>OV656830.1:3037930-9001232 GCA_927399485.1 Calamotropha paludella | reverse complement strand
ACGCCCGAGTGGCTTTTAAAAATGCTACGTTATCTTAGTAAGGATATTTGTCAATTACACACTTTCATCCAGCTCTTCTGTGTTATTTATTTAATAAGTCCATGATACATGTCATAATGTTGATGTTGAAACGCCTTCTTCCCGCAGGGGTAAGCTGAGTGGGAAATGGAAGAGCTGTTCAGCTCGGCTGTCGTATTCTGTTAAATGTCTTCTCTTTCTTGAAACCGAGTTACTTTTAGTGGCATTTTCAGCTTAGGGAATAGCCAGAAGTCGCAGGGAGCCATGTCGGGGGAGTATGGAGCTTGGCGAACCAGAGGAGTGTTGTGTTATATGCACTTTTAATTAACAAAAGTCCGATACTTTTTGAACAGCCCTCGTATGATGTTTACCATCAGTAACATAGTGATTCATTGGTCGCCGTTTACAACACCTTAAGTGTGACGCGTTAGTGCTATTTTACTTTGAGAACCACACGGCATTTGTAATAGTACATTTATAAAATATTATATCCATTAAAATATGCTAAGATGGTTTGGACATGTAGAAAGGATGGACGAAAGAAGATTGGCGTGACAAATATATGAGGCAAATGTGCATGGGAAAATCGGTTAAGGCAGACTGAGGCGAACTTTCAGGGGCCAAATAGAGGATGTCCTGAAAAAAGGCCACGTCAAAAGTCCCCTTAACCGACGAACTTGTATCAAAAAGCCCATGATAGTTGAAGAAGTGAGAGATGTATGTCAGGATCTTGGTAAGTGGAAATCTGTGTACTCTGCCAGTTATTTAAAAAAACTAAAAAACCCGGTTGTTTAAAAAACTAAAAATAATAATCTGTGTAATATGGAAATGAAAAAACCCTAAAATAAAAAATGCTAATTTGAAAAACTAAAAAATGAAAAAACCCTAAATCAAGATGGTCATCATACCCGATTGCATTTAACATAAGAATCGCCAAAGTTGTAGCAGTCGGAACCCATTCTAGAAAGTCAGCCGTCTAATCAGTAGTAATTGCTCTCAATTCAATAAGCCTCCATTTCTAGAATGGGTCCCTACTGCTATAACTTTGGCGATTCTTAGGTTAAATGCAATCGGGTATGACGACTTTCTTGTTTTAGGGTTTTTTCATTTTACTTTTTTGAATTACAGTTTGTTATTTTAGGGTTTTTTCATTTCCAAATTACACAGAAACGCAATCGTATTGTTGAGTCTTTTAAATTGCCTTTTTTGTTTTTTTTTTGTTTTATTATTGAATGAGTTTGTATAGTAACCTATATACACATGACACATAAATGCATTAAGATTATGCAGATTATAAACTTATCAGTTGATAGAATAATATTCTTGTAAATTTTGAAGCTCTATTAATGAATTCTGATCCTGTGGGCGATCCTAAAAGGATCAAGCGTACTGTTGGCCAATCCTGCTAATGTTTAATTCGACTAAGAGCTACATATGCTTGACCTTTAGCAAATATGTGTGAGCCGAGGTCCACAACCGCCCGATCGAGTGTAGTATTCTGAAGTTTGTGGACAGCTACAGCCCAACTCATCTATCTATGATGATATTCATGAATCTAACGACACCTCTCAAGCTAAAAACCATCAAGCCGTTCAGGCCGCAGAGCGTGCCAAACAAACATACATATTCTCAAAAAACATAACCCTCCTTCTGGCGCAGTCGGGTAAAAAACCAAACATTTGGGTATATTTGCGACAATTGTACATTGAATTCTCGTGCTTAAATCACGCAATAAAACTAAATTATTTCTTCTCATTTAAAGCCTTATCCACAACATTCTATCTTACGAAATACGCGTCGTCCAAGGAGCTGTATAAAATACCAATTATTTGCCGCCATAACAATACATTTGTGCACAGATTATAAAGTTTAATTCTATGTTTTTGTTTTTATATCGTTTTATAGTTTATTAAAGAAGTTTGCTTGCAACTGAGCTCGGATTATTAAGAGTGCTTTTATGTTTTTAAGCATGGTTAATGTTAAATGAGAGTTTATTAAAATGGTTTTATTGCAGTTTTTACGACGAAAGCTTTATAGAAATTGTAGTAATTTGATATGGAAATTTTCTCATATTAATATTCTTCATAAGTTTGGTCTCCCAAGGTTTGTTCTCACTGCTTTTTGTGTTATGTAAATTTGAAAAATTAATTTTGTTATAAGTAAGTTTTATTTTTGTTTTTGAAATTGATTTTATTTGATAACATACTTATATTTAAAATCGACGGAAGAAATGTCTTGGGTAAATTGATCTACTTAAAAATTTCATTATTAACGAAGAAGACTCGTATAAATAACGATGATGTGTCCTCCTACTGTAAACCTTTAATTTCTTACATGTTACAGATCAAATCCTTACTTGAATTTTAAACTGTAAATGTATCCTAACAAAATAATTACAACTCGGTTACAATATCTGTGGCCCTCGCTGGAATGTCAAGCCCCCTCCCCGTTCTCTTGAAAAAGAATAAAAAAATAAAAGAAAAAAACCTCTTGTTTTTTTGGAGTTTGTTTCTTGGAACAGCGAATTAGTTTTTGTTGTTTTTGTTACTATTATTAATAAGTGATGATTAAAATTCAATATTAAATCGAATTAACCACAATTTAATCGTTGTTTAATCACGACATCTGGTATTTTTGAATAAAGAAATCTTAACAGCGCCATTTTGAAAGTAATCTTACGAATAGTTGAATGACATGGAGATACTCTATTTAAATTTCTTTCACATACGCATTCATCCATAGAAAAACGTGGTAGATACGTGCTTCTACCAGTTTCTCTATAAATAATAACAATATGGAAAATATTGCGTCTGGTGTACGGAACTGTTTCCATTGTAAGTATTCCATGCACCTGCGATTGCTACACAATCTTCTATATCCTTTTAAATTTCCATTTTCTGAAAATTTAAAATGTAAATTTCAATATCTCTGTAAAGCTTTCCCCCTTTCACTTCTATATATCAATTCATTAGAACTCTTCACTGCCTCTTTTCACTCTGGTTTTTTGTTTAATTACTTTTCTCTTCATGCTGTGGAACAGCCTCCTGAATCCATCACAAAATCTTGCCAAATAAATAATTAAATTGCTTTCAAAAGACCAATTCGTGCTTATCACCTCAATTTTTTTTACTATAACAGTGTATACATCTTATATATAAAATTCTCGTGTCACAGTTTTCGTTCCCATACTCCTCCGAAACGGCTTGACCGATTCTCATGAAATTTTGTGAGCGTATTGAGTAGGTCTGAGAATCGGCCAACATCTATTTTTCATCCCCCTAAATGTTTGGGATAGTCCACCCCTAATTTTTTTTTATTTTTTAGACAAAATTTTTAGTTTTTATTTTTTTATGATACAACATACAAAAATACATACAACCCTAAATTTTCACCCCTCTACCATCAACCCCTATTTTTTATTAATTAATTAAAAACTTTTCCTAGAAATATGTACATGGCAAAACAACTAGGCTATAAAATTTGCTATCTAATTTGCGGCAATTATATAAATAATTCTCATTGGTTGACTGGTAAAGAATGCTTCTAACATTGAAGTAATGATATCTTGCGGTCGATTTAGTTTTATGAATAAATAAATTTAACATTAACAGTCATCCTTTGAACACGACTATCATAACGGAATTGCTACATCAGGTTTTAGAAATTAAAAAAGAAAATAAATATATTCATAGATTCACAAGTGAGAACAGGTTTGGCCGAACAGGAATAACCCTGTTTACGAAATCCACATGAAGTGGGTTCAAATCCAGGAGATAAAAATAAAAGTTTTTGTGATGAATACGAGCTTTTGGACATGCCTAAATCATAGGTACCTACCTATTTCTATATATAAAAACAAATGCAATAAACTCCGGAATGACTTAAATGATGTTGATGATTTTTTTTCATTTTGCTGAAATGGTTCCGATTTATCCACAAAGGGAGGTTAAAATAAAACCTCCCTTTTCACCTTTTTTTTCAAACCTCACATTCCATCCAAATTTTAATTAAAAAAATATTTAGTACCTATTCACGATAAAAATGGGCGTATCTTTGTGTTTTGAGAATCAGTAATAATACTCATAAATAATATCAAGATCATCGACATAGCATTTAATCGCATAGCGTCAAAATTGCAAATAACAGACCATTGGAAATTGTAAAAAATGCAAAATGTGTGCAAAGTATTAAGTGGAGAGTTAATTATCCATGGTGCAATAATTAAAACCTACAAAATGTCAGAAATTCCAATTTTAATGTCTGTACGAACCGTTGTCAACAACTTTTTTTTAAATGTGTGTATTTTAGGTCTAATATGAAAAGTTGTCTTATTGGAAATAAATATCTGTCGTTATAATTAGAGAAATTTTGTAATTTTGGCTTTAGACAACAATGTGCAAGCGACTTGCATATTTCACACTTTTGAAATTCTGTTCTTTTTATATTTTGCGATGGTTTGTCTTTTGTTTTTTTACGTAATGTGAGTAAATGGGATTGAATCAAATAACCGCTACCGAAAATGCAAGTACGGCGTATTATCAACTGTAATTAAAATTGGAAAGCTGAAATTACAACGGAAAAGTTACCAATGAGGTAAATTACTGAAATTTATTAAATAAAAATAATAATAATAATAAATGATTGCTAACTACCATCCTCAAATTGTATTTTTAAGAATATCAAATAAGAAAAGTTCATATTAAAAAACCATTTTATCTTCGTCGATAAAAACGTATGATAAAATGTGTTGCTTTGGGAACAAACCCAGATATCTAGATAGAGCACGGTAACGCCATCTTGGAAATCGTTTTAGTTAAATGGTATCATTCGTCATTTAAATTGGCAACACAACGTGAACAGGTTAAGTATATTATTATTAAATTTAGTAATAAAAACAATATATTGGATAAATTCACTGCCTATACGGGAATGATAGATACTATTATATATATTTGTTTTATATTTCAGCATTTAAGTGCTAGATTTTTATATCTTTAATAATTACAAGAAAAAATTCAACTTGACTCTCGTGTCAGGCAGGACTCGAACCTACATACTCTCGCTATCCGGGTAAGTCCTATTCTAATTTAATCATCGAGATCTTGGTAGACCCATTAATTTTTTTAAGTATTCATTAAGATTAGAGGAGATGTTGTTATTTTTTTTTATTTATTTATTAAGAAGCAAACGGTCGTAATAACACAAAGGATTATGAATAAATAAACATAAATAGACCTATAGTTCCATTAATTTACAACAAAAAAATTAGTAACTGAATGCAAAAAGATATTAGATTAAAAAATTGAGTTAAGCCAATTGTAGAGACTTAAGTCTATAATAAATATAAAATAACTTGTATACACGAATGCAAGTTTGTACTGATAATAACAATAAAGTGAAAATAAATTTCAGTTTGGGACTAAATAAACGATAAAACATTTCATGGAAAAAATATTTAGATATGAAAGAAAAAAAACACCTCAAAATTAATTCAGATATAGTTTACAAGCTAAATTTTGTAGAACGCTAATTTATCAGTCAATCTACCTCATGCCTCGGGTTGGTTTACTAAATACTAGAGTTACGTTGACTTATAAAGTAATTATACTTTGTCCAATGTAGGATGATACTTTTGACAGTTGACACCTATATAGACGGTATAAAGTTGCTATTGCAATGTCAAGCCAAACATAAGGAAACAAACGCAACCTTAGTACGTAGCAATAAGGAAGTGACACCTGTCAAAAGTATCATCCTACATTGGTAAAAGTATAGTGTATAACAAAGGGATTGCAAACGTTTCTATTCGTCGAAAAAATATCATCTTTACAGTTCAAATTTCAAGTTAAAGTTATTCCATAAGAAAGAAAACATTCAAAAAGCACACGCTCTTTTTCAATGAGAAATCGCATAGAGCTAATGTTTTTGTTCATAACTTTTTTATTTATCTGAATTTCTAAATTCACTGACTCCTCCACAATCTGGCCCTGAATGTGTTGATTCGATTCCACACAAAAATTATTAAAATCGGTTAATAACTCGGGAAGTTATGACGTAACAGACATTGCGTCATTGAAGCTTATCCATGGGAGCTACGCTCGCTTCGCTCGCTTCTCTCCAATTAATTATTTTAATGGTTATAATGTCATAGGACTGGGGTGTATTTTTTCATTAAGATTCAATTCAATTCAAAAGCCTTTATTACTGCCAATGCTCATAGAATATACATATTTATATTATTAACATATTTATAACAATAACAAAATCATTAAACTAAATTTCTTTCAAATTAAATTTGCAATTACAATTTATTCCTACTAGCTGACCCGACCACGCGTTGCTAAGGTAACGTTAATTGATGACCCGGCCACGTGTTGCTATGGTAACGTTAATTGATTGGGAACTGTTATTCTTAGGCTTATGGTAAAAACAACACAAAGTATTATCATAATATAATGTACTGATATTTAGCAATCAATAATTATTATTATTTAATTTTTCTATTCTGTTATAAATTCTCATTGTTGACATCAGTATCAGCTTGTCCTCTAGCATAGGCATCCCCAAGACTTTGCCATAATTTTCTATTTGTGGCATTAAGATACTTATAGATTACTCTAGTCTGCTTGTACTTACTTTGACACGATGTAAGCTCGGTACAGATGTAAATCTATACCAAATTTGCCAAGATACTGATGGCGAACCATTTTTTTTGGGTCTACAAAAAAATACAAAATATATTATTTAAAAAAAAAAACAAGTAATAAGAATGCTATGAATTGGAATCCCCTTTTAAGCTCATAGGCCTGTATCAGGAGACTCCACTCTTCCATAAAAGCGAGCACTTTACACTTATTCAGGTTAGTATTAGAAACATTCTTTATGATTAAATATTTTTAAAAATATTTATAGAACGACTAAATATGTGTGGTATAGTTCATTGTCTTTTATAAGGTATGGTTTTGTATGCCTGATGATGTAGAGAGACCTACAATGGCTTTGAAATGGCAATGTATATACATATTAATATGCACACAATCGCTTGTTTAAAAGAAACTTATTCATCTATAAGTTTCACCGAAAAATTTGAATCTTTACAATTTCAATCGTTGGTACATAGATATAAGAGAAGTTATTATAGATTTAGCAGTCCTTCATTTGTACAAAAGAGCAACAAGTTCCACAATGGATCCATCTGTTGTGCTCCTCCAACCCCGATCCGTCTCATTTGAATACTTTCGCCCGAGTGGCTTTTAAAAATGCTACGTTATCTTAGTAAGGATATTTGTCAATTACACACTTTCATCCAGCTCTTCTGTGTTATTTATTTAATAAGTCCATGATACATGTCATAATGTTGATGTTGAAACGCCTTCTTCCCGCAGGGGTAAGCTGAGTGGGAAATGGAAGAGCTGTTCAGCTCGGCTGTCGTATTCTGTTAAATGTCTTCTCTTTCTTGAAACCGAGTTACTTTTAGTGGCATTTTCAGCTTAGGGAATAGCCAGAAGTCGCAGGGAGCCATGTCGGGGGAGTATGGAGCTTGGCGAACCAGAGGAGTGTTGTGTTATATGCACTTTTAATTAACAAAAGTCCGATACTTTTTGAACAGCCCTCGTATGATGTTTACCATCAGTAACATAGTGATTCATTGGTCGCCGTTTACAACACCTTAAGTGTGACGCGTTAGTGCTATTTTACTTTGAGAACCACACGGCATTTGTAATAGTACATTTATAAAATATTATATCCATTAAAATATGCTAAGATGGTTTGGACATGTAGAAAGGATGGACGAAAGAAGATTGGCGTGACAAATATATGAGGCAAATGTGCATGGGAAAATCGGTTAAGGCAGACTGAGGCGAACTTTCAGGGGCCAAATAGAGGATGTCCTGAAAAAAGGCCACGTCAAAAGTCCCCTTAACCGACGAACTTGTATCAAAAAGCCCATGATAGTTGAAGAAGTGAGAGATGTATGTCAGGATCTTGGTAAGTGGAAATCTGTGTACTCTGCCAGTTATTTAAAAAAACTAAAAAACCCGGTTGTTTAAAAAACTAAAAATAATAATCTGTGTAATATGGAAATGAAAAAACCCTAAAATAAAAAATGCTAATTTGAAAAACTAAAAAATGAAAAAACCCTAAATCAAGATGGTCATCATACCCGATTGCATTTAACATAAGAATCGCCAAAGTTGTAGCAGTCGGAACCCATTCTAGAAAGTCAGCCGTCTAATCAGTAGTAATTGCTCTCAATTCAATAAGCCTCCATTTCTAGAATGGGTCCCTACTGCTATAACTTTGGCGATTCTTAGGTTAAATGCAATCGGGTATGACGACTTTCTTGTTTTAGGGTTTTTTCATTTTACTTTTTTGAATTACAGTTTGTTATTTTAGGGTTTTTTCATTTCCAAATTACACAGAAACGCAATCGTATTGTTGAGTCTTTTAAATTGCCTTTTTTGTTTTTTTTTTGTTTTATTATTGAATGAGTTTGTATAGTAACCTATATACACATGACACATAAATGCATTAAGATTATGCAGATTATAAACTTATCAGTTGATAGAATAATATTCTTGTAAATTTTGAAGCTCTATTAATGAATTCTGATCCTGTGGGCGATCCTAAAAGGATCAAGCGTACTGTTGGCCAATCCTGCTAATGTTTAATTCGACTAAGAGCTACATATGCTTGACCTTTAGCAAATATGTGTGAGCCGAGGTCCACAACCGCCCGATCGAGTGTAGTATTCTGAAGTTTGTGGACAGCTACAGCCCAACTCATCTATCTATGATGATATTCATGAATCTAACGACACCTCTCAAGCTAAAAACCATCAAGCCGTTCAGGCCGCAGAGCGTGCCAAACAAACATACATATTCTCAAAAAACATAACCCTCCTTCTGGCGCAGTCGGGTAAAAAACCAAACATTTGGGTATATTTGCGACAATTGTACATTGAATTCTCGTGCTTAAATCACGCAATAAAACTAAATTATTTCTTCTCATTTAAAGCCTTATCCACAACATTCTATCTTACGAAATACGCGTCGTCCAAGGAGCTGTATAAAATACCAATTATTTGCCGCCATAACAATACATTTGTGCACAGATTATAAAGTTTAATTCTATGTTTTTGTTTTTATATCGTTTTATAGTTTATTAAAGAAGTTTGCTTGCAACTGAGCTCGGATTATTAAGAGTGCTTTTATGTTTTTAAGCATGGTTAATGTTAAATGAGAGTTTATTAAAATGGTTTTATTGCAGTTTTTACGACGAAAGCTTTATAGAAATTGTAGTAATTTGATATGGAAATTTTCTCATATTAATATTCTTCATAAGTTTGGTCTCCCAAGGTTTGTTCTCACTGCTTTTTGTGTTATGTAAATTTGAAAAATTAATTTTGTTATAAGTAAGTTTTATTTTTGTTTTTGAAATTGATTTTATTTGATAACATACTTATATTTAAAATCGACGGAAGAAATGTCTTGGGTAAATTGATCTACTTAAAAATTTCATTATTAACGAAGAAGACTCGTATAAATAACGATGATGTGTCCTCCTACTGTAAACCTTTAATTTCTTACATGTTACAGATCAAATCCTTACTTGAATTTTAAACTGTAAATGTATCCTAACAAAATAATTACAACTCGGTTACAATATCTGTGGCCCTCGCTGGAATGTCAAGCCCCCTCCCCGTTCTCTTGAAAAAGAATAAAAAAATAAAAGAAAAAAACCTCTTGTTTTTTTGGAGTTTGTTTCTTGGAACAGCGAATTAGTTTTTGTTGTTTTTGTTACTATTATTAATAAGTGATGATTAAAATTCAATATTAAATCGAATTAACCACAATTTAATCGTTGTTTAATCACGACATCTGGTATTTTTGAATAAAGAAATCTTAACAGCGCCATTTTGAAAGTAATCTTACGAATAGTTGAATGACATGGAGATACTCTATTTAAATTTCTTTCACATACGCATTCATCCATAGAAAAACGTGGTAGATACGTGCTTCTACCAGTTTCTCTATAAATAATAACAATATGGAAAATATTGCGTCTGGTGTACGGAACTGTTTCCATTGTAAGTATTCCATGCACCTGCGATTGCTACACAATCTTCTATATCCTTTTAAATTTCCATTTTCTGAAAATTTAAAATGTAAATTTCAATATCTCTGTAAAGCTTTCCCCCTTTCACTTCTATATATCAATTCATTAGAACTCTTCACTGCCTCTTTTCACTCTGGTTTTTTGTTTAATTACTTTTCTCTTCATGCTGTGGAACAGCCTCCTGAATCCATCACAAAATCTTGCCAAATAAATAATTAAATTGCTTTCAAAAGACCAATTCGTGCTTATCACCTCAATTTTTTTTACTATAACAGTGTATACATCTTATATATAAAATTCTCGTGTCACAGTTTTCGTTCCCATACTCCTCCGAAACGGCTTGACCGATTCTCATGAAATTTTGTGAGCGTATTGAGTAGGTCTGAGAATCGGCCAACATCTATTTTTCATCCCCCTAAATGTTTGGGATAGTCCACCCCTAATTTTTTTTTATTTTTTAGACAAAATTTTTAGTTTTTATTTTTTTATGATACAACATACAAAAATACATACAACCCTAAATTTTCACCCCTCTACCATCAACCCCTATTTTTTATTAATTAATTAAAAACTTTTCCTAGAAATATGTACATGGCAAAACAACTAGGCTATAAAATTTGCTATCTAATTTGCGGCAATTATATAAATAATTCTCATTGGTTGACTGGTAAAGAATGCTTCTAACATTGAAGTAATGATATCTTGCGGTCGATTTAGTTTTATGAATAAATAAATTTAACATTAACAGTCATCCTTTGAACACGACTATCATAACGGAATTGCTACATCAGGTTTTAGAAATTAAAAAAGAAAATAAATATATTCATAGATTCACAAGTGAGAACAGGTTTGGCCGAACAGGAATAACCCTGTTTACGAAATCCACATGAAGTGGGTTCAAATCCAGGAGATAAAAATAAAAGTTTTTGTGATGAATACGAGCTTTTGGACATGCCTAAATCATAGGTACCTACCTATTTCTATATATAAAAACAAATGCAATAAACTCCGGAATGACTTAAATGATGTTGATGATTTTTTTTCATTTTGCTGAAATGGTTCCGATTTATCCACAAAGGGAGGTTAAAATAAAACCTCCCTTTTCACCTTTTTTTTCAAACCTCACATTCCATCCAAATTTTAATTAAAAAAATATTTAGTACCTATTCACGATAAAAATGGGCGTATCTTTGTGTTTTGAGAATCAGTAATAATACTCATAAATAATATCAAGATCATCGACATAGCATTTAATCGCATAGCGTCAAAATTGCAAATAACAGACCATTGGAAATTGTAAAAAATGCAAAATGTGTGCAAAGTATTAAGTGGAGAGTTAATTATCCATGGTGCAATAATTAAAACCTACAAAATGTCAGAAATTCCAATTTTAATGTCTGTACGAACCGTTGTCAACAACTTTTTTTTAAATGTGTGTATTTTAGGTCTAATATGAAAAGTTGTCTTATTGGAAATAAATATCTGTCGTTATAATTAGAGAAATTTTGTAATTTTGGCTTTAGACAACAATGTGCAAGCGACTTGCATATTTCACACTTTTGAAATTCTGTTCTTTTTATATTTTGCGATGGTTTGTCTTTTGTTTTTTTACGTAATGTGAGTAAATGGGATTGAATCAAATAACCGCTACCGAAAATGCAAGTACGGCGTATTATCAACTGTAATTAAAATTGGAAAGCTGAAATTACAACGGAAAAGTTACCAATGAGGTAAATTACTGAAATTTATTAAATAAAAATAATAATAATAATAAATGATTGCTAACTACCATCCTCAAATTGTATTTTTAAGAATATCAAATAAGAAAAGTTCATATTAAAAAACCATTTTATCTTCGTCGATAAAAACGTATGATAAAATGTGTTGCTTTGGGAACAAACCCAGATATCTAGATAGAGCACGGTAACGCCATCTTGGAAATCGTTTTAGTTAAATGGTATCATTCGTCATTTAAATTGGCAACACAACGTGAACAGGTTAAGTATATTATTATTAAATTTAGTAATAAAAACAATATATTGGATAAATTCACTGCCTATACGGGAATGATAGATACTATTATATATATTTGTTTTATATTTCAGCATTTAAGTGCTAGATTTTTATATCTTTAATAATTACAAGAAAAAATTCAACTTGACTCTCGTGTCAGGCAGGACTCGAACCTACATACTCTCGCTATCCGGGTAAGTCCTATTCTAATTTAATCATCGAGATCTTGGTAGACCCATTAATTTTTTTAAGTATTCATTAAGATTAGAGGAGATGTTGTTATTTTTTTTTATTTATTTATTAAGAAGCAAACGGTCGTAATAACACAAAGGATTATGAATAAATAAACATAAATAGACCTATAGTTCCATTAATTTACAACAAAAAAATTAGTAACTGAATGCAAAAAGATATTAGATTAAAAAATTGAGTTAAGCCAATTGTAGAGACTTAAGTCTATAATAAATATAAAATAACTTGTATACACGAATGCAAGTTTGTACTGATAATAACAATAAAGTGAAAATAAATTTCAGTTTGGGACTAAATAAACGATAAAACATTTCATGGAAAAAATATTTAGATATGAAAGAAAAAAAACACCTCAAAATTAATTCAGATATAGTTTACAAGCTAAATTTTGTAGAACGCTAATTTATCAGTCAATCTACCTCATGCCTCGGGTTGGTTTACTAAATACTAGAGTTACGTTGACTTATAAAGTAATTATACTTTGTCCAATGTAGGATGATACTTTTGACAGTTGACACCTATATAGACGGTATAAAGTTGCTATTGCAATGTCAAGCCAAACATAAGGAAACAAACGCAACCTTAGTACGTAGCAATAAGGAAGTGACACCTGTCAAAAGTATCATCCTACATTGGTAAAAGTATAGTGTATAACAAAGGGATTGCAAACGTTTCTATTCGTCGAAAAAATATCATCTTTACAGTTCAAATTTCAAGTTAAAGTTATTCCATAAGAAAGAAAACATTCAAAAAGCACACGCTCTTTTTCAATGAGAAATCGCATAGAGCTAATGTTTTTGTTCATAACTTTTTTATTTATCTGAATTTCTAAATTCACTGACTCCTCCACAATCTGGCCCTGAATGTGTTGATTCGATTCCACACAAAAATTATTAAAATCGGTTAATAACTCGGGAAGTTATGACGTAACAGACATTGCGTCATTGAAGCTTATCCATGGGAGCTACGCTCGCTTCGCTCGCTTCTCTCCAATTAATTATTTTAATGGTTATAATGTCATAGGACTGGGGTGTATTTTTTCATTAAGATTCAATTCAATTCAAAAGCCTTTATTACTGCCAATGCTCATAGAATATACATATTTATATTATTAACATATTTATAACAATAACAAAATCATTAAACTAAATTTCTTTCAAATTAAATTTGCAATTACAATTTATTCCTACTAGCTGACCCGACCACGCGTTGCTAAGGTAACGTTAATTGATGACCCGGCCACGTGTTGCTATGGTAACGTTAATTGATTGGGAACTGTTATTCTTAGGCTTATGGTAAAAACAACACAAAGTATTATCATAATATAATGTACTGATATTTAGCAATCAATAATTATTATTATTTAATTTTTCTATTCTGTTATAAATTCTCATTGTTGACATCAGTATCAGCTTGTCCTCTAGCATAGGCATCCCCAAGACTTTGCCATAATTTTCTATTTGTGGCATTAAGATACTTATAGATTACTCTAGTCTGCTTGTACTTACTTTGACACGATGTAAGCTCGGTACAGATGTAAATCTATACCAAATTTGCCAAGATACTGATGGCGAACCATTTTTTTTGGGTCTACAAAAAAATACAAAATATATTATTTAAAAAAAAAAACAAGTAATAAGAATGCTATGAATTGGAATCCCCTTTTAAGCTCATAGGCCTGTATCAGGAGACTCCACTCTTCCATAAAAGCGAGCACTTTACACTTATTCAGGTTAGTATTAGAAACATTCTTTATGATTAAATATTTTTAAAAATATTTATAGAACGACTAAATATGTGTGGTATAGTTCATTGTCTTTTACAAGGTATGGTTTTGTATGCCTGATGATGTAGAGAGACCTACAATGGCTTTGAAATGGCAATGTATATACATATTAATATGCACACAATCGCTTGTTTAAAAGAAACTTATTCATCTATAAGTTTCACCGAAAAATTTGAATCTTTACAATTTCAATCGTTGGTACATAGATATAAGAGAAGTTATTATAGATTTAGCAGTCCTTCATTTGTACAAAAGAGCAACAAGTTCCACAATGGATCCATCTGTTGTGCTCCTCCAACCCCGATCCGTCTCATTTGAATACTTTCGCCCGAGTGGCTTTTAAAAATGCTACGTTATCTTAGTAAGGATATTTGTCAATTACACACTTTCATCCAGCTCTTCTGTGTTATTTATTTAATAAGTCCATGATACATGTCATAATGTTGATGTTGAAACGCCTTCTTCCCGCAGGGGTAAGCTGAGTGGGAAATGGAAGAGCTGTTCAGCTCGGCTGTCGTATTCTGTTAAATGTCTTCTCTTTCTTGAAACCGAGTTACTTTTAGTGGCATTTTCAGCTTAGGGAATAGCCAGAAGTCGCAGGGAGCCATGTCGGGGGAGTATGGAGCTTGGCGAACCAGAGGAGTGTTGTGTTATATGCACTTTTAATTAACAAAAGTCCGATACTTTTTGAACAGCCCTCGTATGATGTTTACCATCAGTAACATAGTGATTCATTGGTCGCCGTTTACAACACCTTAAGTGTGACGCGTTAGTGCTATTTTACTTTGAGAACCACACGGCATTTGTAATAGTACATTTATAAAATATTATATCCATTAAAATATGCTAAGATGGTTTGGACATGTAGAAAGGATGGACGAAAGAAGATTGGCGTGACAAATATATGAGGCAAATGTGCATGGGAAAATCGGTTAAGGCAGACTGAGGCGAACTTTCAGGGGCCAAATAGAGGATGTCCTGAAAAAAGGCCACGTCAAAAGTCCCCTTAACCGACGAACTTGTATCAAAAAGCCCATGATAGTTGAAGAAGTGAGAGATGTATGTCAGGATCTTGGTAAGTGGAAATCTGTGTACTCTGCCAGTTATTTAAAAAAACTAAAAAACCCGGTTGTTTAAAAAACTAAAAATAATAATCTGTGTAATATGGAAATGAAAAAACCCTAAAATAAAAAATGCTAATTTGAAAAACTAAAAAATGAAAAAACCCTAAATCAAGATGGTCATCATACCCGATTGCATTTAACATAAGAATCGCCAAAGTTGTAGCAGTCGGAACCCATTCTAGAAAGTCAGCCGTCTAATCAGTAGTAATTGCTCTCAATTCAATAAGCCTCCATTTCTAGAATGGGTCCCTACTGCTATAACTTTGGCGATTCTTAGGTTAAATGCAATCGGGTATGACGACTTTCTTGTTTTAGGGTTTTTTCATTTTACTTTTTTGAATTACAGTTTGTTATTTTAGGGTTTTTTCATTTCCAAATTACACAGAAACGCAATCGTATTGTTGAGTCTTTTAAATTGCCTTTTTTGTTTTTTTTTTGTTTTATTATTGAATGAGTTTGTATAGTAACCTATATACACATGACACATAAATGCATTAAGATTATGCAGATTATAAACTTATCAGTTGATAGAATAATATTCTTGTAAACTTTGAAGCTCTATTAATGAATTCTGATCCTGTGGGCGATCCTAAAAGGATCAAGCGTACTGTTGGCCAATCCTGCTAATGTTTAATTCGACTAAGAGCTACATATGCTTGACCTTTAGCAAATATGTGTGAGCCGAGGTCCACAACCGCCCGATCGAGTGTAGTATTCTGAAGTTTGTGGACAGCTACAGCCCAACTCATCTATCTATGATGATATTCATGAATCTAACGACACCTCTCAAGCTAAAAACCATCAAGCCGTTCAGGCCGCAGAGCGTGCCAAACAAACATACATATTCTCAAAAAACATAACCCTCCTTCTGGCGCAGTCGGGTAAAAAACCAAACATTTGGGTATATTTGCGACAATTGTACATTGAATTCTCGTGCTTAAATCACGCAATAAAACTAAATTATTTCTTCTCATTTAAAGCCTTATCCACAACATTCTATCTTACGAAATACGCGTCGTCCAAGGAGCTGTATAAAATACCAATTATTTGCCGCCATAACAATACATTTGTGCACAGATTATAAAGTTTAATTCTATGTTTTTGTTTTTATATCGTTTTATAGTTTATTAAAGAAGTTTGCTTGCAACTGAGCTCGGATTATTAAGAGTGCTTTTATGTTTTTAAGCATGGTTAATGTTAAATGAGAGTTTATTAAAATGGTTTTATTGCAGTTTTTACGACGAAAGCTTTATAGAAATTGTAGTAATTTGATATGGAAATTTTCTCATATTAATATTCTTCATAAGTTTGGTCTCCCAAGGTTTGTTCTCACTGCTTTTTGTGTTATGTAAATTTGAAAAATTAATTTTGTTATAAGTAAGTTTTATTTTTGTTTTTGAAATTGATTTTATTTGATAACATACTTATATTTAAAATCGACGGAAGAAATGTCTTGGGTAAATTGATCTACTTAAAAATTTCATTATTAACGAAGAAGACTCGTATAAATAACGATGATGTGTCCTCCTACTGTAAACCTTTAATTTCTTACATGTTACAGATCAAATCCTTACTTGAATTTTAAACTGTAAATGTATCCTAACAAAATAATTACAACTCGGTTACAATATCTGTAGCCCTCGCTGGAATGTCAAGCCCCCTCCCCGTTCTCTAGAAAAAGAATAAAAAAATAAAAGAAAAAAACCTTTTGTTTTTTTGGAGTTTGTTTCTTGGAACAGCGAATTAGTTTTTGTTGTTTTTGTTACTATTATTAATAAGTGATGATTAAAATTCAATATTAAATCGAATTAACCACAATTTAATCGTTGTTTAATCACGACATCTGGTATTTTTGAATAAAGAAATCTTAACAGCGCCATTTTGAAAGTAATCTTACGAATAGTTGAATGACATGGAGATACTCTATTTAAATTTCTTTCACATACGCATTCATCCATAGAAAAACGTGGTAGATACGTGCTTCTACCAGTTTCTCTATAAATAATAACAATATGGAAAATATTGCGTCTGGTGTACGGAACTGTTTCCATTGTAAGTATTCCATGCACCTGCGATTGCTACACAATCTTCTATATCCTTTTAAATTTCCATTTTCTGAAAATTTAAAATGTAAATTTCAATATCTCTGTAAAGCTTTCCCCCTTTCACTTCTATATATCAATTCATTAGAACTCTTCACTGCCTCTTTTCACTCTGGTTTTTTGTTTAATTACTTTTCTCTTCATGCTGTGGAACAGCCTCCTGAATCCATCACAAAATCTTGCCAAATAAATAATTAAATTGCTTTCAAAAGACCAATTCGTGCTTATCACCTCAATTTTTTTTACTATAACAGCCGTTTCGGAGGAGTATGGGAACGAAAACTGTGACACGAGAATTTTATATATAAGATGTTTATATATAAAATTCTCGTGTCACAGTTTTCGTTCCCATACTCCTCCGAAACGGCTTGACCGATTCTCATGAAATTTTGTGAGCGTATTGAGTAGGTCTGAGAATCGGCCAACATCTATTTTTCATCCCCCTAAATGTTAGGGGTAGTCCACCCCTAATTTTTTTTTATTTTTTAAACAAAATTTTTAGTTTTTATTTTTTTATGATACAACATACAAAAATACATACAACCCTAAATTTTCACCCCTCTACCATCAACCCCTATTTTTTATTAATTAATTAAAAACTTTTCCTAGAAATATGTACATGGCAAAACAACTAGGCTATAAAATTTGCTATCTAATTTGCGGCAATTATATAAATAATTCTCATTGGTTGACTGGTAAAGAATGCTTCTAACATTGAAGTAATGATATCTTGCGGTCGATTTAGTTTTATGAATAAATAAATTTAACATTAACAGTCATCCTTTGAACACGACTATCATAACGGAATTGCTACATCAGGTTTAAGAAATTAAAAAAGAAAATAAATATATTCATAGATTCACAAGTGAGAACAGGTTTGGCCGAACAGGAATAACCCTGTTTACGAAATCCACATGAAGTGGGTTCAAATCCAGGAGATAAAAATAAAAGTTTTTGTGATGAATACGAGCTTTTGGACATGCCTAAATCATAGGTACCTACCTATTTCTATATATAAAAACAAATGCAATGAACTCCGGAATTACTTAAATGATGTTAAGATTTTTTTTCATTTTGCTGAAATGGTTCCGATTTATCCACATAGGGAGGTTAAAATAAAACCTCCCTTTTCACCTTTTTTTTCAAACCTCACATTCCAACCAAATTTTAATTTAAAAAATATTTAGTACCTATTCACGATAAAAATGGGCGTATCTTTGTGTTTTGAGAATCAGTAATAATACTCATAAATAATATCAAGATCATCGACATAGCATTTAATCGCATAGCGTCAAAATTGCAAATAACAGACCATTGGAAATTGTAAAAAATGCAAAATGTGTGCAAAGTATTAAGTGGAGAGTTAATTATCCATGGTGCAATAATTAAAACCTACAAAATGTCAGAAATTCCAATTTTAATGTCTGTACGAACCGTTGTCAACAACTTTTTTTTAAATGTGTGTATTTTAGGTCTAATATGAAAAGTTGTCTTATTGGAAATAAATATCTGTCGTTATAATTAGAGAAATTTTGTAATTTTGGCTTTAGACAACAATGTGCAAGCGACTTGCATATTTCACACTTTTGAAATTCTGTTCTTTTTATATTTTGCGATGGTTTGTCTTTTGTTTTTTTACGTAATGTGAGTAAATGGGATTGAATCAAATAACCGCTACCGAAAATGCAAGTACGGCGTATTATCAACTGTAATTAAAATTGGAAAGCTGAAATTACAACGGAAAAGTTACCAATGAGGTAAATTACTGAAATTTATTAAATAAAAATAATAATAATAATAAATGATTGCTAACTACCATCCTCAAATTGTATTTTTAAGAATATCAAATAAGAAAAGTTCATATTAAAAAACCATTTTATCTTCGTCGATAAAAACGTATCATAAAATGTGTTGCTTTGGGAACAAACCCAAATATCTAGATAGAGCACGGTAACGCCATCTTGGAAATCGTTTTAGTTAAATGGTATCATTCGTCATTTAAATTGGCAACACAACGTGAACAGGTTAAGTATATTATTATTAAATTTAGTAATAAAAACAATATATTGGATAAATTCACTGCCTATACGGGAATGATAGATACTATTATATATATTTGTTTTATATTTCAGCATTTAAGTGCTAGATTTTTATATCTTTAATAATTACAAGAAAAAATTCAACTTGACTCTCGTGTCAGGCAGGACTCGAACCTACATACTCTCGCTATCCGGGTAAGTCCTATTCTAATTTAATCATCGAGATCTTGGTAGACCCATTAATTTTTTTAAGTATTCATTAAGATTAGAGGAGATGTTGTTATTTTTTTTTATTTATTTATTAAGAAGCAAACGGTCGTAATAACACAAAGGATTATGAATAAATAAACATAAATAGACCTATAGTTCCATTAATTTACAACAACAAAATTAGTAACTGAATGCAAAAAGATATTAGATTAAAAAATTGAGTTAAGCCAATTGTAGAGACTTAAGTCTATAATAAATATAAAATAACTTGTATACACGAATGCAAGTTTGTACTGATAATAACAATAAAGTGAAAATAAATTTCAGTTCGGGACTAAATAAACGATAAAACATTTCATGGAAAAAATATTTAGATATGAAAGAAAAAAAACACCTCAAAATTAATTCAGATATAGTTTACAAGCTAAATTTTGTAGAACGCTAATTTATCAGTCAATCTACCTCATGCCTCGGGTTGGTTTACTAAATACTAGAGTTACGTTGACTTATAAAGTAATTATACTTTGTCCAATGTAGGATGATACTTTTGACAGTTGACACCTATATAGACGGTATAAAGTTGCTATTGCAATGTCAAGCCAAACATAAGGAAACAAACGCAACCTTAGTACGTAGCAATAAGGAAGTGACACCTGTCAAAAGTATCATCCTACATTGGTAAAAGTATAGTGTATAACAAAAGGATTGCAAACGTTTCTATTCGTCGAAAAAATATCATCTTTACAGTTCAAATTTCAAGTTAAAGCAATCAGTAATTAAATATTCGAAACTTCTTAATATTATAACTTTATACTTATTGTCCAACTTAAATTCAAAATTTTGAATTTTCCTAAGTATATGTTACATGTAATTACAGAGGAATATATTTTTATAAGGATCGCCTACATAAATGTGTAACAGCAAATATTTTAATAAATACAATAAAATGTCTTAAAATTAAATGAAAGTATCGATAGTTAGTATTTTTATTATAGGCTATAACAATGAACCTAAAACTAAAAACCGTAAAAAATATAAAATAACAACTAAAATATATTAATAAAAGAAGTCCCTTTAGGCGAGGTTTCGAAGATACTGGCAGCGTTCCCCCTTTGAATAGCTAGTCTAATTCTTTGTCCGAGGTAGCTGCCAGTTCTTCAGTCTCCTGTGATGTCAACTAACCTTTTTGCTATTTCCCTGAAAATCCTTATAGCGTAGGACCCCATGGACCAAGGGTCTCGACACCGAATAGAACAAAATCATATTCGGAGCCTAAAACCCTGTTTTTGCAAGCTTTAGCTAAAATATAGTTAAAATATAAATGTCATCAATTTACGACCGTTTGGTGCAACGGTAGCGATCCTGCCTTTCGCACCGGAGGGGTCAGATGTTCGTGTGATGATTACGAGCATTTGTACCTAGTCATGGGTATTTATATATATTTATGTATGATATATGTCTGTCTATCCGTAATAGTATCTATATCTATATCACACGCCTTTATAGTGCTTACTTTGGGCTAGGCTAATTGGTGTGAATGTAAGAAATTATTATTGTCATTATTTATTATTATCAATAAAACAAAAATAAATAGTGTGTTGTCAGACACAATAGACTAGTACTTTCCATTCACACTTAAGAATGACGTAAAAGACGACTAATCATAGCGGAGGTAATCATAATACTACCTCAGTTGCTTCCAATTAATCATACTAGATGGCGTTTATATCGGTTTTCAAAATCCTCTCAATTAAAACAGCCAACATTTTTTGCGGAAGCTACATATTTTTATTTTATTAAACGCTGATTTTATCAAATTAAATTTATTACAAGCGTTCACTTGCAATGTTTACCTGTTAACTGGTGCAATGAACTCCAAGTGCATTCAAAACATCGGCGTCAGTAATTTCCGCAGCGTCGTCACGTCCGACCGCAACAAAAGTCGGCGGTCGAATACTATCAGTTCCGAATTCAAATTTAACGGTTGACCGGAAGGGGGTGACGCGTCCGGCAGCGCGTTCCGTTTTATGTACCGTTCAAATGGAAATTATTAAGAGTAAGACGTTTTACCTAAGGCATAGTGAAAACTGTATTAACTTTGGTAATAACACGTTCGTACATCGGCGAGATTCGAACTTGGTCTGCTTTAGATAAAGCCGACATCTAAACCAATGCGCTACGGCTGCCTTCATTCCGATTGCTGTGACGTTATTTGCAATAATAATTTTACGTAGTTGTTGAT
Source organism: Calamotropha paludella (assembly GCA_927399485.1). Lineage (NCBI taxonomy): Eukaryota > Metazoa > Arthropoda > Insecta > Lepidoptera > Crambidae > Calamotropha > Calamotropha paludella. Next base: position 8,979,327 of record OV656830.1, on the reverse strand, counting down.
TTTTTCTTTGTTTGGTTTGTTGGTTAATATATTTCCAACACAGCAAAGTTATATACTGATAAACAATGAAATGTAGGTCTACTTTTTTTTATTGCTTATGATCCATTACTTCCCTTTCCAAGATATACCTATATTACATGCGAGGATATCTTTTTTTGCCTTCTCAAACAAGTTGCATATATTTAGCAAAATAATCGATTTAATTTATGTTCCTACGTTTTATATTGGACAAATAACGAGATAGTAACAATGGAAGATTTCTTGCTTAATTCAATAACATCTTTGTAAGTTTTATTTATGTATCTATTCAATTTATTATTGAGCGACACTCTCTTTTAGGCAACTCACAAATTTCGCTTGTCTCCCTCCTGCTACTTAACGGTTCAACCAATTCGAACGAATTTTGGCATGAACATACATGATTATAACCTGACGGACATAGGCTATGTAAAAAAAATATAGACTATACCATGGAGGAATAATCACCGAAAGAAAAATTCAAAAGCTGATCACAGCCAAACCGTTAGGTTAGGTAAGGTCAGGTGGTGAGGTTAGGTAAGGTAGTGCTTCGCTCAGTATTTGCAAACAGTAGCATGAATTGCAGACCTAGTATATTATCATGATAACTGTATATGAAATAATACCTATATACAATCACAACAATACTGTAGGTATATCAATGGACCGAACCGCTTATCAGTTGTTTGTTGAGACAATCGAACTTTCCCGCGCATCCGACATCTTGTCCTGCCGCCATTTTGTTTTCCGTTTGCGCGTACTAGTTGTTTTCGATCTAGTTATGCTGAAAATGTTTCTTAAATAATGATATTATTTTAAAATTTACATTATACGGTGAAATATAATAAAGGCTGCTTATTAATAATATGGTTATTTGTAAGAAAGATAATAAGGAAGCTTGCTGCCAACAAATTCGGATTTAGTAAAATTAGTTTGTAAAAGTATATAATATACAGTAATATGCATAATTTTGTACTAATACTTTAAAAAATTCCACGAAAATCAATTCTAAGCAGAAAGTGTATGAAATCCCAAGGCAAAACGAATATGTGTTAAAATAACATAATTATTTTACAATATCAAATTTAATTATCATTAAATTAAGACAAGTAAAGAACTTAATCTTTTCTTGCATAAAAACTGTAAAAAATTGACTCGGCTCACAATTTGTTTTCCGATGGAATTTTTACCCCAACTTTTGGATGATCGGACATCACAATCACAAAAACATATGCTCATACAGAGCTTCAAACCCGGGACCATTGGCGCAGAAAGTAAGAACCCTACCATTGCACCAAGCGACTGTTTCTTCTATTAAAATTTATCATATAAAATACCATTAAAAATATGAAAATGAAAAATCAATTAAATTAAAGATGTTGGTATATTATAATTACGACATCGTGTAACTGTGGTAGGGGATCTCACCCCATTTCACACATGACACCGTGTTTCCTGTAAATCCCACGTTCGAACTTTGTTTAAAATTAACGTTACCATTGAAATGCACGTGATTCAAATCTGATATGAACAGTTTATTGTTATGTGACCTACTTACGAGTGTATCAAATCATGACGAGGGGTGTTTTAATATCTTATTTTGATAATGCTATCCTAAGAATAATGTGTCAATATGTTTATCTACACTAATATTATAAAGAGGAAAGATTTGTATTTTTGTATGTTTGCAATGAATAAACTCAAAAACTTCTAAGCTGATTTCAAAAATTCTTTCACCATTGGAAAGCTACATTCACGCTGAGTAACATTGGCTATATTTAATGCTAGAAAAAAATTAAAGAATTTTGTCCACCCTTGCGAAGCCGGGCCGCTAATTTTTAATAAAGTAGTATTTCTATACTTCTTAGCGACCATAAAATCCAAAATCATAACTACTTTATTTGCACAAAACATGGTACAATACAGAGGATGTTATTATTCACTATATACGCTGAGCACTTACAATTTTTAACAATCTGTTGATATGCAAATATTTCGTCGTCAGCGTAATTAATTGTATATAATTCTTAATTAACATCAAATACAAATAAAATAATAATCATAATATAGACTATGTTATAAATATATTTGTTATTTTATTATTTGATATAAAAAAAAACATGTGTGCAATTCACACGTGGTAGAAGTGAAACCTTCAAAAATAATACGTAAACGTATACAAAATACCACGGTTGTTGTGATGCCTTCTCTCAAGCTTCGTACTACGTATGCTCACACAAACATGTATTAACACACGTACATAACGCTTCCTATCCTATTTTCTCCTTCGTTAAATCTTATAATTTCTGTGTCTGTATTTTTTTACTGTCGCTTTTTCGTTTCATTGACTTTCAAATCACAACTCTGATAAAGAAGTTTTCACTTCAAAAAACTTTGGTAACGATAAAATAATCGACAGTGGATCCTTTGTATTCAACTCAAATCATTCGTTTAGTAAGATGTCTTCTTGTACAGCCAGTAGCACTTCAAAATTCCCAGCAAGCCACTGTCAACCAACTGTCATCTCAAAAACTATACACTTAAAGTTTAATTTTAATAGAACATAATGTCAGTCGTTGTTGTTGCAACTTGTGAATACATTGTCGCTTAAAGCAAAGAGGATATCCCACGTATCCAAAACTATTTCTTCTCATTTTTCATTTTGTGTATATGAGATACAAACGGACAAAATAGTTAATAAATCTTTAATACATTAACTAAAGGTTTTTCAATGCTGGTAATACTAGTCTATTTAAAACTAATACCTCATACTGTTAATATGTTATGCATGTATTAATTAAAAAAGGAGCTCAGTGAAAATAGAAGATAAACTATCAAACGAGGAAATTAAAAAAGCCGTATATTATTTTCGAGAAGGATAATTAAAATAATACTAATATTTGAATGAATTTAACCTACAATTGTTTTGTTCGACTTGTATTTTTGATTTTGTGTGATAACTCAGGAGTTGTAAACACTATTTTTAGAGCAGCGTTCACAAGATCAAATTAATTCATAACAATAATACTTACTTTTAAACAAGACGGCCAGAATCATTTTTTTTTATTTGAAGGACAACAAAAAATACATAATAATAATAAATAATATATGAATATGTAAGTTAATCAGACTTTCCTTGCAAAGTGATTCTAATGCGGTCAAAACATAATTATTTGACGACCGTTTGGTGCAACGGTCCGGGTTCGAATCCCGGTAGGGGCAGATGTTTGTATAATGAATACGAGCATTAGTACCTGAGTCATGTATCATATATGTATGTCTATCCGTTACTCTAGTATCCATAACACAAGCCTTACAGTGCTTACTTTGGGCTAGGCTAATTGGTGTGAATGTAAAAAATATTTATTTATTTATTTATTTATTCATAGCCGTTATTGCTCTATTTGATTCATAATAATATATCTTGGAGCCTTCACCTTTGTGCAGGGTTAATTTTAGGAAAAATAGTTTTACATCGACATATTTCACGAAAAACTTACGCGTTTTCGAAGCCTTCTGTAGGGCATTGATTAGTGTCTTTTAATTGTTTTTGTAGATTTCGTTTATATAAGTATATATTTATTTTTATTTTTTGATCAAATGTTTTATTTTTTACTAAATAGTTTATAGTTTTTTCGCACTTATGTCACTCAATATAACTTTATCTGTACCAAATAGATGTGGAAACTGTTGTGCCAACTCTTTTTTTCTTAATTAAGTATTTATGTTTTATTTAAAAAGATAAACAATAAATAAATAAAATCCGTTACAGTATATATTGATTTTGCATATATTTAAGTCATCTACTAAATTATTATTTTAATAAATATTTTCTGATAAAAGTTACCTGAAAGAGAACTTCTTGTCTGAATAAGACCGCAAAACGTGAGACTAGCTGTAAACTTGTATTAACTTTACTTTTTTATAGTAATAATGCGTTAAACACATTAGCAATATCCAGTTAACTCCTTTTGATAAGCTAAACGCTTATATTACGGGTCCACTTTCCTATGTAATGTATAATATATGAATGTAAGTTAATCAGAACTTCCTTGCAAAATGATTCTAATGCTGTCAAAACATAGTTATTCAAAACATACCCTTGGTCCGTGGGGTCCTAGCGCGATAAGGCTTTTTATAGAAATATCAAAAATGTTAGTCGATATCACAGGAGACCGAAGAGCTGGCAGCTAACTCGGACAAAGAATTAGTCTAGCTATCCAAAGGTGGATCGCTGCCAGTATCTTCGGAACCTTGGTCATTATATTAAAATTTTTAAGGTTTTTAGTTTTAAATTCAGATAAAATTCAAAACAATATATTGATATGTATAATATTATGGTATAATAAAGAAAAGTGAATCTAAAATAATCTCTTTCGTGAATTCTTTTCGGTTTTTCATTGCTAGATTCAAAGTTGGTTGTACACATAAATTGCCAACACAGCTGTAAAGCAAAACTTTCGTGATTCAATAATAAGATAGTTAACAATACAAATGCCATTTATGAAGGTAGAACTTGGATTAGTAGGTACCTAGTTTTGTTCCGTTGTCACGGTTCCCGCGACTTGTTGCTTGAACAACGAAACTGGAAAGTTAGGACAAGGTAACAATACAAGAAGGTAGTAATAATTAAAATTAAATAAATATAAACAATGAATTTTTATGCTTTGTGTCGTTAACCTTTGTTTGAAGATGATTTTTAATACTATAATACTAGCGGCCCGTCCCAGCTTCGCCCGGTTGGACAAAAAAATCTGTGATTTTTTGCTATTATTAAATATTGTTCCGTTAGCGCCATCTAGCGTCCGGTAAACGAACTACTTGCTGTTAACGCGTTGCTATGGTAACGTTATTGATACAATGGAAAAAGAGCGGTAAAAAGAGCGGACAGACAAACACACAAACCACTGTGATCAGAGATTATAGATTTAGACGATCGTTTGGTGCAACGATAGCGATCCTGCCTTTCGCATCAACGGTCCTAGTTTCGAGTCCCGAAAGGGGCAGATGATTCTGTGATGAATACGAGCATTTGTACCCAAGTCATGGGTATTTATATATCCCTATGAATATAACATATTTAGGTATAATATATGTATGTACCAGCTGACCTGGCCACGCGTTGCTGTGTTATATATTAAAATGAATCCTATCATATCTCCTAAGTTGGAATAAATCCAGGAAAATAAAAAAAAAGCGTCAAACAGTGTGTCAGGGAATTTATGTATATACAACACATCTGTCACTCCCAATTATAGAAGCCGAAGATATTAGAGATAGGTACTGTTAACCCACATTAAAATATGCAAGTCAACTTATTAAAAATCGATTAATTACGTAGTAAAAGCTACAGAAGTTCTTGCTACACAATATTCGTCTTCGTAGCATTACGCTACGATTTATTAGCTACGAATTTCGTAGTATTGTAAACACAACACAATTTTTAATAAGTAATTTTTAATAACAATAATATTGTATTTGGATCATGTACATATTATTGAATAGATTACGATAACACTTATTATTCTTATGCCAACATATTAATAATGAAAAGTCGAATAGATATGAGGAGATATCTTTTAAAACATTTTTCACTATTTATATTATGATAAAAAGATAATTGGATAATTTTGGCAGAATTCCGAAATTTGTAAAAAACTGTACCTCTGACTACACCTATGAATATACTTTTATTATATGATGATATTATACGATTTATGATATGAGTATTTAAAATTTAATTTTTTTATTTTATTTTATTTAACTTCAATAAAAAATCACTTGTGAGTGATATTTTGGTCTGCCAGCTTTATCTCAAAAATACAGACAGAAATTTCATCTTTAGTTCAAACATAGCTTAGTCTTCCTCCGCGATGTAAAACGGTGAAAATTCAATTTCCCAGGCTTTTGTTCAAGTTGCTATTGTGCACTCCACGCTTCGTTACCGTTGTCTATGACCAGACAAACGTATGATGTGTTGCTTTATGGTATTATTTACACAACAACCTGTATGTTATGAGTAGTATTTTTTTAAGACAGGTTTCTTTTTAATTTAGTGTATTAGTCAAAAGAATCTTCGTCGTTATTCAAATTGTAATAGCAGTATTTAAATAATGATGTAAATTTAATACCTCTGTAAATATAATAATAAAAAAGGGATTTGTTATAAATTTGACTTTTATTTGTTTTTTGTCTGTAACACTGTAGTTCTCAAAGAGGTGAGCCGATTTGGATGCGAGTTTTTTATTTGAAAGAAGGTGATATAGCGATAGTTCGCAAATATAAAAAAGTTATGACCATAAAACGTAAGCTCTATGGGATTTCCCATTGAAACAAAAAGTGCGTGCCTTTTTAAAGTCTTCATTCTTATAGAATATTAAAATTTACTAAACAATATTGATTTTAATTTTTTTCTTTTTTTGTATTACGCTCTACTTCAATATTATGGTGCTAGCGAAGCTTTATGCTTTGCGATATTTAATTGGTTTTTTATTTCAAGATTTTCAGCTATATCACTTATTTACATTATCTTAGTCAGAAAAATAGAACGCTTTTATTGTTAATAACATTTTTGTTTGAGATGAGGTTTTCCTGTTTTTCACAAAAATTTCGCTAATCAGTAGGTAATTGTAATGTTAAAACTGTTAAAGTTAAAAAAATATCTGATATTATTTAGATATATACATGCATAAAACTGCCATTTTGAAACTACAAATATGATCTTTCAATTAACTATTAATTTCTTCTCTTGTGGCTGTGAAAAATCAATCTTCTAAGTTAACGTTAAAAAAGATACAACCGTTTATGCCGCAAAAAAAAAATTATAATTCGATACTCTCAGGAGAATCAAAATTTCTAGGGTAGTTTCCGTTAACCTAGAATCATGAAATTTGGCATGAAGCAACGTCATGTAGCGAAAGTAAAGGAAAACTTCCGAAAACAGCAAATTTATTGTTGCATTACTAAAAAAATTTTTGCGATCATAATCTGGAATGGCTCAGCAAAATACCAAGTTGATGCACTGGACACGATTCGGCGCAGAGCTGAGAGGCTCATTAGTGATAGCAAATTGGTAGAGCGTAAGGTATAGGAGAGTAAGGTATGGCAAAGAGCAAGTTTCATACCTTAGCTCACCGCCGCAAAGTTGGCTGTCTGTCGGTCTTCTACAGATTGTATTTGGGAGAGTATGCTCAGGAGCTACATATGCTTATACCACCATCAACTTTCTTCCATCGGACATCCAGACGCACTGCGCACACCCTTTCTTGGTTGTTATTACTACCTGTCCCACCAAGCGCTTCTCAGCTTCTTTTATAATGCGCACAGCAAAGGAGTGGAACTCCCTCCCTGCGTCTGTATTTTACCACGTTTTTCTTATCTCACTTTTCTTATTTGTTTGTCTGTCCGGGCAAAATCTTGCAACTTAAATTTGAGGCACTTTCCGATAAGCTAGAAAGCTGAAACTTTCAGGATAGTGCAGAACCCGATGACAATGCACTCTAAAGCAACTTTCAACTTTCCAGATGCACTTTCAGGTCCACTTTCGGCAACTTTCACTTTTGTATGGGGCTTATCCGATTGTTGCGTAACACATGGTTACTTCGTTGAGTTAATAATTAAAAAGAATAAAATAATTATACTAGATTTAAAAAATCTAAAAATCCCACGTTTTTCAATGTCCTAAAAAGAATAAAATAACCCTGCGGGGCAAAGCGAGGGGCCACTCAAAACGTGGGGGCGCATCTTTACAATAATCGGCATCAATGCATGTCATTCATCTCTTTAAAATCTCCTCTTAGTAATATGCGCCCCCACGTTTTGAGTGGCCCCTCGCTTTGCCCCGCAGGGTTATTTTATTCTTTTTAGGACATTGAAAAACGTGGGATTTTTAGATTTTTTAAATCTAGTATAATTTTCGAGTACTTATAACCTGCCTGTATTAAAGCTTTTTTGGATACAGAGCACGCTATGGATACGACCTGCGGGTTGTGGTCACAATTTTAAGAAGAAATACGATCTACGATCCTGACATACATCTCTCGCTTCTTCAATCCTTATAAGACTTTCATACAAACTATTGACCTGGCCTTTATGCAGAACTTCTTTTATTTGGTCCCTGAACGTTCGCCATAGTCTGCCTTGTGTTTTCTATATATGTCAACGTTATTTAAAGGACCCCTTCAATTTTCACTAACATTTATTTATCAAGCACCAACGAAGGTGCGAACTATCTGTGTATTTTAGGCCAATACCTTTTATTGTGTTGACCCGTCCTGTTTGAACAACTGACCGCGAGAGGGAAGATTACAACAGTTTTATACACGTGGCTATGTTAAATTGGAAAAGATGTTTGAAAGTTATAATGCCATCAAAGAACAACTTTTAGTCAATTTATACTTTTGCTTTGGTAAATCTATAATCTAAGATCACAGTGGTTTGTGTGTTTGTCTGTCCGCTCTTTTTCCCGCTCTTTTCCATTGTATCAAAAACATTACCATAGCAACGCGTTAACCGCAAGTAGTTCGTCTACCGGACACTAGATGGCGCTAACGGAAAAATATTTAATAATAGAAAAAATTTAAAGAATTTTGTCCACCCGTGCGAAACCCGCTAGTAGAAATAAATAATATGAAAATGTTTTGAATCCAAATAAAGTAAAGACACCAAATAGGAACGAAGTTCCTTATTTAAAAATATTAATTTTAAATTCTATTCGAGGTATAAAGAAAATAATTATTCGGGTATACATTTATAATTATGCTTTTTTGTCGATAAAAAGCAAAGAAACTACCTTACCAAATTATATTAACACCTTTATTTTATTTAGAATTATTTATAATATACGAGTATAATATCATAACAGTTTTGGTTGGTGGTCAGGGTTCCACCACTCGACTCCACTAGTTTGAACTTCAGAAGGTGAGTTGGAAGAAAACACAATATAAATGTCACGTTGTCAGCGCGTGCGCAGATAGGCGAAGTGCATAAGGACGAGCGACGTGCGCTCCGCGTCGTAGTTGCATTGGCACTGGTTATCGCGGCCGCTTACCCTGTTTCTATTGTGATTGCTAACTTAACAAAAAACCGGAGAACAATAGGCGCGTTTAAACATATGAGTACAGTGCGGCAGCTATTATCGCGCGACGCTGATGCTAAACTATACTTGTACTAAGTTCACATTATTTGTGAAGGATGTTTCCATTATCATTGCACCTGTTTTGAGTCATATAGTGAATTTATGTATTGAGCATGGAGTATTCCCCGATAAACTTAAAACAACAATCATCAAACCATTATTTAAAAAAGACGACAGGACCAATATTAGTTGCTATAGACCAATAGCTTTAATAACCATATTTGCGAAAATTATAGAAAAAGTAATATTTAAATGTATTTATAAATTTCTTGAAAGTAATGAATTACTATTTCCACAACAATATGGCTTTAGAAAGCAAAAAAATATAAATATGGCGATTTATGACTTTGTTATTAAAGTAGTTACAAATATGGACCAAAGGTTACCTACTGCAGCCGTTTATATGGACATGACCAAGGCTTTTGATCACGTTGATTGGAATATTCTTTTAAAAAAACTGGAATATTATGGAATAAGGGGTAACGTTCATAATTTGTTAGCTTCTTATTTAACTAAAAGAAAGCAAGCAACGGTAATTGACAAAATTGATTTTAAAACAAAATGTGAGCACAATTATCAGTCGACATACAAAATTGCTAAGTCTGGCGTACCGCAGGGGAGTATTTTAGGCCCTTTACTGTTTTTGATATATATCAATGACATGCCCTCTGTAACTAATAATCACATGACCTTTTTTGCAGATGATAGTACTATTTTATTTCGTAATATTAATTTCACTAATTTAGAACTTGACATAAACAATACTTTGACATCAATAATACAATGGCTGAATTATAATAATCTTAAAATTAACTTTAACAAAACTGAAGTAATAACATTTAATCAGAGACGCTCTGACGTAAATAAATTAAATATTCATTATTTACAAGAAAAAATTGATGAAACTGAATGCGCTAAGTTTTTAGGATTACATATTGACAGTAAAATGAAGTGGAATGTTCACGTAGATCATATCTGTAGAGAGCTATACAAATCGTCTTATGCATTGTACAACCTTAGAAGAATAGTTAACGAACAAGGTCTAATAGCCGCGTATCATGGTTACGTTGCATCTAAGTTAAGATATGGTTTAATTTTTTGGGGAAATTCTATAAACAAAGAATTCGCTTTTAGGGCTCAAAAGAGATGTATTCGAGCTATGTTTAATCTACGTAAAACTACGTCTTGTGTGCCGTATTTCAAAAAATATAATATAATGACATTAGCCTGTTTATACATTTTCGAAACTGCAGTTTTTATTAAGAGTAATCCGAATTTGTTTAATTTTGGGACATGTTCTCGTAAGCCAAATGATTTGCGTCAAATTCCGTGCAAAACTGCACTAATGAGTAAGAGTTTCTTTTGCAACGCCTCACGAATTTTTAATAAGATCCCTGTATCGATAGGCTGCATTGATCAAATGAATATTTTTAAAAAGAGACTTCGCGAAATGCTCTTACAAAAATGCTATTACAGTGTATCTGAATTTTTAATCACAAAAACCTAAATTATTATTATTTTTTTACAGCATTGAATGTTTTTAATTATTTAAATTTGTTTCGATAGTGTTTGTTTTGACATTTTTTTTGTATTTGTATAGCATGACAAATAGTATAAAATATATTGTATACTCTACGAAGTAAGACACGGATAGTACTAATCATATTTTAACAACTTAATGTAACCTGTGATCTACAATTAATAAATTTGAATTGAATTTGAATTGAATTGAATTGAATATTTATTGTTTTTAGGCGTAACTAATATGTAAATAACAATGTGTATATATTAAGTTAAGTATAGTGCATAGTTTTATTATTGTGTAATGTAATATTTAAGTATTAATTAAGTTACTTTAGATATAGCATTAATTAGTTGTAATGTAAATAAATTTTAATTATTTTAACTATGGAAACTATATGTTTTTATGAGCGACACCACATCACTCCCCTCCAGAGACCGTCACTACGGGCGATAGTAGTTTGGGAGACGAATAGTTCTGCCAAAACGAGTTGTCTTTTGTTTTGGTGTACCCACTGGAGGACTAATGTTTTTATTTGTTGGTGGTACGATATTATCATTTATTTGTGCTGGAGTGTAATTACCGCTTTGAACCGGGTGCTGATTTGGGGACAGTATATAGGCTGGTTTTAGTCGGTCTATAGATACTGTCACCTGTTTGCCCTTAATATCTAATTTAAATGTTTTGGAGCCTCTGTCTATAACTCTGTACGGACCTGTGTAAGCTGGTTGTAAGGCGCGACGAACTGTATCGTCCCTTAAAAATACATGAGTAGTGGTAGCCAAATCCTTGTGTATGAAGATTTTGCCAAATTGATGTCGCGAAGCTGAACAAGGTTGTAAATGTTGCGCAAACTGCCTAAGGCGTGCTGTGAAATCCGTGATATCAGTAGTGCCTTCAAGAGTGGAGTGAAAGAATTCTCCTGGAAGTCTTAGTGGTTCGCCGTAAACAATCTCGGCGGACGAGCATTGAAGATCTTCCTTGAAGGTGCTACGGATGCCCAATAGAACTAATGGAAGAGATTCAGTCCAGTTAGTCTTCGCGTGACACATGATAGCGGCTTTCAATTGCCTGTGAAAACGTTCTACGAGGCCGTTGCAGGCTGGATGGTATGCTGTAGTTCTACGGTGTTCGAAACCAATCATTTGGGAGAGGAATTTGAAAAGGTCGGATTCAAACTGTCTTCCTCTATCCGTCACTATGATGGTGGGACAACCGAAACATGCAATCCAGTCTCGCAAAAGAGCCTTGGCAACTGTTTCTGCTGATATGTCCGTAATGGGTATCGCCTCAGGCCATCGTGAGAACCTATCGACTGCTGTGAGGCAATAGCGGAAACCATTAGAAATTGGAAGAGGTCCAATGAGGTCTATGTGCACGTGCTTGAATCTTGAACGGGGAAGAGAGAAATTGCCGATGGGCGCAGAAACATGCCGGTTGACTTTCGAGCGTTGACAGCTCAAACAAGCTCGTGCCCATTCTCTACAATCTTTTCTTACGCCATTCCATACAAAACGCTGTGCAACTAGCTTAGCGGAAGTGTTGGTGCCTGGATGACTAAGTGAGTGTAGACAGTCAAAAATATTACGACGTAAAATTTTGGGAACAAAAGGACGAGGAGAAGGTGTGCTGATATCGCAGAACAGCTCGTACCTACTACCTGGTAATTTCATTTTGGTAAGCAGAAGAGAAGTATTATTTTCTAAGAGACCTTGAAGTTCTGGGTCCGATTCTTGAGCTTTAGCTATGGATTCTAGATCGATATTGGCCTCTAATTCCTCAATACGCGACAAGGTATCCGCGACAACATTGTCTTTACCGGAGAGATGTTGTATATCGGTTGAGAATTGCGAAATAAAGTCAAGATACCTGTATTGCCGTGGAGAACAACTTGATTTCCTAGAATGGAATGCAAAGCTGATAGGCTTGTGATCGGTAAAGATTGTAAAATCCCTAGCTTCTAACATATGACGAAAGTATTTTATAGCCTGATAAATGGCGAGAAGTTCTCGGTCATATGGAGAATACTTGGATTGTGAAGGACTTAACTTGCAAGAATAGAATGCAAGTGGCTGCCAATGTCCTACCTTTTGCTGTTGAAGTACTGCACCTACAGCAACATCCGATGCGTCAGTTGTAAGAGCTAAACGAGCTCGGCAATCGGGATATGCTAACAGTGCTGCATTGCAAAGGCTGATTTTAGAGTCCTCAAAAGCTTTTAGACTTTCACCTTTGAGCTCAACGGGATGGTTACCTTTGACAGATCCAGTTAATAAAGCGTTAAGAGGTGCTTGGACTTCAGCTGCACGAGGAATAAACCTGCGATAGAAATTAAGTATTCCTAAGAACCTCCTAAGCTGCTTAACGGTCGATGGCTGAGGGAAGTCTTTTATGGCCTGGACCTTGTCTTCTAAAGGCTTGATACCTTCTCTTGATATTTGGTAACCTAAAAAAGTTACTTCGGACGCACCGAAAACGCACTTTGAGGTATTAAGTAAAATTCCGTAATCGGACATTCTCTTAAAGAGTTGACGCAAATGTGCTTCATGGGTCTTATAGTCTACTGAGTAGACCAGGAAATCATCCAAGTATGGATAGACGAAGTCCATGTCACGAGTTTGCTCATCATCGAATCTCTGAAAAGTTTGGCTTGCATTACGCAAACCAAAAGTCATAAAAGGGAATTCGTAAAGGCCGAATGGTGTCGTGATCGCCGTTTTGGGTATGTCATCCTTGCTGACAGGAATCTGGTTATAAGCTTTCACGAGGTCTAGAGTGGAAAAGACATTGCATCCAGCGACATTATGCGCGAAATCGTGAATATGCCTGACCGGATACCTATCAGGAATAGTTCGGGCATTTAACATACGATAATCACCACAAGGCCGCCATCCATCTTTTTTGGGGGCCAAATGTAGAGGAGAAGACCAGGGACTGTCTGAGGGTCTAGCTGTACCATCCTGGATCAGAATGTCAAACTCTTGCTTGGCTATTCTAAGTTTGTCCGGAGCTAAACGACGAGGTGGACTAGCTACTGGCGGTCCGGGGGTGGTATTGATGTGATGTACTGTTTTGTGTAAAGCTATGCGTGGTGTGCCGGCAGGTCGGGTTAATTCTGGGAACTCAGCGAGTATAGTATGGTATCGCGAATCACCGAATGAAATTTTGACCGAAGAGATATTACTGCACTTATCTGCTGACGCACATGACACATTTATTGAAGTCAAATTGTCTAACAATCTCTTATTTCTAATGTCAACAACAAGATAAAAATGTGACAGAAAATCGACACCAATGATGGGTTTGTTAACATCCGCGACCGTAAAACGCCACAAAAACTCGCGTCTTAGACCTAAATTTAACTTGAAATTTACATAGCCGTAAGTGTTAATGACGGTTCCATTTGCCGCGCACAACTCATATTTTGTCTTTGGTCGTCGTTCTTTAAGTGCTGAACGAGGGAACACACACAAATCACTGCCGGTATCCACGAGAAATTGTGTCCTAGAGTACCGGTCTGTGACGAACTAGCGACCGTTGCTGGAAGGGCAATCGTCAGTCGCCATTACCGATCGCCCTGTGAGTTTACCGACTTGAAGTCACATGGCTTCTGGCACTTGTTTGCCTTGCTCCCAAACTTCGCGTGGTACCAGCACAATGGATGCTGTCTGTAGTTAGACTGCGAACGGCTGCGGCTGCAGCTGCGGTTGTGGCTACGATACCTCTTGCCTGAACTCCATCCGGCTCTCGATCTACCGTTCCTCATTGTTAGAGCATGAACCTGCTGAGTCAGCTTTTCAATTTGCTTAGCCATCTGTGCGATTTGATCGTCAGGCTGACGGTGCAATGCTGAAGCAGAAGCAGTAGCAGAGGTGGATGTTGAAGCTACAGCGGGTGTGGATGGGACAATATCATGTATGCGATCAGCGAGGTCAGCCAAACTGTCAAGTGGGAGCTGCAACTGGGATGCTATGATCGTCTGCATGCTATTAGGTAACCTGCTTGTCCAGATGGTGCGGACGAAATCTTCTGGTACGCCTGAACCGGCGAGATGTTGCAGATGCCTGAGAAACTGCGACGGCTTCCTATCGCCCAACTCCTCATGATCCAGCAGCTGCTTGACCTTCCGCTCTTTCGAAGCTGATAGTCGCTTAATGAGCTCCGACTTCAACTTTGTATATTTATTCGATTCGGGTGGAGACTCAATAATGTCAGCGACTTCGACGGCATACTGGTGGTCAAGCATGCCGATCACATGGTAAAATTTTGTTGCATCAGAAGTAATTTTGCACAGTGTGAACTGACCTTCTAACATGGAGAACCAAAGAGATGGCTTGTCCGGGTAGAACGGTATATTTCGAATCCCAACATGATGAACATCGCTTCGACTCGCATCGCTTCCACTGGAGTACTGCCCTTGTGCTACACCTGTGGTATCTTTGTTACCTTCCATGATCGTAAATGTGTTCTGAAGGCGGTCACCAATTTGGTTGGTGGTCAGGGTTCCACCACTCGACTCCACTAGTTTAAACTTCAGAAGGTGAGTTGGAAGAAAACACAATATAAATGTCACGTTGTCAGCGCGTGCGCAGATAGGCGAAGTGCATAAGGACGAGCGACGTGCGCTCCGCGTCGTAGTTGCATTGGCACTGGTTATCGCGGCCGCTGACCCTGTTTCTATTGTGATTGCTAACTTAACAAAAAACCGGAGAACAATAGGCGCGTTTAAACATATGAGTACAGTGCGGCAGCTATTATCGCGCGACGCTGATGCTAAACTATACTTGTACTAAGTTCACATTATTTATTTTTTTTAGGCGTAACTAATATGTAAATAACAATGTGTATATATTAAGTTAAGTATAGTGTATAGTTTTATTATTGTGTAATGTAATATTTAAGTATTAATTAAGTTACTTTAGATATAGCATTAATTAGTTGTAATGTAAATAAATTTTAATTATTTTAACTATGGAAACTATATGTTTTTAGGAGCGACGCCACACAGTTATCATGTAGACTATACATTAGACACTGTATAGCCATCCAACATTGACTATACATAATAATCTTACGCTTTTTGTTTAACGCTATGGACTGTTTTTCCCGGCTAGGGTACCCCTCCGCAACGCCCCATAAGAAACTTCGTTCCAAAAGTTATTTTCCTATAGTTTAACCCGGGAAGTCGAAGTGGTCTCGCAATTAAAACCGGTATACAAAACACTTGAACACAAAGGTAATAAAAATGATTAGAGTTTAATAAATACTGGGTGTAAAAGTCCCTCCCTGCCCGTGAACCTTCACCAAACCGCGGATTTAAAGTCGATCTTTATAAAAATAGTAGCTGACCCGGCTACGTGTTGCTGTGTTATGAATATAACCTAATCTACATCCTAAGTCGGAAAAAAAATCAGCAAAATGAAAAAAAGCATCAAAATCGTTTGAACAGTTTCGGTCGGTCAAACACTGTGACAGGGATTTCTTATCTATACATATAAATAAAATTGGAGTGTCTGTTTGTAATATTGAAATAACTGTTTTTTACTACATGATATATGCGGTACATACATCAAAATACATTTTTTACAATTTTTGTCTGTCTGTCTGTCTGTTTGTTCCGGCTAATCTCTTAAATGGCTGGACCGATTTTGACGGGAGTTTTATTGGCAGGTAGCTGATGTAATAAGGAGTAACTTAGGCTACTTTTATTATAGAAAAATTCTTTTATTTTAGAAAAATAAATTAATGTTGCAATGTTCCACGCGGACGAAGACGCGGGCGTCCGCTAGTCTATACATATAAATAAAATTGGAGTGTCTGTTTGTAATATTGACATAACCGTTTTTTACTACATGCCTTTGCATATATATACGGTACGTACACCAAAATAACATTTTTTACAATTTTTGTCTGTCTGTCTGTCTGTTTGTTCCGGCTAATCTCTGAAATGGCTGGACGCATTTTGACGGGACTTTTTTTGGCAGGTACCTGATGTTATAAGGACTAACTTAGGCTACTTTTATTATTGAAAAATAATGTTCCAATATTCCAAGCGGACGAAGTCGAGGGCGGCCGCTAGTATACAATATAGATAGATATTGCAGATTTAGTCCTAAATTTGTTACTACGCGACGTAAGTTGTCATACTTATGCGCTTTTTGGAGCTAGCACCATTTGTGATGCGAAATGTCAATCGTGTTACTTCGTGTAGCGAGCGATGTTATGTGAGGCTATGTATAACCTGTATATTTTCCAAAAAATACAGCTTTCTGTTTGAAATTACGTGAACTATTTGACGAATATACATTAATTCAATTCCAATTTTCTGCCGGTTAACCATTCTATTTCTCGTTTATGGAAACGACATTGCAATTTTTCGGATAAACTATCTGTTACTGAAGATGCATATCTGAATCTATTTGCGCTGAGGCGTATCTTTTTAAGTGAAATATTTATCTACGGGGAAGAGTTACATTTTGATTATTACCTATGAGTGTTTTTTTCTACATACTATGCGCACCTTATAAGACAATATTGAATTAAATTTGTGGAATCCATATGGAATCTAGACCATATTTTTTAAGGAAATCAAGAAACATTATTGATCAATTTTAAATCAGTTGTTTTAGTTATTTGTTTTTCAGGATTGATAGTTCGGGATACTTGAAATGTAAATTTCAATATCATTGTAAACTATATGTCCGTCAAAATCGATCTGTCAATACATTAGCTCTCCACACCCCTATTTCATTCTGGTTTTAGGGCAAATTCTTTTAATTTTCATACTATTCGACTCTGGTAGTCTTTCCGAATCCATTAAAAAATCTAATAATCATAAATACGTCCTTTAAAGGCAAGTTCGAGTGTATCTTCTAGAAAGATTATATTATCAAGGGGTTAATAGTCATCTGTTACATTCCTATAAGTTTGTGATTATGTGATTTGGACCCATTTTTGCAAACAAGAACCAACCCACAGGTTCTCATAAAAATGGTTTCTTTTATCGACTAACAACAGAGATACAACACTGTCACTTGAGGAACCAACCCACTGGCCACCTTTTGAAAAACTATAAAGAACTATACAACATGGTACCTAAACACTTATTATTTATAACATTTATAAATCTGATATTCCTAGATAGGCTACAGTATTCCACATGAGGTTAACAAGTATTCATTCATTAATATACTATGTATGCATTTTGCACACTCTGTATACGAAAGTCTCGTTTTATTGAAACCAACCTGCTATGGGTTGGTTCTCGTTTGCAAAGATGGGTCCATTTTATAATTTGCTTTTTTATTTATGTTTATCTTTTATATAATTAACAATAATAATAATTTTTCTTACATTCACACCAATTAGCCTGGCCCAAAGTAAGCACTATAAGACTTGTGTTATGGTATATGTATATTACATACATATATAATACTAGCTGACCTGGGCACTCGTTGCTGTGTTATAAATTAAAATAAAACCTATCCTATCTTTTAAGTTAGATCAAATAACAGATAGTTACGAAGTTTGATCAAAATCGGTTAAGTAGTTTAGGAGTCCATCGCGGACAAACAACGTAACACGTAATTTATATATATTAAGATCTTATATTCATAGAAATATATATAAACACATACTTATTCATGACAAAAACATCTGCCCCTTCCGGGATTCGAACTCAGGACCGTCGGTGCGGAAGGCAGGATCGCTACAGTGGCAACAAACGGTCGTCTGTATATAGAATAACAAGTTTATTATTCGTTATCTTTTTACCGCATTCACAAAAGCCTCTGCCCTAACAGAGACTAGAACCTAGCACCGATTGGCTTCGCAGGTAAGTTAAACTCCACTCAGCCAAGCCAGTTGTCAATTGTATTGTGTTATCACAACGCGTATAGTCTTTTTAATATCTTCTGTTTAGTCATCTAGTTGCCTCTAAATGTTATTTAACAGTTCAAAACTTATTTTGCTGCTTAATTTTAATCTAATTATAATGACGTCTAATTATTTTTGGCTTATAATATTTATCAATGTAATAACAGCAAGCAATAGCTAGCGAGATAGATATATTTATTGTGTGTATTCTGACTACCTGTATTCTGACTGAATTCTTAAAAGCAGCATTATTCATAATAATAAAAACTTATTATGAATAATGCTGCTTTTAGGAATTCAAATTTATAATGATTATGTTTTAAGTAGGTATAAGATTTAATTTTACTGTATGAGATATATATTGTTTTTAAATATTCTTGCTTCACTGTCGCATTGAGTAATAACTGTAATGGCAGTTAAATTTTGTATTAACTAGGTCTGCAATACATGCTGCTGTTTGCAAATACTGAGCGAAGCATTTAGATTTTTGAAGGGTGATTATTCCTCTATGGTATGTCCGACTTCAAAACTTTTTTTCATTAGTCACGACCAAGATGTGAGTTTTGGCGCCAAATTTCATCAGTGTAGCCTCAGCGATTTGGCTGTGATCAGCTCTTGAATTTTTCTTTCGGTGATTATTCCTCCATGGTAAAGTCTATATTTTTTTACATAGCCTATGTCCGTCAGGTTATAATTATGTATATTCATGCCAAAATTCGTTCGAATCGGTTGAACCGTTAAGTAGCAGGAGGAGACAAGCGAAATTTGTGAGCTGCCTAAAAGAGAGCTTCGCTCAATAAATTAATAAATAAAATGTAAAGTGTTTAATGTATTACCCAACAGCGACAATCTGTAACTGAATATATTATCAAATTTAATGTGGCTTACGAGGGCGGGTCAAAAAGTTCGCGGAATGAGGGGCATGGAGGGAGGAAAGGTGACTTTTTGCTATCTGCACTAGTTGTGACACTCATTAAGAGTATAAATACTAAGTTTAAAAAAAATAGGTCATAATTACCTGAGCTACACATCAATCAACAAGTCAATCCGGAAGAAAATTTGCAACATGCAGAAAATTGAGTTTCAAGTTGCGATGGCTGCTGTTCAAAGAGTGGGCTTCGAAATCTTGGTACATCCGCCCTATAGCCCAGATTTAGCCCTAAGTGATTATTGTTTGTTCCCAAAAATGAAAAAAGAGCTTCGAGGGAAGAAATTTTCCAGCGATGAAGAAGTGAAGAGCGCAATTTCGGCCTATTTTGACGACAAAGAAAAATCATTTTTTTTCGAAGGTATAATATATTATATTATTAAATTACTTTATAGGTCTAATAAATGTATAAGAGTTAAGGGGGAATACATTGAGAAGGAAAATTAATTTTGTGTTTTATTTCTTACTTTTTACCCTCCATTCCGCGGACTTTTTGACCCACCCTCGTATCAGCAGAATGTGTCGGTTATTATTGTGTAACATCTCTTGTATCTATATTCTTATAATATAAAAAAAAACAACAACAATCGTTGAAGAGCCAGTTTATAATTACACACAGCAAATATAATAAACAACCACATTGCGATATAAAATACATAAACTACCATAATTATAACCCCAGCACCAACATCTTCTCCTTCCCTATCAGCAGAGTGATCCAAACATTTCTGGTCGAATATTGTACAAGCAAGCATATACGACAAACTTATAAAAAAACCAAGAATAAGATGGAAGATTATCCAAAGGAAGTAACAATTGAGCAAAGCAATTTTCTTGTGGCATAGACCTGTTATTAATAAAATGTTAGAAATAAACACAATCCACATAAGAACTATTATTGATGTTAATAATAGAGCGAAGAACGGTTCTTTTTCCCAATACGTATCTAATTGTGGACGCTGACCTGTAAAAAAAAATAAAAAGATGGGTTCTCTCTAAAGAAATAGCTAAATTGATAAATTATTTTAATAGAAAAATACTAGAAATGATCGACTCGGCTTACAAGTACATTCCCAGGTGGGAAATGAACCCACTACCTTTGGGTGTCCGATTCATTACTCTCCAATTGATCTACAGAGCCTTGTGATATGTTCTACCTGTCGTAATTTTCTAGTATATTTCGACTTATCCATAGAACACAGTTCGATGTGATCATGACTAGTTTTTTAGCAAAATGAGACCTTATCTCATTAAAATAAAATAAAAAAATCGACTGATCCATAGAACAGAGTTCGATGTGATTATGACGCAAAAACTAGTTTTTTTAGCTAAATGAGATAAGGGTCTCATTTAGCTAAAAAACTAGTCATGATCACATGATCACATCGAACTCTGTTCTGTGGATCAGTCGATTTCTACTTTTTACGCTCTAGAGCAGCGTTGTCTCATCAATGTCAGGAACATTCTATCTTATTCGAAAGAAACATTTTACAAATGTTTGGACAATCGCTTAAGATGAAACAGCTATTTATTTTTATGAATTTTTATTTATTTTGCATTTTCAATGCTACCTTATATAATAAATTATTTTAATAGAAAATTACTAGAAAATGTATTTTATTCTTTATTTTGGAAAGAAAGAAAGAAACCAATTTAGACATTTCAATCTAATTATTGCATTATTTAATTTATGTTTAGGTACAGTCAATGGTAAAAATATGTAAACAAAGTGCCAAAAACATGTTTCCATTTGACAGAAAATAATGTCCACTAGTACACTTTTAATAGAAAATTGTATCTTAAATTTAAAGACTTTATGTTGACTTGTAAAATGGATTTATATTATTACGACTTTAATTATTTACATATTTTTATCTTTTACTGTACCTGGATGGCCAAGCTTCGCGCGTTTTAGCAACTGAACCAAAAGAAGGCTAATAGTTAAATTAAATATTTTATGTAAATTTACATTATTTATAAGAAACACAACTATACTTTATTGTTAATATAATAAGCAAAACCTAAACGAAATACAAAAATTCATCCAAATAATTAAAGCCATTTCCGAAATGTGCCAAATAGGGTATATTATATCTTGGACATTACTTTGAAAAAGGATTCCAAAGTTACGATAAAAAAGTGATGAAACAAATGCGTTTTGTATTTATTTAATTTCGATGAGTAGGTGTTATGTTTATGAAAGATTAGGAACAATCCTTAAGGAATGTCTAGACGTGGGAAGTTTGTTCCCAAGTTATGCTAGGTGATTTTGACCTTAAAGGCTCTCTAAAAAGAATCTGGAACCGAGAATGGAGACAAAGAGATAAATATAAATCGCTTGGTCAGATCTAGATTGAATGGAATTTAGAATGGTAACAAGTACGAATATGGCTTTTTATAATTTACTTTTAAAATGGGTTTGGTAAAATTTTTACCTTAGAAGTAAAATACATTGCAGGATTCAATAGAAATACCGGAAGAAACACTGTATTGCTTTCCGTTAAGTGTTTGATTTCAATAAGTGGACAAAAAATTAACTCTTAATCCAATAAAATTAATTATAAATTCTATGTTCTCCTTGAAGCATAAAAAGAACGGGGAATTTTGACAGCTTGGTTAAGATTCGGACGCTGCTCACTGCACCAAAACTGGCATATAATAATCATATTATGATTGTTTAAGTATTATTTAATGGGAAATCATGTGTCAGGAGTTTAATGTCAAAAAGCTTATAATAAAAAGGATGTGGATGTATTATCTGTAATATACGATATTTATATGAGGCTTGCTAAGAGCAACATACCTGCTAGGTACAAAATTGTATGTAAAGGTCCAAATATAAAGGACAATATCAAACATACAATGCATATAATTGTGCAGATCAATTCCCATGTCCAATATTGACATTTTCTGTAGCACATCTTAAAAATTCGTTGATTTTCCTTCAACTTCTATTACATTTTTGTTGCTTTAAATAAATCAATCAGTATCAAACTATTTACAAATGATTGGTTTTGTAGATTTGACAACGTTGTCAAGAATAATCATAGTGTTAAGAATTTCAACCATAATACTTTCTACTTTGTAGTGTAAAGTCAGATCAAAGAGGTTTAGGATGGATGGCTAAAGTTACAGCACTATGTTTCATAAAGCGATTAAAGTATTTTAATATATACCTATAAGTTTTAGTAATATTACATTTTATCATAAAAATATGCCTATTCATTTGTTACAGAACTTATGCCTGGAAAATATGTAGGAAATCATCTCTAATTGGACGCCAGCGCCATCTCTTGGTGCACGACGGAGTCTATGACGTGACGGTCGGCTGAATGAAGCTCAACCGTGTTGCAGCAGCCTAAACCTGAACACGCGTCTAGAAACTATCGCGCGTCTTAGGTACTACAATACTCAAACTTTATGCAAACGCGATGTAGTATATGAAATTGCCGATTATTTCCTATTCACTTATTACAATGCTTCCTACTCCAAAGACAATAGTAACTTCAATTTGTGTAATTAATTTCCAAACCATATTATTAAGCAATATCAACCAACAAAAATCAGTTATAAAAAAATAACAAATATGGTTTCTTACCAGTTACGAAGAATAATGCTTAAATAGTTTGTAAATTCATATACACAGTTCTTTTACGGTTATACGAGAGGCGTTCAAAGTATTCTCGGTATCGAGGTGATAAACTTATGATGAGGGTTATTATTTATTATCTCATTAGCTAAAGACACTCTTTGAGGGTATAAATATAAATTTTCATTTAATTGTCATCATTAGTACTCAAGATATCATTACGAAAAGACAACTACGATGACAGATTCCACAATGTTGAAAAACACACAGGGCGCGTTGCCAAGGTTGCTGTGAGGGATTGTGGATTTGAAGAAATCACTCATCCACCCTACAGCCCAGACCTGGCCCCCAGTGATTACTTTTTGTTTCCAAACCTTAAGAAAGATCTTCGAGGTAAGCATTTTTCCGACGATGAAGAGTTGAAGGCGGAAATTGATGAACATTTTTCAGGCAAAGAAGAAATTATTTATAGGGGGTATTGAAAAATTATTTTATTTAGTTCTTACACTTCCGCGCACAATACACATCAGAATAAAACACTTTTTTACGGATTTTTGCGCATGTTTTATTTTATTTTATATTTAATCCTGACGTTTCGACTCCTTTACAGGAGTCGTGATCACAGGATGACTAAGATGATGGTTGTCATGTATTTTCTACTACCTTCACAATATTTTAATCGGGCACGTTCCTAACTATTAAATTATTTTATATAAATCAAGTTGTTTTATTTTATTTTATTTTAAAACATTATTTAGTTATTTAATTAATTAATTTAATTAATTCTCACTACGTTTTACATTGTATACTACTGAGTCTACTACCAGTTCGGAAATTGGGAGGGCCTTCCGAGAAGAACTGGCGAAAGAAACTCGGGCAGGGGGACCGACCTCCATCTTACTGTTTAATTATTTGCAAAAAGAGCTAACTACATCATCAGGTCTTGCAGTGTGTGTTTTTGTAGGTATTAATTTATTAATTATGGGGTCCCAAGCAGGTGGAACGCTCCAACCTTCGTCTCTATTGAAATTAGGATGTTTCCTAATTTCAATAGCCTCGCGTAGCATCCTAGGAACAAATCTTTGTTCTCTAGCGAGAATTTGTGGTTTATCGAAACGAATATAGTGGTTTGGCCCCTCAAAAGCATGCTCACACACTGCAGACCTATTATCGCGCCTATGTTTCATGTCAGCTACGTGTTCTTTAATGCGCGTCCCTATACTTCTCTTTGTTTGCCCGATGTATGAGAGCCCACAGTCACAATCGATTTTGTAGACACCCGCTGCCTGAAGGGGTATATTACACTTGACCGATCGTAAGAATTGGTCAATCTTCCTGGCTGGTTTAAAGTAAGTTTTAATAGAAACCCGCTTCAGAATATTCCCAATCTTGTCAGTGACCCCCTTCATGTAGGGAAGGACAGCAGGTTGGCGCTCTACTGTGGCTGGTTTGGCGCGGCTTCTGTGACGCAGTCTTGGTACTCGCAACTTGTTATCTTGTAGTACTCGCTTGACATGCTGAAGCTCAGCAGTCAGATGTTGTTGGTCACAGATGCCGCGAGCTCTCTGAAACAAAGATTTCCCTACGGTAGCTAACTGTATAGGATGGTGGTGAGAGTCACCATTTAAATATCTATCTGTATGAGTTGCCTTTCTGTACACTGTATGACTAAGGGTTTGATTTGGATTCCTGCTGATTTGAATATCTAGGAAGGCTATTTTATTGTCTGTCTCTAATTCCATAGTAAATTGTATGTTGGGATGAACGGAATTAAGGTGACTTAAAAAGACAGAAACCATATCTCTTGGTAATATAGCAAATGTGTCATCTACATACCTTTTGTAAAAGCGTGGACACACCGGTGCCGTCGCTAGGGCCCTTTCCTCAAAGTCCTCCATGAATATGTCGGCGACTATGGGTGATACAGGAGAGCCCATTGCTTCACCATCCACTTGTAGGTAGAATTCATCATTCCACAAGAGATAGCCCGATGTTAGGCAGTGTTCCAGTAATTTTGAATATTCACTTGGTATATTGTGTTTCTCTAGTCTCTTCCTAGTGACATCAATGCAATCTTGAACAGGTAAGCTTGTGAATAAAGATTGGACATCGAAGCTAACCATAGTTTCATCATCAGTGAGACGTAGGTGTTGTATCTCACTAACAAAATGGTAGGAATCCTTTACATAGGCAGTTGTTTTACCCCTTAGTGGTGATAGTATTTTAGCTACGTGTTTAGCCAAACGGTAGGTTGGTGAGTCAATTTGGCTAACGATGGGACGTAGCGGTACATCTTGTTTGTGTATTTTCGGCAACCCATACAACTTCGGCGGTTTAGGGCAGGAAGGAATAAGATAGTTGACGTCAAGATCTAATACCTCGGAATGCGTCTTGATGAGTTCACTGGTTTTCTTCAGTACCTTAGAAGTTTGGTCGTTTTTAACTTTTTTGTATGTGTTCTCATCCGACAAGAGCTGGAGCATTTTATCATTATAATCTGACGTATCCATTACTACCGTGGCATTGCCTTTGTCTGCTCGGAGGATTGTAAGATCTAATTTATTTCGCAGGTTTTTTAATGCGTTATATTCATTATAAGAGAGGTTAGGTTTCGGCGGTTTACTACGTCGTAGAACAGATGAAATGTCTTGACGGATTGCCTCCATATCCTCCTTTTTGAAGTTATTTTTAACCAAACAATCCTCAACGTTACATATAATGTAGGATTAAATATAAAATAAAATAAAACATGCGCAAAAATCCGTAAAAAAGTGTTTTATTCAAAAATTATTTTCCCGATCAAATAAGTGTATTGAGGTTACGGGGGACTACATTGAAAAATAAATTTTATTTAGAATTTTCTGCTTATTATTTCATGCACATACAGAGAATACATTAATGCCCCTCGTACGTGCCTAAAAAATGACCAATAAAGCACACAAAAACTTAGGATTTTCAAAAATTAACTTTACAGAAAGGTTTATGTTAAGCAACCTCAATGACTTAAATACAGTATGCCAAACGATATTTAAACGTTAGCCGTTGCAGTTCTCTGTAATGAATTCATTTGTACGTCTGTCTGTCACAAATGACAAGCGTAATGGCTAAGCTATCCGCGCAAACACTTGTATATGAACGTAAACAAATAATTACAGGGAATTAGTAAATGGATGGAGTAGCTCGTACCGCAGTTATTATCAGACTTACAAATAGGCGCCACTGCAATATGGTTGATATACCAAAGAGTCGAACTAAGTGTTTTGATTCCTATTTTGTAGTACCGCTGAAGAGTGGCACTCTTTGCCTGAGTCTATGTTTCCTGACAAATACAATTTAGGGGTCAACTGACAAATAGAATTCACGAGTGAATAAGTATTTTCTAGGCAATTGCTTACCATCAAGCGAGATAGCGGTCAAGCGCTAACCTATTTACTTCAAAAAAGTGAGGCTTACAAACAAAATTACCCGCCAAAATTCATAGTTCTAGCTCAACAGAAAGTATCCCATAAATTTTCATTCCCTTAAGAGTGGCCAAATATATGTTTTTGGGCATAAATGTAGCATTTTTTTACGTTAACTTAGAAGTTTGATTTTTTAACAGCTTCAAGGGAATCTAGACTTGAGTATATGATTTTAATTTCAACTAGATACCTTCACGCATTTTCGAGTTAAATGGTCCTAACAGACAGACAGACAACAAAGTGATCCTATAAGGGTTCCATTTTTTGCTTTTAAGGTATGGAACCTTCAAAATAAAGATCATAGATACTATATACAACTTAATTGGAGAGATTAGGGACTCCCATGGATCAGCTTCAATGACGCGATGTCTTTTAGGCCGAAACTTTCCGAGTTCTTAACCGATTTTTATAATTTTTGTGTGGGATCGACTCAACAGGTTTAGGACCCCAATTTAGAAATTCGTAAAGTTATGACCAAAAAACATTGATTCTATGGGACTCACTTTTGAAACAAAAATCGCCCTCTTTTTGAAAGTTTTCATTCTTATGGAATTTCAAAGTTTATAATTTAAAATTATTGTTTTTTTTGTGAATATATTTTTTAGTATTATGCTCCGCTCCAATATACGGTGCTAGAGAAGCTTTATGCTTTGTGACTGCATCGACCAAGTACCTTATATATTAGTTATTTTTTTTAATAACACAATATATAACAAGAAGTTACTTTCTATTGAATTAAACTAATTTCCAAAATGTACTGAAAAAATTTAGACAACAAATGAGTGAACATTGAATTGTTCTGAGTAATTTAACTGAGAACTTTGATATGTACAAATAGCTTGAGCACTTCATTAAGGGGTACAGGCGAGCGACATAATCACGTCGGATAACTTTTGTGAATTACTTCTATTTAAGACCCAATCGTTTGTCATAAGACTTTTTTATTTAGCTTACTCGTGTTAACATTTCATTTTATTAATACAGAAAAGGGGCTGTGTTCGTATTAAAATTTCACGCCAGTATCTTTTTAACTCTTTCACGCAGAATATGCGTTATACAATGTTATTTTATCAAAGCTATCCTAATTTATATATTATATTCTTTGAAGGAAATAACGAAACTTGTTTTTTCTTTTAATATCACCCAGTGCTAAAATATTAATTTAAGGCTATACAAAGTTATCCAAAATAAAACTATGTTTATTGTCACAATCACGCTACGCACGGTGTTGTAGCAGTATTTCATTGATACATCAATGTTGTCATATGACAATGATTTTCATGAGTTGCAAATTTCCCATTCATATTTTTAAAGGGGTTAGGACCGTCAAATTGCAGAAGGTATGAGTTTTAGTCTTTTATAAAATTCATAATTGATAAGCTCTTAATGACAAATAAAAAAAAATTGAAGGCACAAAAAATCAACTTATGTACAATTATTGGTTTGCGTGTTTTTAAACACAGAAACTAAAAAAAGACAGAGATTGCATACGCATTTCGAAAAGTGGTATAACAAAGTAATACATACAACGATACGACATTTCAATATTTTAAAGATTTCCAAAACTGAAGCCGGACGAAAAAATTACAGGAGTTAACTCTATTAAGTTACTTTAGTTTGTTAAAGCATTTGTTTTTAACCATTTTATCCAACAGCATCAAAAGATTCAATGTTTACACATTTCATATTTTTCATAAAAAATATTCTTAGTTCTAAAGCTAGCTAGCGGTAATAGCGCTTATTTACTGCTAAACACAAAGCTGAAGGAAAAAATAACAAAAGTAAAAAGCATTTATTGCGAACCATTTCATCTAAAATAGCAATAAATTCAACGATACGGCATTTCAATATTTTTCGTCAAGTTAGAAATTCTAATTCTCTACATTCGACTAGCAAGATTGTTAAGGATTATAAATATGACGGGGTTGAATTAACCGAAACTATTTATTATATCTATCTATCCATTACCCTAGTATCCATAACACATGCCTTACAGTGCTTTGGGCTAGGCTAGGTGTGAATGTAAGAAATATTATTAAATTATTCAAAATATACATTCGACAACACATCAAGCTATACCATCTAAAAATCATCTCTATTACAAGGGCTTAAAGATTATTGTAAACCGTATACATGTAATGCTTTCGAGAGTCGACTTAGCAACTTTAAGATCCATGAAATCCACATGTTACATTCTAAAAATTATAGTAATCCACATGTTATATTATTTTAACATATAATTTAATAGTATTTACGACTGTAAAAATATCGATAATAATTATCGAGTTCCATTTTTACCAGCGGCTGTACGTCGCGGAATTTGCAAAAATGTTCATTACGAACGCGAGGTACAGTCCGACACAAAACGATAATACCAGTACAGTCAGTCGACAGTGCATTAAGCGTTTAGCTGAACCGACAACAAAAAAAATCGATATATGGTTGTAACGAGTATTTGTGGCTGTTTGAAGAGAAATTCTTATTTAGTTCTTACACTTCCGGGTACATTACACATTTGAATACTAGGCGATGCAGTCGCTAAGCATAAAGCTTCGCCAGCACCATTCATTAGAGCGGATCGTAAAATTAAAAAAAAAAAAAAATCAATGATGTTTAGAAAAAAATAAAATTCCACAATAATGAAAACTATCAAAAAGCGCGCGCTTTTGTTTCAATGGAAAATCCCGTACAGCCAATGTTTTTTGTTCATATTTTTTTTTATTGTTGTGAATTTCAAAATTCTCCGTCACAATCTGGTTCTAAGTGTATTAATTTGATTCCACGCAAAAAATATTAATATTGGTTAAGAACTCGGGAAGTTATAGCGTAACAGACATTGCTTCATTGAAGCAGATCCATCTCGCTTCGCTCGCTCCGCTCCAAAAAAATGAAAAGTCGTATGGTGTTGTGGGACACCGGATAGGAACGAAGATCCTTATTATAAAAATATTAATTTTAATTTCTATTCGAGGTATAAAGAAAATAATTATTCGAGTATACAATTTTTATTTTTATTTTTTTTATCGATAAAAAGCAAAGAAACTACTTTACAAAATTATCTTAACACCTTTATTATATTTACAATGATTTATAAAAATATATAATAACAGTCATCACGTAGACTATACATTAGACACTGTATAGCCTTCCCACATAGACTATATATAAAAATCTTACGCTTTTTTGTTTAACGCTACGGACGTTTTTCCCCGGCAAGGGTACCCCTCCGCAACGCCCCATAAGGAACTTTGTTCCAACAACTTTTTTACGGATATAATCAAAAATATAACCAATAATAAAAAAATAATACCTCCAAAAACACATATTACAAGACCTGGTGATGTAGTTAGCTGTTTTTGCAAATAATAACAGTAAAATGGAGGTCGGGCCCCCTGCCCGAGTTTCTTTCGCCAGTTCTTCTCAGAAGGATCTCCTAATTTTCGAACTGCTAGTAGACAATGTAATTGTAGTGAGAATTTAATAACTAAATAAAATGTAAAATAAAACAATTAGGAAAGTGATCGGTTTAAATATTGTGAAGGTAGTAGAAAATATATGACAACAATTACCTTAGTCATCCTGTGATCACGGCTCCAGTAAATGAGTCGAAACGTCAGGATTATGCGCAAAATCCGTAAAAAAGTTGTTTTATTCAAAAATTCTTATACTAAAGCTTGATAGATATATATGTTACAAAATTATATATATTAGTTATGATGCAAGGAACTTTATCATTAAGGTTTTAAAGGTAGAAAATAAAAAAAAATCTTTAATCTTAGGTATTTATATATATTTTGCATTTTTCAACGTTATCTTTTATATGATAAATTATTTAAAAAAAAATACTAGAAATACGCGAGTCGAATTTTCCTAGTATTTTTCTATTAATTTAATAATAATATTTCTTACATTCACACCAATTAACTTAGCCCTGAAAGCATTGTAAGGTTATGGGAAAGCCATATAGTGCTTACTTTGCAATGTGGGAAAATAACTTTTATTTTTACGTATTAAAATGATAAAATGACGTATGACATGCAATGGAACCCACATAGGGACAGACGGTGTACGTGTCAATAGAAATTCCCAATTAGTCTTTTTGAACATGAAAACTTAAAAAATACGGATAAAGATGTTCGCTTTTCAATCATTGTATAACCATCCATTTCCTATACAAAAAATAAATAATTTTAATGAGGAAAGAATTTGTGGCTTTATTTTCGATTTTATAATGGAATTATTTATTTTCATTTATTTATCTAGTTGTATTTTATAAGCATTTATTTTATTTTTTTAGTAAGGCATGCAGTCTTTCAGAAGTGACGTATGTCTATACAATACTATGGATACTATAATATTTTTGATGAAATACCGAAATCACAAAAATACATTAAAAAACATGAATGGAATGCTTTTGGACATTATTTAGGTGAATTAATTTTCATTTCAATTATTCGATATCTACTCTATGTTGCCTGTGGATCTACTTATATTAACAAAAATTTTATAAACATTTATTCAACGTTGAAACCTAAAACCTACGATTAAATTGAGGCACTCTTGATCAGAATGCTGCATTGATACACACACACATACATTGATATTAACACATATATTAACAGAGATATGTGTACACAATACATATAAGTTACATTATTTTATTGTAAGATATCCACACACATCCACACACCTACCCACACCCACACACACACACACACTCGCACACACACGTCGACATAAACACATATATACTAGGTATACACAAAACATTTTATTTATTTTAAGGAAGAGCAGTGTCTCCTGACACAGGCTAATAATATATACCTATAACATAAAAGGAGGCACTGATTCTTAGTTTAAAAATGTGTACATTTTGGTTGAAGCCAATAAAAACTTTTATTTATTTTTATTTATTTGCAGGCCACGTCTAAATAACATATAGTGTTGACTAAAATCTAATCTGTGTTATAAGTATGTTAATATAGATCAATTTTGCAAATTCCTACTCACACTTGACCATAATTTAAGAAAACACAATAACCTGTTTAACTAACTTCCATTTAAATATTCCAGCTACTAGCTTATACCATAACCATCATTTACTCCGCAGCTCCACATTTGCAGCTGCAAAAATACGCAAAAAATTGGAAAAATAAAGGCAAAATTGCTTTTTCCACGTGCATACCTCGCCTGTAAGTTTTTTAATAACCCATGCGTAGGCATTTTAAAAATAAAACACATATGCTATGAGTTTTTAAGCGTAATGAGTTGGGGTAGTGAAAGAATGGGCTGTGTTCATTTGTTTCCTTTGTTTTTTTTTGTTTGTGAAAAACAATTTGAAAATCGAACATTATACTCCAGAGCTTAAACAAACTTTTTAAATTTCGTTTCAATTATTAAAAAAATATCAAATTCTTTTAAATTTTCTTTTGTTAAACTTTGGATTTTAAGCTTTATTTAGACTCAACGGAACTTTCATTAACAACGGCATGTGTGAAATTAATTGAAATACGTGATATTATTAGTACGAAAGAGCAAAATATTGTATAATACTTGAATATTAACGTTCAAGTTTTTTACAGGCGTATTTTGAATGGCATTGTGAATGCAAAAAATAATACATTATTGAGGCTCAGATAAACACTAAATTGTATATGACATTACTTAATGAGAAAACAAAACATCAATTAGAAAAAAATATATTTAACATGGTTTTACTATTTGCACTCGTATCAAACGCCATCTAGTATCGAGTAGCAAAACCTGCAAAAGAAAGTTACGATAAAAATCGCAACTTTAAAACTATCTAATAATTATTTGTGAATAGAGCTTAATTTTAATCAATTTTGCAAAAGAACAAATAATTTCACTTCACTTTTCTCATAGTTTTTAACGCCATCTATCATCGGGTAGCAGAATTTAACATCATACTAAAATATTCAGTGGGGGCAGAAAGTTACAGAGTTACATAAATCTAACCGTACAAAGCGAAACGCACTTTATTTCCTTATGTTAAGGTAAATTGTTCATTTAATATTTCAACTAAGAAATAACATCACTGAAATATTTAGAAAGCAGTCGGTGGGGTGAAATAGGGATATCGCTTTCCACGCAATAACGAAAAGAGAGGTGCGCTTTTATTTCTACTTAATTATTTTCGCCTATTACTCTTGAGAATTTTGCAACTGTAACTATAATTGGATAAATAAGAGAACTAATAAAAACAATAGTTATTTCCGTTGTACCAAAAATAAGGTGGCCAAAAATATTTTTTACTTCTTAAAACACTGCTACAAATCTGCGCATACATCCTTTTTGCTCGAAATCCTTACGAAAACTACACAAGTTATGATATTAATGATCTTTATGCTGAAAGAGCAAGATGGGAGTGTTTTACACTGTATACAGAAAGAAAGGGATGGTATTATATTGATACAGTAGTCTTTCTCGGTGTGTTACAATAGGGAGAACATTGAAGCTGCATTTTGTGCTTTGTGTTAGTCACAGTGTTTTCTGTGCAGAAATTCTTGAGCAGATTTATACACCTGTGTTTGTAGCTGGAAAACTGCGATGCTGCTTTGCATGTGGTGTGTGTATACACAGAGTGCTCGTGTGGGTTTTATGTAAGTGTGAGTAGTTGGAGGGTTGAAACGGAGGCAGAAAGGGTAGCGTATACAAAATAAAATCAAAGTTCGATCTGATTAATAATGTACTTTTTGTCGTAATATTTATTTGAAAAGTTCAAACTTTAATTTAAATTCATTGCAGTTATTCTCCATAAGTATAAGTATAATCTTTATATCAAATTTAGAAAAAAGAAATACCATAATACAGCTATCCAAAATTAAAAGTTACAAACGGATTTTTTCATTAAAAATAAATGTTATTTTATGAAATGTAAACATATTTTTCTGGAATTTATAGTTTTTATCATCGACGTAATGAGTTTAGCAAAAAATAATCTGAAATCATCTCAGCATGAGGCTGAAGAGGCCTAGTCAAAATCAAGGGTCTTAGATAAATACACAGCAGCTGAGAATGCACGTAATTACTACTGCCGAGAGTTTATTTTACTTTAACGGTTAATAATGTATTCCTGTTTCCTCTCGTCAACGAGGTGCGTTCTAATAAGTTTTTTCTGTGTCTGTCAAAATCTAAAACCGTCAGTTACACTCAGTAACTGAAAAATTTTACAATATAAAATAATAACTCAGTTTACTTTGCTATAGGCAATATCAATTGAAAAAATCACAATCAACTTTTAATTGGCGCCCAACATGGTGTTTGCAAACTAGAATTTTCGGTTAACAAATATTAGCAAATAATATTCAAATTCTATCATATAAGAATGTATTGTGGTAATATATCTTTTATGTTTAAAATTATTCGGTAAAACTAAATTTTATATTTTTTTATCTCAAGAGCTTCCTCTGCTGTCTGTACGACTAATCTCCGCCACCCTCCCGTAATAGGCCATCTCCTCGTCACCATGGAGACCGTACAAAATGGCTGCCACGTCCCTCACTTCCCCGCAAGTGGATATAAAAGCGCTCCCCAGGCGTCTTTTTCTCAGAGCGCCAGTACGCGGCGACGCGAGTGCACGTCGCTTTGATTTATTTTTCGTTTGACACATGTCGATATTTTATTTATTTTCCTTTTACCTATCTTGGTAGAGAGGAAACTTTAACGAATAAATTTCTTTTTATTTTACTTTAATTTTTTATTTTATTTTTTAAGTTCATTTTCTGTGAGGTGTGTCGCTGCTCACAGAAGGTAAGTGATTTCATCTAAAATCGTCGCGGATTTCTCGTCGTTCTTAACATAAAAATATACAGTACGTTAATTTCATTTCAATCACGGAGTCATTAGTTTTGACACGTGCTCGAATGGGTACTTATCGATTTCTTTGCAGATGAGAGGGGGGTAAAAATAACCACAGTGCTCTCGTAAGTTTTCGCGAAAAGCTACCTACAAGTCATTGTTTTAAGGTTGCTAATGTTTAGATGGCTGTAATACTTGTGACCTACGTCACACCGTTTTACGAGGTGAAAATAATTAATGTCAAATAAATTGAAGGCGACTTAGTGTTGCCACAGATTATAATTGATGCTACACGGGGGTGAAATTTTGACGTATATTGCAATTTTGGCCGCTGTAGCGGTGTTGCCAGTTTTGTAAATGATTAAGTGTTGCCAGGTGCATTTTGGTGTAACGATCGGTTGACAATGACGCGAAATGAAAATGGAAAGGCTTTGCTATAGTTTTAAATCGACTATAACTAAAGGAAATCGTACTAATGTTTGCAAAAGCATAAATTTTATTATAAATTATGCTCTTTCTACAATCTCATGCTACCGTAGCTATAAAAAAAGTAATAATGGTTAATGTATTTCCAATATTTTTATTATTTTGCGATTCACATAGCTGTTTACTAAATTGAAACCGTAACTCGTATATTCGAGTGTCGATTTGTTGAATAACTTTTTTAACAGAATAGGCGCTTTTTTTAAATGAATATCTACTGTCATTATCTCACTCAATTTAGTTAATATCACTATCGTTAGGTGGCGCCTTCGGTAACATGAAACTTTTTGTATGGGCTACTTAGTTGAACAATCAAGTGTACGAGATAATTAATGGTAAATGGTAATAGCTTTTGGACGCTTGGGGGAGCCACGTGTTAAAGACTATGTAGACAAAAACATAAGTAAACTTATTATGTAGGTATGATTAATGAGACTCCTTTGAAATCTTTACTCGTTTTTTAAAAATAGATTTCTCCTCTTTGGTGTATATCGTCATAGAAGAAATAGGGTTTGACACGTTAGGTTCGGTTAGATATTTCATTACCAGCCTGCACGTTGCAACAAATAATGCACTATGATCTATGAGTAATATGACTTTTAAAATTATCCTTTTTAATATTGTGCCTATCTAAGTAACCCGAAGAAACAATATTATCTAACTAACCAATAACAATGTCAATTGTGATGGCCAGTTACAAATGAATGACCAAAAAGTTTATTATTTTGAACTCCTGTGGTTAAAAAGAACCAAAAACAAATTTTAAACAAGCGGGAAAAAAAGGTTTAATTCAAAATTTGATTTAGCACATTCCTTTTTTATAATAAACTAGCTGACCCAACCACGCGTTGCTGTGTTATATATTAAAATAAAACCTATCCCATCTTTTAAGTTAGATCAAATAACAGATAGTTACGAAGTTTGATCAAAATCGGTTAAGTAGTTTAGGAGTCCATCGCGGACAAACAACGTGACACGTAATTTATATATATTAAGATAGGTAAACGCTTGACCACTATCTCGCCCTATGGTCTGCATTGATGCGATCTAGGATGTGACACGTTTGCCTAGAAGATACACATTCACTCGTGACTTGAAGATCCTAGACTACATATGTCAGGAACTCGGACAAGATGTTCCACTTTTTAGCGGTACGGATTATAAAAGTCGAATCAAAACGCTTAGTGCTACTCTTTGGTATATCAACCACGTAATGGTGCCTATTTATATATTAAGAATTATGTGTATTAGAAACACAAATCAACATATTTTATAATTACATTAATTACTAAAGAAATTGTGATTAAATTAATAAATTCGCTGAGTTAAGAAATAGTTCCTTAAAGAATTAAAAAATCAATTTAGGCGTTTTACGGTAGTATGCAACTTTAAACTTTGTCATATTTACATAGTAGATTCATTGTCTTAAAATTTTAATTGCGATCTATCGATACTTCGTCGTTAATATCAGAAATAATATGTCATTAAATGATGTAACAAAATAGAGCGGATATTATAAATTTGTATGTATGTTGAGGGCAATCTCTAGAAATACTAATTATATTTCAAAAAATCATTTACCACTTCAAAATTATGTTATTTCAAATAGACTTAGGCTATATATACATTATGTTTATGTATTAAAGAGGCTAGTCTTATATACATACTTTTGGACATTGCTTCCGGTAAACAGACAAGTTATTATAAATCGAAATAATTCAGTTCTTAATTAATAATTATTAAAAGATTTTTGTGCCATTTTATAAGTTGAGTTGGATATTTGAATTTCACTTTGACAAATTCGAAAGATTCTACTATTTCCTGACAAATAAATATATTATTATTCACGTTTGATAGATACCAGAGGGTTGAGTATAAGATTTGATATCTTCAGAGGTCTGAGTGTATGTTTTCAAATTATGCAAATGATTTTATCGCGTTTGAATTATATTACTGAATTAAGAATTCAGACCTTAATACCTTACCATTAAGGTCTGTAATACAAATATTAATTCAAAACAGTAATGTTAGTACATTTCAAAATTAACACACATGCCAAGCATTAAAATGCTTTTTACATAAAAAACAAGATACAACAAAAAATCAACAAGTATCAACCTAAACTAAAATATGACTAAGAAAAAGGAAATATTGGATAATAAAATAAAACCTTTAAAAACGTGAAAATCAGCGCTGTTGTAGAGAAAGGTGGCCAAAAGGCTGACAGAGTTTCCTCGTTGTAAAGCTATACTTATACAATAGTCAAAGAACCTGGCCCTCCTTTGTCTCCAGTCGCTTCGATTGAACGGTCAGACATTTTATTTACGAACTTATTTTCATAGTATTAAGATCTAATATACAAATATTGAAAAACATTAAAAAATTAGACAGTCAAAGTTTTTTTTTTTAATTTTAATTAATTAGTAATCTTATTTATTACGTACTACTATCATGTAATCTGTATGTATGAAAATTCTTTTTCATTTAAATTAAAACGTAGGATAGGTTTCATTTAATTTATAACACACCAACGCGTGGCCGGGTCAGCTAGTCTATATATCAAAATTCCATGTCACAGTGTTTGACCGCGATAAAATTTGAAACTACTCAACCGATTTTAATGATTTTTTTCATTTAAATTTAAACGTAGGATAGGTTTCATTTAATTTATAACACAGCGACGCGTGGCCGAGTCAGCTAGTCTATATATAAAAATTCCATGTCACAGTGTTTGACCGCGATAAACTTTGAAACAACTCAACCGATATACATTTTTTTTAATTAAATTTAAATGTGGAATAGGTTTCATTTTATTAATAACACAGCAACGCTTGGCCGGGTCAGCTAGTCTATATATAAAAAAAATATTTGACCGCGAAGAACTCCAACTACACAACTGATTTTGATGATATTTTGTTTCATGTTGCTGGAGTTATTCCGGCTTAGAACAGAAAAGGTTTAATTTTAATTAATAATATAAAAAAATAGCAAATTATAATAACTGAGCTACAGTAACGCATGGCTGGGTCAGCTAATATTATATAACAATTTAAGGAGGCCATTAGCTTTCGGTTGAGATGTGAGCTTTCAACGAAGAGGATCGAATTCCAACTTTGCCATTGAACTACGGACGTAAACCCACTCGTGAGACAAGCATTTAGTTACGAGTAATTGACGCGTTGATAACATATACATTAAAAATATAAGCCGCATTGACGATCGTATGGTGCAAGCGGTAGCGATATTGCCTTTTGCAGCAATGGTTCTGGGTTCGAGTCGCGGTAGGAGCAAAGGTTTGTGTGGCGAATACCAGCATTTGTACCTAAGTAATGGATTTTCATTTATATTGGTATACCGTTGGTGCAGTAGGCAGGATCGCTACCGATACACAAACAAGTCGTCTTCCTTAATTAGTTCTAAAAAAATATCTTTGTAATGGTAAGAAAAATAGCTTAATGGTAAAACAACATCTGTCAATACGAAATCGCATATTTACATGCTCCATCTTTTTCTGTCGTTAATCAAAGTTATTTGCTAGAGTGAGAAATATAGTGTGCAATCGGTCACAACAGGTCGAAGATGCGTTCGGCAGCTATCTTTCTCGCTCTACGAAATGACGTTTCTGGGCTATAGAATAGGATATATCTCTCGATTCCTCAACTGTCATTAGATCTTTCACCTGCCTTGTTTCCAGGACATCTCCTATTTGGTCCCTGAAAGTTCGTCTTATTTTGCCTTTACCGATTTGCACATTCACATTTGCCTCATAAACTCGTCTTGTCAATCTTTTTTGGTCCATTCTCTCTACATGTCCAAACCATCTAAGCATCCCTTTTTATATGTCACTATATCTTCTTCCACACCACACCAATCTCTTATCACATCATTTCTTATTTCATTAATCAAAGTCACTCCAGCTATACTTCTTAAAGCTCTCATTTCCACTGTGTTTATACATACATTCGTGCTTCTTTTGCCAAATCCAAGATTCACTTGCTTACATTTGTTTTATTTTGCTTTTAAAATAAACAAAATATTGAAATTTTCCTTCATAATATTTAATCTGGGTATAGAAGTTATCTTATCCTGAGAACAAGTGAGCCAAATATAATAATTCCTGAACAAGTATATAACAATAGGCCTTTAAGACGAATGGTTCTATACTTGAACGATTAAACCTACCTTTTGCTTTTATAAATGGAGATCAAATTATAAAACATTAATTTATACTAGTTTACAAAGATGCTTTCGAGCAAGTCACACAATTTTCAGTGTAAATAAACAGAGGCCTTACCATCACCTCTTATCGATTCAAGTTCAGCTGTTAAAGAGGGACGCCACTATAGACCGTGTATAGCGGTGTCTCACTTTGACAATCGAACTTGCATCGCGCTAAGAGATCATGGTAGGCCTTCTGAATTCAAATAGATTAAATTATAAGAAAGGGAATGTCCAACAATAGTTCCAATTATTTGAAAAAAAACTTGAAGGAAGTTTTTAACAATAAATGTAATAAAATATTCAAAATATTATTCCAAAAAATACAAAAACACCGATTAAATTAGAGATGTCAAATATATTATTATAAATATCGACAATTTTCTTTTAGTGTATATCTTGGTAAATTGTAAATCGTACATAACACATATTGTAACCCGGAATCCATTAGTGAATGAGAATAACACGAGTAACACCGCAGTGCTCAGCTAGTTATATGTGAAGATGCTCAAAAAATATATTTACCTACTTGTTTTTGTCACTACCCCCATTTTTCAATCTCCATCAATCTTTACGAGGAACTATTGAATTTTCATACATAAATATTTTATGAGCCAATGTTTATATTCATAATATTCGCTTACTTCATGAAAACTGTTTTATCTTTTCGTAGGTACACTTTTTTCCAATACAATTATATAATGCACTGGACTGATTTTGATGATTATTTTGTGTGGCATAGAGTCACAATTGGTTTCGGTAGTTGGCGTTGAACCCAGCCAGGATAACATCCGCTAGATTTCGCACATAATAATAATATTTCTTAATAATAGCCCAAAGAAAGCACAGTTAGTATTGTCATAAAGATACTATATATATATATATATATATATATATGATACAAAGATATGTAATTATTTAAAGAAATTTATACCCGTGACTCAGGTACATTTATATGAACTACTGACCCGACCACGCGTTGCTGTACTCAGTTATCACAATTTGCAATTTTATTTATTGTAAATTTAAATGAAACCTTTCCTGTGTCCTAAGACGGAACAAATCCAGCAAAATTAAAGAAAAGTAATTTCAGAGTTCATCGCGGTGATACAAATTTTATACAATATATCTCGTCACCAGTGTCGGAGCCTTAAATGGTGTGAAATATGGCATTTTTTATCGACAAATTGCCCCTCTTTGGTTTTTTTCAAAAAGCCAATAATTAAAAATACGCAATAAAGAATCTATGTTTAGCTAGCAAATGACACCTTTTTAATGTTGATAGGACATTTACATGAGTAGTGGTGGTCGAATTGGTATGAGAGCCCAGGTCTTGGTTACCAAGAAAACCTTTAATAACTGTAAGAGAAAAACAAAATTTCACACTGTTAGTTTCCGACACTGGTGACGAGACACATTGTATATAAAAATTATTATCTTAATATATATAAATTACGTGTCACGTTGTTTGTTCGCGATGGACTCCCAAACTACTTAACCGATTTTAATCAAATTTATACACCGTGTGCAATTTGATCCAACTTGAAAGATAGGATAGGTTTCATTTTATTTTATAACACAGCAACGCGTGGCCGTGTCAGCTAGTTTTTATATAAAAATTGCAAAAGCCAAAACTGTTATTTCGATGAGTGGATTGGCTAGTGTAAGATGTGAATAATTCCATCTGTCAAAATTGGGGACAGATAATATATTTATCCGACATTCTCCCTCCGGTGAAGGAATACTTTCGTTGCATGAATTGTGAATTATTTATCAATTCTGAGTGTATTATTTCATAATGCACATGAGAATAAGTACGCGTATAAATAAAAACACCATTCATTTTAAATGGCTAGCTTTTTGTGATTTTTCGTATTTTACATTTTTGAAAGTAGTGAAACTGACCGAACATTGATTCCTTTTCGTCTATATAATACTTTTGTATCCGAATTCTAGGACATTTGACATGTAATTGAGGAGATACGATGGGGCTGACGTATCTATGTGGATAAAATCCCTAAATTAATAAAGGGGAAAAAAAAAAATTTAATAAAAGAATACTAGAAAAAAGAATCGGCTCACAAGTTATATTCAGTTGGAATTTGAACCCGCACCATTATATCAAATGATTCCTTTTAAAATTATCCCTGTCATTTTCCGCCAAAAATTTTTATATCAAAACTAGGAAATGTATGCCAAAAAAGGCTCGGTAGCTAAATGGGGAAAGCATTGGACCGGACATCCAAAGGTTACGGTTCGAATTCCATCTAAATATTTACTTGTGAGCAGAATCATCTCTTACTAGTATTTTTCTTTTAATATTATTTATAAAAAAATAATTAAAAAAAAACAAAGTCTCAAAAACACTTGTAAGGATATATGTTACGGTAAATGTGATTACTATGGTTATTATTAAAAATAACCAGTAATTATTAATATTTACCTCGTGATTTGGTAAGGTTAGGTTAGGTTATTGAAGTTTTATTGTGAATAATTGTTGGTAACTATTAATAATTTTCAATTAATCACACTTAACGTAACATATACATTATACAATGCTGTACACATTTAGAACTACATTTATTTCAATATACAATTTTATTATCATAAAAGAATATTAAAAATGGATCAAATACCTACATTATTAATATTCCTGTTAACGACCTCGCTCGCTTGTGTTATGAGTCTGCGTCCTTAATACATCAGCGAGGTTCAAAAAGCTGCTTTAAATAAGTTACTTATTATTTTACTTAAAGGAGTCGATTTAATAAATTGTTATAACTCAACTTTATTTATTTAATCGTTAATATTTTTATATTTCAGAATAGGTTTGTTGCATTGTATTGTATAAATTGTTAAATCAAGTCATTTTAATAGAAAAATACTTTAATTTTTTTTTGTAAAATTAATTTTTGTTAAGAAAAAATTCTTGGGTCAGTGCATTGTAATTTAAACAGCCGCCATTTTCACGCGCTTTGAATGACGTCACATGACATGACTCGCCACGTTACTATGGGTGAATCTACAAACATTGTAATATATGTTGCCGGCAAACGCATGGCTTCATGTCATGTGACGTCACAACAATGGGAAGGAGCTGAGTTTGTTTTGAAATTTACTTTCGTTAATGCATTATTTCTAGCCAAAAAAAAATCTTAAAAATTAATAGAAAAAAATAACGAATGCCATCAGTTTATTACATACCTATTTGAAGAATAAAAAAAATATGATTTTTTTTTTTAATTACATGCAAGAAACCTATTGACTGTTGGACATACTATGTTTGGGACGGCAGAAGAAACCTTTTGCCGATCGTTAGCAATTTTTATTTAATAATAATATATTATACTTCATCGCACCCACATATAAGATATAGAAAGCACATCAAAGATGGCTTTATTGCTAAACCTTTTCTATTTGCTTTGCTTTGTAAAAAATTGAACAGTTTGAAACGTGCCCGATGACAATCT
This sequence comes from Calamotropha paludella, assembly GCA_927399485.1. Lineage (NCBI taxonomy): Eukaryota > Metazoa > Arthropoda > Insecta > Lepidoptera > Crambidae > Calamotropha > Calamotropha paludella. The sequence continues at coordinate 8,936,806 of OV656830.1, read as the reverse complement.
ATAGTCTAAGATCACAGTTGTTTGTGTGTTTCTCTGTCCGCTCCATTTCCCGCTCTTTTTCCATTCTATCAATAACGTTACCATAGCAACGCGTTAACCGCAAGTAGTTCGTCTACCGGACGCTAGATGGCGCTAACGGAAAAATATTTAATAATAGAAAAAATGTAAAGAATTTTGTCCACCCTTGCGAAGCCGGGACGGGCCGCTAGAATATACTCTAAAAACACAAATTTGTTGTTTATGTGTTTGTCTGTCCGCTCTATTTCCATTGTATCAATTAACGTTACCAAAGCAACGCGTTACCGGGTCAGCTAGTATTAATAATAAAAATAAATTCCGGAAAACTCACAAAAAATATTTAGTACTCAACTAAGCTGAGATTGTACTATGGGTACTAATATTATTTAGTACATACATAAATTAATATATAAACGACCATGGCCTTGGGAACAAATGCTTATTTGCCCCTACCGGGATTCGAACCCGGGACCTTTAAAGGAGTCGAAACACATGACTCAGGTAAAAGTTGTTTAATTTGAGGGGCTGACAGTTACAAAAAACAGCTGTGAACGACCGACTGAAAGAAGTCAAAGTCCTTTCCAAAACCCAGAGGAGCTTTAGATAATAAATTTGTGGTCACCCATCCGAAAATTGACATTTAATAATGTTGCTTAACATTTGCAATCACGAGCTTAACGCGCTCAAAGATGAGCATTCGTCTTCCACAATTATGATGTTATAAATAAAAGATCGTCTCTCAATTTCGATGCTGCCAGATGAAATTCTTATCAGATTACTATAATCCTTACCCACATTCGATGGGAATGAAGCGGTTTAACTTTTAATCCGTTCGTTAAGCTTGATAAAACCACAAGGATATTTGAATTGCTTTGAATTGTTGACGAGAAAATTTTGTAAATCTCATTTTATGTAGGAGGAATGAGGCATAAATAATGAACAAAATATTTTTTTGTCAATTAAAATTAAGCTTGATAAATAAAGTAAAAAAATACTTATTATTATAAAAAAAAATACGCACTAGTCGCTCCTACAATTTGTGAAAGTTCCCCTTGATTTCTCTGGTCTGCCATTATCAAACCCTGATTTTCTTATCATGGGACCACCATTAAAATATCTTCTTTCCAACAAAAAAAGAATTATCAAAATTGCTTCAAAAACAACGAAGTTATCCGCGAACAAACATAAAAAAAACATATATACGGTCGAATTGAGAAACCTCCTTTTTTGAAATCGGTTAGTAATTTACATAAATAAAAAAACCGGCCAAGTGCGAGTCGGACTCGCGCACCGAGGGTTCCGTAAAATGTTTTTATTATATGATATAACTAAAAATTTACGGTTTTCGCAATTTTACCTTTATCTGTGCTATAAGACGTTACTTCGTACAAAATTTCAAGATTCTGAGTTCACGGGAAGTACCGGTACAGGAAGTAGATTTTGATTCCCTTGCGAGTGTCGAAATTCTGCGGAATTTTGCGGCATAAACGGCTGTATCTTTTGATTGCGTTGGTTTAGAAAATTGAGTTTTTCACAGCTTTTAGGGACAGTAGACCTCAGTATTTGATATAAATTTCAGCTTGATACGTACACGTACTCCTGAGAAAAAGGGTCTTGACAGACGGACGGACAACAAAGTGATCCTATAAGGGTTCCGTTTTTTCCTTTCGAGGAACGGAACCCAAAAAAACTGTTATACAATAAATAATATATAACAGTCATATATATATGTAACGGCTATGATTTCAAATAAATCACATCACACAAACACACACACACACACTAAAAGACATTCCTTTTTAAGCAAATACATCATTTTTTCTTTTCATTTACTAGTTCACTAAACCATTGATAGATTGGATTCCAATCCATGACCGGTTTGGCGCAGTAAGGGTTCATGCCTTCCATAATATATCCATACTGAATAACCTTGTTTGTAATTATTTTTTGTATGATAGTCTACACTAATATTATAAAGATGAAAGATTTGTATTTTTGTATGTTTGTAATGAATAAACTCAAAAACTACTGAGCCGATTTCAGAAATTCTTTCACCATTGGGAATATAAATTAACGCTGATTAACATAGGCTATATTAATGCTAGAAAAAAATTTAAAAAGTTTTGTCCACCCGTGCGAAGCCGGGACGGGCCGCTAGTTCTATAAATATTTCTTTTAAGTGTAGATAGTACAAGAAAAGTTTATTTTTTATTTTTTTATATTTATGTAATGTAATTCATAAATAAAAGGAGAGATATATTTATCTCTCCTTACTCTCGAGTTACCGGTCCCTTACCGAGTTTTTTCGGCTTCATCTCGAAACAAGGTCTCCCGACGTAATCCTTACGAAGTCATGACGTAGTTATTGACCATGTTATCTTTTATGTGGATGAAAAAACCATAAAATGCATAGGAAATAACTCACCGTTCTACCTCAATGCGGTTATGTAAAAGCTTATATTGATACCCAAAACAAATGTATAACATTCATCAAAGCAATAATGTTGTGACACATAAAAAGGAGACACGTCAATGTTATCGATATAAATCATTTGTCGATAGACTAAACATAAAAGGGTCAATGGTTCATTGGCCGTTGTGACCGATACAAGAAGGTTCTATGCGCCGCGAGGGATGCTGGATCGATATATGGCGTCTGTGTCGGTAGGGTTGCGCTGTGTTTTATCGATGTCGTTATAATACCGTTTTACTTAACTTAAGATTAAGATTCCAGTAAATTCCAAATTTAGAAATATCCGAGATAAGAATAACTGTAGGTTTTGAAGTATACAGTATTATTAAATTACAATAACTTTCGGTATTTATTTTAGATTTTTTCAATTCCAGTTAAACCTTATATTTGGAGCCAAACGGTTGTGTTCACGTTTTGGAAGGCGCAGATGTTTGTGTGATGAAATATGACCATTAGTGCCTGAGTCAGGGAGTCATTTGCCTCTCGAAACGTTTAAAAATATTGCTCAAATACATTTATCAGTTAGGTCTATTACAGAATTGGCAATAATTCAAGAGCGACAAATGGATAGAGATAATGGTTTTTTATTTATCTTTTCTTTAATAACGGCATTTATATAAATGTTTGCATTATAATATACTTTCACATCTTAAGTAGCGTCAGAAAAGATTTTCTATAATAATAAATTCCAGAATACAAAATAAGAAGAAATTAGTAAAATTTCTTGAGATTACTGCTTAATATGTTCAAGCCTCCCAACGTGAGAGTTTCTAAGATATGCCATAATTGATAATTTCATTGTCTTCGTTTTGAAGACAATGGTTTTCATTTTTGTCTTTGCTCTCTTCGTTTATCAATAAGATTTTTTGGTTTTGATCTTTCATTTAACAAATATTTCTGATATAACATTCTTACATAAAAATGCAGATTTTATCCTTCACTTCTCTTCAGTTAATAATTACTTCAGTTTATGTAATTCATTAAAAATCTATACCATATTATTTAGTCATTTTTGAAAACCAAATCCTATTAATTGAACCTCTCTTGTTTCAAACCAAATCGTGAAAGTAAAACCTCTTTTGGTTTCCCAGAGTTGATATTATGATATATTATAGTGTTAGAAAACACAGTTTCTCCTGAATTTTCTTTTGATAAATGCATAAAATAAAATTGGACCCGTTAGAATGTATAATTTTATTTAAAAGTTTTGGTAAAACCGGTGCAAAATCTCTTTTATTTTTTTAACGCAAATTTTCTAGATTAAGTTTTCACTACCACCAAAATTTCCAGACGCCATCACCAATAATAATCTCGGAGAACGCCAAATTATTAGCAGCCCACAATTTTCAAGCAATTAACCCACTTGATAGCGTTTACTAACGGTTTGCTTAGTAATCAAGTTACGGGTTGGAGCGTTAAGTAATCCGTTAAGTCCACTTCTAAACTGATTACGGCGATTGATTAAAAATATACTACATTAACGGCAATGGTGTAACAACATTATATCTAAATGCTATAGAAATAAAGTCTCTTTTTCCGTATATTTTTTTAGATCTATTGTAGTAGGTACGTTTCATATCTTATGCAACTTTTGCCGTGATTTGAATTTAATTTTAAATAAGGTTTACATATTTAATTATATGCCGTTTTCTAAAATTCATGAATTAGGACATTCACAGATTTGCTTTACATTATTGAGTTTTATTTTCAAAGACTTTTATACCAAATCATGAATTAGAAATATGCCACATCGTTTTAAATTTGATTATAATCAAATACAGTTTTTATATCCTTCATAGGCCTAATTGAGTGTTTATAAATGTGCGCATTAGTATAATAGACGTTAATACTAGGTAAATAAGTCTTAATTTGAAATCTTAACTTAGAGGCGATTGTTACGATTGCTCGCAGCTTTAGAAGAAAAGTACAAAGTAACCTTTTTCCTATTAAAATGTATTCCTTACCAATACTTACAATACACTTTTAAGATGGATCTAGGAATTTTTATACTAGTACTTATAAGGAAATAGATAATGCGTGGGTAACTGCGGACACAGCTAATATATATAGTAAGGGAATTGACAGGATTTACCACAATTCCGAATACATATTTTTAACATCTCACGTAATAAACAGTAAAGATTTTTAAAATAGTTTTTATACCTAAACATTAAAATGTCACTTTCAAGTCACTAATTATTAGAAACACTGCCATCTACCGACGTCATTTTGAACGTTTAATGAAATTAAGAATCATATCTCAAAAGGTGAAATATTAATCGGGCTTGATGAAAAGGGGTGTCTCGAAGCAATTTATTCATCTAAAAAGGTGCCCTTATATCATCGTGTCAATTAAGAGTAGAAAATTGATTATACTCGGCAACATTCCTTCGACTTGACACATTTTAAAAGTTCTTTTAAATTTCCATCATGTTTACCGCGTTGACACATACATATTTACTAGGCGATGCAGTCGCTAAGCATAAAGCTACGCTGGCACCATATATTGAAGCGGAGTGTAGGTAATACCTAAAAAAGAAAAAAAAATTGTTTCAAAGGAATTTTTACAAATTTTAAAATTCCGTCACATTCTGGTCCTAAACCTGTTGATTCGATTCCACTCAAAAAATATTAATCGGGAAGTTATGACATAACAGACATTGCGCTACTGAAGCTGATCCATGGGAGCTCTCTAATAAATAAAATAATATTTATATTTATAGATAACACTTAAAAATTCACAAATTTTGCTGCCCCTAACGACAGCAAGATAATTAAAAATATTGTTTCGGACGTTTCCAGTAAACCGTATAATAGCTATAAATACTCTATAAATAAAAAGATATATTTTTGACCTCAAATTTTTGCGTTGAATAAGTGACACAGTAATTGATATTTTAAAGTTTAGTTTTAACACTTCTGCGTTCATCACTCATTTCTATAAAACAATTTCTACAAATCCTACCGTTCTGCCTACTTTACAGGAGCTGTGATCACATTAACAGATACTAAGGTAATGGTCGTCATATATTTGCATTATATTAATCGATCACGGTCCTGTTAAAATTTTATACAAAACAATATAAATTATTATAAACATTTATTTTTATTATAAACTTTTGATGTGATAATGTCTTATAAATCGATGAACGCCGGCTGCACGCACGAAAAAGTGTAACGTTCCGCCTGAGCCGAGCGTGCAAGCGAGAACGTGGTACAAGCGACGATCGGTCTGAGCGTTCGAATTGTGGCGCATCTATCTCTCTTCCACTTCATGAAGTGAAAACTTAATGTGGTTTCCATTGTTTATTACAACAACTAAATGTTAATTTATCGAAAAAACAATAATTTTCAATTACCTCCTTCTTCGTATTGTACAAAAAGATGAGAATTCAGTTATAATAATTCAGTTTAATTCTTAAATGTATGAAATTTTTCATCAATGTTTTCTTATGACGCTATCACGTAAAATTATCGTCCGTAAACTGACTTAACAGACAACCAATTTTTTTTTTAAATATTTATCTCAACAGTCTGTGTTGAGCCGGCTTGGTAGACAATTTACCTTTAGCATTGCATATATCTACTGGTATTGATTCACTGACATTATTGAATATAATAATGTTGTAATAATAACATAGTATGGGTCAGACTTGTAAATAAAATTAAAAATAAGTAAATTATTATTTTATGAACCAAGTGAGCTTTTTTCTTGTCCCTTTAAAATCATAATTGCAAGATATTACGTTTTATTTTATATCGTTCACAATCATAATGATAGGGCAAGATATAGTAACATTTTACAAGTTAATATTTATAGGACATATATAACTGTACCATTGAGAAAGGAGCTTGAAAAGATTCTGTAAGTTTCTTTACATGTGGAATTTATATTTGTTTGCATTATTTTTAATCTAAAGGAAAATAAGGAAAAACTAGCTATTAGTAATATTACATATATCATTGCATATTATACATTTTATAAGAAAACACACACGACGTTTAATATCTTAATAAATAATAGAAATGTCCAGTAACCCGTCCGTTTTTAAAGCCAGGGCGAATAGACACCTTCTGGGTTAGCACGTTCCATCGTGGATCCTAGCTTGGCCCCGGGCTTGATTGAAATCAAAAGCGAACCAATAAATAACTACAAATTATTTTCAGTGTAATACAGCCTTCCTAGGCCATGGGTAACATGTCACACTTTTCCTAATATTAGGAAACTAATCAAGTGCCATAGCACTTACAAGGTGGTGTTTAGTCTGAGTCTGACATAACCTCTCGGGCTGGCCGATTTATCCATGATGGCTTCACCATCTCCCTGCCCCGCGTACGGAGGGTACGTCGTCGCTTAGGGCGAAAAAAAAATTCAGTGTATAAACTACCTCCAATTTTGCTTTTGTTATAATAACATTAAGTTACGAGCAGATTACATAACCAAATAACACATTTTGGTAAAACAAAAAAACAAACAAAAAACAAATATGTCATTTTATCGATATTGAAGCGCATCACTACACCACTCGCCCTCACATTCCATCGCGCGCTTCGCCTGTGTGCGTATTACTGATTGCTGGAGACCGGGCGGCGTAATTACAAAGTCTATATCGCTTCTAATACACGTTTATTCCGCTATGCGGTAACATGTTATGGTAATATTTGCAATAACATTGGAGTAGGCTTACGTGTTTGTCTTTGTGGCCAAAATGATGTTTCCTGCCAAGAAGATTACAGGAAAAGGGATTATTATGAGACTAGATACTATTTTCTTTAGAGACAAATATACAAAACAATACTCCTAATAGGAGTTTTATTATGACATTTGATTAATATAGTGATGTAGTCGATATCTTTCCTGATTCACCCGATAGGCTGTGTAGCCTATCGGGTGAATCTTGAAACATCTGGAGGAAATAGTGTTATTTTAAATTTTATACCTATCTTTGTTAACTTTTTTTTTACTCTTTTTTGTGTATGTTTATTAGGTAATTAATTATTGCATTTATTCATAGTTTTTAAATGTATTATTTTTAAATTAAACAAAGCGTTGACTAGCATTGCTAAATCTCCATAAATTCGCCATTGAAAAGCTATTACTGTCCCGTTATTAAGGCATAGGCCTTCACTGTGTATAAAAATTTAATAAGGAGAATAAATAGGTCATAACCTAGAGTGGATTGCTGGGTACTAACTATTATAGATACAGTAGAATCTAAAGTACGATTAAATCACCTCTTCAATACTGAAAAGTTCGGGATCATTCTTACGTTTTTATATGTTCGTAAGACCTAAATTCGTGTGCTAATGTAGCCCAAAACCGACTGCACTAAAAGAAAGGTCGCGTGAGACATCACAATGTTCTAGACCTATTTCTAGGCTAGCTTCGAAATGAGGCTGCAACGAAAGAGGATCTTTGTAGTTTATTCGAAACGACATACATTACGTAATATTATTTATATTTTCGTGACTGGCTACAAAATGGGAATTCCTAATGAGCTTATCTAAGCTAGCTTCGAAATTGTAGTATGAACTTTATAAATGGAAAATATTTAGCGGGCTTTGATCTAATTGTATAAAAGTAACTTCAGACCACAAATAACGTCTTATTATCTGAATGCAAATTAAAAAAAATACGCTTTTAAAAAAATATCAAAAATAATAACAATAATATACGCAGCCGGTATTACCACAGTGAAATAATTACTTTTAATATGTATATTTTTTTAAATTTAAACGAATCGTGCAATTACGTGTATTTAGACTACTGCGCCAGAAAGAGGGTTATGTTTTTCGAGTTTTCGATTGTTTGGCACGCTCTGTGGCCTGAACGGCTCGATGAATTTTAGCTTAAGAGGTGTCATTAGTTTCATATTTACTGTGAGATTGGCAACGGGTATATCAAAATAAACAAAATGTTTTGGCGCCAAGTTGAGATGTTTTGCGCACTCTGCAGCCTGAACGGCTCGATTTTAGCGTAATGTGTATATAGGTTACTAAACAAACCCATTGTCATAAAACTAAAAACAATGCGGTAATTTAAAAAAACTAAAAAACCCAACTGCTTTTCTGTGTAATTTGGAAATGAAAAAACACTAAAACAAGAAAGTCATACCAACAATATTTTTAAATACAAGAAAAATTGTAGCAGTCGGTAACCAATTTAGAAATGGTGGTCTAGTGAATCGATAGCACATACCTATTGCAGATTACTCTAATCTACTGACTAGACAGCTGACTGTCTAGAATGAGTCCCGACTTGTACAAATTTTATTTGTACTGCTCCAATGCTAAATACAAAAAATACAAAAAAATATATAATTTTTTATGTCGCGTATTAGTTATGGGGTTTGGAAATACGTTATTTGGTTCCCCAAACTACTTGTAAAAAGGGGTTCCGTCCCTTTCACACCAATCCACTTACATTGACAAGGAGAACGAAATAGTAAGGGCATATTTATGCACTCACTTCGTCTTTAAAAGCGTGGTGTGAAAGATATATGTTAAGCATAATGACAAACGGTGTTACATATTTTTTATATTTATAGGTATTTATTCAGAAGTTAAGTGTTAAAGTCTCATTATATCCTAACCTTATTACGAGTAAAAGACAGAGAAGGAAGATATCAATTATTAAAAATATGTATGTTGACTATACTTCGTCCAATTTAGGATGATACTTTTGACAGTTGACACCTATATAGAGGAGGAGAGGGTATAAAGTTGCTATTGCAATGTCAAGCCAAACGTAAGGAAACAAACTCAACCTTAGTACGCAGCAATAAGGAAGTGACACCTGTCAAAAGTATCATCCTACATTGGACAAAGTATAGTTCTTTACACAGGTACAATACTATATAGAAAATAAAATATGATAGAAAAAAAGCATGTGTGAAATTCACACGTGGTAGAAGTGAGACTTTCAAAAATTTTGGTTTCAAGATAATGAGACGAATGTAAAATCTCGAGAAGAGGATAATTGTAGGCTTTAGTAATAATCATAGTGACACAAAGTTAGACAATTATTTTACATTTTATTCGTATATATTACATAGACTTATTCAAACTCAGAACTTACATTTTCGATAAATGATACAAGAGGCTTATGGTAACTAAAGTACATACCATGAACATAAGAGACACTGTATAATGCTTCCTATCTCTTTTGCTCCTACGTCAAATCTTATGAACTTATATGTCTGTCTTTTTTTACTGTCGCTTTTTCCTTTCATCGACTTTCCAATCACAACGTTGCTAAAGAAGTTTTCACATAAAAAAAAAACTATAAAAAATCGAATCGGCTCAAAAGTAAATTATCAGGCTAAAGAGAAATTTCCAGCCTGAGAAAGATTACCTTTCTTTAAGGTACTAGAAAATTTCAACGGGTGTTCACAAGGCTCGGTAGCTCAATTAGGAGAGCATTAGACCGGATACCCAAAGGTTGCGGGTTCGATTCCTGCCTGAGGTTATACTTGTGAGCCGAGTCGATTTTTTCTAGTATTTTTCTATTAAAATAATTAATCATATGAGATATTTTTTTATGAAAATTTTTTAAATCAAATTTCTCCTATTTAGTTCTTACACATCCGCGCACATTACACATTTGCATAAAACACTTTGCCGTGATCACGGCTCCTGTAAAGGAGTCAAAACGTCAGGATTAAATATAAAATAAAATAAAATAAAATATGCGCAAAATCCTTAAAAAGTGTTTTATTCAAATGTCAAATTTCTCCATTAATTTTTCAGCTTTTAATTCAACCTATAGACTTAAATCTTGATTAAGAAACTTTGATAAGAAAGTATCTAATAGATTGACGTGCTATTATGCAAACCTCTGGTTGAAAGTCTGCGAGTATAAGTTTGTAGATAGCAAAAGATTGTGTTACAAATGACGAATGAACCTTTCCGTAGGTTTTAGTAATGTTTGGGGTTTTCTGAAACTTCTTCCCCTGAACTTCTCCGGAAAGAGTGAAAAAATAAATCCAGCTATTTTATTTTACTTGCCTACACTATACTAACTAATACAATATATACTAATACTAAGTCATTAACAATCCGCCATTATATTATCACATAACATAAATTTTATTAAGAAAACCAAAACCAAAGATACATTTCCCGCTCCCGCCAAAATGTCAAGTTCTCTTTTTATAGTATAGTATTGCTTTTATCCGCGGCTTCGCCCGCATTTTTTTTCAATAAAAAGTATCCTATGTTACTTCTAATACCTCCAAGAATATATGTACGAATTTTCATGATGATCGGTTTAGTAGTTTTTGCGTGAAAGCATAACAAACAAACTTACAATCACATTTATAATATTAGTAAGGATACAAAAATAGATTCACAAATCAAAAGATATGAATCTGTAGACTTCCTTCTGTAAATTATAGACTTGCGCACTTCGCTCTATAATCTTTGGATTTATTTCAAAAGAAAGTAACGAAGACTTTTCTCTCAGCGTATCTCTATATTTACTTACCATATATTTAGTATGAAGACATGACATGGATATTTAATTTAACCCTTATTATTATTATGATTTTATTAATGTCCCACCGGTGGGACATAGGCTATAAATTAAACAGACAATGGGGCATGACTCATGGATTAATACTATGTATTAAATAAATAATTTTATTAGTACTTCCGTATGGCTCATTTATGTTATTTTTTTGCAACTGTAGAGGAATTAGCTGAAATAATTTTTAATTCAGTTTTTGCACTAACAATAAAAATGGTTTTGCATACCTAGATAATTGATAGATTATAAATATAATAATTTACATCTCGTTTTTCAGGCCAACCAAAAATTTTTTTTCTTTTTAGTTTTGTGTGTATGACTTTCAACTGCTCGATTTGAAATGTCAAGTAGCAGTTAGTGTGTCATTATGCAACATTTGTTGCCTCGATTTGAGCGCCATCTGTGGATTTTTTCGGAACTAAAATTTTTGCAATTGAAATTAAATTTTGGAAATATTCACTGAAATTGTGATTGAATCATGTCGGAAAGTATGTAATCATATATTGTCATAGAGTTCTGAACTATATTTAAAGTTTCAAAGCTCTAGCTAATCGGGAAATGGGTGAAAATTGAGTTTCAAGATTTGTACGTTACAGACAGACAAACAGCGACCAAGAGAGGTAGAGAAAAACGAGGGAAAAATATAGATAAGTTTATAGCACAAATGCTCGTAATCCATCATACGTCGACGCAATGCTAAAAACAAAAGAAAATTAACATTTTTAAATATATACGCGTATATTAAGGCATATGTGTTAATTTTTTTTTATGCTTACAACACTTAAGATATGATTTTTGGCTTGACTTTTTGGCGGGAGCGGGAAGCGTCACGTTATTCGAGGTCTGGCAATTTAAGAGACAAAGAAAAGAATATCTTACGAGATTAGTCTTTAGGTCTTTCACTGACAAATTTGTTGTGATAACTCTTCTGTCTTGGTTTTGGTCTGACTAGTTTTCTCTTAAATATTGGATGATGAATGGTAATGAGAGATGATTTATGAATGATAGATAATGATGAATCAACAACACTCGTGCATATTCACGAACATTTAATGGTTAAAAATCTACCATTATTGCTACACACACAACTACAACTACACAACACAAGAATAACCGCCACAACACATTTTAATGCGAAACAAATGCGAAAAAAACGTTAGATCATTGTACATTTATTGCCAGGACCACTGGTCGTGCAGTATCTAGCAGAATAGAATAGTACCAAGTACACAAGATTTTACCATTTTCGTTTCCGCGATTTAAGGGAAAAGTCATTTGAGTAGCCTCATTACGTAATCACACGACTCACACGTAAATAGAATTTTCGTCTCACTTACAACAAGATGGTCGATAAGAAACTGTCATTTTAGACGTTATTATACCAAAAACACGAGATTGATTGATACATTCTACAATTTTCTTTTGCACGTTAGCAATAGAATGTATTTAAAATTTATGTCTGCGATTCAGAATCGATTCAAAGCCGGGTGATGTTAAGAAAAAATCCGAGTCATCGTGGAATCGATAGCATCTTCCTTGGAAACACATTGTTACGTGTTATCAATCACAGTTATTTTGTAAACTGGGTGACGTCCCTAGTCTTTTGTAAACATACAGAAGATGTTTTCACGAGTTATCAGTATTAATCAATTGTGTGCCCTCATTTACGTGGTTCCCCCCATCTTAAAAAAGAACAGGGCCGTATTTAATTTCACGGGGCGCTTTATAAACATCACCATCATTACTCCGGACAGATAAGGTCAAGCTTTCTTTATAAAAGGGCAATAACTCAACCCGCGAGCGTATAGAAGACTTGTAGGTATTAACCATTGCGGATGCATACGCAACGAAACAGGCTAAAGGTGGGCGAGTGTAAATGTAAACATTTTGTCATTTATACAAAGCTAATATTTTTATTGATAGGAGAATGTATTTGAAAAAAACCTCTTTTACCGGATCCAAGTCGCGTTTATTCTTGATTATTATATTTAATCTTGACGTTTGGATTCTTTTACAGGAGCAATGTCCTGTCACGTTCTATGATTACGGCTCTTGTGAAGAAGTGAAACGTCAGAATTAAATATAAAAACTAAGAATAGATGTGTCGTGGATCCTGTAAAAGACGTTTTATTTAAATGTACAATAGACGCAAAATACGCAATAGACGGGGGCAAAAATAGGATCCACGATGGAACGAACTAACCCAGAAGGTTCACTGGCTTTAAAAACAGACTGGTTACTCTGAAATAATACATATTATGTATAAATATTGTAGATTTTGTGTTTTTATAGTTATAAAAATATCTCTGAGTGTATAAAGAATATTAATTCATTGAAATAAATATACATCAGAAAGTTTTCCAGTGAAATAAATTCAGTTTTTATGTATGTTTTTTAATGTTTGGGATCTGGGTAGTGGGATATCATTTTCTACAATATCTTCATTTCTATAGTCTTAGCTACTAAGTTTGAGTTGCACAGGATCTTTAATTACTCAACTGAAGTAGTAATTTGTCAACACCAAATATACCGTACTTTTTTATATAAAACAATTGTTTAAAGTAATCATTCTAAGCCAAAAAGGCTTTATACTAAGACTGAAACTACAAATTCCTCCCTTCATTATATTAATTTGTTTTTGTATGAAATCATACCTTTAAAATCTGATAGGTTTGGAGTTATCGGAGATGAAATCCACCATTTTTTTTTTTTATGAAATCATATTTGAAATTTCTTCTTCTTGAAAATCTTCTATGTGACATCTGAAGAAGTAGCTTTTTTTACTAAAAACCTAATTTCAAATTAAACTGAATATATATTTATATTTATAAGATATATTTATTTTTTGCATTCTACTATTAGATAAATTATTATAATAGAAAAATACTAGAAAAAATAAAGCGCTAACAATTCTACTATTGTTAGCGCTTTATTTTGAGATCTTAAACGCGACATAACCTTTTTTTAATGCATTTATTGATTAATTTATTTATGAAAGACTTATTATGCAGACGACGATCGTTTGATGCAACAGTAGTTATCCTACCATTCATAGCGAGGGTCCTGGATACGAGACCCGCAAAGGGCATCATCATCTTTGTGTAATGAATACAGCATTTGTACCTGAGTCATGTGTATTTATATTAAAAATCGTTGTATTATATATGTCTGTCTATCTTAATATTAATAACACAAGCCTTACAGTGCTAATATTGGGCTAGGCTATTTTGTGAATGTGAGAAATATGATTATTATTATTCTTTCCACCTTATTAAACTTTTTTCAAAGAAAGCCTCTTTCCTGCCTAATGCATGTAATCAAACTTTTTATTTCTTACACTTTTTGCCAAAAAGAAATCATTTTGTGCAATCAATTTCACTATCCAAAATAGTAATAGAAGGGCCCCCCCTTTCACTATCCTTTTTGGATAGTGAAAGGGGGGGCCCTTCTTACCCTTAATTCGGCCCCGTGTGAACCCTCCCAAACCCTCCTTTGGCAACGCTATGAGGTAATTTGCTGGATGTTTGGTTTTGAGATAACACTGTGAATATTTTTTTAAACGACATCGCTAAAGTGATAATTAAATTAAAGACGTCTATAACTTTCTAATTTAAAAAGGAGAGATATTTAAAAAGGCCCTTTTTTCCCCCTGCCCGAGTTTCTTTCGCCAGTTCTTCTCGGAAGGGCCTCCCAATTTCCGAACTGGTAGTAGACTCAGTAGTATACAATGTAACCGTAGTGAGAATTTAATAATTAAATAAAACAATTTGATATATAAAATAATTTTAATAATTAGGCCCTTTTTTACTTAAACATGACCATTAACTGTTGCTTATTTTTTGCTGATGAACTCGTAAAAGAAAAAAATATTTTTATTCAATAAGAGCATTTAGAATGCGTATATTAAACGTCAAAGTGACGCTATGGCTTCATAAGTACTGCCTCGGGAAACTTTGTACTGAGAAAAAGCCGCTAGAAAAGTCGGCATCTTGTTTATACATATTATGTCGATCACTCTGTAAAGAAATATATATATTTAAATGAAACACTAGTGGTTTCCCTCGACATGGTTGCGAGAAATCAGGTTATGTACCTACTTACTTAACTTACTTATGAGATATGTGATTTTCCTCATGGTTATAAATAAGATGTCATGAAAACGGCAAATGTAGTAATGTAGATAAAAACGAAATTTACAAAGTGAGGCGGAGTAACTTTTGCATTTATAATATTATATTGTCGCATGGAAATCAAAAGCAGGTTTTTAATAGTAGCAAATCAAATTGTGTCATCAGATGACACTCGAAATCACAACCTCTTGTAATCCGAGCGAGTGTTCTTGTAATTGAGCTACCGTGTCTAAGGCAGGTAGAACAAATGGATAAAAAATTGATTTTCATATAAGGCGTCCAATATGAAAAAAATATAAAAAGTAAAATTTAGTTGAAATTTGTTTCGAATAACAGTGTTACGGTTTTCTTCGCAACCTATCGTGCGTATTTTTATTTTTAAGTTTATTTTTATTGTTTTCTGTGCCTGTTCAAAGACAATTGTTCTTAAGGAGTAAACTCTAGACGTACATCAGAACTGAAACACACTCTTTTTTTTATTAAAAATTGCTTTAAAAATAATGTCATTAAAACATTAAACCTCTTTTTTAAATTGCTTTAAAAATAATGTCATTTAATCATTAAACCTCTTTTCAAATTGCTTTAAAAATTATGTCATTAAAACATTTAACCTCTTTTTAAAATTGCTTTAAAATTAATGTCATTAAAACATTAAACCTTTTTATTTTAAATTGCTTTAAAAATAATGTCATTAAAACATTTAACCTCTTTTTTAAATTGCTTTAAAAATAATTTTATAAAAAGATTAAACCTATTTTTTAAATTGCTTTAAAAATAATGTAATTGAAACATTTAACCTCTTTTTTAAATTACTTTAAAAATAATGTCATTTAATCATTAAACCTTTTTTTAAATCGACTCTAGGGAAAAGGTAGCATTTACGGAAATGTCAGGTCCCCCTAACAAAACTGTATAGCATAACGGAAGCTCAAATCGTACCATTTGCTCAAATGTCATGGTCGCCTTTAGTAGTTTGTGTGGGCTAAACAACGGAAAGGTCCCTCGTTTGGAGCCTCGTTTAGTCAACAAACCCTTTTTAATTTAATTAAGTTTTTTTTCCCTATTACTACTGTACACACAGAAAAATATTAGATATTTCAAATAAATATTTTGGGGGGAAAATACGCTATTTGGCTCACCCTTATGTTATCTCTACTGAAACCCTTTGTTTCACAGTATTTAATCATTATTTATGTTGTCCTTACCTGTTAGTCATAATTAATAATGACATAATAATAGTCATAATTATTGTTTTGTATACTTGACGACTTTTTTGTGTAACGGTAGCGATCGGGTCTTTAGCACCGATGGTCCAGGCTTCGAGTCGGTTCGAGATGTATATGTGATGAATACGAGCACTTGTACCTGAGTCTATGAATATTAATTTTTTATTTTATTATGTATATATTACGTATATCAGTTACCCTGGTATCCATAACACAAGTCTTACAGTACTTTGGGCCAAGCTAACTGGCGTGAATGTAAGAAATATTATTATTATACTGAACCAGTCTTACGTCGCAATATTTTTTTTTATTTTATTGATTTATTTTAAGGACAACAAATAAAATATACACAATTACAATATTCACAAACATTCTCCAGTACTAATTAGGTGCTATCTTAATTATAGGTCGCCACCGCATGCATTTGTTAAATAGAAATTCAAAATATAATTAAATGTCAAAATTAACATTTGACACATGAGTTTCTTGCCCGATTCTTCTCATGTTAGCCCCTACGTTCGGAATCGGGTCGCTCGTGGCGATTACATGCGCGGCATCAACTCCGCGCATGTACTTGCCGCTAGCGCACGGGCTATCTTTATTATAAAAGAATATTATCTTGATTCTGTAAAATTGACGATTTTAAGTGCCCGCAAGGGCCTATGAAATAAAGTTATTTTGATTTTGATTTTGATTTTTAACTTAGAATAATACAAGCAACAATAAAAATAGACAATTGAACAAAAACAATTACATTTTAATTAAAAAGCACTTTTTTAATTATTAAAAAATATAAACCTTTTACAATTAATTAAATAATATTTATATTACATACGAATAGATATGTAAAATGAATATTATAAGTAATGATTATTATGAAGAGTAAAGTTACTCATAATTTAATATAATATTTAAGTTTACGAGTAGCCTGTTTTTATAACATTTGCAGCGATGCATTTACATAAGAATCTACGATGGCTTTAAATTCAAAATTATCATCCATCTAGAAACAGTAGCGATGGCCGCCTATTTCTTACTTAAAATCCATTAAAATTTCAACTGTCTGACTCCAGTTACTCTAAAAAGGTTAACGACATTTAAAACATTACCTTTTTACTTATTTCCAAGCTCTTAGACAAATCTAATTCGACTTATCACATGCTTTTTACATGACTGTTAAGTGTGTGTATAATGGAGATTCTATAACAGTTATTTCAATATTTTTAATGTAAATTATTATAATAGAAAAATACTAGAAAAATCGACTCGGGTCACAAGTGAATTCTCAGGCGGGAAACGAACCCGCAACCTTTGGAAATCCGGTCCAATGCTCTCCCAATTGAGAATTCACTTGTAACCCGAGTCGATTTTTTCTAGTATTTTTCTATTATAATAATTTATCTTATAAGATCGCATTGAAAATGCATAAAATATATAAAAAAAAATATTTTTAATCTTATTTAAATTAATATTAATCAAATGAATAGTGAAGAAAAAATTTGAGATGAGACAGCTTTTTGGTCAAAATAGTTCGTTGTTATAATTAAAATAATGGAAAATTAGAACTATACTTCTGTTCAGTTGTCTTTTTTTTTACTTGTACAAACAAAACTGTAGTATATCCTTATTCTAACTCTTCAATTTGAAATAATAGTAAGTACTCATGACCGCACAAGAAACGAATGAACTTTCTTTTGCTTCAAAATTCCATATATAGACACATTATAAATATAAAAGTGTGTGAGTCGGTCTGTCGCTAAAACATAACATTAATTGGATATAAATAAATAAATAAAATAAATAAATATTTCCTACATTCACACCAATTAACCTAGCCCAAAGTAAGCACTCTTAAGGCTTGTGTTATGGATACTAGGATAACGCATAGACATACATATATCATACATAAATAAGTAATATTCATAGAAATATATATAAACATCCATGACTCAGGTACAAATGCTTGAATTCATCATAAAAACATCTGCCCCTTCCGGGATTCGAACCCAGGACCGTCGGTGCGAAAGGCAGGATCGCTACCGTTGCACCAAACGTTCGTCTAGATAATGTTCCGAATATTTACTAATTAAAAATATACCAATGATTCAACAAGAAAGAATTTATAGACAATTCGTTCTTGTTTCACTGTTTTAGACAATTCTCTCTGGCATTTTAGGTAGTTTTTCTTTGTTTCTAAGTTAAATTTACATTTTTTTGGAAAACCTATTTACTTTATAAGAGAAACAGCGATATGTTTGTTTGTGCCAGCACACATAAAAATATACTTTAAATGAAATATCTATTTCAAAGTGTCTTCTGTTAATTTATTCATAATTCCTTCCCGTCACGGCGGTTGTAAAAATCCTTTCTGATAAGTATTCTTTTTGTCTGCTGTTAAAATTCTGCTGCTTGCTGCATCGTCATTTCTTTATTTCTATATCATATTTTTATTTCTAAAACAATTTAGTAGCAATTCCAAATATATATTTTTATTTTAATCAATCTATTTCGGTAATAGGTATTTTAAATATTTAGCTGTATAACCAAAATATTTTCGACCATTAAACATTCAAGCCGTTGCACTGAACAGGTTAAGGTTTCCCAACTATTCGCCGTCAATATCGATATTTCACCAAAATCAAAGCCATAAATAAGTCCCACCAGTTATTTCAGCCATTCGCCAAGAGATGGCGCTGAGCAAAATTTCCCTCGCAACTATTTCGCCGAGGCGCATAGTTTGAGACGAGGCAACTTTGAATTTATGCCAAAATATGGCATTAGACGTTTTGTCGGCAAAGTTTAGGAAACTTCGGTTTTGGAGACTGTAGATTACAGTTCATTGTCTTGTTTAAGCTGACTTAGGTTGCGGTTGGTTTGCTTGACAAAAATACTTGAATTTATACTGTAATGCCATTTATAAAAGGTTTTTAGGACAACAAGTCTTTGTGGAAACAGAAACATAGCATGGTATTTTATGCCACAAAGGAATTTGTGTTTTTATAATGTTTTCTTATTATTTACTTATGACCTTATATTGAGTGCAGTCAACTTCATATATATCTGACCAAAAGATAAAAAAAATACTTAAAAATGCAGTTAAAAATGAAACAATCTTCAAACAAAAGGTCAACCTACTATAAATATAAACCAATAAAGAAACATAACAAACATGGATCGAAAAAGGTGAATGAAATCAAAGCGTCGTCCCTCATAAAAAGAATAAAACAAATGGTGGCTCAGCTGCGCACGTTATATGCTTGCTAATGACATTTATAAATGTCAAATGTCAGATTTCCCGCTTTTACACCGATATGAGCTGTCAATCGGGGAGTTTTAGCGGGTAATCGACCGTGTCTGGCGCAATTTGATTAGAAATACAGATACTCATTATTTTGAGAATGTTACGCTGTTCAAGTGATATTTTTATAACATCTGGTATCCCAAAATTAACGCAAGATTTGAATTAAAGAAAAAGAACGTTTGTGTTATTTGAATAATATTTTTTTTAATTATTAAGTACATAGGATAAGGTGTAGGAACACAATCCTTGTGTTTGGCAGAAAAAAGCGCTTGCTAGCGCTTACCAGCGCTGAAAAACAGACTATACGGTTTTCGGCCAGGGACACAATCCGCCATTTTGCTTATTATCACTTAGCGATCGCCATTTTTCTTACAAGCGCTCGTAAGCGCTTTTTTCTGCCAAACACAAATATTGCCTTTAGACAGCCTAAGAGGACACGGCCAGGAAATCTTCTATGATGCAGTGAATGTTACTGGTCGAAATCGCAATATAAAAGCAAATATTTCTGCCTAAAGCGGATGATACTGGATCTGGACAGCATATAGTTTCAACAAGACGATGCCACATGCTATACATATATGGAACAATTGAATTAATACATGAGACATTTTAAAGCCGTGTATTCATTTGTTTTTGTGATGAAAATTGGCCCCTAGATCGTATAATTTGGCACCATTGAATTTTTCTTTATCTGGGTATTTGCAGTCAAAGAACTTTGTTAATTATATCACCACCACGCATGCGTTGATGGATATTCAATGAAATTCAATGTTATTCAGCCATATCAATGCCGTAGAGGCCGTTTTCTCTATGTGATTTTCTATTCATAACTCTATCTTATATACTTTACGATTCAATATAAAATAACAAGTTTATGAAAAACTAAAGTTGCGCCACCTTTTCATAATTATAAAAATCAAAATAACTTTATTTCATAGGCCCTTGCGGGCACTTAAAATCGTCAATTTTACAAAATCAAGAAAATATTCTTTTATAATAAAGATAGCCCGTGTGCTAGCGGCAAGTACATCCGCGGAGTTGATGCCGCGCATGTAATCGCCACGAGCGACCCGATTCCGAACGTAGGGGCTAACATGAGAAGAATCGGGCAAGAAACTCATGTGCCAAAACTCTTATTAAATCGCCAAATGTCTTACAAATTGTGTATATTACAAAACGATTCAGAGAACGAGCAATTCATTTCTTTTAGGTCCACGCTGCCTTATCATTCGAAAAATCTTTAACACTTATTGTTCTAAATCCAAAAATATAGTTCACCATACAATATACTATGTAATACTAGAAACAATATTTGTTATTTGACTAATTTTTAAAATACTGTAAATTAATTTTTGATTACTTTAATATAAATTATACAAAACATTAAACAGTTAATTCCTGGGGGATAAACTTCAATTACATCAAAGGAAAGCGCCTGAGGTTTTAGCAGCGAATACATGTTCCAATAATTATTTTAATATCGCATATTTTAAAGAACCAAAGGTTATCCAAACCAAGCTAATAATGCCACATTTACCTTTAGCTTTCTTGTATATATTTTTCTTTTCTACAAATTAATGAAAAACTATTTTGAATAAGAATAAACCACGTACATAAAACGTAATATAGGCGTGTTAAGTATGGTAAAGAGTTCAATACGTTTTTACTATGGACAAATGTAAACTTAAGATTAAATATATTTAATTATAATACCTCCAAAGACACACATTGCAAGACCTGGTGATATAGTTAGCTCTTTTTGCATATAATAACAGTAAGATGGAGGTCGGTTCCCCTGCCCGAGTTTCTTTCGCCAATTCTTCTCGGAAGGACCTCACAATTTCCGAACTGGTAGTAGACTCTGTAATATACAATGTAATGGTAGTGAGAAATTAATAACTAAATTAAATGAAAAACAAAACCAATTTGATTTATATAAAATTTTAACAATTAGGAACGTGCCCGATTAAAATATTGTGAAGGTAGTAGTAAATACATGACGAACATTACCTTAATTATCCTGTGAAACGTCATGATTAAATATAAAATAAAATATGCGTAAAATCCGCTAAAAATGTTTATTAAAATATATTTATTTATTATTATGTTCATTCGATTAATTAGAAGACGGAACCCACCTGAAAATAACTTGTCAGCAAATTCGATTTTTCTAGTATTTTCTTTTAAAATTTATCATATCATATAGCATTGTAGATGTAATAAAAATAATAAATTATAACGATATTACTTAATGGTATATTATAGAATCTATACATCCAAATGTATACATATACATTTCAAATTTATTCTCTAAGCTAAAAGTAAAATGCTGAGCTAAATATTAAAGATGAATAATTTATTACAAAAGAAAACATTTATAATAACTTGTATTAGTCTGTCTGTTCAAACTAATATCTAAAACTGTTTACGGATTTTGTGCTATTTTTACATATAGATAAAATGTTGATGTGTGTGTGTGATGTTGAATGTGCTGGCTTTGAAATGCTTGACCACTCGCCATATTCACCGGACTTAGCCCCTAGTGATTTCCACTTATTTACAAAATTAAAGAAACATATCCATGGTACCAAATTTGTCGATGATGACGCGGTCATGGCTGTCGTAAATGAGTTTTTTGAGTCAGAAAAAAATATTTTTTTTATGGAATAAGAAAACTAGAAAAGCGGAGATTACGTAGAAAAATAAAATAATTTTACTTGAATTTTTTATTTTTTTTGTACTGATTACGAGGATTACGTTATCGCCTGTTAAAAATTACACAGCAAACTATTATTGCTAGGAGTAATAACTCAGGCATTGGAGAAAGAAAAGCGTTTCACTCATTATTGGTTTTTCATGAGAAAAGTTAATAGATATTTGTAATATTATTATTTCTTACATTCAAACCAATTAGCCTAGCCCAAAGTAAGCAATATAAGGCTTGTGTAATCGATACTAGGGTAACGGATAGACATACATATATGATACATAGATATGTAATATTTATAGCAATACTAGCTAACCCGGCAAAAGCTGTTTTGCCATGTATATTATTTCTAGGAAAAGTTTTTAATTAATTAATAAAAAATAGGGGTTGATGGTAGAGGGGTGAAAATTTGAATGTTGTATCATAAAAAAATAGAAACTAAAATATACCTACTCAATACGCTCACACAATTTCATGAGAATCGGTCAAGCCGTTTCGGAGGAGTATGGGAACGAAAACTGTGACACGAGAATTTTATATATAAGATATAAATACCCAATCAGGTACAAAATTCATATTCATCACACAAACATCTGCCCCTTCCCGGACTCGAAAACCAGGACCGTCGGTGCGAAAGGCAGGATCGATATCGTTGCACCAAACGGTCGTCAGATGACGCTGTTTATTTAGTAACACCATTTTCTTCGGTAAATCAACTCAGAGACGTGACACGCTCACGAAACACACTAATTATAATAAAAAAGAAATCTTTGAATTTTTAACGATTGTGAACCTTTTTAAATATCACTAGCAATAAGGATAATTAAGATTTCTTTTTATTTTATAATAACTAAAACCTAGCTGGATGTAGTACTATCTGTGATAGAGAAATATTTATTTGAATTGTTATAATTTGTTAGCATAGTGTAATGTAAAGAATATTAATTTAGATTCGTCTTTAGATATTAATTTAGATAAGTTCTATCTAATTAAATTAATTTAGATAGAACTTCTCAATCATCTCGTTATTGATGAAGCTTAGACTTAATAAATAGAAATCTAGACTGTGCAAACCACAAAAATATGAATAGTATCTGCGATAATCTGAGATCTGAATCTGAGATAACATTTAAGTAAACACAAGTTGTTCTATTACTAAGAGATACCTTGTATGTTTACGCATTCCTTTGCTTCAACTAATTCGTCATCCTTTTATATATTTACTTAAAATTAAGTTCCTCTTAAACTTTTAACGATTCAGCACAAAATCTGATCAAATCATTCTTCAGAAATAAAAATTTGTTCAATTCGCCTTTGTACTTAATCTCTTTAACGTGATACCTACAACTCCCGGGAAACATCTACTATATCTTATAGCGACATCTAGTATCGAGTAGACTTACCGATGAAACTCCATAGATTATCGGCTTAATACACATGATTGCACAATGAATGCGCTTTCATACGTGCACTTTGCAGGGAACAACTTCGCTGGTTAACAAAATCGTTATGTACATCTCAGTACACACGTGTCTGCAAGAATTTTGCGCCATTTTTCTGCGATTAAGTATTATTTGATTTTATCTTTTTACGTTAATCAAAAAAAAAAAATGATATTAAAAAAAAGAAACATTGGAGGCGCCGGGTATCGATCCCGGTACCTCTCGCATGCTAAGCGAGCGCTCTACCATCTGAGCTACGCCCCCTGACGGTCGACATGTTGAAATTAAAATCCACTTTCTCTGTGTCGTAAACTATTGCATTTAGATTCATTGTATGTTAAACTTTTTTGTTTGTATTGATTTTTCAATACATCTACAACTCGGTTACAATATCTGTGGAACTCGCTGGAATGTCGAGCCAGCCGTTAATTTATCATATAAAAACATAAAATTTATCACATAAAAGAATAAAAAAGAAAAAGTATAATATATTTTATTTATAGTTCATAATTATTATTGTTTACAATACTATCCCCATGATGCTTGTTTTGTGCACCGTATCTAAACGCTGGCGTGACGTCATCAGGTCCACAGATATTGTAACTGGGTTGTACTGTCTAAAACAATCTATTACACATGATTTCCATCAAAATAGGGTAAACCTCAATGCCTTATTAAGTTTGGATAGGATTAGATTATTTAAATTATTATGCTGGCTTACGTTTCTAGGCCTTCAGTAAATATATATTAAGATTTTACCTCATCCCAACAAGCACCATGCAGAAATTCATGATATATCTGCATTTAGAGTAATTAAGAAACAAGATTGCATAACAGAGTATATGATATCATATTGACAATTTAAAAAGTAACTAACGCAAACTGTTTTTAGTCTGTGAGTTGTCAATGTTAAACGGCGAAGAGAAATTGCTATTCAGCTTTAAAATATTCAGAAAGTTAAAAATTTTATATGAATAGTCAATGCATACCCATGATTGCCGATATACTTTAAATATTCTTGTCTTATGATTTTTACTTTTTTTTTTATTTACTTTATAAAATTACAAAAATTTTTGTTGTTAAGAAAAGATAAAAAATATTAAAATTGTATATTTTATGAGTTATAAATTCATCAAAGCATCAATTTCGCAGAACGAAAAATATATTTGCGATAAGAAATAATTTTAAATACTTGAATTATGTTTATTTACAAATACCTAAAATATACCCTTAATTCCAAATAAATAACACAAATTAAAGTTACTTTTTAATTACATATGTATAATTGTGTGTAGGAAAATATCAAAAATTTCTTTGGTTTGTTTGTTTTAACTAAAATTGTAATAACTTTTAACAACCAACTTGTGGCTATTGACAAAAACTTAAATCAAAACGGCCAACCAATTTTCCAAAAGTTATATAAACTTCCTGAGATCAAATTGGACTCGACCTATTGTAAAAAGTTCCATAACTGGCCACCAACCAATAAAACCTCAGAATTTTTTAATTAATCAAAATAAAATAAAAATATCCATCGTCGTTCGATATTTGAAAAATCATTCCCTCCCTTTCCATTAAGAGTCACCACTTAAAATTCGCTAACTAGTTCCGAACGGAGAATGACATTTTATGTTTTAATTTTTCCACGAGCCATGCCACGGCGCCATTTTGATGCCAATTAAATCATTTTTCAATCGTATTGAAAGTTTTGGCGGGAGACCAATACTTAATTTTATTTTATTTATGACTTGGGTTTATACCTGTAAAAGATCAGCTATGTATGTAGATCTTTTTATCAATATTTTAGTTGAATGAACGTTATGTGAGGTTATGTTATTTATATTTTTATTTACTTGACGTAATTATGTAAATCATCCGTTAGAAATCATGACATTATAGTATTAGTTCCTAATTTCACTTAAAAATATTTTTTTATATAATACTAGCGGCCCGTTACGGCTTCGCATGGGTGGAAAATTTTTCTTATTTTTTTTTCTATTATTAAATATTTTTCCGTTAGCGCCATCTAGCGTCCGGTCGACGAACTACTTGCGGTTAACGCGTTGCTATGGTAACGTTAATTGATATAATGGAAAAAGAACGGACAGACAAACACATAAACCACTGTGCTCTTAGATTATAGATTTAAGGATTGACAATGCTTACACATTTTATATGTCCGATTTTCGTTTGTTTCACAGACAACCTAAGTTCGTTTTAATGACTGAAATAGAAGTAGAATACTAGATGTCGCCTTTTTTGTTTTTGTACGTTTTTATTTACTCTGAAATTTGCTTTCATTAGTCTGGTAATATATTATTTATATTAATAAAGCCAGTTATACATCTTGATGATATATAATTAAAAGAAATTTAATTTTGTCTTATATTGTATTTTTTACTAACTTCTTGTTTTCGTTTTTCATGGATGTAAATTATGTTATTGAATATTTAAAGCCATTTTTATTTCATAGGCAATAGTGATTTTTCCCTGATATTGTTTATTGTTTACTCTTAAATATTGTTTACAATATTAACTCTCAAAGCTCAAAATGGAGATGTTTTATTTCTAGTTTACACTTATAGCAGTTTGATAAATCAACTGCCATTCGTTTTATTCATGGAGATTAGAGAGAAGGACAACGATCGCTGTAGTAAATAGTGTACCAGAAATATGGACAAAATAAGTGAGGCGCTGCGATCGCTAAATTGTTTGTACATTATTCAACTAACTTCATCTACTAGTACTCATAAACAGCTAACTTCGCAGATTTTACCGCGGCTGGTGGCTGAAAACTGAACTATAAATTCTAAAATTTTCAGGGACAGGCGGGCTAATGCCCGTACGTAGCGATCTCGTTCTCTCTAACCTCCATGGTTGCATTCATAAAAACTAGAAGAGTAGTCTATGGTTTGGAAACTTTGGTAATTCACTATAGTCCATTTTTTTTAACATTAGAAATTATGTAAACAAAGAAGCAGTGGTGGCTAACCTTGTGCTGGAGTCCACTTTGACCGGCTTTAGGGCTCGTCCATTGTTGAACAGATTAAATAACAAATAACAACAAAAACTTTTAACAAAAATTTCAACAAAAACAATAGAAACTTAACAATAAATCAAAGAAAATAGTCAAAACAGATAAATGCAGACGTTGACATTTGCCGCTATTGTTGCAAATGGCGGCCATGTTAAGCGACCATTTTAAAAATCCCTAATATGGTACGTATTACAACATCGGCTAGTACTTTTTAATTTTGTCGTGTCAAACTGATTAACGTTTCGTTCCACAAGTTTGTAACTTCTGCTTCTTAAGGTACTTTTTAGTGTAAACTTTTCACGATGTTACGTTTTGCTTGTTACATTATATGTGTACAATAAAGTACCCAAATTTTGTTCTTTCTAATGCTAAAAAAAACGGACTATAAGGCATTCCAGAAAAAGGTTTATATACAGTCAGCAAAAACAGATCGTTTTAAAGCACGCCAGGCGCAGCTATTATATATAAATGATCAAAACATGACGATGAAATTTTGCATACCGATAAATCTACTGCTTAATATTATATTTTTACGCTTTAAACCAAATTGTAGGTTTTTTCTGAAAACAAAGTCAAGTCTATAAAATATTGAAAGCGGTGACATTGTCTGTGGTAGGTCCAATTACAAAAGAAAATAGATTAGGAGGACTTTTTGGCGGGAGCGGGAAGCGTCACTATGGTGATCTTGTTTTTCTTGTTAAAATTTGTGTTGTGGTTGATATTAGTGTGTAATAATGGTGGGTTATTAACCACAAAGTATTTCTGTATATGCACGAGTGTTTGCAAGTGAAACAAAACAATGGATGGTGTCTTTTCGCTCTCTCAAGAAGTCCACGAGAAATTTTCAGTAAAACCCCACATCTTTACTGAAACCTAGGTTAAGGTATTTCCCTTTTCATTCATCATCCATTGATAATCTATCATTCATATCATTCATAAATCTACTCTTTAAACAAGAATGGACATAATATGAAGAAATGGCTCAAAGGTCTTTGTAACCAAGCCAAAACCCCTTTTTTTTAAAAAAAAAGCAAAAGAAAATAAAGTTAGCGTAGTATTAATTTACTCTGTGATAAAAGGCACGTTAAGTATTACATTTGGACTTTTTTCCTCGTCTTTGATGTGGTTATGTATTTCTTGTATGTTTTATTAGTATTATTATTATTTATTTACTGATATTTGTAGTGAATTATTTTACAATAAGTTTCAAAGCAGCTGAGTAAGCATTTATGCTGAACTAATAATTTCTTAAACATCCACATACCGTATTCTGAGAATTAGGATTTTTATTATTAACCGATTCGTTGCTGATGGCACGCCTGTCGCCTCATCACTTTTTTTTTAGTTAGCGTTAGCCATTGAAACCGTGTCATTTTTAAATCGATGATAACTCCTTCAAATCAAGTTTTAGGGAAATCAACCCAGAATAAAAC
This sequence comes from Calamotropha paludella, assembly GCA_927399485.1. NCBI lineage: Eukaryota > Metazoa > Arthropoda > Insecta > Lepidoptera > Crambidae > Calamotropha > Calamotropha paludella. The sequence goes on along the minus strand of OV656830.1, from coordinate 8,908,512 downwards.
TATCTTTATTTTTCACGTAAATCAAGCTCGTAGCCTTTGTTTCTGTAATTGTATGTAGCAACGAATCGGTTAAACCGATACAATCTCTTTGTAAAACGTTCCATATATATTCTATTTAGAAAAATAAATCCTATATTTACAGGACAGGAGATCAGAGACCTTAGTGTGAGTTTACGCATTCGACACTCGTTAGCGAGCGCGTTACAGATTTCTATGAAGATTCGTAGTTACAAATGGTTACCGCTAGGGGCGCTCATATAAAAATCCATAGTAATATTTTACGCGGACGGTATCCAACGTTATGAGGTGATAAAACGTTGAAATTAATGGATAAGAATTCTAAAATAACCAATTCAAATAAATATTTATTTAGTAGTCGCCTGAAAAAAGTTTTTTAATAAATCAACAATGTCTATGGTTTAGCTGTCGTAGTATTTCAGATGTGATTAAATTCTAAGTGTAACTTTATTAAGTGATATTGACCTCCCTGAATTTTCATTTTTAAAAACGCGCCGACAACTTTAATTAAGATTTTATGTTTATTTATATATTTACAACTGGCAGTAAATCTCAGAAATATTTAACGGGTATTATTGAAGTTATACTTCTTTAGGCGCGTTATGAAAAAATTATGAGATTGAAATTTTAAGATGTGTCACAAAATTATCATGTTGAAGTTGGCCGCAAAAGCGACATGGAATAAACCAGCAGGATGAAGTTGGCCGCTTATTATGAATGTGTGTATGCGTGTGCGATTTTTAATTATATATGGTAGTTAACAATAATTTATAAAAAAATATAATATTAGTTAATTTTGTTTAGTAACGATTAAGAAGTATAACTTTTTACATGCGTACATGGTCAGACACACAATGGTTTTTTTTATAATAAAGTATGCTGTTCTTCAATCTCCAATTAGTTATTCGAAACTTCCAAATAAACTTATCATTGTACTTTTTTAAATTAACACAAAAGCTCTCCCTGGAACCATGATTACATAATTACATCTAAATGATTCTGTAAATAATTAATTTTCTAATACTATTGATATATTGTCTTAATTAAGTAGGACGCAAATCTTTTTACCTCGAAATCCCGAGCCAGAGATAATCCGATTTGGATTTTTAATCTTCCTCTGCCGATGTGAAACGGAAAGAAGGTTGCTCTACTAATAAGAATTTAAAAAATAATCTATTTTTTTCTACTTTTTTTCCTAATGGCATCTCTGTTTTAATTATAGGTAATACAGATAGCTAGTTGATTCTTATTTAATGATACTTCAATAATTAATACTGTGATGTTATTTGTTGACAAAGATTGGACACTATTCTCTGCTCTTCTTAGTCCAAACATTAGTAAACAACCTTATTTCAATAACGACAAGGTATAATTTAAGTATAACCAAGTTACTGCAAAAAATCTACTTAGCATTTATCTTGTTTAATAAGTTTCCAAATAACAAGCGATTTAATTACGAATTCGGGTTTCCACTAATTTAAAAAAAAATGGTACGTATATATATTTTTTAATTTAATTTTATGACCTGGTAACATAGACCTTTAAGTCATAACTTATTTGGAAAATGTTCGTTACTTTGCCAATGATGATGGGAGTTGATATATGAATGATAGATTATCAATGGATGATGAATGAATAGTGAAATACCTTAACCTAGATTTCAGTAAAGATGTGGGGTTTTACTGAAAATTTCTCGTGGACTTCTTAAGAGATATCGAAAAGACACCATCCATTGTTATATTTCACTTGCAAACACTCATGCATATACAGAAACACTCAGTGGTTAATAACCCACCATTATTACACACTAATATCAACCACAACACAAATTTTAACAAGAAAAACAAAACCACCATAGTGACGCTTCCCGTTCCCGCCAAAAAAGTCTGGTACGTATACAATGTCACTATTGCACAGGTTATAAATACTTTATCATGTAAAAATATATCTTGTCTCTTACAAAACACTACTTGGTGACCTCCTTGCATGCATCTATGACACCGCATTCCACCTCTTTACGTATATTTGCTTTATGGCAAGGAATGTCACCCTTTTGAATATAGAATATTCCAGAAGGCTAGACAAACATAAGAGAATCACGAGTAGTGGTTGAGAGTGTAACCTGAGTCGTTGAGTAATAGAATAAATCCTGAATTACCTTTAAGCGGTTTGAATATACGTCCCAAGTTTATAACGATCCCGGAGCGCGCGTAGGGCGCTACAGTACCTTCGTCACCACAATACGAAATAGCAAAAAAACTGTATGTATACATATTATTACCACCCCATATTACAAAAGCTCCCAACAAACTTGATTTCTATACTCTCACTTTGAATACTCCGAACCTATCTACTTAATCTCACTTTTATTGATATTTTAAGTGTATTGATATTGGTTTAGTGTATCGATATTTAAGTATTTTATTATTTTATATATGACATTATATATATGTGTAAATGTATATCTATAGCTCATATTTTTTATTTACTCTTTCAATACACCACTTCTAACTTCTAACTCTCGGGTTGACTGGTAGAGAATGCCTAATGGTATTAAGTCCGCCAATTTGTACATATTTTTTTGTGTGCAACAAAGTTTTAATAAATAAATATTTTAAATTTATATTAAAAAGATTTGCAGCGTAATTAAAGCAATAAGTTTACTAAGTATCTTTAAAAGATAATAATATTAATTCTGTAATTCATCTCTTTTAGGATCTTCACATGAATTGAATATTATAACTAGGCCTAATACCTACTTGTTTTACATATTTTACTGATATGTTCTTAACTATTCTTTTATTGGATGTATTACTATAAATCAATTTAGGAATAGTTAGTAGGTAAGGATTGCAAAAAATACAAAATATCGATTAAAATCAATATAAACTTTCTGTGAAAGTGGATGTACTTTGAAAAAAATTCATGTATTGTAATAAATTCATATAATATTTGTATAGTTAACTGTAACAGTTATGTAATTGATCACCGCCTATATACCTTTTAATAATAATAAATAAATAATTATATTATATCATTCGTCTACTAATATTTTGTTGTTACGGATATTAATATTAATATAAAACAAATGCTACGTGCTTTACTGTTAAACAAAGCGTCGAATATACTGAAAACATTATACTAAAAATGTTTATTATCAACAAATTATTAAATATCATTCGGGACCGCCACAATGTTACTTAAAATCCCCGAAAATATACAACAGGCACATCAAAGTGTTCAAAAGCTTATCCTGGGAGGGTTTCAGCGGCTGAAACCGGTTATTACCGGATCTGACCGACCGCAGCCGGTTTTGTGGGGTGACCACACATTAGGTTGTTAGACCGATTATTTCGGTAATAGGGTTGATGTTTGTTGCTGATTAGTAACTTGCTTAGTTTTTATTTTAATTATTTATAAATTAAGTACATAGAAGGACATAATATAAATAATTCGTACAACAGAATATCCACCTGGCCCAAAATTGGATAGTGTTAACATTAAAAATATTCCCCATGCACCTCCAGAGTAATAACATACATTCGTAAACGTTCTTAAGTACAAAAAGTATATACATAGTATATAATCATTGGAGTTATTATAGGCACTAAAAATTTTCTTATGATAAAACAGGACCTGTGGCGAAATAATTTTGCAAGAACTGTCTTGAAATTTTATCTTTGAAACAGAAAAAAAACTATTTTAAGAAAGCATAATATAAATTACTTGGAAATCTTGAGATCCAAAAATATAGAATTGATAATCACTTTTTCTCTTAATAATTTTGTTTTTTTTATGTTTCAGGTACTTCCAAAAATCTGGAGAGACATTATGGTAAGTTTGAGATTCTATTATTAATTCTAAACACAGATAAAAAAATATAAAACGACAATGGCGAAGATAAGCCAAACGCCATTCGTTTTAAAATAGCAATATCAAGTTGCCGCTCATATATGATTAGTTACCAACAGGCGCTTAGTATGTTAGCCTTGTTTAAGAACTGTCAAAACTAGTATAATTACTTCTGTTAAATAATAATCATAATTTATAAAACTTAAAAAACACGCCTTAATTTGTTCTAACTGCACTATAAGAAAAAAATCTTACCAGTCACCTTCCATTTAAATCATCAGTTACTCATATTTGGATGAAATGATCAAGTCTTATTCCTACAAATCTATTTCGCCCAACTCGATGGGTTATAACAAGAACTATACTTTGTCCAATGTAGGATGATACTTTTGACAGTTGACACCTATATAGAAGGTATAAAGTTGCTATTGCAATGTCAAGTCAAACATAAGGAAACAAACGCAACCTTAGTACGTAGCAATAAGGAAGTGACACCTGTCAAAAGTATCATCCTACATTGGACAAAGTATAGAAGTATACGGCCGTTAGGTGCAACGGTAGCGATGCTGATTTTCACACCTACGGTCCTGGGTTCGAGTCCCGGAAGTGGCAGATGTTTGTATGATGAATACGAGCATTTGTACCTGAATTATGTGTATTTATATATTTCTATAAATATTACATATTTATGTATCATATATGTCTATCTATAATACAATCCTTACATTGCTTACTTTGGGCTAAGCTTATAATTATATCGCTGTTATATTACTATCATTAAAATGAACATAAAATTTTAATGACAAATTATTAGCGGTTTGTCGCTCACGTGACACATTTGTAAACCATGTTTATGGTAGAATACATAGTGGAATCATAACCTTATACCACAATTCTATTATAGCACTGTATTCTTACAAATAAATGATTTGATTTGAAATCAGGGTTGCAAATTATCAAGATAATTATGTTCTCTGATAATTATCAGATAATTATCCGATAATTATACGATAATTATCCGATTATTATCTGATAATTATCAAACTATCAAATCAAATAACATATATATAAATGAAAGATTTTTTTCTATTTTAGACATTACTTTTACCTGAGAGTCTAAGACTACTTTTGTTAAAAAAAATCAAGACTAAATTATTGTAATTTTTGACTGAGTCGTATTATTGAGCTCTACTCGTCCAGCAATTGCTGGTTTTCCGCGCCTCGACAAAAATGTACTATTATTTTGTTTTGTACAACAACAGATACTTGTTATTATCAACGATAATTATCAAGATAATTATCCAGTGCAACCCTGTATGAAATCGAGCTTTTAAGTTTTTAGTACATAGTTCCTTATTTACTTAATAAAAGGTTCTTAAAAAAGAATTCATTCCAAGCACTTTCTTTGGATTTTATCACACAAAACGTGTGTTTCTTTCAAAAGCTTTCAAACACTCGGTAAAAAGGTATTATACCCCACATGAAGTTAACATTTTAAAAACCCTAATCAACCCCCACACCTTTTTTGGCACTTCCGACGAATCAGCTAAGTAGAATTCTGTTATCAGGGCTTCCGTACCCCAATAACCATTAAAGCCTCGATCTTTATTTAACATTAACGTGTGTGTTTACGTTTGGGTTACCGCACGGACGATGTAAACTGGTGCAATTGTTTTGATGGAACAGTGGAAGCGAGCTTTTTTTTTGTACTTACAGTACAGATACGGAAATATGGACGAACGTAAAAATGTTTACTTTATTTGCGAATACGATTTTGAAAACATGACTACATCCCTATCTATACTAATATTATAAAGAGGAAAGATTTGTATGTTTGTAATGAATAAACTCAAAAACTACTAAGCCGATTTCAAAAATTCTTTCACGATTGGAAAGCTACATTCACGCTGAGTAACATAGGCTATATTTAATGCTAGAAAAAATTTAAAGAATTTAGTAATATATAAATGTGAATGTAGCTTGTTTGTAATGATTTCACGCAAAAACTACTGAACCGATCATTATAAAACTTCGTACATATATTCTTGGAGGTATTCGAATATAGGATACTTTTTATTGAAAAAAAAAATTGCGGACGAAGCCGCGGGTAAAAGCTAGTTAATAAATAAATATATAAAACCTTTATATATATATATTGTTTTGGACAAAAGGTAAGTAGCTAAAGTATTTGTGTTTGGGATCTCAAAAACAATTACATTACCATAACATCCAGAAGTTTTCTATATTGACCCCGCCGGGCATCGAACCTGGGACTTTGAGGTGACTTTACCATGAAAACCGGTATGCGAGCCACTCGACCACAGAGGTCGCACCATGTTTATGAACATGTCACATCAAATTAGATCCTCGGTCCTTCTAAACTAGTTTTATATTCCAATGACATAACTCATTATGAATTTATTTACTGTATTAAAAATACTTTTGTTATGTATAGTAAATATCCGATTTATAAGTTTAATTTGACGATCGTTTATTGCAACGGTAGCGATCCTGCCTTTCACACTGACGGTCCTGGGTGCGAATCCCGGAAGGGGCAGCTGTTTGTATGATGTAGGTATATGAACTTTTGTACCTGAGTCATGGTTGTTTATATATGTCACCGTAAATTTATAAATACTGTTAGATTATAATATATTTCGCGAGATTGTAAACTATCGAAAGATTGTGAACCGTAACATACTGCTTACAGTTTAACGCATTATTTTCAGTAGATAAAATATGCGATATATGATATATGATAAATCTAACCTAACCATAAGGTTAGGTTAGATTAGGTTAGGTTAGATATTTTATAATCTTTCGAAAAATATGCGTTAAATTATAAACAGTTCACAATATTCGACAGTTTACAATCTCGCGAGATAGATTATAATCTATCGGTAGTTATATTTCTATGAATATTACATATCTAGGTATCATATATGTATGTCTATCCGTTGCCCTAGTATCCATAACACAAGCCTTACAGTGCTTACTTTGGGTTAGGCTAATTGGTGTGAGTGTAAGAACTATTTATTTATTTATAATTCTTAATCAAAATGCATCCAAGTTTATCGACACTGATGTAGGACCTTATTGAACATTTTGGTATTATAAAATATTTACCAAAATATATTCAATATAAAACAATAAAAAATAATATTTAAAGACTGTTGTTGATGGTCATTGGCTTCATGGTTGGTGAGCGTTTGTGTTCTGTGCAAAAAAAAAAGTAAAAAAAGAATAAAAATATTGTCAATTTCGTAATTGTAACATGCTGTGAATATATTAAAATTATTAAAAGTGTTTTATATACAAAACGCGTATTTGTATTAATCACAACACCAGTTCAGTAACAATTAATAATCACACTTAGACATTACTTAAATCACACACCATAGAAAGCCTTCTAGACAATACTGGTCTTTATAGTAAAGGCAATAAAGGCCATTTAAGTATTACCAATCACTGGAACGTGTAGATATGATATTTTTAGACGTAACCGAAGTACCACTTAAAATGATTAGCTTTTAAAAATAACTACAAGTAGCAGTAAATGACAGTTTTGCGACACTTTCGCAACTATATTTCTAAATCAGTTCTCAAGTTTAAGACGTGATTTATACTTATTAACTGAAAGCTATCTATTATTTTTATAAAATACTAGCTGACGCGGCAAAGCTTTGCTGTTATAAATGAAACCTATCCTATGTCCTAAGTCAGAACAATACCAGCAAAATAAAAAAAAAACATCAAAATCGGTTGAGTAGTTTCGGAGTTCATCGCGGTCAAACACTGTGACAAGGAATTTTTATATAAATAACTTGTCTGGCCATAAATGCTGTTACATAAAACCTTTTCGTTTTTTCAACTTTTTAATTATTTTGAATTTGGAACGCGTTTATTATTTTAAAAACTATTTTCGATTTCGCGCCATTTCACATATTTTGCGTGTTCATTATGAAATTACAAGATGGAATGCGGTGTTAAATAAAATAGGATTACAGTGATCGCCTTGCACAAAGTGAGTATGGAGCCGTCATATTCCAGACACTTCAAAAGCTTGGTATCAGCAACAACTTCCTCTGTCAAAGACCATAAAAGATCGGGGACGGCCGCGTGCTGCTAGAACTACAAATGCTGTTAATGCTGTTAAAGCTAGAATTAGTCGAAACCTCATTAAGAAGAAAGAATCTTATCGCAAAAAATAAAGATTTCTGTAAGGACTTTGTCGCGTTTTATAAAACAAGACCTGAAGCTAGATGCTTATCGTCAATGGACGATACAGGACATGCCCTAAATCAATCTTTACAATTAAAGAGAGTGGATCGATTAAAATGCCTTCTGTCACGATACGCAGGTGAAAGGCACAGAAATATCCTCTTTACCGATGAAAACATTTTCACGATTGAAGAGCACCATAAGGAGTACAATAAGGAAAATAATAAAGTGTACGCTCACAGTTCTCAAGAAGCTGCTCAAGTGGTCGGGGAGGTACAATGTGGTCATCATCCTGCGTGTCTTATCAAGGCGTCGCAAAGCTACATTTTTGTGAAAAAGTAGTGAAAACTCCAGCCAAAGTGTATCAAGAGACAGTCTTGGATCGTGTTGTGAAACCTCTCAGCACTTTTTAAAAATCTACCGTGTACTTTCCAGCAGGCTTCTCCACCTGGTCACAAGGCACGGACTACCCAAGTCTGGCTTGAAACCCACATTCTGGATTTTATAAGAGCTGAAGACTGGCCCACATCTAGCCCAGACCTTAACCCTTTTGACTACAAATTATGATCAGTTTCAGAACAAACCTTGCTCTAAGGGACACGGCGACATCAAGTCTCTTACAAAATCTCTGGAGCTTTTTAAGTTTTCCATGGAAACAGTGCATAAATCCATAGATTCGTGGCCAGATTAAAGGCCTATATCAAAGCCAAAGATGGCCATTTCGAATAGAATATTTTTTATTTTTATGCTGAGACTTTAATAAATATGTACATATAAGTTTTAGTAATATTACATTACTTCATAAAAAATGGATTTTCATTTGTAACAAAACTTATGGCCGGACTATGTAGATGGGATAAATAAAATTATTACCCTTTGTTTTGTGTATTCAAACTACATTACAAAAAAAATAACAAATAATTCTCTATGAAACAGAAAATAATTGCCCTCAGAACAATAATATTGTTCTGAGTAATTGCCGGATATAATTGATAGAGAGTAGGTTTATCTTACTGAGGATATAATATTGGAAAGGCCAGAGGTCTTATATACTCGGTCTACGGTTACCTATGTCCCTTTACAGATATGTATATAAACAACTAGCTGACCCGGCCACGCGTTGCTGTGTTATAAATTAAAATAAAACCTATCCTATCTTTTAAGTTAGATCAAATAACAGATAGTTACGAAGTTTGATCAAAATTGGTTAAGTAGTTTAGGAGTCCATTGCGGACAAGCAACGTGACACGTAATTTTATTTATATTAAGACTAGCGACCCGCCCCGGCTTCGCACGGATGCAATGCTCTACTATATTATGCATGTATTATACATATAAACCTTCCTCTTGAATAACTCTATCTATTAAAAAAAACCGCATCAAAATCCGTTGCGTAGTTTTAAAGATTTAAGCATACATAGGGATATAGGGACAGAGAAAGCGACTTTGTTTTATACTATGTAGTGATAATACGACCTAAATAGTCTAGAGTAAAAAAATATTTATTTCGTCTAATGAATTGAAGTATGTTTAACCGACCTTAGCATTAGGACGGCTTATACAATTTTTCAAATCTAAATACTTTAAAATAAGGAAACTAATTTTTAGAAATTAATAAATTTGATTTTCTGTTACTATGGAAATACTAAAATTGCTCTAGTTTAAAGTATAATAATCTTATCCAAAATATATAGACTTAGGTAAGTCTGAACATTTTAGATATATATAAATAAAAAATAATGTTTTTATATTTATTCCCTATGCGCTCCAAAACCATTAATCAGATTATGATGAAACTTTGTTAACAGCACTGTAAACCATGTTGGGTGTAGCTAGTATAAAATCTATACATATAAATAAAATTGGAGTGTCTGTTTGTAACATGGAAATAACCGTTTTTTACTACATGCATATGAATATATATACGATACATACACCTAAATAACATTTTTTACAATTTTTTTCTGTCTGTCTGTCTGTTTGTTCCGGCTAATCTCTGAAATGGCTGGACCGATTTTGACGGTACTTTTATTGGCAGGTAGCTGATGTAATAATGAGCAACTTAGGCTACTTTTATTTTAGAAAAAAAATTTAGAAAAATAAAATTACTGTGCCACAGCAACGCGTGGCTGGGTCAGCTAGTATAATATAAGTATATAACAATCCATAAGAGTCAGTTTCCGTATTTAAAAATATTTGGAACTTTCATTTCTATGCAGTGTTAACACTTTTAAGTCATTGTAACAGAGATAATTTTATGTTCGTAGTGTATAGCAAGATGTGGTAGCGACCGTACATGAACTCGAGTTTTATCTCTTTTTATCTGTCACCAGCTTGTTATATATTTCACAAACAGTTTATAATTATATTTGTGTGTGATACAGATAAGTAATTGACTTCAATAGAAACTGGATGTCAAACTCAAATATTTTGTTAAAATAATACATTATTTTATTGTATGTAATTAATTATTTTATATATGTCTACCTTATAAGTATTATATTTCTTCATAGATTTATTCAAAAACAAATGAAATTCATATATAGTATTTAATTAATTTGGGATCCATGCAAAATACAGCTATTGAAAATTTTAATTATTTTTTCATTTTTCTTATCACCTGAATACACAATGTGTCCCGTCACCAGTGTCGGAGCCTTTAATGGTGTGAAATATGGCATTTTTTACCGACAAATTGCCCCTCAAATTTTGTTTTTCTCTTACGGTTATAAAATGGCCGCCATTTTCTTTTCTTGGTAACCAAGACCTGGGCTCTCATACTAATTGAACAGATGGTTGTGAGATGAATACTAGCATTTGAAGCTGAGTCATGGGCAGTGCTGAATTTACACATTTGCCGCCCCAAAGCTATAAAATTTTTGCCGCCCCTACTGACCTCTAAAATTAGATTCACTGTTCACAATAACATTAATTTCTTTTTTAGGGAATAATCTAGTTTCAAGATTATTTTCATAACTTTTTGGGTATATTTTTAAGCTAAGAAAAGCAAAGCTTTGTTTTTACTGCACTATTGCTTACTTTTTGTCTGTACCAATTTTCTGGACCAATTTTGCTGCCCTCTAATTTTGCCGCCCTAAGCTTCAGCTCTTTCAGCTTCTATGGTAAATCCGCCACCGGTCATGGGTATTTATATATATTTCTAAAAATATATCTATGTATCGTATATTTAAGTCTATCCGTTACCCTAGTATCCATAACACAAGCCTTATACTGCTTACTTTGGGCTAGTCTAATTGATGTTAATGTAAGACTATTATTATTAAACCTCCCTCGCAAACAGGAAGCATAAATTTAAACAACCATCATTATTTAAATTTAAGATGTAATTAATTAATTAAATACGTGAATATAGTACTCGTTTTGTGAATTTTATTTGGTACAAAAAGTTTAATATAAGACTGGATTAGTATAACTTATTTTCTCGACGTACCTAATGAAATTCTCGCGCACCGAGCTATATTACAAGCCACCCTAATAAGGGGGAGAAAGGTACATTTTTCCATAATAGACTAATGGAGCAAGATAAGATTAAATTGTAATACCTGTATTATTCTAATCAATTTGACAATGTATAGGCTAATATATTATTTAATTCGTTTACAAAAGATAGAAATAAATGTGAAAACTATTTGTTTCGTTGAAAATGTATGCATAATTCTCGTAATCATAATATAGTTATTTCTTATTTTAGTCTCTTTAGTTGACTGTTGTACCACGGTTGTTGTGATGCCTTCTCCCAAGCTTTGTACTACGCATGCGCATAAAAACACGTATTAACACATGTACATAATGCTTCCTATCTTATTTTCTCCAACGCTAAATCTTATGAATTTGTGTGTCTATCTCTTTTTACTGTCGCTTTTTCGTTACAAAAACACACTGTATAATGCTTCCTATCTCATTTTCTTCTACGTTAAATATTATGAATTTATGTGTCTTTCTCTTTTTACTGTCGCTTTTTCGTTTCATCGACTTTTAAATCACAACGATGCTAAAGAAGTTTTCACTTCAATATAAATAAACTTTACGGAATTAAGAAGAGTCTTTATTTTCGTATTTTTTATTGAGACGTTTAACTGCTTTTTAGGAGTTGTGTTAGAGTATGACAATTTAATTTCGACTGTGGTATGACTAAAGTAATTTTTGTTTCAAGTGTATTACAGCCATCTTATGATTTATCCATCACGTTTCTTTGAATAAGATACGTGTCATTCATAATATTAATTATTTTAGAGTGGACTAAGTAGCACTAACCTTTAAAGTAAATTACCATAAAAGTAACACATTCAGAAACTAAAGTAAAAATAATGCTATAGATATACTCACATTAAACTAAATAAAAAATATAGGTAATGTGCTAAGAAGACTGATAGCGTTATCTCGTTGTTTTGCCAAACTTATTCTTTTGGCATGGTACAAACTAGCCTTCCGATCATTTGATCTCTCTATAAGGTTAACCCAGGACCTTACGGGTCCATTATTTCAACTCCGAACGGTACAAATATGTAGTTCGTACTTACACTTCCATATTTGTGTCGTTTGAAGTCTTCTGTAGAAGCTGAGGCAGCATTAACCTCAAGAAGGGTTCCTGTAAAATGAGTCATTGCTAATGTCCACGCAAGTTAAATCCCACTAAAGTTCGTGAAAGTAAATCAAAATAAAGCAAGTAAAATATGGAAGACATTTTTAAATTGAACACAAGATAGGAGAGTACTGGTTTTTCTGAGATACAGGCTCCGGCCTAGTTCAGATACCAGTCTTCCCACAATCTTATATTTGTCATGGTGGCAATTTCTTTTATTTGTAAAAAAATTGCGTGGAAAAGAAAAATAAATAATTATTATTAATTATTAGGATAAAACACTTTTTTACGGATTTTTGCGCATGTTTTATTTTATATTTAATCCCGACGTTTCGACTCCTTTACAGGAGCTGTGATTGTGATCACAGGATTACTAAGATGATGGTTGTCATGTATTTTCTACTACCTTCACAATATTTTGATCGGGCACGTTCCTAATTATTAAATTATTTTATATAAATCAAGTTGTACTATTTTTATTTTTACATATTATTTAGTTATTAAATTCTCACTACGATTATATTGTATACTACTGAGTCTACTACCAGTTTAATAATTAGGAATGTGCCCGATTAAAATATTGTGAAGGTAGTAGAAAATACATGACAACCATCATCTTAGTCATCCTGTGATCACGGCTCCTGTAAAGGAGTCGAAACGTCAGGATTAAATATCAAATAAAACATGCGCAAAAATCCGTAAAAAAGTGTTTTATTCTAACGTGTAATGTGCGCGGAAGTGTAAGAACTAAATATATTATTAACTAGCTGACCCAGCCACGCGTTGCAGTGGCAGTAATATTATATTTCTAAAATAAAAGTAGCCTAAGTTACTCCTTATTACATCAGCTACCTGCCAATAAAATTCCCGTCAAAATCGGTCCAGCCATTTCAGAGATTAGCCGGAACAAACAGACAGACAGACAGACAAAAATTGTAAAACATGTTATTTTGGTGTATGTACCGTATATATATTTATATATATATATATATATACGGTATATATATATATATATATATATACCGTATATATATATATATATATATATATACCGTATATATATATATGCATGTAGTAAAAAACGGTTATTTCAATATAACAAACAGACACTCCAATTTTATTTATATGTATAGATTATAAATTCCGACATTTACTGTTCAATATTATCAAAGAAAACTATCATTTTCTGGTAGATAGATCATTAAGCTTATATAGAACAAAGGAGGAAAGCGTATGAAATGTTAATTGTGATCTTTTAGGACGCCCATGAGGGTAACCGTGTATATATATACAGTATAGTATATCTATGTATTCCGGTCTTTAAAACAGCCGGCCGACAGACACACAAAGCGACGCGTTAAAAGATCATATCCATTGTGAAGGGATGTAGGTCAGCGGAGTCAGACATGGTAATGAGAGGCAGCGGGTTTAAAAGCGATTTTGAATTTAAGCAAAGTATGTACTTCTTCTCCTGGTAAGGCTTGAAATGCTTAAATATTGGAGTTTTCAGTTAATTATTGTATAAAAACATAGCAGTCTAATTTTTATTGAAGTGAAAACTTCTTTAGCATGATTTAAAAATTGATGAAACGAAAAAGCGACAGTAAAAAGAGTAACACATAAATTCATAAGATTTAACGTAGGAGAAAATGAGATAGGAAGCATTATGTACGTGTTAATACGTTTTTGTGTGCGCATGCGTAGTACAAAGCTTGAGAGAAGGCATCACAACAACCGTGGTATTTTGTATACGTGTACGTATTATTTTTGAAGGTTTCACTTCTACCACGTGTGAATTGCACACATGCTTTGTATTAACTGAATTGTGTACCTACGCATTAAATAGATTTTTATTTCATTTAGATTATTAGGTCCTTACTTATAAAATTATCTATCTCTACACTATTTATTGGTTTACTCCTGCAAGCCAATACTAACTTTAGTTTGGTACACAATCCAGTTATTTATAAAAAATCCAATTTATATTAATTTTATTGTAACTTTTTAAATATACAATTTTTATTGTCATTTACTTTTGCTATACGTGCCCAAATAAATAATTACCAATCAATAGGACTCACATAATTTCGTAAAGTAGGATCGTGTATTATGCTATTATGAAAATTTATAAATTTTAGAAAAAAACAAAACTTTCTTAAATATTTTCATGGATTAGAGCAATTTCATAGTTTTTTTAAGCACATCTGAAAAACAGTGAACATAGTACGCAAACACATCACTGGATTTAACTCTCAAACACAATTGTTAATATATTTTTTATGTTTTTATAAATAATCCGATGAATTGTATTCATATATAAATAATAAATATTCAATATTAAGAAACCTTTTTTAATAGCCAATTCCATTTTAAGATACTCGTCGTAATTCGGGCATAAGATTTATTCATCACAGACAAAAAGGCTTTTTCATGAAGCAATTTAACTATGTATAATATTTATTTTTTGGCCAACTGAACACGTACTTTAACAAGAAGTGTCGATTTAACAAAAGTACAATTAATTTACAATAACCCTCTTACTCGCTGTTTCTCACCACTATGTCTGCAGCAGCTGAAAGCTGCGATTCCACCCAAGGGAAAAATTAGAGAGGTTCTTTTCAAGTCGACACAGTATTTGCATTACAACACAGAAATTTTGTATCCCCTAAACACGGGAATAACTGGTCTGTACTTCTCCATTCATTTCTGAGCAATCCCTTAAAAAATAATATGTCTTGTATTGCTTGAATGTTAAGTTTTATATTACTCTCACAATTATTGAAAACAAGAAAATTAAGAAAGAAAATCAATACTACATATATTTACGTACAAACAAAATATAGTGATGAAAATAATTATAGTAACATTGCTACTTTATTCATAAAATGAAAACCAAACAAATTAAAAAGTTTAGTTAAATGAGGTTGCTAGCTGAAGTTTAATGATTTAGATTCGTCATCAACTGTTGGAACATCATTTTTAATGATAAAAAAATATGGTGTGTCGTTCTAACTCTTAATAATATTCAAACATTGTTATTAATGTAACTATACCATATATCGTGATAATTGTAATATTTTTAACATTAAAAATATGATAAATATGTTAAATACTAGTGGCGCCATCTTTTTTGTTGACTATACCTTTTCTTAATTGATGATGGTTCTGTGATAGTTCTGTGAAATTTGGCCATTTAATAAAAATATATAAGACGAAGCTCCTGCAGATATGTTTTACTTGACAATAATCATGTATATTCACGAACATTTAATGATTATTAATCCAACAATATCAGACACGCCAACCAACTAAGTGACGCTTCCCGCTCCCGTCAAAAAGTCCAAATTTTTTTTTAAGTTTGGAAGCACAAAAGCAAAGGAGATTGTATGCGTATGCTATAAGTATTAAGCTTGCGACTTATGCGAAATCGATAAGGATCGATAAGGAAATCTTTTGTCTACACTAATATTATAAAGAGGAAAACTTTGTTTGTATGTTTGTATGGTTGTAATGAATAGGCTCAAAAACTACTGGACCGTTTTTAAAAATTCTTTCACCATTCGAAAGCCACATTATCCAAGAGTAATATAGACTAAATTTTATTTTGGAAAAAAATAGGGTTCCGTAAGATATTTGGGTTTTTCGGACACAAGGTGTAAAAAATCAACCAGAAAAGTTACTTATTTTGCGTACACTGCCTAAACTATAAAAGATAGAACCATAAAATGTTCTAATTAATTGTAGATCTTATAAATATTATCAAATAAAATGTGAACAACAGCCAAGTGCACTGTTTTAAAAGAGAATATAAATATCAGCCATTTTAAGCTATAGTTCCTTTTTTAAACCGAAAACCATTGACTTGAAATGTGTGATAGTTATAAAAAGTCTTTATACAAAATACTCTCATAACGAAAACCACACATACATCCCATTATAAATCAAAGATTTATTGCACTTACCTACATGCAAATATAATAAAATATAACCAAATGTGAGAAATAGATAGTTTTGTAGTTATTGAAGATCAATTTAATTAAATAAAAGAAATATATAATAACCACTAATTGTTTTCAAATCCTTTTAAAATAAGATATTTTGAATCGTCCAAAATTCCCATCTTTTGGTGCAGCGGTAGCGATCCTACCTTTGCACCGACGTTCCTGGGTTCGACTCCCAGAAGGAGCAGATAATTGCGAGATGGACACCCATAATTCACGGGTATTTATATATCTTTCTATTAATATCATTTATTTATGTATGATATATATATGTGTATCTGTTACCCTAGAATCCATAGCACAAGCCTTACAGTGCTTACTTTGGGCTAGGTTAATTGGTGTGAGTGTAAGAAATATTATTATTATTATTACCCATTCAGCAAAAAACTTGTAAGATTTAATAGTAACGACATTTATAATATGATACTTCGTCCCCATACATAATCCACAAATTTTTTTTTATCACAATAATAGTAGTTTAATGGTTTTATTAAATCGTTGATTACAATAAAGTCAACAAGCATGTGTTGTATATAAGTATACTTAAAATTGATATGACATACAGAGTATTAAAGACAAATTTAAACAAAATTTAATTTTAAAAAACTTTTTTTTTAAAAAGAAACTAAAAAGTTAAATAGCCCAAACTGGATGGGGTTGTATAGTTTTATTGCAGAGCTCCTATTGCCACATATTAACTCCAGCGTCAGATCAGCTCTGTCATCATAAAGCAAAATGGGTTAAATTTAACTTCAAAGATACCTACAAAAACACACATTGCAAGACCTGATGATGTAGTTAGCTCTTTTTGCAAATAACAACAGTAAGATGGAGTCAGTCAGTTCTTCTCAGAAGGGCCTCCCAATTTCCGAACTGGTAGTAGACTCAGTAGTATACAATGTAATCGTAGTGAGAATTTAATAACTAAATAAAATGTAAAAATAAAACAATTTGATTTATATAAAATAATTTTAACAATAAGGAACGTGCCCGATTAAAATATTGTGAAGGTAGTAGAAAATACATGACAACCATTATCTTAGTCATCCTGTCATCACGGCTCCTGTAAAGGAGTCGAAACGTCAGGATTAAATATAAAATATGCGCAAAATCCGTAAAAAAGGTGTTTTATTCTTATGTGTAATGTGCGCGGAAGTGTAAGAACTAAATAAATTTGAAAGATTTCATTACAGACACCGGACATGTGAAAGTAAGCTTGTAAAAAGACACATAAGGTATGTTATACTTTGTCCAATGTAGGATGATACTTTTGACAGTTGACACCTATATAGACGGTATAAAGTTGCTATTGCAATGTCAAGCCAAACATAAGGAAACAAACGCAACCTTAGTACGTAGCAATAAGGAAGTGACACCTGTCAAAAGTATTATCCTACATTGGACAAAGTAATTAGATAATACTGGAAGTTAAAAGCAGATCCATCTCCCAAAGCAGCACCCGTTCACGAGCAAGATTCAATGTCATTAACGTACATTCCAATTAATAAAAACACATGGGTGCTCAACGATAGACACGCAGTTTGTTGCTACGTGCGTGCGTTCATACTATATTAACTCTTTATACAGTAAAAATAAAGGTCTTTTTCCCATCAATTAACTTTGATGATTTAACTTAATTTCACATCACTGTTTAGTAAAGGATTTACACCGATATATAATATTATATATTACAAGCTGATCCGGCAAACGTTGTTTTGCCATGTATATTATTTCTAGGAAAAGTTTTCGATTTATAAAAAAAACTGGGGTTGATCGTAGAGGGGTGAAAATATAGGGTTGTATGTATTTTTGTATGATGTATCATAAAAAAGAGAAAAAAAATGTCCAAAAAATAATTAATATTTAAGGGTGGACCACCCTTAACATTTAGGGGGATGAAAAATAGATGTTGTCCGATTCTCCACTCTAGCCGATATGCACGCTAAGATTCATGAAGATCGGTCGACCCGTTTCGGAGTAGTTCAATTACGCACACCGTGACACGAGAATTTTATATATTAGATTTAATTGTACAAATACTTTCGAAAAGTTTGAAAGTTTTCCAGTTTGAAGCGGTTTAAAAAGGCGCTAGCTAACCGCTAAGTGTCTTCCTATGTCCGTTTGAAACTTTTAAAGAGTTATCGCTCTATTTTCTATGGTTTCCTTTTTTAAAGTCATGATTTTGTCTTTGAAAACCGCTGAGCGGCTGCACGGTCTGAAAAAAGGTATTTTTAAGACATTTAATAAAAAAACTACGTCAATAATTGTCAAAATTACCTTTTAGTGCAACTGTAACGATGCTGCCTTCTCTACCAATTGTCCTGGGTTCGAATTCTGGTAGGGGCATATGTCTGCATTATGATTATAAGCATTTGTTTGCAAGTCATAGTTACTTATTTAAATATTGTCCGATGTTTCCGATGGTTTATCCTCCAAAACATTTGGACCGATTTTGATAAAAAAATATTTATGTTGATCCCTGGATGATTCAGATTCACAATAAGATTCTGTAGGAGGCGCTTTAACTATACAAGGCAATGTCTACTGGGTCCGCTAGTGTAAATATAAAATTTTTGAAACAAATAAGAACTAAATGGATATTATTACCAGCCGATTTCTAATCAGAAGCCTTTTGCGAGTTTCAGCGTCGATATTCGAAACAGTCCGCGTAAAATAATAGTATGGATATTTGTATGAGCGCCCCTAGCGGTAACCATCAGGAATTACGAATCTTCATAGAAATCTATGTCGTATATGCGTGAACTCCCACTGAGGTCTCTGGTATCAATTTAGTTCGTTGGGAGGCATTTCACCATTTTTATTAAAAAATTCAATTTTAGAAATATTACAAGATTTGAATATTCGTTCACTGTATTAAATGCTTGAAATTTAACCTATGAAATTTCAAATTTGTTTTGACATTATCTGAAAATTTATAATAAAGTTATTGTAAAACAAAAATAAAAGCTATACAAATGTTTTTTTATGAAAAACTCATAATACATAAACGTCTGGTTGGCCCATTTAGCTAGAAGGTTGTTCAAATTCTATTTCAAGAGGCATTTTTCAAAATATTTTTTTTTACAATGATTATAAAAGTTTCGAATTACGTTTTTAACGTATTTAAGTACTCACTATTTCTAACTTTACTCACAGTTTATAATAATATAAAATTCAGATAAAGTCAACATAAAGATAAAATATATATATTGATACGTATTTACAATATTTACGTTAATAGCTAAGCTAATCGTATGTCGAGACAACCTGTACTGAGAAGCTGCAAGAAACCGGCACGGACTGTTTTTATAACTTTCATTGTGCTTTACAGAACATAGTAAAATTTGTTAAAAAAAACTGTTCTTCTACTACTAAGACGTATAAAAAAAAATACTATTACACTGAACAGTTTTTATAGAGTTCTGTCAGACTTTTTGGCGGGAGCAGGAAGCGTCACGTTGGTGGTTTTGTTTCTCTTGTTAAAAATTGTGTTGTTGTGAATATTATTGCGTAATAATGATAGATTATTAACCACTTAGTGTTTGTGAACATACAAGAGTGTTGGTAACTGTGACAAAGCAGCAGAAGTTGTCTTTTCCTACTCTCTCAAGAAGTCCACGGGGACGTTTCAGTAAAACCCCACGTATTTACCCAAACCTAGGGGGAAAATATATTTTACTGTTCATTCATCATCATCAAATTAATACTCTAACAATTACTTACTTGACACTGGCTGAATGCACAATTCGTGCAAGCCACAAATAAAGAAAAA
This sequence comes from Calamotropha paludella, assembly GCA_927399485.1. Classification (NCBI taxonomy): domain Eukaryota; kingdom Metazoa; phylum Arthropoda; class Insecta; order Lepidoptera; family Crambidae; genus Calamotropha; species Calamotropha paludella. The sequence goes on along the minus strand of OV656830.1, from coordinate 8,888,045 downwards.
GAAAATAAAGTCGGTATACGGGCGAAAGTTTTACGTGACAACGACTTTGAGTGGTAAAATAATTTTAATGTGAATATTCATTCGTATAGTAGGAAGAAGGATGAAATAATAGTAACAATTTAAAACATTTATTTATACAAAGAATTATATTTAAAACATTAATTTATAGGCACGCGTCCCTTCCACTTTTTATGTCTGTCTCTCTCGCTCTTAGGCGGGCTAACCATGCCCGAGTGGAAGGGACGCGTGCCTCTCACTCGATCTCATTGTAAGCGCATAACGTGAGCGGAGCGTAACGCAGTTTCTTGAAGTGTCACCCGGCAAACCAATTTATAAGACGTTGTCACGTCAAAAGAGTTCTGTCATTATTGATAGAGCGATACTTTTTTAAACCATAAACAGTTTAGGTTAACTCATTGTAAATCCCCTGAAATCTAATAGTCGTCATTTGTTTTCTATAATCATATTTCTAAGAATCTTTAAGCCGAGTCAAGGCCTATATATTAATTATTATATGATACGAAGCAAAAAGTTTTCCAGTCACGTCGTGTTTAATATCACGTAGAATCGACTTTGTATATCGTCACAATTTATGTTATTTGTATTCTTTTGGCAAAGGACATAAACTTATACAGCATCGTTTTTAGTTATCACTACATAGTATAAAACAAAGTCGCTTTCTCTGTCCCTATATCCCTATGTATGCTTAAATCTTTAAAACTACGCAACAGATTTAGATGCGGTTTTTTTTAATAGATAGAGTAATTCAAGAGGAAGGTTTATATATATAATACATGCATAATATAGTAGAGTATTGCATCGGTGCGTAGCCGGGGCGGGACGCTAGTATATTATAATTAGATGAAGCTGATGATGAAGACCTAACTAAAAACTTTTGATTTTATAGAACAAGGTTTTCAAATTTCTTATAAAATCTTTAATCGTTTACAAACCAATGTAATTGTATCTCTTTCTAGCGAACGGTGGTGCGATATCTGCCTTTCATCTCTGTTCACGATAATAATCATAATATATCAAAGATATAAGACCGTTTGTCATATTTAATTCAATTTGACAGAATTTTGAGTTGCGTCGATATTCTCGCAAACCAGCGTTGTGAATGATGATAATATATGGTGAAGAACCACATACGAAGCTATTGTTTGTACTGGCGCAAATTATGAGCGCATTGTCATAGAAAATGGTACTCCTTAAGGAGGAAATGTATTTTTTATTTGAAATTTCAATATTTGGTCCTAAGACTCAGTCTGTTTTACTGGTGTACATATTTTTTTTATATTTGTCCATTAAAATGTATAATGGTATATACTTAAATAAATGAAACGATAAAAGAGTATCGCTATCAGACACGTAAATAATTGTTACATTTTTATAGCACACAAAAGTTTATTTTAATTCCGTATATCATTATTTCATCTGTTAGTATGTTTGGGAAATATTATCAGACAATATTGCTGTAATTACACTTTTAATTCTGATAACAATACGTAATATCCAATATTGTTATCTGTCCCTATTAAAACAAAGTGACGTTTTTTTTTAATTTAGAATTTGTTTTGTCTTCCTATCTTTTCTCTAAAACAATTTTAACACAAATTCCGTTATCAAAAAATATATACGCTCGTGTACGCCACGCCCTTATCTTAATAGCTCTACGTTTTCCAATAACTGCTTAAAACACAATATAATTTTCCACGTAATAATGAAATTTATATAATATGTATGGCGAGTGATAATGAAAAGCGCTTTCAATGGTATTTTAAAACAATTTGTTAAACTCGGCTGAAAGTTTGGGCGCCCCTTGCCAGTCCATTACGTCGGAGTGTGTATCACGAATCGGTAATTCCTATTGGTCAATTTGATGCGGGCCCACCGCGCGCAAATAATGCGATCTAAGCGCTTATCGAAAAAGCGCTAGATACATTTCTTTAGCGCTTTATTAATATTGTGATAAATATTGTGTAATTAGCTGCAAATTAACTTACGGACAGAAACACGATGCGATGTTTACAATTTTACCTATTTCTCGTTTTTTTTTAATTAGACATTAAAAGTGTTTTCATAAATTTTGTAATTTGAAAAATCATCTCTTTCTTTTTAACTATAGACATTGTCAGCTGTAATGAAATAAATTCTCTTCAGCATATAATAACCAAATCAAGTACCACATTATCTAACTAGTTTCTTGAAAAACATCTAATTTTTTAAATGCTAATGGTCTAAGCAAAAATTTCCAATACTGAACGAAATCAATCACAGTCACTTCTATAATGCTTTAAGCGCTGTTATACAACCATTAACTAATTCCTCCCTAGAACTATTTCTGTCAGTCATTCACTACTCCATTCAAAATCATGCCAGTGTGATTTCAGCGTCCGCACCGCTTACACGTCTAAAAAATCTACGCGACACCAAAAACCTATCAAAAAAGTATTTAAACCACATCAGACTTCCCACCAAAAAGGTTGTGTACAAGTTTTTTGCATAAAAACTCAGTTTACGTGCCGTTAAATGGAACGTTCTATTTTTAAAATCGCGCCCGCGCTTTGTAATAATGGCGGAATTATTGTGCTTTTTTCAACCAGTGCGTCCATGAAATCGGGTGTAGTTTGTAAGTATTTTTCCTGTATTAAACAAAGTGCGCTGAAAGTGACGGCGTATTATCGATTCGTGACGTCATCAGCTTTTAGCCGCCTATACTACCTATTGGAACGTAAGATTATAATGATAAAATTATTTCACTTATGTACTGTTATGTGACCTTTTTCTTTTAGTTAGGTCATGAAGCTTAGGGTGAATAACCTGTTAAAGAATTCACTTAAATTCGTTGATAATTAGTAAATTAGTTATTTACATAGCTAAATGGTTATATAAAGAATTCTTAAGTTTTTTGCCGGTTCTTCATAGAATAAAACCTCTTTCTCACGATTATTTGGACGACCGTTTGGTGCAACGGTAGCTATCCTGCCTTTCGCACCGACGGTTCTGGGTTCGAATCCCGGAAGGGACAGATGTTCGTATGATGAATACTAGCATTTGGACCTGAGTCATGAGTGTTTATATATATTTCTATGAATATTACATATTTGTGTATCATATATGTATGTCTATCCGTTACCCTAGTATATATAACACAAGCCTTACAGTGCTTACTTTGGGCTAGGCTAATTGGTGTGAATGTAAGAAATATTTATTTATTATTATTATACTTATGCTATCCATAAATACAGGAAAAATGAAAGGAAATAAAATAAAAAAAAACCATTCGGTCTTCATATTTAAAAATAAGAAAATTAATTTAAAAATAGTTAGCAATAATAACCATAAGAATGAGGTCCACGATGGCGCAGTGGTTAGCGCATCTGGCTTTTAATTGCGGTACCAATACAACTTCAGCAACGGTTAATATCAGTTGGATGCCCAAAAAAGTTTTGTTTCGACCTCCTCTGTGTTTTGCACCTTTGGTTCCGAATACATATGCAGTTATTAACACCCATCAGTCCACATTGGGCCCGCATGGTGGGTCTGACCCATTCTAATTTATCAAAGTATCTATTCTTTCTTTCCTTTCTCCCTTCGGTGTTGCAATATAATAATAACAAAATTCATGTTTTTTTTTTAATATTTAACATTTTTAGTGAAAAATTAAATGAGTTTTACCAAAAACTCTTTGAATATTCATTATCAACTAAGAAAAATCTCTTTGGTTGTGAACATACGTAAATTCTTGTTTTTACACAATGAAATACTTGAAATGTGTCATTACAAAGTTGGCATGTCTGTTATTTGGGGAGCTGCCGCTTTTGATGTGTTGTATACTTTAGGTTATGTATGAGACGATTTTTTAAAATTATCTAAACGTCATAGATTAACGGAAATGAAAATTATTGCAACAAAAAAAACTATCAAACATAACGATTTGATTTTATAAATTTTAATTTAATATTTAAAATTGTCACTAATCGGCCATATTAGATATCTAACATATTGGCGCGAAAATTTAAATTAAAAGATTCCAAAAAGGTTCCTAATTTTGTTCTTTGTGCAAACACAAAAATAAGTTCGAAAAAGGTTCATTGCAAAAACTCTTTAAAGTATTGTACACGTTTTTAAAAAGAGGTTAGCAACCTCGAGAATTATTATTAGTCTAGCAATTTCTGCAATGTGTGGCTCGTTCAATTAAGACTATTGTGCCCCTATGCCTCGTTCCCATACGCCCCTCGCGTATTGTCCAAAAACGGGACACGTGGTCCGCAGATGGTAAAACTGGTCGTGTGTATTTTCGTCACCGTAACTGTGGCGACCATAATTTTGTTGGAAAACAGGAATATTAGCAGTTCTGTTTTTAGACGTACGAATTTTTATAACATTAAAAATCCAATTGGACAAACTAACATTGTAAATATTATAGAAATACAACTTTAAATTAAATTAACTTGATACTTGATTGAGTGAGAAGATTTGAATTAAATTATCAACTTTGTTTTCATGTTAAAGATAGAATTATTAGCTTAACTGTGCGACATCACACTTAATGACACTTCTTTAACAGATAAATTATTACAACGTAAACAAATATCTATGTTATCACTAAACTAGCCTAAATTATCTCTAAACATATACATTAACTATCATATAATATATCAAACAAAGGTTACTAATCAGTCAAACTAGTAACTCTCTCGTTTATATTTAGGAAGAATATATAGTAATTACTTAAGAATCGTATTTTCGTGTGTCGATCTAGTATACTTTGATGGTTTCAAGATGTAATGTACATATTTTGCGCATCAAAACAACATAATTTACAGATAAGGACAATAAAAATTTAATTTAAAATAATTATTGGCATAACATATATATTATACAAATAGATAATTGAACTCACTGTATTATCAACAATTCATATACTAAAGATAGTATGTCGCCACGTCTCTTATAAATTGTAACGTTTCACGTAGTAATTGACAAGGCCGTAAGCATTAAATTGATTGATGAGTCTAAAGGATGATTGTAATTTATAAAGTAAAATTGTATGACAATTATATAGACAAACACAATTAATATACACGTAGTTCAGCTTCGAGTGTAAATTTGTATCTTGCGAAGATACGTGGATAGTATATACGAGTATCTCTCAATCGTACACATGCCGCTTCAGTGTGAAGGGCTGCGTTTTTGAACTTCGCCCATCTCCCGTAACCTTTGGGTTACGTACAACCAATCATAATCATATAATTCATTTTGATATACAAATTGTGACACTTACAAGCAACGATCTTAATAATAGCTACACATCTCACTCCTTTATGCCTTGCAATATGTTATTAGCCTTATTAGCAAATGCGTGACAGATGACTGATGTCATCAGTTACTTCTTTGTCTCCTTGGAGCGTAGCGTAAAAGCACAAAGGTCTAACCTAACCTAACCTAACTAATATAATAAATGCGAATGTCAATGAACCGGAAAAATACAATTAAAGAGAGAATTGATTGACAAAAATTACATTAATGCGAGCGTAGCAGCAAATAAAAGTTTGTGATAATGTATAGGCGATCCTCTTGAGACTTAAGAAGTGACAAGCTAATATTACCTCTATTATTTCAAACTGTTACATTAAAAGCTATAAATAGATATCATTGGCATTTGTTTAAATTTATTTAACAAGAAACACAGACAATAGAATTAAACAACTGAAATTGAAACAAATAAGTCTCTTTTAGAACTTGAAATTAATCGTAGCATGATACTCCAGTGGCCAAACCATAGAGTGCTCTTGCTTTGTGGCGACATGTTTTTGAGTGGCTGCGTTGCTTTATCTAATTGTCGTCGAGTATTACACTGTTTGAGGTAAAATGTGACTTTGTTATTTCATTACGTTCAAATGTAAGGGACGCATAAAGCTACCTACACTAAAAGTAAAACCACTGAGTGAAGTTCATTTTATCTGCAATTTATGGTTGTCATTGCTCAGTTTTTTATTAAGATATAGAAAATATATTAAGATAAAACTACGATCTATTCCTATATCACTATCCATTTGGGTTATTGCTATCCACCTGGTTTTTAAACTAAATGGCATTCATTGATGTTTTATATTACACTAGCGGCACGTCCCGGATTCGCACGGGTGGACTTTCTTTAAATTTGTTCTAGCATTAAATATAGCCTATGTTACTCAGCGTGAATGTAGCTTTATGGTGAAAGAATTTTTGAAATGGGCTAAGTAGTTTTTGAGTTTATTCATTGCAAATATACAAAAATACAATTCTTTCCTCTTTATAATATTAGTGTAGATGTGGATATAAACTTTTGACGTTATTCATTGCATTCTTTGCATTCCTAAAATAAAATAATAAATTCAATGTGAGAGTTCAAAATAACTTAAGTTACTTATGCAATGATCCGCCTATCCGCATTAAGATCGCACTTTATGATGAAGTGCGTAGGTAATTTATTAGTATTGTCCCCGGCATATAAGTTGAACATTATTTTTTAATCACGTGACATGCGCAGTAGTGAATAATGTACCTAAACTTGCTACTGCGCATGTCACGTGATTTCAAAATCATGTTCAACTTATTTTCCGGAGACTATAATTCACTTAAAAATGACAATATTTTCTTTGAAAATATTTCTTACGTAATATTAGTTAAACAACTGCAAAAGCCAAAAAATACTTTAAAAGTCATTGAGAATTAAAAATTAAAAAGGCCTTGTAAATTCCAAAATCATTGTCACACTACAGAACCATGCTCACTCCCTCTTTTGAAGGATCTTAAGCAGATGTACCAACATCCGGGGTTATTGTTAAACCTACTATTGATCGAATCAATAGATCTCTCGTTTATATAAAAAAAAAATCTCGGTGAACTATTTGCAATAAATTCTGCCAAGGATTTAATTAATTGATTCCAGCCAGTAGTATTTTGATTTAAAAAAAAACAATTTAACGATGTTGAGAACTTTTTAGTATTTTTCTTTGTATTTGGTTCACTTTTCTAAGAACTCGACCTTAAATCTGAAAGTTTATACTTTTCAAATCTTTATGATGAAATATTTTTTTAAATAATTAATTTTGGTTCCGTAAATTAACCCTCCATATCGTCGTTGCGACTTTAAGACCTCTTATGTGTAAAATTCATGTTAACGAGATAATCGATAAAGTGTCTACTGAAAAAAATGTGAAGAAACTAACTCCAACAAATATGTTGGGATATGTTGAAAAAAATGTAAAGAAACTAACTAAAATATGTTGGAGTTAGTTTCTTCACATTTTTTCCGTAGATCCCTTTTATCGATTATCTCGTAAACATGAATTTTACACACAGGTCTTAAAGTCGCAACTACGATATATTAGAAACACGTACAAAATCCGATGTCTTCCTTGCAATGTCTTGCAAAAATAATTATTGTCATCAATTTAAGTTTACTTTAATTGGATAAAATACTGCATAAATATTTTATATGAGAAAATTGCCATCATGGTTTGGCGCAACCCTTTCTTTCTTTTTTTTATTTGTGGCTTGCACGATTTTTGCATTTAGCCAGTGTCAAGTAAGTATAATTGCCAGTTCTTGAGTAATATCTTCTCTTAATTTGATAATGATGAATGAACAGTAAAATATATTTCTCCCCTTCTAGGTTTCAGTAAATGTGTGGGGTTTTACTGAAACCTCCCCGTGGACTTCTCGAGTGGGAAAAGGCAACTTCCGTTGCTTTGTTACGCTTGCCAACACTCTTGTATGTTCACAAACACTTAGTGGTTAATAATCCACCATTATTACACACTAATATCCACAACAACACAAATACTAACAAGAGAAACAAAACCAACGTGACGCTTCCCGCTCCCGCCAAAAAGTCTTGGCGAAATCAATGAGGATGTTAACCCTACTTACATCCCGGGGTGAAAAATTATGGGAACCCTTCCAAAATGCATACTTTCGATTGACCTAAAGTCACATCACGATTGCGCAGGGTTAGCGTGTTCGGCCCTTGATAATGGGTGTAAAGCTACTTTTTCAACGGTAATCGGATGCTTTTAATAATAATAATACTTTTTACATTTACACCTTATTTAGCCTAACCCAAAGTAAACAGTGTAAGACTTGTATTATGGATACTAGGGTAACGGATAAATGTACATATATCATACATAGATAAGTGATATTTATAGAAATATATATGTTACTAGCTGACCCAGCCACGCGTTGCTGTGTTATAAATTATAATAAAACCTATCCTATCTTTTAAGTTAGATCAAATAACAGATAGTTACGAAGTTTGATCAAAATCGGTTAAGTAGTTTAGGAGTCCATCGCGGACAAACAACGTGACATGTAATTTATATATATTAAGATTACCCATGACTCAGGTACAAATGCTCATATTCATCACACATATATCTACTCCTTCTTGGAATCGAACCTACGACCGTCGTAGCGAAAGGATCGCTACGATTGCACCAAACGGTTCTCCAATTCAAATAAAGTTTTTATTTCTAATATAAGTTATAAAACCTTGTTAGTCATAATTTTTGATGTCATAATAATAGTCATATGTTGTTATGTTCATTTCTGTAGACATAATAATTAGATATAACAACGTAACAATAGGTTAAGGTGCGGAGGGAGTGGCACTTCGGCCACCCTTAAGCGCATACATGTAATTTTAAAACGTGTAAATATGAATTAATAACGATGAACTCCGGAACTCAACAGATTTTGATGTTTTTTTCATTTTGCTGAATTTATTACAAATTAGGACATAGAATAGGTTTAATTTCAATTTATAATATTTTTCATTGCAAATTATAATAATTGAGCTACAGCAACGCTTGGCAGGATCAGCTAGTATAGTATATGTAGTAATTATGAATAAAACAAGTATGTCATAATATATTATGACTTAATTTTATGACAAAAGAAAACCAATCAGATGGTTAACCGATAAATTTATTATATCAAACTCAATGCTTTTTAAAGGTACATTAAGCTATTTGTCCCGTGTGCATCTGCAATCGTAAGCGCATACCAAACTGCATCGCATCTGCTCTCTCTCTCCCTCTTCAATATTATATAATACTATTTCTATAGCTCATACATGCGCAAATATTTGGAGACCCTTACAAATTCAAAATGGTTATTATTGTATTAAACCATTCTATTTCCGCTGCATTTTTGAGCCAAACGGGTGACTGACGTAGTGACAATTTCTTCGCTTAGCGGATAAGCTTGGTCATTCAAAGCCGTAATGCTGCTAGTAGATATGGGCATTTTGGCTCTTTTTGAAAACCGTTACGTAACGGTTTGGAAGTTTCCATAACGTTATTAAAAACCGTTTTGGTTATCACTACCGCGGTTGACGAGATGGTTTGGCTACTGCAAAACGAATGAAAACTAAAACGCTGTTAGCTAACGTAACGCGAGTTTTTGTTTTAGTTTTACGTTATTATGGTTATGACGATATAGCTTAGGACTACCTAAGCCTAGTAAAAACACAAAGGGATATCAAACAAACTAGTGTTTGTTGAAATTAAAATATATGAACTAGTAATTTTTAATGTAACGTGAATAAATGAGAACTTAAAAGTTTTTTTGGCGCATTTAAAAATCATCATGTTAACAATAATCTTTATTTACATTTTTTTTTATAATATTTCTAATAAAATTACAAAATTATTTGTTTTATTATTGCATTTACCACTCTTTTGTCTCATTTACGCGAGCGTGGCGGTGCGGCATTGTGTTGGTTATGAGAAAAACGGTTTTATGTTTTGCGGTAACGTGACGTTTCGGTATGAAATTCAAAACGGTTTTTAGTTACGTTTCGGTATAACGTTCTCATGCCTAGCTGCCAGTCTTTTAGGCATCTTAGTACTGTAGTTAGAGGGAACAGGCGATTTAGGTGTCGTATTCATCACAGAAACATCTGCCTCTTCCGGGACTCGAACCCAGGACCGTCGGTGCGAAAGGCAGGATCGATGCCGTTGCACAAAACGGGACTCAAATTATAAATGTAATTGTGTGTTTACGTAAATATGCTAAATAAACAGTCAAGATATAAAAAATAAATAACTTACATTTTGCTATAAAATTCTCTCCCTTGAAGTAGTTAAGCTTCCAACTCCAACCGCGAAAGGTGTGGTCGCTTAAAAGCTATCAACTCAAGATGCTGTTATGATAACGAAAATTTGACAAATGGATAAAGTGTTATGTACTTAACTAAACGATTTATGCATAGCAGAGTATTTTTAAACCGATTCGTAGCTGATGGCACGTCTGTCGTGCCATCACTTTCTTTTGCATGCGGCGTTAGCCACTGGAGCCGTGTCATTTTTAAATCGATGATAACTCCTTCAAATTAAGTTTTAGGGAAATCTAGCCAGAATAAAACTATCTTCATTTTTCACGTAAATCAAGCTCGTAGCCTTCGTTTCTGGTAATTGTATGTAGCAATGAATCCGTTTATGGGTTCGCTCTTCTTCCCTTGATTGGGAAGATGTGGACTTCCCGTGGACCAAGACATAATCCACAATGGAACTAGCTAACCAAGAATATTTAATTAATTCTGCATCTTTATTTAATATACACTAAACAACTTTTAAAATAAAGCGTAAAAGTAGGCAGAATAGCATATACTCGTAAAAGCCTCTTTTGGCGAGTAGGGAGCCAATTTATAGTAATATAAGTTACTGACCCGGTAACGCGTTGCTATGGTAACGTTAATTGATACAATGGAAAAAGAGCGGACAGACAAATACACAAACAACAAATTTGTGTTTTTGAGTATATACCTACTAGCTGATCCGGTAATGCGTTGCTATGGTAACGTTAAAAGAGCGGGAAAAGGAGCGGACAGACAAACACACAAACAACAAATTTGTGTTCTTAGAGTATACGTTACTATGGTAACGTTAATTGATACAATGGAAAAAGAGCGGGGAAAAGAGCGGACAGACAAACACACAAACAACAAATTTGTGTTCTCAGAGTATATATTTACGGGATTGTTACCATGTACCTTGTTTTAAGCGAGTTTCCGATATGTCGGCACTGTTGCAAGCGCCATGATCACGGAGCAAGGAGCACGGAGTTGCTCCTATTTATCCTATCCTATAACTTATATTACTATAATTATAGTGATCATGAAAGTTTAAAATAATATAGGGAGCCAATTTCGTTCGGAGCGAAAATGTAAAACTTGATAAATTTTACAAAAATTGAAATGAGTCTGCAAATATTCTGCAGACGCTCAAGGAACTCTTCCTACCGCGAAATCTCCATCTAATCAGTATAAAAAAGCATAGGAGAATGATAGACTGCAGAAGAGATTGTGTAAGAATAATTAACGACCTACATGGTCAGGTGGTTCGCAAACCGTACACTGGTAACTCCATTTTGAGGTCTCGAGTTCGATCGCCAGCCGGGTTAATGTAGAAAACGAATGTTTGTATATTGGCTCGGGTCTGGGTGCTGTGGTACCGTCGTTGTTTATTAAATCTCATTTATTTTAAATATTATTTGTTTATTTTATAACTAGATGTCGCTGTACCGAAATGAATCGCGCTAACGTTACGCTACGACTACACATATAGCTAACCGTTCTTAGCTTTCTTTCCGGCTTTGAAACCCTTTCCGGCTTGAGCGCCGCTGCCGTAGTGAGTCTATGCTGGTTTGGAGAATCCCTCATGGGAGATGCCGTCCAGCTAGAAAACCAACATGGTGGCTCGCTACTCTCGGCTTGAGGTCCATTTAAGGATTTCGCCGTCCCAAAACCCGGTATCGTTGTTAAGGTCATCTGCGACCATCATCAATTACACATAAAAAAAGCCTTCCTGAATGTTATTCTTAGGCTTTTACAGACAATATGGTAACAAACACACACAAAGTATTGTCATAACATTATTAAGATTTATTTACTGGTCAGTAGAAAATTGTCGCATAAAACGAATCTTAACATTTTTTATAATGCTCACAGCGAAGAGTACAACTTGCGGTTATATTTCCGAGTTATAACCCGTTTTTCAAAGCCAAGATGAATAGGAACCTTTTGGGTTAGCTCCTTTCATCGTAGATACTGTCACGGCCCCGGGCTTGACTGGGATTGAAAATAAGAAAAAGTACGCAGCAAATATTTTTTTAAATAAAAATTTTATTTTCCACGATAAATAGTGATCAAAAAGACACCGATGTTCCTGACGTATACCGGAATATTCACGGAGTAACTGTGCCATCAAAAGATAAAGCAGGAATGTTCAAAATCGACGCTTAAAATATTGACTACCATTGATAAGACATAGCGTCTTCGTAGGATTTATAGTCAGAATCAGAACATATGATTTTCTCGAGCCTTATGAAAATGAAAATGAAAAATGAAGATGAAAATAACTTTATTCAAATGCACTTAAAAATAAGTAGTTTTGAATCGTCCAACATTTTAACCTACCACCCATTCAGGACGTCTTTTAATTGACAAGAAGAATGGGCACAAGAAACTCGTCACCTTTAACAGAAGTAACGACATTTACAATATAATACGTCGTCACCATACACAATCCACAAAAAAAAACTAAATTATTTTGTTATGACAATACTAATAGTGTTATGATATCATTATTTCGTTGATTACAACAAAGTCAACAAGTATCTGTACTTACTTAAAGTAAGTATCCCTGAACATTGCAATAACATACAGGGAATAAACGACAAATTTAAGAAAGCAACAAGATTTATGTTTAGTATTAGTCAATAATACTGAAGGTTAAAGCAGACCCATTTCCCAAGGCAGCACCCGTTCACGAGCATGACGCATGATACAGCCATCGCTTCGCGATATGCTCTTCAATATGCTATCAATATAATGTATGTGCTCTTTCAGAATCTCCAAGCAATATTACCTCGTGGCATAATACTCCTAACAGTAATCAAAATCTATATTTTACACTAACACATATCAACATTGTTGAACACTGAATTGATAAAGTGTCGGCCTTCGGTCTTAGATAACACAGACATCGTAAGATAACATAATCGTATGTTTAAATTACTAGTAGTATTATTACTATCAGTAGGGACGCAAGGAATAAAACTCTATTTTATTTATATATTTTAATATTATTATATTTCTATGATTTTTATATATTTTTTGCATATTTCAATGCTATATGTGATAAATTATTTCTATATAGGCTCACAGGCTTTGGATATTCGGTCCAATGCTCGCCCAATTGAGCTAACGAGTCTTGTGAATACCTGTCAAAATTAAAAGTAATAGTATTATACTTAATTATAATTTGAAATTCGTATAATTATATCATTACTAGCGGCCCGTCCCGGCTTCGCACGGGTGGACAAAATTCTTTAAATTTTTTCTAGCATTCAATATAGCCTATGACACTCAGCAATAATGTGCCTTTCTATTGGTGAAAGAATTTTTAAAATCGGTTCAGTAGATCCCGAGATTACCCCTTACAATTTAACAAATATACAAACACACAAACCATACTTCTTTATAATATTAGTATAGATAATAATCTAACCACTTGTCAGTCCATTACCGCCCGCCCCACCCCTCTCAACAGTCCCAATGCTGCGCGAATTGTGAAAATATCGGTCGTCGGACTCTTAGATAAAAATGCCATTTTCTCGCTAAATAATGAAGCTAAGACCAAACAAAAAATACTACCGTAAAGGTGATTAAATAAAGAATCCACCACAGAATATTTGGATCTCTGTTATTCAAAAATTGATCGTAATTAAAAAAACAGCAGGCCGCGCGGAAATTTGGCTATGGTAGCAATTGCTACCAGGTCACGAGGGGTGTTGGTTATTGGTAGCAATTGCTACCGTGTACTGACAAGTAGTTAAACTAGATACAACATAAGAGAAATATGGGGAAAAAAACTAACAAAGGTTTAAATCAGCCTCACCGCTGCTGTTGAGAAGTGTGCCCTCGATGGATAGCTAAACTTATACGTTGGCCGAAGAAACTGCACCTCTTTTGTCTCCAGTAGCTCCAATTAAATGGTCGGACATTTCTTTGAAAAAGAGCTTGGCTTTCGACCACATACACCCTTCGTCTCCACACTGATGGGAACAAAGCTGTAACCGTTTGCAAGGGCTGCAGACTTTCGTACTTTTATATGCTAACCGCTAAAATTACTGATTTATATGAAAATTTTTGGAGAAATTTCATAATAATCAAGTTTATGCTAGAAACACGGTATAATAACTATTGATAAAATATAAAAGTAAAAATGTCTTTACACTATTTTCATGTCAAGTTAACACAATACTTACAATAATTTAAATTAAGTAAGTGTTTGTTTATGGTCATACCTTAAAAATATTTTATATATTCCAGATTAATTAAAAACTTAAATAACTATTGCCATACAGGAGTTATGCGAACGATAGTTTGCAGCAAGTATTAAATAAAAAATTTCATACGTAAAAACATATACGTGTAACATAAAGGTTTGTTAAAAAGAATATTTTCTTATTTTCAAAGGATCAATATTAAACAACAGATAACATATTATATAAACTCTAAATTATATAACAACACAACTCTTTTTATATTTTATTGAAATTTGATATTTTATATTTTATTGAAATTTGATATCTCAAGCAATTTTTTCGAGTCGTGTCAAGTATCACGTAGCGATTGACTGTTCACACTGTTACTAATCTTCCTCAAAATATTAATGAACAAATTTAATGTTTAATTATAATTATTTTAGCCTAAATCATAGTACAGTTTTGTATGAAGCCACGGTATAATATTTTGGCAATAATGCTTCTGCCATCTGGTGGATTGAGTCATAAACTAAAATTGTTTATGGTCTCAATTTGACAGCAATGGGAACTGTGCTGCGGGTGGCGTTTGTTTGTATTAGTTCGTTCATGTTCTCATTATTAATTACGTAATATAGCTTTGTTAAACGTTCAAAAGTTTCCCTTTATACACACCATACGACTAATTCCTATAAGGTAACTATAACAACTGTATTAGCTATGTTCGATTTATTATTGGCAGAGGTTTTGTCATGTAAACTATTCTTAACCATTATTTCTATGTAGTATTTATTTACTTCGTAGTGCGGTGTTCGGAAGAGTAAAGTAACACCAATCCTTCACATTAAAGGTATCGTAAAAGATGACTTAATTATACTGGAAGTAATCACCAAACACCATCCATAGACTGTAAGTAAGTGATTATGTGTTATCTAGCAATAATATGTGTCTTATGATTATCCGTTACTCTTGTAACCAAATTCGTCACTAGTATCTAGATATAAATGAAATCTATTGTGTGTGATTAAGTGAGACGCTGGATGGTTTAGATTCGCAATTTGATTTGGTAGGTAGCGCTGCGATCGGGCAGAACAATATCAGCTGAGTCCTCAAGTATTTGTATAAGTATATTCAAATATCCAAAACTCGGGAACTATTCATCGCTTTGTATTCATCACACAAACATCTGCCCCTATTAGAATTCAAACTTAGGACATTTGGCTTCGCAAGTAGGATTACTAATGCTCTACCAATCCGATCGTTAACTACCCTCCTATTTATAATAATTTTAAACATAAAATAACGGTTTCTATTATTGTATGTTGTACGATAAAAAGTACCAGGGCAGCATAAACGGCCAGTAGCTATGCATTTAAAAATGTACCAAAAGCAATTTCAATTTACAAATATGAGAAGCTGTTTATAGTATCAAATAACAATGAGTTACGCTCAGCAAAATGTAATCTCAATACTTTGATTACTTAGTAATATTCTAGGCACACGTTGAAATATGCAGGTATAAAATATATACGTATATTATACAGTTGCTGTGTAGTAAGTACATTTTTGGAGTCCTTAAATAGATAGTGAAACACAGTTATCATTGAATTACCAAACAGTCAATATCATAAAGTTATGAACGATAATGCTATAGGAAGAATGGCCATTATCCACCACGCAGACCCAATGCGGACATTTTCTATTTCCGAGTACTTATAACCCGTCCGTTTTCAAAACCAGGGTGAATAGGCACCTTCTGGGTTACTTAGTTCATTCCGTATTAAGTCCATTAAAAAAAAAAATAGTAAAAATCAAAAATCGTTTCGTTGCGACGTACAATTACAAGAAACGAAGGCTATGAGTTTGATTTACGTAAAAAATAAAGATAGTTTTACTCTGAGTTGATTTCCCTAAAACTTAATTTAAAAGATGACACGGCTCCAGTGGCTAACACCACACGCAAAAGAAAGTGATGGCACGGCAGACGTGTCATCCGTAACGAATCGGTTAAAAACAGGAACTAAGAATCCGTCTTAAAACGAAATCTTTGACAAATTCGAACAGCCGACGAACCTACACAATAGCACCAAAGTTCCCAAATAAGCAAGCAGCGATAAAAAAAAAATAAACCCCACTTTACTTGTAAGGGGGCCCGAAAAGTTCCCTCGACAAACATCTTGAGATACTCTAAGTCCCTTTGTAGCTTGAAATCGATTGGCTAAGCTTGTTGAGTCTTTACGAGTATGCAAGTTACAATTTTGAGGGTTACTGTGCCAATTTTCCGCTATAGACATTTGGGAGTGTTCAGAGAAATGTATCTCCTTTTATATAGATGGTGTGCTTTTAATTTGATTCGAAAAGAAATGCATAAAAACTGCACTAACTACACTGCACACATTTAAAATTGTGTAGAGACTCAATCGACTCTATTTCATAATTACTATTTAGAAAGTAAGTTTAAGTAAAACTTATGTTTGTAAAATCTTATATATAAAATTCTCGTGTCACAGTTTTCGTTCCCATACTCCTCCAAAACGGCTTGACCGATTCTCATGAAATTTTGTGAGCGTATTGAGTAGGTCTGAGAATCGGCCAACATCTATTTTTCATCCCCCTAAATGTTAGCGGTAGTCCACCCCTAAATTGTTTTTTTTTATTTTTTAGACAAAATTTTTAGTTTCTATTTTTTTATGATACAACATACAAAAATACATACAACCCTAAATTTTCACCCCTCTACCATCAACCCCTATTTTTTATTAATTAATTAAAAACTTTTCCTAGAAATAATATACATGGCAAAACAACGTTTGCCGGGTTAGCTAGTAATAAATAAATAAATATTTTCTACATTCACACCAATTAACCTAATCCAAAGTAAGCACTTTAAGGCTTGTGTTATGGATACTAGGGTAACGGATAGACAAACATATATCATACATAAATAAGTTATATTCATAGAAATATATACAAACATTCATGACTCAGGTACAAATGCTCGTATTCATCATACAAACATTTGCCCCTTCCGGGATTCAATTCAAACCGTCAATGCGACTATCTTACCAAAACAGTAACCGTCTGTCTGGGCTTGTTTATTTAAACTATCAATTATTTAATTGACACTTTTTTGACGACCGATTTGGACGAGTGAATGTGACTTTGAAGCTATAAGGTCCCGATTTCGAGTCCCGGAAAAGACAAAGTTTGTACTATGAATACAAGCATTTGTATTTGAGACGTGAATGTGTGTATATATTTCTATGAATATACATTTTATATGTAACATATGTGTGCCTATCCGTCACCGTAGTATCGATAAGTAAGTAAGCAGTCATGTTTGGCCTTTTATTAATCGTGCTCAAATATTGAACATGGATTCAAGAAGAAGTGCACATTTTGCTACACTCCTATTTGGCATAATAAAAAAACGTAAACCTCCTCATCTTTACGAAAAACTAACTTGGTGTTCGAGCACCCGCTCTTCTCATCTTGCTGTTCCATTCCACAATACTACAGCTTACAAGGGTTGTTTTAAATACACTGCCACTAAAATTTGGAATATCATTCCTCCACCTCTCCGAATTCTAAGTTCCATCACTTATTTCAGAACTAAGGTGAATGCTTACCTATAATGTAATATTTTGTGCTGAATAAACGCTTTCTATTCTATTCTATTCTATTCTATTCTATTCTATTATATTCTATTCATTGTGTGCTTACTGTGCTTGCTTAAGGCGAGGCTAATTTGTATAAATTGTGAATGTGAGATATATTATTATTTTAATGGCATTTTTTTATGTTTGATAGAGTCAGACGTTACTTGGCGGAAGTCCATATCTTACTTACTTACCATATCCAGAACTAGTGTTCGATATTGCACCGTTTTAGAGCTCCTGATGATGCTCCCTATGCAAAACACATGTAGAGTAATTGTGAAGATGTATTTGCTAGTTTTTTGCGGAAATAAACTGTAACTACGGGTCTAGGAATAAGTTACTGAGTGTTTTCGGTTGAGTGTAGTGGATGTAGTGGACGAATGGATAGCGTGATTGGAGAATTGATATTCTACCAATCTTCTAAGTGTAAGGACACAGGCTTTCCCTTTAAACAAAATACCGTAAGAAGAATGGACTATAAGCCATCCATCCATCAAGACTAATGACTACAGATACAGCTGGGACTAATTTTCGAGGAATTCGAAAGAGAATATTATTGGTCACCAATCCGATTCCCGGTCATTGTGAATATTGCTTAACTTTGTCTTTGTCCCAACGCGCTAAACGGGGCAAATGGTGTATATGCCATTTAATTACTAATTTTGTTTATCTGAGAAATACAATAATAAGTTTTTTATTAATTTTGAGTCCTCATATTATACCATTAATAAATTATGGTCAAAGAAATTATAATTATTAGTTCCAGTATGGATAGGTTTGTGAGTAACAATGATTCAAATAGTTCATAATCTGAGGCCCTACCATCACGTCTTATAGCGATTCAAGTTTAGCTGTTAAAAAGAGACGCCACTATAGACCGTGTATAGCGGTGTCTCACTTTGACAATCGAACTTGAATCGCGCTAAAAGATGATGGTAGGCCCTCTGGACTGTTAAAGTAACCTTTTTTTATATATAAAAAAGAAGTAAAGAGTGTCCTTACATGAAAAGAACTTAAAAAATATACCCGTATTTTTAAAAGAATTCGAATTTCAAAAATAATTTATGTAAGATACATTAAAAAGTTTTGTTATATGATTAAATAAAAGAGAACCATATAAGTTGCAAACTCTACAATAAAAATGCCAAAAATAGTGTGAAATGATCTCAAACTTTGCATGACGTGATTAGGGTCCAAATTGCATTGCAATCTCTTCAACTCCCCTACCATTTGTTCAAAATTCAGACTTACCAGCGAGTCTTTAGTCCTGTGAGCGACAGTCAGCTGCTATACAACAATGAGGATTCGAACAAAAAGATTATATTGAACTTTTTTTTTTAAACAACAATAGCGCAACGGAGTTTCCGGAAGCGATTCCCGCAGATTTTGAATAAATGACGGTTTGTGTAATGACTTTCTTGCTGGCTGTATTATTTTTTTGTATCTTTTTTAAGTCTCTGCTTTATGATATTTCAGCCAGTAATTAAATTAAAAGTGGTATGATGATTTTTCTGAATTGTAGTCGAGAAAATATCTTACCTTTTTTTGAAAGCAGCTTAATTCGTCGAGTCATCCATTATAATTATACAAATAATATACAAAGATACACACTACTCCATACAAAATAAAACATTATAAATTTTTATTTAGGACAAATGGCACACATTTAATTTTGAACTTTAGTCAAAACTATTGATGTGCTATTATTTATTAATACCTCGAAGCTTAAGCGAATATATTTTATCTAAAAGGAAATATTTTAAAGGATGTAAGTATAATGAATCCAAACAATTTTTCCTGTATTTTAATTGAAGTCGTGTTGGTTCGTTCAACAACATAATCAAGGAATACTTGCGTAATAATATAATTTTAATGGGATCTATACTGTAATAGCAAAGGAAGTACGACTAATTACTAAAATGTAGCAATACAAGAAGGTTACTTGTTGTATTTGAAATAACATTTCCAACTAAATAATGATATTACCTATAAAAAGGCTGAATGACCTCTCGCTCCTATGCCATTCCGCAAAAAAAGGCAAACGTCAATAAAACCGCGCGTCCACACATCCCCAATCCAATCATGGGACAACATTTCCCGCCAAAAGCGTTCCATTTCCAAATTATTTCAAATATGGCAGACGGTAACGAGCCCAATGGACAAACAGCAATTGACCCCAATTCTAGTGGAGCTAATGGCACGCGGAACACTCGGGACTAGCTATTATAACGTTGTATTGTTTTTGACATTGATATTATGTGGATCGTTTAAACAAGATGAGAAAAAGGAAATAATATGTGTTAAGAACATAAAGACTTTTTCATTACTAGTAAAGCTATAAAAAAATAAAAAATAAAATTTAAAAATAGATTGTTAATTTCATTACTCTTCTGTTCTGATTTTTATTAAAATAAATTATTTAAAAGTTCTTGCCTTTGTTCCTATTCAAACATAGGCAAAGTGGTCCTTCGGGAACCACAAAATACATAAATAATAATAATAATAGGGACACAGGGCAAGGACAAGGGCACAGGGATAAAACTGTGCTATAGCCACAGATTTTGCAGAGAACAGAAGAACAATGAAATTAACATTCTATTTTTAAATTTTTATTTTTTATTTTTTTATAGCTTTACTAGTAATGAAAAAGTCTTTATGTTCTTAACAATATGTAATATATAAAATTACATAAGTCATATGTCTGATATCCTTAACTTTAATGATACACAAAGACAAACACTTTGATACGAAAGTATATCCCCATTATAATCTCTAGCGTTTTCAATAAATTCCTTAATTCATTTATATCTTTCTTCCTGTCTGTGTCATTATATACTTTTTAAAGCTACTCATTGACTTTTTGGCGGGAGCGAGAAGCGTCACTATAATGGTTTTGGTTTTCTTGTTAAATTTTGTGTTGTGGTTGATATTAGTGTGTAATAATGGTGGGTTATTAACCACTGAGTGTTTCTGAATATGCAAGTGAAACAAAACAGGTTGGAAGGTGTCTTTTCGCGCTCTCTCAAGAAGGCCACGAGGACGTTTCAGTAAAACCCCACTTCTTTACTGAAACCTAGAAAATTACTCAAGAACATAGAAGAAAGATTCTACATACTTGACACTGGCTAAATGCACAAATTGTGCAAGCCATAAATAAAGAAAATATAATAAATAAAGCTACTCATTTTTCTTAGACTGATCACTTAAAAATCTCTATATTTTTTTTTCTCTATATATGTATTCATATATAGAGAATATATATAACACTCTATATATCTCTATATATGTAAATAACTTACAAAGCTATGATGATTGCTAAAACAGAAATATCTTGAATTTGTTGAATAAGTAAAATTATAAATATCACATCTCCATTTTTTATATCACCATATAAAGCAATTTTGCAATGCTGCCTCAACTTAAAGCTGTTTAAAATGAAGAACGTAAGCATCAATTTTGTTTATTGAGCGAAGCTCTCTTTTAGGCAACTCACAAATTTCGCTTGTCTCCCTCCTGCTACTTAACGGTTCAACCGATTCGAACGAATTTTGGCAAGAACATACATGATAATAACCTGACGAACATAGGCTATGTAAAAAATATATAGACTTTACCATGGAGGAATAATCACCGAAAGAAAAATTCAAAAGCTGATCACAGCCAAACCGCTGAGAGTACATTGATGAAATTTAGATGAGGTAAGGTGGTGCTTCGCTCAGTATTTGCAAACAGCAGCAGCATTGCAGACCTAGTTATAACTGGGATCAAAAAAGCCCCTTCAAACCTTGCCCGTCGTACTAAACACCTAACACTAGCAGAATCCATCACAATAACTTTAATTTGCACATTACATGAGCAAAAATTATAACTTTTCCTATTAAAATCAGCAAAACAAATCATTATGTTACAAAAATAAGTATAATTTTGTTAAAACTACAAAAACAGATTGTAAATATATCTTATCTATGGTATGGCAAAAAACCGGAACTCTGTACAAATATAACAAATTAAATTTTAAAGAAAAAACCCATCCAGGGGATGAGCTAAAATGTCATCCGCCATGAAACCGATAAGCGATTGCTATTCGCTTCTCGATAACAGATACTCGTGTTGGCGTCCGTTCAAATAATTCGATTCTAGATAAAAATCGTCTAGCTAATCTGTAGTTTCGTTTTCTTTAATGTTCGTTCCTTTGTGAAACTGAAATATAATAGTTTCTGAGTAAAAGAATTTTAGTTGTATAAGTAATTAAAAAAATCTTCGAAATCGACTTACATATTATTATACTGGGAATACATTACATCGATTGAATTCAATCAGAAATATTTAAACCTCGGTACAGGGAACGTCTGAAACAATCATTTTTAATTTTTACTGTCTTTAGGGGCAGCAGAATTTGTAAATGTTTAAGTCTTATCTATAAATATAAATTCTATTTTATTTATTATAGTTATCAAAGTTCTACTTACTTTAATGAAATTATTCTAATCTATTTGCCATAAAAATTTGAAACAAGCTCACACAAACTTTTAATATTTTTTATATGATGGATGACAATAAATGTAATGTATAGAAATCGAATTTAAATTTCGAAAAATGGAACGCTATGGCGGACGTCCGCGGCGCTCAATTTGCGCCAGGATGCAGCCAATCGCGCCTGTTCCCGCCTCGTGTGACGTCCGCGCGTGCGTATGCTACCGCAACCAATATTTAAATACTGAAGTATCAGCAATTTGATCCTTATTTCTTTCAATTAAGATACATGTTGAATGTAAAAGGATGTTTGTGGTTTTGAGGTTTGGAACGATCAAGTATATATAGCAAATGAATTTCATCCTTATGTGGCTCTTCTATAAAACACATAGTAATCGAACTGCAGTTGATGTGAAGTAACGAACTGCTGTTTTGAATTTCAGCTCTATTGAGTTGTGTTAAGAGTGAAGTCAAGTGTAAATAACAGTTTGTCATGATTCAAGGGGAATGGGAACGGCCATGTTTTAGCTAATGACTTCGTATGGGGTTAGGAGAGGCAAATTGAAATGTAGAGATGGGAGTCTGTAGAGTTTAATCAGGAACTCAGACAAATAACTAGGTAGTTTTTGTTATATAAACTATACAATGGAGATAATCGTAACTGCGTAGAAAGAAAAAAAAACTATAATACGTACATCATTTTACTTTTTAAAAATAAGAATGCTTATTCAAAACTTAACACTACTTTACCGTTTATTTACCTTAAAAATGCTTTTAATGCTAGCCTAACAGCTATTTTCAATAACCTATCCCCAGTAATAGTCACAGCTATTATATTTTGTTGCCTAAATATCTCCGTTAACTTTAAGAAAATAATAAAGATTGCCTAGCAACTGAATGTAAGTAACAGTTATATACTTATAGAGGATAATTTTTTGGGGATTTTTTTCAAGGGAAAAAATGTATATGTATATTTTTATTTCATTATTAATATAAACTCCATTAAATCTGAAGCCATAAGTCCAAGTTATATACTTATAATGTCTATTATAGATAGCTTTATATCTGAAACATATAAAACTACTTTATATGATTCAATTTGTATGTGTTCTGTTTAAAGGTTACTTGATAAACTCATTTGTAATAGTAACTACGCGGTCGAAGGTCAAATACGTCATTCGATTGCTCTAAAAAGTTCTGCTTGATTTATATGTTAACGCTATACTGAAACTTATTTATTATAAATTAAAAAAAAAACTACGTCTAAAAAGTTTTGATACCTGAAAGTTGAATAGAAGAAACTTGAGTCTCCTTAAATAAGAAATTAACAAAAGTGTATTCCAAATTTCCGTCCAAATGTAATGTAAGCCTTTGAAAACAGAGATAAAAAATAAAACAACAATTTAAAATTCATAAAAAAACTGGGACACAAACACTCCCTTGATTTTACAATTCAAAGTCACAACCAAATCAAAATTTAAAAACATATTCTTTGAGCTACAATTTCATAGGAGTTTACCAAAGGATATTAAACCTTACATAGAACTGTATAAGGATTTAAGAGTGAAATGTCCGAGGTGTTCATTGAATAGTATGAATTTCAAATTCGAATATGGAACGATGTCGTCATTCGATAAAACAGGGCAGTATTGTGTCTGGGTTCTTTACAGTGTCCTCATTGTTAGTTTCTTAAGCCGCCATTTTTTCACGACATCCTCTGTGGCCTACATTTAAATATTTGTTTAATTCAATTTATAAGCTTGCACGTGGGAATGTAAGTCCAAATCAATTCAAATTTATCTATGAAACATTTTTGTTGACTACCACAGATTTTTCACGTGTTTCTTGGAAAGTACCTGAATAAAAACATTTTTATTGTGTCCCCATAAACCACGTTGCTTTAAAATGCCGATATTAGGAATATGTTACTTTAACTAAACTTTAATTACGCAATATTGCTGAAATGTCTGCAATAAAGAATGAAATCTGTCCAGTATATTAAAGATGATGTGTTTGTTTTACCGTGCTAATCTGTGGATTATAAATAGGTTTTAAAAAAATCCTTTGTCATCTGTCAACCTGAATCTTCAGGTTAAAGGTTAAAGTTTATTTAACATCAGGTTACGACCCTCAAAAAAAGAGCCGTCTAATTGCCTGACGACATCGCGGGGTACAGAAAATCACAAAATTTAGTTAATAAATATTAATGTTTATTTATGTTGATAATTTGAAAAGTAAATTACTACTGAAAATATTTGAATTGGTGAATAGGCAGTTAACTTGTACTTGTACTTAAGCTACTGTATCTTAACATACTTTTACTGTCTAATGCCAAAATTATATGTATAGATAAACAAACAATATATTACCTTATCATTTTAACGATATTTGTATCAACTAGGTAATTGTTAGAAAAATAAACTTCACATTAAAAGTATACCCAATAAAGTACCCAAAAAAGGATTATTGTGTAATGAAAAAACATGCCCAACTTTTTATGGCAAAATATTAACAATTAAATAAACAGTACTGCAAATCAAAAGAATACTAATTACATATTTCTTAGATTTTATTCTTTATGAAACGAACAAGCTTAATAAAAAACCTAAGCCCTAAATAGTAACTGTTGACTTTTAGTAAAAAGACGGAGAAAAATTTAAAATCGATATGTTTACAGAGATGGCGGGTGTCGCAATTTGAATTTCGTATATTCTGTGCGCGTTATCGGCGCCCGGGGTCAGCGTTTCCTATCGTTTTTATCGTAGTCACTTCCCGTTCGACATTTGAAATATTGAATTTTTTACTTCCAACGTTCGGCCGATGACAATTTTCGGTGTTATATTATTTTTATTCGTACATTGGCAATGAAAATTGTTGGCATACCAACTCTACGGTATGTTAACGTTCAGTGTACGTTTCAATTAAAATTTTAAAACCTTTTTCAGTTCTTCTTTAACTGTCCAAACGTATTTTCATCATTGCAGTAATTTAATCGTCAGATCTATAAAAAATATATGATATCAAATTATAGGTGAAGAATTTCTTAATGCTACATTCATTAAATAAAAAGGAAATACTCGTATATGGTAATAGTTTTAAGAAAATTTCATTATAATTGCAATTTCCTCATAATAAAATCACAAATTGTTTTCGCGTCTGTCATTACCATTCGAGGTAAGCCAATAAAAAACAAAAGAATATCTTCTAAAAGATTTCTTCAGGCGAAACATTTGCGGTATTCAATTACGGAGGTTACATTACCTACATGGAGCGAAAACGCACAACAATAGCAGACCATCTGCAAACTTTTGTCCCAAAATATTCATTCTCCGTTCGAATTTCAAATACGCCCTCCATTTTTGAAATTAGAGTTTTTTAATTAAAAGGGCCGCGTTTCGACGATACCATCGCGCTTTGTCGTCGTTTCGCGGGCTCTCTATTTACTTTTTTCTTTTTTGTGAGGCTAAAGTAAGGACCTGTAATTATGCCAGTTTTTTTAGGCTTTAGATTTTAAAAGGAGGTTTTCAAACACACTTATCGTATCCATAACTGTTTGAATTATTTCCCCAACCTATGTTTCCCACCTTAAAGTATTTACAATAAATATATTATTCCTAAAGTCAACATTCGTAATGTAGCTTAAATAAAAAAATATATCTAAGGAGTTTTTACCCACGCGTGCCTTGTAATAAAGTAAGCATTGAAACTATTTGCGGGTTATACCTGCGATTTAAAAAAAAATCGACAGATGTCGTTTCTTTGTCGTATTATTTGTGTGCCTTAACTTTTTTTTTGTTATTTGCAGATGTGGCTCGTGGGTTGCAGCTGCGCAGCTTCTAAGTCAAGTTTCTACAATAAGGGCTATAGTTCATACACGTTAGTGACAAAGTGAGTAGAAAATATTTTTACAGTTTAATTTTTATCTTTTAATGTGACTTAATTATCAAAATAATAAACAGTTGTAGAGTCAATAATAACTTAAAAGAAACAAAAAGATAAAAAACGGGTTTTTGATATATTTTCAGATAAAAAAAAATCCGTAAAAGATATTTTTATATTATACTTATATATTTTAGTAAAATAATATTATTTAGAAGTGAAGTCCAATCATGAAACCACAAACTAATGTACCTAAACTCATAGCTCTTAAATCAACCACAATACAAAAATTAGTAAGTCTTTATTATTATTTTTTTATACATATGTCATAGTTAATAGAACTGTGTATAATGAAGATTTGCTTAATTATTTAAAAAAGCATAAAAATATAATTCTTAACCGATTCATTGGTACAAACAATTATCAGAAACGAAGGTTACGAGCTTGATTTACGTGAAAAATGAAAATAATTTTATTCTGGGTAGATTACCCTAAAACTTAATTTGAAGGAGTTATCATCGATTTTAAAATGACACGGCTCCAGTGGCTAATGCTACACGCATAAGAAAGTGATGGCACGGCAGACGTGCAATCGCAATGAATCGGTTAAAGAATTTGTACTGATAATCGATTTATAAAACGGCATTAATTTTGCCCAGGTTCGAATCCTGAGCAAAATGTAATAAAAATAAGCATATAAGCATTGGTTTATTAGTCAAGGTTGTTTACATACTTATTTGTGTATTTAGTATCTATAGCACAAGCCAAGAGCGGATCTAAGGTATCTAGAGAGCTCAAGCCATCCCCCCTCCCCCCAAAAGTTTCTAAGTCGACACATGACAAATCTCAAATTAAACTTGATATTGTAATAAAATTAAATCGTTATCAGTTTAGGAAAAAAGATTATGCGAAAAACGCCTTTTTATGACCCATACCCAAACTAAAAGGATACATCGTGGAGGTTAGAGAGAAGGAGAACGATCGCTACGTGCTAAAGCATTAGCCCGCCTATCCCTGAAAATTTGTAGAATTTATAGTTCATTTTTCAGCCACCAGCCGCGCTGCCGTCGGTAAGTAGTATCTGCGAAGTTAGCTGTTTATGAGTGTAACTAGATGAAGTTAGTTGAATAATGTATTTTAACAACAGCCCGCTTTTATTGAGACAACTTAGCGATCGCAGCGCCTCACTTATTTTGTCCATATTTCTGGGACACTATTTTCTACAGCTATCGTTCTCCTTCTCTCTAACCTCTATAGAAAACATATTGAAAAATTATACTGTTTAATCGCATAAGCATAAATTGCAGGTTAGGTTATTTTTTTTTAAATTATTGATGTCCTCTGTGGTCGAGTGACTTGCATACTGGTGTTACCACCACTCGAGGGCCACAGGTTTGATCTCCGGCCGGCTCAATATAAAAAAAAAAGTTTGTTGTTTCTGGTTTCCAGAACACAAGTCATTTAGATATTTAACTTGGTTTCAGAACAAAGTATACGATGTTACCTAAGGATAGTATTATTTGAGTATAACAGAGAACTATCCGTTCATATGTTGCGGGTTCCAGTCCCGCCTGAGGATAACTTAAATGCCGAGTAAATTTTTTCTTGTATATATCTTTTAAAGTGCAAAGAAAGTCTGTGTGTCAACTCCTACGCACGACTGGACTTTCCTTAAGAAAGATTGTCTTTGAACAGGCACAGAAAATAATGAAACAAACCTTCAAAATAAAAGTGATAGAAGCGCACGATAGGTTCCGCATAAAAACGTAACGCTGCCATTCGATTAGAAAATTTTAGTCTTCATATTTTTCCATATTGAGCGCCTTATATGAAAAATAATTCTTATTTTTCTTTATTTATGGCTTGTACAATTTTTGCATTTGGCCAATGTCAAGTAAGTATAATCTTTCTTCTATGTTCTTGAGTAATTTCCTAGGTTTCAATAAAGAAGTGGTGTTTTACTGAAACTTCCTCCTGGCCTTCTTGTGAGAGCGCGAAAAGACACCTTCCAACCTGTTTTGTTTCACTTATCAACACTCGTGCATATTCAGAAACACTCAGTGGTTAATAACCCACCATTACTACACACCAATATCAACCACAACACAAAATTTAACAAGAAAACCAAAACCATTAAAGTGACGCTTCGCGCTCCCGCCAAAAAGAAAATCAATTCTTAAGACGAAAACTTCAAAAAAATCATAAATTAGCATAGACAATAACTCTGTCGCAGTTCCATCGTCACTCGATATTTATACGCACTCTCTGAATCATTCGTTTTTTTTTCTGCGTACATCGATTCGCCCCTTAATCGTCAGATGTCGTAAGGTCATCACACTCCGCGCCCTTAGGCGCGGCAAATTCACACTAAAGTTAATACTGGATATGATTATTTTTTTTAAATGAGTAACTACAAACTTTTTATTTAAAACACTTATTAAGAAGCTATAAAGCTCAAAAGTAGGTACCATAAGTGAAGTTTACATTTGATATTAAATCTTGTGATAAATAAACAAATTCATCTTTTTATTCTTTAATTTATCATTAACTGTAATTAAACAAACATGAAAATTTTCCCATGTGCTTCTATCTAATAAAAAATGTCGACATTGCAAATATATATCTCTTTAATTATAATGTAGTAACATTCTTCGTTTAATCTTATCAAATAACCTAGTTTTTTGAGGCATTATCAATCATTCACCAGTAGAGCGACCGTTAATTTACAATATTTTACTCACATCCACATATATTCGTTTTAAATATTGTTAAATATTTCTGTCCCGAAATTATGGCAAAAAAATTATGGTCAAAATAATATTTGCCGCCATTTCCAATAACCTATCAACAGTAAGAATTAGGTTATATCGGTTCAATTATTATTAGACACTCATTGTTGTTTCCCGCCAATTACCAAAATATATACGCAAAAAAATATAAGCCCTTTTTGCTTGTGTATATGTCATTGAATTCGGCCATTAGTATTTAGTAGAACAATAAATGTTCACACACATATTCTCCTTTTCTATTTTTAAATATCGCTTTAGCGAGGATTAGGAGTTCGGAAAACTCGCGCTAATGTACGTAATTACGATACGTGTTTACGTGACGTACGTTTTTATTTATTTAATTAACGATCTCCAGAATCAATTACATGTGACTGGTTACAATATTGCACATAGTTCTCCAATTAGAGGCTTCATTTGCAATAAAAAAACAAAAGACGCTAAAAAACAAAAGCCAAACGTAATTCTTCAGTAACGATGCAAAGATTTCAGTAATTAGGTATAATAATATTCCCTTATGTAATAACAACTAATATAATTATTCACATAACTATTATTATAAAATTTGATTACTGTAATTATCTACTGAACAAAATATACACACTGGGACAATCTACTCGTAACTTTTATAATGTAACGACTACAGTCTCATCTAGCAGTCAAACAGCCGTAAAAAAGAACTAGTCCACAATAAAACACAGGAAATATCCGTTTTGTCACCCATTGCCCGTCAAATTGGTTGGTCACCCCTGGCTTTATACCGTAATTATACCACGTTGCTGGACGTGTGGCATTCTCGTGTCAATATTATTTTTTCTTTTTATTTGTGGCGGGAAATGTATATACTATAGTGCTTTAGATTTTTAGTGGGTAAACTTTCTTTCTAATCTGTGGAGCGTTCCTTAGAACAATGTTTTAGTGTGGCAAGATTTTTATTTTTAATTGTCATTAAAAAAGTATATGAAAAAGTATATGAGTGATATATTTTTCATTTTTAATGCTAATTTTTATGATAAAATTTAATAGAAAAATACTATAAAAAAATCGACTCTACTTTAAGTTATACAGTCAGGATAACTTGTTTATCGACTCGATTTCTTCTAGTATTTTTCTATCAAAATAATATTAAAGTATTTCAAGAATGGCTTGAAATACTATTATAAAAAATCCATAGAGCCAATTTTATCAGATAACACAACTACAAAACTGTTTGCACTACCTTATTCCTTCTTTGTACATTCCTTTTTCAAATACCTATTTCAACCTCATTTTCAGTTCTAACTAAAACCTTCTTTGTTCAATAACTCTTAACCAAGCAATGTATTGTCCATGGAAAACAAGTCTATATTCTCTATAACTGTATGTAAAATGGGATTACAAATGTACTTATAGGCACTACATTACTATCTCGTGACTGACCGAGTAACCCATGACTCACCCTCGGGCAATGTACAAATGGGCTCTACCCCAAAATCCTATAATGCGGGCGCCATATGTTTTGCGAGCGTATTGCATCTTTGGGGTCGTATAA
This sequence comes from Calamotropha paludella, assembly GCA_927399485.1. NCBI lineage: Eukaryota > Metazoa > Arthropoda > Insecta > Lepidoptera > Crambidae > Calamotropha > Calamotropha paludella. The sequence continues at coordinate 8,857,395 of OV656830.1, read as the reverse complement.
AACAGTATATTTTAAATTGATTTCTCTTTAAAACCTAACCAGAAATCACAGACAAAACATTACTACAACTGCCCCAATATTTTGAATAAACAACTGAATACTATTATTAATGTTTTCAAGAATGTATTATTTACAATAATAATAAATAAATAACGCTTTACTTAACACAGAAAAAGAGTAGTACAAACAAAGAAAAGCATACAAACAGGCGGCCTTAGATGGTAAACAGCAATCTCTGTCAGGCAAGCTTTAGTGAAAAGGATAACTAAAGTAATAAGAATAAAAGGGGCGTGGGTGTGCATATTGTAAGATCAGAAGTAAATATATAATTTGTTATAGCTCATCTATAATCTAAGATCACAGTGGTTTGTGTGTTTGTCTGTCCGCTCTTTTTCCCGCTCTTTTTCTATTGTATCAATAACGTTACCATAGCAACGCGTTAACTGCAAGTAGTACCGGACGCTAGATGGCGTTACCGCTAACGGAAAAATATTAAGTAATAGCAAAAAATTTTAAGAATTTTGTCAACCCGTGCAAAGCCGGGACGGGCCGCTAGTAGTGAATAAAAATAATTAGATAAGAGAGAAATAAAGATACAATAAATGAGGATTGGAGGAAAAGAAATAACTTTCGGAAAGTGTGCAGTAGAATTGCACAGTCTTGTTCCGCCGTCCCCATTTTTTCATCGGATAACTAGACTTATATGGTTGATATACCAAAGAGTCGCACTAAGCGTTTTAGTTCCAATTTTGTGCTCCGTACCGCTAAAGAGTGGACCTCTGACTGAGTCTGTTTCATGATAAATACAATTTAGGGGTCTTCAACTCACGAGTGAATAGGTATCTTTTAGGCAGGCGCTTCACTTAACATCAGGCGACAAGCGCTTACCTATTCGCGGTAAAAAGAACTTCTAACTCTGTCTGGAAAAGATCTAAGAGTTCATTAAGCTTATCTGTTATTCTCTGGTAGTGAATTCCATAAACGGACAGCATGAACAGTAAACGAACAGGAAAAGAAGTCGGTAGAGTGCCGTGGATTTTATAGGGTAAGATGGTTGCAGATGTATTTGAGATGCGAAAGGAGACACAAGATTTTAGGTGGAGTGGAAAGAATGACAAAAAAGCATAGAATAAAAGAGCGAAAGATCTTCGCCCCGCCACCTTGGGTGCGATCGCTCCTATTAAGCCTGTACAGCCTTCTCACGATAAGGCATCTTCTCGGTGGTGTTTAGGCAATACGACTCTGACATAAGTCCCGAAGTATCCATGAGGATATACCACCTCCCTCCCCCAAATGCGGAGGGAAAAAATAGGGAGTCAGTTACATTTATAGCGGAAATGAGACACGTCGTCATACTTACGGCGAGGTACATAAACTTCTATAATACTTCACTTTTTCATCTAAGAAAATGCAAAGGTCTTTTTATACATACTGAATAGACGTAAGGGTCATTTCTACAATATTATATTTTTAAATTTGATTGATAGCCTAATCTAAACCACGTCTATAAGTTTACACGCATTTAAAAATAGAATCATATGTTCGATTTTTTTTTCTGGCTTCTAATGAAAAGAGTCTATTATACATCTAGTGATAATATTTTTCTAGTTTCTTGTCTTCCTGAAACATTTCATGAAATATAAAAAAATATAAATTTTCTTCTAGCTATAAGCTGAAAGATATTCTTATCTTTTACAATGGCATGAATTGAAACTTTTTAACGCAATAATAGGAATAATGTTCTCATATCCCTTCGTCTCCATTAAAAATCATTCCACATTCGTCGTCAACTTTTTAATTTATTATTCCATCTAACTTAACCCTCTACATTGCTTGGGGATAGAAATGGCTTCTTCCTGTCCCTTTATTTTGAGGTTACAATACTTTTAAAAGAAACTATGATTAAGGCTTTTGAAACTGTAATTCAATTGTTTTTTTGAAGTATTAGATTAATGAGGCACAAGCAATACTGACTTCACTGCCTGATTTTGTTTGGAAATTGAAATTATTGATTTAATATATGTAAACTAGCCCGTCCCGTCTTCGCACTGGTGGACAAAATTCTTTAATTTTTTTCTATTGTTAAATATTTTTCCGTTAGCGCCATCTAGCGTCCGGTAGACGAACTACTTGCAGTTAACGCGTTGCTATGGTAACGCGTATACAATGGTAAAAGAGCGGACAGACAAACAACAAATTTATGATCTTAGATTCTAGATTTAATATCTATGTATCATATATGTATGTCTATCCGTTGTATACATAACACAAGCCTTCGGTGCTTACTTTGGGCTAAGTTAATTGTTGTCACTGTTATAAATTCGGTAAAATTTACATTCACACTTGTTGTGTTGAACTAAAATTACAGAATCATCATACAATTTTCTTTGCTGGTCATTTAGGCCTTTGTGTATGTATCGCTTACAAAGGAGTACACATCCTAATTGGTGGCCTCAGAGACCGTCCTAAGTAAATAAATTTAAATTTAATGATGCAGACTTGTTAGGTTTACATGGCGACGCTTATACCAGGCTTAAGACTAGCAAATATACTGTATGAACCATTGATAAGAAAAAATATTTTGTGTTTTATTTTGTGTTTTGTGTTAACTTTAAGTTTTATTGGTTAATATAGTAGGTCAAATTAAATTTATTTTCATATTATAAAATAGCACGGATTTTAAATTCGTATTTTAAATATTGATAAATGTTTTCCAATAAAATTTTATTAAACAAAAAACAACAAGAAAATGGCGGCTGACAATTTCTTTTTAAATATTAATAGATAGATAAGTTCTTTATTCTCCACATAAACAAGGACAGTACACAGAAAACAGTTTAAAACAATTGTGGACAGAAGTAGTCTTATCCAGATAACTCTGTATAGGAAAACGATAGCCACTGAAAGACATAGTATGCCAGCAGAATAAAATAAAGAAAGAAAACTATAAAAATAACACAAACATATTCGAATACCTACGTAAATATGTAAATACACATATTTGATTCGTTGATTAACGAGGACTTGTCAGCGACATTACTGTTGTTCAAATAAAATAAATAAGTCTTATTACGACTATCCTTAATACGGATAAATCTAGAAAATTAAATTACAGTATCGCAATCTGATACTAGGGTAGTTGAAGCGCGGGTTACATGTACACGCCTCTTTATATGTACATTCCACCAATCTATATTCTAAGATCACAGTGGTTTGTGTGTTTGTCTGTCCGCTCTTTTTCCCCGCTCTTTTTCCATTGTATCAATTAACGTTACCATAGCAACGCTTTAACCGCAAGTAGTTCGTCTACCGGACGCTAGATGGCGCTAACGGAACAATATTTAATAATAGAAAAAATTTAAAGAATTTTGTCTACCCGTGCGAAGCCGGGACGGGCAGCGGCCCGTTGAAGAAAGAAGCGATTATTTTGTATAACTAGCGATACCAAATAATCGCTTCTTTCTTGTATCAAACATTCATACAATATTTGAAATTTGTTCGAGAGCCGAATGGTGCAATGTAGCGATCCTACCTTCTGAGCTAAAGGTCCGAGGTTCGAATCCCGGTTGTGTTTTAATTTTATATGTTTGTGTAGTAAACATAAACATTTACAACAAGCTTAGATTAGTTTAGGATTTAATAATTGTTGTTTGTAACCGGATTTTTCTGGAATTAATTAAAAACCTTTCAGCGTTTCGCTTGATTTACGTGAAAAATGAAGATTCATTCTGGGTAGATTTCCCTAAAACTTAATTTGTAGGTGTTATCATTGATTTAAAAATGACACGGCTTCAGTGGCTAACGCCACACGCAAAAGAAAATCAGCAACGAATCGGTTAAAAAAACATATCCTTAACTTAATAAAAGAGTTTTCTCTCCACTTGTATTTAATGACAATCTATCGGCTTGCAAAACGGTTTTCTAGGTAAAGCCACTCCAAAATCCCGTGTTCGATACCCGGTCGAGTCAATATAGCTAACAAACTTTAGCTGAGGTCAGTGTTGTGGTAGCATTGTTGTATTTGAATTCACACAAGTGCCTTAGCTTCTTGTGTTTAGAATAATGTATGTAATATTTAGTTCTTAACCGCGCATATTACACATTTGAATAAAACCTTTTTACGGCTTTTATAATTTTTTTATTTTATTTTATATTTAATCCTGACGTTTCGACTCCTTTACAGGAGTCGTGATCACAGGATGACTAAGGTCCTCATATATTTTCTACTACCTTCACAATATTTTAACTAATTTAAAATATTTCTGTTATTTTTAGTAGGAAATATATGACGACCATTGCCTTAGTCATCCTGTGATCACGACTCCTGTAAAGGAGTCGAAACGTCAGGATTAAATCTATACATATAAATAAAATTGGAGTGTCTGTTTGTAATATTGAAATAACCGTTTCTTAATACATGCATATGAATATACATACTGTACATACACCAAAATAACATTTTTTACAATTTTTGTCTGTCTGTCTGTCTGTTTGTTCTCTAAAATGGCTGGACCGATTTTGACGAAAAATTTTATTGGCAGGTAGCTGATGTAATAAGGAGTAACTTAGGCTACTTTTATTCTAGAACCATTCTTTTATATTGTAAATTATAATAACGGAGCCACAGCAACGTGTGGCCGGGTCAGCTAGTATAAAATAAATTATGCGCAAAATCCGTAAAAAAGATGTATGTGATGTTAAAAAGATGATGATTTGGTTTTCCTGTTATACAGTATAATATTATTTATTCTTAGGATTAAATAGATTTGTTCCATGTAACCCTTCCGTGTTTGGTGTGTTTTGATAACGACACTCTTCTAACTATATTTATAAAACAGTTGACAGTTACCAGATTACACAAACTGTTCTTTTATTTACGTTTTAACGCGTTCTCATTATACTGTGACGATAAATTAGTCGTCTTGTCTTAAATCTGTGGCTTGTGCATTCAAGTTGATATCTTCATATTAAGCTCGTCATATTAAATATCATTCACCGTTTTTTGCATTATGGCTACAAGCGATCCTTTTCAAACAACCCTTGTTGTATTAGAAAATTATACAGAGAGGAAGATATAGTATGCCAGCAGAATTAAAAAACAAAGAAAAATATAAAAGTATCTTAAAAAATTAGACTACATATTCAAACATACGTTAATATATACATTAATATATACATATATACACAGATCTATCTATATATATATATATATATATATATATATATATATATATATATATATATATATATATATATATATATATATATATAATTTCCTTGTCACAGAGTTTAACCGCATTGAACTCCGAAACAACTCGGCCGATTTTGACATATTTTTCTGCTGCATTTGTTCTGATTTATGACAAAGGATATGTTTGATTTTAATTTATAACACAGCAACGCGTGTCCCGTTCAGTTAGTATATATATATAATATATATTAAAATTCTGTGTCGCAATGTTTGACTGCGATATACTCCGAAACAACTGAACCGATTTGGACGATTTTTTCTTTTTGCTGCATTTGTTCCGACTTAGGACATAGAGTAGGTTAAGTTTTAAATGAAACTTAAATGTACACAAATGTACAGACTGGGATGTGCCAGTAGATATTCATGGAGCCTTAATTTAAATATGTGAAGCGAACATTATGTATGACACATTAAAATTACTTTGTTTTTATCTAAACAGTTTCAATTACCCGAATGCGAACTTTAATCTTTGTGTACGCTGCCTTTGAAACGTCACATGTAACCTCACATTGTTCTATGTGCATGGTCTTGCGAGACAGGTGTGCAAATTCAGACTTCTAATTACTGTGACCGCAGAGACGATACACTCACGAGGTAACACAGATTCTTTTATTTAATTTTCGCGCTCCTAAACTGTTTGAGATCCTGATGATTGAAAAGTATAAATATATAAATATTTTTTACACTTACACTTATTAGCCTAGCCCAAAGTAAGCACTGAAAGACTTGTGTTATGGATACTAGGGTAACGGATAAACATACATATATGATACATAGATATGTAATATTCATAGAAATATATAAACACCCGTGACTCAGGTACAAATACTCGTGTTCAACATACAAACATCTGCCCCTTCCGGGATTCGAACCCAGGACCGTCGGTGCGAAAGGCAGGATCGCTACCGTTGCACAAAGCGGTCGTATTAACTATAAGAAAGTAGCGGGCATATTGTTAATCTTAAAAAGTTTAAAGACGCCGTTAGTTATCAGTAAAATGCTGTTTTAAGTTTCCCTATGGGAAAATTATGTTTAAGTTTCAATCTGAAATCCCATAGAGCAAATGTTTTTTTGTCATAATTTTTATATTTTTCTGAATACACACGTTCCGTTCCGTCACGATATGCTCTTAAATGTTTTGATTCGATTCCACACAAAAAAAAATTAAAATCGGTTAAGTACTCGGGAAGTTATAGCTTAACAGACATTGCGTCATTGAAGCTAATCCATGTATAATATAAAAAATAAAAAAATAATAATGTATTCCTAAATACGTCATAATAATAACGTCATTACTTAGTCGATTAGTTCTCAAAGTAACACGTCCGAGGTTACGGGTTCGATTCCCGTCTGAGTTAATGTAAAAAACGTTTTTTTTGGTGGCTCAGCTCTAAGTAACTTTTGGTAATAAGTATTTCTGAAGGCATATATTTAAAGGCAGACCTAGTTGAACTTTCAGGGACCAAAGAGGTATCCTGAAAAAAGACCAAGTCAAAAGTTTCCTTAACCGAAGAGCTTGTATGAAAGGTCTGATGAGAGTTGAAGAAAAAGTGTATGTCAGCATTGTGGAGAGTGAAAAAAGTCGTGATTGTACACAATGTGTCCCGTCACCAGTGTCGGAGCCTTTAATGGTGTGAAATATGGCATTTTTTAATCGACAAATTGCTCCTCAAATTTTGTTTTTCTCTTACAGCCGCCATTTTGTTTTCTTGGTAACCAAGACCTGGGCTCTCACACTAATTCCACCACCACTACTCATGTAAATGTCCTATCAACATTAAAAAGGTGTCATTTGATAGCTAAACATGTAGACAACAGTTACACAGCCATCATGTTTCAATTGTCATCGAATAAAAAATAGAAAAAAATGTATAACGAAAAACAAATAGATTCTTTTTTGTGTATTTTTTAATTATTGGCTTTTTGAGGGGCAATTTGTCGATAAAAAATGCCATATTTCACACCATTAAAGGCTCCGACACTGGTGACGGGACACATTGTATATGTATATATATAAGTATTATAATATCATCGTATATATCTGTAATTTCGGTATACAACAAAATAACGAATGGAGGTAAATTGTTGCCCGTATCATTTTCCTTCACAGACTACATTTATGATATATGTATGTCATAAAGATTTATTAGAGGTTCTAAGCATTAAGAAGGGACAAAAAAAAACAAATTTACTAGTTAACCGTCCCAAGAGATCATATAATAGGATCGCGATAGATACTACATCCTTTTGTCCTTAAGAGTATCTAAGTGAATGTCAAATCTATACTAATATTATAAAGAAGTAAAGTTTGTGTGTTTGTATATTTGTTAAATTGTAAGGGGTAATCTCGGGATCTACTGAACCGATTTTAAAAATTCTTTCACCAATAGAAAGGTACATTATTGCTGAGTGTCATGGGCTATATTGAATGCTAGAAAAAATTTAAAGAATTTTGTCCACCCGTGCGAAGCCGGGACGGGCCGCTGGTTTAAGATAAGTAGAGTCGGAAAACAGCAACAAAGAACCTATTTGTATATTTATAATACGCTAGCTATACCCGGCGTTGCAATACTCGTTTTTTTCTACCTCTCTTGGTGTCTGTTTGTCTGAATGTAACGTACAAATCTCAATTTTCACCCATTTCCCGACTAGCTAGGGCTCTGAAACTTTAAACATAGCTCAAAACTCGATGACAATATATGATTATATACTTTCCGACATGATTCAATTACAATTCCAGAGAAAATTTACAAAATTTAATTTCAATTGGAAAAAAATTAGTCCCGAAAAATTTCCACAGATAGCGCTAAAATCAAGGCAACAAATGTTGCATAATGACATACTACCTGCTACTTGACATTTTAGATCGAGCAATTGGAAATCATATAGTATTACATTTGGTATTTATAGTATTTATGCGCCCCCCATTTTTCGTATTGGACACATGGTGGAGAATAATTTTTTTCTTTTTAGTTGACCTGAAAAACGAGGGTATTTGAAAATATTAAAATGTAAATTTGCTGACTATAAATGTAAACCTTCCCTAACATGTACCTATACAATAACTTCACATTTATTGATTTAGAAACACATAGGGAACATTTAGAAACACATAGGGTAGTCAAAAACTACAACTTTTCCCAATAACTGTTAAGCTGCTTGTTTATAAATTTAGCTTTTTAGATATTTGTGTATATATTATATTATAATAGGTATTTTTTTGGGTATTGTATTATATATATTCTTCTTTTGTTGCATCACACCCCAGTCCTTAATAGAATTATTTCCCTAGTAGTAGAGATCGCTTTAAACTATAAGACTTCACTTCACTTTCATAAGTATGTAAAGAACGAACGTCGTCGAAATATTGAATCCTCAAAAATAAATAAAAACCTGGTAACAAATCTCGTTATAATTAATTCTTATATTGTCTGTTTGTTCCTGTTAATCTTCGATACGACTAGACGGATTTATATAGGACTTTAAATTTAGTTAGCTAGTGTTACAAAGAAAAAACATAAGCTACTTTTACTGTATAGTCAGCAAAAACCTTTGTAAAGCAAGCCACGCGAACCACAGCTTATATTATATGTTAAACAAAGCAAAGAAAATGTCAACATACCTTTCTTTTTCTAAAGTCTTTTAAGATATTTCGTTTTGTAAAAATATTAAAATAAACACATAAAAAGTCTTTGTCAGAGAAAAAGAAATATCGAATGCTAAACTCATTTAGAAATACGCGGGCTTTCACGGTCTATGGACGGTGGGAGGATCGATTGATACAGTCTTTAATGACAAACATCATCGCCACCGGCTCTGATTTTAGCGAATGAAATTCCTCTTTTTTACCCAACCTGTTTTTAGTTCTTTTCATCGTCTGTTCCTATCGGTATAGCATTATTTCTGGTTTCATGCATCTCGTAATGAGATTACACAGCGCCACGATGCGGGCGATAGCTGAAACTAAAACACGAAACTGACAACATACCTATTCAACTTTGACATTGAAAAATTTATCTATACATTATTTAATTAATTTTATTATTAGAAAGGTTTTTAAAAGCTCAATTCTGTCAAATAAACACAAATGTTCAGAAGCTACTACCGCTACCTAGCGTCGAGTAGCGCATACTACATTTCGAAAAGCGTTTGATAGATGGCAGCACATTCTTCGACGCGCGTCAATACAAGCGCATGCATACTTTATTATTACGAGCCATCATAACACGGTCCCACCGAGGGATATATCATCAAGTTGCTATCTCCAGCTACGGAATGGCTAGTAAAATATTCACGGACACGGTAACTGCTTTTGTTTGTTCGTAATGAACGATGGACATAGTGTTACTTTTCGGTTTATTAGATTTAATACTTTTAGGTTCACTTACGTGTATTCAGGTACTTGGGTAGCAGTTTTTACAACTCTTTAATAAACTCAACGACATTTCGTTTTGATATAGCATTCCCGCAAACAATAGACATTTAAACTTATATCTTCGTTTATTCTTCAAAAAAAGGTGTTGGGAAAGAGATTTTACCGATATCAATAATTTATAATCTGTCATTGCTTTTTTGTTCCCGTAAATTTAACACTGACTTTTATCACTAATCAAGCAGTAAATTAAGTCAGTAAGTAACAGAGTCAACAGAAGTGTATGATTGGAAAATTTATGACATAAATCTCCTTCAAAGACTACCGAAAAAGTTTCTGAGGCGTTCATGAGTCGGTCCCAAAATCGGTCAAGTAGACAGACATTAGGCTTAGTGTGTTAATAGTATTTATTCGGCTCATCTTAATATCAGAATTACTTACTGAGAACTTCACAATAAAAAGCAGTTAAAAGATCAACGATATTGTAAACTTTCAAGTCGATCAATCGACTAATTTTCCAGTTTTGAGGACACGAAAATTGAAATATTACATATTTAAAAAAAAAAACATAAATATCCAAAATCTTTGTTTTATATTCTTGTGGAATAGTTGCAACATCACCATCATACTTTATTCTAATGTTAATAATGTTTAGATTAATTTTAACTAGGTAGATATAGGTAACACTGTTAATACCTATTATTTTCGATATCCTTTACAAGTCACGTGTCTAATTCTAAGATCTCGGTAGATCTATAGAACTAGGACTCGCTAGATTTTTGGTTTTCTTTCATTGACCCTCTTTCACGTTAGAAATATTTGATGACGTAATCAAATGAAAGCTATTTTGTGAAATGAAAAACACTAGATCCTAACACATAAAACCTTTAAGAATCTTCTAACTAAAAATTTTACATTGCATTTACTGTCATTGAGTATTAACAAATTATTTTATTAGAAAAATACTAGGAAAATAAGTCAATTTTCCTCACTCATCACAAATAAATTCAGGCGGGGATTCCCGAATGATAAACAATTTATCATATAATAATATATAAAAATCATAAGATTGAAAATTAAGACATCGTTATAGCTGACGTTAAAATAGTACAGTAGCTTTTTCTTTTCGATCTTTCTGATTTTTGTTTAGTGACTATTTACAAGCTTAAGTGTAATAAATTTAAATCATGTCGAATTGAAATAAATCGCATTCAAATATTGACCTTAGCGACCGCTAATAAAGTACATAGTATAAAAATATTAATTCTCTTTAACTCTTATTAAAACTGTATAATAACTACCCAAACAATACCTTTATGCTCATAACTAGAGGTACAATCAATTACTGTTCATAATGTCTAATACCTTAACCCTACACCGGTCATACCCGTTCATTAATCCGAAGCAATAACGTCATAACCCTCAATTGTTCAGCTATTTGCTCGTGCAATAAACAAGTATGTCAGGTCCAAACCACCCCTGCAGACGGCAGAATAGATGTCCCTTGGTCATTGTGACCTGAAATTCGTATACGCTTTGGCAAGTTAACCCGTTGTCTGCTGAATTTTTATGTTTTGTGACGTTTTTGATAAAGTGACTGTTTCAATTTATTGTAACATTAATGATGCTAAGAAATAGTTTATTTCTTTGTTTTTCTCCTTTAATATGTGTACCATGGCTAAATCGACCGAAAGCAAAGAGACAAAAGCATAGAAATAAATAACTCATATAATATAAAAATTGACTGTACAGACCTTCAATACAGATATTTTCTTCCTTATTATATAAGTTACCCAGCCACGCGTTGCTGTGTTATAAATTAAAATTAAACCTATCCTATCTTTTAAGTTAGATCAAATAACAGATAGTTACGAAGTTTGATCAAAATCGGTTAAATAGTTTAGGAGTCCATCGTGGACAAACAACGGGACACGTAATTTATATATATTAAGATAAATAAGTTATCCAAGTATAATAGATATGCATACACATATAAAACTTAAAAATTAAACTGCGAAAAAATATAACTGAACCTTTATTAAAATACCGTATAAACGTACCTAACTCAAAATAGTCATAATCACATTTTACACAAGAACGTCACAAGAGAAAATATGCCATAACAACCCTCTAATTTCAGTACACTTTATCGTTTCCCAGTTACCAATAAATATAATGCCATTCCCCAATAATAAAATTCAAACTCTAACTGCTTGTGTCATTATAACACTCAAAATGAATTTCTAACGACAATCAATGTCATAATGACCTATAAATATGAACCATTTTGTAATCACAATTTTTACAGATTGAATTTCATTCAGATGAATATCATTAAAGTCATATAAAATGATGAAGATGTCATTATTGTGAAATGTGTCGTTTTTACATTAATAAAAGTCAGGTTATAATGATAAAAGTCGTTTATGTGTAAGTAAAGGCGATAATGGTTTCACTTCGAATTGGATTATTATACCATCAGGTGTGCCTCAAGGTTCTCTTCTTGGGCCGCTGTTGTTTGCTATTTTTTTTAATGACATTGCATCCTGTTTCTTTAATTCTATATTCTATTCTATATTTATATCTATTCTATATTCTGTGAAAACTTGTAAATGACTTTTAGATTTTATAAAATATGTTTAGATTTATGTTTATAGCTGTAAGTTTTCCAATCAAAATAAATAAATTACAATATCTAAAATCAAAACAATGGACACAGTAATATTCTTGCTTAGAATGCAAATTCATAACCCTTCAGTGGGTAGCAAATTTCTCTTTAAAGCTCTGGTTTGGTCGTTTAGTGAGCGCTGCAATTGGATCGCATCCAAATATGTTCTTCGTTCTTCTTTTTTATGTCTACATAATTTAAGTAATGATATCACTAAGTAATTTTACAGGGTGCAAGCAGTTTTAAGGGATTATGTTATGTTTTCAGTATATTTTGTGCTATTAAACAACAACCGGTAACTGCATCAAAATAATTTTTACTTTATTTGACTTTTTCAGTTTTCTTTTGACGTGACAACGTCTTATAAATTGGTTTGCCGGGTGACACTTCAAGAAACTGCGTTACGCTCCGCTCACGTTATGCGCTTACAATGAGAGCGAGTGAGAGGCACGCGTCCCTTCCACTCGGGCATGGTTAGCCCGCCTAAGAGCGAGAGAGACAGACATAAAAAGTGGAAGGGACGCGTGCCTATAAATTAATGTTTTAAATATAATTCTTTGTATAAATAAATGTTTTAAATTATTATAATAGAAAAACACTAGAAAAAATCGACTCGGGTCACAAGTGAATCTCAGGCGGGAATCGAACCCGCAACCTTTGGAAATCCGGTCCAATGCTCTCCCAATTGAGCTACCGAGCCTTGCGAACACTCGTCGAAATTTTCTAGTACATTACATAAGTTTTAAATTGTTACTATTATTTCATCCTTCTTCCTACTATACGAATGAATATTCACATTAAAATTATTTTACCACTCAAAGTCGTTGTCACGTAAAACTTTCGCCCGTATACCGACTTTACAGGCAACCAACCAGTTTTTTTACAATAAATAAAATGAAAGAATATTTTTTGAAGTGAAAATTTCTTTAACATCGTTGTGATTTGAAAGTCGATGAAACGAAAAAGCGACAGTAAAAAGATACAGACACACAAATTCCTAAGATTTAACGTAGGTGAAAATGAGATAAGAAGCATTATGTACGTGTGTTAATACGTGTTTGTGTGCGCATGCGTAGTACAAAACTTGAGAGAAGCATCACAACAACCATGATATTTTGTATATGTGTACGTATTATTTTTGAAGGTTTCATTTGTACCACGTGTAAATTTCACACATGCATTCTTTTTTTTTAATTATTATTTAGTTATTGTATTTTTAGATTCACTCCTTGAAGTGGCAATAGTATAGGATACAGGAAAAAGTTTTTCATAGAATGACAAAGTGAACACGACTATTGGAAAAAGTGAAAATGTCTATGAATGAAATAAAAACATACAAATAAACTCTTTTTCGTTATTTATAAACTAGTGTTTCTTAATTTCATTTTAAAATAATAAGTTTCTATTAGTGAATGAGTATTGCAATAATGTTTTCTCAGCTAGTGGTAGCAAAATCTGTATTTATTAATGACTAGCGGCCCGTCCCGGCTTCGCACGGGTGGACAAAAGTCTTTAAATTTTTTCTAGCATTAAATATAGCCTATGTTACACTACATGAATGAAGTTTTCCAATGGTGAAAGAATTTTTGAAATCGGCTTAGTAGTTTTTGAGTTTATTCATTGCAAACATACAAAAATACAAATCTTTCCTCTTTATAATATTAGTGTAGATTTGAAACCGTATTTGTTTTGGCAAAAAAAATGTTTATTTTCTATAAATCTTGCTTCACTAAAGTCATTACAAAACTTGGTTTTTCAAGTACGTGCAGTTACCTCGTTAATGTGACGTTATTACTCTATAAAGTAACTGTTAGTTTTTTAAGTACTCAGTAAAATTATTACATCATTTGGGTTTAATGTAATAGTATTGTTTGTTTAATGTGGATTTCGCTTCATCCTACAAAGTAAGGTACATAAAAGATATATGTGTTTAATTCTTTTAATTTATTTTTCTATTTCTCAGTTATCATTTTACCAAAATTAGACAAATTTCCAAAAATAATTTATCCTTACTGCCTTTAAAAATATTACTGCTTTAAATCTAAGCATACTTTGCACTGAGATATTATTATACTTTGTCCAAAGTAGGATGATACTTTTGACAGGTGTCACTTCCTTATTGCTACGTACTAAGGTTGCGTTTGTTTCCTTATGATTGGCTTGACATTGCAATAGCAACTTTATACCCTCTATATAGGTGTCAACTGTCAAAAGTATCATCGTACATTGGACAAAGTTTATAAGGAAGAAGTACGTTACGATTTAATATGTATGTATCGCATATAGAACGCATACATCTATGTTTATGGTCGACTTGATTAACAACTGAAAAGCGGAGCATGAGAAAAACTAAATCAGAGGGATGTTAGAAGTGACCCCTCTGTATATAAAGGCTACTCTATGACCATTCAATTCAACAGCCGATTTGTGCAACAGTAGTGATCCTGCCTATACACCTAAAATTGATTTAGTCGCGTACTGAAAAAGGATATATAGAGAAAAACAAGCAGCATCAATTAAAATTGTTAAGAACTCTGCTTTAGATATAAACTTCAAATTCAGTGAATATAAGCGAATGTTATTAGAAATTCTGTCTCATAAGTAACCTCTTTAAGTTGCATTGTCTGTATCTTTTTTTCAGTTTTAAGTGAAATGCTAGCCTTTTTATTATATTTGTCTAAAATTATACCTAACACCATATCAAAGCTTCTTGTACTACTAACTTGTCGTGGCAGTTTGTAATTAAGGCCACACTACTTAATTTTTGTATTTGATCATGTGATTTATTTATGTATATGTGTGTGTGTCTTGTAAGCTGTCCTTAAATAAATAAATAAATAGTTATATAAACCTATTTGACAATATCAACGAATTATATATAAGTGATCAAATTATATTTCAACTCTTAGTTACAGCGCTGTCGTTCTTACTTTCTGATAGCTCTACCGTCCATTTTCTGGCAGAGTTTGCCATTAAAGATAAGATCGCCCATTGAACATGTTAGTTTAAAAAAATACATATCTGTTTTTTTACATCAGTGTATAGGTTGATGTACTGTTGACTGTACATATATATTATAGATCGGAAAAGCAGTACCCAAATATACTCGTATATGCCCAAAGTATTGTATACTAGCTGACCCAGCCACGCATTGCTGTGGCACATTAATTTTATTTTTCAAAAATAAAAGATTTTTTCTAAAATAAAAGTAGCCTAAGTTACTCCTTATTACATTAGCTACTTGCCAATAAAAGTTCCGTCAAAATCGGTACAGCTATTTCAGAGATTAGCCGGAACAAACAGACAGACAGACAGACAAAAATTGTAAAATATGTTATTTTGGTGTATGTATCGTATATATATATATATATATATATATATATATATATATACATATGCACGTAGTAAAAAACGGTTATTTCAATATTACAAACGGACACTCCAATTTTATTTATATGTATAGATTATACCATAGAATAAACGATAGCATAGTATTGGATTCAAGTCTAATGGAGGTTATGATTAGCAAAATTTGAAATATACACCAAACTGTTTGCTTTTAAGCTGGTTAGCAGTCGAGACAAGAGCTGAAAGCAATAAGGTACACACTGATAGATGTGAACCCTCGTCACAGCCGTGCTCGGAATGAAATGGAGCGGCTCAAGAGTCATTAGTCAGAATGTGTGGTCAACTCGGTTTTGACTATTTGACTTGGTACGTTATGTTAGTTTTATTGTAACTATGAAGACGGCCGCTTTAGAAATATAGCGTAATTTTGGAACAATAACGACCCAACTCAAAATGTAAAATTTTTGAGTTGTAACTATTACTGCATACTTTTGAATAGTATATTTATTTGTAATCTACAAAACAGGAAACCATACATAAAGACATTGTTGGAACGAGGTTCCTTATGGAGCGTTGCGGAGGGGTATGCTAGCCGGGAATAAACGTCCGTAGCGTGAAACAAAAAGCGTAAGATTTTTTGTATAGTCTATGTTGGATGGCTATACAGTGTCTAATGTATAATCTACGTGATGATTGTTATTATATATTTTTAAAAATCAAAATAAAATAAAGGTGTTAAGATAATTTTGCAAAATAGTTCCTTTGCTTTTTATCGATAAAAAAATCATAATAAAAAAAATCTATACCCAAATAATTATTTTCTTTATAACTCGAATAGAACTTAAAATTAATATTTTTATAAAACTTCGTTTCTATTTATTTATTTAAAAATATTTAATAATTAATAATATTGTCTTACTATCTTACATGAATTGACTGGCAGATAATATAAACAGCCACATATAAACGTAAGCATTTTAACATAATACTTTTTGCTCACGTAAACCAATAAAAAAATACCAACGCTTGTTCACATTGTTTAAATTAAAAAGAATATAATGACATACTATTTTTAAAAGCAACAAACACATATAATCAACATGCACTGTAAATAAACTAAAACTGAACTAAATAAAGATTACAATTCAGAATAAAACACTTTTTTACGGATTATTGCGCATGTTTTATTTTATTTTATATTTAATCCTGACGTTTCGACTCCTTTACAGGAGCCGTGATCACAGGATGACTAAGATGATGGTTGTCATGTATTTTCTACTATACCCTGTCTCAAACCAATTTAATAAAAATGTAAACAAAGACGCCATTTTTGCGACCATAGACTACTGAGTGATGTGGTAAAAGTAAAAGCATTTATGATTCGATTAATTAATTGATTGCTTCGATTAGATTAATTGAACACTATTATGTTGGAGATTCGCGTTAGCGTAGTTTTTTTTTATTCCGAGTGTCGGATAATGGGCATTTGTTCTCAAGCCTCGAAAGATGGTGCTGTTCTTCGTGATTATAGAAAAATGAAATGCTTAGATTGAACCGAGTAAAAATGACTTATATTTTTTTAAATTTCACATAAGAAATCAATCTTTGAAGAAAAACGGTATCTAGCTAGATTTTTAAATAAATAAATATATTTAGTATTAAGTAAGACAAATTTAAAATTGACTTCTTAGGTTTTGACGCGTATAACTCATTGAAATGAAACACTTATGGATTAATAAACGCGTTATTTATTTTCACACAAAGAAACAATAAGTCACCCCGCAACCACGGCACCTGCAAAGGTGTTGAAACTTCGGGAAACTAAATAAACCACCTAAAATTAAATCACGGACTCTGAACTGGATTTGTTGTGTAAATAAATAACGCGTTTATTACCTGTAAGTGTTTCATTTCAATAGACAAATTTAACTGATTTACTGATTACTGATTTACTTTTATTGAGACTTGAATCGTGTTTTTTCTGGAGCAACGACATTTTGCTACGATAACTGGACTTTGAGATCAACTCCGATTTATATTTGTTGTACAAGGTATGTAACTGTAATATTATCTTTTATGTACCTACGTAAACTTCATCTCATTTGAAAGTTATTCAACGGCCGCCACTCAAGGGTTCACCCGAGGTATTTTTCCCTTACAAAATGTAGAATATGTGTAAAAGAAAGAAAATTATAGCAAAACTAAAAAGCCAATTCCGCATATTCAAAAACATATTCAAATGAGAACAGATGTTTAAATTATTTATCTTTATTTTAAGCATTGAACACGGATAACCCTGGTCCGTCATCCTCTTCTTCGTTTTTGTCTTCACCTATGAAAAAACCACCGAGACCTAGTCGCTTGACAGCAAATGAAAAGACCATAATTTTTTTGAAAAATCGATGACAACTTATCCATATAAGTCTGATATAATAAACAAAAAAACTGCGGAGATAATGGGAACTTCTCAGAGCACCATATCTAAAATATACATTATAACAATAAGTATTTAATTACGATAAACATTTAACTACAATAGGTACATAAAAACAATAAAACACATAAAACATACTATTTATTTGCATGCATTGATATCGAATGGCAGCTTGTTGATATCGATATTGATAACTAATTTTAAGACTAAACTGTTCTGATAGTTTGTAATTTTATGGAGTTAAATTTATCAAATAAATTTCAAACGAAGGTCAGGTTAAGTTTACAGTGGTTTGATTCGATTGGCTGTTGTTTCAGTTTAACATATAATTATTGTAATTGTGAGGAAGGATTGCATTACTGACAATAATTTGTAACAGTCACACTAAAATATATATTTCCAAAGGTGCATTCCAATGTTTTATGAAAGTGATTCTTTAGTTTAGACTTCAAGTCAAAGAAATCCGCAGGTAGTTGATTAATCATCCGTACCGAATATACAAAAAACGGTCTCACTACTAATGATTATGACAAACGTTATTATTATTTTAAATGAACTACCGGTAATTATTAATTTTAAAAAAAACCGGTAAATTTTTATGCTTACCTAGGATTGATAAAAATTGTGAAACTATATAACTATTGCTTTAACTCTCACTAGAATAATTTTACTTATGGTAATGTAGTTAGCCAGCCCTAACTTACCCGAGACTTGTTGACCCGAGAGTTGTGATATTTTTAGCAGTAAAGCCAACAAATGATATTTTATCTCCAATAACATGACAAGAAGCTGAGAATTACGTCCCGACAGCTGTTTGCCAACACTGCCGAATTCGTTGTTCGGATCGCCTTATTATCAGTTATCATCACTCACAGATATAATCATCACATATTTATCTTTACCATACATCATCATCATCATATCAGCCGCACGACGCCCACTGCTGGACATAGGCCTCCCCCAAGGATCTCCACAACGATCGATCTCCATGACTAATTACCTATTCATTACATTACCTATGTGTGTTCGATTCATAATCGATTCAATTGAAGTATTCAATGAATTGAGAGATACTCTTTTATGGTCAAACACTATGCGAACACAGATTAGACATTTTTTTTCATTGGATTAATAATGTCACTTTTCGTCTTAAGTTTTTCAAATTAATTTTAAATATGTTAAACAAACTATGATCTTCGAAAGAAACTAGTGAGATACATGTTGAAACCTTCTTATTACTTATGAATGTGTTTTTATATCCATTTAGTGGCCGAAAGTGTGAGTATTTTCAATGAAACTGGTTTGTTTACATTTTTATTAAATTGGTTTGAGACAAGGTATACCT
Organism: Calamotropha paludella; assembly: GCA_927399485.1. Taxonomy (NCBI): domain Eukaryota; kingdom Metazoa; phylum Arthropoda; class Insecta; order Lepidoptera; family Crambidae; genus Calamotropha; species Calamotropha paludella. The sequence continues at coordinate 8,837,977 of OV656830.1, read as the reverse complement.
TCACAATATTTTAATCGGGCACGTTCCTAATTATTAAATTATTTTATATAAATCAAATTGTTTTATTTTATTTTACTAAATAATGTTTAACTTAATTAATGTTTAATTTAACTAAATAATGTTTTAAAATAAAATAAAACAATTTGATTTATATAAAATAATTTAATAATTAGGAACGTGCCCGATTAAAATATTGTGAAGGTAGTAGAAAATACATGACAACCATCATCTTAGTCATCCTGTGATCACGGCTCCTGTAAAGGAGTCGAAACATCAGGATTAAATATAAAATAAAATAAAACATGCGCAATAATCCGTAAAAAAGTGTTTTATTCTGATGTGTAATGTGCGCGGAAGTGTAAGAACTAAATAAAGATCACAAAATCTATGATCTAAGATCACAAATTTATTTTTTGTCTGTCCGCCCTTTTTCCCGCTCTTTTTCCATTGTATATGCGTTACCATAGCAACGCGTTAACCGCAAGTAGTTCGTCTACCGGCCGCTAGATGGCGCTAACGGAAAAATATTTATAAAATAGAAAAAAATTAAAGAATTTTGTCCACCCGTGCGAAGCCGCGACGGACCGCTAGTATATTTCTTATTTTTTTTTTCAATTTTCGCAAGGGTTTTTATTCATCATAGAATTTTAAGAAGTCTTTAAGTATATCGAGGCAATTATGTGTTTCAGGTAACGTTTATACCCCAAATCGAGTTCCGTAGTAATATTATCCGTTGTTAAACTAAAGAAAACCGAAACACCTTCAGAATAAAACCTAAAATGGAACCCCGAACTCATTACACGACCAATTAATAATGAAAGTACTTAAACCGACAGAAAAAGGACGCCATAAGTGGTAATTGATTCGACAAAATGACCGAAGCACGCCGTTACCGTGGCATTACTCTGAGTCTAAATCAATTTTTAATTTCCCAACCCTTAACTGGTACTTATATTAATTTATATAATTAATTAAATTGTTCGAGGATTTTCTAAGAATTTATTATAGCTAAAGGAATCAACTGCTTGGAAGTTTTATAAATGACCGTAAAAATACCATTGCATATAAAAAATATTTTTATGTGTTACACCATTAATCGTGACGACCATTTGGTGCAACGGTAGCGATCCTACCCTTCGCACCGGCGCGGCGGTCCTGGGTTCGAGTTCGGGAAGGGGCAGATGTTTGTATGATGAATACAAGCATTTGTACCTGAGTCATGGGATACAATGTGTCCCGTCACCAGTGTCGGAGCCTTTAATGGTGTGAAATATGGCATTTTTTATCGACAAATTGCCCCTGAAATTTTGTTTTTCTCTTACGGCCGCCATTTTGTTTTCTTGATAACCAAGACCCGGGCTCTCATTTAATTCGACCACCACTACTCATGTAAATATCATATCAACCAACATTAAAAAGGTGTCATTTGATAGCTAAACATGTAGACAGCAGTTACCCAGCCATCATGTTTCAATTGTCATGGAATAAAAAATAGAAAAAAATAATTAAAGAAAAAAATAGATTCTTTTTGTGTATTTTTTAATTATTGGCTTTTTGAGAAAAACCAAATTAGAGGGGCAGTTTATCGATAAAAAATGCCATATTTCACACCATTAAAGACTCGGACACTTGTGACGGGACACATTGTATATGTATATATGTCTATCCGTTACCCTAGTATCTATATCACTAGTCTTACAGTGCTAACTTTGGGCTAGGCTATATATATATAACTCATGTATCAGTAAACTGTGAAATCCACAAAATGATGTATCTTCAATATCATACCGATTGAACGTTCGCGATCGATTAGAAAAAACACACACCAAACGAATTCAAGTCAACATTTAAATTTAAAATCTATTAGTATACAATTAAGGTTTATACCAAAGTCTTAACGTTAACGCGATAGTATTTGCATATTTTAACTAAAACTCTGGATACTAAAGTCCAAGGTTGTTCCAATCATGATTATAAATGCAAACGACACATCTACCAAAATCTATTTGTTTAACTGTAAGTTTAAAAAGGACATTGTTACTTTGACAGTTTAAAATAGGTTTGCCTGCTTTTGAATGTACGAAAAAAAACAAAAATGATAAGATAAATAATTTTATAGAAAAATACTGGAATAAATCCACACGGCTCACAAGTGAATTCTCAGGCGGGAAACGAACCCGTAACCTTTGGAAATTCGGTCCAATGCTCTCCCAATTGAGCTACCGAGCCTTGTGAAAACCCGTCGAAATTTTCCAGTTCCTTACTAATTTTACGCTGTAGGCTAGCGTTGTCTCATCAATGAGAGGAACAACCTCTCATATTCGAAAGAAACATTTTTACAAATGTTTGGACGATCTATTGAGATGAAACAGCCATTTAATTTCATAATTTTATATATTCTGTGCATTTTTTTCAATGCTATTTTCTAATTGAAATTATTTTAATAGAAAAATACTAGAGGGAATAATAAATTATTTTAATAAAAAAATCCCGCCTGAGAATTCACTTATGAGCCGAGTCGATGTTTTCCAGTATTTTTCTATTAAAAAAATTATCTTAGAAGATAGCATAGAATAAAAAATGCACAAAATATATAAAATTATAAAACCCAAAATGATAAGTTTATTTTAAAGAAAATCTTAATGAAAGTAATTCAAAAGACTTCGATAGTAAATCAGAGTTTATAACCCTGCATTTCGTAAAAATCTCAAGTAACCCGAGGCTCGGCTACATAATTTATAACTTTGTTAGTGTTTAAAATTACGGAAACTTAATAATGTTAATAAAATATTAGTTTCTAAGATTTGTACTGATTAAAATGGTCGAATCTTATTAAAATCGGTTTAATATAACGAATCGAAACATAGTTTTTCACCGAATGAGCTTTTCAGTGAAACTAAGATAAAAAGGCTTCTTCTTGGTTTCGCAGAATTATATTTCTGATATTTTACAACTTTTGAAGTGAAAACTTCTTTAGCATTGTAGTAATTTGAAAGTCGATGAAACGAAAAAGCGACAGTAAAAAGAGACAGGCACATAAATTCATAAGATTTAACGTAGGAGAAAATGAGATAGGAATCATTATGTACGTGTGTCAATACGTGTTTGTGTGCGCATGCGTAGTACAAAGCTTGAGAGAAGGCATCACAACAACCGTGGTATTTTGTATACGTGTACGTATTATTTTTGAAGGTTTCACTTCTACCACGTGTGATTTGCACACATGTTTTTTTTTAAGTACAGGTGTTTCTTTTTTATATCCTTCAGCTATTGGAACCCAGATAATCTCCAATATAATACACTTTTTTTAACAGAAAATCAAGTTTAGTTTAGCGTTAGTAATTGTAAAATATAATATAATGCAATCAATGTACTTTTTGTAAGTTAAGTATTTATATGCTAGATTTTTAGATCTAAAGAAATTTTATATCTAAATTCAACTTCACTCAAGAGTCCCGTTATAAATTATAAATTTTATTAAGAAACTCAAAACTTTACACAAATTATCCATATATATCGGCGAATGCGTTGCTAAATACCTAATTTTATTTAGAACTAGCTGACTCAGCCACGCGTTGCTGTGGCACAGTAATTTTTTTTTAATAAAAGATTTTTTCTAGAATAATAGAAGCATAAGTTACTCCTTATTACATCAGCTACCTGCCAATAAAAGTCCCGACAAAATCGGTCCAGCCGTTTCAGAGATTAGCCGGAACAAACAGACAGACAGACAGACAGACAAAAATTAAAAAAATGTTATTTTAATGTATGTACCGCATAAATATTCATATGCATGTAGTTAAAAACGGTTATTTCAATATTACAAACAAATACTCCAATTTTATTTATATGTATAGACTAGCTGACCCAGCCACGCGTTGCTGTGGCACAGTAATTTTTTTTAAATAAAAGAATTTTTCTAGAATAAGTGTAGCCTAAGTTACTCCTTATTACATCAGCTACCTGCCAATAAAAGTCCCGACAAAATCGGTCCAGCCATTTCAGAGATTAGCCGGAACAAACAGACAGACAGACAGACAAAAATTAAAAAAATGTTATTTTGGTGTATGTACCGCATAAATATTCATATGCATGTAGTTATAAACGGTTATTTCAATATTAAAAACAGACACTTCAATTTTATTTATATGTATAGACTAGCTGACCCAGCCACGCGTTGCTGTGGCACAGTAATTATTTTTTTAATAAAAGATTTTTTCTAGAATAAAAGTAGCCTAAGTTACTCCTTATTACATCAGCTACCTGCCAATAAAAGTCCCGTTAAAATCGGTCCAGTCATTTCAGAGATTAGCCGGAACAAACAGATAGACAGACAGACAAAAATTAAGAAAATGTTATTTTGGTGTATGTACCGCATAAATATTCATATGCATGTAGTAAAAAACGGTTATTTCAATATTACAAACAGAAACTCCAATTTTATTTATATGTATAGACTAGCTGACCCAGCCACGCGTTGCTGTGGCACAGTAATTTTTTTTAAATAAAAGATTTTTTCTAGAATAAAAGTAGCCTAAGTTACTCCTTATTACATCAGCTACCTGCCAATAAAAGTCCCGTCAAAATCGGTCCAGCCATTTCAGAGATTAGCCGGAACAAACAGACAAACAAAAATTAAGAAACTGTTATTTTGGTGTATGTACCGCATAAATATTCATATGCATGTAGTTAAAAACGGTTATTTCAATATTACAAACAGACACTCCAATTTTATTTATATGTATAGATGTAAAGACTACAAGCAATTTCCTTTTGCCTATGAAAAATTAGTACATATGGAACCGTAATTAAAAGGAAGGTGATTTAATATAATAAGTCACAACTGTAAAAGCAGTGGGACAACATACGAGAAATAAGTCTCCCTAGTGGCAATGCTAATGGGAGATTCATGTATATGGCAACTGAAATTAGGAAAACCTTGAGAAATTAAACATTATTTACTATTCAGTGTTAACTTTGAATATAAATAACTAGCGACCCGCCCTGGCTTCGCATGGATGCAATGCTCTACTATATTATGCATGTATTATACATATAAACCTTCCTCTTGAATAACTCTATCTATTAAAAAAAACCGCATCAATATCCGTTGCGTAGTTTTAAAGATTTAAGCATACATAGGGATATAGGGACAGAGAAAGCGACTTTGTTTTATACTATGTAGTGATATAGTATTTGTTACAGTAAAAAGAGACAGACACATAAATTCATAAGATTTAACGTAGGAGAGAATGAGATAGGAAGCATTATCTACGTGTGTTAATACGTGTTTGTGTGCGCATGCGTAGTACAAAGCTTGAGAGAAAGCATCACAACAACCGTGATTTTTTGTATACTTGTACGTATTATTTTTGAAGGTTTCACTTCTACCACGTGTGAATTGCACACATGCTTTTTTTAAGTACAGGGTGTATCTTTATTATTACCTTCAGATATTGAAACCCAAATAATCTTCAATAAAATACACTTTTTTTTTAACAAAGAATCAAGTTTAATTTATCGCAAATATATATAAATAATAAAGTATTTGTTATATTCACACCAATTTGCCTAGCCCAAACTTAGCACTATAAGGCTTGTGTTATGGATAGGGTAACGGATAGACATACATATATGGATACACATATAGTTAATATAAATACCCATGACTCAAGTGTAAATGCTTGTATTTATCACGGAAATATCTGCCTCTTCCGCGATTCGAACCTAGGAACGTCGGTGCGAAAGGCAAGGTCGCTATCGTTGCACCAAACGGTCGAAATAAACGTGGATGAATAAATAAAAAGAATGTACTTTCACGAATTGTCAAATAGTTTGTCGAAAATTTTGAGTTAGATTCACCTAAGGTGAATTCAACACAGTTTTGTATTAAATACTCAATAGGTGGTCGTAGTTTGTGTTTTTTTTTAATGCTATAAAAACTAAACAAAATAAACAATTAATTCTAATGAGATAAATTATTATAATAGAAAAATACTAGAAAAAATCGACTCGGGTCACAATTGAAATCCCGCCTGAGAATTCAATTGTGACGATTGAATTCCGAGTCGATTTTTTTAGTATTTTTCTATTATAATAATTTATCTTATAAGATCGCTTTGAAAATGCATAAAATATATAAAAAATTAGAAAAAAAAATTGATTCTAAATATCGCTCTTAACAATGTTTTTTGAAGTTATGCTTCTTTAGGCGCGTTATGAAAAAAATATGAGAGTGAAATTTAAAATATGACACAAAGTTATCATGTTGAAGTTGGCCGCAAAAGCGACATAGAATAAACCATTAGGATAAAGTTGGCCGCTAATTATGAATGTGTGTGTGTGTGTGTGTGATTTTAAATTATATATGGTAGTTAACAATAATTTTTTTTTTTGGTTTAATTTCAATGCACAATTATTTGCTGTATACTTAGGCCTACAGTTTTGTAAATGAGGATGAGGGCATTTTATTTTCAAATTATTTTAAATTGACATCAAAATAAAAGAAATTTAGAATGCAAATGGTCCACATTATATTAAAAATTCATGGAATTATTTCCTAAATATATATGTTTCTCGATAAATATTTAGTAATACAAATTATTAATTATTTTTGGTTCACTGTTAAGAAAACCTATTAATAAAAAGATAAACTAACAAGTTTATCTATTTTCCAAAAAAATCAATGAAATTCAAGTAAGGAATAATTGGTTGGTAGTATAAATATTTTTTTAGTATCTTCGTAATAAAAACCAAGATTTGTAATAATAAATAACATTGCTTCCATGTGACGCTGCCTTCCAAACGATTACAGCTCACTTTTCAATAAAGAAAAAATCGATTTAAATCATAACAATCGGCATTTTCAACGGTCATTCTGACCCCACAGAATTACCGCTCGATTTCATTGGCTGCTTGGGACGATAAATCTCCTCGGATCCATTTGACCCACTCGTCGCAGCTTCACGGTTGCACGGGCATGCTTTTTGTGGGTTAACTTTTAGCAAATAACACATTGTTAAGCAATTTTATTTGTGTACAACCTAAAGCTGAGGAATTAGTGCGAGTTTGTGCGTTGATACTATGGATTTTTGTTTGAGCGCCCCTAGTGGTGAATAGCAGGAACTACAAATCTTCACAACAATTAGTGACGCGCTCGTTAACGAGTATCGAACTCGTGAATACGCGCTATGATCTCTGATTAAATTTTCGGTTTGATTCAGTTGTGACTGTATCTTAAGAGAAATAAATAGGTTTCTCTTAATGACTAATATTGCTTTAACAAAGATGGTTAAATAAATTACTAGCCGTGTGGTGACTGGCAGAGTAAAATAGCACCAAAACCTTCTCACTAAAAAGTATCGTAAAAGACTACTTGTGATACTGCAGTGTGATAACCTGTCGCAATGTTTGACCGCGATGAACTATAAAACTAACCAACCGATTTTGATGATTATTTTTTTCATTTAGCTGGATTTGTCCCTACTTAGGACATAGGATAGGTTTCATTTTAATTGATTACACAGCAACGCGTGGTCGGGTCCGCTAGTATTTTAATAAATTAAAAAACGATCCGTAAATACTAAGTACTCAGTAGTTATTGGTGATGGTGCAAGATGTGTCGTTGTCTGCAATTATTTGCGGGCAAGCGGGCGGAATTTACTCGTTTTTTCGGCAGTAAAATTGATATTTTTGTTTTTAATGGATATAGACTTCCGCAGAGTAACTTTCCATAGACCATAAATAAGCAGCTGCGTTCTCCAAATTATGGTCTTTTACAGCCCTTACAAGCGTGATGATTATGATAATAACCTGTCTGTCAGTCGTCTACATACTGTTCTTTGGAGAGTGTGCTCAGGAGCTGCATATGCTCATACCATCTCCTTTCTTCCATCGGACATCCAAACGCACTGCGGGCTACCACCCTTTCTTGGTCGCTATTCCTACCTGTTACACCAAGCGCTTCGCAATATCCTTCATAATACGCACAGCAAAGAAATGGAACTCCCTGCCTGCGTCTGTATTTTCGAGAACTTATAATCCGTCCATTTTCAAAGCCAGGGTGAATAGACCATCTGGGTTAGCTCGTTCCATCGTGGGTCCTATCTTGGCCCCCGGGCTTGATTGGGATCAAGATCGAACCCATTCTAAATTAAAAAAAAAACTTTTTAAGGGGCGGTTCCCGTTCAGCAGTGGTCATGATAATAATAAAGTAGTTGGAATATTTAAGAGTGGATGCATTTAAAAAATCCCATTACGATTTGTCAACGACATTGTTCCGACCGATCAACGATCGCCACGACTCTCGTTCGCTCAAGCGTACTATGAAAAATCGCTTGCCACTATTCTAATAAATCGTGTGCGACTGCCTCTGACAGCTGTACTAGCCGATCAGTATACATAATATGTAGCTTATATTATGTATGCAGTCTGTAACTTTGTCGAAATGTGAAAATTTCTTGACCAAACTGAATTCCTAAGTGGTGAATATCGTTGCTATGCATATAATAAATAATATTTCCTACATTCACACCTGTAAGCCTAGCCCAAAGTAAGCACTATATGGCTACTGTTATGGATACTAGAGTAACGGATAAACATACATATATGATACATAGATATTTATTGAAGTTATACTTCTTTAGGCACGTTATGAAAAAATGGTGAGAGTGAAATTTTAAGATGTGACACAAAATTATCATGTTGAAGTTGGCCGCAAAAGCGACATGGAATAAACGAGCAGGATGAAGTTGGTCGCTAATTTAATGTAAATTGTAATTTGTCATGTCTGGGTGTTAAAGGTACCGTGTCTGGGTGGTAAAACCCCGATAACTCGAGCAATACGGACGGACAGGGGTGTGCGACCCCTCATTTTGTAGGGTTTTTTAGGATGCACCGAAATGCCCCGACAGAATTTTGAAAATTCGCAAAAACTGTATTATTTATAGAAATATCGTGACTCAGTCACAAATGCAAAAACGATGTGGAAAACAATCACAATCTTCGCACCAAAACGTACCAATCGAATGATTTTATTCTAAAACGACGGATCATCTTAAAATAATGAAATTATGATAACAAACGACTTTCCTAAGGAATGGCTCAGTTTAAACAAAACACGAGCTCTTTTATTCAGAATATTTAATTAAGATAATTTCCTATAACAATAGAATGGCTGGCATCGCTGCGGGTACCATTTTTAACATGGGAGTTTTTTTTCCTTAATTATTTGCTTGTAATTAATTCGATTGTTCTATTGTTACAGGTACTTGGTGAAAGATGGCCGACGGAATTTCAAGTGGACTGTTTGATTTGTCGTTTTAATTGTGTAGTCAATTTGTGATTTTAAGAATATTTTTCGTATTCACTTATAATATTATTAATAATATTTATTAGCTTAATTTGCAATTGTATTTCAGACGTAACATTTATGTTCATTCTCTTAAAGATCTTTTAAGTATTAGCATTAGATGATAAAATTAAATTATTGTAAAATTAATCTTTCAGCTTATGAGTTTTTCAATAATTAGTCAAATTCATTGTGTTAAATATATAGTATATTTTTCTTTATTTTGTAACCGTAAATTTAAGTTAATCTGGTACAATTAGTAGTACAAAAAATAAGACTAGATCTAAATAGTTTAATGATACTTGTTCTTTTTAATTTCTTTTAATAATTTAAAAGATGATTTACTAAAAAAAAATATTTTAAGATTGTTTACTAAATAAGTGAAAATAACCAGATTATATAATACAATTAAACTATTATTACACTAGCACAACTATATCAAACTAGACACAAAATTATGATTTAGAAAGAAGTCAAATCAAAGTCTAAAATATGTGTTAATTCGTTATGTAATAAATACTAAAACGAAAAATCCAATAGTGTACGTAACCTACTCTATATTCATAAGGAAAATATTGTTACTAGTTTAAAGAGTTATATAAATAACTTACAACCAGCCCTACAGAAGAATGAAGACATCAAAGTTATCCAATTTCTGCATTTTAAATCGCGGCAAAGTTTCGCTTTGCACGCGTTCGGGATGCTGAAATGTAACGGCAACAAGGTGTGCAGCGCCATCTATACTTCTTTGGAGGCATTCCAATTTGGCTACTGCCCGCTAGGTGACGCTACTATCTACATATGAAGAGGTCGATGTATTGAGATGTGCCCTTGTCATTCTTCTCGCCCCGTGTGTTTAAACTACTGGACGGAGAACTGATAAGGGCCTATCCTTTACGAAATCATCAAGGAGAACATAGAAGAAAGAAATTTCAATCTAACTTAGATATAATTAATTATGTTTATACTCATTTTGTGTCGCTGTAGTCCGCCAGGGGCGCTGCAGTACTTAAAAAACCTATTTAAAATCTTTAGTCCTATTTGTTCATTACTAAAATAAAGAAAATTGAATTCTATACTAATGACCTTTATTTTATTTATGGTTAATGTCTATATTTTATTTTACTTATCTCTGCTATTTTACTTATGTGCTATGTTAATTGTAAGCTGTAACATTTGTAAAAATTAAAGTATATTGCACGTGACACGCAATTTTTTTATTTTTTGCATGATTTTTACCTTTTATTGAATTACCAACAGATAAGACATAGGATTCGATCTAGGCGCCTATAGTGCGACTTTCGTATATACTTTTCAATAACGTAAACTTTAACTTGATTTTGTGTTTTGTGCAATCAACGCCATCTAACGGTTAAAACTGAGAGATGTGAAGATTGATTAAATTCAATATTTTTAAATCTCGCCCCTTATATATTATCGCCGCTTCCCTAGAAAAGTGTAATCAATTCAATTTCTTGTAATTTGTCCCTCTTCCAATTTAAGTCAATATTTTAACTAACATTAAACTAAACTATTATTTATGCCTGTCCACTTAATCTCAAAGTTCACATTTTAAGAATAGCGTTTTTAGGAATAATAATTAAATAAAAACTTTCGAGCGCCAGGTGTCTACTTTTTTTGATAACTTAAATGATAAATTAGCTATTCGTTGCAAATTTTATCAGTCAAATACCTTATAGCGAGTTTACGGGTGGATACTATGGAGTACTTATATGTGTAAAATATTACCAGAGTCTAAACAACCCTATATCGGATCCATTTCTTTGGATGTTTCTATGAGCGCCCCTAGCGGTAACTATTAGAAACCGGGTATCTGTAAAGCACTCAATAATAAGTTTTTTCATAAGATTGTGTGCCTTGGATGCGTCTTCTCTAAGTCACGTCTTGATATTCAGTAATTTCTTTTCTTAATTGGATGATAGCTTAATTATGAATGATATATGATCAATGGAATATGAATGATTAATAAAATTACCCCTTTCCCTAGGATTCAGTAAATATTTAAGGTTTTACTAAAACATCCCCCGCATACTTCTTGAGAAAGTGAACAAAGGCAAAATTCCGCTGTTATGATTTACTCGCACACACTCTGCATCAGGGATTCAAAAACACCTTTATAGGGATACACTTTCATAAGGGTTACACATTGAATCTGTTACAGAATTATTCCTGTATCACTTATTTCGGTGTTTTGAACCTGTTTTGCGTCGAACACTTATAAAAGTGTAACAGATATAATGTTTTCTGTTACCAATATGTTAAAAACTGTTTACGTTTGACTATCTATGTGTATACACAGTACACCAACACAGGCATTTCAAAGTACCCAAATCATCAGTGAGGTGTCGCATAGTTATGCCAATGTGAACCTTATTGAATGTAAAAGATATTAACACTTATGAACCGGTATTTTCTAAAACAGATTCAAAGTGTTACAGTTTCTTTCTGTTTAACTTTTAAAACAGAAATGAAAAACAGTGTTCAGAACACTCTATTCGGATACCGCTAAAATCCCTGCTCTGCATGTTCACAAACACTTAGTGGTTAATAATCCGCCAATATTACACACAATATAGTGACGCTTCTCGCTCCCATCAAAAAGGTGCATTAATAAGTATTTAACTCGCGCTAATATCTTTGATTCCTTCTACAGATGTCTATTTCGCAATAAACCTACTTACAAGCTAAAAGTCTATTTCGTAAATAGCCTACTTACTAATGTAACTACTTACCGCCTACTTATTTTCTGAATCATTATAAACATTTTAACAATTTGCAGATGATGGATATTTTTATTTATTTAATTACAAAATCCACAGCCTTTAAAACTAATAAAATATACATTTAGTAATGCAAACATTCTAACTAAGGACTTATTTATATATATATATATAAATTAAATAGCAATATTGTAACTCGTTTTTAAGTGTGCACATTTTTGACAAGAATTACTTTTGACGCTAAAATATTGCAGTGTTTTACTGATCAATAACTAATAAATAACTCCTTTATGTATCTAGTGGAACTATTTGCGACAACGGCCTTATGTCACGGAAAACATTGATGATGTTAATCCAATTTAAAAAAAATGTTTGACATACTAAAGAATAAAAAAAAACATCAGAAAATATGATAAGTTATTATAATAGAAAAATACTAAATAAATCGACTCGGCTCACAAGTGAATTCTGAGGCGGGAAATTTCGACGAGTGAAGGCTCGGTGCTCAATTATGAGAGCATTGGACCGGACTTCCAAAGGTTGCGGATTCGTTTCCCGCCTGAGAATTCAATTGTGAGCCGAGTCGATTTTAAGTAGTATTTTTCTATTATAATAATTTATCTTATAATATAGAATTGAAAAATGCATAAAATATATTAAAATTAGAAAATCACTGTGTTCCTCAAAATAAGGGACTTTGCCACAATCTCCACACATGGCAAGCAGATTGGGGATCGCACTAAAAATTAATAATTAGGGAATAATTCTACCCATTTGATCTACGGGAGGTACATAGAGGTAATTCCAGTATCATTGGAGCAGAGCGAGCAAAGCGACCGAAGCTCCCATGGATCAGCTTCAATGGCGCAATGTCTGTTACGCCATAACTTCCCGATTTCTTAACCGATTTTAATATTTTTTCAGTGGAATCGAATCAACAGGTTTAGGACCAGATGGTGATGGAGCCCGAATTTTGAAATTCGCATAAATTCCCATCGAAACAGATGTTTTTTTTCCCTTTTTGGTATTACGCTCTGCTCCAATATATGGTGCTAGCGTAGCTTTATGCTTAGCGACTGCATCGCCTAGTAAGATAGCATTGAAAAATGTATAAAATATATACAATTTATAAAATCACTGTTGGACGGAGGTGTGCCTCAAAATAAGGGATTTTGCCACAATCTCTACACATAGCAGGCAGATTGGAGATAGCACTAAAACAATAATTCGGGAAATCTGCTACCAATTTTGTGATCTACGGTAGATATATAGAAGTATCTCCAGTATCATTACATCTCTTTAGTATGAAGGTAGGTAGGTACTAATCCACTTTGCCTAACCCCATACGGCATAAGCAGCGATTTACCAATAAGAAAACAACCAGAACTCGTTGCTATGACAGCATAATTCAATACAAACGGCAACCAATAGCGTTACCATTTCATACAGTATATAATTAAAAGGAGGTAGTTAAAACATATTTTTCTAGTAGACCAATGGAATATCGAATCAAAATGGTTGTTATGGTAACTAAACTCAAAACAAATATTGACCAATGGTATAGAATCCACATAAAACGTAGGCTAAATAGGAATAGCCAATGAAATTTTGGAAACGAAAATAAATCTGAGAATTTACAATGATCTCTTAGCGCGATGCAAGTTCGATTGTGAAAGTGAGAAAGCTATACGCGATCTATAGTGACATCTCTTTTTAACAGTTAAACTTGAATAGCGTTAAGAGGTAAAGATGAGGCGTCAGGTTCATTTCGAATATTTTTAAAAAGCCTTTATTTAACTAGCAATTGTTAGCATATATCAAAAATAGAACATATTAAAATATATAAAGTGCTCATGTTTATGGTGCAAAGTTTTTTTTTTTTTTCTTTTAAATAAATAAATAAATAAATAAATATTTCCTACATTCACACCAATTAGCCTAGCCCAAAGTAAGCACTATAAGGCTTGTGTTATGGATACTAGGGTAACGGATAGACATACATATATGATACACAGATATGTAATATTCATAGAAATATATATAAACACCCATGACTCAGGTACAAATGCTCGTATTCATCATAAAAACATCTGCCCCTACCGGTATGAACCCAGGACCGTCGGTGCGAAAGGCAGGATCGCTACCGTTGCACCAAACGGTCGTCAAAGTTATTATTTTCACCTAGCAACACTAAACCTTGTGCGATTGTAATGTTTGTCGTTGATTGTGACTTCATTTTTTCCTGACATCGAACGAGGCTGGTCGAGAAAGCTGCGGAGAGTCGTATCGGGAGAAGGAAGAATAAATTATGGTACACTTCTGAAATATCTTATTATTTCAATACAATGTATGTTTGATTGATTCGGTCAAATTCATGCAAGCTAAATTCAATCGTTTTCTGTTTTGTCCATGAACCATTGTCATATCCATTTCATGCTTCTTTATCACAAGAACTCTGCTGGGTGAGTTCTGGTGATAAAGTTGTCTCACAAAAAACTCATCCTTCGCCAAAAAATGAGGGAAGAAGGACTACCATGATTTAATGCTTGCCATACGGGTTGGAGATCGCAGTGCAAGACCATAATTTAGAAAACACTTACACATTTTGTGGTTTACGCAAAATAGCAGCTATGCAGGAACTTTTATGAAGAAATAAGTATTAGACCGTTTCACATACATTGTTCTGAACTCAAGTTAGGAATCTAAAACTGTGTTATGACGTTCAGAAACAGCGATAGGTCTACACAGATCCGAGCTTATATAGAAAAGTTAGTGTTCTACTTCGACCCGGCTGGGGTTTGAAATCCGGGACCTCGGAGTGGCTTTTCCATGACTACGGAGGTAGTCATCTATACTACTATTATAAAACTGACGAGTTTGTTTGTTTGAACGCGATAATCTCAAGAACTACTAGTCTGATTTGAAAAATTCTTTCACTGTTAGGTAGCCCATTTATCGAGGAAGGCTACAGATTATATATCATTCATCATATAATACTCGTACCTGAGAAACAGCAACGTGTGGCCGGGTCAGCTAGTAAGTTATAAACCTATATCCTCCATTGTCATTAGTCACATTTACGGGAACCTTAAGTGTGAGAAGTTTTAGTGTTATTCTAACTGCCTTACACTACATGATGAAGAACGTCAAAGGTGTTCGTCGTTTCAGATCAATTAGTAGTGAGAGAAAATTATAGGTTTAAAGCAACATCATCTTTGGGAACAAAAGGTTCTCGCATAATTTCGATAGTCATAAAGACACTTGGTACACTAATCAATAGGCATAAATTTGTGATGATTATATTTCTTCACTGCTTTGTGTTATATTTTGATTTTATTTACTTATTATTATCAATGTATAGTTATAATGTAACTAAAACTAAGTGCATTTTCAAGAACTATTTGAATAATTGGTACAGATAGTACGAATTTCTCGATTTTAATATTGTCATTAACTTATTGTTTAGATTAAAAAACACCTAACCTCAATTTATGTAAAAAAAGGTATGGATAGAGCAACAGGAGTTGCACTTATGCGGATGGCCGAATGTGATGATTTTGAATAGATTCAATTATCATCACAAATTGATATATATTACATGTGTCCGTTACCAGCCACGATAGATACATATATACTGTTCCGGCCCACAACCATCATAAAAAAACATTAGCAAACCGTTGTACACTCAGCATTGCTGTGCTGGTAGGACATTTCAAGTTGGATTGTATTAGTCTGCACTACCCCACTTACCTTCTGATCGCAGCAAGACGCGCATCAAAGTTACCTTTTTTTTCTCTGTAATTTATATATTATACGAAGATCAAAATTATTTTGAGTTTAAATAAGCTCCTGCATGTCAAGCGAAGACATATACAATTGTGTCTTTTTCCTCACAAGGCTCACAGATTTCCACTTTTCACGATTTATCTTTCGCTTTTCAACTCTCATCAGACCTTTCACACAAGCTCGTCGGTAGAGGGTGCTTTTGAACTGGCCTTTTTGCAGGACATCTTCTATTTGGTCCCTAAAAGTTTGCCTTGGTCTCCCTTTACCGTCTTGCCCATACAAGTTTGCATCAAATACCAACCAGCAAGTTAAATCAACTTATCTTCTTCATCATCCTATTATAGTGACTGCCTAGACGTCCTCTGTAGTCGCATAGCACTTTTAATGGTAACGCCTCTCCGAGGGGAACCCCCCTCACGTTCGGTCTCCGGTCGGACCAATCTAGAAAAGTTCCTTTTCTAACTTTTTTATGTTGGGTGGGGACATGGGAATCCATAAAGATTTTCCCCTAGGTTAAAAAAGTGAAGGTTCATATAGGCTAGCCAACGACCGACGAGAGGATCCTACCATCAGCATTGTACTTAGCCTTTTGTTTCTGTCCTTGGGGAAATCCTTATGGATGGATGGTAGACGGCGAGGATATGCTGACTCCCCCTAACCATTGAGCACGGAGCGTAGGCCATAGATACCCACACGGACCATGGCAGAAAGCCCGTACTACGGGGGATTTCTAGAAGGCCCACAAAATGCCCCTGCATTGCACTTAGCCTCCCACGCCGTTACAAGAAAATATACTGTTCTTATCTTTGGAACGGTTCCGGCCAATACCAAATCCAGACGCTTGAGTCCATTGAGAAGAGGGCCAAGAGGCTTATTGGCAATGACAATCTTGTTTATAAACAGATCAAAAGCCTTGAGCGTAGACGAAAGGTGGATAGCCTATCCGATTTTTATAGGATACATTTCGGAGAGTGTGCAGCAGAATTGCACAACCTTGTTCCGCCATCCCCATTCATCGGACAACCAGACTTACAAATAGGCCCCAATGGTAGATATACCAAATAGTCACACTAAGCGTTTTAATTTCAATATACTGATACGTACCGCTAAGGAGTGGAACTCTTTGCCTGAATCTGTATTTCCTGACAAATTCAATTTAAGGGTCTTCAAGTCACATCGCATCCTAGATCGCATCGTCGCTTACCATCAGGCGAGATAGTGGTCAAGCGCCTGCCTATTAGTATAAAAAAATGTGTTGACACAAAATTTCGTAATAATATCTTTACATATACCTTTTTTTTTTCTTTACATATACCTAGTTTTCGTTTATTTTTTAGATCTTTCTAATGAATAAACTTAATAGCAGTGGGTAATAAAACTAAAGCTTTTGATTAAAAAGTTATGCATAGAACGAGGCTACGGAGACCACAGATAAACTAAACATAAACGGATAGACAGCTCCCCTGTTGTATTCCCGAGCTGTAGTTTAAAACTTTGGTAATTTTATAATTTTTATATAGGTATTTTATGCATTTTTCAATGCTATCTCATAAGATATCGGGTCACAAGTGAATTCTGAGGCGGGAAAGGAGTCGATTTTTTCTAGTATTTTTCTATTATAATAATTTAACTTGGTAATTACAATATTTTTTGGTGTGTTCACAGACTGTTCTCATTTTTTTTTTATTTTACTGTCATTGTCCTTCAGATTAAACATTCCAAAAGAATAAAGTGAAAAAGGGGGTTTGTGCTATGGATACTAGGGTAACGGATAGACATACATATATGATACATAAACATGTAATATTTATAGAAATATATATAAATACCCATGACTCAGGTGTTCGTATTCATTACACAAACATCTGCCTCCTCCAGGACTCAACCAACCCAAGACCGTTGGTGCGAAGGGCAGGATTACCAAATGTAATCGATTGGTGTTAATAATTACACTTTGCTAGTTACACAAAATAGTAGTTTATGAAACTGGTACATAATGAGGGTTATTATAATATCTAGTTATGTGCAGTTTCATACACTACTTTATCTTATCTAATACATTGAATATATCAAATAAAAGATAGAGATTGATACAGTTTATTTATTGGTTATTGTAAGTGTTAACATTTTGTCTATTACAATGACTTTACTGGTAGAAGATTAAGACTGACTGCTGCCGCAGTCTCATAAATGTCGGGCGGCGTTAAATTTTCTTCACTTTCACTATCAGACATTTTAATAAACAATAATAATTATCCAGCGAAACACAACAACGAATTGCAAGGAAACGTATTATGGCGCCAAAATTCCCGGTATCACCGCGCATGCGCCAAAGCGCGCACAGCCTCAGATAAAAAATGAAATAGTGCTATACGAATTGGCGCAGTATTGTATCAAAGATGTGTAATCGGAAAGTAATGAAAAAAAAATATTTTAGCATTATTTTGTTAGAGAAGTAGTGAATAATATTTTTTTAAATTTCATTACGCTATTTGTAAAGTTCGTCAATATAAACTCGTTTTGAGTTAATTATTTTGAATTTTACGATGTGAGCGTAGATAAATGAACATTATTTTCTACCCTAAAGGGACTCAAACCTTCTAAGGGACGTTTATCTTCTAAGGTAGCGTTACAGCTTGGCCAAGCCGATTGTCAAGTGTTTTTTTTTGAATACTTGCTTCTGCAAAACATGATGACGATAAAATTGCTGATCAAAATGAATGGGGAAAAAAATCAGAAAAATGGATTGTGAGAGAACTTAAACTTTCATAAATAAATATTATTATATTATCTATTATATAAGCATTTAACTGCAAGATTTAATATCTAAAAAAAAACCATTACAAGAAAAAACTTAATTTTCTTGTTTTAATGTCTTTAACAATAATAAAAAAAAAATCATACCGTTACATTAAGTAAAATAACGAAGAAATACAAATACAAAAATATAAACATGGCGCGTAAATGTGACGCAATGTGTGAGGTGAATACAAAGGAATCCTGAATCACACTCGCAAAGTTATTACGACCACCAGATCTAATATAACGATAAAATAGGTAATCCGTAAAAAGTTTGTTCATAGAATACTTCTCTTCAGCGGTTCTTAACCTCTTTTATAATGCGCACAGCAAAGGATTGGAACTCACTCCCTGCATCTGTATTTCCGAGAGCTTATAATCCGACCGTTTTTAAAGCCAGGGTGAATAGGCACCATCTGGGTTAGCTCGTTCCATAGTGGATCCTGTCTTGGCCCCGGGGCTTGATTGGGATCAAGAGTGAACACATTTAAAATTAAAAAGAAAATACTTTACATTTAATTCATTTAAATAATACAGATGTAACGCTTTGCACAGAGCAGTCTTTGGCGCTAGGTTGCTGCTGCTTTTAATGAGAAGTTAACCTTTTCATATCTAAATATTTAAAGGACTTTGTTCTAAGTGGCTGACTTGCTAACAGAAAAACGCACAGCTTAAATCGCATAAAATTCTCCTTGCAAAAAAGTCCATGGGCAGTGTTTAAAAATAAATTACCCTTAATGGAGTTAAAAAAGGAGTTGAAACATTGTTTGAAAAGTCCACTATTATTGAAGTAACTACTAAGTAACTAAGTAGGTACTAACCTTTGTTAAAATAAACAAACATTTAATTAGTTTGTTCTGGAAATAACACCTTAGGGGTATTAGGGGTAGTGGATGATATAGGAGAAGAAAAAAAAAGTGTAATTTTGAAAGTTAGTAACTTGTTTAACATGCATACACACCTCATAATTTTAACACAAACATACATAACATTCATACATACACACAATAATAAACTTTCAATTAAGCAAGCCTTTTTATTTTTATTTAACTTTTGTAATTTAACTTACAATCAAATTCCTACCTTCGTTAAACCGGAATGGAAAAGCGATAAGTTACTTTTACAGTTTTCTTATATACTTACTGGGAATGTTACCACAAAAAAATTTGTAAACAAATGATTTGTAATTGATATAACCATTTTGTTTTCAAATAATTTATTAGGTGGGCTCCCGGTAATAATTAATGGTAATTTTGTAGTTTTAATATTACTTACCACACATTTTTAATGTAAATTAAACGTGTAACAAAGAACTTAAATGCTTTCAAATAAATTAACGAAAATCGATAACTAATTCAATCGAAAGGAGAATCAATTATTCGATTATTATACCAAGATGCCAGGGCCGTGAAAAAAGCTTTGACGGTTAATAAATAATTAACTAAATGTCATTCACTTTGGTTTGCTTCGTTTCGTGCGATTGTGCGTCTTCACTTGTTATTTCTTACGACCTCACATGAAAAACGAGTCATATATTTAACCCTTTTAAGAATCAATTCAGCGTCAGAGGTTCTTTACTTCACTTTTTTATAAACTTCTATTTCTCATATTTGGTTCTTAGACTTCTTAAGTAAATTAAATTAACCCTTTCCGTGCCAACTACGAAAATACTATTTAAACACTTAACATGTATTTTTATTCCTAATGCCAAACTCTAAAAAACCGATCTTACTTGTAGTGCCCAGAAATATATTTTGTATAGGATGCCCAAAAAAATCCACGAATTTACTCGTAGTCGACACCATGTTACAGTAACGCACTACGAGTATTCTTGTAGCTGGCACGGAAAGGGTTAATTAGATAAATGATGCGCTTATTCTTGTTTTTATATTTCTGTCCTCCTGTCATCCTGTGATCATGGCTCCTGTAGAGGAGAAGCTCCAGAAATATCAATTAATTATACGAAAAAAGTAATAAGGGCATTGTTTATTCTGTTAAGGTAGCTTTAATCTATTTCTTAGTTCTCAGATCGTAATAATCAGACAATTTTTTAAAATAATAAATTATCATAATAATTTTACAAATAAAAATGCTTATATTCTGTTACAGCCAGGCCTAAGTTTAAATGAAAGTCACAGTGTTTTCATTACTAAAAGATACGCCAAAACTTAATCCGAAATTTTAAAACAATTCAAATAGATCCGTGAAAATATTTCATGCTTTTAATAATTAATTGTACAGTTAAATACTTTCGTCGCATACAACGTCGCCTGAAGGCTACATTTCACAGTCGTGGAAATTCGGACACTACTGACTAGCAATGCGACACTATAATGCACTCGCGATTGACCACAAACTCGTAAAGTAAAATTAATCAATCCAGTATATTTTTTTGCTTACGTTTTCGCGCCTATTGTAATCGAAATATAACTAGTCCGATGCAGTCGCTAAGCATTAAGCTTCGATAGCATTTTAAAATCTATAATCTAAGATCACAAATTTGTTATTTGTCTGTCCGCTCTTTTTCCCGCTCTTTTTCCATTGTATATGCGTTACCATAGCAAAGCGTTAACCGCAAGTAGTTCGTCTACCGGACGCTAGATGGCGCTAATGGAATAATCTTTAATAATGAAAAAAAATAAAGAATTTTGTGCACCCGTGCGAAGCCGGGACGGGACGGTATTAAACAAAAATAATAAAAAAAGAAATTGATTGTCTGTAAAGTCAGTTTACGGAGGACAATTTTAGGTGATAGCGTCATAAGAAAACATTGATAAAAAGTTGCATACTTTTATGAATTGATAAATTATTCATCAATGAAACAACGCTGGCCTACAGCGTAAAAATCAGAAAGGTACTAGAAAATTTCGACAAGTGTTCACAAGGCTCAGTAGCTCAATTGGGAGAGCATTGGACCGGATTTCCAAAGGCTGCGGGTTCGCGTCCCGCCTGAGAATTCACTTGTGATCCGAGTCGATTTTTTCTAGTATTTTTTATTATAATAATTTATCTTATAAAATCGCATTAAAAATGCATAAAATATATAAAAAACTATTATGAATTGAATTGAATTATTATCACTGAATTATCATTATTTCGTATAATACAAAGAAGGAGTTAATTGATTTTTTTTATAAATTAACATAAAATTTTTGTAATAAACAATAGAAAGCGCATTAACTTTTCACGCAAGACGTTATCACGTCAATAAAATTCAATAATGTTTAGTAAATTCTAAAATTCCATAAGAATGAAAACTTTCAAAAAGCGCGCGCTTCTTGTTCAATGGGAAATTCCATAGAGCCAATGTTTTTTGGTTGTAACTTTTTGATTTTGCGAATTTCATAATTCGGTCCGTCAAGATCTAGCCCTAAACCTGTTGGTGCGATTCATTACAAAAAAAAGAAGATCGGCTAAGAAATCATAGAATTATGACGTCACATACATTTTGTCATTGAAGTTCATCCATGTCCAATAACTAACTAAAATACAAAATAAAACTATTTTATTTTTATAAATTTAGTAGTTAAGAACGTGCTCTATTAAAATATTTAATGATAGTAACACATGTTATATGTCATCACGGCTCCTGTAAGGCAGTCGAAATATTAGGATAAATATATAAAAAAAACTGGCCAAGTGCGAGTCGGACTCGCGCACCGAGGTTTCCGTAAAATATTTTTATTATATGATGTAACAAATAATTTACGGTTTTCGCATTTTTTCCTTTATCTGTGCTATAAGACGTTGCTTCGTACAAAATTTCAAGATTCTGAGTTCACGGGAAGTACCGTGTAGATTTTGATTCCCTTGCGAGTGTCGAAATTTTGCGGAATTTTGCAGCATAAACGGCTCTATCTTTTGATTGCGTTGGCTTAGAAGTTTGAGTTTTTCACGCTCCAAGGGACAGTATAACTGAGTATTTGATATAAATTTCGGCTTGATACGTCCACGTGTTCCTGATAAAAAGGGTCTTGACAGACGGACGGACGGACAACAAAGTTATCCTATAAGGGTTCCGTTTTATCCTTACGAGGAACGGAACCCTAAAAAACAGAAAAAGCGTTAAAAGTATAGAAACTTAAGTGTCGAGGGCCTTTGAAGGTTGGAGACTACATTCGAAGTTGTTGAGCGGGGCAAACAACTCGTAGAATTGATGGCCGTTGAGGCAGAAAAGTTTTCGAGGTGCGACGACGATCTGGTGAAGGTTGCGGGAAGGACCTGGATGCAGGCAGCGCAGGACCTGTCGTTATGGAGATCCTTGGTGGAGGCTTTTGTCCAGCAGTGGACGACATTTGGCTGAAACAAACGAACGAATATTGTTTTAAGGGTAATAGGGGCAGACTTATCGAATTTCTTAGTGTATAAGCTCATAGACACACTAGTTATAGATTCATAGTTCTTAAAATCGTCAATAGATGACACTATACCATTTACATCACGCTTACTTGGTTTTCTATGTATATAGCTTAACGGTACTAATAATTGTTTTAATTTGTCTTGGATACAGTTGTTTTTTATCACCTGTCTGGGATTTGTTCACTTAGTAACCAAATTTTCCTTAGTTGTGAAATTCTGTCGTTATCGTAAGTACGTACAAATAGAGTAGAAAACTGTTAATTAAAAAGTAACAAAGCATCAATGCGTCGATACTGCAAAATCAAAAAGAATCCATATAAATATATTTTTCAATACCAATTAAATTTAAAAACACGAAATTTTTAATACACTTAAATTTTAGTCTAGATTCCGAATGAATTGCGCAAATTGGAGTACTATTTTTATAACCGAAGTATACGCATAAAAGTTAGTACAAATGAGCAATTTTATAGGCAACCACTTGATATATCAGCAATGAATTTTTGCCATTAATTGTGTTCAGGCAATTATTTCGATAAACAGACAGTGTATCCGGGTAGATAATGGCAAAATAAAATCCGTTCAAAATATTAATAATTTTTTGCTGATTACAGTTCTAGCCTAACTTTATCGAATGATTTTTGAATCATCTTAGTTCAATTTAAGGCGATCCTTCAGTACTCTGCGCCTAAAGTTCAATAATGCGTTTAGGATTGCTTGCTGTGGTTACCAAGATAGTGGAATGCGTTACGTATGTTTACCGAAGATTTTAAAGCAAAAAATTGTCTCATTCCTTCAGCGACTGTGTGATTCAAACAACGGCATCCTAAAAGTTACTGTTGCCAGATTTCTGACTGTCCTAACTGTCCTAACTGTCCTAAAAATGCTGTATGGAAATAGTGACAAGCTTGAAATTGAAATGAGCATTAAAGGTACTAACAATACTTACAGAGCTTCATAAGTTTATACTGTTACATATATATACCAACTCGGGCTACGTCTTGTTCTAGTCTTAAACCTGTTGGTTCGATTCATCAAAAATACGAAAATCGGCTGAGAACTCATAGAGTTATGGCATCATATACATTTCATCATTGAAGCTGATCCATAGGAGCTTCGCTCGCTCCGCTCAAATTATATTATTGTACTAATAAAATACTTTAGAAATAAACGGGCGAGTTTAATTTGAGCGATATTGACCTATCAGCGAAGATATATAATTGCCAACCAAATCAGCAAATGCTGATTCTTCGTTACCAATACCCAATTTCATCTTTCTGTTGGCTTAAAAAGAGACAGAGAATTATTCTGCTATTCTTACTTGCAAAAAGCAAAGCAAAAAAGAGCATTGCAAAGCATGCAGTTAGTATTATATAAAAATCAACTCACGCTTGATTGCCTTAACTGGTGAAATTGGTGAAGAGCAGGCTTCATACCTTAGCTCATCGCCGCAAAGTTGCCTGTCTGTCAATCTTCTACAGACTGCACTTTGGAGAGTGTGCTCAAGAGCTGCATTTGCTTATACCGCCATCTCCTTTTTTCCATCGGACATCCGTAACATGCGGGCTACCACCCTTTCTTGGTTGCCATTCCTACCTGTCGCACCAAGCGCTTCTCAACATCCTTCATAATGCGCACAGCAAAGGAGTGGAACTCCCTCCCTGCGTCTGTATTTCCGAGAACTTATAACCCATCCATTTTAAAAGCCATGGTGAATAGGCACTTTCTGGGTTAGCTCGATTCTGTCTTGGCCTTGGCGTGATTGGGATCAAGAGCGAACCCATCCTAAATTAAAAAAAAATACTTGATACAATTTTCTAGCAATCTTACAGAATAGGATTACCAGTAGTGCCGAACACATAGTACTGTATGACGTGGCTGATTCATCTTACTGTTAGTTTAATTATTTAGTATAGACGCTATTTCGCTAGTGAACTTGTCGTGTGGTGTTATTCTATATTTGAAGTACTTGTAAATAATACTTTTTTTTTAATTACTACTCGGTCAGGCTCTTATACATAAAAACTTTTTTCGTAAAACTTTCTGAGTGGCCTAGTTTAATGCTGCCGCGCTATTACGAGCGTTAAAAGCCTTAAATGCAGGAACAGTGAAATATACAAATATATAAATGGCGCGTAGATATGCTGTGAAAGCTATATTAAGGAATTCTGAATCATGATGGCAAATTTATTTAAGGTAAATATGATTTCCAATGATAAGCGAAATTTGTTCCATAATGTAAAATAAATTGGACGTGAGTACTCACGTCTTGGCACTATTAAACAGCTACTTTTAGGTCTTTATACAGACTTGCAGGTCAGACTTAGAAATAAGGAAACCAGTAAGGAAGATACGTAAGTGTGAAATCTAATATAACTTTGTTATATAACTTTGTAAAATTGTCGCCTGTGATCGAAATTCGACCGTATGTCACTTTATATTTAAGTTAAAACATTATTTTGCCAAAGACTCTTTATTCAAGAGTTCATTTACTTATATTCTTCGAACAAAGTATATAAAATACAAAATAACAATAAATCCAAAGAAATGAAGGCTGAATTTTAGCTTTATACATACTCCAACTGCATCGAAATTTTAGTTTCTGAGTTTGACATTCAGTAAGACTATAATTAATCTTCCTTATATATTTTCTAACTTTTGTCGAATGACATCAAGCTTTTTCGAATTAATACAAGAAATAATATAATAATTGCAAGAATATATACATACATAAAATCACGTCTTTTCCCGCACGGTTAGGCAGAGATCACAGAATTCCACTTACCACTATTCCGACATCTCTAGCTTCTTCAAATATCATCACCCTTTTCATACAAGCTCGTCGATTAAGGATACTTTTGACATGCCCTTTTTTCGTGACATCCTCTATTTGGTCTCTGAAAGTTCTTAAAAAGATATACAATGTGTCCCGTCACCAGTGTCGGAGCTTTTAATGGTGTGAAATATGGCATTTTTTATCGTCAAATTGCCCCTCAAATTTTGTTTTTCTCTTACGGCCGCCATTTTGTTTTCTTGGTAACCAAGACCTGGGCTCTCATACTAATTCGACCACCACTACTCATGTTAATGTCCTATCAACATTAAAAAGGTGTCATTTGATAGCTAAACATGTAGACAACAGTTACACAGCCATCGTGTTTCAATTGTCACGAAATAAAAAATAGAAAATAATAATTAAAGAAAAACAAATAGATTCATTTTTGTGTATTTTTTAATTATTGACTTTTTGAGAAAAACCAAATTTGAGGGGCAATTTGTCGATCAAAAATGCCATATTTCATTAAAAGCTCCGACACTGGTGACGGGACACATTGTATAATTATGAAAATCTATCGAATCGCACACGCTGTGACCGCGACAGTAACATTTGGGTATCTGGCCAAACAATACTTAACTGAGTTAGCACAATTCGTTATACACAATTGTCTTTAGAGTTTTCACATCATTGAAAGACAGATTATTTGACGACCGTTCAGTGCAATGGTAGCGATTCTGCCTTTCGCACCGATGGTCCTAGTTTCGAATCCCGGATGGGACCAATAAATGTTTTTTTGATGAATACGAGCATTTGTACCTGACTCATGGGTACATAATATATATATTTATATACGTAATTACTCAGGGGTCTAGGCTCCGAATATGATTTTGTCCCATTCGGTGTCGAGACCCTTGGTTCGGGGGTTCTAGCGTTATAAGGCTTTTTAAGGAAATAGCAAATAGGTTAGTCGACATCGCAGGAGACCGAAGAGCTGGCAGCTACCTCGGACAAAGAATAAGTCTAGCTATTCAAATGGGGAATGCTGCCAGTATCTTCGGAATCTTGCCTAAGGGGACTTCTTTTAATAATATATTTTAGTTATTATTTTTCTTTTATTTAGGTTTTTAGTTTTAGGTTTATTTTACATAACAATTACCTGAAATATTACTTAATTTTTATGTTTATCTGTCATCCAAGTATCCATAAAACAAGCCTTACAGTGTTCACTTCAGGCTAATTGGTGTGAATGTAAGAAATATCATTATTAAGGGAAAATTCTTCATCATTAGGTAGGTATCCATTTTCACACAACTTTAACTAACTTTCGTCACCAAGATCTCTACACGTCTAAGTGATTTGCCTAAGTTTCCGATCCAGACAAGATCTTTCCGTCCGTCTGTATACTTATACTGAGTCACTATTGGAGCGTAGGCATTATTATTTTTCTTTTTTTGAGATAGCGAAACATACTTTGTTGAACTTTGACGGAACAGGGGATGTAAGGAGGCATTAATTTATACTTGGATAATTTAAATATATTTTTCACATCACTAAGCGGTTAAAGTGTATTCTATATATTAAATTTATAACTAATAAACAAATAAATTTATTGTGAAGATTTTTTTTAATTATCATACAAGATAGCATATGAAATGCAAATTATAAAACATGAATTATATGGCTATTTTATCAAAATCAAAATTACTTTATATCATAGGCACTTGCGGGCACTTCAAATCGTCAATTTTACAAAATTAATGAAATATTCTACTAAAATCAAGATAACCCGTGTGCTAGCAGCAAATACATCCGCGGAGTTGATGCCGCGCATGTAATCGCCACGAGCGACCCGATTCCGAATGTAGGGGCTAACATGAGAAGAATCGGGCAAGAAACTCATGTGCCACTTTTAAAATCACCTTGTTTTGACAATCGATTAAGATAAAAAAATATATCTTAAGCGATTGTGCAAACATTTGGAAAAATGTTTCTTTCCAATTCCAGGATATACATGTCAAGAAGCAATGCTGGCCCACAGCGTAAATAAGTATAAGTTTCGTCAGGTTTTGATAAGGCAGTAGCTCAATTGGAAGAGCAGTGGATCGGACGTCCAAAGGTTGCGAATAAATTGTGAGCCGAATCGCTTTTTCTAGTACTTTTTTTATAAAATAATTATCAAGTTTTGTTGAAAACTAATACAAACGTATGACAGTTTAAGTTGATATGTTGTAGACTGTACTACAGAGTTAGACCACTCGTAATACAAACAAGTAGCTTACCATGAGGAGTTAATTGAAATGTTAATAATGTGTGAAAAGATTGAAAATTTGATGTGTTTTTAAGAGAAGAAATGGCGATACAGAGAAATCTATTACCAAAAAAACTACACGATAATTCAGAAATGGTAGAATGTTGTAAGTAATTATGTGTAATCGATTCTAATACCAAGAAGACATTTTTCAGTTTACTTGTATATTCAAATAAATTTAATTAAATAACATTCGTCTTATAATAGATACACCATTCCAGACGAACGAAGCTATAAATATCGTGAGCAACTCGAACGAAGTCGGAATGAGCCCTTAAAGTTATATTTACCAAATTAAAAACTAATCATGTTCTCATGTATACGATAGTAGTAAACAGCAAAAGTGCATACGATACGACTGGTTTTCACTTTATTTATAATTGCTTAGAGTTGCGTATAGTTTATTGATTGATTTCTTATATAATATTATTACTACTGTATGATTCTTTTGACAGTCGCTAAAATTATGTCAATTCTAATTATTTCTTGAATTTTATTATTTTTATAAAGCATTTAGACAGTGCGCTTCTACAGTGCTATTAGCAAAACACCAGATGCTAACATAATAAAGTTTGCATAAGTTGTAATGAGTAATTTAAAAACCAAACAAATTATAACATAACCATGTTTTTTTTATTCAAGTATAAGTACGTATATAAATTTATTTGTTCGCGTCGCATTTCTAGCCCCTCCATTCCATCTATGTCCAGAAAAATGCGTTTCCGTTGACTCGAAACCGCCTAGGGGTGTACCAATTAGGGGCGTCCGCTCTAGCGATCTATTGTGACAACAGCGGCAACCCTACCGATTGTCAGTTTGGAAGAAATGTTTACACATTTTTAAGAAGAGTAACTACAGTTATGATAATGAACATAGTTTTTTACTAATAATTTTCTAACTATTTAGAAAAATACTTCACAAAGTCGAAAGGTAAATCTCAATGCTAGGGTACAGGCCAACTAATTAATAAAAATACTTTATAGCGAGAGTTATATTCATTTATCATCCATTGATCATCTATCATTCAGTTATCATCTCTGATAGTCATTAATCGTGATCTTATTGTGAAAAAATACTGAAGTTTAGGCCGTATGTGCTTTGTACCCTTTGCAGTCCCTTATATGAAAAGTTAACAAAAAAAAAAGCAGTCGCCCGGATTGCGAAAGGTCGTGGGTTCGAATCCCATCTGAGGGCTCGGAGGCGTGGTTGTTTTTTACACACGTATTTTATATCTTATAGAAATATTGCATTGTGAATGCAAAAAATTAAATAAAAACATAATTATAGCTGGTTCCATCTTAATTGATTGTTTAATATTTGTAAAAATATTACTTTCAATGTTGAAGGTAGTTAGCGTTCAACATTGGTGGAACGATACTAGCTCATAGTAGAAGTTGGAATACGTTTGTAAAATTCGACACGTTTGCCAGCGTCTCGGTAGCTCAGCGGTCAGAGCAGTCGCCCGGATTGCGAAAGGTCGTGGGTTCGAATCCCATCTGAGGGCTCGGAGGCGTGGTTGTTTTTTACACACGTATTTTATATCTTATAGAAATATTGCATTGTGAATGCAAAAAATTAAATAAAAACATAATTATAGCTGGTTCCATCTTAATTGATTGTTTAATATTTGTAAAAATATTACTTTCAATGTTGAAGGTAGTTAGCGTTCAACATTGGTGGAACGATACTAGCTCATAGTAGAAGTTGGAATACGTTTGTAAAATTCGACACGTTTGCCAGCGTCTCGGTAGCTCAGCGGTCAGAGCAGTCGCCCGGATTGCGAAAGGTCGTGGGTTCGAATCCCATCTGAGGGCTCGGAGGCGTGGTTGTTTTTTACACACGTATTTTATATCTTATAGAAATATTGCATTGTGAATGCAAAAAATTAAATAAAAACAAAAAAAAGTGAGTCATAAATCTTTATTTTCTTTTTTTCTTTATGGCTTGCATGATTTTTGCATTTAGCCAGTGTCAAGTAAATATAAATACCAGTTTTTGAGTTTTTTTTTCCTAATTTGATGATGATGAACGAACAGTGGAATATCCCTTTTCCTAGATTTTAGTAAATGTGTGGGGTTTAATTGAAACCTCCCCGTGGACTTGAGAGAGCAGGAAAAGACAACTTCCGCTGCTTTGTTACACTTGCCAATACTATTGTATATTTACAAACACTTAGTGGTTACTAATCCACCATTATTACGCACTAATATCCATCAAAACACAAATTCTAACAAGAGAAACAAAACCACCAACGTGACGCTTCCCACTCCCGCCAAAAAGCCATCACGCGCGCTGTATCAACAGGAAAAAGTATTTCGCTTTGACTACTAGCACCTGCGAAAATAACTTTACCTTCACAATCATGTGGCTCTCGCGTCACCAAAAGCATAGCTGACGAATCTAAACCCCTATTTACAAAAACTACCATCGTGTGATTTTCAGCTAACCGATTCATTGCTACATACAATTTCAGAAAAGAAGGCTACGAGCTTGATTTACGTAAAAAAATAAGATAGTT
The DNA here is from genome assembly GCA_927399485.1 of Calamotropha paludella. Taxonomy (NCBI): domain Eukaryota; kingdom Metazoa; phylum Arthropoda; class Insecta; order Lepidoptera; family Crambidae; genus Calamotropha; species Calamotropha paludella. Next base: position 8,807,338 of record OV656830.1, on the reverse strand, counting down.
TTATTCTGGAGTGATTTCCCTAAAACTTGATTCGAAGGAGTTATCATCGATTTAAAAATAACACTGTTTCAGTGGCTAATGCCACACGCAAAAAAAGTGATGACACGACAGGCGTGCCATCAGCAACGAGTCGGTTAAAAAAACCTCACTTTAAACTGCTAGGCAATCATAAAACAACTGAAATAAAGTCATTTTCGATTAGGTGATTTGAGATAATGAACCTTTTATTCCTCGTAGATAATTTATGTACCTATTAATTAACATAGAATTCATCTATATATGTATATATATAACTAGACGATGCGGTCGCTAAGCATAAAGCTTTGCTAGCACCATATATTGGAGCGGAGCGTAACATTAAAAAAAAAACAATAAAAAATATGAAATTCAATAATGATTAACAAATTTTAAAATTCCATAACAATGAAAACTTTAAAAAAGCTCGCAATTTTTGTTACGATGGGAATCCCATAGAACCAATGTTTTTTGGGCATAAATTTTTTATTTTTGTGAATTTTTTAAAATTCGGACTCCGCCACTATCTGGTCCTGATTCGATTCCGCACAAAAATTATTAAAATCGGGTAAGAACTCGGGAAGTTATGGCGTAACAGACATTGCGCCATTGAAGCTGATCCATGGGAGCTCCGCTCCAAAAATTCTCTATCACAGTGTTTGAACGCAACGAGCTCCGAAACTACTCAACCGATTTCGATGACTTGTTTTATTTTGCTGAATTTGTTCTGACTTAGGACATATGAGGTTTCATTTTAATGTATTACAAAGCAACGCGTGGCCGAGTCAGCTAGTGTATATATTATAGGTATGGAATAAGTGTCATTGTGTACCTATTTGGAATGTTTTCTTTTAAGCCTAGTTTAACACCGTAATTAATTCTAAGTTTTTTATTGAATTCTGATAATATCCTTGATCTACCTTGTTCGATAGCAAATGAAATGTATATATTTTAAGCAGCTCTGTAAAATAACTAACATACATTTTTTTTAATATTCTAGAAAGAAAAATATTTTTTGACTATTTTATTTTTAATATATTTTTTAGCTGATTTACTTATTTTTTTTAACTATCAATCGTCTACTACGACCCTGTTTTTTCAGTTACCTACAATTTTGATGTTCACAATAATAAAATAAATTACCTACTAAAAAAAATAAAAACAAATGCCTGCAACAAACTACAAAATATATGGACAGTAGACAAAAAATTATCTACGATCGAACAACCACAGTAACTTACATGGACTGTTAACTTCATTATCCTTCCTTGGCTAAGCCGTAGCCGGATAATAAGGAAAAAAACACACTTAAAGAAATCTAAGCCAAATATACCCTTTTAAACTTTTACCGTTCCATTAAAAACTGATTATCGGGTAAATGCGCGAAAAATAAGATTTTAATGAGAAACACAATTACTGTTTAAGACTTGGCTTAAAAGACTAAAGACTAGACTAGGCAATAAAGTTTGTTTTTTTAATCTTTCACTTTCTGACTACGAGCACATTCATCAGTTATTATGTTTATTGTTAAGAAATTAAAGTTTATATTTCATAATTATTCTTCAGATACACGTGGTGTGTTAGTGGTTAAATGATTTACACTAGTTCTTTTTTATTTATGACTAGCGGCCAGTCCCGGCTTCGCACGGGTGGACAAAATTCTTTAAATTTTTTCTAGCATTAAATATAGCCTATGTTACTCAGCGTGAATGTAGCTTTCCAATGGTGAAAGAATTTTTGAAATCGGCTTAGTAGTTTTTGAGTTTATTCATTGCAAACACAAAAAAATACAAAAATACAAATCTTTCCTCAATCAAATAGAAATCTACAAAATATAGGGTTTTACTGCCAAATAGTAGTAACATTTGCGTATTAAAAAAGTTGCGTGTATTTATATTTCTGATAGGTATTTTGGGCTTTTTTATTCAACAGTCTTGAACAGAGTTAGACAGGTATTTTTGTCACATCACTTTAGATGTATTTAGTAGATAAGTTTCCAGAGAAAAAAATAAGGTATATAGTACAATTGCATAAAAACCGTTTGTTATTGTCAAAATTTAATAAAACCTCATCAAAGATGAAAACCATAGAAAATTGTGTTCAATCTTGCGCTCTTTTATAAAACACCTCATATCTACCCACGCTTTTCTCTGCTGTCCATTAAGACTAATATCCATCACTCTCCAAGTAAAATACATTATACCTTCTCATAATACGTCCATACCTAGCCAAGAGGTCCCTTTTTGCCCAACTTTTCTTGGTAGCTGATATAAACATCCACTAATACTAGAATCTTAAGATTAGCAGCTTTCGAACAGTAATAATATTTGCTTCACTTTTTATGGAAATTACGAATGTTTTAGTTTGAGTTTTAATTATTGTTTTAATGTATCTTTAAGATATAAAATACAAGATAGGATTCGAACCTACGATATTTCGCTATCCGGGCGAGTGAGAGTTTATTGTATCTTATTTAAATTGACTATAATCGTCTAGATATTTTTTTTTAATATTATAATATAACTTGCTGACCCGGCCACGCGTTGCTGTGTTATAAATTAAAATGAAACCTATCTCGTGCCCTTAGTCGTAACAAATCCAGCAAAAAGAAATCGGTTGAGTAGTTTCGGAATTCATCGAGGTCAAACAGTGACAGAGAATGTATACGTTACGGTAAACGTGATTACTATGGTTATTATTAATAATAACCAGTAATTATTAATATTTACCTCTTGATTTGATTAGGTTAGGTTATTGAAGATTTATTATTACTAATTGTTAGTAATTACTAATAATTTTCTATCAATCACACTTATCTTATCATATATATAATTCATTTACTGCTGCTATAATTAAATCTTCCCCTTTTTTTAGGTAAACAAAGTTTATATAAATTTGTTTTACCTTTAGTTCCCATTATGTTATTATTAGTATGTTAATCCTAATGGCAAATGTCAAAATTATAATTACTAGATCGTACCCGAATTTTGAAATTCACAAAAATAAAAAAGTAATAACCAAAAACATTGTCTCTATGGGATTCAACATTGAAACAAAAAGCGCGCGCTTTTTGAAAATTTTCATTATTATGGAATTTTAAAATTTACTGAACATAGAATAATAAATCATAGAATAATTAGGATTATAAATTTTTATTTCAAATTAATATAGTAGAAAAATTTGGAAATCGTTTTATAAAGAACCAGCTGTACCCATCGTGCTTTGACAATGTCCCTTTTTTGCTGAAAATATATGATTACCTGGCTAGTTAAACAACAATTTAATAAAGTGTCATCACAATCTGATCTTTTCGGAACGCATATGAACAAACATTGATATTTATTAATATAGAAGAAGATACTAGCAACCCGTCCAGAATTCGCTCGGGTTGTACAATACAATACAATACAAAAACACTTTATTGATCACACCACAAAAAACAGAAGGAATCACAAACTCAGATAATTGCTTAAATCTAACATATAACAATCGGTGGCCTAATCGCTACAACGATCTCTTCCAGACAACCTTAGGATGGAGAGGATAATAAGGAATATTGTGCTCGTCTTATGGAAACTGGAAGAGAATTCTCTTCCAATTTCCAAAGACAAACAGCCTGGACCGCAAAGGAACAGCTGGTGGTGGTTGAACTATGAAGATAATAAAAACATATAACCTATTAGTCCGTCAAGAATAACATAATTTTCAAATAGATGCATTTTTTTCCAAGAGATTTTATACCCTCTACATATCAAGAAACTTACAAAACCCGGGTATTAACATTTACGTATAGATATATGTCGCTGTGAACTTCTAATGACGGGAAATAACAAAGTTTACCTAGTAACTAACCAAAGTAGGCCTATCTCATACTGAGAATGGGTGTTAAAAATTAACTCATTTTACCCACTATAATCAACATGTAAAACCTACGCTATATATTTTGTATTTAAAAATTTGTTTCCAATACATTTCAATTAGTTTCGTTAGAAATAATAAACCAAGCAAAGTATTGCCATATAAAAAATTAACACGGCACACCTTTGAAACAGGGAAGCTCATTGAAGCTGGCATTTTTAAATTTGAATGAATAGTACTATTTGCCTTGCCCTGAGCTCGAATATTCAAAATATAATATTTTTGTGAATGGTTTATATTTTACCAACTCGCCCCGTTGTCGAGTGGTAGAAAAAATCAAGACTAGTGCTGGGAAAAAGGTTTTATCGATATCGATAACATATCAAATTTCATTGCTTTTTTGTTTAGCGTTCTCGCACACGATAAACATTTGGACCAGTTTTTCAACCATTTTGTGATCAATTCTACGTCCACATGCGATTGTTTATCTTTTGTAAATTCAGTACGTGTACTTCCTTTGAGAGCTACCCAGAAAATTTCATGCTTTACATCGTCCTTACGCGACAAGCCAAAAAATATTGCTAATGCATTACATGCATTGTAACTGCTTGTATTAAATAATTTTATCTCTTATGTTCTCTTGCTACTGCAAGGTGTCAAGATTCAGTATTTTATAAGAAACACTTCGAGAAAGAGGGTCATTATCTAAATATATTTAATGAAGGCTATTTTTAATATGCCAAATCATTAAATAGTGTCACATCATTCCAATACTTGTGGATAATAGTCACTTAAGGTAGCTAGCACACCGGACAGACACTTTATTCATTGGACTACGTTAGCACTCACCTGCTGCTTAATAAATTTATAAAATGCTAAGTTCTTCTTCCAAGCATTTTTGACTGTCTGAAAAAAATGCTTGGAAGAAAAATTTACATAATAATATATATTATCGTATAATAAAAAAACCAGGATCTGTATTTCTATAGATAATTGTATCATAAGCGTTCCATGTATACGTTGATGTATTGGCGAGCGTTTATTTAGGACTTACTCACTTACAAAGGGACAGTTTTTCATTCTAAAGATTTCTTTTGTTCTTAAAGATCCTTCGTATTTGATGTAAGAGATATGTTGGATCTATATTCAAACGATCTTCTATTCAATATTTATTTCAGAAAATAAAATGTATACAAATAATAAAAAAGTAGATTATTGGCTGTTATGGAGTAGCAAATACTATTAAATGAAAGGATAATAATTGGCTGATGTTATAACCAATCTGGCAATCAATGTACTGGTTAATATAAAATAAAATATAAAAGATTTAGAATCTTTAATTTACAATATTCCATTTTTTGGAACTCTCTGTTTAATTGAGTCGTATAAAAAATTGCCATTTTTTGTATTCTGTTTTATCAATATTGTTTTAAATTATCAGATTAGATCATTAAGGAGTATTACTTTTTTCCTTTGTCTTAGTAATCTTGACATGACATTGTTAAAAATGAATATTAAAATAAACGTTTTTCATTCCATTCATTCAAGACGTCTTTTTCCTAACAAGTAGAATGGGTGCAACTCATAAGCTTCAACAGATTCAATGACATTTATGTTGCGTACAACATACAAATATACGAATATGTTATATTTAGATAATACATATTACTACCATGATTTAGGTACTTTCATGTATCACCTAGTCGTGAACTTTGTAATAATGACCTTTGGACATAATCGTATTTATTACATATATTTCAAAATTTTGCAATGGCAAATCAACAACATATCGTAACTTTATTAATAAATCCTTTCCCCAAATTGTAACCTCCTGTTTTTTGGAGATTTAACTTTGAACGTCCTATTGTAGTTGTGCATCTAATATATCCATATGATCTAAAGTATTTTACTATTACATATTGACTGATTATACAAGATTTTTTACTTTTACAACAGAGACAACGTACTTAAACTATTCTGCCTGAAGATTCTGAGTTAAATAAATACAAAATACTGAACCTTCATTTCTATTATAATTTAAAATAAATCAAGGCAATTTAAAATATAACACTATCAATAATTAGAGCGAAGCGAGCGAAGCTCCCATGGATCAGCTTCAATGGCGCAATGTCTGTTACTCCATAACTTCCCGAGTTCTTAACCGATTTTAATATTTTTTGTGTGGAATCGAATCAACAGGTTTAAGACCAGATTGTGACAAAGCGAACGACCGAATTTTGAAATACGCAAAAATTCCCATCAAAACAAAAAAAATAGGTATTGCGCTCTGCTCCAATATACATATAGTGCTAGCGTAGCTTTATTTTTAGCGATTTTATATTTAATAGCTTTATCGATAGCATATTCCAATATTTTTGAAATGTGCTATCGATAAAATTGTAACTTAACATAAAGATACAATCCCATCACTACTCTAATGTGAAGAGAAGGCCCAAACTGTATGTTTGTACATTTTTCAACGCGAACTCTTTCATGCAAATTTTAACTATTTTGCGATACTTACTGCTACCGAATTGAACTGTAATAAAAATAGCTGAAAAAAAATACAGATCAGGAAATATCATAATATATAGAAATATCAGAACTTACTTATATGAAAAATTTAATGAGATCGTATTATTAAATAAATGAAATCTCAAAAAATGCGTTCTAATTTTTTTGCGTTATATATGCGTAGATATAAAAAAATATAAATTCATTCAAAATCAATTGTCGTACGGCAACCTAGCTTAAACTAGAAAGTAGCAGCAGCAGATGGATTGCAAAAAAAATAGTATATTGTTGTATGCATGCAAGAGAAGTTTTAGGTGTGGTCAGCTCAAAAAGAAGGTTGCAAAAAAATACAAAAATATATAAATATGTATACCACACCGTCGTAGTTAATCTAAAAAGCAATCTCAAAATGAATTCTTGAATATTGTTAGCTAACACCAAGTATTAGAATTCTATTCGATTACCAGCCTAGACCAATGTTGCTTTACTTTCAAAATCATTGATCGAAACGTACTAAACAATATACTATGTCGATGTAGTTGCATAGCATACAGCTTCGCTAGCACCATAAATTGGAGCGGAGCGTAATCTATAATCTAAGATCACAGTTGTTTGTGTGTTTGTCTGTCCTCTCTTTTTCCCGCTCTTTTTCCATTGTATCAATAACGTTACCATAGCAACGCGTTACCGGGTCAGCTAGTACTAAAAAAAATCAATAATGTGTAGTAAAAATTCCATTAGAATGAAAACTTTCAAAAAGCGCGCGCTTTTTGTTTTAATAGGAAATCCCATAGAGCTAATGTTTTTGGTCAGAAGTTTTTTATTATTGCGGATTTCTAAATTCGGTCAGGATCTAGTCCTTAATCTGTTGATTCGATTCCACACAAAAATTATTAAAATTGATAAGAACTCGGAAGTAATGGCGTAACAGACATTGCGTCATTGAAGCTGATAATAGCTACTAGGCGATGCAGTCGCTAAGCATAAAGCTACGCTAACACCATATACTGGAGCGGAGCGAATTACCTAAAAAAGATTTGTTTTTTTGTATCGATGGGAATTTTTGCGAATTTCAAAATTCGGGCTCTGTCACAATCTGGTACTAAACCTGTTGATTCGATTCCACACAAAAAATATTAAAATTGGTTAAGAACTCGGGAAGTTATGGCGTAACAGACATTGCGCCATTGAAGCTGATCCATGGGAGCTTCGCTCACTTCGCACGCTCCGCTCCAATAATATTATGATTTTTCTTTATATTTTATGTAAATAATAATATTTGTTTGTTTTTTGGAGCTATCTCCTTAAGAATTCATTTCAATATAAGACGCCCGTTATGAAAAATAAAATTTAAACGACGAACAGCGTTACTTTTTTAATGTTCAACTTATCGTGCGCATCTTTCACTTTTATTATGAAGTTTTGTTTCTGGGGGCACGGCAGTGCCCCCGCCAAGTCGAGCAAAAAAGCGGCACGGACGTACCATCCTTTTCTCGAAGCAATTCAGGCCATTTTCGACCCCCTGTAACTTCGTTGTGGATAAAACTAGAAGACTGAATTTTCATTATTTTTTCTGTGTCTATTTAAAGACAATCGTTCTTAAGGAGTAGACTCCTGTCGTGCCACGCAGATAACACACTTTTTTTAGAAAACCAATAGCATAATAATTACTATTAACATAATTAAAGTTAAATCTAGTAAATCTTATTTCAGGTATCCCTGTAAATCACTTATTATGTTCCATTATTGGACGTGTTATCAGCAATTTAGAAAATAATATAAAAAAAGTCGGGACCCTTCGGTATAAACTTTGAATAAACTTAATCATAACAATGCACTGTTACAAAAATGCGACCAATTTTCTATAGTTATTAAATTAAAAAAATGTCATTAAAATCAAATAAATAATAAATATACATACATATAAACATATTTGTTTTGATTTAATGAAATAATTATATATTATTTTATTCTTCATATAGAAGAATGTGTCGAGAAGAATCTCTTCAGGTGGGATTCCAATTTTTATAAATATCTCTAGCTAATCGGGCAAAAGCCGTAACCGCGAGATAATAAAGAGTCTTGCCTACTTTGATATTTTTTTAGGTATAAATAATATCCAAAACACAAGCTTACAGGGCTTACTTTGGGCTGGGCTAATTGGTGTGAATGTAAAAAATATTATATTATATCTTGACGCCCATACAAATCATCATTTCAAGCGAAATAACTTTACTTATGGACGTAAAGCTTTTACAAAATTGGAGTTTGGCATAAACTCTACGCTTCACAGTCGGAATGAAGAGTAAAGAACACAATACTAATAACTCTGCTCCCAATTTTGTGATCTTGGAATGTAAGACCACAAAATTAAGGTGTATGGAACTTACCTTCAGTATCATTTAGCCGTTCGCACCAACGATCCTAGGTTCGAGTCCCGGGGCAGATGTTTGTGTGATTAATACGAACATTTGTACCTGAGTCATGGGTATTTAATGAGCCATGGATCGGTTCAGTACACTTTGTTCACAACGTTTTCAATTTGTTAAAAAGTATTCAGTTATCTCTTAAAATATACTGAATAGAACAGTGTTCTTACGTAGTCAAGGAGAGAAAATTATTCAACGATGATAACTGTGCATAATGTGAGATATTTTTAAGTTAAAATGAGAAATTATTATTACTTTTCACTCTGAGCAGTTGCTGGGTTCATCTGAAAGATCTGACCGTAGCCAACCTTATGAAATAAGAATTAATTGTGATTTTTTACCACGTTTTACTTAACTTCACTTGTCTGTCTGTTGGTTTGTCTGTTGGTTTGTCGTCAAAATTTGAGATCCTTATTTCGACCTCATCCTCTTATCCGATTTGGCTGAAATTTTGTATACAGGCTTGTTTCACCTAACAATTTCATATTTAATCAGTTTTACATCCTAAAACCACTTAATTAGGCTTTAATTAAATTAACCTCCACGTGGTGTGTCTGGATATTTGATATATATTACATGTATATATTGAAGAACTAAGTAGGCACAATTCAGATAATTTAAAACTAAAAAGAGTTAAATAAATACTTTATAAAAAAAAACTTAAAAAAAAACACGTTTTACTACGGGTTATAGATGTACTAAAAAGGAGAAAATAAATTTTTACAAATGGACTAAAAAGATAAAAATAAATTTTTGGTAATAATGAAAATTTACGATACAAATATTCAAAAATTTTGTTGAATATTATGTATTGTTCTGAACATTCATACGCAGAATTTGAAAATATTCCAAAAAATTAAAACGTGGTGCGCATTATACTTGAAAATCTATTCAATGCCATTCACAGCATTACTATTGCATTGGTTTAGTTAGGAAGGGATTTAGGAAAGATAATGAAAATATTAATATAATATCAATAACGCTGTTGATCTAAATTACGCACCACGTTTTAATTTTTTGGAATATTTTCAAATTCTGCGTATGAATGTTCAGAACAATACATAATATTCAACAAATTTTAGAATATTTGTATCGTAAATTTTCATTATTACCAAAAATTTTTTTTTTTATCTTTTTAGTCCATTTGTAAAAAAATATTTTCTCCTTTTTAGTACATCTATAACCCGTAGTAAAACGTGGTTTTTTTTAAAGTTTTTTTTTTATAAAGTATTTATTAAATTATCTGGTTGGATGTCCGTGATTCCATTCGAATGGAAAGTCACGAAAGTGTTTATTATGTCATTTCTTAAGAAGGGATATTTAATACCATAAACTCGAAAAGTACCTAACCTAAAACAGTTTAAGGGCCCCTTGATAGAATTTGCTACAGGCCCCGCGCTGGCTGAATCCGGCACTGCCTGTTATAACTGATAGTCTTGTTGGTTGTCCAATAAATAAATAAATATTTCTTACTTTCACGCAAATTAGCCTTACCCAAAGTAAGCACTGCAAGGCTTGTGTTATGGACACTAGGATAACGGATAGACAAACAATATATTTGTCTCTAGCTGTATAGATAGATAGATATAACGTATCTATGTATCATATATGTTGTACATCTATACGTTACCCTAGTATCCATAACACAAGCCTTATAGTGCTTACTTTGGGTTTTTTCTTATTTGTTAAATTTGGGCAACTGATACAATTTATAGTAAAGTTTTTAAAATTTTGGGGGTTTGTAGTTATAATGTTGTTGCATCCGGGGGTCGGAGCCAGGGATACTCCTCAAAAACATATCAAGAAAAAGAAAATAGAAAGATAGAGCGACAGAACGACAGGAAAAAAAGAGAAGCGAGATAGAAATAAAAGCGTTTACTTTGGGTTAGGCTAATTAGTGTAAATGTAGAAAATATTATTATTATTATTATTCTCATCATTGGTTGCCATTTATTACACCTTTAAGTGTGAAGGGTTAGTGCTATTCAACTCTGCCAGACACCATCAAGACTAAACAGAATACCTATAATAGCACTTTTACACAAGTCGGTAATTCCCCGCTTAATTTTATTTATTTCTCGTAATAATTAATGGCCCAAATAAATATATCACAGCAAAAACTTTTCGAACTTTTTCCATCTAAGGCTTGTGCGTCATTTTGGTAGCCCGGCGCTGAAGAAACTTTAACTAAAAGCTAACCAGTGGTTAAAGATTTTATTAACTTTTACTTTAAAGGTGAATATAGACCACACATAAATGTGAGCTTAATGTCTCTTCAGTTAATTAGATGATTTAAATATGCAGCTTTTTTAATACTTTTTATATTTGTTGACTTTAGTCATCATGTCAGTCTCCTACATCAGTGGTAGTTCACAATAGATTTTAACATTTATTCAAAACTAGGTGACCCACAGATTATACATAACATAAGAATCCATTGACTACTGTTACGTTTTTGCGAGACTAACGAATGTCAATTGATTTTTATATATAAGATGGATTTTTTAAAGACCATTATTATATTAGCTGTACATCTTCGAGGATCGAACGAAATCCATTTGGGTGAAAGCTGATATCTGAACCGACAAAAAAATAAATAACAGTTTGAATAGTGCTCTACATCTTCAGTACAGTAGGAGACTATTTGTACTAAAATCCATCGGTTTCTTAGTTTTGTATCCATCATCTTTCATATACTTGGCAGAGGATTGATTATGTATATTATTTGAACGTTGTAGAATAAAAATCGCTTCTTTAGGAGTGCAAATTTCTAACGATTTCATATTGCAGTAAAAATTTCCAAAAGTTCCAAGCGTTGACAAATTTCGAAAAATAAACCAACATTTCGGTTTGGTAGACAAGGGATGCAGGAGCAATTATCGATATACACCTCCTTAAACTATGCTACAGTACACACAACACCACTCCATAGTGGTATTAACCACTTAATCAAAAGTGAATCCATTCAAAATAAAATTAAAACAAGCAAACTGTTGACTTACTTCACAGTCAGGGGTTTGCGCAGCGCTATCATGCGGTTACAAATGAATATATTAGCACTCATGTTGTATTGTTATCCTATAGAAACACGCTGCAGCAAAAACTGCCCAATACATTACGGTCTTTAGTTGTAATTTTGATGTTAAAAATACATGTATTTCTATTGTATTATGTTGTCGTATCTGACCGATAACTTCTATTCAAGGTTTGAAAAGAATCATTGGACAAGATCTCAGTTAACTATCCGTTAGTGGTTTGCGTGAGTCGGGCTGGCGCAGGTGCGCCTCTAATTCCGTTTGAGTGACTCTCCGTTCCGCCGCTAACAGTGGCACAACGCCCCGCCCGACAGAATTACATGTTTATTATGAAACCACTAGGTTTGCCCGTTGGTTTTTCCTAAAATCTTATAACAAAGTTTGAATCTTATAATTTTTGCTAATAATAAAAAATACTATCTTATAAGATAAAAATACTGGAATATATCGACTTGGCTCACAAGTGAATTCTCGGGCGGAAACCGAACCCGTAACCTTTGGAAGTCCGGTCGAATGCTCTCTCAATTGCCTGAGCCTGAGAATTCACTCGTGACCTGAGTAGATTTTTTCCAGTATTTTTCTATTAAAATAATTTATCTTATAAATTTTGAGATTTGAGAAATTTATTTCTCTAAAAGAATTTACGTCAACTTTTCATTTACGAGAGAAATATACCATACTATTAAAAAGAAATTATACGAACAAGTAAATTTTACAAATAAGTTCGTATTTACATATATTAGACATTTTTTACATCACCCGGTCGGTCTCAAATAACTATGTTTCTAGTAGTAGTATTTCCTATGTATTTGTTCCTTATTTTAATTTTGTCGTATGTACAAAAACGATCTTATAATTATAATTAAGATTGTTTGATGCAACAGCAGCGATCCTGTCTTTCCCACCGATGGCCCTGGGTTCGAATCCCGGATGAAGCAAATGTTTGTGTGATGAATAAGAGCAAGAACAGATACCTGAATCATGGGTATTAATATATATCTATATATATTTCTATTAATATTTCTTATCTATGTATCATATAGATGGGAAAGTGTTGAGAAATATCTCTCTAAAATTGACATTAAGGGTGTAGGACCAGATGGCATACATCCTTTAATTTTGAAGAGATGCAGTAAACAACTATCCACCCCTGTTTTCTTTCTTTTTAAGCTGTAAATGTCTTCCGGAGTCATGCCACTTACATGGAAGCGATCATTTCCCCATACACAAAAATTGCGACAACAACGTACGTAATTATCATGGTATTTAGAAATTATCTGTTTTACCTAAAATATTTGAGAAAATCATATACGACTCTCTTTATCCTGTAATGAGCCCATTATGACCCATCCACCAACACGGTTTTGTGGCTAAACGATCAACTGAGAGTAACCTTTCTGAATTTCTCGATTATGTTCTTGAATCTATGGAGGAAGAACGTCAGGTGGACGCCGTGTATACCGATTATTCCAAAGCTTTTGATAAAATTTGTCATTTATTACTCATTTCTAAACTGGAAGCAATCGGTGTACATGGCGACCTGCTGCGGTGGCTTGCTTTCTACCTTAGAAATCCCATCCCAGGCTGTTACGTGCAAGGGTTTTACATCTAGCTTCATACCAATTTCGTCCGGTGTTCCCCAAGGCTCTCATCTAGGCCCTTTATTGTTTAACATTTTTAATAATGATGTCACCAAATGTTGTCAAAATTCAAAATTATTATTATACGCTGATGATACTATATTATTTTTTGTAGTGAAATCCCTTCATGACTGTCAACATTTTCAAAGTGATACCAACCGTCTATCTGAATATTGTTATCAGAATAAGTTGCATTTGAACATTAAAAAATGTCATGTTATTACATTTACAAGATAAAAGCAAAAAAAAATCTTTTAACTTAAAGATCAACGACAAAGCTAATCTTTTGGACTTGGATAGGGTAAATGAGGTGAGGGACCTGGAAGTCATTTTGGCTAGTGGTTCGTATTTGGATTTGCACTTGAATAAAATTACGGGTAAGGCATATACATTATTAGAATTTATTCTTCGTCAGAGTATAGATTTCAGAAATGTTAAGACTAGTATATAATTCTTTTGTAAAGTCTCAATTGGAATATGCCTCGACTGTTTGGAACTCGTTATATACAAAATATATCAATTTATTTGAGAATATCCAAAACATATTCGAAAGACATTTTAAGTATAGGTTTAGGGATTTTAATGCAGGTGTGATGAGGTTTTTGACTGCCGGACGAGTTTATAGAGATCAAATAATGCTGTATAAAATTATTAATAATTTGGTTGATCCTTATTTGATAGATAAATTAAATTAAACTGCTCAAGAATTAACGCACGTAATAAAGATATTTTTGCTTCACCTTTGTCAAGGTTGCAGGGTTAATTATAGGATTTTTTTTATAATAAGAGCCGCAAATAAGTTCAATGATACATTTAATCACATCGACGTATTTCATGAAAAGCTTAGGCGTTTTCGAGTCCGTTCGTGGGGTATTGATTAGTGTAATTTAATTGCCTTTTATAGATTTCGTTTATATGTATAAATATATATTTGTTGTTTTTATTTTATATCTAATGTATTAGTTTTCACTAAATAGTTTATAGTTATAGCACTTTTGTCACTCAACATAACTTTTTCTTTACCAACTAGAGGTGGAAACTGTTATGCTAATGTGCCAACTCTTTTCTCTTAATGAAGTATTTATGTTTTGTTTAAAAAGCTGTTGTTTCCTGAACAAACAATAAATATATACATAATATATATATATATATATATATATATATATATATAATATATATATATTTCCCTAGTCTCCTTAAAGTGGGCATTGATGATCAGTTTTTCGCGTCAGTCCAGACGTAAAACTGTGGCGTCACTCCAAATGGTTTTAGGCCAACTCGATATCCGCATTCACTGGCGTCACTCCGGCTCTTCAGTTTTCAATCGGCCGGGCTGTTAGGAAGTGTACTACCGGTTTGTGTTGGATTGACGATCATGTACTCACGCGACGCGCCGAGTGGGTTTTATCGTAGTCTCTGAAATACGTGGCGCGTCGTCAGTTAAAAGTCTAGAGTGATGATTCGACACTCACGATAAAATTTTGGATTGACGTCAGTTCAACTGATGCGAAAAACTGATCGTCAATTCGCAGCTTTACGCTTACTTTGTTGGCCCAGGCTAGTTGGTGTGAATGTAAGAAATATTATTATTAAACATAAGATTTAAAATGCGCCGTTAAAAAACAACCACATCTCCGAACCCCTTGGTAGGATGCTGTTTAGCTTTTTAGGAACTATGTTTGGTTTTTTAGGCGTATTTTAAAATTAAGAAAATTAAATATGGCATTGTGCATACTAAAAAATAAAATAAATACATAATTGAAACATATTTATATTAAAATATTTTGTATAGGTTTATATAATAAGGCTATTTTTGCATGAACATCATATGAATAATTAGAGATAATTAAATAAAAAATAATAATAAAACAATGTTATATGTCTACCTATGTGTAATAGTAGCGATTCTGCATATATTATTTATGTATCACATATGTATTAATTTATGTATCATATATGTATTTATTTGTGTATCATATTTATAAACTCTTCGCGCCCATTCTTCTTGTCAGTTAAAAAGACGTCCTGAATGGGTGGTAGGTAAAAATGTTGGACGATTCAAAACAACTTATCTTAAGTGCTTTTGAATAAAGTTATTTTTCGTTTTCATATTTTTAAGTATATCTGTTACCTTAGAACCATAACACAAAGCTTTACAGTGTTTAT
Source organism: Calamotropha paludella (assembly GCA_927399485.1). Taxonomy (NCBI): domain Eukaryota; kingdom Metazoa; phylum Arthropoda; class Insecta; order Lepidoptera; family Crambidae; genus Calamotropha; species Calamotropha paludella. The sequence continues at coordinate 8,791,681 of OV656830.1, read as the reverse complement.
TTCGGGCTAGGCTAGGTGTGATTGTAAGAATCTATAATCTAAGATCACAAATTTGATGTTTGTCAGCCCGCTCTTTTTCCATTGTATACGCGTTACCATAGCAACGCGTTTACCTCAAGTAGTTCGTCTACCGGACGCTAGATGGCGCTAACATAAAAATATTTAATAATAGAAAAAAATTAAAGAATTTTGTCCACCCGTGCGAAGCTGGGACAGGCCGCTATTTATTATTATAAAATCTCTAATTAACTATTTGATTGATATCGAGAAAATATGTTATTTAATTTATTTTATGGTTTTACTTCAACCGGATATTGCAAAAATCAACTTCTACATCTTTCCGTTGTCTTAAACCACAAAGCCTGCTATACAACCTACACATAATAATTACTTTGCACTGTCGGTATGTCATACGCGTGTTCGTGCATACAAACGTGCTTAAAAAGCAGCCAGGTGAAGCGAAACTTCAGGGTTCCTTATGAGAAATAACATAATTTAACGGCAAGCGTAAGTTCACGTTTAAATCTACGAGGGTTCTTTATAATTTCGACAACGTTATATTCGATTAAATTTTATGTTTCAATGCTCTGAGTCTGGAATTTGATTCTCAGCTGAGTCAACAGTTATACGGCTCTATATCGAGAAGAAGTCCCAGAAGAAGTCCCAGAGCGCTACGAAAAGAGTGATCGGGCGAGGTGAACGGAAGTTGAGAGGGAGATATAAGTTAGTGGACATAGAAAGAAAGATTACTGATGTATCCGATAAGGAAAATAATGAATAAATATAAAATGTATTTAAAAATATTAATTTATCAATAAAAACCCATACTAAGGTTTAGTATTTGTAAAAAATTAATATATGTATATACATGTATATATTATACAACTAAATATGTATAATATATACATGTATATACCGAGCCTTATGAACACCTGTCGAAATTGGGAGAGCATTGGACTGAACATCCAAAGGTTGCGGGTTCGATTCCCGCCTGAGAATTCACTTGTGAGCCGAGTCGATTTTTTCCAGTATTTTTCTATTATAATAATTTATCTTATAAGACCGTATTGAAAATGCATAAAATATATAAAAATAATAAAACTTAAATGGCTGTTTCATCTTAATCGATTGACCAAACATTTGTAAAAATGTTTCTTTCGAATATGAGAGGATGTTCCTCTCATTGATGAAGCAACGCTGGCCTACAGCGTAAAATCAGGAAGGTACAAGAAAATTTCGACGAGTGTTCGCAAGGCTCAGTAGCTCAATTGGGAGAGCATTAGACCGGATTTCCAAAGGTTGCGGGTTCGATTCCCGCCTGAGAATTCACTTGTGACCCGAGTCGATTTTTTCCAGTATTTTTCTATTATAATAATTTATCTTATAAGATCGCATTGAAAATGCAAAAAATATATAAAAATAATAAAAATTGTAAATTTTAATTTGACTTTTCCTCTTTGTTTCCCTAACCATTCCAAAGTATCAAAAATGCACAACGTTAATGTTCATGTTTTCACTTCTGCCGGCACTACCGGAGTGCAAACCGTTTTTTTTTAAATTATTTTTATTTGTAATTGTGATAAATTTTCATTCAATTATTTTATTATTGTTAGATTAAGCTTACTTACTACTACTACTTACCAATACTTTATATTGCTTTTATAGACACAAACACGTGCTAGTTATCTCCGAAATGGCGGAGTTTTCAATATATTCCATAGTTACAATGTAGTAGTTATGCAGAATGCAGCAGTACTTAAAAATGCAAAGTAAGAATCCACAGATCAAATTGTTGGCTAGCAGATCACAACGGGCAATCTCAATAATGCCCGGATCATGAGTTCTAGACGGATATGTTGCGGTTATTATGTGAAATGGGAATTTTGAAAACTATCTAGATATTTTTCTCGTAAATTTTTTTGTTAACGTAAAAATATAAAGCGAACATAGTTTTGAATAGATATACATATATTCCTAAGATATCATTTTTAGATAGGACTTTAGATTCTATTCTTGCTAACGTTAGAAGGAACTACTTGTACCGTAACTTCTTTACTTATATATCAGTAACTTCATTAGCTATTAATTTGAAAACCTATCGGGGTACCCTTTAAAAATAATTAATACCTATTTCTATATCCCATATCTATTCTTCATAAATAGTATATTTGTTATCACATTGAAAGCGGTACTTATACCATAGTACAAATTGTTCTATAGATAATGGATAAATCGTTAAAATTCACATTTCGCCAATTCTCTGCAACGATGATACTCCCGTACAAATCCAGACTTATTGCGAACTGACTGGCAAGTGGCGAATCATTCACGGGCGCGTTTAATGTTATTTAACATGGAGTTGATAAAACCACAACACGGATTTTTTATTTATTTATTTATTTATAAAGAAAAAACGATACCACCCAGTCGTTTTAATATATGTGTTTAATTATTTACTTCTGTATATATAAAGATGGTCGATGGCACAGTGGTCCTATATTTAACCTCTCAACAGTCCCAATGCTGCGCGATTTGTGAAATAAATGTTGGCTGTCAGACTCTTAGATAAAAATGTCATTTCATCGCTATATAATGAAGCTAGGAACAAACAAAAAATACTACCGTAAAGCGTAGCGTAAAATAACTCAAAAATTGATCGTAATTTCAACAAAATCAGCAAGCAACGCGGCAGTTTAAATATGGTAGCAATTGCTACCAGGGACTGACGAGGGGGTGTTGGTTATTGGTAGCAATTGCTACTGTCTGCTGATAAGTGGATAAAACAATTCTGTACATATAAAGTTGCAACATTTGGAAGGTCCTATCTTCGGATGAGTTACCAGAAGTTTATTATCTCGAGCTTCTCACTTTTTATCCAGCTGTATCTCCACTCATTAGCACACATCTACCTGGAATAAGCACGTGTAATGAATGGCCCACTCTTTCTATCTTGCAGTAGATAAATTTACAAGTTGATGTGATGATGATGATGATGATGACTGTTCCTATACCAGATAATAGTGAGCGTCAATTAACAATACTATGATGTTGTGAAACTTACTAAATATTGTTGTTATTATATATTTTTATTTGAACAAGGTACACAGATGATAGTCAGATAATATCAAATTTAACGTATTCAGCCATAAGTAGTATGTAGAATTATAAGTAATAGTATCACAAAATTTTATACTAGGTCAATGCAGTCGCTAAGCATAAAGATTCGCTAGCACCAGCTATACTAAAATACTATTAAGTATATTTTAAAATTCCATAAGAATTTTGTTTCAATGGAAAGTCCCATATAGCCAATGTTTTTTGTTCTTAACTTTTATATTTTTGTGAATTTCAATATCGGGCATTTCAAACTCCATTACGATCTGGTCCTAAACCTGTTGATTCGATTCCACACAAAAATTATTAAAATCGGTTAAGAAATCGGGAAGTTATGACGTAACAGACATTGCGCCATTGAAGCTGATTCATGGAATCTAACTAGGCGATGCAGTCTCTAAGCTATGCTACCCTAGCACAATATATTGGAACGGAGCGTAATACCTAAAAAAAGAAAAAAATTGTTTCGATGGGAATTTTTGCAAATTTCAAAATTCGGCCTCCGTCACCATCTGGTCCTAAGCCTGTGGATTCGATTCCACACAAAAAAATATTAAAATCGGTTAAGAAATCGGGAAGTTATGGCGTAACAGACATTGCGTCATTGAAGCTGATTCATGGGAGCTTCACTCGCTTCGCTCGCTCCGCTCCAATTAATTAATTATCTTTATGTCATACACATTTGACAATTTATTTTATAAAACAGACTATGCCTTATCTGCAATACAACCTTATTTCTATTTTATATTATCAACTAACCAATAAACCTATTCACTATTTTTCACTGTACATCCGACACACGTTCCTTATTGATGCTTATATTCATAGAAAAACTTTGCTGAATTTAGTTTAAAAAAAATAATAAATAAAAATTTGATGATAATCACAGCTCTATATAGCTGCGTTGCAGTAATAATTTAGGATTAAAATATGCATCCACAGGCATGCGTTTTCTTTCAACTCTGACCTTCTATTGACTGAGCTTAGAAATGAGCAAAATGAACAGATATTACTTGAACCGCAGAACGTATGAGTCTACTGAAAACTTACATTGTAAATATAAAATAAAATAGCATTGTGTTTTGTATATGTTTGTTTCCGTTTGAGAAAATGTCATGTAAGACTCAGGTACAAAAGTTTATTATTTTTTTAAATAAATAAATTAAAAAAAAACTAATAAATAACATCATATATATTCTAAACTAATATAGATAAATTCAGAAGCTACAACAGCGCGTAAAAATGTAATAACACTATCTACCAGATAATATAAACATTTATGAACAATATATGCACTATATTAATTTATAATTTTCCTTTGTCGAATGTTCATATTGCAGTAGAGAAATTCCATAATAATTTTCCAATTTTTATTGTCAGTGATAAAAACAAAGAAATTTTTTAATCCATTTGCATTTTGGTGATTCATTTTTCGTATTTAAAAATTGTGTATAGTAATATTGAAAATATGAAAAGGTATACTAAATAAAAATAATGATAATTCTATTCCTTATGCATATTAACTTCGTACTGAAATATTGTGAATGAAATTGAAAATATAAACGGTTATACTGAAAATAAAATAATGATTATTGTATTCCTTGTATTTCTAACATCATAATTAACTGCCTATTAAATAAGATATTATTTCTAGTTCTCATTAAATTTGAAATAGATATTATTTCAAATTTAATTAATTATTGTTTTTACTTGTGATCAATCATTCACGGTTCTTTTTCAAAACATTGCGCCTTTCTGGCTCCTAGCACAGCCGTATATTGTACAATATAGAAAAGTTTCTTTTTCTACATAAATCGAACCCAGGACCTCGAAGTACAAAAATCGTCAACAATAAAAATAATTAATAGTAGAGTAACATTATGAGTATTCCATTTTCATGCATATGAAAGACATTTGCACCAAGTAATTTTTTATGATAAAATTTAATAGATATTTGTAAAAAAATCTCAGCTTACAAGTTAATTCTCAGACGGGAACTGAACTCGCACTTTGGATGTGCAGTCCAATGCTCTCCCGATTCATGTCTGAGTCGATATTTTTAAGTAATTTATTCTGTTAAAATGATTTATAATATAAGGAAACTGAAAAGTTCAAAAAAAAAATCATAAAAGAAAAATACTAGAAAAAATCTACTCAAAAAGTCATTCTCTTTTTCTGTTATAATTTATCATGTCGGTCTTTATGTCTGTCGGTCATCTTAGATTGTGCTTTGGAGAGTGTGCTCAGGAGCTGCATTTGCTCATACCGCCATCTCCTTTCTTCCATCGGACATCCAAACGCACTGCAGGCTACCACCCTTTCTTGGTTGATATTCCTGCCTGTCGCACCAAGCGTTTCTCAACATCCTTCATAATGCACACAGCAAAGGAGTGGAACTCCCTCCCTGCGTCTGTATTTCCGAGAACTAACCCGTCCATTTTCAAAGCCAAGATGAATAGGCACCTTCTGGGTTAGTTCGTTCCATCGTGGATCCTGTCTTGGCCCCCGGACTTGATTGGGATCAAAAGCGAACTAAATAAATATATACAGGGTGTTCGGAAGAACGTTGAACATACGAAAATGGGGGGCAGGAGGGGTGGTCTGTTAACTAACTAGCCCAAAAGATTTTACCTAGGCCTCAAGATATTTTTTATTTTTATTTTAAAAGGCTCTACCAATAACTTTGATTGTATTAAAGAAAAAAATATAGATCTGGCCTTTGAAAAAATTTAGACGGGTTACATGTACAAAAGCAAAAAATACCAGAAATAAAAAAATAAATAAAAAAAAATCTTGAAACCTAAATAAAATCTTTTGGGCTAGTTTGTTATCAGACCACCTCACCTGCCACCCGCTTTCGTATGTTCAACATTCTTCCGAACACCCTGTATATAAGACAGCATTGAAAATGCAAAAATATAAAAGTCATAAATTAAATGGTTGTTTATTTTAATCGATTCTCAAAACATTTATTTCGAATACGAGGGTATTCTTCTCATAGATGAAGCAACGCTGGCCTACAACTTGAAAAAGTACTAGAGAAAATGTTGACAGGTGCTTACAAGGCTTGGTAGCTCAATTGTTAGAGCAGTGGACCGGACATCCAAATGTTACTGGTTCCTGTCGAATCGTTTCCAGTATTTTTCTATTATTTTTTTATTTTTTTTATTTTAGGATGGGTTTGCTCTTGATCCCAATCAAGCCCGGGGGCCATGACAGAATCCACGATGGAACGAGCTAACCCAGAAGGTGCCTATTCACCCTGGCCTTGAAAATAGACGGGTTATAAGTTCTCGGAAATACAGACGCAGGGAGGGAATTCCACTCCTTTGCTGTGCGCGTTATGAAGGATGTTGAAAAGCGCTTGGTACGACAGGTGGGAATATCAACCAAGAAAGGGTGGTAGCCTGCAGTGCGTCTGGATGTCCGATGGAAAAAAGGAGATGGCGGTATGAGCAGATGCAGCTCTTGAGCACACTCTCCAAAGTACAGTCTGTAGAAGACCGCCAGACAGGCAACTTTGCGGCGATGAGCTAAGGTGTGAAGCTTGGTCTTCACCAATTTGTTGTCCCCGATGAGCCTCTCAGCTCTGCGCTGAATCGTGTCCAGTGCAGCAAGTTGGTATTTTGCTGAGCCATCCCAAAGGTGGCAGCAATATTCCATGCAAGATCGGACTTGAGCTTTATAGAGTGTTAAAAGCTGTCCTGGCGTGAAATATCGCTTGACCTTATTTAGGACGCCCAGCATTCTGGCTGCAATTTGAGCTTTGGATTCGATGTTGGCGCCGAAGTTAAGGTCTGAAGACAACTCCATGCCAAGAAGCTCGAGGCTGTCGGTCACAGGTACAGATGTACCTCGGAAAGTAGGAGTGAGGTGGAAGGAACTCCTTTTTGCCGTGAAAAGACACGCTTGTGTTTTGGAGGCGTTGAAATTTACGAGGTTACTATCGCCCCACTGGGAAACGTAGTTTAGCCTCTGGTTTATTCGCTCAACCATGGCCTCTCTCATGAACATCACGTCGTCGCCGCTGGCTTTTGCGCTAGACAGGTATCTCTCTACAACAGTACTGTCGTCTGCATACCCAACAACTCCTGGTAGTAACAGGTCATTGATGTGCAGCAGGAAAAGCGTCGCAGAAAGAACAGACCCCTGAGGAAGTCCGGCATCAATAGGCACTGAGTAAGAGGAGCAGCCATCGACAACAACTCTGATCGATCGTTCAGTCAGGAAGTCGGCTATCCAACTGCAAAAGTCAGCGGGGATACCGTACGCAGGAAGCTTGCGCAGCAGACTTGCGTGCCAGCCCTGTCATAAGCCTTCGAGATGTCAAGTGACACGGCAAGTGCTTCGCCGTGCATCTCGAGGGCCTCGCCCCAGCAATGCGTGACATAGACTAGAAGATCCCCAGTTGAGCGTCCTCGGCGAAAGCCATATTGACGGTCACTGGGGAGATCGTTGTCTTCTAGGTATGAGAGCAACTTGCTGTTCAGCACTCCATAACCTTACAGAGTATGGAAGTGATGGCGATCGGTCGGTAATTGCATGGGTCGGCACGACTACCCTTTTTGGGTATTGGTTGCACATTGGCAAGCTTCCAGGATTTTGGGACGGTTTTTGTGTTGAGAGAGAGGCGATACAAGCGTGTTAGCACAGGAGACAACTCAGGCGCACAGTACCTCAGCACTCTTGCTGGTATGCCATCAGGACCACTGGCCTTATTCACGTCCAGACTAAGTAAGAAAGACTCTACGGACCTGCTTATTGTGTATTGTGATCTCCGACATCGAAGAATCACAGCGAGGTATGATTGGTGGTTGTTGAGAGCCGGTGTCAAGACGGGAATTGCTCGCAAACAGAGAGGCAAATAAACTTGCTTTCTCAGCTGCAGAATGGGCCAGTGACCCGTCAGTCAGTATGGCCGTCGTCAATGGCGGTAGCATAGGACGGCAGAAATTCGTTTCGACTGACTTCGAGAGGGACCAGAACTGTTTACTTCCATTTGGATAGGAAGACAGTTTCATCCCTATTCTGCTGATGTGGTCGTATCTCGCCTTTAGTAACACCCTTTTGCATGACTTGGCGGCCGAATTATAGGCTCTCTTCTTAGCTCGATACTCCGTGCACGAACCCCGCGATCGCGGATTTGCACCCAGGCTTGGTAAGCAGATTGTTTTCGGGCCTCAGCACGAGCACAGGCCGCATTATACCAAGGTCGGGACTTGTAACCGAGCGGGATGTCGGAGAATGGAATAAAATACTCCATTCCCTGCCGAATTACATCCGCGATCGCTTCAGCGGTGCACGAAGGGTCGCTTGAAGAGAAGCAAGTTTGCCGCCAGGGGTAAGAAGCAAAGAAAATACGCATCTCGTCCCAATCTGCTGACTCGTAACGCCATACTCGCCTCATGCCCTTAGGGCTATCATCTGGAGGAGAGCAGATTGAAACGGATTTCACCACACAGTGGTCGGACGATCCCAGTGGAGCTGAGACCGATACCGAATGTTTGTGTGGATCAGTTGTCAGCAGTAGGTCAAGACAATTGGGTGTGTGGCCAGCAATATCTGGAATTCGCGTCGCTTGATCCACCAGCTGGGTAAGATTTAGCGCTAGGGCAAATCGTCGCGCTTCTCTCCCAGCATGGTCAGTTTTCTGGTATGGGAACAGCCACTTTTTGTGGTGAGCGTTGAAGTCCCCCAGAAAAACAAGCTCCGCCGCTGGATATCGCTGAGCTGCCAAGTCTGCCGTCTCTGTGAGGTAATCTATGAGCCGAGTCGTCTCCCGGTCACCGCTGTGCGATCGGTAGACACAGATGTAGAGCATCTTCTCTACCCCTGTGTCCACCAGAAGCCAGATAACAGAAAACCCGGATTTTTCAAAGCAACGGAGACGCCTATAGCATATGTCATTGCGGACGAACACACAGACCCCTGCACACATCTTAAACTTATGCTCAAGTGTGTAAGCAGGGTAGTTGAGGTACGCCACGTCCGACGGGGTTGCTATCTGAGTCTCCGTCAAGAAGAATAGGTGCGGCTTCTCGGTCTCCAGATGGTGATGGACCGGATGGAGATTTGAGTGCAGTCTTCTAATGTTCGCAAGGTGCACTTTAAATGGGAGGAAGTGCAGCCGCTGTTTGAGATTCTTCTTATTCTTTTTTTTTCATAATGGTGAATGTTGGGGGGTAGGATTTTAGTCGAGACGCTACTTAGTCGACCAAAGGAAGTTTTCTTGGGCTAAGCTGACCAAAAAAGGGAACTCATCTGGAGACTGCGGGGACGCCCGAACCCCCCCAAAATGGCCACTGGGTCCTCCCGTCCAGTCGCCAACTGGCACAGTGGAGCATTTCGGGATTTTTCGCGAGTTGGCGGGGCAGCCTTTCACGCGTAGCTAGCGCGCTAGTTGGGCCCCCTACTAACTGCGGTCGGCCAGCGGCTTAAACCGTGCTTCGGATCCCGCTACCCTCCAGAATGAGTTACCAGGTACAGCATAGCCAAGGTACCAAGACCGGTCCTAAGCTGCGCAACTGACTTATTACCAACCCCCATTGGCACTGGTATTCCCGCCCTCCGACGGAACGCAGCAAAGCTGCTTGGCGGCGGACTTCGGCAGGATGGTGGTCGCGAGCCAGGCGGCCCCTTGCGGAGCCTACCACCGCCGTTGGGATCATCAGCCGTCACCAAGGGCCGAGTTGGCCCATGATGCCGTTGCCCGGGGTGGACCGCTAGGAGGTAGATCCCAACCACCCCATATTTTTCTATTAAAATTTATTATAGAGATAAACATTAAAAAATGCAAATCTTAATTGATTATCTTCTTTCAATTCGATTTGCCTTTCCATTACAATTAACTACGATTTTCCATTTATTCTTAAATATGTTTTTTAATCGCCATCAAATTATCGTTACCTCTCTAAAAGTTTGAGTGCGCACTAATTATGTGTATATGTAAATGAATCTATGGACCACGGGTCGCTCCCACGTCTCAATATCTAATAATGTCTGTCCGTTGCCCAACTAGTGATGAAATACAAACAAGTAGCGAGCATTGCCCCCGAAATGGGTATTAATGCGGCAACGATAGAGAGTTTATGTCATCAATAGAACAAAACATAACTAATTTAGTTCTCATCCTACCACACCTATTACACATTTAAATAAAACCTCTTTTACTGGACTATTGACGCGTTCCATTTTGTTTTTCATATTAAACAATTATTTATAACGAATATTAAATTCTGACGTTTAATCTTCTCTGCAGTAGCCGTGGTCACAGAATGATTATCTTGCTGCCATAAAATGCTAAAGATTGAATTAATTTACAACATTCTTCATCATTTCTAAAGTAATTTAAATTAACTCAACGTCTTTTACACAAGTGTAGTTTATATAAAGTAAACACAGCGATAGGACTATAGTTTTCATTTTAGAGCTGCCGGTAGGTCTAATACGAGCTTAATAATCTAGTTTTGATATCAAAAGCTACCTGTAATTTAGTTTTTTTTTTTTTATAAACATGCCTAGAATATTAAATCTTGTAAGATATTAAAGTTTGTATATATGATCATTATTTATTATGACGGTTATGTTGTTCGTATCAGGACGTAGTCTGAATAATCGCAACAAGCGTATCCGTACGTAGATATTTTTTGTTTTCATTGCTCTGTGAGAAAGAAAATAGCAATTTTAACGAATGAATAGCTGCATTCGACGACGGATTAGTCATCCCGCTTATCGAGAAGCACTGCCTACGCACGCGCTCCTGTAAACTTTACACAGCAGACGACACAGCAAACGAATTCGCGGTAATAACCAGTGGTCGGAGTAGGTATATTGATTTTAGATACTTGCGTCATGATATCATAACATGGACATGCATTTCTTCCGGAATGTACCGGAGTTTCCAAAAATTTGGTAAATAGAGTAATAAAATAAAAAACCATATGTAAGCAAACAAAATTGTTTATTGTGAATACAAATAATCATTATTACAGTTTTATTAAAAACAATTATTTTTAATCCTCATCGGTTACAATTTCTACATTTTGATTTTCTGTCTCTATACAATTAAAATAAATAACTATAATTTTTTCAATATTTTCGATTTTTAAGCTATTTCTTTTAACATCTAAGATCCATTTGTAAGTGGAAAATGATCGTTCAACATCTGTAGATGTCAATGGAGCGAATTTGAAATAAAGTTTCTGATTATTTGCTACGCTTTTTTCAATACTCTCGCTGTATTCTCTAATTGTATCTAAATCTGGATTTCGTTCCATAACTGATTCTATTTTATTTTTTATATTCTCATTATTGCACTCGTTAAGCGTAGCCCTTACTTGATCAAATACTAAAAGTGAATCAGCTAGAGATAAATTTTGTTTTTGTAACTCTTTTAGGGCTAGTAGTATAATAGAGTAATTTTCTTCGATATATTTTAAATCATTTTCTAAATTTTGTTTTTCCAAAATGTTTTTTGCGTTTCGTATGGCTATAGCATCAGAACTGCTCAAGCAGGATAAAACTTCTTTTATTTTATCTAAATGTTGAGCGTAGTAAGATGTTGCCTGTAACCAAGTACCCCATCTGGTAATGACTGGTTGCGGAGGCAACGGTAAGTCAGGATATTTTTCTTTTAAAATGTTTACCCTACTAGGAGCCTTTAAAAATACTTTTTTAACATTTGATATAAGAATATCAATATCGTTGTATTCTGACCTTATCTGCTCACTTACACGATGAAGAGCGTGCGCCAAACATGTCACATGCTTCATTTCAGGTAAGTAATGTTTTAAATTTCGCCCTGCAGATAGCATGTACGCGACACTGTCAGTGCAAAGCATTAAAATATTGTCAACTTTCGCTTCAAAAGTGTTTTGCCATAAATTTTCTAGACATTGCAGTACAAATTGTGTTATTGTTTGTCCATTTACTGCTGTTAGCATTTTACAAGCAATCAAATAAGGCCGGCCTGCACTATTACTAGGATGCAATGGTTTTATTAGGAAATTGACTATGTATCGACCAAAAATGTCTGTTGTCTCATCCAGCGATATCCATAGTTTCTCATTTTTATTAATTTCATAAATCGAATTGATTTTATTCCTATAAAACTTCTCCAAATAAACTTTTCGTAACTGTGATTCGTCAACCACTTTACGATTGGTACAAACGCAACAACAAGTACTGCACATATATTTCTGAAAAAACTCTTTGAACGCTGGATTTTTCATTTGCGACCAAGGAATATTGCATAGAATCAGGAACTTAATGAGGTCGAAGTAAAATTCCTCTTGCGGTCTCTTAAATTTTCCTTGATGTACAGCGCCTTCAATGTGTTTGGTAATGTTGCCTCTATTCACAGCTTTCAAATGACTTTCACACTTTGTACAGTATATAGTGCCACTAGCGTTATCGTAAAGTAGCTCAGGATAGTGCAATAACCACTTTAGCACTGTTTCAGCCTTGACCTTTGCCATATTTATTTATATGTCACCTAAAACAATGATTTAAATTTACAATATATACATACACAACTGTAAAGTCGATAATGAAATTCTGTTTCATATAAAGTGATTTTTTTAACTGAAGCGGTGATAGCCCTGCGGTGTGCGTACCGGACTCTCATGCGCTATGATGATTGCTATAAAGTGATATTTTAACTGTTTCCAAGTTCTAAAACCTTCTTAAATAGTGAAAATAATTAAAACTTACCCGTACAAAAACAACTTCAAATGGGCCCAATCCAAGAGTAATAAATCGATGTCCGTAGTTATAAGCCAAATTCGTCGTTTTAAGTAGATTTCAGAAGACAGTACACAAGCCAGGGTCAAGTCAAGATATTCACAACACATAAAATAAGCGCACTCCACGAACCGAAATAAGTGAGTGAGCCACTTGGTCTGGATGTCGGTGCGAGCATTGTTTTCGAACAAACAGTCAATGAGTCATCCAGGATACTTGATTCTAATTGGTCAGATGCGTTGAGCATAGACATAAGAGGACAAAAGACCCTGTTTGCCGGATGTCGTGTGTTGAAATGAATATTATTATTATATCATTTTATAAATGAGAGCGAGTGAGAGGCACGCGTCCCTTCCACTCGGGCATGGTTAGCCCGCCTAAGAGCGAGAGAGACAGAGCGAGAGAGAGAGTGAGAGAGATAGGCATACACACCGGTTCATGTCTTGCGCTTCTATTTCGCTTAGGCGGTGATATATGAAATTCAGTGCGAGATTCTTTGTATAAATTAATGTTTTAAATATAATTCTTTGTATAAATAAATGTTTTAAATTGTTACTATTATTTCATCCTTCTTCCTACTATACGAATGAATATTCACATTAAAATTATTTTACCACTCAAAGTCGTTGTCACGTAAAACTTTCGCCCGTATATCGACTTTACAGGCAACCAATTTTTTTTACTATTAAATTCTGGCCATCTACGCCACTAGCAGCATAGCGTTGAGAGTATTGATACATTTTTAACTAGTTTCATGTAATAATTTCGATGTTTCGGTATTTTTATCATAATAATCCGGAAACTCGGAGGCGTATCCATATTAACATATACGTTTGATGTCAGTGACCTTAATTCAATATACCTACTCCGACCACTGGTAATAACTCACAGATTACTTTATGTACAGTTTTTGTGTTTTTGTTTAAGTGGACCTTCGCAACAGTTTATTTACACATTTTTTTAAAGTTACTTCATTCCCTTAATTTATCTGGAAATTAGAATCATAGTTATTAATAATATCTCATACGTTTTTTACATGTTAGCAATATATTTCAAGATATTCTATAATTTGTTTGCCTAAAATTATTAATGTTAATATGACCAACATTACTTAAGTGCAAGCGACAAATTAATTTATATAGACTTTTACATAATATATATTTTATATATAGTTTATATTTAAAACATGAAACTATAAATTCACAACATAACTAGATCTTCTTGGAAGCTTTCAATGTGCTGGTCACGCACCTTTTTCCATAGATAACTTTCCGATAGAATCAATTCGAGCGATTTAATTATAAGAATCAAACGTATGTTTTCCAAATGTCAAAATGGAGTGTTTGGACAAAAATCTTGAAAACACGTTGCCATATTTTTACGTAAGATCAAACAATTAAACATCATTGTTAAGGTCCCGTTATACAAAGTAGGATGTTGAACAAATCTTGATCTTAAATTATCACCTAAACATCACATTTTCAACGTTCAAATCGTTCAAATATGCACAACTATAAACAAAGTTACTAACTTGCCACTTATTTACTACCTTAATGTAGTAAGCACGTTAAGCTATACACTTTAACGATTGGATCTACCTTATGTCATTGCAATAGGGATAATTTTATTTTTGAGCAATCTCGAACGTGCATGCAGAAATAAATTACAGATTAGTTACCTCCATTAGTGTCATATTACCATGTAGCAAGAGAAATTTACGGAAATCGCACGCAAAAAAAAAACTTAAACTGTATTTATTTTATTTTTGGCATTCACAATGCTTTATTTCCTGTTAAAAACAACCATGTCTCCGAGCCCTCAGGTCGGATACTAGCTTATAATGGAAGTTGAAATACGTTTATGAATTTCGACGCGTCTGCGTCTCGGTAGCTCAGAGGTCAGAGCATTCGCCCGAATAGCGAAAGGTCGTGGATTCTAACCTGAGGGCTCGGAGATGTGGTTGTTTTGTACAGGTGTATTTTAAATCCTAAAGACATTGAAAATCCTTGTATATTAAGCCTTCTCGAATTCATTAGAAATGCCCTAATCAATTCGCCTTTAAAATGCAAGTTCGAGTATCTCTCTTACACAGGGACTTTGAACTCCCTACTCTACAACAATTCTTCAGGAAGGCCTCTGAACGTTTCTTCAAAACTGCAGAGAGCCATCCCAACCCACTTATCCGGGGCGCATCCGATTACACTCCTTCCACATCCTCAAATCCAGACGACCTAGATCCGTCCTGACAGATCAACCCAATCAAAAATCAGCTGACATGAACCTCCTCTTAGAGGCACAGGAATCAGCCAAACGTAGAGTCACTACAGACCCTTCACGTCTACCCCAGTCCTCTGGGAGCGGTCGCCTCAGACGAAGGCTTATGACCTTTCCCGGGTACAAGCCAACGTCAGGTGGTGTTTAGTCAGTACGAGTCTGACATAACTCTCGGGCCGGTCCGAAGTATCCATAGAGGATTCAGCACCTTCCTCCCCCGAGTCCGGAGGGTGCATTTTGCATAAAAAAGAGTATCTCTCCTAAAAAGCTTATCAAGGCATTAATCGTCATTCATCAATCGTCTTACTTGTGCAAACAAATATATATAAGTCAATATATTTTTGTAATTAATGTAAGTTTTCTTTTTTATGTTTATATGTTTATAATAAGTTTATGTGGATTATTATTTCTTATCTACTCTGACGCATTCATGAATTTCGGTTTTTCCAAAGGTTAGTAAATAATTGTTTCAATGTATTCAAGATTGAAATGATTAATTATTTTTATAATTTTTTATATATTTTTATGCATTTTCAATGCGATCTTATAAGATAAAATTTTATTATAACATAATATTTGAATATGAAAAACACATTTCATAATAAAATTAAATATATATTTATCATACTAATTAATATATGTCGATTATTTTAATATAACATTTTTACGGATTTTGCTCATAATTTATTTTATATTTGATCCTGACGTTTTATTCAGACGTTTTATTTCTCAACGTCAGGATAAAATATAAAATAAATAATGCGCGAAATCCGAAAAAAACTGTTTTATGCAAATGTGTAATGTGCGCGGAAGTGTCAGAACTAAATATATGTCGATTAGATATATCTATAATCTAAGATCACAGTGGTTTGTGTGTTTGTCTGTCCGCTCTTTTGCCCGCTCTTTTTCCATTGTATCAATAACGTTACCATAGCAACGCTGGTTCCGTTTGGGGTGGAATCGATTTGTTAGTCCATATAGACCCTCCTCCTTTTTAGTTATCTTTGTTTAGTAACGATAAAGAAGTATAACTTCTTACGTGTGTACATAAGTACACACAACGGTTTTTTTAAGTTGTTGTATGCCAGGAAAGGTTTCAATGTATAGTCATACAAGATCAGCAAAAAAGAGCATTGCAAAGCATGCCGCGTGCGTGTAGTGAACAAATAAATAAACGACGCTATCCAAAATTGTATATAATTAAAATAA
Source organism: Calamotropha paludella (assembly GCA_927399485.1). Taxonomy (NCBI): domain Eukaryota; kingdom Metazoa; phylum Arthropoda; class Insecta; order Lepidoptera; family Crambidae; genus Calamotropha; species Calamotropha paludella. The sequence continues at coordinate 8,775,343 of OV656830.1, read as the reverse complement.
CTGGTTTAAAAGGAGAAGATTGATGGCGTTACGGTTAACGTTTTTTCTCTAACATTGTAGATATCAAGCAACTTTCGAAAGGGTCATTCAACAGATGGGTCTTTCGCAGAAATTTAAAATGCATAATTTTATAACGCATACTAATCATTTGGCATAATTTGAAATAGCTATAATAAAGTAATGAATAAAATAATACCTATCCTAACCTAACCTGCATTTTTTCTTTGATGTGTGATTTATGTTGGTCGCAGATGACCTCAAGAACGATACCGGATTTTGGGACGGCGAAATCCTTCAAGCCGAGAGTAGCGAGCCACCATAGTGGTTTTCTAGATGGATGGCATCTCCCATGAGGGAGTTACCGAACCAGCATAGAATCACTACTGCGCTCTAGCTGAAAAGGGAGCACAGGGTGCTATAGAGCCTCTTAGAGGCCTTTAAGAGCTTGAACCTCGGCTATGGTACGCCATGTCGTGGGGGCTAACCTGCTATGTATGCCAATTTATGCCTTTTGATTAGTATGCTAGTAACTTTATGAAAATTATGCGTAATAAATGTCTGCCCTTCCCTTCAACAGATGGGTGTCCAAAAGATGTCTTATAACTAAATAAATAATAAACAATTATCAGACAACATTACATACAGTTTCGACCAATAAGAAGTATACACCATAGAACTATGTCACATTACATCAATTATTTATTTCTATACTGTTGTCTCTTGGCTTTCAGCTGATTTTTTGTGACATGGTTCTCGGGTGTAAATATGTAATTGGTCGTGACTGTACATTGTTCTAAATTAAGTAGCTAAAACTATACCGCAACGATGTCTTTCACTATGTGCGAGAGATCAAGAATCCTACAATACAGACATTTCCTAGTTTAACCTCCAGTAATGCTAAATTTTCATCTTATTATTAAAAAAGGTGAAAAGAAAAATAATTGTTACTCACTATGTAATATTACTTTTAAGGAAATAAGTTATTATTTCATTTCATTTCGAAGCACTTGTGGTAGCGCGGTCGATTCCAAATTAGTGGAGTGTATTGCGGTATGAGAAAATTAATGTCGTCAACAAATATGAGAGGAACATGAAGGGGGCATGATACCTTAACTGCCACGTGGTGTGAGATGCTGGAGGCTGCCGGGGACGTCCCTGGGATTTTCTGTTCCTTATTGTAACACAAAGACACCGTCTCATAAAACTATAGTTTGTTGTAGGGGTTTGCGGATAGGCCACTAGTTCAATTTAAATTGCGAAACTCGGAGCACGCGCGCGATCGGCCATCAGTAGTCTCATGTTGGCCACATTGCGGTATGATTTGCCACCAATAGATGGCGCGGTTGTCTCGTTCTTCAACATGCGAGACAAGGTATGTGCGAAAGGCAAATGGAGGTGAGGCTAAGAGTGTCGACCAAACAAAGAATATACAAATAAATGCGGTATAATTGAATTTAATACTGGCGCAACCAACTTGTATTATGAATTTCAGAGTATTTCAGATATCTTCTAGGTAAGTGCGTCACATCCTAGATCGCATCGTCGCTTACTATCATGCAAGATAGTGGTCAAGCACCTGCCTAATTACTATTAAAAAAATTACAACATTTAAAACCTCTAAATGACTTTGAAACTTACTATTAAAAAAAATAATGTAATAACGACAATTTTATAAATAATAATGCTATTTTTCTAATATACTGACAATTATTAGTTGAAACGGGGTACCCCTGGATACCCTATACAATTTCTCTTTCAAACATTCATTTGTTTATCTTAGTCACCTTTTGTTAAATCTCGATTTCGCGTCCTATCGTATCCTAAACAAATTTAAAAGACTTAATTTACATATAAGTGAGATAGTTGATTGATTCCGAGGGCATCGATAACTGATGACTGATCATATCCCAAATGTATTTAGCTGAACGGGAGGTTGGTTCATTAAACAGGGTCTAGGAAATACCTAAATCTAATTTTTGATAGTTATAGTTTGACGCTCTCTCACGTTTTTAGCGCACTCCGACAAATGCTATATATACATCTTCATTTGTTACACATTGTGTAAATCGGGTAAATCTATGTTTTTCATCATGAAAGGGCCTTGTATTGTATGTCAAATTACATCAAATATATTAAATATATATTATACATGTAAATTCCTTGTCACATGTTTGACCGCGATAAACTCCGAAATTACGCAAACAATTCAGATGATTTTTTTTAAATATTGCAAACTGGGCCACAGCAACGCGTGGCCGGGTCAGCTTGTATTATAAAGTAATAAATATATGTTAAATTACTTTAACATAATATTTGATCGACTTTGAAGCTTACCGAATGTAAATGGAACAACTTACAACTATGGAATATGGAATGGAACTACTTTCTTTTCTTAAGTTATATTTTTACAGAAATCTTAATTTATCAATGGGAGGGCCACCGTACCGAATAAGCGTCATCAACATTTAGAAAAAATATGGAATCGTATACGACCTTAATCGATATATTTTAAGGTTCAAACTTGTTTAAGAATGCTGTTATTTTTTAATTCCATTAGATATTTTTGTTATTTATAAAGATAACTGTATCTATCAGAATGTTTATCGATTACAATATGTCATATCAATTTATAAACGTGCGAATGTGCTTTTTCCTTTTTTTTTAATATTTGTTTGTGTAAATAATTCTCCTTCAAAAACTTGTTTTGCATTTTTTTTGCATGGCAGAAAGGTTTTAAATTGTGTTATAGAAATTGATAAGCGTGTAATGGTATTATATATTATGGTTCTGAACATCCTCCGTGCAATAGTTTATTTCGATTCTGTTTTTCATTGATTTTCTTAACTTTTTTTTATTTTTTTATATTTTACGTTGGTTTGACGGTATCTCCTGCATGTCTTGCCAGAACACAAGTGCCGTTGGAGTCTCATAGTTTTATTTTTATTTTATTTTTTCTATTTTGTGTAATATAATTATTTGTGTTGTTGGTCAATAAAATATTTCTTCAATTTCTCAAGTATCGGGCAGGACTCGAACAGCAACACTGTGTTTGACTTCTACCGCAGTAAGCTTTATATATAAAAATTCCTTGTCACAGAGTGTGACCGGGATAAACTCCGAAACTATTAACGATTTTGATGTTTTTTTTCTAGAGAATTGACCCCAAAATATTGCAGTCGAGACTGATATGAACGAATTCGTTTAGCTTTACTTATGGTATAGGCAAGGTGCCAAAGAAATTGTTTTTGTACGCGTTCAAGCCTTAAGGAGTGTGTTGAGTAGTAAGGTCTCTTAATCACACTGCAATATTCCAGGTTATGGAGACATACGGTATGGAGACGGCCACACTCACAGTAAAGTCTGCTGAAATGCTACGAGTTACTCAAAGAGCAATGGAAAGGTCGATGCTCGGCATAGCTTTAATAGACCGAAAACATAATGAGTGAATCAGGCAGAAGTCTAAGATTATGGACGTGATAACCACTATAGAGCAACGGAAGTGGAAATGGGCGAGGCATGTTGCACGTATGGACCAGAAGAGTGGTAGAATGGAGACCCAGGGAAACTACGAGAGGAAGAGATCGTCCCCCAGAGCGATGGGTTAACAACGTAAGGACCTTTGCTGGCCAGGACTGGATGCAAAAGGCTAGAGATACCTCTGAATAGACTGTTGTAAACCAAGATCTTTCTGGTCGAGTGACGAAAATCCCTAACATTTTTTATGACAAATCCCAATGCCCTAGATGCTTTACTCATTACACTATCTATATGTGGCGCAAACGTAAATTTCTTGTTAAAAACAACGCCAAGGTCTCGAATCGTATCAGTTTTTTGAATCAAGTCATTGCCTATGTAGTAATTCGAGTTTACTGGTATAAGTTTTCGCGTGAATTTGATGTGGAAGCATTTTTTGGGTATAAGATGCTTTCATTATTGTCACACAATTTTATAAATCGGTCTAGATCTGCCTGAAGAAGTTCCGCATCGTGCTCAGTCAATCACTCGACCAAACTTCAGTTCATCGGCTACATAAAAACTTGCGAAGAGGAAAAAAACTGAGGCTGCGTTGTTTATAAACAGATTAAATAGCACGAGACCCAAATGCGAGTCTTGGGGGACACCTGAGTTGATAGGATGCTCTTGACATTGTGATCCGTTAACAACAACACGAAAGGAGCGGCCACTCAAGTACGAAGTAAACCAAGACAGTAATGGGCCATGTATCCTGTACGCAGATAATTTGTAAAGTAGTAAAGAGTGTGAAACCATGTCAAAGGCTTTGGTGAAGTCGGTATAAATGACGTCATACTGCTTACCGGAGTCAACGGCTTGAATTAAGCTTTCGGACCGGAAGTGGTCTAAAGCACACCCGTTTTTTTAATATCTTATCCTGACGTTTCGACCTCTTTACAGGAGTAGTTATCTTCTTCTTCTTCTTCAGCCTTTCGCCACCCAATGCTGAGTGTTGTAATGTATACTAATATGTACCTTTATAGTCTCCGATTTCATTCATAACATTCGTTAAATTGTATATTTTATCATTCCATTTTGCATCATCATTTGTAAACGTATTAATCTCTGTAAATATATATATAAACAATAATATTTTACTCAATTGCTGAAAAGATACACTAGATTTTCATATAGAGCTTCGCAACCACTCAAAACTTCTATACAGAATGCTACACACTTACCGGCATTGCTTGTTATTTTAACCTGTCTTTTTGTTTAATCTATTTCGTTATTATTTCTTCATTTTATTACTAAAAATGTATTTATTTAATTTATTGACATATAAGTTTTTCTCCGTTGCCATGGCTACCCATGACACGATCTTTCATTTATGGTATTCAACCTCCAAAGAAAACCAGATTTTATTCTTTTTATGTCTTCTCGAAGACAATCTAAATTTAAATGGCTCTGGGCCTATAAAAGACCGAGCTGACCTGCCAAGTGATTCAGTTCTTCGGCAAAAGTTGCCACGTTAACATCTTTAGCTCGCTACCGAGCTCTCCAAAATTCTTAAAGGCCTTATCCCGGGGCCGGCTGCCCCGGGACTCAAGAAAAGTCCTCAACGCCGTAAGGCAAACTTTTACTTCCGTCTTTATATTTTGTCCCTTCACGATAGTGTAGGCATCCTGCATTGCCCGCCATTCTTCCCTGTTTTGGGCTTTCCTCTGCCAGAACTTTCCGGCAACCTTGACCAGATCGTCGGTCCACCTCATCGGCTGTCTGGCCACACTCCGACGACCAGTTCTTGGCCTCCACTCGAGCACCCTCCTCCCCCATCTTCCATCCGTTCTACGCCCTTTGTGTCCCGCCAATTCCACTTTCTTTTGGCGATTTCTACCGCTGTGTCGGTGAGTTTAGTTCGTGTCCTTATTTCGGTGTTTCGAACTTTGTCCCGAAGAGATATACCCAACATAGCCCGTTCCATCGCCCTCTGCGTTACCTGCATTTTGTGTAATGTCTGCTGGGTGAGAGTCCATGTTTCCGAGCCATAAATCAGTGTTGGGAGAACACACTGCTCAAAGGCTCTGCGCTTTAGGTTCATAGGTATGTCCCCCTTGAACACCTCGGACAGTATACCAAACGCTCCCCACCCTAACCGAATGCTTTGTTCGATCTCTTTGTCTTGCCCGTTTCTAGCTAAGCTTATTGTTTGGCCAAGATATACATATTCACCAACCCTCTCCAACCAACCCTCTCTCCAGTAGTTATCACAGGATGACTAATGTACTGCTCATCAGTCATCACACATGTGCTTACAGTACTACAGTGGTACAGTAGCACAAAGCAACAATTCGGTTAAAGGGGTTTTATTCAAATGTGTAATAATGTTTAAGTACTAAATATTCCATTTATTTTTTATTGTCATTTTAACTGTTTTTCTATTAAATTAAGGTTTTTTTCCAAAAAAGTATTCTAATAATAATTTTGTCTCTCTAAATTCTAATTTAAACAAGTTAGAAACACGGTAAATACAGGTGTTATTGAAGATTATCTTCATTAATATACATATTCCGCAAGACTCAGTATGCATATATCAGTAGATGGTCAAATTTAATTGCAAATCATAAATTTATAACTGTATTAATTAAACCGTTTTTTTAGCAATCACAATGTCATTTTTCTATAAGTTTAAATACGCTTGTAAAAAAATAACCACATTTCCGAGTTCTGTTTATGTCTTAGGTGGCCTTAGATAAAACTTCTTTTTATTTTAATTATTAAAATAGAAAAATACTAGGAAAAATCGACTCGAGTCACAAGTGAATTTTCAGACGGGAACAATCCGTTGTCCCGCTGGCCTACAGCGTAAAATCGGAATGGTACTAGAAAATTTCGACGAGTGTTCACAAGGCTCGGTAGCTCAAATGGGAGAGCATTGGACCGGATTTCCAAAGGTTGCGGATTCGTTTCTCGCCTGAGAATTCACTTGTGACCCGAGTCGATTTTTTCTAGTATTTTTCTATTATAATAATTTATCTTATAAGATCGCATTTAAAAATTAAGAACGGCCCCTAATAAAGTATTGGAAGGTAACCACATATGAAGACTGTTACCTCAGTAATTCTGCGATCTCGGCTTCTGTAAATGAGTCGAAATGTCAGGATTGAGTATAAAAAAATCAATTGAAATGCGCCTTTTAAAGTGATTTATTTAAATTATCTTGTACTACCAAGACGTATTCTTAGAAATAACTATTACAATGAACGGAATCAAGACAATGCTTTCATTACAAAAATTTTTGACTTTTAGATAAAAACTGATATTGTAATAGAATTTGTTCATAACAAAAAATTAAACTTTTCAAAAAAATTGTTCTGTAATATTGTGTGGTACAATTAAACGCTTAAATGACAAGATAATTACATAATTGTTGGATTGTTGGACACTTGTAAAAATATTACATTCAATATTGTATTCAATTATCTAAATTATAAATAGATGGCGCTGTTGCCAGTTTAAGAAACACTTGTAAAATTCGCCGCGGCTTCAAAGACTCGGTAGCTTAGCTGGAAGAATACTTGTCTAGATAGCAAAAGCACGTGGGTTTGAGTCCCGCTTGAGAACTGAGACGAATTATTTTTGCTAGCAATAATTTCTTTAGACATTTTTTTTAGTATTTGTTTATTAATCTTTATTTAACCATGTTAAATATGTAATAAAATTATTGAGTTAACAACTGTAGAAGTCAAAGACTTCTGTCATTATTAGCGCCCACATTAAAATAACAAGATTACATACAATAATTTTAGGAGTACAGTCGATGTAGTTTCGAATCCCGGCCGACACCTGACACAAGTAAAATTTTTAGCTGAATAATTTCTTAACATATAAAGATTATATATCCATCTAGAATCATGTTTTAATCAAATACTCTCCACATTTTTTATTAAATATAGGCTAGCGCTTCATTGCTATATAGCGTCATAATACCTATTCAATTTGGTAACTGTTTCGTGCAATGGTAGCGATTCTGCCTTTCGAGATCCTGGGTTTGAGTCTCGGTAAGGACAGAAATCTGTGTAATGATTACAAGCATTTATACCAGAGACATATGTATTTATATATATTTTTATGAATATTACATATTTATGGATCGTATATGTATGTCGATCCATTACACTACTATTCATGACACAAGTCCTTACAGTCCTTACTTTGGGCTAGGCTAATTGGTGTGATTGTAAGAAATATAAAAAATGACGTCCTAAAAGCCCCCAGATAGTACGTATCAGGAAACACAGAATCGGCAAGAGAACTACTTATACGAACATCTGGTTATCCGATGGAAGAAAGGAGATGGTGGTTATCAATAAGCTTTGTTGCTCCTCGTTCAATCAAGCTCCTGAATCTGGTATTTTTCGAAGCTAAATTAAAACTGAGAAATTTTAGTAAAAGTGGGCACTGACGATCAGTTTTTCGCGTCAGTCAAGACGTAAAACTGTGGCGTCACTCCAAATGGTTTTAGGCCTACTCGATTTACGCATTCACTGGCGTCACTCCGGCTCTTCAGTTTTCAATCGGCCGGGCTGTTAGGAAGTGTACTACCTGTTTGTGTTGGATTGACGATCATGTACTCACGATCAGTTTGGCGCGAAGCACCGAGTTGGATTAATGATAGTCTCGGAAATACGTGGCGCGTCGTCAGTTATATCTGGAGTGATGATTAGACACTCACGATCAAATTTTGGATGGACGTCATTACAACTGATGCGAAAAACTGATCGTCAATTCGCAGCTTGAGACTTGTATTTGATATAAGGTTTAGATATTGTCCCCATGTCAACGATCAAGTGGCTCGCATTCCTGTTTTCAAGGTAATGCCACTCTGAAGTTCTAAGTTTGATTCCATGCCTGGACAAAGTAGCTAACGAATTTTATTTTTCGAGTCTGGGTGTTGTGGTACCGTTGTTGTTTCTTAATTGCCATAACACAAGTGCTTTCGCTGGTTGACTTGAATTCAGAACAATATAATATGTGATATTGTATATTTATTTATGTATAGTACGCCTCTACCCTGTCAAAACGCTTTTAAGTGACTTATTTACATATAAACAAAACATACTTAGCTATTTTCCTCTTCAAATCTGTATTAGTGTATAATATTCCCAAAGAGGATTAACGAAGCCGTAGTAATTATCTTTATACTTCTTAACATCGTAAGTAATAAGCAGAGTCAAGTGCAAATTCATTAAGCATATACATACCGTACTCGAGGTGAAAATAACAACTAAATTCGTACAAGCAGTTGCTCGAATAACGAAAGGTTTTGTCCCAACTGAAAACTTAGATAAGTTAATTTATTTCGAGTGAAATTCTAAATCTATCTGTATCTATATATGTATATAAAAATTACCTGTCACAGACAGTGTTTGACCTTGATGAACACCACGAAACTGAACCAATTTTGATGATATATTCTTCACTAGACTTTGCCCGCGGCTCCGCCCGCGTGGATGTCGTTTATCGCTTTAGGTAAGAAAATATTTCCCCGGGAACAACTTATTTTTCCGGAATAAAAAGTATCCTATGTTACTTCTAATACCTCCAAGAATATATGTACGAAGTTTCATGACGATCGATTAAGTAGTATTTGCGTGAAAGAAAGACAAACAGACAGACACACTTTCCCATTTATAATATTAGTATGGATTTTGCTGGAATTGTGCCTATGTATGATAAAGTATAGGTTTCATTTTAATTTATATATATAATGCGTGGCCGGGTCAGCTACTATATATAAAAAAATCCTGTCGCATTGTTTGACCGTGATGAACTCCGAAACTATTCAACAGATTTTGATTACTTTTCTTTCATTTTGCAGGTTTTGTTACGACTTAAGACAAAAGATAGGTTTCATTTTAAAATAATATTGTTAATTATGATAACGGAGGTACAGTAATGCATGGCCGGGTCAGCTAGTATATATTTGTACTTAAACATTCCTCGTCACATTGTTTGACTGCGATGAACTCCGAAACTACTTACCCGATTCTGATGTTTTTTTTTCATTTTGCTGGTTTTTTTTCGATTTTATACATAGGTTTCATTTTAATTTATAATAAAAACAAGATAACTGAGCCACAGCAACGCATAGCCGGGTCAGCTATCTTAAAATAAAATATTTACGAAAGTTATTTAAATCATTATAAATTAAAATGAGTTTGTGTGTTACGCATTCACTTAACTATTCATCCTGAAATTTTGCACGTTATCAGCAGTATAAAAAGGATATAGGGTAACTTTCCTCCCCTTTTTACAAAGCAGTGGGTGTAACGAAGAATTTAATAAGTAGGAATTTTTAATTTTATTTGATACTAGCTGACCGGGCCACGCGTTGCTTTGGTAACGTTAATTGATTATAAAAACTGTTATTCTCGGGCTTATAGTAACCATGGTAACAATATATGGTAACAAACTCACAAAGTCCTTCTTTAATATAGTAGAGATAAGAAAAACTTTACACAACTTTTGAAAGTAAAAACACACTTTAAATTTTGTGTAGGCAGTCCGCGCTTCTACTGTGTTGCCTGTCATCCCTCCTCACTGTTAGACAAGACATGTAAATAAAACCGCGGTTGGGTGTTAGTGCTTCGCACTTGTGCCTAGTATGTACCTGCACTGCTTGTCGTATAGAAGATACCGGCTTAGAGGGTGACTACACTGTCACTTTCTCTAGGACAAACTGAATAGGCTTTTCTTTTGATATTTTTATGAATCTAGTTAAAAATTATACTAACTACTTTAACTTTACCATTACCAATGAAAGTAATTTTTTGATTAAAAAATATTGTTAAATAGCTTTTACAAAAAAGAGTTCTTTTTAAATATATGTCATATAAAGGGTGTCTCACCAAGAGTGCACTTATTAATTTTAGTGCATTGTTTTTTCGTGCAAGTGGCAACACTGAAATTTGGCAGCTGCCATCTATGTTTATTCCGATCATTAAAAATGGAGCCTTTTACGAAAGTGCAACGTGTTATAATTTTAAAAACTTATTACTTACTCAGGAGCTCAAACCAGCAGACCATGGAAAACGCCGATAATTCATTCAATGGGTAATGGGTCAATCGCAATTTTTCGAAAAAAATAATCATCTCCGATAAAACGCATTTCCATCTGGCAGAATGGCTTCGTGAATACACGAAATTCTCGAACTTGGCTCAGACAATCCTTTTGCAATTCACGAGAAACAAATGCACCCACAGCGAACAACTGTCTGGAGAGGATTTTGGTCTGACAGCGTGATTGGGCCTTTCTTTTTTGAAGATGAGGCCGAAATTGCAGTGACTGTGAACGGCATTCGTTACAGGAGCATGATAACCGGATTCTTGTGACTCCTGACATTCGCATATGTTTATTTTTCCTATATCTTCACTTAAACCGTTAATAAAATGTTTTCAAAATGAGTGTGTTCCAATAGACATAAAATTGTCCTATTGTCACCTATTGCATTACTTAAGGACGCATTTCCATTCTTAATTTTTTTGAGTTTTCTCCACCTCAGCCGAAAAATATCCACTACTAGTGAGAAGCATGTTTTTGAACATAATCTCGCGGTTGGAGATGGCAGTAAACGATACTTTGAAAAACGCCGATGTAATTTTTTGATCTACGAAAGGTGTGGTGATTACCTCCAGTATCATTAGTCACTTTTGAGATATGTTGGTGCTATTCAAAATTTAACATTTGTTTATTGAACAATTCTGAAATAATTTGTACGGCATTGGTCATTTGGACAGAAAATATTTACTAACCCAATATATCTTCTACAATTACTAAACGTACAAACATCAAATTATATATTTTGTCGTTCCGCAAAATTTTCTGGGCATTTTCTAGAAAATGACTTGTTGATTTATTCTATATTAATTCTATATTAATTAAGAAAATAAATAAGTAATCTGTAATAAGTATATAAACTTTAAGTATTGGATGGAGTCACCTATTAGCTACGTAGTTCAACTATTGTTTTTATTCAAAACTACCTGTGCTTAGCGTGTTTTGCATTGTTTGTTTTTTTTTTTATAATATATAAACCTTCTCTAGCATAAGTACCATAGTTTCATCGAATTCCATAGACTCTTTAGACTTTTTTTTTGAGTGTTTTTGGCAATTTCATTATACAAGACAAATCCCTATTTCTTCCTTTTTGTGGTCAACTTAGCGAGCCATCCGCGGTCACTGCCAAGGCGACAGCTATATAAGACGACGAATTACGTAATTATACTAGTTCTGCCGTACAGCTGGCCGCGGGAACTTCGGTAAGTACATTGTTTGTGTAGTTGGAAAATTTTCGTTTAAAAAGTGTATAAGTAAAAACTTTTTGGTGAATATTTAAAAATGGAACCTTAAAATATAAAAAAGACTGAAAAAAAATAATCCAAAATCCAATAATAGTAAATAGTACTATATAAAGAACCAAAAAATAATAGTAGGGCTGGAAAATTTTTAGGGAACAAGTTACGAACAAATATTGGTTTCTATGGCAAAATAATTGTGATTGTTAATAAATATGAGTAAGTTTATATCACTGTTTAATCATTTTCTAAAAAAATGTCGTTTCAACTGTGAAAACTCATTGATTATGAAAAAGTATACGAGTGAAAATTTTTTTCGTGAAAATAAAACATTGGTATTTGTTATTGGAATTGGTATAAATATAGTGATATACTAGTTATATTATATACTTGGTACCTGGATATTGATTTACAAAAAAATAATAATTGAACAATAATAAAATAAAAATAGGGATATTAATATTTCAATAATATAGTTTAAATTCTTTGCAACGTGATATAATCTTTCAAATTGACTTTCATTCCTGAACTGCGAAGTTTTATTCCCGGTTAAAAATATTATTTTAGTCTCTATTTTCCTCTGTACTTCAGAGTTAAGATGAACTTGAGAAGATAGTAAACTGATTTCAAATATTACGATTTTTCATTGAGTCAGCTTGGGTTCGACCCGAGAAAACTAATTCCCTATCTTGTCTCATATCTGGGTTTTTGTGACTGACTTGTGACGTGACTGATTATGTTTTTTATTACCATAAAACAAATATTATAATACATTAACTATAACTCAAAATTTAATTTTAATTATTTAATAATTAAATATTCTATGTTATGTTGGATTCGTACTCGTAATTAAGGTAAAATCTGTTTAGTATTACTTTATTTAATACCTATTTGTTAATTTGTTGATACTTTTACAAAAACTGGTCAGAAAGATTTTTTTTTCATACTGCTATGGACGTTTTTGTGTGAAAATCTATTATAGCCCCGCTAGCGCGGACGATAAATTTACATAAGTAAAAACAGCACGCAATGCTGCATTTTATTCCTGTAAACTATGAAAGAAAACTAAAAACTCAATAACCAAAAAGTTCTTATTTCGAAATTCAAAAAAATATGTTTTTTCAGCATATATTAAAAATTATATAATCTGTTCCAAATTCAAAAAAATGAGATTTGCTCAATAAATTGTCGAGTTAATTTTTGCTTTTCATATCGTCTATTTTTACCGTAATTAATGCTTTTTTATAAATACGACCATTTACAATGCATTTATTATAAGTCAACTACTTCGTGAGTTCTACGGCGGAAGACCTTGTAAGAAGAAGCCGCAAGAAACTCGGCAAAGGCTATTTCTTTCTCCCTTTAATGTGTTACAGATTTTTTAAAGTTAAGGAAAAGTTTTTAAAGCAAAGACCATTAATTTCACGCAGTTTTGTCCTTCAAATAATCGTCAATTATGTAAAAGCCTTTGCTTATAAGGGTTATAAACAACTTTTTTAAATTTCACTAAATGCAATGCAGTTACATGGTGTGGCACGTAATTATAAACCTCAATAAACTTTCCTAAAAGTTATTAAACATTTAATATCCAAGAGGTCATAATAGTGATAATGATGATTTTATAAAGACGCGCTGCCATAACTAAAATAACCTGGCAAATATTAATTGAAGACTTGCTTCCTGGGAAGTATATAGGTAAATTCAATAAAATATCTAATTATCATGATTCTAAGTAAAGGAAAAGTGAAAAATGCAACGTGAAGTAATTTGTAATACCTACTATTCATTTTTAATTACATTAAGGGCTGTTTTAAGGTTTCTGTTTTAGGGTTTCGTACCCAAATGTCGCAAAAGGATTATTACTATTGCTGTCATTTATTATGTCCGTCTGTCCGTCGCCTATAACACAAGCTTTACAGGCAAGCGGTCGGAGATAGTCTTATTTTTTTTTTATACGCATCTTGTTGACCCAAAGCCGTGCAAATTATCAAAAATGTTATTTTATATGTTGTGAGGGGTGCTTCCATACAGATAAAAGGGGGCACGAAAAAAAGTTTTGAATGTCCCCATTGAATGGGCATAATTAATAGATATCGTTGTTTAGAACTCGTTGAGTAAACAAACATATTATTTTTATAACTATAATAAAACAAAGAAATGTGAAGTCATCAACGTCAGCTTTATTTACAAATTTCTAAAGAATTTTATAATTTCCTATTGATTAAAGAACTTTTGGGGATAATGTTTATTACAAATACCAAAATTTTGATAATAAAGGTTTTCTTCGAATAAATACCTTTGGTATAGAACCCTGAATATGTTAAGTCCGATACGCACTTTGCCGGTGTTTATTGTCTGTCCGTGAATGAAACGAAACGATTGACTTAACGAAATATAATCATATGTTTCTACTTCTTTATATTCATGCGATCTTGGCGTTTAATTGATAATCAGAACACTCTGTCACCTATCTTTAACTCTGAATAAAAATCTTATTTATAAATGGCTTAAATAATTTTATTTTTTATTTTTATTGTTTTCTTTACCAATACTTGTTACAATTATACATTACATAAGAGTGAATAGCTCAGTTCGATAGCTAAATGAATAAATAATTAAAGGTAAACGCCATTTGCTCAGTATATCGTTACGACTAACATAAAAACGTAATTACAACAAGTGAGGATAGATATAATTTACGCCTTAAAATAACTTAATTACAACAATACCTAAATAATAAAAAAAAAAATCAGCGATGATTAATAACGCAGGCAACTATATTAATAATATAATAACATTATAAAAACTTCAAATCCGATTGAAAGTACCATAGACATTCTTTTTCTTTTTCTTTATTTGTAGCTTGGACGATTTGTGCATTTAGCCAGTGTCAAGTTAGTATGATAGCCAGTTCTTGAGTAATTTCTTTTCTTAATTTAATAATGATAATGATTGAACAGTAAAATATATTTTTCCCCCCTAGGTTTCAGTAAATGTGTGGGGTTTTAGTGAAACCTCTCCGTGGATTTCTTGAAGAGCAGGAAAAGACAACTTCCGCCGCTTAGTTACACTTGCTAACACTCTTGTATGTTCACAAACACTTAGTGGTTAATAATCCGCCATTATTATGCACTAATATCCACAACAACATAATTGGAGCGGAGCGAAGCGAAGCTCCCATGGATCAGCTTCAATGGCGCAATGTCTGTTACGCCATAACTTCGCGAGTTCTTAACCGATTTTAATATTTTTATGGTGAATCGAGTCAACAGGTTTAGGACCAGATGGTGACGGAGCCCGAATTTTAAAATTCACAAAAATTCCCATCGAAAAAAAAATCTTTTTTAGGTATTACGTTCCGCTCCAATATATGGTGCTAGCGTAGCTTTACGCTTAGCGACTGCATCGCCTAGTTGGTGTTCCCATGGATCAGCTTCAATGTCGCAATGTCTGTTACGCCACAACTTCCCGAGTTCTTAGCCGATTTTAATATTTTTTGTGTAGAATCGAAACAACAGGTTTAGGACCAGATTGTGACGGAGTTCGAATTTTGAAATACGCAAAAATTCCCATCGAAACGCAAAAAATATTTTTTATTTTTTTAGGTATACGCTCCGCTCCAATATATGGTGCTAGCGTAGTTTTATGCTTAGCGACTGCATCGCCTAGTTTACAATAGAAACAAAACCAACAACGTGACGCTTCCCGCTCCCGCCAAAAAGTCCCACCAAAGACTAAAAAAACTACCACAGACTAGGGCGTTTCAACAAATAAATCTATGCCTTGGACGTTTTCTTGTTAAATTTTGTGTTGTGGTTGATATTAGTGTGTAATAATGGCGGATTTTTACTGAAACCTAGGAAATTACTCAAGAACCGGCAATTATACTTACTCGACACTGGCTAATTGCACACATTGTGCAAGCCACAAATAAAGAAAAAGAATCTATGCCTTGTGTGCTTTCCGAAGCTCTTTCCTGATGATCCTCACATATACACATACTTTTACCAGATTAGTTGGGCATTTAATTTTGTTTTTTATTATAAATCCTGTGATCAAGGCCCCTGTAAAGGAATCGAAATGTCAGGATTAAAATTAAAATCCAAATTAAACGCTACTAATTCGGAAAAAATGGTTTTATTTTAAAGACACTATTTTTTCAATAATGAACATTTCAAATACAGAATATATTTATATAAATGCCACCATTTTTGGTAAATTATATATATAATTACGAAATAGAATATATTGCAATCACTTTTTGCACTAATTTTGCAAAATAAGGTGTAACAATAAATAGTACACATTATATTTACAAAATAACAAACATAAAATAACTTAAATGACAGGATTGAATGATAGAGGAAAAAAAGCAAATAGTGCTTCAAGCGATATCTGTTTTACGACATATACTCCAAAACGAAAATTGTCGAATAGCATGACAATAGATGTCGCCCTAAGTAAAGCAAGGGATAACCATGACTGTATTAATAATATTTTTTTTTGTTATTTATATGGAAATACTCTCATACTAATTACGTTTTTAAATATCCACAAAAACATATTACGCATTGAAAAATTAACGAAAATTAAAAATAAGGAAAAGCTTCTGGCTACCGGAAGTTAAAAAGCTGAAATACTATTTCCTATTTTTGCTCATCAAAGATAATGAATATTTATTTCTTACCACGGACAAAAACACATTAAAACTATTTGGTCATAGATCACCGGCGTCTGTTTAGTTAATTCTTACCTCTAATACATGTCACTACTAATAAAAAACAATAATAAATACTATTTGATGTATTATCCGCTAGCTTTTGGACACTTAATATTTAAGCAACTATCATTACTTATGCAGTTTTATTGCTTTTGCGTTGACTTCCAACTTGCAGAGAGTCACATCAATATTTAAAAATGACAGGATTATTTTCTTAGCGAATAACATACCTTATTTCTTCGCTATTTTCGTCCGTAAACTTATCTTTGTAGGCTTCAAAATTTCACCCTGGGTAAAGCATCATAAAATACACACTAACTCTACGGATTTAGACTTTGCAGATACCACAGACAAACAGAAGATTACTTCGATTTAAGAAGCAGTTCGTATAGAGACACTGATTACGAGGAAAAACTACAACTAACTTTGCGGTATTCTTTTGTTTCTGGTATTATCTTACAAGATTATTAACTACATTATTAATTATTAATAAACTTTTTTTTACTTCGAACGGGGAAGTGCTTTGCCTTTTATTGTTTCTCGACGTATTCTACACAAGGCAGCTGTCTCAATGGTGCTAGACCAGAGCGATTCTCATCTGAATTTATGTTACGACAATTCCGAAAGATAGTAACGCGCTTTATCCGGAAACCATTGAGAAACTGACAACCTCGCCACTAGTTATGTGTTGACATTGAATCTTAAAATATTTGAAGCATAATGTATTTTTAAGACACATTTTCCATTAGTAGTTATAGCGTATTTGATTTTATCACGCGGTTAATTGTTATACAGCAAAAATAAATAAAACAAAAATACAAAGTTTGGATTAATGCGTAAATCCTTACTAATATTATAAATCGGAAAGTGAGTTTGTTTGTTTGTTTGTTCCGCTTTCACGCCGTAACTACTGAACTGATTGCTTTGAAATATTGCAGATGTAAAGATAAAAGTCCGGATTAAATAATAGGGTACTTTTTATCCTGGAAAAAATTGATATTCCCGAGGAAAAACAAAAATATTGTTTGCTTGATGGATTGTAGATGGATTGTAGATGGATTGTAGATGGCGCTGTGTGTCGTTTAAAACAAGGTAAAATATTGCGAACGAATATAAACATGTAAATTTAGAAGCTAAATGATACGATAATTAATCCCCGAAAATGAGAAATTCCCGAGGGATGACGTACAATTTGTTTTATCGTCTAAACTGTTTTTTTTACATCTACTTATATGTTGCAAACGAATATGAACATGTAAATTTTGAAGCTAAATGATACGAAAATGAATCCTCGGAAATGAGGAATTCTCGAGGGATGACGTACAATTTGTTTTATCGTCTAAATTGTTTTTTTTACATCTACTTATCCTGAAATCACTAAAGTCAACGAATTACTAATTGGTATAAGTTATAGTTACGTTATTTAGTTCTTGAGGTATGCGATAGATGGCGCTGGGTGTTTTTTAAAACATGGTAACGATGTGTTTTTTAAAATACATAAGTAGTGGAATGATAGCTTACGCTATTTAGTTCTAGAGGTATGCGAAAGATGGCGCTGGGTGTTTTTTAAAACGTGGTAACGAAGTGTTTTTTTAAGATACATAAGAAGTGGAATGAATTATATGAATTTTGTATCCAGCGTTACATCGCGCTTCTTAGATTTTTCCGTGGGAATGAGAAGTTTTCTTATAGTTGTGCTTTATACCGCAATATAACCGAATTCCACGTGGGCGGAAAGCTAGTCGTAGATAAAAGGAAAATGAGAACAATTGGACATTTTTTTACACACGTATTTTATACCTTGTACAAATATTGCATTGTGAATGAAATGCGGTGTACCTTTAAAAATAATACATAAAACTTACACACGAATTGAAACTAGCTGTAGCACAATTTAATGGCAAATAAAATAATTAATATCACACTATCAAGAAACTTCCTAGATGAACATTAAGAAGACTGGCGAACTCCTATCTATTTTCAGACTTCTATTTAAAGAGCACGTTCATGGAAGAAATCGAATGATACTTGACTAGACTAACAAAAAAGCTAATTATCTTTACTTTTTCAAACTTACAGTTACAGAGATAAGCTCTGTAAAAGCTTATTATATGGATACTAGAGTAACTGATAGACATACACACCTATATGATACATAGATATGTAATATTTAAAGAAATATATATAAACCCTAGACTCAGATACAAATCTTCGTTATCATCATACAAACATCAAAACCTTCCGGATAACACACGGTGGATATACATACATATATGATATATAAATAAGTAATATTCATAGAAATACTAGCTGACCCGATGAAACCTATCCTAACTATCCTAGCAAAGGAGTGGAACTCACTTCCTGCGTCTGTATTTCCGAGTACTTATAACCCGTCTGTTTTTAAAGCCAGGGTGAAAAGGCACATTTTGGGTTAGCTAGTTCCATCCTGGATTCTGTCTTTGCCCCCAGGCTTGATTGGGATCAAGAGCTAACCCATTGTAAATAAAAAAAATTACCTAAGTCGGAACAAATCCATCAAATTGAAAATTAAAATCATCAATATCGGTTGAGTAGTTTCGAAGTGCATCACGGTCAAACACTGTGACACGGTATTTTTATATATATGTTACAGCTTAAGGTAGGTGTGAACATAAACTTAAGATTAGCCGGCTAAACCTAGGTTTATCTTCGAGGAGGTGTTAATGTTAGTTTCTTCTATCTTTAGCCGGCATAACTAAACTAACCTAACCAATCCTAACATGATATCGAACTTTAGCTGCTCCTCGAAGACAAACCTAGGTTTATCTTCAAGGAGGTGTTAATATTAGTTTCTTCTATCTTTAGCTGGCATAACTAAAGACGACATAACTAACCTAACCTAACCAAACCTAACATGATATCGAACTTTAGCTGCTCCTCGAAGATAAACCTAGGTTTATCTTCAAGGAGGTGTTAATATTAGTTTCTTCTATCTTTAGCTGGCATAACTAAAGACGACATAACTAATCTAACCTAACCTAACCTAACCAAACCTAACATGATATCGAACTTTAGCTGCTTCTCAAAGATAAACCTAGGTTTAGCCGGCTTATCTTAAGTCTATGTTCACACCTACCTTTAGCCGTAACATATATACTTATATAGATATATGACTTAATTAGAAACACGTTTAACACACAATTATCTGGACTTCCAGCTCTCGAACCTGGGACCTTTTGAAAGCTTCGAAGGTAAGCTTACTCTATCTTGGCCGAACCGGTCGCCGAATCGGGAATTTTCCATAATCTCCAAGCTTAACATTCGGATTATAGATCGCAATAAATTACCATAATCCAAAAAACGTTTGTTGGTTTATGGGAGTTATATGGTTATTAACTCCATGACACTTATGATAACCTTAAATGGTGGTGTTTTCTTCTTCCGGTTACCATAAGGCTAATTAATTTGTAACGGATCTTTGAGTTAAGCCGTTCATTCTTGGTCTTCAAAATTACACAATGCACATATCGATCGTCGAACCAATAATTTGTAAACAAATATTAATAGAAGGCAGTTTGACCGGTTCAATGATAGTTCAACGAACCAACTACGGGCGTAACTGTTGTTTAATTAGGAATTTCTCAATAACTTTTCAATAGTAAATTAAACTGAGCGTTTACCCATCCTTTGATATTAAGCAGTGCTGTAAACGTTTTGTTATTTTACAATGAGACAGGTTTAACTTCCGGCAAACCGTGTATTAGATAGCGTTGGACTATGTTTATAAGACTAGCCGTTGATGTATTCGTTTAAGAGTTAATTTCAATATTATGAAGTACTAGCTTTTAGCTGCGGCTTTGCCCACTTTTTTGGTAAACAATCTCGGCACAACTTTTTAACGAAATCGCCCACTTAAAAATAAAAAAATAACTAAGTCAATAATCTATTACAATAAATCATTATCGAAACCTATTGAATCTAGTTATCAGTTGATTTTTAATGCTGCATTTTTAATAAAAAGGAGTGTCACGACACACTCGAGTGTGTGTGTGGAGTGGTTGTTTACCACATAGGACAAGTTGGGATGAACAGACTGTACAAAATTTCAGCTCAATCGATTGAAGATATCTACTTCGAAATTGAGTTGCAAGATTCACTCTAACAAACATACATAAAAAGCTTGTAAAAATCATTAATGGCGGCTACAGGTCTAAGAAAGTTGCGTAAAATGACAAACAGGTTATCGAAACACAATATTAATCTGTACACCGACCTTTCACCGTTCGCATTGCCTTCGGCTATCAATTAAGTATGTCTCTAACAGTTATGGCGACGGTTGTAGACAAAACTAATTCATTTGTTAACGGTACTCCAAACGATGGATACATACAGGCCTTTGGAACCTGTTTATGGACAAGAATCGATTTTATATCCATCCATACTATATAAGAAGTTTTATGGTGCTATGTTTATCGGGACAGCTTCGGATTGCTGAGGTAAAGCCACTCTGATGATGATTTTTAGTGGGTGGTCAAACATACCGTCAATAAATACTCGTAATACTCGTAAATACTCCAACTTTAGTTACTGTGATCTCGCAAATAAATATTCTTACTATTACTTTTATTATAAATACCAATGACTCAGGTAAAAATGCTCGTATTCATAACACAAATAACTGAACCTTCCGGAAATTGAACCCAGAACTTAAGGATCCTTACCGTTGCACCAAACGGGCGTCTTTACAACATAAAACTCATACATTCGTTAGCTAAGTTGCTTATACTGAAATATTATATCCAAAAAAAAAACCTCTCCGCTCTTATGTTATACACGAACCTCTTAATAAATTTAAACCAAATCTGGAAGCTATCTCCCTAAAAAGACCCTCAACAAGACGCCTAAGCGAACGTCGCAGTCACAGTATATATATTAACTAAAGTAGTGAAGAAAGTTTGTACAAGCGAACGAAACGAACGACACAGATGCACATCTTAACAAGACCCATAAGCGAATGTCGCAGTGCTGTAAGTCGCGGGTGCACTTCTGTTTATCTTTGTTACTATACGATAAATTATTTTAATGGAAAAAATCAACTCGGCCTACAATTTATTCTCAGGCGATAATCGAACTCGCAACCTTCAAAATTTATTGATTTAACAAATCAAATTTAAATGTTTTTTATTTTATGTTATAATCACGACTTTGCGTTGTGTATGTTTCATTTCATCGTAAACAAGCCGTAATAACCACAAACAAATGCTGCTGTTCTTAATAAAATTTCGTTTTTCTTTTGTTATAGATAACTAATACAAAATGGCGGTAAATCTAGTCAGCAGAATTTTCCTGCTGCTGGCAGCGACACATTACGGCACTGCGGTAGACATATTTAGAAGTAAGTTTACGTTTTTCATCAAAAGATGGCGTGAAAAGTAACTGTTCACTTTTTAGAGTATGCGTAAATTGTAATAACATAATAACATAATTGTAATAAACTCTGTAATTCTCTAATGATCAATCTCCATTTGATATCAATGATGACATTCCTCCTGCGCCAAGGGTTCGAATCCCGATAGGGGCATATGTTCAGTTGAGATCAGATCAGGTCATCTTTATATTTATTTATATATTCTATACCTTATTAAGTACCGTCATTACGACCTCTACTCAGGATGGACCTAAATAAAAGAAATGTAAAAAAAAAGAAATTCAAAAGAAATGCGTATTGTAAACATGTACTTTCTAGTGGTATGCTTTTTATACACATAAAATCGAGAGACTATCCATTTTTACTTACCTTGACTATTTTTTTTTATCTTATAAATACTTCTTCTCATATAAATGCTTACTCTTCTAACTGCTAGCATTTAACCACTATTAATTATATTTTTCATACATATTGAAATATCAACTCAGATAGGTCTGATCCCATTTTTTATTAGTATACATCAGAATCCCTATTTACTTGAAAAACTTCCCGGTTCTTCTAGTATCATTTAGTCGCTTTTTACGCAGCCCTTAAGTAAAGTATTGGTAATATTCGACTCTACCGGTTACAGCATGGCTAAAATCTTGACTAATTCAATTCCATTTAAATAGCCTTTATTACTGATACAATATTCATAATGAATTATATTATATTACTAGCGACCCGCCCCGGCTTCGCACGGATGCAATGCTCTATTATATTATGCATGTATTATACATATCGCTCATTTGGTGCAACAATGACGCAATTACACTTTTTGTCAAAATTACATTCCTGAAAAACATCGACAGAAAATAAAAGAAATACAATTCTTATAGTTTTCGCTAAAAGCTCTATGAACTTAAAAAAAGTATACGTTTGTAGTTATATTTTAAGGTAATGCTAATTTAAAAAGCAAATGTATTTAAATTTTGTTTCCCTCTTCTTCAGAAACATAAAATTTACAATAACGTCAATGTTGCACCAAATGAGCGATATAAACCTTCCTCTTGAATATCTCTATTAAAAAAAACGGCATCAAAATCCGTTGCGTAGTTTTAAAGATTTAAGCATACATAAGCGACTTTGTTTTATACTATGTAGTGATTAACATATTTACAACAAAAATATTATTAAATTACATTTCTTCCAATTAAAATTTTCAATTACAATTTTTAAATTATATTTATTCCTATGATTTAGCAAGCAATAATAATTAATATTAATTTTTTCTATTCCATTATAAATTCTCATTGTCGACATCAGTATGAGTTTGTCCTTTGTCAAAGACCTTCCCTAGACTCTGCTATAATTTTCTATTTGTTTCTTTTCTTCTCCAAGTCTTTTCAGCCAATTTTTAATGTCACCTTTCTTTCTTTGTCATCCTTTTAAAAAGGACATCTTGACTCATTCTGATATTTAAATTGATATTTTTCAGGTCCAAGACAAGCTCCGGGTAGTATTTTCACAGTCGGTAACGGAGAGCCATGCTTAGGCTCTGATAGGTCTACTGGTGGAGTATGTCTGTCCAGAAACCAGTGCAACACTCAGGGTGGAAAAGCTATTGGCTTCTGTGGAGTCTTTGCTACGTGTTGTTCTCGTGAGTACATCTTCGTTATATAGTTTAAAAACAAAAGTAATTCTTGTTTAAATAATAATTTTACTGTTATTTTATTTACACATCGATATTAAACAATTTAACTGATGCTAAAAATTCAAATTCAAATTCTTTTTTTATTTAATTTGACGTTTCAACTCATTTGCCTCAGCCGTATTCACGGGATGATTAAGATAGGTAATGGTAGTCACAAATGTACTACCATGGAAAATATTGAAATCGGGCACGTTCCTAACTGCTCAATTTTTTAATACTAGCGGCCCGTCCCGATTTCGCACAGGTGGACAAAATTCTTGAAATTTATTCTAGCATTGAATATAGCCTGTTACTCAGAGTGAATGTAGCTTTCCAATGGTGATAGAATTTTTGAAATCGGCTTAGTAGTTTTTGAGTTTATTCATTGCAAATTTCAAATTTAAACAGTTACATTTTTATATTTTCATTCTTTAAGCAGTTATCTGCTAGATTTTTGTATATAAAGCAATTTAACTGGAAAAAATACAATCCATCTTAAGTCTCGGACAGACCTCGGAACAAATTAAATAACGTACGATATTAAAATTAGGCAGTTAAATAACAAAAAAGTAAAATAATATTTTTTTTTATTCTTGTCTACGGTTACCTACTGTCAGAGTCTACAACGGCAATTCGGGAATTCTTTCTAGAGACCGAAACTTACACAGAAACACGTATTGCAGAATTTACTGATGTTGTAAGTTCTTTTTGTAAGATGGATATTGGGTCTGTCAGACTTTCTTTCCACAGTTTTTTTATTTTATTATTTAGGATGGCTTAGCTCTTGATCCCAATCAAGCCCGGGGGACAAGACAGAAGCCACGATGGAACGAGCTAACCCAGAAGGTGCCTATTCATCTTTTAGTTTTCACTCAAAATAAAATAATTGTATAAAATATATGTTTCATAAATTGAGTATATAGTTAAGAACTGCTTGAAATATCGACGGTGGTAGCAAACATAACCTTAGTCATCCTATGAACACGACTTCTGATAAAAAGTTGAACCGTCAAGATTTAAAATAAATGAATAAAATAAATGCGTTTTAAATTTCTGCAAAAATTGTTTCGTTTCAATATACAATCAATAATTGTTTCAACTTTTCTGTCATTTTGCTGCCATGTTGTGGCTGTTAGATGTTCAGTCGTGTAATACAGGTAACGTTCTCTACTTATTTTAACCCTTTCCGTGCCAGCTACTAAAATACTATTTAAACACTTAACATGTATTTTAATTCCTAATGCCAAACTCTAAAAAACCGATCTTACTTGTAGTGCCCAGAAATATTTATTTGTATAGGATGCCCAAAAAAATCCACAAGCTTACTCGTAGTCGGCACCATGTTACAGTAACGCACTACGAGTATTCTCGTAGCTGGCACGGAAAGGGTTAAGACTATAAAATCGGTTATATCTAATAATTATACACTATAAATACAACACAATACATGCGTCGAAATAATTCTAATCTAAAAAGTATCGAAACATTAATTAATTTCTCATCATAGAAAAAGGCGCGCACTTATAAAAATTCACACGTGGTAGAAGTGAAACCGTCAAAAATAATACGTACACGTATACGAAATACCTCGGCAGTTTTAATGCCTTCTCTCAAGCTTTGTACTACGCATGCGCACACAAACACGTATTAACACACGTGCATAATGCTTCCTATCTGATTTTCTTCTACTTTAAATCTTATGAATTTATGTGTCTGTCTCTTTCTACTGTCGCTTATTCGTTTCATCGACTTTCAAATCACAACGTTGCTAAAGAAATTTTCACTTGAAAAAGTAATTTAATTCGTTTTATTTTATTAATATTAATTACTAGCTGTACCTGGCATGCCACAGTGCAAAAAAATTCATTATAAACGAAAAAACTAATGACGACGATAGTTTTGGGCCAGGAACCGTCGAGGACGTCCTGAAACCATTATAAAAGTTTCATCACAATCCGATCAGTGGTTTCGAAACTCATAGGGAACAAACACAAACATTGATTTTTATTTATATAAATAGTGATGTTATTAAGAATTATTTTCAATTTCCGATAATCGTATCGGATGTATTAATTTAAGACGCCAATAACCCATCGGTTCAGATATCTGCTTGATCCCAAGCAGATCGATTTTGATCCTTGTCGATGTACTACGAACATGGGCCCACTCGTAACAAAAGCATTTAACTTACCACAAGGGATCAATAGTAATATAAATAATATACCTATCGCATTAACTATGAATTCATTCAATGTAGTCATGGATTCTGTAATAATAAGTGTCATAGAAATGTTATAGACGATTTATATAAGAGTATATTATCTACTTTATCTCATGCGGCAATTGAATCGAGCGTAAATGTTTGTAATAATAAAAAACATGTTATACCAGGTTGGAATAAGCATGTCGGTGCAGCACACAGGGAGGCAAGGTCTAAATTCCTAATGTGGGTATGGTACGGTCGACCAAGGCAGGGTTTTGTTTACAATGAAATGGTTAACAGCCGGCGGGTTTTCAAGAGTAGATTAAAGTGGTGCCAAAACCACAATGATCAGATAAAAATGGATGTCTTGGCTACGTGGCACTCCAAGCGTGATTTTAAGAACTTCTGGAAGGCCACTAATCGGTTAAATGATGGACCTAGTCTCCCTGTAGCTGTGGGTGGAGTGAGCGATGCGAAACAGATTGCCTGCAATTTCAGAGATCAGTTTAAAGTATCTTCACCTTTGACGGCGGCGACGGAACGCTGTAAAAATTCTGAGGCTAATCGCAACGATAAAATAGTAATTACACCGAAAACTATTGCAAAAATTGTTAAAGGTATGGTCACTGGTAAATCGCCGGGCCACGATGGCCTCAGTATAGAGCACTTAAAATATGGAGGTGTCCACTTAAATAGAGTTTTGTCGCTGTTATTTAATGTCTGTATTTCGCACTCTTATCTGCCTGCAGACTTAATCAGGACCACAGTATTTCCCATTGTAAAAAATCGTTATGGTGACATATCAGATAGATCGAACTACAGACCGATATCACTGGCAACTACAATAGCCAAGGTGTTTGACGGTGTGCTTGATTCTATACTTCAGAACCACATTGAGCTTCACGATAGTCAGCATGGTTTTATGCGTGGCTTATCGACAGAAACAGCCATAATGAGTCTTAAGCACGCTGTCAAATATTATACGGACAGGAGTACACCTGTGTACGCCTGCTTCCTAGACCTTGGCAAAGCTTTCGATCTCGTTTCATATGACATCCTGTGGAATAAATTAGAAGCTGCTGGATTACCTGATGGTTGCACTGATTTGCTTAGGTACTGGTACTGTAATCAAGTAAACTATGTGAGATGGGCGAACGAGTATTCTGAGCCGTACAGCATGGAGTGTGGGGTGAGGCAAGGGGGGTTGACTTCGCCACGGCTCTTCAACTTGTACATGGACGCGCTGATCAGGGAGCTTAGTAGCATGCATGTCGGTTGCCATATTGGCAAGGTTTGCGTCAATAATATCAGTAACGCAGACGACATGGTGCTGCTGGCACCCTCGGTCTGCGCGATGAGAACTTTGCTCGATGCCTGTGAAAGATTCGCTGTCTCACATGGTTTACTTTATAACACAGAAAAGTCGCAATTCATGGTTTTTGGGGCTGGCAGTAAATGTCCTAAAGTAGTACCCCCTTTAACACTAAATAACAAACATCTAGAAAGAGTTCACAAATTTAAATACCTGGGACACATTGTCACTGACAGTCTTAGAGATGATGACGACATTGAGAGAGAACGTAGGGCGCTGTCGGTTAGGGCAAATATGCTGGTTCATAGATTTAGTCGCTGCACAGACGCTGTTAAAATTATGCTCTTCAAAACCTACTGCACATCTTTTTATTCGAGCAGCCTGTGGACCAACTGTACTAAAATGGCCTACAGTGCCCTACGCGTACAATATAATAATGCCTTCAGGTCGTTGCTGCGGCTGCCGCGGTTTTGTAGCGCATCGGCGATGTTTGCTATAGCAGGCGTAGATAGCTTCGAAAGCATTATGCGCAAAAAGACCACGTCTCTGTTGAACAGAATGCGCGGCGGCAGCCACAGCGTCCTGAGGGAGATAGTTGACAGTGGAGATTGTCCGCTGATTAACTGTATGATAAGAAAAACGACATCATATTTGCAAATTCTATACTAACATAGTTTTAAGTTTGTCATTTACTAACACATTATGGATTTATGCTGTCCGAAATAAATTGTTTTTATTTTTTATTTTATTTATTTTATTAACTACTTCCTCGTTTAAATGTTATAGTTTGAAATCTTTACGTGAGTGGTAAGAATTTTGAATACCTTTGCAGTGAACGCCTGTGATGTCAGAACCAATACTAAAGTAGCAGTCTTCATCAACCCACCTCTGAACAAGGAGTCCTCAGGTCTCGAGTGTTCGTACAATGTGGAAATCAACAACAACAATGTCTGCCAAATGAGGATCGATTTCGAGACGTTCAACCTCGCACCACCCACTACAGTAAGTTTTGAATTGTTAAAGACTCATAGCCTTTTTCGACGGTAATACAAGTATAAGCTGCGCACGCGCTGATCCAACGTATGTTGAATTTAGCGCGAACACCGCGCTCGCAGTATTCGTTCGGATCACATCCATGACAGACGTGACGTCCGAACTTAGATTAGCTGTTCGGGCGATTCAAAATTATACTTTGTCCAATGTAGGATGATACTTTTGACTGGTGTCACTTCCTTATTGCTACGTACTAAGGTTGCGTTTGTATCCTTATGTTTGGCTTGACATTGCAATAGCAACTTTATACCCTCTATATAGGTGTCAACTGTCAAAAGTATCATCTTACATTGGACAAAGTATAGTGGACTGTATTGCGATATGAGAAAATTGATGTCGACAACAAATATGAAAGGAAGATAAAGTGGGCATGATACCTTAACCGCCACGTGGTGTGAGATGCTGGAGGCTACGTGGTCGTCCCTAGGCTTTGCTGTTCCTTATTATTACGCACTGTCACATAAAACTAGTTTGTTATAGGGGTTTAGGATAGGCCACTAGTTCAATTTAATATTACGGAACTTGGTGCACACGCGCGAGCGGTCATTGGTCGACATTGTTTATTTCTTGTTAGCATGGTGGCTATATTGCGTTGCGATGTGATTTTCCACCAATAGAGGGAGCGGTCGTCTGACTCTTCAATCCATATGCGAGACGAAGTACGCGCGAAAGAGAAATGGAATAATGGAGGTGATACCGACCAAACTAATATAAAATTACAAAAACATACAAAAAATAACGCAGCACTTTTGAATTTAATACTGGCGCAACCTTAGATACTAGATGAAAACTAAGATAAACTGCTCCTAATATACAGTTTCGTATTGGCGTCATCCCATTCGCGTTATATTTTTCACATTACAATCAAAACTGACCTAAAAAATCAAATTAAGTTCTTCCCAACAGAAATCCTAGATTCCCTTCCATATGAACGAAGTAGTCACATTAACAGTCTCTGTGTATTTTTTTGAAATTAAAAATATAAAACCGACCAAAACAAGTGCAAACGTATAATCTTAGTTCAAAATAATTACGAGCTCAAGTACAAGTGTTATCTAAACCAAATAAGTGCTATAACATTGAATAATAACGAAAATAATACCTATCAAAACATTATAGTAAAAACCTGTTAAAAAGTGTGAAAAATCCAAATAAAAAGTGAATTATGGATAAAACAAAATATAAGAACTAGTAAAAAATATTAAATAGTGTGAAAAAAATTAAAAAATAACCTGTGACTTCAAAATTGTGTGCATTAAATTCCTACTGAGTGACTCATTTCAACTGTCTTTCATAAATTTAAATTTATTTCTCTAATGCTATCTATAATTTTGCCGCTTTGAACATAGCAACTGTGGTCGAGCTCGTTATGTGTGGACTCTCAATTAGCAGACTCGGATCGATTCTATGTGCAAGAGTAAAGAATTTTTTTTTGCACATTACTTTTCTTTACAATTCTAATACAGTGACATCTACATTTTGAATGATATTTAATGGATTATTAGCAGAATTATTCATGTGTAAAGTTAAATATTTCGGTCAAGAAATATTAGTACCACTAACTGTCGAGAGAGGTCGCTGAATCAATTTGACAAGTGTAATCCTTCCTTAACACTAGAGGGCGCTGCTTTGATTAATACAGTTATGGAGAATGTCACAATGCGTAGTAAAAAACACATACCTAGATCAAAATCTAATCTTGATCTATCTATTATTACCCAGGATATTTTAAATTCAACAATTATGGACACAACAATGTTAAGCATTCAAAGTGATCAACAAAATAACGAATCCACTCGTTTTGAAGAAGAATATATTACACTTAAAACTGCCCTGGAGCAAGCAGAACAGGAAATAGAAAATTTAAATATGGAAAATACGGATTTAAAAAAAACAATTGAAAAACAGAAAATTCAAATAGTTTTATTAAAAAATTTAGCAAACGAAACTGGATGTAAAAAGAAAATAATGACACCACTAAGGAAAAAAATTCTTTTTATTAATAAAAATGTCTCAAAAACATCTCCGATTTATAATGACAAGCCTGTGTTATTTAATTCAACTTCAACTTCTCCGATTAATTTAAACCCACAGAAATCTATGGAGTGTAATATGGATCGTAGCATATCAGCAATATCTGAGAGTGTTTCATCCCATATTACAAAAGATGGCGCTAGTAGTAATGCAAACACCATGACATGCGACTGCAAAACATTGACAAAAAACTTACATACGTCACTCTCTAAACAAGAGGAGCGACAGACTAACGTGAAGAAGAAGATTATTATTTTAGGAGATGACCAAGTTAAGGGATTATCAAAAATAATGTATGACAGGCGTAGCACTCTTCAAAACACTTACACCATCACTTCTATATGCAAACCTGGAGCCACCTCGTCCCAGGTATTATGTTCCTGTGACGACCTTATGTATAATTTGAATGAAGATGACATAATTATTTTAGCAATTGGTAGTAATGATAAAAATCCATATCTATTTTTGTCAGAGTTAGGAATAGCATTGTACAAACTAAGAAATTTTAAAATATTTATAGTAAATGTTTTGTTTAATAACTACTTAAACATTGACTTACTAAACTATAATATGCAAATTTTGTTAAGACATTATAATAATAGTAGTTTAATAAAAATGAATTATTCAGGGATGTATATACAGGAGCTTCGTTTTAAAGTAAACATTGAAATTGAATATTTACACTATCAAAATGAATTCTTGTTACCACATAAAATCAAAAAATATTTACAACTTAACTCAAGTATTAATATAAGATCTAACAAATGCAATAACATAAAATCTGACAGGTATAATAACATAAAAAGTGACAATTTAAACCAGAAATTAATGACTGATTATTTTAAGATAGAATCAAATAATTTATTTCGTACCCTTAAATAAAATTACAATACTCCACCAAAATATTGCTAGTATCTTGAGTAAAAAAGATATATTTGAGATAACTCTTGATGAGTTGAATAAAGATTTGGGAAGTATAGATATTATCTGTTTATCAGAGACATTTATAAAGAAAGGCTCTGAACAAAATTTAAATATCAAAAATTACAGGTTAGCTGCATCATTTTGTAGAAAAGAGCGTAGGGGGGGTACATGCATACTTCTCAAAAATTATATAGATTTTAATAAAATACATATAAAGCAGTCTATACCGAACATATTTGAGTGTTGTGCAGTCGAAATAATGCAGTATAGACTTGTAATAATATGTGTCTATAGAGTACCAGCTTCAAATATTGACCTATTTTTTCAGCATCTGGAAGCTATGTTAAATATGATAGTAAGAAAAAGGAATAAACATATTATATTGACAGGTGATTTAAATATCGACATGTTACAAGATAATAAAAATAGTAAAAACTTGACATCCATCTTAAATAATTTTAATTTAATAAATCACATAAACAAACCCACGAGGAAAAAAACGTGCATCGACTTGATTATCAGTAATTTACCTATTGTTTGTCCTAAAATACATTTACTCTGCTTATCAGACCATGAAACCGCTCAAACCCTAACATTTGAGTTACAGTCATCCCAAAAAAATAAAAAAATACAAAATTCTTGGTTCGAATATAAAAGAGACATGAATAAAAGCAATAAAAACAAATTTATGGAATGTGTTTCATCATTATCGTTTAATGAAGTATTTGAACAGAGTGATACCAATAAAGCATTTGCGTCCTTTCATGATCTTGTGATGTTGTTTT
This sequence comes from Calamotropha paludella, assembly GCA_927399485.1. Classification (NCBI taxonomy): domain Eukaryota; kingdom Metazoa; phylum Arthropoda; class Insecta; order Lepidoptera; family Crambidae; genus Calamotropha; species Calamotropha paludella. The sequence goes on along the minus strand of OV656830.1, from coordinate 8,743,419 downwards.
TTAATTTATGTTTTCCAGTTACAAAAATTAAAAAAACAAAGAAACCAATGAAAAATAACTGGCTTACTAAAGGTATAAAGCGGTGTTGCGTACAAAAAAGAAAGTTATATCTAAAATATCGATTGTCCCCTAACAACAAAGTGAAAAATAATAGACAATACCATCGTTACACGTCGATATTAAAAAAATGTATATTACAAGCACAAAGAAATACAAACTCATACTATATTGCTAAATCAAAAAACGTGTGCAAAACCTCATGGAGAATAATAAAGGACTGTGCACTCAATAATACTATGGTTAATGATATAGATAAAATAAAGTTGAAAAATAATCACTATATTGACAAACCGATTGACATTTGTAATGAGTTTAATAATTATTTTATAAATCTGACTAATAAACCTTTTGAAATCCATAACAATAAAAATGATTCATTACCTAATATTTCATTTCATCAAAACACCATATTTTTAACGCCGATAAATGAAAGCGATTTATATAAAATTATAATGTCATTGAGAAATACAAAATCTACAGGATATGATCATTTAAACACTGAAATTATTAAACAAAATGCCATATATTTTGTCCGACCCTTAACTCATATAATAAACCTATCTCTCGAACAAGGTATATTTCCTTCTAGCTTAAAACTAGCTATTGTAAAACCACTACACAAAAACGGATCTTATGATGAATTAGAGAACTATAGACCTGTTGCTCTATTAATAATATTTTCAAAGATATTTGAAAAAGTTTTTTATGAAAAAATCTCTACATTCATCACTAACGAAAAACTTCTGAAAAGTGAACAATTTGGCTTTAGGAAAAATAGCTCTACAACCTTGGCATGTTTTCATCTAATTAAAGAAATTACACAGAACCTTGACGATGGACTGCATACGTTAGCGGTATTTCTAGACATGAGCAAGGCATTTGATTTTGTCTCTCACAAACGGTTGCTAGATAAGCTCGAAAAATATGGCATAAGAGGAAATGCTTTAACGTGGATAGAGAGTTATTTGTCAGATAGGAAACAGTGTGTACAGATAACAACACTTCAGGAAATGTGCGAGAAAATGTTTATTCTGATTATTCCTATAATCGATGCGGTGTCCCGCAAGGTAGTGTCTTAGGACCATTATTATTCCTGCTTTACATAAATGATCTTCCGGATGTAACGGATCAAAAGTGTATCTTGTTTGCGGATGATTCAACAGTTATTATTAGGTCAAAAAACAGACAAGAACTGGCGAATATAACAAATAAAAACTTAACTAATATTATAAAATGGCTTGAGTGCAATAATTTGTACATTAATATCAATAAGACTAAATTCATTAATTTTAAGACGCGTAACATAGAAAAAGTAAATCATGACATTAAATATAATAATAATACAATAGAAAATGTGAATAGTACAAAATTTTTAGGCATACATATTGATCAGAATTGCAATTGGAAAGCTCACATAGAAACATTAGTTAAGAAACTTGACAGGTACGTTTATGTTCTGAATAGAATAAGAGAAGTAGCCTCTAGAGAATCAGCTCTTGTAGCATATCACGGATACGTAGCAAGTATTCTACGGTATGGATTGATACTTTGGGGCAATTCAGTTGATATGGATAGAGCTTTCAAAGTACAAAAAAAATTTATAAGGTGTATCTGTGGTGCGGGTTATTTAGATAGTTGTAAGCCCTTATTTAAAAAGTTACAAATATTGTCCTTGCCCTGTCTATACATCTTTGAAATGTGTCTATTTGTAAAAAAAAATGAAAACTTATTTCCCACTAAATGGCACTGTGAATATAGAGGTAGAAATGGAAATAAGTTGCGTATACCAAATAGGAGACTCGAGTTATACTCTAAAAATTCATATTGCATGGCAATTACTATCTTTAATAAATTGCCAAATAAGTTGACTCGAGTGCCTTATAATAAATTCAAAACTGATCTTTTTCAAATTTTGGTAGAAAAAATATATTATTCTGTCAATGAATTTCTAAAAGATGATTTGAATTACTGACATACACTTTGTTATATTATTTGCCCTTTGTATTCGTTTGTTATACGACATTATTTGACATTTATATAGTTTAAAATAATTTAATTTTTAATTTATGATACTTAAAGGATTTAGATTTATATTTAATAAGTTCATTGAGTATTACTAATGTTTTAAATATTTGCACGTCGACAAATTCGACAGGTCATGTTGTACTTTGAAATTATGTTATAAGATGTATTTTACCATGTCCTGGCAAATAAATGAGATATTATTATTATTATTATTATATGAAACGCCCCACGACATCCCAAATATTGGTATCAGAGTCTGGCATTTAATGGCGGCTATACGATTCAATTCATCTACTTCATTAAACAACAAAATAATTCTTTGAATATTAGAATAAAATATAGAAGTAAAGAAAGAAAGAGAAGAAAGAAAGAAACACATTTATTGGCCTCAACAACATATTATAGTACATTATATTAATACAAAAAAAAAATTACAAACAAAAAAAATATAATAACTAACATAACACAAAATACAGCGAGGCCAATTCGGACTCTGCCTCAGCATATGCGTCTGCGTCACTCTAAGATGGACAGAGTGACACAGAAGCGCTGGTATTCTGGCAGGCCCTGAGGACGTACGGACGTACACGCACAAAAACAACAAATAATAAACATACAAGTACACAGAAAACATGAAAAATAATACATAGAAAATTAATAAATATTAAAATAAAAGTAGTTATAATAATAATACATCTAAATAAAATAAACAAAAGAAAAAATTAAAAGAAATAAAGATCGGCTGTATTGGCTTCATTGTCTTTGCTTTCCGAATTATGGTAAATTACTATAAAATGTTAGAACTAGGCTGTATTTGCTATTATTTGTATTGAATTGTATTGAAGTACATTTTATTCCAATAACTTTATGTCATAACTAACAAAATTAAATTTAATACAAATTACTGTCAAATCATATCTTTATACGTTAACCGTTGAAAAACTTCGTCATCTTTATATATATAATTCTTCTGTGAGTATGTATGTCACTGAACTCCTCCTAAACGGCTGGATCGATTTGAATGAATTTTTTTGTGTGTGTTCAAGGGGATCTGAGAATGGTTTAGATTCACAAATTAGTCCGGCAGATGGCACTGCAGTCGGCACAGCAACGCGTGGCCGGGACAGCTAGTATCTTATAAATTCATTTTCAACTGTATAAACGCCTTTCAACAAAACCTCCATCAAATTCTTTTATATAAATAAATAATACAAATATATTAGGGTCAGTTATTATTAACAAGCTCTGCTTATTTTGAAACTGAACAATCTATGACTTGCCAATTACTTGGAAGTTATTTAATTTTGTCTATTTAGGTGGATGCAGTAGAGAACGTGACCCAACGTCCAGGCTTCACGTGCAGGAACGACATCTTCCAAGTAACCAACCTTCAAGCCAACTCAGATTACTTGCCCGCTCTCTGCGGAGACAACAATGGACAACACTGTACGTATAATCACACATATTCTGTACAACTAAAGGATTGAGAAGATCACAACCTCACTATAAAGCGTTAAACTGCAACGGATACCAGTGTGCGTTTACGCTTCAATACTTGATCTTTCTGTGTAATATTAGGGGTTAAAGTATGAAATTGCCGATTTGTACTGAAAATCTATATTGTTTATTTTTTAAATTTTTAACAAATTTATTTAATCAAAATAGTTGCCATTATTATCTATACATTGCTGCCATCTAATGGGAAGGTCATTAATGCCTTTGCGATAGAATTCCGACGATCTAGACTGCACAAACTGTGTGAAAGCATTTTGTACTGCCTCCTGGGAAGAAAACTTCTTGTCACGTAGATAATTGTCCAAATCACGAAAAAAATGGTAGTCCGTTGGAGCAAGGTCTGGTGAATACGGAGGATGACGAATGGTTTCTAACTGCAGTTCCTGAAGGGTCAAAATGGTTTCTCGTGCTGTGTGAGGTCTCGCGTTGTCGTGGAGCAATAATGGTGAAGATCGATTCATGAGTCGGGGCTGTTTTACTGCTAGTTTTGTCAACATGGTTCGGAGTTCGGCACAATAGACATCTGCCGTTATTGCTTGACCAGATCGGAGAAAACTATAGTGAATAACACCATGCTGAGACCACCAAACAGTTACCATTACCTTTTTATTGGTAAGTTTTGCTTTAGGACACTGTTGTGGCATTTGACCTGGGGTCAGCCATTGCATTTTTCTTTTCCGGTTATCATAAAGAATCCACTTTTCATCACATGTTACAATTCGATCCAATATTCCTTCATTTCTGTACCGGTTCAACAAGGCAACACAAGTTTCAACACGCGTTTCTTTCTGCAGATCAGTCAAATCATGAGGCACCCATTTTTCGTATTTTTTTATTTTATTGATTTGACGCAAGTGAGTCAATATTGTGGGTAAGGTAACGTTAAACCATGCCGCTAATTCCTGGGTACTTTGACTAGGATCGGCTTCCACTATCTCTCTTAATTCATCGTTATTTACCTGTGTGGGCGGTCTTCCTCGTGGCTCGTTCTTTAAGTCGAAATTTCCATCACGAAAGCGTTTAAACCAAAATCGCACGGTGCGTTCATTAGTAGACCCCTCTCCAAACGCAGCATTGATATTGCGGGCTGTTTCTGCCGCGTTAGTTCCGCGTCGGAACTCGTATTCAAAAATAACTCGAATTTTCGCAGTATCCATCTTTCTTGTCTAAATTGAATAACAAAAACAATTGAAAGTCGATATTCAAATGTTTTACATTTTTTAAAAAAAGAACATCATAGAAACCATTTAAAAAAAGTTTCATTCGAAAACCTCAAACCATGAAGATTCTATGTCAATTCAAAGAACCTATTGCAATTAAACGGCAATTTCATACTTTAACCCCTATTATTTTGTTACCATGGATTTTTATAATAAGGGCCTCTAGCGGTAACTCCCAGGAACTAAGCATCTTCATAGGAATCGGATACGCACTCGATAATGACCATCGACTTCGCGAACTCAAACTGAGGTGTCTCAACAGTGCATTTGCTTTCCATTCTCACGTATTGGCGCAATAGCAGATTTTACTTTTCACACATCAAAGAGAGATAATAACCAAAACCTAAATATAATAAAAATATAAAAATACTGAAAACTTGAGGCGGTTTTACTTATATCATTATGAATGAGTAATTTCTTCCATTGCCCCACAATTTTTTATTTTCAATAGATTTAAATGAAGAATATCTTTTAATACTGCTTGGGCCTAGCCTTTTATTTGCTGGCCAAACTTACCTTTTCTGGCATGTGTAGATATTGCAATATTTTTTTCGCGCCCCTGGCAACTTGGGCACCCTCCGGATGCGGGGGAGGGAGTTGGTGAATCCTGCATGGATACTCCGGCCCGGCTCCGCAGTTATGTCAGACTCGTACTGACTAAACACCACCTGAGGTTGGCTTGTACCCGGGAAGGGTCAGAAGCCTTCATCTGAGGCGCAGAAATATTGCAACAGAAAAATAGTCCCTATTATATCTTAAAGAACTCCTAACTTTTGTTACAGTGTACGTCCGCGTCAACGCTTCGACCAATAGTCGGTCTATTCGTATCAACTTTAAGATAGCAGACCGCAACACGCAGCCCAACTTGCCGCAAGCCACGTGGAAGATCAAGGTCACACAGTTGGAGTGCTTCAATACTTTGGGGTAAATTTTACACAACCTAGAAATATAGCGTGAAAATTGAGTGCAAGTGGTGTTTGTGAACGACCACTTTATAAGTACTCATAGACAATCACCATCGTCTCAGACTGTTGGATAGTAGCCTCTCCGAAAATTGAGTTTTTGTCAGAATATCCTTTTGGCAAATTAGAGACCGTAATTTGGAATAGTTATTTGTTCAACTAGAGAGGAAAGTTGGTTTTTTCAAGCGAGTGCTAATTTTGAATCCCGAGTAAGTGAATCCTGAGCGTCGCGAGGGATTCAAAGGCACGAGATGGAAATAACTTTTCTCTCGCGTGACACATACAACTTTTCACCTTAGCAGTGAGAACATTATTAGAGATATAAATGAAACAATATGAATTAAAATGAAACCACATATATTTGCAAAAACTAAGTATCTATTAAAATTTAAAATTACAGTTATTAAAAGTTACATTTTGAAAATGTATAGTTTTATTAGGAAGTGACACGGTGGAGTTTGCGATTCGATTTTGACTCGAGTCCGTTTCTATTTCTTTGGACTGTGACGAGACAATACTGTTAGTGAACGTTGGCGACTCGGTGCGGCTTCTTAGCGAATTTTCAATAGTATTTGTTTCTTTGGATGTAGAGGGGCGCGGGTTTGCATAGGGATCAGGTTTAAAGTTTATACTTTGTATTATGCGTTTACAGGTTTTAGACTTATTTTCGATCGAATCTTCAATATATCCTTCCGCGACCGTGTTTGACTTCCAGCCACCATGACGTTTTAATGTTGTGAGGTTTGCTCCTGAATCAGCCAAAAGCGTGGCCGAAGTTAGCCTAAAGCAATGTCCAGTGTAAAGGTGAGGCTCTTGTAATTTTAAAAAATTGGCTATTTGTTGTGGTGTCCCGCCTATTTTATTGATTCCCATAGGCTGTTTTGAACACTTGTCATTACGATACTGCAAGAAAAATCGATCTGTTTTCGTATTATCAGGTCATAATGCCTTATATTTCTCGACAATTTTGACATATTCGTCGCGAATAACAAAGGACCTGTCAATGTTTGTCTTTATGTTGGGTAGGTTGACTAAAAGCAGTTTGTCAGAATGTTTTTCGATGGCATTAACAGTCAGATTTAACAGTTCGTTCGAGCGGTAAGCTCCATTTATTCCAATAATGGGGATAACCTGTAATAAATAAACATAATATTATTTATGTAAAATGTTAGTAATTAAAATGTATAACAAACAAAACCTAGTATTTAGCCACTTTCTTTACATAAGTAACTCGTATTTAGTAAATATTAGCGAAAATGGTTAGCGTACGTGCACATATATTACTAATTAAGTATAGACATATAGGTAGTAACTTACTTTTGCAGCGAGAAAATTGCAGTTCGGAGGTTCATTAAGAAATTTTTCAATATTAGATATTGAAAAAATTTTGGACTTTTTCGATTTGTGTCCTACTGACTTTCTTTTCAAAAATGCAATAAGTTTGGGATAAGTTTCAATATGAACATACTCCATATTGTAGGTGATTGTTTCGTTTGTGATAATTCAATAAAGTACGACAATATTACATTCTCCGAGAAAGTGTTCGCGCCCTTTTCAAGTCTCCATTTATTGAAAACATCATAGGTTTTTAGATATCTATCACATGATTTCTGAGGAAGAAAACTGAATTCAGCATTCAACACTTGTTGTTTTAATTCTTCAGATGTTAAGTTACTGTTTTCGTCACTAGACTCACTCATATTTTATGAATTTGTGATATGCAACACTAATTGTAAGTTGTTATCTACCGAAAAACAAAGGAAGCAGAAAAAAATTTGATTTTTGTTTCCCGGTATTTTTTTAAAGTTACGTTCTGAAACTGTATCCGTAGTATTCTGTTGTACCAATAAAGATTTTTAAAACTATAAATTATTTGTGTATTATTTTGTAAAACATATTCTTTATTTTTTTCTTGACTTTAGTGTATTGATTTCATTTTATAATTTAATTATATATTTAATTACAACGTTACCGAATAATTTTCATTTTAAAGGTTTATTAGTTTCCGAATGACTTATTTTTTGACATTTAATAAATCGAATTTCGAATGACGTGTTTCGTACATAATGATAATTCGCAGCATTCTAAATTCAAATCAATTTTCCTCACTCAGTGAGGGAAAACGCATTTCCCTCACTCTTTTTAAGCAGGGAACACAGTATGTTTGAGCTGCTAAGGTGAAAAAAGCTTTTACCCATTTTGTGGTTAATGGGAAGGATGTTTTCATTTACTTCTTGTATTATTTAGTCGCCTTTTACGTATGAATTACACTTGAGTGTGAATGGTTGGTGCTTTTCCTCTCTGCCGGACGCCATATAGCATAAAGATTATGTAGGTATGGTTTGAAATCTTTATTAAGATATTTATAATTAATATACAAGTATTTCTTTGCAGTTATGTGTAAAAAAAAAGTTCATTTGGTCGTCCTTAGAGAACAGATCCAGTACGCCATTTAGCGTTGACGAACTTAAAATAGTACAATTTCCGCTCGGTCTTAATGACTGTTTCTTTTTTACAGCAAATATCGTGACGGCCTCTTCGAAGCAATCACATCTTCATTGCCGAGCTCTCCTCTAACTACATCTGCAGACAGAGACGAGTACCTTGTTGGTAAGGATTTAATATCCATGATGAGACTGTAGATATTTCTCTAAATTAAAGAGAACAAATAATTGTTGAAATTAGTATTACTCAGTTAATTTCGATAACATATCAAGTTATACACTCTTAATATTAAATTATCTATTTTGCAATGCCATTAAGTAAATCCAAACGATAAAGTGCGTCCATACAAACACCATCGCAAAGAGTTTCTACTTTTGTTTAACTTTAATTACCTTTCAAATTTACTACCTGTACTGTTTAATTAACATTATCCAAGTGCTTTGTTCGCATACAATGTAAAGATGATGGTAGTCTCATAATTTGATGATGTTTAAAAAAGACTTCAATTCACAGCTCCACCTGGCTGCCTCCAGTATTATCCTGACAGAGCAGGAGCCTTTGAGTCGTTCAATTACAATCGAGGTTCAGGACCTTATATAGCAAACTTAGCTTACGCAACGTGTTTCAAAAGAACTCCTGACGTTTGTGGTATCAAGTAAGTCAATCACACTAAATTATGCTTAAATTCTGCAATTTTCTATATCTCTCATCCTTGCTCTTTGCTATGGAGTAGAGATAAGCTACAGCTATCAAAAACGTCATAATTCGATGGCGCAGCGGACAGCCTGTTTAAGCCACCATTTCGTAAAGAATTGAAACAGCTTCAACATATTTCTACTTCCTAAGTTAAGTCACTGCTCTCAGCTGCATCTGAAGTTGTTAATAACTATCAATATCTACGCATTGAGTTGGCTTAATTTATCGTCTATCCTATTTACGATGCTTACGTCCTTATGGAAGATCTCAACAGTTGAGATATCAACAGTCTGATGATGATTAAGAATGTCTCAGTGCAGCGCGTAATTATAATTGGTATTTTACGAAGGGCATAGTTCACATCATTCTTGTCCAAGTAGTTTTCTCTATATTGGACAAGCTTCTACATTGGAGCGGAGCGAACGAAGTGAGCGAAGCTCCCATGGATCAGCTTCAATGACGCAATGTCTGTTACGCCATAACTTCCCGAGTTCTTAACCCATTTTAATATTTTTTGTGTGGAATCGAATCATCAGGTTTAGGACCAGATTGTGACGGAGATATGAAATACGCTTAATTTCCATCGAAACATTTTTTTTTTTAGGTATTATGCTCCGCTCCAATATATGGTGCTAGCGTAGCTTTATGCTCAGCGACTGCATCGCCTAGTATTTACCACCTTATATAACACCATGGCGCTATCCTCTTTATCTGTATGATTAACTTTGTAGGTCTTTCCGTGTTTCTTTTACAACTTTTGTCTGCAACAACTCAAGAAAATTCTCTTTTTCACAGGTTGACTTCAGCCAGCTTTGAGATGGCATACCGAACAGAAGACAACTTGTACCTAGATACAGATTGCCAAATCAACCCTGTGACGCAAGGTGCTGCGCAGTCAGAAGATTACCTCTTCATTCCTGAAGCGGAGACCACTGATGGTTTAAGAGGCTCCAAGTTTTGCGGCAGCAGTGCAGCGAACCAGATTATTGCTTGTTAGTTAAATGAAATAATTCTTCAATCATTTTGTGTTTTTAAACGTGTTGCACTGCGGGCTACCAGCCTTTCTTGGTTACTATTCCTATCTGTCGTACCAAACGCTTCTCAACATCCTTCCTAATGAGCACAGCAACGGAGTGGAACTCCCACCATGCATCTACTTTCCTAGTACTTAAAACCCATCCTTTTTAAAAGCTAAGGTGAATAGGTCTGGGTTAGCTCGTGCTATCGTTAATCCTATCTTGGCCCCCGGGCTTGATTGGCATCAAAATTAAAAATTAAAAAGTACTTAAATCTTGATCAACAGTATACTAACTAAATATTTTATAATAAAAATAACAGATGACCGGTGGGAAAGCTTTCCATCCTGCTTATGCGCCGAAAGGCCTCGTTTTCATATTCTGGTAAAAACACATGTTCGTGTATGAGCATAAGCATAAGCCTCGAGTCATGGTTGTGATATTTATGTATCAGCAGTTATCCGGTATCCATTACAGAATTGATTAAATTTCATTTATGTGAACAGGGTGGCCAATCCCTACTAATATTACAAATGTGACTGTAAGTTTGTTTGTTATGCTTTCACGCAAAAACAACTAAACCGATCATCATGAAAATTCGTACATATATTCTTGGAGATATTAGAAGTAACATAGGATACATTTTGTTGAAATTTTTTATGGCTTAAATGTGGGCGAAGCCACGGGTAAAAGCTAGTATTTAGATAAAGCAAAAGTTCAGAATTAGAGCATCATTAGTGCTACCTGAATCATATCTGCGTGTTTTGTGATTTTATTTACCCTTTTCGTTAGACACCTATATTTAACACCTCCTAACCATATTGAGTTCTTACGCTTCCGCGCAAATCACACATTTAAATAAAACAACTTCTTTACTGTGTTCCTGTGATCACGGCTCCTGTAAAGGAGCCGAAATGTCAGGATTAAAGAAAAATTGTAAGCAAAAACCGTAAAAAAGTTTTTATTTAAATCTTCTAACCATTGTAACAAAAGTATTGAGTAAGGATTTTGACGTCGGTAATCGACCATAAAAAATATTTATTTTTGCTAAATATGGGAGAGCGGGGCCCTCTGGCACAAGTATTGTTATACTTAAAAGAAGGCCCCAACCCCTATGTTTTTAGTCATTAAGTATTTTGAAAGAAATAAAATTAATTTTTATTATTTATTATTTTATATACTCTATGGTTATAGCAATATATGTCATTTTCCAGCTACACCTCCTGGGCCACTGTACGTGCACTTCCACAGCGATAATTTGGTGACTGACGACATCACAGAAGCAGGATACAGATTTAATTACAATGTCCTCAACAACTGTTATCTGAAGAAATAAGACTTAAATTGGGGACTCCTTAGCCGTGTGTAATTTTAAAACTATTTATTTCTATTTCCGGTTAGAAAAGCTCTCTAAATATTTTTATGTTTTATAAATTGATAACTTCCTGTGCTATTTTTTATTTATTTATTTAAATAAGTAAGTATAGTATAGGTTATGAATCGAATCCTGTTGCATTTATGATTTTAAGATTCTTTAGTGACAATAATATATTTTTTTATTGATTTTTTTCAATAAATTAATTTAAGTACTGATTTTCGTGTTTTATTTTTCATATACTTTTCATAAGGTTGCATAAATTTAAAAAGCATAATTTTAGAACGCCTACTAATCATTTAGCATAATTTAATATAGCTTGGTGGCTGGTAATTAATAAAAAAAATATACCTTTCGATTAGTATGCCAAGTGACTTTAAAAATACAAAAAAGTAACTAAACATTTACTTTACATTAGTGAAATAAAAATATAATTATAATTAGTAAATTAAATAGCTTACTTCCGAAAAATCCCAGCAAAGTGCACCGCCCGCCTGTCCGCAAATAAATGCAGACACTGACGCACCTTGTGCCTTCACCAATTCTACACGTGTTTCGCCCCCAAGCGGAGCATCATCAGAAGCTGTTAGAGCATGCAATACCGAGCACTTAGTGTTAAGTATAGTGCTCAGCTACTTTCATAACTATTTTTTTATCTTGAATAGGAAAGCGCTCCTCTATCTCGCCTGATGGTAAGCGAAGATGCGATCTAGGATGTAACGCGCTTGCCAAGAAGACCCCTATATTGTATTTATCAGGAAACAGACTCAGGCAAAGAGTTCCACTCTTTAGCGGTACGGATTACAAAATTGGAACCAAAACTCTTTGGTATATCAAGCAAATAACTGTGGCGCCTATTCGTTTGTCTGATTGTCCAATGAATAAATTGGAACGAAGGAACAAGGCTGTGCAATTCGCTACACAGTCTTAAATGTATGCAATAAATAACGAATAAGTTTCTTGGCCCTCCTTTCAATAGACTCAAGCGTCTGGAGTTGATATTGGGCGGAACCGTTCCAAAGAAAAGAACAGTACTCCATACACGATCGAATTTGCGTAAAGATTGAGCAACTGTTCCGGCGTGAAGTACTTTCTCACTTCTTCAGAATGCCAAATTATTTTGAAGCTAATTGAGCCGCACTCTCAATGTAAGAGCCAAAATTGAGAGTTGATGACAATGACATGCCGAGAAGCTCAATATGGTCTATGATCGGCACGGATACACCTCGGAAAGTAGGAGGCAAGTCGAAGGGACTCCTTTTAGCGGAGAAAAGATACACCTGGGTCTTTGCTGGATTGAACCTTACCAGATCGGCATCGCCCCATTCGGGGACGGCCTGCAGAGATAGGTTCATGCGGATATTGATCGTGGTAACATTTGCATCATAGGTGGTATGGTCTACGGTACAGATGACAGAAATTTTGTCTCTAGCATTTAAGGTTCTAAGGTGACCTAAGACTTAATTGTCTACATGAACGTGGTAAGGTAATCAAAACTAAAGGAAATATATCATTTTATACATTTATTATTAAAAATAATGAACATAATAATTAAATCTAAAATATATTGCAATAATTACATTATGGACTGGACAAGGGGAGATGCAAATTGATCTTTTAAGCAACCATATGTAATTCAATAGAATTTTATTTATATAAGATAATTACTTTTATTTATAAAATTGAAATTAAACGCATTTCAGAACTTATTTTTATGCTTAAATTGTTTAATCTATAATAATATTTTTTATTATATTAATTAAAAAACTGTACAAAGTTCTAAATAATAATGTTCCTGTTTTTATGACTATTAAATTACAAACTACACTAATTTCCTAGGAATTTATAATAATTTTTAAACAAACTTTTAAGTATAAATGCATTAGATCATAATTATATAATGACTAACTTATTTCGTTTTATATAAAAAAATATACATTGCATAGGGAGTTATAAGTTTTTGCAAATTTTCATGTTTTTTTATGTCGATATTTATTGTATTAATATTTTCATACGTTTAAAAACCATTAAAAAATACTTTTTATTACTTTTTGTGAAACCTCATCAAACTGCTTGATAGCCTTAAAAATATGAAATAACTGACTTAAATATTTACAAAAAAAAATATATAAATTTTTTACTTTCATAATTAATGAGCTGTTACATTTCATAATAAATAAAAATACGCTTTTTCACTTAAAATATTTTAATGTGTCCTAAGATAATCGCACAAATCGGATCATTAAGAAAGTATTATGTTTTAAATTATATTAGAAACCAAATTATGAGCATGCCATAATGATAGCTACGTAGGTTTAAATATAATAAAAATTAAGGTTATTAAAATAAAATTATAATAAAATAAGGTCTTTATGTAACCCTATTTAATGCCAATAAACAATTTAAGTATTTTTTTTAAATTACTTAAATATATTTAGACTTTTTAATCATAATCCGATTTGAGCGATTATCCCACGACATATATAATAAAGATCACATAATAATTAACGAATCGTTGAAAGCAGTCTTATTTACATTTATTTTTTTCACTTAAAAAACGCAATTTTATTCTATAAATTTATACTGGGTGTATATAGACCCTTATTGCAAACTTAAACCTTAAATTCTATCATTCCATTTTTTTATATTAATCGTGGAAAAACATAGTTAAGGAGTTTTTAAAGACCCAAAAGATTATTTAACATTTTTCTCATAAAATCACATTCAAAATATAATTGTTACGGGTCTCCACCTAGAAACGTAGGATACATATATGTATTCTACGTTATATATGTGATCTGCTGTTACTTAGAATAGCTTTTTACTACATACAGCTTCCTTCAGGCGTCCAGACTGCGGGTTACAACCCTTTCTTGGTCGCCATTCCTAATTGTCGCATCAAGCGCAACTCATCATTTATAATGCGCACAGCAAAGTAGTGGAACTCCCTCCCTTCGTCTGTATTTCTAAGAACCTATAACCCGTCCTTCAAAGCCAGGATGAATAGGCACCTTTTGTGTTAGCTCATTCCATCGAAGGTCCTGTCTTGGTCCAATTGGATTGTGATCAAGATTAAAAAAAAAACAAATTTTCCATGTATAATTTTTGATAATCTGACTTATTTTCATATAATTTGCAGTTTGGTAAAGGTTCTATTTACACCCAGTAGTCTTTTTTATTTTGACTTAATTCACATATACGTTCAAAGTACGCCATATCCACTCGTCAGTCCACGGTAGCAATTGCTACCATATTCATATTTCCGCATGGCCCCATGTTTTTCTTTTTAAATTAAGATAAATTTTTGACTTATAGAAATATAAAATATTCTATGATAGTCTCTCTATTCAATTCTGGTAGGTTTTTTTTGTTTGGTCCTCCATTATTTAGCGAGAAAACCTGACTTTTTTTTTAAATTACGATAATTTTTTTACTTACAGAGATCCAAATATTCTGTGGTGGATTCTCTATTTCATCAGCTTTACGGTAGTATTTTTTGTTTGGTCCTAGCTTCATTATTCAGCGAAAAAACGTCATTTTTATCTAAGAGTCCGTCATTTTTTTTTACAATTTGCGTAGCATTGGGACTGTCGAGAGGGGTGCGGCCCGCGGTAGCGGACTGCCAAGTGGATAGTGAATTGAATAGCAGTAGTAAAACTTTTTTTTTTTAATTGGAGGTTTTCTGGTTTGTTGTCTTATACTTAGGACGCTAAGTTCTGTAGAATGGTGGTCCTCTGCTTACAGTATATGTAGATAGCGGTATGCCTTTAGTGCCGTATATGGCTTCTGGTGCGTTTTCGTAATCCACGTCGTAGTAAATACCCGTTTGATTCTGTAATAAAATATATATATTAATCGTACTAGGTTTTTGTAGATGTTTGAATATTTGTTTTTCAAAGTTATAAAAATGGATGAACGGGTTTATATATAATTTGGCATATACGTATCCACGGGCAGAAGCTGGTTTTAGTATGTATATTTAAATTAATAATTAGAGACCGGATTATATGCAACATAAAAAGCTTGTTATATGCATACAAATATGCATGAAAAGTGCTTGAAATATGTACGCAAATTGGCGGAATATGCGAAATTAAATGATAAATTTTAGGAATCCCAAAAGTAAGAGAAAAGTAAGTATTCATTTTTTTTATTTCAAAATCAGTAACATTATATGACATTAAAATTATTTAAAATTTTTGTAAATGTAAGCAATCATATATTTTTCTAAATTTTCAGTGGTAAGATTGTGTCTACGATCATTAAAAATATTTTTGTAAGTGGAAAAGGTTTGCTCCACATTCACTGAAATAAATGAGCAGAATTTGAACTTTATATTTTGTGACTGTTATTAAATTTGGTCGCATTTCGGAACGCAGGGTAAGTGAAAAATATGGTAAATGTACCGATAATATGCATCATAACTAGATCTTAGGGAAAATATGCGGTATATATATTACCGCTGAGAATGGCTAAAATATGCAAATGCATATGCGAACACGCAAATGCATATAATCCGGTCTCTATTAATAATATTTTACCCATTATACAAACATCTGGCCCTTCCGGGATTCGAACCCAAGACCGTTGGTGAGAAAGGCACGAAAGGCAGGATCGCTACAATGCACCAAAAGGCCGTCAAATGTGCGTTATATGCTTAATGTATAATTGAAATTTTGAAGGCATAATTTTATTGAAAGGTCAAAAGGCAATATTTCACCGGCGGGAAGTGGGGGGAATGATTTATAAACCTGGGGACTGCGCTACAATTGATGTAGATCGAAGTTTGTATTTATTATAGATAGCCCTTAAAAACTGTTATTGCGTGATGTAAGTTCCCATACTAATGCGCTTTCTTGTATTCAGCGCCATCTGTGATTCAAAGTGTCTTCGTATAACAAGCGACGTTATGTGCCCAAATATAAATATATATATATATATATATATATATATATATAACCACTTTATACTAAATTTAAACGGTAAATCTAACGTATTGCAACCGATTTTCTTTACATTGCAACGGTGGAAGAATTTCCAGCTAGTTCAATGCGATGTTTTACTGGTCAGAACTCCCTGAAGGTTGGGAGCCATGAGGCCCTACCATTATCCCTTAACGTGATTCAAGTTCAGTAGGTCGGTCAGACATAGGTCCTCTGATGGCACTTCGGTAGCTACGATAGCTAAGCTTGCAATTTCACTTACGTGCATACTCCTCGCCCTCGATTTCGGCCTGGGCACTAAGAGGTCCGCTCTATCCTGCACGTGGCTTGACGCTTCAGAGCTGGTGGAATCGGTTGCCATATGATTGGTGTACCCTGAAGATCAGGAATAATAAAATTGTACTCTATTCGCAGGAAATAAAAGTTAGAATGCAATAAAAAGTGAATGGTGTATCCAGTCTTATTCTCTCTCTCATAGAAATAGGACAGCATCTCATACATTTAGGATGTTATAACCCGGTTACAATATCTGTGGACCTGATGACGTCACGTCAGCGCTTAGGTACGGTGCACAAAACAAAAGCGCGGGGAGGTGACAAGAGAACGGGGAGGGGGCTTGACATTCCAGCGAGGTCCACAGATATTGTAACCGAGTTATAGTTTGGCCAAAATTGTTATAGAAAATATAAATTAAAACACAAATGTTTCAGCTACTGGTTCTCAACAATGTATATCCACTCGTCAGTCCACGGTAGCATTTGCTACCAATAGCTAACATCTCTTGTCAATTCCTTGGTTACTACGATATTCAAATTTCCGCATGGCCTAATTTTTTTTTTTAATTACGACTAATTTTTGACTTACAAAGATCCAAATATTATGAGGTGGATTTTCTATTTAATCAGCTTTACGGTAGTATTTTTTTTTTGGTCCTAGCTTCATTATTTAGCGAGAAAACGGCATTTTTATCTAAGAGTCCGACATTTTTTTGACAATTCTCGCAGCATTGGGACCGTCGAGGGGGGTGCGGCCCGCGGTAGCGGACTGACAAGTGGATATAATGTTGTATTATATTAATTTATATCCAACCGTTTTCAGTGGAAATTTATTTCGCAGAATAAAGCTTCACAAGATATAATAAATTATAGAAGAATTAGAATCAATTTAAACAATTGTATACATTATATATATTATTTGACGATCGTTTGGTGCAACGGTAGCGATCCTGCCTTTCGCACCGACGATCCTGGGTTCGAATCCCGGTAGGGGCAGATGTTTGTATGATGAATACGAGCATTTGTACCTGAGTCATGGGTGTTTATATATATTTCTATGTATATTACATCACCTGTCATATATGTATGTCTATCCGTTACCCTAGTATCCATAACACAAGCCTTACAGTGCTTAATTTGGGCTAGGCTAATCGGTGTGTATGTAAGAAATATTTATTTATTATTTATTTATTTATTTATATTGTTTTAAACTTTCATGGTCACTAACATTATAGTAATATAAGTATCGAACGCAATAGAAGACTTCGTCGGAGGGTAGACTGATATATCTGGCAATAACAGCCTACCCGCAATTACTTCAGTTGCTCCATGATCATGGCGCTTGCAACAGTGCCGAAATATCGGAAACTCAATAAAAACAAAAACAAGGTACATGGTAAAAAAACCCCTTTCAAAACTTATATTACTATAATATAAGTTATATACTATATATTTAATAAATTTAATTAACTTACCATATAAGTTGTGATGCGATGCTGCTGTATTAGCTCTAGAAGTTACAGTGTTCAGAGTACCATTGTGATGAAGACCCATCCTAGAAGAAACAACAATTTAATATAAAAATCTTATCTTCTTTTGTTTTCTTATATATTTAACAATACCATTCATAAGTACGAATAGTAGGTAAAATATAAAGATTTTATGTTCCCCATTACTCATACGTTATCGTTATGTAACAATAATCAGAAATCATCTTATAAAGTAGAAAGCCAGGACTCATAGCTTGACTAAATATAATCATAATATTTCTGCATTCACACGAATTAGCCTAACCCAAAGCACTGAAAGGCTTATATTATGGATACTAGGGTAACGGATAGCCATTCATATATGATACATAAATAATATTTATAGAAAAATATTTAGATATCCATAACTCAGGTACAAATACTCGTATTCGTAACACTAATATCTGCCTCTTCCGGGATCCTAACCCAAGCTCGTCGGTGCGAAAGGCGCCATCGCTACCGTTGCACCAAATGGTAGTCAAATCAATAATATTAATAAGTCAATAGTATTATTATTGTAATAAGTCGTTCGCATGATGGCCATAAGATAGAGGTATCGAGATCAATGTTTAGGTCCTGCGTCGAGCTGGGAGGGAACGGGAACTGACGGGAACTTTTCCACTGGGTGCTCAGGGCAAATGCCCAGGGCTCCGTGATTGATAGGGGCCCCCTAGTTCCTGCCAGATCACTAAAGGAATACTGACATTTATTACTAAAAAAACTTACTTGATCAGAGTAAATCGAACCTCAATTAGGGACTATATTATCGACTTGCGTATTAGCTTTTGCATGCGCGAAGCTACTCTACTCACGCCCAAAAAAGGCTATCCAATTTCAGCATGCTTAGATAATTTAAATATGTGTGAATAACCCCATTTATATAAAAAAAATCTGCTATTGACTGTCAATAAAAAAATCTAAAACAGTGTTTGTCTACTTGTCTATTCTAGTTATAAAAAAGTGTTCTGTCAGAGTCATAGGGGCCCCATTTTTCTTATATGCCCAGAGCCTCTATTGGTTAATGACGGTCTTGCGTGCTTAGGCTTTCCAGATACGAGCTTCATCAGTTGATAATGGTGAGCGAGGTGGCCTGAATTAACTGTGAAACAAAGAAATAATCCGGAACCACAAGTGTCGCAAAGCTTGTCAACCTCGCTAAAGACCGGGTGAATATATAACTAACAGCCATTGACTAGTTGGGAGGGGCATTGGAAGAACAAAAAAAGAATAAGTTGTTCTAATAATAATTTAAGAGAGGCATAGCGAACTATTTCGCTCAAATTGGAGCAGCCCAACTGGTGAAATACCCTACCTTACAGAAGACCGCAGCAAAACAACAATCACTTTTGTGTTGTTGTGTTCCTGTGAGTGTAAGGTTTCCAGAGCTTCTGGAGGTGCTACGTTAGTAGCAGAGGTCAAGCCTTCAAGGTGAGGGTGACAAGCCCATTTTCTAGTCAAGCGCATCACATCCTAGATCGCATCGTCGCTTACCATCAGGCGAGATACGAGGGCGGGTCAAAAAGTTCGCGGAATGAGGGGCATGGAGGGGGAAAGGTGACTTTTTACTACCTGCACTAGTTGTGACACTCATTAAGAGTATAAATACTAAGATAATTACCTGAGCTACACATCAATCAACAAGTCAATCCGGAAGAAAATTTGCAACATGGAGAAAATTGAGTTTCGCGCAGTCATGGCTGCTGTTCAAAGAGTGGGCTTCGAAATCTTGGTACATCCTCCCTATAGCCCAGATTTAGCCCCAAGCGATTATTATTTGTACCCAAAAATGAAAAAAGAGCTTCGAGGGAAGAAATTTTCCAGCGATGAAGAAGTGAAGAGCGCAATTTCGGCCTATTTTGACGACAAAGAGAAATCATTTTTTTTCGAAGGTATTAATAAATTAATTGATAGGTCTAATAAATGTATTAGAGTTAAGGGGGAATACATTGAGAAGGAAAATATTTTTGTGTTTTATTACTTACTTTTTACCCTCCATTCCGCGAACTTTTTGACCCACCCTCGTAGCGGTCAAGAGCCTGCCTACTTAATTACTTACCTACAAATACTTGATTATAAATTACTAACCTGGGCATTGGCACCGGTGGTAATGTAGGATAACCCCCAAACATGGCGGAAGAAGGCCGCGTCGCCATAGTCTGTGTGTCCGGTTGCTGAAACAATTAATTTAATTTAAATAAAACCCAACACACTTTTTTATAGTGTTTGAGCATAATTCATATTTATTCCTGACTAAATAAGATAATTTTAATTAATAGTAAAAATGGTTTATTGAAATGGGTAATGTAATGTGATGACTAAATTCATTAAATATTCACACAATAAAAAAAACAGATAAAATAGTAATTCGAAAAGTATTCGCCTGGATTGTGCCTAGTTTGCGTTAAACTAAGTAACGCAAACTATATCAAATGAAGCTATTATGCCATTAAAAGTGATTAAGGTTTTAAATTATTATATTTCACTTTAGCACTATAAACATTAAGAGGAAACAGCGCCATCTATTGTTGACCTTTACTAACTAGGGATGAAATACCCCTTATTTAATTGTTCATTCATCATTCACTGATTATCTGAGTAAGGTAGGACTATCCTAAATATGAAGACATGGCTTAAAGGACACACATTCACGCCATTAAATTTTATTTAAAATATCTTACCGCATAATGATTTGCTTGAGCTTGCGCCATAGCTTCAGCTATCTGTGCCCATCGCATTCTCTCTTCTAACGTCACCTGATCAAAAATAAACGTGTTTTGAATCTTAATACAAAAGCTTTACTTATATTTTATCAACAGAGGGCGCTACAACTCACTTGGTACGGTGGCTGTCCGACAGGTGGCGTTTTAATAGTATTTGCTGCCATGTAGTTGAAGACTGGAGATCCCATGCCTATTGCCTTTTGTTCACGAGACCACTTACGACTGCAAAAGATGACATTTTATAGTCAATAAACGATGAATGAAAAGTTTGGTATAACTATCGAAGTTTGCAAACATATTTTTATTGACAGTGGATAAAACTTATAAATTAAATTCTAAAGTAATATGGCTTATCAAATTTTGTAACTACGAGTATTTGCACCTCAAAGAATAGTAGAAAATTAACACATTTAGTATTTATGGAAAAGAGTATTCTAAAAGTATAAAGAGGTCAAGTTTGGCTACCCACAAGGGTTACTATGGTGATATTACGTATGCTAATATACCACAAATGATTTTCTTTCAACGAATTGATATTGGAAACATACAGCTATTCTAGCTAACGTGTTATCTATACATATAAATAAAATTGGAGTGTCTGTTTGTAATTTTGAATTAACTGTTTTTTACCACATGCATATGAATAAATGTACGGTAGGTACATAAACCAAAATAACATTTTTTACAACTTTGACTGTCTGTCTGTTTGTTCCGGCTTATCTCTGAAATAGCTGGACCTATTTTGACGGGACTTTTATGGCAGGTAGCTGATGTAATAAGGAGTAACTTAGGCTACTTTTATTTTAGAAAAATTATTTTTTTTGGAAAAATAAAGTAACGTTGTTCCACGCGGACGAAGTCGCGGGCGGCCGCTAGTAGTTTATAAACAATGAAGGTACCACAACACAAAGACCCGATAGAACAGACCAGGCGTATTGTCAATGTTATATAGAAATATGGCATTACGAATGCAAAAATAAAATAAATACATCAATACAGAGAAGTTCGGTTTTTATATTGACCCTGACGGAGATCGAATTCCGAATACCTCGACAACCGGTTTGCGAGCCACTAAACCAAGGAGGTCGCCAAATACTATTTATGAATATTATTTAATACAAATCAGGAGAGTAATTACCTCCACGAGAGCAGAGCAGCGAGTGTGAGAGCGATGACGAGTGCGGCTGCGAGTGATGCACCAACTGCTACCCCCACCACTTCTCCGTCTACCTCACACGTTGACCCGTAGTACCCAGATTTGCAACTGAAATAAACTTATGTATTAGTTTTATGCTTACTGCTTCAAAACAGCAAAGGACATCATTCAGGCTTCATACAAATTTGGGCTAATTTTTTTTTAGCCGGCCAACAAAAAATTATTAAATTTTATCATAGGCATAATTATAATAAACATTTCGTATTATGACAGTAAAGCTCGAAACCTATTGGTTGAGATGATAATCGGTCTCAAAGTATTTATTTTATTACCTACGGCTTGCACCCGGCTTGCGGGGTGAGCTCGTGATTTCCAGGTAATCAGTTATTGTTAATGGTGTGCGAGCGAGAATACGTTACAAGTACCTACATTTACCTGCCGAGCTGCAAGCGTGAGCAAGAGGCAAAATACACCTACTTAGTCCTTTTCGTACTTTCGTTCGTTAGTTTTCCATGCAACTCTCGTTACATCGGACGGCTACTTTCACTGTTTTCGTGGTTTTTAACATTGATTTTGTTTTGTTTGTTGTTTTAATTATCGTTGAGTTTTTGTTTTTGTTATACTGTTTTTGTTAATCATGGCACATATGTTGTGTATTAACTGTCGTGAACCATGTGAAGGTCGAAGGACTTACACGTGGATTTCTCGGGAAGAACAGCACATCGACATAGCTCAGATTATTATGGAGGAGCTAATCGCGAGACAGGTATGTAATGCAACCTTTTTTACATTTAAGTCATAACTAGGTACCTACTCTGTGATAATAACAGATCGTCGATATGACATCATGATCAGGACTAGGTGTCGCGTTGAATTATTTTGCTGAAGTACCTACCTTCCTTCAATAAAGTAAAATGTATACTTAAGTTCTTTGGTTAGTACTATGAAAGAAATGTACTATTTTATAAAGTACATAGGCTTACATCAGTGATAGAAATGTAGACAAGAACCTTTGAAGGTATAGGGAAAGATTATTATTATTATTTTTAAGTAAGATTTCTACTTACGAGTGTTTATTAGTATTTCATCGACTCTCTGTTACTGCCACGAATTAACTATTTGTTGTTCTTATTTATTTGTTAGTATTTTTATCGGCGCTCTGTACAGATCTTAAGTACCACTTCAATATGGTATAGTGCCCGTCTAAGTTATAGCCGGTTTAAATGTAGGCATTGGCTCTTGCCTACACTCAAAACTATTTCAAAAGTTTTGAAATAGTTAGTTTTGTGTGAGTACGGGCACGAACATGTTATTATTTTTGTTAAGAAGTCCTTTGGGAAAGATTCGTTTGTATTTAACTTGTAGAAGGTGGGTTTACAAAAATTGGTTTTTTTTTTTTCAGAACGAACCTACCGACGTCATTTGCCGACCTTGCTGGCAAAGAGCTGAGAGGACGTTTCATCGGCGTATACGCGAGGCGCGTCAAGATGATGACGTGTTGCCCGATGAGCCTATTCAGCAACAAAGCCGTAATCATCCAACAATGACCTTAGCAGGATTTGTACGTACTCCAAACTCAACAGTGCACTGCATTTTTGAGCATTGTCAAAATATTACCAGGCTTAGAATACCTAACGATATCATAATTCGTATGATTGGGCGGTACAATCTACTAATACCAGAAAATGCTCGCGTTTGCGAAGAACACTTAGCCCAGAACCTTTGGTATACTCTACCTTTACAAGACAATCTCATAGAAGATTTTACTGCATCTGAAATAGTGAATGCTCTGACGATTATGAGAAATCATATTACAACAGACGTGTTAAACTTCGAGACATACGAAGTCATTAATACAAACGAGTTTCATACTTGGACGGGACTTACTCACGAACAGTTTTCCGATCTACTCGTAAACACATCCAGCCTAAATAATAATCGTCAAAAGAAGACAATACTGGCCGCTGTATTGGCAAAACTAAGAACAGGAGACTCTAATGCCAGACTTGCTTTAGTGTTTAGAACGAGCGAATCCCGTTTTCAACGAATGTTAGCTCTAGGTCGTGATGCATTGTTGCGTGATTTTGTTCCCTTGCATGTTGGGTTTGACCACATAAACAGGGAACAAGTGGCTCAAAGGAATTTATTAGTACCTGAAACTCTATTTGGCAATCCAGAAAGCCCTTTGCCACAAAGAAATGCTATAATAATAGTCGATGGTACATATATATACAACCAAAAGAGCTCGAACTATTTTTTTCAACGACAAACATATAGTCTTCACAAATATCGAAATCTGACCAAGCCGTTCTTGTTTGTTTGCTGTGACGGTCATATAATTGACGTAACGGGCCCGCACGCCGCTTCAACTTCCGATGCAACAATAATGAATGCAATTATTGAAAATGAGGAGAGCATATTTCATTGGTTTTTCAGACCGGGTGACGTATTTATCTTAGATCGTGGCTTTAGAGACGCGGCCTATCCTTTACAATCACATGGATATACAGTACATATGCCAGAAACGAAAAATGCAAACGAAACGCAACTTACGACGGAACAAGCGAATAAATCCAGACTTGTGACTATATGCCGCTGGGTAGTAGAAATAATCAATGGACGATTCAAAAGAGATTTTCGCTTGTTAAGAATTGTACACAGCAATCGCGCCTTGCATCATATGATGGAATATTTTAAAATCAGTGCAGCTTTATTAAATGCCTATCATGTGTTGATTGTGGACAATGTAAGGGCTCCAATGTATTTAGAAATAATACGGGAAATGGTTAATGTACCGAATACATTGGCGGATCTGGTGAACAGATACAATTATAACCGAAGACGTGCTCCGTTTCGTTCAATTAACGTTGATGCGCTTGAGGTTCAATTCCCCACATTGACACAAGAAGATCTTATCCTTTTTGCACTTGGTGTATACCAAATAAAGCAAGCTAGGAGTTACTATGCGGAGCATTTGCAGCCAAATGGTATGTTAATCGTTGAACTTGGCGACCAATTACCCACAGAACACATACGAGAGCTAGAAGGAACAGACCTTTACGTATTGCGCGGTAGAATCCAGTCCCGACATGTCCGTTCACGTTCGTATAACGTTTATATTGGCATAGATAGGGCTCTCGAAGGGCGACAGGCTATAAAACACTATTACTGTACATGTAACATTGGCCGAAGAACCATTGGCTGCTGCTCACACGTCATGTGCATTGTGTGGTACATGGGGTTTGCCAGGCACGAGCCAACGATACACATTCCCGCCGAAGGTTTAGAAGATATTATTGTAAGGCCAGGAGAGTTGTAAATATTGAATAAAAATATATGAAATGAAAATAATATGCATTATAATTAATAAAAAACCTGTACATAAACGCCTGCATGGAGAACTAACGAACGAAAGTACCTACGAAAAGGATTAAGTGGGTGTATTTTGCCTCTTGTTAACACTTGTAACTCGGCAGGTAAATGTACTTGCAACGTCCTCTCGCTCGCACACCATTAACAATAACTGTTTACCTGGAAATCACGAGCTCACCCCGCAAACCGTAGGTAATAAAATAAATACTTTGAGACTTATTATCATCTTAACCAATAGGTTTCGAGCTTTACTGTCATAATACAAAACGTTCATTATAATTATGCCTATGATAAAATTTAGTTATTTTTTGTTGGCCGGCTAAAAAAAAAATAGCCCAAAATGGGTGATGTCCTTTAAGTTTTGAAACCATTTAATTTGATAGTATACTAGCTGACCCGGTAACGCGTTGCTATGGTAACGCGTATACAATGGAAAAAGAGCGAGAAAGAGAACGGACAGACAAACACATAAACAACAAATTTGTGTTCTTAGATAATAGATTTAAGTATGCTATTAAATTATATACATATCAAGATAAACTCGTCGAATTTTCATAAGTATTTCCTAAGCTGCTGCCAGCGCCATCTATTTACGTTCTAGGCACTACTTATAACATGAAATGTAATACTGAATAGTCGATGAAGAAGAAATAGCTATGTAGTTTTTTTATTATATAATCATTAAACTGCTCAATTTTTATATCTATTATTATCTATTATTGCGAGAAAAAGTTCTTAGGTGTTAAATGAGACTCAAATCCACATCACCTCGCTATTCGACCAAGTACCTTTCCAGTTGATCTACCGAGACCTTGACAGATCCGATCAATTCCTACAAGTATTTCTCAAGCTGACATCAACGCCATCTCTGTTTTGCTATTCTTAAGAAACTTACTGATCATGAAAAGAAAGTAATTTAATAAAATTAAACTAACTTTTAAACTGTGATTAATTTAATTAATAATTTAAAATGGAGTTATAAGTTTTATATTTTAAAAATTAATAAATATCTCAGTGCCAGCCTCAATATTTGCAATAAACGTAGTCACTTAGTGGTAGCGACCGTAAAAACATTGTTGGTATATTTACACACACATTCTCAACCACAAAATCTACTAAACCGATTTTGATTAAACTTACTGCATTTCCTAAGTTGGATTATACCTATTCCAACTTTAAACTGAAAGGCATCCATTTAAGAAGCTGGTATAGAGTAACATAATTATACAAAAAACTGTAAAAGACGTGTAGACGGTGTATACCGAATGAATTGATATCTTATTTTTTTGACATTAAGACCACTTTTAGCATTTATAATTTTCCTAAATATTTTAATAACTTTTGAATTTTTTATTTATAATTTCAATTTTATAAAGTTGTGTGTATTATCTACGTTGTTAATTTACTTGTTTTTTTATTGTAAACCTCACTTGTTGCAATTTTTGTCTTATTTTCATTGTATATTTGTTTTATTTTTGGCTTTTAATTAACTATTTATTTTAGAGAATGACTGATTTGTATGTTTAAATTGTGATATTGTTATTCGTCCGAAGTTGTCACGACAAAAAATCAGCGTCGAGCTATCTGCTTCGACATATATGCTGAGTCGTGACCATTTCCTTCTGCACACTGTATTTTTTTCTTTCTTTCTTAATATTTGTATATGTATGTTATGTGGGAAGTTTGTATATAATTTTTTTTTCATTTCATTTGTAATTCAAAGTATGTAACATATGTTACGATAGACAACATGAATTTGGTAGCATAATATATATTCATCAACCACATGGTTATTGACTTAGTTTGTTAAAAACGTTGAAGTGATTCATCATTCATAATACTCTAGATTTTGCCCTTTTCTTCTTCTTGATTTTAATAGAACTGTTGTTTATTATTGTATATAAAAATAAGTACACAGATTTTAATTGATATTGACTGCTTAGATTTCTTTGAGAAAAATGTAGCGGTTAATTGCTTATATATCAAAAATATAATAATTCCTGTCACATATTTCACCTGCAGTAAGGTTGGCCGTTTGCATATTTGCAGACTCCTCTGTCGTTGCAGTGTGCAGTAGGGCATGCTTTGCAGGCGCGCCCCGTCATTTGAGGCGAACTGGACTCATCCAAAGTCGTGTCTGGGCACGTGCATCTAAAATAAATATTTGGATTACAATAAAAGTTTACCAAGCCGTTGTGTATCTGTGATGCAATATAATGATAGAATTCATAATTAAAGTTTACAGGTGATATTTATAAATGGATATCTAAGTACAAATGTTCGCTTATTCTCAAAAGCATGCAGAAATACAGAATACAATATAATACACTAAAATACCTCTATAGATACACAAGATATAAATATACAAACATATACATAAATAATATGAATATATAATTAATTACAAAACAAAAACAAAGGAATAAACAAACAGATAATTGCTTAAAACTAACGTGTAACAAGCGGCTGCGTTATCGCTGAGAGCGATCTCTTACAGAGAACCTTAGGATGGAGAGGATAAAAAGGAAGCTAGAGCTACGGCGGTGGTAGGTACTTCAAAAAAAATTAAGGAGATATACTAATAATTAAAATAATAACGAGCGTCAAAACTTATTGGAGCGGAGCGAACGAAGTGAGCGAAGCTCCCATGGATCAGCTTCAATGACGAAATGTCTGTTACGCCATAACTTCCAGAGTTCTCAACCGATTTTAATATTTTTTGTGTGGAATCGAATCAACAGGTTTAGGACCAGATTGTGACGGAGCCCAATTTTGAAATTCACAAAAAAACTCATCAAACCAAAAAAAATTTTTTTGGGATTACGCTCCTCTCCAATATATGGTGCTAGCGTAGCTTTATGCTTAGCGACTGCTTCGCCTAGTATTAAATATACATAGAATCACTTTTATATATATACTAGCTGACCCGGCTACGCGTTCCAATGGTAACGTTAATGGATTATAAAAACTGTTATTCTTAGGATTACGGTAACTATGGTAACTATATATGGTAACAAACACAAAAAGTATTGTCATATAATGTACTGATTTAGATTTAATCATATGAATGAAATACATTTTAAAAGATCTATAGTTTTAAGACTTTCAATATCCAAAGTACAGAAAGTTCAAATATATCATTTAAACTAAAAAATGTAGGTACAGGGTACAGTATGTTTATCGAGTGTTTCTCGAGCTCCTTCAAATTCTTAAAATAAATAAAAACACATAACAATTAGCCACCTGCACAGCTCCAATTTAGACATACTTGGGCTTTGTTAAACAGATTCTAAGAATGATATTCGCTTACCTAAATCCACCGAATGTGTTGATGCAAGAAGCTAACTGATGACAGTCGTTGAGATCCACAGACGCACACTCATCCAAATCTGTATAACAATTTAACACAGTTAATTTAAATCTTAACATTTTCTATAGTTTATACTATAGCAACTTAAGTTTAGAGAAAACGCGCACAACCTCGGAAATATATCAAAAATCTTATGTTACGTTACAAAGTATAATGTAATTTTTTTTTATAGTTAATACGCAGCCGCTTGACCACTATCTCGAGTGATGGTAAGCGACGAAGCGATCTATGATGTGACGCGCTTGCTTAAAACATATCTATTCACTTGTTTTGTAAATAAAAAAAAAATAGAGGTACATATAAACTTTTTAGAATAGACGTACGTTATCGTCTTCATTTGTTTTGCTACGTAAGTGCTTTAGTGTGTATCTTTATAGCTACGGAAGTTCTCAATATCAACAACGATAAAAAATATTATGGTTTTTTACTGAAATTTCATCGTATCGCAGCCACTGCTGTACGAAATACTGGCCCGTAAAATTGACCCGCCATTTTTGCATAATCTTCACGCTTCGAGATTTCAATAAAAGATCATTATTTGGAAAACACTGTTGCCCATTTTGTGAATCACGGTGTATGGTTAATAAATTCTAGTATCATTAGCCTTTTACGATAGCTTTTAGTAGAAAGAGTTGGTGATATTCTACTCTGCTGGACACTTAGTCCGGAAAAAGTGTGCACACAATCCGTTAAAAATACACAATCTTGATATTGTATACGGGAATATTTTATAATTTTATTTAGATATTGGCCCTCTTATTCTATTATTATTTTATTATAACACTAGCAGCCCGTCCCGGCTTCGCATGGGTGGACAAAGTTCTTTAAATTTTTTCTATTATTAAATATTTTTCCGTTAGCGCCATCTAGCGTGCGGTAGACGAACTACTTGCAGTTAACGCGTTTCTATGGTAACGTTATTGATACAATGGAAAAAGAGCGGACAGACAAACACACAAACCACTGTGATCTTAGATTATAGATTAATAACATATCTACACTATTATCATCCAAAATTAAATTTATAAAACTGTATTTTACTTAAATGAATAATATATACTTATGTTTTATTTACTGTTAAATTCAGAATGTTTTATATAATAATAAAATCACAGTGCCCAAAAAGGGTAAATTTGTAGTACTAACAAAACACCTTTAACCACTAAAACCACTGTTTATGTGTATGTGATTAAATGAATATTTCAAAGATATTCTTTAATATAAAATTCTTGTTCTATAAATTTAAAGATACTTTTTTAAATCTTTTATATATTTTTTTACATTTTTTTGGGGTTCGATTCCCACCTGAGAATTTACTTGTCAGCCGAATTTTTTTCTAGTATTTTTCAATTAAAATAATTTATCTTAAAACATACCTTTTAAAGGTAATACACTGCCAGCAGGCGTGTCAACATATAGAGCGGAGGCGCCCACGTTGTTTGACCGTCGCCTTATCACTCCCAAGATGTGTTTCTGGATATCTGTCGCCACTGTTGTCCGCAAAGTCTCTGGAGTCTCTTGCATCTATGAATGATTACAGGCTTTTAAAGATATTGGAGCGAGCGAAGCGAGTGGAGTTCCCATGGACCAGCTTCAATGACGCAATGTCTGTTACGCTATAACTTCCCGAGTTCTTAACCGATTTTAATAATTAAAGTGTGGAATCGAATCAACACATTTAGGATCAGATTGTGACCGAATTTTGAAATGATTTCTATGGGATTTCCCATTGAAACAAAAAGCGCGCGTTTTTTAAGTTGTCATTGTTATGGAATTTTAAAATTTACTAAATAATATTGTTTTTTTTTCCTGAATTTTTACGATCCGCTCCAATTTATGGTGCTAGCGAAGCTTTATGCTTAGCGAAGGCATCGCCTAGTAATTTTTATTACTTAAAAAAATGTACAAAATCTGTATTAATAATATTATTATTTTCTAAGAAGCACTAATTTATATTTCTTAATTACTTTACAGTTGATAGAAAATATATTTAAATTATGCAGTGTCAAATTAAAATAATAATTGAAATACTCTTTAATTATTTTTCTTATTTTTTAAAACCCAAGCATGTCAACTATATCTCAAAATAATTACATACCAGTACAGTATAATTAACGAAGACTCCTTGGTTATTTTCATCGCCCCGATGTATGGTGTTCACAGTAGCGCTCACGAAATCGTCTGAAAATGGAGTCATAGAGAAAGCAGAGTCGATCTGAAAGAAATAAGACTAAAATTAGAACCTAATCTTCAACCTATATGGATCCTATCGTCACATGAACATTATATTCACCCCTGACGCAAAAAAGAAGGGTGATACAAATTTGACTGTGGTTTGTGTCTGTCAGTGTATGTATGTGGCACCATAGCTCTTTGTAAGGTGGACCGATTTGGATGCAACGCTTTTCACTTGAAAGCAGGTTTCTAGCAGCGATTTTTAGACTTGTATTAGCAAAATCGGTTTAACTGTTTCAAAGTCATCAGCTCTTGTTAGCTGTGGCGGTGATCTTAGACGCGTAATGGGTATACATCAACTGATCTTTCGCACTTATAAACTATTACAGTGTACAATAATGCACAATTAAAAACACTTGTATTTTAAGTTATGTATATAGGTAGAACTGCGTACGTATTCCTTAACCCCTTGAAGCCCAGCTTTGTGTTAAAATTATTTCTCTCTCTATCGGGGAAAAAATATCATTCAATCAAAAAGAACCATTACCGAAGCCGTAATAAGGATTAAATCAGACTGCGCGCTATAGAGCATCATATAAAGCTCGCAGATTTTAGGTATCGTTGTCGCGCGCATGATATAATGCTCGCAGGTTTTAAGGGGTTTTAATGTTTGTAAGTTGGCAATACGGTTTCCGCCCAATAAGAAAAAAACAAAATACGAGGTGGCCAATAATTAAAACGCGTTCGTTTCTAAGTTACGTTGAATATTCATATATTATCAGAGAAATCAACACTTTCAACTATTAAATGGGGCAGTTCTTCACAAACTTTTACCCTAGCTCCCGCCGAGCTATAATCTTCTGAAGCTGCTGGGAGAAAACTATTACCCACTACAGAACACTACTTTGGATTACAAACACTGACGACCGTTTGGTGCAATGGTAGCGATCCTGCCTTTCGCACCGACGGTCCTGGGTTCAAATCCCGGAAGGGGCAGATGTTTGTCTGATGAATACGAGCATTTGTACCTGAGTCATAGGTGTTTATATATATTTCTATGAATATTACATATCTATGTATCATATATGTATGTTTATCCGTTACCCTAGTATCCATAACACAAACCTTACAGTGCTTACTTTGGGCTAGGCTAATTGGTGTGAGTGTAAGAAATATTTGTTTATTTATTATTTAAACACCAATCCATCCAGGACCATCCAGCCGATAACTATCAACTGTGAATTCTTTTAACCATCGCAATCAAATGCCGAGTTTCTCAAAAATGTTAAGCTATTCAAAATTAGTACCTATATCAATCAAAGGCAAAGTTTAGGGACTAAATAGAACATGACCTGGAAAAAGGCCAGATCAAAAGAACCCTTAAATGGTGAGCTTATATGAAAGGTCTCATGAGAATTGAAGAAGTGAGAGATCTACAAGGGGTATGAAGGTAGGGGAAATGAAAATATTTTTCTCTGATGGCTGGTTATAAGTAAATATCCTATGCTAAGATACTTACAGCTCTGATCGCCTCAAAAGTGAGTTGTTGATACGGTTCTGATTCTCTGTCTGCTAGCTTCATATCCCACACCACCTTAAAGATGTAATATTTTCACTATTCAACTATAAATATTTGCAATAATCATATTTGCATCAACAAATCAATTGTGTCTTCTTTTACAGCCTGTATTTTTTTTTTATCTATCAACGACTTACGTGGTACTGTATATATGTACAGTAAATATTTGTCTTTTGTTTTAACAAATAGTAGGTAAGTAAACATAACAACGTTACAATCGCTTTCAAGTTAATATTTATACGATAAACCTTAAGTCTATCAAAATAAGGTCTGAATTTAGAATCTTAACTCTAAAGCGATAATTTTGTTTGCATATTCCAAAACTTACACTCATCCCTTTGATATAAGGTCAAAGTTATAAGAAAATGTATTGAGCCTAAAATAACATACCTTTCTCTCGTAAAGCCGGTCCACCCTCAGGTTAAGGAGCAGGGAAACCACACGTCGGCAAGGATCCCGGTGAGTCCTTCTCGCATAACCAGGTCTGCACTGGCAGCTTGATATTCCTGCAAAGCCCAAAAATTCTGTACAAACACATACCTCTTATGGCGGCTTTGCATCTAGTAAATGCTTGCAGTCAGCTCAATGTTCATTTTTTTTGTCTTCGAGGAACTTAAAATTTCCATGATTCTCACCATTTGATCTCGGAATTTACAGGAAGATTGCATTTCTATTACTGTTGTTTACAGTCATAATAGGCAAAAATATAAATTATCTTTCTTTTATTTAATATACTAGCTTTCCGCCCGCGGCTTCGCCCGCGTGGAATTCGGTTATATTGCGATATAAAGCACAACTATAAGAAAACTTCTCATTCCCACGGAAAAATCTAAGAAGCGCGATGTAACGCTGGATACAATTAGTTGTTAAACCAAAACTGAATGGTACACTATATTAAATCTTTTCCCTTGTGGAGCAAAAACATGCAGATTTTGGGCACTTGAAACCCGGGAACACGCTACATAGAACTGACCATGCGAAAAACAATGTTTTTCCAAGTGTACTCCAGCAACCCATAGAGTTTGGCCTTGTGCTTTATTAATGGTCATTGCAAATGAAACCCTTATAGGAAATTGTAGTCTTTTAAATTGAAATGGGAGGTCTGTTGAAATAATCGGAATCCGAGGAATGAGTACACTTTCACCCTTTGCTGCGCCAGTTAAAATAGTGGCTGTAATAATGTTCCGCCCAAGCTGAGTGACACGCAGCCTAGTATCATTACACAGTCTAGGGGCATCCTCATCCCTCGGGAATTCCTCATTTTCGGGGACTAATTATCGTATCATTTAGCTTCTAAATTTACATGTTTATATTCGTTTGCAATATTTTACGTTGTTTTAAACGACACACAGCGCCATCCATCCATCAAGCAAAACAATATTTTTGTTTTTCCTCGGGAATATCAATTTTTTTCCAGTATAAAAAGTATCCTATTATTTAAACCGGACTTTTATCTTTACGTCTGCAAAATTTCAAAGCAATCGGTTCAGAAGTTACGGCGTGAAAGCGGAACAAACAAACAAACAAACAAACAAACAAACTCACTTTCCGATTTATAATATTAGTAAGGACTAGTAAGGATGATATTGTTTTAGACAGTTTGAATAACATTTTAACATAAATCCGTAATCACAAAATTGTTAGCAAATTTTGATCTCATTCTTAACTCTTCTCTCTAAATAAAACATTAAATATAAGTACCTGCTTCGGTTCTACATTTTTCATTCTGTGCTTGATCGCAAGTTGAATCATCTCCCACTATGCAAGTGTCAATTCTGCAAAAGTACAAAAGGATTCATTAAAAAAACACTATAATTTATTTATTATGCCTTGATTATAAAAAAAGCTTCTGAGAACATAACATTAATTAGGATTAGTAAAATTTCATATAACATTTGGGAAACTATAATTATTTGTGCAACCGTTGAGAATTAAACATATTCAAATTTCCCAATGATTTTTCTCATTATTAGTTATTGCAAAATCTCGTTTACCTAAGGTGTATTTAGTTTCGGTAATTCTTCCACTTTTAGCTATTACTATGAGTTTTAGTCCATCATCAGTACATTATATTATGACAATACTTTTAGTGTTTGTTACCATATATAGTTACCATAAGCCTAAGAATAACAGTTTTTATAATCAATTAACGTTACCATAGCAACGCGTGGCCGGGTCATCAATTATCGTTACCAAAGCAACGTGTGGCCGGGTCATCAATTAACGTTATCATAGCAATACGTGGCCGGGTCAGTATAATATAATAATAATATTATATTAAACTACGTCACATACATTGCTCTGAAGCCAAGTAGCTTAAGCACTTGTGTTATAGGAATCGGAAACAACGACGGTATCACAACACCCAGCCTCTAGCCAATATAGAAAAATCGTTTTCTACATTGACCCGGCCACGGATCGAACCCAGGACCGCGGAGTGGCGTAACCATGGCAACCGGTATGCGATCCTCTCCACCACGGTAGTCGTCGCTCTGTATTGTTTTTGTATCATCAATATCACCTTATAGTTGGGTGTGGTCTTCGATATGGCTGCTGTGGTCGTGAATGCGCCGGTTGATGGGGATGAGGTCTTCGTACTGGAGGTGTTGGGGAGTGAGGAATATCATCCGCCGGGATGGCCACTCCAGTCCCGATGGTCGCGCCGTGAGAAGGTGTTGGTAGCGATGGCGCTGAAAGGTTTGTTCTTATTTATTTAACTTACAATCGCGTTCACAGTTCACCTACTATTGTTAAATGTAGAATGTCTTATGGTTCAAATTCAAATTCAATCTTTGTTGCCATCAAAGGGTACACTGGTCTTAAAATATAAATGGAACTTAACCCTTTCCGTGCCAGCTACGAAAATACTATAAACACTTAACATGTATTTTAATTCCTAATGCCAAACTCTAAACAACCGATCTTACTTGTAGTGCCAAGAAATATTTATTTGTGTAGGATGCCCAAAAAAATCCACAAGCATACTCGTAGTTGGCACCATGTTACAGTAACGCACTACGAGTATTCTCGTAGCTGGCACGGAAAGGGTAAATAAACTTATTTGCGCTTTACGGACACAGCAAATAAGGCGAGGGCATTCTAATTACTTAGAAATTATAACATTTTATTGTATTTTATTTTCAATAATATTAGTATAGATTTGGAAGTAGAAAAAATGTGAATCTTTGGAAAGTCATCTCTATCCTGTAGAAAGAACATTTTTTTACGATATTTTTGCAATTGTAAAGTGGTAAACGATGCTGTCGATAAAGATGGCTAGAATTTATATCAATGTACTATTTAGCTCATTGCCTTCTACTTGACTCCTTGTTCTGTACAGCATTAATAACCTTACACACAGTTTCACAGGTAAGCTATTCCATTGAGGAAAAAAACATTTGTAAAGAAAAATTTTACACTTTTATTGAGCGAAGCTCTGAAAGAGTGAAGCTCTCTTTTAGGCAACTCACAAATTTCGTTTGTCTCCCTCCTGCTACTTAACGGTTCAACCGATTCGAACGAATTTTGGCATGAACATACACGATTATAACCTGACGGACATAGGCTATGTATGTGCTAGTAAAATATAGACTATACCATGGAGGAATAATCACCGAAAGAAAAATTTAAAAGCTGATCACAGCCAAACCGCTGACACTACATCGATGAAATTTGGCGCCAAAACTCACATCGTGTTCGTGATTAATGTGCAAAAAATAGTTTTGAGATCGGACATACCATAGAGGAATAATCACCCTTCAAAAATCTTATTGCTTCGCTCAGCATTTGCAAACAACAGCATGTATTGCAGACCTAGTTATATGTGTCTATAACATATTTTGTGTAATACACGTTAAGGCTCACCAGATGTTTGCTGTGTATTCTGGACATGAGTAGGCCTTATGTTAACTCCTGCGACGGTGGAGCTATCGAAGAGATTCAAATACGTCCTCTTGCCATCAATGGATACGAAGCCCTGATCTCCTGACGCTGTCACAATTATGTCATCGTGATCTGGCAGGCCAGATACTGGGTTAACGTTTTCAATGTGGACTGTAAAAAACAAAAAATAATTCAAACCAAAGATAATAAGGTCAAATAAGTTTCTTATTTCGTTTTCTGAGAGGCATGTGAGGAAACTCATTTCCATAAACAAGTATCAATTTAAAAACTGAAAACTATAATTGATTATTACGTGAATTTGTTGAAGCCACTAATTCTACAAAGCTTAATTCTTAAAACATCTTTCGCAATGTAAAGCTTTTTTCTTTCAGGATTTATTGGCAATCTGACTTAATAATAAAAAAAACAATATATGTTAAACGATTGTGAGTACAGTAACGATCTAGTGTTACTTTAATTTTTATCCCTTATTAAGAAATCGTAAATTCTTTTGTGATATGATGGCAATTAATTCAAACACCTTTTAATCTTTCCAACTTCAACAGAATTTCTGTTATCAAAATTCTCGGGTTAAGTTTTTGAAATTAATTAAATTTGTAAAAAATAATACCTGATGCCCCTTTTCCTCCAGGCCCTTGTATTGCCGATACAGTAACGTCAAAGATCTCCCCATATCCAGGAAGCCTAGTCTCTGGCGCTGTGATGACTGCAACTTCTGAAGGTCGGTAACGAGAGCCGTGTGGTTTGAAATCTGTGTCATCCAGTACAATGCCGGGACGAGGGCGATACGGGTGATATGGGACAGTTTGAGATGCTGAAACGTTATGCATAGAATGAGAAAATTAGATTTTTTAAAATTATTATAAAATTTTGCTGGAACTGGGCAAGACAACATCTGACAAGTCCGCTAGTAAATAAAATAACAAATCTTTGCATAGATAAATGGAAATTTGAACCATTATCATTTGTTAAAAAAATAGGTATCTTTAGGAGTATTGTTTGATACATTTTAAATACATCATTTAGTCGTTTAAGCAATCATTTCGTATTTCTTATTTTTAAACAATTAAAAAAACATACTTACAAGGCAAAGTCTCAGAGTTGATTGATGATGTTTTAATGACTTCAATAGAGCTAGCAGCCAGACTAACTGTTGGCGAATGAGTAAGCAAACCTTCCGTCGGCGTCGGAGAAGCAATGGACACTGTAGGAGTGGTTTTTATCTCAGATATTGAAGGTTCAATAATTGGAATGACTACTGTTTCTTCTTTCACGGTTTTATTCACAGGTTTCTCATCTACGATTTTGTATTTATCTTTAATCACCTTTTCTTTTTCTGTACCTGGATCTTTTTTCTTATCTTTTTCTAGCTTTGTTGGTTTCTCAGTTTTAGGTTTTTCACTGGTGGTTGTTGATTTTTCAGTTGTGATTGGTAGTGTTGTTGGTGTTTCAGTTGTAGGTTTTTCTGTGGGTTTTTCAGTTGTTGTTGTGGTTGTTGTTGTGCTACTAGTGGTGCTTGCTTCAGTTGTTGTTGTAGTTGTACTAGTAGTAGTCTTTGTTGAAGTAGAAGTAGTATCTGTGACTGTTGTAGCTACTTCATCATTATCGACTTCTTCTGTGCTGTTACCTCCAGGTATACCCGTGAGGGTCAAGCTGTCTTCTTCGTGGTGTATGGTATTTTCAGAATGACTAGGTTCATTCTCACTTACAGTCTGTTCTTCCTCGGGTTTCTTGTCTTCTAAATCAGGAAGATCGTGAGGGAGAGGTGGAAGGGCAGGCTTGTACATGGGAAGACCAGGATTTGGTCTTCGATTTGGTGGTCGAGGACGAGGCCGCTGCCAAGGTGGCATAGGTCTGTGAAACCCTGGTCTGTGAGTCATTGGTGGTACAATTTGTTCAGGTAAATTGACACCATGATGAGGTGGTCGATCGAAGGGGTAAGGCGGAGGCGTTTTTGTCGGGTGGTAAGGATGCATTGGTGGCGTTACAGGGGGATCAAACTCAGGCAAAGGTGGCAGGTCAGATATTCTTGGAGGACCACGATTATTGATTCTTGATGCCATTGGACGACCTGGTCTTCCATTAAGAAGCTGAGAATTAGCTTGAACATTAACATTCCCGTTCAAAAGTTTTACGATACCTGTAATGATGTTTTGTATCTCTGTGTTCTGTCTTCCTTGGTAATTAAGGTTGGAAGTCGCAAAGATCGGCTGCACTGCAGTAGGCCGTATTCTGGGTCCCGGGAGCGTCAGTGCGCGTGCTACCGGAACCCTCTTCGCTTCCCCCGGAAACCTAAAATCTAGCCTATCACCAAATCCATCAGAAGACATAATTATTTCATCATCATTATGGAAGCTGTCCAAACTTTTCGTAGGCCGTATTTCATAGTATTTTCTCTTGTTATGAAGTTCTATATGGTTATCTATTTCGTTGTTAGCTAATGGTATATCTTCGATGTGTATTGAACGTGACTGCCTATGGTTAGGGTCAGCAGACCTTGCAACTCTTATTAGATTTTCTTCTTCTTTATCTGTTATTATTTCTTCAGGTACTAAATCTCCATCATCCAATCCTGCACTGGATTCTATCCTAAAAACTATTTTCTCTGTTTGGCTTGTCTGTAGCACCACTCCTTCTGGCAGCTGCATAGCTGATTTTGGAGATAATTGTGTTATTGTATACATTTCTTCGTAACCTGAAACAAATTAAGTAATATATTAGTGAGATATATAAACTTTATTATTACAAGATTATTATAAGAATGTTAATTTTTATTATTTACAATCGTTAATTGGTATCATAGCTACTTAAACTGATACCCAGTTATACGCGTAATTTTAATCCAACTATAAAGAAAATTTTCAAATTGAAATTGGTAATTTATTCAACAATAAGTGATTTTATGTGTCTTCTATTTTTACAGTCTCCAACATAACCTCTTGACTAAGATGTGACATAAGCATCAAGCGAGACATGTTAACAAAGAACAATAGCCAAGGACAGACAGACGTACATTGACTTTACTTTCACTGGTATTATACAGGGTGTAAATTCAGGGCAGTGTACTAAAATCATCCTTATTTCATGCTATTGGGTTCCATTTTGATTATTTTAGACACAACGTAAGAAACAAAGAAGCTCTTTGAAAAACCAAAGCTATTTGCGAATATTTATTTGCATAAGACCATGGTTGTGATAGCTAAGATGTAGTGGATGGTCTATATCGCGTTATCCATTTGCCGTGACAAATAAACCTCAATATAATTGAAACCGCAAGATTTGATGAATAACGACCGTATCTCGACCTCCGGAAGTCAATTAGTGTAAATAAATATGCAACGCGTTCCCTCACCTCCACAAAGTGTGTTTACAGAAAACAAATGTAGGTACTAATATTAGGTCTAGAGTTGAGTATAATATTTTGACGGAGTCCGACGCCTAAACTTAACATAGCAATGTCTGTATATCAGGCCACCAGCAGCGCACCATATAGGTATAAGTATTAAGGTATTATTAGCGTTTGCACATTTAAAAACGTAGACGCAAGCTTCTGTAGCTCAAAATAAACCCACTGATCACTTCACTATCGTCATGGTACGTTAAGCAGTCACGGTGATTTAAGACGTATCGGTAGGTACCGTTGGTTCGTCAACCAAGACAGTGATAAAGAAATTTCAACCCTATGACTAATTACTAAATATGGAAGGAACAGTTATCTTTACCAACCTTGGTAAGCATATTTATCTGTTATTAAGTAGGATTTTTCTTCTTATTCCTACTAACGTTCGAAATTCCTTTATAAAAATGACCTTCTTTAAAATGGGAAGGTTTGGTATAATCGGATAGCAAACTCGATTTCAGGGGAACCAGGTTGGAGATAGACCTAACGGTTTTATACATCTGCAAACGCTGCTACGCATTGCGTGGCCTAAGGGAGGAGTGTCGTGATTATCTTCTGTATCATTTGTCACCTTTTAATATCCTCTTGGTTATACTTTTCTACTGTACCAGACACACGGACTACATAACAGTGCTTTTCTATCTATATAAATAAAAATCAATATTTGTTCCCAATGCATTCCTAAACCATTGGTCAGATTGTGATAAAACCTTTTTAACCGATTGTTGCGGATGGCACGTCTGCGGTGCCATCACTTTTTTGCGTGTGGCGTTAGGCAAGGGAGCCGTGTCATTTTTAAATCGATGATAACTCCTTCAAATTAAGTTGTAGGGAAATCTACCCAGAATAAA
This sequence comes from Calamotropha paludella, assembly GCA_927399485.1. Classification (NCBI taxonomy): domain Eukaryota; kingdom Metazoa; phylum Arthropoda; class Insecta; order Lepidoptera; family Crambidae; genus Calamotropha; species Calamotropha paludella. The sequence goes on along the minus strand of OV656830.1, from coordinate 8,702,832 downwards.
ACTATGTATCTTCATTTTTCACGTAAAATGGTGAAAAAGATCGTAGTCTTCGTTTCTGGTAATTGTATGTCGCAACGAATCGGTTAAGTTGTTTTCTGCATACCAGGGACGATTTATATGTATAGTCAATGAAAAAAGTTCAGCAGAATAAAGCATTGCTAAGCCGGGTAAAGCTTATTAGCACTATAACGATTATGTTATCAGCACCAACATTTAGACATGGTGAAGATATTTATATATTAACTAGCTGACCCAACCACGCGTTGCTGTGTTATAAATTAAAATCAAATCCATCCTATATTTTAAGTTAGATCAAATAACAGATAGTTACGAAGTTTGATCAAAAGTAAAGTAGTTTAGGAGTCCATCGCGGACAAACAACGTGACACGTAATTTATATATATTAAGATTATATATATATAATTTACAGTTATTTCGATACATAATAGAATTCAGTATTTTCTTGTCGTGTTTTTAAACGACTAAGGTCCCTAACACACGGCGTATTTTAAACGCACAGACTACGCGCGCTACTACGACTTTAGTTGCTCAACAAGCTTTATTGTTATTAAAAAAAATACGTAAAAAAAGTATTTTTACTGCAAATTAAAATAATTGTGGTCGTGTAAAAACCTCTAAGCGAATAAAAGAAAACTTATAATATTATCTCTCTCTTAATTAATTTAGGTGCGCATTACGTCCGTAAAGTAACAGTATCTTCAGTTTGTGTAATAATTTAGAATTCCTGTTTTTTACGAATAAAATCCAATTATTTACAAACGACTCATATAAAAAATTACCATTCACAATTTTTCACTATATTTCCTTAGGCACGTAAAGTACCTAAATAACTACCAATAAAACATAAAATTACACGACAAAGAGTTATTTATTAGAAACAGAAGCAAAATACCCGTACAATAAGGCAAGTAGAAACGTTTACACAATATTATTACAGATTAAATTAAGCTTATCAATATCAAAACAGAGAATTGAATTCCTCTAGTTAAGCGAATTCTTTGTACGTGTTTGGGAGTGGCCATGTTTGTAGGCCCAACCGTTAAACGAACATTCTTCGAGCCGTTTTACAACATATGCCTAACTGTTAAATAATTTTATTGAATTGTTTTGGCTGTTTAACTGGGACGTTGAGTGAAGATTATAAAATCTTAATATCTCTATCTATACTTTGTCCAATGTAGGATGATACTTTTGACAGGTGTCACTTCCTTATTGCTACGTACTAAGGTTGCGTTTGTTTCCTTATGTTTGGCTTGACATTGCAATAGCAACTTTATACCCTCTATATAGGTGTCAACTGTCAAAAGTATCATCCTACATCGGACAAAGTATAGGAAGGTTATATTCCAACATTTACTGATGGAGTGTGTCAGATTCACAGTGCAACCAGGGAATTCCAGCTTATCAGCTTACTCGGAAACAAAGGAAAATAGCTACCTATTATTTTGGAGAACCGATCACTCCCTGAACATAAGATATATACTTTATTTTCTTATTTATACAAAGCTAAAAGCAGTTTTCTTTAGATTCGTAGGAATTTTATCCAGAATTTTCCAGAAACTTTAAGACATCATGACTTTGATTTTGTAGTTGAAGGTTTCTTTTAGCAATATTTCATGAATTTATACGGGCGGGGTTTGATTTACTCCAGATAGCTTTATGGCTTTTTATGGAAAGTAATTAATACTTCTAAATATTTGATATATAGACGTATGACGAAGACTAAAGTGATCCTATACGAGTTATTCTTTTCATGCGATGTACGGAGCCCTAAAAATTAAGATATATTTTTATAAAAAACTTTAGGGTGCGTCTAGATCTGACGAATGTATTGCGAATGCGTCGCTTGCAGGCCGCTGTTACTGCGATTATTTGGTGCACAATTAATGCAAGTCCTGCTTATGCTTTGACCTCCGTGGTGGAGTGGCTTGTATACCTGCTATCATGGTAACGCCATTCCGGAGTTCCCGGGTTCGTTCCCCGGCAGGGTCAATGAAGAAAACGAACTTTTCTGTATTGGCAAGAGTCTGTCATATATGTGATGTTTGTCTATACTAGCGGCCCGTCCCGGCTTCGCAAGGGTGGACAAAATTCTTTAAATTTTTTCTATTGTTAAATATTTTTCCATTAGCGCCATCTAGCGTCCGGTAGACGAACTACTTGCGGTTAACATGTTGCTATGGTAACGTTATTGATACAATGGAAAAAGAGCGGGAAAATTAGCGGACAGACAAACACAAACCACTGTGATCTTAGATTATAGATTTTATTATATTATACTTTTTATTTTGGACGCAACCGCCGCGTGGGCTATGTGCGCGTAGCTTGTAGCGCGTACATGTAGCTCTTGAGCCGTTTACCCGTGGCGCGTAGCAGCGCTTGAACGACGTAGGAGTGGCGCATGAATTTAAAACGAGAGGAAGTATCACTACTAGCGCGCGAATGACGTATTCACCTGATCTGAACGCACTCTACTATCGAGTTTTTGAAATACTATATCAGATTATAACGATCAATATTTTTAAAGTAATTTTAAAATAATATATAAAAACAAGATTAGGCATAAAAGAGTAAACAATAAAAATATGTTATGAGTTATGCTCCTGGGGAATGTGATGTGATAATATATAATACTTATTTAAGTCCTTTACGTACTGTATTCTACAAAATAAATATCTTTATTTATTTTTATTTAATACTAGCTTTTAACCGCGGTTTCGCCCGCACTTTAAAAAAAATCAATATAAAGTATCCTATATTACTTCTAATACCTCCAAGAATATATGTACGAAATTTCATAATGATCGGTTTAGTAGTTTTTGCGTGAAAGCATTACAAACTTACATTCACATTTATAATATTGGTAGGGATGTTTATAAAAATGTTGCAATTGCACATAGCGAGATGCATGTGATAGATTATTCACAATAATGTGTAGTTAAAATGTATTTATGTGTATACAATCATATAAAATAGAATATTGTTGTAAATAAATAACAATTGGAAGTTAAGCTTAATAAGTAGTTAGAGGGTAGTTTTATAAAAATTGTAATGCAAATAGCACGTGGCCATTGCGTGATCGGTTGTTTGTTCACGGGTATAAAAGAGGGCCGCCGCCGAACGACAGCCAGTTGCCTTCTGGCCGGCGAGGTGTGAGCATCAAGTGAACAAGGTATGATAATTGTACATTATTACTAGGATTGTATGGTATATATTTACTTATGTGCTTTTTATTCTTTTTGTGCAGTAAATAATCATTATAAATATAAAATGATAATTAAAATTATGAATTGATTACTATACCTATAATACTTGTATACATCGTTAAATATACCAAAACGTGAGCCAAATAATTAGTTCAAATAGTATGGGTATATACTTACTTATAATTTTCTTAAATACTCTTATATATTTTAAGTATATTAATGTATAGAAGTGATATAGGCATTTTCGTGTTATTTTTGCGATGGTTTTCTAAGCTAATGCTTAATTAGTAATGAATAAATGATAAAATGGTCATTTGAAGTCCTTGCTTAAATTAATAAACACTTTGATTTATAAACGTCTATTTTATTTTATTTCCGCCATTTGTCTCTTCCAACACATGCAATATCATTGCAAAATATCTTGTTATACTTATTATAAAACATCCAAAATAATCCAAATTTTGCTGACCTGTACCTACTTCGTTGTGCGTCAATCATTTTTAATCACAATCAATTATAGCTTTCATCACTCAGAAATTATATAGTGAAAGAATTTTCAAAACTTATTCAGTAGTTTCAGAGATTACTTCTTACAAACACACACTTTTTATCATTACTAGCTGCACCAGGCATGCTTTACAATGCTTCTTTTTTGCTGACTATACATATAAACGTTGGCTGGCATGTATTCAATAACTTGACACAGTTTGATCACAATCTGATCAATGGTTGAACGCATAGTAATAAAACATATAAACATTGATTTTTATTTATATAAAAGATTAATTTTATTTTGATAAAATAAATATCATTTTTTTACCGTAAAAATTATATTTTCCTTGCTTTTTATTTATATAAAAGATTAATTTTATTTTGATAAAATAAATATCATTTTTTTTACCGTAAAAATTATATTTAACCGATTCGTTGCTACATACAATAACCAGAAACGAAGGCTACGAGCTTGATTTACTTGATAGTTTTATACTTGGTAGATTTCCCTAAAACTTAATTTAAAGGAGTTATTGTTGTATTAGATCTTTTTGTATTTACGAGCATAGAGAAATAAAGTTGTCATATTTGTCACTTAAAACTCAATGGTGGTATTTATTTTATTTCCTAAAAAATATTATAAATATTTTACATAATATAACATGGCGCAGTCGTAAAAGCGGTTATTGTAGATAAATATTGTTTATAGAATATAGATTGTGTTACATAGTGATGTAAAAAATATTATTTCAAAATGTCTTGTTCTTCGCAATTGGATGAAGATGAAAATGTAAAGGCACGTTTACCACGAATCGCGCTACCTACGCCGATTGGTTGGGAAGGTAATTTATCAGATAATTGGATATTTTTCAAACAGAAATTTGAAATTTATTTATTGGCTTCGGGAAATGTCACTTGCAATTCATCGGTGAAAACAGCATTGCTGCTGAGTGCAGTAGGAGACCGTGCTCTAAAACTATATAATACGTTCGTTTTTGATAAAGATTCTGATAAAGGTGATTATGAGAAAGTAATAAATAAATTTGGAGAGCATTTCTGTCCCGAAAAAAATATAACATATGAGCGTTTTTTGTTTTTCACGCGCAATCAAAAAGAAGGAGAGACGTATGAAAATTATGTGATGGAATTACGTGACTTAAGTGCATCCTGTGAGTTTGGATCCTTAACTGAAGACCTAATTAAAGATAGATTAGTGTGTGGAATTTCAGATGTGACTCTTAAAGATCGACTTCTTCGTACAAGAAAATTAACATTAGCTGTGGCTCTTGAAATATGTTGTACTTCTCAACGTACAAAAGAGCAAGTTGAGGTCATAGCATCATCATCCTTACCTGTTTCGAAGACACACTTTTATGAGTCTCCATGCCGAATAAATAAAGTTAGCCAAAGAAGTTCAAATTCGGTTCATGATTGGGAAAAAGAAAAAAATCAAAAAAACTTAAAAATAATGCGTCCTGATATTAAACGACATCTTATATCAACACAGAGCCGTGCAAGTAAACAATTCATTTGCAATAGATGCGGCTACTCGCACATGCAATACAAATGTCCAGCTTTCGGGAAAACTTGTCTGAAGTGTGGAAAGTTAAATCATTTTTCGACAAACTGCAGGAGCGTAAATGAAGTAGAGAAAGATGGTGATGACATTAATGAAGTTGATTCCCTGTTTTTAGGTGCGACCGTTATTAATTCGATTAGTAATATACGTGATTGGTCTATAACTTTAGAAATTAACAATTTTCCATTACAGGTTAAAGTAGATACTGGCGCACAAGCAAATATATTATCAGATAAGGCATTGGATAATTTGAATTTAGGAAAAAATAACCTGTTACCAGTTAGAACTAAGCTTACTACATATACGGGTGAATGCATACCATGTTTAGGAAAATGTACTCTTCCATGTAAGTACAATGGCAGATTATTTAATCTTAATTTTTATGTTGTATCTGGACGTTACACTAATATACTAGGTCTAAAGTCCGCTGTTGATATGCAACTAGCTATGCCACTGCGTGAGGTACACACAACAATAGACATGTTTAGTGAATTTAAAGATATATTTGAAGATCTAGGATGTATGAAAGGCGAGTATAGTATTAAATTAAAAGAAAATTCAGTACCAGTTATTCACGCTTGCAGAAAAGTGCCTTTAGCCGTATTGCCACGTTTGAAAGAAAAACTCAACGAAATGATTAAACAAAAAGTTATCGTAAGGGTCACTCATCCGACTGAATGGGTTAATTCTTTAGTGATTGTTTATAAGCCCAATGGTGATTTAAGGTTGTGTATTGATCCTAAAGATCTTAACCAGGTCATTATGAGACAGCACTTCAGTTTGCCTACTTTTGAAGAGATAACAAGTAAGTTGACAGGTGCATCAGTTTTTAGCACTCTTGATGTCAAAAATGGATTCTGGAACGTAAAACTATCTGAAGCTAGTTCTGATTTGTGCTGCTTTAACACCCCATTTGGCAGATATAAATTTTTAAGGATGCCATTTGGTTTGTCTAGTGCATCGGAGGTATTTCAACAAAAAATGAGAGAAATATTAGAAAATTTAGAAGGAACGGAAGTTTTTATAGATGATATATTGATTTGGGGTAAATGTCAGGCTGAGCATGATAGTAGATTAAGATTAGTTTTAGAAAGACTAAGACAAGAAAATATTAAATTAAACAAAGATAAGTGTAAGTTTAATTTAGAGAAGGTGAAGTACCTTGGTCACATAATTAGTAAAGAAGGATTAAAGCTGGATGACGGAAAAATTAAATCCATTGTTGCTATGAAAAGTCCACGGGATAGGAAAGAATTAGAAAGGTTTTTAGGGGTTGTCAATTACGTCTCAAAGTTTATTCCTAATTTTTCTAACATAAGTTCTTCTGTGAGAAATCTTCTTAAGAAAGACGTGGAATTCTCCTGGTTAGATTGTCATGAAAAAGTTTTCCAAAACTTGAAAGAAAAACTAGCTGCAGAGCCAGTTCTTCAATTTTTTAACGAAAATCTTCCAGTCACAGTTTCCGTGGATGCCTCAAGAGATGGTCTGGGAGCTGTTCTTTTGCAAAATAGCCTTCCAGTTGCTTATGCTTCCAAGGCTTTGAATGAGTGTCAAAAAAGATACGCTCAAATTGAAAAGGAGCTTCTCGCTATATTATTTGGCTGTGAAAGATTTAATCAGTTTATATTTGGTAGAAAAGTAACCATTGAGTCAGATCATGCTCCATTGATTTCAATTGTAAAAAAACCATTAAATTCATGTTCTGCACGCATTCAACGAATGTTACTCAAGTTGCAAAAATATAATTTTGAATTAGTTTATAAGCGTGGTAAGGATCTATATTTAGCTGATACTTTATCTAGATCGTATGACATTAGTGATTCTTTAGAAGTGGATTTAGAAAGTGAAGAAATTGAAGCTCAGATTGACTGTATTGTAAATAACATAAATGCATCACCATTGCAATTAAATAATATAAAGAAATCTACTAGTCGAGACAAAGAGTTACTTCTAGTTAGAAAATTCATTGTGGAAGGTTGGCCATCTCACAAAAACTTACTGCCGGAGTCTGTGAGAAAATATTGGTCCATTAGAAATGACTTGACGTTGAAGTCAGATATTACATTTAAGGGAAGTAGTGTTGTAGTTCCGATAAATTTAAGGCGAGAGATGCTACAACGTTTGCATTTTCCGCATATGGGTGTAACAAAAACATTGTTAAGATCACGCGATTGTCTCTATTGGCCTGGCATACATAATGATATTCATAATATAGTTTCATCTTGTGAAACTTGTCTTCTTTATAGCAATAGTAATAAGCAGGAGACTTTAATACCACATGAGGTTCCTAAGCACGCGTGGCAAAAAATTGCAGCCGATTTATTTGAGCTGAATGGGAAAATATATTTACTAACTGTCGACTATTTTTCCACGTTTCCAGAATTAGTACTACTAACCAGTACAACTAGTGATACTATAATAAACAATTTAAAGCGTATTTTTAGTCGTTATGGTATTCCTGAAGTATTTATTAGTGATGGAGGTCCACAGTTTTCTAGTGAAAGGTTTGCGTTGTTTTGTAAGCAGTGGAATATTGAGCATAAGTTCTCAAGCCCAGAATATCCACAATCCAATGGTATGGTGGAAAGAACAATTCAAAGTATTAAAAATGTATTAAGGAAAGCTTCACATGAAGGAAAAGATATGTATTTGGCAATGTTGGAATTTAGGAACACTCCCATTTCTCATGACATTCCGTCACCTGCCCAGATATTTTTTAACAGAAAGTTAAGAGGTATTCTGCCATTGTCCTCAGATAGTCTTCAACCTAGAATTTATAAAAATGTAAAATCCAATTTGGAAAAGAGACAGCGTAGAAGTAAGATTTATTTTGATTGCAATAAAAAGGACTTAAGACCATTAGTAGCGGGTGAAAGAGTATTATTTAAAGTTGGTAAACAATGGAGAATAGGTGAAGTTTTGTTTCAATTAGATAGACGCACATATAAATTTGTATCTACTAACGGTGTGCATTTCGTTCGTAACCGAATATTTATAAAACCCTTTTCGTTTGTTCCTTTTTATATTCCTGATGACATAGAAACACCTTGCGCTGTTAATGAGTCTCCGTCTGTAGAAGTCAAAAGTAGTCCACTGGTGCACAGGAATTCTGAGGGTTACATTGTAACTTCGTCTGGTCGCGTGAGTCGTCCACCTGATCGTTTTGGTTACACTGTGAAGTAATTATTCTTTAAGTTTCATTTATTTAAGAGTGTTTTGTATAGGAAGAAAATGTTTTATTTTGTTTATTAAGAAGGAAGATGTTGTATTAGATCTTTTTGTATTTACGAGCATAGAGAAATAAAGTTGTCATATTTGTCACTTAAAACTCAATGGTGGTATTTATTTAATTTTCTAAAAAATATTATAAATATTTTACATAATATAACAGTTATCATGGATTTAAAAATGACGCGGCTTCAGTGGCTAGCGCCACTCGCAAAAGACGCCCGCCTGGCGTGCCATCAGCAACGAATTGGTTAAATACATTAAGCTGTATTACTCTATAACTATGAGCCTATACCAAGTAAGGCCAGGGTATAGTGATTCGGTGTTATGTTTAATGGTAGTGTTTTCGACAATCTGCCTAAACTTTCTTACTATACCCTCCCAAGACCCAGACTTGTAATAAAAAGATAGTTGAAAAAACCCACCGTACAAAATTATGCGTAAATGTATTACTGTCAGACACAGAGAATTAAAACTAGAAAAGCTTATAGAATATGCACAAAAAATTGTCCAGGAGGCGTTCATTATTACAAAGCTGGGTGTGACAAAATAAAATATATTTTGTCATTTATTTTCTATGCGTGGTCTTAGGAGGATGCCGCAGGTATTTGGTATGGCGGCTTTCTGTAAAGTATTAATGATGTTGTGTTTAAAGTCTATGATGTTTAGGCTTTAGTGGAGATTGGTTGGTACTACACCTGTCGTAGAAATTATTATCGGTACAAAATAGACTTTTTCTCGTTTCCATAATTTACCGCTATGGATAGTGGCAGGGCGAAAACGAACTTGATCTACAAACCTAGTTATTCACTCGGGAATTAACACAATATTTATATGATATTCTTGCCATGTATATAGCCCATAAAATATAATATCAAACTACTCAAAAGATGATTGGTCAAAAGAATTCATTACGCCTCAGGCCACTTTCACTTTGAATCAAGTTGCTTTCGCTTCAATTTGCTACGGTAATTTATGCCTTATTTCTCTAATAATAATAAAGTCGTGAACATAACTCTATGAAATACCATGCTCTTGTCCCACAGGACTCAATTTTTATTTTTATACATGTACAAGCTAAGACGTTGATAATAAAATGTGTCCTAAATGAATTATTTTTTTTATTTTTTAAGGAGCTCAAACGCGATCGCCTTGCGATGGAAAACTTTAAACAATATGCATAAAAATTAAACATATATTTCTTCCGCAGTAACATAAATAAGTATTATTAGGTTAACAACTGTTTGTCTGTAATAGATTGTACAATTAGATCATAAGTCTATGTATTTTTAGAAAGTAAGAATAAATTGTAGCAATCATTAAAAAACTTTAAATAAAAAAAAACTCCAAAAATAAAACAATCACATATGCGAATCATTTGCTTTAGGCGTATTTGAAGTATATATAGTATATATATATATATACCTAATCAAATAAAAATAAAATACAATTATACAAATTATGTTATCCGCTAGATGTTAAACGAAAAATGGTATGCATAATTTACAGCTTACAAATTATGCAGAAAAATAAAAAGATGAAAAAAAACGTCTGGTCACATAATATTACAATGCATATCGTGTTTATTGTATCAGGTATAATTCAAGTAAATTTAAAAATATGTTTATTATACATTTGAATTTAATATGTTAAAAAATAATAAAAAAATGCTGCAACTAATATAATGACTCGAACAAAAGACATCAACGCAGTACATTCTATTTTAATTTACAATGTTAACTTTCCTTGATAATTTATTAATATGATGAAACGTCACATTACTTTTATTTCTAACACGCCGGATGTGCTCACGATTTAAAGATTCTGTGTTCGTTTTCAACGTTAATACATAAAACGAAATTAATTAAAAATATATTATATTTTTTAAACTATCATAATTTTAAGTGGGTTAGTATTTTTTCATGTGACATACACGACATGTTAAAAAAGAAAATATTTTTTTATTGATTTTATTAAAATCTATAATCTAAGATCACAAATTTGTTGTTTGTCTGTCCGCTCTTTTTCCATTGTATATGCGTTACCATAGTAACGCGTTAAACGCAAGTAGTTCGTCTACCGGACGCTAGATGGCGCTAACGGAAAAATATTTAATAATAGAAAAATTTAAAGATTTTTCCACCCGTGCGAAGCCGGGACGGGCCGCTAGTAAATATATAAGTATGTTAAAGCAAGACAATTCAGTCTTTGGTGTACTCAGAGGGTGTGGGTGAGGACAAGATTACGATATGATTTGTTTTTATTTGAAACCAGGTTTTCTAATGGTGGTTCTTAGGCTAGTTTTATCACATTCTGTTTAACCATTTCAAGGTCATCAACTCTTTTGATAGCTGCTGTAGGGATCTTACAATTAGACGCATAATGGGTTAATAGATTAAGTGATTTTTCTCACTTATGCACGTTTACGAACTATATACGGTTATTAAGTACAATTATGAATATTAGAAAAAGCAATACAAATGATCTCTTATATTTTTTGTATTGGGGTTTTAAATTCTTTATTTAATTTCATTTTTTTAAATTATCGACGACTCTTTGGTGCAAATGTAGCGATCCTGTCTTTCACACCAACAGTCCTGTGTTCGAGTCCCGGAAGTGACAGATGGTTGTGTGATGAATTTTGTGATGGGTATTTATATAAATATTTATATTAACATTACATATCTATGTAGCTAATACGTATGTTTATCCGTTACCCTAATATCTATAACACAAGAGTTACAATTCTTACTTTGGACTAGGTTAATTAGTGTGAAGATAAGAAAGATTATTAATATTTTATTCTTATAAAATCAGAAGATCCTATAACAGCTATTCCCAGACCCCTCTTTCCATTGGGCACTCTGGGCAAATGCCCATGGCCCCGCGATCGATAAGGGCCAGTTCCTGCCAGATCACTTAACCAATACCGACAATTATAACTGAAAAACTTATTTAATTAGAGTAAATCGAACCTCTGACTTGCTTATTAGGTTTTGCATGCGCGAAGCTACTCTACTCTCGCCAACCCAAAAAAGGTTATCCAATTTCAGCATGCTTAGATAATTTTAAATATGTGTGAATCGCCTCATTTAAATTAAAGATGATCTTTTCTACTATTGACTGTTAATTAAAAATCTGCAACCTTGTTTATCTACTTTCATAGTCTATTCTAGTAATAAAAAGTGTTTTGTTAAAGTCATAGGGGTCCCATTATTCTTATAGGCCCAGGCCCTATCAATTCCTAATTGCATAACCAAACCGCTTACCACTACACTATCAAACTTCAACACTTAAAAAGTGTTTTTAATTCCATTCCATTTCAACATTTTTTCTCTATATCTCTTAGATTCTTTAGTTCCGCTGTAACTACTACTTAACTAAAACGCCTAAATCGATACGGCCAGTTCAATAAGAGCTTGATCAGTAATTTTTTGTTAAAAAAACTGGTGTGAACGAACCTCTGGCCTTGGAGATATCGTCAGGTGATGACTACAATCTTTTGAAATTACGAGGAGATTGGTCGAATTTTCTTTTAAGTATCAAAGAAAGGTGTAAATAGAACTAATTTTGGATTATATTTTTAAATTATTCTTAGAAATGAAAGTGAACAAAATATACTTGAATTTTTATTTAATTAAATGAAGACCTGAAATAACTTATCGAGAAGTCAAATGAAGGCTGGTTTGTGTCAGTCTTCTGGGCACATTACCTAGTAACAAAGATTTAGGGGTTTTTTTATTTAGATTAGTGCCTAGAGTATTATTTTTTTATTAACAATTCCTTTATTATTACCTATAGGATATGGAATTTCGTTTTAATTTCTATACTTCTTAAAGCCATTAAATTAAGAAAATTAGAGCTATGCTAAAAATATGTAAAAAAAATATTTGCATTGAGTATTCGTTGTTTAATTAAATAATATTAATTAGCCTACGAACTATTAAAGCTACTTTTAGTACAAAATTTTTGTTTTAGATTTCTTTCGTTAACTTAGATTATTATCATAAACCTATGTCCCCCGTTGCTTGAATACAATCCTCTCTAAAGATGAAAATGAGTGGCATATCGTGGCTTGCTTATTAGCCATACTTTTACTTGTATTAATGATAGTTTACTATTGATTCGGCATAACTTTTTACACATTTTTTTTAATATGCGTATTTATTGTAAAATATACTATTCAAAAGGATAATTTAATAAACGCAAACTGATATTAAAGTATATTTTATATGCTTAGAGAAAAGGTATCTTATGTAAATTTAATTTCTGTATTTTATTTATTTATTTTTGTCTGTAATATAAATATGATGTCTGTTTAAAGTGTCACCATCTCCACACCTTAACCTATTTTTACGCTATAAACTGCAAGTTATAGCTACTTTTTTGTTTTTTAACATTCAGTCCAGTCTGCACTGCAGTCCACAGTAAACCCGACTCCTATTTGAGTTTTTAATACCTACCTACATATTTTTATAATATTAATAATGTCTATCTGTAATAATATCTGTAGTAATAGTAATGTATAAAAAATGTCAATCTCGACGACTTAGGTGTATGGTAAAACTCGAATGAGTTTTTGATTGCATAACCCATGTATAATTATTGTGAATTTTTCTTTAGATAATAAATATAAAAAATAAATCCAAAATGAAAGTAGACTTTAAATTCTAATAAAAAAACCTTTATGGTTCTTTGTAAGTTAAAAGGTATATTGTTTATTCTCCTACTATATTACTTAATGACTAGCGGCCCATCCCGGCTTCGCACGGGTGGCTTTTCCGTTAGCGCCATCTAACCTCCGGTAGACGAACTACTTGCGGTTAACGCGTTGCTATGGTAACGTTATTAATACAATGGAAAAAGAGCGGGGAAAAGAGCGGACAGACAAACACACAAACCACTGTGATCTTAGATTATAGATTAGGTACAGCATTTTTCTTTACCAACTTACTCGGATTCAAATCTTGCCTTAGTAACATTAATCATCAAGTTTTTTATGTAAATAAAATGTAGTCACATTATTTGAAATAACTTACCATTTATAACTTGTATTAATATTGCGAACAGCACCGCTCCTAAGCGGCATCTCGTCCGCCATTTTGTGCCTCCGGCGGCCATCTTGTTTTACACAAAATGTATCACTTTTGTCCATCCGTGCGATTGGAATCACATCACTTATGTCACATCACTGTATTGTTATTTAATATATATTTTTAATGATTTGACGTTGAGTTCTTGCGGTCACATTTGTCGTATATTACCTGTAACAAAATAAAGATCGTTTAAACACCCAAGCTTCAGATAATACCTAATATTAATAATGATATAATATTTCTTACATTCACACCAATGACTATTACATATCCATGTATCATATACAATGTGTCCCGTCACCAGTGTCGGAGCCTTTTCTCATAAAGCCAATAATAAAAAAATACACAAAAAGGAATATATTTTTTGTTTTTCTTTAATTATTTTTTTCTATTTTTTTTCCATGACAATTGAAACATGATGGCTGCGTAACTGTTGTCTACATGTTTAGCTATCAAATGACACCTTTTTAATGTTGATAGGACATTAAAATGAGTAGTGGTGGTCGAATTAGTATGAGAGCCCAGGTCTTGGTTACCAAGAAAACAAAATGGCGGCCGTATGAGAAAAACAAAATTTGAGGGGCAATTGGTCGATAATAAATGCCACATTTCTCCGACACTGGTGACGGGACACATTGTATATGTATGTCTATTCGTTACCCTAGTATCCATAACACAAGCCTTACAGTGCTTACTTTGGGCCGGGCTAAATGTACTGAATGTGAGAAATATTCATTTATTTCAATATATGATAAAAGGTTTTATTTCTCAATAAATTAAATAGTTTTTATTTTATCAGGAAATTTGATAAGGATTTTATTGTATTTAAGACAATTTCGTTTTTAGAATGTTATAGCGTAACGTGCTGGCTACTCATCAGCCCAAAGTTTGGCCAGATAAATACATCAAGATAAAAGATTTCAATTTTCGAAAATTGTTATAACATACATCCAAATCAGTAGTAGCATTACTCATACTATTATTGTCTGTGGAAACTGTGTGTCTTATCTTTATATATATAATTCTTCTGTGAATGTGTATGTCACTGAACTCCTCCTAAACGGCTGGACCGATTTGAATGAATTTTTTTGTGTGTGTTCAAGGGGATCTGAGAATGGTTTAGATTCACAAATCAGTCCGGCAGATGACGCTGCAGTCGGCACAGCAACGCGTGGCCGGGTCAACTAGTCCAAATATATAAAAATTCCTTGTCATAGTGTTTGACTGCAAAAAACTCCGAAACTACTCAACCGTTTTTAATGATTTTTTTCTCATTTTGCTATATTTGTTCCGATTTACGACATAGGATTGGTTTCATTTTAATTTATAATAAAAATATTGCAAATTATAATCACTAAGCCACAGCAGCGCGTGGCCGGGTTAGCTAGTATACTATATATGATAGTAGTCAAGATAATTTAATATTGTTAAGTATAACGATAATCGTTATTTGTTATGCGAGGCTGCAAAGTTGAGATTTATCTGCGAGTTACCTGTATTTCCTAAGCGTAGGTAGTTCAAACCCTAGTTCAAAGGTACGAGACGATAAAAACTTTGCTGCCGAGCGAAACATACACTTTTCACCTCACTACAGCGAGGAAAATTTTTAGGTTAACGGCTTAAATAAAACGATAACTGGGTTTGTATAAATTAAAACTAAAATTGCTACAATTAGTAATGATAGATATATATTTTTTTAAATTGGTTTTTATCCAATGTTATTTGTCTAAGAATACCATTATAAATAATTTGGACATTTCTTTTTCGGATGTAGTCCGGAATCCATACATATGTTATGATACCATACATTTAAAATTCTTATAATAAATAGTATATTCTAAATATTATCTATTCTTTTAGTTTTTATAATTTAAGGAACTAAAATAATTTAATAAAACCATTACACATTATAGTAGTAATTTAAAGAACAATAAAATGTAACTTATAAAGACTATAACGACGATTGGGAATTAACCATGTGTGTTTTTCTTTTAAAACACTTTTCCACGCTAGCGGATAAAATGAATTTTTCCACTCAGAAATTGAATGACAAACCAAACTTTACCGAATGTGTGAGGTGAAAAATTTATATTACTCGACCCCATGATCTAATGGAAATCTTAAGCATTGTTTCTTGTAACGGACGTGAATCGCTGAGAACCATGATCAACAATACAGTAGTATAATAGTAAGTTACATTAAATTGCAGTCTAATTGATGTATTAAATCAATTAATAACGGTTTTTTTTTCTTTTTACCACGCTTTTATTAGGTCAACCTGTATACAAGAACTTATGTAATAAAATTCAAGCACCTGAGTTTCATCTACGAAACTTGTCAGGTTTATTGAGCGAAGCTCTGAAAGAGTGAAGCTCTCTTTTAGGCAACTCACAAATTTCGCTTGTCTCCCTCCTGCTACTTAACGGTTCAACCGATTCGAACGAATTTTGGCATGAACATACATGATTATAACCTGACGGACATAGGTTATGTAAAGAAAAATAGATTTTACCGTGAAGGAATAATCACAGAAAGAAAAATTCAAAAGCTGATCACAGTTACACCGCTGATACTACATTGATGAAACCGCTGAGACTACAGCACGGTACGGTAGTGCTTCGCTCAGTATTTGCAAACAGCAGCATGTATTGCAGACCTAGTATAGCTTAGTTGACAATACAATAATATGGTACTACAGAGCTGGTTTAACTATGGAATACGACGGGGGTCTACCTTTAAATTCAATTTCTGTCGGTCTTCTACAGATTGTATTTTGGAGAGTGTGCTCAGGAGCTACATATGCTCATACCGCCATCACCTTTCTTCCATCGAACATTCAGACGCACTGCGGGCTACCACCCCTTCTTGGTTGCTATTCCTACCAGTCGCACAAAGCGCTTCTCAACTTCTTTCATAATGCGCATAACAAAGGAGTGGAACTCCCTCCCTGCGTCTGTATTTCCGAATACTTATAACCCGTCTGTTTTTAAAGCCAGGGCGAATAGGCACTTTTTGGGTTAGCTCGTTCCATCGTGGTTTCTGTCTGTGCCCCCGGGCTTGATTGAGATCTCTAGCGAACCCATTCTAAATAAAAATAAATATTTAAAATTCATTATTTTAGAACGCTTATTAATCATTCGGCATAATTTGAAATAGCTTGCTGGTTGGTAATGAAATAAAAAAAATACCTAACCTAACCTGCAATGTATGTCAATTTATGCCTTTTGATTAGTATGCCAGGTTCTGCGCAAAGAGATTCTGCCAGATAACGACAGTGAGAGATCGAACATAAGATGCTTACCTACAGAAAACCCATCGAGTTTATGAGTCGCAGACTAACCACTAAATAAAAGTAATATTCGTCGTAAATGTGCTAAATAAAATTTAGTATTTAGATCTCATTTTTTAACTGGAGATTTTTCAAAAATTTTTTCAATCAGCATAATGTTGCTACTTTTTACAACGCTGATCTTTTCGTGATGATATTGAATGTTGTATATCTTTTTCTGTTCAAAAAACATTGTTTTTTCTCAAGCGGTCAATAATTTGTGAACCGCGTCGATTCTTTCTTCTAATTTTTTATTAAATATTTTGATCAACAATGTAGCAATAAAAAAGCAGAAATCATAAAAATCTTATTTAGTTCTTACACTTCCGCGCACATTACACATTAGAATAAAACACTTTTTTTAAGGATTTTTGCGCATGTTTTATTTTATATTTAATCCTGACGTTTCGACTCCTTTCTAGGAGCCGTGATCACAGGATGACTAAGATGATGGTTGTCATGTATATTTCTACTACCTTCACAATATCTTAATCGGGCACGTTCCTCATTATTAAATGATTTTATATAAATCAAATTGTTTTATTTTTATTTTTTATTTTTACATATTATTTAGCTAAATAATTTGAATGTCCAGATTGACTTTACATCTTTCAGTTATAACGCATATTATCGTAACTTCTCGTATAAAGAAAACTCATAGAGATTTTTTATATTTATTACATAAATCAATGCAAAAGTACAGTACACTGTCACCTCACCTGTCCTCAAACAATAGCCTGTTGAATAATAAGTTCGTAACAGTTTTAAGTGCGTGCAACGCCTTTTAATTATAATATAGTGTATTCAGAACACTTAGTGTAGGTACTTAATGATAATTACTTTGCCTGAATAAACAACATTAGCTTACATTCATTTCTCTCCACATAATAACACTTTTCAAATATATTTATTATAATAACCAACTTTTACCCGCGGCTTCGCCCCCATTTAAACGATTTTTTTTCAATAAAAAGTATCCTATGTTACTTCTAATACCTCGAAAAATATACGTACGAAGTTTCGTGATGATCGGTTTAGTAGTTTTTGCGTGAAAGCATAACAAACAAACTTACATTCACATTTATAATATTAGTAGGGATTAAATTGTTTATTGGGCTTTTTTCTTTTTTCCGAACAACTTACAACAATTATAATCCTTAACTAATATAAACGTTACATGATAATGATCCACGACCATGACTCGGGAACAAATGCTTATTTGATCACACAAACCCCAAAAAATTATATCGGTATAAAGATAACTAGGTCTGCAATGCTGCTGCTGTTTGCAAATACTGAGCGAAGCACTACTTTACCTAACCTCACCTAAATTTTATCAATGTAGTATCAGCGGTTTGGCTGTGATCAGCTTTTGAATTTTTCTTTCGGTGATTATTCCTTCATGGTAAAGTCTATATTTTTTTACATAGCCTATGTCCGTCAGGTTATAATCATGTATGTTCATGCCAAAATTCGTTCGAATCGGTTAAACCGTTAAGTAGCAGGAGGGAGACAAGCGAAATTTGTGAGTTGCCTAAAAGAGAGCTTCGCTCAATAAATGAGCAAGTCGCTCAAAGCAGACCAAGGCATACTTTAAGAAACCAAATAAAAGATATCTTGAATAAAGACCAGGTCAAAAGCACCTTGAACCGACGAGCTAGTACGAAAGTTCTGAAGAGCGTTGAAAAAGCGTGAGATGTATGTCAGGATTATAGAAAATGGGAATCTGTGATCTCTGCCCCTACGGGAAAAAGGCGAGATTGTATGTATGAAATGATAATAATACTTATGTTACCCACTCGTCAGTACCTGGTAGAAATTGGTACCAATAGCTCACACCCCTCGTCAGTCCCTGGTAGCAATTGGTACCAATAGCTAACACCCCTCGTCAGTCCCTGGTAGCAATTGCTACCAGTAGCAAACACCCCTCGTCAGTCCCTGGTAGCAATTGCTGCCAATAGCTAACACCCCTCGTCAGTCCCTGGTAGCAATTGCTACCAATAGCTAACACCCCTCGTCGATCCCTGTTAGCAATTGGTAGCAATAGCTAACACCCCTCGTAAGTCCCTGGTACCAATAGCTAACACCCCTCGTAAGTCCCTGGTACCAATAGCTAACACCCCTCGTAAGTCTCTGGTAGCAATTGGTACCAATAGCTAACCCTCCTCGTCAGTCCCTGGTAGCAATTGGTACCAATAGCTAACACCCCTCTTCAGTCCCTGGTAGCAATTGGTACCAATTGACCTGATGTTTTTTTTTTAAATTACGATAACTTTTTGACTTACAGATATATACTGTGGTGGACTCTCTATTTAATTAGCTTCACGATAGTATTTTTTGTTTGGTCCTAGCTTCATTATTTAGCGAGAAAACGGCATTTTTATCTAAGAGACCGACAATTCGCGCAGCATTGGGACTGTCGAGAGTGGTGCGGCCCGCGGTAGCGAACTGACAAGTGGATATCTAACATTCACACCGATTAGCCTAGCCCAAAGTACGCACTTTTAAAGCTTTTTTGTCATAGTCTGGAGGTATTAAAACTCAAACTAAACTCTTTTGTTTGTTCATACCAAGATGACGTCGTAAAATGCTCGTTTCTCAGTTGTCAATAATTCTGTATAAAGTTCGTACTTTGTAATAAATAATGTTTTATCATTAATACTTTTATATTCATGAGCATGCTTATCCATAGAACCACATGGCTATCACAGCGTAGCACACGCATTTGACGGAAATGGCGCGTGGCAATAATTTCTAATTCTCAGTTATTCATTGTTCTGAATTCTTGACGCCACAGAAGGAAAAATAATTAACTGTAACGGACAACCGTGGACACCTCGCATAAAAATGATAATAATAAGTGGCCAAAAATAGGTTAATTATTTCCTTAGACTTAATATCATTGGACCACATAAACAATACCAAAGATTACAGAAATCTCATAAGCAAAGACCTTAATAACAAATAATAGTTTCCAAAAAAGCCACATTTATTCCGAAACCATTCAACACATAACTGCAGAATATGTACGTGTGTCTACGCATATCTCAAATAGGGCATCGGAATCGGTTTTTCCCGGTTCCAAAAGAAAATATCAAAACCCGGTTCTTTCGGTTTTATAAAAATACATATGAAGGTAAAACATTATATTGCTAGCCCACAAAGATACGTTGTATCTGCAGGTTGTAGGCAGTAAATAACGCAGGACGTGAGTTGTACTGTGTTTTTACGTACTTATTAAATAAAAAAGTAATTAAAAGTAATAAAAAAAGTTATCAATATGTTATAATTGTCAGACTTATTAAGATTATATTTGATAATTTTGTGTTCCAACATTTAAAAATATTTAATAAATGTTGAAAATTTTGTAAAGATGACTAGTTGTGTTGATTTTATGTTTGTAAATTTATAATATACATAGTATTTAATTGTTATTTTATAGAACTGATTGTGACACGCAGGCTAAATTACTTAGTTTTACATTACATTTTATAAAACTGATTGTTGCCAAAAAGATCTGATTATTTTTTAAGTATAACAATTGTAAGTGCTTGTGGTTTGCAACTAAATGTTTAGTTTTATGATCCTTTTATATTCTTCTTACGAGTTTTACTACGTTTATTCATAATTCATTAATTCACAAAAATAACGGAAAGAACCGAAAGAACCGGGTATCCGGTTCTTGATAGCGTTTGGAACCGAAAGTCCGGTTCTTGAAAATAATGATCGGTTCTCGATGATCTAATCTCAAATACTTTAAGACAGATTGCAAAAAATATTTTTAGCTTGGCTAAGTTTGATCAAAATGAGTCTAGTAGCTTTTTAGATAAATTCAAGAATATATTAGCCACTAAGAAAACGTGTCATTAGAATAACAGCATAATTGTAAAAAAAATGTTAATGTTCTTTCAATAAAAATAAAAACAAAAAGCAAAGAAATACTTGAGTAAGAGTTCTCGAACGAAAAAATAATTAAGCAATTAGTTTCAAATTCAACTGAAAAAAAGCAAAGAAATAAAAAAGTAATTAAAGGAAATTAAACCGACTTGAAAACTGTAGTTTATCATATAAATAACTAAATAGGGTGTTTAGGATGACCTAGGTTTGATCTGAGATGATCTTATTAAATTCTAAAAACGGCCGGGTCACCGACACAATTATTTCCGAAGCTTTATGTATTTCACATTGCTGTGTATTGAAGTCCCATGTTGACATCATTGGAGCTCCCATGGATCAGCTTCAATGGCGCAATGTCCGTTACGAAATAACTGCCCGAGTTTTTAATCGATTTTAATATTTTTTGTGTGAAATCGAATCAACAGGTTTCGGACCAGATTGTGATGGAGCCCGAATTTTGAAATTCGCAAAAATTTCCATCGAAACAAAAAAATTGTTTTCTTTTTTTAGGTATTGCGCTCCGCTCCAACATATGGTGCTAGCGTAGCTTTATGCTTAGCGACTGCATCGCCTAGTATTTTTACTTGTTAAATGAAATATTGCTTGATAATAAAAATTCTCTGTATTCACTTTTTTGTAGTTTTTGACATAACAACTTATTGCTAACCAACTGAACATAGACTTTAAATCACTGTGGTATTAATATTATAAACTACATCGTAAACATAAGGGGATATAATATATGGCAACTATTTTTTTTTGAGGTCTTTGCCAGCCTAAATATTTACGATACCCAAGTGGGAAAGGTTTGTGTTATTCTACTCTGTGGAACACAACACGGAAATAGGATATAGGTACCCAGTTTAAAAATATTGTTTTGTAACTCAACCTGTTAGTATTCCAAGGCGTACGCACTACACAAGTAGGTCGCAATTCGTCACGTGCGAATTTTATAGTTGTCGCAAACCGAATTAAACATTAGCATCATTTACATGTGGAAATGCCACAAGACTAGCGGTACGGAGCTGTCTGTAAATGTCACAGAAGTAGCTTGAGTATTTTGAATGACCTTGATCTCAAAATTGATCGCGGGTTGTTTTTGTTTTTTTACGCATACTTTTGCTTATTGCTCACTCTGAGTACATCAGCTCATATGCTATCAGAGTATACGACGTATTTAATATATTAGTTAATTGTAAAAAAGTATCTTTATAAATTATAAGTAATTGTTTGTTCCAATTATTACAACACTGGGACAGTTTATAAATTTCGTTGAATGAGATGCTACTTTATGCGTTAATTATCTTACTTAGTTTAGCTTAGGTCATCGCCGCAAAGTTGCTTGTCTGTCGGTCTTCTACAGACTGTACTTTGGAGAGTGTGCTCAAGAGCTGCATTTGCTCATACCGCCTTCTCCTTTTTTCCATCGGACATCCAGACGCACTGCGGGCTACCACCTTTTCTTGGTTGCTATTCCTACCTGTCGCACCAAGCGCTTCGCAACATCATTCATAATGCGCACAGCAAAGGAGTGGAACTCCCTCCCTGCGTCTGTATTTCCGAGAACTTATAACCCGTCCATTTATAAAGCCAGGATGAAGAGGCACCTTCTGGGTTAGCTCGTTCCATCGTGGATTCTGTCTTGGCCCCCGGGCTTGATTAGGATCAAGAGCGAACCGATCCTAAATATTAAAAAAAACTTAATTTCTTCATCTTTTTGGGTAATTCTCTGAATAAAAAAGATCAGTATTTTCTTTAAGATATCGAATTCATATAATGACAGTAGGTGAGCCATGCATTGCTTTGAATAATTATATATATATATATATATATATATATATGTGTGTGCGTGTGTGTTTATTTGTTTATATATATATATATACGAACAAAGTGCGTCCTTCTATTGACCAATTATCATTGTAGGTAGGAGGATTAAGAGGACGCAAATTTGTTCATGGCTTGAATATCTCTTACTTTACAAACTGTATGCATAACATGACTCTGAAGTCATCATTATTCGCGGGTGAAGAAATTGCAACCCAATTTTTGCATTCTTGGCAAAAAAAATCATAATTCGCGGATGCAATCGGTACACAGAAAGAGATTCAGTGTCATTTATTAACCGAGTGGACTAATGTCAGACTAAAACAAATCTTACCGTCACTATACAATGTGTCCCGTCACCAGTGTCGGAGCCTTTAATTAATGGTGTGAAATATGGCCTTTTTTATCGACAAATTGCCCCTCAAATTTTGTTTTTCTCTTACGGTTATAAAATGGCCGCCATTTTTTTTTCTTGGTAACCAAGACCTGGGCTCTCATACTAATTCAACCACCACTACTCATGTAAATGTCCTATCAACATTAAAAAGGTATCATTTGATAGCTAAACATGTAGACATCAGTTACACAGCCATCATGTTTCAATTGTCAGGAATAAAAAATAGAAAAAAAATAATTAAAGAAAAACAAATAGATTCTTTTTTGTGTAATTTTCAATTATTGGCTTTTGGGAAAAACCAAATTTGAGGGGCAATTTGTCGATAAAAAATGCCATATTTCACACCATTAAAAGCTCCGACACTGGTGACGGGACACATTGTATAAAAGCAAGTTTAAAAAATATTTACAATGCGTAATAGGGTGGTTCTATGTCCGTAGAACATCGGCGAGGATCGAACTGGTTCCGCTTGGAAAGAGGACATTTAACTTGAAAAATCTAAGTGAAGGTTTACGTATAGCAATTGAACTTTGTAACTTCTACATGAAAATTGATCGATCTATAGAAAGGAGCCTTATTTTTAAAAGGCAAATTATTAATGCTACATCTCAAAATAAATCTAAATAAAAAGACATTTTAAAAGCGGCAAAGCAAAAAAGAATTAACAAACTCTAAAATCTTGCTTGGCGATTGATATTGCAAACTTCTGAATGAATTGATTTTATTTTGATATACATTAGTTTTATTTTGGATAATCGGAACGCATCCCCTATGATTCCATACTAATAACCATTCCATATCCACGGTTTCTGTATTCGCGGCATATTTCCGGGACATATAATTTATATTTAGTTCTGACATAACGACACCTTTGCAGGAGCCGTAATCACAGAGTGACTAAGGCAACAACGGTCTACAATATTTTAATTGGACACGTTCCTAACTGTTAAAATTTTTATAAATCATAATTGTTTTATTTTGCATTTTATTTCATTATTACATTTTCACTACGATTACGGTGTACATTACAAAGTCTACCACCAGTTCGAAAAATGGAAGGTCCAAATCAAATCAAATCTTTTTTGCCAACTAAGTGTACACCCAAACATACCTCATACACACCAATATACCCCACGAATAAAGAGATTATACTGTACTAGCTTTTACCCGCAGCTTCGCCCGCATTTAAGCCATAATTTTTTTTCAATAAAAAGTATCCTATGTTACTTCTAATACCTCCAAAAATATATGTACAACCCGGTTACAATATCTGTGGACCTGATGACGTCACGTCAGCGCTTAGGTACGATGCACAAAACAAGCATCATGGGGATAGTATTTTAAACAATAATAATTATGAACTATAAATAAAATATATTATACTTTTATTCTTTTATTGTTTTATTATTTTTCAAGAGAACGGGGAGGGGCTTGAAATTCCAGCGAGGTCCAAGGATATTGTAACCGAGTTCGAAGTTTCATTATGATCGGCTTAGTAGTTTTTGCGTGAAAGCATAACAAACAATCTTACATTCACATTTATAATATCAGTAGAAATATGCATACGAAAATTGTATAGTTTATACTTTTTCGTAAGTACACCAACCACAGTGAGATGCAACATAAGTTACAAACAATTTAAATTAAGTTGCACCAACGTTTTGTCATTGCGTCTTCGCCTTCATCTGAATCATTATATTGCGCTATGATTAACTACGGACACAAGATTCTTGCAAAACGAAATTTCATACGTCAACCGGACTTGTGAATCTGTCACTAATTTTACGCAAGCACTGTCTCAGCTTGACTCACCGTTGGCGTTACGCAATAGGATGCTATATGCAGGTCAATTGTGACGGTGAAGTGGAACCCCCTCCCTTCGTCTGTAAAGTCTTTTTATTCTAACTTGTCCCATTTGGTACACAATCTTGGCACAACTTTTTAACAAAACCACTCATTTTAAATAAAATAACAACAAAGTATTACAATAATTCGTTATTATAGACCCATTGAATCTAGTTATCAGTTGATTTTTAATGCTACATTTTCAATAAAAAGGAGTGCCAACATTGTTTTCCAAATAGGACAAGTTAGGATGAACAGACTTTATTTCCGAGTATTAAACCGTCCGTTTTTAAATCCAGGGTGAATAGACACCTTCAGGGTTTGCTCGTTCCATCATGGATCCTGTCTTGGCCCCTGGACTTGATTTGGATCAAGACCGAACCCATTTAAAATAAAAAAAAAGTTTGTGTAAGCTTGATAATAACAAAAAAAAAACAAAATACTATTCTATTAGGCTTTATTAGTTTCCCTATTAGGTTTTTTAGTCAGCCATTAAATTATTGGGGTTTTTTGTACTTTTTAATGCACCAATTTGTTTAATAGTGTGATATTAAACATTTATATCCAGGCAATGGTGGTTTTCCCTTTAAAATAAATAGTTATAATAATCTAATCCGAATAATTAAATGAAATGTATTTTTGAAGATATAAAATACGTGTGTAAAAAACAACTACGCCTCCGAGCCCTCAGGTGGGATTCCAACCCACAACCTTTCGCAATCCGGGCGAATGCTCTGACCGCTGAGCTACCGAGACGCTGGCAAACGTGTCGAAAACAAACGTATTTTAACTTCTACTATGAGCTAGTATCGATCCACCAATGTTGAACGCTAACTACCCTCAACAAAAAATTAATAAAAACATGTATTTTTTTGTTTTAATCAACTTCATTTGTTTTATTTTTTTTATTTAATTCTAGTTTTAATAATTATTACTTTTTATATATAAAAGTAGGCACGACTTCTCTGTTTTAACATACTGTTCGGAAATATGTTTGAAAATGCAACCTACTATATTGTTTTGTTCTTTGATGTGTATAAAATGTCATTGCTGAAAATCTGTCTTGTGTGACAAATAAATAAATAAAAAAGCAAGTGTGCAATTCACAAGTGGTAGATATGAAACCTTCAAAAATAATACGTACACATATACAAAATACCACGGTTGTTGTGATGCCTTCTCTCAAGCTTTGTACTACGCATGCGCACACAAACACGTATTAATACACGTACATATACTTCCTATCTCATTTTCTCCTACGTTAAATCTTATGAATTTATGTGTCTGTCTCTTTTTACTGTCGCTTTTTCGTTTCATCGACTTTCAAATCACAACGATGCTAAAGAAGTTTTCACTTCAAAATAGAAAAGTCTTTCTCTTATTAACATTTTTTAAATCGTCTTAATATCTACCTAAACCTTTGTTACGTCAATTTTTGTATGTTTTTGTTTAGTATCTAGGTACGTAAGTATAGCAAAAGTAACTCATAAGGAGTACCTATAACCGTGTCTTTAAATATTTACAAAATATCAAATCATAAATTTTGCGATCACAAAAGGATTTATTTTAAATGATTTTTTAAATAGCTAATTTAAATAACTAAAGTTTGTATCTAGAAATACATTAAAAATGTAATATATGCTGAAGAGTTCGTTTGTTTGAACGCGCTAATCTCTGGAACTACTGGTTCGAATTGAAAAATTCTTTTTGTGTTGGTTGGTCCATTTATCTGGAAGGCTTTAAGCTATATAACATCACACTGCAACCAATACGGACGAAGCGTCAGTGAAAAATGTTGCAATAACGGGGAAAATTATCCATATTTGAGGGCTTCCGTTGCGTGCGCTTAAACGGTTCTAATTACCCAAAAAATATATATGAAAGAATTATTCCTCTTTAAATTATTTAAAAAATGTCTGCAACAGTATATGTCTATCTTTTAAGATTGACTCATTATATTCTTTTTATGGTAATCAAATTTGCTCGAAATTAATGCATTATTGCCAATTATTTGTCAAATAGTTTTATCAACGTAACATTATTATTCATCCATATCCAAATAAATGTCTTGTTGATAGAGTATTTAATTGTGAACAAAATTGTCTTTGACATCAATTAATTTCAATTAACATCTTAGAAGATACTACAATTTTAGAATAATAACAGAAATTGACGCGGACGAAGTCGCGGGCAACAGCTAGTTAAACTATATGTAGTTAATGATACGAGGGTGGGTCAAAAAGTTCGCGGAATGGAGGGTAAAAAGTAAGAAATTAAATTAAATTAAAAGTAAGAACACAAAATTAGTTTTCCTTCTCAATGTATTCCCCCTTAACTCTAATACATTTATTAGACCTATCAATTAATTTATTAATACCTTCAAAATAAATGATTTCTCTTTGTTATCAAAATAGGCCGAAATTACTTACTTCTTCATCGCTGGAAAATTTCTTCCCTCGAAGCTCTTTTTTCATTTTTGGGAACAAATAATAATCACTTGGGGCTAAATCTGGGTATAGGGAGGATGTTCCAAGATTTCGAAGCCCACTCTTTGAACAGCAGCCATTACTGCGCGAAACTCAATTTTCTCCATGTTGCAAATTTTCTTCCGGATTGACTTGTTGATTGATGTGTAGCTCAGGTAATTATGACCTATTTTTTTTGAAACTTAGTATTTATGCTCTTAATGAGTGTCACAACTAGTGCAGGTAGTAAAAAGTCACTTTTCCCCCCTCAATGCCCCTCATTCCGTGACTTTTTGACCCGCCCTCGTATCTCGCTATTCCGATATAAATTTGTTTGCCCCTAGATCGTAAATAATTATTTGGAGATTTTGTCAATGATAATATGACGCCGACTGTACCATGCAAGTCTATACTCGTCGGTTTTGTAACACGTTTACCGATGTATCCGCGTAACGGTTAGCAGGTGGCGGTTGGCCTACATGCGCTTTCGCACTGGGACGCACCGCCACGCCTTTTAAAACAATCTAGGCGTATGCGAATTCTAAGCAAAGAGAATTAGGTACTAGTATAATTAAAATTAAAAGAAATTAAAAACCTTCAATGCAAAAAAGCAATGCAACCATTTAAAAATATAATTAACTAGCTGACCCAGCCACGCGTTGCTGTGTTATAAATTAAAATAAAACCTATCAAATCTTTTAAGTTAGATCAAGTAACAGATAGTTACGAATTTTGATCAAAATCGGTTAAGTAGTTTATGAGTCCATAGAGTAATTTAGAGAGAGAGTAATTTATATATATTAAGATTTATGTTTATTTAAATAAAACACCGATATTTCACGCCGGGACAGCTTTTAACTCTCTACAAAGGTCAAGTCCGATCTTGCATAGAATATTGCATCCACCTCTGGGATGTCTCAGCAAAATACCAACTTGCTGCACTGGGCACGATTCAATGCAGAGCTGAGAGGCTCATCGGTGACAGCAAATTGGTGATGAGCAAGCTTCACACCTTAGCTCGTCGCCGCAAAGATGCCTGTCTGTCGGTCTTCTACAGACTGTACTTTGGAGAGTGTGCTCAAGAGCTGCATTTACTCATACATTCATCTCCTTTTTTCCATCAGACATTCAGACGCACTGCGGGCTACCACCCTTTCTTGGTTGCTATTGCTACCTGTTGCACCAAGCGCCTCTCAACATCCTTCATAATGCGCACAACTAATACTTTGAAAGTAGGTAAGTTCGTAACCAAAATATATATGACAACCATTGCCTTAGTCATCCTTTGATCACGACTCCTGTAAAGGAGTTTAAACGTCAGGATTAAATAAATTATGAGCAAAAAAAACGTTAAAAAGTTGTTTTATTCAATTTCTGTTATTAATCGTATATGTAATTGTATCTCTATGATACCGTATTTTTATAAAAATACATAACAACCGTACAGAGTTTGTAATCGTGTATAAGTGGAAATGATCAATCAATTTATAGCCATTATGCATCTAAGATCCCTACTGCAGCTTACAAGAGTTGATGACCTTGAAGCGGCTGTATCGATTTAAATAAAACAAGCTTAAGAACCACCGCTATAAAACCTGCTTTAAAAAATACCATACAATTCGTTTTACCCGTTGAAGAGCTACGGTGCCACAGACAGACACACACACACACACACACACAGCGGTCAAACTTATAGCACCCCTCTCTTGCGTCGAGTCCGTCAGACAAGACCGGTCAGTTTAGCCGGACATTTGAGTAAAAAGGTCGGACACCCTTAAGTTTTTAATCTTATTACGACATGACAATTTTTTTCCAAAATAATACAAGGAAATTATATCCTCTTCAATTCTAATAAAACATCAATAAAACTGAATTGATTCATCTTATTTTTTTTTTATTAATTACTAGCGGCCCGTCCCGGCTTCGCACGGGTGGACAAAATTCTTAATTTTTTTTCTATTATTAAGTATTTTTCCGTTAGCGCCATCTAGCGTCCGGTAGATGAACTACTTGCGGTTAACGCGTTGCTACGGTAACGCATATACAATATAAAAAGAGCGGACAGACAAACACACAAACCACTGTGATCTTAGATTATAGATTCAATATTCATTACAATATTAATGTTGATAATTGCAATAATTGCAAAACAACATGACAAATGTGAAAAACAGTCAAATTTAAAAATCCTAACACAAACCTGACGACCGGTTACCGTCTAATTTGGCCGGACACGTATACAAAAAGCCTGACTGTGTCTGATTTTAACCGGATGCCTGGCAACCCGAGAGTTTCGACCTTTTTAAACTTTTAATAAAAAGTTTTTTGAAAATACTTTCCTGGAATGAAATAGGAGACACGACTTTTCTACCATCATCGTCATTATCTCAGTCGAATGACGTCATCTGATCATCAGTAACGGGAAGATTTTCCTATAATCTCTACGCTTGGAAGGCGGGTAGGAGATCGCAGTAAAAAAAACAAAACAACAACAAACACAAACAATAACAACCTATAAAAAAAAAATTACATTTTTTCTTTTAATATGCGCACCCACTTCACTATTATCCTTTTATCTGAATTTATTCTTTTCACCCAAGATTGCCTAGAATAACGTCTTTATATTTTCTGTGTTATATATTTTTTCTATTTATCTATCTATAGGTGCAGTAAATCAACAGATTTGCTTCAATGTCGCAATGACTGTTACTCTTAACCGATTTAGTTGTGTTTATCACGATAAACACGAGCATTCATTCTTGAATCATGGGTCTTCATACTCTTTTTTTTCTCTTACGGCCGCCATTTTGTTTTCTTGGTAACCAAGACCTGGGCTCTCATACTAATTGGACCACCACTACTCATGTAAATGTCCTATCAACATTAAAAAGATGTCATTTCATAACTAAACATGTAGACAAAAGTATCACAGCCATCATGTTTCAATTGTCATGGAATAAAATTAGAAAAAAATAATTAAAGAAAAAGAAATGAATTCTTTTTTGTGTATTTTTAATTATTGGCTTTTTGAGAAAAACTAAATTTGAGGGGCAATTTGTCGATAAAAAATGCCATATTACACACCATTAAAGGTTCCGACACTGGTGACGGGACACATTGTATATATTTCTAATTATGTTATACATTTATATATGTATGTCTATCCGTTAGCCTTAACACCTAGCCTTTGAGCTAGGTTAATTGGTGTGAATGTAAGAATTATAATTATTATATAATAATTTTTATGCGTCGATTTTCTCAATTTATAATGTACTCTTATACGTTCAACTTATAGCTTAAAATTCTAGTTTATTTGTAAAAGTTGTTGTGATGTTAACTGTAGCTTCCGTTGTAAAATTAAAAAGGTGCCAACAGAAATTATATTTCAAATCTAGTCCACAAGATAACCGCCCGAAGCTTCGTGTCGTCGAACTCATAAAAAAAAACTTGTTTCTGCTCTTTTCTTAGGTTTCCATAACAAACAGTTGTGTAGAACGGTTATAATTTGGCTTTTATTTTAAAGAGA
Organism: Calamotropha paludella; assembly: GCA_927399485.1. NCBI lineage: Eukaryota > Metazoa > Arthropoda > Insecta > Lepidoptera > Crambidae > Calamotropha > Calamotropha paludella. The sequence goes on along the minus strand of OV656830.1, from coordinate 8,671,928 downwards.
TTAAAACACAATTATGATGATGCTAGATCATAAGGCAAATATTTTTGAGCAACTAAGTAATTAATTTTGTTTCTAATGAAATTATGTAAGTATTTATAAGTTACTAGCTGCCCCGGCCACGCGTCTTTGTGGCTAAGTTATAATATGTTAAATTTTGGTATAATATAATTAACTACTTGATGCTTATGTAACTTAGTGGACAGCAGAACTCATACATTAACGACCTCACGCTTAAAAATACCAAAATAAATATAAATTAAAAAACCTATCTTATGACCTAAGTCAGAACAAAGCCAGTAAAATTAAAAAAAGATATCAAAATCGGTTAAGTAGCTTCGGAGTTCATTGTGGTCAAACACTGTGACAAGGAATCTATATATTGACGGCGAAGTGCCAATAGCACCTAACTGCTAATTTCAAAATAATACACAAGCTGAAAAAACAATAATTCCTTGCAAATAGAGATCAAAAAAACATTGTACTTACACCAATTAGCCTAGCCCAACGTAAGCTCTGTCAATGCTTGTATGATGCTAGGGTAACGGATGGACATACGTATAAAAACATAGATATCATCACACAAACATCTGCTTCTCCCGGGAATCGAACTCAGGAAAGTCGGTGCGTTAGGCAGGATCGCTATCGTTGCACCGAACAGTCGCCTATTAAAGAATAATACCTAATGTTAATTCTTTTATAATGCGCACAGCAAGGGAGTGGAACTCTCTCCCTGCGTCTGTATTTCCGAGTACATGTAACCCGTCTGTTTTCAGGGCCAGGGTGAATAGGCACCTTCTGGGTTAGCTCGTTCCATCGTGGATTCTGTCTTTGCCCCCGGGCTTGATTGGGATCAAGAGCGAACCCATTCTAAATAAAAAAAAAATAAAAAAAAAAAATGTTTGCTTGTGTATGTGTGTGTATGTAAAATATATTCATAGACAGGAAAACTTTTACTTATATAATACTGAGTGTTGCCAACACAAAAAATTCAAACATCATTACAGTGTTATAATATTATACAATACTTTCGTTAGGAGCAAGAGTCGTTTAATTTCAAATACATATGAAAACACTTTCACGATTTCTTTTTACTCTCGTTGAGTATTATAATGAATTGTTAACAGACTAAAACCGTTTACGATACATAAAACACTAGTCATACTTTCCAAAGAGTGAGTCCATGACAGCACGTAAATCTTCTTTTGAAAGGCTAAACAAATTGGAAGTCTAGTTTTAAAATTACAGAACCATAGACATCGTTTTATTTTTTATTTATGGCTTGCACGATTTGTGCATTTGGCCAGTGTCAAGTAAGTATAATTGTCAGTTATATATTTATATATTTTTTGCTAGGCTTCAGTAAATGTGTAGGGTTTTAGTGAAACCTTCCCGTGGACTTCTTGAGAGAGCAGGAAAAACAACTCCCGCTTCTTTGTTACACTTGCCAACACTCCTGTATGTTCACAAACACTTAGTGGTTATTAATCCACCATTATTATACACTAATATCCACCACAACAAAAATTTCAACAAGAGAAACAAAACCACCAATGTGACGCTTCCCGCTCCCGCCAAAAAGTCTTAACCATAGATACTTGTAGAAGATTATTTCACTGCGACAGTTTTATAATAATTAAAAACATTGAGGAAAATAAAAAGTTTTTAATGCACTTCCAACTTGGCCGCTGAAATGGCTAAATCATTTTTAACTTTTTGCCTCGTATTGTACGAGTACTTTTTATTATCTATGCTCATTAACTAGAACATTATTAACTGAAACAGTTTAATAATTAAAAAGTAAATAAATAAAAAGTTTTTATTGCACTTCCAATTTGGGCCGCCCAAATAGCTAAACCTATTTCATACCATTTTGCCTCATACAATCTTTTTATATCTATACTAATTAACTAACCAAGTCCGACATGATTTGAAACACTCTTCTTTTGCTGACTATACCTAAACTACTCTTTGCAAAGCCAGGGTGAATAGGCACCTTCTGAGTTAGCTCGTTCTATCGTGGATTCTGTCATGTTCCCCGGGCTTGATTGGGATCAAGAGAAAACCCATCCTAATAAAAATAAATAAAAAAACAACTAGTACTTCGAAAGTAAGTAAGTTCGTAACCAAAATATATATGACGACCATTGCCTTAGTCATCCTTTGATCACGACTCCTGTAAAGGAGTTTAAACGTCAGGATTAAATAAATTACGAGCAAAAAAACGTTAAAAAGTTGTTTTATTCAATTTCTGTTATTTATCGTATATGTGATTGTATCTCTATGATACCGTATTTTCATAAAAATACATAACAATCGTACTGAGTTTGTAATCGTGTATAAGTGGAAATGATCAATCGATTTATACCCATTATGCATCTGAGATCCATCCGCAGCTAACAAGAGTTGATGACCTTGAAACTGCTGTATCGATTTCAATAAAACAAGCTTAAGAACCACCTCTATAAAACCTGCTTTAAAAAAAGCAGCATACAAATCGTTTTATCCGTTGAGCTACGGTGCCACAGACAGACACACACACACATACACACACAGCGGTCAAACTTATAACACCCCTCTTTTGCGTCGAGTCCGTCAGACAAGACCGGTCAGTTTAGCCGGACATTTGAGTAAAAATCTCAGCCACCCTTAATTTTTTAGTCTTATTAAAACATGACAATATAAAACAAGGCAATAAAATCCTTTTGAATTCTAATGAAACATCATTGTATATGTACGTCTATCCGTTAGCCTAGTATCTATAACACAAGCCTTACACTGCTTACTTTGAGCTAGGTTAATTGGTGTGAATGTAAGAATTATAATTATTATTTAATATTTTTTATACGTCGATTTTCTCAATTTATAATGAACTCTTATACATTAAACTTAGAGCTTAAAATACGAGATTTTTTGTAAAAGTTGTTATGATGTTAACTGTAGCTTCCGTTGTGAAATTAAAAAGGTGCCAACAGAAATTATATTTCAAATCTAGTCCACAAGATAACCCGAAGCGTCGTGTCGTCGAACTCATAAAAAAAACTTGTTTCTGCTTTTTTCTTAGGTTTCCATAACAAGCAGTTGTGTAGAACGGTTATAATTCCGCTCAAGAAATCGTAGCTTTTATGCTAGATCATATGGCAAATGCTTCAGTCATATGGCAAAAGCCTATGGCATAGGCTTCAGTAAATGTGTGGGGTTTTACTGAAACCTCCCCGTGGACTTCTTGAGAGAGCAGGAAAAACAACTCCCGCTTCTTTGTTACACTTGCCAACACTCCTGTATGTTCACAAACACTTAGTGGTTATTAATCCACCATTATTATACACTAATATCCACCACAACAAAAATTTCAACAAGAGAAACAAAACCACCAATGTGACGCTTCCCGCTCCCGCCAAAAAGTCTTAACCATAGATACTTGTAGAAGATTATTTCACTGCGACAGTTTTATAATAATTAAAAACATTGAGGAAAATAAAAAGTTTTTAATGCACTTCCAACTTGGCCGCTGAAATGGCTAAATCATTTTTAACTTTTTGCCTCGTATTGTACGAGTACTTTTTATTATCTATGCTCATTAACTAGAACATTATTAACTGAAACAGTTTAATAATTAAAAAGTAAATAAATAAAAAGTTTTTATTGCACTTCCAATTTGGGCCGCCCAAATAGCTAAACCTATTTCATACCATTTTGCCTCATACAATCTTTTTATATCTATACTAATTAACTAACCAAGTCCGACATGATTTGAAACACTCTTCTTTTGCTGACTATACCTAAACTACTCTTTGCATTTCTGCGAAAGTAACGCACGGAAATATATAGGTATATATAATTTTATATAGCTAATATTCGATAAAAAAATAAATTATTTTTCAATTCAAATTGAACGATCTTTTCATTATATGGCTTCGTCTCATATTCTCGTAGATTTTTCACCAAAGTTATAATAAAGACAAAATAATAAAATTTATTATGTGCCTATTAAAGAAGAAGAATACTTTCTTTTACTTTATATTAAAACATAATTTTGACACTTGAGGCAGAATTGTGTGATTTTCATTCGCCTTTCCAAGGAATATTATCTTTATTTGGAGCGGAGCGAGTGAAGCTCCCATGGACCAGCTTCAATGGCGCAATGTCTGTTACGCCATAACTTCCTGAGTTCTTAACCGATTTTAATATTTTTGTGTGGAATCGAATCAACAGGTTTAGGACCAGATTGTGACGGAGCCCGAATTTTAAAATTCAGAAAAAATCCCATTGAAACAAAAAAGAAATATTTTTTTAGGTATTACGCTCCGCTCCAATATATGGTGCTAGCGTAGCTTTATGCTTAGCGACTGCATCGCCTAGTATATTCACACACAGCATACTTAGTACTTGTCAAAGCAACTTATGAGGTTTGTTTTTCATGAGATAAAATTATGAAATAAAGTAAGACGGGAAAGTTTTTCATACACATAAAAAGCGTGTCCCTTTAAGAGGTAACCTTTGGTAAGTGTTATTGAATATTAAGAACTGACAAACATTTTGTAGTCCTAAGACAACATTTATTAAGTATTGCGAGTATTTTTTTATACAGTTCAAAAAAGAAGAACTCGTTTTTTGTCACTTAACAAAGCGACAGTTGCCAAATATAACAAAATAGCAAAAACACGTTGTAGAAGTGAAACTTAAAAATAATTACGTACACGTATACAAAATACCACGGTTGTTGTGGTACCTTCTCTCAAGCTTTGTACTACGCATGTGCACACAAACATGTATTAACGCACATACATAATGCTTCATATATCATTTTCTACTACGGTAAATCTTATGAATTTATGTGTCTGTCTCTTTTTTACTGTCGCTTTTTGTTTCATAGATTTTCAAATCACAACGATGGTAAAGAAGTTTTCACTTCAAAAACTTTTTTTTTCAGATTTAGTAACAAACAAAAAACAGCATTATTTACTCCATTTTCTTTCAGCTTTCGCAGTTTGCACACGATTTCCAAATGAGTTTCACTTTTAGTCGTAAAGCGTATGCGGGCGGATGGAAATATGATAAGTAGTTTGAAATAAAAAAAAATAAGTACCTTTTTGGTTAAATAGAAGACAAAGGGTACGAAGTCATACAGCCTCGACTTCACTAATTTATATGACATTTATAATTTATTGATGAATGATTATGAGTGCTAATTGCATAAAAATAAAAAAAGTTTAGTAAATGTGTGGGGATTTTCTAAAACTTCAACGAACTTCTTGAGAGAACACCTTTCACTTGTCAAAACACATGCGTAATCACGAACACTTAATATTCAAAAAATCTATCATCATTTATACATAAATATACTACATAACATAAATTTTGACAAGAAAACCAAAACTACGGAAATGATACTTCCCGTTCCCGCCAAAAAGTTCCAACTACCTTTTTTACTCGTCAAATGTCATTGCACTTTAATTGCCATAGATCCATTGTCTGGTCTACTGCCATGATCTTGTGAGATTTTATTTCAGTAAACGGAACTAGAATGCAAAAAAACGTCAACAGCGAACTTACACAGCGAAGTAAATCCCTTTTAGCTCTCATTTGATAAAAAACCCTACCTTTCGCACCCAAGGTCCTAGGTTCGAGGCCGGCAGGGGCAGATTTTGTGTGATGATTATGAGTATTTGTACTAGAATAAGAATATTTATTTGTTACAATGACGGAATGTTACATCGATTTTGTGAATCAACAGTATTCGCCATATAGTTGTAGGCATGCAAACACGATACATAACAATTAGATTTTTAATATATTTTTAAGTTACAAAATCACGAGATTATAGAGAAAAGCAAGTCAATAATTAAATGACATGAACAAACAAACCAATCATTATTTATTAATTAATCAGTAAAAAAAAAACAAGTATTTCGATATTTTAGAAATAAAAATTTCACAATATCACTATTATTAATGTGTATTATATAAGTGTCTAATATAAATATTTTATTTCGAAGTATCGTATATGTATGGTCATCCATTACCCTAGTATCCATATCACAAGCCTTACGGTATTTACTTTGGGCTAGACTTATTGGTGTGTGTGTGACAAATATTATTATTATAAATACTTTTTACATTATAGGGGTTGGCACCTACTTTTATATATGTGTACTAGCGGTCCGTCCCGGCTTCGCACGGGTGGACAAAATTCTTTAAATTTTTTCTAGCATTCAATATAGCCTATGACACTCAGCAATAATGTGTCTTTCTATTGGTAAAAGAATTTTTAAAATCGGTTCAGTAGATCCCGAGATTACCCCTTACAATTTAACGAATATACAAACACACAAATTTTACTTCTTTATAATATTAGTATAGATATAGATTAACCCCATCTACCGTACAGAAACTATTATAACACTTTTAAAAGTTAATGATGACTGCGTAAATATATAATTTAGTAATTACATATGTTATTCACTAAATTAAAACACATTTTGCTTTTTGTTTTCTTTATTTGTGGCTTGCACGATTTGTGCATTTAGTCAGTTGCAAGTAAATATAATTGCCAATTCTTGAGAAAATTGCTTTTCGTAATTTCACGATGATTACTGAACAGTAAAATATATTTCCCCCCCCTAGGTTTCAGTAAATGTGTGGGGTTTTACTGAAACGTCCCCGTGGACTTCTTAAGAGAGCAGGAAAAGACAACTTCCGCTGCTTTTTTACACTTGGCAGCACGTTTATATGTTCACAAACACTTAGTGGTTAATAATACAGCATTATTACACACAAAACCACCAGCGTGACGCTTCCCGCTCCCGCCAAAAAGCCCAACAAATTTTGCTATTTATTATATGAAGAACACACACATACACATAATAGACAACGGAATAACTCTATAATAAAAATAGATAGTGTTGTCTGTCTTACGTTTGCCACGGTTGTGTATGAAGCATAACCGTAATAACAGTTTAATAACATTTAATCTCTGTTAACGGTTATTTCATAGAATACAAGTTAATAGTGTAGGCAATATAAAAAAAGGTTTTGTTGCATTAATTTTCTTATCTCCTTTTTATCCTACATTTAATGAGCTGTTGATTTGTCACCATAAAAGTGAAAATTATAATATATGAAGAGTTACTAACCATAGATTCTCAAACGGTCTATATCGCCCGGGGGGCGCTGAATTTTACTATAACGGAATAGTATTTGTAGGAAACGTCTTCAAGTATCTAGTTATCAAGTAAAACAATTATAAAATTTCACAATATGATTACAAAATCTAACCAGATTATATTATATAAAAATAATTATTTAAGAAATACGATTCATAGATTTAAAATAGGATGGCTATAAATATCTTGTAATATTTTTTGCACTTTAAGTTTATATAAGATGACTATCATTTACTATAAATCTTTTATTTATTATTAACAATGCCTTAAATATGCATATTAATATCTCTGCTAAACTTAAAACTAAATGCAAGTGGATCTTCGTGCGTAATACTCTTGACTCAAGTCTGATATCTCAGTCGATGGATTACATTTGCAAATTGTCTAATTATTATTATATCTAACTTATCTGAATAAGGCAGAGTTATACTAATTCAAAAATGTAACATTAATGCAATATACAAAGATAAAAGTATTAATCTTTTTTTAAATATAAGATAAAAAGGCAAAAAGTTTAAAAAATATGGTTTTTGTTTATTTCTCGTTAATAATATAAACAGAATTTGTGTATTCAAAGTCCTATTCATTCAAGAGTTTTTAAAATTAACAATCTTGGTAGTCCTCTTCAATGTAAATGCTAAAAAACTATTAAAAAATTAAATAAGATCTACAACATAAATTATAGAGAATATAACTTTGTGGAAATTATAAAACTTTATTCGGTAAAAAGACAAACTAATTGTTTATCTTTTATAATAATAATTGATTAAATAAAATCACCGAATGCTTCATTAACTCTAAAAGCTTTGACATTTCCTTAAATTGGGGCCGCAGCCCAGAAAAGTTTGAGAACCCCTGTATTAAAGTTATAGCTTCCAACGTAATTGGTGTTCATAACACCAATATGACGGCATAAAAACTGGTATGGGGTATCTAATCTCGCCACGTCATAGTAATGGTACTTCTTAATTATGACAAGAATTTATAGTAATGTATAAAGTGAGTGGTTTTAATAAAATTATTTCGAATGACGATCTAAATTTCAATTACTTTAGCAATTAATATATTTATATTAAACAAAATTGATTTATTTAAATAAATCCTCAGATTTTTTCGAACGAGACATATGACATGTGAAGAATTTTAAAAATGACTCCTGATTTTATAGTTTATCTGGATCTTATTTTATGCTGAAACAAGTCATAAATAAGCAGTTAGATTTAGGTTTTAAATAAATAATAAATAAATATTTCCTACATTCACACCAATTAGCCTAGCCCAAAGTAAGCACTTTAGGGCTTTTGTTATGGATACATGCATATATCATACATAAATAAACTAGGCGATGCAGGCCCTAAGCATAAAGCTACGCTGGCACCATATATTGGAGCGGAGCGTAATATCTAAAAAAATTTTTTTTTTTTGTTTCCATGGGAATTTTTGCGAATTTCAAAATTCGGGCTCCGTCACAATCTGGTCCTAAACCTGTTGATTCGATTCTACACAAAAAATATTAAAATGGGTTAAGAACTCAGGAAGTTATGGCGTAACAGACATTGCGCCATTGAAGCTAATCCATGGGAGCTCCAATTAGTAATATTCATAGAAATACATACAATCATACATGACTCGGGTACAAATGCTTGTTATCATCATACTTTTCAAAACCAATAAATCTTTTTTTTAGTATATTAACCAAATAATTATCTGTTACTTGCAATTACAGAGAAATAGAAGTGTGACTTCTGTCACATAAAAATACACATTTTAATAAGTAGACAAAATGCATTATACAGTAAATGATTTCTTCACTCATTAAAATTGTTGATGTTATATAATACGATTTTTTTTTTGACATTTCATGAAAGGAGTCGAAAGGTCAGGATTAAATATAAGTTAAATGCAGTCGCTAAGCATATAGCTTCGCTGGCACCATATATTGGAGCGGAGTATCATACTAAAAAAAAACAATATTTTTTAGTAAATTTTAAAATCCTATAATAATGAAAACTTTCAAAAAGGGCGCGGTTTTGTTTCAATGAGAAATCCCATAAAATCAATGTTTTTTTGATCGCATTTTTATATTTTTGCGAATTTCAAAACTCTGTCACAATCTGGTCCTAAATGTCTTAATTAGATTCCACACAAAAATTATTAAAATCGGTTAAGAACTAGGGAAGATGGCTTAAACGCATATGACGCAATGTCTGTCATTGCGTCATTGTAGCTGATCCATGGGAGCTCCGCTCCAATAAAATAAATTATGCGCAAAATCCATAAAAAAAGTTGTTTTATTTAAATGTATAAAGTGTAAGAACTAAATATGATTGATTTCTAATGGTTTGCCATGTTTACTTGTTCATGTATTTTAACATTTCAAAAACCTGTAAATATTTGCAATGTAATGTCATCAATCGAACATGAAGAAACTTTTATGTAATATTCATTGTATTATATTCTAGCAAATAAAAATATTACATCTCATCGTGCTGAAAAAGTAGGAATAAGCTAAATACATAATAGATATGTAGTAATAAAAATAAAAGAATACTATTACTGTAAAAATATTATTATATCACATCGTGACAGGTGGAATAAGCTAAATACATACAGATAGTAATAAAGTAAATAATTTGATTGAATCAAAAAGATATACGAGAATACCAAAAGAATACAGTAATACACAGGCACTCGAAAGTTGAATAAATGTAGGTAGAAAAATATTCAACACGAACCATCATTATAGAACCAGTAACAACAGTAAGTTCGACCACTATAACCATGAACATAAATAGTTTTATTTATGGCTTTTAAAGTATGTCACGTACCTACCTACTTCTGCCGCAAAGCAGCAGTGCTTGCATTGCTGTGTTCCGGTTTGAAGGGTAAGATATGGCAGTGAAATTACTGGGTACAGTGACTTTACATCTTGTGTCACAAGTTGGCAACGTACACTGTGGTTCTTGTGGGGGTTGTAGTTTTGCTGCGAATCTAACAAGAGCCACATGTATTATAGGTAACTGTTACCACTTACCATCAGGTGGGCAGTTTGCTTGTTTGCCAACTTTCAGCAATAAAAAAAAATAAAAAAAAAAACCATAGATTGTTTTTTCTTTATGTATGGTTTGCACAATTTGTGCATTTAGCCAGTGTCAAGTAAGTATAATCTTTCTTCTATGTTCTTGAGTAATTTCCTAGGTTTCTGAAAGAAGTGGGGTTTTACTGAAACTTCCGCGTGGCCTTCTTGAGAGAGAGTGTTTTGTTTCACTTGCCAACACTCATGCATACTCAGAAACACTCAGTGGTTAATAACCCACCATTATTACACACTAATATCAACCACAGCACAAAATTTAACAAGAAAACCAAAACCATTAAAGTGACGCTTCATGCTCCCGCCAAAAAGTCTATACCATAGATTATATATAATACTGGATATAAGATACTGTCAATGGGTAGGTTATAAGTTATAACATTTTTATATTTATTATTATTATTATTACCATTTTGATATTTCTATATATAAAAAATCTCTGTCACAAAGTTTGACCGCGATGAACTCCGTAACTAGGTACTAAACGGATTTTGATGGTATTTTTTCATGTTGCTGAATTTGTTCCAGCTTAGGACAGAGGTTGGTTTAATTTAAATAATAATAAAAACAATATTGCTTATTATAATAATTAAATAACTGAGCCATAGCAACGCGTGGCCGGGTCAGATATTTAAAATATAAATAATTATAATATTATGGTATTCTCACGATACTTTCGTCAAGTTGGTGATGATTAGATGTTGACTGATGACCGATGACCGATGATTTGGTGAAATTCCCCGTTCGCCAGCGTTTCGCTTTTATTTCACTCACCTTTTAATTCCTACTAATATTATAAATGTGAATGTAAGTTTGTTTGTTATGCTTTCAATCAAAAACTACTAAACCGATCATCATCAAACTTCGTAGATATATTCTTGGAGGTCTTAGAAGTAACATGGGATACCTTTTATTGAAAAAGAAAATAAAAAAAAATGCGGGCGAAGCCGCAGGTAAAACCTAGTAATCTATAATTAGAAACAAAGATTTTTTATATATTTTTAAAAAGATTTATTAACCATCAATATTAAATGAATACAACAGCCGAATTTAAGGCTTTTAGCATTCTTTACCCTTAGCACCTTGTTGTAAAACAAAAGTTAAAAACTTAAAAGCTTTAGGTATATAACTGATATAACAATACTCAGTAAACTACATACATAAACCATGTACCTATGTCTACACTAATATTATAAAAAGGAAAGATTAATATTTTTGTATGTTTGCAATGAATAAACTCAAAAACTACTGAGCCGATTTCAAAAATTCTTTCACCATTGGAAAGCTACATTCACGCTGAGTAACATAGGCTATATTTAATGTTAGAAAAAATTTAAAGAATTTTTTCCACCCGTGCGAAGCCGGGAACGAACGAAGAACTCAAAATATCAAATATTTACAAATCATAAAAAAACTACTTTAATTAGGTCCCCGCCAAAAACTTTTAAAATAATTAAATATTGTCTCTGGCCATAGCTTATGGAGTAGTGCAATACACAAAAGATTTGTTGTCTACAGTACACGCATACTTCGAGTGCCCTTCAGGCCGACTGACCGCGCAGACGCGAGCCGGTTTTCAATGGGTCACTGGCACTACGACTCGGTGCGTGTTATTTATTACTCGTATAGAAAAAAAAAGAAAAAATACGATACGATACCTTCAAATATTTTACCTACTTTAGACGGAATCGGTAACTAAATAACGTATTTTGTAAATGCTTACACATAAAAATATAAAATAAGCTAGCTGACCCGGCCATGCTGTATTATAAATGAAATCTATCCTATCCTATGTCCTAAGTTGGAACAAGTCCAGCAAAATGAAACAAAATCATCAAAAGCGGTCAAGTATTTTAGGAGTCCATCGCGGAGAAACAACGTGACACGTAATTTATATATATTAAGGTATATCCCGTCACCAGTGTCGGAGCCTTTAATGGTGTGAAATATGGCATTTTTTATCGACAAATTGTCCCTCAAATTTGTTTTTGACGTGACAACGTCTTATAAATTGGTTTGCCGGGTGACACTTCAAGAAACTGCGTTACGCTCCGCTCACGTTATGCGCTTACAATGAGAGCGAGTGAGAGGCACGCGTCCCTTCCACTTGGGCATGGTTAGCCCGCCTAAGAGCGAGAGAGACAGACATAAAAAGTGGAAGGGACGCGTGCCTAAAAATTAATGTTTTAAATATAATTCTTTGTATAAATAAATGTTTTAAATTGTTACTATTATTTCATCCTTCTTCCTACTATACCAATGAATATTCACATTAAAATTATTTCACCACTCAAAGTCGTTGTCACGTAAAACTTTCGCCCGTATACCGACTTTACAGGCAACCAACCAGTTTTTTCTCAAAAAGCCAATAATTAAAAATACATAAAAAGAATCTATTTGTTTCTTTTATTATTTTTTTTCTATTTTTTATTCCATGACAATTGAAACATGATGGCTGTGTAACTATTGTCTACATGTATAGCTATCAAATGACACCTTTATAATGTTGATAGAACATTTACATGAGTAGTGGTGGTCGAATTAGTATGAGAGCCCAGGTCTTGGTAACCAAGAAAACAAAATGGCGGCCGTAAGAGAAAAACAAAATTTGAAGGGCAATTGGTCGATAAAAAATGCCATTAAAGGCTACGACACTGGTGACGGGACACATTGTATATACCAGCTGACCCTGCCACGCGTTTATGTGTTTTTTTAACCAAATTTTTTATGATGAATACTAGCTTAACTGAGTCATGGGTATTTACATATATTTCTTTGAATATTATATATATATGTTACATATCGACGGCGAAGTGCCAATAACACCTAACTGCTAAATTCAAATAATACACAAGCTGAAAAAAAACGTTTCATTTCTTGACAAGTTTAAACGTAGTTCATTTATTTTTTGATGCGCTTGCAACTGTAAATACGCTTAGTAAATTTCATTTAAACATGCAAATAACTAATTTTAATTGTAAATGACAAAAAAGGGAATTTCTCGACGTATTTCAGTTAGGAGGTCTTGGGACTTCGCTTTCGATTTATGTATGTCTATCCGTTAAGCTAGTAACTAATAAATTACCTATTTACTCGAAATTTATATTATTTAAATCGAGGAGGTAGAGATCACAGATTTCCCATGATCCTGAGATACATCTCTCGATTCTTCAACTCTCATCAGAGGCGTACAAGGTCTTTGGTTAAGTGTACTTTTGACCTGATGGGGTGGCCTTCAACGGACCGGGTATCCGTTGGAGGCATTGCACTCATCCCACTGTCTGGGTCGTTGCCTGAACTGTACTCAGGCATCACCGAGTCGTGAAGGGGCCTAAAGCGGGCCAACCACCGGACCGCAGTGGTGACTCCCAAAAAGGGACCCACAAGGTCAAACGGCGGAGTGTAGTACAGCGGGGGGTTTTAGTGGGTATGCCTGTCAACCATCGTGACGGGTGAGTCCCACATAACCCCACCGCCCGCCCAACGATGGGGTATGCGTAACGCATTTCCTCTCGAGAAAAAAAAAAGTGTACTTTTGACCTGGAGACCAATCGCGCTATTTTTCAATATGAACGGACCGCTGAGGTTCAATTCTAATTGCAATCCAACTTTGGACGAAATCGGTATCACGCTAATTTTTACTTGACAGTTGAAACACAAACAAAGCTGAATCGTAGACGCATTAGAAACAAAAGATGTCACCTAGTATTGTAAGTATTACGTAGTACTTTAGTTCAGAAAAACCACGAAGATTACAATGACTGCCCACAGGTTCCAACTTCAATCGGGTTGCGTCTCAACAAACTATTAAATCATTACCGCGACACGAAATGTCGAATTGAAGTTCAGCAGTAATTCAATTCCAAACGAACTGCATATTTTTATGGCGATTACCCCCCTTTTTTTCAGAACATCAAAAATTAAAACATGGTTATTATCCCGTTTTAACCAACAAATAAACAGTATTTACACCGTTAGTCATTGCATTTTCAATATCCATCATCGGTTGAATCAATCTTATAATTGTTAACTGTTTAGCTTCACGGTGTGAAGCATATAGGTGAGCTGTCATAAACAGGTGTATTGGATTAAGAAGTTGTAATGCCTTCAATAACAGATGGCAGGTTTTTGAAATTCAAACTCTTTTGATTCGATTTATGACAAATAAATTTATCACTTTAACGGTCAAACGACACACGAGACAGGACTTTATGGATGCCTTAACTTTTTGGCGGGAGCGGGAAGCGTCACGTTGATGCTTTTGTTGATTTTGTTTCTCTTGTTAAAATTTGTATTGTTGTGGATATTAGTGTGTAATAATGGTGGATTATTAACCACTAAGAGTGTTGACAAGTGTAACAAATCAGCGGAAGTTGTCTTTTACTGTTCTCTCAAGAAGTCCACGGGGAGGTTTCAGTAAAACCCCACACATTTACTGAGACCTACGAGAAAATATATTTTACTGTTCATTCATCATCAATAAATTAAGAAATTATTCAAGAACTGGCAATTATACTTACTTGACACTGGCTAAATGCACAAAACGTGCAAGCCACAAATAAAGAAAAAAAAACCATCCTGATATCTTTAAAAAAAGTCAGGATTAAATATAAAAAACAAGAATAAACACGTCGCTAACCTCTAAAAGAGGTTTTATGAAATACCAAAGTATAAAAACGAAATAATGGAATCCAAATAAGTTTCATACACAAACGTGTTATAAAAATCTACTTTATTTTTCGGCTTCATTTGAGTTTTTAGTTTCTTTTAATACATATTTATATTTAAATATCAGAAATCCACAAATTAACAGCAGAAATTAAAGTTGAAAATATATACACAGTAGAACTATGTCACACTAAATCGGCTGAAAGCAAAGAGACAACAGTATGGCAATATATAATCGATGTAATGTGACATAGTTCTATGGTGTATACATCTTATTTCTCGTGACTGTACATACAATGAAATGAAACCTCAATGGAATTTACCTATATGTTTTCACTATAAATCTAATAACCAGAACAAACACGCACACGATACACGAAACAAACGAATACCTCAAAGAGTGCAGGACCGTCTTTAACCTATTGGAGGCCCTGGGCATATAAGAATAATGGGGCCCCTATGACTTTGACATAACACTTTATTATAACTAGAATAGACAATGAAAGTAGATAAACAAGGTTGCAGATTTTTTTATTGACAGTCAATAGTAGAAAAGATAATCTTTAATTTAAATGGGGCAATTCACACATATTTAAAATTATCAAAGCATGCTGAAATTCGATAGCCTTATTTTGGGCGAGAGTAGAGTAGCATCCCGCAAGCAAAAGCCAATAAGCAAGTCGATAATGTAGTCCCTAATTGAGGTTCGATTTACTCTAATTAAATAAGATTTTCAGTAATAAATGTCGGTATTGGTTTAGTTATCTGGCAGGAACTAGAGGGCCCCTATCGATAGCGGGGCCCTGGGTAATTGCCCAGAGTGCCCATTGGGAAAGAGGGGTCTGGGTAGACGAAGCAAAGTAATGGATGTATAACTTTTATCTTGTCCTAGTCCACCTAGTAATCCGTATTATCTTAATATATATAAAATATAAATATTAGTTAACATTACATACATTATTCTGAAGTTATTTACCAAGTTAGTACCTAAAGCGCTTGTGTTATGGAGAATTCAGAAACAACGACGGTACCACAACACCCAGACGCAATGTAATATTAAAATTAGTTTTTTATAGAGATGCGCCGAATATTCGTTTTGTATTCGGTATTCGGCGTATTCGGCATTTCTTCCACTATTTGTATTCGGCCGAATTATTCGGTTTTGGTGCCGAATATATTCGGTTCTATTTTCTTGACTACATGACCCGGTAAATAACTAAAAGGCACAACTTCTTATGTTATAAGTCAAAGAAATACTATGCAAAATTTGTTGAATAAAGCTAATAAAATAAAAGCGATTAAACTTCAAGTCAACATTAATTTTAATCCAAAAATCAACATATTTATTTCTTAAAGTTATCAGCTTTAAATCATAATTTATATTTTTAAACCTCCATACAAAATATTTTAGTCACATATCAACATAATATTTATTTATGAAACTAAACATAATTAACATTTATTATAAACCCTAAATCAAATTTCTTATTAACCTCAAAAGAATCAACATTTTTTTAAACTTTAAAATAATTTTCTTTAATCTTCAATTTTACATTTCCTTTTAAAACTTATCTTTTATTTAACATTTTTAATAAAAACACCTAAGTGGCAAATTTATAATAATAGACTAGACAGGTAATCTAATTACAATAACAGAAACTATAACAAATTATAGCGAAATATAATAAAAGAAAAGCAAAAAGAAACACTCATATTCTAATATATATAATTAATTAATGGTAAATTATGGTGTCAGGAACACCAAATTCTCAGTCCTCTCCGATGAGAGTCTGATTCGTTTTTCTTCATATAGGTTTCCTGTTTCCGAAAATAATCGTTGTAAACACCAGGAACACTTTGAAAAACTGTGGCTAAATTAGTTAAATGTGCATATTTCGACTTATGTTTTGCCCACATTTGTTTTTTTTAAGGTAAAAGACTTTCAACTGTATAGCTGTCCAATTCTACGGCGATTGGGCTTTTAGTTCTTTATGACAGTTCCACATGAGATTCCTTTGAAAAATTTGTAATATTTTGAAGAGGTCTTCCCCTGTTTATTACAACGTCAACTTTGCTTGAGCTTTCAGCATCCGAGTCGCTTCTTTGAATGGCTTCTAGAAAAAGGCTACTTTTACTAATTCGCAATTTTCGGGAGCATAAAATCTCATTCTAAATCGCGGGTCTAACAATGTAGACAAGTATTTGTCTTCTTCCAAATTTCAAAAACGAATTTGAACTTCTTCTTGTAGCATCTGGACATATTTCTGAAATTTCGGGCTTTGTTAAATATTTCAAATTTTCAATTTAAAATTTTCAGAGTGTTACTGTGGAGAACCGCTATGTCGAAAATGTAGAACTGCTAATTTTGGTGATTTCTTCAAACGGTGAGGTACGGTCCGCTCGTCATATTGCCAGTAGCGTATGCCAAATGTTAGAACATGTTTACGCGGCAAAGCAATGAAATGGTAAACCGAATAATTCGGCCGAATATCCGGTTCGGTAAAGGTTAAACTGAATAGTATTCGGTATTCGGTTATTCGGTGAAATCATTATTCGGCGCATCTCTAGTTTTTTACATTGACCCGGAAGGGGATCGAACCCGAGATTTCGTAGTAGCGTTACCGCTACCGGAAAGCGAACAACTTGACCACAGCAGTCTTAATTACCCCATGGTTTGAAATTACCCCAATTTATTATTTTTTAGCCCCTTAAAAATTCAAATAGGAGTATTATTATTGGCTAAACATGTTTTTTTCACTTTTTTATAATGTACCAATATCATATTACCATGTTCATTGCCAAATAAATTATTTTATAGCTAAAAACTAAAATAGGGTTAAAAATACTTTAATTAGTATAAAACTAAACGCAAAAACTAAATGATTTATTAAAATTTTGGGATTTGCATTAGATATTAAAATACGCTATTAGAAAGACATCAACGCGTCATAGACACGAAATTAGATTTTTTTGAAATGCTCGTTTCTTTATTTTTTGGATATTCCATCATTAGCCATACTGACGAAAGATAATGTTAGAGATTTAAAAAAATAGGAAATCCAACCTTATTATTTTCATTTTATTAATTACTGTTGAATTAACTGGTAGAAAAGTCCACACGGATTTAGGACTGTGAACTCTTTCTTGATCTTTAGAATGGAGTCGAAATTAAAAAAATATTACGTTGTCTTATTAAATTTCTAATAAGAATTAATCCATCAAAAAGAAAGTAGGAACGACTAAATAATTGGCACGAAAAAGAACTTTAAAACCTAAATTACTCACCGCAAATTCCTAATATTTAGCAAAACAGCTGCTATGCCCAAAAAGTAGGATAGAGCGAAGCAAACGATATATGGATTCTACACTGTTTTCTTGAAGAACTTTCACATTTTACACATCATACCACACAGATTATGTTTAAACACTTTTCACGCGAAATTCATACACAGCCTTCCGACTGTGCCAAAAATTACTGAATTCCTTGGCCAAAAAAGTTACTCACAAAAAAATCGAATACGCTGTTTGATTTTCTTTTTAATGTTTTGAAAATGGAACAAATCGAAACGCGCGCGCTTGTAGATCGTATTCGACTGGCTCGATTCAAAATGACTGAGCCGGAGCTACGTGCGTGACATAGAATGGCTGATACGTTTGTAACGAGAGCGAGCGAGATAGATATAGGGTGTCATGTAGCGGTAATTTTTTTCTCCTTTCGCGCGTCAACTTTCTAAAACGCCTTAAGGTGTTTCGGTCTTGTTGTTTTGGTGTTAAAATCATTTATTCGTTTTTATTTCAAAATGTATAATATACACGGACATAATTAAGGTATATTATAGTTACAGTAAAAAATTCAAATATAAAAGCTTAAGAAAATATTAAATAATTTTTAACGCTTTTCTATGTATCTGTTAATTCATAATTCAAGTATGGAATTACAATATTTTAAAAATATAAAAAAAATACTTATAAAAAATTAAGAAATGTTTTACGTCATCAAAAGTATAACTAACTCAACTATTTCACCTTTGTCAAACATGGCTCGTTGGTCTAGGGGTATGATTCTCGCTTCGGGTGCGAGAGGTCCCGGGTTCAAATCCCGGACGAGCCCAAAGTTCCGTTTTGCTGTTATGTTTTTTTATTATGAATATTCTTATCATGATTATGTTTCTATATTATGGATATTGCTTAAACTTTTAAATAACAGTTAATTTTAATTGCAAATTTTTGGCTGAAGAATCCGTACAAAATTTTCTGATTATCATACAAATTATGAAAGTAGTACCTAGGTACTAAGCAAGATTATATATATCATATATTTAATGAATCTTGTTTAGTCATAAACAATGAACACAATGCATTCACTGGTTAAAAATCAAAGTAGTATACTGTTGTTAAATTTAGTGAAATTAATGTTTGCTTTATAGCGCCACCTACTCATATTTTTATGATTTAGCCAGCATGCTTTTGAAATCCGCGCAAGCATGCTTTTTTGTGCTACTATTATGGATAAACTACCACAACTTGTTAGTAGATGGCGTACATATAAATTAATCATAAGTCAAGCATAATTTAATTTTTATATTTATAATCGAAAATAATTATAATATCTACGTATTCATATTATTTTATTGATAGTAAATTTATATTAACAACTATAAGAATCAATTCTAACAAACTCGAGAGTAATTATTTTATCAGGTGATTATTAAATCACCATCATTTATTTTTGCTGATTTCGCAACTTACTTATTTTTAATTATTACACAATGAAATATAAAAATCGCTAAATATAAATAAAATCATAAAAATTTCAAATCAACACGATGATTATAATCTGTGCAATGATAAAAAAAAAACGTTGAACGCTGTGTTTGTATAACCCAACCACTTTCAGAAGGTAGGCTAATACGTTGAATAGGAAAACGTAATTGGAATTTTTAAAATGGTCGTGTTATACAACAGGTGTTTATTGTTTCCATGTCATGTTTCTCCTTTTGGTTTTGACCTCGCTTTTAACGAAATAAAACTAATTATTCACTATAATAAGCTTTGACTGTAATAACACTTACAACAAGAATATGAATGCTCATGTTTAACTGCATAAAAATCGAATTTCATTAGTTTAACAAAAGTGTATTGGTTACTTTTTGTGATAACAACTTAATTTTTTAACAATGTCTACAAGTGCAAGCAGTTCTCGAAGCCCTTTATCATCGTCTTCCTTCAGCAATGTTAATGGTCTACTACCGAACGCAAAGAAGTATGAAGAAATTAGTGTTATAGGAACAGGTAAAAACAATGCGTATACGCAACGCATGCGGATACCGGCGAAACGGTTACGCGCATTTTTAATGACATTTAGAGGAGTTAACTTACGGTTATTTGAATTAAACTTGCGGTTCTCGTTTGTGGGATTTCAAGGGAATGCCTGATAATATATGTTGCTTGTGAAGCATGTATTTATTATTGAAAGTGTTGTTTTAATAGGTTTTGTAATTTTAGAATTTACTTCTTCTTCGAAATATTAATATAGCTGACCAATTTGAAAATTAAATTCAATAATAACAATGTAGGATTTTGTTTGGGGGACTTAATTTCAATGGGGGAGGGGAGGTTATGTTTTTATTTTATTGTTTACATTCACAATGCCATAATTCTATAATAATCAAAATACTTCTGAAGGCATGGGGGTCTAAACTAATCAGTTTACTTTGCATGTAATCGCCTTCACCATCATCAAATAAAAAGTTTAATCAAAGGTTAAACTCGGATTCCTTTGGGTGCTTAATACATCAAGCTTTTAATTTATTGTTATTTCATTTATTAGAGTTGTTTGCAAATAGTAATATTAAATTATTTTAATAGAAAAATACTGGGGAAAATCAACTCAGCTCACAAGTGAATTCTCAGTCAGGAAACGCACCCGCAACCTTTGGAAGTCCGCTCCAATGCTCTCTCAATTGAGCTACCGAGCCTCGTGAACACCTGTTGAAATATTTCAGTACCTTGTACGCTGTTGGCCAGCGTTGTCTCATTAATGAGAGGAACATCTTCTCATATTCGAAAGAAACATTTTTACAAATGTTTGAGCAATCAATTAAAATGAAACAGCCATTTAGTTTTATAATTTTATATATTTTGTGTATTTTTTCAATGCTATCTTTTAAGATAAATTATTTTTAAAGAAAAATACTGGCAAACATTGACTCAGCTCACAAATGAAATCTCGGGTCAGAATTTATCTTATAAGATAGCATCTAAAAGATGCACAAAATATAAAAAATTATTAAAGTAATAATTTTAATTTTTATAATTTGTATTATATAAGCTAAATGGCTGTTCCATCTTAATTAATTGCACAAACATTTGTTAAAATATTTCTTTCGAATAATAGCGAATGCTCCTCTCATTGATGAAACAACATTGCCCTACAGTCTGTTCATCCTAAGAATCCTAACTTGTCCTATATGGTAAACAATCTTGGCACTCCTCATCAACAGGCATCAACAGGCATCAACTGGTAACTATATTGAATAGGATTCAGTCTATAATAACGATTTATTGTAATAGATTATTGACGTTGTTATTATTTTATTTTTAAATGGGTAATTTCTTTAAAAAGTTGTGCCAAGATTGTTTACCAAATAGGACAAGTTAGAATGAAGAGACTTTACAGTGTAAAATCAGAAGAGTACAAGAAAATTTCGGTGAGTTTTCACAAGGCTCAGTTGCTCAATTGGGAGAGCATTGAACTGGATTTCTAAAGGTCGCGGATTCATTTCCCGCCTGAGAATTCACTTGTGACCCGTGTTGATATTTTCTAGTATTTTTCTATTGTAATAATTTATAGTAATGTTATTATTATTTGTGCTTGATTATTAAACTTTAATATCATATTTTAAGCTTAAATTTCTTAAGATACAAATGTTTATTGTCCATTTGTTCATACAAGCTTTAGGATTTCAATCTAAATTTTCCTTAGGGTAATTTGTTTTACATGTATTTATTTATTAGTAAAACAATTTATTTGCGGACGAGCGGGCGGTGCTCTTTCCTTGCATTTTGCTGAAGTGAGCTACATATTTTTGTTTTACTAACGGATATGGACTTCTGCCACGTAATGCCTGAATTTATCAAATGTATATATTTAGATCTATAGTAATATAAGTTATTTACGGGATTGCTACCATGTACCTTGTTTTTGAGTTTCCGATATTTCGGCACTGTTGCAAGTGCCATGATCACGGAGCGACTGAAGTAATTGCGGGTAGGCTGTTATTGGCAGAAATATCGGTCTACCCTCCGACGAAGTCTCTTATTGCGTTCGTTACCCGTACCACTGTTCACATTCTCACTATTTTCTTGGAGTTGTTCTCGACACACAACACTTACAGTATCGGATCGCGACACGACACTTTTTTGATTTTTTCGGTTCTTACACATACGAACCACAGGATTGCCGATTTCTGCTTATCGTTGTTCGATAAGCAGAAATCGTAATTCGCGGAACATTTGATTGATTCTGGTCCTAACCACTGGATTGAGTTTCATAAACCACAGATTATTTCGACAGAACGCCACTACATACCAAGATTGGTCAGGGAAGCGATTGAAATAACAAAACATGAAAATTTCAATCGTGAGGACGGGTTTAAATTGTCGAATATCTGGAATCCTGTGGTTCGTATGTGTAAGAACCGAAAAAATCAAAAAAGTGTCGTGTCGCGATCCGATACTGTAAGTGTTGTGTGTCGAGAACAACTCCAAGAAAATAGTGAGAATGTGAACAGTGGTACGGGTAACGAACGCAATAAGAGACTTCGTCGGAGGGTAGACCGATATTTCTGCCAATAACAGCCTACCCGCAATTACTTCAGTCGCTCCGTGATCATGGCACTTGCAACAGTGCCGAAATATCGGAAACTCAAAAACAAGGTACATGGTAGCAATCCCGTAAATAACTTATATTACTATAATGTTAGTGACCATGAAAGTTTAAAACAATACATATTTAGATCTATATTTGTTATGTTGTCTAATTGGAGCGGAGCGAGCGAAGTGAGCGAAGCTCCCATGGATCAGCTTCAATGGCGCAATGTCTGTTACGCCATAACTTCCCGATTTCTTAACCGATTTTAAAATTTTTTATGTGGAATCAAATCAACAGGTTTAGGACCAGATTGTGACCCGAATTTTAAATTCGCAAAAATTTCCTTCATAAAAAAAATAATATTTTTCTTTTTTTAGGTATTACGCTCCGCTCCAATATATGGTGCTAGCGTAGCTTTATGCTTAGCGACTGCAGCATATATATTCAAATTTAAATCAAAATTCATTTTCTTGGTCCCCTATCTGATGACCAGCCTCTGCAAATGTTCCACAATAATGGTCTAATTACTTTTAATTGAATATTTGTTATTCCAGGTGCTTACGGTACTGTTTACAAAGCCCGTGATCTCCTTAATGACGGTCACATAGTAGCTATGAAGAAGGTGAAGGTAGCGCTGACTGAAGATGGTATACCACTCTCTACAGTGAGAGAGATAGCCCTGCTCAGGCAACTAGAAGCATACAGACATCCTAACATTGTCAGGTATTTATATTTTACTAGAAATGGTACACGAAATTAACTAATTTAACCTCCTAAGTCAATACCAAGTACGAATCAAAACTTTAGACCGTGACAAAGAGATGTAGGTTTTAGGCAATTTTTAAAGTGAATTACTGTTGTCTGTATTTTTTACGGTATGTTTGTGATGTATAGCACCTAATTAAGAAGGAAAACATTGAAAATATTTTGTACTTGGGTAAGTACGTTAGGTATTCTATTATGAAGTTTTAATTACCTGTAAAGCAGTTTTACTAAAATACAAGACGACTGAGAAGATTCGAGAAGATTTAATCCTAATTATATTATGACAATACTTTGTGTGTGTGTGTGTTTGTTACCATATTGTCTCGCCATCCTAACATTGCAAAACTAAACTTGCCCTTACGTACTCCCACAAAAATAATACGATAGCGTGTTTCTACACGCTGTAGCGCCATCTAGTTAATATAATTAAAAAATGAGTACATTTCTTCATTTCAGACTCCTAGATGTATGTCATGGTAGCCAAACGATGGACAGAGATCAGCTAGTACTGTTTTTGGTCTTCGAGCTTGTTGAACAGGATTTGGACTCGTTCTTGAAGAGATCTCCTGGGCCGTTATCAGAAAACAGAATAAGGGTGAGAAAAACAATATTTTGGACAAAACTTCATATATACTTGTATTTCTGTGACACTATATTTATTTATTTAAAGTATATATTATCGTCTGACAAATCTTTAGTTAAAATAGCTTTTTTTTATTCCCAATACTTCTTTTGTCTGGCTATGTTTTAGTTTATAGTTCTTTATTTTCATTATTTAACATAATCTAACACTGTTATAAATAAATAAATAAATGCAAGTTGAAAACTTTATAAAAATAAGAGTACTGCTTTATTGACGGAATAACGTCTTATAAATCGATAAACGCTGGCTGCACGCACGAAAAAGTGTAACGTTCCACCTGAGCCGAGCGTGCAAGCGAGAGCGCGGAACAAGCGATAGAGGAACGAGCGGCCTAAGCGTTCGGCTTGTGACGCATCGTTTCCATTGTTTATTACAACAACCAAAATGAAATTTATCGAAATACCAATAATTTCCAATTAATTACTTCTTTATATTATACAAAATATTGAAATTTCAATGATAATCATTCAATTCAATTCTTTAACTGGAATTTAAAACAAAAAGTACAACAAACTATATATTTCACAGATTTTTATAGATACCAGGTTCAACTTATAGTCCCCGGCATATAAGTTGAACCTGGTTTTGAAATCACGTGACATGCACAGTAGCAAGTTTAGGATATTCACTACTTTTTCAACAAATACTTTTTGGAGAGCTTTCGTACGGACTTCCAAGGGGTGCGGGTTCGATTCCCGCCTGAGAATTCACTTGTGAGCCGAGCTCGATGTTTTCTACTATTTTTTATTAAAATAATTTTTAATACTCTTTTAATTTTCTTATAAATGAATTGGTATTATTTTCACCTTGAAGCAATTTTGGAATACCCCAAACGAAATTAATTTTAGTTGCATTATTCACGACTGCGCATGTCACGCAATTTCAAAACCAGGTTCAACTTATATGCCGGGAACTATACTGTAGGAACTATACTCATTAAATATGATCACAATAAAAAACTAACATATATTTTAAGTATTAGGGTTAAAAAATATATAAAAGTTATAAAATATTTATTTATCTTTTAGAGTATGTCGTATGACATTCTCTCTGGCATAGACTTCCTCCATTCCCATCGCATCGTGCATCGAGACTTAAAACCACACAACCTTCTGGTGACAAGAACTGGTCGCGTGAAACTAGCGGACTTCGGTCTGGCCAAGACTTATGATGCTGATATGAAACTCACAAGTGTGGTAAGAAAAAATCAATTATAAGAAAAAAGCCATTTGTAAGAAAATTTAAAGAGTATTAATAATTGTTTATTTTAATAGAAAAATACTAGAAAAAAATCGACTCAGCTCACAAGTGAATCGAACCATCCCTTGGAAGTCCGGTCCAATGCTCTCCAAAAACCATTTGTTGCAAAAGTGTGTGTATACTATGCAGGAGTTTTTTTTAGATTTTGTAAAAGATAATTGAAGAAAAAATACTATACATTAGGTATTTTTGTACGTTAGCAAATTAACTAGGCGATGCAGTCGCTAACCATAAAGCTACGCTAGCACCAAATATTGGAGCGGAGCGTAATACCCAGAAAAAAAATGTTTTTTGGCGCGATGGGAATTATTGCGAATTTCAAAATTCGGGCTCCGTCACCATCTGGTCCTAAGCCTGTTGATTCGATTCCACACAAAAAAATTAAAATCGGTTAAGATCTCAGGAAGTTATGACGTAACAGACATTGCGCCATTGAAGCTGATCCATTAAATGAGTGCTTAGTTTTAATCCTTACTAATATTATAAATCGGAAAGTGAGTTTGTTTGTTTGTTTGTTCCGCTTTCACGCCGTAACTACTGAACCGATTGCTTTGAAATTTTGCAGACGTAAAGATAAAAGTCCGGATTAAATAATAGGGTACTTTTTATCCTGGAAAAAATTGATATTCCCGAGGAAAAACAAAAATATTGTTTGCTTGATGGATGGATTGTAGATGGCGCTGTGTGTCGTTTAAAACAAGGTAAAATATTGCAAACGAATATAAACATGTAAATTTAGAAGCTAAATGATATGATAATGAATCCCCAAAAATGAGGAATTCCCGAGGGATGACGTACAATTTGTTTTATCGTCTAAACTGTTTTTTTTTTCATCTACTTATATGTTGCAAACGAATATGAACATGTAAATTTTGAAGCTAAATGATACGAAAATGAGGAATTCTCCAGTGCCCAAAATCTGCATGTTTTTGCTCCACAAGGGAAAACATATAATATAGTGTACCATTCAGTTTTGGTTTAACAACTAATTGTATCCAGCGTTACATCGCGCTTCTTAGATTTTTCCGTGGGAATGAGAAGTTTTCTTATAGTTGTGCTTTATACCGCAATACAACCGAATTCCACGCGGGCGAAGCCGCGGGCGGAAAGCTAGTTTTAAATATTGTAGTGACCTCATAGTGTTTATGATGACACTGCCTTATATTTACAACGCCATAAAAATCAACATTAAGATATTTATATTTGTTAATATGGCGGCTTGCACGTATATAAGGCATAGACGACCGTTTGGTGCTATGGTAGCGATCCTGTACTTCGCACCGACGGTCCTGGGTTCGAATCCCGGAAGAGGCAAACATTTGTGTGATGAATATGAGCATTTGAACCTGAGTTGTATATATATATATATATATCTTTATTTATAAAAAAAACCTTGTCACATTGTTTAACCGCGATGAACTCCGAAACTACTCAACCGATTTTTATGTTTTGTTTTTCATTTTGCTGCATTTGTTCCAAATAAGAACATAGGAGAGTTTTCATTTATAACACAACAACACGTCAGCTCGTATTCCTTTAAATATGACATATCTATGTATCAGGCAGGCCGCTTCTCGAGACATGCCGCACTTAATGATATCATACGCCGGTCCCTTGCCACCGTCAACGTGCCTAGCCTACTTGAGCCGACTGGTATTGCAAGAGACGATGGCAAGAGACCGGACGGTATGAGTTTGATTCCATTGAAGATGGGCCGGGTGCTGGTAAGGGATGCAACCTGTTCAGACACGCTCGCCCCTTCCGGTCTACATGGAACCAAAAACAGAGCTGGTGCGGCTGGTGAAGCGGCTGAAAAAGCTAAAGCTTGTCAATACAGGGGTCTAGGCTCCGAATATGATTTTGTCCCATTCGGTGTCGAGACCTTTGGTCCGTGGGGTCCTAGCGCTATAAGGCTTTTTAAAGAAATAGCAAAAAGGTTAGTCGACATCACAGGCGACCGAAGAGCTGGCAGCTATCTCGGACAAAGAATTAGCCTAGGTATTCAAAGGGGGAACGCTGCCAGTATCTTCGGACCCTTGCCTAAAGGGACTCCTTTTTATAATATATTTTTAGTTGTTATAATTTATGTATATATATATATATATATATATATATATATATATATATATATATATACATATATATATATTTTGTTTTACGTTAATTTAAGATAAATTATCTATATTATTATATTATCTATGTATAAGTCTACCCTAGTATCCATAACACAAGCCTTATAATACTTACTTTGGGTTAGGTTAATTGGTGTAAATTTAAGAAATATTATTATAAGTATGTTTTATTGTTTCTAGGTGGTTACTTTGTGGTATCGTCCACCGGAAGTTCTCCTGGGTATTTCATACAATACAGCTGTAGATGTCTGGTCCTGTGGTTGTGTGTTAGCAGAGTTACACACTAGGGCTCCTTTAATGCCTGGAACCTCGGATTCTGAGCAACTCCACTGTATATTCAGGTACATCTACACTAATATTATAAAGAGGAAAGATTTGTATTTTTGTATGTTTGCAATTAATAAACTCAAAACCTACTAAGCCGATTTCATAAATTATTTCACCATTGGAAAGCTGCATTTACGCTGAGTAACATAGGCTATATTTAATGCTAGAAAAAATTTAAAGAATTCTGTCCACCCGTGCGAAGCCGGGACGGACCGCTAGTTAATTATATAATTGTTATTATTAAATTTATTAGTTATTTCATGAACTTAAACTATCATATTCCCACTTTTAGTTGCCTAAACTATCTCAATAATATATTTATAATTACACTCGAGAGCAATGAATCCGGGTCACTTAAAGAATGTTAAAAATCTCGGAAACTAAAAATGATAGGTTAATGCAATAAATTGTATTTAATAGACAATGTAATACTCCTTAAATGAAAATAAAAAAAATATGAGTCACCATACATTTTATTAACACAAAATTACATAAAGAAAAAAACTGCTGATCTCTCCTTAAAACAAAAATAGGAAACATGAAATGTTTGAACTTTATTACGATTTTCTTGAATTTTAATACTTCGTATTGCCTCCTCGTGCTTCCATTACTGCGTTTACGCGGTTTGGCATGCTGTACACCAAGTTCCTTATACGATTTTGGGGAATATTCTCCCATTCCTCTGTGAGAGCAATTTTGAGCTCACGAAGCGTGATTGGGGGAGGGTTTCGTTGTTTTACGCATCTGCCTAGCTCGTCCCAAGCATGCTCGATCGGGTTGATATCCGGGCTGCGCGCTGGCCACTCCATACGAGTAATGTTCATCTCTTCAAGGTAGTCATTCACAATCCTACCTGTATGAGGTCGGGCATTGTCATGCATAAATATAGCATCCTCACCTAAATTGACCATAAATGGACCAACGTGATCATTGAGGATTTCTTCCACATATCTTACGCTAGTTAAAGAGCCGTTTTCTATGATCACCAGCTCTGTGCGACTTTCAGAAGAAATTCCGGCCCACACAAGTACAGACCCACCACCGTAGGCTACTTTTTCTTCGATGCATGCTTGCTTGAATCTTTCCCCTGGTCTTCGATACACTCTGTGTCTTCCATCGTGCTTGTAGAGCATAAATTTTGATTCGTCGGAGAACATAACTTTTGACCAATCTTCAATACTCCAATTTACGCGGCTCTGGGCATATCTTAGTCTTGAAATACGATGCCCACGCTCCAGTTTAGGGCCGTTTGCAGGTCTAAGGGGTTTTAAGTTAGATTCAGCAAGCCGACGTCTTACTGTCCATGCACTTGGGTTACTTCCTCCGAGGCGTCGAAACTGATTGGTGAGTTCAGTTCCTGTGAGAAAGCGATTTCGAAGCATGGTGTTCACCAAGTATCGGTCTTCTCGTGCTGTGGTACACCTGGTTCTGCCCGTTCCAGGTCTGCGTAGGTTAGAACCAGTTTCTTCGTAACGTCGGAGAACTCTTTGTACTGTTGACAGCGACACACCGACAGTCCTGGCTGTATCGCGCTGACTCCGGCCGGTTTCCAGCATTGTAAGTATTCTGGTGCATTCTTCAGGCGTAAGCGACATAATTTCAGCTTGAATAATGAATATAGAGCACTATCAACATGGTTTATGTACCCACATAAATGACAGATTACAAACAAAAGCAAAACCAAATGCTGTAATTTCGTAGTTCTATCTTCGAAAGTGGCCCTTTTTCAAATTTGATTTTTTTATGATATAACTTTACAATAACTAAGAAGTTTTAATACCTTCATTTAAGGAGTATTACATTGTCTATTAAATACAATTTATTGCATTAACCTAGCATTTTTAGTTTCCGAGATTTTTAGGATTCTTTAAGTGACCCGGATTCATTGCTCTCGAGTGTATTTTCTCATACTGAGTTAAATATATATACATAAATTCCGCATCACAGTGTTTGACCGCGATGAACTCCGAAACTACTCAACCGATTTTGATGTTTTTTCGTTTTGCTGGATTTGTTCCAACTTAGGACAAAGGATAGGTTTTATTTTAATTTATAACACATCAACACGTGTCCGGGTCTGCTAGTTAATTATATGCAACCCAGCTAATGTCTGGAAATTTCTCCGTTCACTCGGGATTGGTAAATCACGTGAAAACAGTATTCCTCAGAGTATTAATATTGATTCTCTTAACCTCCATTTCTCTTCATCATCTGGCATTACTAACGCAGATAAAATTTTTACCTTAAATAAAATCTTTAACTCACCGATACCCGACCACCCTCCCTTTATTTTTGCTCAACTATCAGACTGTGATGTTAAGAAGAGTGTGCTGTCAATCACCTCGAATGCGGTGGGTGTCGACGGTATAAGTCGCAAAATGTTACTACCAATCCTTGACATCATCCTTCCTATTCTCACTTTCCTCTTCAATCGCTCCATTTCTAGTGGAGTTTTTCCTTCAACTTGGAAAGATGCGCAAATCATTCCCTTACCTAAGGTTCGTAATCCTAAGACGCTTACCGAATTTCGTCCCATATCCATTCTTCCCTTTTTATCCAAAGTCCTTGAACGCCTTATCCACAATCAAATAAGTCAGTTCCTTTCCCGATACAATCTCCTGAATCCTCTTCAATCAGGCTTCCGTCCCGACCACAGTACAGTTACAACGTTGGTAAAAGTTACTGATGACATTCGTCTTGGAATGGATAATGGCCTCTTAACGGTATTAACATTACTGGACTTCAGCAACGCGTTCAACACTGTCGATTTCGACATACTCCTCGCCTTGCTGCATTCTCTTAACATATCTCCTACTGTGGTTGACTGGTTTCGCAGTTATCTGCATGGGCGCAGGCAGCGTGTTCGCCATGACGAAAGTTACTCTTCATGGTGTAACACTACTGCCGGCGTTCCTCAAGGCGGCGTATTATCTCCTCTTCTCTTTGCTATCTTCATTAATTCTATATCCCGAGACCTTTCTTCGTCCTACCACCTGTATGCAGACGATTTGCAGATTTACTGTCAATTTCTACTAACAGAACTGTCTGAAGCTATTTCGACCACCAATGCTGACTTACTGAAAATTGTTGAATGGAGTAAACTCTTTGGTCTTTGCGTAAACCCAGTCAAAACCCAAGTCATGATTGTTGGTAGCTCGAGACTACTCTCCCGGATCGATTGGCATTGACTCCCTAACGTGAATTTTGGATGGTGTTGTCATTCCTTACAGTCTAACTGCCAAAAACCTAGGAATAATTATAGACATTACACTTAGTTGGGGACCGCAACTCCAAGCCATTAGCCGTAAGTCGTATGCATCTGCGTCATCTTTGCGGAGACTACGTAACTTTTTACCGACTGCCACTAAAATGGCGCTCGCACAATCTCTGTTACTCCCTGTCCTTGATTATGCTGACGCCAGTTACCTTGACTTAACGGAGGACCAACTAAACAAGCTTGAGCGTCTTCAGAATTTTTGTATAAGGTTCATATTTGGCTTGCGTAAATATGGTCATGTCTCTCAGTATCGCTATCAGCTCAAGTGGCTTCCTATTCGACTTCGCCGGAACACTCATATACTTTCACTCCTCTACAATATACTGTTTAATCCTACTTACCCTCGTTATCTTAAAGAACGCTTCCATTTCCTTCAGTGTGCAAACTCTTATCTCCTTCGGTCATCAGAAAATCTAAGCCTCCTAACTCCATCACATAGTACTACCTTTTATAACTGTTCTTTTACTGTGCAAGCTATTCGTCTCTGGAATTCACTTCCAGTTGCGATCAGGCGAACTCAGTCAATAACTAATTTCAAAGATCAAGTTAAAAAGTTATCTTTCCCAATAACGGCTAAACTGCTTGTTTGTAAATTTAGCTTATTGGATATTTGTGTATATATTATTATTTGTTCTGATTTATGTACTTAGGTATTTATTTAAGTATTTTTTAGATATTGTATTTTTTTTATCGTTATTTTCAAAATCCTATATATATATTTATATTCTTTTCTTTTGTTGCATCACACCCCTGTCCTTAATAGCTTTATTTCCCTCCACCCAAAGGTTGTCTGGTAGAGATCGCTCTAAGCGATAAGACCGCCTATTGTAGCACCCTTTCGTTCTATATATATATTGTGTTAAGCTATTTGTATATCTGTGTGTGTAACAATAAAGTATTTTTCACCCATTTTTCATTATATGTATCAATGATCTCAGTTGGTCTAATAAATAAATTTGTATTTGAAAGACACATTTTTAACTTACCATGAATTTTTTTCGTTCATCAGGCTTCTCGGACGTCCGTCTCGTTACGATTGGCCGGACAACGTATCCGTTCTACCGGACAGTTTCCCGGACTACCCACCCAGAGATCTTGCTGATGTCATACCTAATATACACCCGAACGCGCTTGATCTCATTAAGGTAAGTGAGAAAAGACAATCTATTCAAAAGTGACTCTTTTATTGCACACCACGTTTTTGAATTAAAATTTCTTTACGCGCGCTTGATTTGGGGAGTGAGCTGGTGAATGCGTAATGAGAGCGTTACGAAAAGTGTGATCGGGCGAGGCGAACGGAAGTTTAGAGGGAGATTTATAAGTTAGTGAAGATTAGCAACTTGTCAGTCCACCACCGCGCGCCACATCCTCTCAACAGTCCCAATGCTGCGCGAATTTTAAATAAAAATGTCGGATTTGTTATTTAATTTTTCCTTTGCCAAAACGCATGTTGTTGCAGCTTGTAATTAAAACAGCACTTATGCATATATCATACTTCGCTATGTTACTGAAAACAAAATGTTACTTTAGTATTCAAGATTATATTACAGGCAAGTAAACTAAATAACTAGCTGACTAAATATTTGCACACCTGCTTTTATTTCATCTTGAATTACTGTATTCTGGCAATTAAATATTATTACTAAAAAAAAAGATGTTTAAAGTAACTACTACTTTGAATAACTGCATAAAATCAGTCTCGCGCTTGAATCGGTCCAGCGGTGATGATAACGCACATTTGTATTAATACAAAATATTAGACAAAATTACTCTGTGAAATAAAAAGAAGCGCGCAGACAGCAGCACGTAGCAAAGAACGCAGTGTGCATAGGCCCTTACATATACAAATAAAACTCAATTTGTACAACTAGCTGTAAGATTCTCTATGAAAATTCTTCCAATGAGCTGTAGAGCATTTGACAGAGCTGTTGAATTATTCCAAGTGTTACTTAAGCTGAATATTTTGTTGGTTATAAGTATGTTATAGGTTCACATGAGATAGCTTGATTATAAACATGTATTAAACATTAAAAATTGCAATGAAATATCTAAATAATGAAAAAGGACTATTTTATGTTAAAACCAAGTTCTGACACTTTCATAATTACCAAAGAGGCGCACTAAGCGTTTTGGTTCCAACTTTGTGATCCGCACCGCTAAAGAGTGGAACTCTCTGCCTGCGTCTGTTTCCTGATAAATACAATTTAGGGGTCTTCAAGTCACGAGTGAATAGGTATCTTATAAGCAATCGCGTCACATCCTAGATCGCATCGTTGCTCACTATCAGGCGAAATAGCGGTCAAAATACTAGTTTTTCTTTTAACGACCATATATTATAATTAGTCCTAAACTACCCGCATATTTCTATAATTTACTGTATTTTACACGTACTTAATTGTAATAATCATCTTTATTACAGAGAATGCTCGTATTTGACCCAGCGAAACGCCTCACAGCTTTAGACTGCTTAGAACACCCTTATTTCACCGACGAACCGTTGTTGTAGCGTTCCCTGACATGACGTCTTAAGGCGCGTTCACACTAGATTGTAAAAGAGGTAAAACTCGTTATTGATAATAAGAAATGCTCATGAAATGTTTTGTATACACTACATATTTTTAGGATAACATTACTAAAATAATTATATTTTTTACATGTATTTTTGTATAATGTAAGAAGTTTTAAGGAAACTAATAATTATTGATTATGGCAACACTTTATAAAATGTCATGAAGTAATGAAACTATGGCTATACAGGAATTATTTGTAACAGTAAAATTCCTCATTAACATCCTATGTGAGTTCTATCAGAGTCATAAAGGAGATGGTAAAATTAAAACTCTATGGTTACATAAGTAATTTCGAATAATGGAGAAACGCAGGATCAGCGAAAAGTACAATTATAAAAAAGACGCGTGGATTTGACGCGAATGACGTGAAGGCAACGCAAAGGAAACCAGAAGCACGCTCACAAAGTTTTATTACACCTTCTTAAATAAATAAAGACGCAACGCTGAACAGCTGGACCACTCCCGAACAAAGTTATCTAGATCAAAACATGGTTCCTATATGATAAATGTTTCCATATACAATATTACTTAAACTTCATAAG
Source organism: Calamotropha paludella (assembly GCA_927399485.1). Taxonomy (NCBI): domain Eukaryota; kingdom Metazoa; phylum Arthropoda; class Insecta; order Lepidoptera; family Crambidae; genus Calamotropha; species Calamotropha paludella. Next base: position 8,637,614 of record OV656830.1, on the reverse strand, counting down.
ATATTATTAAGCAAAACAAATTGTTTTGGCATTTCAAACACAAAATAATAGTTATTTTAATAAAACAGTTTCTTTAAGCATCCTAAAATGATAGATTTATTTACATATATTAAAATAACAATACGTAGGGTAACACTGAAAGAATTAGTGACATGGTAACACAGATAACAGCTGTTACTGTAAAGAATGGTAATGTCGCGGTTGGTCGTAGCACACTGTTACATCCTGTATAATATGATATAAATAAGATGCAACGCCTACAACGCTTGGCAAGCATCGCGGCAACTGGATGCATGAGAACCACCCCATCAATCGCCCTTGAATACTTGCTCAATCTAAGACCCCTACACCTCGCTATTCAAGAAGAGGCACAGGCGGCCGCACTTAGATTAAGAGCAAACGGATTATGGAAACAAAACATAGAAACACCACACTCAACTGTTCTAAAGGATATCTTTAAAGAAAACCCACTCTTTGAGGCACCTACGGACAGTATACAGTGTCATCATGTTTTCGATCGAAGATACAATATCCAACTTACAGCAGAAAAAGATGATAACTCTGGCACAAGAGAAGTAAGGATATACACAGACGGTTCCAAAACCTCACAGGGCACTGGAGCCGGTGTCTTCTCGAACGACCTAAACATCAAAATCTCGACCACCTTAGATAAACTCAACACTATATTCCAAGCAGAATGTATAGGTATTACCAAAGCTGCACAGGCGGTTGCAGCCAGAGATGTCAGAGACCATAATATCAAAATCGTCTCTGACAGTGCATCCGTACTTCAAGCTCTGCAAAGCAACACCATAACATCTGTCCTAGTACTGGAGTGTCATAATACACTCCAGTACATTGCAAACACAAACAGCATAACTTTGCAATGGATCAAAGGACATAGCAACTCACTAGGCAACGACGCGGCAGATGAACTAGCCAAAAGGGGTTCAAATGGAACGGTGTATGGACCGGAACCATTACTGCCTATACCCATGGCACAAATTAGAACATGGCTGCGTAAAAAAACAGAGGAAAACCACCAAACAGAATGGAACAATAGTGTAGGCTGTAGGCAAACAAAGAATGCCATTCCGGTGGCTTCGAAGAAGCTTGCCCGCAACCTCACCAGACTAAACAGGGACGAAATCCGCAAAGTACTAGGTACTATAACCGGACACAGTCCTCTGAATAAACATCTATTTACCATAGGTGTGACAGATAGCCCTCTGTGCAGAGGCTGCATGGAGGCGGAGGAAACGCCACATCACGTGCTCTTGGAGTGCAGGAGCGTGGCCGATCAACGGGCACGTTTTCTCCAGTCTCCAAAATCACTACCGGAAGCTTGTAGCAACCTGAAAAGGCTACTCGCCTTCTGGAGTGGACTAGGATGGCTGGAGTAAAGGAAGAATACTCAATCACGTACAATGGCCCAATCAGGAGGCTAAGTGCGGAAAATGCCCCGTAAAACTAACTAACTAACTAACTAAGATGCTCATTAAAAGTACAAACCTCTGAAATAATACATATATATTATTGAGACAATACTGATGTATACAATCTTAGGCGGCGATACTGTTTTTCCATAGATTAAAAATGGTAAAAAGTCCATTTATATAAAAAACGTTAAATAGTTAACAATCTTTTGGTAACCCTCTCTTGTGTATAATTTTCAAAAGTTCTACACAAAACTAGTGTGAAAAAAAAGCATGTATGCAATTCACACGTGGTAGAAGTGAAACCTTCAAAAAATAATACGTACACGTATACAAAATACCACAGTTGTTGTGATGCCTTCTCTCAAACTTTGTACTACGCATGCGCACACAAACACGTATTAACACACGTACATAATGCTTCCTATCTCATTTTTTCCTACGTTAAATCTTATGAATTTATCTGTCTGTCTCTTTTTACTGTCGCTTTTTCGTTTCATCGACTTTCAAATCACAACGATGCTAAAGAAGTTTTCACTTCAAAAAATATCATTAATTGATTTTTTTTATTATTTTAAATTTAAATTACTTCTTATGGTATAAGGATAATAAAAGATCGTTTACCTTTAAAACAATTGATTGAAATGGACTATGCATTTATCTTCGATTCGTTGTGATTTGCCATTAATAGAAACTCCTAGTAGTCACAATTGATTAAGTGGCGCCATTACTCTAGTTAAGATAGTTTACTAAAATCAAGATTGCCAAAAGAAAATAATTGTTTGTAGTTTTTTATACTAATGCCTGTGGCAATTTAAGTGCATTTATTTAGCTAGTAAGATTTTTATTTTATTTTACGGCATTGTTAATACTTTGTACGCCATCATTATATTTTCTCTGGTCACTTTTTTATTCGAATTATATGAAGTTAGCAAACAACTCGGCTCTCCTTAAGGTTGCAAGATGGCCGAGATTTACTTGACTCAGCCAGCTTTTTCATATATTTTTTAGTTCTTACACATTTAAATAAAACATTTTTTTACAGGTACTAAGGTTTCGACTTCTTTACATGTAAAACGACCATTACCTTAGTTATCCTGTGATCACAGCTCCCGTAAAGAAGTTGAAACGTCAGGATTAAATTTTAGTCAAAATGGCCTTCTAAAAACACAAGTCATGAAAAAGAAACCTTTTAAATTTCTGTTCATTACTATTGATTTTTATTTTGATCAGCCAAATCCTAATTGTCTTCATATATAAGAATATTATCCATAGATTTGAGTATCGCAATCTGGCAAACTTAGCTCCATCTAGTGTTAAGTAAAAGCAGATTTTAAGTGCGAAGTTAGCTACTAAAGCAAAGATACGCTTTTTCTGCTGCTTTTTCATGTCTCGCTTAAAAGATCAAATTCTGTAGGAGCAGGAACAAAGAAGAGCGTTTTTTATGGTTCGACAAAGAAATGAGTCACCAAATATCATGGCGTCTAAAGAATTTATAATGCCTAAACGATGTTATAGGAATTAGAAGAAAAAGTACTGTTAAATCGGTCGATATTTTTCTTAATTATAATTTGCTTATCAAGCAAAAAAGAATTTTAAGTCATATGATTTAGGGTTAAAAAATAGGGTAATGTGACCTAGGCTATTGTTTTTTAGTTTATGTATCGTCCATAAAATCCTAACGACCGTACAATGATATTCATAGATCAAAGTCTTTGCCTCACTTGTATAATTGTATGTTTCTATTAAATAAGTAACTATTAAAAACTATAGTTTAGTTTTAAATATAGTTGTTAAATAAGTATGGTGTTTAACCGATTCGTTGCCGATTTTTTTTTGCGTGTGGCGTTAGCCACCGAAACTGTGTCATTTTTAAATCGATGATAACTCCTTCAAATCAAGTTTAGGGGAATCAACCCAGAATAAAACTATCTTTATATTTCACGTAATTCAAGCTCGAAGCCTTCGTTTCTGTAATTGTATGTAGCAACGAATCGGTTAAGCAGAAATGTTAGCTTAAAATAATTGTAAAATGACGCCGACGAAATCACCTTAATAGTAACTATGAGCCCTAGACCGCTGCGCAGAAAGCAATATTTAGATCACAGACAAAAATGGCGGGGCAGGTAATCATCCAATCACGTGGCGAGTGCATTTGTGTGAGTGCCTTCTTTGTACACGGAACCTGTGTGTAGACTTTTAGGCGGGAGCTCGAAGCGTTACTTTAATTGTTTTGGTTTTTTGTTAAATTTTGTGTTGTGGTTGATATTAGTGTGTTATAATGGTGGGTTATTAACCACTGACTGTTTCTGAATATGCATGAGTGTTGGCAAGTGAACCAAAACAGTTGAAGTTGTCTTTTCGCGCTCTCTCAAGAAGGCCACGAGGAGGTATCAGTAAAACCCCACATCTTTACTGAAACCTAGGAAATTACTAAAGAACATAGAAGAAAGATTATACTTTCTTGACACTGGCTAAATGCACAAATTGTGCAAGCCACAAATTATGAAAAAAACCCGTGTGTAACCATTTGTAAATTTGCAATATACGCATTGTGGCTATGTTCAGACTTCAGATTAATGAGTTTTTATATATATTTTTGAAAAAAAAACAGCCAGTTACAAGTTTAAGTACATATATGGTATTCAATTGTTTTATGATCAAAAGTACCTAGATATTACCTATGTTTAAAAAGAAAATTATTATTAAATGTTATCTCAGTATCTGTTCTTGCGCAATAAAAATAAAATTTATATTAAAGAGTTAAAAAATTACTGTTCATTAATGAAGTTCTTGGTTGTGGTGTTCTTCATTGTATATGAAACGTTATTGCTAATGTAAAAAGGGATAAAAAATATTTTTGACTTCATAATAAAATTCAATTTTTATACCACAGTATTATATGTATATGTGCGGGCGTATATGCGAAAAATATTGCAATAGGTTTCTTGCATGTAATCTAAAAAAAATCTATTATTGTTAAATATTCTTCAAATATGGAATAAACTGACGGCATTCGTTAAAATCGATAATTTCTATTATTTTTAAGAAATATTTTTTTTTCGGTAAAAAATATGCATAAACGAAAGTAAATTAAAAAAAATGAGTTCCTTCCCATTGGTTGTGACGTCACATGACATGAAGCCATGCGTTTGCTGGCAACATATATCATTACAAGGTATGTAGATTCACCCATAGTAACGTGGCGAATCATGTCATGTGACGTCATTCAAAGCGCATAAAAATGGCGGCTGTTTAAATTACGATTAATGCACTGATCCAAGAAAATATATTTTTTAACAAAAAATTATTCTACAAAGTATTTTTCTATTAAAATGTCTTAATTTAACGAATAAAAAACATGCAAGAAACTTATTCTTGGATATTTGACAAAAGCATATCGACATATCACGAAAAGTCTCAATTAATAATGAACTTTATGTGACATTATTAAAGTTGAAAATTGATTGAGGAAATTAGTAACTTCATGTTAAGTATTTTAGCAAATTCTGTTCGGATGCAATACAAGACCGACACCTTAATATGGTTAGAATTCTTCTGTTTAATTCGAATTAATCCGTAAATTCGGAATTCTGTTTTTTGTTCCGAAAGTTCATCTGATGCTTTTGTTTGATCAAATTTGTTTTTGCTCAAATGTATTTTATTGTGTACACTTCATCAACTTAGACTTTCGGAACAAAAAAAAATATTATTGTTATGTCAAGGAAACGCACCTAAGAAGATTATTCTTTTGGTGTATTTATGAAATATTTCGTGTTTTCAGTTGTTAGAGCGGAGGTAAAGCGCAAACTTTATTTGTAAAAAAATATAGGTAATATTAATGAAGATAATAGTAATTTTTTATACCCTTTAAAATGGTTTTGACTCTGAATGTCAAATTGTTGTCAGACAATTATTGTTACAGAATCTTCTATTAATAATTATAATCTCATCTTGTTCGAATAATTTTACATTTTGTAATAAGAATAAAGTATAAGTGGAAAAAGTGTCCTTTTTAAATCATAAGTGTCTTTTTAAAATACGTCCTAAATTAAGTTTTTTTGAACTTGTCAATTTCATCCTAATAACATAAGTTTAGATGTAGCTTTGTAAATAACGAATTATATTTTTTAACGATTTTTCAAAAGTTTGTAAGCGATAAATAAATATTTTTTTTAACTTTTTGGTATTCTTTCTTTTAGCTTTTTTTGAACTGAGTTTACTGAAATCTTGTTTAACGGAAGTTGGATACAATTATGGTACCTACATTAACCTCCAGACCCAAAACAATAGACATAAGTTTATATAAACCAGTAACCTTCGAAAAGGATGCATAACATTTTTGTCTTTAATATTAGTTTGAAATCCAGTGCCGCGGCAGCACTAAAATAAATGCGGCGCAGTTATGTGGGGCTCTCCTACATTCCCCCACCCAGCCCGATGGAGGATTGGAGGCCTACCCACTAAAAACCCTATACATTGTCCAATGTAGGATGATACTTTTGACAGGTGTCACTTCCTTATTGCTACGTACTAAGGTTGCGTTTGTTTCCTTATGTTTGGCTTGACATTGCAATAGCAACTTTATACCCTCTATATAAGTGTCAACTGGCAAAAGTATCATCCTACATTGGACAAAGTATAGTATGCACCCTCACATTGCCCACAGGGCCGTTTTTGGCAATCACCGCGGGAAGCCGGCAGGAAATGGTATTCAACCTGTAGTATTACACAGACTTAAATTTTTAAGTATGTTATGGTTTCGCGTTTGATTTAACATTTGTATAATAAACTTTACTACTAAGAAAATAAGGTCTGATTTGGAAATCTAACCCGATATGACTTTGACAACTTACATTTATAGAGGGCTCAGTGTAAGTTTTCATATATGTTAACGTCGCTATCGTCCTAGAGTTAAGATTTTAAATTCAGACTAGCTGACCCGGTAACGCGTTGCTATGGTAACGGTAATTGATACAATGGAAAAAGAGCGGACAGACAAACACACAAACAAAAAATTTGTGTTTTTAGAGTATATACTAGCTGACCCGGTAACGCGTTGCTATGGTTACGTTTATTGATACAATGGAAAAAGAGCGGACAGATAAACACACAACAAATTTGTGTTTTTAGAGTATATACTAGCTGACCCGGTAACGCGTTGCTATGGTAACGTTAATTGATACAATGGAAAAAGAGCGGGCAGACAAACACACAAACAACAAATTTGTGTTTTTAGAATATATACTAGCTGACCCGGTAACGCGTTGCTATGGTAACGTTTATTGATACAATGGAAAAAGAGCGGACAGACAAACACACAAACAACAAATTTGTGTTTTTAGAGTATATACTAGCTGACCCGGTAACGCGTTGATATGTTAACGCGTATACAATGGAAAAAGAGCGGACTGAAAAACACACAAACAACAAATTTGTGTTCTTAGAGTATATACTAGCTGACCCAGTAACGCGTTGCTATGGTAAAGCGTATACAATGAAAAAAGAGCGGACAGACATACACACTATCAACAAATCGGTGTTCTCAGATTAATAAAAAAATGTAACTTACCTTCGCAAAAAATAATCAAAATGCACCGCCTGAAGCAAATAAATGCAGATACCTCAGACACCGACACACTTACTTCTTCACCATTTACTGTACATGGGTTTACCCCTCACGGGCTGTGAGCTGTTAGACCGTGCCATATCGAGCAATGTCTTGTTTATTTTTTGCGGAAGTAAGCTACATATTGACTACTGTTTCGTACTGCCTTTCGTACCGAAGGTCCTGAGTTCGAATCCCAAATGGGGCAGATGTTTGTATGAATTCGAGCATTTGTACCTGAGTCGTTAGTGTTTATATATATTTCTATAAATATTAGATATCTATGTACCGTATATGTATGTTTATCCGTTACCCTAGTATCCATATCACAAGCCTTACAGTGCATACTTTGGGCTAGACTAATTGGTGTGTATGTGAAAAACATATTATAGATATTATATTTTTGTTTTATTATAAGTAGATATGAACTTCCGGCAAGTGACGCCTTATTTTTATCAAATAATTTAAATGTAGACCTATGTTACTTATTGTTAAGGTCAATCATACAAGTATTAACTCCAAGGCCTGTTAACTAATAATGGTTAGTAATAGTAACCTCTTACATTCAGGCCTCAAAGGCCTTAGTGCGAGTTAAGGCGTGGATACTCAAAACAGTCTGTAAAAAATATTACTATGTAGTTTTGTAGGAGCGCCCCTAACGGTAACCATCAGGAACTACGAATCGTCATACAAATCAGAGGCCTTAGTGTAAACTTAAGCGTCAATACTTGAAACATTCTGCGTAAAATATTAATATGGAGTTTTATATGAGCTCCCCTAGCGATAACCATCAGGAACTTCGAATCTTTATACAAATCAGAGGTCTTAGTGTGAGTTTCAGCGTCGATACTTGAAACATTCTGCGTAGAATATTACAATGGTGTTTTATATGAGCTCCCCTAGCGGTAACCATCAGGAACTACGGATCTTCATACAAATCAGACGCCTTAGTGTGAGTTTAAGCGTCGATACTCGAAATAGTCTACGTAAAACATTACTATGAAGTTTTGAACAAGTGCCCCTAGCGGTAACCATCAGGAACTACGAATCTTCATACAAATCAGAGGCCTTAGTGTAAGTTTAAACGTCGATACTCGAAACAGTCTGCGTAAAATATTACTATGAAGTTTTGTTTGAGCGCCACTAGCTTTAACAATCAGGAACTACAAATCTTCATAGAAATCTGTAACGCGCTCGATAACAAGTATCGAATGAGTATCGAATCAAACGAATAAAGAGCACTAAGGTCTCTGCAGTAATCGACTATTATGCTTTTAAACTTCGGATGTAGAAGAGGAAACGGTGAAAGAATTGTTAAATTATATATCAATTATAATATATTTATTACAAATTTTAAATAAAATGGAACATCAGTCTCTTAACTAAATCATGGAAAAAATATTAATAAATTTACAATAATGTTAAATATTAATATTTAGATTCACAACATTAATGGTAATCAAATAAATGAACTGAGTCTGACATGTTTGACATTCCGTGTGTTTGGCAGAAAAAAGCGCTTGAGAGGGCTTACCAGCGCTGAAAAATAAACTATACTTAGTTGTGCTGACACAATCCGCCATTTTGCTTATTATCACTTCGCGATCACCATTTTGCTTACAAGCGCTCTCAAGCGCTTTTTTCTGCCAAACACACGGAATGATTGACGTCTTAACTTCTAGGTAATTAAACTTCGCATGGCTATGCAGCGATGCCTGTTTTAAAAAAACATATTCAATTTCGTTAAATCGAATAATTTAGAAACATCTTTTTATCTTATGTACATACATCATTTTAAAAATACACATTACTAAAAAATCTGGTTTTTTTATTACATTTTTTGTGACTCTTATAAATACCTACTTAAAAAACAAAAATTTATTAAACGTTATAGTTATTCAAAAAAGATTTTTTCATTATTTTGATGAGGGCAATAAAATATTGTTAAAAAATACATTGATTCCTAGCCATTTTTGATGTTTATATATCATATCAGAAGTAAATTTTCCTCTTTATAAGATGCTATTTATAATACTATAATAAAGAAGTTAAGCTTTATTTACAAGTTACAGTTTACCAAAACGGTTTTCTTATACGGTTTTCAGTGGCATGATAATGATGAAAACATTGCCACGGTTGTATTCATGCATATTTGAATTATATCTTGGTTTTATACAATGTAAAACAGTAACAGTGTGAACCCACCGTATGATATCATAAGTCGCCTAATTTTGTTAAAAATGAATAATATTTTTTATTTTTAATATTGGCATATTCTGACTTCATTTTAAGTCATTGGTTTCATCAATATTATTTCTTTAATAAATCACTATATTTTGCTTAAGCTACTGAAGTACAATGCATATTCGTTAGATGGCGCTATTAAAATACAAAACACTAATATATTAAAAATTTACTAAGAACGTTGTTATATTTTGTAGTAGGATTATTAACACAACATCCATACTGATTCACAATTTTAATAAATCTATAGATACCTATTTTGTACAGCATCAAACTACAATAATGTATACATAATTTCAAAAAGCAAAACTCATGATAATATGTTACATAAATTATTAAAAAAATACCAAAATGCACATATTACATTATAGAAGTGTGCAAAAAGTATAAAATGTACAAATATTATGTTATCTGTGCATTGTTGTAAAACTGGCAACTAAATTACAAAAAATCTTGCTTAATAACAACCTCTTTTAGCTTGACGTTTGTGGAAGAATAGTGAATAAGGCCAAGGTTATCGAAAAGCGAATGACCGCTAGTTGGAAAAAAGAAACAATGGGAGATTTTTAGGTGGGGTAACTATTATAAGTACCATTATTGTTTTTTGAACGATTGTAGCGTGTCCCCTGTATTTGTTTCATCGTTTATTCTACTATTACGAAAACTGAATGGTTAGCAATCGGAGTGAACTGTGTAAGAATTTTACGTAAACAAAATAACATTGGTTAAAGTTCCGTAACTTAGCGTAACTGTGAACAAGTTGTTATTAAATTTTTTTTCATTACCAATCCGTTCCAAAAGATTGTGAATACATTTTATTTTATTTTTAGAATAAATCTTTTTGGAATTTTAGATATTGTTACTATAATGTTAAAATCAAAGTCATACATTAAAACATAGTTAATTCATCTGGGGACCATTATTGGTGAGAATTAGACATTGAAATAACACACAACATAACTATTTCCAAATTTCATAAGCCTGAGGGTAAGTTTAAAAAAAACACGAAGGTTATACGGCGTTTAGTGTCAAAAGCTACCTAACCATGGAGGTTAGAGAGAAGGAGAACGATAGCTGTAGAAAATAGTATCCCAGAAATATGGACAAAAAAGTGAGGCGCTGCGATCGCTCAGTTGTCTCAATAAAAGCGGGCTGTTGTTAAATTTGTACATTATTCAACTAACTTCATCTACTTGTGTTCATAAACAGCTAACTTCGCAGATACTACTACACGAAGGCAGCGCGGCTGGTGGCTGAAAAATGAACTATAAATTCTACAAGTTTTCAGGGACAGGCGGGCTAATGCTTAAGCACGTAGCGATCGTTCTCCTTCTCTCTGACCTCCATGTATCTCACCGTATAATTCATAAAAAAACTCAAATATTTTAATAAACCTATTTAATTTTGCGTTACAAAGCTGTTAAATAATGTAATTTGATAATAGATACAATTTTGGACCCTATTGGGCGCAACAATTTCAAAGAGAATAACGCTATTATACAAAAATATATTTTAAATATTATATAGTTATCATTTTTATAATGAATGTTTCATTACAATTTATTAATGTCATTTAAAATTTTATATCACAATTAAATTATTGTTTTATGATTATATAGTGGTTTCTCAATGTCATTCGAATTACGATTTGAGTTTCAAGACACTCTTTAACTAAATTAGGTTCATTATGCGTTTGAGTATTTTTTTATGAATAATAAGTATGATGTAAGCCTTTTTTATAATTAGCTACTAGCTTTAAGTCTCGACATAAACGTGATACTTATATACTTTTAATAGAACAATTTGATATATAGAGCGTGTAACTTATGTGCTGTCGTGTCGATGGTATTAAATTAGAGTTTTATCGCTATCTCGGTATGTTTACATGTTTAAAAACTGTACTCGGAATCTAGCAAGTCAAAGCGTCATTCTTTTGACGGGGTTTTGGCCCCGTTCGGTGCGACTGGCTGACTGGAGGTGTTTTTATAAACAAAAAGGTGAAAACTTTCGCTAAGAAAGAGTTTTAAAAAAAATCTAGCTCCTTGGAAGTATAATAAGGTATAAAATGTTTTGTGGAAATCTATTATTATTTGCTGGTAAGAAATAAGTGGACACAAGCTTTGAAATTTAAGAAAATCGTATTCTTAATTGGGTGGGCAGAGGGTTGAAATTTCGCATGAGCATTTTAAAGTTAGAAGGTGAAATTTAGTAATGAGTAGTTAATTAATATATTAATAATAGTTTCCGGAAATGCTACTTGCACCCGGTAGATGGCGGTTCCAGGCTTTTTTTACGTAAATATATAGCAGCCTTACTATCGTACAGGTAGGATTAAATCTGCCGCGTATGTTTATTAAATATAAAAACACGCAACTTAAAAGAAAATTAAATGCGTTTTATATCAATAAGAGAGACGTATAGGAACTAAACAGGTTTCAATTGTTAGACTAACTAATTTCGCTTTCCCGTTTCTATTTACAGGTTTAGTTATGTATAAATCATTCGCTATGGAGAAACTGCGTCTTTAATAGTTAGGTAGTTAACAATCAGTACTTACCTAACTCAATTGACCTACCAGTCAAATACTCTATTGAAATTCAATTGCCATATTCCGCACGCACGCTATTGGTACGTCACTAATCATTAGCTAATATTAAGAAAAATACATCCTTATTGTCAAAAAAAAAATATGATTTAATGAGATATAGCCTTTTTTTATTTGTCGTTCGAGAATTGTTTTTTTTTCTGTTGTTTTATTTTACTATAGAAATTGATACTAACCTTATTATTAATTTTTGTGAAATCGTATATTTTGTCGTTCATTTATTATGCTTTTTAAGCTATATGGGATTATTTTGATATTCGTTGAAATATTTTCGTCTTGTTTCATTAGAGATGTTCATTAAAATATTTTTTTTGGAATTTTTGTATACGTAAACACAAGGCTTTAACTTAATTTCGACAGGATGTTTGTGGTGAGATAAGATAAATAACTATTTTCCAACATATACTATAGCGATTTCGATGTGCAAATATGCAATTTGCAATTACAAAAAAAGGTAGTAATATAAACACAGAAATTATCTTCTACGTTAACAATACTCTTGTGTTAGAAATTCGAAACTTAACATGCACATAATAAGTATGTTAAATCATAAAACAGCACGCAATTATACCATTCATTAGGAAGGAAAATTAAATGGGATTTTACTTCTCAATTAATGTTTGTATCTTTGATTTATATACATTGTCTTGTTATATTTTAACTATTGTAATCATCCTTCATAGTCATCGGTAAATAATTATATCACATATATGAATAATGAGTATTATTTATATATATTCTATGTATTTATAACAAAATAAATAATATGTATGTACCTACTATGTGTTGTGGACGTATGCAAACATAGACCTTGGTCTCATGTTGCCAGGGTAGTATTAAAAAGAAAAAAAAAGTTCAGTTTGTATCCATCCTCAGAACGATAATTAGTTATTGTTCTGAGTATCCATCAGCGAGTCGTTTAACTTATTTAGGTTATGGGCCTAGAACGCTTCCACTGCGCAACTCTGCTTAAAAAAGTTGTTTGAATGTATCTATAATTTTATGTTCACTGTCTGATAAATACTAAGAGAAATGATTTCGATGAAAATATTAAGAAACTACAAAGAAATGAAGCTTAAAGCTATATTAAAAATTGTATTATGTAGCTCCGTAATTAGCACACTAAAATATACCTACGGGTAGTTAAAAGAAAGTCGTTAATTCTGATATGCGTTTGAAGTCAACCATTTAGTGTATCATAGTTTTTTTTATGAGACTTTATCGACGTTTTTTAAGCATATAAATCTATATTGGGAGTACAGTGGAGGTCTTTGTGGAAAAAAAAATAAAGCATTTTCCATTCGTATCTATAATTTTGGTGCAACGGTAGCGATCCTGCCTTTCGCACCGACTGTCCTGGGTTCGAATCCCGGTAGGGGCAGATGTTTGTATGATAAATACGAGAATTTGTACCTGAGTCATGGATGTTTATATATATTTCTATGAATATAACATATCTATGTATGATATATGTATGTCTATCCGTTACCCTAGTATCCATAATACAAGCCTTACAGTGCTTACTTTGGGCTAGGCTAATGGGTGTGAATGTAGGAAATATTTATTTATTATTTATTTATTTAATTTAATTATTACCGACCTACCTATATAAGTAATAAAAGTTTAATTATGAGATTGTAATATGCAAACATAGTATTGTTTTAAACTTTCATGGTCACTAACATTATAGTAATATATTCAGGATTTTTACCATGTAGCTTGTTTTTATTGAGTTTCCGATATTTCGGCACAATTTCGGCAAAAACAAGGTACATGGTAAAAATCCCGAATATAACTTATATTGCAAACATTTTGCGTTACACAACAGCACATTATCCTACCACCCTTTCTTGGTTACTATTCCTACCTATCGCACTAAGCGTTTCTCAACAATTTTATAAAACGCACAGCAAAATAATGAAACTCCCTCCCTAAGCTACGGCTGTATTTCCGAGTACTTATAATCCGTCCGTATTCAAAGACAGGGTGAATAGGCACCTTCTGGGTTAGCTTGTTCCATAGTGGATCTTGTCTTGGCCTCCGGGCTTGATTTGAATTAAAAAAAAAACAAAACTGTCATATTTCTTTCTCCATTCGATTACTTACTAAATGTCCAACACATAGAGTTGGAAACGGTTTGAAAAATACTGGTTAATTAGGGTTTTTCAACAGGGTTTTCTTAGACATTCGTTCAAACGCTGGAATTAAACTGCAGTTCTATTTTTGAAATGCTCGAGCCTCACACGCACGTAAAATCGTACCGACTTTTTTATCGCGATAAATACTGTCATTCTACCTAGGTGTGTACGGTTCGGCAATGTGCATCGACTTTCAAGCTATTACTAGTTTTATTTGTGCAAAGTCGATTAGCAGAACGAAATTACCGGTATTCTGATCAGCAATAGTTACATTTTCCTTTTAAATCATAACGTAAATAATATCATTTCCGACTAAACGAAGAGAATATGCTCATATGAAATTATACGAGGTTAATAACGTACTGATTTAAAAATAACTGGCTTACAAAGCCATGCATAAAGTTCTCTATTAATTGAAAAAATCTGTGGAAGGTTGATATGCCGTTATTCGTAAGCATGCCAAAGGTTTATATGTGATCAATACAAAAGGATATTGTAAAGCACGCCTCCCACAGCAAGTAATATTAATAGATTATAAACTTGTAATTTTGACGTGAACACAATGTTACCTACATTTGCAAGTTTCTTGCATGATTTTTTTTATAGTCGTTTTTAAAAGAAAAATACTTTAAAAATTTATTAGTAGAATTAATTTTTGTTAAAAAATATATTTTCTTGGGTCAATGCATTAATCGTAATTTAAACAGCCGCCATTTTCGCGCGCTTTGAATGACGTCATATGACATGACTCTCCACGTTACTATGGGTGAATACATACATTGTAATGATATATGTTGCCGGCAAAAGCATGGATTCATGTCATGTGACGTCACAACCGCTCAGTTTGTTTTAAAATTTACTTTCTATGCATAATTTTCAACCGAAAAAATAATTTTTTTCTTACAAAATAATAGAAATTATCGATTTTAACGAATGCCGTCAGTTTATTACATATTTGAAGAATATTTAATTAGATTTTCTTTCAATTACATGCAAGAAACCTAAGGGAGTTACACGTTAAGTCAATTGAGTTACTTTTTATGTTTATAGAATAAATTCATACAATTATATCAAATACTAAATACTAACGTCATCGTACTATTAAGTCAATTGAGCATTCAAGCTCACCGCATTTCATACAAACTTATAAGAATAAAAAATACTTTAATAATGAGAAAATTTAATGTAATAAAATATCATGAGTCTAAAAAGTTAGTATCAAAACATTTTTTTTAATGAACAATAACTATAAAAAAATCTTTTTACTCCCCACCATGGAGGTTAGTTTTTATACTTTGGTAATTTTGAAATTGCTCTAAAGTTTTGATATGTTTAATACTAATAGTTAATAACCCTTTGTACCTGCCATAGGTGTATAATATTTCATAAGTATCAGTTTCTAAAT
This sequence comes from Calamotropha paludella, assembly GCA_927399485.1. Lineage (NCBI taxonomy): Eukaryota > Metazoa > Arthropoda > Insecta > Lepidoptera > Crambidae > Calamotropha > Calamotropha paludella. The sequence goes on along the minus strand of OV656830.1, from coordinate 8,622,178 downwards.
TTAAACTTTAACTTTTTAAATCGAAATTCAAATATTGAAACTTTCCGGAAAAAAGGAATTCATGTTATTCTGGTACTAAAAGTAAGAACCCTCAAATCTGAAGGGTTGATACCTACTTGTCTAGTCTGCCAGTACCACGCGGCGTTTATGGGAAATGCAATTTCAAAATTATTATCTTATAGTCTCAAATTCATTGCAAAATGACAAAAACATATCGTTTAAGTGCGAAAGCTGTTTGCTCTTCGCACCAACATTAGTATATAACGGGATTCAAACCGGCAACCGTGGATTCTACAGTTCAGTGTCCGCAGCCCATTTGAGATGAATTAAGTAAACAAAACGGCTAGTGTTCAATTGTTTATAGTTCCCAAAAAAAACAAATGACTTACGAAAATGACTTTAGATATTGCCCTTTTTTAATAAGCAGTTTTAATTCGGTGTATAGTCGACAGCACAACTAACTGTACTCTTTGATGGTTGGCCCTACCTTATGCTATTGTAATAGAGATCGTTTTATTTCTAGCGTGTATTAACTTTACATCCTATCATCCAAACATTGAATATGTTGGTTCCCTTTATTTTCGCATAATTTTTTGCCGGAATATTGAAAGGCATAATTTAATAGATTAGCTTGCTTGCTGGTAATGCATATAAAAATATCAAACCTAACGCATAACCTAAACAACTGCAATGTTGATCAATTCATGCCTTTCGATTTTATGCAAAAGTAAATAGGAATAAAAGAACTTTATGCCAAACTAGCGGCCCGTCCCGGCATCGCACGGGTGGACAAAATTCTTTATTTTTTTTCTATTATTAAATATTTTTCCGTTAGCGCCATCCAGCGTCCGGTAGACGAACTACTTCGGTTAACGCGTTGCTATGGTAACGCATATACCATGGAAAAAGAGCGGGGAAAAGAGCGGACAGACAAAGACACAAACCACTGTGATCTTAGATTATATGTAGATTCTCCCATAGGTATTTTCATTCTAAGGAAACATCCACACTTTACAGTGGATTGCGACTTAATTACTCGTTGAGTATTGGGATGTATACATTTTTAGGATTTGGACAACCAACTACACATCAAATCATACAAAACTGTCAAATTTCACCTTTAGATTTTCAGTTTAAATTCCAACAGATAGAGTATAATTTCAATTGAGAAAATTTTACAGGTTGTTGTAGATCTCGTCGTTATAATACTATTGATAGTAACAGGTTAATGATTATTAAACGTAAACTTACAAACATATTTTATAAATGAAGAAGAATTGCATAGTACTGAAGATGTGACAGGTTTTGTAAATATTGGTAAATATAATTTTATGACTGGTTTAATTTTTAATGTATATTTGAATATTAAATTTAATTTTAAAATTATACATTTTAAAATTTATGTGTTTTATGTACCTACAAAGATTTTAGTTTGAGTAACTCACAGGGCCGTCTTTAACCTATTGGAGGCCCTGTGCCTATAAGAATAATGGCTATGACTTTGACAGAACACTTTTTATTACTAAGATAGACAATGAAAGTAGATAAACGAGGTTTCAGATTTTTTTAATGACAATCAATAAATGAATAGATAATCTTTAATTTAAATGGGGCGATTCTCAGATATTAAAAATTATCTAAGCATGCTGAAATTCGATAGCCTTATTTTTGTGCGAGAGTAGAGTAGCTTCGCGCATGCAAAAGCTAATAAGCAATTCGATAATATAGTCCCTAATTGAGGTTGGATTTACACTAATTAAATAAGTTTTTCAGTAATAAATACCGGTATTGGTTCAGTGATCTGGCAGGAACTAAGGGGGGCTGTCGATCGCGGGGCCCTGGGCATTTGCTCAGAGTGCCCAGCGGGAAAGAGGGGTCTGGTAACTCATTATCTGCATAAATAATTGTTTGACTGTGATGTGATGCTATAAATTTTCAGTGCTGCAGTCGATTGTCGATTGTGCATACCAGGAACAATATGTATGTTTATGTATACCTACCTAGTATTGGCGTATCTTACGTAAATAAATAAAATTAACATTATTAATGCTTTAATGAAAAATTAAATGTTGAAATATTTCAGTACTTCTATATTACAGTGAAAGATAATAAGGTAATAATATTTTTTCTGCAAACATGAACGAAAACTATTGGGTACTCCCTTATAGTATTGCCATACTACTATTTATTGAGTTATACTAATAAAGGCAACGTTACAAAATTCGTTACGTATTTGTTATTAAAAAAATCTTAGCTAAATATTGTAACATATCACCATAATAGTGGACAAAATTGTTTAATTTTTTTCTATTGTTAAATATTTTTCCGTTAGCGCCATCTAGCGTCCGAAAGACGAACTACTTGCCGTTAACGCGTTGCTATGATAACGTTAATTGATGCAATAGAAAAAGAACGGGAAAAGAGCGGACACACAAACACAAACCACTGATCTTAGATTATAGATAAAAAAAAACATTTAAATTCCGAAGATTTATGCAAAGGCGTTTATTTTACAGTTTCTACATTTTCAATAGACAAAAGGCTGTGATCAACCTCTTTGACAGTATAAATCTTTTGTTTTTTTTTTAACAAAGGCAGTATAGGTATTAATCACAGGATTCACTGAGGTACAGATTACATAATAGTTACTACAAATGAGGGCCTACTACCTACTTAGATTTGAAAACATAACGACAATGAACGTGTTATATGCGTAGATATCTCTCTTGTTAATGTAAGTTACTCTTAAAGTAATGACGAAACTTTATAAGCACATGTTTTCATAAACACGTTCGAATAATTTTCGTTGCAAACGTATTTCATGAAAAATATTGAAAAAAAATCACTAGATAATTCATTATTAAGATATTCTTTACGGTACTCCATAGAACATTGATTGGGGCCGCTCAAAAAATAATTACACTTATCATTTACGTTGGTTTTTTAGTAAAAATAAAAAAATGATAATATTAAGAATTTAGACTTTTTAAAAATCTTATTAAAAAGAAAACAATACAGTTTTATGTTTTTAGGTACCTTCGTTGGTTTTTTTATACTTCTTACATATTTTTAACCAGAATAATAATTCTTTTTTACTTTATTTCATTGTTATGTGAAGTAACTACTTATTTTACTATTTAATTGATATTTTCCCCGTCAAAAAATTGGCTTGGTTTTATATCTAATAAATAAATAAGAGTACCTTTTAATTATAATCACTGATCAATGTAATAATAATTTAATCATCGTTTTAAGATTTTAACAATATCTCATCAAAAACATGTAACAAATAAAAATTACATAGTTTGTTATTTCAATTTAATTAACTATTTACATATATTTTAATTGGGATTTTTATTTTAAATATTTTGTCATGTTTCACGTGATTTATCTTTTGTAAAGTATTTTTAATATTTTCTACTAAAATATACAAATTGAAAAAGAATTCATACATCTATAAAATTCTGTAATTTATTCGATAAATTAACGAATTCAAATCCTTTTTCAAATATAAGACAAGAATAGTAGGTAATTCAACCTATTAATTATTATAATTAAAAATATTGATAACATTTTTATCTTCTGTGTATAAATGAATTTAACACGCAATAAACATAAAGTGGCAGCAAAAAAAATGAGTTTTTTTAGGTTAAAAGTACATACTTCATTTGTATTTTCGTCATAAACAAGCTTAATATTCGATTTATTTAATTTCAAATATTTATTCATATCTTAGCAGGTTAAACATTAAAAACGAAATAAATACTTAACGTATTTATTTCGTGTTATGTCTGTAAAAACTACATATTCATATCAAAACATATACAGTGTTTTATACATAGAATGTTTAAATTTGCGAGTCTACCTACTTCCCCGTAATTTATCTAAGTAAAAGAAAGATATTTCAGTTTTATTCCGTATACTGTAAAATTCGGATAAATATTAACTGCCCCACGAATTGCATAAAGTACAAAGATATTTTGGTTTTGACATTTTTTTAAATAACTTTCAGTACTAGTAGAAAAGTTTTGAGTTTTTCGAGGACCTTTCTTATCTAAATTGGCAAATTTAATGAATACTACTTTCATTCTATACTATTACTAAATTATTTTACTGGTTACGAAATACTTCTTAAAAAATATATCAAATACAAAAATCTGTTAACTATCTTATTAAGTAATCTTTAACACCATTCAGAAGGTCATAATCACCTAATAACATGCATTCATAACACGACCCTAACACCATTAGTTAAGGTCGTTTTAATCCAATCCACTTTCCATTCATTGAACAAACTATTGATGTCACGGTACACGGCCACTTAATTACTCTGCACAATTTCACTTGCTTCATCACACTTTTCGATTTCTTTATCGTTTTTTTTCGTGAAATTGAAGATTCTGTCGAAGTTTATATTGTTTTGGTTGTAAATTGTGTGGTCTGGTGAATCGCCCCAACTTACCGGTGTAATTCTATCCTTACCGGGACTCTTTTCCAAATTGATTTCAACGCACGCAACCTCCGGTATGGGATTTAAGACAGACTCAGATTGTACACTAGGCGTTCTTTCCGGATTTGAAACCCCTTCCATGGCTGCGCATTTGTTTAAAAAGTTTATCATCCTCTCTTTATAGAACTCTGAGCTCGTCTCCGTATTTTTGGTTTTGCCATTTTGATTTTTCAAATAAAACCCGTTCTCGTTCTGTGCTAAAAATACCCGCTTTATCTTCTTACTCGGGTAATTCTCAATCAAATCCGGTTTAGGTAGTTTGCCGTTTCGAGGCAAATTCTTTGGGTCGTTACCTTTGATCGTGGTTACGACCGATATGCAATTACCTCTACGTTCGCTACCTTCGTCTTTGTAATTATTTCTCATGCCTTTGAATGATATCTTCACAGTCAGTATAGACCAAAGTAATTCCAAAAAGGCTGCTATTAAAATATTTATCGACAGTACTCTTTTAGTGAACAGACTCGAAGTATCATTTTCTTCAGATGGTTTTAAAGACACGATTAAATGTGAATCGTTTTTGTGAATAACATCCGAATGTTTGAAAACAAGTATGTCTTTAAAAGGCACTTTGTCTTTATAGAAATCGGATAAATCTCCTTCTGCTGTGTTTATAAACCATACAGCGATCATGACGAACGATGAAAATGATACAACGGTTGATAGGCAAGACATTACAAATAGCAAAGTAATGTTTCGGTCAATGTACCACCGTACTGAGGCTAAAATAGATGTTACACCAGCAGCTAACCCGAATATTGTAATCAAAGTAGGTGCTAACACCAAAATATAATTGGAATTTTCTGGTCTAACAATCTCAGTTTCATTATCGAGCGTTTGTGATTCGTTGTCGAAACTTTGTGTAGAGTTAGCACTTTCGGTGACGTTTAAACTTGGGCTTACTAGAGCTAAACAGGCTAATAGAAATGACGTTGCTGCCAATGCAATATGGACCCAAGCTAATCCTGATACGGTGGAGGCTGAATACCTCCTTTCAGATGGATATAGGTTCCTTGTGTCAGGTTTCGTTTTTATTCTAATTGTGTATACGTCCTCCATGTTTGGAATTGCGAAAATGTTTTGTTTACCATTTGGGGTGGATGTTTAACCGATTTTCGTCATTGCCACACACTGAACACTCGTTTCACTTTAAATTTCGGCACTGAACAACACAAGTTGCGTTTGAAATTTGTATTATTGATAATAGTGTCAACGGTTTCTTTTTAAATTTAGTAATTTCGCGGTGAAAATTGACGCGACTCTTGCGCATGCGATCGTAGAACGTACTGAAGTTGCAGCTGTCTGCTACTTCATGGCACGGCTAAGGAAGGGACACCAATGAACAAAAATTGTTACCTACCTAGTTCGGTAAACAAAGATATATGACTTTAGGATAGTTGAAACATAATTGATAATGATAATGGTTTGTTTGTTAGGGGCCATTCATTTATTACGTAAGACGATTTAGGGGGGGAGGGGGGTCGACCATGTGTTATTTTTTCTTACAAGGGGGTAGGGGGGAGTCTCGATAGTTCTTACGTAAGATCACAAAAATGCGCAAAGTTAAAATTATATTTAGAAAAAGCACGGGCAACCGCGCGAGTGCCGAGGTTCGCTCGGATGCGTATGGGTAAAAACTTCATAGCCGTATTTCAAATGTTGAAACAGAAAAAGCTTTAGCCATATATTCAAGGCGAGGCTAAGAAGTCTTGTCGGCACAAGAGTCGGTTGATTGGTTTTGAGCCCCTGGACTGAAAATCTTATGTAGGTAAAGATTAATTATTAAAATCAAAGTTTATTCTACCAAAAAATAAAAATTATTAGTACCTTTGTAAAAAAATAAACATTAAAAAAAGCCAAACGTGTATTCATTTTTGCTTTTAGATTCTTACGTAATAAATATTAAACAGGGGGGAGGGGGTCGACCTATTCTTATTTTTTCTTATAATAGGGGGGGAGGGGTCAAAAACTAGCGAAAATAGTCTTACGTAATAAATTAATGGCGCCTTAGTTGCATTGTTAATGCCCATTTTTTTTGAATCGCTCTAATTTTTATGATTACTTACTAATATAATTTAAAGACTACTCATAATGCATATTGTGATTTCTATTTAATGAATATAAATGAATAATAAAAAGTTATAAAAAGTTAAAAGCTTAAATATGATGACATTGAGATATTAATATTTGCATTTTTATCTTCATTCGCCACCATAAAAGTTACCTGGCTGAAAAAATATTGGCTTTGCACAAATACCATGTGCAGTTGGATTCGTTCGTTATTGGTCAGCGAAATAATCTGGCTAAAGGAAATATTAATATCTGGCCAAACGCTCCAAGTTTAGATCCTGGTAGGTGTTTCTGATGAACACAAAGCATTTTTCAAGCATCCCGCCTGAGAATTCACTTGTGACCCGAGTCGATTTTTTCTAGTATTTTTCTATTATAATAATTTATCTCACAAATCATTTGTTCTGAGTTGTATATTTTTAAACTTATAACCAGTGATTGGAATAGGTAAATTGATATACATACAACTTGCATTATGACATGAAAAACATGAACATGCCTTTTTCCGGAGAGATCCTGCATTTATAGTATTAAATTAATTCTTATCAAAGTAAAGTGGTTTAGTAATTACTACAAATAAAATAAAAAAAATATATATGTAGAATGCGAATATCAACAACGTTGTTTCTGTAAACCGAAATGGTATTACTTACTAGCTTAATATAATTTCTCAATGTAGTAGTAAAAAGTATTTATTCAATTAATTTTTATCCCATTGTTATTTTGTTACGTTGTCCCATCACTACTTCAAGATATACATCTCAATAAATAGGTAGGTAATTTGGTATGTACCAACGTGATCCTTATTCCAATGGCATACAGGTCACTCCCAAGTGCCTGCTATCTGGTATAAAATAAGTTTTGTTACCAAGACAAGTTCTAACTTAGTTCGTCTAGGTTATTAATTTACTTTTAACTAACGGGAAGAGAAAAACTATTTTTGTCATAGCAGTTTTTTTATTATAACTTAAAAGTTATCGTTAATTCTTACAAATGTACATGTATGTGCATAGATTTTAAAGGATTTCGATTTTTTTTAATAATTATTATTTAATTTTAATGAATTTTTAAAATGAGTGGTTAATTCAGTCTCGGTTTCGAGTCTCGGTAGGGAGCAGAATTGAAAAAATATTACGAGCATTTGTACTCGAGCTATGAATATTTATATATGTCTAGCTGTTGCCCGCGACTTCGTCCGCATAAATTTCTGTTATTATTATTTTTCACTGATGCTTCGCTCCTAATGGTCGCAGCGTAATGTTTTATAGCCTAAAACCTTCCTTGATAAATGGACTATCCAACACAAAAATCATTTTTCAATTCGAACCAGTAGCTCCTGAGATTAGCGCGTACAAACAAACAAACTCTTCAGCTTTATAATATTAGTATAGATATATTTCTATGAATAATACTTATTCTAGTATCCATAACATGCCTCACTGTGCTAAGTAAGGGATAGGCTAATTGGCGTGTATGTAAATATTTTATTATTAACGAATGGTCCCAAATCATACAATCTTAATAATAATATTTCTCACAATACACCAATTAGCCTAGCCCAAAGTAAGCACTGTAAGGCTTGCATTATGGATACTAGGGTAACGGATAGATATACATATATTATACATAGATTAGTTATCTTAATATATATAAATTACGTATCACGTTGTTTGTCCGAAATGGACTCCTAAACTACTTAACCGATTTTTATCAAATTTGTACACCGTGTGCAGTTTGATCCAACTTGAAAGATAGGATAGATATCATTTTAATTTAGTCAGCTAGTATTCTTATATAAATACCCATGACTCAGGTACAAATACTCGGATTCATCACACAAACATGTTTTATTTAGAAACAATCGAAATCTCTCATCGTTTATACACCTGAAACTATAAGTTTTCCAAAAAGATGAAACCTGAAATTAATAACAATATAATTGCAGGCAATGTTTGAATACAGGACCTGTATAGAATCTTTGTGATACCGACACCTCGATTTAGTCCTAAGACTTATTTATAAACACTGATTCGCATTTAATCTATTGCAATAAAAATATCTTATACTAGCGGCCCGTCCCGGCTTCGCACGGGTGGACAAAATTCTTTAAATTTTTTCTAGCATTAAATATAGCCTATGTTACTCAGCGTGAATGTAGCTTTCCAATGGTGAAAGAATTTTTGAAATCGGCTTAGTAGTTTTTGAGTTTATTCATTGCAAACATACAAAAATATAAAAAAAAATCTTTCCTCTTTATAATGTTAGTGTAGATAAAAACCTGAACGCTTCAATTCCCATTCTGCTTTTTTTATTTAAAATGCGTATGAGTGTGTCTAAAAACATTCAGCTATTTAAAAATCGATGCTAATAATGTGGTTGAGAGGTATAAACTTCGATAATAAGGGTATAAATGCATTTTTCAATTATGGAAACGTTACTAACCCATTACAGTTAAGATTTTAGATTAAAACTTATTCTCGTAGCATTAAGGTGTAACATACAACTATTAACTTAAACCAGATGGTAAAGTATGTACATTTAAATATTCATATAAAATCATTAGGTGTTGAGGTCGTATGGTTAAGATTCATGTTCAGAAACAGAGACAGGCAAGTCTTTTTATAAGATGAATTCTTGTTCATTAATGGCTATTAATCCCTATAACAGCGGACATAGTTTTATTACTTATACTTTGTCCAATGTAGGACGATACTTTTGACAGGTGTCACTTCCTTATTGCTACGTACTAAGGTTGCGTTTGTTTCCTTATGTTTGGCTTGACATTGCAATAGCAACTTTATACCCTCTTTAAAGGTGTCAACTGTCAAAAGTACTATCCTACATTGGACAAAGTATAGTCAGATCACCGACTATCTAAGTAGACAACAGTTTGGTGCAACGGTTTGACCCTGCCTTTAGCACTGCGACAGTACTAGGTTCGAGTCCCAGAAGCAGATGTTTGTGTGATGAATACGGTCATTTATCTGTGTCATGGGTATCTATACAATGTTACCCGTCACCAGTGTCGGAGCCTTTAATGGTGTGAAATATAGCATTTTTTATCGACAAATTGCCCCTCAAATTTGTTTTTTCTCAAAAAGCCAATAATTAAAAAATACACAAAAAGAATCTATTTGTTTTTCTTTAATTATTTTTTTCTATTTTTTATTCCATGACAATTGAAACATGATGACTGTGTAACTGTTGTCTACATGTTTAGCTATCAAATGACACCTTTTTAGTGTTGATAGGACATTTACATGAGTAGTGGTGGTCGAATTAGTATAAGAAAAAAAAATGGCGGCCATTTTATAACCGTTAGAGAAAACCTAAATTTGAGGGGCAATTTGTCGATAAAAAATGCCATATTTCTCACCATTAAAGGATCCGCCACTGGTGACGGAACACATTGTATATCACATAACTATGTATCGTATATGTATGTCTATCTGTTACCTTAGTATCCATTACACAAGCTTTACAGTGCTTACTTTGAGCTAGGCTAATTGGTGTCAGTGTAAGAAATATTATAATTATTATCATCATCAAAGATTTTTACTGCTTGACGGAAACCTCCCCAAAAATGGGGGATTTCACCATAATCTCCATGTGTTGAAGTTAATTTTATGTTCCTTTATATATTTATATTTCTTGACTTTTTCCAAATGGTTAAAGTGGGTACATTACCAAAGTGCCTTTAAACATACATTGTCTATTTCTCACATTTTCAGAACAATGGATTATAAAAAAACATAAGGATTCACACACTTTTATAATTGGTTTCTTACACATTTTGTAAACCGCAAAAAATTGACAATACAACAAAAAGACGATATGACCAACATTGTAGTCCACGATCTACGTTTATTGAATACCTTAAAACATGGTGTATAAAGTTGAAAATCGCGTTGATGAACATGAGTCATACCGAACATCCACTTGAGATTTCAGAATGTTTTTTCGATGTTTCAATTAACGATTTTTATTAGCTTCCATCGGTCGTGCTCGTGCTATTTTTTTTCTTTTTAAACTGTTATGATGTATTGTCGTCAACCGTTATTTATTATTCCACACGTTTTGAATAAGACCTTTTCTTCTCACACCTTTATTGCAAGAGAGGTAAATCGAACTTTTGACATGTATTTGATATATTGCACGGTCTAACAGCTCTTGATGATGCTCTGAAACCTGTTCACGGTGCAAGATGTCTGCGGTGTCTGCATTTTGCCTGTTTTTTGAGGAAGTAGGTCAGATATATTTGTTTTATTAATTTTGACAGGTCATAAAAAGATTTTACCTTCACCCGAAGCAATGAGTGAGCTACCCTCCGGAAACAGGCGAGGGCGGTGGTGTATCTTCATGGATACATCAGCCCGGTTCGAGAGTTACGTTAACGCTTACTCAGGACCGTCTTTAACGTATTGGAGGCCCTGGGCATATAAGAATAATGGGGCCCCTATGACTGACTGAAAACTTTTTTATAACAAGAATAGACAAAGAAAGTAGATAAACAAGGTTTCGGATTTTTTATTGACAGTCAATAGTAGAATAGATAATTTTAAATTTAAACGGGGCGATTCACACATATTGAAAATTATCTAAGCATGCTGAAATTGGATAGCCTTTTTTAGGTCGAGAGTAGAGTAGCTTCGTGCATGCAAAATCTAATAAGCAAGTGGATAATATAGACCCTAATTGAGGTTCGATTTACTCTAATTAAATAAGTTTTTCAGTAATAAATGTCGGTATTCCTTTAATGATCTGGCAGGAACTTCCCACTGGGCACTCTGGGCAAAGAGGGGTCTGCTCTGACTGGTTAAACGACACCTGAAAGTGCCATAACCTGGGAAGGCTATATAGGCTTGATAGAAGCCTTAGCTAAAGCCAGTCATCGAATGTATAACCAAAAACATTACAATATAACCTCTTCAATCCTTCATTAAATATAGATAAGCCCTGGTCCCCTGGGGAAGAGGAGGATATATATGTATATATATACCCATGACTCGGTGCAAAAACCAGGATCGCTACCGTTGTACCAAACGGTCGTCTAATTGCTCAACTTAATTTACCTTAAGCATTTTGTATCGATTTATATGAACTTAAAGTTATTGTATGGTATCAATAGAAGATAAAAAATAAATATTTTTTAATCTACATGCTTTAAAAACAAAACGAAAATAAAAGGCAAATGATGTTTGATGTTCCCAACAAAACTCAGTTAAGAGTCTGTAGTTCGCTTAATGAGGTAATAGGAATTTAATAGTTTCGAACTAAAATTATTTAAGGTCACATGCCGATCAATTATTTATACACAGATAATTAGAAACATATATTTTTTAACGACTCATAAAGTAATAATTGGCAGGCAGAGTGGAGGTCACAATAGCAAATAATAATTTATTTTTTTATTTATTTATATTTAAGGACAACCAACAAAATATACAAAGTTACAATATTCATAAACATCCTCCAGTAGTAATTAGGTGCTTTTTTAATTACAGATCGCCAACGCGTGCATTTCTTAAATAGAAATGCAAAATATAGTTTTTTTAAATTTTAATATTTTTAATAAAGTTTTAAAATATAGTTCTATAAAATTTTAATATTTTAAATAAATTTGTAAAATATAGTTTTATAAAAGAGCCTTTCTTTCTTCCATATAACTAAGGCTAAACATGTACCTTAGATTCAAAGATACCAAAAAATAGCAAAAATTGTATATTCCGAAAAAAATACTTATTTATTTTTAAATACATTTGTACCACTAAAAAAAAATCATTCAAAAATATACATTACTTGCAACAAATGTTTTTTTTAGGCTGGCAAGCACAATTGTTTTGACTTTGAAGCGTTTTGTAGCTTAAAGTTATATAAACATTTTTCGATATTCAGTCTTAAACATAAAATGTATACAAGTTTATCAGCAACATACTGCTTTATAAATTCTTCTGTTTTTAATATACACAGTAGGATCAAGAGCAAAAATAGATATTTCTTGCTATTGCGAATCATTCTAAGCCTTTAGTTATTTTATCAGCCTCCGGACTTTACTAAAATACCGTGTTCCAGAGCCGCGAAAGACTTGTTAAAATCTAACCGACTGTCACACACAAGTGCCACATTAGCGTTTCGTTCTACGCAGTTGTGATTTAGTGTATAATTTATTGTGTTTTATTATCTTTATAAAAATCTAATTTATGGGTATATTATATATGAAATGTGTTTGTACATTTTTATGAAAATTTTCAAATAACTTGTACCAAGGTACATTTTTGGCTCGAAAAGAAAGGTTTCCTTTTAATATTTTTGGTAAATTTTAAAATATAGTTTTATAAATTTTAATTAATAACTTAGAATAATACATACAATAATAAAAAAAGACAACCGAATTACATAAACAATTTATAAAGTTCTGCTGCCTATTTAGTGGTCCAAGATGGCGCTGATTTTTTTGTGAATCGCAGTATTGTTTCAGCTAAATAAAGCTCTATTAAAAATTATTAAACTGTCTCTACGTTCCAGAGTTTGGTGTTGGACTTTATTCCTGGCAATACTACCCCTATATCAACCGATCCACTTGTTGGTTTATATAGTTAAATAGCTGGTCAGGCCACGCACTGCTGTATTATAAATTAAAATGCTGCGCTGACGCGGGATCCCCCGAGGCGGTCGCTTCGATGAAGCCTATACAGCCTTCCTATGCTATGGCACTTAGTAGGTGGTGTTTGGTCAGTACGAGTATGACATAACTTCTCGGCCGCCCGATGTATCCATGATGGATTCGCCACCTCCCTCCCCCGGGTCCGGAGGGTGCCTTCGTCGTCAAAAAAAATTCTATGTCGACGGTATGTTTTCAGCAATATAAAATATATCATCAAAATCTGTTGAGTAGTTTCGGAAATACGGAGTTAATCGCTATCAAACAGTGACAGGGATTTTTTATATATATAAATTTACTGGAAGAAATAGGTAACATCGTAAATAGACGGCGACAGTGGCCACATCTATCGGAATAAAGAGGAAAAAGCAATTGTAGAGTGGATGTGAGCAATATTTTTTGTAACATATTGTTCAGATAACTGATTTAAATCTTTAACAGAGGTTTTACGCGTGGGGTTCCTTATTATAACGTTATTGCCTCCAGGGATACCTTTCGCCTGGGCGCAAGTACAGAAGAGAAAAAGAATTTAGAAAGAACGAGCGACAGGACGACAGGAAAGAGAGAGTAAAGAAAAAGAAGGAAGTATAAAAGCAGCTTCCATTGAAGGCATTGAAGCTGAAGTTGTTAAATAAAACATACATAAAATTGTATGTTTATTGTTAATGAAATATATGTGAGCAATATTGGTAAAGTGCAAATAACAAAATAAATTGTCCATCAGTATCAGTATTATTAGTCGTCTTTTATGATACCCTTAAGTGAAGGATCGGTGCTATTCTACACTACCGCACACCACACAGAGGCTGCATACACAACACCAAAATAATAAACCGTTCGTAATTAACAGAACCGTGAGAAGAGTAATGACCTTGTAGACTAAAAAAAATCACCTTGAGTCTCGTAATACAATATTATGACTCGTAGATTTTGCCTATTACTTGACTTGCATAATAATGTATTTATTCATGTTCACTTTTTAGCCGAAGAGTTATGAGGTTTTGTATTTGAATTTTCTTCCTACGCGTGGTATTAGGATGTATAGCGCTTATTTAAACTTTCGATGGAACGTATTTTTCTTTCTCTGTGTAAAAAATTTTAGCAATTTGTTCTGCTATTTTACTAAGAAAACGTAACAGACACTTAGAGAGAGACAGACAGAGTAATTTACGCATTTATAAAGTAGGCGATGCAGTCGCTAGCACCATATATTGGAGCGGAGCGTAACACTAAAAAAAAAAATTCAATAATGTTTAGTAAATTTACAATTCCATAAGAAGGTAAACTTTCGCTTTTTGTTTCAATGGGAATACCCATAGAGCCAACGTATTTTGGCCATTACTTTTTTGTTTTTATGAATTTTAGAATTCGGGCTTCGTCACAATTTGGTACTCAATGTGTTGATTCGATTCCACACAAAAAAAATTGAAATCGGTTAAGAACTCGGGAAGTTATGGCGTAACAGTCATTGCGTCATAGAAGCTGATCCATGGGAGCTCCACTTGCTTCACTCCAATTAAAGTATGGACGGTTTGGACTATAAAGGGGATGGACGAAAGGACATTGACAGGATAAGTTGATGAGACCAAGGCGAACTTTCAATGACCAAGTATCCCCTATTTAATCTTGAAAAAAGACCAGGTCAAAAGCACTTTTAACTGACGAACTTGTATGAAAGATCTGGTGAGAATTGAAGAAGCGAGAAATGTATGTGAGGATCATAGAAAGTCAGAAAAAGGCAGGATATTATTTATGTATGCTAAGTTAGCAAATAATGTATTATATGTTGTAATTATTATACTTGGTAGTTTCACGACTTTTTGTGATGTTAATGGTTGCGATACAGAACTGAATTGCTCTTTAAAACCATTTGAGACAACGAACTGTTTTAGATCGATAATCTAAGATCACAGTGGTTTGTGTGTTTGTCTGTCCGCTCTTTTTCCATTGTATCAATTAACTTTACCATAGCAACGCGTTAACCGCAAGTAGTTCCTCTACCGGACTCTAGATGGCGCTAACGGAAAAATACTTAATAATAGAAAAAATGTAAAGAATTTTGTCCACCCGTGCGAAGCCGGGACGGGCCGCTAGTCTATAATCTAAGACCACAAATTTGTTGTTTGTGTGTTTGTCTGTCCGCTCTTTTTACATTGTATCAATTAACGTTGCCATAGCAACGCGTTACCATAGCAACGCGTTACCGGGTCAGCTAGCTTTAATAATTTCTCTAACTCTTTCTTCAACTAATTTCTCAAGTGAATGAAGATATTGTTGTCATTTTCAGAATAAATATCTTTCAAACTAAACTGTATTTATCATAATGACATATGGGTGCATAAAGTGAAAACGTTAAAAAGCCGTTTAGTTCAAAATTAGTCCGTTATCAATTGAGTTGAATGCCGGTTATGACCCCGATCTGATATTATCTAAACGACCACTTTCGTCTGTCGGCAGTCAAACAAATAGGCCAAATTATTTTAAAGATAATAACAGAACTGCTTGAATATTCTGCAGACAAAGTGAAAAGTATTGTTTTTATTTTTATTTTTTTTGCATTCATAATGCTATATTTCTATAAAATATAAAAAACGCATGGAAAAAACGAGCCCTTCGTAATGAAAAGTATTGTTTTAAAATTTTGTATATACAATGTGTCACGTCACCAGTGTCGGAGTCTTTAATAGTGTGAAATATGGCATTTTTTATCGACAAATTGCCCCTCAAATTTTGTTTTTCTACGAAACTATTGTTAGAATATAACTAGCTGACCCGGTAACGCGTTGCTATGGTAACGTTAATTGAGATAATGGAAAAAGAGCGGACAGACAAACACAAACAACAAATTTGTGTTCTTAGATTATAGACTAGCTGACCCAGTAACGCGTTGCTATGGTAACGCGTTGCTATGGAAACGTGTTGCTATGGTAACGCGTTGCTATGGAAACGTGTTGCTATGGTAACGCGTTGCTATGTAAACGTGTTGCTATGGTAACGCGTATACAATGGAAAAAGAGCGGGGGAGAAGAGCAGACAGACAAACACACAAACAACGAATTTGTGTTCATAGATTATAGATTTGTACGGATAAAGGCACAAAATAATCCAACGCGGTAATGGATAAGAGCGGAATTAAAGGGTTGTCAAATCCATTGATGGATTTTTTAATGGATTAGTGTGGAACAGAGGCATTAAACAACCTAATAATTAAAGGCGTCTCGATTGACAAAGAGCCCTATTAGTCACGTTTAAAGTAGAAAATCGCTAATGTTAAGGTGGTTGTTTTTTAAGTAATTTTGAATAATAAAAATTTTAATGGGTAAGAATAATAATTATCTGACGGGACCACATCGGAACCTAGCTCGTGAAAATGCAACCAACTTTTTCCCACGACTTCGTCCACGTTGAGATTAAAAAATATTTTTTTGATAATAGGACAGGGCCCATATATTTTTCTGAGGTAAAACGTATTTTATACGATAATTAAGGTAATAAAATATTCATAAGCCAAATTGAAACCAAATCCATTTAGTAGCTTCTATGTGATTGTGTAAAAACGTTTCAAATATCGCATTTATAATATGAGAAAGAAAAAGATATAGCGTCTTTTCCATAAAAAGTCAACTGCTTAATAAACCTATTTTACTCATTACGATATTTTATCCTTTTCTATACAGCTTAATTTTAATTTGACTGAAAGAGACAAAACAGTAAAGTTCATTTCTTAAAATAGGTTTTAATGAACAGCACGTATTATAACTACAATTAAATAATGCAAGTACATAAATCATCGCAGCAATCAAAATGGAAAGTGGTCACGCATGTTTTTATTTATGCATTGTTCTAGCGCGGATTTCAGTCTTGGAATCCGATGATTATTTACGCATACATCGCAGAGCATAACATTGTAATGAAACTCTTCGTACAGGCATACAGATTTTATATTAAACTAGCTGAACCGGCCACGCATTACTGTATTATAAAAAATATAAAAACTGTTATTCTTAGGTTTATGGTAACTATGGTAACTATATATGGTAACAAACACACACATAAAGTATTGTCGGGATCGATCATTAAAACGCCAATAAAGAATGCTTCGATGCACAAACTATATTTAATTTAAACTATATTTAATTACTACAAACCATCTATATTAAAAATTACAATCAATATACATGACGGCCAACGTCAAGACAAAAGCTTCTCTCGTTTTTTTTAAAAACAAAACTAATTCTTCTTTTAACCAAGCAGGTTGCGTGATGCGTCACTACACTCTCCCCCTTTTCCTTCCTTTGCGTTTGGTTTCTCCTCCAAAAGAAACACAATTTTATCTCCGCAAATATACTCTCCGCGCAAATATCCCAACCCACACTATTCCCATCCCAACTAAACAACAAATCATTTCCTAATCCCCAACATGAAAGATTTACAATTCCCCTCCATAAGACTACTATAATGACAAAACTATCATCTTCACGAGTCTATGACCCATTGTGAATAATTATCTTATGCTACTACAAATCCCATAACCAACTTCCAATCCCAAATAATATACCATCATTCCCCAGACTTTACACTTCAAATCCCCTTGTTACACTAGCTTAAACACTATACAAATTAAAAAAATTTTCACACATGAGCATATAAAAATTTATACGAAAGAACTCAAAAGATATCCCGATACATAAAATATATAATCCCGATAACTAAACCATACGCATATTAAATTTCTTTAATCTGTTTACATGAATAACATCTTTACCTCTACTAATCCCTAACTTCTTGACTAAATAATTCACATTACCAATCCGACGAACAACCTTAAATGGCCCACGATACAACCGCGATAATTTCATACATCTATTTACCAGCCTTCTGGGCGTATAAACCATTACCAAATCTCCTTCACGATATACATTACTCTTCACTTTCCTATCATAGTATTGCTTTTGCTTTATTTGTGCGCGACGAATATTTGTTATCGCTCTTTGAGTTAAACTATTAAAACATTAACCCTTTCTCCCAGATCATTGGAGATATTGACACTATTGCGATCCAAAATTAAATCAGCTTGAAACTGAGGTTCCCTACCAAAAATAAGTTTATAAGGTGTAACTCTAGTAGATGACTGGCAACTAGTATTATATGCGTGACAAACTAACGGCAAAAAAATACACCAATCCCGTTGATTATTTGAAACGTACATGGATAACATTTGCAATAAAGTCCTATTAAATCTTTCCACCAAACCGTTAGTCTGAGGATGAAACGCAGAAGAGAAACGGGATACGGCCCCAAAATAAGTTACTGTTTCCTTGACTATGCGAGACCTAAAAACTGATCCTCTATCTGAGATAACCTCTTTCACCCCACCGAATCTGCAAAAAATTTCCTCTACCAAAAACTTTTGAATTTCTATTGCTGTACACCTTGAAATTGCCTTGCATATAGCATATTTCGATACATATTCTAAGCTTACAACGATATACTTATAGCCACTCACCGACTTTCTCAATGGACCAACAATATCTATCCCAACCTTCTCCAGTAAACCGTTTATCGATATCGGTTGTAACTCAGCAATACAATTAACCTTCTTACGCTGTTGACAAAGTAGACAACTTGCTACATACTTTTCTATTTCCTTAGCCGAATTTTTCATATAATATCTATCCCTGAATTTCGCCAAAGTCTTTGACAACCCTAAGTGACCGCCCGACCAAGGCCTGTCGTGTAATTCCTTCATTACCTCTACAAATAAACGCTTCGAACAACCAGTAAATGGCGATAGCCATCCATATTCCTAACCTTCCTATATAAAATCCCTTGATCAATAAAGTAACCCTTGAAACTACGCTGCACCGTTTGCTCCTGATCCTGTTCGCGTTGACGTACTGCTTGCTCCCATGAATTAATAAATTCATCCGCTCTTTGTTGATTCACAACCAAATCCCGCTCAATACTGTAAACCTGCAAACCATCCTCCATAGCCGGAACGTCAATATTTAAAGGATTCCTACTCAAAAAATCAGCAACAACATTTTGCTTCCCCACACAATGAACAATACCGAAGTCATAGCCTTGTATACACAACGCCCACCTTGCCAAACGACCATTCATATCTCTTTTCTCCCTTAACCAACATAATGCCTTATGATCTGTAGCAACCTCAAATTTCATACCCCATAAATAATGCCTCAAAAGATTCAATGCCCAAACTAGACTCACGCATTCCTTCTCAGTCGTGGAATACCTCTTTTCTGCGTTACTCAGTTTTCTTGAAGCATACGACACCGGTTTCATCTCTTTGGTCCCCTGCATAAGACACGCTCCCAACGCCTCGTTACTGGCATCAACATGTAAACGTGTTGTTATGCCTTCTTCGTTGGAATAATAATTTAAAACCGGCGGATAACACATGCGCTGTTTCAATAAATTTAAAGCCACCTGATGTTCCTCCAACCAAAGAAATTTTACATCTTTCCTCAATAATTTACATAATGGTAATGCTATTTTAGCGAAATTATTTACAAATTTCCGATAATAGGAGAATAATCCTAACACTGACTTTACCTTTTTTGTGCACGTAGGAGTCTTAATCGATTCTATAGCTTCAATCTTCTTTTTGTCTGGCAAAACACCAACACTTGATATGTCATACCCCAACACTGTCAACTTATTATACCCAAAACTGCACTTACTCGGTTTAAGTGTGAGGTTAGCATTTTTCAGCAGTACAAAAACTTCTTGTAAAGCGTTAAGGAAATCGGCAAAATCCTTACCATAGACAATCACATTATCAACGTATACTATGACATTTTTGTAGTTTAGACCTGCCAAGACGGTATCCATGGTTCTTTGAAAAACAGCTTGACTCGTCTTTAACCCAAAAGGTAACACATTGAATTCAAAGAATCCAGACGTGGAAATGAAAGCAGTTTTTTGTTTATCCTCCTCTGATAAACATAATTGCCAATACCCCGAATTTAAGTCTAACTAGACAAATAATGAATAATGTCATCTATAACTGGTAAAGGGTAACTATCAGTTTGCACCTTCTTGTTCAACTTCCTATAGTCGACACAGAAACGCCAACTTTGATCAGGTTTCTGAACTAAAACAACCGGAGAAGCATAAGAACTCTTTGATTCTCGTATGACATCATTCTGTAACATAAGTTGAATCTGTTCCTCAATAATTTTACGTTGCATCGGAGAAACTCTGTACGGTGGTCTATGAATCGGAATATCGTCAATTGTCTCAATTTTTACGTTCACTAAATTACATCGCCCCAAGTTTTTATTGTCAAACGCGAAACGATCTTTAAAATCAATTAATAAACTTTGCAAACTATTCTTTTTATTCTCAGGTAAGGAAGGGTTAATATTGAAATCTAACACAGGCGAGTTGCTTAAATATAAATGTTTCTCGTTACCTTCAACTAAATCTGAGAAGTACAAATAATGTCCCTTCGTTAAAACTATATCCTCTCTCTCGCATGAAATAGAATTGCTGTATGATGCACAAATCGGGATATCTTTTCCAGAACAAAACTGAACAATATTTTTACTTTCAAGACACATTATATTTTTAAAAAAATTTAGCACTACTCGGTTTTTATAAAAGAAATCCTGACCTAAAACAATGTCTTGGGCAATATCCTTAATCACAAAAAAATTACAAACATACAGATATTTATTTATTAAAATATTCAATTCGACTGTACCTAATACAGTTAAATAATTACCATCAATGGCTTTAACATTACGCGGATCATTCAAAGCGCGATATGTTTTACCTAAAGTAATCAAATATTTCTCAGACATACAGGATATTGAAGCTCCTGAGTCAAGTAATGTCACACCCCTTTTATCGCCAATTTCAACTAAAATAAAAGGTGAACACTGACCATAGTTCTGATGTGTAGAGGATGTTCCTTTACTGGACGGCACCGATGCTCCCCTTACTGTCTCATCGGTCGCCCACTCTCGTTTGGGTACTGCTCTCCTTCAACACTTTGAGCCGGATAACGTCGGCTCCTTAAATTATAATTTGATACATTAGTGTAAGGTGATCGCATGTATCTCTCACCACCTCTGGTGTCGGTGCCTTGCAACGTTCTTCCATAAGACCCAGCAACCCGGGAATCCAGTGCTCTTGCGGGCTGACCACGTGAAACGATATGTCCTTGATTCTCCTCAAGTTTGAATGAAACAGTGCGTGGCGGACCATAAATTTTATTCAATTGGATAATAGTGTCCCTTAAATCTTGTTTATCCTTATATACTTTTGTACTCAGTCTGACTCTTTCTCTGTCGTTAATAGATTTCAAAAACCTTTCAACAAAAACAGCGTCCTCTACAACCTTCGCCTTCCTCGCTAAATCCTTCAAAGCATAGAAATATTCCAACAAATTCTCACCTTGCTGCCTCTTGCCAAAAAAAAGACTAAGATAATCTGCTGTTGGGGGAAATTCTGCTTTTAGTTTTGTAATGAATTCCTCATACGTAGCACATTGCAACTTCACTTCTTCATAAAAATATCTCGCTGCTCCCTGTAAATATCCGGCAACAATTATCTTTTTCTGTTCGACACTCCAACTGCTCATCGACGCCAAAACTTCGAATTCCGCTATGAATTCATTCACATCCCCGTCTATTCCATCGAATTTGCTAGCCATTTTATCCAAGGCAATAATTCGATTATGTTACGCATAAATAAATACCCGGCGCCTCCACCAATATGTCGGGATCGATCATTAAAACGCCAATAAAGAATGCTTCGATGCACAAACTATATTTAATTTAAACTATATTTAATTACTACAAACCATCTATATTAAAAATTACAATCAATATACATGACGGCCAACGTCAAGACAAAAACTTCTCTCGTTTTTTTTAAAAACAAAACTAATTCTTCTTTTAACCAAGCAGGTTGCGTGATGCGTCACTACAGTATTGTCATAATATAATACTAGTCTAGCCCTAAATACTGTTACATAAAACCTTTTCTTTTCTTTTTAATTATTTTGAATTTGGAACTATAACTCAGTGTTATGAATGTTATTCTTAGGCTATTACTGACAATATGGTAACAAACACACACACTAAGTATTGTCATAATATAATTAGGATTCAATTTATTTCTGACATTTCGACTACTTTTCATTTTTTTTTTTTTTCATATTTGTCTGGGCCGGAAACCTATGGCCTACACAGAATTGGTTTCCATACCCCCGTTTAATTTTTCCAACCCTCTGTTTTTATTGACACATTAAAAATATTATTAAAAATAAAAACTAAGCTTATCCTTCCTTTCCTTTTAATCCTTTTTTTATTTTATTTGTTGTTTGCAGATCATAAAACAGATTCACTCTTTTCTTCTGCTTCGAGCAGAGAAACGCTACTTGAATGTGTCTAACAATTCTGACAGACCCTTCTTATTTTGCTTAAAAACAAATACAAAAAAACAACAACAAAAAATATTGGATCCCTTTTTTTGACAAACAAATGTGGGTTGAAAAAGTTTTAATTTTGTCAATTGTCTTTCGACCGTCATTTTTTCCCTTTATAAGACACTTACCCGGTATTCCAAATTAACTACGAAAATAGAAACAGACTAGCGGCCCGTCCCGGCTTCGCACGGGTGGGGAAAATTCTTTAATTTTTTTCTATTATTAAATAATTTTCCGTTAGCGCCATCTAGCGTCTCGTAGACGAACTTGCGGTTCACGCGTTGCTATGGTAACGTTATTGATACAATGGAAAAAGAGCGGACAGAAAAACACACGAACCACTGTGATCTTAGATTATAGATTAAGCGATCTTTTGCTAATTTCAAATTGTCAGGATTCCAGATCAGTCCATAAGTTACAAAGTGTATAGAAAAGCAATACATATTTAGTGAAGAAAGTCATCGTGCATGCGTACGAGATCTTCAGACTTAATAGAGGTAATCTAATCACCGTACAGCTCTCCTAGACCAAATAATCAGCAATCATAATACGACAGAGTAAATAAATACAAGATTTGATATATTAAGGGATGCTTTAATGGTGCTGATGAGGCACTTATTTTAGATTTAAATCTTACCGATTTTCTACATTTTCAAATATTGTGGGTAGGTTAATATAAAATCATACCTCTTTGTCTAACCCAGAGGTATCGTTTTCAAACACAACGTTCGAATATGTTCCAACCATATTCGAAAATTACTTTTATTTTCGCTGTAACCATCTTCACGTAAACAAAGTGTAAAAACGATTTAAAGTCGAAAAAATATGTTACTTGTTTGTTTAATTAGTATGATATAGCGTTAGTGTGAGGTTTCACTCCGATATCTGACACCATACAGGTTTAATTTTAATTCAAAGAGTCCAGAGCGATAAAACGACAATTGCATATTAAAATCCCTATCTTTTTTCATAACATTCATTAATTTCTCGACACATTCTGACAATTTTAAAAGCTCTTCAAATGTTATGTTATGTCATTGCTAAATAACTAAAAGGTAAGAAAAAACATCATTACAATAAATAACTAAATTATCTATATTTTCTGCCAACGGCATGTGTTGGTCCGTTATTCATAAAAAAAAATAACCGCATGAAGGTCATTAAACTTGCCCTATATTATTCTTTCACAAGCCGTGCAATTGATACTGAAAGTAAATGCTGCGGCGGCCATTATGAAATGCGTAATTTGGCGCGAAATCGTGACGTGCGCCATTTCGTACTTGATCTTTCGATAAGTTAAAAAAAAATGTATATAAAGCAACTGGAACCAAATATTCCGCCTGCAATGAAAATAGTGTTTCTCAAACAACAACAATATAATTAGCGAAAACATTGAATTACTCGCGCCATCCATTGCAGTTGACATCTTGATTAAGCAGTTAATAAAATTCATTATCCAATTAATCATCAATTTACTTGTATCGTTTTTTACTTTTAAAAATAAAACCTTATCAGACATTAATTAATTCAACAACTGTTTTTTACTTTTTATTCGAGTTCATAATTCTTGTTTATGCACTGACCTCTATAATGTGCTCTTAAGGCCCTTTTCCTGTCATGCGTTTTTCCATCCGTACGCGGATCTGGTCCGCATGCGTGCCGCCCGCAATCTATAATTTCATACATGTTTTTACTATCATGCGGGCAGCCCGCGAGCGGTACGCGGATCGGCTGCGGGCGCGCAGCCCGCGTGCGTTCTACCCGGACGCGGGCGGCGTTCTTCTACTCTCAGTGTTGTTTTTACTGTGACGCGGAACGCACGCATGGTTATAGACGCCAACAAAAATGAAAATTGATACGGAGAGAGTGATAATTGAAGTGCACTTTCGTCCTGCATTGTGGGATAAGCATAATGCTTTGTATAAAAATCGCGATGCAAGAGCAGCTGCTTGGCTAGAAATTTGCCAAGAAATAATTCCAGATTTCGACAGTCTTACTAAGGCCGAACATAACATAACATAAACATAACGAAGATTAATTATTATAATAGAAAAATAAGATCGCATTGAAAATGCATAAAATATATAAAAATTATAAATATAACGAAGATTCTTCGTAAACTGGATACAGCCAACTTATGTTCAATTCTTCCCAGCAACTCATCAAAAGAACGAAGCGACATTCGGAAGTAGTTCTTAAAGGAGATTGCTCAGCTTCCATACATGTTTGGCCTAAAGACCAATAATCATGAAAACTTATTTCCTAGGATCGAAATTATGTATAAATGACTGTAGAAACAAATATTATTGACGGACACCCCTAAGAACTTCTATTAACCATATACACTCAATGATTTTGAGGTTATGTTTGCAAACCTAAAAACCTCACCTACATAGGTATCAGAATAATAAAAAAACAAGTAAACTAGGGAAATCAAGCCAAAGGTACCGTAATTACGTGGGTATTAGATTATATTTACAGCATGTAGATTAATAGATAGTTGCCTGTTTTTGAAATTAATGCACAAGGGTAACAATTAAAATCAGGTAAGTATGTCATGTGATTGCGACTTTCAGGAGCAATCTTGCTTGTTTCATTTAGAAATTGTAATTAGATAGAGCAAATTGTATAGAAGTGTCTAACAAAAATGCTTGTCAAGGAACTAATACCTACCTATGAAATGAGAAACTGGAACTGTTGTCATAATTTTATAAAAAAAACAATAGGTCATAATTCGGTTTATAATGGTAAAAGGTAATTCTAATGTGAAATATATTCCTGATATAATTTAAATATTCTAATAAGGTAGATTAATGAAATGAAACAAGTACTATTATGTTGTGTTTAATATTACATATCATCTACATCTACAGAATTTTTAATAAAGTCTCGTTAACCAAAGAAAGCTAAGAGATTTAGGCTATACAGCCATATCTACAGTAGCTTCATTATTTTTGTTATGTTTATATTAGAACTATATTTTACATTTTTAGTGTATATAATGTGTTTATGAAGGTGTCGCCTACCATCTGTAATAATTGTCTTAGCACATTTGCATGTAGTGAAAATGATAATATAGTTGAGTGTATTAATACCACAGTGTAATATTAAAAAATATTTTATCTTATCGATCTGTACAAAATAGATTTGTTTTTATTTTATAAAAACAACTTCGATCAGTCTTTGGCTGTATGTTACTACACCCATAGCCATTAAAAATGATTCGTTCGTATGTTTTCCAAACCGGTAAAGTGAAATTCCTTTTTAAAATGAATACATTATACTGAAGTGTCCGTTAAAATCTAATGACTGGATAATAAAATATAAATTACGCCAAGAATTACCGTATATGTTAATTTTTTTTTTTCATTTGGGCCAATTTGAGCAATCTCCTTTGCGATCGTTAAGTCGGAGATTCTGATATGGCTGGTATGTTTAATTTACATTAAACATACCAGTAAATTGTCTGGTTTCAAGATATGGATCTACTCTGAATTGTTTTTTATATTTGTTTTTTTTTTTTAAATGATATAAGCGGTAATCACTTTTTTAACGTTCATTTTTGGACACGAGTGTACTTACTGGCGACACGCACGAGACTGCAGCGAAACGGTAAATCTTTGTCCTGCGTGTGGCCAGTAGCGTGCTATCACCCGCATGCGGACCAGATCCGCGTGCGGACGAAAAAACGCATGACAGGAAAAGGGCCCTTACCTAAACTTTTTTCTCAGTCCACCTAACGAACCAAATATTCTGCTACATCTATCTATACTACTATACATATAAATCCGTAGGTTCTGTCTGTAAATTTATTTTTTGGACTTGATGATAAATCTATAATCTAAGATCACAGTGGTTTGTGTGTTTGTCTGTCCGCTCTTTTTCCCGCTCTTTTTCCATTGTATCGATAACGTTACCATAGCAACGTGTTAACCGCAAGTAGTTCGTCTACCGTACGCAAGGTGGCGCTAACGGAAAAATATTTAATAATAAAAAAAAATTAAAGAATTTTGTCCACCCGTGAGAAGCCGGGACGGGCCGCTAGTATTTGTTTAATGAATCACTGGTACAAATCCAATTTTTTTTTAATATGTGCTTGTCTGTATGTCCTTCTATAAACCGATAACGGATTAACCGATTTCGATTAAATTTGGTATATGGTAAGAACATGTGATTGTGCAAAAGATAGGATATATATCATATCGCTACCAACCTTATAGTACTAACTAATATTATAAATACGAAAGTGAGTTAATTTGTTACGCTTTCACTGCTTAACTACTCAATCGATCATCATTAAATTGAGTATACACTTAGCCAGGGGTACAGAAAAGTACATAGGGTAGGCAAAAGCTAGTTTAGACAATGATGGAGTACGTTAGCACAATGGCTCACGTTCGTTGTGCGAATGTGGAAATTAAGGCACTTATTCAAAGGTTCATTTTTGAATGGATGATCAAAAATCTCAATTCGGGGTGAAATTCGGGCGTCGAAATTTTCTAGTAACTTTTACCTTTTTCGCTGTAAGCCAGCGTTGCTCCAACAATGAGTCGAATATCCTCGCATTCTAAAGATTTTTGAAGTTATACTTCTTTAGGCGCGTTATGAAAAAAATATGAGAGTAACATTTTAAGATGCGCGCGCATCACTGTGACACAAAATTTGTTGAACTTGAAACTTTTTAAGTGCGTTTATTGATGTGAGGTTAACTGTCGGCATTTATTCTTTTTATTTGTTTATAATATAAATTATTATTATTTTTACATTACTATTGGTTAAACAGTTTATTTTAATCTTTTTTTATATATTATTTGATTCTGCATAAAGAAAATCTGGTAATCTTTTGATGCTTCTTACTTGATCACTATTATAATTTATAAAATCTTTCTTTTCACATACAAAGAACACGAGCACACGCAAAGAAATTTCTAGTTATCTATGTTTAGTAACGATAAAAAAGTATAACTTCTTACGTGCGTACATAAGTACACACAACGGATTTAAACTTGATTTTTTTACAAATGCTTAACAAGCGATGAGGATGAAACAGCCATTTAATTAATCATTTTTATAACGTTCCCTATTCTACAATAAATTTTAATACAATAATACTAGAAAAAATCTTACTTACTAGGTCAGTAGCTCAATTGGGAGAGCAGTAGACCGGACATTCAAAGATTGCTGGTTTTTGTCCCGCCTAACCTAACCTAACCCACATGAGGCCAAATACAAACTTATGTTGGAAAAGGTTCAGAAGGCTTTTCTACGCTGTTATTATAAACGGGTATATGGTTATTATCCCTTCATGTACCCAACAAAGTTCTTGTTGGGAATGCTGGGGATCAATTCGCTGGAAGCTAGGAGAGCTCGAATGGAATTTTCAACTGCCATTGCAATTTTGCGTGGGGATGTGGACTCGCCCGAATGTGTTGAGCGGTTGTCTCGTCTGTTTGTGCCTGATAAGTATCTGCGTATTCGATCCAGTCGCCGGCATCTGCTGTTTGCGTCTCCGCCATGTCACACTGTGGCGCGCGCGCAATCGCCGCTGTTTCGCATGCATCGGGCACTAAACGCGCTCCTTGTGGCTTATCCAGAGTTTGACGTCTTTGTTGACAACCCTAGATCCTATTTAAATAAAATAGATAGTAGTCTATGAATTATGTAACTCAGCTATTCATAATTTTGTAATTGGGTTAACCCCGTTTAATTATGTTAAATAAATAAGTTAAAATTAATAATATTTACTTTATTCAATGTACCTTTTAATGCTTCAAAGAAATAAATACAAATTAAAAAAAAAAAATAGGCCCTGCAATGTCTTGCGGCTTCTTCTCAGTAGGTGCTATTTAAGTCTCGCGACTGTCATAGGTCTTTAGGATTTTTGCAGCAACTATCACGTTTTTATCCAAACATTTTTCTTCAGCATTTTTGAATGGTAGAATATAGAAGAGCTTTTAATATTGGTATAACAACTATTTATACCATAATGGCAAAAAACGATTTTTACTTTCAATATTTATTCGAAAATAATTAGGGGCCTCCTGTTGCCCCAGGGATTCCAGACCTCCATATTCGGCCCCAAATGCGATTACCACGCCGTTTACCAAGCGTGGAAATTATTTTTTAAAACTGCCCATTTTTTGTAGAGTCTCTGTCGTGACTTGGATGTTCTTCTTTTTAAAAAGATATCAGTTTTCCATGGAAACAATATGCATTACGTAAAGTCGTGTACAAAAACTCAAAATTTCTGCAACCGATTTTCAGCTTAAAGTCCAACACATAGAATTCAATATCATTGAAAAAATAGCAGTTTGTGGTTGGTTGTTGTGCTACTGTATGTAAGCGTAACTAGTACATATTAGTTCCATGAAGTATTAATTCTTTTTAATTCTTCTAAATCGTGAGGAACATAGTCACACTTCGGACACTGGCAGAATTGTTCACAACACGCTTAAATGCCTCTGTGAAATTTAATAGAATATTATACTCCATGTCACTATAGAATTATGCAGTTGATACTCTATGACCATTGTCCTGACAGTTCTATCTTCTCTCTGGTCCTGACATCGGTATGAGCGGAAAGTATACCTAAATTCAAAATTTTTTATCAATTTATCGCCGTCTTTTATATTAATTATTTCATAGTGTTTTTTTAATATAATGTGAGTATTTACTACTAAAATAAGTATGTTATTTAAATATTTGTGTTGTACTACCAAATCAGTTTTTCCATTGGTAGAAATTAAGCATGTTTCGAAATATCCTATTCTAGGATAAGTTTGCAAGTTTATCAAGTTGGTTTGTATCGGGATTAAGGTTAATAAATTAAGAAGACTCAAAGAATTTAAATCACGTTTTTATTTAAACTAAATCATGTTCAATTCTGTTATGATACCTTGTTACCTTTTTAATATTTTAAAACTGTGTTCATCATTAAAACCCTATTCAGCCCCTTACTGTTGGGAGCAGGGTCTTCTTTGCGGTTGTGAACACCATTAGAATTCTATAAAAAGCTCAAAAGCCTTGAGCATAGACGGTAGCAAGCCTATCCGTATTTTATAGGATACATTTCGGAGAGTGTGCAGCTGAATTGCACAACCTTGTTCCGCTGTCCCCATTTTTTCATCGGACAACCAGACTTACAAATTGGCGACACCATTATATGGTTGATATACCAGAGTCGCACTAAGCATTTTGGTTCCAATTATATGATACGTACCGCTAAGGAGTGGAACTCTTTGCCTGAGTCTGTGTTTCCTGACAAATACAATTTAGGGGTCTTCGAGTCACGAATGAATAGGTATCTTCTAGGCAAGCGCGTCACATCATAGATCGCATCGACGCTTACCACCAGGCGAGATAGTGGTCAAGCGCATGCCTATTTTCTATAAAAATAGAGTGTAATACTAACTACTTAGGTACGAACCAAAAAAAGTCATTCGTCTTCCAGGAAATTTTCTCGCATTCTGGAGGATTCTCGCAGCTGTTGGCTCGTAAATTCGCACTGTACATAATAAACATAAAACTCATTATAGCATGTATAATTTCGTTATGAAAATTCTATTTCATTCCTCTCCGCGGTAATCTTAATTGGGCTTTAAGATCGGGTTCCGAAAATCGGAAATCACATCACGAATACTTATAATAAAACCTCCTGAAAACCTAAGTTTTATATATTACATAAAGCTATAAAATGTATCCATTCGATTTTCAGCTTAAAGTTAAACATATAAAGTTTATAACATTTGAGAAAGTTTGACACTTTCTTGTAATTTTGCGTGCTCAAAGAAAGTTCATGAGCACGTCGTCGACCAAGGCGAAATTTCAGGGTCAAATAGAAGATGTCCTGACAAAAGGTCAGGTTAAGTAGGTAGTAAGTAAGAGTTGAATAAGTGAAAGATGTATGTCAGGATCGTGGATAGTGGAAATCTGTGATCTCTGCCTACCCCTGCGGGAAAAAGGTGTGATTATAAGTATATATGTATGTATGTTTGTATGTATGTTTGTAATTATGTATGTTTGTTTGTTTGTATGTATGTATGTATGTATGTATGTTTGTATGTATGTATGTGTGTATGTATGTATGTGGACCTCCAACTCTGTACCAATTGAGCCGGTTCAACATTTTTAATGACGTTGCTCCCTTCCAGGTCATCCCCTCTTAGCGAGGACTGGCAGGGCTGTTATCGGCC
Organism: Calamotropha paludella; assembly: GCA_927399485.1. Taxonomy (NCBI): domain Eukaryota; kingdom Metazoa; phylum Arthropoda; class Insecta; order Lepidoptera; family Crambidae; genus Calamotropha; species Calamotropha paludella. The sequence goes on along the minus strand of OV656830.1, from coordinate 8,591,285 downwards.
TGACCTGTGCTACTCACTGCTGCGGCTTCTCAAGTTAACTGTTAGATATCTCATGATAATCTCCCGTCCTTCATAAAATAAGCACCAGCGTTTTCGTTACGCTTTTATTTTCTAGGAATGTATAGCTTTTTATTGGTGCAAGAATTTCAAGAATTGAGCTAGTAGTTATGCCATATATGGTTTAATAGCGCGGCGTCGCCCGCAATTTTTTTTCAATAAAAAGTATCCTATGTTACTTCTGATACCTCCAAGCTTATATGTACGAAGTTTCATGATGACCGGTTTAGTGGTTTTTGCGTGAAAGCATAACAAACAAACTTACATTCACATTTATGATATTAGTAAGGATGTGATGTCAAGTTAAATCAACACAACCTCCCTGGTCGAGTGGCAGGTATACTGGTTTTCAAGATAACGCCTATTAGAGGTCCTAGGTTCGTTACCTGGGTGGGTTAATGTAGAAAACGAAATTTCCTGTATTGGCTAAGGTCTGAATGATGTGGTACCGTCATTGTTTCTGAATTCTATAACAACTTGTTCAGCTACCTAGGGTTATGCTTTAGTTACTAAGCTTTTGAACAATGTAATGTGATGTTGTCTCATATGTAATTCTACTTCATCTCATTATGCATTGCAGGGAGCGCGAATATTTTTGATTCAGCAGAATATTTTTCTAAGCCTTTTTATTTTAAATAAATCTTAAAAGTAAATAAGTTGCAGTTTTTTCCTTTAAGTACATTACTTTTAATTTTTTAAAGTTAATTAAATTCTAATTTTTATACTTATAATTATTTTATGTTAGCGGAACCCTTTGATAGGGTATAGGCCTCCTCCATTTCCTTCCATTTTTGTCTATTTTGTGCTATTTTGTCCAATTTTTCCCGCTATTATTACTATGTGGTCCGCCCATCGATTATGTGGTCCTCTCCACGTCGGGCTCTTAAGAGCAGCGGAATATAACACACATAAATAAAATTAAAAAAAACCCAGACGTACAAACACAGAACATACAATAATACAGATAAGATGTTACATGGCGAAATGTATACTGTCCTAATTTTTTTAGTAAAATCAACAAATTTCTCTTTGCATGTCCAGTATGCCCCCCTCCCCCGAAATTGAAGAAAGATGAAGGTCGAAAGCGAAGGAATGGTGGCCATCGTTCAAGGGCTCCGCGATGCTGGTTTGACTGTCACGTTGCTGGGTCATCGGAACAACAACATGGTCACTGCTACAGGTAAAAAGGATAGCACGATTTTGATTGGAATTATCATCATCTCAGCCGGAATGCGTTTACTATTGCAAGGAAGCTTCCTCTAACAATGGAGGGCCTAACCATAATAAGTCGAATCTTATTTAAGTGTCGAAATTGAGTTCTCGCTCAAGGGCAGTTTTCTGCGTTCCTATATGCAGACCTAACCACTCCAAGAATCGATTTCTCGTAAGAGCTTGTAAATAATTAAACAGTAAATAATTTCAATGATGTTTGCTAATCAGCCAGTGCAATAGCTAGAGTCTAATAAATGCCAATTTTATTGTTATAGAATAGATAGGTACATATCGACGGCGAAGGGCCATTGTCACCTAACTGCTAAATTCAAAATAATACACAAGCTGAAAAAAACGTTTAATTTCTTGACAAGTTAATAATTGGTTAAAATATTGTTTATATATTTTTTTTGTTGATGCGCTTACAACTGAAAATGCGCTTAGGAAATGTCATTAAAACATGCAAATAACGAACTTTAATTCGAAATGACAAAAAAGGGATTTTCTCGACGATTTTCAGTTAGAAGGTCTTGGCACTTCCCCTTGGGTATAGATATATATACATATATAATATATATATACCCAAGGGGAATATAATATAAGTAAAAATAGTGTAAATTTTATACATAATTTGATAAAGTATGTATAATCTCCCTCTTATTTTGTTACACCCTACAAGGCCCAAAAAGGTCAATAACATTATTTATTTATGGAATGTAATAAATGATTTGAGTTTTAAAAAGGTAGGGTTAAAAACAAACTAGGTTATACGCAGAGAACGGTTATATGCAGAGTTATAGGCTACCTTTAGCAAGCACTTGTCTTTAAAAAATATGTCTTAAACTTTTGTGTCGTGACTAAGTAACCGACAAAAAATAGTTTTATTGTTGTGTCCGTTTTCAATGGCTTTCAACGTGTTCATCTATTTCGTGAATACCCTCCTTTCTTGAAGAGTGCCTTTCATGGAGTTCGCTTTGGTACTTGTGACTGTATTAGTACCGTTACAAGCATCAACACAGTCTACTTTTTTCTTAGCATCTAGTAACATATTCTTTACGGGATAGATCTGTATTTGATGTTATATTTCTAGCTGTTCCAGGAGGCCAAGACGTGCATGTCAAATCTTCTCAGGAGGCCCGCGCTTCGCCCCCTTCGACAATCGATACGGCAGCACAGCTTTGCGACGACCGATACACGAGCAGCTACCAGGTAAATAAAACTCCGTAATGCGCACAGCAAAAGTGTGGAACTCCCTCCCTGCGTCTGTATTTCAGCGAACTTATAATCCGACCATTTTCAAAACCAGTATGAATTAAGTTCTGGGTTAGCTCTTTTCATGGCGTATCCTGTCTTAGCCCCCGGGCTTGATAAGGGTTCTTGACCTTATTCTAAATAAAAAAACTCCTTTGTAGCGAATTTCTTAACTGCTTTCATGGTCAACTTAATTCATATACCGCAGATATATAATATTGCCGTTTCAAATCCTTTAAAATCGACTAAGACGATAGATTTTACTAGGAATACTGATATTTATGTCATTAGCACCGTACACATTGCTCAGTTTTGGTAAAGTGATGGTAGTTAAGTTAAGCAGATACAGAATAAAGAAAGACAGTAACATAATATGGAAATAAATGCGAAGCGAAGGTGTAGCTGTATCATCTGTGCCTTTACGTTGTTACGCAGAATGTCACAGAAACGCTTGTTTAAGGAAATTATCTACGTAAAGATTGTGTTTATTAAGGGGAAAGGGAACAAGCAAAAGAAACCAAACCTTAGTCTTCCTTTTAAAATCGGTGTCCAAATCCCATAAACAGAAAAGTCAGACACCAGGAGACGTTCTAATTGCAGGTGGCTCACTGCAATGTGCAACCAACATCTCCAGTGCCCAATCCTCCTGAGTTTCCGAGACGACGAAATGACCTCATTCCTAGTAAGTCCATTACTTTATACAGTTCCACTAAGACTACATGGTATTCTCATAAACCAGAATTATATAATCTTTCTTACACACACACCATTCAAAGCCCAAAGTAAACACTGTGAGGCTTGTGTTATGGATATACAAGGTGTTACAAAAATACCCGTAAAGCGGAAACGGGGTTAAGTGGTCCCTTATAAAGAGTCAATTTACAATATTTGAAAACCTTAGTATCGCAGTATGACTTACCGCCAAAATTAATAAAAAAAAAACATTTATGTGCCAACCCTAGTTCCGTATAATTAAAGAGTAAATAACACAGAATCTATATGTATATTTTTACCTAATATCCACGGAACGACAAAGTCAATAACTAAATGTACAGAAGTCAATCAGATTGATATTACAAGTCTCTTTCAAACTAAACTAACACTTACTTTTTCGTAACAAACAACAAATTTACAGAAACGGCTTCAATTATGCTCCGCCTTGCTCAATGCACAACCTCGCTCGCCAGGATGTGGCTTGTGTGGCATTTCGCACCATGATCGGTAAGATCGGTTTTCGACGCGAAAACAGACCTTAGACGCTGCTCCATCCCTTAAACGGTTGGGAAATCGGAGAAATAGACTTTGTCCTTCACATAACCCATAAGAAGAAGTACAAGGCTGTGAGGTCCGGAGAGCACGATTTAAGTTTCCATCTTCATGGCCTACGCACATAGAGCACATACCCCAATAGAGTAGAAATGTCAATTATTTTGTTTGAAAACAATTCCGCTAATTCGCCGCTTCTCACACTGCTCTAACTGCGCTCCGATTGGCTATCCTAAGGTCAACTATCACTCTAGAGATGTGGTAGTGTCCAAGTATCAAAGGTTCATCGATATCGATAGCCAATACATCAGTAATTATAGCAATAGTGAATAATTTAAACGTGTTCTCTTATGGAAATAAATGCCTAAAAATGCTGCTAGTGATCAAATAAGAAGATATTACCCCTGAATTGCACCTTAACAAGAACCAAACCAATTACCAAATTACATTTATTTAGTTGTATTAAAAGTAAAGATGAAATAATCAATTAACCATTCATTGGCTTACTGATTTTTAAAATGAATTAGCTTCGTATAAATTCTTCTGACTGATTGTTTGTTATCATATGTCTTTTTATTGCTAAAAAAAGCTAACACAAAAAAACAATTTTAATTCAATTTGTTACAAACCGATTTATTCAAAAAAGTATAAAAACCGTTCAACCGTTTATTTCAACTACACTAGATACCTAATATATCGGTATAATCGATCAAGTTTTAGATAATCAATAATGCACAACACTATCAATTAGATCATTAATGCAAATACATATTATAATTTCAAAATTACTTTTAAGTTTGAATAAAATATGTAATAAGCTACAATAATGTTATTTATCGATACACCCCTTGATCCTTTGAATGCAACACTAGTGTTGAGAGCGTAGACTAGAAAGAGATGGCGTAATGAGAATTACTTTATGTGGAAGCAGGACGCATAGACACCTGAACACGTGCGTCAACCATTTCACTTTGATTGTCCAGTTTAACGTGAGCCCTGACAATTTTTTATAAAAAAATATTTTTAACTATAACTTTCCGATGAAAGGTTATTCCGTCAGTTTTATATTTTGAAGTTCTGTTGTTTTTTCCGCGCCACCGAATAGAACGGCACGCCATTATGAAACTATTTATTTGAAATTAAATTTCGGAATAAGCAGACACATACGCACAGATCCAATACTGGTTTTGTACTGTTTTTGTGGGAGCGAGCGTTAATATTTATAAGTGACAAATCACTAATCAGTTGCGGAGGCGGACAGCTCAATATTACCACTCTATTGGGTATGTGCTCGATGCCTACGCATAACATCGTATCGTAATAGTTAGGGTTAGAAAGCATAGCCATTTTTTCACTTTAGAAACAATGTTGCTTACAACACGAAACAATATTGTAAGATATGGATTAGAAGATTTGAAATTGACACCATAACTTTCTTTTTTTCGAAGCCATTAATTATCTCTTAATGAGTATGCAAACCTTTTTGAATGAAAAACTTAAAATCCGTTAAAGAGTACACTCTGTTAAATAATCTATAATAACTTCATTTCTATACAGTGACAGCTTACTAGGGTTGTCAATATTTTTGGCTTTTATAATTTATTACATTTTTACGGGGTTTTTGCAACACGTTGTATAGGGTAACGGATAGAGAAGTTATATTCATATAAATAAAATACATGGGTATTTTATTAGTCTGCTATCAATGCTCATGTTCTTCACACACATCTGCCTTTCCGGGACTCGAACCCTGGATCATCGGAGTGAAAGGGAGGATCGCTACTATTGCATCAAACTGTTGTGCAAATACATATATGTATAAATAATTTTAAGGAGGAAACGGTTCTGAATTTATTTCTATTCAGATACTTCACACACTAGATAACGACACATTTAAGAAAACATAAAGAAAATGGGTCTTGACGGACGGACAGACGAACAACAAAATGATCCTATAAGGGTTCCGTTTTTAATACGTAGTAAGAAACCCTAAAAAAATAAAAACAACAGACAAAGACAAAAGATATCTGATGTTATGTAAATGAAAAGTAACAAAGCAACAAAATAACACTAATTCCACACACATAAAACTCCAATTTAATTGCAAAAAATACATGTTCCTTATGTTATGATTATGACCGTTAAAGTTGCGGTCAAAAATAACTGATGACTTGATTATTCGTATAAAATCTCAGATGGTACCGTGGAAAAGCGTCTTACAACTCAATAACAAAGTTTGGCATAGAATTTGGTTTTGCAAATTACTAAAAATCTGATGTATCTTTCAGCTCAAGGCAACTTTGAAATCGGGGACAAAAGAAGCGTCAACACACGCTCTCCAATCAAAATAAGTGTTCATCAAACGAATACATATTCAAGCCCTGACAGAGGTGAATTTATTTATAAAATCAACACTAAAATAAAGAATACAAATACAGATATTTTAAATAAATTTCAAGAAACTCTCAGAAGTATTTAGTTCCAAAGTAATCAGAATTTGTTTAATGGGTTTTAAACAACGTATAAAATCTATTTATACAGTGTTTGACCGCGATGAACTCCGAAACTACTCAACCGATTTTGATGAGTTTTCATTTTGCTGGATTTGTGTCAATTTAGGACATAGGATAGGTTTCATTCAACAAAGCAACGTGTGGGAAAGTCAGTTAGTATATGGATAAGTATATAAGATTATCAAAACTGAGAAAAAACGCTTGTGCTCATAACATAACACAAACATATGTACTTGAATTTAATGATTTCTGAAATATTAAACGAAACATGTTAAAATTTTTGATTTTATAAAATCGGCATTGTACCGTGTTTATAGCAAAATAAGGATTATGATTAAGTTTTACCATCCTTACCAGGATTCGAATAGACCAAGACCTGTGGCGCAGAATGTAGACCAATTACCCTTTCACCAAGCAGCCGTCATGAATGAAATAGCTTTAAATTTTCCACAACGTAACCATAAACATTCTCTTTATAAAATCATCTTTATCAGCCTGTCAATATTAGGGAATTATTTGTTATTATTATCGTTGGGACACAGGCGCTTCCTACGGGTTAAACACCGTTTAACCGCGGACCGTTCGGGGATTTTGAGGGTGAGGTACGATTCAGACCGACCGGCTCGCATCGGCCCGGCCCGGAAGGCATTTCACAATGCGGTAAAGGAAATTGAAACTTCTTACAAGAAATCAGTTCATATTTCTGCCACATATACATTCCGCGACGGCCCGTCGGCTCCGGTCGGCTCCTGCCGGCGCCGGTCGGCTCCTGTCGGCGCCGTTCGGATAAAAGCGGCTCCCGACGGATACCGCGACCGCGACAGCTCCATCGGTATGCGACGGGTCAATTCGGAGCCGTGCGGCTGTCGAACGCTCAGAACAATAACTAAAGCTGTAGAAGCCGTGCTAAAATAACAACACAATACGTTAGTTCGTACTATTATAATTCTATGGCGTCTACACAGCGTAATGCAAGCAGCACTTTTGGGCGCTCAGGGTGTTTGCGCATGCCGCGGGCGCTGTCGGCTGTCGCAGCACGCATATGGCAGTCGCGGCAGCCGTACGGCTCCCGCGGCAGCCTTACGGCTCCGTCCGCATCCGTTACGGGCTGAGCCATTGCGGGCCGGTCGGTCTAAATCGTACCGTACACTCCTTACGGGCCGTCTACCGTAGTTTGTAGTGGCGACTGCCGCAAGCGGACCAACGGTAAAATAGATTGGTACGTCCCAAGGGTTTTAATGTGGAATCCCGGCCTACGTTTCGTGCACAATGGCTAGGGGGAGTCCCCAGATATCCCCACCGTCTACCCGCGGCGTGGGAATCCATAAATATATCCCTTGGGTCAAATAGGGAAAGTGGATCGTAAGCCCAATGCGGATTGAAGAATGCTAACGCCTACAAATGCAACCGGGTTCACGGTGGAGCACGAGAATTAATTATTTGTCTCTGATGGCAGTTTTTTGTTGAAGGGAAGTTCTGTTATTGACTTCCTCCGGCTGGGAAACCGATAGCAAGACTGATGGTCTGATGGGTTATTTAGGAATTCGCTCTTTATTGAAACTGGTCGATACGGGAAGTTGTAGATATAGGAAGTGGTCATTATGTACTTAAATCATAGCAACCAACCAAAATGTAGGTCGTACGTTAAATACTAACTATATCACTTAAAGGTAACTGTTTTACAGGGTTATTATCAAACACTCAATCTTCCAAGGGTACAGATGCTTTCGTGACATCTCTAAGAAAATACCCAAGCATTTCTCCTGATAAACATCTGTCCTCGGAGTTAGTGCAGCGAGTTTTAGCTTACACTCAGGCTAAAAACTGTTAGTATAGTAGTACTTAGTAAAAACCATTAAATAAAGAAAAGCTATTTCCATAAGGCCAGTTTATGGGCCAACTTCGCAAGGAACTTGTATTTATTCTTGCCCTGTTGAAACGTGTCGCAACAAGTACAATTTAATACATTTTCGGCAGTGCCAGTAGGGTTGCCAGGCGTCCGGATAAAGCCGGACATAGCCAGGCTTTTTGTATACGTGTCCGGCCAAATCAGCGGGTATCCAGCCTATCCCGATTTTGGAATGCTTTTTATTTTGGTATCTTGATTTGCAATTATTGTAATTATAAAAAAAAATATATTGTAATGATAAGAGAAGACGAATACGAAGACGACGAATAGAAGAATTCAAAATATCGTGGTAAATTAAAAAATACCATTGTTTGCTTTACAAAAACTTTTCGTGTTATGATAAGACTAAATACTTAAGTAGGTACGACTTCTTTACCCAAATTTCCGGTTAAACTGACTAGTCTGTCCGGCTTTTTAGTTTTAAGAACCTGGCAACCCTAAATGGAAGTCTAGCAATGCTACACATTTTACTATAAAACCAGCCTAAGAAATGTCGAAGTAAAAAAAATTATCGATGAATAAAATACAAAATATATGTTCTTGTTTAATTAGTACTCATCTCACATAAATCAATTAATTTGACTAAGGCTTGTAACAACTATTATGGTTTTATACATTTTTTATAGATTGCTCTGATACTCAATTTGGCAAATTCTATTTTGCGTTCATACATGTCTTGCAGCAACAGCTAAGACGAAGTTTCTGCTTAATGGTTTGCAGTATTCGCCGCTGTGTGTACACGCACACAACGACAACATTTGTCTAAACTATGTTTTGTTATCCCAGAAAAATACAAATTTTGTATTTAAACTAGCTTGTGCTCCCCTTAATAGGTCTACTCTACGCTACAAAAAATGCTTCAATCTTTAAATATCATGTTTCCCAACTATAATTTTGATTTTCTTAGTTCATTCATCAGAACTGATAAGCACTTTCTGGGTTTGAAAACATATGATATTGCTATCTTTCCCTTATCGTTTCTCAACTCACGTTGCATTAAAGTTTAAGATCAGCATTCACCTGACCTAAAAATATTTATTTTATTTTATTTGCTTACATCAGCTTTAAACCAGGCCTATCTCTGGTTCACGCTTTATAACAATGGGTCAGGCTATCCCGGTGATAACTGACAGAGAGCGTTTATTATCTCAGTAGTAAGAAATCCACAGCTGGAAGAAAACTTCCCCAAAAAATATGGTGGCTTCGAGTGGTTTCACCATAATCTACACTCTTGGCAAGCGGGTCGCAGTAAATTAACATAATTCTGAAAAACGATGCTGCTTGTGGTTTACCGGAAGTATATGGTGATAAAATCCAGTATCATTAATAGCCAAACACCCTTGCGGTTAGCATATAACGCTTAAAAATATACTTACGTTCGTATAAGTAGAATTATAAATATAAACATAAACCGAAGAGCTATCTCAATATTTACATGTTCAGTTTTCAAGAGCTCTCACCATTCCAAGGCCATTCGCAATATACGCAACAAGATCTTCAAAGAACAAACGCTAGATGGTGTTAGATCTGGTAACCTGTCTAAGGGCGTGCAGACATACACGCGGATGCAGGCAAGAAGGAGAGAGAGGGACATCGACATGGGCGGAATGCGAGATGCTAAGCTCAGAAGGTTAGAACTACATAGCCAGTTGGAAAATTGGAAAAATTTTAATTTTATTATTATTTTAATCCATATTGCCCATTATATTTATGGTTTTAACTGCTATTTTTTGGAAAAGTAATCTCCCGGATAGCGAGTTTCCGGTGTCATCATGAGATAAATAGCTTTTTTTTCTAGTAAAAAATATATTCTGAGATAAAAAAATAAAGTAGTTAAATGCTTATTTATAAAAAAACTACATAGCTGTTTCTTCCTTATCGATTATTTGATACTTGTATAGATATAATACTTGAGAGATGGCGCTAGTAGTCAGTTCGCTTGGAAAAGTTCAACGGGTCTGTCAAATTGCCAGAATGTAAATTTTGTAACATATTCCGTTAATTTATCCTTATCATGTTACCTCCACGTTACACGACTCTAAATCATCCATATCATTTTACTTTTATGTAACAAGTAAAAATTATAAAAAAATAAAAAAACAAGCTACACAAATTTCGATTCGAAGGCAAAAATAATTTATTCTGTGATCTAACTTTGTGTGTTTTTTAAATGTTTCGTTTAAAATGGTTTGTTTGCTATCGACTGGTCTGTGCTCACAATAATTGGTACATGAGTAAATATTATAGAGAGATTGATTTAGGAAAATTAAGAATTAAATAGGAAAGAAATACTCAACACCATTAGCCGAAAAAAAAATCCCTCCAATTATATAATTTTAATACGATTATATTATTGTATTAATCGAAAGTTTAAAAAAAAACTGGTCCAATCCAATATAAGTTAAATACGGGATTTTTACCATGTACCTTGTTTTTGTTTTTATTGAGTTTCCGATATTTACTTCAATTACTTCAGTTGATCCATGATCATGGCGCTTGCAACAGTATCGAAATATCGGAAACTCAATAAAAACTAGGTACGTGGTAAAAATCCCGTATATAACTTATATTACTATAATGTTAGTGACCATGAAAGTTTAAAACAATAAACTGGTCCAAGATCTTAAGCTGTTCATTCAACTGATAATATAATCCCTTTTCAGGTACAAGAATATCCAGATAAGCGAAACATACGATTACCTGACTCCTCGTCAGTTCAGATCGAAGGTTGTGGATGTCCGTTACCTGAGCGACGTGACTCGATGCCTAAGGGATACTCTGCGACAGATCTGCGATGATCAGACACAGGTGAGGGCGAATACATTTCGAATGTGGACCAATAATCGCTGTATTCTGAAATACAGGCAGTCCTCGTACTTACGGCACGTTAGGTACGCGACGTAAAACGAAACGACGTAAGTCTAGACATATTTTTTCATAGGTTTAGGTACATGTAAAACTCAAGGGTTAGGATCCACACAGACTCAAAAAATACATACACAATAAAGGATATACACACTTTATTATCAAAAGTTAGTTCTTAAAATAATGAGATATGTACCTACTTATGAAATTTCTAGTTATTTTTGATATTTGTGTGTTATTAATTTTAATACATATTACGTCTTGATTGTCCGTTGTTCCTGAACTAACTAAACAAAATCAGCATGTGCGGGGTAATCCCCGCTCGCCGACACCGCGCCCCGCCGGCCCCACGGAAATTAACCTCGCGACAAGTGAATTCTCCTATGCCGGAAATCAAAACAATTGACGTAAGCTTGAGGAATAGTGTCAAAACATTGTTCGACGTAACTTGAAACGACGTAAATCGAAACGACGTAAGTCGCGGACTGCCCGTACACAACAGTATGCTGGCCAGTCGTAATGACGTCATGAATTCGTCGCCATTTTTTTAATGGGTTCCCAAGTAACACAAGAAGCACTTCAAGAAACGAATAGTTAACTTATGTAGAACTTAAGCTCCCTAAAAACTCTTATATAAGCTCACCGAGCATCTTGACGCTTTATATTGACATTTCAAAACCTTTATGATGCTTTAAAGTGGATAATAGCATATCTAAATGCATTTGCAAAGCCTATAGTTTTTGAGCAACAAAACACAACGCAACTGTACAGCTTTCAGCTGCTTTTAGTGCATTTTGGATCTATAATAGCATTTGAAAGTAGTAAATAACCACTTAATGCTGTTTAGTAGCCTAAACACAAACCGTTATAATGCCACGTAAATCCGTTAGACAGCTTTCAGCGGTTTTTAGTGCCGTTAGTTGTTCAATAGCACTTTTAACTGGTTACTAAATGCCTAGCACTGCTGGGTAGCATATACGTGAATCCATGTAGTGCCTGCATTTTTAAAGATTAACTTTATTAATTTAATCAAACACACCTGAATTGTTGTAATGCGCAGGAACGGTTATGTAGATTATGCGTTCAGAAAGTCTTTTATCAACTATTGATAAACGGATTCAAATCGTACATATATTCTGAAATAGGATTTATTGTATTGCTCAAGGAACCCCAAAAATTTTGTTCAACCAATGGCACTATCTAAATCTTCATCAAGTCTGCTGGTATACTGGTGAAGCCCTGTAGAACTACTTTATAGACAATGGTGCTACAGTGGTTCATTAAAAGTCTTCTCACTGGCCTCTGACACAATAATTGTTCATGTGTGAGTTTTTCTAATGCTGGCAGCAATAATAAGCCTTTTTAAAGGCTCACCAGGCCGCTAAATACTGACACCATTTTGTAAATATTTTATAACCTACAAATATTATAATTCGGAGCTGTTTATAAAAGCAAAAGACTTTTATAATAATTATATTATTTATTTTAATACTGTCCCACCAATACCATTATATTAATTATGCAAAATTCGTTCTATACGAGAAGTACACAATTGGTTTTTGTAATTCATACATACCTACAAATAAAATTTTATAAGAAAACCACATAATATCAAAGGCGCGTGAAAATTTTCAATGAAACTTATATAAACATTTACAGTAAACTACATTGTGCAGTAATATTTGAAGGCATGAAGTAACAGAAGAGTCAAAAACTTTTACACCGTCTTATAAATTGTAAACCAATTTGCTCTCCAACCCAATCAATCAATTTATGCTTTTATTTTGATGGTTTAAGGCCTTGATGTAAGGCAGGAAGTGACAAGTCAAAAGTCACTTTTTCATAGATATAATGTTTCGCGAGAATAAAGAGTTTAAAGTGGTCTGGAAGTGTGTGAACGCCGGCGTTCTATTGAGCCTTGACTGAACTTTCGTTAAAAAGGGAGACAACGCCTGCATTCTTATGCGCCGGAGGTGGTCATTCATAAGGTATTATTATATTTATATGCATTAATTGCTTTATGTGGTTTATACAGATAATATGTACTATCGAGGTCTCTCGCGCCTTACCACTTTGTAGAAATATTCGTTTGAACTGATCGCATCGGACACGCCCACACGACCCCTAATTGGCTTCGTATTTTACTACGATTTATACTACGACCAATCATAAACAACTAGTTTTAAAATCGCCCTTGATGTCAGTACTGTCAACTGTCAATCTGCTCTCACTTGTTTATTTGCGCACGCGCGCAATTGTTGAATGAATGGAGCGGGGCGTGGCTTGACGCGATAGGCATCGTGCAGTGTGCTAGTGACTTTCGACTTAGGACTGATAAGGCGCCAGAGGCTTCGATAGTACATAAATTTTCCGACACATGAACCCTGCATTGCAATATCACTTAAATAATATTACCTTATTAAACATCATATTTGTTCAACGCTTCTGTTTCACCAGGGTTGTACAATATATATCTATGACTTGAAATCCTAGAATGTTGAGTCAATTAATGTAATATTTGATTATAAATCGCGCAGGCTGTATTCCAGGTATGTCCAAACATACAGAGTCGGTACAGCCGTCATAGGAGGGAGCACCATCACGATTACATGGATCCACAATCAGTAAGATGTTTATTTTTATTAATCAAACACCATCATTAATAGTACTACTTGCAGAGGCACAGACCTTCCGCTTCTCTATGGATGAAACATGATGACAAATGGGGCTTTACTAGGAATGTAATGGTACTATACAATACAATTGCTAGTTTATATAGGGAACTAATTTTTTGAGCTGTTGTTTAAATATTCGAGATGTTATTATGATCAGTTGGAAAACATATTGAGCAGTTATTTAATTTAATGGCACTTGATTAATTATTGCGACAGTAAAACATGGACAGTAATAAAAAATCAATTAGTCGGTTATTTTTTCACACAATGTCAATTCTAAAAATAATTGAGCAGTCCAAATACTGAATGAGCGGTAAAAATGATAAAATGAGCGGTTCGATAAATAGTTCGGCAGATCATAGCGATATAGCGGTGACACCCGAACTCAAATTCATTGAAAAGAGAGGTAAATGTTCGTTAGTTGGGCGGAGCTTATTAGCACGGGTGGCGAAAGCGACCAATCACAGGGTTGGTTAGGTTAGGTTAGGTTATAGAATTGCTTAGAATGAGATTTTTTGCCGACAAATTCCGATTTATTACTGCCCACACGTAACCGCTCGTTCAATAATTTTTGCCGCCCATTTAATTATTTTCCTGCTCAATTATATATTCACTGATCCATTTCATTATTTTTTATTTCTCATTTTTGTTTACTTTACTGCTTAATTTTAACTGGTGATCTAGTTATTAAACGTGCCATTTATAATTTTTAACTTACCAAAACTGCTATTTACAACTGCCTCTTTAAATCAGTGCCGTTTATATACAAATAAGAAGAATTATTACAACGTAAGTGCAACTGGCGCCATCTAGTGTGTAGATGTAAGTTCTGTACATGTAATAAATAAATTCGCTTTGGTCTGTGTCCACATTAATTCCAAGTCAAAACTGTTGTTGCATCAGCGATTATTATGAGTTTTTATGATAATTCGTTATCATAAACATTACGATACGATATTTAGGATTTTATATTTTCCAAAACTTTTTACAGTTCGAATGAACCGTAAACCTCACTTGGGTGATTTCGCCTAGGTATCGTATAACGCGTTAATTTTGGGATATATCAATCCCATGACTTATTGGATGGGAACGTGAAACACTTAATTGGTTTTATTTTATTTGGGAAAATGTATATCTTCTAGAATATTAATGTGTAATAATACTGAATTATGAGGCTTTAAGTGTTCATGAATGTGCACAATTTTCAAGTAAAGCAAAGCTGCTGAATGTTTCGTTTTATTAATTACTAGCGGCCCGTCCCGGTTTCGCACGGGTGGACAAAATTCTTTAAATTTTTTCTAACATTAAATATAGCCTATGTTACTCAGCGTGAATGTAGCTAAAATGGTGAGAGAATTTTTGAAATCGGCTTAGCAGTTTTTGAGTTACAGCAAACATACAAAAATACAAATCTTTCCTCTTTATAATATTAGTGTAGATAAGAAGACCGTGAAGTTTATTGTATATCATACTTTAAATTCCCACATATTTACTGAAACCTGTAAGGGCCCGGGAGCAAAATTTTTCATTGATCATCAAACAAAGCAATAAATAAATTCAACAAAACTCGTAATGCATTCGTTTCGTATTCGTATATATGTCGGCTGTATAAGCGCGAACAATATATAACGCATTTCTTGTGGGTTTTTCAGATTTTTAGATATTTGTAGACAACCCCAAAAATTCCTAAAACAAAATAGATGTTTTCTATGGAAAAGTGGTCTAAAAATCTCACGTGATTAATAAACGAGCCTTTTCAACACACAACACGCTTCGCTTTTATAAGTAATATTGCCGCCGAAAATCTAACAGGCGTTTTGCATTCTTGTTCTTTAACGAAGTCTTTAGACGCGTTTCGAATTGTGATAAGGGCCGGATTTTGGAGGCCTGGAGGCTCTAGGGCATGGAGTACTAAACCAGCCTTTGTCCTAGGGCAACCGAGGCCTCTAATTATAATCGATTAAAAATTCAAATTATAATCTTATATTGCGAATATGGATTATACAGTTGTTATAACAATGATAAAAGCTAAATTATTATTAGAAAAATACTAGAAAAAATCGACTCGGGTCACAAGTGAATTCTCAGGCGGGAATCGAACCCGCAATCTTTGGAAATCCAGTCCAGTGCTCTCCCAAATGAGCAAGCTCAATTTTTTCTAGTATCCGAGTCGATTTTTCTAGTATTTTTCTATCGCATTGAAAAATGCAAAAAATATAGAAAATGATAAAAGCTCTTCTTTATTCTACCATCTAAATATTTAAAAAAATGTAGTCTTGATTGTTGGTGCCGACCCGCTGAAATTTGTATTGTTTAGCTTTTTTTAGCTGTAGGCCTTTCTGTTGTGAAGGGTTAGACCCGCCTAACCTCCCCCAAATCTAACCCTGCCTGTGATTGCGAATGTTAAGCTATCTTCGCAAAGGTCGCATCGGATGGGTGCTCAAAAGATTACCACTTGTAATTCTGATCGCACGTTAACCGTTGATCGCGGTTGCATTTGTGGTCGTCGGCACCAACCAATACACATTATGAGTTATAACCACTCTCCCTACTTTATTTTTATGCTTAGATAAGATCTGTGCCCTTGCAATAATAATTATGACAATGGTTATTTTTCCTTACTCATATATTTCTTTTTCATATTTATAGAGCATGGAATCCAATAACATGGAAGCTCAAGGTGAGGTCAACATATAATTCATTAACTGCCAAAGTAATACTACAATTTCTAGTAATAGTTTCTTTATCTTTATTACAATTTATTACAAAATGATATTCCAAATATTTATGTTAACATGTTATATTTTTTTGGCATTGAATACTTTTTGCTGACATGGATTTTTTTTTATTAAATTTTTACACTTTCTTGCCTACTGTACATTCAAAATTTTAACGGGATTTACGCTGCGTTTATTCTTGTTATATACATATATTTAACCCTGATATTTCGACTCCTTTACAAGATTAAAAAAAAGTTGAGTTATGACCACAGGTGACCTTAGTCTTTCTATGTAAGGGTCCTGCAAAAATTCGAAATGCTTTTTTCCCCTTTTACTCTTTTGGGGAAATAATTTTATAACGTTAAAGCATGTATCTACTAATTACATACCAAGTAAGCCTTCTTACTTTACAATGACGAAATCACTGAAAAAGATCTCCTATTTCATCAACTTAGGGATCCACTAGAATCTACAAAATGCACACACGTTGATTTTTTTACGGCTCTTACTTCCAAAGTAGTAGAGGTTTTATACAAAGTTTTAAACCCTTTTTGGCCCCTTAAGGGTAGAATTTTCTAAAAAGCATGAGGATCAGGGTAAATTTATTTTTTACCAAAAGCATGTTAATTGATGTTTATGCATCTTTGAAAATAACAAGATTTCATTTACTATTTCACTCCTCTGAGGGTACAATTTTATATAAAACCCTGAAGCACTTGTCCACTTATTTTTCATCAGCAACCTGTGTATCGATTTTCATGGTTTTTACTTGAAATAATAAAATCTTTATCTCCTTCAACCATTTATCGGTAGTATTTCCGTGTAGGTTTACTATTTATACTTCTATCAGGAAACGACAAAATGAACGCACTTTTATTATCAAAAACCTCAGTACTTACTTCACGGTTGTCACTTCAAAACTGTAAAAATAGTTTTTTTACAGTCTCAGTTCCTATGGTTTCAAGAGGAGTATCATGCCTGCCTACCTGCGAAGCAATACCTGGGGTTGGTAACTTTGAAATTTCATCAACCAAACTACGAGATACCACTCAGCTGAAAGATTTCCTCTACTGGACGGACACATCCCCCAAAATAGGGGAATTTTCCTAAAATTTCCACACTTGACAGGCGAGTTGAAGATCGACATAATTCGGAAAACGACAAAACAAAAAAAATATTTGTTTGTTTTACGCCTTAACTATTGAATCGATCAACTAAAACTATTACACATACGACGTCAGAGGGTACAGAAAAAGACAAAAGGACTCCTTTTTCGTGAGTGAAGCAGTGAGTAAGCTAGTTTTTTTATAAATAGACATCGGATTATTAGCACTATCAAAATGCGAAAATATGCACTAAAAAAAGGCGAAATATGCATAAAATATGCACAATCAAAAAACATTTACAATAAGAATTTACCTTTATTTTTATAATCATTATCACATTAATTAAAATTATTCATATTTACTAGTTATTATTATAATTATCATTACGTAAATAATTTACTTATTTAATATTATTCTTGTGACAGTAAACAATAATATATTTTTCCAGGTTTTCTGCAGCAAACTTGTGACGTTTGTCACTTAATATTAATTTATAAGCTGAAAATGATCTTTCAAAGTCAACTGACGTTGCCGGACAGAACTTAAAATTTGGCGCCATTTCTGCATAGACCTCTTCAGGCAGAATTTGTCCGGTGTCGTTGATAAACGCGTCAATTTTCTTTATGCCTTCCAAACCGGGATTTTTATACAAAACTGCCTTTAATTTGCCACGAACCTTTTGCAATAGTGAACTCGGAAGGGCGTTACTCTGTTGAATAATTTTTTATATTATTTCCAAGGACTGGTATGGAGGAAAGATTTTCGTTTCTAGTATTATATGCATTTGCATATGCAAACATGCATTTGCATATAATCCGATGTCTATTTATAAACAATGTCACGTCCATATTCTTTTCTTTTACGCAAGTCGTCGCAGCTTTACTTTTTCCTCCCACTATTCTTATTATAATAGCTGTAAACAACTCTTATTCAGCACAAACCGGTTCTTGGTGTAAAAGTTCTCTGGTCTGGTCTGGTCTGGTCTGTATATGATAATTGACAATTCTCATCACGTTTCTAGGATCGATTTAGGGTAGCTTCATGCCTATCGTCATAGTCATTGACGGCACTTTTATCCATTATTCGAAAACTGTTAAAAACAACTGTATTATTTTTGACCAGCATTTGTCCTGCAGGCTACCGGCCGATGAATTAACGAAAAATGTCTGCTGGGTACGGATCGCTTAGACGGCCCCATAATTTTCCGCCTATTAACAGCAAAACGTCTCTGGCACAATCTCTTTTACTATCTAACATTAACTGCGCTGATGTCTCTTAAACAAAACTGTTCTAGCAGTTGCTCAGTAATTTTGAACCGTGTGTGTTATTTCCGCTTTAAATTTTACTAGTTCCCTGTTCGCCGGAAAGGCCTTCTATATCCTCTATTTTAAACTGTTTTGCCATCTTCTCCACCCTTCCTAAAAATTTGTTTCTTTTTTTACTCCTCGATCTCGCAGTAGGTTCTGCAACCAACCTTATCATAGAAGTACCACGGCACATTACCAACTTCCCCAATCTTCATTGACAAAGATATTGTCTTTATTTCTCTCTTATCTATTTATTTCTTATCTACCATAACTTATACCAAAATATATATTTGCATCTGTCCTTTTAATATTCGCATCCAATCCCCTATTATCTTTATTTATTTATTCTTTTCCCGCAGGTGGCCTAGTTACATACTAAGTGGCATAATTTACTTTGTTTTAATTGATTTTTCTGTATCATATGTGTGTGTTCAAAAAAGCGTGATTAATTTATTATTTATTTTCACAGACATACATACCAATATGCCCAACACGGCCGAAACTTTGCTGTTACTGTCAGAAACCTTTGCCCTGCAATTGTCAAGAGCCTTCACAAGAAGAAATATTTCAAAGAAAATTAGAAGAAATAGTTTATACTTGGTTTCAAGAATTACCAATATGCTCCAATGACAAACCACAAAATAAAGATTTAAGAGAAAATATGATCATAGATTTGATCGAAAAACTAAAAAGTTTAGATCACGATGAATATTTTGAGGAAAAAGCTAAAAATGAAATATCGGATTGTGTCAATAGTTTGCCAATATGGTGTCCTGGTGCTGGTCAAGACGTTTTCAAAATGCAAATTATAGATAATCTCATGACCAGAATACGTGGTCTATCGAGTGATGCAGGAAAATATATGGAGGAAATAGCTAAATGGGTAGATAATATTTCATTTAAACATAGAAATAGTCAAGGAGAAGTTGTTAACGAAATTGTTGCAAAGGAGAAAATGGTTGAGAAATTAGGAGCTTTCATAATCAGTCCTCCTCCTGATGATACTTTAAAATCAGAAGTAGCTAAAGTTTTGAATGAATTTCCGATTAAAATAGAAGGAGACAAAACCATTTATATTGATAATCTTGCTCAAACGTTAGCAGATAAGTTACAAACGATGCCTTTGAAAGATAGTAGAAGAGAAAGTACAGCGTTGCGTGATGAGTTTGAAAAACAAATATGGGACTGGCTCCAAGATATACCAAAATTTTCCAGGTCTTCAAATTTAAAAGAAAATCGAAAACAAGTCGAAGCACTTACAAAAAATCTTCAAAAATTACAAGCGCGTGGAATCGATAGTAAAGAAGTACAAGAAGAAATGCAAAATGAAATCAATGAATGGCTTGAACGTAACGCAGATAGTCTAGATATTGAAAGAAAAAATAAATTATCTGAAAAATTATTGAAAAATTTAGTAAAGGCATCAAAAGCTGTATCGAGAGGAGCAGCTTCCTCAGCACCGGGGGCAAACAAAAATCTTATTACTGAACAAATTCTAGATTGGCTGGAAGAGATACCAGAGTTATCAGAAAGTAAATCAAAAAATGAAAATTTAGCAACATCACTTCAAGAATTAATTAAAGATTGCAAAGATGAAAGTGAAATAGAAAGTAAAACTTTGAATTGGCTGACAAATAAATTAAATGAAAAGGGAAAACAAATGGACACTAAAGATCAAAAGATTTTAGTCAAAAAGCTTTTGGGAAAGATGAGCGCTGTACCTATTATCAAGGATGAGGAAGTTCTCACTAATGATATATTGAATGTTCTTGAGGATTTGTCGGATTTAGATGTGACTTCTGACCAAAGTAAAAAATTAGCTAGTGAGTTAGCCAAAAAAATGCGTGAGTTACAAATAAATGGTCAAAATGTGAACGAAGAAACTACAAAAGATGAAATTATGGAATGGTTGTCAAAACTTACAAAAACAACAGGTGTAAAATTAACTACTAGAGACAGAGAAAAGCTGACAAATAAATTACTTTTTGTTATGAAAGCTCCAAAGCAAAGAAAACGCTGGAGCAAACAAGCAGACCTAAAAACTGCAATTAATGATCAGATTTCACAAATATTTGAAGAGGATGCTAAACACCTTGATGAAGATACCAAAAAAGAATTACAAAATATAATATCAGACTTAATCTCTAAAAATATTGACAAAGTACTATCTGATGACAGTAATGAAGTAATGACGGATATAGTTGATATTTTGGAAGAAAAAGCTGGCCTGGCAACTAGAAAAGCTAATCAAATTGCAAATAGAATAATAAATGAAGCAAAAACTTTGGTACCTTCAAATCGGCGAAGTGTTTCAAAAGAAATGGATTTGAAAAAGTTATTTAAACAAGAAATTAATAGTGTGCTCGAAAATACTGAAGTCGAAAATAAAGATGAAATAGAATTGGAAATATCGAACATTTTAGCTAGTCAAGGTATGAGAGGTGAAAATGATGAACAAACTAAAGAACGCTTAATTAATGTACTGAAAAATTCAAACTTATCCCAAGATGAATCGGAAAACATTGTCAATCAGCTGATGGGAACGAGAAGAAGGCTGCCCACAAATTATGATTTTCAATCAAATGTAAGAAAAAATTCTAAATCACTTTCACCAATGCAAAAGGAAATTTTTATTACTAATGCTGAAAGAGAAATATTAGAATTTACGGAAAACTTGTTAGAAGATAGCGGTATATGTTCCACAAAAAAAACAAAAGTTGCTGTGGTGAAACTAGCCGAACGAGTTGGCGACATAATGTCAGATTCAAACACCATGCATTCTGACAAAATTGAATTATTAAACGATGAAGTGTTGCAATATCTTCAAGACATAGAAATACATCCTAGTCCCAAACAAAAAGAACAAACAAAGAAACTCGTTGATAAGTTACAAAATTTAGCTTTCGCAACATCTACACCTCGAAGTTCAAATGCAGATAATGATAGATATTTTCGACCACGTCGAGATTCTCTAGACCCTACAATGTCAAGGATAGATGAATATAGTACTAACAGTCAGTATAACAATCAACAAACACCTACCAAGGAAGAAAAGCAATATACCTCTCAACTCGAAAATAAAATTGCTAATTGGTTGAAAACATTGCCCATTCATTTTGAAATAAAAGATAACAAAGGTTTTAAGGAAACCATGATAAAAGACTTGGCTGGCGATATAGTGGATAGACAAAAGTATTTACAATTAAACCCTAGCGCTAAAACATCTGAAGAGGAAGAATTGGAACATTTAAAATATCAAGTATTTCGGTGGCTAAACAAATTACCAGATGTTAAACAACTGATTCCATCTATTGCTAAAACACATGAATTGATGAAACTTATGAAAGAAGTTCCTGTCCCTCAACTAATCAAGGATAAAAGGTCTTACAACAAAGGTACCACTCGCGAATCTCTTTCGCAACAAACTTCAAACTTTAGTTCAATCCATGACGAGATATCAAATTGGATGCAAGCAATTCCATTTCATCTTTTTACCTCAAAAGATAAAAATCATCACAAGAAGATGGTAAAACAATTAACAGAAAACATAGATGAGTATCAAAAAAACAATACATTAACAGAAACAGCTTTAGACAAATTAATTGTTGAGTGGTTACAAAAAATGCTTACGGAAAACAATCAGTCATTAAAAAATAAATCTGAAGCATTAAAGGAACTTTTAATCAGTAAAGGCGTAGTTTCATTTTTAAATGATGTGGGAAGCGGAAAAGGACCCTCCCTCAATGATTTACCAGACAATACCGTTGACGAGTGGATTAAATCTCTACCACTGAGGTCGAGAAAGACTTCAATGGAGATGAGGCAAATGGAAAGTACCAATCAAGACTTTATTGAAAATCTTAAAAAAATACGTCAGCAGTATTCTCCAGAAACTGCAATCTATGAAACTAAAGTTAAGGAAGAAGTCGAGAAATATTTGCAGCTCTGCCCAATGGAACAAAGCAAACGTAATGATCAAGCATTTATACAGCAAAAAGTGGAGGAATTGCTTAGGAAATTAAAACACTCGGGAACAGAATCATATTCAAAAAGACCGTCAATAAGCAATACTGCTCTTAAAAATATAATCGATAGCTGGACTTCTAATTTACCATTCCAGCCAGGAAAATCTGCAAGCGACATAAAGAGAGATGTCGATGAATTTGTATCCAGAGTACAAGAAATGTTTAGAAACAAAAACATCGCTGACATTAATGATGATTTACAAGATCAAGTAAAGGCATTTTTAAGCAAATTGCCATTGCAAAAGAACCTAGTTACTGATGAGTACACTCAAGATCTTACGAATAAACTGTTATGTTTGATGCAATCTACAACAAAGCCCAGCCCAATAAAAGCAGCAGATATCTTTTACAATGATATAGAGAATTGGTGCGATGGTCTTCCTATTTTTACTGGTGACACTCCTGCAGAAAAAGAAAAAGTAAAAAGCTTAAAACAGAACATTATTAGTAAGCTGTTAAATAAAATAGGAGACCTCAATATGAAACCTGAGATATTTTATGACGATTTACTATACGAAGACCTGTTAAAAGATGAAATAGATGATTTACTAGGTACATTACCTCAAACGCCTGAATTGATTAATAATTTAGAATCTCTTAAAGAAAATTTAATTGAAAAAATTAGACAAGCAAAAAAAAAAAGCCAAAACGAATTAGCGGGGCATGCTTACAAGCAACAACTACGTGATGCAATATCAACTACTCTACCATCTGTCGAAAATGTAGCAACGGAGGAACAAGTCTCATTTGAAATATTAAAAGATACAGTAGCTGACGCTTACATTAATTTACATTATACACCTGATAATGATATAAAAGAAAAGTATAAACAAAAAATAGGGGATGAGATCAATAGATTTTGCAATGATTATTTGAAACGCTTTCCAGCATCTCCCGTGGATCCCAAGAAGCTTAATCAGGATTTATATACAGCTTTACAAAAAGTACCAAAACCCAAGGATGATACAATAAAAGCACAAGTCGAACAAGTAAGAATAAAAGATCAAATCCATGAATGGCTGAAAGATATACCTTTAGATGATCAATCTCCTGCACAACAGTTACAAAAAAATAAAATTGTATCAATTTTGGCTAACTCGTTACACGAAACGGAAAAAGATAAGGATGTTCATCCTGATATTGACGTTTATGATAGGATGCGGCAAGATATAGTCAAATGGTCAAAAAAACTTCCTTTAAAACCTGAAGGAAAAGTCAATATTGATAAAGAGGTTGATAAATTGGTTGAAAGGCTTAAATCTACAGAAGACAACAGAAGATTTAGTATTTCAAATTTAAAGCAAACGTCAACAGAAAATAAATTATCTCAATACCAGTCTCAAATTCCACCATCTACTTTATCTAAAGAAGACAGAGCGCATTTAGGACGAATACGACAAAGAGCTCAGAGGTCCCCGTGCCGGATTGTTCCACCTATTTGTCTGTGTAAAGACACCTCAGTAAGCCCTATACCAGTAGATGCAAGTAGTCAAACCGAGATAAGACTACAACAATATCAACCTATATCTCCAAATATCAACGTAAATGAATATAATTGGGACTCAACTGATGACTCTAAAGTTTGGGACGCACAAAACAAGTCAGACATACAAACTCGAATGCCTTACCCTAGCATGCTTGGCAGGAGTTACTCTCGCATGAGTCAACAGCATATGTCACCTCAGCAGCAAAACATGAGCTGGTCTCCGCCATTTGGACAAAGGAATTCCGATGCTATGCCTCAGAATCAAAACGAATCTTTGCAACCACAACCATGCGCATCTTTGCCTCCACCGTGTATAATAAAGCAACCACCTTGTGTAACTAAACCAACACCATGCTTACCGAAACAACATTCCTGCGTGCCGCAGTCTTCACTACCATGTGTAGCTCCCACAATTCCCTGTGCAGAGCCGCAACCTCCTTGTACAACTACACCTCTTTGTATATCTTCCCAACCACCTTGTACGCCCAAACCTCAATCTCCTCCGCGTCCACCCTGTGCAGCACCACTACCATGTGAAAGACAACCCCCATGTTTACAACAGCAGTCCTCACCACCACTACAATCCCATAGGGCTACACAACCGCATTGCACATATTTACCACCATGTGCCACTCCTCCTTGCATACCACAACTCCCTTCTCTTACCCCCACCCCGTCGACACCACGGATGGAATACTTCCCTCCACAAGTTTCCCAATTATCCCAACAAGATGCTCCGTACGGAATGCCACAAAGACGGACGTCGAAAAAACCCCAGTTCTGCATAAAGTCTTCAGATATTTCAAGCACATCTTCACCAGTGGAAGAATACTCTCCGAGTCGTTCGCTTAGATGTCAGCCGCGAACAACGAGACTGGGATCTTTAGAAAACCTTCCACCTTGTATGAGAACGTGTGCTAGTCAGTCTCCTGGAACTAGAAGATCCAGAGGATCCCCTGATGACGGTTGCGAAATGATACGAGAGGATGATGATGATCACGACATGCCGTGTGTTAATAGACCTTTTAGAGTACCACTTCAAAGTGTGGAGTTCATAAAAGATAGAACTAATGATAAATGTAAATGCCACTGTCGAGAGCGGTGCCTTGGAAAATGTATGGGTAGAAAACCTCGCAGCTGTAACATTACACCTCGTCTGACGTCAGACTCGATGAAATGGTGCTCGAAGTGTTGCGGTGTTCATTGTCCTCATCCAAGCTTTTTATTTTTCAGATAGAAAATGTGCTTAAATTGTCTTTGTGTTGTATGTTGAAATATTGTCTTGTATTAAAAATGTTCCTTCATCTATATTGCTTGTTTTCGAATCATTCGTTTCCTTTACTTTTAGTATCGGCGCTAGTGCAAGCGATGCGTAGTCTACGAAACCGAAGATTTTTAGTTGAAATTTTGCTCTACTTATCATTTACCAGCATTTTCACGAATGCA
Source organism: Calamotropha paludella (assembly GCA_927399485.1). Taxonomy (NCBI): domain Eukaryota; kingdom Metazoa; phylum Arthropoda; class Insecta; order Lepidoptera; family Crambidae; genus Calamotropha; species Calamotropha paludella. The sequence goes on along the minus strand of OV656830.1, from coordinate 8,565,447 downwards.
AAACGCCTCTAATCCTTAAGATTTTATAATTCAATTTCAATGCCTAACACCAAAATATTGCCTTGTTTTTGTTCAGGTGGCATACAAAAGAAACACCTATTTACTCACAAAATTCGTAATTGTGTGTAACTTAACGACTATGCGATAATCATGGAATTATCCAGGGGACCTGGTGATGGAGCTGGATTATGTAATTTTTAAACTGCTAATATAATAGAGGGTTCATAAAAATCGTATATTTAATTGTTTTTTTTTTTTTACTTTTTGTTTAAATTGCATATTTAAATTGCAACTGCAGTAAGAACGTGCTAGACTCACGTGGTAGGTGCCAATAATATTTTTTATTATTTAAATAGATTGTTAGCAATGGAAAATGTGCAACCTGCAGATCATTTGCAGCCATTCGACAAAGCGTTACTCTTTGCCTGTTTAGATTATTTTTCTACACATACTCTGCCAAATGAGTCGCGTTTTATTTCGATTAGTTATTTCAATTAAATCTGAGTACGGATCTGGATTAGGAAATAATTATAATAATACTTAAAGGCTCTTAATAATATAGTCATTTTAATTAGATAGGTATAACGGCAATTCATTAAAAAACTAATATTTTGCCTGAACGGAATCACATGAAAGCGTAAAGGTGTTAACCACTGATATTTAGAATAGTTTTATTTTTAATATTAAATATGACAAAATAACTGAGATATCTTTCTTTTCTGTCGGGCCTGGGTAAATTTATTATGGGCCGCGACCCTTCTTTGGGTTGGTAGTATAGGGTTATAGTTAATAAGCAAAAAAATTGTGCTAAAATAGTTTCAGATTCGAAACATAAAATATGTTATTCGAGACAAAAACTGGTAGTGAGAAAGTGAGATTCATCAGATGGATAAAATCTTTCGACCGATATTACAAATCGTCGTTGCGACTTTAAGACCTCCTATGTGTAATTATATTAAACTCCAACAAATATGTTGGAATTAGTTTCTTCACATTTTTTTCAGTAGACACTTTTTATCGATTATCTCGTAAAACATGAATTTTACACTTAGGTCTTAAGTCGCAACGACGATTTGTAATATCAGTCGAAAGATTTTATCCATCTGATGAATCTCACTACACGTTTTTGTTTTGAACTTTTACCACACTTCGGCGGAATATAAGATAGGAGCTACTGAAAAAGTGTAGAAAGAACAAACACCGATCTAGTCGTGAAGGCTGCTTAGTATTTTTGCATACAGTCCAATTTCATTACCCTATAATACACTATCTTTTTAACTAGAAGGTAGAATATCATTACCAACAGGTTGTTCATCCTAACTTGTCCTATTTGGTAAACAATCTTGGCACTCCTTTTTATTAAAAATGCAGCATTAAAAATCAACTGATAACTAGATTCAATAGGTTTCAGTCTATAATAACGATTTATTGTAATAGATTATTGACTTTGTTATTATTTTACTTTTAAATGGGCGATTTCGTTAAAAAGTTGTGCCAAGATTACTTCCTACTTGAAAAACTACAGACTCTTGGAATAAGAGGAAATTTACTTAGATGGTTGGAATCCTATTTAACCAATCGTTCTCAGGCTGTGGTTCTGGGTGGCTATCGATCGGATTTCGTAACTATCCCTAGTGGTGTGCCGCAGGGCTCCCATTTAGGGCCCTTGCTGTACAATATATATTTATATGATATAACAAGACACGTTAATGACTCTAAGCATCTGCTTTATGCTGACGATAAAAAAATCTTTTTTGTGGTCAAAAATTATAGTGATTGTAATAAGATACAAAATGACTTAAATAACCTTTATCAGTATTATCAGCAAAACAAAATAAATATAAATATAAACAAGTGTATGTGCGTACGTTTTACCCGTAAATTAAACCCTCTTATTTATTCTTATAACTTCAATGGCACACCCATTTCTAATTCCTCCGAAGTCCGAGACTTAGGGTTAATTCTGGATGGAAAAATGATGCTTTCTAGTCACATAGATTATATTACTACTAAGGCTTACAAAAATTTAGGATTTGTGTTACGTACTTGCAAATCTTTCAAAAATTTGGATTCTTTAAAGTCTATTTATTTTGCCTATGTTCGCAGTATTCTGGAATATGCAAGCCCAATCTGGTCACCTCACTATGCAATTTATATAAATCGAATAGAGAGAATACAGAAAATCTTTGTGAGACATATAAATTATCGCTTTCGAAAATCGTCGAGTTCCTACCCCGAAGCATGTAAAGATCTCAATATTCTTACTCTCGCGGATAGACGCAAGTTACTCGATATGTGTCTCCTCCATGACATCGTAAATGCTCGTTTCGATTGCACAAGCTTGGTAGAAGGTATTAAATATGTTACGCCTAAACGTCGAACGCGACATACACCATTATTTCATATACCATCTCGTTCCACGAATTATGCTATGAACAGTCCGCTTACACGACTTGCCACATTGTATAACAAACATTTTAGTAATCTTGACATCTTTATGTTATCCAAGAACGCTTTCAAAAAATCCTTACGTAACTCACTTATCGATAAAGTTTAGAATTAAGTTTAAAATTAAGTTTAATACGTTTGATATTATGTGATTCTTTATGTTATAATAACTGATGACCCAGGTTCGATTTCCGATCGGGGCAGGTATTTGTGTGTATGTGCATATCTATTTGTCCCGGTCTCAGTGGATGTTTCTGTTTGTGTATGTATAGTGTATATGCATGTATGTGTATGTGTGTATGGGTATGTATATGTATATATATATATATATGTGTGTATATGTATGTATGTGTATATATGTATAGTTATAGTTAGCTATGTTGATCTAATTAGGTATCGTAGAAGGAAATGTATTTGTTTTGAATTTATTATTACACTCAAAATTTTTGCTTAGTGTTAGGTCCTATATTAAGATTTCGACAGATTTGTTCGGATTGCTTTTTATCTATAATAGAAACCTGTTATTGGCCTTACAATATAATAAGCTTGTTATATGTACTTTAATATTTGTAACGCTGTTGGTTTCTTAAATAAATAAATAAAATAAATAAAGATTGTTTACCAAATAGGACAAGTTAGAATGAACATACTTTAGTAAATTCTAAACCAAGTAGATTCTTCAAATAAATCATATTTTTTAAATTAGACTTTTATTAGCATGACAGCTTTTTTAAACAATACAAATAGTACAGGATTAAAACAGTACAAAAAAAAAACAAAAAGCAAACAAGAAAGAGAAAATACTTAAACAAACACAAATATATCAATTTTACTCTATGAGGGCTAATATCTCAAACCCCAAATAAAAATAGTCAGATATCGTATTACACAGGTAAAATTGTATTATGGGTGATATTTCTCATTGACTGGATAATAGAAAATTTTCGTGTCAGTTTAATAGGACTTGACAATAAACAATCGAATATTATTTCAGTAAAAGTATCCAGGGAAAGGTACAGGAAAGTGACAGAATGGGTAACGTGGTAAGTCGTCACAATAATGCCTACCACTACACATTGGCAATCTCTCCATACAGTGGCACTTGTATTTTTCTTGGTTTCTATTATTATTCAAGGCCTCATCTATTGCAACTTGAGGCTTTGATAAACCTGCACCAGACACCAATCTCGCGGTTGATCCTGTTGCTACTCTTGTACTAAGTGGATGATCTGACTGGCTTTGAATGAAAACCCCTGGAGTTAAGAATTGCATTTGATCACTCACATTCTGTTGAGGAGCGCAAGAGACTACGTCATTCGTTAGGACTCTTTGATCTTTTGGTTCTGATCTTGACCTGCCAACTTCTTCAGACACGGGACTAGAAGTAGACTCTCTTCTAGGAGTGCTTTGAGGAACAGGAGCCAGAAATATCTTATTATTGGCGTTTGCATACTCTTGTGCAGAACTTGTTTTACCTCCTAAATTACACTGACGTTGACAGCTAGAAGTGGGTTCACCATTTGAGAAACTTAATCCACCAATAGGACCAGCTCTTTGAATGCTGTTGTTAGGAAGGCTAGAGGCATGTTCTCGACGTTTTTTATCTTGATGTGCTAAAGAAAAGTCATTATTACCACTCTTGTTTAAATTCTGTTGGACATTGACAAGTGGAGCCATTATATCTCCTGGGTCCTTTTGTATAAATGTAGAACTAGCAGGGTTCTCTTTCACAAATGTTTCATATCCCAACATATTGTTTTCGTGTCTATTCTTAATTCTTTTGGTCAATTCTTCTACCATATAATTTATATTTAAGTCATTAACCTGTTTTAGTTCTGCATCTTTTTCTAAATATTCTGATATTTCATGTTTCATATCCCTTTCAAATTCTAAAGAAGGATCTCCGAGTGCATCAATCTTTTTTTCTAAATTTCGGAGCCGTTTTGCAAGAATTTCCCGTAATCTTCTTCGTAAATGTGCATTATCTTCATTTAAAACAGGCTTAACAGGAAGATCTTTATACCATTCTTCTATTTCCATTCCTAGTAATATTTCTTCAGCTTCTTCCTTTAATTCTTCTTTATCTGGAATTGGTACGTCTCCTAATATTTTGAAAGCCAATTGGCACAACTGTGATGGATTAATTTCATAAAACTCAATTTTGTTTTGATATTTCACGTTTTCAGCTAATTCTTCCAAACGTTTCATCAAACGGTGTCTGTATATGTTGGCTCTAATAGGGTCGTCCTCTTTATATCGTGTGGAAAGTATATAACCATCTGCAGTTCTTGCAACAAAACAATGTTGAGCTTTATCTGAATTTGAAACGAGAATATTTCTCATTATTTGTCGATTGACCCTATTTACAATTATTTCTCTGATATTTGGTTTATCAGTAATGGAATGAACATATTTTAACATAAGTAATAAGCCATTCAATAACTCACTTTTCCACCCTTGTCTAATATTTTGCATTTCATTCGTTTGAGGTAAACAATCTAACATATTATCTAATCGTTCTTCGAACAATAAATCGAAAAGGCAGTAGTCATTTGCTATGTCCGGATCATCCAAAAATGAATAAAAAGTCTTCCAAATACCATTGTAAATTGCTGTCCTAGCTAAATTTGCTAGTCGTTCTTCGTCGGGTGTCGCAAATTCTAATGGCAGCTCCTGTATTTTATTTTTGAATATTTGAGCAAAATGATCATATAATTCTTGTAAAGACATACCTTGTGGAAGACTTTCTAGCTCTTCTACAATGGTATTATGCTGATTAAAATTCAATGAAGTTTCCGGTGTTTCCAGAGAGTTAGTTTTGTTTTCATTTTGTGTGGTTTTGTTGACAAGAACACCTAAACCATTATTATACTGTTCGTCTTTGTTAGATGTACCTGTTCCCACGACAGTTGATCCACTATCTTGTTTATTTTGAATGGATTCATTATGGTGTTTCAAATGGCTACCTGGCCCTTTGGTGCCGAATATACTTAAAGGATTAACATTCTGCTTACTGTTAGTGGCCATTGGCCCAGTAGTGAATCCCAAGGGTGAACTCAGTCTGATGTTTGTTCCATTTGCATTTCCTGTATTATTTCTAATACTGTTGATATTATTATTTTTCTGCTGGTTATTCGAAAGTGCTACATTTTCTACATTAAGTTTGCAAGGAGAACATAATGATGAAGATAAGTTATTATTTTCATTGTGTTTCGCAAATATAGGAACTGGTATACTCTTTATTCTATTCATGAGGTCAGAGGCATGTTGCAATGTTTGTTGATGTGTTTCACCTACAAGTTTATTAATCCATTTGAATATTTGATATCGTAGCTGATTCATTTCACCGTCATCTGTTCGCTTACTTGAATTATTGAGCGCCAGATATCTTTGTCTGTCAATAATATCACCCGCCAAATCATTTACAACAATTTCTCGAAAGCCTTTATCATGGATTTGTGGTACATTCAAGCCGTTTAACCAATTATCTATTTCTTTTACTAATTGTTTTGCATAAAGTACATGGTCAGCCTCAATTTCTGATTTGTTTATTGGTTTAACGCTCGTATCTTGCAAATGTTCCGCTTTATTGTCAGCTTCCTCTTTGTTATTAGATAAAGTCAACCCATAAACAGTGAATTTAGAGGCTGTAAGCTTAGTCATTGCTGATCCTGATATATGATTTGCCGGTATTAAATCAGATTGATCATTGAATTCTGTGTTGTTTAGTTCCTCAGTATACAAATTTAGTTCCCGTAAGTATGTTTGAAAGTTATTAGCATTTTCTTGAACAATTTCATCATCTTGTTTTAGGTTTAAAATCCCTCGCATAATCTTAAGAATCTCGATCGACTCAGCTTTGCTTATGCTCAAGCGATTAACTAAATTACAGATTACTTCTACCAGCCTTTCTTTTTCGTTTTCATTTATGTGCTCATATAAAAGTAACGTATTCAGCCAATTTTTCAAAGTGCATACGATTTGGCTACAATTTGCATGGTTTTGGAAAATGTCTTTTTCATAACCATATACGCAACTTTGAATGGCATGTACCAGTTTGAGTATACAATGGTCATTTAATTTTACATCTAAATTAGTGTAAATCAGAATTTTTGTTGACCATTCTGATATAATTTCCTTCATGGCAGTTATAATGTCTTTTTCCAGTAATTCTTCATTTAAGTATTGTGTGTTTAACAATGTCACAGCCAAATCATGGATAAATTCATTCCTATGTCGGTTATAAAATAATTCAACATTATTATTAAACAAGTAAGTATCTAACCAATCATCGATTATGTCTTCATACATTCGAATTAACATTCTATCTTGTTTTGGATCGAATTTAGGTAGAAAATTATGTTGCTGCAATATACTTTTGAGTGTAAACTTTAGCTTGTCAAGAGATTTTTTTTTCAGATTTGAATTGCAGGCTGTCTTGACCCATGTTTCAACTTCATTTTCAATAATGTCTTCCACCGACATATTTTGAAAAATACATTCTTGTATTCGATTAACCAATTCCTTAGCTAATCGAAAGTTAAAATCATTTGAATTTTCTAGATTTTCTGCCAGCCATTTAATAATTTTTTCATTTAAACAAGAAGATTGTTGAAAGAACAGTTTTCTCAGATTTTGACTATTCTCGTTTTCTACCAACGTAGAAGTACTAATTTTTTGTATTCGTTGCATAAGTTCAGGAGCACGTTCTATAGTTTGTAAGTTATCTTCTCCAATAACTTTATTAATCCATTTGAAAATTTGATATTTCAGATACTGTAATTCATTTTCGTATGAACTACCTGGATTCATATTTAAGTATTTAAATCTGTCTACAATATCTTCTGCCAAATCCTTAATAGCTTGATCTTCAGATCTTTTATCAGGAAATAATGGAATTTGTAATGAAGATTCTTTTAGCCATGCTTCTATTTGCTGAATTATTTCTTGTTTATAGAAGCTGACCCTGATTTCATTATAATTATTTTCATACTTAGGTACGCATTGATTTTTTATATTAGACAAAGACGCATTATTAAATACAGAGTACGCATCAGAATAAGAAAAAGCATTCGTTTGGCATTTTTCTTTTTCCACAACTTCACTAAAATCATTATCGTGAAAATTTTCTTTAAAGTTGTGTATTAATTTATCAGCAAAATATTTAGATTGATCATCAGAAAGTCCAACAAGATTTAAAAAAACATTGCGAATTTTTTCCCGTAAATGTTCGTTAACATTATATTTTGAATTAGTGGCAAAGATATTAATAATTTTTTCTTGGAGTAAATTTGATTGATTTGTGTCCATAAACACATTATCCTTTTCAAAAATATAAGATAATTGACATGCTATGAAATCTTTTAATGTTTTGAATTTGTTATCTTTAATGCATTTATCGCTATCATATATCTCTTGGTTGGATGGCTCTATCTTTATTTGATACAAGTCATCTACCAAAGAAGAAGCCAATTGATTTAAGAAAGACAGACTATTTATTTGCATGGGTATTTCTTCTAATAAATTCTTTACAATATGTTGTATAATTGGCTTTTTATTATCTATGTTAAAATGTCCAGTAATAGGTATGTAAGGTTCAATCTGTTTAATTAACTTGTTAAGTAAGGATTTTTTCTTGATTGGCACAGTATTTAACCAATTCTTTATAACTTTCCTCAATTCATTTCTATTGTTATCCTTCTCATTTGAAGTCGGAATTTCTATTCTATAAATTCGTATTGAAGATTTTTTAATTTTTTCAGTTTTTAAATACATCTTCTTTAATTTGTTTATAATATTATCTGGTAATCTTTCTCTGAACTCTTTCTGTTCTGCATCACAATCAGAAAGCGATCTAGGCGCTTTTTTTAAGAATGTCCGGATCTTTTCTCTTATCTTTTCTTCTCCCCCTGGTTTTGCTAGTTTCTGCATGAGTTTCTTAATTCTTTCACTCCAAAATTTAGTTGAAACTTCGTCGCTATACACCTCCTTAATAAATTCTATTAGTTCATTTGAAATGTCTTGCGGGCACCTTGCGTGGATGTTTTCTTGTGATTTGATTTTCCTATCACATTGGCAGAACTTTCGTGTTGATACTAAATCTATTGAGCTAAATGATGTCTGTACAGAATTAAATATTTTTGGACAAGGCTCAAAATTTATTTTATCTGTTTTAAGCTGATTCTTTATATTTGCTTCAACCTGTAACAAAACTTTTTTTTTTCAAACAAAGGGACGCTTAATAGATAAAATAATTGTTAATCAAAATACTCACAGCTCTGCACAGATTTGTCATGACGTAATTTGTTATGGACGTAGGGACTGTAAAAGAAAGTAATATTTCTATTATTTATTGACGCCTTGTGGTGTCCAATAGCATAGAATAGTACCAACCCTTCACACTTAAGGGTAACGTAAAAGGCGATTAATGATACTGGACGCAATCAACATACACTTCTTGTAGACTACAAAATAGGCAGCTACGTCTTTCAAATTGTAGTCTTATACTGCGTTATCAAACCCGACTGCTAAGCGTAGAGATTATGTCAAAAACCCTAATTTTTAATATGCGACCAGCAGTGGGCGACTTTCGGCTGTGATGATGATTATTTTTATTATTATTTATTGTAAATACTTTTCAGTAGATTTTGTTACATTATAAACAACATAAGTATCATCTAATGTGGCCATTTATTTATCGATAAAAAAAACTAGAAAAAATTAAGAAATGTACCGATTTATTAGTGTTGTTGCATGAAAATTCTATATACTAATAACAATATCTTTGTTTTTCTTATACTTTGAATTTTGATTTATTAGTATTTAACTAAATACTTCATTAAAAGTGGCATTACATACAAGACAATAAAACGTATCAATTTACCTTAATTTAATAGAAATAGGGACAACTGTGTGGAAATGGATAGCACTCTGGTCCATCTATTCCATAATCTTCATAAGCATAACAAATAGGTTCACGCTTGCATCGCCACAATCTTTTATTGCAAGGACAATTTTCATATTTTTCATTCTCAGTTTCCTCTTTCAAGTCCAGACGTCTTTTAGCAAAAGACTCTTGATGCCCTTGTTGACGGCGACTACTCCTTTTCTTATCTGGTCTTTGTGGTGATTCTTGAATTATACCTTGATGTTGCGGTGTCGAAAACCCGATTGGTTGGCCATAAGATGACATATACCCTGGCAGATTCCTATTACCAGAATAATTCAATACCCCTTCTCCAGAAAGTGTGTTTGGCGTCTGTCCCCGTTCTTGATACGAGCTTGATTTTATCGGTACCTCTACAATAATAGGTACATCTTCCCTTATTTTTGCAAATGATCTAGGGTTAGTCGTTGGAATTAAATTGTTATGCCTTTTGATTGTATAATCAACTTGGTTGAGTCCTGAAAATCCTTGACAACATGGTTGTATTCCATTTGACGTATTCATCACATTATCTTGACTGATTCTAGACTCCATTTTAGGAGATCCTTGGATTACAGGCATATTACTTATGATATTTTCATGATGTGTTTGTACGGATGCTTTTCTCATATCATTTTGAATATTTCTTACACAACAAGATGACCCTTGATTAAGGTACTGGTTTTCTCTTGTCATCCCAGTGATAGGTATTTGACTCAATAAAGAAGACCCATTATGTGGTACGTCTTGCGCTATTCCCTGCTGCTGGATTTTTGTTGTGAATTGTTCCTTTTTACCAAATTGACAACAAGGATTGGGCTGTGGTTGGGGTTGAAATCCTTGCGTTAAAGATGTTTCTAGCGGTAAGTTTTGATTGGCTACCATATGTGGTTTTGAAGATGGTTTCTGAGAAGCTTGACTGTCTTCTATTGTAAAATATTCGTTAGACGGTATTTCGTGAGGCTCGTACTGTGAATTTCGAGGTGAAGATGTATTTGCAATACTACCGTCTGTGATTATGTACCTTGATTGATTATATAATGCTGGGCGGAGAGGCATTTCTGAAAAACTAGAACAACAAGGCATTTGATGACTAAATTCATAATATCCAACTGAGTCTACGAATGCGACAGATTTTCTCTCTCCGTTAGCTGATTGCGATTCTTTAGCTTTATTTTTTAGTCTATTTGTGAATTCTTCGACTATAAAGTCTAAATTATTGTTTTGATCTTGAAAATCCCTTTGTTTTAAAACTGATGATATTTCACGTTTTAATATCTTTTCTCCAGAACAATCAAGGATATTTACATCTCTCTCTAATTCCAAAATTCTTTTGACTAAAGTATTTTTTAGCTCACATTTTTCTTGTTGATCATCAATATTGTCTTTATGAATTATTTGCAAATCTCTTAACCACAGATCAACTTCTCGACTCATTTCTATTTCATTTGCTTCTTCTTCGATAATACCAGCATTTGGAAAAGGAACTTTATGTAATGCATTCAATATATTATTTATATAAAATGCCTCATCAATATCTTTTAGTTGTTTACCGTGATTTTTTCTCATATTTTCTACAATTGTTTTCGCCTCTTTGATTAACTTTTTCCTATAAACTTCAGCTTTTGGCTTATCAATTTCCTTGAACTTAGCACAAAGTATATAATCATCAATAAGTTTTTGCAAATGAGATTCTTCAATTTTTCTTGGTTTTGAATTATTGTCACTATCCACAATTATATTTTTCATTGGAAGATCGCATTCTACACTGTCAGCTAGCTGTTTTTTAAACGACGCCGGTGCCGCTGAATCTTTAATCATTTTGTTAGTATTAGTGGTCTTTTCTATTAGTTTCACCTTAAGCAAATGTCTTTTTGCTTTTATTTCTGGTGTATCTGGTAAGCAATTCAATAATTCATCCAATTCTTCGTCTAAAGCATCTTCATAGTATAAAACATTATGGAATATATCTGGATCCAATTTTAGTTTAGTCAAGGCTTTCCAAACGCCATTATAAATACCTTGTCTGACTTTCTCTACTGTTGCAAGTTCATCTGACGTCGACGATGGAATTGGAATTTCATTAATCCAGTTTTTTAAGAAATCATCGTATTCTTCATTCAGATGTTTGATTGAGGGTGAGTAATGTTCCATTGATGTTTCAATACAGCATGGTGTTGGTGTAGACTGAGCTTTAGGCAATAGTTTGTTAAAGCTCTCTCTCAAATTCGATTTATTAAGACCACTACGAGAAATAATTTCATTGGAGTTCATTTGATAAGGCATTGTTTGATTTGACAATCTTCTATCTGATACTTTTTGTTTTGACATGCTGCGGTTTATTTTACTTTGATTTAACATATTCTGACTCGGCAATCGCAAGTCTTCTGATTTTGATAGAGAATTCAGTTGTACGTTTCCTTGACACTCTGGTAGCATGCACCCACCAGATGATATTTGATTATCAGAATTATTTTGCTGCTGTGAAAAAACTGGTACTGGTATATTTTGTATTCTTTTCATTAGTTCAGGGGCGTAATCTAAAGTTTCCAGATTTTCTTCTCCTGCGAGTTTATTTATCCACTTAAATATTTGATATTTCAAATGTTCAAGTTCGTCTTCATTGCTTCCTCGACAGGATGGATTTAAATCTAAATATTTCTGACGATCGATTATATCACCTGCTAAATCATGTACGGCAACATGTCTAAATCCTTTATCATGTGGTAATATAATTTTGGAATTTTGTAACCACTCATCAATTTGCTGAGTCAGTTGATTCAAATAATCATCCATACTGGAATTTAATTGACTTTGATTGATACTAGCATACAATGGTGTTTCTTGATAATTTTGTTCAGATTTAGATTTATTACAACACGTATTTTGAAGAACTACATAACTTTGTGATTGCATGTTTACCAATGTGCTTTTATTATTTCTATTTTCAGTATTCATTATTTGTCTGATATAAGCCAATAATTGTTTAGCAAAAATTTTAGCTTGGTATTCATTCCCTATACCGTGATGCCCAAGCAATAAAATAATGTATTCAGCTACTTCTAAATAATTTCCCAGGCGGATTTCTTCTATTGATTCTAAGATTACTTTATTGAGCTCTGCTTCTATATCTTTTTTGTATTGAATATCGAGAGAAAAGTTGATTTTATACAGTAAAGCCTTTAACTGACTAGATATTATCTGTTTAATTTGATTTTTCACATTATTCTTTACTATAGCGTTTCTTTTATATTTGTCAGTAAAACAGTTATTTTGCGATATATTACTGTGCCCTATCAATGTATGAACCTTCTTTATTAAATAAGTAATTACTTGATTTAAGTAATGTAATTTATGGGAAGAGTGTACGTTCATAGGTATCTTAGAAATAAAGTTTAACAGTTCAGATCTAATATCATCATTTAAACCATCTTTCAACTTGGACAAAATTATTTGCTTTATTTTATCGACGTATCCATCAAATACTACAGTTTTATCTGTATTTTCCAAAGTATTATATACGTTTATGGGTAAACTTTTTATCCAGTCACTTATAATTTGATTTAAGATATGAGATTGACAATGAATTTGAATCGGCGACACTTCTGTTCTGTAAACTTGAGTAACAGTTTTATATTTTCGAATTTTATCAATTATTTCGTCTGATATAGCATCTCTGTAAGCATTAATATCACCATAAGGTACCCAAACAGGAACATATTTAAGCACGTTTCCAATTCGAATCCTCGCCTTTTCTCCGTCTTCTGGATTTTCCATATTCTGCGATAGCTTTTGTAATTTGCTCCCCATTATCTTCAACACTTTCCGCCTCAAAATATTAGCTTTTGGATCGGTGGAGGGACAAACGGAAACTCTTTCCAGTAGCTCCAACAGTTCATTTTCAAAATGTCTATGAGTTGTTATTTTTTCTTCAGATTTGCTTTTCTTAGTCAGAGCGAAGCTACGGCACCAGTTTTGTTCCTTTGATAATTCTTTACAGCTTGACTTCGCTTGGATTGAAAGATCCACACCCTTAACGGCCGCTTGGACATATTTGTTGTTCAATACGACTTTTTTATTTGATTTATGTGTTACTTGGATCGATACTTCACCTTTACGTTTCTGGTCGTCACTTGAGGTTGCCGGGGAAAGGGGAACAGCTACCTAGAACAATGAAGTTCTGAAGACTTGTGTTTATTTTAAGAAATAACAAATCATCCTAATATTTATATTCTAATATGTTTACTGATTATAACATTCACTTGAGTAATTATATAAATGTAAATATGAAATTGTCGATTAACACTTTGATTTTCGAGAATTAAATATATTAATAAATCTTACAGTTTGTCTTATTGGCTGGCTCTTTGGTGCGGTGGCCACTTCTCTAGAAACCATTTCAGCGGCAGCTAAAAAGAAAGATATAAAGCAACAACTAATTCAGTAATTTACACTCTAATATGTCTAAAATGAGTAGTTTTTACCCTGCACTTCCATATTAACAGAATTCGTCGTCTGAAACAAAAATACACATATCATTTTGTTACTCAAGAATTTTACAATTTTTCGAGATTTTTAAGTGGGTACTTGCCGTAAAAACAGAAGAAGTCTTTTGTGCAAACGGTTCCATACAGCCATTTTGAGTGTAAGACTGAAATATATACAAAAATATTATAATTATATTAATAAAAATAATGTGCTTATTTATTATTATTATTATATATATCCATATTTCAAAAGGACAACTTATACGACAACTTATACGATCACTTCGTTATCCGTCTGCCTGTATGTCTAACTGTTATTGTATTAAGATGAAATCAACAACAACTATACATTTGGTTTAAAAGGTTAAAAATATCAAGAAACTATTCATAAATAGTGTCGTCATAAGAACACGAGCACACTGTCCTGTTCGGTACTGGAGCTGGCTGCCTTATGGAAGAAGGAAAATTCTGAGTAGGTCAAATTAAAAAACAATTTTCGAGCAGTATTTATCAGTCATAATTTAGAAACAACCTAACTTCGATATGAAGTGTGTATGTGATTTGTGTGTTATACTTTGTCCAATGTAGGATGATACTTTTGACAGTTGACACCTATATAGAGGGTATAAAGTTGCTATTGCAATGTCAGGCCAAACATACGGAAACAAACGCAACCTTAGTACGTAGCAAAAAGGATGTGACACCTGTCAAGGGTCTCCTTATAGTACATGCCGTATAAACAAACCAGCTAGGGCTAGGGGGTTAGGTTGAGACTATAGTCAGATATAAGGCACAATTGAAGCAATAACATGCAAAAAATTTACGTCACACCCAAAAACTGTTCAAAAAACGAACGTTGTGTTTGAGCTAGAATACTGTCTCCAGCTTAAACAGCTGTCTATATCTCCATAATTGTTCGTATTTTAAACAATTACGTTTTTACCTAAAAAATAAGAGTTAAATTCAGTAAATAGACATTTTGACGTGATAACGTCTTATTAATTGGTTGCGGCTGGGAGTCACTTATGAAAAAGTGTAACGCTCGGTAACGTTACGATGAGTCACCGAACGAGAGAGAGGCCCGCCGAATGCCTTGCGTCTCTCTCCCACTCAACTATGATCGGTCTGCCGCGCGCATTGTGCAATTTAATTATATTCATATCAATAAATATTCTACCGAGAAAAAGACGTTGTCACGTAAAATCTTCGCCCGTAAAACCGACTTTACAGGCAAAAAAAAAAAAAAAAAAAAAAAACCGACTTTTTTTTTTTCAAATCTTTAGTTTTAATACATTTTTGATAACGAACCAATGAGCAGCAATATTAGAACAAAAGATTTGAGAAAAGCAGTTTATTTTCAGAATTTAACTTTTAATGTTGGTTAGTGAACCAACACATGGTGGATTTTCGAAACTGCATAAGTTGGTATTTTCTATCTCTTCTCGAAGCACTCATAGACAGAACACCGTGCCAACATGTCTTCAATCGAAGGTAAAATATTCGACTCATACGGTACTGGAGCTGGAGTCTTCTCGAATGATTTAAGTATCAAAATATCATCATCCCTCGTTGAACTAAACAATATCTTTCAAGCCGAATGCTAATAACTATATCAAAGCGGTACAAGCGGTTGCAGCTAGAGACGTCACAGAATACGATATCAAAATCATATCAGACAGTGCATCCGTTCTACAAGCCCTACAAAGAAACACTATGACCTCAGCCCTAATTTTAGAATGCCATAATACACTCCAAACTATTGCAAAAAAAACAAAGCGACTCTGCAATGGATTAAAGGGCACAGTAACTACTCACTCGGTAACTCACAAGTGTACGTTTAGTCACTTACCTACTACTGAGTCTATCAACAAATGAAAGGTTTCAACTTCCCAAGCGTATATCATAGAGTAGGCCATTATCGAGATGAGTCTAGGCGATTTCCGAAGCCAAACTTACTTACTATAGTGGTTCATTTACTAAGTTTTTATCAAATAACACTAACATATGAATTCATCGTCCTTATGTGGTCCCTGACTGTCTTCGAAATATCCTTAACGTATCTCGGGTCCGAGTTATTGGATGGTCTGTAATCAGCGTAGTCATAGTCATTTGATCCACTTTTTGGCCAGATATCCCTAGCTGGCGATTCTTCATATCTATTTCTCGTTCTGCTACACGTGTTCATATCAAGTTCAGAACTCCTTAAGTAGGCAGGATTTCTTTGGACACTTCGGCTGTTGCAACGATCTGGTGAGATTCGACTGGACGTGTTGCATTCTAATCCTTCACGGGATGGTGATGAATAACGGTTTTGGTAGTTCTTTGATACTGAAAGTAAAAATAGGAAACATAAATCCGGCCCCAAAGTCAAAATTACATGGTCAAAAGTTCATCAAGTCGTATACTTGATGAACTGGAAGAGTAAAAGGTGTTTCCAATTTCATACTAATGCTGGGCAGATGCATATTTCATTACTTTTCATATTGTCCTTTCTGTCTGTCTACTTTCTGTCAGTCTGTGGTGACCCAGATAAAAATTACCAGGATATGGGAAACGCCAGGAGATCCATAATTAGGATTGCTTTTTGCCTTCCCACTTACTTATAAATTGGTTTAGAACGGATAAAATGATGCAAATGGATTTATAGTGGCTTTACAACTGAG
The DNA here is from genome assembly GCA_927399485.1 of Calamotropha paludella. Classification (NCBI taxonomy): domain Eukaryota; kingdom Metazoa; phylum Arthropoda; class Insecta; order Lepidoptera; family Crambidae; genus Calamotropha; species Calamotropha paludella. The sequence continues at coordinate 8,548,924 of OV656830.1, read as the reverse complement.
CCTACTGTATAATAACAAAATTTGAATCATATTTTTCCAAAATATTCCGTGAGATACTTTTAACATTGATACGACCTGTAAGGGAGTCAAGGTTGAATAAAAAAACAAACGAAACAAAACGAAAACGTTGAATAAACGCGTCACTAATATTTTAGGAACTAACAATGCTTAGCCTGTGTATAGTTGATGAGTCTTTCGACCATTTCTGTAGACCTCTCTGCCGAGATATTTGGATATTTCCTCAAGGAGTTGGCAAAGGCATCTGGCTCTCGAGATGGTCTCGGAGAACATACTGAACCTGAGAAAATATAAACAACGAAGTTATAATAATAATGTCGAAGCAAATACAAGTATTTATTAAAGAAATAGGAGAAATAATATTAAGATTTATAAAACAAACTCCTTTATGTACCTCTGTCCGGCCAACACATACCCCCACGGAAAGACCCATTTGACTTAGAAGGAGTATAACTCTCGCCGCTACCGCATCCACCAACTTCAAAATTACCTTGACCTGTTCAAACAAAAGTTCAAATATTGATTCTGTTTATATTATTCCCATCATATTCCTACAATATCTGCCCCTCCCCAATGATGGCGCATACGGGTTTCCTATAGATTATAACACCGTAGATAGGGAGGACTGACTGACTGAAAGTCTTGCCGTCACCCATCCAATAGACTGACCCTTGTTTTTGCTTACCTTCCGCAAGCATACACCGTATGCGCTAGCCGCTACGCCATCGAGCTCTTCAACAGTATTCTAATGGAATTTGAATTTGACGAAGAAATCCTGACTTTATTATATCATTCTCCGTTTTAGAATTAACACCATGTTCAACTCATGGCTACATCAAAGGCTGCCTCTATTATCAGCTTTATTATCTTGTTGAAAGAACTTAATTCATAAACCCTTGAAAAAAATCAAGTTTCCTGTTATTATTTTCTCTTTATTGTGACCTCATTATGCACCCTATTACTTGTAGTTCATTTCATAAACAATTGGGTTTCCTTTCAACTACTTTTTTTGGTTATATTTAATTTAACTAATTGGGCTCGAACGTAATTTTAATTAAAAAAAATACAATTCGACACTGCCAGACTTCATGACTATGAAGGTTTAAAAAAAATGTGCTTATAAATACAAACTGTGAAATCCTATTTACCTCTACTGATCTCTATTCGTTGGGGAGGGAACTCTGTGAGTTCCACTGGTGGAGATGTTGGATTCATTTTGCAATGAGTCATCTGAAATATCACGTAAATTTATGTAATCAGTGTTTGTATGCGATTTATCAAGAGCTGCTGCTTGTAAGGGCAGAAAATCTCCAATTCTATTCAAAATGGACCAACCGAACGCCGTAGTTAAAGTTGTAAAATTCTACTGGATGTGGACTTTAGAGACCTGATCGAAATATGCCTAAAACAGTTGACATCTTGTGATTGGTTATTATTAACGGGAACAGCAACTACTTATATTTTTTTAAAACAAATTCGTATAACAAAAAAAAAACTAAAATCGCCTATTTTATTACACTATTCATCCAAAAACTCTTACAGAGAATGGACATATTCTATGAATTATTTCCTTGTTATTTATTTAAATTTATTTGTTATTTTTATCTTTAATTATACTAACACTACTAACACCTATAAATATAACCAGATATCCCTTGAAAGATCGTTAGGCACTAGGTATTTAGTACTTCACTATATCCAGTGTAAATTTTTTGACAGCTGTAATAAGTTCTCAACTTCAGTTATATCAGAAAGAAAACGAGTGTGCACTTTTATTTTAGTCTACAAAGTAATTTTAGTGCGTGATGGATGATTCAATTACTAACCTTATACATGCTCGCATATCTACCGTCAGTTGCTTGTACTCCATAATCACACCTGGCTGGCTGATCACCATCATGAGCATCACTCTGCTGGGATGCGACATCATGCTTTAAATGTGCGTTAGAAAGTGTTGCTGCTGCTGCAAAGATAATTTCTGTGTCATACAGTTAGTCAATGCTCAAAACAGTCAAAAAGGCCTAATAACAAACTCTAACCATCATTTGTTGATGGAATGTGAACGGAATCGTCACCTGAGAGTTGAGATTTGTAATTCATTGAATGTGAATCGGCACAACGTTGGTTTCTTGCCCAACTTCCTAGCTGAACCCTTCTCAGATGCAGCTAAAACTATTGTCAGCTTTGCTTTGGGTAAGATGGAGCTAACATGTTGGAATATCGATCAAAGCTCCCAAAAAAAGAGCAAAAAAAGCACTAACGTAGTCTCTAAAATTCACCTTTATTAAAGTAAAGGGTAGGCTAGAATTATCTTCTAAAAATGGGTTGAGTATAAGAACATATATGTTGGTGCTCACTAGTATTATTCGGCATCAGAGTGTACTGTCTGGTGCCATCTAGCAAGGTTACCGTCAGACCAGAATCTCTCAGACCCCTTACTACGGCCACCATGCCCTCGCCACCCTCCATATCTTCTTAGTTATGGTCTGAGGGAGCATTCTGAAAGAACAGATTTTCAGCAACCTTACAACTGTAAGTTAAACTAAGTAAGAATGCTGGAAACACCTTTGTATAGAAGGAAAGTGTAAAGACAAGAAGTGAGAGGCTCATTCTGGTTTCTGCTTTCACACTGTTTGGACGTACAATAGATTTCTCTGTGTGACTTTGGTGTAATAGCACGTTAAAAGAATTTAGAGTCATACGCTGTAATGGGAAGAAGTCGACTGCAGTAAGAAAAGTGGTCAGAGCCAGATGTATGACCATTTCAACGGTGATTGAAATTATAAATGTAATATTTACCGTCATTTTTAGTATCCTCAGGAAAGAATGACACAAATCAGGCCTGTAACAGGCCTGCCAATCTTCACACAAAGGGATGGGCCTGAAACATATTATGGTGCATAAGTTAACTTACGTATCTTAGTTAAAATACTTCTCGAAAAAATATAAGCTACTGGTTTCTAAACCTAACCCTAATTCACGACTCTAGGTGGGCATGAAATCGAAGTAAGATTCTCCGCTGTGCAGCTGACTACTCCGGCGAAAGAAATTCTTTCCTCTTCCTCTTAAAATCTCTTTCACACTGGCGTATTAACAACGCAACGTGCAAAGCAGAGAAGTGGTTTAGATCTTGCTTTTGAAATTCGAAGTCTGTATTGGCCCTCATTTGGCCAGAAACCATGCACTGCTGTTATCGGCATCATTCGTTTGCAGGCTTATGTGAGAAATCTGCTTTTCACCACTTCAGCCTTACAACTCCCACTGCTGCGTATATATGGACGTAGCCCCCAAGGACTAAGACACGTAAAAAACTATTTGAAGCCTAAATTTAAGTTCATTCATAGTCATAAATTATTTTAATAGCAAAATACTAGAAAAAATTTACTCGGCTCACATGTGAATTCTCGACGGGAATCGGACCCGATGGCCCGGACTTCCAAAGGTTGCGGGTTCGGTTCCCGCATTAGAATTCACTTGTGAGCCGATTCGATATTTTCTAGTATTTTTCTATTAAAATTATCTTAAATTCATTCATACTTACTAACTTTTCTACTTACATTTCCTATCAAAATCTTAAAGATTTTACAAATGTGTGTTCGTGAATATTATCACATGAATTTGAGACAAATATTAATAATTTTAAAGGACTTGCAATTTAAACGTATTGTACCTACTCACAGAGATTTCATGTCTATTCTGTCTTATTGACAGAGTTAATTTAACATGCCGAATTCCAAAGCTGTTTCTTTATAGTTTTCTACAAAGCCTGTATCTGAAGAGTTCTTATAGGTAGAAATTTTTTGGTATGTATAAAGTACTCTGTGGTACCATTTACCTTTCAGAACAATAACTAAAGCTAGCTGGCTTTAGTTATTGTTCTGAGACTAGCTGACCCGGTAACTCGTTGCTATGGTAACGCGTATACAATGGAAAAGAGCGGACAGACAAACACACAAACAACAAATCTGTGTTCTTAGATTATAGATTTACCTTTGCCGCTCCTTATATGACACAATCGTAGAACATAGAAACTGTGGATGCCCTACGTAAGTGGAACATTTTATTATTGGAGCTCCCATGGATCAGCTTCAATGACGATGTCGACGATGACGATGATGTAATGTCTGTTACGCCATAACTTCCAGAGTTCTCAACCGATTTTAATATTTTTTGTGTGGAATCGAATCAAAAGGTTTAGGACCAGATTGTGACGGAGCCCGAATTTTGAAATTCGCAAAAACTCCCATCGAAACAAAAAAAAAAATCTTTTTTTAGGTACTACGCTCTGCTCCAATATATGGTGCTAGCGTAGCTTTATGCTTAGCGACTGCATCGCCTAGTTTTATTAGGAACTATAATGTTTTTTGAGAGTTTGCGTATCTATCACATGAATGAAAATAAGTGGATACTAGTCGATGCAGTTGCTAAGCATAAAGCTTCGCTAGCACCATATATTGGAGCGGAGCTTAATACGGGTTGCATTCCGGGAGTGCCGGCAGAAGTGAAAATATGAACATTAACGTTGTGCATTTTTAATATTTTGGAATAGTTAGGAAATAAGTTCGCACGAATTGCTTTAATTATCAGCATAAAAGTCATTCGTCAGTCGTCGTCATATATGTGGTAAAATACAATATCATTTATTGCGCCATCGTACACAAACATGACAACAAACACACGCACAAACGTACAAGTGCCCTGCCCTCTGTCTTACGAATTTTTGACAACATGTTCTGACGCGAGTTTAACATTTTTTACCCATCCAAAAAGAGCAGAACGCCGCTAAAGAAGTTTTCTCTTCAAAATTCAATAATGTTTAGTAAATTTTAAAATCCCATAAGAATGAAAACTTTGAAAAAGCACACACATGGGAAATCCCATAGAGCTAATGTTTTTTGAGTACAACTTTTTTATTTTTGCGAATTTCAAAATTCCCTCCTAAATGTGTTGATTCGATTCCACACACAAATTATTAAAATCGGTTAAGAACTCGGGAAATTATGGCGTAACAGACATTGGGTTATTGAAGCTGATGCATGGGAGCTTCGCTTCGCTCCGCTCCAAAAGTAAATTTAACTTTAATTTATTTTATTAGTTTTAAGTACCTAGTAATACATGCCTAACAGGGCTCATGTGTATGTAATGGATTGTTGTATAGCATCTGTTTTGTTACCACATAAAACACAATAAATATTCTATTCTTTACTAAAAATAGCTACAGTCAGGCCGCTAGGGCATCTAGATAGCGCCCTTACAGCGGTGTCAGGATTGAGGATGATAAATTCTTTAATAGACCTTGCCAGGAAAAGCGAGTCAATGCTAGTGCGTTCCTACTTGCAAGCCATTTCCCCGAAGGGAAAGTACATTATTTTATTTGATTATATTTGAGATGCTTACATCATTACTTTCAATAAGAACCATTATATAAATAATTATGAGCTAATAACAATAAGAACAATGGAAGCTTGTAGAGTAGGTATCCGGAGGATTTACCGTGTTCTTCGGATTCGTTAAAGCAATGGTGAAGGCATAAAATTCATTAATTAACTGCGAGGCCACACGAAGCGGTGCGGTGCGGCACCGCATCGTAATGAATACGACGTAAAGGGTGCCACACGGGTAGTGCGGTGCCGTACCGCACCGCAGTGAACATTGTTGCGCTTTACCCCTACCCGCTTCGTCTCTCAGGTCCCAAGACCGGCGCGCTGCGGCGTGCTGCGGTGCGACGCCGCAACGCGAAATAACGCGTCGTGTGACATGGTATAGTGATTTGTATACAGGATGACGCAGCGGCACCGCTCAGGCACCGCACCGCACCGTTAACGCATCGTGTGGCCTCGCACTTAGTGTTTTAAAAGGAGACAAAACAATTAGAAATCATATTATCCGGTTGAAGCTCTCTTAAAATATTATATTCTCTTTAAGTTGTAAATTATTCTCACTTTATAACTGTCTGCTTGATAAAAAATCAGTGTCAGCATTTCTGACACAAGTTCCTTCAGTAGTATCAAAAAATGAAAACATTTAAATTTTACGTTACAATGAAATATCAAAGCTTACCATGTTTTTACAATTAAATAAATATACATAAATAATCTGCCACATGCTATTTAAACGAAATAAGTGTTCCATGATGCAATTTTGATGGTAAATCTCCTTCCGCTGTTATTAACGTCAGCACAGCATCACAGTCACATATACAGTGGTATCATTTAACTTTTAAATATCCATTGTAGCACCAGAGGTAAGGCCTGGGATACTGTGGATCTGATGAATTTTAACAATAAGTTTTATCATTACGATATTTACTCCTCAGAATAAAACACTCCTTTCTGATTAAAATTAATATCTTACTATTCATGCAGCATAGCAGTCTGTAGCGCCAAAACAAAATCGTCGAAAAGGTACTCATAATGACTACCAGATATAAAAGAGTTAAATTACATTTAATTGGGAACAAATTTTTTCAGCTGTTGTTTAAATATTCGATATAATATTATGATCAGTTAGAAAACATATTGAGCAGTTGTTTAATTTAATGGCGGTTGATTAATTATTGCGACAGTAAAACATGGACAGTAATAAAAAATCAATTAGTCGGTTATTTTATCTTACAATGTCAATTCTAAAAATAATTGAGCAGTCAAATAACTGAATGAGCAGTAAAAATGATGGAATGAGCGGTTCGATAAATAGTTCGGTTCGGGTAAACCCTTGAATTCATTGAAAAGAGAGGTAAATGTTCGTTAGTTGGGCGGAGCTTATTAGCGCGGGTGGCGGAAGCGACCAATCACAGGGTTGATTAGGTTAGGTTAGGTTATAGAATTGCTTAGATTGAGATTTCTTACCGACAAACTCCGATTTATTACTGCCCACACGTAACCGCTCGTTCAATAATTTTTACCGCCCATTTCATTATTTTTCTGCTTAATTATATATTCACTGATCCATTTCATTATTTTTTACTTCTCATTTTTGTTTACTTTACTGCTTAGTTTTAACTGCTGAACTAGTTATTAAACGTGCCATTTATAACTTACCAAAACTGCTATTTATAAACTGCCTCTTTAAATCAGTTCCCATTTAATTTCAGACTATTAGTTCCCCATAAGCAACAAAGATGGCGCTGGAAGAATTGAAAAGTAAATCCTCTGTAATTCCTTTGGAAGGTATATGACTGACCTTTATTTAAATGCTATTTTGTTGTGTCGTTTTTTTTTACGCTATAGGATAGGTAGAAGCTTTTTTGCACCAGGGATTTTAGCGGTATACAAATAGTGTTCTGAACACTGTTTTTATTTCTGTTTTAAAAGTTATACAGAAAGAAACTGTAACACTTTGAATCTGTTTTAGAAAATACCGGTCCATAAGTGTTAATATCTGTTACAGTCAATAAGGTTCACATTGGCATAACCAATGTTTTGGGTACTTTGAAATGCCTATGTTGGTGTACTGTGTATACACATAGGTAATATAGTTAAACGTAAAACAGTTTCTAACAGATTGGTAACAGAAAACATTATATCTGTTACACTTTTATAAGTGTTCGACGCAAAACAGGTTCAAAACACTCAAATAAGTGATACAGGAATAATTCTGTAAGAGATTCAATGTGTAACCCTTATGAAAGTGTATCCTTATAAAGGTGTTTTTGAATCCCTGTTTTGCACACGACCTGTATGTAATTTCTAATATTTAACGTGATTTTCACGTTTGCTTATTGGAAAACTTAAATTCCGAACTTTGCCAGCAGGTCTCGAGAGTAGTACACGTCATTAATTTATCCTCTATAAATGTATTATAAATTAAATGACGTAGGTATGTATGCGTTTACATTGAGACTATCATAAAATCGGCGATCAGTTAGCTAAAAAGCCTATCCAATCATCAGTTATATGCGAGAACGTAACAACTGAAAAAAGTGTAAAATTACAAATTAATTACAAATATAGTGGCTGGCATCGAACACAAAAACATAGTTGGCATATTTACTTTTAGATTTTTTCAAACATAAAACTTTTATTTACCCCTTTTTTGTTAGTTATAAAATAGAAAAAAAATGTGTGCAATTCACACGTGGTAGGAGTGAAACCTTCAAAAATGTTGGTTTCAAGATAATGAGACGATTGTAAAATTTCGGGAAGAGGATAATTGTAGGTTTTAGTAATGATCATATTGATACAAAGTTAGACAATTATTTTACACTAGCTTCCGCCCGCGGCTTCGCCCGCTTGGTGTTTTGATAAAAAGTAACTTATGTTCTTTTTCAGATTTCAGACTATCCATATCCAATTTTGTAACAAACGGCTCAGCAAATTAGCCGTGAAACAAATATTTACACAGTTACAGTAAATTAATTTGAATATTAATGATTATATTAAAAGAACGGTATAGATTTGGGTATAGCATTTGATTAAAAGAGAGTAGGTATGTTTAAAAAAATAAAAAATATCTGTTTACAGTAGGTATAAGGTACCTATGCATTCCATTAAGTGGCAGAAAGTACCTAGGAAAATTTATTGGTCCCTTATGTCCAAGAGACACTTTACAGGGGCCAGCGTCACGTTGTGTACAAAAATATTTTAAAATGACCTAATTTAAAACATTTTTGTACACAACGTTTGCTGTTTTGTTATTATTTGTTAAAATGTGGAGATTGTTTGGACTCGACACTCGCGAGCAGGCCACGTACAGTTGGCCATGCGAAAAACAGTTTTTCTCTAAATGGACACCTGCTACTTTAAGTGTTTGATCCGTTCCGTTCGAATTTCGGGAATTCCGTTTGTAGAATTTCACCCCCACAGTGGTAAAAATTTCAAAATGCTAGAACAAACGATTTTTGTTTCTTATTTAGTGCCTAAATACAAAATGTAATGTTTTAATCTTCAAAATGACGAAATTCATACAAACTTTCAATCCTTATTTCACCCACTCACTGGTTGAAATTTCAAAAACGCTAGAACAAATGTTTAATTATATCTTATCAAGTGCTTAAATATAAAGTTTCATGGTTTTATCTTTTAAAATTAAGAAATCCCATACAAACTTTCAACCCCTATTTCAACGTCTTCATCACTTTTTTTCACAATAAAAGGTAGCCTATGTTCTTTCTCAGGGACTAAAGATTGTCTATGCCAAATTTCATCAAAATCGGTTAAAAGGTTTAAGCGGGAAAGCGTAGCAGACAGACGGACAGACAGACAGACAGAGTTACTTTCGCATTTATAATATTAGTATCTTTTAAAATTAAGAAATCCCATACAAACTTTCAACCCCTATTTCAACGTCTTCATCCCTTTTTTTCGCAATAAAAGGTAGCCTATGTTCTTTCTCAGGGACTAAAGATTGTCTATGCCAAATTTCATCAAAATCGGTTGAGAGGTTTAAGCGGGAAAGCGTAGCAGACAGACAGACAGAGTTACTTTCGCATTTATAATATTAGTAGGGATTTTATTCGTATGTATCACATAGATTTATTCAGACCCTGAGCTTACATTTTCAATAAATAGATATTATATATAATTCTTATTTATTATGGACTACAATATGAATTAATTTTTTTTTTTTTTTTTATAATTTTTTATATATATTTTTTTTTTTTTTTTTATGCATTTTTAATGCGATCTTATAAGATAAATTATTATAATAGAAAAATACTAGAAAAAATCGACTCGGGTCACAAGTGAATCTCAGGCGGGAATCGAACCCGCAACCTTTGGAAATCCGGTCCAATGCTCTCCCAATTGAGCTACCGAGCCTTGCGAACACTCGTCGAAATTTTCTAGTACATTCCCGATTTTACGCTGTAGGCCAGCGTTGTTTCATCAATGAGAGGAGCATCCTCTCGTATTCGAAAGAAACATTTTTACAAATGTTTGGTCAATCGATTAAGATGAAACAGCCATGTTAGATTTATAATTTTTTATATATATTTTTTTTTTATGCATTTTCAATGCGATCTTATAAGATAAATTATTATAATAGAAAAATACTAGAAAAAATCGACTCGGGTCACAAGTGAATCTCAGGCGGGAATCGAACCCGCAACCTTTGGAAATCCGGTCCAATGCTCTCCCAATTGAGCTACCGAGCCTTGCGAACACTCGTCGAAATTTTCTAGTACATTCCCGATTTTACGCTGTAGGCCAGCGTTGTTTCATCAATGAGAGGAGCATCCTCTCGTATTCGAAAGAAACATTTTTACAAATGTTTGGTCAATCGATTAAGATGAAACAGCCATGTTAGATTTATAATTTTTTATATATATTTTTTTTTTTATGCATTTTCAATGCGATCTTATAAGATAAATTATTATAATATAAAAATACTAGAAAAAATCGACTCGGGTCACAAGTGAATCTCAGGCGGGAATCGAACCCGCAACCTTTGGAAATCCGGTCCAATGCTCTCCCAATTGAGCTACCGAGCCTTGCGAACACTCGTCGAAATTTTCTAGTACATTCCCGATTTTACGCTGTAGGCCAGCGTTGTTTCATCAATGAGAGGAGCATCCTCTCGTATTCGAAAGAAACATTTTTACAAATGTTTGGTCAATCGATTAAGATGAAACAGCCATGTTAGATTTATAATTTTTTATATATATTTTTTTTTTTTTTATGCATTTTCAATGCGATCTTATAAGATAAATTATTATAATAGAAAAATACTAGAAAAAATCGACTCGGGTCACAAGTGAATCTCAGGCGGGAATCGAACCCGCAACCTTTGGAAATCCGGTCCAATGCTCTCCCAATTGAGCTACCGAGCCTTGCGAACACTCGTCGAAATTTTCTAGTACATTCCCGATTTTACGCTGTAGGCCAGCGTTGTTTCATCAATGAGAGGAGCATCCTCTCGTATTCGAAAGAAACATTTTTACAAATGTTTGGTCAATCGATTAAGATGAAACAGCCATGTTAGATTTATAATTTTTTATATATATTTTTTTTTTATGCATTTTCAATGCGATCTTATAAGATAAATTATTATAATAGAAAAATACTAGAAAAACTCGACTCGGGTCACAAGTGAATCTCAGGCGGGAATCGAACCCGCAACCTTTGGAAATCCGGTCCAATGCTCTCCCAATTGAGCTACCGAGCCTTGCGAACACTCGTCGAAATTTTCTAGTACATTCCCGATTTTACGCTGTAGGCCAGCGTTGTTTCATCAATGAGAGGAGCATCCTCTCGTATTCGAAAGAAACATTTTTACAAATGTTTGGTCAATCGATTAAGATGAAACAGCCATGTTAGATTTATAATTTTTTATATATATTTTTTTTTTATGCATTTTCAATGCGATCTTATAAGATAAATTATTATAATATAAAAATACTATAAAAAATCGACTCGGGTCACAAGTGAATCTCAGGCGGGAATCGAACCCGCAACCTTTGGAAATCCGGTCCAATGCTCTCCCAATTGAGCTACCGAGCCTTGCGAACACTCGTCGAAATTTTCTAGTACATTCCCGATTTTACGCTGTAGGCCAGCGTTGTTTCATCAATGAGAGGAGCATCCTCTCGTATTCGAAAGAAACATTTTTACAAATGTTTGGTCAATCGATTAAGATGAAACAGCCATGTTAGATTTATAATTTTTTATATATATTTTTTTTTTTATGCATTTTCAATGCGATCTTATAAGATAAATTATTATAATAGAAAAATACTAGAAAAAATCGACTCGGGTCACAAGTGAATCTCAGGCGGGAATCGAACCCGCAACCTTTGGAAATCCGGTCCAATGCTCTCCCAATTGAGCTACCGAGCCTTGCGAACACTCGTCGAAATTTTCTAGTACATTCCCGATTTTACGCTGTAGGCCAGCGTTGTTTCATCAATGAGAGGAGCATCCTCTCGTATTCGAAAGAAACATTTTTACAAATGTTTGGTCAATCGATTAAGATGAAACAGCCATGTTAGATTTATAATTTTTTATATATATTTTTTTTTTTTTATGCATTTTCAATGCGATCTTATAAGATAAATTATTATAATAGAAAAATACTAGAAAAAATCGACTCGGGTCACAAGTGAATCTCAGGCGGGAATCGAACCCGCAACCTTTGGAAATCCGGTCCAATGCTCTCCCAATTGAGCTACCGAGCCTTGCGAACACTCGTCGAAATTTTCTAGTACATTCCCGATTTTACGCTGTAGGCCAGCGTTGTTTCATCAATGAGAGGAGCATCCTCTCGTATTCGAAAGAAACATTTTTACAAATGTTTGGTCAATCGATTAAGATGAAACAGCCATGTTAGATTTATAATTTTTTATATATATTTTTTTTTTTATGCATTTTCAATGCGATCTTATAAGATAAATTATTATAATAGAAAAATACTAGAAAAAATCGACTCGGGTCACAAGTGAATCTCAGGCGGGAATCGAACCCGCAACCTTTGGAAATCCGGTCCAATGCTCTCCCAATTGAGCTACCGAGCCTTGCGAACACTCGTCGAAATTTTCTAGTACATTCCCGATTTTACGCTGTAGGCCAGCGTTGTTTCATCAAGTGTTCGCAAGGCTCGGTAGCTCAATTGGGAGAGCATTGGACCGGATTTCCAAAGGTTGCGGGTTCGATTCCCGCCTGAGATTCACTTGTGACCCGAGTCGATTTTTTCTAGTATTTTTCTATTATAATAATTTATCTTATAAGATCGCATTGAAAATGCATAAAAAAAAAATATATATAAAAAATTATAAATCTAACATGGCTGTTTCATCTTAATCGATTGACCAAACATTTGTAAAAATGTTTCTTTCGAATACGAGAGGATGCTCCTCTCATTGATGAAACAACGCTGGCCTACAGCGTAAAATCGGGAATGTACTAGAAAATTTCGACGAGTGTTCGCAAGGCTCGGTAGCTCAATTGGGAGAGCATTGGACCGGATTTCCAAAGGTTGCGGGTTCGATTCCCGCCTGAGATTCACTTGTGACCCGAGTCGATTTTTTCTAGTATTTTTCTATTATAATAATTTATCTTATAAGATCGCATTGAAAATGCATAAAAAAAAAAATATATATAAAAAATTATAAATCTAACATGGCTGTTTCATCTTAATCGATTGACCAAACATTTGTAAAAATGTTTCTTTCGAATACGAGAGGATGCTCCTCTCATTGATGAAACAACGCTGGCCTACAGCGTAAAATCGGGAATGTACTAGAAAATTTCGACGAGTGTTCGCAAGGCTCGGTAGCTCAATTGGGAGAGCATTGGACCGGATTTCCAAAGGTTGCGGGTTCGATTCCCGCCTGAGATTCACTTGTGACCCGAGTCGATTTTTTCTAGTATTTTTCTATTATAATAATTTATCTTATAAGATCGCATTGAAAATGCATAAAAAAAAAATATATATAAAAAATTATAAATCTAACATGGCTGTTTCATCTTAATCGATTGACCAAACATTTGTAAAAATGTTTCTTTCGAATACGAGAGGATGCTCCTCTCATTGATGAAACAACGCTGGCCTACAGCGTAAAATCGGGAATGTACTAGAAAATTTCGACGAGTGTTCGCAAGGCTCGGTAGCTCAATTGGGAGAGCATTGGACCGGATTTCCAAAGGTTGCGGGTTCGATTCCCGCCTGAGATTCACTTGTGACCCGAGTCGATTTTTTCTAGTATTTTTCTATTATAATAATTTATCTTATAAGATCGCATTGAAAATGCATAAAAAAAATATATATATAAAAAATTATAAATCTAACATGGCTGTTTCATCTTAATCGATTGACCAAACATTTGTAAAAATGTTTCTTTCGAATACGAGAGGATGCTCCTCTCATTGATGAAACAACGCTGGCCTACAGCGTAAAATCGGGAATGTACTAGAAAATTTCGACGAGTGTTCGCAAGGCTCGGTAGCTCAATTGGGAGAGCATTGGACCGGATTTCCAAAGGTTGCGGGTTCGATTCCCGCCTGAGATTCACTTGTGACCCGAGTCGATTTTTTATAGTATTTTTCTATTATAATAATTTATCTTATAAGATCGCATTGAAAATGCATAAAAAAAAAATATATATAAAAAATTATAAATCTAACATGGCTGTTTCATCTTAATCGATTGACCAAACATTTGTAAAAATGTTTCTTTCGAATACGAGAGGATGCTCCTCTCATTGATGAAACAACGCTGGCCTACAGCGTAAAATCGGGAATGTACTAGAAAATTTCGACGAGTGTTCGCAAGGCTCGGTAGCTCAATTGGGAGAGCATTGGACCGGATTTCCAAAGGTTGCGGGTTCGATTCCCGCCTGAGATTCACTTGTGACCCGAGTCGATTTTTTCTAGTATTTTTCTATTATAATAATTTATCTTATAAGATCGCATTGAAAATGCATAAAAAAAAAATATATATAAAAAATTATAAATCTAACATGGCTGTTTCATCTTAATCGATTGACCAAACATTTGTAAAAATGTTTCTTTCGAATACGAGAGGATGCTCCTCTCATTGATGAAACAACGCTGGCCTACAGCGTAAAATCGGGAATGTACTAGAAAATTTCGACGAGTGTTCGCAAGGCTCGGTAGCTCAATTGGGAGAGCATTGGACCGGATTTCCAAAGGTTGCGGGTTCGATTCCCGCCTGAGATTCACTTGTGACCCGAGTCGATTTTTTCTAGTATTTTTCTATTATAATAATTTATCTTATAAGATCGCATTGAAAATGCATAAAAAAAAAAAATATATATAAAAAATTATAAATCTAACATGGCTGTTTCATCTTAATCGATTGACCAAACATTTGTAAAAATGTTTCTTTCGAATACGAGAGGATGCTCCTCTCATTGATGAAACAACGCTGGCCTACAGCGTAAAATCGGGAATGTACTAGAAAATTTCGACGAGTGTTCGCAAGGCTCGGTAGCTCAATTGGGAGAGCATTGGACCGGATTTCCAAAGGTTGCGGGTTCGATTCCCGCCTGAGATTCACTTGTGACCCGAGTCGATTTTTTCTAGTATTTTTCTATTATAATAATTTATCTTATAAGATCGCATTGAAAATGCATAAAAAAAAAATATATATAAAAAATTATAAATCTAACATGGCTGTTTCATCTTAATCGATTGACCAAACATTTGTAAAAATGTTTCTTTCGAATACGAGAGGATGCTCCTCTCATTGATGAAACAACGCTGGCCTACAGCGTAAAATCGGGAATGTACTAGAAAATTTCGACGAGTGTTCGCAAGGCTCGGTAGCTCAATTGGGAGAGCATTGGACCGGATTTCCAAAGGTTGCGGGTTCGATTCCCGCCTGAGATTCACTTGTGACCCGAGTCGATTTTTTCTAGTATTTTTCTATTATAATAATTTATCTTATAAGATCGCATTGAAAATGCATAAAAAAAAAAAATATATATAAAAAATTATAAATCTAACATGGCTGTTTCATCTTAATCGATTGACCAAACATTTGTAAAAATGTTTCTTTCGAATACGAGAGGATGCTCCTCTCATTGATGAAACAACGCTGGCCTACAGCGTAAAATCGGGAATGTACTAGAAAATTTCGACGAGTGTTCGCAAGGCTCGGTAGCTCAATTGGGAGAGCATTGGACCGGATTTCCAAAGGTTGCGGGTTCGATTCCCGCCTGAGATTCACTTGTGACCCGAGTCGATTTTTTATAGTATTTTTATATTATAATAATTTATCTTATAAGATCGCATTGAAAATGCATAAAAAAAAAATATATATAAAAAATTATAAATCTAACATGGCTGTTTCATCTTAATCGATTGACCAAACATTTGTAAAAATGTTTCTTTCGAATACGAGAGGATGCTCCTCTCATTGATGAAACAACGCTGGCCTACAGCGTAAAATCGGGAATGTACTAGAAAATTTCGACGAGTGTTCGCAAGGCTCGGTAGCTCAATTGGGAGAGCATTGGACCGGATTTCCAAAGGTTGCGGGTTCGATTCCCGCCTGAGATTCACTTGTGACCCGAGTCGATTTTTTCTAGTATTTTTCTATTATAATAATTTATCTTATAAGATCGCATTGAAAATGCATAAAAAAAAAATATATATAAAAAATTATAAATCTAACATGGCTGTTTCATCTTAATCGATTGACCAAACATTTGTAAAAATGTTTCTTTCGAATACGAGAGGATGCTCCTCTCATTGATGAAACAACGCTGGCCTACAGCGTAAAATCGGGAATGTACTAGAAAATTTCGACGAGTGTTCGCAAGGCTCGGTAGCTCAATTGGGAGAGCATTGGACCGGATTTCCAAAGGTTGCGGGTTCGATTCCCGCCTGAGATTCACTTGTGACCCGAGTCGATTTTTTCTAGTATTTTTCTATTATAATAATTTATCTTATAAGATCGCATTGAAAATGCATAAAAAAAAATATATATATAAAAAATTATAAATCTAACATGGCTGTTTCATCTTAATCGATTGACCAAACATTTGTAAAAATGTTTCTTTCGAATACGAGAGGATGCTCCTCTCATTGATGAAACAACGCTGGCCTACAGCGTAAAATCGGGAATGTACTAGAAAATTTCGACGAGTGTTCGCAAGGCTCGGTAGCTCAATTGGGAGAGCATTGGACCGGATTTCCAAAGGTTGCGGGTTCGATTCCCGCCTGAGATTCACTTGTGACCCGAGTCGATTTTTTCTAGTATTTTTCTATTATAATAATTTATCTTATAAGATCGCATTGAAAATAAATAAAAAAAAAAAATATATATAAAAAATTATAAATCTAACATGGCTGTTTCATCTTAATCGATTGACCAAACATTTGTAAAAATGTTTCTTTCGAATACGAGAGGATGCTCCTCTCATTGATGAAACAACGCTGGCCTACAGCGTAAAATCGGGAATGTACTAGAAAATTTCGACGAGTGTTCGCAAGGCTCGGTAGCTCAATTGGGAGAGCATTGGACCGGATTTCCAAAGGTTGCGGGTTCGATTCCCGCCTGAGATTCACTTGTGACCCGAGTCGATTTTTTCTAGTATTTTTCTATTATAATAATTTATCTTATAAGATCGCATTGAAAATGCATAAAAAAAAATATATATATAAAAAAATTATAAATCTAACATGGCTGTTTCATCTTAATCGATTGACCAAACATTTGTAAAAATGTTTCTTTCGAATACGAGAGGATGCTCCTCTCATTGATGAAACAACGCTGGCCTACAGCGTAAAATCGGGAATGTACTAGAAAATTTCGACGAGTGTTCGCAAGGCTCGGTAGCTCAATTGGGAGAGCATTGGACCGGATTTCCAAAGGTTGCGGGTTCGATTCCCGCCTGAGATTCACTTGTGACCCGAGTCGATTTTTTCTAGTATTTTTCTATTATAATAATTTATCTTATAAGATCGCATTGAAAATGCATAAAAAAAAAATATATATAAAAAAATTATAAATCTAACATGGCTGTTTCATCTTAATCGATTGACCAAACATTTGTAAAAATGTTTCTTTCGAATACGAGAGGATGCTCCTCTCATTGATGAAACAACGCTGGCCTACAGCGTAAAATCGGGAATGTACTAGAAAATTTCGACGAGTGTTCGCAAGGCTCGGTAGCTCAATTGGGAGAGCATTGGACCGGATTTCCAAAGGTTGCGGGTTCGATTCCCGCCTGAGATTCACTTGTGACCCGAGTCGATTTTTTCTAGTATTTTTCTATTATAATAATTTATCTTATAAGATCGCATTGAAAATGCATAAAAAAAAAAATATATATAAAAAATTATAAATCTAACATGGCTGTTTCATCTTAATCGATTGACCAAACATTTGTAAAAATGTTTCTTTCGAATACGAGAGGATGCTCCTCTCATTGATGAAACAACGCTGGCCTACAGCGTAAAATCGGGAATGTACTAGAAAATTTCGACGAGTGTTCGCAAGGCTCGGTAGCTCAATTGGGAGAGCATTGGACCGGATTTCCAAAGGTTGCGGGTTCGATTCCCGCCTGAGATTCACTTGTGACCCGAGTCGATTTTTTCTAGTATTTTTCTATTATAATAATTTATCTTATAAGATCGCATTGAAAATGCATAAAAAAAAAAATATATATAAAAAATTATAAATCTAACATGGCTGTTTCATCTTAATCGATTGACCAAACATTTGTAAAAATGTTTCTTTCGAATACGAGAGGATGCTCCTCTCATTGATGAAACAACGCTGGCCTACAGCGTAAAATCGGGAATGTACTAGAAAATTTCGACGAGTGTTCGCAAGGCTCGGTAGCTCAATTGGGAGAGCATTGGACCGGATTTCCAAAGGTTGCGGGTTCGATTCCCGCCTGAGATTCACTTGTGACCCGAGTCGATTTTTTCTAGTATTTTTCTATTATAATAATTTATAATATGAATTAATGTTGTAATTTGCATTTTTTTTATCAATTTATGGAAATGTTCTGATTTGCATATCGAACCTCCGGCGAAATATGCTGAGTTACTATAATTTAATGATATCTTTATAATGGGACCATACTTCAGGCAATAAAATATCTTTATCTTTAAATGATACAAGAAACTTATGTTAACTAAAATACATAATAATTTATCTTATAAGATATTATTGAAAATGATGCTTCTTATCTCATTTTCGCCTATGTTAAATCTCATGAATTTATGTGTCTGTCTCTTTTTACTGTCACTTTTTCGTTTCATCTACTAATCACAACGATGCTAAAGAAGTTTTCACTACAAGAAAAGTTTTGAATCTTTAAAGTTTTAAATTGAAACTAAGTCACATTAATTATTTAAACTAAGTCAATTATTGAAATTTATCATAAATTTTTGTTTAACTAAAGTCGAACTGCATGCCAATGACATGTTTAAGAATTATATTTAAACCCAACGACACATTTTATAAACACACACATTCCCTTCAGATTCCGTTATAAGCACAAAAGAGTCGAAGAAAGCATCAAGAAAAATGTACATACCTATAAAAATCCAAACAAATGCAATAAAAAAGGATGACATAGCCATCAACGCCACCTATATCAGCATCGAGGATTTAACCAATGAGGAAGACAGAAAGAAGGCTAGAGAGAGAGCGAGGAATGTGGAAGTGAGATACTTGGACAATATCAAGAGTATTCGCGATAAGATTAAGTCTTCTTACGTAAGTACATAAGTTATAGCATCTAGATGGTAAGTGATGTCAATGTTCTTATATTTCAACTAGCTGACCCAGCCACGAGATGCTGTGGCACAGTCATTTTATTTTTCTAAAATAAAAGTAGCCTTAGTTACTCCTTATTACGTCAGCTACCTGCCAATAATAGTCCCGTCAAAATCGGTCCAGTCATTTTAGAGATTAGCCGGAACAAACAGACAGACAGACATTACTCATTAACTGGCATCTATACTTACTTGACACTGGCTAAAAGCACAAATCATGCAAGTCATAAAGAAAGAATAAAAAAAATAAACATGCGCAAAAATCCGTAAAAAAGTGTTTTATTTTAATGTGTAATGTGCGCGGAAGTGTAAGAACTAAAAAAAATATGTTATTTGTTTATATGTATTTACTATGTTACAGTCATGCAATAAAGAACACTGTCCTGCTATTAAAGAACGCTTAGAACAGCACCAATTGGAACACCACTCCAGCTCCAGCCCACTTCATCGCTGCCATCGTAGGAGTCAAACTGTTAGTATCTAAAACGGTCAATAGATGGCGTTGTACCCAATTAAATAGTGCTATTTAGCGATGTGCCGAGTACGGCTTGACTCGAGTCAGACTCGATTGCTGCTTTGGACTCGCCAATTCGAATACCAATTTATTTTGATTCGAGTACGCCGGACTCGATTCCGATACTCGAGTCAGAAAGAATCGATCTTGTACTCGCTGTCTCGAAACTATTATGCGAGTCCAACTGACTCGAGTCTAGTATTCGAGTTAGCTCGACTCGCTCGTATTCGATTTCTGTTTACTTAAGCAATGAAGTGACACCTAAAATATAAGTACATTAATAAAACAAATAGAACTCCATCTCATTAACAGAAAATTTCTGGTTCCTAGATATCTCCTTAGTTTTCTATGTTTATTTGTTATGTTTAATGTTTAAAAATATTTTTCATTAAAATGTTCATAGTGTTATTATTTTAAACCTGGATACTGTTTGAAGTTTACTTCTTTCTAATTTTTCCTTTTGTACTTAAATCGGTAACAGACTCGAGTACTGGACTCGAATTCCCAGACTGAGGTTCTATACTCGAGTCCAGGACTCGAGTCAAGATTCGAATACCAAACATAAAACTCGAGTACTGGACTCGAATCGCGGAATCGAGTCATGATTCGAATACCGTACAAACTGACTCGAGTCGACTCGATCCTAAAACACAACGACTCGGCACATCACTAGTGCTATTGGTTGTTCCACTCCACTAGCACCCTTTTCATAAAGGGGTTCCCATTTATGTTTATTTATTTACATGCATGTCTTACAAGGTAACAGATGACAGCGTCCAAAACGCTTGAAAGATTAGTATTACAATTTATTAAGATATATAAACATTTATATGATTTTTAATTGATTAAGATTAGGTTTATACAGTTTCAAAAACATTTAAAAATAACACCAACTTTTACATATAACCTTTCTTAAAATGTCAACATTTTCCAATCAATTTCCAGATTTAACTCTATCACATATAGTTAAATGACATTTCAGAGAATTTGACATTTTTAAAAAGGATTTGTGCTGTTGTGAACATTGACCGAAAGAAACCAAACAACCAAGATAAACACGTGTCCTGTATCTCTTGTACAAATAACTGCAGACTGCAGTGATTGATGGATGTTCGCACGTCGACACATTTCGGTAAATGCAGCCGGGACCAAAGTTTAACAAAGCGCGAAAGGGACTCGAGATATTTCTATGGCTACCTATCCGAAGACTGATACTTGTAAGAAATTATTAACCTTCGCGATCATAGGGCAAAACGCACAGACAACTGCATCATTGAGCTTCTCAATAACTCCCGGAAACCGGAATAAGGGCGGTAACAATAACCTTGACCACAGAAATGGAGCGGAGCATCTCCCCATACATTGGTCTTGGGTTTATTTCCTTCCTGGAGACTGTAACAGTACGATTTTGTTAGACTTTATTATTATCATATAAGAAATCTGGTTTAGTCAGTCTTCTTAGGTCGTAATAAATAACACACGTCGTATATTTTCATTTCCTCTCGATTTAATTTATCACATCTTGATGTTTAAACTGTAATAGTTATTTATTATACAAGAGTGGAAAGTTCCTTTTTAACCGCGTGCTCGATTTGGATGACCGAGCAAGCGAAGGATTCTAAAGTTGAATCACGAGCGCAGCGAGTGATTCTAAATTAGAATCCTGAGCGTCAGCGAGGGAAACAAACGAGCACAAGGTGAAAAATATTTCCACTCGAGTGCAATACGTAACTTTTCATCCCACCTCAGCGAGGAAATGACAAAATGAAAAAGAAAACAATTTATAATGACAAAATATTTTTATTTCAATTAAAACACATTAAGATAATCTATAAATTGAAGAAAATAATAAGAAGTAGAAAATAATTAGGAAATATTAAATGTAACGTTGCTACAGTTACTTATGTTAAGTTTAATATTTTTGTTAGGTAATGTTATGTTGGTGTTTGTGAATTGTGCGCTGTTTTGTGGTAAACTATCAGTAATTTTAAATAGTTGTGCCGATTCATTGGATTCTATTGGCGTAAATGTTGGCGAGAGAGGGCTATTGTTTCCAATCTTATGGGGGCTCATTTTAGATGTAGAAGGGCGAGACCAAGAATCTGACAGAGGTTCTTTCAGCGTTATGGCCTCCACGATACTATTACAAATTTTTGATTTACTTTGGATTGAATCCTCTATGTATCCCTCTACAACCGAATTAGACTTCCAGCCTCCATGGCGCTTAAGCGATAGAAGATCAGCCCCTGATTCGGCCAAAAGTGTGGCTGAGGTTCTTCTAAAACAGTGACCGGTGTATAACGGGGGTTCTAAAAGTCCGAGAAAAGTTGCTATTTCTCGTGGAATACTGCCAATTTTATTCTGACCCATAGGTTGTCGGATACACTTTCCGTTGCGATATTGTAGAAAAAATCGTTCAATTGGGGTGTTAGAAGGACGTAAAGCTTGATATTTCTGAACAATGTTTACATATTCCTTGCGAATAACGAAGTTGCGGTCTTTTTTTGTCTTGGTATTTAGTACATTAATTAATAGCAATTCATCAGAATTATGAGAATATTTTGATACGTTATTGACATTAAGTAGTGTAAGTTCATTTGTTCGACATGCTCCGGTTATACCAATAATAAGAACAACCTGTAACAAAAGAAGTATTTATAATCGTAAATAAATTAATCAAATTAAAAATATTGTAAGTACTATGTACAATTTTATCAACAACAAAAAATTACACGTATTGACTTACTTTTGCCGCTAAATATACGGAATCAGGTGCTTTATTAATAAACTTTGCAATTTCAGATGCTGTGAAAACCTTCGATTTTTTTGGCTTATAACCAGATGAGGCTCTTTTTAAAAATGCCACTAATTTATGATAGGTGTCGATATGAACGTCTTTCTTCATCTTAATTGTTAATTTTAGCATTGAATACGTACTCCATAGCGTGCTTGCTTTCTTGGTCTCAGATAATTCTATAAAATATGCCAGCAAAACGTTTTCGGAGAAAGTTTTTGCTCCTTTAGCTAGTCGCCACATGTTAAATATATCGTACTGTTTCAAATACTTCTCTCGTGATTGCTGAGGGAGAAGGCTCATTTGCGCATTATTAACTGTTTCAGTTAACTCAGTTGGCGTTAGATAAACTTCATCGTCGCTAATGTCACTCATTTTAGTTGATTTTTTTGTACAGTTTTTAGGTTATGTTAATTATATTAAGCAATAAAACGTGAAAAACTAGAATGGCGCGAAGCACGCAAATAAAACAAAGAAACCAAGAAGGTTCCAAATTTAAATTTTTTCACAATTTAAAAAGTTCTTATCATAAATTTGGCACCATAGAGGTTACATTAAATAGGTTTAATGACGTTTTGAATTTACAATTATATTGAGTACTCATTATATGTGATGTTCTAAATTCAAATCTACTTTGCCGCTCAAGCGAATAAAATAGAATTTTCCAGCCAGATTTCGAAGCGCAAAATTACACTTTCCGAGGTGGTGGGATGAAAAGTTATTTATTGTATCCTTACCTCTTAAAAACTGAAACTGTTTTTTACTTACAGACATTAAAATCTAAGGAGCCCGATCTTGGTACGTTTATTTTTTTTTACTGCTTATACTTATTTGAAGTAAATACTTTTTTACCAGAATCATTACTATTTAACTCTTCTTTTTTGTCCTTAGTTTCGATTGGGACAATTCATCACCTTACAACAGCGGAACCTCACATAAGGAAATCAGTATGTATTATATTATAATCATATTTAAAGATCAAAATTAACACTAGAGAACACACAGTCACAAATAACGGAATACAAAATCATAAATATATAATATTGACTATTGTCTTGCTATACTGCTTAGTCATGTTACCTTTTATTTTAAAATTTTAATTAAAAATGGAACATAAGGCGACAGTCAGTTTTTTCATAGATTTGTTTCTGTTTCCCGCTTATACTGATTTGTGAGTGCTTCGATTTCTGTCTCAAAAGAAAATTTTATAAATTCGATAATTTCTCAATTTTATTTGTAAACCCGATTTAACATCACTGGAGATTATTAGGGCAGATGAAATGCGAATAAATGGTTATACCTACAGATCTATTGCCGCTAGACTGGACAGCAATCAATTGCAAGGGAACAAGGCAGAAAAAGATACCCCGGTCGAAGAATTTAGTTAATGATAAAATCTTAGTACTCTTTCATTTACATCGTTGTTTGTGTTTCCACAAAATATGGAAGGTGTTTTTTTTTTAATTTTGGTTTAAACAATATTTCATTAAAAACTTCTCAATGTCTGTGTTAAAAGATGTTGATCAGTTAGTTACTGTATGTCTCATTATTACTTGCTTATTATTATAACACACGTTATTATTTGCTAGGCTCTGCTTTTTAAAAAATGTTCCCCTAATTGTGCCTTAACGGGGGTTGGCGAACGAAAAAAAATTAAAAAGTTGCCAGGAAACTTGGAGAATTTCACAAAACTGAAAAATAGATTTCGTTAGTTTTTTTTTACAAACACCATTAACTCAATTTAGTCAGGAAAGTGTCAGTCGGAAGTAAACGTTTACACTAAAAACTGAACATGATGATGAACATGATGACATTAATGAACGCATTCAAACTGGTTAAGTGCTTGATGACAATTTTAAATCTATACCTGAGTAATTGTCAGTAGTCCTTTAATGTCAGGCGGCAATTTAGTCAAGTTTTCAAATGAAAATAGACGATACCAATCCTTCAATAGATAATTTTTATTTTACAGGTATCAATATCGCCGAAACCGTCGATTCTAAAGAAAACTATCAACCCGAGACTTACAGAACATCAATCGATACAAACCACACCCAAATACATGGACTTTAGTCACACCACACAAAACAATTACAATAATAATCTATTCAAAAGTGACGGTCATACAAATCTCAACCACAATTACTTAGAAAGCAATGACTTCAAACCTACCGAGACCAAAATATCCTTCACTACTAGACATTGTGCCATGAAAGATGATCTGCACGCTGAAATCATGAAATGGTATGAAGAAATACCCGTGTATCCGAACTTAAATGTTTCAATGAAAAATTTAAGGAAGAATTTAATAAATGAGTTCGTTGAAAAAATTTATGTACTTACAAACGAAGAAAACACAATAGATGACTATGAATATAAAGTGAAAAAAGAAATTGAAATTTTGTTAAATACTTTACCTATGTGGTATCCAGGCACGAAGCGTGACCAAGAAATATTAAAAGATAATATTAAACACAATCTTTTGTTTAAGATACGAAATCTTCGCGATAAAATGTATTATGAAAAATCAGTCGATGTACAGACAGATGATCTTAACGTAACAAATACACACATATCTCTTAACCAATTAGAAAATGAAAAGATTGCTAAGCTTACTGAAAACGAAATATTAGACTGGGTAATGCAAATAAAATTTAAGGAAAGTGAAGATATTGGTAGATCTATCAATATAATTGATACTACTGAATTTTTTGCAAAGCGTTTGATGCCTTTATTGAACAGACCTGCGTGTACAAAAAACTATAAACTAGTGCTAAAAACTCTTATTTTAGACACATTCAATGATTTACCGAATGTTTTTCAATATCCTAAAAATAAGCGACTATACTTGAATCGCATAGCAGAAGAATTGACAAACAGACTTCTTTATATTCAAGTGAAATGCAGAAGTTCCAACAGTTGCTGTCATTTTCCTAGAAACGGTAAAATGTATCAAATGACAGTTTGCAGCAAATCTAAAATGAATAAATATGAAGGTTTAGATTACTCCTTAGGCTACTATCATTTATACCCACGCATCGAAATAATTGAAGATGTTACTGACATTATTGTTGATTGTATAGACGCCATAGGTTTTGAAGATATTCGTAAAAGGGATGAATCAAGTGAAATCACTCAGAATTCAATGGAATCAACAGAAACACAAGTGTCAATAACCGTCAGCGACGCTGTCGTAGAAAATGTCAGAGAAGCTTTAACTGAAGACATTATAAACCATGCAGGATATTCCAACGCTAGTGTCAATAGACATTGTCTTTCAAGTACAGTTTCAGTTTTTAAATCGGAGCAAGATTTATCTGGGCGTTCAAGTGGACCGGTTACTTCAACGCCAAAACGAAAATTTGTTAAAAAGGATATAGTCAAACAAAATCCAGAAGAAGTAACATATGCAAACAAAGTTTCTGCAATAATTCGAGCTTGGATGGAAACTCTGCCTAAAAACTTTGATGACGATAAGAAATTCAAAGAAACGATTGTAATGGATTTAACAGGAGATGTAGTAGACCAAATAAAAACAGAACAATTAGTTCTCATCAATGAGTCAGATAAAAATAAAATAATGTATTACACAATATTTCGATGGCTTTATCGATTTGGTATCTTTGAAGATGAGCTGTCTGAAGAGGTCCCACAGATTAAAGATCTACAAAATCGTTTAAATCAGTTATCCGTTCCAAATTTAACTAAGCCTCGACATGGCAATCGTCAAGCAATGGCAAATACGAAGATGAAGGATTCTGAGCGTGACTTTTTTGTACCTAAAGGGATAGATGTTCTTGAGGATGAAATATCTATTTGGATAAATGAACAACCATCAGATATTTATTCAAAGGGAGGCAAAGATAGTCGTAATAAAATGATACATGAATTAGCAAAATCACTTCAAAATCTATTGGTTAACAAAAGGTCGGACATGGAAATCAATAAAGACATAAACGATTGGTTAAAAAGAGTTTTAAAGTCTTCAGAGAAGAAAAATATTGACGAGCTGACCGAGAGTCTCAAAAATCGGATAGTTAATCTGCCACAAGACCAAACATTAAATAAGAATCTCCACAACAAAATTCAAGAAAAATTGCAAGACGAAGCAGCTCGTCTTAATCCGGGACCACCTCCAATCGCTAATGAATCCTCACCTGACATAGATGCAGATAGGACCCTACGGGAATTCATTTCTAAATATATGGAACATAATTATGATGTCGATGATACTGTTGCAAGGGGAGCTTTTGGTGAGCTGTTAAAAACAGAAATCCGAAAATTAAGTCCTCCAACCAGGAAAGAAGTATATGAGAACTTCACAAAACCACATGAAGAATTTACTCCCGATAGACTTGACAAAGAATTACAATTCATAAAAATAGTCTCAGATTGGTTAAAAAATTTACCAATCGATAATTCATTTAACACACCACATAATAAAAAACGAATTGATATTGTAAATGACTTGGCAAGAAATATCTATGAAGTAGAAGAAGAAAGACGGCGCGCTTCTACAGCAATGGATTACGACATGTATTTAGCTTCCATCATCAGTCAATTTACAAATCTATTACGTATACCTCCTGAACACCATGGACATGTAATGTTCACGATTGACAAATTAATCGGCAAGGTGATAGCTTATAGAACTCCTTTGCCATGTTGTCAAAATACAAATCAAACCACGTCTTCTAATAACACAACTGGAATACCAGAACAGAACATAAGTGAATTTATTCATAATTATATTCATCTAAATGCCGGCGAATTCGCTGATGATCAAATGAAAATGGACGCGTGGTCAGCACGTTTAATGAAAGAGGTAAAGAAAATTGTTCAAAGCACTGCAGATCCATCAACTTTATGTAAAACACAAGTTTACAGTAACCTTATGAATGTACCAATACCAGAAGACGAATCTGTAAAACTTTTTGGATTAGAATTAGGATATGCTAAAGAAATATCAGATTGGCTTAGGAATATGCCATTAGTTCATTTGCAAACTCAAGAAGCAAAAGATGAAAGAGTAAAAATGATAAGTGAATTAGCAGAAAAGTTTTCTGACATAGACAGAAAAATAATAATAAATCCATCAGAACCAGAAAATACTACAGAAATTGAGGATTTTGTAACTAATTGGATTAAAAGAATACCCCTCGATCCAAATAAAGAAATCGATATTCCCATATTAATAAAACAATTGTTAAGAAGAATAGAGAAGGTGAAAAAAAACACAGAAGAAGTAATGACTCCAGAAGAAATAATAGATGAACAGTCTCCTATGAAATCTAAAAAGAGTAAAGTCAATAAGACGCGATCAAAAACCCAAAAATGTAGACCATCTTGTTGTAACTCTAGCAAAGGGCAACCAGGTCAGATTATCGTTGAAGCAATAGAGAGCTGGAGTAACAATCTTCCAATAAAAAGTAACGACAAAAGTACTGATAAAACAATTAAAGAGGATGTTGCAAGAAATCTGTATCAAAAAGTTGGAAACCTCAGTATAGACCCACAAGTTATGTATGATGACAATTTGTTTCAAGAACTTTTTACAGATGAAGTATATAAGCAACTAAATAATTTATCGGAAAATGCTGATATACAGAAAAAAAAGGAAGCTTTGAAAAACGATTTAATTGAGAAAGTAATGGAAGCTAAAAGTATTGTAAAGGAAGCTGTTGCTGGTGAAAACTATAAGATACGATTAGAAAATACTATAGAAGCATCCATTCCTACTCCTATAACAAATAGACAGTGGTACGATCCTACCTTTGAAATTTACAAAAATCGTTTAGCCGATGCTTTTATTTTGGATAATTTCGATCACAGCAATGATGCAGTAAAAATTAAATACGAAAGAAAAATAAGAGATGAAGTTGATAAATACTTTGAAAGTGCACAAAAACGTAACGCAGTGCCCTTGAGCAAAGATGAAATATTTAATGAATTATACAGCGCTCTTTTTAAAGTACCAATTCCTACTGAAGCATCCGCAATTGCCGAAGTAGAAAAAGTAAAAATGAGGTGTGAGATAGATATGTGGTTTGAAGGGTTGCCTCTCCGTGACTCTTCAGACTTAAACGAATTACTAGAATGGGATAACATTTTATCAATGCTAGCCAAAAAATTATATAAAATCGAATCAAATGAACCCAATCCAGATGATAAAATACATAAAGAGATCACTAAATGGGTCATAAAATTTCCCTTAATCCAAGGTCAAGAAAGCAATGCTGATCAATTTGCTAATGATCTGCAAGATAGACTCAAAATATCTAAAGAAAATAGAAAATGTGTAACCAGTTCTGCTAAGGGAAAAGAAATAAAAAGCAATCCGAAACAGAAAATCGCTCGTGAAAATAAGAGTCTAGTAGCTGGACCAAGTACTGGGGGTCGAAGGTCAAGCTCTATAGCAAAATCGCAACCATGCTGTCAAACAACAACAGCTCCTAGGAAAAAACCAGCTGAATTGGTTTTAGAAATAGTTGAGACTTGGTGTGAACAACTACCCTTACCAATTAGAAATCCAGCGGATGAAATCAACAACAAGATAATAAGAGACAATTTACTTACTCAAATAATTATTAAAATATGCGTACTCAATGGTAATCTACAAACATTTAACGACACGATATTATACGAACATTTTTTGGATGCAGAACTTGACAATTTACTGTCTGAAGTGCCAATTTGCTGTCAATTTGAAGAAACCAAAAATGTTAAAAAGAAACATCTTACAGAAGCTATTATATCACTATTGCCATTGATGAGAGAAGAAAAAGCTTGTTATGAATACAAACAAGAATTAAGAACAACGATTAATAATGTTTTAGAAGAACCATTAAATACAACAGCAGAAAAAATTACCGAAATCAATCAACTTAAAGACGAAATAGTGGATAACTTTGTACTGTACCATTATAACCGAGATGATGACGAAGGTAAACAAATCTATAAAGCAAATCTGTATGACGTCTTATCGAAATACCTACAAGATTTTAAAGCTAAGGAAGATGATTGTCCAGTTGATCCACTGATAATGCAAAATCAGCTATTATGTGAATTAGCTAAAGTTCCAATACCATGTGAAAGAGTGATCAAAGACGAAGTAGAAGAAATCAGAATGAAAGATGAAGTTAATGAGTTTTTTGATGAATTAGCGCTCGCTGATGAATCCGATGAAAAAATCACTTTGACAAAGAACATTAAATTAAGCTTAGCGAAACGTCTTCGTGACATAGAAAAGACGGGTCATAACTGCGATAATGAGTCGAAAATGAAAACGGAAATCAAGCGATGCTTAAAGAAAATAGATTTAGAAATAAAGTCCGATAAAATCGATTCTTTTATTGATAAATTGAAAAACAATGAAGCTATAAGAAAAGCTCCTCCGATCGAAAACAAGGCCTACGTATCACCTCCAAAACATTTTGATGTTCAAGTATTTTCAGGCGATGTAAAAGAACCTAACTCTGAAGAATGTTGTGACATAAAAGAATGCGGTGGTGACAGGAAGAGTTTAGAAGCTATGCGTTCATCTCCAGATTATTCTGATTCTATGCAACAACGAAACAATCATGTTTCTCCAGCGACTCCTTCAGCCGGTATCCCTCGAATATCACAAAATTTAGAAGACCCGTCAGATCAAGTTCAAAGGTTTGCCCAGGGCCAAGTGAGAAATAAAAGACAAGGCCCCAATTCTGAAGATGAAGCAGACAATGAAGATTGCAAATGTGAACGAAGAGTGCGACGTAGGTACAGAGGAAGACCTCGGTGTGTTTTGCGGCTGGAGGACTATTGCGAAGAGTGTGAGCAGTTCAGACATATGTGGATGCCAATGCCTTATCGAATGCCACCTCCTAGATATTATTATTATTAATATATTTTTTCTTTTTAGCTATATTAAATAATTTTCTTGACTAATACCTTGCCTAACAGTAAGGGCTTACAATTGAGATTGCAATTATGAGTCCTTAGAAAGAAAACAACTGACCAGTGGGGTTATTCACAACCGTCGGAAACTTCTCTTTCCGAATCCGTGCGGAAACTTTTCGAATGTCACCTCCATGAGCTATTCACAAATCCGACATCGGAAACTTTTGACAGTGTGATTCGGAATGAAGGCTTTATCTATCGAATTCGTATCCGACAGCTAATTGGTGTCGGAATCTTTTCCGAAAGAAAGAAAAAATTAAAATAAATAAATTATTTTGTCTTAATAATACTTTCAAATTATTATTTGCAAGTAGTATGGGGTAAGTTTATTATCTTTTTTCGTTTTAAGTGCGTTGTTAATGCTTGTTTTATATGCATTACTGGAATTAATGTTGCATTCAATAAATATAAATAATAAGGGATATAATCACTTAATCTACCTTTTATCTAATGTGGTATTTAAAAATAGTTTTTTTTTTCTATTTACTCTAATAAATAATTTAAAGCAGCCATTGTATTATAAAAATATATCTTTTTCATTAGTTACTACATCACAATTTATTAACAAAATATTGTTTTCTTTTCTAAATGATAAGACAACATCACTCTTTTAATTATTAAAGTAATATAACAACAACAATTTGTTTTATATTAATAACAAAAACAGGTTTTAATTATATCATACAGAAAATATTATTTTGGTAACTATATACATAATATGAAATTGATAAAGCACCAGATTAACCATATAGTATTTACGTTAAACTAAACCACTTTATTTTCACTGGGGTCTGTTACCTTTTATTTACAAAGCTAGTTTAAAGGAACACAATTATTAAGACATTACATGGAACAGTTTTTATTTAAGTGAATTACTTATTAAGTTGTAAGTTGCTTGTTTCATTTAACATATTTTGTGACAAACTTCCTTGAAATCATGAAAAATTATCATATCTAGTACTTTGTTATTTCCTACTATATTAGTCCATATCCTACCATTTTATAACATTCTTTGTAAATGCGCTTTACTACTGCAAGTTAGCACTATAAGTAGTCTGTGCATACGGATTCGGAAACTTGTTTTCGATGGGATTTGTGAATAACGTTTTACAATCCGTTCGGGAACAAATTTGACATTTCGAATTCGGAAGGTATCGGACACGGAAAGTTTCGGACGTTTGTGAATAAGTAGCCAGTTCTACTATTAGGAATTATTGAACCTAAGGTCCTACAATCACTTCTTATCGTGATTCAAGTTCAGCTGTTGAAAAGAGACGCCACTATGAGCGCGTATTGCGGTGTCTGACTTTAACAATCGAACTTGCATTGCGCTAGGAGATCATGGTAGACTTTCTGGTGTGAATAATAAACCTTATTTTTTAGAAACCCGCTAATTGAAAAATGCAATGACATAGTTATGTCATGAATTTTCAACTGCTCATATTGAATAAAAAGAATTATATCTTTGATCTTATACTTATTACGCCTATCACTTATACTTATTATACAGGGTTAGTTTTAAACAGGATATTGAACTACAAAAAATATAAATAAATTTTGGATCTGCTCTCAGCAATCACATCAGTATGATAAATTAATTTAACGATGCCTCAGAAGGCAGCATTTATACGAAAAAATTCTTTAGTTATTCTTTCACTCTTGGTGATTTTTAGTAATGTAAAAAGCGAAGAAACTTGTTGTACTGTATTTACAGTTTCTTTATAAAACCATAACAAACATTTTATGTTAATGCGTATTCAATTGGACAGGATTTTGTCCAACTGAATACACAAAAAAAAACACGGATTTTTTGTCAAAGCATTTTCGTCATTTTGTATCTTCACTTTATTTTGTTCTTCATCCGTTTAAATGAAATATTACACTTTATTTATATGGACAATTGAATCAAAATTAAAAATTAAAATCATTTATATTAATTACAAATCAATTACTAACTACACGGAACGGCACACATTAGCTTGTATTAAAAACGTTCACAAAACGAAAAACGTAACATAAAGTCAGTAAAGCGTACATAAGATTATACAAAAGTTTGTAATTATTTCTGACTTCTGAACGCAGAATAGACTCTTATGAGGGTTTTGGTTTCTTCTAGCGAAGTCTATATTGACTTACCATACTAAGATATTATTTTATTACTAAAAATACGATTATTTGGTTTCGGATAGTTAAGAAAAAAGTGGAACCGCTAAAATCTAAAGCGGAAAGCAGATCTATTGTTCTAAAGCGCTGTAAAAACCCGAAAAGCGATTCATCTGGAAACGCTGATTTGGATCCCTGGAAGATGATTACAAAAATTGACTCTCCATTCAGTAAACTTAATTCATCTAAATGTTAACAAATTGACATTATAATTTTCAGATTAGTGTTATTAACATTTACCTATTTCTACTTACGTTATTAAAAGAACCTTAAAATAAATAAAAGGTAATTATAAAGGATCTAGTTTTAAGAATTATTAATATAGAATAATATTTTTGTTTGGTTGAACGGACTTTTACTCCTTGATCTCAACAGCAGTTTAAAAAAGCGACAAATAATGACGCCATGACAGGTCACGTGATGTAAATTTTTGTTGGGCATGCGCGATATCGCTAAATTTTCTTTGGTTTTGATACGGTGAGACGTTTTCCGCGACTTAAATTGACAAAAAATATTTATTTGTGTTCGACTTACTGTGTTTTGGACTATAAACAAATCACGTTTTATGTGCAGTGTCTGTGCGATTTGTAAGGAAGTGAATTTTAATGCAAAGGTCATACTGAAAATGGAAATGTCTTCTCATTATGGTTTATTCGCGTCGAAATAACTCGTCATCTTTTAGCCTAGCTTAATTTCTACACGGAGTTCAAGAAATATATGGTAATATATCTGTCATTTCATATTTTATTCGCAACAACATGGGAACAAACCGTTAAAATTCGCATACTTTGACGCGTTTTGATTTGACAGATCTTTGTTAGCACCTCTTAAATTTGTACTCCTTTATCTCCCTACAATATATCTCATGATAGCGATTATAATTATTTGAATTCCTGAACGTTACATTAAGTTAATTTGTACCCCATTGGTCCATTTCATGATATTTTTATCAAACAAACACCAATTGGCATATGATGTCATCATAATGTCTAGACTGTATCCATGATTCTCAGGCCCTGATTAACCCTTAGGGTAATTAGGCTGCAGCCTAGGGCGCGAGGTTCGGGGAGGGCACGCTAAGATCGTGTCTTTGCATGCACTAATCTAGTATCATTGCATCTACCCTACATATTTCAACTAGACCGAGACAAAACACTAAAACTAAATGCACTTGAGAGTACTCGAATTAAACAATAAATTTTGGAATTTTAAAAGCGCGTGTAATACAAACACTGATTTTTCAAAATGGTTTGCCACCTTAAGGCTGTATGTCATGCAGCTTAAAGAACAACGTTAGTTCCGCTTGCAGATCGATCTGAAAACTTTTACAGGTAGTATTAACCATGTTAAAATTTTCACACTACTACTTTACTAACTACTTTTTAGGCCGTCCGCACCTGTCGGGTGCGCGTCCTTATAATTAGCCTAGGGCGGTCAGAATTCTTGATCCGTTGTTGATGATTCTGAAACTGTATTCTCAAAGCTAATATTAGCTCTTTACTATTATTCGTTAATTTATCTTTACAATTTATACACAAGCCCCCATCTAATGCCATATTTTGTTGTTGGTATGTAAACTGAACTCTGAATCTCAAGGTGAAATTTATATGATATGAATATCTTATCACAGTTATTGTCAATGTTTATACTTCTTATAGTCTTTGGTTGTATAATAACCCTTAAAATGCTGATTAATAGTTATTAACCATATCTCTGAAGCACATACTTGTAGTAGAGTTGATATTTGTAAAAAAAACACTTCTTTTTAGTTCT
The DNA here is from genome assembly GCA_927399485.1 of Calamotropha paludella. Taxonomy (NCBI): domain Eukaryota; kingdom Metazoa; phylum Arthropoda; class Insecta; order Lepidoptera; family Crambidae; genus Calamotropha; species Calamotropha paludella. The sequence continues at coordinate 8,514,534 of OV656830.1, read as the reverse complement.
CTGCAAACAAACAGATCAACTATATCTTTAAGCCATGCATGATTTGTATATCCAAGTGTTTCCTATTATATGAGCTTATGAGAAAACAGGAATATGTGTCTTTATAAGTATGCTGATACATCCTCATATAGCTATAATCCTCATCAACTTGTAGTTCTGATGAACAGACAAAAATGTTCAATAGTCTGAAACTAAAATTTGGAACCCCATAAGTGATAATCTAAACATGAAAGATGTTATTCATCATATATTTGAACCAGTAAAGTGAGAAATACATGGAAATACTAAAAAGTCTTTTTTAGAATTTCCATGTTGATGTAATTGCTCAACCTTATTTTGCCCACAGCATCATCACTCTGTCCTCTAATTTTCCCTACTGCCCTAAAATTCGTATCGCCTATTTTGAAAACCTACGATCTGTGAGGATAGCTAGTGCTCTCACAGTAAGGATGTTCACACTTGTACGTGCCCATCACACACTTATACACTTGCATGGTAATCGAGATTGGATGTGTTCTGTCCTAATTTGTTATAGTTAGTTATTAAGCATTATCAGTAGTTGCTATGTAAAAGTCGCTATATTTGGTCAGTCAGTATTTTAGGAAAAAACCAATATGATATCAAAATATTAGGAGAATGAGTCTAAAATTGGGTACCTAATGGTACTTACTCCTTTAAAAGGAAATAAAAATTTTGTTTTCACATGTTATTTATAAAATAATCAATTAAAGTCTAAGAAGCACTATTAAAACAAAATAATTATTAGTTCTTACACTTCCATAAATGATGTTTATTCAGTAAAAGTGGTTCAAGTTAAAATAATAATTATCATCAAACCTGCATGTTTGAAAGAAAATGTTTTTTTGATATACCTCCGACTGGATCATGAATTTCACATGCCTTACTAAAAAATGACTTCTAACAAACCAAAAAGGCTACAAAAAATTGGTTGTCGGTAAAGGCAGTTTATGGACAATTGTTTTACGTGATATCGTCATAAGAAAACATTGATGAAAAATTGCACACTCTTATGAATTTAATTATTATCACTATTTTTATTAACATTATTTTGTATAATACAAAGAAGGAGTTAATGAAAATTATTATTTTAACTAAGTTGTTATAATAAACAATGGACACCACATTAACTTTTTACTTCATGAAGTGGAAGAGGGATAGATGCGCCACTAGTCGAACGCTTAGGCCAATCGTGCCTCTATCGCTTGTTCCGCGCTCTCGCTTGCATGCTCGGCTCAGGCGGAACGTTACACTTTTTCGTGCGTGCAGCTAGCGTTCATCGATTTATAAGACGTTATCACGTCAAAAATTCCAAATAGGAACAATGTTTGAATTGTTATTGTGAACTTATCAGGTCTAGAGTAAATAGTACAGACTCATGCTCAAAGGTTAACAATGACTTGAAGTATATTCCTTGTTGATGTAAGAATACCTCTTCAAATTAAAATACATATTTATAAATATTTCTTATATAATAAGATGCTTAAGCTTATAAGGTTTGGGTGGTAGTGAGGCATACATACACCTACACATGTCTTTAAACCACAGTAGCATTTTTCTTTGTTTAAACCATGTTTCATTTTGGTTCGATTTATTGCTCACTTTGATCGAAATACCTAAATTTTTTTAATAACTGACCCTCATTGAGTAGTTAAAAATAAGCATAACATTAAATCCATAGCAAATACAAATATAAACATAAATTGACACATGCAGAAATTAATTTTATTTTAATATATATAATAATTTGTATAACATATAGTAATATAAGTTATTAACGGGATTATTACCATGTACCTTGTTATTGAGTTTCCGATATTTCGGCACTGTTGCAAGTGCCATGATCACGGAGCGACTGAAGTAATTGCGGTCTCCTAAAGACAACTTCCCCTTGGAGAAACCTGGTGTCTATAAGATCGATTGCAGCTGTGGCAGTTCGTACATTGGCCAAACAAAACGTACAGTAGCATGCCGAATAAGGGAACACATAAAAGCAATCAAGAACAACGATAAGCAGAAATCGGCCATCGCGGAACATTTGATTGATTCTGGTCCTAACCACTGGAGTGAGTTTCATAACCCACAGATTATTACGCCAGAACGCCACTACATACAAAGATTGGTCAGGGAAGCGATTGAAATAAAAAAACATGAAAATTTCAATCGTGAGGACGGGTTTAAATTGTCGAATGTCTGGAATCCTGTGGTACGTATGTGTAAGAACCGAAAACATCAAAAAGTGTCGTGTCGCGATCCGATACTGTAAGTGTTGTGTGTCGAGAACAATTTCGGATGAATAGTGAGAATGTGAACAGTGGTACGGGTAAGGAACGCAATAAGAGACTTCGTTGGAGGGTAGACCGATAATTCTGCCAATAACAGCCTACCCGCAATAACTTCAGTCGCTCCGTGATCATGGCACTTGCAACAGTGCCGAAATATCGGAAATTCAAAAACAAGGTACATGGTAGCAATCCCGTGAATAACTTATATTACTATAATGTTAGTGACCATGAAAGTTTAAAACAATAGCCTAACATAACCTCAGAAGCAGTTGTCAGTCCTTGTTAAAGCTAAACTTCTATCATACACCAACTGTTCCAACTGCTGTGCCATTTGACTCCTCTTTTTGCTGAATTTCATTTAAAATAAGCTGTAAATGCGCTAGGAGCAATACTTAATGTGTGTTATATAACGATTTGAACTGAACTCAAACTAGAGTGTTCCTTACTATAAACTGGTTCAAGCCTTACTTACGGAGACCTATTTGATCTTATAGTAGTTTTCCAAAAGGGTATTTTTAGAGTGGTTATGTCAGTTTTGAACTGTAGAATTATTAAATCCCTACATTGATAGTTTTCTATAATTTATAGCAGGGGACTTTAAATGACAACAACATTCTTTCCGATATACAACTTTGATGATACACAGTCTTTATATTGTTAGAACCATCATGTTTTCACAAACCACATAAAAATCTAGTTACTAGTAAGGGAATGAGCTGAGTGAAAATAAAAAAATAAATTATTAAATATAAAATAAGGTATTAGGACTTGCCATATCATCTTATCTTAATATAATAATTAATATATTTGTAACTAGTTCAGCTATCACTTGTTAAAGAGCTTACCATGAGGAATTTTTGAGAAATTAGAATTAGATAGTATGTTAATTAAATATTTTCTTTTTATCATTCAATAATTAGTGAGAGTGTAAATGTTTGCTAAATATTTTAGTCTTGTATAACATATTGAGTTCAAAGAGCCTTATACTTTTCAAATCAATTCTATTTCAATTTATTTTACTTTGAGGAACAAAGTCTCATAATCTATTAGTAACAAAGAAATTAAAAAGCTATGTTAGTATTTATTTTACTTTCAATTATGTAATTTTTAATTCATAAAATCAAATTGCTAAAAAATCAAAATATGAAAATCAAATTATCCAATCAATTAAATAAAATTAAATTACTGAAATCAAATAAGAAAAGAAAAAGATTAAAATCAAATTAATCAAATAAAAGTCAAACTATGACAGAATAAATTGCTTTAGCTCATGTTAAATCAATATTTCTATGATGCTTTTTTTTAATTTTTAATAATTTCATCAAACTAATGAATGAGCGTTTCCCATATCCTACATATCACAGAGAAAAACAAAATACTCTCAAATATTTTAATAAGACAGCCACAAAGAGTTTTTTCTCATGCTTTCAAAAACATAATTGTGAGAATATTACTCCCCTAGATGTATCACTCGCACTATGAAAACACTTTCATTTGCTTCAAAAATAAGCTAATATAATTTGGTGACTTCATGAATTAACCATTAATTGATCAATTCTATCTTTATTTGTTTATTTATGTAACTTAAAAATATGTTTATGGCTTAAAGTTATTTTACTTAATTCATTACTTAAAATTGATTTTTGTGACAACATCAAAGTTTTATAATTCTATATATTTTGTGCATTTTCTCAATGGTATCTTATAAGATAGTTTTCTATTAATTTGACATTAGTTGTTCCAATATAAAATTATTGACTAAGTGCTTAATAAAATTCTGCTTAAATGGGTTGGACCCACATGTTTCTGGTTAACTAAGCTAACACCTTAGACTCATTTTACGTTACCGCAGAATGGAATGAAAGTGACTTCTTGTAAAGAAATTGTTCATACTATAATGTATTTTATGTTAATTGTGTAACATACAAATTAGATGTGACTTTTTTTTTCTCGAAACTCAACCACTTACATGAACTAGTACAGAAAAAAATCTTATTTTAATTACTCTTAAGCTTAGTATCTCTCTCAACATGACTTATTTCAGAATATATAATATGATGAGATGGGGGTTCACTAAGCCCCAACTCATTTCTGCATTTCAAATTCGCCAAAAAATCGATACCTGTCTTACATAAGCGCGCCGCGTCCACCAATTGGGGCTTAGTGAACCCCCATCTCATATATGGTTGGTATAGGGGCCTCACTGTACAAAACCCCAGGTCTGGTCAAATACATATAGGTAGCCGTCCACTGGCTCTTAGACAATTACAACTTATTTGAATGAGCAGAAAACAAAAAATAAATAAAACAGAAAGGAACATGTTAAATTAAGAATGTATGTATGCAAAACAGACAGAAATATTATAAATATGCATTATATAGGCATACTATGATGACGACATTCAACGACCTTCACTAGTCGTGTGATTCGCATACTGGTTTTCATGGTAACGCCACTCCGAGGTCCAGGGTTCAAATTTCGGTCGTAACAATATAGTGAACTTGTCTTTATTGGCTCGAATCTGGGTGTTATGGTACCGTCGTTGTTTCAGAACATTGTATTGATGTTGTCTAACATTTAATTATTTATTTGTTTGTTCCCCACCAGCCTAATAAAATCATTTAAAATGATAATATGGTATTATAAAGAAAATTATAAAATTTAATTGCCCGACTTCTAAGGAATTCTCGCGCGTTCTCGAGGATTGATTCGCTTCTATTCCGTTTTGCAGTAATGTAAATTATACCTTAACTGTTTGACTATAGAGGCTCTTGTAAAATTTTAAACACATATTTACTTCCACGGTTTTGTCAAAGTGCCTTATAAACTAATGAACTAAGCACAGCAACCAATTGAACACCTTAATATATATTGTGAAGATTGAAATAAAAACTTATAACATATATTTTTTTTTATATCTGAATCATTATATATTTTGATAACATAAAGGTTATAATTATAATATGGCTAATAGTCGTTAAAATATATCCGATTTTATTCCATTCAAAATATAAAAAAACATTTAGTAAATAGACAAATATTTTAATTCACGAAAGAAGTGAAAATTTCGGACATCTTTTGTAACTAATATGGCCAGAAAGCTCTGAGCGGGGTTTTCCCGGTTTTCCACCTCCCAAGTCGACTCCTGTTTGACAACCGTAACTCCTCTTTTAAATGATGTAACGGAACGGAGACGGCTGTGAATGGAAGATTTATATTTGAAAATAGTTTTATGTAGTAACAAAAATTATTTTAATATTTCTTTTTTCGATAATGAAATGCGATTCTTGTGATGCGATTCATCTTTGTGTTATCAGTAAATATGAAGGTGTAACCTTGTATTATTGTGGCACAATCATTGACAAATACTTGGGCACTGTCAAGATGTTCAAATAGTCAGATACAATGAAAAAATATCAAATATATCGTAACAGCTGCTGTTCTTGAATTGGTGACAACATAGCATATTTCAAGCATTCTGACAACGAGTAATTAGAGCCTTTAAAAATTTAAATAGCTTAGCAGTTCGAATGTTTTGCATATTTTTAGCTATGTAACAAGATAAACACACATCACATATGTGACGATACGTATGTGTGACAAATTCATTCATCATGACAAATAGTTTGTGTCAAGTCACGTAACTGTGTGTGACCTATATCGTTTGTGAAGTTGTGACCTTCGTAAAGTTCAACGTGTCCAACAAACTACTAAATGATACTTTATTTAATCACGATCATTCCAATAATTAGCCATAAAATATTTCACTGCGATCTTCAACCCGTCTGCGATTCGTAAAAATTATGATAAACCTAGATTAAGAGGGACTTCCCCATCCAGCTATGAACGCTTTTCTGCGGTGATAATTATTTTTACTATATTTATTTGGGCTAAATTTAATTTATATTTTTTAATTCAATTTAATTTTTTAATTCAATTTAATTTTTAAAAATAATTTAAATTTATATTTAATTTGATGTTTAAATTTATTTTAATTTTTAAATTTAATTTAATTTAAATAAAAAGAATAAAGTTTACATAAAATTAAAATATATAGTAGTGGTGCACTCTAGATGTACAATATGAATCTATTCCAAAATTTCACAAAGTAATAATGTTACAAAAGGTTAAACAAAGATTTGTTCGATATCCATAGATCCAATGTACTTTACAGTGTGGGCTTATCGCTTAGGTATGACATCACCGGGGATGCTGGGTTATCAAGCCATAAACTCAATTGACCTTCTCGATCGTAAAATAGCATTGCAATTGACACAAATTGTTGTTACCTATTTTTAATGCCGGTAGCAGCCTACGATGTCCTTTAAAATAATTCTACACCACAGGCCCAAGTTTGTTTAGAAGTCGCTCCTCATTTGTGCTGCAATAATTGTTGTTTTTACTAGCGTTTAAATAAGATTAGGAAACATTATAAAAATCCATCACTCGAGTACTTTCACAGTCCATTTAGAACACGTTCTTGGCATAATCATTACTCACTTCTTACTAGTACTTTGAATTTTTAAATACTCATTTTAAGTCACTTGAATAAATAAATTAAAATTAAAAAAATATTCAATATTTGTAAGCATTTAGGATGCATTTATTTAACGTCAAAGGTATGAGGCTGAAACTGGCAGCAGAAAAACAGCAGCTTTTTGCAACGACCAAATTTTCTAGAACTTTTTGGAGACATTTCAACATGTATAGTTTAATATTCTAGTAGGTATTCAAGAGGGCTTGAATAGCTACTAGAATGTCAGCAGGTATTCAAGAGACCTTGAATATGTTGAAATGTCTCCGAAAAGTTCTAAAAAATTTGGTCGTTGCAAAAAGCTGCTGTTTTTCAGCTGCCAGTTTCAGCCTCATGGCAAAGGTGCGCCATGGCTCCGAAGTCCTACGTAAGATTGTAAAGTACAGCTGTCGACGTTATGACACTGGCCTGTAGTTTGTAATTGGGGTAAATGATCTTATTAACCGAGTTCCCAAAACATCGAGGAACCAATTATCTAATTAGGATTGAAAACACAAGGGTATTTGCTCCGGACGCCAACTTGTATGTTTACAATTGACAACGTTTTAAATTTTGCCTGTTTTTATATTTACTAGCTGTTCACGGCCCTTTTTTGCCGTCCGTTGCTTAATAGTAGTCTAAATTAAAGGCATATTAATTCATCATATCACATCAGCCGTACGACGCCCACTGCTGGACATAGGCCTCCCCCAAGGATCTCCACAACGATCGGTCCTGTGCTGCCCGCATCTAGCATATTATTTAATTACCTTAAATTCTTAATAGTATTATGATTTCTCTGTAGGCATTTCATTGTGTACTGAAAGAAACACCAATAATAAACCTTTGTGGTTTTTAAGTGTTATTTTGAATAATTTAAATTGTAAACGATCTTGTGCTTCTCGGCATGTCATTGTCACCAACTCTCAATTTTGGCTCTTACTTTGAGAATAAGGCTCAATTAGCTTCAAAAAAAGCTAAGTATTCTTGCGAAGGTGAGAAGGTACTTCAAGCTGGAACAGTTGCTCAATCTTTAGCAAGCGCTAGTTCGATCGTGTATGGAGTACTGTTCTCATCTTTGGGACGGTTCCTCCCAATATCAACTCCAGACGCTTGAGTCCATAGGCAATGACGATCTTTTTAATAATAAGCTGAAAAGCCTTGAACATAGACGGAAGGTAGCCTGCCTATTCGTTTTTATAGGCTACATTTCGGAGAGTGTGCAGGAGAATTGCACAGCCTTGTTCCACTATCCCCATTTTTTCATCGGACAACCAGACTTACGAATAGGCGTCACTGTTATATGATTGATATACCAAAGAGTCGCACTAAGCGTTTTGGTTGCAATTTTGTAATCCGTGCCGCTAAAGAGTGGAACTCTTTGCCTGAGTCTGTGTTTTCGGATAAATACAATTTAGGAGTCTTCAAGTCACGAGTGAATAGGTATCTTCTAGGCAAGCGTGTTACATCCTTGATCGCATCGTCACTTACCATCAGGCGAGATAACGGTCAAGCGCTTTCCTATTCAAGACAAAAAAATATATATTTCGCTTTCAAAGTACTAGATCAAAGTATCAACATACCTATATTAAAAAAATATTTACCGCTTTTCAATACGAATCTACTTAGATCTCATGTTAGCTCTAAGAATGACAGGCTCAATAAGACAAAAAGTCTTGTCTTATTCGAAGTTTCTTAAAGCAATTAATAAAAAAGTGGTTACAGATACCAAAATATTGAAAATTGACACTGTCTTATTTAGCATTTATACGAACTAAACTTAATTTATGATAACTTTTGAATATTAAGGATGATAACAATGGAATATGGGGTTGCCATTTAGCATACCAAAAATCGCCTAAAAGTGAACAACCATAGATAATAGATACAACCATAGATCTGAAAGACAAAAATATTACATAAGCCGGACAATTACCTCGTTCTCTGAAGTGGGCTAAGTAGACATCAAAGATCTATTTTTATCGAACAGTTATTGCCCTCGTAAATCTTGAAATGCATCACTACCGGAATACGTTTCGAGTGATTGATAGTTGTAACAAATACGTGAATGTATGTATCGGTTTTATCGATAAAACTTGGTAAGATCTATCTTCGAAGATTTACGTCATAATAATTTTTATTGGTACCAGCATTTCTGCAGTGGAGAACAGTACCCATATTCAGGACCATCTATGGTACATGCAAAATAACCATATGATGGGTGATATTTTATTTTTGATCTGGATGTTCTGTGTAGATTGACTTGTTCTCAGATAACTTATTGATCATAGAATAGAATAATGTCTTTATTGTTCAGACAACACTCTACAGAACGTCAAGCTATACAATTTGACTTTTAGAGCTACCTTATGCTATTGTAATAAAGATCATTTCATTTTTCAGTGTATTTTTGATGTATTGTGGTCTTTCATAATGATGTTTACTATAATAGTTTTCGTTATGTCTCTCACAATTAATCTATTAATAAGCGTATGTGCAATATATATTAAAAAAGCTACAAATTTCAAGTCATAAACGTTAATTCATATTTAACCATTTATTAAATATAGTATCAGAACGAATTTCCTTAACATAGCCTGGTAGCATATACACAGTGAATTTGAATGCACAATGCCAAGCAGCCTTTTCCATATTCTCAGATAAATCTGTTTGTATCTCTATTAAGCCATGTATATTTACATCAGATGCGTTCTTAAATATGTTTTATATGTTCTTACAAATCAGAATATTTCAAAATATCACACACATTATCTTCATAATACTTCTCAAGCCCGCTACCACCATCTTAGGGTTACCGCCATAAAAATAACTGTTCTGTTCTGGAAGTTTGAGGTGAGATAGCTAATTTCTTTATTGGTTGAGAATTCTAAATAAAGCACTCATTGCCATTTTTTAAATGCCTTTACGGCTACTATCCCTTTTTGAATCCCACTAAGTTTTTGCTAGGTAGCCTTGGAATGAATTCGTATGTCTGTATGGGCCTTAAATTTTGCTAATAGATCTGCCTGAGGCAGTGGAGCAGCTTTCCAGGCTCTGTGCCTAACAAGTACCTATATGGCCGCATCGAAGCGCGCGCTCAGGCCCCACTTTGCCCCGAATGCATACGGGTCTCAATGCTTTACTAGTGAAGTTTCCTGAACTGAACTTGTTTGCTGACGAATGAGTCCAGCTTTGAAATTTAGGGAAAATGGATGATTTTATTTAATTATATTATGTTTCAATTGGTGATTTTGTATTATTCTATGCTTTTATTTTAAAAATCAATTTTGTAACTGGGATAAATCCCGTTTAAATGTTATGAATAAATTAATTAATTAACTTCAGGTGAAATAAAGGCCAAGCATTTCCCATTGTGAATAATAAATGAAGTTATCACACAGACACTGCACAGATTTGAGAATGATTAGTACAGTCTTAACAAATGCTTTAGGGACAATCATCTGTTAACGCAAAAGCAGTTGAGGAAGTGAAATAGCGCTCTACTTGCAATATGTAAAGTATACGTTCATCTTGTTTTGACCGCTGCCTTTGTATCGCGTTCACAATTGATAAAATAGTTCTTTAAATCGGTTAGTCTTGTCTGGGTCAGTTGGAGTATAGACTTCGGGGCTCCCATCCTGCTCGTGATTCGAAATAGTCTTCATCTGGCTGTTCTACTCTTAAATGGGTATACCAGTGTATTAAGAGCTAAATTGCCCATAAAGGTGACCTAAATCTAAAAAGACCAAAAAGTGACGCTTTTTCCATATATTGCCCCGAATTCTACACTCAAATAATTTAACTTTTTTTTTCATTTATTTATTAACGTATTAAAAATAAAATACATTGTATTGATCAAAAACAACGTATATAAATCCACAAAGGTTTATAGCAACGCTAAAATAAATACATTAGATAAAAGAAATCAAGTTGATAAACTCTTTCACAAAGAGCAAACTAGGTGCATAAAAAAGTCTTGAAAAAGTACTTATTCCAATTCGTATCTTAAATTTAATTGAGTCTAACCATCAACAAAATCTGCGGGTAGTTGATTTATCAAGCGCGGTAAGAGGTAAGCGGTAGTTCTTTTAACCGTATTCGCCTTTGTTGATTAACTGGATGTCATTTTCAATTAGCGCCACAAAAAGAAAACGATGTGACAAATATTTCAGTGCCTGAGTGTTCTGTAAAATCTGTGATTTTAGTGTTAATGGTACAGTGACTAAAGTGGTGGACAGTGATTGCAATGAGAGGGTTCCCGCTCTGGACACTTTTTTATGATTTAAAGAGGGATTATTTGGACGGACAGCGACTGTGCTAAAGGGTAAGTGAATATATTTTTCTACTTATATACAATCCCGTCACCAGTGTCGAAACCTTTAATGGTGTGAAATATGGCATTTTTTATCGACAAATTGCCCCTCAAATTAGATTTTTCTCAAAAAGCCAATAATTAAAAAATACACAAAAAAGATTTCTATTTTTTATTCCATGACAATTGAAACATGATGGCTGTGTAACTGTTGTCTACATATTTAGCTATCAAATGACACCTTTTTAATGTTGATAGGACATTTACATGAGTAATGGTGGTTGAATTAGTATGAGAGCCCAGGTCTTGGTTACCAAGAAAACAAAAACGCGGCCGTAAGAAAAAAACAAAATTTGAGGGGCAATTTGTCGATAAAATATGCCATATTTCACACCGTTAAAGGCTCCGACACTGGTGACGGGACACATTGTATAGAGCATGACTTATACTGTCCCATGGTCTTCCATGGTATTTGGTGTGTGTGCTAACAACTGCAGAAGCAGCCGGGCCAGTAGTTTAACCTGCCTTTTAAACTAAAGGGAGCTCCAGATAAAATTTTGATGTGATTACCCACATGAAATACCTTCGCGAAAGTTATTTAACCTTCACAATCATTGCCCGTACTCGCCAACCACTTGCACTATTGAGCTCGTCAACGAGAAATATCGAGTTCAGAAATATCATAAAGATTTTGTGTTATCTGTGATTTACGTTCGTGTTACTGAGTTTACGAAAGAGAGGAGATAATAGTTTCACTACTGATGGAAGCATTTGTAGGAATACGGACATCTAAGGTCTCTGTCATCAAAGCTAATCTGTACTATTGTAATTGCGCAATCAATAGTTATAAATTGTAGTAATACTAACTGACCCGGCCACGCGTTGCTGTGTCTTACTTATAATTACTTATAATAATGAAAAACAAACCAAAATTGGTTGAGTAGTTTCAGCTTTTTTCGCGGTCAAACACTGACAAGGAATTTTGACTAATCTATAATCTAAGATCACAGTGGTTTGTGTGTTTGTCTGTCCGCTCTTTTTCCATTGGATAAATTAACGTTACCGTAGCAAGGCCTTAACCGCAAGCAGTTCGTCTACCGGACGATAGATGGCGCTAACGGAAAAATATTTAATAATAGAAAAAAATTAAAGAATTTTGTCCACCCGTGCGAAGCCGGGACGGGCCGCTAGTTATTTAATATTTATTAATTTATTACATTAAATATATTTCTCATTGAATCAATAGAACCAGATGCTTATAATAATTCAATGTTAATCATTTATTTTATATCCAAAAACAAATTATAAATTATAAACGAGTTTTGTGTACATAGAATCCATTTTATCGTGTCAAGGTTGAGCTGATGTTCAAAGGTCAAGTATAGTTTATCATTCGCGAATGCTACCAAATGAATCTTATTACCGAAGCAGTAGTTTGAATATTGCATAATTTTTTTGTCATAAAAATCACTATCGCTCATAAGCTATTTTCAAACTTATTGACTGCGAAGTTATGAAAAATATATACGTAATATCGCCGTGTTATTTATATACATTCGTGATTCCTTTTTATCCTTAAAAATATCACTTCGCATTGCAGTGGTTTTTAATTTATACTATTCTAATGACTTGCCGCAGTTAACTGAATCGCATAGTATATAATGAAAACTATCTACACTAATATTATAAAGAGGAAAGATTTGTATTTTTGTATGTTTGCAATGAATAAACTCAAAAAGTACTAAGCCGATTTCAAAAATTCTTTCACCATTAGAAAGCTACATTCACGCTGAGTAACATAGGCTATATTTAATGCTAGAAAAAAAATTGAAGATTTTTTTAAATCATTTTTTTTTATGATTTTCTTAACATTGTAAAACATTGGTATTATGTCGCATATTCTTTAGACAACACTTTTTTAATACACCTGTGTCTTTGATGACTATAAAAGCTTGATAATTGTTTACCAAATGATTTTAAAATTCTCAAATAAAAATCTATGGAATCTTAGTTGACTATAAATTTAAAAGTGATTAACTGGTAGTACTACAAGGGTTGGCATCCCCAGTACCACCAGGGGTTTAAGTTCAGTATTTTTAGCTTCTATATTATTGTCATATGTCTTGACAATACCGATATATGAGTAATTGTATAACAATTTAAAAAGTTTTGCTATAATTATTCACGTCAATTAATAATTTATGATTACGGGCGCTACATTTCTCGGTATGAAATAATAAGCAGAAAATTCTAAATAAAATTTATATTTCAATGTAGTCCCCTATTACCTCAATAGACTTATTTGATCGGGAAAGTAATTTTTCAATACCCCTAAAAATAATTTTCCTCTTTGCCTGAAAAATGTTCATCAATTTACGCCTTCAACTCTTCATCGTCGGAAAAATGCTTACCTCGAAGATCTTTCTTAAGGTTTGGAACAAAAAGTAATCACTGGGGGCCAGGTCTGGGCGGTAGGGTGGATGAGTGATTTCTTCAAATCCACAATCCCTACAGCAACCTTGGCAACGCGCCCTGTGTGTTTTTTCAACATTGTGGAATCTGTCATCGTAGTTGTCTTTTCGTAATGATATCTTGAATACTTATGATGATTATTAAATGAAATTTTAAATTTATACCCTCAAAGTGTGTCTTTAGCTAATGTGATAATATAATTACCCTCATCATTAGTTTATCACCCCGATACCGAGAATACTTTGAACGCCCCTTGTACGATATTTGTATGGTTTTTAACTAAAACTATCCAATTAAATCGGGCATGTGGATGTATACCGCCACATTCCGTGGAAATAACTAAAAAACAAATAAGCCATCTATATTTGTCTCTTGCATACATACAAAGGTCATATCTGAAACTATATAGATTTTTTATGATATTAAAAAAAGTATATTCTAAAATATTCAAATTTCGAAATACAGGCTAGGTAGCGAGATTCATACGCCTTCTTGAGTACAGTGAAAGGCCCTACCATCATCTCTCAATGCGATTCAAGTTCGACTGTTGAAGAGAGATGCAACTATAGACCGCGTAGCGCGGTGTCCCATTTTGACAATCGAACTTGCATCGCGCTAAGAGTAAGGTAATAATGGTAAGGCCTCAGGTCATACTAATCAAAGCGACGTTAGTCAAATTAAATTACAATTAAGTTTGTCATTGGCTTGTGTTAAGTTTCATAACCAATGTTTCACCTCTCATTATACTATTTTTCCCACTAGATGGCGCATTACCCTCAACCGGCCTCGTTGGAGGCCGCGTTACCTCTCCTCAGCCGGCCGGACCTCCGGCTTCGGCAGCAACTCGGAGACCAGCTCACTGCGCTGGTGAGGAAAGAACCGGAGATAACACAAGATCTGGCAGCACAACTGTTGGATGCGTTAGTGTCATGGCTGAACGGAGGGAATTTCAAGGTAAGATTTAACCACTCTGTAGACCCCTGCATATAAGTTGAACCTGGTTTTAAAACAAAATGACATGCGCAGTTAGGGTTGCCAACATTTGTTCAACGAAATATAGTATTTTTCAAACTAAGGTATAAAAAATATAGTACACTTAAAAAAGTTATATATTTTAACAAAAAAAAAACGCACGCAAACCAGTGACGTGACCAGAGATTCGTTCGTTTGACATTATTACAAGTTCGGAATGCGCATAGTACGATCGGATATACATACACTATACTCTAGTCAAAAGTACACTATACTCTAGTCACACATTCATGCATGAGACTTATTAGTACATGAAAAAATATCCGTAACCCCTTATATTTTAGTGTTGAAAAATATAGTATTTTTGCGTACTATATATTTCTTTAACAGTATATAGTACGAAGACCCGAAATATAGTAGAATACTATATATTATAGTACGGTTGGCAACCCTATGCACAGAAGCAAATTAAGCTACATATACAATTTCTGCGCAAGTTTATTGTTTATGGTTTGGCTCAAGTTACAAGGGACGACCTATACATATTAATTCCTCTTACAATACAGCGTATTGTATTCGAGGTTCAAGTTTACAAAGGTGACAGGAATAGACGATTTTACCACACATCTTAAAAATTGAACGCTTTCCGGAAACTAATATTTCCTAATTCCTATACTTCGCTTTTCATTACATATTTTTTTAAAGTGAAAATTTCTTTAGCATCGTTGTGATTTGAAAGTCGATGAAACGAAAAAGCGACAGTAAAAAGAGACACACAAAATCCATAAGATTTAACGTAGGAAAAAATGAGATAGGAAGTACTATACAGTGTCTCTTTGAAACGAAAAAGCGACAGTAAAAAGAGGCAAACACATAAATTCATAAGATTTAACATAGGATGAAATGAGATAGGAAGCATTATGTACGTGTGTTAATACGTGTTTGTGTGCGCATGCGTAGTACAAAGCATGAGAGAAGGCATCAAAACAACCGTGGTATTTTGTATACGTGTACGTATTATATTTGAAGGTTTCACTTCTACCACGTTTGAATTGCACACATGTTTTAACCAATAATTTCTTAAAATCAATAAAGTAAGAACTGAAATGAATTTTTTTTTTCTGTATTTATAAAAAGTGAAATATGTGATCATATTTCATTAGTGAAATATGATCACATATTAAATATTAATCTTCAATGTACTGCCGACACTAAGGCGCTTACCGAGAGTATATCATGCACAGTCTGATTCCGCGTCCGTTACATGCCGCCTCGGCGACACACATCATTGCGCGCGCGCAGCCATATTCTAAACTTACTAAAAGCAAAACTGCTTCCATCACCTCACCAGATTTTATCGCAGCCATTAATTATAAATAAAAATTAATACATGCCTACCAATGAGTTATTATTATATAGTAATATTTATATTTTATACAAAAGAGCAGTGCGCGCTATTCATAAGTAACGGTCTAGAGATTCTTTTAGAGAATTATTTAACGGAATTGTTTTTCCAATATATGATAATTATGGAAACAGAAAATCCTAATTATATTATGACAATACTTTGTGTGTGGTGTGTGTTACCATATTGTCTCGCTATCCTGACATTGCAAAAGTAAAATCGTCCTTACGTACTCCCGCAAACACACGATAGCGTGTTTCTGCGCGCTTCAGCGCCATCTAGTTTTATATAATAAT
The DNA here is from genome assembly GCA_927399485.1 of Calamotropha paludella. Taxonomy (NCBI): domain Eukaryota; kingdom Metazoa; phylum Arthropoda; class Insecta; order Lepidoptera; family Crambidae; genus Calamotropha; species Calamotropha paludella. The sequence goes on along the minus strand of OV656830.1, from coordinate 8,498,260 downwards.
ATAAATTATACAAAAATATTATAACATTTTTTTCTAAAAAATAGATTTGTTTAATAGCAGATACAAAAATAAACTGTTCCAAGCTTTAAAATACAAAGAACAGGAGGATCCCCTTATCGTATGCATGTATTCCATTTTATAAAAAGGTACCATATCATATCACTGTCCTTTGGAGAAAATTAAAACTTTTTGAAAAGCAAAGGCTATTACAATATTAATAATAACGAGCGGCCCGTCCCGGCTTCGCACGGGTGGACAATATTCTTTATTTTTTTTCTATTCAGTATTAAATATTTTTCCATTAGCGCCATCTAGCGTCCGGTAGACGAACTACTTGCGGTTAACGCGTTGCTAGGGTAACGTTATTGATACAATGGAAAAAGAGCGGACAGACAAACACACAAACCACTTCGATCTTAGATTATAGATTTAAAAGACAAAAATAGCATATACTTATTACCTTTAATTAATTACACTGCTAGTTAAGATTTTGTAAAGTTTCCTGAAATCAATAAATCTTTTTTCTCGTTAAAAGGTCTCTCGACGCAAGACTAACAAAGCCATAGCATACTTGTTGACTTTATTAATGCATTGTTAACGTTCATATTAAATAAAAAGTATTTAATCTCGTTATGAGGCTCCACAACTTCAGAGGGACTGTAGTCACTTCCACCTGAAAGATGTATTATGAGTCGCCTCCAAGTAGAGTCACACTTTTAGCCGGAAAGACCTTAGCTTTGAGAGATTTCTCTCCTGGGTTGATAATATGTCATCCTATGTCATAAGTCATTTGGGATCTACAAACACATAAAGGTGTTTTTTCCTTCCACTGGTAGTATTGATGGAGCGAGGGACTGTATAGGATAAAATACAGGTGACTAGTTTGAGCTAATAAAAAGACACCTGTATTGAAAACGCGTGTCCAACACAAAAGGAAAAGAGTTATAAAAAGAGTACTTCACAATTTTTACTCTTAATTGTTGCTGTGTTGCCATTATAAATGTTGGAGATTCCAATAATAATGAATTTAGATCGTCATGAATATAAGTATAGGTTCTTGACCTCTGTTGTTTCATCTTTAAGCAGAGAAAAGCAATCAGATAATTAGGATTAACAAACACGTCGTGTTCCAGTAACACACTGAATGGTAGTAAATCGTAATTGTAGCAAATAAGAAGTCTCTTCGCGTCCCCGAAGTAACGGCACTTGGATTTATACCTTGATTTAATGGAAATAAGGTTTATGTACTTACTATTTGTTTAGCGTGAAGATTTGTAGGTTATATATACGTACCGTTGAAAATTAGCATTTTGACTAATTTACAACAAAGATTATGTTATTTTTAAAAATTGTACTAAGGCTATATATCTTAATGTAAGAGAAAACTTTGAGTTACAAGAGAAAGAGAAGGCCCCCCCATGCCCAATTTATTTTGGAACCCAATTTATTTATTTTAACCTTGTTGTAATATGTACCTTTTTTATAAAGAACTAGCTGACCCAGCCACGCGTTGCTGCGTTATAAATTAAAATAAAACCCATCCTGTCTTTTAAGTTAGATCAAATAACAGATAGTTACGAAGTTTGATCAAAATCGGTTAAGTAGTTTAGGAGTCCATCGCGGACAAACAACGTGACACGTAATTTATACATATTAAGATTAAGATATAGATAGATAAACACAATTAAAATAAATCGTTAATACCTATTTTAAAATGATTCCACTGCTATTATTTTTATAATAGAACTAGCTGTTGCCCGCGACTTCATCTGCATCAATTTCTGTTAGCGATTAAGAAGTTTAAAAAAAGAATATATTTTCAAGTACTTCTGCGTTTATTATATTTTTTAGTTTTATTTTCTTGTGGCAGAAGAACGTACTGATTTTCTCCGCAACCCAATCTCGACAATGCTACATATATTGGTCGCAGCGTGATGTTATATAGCCTAAAGCCTTTCTCGATAAATGGACTATCCAACCCAAAAAAATTTTTCAATTCGAACCAGTAGTTCCTGAGATTAGCGCTTTAAAACAAACTCTTCAGCTTTGTAATATTAGTATAGATATAAGATAAATAAAATTCCTTTTTTTCGTAACAACTATTAAAAGATCTAAAAAAGGATTTCTTTTTGTTTATTCTTTTTATTGTAAATTTTGTTACTTCAGTTAAAGCTGAGGAGGTTTTTGTTAGTTCAAAATAAAGAATGATGTAAAAGAACTTTAAGTGCCTTACAATAAAGTTTAAATTTATAATGGTTAACGATTTCTTAATCATGAACCCGTCTAGTTCAGTTAATACTCGATTACTGGCCGTAGATAAATAGAGGAGGTACTTTAAATGTTTATTTTTGGAACTGCATAGTATGTCGGCAACTCAACGTTTTAACTTTAAGTTTATTGCTAAAGTTGATTTTATCATCGTGAATAGTTTACAGAATAAGGATTTCAGAATGCATTATTATGGGGGAGTTGAGTTTAACATCAGTTTAGTTCGCTTCGTGGCGCCGCATTCGTGTACATAGATGTTTTAGTTTATTTTGTTATACCTATAAGGAATCTGTGTTTAACAAGCGATGGGAAGATATTTGTAAGTCTTTTTTGTGTGTTTTTTCATCATCGATACGTAAGGTAATTATTAGAGACCGGATTATATGCATTTGCATATTCGCATATGCATTTGCATATTCACATATACATTTGCATATTTTAGCCATTCTCAGCGGTAATAGCATATTTTACCTAAGATCTAGTTATGATGCATATTATCGGTACATTTACAATATTTTTCACTCACCCTGCGTTCCGAAATGCGACCAAATTCAATAACAGTCAGAGAAATTGTGACTTTTTACTGCATTTCGGAATGCAGTAGTTTTCAAAGTTTGTGTCAAATTGATAGTTCCATTAATGGGACGGTAAAACTTTTGCCAGAAATTATTATAAGTGCTAACATAGCACACCCAAGTTCAAATTCTGCCCAGTTACCTCAGTGGATATGAAGCGAACCTTTTCCACTTACAAAAATATTCTAAGTGATCGTAGACACAATCTTACCACTGAAAATTAAAAAAAAATACTTGATTGCTTACTTTTACAAAAAAATTAAATAATTTTAATGTCATATAATGTTACTGTACCTATTATCGCCTATCAAAAAATAATTTACTAATAGTATGCTGATTTTGAAATAAAAAAAAGTAATACTTACTTTTCTCTTTTTTTGGGGATTCCTAAAATTTATCATTTAATTTTGCCAATTTACATGCATTTTTCATGCATATTTGCATGCATATAACAAGCTTTTTATGTTGCATATAATCTGGTCTCTAGTAATCATTAACGTTTATAGAAAAACTTCTAAATCGGTCTAGATGTTATTAAGTGACGCATTTTTCCCAACGAACAATTATAAACGACTTCAATCAATACTCGATTCTAATTATACCTAATCTTTTATGTATGAGAAACGAATGAGATATTTTTTTCTTATATTAAAAGAATGTACAATTGACAGAACAATGAAGTTAACCCTTTGCACATTGTTTTAAAAATTATTTTATTATTTAGTTTCACTTTCGCGACTTTTGCACATTTGAGTAAAGCCACTAAAAATATGATACCACAATTTAATTAATTAATTATCCAAAATTACTAATGACAACTTAAATAATCTACACTAATATTATAAAGAGGAAACATTTGTATTTTTGTATGTTTGCAATGAATAAACTCAAAAACTACTAAGTCGATTTCAAAAATTCTTTCACCATTGGAAAGCTACATTCACGCTGAGTAACATAGGCTATATTTAATGCTAGAAAAAATTTAAAGAATTATGTCCACCCGTATGAAGCCGGGACGGGCCGCTAGTATTTAAATAATCTGACGGAAACATATTTTAACATTACCTCCTTTTTCTTTTTTTTATTTTTATTATTATTTGTAATACTGATTGTTTATTTAACAAAATTTTAACATATCATTATTGTATACCTTGTAAAAGTAGGAAATGTGAGGCATTTTAACCAATCTTTGTATAACAATTAACCTACATTTCACAATAAAACTATTTGATTTAATTTGATTATAATTATCAAAGAATGAAAAAATGGCGCCGCCTAAGAATAACTTGTGAGCTTAGTCGGTTTTTTCTAGTATTTTTTTGTGAAATATAATAACCACTTAGTCATCCTATGATTACGGTACCTGTAAAGGAGTCGAAACGTCATGATTAAATATAAATAAACAAGATTTAACGCGTCGTTTATCCGGCAAAAATAGTTTAATTAAAATTAACTATTTATTAGCTGGATCTGCTGTCGACCGTTCTTTGAATAGTCACATAAAAAATCATGTTTGGTTCAGTTCTTTGATTTATGAATTTTAATAAAATTATTTTAAATTATAGAACAATTGTGTGTGCATTAAAACTACACGAGTGCATATGCTCTATAAAAGAATTTTATTTACTCTAAACATACCATGGCGGGTCATTTTAAACTTAATTTAAACGTATTTTTCTTCTTGTTGTATTTTTGTTTTTTTTTTTAATTTAATATATAAACTATTTTGTTGACTCGTTATTTGAAAAAAAATTGTTTTATTCATGTACCAAATTGCTTAACTGACATATTTTTCGCTAGACAGTAATGGTAACATTTTAAAGACGGGTCATTTGACCGGCTTTGGTAAGAACAGGAATTCATGAAGTATAGGTAGGTTTAGTGTTAATATTTAATTAAATAATGGCTTATTCATTATTATATTACTAGTTTTAACTGCATGCTGAATTATTTGACTTTAACCTAGCTTCCTTTAAATTTTAACTACTGCGTGCCAATACCTGGTGCAACTGGTGAACACAATGCAATTTTATACATCTTTTGTACCGTGCTTGCTTGCAAATAATTGAATGAAAATTAGGGACGAAAATGAAATTATGGTTCTTGTCGCCACCACGCGGGCCGAGTGCGGATAAGTGGGTGGTGTGTGACTACAGATCTAACCGGGACTAATGGCTTTACATGCCTTTTGAACAACAGAGAAATTCGATTTATGATATGAAATTTTTTTTTTGCAAAATACTTTGTTTTTGAATATTATAATTAGGTTGCTTATCATATCTAGCTAATTCAACATGCAAAATATCACATAATATATTAAATGTCTGTGAAAATATTTAGTTGGTTTTTGATCACCCATCCCATTTTTAACCTTTGCGTGAGTTGCTTAACTTACGCAATCAAAGGTGCCAAAGCGCCACTCAGCTCGAACCTCAGCGTCTCCTATTAAAAGATAAACTCATTGCTATTCAATATGACCATTTATAAATTTACATGGCTTACGTTCTACTTCGGGATACCATAAAATCAGTTAGGGCTGTTTTTGCTCTCTTTAATGTGTTACAGATGAATTAAAGAAAAAGAGACCTTTCCAACGCTCTTAGAATGAATTAGAATAAATAACTTTACATAATATTAATCAGGAGTATAGTTATTAAGGGCCATTTACTCCACGCATTTTGCCGTTTAAATAATCATCAGTTTTGTGATAGCATTCGCTCATGAGGATTTCACAAGTTTTTTAAATTTCACAAAAGGTAGTTTAGTTATTGTCCGCGGTAAATAAGTTGAACATGATTTTGAAACACGTGACATGCGCAGTAGTGAATAATGTACCTAAACTTGCTACTGCGCATGTCACGTGATTTCAAAATCATGCTCAACTTATTTGCCGGTGACTATACCTGTTCTGTGTTTTAAATCTATACTATTGTAAATACCGCACATAGTCAACACGAGTGAAAGGGATGGAGCGATTGTTTTCAATGGCGAGAATAGCTTCAATGAACTCCCAAAGTACAAAGTTCCTGGATAATCATTTTACATGGAAATGGTTCGATTTCAGTGATTACCGCAACTTTATTACACAGCTGTGCCCAACGTGTTGTACAAAGTTCTTTTTATGCTGACCCTATATATCTCTGACATATATACAAAGACTGAATTTCATCGAAATCGATCGACTACTTTTCAAGTTTCTTCATCCACGCAAGCCAATTGACTTTTACATATAGAGTTTATCCAGTATGTATGCAGTCATGATACAGATCTACTCCTGTAGACTTGAAAGTCCAGACAGCACGGATAAAATTATTTATAGAAGTTGTCGCATCACAGACAGATGGATACGAAAGTTCGTTAAACCCATTATTATTAACCTTACGGTTCAAAGAGTACAATTAAAAACAATTTTTGCAACCACCATTTTTTACTTACTTATAAACAGAGTAAAAATTAAGTTACTGATATTTCATTGTTTCAATTAATTTTTACATTTTTTTTTATTTTTCAGATCATAGAATACATTTTTTTTTGTCTCACTCAAACACTTTGATAGTCAATTTGACATGCCAGTGACAATTATTTTTGCAGACCTATTTCACTTTACTCACAGATAAGTTATTCTGCCTAATGATTCTAATTTTTTTCTTTTAAAAATACACAGTACGATACAAAAATATACGAGTCTATTTCTACTATATTTTAAAACTAGCTTTCCGCCCGCGGCTTCGCCCGCGTGGAATTCGGTTATATTGCGGTATGAAGCAATAGCGTAAGCTATCATTCCACTTCTTACGTATTTTAAAAAACACATCGTTACCATGTTTTAAAAAACACCCAGCGCCATCTATCGCATACCTCAAGAACTAAATAACGTAACTAATACTTATACCAATTAGTAATTCGTTGACTTTAGTGATTTCAGGATACGTAGAAGTAAAAAAAAAAACAATTTAGACGATAAAACAAATTGTACGTCATCCCTCGAGAACTCCTCATTTTCGAGGATTCATTTTCGTATCATTTAGCTTCAAAATGTACATGTTCATATTCGTTTGCAACATATAAGTAGATGTAAAAAAAATAGTTTAGACGATAAAACAAATTGTACGTCATCCCTCGGGAATTCCTCATTTTCGGGGATTCATTATCGTATCATTTAGCTTCTAAATTTACATGTATATATTCGTTTTCTATATTTTACCTTGTTTTAAACGACACACAGCGCCATCTACAATCCATCCATCAAGCAAACAATATTTTTGTTTTTCCTCGGGAATATCAATTTTTTCCAGGATAAAAAGTACCCTATTATTTAATCCGGACTTTTATCTTTACGTCTGCAAAATTTCAAAGCAATCGGTTCAGTAGTTACGGCGTGAAAGCGGAACAAACAAACAAACAAACAAACTCACTTTCCGATTAATAATATTAGTAAGGATTTATCAATAAAAATAGGTTCTTAGAAAAAAAATGTTATCAATTCGTGTAATTCGCATGTAAGGAAAAAAATTGTTCCATTTTGTTTTATTGATGATAATGATGACAGCAAAGTTCGTCAATAGCTACATAAAAAAAAGAAAATAGGTCGGAGTACAATAGACACCACCTTCACACTTAAGGGTTAAACACAATATTAAAAGTATCTACAGTAGATCACAAAATAGGTACTTTCACTGCGATCTCCAACCCGTCTGCAAAGCCTGGTATTTATAGCAAACCTAGACCTTTTATTTTTGGGAATTCTTCTGTCCAGCAATGTACATTTTCCGCTGAGCTGATGAACGTTTTCGTTGGCCTGTCCAAATTTTATATAATTCCCATTGAAAAAAGACCAGAGTACTTGCCAAGACGAATTAGACGAGCCCAAAAACGATGTGGTTGCATTTTATTTTCACGCGACTGAAAAAACTGACTAGTGCCATTTTATTCATGTCTGAAGCGGGTTTTAATTATTTAAGGAGTCCCGTTTTTTACCCAAAAATTCATATAAATATGCAGGTCTGTCCGACTATGTGAATCTGGCAACCCTTTGACCTCCGTACAGATTAAAATAGAGAATAAGCTGTAACACAGATGCAGTGTAGATTGGTATATGCAAACAACTGGAAATGGAGGGAGTTGTTTAACATTCGCGCGTAGCACTATTCCGAGCTATTTGCTAAATATAGAAAATATATTTTACTATATGTATAACTGTTATAATCTTCTTCTTCGTTGCAGGTTGCCCAAAATGGACTCGAAGTGTTAGCGGCGCTCGCGGAGCGTATGGGACCAGAATTCTCACATTTTGTGCCAACCGTTCTGCCTCACATCATAGACAGGTCAGTTTATACCAGATGTAATCGGTTAAATTGGTAAGAAATAGTTTCGAACGATAAATATTCTCAAGACTTTGTTTTTCTATCTAAAATACTATAGACTTTTCCAATTGTTTTCTCATCTGCGCCAGACACCAGTGAAATACACCAATCGTTGTCATCTAACGATGATGCAGGAGGTGAACCTCCCTTAGACCACAAATTAGCAGCAGCAATTCCTGAATTATGGTCTTTTACTCCAATATCCAACCTGCTAGCCAAGCATGGAGATATGGCAAATTCCCTCTTTTTGGCAGCGCTGGGCGTCTTGTGGCTGACATGATAATGGTGTATCTGTGGGCAATTCATACTTAGCCTAATTTCTTATTGAATGGCCTCTCTTAAGATACATATTTCTTGTTTTTTTTTTAAAAACCGAATATATACTCTTTAGCAGAGTTCTCTTGCTGATTGCTTGTATTGTTTCAAGGATATGACGTCACATCACAGATCAACGGAGCGTAGTATCACCTAATGAATCATATCACAATAAATCGTTATCCATTATTACGGTGACATATTTAGCATTCTCTCATTGTTTTAAAAGTCATGTAAATGTCAACTCAATCACGTCAAAGTAAGGACGCTTTTGTGTTGCATTTGTAGCAATATATTGGCGACAGAGTATTAAGATTTCATTGTTTTGTGTGCAAACTGTTTGATTATATTATATTAAACTAGCTTACTCAACAAACGCTGTCTTTCCTAAACGCAGAGCCAATTATAAATCTGAACCATACAATCATTAAAATCGGTCCAGCTGTCAGAGAAGTGTACTTGTCAGGGAAGTGTTCGTGTTCTCCTGGCTGAAGAATTATATGTATAAAGATTTGAATTAATCTATTTGAGCGAAGTTCCAACTTTCCTCGCTTGGTATACAGCTGGCATCTCAACCGCTAGGCTTCAACCGCACAAATATATTCTGAGACCAACATTTTTGCTATAGAATCGAATTAATTGAAGTTCCTTATGTCCAAATAGTCCGATTAATATTTATTTTAATACGCCATAGATTCGATGGAGAATAACTGTTCAGCTGTTCTAAAACGTGTACATCCACTGACACTAATAATACAAACCTTACCATGAGTCATAAATTTTATACACTGTATCTAATTCAAAGTTTTATTTACTGTGACCACTTCATTAGGTCTTGCCATTCTGTACTTAGAAATAAGAAAAATCTCTTATCACTAATATTGAAAAGGCTTGTCGCGTGTTGTCCAAAAATGAGATTTAGGTTCTTTTTTAAGTCTCAAGCCTCAAATAGCCTTATCAAACAAAAATCGAGACTTAGTTTTTTAAAGTACCTAGTCTGCCTAAAATGCTGCAAATAAATGCAGACACCGACACACCGTGCACCTTCACCTACTACAATACAAGTATTTCGCCCCCTCAGAGCATCATCAGGAGCTGGTCGATATCATAATTAGAAATTTATAATTATTGACCTATTTGAAACTCTTGCTTAAGAATGATTCCTGAAATGTGTTATTTTTGTTTCAGACTAGCGGACACGAAGGAAGGTGTCCGTCATATGGCCCGTTTATGCCTTGCAGCCTTAGGGGAAAGCAAAGCGGCTCCCCCCCGCGCGCTATTGGCACGCCTCACCCCCGCTCTCTCACACAAGGCGCCACACACGAGAGAGGAAGCTGTGCGCTGCATACAAACGCTGTTGGACACGTAAATAACCTTTATAAATATCCTGAACATTGTTTATTTAACTCCTTAAAACCCGAGAGCATTATATCATGTGCGCAACAAGGATATCTAAAATCCGCGAACATTATATAATGCTCTATAGCGCGAAGTCTGATTTAATCCTTATTACGGCTCCGGTAATGGTTCTTTTTGATTGAATGATATTTTTTCCCTGAAAGAGAGAGAAATAACGCATTTAACCCAAAGCTGGGCTTCAAGGGGTTAAACGGTTTCATTTGGTCATGGAATTCATAAACATAAAGATAAGCATTTCATATTTGGTGTTGTTTTAACTGACACATCAATACCCAAATTGGTACGAAAGATTTTTTAACTTGTTGCAATGAAAAGAATAATCCAAAAAGAATGGCTCATAATTTCTATTTTACATAAGTATTATGAAAATCCCAAAATGTTGGTCCTTCAGGCACGGTGCGACGGAGTTGCAGCTTCGCGCCGCAGTGCCCAACCTGGCGGCGCTAGTGGGCGATCCGAATAGCGCAGTAAGAGACGCGGCCATGCAACTGTTGGTCGACGTTTACAGACACGTTGGTGAGTCCATGTGTTTATCCATAAGTATATAAAGGAAGATGTTGCTGCTTTACGCCACTCGCAGTGCTATAAATAATGGCGCTAGTAGGTGTGTCCAAGCTGTGTTGATATATTCTAAATAAATAAATAAATATTTCCTACATTCACACCAATTAGCCTAGCCCAAAGTAAGCACTATAAGGCTATTCTTTTTGATATTTACAACTAACTGAAATATTTTTGCTTTGTAATGTGTTTAGTCTATGATTGCGAAGTCAAGAAACTTTTGCAAGAATTGGATATTGGATGGGTACCAAAAATTGACGTACTATCCTATTCATTTAAACACTAATGATTTGGCGACCGTTTAGTGCTATGGTAGCAATACTGCCTCTCGCACCGGCGGTGCTGGGTTCAAGTGCCGGAAGGGGCAGATGTTTGTGTGATGAATACGAGCATTATTACCTGAGTCATGGGTATATATATTTCTATGAATATTTTACATCAATGTATCATATATAGACGCTGTTAAGCATTCGTGTGTTAACCCACACCGAGCTAGTTTTGAGTAATCAGCTGTTAAATTTTTTTGAGAACAATCTTCCTTTTTGCACTTATGTTAAGCAAAAAAATATTGTTATGCGGTATCATTTTTTTGTTGAAAGGCATAGATTAATAAAATAAATGTATATATTATAATAAATTCATTATTGAATAAAAAGAGCTTAAAAATGGTTGATGCTTAAATTGCTGAAGGGTTTATTATGATTAGCATTCATGTGTTATGTGCCTTAACACATTAATGCAAAATTCTGATTTGTTGTTTTAAAATGAATAAGTGTATTCATTTTTAGAAAATGTAATAAAATAAACTTCTAACATATTAAAATTTTAATTTACTTATTTATTTAAAGTTTTATTGCTATAATATGCTTGGATTTATATTACAAGTTCTGCTTAAAATGAGAAATCCAACAAGTTAACACTTACATTATTTCAATTATTTAAAAATTTTGAACAACTATTTTTATCTTATGTTTTATTATTATTTCAATTATATTAAATAAAATCAATATAATTATATTTTTTTGTATCCACCAGATGGTACAAATCTATTACACTAAGTAACTGTGAGTCTTATTCTCTTGCTCTACTGCTTACTTCTATAACTTAAAACTTCTTCTAAGAACATTACGTTCTTCTTAAATAAAAAAACAAAATAAAACTTTTTCATTTCTTTTCTTTATTACATAGGTATAATGACGAAAAGAAATGGAGAAATTTTAAATATTTAATAGGTTAAATTTTAAATATTTTATACGTTCATATAATTCATATTTGTCGTGTGGGAGTCGAACCTATAACCTCCGACATTGCCGTCCACTAACTAAAAGCAAATGTACAAACGTGCATACACTTCTAGAATTATAACTCTTCTTTTTATCGTTGCCGTCATCATCATCATCATCATATCAGCCGTACGACGCCCACTGCTGGACATAGGCCTCCCCCAAGGATCTCCACAACGATCGGTCCTGTGCTGCCCGCATCCAGCGTTTTCCCGCGACCTTAACCAGATCGTCGGTCCACCTCGTAGCGGGCCTACCCACTGAGCGTCGTCCGGCACGCGGTCGCCATTCGAGAACCTTTCCGCCCCAACGGCCATCGGTTCTCCTTGCTATGTGTCCTGCCCATTGCCATTTCAGCTTCGCAATTCTTTGAGCTATGTCGGCGGTTTTTGTTCTCCTACGGATCTCCTCATTTCTGATTCGATCGCGTAGGGAAACACCAAGCATAGCTCTCTCCATTGCCCGCTGGGCGACCTTGAGCCTTCTTGCAAGACCCATAGTGAACGACTACGTTTCACTGCCATAAGTCATCACTGGCAACACACACTGGTTAAAGACTTTCGTCTTAAGGCACTGAGGTATTTTGGACGCGAAAATGTATCGCAGCTTCCCGAACGCTGCCCACCCGAGTTGGATTCGATGAGAGATCTCTTTCTCGAAGTTGGACATACCTAACTGTATTGTATGTCCTAGGTGAACATAGTGGTCAACAACTTCGAGTGTAACGTTCCCAACATTTACTGGAGCGGGTGTAACATGGGCGTTGGACATAATTTTCGTCTTGTCCATGTTCATCTTAAGACCCACTCGTTGGGATGCGTTACTGAGATCTTCGAGCATGATGCTCAGGTCTTCCAAGGTCTCAGCCATTAGGACCACATCATCGGCAAACCGAAGATGCGTCATCTCCATGACTTCATGCGACTTATCCAGGTCCATTTGCGAGTTACGGGCTTTCTGAAGAAAGAGTTCATCATATAGAGGTTCTCCCTCTCCATAAAGTCAGCCAGCATCTGGCCTCTGTCGTTCCCCAAATCCAAATTGCCCCACTCTCAACTCGTCACCGCAGCGCTTCCCCAACTTTGCATTGAAGTCCCCCATCACAACCGTGTAGTGGGATCTGTGACTATGTATGGCCCTAGAAATCTCCTCATACATAGCCTCCACTTCGTCATCGTCGTGTTTCGAGGTTGGAGCGTATACCTGGATGACCGTCAACGAATACCGAGATGATATTCTGAGTACCAAGTATGCCACTCTGCTGGAAACACTACCGATGGATAGTACGTTGTTGACGAGGTACTTGTGGACGATAAACCCGACACCACCCACGGACAGTTGGTCGCCCTCCCGGAAGTACAGCAAGTTACCGGAGTCCAAATTATCGTGTCCTCTCCCTCTCTTCGGACTTCAGACAACCCGATGACGTCCCAGTGTAACTTGCCGATAACTTCCTCCAACTCTGTAATTCGCGTCGGTCCTCAATGTGCGCGTGTTATAAGTTGCCAGGTCCAGTCGTCGGTGTTGGTAGCCGCAACGTACCCGGGGATTCTTCGCACCCCCTGCCGCACCGTTACCGTAGCCGCTACCGTAGCTAGGAATGGTTTGGCTGCCAGGGACTAGGGGCCGTTTTTTGTTGTGCCTATCCATAAAGGGGTTTTGCCATAATCGCCACGCTTGGCAGGCGGGTTGGCGATCGCAGCATAACCCGTACGCATAAAGAGATGCTGCTGCCCATCTCCTTAGGTGAGGTTTCCCTTAGTCGACTCTTACGACACCCACGGGATAAGAGGGGAGTAATGCTATTCTAGGCCGGCACTACACGGCAAAAAATCTTTGCCGTAGCTGGATAAAATGATTTTAAATGAAAGTATCCAAGCACTAACGAATTGAAATTGTCTACTTTAAAAAAAACACTTTTAGAAATTAATATGTTTGCAGGTGAGATTAGCCGAAACTCTTCTTCGTTTAATTTAGAGCTGAACTGATCAAAACTTTTCTTTCCACTACATCGTTTCGTCATTATAATAAGAATTTAATGAATTTCTGAACTCATCTAATTAGATTTATGTCAAAAATTAATAAAAAACTTATGTATTAATGTGGTCAACAAGTCCGCGCAATCCTTACCGCCCTCGGCTACCCGCGCTCGCCGTATTTTGCATTTATGTGTGTTGCAGTATAACACATTATTGCTTTTTGTTGTGGTCTCATTAGATTTTGGCATTAATAATGTAAGGCACTTATGACATAAACGCTAAATACAAATCTTAATTTAGAAAATAAGCAATAACGATTTTTGTACTCTAGTATATTCTGCGATTTTTTTTCAATAAAATGGATTGCACTATCGTAAACCTTATGATCTAAAGAATAAAACTGCATTCATAACTCAATACCCGATTTTCTGTGGGTTAACACACGAATGCTTAACAGCGTCCTATATGTCTATCCTTTACCCTAGTATCCATAACACAAGCCTTACAGTGCTTACCTCGGGCTAGGTCAATTGGGGTGAAGAGAAATATTATATATTTAGTTCTTACACTTCCGCGCACATTATACATCAGAATAAAACAGGACTCCTTTACAGGAGCCGTGATCACAGGATGACTCACAGGATGTCATCCTGTGATCACGGCTCCTGTAAAGGAGTCGAAACGTCAGGATTAAATATAAAATAAAACATGCGCAAAAATCCGTAATAAAATTTTATATTCTGAAGAAATATTATAATTACTCAACTATTTTATTTCATAAACTTAATTCCAAATAAAAATCAATTTTATTATTGACATAACCCATAAAGCAATTTTTTACTCAGAAAGTTATAGTAAACGATCAAATAATTAGAAAGATTGTCACAAGATTGTTGCTGGGATCTAAACCGTTGGTCCCAGCAGCATACTAGACCGTTAACACCCACCAATTTTCACTAAGCCCGAGTGGTAGGTTATGGTCCGATTTCTGTATTGGATCTAATTTTTATCTAATTGAATCTAATTGGATCTAATTCAATTTTTTTTATTGGTAATATATATGTCTTCCTCAGGCGACAGACTAAGATCGGATCTAAAGAAAAAAGAACTGATCCCACCTCAAAAATTGGCTCTTCTGGAGCAAAAGTTTGACGAGGCTCGCGAAGCAGGCCTCTTATTACCCACAGGTAAGTTTTATTAAACCTCATAGACATAAATGCTAGGTGGAAGCAAGGAAAGTCTAATAGTTTTACATATGGGTCAGACAGTAAAACGACGTATTTCTGTTTTTTTTTTGTTTTTGAAGTATCCATAATTGTGGTTTTTGTGTGGAAATTAAAAGAAATTGCATCTGCGTTGTAATTAGGAATTATAAAAGTTTCCTTTGCGGTAAATATAAATTATTTTTTAATGTTGGTTTTTAAAAAAAATATGTGACAGAGTGGCATTTTTCTGTGGAGACCACATTTCGGTTTACCACTCTGTCACGGCATTCTACGGAAAACAAACGAAAAATATGTTGGTTGGAGAAAATGAAAAATAACATAATATTAATAGATAAGAAAAATATGGACGTTTATTCGAACCGAATTAAAAAACCGTAAATAACAATACTCCAACGAGATGCCATAATAAGACGAAGGACACACCATTGTCGGTAAAAAAGAAGAACGACCCGTATAGAATGTCCACTCCTTACCACCTGAGCTTCCTTGCCCCACGGTCTATTTCCGTGCGGCTTATGATTCCTTTCAATTAATCGATTTGCGAATCAATTACTAGTGTAATTGCCCAGATATTGAATAAAGGAAAAAATGTGTGGGAGTGAGACAAAGAGTGAAGGAAAGAAAGAGTAGAAAAGTAACTATGAGACCGAGAAAGAGAGACCGAACCGTGAGAGCCAGTAGGAATGGCAGCGTGAGATTTGACTGTGAAAGTAAGAGTGAGAAAGGGGATGGTGAGAACGACTAGGAGAGGTTCGTGAGAGTAAAAGAGAGTTGAGAAATAGAGTTACTGTGTATATGGAGTAATATTTTTAGTAAATCATATTCTTATGTAGTCTTTATTTTCCTCTAAATGCATGTCAATTTGTTTCAGCGACACAAGCCGGTGACGAACCGGATTTCATTGCAAGAAGCGTGAAACGCACTATGACGATACCAACTTCTGCGAGATCTAGAGATGGAGATAGCTCGGGCGCATCAACGCCAGGTCAGTTTTGACCCTTAACTTGTCCTGCAGAGTGATAGGTTAAAACCGCCTCAAATTAAAACGAAACATGTGCACCATTTTTTGTTTCCGTGCAATACCTTGATCACTCCTTTTGTGTTACTTTGGTTATTAACAATTTTCTTATTACGATATATATAATATTCGATCTTATCCCGCAGAAAATAAAGTTCATAATGACGACTTAACATAGCTCGCAGATAAAAAGATTCAATTCGTGACACGTTCGATTCTGATAGCGCATAAATGTTTATACTTTGTGCTCATTGCGTCAAGTGCATCCAGTATACTCTTTGTAACTTGAGTTATTAACAATTTCGTAATTTATTTTTAAAATATTTCATTACGATTTTGTGTAAACAATCAACTTTGAAGCTATTACATGTTAACTATGAAAAAATAAGATTTCGCTTTAAAATTCTTAAATAGTGATAAATAACTTAGGTACTATCGAGGTCTCTCGCGCCTTACCACTTTGTAGAAATATTCGTTTGAACTGATCGCATCGGACACACGGATCCACACGAACCATTCCTATCCCTAATTGGCTTCGTATTTTACTACGATTTATACTACGGCCAATCATAAACAATTAGTTTTAAAATCGCCCTTGATGTCAGTACTGTCAACTGTCAATCTGCACTCACTTGCTTGATTGCGCACGCGCGCCATTATTGAATGAATGAAAGGAGCGTGGCCTGAAGCGATAGGCATCGTGCAGTGTGCAAGTGACTTTCGACTTAGGACTGATGAGGCGCCAGAGGCCTCGATAGTACATAGAATTTTAATTTCCATCGCACTAATTCTTGATTTTTCTCTCTCTTGACATGCGTTGTTGCTGCCTGGAATCATCGTAACTTCATCACCTGGGAATAACTCATCATGGGTGATCATTTGGTCGCATCATAATCACCACCGACTCAAAATCTCTCTTTCTACAAAACTAACTTCTAACATCATACATATGCTAAAATAATAAAAAAATAACTATTTATTCCGCAACTGTGAAATTGTGTTATCATATTGTAACGTTTATGTTTATTCAACCAATGATGTCTGCTATTCTTAACAATTTCAAATATTAAAAATTCATCAAACAATACAACATATATCCCCGTTTATATAAATGCTATGTAATATATATTCTTTATGTTCTAAAAAACACAACACACTCCTGGATGTATTCATCCAACAATATACGCAAGAAATATCCCGTACATTTGCATTTTCAAATACTTTTCCGTATCCTATAAAAACACATCAACTTATCGAATTTCCAAAACTATGTCATGCCATTAAACACCCTAACATATGAAAAATATACAATATATATCTGTAAATACACCACGAATATCGATAAATATACGATATTCTATATATTTTAAACACGGCATACTCGGAAATTCACATAAACAGCATGCGAAGTCCCAAAGCGAACAGTCGCAGGATTATACAGTCTTCCATCAGCTAACAGGAAACCACCGCCTCCCGCCAAACTTTCGAGCGCTGGTAGTGGTAAGTACATCTATCGAAATCCTAAAGAAAACGTTTATACTTTTTTGTAGTCGAAAACAACTCAAACTATACATTATAAAAATGTAATGAATCATTTTTATAATGTATATAAATTTTCATAATATTTTTCCGAAAACTGTCAAATAGCCATGCGCTCTCTCTCCGTAGTAGATATGTTCCGAAATATTAACAAGTTTTTGCTACCATTCAAACGTGAATTCCTTCCAGTGTCGAGCGGCATAGGTAGTGCCGGTGGCGAAGCGGGCGCGGTCTCTTCCGAAGCATTCGAGGCGGCATTCGCTAGCGTCGCCCCGGCGGCTGTTTACGGTGCCCGAGGTCTCGACGATTTGTGTCGCCATGCCGCTGCCTTATTGGGTGACCGAGCAGCAGACTGGGAGAAGCGAGTCGACGCGGTACGTAGTTGCAATGAAAATTAAAATAACTTTATTCAAATGCACTTAAAATAAGTTGTTTTGAATTGTCCAACTTTTTTTACCTACCATATTCAGGACGTCTTTTAACTGACAAGAAGAATGGGTGCAAGAAACTCGTCAGCTTTAACAGAATCTTCACCATACATGATGAACAAAAAAAAAATTCTGTTATCACAATAATAGTAGTGTTATGATATCATTCTTTCATTGATTACAACAAAGTCAACTTGTATCTGTTTTAAGTTAGTCTCCCTTTGTGAGTATTCTTTGTGAATGTATGTACATGCACAACTAGCCGCTAATAAACAATATGATGCCACACGGACTGGCTTACGAGAAAATGACGTATGAAGATGTTATATCACTTCGCTACTCACTTATACCACTCATAAAGTTTAAAAATAGTGAAGTTTCATAAGTTCTATGATTTTTTTTATTGTGACGACAGATGGCGTTACTTTGATTGTATCGTGGTAAAGATCTTGAAGGCTTATTCACAAGAGATGAATGCGCGATTTACCAGTTGTCATAAATACATGCAACATTGGTTTCTTGATCAACTTTCTAACTGAGCCCTTTTCAGAGGGAGCTAACACTATTGTCAGCTCTACCATTAATAGCCTCAATAATATTAGGGTAAGATGGAGCTAACATGGTCGATCAAAACTCCCAAAGAAAAAGAGAAAAAAAAACGAAACGCTTTTGCATAAAGTTAAAAATGTGACGTATTATCAGAATACTTCAATAACTACGGATTTGACTTTTTGTGGGTTGACACATTGCTTTTCAACATCGTATTTATATTAAACTAGTTGACCCGGCCACGCGTTGCTGTGCCGACTGCAGCGTCATCAGCCGGACTGATTTGTGAATCTAAACCATTCTCAGATCCCCTTGAACACAAACAAAAAAAATCATTCAAATCGGTCCAGCCGTTTAGGAGGAGTTCAGTGACATACACACTCACAGAAGAATTATATATATAAAGATTTCTTTTTCATTCTCATAGTCTCAAAAATAGTTTTTATTTGAGTCTCCGTTTTGCGGCGCAGTTGATTGAGCTATCGTCACAAAAGAACTGAAGTTTTTTTACGGGTGGATATTATGAACAGACATATCGGTCTACCCTCCGTCTTAATTTTTATTACAATTATTAGATATCTTAAAAATGTGTTTTTTATGATTATGTTTTCATATGTCGCCAACAGTTAAAGAAAATCCGGTCGCTTCTGACTGCGAATGCACACATTCAAT
Source organism: Calamotropha paludella (assembly GCA_927399485.1). Taxonomy (NCBI): domain Eukaryota; kingdom Metazoa; phylum Arthropoda; class Insecta; order Lepidoptera; family Crambidae; genus Calamotropha; species Calamotropha paludella. Next base: position 8,479,065 of record OV656830.1, on the reverse strand, counting down.
TCCCGACGGAGTTCGCGGCCCATCTCAAGGAGCTCGCAGTTCCGTTTCTGGTCGTGATTAAGGATCTAAGGAGCCAAGTAAGTATAACATAACATATTTATATATAATATAACATTTAAAAATTAAATTTAATACAAAAGTTAATTCAATTCAATACAACATTGTCAATTTTAGAAGTTTTGTCTATTTTGATTTCCAAAATGTGGGAATGTAATGGATACTTGGCGTCATTCAATTTTTATCTTTATAGACAAATTAATAAGGGTCATTTTAATTTTCCTTAGGTGGTTCGCGAAGCTTGTATAACGATAGCACACATGGCCAAAGTACTCAAAACAAAGCTGGAACAATTCAGCTTATACATACTACAAGAGCTTATCAACCTTATCCAGAATGCAGCAAAGGTGAGATTTGATTAATAATTGATATTTTATAGAATTTCTTTAACCTGAATTGGTTTTTTTACAAATCAGCATCTTTTATACCTTATAGAGTTTTACAAACTCTCGTTTTGATTCACTTTTCTTTGTAGTTGCGTGAAAATTTCTACTACAATGTCAGACTCAAAAGCTTAATGTTAAATTCTCATTTTTCTACAATTATTTACAAATATTCTCACCAATCAGTAACTAACTTTAAGTCTTAAGGATTAAGATAGCTTTTTCTTTGTCCCGCGTAATAGTTATAGTCACTAAGTAAATATTAGTTCCTAGAGTTTCGGCTCATCTGCATAATTATAAACCATTCAGTAATTTTAATTTGTTATTTCATAATAGTAATTTAAATATTTATTATGTATAAAATAATTGCTTTAAAAAATCAATTGTGCATTGTTGTATGGTAATTTCAAATAATTATGAATAATTGATTTTATTTATTTAAAGAAATGAATACGTTTGCTACTTACAACAATGTTGTGCAAGTTAAAGTGCTGTTCTTTTAATATAACTTATCTTTATGTGTTTTTATTTATGTTTTTATTTAATTTTTTGCATTCACAATGCAATATTTCTATAAGATATAAAATACGTGTGTAAAAAACAACCACGCCTCCGAGCTTATGTATTTAATTGGTAAGCCTTATAAAATAAATAATTACGGTTTATATAAATCAATTGTGAGTCAATACATTTCTGTTGAATGTAGGTTTCTTAAGTGAGAAATGCATGTTCTATTAACGTCTCAATCATGCCAATCTAAACTGATAGTTGTGTGAAGAGATTTAAGGTTGTTTTTATTTCGACACAGGTTGTTTCCTCAGCGGGTACTGTGTGCGTTCGATACATAGTACTGTACGTGCATTCGCCGAGACTAGTGCCCGTTATTGTCACCAATCTAACTACACACAAGTCAAAGGAAATACGGTCTACGCTAAGGTGAGTTATTCTTGATTCTTAAAAACTTCTATACCTTTTTATGTGAAACTAGAAGCATTTCTTTCTTTAATTTCGTTGACGTCATCAATGTGGTAAAAATAGAATAATTAAATAATTTCCGTTCGGAAAAAAACTACTAAAATTTAAATTAAAAAATCTAGCAACACTAGACAGTTAATTTCTTAGTATTGCCATGAAGTTTGTTTTGGGTTTTTAACCTCAGTGCCTAAACAGTCTACGACATATCGATGTACGCAAAACGTCAAAGTAACTCAATCGATTTTTATCCTAAAGTACTATCGCGTAAAGTTCAAAGTTTAGTGGTGTAACCCTTGAAGAAAATAAAGCCAAAATTTGTTTGAGACCAATTGTGAAGTAATTGTCTATGTTTTTACACATTCTAATAATAAACCCACATGAATACTTTATTATACTTACACGGTTTGTTGCTGCGTGCGTGTCATACTGGAATTTGAATTCATAAAAATAAAAATAGTTTTCCATCAATAATTTTTGGTAATGTTCACTAGTTTTATGTTAATAAGTCTCGGCTTCATTATGAATCTCTTACATATGGTAATTATATGGATATTTTTACGTGTTGTGATTAGGTTGATAATGTTGATATATTAAAATACCCTTTCTCCCTCAGCGAGGTGCTAGTATTATTACTAGAGAAATGGTCTCCACATTTGATAGAAAAGCAACATCAAGTGGTTAAGGACGCAATAAGAAGGGCTTGTGTTGACGCAGATAGCACTGCCAGAACTTTTGGAAGAAGGTAAAGTTGAAGCTATCTTTTTTCACTATCGCGTAGCTTATGCTTAGCTATCTTTATCTATATATAAAAAGGTAAAGATAAAACTGAACTTTTTTTGTCCTGTTTTTCTAAGTTCTGAACAAAATAGTATTTACTAACCAGGTTCAGAGTGTTGCGAGTTGCTATCTAAGGGTTACGGAGCCCGCAATAGTTGTCTGCTCTAACTGAACAGTTGTTTTAAAGCATTTTAAACGATTATATTATATTAGATTATAGGTTACTTCTCATCTCTTTTAATTATCTCAAACTTATATCATAGAAGGTGGTTACTAATGACTGCGACACAGTCCACTACTACTGCAGTCATTAACGCTTCAATTGTTATTGTAACAAATTGTTTTGGGTTTTAAATAAAGATTATTTATTTTTTTATTCCATTATGTATGCGGATAGCCCGCAAGCGGGCAGTTCGTGCGGACACAAGAACGAAACGAATGAACGAAAACAGCCTTAGTGATATTATTAAAAAAATGTATCAAATTTAATATGTGAAACTGACGTCGTTTTTCATACCAACATTCTTGCTGCGGTATACTCTCAGTAGTGGGAATATTAATATGTTGATAATGATAGATGATGGTCTTATTCTGCTAATCCATCGAATTAAACGAACAAAGGGTTCTAAATGTACTTTAGTCTGTAGTGAAAAATATATTTTAATTGTATTCAATGATTCCACAGAGCATACTGGGCGTACAAGCGACAATTCCCCGAAGACGCTGAACAATTATTCGCTCGTCTCGACATCGCTGCACAGAAACAGTTAGAGAGGGAACGAAACGTTGGCAGCGTCGACAGTCTCACACATATCGGCACTGGTCAGTATTTTGTAGTTTTCAACTTTAATTCAAGACGTCTAAGGTGGAGTATTCTATAGAAAAACGATTAGTATTATGATTGTAATTTACATACATTTTACGACATTGAATTAAAATCTTTTTTTTTTTTAATCAATCTAACTCGTAAATTCGTAATCGTTAATCGTTTAATGTACTACCGAGGTCTCTCGTGCCTTACCACTTTGTAGAAATATTCGTTTGAACTGATCGCATCGGACACGCCCACACGACCTTAATTGGCTTCGTATTTTACTACGATTTATACTACGGCCAATCATAAACAACGAGTTTTAAAATCGCCCTTGATGTCAGTACTGTCAACTGTCAATCTGCTTTACGCGTTCGTGGCGCCATTGTTGAATGAATGGAGCGGGGCGTGGCCTGAAGCGATAGGCATCGTGCAGTGTGCTAGCGACTTTCGACTTAGGACTGATAAGGCGCCAGAGGCTTCGATAGTACATATAATGTAATGTAATAACAATAATGTACAATAAATACATTTTTATTAATTTTTGAAATTTTAAATTGTTCTTCAGCCAGGCAGATAGAATATAATGTGACGTTAGCCTTGAAATTGGTACAACAATTACTAAAAAATAACATTTTTTTTTTGCAGAAAGACGAGCGATTACTAGTCCAAGGAGTCCTTCAGCAAGTGTATCAGGTACGTAGCTATTTTCTTCACAAACATTTTTTTTCCATCATTGTGTTTCATCTCATTTAACTTTAATACGTGTATTTGAATAAGTAAAAGAATTCATAATACCCTAAAAATAACAACCAAAACCGAGGCGGACTCGCGTCCCAAGGGTTCCGTACAAAGTTGAAGGTATTAAAATTTACAGTTTTCGGTTTTTTTCGTTATTTCCTCTACAAGAAAAGAAACCTATAAATAATTTCCTTGCAAGTGTTATAATGTGTGGCGTAAACGACCTTATCTTTCGACTGTGATCACTTATGATTTTTTTCACAGCTAAAAAGAAATTTCAGACAGATTGATATTAATTTTATCTGTTTGTTAGTATTACATATAGCAACACTACAAGACTAAACCATAGGCAATGTCTCTTCCCGCTCTTGCACTTCTCTTATTGGTCTGGTAAGCGATACGCCAACGCTGTTCCCAAATGTTATCGTTTTACTTAAATAAAGTATTATCCGAAGGTGCAGTGTTTATATTTCACACCACTTTTTTCATGGTGTCAGAAGTAAACGATGACGGACAAAGGAAAACTCAATCCGGAGACATCCGCATCACGGATCATCCCATCCCACTTCTTACACCATGTAAGAAGTGGTGTGAAATAAAAACACTGCACCTTCGGATAATATTTTATTTAAGTAAAACGATAACATTTGGGAACAGCGTTGGCGTATCGCTTGCCAGACCAATGAGAGAAGTACAAGAGCGGGAAGAGACATTGCCTATGGTTTAATCTTGTAGTGTTACTATATGTAATAGTTAGTATTTGATTTTAATTTTAACTGGGTTTAACTACTGAGAAAAGAGTCTTGACGGGCAGACATTCGAATAACCAAGCTTCCATTTAAAGTACGGAACCTTAAAAAAAGATTTTAAATATAAGACTTATGTTTTAAAAATTGTACTTATTAAAGAAATAAATCTGCATTACACGCTGCCTTGGATGTGATTCGGTTTGTCTGTGAAGCATCTACGGAGAATTTGGTATCGGGTGTGAGCAGAACGAACTCTTTGAGACGACGTAGGGCTTCTCAAGAGAGACCTCCCATCTCCCACATTCCAGTAGCCATGAGAGGTCTGTGATAGTTGGTTAATAAGTGTATTTATACCACGCAATAGAGGAAGTATATATTTATTTATTTAAAGCACACAGACAACAATTTAATGCAATCTCACATTCGTTAAATTTATTTCGTTTCATTGTTTAATTATGTATGTTTCGTCAGTTTCTACTATAGAATTGAATTCCGATGAATGTTGCACGCCGATAAACACAAAACCTAAATATTAACTTTACATACATTTTTCTTCACCCAAGTTTAGTATCTAAACCACTTATGCTATGGAATTCAGGAACAAGGACGGTATCACAACACCCAGACCCTAGCCAATATAGAAAAAACGGATTTCTACATTGACCGAGCCCGTATATATTTTCATTACAACTAGATGTCGCTGTACCGATGTGAATCGTGCTAACGATTCGGTTCTACGACTACACATATAGCTAACAGTTCTTAGCCTTCTTGAATGTTATTCTTAGGCTTTTACTGACAATATGGTAACAAACACACACACACACAAAGTATTGTCATAATATAATTAGGATATTATGACAATATATAATTGGGATAAAGACGCCGTTTTACAATTCTAACAAATGAGCATAATATCTGAGATAATATATTATATCAATAACTTATGTTATTTTGACAGTCACGGCACTTAATAATTAAATTAAGACACAAAACAGATAAAAATTCGTCGTACGTCGTTTTAATAGCTTAAAAATCAAATTGTATCCTTTTGTTCGATTTTTCGTGAATCGTAAACTGGTATAAACAAGTAATTTAATACTGTAACTTCGGTAAGCGAATATGAACCCCTAAGTCAATCTAATAAAGTACTTTTTACTTCATAATCAGTTGGAAGTTTGAGAAGATAGGAAAGCAAATCCATTTAAACTGTTAAAGCTACAGTTGTTTAGTGGTACGTGACTCTAGTCAAGCAAACTCTGGCAAGAGTCGATATATATGTCGCAGCCAACTGGTTAAAATAGCCGTTCAATCAAACAGCTAGCCCTATGACTGAATAACGCCATTCAACCACAAGTCTAGCTTTTTAATTGAATATTTGAGTCGCTCACTACAACACTACAATTGATTGAAAAGTCGCCGTCTAATTGAATTAGTTCAGCGCTCACCACCGCGGCGCTAGGTGCGTTTTGTTTTCAATATGGCGTCAACTAGCCGGTGTTTGTGATTGTTTCAAGATATTTTTCGGAAAGAAAGTAGTTAATATATGTTACTAGTATTATTAAAGAGACAGAAATTATGGGGGCACTTACGCGTAATACGAGTGAAGTTGATTAGGTTAGGTTAGGTTAAACTTTTAGAAAAAAAGGTTAGGTTAAAATTAATCCAAGAATAATCTCTCAAGAAATTACAAAAAGTTTTCCTATTCTCTCAAATTACATACTAAACTAATAGTCACCTTAGTTAATTTGCCATTGAACCAGTTGGCCAAGCGTCGTCTAGCTGTAGTGTTGAACGTTGCAGTCAACAAGTCGGCTAAACGTCGTAGAGCCGTGTGATTGAATGGCGTTGTTCAGTCAAAGGGCTAGTTGTTTGATTGAACGGCTATTTTAACCAGTTGGCTGCGACATATATATTCTAACGTCAAATTCAAAAAATATTTATAGAATAAAAATAATTGACAATAATTAAACAACGGACATGATATGGATAAGTAAAACAAATACAAATGCTTTTGTCATACATTTATCACACAAATCACTTCATTTTCAGTAATATTTTAATTATCTTTCATAGCTCCGACGTCCCTGTGGTGATCCTAGAAGTGATAGCTCCATACTTCGTACAAGCCACACTTAAAATTCAAAAAAAGAAGCAATATTTTAATCGTTTATTTTATAATTATCTTATTTTTTATTATAGTATTTTAAAATACATTAAAATAAGTTGGGATAAGGTGCGTATTGTATCTGATATAAATAAAATTATATTTACTCGATTTTTGTTTTTTTAATATTTTTATTTTAACTGACTGTCTCTTTCTTCTTGACAGCTGTTTGACAGCACTGTTATCTGTTATTTAAAATTATTTATATTGCAATCTCCATAAGTGTGTACACACACACACACGCAGGCAATCTTCGTGAATTTTCCCTTTTTTGTCTAATACCTTCTACACTAAACGCTTTTACAGGCATTCTGATTTTTTATTTTCAGCATATTTTTTATAAGTAAAAAGTTATCTAACTTTAAGAGCGTTTGAATGAAAAGTCATGCACGTTAGCACGACTTTTCGTGCAAACTTTCAAGACTAAATACTTTAAAATAAGGAAATTTATTCTTATGAAATTTTAAACACTTACAGGTCTAAAAAGACAGTGGAAAACATTTTCGAAATGTATAATATATAAATAAATCAAATAAATTGCCTGTCACTGTAGACGTCTTAAAGTTTTTAACCCCTAAAGTGTATTTTCTGAAAGTGTACAAATCTCATTTGAATGTTTACCTTATGTTTAAGTATTTGACCTTGAAAAAATCATAAAACGTGAACGGTCTTAATCCCCAAAAGAAATAGAACTGCTTACCTAAGAGGTTGTCCATTTCTAGGGGGTTTCTTGCTTTTTTAAAAAATCCTTTTTTATATATAAACTAGTGGACCCGACAGACGTTGTCCTGCCTGTTATTTTTGCAGTATAGATAAATAACCTAGATACCGTCTGCAGCGCCATCTGCCGGGCTGATTTGTAAATCTAAACCATTCTCAGATCCCCCTGAACACACACAAAAAAATTCATTCAAATCGGTCCAGCCGTTTAGGAGGAGTTCAGTGACATACACACTCACAGAAGAATTATATATATAAAGATAGGCAAAAAGATATAAAGACATTATATTGTTTTAAGACAGTATCTGGGTCGTTCTTCTTTTTTACTGACAATGGTCTGTCCTTCGTCTTATTATGACAACTCGTTGGAGTATAGATATTTACGGTTTTTAATTCGGTTTGAATAAACGTCCATATTACCACGTTTTTCTTATCTCACTTTTCTTATTTGTTTGTCTGTCCGGGCAAAATCTTGCAACTTAAATTTGAGGCACTTTCCGATAAGCTAGAAAGCTGAAACTTTCAGGATAGTTCAGAACCCGATGACAATGCACTCTAAAGCAACTTTCAACTTTCCAGATGCACTTTCAGGTCCACTTTCGGCAACTTTCACTTTTGTATGGGGCTTATCCGATTGTTGCGTAACACATGGTTACTTCGTTGAGTTAATAATTAAAAAGAATAAAATAATTATACTAAATTTAAAAAATCTAAAAATCCCACGTTTTTCAATGTCCTAAAAAGAATAAAATAACCCTGCGGGGCAAAGCGAGGGGCCACTCAAAACGTGGGGGCGCATCTTTACAATAATCGGCATCAATGCATGTCATTCATCTCTTTAAAATCTCCTCTTAGTAATATGCGCCCCCACGTTTTGAGTGGCCCCTCGCTTTGCCCCGCAGGGTTATTTTATTCTTTTTAGGACATTGAAAAACGTGGGATTTTTAGATTTTTTAAATCTAGTATAATTTTTTCTTATCTATTAATATTATGTAATTTTTCATTTTCTCCAACCAACATATTTTTTCATTTGTTTTCCGTAGAATGCCGTGACAGAGTGGTAAACCGAAATGTGGTCTCCACAGAAAAAGGCCACTCTGCCACATATTTTTTTTAAAAACCAACTTTAAAAAAGGAATTAATATTTGCCGCAAAGGAAAGTTTAATTAGTCCTAATGACAACACAGATGCAATTTCTTTTAAATTCCACACAGAAACAAAAATTATGGATAGTTCAAAAACCATAATAACAGAAAAACGTCGTTTCACTGTCGCTAAAAAAGAAGAACGACCCATCTAAAAACGATTTAAAGCAAAGAAGTATAAATTCTGCGAAATCAAAATAAGCAATTTTAATATATTTATTAATGTCAATTAAATAACAAGATTTTGTTTTGTAGAAATGCCTGAGAAATATAGTTTAGATCTCAAATTATATATACAAATTGAAGTTATTTAGTTATAGGAATTATGCGTATAATATTGTGTAGAAAAAAAACAAGTTTCAAAGAACCCCGTTATCAAAATACTTGTAGTAAATTTGAACAGATTATTGTAATTTCAAATTATATGCTTTAAACAGGTTCGTTACAACAAAATGTATTTATAATTAACATACTGCAATCAATTACCTATTTAGTTATTGATTAGGCTACTATATAAAAATATATAATAATGAAAATGACAGGAAATAACGGAATGCGCTTAGAAACTAAACCAAAGTTAGTCTACCCCATACTGATTATGATTACTGAGGATAAAGTTATTGAGAATGGTCGTAAGAGATAGGCCTACATCGGTCAGTTACTATTTTTAATTTATTTATTTTCAACATAAATATACTCATTTTTTGTCTTATACAATAAAGTTTCCAGATATATATAAACAACAATATCAAAAAACATACTTCAGCAAATACATTAACATGTAAAACAAAATTTATATAATTTACTTATATTATTTAAATAAAAATGTCATTATTACCCGTCTTTTAATATATAGTAGCACTCTCTGTTACTGAAGATAGATTATTAAAAATGGTATTAGCCACAATTGGCATGCATTATATGGTACGACTAGACAGTAAATCGATGGCATAAGGTCGTTTTTCGATTGTTGGGTGTCTAACGGGAACTATTTCTTGTAGAACGCTCCCCAAATGGGGCGGGGGGTGCTGCCCGGTCCGTGTCAGCAGTTGACGCAGCGGCAGCTCAGCGTGCCAGGGCCCGCGCCCTCTACTCACACATGAGCAGGGCGAAGATGGCCGCCGGCACTGCTAGTCTGCGTAAGTATATCTTATTTTTATATATGCCGTGTGAAAATATAGAAAAGGGACGCTTAAATGGTTTGGACATGAAGAGAGGATAAACGAGTATATGAGGCGAAGAAAATTGACAAGTATATGAGGTAGATTTGCATGGACACGTCGGTAATAGCAGACTAAGGTGAAATTTTAAGGACCAAATAGAAAATGTCCTTAAGGTCAGGTCAAAAGTACCCTTAACCGACGAGCTTCTATAAAAGGTTACATGTGAGTTGAGCAAGCAGTAGATGTATACCAGAATCGTGGAAAATGAAAATTTGCGGCAACAGTGCGTGATTATATGTGTAGGTATATGCCGAGTGATTTCCGGCAAAGTAGATCAGCATCAAATCTCCACACTTATACTGTTGTAATCGGGCATTTTCCCGCCAAAACGTTACGCATAGGGTACCGCAGACAATAGATAATTCGTAATTACAAGTTTCCCGTGCCTTACTGCTTAGGGGAATAAAACGAATTTACTCGTCTCCCGCGCTTTGGTATAAAAACGGTATGATGAGTTTACTCGTGGTAAACGACTCGTGTTTTTTCTTAGCTTTTGCTCCAGTTAGCCTAGCCTAATGTAAGCACTGTAAGGCTTGTGTTATGGGTACTAGGGTAAAGAGTAGACTTGTATATTATACATAAATAAGTAATTTATATAAATAAATATCAATGACTCAGTACAAATGCTTGTATTTATCATACAAAAATCTGCCCCTACCGAGACCCGAGTTTGGCTTCTAAGGTAGGAGGGTCCCTCCCGCTTGGTCGTAACGGTCGTGCGGACGTTATCACCATACTCCTCCCGAAGACCATAAAATGAGTAACAGTGTTTTACGAATTTTTAACTTTTTGCTGCGATCTCAAACCATCTGCAAAGCATGGAGATTGTGGTAAATCCCCTAGTTTTTAATGGGTAGGCCTCCAACCAACAGTAAACGTTTTTCAAAAAAATTATGTCACATCTATTAGCTGGATATTGTGGTTTCTAAGGGTTGAAGTTAATGTTAAATATAAAAACCTAATAAGCCAAAAAAATTAATAAAAAATAGGCTGTCAAATATTTTTTAAATCAGGGTTCAAAGAAACTCTTCAGTTTTATTATTTTAGTATATACCTCAAAACTAAATGGCACAAGAAACTATCCAATCAATTTTTAGCTTTAAAGTCAACCCATAGAGTTATATATTAATTGAGGTAACAATATGGGTTGAAATGCATATATGCATACAATAGATTTAAAAACGCCTACTGTGCATTAACCCCTTGACGCCCAGCTATGTGTTAAATGTGTTCTTTCTCTCTCTATGGGGGAAAAATAGCATTCGATCAAAAAGAACTATTACCATAGCCGTAATAAGGATTAAAACAGACTGCGCGCTATAAAGCATTCTATAATGCTCGCGGATTTTAGGTATCGTTATCGCGCGCATGATATAATGCTCTCGGGTTTTAAGGGGTTAAGAATACTTTTGACCTGACCTCCAACCTAACATAATTTGTGATATATTCGAACACCTTACTTCATTTTCGATTTAGTTTAGTTTAGTTTTTTTACATTACATCGATAGAATTATTATTCTTATTCTATTTTGGTCATAATACGTATATTAATCTTGATCATATTATTAATGCTAACACCAAGAGGGAGAAATGGCTCAGCAAGGTATTAAACTCGTAGTAATAATAACGCACTACATAATAGTAATAATAACGCACTAATATTAGTACTTCATACATATATTTTTCTATATTTCTCATAAATTATATATAATTCTATGCCATAACAAATATTATTGTGTTATAGTACAGTTAAAAGTAAAGTAAATAAGCAATTCTTCAGTGGCCTTACTCTTACTCTCTTATGTTGAAACTCGACTAGAGAAATTTGACATTTGTGTTTAGGTTGATATCGACGGCGAAGTGCCAATAACACCCAACTGCTAACTCAAAATAATACACAAGCTGAAAAAACGTTTAATTTCTTGACAAGTTAATAATTACTTAAAAAAATTGTATATTTATTTTTTAACATGATGCGCTTGCAACTGAAATCACGCTTAGGAGATTTCATTAAAACATGCAAATAACGAATTTTAATTCAAAATGACAAAAAAGTGAATTTCTCGACGAATTCAAGTTAGGATATCTTGGTACTTCAATATTACAACATTAAAATTGAATATCTTAAATGCGAGTTTAATGTAGTATAAGTAACTTATCTCATAATTGGAAACTGTATGAATGATTGTAGTTTAAAATTTACCTGCCTATACTATAATATTTTTTTTTATGATATTTAGCTCGCGCCAAACGATCTCCCGTTAGCGGCAATGCAGCCGGAGTCCCCCCTAGTCCTGAAAGAGCCATGGGACGGTCGAGGTCCAGGCCTGGAGTTTCGCAATCACAACGTAAGTACATGAAAAGCTGAATAAAATGTATATAAATCTATAATCTAAGATCACAAATTTGTTGTTTGTCTGTCCGCTCTTTTTCCATTGTATACGCGTTACCATAGCAACGCGTTAACCGCAAGTAGTTCGTCTACCGGACGCTAGATGGCGCTAACGGAAAAATATTTAATAATAGAAAAAATTAAAGAATTTTGTCCACCCGTGCGAAGCCGGGACAGGCCGCTATTAAGAAATAAACGTGTTAAGTGGTTGCGACTATTTACTCATTAGTTAAGTTGCTTCGCAGCGGAAGGTCCAAAAATAACAATTTTATTTAATAAAAATTTCTAATTAGAATTACAATTAAATATAAATGATGCTCGACCGATGGTCGGTACAAGAATGAGTTATGAAATATCCACAATGCGGTGAACGACGTCAGCCGCGTGGTCACGTTTCGGTTGTTGTCTTGTGGAATCGGGGCGATGCCTACTCGACGGAGTGCATTTACTAGGCATGCATATCATATTGCTTATGCTTTGTCCAATGTAGGACGATACTTTTGACAGGTGTCACTTCCTTATTGCTACGTACTAAGGTTGCGTTTGTTTCCTTATATTTGGCTTGACATTGCAATAGCAACTTTATACCCTCTATATAGGTTTCAACTGTCAAAAGTATCATCCTACATTGGACTAAGTATAGTATGTCACGAAAAAACTTAGAGATCAAAAGGTATGGAAATGAAACAAAGGATTCGGGTGATGAACGGCCTAGACCAGCGCAATTACAACCAACCTATAATTTCATAAAGTATAGAATTTATACATATAGAATTTATATATAGGTTTATATATAGGTTTATATATATTAGGAACTGCGTATCTAAAAACGTCAATATATTAAAACAAACATGAATAGTTGTCTAGATCTTCTTGCTTCGGAAGTTACAAATTAAAATGTTAAAATGTATGAAAATCCTTTAATAATCCTGAAGTTTCGAACACTATAATAAGAAGACTTACATACAAATAACCAAACGGTTCTTATATCTAAAAAGATTCAACAATGAATTCAAGTAGTCTCAGGAGTTAGGCAGGACTCGACCCATGGCGAGTGCTCTGCTTATTCAGCTACTGAGAGCTTGTTAAATCTGTTCAATTTTCCCAAGTGTTTCTTAAGCTAACTACCGACGCCATGTTTTCTTATTCTGACATAAACAATTAAAAAGTGACTACAAAATGTGTCTTTAAAATCGAAAAGACGAGATTTATCATACACCGAATTTTTTGTTTTTTTCCACCTCGATTTTACATTCGGTTTTGACCAAACGGTGACCAGGTATCGATATAGATTACAGTTATGTCACCGATATACATCTTTTGTTGTAGCAACATCGCGATCGTCGTCGCCTTCGTCCCGCAGCAGTGGACCAGCATCGCTGGCGACAAGGCGCCGACCGTCCGGTATTCCAAGGTCTCTCGCTGGCTCCAGGGAAACTAGCCCCACCAGGTTTACTATACTCCAATATACTAGACTAATTTTGACCGCCATTTCCAATAGCAACCGTTATTTGTAATACCCCGTAATTTAACAGAAATATGTCTGCAAAAATTATAGGAGCCTAATCTGTTACTGTAGATGGGAAGGATGGGATAAGATAGATATTGTGGAAGAGCGTTAGAATGTTATGTTACAGTTTTTGTGTTTCTCTGGTGTACTATTTATTTATTTATTCTATAATATCGCCTCATTGCAAAACCGTCATTTATAATTAAAATTTGAAGAGCAGTGCTTGATATGACACTATTTGAGTACGGGCCAAGTAATGAACTAAGCCATTATGGCTTTGATTAAGTTGCCTTACGTTATGTATGCGGACTCAGTTTCTAGGTAGCTAGTCTAAGATTAAAAGTAGCAATAGCCTCAACAAAACATACGTTTGTGGCCGGGAACCAATTGTAAATGTATTCAAATACTTAATCTATCAAGTCAAACTCTGAGTAATCTTTTAATAAATGAAACTAAATAAATATAAGACAACTTCACGTACTATCGAGGTCTCTCGCGCCTTACCACTTTGTATAAATATTCGTTTGAACTGACCCATCGGACACGCCCATACGACCCATAATTATCCCTAATTTGCTTCGTATTTTACTACGATTTATACTACGGCCAATCCTAAACAACTAATTTTAAAATCGCCTTTGATGTCAGTACTGTCAACTGTCAATCTGCTCTCACTTGCTTGTTTGCGCACGCGCGCCATTGTTGAATGAATGGAGTGGGGCGTGGCCTGAAGCGATAGGCATCGTGCAGTGTGCTAGCGACTTTCGACTTAGGACTGATAAGGCGCCAGAGGCCTCAATAGTACATTGTTATGGTGGCGTGGCGGGGTATGCAAGAGGTTCCATCACAGAAGTCGTCCACTGAATGTAATAAAAAATATGCCATACCTATAAAACATTCAGTGAATACCAAGGTAATGGACGTTGAGAAAAAAATGTATTTTCCACAGAACTGGCCGATCTAGTAGCGTCGTTGGTTCGGCAATACGACGTCGAGAATCCATAGAGAGGACTGCGCCTTCTCGAGCTCCAACAGCCACTTTAAGGCTACTTCAACAAACCAGAGACGCGGAGGGAGTATTGAGGGTGAGTGTTAAGCAATATTCGACTTTATACCCATTTATTTAATAATCTTTTTTAGTTTCAATATGATTTAAAATAAGAAAGCTAGATTGGTAATTATAACTCTTTGTAAAATTTCTCTTTTATTTATATATCTGGTCCCATCTATCGAAATTTTATAAAACTAAGCATGTTCTATATTTTATGAGAAACTATTTCGCAAATGTTGAATATATAGGTGTTGTTAAATTATCAAAACGGTAATTTTTTTTTAAGTTTGCGCCATGTACTATGAATAAATAGGTAGCTTTTTTACTGGATATATGGCATAAAGTTGAACATACTTATGCCTAAGTTTCAAATATTTTGAAACAAAATAAATGTGATAATCAGAAATATAAACCAAAATCAAAATAACTTTATTTCATAGGCCCTTGCGGGCACTTAAAATCGTCAATTTTACAAAATCAAGAAAATATTCTTGTATAATAAAGATAGCCCGTGCGCTAGCGGCAGGTACATCCGCGGAGTTGATGCCGCGCATGTAATCGCCACGTAATATAAATTTGTAACATAAAATGTAATATGAATTTTGCAATGAATGTAATTGAAAATCCCGAATGAAATATGAGTGAACGAGCGAACCAACTTAATTCACCAACCACATGTTTACATATTTGAGACGTCACACTTAAATAAATGAGAAGAAAAACAGTGGCATTCATCATTTTCGTTGTGTGGAATTCGATAGCGCATTCAACGGTAGACCAACTATTGCCTAAGTTAATAATATTTCGTTAGGGCTAGTAATGGAATAGGTGACCAAAATTTTCTTATCTCAAGCTCCTTCGTGCTTTTCGATAAGTTGTAAGCAGCTGTTCCCAGCTGCATCTGCAGTCGTAGCATCCACCAAACTATACTGGTCCCGCGTAGTGGGGTTATTGGTTTTTACCTATGTTATACCAAGGCAGATGAAATAATGAAAATAATTAATGAGGACGCCTTGTTCTGCCGTCCCCATTTTTTCATCGGACAACCAGACTTACGAATAGGCGTCACTGTTATTTAGTTGATATACCAAAGACTCGCACTAAGCGTTTTGGTTCCTATTTTGTAATCTGTACCGCTAAAGAGTGGAACGCTTTGCCTGAGTCTGTGTTTCCTGATAAATACAATTTAGGGGCCTTCAAGTCACGAGTGAATAGGTATCTTCTAGGCAAGCGCGTTACATCCTAGATCGCATCATCGCTTACCATCAGGCGAGATAGCGGTCAAGCGCTTTCCTATTCACGATAAAAAAAGTCTTCTTGGTAGAGTGGCTCTTATGCCGGTTTTCACGGGAACGCCACTCTGAGGTCCCGGGTTCGATCTTCGATCGGCTCAATGTGAAAATTAACTTTTCTGTATTGGCTTGGGTTTGGGTGTTGAGGTATCGTCGTTGTTTCTTAATACTATAACACAAATGCTTTAGATACTTAACTTCGATTCAGTCCAATGTATGTGATGTCTTATATTTATTTATTTCTACGGCATTTTTCGTCCACCAGGAAGGTCTTTGCCCTTACAGTGGAGACAAGTTTTGTAACATTTAGTAAAATTTTACGTATTGTTATAGAGTCCTGAAGACAGCTCAGCCTGTGACGGCAACAGAGTTCGCGATGATGATTCTGAAGCCTCAAGCGTTTGCTCTGAGAGAAGTTTGGACTCCTATAGGAGACATGATGTAAGTCATATTTTTTTATTCAAAATGGCCGATCTGCCAATCGTAGCCCGTTATTTTTCCAACTTATTTATATGTTGTATGTGTTTCCAACAGAGTGTATCATGGGCGGGCTCGGGCCGCCTCGGGTGGGAATGCTCCCCCCCTCCACCACCTCCCCCCGACGATATAATAGCGCTATGTGCGTGCACGCATTGGACCGAACGCAAAGATGGCCTTACGCATTTGGTGAGTAACTTATCGTCTCTGTGTATAAGTTTGGCGGGTGCGGGAATCGTCACTTAAAATGTGTGTTGTGGCTGATATTAGTGTATAATAATAGTATTATTAATTATCAATGTTCGTAAATATGCAAGTGATACAAAACAATCGAAGATGTATTTTACGCTCGCAATGAAGTTTGTCATTCATCACCATCCAATAAAGTAAATAAATTACTGAAAACGAGGCTGTTTAGGGTCTAATCCCTTTGCCTTTTGTAAAAGGAAAACTTCACAAAGAAGTCCTCCTGGTATTGGAAAAATCTTATATTGTTGTCACAAAAAAGTCAAATCTTAAAAATTCCCTATTTTTTTCATATTTTAAAATACTTCAGTTAAAAGCAAGAACTTTTGGACTCCCTTTCAGCAACTGTTTTAACAGTATGACTAATTTAATCCTTATAAATAAAGTGGATGGCAAGATATTTATGATTACTATCCTAGACCATCATCGAAACATGACTCCTAAAGAAGAAAATGTCTGTAATACAAAAACATAATATGTTATGTTAGTCGACCGGTAATATTTGTTTAATAGAAAAGCACATAAAAACATAAGTCCATCCATACATATAAGAATGGATGTGTCACACAAACCAGCAAGCAAATAGATTTATTTTACATTAAAATTGACGTTTATGTTAACTTTAAAAAGGATATTATAACCATTTTAAAGGGTCTCTATTAAATTAAGTAGTACTAATATACCACTTAAAAACAAAAAAAAAATCGTTGTGCCATAAAAATGCATAAGAATTTTACATTTTTAAGTTTTGCTCGTAGTTTGACAAAAACGCTGGACTCAGTGTACGCCATTCTATTCTGTGGCTGTGACATGAGTTCGCTGTGTAAACAAATAAGCTGAAATCAGATATACGATCAGTTGACACTTTTTAATTTACACAGCAGTATGACGTCATAACATGGCGGCTACTATTTCATTATGTTACAATGAAAAACAAATTAAAAAAGTGAAAACTAAATTGAATTTAAATATTTATTTATTGTTATGAACTCAAACTAACATATTCCCACTGCTTCTTGCCTAAAATATCTTAATAATGTATTTGTAGATTTTTTTTTAACACTGAGTAAAATTCCCAATTCTATCCCCACAGGCCAATTATTTAAACAGCGGTCGACTTCTGAACGAAGACCAGTTACGTCGATTGACGGATCTACTGAACAAAATGTTCGTCGACGCGCATACCAAAGTGTTTTCCTTGCTGCTGGACGCCGTCTGCGAGCTTCTACTCGTGCACTGGCAACAACTGAAGGATTGGCTCTACCAGTTAATGTTCAGGTCAATAACATATACTATATATTATAAAATAATATTAATTACATTCAGACCAATCAGCCTAGCTCAAAGTAAGCACTATAAGACTAGTCTAGGGTAACGGATAGGCATACATAAATGATACATAGATATGTAATATTCAATAAAATATATATGAATACCCATGACTCAGGTACAAATACTATTATTCATTACACAAACTTTTGCCCCTTCCGGGACTCCAACCCAGGTCCGTCAGTGCAAAAGGCAGGATCGCTGCCGTTGCGTCAAACGGACCTTATCACTTATTAATATACTTTATTACACTTTGAATGGGCTAAGTAGGTATCGGATTAGTACAAACAGAGTATCTATGTACATACAGAACCCAAGGTGAATTTAGTATAAGCAAGAGTGAATCTAATCTACCTACTTGAAATCCTCCGGTATATAACATGGCGAATGTATCACACTTTTGTTAGAAATAGAACACCTGTGTATTCTTAAGGTTTTCTGACCTTATTAAATTGTGATTTGTACTGAATGTTCTAAAAAACAATATGTATGGCAAACATGGTATGTAGCAAACCGGTAGATTGCATAATTAACTGTTTGACATAATCGTGCCCGTTTTACAAAACAGCTACGCATTACTGCAGACATTGCAGAATATCATAAATATTTTGGGTTTATCAATACAGCGGGTCAACGATTACAGACAAAACGGCGTATAAGATTTGAGCTCTAAATTTAGTGGGTCATGATTCTTAGAGTCATGATTAAAACAATATAGTAACTACACATTCTAATTGAAAACATTTTGAACTTTGTACCCTAAAAAATATTTATAAAAATATTTTCATAATATTTCGGATTATAACAATATTTTTAGAACTGGTGATTTAAAGAGAGATATTGAAAAGTTTAAAATATTCAATAATGCATAATTTAATATTTGGTAAAATTACTATGGATTTAGTAAGATTTTTATAATTGTTACAGGCTTAATAGTTCTCATTCACTTATTTTCATTGTAATTTTGTAACAATGCTAACTTACATAACACCAAAAGTTGTGACTGGGTAGCAGTTTTGTCAAACATAGCAAAATGGCAAGCAAATTTAACGTTCTTCAGTTGTTTTACATAACGGAGTTATTTGTAAAACAACTAGCGGTTTTGTAAAACAGCGTCTTCAGCAGTTCATCTGCGATATCTATACGATAATGCTGTTTATAATGTCAATCATGTTGTGTACACTTTTTAAGTCCAGGCTAATACGTTAATGTGTCTATGTAATAAATAATGACAAAAAAATAACTAATGATACCGATAAATAAAATGATTCTTTTTTGCAGATTACTGATGAAACTCGGCACGGATATTTTAGGCTCTGTGCAAAGCAAAATCATGAAGACTCTAGACGTGATCCACGAGTGTTTCCCTGCTGAGTTACAGCTTCATAATATATTCAGGTAAAACATGATAATCAGTGAGTCTAATATGGGTATATTTAAACTTTTTTCGCTATTTGAAACTATCATAAAAACTGCTCATGGTCAATACAAATAAAAGGAATAAAACGATAGTTTACTGTAGTGAAATTAGCTTTGTCTGTAACATTGCGATTGTTACTAAGAACAAAAATGATCTAACTCTAAAATACAATTTATTAAAAATAAATAAAAATTTCAAAATATTTGAAAGTAAATTTAGCGTTTTTATATCCAGTGTTTAATTATAATGGACACTGCTGTTCGTGAGTTTAGCATATTTTTTTTAATACAGTTTTATGTAACTGTACGTCATACTGATCTAATCTGCCTTATTACTAATGGTAGTATAGTATTATATAGTAGTATAGTATTATCTTTTTGATTTTAACTCTGATTGACTCTTTTGATAATAAACCTGAGTCTAAAATGATGTATTTTTTATTAATGTGTTTAAGGTGATATGATTTTAAAGAAAAACAAAAAAAATAAGTTAGATCATTTTTGTTCTACGGATGCAATAAATATGGTGGATAGCGCTATCATTCACACGACTAAGACTAATTCAATAGAAGTAATGGAAAAATAAGACAGTTATCGCAAATTTATAATTCGCTTTGGGATTTAGAATTAAAAACTAGACTTATGAAAATAATTAGTAATTTAATAATAATTGAGTACACAATTTAACTTATAATAATAAAATACATCCGTTACTTAACCGTATTAAAATGAGAGTCCCCGAAGGGCTATTGCCCACACAATATGACGACACAACCACCTAATCACTTTCACACACTTTAACTGTGATAAAAACGAAGAAAATATAAAAAAATCACAAATAAAATAGCTAAACATTCATTAGAGCTCTTATACACGGGCGTAATTCTTCTTCCTAATCCATTTTGAAACTGGCCTAGCTCCCTGTCTATAGCGTCAGCGGCTGCCGCCGACGCGTCGGCGCTTGTCGCCAACGAGTGTCGACGGCTGCAGTTAGCACTGTCGTTGGCAACGTGCCGCCCGTGTATAAGAGCTCTTAGGGTTATTCTTGAACTCCACATTCTTAACACATGGATTTATTCTGTTTTGACTTCACCGTCTTGTATTGTTGAATTTGATAATATATGTGGTAATTATATATGGCAGGTTTCTTGCGGACGGCGCGACCGCTCCGACGACTAAGACTAAAGTAGCGGCACTGAGGTTTCTAGCTGACTTGGCTCACGACTACTGCACGCCTAACAGCCTCTGCGTCGCTTTACACGGTAAGATATTTCCTATATATTAATAGGGTATTCGATTACAATGAGAATAAAAATCAAACTATTATTAGTTTAACAGTATTTTTTTATAGTAGTTTATGATACTGTTGCATAATAAGGGTTCTTATAACATGAGTGTGTTTTAAAAAAACGAGCCGTAGGCGAGTTTTTTTATAGCATCACACGAGTGTTATAAGACCAAGTTATGTACAGTGTCATACACTACTTTATCTACTCTCATACTATAATATGTAAAACAATATTGCAAATAAAACGCTGAATATAACAACAAATTTATTTAAATGTCAAATGTTGGCGCCAAGGTGCAAACATCAATTGCGCATGCGTGTTGCGTCGGTCGTCGAGGACTCGTTCATTGAAACCTTTTTAAAGTAGAGGTTCAACCTCCTTGGTCCAGCTGGAGGTTGTATAGGTGTATCGTTATGATAAAAAAGTTATATTATGTTACAGGTGTCCATACAAGACCTGTATCGTAATGAAACTTTTTTTTTATTATTTTTGGCCTGTACGTAATGTTTGTCATAAGCATTTTGTTTTCAGTTTTAGAATCTTTGTATTATAGTATTAGAGTAGATAATAGTAGTTTATGATACTGTTGCATAATAAGGGTTCTTATAACATGAGTGTGTTTTAAAAAAACGAGCCGTAGGCGAGTTTTTTTATAGTATCACACGAGTGTTATAAGACCAAGTTATGTACAGTGTCATACACTACTTTATCTACTCTCATACTTTATTACGTAAAACAATGTTGCAAACAAAACCAAACTTTGTTTAAATATTGAAAAGATTTTTTAAATGTCAAATGTTGGCGCCAAGGTGCAAACATCGATTGTGAATGCGTGTTGCGTCGTCGCGGACTCGTTCATTGAAACCTTTTTAAAGTAGAGGTTCAACCTCCTTGGTCCAGCTGGAGGTTGTATAGGTGTATCGTTATGATTAAAAAGTTATATTATGATACAGGTGTCCATACAAGACCTGTATCGTAATTAAACTTTTTTTTTTATTATTTTTGGCCTGTACGTAATGTTTGTCATAAGCATTTTGTTTTCAGTTTTAGAATCTTTGTATTATAGTATCAGAGTAGATAAAATAATTTAGACCATACATTATTTTCAAATATATATAATTAGAACCTACGACACGTACTCGCAACTGAACTTTTAAACAAAGTTTACATTGCCTTAGTACAATCCATTATCTGCTACTGCATACCGGTATGGGGAGGTACAAATAAGACCAAGTTTCTAGACGTTGAACGAGCGCAAAAAGCACTAATTAAGGTCATGTACTCTAAGCCCCACAGGTATCCTACGGATACATTATACAGCATTAGCGGCCTTATGTCGGTAAGAAAACTATACATTTTAAATATAGTTTTAAAAGGTCACAAAGCAATCAAATTCGATCCAAGTAAATTGCAAAAACGTAAGAAAGATATAGTCGCAACAACATATCGTGTTCACACTGACTTTGCCAGACGGCAGTTTGACAACCAATGTTCATACATTTACAATAAAATTAACCGTGAGCTTAATATTTATCCCATGCAATTAAACAAAATTAAAAAAATAGTAGCTGAATGGATTAAAAGTCATACGTATGAGGAAGTTGAAAACATACTTAAAAGAACAATATGAGACCACACACATGCGCCCCCTCTACATACACATACCACACACACAAACCCACACATACACATACGTACAAATCACACACACACATACACACACACACACACACGCGCGCACACATACACACATATTTATATACAAGCACGAAATCATGCATACTAACCCATCTTTTAGTCGTAACTGTTTGTTTTTCTTTTATTTTTTTTAATCACTGTGAATTTAATAGATTTATGAAATCATTAGTATCCGAATGGGATAGTAGCGAGACATTCTCAATACAAGTATCCTTGGATTACTTAATGGGAAGCCTCGGCATAAATATTGTATTAGGATTTCAGAAATAAAGAATTTTTATTTTTATTTATTATTTATTTATTTATATAATTGTTATAAGATCTCAATAATTATACTTTGTCCAATGTAGGATGATACTTTTGACAGTTGACACCTATACAGAGGGTATAAAGTTGCTATTGCAATGTCAAGCCAAACATAAGGAAACAAACGCAACCTTAGTACGTAGCAATAAGGAAGTGACACCTCAAAAGTATCATCCTACATTGGACAAAGTATAAATAACAAAAATTGTTATATTAGACCACGTGATTGAACATACAAGAAAACGGTCTGAATTTGGAATGACGTCACCTGCTTGTTTACAGTGAATGTCAGTCTACATTTTTGTACGATCTAGCGTATTATGATTTGACATCTAAAACTTTGTTTACATGTAGGTGATAACATCTGGTAACCTTCATAAAGTAGTCTTAAATATCGCATTGCAAATGCAAAAAATAAAATTGAAAACATGTTTTTAATTTTATAATGTTTTATATTTGTAAAAATATTACTTTCGATCTTCAAGGTAGTTTTTCAACATTGGTGGAATTAATATTATTAGTTTGGGTCTCTCCAGACTCCTGAGACGACTTGATTTTTTCTTCAGATTCAAAAATCTAGTGGTTCAATAATATTATAATAATCTAATATATCATAAAATGTTATATTTTTGAAATCTTTCCTTTACATATTACATGTATATTTGTTTGCATGTCGTGACAGCCTTTAATTAATGCAACACTATGTAATGTACTGTTATAATGAAAATCAAACGTGTAAGGCGTGTGCTTTCTTGGCTGCCCATAATTAAATAAATAAAAAATCTCACGTTCCAATCTTTGTTATTCTTATGTTTTTGATTGACAGTTTCTTATGTTTTTGTTAGGTGTAAAAATAGGTCGTAGGCTACTTTTTATACCCCTAGGTTATAAGGGTGGACCTTTAATCTACGCATACGAAGTCGCGGGCAACAATTAGTTGTATAATATTTCATACACACACCAAATAGCCATAACACAAGCCTTAAAGTAAGCACTGTAAGGGTTGTGTTATGGATACAAGGGAAACTTTAATAACAAAAATATATTGTTATTTGTTTTTAGGTGGGGCTAACGGAGTGGCGGGGAGAGCGCTGGCTAAGCTGGCAGTGTTGTGCGCGGAGCCACGCTGTGCGGACGTGCGAACATGTGCGCGTCGAGCCCTCGCTTGCCTTTATGACTGCAACCCAGTGCCGGTAAGTACTAACCATATTATTACAGTTGGCTATTTGATAGTTTTCGGAAAAATATTACTATAATTGTGTAGGTTTATTATATACTTATTACAGTTTTATTTTTCAATCAAATTCTAGTTCGCGCGAAAACAGCCGTCAAGTGACATTTGCGGACTTTGACGTCACATCACATAAAACACACCTTTGATACATCTGCTTTAGGCAAATTGAGCTGTTAACTTTTGTATAACCTACTTTCATATTTTCACAAGCACAAATCGAAATAACTCTGTTTAGATTCTCAGCACACTTAAAAAAAATATATTGTATAATTATTATTAACCACCAAGCTATGTTATTCAATATATTTCATATTTTTTCGTTACAACTGTCAAGTTACAAATGTGGTACCATTAACAAAATATATACTTACCACTGTGCTTCCTTGAAAAATTATATGGTTTCAACTATAGGACTTTTCTGTCCCAACTACGACCCCAGTTATTTGTACAAACCGCACTTTATGTTCCATCCACTTCAATTTAATTAACGTTGGGTTAGTTTTTAACTTAAGAAAACCTATCACGGTTTCCTAAATAAGAATTGTAGCTATGTAATTAGTAACATAATATGTTACTATATATAGTATTTTCATTAAGCATGAAATAGTTATCGCACATTAAATTTATGCCAGCACTAGTTACTTGCTATTAATAGTTTAATTTATTTATGACCGATTTTGTGAAAATACAGGGGCTCAAAATTCTTTAAATGCGTTTTTCCAACAATCATGTTTTTCGAATTGTGCCCCTATAGTATTAAAGCTGCAATATGTAGAAATGTAATTATTATTATTTTTATTGCAGTATCTGGAATTTATTGCAATTATTTGATTTTAATTGCGATTCTATAATTGCTTCTAACATGAGTTGGTAATTTGTTACGCTTTTTTTATTCAGGTATCTTATAAAATTATTATTATTAAGATTGTAGCTTAAATACTTTTTGTAGTCCGTTTCATTTAGTTTGTTTTTTTTTACATTTGAAATATACAGTTTCTAGATATGGAATCATGGTTTGGATAAAAAAATAACAGTATGAAAAAAGATTTTAAGATCTACATACATTTCATTTTCTTGATGAAGAGTCGAATTAATAGTTTTGTCTCTTATTTAAAAAAATATAAGTGACGCTATACCACAACTGTAGCCATGTTATAATAAGGCTATAAAGACACAATGGCCCAATATATATATTTTTTTAAGTTTAATGTTACTATGATTTAAATGTATATTTACAAAAAAAATATCTTTTCAATAATTTCACTTTATTTTATGTATTTTCATTTTTCAAATATTTTGCAATAATTTGGATTGGATCATTATTAACATACAGTAGGTGGGTTTATGAACATCAGCCGAAAACTTTTCTTTCCCCACTTCGCTAGCAAGTTGGATATATGATTGATTAAATAAAAATATTCCAGAGAACTCACACTTTGTTTTTGTTCCAAATTAAGCAGAACATTTCTTATAAATAATATATAATCAATATAATACATAAATAAGAATATATACATATATAACCAGATATATCGGCGTTGTAAATTGGCGGACTTAATAATTGATCGTTTTCCTTAGTTCACGGCTTTGATGAGCGAGCTGCCAGCAGAGACGCAAGCGCTAGTCAACGGCGTAGTGCAACAACATGTCCGCCGAACATCTAGTAGTGAGTACACCCTACATAATTATTCTAGTATTTCCCCACTTATGGGGCATAGTCTCCCGGACGAATCATAACACTGTAAAGAGAATGCACACATAATCCTTGTATTTCGCAGAAAAAAGCGCTTGCGAGCGCTGAAAAACAAACTATACAGTTTTCGGACAGGACACGTTTGCTAACTTCAGTTGCGCTGACACAATCCGCCATGTTGCTTATTATCGCTCAGCGATCGCCATTTTTCTTACAAGCGCTCACAAGCGCTTTTTTCTGCCAAACACAAGGAATGCGAATTGTTGGTTGCTGACGACTTTAGACGCATCGGAAAAGAGTGCAGATATTTTGGGAAAAGTTCATTTTAGGAAATAAATGTTTCAGATAAACCTACTTCAAACTTTTTTAACATATTTCATCAAAATTATTTAAGCTGTTTAGTCGTGTTCAAGTAACAGAAAAAGAGGCTGACGGAGTTACTTTCGCTTTTATAATATTATTTTAGAACACATGCCTATATTTATAGCAATTGAAATTGTAACCAGGATTGCACTGGGTAATTAGCGTGACAATTATCTTGATAA
This sequence comes from Calamotropha paludella, assembly GCA_927399485.1. Classification (NCBI taxonomy): domain Eukaryota; kingdom Metazoa; phylum Arthropoda; class Insecta; order Lepidoptera; family Crambidae; genus Calamotropha; species Calamotropha paludella. The sequence goes on along the minus strand of OV656830.1, from coordinate 8,452,836 downwards.
ATATCGTTGATAATTATCAAGATAATTACGTATTGATAATTATCGTTGATAATAATGAGTAACTGTTATTGTACAAAACAAAATAATAGTACATTGTTGTCGAGGCGCGGAAAACCAGCAATTGCTGGACGAGTAGAGTTTAAGAGTCCGAGCCGTAGGCGAGAACTTTTATAATACGAGTCAGTCAAAAATTACAATAGTTAAGTCGCACACATATCAAAATTAAGTTTTATTTTTAACAAAAGTAGTCTCAGACTCAGGTAAAAGTAATGTCTAAAAATAGAAAAAGTCTTTCATTTATATTTGTTATTTGATTTAATAGTTGGATAATTTTCAAACAACTATCGAATAATTATCTGATAATTATCAGAGAAAATAATTATCTTGATAATTTGCAACCCTGATTATAACATTACGTAATACTTCCAGCTGGCAGTGACAGTCCGTTACGAACGGTCAGCACGAGTAACGCACAAGCTGATGACGTGTACTCCCGCATAAGGAAAACCACATCAGAAATTCACACATATACAGCGCAACACTCTAATGGTAAATAATATAATAAACATGGGACCAATAATATATATTTTTTTGCATTCAAAATGCCATATTTCTTAATAATAATAATAATACTTCTTACGTGCTAACCAATTAGCATAGCCCAAAGTAAGCACTGTAGGGCTTGTGTTATGGATACTTGGGTAAGGGATAGACATACTTACAGTATACATAGATATGTAATATACATAGAAATATATATAAATACCCATGACTGTTACTTCCTCGTTTTAATTACACAAACATGTGTCTCTACCCGGACTCGAATCCATAATCATCGGTGCGAAAGGCATTGACGGTAGATATAAAACTTCAAACCCCCTTTTTGATTCATGTGAATTTAATAGTTGACATTAAGTGATCTGTATTTTCATAGTATTTTGTATTTTTAATATTGTTGGAGTGAAATTGTATTTTGTCAATGAAGTAAAAATATTCGCTCAATATTGTCCTGTTAAACTGCCGATTCTCTTACGTAGATTTATGACCGATGACGTAACTTCTTGAGCTACATGAGCGTTTGTTCTCAATACAAACTGAAGAAATGATTTTGAGTTTGTGAATGGAAATACATACTTATTTTAGTCTGGCTTGGGACCTGAGCATAGGACGTGTTTTTGTTGCTCTAGTCTGCGACATGAACTTTATTATAAGGGAATAAGGATGAACTTTACCGCATTAATTTTTATATTTAGCCAAGTTCAACTTTACATGCCTAGTAATAAATATCACGTTGCGGATTTGTCCTAACCATAAAGACTGTCATCTGCGCTAGTTCTTAACGTATTACGTCAGATGTTTATAAAAAAATAAATAGACATAAGTCCAAATATTAGTATATTAATATTCTTATTATTTACCCTTAATATATATGAATTAAACTATTTAATTATTTCTTTGACTAGCGGAATGCGGTAACCACATGTCGAGCAAGGATTCAGGCATCAGTCAGATGTCTGATGCTACGCTATCAAACAACAGGGGACTCAACGGACATTACAACGCGTAAGCATAGAAACAAATATTAAAAATCAGCTAATTTAACAAGCAATCTTGCGTCCAAATTTCACTACTATTTTTGATATTTTTGAGTTCACAACACTCAAAACATTACTTGGCAATTTTTGTTTTTAAAAATATAACTTATAATGGGACTCTATCCCCATGACCTTTCGCTATCCGAGCGACTACGAAACTGACTTTTTTACAAATAACTAATTTCTTTATTACTTTCTCTATTACAATTATTATTTATAATCTTAATATATATAAATTACTTGTCACGTTGTTTGTCCGCGATGGACTCCTAAACTACTTAACCGATTTTAATCAAATTTGTACACCGTGTGCAGATTGATACAACTTGAAAGATAGGATAGATATCATTTTAATTTATAACACAGCAACGCGTGACTGGGTCAGCTAGTATAATATAGAAAGGGTGGCATACTTCAATTATTCAGTCAGAAAAAAAAACTGTTACAATGTATATAATATATTTTACATATTATACAATATGTAAAATATATTATACATATTATACAATATGTAAAATATATTATATTTTAATAACTGTTTCAATACCATTCATGATCTATTTATCTATAGCCGTTTTCAAAAACATATCATTCAGTTATAATAGTTTTGTTGCCAACATATTTCTGTTATATTTCAAGAATTAAGAAAGATTAAATTATTATAATAGAAAAATACTAGAAAAAATCGACTCGGGTCACAAGTAAATTCTCAGGCGGGAATATTCCCGCCTGAGAATTTACTTGTGACCCGAGTCGATTTTTTCTAGTATTTTTCTATTATAATAATTTATCTTATAAGATCGCATTGAAAATGCATAAAATATAAAAATTATAAATCTAACATGGCTGTTTCATCTTAATCGATTGACCAAACATTTGTAAAAATGTTTCTTTCGAATACGAGAGGATGTTCCTCTCATTGATGAAACAACGCTGGCCTACAGCGTAAAATCAGGAAGGTACTAGAAAATTTCGACGAGTGTTCGCAAGGCTCGGTAGCTCAATTGGGAGAGCATTGGACCGGATTTCCAAAGGTTGCGGGTTCGTTTCCCGCCTGAGAATTTACTTGTGACCCGAGTCGATTTTTTCTAGTATTTTTCTATTATAATAATTTATCTTATAAGATCGCATTGAAAATGCATAAAATATAAAAATTATAAAAAAAAATTAAGAAAGATTGTCAAGCAACTGAATCAAAGTAGGCCTATCTTATTAAGGTAGGCCTTTCTTATTAAGGATAGCTTTTTGGAAATGGCCGTTAGTTATTCCGTGAAGAGAAATGAGTTAAAACGTAAAAAATAGACTATTATTATTTATTTGACGTTTCAAGTTATGCTTAACTGTAAGAACTATATGTTAAACCTTTGTATCGACAGGGCTGAAATCTATTACATGAATAAATAAATACTCCTTTCCTTATAATTGGCAAAGGTGGACTTAATTCCACAGTTTTAAAAGCAATATTTTGAGTATTTTTTGTTATAAATAAAATGTTTTTTGATGAATGATGGAGTCGTTTTCGGTGCTTTCTACGTGGTCTCTTTACCAATTCGTTGCGGATGACACGTCTGGTGTGCCATCACTTTCTTTTGCGTGCGTCGGTAGCCACTGGAGCCGTGTCATTTTTAAATCGATGAATATTTCTTCAAATAAAGTTTTAAGGAAATCTACCAAGAATAAAACTATCTTCATCTTTCACGTAAATCAAGCTCGTAGCCTTCGTTTCTGGTAATTGTATGTAGCAACGAATCGGTTAATATGGTCTTTTTGTATCGATAGGGGCGAAGTCCTAGCTCGAGCGGCGTCCGCAGACAGTTCTGAAGAAGCAAGTACTAAGGAATCTTCACCTGTACCTGCTGCCTTAAGGCTTGACCATGGGTAAGCACTAAACTTATAACTTGGCATGTTTAAAATATCTCTCATGCATTACCAACTAGCATTTTTATTTTTAAATTATATTTATTTTTAACAGAGATTACAACTCTGGCAGGGACAAGATGAAACCGTATGAGACAGACGAAAACGGGTTCATCATCACTAAAGGTAAGTAAGAAAATAAAAAGATTTAAATTTACTAGATCTCTGTATATGCAATCAATAGCATTTTACATTCAAAATAGCACAACAACCCATAACATAATGTCTTTACTCAATAATCAACACTATGGCGTAAGAAATAAAGTCGAAAATTTTATAATTACGGTAAGTTTGCTGTTCTTTGTATAAATAAATAAATATTAGACATACATTGTTCTGTTAAGTAGTTACACACTTGGTTGAATTCAGAAACAACGACGGTACCACAACACCCAGACCCGAGCCAATATAGACAAGCCGGGGATTGAACCCAGGACCTCGGAGTGGCTTTACTATTAAACACAATATAAATAAATCGAAACAGTGTTACAAAAAATCTAAAATAGAATCACGACGTTTCCGTCTTTGTGAATCTATAATCTAAGATCACAGTGGTTTGTCTTTTGTCTGTCCACTCTTTTTTCATTGTATACGCGTTACCATAGCAACGCGTTAACCGCAAGTAGTTCGTCTACCGGACGCTACATGGCGCTAACGGAAAAATATTTAATAATAGAAAAAATTTAAAGAATTTTGTCCATCCGTGTGAAGCCGGGACGGGCTGCTAGTATTTACAAATATTATTGGAATTTGTTATTAATCACAAAAATATATAATGTCAGTATGCAAATAAAATAAAAATAACGTCAATAGTAATAATTATAGGTTAAATAATTTGTAAATGTATCTCTATGCTTGAACACTATACTTTGTCCAATGTAGGATGATACTTTTGACAGGTGTCACTTCCTTATTGCTACGTACTAAGGTTGCGTTTGTTTCCTTATGTTTGGCTTGACATTGCAATAGCAACTTTATACCCTCTATATAGGTGTCAACTGTCAAGAGTATCATCCTACATTGGACAAAGTACAGTCTATCTTCCCGTATTATATTTTTTTAATCATTTTTTATTAATTGTTAGCTGGTCTCCGCGAACAAGAAGTGCTGGAAGCGTTATGCAAACTGGACGTGTCGCAAGCTCCACCCGAGCAATGGGAGAAACTTCTGTTGGCGACGCACGAAGTTCTCAAATACGGCGACTGTAGGAAGCCCTGCGAGTATTTCAAGTAAGTATCAATATATTGAACTATAATCTATATACAAGGTGAACAAGAAAATATGGTCAAGCTAAATAAAGTCCAGAGGTAGAGCATTGCTAAGACTACCCAAGTATTATTCGTGGTTTTTCATAGTTCTATATATTTTTTTTAATTTCTGAATTAGTTGCTTTAATTTTTTAAAAATTAGAAAATTTTGTAAATTTAATTTTTTTTAGTAAGCATGGTAGCGAGCTATATTATTTTTGTTTACGCAACGTAATCTATAATGTAAGAACTCAAATTTCTTGTTTTTGTGTTTGTCTGTCCGTTTTTTCCATTGTATAAATTAACGTTACCATAGCAACGCGTTACGGGGTCAGCTAGTATATACTCTCAAAACACAAATTTCTTGTGTGTGCGTTTGTCTGTCCGCTATTATTCCATTGTATCAATTACTGTTACCATAGCAACGCGTTACCGAGTCAGCTAGTTTAAACAAAAAACAAATACTTATCTTAATCATTGATGTTTCTGTTACCAATAATCTTTTTTAAATCAAGGTTTGTCAAAAATTATTAAAAACAAATTATAAACAAATAGAGGAACATACAAAAGGGTGATTCGAGTAGCTCCAGTGAATCAAATTTTTGGGATTGCCTATATAAATAGGTCTTTATCATGTCTGTGGCGCTAGCATGCAAAAGTATTTGATACCTTCTTTCGTCAACAAGCTACCTATTAATATCCAATATTGGATCCAATAAATCCTAGGTACAGATATTAAAATCCTTATGTTGAAAACCAGGCATGTTGCTAAACAAAGATAAAATAAATATATAGATATATTATTTATCAGATTATAAGAACCTTTAAATAAATTACCTATTAAATATAGTAATTAAATAAGGGGGATTTTTTATATGAATTATTATTTTGTGTTTATTTATTTCTTGTTTTGAATTCTTTTGTACAAATAATTTTAGTTATAATAGTATCTCATATCTCATTTTTATACGACTCCTAGTGCCATGAATGTATTGATAATAATCTTTTTGTGCACATATAAACAAACAATTAAACAAATAAATTTAAGTATCTGTTACTTCTTACATTAAAAAATTCTGGTAGCGACCAGTGTTTATTATAATTAATATTTTCGCTTTTATTGTACATTTTTTATTGTTCTTCAATTAAATAAGAAGAATAAAATGGTATAATTTGTGTACCCGTGTTGCCATGTTTTATAGCATAAAATTATTTTTTCTTATACAGCGAATGATCGTATAATGATCCATATCAATGAAGCCTTTGATGTGATGAATAAATAAGTACTAATAATAAGGTACTCCTTTGTTATTGTTTGAAAAAGATGCGTTGAATTCAACAATCTGAGTGTTTTTTTTTATAAAAATATATTTTTTAAGAATACGCACTTTGCTATATCGATGTTTATTATCATTTGCACGATAACTGATAACTTTTGATATTATAATTACCAATGATTTTATTCTGTTGTGTTGGCTTTCTGTTTGTGATATGTCATAGAATATACCATATGAACTCATGTTTCGTTGTTGGTATCTTAAAGGTATAATTATGACATCACAATTGACTTTGAACTTTAAGCAATGCACTTTAAGTTGAAACACGGTTAAAGTATTACTGTTCATGTTTCAACATACACAAATATAAAGGTACTTTTCTGAAGATCGGTGAATTTAACGAAATTAAACTCTATTGCGTGATATTTAGAGTGCCAATGCAAATTTTTTGACTTGCATCACCTTTACCCTCAAATTTGTTGATAAATTGTCTTCAATGATTATTACAGGAACATAGTACGAGTCGCGTTAGCTGCTTTGTCTGTAGAAGAAAATTCTGGTGATAAAGAGAACTCTGAAAACTCGAATGCGCATCAATCCTCTGGTATGTTCTTTTTTTATTTTTGTGTTCATTGATACAATTTTTTACATGTTTGATCAATCCTATATTCAGCATTAATAAGAAAGAATCGGGATTGTGTAAAATGAAAATTAACTTTATACAGATGTATAGTCTGTCTCAATCCAATTTAATGAAAATGTAAACAAAGACGCCATTATTGTGACCATAGACTATTTAGTGATGTGGTAAAAGTAAAACCATTTATGATTCGATCAATCAATTGATTGCTTCGATTAGATTAATTTAATATTATGTTGGAGCTTCGCGTTAGCGTAGTTTGATTTTATTCCGAGTGTCGGATAATGGACATTTGTTCGAGCCTCGAGAGATGGTGCTGTTCATCGTGATTATAGAGAAATGAAATGTTTAGATTGAAAAGTATAAAGGTTTTAAGGTTTTAATTATAAGTATAAAAGAAGAGCATTGCTTCATTGTCTAATATACAGATGTATTGGGAATCTGAGTTAGGTTTACCTTTAGTAAGAGAGGCCATGACCGTGAATCATTTCGAGAAGATAAGACAACTCCTTACAAGTACCCTCAGGTCATCCAGGATGTTTGACATGATAGAGTTGATCATCTTCCTATGTGGAAGGAGAATAGACAACGCAGCAAGTATCCTCAGTGTAAAGGAAAAACATATGCATCTTGCGAAAAGTGCCGTGCGAAGTTATGTTTTCTGATAATATAATAAATTTTCTTTCCTGATAAATGCAATTTAGGGGTCTTCAAGTCACGAGTGAATAAGTATCTTCTAGGCAAGCGCCTTACATCCTAGATCGCATCGTCGCTTACCATCAGGCGAAATAGCGGTCATATAAATGTAAAAAGCTTTCCTATTAACGATAAAAAAAAAGCCGGATTACACAAATAAATCGCTAAATTGATGATGGCGAATGATACCTACAAATTGTTGCTGAATAGTGAAAGTATCATAGGTCAAGCTACTTTTCTATATGAATTTAAGCCTTAACAAGTGGAATACAAAGTTCAAAAACTGTTTCACTACACTAACGAAATATTATTCTTTACCTAAAACACGGTGTCCGATAATCGACTTTAAAACATATTACATTTCATGAGTTTTATTCTTTTTCAAGGCTGGGCAACAGCAAACGAAAGGGCCGCAGCCGAAGCGGTTAAAGTCCTCATCTGGCTGTGCCGAAGACCGGAAACCAGACCGCAATGGCTGGATTATTTTGACCTGATACTCCTCAAGTTGATCAACGCGTACGGAGCTCTCAATAAAGAAGTGATGCGAGCGGTAGACGCCGGTATGCCGCATATAGCCAACGCACTACCCGCACACCAGGTCAGTCTAAATCGCATAAAATAAAACAAAAGTTTGACATTAATTCTGAATGGAAGTATAGAATTTTGAACTTTAACATTACAAACTACTTAAAGTCTGTTCATTCTAACTTGTCCTATTTGGGAAACAATCTTGGCACAACTTTTTAACAAAATCGCCCATTTAAAAATAAAATAATAACAAAGTCAATAATCTATTACAATAAATCGTTATAATAGACTGAAACCTATTAAATCTAGTTATCAGTTGATTTTTAATGCTGCATTTTTAATAAAAAGGAGTGCCACAATTGTTTACCAAATAGGACAAGTTAGGATGAACAGACTAGATTAAAAATTCAGAAAATTATTAAATAGGTAATAATTTTCTGGATATTATGATTGTAGGTTTGACATTGTAAAAAAATTAATTCCGTTTGATTATATTTAAAGAAAAGTCAACTTAAAAATCCAAACTATTTTTTCCTGTTCTATTTATAAAATTAACCAATAAAATCTCGGTCAGAATAAGTATATTTACAGTCATGTGACGTATTTGAAGCCAGTAAACGCCATATCGCTATGATTGCGTTTTGGCGGGATAATTATTTGGTGTATTTTTTCTATTAATTATTACAGATACTACTTTATGTAGGATTTACGTATAAACACTACAATATAAATGAAACTTGTAAAAATAACTCATACCTCCAACCAAATCATTTAACATTAAGATATAAATTAGTCTCTGAGCCCTCAGGTAGGACTGGACTCGAAGATGTGATTGTTTTTTACAGGCGTATTTTATACCTTAAAGAAATAAGGCATTGTGCACACAAAAATAAATACTTTCAAAATAAGATATAAAATACGTGTGTAAAAAACAACTACGCCTCCAAGCCCTCAGATGGGATCCCATCTGAGGGCTTGGAGGCGTAGTTGTTTTTTACACACGTATTTTATATCTTATAGAAATATTGCATTGTGAATGCAAAAAAATTAATTAAAAATATACTTTCAAAATTTTAATTTTTTGTATTTTCAATGCTGTCTTATAAGATTAAGCTATAATCTAAGATCACAAATTTGTTGTTTGTCTGTCCGCTCTTTTTCCCGATCTTTTTCCATTGTATACGCGTTTACCGCAAGTAGTTCGTCTACCGGACGCTAGATGGCACTAACGGAAAAATATTTAATAATAGCAAAAATTTAAAGAATTTTGTCCATCCGTGCGAAGCTGGGATGGGCCGCTAGTCTATAATCTAAAATCGCAAATTTGTTGTTTGTCTGTCCGCTCTTTTTCCCGATCTTTTTATATTGTATATGAGTTACCATAACAACGCGTTAATCGCAAGTAATTCGTCTACCGGACGCTAGATGGCGCTAACGGAAAAATATTTCATATTAGAAAAAAATTAAAGAATTTTGTCCACCCGTGCGAAGCCGGGACGGGCGGCTAGTTAGTTTTCTATCAAAATAATTTATTTCAAAATTTGTTATCCCTAGGTACTAGCGCTTCTCAAGCCAGTGATACGTACTCGCGGGTACCCAACGTCATTGTGCGCCCTGAAGTTAGCCGCGGAAGTGGCGAAAGCGAGAAGCCACGAACTTACTGATGATATCGTATCACAACTCATGGAGGGCGTTGGACAGGTAATAATACAGTTCTAATATTAATTATCCGAACCATTTTAGTCTTAAGTGACAACTATCCTAATGATTCCTTATCATAATTATAATAAAGCATAAGCAAGCAAAGCATAAAATATATAAAAAGTTATAAATCTAACATGGCTGTTTCATCTTAATCGATTGACCAAACATTTGTAAAAATGTTTCTTTCGAATACGAGAGGATGTTCCTCTCATTGATGAAACAACGCTGGCCTACAGCGTAAAATCGGGAAGGTACTAGAAAATTTCGACGAGTGTTCGCAAGGCTCGGTAGCTCAATTGGGAGAGCATTGGACCGGATTTCCAAAGGTTGCGGGTTCGATTCCCGCCTGAGATTCACTTGTGACCCGAGTCGATTTTTTCTAGTATTTTTCTATTATAATAATTTATCTTATAATTATAATTACTCATAGTATGCTTCAACTATTTTTATCATTTTTTACTGTCGTAAGTCATAACGCGGATTACCGCTTGCCGCAAAGGTATTAAGTTACTGGGTTCAAATTACTGGGTTCAAGTCCCGAAAGGATGTTTGTATGATGAATGCGAGCATTGGAATCTGAGTCATGGGTTATAAATATTTCTTTGAATTACACTAATGATATATTATATCTATATATCATATGTGTATGTCTGTCCGTTATCATTGTATCCATAACACAAGCCTTACAGTGCTTACTTCAGACTGGGTATCATTGTAAAAAATACCAATATTTTTGAAATATAATTTGATTAAAAACCGATGACGTTAATTTAGATTCACAAAGTTATATTTAAAGAAAATAATTGTATTTTGGCTTCAACTTAAAAACCATTTTTCCTGTTTTAGTTTATAAAAGCAATTAAATAAATTAAATTTTATTTACTTACATGGTTTATTGTTTCAGTTGGCTGACCACCAGAACTCGGCAGTACGAAAGGCGGCTGTATTCTGTATGGTGGCGTTCACTTTCGCGTTGGGTGAAACTCGTATGCAACCACACTTGCGACACCTGTCCCTCAGCAAATGTAGATTGCTACAGGTAAAATAAAACATTAATATATACTCTAAGAACACAAATTTGTTGTTTGTGTGTTTGTCTGTCCGCTCTTTTTCCATTGTATACGCGTTACCATAGCAACGTGTTACCGGATCAGCTAGTATATACTCTAAAAACACAAATTTGTTGTTTGTGTGTTTGTCCGCTCTTTTTCCATTGTATCAATTAACGTTACCATAGCAACGCGTTACCGGGTCAGCTAGTAGAATAAAATAATTTATTGCGTGCGTACTATCGTGTACAGTCACGGGCAATAAGATGTAACCATGTCACATTAAATCGGCCAAAAGAAAAGATATATGCAGGGCCATTATATAAACACCATCCAAATTTTTGCTAGGCATAAGATATTATTCAAACACTTCGTTTATGAAAAAAGATAAGTAGTTAAAATGTCCGCAAAAAATATTTTGTCCGAGCGAATTATTACAACAGCTGGTTACTGGTAAAATTTAGGTACTTACAGTTCAACGACCGCCCGAAGCGCCCCACCGAGCTGCGCGCGCATGGTGCGCGCGGAGTTGCGCAATGAAATCAGTCACCCGGGGACTTACGCATTTACGTCGCATTATTACCTAGCCTACCTAACGAAATGTTTTCACACTTCAATTGAAATTGAGAGCGAAAAACGGCGGGTTTATGTGAAGGAGGCCCAAAGCCTCAAGAACTTAAAAATAAAAATAATCGGTGCATTTGACGAAGTGACGAATTGACGAAGTGAAAAAACAAGTAATAAAATTAAAGAAAATGTTTATAAACGTGCAAGACTCTTTAGAGAGAAATCGCATAGACTTTGAAGTAAAGTGATTGTTTTCAAACTTCATGTAAGTTTATTTTGTTTGGATTTTTTATTAATTATTCGATTGGACTAAAACAAAGTATGTTCAGGGCGGCTAAGACTTCTGAAAATTTTCACAAAAATATAAAACTATTAATTTTATATTTCTTTATTCTATCCTGTAAAATAGACAAAAATAACAGCTTTTAACTCGGCGAATGAGTGGTAATAGGTTTTGGCCCTTAGAATAATTTTGATGAAAATATGAATATGAAAGCCTAAATTTATTAATGCTGTAGCATAAAATAGTAAAAAATAAACACTTTTTACTGTTGTAATTTTTTCTTTCGAGTTCGGGTTTAGCAGTTAATGAGAGGTTATAGTGTTTAACACTTTATTAATGCTGTTGGATAAAGTGGTTAAAAATAAATGCATTTTACTCATGTTATTTTTTTCTCCAGCTTCAGTTTTTGGACATTTTTGAAATATTGAAATGTCGTATCGTTGAATTTATTGCTTTGTTATACCGATTTTCGAATTGCCTATGCGATGACAGTGTTTTTTTAGATTCTTTGGTAAAAAAAACACCTTTTGCTCTACTCCAACCAATTATTGTAAATTGATATTTTTTTTAAATGCGACAGTGCAAAAGGTGTAGTTTATTTTCATGTTCAAAGAATAAAACAACTCATATCTTCTTCAATTTGATGTTCCTAATCTTGTTTCGTTCAAATTTACAACTTATGAAAATCATTGTAATGTATCAATGAAATACTGGTCGTGTGATCATCTGCTACAACACCGTGCGTAGCGTGATTGTGACAACAATCGGTAGTTTGCCTTGGATAACTTTGTATAGCCTTAACTTAATATTTTAGTACTGGGTGATATTAAAAGAAGAAGTACTTATTTCGTTACTTTATTCAAAGAATAATATATATAAATTTGGATGGTGTTTATATAATGACCCTGTATAACAACAGTATATAAATAAATAATCGATGTAATGTGACATGGTTCTACGGTGTATATATCGCAGTCATTTGGTTGAATCTGCTATTTTATTGAATGACTAGCGCGTTCACTGAATGACGACATTTAATTGAATGACTAAAGGACAACTCGTCAAGTTGTTTAATGTAACGTTCAACGGCTTGCCTGAACGTCATTTAGCATAGTCGTTGAATTGGATATAGCCGACTTTGTAATGTTTTGTTAGGTTAGTAACAACAGAATAAATTGTTATTTTGTTCACGTCAACAAAAACACTAAGTCACAAAGCCCTAATTCTCATAAATAAACTAAACAATAACAATCATCTTACCTTGATATTGTTTGTATATTATCCGTTGACGCGCGAATTTAAAAAAAAAATGTCGACACTTAGATAAAAATACCATTTTCTCGCGTTAATAATGAAGCTAGGACCAAACAAAAAATACTACCGTCAAGCTGATTAAATAAAGAATCCACCACAGAATATCTTGATCTGTGTAACTCAAAAAAATAATCGTAATTAAAAAAAACAGCAGGCCACGCGGAAATTTGAATATGGTAGCCATTGCTACCAGGGACTCACGAGGGGTGTTGGCTATCGGTAGCAATTGCTACCGTGGACTGACAAGGGGATAAATTACATAGTATTTAAGTCCCAATTAGAACCATTTTCATAAATACTTTTTTCGTCAGGTGTACATAAGCAAACAACGCGAAGAAGCGGCGCGAAGTGGCTCCTCGTAGCGACGGCGAGCGCGCTCCACGGCCACACAGACCGACCCATAGATAGCAGATGAGTACGCGCCTTGCTTTGCTACACATATAAAACTTTTCATTACCTATTTAGTTAACAAACTTGGCATGCCTTTTTTACCTAAATCGCAGTGGACTTTTAATTAAATCTACACCTTTTTGTTTTAATTAAATTTATTTATAGGCAATTTGCACAGATAAGTTTTACAAAGATTTCCAACAAATTACAACAAAATCACAGATTATTTCCTCATATCTAATCTGTGGCTTTTTACATTGTTTATGTATGTAACAACTTTTAATTAGGATATTTTTAAGCCTACGCAAAGGGATATTTTGCCGTAAGGACGTTTCCTCGAATCATTATTTTTTATATCTTCGATTTTGAGATTCTTAATGTTTGTAACTATGTTCTAACCTAATGTAAACGTATTAAATTAAACCTAGACTGCCTGTTTTTATTTGAAAGAAAGAAAAAAGGAAAATCATTGACACATGATAGAGAGAGAGAGAGAGAAAGAGTAAGAGAAAATAAGGGAATAATGTAAATAATGTGAAAAATACAGAGGAATAAAATCTTTAAAACTATAGGCATAATAGACACAGAGGTACTGTTAGAGATAAAAAGATTTTAAGCCAAATCTATCAGGAATAATGAAAACAAATAAAATATTTGGCGAAACGTGCTTTCGGTAAACCATTCCGTGCTACACACTTATATAAAATAACAAATAATAACATGTTTTATTTTGGTAAATATAATACCTCCGTGTTCGAATGGTCACTCAGCGCGTACAGTAAAACGTAAAAAGATACACACATTTAAAGTGGCACAAACATGTATCAATTTGAATAAAAATAACCCTTTGATCGATACATTAAAATAATAAAAAAATAACCTTAAACACACTAATATAAGGTTTTTTGTGCATAATTTGTAGAATAATATAAAGTTGTCCGTTTTCAAATGTATACCTATTATGGATACTGGTTGTGTATACATTTTTAACCTTGACTGTACCTTATCCAATATTGTACAAACAAATTTTCCAATTTGAATTTGGTAACACAATAACCTTAATAATCTAGTTATTCTCTTTTTATTATGTGCCTTTCTAAAACATTGTGTGAATGAGCAATCTATTGTACCTAATGATATTTATTTGTACTAAAGACTTAACAATCGTTTTCTGATTTTTACAGTATTGTTTATTGACAATAGATGGCGCCACTTTATATTAAATAGTGTTGTAACACCCTTATAATCTTTTCATTTGTTATTTATAAAGAAAAACTGTGCGATTATACATCAATGAAAAGGCATGCCATGTTTGTATACCAAATTTTTGGAAGAAAACATTTGCTATATATATATACACAGGCTACATTGGGAACTGAGTTTAATATAACATTCAATATAGCTAACAAAGTACTACTTATTTCAAAATCACAGGACTTGACACATCTCTTACTACTCTTTTTATACGAAACTCATACATTTGTCATATAAAAGTAATCTCTAACACAATTAAAGGTTACGCCATTTTAGAGCAGACTGAACGTATACATTTGAACGTGTATTTGACTCCAAAATGGCGGATCAAAGTATTTTATACAAACCGTCTATAAAAACGTACCTTATTTCGACTCTCAGTCGAAAAGCCACACACTGAAGCTGGTCTTTAGCCACTATTTAAAGTATGCTAAAGATTACTATTGAATGACAAAATAAATACCACAGCAGATGTGTAATTACTAAAAAAATGTAAGAAGCATAGTCTGATGAAACGAATGATAGGTTTTATCCCGATATATTCCGCTGTCACTTTTTTGTTTTGCGAATGAATTGTTAATTTGTTTGCAGAAAAAACTGGACGTTGCATTTACCCTAAAAATCTTACTAGACAGCCGAGATATGATTATCAATACGCCATTAATTTTGTCTTCTAAAATAAAATGCAAATATCTGTTAATTTTTTTTTATCTTTTACGATGATAGCAGAAATGCACACTACTAACGACATATAAGATTTACAGAAAAATCCAAATTGCGTTAAGTAATTTAAACCATAAAAATAACGTTACAAAGTTCAAAATCAATTCTGAAACTTACAATATGAGCTAGGTAATACAGTCACGATCAATAACATGGATACACCGTAGAACCATGTCACATTAAATCGGTCGAAAGCAAAGATACAGAAATAAATAATTGATTTAATGTGTATTAGTAATACAAGTTTTGTTTTGAGTCCTGTGCGATTGACATAAGTTATATTTTCAATTGCAAAAATCGTCATAATATGTCCTAACCAAATAACAGTGTTCAAAATGTTATCAGCTTATTTCGCAGTGTGGCTTGTGTTCAAGTTATGTATGTGCAAAGAGCAAGGATGATCGAACTCGCAGTTAAAATCTGTAATGGAATTCCATTTCTCATCTATAATTACGTTCTGTTAATAAAACAATCGTGATTGATTTAAAAACAAAATGGTAAAAATATATCCGTATGTTTTGTGTAATCAAACTAAACGTATTTATTTTTCTTTTCTTTTTTAAGTCGTGACAAGAGATTGTTACCACAATCGGATTGATGTCACGCCGACCATTTTCTTGTTTTCTCCACCTTGTCACATTGATGTTAAAGACTGGTTTATAAATGTTTGAAACGCGGAGTTTATCGTTTTGAGGTTTTATCTAGTCTCGCCAGAAAACTTGTCAGTACAGGTTTATTGTGACATATGTTTTTTAAAAATGAAACTTACACCGTATAATTATAAGACAGTTATTTGTTTACAGACAAGTCAATAGTTATAAAATCAGAACTATTTCGTTATACATCAGTATAAGTTTAGAAAAACCCTTTTGGATGTAGTTCAATTATTGAACTTAATAATAAACTCCGTGTTTAGCTTCATGAATGACAAAGACGGGTTTTATTTATTGCTATCATTATAACAAAGCAGTGGAATGCGCGCGTCGAAAGATAATTAAGATTAATCTTAAGTCATTGTGAATTGGTTGGTAATTCAATTGGGAAATACTATAACATATAAATACATGCTCCGTAAAACTAATTATACAAAGCTAGGTGCGTTTAATTCAGTAAAACTTTAGTTTCGTTTTTAGGGCTTATTAACTATGAGATTCTTGATATTAATTAATTTGGTCAAATATATCGACATCTATTTTTCTACTTTTTACAAACTGTGCACGCGGAACATGTTCACAGTCACCTTGAGAACATACAACATGTTCAAAGTCACCTTGTGAACATAGAACATGTTCAAAGTCACCTTGAGAACACTACACATGAAAGGGGAACGAATATTTAAATAATAAGATTTTGCAAAAAAATTCAAAACATAAGTTCTTTTATTTAATACAGTTCCATTCGAGACTATCCATTTCATAAAACAATTGTCAATTGGTTGACAATTGGTCTTCTTAATTTTCTCATTATTCCATCCCTTTCTGGGACATATAATTCTTATCCTTTAGTGTGAAAGAGGCCGCAAAGTCTGTGAACAGTACGGTCGTCTTAACCCCACTATTTCTAAATTACGACGCTTCTGTGTAACAGAAATGGATAGAGCGTCCACTTAACCCACGCGTAATGACGCGTATATTTTGTTAAGATTTTGACTCGGAATGGATTTAACATTCTTCATCTTAATAAGCACTAAAAATGATTTTCCAATTAGTGGTTAAATAAAAAATAATGTACATTAAATAAAACTGAAACTCATAGATGACTACTGTAATTAGATCGTAAGTAACGTTTTGTACTCGTTGAAATACCAACCAAAGGGCTTGCGAGATAAGTCAGATATTGTGTTGTGCTGTGTTAAAATAAATCATTACGCTGTATCTATGTACAGACACATTTTTGTATTGTATCGTTCGCGGTTTTTCATATTAGATAAAAAGTGAAAGCTGGCGTTGATTCCACTCGTTGTGCTGCATCTTATTGCGTTGTGTCAAATCTCATATTAGAATGACAAGTATATTTTGAAAATGTTACTCTATTACCAACAAGTGGTATCGACGCCCGTACGCTAGAAAAGATTAGGAATAATCGTCTCTATCGCACTTGGTTTTAGGAATAATATTGCTTCCAACGAGTTATGAAAAGTCACTGTGAGCTTTTTCAAGCATTTTGTACAGTGAACGACATATTTTAGATAACTGAAGACAGATATAGTACTATTTACTTGCGATTTCACAATTGAACGATAGCGAAGTGCTGTACGCTTCCTTCTTTATTTACCCGAAGTTCGATCTCTTTCTGTTACATAAAAACCTAATCATCTAGAGCGAGATAGCTAAATAATCTGTATGGAGCCATAATACAGGATTTGTGACATTAGGCTAGATAACAAAAAAAATTTTTTGCTTTAATAGAAGCTCATTTCTATAATAAAGAGACAGAAAAAATCGATTTTCGAATAACTTAAAAAATAAGCAAGATATAAGGTATTGAATATTCTGCTCCATCTCTCTCTAGCAAAACGGCAATTTACATGGAGTTTATATGGCCGTACTAAACAGTGATGTCACTGTTGATGTCGGATCTCTCTGTCTAATCGCTTCCAAATGAACAACTTAAAATGCTTGTATCTAATGTATTTCTAAGCCGAATTTATTTCTGATTTCACAGGATTGTATCTTTTTCTACGGTATTTTAATATTTTGTGACGAGACGTGAAAATTAAAATTCAGTCATCATCCCATTTATGGCCGTCGACACCTCAATCGCTCTATTGACGCTTTTGTGTAATAAAAAGGGATGGAGATATGGAAAAATGACGAAGGAATCTCTACCGGATTAAAAATGCGTTTAACCCATTAATGCCCAAGGGTGGAAATTATTGCATATTATTTGTTTTTATTGTTAATAACGATCATAAATACAATAAAAGAGAAAATTATAGTCAGAAAAAATATTGAATATTTAGTTTATGTTACGCAAAATGTTGCGTCTACGCGACGTTGGAATTGCTGGGTTTCAAAATTACGTACTAGCTACTTACTTCAAGCATATATTACACAAGCCAACAAAATTTGACAAAGTTTCTTACCCAGACACCTGAGTATATTTTCCCGAAGGATTTTGATGTGCTGAATCCAAATCCGGTCGCAGAATTGCTCTATCACGTCAGGTTTATGAGATCTGAATCTGATCTAAACTAAACTGATGACAGTATAGTTTAGATCAGATTCAGATCTCAGTAGTATGAAGCAAAATTGAGAAAAATGAACTTCAAAATACGATATCTCAGCAAAAAAAAAGAAGAATTTGTGAACAAACTCAACGCCATTTGAAAGTTCAAGACTTGTACTTTAAGAAGACCCTGCAGTTTTTTAGGTATACTAAAAACTGAAGAATCACATAACCTCAAAAATGGGCGAAATTGCACTTTTAGGTAAGAATATCTCAAAAACCTGACGTGATAGAGCAATTCTGCTTTGCTCTGCGGATTTGGGTTCAGCACACCAAAATCCTTCGGAAAAGTATACTCACGTCTCTGGATAAAATTTTTGTTGACCTGTGTTATTAGCGTGAGTTAAAACAATCAGCATGAGATGAACTTAACATTTTTTACACATATAAATTGTTGTACTTCTACACTGCCTACATCGGGACATTTATAAAGTCTCTTTGAATAAAACCTGTACCGGATTTAAAACGCGTTTAATTTCGTTTCTTTTTATATTTTTAATAAATTTTTCGACTCCTTTACAGGAGCCGTGATAGCTAACGTAACGAGTCAGGATTAAATAAATAAAAACAAATGAAACTCGTTGATCACCATGATGATTTATTGAAATATATAATAGGTGGGGAAGTGTAGCAATTTTTATATGATTAAACAGTGAATTATTTATCTACTTCTGTTTATTGATTCTAGTTTTAGTCACCATAGTGAAACATTGATGTACCATCTGAATAAACACAGAGTGTTTATGACTGATAAATATTCCATGAGTCGTGCGCACGATTTTTATATTAACGCTTTCTTACTTCACACAATTACATTATTATATATTTTTGCATATAAATTATTATGTCAATATTATTTATCTGTATTTAAAAAAACATTTTACATCTCTGAAATCTTGCCTTCACCTTTCACCAGTCTTCATTATCCACGCATTGTTTTAGTGTCGTTTCTAACGTGAACAAATAATTAACCATTGCTACTGTTTATGTTCAGTATGTTTCTTGCGCGGAAAACCGAAATTTCCGTGAAATAAATAAATTCATAATTAGTCATTTGTTTTTTTAAATAAACTTGCTCATGAGTTAAGAGAATTTAGAAGAATAAGTGATACCTCTTTTGATAGGTATCAGTTGCTTACAATTAGCCGTGAATTTTATTACTATGTGTGAAAATGTTCTATTTCCAAATTTTCTTTTCTTTTTACCATATATTTTGTTTTAATATCTACAAACAAAATTAATTACTAAGTAATTCATTTTTACAACCTATTTTAATAAATAGAAAAATCATAAAAAACAAATGAAGGTCGGGATGTTAAAACATGAACATTAAAACCATAATGTATCTGTGCTATATCTGTCTATAGTTTGATAAAAAGTGTTGTTCACTGTGTATAGGCAACATTGGTTTGAGTATCTCGAAATTAAACCTTATTGCCCTCGGAATAAATTGAAAAATGACTTTAGTTTCAAACGGAATTTGTCGAGTGTATATTTTGCAGAGTATACAAAGATTTGATAAATTATTTTTTCACAATTATGAAGCTATCACAGCTGATTTATTATATTTCTACGTTTTAATCGCCAAAATTATGTTCATCACGTAATATTACAAATCTACAAACATTTTAAAAATATTTTTTTTTAAAGTTGCCTATATTTACAAAACGGCTAAGTGTGAATCGGTGTAGCTTAATAATAAAAATAAAAGAGTACATTAGGAATAAATTAATCTTGTGTAAAAATCGCTAAATAAATACAATTTTTTTATTAGTTCTTTTCTAATAGTTGTTATTCAAATAAAGTGCCCTTTGCATCGTACATTATATTCTAAAAGTCTGTTTTCTTTTTCTTATTTAGTAAACAACACCCTTATATCAATTGTAAAGGAGAACAAGCCATTTGAAAGAAAAGTTTATTCAGTAGACACTATATATAAGGTATATATGTATGTAATATTCCTCTGTCAGATGCTTAGATTGTTTTAATAATATTGAGATAAGTTTCTATGAAAAAGATGTCAGATTTGTACATTATTAAAAATTCCTCCATAAAAAAATAAGTAAAGCTAAGTAAAAAAAAGAAAACAGACTTCATATTACAAAAATAGAAATTTCAACGACGAATTTACACCATAGTTGCAGCCATAAGGCGTTTAATTCAACACAGATAGAGCGAATAGTGAAGACGATAATTATATTATATTTTTAAACGTGAAAAAACAGATTGATGGAAAAATGACATAAGCACATGTTAGGGAAGACGTGATATTCTCAATTTAAATAAACTGCGCCTTTCCATATTTGTAAAAGGCACACAATGAATCCATCGATTGATCGCTATTGCATCGCGTCAGAAGCTACGAAACAGTCAAAAGCAAGTGTGTCGGTTTAAATAAAACAGATATTATATCGTTTATAAACTTTGAATTACATTAAATACGGACTACCTTTGGAAGCTAACTCATATAATTTGAACAAATAAAAACAATTGCCTTGCTATAATTAGTACTTTATCATAGCAAATCAGAGGACAAAATTCTTTCAGTTTTAACAAAGGTACCGTTAAAATTATTGTGACATGGACCTAAAACGTGTACCGATTATATCTTTTATATTTCTTTATAAATTGTGGTAATAAATATGGAACAAATGATTCAATCTAAATCATGTTCAATTATTTTGTTGTGTCATACGAAAATGGCGTTTGCGATGTGCGATATAAGGTTCGTAACTGCTTGATTAATTTGTTGTATGAATGTATGCATTGAGATAAAAATAACTTGAATAATAGTCACACCACATGGCATTTATAACATAAATAATTTAACGCGACATTAATAAATTATGTTAAAATATTTCTTTCATTAATAACGAAATGTGTACTGTATGTGTTTTTTTATACTGTGTGTATAAAAATCTGATGGATACTTTATAAAGCTTAGCACTTGTATTAATACTATTGTAATAAAGCTGGTTTTAAAGTTCAAAGGTGTTATGTTTTATTCGTTGCCGATTGTACATTGGAAGTTGTATTATTGATATGGTGTTGTGTGTATTTATAGTGTTGATCGCGTTAAAGTTATGTCATAACTCAGTGAAGTTTATCGGTTATTATGACAGCTATCAAATTATTTGTTCATCGCTAGATGGCGCTATATTGAAGAGATGTAAAATTTCTCTATTGATTGACAGGTTTTAAGTGAAATTGGATAAGAACTTTCTTTAACTGAGTAATATCGAATTAACGCAAGACGCGTGGTTTACTTAGCAATCAAAGAGTAAAATAGATTGCCGTGTTGTGACAGTTGCCGTGCCACTAAAGACAAGTAAAAAAGCCGGCAATTTTTTTTTTAAATAATATGATAAAATGTTTAAGTAATGGTAGATGTCAAATTAACCGATAGAACGAAAATCGCATCACGCGATTCCATTTATCTTCGAAAGTTTCTCGTATTTGTAACCTAGATGGCGTTGGGATAGAGTTTGTGCCTTCATGCCAAAAATGAATGTTAATTAATTGCGTTGCTTGTTTTCGTTTTGTAAAAAATACTCTAACGATTTTTTTCATTCGACACTAGCGCCAATTACGCGGATAAATGTGGAAACCTAGTTTGTATAGTAACATTGATTGTCTATGATTTCGTCAGCGAAATGTTTTGTTCGCATACTAATGTTATGTTCATTCAGCATCTAAACCATCTTAGAATCCAAAAGTAAAAACATTAAACACGAATACATCAAAAGAAATTCTTTTAAGATTTTATGTGTTTAGAAAATCGACTTTAAAGTCACAAGTGGTAAAGTTGTTTTTTCTTGGTATTATCAGTTTGTTTAGAAGCTGTTGTGCTCAAGTGTCATTACTGTATGTTTGTATGTATTTGGACTGTACATTTCTGTATTTTTTTAATTGTCTTGTCGTTTTCCAATGTGCAAAACTAAGAGTCGAAAAAAACTTTTTTTCTTTTGTTTATAATTATTTGGTGGTCGCATATTTCGATGTATGAATGGATGAAAGTAAACCACTAAAATTGCATTTTAATGTTGTGTCATGGTTGTTTATTGCAAATTTGTTATCTGAATTAGACATGACTCGTGTTGTCTCTTTCGTTTTACTTGCAATTGGAAAGAGACAGCATGTCAAACATAAATAAATAGATTTTTTCCTTTTCCCATTTAAGCTTAACCGTCATGAGTGACTAATATTTTTTTTAATGATTCATTTATTTTGTGTATTTTGTACGAGGTTATTTGAAATTTGCAGTGAAGAAAATTACCGCTTTATTGTTGAGACGTAATGATTTGATTATTTTTACTTTTGATATTATTTTGCATACTCTACACGAATACAAAAAGTTATTTAAATGGCAACATTTCATTTTAGATCGCCTGTTTTTTTTTAAATGATAATAAAAGATAACTTATTTTTGTTTATTAATTATTAAGGTTAGGAACAAATAAATTTTACCTTTGACATTTTTACTAAAAATAAAATAAAGTCTGTAATATTTGTTACCGTCATGTCAATTTGACGTTTTACTGATTGAGACGGAAGTCATTCTGTCCAAAAATATTCAAAATAATTGGACACATAAAAATAGAAAAAAAAGTAGAGATCAACTCAATTTATCTTTATTATTTTTTTAATTCAACAATAAAATTTAAAAAAAAATTACGTAAAAAATAAAATGAGGCTTTTTTTTTAACGATATCCGTTCGAAATGGTTCGAAGAACAACAAACAACTTATGCAGATAGTGGCGCCCTCACGACATCACTTTTTTAATATTGCTGTTAATATCTTCCGCTGCATATTTTGAATAATTTCGTAGTATCTTATAAGCAGTTTTCAATGCACATCTACATATATCACAAGCTGAATCTCACTAGTGTTGTCTGTATATTTTTTTTTTTATAATAAATATCTGAGTGTCTGAATACAGTTGGTATAATCAGATTCTAGTTACATTTTTAAAGGTTTTGTGACTCTTATTAAAAGGAAATACGGAGTCTCAAATGTGTTAACCATTTTTTATTAATCTGATTGTACTGCTACGGAACAAAAAACTAATATTGAATAAAAGTAAGAATAATAAAGAAATCCAACTGTGTTGTACAAGTTCCATATGTTGTTAATTATTAAATTAGCATTTTTATTTTATGTGGTCTAAAATTTTTAGTTTAGTTTTTATTTTCATTTTATACGTTTTGTACCAAAGCATTGAAATCTGTTCATAAGTGTCCTTTACCGCTTTAATTATTGTAAGTTACTTGCAAGTAATTATGCATTTTTTTTAAGAATATATATTTCCATCTTTTTAGTTTCGCCATCGATGTCAGTCTCTTTGAGTTTGATTTTTTAACCTTATCATTGTAATGTATTGACAGACCAATCCAAGCAAGTAACTATACTGAACAGTGATGCGACAACTATATATTTTGAGTGCTTATTTCTGGATTTGTATATTTGATGACATTTTTTTTATTTGTATTCTAATTCTTATTAACATGTGTCGTTGAACCATTGAAAAGCATATTTAAATGCAAATGTCTAACCATTAAAATATTGTGCTGTCGTATCTCTATGGCGTGCGAATGTGGCGCCATCTAGTTCGATAAAACAATATTTAAAGCGGTAATTTTGTAGGAACTGCATTTATATAAATAACGCTTGTGAAGTGTGACTGCCGCTGTGTCAAACAACTATTATTGTATTTTTGATTAAATTTATTAATATTATTATTGAATATAATTATTAATGTACGATAGTTATGAATAAAAATGATTTTTAAGCCTGTATCTAGTAGTTTTATTTTATTCACTAGAATGTTATAACATATATTTAGCATATTGAAGCTAATGTACTTTGAAAATTATACGTTATTCCTAAATTATTGCAACATTTTTATTTATCTGATTTTCGTTTATAGTACATAAGCTTCATCAACACCCACAGAACATGCGTAAAATAAATAATCACACATAAAATGTGTGATACGAATAAAATTGCCATTATTAAAAGTCACGTATGATTGTGTCTCACAGGGTAGCTTTCTTGGTCCCCATTGGCAATCATTTTAACAAAAAAAATTAACATACTTCTCTAGTTAATTATTATTTTATGAAGAGGGAACAGGCGATTTGACAATTTGCTAAAGATAATCCACACACTTTAAATGAAAAACCTCCTGACAAGTAGTTCCTTAGTGAGTTCTCAACTAAACTAAGATGAATTTAATATACAAGGTTATTTTATAAACACCATCCAAATTTTTTCTAGGCATTAGATATCATTCAAACACTTCATTTATGAAAAAAAATTGGTAGGTAAAATTTCCGCAAAAAAAAATTTTGTCCGAGCGAATTATTACAACAGTTGGTTACTGGCAAAATAGGTACTTACAGTTGAACGACCGACCGCCCGAAGCGCCTCACCGAGCTGCGCGCGCAAGTTGTAACTACATCGGCGCAATGAAATCAGTCAGCCGCGGGCTTTCCGCGATGTACAATGTTGCGTTCACGCATTTACGTCGCATAATTATCTACCTAACGAAATGTGTTCACACTTGCAATTGAAATCGAGGGCGAAATTGAACGACGGGTTTATGTGAAGAAGGCCCAAAGCCTCGAGAACTTAATATAAATATAATCCGTGCATTTAACGAAGTGACAAAGTGAAAAAACAAGTAATACAATAAAAGACAATGTTCATAAACGTGCAAGACTGTTTAGAGAGAAATTACCTACACTTTAAGGTAAAGTGATTGTTTTCAAACTTCATGTAAGTGTATTTTTTTTGGATTTTTAATTAATTATTTTGTTGGAGTAAAGCAAAATGTGTGCAGGGCGGCTAAGACTTGTGAAATTTTTCACAAAAATATAGAACTATTAATTATACATTTCTTTATCCTATCGTGTAAAATAGACAAAAATAACTTAGGTAGGTAGGTACTAAGGTTTTGGCACTGCATTTGTTTTTGCGATTTTCGAATTGCCTTTGCGATCCCTGTGTTTTTTTAGATTCTGTGGTTAATAAACACCCTTTGCTTTACTCCAACCAATTATTCTACATAAGTTGATTAAATTAAAAAAAATGCGACGTAAGTGCCTAAGGTGTGGTTTACTTTTATGTTCATTTTTTATTTATTAAAAGTGTTATCGATTAATATTGTTATAATCAAAGAACAAATCAAATTATCTCTTCTTCAATTTGACGTTCCTATTTTTTTTCGTTTAAATTTGCAACTTATGAAAATCATTGTAATGTATCAATGAAATACGGGAGGGCGGGGCGGGGGTCGTGTCTGCTACAACACCGTGCGTAGCGTGACTGTGACAGCAATCGGTAGTTTTCCTCGGAAAACTTTGTGTAGGCTTAACTTAATATTTTAGTACTGAGTGATATTAAAAGAAAAAAATCTTGTTTCGTTATTTTCTTCAAAGAATATAATATATAAATTTGGATGGTGTTTATAAAATGACCTTGTATATAACTACTAGCTACCCCGGCCACGCCTTGCTGTGTTATAAATTAAAATCAAATCTATCCTATCTTTTAAGTTGGATCAAATAACAGATAGTTACGAAGTTTGATCAAAATTGGTTAAGTAGTTTAGGAGTCCATTGAGGACAAACATTGTGACACGAGATTTATATATATTAAGATAATCTAAGATCACAGTGGTTTGTGTGTTTGTCTGTCCGCTCTTTTTCCATTGTATCAATAACGTTACCATAGCAACGCGTTAATCGCAAGTAGTTCGTCTACCGGACGCTAGATGGCGCTAACGGGAAAATATTAAATAAAAGAACAAAAATAAAGATTTTTGTCCACCCGTGCGAACTGCGAAGCCGGGACGGGCAGCTAGTAATAACAAAAAACATATAACTATAACTATAGTCTGACCGCAACCCTTGTACCGCGCCTTAGGTATCCGCGGGGAGGTGGGGGGTGGGAAGGCTAGTTACTGCACGACAGTAGCGCCATCTGCAAACGGAACTTTAAGGGGCATATGTCAAAAAATAAATAACAACAGCTTGTTATTTTTATAGATTAGAGTGAATAAAATATGCTTTAAAAGACAATAAATGGTATGTTGAAGAAATTTGAAAAAAAAAACTGTTTATGGAGAAATGGACGTTATTATAAAAACTGGTTTTGAGAGTGTAAAACACACAATAAGTTTCCAGCACCAAACTATGCTAAAAGGAAATAAATTGGTGTTAGAAGAACTGAGAACTAATGACAATAGTTATTTAATACGAGCCACCATCATTCGTCAAACATCGGTTACCTCAACACCAAATAAAAAAAGTTTAAACATAAGTACTCTCCTAACCTAAAAACATGACTAAACATTTAGATAAAGTTATGTCAAAAATTTATATTCATTGCATTTATTACAGGTTGATCATGCTCGGGTTGTCACTGGAGTAAAATGCAGCTGCGTTTATAACCAAAGCGTCAAGTGCAAACATGTTGCTGCTTTAATATGTTACATTAACACAAAAGTTAGTAATTCAAAAACGAGCATCAAACAACAATGGGGACAACCCAGTATTCGTCAATTAGTTGCTTGTAAATATTCGAAAGGGAGATAATTTTCAAGATATGTTTGGATCAGTATCTAAGACTGAATGTTGTGAACCACAATCTATATTACGTCATGATGAATTACTGCAAGAGTCATCTTTAAAACAAATACTACAGGCAACAGAGCAAACTCTAGATACGAGCCTAATAACTGAATATATATCTACATATAAAATAATGACCCATTTTCAATAATTTCAAAACAACATTGACAAGTTTGTTTGTTTCCCTTGCCCAATTTGTTGCTCATTTGTGCCGCGACAAGCGCAGCGATCGTTTTCTTTACCCCTTCCACCCACTTCGCACAGATTCAATAGCGGTTGCGAACTATAGTTACGCGTATACGAACCAGGGACCTTTAGTGCTGAAGTCATAGCCATTAAAAGAACCGAATGGTGGATAAATCAAATATTTGTTTAAGCTCTGTAATGTTATTAACAAGATCCAATAAATATATTTTTCTGGTCGAATGTGTAATAGTTATGAAATACATATATGTTTTGTATTAAAATTGAGTCATTCATTAGTCATACATATTTATTGCGTAGATGAGTGTTAATAGGAAAGGAATTCAATGTATCAATAAAAAAAAAATGAGTCTTAGTATAATTAATTTATTATTTATGGTCATATTATAAAGTCCGACTTTTTTAAATATTCTTTCAAAACATGGTAAATCATTATTCCAAACCGGTGAACAGAGTAGTTTCAATTCTGAAAGCCGAGCCATAAACAATAGAGTTGCGCAGATATTGGATAATGTACCAGAATTTGCTACTGCGCAGGTCACGTGATTTCAAAACCGCGGCCATCTTATATGGCGGGAACTTTGCTGTATAATAATCGTTTTGTAATCAAATCGTTATAAATCACACGTAAGACGCAAACAATACTTTACATTCGTTTAATTCAGCATAAAAAATACAAATATGTACTTATATGGAAAATTAAAAAATATATTATTACTTGTGGGTTCAGATAAGGTCTGAACGAAGACACTATTTTCTCTTCTGATATTTTGTCGTTTTATGAATTGCCTAAACACATTTTTCATTTTGACGTCACACTTAACGTTCCCAAAATTATAACGAAAACAACAGCTATGACGTACACGCTTAATACAATAAATTAAGAAAAATATTAACATCCTGATAAACTATAAACTATTAATATTTGTATTGTAACTGTCCTCTTCAATTGTTCATAATCACATCCATTAAACTTTTGTTATAAGCAAAGAAATATAGACCTTGTTTCAACATAATAAAGTGTAGAAATGATACAAATACAGTTAGGAACGTCAATTGTTAGTTTGATCAGCTGATTAAACGAAATAAATTACTTTATTATATGTACAGTATTCTAGAAACGCATTATTAAATATATCTTTATTTATTCTGAAAAATATTTCGCCTTTGCGCAGTAGTTGTTGGACAGAAGTACTTGTATGTCGTGTCCTCAAGAGCCAAGATGATTTTGCACGCTTTTGTACTCGCCTTCGCTATCAACGCCTGTTTTGCAGGTAAGTTTAGGATAGCTTAAATTTTATTAAATTCAGTAAGAAGGGAGTTCCAGAATTCAAGAGAAGACAACCTATAGATCGGCCTTAGACCTTGATACCTTTTTGATTGAATGCGTTTTGATGGAATGCGTTACGCATACGCCGCCGTATGGAGAACGGCGGATACATTATGTGACTCTCCCCTGCGGACCCACCTGACGATAAAAGTTCATCAGGTTGGTGCGCAGGGGCCTACCCACTAAACCACCACGGTGTCGCTCTAACACCTTGGTGGGGATTATGTGATCGTGTTAGGATGCTTTCCACGATCCCCACCAGTGTGCGTCCACCCTAGACGGACCCTCCTCTGCTCCGTGGGGAACGGAGCTGCGGAGCATCCCGTGACACCCTGAGTGCCCCGCATCGCCTGGAGACCGGTGCAATGCGGGTACTGGTCTCCCAAACCCAGCACCCGCTGACCTCCACGGGTGGAGATGGGGGAAAACTTCCCCCACGTCCATCCCTCATGGGGATCCCTGTGCGCCTGCGGGAGCCCTCCGGGAAAAAACTTCCCGGGGGGCTCCCGCAGCCGCACTCCCGAATCTGAGCCCATCCCGTCTCCCTCTCAGCTGAGAGGTGAGCGGGAGCGCTCCCTACCTTCGGGGATGCCGACTACTCGGACATCCCCTCCCCCTCTGGCGCCTGGACTCACGCCTCCCGCGCTCGCGCCTCCCGCGCTCGCGCCTCCCGCGCTCGCGCCTGTGCAGACCTTCGATACCTGTGTACCGAGTGCGATTTTCGGACGACTAAGTACTGGTTATAAGTATACATAAAGGCCTTTTCACACTGCGTTTTGTTAAAGCACTATCGACGCGCGTTTTATAAATTTTTTAAAGGCTAATAAGTTTGTATCGATACAGATAGCGATAGAAGCGCAACACTGAATCTGCAGTTAGTCAAAGTTAGAATTTTACATTTATAGCTGGGTTTGACTCGATATAAGCGTGCGTCGGCGCGGAAAAAAACCGTGGTGTGCAAATGCTCTAAATATTTTATTTACACGATAGATCCTAACACTATATAAATGCCGTGCCTAAGACAGTTTTTTAGTGTAATAATTTCTTTATGTATAGAAGTTACATGTTTAAATAAAAAAAAAAGTGTTTAAGTATAATGCCTTAATTGTCACTGCAACATAAATTGACCAAAATGAGCTATTACAAAATCTGTGTATTAAACTTTCAGGAAAATCCGGAATTGTAAGACCATGTCATTTACATGACTTGAAATGCATTGGCGATAACTTGAAGGCAAACTCCCGTTGCAGTCCTCAAGTCGCCCGCGCGCTACCCAACAAGTATACTCTTCAAAATGTCCGCTTCGAAGCTCCATTCTTCAACGCTTCCTTCATAGATAACTTTTTGACAATCAGGAACCACAATAAATGCAAACCTTCTGAATTCTTGTAAGTACTGTTTAATTTTATCGCTAGATGGCACTCTTCGTGCATTTAACCTACTTTTGCAATTTATAAACGATTTCTGCAAAGGATGGTCATCGGAAAAGTAAATAAAATTTTATTTTCCCGGCTTGGTCTTTGCATTAAAGGCGCGTTAAGCCTTTATAGGTAGTGCATTAGTTACACTAATAATAGATTTTTACTATGGAATTGCTGACTTGTTTCCAACACACTATTCATTGAAGATTCGAAGAAAAATTGCGATTTTTTTAAATGCTGCTTAATTTTTTTTAAATATTCAACATGCAGTGTTATTATCTGTCATTAATAATATTATAAATTATTCTTATAAATAAAAAAATATGGAAGTGATCTCTTTTTGGTAGGTAATTTAAAATTATTAAGTAAAATATTAAAATTTATAATGAAATCAAAACAAACTAAAACCAAGTGAGTGCATTAAAAATAAAAGGATATTTTAAGTTAAATTGGTCAAATCTAATGTTTTAAAACAAATATCTCATTAGTTTATTAAATAAAATATTTCTGGGACCAAACAACTAAAAAGTATACACTTGGTACATTTTTAATATTTTATACAGAGAAAGACAATCTGTATACAATATTAAAAAATGTAGCGGTAGCGATTCTACCTTTCGCGCCGACGGTCCTGGGTTCGAATCCCGGAAGGGGCAGATGTTTGTATGATGAATACGAGCATTTCAACCTAAGTATGGATTTTTATATATATTTCTATGAATATTACATATCTATGTATCGTATTAGTATGTCTATCCGTTACCCTAGTATCCATAACACAAGCCTTAAGGTGCTTACTTTGGGCTAGGCTAATTGGTGTGATTGTGGGAAATATTTTTATTATGTTCAAATAGATACATAAGAATCTAAGCACTCATATTTATCATAGTTTTTGCTAACATTTCTGTAGAACAATCTTATTCGCAGTTAGTTTGGAGTTTATAGAATATTATGAGTCTCATGATCTCCTTGGTTAATTTAAATTTTATACCTCCTCTGAAAAGCGATCTTGACTTGACACATAAAGAGACATGCAGACGCACATCGAAGTAATCTTTTAAGGTTATTTCACCTTACGGAATCTTAAAAAAACATTTAAAAATGTATATTTTTCTTAATTATATTATGACAATACTTTGTGAGTGTGTTTGTTACCATATTGTCAGTAAAAGCCCAAGAATAACATTCATAACACTGAGTTATTATTTGTACTATTGTACGCGAATGTTATCTTTATTTATAATAAAAAATATATTGCAAATTAAAATAACTGAGTCGGGTCAGCTATTTTCTTTAAAATTTCAATTATGTATATAAAAAACAACCACATGGACGAGCCCTCAGGTCCTACCTGAGGCTACATAAAACATTAAATATTTATCATAAAAACAAAAAAGCTAAATGTTGTCTGTAAAATATATATAAATATAGACGCTATGTAGAAAAATTCAATGAAAATTTTAAACCACATCAATGTATACCAAACTCAAATTGCTCCATCCGATTTTAAACTTAAAAATCAATTTATAGAGTTCATATTTGACAGTAGATAGGTACAGTGTTTTTAAAGGAACCCTACCTCTTTTTTTAGCTACAACGTACCAGCTGATACTGCCGTATTGTCGATCGATTGCCCACTCTTAGACCTGGAGAGTAAACGTACGCTTATCCAGCACGCTTCAAAGAAGGAAGACACTAAGTATCATTACCACATCAGGGGAAAATACCGTGAGTATGTTTTTATTAGGAACAACAACAGACCCCTCTTTCCCTCTGGGCAAATGCCCAGGGCCCCATGATTGATGGGGGCCCCCTAGTTCCTGCAAGATCACTAAAAAAATACCGACATTTATTACTGAAAAACTTATTTAATTAGTGTAAATCGAACCTCAATTAGGAACTATATTATCGATTTGCTTATTAGCTTTTGCATGCGCGAAGCTGCTCTACTCTCGCCCAAAAAAAGACTATCCAATTTCAGCACGCTTAGATGACTTTAAATATGTGTGAATCGCCCCATTTAAATTAAAGATTATTTATTCTACTATTGACTGTCAATAAAAATCTGAAACCTTGTTTAACTACTTTCTTTGTCTATTCTAGTTATAAAAAAGTGTTCTGTCAAAGTCATAGGGGCCCCATTATTCTTATATGCCCAGGGCCTCCAATACGTTAAAGACGGTCCTGAACAACAAACAGTTGCATAATTACCTTAATAAAATATCATAACTAGCAACAAATCTAATATATGTAACCCACCACATTGTTCTGAAATTAATGTTATAATTAATAATATTGAGGCTGTATTCCGAAATATACATCAGTATACTTACTGACCAGTAGTAATGACGTCACAGATTGAGGCCATGTTGATTTTTACTGCAACACACTGGCCAGCGAGTTGACGTCAGAAATCGCCGCCATATTTAAGTGTCAGAGCTTGTCTACAACGCTTATTCTACAAAAATTATTCTAAAGTTTCGAGTAGAAAGTTACCTCAACCTGTGATTGCTTTTTTATAATCATCTGGAAATACATTTATTGTGTATGACTTGTTATTTCTTTCATCTTCATCTTGAGATGTAGTTACTGAAAAAAAAAAAAAATTATTTGTGACACAATCAAAATTGTCACAAATTAGAAAGGAAAGAAGCCCGGCAAGATACATCATACTTCACTGACCAGTACAAAATGGCGACAGGTTAATGTCGTCATTACACACAATGAAACAAGCTTACCTTGGAGGCTAGTGATTTTCAAAAGGGTACGCTAAGTAGG
This sequence comes from Calamotropha paludella, assembly GCA_927399485.1. Taxonomy (NCBI): domain Eukaryota; kingdom Metazoa; phylum Arthropoda; class Insecta; order Lepidoptera; family Crambidae; genus Calamotropha; species Calamotropha paludella. Next base: position 8,420,056 of record OV656830.1, on the reverse strand, counting down.
TATTATAAGGAATCTCCGCCGCCAAAAAGAGAATAATTTGAAATAAAAATGTAATAATAATAATAATCTACTTTTTCTATTGAAACGCTTCTAAAAACTTTGCATTTCCTAGTTGGAAGTTTTTTTTTGTATATATGTTGCTTATTAAATGACTACTCTACTTCCATGACTATAGAACGGTAGTCACCTATTTAAAACTCCGTTTAGCTTTGGAAGACTGACAAAGCTGGTTTTGTCTGCATAAGAAAGCTTTAACACTTATCAATCTGCATCGGACCCGTTTGGTGGTCACAAGAATGTTTCACTTGTGCGGAAATAAGCTTATGTAGGTTTCATACTTAGTGATAAGTATTTAATACTTATATGGTTAAACTAATCGTAAAATAAATACACATGACAAACGTTTGCCGCAATGGTTTCCGCACTGAAAATCCAGAGTTTGAGTCTTGGTAGGGGCAGTTGTTTATGTGATCGCATTCGCGCTTAAGTAATAGATATTTAATTATTATATTTAATAGATATATATATATATATATATATATATATATATATATATATATATATATATATATAACATATTTGTGTATCTTATGTTGAAACACGTTTCTAAATTTCGACACGTTTGCCAGCGTCTCGGTAGCTTAGCGGTCAGAGCGCTCACCTGGATAGCAAAAGGTTGTGGGTTCGATTCGAACCGTTCGAATCCCACCTGTGGGCTCGGAGGCGTAGTTGTTTTTTTTTTAACGCCGGTATCAAGATGTCATAATCAGTTTAATAAAAAAAAATGTTACGTAATTTCGGATGCAATTTTCCGTTGTTGAGCATTTATACCTGTATACAGATAACGTAACTCTGTTGCTAACAATTCTCGTTTGCAATCAATGAAATTGTTGCATTAGTGATTATGGATGAACAACTTGACAGTTTCAGAGTACCTCTGCTTGCAACTGAAACTGTCAAATCGTTCATCCATAATTGCAAAATGATCAATTACATTGATTTAAAACAGGAATTGTAAGCAACAGAGTTACGTAATTAGCATAAGATACGGGTATTTAATATACATTTCCATGAATTTTACATATCTATTTATCATATATACTCTATTAGTATCCATAACACAGACCTTACAGTGCTTATTTTAGGCTAGGCTAATTGGTTTGATGTAAGGAATATTAGTATTTTATTGGTAGATACAAATATTATTGTTCAATAGCATTTTAATTTCAGCATTAATTAGGTTGACGACAAACCTGCGACACGCCGACAAGCTGGACTTGTGTTCAGCGTTCGTGTTTGCTGACGTCACAGCCCTACCCATCTTCAAAGTGAATCCACTGGGTGAGTGTTATTTCTGTTTAAACTCAGTTACATTACTACGTATTCATTATAACAACACGGTCAAGCCCGACTCTGGTGGAAATGCTGTTGGTGCGCCCCAGGGGTTTTAGTGGGGTATACCCCGCCTATGTAATGGCGATGGCGGGGGGAATCCACACATATCCCCGAAGCCATAGAGCCCTGGGTCAAAAAAAGGTATTAATTAAAATGGGTACCAATTAGTACCAATTTTATTTTTGGAGCGGAGCGAGCGAAGCTCCCATGGATCAGCTTCAATGGCGCAATGTCTGTTACTTTCCAACTTTCCGAGTTCTTATCCGATTTTAATATTTTTTGTGTGGAATCGAATCAACAGGTTTAGGACCGGATTGTGACATATATATGTATATATGTGATATATAAATAAAATGTATATATATATAGTTATCGTAAAGGTCCATTCGCATATGTATGTATGTATATGTAATGTATTTTATAGTATATTTCTTAGCTTTCTTTATTTTAAAGCTGTTTTCCGTGTACTGCCAATGTGTATGTGAGTAATAAAGAATTTATTTATATCTAACAGCTGGGTCACTTGACATAGCCTTCATAGGCTTAAGACCCCGGGCACAAATTATTGTATTTTTTTTTAATTATACTAATGTTGTTTTCTGACCTATTTAATATAAGTTTCAGATATTTTACATGTGCTGAAAATTTGGTATTAAATACTGCTAATAATATAATTTAATATCCACAGATAAATCAACCAAAAACTTCCTGTCCAGAGATCTAACAGTGATGAACATCTTCGAACGAGAAACATTCTTGTACCGAGCGAAATATCTCATGAGCGCCTATATTAACTCTTACATCTGCAACTTCGGATGCAACCAAACACCTTAGATATAACAAAAAATAAACTGTTATTATCTTTATGATAACTATTGTAATAAACATTTTTTATTTAATAAAACATATAAAATTGTATTCAAGATTTTGGTTTGAAGGGACTGAATCTCGAGGAAGGTTTTATCAAGTTGTACAATTTTTTTGACTAATAACACATACATTAAACTTAGATAAAAATTAAATAAAAAATCATCGTTACTTTAATATTACTTATATGTTTCATTTGAGATATGCCTCAGACTGGTCTCGTATGCTTTTTGGAGTGCTTGAGCTTCTTATAACGGCCTTTTACGTAAGCACACTGTATTCATTACCAGGGATTCATAAACACCTTTATAAGGGTACACTTTCATAAGGGTTACACATTGAATCTGTTACAGAATTATTCCTGTATCACTTATTTGGGTGTTTTGAACCTGTTTTGCGTCGAACACTTATAAAAGTGTAACAGATATAATGTTTTCTGTTACCAATCTGTTAGAAACTGTTTTACGTTTAACTATCTATGTTTAACTATCTCTGCTCAAATTCAGGCTGGCTGCAGGCGAGATCTAAACAATAATCTGAGAAGCATCTGTAAAGAAATTGAAGTTCATGCGGACAAATACGAAACCAGAGACCTCCACCAGAAGATCCGGTCACTAACAAAGACTCTTTCATCTAGGACCTGGGCTATAGAAAATCATAATGGTGAGCTAATAACGGAAATAGATAAGATATCTGAAACATGGAAGGTTTACTGTAACACATTGTTTGAAGATCCAAACTCACATGAATTTCCATCAACTGAACCAGGGAATGATCTAGAACCAGGGAATGATCTAGAACCAGACATTCTTAAAGAGGAGGTACGTGCCGCTATCAAACACCTCAAAACTGGTAAAGCTACTGGTATAGATGTCATCCCGATAGAAGTAATTAAGGCTGCGGGAGATCATGGTGTCCAAATATTTCACACTATATGCAATAAAATCTGGCAGACCGGTACATGGCCAAAGGAATGGGTCCATACCATCTTCATTCCCCTTCATAAAAAAGGTTCCACAAAAGTGTGCAGCAATTATAGACTCATTGCTTTAATATCTCACGCAAGCAAAATACTGCTACACATTCTTAACGAGCGCCTTAAGGCCTTCCTCTCGAAAGAAATAGCCCCTGAACAGGCAGGTTTTGTGAAAGGAAAAGGTACCCGAGAGCAAATTTTTACTATGCGCCAGATCATTGAGAAAGCGCGAGAGTTCAACAAGCCTACGTACATCTGCTTTGTTGATTTCTCGAAAGCATTCGACTCTGTAAAGTGGCCGGTCTTATGGAGATCCTTGCTGGACGTGGGTACGCCGAAACATCTTGTCCACTTACTCAGGCGTCTATACGAGAGTGGATCAGCATCAGTTAAAACAGATGAAACGCTGTCGAGTAATTTCCACCCTGATGCAGGAGTACGCCAAGGCTGCATAATTTCTCCTCTTCTTTTCAACATCTATACAGAGATGATAATGAGAATCGCCTTGGAAGATTGGAAAGACGGGGTCGTAATCGGCGGTAAAAGGATATCCAACTTGCGATATGCGGATGACACGACCTTATTAGCAACTAGTGCTTGTCATATGGAAGATTTGCTACACAAGATGGAAGCTACAAGCCGAGAATTTGGATTGAAAATAAATCGCGCAAAAACCAAAATGATGATTGTCGACCGCGCCAATAACAACTTACCAGAGATCACGCACATAGGGAATTGCGAGGTTGTGCAATCATACATTTATCTTGGAGCATTGATATCCAATGAAGGCGGGTGCACAGATGAAGTCAAGCGGCGTATGGCGATCACTAGATCTGCTATGGGCAAAATGGCAAAGATTTGGGGTAATAGGAACATTACTAAGGCCACGAAAACCAGGCTCGTTTATTGCCTTATATTCCCCATTTTCCTCTATGCGTCGGAGACATGGACACTTCGTGAGACCGAGAAGAAGAAAGTTGACGCCTTGGAGATGTGGTGCTGGAGACGAATGCTAGGAGTGTCGTGGACCGAGTTTCGTACAAATGAGTCCATATTAAAAAAACTCGGCATAAGGCAGCGCCTATCAACCATAGTTCAGTCACGTATTTTGACCTTCTTCGGCCATGTTTCTCGTCGCGATAATGACTCCATAGAGCGTCTCGTGGTGCAGGGAAAAGTTGAGGGCACCAGACCGCGTGGTAGATCACCAATGAGATGGACAGACCAGATCAAGGCCGCAACTAAGTGCTCGGTTTATGAATGTACCCGGAAGGCTGCAGTCCGTGATGAATGGCGCCGTATAACCAAAATCATCACTCATCGTGATTCATAATGATGACCACGACCACTCTGGCAAGAGTGCACCGACTATGAAGAAGAAGAATCTATGTGTATACACAGTACACCAGCATAGGCATTATAAAAGTACCCAAATCATTAGTGAGCTGTTGCATAGTTATGCCAATGTGAACCTTATAGACTGTAACAGATATTAACACTTATGAACTTGTAATTTCTAAAACAGATTCAAAGTGTTTCAGTATCTTTTTGTTGTATCTATTGGGTCTGTTGAGAGGGGTGGGGCGCACGGTAGCGGCCTGACGAGTGGATACGCAGCTGCCGCCCGCTCCTTACTCGATCCCCTTTGTCGCCGTAACCCCGCGCCCCTGTACCGCGCGGGCGAACACTCATTTAAGTGGTCAACCTATAACTATGGTTATCCGATGAGGGTGACATTAATGGCTCAACGAAAACTCCACTCACAATTTCATACTGTGTTCGCCGCTTAGTGCACAATCATTTCTAAGGATCTAGACAGTTGGTTCCCATCTGAACTGCACGCCGGATGCAGAATTGCAGTTAAGACATTTATAAACGCTAAGTGCAAAGTAACAAACTGTCATGCAACTAAAACGCAGTACTATTGCAGCTAATTAAGCAGATTTAGATGACATGAATAAAAGCGCATCAAACGTGCAGTCATTAGCACTACTCACCAATAATAACCGGACTGAGAGCTAAGCGGCGAACTAGGAAAAATCGAAAATGGTGGGAGAGCAATCTTAGGTTGTAACTATGTTCACTATAAAAAACTGCAATTCCGCAGTTTGAATGCATTTGGTAGATTCGTACAGTTCAGATGCAGCCCTTTTATCTTAACTCTTAGAATTATGCAACAATGAATAGTGTACATACAAAAATTGTAACAATTCTTTACTGAAGTAAGAAAAATACCTTTTTTTATTTGACTCCTTAGTAGAATACAAGTTGTCACGATCAAGCGATAATAACACCAACGGCTGATCGCTAGATTACATGCTTTATATAAGTGATCTGAGACGTAAAAAAAAATATGTAGCTTCCGCAAAAACAATCAAAATGCAAACAAATGCCGACACCGACACACTTTGCACCAGGGATATTGCGGATGTATTTTTTTCACCTCCGCGGATGCGGATGCGGATGCGGATTTTAAGAGGCTCACATCCGCGGAAGCGGATGCGGATGCGGATCTGTACAAAAACTTAAGTGGTGGTTTGGTAGGGTAAAAAGCAGTAATATTTATCCTTTCTTTATCTATACATAAAAATAAAATTGAAGTGTCGGTTTGTAATATTGATATAACCGTTTTTTACTACATGCATATGAATATATATACGGTACATACACCAAAATAACATGTTATAAAATTATTGTGTGTCTGTTTGTTCGGGCTAAACTCTAAAATGGCTGGACCGGTTTTGACGGGACTTTTATTGGCAGGTAGCTGATGTAATAAGGAGTAATTAGACTACTTTTATTAAAAAAAAAAATGTTATTTTAGAAAAATAAAATAATGTTGCCATGTCCATGTACTGTCGAGTACCGCGCGCAACTCACGCGCCCCCCAACACTTCTCCCACCAACGAATCAATATCACAAAGGCTGCCTATCGCACGGGCTCAGAACGCGCGAGCGGGCTATTGCTGATTTTTATTAAAAAAAATATATTGCAAATTATAATAACTGAGCCACGACAACGTGTGGCCGGGTCGGCTAGTTTAATAATAAAGTAGTGAGTGAATTACTATTACTGATTAATTTTTTAGTAATGAAATTTAAATATTGGAACATTATATTTAATATATATTTAAATAATTCACTTTTTATAACGGAAAGTAAGTAACTCCTTCTTGTGAATTGTGTCAGGGCTTACAATTTCTGGTGTTTCCTGACTCTACTCAACATCACTTGATAAATCGAGCATCATGGTAAGATCACTAATTAAACAGGACTAGCGTCCTGTAACCTGAGGTCTCTAATCGTTCCGTTCTGTTTCCATGAAATCTGTCATTCTCATTTTCTTCGCTTTTTCGGTACTTGGAGATATTGTTCGAGATGTCTTCCGTGTTTCTGTTAATCTTCAATATACCGAGGTAACACTGAAAATGTTTAGATAATGAAAAAACGGCTTAATGTAGAAAGTTGCCAATACTTTTATTGTTTTTCGAAGTAATCTCCGATCCTCTCTACACATCGTCGCATTCGATGGAACCACTGAGAAAAGCAATGGGCCCATTCTTCCTTAGGGGTCTCTTCTATGGCATTTTCGAACGCTTTCACCGCATCTTTAGGGCTCGTAAAGCGAATACGTCGAATTTTACTTTTAGTTCTTGGGAATAAATAAAAGTCGCAGGGCGCCAGGTCAGGACTGTATGGCGGATGACTCATTATGACACCTGCCATAGTCAAATATTCAACAGTCCGTTCTGCGGAGTGCGCTGAAGCATTGTCGTGGTGAAGGAGGATCCTGCTTCGAGGGCGCTGCTGTCGAATGTTTTCCAAGACAACAGGCAAACAGCGATTGACATACCAGTCTGCAGTAACTGTCCTTCCATCTTCTAGCACAACTGTCGCGAAATGACCTTTCCGACCAAAGAATGAGGCAATCATCTTTTTTCCTTGACTTCTTCTTTCTTTACCTTAGTTGGCCGATCCTCGAAAGGAAACACCCACTGAGCTGATTGTCTTTTGGTTTTGGGTTCCTAGCAATATATCCAGCTTTCATCACCTGTGACGATGTAAAATACAGCATTTAAGTCACCGCCACTAAACTTATCTAGGTAACATTTGGAGACACCAGTCCATGCGAAGGTGTTTCTGGTCGTAGGTTAAATAAAGTATGGGGAATCCGTCTGGTACAAAGCTTCCTGACTCCTAAATGTTCGTGTAATATTTTTTGAACTTGACTCATACCAATGCCTATCATGCGTCGCACAGCTAATATCTTCAGTAGTCGCTGTTAAAGGACGTCCCTCACGCGGATCATTAACTCGTTAAACCAATTGTAAATAGTGGCACGAGATGGGGCTTCATTAAGAAATGCTAATCGCAGCCTATCATAGCTTTGTTGTTAAGTAAGCCCACAACGAAAGTCATAATAAATCATTGACCGAAAGTTTTCTCGCGTTAGGCTCATTTTCACTTGTAACAAGAGTTTTAGATTTGCCGCCAAATCACAAATGAATGCAATATACTACATTAGGTTACCATAGAGTTCTAAAATTTAAATTCAAAAAAGAGTTTTAATTAGCAATATTTTTAACTGGTCAGTTCTAAACATTTTCAGTGGTTACCCACGTATCATCTTTAATCTTTTATCTACTCTGATACTATAATACAAAGATTCTAAAACTGAAAACAAAATGCTTATGACAAACATTACGTACAGGCCAAAAATAATAAAAAAAAAGTTTAATTACGATACAGGTCTTGTATGGACACCTGTATCATAATATAACTTTTTAATCATAACGATACACCTATACAACCTCCAGCTGGACCAAGGAGGTTGAACCTCTACTTTAAAAAGGTTTCAATGAACGAGTCCGCGACGACGCAACACGCATTCACAATCGATGTTTGCACCTTGGCGACAACATTTGACATTTAAAAAATCTTTTCAATATTTAAACAAAGTTTGGTTTTGTTTGCAACATTGTTTTACGTAATATAGTATGAGAGTAGATAAAGTAGTGTATGACACTGTACATAACTTGGTCTTATAACACTCGTGTGATACTATAAAAAAACTCGCCTACGGCTCGTTTTTTTAAAACACACTCATGTTATAAGAACCCTTATTATGCAACAGTATCATAAACTACTATTACTCGATCGACACGCGCCACTCGCCGGCCCCTCCCCTTTCTTTCTTGTCGCATCCGCATCCGCATCAGCTCCGCATCGAATCGATACGGATGCGGATGTCTAAATCGATGCGGATGTTCCGCATATGCGGATGCGGATGCGAATATTCGCAACATCCCTGCTTTGCACCATCGCCAACTACAATGTGGACCTGATGACGTCACGTCAGCGCTTAGGTACGGTGCACAAAACAAGCATCATGGGGATAGTATTGTAAACAATAATAATTATGAACTATAAATGAAATATATTATACTTTTATTCTTTTATTTTTTTATTCCTTTTCAAGAGAACGGGGAGGGGCTTGACATTCCAGCGAGGTCCACAGATATTGTAACCGAGTTGTACAGTTGTTGTATTCTAACTTGTCCTATTTGGTAAACAATCTTGGCACTCCTTTTTATTGAAAATGCAGCATTAAAAATCAACTGATAACTAGATTCAATAGGTTTCGTCTATAATAACGATTTATTGTAATAGATTATTGACTTAGTTGTTATTTTATTTTGAAATGGGTGATTTTGTTAAAAAGTTGTGCCAAGATTGTTTACAAAATAGGACAAGTTAGAATAAACAGATTTTACACATGATTCGCTCCCATACGAAGCATCATCAGGAGCTAATAGACAGTGCAAGCTACATATTTTTTTATTAATGAAAACTTCCGCCAAACCTGATTCTGTCAAATAGGTGATCTGAATAATAATTTAGTTTTTTATATCTTCACCCTGAAACCGATACACTCTCCATCCATTTTATCAAATAAAGAAATCTTCCATACAAACTATTATAGTCTGTAAAATGTTATTTTGTACTGAAATAAATAAATATTCTTATATTTGGTATTTTATTGTTGTTTCGTTTTAAAATATGATTATCTCTATATAATTGTATATATTCATTGTATTAAATGCTTAAAAAACTCATAAAGTTGGCACTCTTTAAATAATGGAATTAAATATATTTTCACATCAACATGCAGTAAAAATACTGCATTTTTTTTCGGAAAATATTATTATATATATACGAACGTATAGGGCGTCGAAGATGGGTTAAGAAGGTGCTCGAATGGTGGCCAAGAACGTCGGAGCGTGGGCAGACAGCCATATTCGGGATTCTACGAGTATTACTTAACATCTTGTATACATCCATACACTATAATGTATGTATAAATAGTAAATATATGAACCTTCAAAAATAATTCTATACAATCATTTTTATTTGGAATTTTTAAAGGATAAAGAAAAAACAACTAATTCCTTATAAATCATTTTTATTCATAAAAATCATCACAATTTGGAACACTATGCTTTAAAACTTTATGAAAGCTTTTATCGTAATAAGTAATCTCTGATACAGTCAACAGTTAACTATCGAACATTATACTTTGTCCAATGTAGGATGATACTTTTGACAGGTGTCACTTCCTTATTGCTACTCACTAAGGTTGCGTTTGTTTCCTTATGTTTGGCTTGACATTGCAATAGCAACTTTATACCCTCTATATAGGGGTCAACTGTCAAAAGTATCATCCTACATTGGACGAAGTATAAGTAATCATATTTCATTTATCAACGACATTTCAGAAAGAAAATTCTACTAGACCAGTGTCTGTTAATTATTATTTATTTAAGTACAGTCGTGAGCACATCAAGCTAAACATTAAAGTGTTTGGACCTTAGGACACAGATCATTTTATTTGGAATCGTAAAAGGATAAAGAAAAACAAAGTCCTTATTTTTTATTAATAATTTTTATTTAATTATTAGAATGTACAACGTGAAGTGCTGTCGGCTGTAAATACTAGAACAAAATTTCCAATTTTTTATTTAGAAACGTACAGTACAAGGAAGGCTAATAAATCAAACTGTGCAACTAATAGAACATAATTTGGAATGGAGGATCAGGAGGGGGTAGGCGCACTCTTTTTGTCTAAGGACAAAATCGTCTGCGCAACACATACTGTTCAAGCTCCCATAGAGAGCGTTTTAAATTATTTTAATATTTAACTGCGACAAAACTCAGTTAACCGTTACAATCGTTTCCTATTTTTAGCTTACCTACATTGTTAACTTTAACTTCAAATCTGTAACCGCTCAATACTCATTGTAGCATTGTATCACAATTATATTTCTTGCTCGGATCAACATCTTTTTATTTCTTGGGAGCTTATCATCACCAAAAGGCGCAAACATACTTCGTGTGGTCCTTCGAGCCGGATATTTCGCAAGATACGACTCGGTGACCTTTGGACATCATCGTAAGCAGCTCGACCGCAGAGGAAATTCAGCTTACGAAACGCAAGAAAAAGCTTCTAAGAGCTCACGGGACCCAGGTTAAGGCGTCGGAGGACTTGCAGCTAGGACCTACATTAGAAAAAACGCATTTTCGGTACGGCCACCCATCCTCCCTAACCCTGTCCTCTTAGTTCAGTTGTGTGATACCGTGCTTTATTTACGTTTCAGTGATCGTGTTACGCTTTCGGTGACAGATTTACAACGCAGTTCGCATCATCTGTGCTGTCCCAGAAAAAAAACCGTAAGTCCTTTCACACACCACCAGAATGAGTCTAGAGCAGGCTACTAAATTCGTAACCCGCGATAAGTCACCTTATAGACCTATTGCTAATAGCGAAAATGATAATGATTTACTTTCTGAGTGTATAAAATCGCGTGGCATTATTAAAGGTAGACTGACTAGATTAGCGAATTACATCAATATTATTTCAAATGAACAGTTGTCTAGTCATAAACGCATTGATTTAAGGTTACGCATTCAGGGCGCGGCAAGTTTATTTACTGAATTCAGCGATCTTCAAACAAAAATCGAAAAAATCGTACGCGAGTGTGATTTAGACGCACAGTTAACCCAACGAGAATTGTTTGAAGACAGCTATTATAGCGCATTATCTAGGGCCGAGCATATCCTTAAAGAGACCGAAGCAAATGAGAGTTCCAATGTGTGTAATAGTGCGTGTAGTAACAAGTTACAATCAATAAAACTGCCCACTATATCCATGCCCACTTTTCACGGTGCGTACGAGCATTGGCTCGAATTTAGAGACACCTTCTTGTCCCTAGTGCACAACTCTAGAGAAATCAGTAATATACAAAAATTTCACTATCTTAAATCGTCATTAAAGGGGAGCGCAGAGACAGTCATTGATTCTCTTGAGTTCTCAGCCGATAACTATTCGGTAGCATGGGAGTTGCTTCTCAACAGATACAACAATAGCAGTCTATTGGTTCATAATCACGTCGAGGCGCTATTTACAATTTCTAAACTGTCTAAAGAATCACCCCACTTGCTTAGACGACTCATAGACACAGTTCCTACTTAAGAATTTACGTGCATTAAAAATCTTAGGCGAACCAACTGAGCACTGGGATACATTAATAATTTTTATTGTTACGTCTAAGTTGGATGATACTGCCGAGCGTGAGTGGGAACAGTTTAAATGCACAACACGTCACAGCGATTCTAATTCATGCCTAAAAATTGATAATCTGCTGATGTTTTTGAGAGACCGCGCTGATATGTTGGAAACGTTGCAGGTTTCGCACAACAAAATCACTAATCATGATTATAAAAGGCATAACACGGCCACGCACAATGCGTCGATAAGCAAGGTACACTGCAACATTTCCACCAATAAGCCACAGCTACGAACCACGCATAAGCAATCGTGCATTATGTGTAAAGCTGATCACGCACTATATTCATGTCAACGGTTTTTGGACTCTAATTTAGACACTAAATTGAAATTTATATCCGCAAACAAGCTATGTGAGAATTGTTTACGACCAGGGCATTCATTGATTGCGTGTAAGTTCGGGGCGTGTAGAAAATGTAACAAAAAACACAACACACTTATTCACAACGACGCGCCTAGTGACATGCCAGTAACGGTGCTCCACGCAGTCTACGGCGCCGCCTCGAGTGCGGCCCGGGAGTCGCCCGACTACCCGACCCGATACTCCGACCCCACCCAAATTCTCTCGTCTCAGGTTAATAGCACGCACATTGATAGTGATAACGCAAACAATTCGCATCAATCTGTTATGCACCCAGTATTACTCTCTACTGCAATGGTCGAGATAGCCGATAAAGATCATAATTATCACCACGCACGCGCGCTGCTTGATTGTGGCAGTCAACATTGTTTTATTTCAAAATCTTTATGTGATTTATTAAACGCAACTTGTATACAGTCCACTTACGAGATTCGAGGGGTAGGTAACTCAGTTACACAGTCTACGCAGGTCTGTGATGTTGAAATAAAATCGCGAATTGGAACCTACCAAACGCAAATCAGATGTTTTGTTTTGCCTTACGTAACATCTTCATTGCCAGCAGCTGCATATAAACAATGCGCAAGGTTTGTTATTCCAAACAATATACAGCTTGCTGATCCATTTTATTACGAGTCCCAAAATATCGACATACTAATAGGAGCAGACATATTTTGGGACCTCCTTAGCGATGGTAAAATAAGGTTGCCTAATGGGCCTGTTTTACAAAATACCGAGTTGGGATGGATAGTTTCCGGACCTATTAATTATTTTACGCGCAATAATAGTCAGTCTTTATGTAATTTTACACACGCAATAGATACTCAGCTGCGACAGTTTTGGGAGTTAGAGGAACTACCTCGGGCTGGATACACGCACACAGACGAGGAGCGTGTTTGCGAGGAGCATTTCGTTCGTACTACTACGCGCAATGGCGACGGAAGGTTCTGTGTATGCTTACCGCTCAAAGAGTCGCCAGCCAAGTTAGGTGAGTCGTTTTCTCAAGCCGAGCGTCGTTTCATAGCACTTGAGAAGCGACTAGGACGAAACCCTAATTATAAAAAACTGTATAGCAATTTTATACATGAGTACATCGACTTAGGTCACATGACTAAGGTGGATTCGTATGGAATACCACATTATCTTTTACCGCATCACGGTGTATTCCGCGAGCATAGCACTACTACAAAGTTACGAGTAGTGTTCGACGCAAGCGCAGACACTACTAGTGGTTTGTCATAAAATGACATACAGCGAGTAGGACCGCCACTACAAGGCGATTTATTTTGACATTTTACTTCGCTTTAGGCAACATAGGTATACTGCTTGTGCCTTTGAGTATTAAATTGAGGTTTAATACTCAAAGGCTTGTGCTGACATTGAAAAAATGTACAGGCAATGTTTAGTACATGAATCACAACGCGACCTACAATTGATTGTCTGGCGTGACAACCCTTCCGAGCCGCTAGGTATTTACCGGTTAAATACTGTAACGTATACGGGACCGCTTCTGCCCCATTCCTTAGTATTAGGTGTTTAAAACAGCTTGCACTTGACTGTAAAGAAACGGAAGTACAGAGAATAATCGACAACGATTTCTATGTTGATGATTTAATTACATCTGCAGATAATAAAAACGAATTACTAGGATTATGCCAAAAAACTTCTCAAGTTCTGCAGTCTGTCTGTTTTCCATTGCGAAAATGGACTTTTAACTTTGATTTCGAAGAATCATTAGCTCCGTTCTGCGCGTCGGCGCTAGGGGAAAACAATCAAGGCAAAACATTAGGCTTAGGATGGTACAATAGACTTGATGAATTTTATATTAACACACAATTTAAAGATGACGTTAATAATTGCAATGTTACAAAACGCGCAATTCTATCATATGTTTCGCAGATATATGATCCCTTAGGGTTACTCAGTCCGACCATAATATTAGCAAAGATTTTATTGCAAAGACTATGGCTGTTGCAATTGGGCTGGGACGACGAAGTGCCACGAGACGTGTCGCGTATGTGGGCGCAATTCGTGAATGGTTTATCTGCGTTAAACACCGTGCGCGTCCCGCGTCATGTTATAGGTACCGATGCTACACGTATAGAGCTACATATTTTTACCGATGCCTCGCAATCCGCCTACGGCGCTTGTATTTACGTACGTACAGTTGGCAACAACGATATGGTGTCGGTAAGATTATTATGTTCTAAAAGTAAGGTCGCTCCTTTAAAGCCCGTAAGTATTCCACGATTGGAATTATGTGGAGCTTTACTCGGGGCACGGTTATACAACAAAGTAAACAAAGCACTCCAGCGTCCTTTTGACAGCATTGTATTTTGGACTGACTCAACCATTGTTTTAGGTTGGTTACACATGTCACCTAACCTTCAAAAAACATTCGTTCAAAACAGAACAGCTGAAATACACGAATTAACGGGAGAACATCCTTGGCGTCACGTAAGCGGTAAGGATAATCCAGCTGATTTAGTATCACGAGGAATTCGACTGGAATGTCTTTCATCCTCTTCTTTATGGTGGGAAGGCCCATCTTTTCTTCACCTGTCAACTTTCAGCTGCAATGACATTCCTTTACTTTACACTGATACGCAACAAGTATTGCCTGAATTGAAGTCCGGTCTGACACATTCTTTCGTCGTCGAGCAAGTTCGCGAATCAACACTATACCCGTTTCTCAGATACTCTCAATTCAATCGTACTAGGCATGCTGTCGCATATGTACGTCGCTTTATTAATTACACGCGCGATAAGGGCAGTAAGCTAACAGGAGCTGTAAGTGTAGGTGAATTGAGAGAAGCTGATATAACGTTAGCTAGACTGGCTCAATTAGAATCGTTTCCGGAGGAATATAGGCTACTTGCAAAACACGGCGCTTTACCGAACACTCATAATTTATCTAAATTAAATTTGTTTTTAGATGACAATAAAATAATTCGCGTGGGTGGTCGGATTAGTAATTCACCTTTTTTTTCTCTAGATAAAAAACATCCAATACTCATTACGTCTAAACATCGAATGTCTTTGTTGCTTTTTGAATATGAGCACAAACGATTGCTACACGCAGCTCCACAGGCGCTTTTATACAATTTGCGCGAGACGTGGTGGACTATTGGCGGAAGGAATCTTGCTAGGAAAGTTGTACATGCTTGTGTTATATGTAAACGTCTGAAAGGTAAAACTCCATCTCCATTAATGGGAAATCTACCTAAAGAACGACTACATCCTGGTTTCCCTTTTATGCGTACCGGTGTAGACTATGCCGGACCGATGCTCGTACTTAATCGTAAAGGTAAGGGCGCTAGAACGACAAAGTGTTATATTTGTATCTTTGTATGTTTTGCTACACGCGCAATACACCTGGAACTGGTTACTGACCTGTCGACCGAGGCTTATTTATTAGCGTTAAAGCGTTTTATTTGTAGGCGGGGCCGGCCTGCTGAAATATTTTCTGACAATGGTCGAAATTTTGTTGGCCTTATGAACGATTTTAAAAAATATTTAGATAACTGTTCACCTGCAATATTAGAATACGCTTTGAGTGAGAACATCAAATTTAGCTTTATTCCACCTTATGCTCCTCATTTTGGTGGTTTATGGGAGGCAGGTGTTAAATCCTGCAAATATCACTTGAAACGGGTCGTAGGCAACGCTCATTTGACCTACGAGGAGTTCAGCACGGTACTCACACAAATTGAAGCCGTCCTGAATTCCCGTCCTTTAAGCCCAATGTCCACAGATCCGCATGACTTCACACCTTTAAGTCCAGCTCATTTCCTGGTTGGTCGACCGCTCACTGCACCTCTTAGCGACGACATCGCAGACATTCCTGCAGCTCGACTCACGCGCTATCAACGAGTGGAGCAGATACGTCAGCACTTTTGGCGTCGATGGGCGAAGGAATACGTGTCGGAACTGCAAATTCAGACCAAGAGAGGGAAGGATGCGACACCGTTGAAACCGGATATGCTTGTTGTCATTAAAGATGATAACCTTCCACCTTTGAAGTGGCATCTAGGAAGAATAGAGAAGATCATTCCCGGCACCGATCTAGTGACTAGAGTGGCTAATATCCGGACGGCGAAGGGCATCGTTAGACGTGCTTACAGCAAAATATGTCCTCTACTCGACAACTAGTGCCAGCTCTGAGCTACATGTCTTCATTGAAAGCCGGTGCTTCCAAGGCCGGGGGCATGTTCAAGCTCCCATAGAGAGCGTTTTAAATTATTTTAATATTTAACTGCGACAACACTCAGTTAACCGTTACAATCGTTTCCTATTTTTAGCTTACCTACATTGTTAACTTTAACTTCAAATCTGTAACCGCTCAATACTCATTGTAGCATTGTATCACAATTATATTTCTTGCTCGGATCAACATCTTTTTATTTCTTGGGAGCTTATCATCACCAAAAGGCGCAAACACATACTGTTTTGTCTACGCGCAGACACTGACAGTCAAGCGTTGACAATTTTCTCGTAGCCTGTCCATCGATGGGCAGCTATACAATGTGTCCCGTCACCAGTGTCGGGGCCTTTAATGGTGTGAAATATGTCATTTTTTATCGACAAATTGTCCCTCAAGTTGGGTTTTTCTCAAAAAGCCAATAATTAAAAAATACACAAAAAAGAATCTATTTGTTTTTCTTTAATTATTTTCTTCCATTTTTTATTCCATGACAATTGAAACATGATGGCTGTATAATTGTTGCATACATGTTTAGCTATCAAATGACACCTTTTTAATGTTGATAGGACATTTACATGAGTGGTCGAATTAGTATGAGAGCCCAGGTCTTGGTTACCATGAAAACAAAATGGCGGCCGTAAGAAAAAACAAAATTTGAGGGGCAATTTGTCGTTAGAAAATGTCATATTTCACACCATTAAAGGCTCCGACACTGGTGACGGGACACATTGTTTATAGATTTTATCCACCCTATGTAGGCGTTTGTATCATTATTTTGTTATGTTTAATACATCCCATTACTCCACATTCCATATTCCACATTACCCACACGTATAGCGCCATGTAATTACCTGATTATATATAATTTTCTTTCTGATTGCAACATCAGCGCTTTTTCACATCTGTACGAAGCAAACTGCATGGATATTTCTCCCTTTTTATAATATCCCTTGAAATGTTCGAAGTTGGAGTTTTAAACTTTCAAATATACAACCATTTTCTGCAAGGTCGATGTGTATTGTGAGCATGTTGAACAGCGTTAAATAAATCCTTGTTTGGCAGAAAAAAACTATAGTTTTCGGCCAGGACACGTTTGCTAACTTCAGTTGCGGTGACACAATCCGCCATTTTTCTTATTATCGCTCAGCGATCGCCATTTTTCTTACATGCGCTTTTTTCTGCCAAACACAAGGAATGGCATTATAATACTAGCAACATTATAACCCAACAGTTCCAAAGTCACGATCACGAGAAATCATCAAACCAAATAGCTTTGTTTATTAAAAAAAAATACCTTTTTGGTAATTTTGGCACTATTTATTGTTTTAAATAAATAATTAATAAATAAATGTTTCCTACATTCACACCAATTAACCTAGCCCAAAGTAAGCACTCTTAAGGCTTGTGTTATGGATACTAGGATAACGCATAGACATACATATATCATACATAAATAAGTAATATTCATAGAAATATATATAAACATCCATGACTCAGGTACAAATGCTTGAATTCATCATAAAAACATCTGCCCCTTCCGGGATTCGAACCCAGGACCGTCGGTGCGAAAGGCAGGATCGCTACCGTTGCACCAAACGGTCGTCAATATTGTATGTTTAATATGAGTATTCTAATTATTTTTAAGAAAAAATTACATTTACTTAAATATTTTGTTTTAGCATTAAAAAATATGTTATCTTTGTGGTATAGTTGAACCAGGTTTTAAAATCACGTGACATGCGCAGTAATAAATAATGTACCTAAACTTGCTACTGCGCACGACACGTGATTTCAAAACCAGGTTCAACTTATATGCCCAGGACTATACAGCGATACATTTTGTATTGATATCGATGCATCAAAAGCAAAACAGGTGGAAGAGATGATGCGATTTTTTGAGAATTCTCGTTCAATATAAGTTGAAGGGTACTGGTTATATTCCAGTGCATAACTTCTCTTTTTAAATTGTATTTATTGAATTACAGGTTCGCAGCAGAAATCATTATTCTTAGATCAAGTAATATTAATTAATTTGCTATCAACTTTAGTGTATTACCCTACATTTATATAGTTACGATGGGGCTGACATGTAACTGTTTACAAAATCTCCTTAAAAAAAAAGAAAAAAAAGTTGTATTTTTTAACATTTCTTTTTAATCTGAGCAGACACGTCTATAAACCAGGAGTTTGGATGACAGGAAATAATAAACAAAGTGTTTACAAAATATATAATAATATTCGAACAAAAATAAAAGAAATTAGTGGCCAATACAAATCGATTCAACCTCTACATTAATATATTTTGAGGATTTATACATAACATTTTTATGGCATATCTTTATAACGATTAACGGATACAAAAAACATTCATTTTAATTTTAACGTAAAATGCTATAATATCAATAATATCATTCACATTTTGTTCATTTTTATTAGATAATAGTTTGGGATAACAATATAGCGTGATCAAGTCGACTTCACATAAAAAAGTATAATAAATTTTCATTTTTAATAAAACATATGTCATATCTTACGTACGAACCATAAAGAACAAGAAACTATAGTGTATATAGCTGAAGAATATGTCAAACAGGAGAGAGCTATCGAACAAGAGCTGCTGTAAGAAAATCCTTGAGTTTCGCCGTCCCTCATAATTATACAGTATAGCTCTTTAAAAGCAAATTTTCACGTTACATTTTCTCTAAAAACTAAATTTAAACATGATTCAACCGATTCGTTGCTACATACAATTACCAGAAACGAAGGCTACGAGTTTGATTTACGTGAAAAATCAAGATAGTTTTATTCTGGGTATTTCCCTAAAACTTAATTTGAAGGAGTTATCATCGATTTAAAAATGACATGGCACCAGTGGTTAGCGCCACACGCAAAAGAAAGTGATGGCTAGCCAGACGTGCCATCCGCAACGAATCGGTTAAAGCAATAATCCTTCTTTTATGCTTAGATGGTTTGGACCTGTAGCGAGGATGGACGAAAGAAGATTAACATGACAGATTAAAAGGCAAATTTGTATGCGCAAGTCGGTAACGGCAGACCAAAGCGAACTTTCAGAGACCAAATACTGGTGTCCTGAAAAAAGACCAGGTTAAAAGTACCTTTAACTAGTGGTGTATTGGGAGGGGAACGCGGTGGAACGACGTTCCCTTACCTTTTTTCAGAACCGGAACGCGTTCCAGTACTTTTTTAGTATTTTTTTTAATTACAAATGAAAATTATATTTTAAATTGGCGAATTTGAAAAACGTTTCAAAAAATATGTTAACTAACAGAGTATTTATATTGCTTGATAAAAATTTGTGTGATCCTATTTAGGATTTTTTACAATAATATTATCTTTCTGATTTTCATCTTTTTTTGAATTTCTCTTCTTGTGTTTCTTAATATTTTGTATAGTAAGAATAAGAAAAAAAAAAGAAATTACATGAAAAAAAATAGTTTGCTTAAAATAGGACATTTTTTGCTCACACTATGCGTTCCCTTACTTCTAATTTTACCAATACATCACTTCCTTTAACCGACAAGCTTGTATGAAAAGGCTGATGAGAGTTGAAGCTAGAGACAAATGTCGGGATTGCAGTAAGTTGAAAAAATATGATTTTGTGCCTACCCCTGAAGAAAAATGGCGTAATTTTATACATGTAATAATCCTTCTTAATTTAAAAACTATATTGTAATCCCAAAATAACAACCAGCTACAATAACAAATATATTTTCACAGTTCGACTGCTCAATGTAACACTATAAAGGACGTTTCGATTTAGTCTACATATCGCGACATATAGTTAACATTATAGCACATATACTTGTACATACTTCGAATTCACATTTACTCATGTAGCATAGTAAAAAAATACAGTGGCACTAAATGGTTGCTTAACTGACAATTTGTAGCATTAACCCATTCCATGCGGCGATATAATTTACACTTATTAGCCAGGTGCGGAACGGTTTTCGCCCGTTAATAAAAAAAACGCCGATGGGCGTTTTCCGCACCTGAATCTAACATCAAAATAACGCCAATGGGCGTCCGCAGCAACGAATGGGTTAATACTAAAGTTTGTTAATTCTAACTTATCCTATTTGGTAAACAATCTTGGCACAACTTTTAAACGAAATCGCCCATTTAAAAATAAAATAATAACAAAGTCAATAATCTTTTACAATAAATCGTTATTATAGACTGAAACCTATTGAATCTAGATATCAGTTGATTTTTAATGCTGCATTTTTTAATAAAAAGGAGTGCCAAGATTGTTTACCAAATAGGACAAGTTAGGATGAACATACATTACTAATTCGACTAAGATAGTAATGGTACTAGCGCTGCTTGCTATTGATAATATATGACCAGACTATAATACTGAAAGTTTAACATGTAATAAGAAAAGGTAATCCTTAATTAAAATCTATAAAAGTTCATAGGTTGAAGGACTGGTGTATAAATTAAGGCTACGGAAGTAAATAAGAATTTCGTTCGGCATATAAACTCCTAAAATGGAAATACTTATTTATTTAAGCTGTATATATGTCCTCGATTCATATTTTCTACTTTTACTAAAATATTAAATCGTAACAAACGCAAAATGGTAAAAAATATATGAAAGTGAAGTAAAATTTGAGACAGACAAGGCTAATTTACGCTGTAGAGTTAATAAAGATGGTTTCATATAAGTTTCTAAATTTTCGCAGTCACGGCCAATAGCTGGACAGACCATTCGGCTGTGAAATATCTTTAAGCAAATTCTTCTGTAACTCTAAACGTCTCAAAGGAGATATCTATCTACTATTTACAATTTTTTGTGGACACAAAGCTTTATCAGATAGCTGTACCTACTATTTTTAAAAATAAGATAAAATGCATTACATGCAATCATGGGGCATCGTTCAAAGTCCAATTTCAAAAAATGTCAAAAGCTGCAAAAATTCTCCATTTCATTTTTATCTTTAAATCCAACACATAAGGTTCAATATATATGGAGAAAAATTTAGTTTGGGATAAGTTGATGTACTGTTGTCCGTACGTTATTGCAATAATTGGAACATTTATAAATGGTTAAAAAGCTAATACAGATTAGTCACTTTTGGACACCTCGCCAAAAGCAAATATGAGATAGGAAAAGTAATTAAAAAATTGTAAAAAAAATGCCTTTTGTTTTTTTTTTTAAGTTACATTCTACAGCCACTTTTAAATTATGAATTTCTAGCTTTCTAGGTGATCCTAGCCGTCGCATATGACAGCTCATGTCAATTATGCCCAAGCCTCAATGACGCATGTCCGATGATAGCGAAATGATCTCGCGTTAAAAGAAGTGTACGATAACAAATGAGTGAAAATCCTTTTAATTGCACGGAATGGTAGAGTTTAAACCACACTGTAAATGTTTTTATTTCTAAATTTATTGTATTACAGACAAGACAACGTGGAACATTTTAGCAAGGTGACCAAAAGTGACCCTGTATTAACATTATCACGGATAAAATTACAGACATATCGATAGGGCCAAAAACATGTAGTCATTCGACAAAAATCAACCTTAATTCAATGGTCACTGAATACCCTTTTAATTAAAACATGGAATTAATGGTAAACTTTAAAATCAATACCATTATGTTGCCTGTTGTCAAATGTATTTTTGCCACTTCGATTGTGTATATATTTTTACCCTAGAGTGTACACAAGCCTTACTGTGTTGGAAATGGCGTTTTGAAAACTTAAAAAATAGGAACGCCGCGAAACAAAGTTAACTTTATCAACTCTTGCATTATATCCCAACACTGAACAACAGCGTTTTTGTAGCTATTCAGTTTTTAAGTTACAAAGAGATTTCTTAGCAATATAATGTACATATTTCACTCTCAAATCACAAACAATTTGATTGTAGCGTACTGCATAATTGCCTTTGAACATTGCACATTTGATAAGTATATCAATTTCGTATATTTCACTAGCTATATAAGACATTGGCAGTAATAAAAACTATAAAAAATTTCAGATACTAAGTATATACAACACAGCGTATGTAATTCACAACTACAAATAATAGATAATTCAGAAAATTCATTATGATGATTAGGAAAATAGAAAACAACTGAAAAATAAGCGTTGATCCCTAGTTAAAAAAATATATATATGTATATTGTACAATCTCAATTAAGTCCGTCCGTACAGACACAACATTTTCAATTCATATCATAATTAATTTTCAAACCTTTAGAAAAAAAAAGTAGTCTTCAAGCGTTATATAAATTAATTAATTACTTTTAATTCATCCATCAGGCCTTTAAGCATCATTAAAAATCTTATATGAGACGCCTGATCACGTCAAAATTTTAAGAACGTTTAAAAGCGTCGTGGCGGTGAATGGGAAAATTATTTTCAATATCAACCTAACGAAATCGATCTTCATTTGATTGAATATAAAAATTTAACCAAAACAAGAGGTTTCAACAACTATATATTTTTTTTTAAACTGTCTCCATAATTTTCTCTTTCCTATTACTAATCACAATCAATATCTACTAAATGAAAGTTATAATCTTTTAAATATAAAGCTATAATTTTGTAAAGATTTTAAAATTTTCATACAAAAAAACATATTCGATTTTTTTAACAGGCATCCCAAATAAGGTTGTTATATAAAATAATTTATAAAACTGTACTAACGATTGACTATAAAAGAAACACTTAGAAGATATCTAGAAGAAAAAAGGATACAAAACTACTGACTATAGTGGAAGCCATACATATAACTATAATATAAGAGTAGAAAATATATTTATACAACCTAATTACAAGAGAAAAAATGGCACTCGCAAATAGAAAATATATGACAATCATAGTCACTTCATGATATGACTAGTCCAACTAAAAGTGGCAGGTCAAATTATATAAAATGTGGCAACACTATCGTTTTATCTACATAAGCATACTAAAGTAAAAATTCACACATTTTCGTAACGCAAGCACTACTTTGAAACTAATGATAGAAAACTATATCTACTATCTAAACAAATAAGTTTTAACATTATTATGTTTCATCACGTCTTCGATTATATTTACACGTATCATATTAGATCTTTACCTATGAAATAGTCAAGTTCTTACTCACTATTTGGCGAAAAAACGATTTGTCTGGAATGTCCTTTACTAAATTTAATAATAATTTCTTTTAAAAAAAATTTCTGGGTAAAATAAACATTTTGTTAGTTTTTTTTTTAATTGGGATTAATCTTTGCTCAATTGTGACTTTAGACGTAAATTGTTCTGTAATACTACCAAATATTAGTCAATACTACATAATTTTGTGACATTAAGTACTTCCTAAAATGACTAAAAAAATATTGGTTTGTCATTTCATAGGTAAGGATCAAAAATGTTCTCTCTAGATGGTATGATAACTGCCAAAAAATAGGGAACCGAATTAAAAATAAAAGAAGGATATTTAGGCTGTTTTGTTAAATGATAATCTAACAAAATTGTAATTCCAGCCAATTTATAAAATGTCTGAATGTAAATTTGACCAATATAGGTCGAATAATAAGGTAAAAATTATATAAAAAATCAATTGTCTTGTAGGTGAAAAATTAAAAGATATAAATTAGTAAAACTTAGTAAAAAAACGGGTCTTGGGCATTAATTACAGTTATTTTACAATAGGCAAATTGTGACCATATTATAATTGGAATGATATTATCAATTAAAATATCTCAAATTTCAGAGATCAGATTTCATTAGTTAAATAATTTGAGCAAATTTATAAAAAAAAATTATCTTCATATCTGGTATTAACACTCGTTACTGGCGAATAATCGTAGGTACTTGTACAAAATGAATGAATTCCGCTCCGATTTTACCTGAAAAGGATATGAAAAAAAAATAAAAAATGAAAAAATATAATATGTGTTTTGCACATGTAAAGGAAAAAATGTGCAAAATAAATTATATTATGTTCTTTTTAAAGTTTTTATAAGAACATATCACTGCAAGAGTATATATATAAAAAAAATAGTTTGCAAATAACATGCCAGGAAATAACCATTCATTCCACCGTGTTTTTAGAATTATAAGATGTTCGGTGTTTTATTATTAAAAATTATATTTTACATTAGTTAATTTTTTTTGTATTTATTTGGTGGTCATGTACTCACGCGCAAGGTCCCGAGTTCGCTAATTGGTAGAGACATGTTTGCCCGATGTACTGATAAGCCGAATATATTTGTTACAGATTCAAAGTTATTTATACCCGGTAATTATATTGAATTGTATTTAATTTTTAACGACACAACCAAACGATTCTCCAATTTCAAAAGATAAAAAGTGTTACCATACCTACACGAGATTTCATAAAACATTATTTTAATTTAAAATAAAAAAAATACCACCAATTTTTTTACACTTAAAGAAAAGTCTCTCACTCATAGGTTATAAGAAAATATTAAAGTTTAACAGCAGATTTTTTTCCATAGTAATAGAAAATTAATTTTATTTCATTTCATAATAATATTTCCAAAATGGTTTTTTTTTTACTTTTAATACTTATGTATCTTCCTTAAGTGCACAAGAATAAATAATAATCAATTTCCTTATTTTAATACTTTAGAAAAATGAAAAAAATTTAAAGTGGCCGAAATGTTATATAATTACGAGGAATTAGATTTTAATATAATTATAGATACAGCATAAATCTACAAAAAGCTATCTCGGGTTGCGGATTTTAAGCGGACCTCACTGTACAACCACGAAAGTAGCAGATGGAGCAGTAAATTAAAACATCTTAAACAATCTTTGTCATCCTATAATCACGGCTCTTGCAAAGGAGTCGAAACGTCAGAGTAAAAAAAAAAGAAAAAACTTGTTGATTATCTAGAAAAAAGGTTTCATTGAAATTAAGAACAAAATATCTGTCGATATTTTAATAAATGAGTTTTTGTGACAATATATTTACAATATTTTTTTGCAATAAAAATGCATTTAAAAATAATAATTAAACCGCTAAAACTTAAAAGAGGTTTTGATAGTGATGAAGCAGAAAATATAAATTCTATCAAGATTTTTCGTATTTTGTAAAGCAACAGTATAAATTGATAAATTAAATATAAGCTGGGTACACACAGATGATGTAAGCGAGAGACAAAATGCATGCGGAGAGATCGTTGATTTTTTACATTTTATGATTTTATTTTTAGCAGTGATCAGGGAATTTACGATTTTGATAATAACATTAAATTCTGAAGAGATATAAACCTTATTAATGTCTTTTAATTCTAGTAATAAGGTAACTTCTAAACATTTTTAATTTCGTTTCGAGTCTTCAACCACAAGTACTTTTAACATTTCATTTATATATTTATTAATATTAATTTAAAAATATTGTCATAAACTCATATGCCCACATCTTTTGTTTTTATTAACTGTTTGGCAGAATAACTTTTTTCCTTACCCTCAGTCATTGAAATGTCACTTTGACATGTCAGTGAAAATTCTAAACTTTTCTGGTATAGGCAAAGAAATATTCGTCCTAGAGATTCTCAATAAAAAAAAAACTTTTTGAAACTATAATAAAGAGAAAGTGGATTTGGATTTTGATCTTTGAGTTCTCTTCTAATAGTGTTCAAAATAAAATAAACAGCAGGCAAGCAAAATTATTTTCATATAATTTTACCGCCCGCGCTGTCAAGTCAGTAATGGGATTACATACAACTTCACCTTCCACATATTTGTATGACCATAAATTCGAACTATCTATCTCGTTCTTTCTTAAGTATTAATATACATTCCGAAGAGGTTTACTATAAAAAGAATTATTACTTTTTAAAAGCCCCGAAAAAGACAAAAGAGCACACCAATCTTATGTATTTATAAATATATATATATATATATAGGTATATACACATCTCCTAATTGGAACCTTGTGGACATTTCAGCCACCATTACTTCGATGTATGTACAAGTACTATGTACTATTTAGAAGCATAGTCACACGTATAGTAGACGGCATATCAAGGGTGACACGTACATTTATTTCAAATTAACATTAAACCTTCTTTTTAATTCAAATTAAACTATAAAAAATATCGTTGATATTATCACTTACGTCACTTAAAGAACACCTAATCAAGACCACCCTACATAAGCCGTTTTCTACACATAACTGCATAACTTAAGGCACTACAGCGATTCATGCATTACATGCATCAAATATAAATATCTACTAAAAAACCCACGAGTACAGACAACCTAAATCGATACCACAAAAAAATCGAATGTTGTCAATTAATATTGAACTCTATTGCTAAGGTTTTAAGCTAAAAATAGATCTAAAAAAATTGAAATCTTTTTGTAAGTACTAGGATTGTCTGTAAAAGAATTAAAATAGTTGCCGAGTCACAACTTTTCATTGTTGCATAAAAATCACCAGTGTTGCCATAACACAACATTGAAAAGCTGCCAAATTAAAATAATAATTTTTAATATTAATTAGAGAGGCAATGAACTTAAAATTAAGGAACATAAAAATAGCTTCACATTTCAATTATAAAATATACCTTATTAAAAACACATACAGTTCTAATTACTTATTTCCGTCTCATTAATAGACGCGCGAAAACGCAAATTGTAAAAAAAATAGAATAGTGGGTACTCTCATTTCTTTTCCTTTAACGTAACAGAGACAACAAATCATACAAAAAACAATTGAAATTTGAATGACAAAGAAAACGTATAGAAAGCATTTATACTGGGTATAAAGAGGTAGTTCTTATTTATTCAATGGAACACGAAAAATAAAAACTCTTACGATTACCAAACTATTTATGATGTCTATACTATGTCTTAAGATATAAGTCGTATATCGTCGTTACATTTTTTTGTGCGCATGTGCGGGATTTTGCGCATGCGTTCTCATAATTAGTACCTGCCATTTTTAAATTTCATGTCAGTTTTTAAAAAAAATGCGTTTTCATGACTAAATTTATTAAATTTAGTCATGAAAACGCATGCGTTTAACTGATTTTATTCAATGCGCATGTGCAAAATCCCGCACATGCGCACAAAAAATGTAACGAACACGACTATCAAATAGCACTTAAATGCTTGAATAACAAATAATACAATAATTACATAGTCGTTTGTTCTTTTTATCGATTGTTCGATACATATAAAAGTATTGCATTTGATGTTGTTGGTAGTACCTAGAACATGGATAGATGGCGCTGGTGTCAGTTTAAGATGGCGTCTGTTAAGATCTCAGTAGCTCGAGTGAAAAAGTACACGTCCGTGAAAAAGTACACATAGTGAGGGTATG
Organism: Calamotropha paludella; assembly: GCA_927399485.1. NCBI lineage: Eukaryota > Metazoa > Arthropoda > Insecta > Lepidoptera > Crambidae > Calamotropha > Calamotropha paludella. The sequence goes on along the minus strand of OV656830.1, from coordinate 8,392,310 downwards.
TGGGTTTGAATCCGCCTAACAACTGAGACAGGTTGAATTTTTTTTATGTAAAAAAAAAAAATTTTCAGGCATAAATTATTATAATAGAAAAATACTAGAAAAAAAATTACTCGGGTCACAAGTGAATTATCACGCGGGAATCGAACCTGCAACCTTTGGAAATCCGGTCCAATGCTCTCCCAATTGAAAAATAAAATATAAAAAAAATATAAAATTACTAGCTTTTACCCGCGGCTTCGCCTGCAAATTTTTTTTTCAATAAGAAGTATCCTATGTTACTTCTAATACCTCCAAGAATATATGTACGAAGTTTCATGATGATCGGTTTAGTAGTGTTTGCGTGAAAGCATAACAAACAAACTTACATTCACATTTATAATATTAGTTGGATTTGAGGATTTTTTTGTGAAATTAAGGTAGGATGCTCCAAAATACAGATCTGGACCGAACCGAGACAGAAACCGAGAAAATCTGGAGACTACTCCAACTACTACGAATATCCATTGGCTCGGCTGTTATAGATTATTTATTTACAGAAATAAAGTTATTGCCAATATCATAAGATTTTTTTGTAATGGGCTCCCAATCCCAATCTAGTCCGAGGGCCAAGATATTGGAACGAGCTAACCCAGAAGGTGCCTATTCACCCTAGCTTTGAAAACGGACGGGTTATAAGTACTCGGAAATACAGACACAGAGAGGGAGTTTCACTCCTTTGCTGTGTGCTATATAAAAGATATTTAGAAGCGCTTGGTGCGACAGGTAGAAATAACAACCAAGAAACAGTGCGTCTGGATGTCCGATGGAAAAAGGGAGATGGCTTTATGAGCATATGCAGCTCTTGAGCACACACTCCAAAGTACATTCTGTGGAAGACCGAGAGACAAGCAACTTTGCGGCAGTGAGCTAAGGTGTAAAGATTACTCTTCAACTATTTGCTGTCACTATTGAGCTCTGCGCTGAATCGTGTCCAGTGCAGCAAGTTGGTATCTTGCTGAGCTGTGCCAGACGTAGCTGCAATATTCCATGCAAGAATGGATCGGATATATTATGGAAGATTTTGGGTTATGTGATTTAAGGGGAATATATTCAAGTAAAAAGTAAATAGTATGGAAGAAATAGGGAAAAAATATGTCATTTTATCCGACATGAGATATGTTGCATATAAAATCGGGAACAATTCTAGTAACTAAGTAGGTTATATGATCTAAAATACTTGACTGAAACAACGTCTATTATGCATTAAAAAGTCAATTTGACATGACTGATAATGACGTCACCACACACACGCACGCACGAACGCACGCACGCACGCATGCACGAATCCACGACCGCACGCCCGCACGCACGCACGTACACACGAAATGAACGCAGTAACAGAACGTATGTACCGTAGAGAGTATGTGTTCACTGACGTAAAATAATGAAATTTAAAATATAAAATGATTTATTTGATCTTCAGTATCACTAACTATCCATCTCCCAGGTGTGGTTTAATATATTAAATACCGACCGAGCCCTACAGTAATCGCATATGATGTGTAACATCTGACATTTCACCTTAGTAAGCGACGAAACTTCACAGCCAAAAAAAAGGTTCAAACCATTTTGACGGTTAACCCTACCACAGCGCGCGCTCATAGGTCAAATCAAAAAGTGTCCGCTCATTGGTCAAATCAAATATAGCGCGCCCTCATTGGTCACGAAATATCATGCGCTCTTTGGTCAAATCAAATAGCGCTCTCTCATTGGTCAAATCAACTTCCGTTCCATTTCACGAAATCACTCCTACAGATTGCAGGAAAACTAAAAGAAAAATATAACATATTAACGACCAGTTATACATGCTTTCTATATCACAACTTCGATAAAATCCAAAATCGAATGCATTTTTGTTGTCTATGAGTTACGAATGGTCTTTATTTCCCAAAGAAAAAGAAAGAGATGGATTTCAATTAAATATTACGTACGAAACGTTCTGCATGTGGTGTACTGGTATTCAGTATTAAGTTCTATAAAATATATTAAGATTTTTACAGAATAGAGCTAACTTGGTAACTAATCGTCTAAATAAATTTAATCGAGTTTTTTATCCTATTACAATCATGGTATTGTTCAATTCTTGTTCTAGTCGAGAAGAATATTTTTCTCAGAAAACCTAGAAAATGTACCTAAACACGTATTTGTTGTAATAAACCATTAAATGACCTTAACGCTAAACGAAATGAAATCGACTTGATTTTATTTATCATTAATAATAAATTTAAAGACAAAAATATAATTGGAATAATAGAATTTCAAAAATAAAATCGAAACTTACGTTTTCCATACGTGATATCATTATTCTTCTATCATTAACTTACGTAAAATAAACGCTATATGTCATTACAATTACCGTACCTAGAATTCATAAAAAAACATCATTAATGATTTAACATGATAATTTAATGATCATCACAGTCTATTCATCATCATGCCAAGATGCTAATGATATGGCGATCACAATAGCAACTGAGTAAATATAATGTAAAATTTCAAGCATCATTTAATTAAGCAACATTTATCATTGCTACGTTAAAATGATATAATTTCAGTCACAATAGATGAAATAACGATATAAAAACATGTATTGTACTTTCAAAACACTAATCATTAATGATGGCACAAGGAAAACTATCATTATCACGTACAATGGCACACAATGATATCATTATCACATCCTGACATGATGACCTTGATTCTATCACACAATAACCTTACAGTTACACTGATAATCCAGTCTCAAAACCACCACTACTACCCAGCACCGATTTAAAAGCGTCCTTACTGCGCTACGAATAAGGTTCACAGATGAAACGCTACTTGGTCATGGAAAGAGCAACTTTTGTTATTTTTTTGAGTTTAGGCGTCGTTTTCGGTCGCATTCGATCTCGCCTTACCTGCGTGAGGCGCATTCTCTCGCACCTGCAAATATAATTAATCAAATAAAATCATACAATACAAAACACTTCATTGATTATTATCAATTCACCATTGAGAAAATTTACAGAAAAAAAAAGAAAACTTAAAATAGTTTTAAAATATTTATATATTTTATGCATTTTTCAATATTATCTTTATAGCTTAAGAAGAAATCTTATAATAGAAAAAATCGACTCGGCCCACAAGTGAATTCTTAGGCGGGAATCGAACCGGCAACCTTTGGAAGTCCGGTCCAATGCTCTACCATTGATATACTACGGGCGGTGTTATCACTCAAACCGATCACATCATTATTAATTATGAAGAATTACATTTAAAAAATTGGTACATATTATTTTATATTTGAAAAAAATGAATGAAAATTCTTTAATGTCACACAGATAGTAAGCTCAAAATAAAAGAAACAAACATTAAAGGCAGTCTAATCGCTAAGAGCGATCACTACCACACAACCAACCAAAAGAAATCACACAAATGGTGTAACGCACCAGAAAGAAACCCGTCAAAATTATTAAACTTGAAACTATTGTCCATAATAAATGAAGAAAAAAGAGTAAAATATACATACATATAAATATATACAAAGTCTCCAGACATAAAACTTACGAAGTTATGTTGTAGCTTTGACGTTCAAAGATGCATTTTAAATGCTTATGTTGAAAAAAAATATTTTATCTTTATTTTTAACAATGGTGAAAGAATTTTTGAAATCGGTTTTGTAGTTTTTGAGTTTATTCATTGCAAACATACAAAAATACAAATCTTTCCTATTTATAATATTAGTATTGATGTCACAAATGCAATTGCATAGGTCTTCCCTACGTAAGAAAATCTTAAGGAGATTGGACTTGTTATAAAAATCGCAAATACAAGCGGGACCAATTGCTTTACATGCCAAGCGAATCACGAAATAGCTCAAGATTTTTTTATGTCTCATCCTATGATCGGACTTTGTGATAGCTAGAATTAAGTAAATCATCATTAATGATATAACATGATAATTTAATGATTATATGACATCATGTTAAGGTACCAATGATATGATAAATCACATAGCTATTTAACCTCTTTAATACTGCCGTTCGTTAAATAAAACGTGGCTATGCCACAAAATCCTTTTCTTGAGATATGAGCGGAATCAAGAAAAAAATTAATATTTTTCCTAGAACTATTTCAAAAACGATATGTAATAGAAAAATGATTCTTAGACATTTAAAACTCGAAGTCGTTGAAGCTTAGCGACCTATCAGCTAACAAACAGCAGAAAAGCGGTCCGAAAAAACCTGCTCCGCTTCATGTACAATGGATATGTCAGTTATAAATTCGCTAAGGGATTATATTAATTTCGTTTGTTTCAAAGATGTGACACAACATACAGTAAATAAAAAATAAAAACTTACTTGTCGACTAACTCCGATGTGGATAAGTACCGGTGCAGATACCGCATCTGCCCCGGGTGTATGCGGTGAGCGGTCACGTGAGCGTGAGCGTTGCACGCGCGTCTTGAACGCGCCGCTTGATACGTGAACGCTGGATCGTCACGTGGTATTATACGTGGGGAAGCGCGAAGGGCGCACATTCCTACGACAAAATGTACACATACATTAAAAATCGACACCTAACATTATCTCAAACATAGAAACACACACACACTCACACACACGATCGCACGCACCCACAAACGCATGCACGCACGCACAAATGCATGCACGGATGAATGCACGCACGCACACACGCATGCACGCATGCACATACGCACCATACCTTCATACGTCACACCATATTTTTAATGCTTTTACAGTTTTAAACAACTCAAATTTTGAACCTTTGCTAAACATCGGAAGTATGTTTATTTTAAACAAAAGGTTAATATGATAAATTATTAGAATAGAAAAATACTAGAAAAAATCGACTCGGGTCACAAGTGAATCTCAGGCGGGAATCGAACCCGCAACCTTTGGAAATCCGGTCCAAATTCTCTCCCAATTGAAATTCACTTGTGACCCGAGTCGATTTTTTCTAGTATTTTTCTATTCTATTAATTTATCTTATAAGATCGCATTGAAAATGCATAAAATATATAAAAATTATAAATCTAACATGGCTGTTTCATCTTAATCGATTGACCAAACATTTGTAAAAATGTTTCTTTCGAATACGAGAGGATGTTCCTCTCATTGATGAAACAACGCTGGCCTACAGCGTAAAATCAGGAAGGTACTAGAAAATTTCGGCGAGTGTTCGCAAGGCTCGGTAGCTCAATTGGGAGAGCATTGGACCGGATTTCCAAAGGTTGCGGGTTCGATTCCCGCCTGAGATTCACTTGTGACCCGAGTAATATTTTTTCTAGTATTTTTCTATTCTAATAATTTATCTTATAAGATCGCATTGAAAATGCATAAAATATATTAAAATTATAAAAAAAAAAGTTAATATGTAATGTGTTTTCATTTATATACAGTAAAAAAAGTTTTTTTTAAATTATCCTTAAAGTTATAGAGGGGATGGGATAAGTTTTAACCACCTCACCACGATCACCAAGGGCACCCCCTAAAAACTGTTCTAAACTCTCACGTGATTAAATGAATAATTCTATTCAGAATTCGTAAAAACTACGGAAGATGTGTGGTGATTACCTTCAGTCTCATTAGTGACCTTTGACGACTACCTTAACCCCTTAAAACTCGAGAGCATTATATCATGCGCGCGACAACGATACCTAAAATTTGCGAGTCTATAGCGCGCAGTCTGATTTAATCCTTATTACGACTTTGGTAATGGTTATTTTTGATTGAATGATATTTTTCCCCGATAGAGAGAGAAATAACCCATTTAACACAAAGCTGGGCTTCAAGGGGTTAAGTGTAAAGAGTTGTTGTTATTCTTTTTGCCGCACATCATACGACATATATGGTTTATATGTATACAAATGTGTACAAAGTGGGAAAAGATTCTTAACGAAAACTAATCTCACTAATTATTTCCATCAATACGATGTTTTTTTTTAGTTTAGGTTTTTTTTAATTCATTAACAGCCAGCAAGCTATTTCAAATTATGCCAAATGATAAGTATGAGTTCTAATATTATGATTTAAAAAATTTTGCGAAAAAGGATAGACAGAGCGAAAGGATGTAGTTTCGAATCCCGCCTGATCTTTTTTTCTTATAATAATTTCTTTATGTATACATTATATTTACACAAACAGGGTGAAACCGAAGCAGATGGCTAGTCTATCTATCCTTATTATATTATAACATTACTTTGTGTGTGTGTTTGTTACCATATTGTCTCGCTATCCTAACATTGCAAAACTAAACTTGCCCTTACATATTCCCGCAATAACAATACGATAGCGTGTTTCTTCGCGCTACAGCGCCACCTAGTATAAATAAAAAACAATGTTTGTAGGTCTCTTCCCTATGCCTTCCAAAACCATTGTGTTTATGATGAAACTTTGTTAAGTTGTATAGCATTGCAAAGCATGCCTATGCATCTAATTATAAATAAAACAACTTACCCGTTATATAAATATCTTCTAAATGGAAATAGTTGGTCCTTAACGCTGCAGCGTAGAGTGCGTGAGCTGTGGGTGTAGATAACGCATACCCCGTACCCGATAGATACCTTGGGTATACTCTACCCCCATACATATACCTCGGACTGTACCTATAAGATAAGTTTTAATTAATAATAATATTAATTACATTCACACTGATTAGCCTAGCCCAAAGCACTCTAAGGGTTGTGTTATGGATACTGGGGTAACGGATAGATATACATATATCCTTCATAAATAAGTAATATTTATAGAAATATATATATAAATACCCATCACTCAGATACAAATTATTCATGACACAAAATTCTGCCCCTAAGGGACTCGAACCCAGGACCGTCGGTGCAAAAGGCACAAACGATCGTCAATTATTAACCGTAACAAAATGTCTATTGTTTGTTATTTAAGTACTTAAAAGGTAGATTTTTATATCTAAAGATTCGACAGGTCAAGTTGTCGCCCTGATAGCGAGGGATATGCGTTCGAGTCCTGATTAAACTAGAGATAAATTATTTTCTTGTAATAGTAATTTTTTTTTTAATTGCACTAAAGAGTAGATATAGCCCATAATTTTGATATTTTTTGCAGATTAATGTAATAATCTAAATTTATCAATTACGTTTTCTTCTAATAGTATTTTGTTACTTTAATGACTAAAAAAACTTGGTAAGTGTACAAAGTATATGATTTAAAATGTTTTATTTCAGATGAAAAATCTTTTTATCGTCTATAGTTTTTCCCCAAGTAAAGAAACCAAATCATTCACCTCACAAATAATATTTTTGTGTGTAAAAGATAATTAAATTATTCCACTTTTAATGGATTTTATGTAAGTATATCGTAAGCGTTTTAAAAACAAACAGACATACATGACAGATAGAACTACCACAGCGCTACAAGCGCGTGAAAAGGGAAACAAATTTGGACACACGTGGTAGAAGTGAAACCTTCAAAAATAATACCTACGTACATGTATACAAAATACCACGGTTGTGTTATTTTGTATACATGTATGTAGTGGTTGGTTGCCTTCTCTCAAGCTTTGTACTACGCATGCGCACAAAAACACGTATTAACACACGTACACAATGCTTCCTATCGTACGTTAAATCTTATGAATTTATGTCTCTTTTAACTGTCGCTTTTTCGTTTCATCGACTTTCAAATCACAACGATGCTAAAGAAGTTTTCACTTCAAAAATAAGAATAGAATATATCGTCAGGTGGAAAGGGTAGTGGAACATCTCCGAATTTTACGTTGCACTTTTTACTGTGACTCCTAAACTTATAACTTAAGAAAAGGCAATTTGGTATTGTTATGTATGTATATTAAGAATAGCAAACTCACCACTTATTGTTAGAGTCTAAGACAGGCCTGGCACCACAGATGAGGTCACCAATCAACAAATACTCCTTTCCCTTGTACCCATTCGCCACCCTATAATTTGATAACAATTTATTATCTTACATTCACACCACTTGATACTAAGGTAACGCATAGACATACATACATACATACACATATATATATATATATATATATATATATATATATATATATATATACCGAGTTGATTCTATTCTATTCTGCTGAACAAACCAATCGTCAAACGTAGTGTTTGTCTGAGTTTAAACTTGGAGAAATATGGCTTTGGATATGTCACCATAAAATTGTAAATACCGTTAAATTATAATCTATCTCGTGATATTGTAAACTGTCGAAATATTGTGAACCGTAACATAGAGCTTACAATTTCACGCATTATTTTTCGATATCGGTCGGTCTTGCAATAAGCCCTTCTGTTAGGTTAGGTTAGCTTAGTGCAATTTGGCGGTTTCACTTCGATAGATTATAATCTACCTGATAATGATGCGTTAAATTGTAAGCACTATGTTACGGTTCACAATCTTTCGACAGTTTACAATCTCGCGAGATAGATTATAATCTAACATTCATTACAATTTTACGTTGACAGATACACGCTTTAAAGAAGAAAATCGAAAAATGTTACAGGAAACTTATTACATTATTATATAGTTTGGAACAATATAATCCTCTGCTTTTTTATCTGGTATCAAAGAATGAATCTATAATTTTTAATACGGTTATTTTTTAACATAAATTTTTGTTGCGTTTCATACCAAATAAATTATTTTCTTCAAATCAATTATTCATTGGTTTTTTTAACTATCCATCGATTATTATTTCATATTGTTTATCTATCTTACGAAACATCATATCACAGACATCACCATACTGCCGTGGTATTACTATAATGCCGTTAACTACCAATTAGGATTTGGTGATTCTCGACCTTATTGTTATAATCATAAGGTATTAATTGGTCCAAATAGAATTTGGTAGTTAACGGCATTATAGTTATACCACGGCAGCATACCCATACTATATAAAACGTACTGTACCTTTCATCAAACTCCTTCGATCTATTCTTAAGATTCAGCACTAGATTTGGAACATTTATATACATATCATCATCCGTCTTCAGTATATAGCGGACTGCAAAGAAAAATGAGCTTTAAGTCATATACTGTAAAAGCGATTATGTTACTCCTCTAAACAACTTCATAATATCAATTGGAATCGAGACGGTTACTTGGTTTGGCACTTAGTTAATTAATATTTTATTATCTATGATTAACTGTCAATTCTAATAAACCATCCCTAAGTATAGTATAGTATTGCATATCCTGATTAGATAAGAGGTTTAATATATAATCGAAGTTATACTTCTTTAGGCGCGTTATGAAAAAAATGATGAGTGAAATTTTAAAATGCGCGCGCGTCACTGTAAAACAAAAGTAACAGGTTGAAGTTGCCCGCAAATGCGACATGGAATAAATCAGCAGGATGAAGTTGGCCGCTAATTATGAATGTGTGTGTGTGTGTGTGATTTTAAATTATATATGGTGGTTAACGATAATTTATACAATATTATAATTACAATTTTATTTAAAAGTGGTTTTTATTTTGTAAACTTTTTATGTGGTTTGAAGTTAACTGTCGGTATGTATTCTATTTATTTGTTTAGAATATAAATTGTATTATTATTTTTACATTATTATTGGTTAAACTGTTTATTTTAATGGTTTTTTATATATTACTTGATTCTGTATACAGATATATAGAAAATCTATTAATCTCTTGATGCTTCTTACTGACCACTATATAATTTTATTTTTCAATACTGCACTCAAATAAGATATATTGCCATTCTCACAATTATTTTTATTGATTCCTTGTTTGTATTCTGAAATATAGTAAGTGGTGGATAAGGTAATTATTCAAGGAACAAGCCTTGAATAATAAATTGAATTCAGCGGGAAATGTCTTTTAAATAAGGAAAAAGGTATTAAATGCAAATTCAATATACAGCAAACAGCACATCAAATTATACAAACACAAAATAACTCTTATTACAACGGCAAAAGGTAAGTCCAAAAGTAAAAGTGTATATGAGATGTGCCGATTGTACTCAATTTGTTTCCAATCAATCTCAATGTCATCGTTTAAGGAGATGCATTAAACAATAATACATCTTGCGCTTCAAATCACGATTCCAATATGCGTTCAAGGTTTAACGTTCATTTGTTTCTTTTTTCCCGCCATTTTTCATTTGTTTATAAGTTGTCTTTTGTGAGAGCAGTGGTCAGTGCGTTTGTTCTGCTATCGCGAATAGAGTTACAGTTAGCCTCTGAGCCACAAAGTATTGGTCGCAACCCTCTCTAAGCAACGCATTAATTTTGCTAGTTTTTATCAAACACAAACAGAACACAACACAAAGATTTACAGCTATAAAAACTCTTAACAATGTCAAGAAAATTTATATAAATAATAGTCGATATCAATTTTCGGAATTGTACGCCACTAAATGTAGAAAGAAAGGCGTCTCCTTTAAAAACGTTATTAAAAAAATTTGGAACGTGTTTTTTAAACAACACGAAAATTTTATAACCGGCTAGTAACATCTTTTATTCAAAATGTTAAAACCTTTTTCGTATTGAATTTTTTCAGCCAGAAACATATTAAACCGGACGGTTTTTTAAAAATTAATTTAAATTGTACATATTAAAAAATATGTACGATTAGCGACTAGGTCCAACTTGCGCAAAATCTTGTTTATTACAAACAATCCCGGGACTCGAACCCGCGATTTGCGGGGATCATTCCCGCTCAGCCATTATAGTGGTCATTTATACCACATATACATGTCACCGTAAATTTGTAAATACCGTTAGATTATAATCTATCTCGCGAGATTGTGAACGGTAACATACTGCTTACAGTTTAACGCATTATTTTTCGATAGATTATAAAATATCTAACCTAACCTAACTTTATTATATATCGCATATTTAATCTACCGAAAATTATGCGTTAAACTGTAAGCAGTATGTTACGGTTCACAATCTTTCGATAGTTTACAATCTCGCGAGACAGATTATAATGTAAAGGTGTATACAATTTTACGGTGACATATACACACTTATAAAATTCATTGTCTCTGTTTATAATATTAGCTTATATTAATCTAAATGTACTCACCACTATCATTGCACTTATTCGTAATCCATTTAAGCATCATAATAGATTTTAAAGTTAAATTATTGTACGAATCTATAAAACCTTCTTGTATCACATCACCATACTTCTCTACTTCTTCATCAATTTTAACTTGGACGTCACTATCATTTTGCGATGGCATCCCTAATAAAAAAACGAGTTTGTACTCAGGCAAAATGTTGCCAGTATCGTTATCATCTCCCTTATCAGGGAAAATGCTATTTTCCTTCAACGCTTTCAACACTTTCTCCAAATTCTGATTGTCTTCATAACCCCTAGGTGGTATTCTCATTATATTAGATTCATAATTGTAATCATAATCATTCACATCAGTTTGTTCACCCAATTCTTTATTCATATCGAATTCTGGCAACATATCTTCATCGTCGTCATCATCGAATCGCTTCTCATCAGGTACACCGTCAGTCTTAACTTTCTCCATATTTTGTTTCAACGCTTTAGCTAATTCCGGTATTAGCTGACCAAGACTGGATATGTCTCTAGCAACCCTCTTCTCACTTATATTACCACTAATATTACTCGGAGATTCAGGATACAGATCGTAAGTAAAATTATAATTTTTATACCTATCTCTAACTGTATTGTATATCTTTGAGATTTCTATGTGACTTTTATAATTTCCCCAAGTGTCACGTATAGCTATTCTTCTGTCGAAATTTGTCGTGGAAGAACACACTACTATGAGGAGGAAGATTTTTCTGTTGTTATTTCTAGTGCATATATCTGATGGTTCGTGGATAGTTGTGACATTGTTCGGCTGGACGTATAGTTTTGTATCACGATTTGTATGTATCGACCAGCCTGCCACCAATCCTGAAAAAGGTCAGAACACATTACACAATGTTTAAGCTTTATTTAAAATACTAACCATTTTGAGTTTATCAAATAAAAAGCTCATATTATTTTTAGCGTAATATTTTTTTATACATTCACATCGATTAGCCTAGCCCAAAGTACTGTGAGGCTTGTGTTATGGATACTAGGGTAACGGATAGACATACATATATGATACATAGATATTTAATAATTATAGAAATATATATAAACACTCATGACTCAGGTAGAAATGTTCGTATTCAACACACAAACATTTGCCCCTTCCGGGAGTCGAACCCAGAACCGTCAGTGCGAAAGGCAGGATCGCTACCGTCGCACCAAACGGTCGTCTAACGGTAAAAAAATAGTATTTTAGACCAAATGAATACTTTTCTATTATTATTTAATATACATTATGTGCTTGAACAAACCTTTGGGTATCTGATCGTTCGCCTTATTATACACCGGTATGTACATGAGGACACAAAACAATATCATAGCTGTGCAGAACAGGAAGAATTTGGCCAAGACTGTGATAGTTGATCTTCTTTCTCGCTCCTCCATTTTTGAGCTGACGTAGGGAGCGTACCGGCGGCATCTGTCGTACCTGAAAGCAGATGTTTACAATACGATAAATTGGATATATACATTCAATTAATTTGACTGACAGACAGACAGACAGAGTGACTGACAGACTGACAGACGACAGACTGACAGACGACAGACTGACAGACGACAGACTGACAGACTGACAGACTGACAGACTGACATACTGACATACTGACAGACTGACAGACTGACTGGCTGACTGACTCAGTCACTCGATCGCTCGCTTACTTTATCAAACATTCTATCTTTATCTCATTCTCTCTCTCGCTCTCTCACCTATCCTATTACCGGTCATTGCAAAAGTTGCTTAACAACTGCAATCGTAATCCAAACATGCCAACCGCTACCATCGAGCTAATCTATAAAAAAAATTGCCTTGAGCTATAAAAAGTATCTAATGATTCATAATGGCCACGACTTTTATTGTTCTCTAATGAGTCTGTCGATACTTGGCTAAATTTGAACAGTAAATGAATCTTTAATGGTTAGAGAACTATGTAATTATACAATTGCGTCAATAAAGTGTAACCATTGACAACTTTTCTGTTTTTAAAACCCCTGTTTTATTGTTTTTTTTTAAAGAATATACCGCCAGTCAATGAAAATAGAACACCTGTTAAAATGGTGAAAACCATGGGCTTCCAGTGTTCAAACACAAAAAGAATTTTCGCGATATCACTCTCCGTTTCGGAGTTATTGCAGTTCAAAGTTTCATAATTAAGTTGCAGTAATTAAAATAAAATTACTAAAATCCTATAGTATCAATGATATTTAACAATCATTAATTGGTATTTTTTTAATTGCTCGTATAATTATGAAAATAAACGTCCAAAACGATTCCTTGTTATTGACAAACCGAATTAAACTGCGCCTTAAATCAGCTGGTGCTTGACCCCTCAGCTTGACCCTATACTTACCAACCTCAATATGTTCAGTGTGTGTGTCACTCACACAATCGCTGACCTAAAAGAACTAGTGACGGGTAAATGCATAGTGAACAATTGAAATGTTTCGATTTCTTGACTCTCTAATCGACTCCTTCAAATTTTATCAAGTCCGCAGAGTTAATAATTTTAGTCAGGCCGAAAGATACTAAGGTCAGAATCACATTTTGATCTTAAATCGAAATCGATCTGACAACAATGACATCTCTTTAAAGATAACAACAAAAAACCGTGAAAATACGCGATAGTAAAAAACAAAAACATACATATTTCTTATTTGTAAAAAATACTTCCTTACCTTGTTTCTGTTACAATCTCAAACTTGGTCTACATACGCAATACAATTTTATAAACAGTAAAAAACTTGGACGACGAATTTCCAAATTATACTTTACTTAATAAACAATCATCGTTCTTTGTAACGTACGTTTATAAATTCACTGAATAAGCGCGCGCATGCGTAAAATATACGATCATCAAACGTACAAATACACGCATCAACGGTACTTGCGTAAACTGAAATAGTGTAGGTACCCATACTACGAAAAATGCCAGTAACGAAATGCATTTGTGTGTAACGTTTCGTTACTCGGTACTAAATGGCCCACCCGTTACTCAGTACCGAATACATACGATTTGCAACAGCTCTAATATTCATACGAATCAAAAAGTCGATTCTGATACCAATGTCTGAATTAGTGATTCGATTCACATTTTACGAGTAATATTTCCCAACTCTACACAGGGCCGAACTTAACTGGAATATTATTAAATACCTACTTTTGAAATGTCATTAAAATCCTTAGGATCATTTTATTGACTGTTTTGTTCATACACGTGATGGTATTCAAATTACCATAACGACCAGCATGTACACATCTTCATCTTTATCGTTTTTAAAAAGTAGATTTCCTAGATAAGTTTCTAATAACAACAGAAAATACTCTAAATCACAAATCTTTACAATACATTAAACGTAACATAATAAATTCAAAAACAGTAGCAACGCAATAAACAAAAACATTTAAACAATCTGCCCCAATTAAAACATCATACTTTTGAAATTAATTCCTAAGTTCAGCCCGCGAAATGAGTGGCACGTGTAAGGCTGTCGTAGGTACCTTTTATCTTGCCGAAAGGCGAGCTTGCAGTAGTCGTCAAAATTAGGCTGTGGATACATTATTTTTTTATCGGAAAAATATTTTGTTGATAGTAGATAAGTACCTAGGCGCGTTTTTAACGTAATTTTGTGTTTTTTTTGGATTCGGATATTAGAAATAATATCATTTGACGTTGTTTGTAACTACTATTCATAGTTTTGATTTTGCTACTTGGGTGCCTAGGTATGTCCTTATTATTAATAAATCGACTCAATCAATTTATTTAACGTTTCTGGTATTAGTTCGCGTTGAAGTGAGCCTGAAATTAAAGAGTTTTTACTTTTTATTAGAATTCCGTACATCAAAAATAAAAACAAACGGACCCTTATGATAACAAGATCCTTTTTCTGAAAATATCTGGATTTTTTGTTGAAATTAACCACTACTAAAATATGTTCTGCTATACGAGAGTATAGCAGAACAGATGTAAGTTGATGGTACCTAAGGGTCATACTTTTAATTTTTGTTTTGAAATTTATTTTCTCAGAAAATAATATAAAAACATGTATTACATTCTACAAATAACAATATTGCATTATTATAACATTGATGGAACAAGTCATTTATTGTTAATGTTTGTAGTAAACGTTATTAATTTTCTTTTATTAAATATTTTTCCAATGTGTGCACACCTTTAGGTAGGTAAAGTCCCTACCTTTATTTAAAATTTCACGCTAGTGTGTGTACAGAAACCAGGGTTCCCAACTTAGAAGTTTTCCCCCAAATTTAGGGTGTAAATAAGTGAGATGGGATTTTTGGGGGTGTTATATGTTTAGGGTTATTTTTATGGTTTTTGTGAACCTTCATATTTTTTAATATTTTATTTATCGAGAAAATTAAAGATTTAAAGTATAGGCCCTGGGACAGCCTTAACTAGCTAATCAAATTAATTTTTTACCTAGCGACCTCGGACTTAGTGAAATCTAGTGTACTTAAAATCCAAGTACAGTACTTGGAATATTCAATCGAAATGGTGGATGAATGATCTTGTACAATATTCAACCCATCTCCTAAAATATTAGGCTTATTCAAAGTCAACATGTATGACTTTATAAAATCTGATTCGCCAGAAGAAAATGAAATAATATTTGACGTAAAAAATGTAATTTATTTTTATAAATGAAAAATTAACAAAATTATATCATACAATTTATTTTTAGGGGGATTTCCAAGTAATTAGGGCAAATTTAGGGGTTATTTGAATTTAATTTAGGCTAAATATTTTCAAGAGTTGATAACACTGACGGAAACTAACCACAATTCGCGGACGTGATTTGCTTATTGTGTCGTATGTGCTAGTTTTTTCGTGTGTACTTTTCTGGATAAGTACTACCTATTTTGTGATTAGTGTGGTGTTTATTTA
Organism: Calamotropha paludella; assembly: GCA_927399485.1. Lineage (NCBI taxonomy): Eukaryota > Metazoa > Arthropoda > Insecta > Lepidoptera > Crambidae > Calamotropha > Calamotropha paludella. Next base: position 8,376,276 of record OV656830.1, on the reverse strand, counting down.
CGGATAATTATGCCTAATTTTATCAGTACAGTAATATCCAATACACGGATATGGTTTTGGCTTATGGAATGGGCGTTGGGAACTCTGGAGAAGCATTGCGTTTGTATCTGGACTATTTCGGACACCGCAATAATAACTATTTGCCCTCCCATGGTAGAATATTGTGAACGTAGTTCAGCGTTTAAGAGATCGTGGCAGTTTTTCCAATCGCAACGTGGATTCCGGTGCTATAGGTGACGTGGACGTTAGGGATTCAATTCTCGCTCATTTTGATGTACATCCTGAGGACAGTACAAGAAGTGCCGGTCGACTTTTTGAAGTCTACAATGCCACCGTACACAAAATCCTAAAGACGGATGAACAGCCGCGACATCCATTTAAGTTTACAAAGGTGCAAGCATTATTGGTGGAAGATTACGAGCGCCGCATGGACTATGCACGTGCAAGACTGTGTGTGTCCGTACAGGAAAGGAACTTTGAACATTTAATTTAAAGTGTTAGTGTATTTAGTGCTGTCTGGTGATTGAAGTGGAAATCATATTGATCTCTAATGGAGGTGATAACAACGGCACATTAAAAAGGTAGGTTTTAATTTTTTTTTTAGTACAGTCAACAGCATATCATGCAAAGAGCAGGAAGCACTTTGGACTTTGCACCGGCTTTATTTCGTAGGCGTAAGCGCTAATATCGAGCTGCTTTCATTCACCGTGACGTGCTATTGACCGTACATTGTGGAAAAGATGGTACTCGTACACACGGTCCATTCTCACTCACCTGAGCGAGAATTTATTAAATTATTTTCAAAAAATTAGGCATCTTTGATAAATAAAAATAGTAAATACCTACGCGTGTGACGCGGTCAATGAACGCGGTCAATCAGCGTTGACCCACGCGTTTAAATTTAAGGCGATGCGCTCCGTTCTTTTTTATTTCTAATTTTCAAAACTCTGTTATTTATTAGTTAATTGAAAAACTGATACAACAAATCTGTTACATTTGCGATACATGATAACCCATTAAAGCAGGTGTTCTATTTTCATTTACACCCTGTATAATAAAAATGAAATGGCACATAACATTTTGTTTTTTTTTAATAATAATAATAATAATATATTTTACATACACACCGATAAGCCTAGTCCAAAGTAAGCTCTGTAAGACTTGTGTTAGGGTAAAGGTTAGACATAAAAATAAGCCTAAAAGATATATTATATTTATAGAAATAAACAAGTATATAAATACAAATGCTCGTATACATTAAACAAACATCTCCCCACCGGGCTCGATCCCGAGACGCCGGTGCGAAAGGCAGGATTACACCAAACAGTCATCAAAAGATTCGACAGTTTTTTTTACATTTATATACTTTAGAATAGAAATATAAATCAAAAGAGAGAAGAAGTATCACTTTTTATCTTTACCTCATTCAGAGAATATTCGTGATAATTTTAACAACATTTTTTTACTTTTCTGGCGGAGACAAAGGCAAAAAATTATTCTGTCAAAAACCATCATTTTTTTATATTTAAAAATTGCCTTTTACATCACCTTTAAGTGTACAGAGTTGGTGCTATTCTATTCTGTAGGACAAACCGATTGCCATTCGGATTGTCTGAGTTTAATATTGTGGAAATATGTCTTTCGATACTCGATATATTGTAAAAACGGATAGCAAACTTTTTAATGAATCAATAAATCAGGATGTGCAATGAAATGTCAGCAATATCAGTCTTATCTCGAGATATGTCTCAGCCCTTGTTTCGGCATAAACTTTTTGCGCAGAATATTGTTAGGCATAATTTAAAAAGAAATAAAACTTGCGGACAGAAAATTGTAACAATGCAATGTATATCATTTATGTCATGTTATAAGTATGTCAAGTATAATAATAGTCATTTATTTCTTTCTCGTCACAAACTTACATGATTTAGGATATTATACATTTCTTGGTGTATTTAATGTTTGTGCGAGACTGATGCCTGTGCTAGGATAAAGCCTGTGTTACAGGTCATCAGGCTCCCACTCCCAGGGCGACTGTATAACCTTGTTCTGATTACATCAATAAAAGAAAAGAAAAAGAAAAGTACAATACAAGAAATACAGACTAACAATTTTGATGTTGGGTCGTATATTGACATGTGTGCGTAGCTATGTAAAAGTGTGTGTATGAAAGTGTGTGTGTATTTGTGTGTGTGTGTGTGTAAAACTTTCGTGCATATATGCGTTTGTATGTAACATTCATTCTAAGTCAGTGCCTTCTAAGCCGTCATTAGCAATAAACTTTCAATTTCATCATAATTTAGATGTAATAATAACTATGTTTCGTAATATCAAAATTCTCCCAGATGGAGTAAAAAGCCATTATAAGGCCATAAATTACAGCGATGGCGTAAACAATGTTGCCAGTAGCGTATCCATTGCTACCAACAGTAACAGTCTCCAAATAATATTTACTTCCCAGTCATTTCACTGGCGTTAGAGATGATCATGGAAATTAAGATTTTTATTTTATTTTTGATAGAAAAATACTAGAAAAAAATCCTGAGAATAACTTGTGAGCCAAAGGCATTTTCTTTTTAATTTTCTATAATAATTTCTTTTACAAGGTAGCATTGAAAACGGAAAATATAAAAATCATAAATTAAATGGCGGTTTAATATTTATCAATTGTGTAAACATATCTAAAAATGTTTCTTCTGAATGCGAGAATACGTGTTACAAAAAACCCCGTAAAAATGTAATAAATTATCAAAGCGAAAAATATTGTCAACCCTAGTAAGCTGTCACTGCATAGACCTGAAGTTATCATAGATTATTTAACAGTGTACTCTTTAACGGATTTTAAGTTTTTCATTCAAAAAGGTTTGCATACTCAATAAGGAATTAATGGGTTCGAAAAACGTCGTCGAAAAAAAAAACGTTATGTTGTCAATTTTAAATCTTCTCATCGATATCTTACAATTATTACGTGTTTTAACCAACATTATTTCTAAAGTGAAAAAATGGCTATGTTTTCTAACTCTGAATGCTTGAATGAATGTTATGCGTAGGCCACGAAGATGGCAACTTAAATGCCACACAAGCCATATCCCGGCGAGCAAGGTTGTGCAATGAGCAAGGCGGAGCACACTGAGCCGTTCTGTAAATTTGTTGTTCGTAACGAAAAAGTAAGTGTTAGTTTAGGTTGAAAGAGACCTAACATAAAGTACCTATGTTAGGTCTTTTAACATTTTCTTTGACTTGTAATATCGATCTGAGCGGCTTCTGTACATTTTGTTATTAACTCTATGTCGTTCAGCGGATATTAGGTACAAATGTACATAAACATTTTGTGTTATTTACTCTTTAATTATATGGAAATAGGGTTGGCAGATAAGTGCAAACAATTTTTTTATTAATTTTGGCGGTAAGTCATGCTGCGATACTACGGGTTTCAAATATTGTAAATTGACTCTTTCTATAAGGACCATTTAACCCCGTTTCCGCTTTACGGGTATTTTTAACACGATCTATATTCCTGTCATTGATGCAGGAAAACTGACCTACAGCGTAAAAGTACAAAGTACTAGAAAATTTCAATGGGTGCTAATAAGGCTCGGCAGCTCAATCGGAAGTGCAGTGGACCGAACATTTAAAGGCTACGAGTTCAAGTCCCGTCTGAGAAATAACTAATAAGACGAGTCGATGTTATTAATAAACCGATATTGAGACAAACGACGATCGCAGGGATTAGACAACTTTCCCTAGTGGAAAAGAACTTAACATACTAATCAAAAGGCATAAATTGACATAAATTACAGGTTTTTTTAATGGGTTCGCTCTTGATCGCAATCAAGCCTGAGGGCAAAGACTGAATCTACGATGGAACGAACTAACCCAGCAGGTGCGATCTCCCTTTCCCTCTTTCCTTCTTTTCTATAGTTTTGTCGCTCTTTCTGTAGGAAAAAGAGTAGACTTTTTCCTGCTGTTTTTGCTCTTGGGCAATAAGTATCCATGGCTCTGACGATTATTTACTATAACCCGAACCTATATAACGTAATTTATGCGAAACAGTTACCCTATAATTAAAAAAAACCCAGCAGGTGCTTATTCACCCTGGCTTTGAAAACGGACGGGTTATGTTAGGTTTTTTTTTATTCATTACCAGCCAGTTATACTTTTTAAAGAAGATCTTTCCTTTCGGGCCAAATATGTACAAGTTATTTGAAAATATTCATAAATCTTTAGAAACTTTAGAAACACTTATTTTATATAAAAAATACTTTTAAATTAGATTTTTGAAAAGATAATAAAACACAAAAATTATACACTAAATTACAACTGCGTAGAACGAAACGCGGCGTTGACGGGACGGATTGACATAAGTAAACAATGACATTTGTCACGCCGATTGACGTTTTGTTGTATGATTTGTTTATTATTAAGAATCAGAACTAATATTTTAGAGAATCTGGATGTTAATAGTACTCGGCCATAACCTTGACATTTACTTTAATTATTATTTGCTATTTTTAATTACAACCGTCACTTAATTTACCTTTACGTTTAAGTAATTACCGTTTACATCAAGAAAAAAATTTTTTTGTTCATTTTTGATATGGTTATGTACATTTTATTTATTTAGAGAGTAATATTATTGAATAATAATAGATAGCATAAATATCTATTAAAAGTAGATTGCTATTCTTAGCTTTAATTAATAGGTTTATTGAATAACTATAAACATCATGTAATATAATCACACATATTTATACTTTTTTATTCAATTACTTTGATTTCTACATTTTATGCGTCTTACACAATTCAAATAAAACAAGCCCTTCGAATCAGAATCTAGTAGATAATTACAGGTAAAAAAGGTAGTCGAGAATCCAAGAATTATTTACAGCAGCCAAATCACGAGTGTCTGTCCAAGTAGATACAGTCAGGTCATTAGAGTAAGTGAAACCAAAATCCAGAAAGAATAGCCGATTAAAAATGAAATAAACACCACGAACAAATAGCACTCCCAGAGAGAGCAAAATACCGAAAAGGCTTTATTTTTAATGTGACATTCAGTCAGATGTTAACAAGTTTTCCACGGCTCTGGAACACGGTATTTTAGTAAAGTCCGTAGGCTGAGGAAATAACTAAACGCTTAGAATTATTCGCAATAACAAGAAATATCAATATTTGCTCTTGATTCTACTGTATTTATTAAAAACAGAAGAATTCATAAAGCAGCATGTTGCTGATAAACTTGTATACATTTTATATTTAAGACTGAATATCGAAAAATGTTTACATAACTATGCTACAAAACGCTTCAAAATCCAAAACATTATGCTTGCCAGTTAAAAAAACACATTTGTTGCAAGTAATGTGTATTTTTGAATGATTGTTTTTAGTGGTACAAATGTATTTAAAAATAAATCAGTATTGTTTTCGGAATCTACATTTTTTTTTGCAATTTTTTGGTATATTTGAATCTTAGGTACACGTTTAGCCCTAGTTGTATGGAAGAAAGAAAGGCTCCTTTATGCAACAAAATTTGGAACCCATTAAATTCTGCAATTTGAGATGTATTTACATATTTGAAAGAACAACTTTTTGAGGATTTCGAGCATAATTTATTTTATATTTAATCCTGACGTCTCGACTCCTTTACAGGAGCCGTGATCGCAAAAATCCGTAAAGAAGTTGTTTTAATTAAATGCACACTGAAGTGCAACAACTAAATATGTGTTTACTTACTTTTTATCACGCTTTATACGAATTCGCATCTCGTTTAAAATTCTATCTGAAGATGAATATAACACGCAAAAAGAGACCCTCTAGTGATAATGATAAAGATGTAAAAGAATCAACTCCGATTTTGTCCAAGGCACAAGCACTTTTATAATGATTTAATAGCTATGTAGACTGCATGACGCGGACATGTTTGCAAATGACAACACAGATTGTGTCCACGCGACCGTACGTAAGGGATCTACGTCATTCATACATAGTGTGGAACAACCCTTGCATTGTTCTTGTGATTGCTGACTGGCTGGAATGCCCTTACATCCGGCACTGTTGTTATATTTTTTATTGGATCCCATGGACTAGCTTCAATGACGCAATGCCGGTTACGCTATAACTTCCCGAGTTTAATAATTTTTACCGATTTTAATAATTTTTGTGTAGAATCGAATCAACACATTTAGGACCAGATTTTGAAATTCACAAAAATAAAAAAGTTATGACCAAAAAGCATTGGTTGTATGGGATTTCCCATTGAAACAAAAAGCGCACGCTTTTTGAAAGTTTTCATTCTTATGGAATTTTAAAATATACTAAACATTATTGAATTTTATTATTATTTTATTTATTTACTATTGCGCTCCGCTCCAATCTTTAAGTAACGTAAGTAATTACAGGCGTTACTTGGCGGAAGTCCTAACCTAACCTACCTATAACTAGGCATAGGTATAGCAAGTAGAGCTTCCGCGATTTTCACAAAGACATTGTTAAGACAAGTACTTTTTTTTCTATATCAGATAAATAAGATACCTTGCGTAAACAAAAACAATTATGGTTAAATTGGTTATCATCTCGCCACAAAAAAATGTTGACACTCATGCTTAAAAGGTTTCACAAAAAATGTGAACAAAATGCATAACACGAAAATAACTAACGATGACCATCCGGATCGCTGACTTCTGCGTTTATTACGTTACATCACAGTGTATTACTTTTTATTGTGACATTCCTTAATAAGTAAAAAGAAATATGTAGCTTACTTCCGCAAAATGCTCATAATTGCTCATAATAAATAAAATCATTTATTTCAGAGGAAGCCGATAAACAATCTTCAAATTTCATAATAGTAAATATTACTACATATTTAATTATTTTTTTATAAGAATAAAATAAGGTCAAATTAAGAAGTAAGCTACATATTTCTGCTTTACTAATTAAGTGATGTAATTATAAAAAGTAATACACTGTGATGTAACGTAATAAACGCGGAAGTCGACGATCCGGATGGTCATTGTTAGTAATTTTCGTGTTATGCATTTTGTTCACATTTTTTGTGAAACCTTTTAAGCATGAATGTCAACTTTAACGCTAAGATCATTACTGTGAAGATACTTGACTTCGATGAACGACCGTTTGGTGCAACGGTAGCGATCCTGCCTTCGACGGTCCTGGGTTCGAGTCCCGGAAGGGGCAGATGTTTTTGTGATGAATACGAGCATTTGTACCTGAGTCATGGGTATTTATATATATTTCTATAGTTATTACATATCTATGTATAATACATGTATGTCTATCCGTTACTCTAGTATCCATAACACAAGCCTTACAGTGCTTACTTTGGGCTAGGTTAATTGATGTGAATGTAAGAAATATTATTATTATTATTATTTGACGTCGACGCAAGTAAGTACTGTGTTCATCGATGTTTTGTACGTCGAGGTCCCTTATTACACTTTTTAAACACACACGCTGTTGAAACTAAATTAATTAATAGTAAATATTAGCCAACATCACGTACATTATTCTGAACCCAATTTGAGGTAAAAAGCAGTAGTGTTATAGAATTCAGAAACAACCACAGTGCCATAAAACCCAGAGCCGATCCAATATAAAAAGTTTCGTTTTCTACTCTAACCCAGCCGGGGTTTGAACCTGAGTCCTAAGAGCAGCGTTACCATCAAAACCGGTACCTGCCACTTGACCACGAAGATCGTCGAATATCTTTTAATTTACCTGTGAAGTAATATAGGGCTATCGTCACTATCGCGGCTTGAGGAGTAGCAGCGGTCATCATCATCCCACTGTTTGTCACCATCCCGATATGCCATGTATCGTCCTGCAAGTTGAAAACTGCTATCATTAACTAACATTTACTATAGAATGCTTAACGCATTGTTAATATTCTTAAAGAAATAAGACAACCAATTGAAAGGAACTAATTTTGTATTGAGAGCCGATTATTTATTTCAGTATGTGGCAACCATATTGTGGCTGTATGTTTATTGATATTATATGTATTTATTACATTTTATTTAATTATTTTATATATTAAGTGCTATTAGTAATAATCTTTTTGCCTCTTGTGTTAATTTGTTATTTACCTACTTTGTTGCCGGCGTATCGTGATTGTTTTTACTGTTGGCCGAACTTTTTGGCCGAAAACGTCATTATCCATATTAGATTGTCTAAGTATTAGATTAAGAATGGCTGTTTTTGTCACAAAATAAATAAATAACATTATTAACTAATTTTATATATAAAAATTCCCTGTCAAAGTGTTTGACCGCGATGGAGTCCGAAGCTACTGGAGCTGTTTTGATTATTTATTTTTCATTTTGCTGTATTTGTTCCGACTTAGGACATAGGATAGATTTCATTTTAATTCACAACACCGCAACGCGTGGCCGAGTCAGCTAGTATTCTTTAAAAGGATACGGCAAGCAGTTTAAATGAACTACTATTATATAACATTGTTATTTACTAATTAGTTAATAAAATTATATTAATTAAAACAACTAAATCTTAAGAGAACTAAAAAAAAGTTCACGTTATCCTATCGATGGTACTTAACTGAGTCACAAGGAGAAAAAAAATTTGAATAACACTAATTTACACCACATGTGGCTGTTTCTACCCGATATTCTTGTCGGTGGATGATATTATCTCTAAACCATAAAAAAAGAAGCCTTAAACGGTAACTAAAGACATAATCTTCCCATCATTACAATAATTTGTATGACATCTTATTGTTTAAACGTGTATTTGCACTTTTTCATTATGTACCAATAGCTTACTACCATGTTAATTGGCTAAAAACTTATGTTTGTACAGTGTGATCACTGTCTTATGAAAATGTTAATAGTACAAAGATAAGTTAATGTTGGAGTGTAGGGAAATCACGTAACCAACATAATTAAGTTATGTTTACTAATAAGATAAGTATTGTTAGGTAAGTAAACGGCTTAGCCGTTATTTATGATAGTTGATATATCAATTAATTAATATTGTAAACAAATAGAGGACGCGCATATGTAGGTCGCTGTGATAGCTAAATTAAGTGGGTTTAGGTATGTGCAGTTTAAGACTGTATAATGTTTTTATAGCAAGAGATATACCTGGGAAACTGACAGTTATGAAGTTATCGTAGATCAAAACAAGCAATTTTTAAACTATTTTCATGATTTTGGAAGTTTCAAACGATTGTTCATACTCAAACGAAGAGATTCAAAAACACCTTTATACAGAATTATTCCTGTATCACTTATTTGGGTGTTTTGAACCTGTTTTGCGTCGAACACTTATAAAAGTGTAACAGATATAATGTTTTCTGTTACCAATCTGTTAGAAACTGTTTTACGTTTAACTATCTATGTGTATACAGTACCCCAACATAGGCATTTCAAAGTACCCAAATCATTAGCGAGCTGTCGCATAGTTATGCCAATGTGAACTTTATTGACTGTAACAGATACGAGGGTGGGTCAAAAAGTTCGCGGAATGGAGGGTAAAAAGTAAGAAATAAAACATAAAATTATTTTTCCTTCTCAATTTATTCCCCCTTAACTCTAATACTAGACCTATCAATTCATTAATTAATACCTTCGAAAAAAAAATATTTCTCTTTGTCGTCAAAATAGGCCGAAATTGCGCACTTCTTCATCGCTGGAAAATTTCTTCCCTCAAAGCTCTTTTTTCATTTTTGGGAACAAATAATAATCACTTGGGGCTAAATCTGGGCTATAGGGAGGATGTTCTAAGATTTCGAAGCCCACTCTTTGAACAGCAGCCATGACTGCGCGAAACTCAATTTTCTCCATGTTGCAAATTTTCTTCCGGATTGACTTGTTGATTGATGTGTACTCAGGTAATTATGACCTATTTTTTTTTGAAAGTTAGTATTTATACTCTTAATGAGTGTCACAACTAGTGCAGGTAGTAAAAAGTTACCTTTCCCCCCTCCATGCCCCTCGTTCCGCGAACTTTTTGACCCGCCCTGGTATTAACACTTATGAACCGGTATTTTCTAAAACAGATTCAAAGTGTTGCACTTTCTTTCTGTTTAACTTTTAAAACAGATATGAAAAACAGTGTTCAGAACACTATTCGGATACCGCTAAAATCCCTGCTCAAACGTCTCTGAGTGGCTCGTATACCGGTTTTCATTGTAACGCCACTCCGGGGTCCTGGGTTTGATCCCCGGCCAGGTCAATAAAGAAAACGATTTTTTTTTATAATGGCACGGGTATTGTGGTACCTATGTTGTTTCTGAATTCCATAACACAAGTTGCTTTAGCTTCTTAACATGGATAACACGTGTTACACGTGTACTATCGAAGCCTCTGGCACCTTATCAGTCCTAAGTCGAAAGTCGCTAGCACACTGCACGATGCCTATCGCTTCAGGCCACGACCCGCTCCATTCAATTAACAATGGCGCGCGTGCGCAAACAAGCAAGTGAGAGCAGATTGTCAGTTGACAGTACTGACATCAAGGGCGATTTTAAAACTAGTTGTTTATGATTGGCCGTAGTATAGATCGTAGTAAAATACGAAGCCAATTAGGGGTCGTGAGGGCGTCGCACGTCCCGATTGAGGTGGAGAGGGGAATCGACGGCACACCTCGGCCGCCATTAGGGTCGGTCGAGAGGTGCGGCGGTTCTTCTCCCCACCAAAAGAGGGCCAGCGGTTGTCGGAGCGGGAGACGGGCAGCTGCATTGCACTTGGCCCTCAGGAGTGCGGGGTGTTCAGGGCGTCACGATCCACCCCGTTGCTCCGTCCCTCACGGAGCATAGGCGAGGTCCGCCCACGAGCGCGGACCCACGCTGGTTCGGGTCGCGGAAGAAGCCGTAAGGGGCCACGCGACCCCCACCACTGTGTTGCGGGACGCCGCAGGGTTTTAGTGGGTAGGCCTCCAAGCCATTACCGGGCGCTAGGGCGGGTAGGGGCATGGAGGAGAGTCCCACATATCGTCTCGTGCTCTCCCGGCACGAGCGAATGCGTAACGCATTTACTGCGAAAAAAAAAAAAAAGGGGTCGTGTGGGCGTGTCCGATGCGATCAGTTCCAACGAATATTTCTACAAAGTGGTAAGACACGAGATACCTCGATAGTGCGTGGGAATAACGTACGTGATGTTGTCTAATATTTTTTTTTATAACTGTAAAAATGTCACTCTTTACCATTTCAATTAAGGACCTATGAAGACGATAGACATTATTTTCGGACCAGCCCGCATGTTCATTATTGCTAGGTGTGAAAAAGTGTTGTGTTTATTCAATTCTCGACTTTGATTCCTTTTTTTTATTTAGGATGGGTTAGCTCTCGATCCCAATCAAGCCCGGCCAAGGCAGAATCCACGATGGAACGAGCTAGCCCAGAAGGTGCCTATTCACCCTGGCTTGGAAAATGGACGGGTTATAAGTTCTCGGAAATTCAGACGCAGGCAGGGAGTTCCACTCTGACGTATTATATATGTTTATCCGGTAATTTTCAATAAAATAAGTAATTTAACTGATTGTTAAGTTTACTTATATAAGGTTATCTCCTATAACCTCGATTATATATATATATGGTATAGTTGAACTTGGCCATTGTTTCATTTAACCGAATGGACCCGAATAAGAGTAAATCGTCGTTCGGAAAAGTGGAACATCTCCTAATTTTACTTTTTAAGCGTGGTACAATACATCTAAATGCCGTCTTTAGGTCAGTGTTGCGGACTTGATTTATCAAAGAAAAGGCTAGTGGAGGAAAATGGGTTTTCAAAAGAAACAGAATAAAGCTTAATGCGAATTACATATCAAAGTCACAAGACAAGAGAACCAAAACAATTGCTTTAAAAATGACAGAATTTATAAAAAAGAAACTTAAATAGCAGTTTTTAAAATAATCGACCAGTCTGGGCTAGTCCGTAACATCGTCCACTTTTTAAAGGACCGGGACCAACTTCTTTAACGGTCTTTTTGAGAGCCCAGCTGCAGTATTTACATCTGCTACACGCTCAATGCCGTCTCTTTTTCTAAATGCGAGATACCCTGCCTATGGGCCAAGTGCCTCTAAGTAATTGGCTATCTACTATTAAAACTAGATCACCTTCTTTGATTGATGGAGGCTTCCCACCTCCTCGTCGGGGAACCAATGTCGGCAAATATTCACGTTCGGCAAATATTGACACTATAGGACCCAAAATTCCTATAAATACGCTTTAGGTGTGAAAGTGCGTTGCGCTTCGTCAGCCGTTGTGGAAGTGCAGATTTCTTTAGCCCGTAATTAAAGCTGACGATGTCTTGCAATGGTTGAAATTTAAGGCGAAGTACTCGAGATACATCGCCATGAAAATGAAAATAACTTTATGCAAATGCACTTAAAAATAAGTAGTTTCTTCGTCCAACATTTTTACCTACCACCCATTCAGGACGTCTTTTAACTGACAAGAAGAATGGGCGCAAGAAACTCGTCAGCTTTAACAGAAGTAACGACATTTACAATATAATACGTCGTCACCACACACAATCCACAAAAAAGAACAAAATTATTTTGTTATGACAATACTAATAGTGTTATGATATCATTATTTCTTTGATTACAACAAAGTCAACAAGTATCTGTACTAACTTAAAGTAAGTATCTCTGAACATTGCAATAACATACAGGGAATAAACGACAAATTTAAGAAAGCATGATTTTGAGATCGCAGTTGTGCAGGTAACAAACGAAGAGCTCGCGGATCATTCGAGACCCAATCTCCCATTTCGAAATTGGCCTTGCTATTAAGTAACACGATATCAAAAGCTAACTGTGCAGCCTCATCAACATTTTTAAGACTATATAGTCATCCATATATACATCGTTAATAATAGCATGAGCAGCCTCAAAAAAAAATGTTGCGGACTGATTTATTAAAGAAAAGGCTGGTGGAGGAAAATGGGTTTAATAGCAAAAGAAACAGAAAAAAGCTTAATGCGAATTACATATCAAAGTCACAAGACAAGAAAACCAAAACAATTGCTTTAAATATGACAGAATTCATAAAAAAGAAACTTAAAAAGAAGATTATAAAATAATCGGCCAGTCTGGCCCAGTCTGTAACAGTCAGTATCAGAACAAATTCCGCAAAGCAGTAATTTAAAAATACAAGTTCCTCTTCTACTATGCGCACATACTCTAGTTCAGTACAGAGAATTATGTCATTTTTTCAGAACAACTAATTTTGTATTGTTCCATTACTGTTTTCCATCACGATATTTCATTAAACATTAAATAAATGAACAAAAGCGGAAGGTAATTACTTAAAAATAGGAACAATGGTTATTAAAGTATCGGTAATTATTTAAAAAACAAATACACTTGCGAGTTGATGGCCTCTTTTCTAGTTCATTTTTTTTTTATGACAGTTCTGTATAAAGCCTGTTTTTTTGTAATGGTACATTTTTATCATGCGTCTTAGTAGTACGTGAAATTGTTCATATATTTTTTATAACAATAAGAGTATTAATTAAAGGGAGAAATAGCGGCCAAGTGCTAGTCGGACTCGCGCACGAAGGGTTCCGTACAAACTAGTTAAGTAAATTTAAAAAAAAACTACTTATTTGATCTCGTTCAAACCAATTTTCGGTGGAAGTTTGCATGGTAATGTACATCATATATTTTTTTTAGTTTTATTATTCTCTTATTTTAGAAGTTACAGGGGGGACACACATTTTACCACTTTGGAAGTGTATCTTACGCAAACTATTCACTTTAGAAAAAAAAATATTAGAAGCCTCAATATCATTTTAAAGACCTATCCATAGATAACCCACACGTATAGGTGTGATAAAAAAAATTTCAGTTTCAGTTCTAAGTATGGGGAACCCCCAACATTTATTGATTTGTTTTATTTTTGTGTGAAAATCTTAACGCGGTTCACGGAATACATCTACTTACCAATTTTTAACAGTACAGTTCTTATAGTTTCGGAAAAAAGTGTCTGTGACATACGGACGGACACACAAACATGACAAATCCATAAGGGTTCCGTTTTTTGCCAACAATCCCTATCGAGTTTCTTGCGACATCTCAGTACAGTCTCCCGACGTAAGAGGTAAGACTCACGAGGTCGTGACATTTATTATTTGCCTTGTAAATACTCCTATTGAAAAAAATGCATTGTATCTTTTATCTTAGCTTTATAGAAAAAACACACATATAGACGAATATAAAAAAATATATAAATGTTTTTTTATGATTGGATTTCCATTCCAATTTACTTATTAAATAAACATCTTAATTTAAAGACTTCGGAATTAAAAGGAGGAAGGTCAATAAAGTAGGTTTTCGGCCCCTTTCATTTTTGACCTAAAAATTCCAAAAAAAATTTTTTATCTACTATATGGACTAACAAATCGATTCCACCCCAAACGGAACCACCCCCCTAAGGAACAGAATAATCATATATGACTTAATACATTTTTTTTTTGCTGAGCTACTTATAGTACAGAGTTTTATGGGCTAAAAAAATATTTTTTTATGTTATAAGTCATATATAATTATTCTGTTCCTTTTTTTGGAATTTTAGGTCAAAAATGAAAGGGGCCGAAAACCCGCCTTATTGACCCTCCTCCTTTACAAATTTCAGGAATTATATTGAAAAATATAAAAATTGATATCCGGTTATATCATAAATTCGGTTTGAATGGAATAAAACGAAACTATAACGAAAGGCATACAACTTCCGGACGTCCAAATATAACCTATGATTCATACATTCCACCGATTGACCTTCCAGTCAATAAAGAAGCTTAATCGAATGAATTAGAGCACAAAATCAATTGCGATTACATGCCAAAGCTAAATCTACTCCTGCGCACAATGCGAACATTTAACAATCTCATCAACGGTAATAATTAGAGCTGTAACAAACCGTATGTATTCGGTACTGAGTAACGGGTGCGCCATCTAGTACCGAGTAACGAAACGTTACACACGAATGCATTTCGTTACTCGCATTTTTCGTATTATGGGTACCTACACTATTTCAGTTTACGCAAATACCGTTGATGCGTTTAGTTAAACTTTTCTGATCGCATGATTTACGTATGCGCGCGCTTTTTCAGTGAATTTATAAACGTACTGTTAATTATCAAAAGTCTGGTTCAAAATACAGAAAAGTGAAAAAAAATACCTGACGCAGCTTGGTATGTAATGTATAAGTATGTTTAAAAATAAATCACGAATGTTGCGACGCCGTGACGGCATACTGTACGCGTACGCAGTACGTTGTTCTAATATACATAACATAACATATTATAAGGTAACTGAAGTAACGAGTAACGATACGATAGTAACGAGTACTAATTGTTATAGTAACGAATACATACGGGTTCGCTTTTTTTCGTTACTTTTACAGCTCTAGTAATAATAAACTTAATATAATGATAGCTGTTCAACTTGAGGTTGTAAAACTCAGTCGACAGAATTGTAACCACGTGATACCTTGTACTAGCACTATATATCCAAATCACAAATAAAAGTCAAACGTGGAATAGACAAAATTATATAGACTCGAGTGCCTATAAAAGCCCGTCAGTAAACGATAGCGCGATTTAACAGACTAGTAGTGCCATCTATTAAAATATTTAGGAACTAAAATAAGAACTACAAACTAAAAACAAATCACTTTCTCAAGCGTTAATACATACATGAACAATAGCACATTATCAGTCTTAGGAGCGTTAACGTAGTACGTTTTCTACAAACTTAGCCCAAATAGTTTAAAAAGAACTACAGTCCCACTCTCAAGAAGGATACACAAGTGTAAGTAGAAAACAATTTAAATATGAAGGATTGATATACTTTAAATGAGAGCAATTTTTATATTCAACTTATATTCATTATATTTATTATTATATTCAACTTTTCTTACTGTTTCTACTAAATTTTTAGTCCTATGTTTTATATCTTCCTCAAGTAACACATCAAAGTAGTATAACGGCCGACTTAGAGCATTTCTGTATCGTATTGGCATTTTGAGTAAGCCCTATAGTACAATTAGAAACGAATATACGGCTAGTGTAATGCTTATTTGGGCACAAATTATATGGCTTAAGATCCTAAATAGGTTCACAAATAGTTGTTTAACTGCATTACAGGGGCAATATATTAGCATTATTGTGGTCAAAAAAGTTTTCAATCGCATTAAAGAAGCATTATTACGGCCTATGAAGTGGCCAATCGCAGTACAGTAGCATTATACTAGCAATATTTTTAATAATGAAGATGTTAATTGCATTACAAAAGTATTAGTACGTAGTAAAAGAATGATTAGAGTTATTTAAGTGTTCACAGTTTGATCATAAATAAATCCTACATCATTTCAAAAACGTCTCTAATACCACGGTACAAATGTTTTAATACAATAACGTTGTAATTTAACAAGTTTGTCACGCCATATAAAATAATATGTACTAAGACGTATCAGAACTCACAGTGAGTGCACCATATTGGTTTACAATTTATAAGACGGTGTAAAAGTTTTTGACTCTTCTGTTACTTCATGCCTTCAAATATTACTGCGCAATGTAGTTTACTGTAAATGTTTATATAAGTTTCATTGAAAATTTTCACGCGCCTTTGATATTCTGTGGTTTTCTTATAAAATGTTATTATGTATGTATGAATTACAAAAATCAATTGTGTACTTCTCGTATAGAGCGAATTTTGCATATTTAACATATTCATAATAATTAACACATTAACATTAACGTATTGGTGGAACAGTATTAAAATAAATAATATAATTATTATAAAAGTCTTTTGCTTTAATAAACAGCTCCGAATTATAATATTTTTAGGTTATAAAATATTTACAAATGGTGTCATTATTTAGCGGCCTGGTGAGCCTTTAAAAAGGCTTATTATTGCTGCCAGCATTAGAAATACTCACACATGAACAATAATTGTGTCAGAGGCCAGTGAGAAGACTTTTAATGAACCACTGTAGCACCATTGTCTATAAAGTAGTTCTACAGGGCTGCACCGGTATACCAGAAGACTTGATGAAGATTTAGATAGTGCCATTGGTTGAACAAAATTTTTGGGGTTTCTTGAGCAATACAATACATCCTATTTCAGAATATATGTACGATTTGAATCCGTTTATCAATAGTTGATAAAAGACTTTCTGAACGCATAATCTACATAACCGTTCCTGCGCATTACAACAATTCAGGTGTGTTTGATTAAATAGCTGTTAGCTGTACAAAAGAATTCAGTTAATCTTTAAAAATGCAAGCACTACATGGATTCACGTATATGCTACCCAGCAGTGCTAGGCATTTAGTAACCAGTTAAAAGTGCTATTGAACAACTAACGGCACTAAAAACTGCTGAAAGCTGTCTAACGGATTTACGTGGCTATGCTAAAAAATGCTAATTATAATAACTGGGCCACGGCAACGTGTGGCCGGGTCAGCTAGTCGTATATATAATAAAATGCAAAATAAAACAATTTTGATTTGTATAAATGCAACAGTTAGGTTAGGTTAGGTTAGTAATTAGTTTATGCAAAAGGTGAATTTGTTATCATAGCTCCTGTAAAGGAATCGAAACGTTAGGAGTAAATATAAAAAAAAACATGTGTGCAATTCACACGTGGTAGAAGTGAAACCTTCAAAATTAATACGTACACGTATACAAAATACCACGGTTGTTGTGATGCCTTCTCTCAAACTTTGTACTACGCATGCGCACACAAACACTTATTAACACACGTAGATAATGCTTCCTATCTCATTTTCTCCTATGTGTCTGTCTCTTTTAACTGTCGCTTTTGCGTTTCATCGACTTTTAAATCACAACGATGGTAAAGAAGTTTTCACTTCAAAAACAATATAAAATGCGCAATGAATTAGTAAAAGTGTTTTATTTAATTGTGCGCGGAAGTGCAAGATGATATAGCGTTGCTCAGCTCTTGGATCCGTGCATTAAAAAGACAACTTCACATGCGTGAGAAATTGCAGATTCTCACGGGCTCAGATATAACTCACTAAATGTTTATGGTGTTTCAGATTGTGGCGACTGGGAAATAACGGAGTCTGTGACAATTTATTAAACTGTATATTAAAATTTAAAACTATAGTGTATTTATCCAACTGCGCCAGGAGTTATAATTTTCGAAAGTATGTATGTGAACGGCTCGATGGATTTAAACTTGAGAGGGGTCGTTAGATTCGTATTTACTGTGAGAGTGACACTGGGTTTATTAAAAAAACGGTAGTTTAAAAAACTAATAAACGAAAAACCCTAAACAAGAAAGTCGTTAAACCCGATTGCACTTAACGTAAAAAAGCCAAAGTCGGACAGTCGCGACCCATTCTAGAAAATCAACCGTCTAGTCAGTAGATTGGAGTAATCTGCAATGTAATATAGATATGTGCTCTCAATTCACTAAGCCTCCTTTTCTAGAATGGGTCCCGACGTAAGAGTTTTGGCACATGAGTTTCTTACCCGATTCTTCTCATGTCCCTAAGTTCGGAATCGGGTCGCTCGTGGCGATTACATGCGCGGCATCAACTGCGCGGATGTACTTGCCGCTAGCGCAACCCGTGCGCTTGATTATAGTAGAATATTTCCTTAATTTTGTAAAATTGACGTTAAGTGCCCGCAAGGGCCTATGAAATAAAGTAATTTCATTTCATTTTAGGGCTTTTTATGTCCAAATTACGCAGAAACGCAGTCGGATTTTTTAGTTTTTTAAATTACCATTTTTTTATTTCGAAGTAACATGTTGGAACCCAGATTTGCATGATGTAATAAACAAGTCAAATTGACGCTTTTTAAGCTCACTGTCATTCGTTCTACACTTGCAATTTGTGGATGAAATTAACGCTGTTGAATTGTTCCGCAATATACTGACCAGCTCGCTGACGTCAAGAAACGACGCCATATTTAAAATCGTGTAAGAGCGAGAGAGAGGGAGGAAGCCTGGTAAGATACGTCACACTTGACTGAGCAGTACAAAATGGCGACGGATCCATAACGTCATTACGACTGGTCAGTATACGAATGTATTTCGAAATACAGCCATAGTACACTGAGAGTCAATAACCCGTTCAGGATGTTGTTTGGTCTGCGTAAATATTATAACGCGTCTTCAATGTTTTCTGAGGCACGTGCTAATTGTTTTTACACGATCTTCAGACAACCTTGCGCCTCACTATCATATGCTTACAGGGCAATTTGAACAGCATCTTGAGCGTTAGCTTACTGGAGGCTAATCGCGCTATTTTTCAATGGCACTGATTTAAAGAGGCAGTTGTAAATAACAGTTTTGGTAAGTTAAAAATTATAAATGGCACGTTTAATAACTAGTTCAGCAGTTAAAACTAAGCAGTAAAGTAAACAAAAATAAGAAATAAAAAAAAATGGATCAGTGAATATATAATTGAGCAGGAAAATAATTAAATGGGTGGTAAAAATTATTGAACGAGCGGTTACGTGTGGGCAGTAATAAATCGGAATTTGTCGGTAAGAAATCTCATTCTAAGCAATTCTATAACCTAACCTAACCTAACCAACCCTGTGATTGGTCGCTTCCGCCACATCTCTTCTCAATGAATTTGAGTTCGCGTGTCACCGCTCGCTATGATCTGCCGAACTATTTATCGAACCGCTCATTCCATCCTTTTTACCGCTCATTCAGTTATTGGACTGCTCAATTATTTTTAGAATTGACATTGTATGATAAAATAACCGACTACCTAATAGATTTTTATTAGTGTCCATGTTTTACTGTCGCAATAATTTATCAACCACCATTAAATTAAATAACTGCTCAATATGTTTTCCAACTGATCATAATAACATCTCGAATATTTAAACAACAGCTCAAAAAATTAGTTCCCTTTTTCAATGTAAACGAACTACTGAGGTTCAATTCTAATCTAATTCCAATTGCAATCCAACTTTTGAAATCGGTATCGTGCTATTCGTCGCATGAACTTTACAGTTTGACAGTCTTGACGTTCCAACTTCAATCAGGTTACGTCTCAACCAGATGGTTGACAGATGTCAAATCATTACCGCGATACGAAATGTCGTAAAAGTTGAAGTTCAGCAGTAGTTCAATTCCAATCCAACTGCATATTTTTATGGCGATTGCACCCCTGGTCTGACTCCTCATTACGTCACCGTTGGCTACAGCTACCCGCCTATGTTTAATTTTAGTACAGGAGTCCAATAAAAGAAAAAAAAAATGCTTTTGAAGTTATACTTCTATAGGTGCGTTATGAAAAAATGTTGAGAGTGAAATTTTACGATGCGCGCGCATCAATGCAACACATAAGTTACAGTGTGAAGTTGGCCGCAAAAGCGACATAGAATAAACCAGCAGGATGAAGTTGGCCACTAATTATGAATGTGTGGGTGTGTGTGTGTGATTTTAAATTATATATGGTAGTTAAAAGTAATTTATATAAAATTATAATAATTTTATATTATAATAGGGGTTAAAGTATGAAATTGCCGTTTTATTGCAATAGGTTCTTTGAATTGACATAGAATCTTCATGGTTTGAGGTTTTCGAATGAAACTTTTTTTAAATGGTTTCTATGATGTTCTTTTTTTTAAAAATGTAAAACATTTGAATATCGACTTTCAATTGTTTTTGTTATTCAATTTAGACAAGAAAGATGGATACTGCGAAAATTCGAGTTATTTTTGAATACGAGTTCCGACGCGGAACTAACGCGGCAGAAACAGCCCGCAATATCAATGCTGCGTTTGGAGAGGGGTCTACTAATGAACGCACCGTGCGATTTTGGTTTAAACGCTTTCGTGATGGAAATTTCGACTTAAAGAACGAGCCACGAGGAAGACCGCCCACACAGGTAAATAACGATGAATTAAGAGAGATAGTGGAAGCCGATCCTAGTCAAAGTACCCAGGAATTAGCGGCATGGTTTAACGTTACCTTACCCACAATATTGACTCACTTGCGTCAAATCAATAAAATAAAAAAATACGAAAAATGGGTGCCTCATGATTTGACTGATCTGCAGAAAGAAACGCGTGTTGAAACTTGTGTTGCCTTGTTGAACCGGTACAGAAATGAAGGAATATTGGATCGAATTGTAACATGTGATGAAAAGTGGATTCTTTATGATAACCGGAAAAGAAAAATGCAATGGCTGACCCCAGGTCAAATGCCACAACAGTGTCCTAAAGCAAAACTTACCAATAAAAAGGTAATGGTAACTGTTTGGTGGTCTCAGCATGGTGTTATTCACTATAGTTTTCTCCGATCTGGTCAAGCAATAACGGCAGATGTCTATTGTGCCGAACTCCGAACCATGTTGACAAAACTAGCAGTAAAACAGCCCCGACTCATGAATCGATCTTCACCATTATTGCTCCACGACAACGCGAGACCTCACACAGCACGAGAAACCATTTTGACCCTTCAGGAACTGCAGTTAGAAACCATTCGTCATCCTCCGTATTCACCAGACCTTGCTCCAACGGACTACCATTTTTTTCGTGATTTGGACAATTATCTACGTGACAAGAAGTTTTCTTCCCAGGAGGCAGTACAAAATGCTTTCACACAGTTTGTGCAGTCTAGATCGTCGGAATTCTATCGCAAAGGCATTAATGACCTTCCCATTAGATGGCAGCAATGTATAGATAATAATGGCAACTATTTTGATTAAATAAATTTGTTAAAAATTTAAAAAATAAACAATATAGATTTTCAGTACAAATCGGCAATTTCATACTTTAACCCCTAATATAATACCAATATAACAATTTTATTTAAAAGTGGTTTTTATTTTATAAACTTTTTTAAGTGCGTTTATTGATTTGAGGTTAACTGTCGGTATGTATTCTTTTTATTTGTTTGTAATATAAATTATAATTATTTTTACATTACTGTTGGTTAAACAGTTTATTTTAATGGTTTTTGATATATTACTTGATTCTGTATACAGATATATAAGAAATCTGTTAATCTTTTGACGCTTCTTACTGATCACTGTATAATTTATCTTTTTTTTCACATACAAAGAATACGAGCACACGGGGGGAAATTTTTAGTTATCTTTGTTTCGTAACGATAAAGAAGTATAACTTTTTACGTGCGAACATAAGTACACACAACGGTTTTTTTTAATTTAATTCAATATTAGAATAAGATTATCAATGTTAATAACACCGATATGGATTGAATGAATGACTGTTATTATTTGCAATAATTCTTTCAAAAAACTACAAACGTAATGTTTTAGTATAGGCAGTTTTCGGTTTTTCAACTGCTTAGTAATACTAATACTATAGAGCTGCACATATATTGTTGTCCATTCTACGGTTGCCTGGAAGATATTGCTTTTAGCTATAAGGCCGCCGTCCTTTATAAATACATAAAGGTCGGCATAATTTTCAGACAAGTTTTAATTTCACTCTTTGGTACTTCATCCATAACTCCAATTTTAATTGAAAACAAAATATCATAGCAAATTGCGGAAATCAAGCACTTCCATATTATTTAAGACATTTTCAGGTTAATTTAACGAGCTCTATCGTAACCACATATTGCATAACAAACGAAAACAATATGGAGGAAATGTCTTCGACCTCCTTTAACCGACCAGTGAAAGTTATTCATAACCATTATGGCTGCGAGGCTTAATATTTATGATGGCTGGCATATTGCTCAATAAGGATCCACACTCCATTATATTATACATATACTACTACTATCAAAATTCAGTTTTATAAGGATAGGACACCATTATTACACATGCTAATTCGACATGCTAACCTTATTTTTAACATAAACATAATAATTAAACAGTGTTTACAAGAGATTTAGTCTCCTCATTATCATTACAGTGGACCCCCGATAATCCGGCCCCTGTCTAATCCGGCGCCCCCTGTAATCCGACATGACAGAATTATGTTTGACAATCTTTGCTAATATAGATCACGCAAGTTTGAACACGTCACAACTCGTACGCGCCACGTATAATATATAGACTCTCGTCATTAGATATGTAATTTGTCGGATTACAAGGTACTCTTTCGTAAAAAAATCCGGACTATAGGGGTCTTAGGCAGGTGCTCTATAATCCGACAAATTCGATAGTCCGACACTGCCCTGCATAATGTTTGCCGGATTACCGGGGGTCCACTGTATTAGCATATAATATACGTAGGAAAAACAGGCCATAAACAAAGTTCGAGACTATCTAATATTTATGGTCGAGGATTTTATTGATATCGACCTTCATCGATCAAGTAACCGAAATGTATTTTTTATACAATAAAAATGATAACAAAAGCAACGTTAGGACTTTTTGGCGGGAGATCGAAGCGTCACTTTAATGGTTTTGGTTTTCTTGTTAAATTTTGTGTTGTAGTTTATAATAGTGTGTAATAATGGTGGGTTATTGACCACCGAGTGTTTCTGAATATGCATTAGTGTTGGCAAGTGAAACAAGACAGTGGAAGTTGTCTTTTCGCGCTCTCTCAAGAAGGCCATGAGAAGGTTTCAGTAAAACCCCACTTCTTTACTGAAACCTAGGAAATTACTCAAGAACTGGCAATTATACTTACTTGACACTGGCTAAATGCACAAATCGTGCAAGCCACAAATAAAGAATAAAGTAACGTTAATAGGCCGTCTAAAAATAATATTTAGACTAACCTTAGTCATCATGTGATCACGGCTCTTTTAAAGGAGTCGAAACGTCAGGGTTAAATATGCAAAAACAAAATTAAGTGCAAAATTAATCCGGTAAAAGTAGTTTTGTTTAAATGTTTAATATAAACAAAAGTGTACAAACTAAATAAAGAAATCTGTTCAAGGCGATGTTTAATAAAAAAATCAATAACATTTTTTTTTTCCATACCTTCACTGATCGTGTAACTCGTGTAAGAAAATTTAACACTAATCGAATGTTTAAAGCCTAGAACACAAAAATATAGTTTTATGTAGTTTTTTATATTTTTCTTTCATTTTTAGGGCTCCGCACCCAAAGGGTAAAACGGGGGTCCCGTTTTACTAGGACTTCGCTGTCTGTCCGTCCTTCTGTCTATCACCAGGCTGTATATCAAGAACCGCGACAGCTAGACAGTTGAAATTTCACAAATTATGTATTTCTGTTGCCGTTATAACAACAAATACTAAAAGCAAAATAAAATCAATATTAAAGGGGGGCTCCCATACAACAACCGCGATTTTTTTTTACCCTTTTTGCTCGATATCAATAATGGCAACAGGTGGGCACTTGAAATATTCACAAAATACTCAGTTGTATTTTTATTTTAATAATAAATAATATGAAATTTGTGTACCTACTGTTGTTTACCTAGCTGGTCAATGGTACGGAGCCCTTCGTGCGCGAATCCTACTCGCACTTGACCGGTCTTTTCAATGCTATCTTATATGATAAATTATTTTAATAGAAAAATACTAGAAAATATCGACTTGTCTACAATCTTTGGATACCCAGTCCAATGCTCTCCTTATTGAGCTACCGAGCCTTGTGGACGGGTGTTGAACCCGTCGAAATTTTCTAATATCTTTTTACTTTTTATCAAATGTTTGTATGATGAATACGAGCATTTGTACCTAAGTCATGGGTGTTTTTATATATTTATATAAATATTACATATTTATGTATTATATATGTATGTTTATCCGTTACCCTAGTATCCATAACACAAGCCTTACAGTGCTTACTTTGGGCTAGGCTAATTGGTGTGAATGTAAGAAATATTTATTTATTTATTTATTTTTACGCTGTAAGTCAGCATTGTCTCCATCCTCCATCAATCCATCCATCAAGGACCATCCTCTTGTATTGGAAAGAAACTGTTTTTCAAATGTTTGGACAGTCGATTAAGATGAAACAGCCATTTAGTTTGAAGATCGTTTTTTAAATATTTTTTACATTTTTCGTGGCTATTTTATATGATATATAATTTTAATAGAAAAATACTAGAAAAAATCCACTCAGCTTATCTTTTTCTGTTCAAGACTTTACGATGGCTAGTATTAAATAGGTGAATAGGTGTCCTTCACCGATCGAGTAGGTATTCAATTAAATTATACATCAAAATAAAGCTTATTTTTGCGAAACGATTGTATGCGGTTGCTTGCGAAAAACCATTCAAGAGTTCATGATTGCAATGATTTGGCATTTAGAAATTAGAGCGTATGAAAATGTGCGATAAGAGACGCAGCATAGTAGATGCTCGCACTACGTACTCAGTCGTTTGAAAACTAAAATTTTAGTGGTATTTTTTTAATAAGTCTAAAATGGAATAGAAATCAAAGGAAAAAAAATGTTTTTTAACTATAATGGTTCATATTTAAGTAAAGTGCGCCGGAGAGTTCGAAAATATAAGTCGCGCAAATCCAATGTTTTCGTAGAAAAAGAATCCACCAATCGTCAAAAAAGATATTTTATGTGTATATTTGTAAAATTTATAATTGATTCACGATCGTTTGGTGCAACGGTACTGCCTTTCGCACCGAAGGTCCTGGGTTCGAGACCCAGATGAAAATGTTTGTATGATGAATACGAGCATTTGTGCCTGAGTCATATGTATTTATATATATTTCTATTAATATTACTTATTACATGTTTTTCTTTATTTGGTTCACTAAGCTGGGTACAATCCATTTAATTTTTACATATAAAAGCATAAAAAACTAATTTACGCTACTCGGAGTAAGTACAAGTTCTTAGTTACAAATCTATTGACAACTACCTACCTAATATGTAAGTAATCTATTTTTGGATACAAAAAAAATAATTAAAATTTAAATATTACCATAAATGAAAAACAAACAATAATAACTAAATAACCATTTTTGAAAACGAATTAATCAAATTTAAAACGTATCGAATTATAAACTAACACATATGATGGAACGGAGAGTGGTGACCGAGTCGAGTCTTACACACTGGAAGTGAGTCTTTTTTGTATCATATATGTAAGTCTATCCGTTACCCTAGTATCCATAACACAAGCCTTACAGTGCTTACTTTGGGCTAGGCTAATTGATGTGAATGTAAGAGAAATGATTATCATTTAAGTAAAGTGTGGACACAAAAAGTTCGAGATCAAAACGATCCACCTATTTCCACCTTTTCGCGATATATGAGTAAATTTTATGTGTGCATGTCCTAAATTAATAATTATTAATATATCCAAAGATAAATATCATGTTATATATAAAAACCAGGTCTAAACCGACCACGCGGATCCAGTAAGTAGGTGCTAACGACTGCGGATAAATTATCGTAAAAAATATTTATTATCGCATAATATATTAAGCTGGTTTACTTTGTAACTACGAGCCTAGGGTATGTCAATTACAGTGTGTGATATGGCGATATGTTTTGTTTTTATTTAGGATGGGTTAACTCTTGATCAAGATCAATCAAGCCTGAGGGCAAAGACAAAATCCACGATTGAACGAGCTAACCCAGAAGGTGTCTATTCAACCTGGCTTTCAAAATTGACCGGTTATAAGTTCTCGGAAATACAGACGCAGGGAAGGAGGAGCAGATGAGGTGTGTAGTTGTAGTTTTTATCAAACTGCATGAACTTTCTTACTATACGGGAGGTATTAAATATGGTTGCCATGACGATAGCAAACAACGACCCCGTGGGACCAGCTGCAGTGTAAGGGGGTACATACTAAGGTTTTTAGTGGGTAGGTCCAGGACTGTATTTGACCTATTGGAGGCCCTAGGCATATTTATCTATTTATTTATCTATTAAGTACAAACATGACTTACATTATCACATTGTATAGATTTAACAAAGGTTGCAAGAATTCTGATGTATGTCACAATAAGGACGTACATAACATTCGCCAAAATTATAGTAAATTAGCAAAAAAAAAAAAGAAAAGATGAAAACAAAATCAAACCATCATTTAAATTGATCCAAAGATTTTGAAATTAATTTAACATTTAATTTAATTACATTGATAAATAAATAATAAATAAATAAATATTTCCCACATTCACACCAATTAACCTAGCCCAAAGTAAGCACTTTTAAGGCTTGTATTATGGATACTAGGGTAACGGATAGACATACATATATCATACATAAATAAGTAATATTCATAGAAATATAAATAAACATCCATGACTCAGGTACAAATGCTCGTATTCATCATACAAACATCTGCCCCTACCGGGATTCGAACCCAGGACCGTCGGTGCGAAAGGCAGGATCGCTACCGTTGCACCAAACGGTCGTCGAACTGATAGAACGATAATAATATTATTACATTGGGATACACAAGATTGTCAAAGTTTTTAGTGGAAAATAATATTCATTTATTAAAATAAAAGAGAAAAACATAAGAAAATTATAATTTAAGTTACAAGCATAAAAGAATAATGGGGCCCCTATGACTTTGACACAACACTTTTTTATAACCAGAATGGACAAAGTTTAGATAAACATGATTGTAGATTTTTTATTAACAGTCAATAGTAGAATAGATAATTTTTAATTTAAAAGGGGCGATTCACACATATTTAAAATTCTCTAAGCGTGCTGAAATTGGGTATCCTTTTTTGAGCGAGAGTAGAGCAGCTTCGCGCGTGCAAAAGCTAATAAGCAAGTCGATAATATAGTCCCTAATTGAGGTTCGATTTACTCTAATTAAATAAGTTTTCCTTTAGGAACTAGGGGTCCTAAAGATCACGGGGCCCTGGGCATTTGCCCAGAGTGCCCAGTGGGAAAAAAGGGGTCTGGGTAGGAATCCAATCCTCCATCGGGCACTAGGTCGGATGGGGAAATGGAAAATACCTCATAATTGCGCCTTTCGCAGTGATGCCAGATGGGGGGGATTCCCTGCAAATTCGGAGGTTTTTTTTTACTTCGAAGGGAGTTTTGGAGGGATAAGGGATTTTCGGAGGGAAATATTAACGTTGGAAACAAATGAAAAATAAACTTTACTTTGATTAAACAGAATACAGATCGACACGTCCTGTATATAATAGATGATGCGATCACGATAGAAAGTATGGAGGTTTTTTGTCAGAAATGTCAATTTTTGGGGGGATTTCGAATAAGGATGGGGGGAAGTTCACACGGTCATCTGGCAACACTGGCCTTTCGCCCCGTATGCGTAACGCATTTTTTATAGTATAAATAAAAAAGTATTTAGAATGATGATTTACTGTACAGTATTAATAATGCCGAGTTTAAAGGTCTTGAGAGATAAGTCGTTACTACATAATCGTAGAAATAACTATTGGTACAATATACTTTTTCTCATTTTTATATAGTGTGCCATTGAGCTCCTCATCTATACATATAAATAAAATTGGAGTGTCTCTTTGTAATATTGAAATAACCGTTTTTTACCATACACCAAAATGACATTTTTTCACTTTTTGTCTGGTTGTTCCGGCTAATCTCTGAAATGGCTGGACTGATTTTGACGGGACTTTTATTGGTAGGTAGCTGATGTATTAAGGAGTAACTTAGGCTACTTTTATATTTAATATAAATATAAATATTAGACATCCATTCATCGTTTTCAATTCCAGTTAAGTAGATAAAGCACTTGTGTTATAGAATTCAGAAATAACGACGGTTACGGACACGGAACCGCGCTACCATGAAAACCGGTATTCGAGCCACTCAACCACGGAGGTCGTCACACAATAGAAACAGCACAATAAAAAATTGTAAACAATCATGTCTTTTATTGAATTGAATGTTTAATTGCATTTCACATAACAATAGGTTTAACAGTTCTTCAATAATTATAATATATTATTGTTATCTATTAAAAAAAACCGTTATTTTTAAATTATATGTTTATTAAAATTAGCAGGTAAAGACGGCATTAATCGGTTTTAGTGGGCAAACTTTCACAAGATGAATTGTTGCATTGCTTTTTTTATTATTTACCAAACTTACAAGAGCTTGATTAGAGCTATGAGGACGTAATGGAATCTATAATCTAAGATCACAAATTTGTTGTTTGTCTGTCCGCTCTTTTTCCCGCTCTTTTTCCATTGTATATGCGTTACCATAGCAACACGTTAACCGCAAGTAGGACGCTAACGGAAAAATATTTAATAATAGAAAAAATTAAAGAATTTTGTCCACCCGTGCGAAGTTGGGACGGGCCGCTAGTCTATAATCTAAGATCACAAATTTGTTGTTTGTCTGTCCGCTCTTTTCCCGCTCTTTTTTCATTGTATCAATAACGTTACCATAGCAACGCGTTACCGGGTCAGCTAGTACATTCATAAGTATATAGACAACCATAAATCTGGAACAAATATTTGTTATCATCACACAACCACAATCCACCCGGATTAGGGCTCAAGACCTTTGGCTCAAAAGATAGGATCACTACCGTTGCACTTAAGGTCCGTCATTGAGAATAACGCGTTCAACAATGTTTACTAATGATCTATTTCATAGTTCAATTATCACTCGAGCACTAATTGTGACGACGAATAAGTAGGTAGTGTTGTTGTGTATTTAATAAGATATTAATTAGAGGGTAGGTTAATAAATGTAATAAATGTATTCATAATAATGCAGAGAAAAAACACATTTTTGCTGTAGAAATAATATAAATTGATTTTGGTTTAAAATAATTTGATTTAAAATAATTTTTGCAGCTTGTTAAAAACTAATATAGTTACAGATACATTAAATTTCCTATGCAGGGCCGTCTTTAACGTATTGGAGGCCCTGGGAATATAAGAATAATGGGGCCCCTATGACTTTGACAGAACACTTTTTTTGGAGCGGAGCGAACGAAGTGAGCGAAGCTCCCATGGATCAGCTTCAATGGCGCAACGTCTGTTACGCCATAACTTCCCGAGTTCTTTGCCGATTTTAATATTTTTTGTGTGGAATCGAATCAACAGGTTTAGGACCAGATTGTGACGGAGCCCGAATTTTGAAATTCGCAAAAATTCCCATCGAAATTTTTTTTTCTTCTTTTTGGTATTACGCTCCGCTCCAATATATGGTGCTAGAGTAGCTTTATGCTTAGCGACTGCATTGCCTAGTATTACTGGATAGACAATGAAAGTAGATAAACAAGGTTTCAGTTTTTTTTTTATTGACAGTTAATAGATGAATAGATAATCTTTAATTTAAATGGGGCGATTCTCACATATTTTAAATTATCAAAGTATGATGAAATTCAGTAGCTTCGCGCATGCAAAAGCTTAATATAAGCAAGTCGATAATATAGTTAAATAAGTTTTTCAGTATTAAATCTCGGTATTGGTTTAGTGATCTGGCAGGAACTAGGGGCCACTATCGATCGCAGGGCCCTGGGCAAGAGGGGTCTGTTTCTATACGATCAATTTTAAGACTGTGTTATATAACATTAGGTAATTTTTGTTCAATTTAACTTTTAACCGACAATAGAAGCTGCTCTATTTACTTTGTATGCTTAAAAAACATATTTTGGAGCTGTCCAAATCTTTTTAAATTAGCTTACCCTTTAAATGATAGCCCTTAAGATCCTATTTCTGACATTACTTTATAATCATTAAATCAACTTAAACATAAATTAATCATAATTTTGTCAGTCTAAATCCTATCGGAAACACCACAACGAATACCAAAAATTCTCCATTTTATATTCAGCTCAAAGTCTAAGACTTACAGTTAATAGTAGATTGACTTGCTTCTGTCTGCAAAATCAACCACTACTCACTTTGTGGCAAAAAGTTTTCTTCTATAAGTTTTCGTTGTAATACATATGTTTTAATTAAATAAAGCAGTATTATTTTAATTACGAATTAGGTATTTGATTCTGGCCGAAAATTCTACTTTAAAAATTGAACATTACACTGCAAACCAATACATTTGAGTCATTCAAAACACTAGCACCACTTTCTTATTTTTGTGAAAAGGATCTTTCCTTTTCACAAAAATAAGAAAGTGGTATCTTTATCACATTGTAACTAAGCATTAATACCATTTCAGGGGATTAAAGTTCGTCATTTGTGTTTTTTTTTATAGAAAATAGGCATGCCCTTGACCACTATGTTGCCTGATGGTAAGCGACGACGCGATCTAGGAAGTGATGCACTTGCCTAGAAGATACCTATTCAATCGTGACTTGAAGACCCCTTAATTGCATTTGTCAGGAAACACAGACTCAAGCAAAGAGTTCCACTCCTTATGTGGGTATCTTATATCCATATAGCGGTATGTATCTCAAAATTGGAACCAAAATGCTTAGTGCAACTCTTTGGTATATCTACCATATAATGGTGTCGCCTATTTGTCCTAATATGCCTATTTAATCCTAAGAAAATAAAATGAAACTAAAAATTAATAAATAAATAAATTTTTCCTACATACACACCAATTAACCTAGCCCAAAGTCAGCACTTTAGCGCTTGTGTTATGGATACTAGGGTAACGGATAGACATACATATATCATACATAAATAAGTAATATTCAGAGAAATATATAAAAACATCCATGACTCAGGTACATTATAAAACTCTTATTCATCATACAAACATGTGCCCTTTCCGGGATATGATCCCAGGACCGTCGGTGCAAAAGGCAGGATCCCTACCGATGCACCAAACAGTCATTTGTTAATAAAAACAAATGCTTATGAGGGAGCAAACTTACTTACTTTTGTCAACAACAGTAAATAAATGGGCAAACAAATCAGGCATACCTATGGACAAATGCTTTAACTGTGTCTGTCAGTTGAAATTCAATTAGAGCATATTATATTTTCAACCCCCTTGTATTGAATAGACTGTATACATACAGTCTATTAGAATGTCGTAATACAACAACTTCCTATAAAAATTACAAAATGGAAATAGACATTGTTAGTTGTGAATAGTTAACTTTGGGATTGTAATGGAAATGAAAGACTATTATTATCTAATAGCAAGGTAACAATGCCATTGTATGTGACTTTAATGGACTCACATAGGGTGTAAGTTAGAAATGTTTCGGTAAATTGAGTTGGAGGGATATAGTAAAGAATTTTTCTATGTGTGTACTTATGATAAAAAAACACATCTATTTATATGCATTATTTAAATTTGGTGTTTTATTTGTCTTATTTATAAAGAATGACATGAACAACACCCTGACTATTCCGAAATAACACTCTTTTTAATTATAACAGGTAAAAAGTATGTTTAAATTACATTAAACAATGAACTGTTACATCTCCTCATTGATATTGAACTCCATGATCTTTTGCATTAGGGCTGAAAATCGATTGGGGAGTTTTATATTTTTGTACCAGTTGATTTGCTGTTGACTGTACAATAAATTACAAATTAAACCTTTTTTTGTTGATAACAGTTTCCTATTATAATAGTTTAAATTATATTTAAAATAAAATAAGAGGATAAATTAAAAACAAATTAGATTACATTTTAAATTTTTAATGATAGTTTTAATTTATGTTTTGAGCAATAAAAATCTGATATTTAAATATTTTAAAAAATTTTGACATTGGCATAATATACAACAATTATTAACCTTTACAAACTTATAATAACAAAACAAAACTGTTTTTTTTTTTACTTTTTTTGTATTAAAAATATTATCAATGCAAAGAGTATATAAATAAGGTCCTAATAGGAATGAACTAAAAGGAGTTTTATATGAATTATAATTTAAATGAATATAAAATCTGACCTGTTCTCATCCTTAACAACCGCATCAATGTAAACACTCAATTTGAATTTGATAACACAAAGGTTAAACAAGTAGTCATTTAAAATGCTCAAGTTGAACTACCAAATTATGACTGAATAACTTGAATAACCAGACCGAAACGTCGATTACATTATGAAGAAACCACTCTAATTTGGATAATGTTACACAACAAAAGGTATATGGAAATCTAATTAAAGGTTATTTTGGTTTTCTTTTTTTTCTTTTGTACTTACAGAATAATAATCCTGGTACGACGAAGTTAATTATCCACAAGGCTGTACAGACACAATACACACACTATATTTAACTCTGTTACGAAGAATATTACGAGTAAATATAAACAACTTAGCTATAATGAAATAGGTACTAAATGTTCACTCACTGCAGATGTCTCACAAACTAAAGCAAAGCGAATTATTTAAGGAGTTCTCAATTTGTTCGACAGTCGTTATGTAATTAAAGAGCTGCTAAAATTTGCCATTAAATCTAATTTAATTCTTTAATTTTCAAACCACTCTGACTAACAGGCTAACGCACGTTCGCTCAATACATGAAATGTGCGCTGACAGATACAGATTACTTACAGACACACATTGACACACAAGATGACAAGGACAGACAATTAAGTCATAGTACAGTCAATCTGTAGGTTGAGTGATAAAAAAATTACCCAATGGCTGATTCTTGTTTTTTCTGTTGCCAAATGTCGTCACTAAGCTACCTTGGCGATGGGCATGTTCAACTCGTAGCGGTTTTTTGAAAAACTCAAAAAAACGTCCAAAATATTTTTGAAATGCATTTTTCTCGATTTCTATGCATAATACAAACTTTTTGTTTAGACAAAAATTGTAGAGGGTGTTGAGTACTACAATTTATGTCATTGATGCAATGTCGTACAACAAAAAGTGCGCATTGTAGGTGGCGCTAGTGTCCAAAAAAGGTGTTTTTTCACATTTTCACCCTAAAAATATCATTTTAATGGAAAAGTTTAAATGGTAAAGTTGTTCCTTACGTAATTTTCAACAACTTTTGTCTATACAATTTTTTTGTATTACTTACCGTTTTCAAGTTATAGGTGGCGCAGGTATGAAAAATCCAATAATGCGGTTTTGCGTAGTACAAGTACACATTTGCAGTGCATATTTCAATGTACGTTTTACTATTTTTTATTTTTTTATGATTGTTATAATTGTGATTTGTTATTAACTTGAAATATCGACAATTAGAGCTTTGGATTTTTTGTTTTGCATGAATTAATTGCAGGAACAAAAGTAGTTGATACAATAATTATTATTTTGTCGTACATAGGAGATAAATATTTTAAATTGTTATTAACTTATTCCCTGCTGTTAATGCGTTCTTGCAAGATTTGGAAAAAAGTTTTTATTTCAAATGTGCAAGTTGAATTAATACATGATAATCGCTTAAAAGTTTAATAATAAAGTTCAACTCTAAGAACGTGAATTTAAAACAAAATGTTGTTTTAAACAATTGTAATCGTAATAGCAAATAAATTATACAGCTCATAATTGTAAAAACTTTAAAATTTAAAAAGGTTTTTTTGATAAGGTAAATTAGTACAAATTCTACTGTACTGCGCTGTACAGCAGTGTAACTTGAAAACGGTAAGTAATACAATAAAATTGTTTAGACAAAAGTTGTTAAAAATTACGTAAGAAACAACTTTTCCATTTAAACTTTTAAAATGATATTTTTAGGGTGAAAATGTGAAAAAACACTTTTTTGGACACTTTAGCGCCACCTACAATGCGCACTTTTTGTTGTACGACATTGCATCAATGATATAAATTGTAGTACTCAACGCCCTCTACAATTTTTGTCTAAACAAAAAGTTTGTAAAATGCATAGAAATTGAGAAAAATGCATTTCAAAAATATTTTGGACGTTTTTTTGAGTTTTTCAAAAAACCGCTACGAGTTGAACATGCCCATCGCCAAGGTAGCTTAGTGACGTCATTTGGCAACAGAAAAAACAAGAATCAGCCATTGGGTAATTTTTTCACTGAAACGACCTTTTTTTCGACAGATTGACTGTACTATCAGACATACAAGCAGCAGGAAATACCAATATAAAATGAACTGTCAACGGCGTTGCCAGATACTGTGAGCCTTTTATCTATATTAATAATTACTAAAGAACAGAAGGCGAAACGATGATATTTTTTATAACTATCTTATTATGAAGCAAAACATACTAACTGATTATGTTTATTGTATCCCTGCAGTTAGACATTCGAAGTTGTATACCGCCGCAACCGCCGTTGGGAGCCGCAACTCCAAGCTAGTCGTGTGTCACTCTTTTAAGATCCGACGCAGTGTTCCGAGAATGTATCATGTGGAACTCGATCATCTCGATCTCGATCGGCGATGTGACGACTAACGGAACAACACGAGTCAACGAGAGAGAAGCGAAATGAGCGCACAGTGCAAAGTTACTTTAAGAGACGTGTCTGAGATACTTACTTTTTAAATCTTAATATGTAAATAATGAATGTTAATTTGAATGTTAATTGAAAAAATTGATTTTTAATACACCGTCTACATATTTTTAATAAATTATAATCCTAAGGAAAATATAATCTAATCCTAAAGTCCTAATCTTAAGGAAAAACTGATTTAACCTTTTTATATATCTATTTATTGCAAATTATTGTTTTGTAACGATGTTGATATATAAACAAATCTCAGACAAATATCACATCTACGATACCTACCTACCTACAAGAGGTACTTTCCGTTCTGATGAAACGATGTTCCAAATGAAATATATCACTGATCAAGAACTTTGTACTGTTCTAGAAGCAAATATTCCAATCTGTTTACTAATACATTTCTCCCACGAGTACTCCAAGCTGTCAGCCATAAGCTGTGCGCGGCGCTGTCATTTTTGCGGAGATTTCGTTACGTTTACGCTCAGAGTATTACTCTGAGCGTTTACGTCATAGAGTACTTTAATATATCTATACGGAAAGTTTACGTTTTGGACTACCACAAACTACGCACACAATCTATGCTATTTTCTGTGCTTGTCTATGGGATTGCCTAAAATCAGCTAAAAACGCTCGAGCGCCTTAATTTATTTTGTATAAGGTTCATATTTGGCTTGTGCAAATATTGGCTTCAGGCCATAGAATACATCTAGGTCCAAGAACGTCAACTTCATACAAAAAAATTGCAAACATGGAAACTCACTAGCGCTCCAGTTTGTTCCACCAGAACTAAAATAGGGCGCGAATTTTAAATACTATTTAATTTCTTGGTTAGGTACAAAAATTAATGTAGTTTCTATTTCGCAACCAATTTTATGTAAAATTGGTTGCGAAATAAAAACTACATATAGGGGTACATACCAAGCTAGGTACAGTCAAAATTAGCTGCAAAACAAAAACTGCAATAATGAAAAAAGAAATAAAACAAGATTTTAAAATTTACACGTTTTAATAAATTAATTTTGTTCATGAGAGTTTTTTTGGAGGGTTCCTCAACAAACTGTAAGTTCTTTAATCTGCAGAAACGTTTTAGGCATACATTGCATTTCATTAAAAAACAATTTCATTTTTTTGAAAATCTTCAAATGCAAACTATTTTCGGATAAATTTGTAAGAAATGGTTGCCTCTTTTTCTATCTGCTGTATTTCCATTGACAGCACCAAAGAGCTTGTCCATGTTGGAAGCTATAATTCCTGTGCCAATAGCTTCTTGAGGTAAGGACTCTGAAAAGAATCCAAACTTATGAATTAAATCAACTAACTAAAAACAACTCCAGTACAAAAATGATTGTGCTATCCTGTATTAGGGTATTAAGGAATGATTTAAAATCTTACTCGTGTTACTTCTACTTGGTGGTTTGCTTTTAATTGTTCCTCTGGTAACTGGGACAGTATATTTTCAGCTCCAGTTGGTAAGCAAATTTATGCAAACTTTTCATATTGCCGCTGGTAATATGAAAAGTTTGCATAAATTTGCAAGCATTTCGATGCAACATTATGATGTTGCATCGAAATGCTTGCTGCAGAGCACCTTATACTGTGCATATAGCCTTGACAATGATTCTTCAGTGGACCAATCTTGATTAAGAAAACAGGATGTGGCCCATACTTTAGCCCTAAAACAAAACAAGTATTATGCATCATATTTTTATTCAACCCAATTTTTGGGATTGCCAGTAATGTCAAAAATACCTGTATACCTGTGAATCTCAATTTTATGCCAAATTATAGTTAAACAAACTATAGGGTTTGAAACTACACGCACAAACACACCAGCGACAGCCCATTGTTGTTCAATGGGAGGTGGGGTGAGTTGATTTGGCAGTATCATAAAATTATGTAGTATAGATAGGTACTTACTTGAGTGACCCATGCATTGACGGGCGAGGAAATCTATGAAAGTTTTAGGGAGTATCTTCTTTAGAAATTATGCCGCACTTACAGCATTTTTTTTCGCAACCATTGCAAAAAAGTTCTACTTCTTCTTTTGGATTAATAGCTCTGTTGCAATTCTGCCAATTTCGCGTAAGAGGCCAATACACAGTCAGGGATTTAAAGAAAAACAATAATGATAACAATTGCGTAAAAACAGGTAGCCATTTTATTTCTTTTTTTTTATTCCTTTAATTTTAGGGAAAGCAAAGAGGTGATCATATACAGCCAAAAAGTTAAAGGTAACATTTTTTTCCGAATAGGGCATACTCAAAAGAGCCTTTGGATTGCAAGTGGATTACAATGGGGCCTCATATATTGAACGCCTATCGGGCAGACTTAATTCTGCAGCATTTGACTAACGTTATGAAGAAACTATAACTAAGGATTTGGCTGTATGGAGGCCGTGGTCTTGTCATTATTCTTATTGTCAGATACATTGCTCTATCTCTTTCTTTCACATAAACCCATCTCTATTTGCAAATCGTTCCATATGTTTGCATTGGCTCCTAAGGAAGTTGACCCCCCCTGCTTCAGGCACACGCATATACTATTTCTCTTCCACTATATGTATATTGTTTTATCCTACTTAACCTCGTTGTTTCCAAGAACGCTTTCATTTCAGTATTCAGAAAATCTACGCCTTCAAATCCTGCTGTGTGATCACACAGAAATACCTTTTTTAGTCATTCTTGTACTGCGGACTGTATGTCTAGTATTTATGGCCATTTTCGATCAGACGACTTTCAAGGAAGACGTTCTACCCAGTAACTGCTGGTTTATATACTTAACTTATTGGATATATATGTGTTTCAGTTTTCAGTTATTTCGTCCCCACTTATTATTTTTTATTGACACAATCTTATTTATTATTTTTTTGATAAAGTAATGCAATGTTCATAACCATTGCTGTCCATATTTTTCTCCTCCTAATACTCTAAGTGCAATAGTTAAGACTTTTCAATCATTTATTTATCGCTTTAATGTTAATAATATATAAACATCAGTATTAAAGAAACAATTAAGTCTACATGTTTTTATTAGTAATAATAATAATTATATTTCTTACTGACACACCAATTGGCCAAGCATAAAGTAAGCGCTGTAAGACTTGTGGGATAACGAATATACATACATATATGATACAAATATATATATGTTATTCATAGAAATATTATAAATACCCATGACTAAAGTTAAAATGCTCGTATTTATTACACAGAAGTTTACCCCTACCGTTGATGCAAAAAGCTGGATCGCTACCGTTGTGTCAAATGGCCGTCAACCACTCCTTGTTTCGTCTATTTTACTCAGTTGTAATATTTTTGCACCACTCAAGGTTTTTTTCACGTCGCGATTATGCTAACAAATGAACTTATTATCTATGATAACATTTATTTACGACAGTCATACTACGAGAGCGTGGTTGTATTCCGAAATGCACATTAGTATATTGGCCAGTGGTTATGACGTCATAAATAGACACCATGTTGTTGATTTGTTCAGCAATCTACTAGCCAGTGCGTTAACGTCAGAAATCGACGCCATATTTAAAATAGTGTAAGAACGAGAGAGAGAAAAAATCCAGGCAAGATACATGATACTGACTAAACAGACTTTACAAAATTCAACATTATATACTGGTCAGTGAAGTACGACGTATCTTTCCGGGATTTTTTGCTAGTATATTGCAGAACAATTTTTGGATTCATGACGAAACTACGATTGGCCAGTATACTGATGTATATTTCGGAATACAGCCCAAATAAAGAGCACAGCACTTTTTCTTTGCAAAATATCAAACAACCCTCCATAAAAATTATCATCAAAATCAGATTAACTAAGGCTGGGGACAGACGAATGTCACTCGGTCGACGACGTGTACAAGACTGGCAAAAAATCCAAGCCACCCGTCATATTTTGCTATCATCGTTGTAAACTTTCTGAGTATTTCTATTAATTTTAACATAAAAGGAGAATAATTATAAATTAACAAATCATATTTTCTCATAAGAGAATAACATAGTTAACATGTCATACTTTATCCGCTTTACCGAAACGACGAAGATTAATTTTTTAACTGCTTCAGAATTTGCATTGCAATATTTCATGAATAAATCAACTTTATCTCCTGAAATATTTTCACGACGACCTTTATGGTATTAGTAGCGGCGATGAAAAATTGAAATGGTTGAATTATTTATTGTAAAATTTTGCCGCCCCCTAAAAAGTGCCGCCCGGGGCGGGCCGCCCCTGCCGCCCCCACTATGCTGCGCCACTGGGTATATTGCTTATACAGTCATATGTATAAGCAATTAAATTTATACGTTGACAAACTTTCTTAATCATAATTATTATCACTACTTATATTTTTAAAAGAAGTATACAAAATTTGCGTAAGGATTATGATTTTTCCCGATGTCATCAAAATTATGTATACATTTTTATCAATTTGATGTCCCCAGACCAGCAAAACGGGCACATTGGTCACACTATACAAGTAACCATACACATTTCCAATTTGTATCACAATATAGTTTAATTAAAATGTAAACAATTGTTATTAAGATTTCATTTTTATGTTACATGTTTGTCAAAAAAAAAACTGGTTGGTTGCCTGTAAAGTCGGTATACGGGCGAAAGTTTTACGTGACAACGACTTTGAGTGGTAAAATAATTTTAATGCGAATATTCATTCGTATAGTAGGAAGAAGGATGAAATAATAGTAACAATTTAAAACATTTATTTATACAAAGAATTATATTTAACACATTAATTTATAGGCACGCGTCCCTTCCACTTTTTATGTCTGTCTCTCTCGCTCTTAGGCGGGCTAACCATGCCCGAGTGGAAGGGACGCGTGCCTCTCACTCGCTCTCATTGTAAGCGCATAACGTGAGCGGAGCGTAACGCAGTTTCTTGAAGTGTCACCCGGCAAACCAATTTATAAGACGTTGTCACGTCAAAAAATAACACAAACAATACATAATGATATATAAACTAACTTATTCGTGTTATTATTATAGTAAGTATGCATTAATAAATCTATTTTCACCGAATATCAGGTCATGTCTTGCGAATATTATACAAAATATAGATATATTCAGCTATAGGTTTTAAATATCTCTGTGTACCTTTAATTGTTATATCTTCTTTAGATAAGAATCATTATTTTTTCTCGTGTTATATTGCCGTCAAAGTAGATGGAAAAGTTGCTCTGTACTAGCTTTATAAATAAATAAAACAACTTTGTTCTGAACTTCGTCTTATCATTTGATATTTTTCATGTGTTGTTTTATATTTAGAATCATATACGAATTTCGCTCACATTGACACCCTTTACATTGGCAATACTAAATATATGAGTATTTGTATTGTAGTCACTTATTGCGTCGGTCAGTTTCTTAAATTAAATACGTGTGATTTATTTGATTATATGTCGTCAACTGAAAAGATGCGCGGTGCTCTGTAATTGTGCCAGTCGATGACGTCGTCGACCTTAGGCAACGAGGCCGTCGTCGGCTGGGTCGTCAATCAAGTTTTGTTCGTATATTAGCGCAAAATTAGGGATGTTGCGAATTAGGGATGTTGCGAATATTCGGATCCGCACCCGCATATGTGGAACATCCGCATCGTTTTAGAGATCCGCATCTGCATCCGCATAAATCGATGCGAAGCTGATGCGGATGCAGATGTATAGCAGGTTGCGACAAGAAAGAAAGGAGAGGAGCCTGCGAATGGCGCGTGTCGACCGAGGAAAGATTAAATATGATATATTGAAGATTAGGAGAAACAGCGAACATATCTTAGCTTCTCGAACAATATCTCCGAGTATTGAAAGAGCGAAGAAAATGAGAATGACAGATTCCATGGAAACAGACACGGAACGACCAGGGACCTCAGGGACAGGACGTCAGTCCTGTTTAATTAGTGATCTTGCCATGATGCTCAATTAAACAAGTGACGATGAGGAGAGTCAGGAAACACCAGAAATTGTCAGCCCTGACGCAACTCTCAAGAAGGAGTTACTTACTTTCCGCAATAGAAAGCGAATTAATTTAAATGAGAGTTCTCTTAAATGGTAGAGTGTTAATCAAAGCGAGTTCAAACTGTTTTCTAAAATAGCACGCAAATTATTATCAACGCCACCAGCCAGTGTTCCGAGTGAACAGTTATTTAGTAGCACAGGATTTATAAACGAACCCTAGCGAAACAGACTGGAGTCCGAAAGGCTACCATTTTACTTTTTATGAAATATAATGCTCCAATATTTAAATTTAAATACTAAAATAAAAATAAATAAATCAATATTTCCTACATTCACACCAATCAACCTAGCCCAAAGTAAACACTTTTAAGGCTTGTGGTATGGATACTAGGGTAATGGATAGACATACATATATCATATATAAATAAGTTATATTCATAGAAATATATAAAAACATCCATGACTCAGGTGCAAATGCTCGTATTCATCATACAAAAATCTGCTCCTTCCGGGATTCGAACCAAGGACCGTCGGTGCAAAAGGCAGGATCTCTACCGTTGCACCAAACAGTCGTCTTAATTAATCAAATAAAATAATTAATCAGTAATAGTACTTCAATTACTACTTTATTATAAAATAAAGAAAGGATAAATATTAGTTTTTTTACCCTACCAAACCAACACTTAAGTTTTTTGTACAGATCCGCATCCGCATCCACGAGCCTCTTAAAAACCGCTTCCACAACATCCTTAGCGCAAATCTGCAACGCATAGAAAGAATCCTTATAAGTACGGAGAAACCCGTTTATATGGCAACATTGAGATATTGACATTTTGATAAGTTTTACGTTCCATTACACCAAAAATCTACAAAATGATAACAACCTGAAACACTAACATTTGTTAATTATAGTTCACATTTATGACAATATAAGTATTGTA
Organism: Calamotropha paludella; assembly: GCA_927399485.1. Classification (NCBI taxonomy): domain Eukaryota; kingdom Metazoa; phylum Arthropoda; class Insecta; order Lepidoptera; family Crambidae; genus Calamotropha; species Calamotropha paludella. Next base: position 8,334,200 of record OV656830.1, on the reverse strand, counting down.
TTTTAGAATAAAGTGTCTTTATATATTGAAACATAAATTACAGAATTGAAATGCAGTGAAAGGAAATTACGAAACCCGGAACGTTGTTTTATTTACATTTATTATTACAATTTTGTAAATTCTCGTGAAACATATAAAAAATGACTTCAAGTGTTTCTAAGATGCAAGTTTTGACTTTATATAAGTTACTAATGAGAGAATCTCAAAAGTTTCCTAATTATAACTTCCGGTAAGAATTTCACCATTTTTAAAATTATATAACCTCAAAGTTATGTTCTATCATAATTTTTTCAATTATAATCGAGGATACGATGATCTTCTATTACGGAAAAACTTTATTTGGATTCCGCAAAACAAAAATATATTTTTTCATTGTTTTGATAGTTGATTTATGGTGCCCTTGAATATAAAAGATGACAAATATTTTGTTTTTATCACCTTTGCGATGTTAATTTAATGTAAAAAATGTAGTAACACCTAATTTAGTACCGATAATATTAAAATTATGTTATATATGTTACTTTAAATTGCTATTCCCTAAAGTGAAGATAAAAAAATATGCCGATACAACTAGGTTTATTTAAAGGAAACAAGTTTGCCTTGTTTGTCTGCAGAACTCAATGTAGACAGAAAGATAATTTGTTTATTTCTTATTATAAAATATACACATGATAAATTGTTGTGAAATTTTTAGACAATATACCATTTTTATGTTATAAGATAGAGTAACTATATTTTTGTCCCAAACCTTTCGAGCTAAGTTTCTCTAATCCTTCTTTTAAATAGTGATAATAAGCAAACTTAGAAGTCAACATATTCTGATTCATATTCATATTAATTCTAATTGAATAACAAAACAAACTCCTTGGTTTATAATCTCGGCCAAAAATAGTCCACTGCTGAAAGGAAGCCTCCCTCAAAATATGGGAGAATTTTAGTAGGTTTCTATATGTGGCAGAAAGTTAAGACATTACTGTATAAAATAATTAAAACAACCCTAAGACCCTTTGCTATTATGCTCTGCCCGACAGCACACAAAAATTCCTTGGTTATATTATAATAACAATCTGTATTCTCTTCATCTGAAAATCAGCGTCTCTGCTCAGGCGACATGTGCTGAGATGTGACCGTTTCGGCATAAAAATAATTGTTTATTTATAATGTAATATTTTGCGCTGAATAAATGTTTTCTATTCTATTCTATTCTTTGAATATAATTATAATACATATTTCATGATTTCAGTTGTTATGCTCTCAGAAGAGTCCGAGATGCTTTCAAAGCTAACCAAACACTAACAGACCAGAAAACTATCAAAAAGGAATTTGAATTCGGTAAAGAGAACCTGAATATTATTAGGAGACAAGTAAGTTCAATATTTTTTACCCATTTTTTTTATTTTATTTTGTAAAGTGTTGCCAGTATGTTTTAGTTTCTTTTTTACTTTCAAATGCGAAATATGTTATTAGGCGCAGCAGATGATTGGAATAAGCACTGACATTCTTGGAATTATAATTTGCAAAGGCTAAACTGTAGCTGTATTAGTTTGCTTTTAAGTTTTTTATATGTCTACACCGTGTAAAGAAAGTCCAGTTGGTTAATGTGTTATTATCAGGGGTAGAAATAGGTAGTTTAATTTAAGGTGAATAACCTTAAACATTGTAATAATGTGGATAAGCCTTGTAGAATGTGGGATTTTAAGATTTGTTATAATCAATTACCTATACTGCTCATTGGTAATTACATATATAGATATGATGCCATATCATTAATGCAATAATGTTTTTCACACTAAGAACAGGATAAATTTATCACCAACAAAATGAAATAATAAATATGGAAATGAACATGATAATACAGTTGGGTGGGAGCTTTGATTAGTGAAGTCAAAAGGTCATGACCCTACTTTGACCACTAACTACCTTTAACTTTGAAATTGCAAGGTCGGGACTTATTTGAAACCGCCATACATTCAGGGCTGCCACCTTAAAATCTGTTCCAGTGTGAACTAAAGAGGAGCCACTTGTGGAGTTTAAATAAAGTTTGTTCTTAGCGACCACGAGATCCGTTCTTATCTATTTGTTATAACTTGTTGAACTACCCGCACGTATTACCGAGAAAAACGTTGGAAAACAAATGCGATACGCGTGAATTGTTAGCAAAACATCACTAAGATCTGTTGAATAAAAATAAACCATTTAAAGTAAATCACTCATTTTTTCTAAACAGCTTCAAAAATAGATTTTTTTTAACCACTTGTCAGTCAATGGTAGCAATTGCTACCGATAGCCAACACCCCTCGTCACTCCCTGGTGACCATACACACTCTCCCTGGTCACACAGCAATTGCTACCATACTCAAATTTCCAAGCGGCTTGCTGTTTTTTTTTTAATTACGATTAATTTTTGAGTTAAATATATCCAAATATTCTGTGGTGGATTCTTTAATTAATCAACTTCACAGTAGTATTTTTTGTTTGACCCTAGCTTTATTATTTAGCGAGGAAATGGCATTTTTATCTAAGAGTCCGACATTTTTTCACAATTCGCGCAGCATTAGGACCGTTGAGAGGAATGGGGCGCGCGGTAGCAGACTGGCAAGTGGTTAAATAATAAATAGATAAGTGGTTTACCGCTATCTCAAAAATTATTGGTTCCGAAGCCCTGGTTAGAAATAGACAGAAGAGTTCTAAGGTTAACCAGGCAGGAAATGCTAGGAGGAAGTTGGTTATAAAGAGTTGGCAGTTGAAAAAAATATAATATACTATGTGTACATTAGATATTCCATGTTATAACATGTAATTTTCAATAGGGAACCACAGGACACGGAAGGTGCTGGATTTAATGGCTGCCGTATCTATACTTATAATAAATCTGTAGGGAGGTCAATTCTGTACATGAAATATATTTTCAAAATAACTATCAGGGGGTGATTAGTGATCGATACTGATGCCAAAAATGCAATCAGTAAAATTTTTGTCTGTCTGTATGTTCCTTATAGAAACAAAAACTACTCGACGGATTTTAACGAAACTTGGTACAATTATTCTTCATACTCCTGGGCAGGTTGTAGTATACTTTTCATCTATGTAATAAATATATAAAAATCCAGTGCCACAATGTATGTTCCCACTGAACTCTTCACCAACTCAACCGATATTGATGAAAGTTGGTATTTATGAGTAATTTGGTCCAACTGAAGAGATAGGGTAGTTTTTTTTTCTTTAATTCATAACACAGCAACGCGTGGCCGGATCAGCTAGTATTTAATATAGTATTTAATTGCCCTATTTTGCTAACTATTAATTATGAATGTTTCAGGTGGCAATAGGTGATATGTATAAAACCGAAAAACTCGTCATCGAAAACCAACAGTGAGATAATTACGTAATTATAGCAATATTGTAAGTAACTAAGTTGCTGGGCCGTTAGGATCTGTATTCTGAAATGTTTTAAGAGTGATATTCCTGTAACACAATCATAACACAAAAAAATCCATGGTCCTATAACAAAGTATTTTCTGTTTTATTGGTATCTAAATCATTTAGCAAAAGAAATGAAAAAAACTGTCTTTATAAGAAAGATTGCAATGTAAAAAAGGATCAATTTTGCAGTTTTAAATAGCTTTATTTTATTTAAGAATTACCTTAGAATTATGGACTGGGTTCCGAATTGTTTACACAAACTGAAGTTCTTGTCTTACAGAAACTACCCTCATAATTGAGTAGAGGAAAAAATCGGCAATTTGATAAAATGGTTACCCCCTAATATATGAAGTGAAATCAATCACATAAGTAATATTTTCTCTTTTAATAAATCGAAAAAAAAAGATTATAAATATGGTATCTATAATATATATTATGAAATATATTTATAGATATTATATATTTATTTTTTCACATACAGAGAACTCTATTACATCTTGACACTGCCAATATATCGATAAATAGTGTTATGTCTACAAATTGACAATTTATCTATAGTATATGAAATTCACTACATATTAATAATCAATACTATATGTAAAACAGCGTGTTAATAATTATCGATTTTGGACTATCGATCGGTAACTTATATTTTATAATGATGCATAATAGGAATTATGAATATATTTCTAAAACATTTCTTCATACATAATGGTACATCTATCCAGCTTGATATTAATAAATCTTTTTTGTACGATCGCTAACACATCAAACTATACACCAAAGATAAAAATTAACTTTTACTGGAAAAGAGTGCCCTCTTGCGTGTATTTTGTGAAAACTGACATTGAAGCGACATCTATATTAGTTCTCGGAAAACAAATTATATGTACAGCTGCATAGGTTACAGGTATACATGATACCAAAGTACAGTGAAAACTTTTTAAAAGGAAACTATAAAACGAAACATTTCCTTTAAAAAGTTACAAAATGATTGTGATTTTATTATTGGCATTTAGTTAAGTTTTCGAGAAATAAAAAAAGATGTCGCGGCCCCTCTCTTTTATACATTACAAAAAAGATCTTTATCACAATGCCATTGACGATTTAAAGAATATGCGCGCGCCTCTAGCGGCGAAATTTAGAAGTTTTCTAAGAACGACACTTTACTTTAAAGTTGAGGTTTAGTTTAGATGGATCACGATTACATACAGAAACCGGTTGCTTATAAAAGCAGCAATACGAAATGTTGTTGCGTTCCTCAATGTAGTACATACGGAGATTCGGGAATATTTGTTTCAAAAGACAAAATTATGAAAAATAAAATGGGAGACTGCTTTAAGAATAGGCAAGCCGATTTCACCAGCAATGAGCGTTTGTTCTCATAATTTTCAAGCTTTAAACTATTTTCCGACGTGCGCAGTACCAGTGCTTGTACATTAATTATGTTATTAATTTTTTTTCCTACAAGAATCACCATTCCACTCCGTAATAATTCTTCTCCAGAACACATTGGTTTTCTGTATCCTGCAGACGTTTTAATTACATCGACTATTGACAACATAATTATTGTCTCGTCCAGCATTAAACCATATAAATCTGATTTATATTTAATAAATAATTTGTTCCGTGACGTAAATGGTATCGAAAACTGTCAAAGTGTCGTCCTTAGACAGCTTCACAATTTTGACGCTTGTGGCGCTTGTTAGAATCTTTGCATCGCCAATAAGATACTAGAGCTTGTGTGTCAACTGTACATTTAAAGACATTATATGTATTATCTTAGATACGAAATATGGATCAAATCCATTGTTACGTTTTATGTTATTAATAGTTTGTAGAAACTGTAAGTTTTTATATAAATGCACTTCAAACCTCATTTTAAGCTAAAAACCAGTGGATTTTGTATTTGCAGTGATATTATTATCCTCTTTGGACTTTGATAACTCCAAATAGGATAATGATAACGAAAAAGGTTTTAAACTAGATTTTAGTGTGAAAAAACAAAAAATAAATGGGTACTTTAATTTTTTTTTATCACCTATGAGAATGCTCAATTTGTTTCGCTGTGTGGTCAAACACAAAAATGTTAATTTAAGAATAAATAAAAAACGATAAAAATATGAACAAAATATTTATTTTATTTTAGGTCCTTTACTAATAATAAATCCGCTTTGTAAGAAGATTCTTTTAAAAATATGTTTTTTCATACTATTGTTTTTAATTTTCGAGTCACTACCTAAGTCAATATTACAAAATTTTGTTTGTATATTTAAGCAAATTTAGATAAAAACTGCGTTAGAGAAAAAATGTCTGTCCAAAATTTCGAAGTTGCTACCAAGCAAAGGGTTAATTTCAATAAAGAGATTTCTTTTTTTTTAATTTTAAAGCAATAGTTAATTTTTTTTTCTTAAATTATAGAAAGAATAAAAAAGTCGTGATTCGAAGGAAAGAATAAAAAATATGCTGAAGCACCTATTGAAAAATCAAGAAAGTAGGAAAGAATTTTATTTTATTTACGTGAACGTATTTATTTGATTAATAATAAATTATCAACGATCTTTTGACGACTGGTCGGTGCATTTGTAGAAATATTATTTACGCACCAAAGGTCTCCGGTTCGAATTCTGTAGGGACGTATGTTGTGTTTTGAACATTCATTTGTACCCGCGTCATTTTTTTTAAATACCTATGTATTGTATTCAGTGGCGTAGCGTGGGTGAGGCGGGGGGGCGGCCCGCTCCGGGCGGCAGAAGGTCAGGGGGCGGCAAAATGTCGTCAGTAAAGTGGTTGGGTAGAGTTCAAATGTTTCATGACAACGTTTGACGAGTCAACAATGACGTAAATTTGAAATTTGCCGCCCTGTGTTGTGATTCGACGCTCTAGGGTCAATTCGTAAGCGATGAGTAACTTTCCAACTTCAGCCTGCTTATTCTTTAGGCTCCCGCATCCCACATTACAGAAATAAAAAAATCATTTCGTGTGTGTTGTCCATCGTTCAAAAACTTCATTTCAAAAATTGTGGAAAGTAGTTTTTGAAGTAATCAGCATTTGAAAATGAAGCGAATTAAAGAAAGCGGTGCGGAATACCGCAAGAAAAAGGCAAGAAAAGGAAACGGAAGCGAAGAAATGCCAAGGCGCTTATCTTTAAAACCGTTTATCCTATTTTACCTACAACAAAATACCTTTTTGCCTGTGAAATAATGTTTCGATAATTTTATTTTAATTTAGTGTTGAGTGGGGGCGGCAAAATGGCTCTCCCGCCCCGGGCGCCCAGATGGCACGCTACGCCACTGATTGTATCCGTCATTTACCAAGCACTGCTTATTTTGAAATTAAATACTTGATATGTATCCAACTTTGTTATTGTGATTGTAATTTCGTATTCACATATAAGAAAATGCCACTATTTTTATTTTTTTCACGTAATTAGTTGCTTTTCGTACTGCCTGCATGGAGTACAGTGTACACAACATAGAACCATATCATATTAAAATTTTCATTTACTTCTAAACGGGTAGCCTGGGTTTGTAGCAAATTTAGTATGACACGGTTCTACGATATAAACATTCTATTGTTTCCTGACTGTACTTTATTATATATATTATATCTGTGGAACAACTAAGTAGGTACACATAATATTGAAGGAATAGATTTCTATCAAACTCATTTAGAAAGTTACTTTACGTAGTAAAGAGTTATTACATTGTATTATATGTTTACAGTATGTTGCATCTTGCATTTGTCACACTAGTTAAATTATAAGATTTATTGTTGTAAATAAAGAGGTTAATTCAATTATTGTGTTTTAATTGTCATTCCTATTTAAGGGTACGATTTTCGTGTGACATTGAGACAAGTTGTTTTTGACGTGACAACGTCTTATAAATTGGTTTGCCGGGTGACACTTCAAGAAACTGCGTTACGCTCCGCTCACGTTATGCGCTTACAATGAGAGCGAGTGAGAGGCACGCGTCCCTTCCACTCGGGCATGGTTAGCCCGCCTAAGAGCGAGAGAGACAGACATAAAAAGTGGAAGGGACGCGTGCCTATAAATTAATGTTTTAAATATAATTCTTTGTATAAATAAATGTTTTAAATTGTTACTATTATTTCATCCTTCTTCCTACTATACGAATGAATATTCACATTAAAATTATTTTATCACTCAAAGTCGTTGTCACGTAAAACTTTCGCCCGTATACCGACTTTACAGGCAACCAACCAGTTTTTTTTTAGTAAAAGTTGCTTAAGGTTTAAAATCTAAACAGTTACATGCTTTAAATAAAAAAATATACAATTTTATATTACGTATTGCGTGAATATTCTATATTCGTATTATTTCGCGTCCGCTCTGTAAATAAAATCCGAAAAAAGATTATCTTAACTCCTCATAGAGTTATTCTTCAATACGACAAATGTCAGATTCTTTTGCCTGATCTCCCATGGATCAGCTTCAATGACGCAATGTCTGTTACGCCATAACTTCCCGATTTTAATATATTTTGTGTGGAATCGAATCAACACATTTAGGGCTAGATAGTGCCAGAATTTGAAATTCGCGAAAATATTAAAATTATGATCTTAAAACATTGACTCTATGGGATTACCCATTGAAACAAAAATCGCGCGCTTTTTGAAAGTTCATTCTTATGGAGTTTGAAAATTTATTCAACATTTTTTTTTTAGTATTACGCTCCGTTCCAGTATAGGTATAGTACTAGCGAAGCTTTATGTTTAACGACTGCATCGACCATGTAGTAATTTCACATATTATTTTTTATATTTAGCTCTATTAGCAAAAGTAAAAAAGGTCTGTAAGATTGTGATCGTTTTAAAAGTGATTCTACCTAAATAACTAAAAATTAAAAAAACAAAGGAAATGCTATCACAGTCCCCAGGACGTATGTCTGTTGAATTCAAACTGTACTTAATTTATAGTGAGAATAAAACACATTCGTATTAATCATATTTTATTTATCAAAAAATGGCTGAGGATTACCTCTTATAACACTTCAGCCATTTATCAATTTATAGAAAAAAATCCACTTATATTGTAAGATTCTTACATATTATATATTTATTTAATACATACTTTATGCCACCCAGTTAGCATACCTCTAGTTGAATGAATCTGTGTACTGATGTAATGGAAATAAACTGTTGATCCAGTGCTGAATTTACACATTTGCCGCCCCAAAGCTATAAAATTTTTGCCGTCCCAACTGACCTCTAAAATTAAATGCACTGTTCACAATAACGTTAATTCCTTTTTAGGGAATAATATAGTTTCAAGATTATTTTTAAAACTTTTTGAGTATATTTTTAAGCTAAGAAAAGCAAAGCCAAAAACAAAGCTTTGCACTGTTGCTTGATTTTTTTCTGTACCAATTTTCTGGGCCAATTTCGCCGCACCCTAATTTTGCCGCCCTAAGCTTCAGCTTTTTCAGCTTCTACGGTAAATCCGGCACTGAGTTGATCTACCTCCTTTTTGTTAACTTGTTTTTAGTGTAATTGTAAAATAAATGAACTGACAAATATGCGTTCGTATTTTTATAGATCTAACTAAATACTTAATTGCTAGCAACAGCGCTACTGTCTTCTAACGATACCACGTTTTTCTCCAATTCAATAGAATTCACTTTGGTCACTCGCTTCTTCTTCTCTTCTTTATGGTGCTTTTTATGACTCTTCCCTTTATTTTTCTTCTTCTTATGGGTTCGTTTCTTATGTTTCTTTTCCGATGTCTCTTCTGATGTTTCGGAAATTATAATATTTGGTGTTTTCCGCCTGTTCTCAACTGGCGCCATGTATACAGCAGCTGGTTCCTGGAATACAAACAGATATTGTCATTTTTATATGATAAACTGCCGTAGATTACCAAGTTTGAAGTAAAATTGGCAATATTTCATTTTTCTAAGACCCTCTCGATTATAAGAAATATAGTTAAAATAAGTGGTCCATATTATGGATAACAGTCGTTAAGCATAAAGCTACGCTAGCACCATATATTGGAGCGGAGCGTGATACCTAAAAAAAGAGTTTTTTTGCGAATTTCAAAATTCGAGCTCCGTCACAATCTGGTCCTAAACCTGTTGATTCGATTCCACACAAAAAATATTAAAATCGGTTAAGAACTCCGGAAGTTATGGCGTAACAGACATTGAGCCATTGAAGCTGATTCATGGGAGCTTCAATAAGGGTTGAAAAGAGTATGGATTCCATACAATCTTCCATACTCTTTTCAACTCTTGACATTCAGTGTCAATGTTGTCCATGGAGGTTAGAGAGAAGGAGAACGATCGCTACGTACTAAAACATTAGCCCGCCACCAGCAGCGCTGCCGTCGCGGTAAGTGTACGATGTTAGCTGTTTATGAGCACAAGTAGATGAAGTTAGTTGAATTATGTACAAATTTAACAACAGCCCGCTTTTATTAAGACAACTTAGCGATCACAGCGCCTCACTTATTTTGTCCATATTTCTGGGACACCTTCTTCTACAGCGATCGTTCTCCTTCTCTCCATGATGTTGTCTTTGGTGACAATTTTGACGGACCTTTTTTACCTTTCTGACAATGACAAAGACCAAAATGAGTGTTTAAGGATTCTTAACTTATTTAAAAATTAATACATACGTTATTTATTTATACTACCGATTTTATTTATACTTTGTACCGATTTGATTGGAATTTACTTCGCTTTTTTATATATCCAAAAAATGTTTCCCTATTACCGATTCCGGAAATTAGAACGTAACCCTTCACTCTTTTGAACTGCTTCCACCGTTGGAATAAATTACATGTTAGGCATTTTTTTAAAAGTACTCGGTGCCGTGATATATACTAAGTGGTATGATATTGTAAATAATTTTGCATCAAATTTGTTTTTAAAGAAGTACCTGAGTATTATTTGTTCTGTTGCACTTATTTTTGACTTTGACCGCGTCTTTGCCGGTTAGTTTAGCCAAAACTTCTTGAGCGATTCTCATCTGTTTCGACTTCTTTGACTGATTTCATGGAAAAGAAAACAATCGTTCAAGAAATTTTGTGATTTCTATCAATTTAGTACCTATTTGCAGTATATGTAATGTTAGTTTTTTAATTTTTTTTCACTTAACCGACACGGTGTTCTAAATGTAGCAAACCTTCTTTCTATATTTAATAAGTGAAACAGTCATAGACAATAAATGCTGTGTAATGAGGTTTGTTGAAACGAACAAATGCGATGCGTAATAACCATAAATATATATTTTTTTGTTAATTGATGGTAACTCATAACATAAACGTGTCTTCCTTGAAATATCTATCATGTTCATAATAAATTAAAGAGATTTTTTCACGCGTTCATTCTAAAGTCGCGGTTTTACTGAAACGCTTTTGAATTCGTCATACGACATGTGTGTAACGTGTGTAATGCAACATAACTTTGAAAAGCGTATCACCGAATACTAAAACGAATCACTTAATATCGAATGCTGGCTACACCGAAAAACGTAACGTCGAAATCACGCGATCTCGAATAACCAATTACGTGACGTATATATCTATTTTTATTTGCTAAATGATTACTTATTGTTTGATTTACTTTAATGTTATAGTGTCACGACATTCTAAATATGCAATTTGATATACTGCAGCATTCCTATTTACGCAGACGCCTGTAAACATATTTTGATTTTTTAGTATTTCATTACAATTGGGATGATGACTGAATTTTAATTTTCACGTCTCGTCATAATATATTAAAAAACCGTGGAAAAAGATACAATCGTGTGAATTCAGAATTAAAATCGGCTTAGGAATGAATACATTAGATACAAGCATTTTAAGTTGTCATTTGGAAGCGATTAGACAGAGAAATCCGACATCAACAGTGACGTCACTGTTTAGTACGGCCATATAAACTCCATGTAAATTTCCGTTTTGCTAGAGAGAGATGGAGCAAAATATTAAATATCTTATATCTTGCTTGTTTTTTAAGTTATTCGAAAACCGATATATTCTGTCTGTTTATTATAGAAATGAGCTTCTATTAAAGCAAAAAATTTTTTTTTGTCATCTAGCCTATTGTGTTTTTAAAGAATAACTGCCAGAAAATTTTAGTTAGGTTCCTAAAACTAAAAGTCTTTAGTTCTTGTGCAAATTATGAAATATTAGAATTAATTTTATCTGTTAATACCTACGCGTTTTTTAAATGAACCTAAAACGATTTATTTTTTGATTTTAGAAGTTATGACAAGATTTTTTGATTGATGTTCAAAATATTTTTATTGTATATATGTTCAAAATAGTTTATTTTGTCAAATTCGACATAACAGCTAAGTTTTGACATAATGTCGAATGTTTCGAAGGATACTTGCCTTCGGTTGATTAGACCTTCTGATGAGATTGTTACTCGCATCGCTGAAGTAACCGTTCATGTTGGTGTCTTCTATAAATACAGGTTGTTCTGTGGTAGTTTCTGTTGTGTGTAAGTATTTGCTGCCTCTATTTCGGACTGAGAACCTGTTGGAAACATTTGTGAACTTAAGATTAAGTCCTAAGCTTTTAATTACAGACCAATAAATAATAGTTGCTAAGGTTAAAACTATTACGGAATTATTGCCTTTTATTTTTAAACGTGACACATGCAACTGCGTCGAATAATCGGAGCCTCAAAAACATGGTAATAAACTCATTTTAATTAGTATTAATGATAGTGACCATGACAGTTTAAAACAATATATATTGGTTGATTCAAATTATACCGAACAAGATGTAAATTAAAAAAAAAAGGTTTTATTACTATTTGTTAATAAAACGACCTAAAAGTTATAAAGCCTATCCGATGGGGTTGTGTCGTTTTATTGCGGAGTTCCTATAGCCACCTTCTCCACCTCCAGCCACCAGCTCCAGAATCTGATCAGTTCGAGCATCAGATCAGCTCCATATCATCATAATATTGCATTGTCATGCGATATACATATGCATGCAAAATTTCAACTCAATCGAAACCGGGAAGTGAATCAAATTATACTTTGTCCAATGTAGGATGATACTTGTGACAGTTGACACCTATATAGACGGTATAAAGTTGCTATTGCAATGTCAAGCCAAATATAAGGAAATAAACGCAACCTTAGTACGTAGCAATAAGGAAGTGACACCTGTCAAAAGTATCATCCTACATTGGACAAGGTATAAACTTGCAAAATTTCATTACAGACACCGGGGCAAGTGACCTTTTTTTAAAAAACGTGCGTGTGCGGCAGAACTTATACTATATTATTATTTTTTTAAATGAGATATCTACCTATACACGCTATTCACTTTAAATGCTAACTTCAGAGCGCGAATTCTCGTAATCTTAGCAAACTTCTACTTACAACATCGAATTTAATACTTTTATAAGGCTCTAACAATCGACTAAGGAGAAACTGCTATAATAATAATAATATTTCACCAATTATCCTAGCCAAAAGTAAGCACTGTAAGGCTTGTGTTATAAATGCTAGGGTAACGAATAGACATAAATATATAATACATAAATAAGTAATATTTATGAAAATATGCTCAAAATGCTCGTATTCATCATACAAATATCTGCCCCTTCCGGGATTCGAAAACAGGACCATCGGTGCGAAGGGCAGGATCGCTACCGTTGCACCATGTTATAAATAATGCATTTATTAATTACTAGCTTTCCGCCCGCGGCTTCGCCCGCGTGGAATTCGGTTATATTGCGGTATAAAGCACAACTTTAAGAAAACTTCTCATTCCCACGGAAAAATCTAAGAAGCGCGATGTAACGCTGGATGCAATTAGTTGTTAAACCAAAACTGAATGGTACACTACATATATGTTTTCCCTTGTGGAGCAAAAACATGCAGATTTTGAGCACTGGAAACCCGGGAACACGCTACATAGAGCTGACCATGCGAAAAACAATGTTTTTCCAAGCTATCATTCCACTTCTTATGCATTTTGAAAAACACAGCGTTACCATGTTTTAAAAAACACCCAGCGCCATCTATCACACTCAAGAACTAAATAACTTAACTAATACTTATACCAATTAGTAATTCGTTGACTTTAGTGATTTCAGGATAAGTAGATGTAAAAGAAACAATTTAGACGATAAAACAAATTGTACGTCATCCCTCGAGAATTCCTCATTTTCGAGGATTCATTTTCGTATCATTTAGCTTCAAAATTTACATGTTCATATTCGTTTGCAACATATAAGTAGATGTAAAAAAAACAGTTTAGACGATAAAACAAATTGTACGTCATCCCTTGGGAATTCCTCATTTTCGGGGATTCATTATCGTATCATTTAGCTTCTAAATTTACATATTTATATTAGTTTGCAATATTTTACATTGTTTAAACGATACACAGCGCCATCTACAATCCATCCATAAAGCAAACAATATTTTTGTTTTTCCTCGGGAATATCAAGTTTTTCCAGGATAAAAAGTACCCTATTATTTAATCCGGACTTTTATCTTTACGTCTGCAAAATTTCAAAGCAATCGGTTCAGTAGTTACGGCGTGAAAGCGGAACAAACAAACAAACAAACTCACTTTCCGATTTATAATATTATTAGTAAGGACTAGTAAGGATTAGAGCCGCCGTATAAGAGATTGTTTGCGTCCCGCTTAACTCGTGATGGGTTAAATATTTAAACCTAGCAATTTAAATATCAAAAAGAAAATGTATTGTAGTAAATTGCACCTATTGCTCTATTGTCTTTTTATTTATTTTCCCTTACGGCTGCCTGGTTAATATTCTAACTACTGCGATATTAATGTTATATGAGTTCGTAATTGATCAGACTAATGTCATCAAATCCAAAGGAAGACCTTCCCTTTGACCTATTTACAGAAATGGCCTACAAAAGCATTAACATTTTACACTTCTGCTGTTTTTACTATATCATGAGCTAAGTGTAGTGTATGATCTTACCTTTTATATTGGTCTCCTTCTGGATTCGGTCGCTTGGTCCTTTGTTCTTTGTTGTGCTCTTTCTCCCCCTTATGGTGCTTTCGGATTTGCTGCAAAGCCATTACTTCTGCGTCTGTCAGTGATCTGAAAGGATAGTTGGCTAATAATTGAGCATAACCCAAGTAACACATCAAAGCAGTATAGCGGCCGACTTAGAGCATTTCTGTATCGTACCGGCATTTTGAGTAAGCTCTATAGTACAATTACAAACGTATATACGGCTAGTGTAATGCTTATTTGGGCACAAATTATATGGCTTATAGGTTCACAAATAGTTGTTTAATTGCATTACAGGGGCAATATATTAGCATTATTGTGGTCAAAAAAGGTTTCAATCGCATTAAAGAAGCATTATTACGGTCTATGAAGTGGCTAATCTCAATACAGTAGCATTAAACTAGCAATATTATAAATAATGAAGATGTTAATTGCATTACAAAAGCATTAGTACGTAGTAAAGGAATGATAACAGTTATTAAAGTGTTCACAATTTGAACATAAATAAATCCTACATCATTGCAAAAACGTCTCTAATACCACGGTACAAATGTTTTAATACAAAAACGTTGTAATTTAACAAGTTTGTCACGCCATAAATATTAATATGTACTAAGACGTATCAGAACTCACAGTGAGTGCACCATATTGGTTTGCAGCAAAACAAATTTATAACATGGGGAAAGTTTTTGACTTCATGCCTTCAAATATGACTGCGCAATGTAATTTACTGTAAATGTTTATATGAGTTTCATTGAAAATTTTTCACGCGCCTTTGATATTATGTTGTTTTTGTTATAAAATGTTATTTGTAGGTATGTATGAATAACAAAAACAGTTGTGTACTTCTCGTATAGAACAAATTTCGCATAATTAAGATGATGGTATTGGTGGGGCAGTATTAAAATAAATAATATAATTATTATAAAAGTCTATTGCTTTTATAAACAGCTCCGAATAATAATATTTTTAGGTTATAAAATATTTACAAAATGGTGTCAGTACTTAGCGGCCTGGTAAGCCTTTAAAAAGGCTTATTATTGCTGCCAGCATTAGAAATACTCACACGTGAACAATTATTGTGTTAGAGGCCAGTGAGAAGACTTTTAATGAACCACTGTAGCACCATTGTCTATAAAGTAGTTCTACAGGGTTTCACCGGTATACCAGAAGACTTGATGAAGATTTAGATAGTACCATTGGTTGAACAACATTTTTGGGGTTCCTTGAGCAATACAATAAATCCCATTTCAGAATATATGTACGATTTGAATCCGTTTTTCAATAGTTGATAAAAAGACTTTCTGAACGCATAATCTACATAACCGTTCCTGCGCGTGGATTATTAAAATGATTATAATGTGTGAACAAAATAATGTAGATACTATCATTCTAATATCACAATATTAACAATGCCATGTTATTGTGATTCTATAGATCTTAGGTGCGTTCGGTAATTGCGTCCGATCAATCTTTTTAGTCCGAATCGTTCGTTTATTACATCTGGAGGTAGTGTAGGTAAGTCTGAACCGTTCGGTTATTCCGCTCAAATCAGTCCGACGTAAATCTGTTTGCTCGGACTATTTTGACCGATCAGAAAGATTAATCAGAGGGCCTATGCATGTCAACCATAAAAATACTTTTGTTTAAGATCTTAATTATGTGCTTTTAGTTTGTTTTTTATTCTACAATATGGCCGACAAATGTTTTATGAATACATAGTAAAATGAATCCATATACAGCTTTACGCATTACAACAATTCAGGTGTGTTGAATTAAATAGCTGTTAGCTGTACAACAGAACTCAGTTAATCTTTAAAAATGCAAGCACTACATGGATTCACGTTTATGCTACCCAGCAGTGCTAGGCATTTAGTAACAAGTTAAAAGTGCTATTGAACAACTAACGGAACTAAAAACTGCTGAAAGCTGTCTAACGGATTTACGTGGCATTATATGGTTCGTGTTTTGGCTACTAAACAGCATTAAGTGGTTATTTACTACTTTCAAATGCTATTATAGATCCAAATGCACTAAAAACAGCTGAAAGCTGTACAGTTGCGTTGTGTTTTGCTCTCTAAAACTACAGGCTTTGCAAATGCATTTAGATATGCTATTATCCAAACATTATACACTGTAAAGCATCATAATGGTTTTGAAATGTTAATATAAAGCGTCAAGATGCTCGGTAAGCTTATATAAGAGTTTTTAGGGAGCTTAAGTTCTACCTAAGTTAACTATTCGTTTCTTGAAGTGCTTCCTTTGTTACTTGGGAATGTATCCTCTTTCTTGTTTTAATCCGTAAGGAAGGTTTAGGTCTTGTAATAATGTCTAAAAGTGGGCAAAAGTTGATATAATAAACTTGAAAAACTGCGCATGTACGATCTAGGTTTCCATATTTACGCTCTTAAGCTAACGCCTGTTGTATTCTGTAGTATGATAATAAGTATAAACCATTCTTCATATAGTAAAACAATGGTATGTATTGCGATGTTTTAGGTGCAACAGCATAATCATTTACTTTGATCATCAGAGTCATTTAGATTTTTTTATTATTTTTTAAATAACAAATATGTCTATTCTTACATTAGTGTGTCGTGTGTCTAATATTAATTTTAGTAGCAGAAAATAATAGGAAATTGGACCGATCGCGAATTAAGTCGACTTAAGTTAATCATAACGAAAATGGATCAATCGAAAGTGAACCAATTAGGAACTAAAGACATCTCAAATTCAATTTGAGGAAAATTGGATTTATAGAAAATTGATTGCATTTAATTTGATTGTGGTCATATTATCATAACTTACTTTTTTTCTCCACTGTACTCCGGTTGAACAGGCTTCACTTGGTGGACTTTCTCGCTCATCTTCTGCACAACATTCTCTATATCCCGCATTCTTGTTCCTATGGCATCTACCAAAGCTTGGAGATTAGATGGCTTATCATCTCCTCTCTTCTCTTCTGGGGCGGTGAAGTCTGGAGAATGGCTGCCATCCTGTAAAAATTAAATTTAATAAGATCTCTTTTTTATTGAAAAATCAGTTTTCGGTGAGATGACTGCGATTGTGGGTCATTGCACTTACATTGCAAGTACAATTTTACTGATGTTTGTATGAAGCTGTCGATTCCTTTAATAGTTATTTATAATTATAGACCAATCGTTACTAAATTCACAAGTAGGCAAAAGATTCTTCTGAATCTCAGTCAAATAACGTCCACTGCGGGACAGTGGCCTTCCCAATTAATTTTTCCAAGTGTCTCTTAAGAGATGGCGCTGACATCTGCTTATGAAACACTTGCAAAAAATCGACATGTGTGGATCTAGATGTGGATTCAAGTCCCGCCTAGCACCTGACACAAATCGAAAATTTTGAAGTGAGAACTTCTTTAGCGGCATTGTGCACTTTTTGGGATGAGTAAAAAATGTTAACCTCGAGTCAGGACACGCGACCTGATCGAAAAGTCGTAAAACGGAGGGAGAGTAGACCGCCGGCGCGGCGTAGGATAGGAAGTATTATCCTTCTCTCTTTCGACCACGCGGCTAAAATGTATGCCTGCTCCTGCTGTTTCGTTCAAGCGGCGCAGGGTGCTTGCGCGAGTGTGCGTGTGTGTTTGTTGTCATGTTTGTGTAGGATAGCGCAATAAATGAATATTGTATTTTACCACATACTTTTATACTGATAATTAAAGCAATTTATGCGAAATTATTCCCTAACCATTACATTGTATCAAAAATGCACAACGTTAATGTTCATGTTTTCACTTCTGCCGGCACTCCCGGAGTGCAACCCGTTGATTTTGTTGTTATATTTTCTTTATATCTTAAAAAGATTTAATTAGTTACCCTGACTGTGGTATCTGCTTCATTGAGCGGAGATTCGTGGTCGTTCCACAGGTTCGGTGGTATTTCCGTCCAAGATTGATGATGCGATCCCTGTAGAAAAAGAAGAATTAGCGTTCAATCACGCTACCGACTTTATTCGAATTTGTGTAGAATTCAAAGCTTACGACCAAAACTTTGTCGGTAGCTATCACATGAAGTCCTGTCTTGAGTTCACTGAGGATTTTCCGATTTCGGATGAGTGCAGTGTGTTGAAATGGTCTTAAAATCAGTGATATAAGTCGGCGAAAAAATCGGTCATAAAGATGGTTATAATCTTGGATCGTGGAAAAGCTGGGGGTTGAGTGGGGTTTTCAAATATGCAAAGCTGACTGTCTCTTTATTAATTTAAACCTTATTTCCTTCTTGTTAAGGATTATAATACAAATATTAACTAATATATGATAGTAACGTTTGTACTTTTCAACACTTACACTCGGATTGGTAAAGAGACGATTTATAAATCAACTATTACAATAGACGTTACGGATCACAGGAACGTAAATACTCCTTTTTAAAATTTAAAAACCGTAATGAATCATTCATCTATTTTCGCGCTTAAGTCTTTCTGAACCGAAAGAAAACAACTACTAAACGGTCCCTCAAAAATGGGAGATTTTGCCACAATTATCAGTAAAGGATTTTATTAAACCTTAGGCGATAGTGTCTTTAGAATATAAGTTTGTAACCAACAAGTATATGAGGCTAATGAAGTCATTATTTAATATGAGGTATAATAATATATTTATATTTTTAATACCTTCAGTGGCTTCTGTGTCACGCCATAACTGTTAGTGAAATATTTCTCCTCTGAAACTGCGTCCAAAGACTGTAAAAATTAATGAGATTAATCTCTTTCTGCCATTGATATAACCATATTACATTTTTTTTATTATTATAGTATTTCCGTTATTATATATATCTTCTAGAAGATCATTGTATATGTGCTGTGTTGTCAAATTAAACGTTTATTTGTTCTACTTTCTAATCAACACTAATATTATAAGGAGGAAAGATTTGTATTTTTGTATGTTTGCAATGAATAAACTCAAAATCTCCTAAGCCGATTTCAAAAATTCTTTCACCATTGGAAAGCTACATTCACGTTGAGTAACATAGGCTATATTCATGCTAGAAAAAAATTAAACAATTTTGTCCACCCGTGAGAAGCCGGGGTGGGCCGCTATACCTATAGCCAACTGGTTGAGATAACAGATTTAAACTAAGAAGACTGTTTGACTGTTGAGTTTGAAGCTCGCCGAAAGTGGACCGTTACGCCATAACTTCCTGAGTTCTTAGCCGATTTTATCATTTTTTGTGTGAAATCGAATCAACACATTTAGGACTAGATCGTGACGGAGCCCGAATTTTGAAATTCGCAAAAATAAAAAGTTATGACCAAAAAACATTGGCTTTATAGGATTTGCTATTGAAACAAAAAGCGCGCGCTTTTTGAAAGTTTTCATTCTTATGGAATTTTAAAATTTACTAAACATTATTGATTTTTTTAGTATTATGCTCTGCTCCAATATATGGTGCTAGCGAAACTTTAAGCTTAGCGACTGCATCGACCTAGAATTCTTTTAAAATTATAGTTCTAGTAAACACTACTACAAAGGCACTTACCTTTTCTTTTTCAATGACAGTTTCGTCGATATCGACTTCGTTGTGTTGCGCCTGTTGCAGTTCTGCGTTATCTTCTTCGAAGTATGGACTCGATTGGAGTTTGCGACCTCTTTTGTGTCTCTCCCTCTCTCTTTCCCTGTCTCTCTCCCTCTCCCTCTCCCTGTTGATAATAAAATAAAAATCATACCAACTTTTACAAAATTATAAAATTAAATTAAATTTTATTTATTTTGTGAATTAACCATATCTTGTAAGTCACGATAATCAAATATTATCCCATTTTGGTACAATTAAATTCATTAAAACAAACCAAAATCTAAATAAATCAGTATTATCATCAAATGTTAAATATTATCAATTATTATTGAATGTTATATGTCTAACTGAGAGTTGAAAATCTATCTTGAATGGATATGAAAAAATCGTCTGCCTCAGTGTGTCTGCTTGAGACTCGATACATTTTTTAAAGTTGTATTTTCACTAATCTACTTAGGTATACTTTAAGCTTTGGTATGACAAATAAGCGAAACAATTTCAGATTTTATACAAGCCTTCGAGGATATTTTACAGTTCTGGGTAGCTTGTAGATACCGTCAACCGTAACATACATTAAGCTATTTACCATAAAAATAAAAAGGTCTTTTTAACAACGGCATAAGGTGGGCTAAAACGTCAAGACAACAAACGAAATCAGTTTCTTTTAAAATTTGTGGTAAGTTGATTTTTATCTGTATGTGTACTTTGACGACATTCTAGTCTTTACCTTAACTTGAGACAACAGATTGTTGGAATCCAATTCAATTATTCCCTTTATTTGTATATTTATCAGATGGATTCCTAACTCACGAAAGCAATTATGTATATTAGTTGTACTAGCTGACCCGGTAACGCGTTGTTATGGTAACGCGTATACAATGCAAAAAGAGCGGGAAAAAGAGCGGACAGACAAACACACAAACAACAAATTTGTGTTCTTAGATTATAGATTATGTTTAGTTATTATATATATAAAAAGTATAATACTTCTAAGACTTTTTTAATGATATTTGACAATCGACAAAATACGTTTGTACTTTATGTACACTGGCACAGCTTTTCATCTTTCAACCTTTTGATTACAAAAACAACATTATGCACATGTTTTAACATGTTGACTTTCAGCATAGGCGTTTATTATACAAGGTTTATTTAAAATGTTTACCCGGTATTTTCACTTTTCTTGTGCTCCTTTCCATCATTCGCTGTCGACAGGGCTATCTGGAAAATGAAAACTGATTTATTGGTGGGTCAAATGATTGAGGAAGTAATTCACTATTATTTTCCATTAGCATAAACTTTACATAAGCATTATGATGTTAACAAAAAAGAGGTTAAACTTGATATCCATCATATGACATGTATTTTTGGTTGATAATGACTGCTAATGCAACCCTCGCAGCTCTTCTTACTAAGTCATGGAAGATCTCAATAATAAATGTTTTTCTCATTCCGAAAGGAAGTATTGTGAGATATTGGAATCCAAGCCGCAATATTGATAAGCCTCTATAGTTCTATACTCTTTTTGTATGTCAGACTGTGTAGTGCTATTTCAAACATTATTAATATTTTGTTATCATAACTTAAATTTTGTCATAAACTTTTCTACAAATAGGAATTTTGATTTTGGCAAGGTTAATATAAATTGAAAGGTTTCGTTATTTTAATTTTAGGCGGCGGCTTAATCTATGGTGCAGGGTGTGCCGAGCGCCACATTATGAGCCACGTAAAAAGGGGTTCTGGTACATTTTATATGGTATCAGGAGCTCTACTTATGTAGGACTTTTACAATAGTAAATAGTATTATTTGTTTCAACATGAAATAAACCTTAATACAAATAATTATGATTGCACACGGGCTACAGAGGCCTCTATTTAAATTTGCTATTTATTTGGGAATGGTATCCTACCTTTACTGCACTCTACTAATGTTAAAAGAAGTCGGAAATAAAAATGTTGTGGTGATACCTAATTGTTCATAGGCTGATGATATTCTAACATCAGATGTATGTAGACTATCGACGTTAACATACAAAAGAAAATGTAGGATCAAAAAGCTTCACTCACTACAATATCAGGAGTGGGAACCGAAGCTCGTGGGACCACTTCGTTGCAATCAGGACTCTCAGCTGGTGCCTTCTTACCAGACCTTAGCACTTTCTCGTTATTATCACTTGCTACGTCCGATGACAGCTCGTATACAGGACCTTCACCAGGACTTCTGGAAGAAATTCATTCATTAAAATAATAAGCCATCTTTATTTCACGTCAAAGTTAATCACGAGGACATATTCCTAGCTAACTCTAACTAATATTAGAAATGTGAAAATATCTTTGTTTATTGCGTTTTCATGCCTTAAACGTACATTATAAAATTTTACATACACGTTGTCAGGTGACAGAAAAAAACAGAGGGTACCTTTAATTCGGAAAAAGTATTGCTTTCGAGGGAAAATCTATTTACATGCTAGCTAGAATCCATGCGGGCGGAGTTGCGAGCAAAATACAGTGATGTATGTAATAAGAGTGGCACTAAACAATTTTTTCGAAAAATCGATCATAATAAACAGTCTTTTTCTTTAGATAGGAATAGTTTTAATAATACAGCAAAAAATAAAAAGAAATTACAATAGTTATAAAGTAAACTATATACATGAAAAAGTAAAAAAGAGACAGGGCAAATGAATTGGCATAGATTGAACTAACTGTAGCATAACTTAGATAATGGTATGTATCATTTAATATTGTAATTATATTCGTAAATAAAAAACTGTAATTTAAAAACTAAAAATCCCAACTGTGTAATTTGGAAATGAAAAAACCCTAAAACAATAAGAAAAATTGTAGCAGTCGGGACCTATTCTAGAAAGTCAGCCGTCCAGTCGTGCTCTCAGTTCACTAAGCCTCTATTTCTAGAATAGGTCCCGACTGCTACAATTTTTCTTAACATAACCCTCCTTCTGGCTTAGTCGGGTAAATAACTATTACACATACCGCTTTAATAGAACAACAGTTCTCTTACGCACTTTGGTAAAAAGGTAGTGTCTCCTGGAGGTGGCTTCTTCATCTTATACATGTGACTCCAAGGTGCCGCCGGGAGGGTCTCCCAAGGTTGACCCAAAACTCGTGTCCAGACTTCGCCTCGTACTACCACCAAGCACCTATGGGAAAACGATTCAATGGTTTACTTTAGCTAAAAAGATAATTTTTATTTTTCTGCACTATTATTATAAAGAGGAAAGATTTGTATGTTTGTAATGAATAAACTCAAAAACTACTACACCGATTTCAAAAATGTTTTCACCATTAGAAAGTTACATTCACGCTGAGTAATATAGGCTATATTTAATGGTAGAAAATTAAAAAAAATTATTGTTTACCCGTGCGAAGCCGGTACGGGCCTCTAGTTATTTAATAAAATTAAAACACTTTTACTACAATATGTGTTAAGAAACTAAACTTGTAAAGTTTGTAAGTGAGGGTTTGAATAAATATACAAACATTATTAATAGTGGCGGATACAAGATAACCAAAGTTTATCGTAAAATAAAAATACGTAATAAAGTAAAATTAAATTACATTTTAATCTAATCTTTTATTATTTTAGTTGTATTTATTGGATTTTCTTGTTTTATAATTAATAATATTTTAAGACTACCATTCATATTACAATTTTTACCCTGAGCAGCTATTTATCATGACATAGAAAAATTGTTTAATAAATCTAGAATTTTGCTTATCTACTCTCTGTGCATGCATTAACAAAATAGTTATCTGCCCTAATGTGACATTTTATCTTATAGTGGGCATTGACGATCAGTTTTTCGTAAAACTGTGACGTAAAATTGTGGCGTCACTCCAAATGGTTTTAGGACAACTCGATTTCCGCATTCACTGGCGTCACTCCGGCTCTTCAGTTTTCAATTGGCCGGGCTGTTAGGAAGTGTACTACCTGTTTGTGTTGGATTGACGATCATATACTCACGATCAGTTTGGCGCGACGCGCCGAGTTGGATTTATGATAATTTCGGAAATAAGTGGCGCATCGTCAGTTATACTTTGTCCAATGTAGGATGATACTTTTGACAGTTGACACCTATATAGAGGGTATAAAGTTGCTATTGCAATGTCAAGTCAAACATAAGGAAACAAACGCAACCTTCTACATTGGACAAAGTATAAAACTCTGGAGTGATGATTCGACACTCACGATCAAATTTTGTATTGACGTCAGTTCAACTGATGTGAAAAACTGACCGTCAATTCGCAGCTTTAAGCAGATTAAGCTCAGGCAGGACATACCCATAAAAATTTTGGAATATACCCTCCGTTTATGGTATGCTTGTAACATTCACCGCTAAAAGCCCAAACGATTGTAATTCTAATTAATCGCTTCTGTTTTACAGCTTCTTCTTGTTACATCTTACAATATCTTACAATACAATACAATCTTGTAGAGATGTTGTCCTAACTTAAAAGAACTTAAGTATTTCTTTTTTACCTTAGTCTGGTGCAGCAGAACGGGAACTGCATGTTGGTGTCTTCCACCACTTCTTCGCATTCGATGGCGGATTCGGGTGCTTCAACCCTCTTACACCTGGTAAACATAAATGTTGACAGAAAGCGTAAATATAGTTTACATAAAAGCAAATTCAACTGTTATATGAAACCTGAGCTCGCTAAGTTTTAAAAACTGGCAAATTGCGGATACGCATTAAACCAAAAACGTTCTTCCTGGATGCTTCCTATTCAATTGGCCTTATATTAAGTATAGTACGATTCTTATTTAAGCCTAATTCATGTGACAAGTATCCAAGGTAAATCTATTTAACGCGGTCCAAAGATGACGTCAGCAAATTGCCAATGATCTTTAACTTTCAAGAGGCATAGAAAAAAGCATTTTTTAAGAGCTTAGCAACTTCATAAATATTCTGATGAGTCTTCCTACTGAGTTCCGAGCGACAGCTTAATATGATACCTACTAAAAATTTCTCCAACGCCGCAGTCCTAGAAAGGGAGGATTCTCATTTAAGAACTACCTTACTTTAGCTCGCTAGTTCATTTCTGACTTATCATCGCTTTACTTTCTATTGAAACAATAGCCACAAGCATCTTGTTTCCTCTTTCTTTTATTGTCGAAACAGAGTATCTTATTAAGTATGAACGACATTGTTCGCTCTAGAAGTGGTTTGTCAGTTTTAAGTAACAAAATTTTCTTAGTCTTTACTAAAAAAATATTTTATTATTAGTACCTATAGGCAGAATAGAAGGGAGGTGGCGTTATGACAATATAATAAGTAGGTCACTAGAACCTACGCCTACATCACCAATAGTATCCATTCGTGTATTATAGGTGCTTGTCTAGTGTTTATCTATGAGGATGTTTAGATTTTGAATAAAAACTTTTTGATTAAAAATAGTAATTATTTCAAAACAGGTAGAAGAGTTGTTTCTTCTTTTCTGCCATATTTAGAACTGACACGGCAAAATCTATGAAAGCAGCATGCCTATATGACATCAAAGAAAGTGTTACATCCTTTTTGTTGAAAAGTCAAGTCCGATCTTCCATGGAATATTGCAGCCACCTCTGGGGTGGCTCAGCAAAATATCAATTTGCTGCACTGGACACGATTCAGCGCAGAGCTGAGAGGCTCATTAGTGACAGCAAATTGGCGAAGAGCAAACTTCACACCTTAGCGCACCGCCGCAAAGTTGCCTTTCTGTCGGTCTTCTACAGATTGTATTTTGGAGAGTATGCTCAGGAGCTACATATGCTCATGCAGCCATCACCTTTCTTCTATCGGACATCCAGACGCACTGCGGGCTACCACCCTTTCTTGGTTGCTATTCCTACCTATCGCACCAAGCGCTTCTCAACTTCTTTTATAATGCGCACAGATACTTATAACAGTAGATACTTATAACCTGTCTATTTTTAAAGCCAGGGTGAATAAGCACCTTCTGGGCCAGCTCGTTCCATCGCGAATTCTGTCTTTGCCCCCGGGCTTGATTGGGATCAAGAGCGAACCCATTCTAACTAAATAAAATAAAAATAAACTTCCTCGACACTCACCCTACAGTGTAGATGGCCAGATTCCTTCCTCCCGGCTGACACCTATGTCTAGTGCAAGAGTATGCATCAGCCCACTCTGTGTAAGCTGCATGTTTCTTCATGGTTCGAGGATCCGTGCAGACTGGTCGAAAAGTAAGTATATTATTATTTATTTATATGATTTTTGACGTATGTTTTTAGTTTTCAATTTATGACAGAATGTTATGTCGAGTAGGATTGGATACACAATTTTTTTTCTATCAATTTGTTCGATAAATATAATATTAATTTTAGTGTTAGCGGTAAACATGACCTATAGTTTTAAATAACAAATTGGTTGGATGGATTAGTTTTACCCACTATAAGTATTCAACTTGTTTCCTAATTCGTTTATAATATTAATATTACACATTATACAATTTCTTTTATTTCTGTTTTGACGCTGAATAGTAGATTAAAATAGTTTTTTTTTCTAGACAAAATGCATTCGGATACTTATCAAAATTTCTTATATTTTCGCTTAATTTTAATTTGAGTCGTGTTTAATTCATGATCAATGGTGGTAATTTGAAATGGACAGTTTTAAACGCTAAATACTCTGTGACTTTTTGAATAAAACGTAACATCGTTATCCTTTTGCTATAAGATTTTTGTTTTGACTTTCCTATATATGCATGTACAGTTTTTTAGTACTTTTGTGACAATGATATGAGAATAACCCAGGAGGTGAGACCTGGCGACCCGTAACACAGGTTTTCCTTCTTCGGGCACCAGTTCTCATACTACCTATAAATTTTACCAATTGTCTGTATTTCATTATGTATGAGAACAATATTTTTTCTTAAAACAGTATACTTTTAAAAAGTAAAATTAAATTGTATATATGATTTAATCTTACATTGATCTTTGAAAGATTCCGTTGGCGGAGGACTTCCATTGACATACACCACAGTTATTAAGAATAAAAATACGAACATTTTAACACGAAATCGTTAATACATTTTAGACAGAACTGAACACTAACGAGTTTGTCCACCAAATGAATTGAAACCCAACAAACCTTTGTTTAAGTGTATGTACAACCGTGAGAAAAAATCTTTGATTGTAATTGCTGGTAAACATTTTTCGCTACACTAGATGATCAGCAGATAATCAAGATGTGTCCCAATTATTAGGAAAATGATAACTTCAGTTTCTTTAATTGACAATATTAAATTTTCACATTCGACGCAAAAAGTCGGGTGTTTTAAAGACCGCTTGATGTGTTTGTGTGTCTGTCTGTGTAGTATTGGCTGTACTGTAGTTGGTTAAAAATGTCACTAGTATCCAACCAGAAAGTTCGAGAAAATTGTTGATGTCGTTACTATACACACATGCTGTGTGAGGGTTTTAATGACGTATTTTGACGTCTTATTACTAGTTATTTCAAAAAGTTAAAACTATTGGATTATTAATGCAAATTATAAAACTAGGCGATGCAATCGCTAAGCATGAAGCTACGCTAGCACCATATATTGGAGTGGAGCGTTATACCTAAAAAAAAGATTTTTTTTGTTTTAATGGGAATTTTTGCGAATTTCAAAATTCCGGCTCCGTCACCATCTAGTCCTAACCCTGTTGATTCGATTCCACACAAAAAAATATTAAAATCGATTAAGAACTCGGGAAGTTCTGGCGTAACAGACATTGCGCCATTGAAGCTGATCCGTGAGAGCATCGCTCGCTTCGCTCGCTCCGCTCCAAAAATGTATGTTGATTTTAAAAAGTTATAAAGATAACCTGATAAAATAATAACTAATCACTTTTGTAGATTTAAATTAAAATTTATGTTATCAAATTTTATTTGTCTGTGGCACCGTAGTTCTTATACAGGTAAATCGGTAAACTGATTTAGATGCTCTTTTTTTAATTGAAAGCAGGTTTCTAGCGGTGGTTCTTAGACTTGTTCCATCTTGGTCATCGGCACTTTTGTTAGGTACGGTAAGGATCTTAGACACATAAAAAACTAAACTTTCTCACTTACACACGACTACAAACTACTTACGGTTGTTTTGTACAATAATGAACATCATAAAACACAAAATAGATATTCGCTTTTTTTTGTTTCGGGGTTTCAAACTCCCCACTTTTGTTGTCTCAATGAAAATATAGTTAAAATTAATAGTATTGATGTATCTTTAATCTTCTTACCCTCTTTCTTCACCCCAGTGTCTAAGTCTTACAGTGTTTTCTTTGGACTAGATTTATAGCTAACATATTGACCCCTGATGCAGAAGTAACTGGGACCAACTGCTTACTGCGTCTTTCGAATCACGGAGAAGCTCAAGAATTTTAAGAACTCTCATCAGCATAAAAGCCCTCCATGTTATTGCTAGTAAGTTCTTTCACACTTAAATTAGATTCAGAAAAATGTAGGGAAAACGATCCCTTAGCACACCCGGTTAGGCGCAGAAGAACGGGAAGGAGGCAACGGCATTATGACCAACACCTCCACCACTGGACATTACGGGAAATGGTGGGGTAGATTTGTACCCTCCCTCTTCCCGCGGGGGCCTGCGGGGGCCGAGCTTGGGTGGCTCGACCTCTGCTTTGCACAGGCCTTCGCTGACGCCGAGCATACCACCCGGGACACTCCGTCATTCTCCAATCCTCTGGAGAATACAGAAGGGTCCGTCTAGGGCGGACATCCACCGGCGGGGCCGCGGAAGTGTCCGCAAGGGTTCCCGTGACTCCGCCTGGTGTCATTGCTTCGTTGAACGACCTTTCGTCTGATGATGATGAGTGGTTCGACCAACCAATGGCACTAAGGCGAATGACGGGACGTCGTGGAGCGTTCAGAATAATGTATGCAATGTTGTCTAATATTTATTAATTAATGGTACAATAATTGTAAATTAATGAATGTATTAAACAAAAGAAAAGCTCGAAATAGTAAATTTTAGGCCACTCATCTAAACCAGGATTTTCTAACGTTGCTTAACTTTCGCTATCATATGTCAAACGATACAAAAACACACCGCGGAATCGAACTTAATATATGTAACTATATAAAAAAAATCATATCGTTAAAATGTTTGCTCACTTGTACCATGCTTTGTAGTAGCCAATAAAAGGTTTGTTTACAAACAAAACTAACATGTATCCGGAATCGGCCCATTGAAAACGCTATCGGAACTTTCATATTTACCACTAGTAATTTTAAGATTGAAAACCATTTAAACGCCCCCAAAATGAGGTTAAATTAAAAAAAAAATCCGCACGATCGTTAAATTTCGAGTTTTTATAGTATCACGTTGATACAGCCGTGTTCAATAGAATTATGAAAAAAGTCAGGCAAGCGATAGCATAGTGAATGCCACATGCTTTTTCTTTTTTTTTTCAAATTTAAAGAAGGCAAACGAATCGTAGATCTCTATTAATTTCTGATGCTCAATACGTAAATAACTCTATTTACGATGTTACTTGATCAAATGGGATGTAATGCATCCCACATTGTTTTGACGACCGTCTGGTACAATAAAAGCTATCCTGTGTTTCGAACCGACTACCCTGGGTTGGAGTCCCGGAATACGAAAAGACCGGTGCAAGTCTTCTCTCTCGCTCACGCTCATCTAGAGTATAAATAATTAATTTAAATCATTTCAAATTTTTTACTGGCAACTATTGGTTATTGTCTGTGGTTATTGTGCACGGAAAATATTAACAATCAACTTGATATAATTTTTTTATTTAAAACAGATGACAGTAAATAATTAACAATAATGTACCCGTTTTTTGCATCTGGCAACCCATAGGTTGCGGCTGACTGGGGAGCTGGCAACAATTATTTTTTATATTCTTCACATCATTAACTTTAAAATAACGTACAGTTTTTTTAAAAAAAAAACAGCTACAATTCAAATGAATAAATTAATTATAATAAAATTAATTTCAGGTAAATGCGGC
Source organism: Calamotropha paludella (assembly GCA_927399485.1). Taxonomy (NCBI): domain Eukaryota; kingdom Metazoa; phylum Arthropoda; class Insecta; order Lepidoptera; family Crambidae; genus Calamotropha; species Calamotropha paludella. Next base: position 8,304,252 of record OV656830.1, on the reverse strand, counting down.
AAATTTTTCATAGGCAATACGGAACTAATGTTTTATATTTTTACTAATCAATAATTTGAAAAAGCTTCACTAAAAAGCAGATACCTGCAGAATTAAGCGGTGGGATCAGGACCGTCTTTAACCAATTGGAGGCCCAGGCAGTGCTGCCATATATAAAGATTTATCTGTATTTATACAGATTTTTGAACCTCATTACAGATAACAGATTTAATACTATATTTATACAGATTTTTGAAATTTGTACTTTTTGTACATACCTAGATACTTTCTACGATCGCCTTTCATCTCATTAACCTACTCGATAATATCACGCCTGTGTGTAAGAGACTTAACAATGTCTTGTTTGTTATCGGGGAGTCCCTCCGGTTTATAAATAAACTTATACCACTACTTATACGTATTCATGCGATAGAGACGACGCTTTACGGATCGAGTATCGAATCGAACGAAACAGTTTCTTAGTTTGTTTGGTTTGATAGACACGAACGAAGGCGCGAAGCAAGTTAAAATAAAGTGAAGTAGATATTTCTTAATATTTTTGTTGACAGTGGCCAGCAAGAAACTCCGTAAAGCTCAAACATTTAACCAAAGCTGGATGGAAGAGAGTAACTTTAAAGCTTGGCTGATGCCAAGTCAAAAAGATATCACATCTTCTTACCTAAACTTACATACATAAGTCAAAATCTTTTTTGATTCCTTTCTACAGATATTATACAGATTTTTTTACTCAAGCAGCAAAGATTCATACAGATTTTCTTTGAGTCCTTTCATATTCCTTTCTACAGATTTTATACAGATTTTTTACATTAGCAGTACAGATTTGTTAAACTAAAATGTGGCAGCACTGGGCCCAGGTCATATAAGAATAATGGGGCCCCTATGTCTTTGACAGAGCATTTTTTTATAACTAGAATAGACAAAGCAAGTAGATAAACAAGGTTTCAGATTTTTTATTGACAGTCAATAGTAGAATAGATAATCTTTAATTTAAATGGGACGATTCACACATATTTAACGTTATCTAAGCATGCTGCAACCTTTCTTTGGACGAGAGTAGAATAGCTTCGCGCATGCAAAAGCTAATAAGCAAGTCGAGAATATAGTCTCTAATTGAGCTTCGATTTACTCTAATTAAATAAGTTTTTCAGTAATAAATGTCGGTATCCCTTTAGTGAGCTGATAGGAACTAGGGGGTTACTATCGATCACGGGGTCCTGGGCCCTGAGTCTCTAGTGGAAGAGAGTGGTCTGGGTGGGATCTCGGACTACATCTGTAACTATAATTACTTTTAAAAACAATTTATAAATTTATAATGTACTAGCTGACCAAGCCACGCGTTGCTGTGTTGTAAATGAACCCTATCCTATGTCTAAAGTCAGAATAAATCCAGCAAAATGAAACAGAACACAAAAAATCAAAATCGGTTGAGTAGCTTCAGAGTTCATCGCCGTCAAACACTGTGACAGGGAATTTTTATATATATATATATATATATATATATATATATATATATACATTTTATATATATAAAAAGTATCCTATGTTACTTCTAATACCGTCAAGAATATATATACGAAGTTTTATGATGATCGGTTTAGTAGTTTTTGCGGGAAAGCATAACAAACAAACTTACATTCACATTTATAGTATTAGTAGGGATAGATTATTATTTTTTCTCGATACATAGAAATATTTTGAAATAACAAGAATGAACAAGCAGCAATAGCAGCGGTAAAGCTGATTTTCACCTTTTTAAAGTTTATTTTTCCAATATTTCTTTTGTTTTACTCATGTTTAAGTTGAGGTTCATATTTGTTTTTTTTATTGTAACTGGTTTAAGTTTATTACAATTATCAAGAGTGAATACAAAAGTCGCCAGTATGAAGTACCAAACTAGTTTCCATTATACAGGGTGTTTCTTTTAAGGTGTTTCTTTTAAGGTGTCAAGCCGGTGTATGGTGATTAGTGATGTGCCGGATATCCGTATCCGTATCCGCGGATATCCGAGGCAGAAGAAAGATCGGTATCCGTGTCCGTATCCGTTAATTTTTGGCGGATCTTTTACGGATCAATTTACCTTATTAATTTTAAATTTATAGGTAAAATTCTTTGAGCGATTCTTTTACCGGAAACAAAACTTTTTTATCGATTTCAGAAAAACGATACTCTAATTCATTCTTCAAAGCAGACACAAAAACCACAACTGCGGATACACTGACATGCAATATTTTCTGAATCTTGTCATAGATTTTATTCAATGCTCGTACTAGAACAATAACGTCATGTTCAAAGGCTTCAGCATTTTTATTAATTCTTGAATAAAAATCCAGTCATCATTTATTATTACAAAATAATTCTAAACTACACTACTAAACTTCTTTGTAGACATTTTTATAAACTCAATTACTAATACCAAACACAAGCGTTATCTATGCTGCCCAGTGTCACATTAAACTAAAACAAGACAAAAAAAAGACCCGCCGCGCAATGCAAGTCGAGACATGTCACAACTCAAGATCACGTGCACCGATTGTGCAAGAAAGTTAAGATCCGTATCCGTATCCGTATCTGCGGATCTTGACACCAAATATCCGTATTTAGATCCGTATCCGCGGATCTACATTTTTGACGATCCGGCACATCACTAATGGTGATAGCTGAGTACCATACCTATCGATTTCTTTTTACTATCGATCAAATTATTTGTATCTTGTAAAAAAGTAAGGTATGCAGTTATTTTACTCATAAAACTACAACTAATAGGTGTTGAATAAAAAAAAAACTACTGTAATAAACCTACTAAAAACAGATGTAAATTTTTAAAAGCCGTTCAGTCGTTAAATATCCTTAAATAATAAAAAAATATATAATTCGTAAACTATGGAAAATCGCAGAACATATACTTGGGGGTTAAATCGATAGGTATGGTACTCAATTAAAATTCTCCGAGAGGTTAGGTAGGTACGGGTTGCGTTCTGTTCGAGTTCTACTCTCATATTACCGTCACCGGATTGTAGCATTCAGGGATAGTTTTCGCTTCCAGGCCACCAAGTGCTGGAATGATTTGCCGAATCTGCTGAGAGATTTGTCTAGCTTGTTTATCCTCAGAAAAATCATAAGTGCCACCTATTACAACTACAGCAACTGGTGTCGCCTAATGGAGCTACGGTATTTTCTCTCCATAATATAACTACCATAACATAACTTAAACTACCCTCTCTAATTTAAGTCATATTATATAGTTTTATTTACATATAAATTATTTCTTACTGACCTTACTATTTTTTTAATGTTTTTTTTTAACATTCTGTACCCATTAATTGAATTATGATTATTATCTAATTTTCTGGACCAAATTATATTATATTTATTATTATTATTATTTTATTTCCTTTTTTTTTCTAACTCGACAATTTAATTGTACACATATGACACTGACATTCATTGTTTCATAGCACTTGCGCCCTCATGAGCCAAGGTGATGGCTGAAAATTGGTGCTTCACCTAATCCCAGGTGAATTTGTTTTTTTGCATCGAGCCTTGACCCTATTCCTGCTGCTGGACACAGGTACCTGCCAATGTTGGTTGTGTCATGAAGTTATTTATTTTATTTTGTTATTTTCTTTGATTATATAATGGTTATGTATAATGTGTGTACAACCGGAATAAACGTATCTATCTATCTACTCAGCTATCACCTTACACTAGCTTGACACCTTAAAAGAAACACGCTGTATATCAGCGTAAGAAGATTTACATAATCTAGCTAACGGAGTTTTTTTTTAATATCATGACTTTCATTTATTTATCAAAATACATGCAGGTATTATTATAACAACTGTCTTGAGGGATATAGTGATTTGTAATGCTTGAAAAAAATGATCTGAAAATTGCCTGTCTGTAAGTCTTCTACAGATTGTATTTTGGAGAGTGTGCTCAGGAGCTACATATGCTCATACCGCCATCACCTTACTTCCATCGGACTTCCAGACGCACTGCGGGCTACCACCCTTTCTTGGTTGCTATTCCTACCTGTCGCACCAAGCGCTTCTCAACTTCTTTCATAATGCTCACAGCAAAGGATTGGAACTCCCTCCTTGCGTCTGTATTTCCGAGTACTTATAACCCGTCTGTTTTTAAAGCCAGGGTGAATAGGCACCTTCTGGGTTAGCTCATTCCATCATGGATTCTTTCTTTGCCCCCGGGCTTGATTGGGATCAAGAGCGAAACCATTCTGAATAAAAAAAAAATATATATATATATAAATATATATCTTAATATATATAAATTATGTGTCACGTTGTTTGTCCGCGATGGACTCCTAAACTACTTAACCGATTTTGATCAAAGTTCGTAACTATTTGTTATTTGATCTAACTTAAAAGATAAGATAGGTTTTATTTTAATTTATAACACAGCAACGCGTGTCCGGGTCAGCTAGTATACCTATATTATCTTTGAAACAGGAATATTTTAAAATATGTAGTTCTGTTCGCAACATTGTCCAACAGTTATAGTTCCCGGCATATAATTTGAACCTGGTTTTGAAATCACGTGACATGCGCAGTAGTGAAGAATGTACTTAAACTTGCTACTGCGCATGTCACGTGATTTCAGAAGGGGCAGATGTTTGTATTATGAATACGAGCATTTGTACCTGAGTCATGGGTGTTTATATGTATTTCAATGAATGTTACATCATATATGTATGTATATCCGTCACCCTAGTATCCATAACCCAAGCCTTACAGTGCTTACTTTGGACTAGTCTAATTGGTGTGAATGTAAAATATACTTATTTATTTATTAAAAGTTAATGACTTCTGGTTTCGATTTTTAACTCCATCATCCAATATAATCATCGTAAAACTTCCACAAAGATCTGATTTTGGTAAACATTCTGCGAATGCGAGTACTGCGACATCAAAATACGGACGGCACATCAAATAAAATGCTCTTTATTACAATGGCATTAGGTATAAATCATAACGGTGGTACCTATTTGTGTATAGATGATTATTCAATAAAAAAACCGCGCTATACTTATCTTTATCATATTAACCTACTAGTTCGCAAATAAACAATATCATAAAAAGTAGCTTTATAAAAAAGATTTGAGCTAAAAAAAGTTGTCTTTGGGTGCATAAGTAAAGTTGCAGACGATAAAAGTAAGAAAACCAAGGGCATCTTAAACCATAAAGAAGATTCAATCTTATCTCAATTGTAAATAAAGTTCAAAATAAGTTTTGTATTTCAACTTGCTCATTTGGACGATGCGGTAATACTGTGTTTAATTCGATTTTATTAACCAAAAACTTGCTTACACGGGATTTGCTAGTTCTCCGTGTTTGCTAGCAGATAAAAAACTTGTCACTCTTGTGTCGACAAAGCTTATATAAATAGTTCCAAAATCTTGTTAGGGTATGTTAGAAACTGAAAATAAACATCTTATATCAGTGCTATCTGTTCAGATGCTTACGATAATACATAGTTTTAAACATTTGCCTTATCCCATTTTTTCCTAAGTGATATTCGAGTGTTTTTTCGCGAATGGCTTAATGTTGAAAATGTCATATATATATATATATATATATATATATATATATATATATATATATATGACATATATAAGCAAATATTAATAAGAATTTAAGATAACCTTCTTTAGTTCCACATGATAGGTTACAAATAAAATGAAATGTAATTTTTGGTTGTATTTTATCAACTTATTATATATATATTAATGTTAACTTAATAATATCTAAATTGTGTCGTCACGGACTTTTTCATAGAACTTCTTGAGTTCTAGAAATTTGCTATAGAAAGTATTTATATATCTTTTTAAGGCAGAGTCTATCAAAAAAAATTCTTTGCTCGATTATTTTTTCATAGATTTTTTATAAAACTGGTAATCACGAAAAGCGCTTATATTTTTACAAACAGAAATTTAACATTATTTACGGATACGGAAACGCGCTTATTTTCTTATGTTCGATTTATCTTGACCTTTCGACTCGACTCGAGTATTGTTATAATAAATATGCTATCCATCTTATATTTCTATTTAACACCTTCCTACATACACTCGTCTACTCAATTTATCCATTTTCTAAATTTAGATAAGTGATTTATTTTACCTTTTATTCTATTTCATTAATTTCTACATTATTGTGTTTTTTTTTTCATCGAAAGTAAACTAAACAGAAACCAAAAATAGGCAACGAATATGATCTTTAATGCGACGCAGTATTAATCTTCCGCGGTAAGGCAACACAGCGATTACAAAAAAGTTAAAATCCTACCGTATAACCTTTGCTTACTTGTGGTAAATATATAGTTTGTGTATTTATGATTAAGTCGATGTCAATTGCTCAGTTCACCGCATTCTTAAAGTAACAACCATGTTGGCTGCTTGTGTAGTATTTCTTGTGTTGGTAAGTGGCTAATTTTAGTATCGTACACAGGAAAGAATTTACACTTTTGCACATATTTTCCCGCCAAATTTATAAGTTATAAAACGTATATGTCACCGTAAAATTGTAATTACTGTTAGATTATAAACTATCTCGCGAGATTGTAAACTGTCGAAAGATTGTGAACCGTAACATAGTGCTTACAATTTAACGCATCATTTTTCGGTAGATTATAATCTATCGAAGTGAAACCGCCAAATAGTGAAATGGCATGCGATGGAACACACATCGCGCCCTGATTTTTTGTTTATTAATTCGTTTGTTTTCGAATATAAATATAACCTAACCTAACCTAACTCAATTCACACAGAAGGGCTTATTGCAAGACCAACCCATCAGGGCCAGCCTTCGGACAGTTGACAATTTCGAAAGATTATAATCTATCGAAAAATAATGCGTTCAATTGTAAGCTGTATGTTACGGTTCACAATCTTTCCATAGTTTACAATATCACGAGATAGATTATAATCTAACGGTATTTACAATTTTACGGTGACATATACATACATACAGTGGTATTTATAAAGCGAGAGACAGTAATTTCTTTGATATGCTTAAGGCGAGAGAGATATTTCTTATATACCTACATTGATCATATTAATTAACATTACAAAGCTATCTGTTTCAGTTTATAGACTAAAAATATCGAACATATATTAACGAACCATAAGTTAAGTTGATTGGTAAGCAAACAATACTTTGTTTGCGAATGATCAACTAGTTTAATTTTAAAAACATCTCACAGTAAATTAACTATGTTTTTAATTTAATTTTTTGCATTCACAATGTAATATTTTCTATAAGATATAAAATACGTGTGTAAAAAACAACTACGCCTTCAAGCCCTCAGGTAGGATTCGAACCCACGACCTTTCGCAATCCGGGCGAGTGCTTAAATAAATTAAATTAAAAACATAATTATAGCTGGTTCCATCTTAATCAGTTGTTTAATATTTGTAAAAATATTATTTTCGGTGGTTCCAACATTGGTGGAACGATACTAGCTCATAGTAGAAGTTGAAATACGTTTGTAAAATTCGACACGTTTGCCAGCGTCTCGGTAGCTCAACGGTCAGAACAGTCGCCCGGATTGCGAAAGGTCGTGGGTTCGAATCCTATCTGAGGGCTCAGAGGCGTAGTTGTTTTTTACACGCGTATTTTTTATCTTATAGTAAATTAACTACTGATTTCTGTTATAGAACTTATCTAGTTCTCACTTATCTTCATGAGTTTAGATCAGCGGCTATTAGTGGTTTTATTTATTTACGAATAATATACAGTGAGGTGCACAACTGAGTCAGTATTGTGACATTTTATATTATATTAAATATAATCGCATTTATTAAAATATTTTCAAGTCATATGTATTATTATTTAAAACTGTAATTTACTAGCTACTCAACACATATAATTAATATCCAGTATCTACGTTTTAAAACTTTAATATAATTAATATTGATTGACTCACTTTTGCACCGTATTTCCAAACGTCTTTGCGCTCAAGTATAAATTTGTTGAAACTTGCTGAAACTTGTCGGGATTATACTGTAAATGAACAATTTCGCTTTGTGTATTACTCAGCCTAATTCGATACAGCACAGTGCACGGTTAACTCAATAAATTTCTTTTCGATACAATCATGAAACCGATTGCAAAAAATATTAAAGAATCTGTTAAACAGTTGCTTAAAAATGTAAAATCGACAAGATACATTGCTCAAAAATTAATGACAAGTCAATCAGCAATACAAAGAATTAGAGCCAAATGTAAATTTTCTATATCGGCTAATGTTGGTGGTTGCACTAAAAAATTATCAGATAGAGACGTGAGAAAAATATTCACTATTTAAGATCTAGTGCGGAGTCTTCAGCTTCTGAAGCGGCGGCGCTTTTAAGGCGCGATACTGGCACGTCAGTGAGTAAGCGAACTGTTCGTCGGGCATTACACAAAGCAAATATGCGAGCTTTCAATATGAAATACTTACTTTACACTATTTAATATATGTTTAAAAAATAGAAGAAAAAATAGAGCTAGAGAAAATATTGCAAAACAATATATTAACTGGACTGAAGATGATTGGATTAGGGTTGATTTTCGTCTCATCTGACTAAATAACCCTAATCCAATCATCTTCAGTCCAGTTAATATATTGTTTTGCAAATTTTTCTCTAGCTCTATTTTTTCTTCTATTTTTTTTAGTTAGAAGAGTTTTTTTTTCTTCTCGAAAGCTCGCATACTTGCTTTGTGTAATGCCCGACGAACAGTGCGCTTACTCACTGATGTGCCAGTATCGCGCCTTAAAAGCGTCGCCGCTTCAGAAGCTGAAGACTCCTTACTAGATCTTAAATAGTGAATAATTTTTCTCACGTCTCTATCTGATAATTTTTTAGTGCAACCACCAACATAAGCCGATATAGAAAATTTACATTTGGCTCTAATTCTTTGTATTGCTGATTGACTTGTCTTTAATTTTTGAGCAATGTATCTTGTCGATTTTACATTTTTAAGCAACTGTTTAACAGATTCTTTAATATTTTTTGCAATCGGTTTCATGATTGTATCGAAAAGAAATTTATTGAGTTAACCGTGCACTGTGCTGTATCGAATTAGGCTGAGTAATACAAAAAGCGAAATTGTTCATTTACAATATAATCACGACAAGTTTCAGCAAGTTTCAACAAATTTATACTTGAGCGTAAAGACGTTTGTAAATACGGTGCAAAATACGGTGAGTCAATCAATATTAGTTACATTAAAATTTTAAAACGTAGATAGATACTGGATATTAATTATATATGTTAAGTAGCTAGTAAATTACAGTTTTAAATAATAATACATATGATTTGAAAAGATTTTAATAAATGTGATTATATTTAATATAATATAAAATGTCACAATACTGACTCAGTTTTGCACCTCACTGTATGTCCGTATTTTTAGTACCTCTCACTGGTATTAATATTAACTTGATAGATTCACCTTTTCCTGTTAATGACACTTAGATAGACAGATAGATGGGCAACAATGTATTCCCTTTTCCCTTAAGGCACAGAGAAACAGGCTAGTTAGCAAAACATAACTCTAGGTATTTTATTTTCATAAAAATAGATATATTTCATTCCTATCAAATAGCAACACTGTAATAATAATGCAGGAACAATACATAGTCTATGGTTGTAGATTTTAATAACACCTGCCATTTGATTTCAGTAAGGAATTATTTACTTTAAAATACCTATTACTGACTGAACATACACTTATTTGACCGTTGTTTTTAGCACGTTGATAGGCCAGTGTAAGTTTTCAAATGATCAAATTTTACTACCGCGTTTGACTTAAGACCTTAAATTCAGACCTTATTTCAATATTAAGGTCTGTCGTATAAATAGTATCTTATACATAGTAACGTTCACATTTACGTTACGTTACACTCAGACCTGTGAATTATTTAGATCACATGTACCTATGTCAGTAATTTTTATGAAGTTTTCGATTCCCGCCCTTCTAAATTTAAACTTTAAACACCTGAGCCACGGCGTAATTATAAAAGAAGGTTTTGCAGTGTCATTGACTTTGAATTGAGGTGTAAATATTTTCGTCACTTCTGGAATATCAATACTATACCTACCCTGTCTCAAACCAATTTAATAAAAATGTAAACAAAGACGCCATTTTGCCGACCATAGATTACTGAGTGATGTGGTAAAAGTAAAACCATTTATGATTCGATTAATTAATTGATTGCTTCGATTAGATTAATTGAACACTATTATGTTGGAGCTTCGCGTTAGCGTAGTTTGTTTTTATTCCGAGTGTCGGATAATGGGCATTTGTTCTCAAGCTTCGAAAGATGGTGCTGTTCTTCGTGATTATAGAAAAATGAAATGCTTAGATTGAACCGAGTAAAAATGACTTATATTTTTTTAAATTTCACATAAGAAATCCATCTTTGAAGAAAAACGGCATCTAGCTAGATTTTTAAATAAATAAATATATTTAGTATTAAAGTAAGACAAATTTAAAATTGACTTCTTAGGTTTTGACGCGTATAACACATTGAAATGAAACACTTATGAAAATAAACGCGTTATTTATTTTCACACAAAGAAACAATTAGCCACCCCGCAACCACGGCACCTGCAAAGGTGTTGAAACTTCGGGAAACTAAATAAACCACCTAAAATTAAATCACGGACTCTGAACTTGACTTTGTTGTGTAAATAAATAACGCGGTTATTATCTGTTAGTGTTTCATTTCAATAGACAAATTTAACTGATTTACATTGTGACTTGGATCGTGTTTTTTCTGGAGCAACGACATTTTGCTACGAAAACTGGACTTTGAGATCAACTCCGATTTATATTTGTTGTACAAGGTATGTAACTGTAATATTATCTTTTATGTACCTACGTAAACTTCATCTCATTTGAAAGTAATTCGACGGCCGCCACTTAAGGGTTCACTGGTATTTTTTCCCTTACAAAATGTAGAATATGTGTAAAAGAAAGAAAATTATAGCAAAACTAAAAAGCCAATTCCGCATAATCAAAAACATATTCAAATGAGAACAGATGTTAAAATGATTTATCTTTATTTTAAGCATTGAACACGGATAACCCTGGTCCGTCATCCTCTTCTTCGTTTTTGTCTTCGCCTATGAAAAAACGACCGAGAACTAGTCGCTTGACAGCAAATGAAAAGACCATAACACTGAATATTTACAAGTTTGTTGAAAAATCGATGACAAATTATCCATATAAGTCTGATATAATAAAAAAAAACTGCGGAGATAATGGGAACTTCTCAAAGCACCATATCTAAAATATACATAATAAAAATAAGTATTTAATTACGATAAACATTTAACTACAATAGGTACATAAAAACAGTAAAAAATAAAACATACTATTTATTTGCATGCATTGATATCGAATGGCAGCTTGTCGATATGGATATTGATAACTAATTTTAAGACTAAACTGTTCTGATTGTTTGTAATTTTATGGAGTTAAATTTATCAAATAAATTTCAAACGAAGGTCAGGTTAAGTTTACAGTGGTTTGATTCGATTGGCTGTTGTTTCAGTTTAACATATAATTATTGTAATTGTGAGGAAGGATTGCATTACTGACAATAATTTGTCACAGTCACACTAAAATATATATTTCCAAAGGTATACTAGGTGCATTCCAACGTTTTATGAAAGTGATTCTTTAGTTTAAACTTCAATGATGTCAAAGAAATCCGCAGGTAGTTGATTAATCATCCGTACCGAATATACAAAAAACGGTCTCACTACTTATGATTATGACAAACGTTATCATTATTTTAAATGAAATACCGGTAATTATCAATTTAAAAAAAACCGGTAAATTTTTAGGCCTACCTAGGATTTATAAAAATTGTGAAACTATATAACTATTGCTTTAACTCTCACTAGAATAATTTTACTTAAGGTTAGCCAGCCCTAACTTACCCGAGACTATATATTTTGAAATATTTGAGATTTTTGTGATATTTTTAGCAGTAAAGCCAACAAATGATATTATATCCAATAACATGACAAGAAGCTGAGAATTACGTCCCGACAGCTGTTTGCAAACACTGACGAATTCGTTGTTCGGGTCGCCTTATTATCAGTTATCATCACTCACAGATATAATTATCACGTATTTATCTTTACCATACATCCATGACTAATTACCTATTCATTACATTACCTATGCGTATTCGATTCATAATCGATTCAATTGAAGTAATCAATGAATTGAGAGATACTCTTTTATGGTCAAACACTATGCGAACACAGATTAGACAATTTTTTTCATTGGATTAATAATGTCACTTTTCGTCTTAAGTTTTTCAAATTAATCCTTACTAATATTATAAATCGGAAAGTGAGTTTGTTTGTTTGTTTGTTTGTTTGTTTGTTCCGCTTTCACGCCGTAACTACTGAACCGATTGCTTTAAAATTTTGCAGACGTAAAGATAAAAGTCCGGATTGAATAATAGGGTACTTTTTATCCTGGAAAAAAATTGATATTCCCGAGGAAAAACAAAAATATTGTTTGCTTGATGGATGGATTGTAGATGGCGCTGTGTGTCGTTTAAAATAACGTAAATATTGCAAACGAATATAAACATGTAAATTTAGAAGCTAAATGATACGATAATGAACCCCCGAAAATGAGGAATTCCCGAGGGATGACGTACAATTTGTTTTATCGTCTAAACTGTTTTTTTTACATCTACTTATCCTGAAATCACTAAAGTCAACGAATTACTAATTGGTATAAGTATTAATTACGTTATTTAGTTCTTGAGGTATGCGATAGATGGCGCTGGGTGTTTTTTAAAACATGGTAACGATGTGTTTTTTAAAATACATAAGAAGTGCAATGATAGCCTACGCTATTTAGTTCTTGAGGTATGCGATAGATGGCGCTGGGTGTTTTTTTAAAACATGGTAACGATGTGTTTTTTAAAATACGTAAGAAGTGGAATGATAGCTTACGCTATTTAGTTCTAGAGGTATGCGATAGATGGCGCTGGGTGTTTTTTAAAACATGGTAACGATGTGTTTTTTAAAATACGTAAGAAGTGGAATGATAGCTTACGCTATTTAGTTCTAGAGGTATGCGAAAGATGGCGCTAGGTGTTTTTTAAAACGTGGTAACGAAGTTTTTTTTTAAGATACGTAAGAAGTGGAATGAATTATATGAATTTTGTAACCAGCGTTACATCGCGCCAGCCTAGCGACACTTCATATAAAAAACACAATGTATGGAATTATGCGCGTACTTTGTACCAACATTGAAAATTATTATCATTATACGTCACGTCATGTTGGCCAGCATGTGTCGCATGAATGACGCCATCAAACATTTCGCTGTTACGTTCAATTATTTGGTGCATTTTATTGAATTTAATAAAAAATTGCTTATACAGACATTATGGGTGGCAAATCTTTGCGAAAGTGTGAAATTTGTGGTGTCCCGAGAGTGATAAGGTTGAGTAAAGACATATTTTTGGCTAGATTTTCGCTTGAACCAAACAGGTAATTTTATTGAATGTTTCCTAGTTGTTTAAGTGAATTTGGGTAAAAACAGTGTAAATTATAGTGGTATTAGCAGAAAAAATTATGAGCCCAAGTGATATAAAGCAGAAATAGTATTATCATTATATTATTCATATAAACATAATATAGTGCTTTCTCAAGTTATCGATTATTTTATTTTAGATGTCGAATATGGGTTAAATATACAGGCAATGAGGACTTGGTCTACATACCCATAAAGAAATTGAATGAATACAAGTACATCTGCGGAGATCACTTTCCTCGTAATATGTTCAACAAAAAGGAAATAGATTTAAAAGAAATGCCTATTCTACATTACAGCTAAGCTGATTTCTTCAAGAAGGGTATCAATAAGCTACCAATGCGTTGGCAAACATTAATTGCATGGGTGATTACTTTGATTAATAGAAAAAAATACGCTTCATTATTTTGATGAAAAACGCCAATTTCATAGGTAAAGACCAAACATTAATTGTAGTTACTTTCTGTTTCAGTTGTCAACTGACTTTTGCCACGAGCTGGACAATTGTTATGAACCTGAGTTTCATCAACATTGTTGTAAAGAATTAATTTATTGGAATTTACACACATAATTTTTCAATCCATATGGCGGTTGCAGATCACGAGCTATCAAACTACTATTCCCATGTTCAATTATGTATTCGTCTTTCAACTTGTTAATAAAATTTCTGTATTTTCAATAAAACTTGTACTTATTTTCCTGGTAAAATTTAAAAAATACAGCAATGACCCAACTAGGTGCTACTTATTGTTTATCGATATCGATTATGTAGTGGTACATCTCTATTGCCTTGACATTGACACTTTAATGTTGGTACCTCTGACTGTCATTCTCAAGTTGGTTCAAACTACGTACATAATTCAGTTTAGTAGCTCATAGGGAAGTGCCGCCTCTTAAAACGTAGTGATTCCTTGCTCAGTGCATCGCGCTTCTTAGATTTTTCCGTTTTCTTATAGTTGTGCTTTATACCGCAATATAACCGAATTCCATGCGGGTGAAGCCGCGGGCGGAAAGCTAGTTTTAAATATGTTAAACAAACTATGATCTTTGAAAGAAACTAGTGAGATAGATGTTGAAACCTTCTTATTACTTATGAATGTGTTTTTATATCCATTTAGTGGCCGAAAGTGTGAGTATTTTCAATGAGACTGGTTTGTTTACATTTTTATTAAATTGGTTTGAGACAAGGTATATTAGAAAATAGGTTTTGAACGAGATCGACAGAATATTGCAAACTTGTTGATCTGTGATTCTATAACGTGTTGCCGCTACTAAAAAGTGTAAATATAAGACAATATTTTTGTATAAGTGGAGTAACTTAACTCTCTACAAAGTCTATGGCACCTTTATTGTTTTTGATTTGAAGGTAGAAGCGAATGCGAAAGTTCTTAAATTACCCACAAATATTTATTCTTTTTCATATTTCTACTTATAAAATTGTTCCCACATAGGATCCATTTTCGATACTTTACGAATAGAACAACCGTGCTAAAAAGATGGATGTACAGAAAACTGTTTTTACCAAAACCAAATTTGTTCAGGTAACGACAATGGCTGAGAAAGTGGAAAAGTTCAAAATGAACGACGGCAAAGTGATGCCAGCTATCGCCCTTGGCACTTATCTTGGATTTGATCAGGTAAGTGATTATATTTAATACTAGCTGACCCGGCTACGCGTCGCTGTGGTGCGGTTATTATAATTTTGCATTAAAAAGTAATTTTGTTATGAATTAAGATGAAATCTATCCTATGTCCTAAGTTGGAACAAATCCAGCAAAATGGAAAGAAAATATGTCAAAATCGGTTGAGTATTTTCGGAGTTCATTACGGTCAAACACTGTGACACGGTATATATGTATATATATAGATTTATTCTGCATAAGTCTCGTGATGATGTTGACAATACTTACGCCCTAACTGTGCCCGGCGTAATTATTTTTTCATTATTATTTGATTTTAGTAATTTATTTATAAATAATTTTATTTTGATTGGATAATTTGATTTTCATATTTTTATTTTTTTGGCAATTTGATTTTATGAATAAAAAAATATATAATTGAGAGTAAAATAGAATATACATACTAACATAGCTTTTAAGTTTCTTTGTTACTAACAGATTATGAGACTTTGTTTCTCGAAGTAAATAAATTGAATTGAATTTCAACTCTCTTTTCTTGATAACTGTACTTTGATGATTGTTTTTTGCTAGACTCCTAAGTCTTGAGTTCACCTGAATGAATTCTCTTTATGAATGAATGAAATAAATGAATGAAATAATTTATTCACAGAAAACCGAGTACAATAAAAGATATTTAAATCAACATTATCAGTTCGTCTGTTTAGCCAGCAGTGGGCATGTGAATGTCAAGCAATTACATTAATTTTAATTTATTATTATTCACATACGTTAGAACAATTCATTGCACAAATATCATTTTTAATTTTATTATTATTACATTTGCGTAGATTATTATTATAATGTCAATCATTTAAATTCTTTGTCAATTTTAGTGTTAAGATAAACAAAGTAATAACACTTATTTACTAAATAATTAAACAATCTTCTTTTGAACAATGGTACAGGTAGTTCGGTGATTGAATTAGGTAACTTGTTATAGATCATTATGCAGTTAGAGTAACAATTTCTTTCAAAATAAACGGTGTGCATTTTGGGCAACAACAGCTTACCATGGTATCTTGTTGATTTTAAATTATAATCAGCTTTTTTTTCAAATAAATTAGGGTGCATTCTCACAAAAACTCAACAGTCCATTATATGACATTTAAAGACTAGCCATTGCTTTTTCGAAACAATTTTTTTCTTTTTGCCACATGAATTTGAAAATGCAAGAAAAAAAGGGCTTTTGGTGTTTTTTGGAAAATCAAGCGCTGGATCGAAAATATTGAGGAAACCACTTATGTTAAGTGTGTCTTTTACAGTTCAATATGTCCACAAAAACCCTACAAGGAACCAAATTAATCCAGCCAACCGTCTACTTGTTTCACTTGATCGATTTTTTTTCAAAAAATTAAAGGATCAAGTTTTTTGCTCTGAAAAGCTCATATTATTTAAGATAAGAAAAAAAATGTTTTTCGAGCTTTTTTCACATTTTTGTTCCAGAAAGTTAAGGAAATTCAAGAAACCATCGCCCAATCATTTTTTACGCGTTTCCGCCGCTGCATGCCCTGATTCTACTGATCTCCTTGTAATCAAATTAAAAAAGTTTATATCGAGTCACTAATGCCCGCGATGATCGGGCAATTAATAGAGAAGTTCAACGACAGCCTTTCGTCAATAAATTTAAGCACTTTCTGGAACAAAAATGTGGAAAAAGCCAGGAAAACATTTTTTTTTCTCATTTTTAAAAAAAATGAGCTTTTCGGAGAAAAAAACGTAAACCTTTAATTTTTTCAAAAATTCGATCAAGTGAAACAAAAAAACGGCTGACTGGATTAATTTGGTTCTTTGTAGGGTTTTTGTGGGCATATTGAACTGTAAAAGGCACACTTAACATTAGTGGTTTCCTCAATATTTTCGATCCAGCGCTTGATTTTGGAAAAAAACACCAAAAGCCCATTTTTGTTGCATTTTCAAATTCATGTGACAAAAAGATTTTTTTTTTCCGGAAAAGCAATGGCTAGTCGTTAAAGAGAATTCATTCAAATTCTTGAAACCCACCTTTAACTTTCTGTGCAATCATTGGTTGCTGAGATATCGATAATCAAAGACAAAAAGAATCCTTTTCATTTGAAGACCGATATCTCGGCGAGAAGTGGACGTATCAAGGTCTATAAAAAATAAATTAAAGCTAAAGGAACAAAGTATCCGATCCTTATAGTGGTTAAGCAATATCGCAGCAAAAAAAAAATTTCCCACGCCCGTGGACAAAAAATAAAACTAAAAAATTTTGAAATTTTTTTTTGCTGGTTTTTCTAAGATTACTCAAAAACTGCGGAGGCTACAAAATTTTGAAGTCCTAATGCAAAAACTAGAACTACAATTACCTTTTTTTATTTCCTGTACGACCATTTCTCTCGAAGTTACAGCCTGTTGAAAATTGCCCAAGAATTTGGAATATTTTTTTGATCCCTTAATTTTTTCCAGTAGTGTATATTACTTAATTATTATTTCATTTATTTCGGGCAGAATCCATAGAATGTGTTAGTAACAATAATCTTGCACTAGGGTTAGTCTTATTATTATTTTATATCTACCATTACCTTTTAAGTTATATATTTCTCTTTTTTCCTCTCAATATGCGCACTTCATTCATTCACCCAAGGTTGCCTGGAAGAGATAAGGCCGCCTGTCTGTACTTTTTATACTTTTCTTTGTTATTTTTTTTCTCTCTGTATCTTATCTGTGTGTGGAATACAGCGTAATATATTATTATTAATAAATGTGTAATAAAAATATCTTAAGCTGCGAATTGACGGTCAGTTTTTCGCATCAGTTGAACTGACGTCAATCCAAAATTTGATCGTGAGTGTCGAATCATCACTGCAGAGTTTTAACTGATGACGCGCCACGTATTTTCGAAATTATCATAAATCCAACTCGGCGCGTCGCGCCAAACTGATCGTGAGTACATGGTCGTCAATCCAACACAAACAGGTAGTACACTCCTTAACAGCCCGACCGATTGAAAACTGAAGAGCCGGAGTGACGCGAGTGAATGCGGAAATCGAATGGGACTAAAACCATTTGGAGTGACTCCACAGTTTAACGTCTGAACTGACGCGAAAAACTGATCGCCAATGCCCACTATTAGAATGCATGCAAATATTATGAACAGTCCACAGACACAAAATTCCTCATTCTAATGAGGTTAGTCAGTTGTTATTATTGACCTGCGTGGTTGAGTAGATTACATATCCCGGTCGGGTCAGTCTAGAGAATGAACATTTCAATATTGACTCATAGTCTGGGTGTTGTGATAAGTATATGGTCGATATTTCTGTTGACACAAGCACTTTAATTACTTAATTTGGGTTCCGA
This sequence comes from Calamotropha paludella, assembly GCA_927399485.1. Classification (NCBI taxonomy): domain Eukaryota; kingdom Metazoa; phylum Arthropoda; class Insecta; order Lepidoptera; family Crambidae; genus Calamotropha; species Calamotropha paludella. The sequence goes on along the minus strand of OV656830.1, from coordinate 8,285,678 downwards.
ACAAAGTATGCGATGACAATATTTATTTTATAATTTGATCGGGCACGTTCCTAACTGTTTAATTTATACAAATGAAATTGGTTTATTTAGAATTTAATTTTGTTATAAAAAATGCACATTTAAACAAAGTTGTACGAGGCAATAATCCAGTAAAAGTGGTATTATCTATATTTGTGATATGCGCGGAAGTGTAAGAACTAAAAATTATCTGTAGCATCTGAAAAGAAAAATTAAGTACTTTAATCTTTAATCTAAGATCACAGTGGTTTGTGTGTTTGTCTGTCCGCTCTTTTTCCATTGTATCAATAACGTTACCATAGCAACGCGTTAATCGCAAGTAGTTCGTCTACCGGACGCTAGATGGCGCTAACGGAAAATAATTAATAATAGAAAAATTCCCTGCGAAGACGGGACTGGCCGCGTGTGTGTGAACTTAGCAGATCATTGTCCAGCAGATCAAAATTAAATGAGAGTTCTTTTCGCATGCAGCTGAGTTCTATAGTTCCTGATACTTTTTAGAAATAGTTCTGGCGTTTTTACCTCGAAAAATGTCACTTAAAAAAATGATCTGCTAACTTCCCGTAGCAGATCATTTTGCAGCAAATCGAAAACAAATGCGATTTATTTACGCATGCAGCTGAGTTCTATAGTTCCTGATACTTTTTAGAAATAGTTCTGCCGTTTTTACCGAGAAAAATGACAATTTACGAAATGATCTGCTAACTTCCCATTTCTCGTAGCAGATCAATTTGCAGTAGATCAAAAAATAAATGTGAGTTCTTTTCGCATGCAGCTGAGTTCTATAGATCCTGATACTTTTTAGAAATAGTTCTGGCGTTTTTACCTCGAAAAATGTCACTTAAAAAAATGATCTGCTAACTTCCCGTAGCAGATCATTTTGCAGCAAATCGAAAACAAATGCGATTTATTTACGCATGCAGCTGAGTTCTATAGTTCCTGATACTTTTAAGAAATAGTTCTGGCGTTTTTACCTCGAAAAATGTCACTTAAAAAAATGATCTGCTAACTTCCCGTAGCAGATCATTTTGCAGCAAATCGAAAACAAATGCGATTTATTTACGCATGCAGCTGAGTTCTATAGTTCCTGATACTTTTTAGAAATAGTTCTGGCGTTTTTACCGAGAAAAATGACAATTTACGAAATGATCTGCTTACTTCCCATTTCTCGTAGCAGATCAATTTGCAGTAGATCAAAAAAAAAATGTGAGTTCTTTTCGCATGCAGCTGAGTTCTATAGATCCTGATACATTTTAGAAATATTTCTGGCGTTTTTACCTCGAAAAATGTCCCTTAAAAAAATGATCTGCTAACTTCCCGTAGCAGATCATTTTGCAGCAAATCGAAAACAAATACGATTTATTTACGCATGCAGCTGAGTTCTATAGTTCCTGATACTTTTTAGAAATAGTTCTGGCGTTTTTACCGAGAAAAATGACAATTTACGAAATGATCTGCTTACTTCCCATTTCTCGTAGCAGATCAATTTGCAGTAGATCAAAAAATAAATGTGAGTTCTTTTCGCATGCAGCTGAGTTCTATAGATCCTGATACTTTTTAGAAATAGTTCTGGCGTTTTTACCTCGAAAAATGTCACTTAAAAAAATGATCTGCTAACTTCCCGTAACAGATCATTTTGCAGCAGATCAAAAACAAATGCGATTTATTTACGCATGCAGCTGAGTTCTATAGTTCCTGATACTTTTTAGAAAAAGTTCTGGCGTTTTTACCTAGAAAAATGACAATTTACGAAATGATCTGCTAACTTCCCATTTCCCGTAGCAGTTCAATTTGCAGCAGATCAGAAAACAAATGTGAGTTCTTTTCGCATGCAGCTGAGTTCTATAGATCCTGATACTTTTTAGAAATAGTTCTGGCGTTTTTACCTCGAAAAATGTCACTTAAAAAAATGATCTGCTAACTTCCCGTAGCAGATTATTTTGCAGCAAATCGAAAACAAATGCGATTTATTTACGCATGCAGCTGAGTTCTATAGATCCTGATACTTTTTAGAAAAAGTTCTGGCGTTTTTACCTCGAAAAATGTCACTTAAAAAAATGATCTGCTAACTTCCCGTAGCAGATCATTTTGCAGCAAATCGAAAACAAATGCGATTTATTTACGCATGCAGCTGAGTTCTATAGTTCCTGATACTTTTTAGAAATAGTTCTGGCGTTTTTACCAAGAAAAATGACAATTTGCGAAATGATCTACTAAATTCCCATTTCCCGTAGCAGGTCAATTTGCAGCAGATCAGAAAACAAATGTGAGTTCTTTTCGCATGCAGCTGAGTTCTATAGATCCTGATACTTTTCAGAAATAGTTCTGGCGTTTTTACCTCGAAAAATGTCAATTAAAAAAATGATCTGCTAACTTCCCGTAGCAGATCATTTTGCAGCAGATCGAAAACAAATGCGATTTATTTACGCATGCAGCTGAGTTCTATAGTTCCTGATACTTTTTAGAAATAGTTCCGGCGTTTTTACCTAGAAAAATGACAATTTACGAAATGATCTGCTAACTTCCCATTTCCCGTAGCAGGTCAATTTGCAGCAGATCAGAAAACAAATGTGAGTTCTTTTTGCATGCAGCTGAGTTCTGTAGATCCTGATACTTTTTAGAAATAGTTCTGGCGTTTTTACCTCGAAAAATGACATTTAAAAAAATGATCTGCTAACTTCCCGTAGCAGATCATTTTGCAGCAGATCGAAAACAAATGCGATTTATTTACGCATGCAGCTGAGTTCTATAGTTCCTGATACTTTTTAGAAATAGTTCTGGCGTTTTTACCTAGAAAAATGACAATTTATGAAATGATCTGCTAACTTCCCATTTCCCGTAGCAGGTCAATTTGCAGCAGATCAGAAAACAAATGTGAGTTCTTTTCGCATGCAGCTGAGTTCTATAGATCCTGATACTTTTTAGAAATAGTTCTGGCGTTTTTACCTCGAAAAATGACATTTAAAAAAATGATCTGCTAACTTCCCGTAGCAGATCATTTTGCAGCAAATCGAAAACAAATGCGATTTATTTACGCATGCAGCTGAGTTCTATAGTTCCTGATACTTTTTAGAAATAGTTCTGCCGTTTTTACCGAGAAAAATGACAATTTACGAAATGATCTGCTAACTTCCCATTTCTCGTAGCAGATCAATTTGCAGTAGATCAAAAAATAAATGTGAGTTCTTTTCGCATGCAGCTGAGTTCTATAGATCCTGATACTTTTTAGAAAAAGTTCTGGCGTTTTTACCTCGAAAAATGTCACTTAAAAAAATGATCTGCTAACTTCCCGTAGCAGATCATTTTGCAGCAAATCGAAAAAAAATGCGATTTATTTACGCATGCAGCTGAGTTCTATAGTTCCTGATACTTTTTAGAAATAGTTCTGGCGTTTTTACCAAGAAAAATGACAATTTGCGAAATGATCTACTAAATTCCCATTTCCCGTAGCAGGTCAATTTGCAGCAGATCAGAAAACAAATGTGAGTTCTTTTCGCATGCAGCTGAGTTCTATAGATCCTGATACTTTTCAGAAATAGTTCTGGCGTTTTTACCTCGAAAAATGTCAATTAAAAAAATGATCTGCTAACTTCCCGTAGCAGATCATTTTGCAGCAGATCGAAAACAAATGCGATTTATTTACGCATGCAGCTGAGTTCTATAGTTCCTGATACTTTTTAGAAATAGTTCCGGCGTTTTTACCTAGAAAAATGACAATTTACGAAATGATCTGCTAACTTCCCATTTCCCGTAGCAGGTCAATTTGCAGCAGATCAGAAAACAAATGTGAGTTCTTTTTGCATGCAGCTGAGTTCTGTAGATCCTGATACTTTTTAGAAATAGTTCTGGCGTTTTTACCTCGAAAAATGACATTTAAAAAAATGATCTGCTAACTTCCCGTAGCAGATCATTTTGCAGCAAATCGAAAAAAAATGCGATTTATTTACGCATGCAGCTGAGTTCTATAGTTCCTGATACTTTTTAGAAATAGTTCTGCCGTTTTTACCGAGAAAAATGACAATTTACGAAATGATCTGCTAACTTCCCATTTCTCGTAGCAGATCAATTTGCAGTAGATCAAAAAATAAATGTGAGTTCTTTTCGCATGCAGCTGAGTTCTATAGATCCTGATACTTTTTAGAAATAGTTCTGGCGTTTTTACCTCGAAAAATGTCACTTAAAAAAATGATCTGCTCACTTCCCGTAGCAGATCATTTTGCAGCAAATCGAAAACAAATGCGATTTATTTACGCATGCAGCTGAGTTCTATAGTTCCTGATACTTTTTAGAAATAGTTCTGGCGTTTTTACCGAGAAAAATGACAATTTACGAAATGATCTGCTAACTTCCCATTTCTCGTAGCAGATCAATTTGCAGTAGATCAAAAAATAAATGTGAGTTCTTTTCGCATGCAGCTGAGTTCTATAGATCCTGATACTTTTTAGAAATAGTTCTGGCGTTTTGACCTCGAAAAATGTCACTTAAAAAAATGACCTGCTAACTTCCCGTAGCAGATCATTTTGCAGCAAATCGAAAACAAATGCGATTTATTTACGCATGCAGCTGAGTTCTATAGTTCCTGATACTTTTTAGAAATAGTTCTGGCGTTTTTACCGAGAAAAATGACAATTTACGAAATGATCTGCTAACTTCCCATTTCCCGTAGCAGGTCAATTTGCAGCAGATCAGAAAACAAATGTGAGTTCTTTTCGCATGCAGCTGAGTTCTATAGATCCTGATACTTTTTAGAAATAGTTCTGGCGTTTTTACCTCGAAAAATGACAATTTACGAAATGATCTGCTAACTTCCCATTTCCCGTAGCAGGTCAATTTTCAGTAGATCAAAAAATAAATGTGAGTTCTTTTCGCATGCAGCTGAGTTCTATAGATCCTGATACTTTTTAGAAATAGTTCTGGCGTTTTGACCGAGAAAAATGACAATTTACGAAAAGATCTGCTAACTACCCATTTCTCGTAGCAGATCAATTTGCAGTAGATCAAAAAATAAATGTGAGTTCTTTTCGCATGCAGCTGAGTTCTATAGATCCTGATACTTTTTAGAAATATTTCTGGCGTTTTTACCTCGAAAAATGTCCCTTAAAAAAATGATCTGCTAACTTCCCGTAGCAGATCATTTTGCAGCAAATCGAAAACAAATACGATTTATTTACGCATGCAGCTGAGTTCTATAGTTCCTGATACTTTTTAGAAATAGTTCTGGCGTTTTTACCGAGAAAAATGACAATTTACGAAATGATCTGCTAACTTCCCATTTCCCGTAGCAGGTCAATTTGCAGCAGATCAGAAAACAAATGTGAGTTCTTTTCGCATGCAGCTGAGTTCTATAGATCCTGATACTTTTTAGTAATAGTTCTGGCGTTTTTACCTCGAAAAATGACAATTTACGAAATGATCTGCTAACTTCCCATTTCCCGTAGCAGGTCAATTTTCAGTAGATCAAAAAATAAATGTGAGTTCTTTTCGCATGCAGCTGAGTTCTATAGATCCTGATACTTTTTAGAAATAGTTCTGGCGTTTTTACCGAGAAAAATGACAATTTACGAAATGATCTGCTAACTTCCCATTTCTCGTAGCAGATCAATTTGCAGCAAATCGAAAACAAATGCGATTTATTTACGCATGCAGCTGAGTTCTATAGTTCCTGATACTTTTTAGAAATAGTTCTGGCGTTTTTACCGAGAAAAATGACAATTTACGAAAAGATCTGCTAACTACCCATTTCTCGTAGCAGATCAATTTGCAGTAGATCAAAAAAAAAAATGCGAGTTCTTTTCGCATGCAGCTGAGTTCTATAGTTCCTGATACTTTTTAGAAATAGTTCTGGCGTTTTTACCGAGAAAAATGACAATTTACGAAATGATCTGCTAACTTCCCATTTCCCGTAGCAGATCAATTTGCAGTAGATCAAAAAATAAATGTGAGTTCTTTTCGCATGCAGCTAAGTTCTATAGATCCTGATACTTTTTAGAAATAGTTCTGGCGTTTTTACCTCGGAAAATGTCACTTAAAAAAATGATCTGCTAACTTCCCGTAGCAGATCATTTTGCAGCAAATCGAAAACAAATGGGATTTATTTACGCATGCAGCTGAGTTCTATAGTTCCTGATACATTTTAGAAATAGTTCTGGCGTTTTTACCAAGAAAAATGACAATTTGCGAAATGATCTACTAAATTCCCATTTCCCTTAGCAGGTCAATTTGCAGCAGATCAGAAAACAAATGTGAGTTCTTTTCGCATGCAGCTGAGTTCTATAGATCCTGATACTTTTTAGAAATAGTTCTGGCGTTTTTACCTCGAAAAATGTCACTTAAAAAAATGATCTGCTATCTTCCCGTAGCAGATCATTTTGCAGCAAATCGAAAACAAATGCGATTTATTTACGCATGCAGCTGAGTTCTATAGTTCCTGATACTTTTTAGAAATAGTTCTGGCGTTTTTACCAAGAAAAATGACAATTTGTGAAATGATCTACTAAATTCCCATTTCCCGTAGCAGGTCAATTTGCAGCAAATCGAAAACAAATGCGATTTATTTACGCATGCAGCTGAGTTCTATAGTTCCTGATACTTTTTAGAAATAGTTCTGGCGTTTTTACCTCGAAAAATGTCACTTAAAAAAATGATCTGCTAACTTCCCGTAGCAGATCATTTTGCAGCAAATCGAAAACAAATGCGATTTATTTACGCATGCAGCTGAGTTCTATAGTTCCTGATACTTTTTAGAAATAGTTCTGGCGTTTTTACCGAGAAAAATGACAATTTACGAAATGATCTGCTAACTTCCCATTTCTCGTAGCAGATCAATTTGCAGTAGATCAAAAAATAAATGTGAGTTCTTTTCGCATGCAGCTGAGTTCTATAGATCCTGATACTTTTAAGAAATAGTTCTGGCGTTTTTACCTCGAAAAATGTCACTTAAAAAAATGATCTGCTAACTTCCCGTAGCAGATCATTTTGCAGCAAATCGAAAACAAATGCGATTTATTTACGCATGCAGCTGAGTTCTATAGTTCCTGATACTTTTTAGAAATAGTTCTGGCGTTTTTACCGAGAAAAATGACAATTTACGAAATGATCTGCTAACTTCCCATTTCTCGTAGCAGATCAATTTGCAGTAGATCAAAAAATAAATGTGAGTTCTTTTCGCATGCAGCTGAGTTCTATAGATCCTGATACTTTTAAGAAATAGTTCTGGCGTTTTTACCTCGAAAAATGTCACTTAAAAAAATGATCTGCTAACTTCCCGTAGCAGATCATTTTGCAGCAGATCGAAAACAAATGCGATTTATTTACGCATGCAGCCGAGTTCTGTAGTTCCTGATACTTTTTAGAAATAGTTCTGGCGTTTTTACCTAGAAAAATGACAATTTATGAAATGATCTGCTAACTTCCCATTTCCCGTAGCAGGTCAATTTGCAGCAGATCAGAAAACAAATGTGAGTTCTTTTCGCATGCAGCTGAGTTCTATAGATCCTGATACTTTTTAGAAATAGTTCTGGCGTTTTTGACTCGAAAAATGTCAATTAAGAAAATGATCTGCTAACTTCCCGTAGCAGATAATTTTGCAGCAGATCAAAAACAAATGCGATTTATTTACGCATGCAGCTGAGTTCTATAGTTCCTGATTGCACATTGCAATTTTCATAAGAATATGTTTAAAGCGAAATAGTTCTAGCTCTGAGACTTGTTTAGCCTGTTTTCGATCTGCTACGGGAAATGGGAAGTTAGCAAATAATTTCGTAAATTGCCATTTTTCTAGGTAAAAACGCCAGAACTATTTCTAAAAAGTATCAGGATCTTTAGAACTCAGCTGCATGCGAAAAGAACTCACATTTGCTTTCTGATCTGCTGCAAATTGACCTGCTACGGGAAATGGGAAGTTAGCAGATCATTTCGTAAATTGTCATTTTTCTATGTAAAAACGCCAGAACTATTTCTAAAACTTATCAGGATCTATAGGACTCAGTTGCATGCGAAAAGAACTCACATTTGTTTTCTGATCTGATACGGGAAATGGGAAGTTAGCAGATCATTTCGTAAATTGTCATTTTTCTAGATAAAAACGCCAGAAGTATTTCTAAAAAGTATCAGTAACTATAGAACTCAGCTGCATGCGTAAATAAATCGCATTTTTTTTCGATCTGCTGCAAAATGATCTGCTACGGGAAGTTAGCAGATCATTTTTTTAAATGTCATTTTTCGAGGTAAAAACGCCAGAACTATTTCTAAAAAGTATCAGGATCTATAGAACTCAGCTGCATGCGAAAAGAACTCACATTTGTTTTCTGATCTGCTGCAAATTGACCTGCTACGGGAAATGGGAAGTTAGCAGATCATTTCATAAATTGTCATTTTTCTAAGTAAAAACGCCAGAACTATTTCTAAAAAGTATCAGGAACTATAGAACTCAGCTGCATGCGTAAATAAATCGCATTTGTTTTCGATCTGCTGCAAAATGATCTGCTACGGGAAGTTAGCAGATCATTTTTTTAAGTGACATTTTTCGAGGTAAAAACGCCAGAACTATTTCTTAAAAGTATCAGGATCTATAGAACTCAGCTGCATGCGAAAAGAACTCACATTTATTTTTTGATCTACTGCAAATTGATCTGCTACGGGAAATGGGAAGTTAGCAGATCATTTCGTAAATTGTCATTTTTCTAGGTAAAAACGCCAGAACTATTTCTAAAAAGTATCAGGAACTATAGTACTCAGCTGCATGCGTAAATAAACCGCATTTGTTTTCGATCTGCTGCAAAATGATCTGCTACGGGAAGTTAGCAGATTATTTTTTTAATTGTCATTTTTCTAGGTAAAAACGCCAGAACTATTTCTAAAAAGTATCAGGAACTATAGAACTCAGCTGCATGCGTAAATAAATCGCATTTGTTTTCGATTTGCTGCAAAATGATCTGCTACGGGAAGTTAGCAGATCATTTTTTTAAGTGACATTTTTCGAGGTAAAAACGCCAGAACTATTTCTAAAAAGTATCAGGATCTATAGAACTCAGCTGCATGCGTAAATAAATCGCATTTGTTTTCGATTTGCTGCAAAATAATCTGCTACGGGAAGTTAGCAGATCATTTTTTTAAGTGACATTTTTCGAGGTAAAAACGCCAGAACTATTTCTAAAAAGTATCAGGATCTATAGAACTCGGCTGCATGCGAAAAGAACTCACATTTGTTTTCTGATCTGCTGCAAATTGAACTGCTACGGGAAATGGGAAGTTAGCAGATCATTTCGTAAATTGTCATTTTTCTAGGTAAAAACGCCAGAACTTTTTCTAAAAAGTATCAGGAACTATAGAACTCAGCTGCATGCGTAAATAAATCGCATTTGTTTTTGATCTGCTGCAAAATGATCTGTTACGGGAAGTTAGCAGATCATTTTTTTAAGTGACATTTTTCGAGGTAAAAACGCCAGAACTATTTCTAAAAAGTATCAGGATCTATAGAACTCAGCTGCATGCGAAAAGAACTCACATTTATTTTTTGATCTACTGCAAATTGATCTGCTACGAGAAATGGGTAGTTAGCAGATCTTTTCGTAAATTGTCATTTTTCTCGGTAAAAACGCCAGAACTATTTCTAAAAAGTATCAGGATCTATAGAACTCAGCTGCATGCGAAAAGAACTCACATTTATTTTTTGATCTACTGCAAATTAATCTGCTACGAGAAATGGGAAGTAAGCAGATCATTTCGTAAATTGTCATTTTTCTCGGTAAAAACGCCAGAACTATTTCTAAAAAGTATCAGGAACTATAGAACTCAGCTGCATGCGTAAATAAATCGCATTTGTTTTCGATTTGCTGCAAAATGATCTGCTACGGGAAGTTAGCAGATCATTTTTTTAAGTGACATTTTTCGAGGTAAAAACGCCAGAACTATTTCTAAAAAGTATCAGGATCTATAGAACTCAGCTGCATGCGAAAAGAACTCACATTTATTTTTTGATCTACTGCAAATTGATCTGCTACGAGAAATGGGAAGTTAGCAGATCATTTCGTAAATTGTCATTTTTCTCGGTAAAAACGCCAGAACTATTTCTAAAAAGTATCAGAAACTATAGAACTCAGCTGCATGCGTAAATAAATCGCATTTATTTTCGATTTGCTGCAAAATTATCTGCTACGGGAAGTTAGCAGATCATTTTTTTAAGTGACATTTTTCGAGGTAAAAACGCCAGAACTATTTCTAAAAAGTATCAGGATCTATAGAACTCAGCTGCATGCGAAAAGAACTCACATTTATTTTTTGATCTACTGCAAATTGATCTGCTACGAGAAATGGGAAGTTAGCAGATCATTTCGTAAATTGTCATTTTTCTCGGTAAAAACGGCAGAACTATTTCTAAAAAGTATCAGGAACTATAGAACTCAGCTGCATGCGTAAATAAATCGCATTTGTTTTCGATTTGCTGCAAAATGATCTGCTACGGGAAGTTAGCAGATCATTTTTTTAAGTGACATTTTTCGAGGTAAAAACGCCAGAACTATTTCTAAAAAGTATCAGGAACTATAGAACTCAGCTGCATGCGAAAAGAACTCTCATTTAATTTTGATCTGCTGGACAATGATCTGCTAAGTTCACACACACACTGGCCGCTAGTCTATAATCTAAAAACACAAATTTGTTGTTTGTGTGTTTGTCTGTCCGCTCTTTTTACCGCGCTTTTTCCATTGTATTAATTAACGTTACCATAGCAACGCGTTACCATAGCAACGCGTTACCATAGCAACGCGTTACCATAGCCATGCGTTACTAAGTAGTTTGTAGTATATTAATAAAATTATAATACTTGCTCTAATAATGGTTGCGCCAGTATTAAATTAAAATCTGCCTAGAAATTTTTTGTATGTTTTGTAATTTTTGTTGGCTTGGTCAACACTCCTAGCCTCTCGTCCATTTATTCCATTTTCCTTTCGCACCTTGTCTCGCATATTGATTGAGGAGCCAGACGACCGCGCCATCTATCGGCGGTAAATCATACCGCAACGCAATGTAGCCACCAAGCGGAGAAAGGAAGAAACAATGTCGACTAAGGGCCGCTCGCACGCGCGCATTGTTAAATTGAATTAGTGTCCTATCCGCAAACCCCTACAACAAACTATAGTTTTATGTGATGGTGTGTTCGTGTCCGTAATAATAAGGAACAGCAACGCCCAGGGACGAACCCGGCAGCCTCCAGCATCTCCCACCACGTGGCGGTCCAGGTGTCGTGCCTGTCGTCTTCCTTTCATATTTTTTGTCGACATTAATTTTGTCATACTGCAATACAGTCCACTAATTTTGAATCGCCCTCACAATCAAATAATGTTATTGATATGGGTAATCTGGTTCCTATAGTAGACAGCACATTAAACTACAGAGTTTTTGGTAATACGGATACCTGTATAATTTTGAATATGGTTCACAGATTACCGTGTATACAATTCCGAAAAATTATTATAAAGTCTGTAAAAAACAAACGACAAAAAAATCTGCTCCTGTTTGTTACGTTTCTTGTTATGAAAACTGCATAGTAGCAACCATAGATTAATATTATATATAGCAACCCTAGAACGGTATGGTGTATTATGGTTGGCTATTAATGGAATGGATTAAAAAAAATAACCCATCTTTCTCACTTTGTCATTTACAAATAAAAAAAGCTGTGTGGTGTTGTGGGACACCCGATTGGAACGAAGACCTATTTTGGGTCCGTCCGTGCTTGTTTTATTCTTATATTAAATAAGGCGGCAAAATAACATTTTTGGGGTTAAAGATCTACTTTTTTTACAACATTGACAATTATTTTATTATTACTGTTATTACTATGGTAATCGAGTGTAATGCATTTTTGTAACGTACTGTTCTTGCCGGCTAGTCCCTGTCTCCACAATGTCTCGTAAAAAACTTACTCCTAAAAATCTAATTTCATCAACAGTTTTTCAGGTTTAAATATTATGTTTCGGGGTTGCTTGCTTGTTTGTTTCTGAGGCTTTCTCTTGTTGACTACTTAACCGATCATCATAAAACTTTGTACACGTATTTTCAGGATTAAAGCAAAGAAAATAGGATACTTTAAAAATGCATAAAAATCAAATTGTATTTGGGAAGGGCTAAAAGAATTTTGTTGGCATATGTGACCGTGCTATAAAGAGTTCAATAAACTTAAATGAAAATTATGATATAATTTCATTTACTTTTTAATGGCCTTTGATATATTTGATATCTTAGGACATCAACGCGAGGGAAACCGGTTAGGTTAGGTTAGAAAATAAATGTTATCAATTGTCTTTATTTTAAACATTTAAGTATTATTTTAAAATGTAAAAGGATACCTAAATATTTTTGAACGTTATCATTTTTCAAATTATAGAATGGCATCATAAAGCCCGAGAACAAACAACTCCGCGACGCCATTTTGAATGCCATCGATCTGGGTTACCGCCATTTCGACACCGCCGCCATCTATGAAACGGAAGAGGAAATTGGAGAAGCTATCAAAATGAAAATCGATAGTGAAGATATCAAGAGAAGTGATATATTCCTTACTACGAAGGTTTGTATGCAAAGCTAATTTAGTATTTACTCAACGTTCGTTATTTTTATTTAATTCTTTAGTTCTTGCTTCTTGATTATTCTCTCCATTGAAAGGCTGTCTGGTAAAGATCGCTTTTAGCTAGAATACCGCTCATTGTTACACGTCAGTTTTAAACAATTATCTTTTGTTTTGTATCCCCCTTGTTTTGTGGAGTAAACAATAAGTTGCTATTGTTTTGTATTTACATTACTGCAGCATCCGGCAAAACAGGCATTCGTAGAAGAATGTGACAGTTTAGGCCAAATGTAAGCCGAAGCACATATATCATTGTATCAATCAATGCCTAGTTGAGGCCTAGTCTCGGTATAATCAACATTATCTGGCATATTCTTGTAAATTTAAAATAGATATGTTAGTTAATAAAAGAAAAATATGTAGATGTAGCTTACTTACGCAAAAAAACAAGCCAAATGTATCGCCAGCCCGCCCGCAAATAAAATCGAGGAGACAGACATAACTTACATCCCCCACCATCAAATAATGGTCAGCTTTTTATTTAAAATTTTTATGTTAGTCGAGTGAAAGCATTTCCAAATAGCTTTTTTGCTTATGTTAAATCTATAATCTAAGAACACAAATTTGTTGTTTGTGTGTTTGTCTGTCCGCTCTTTTTACATTGTATCAATAACGTTACCATAGCAACGCGTTACCATAGCAACGCGTTATCATAGCAACGCGTTAACATAGCAACGCGTTACCGGGTCAGCTAGTTATTGTATAAATTATATATTTAGTAACATGCTTTGTTTTTATCAATAAATAGGTAGGTTATACTTTCGGCACTTATCTTCGTAGTAATAGTAATACTATAATAATGACTTGACGATATATGAGTTCACAAAAACTACTTTAACCGTATAAATTGCGCATTTCATTTTGTTTTTTTCTATCAAATCCTGACATTTCCACTCCTTTACAGTTAGAAAGGTTCGACTAAAATATTAGAAGCACAATTGTATAATGATAATTATTACCTTAGCCTGTGATCACGGCTCATGTAAACGAGTTGAAACGTGAGGGCTAAACATTAAAAATAAAATAAAGTGCGCAGTTTTTGGTAAAAATGGTTTATTTAAATGTATGATTAGCGCGGAAATACCTATAAGAACTAAAGGTATGATGGAGATTTCTTTCGCTAGGTGGCGCCACAATAGACTGCACCAGTTTGTATACATGTTAATTTTTTTTTTCAGGTGTGGAATACGCGTCATAAAAGAGATCAAGTGTCTCAATCTATCAGAGAATCCCTTAAAAAGCTTGGGATGAACTACGTGGATCTTTATCTGATGCACTGGCCAATTGGTCTTAATGTAAGGACAGTGACATTCATTCCAACTGTTATTAAGGATTTTTGTATCAAACGGAGATCTGTCTCAATGTTCGATTTTCATGTTTCCATCAGCTAGTTTTTCTTGAAATGGCTTCCCAATTTCTGAAAGGGGGGCAGAATCAGAAGTTTCCAATAGTTTAACGGTTGAACAAAAACTAAATTAAATAGTTAAATTATTTCTCAAATTATTTTGGCTCAATTAAGAAGTTTCCGACCTGATAAAGTATTAGATGGTAGTAACTTACGTAAGATGACCATGACAAAAATATGGTTCAGGAAAAGTCCCGAGGTCCAGCACCACTAGGGCTACCCGAGTCACACTATGTACGTTTTGTAACTTTTCGTAGCTTAAATTATGCATTTGAGCATGTTTTGAAAAACCTTTTTAAAATTATGTACCCACTTAAGGGTAGAATTTTCGAAAATGTCTATGCCCCTGCAAATAATGTACAGGTAAAAAATAAATGTATTTTTACCAAGAGCACGTGAATTGAATTTCATGCATCTTGTTTGAAAATAACACATTTCCATTCAAGTTTATTCCTTAGTTCAGTTGGTTTAAATTTTCCAAAATCTTTTCTAAGCCAACGTTTTCACCACTTTATTAACACACGTTTCATAGTTTCAAGTTTCTTGGTTCAGTGGTTTACGCTGTGCATTGTCTGTTAGTCAATCGCCTAGGGCATAGCCATTTTTATACATACATTGTACAATATCGCCCATCTTTCATAGGGGTAAGCATCACAAATTTCCACTTTCTAAGATCCTTCTTTTTCAAGTCTTATCTGACTTTTCATACAAACTTAAGGGTGCTTTTTTATTTAGTTTATATAAGACTCTATTGGAATTTGGATAGAGAGGCAATACTCATTTTCCCTCGTTTTTCTCTACTTCTCTTGGTGTCTGTCTGTCTGTAACGTACAAATCTTGAAACTCAATTTTCACCCATTTCCCGACTAGCTAGAGCTCTGAAACTTTAAAAGTAGCTCAGAACTCGATGACAATATATGATTATATACTTTCCGACATGATTCAATCACAATTTCAGAGAATATTTACAAAATTTAATTTCAATTGGAAAAAAATTAGTTCCGAAAAAAATCACAGGTGGCGCTAAAATCGAGGCAACAAATGTTGCATCATGACATGCTAACTGCTACTTGACATTTTAGATCGAGCAATTGGAAATCTTACAAACAAAACTAAAAAGAAGAAAATAATTTACATTTAAAAAAAAAACCCCTCGTTTTTCAGGCCAACTAAAAAGAAAAAAAAAATTCTCTGCCATGTGTCGTATATGAAAAACGGGGGGCGCATAAAAGATAACATTTGTTATATATAATATTTATTTAGAGAATTATTTTTTCTTTTTAGTTAGCCTGAAAAATGAGGGTTTTTTATTTTTTTTTAAATGTAAATTATATTTCTAGTATTGTTAGTTTAGAATGGTAAGAAGGAAATTTTTTTTCAGGAAGATAATTCTCACTCTGATGTAGATTTCATGGAGACTTGGCTAGGTTTGGAAGATGTGTTGAAGGAGGGACTGACCAAATCTATTGGCGTTTCCAACTTCAATGAAACACAAATCGAAAGAATATTAAAGGAGGGTACAGTAAAACCTGCAGCTCTTCAAATAGAGGTAGCTTTTGCTTATATATCACGATACATTAATGCTCTTTGATCGTTCCAATTAACAGCTGTGGGCTTGAGTAGACTCTCATTGTATCCATTAATTATTTTCCTCTGGTAGTCGTGGACAAAAATAGGAGATAAACATCTTTTTCACATTATTTTTAACAGTTGAATCGGTTTGGGGGAGATTTTGGGACAAGTTTAAATTTTGATTTCTTATTCTTACGAATTTTAATCTACCTAACATGAGTTTAATTAGTCAAAACTTTTAAGATTAACATGTTGGTTAACGGTTAACATGATTAACGGTTGATTAACATGATTAACCTCTTAACTTTATTTATAGTAAGGATATTAAAAACATGTATAATTTAATTATTTAGTAACAGAATGACCTTACCATAAGAAACAATATGTTATGGAAGAGTAGTTCCTTCTGGTACAGGTGTTAAACAATTAATAGAGGGAACCCACCCCTTTTAGTAATTGTTGTAATACTTGGTAACGAAATAAATATTTTTATGTTTTTTTTTTTGTACGCAGTCATAGCGAGTGTTGTGTCAGTAAATTCTTAGTGAGCACACACATTCTATTGTCTACAGTAAATGTCTGCTATCTATCTATAATAATTGATTTTTTAGATTCATCCTCAGATGATCCAAAAGAATTTGGTTGAATTTGCCCAAAAGCATGATATAGTCGTCATGGCTTATAGTCCTTTAGGATCACTGGTAATCAGATACGGCATGGAAATGCCTGGACCAAAGATAAACGACCCAATACTGACGGAAATAGCCAACAAGTATAAGAAAACTACCCCTCAAGTCGTATTGAGATGGTTGGTAAGTAAAGAACAGGATATGCCATTAGTACAATTGGTCCCTATCATTATCTATAAGAAAGATGGGCAGACTTTCCATTATACCCCATGAAATGCCAGAAGTTTCAGTAGAGAGTCAGCATACCACAGGCCGTGTTATACAGCTATTGGTATTTGTTGATTTTAAAGTAATTTATTGATAGAGGTAGTTGAACTATGCGTATGTATGGTCATGTAAACCATCTCTAAGTGGTGTCTGAGGTTTTTGATGAATACGAGTATTGGTACTTGAGTCATGGGTATTTTTATATATTTTTTTTTAAATTTTGCATATGTATGTATCATGTCTTACCCTAGTATGCATAACACAAGCCTTACAGTACTAAGGTACTTTGGGCTAGGCTAATTGGTGGTTATGTAAGAAATATTAGTATTATTATCATTATATCACCTGTATGCAGCGGTAAAAAATGATTTTACTAATTTTTGTCAATAGTTTTTTTAATGAAACAAAAAAATATCAATATATACATAACTAGTGGCCCGTCCCGGCTTGGCACGGCTAGACAAAATTCTTGAAATTTTTTCTAGCATTAAATATAGCCTATGTTACTCAGCGTGAATGTAGCTTTCCAATGGTGAAAGAATTTATGAAATCGGCTTAGCAGTTTTCGAGTTTATTCATTGCAAACATACAAAAATACAAATCTTTCCTCTTCATAATATTAGTGTAGATGTAGATTGATCAGCATTTTTTTAGAATATTATGAGTATTGTTTCTTCTTTTTTAAAGGTTGACAGAAATATAGTTCCTGTGGTAAAAAGTCTTAATGCAAAGCGGCAAGGAGAAAACATCAATATCTTCGACTTCAAGTTGACAAAAGAGGAGATTGCAAAAATAAACGAGTTTGAGAGTAAAACTAGGTTTACTCTTCCGTCGTTCTGGCAGAATCATCCATATTACCCATTTGAAAAAATTGATAGTCCCATTGCAAATCCATTTGGAAAATAGTATTCTTAAATTTATTTTTGTGAATAAAATACGAAATACTTTTTTTGATATTGTCTTTTTATTTAACAAATAAAGCTTAATGTGCAAATGTGGGCACATGGGTAACTAAAAATGGCAACATTGGAACGTAATGACGACGTATGTCTATTTAAAAATCTCAACGCAACTAATCCAGGAAGCGTAAGATTACCTTTTTTTATACCACTCTGAACTTTGTTTTAATGTTTTGTGCTTTTTGTCTTAGAAAATTCATACTCTAAAAACCATAGTCAAGGTTAATCTTCACCACAAACTTGGTTATGCAGTTTGCTAACAATTTTACTTACTGGCAGTATTTACTTACGGACTCACCTGTTAATGATTTTTTTTGGGATTTAAATGCTGTGTTGTGACCGACTGAATTTGCAGTTTCAAGATTTACAACCAAGTAAAAAGATTAATCTTGTTTCCTACGTAATCGTCTCGTGTGGGCTTTTACTCATTTCTCTAATTTTGTGTATAGGAACTATATGAATATCAGATAACATTAGGTCCTATAAATTTCCTTTTGTTGTAAACAAATCGGCTTTTTTTACACATAGATCGCTAATTTAAATCAATTGGTAACTATATTTTTTTAATGTTAAATGCTGAAGGAAATCGATATGCAATAAAACATTACGGTTGTCGAATATGAAGTATAATATCTGACATCTTACCTTGGGCTATTTTTTAGGCACTTACTACAGCTAAAGAATGATCTTATATAAAAACTACTACGCTCTACGCAAATTAAATGGTAAGATGTTTTTAGTAAGTTGTTTTAAACTTTCATGGTCACTAACATTATAGTCATATAAGTTATTTGCGGATCATGCACCGTGCTCACGGCGCTTGCAACAGTGCCGAAATATCGGAAACTCGCTAAAACAAGGTATATGGTAACAATCCTGTAAATAACTTATATTACTATAATGTTTTTAGTATATAAAAACAAACACTATGAAATATATAGTCTGAGTATATTACTGGGTATTCCATGCATTAAATGCATATTCGAATTGAGTTCTGAGGAAATTAAAAAATATATTTCAAGTTGTGGCATTACGAAATACAATATTATCTTGGCGAACAATAAGACTCAACATTTTATGAGCTTTGGAATTGATACTATTTATATACGACGAATACAGTTCCCTCACCTCGGATACTCTATTTAACATTTTGTTGTCTAACCGGAAATCAAAGATAATTCGATTCTTTTTACTGGAATATTGGCCCTAGTCATTGTGTTTAAGGAAAGTTAATAGGGCTTCAATCATCACAAAGTTAATTAAAAAAAAATCCTGTTATTTAACAATTATGTATATACTGAACTTTAAAAATCTTGATATTATGGCAACATGAATAAAAACAATCAGCAAGATAATTTATTAAAATGTTAAAAGGCAAAGGTCCGAGGTGAAAGCCCTGGGGAATACCAGATCAGACATACATTGCTAAGTGAACCCCACGACAATAAGTGCTTGGGCTCTGTTTCTTAAGAAATATTTTAACCATCTCCAAATCTATGTCCACACGAAACATCATCAGGAGCTGTTAGACCGTGCAATACCGAGCACTAAGAGTAAGAGTAAGTAAGCTACATATTTTTGTGTTTAACTTATATATAGTATAATATTAATTGCAACACAGAATAAATAAAATAAAGCCTACTTGATTTTATTAACAATGTTTTATATTAACGTGTCTTTAAAACGAATTAAAACAATGCAAACACATTTGAAGTTGGTCCGAGGAGGGTTGGTCAATTGTGAAAATGCCATTTAAGTAAACTAAAATAATCGTATTTTTAAGGTAGGTGGAATGACGATTGCCATCCTTACCTTACTTGTCAAAGCAACAATTGCGAAAGGATACTGTTGACGTGATAACGTCTTAAATTAGGTTGCGGCTGGGAGTCACTTATGAAAAAGTGTAACGCTCGGTAACGTTACGATGAGTCACCGAACGAGAGAGAGGCCCGCCGAATGCCTTGTTTTTTTAAACACTGCAAACTTCATAGGCGCAGCTTAAAACATTAACAAAAAAGGCAAATGAAAATATTGAATAGATTTCAAAGTTTACAAAGTTCGATATTTTTATAAATTATACCTAAGATAAATTCGGAGGGGATTCGAATTTAAACACCTTTAAAAAACTGAAATGTCTTTTGCGGGAAACATGGAAATTCAAATAGCAACACTTACTTTGCAAATGTCATCTTGGCATTCATTCAAATACTATTAAATAATCTTTAACTTTTTATCATATATATTGAATTAGGTACACAAACCTTAAGTAATTTAATTTTATGTTATGTAAGTTTTTATTATATAATAAACTTTTTAGTTTACTTATTTACAATTGATTGAAACAAAAGATTATAAAAAATGTTTAAAAGTTTTCGCACTTGACGTTAATGTTGTCAATATGGTTTCTGAATGTATGAAGGAGGCAAAACGAAACGACATCTCGCTCGTTTGTACATACCTAGTTCAAGAAAAAAATAAATTGCAAAGTCGTCCATATTTCCTTTGTATTGTCTTGTAGACCTTTGCGAAAATTGTAAATTTCAGTGCCGGATTGCGTGTGAAATTTTACATTGTGGCCAAGGTGACACCGTACCCCAACATGAGTTATTCCGGGAGGAATAAATTCGAGGTAAGAATCGATTCCTAATGATATCTGTTTGTTTTCATTTTGATAGAAAACAGCTGACATCGTATAGAAGCTTGGTCAAGCCAAACTCTTTGTTCTAATAACTTCCTACAAAACGGATAAGAGCGGTGTTAATTGTTACGGGAATGCATTTTTCACATCATATAAAAAGTATTGTAAACAAAGATCGTTCTATTTTTAAATCGTTTACACCAGTGCGTCTTTCAAATGAGCATTTTTCATGTAACTCCGCTGTTTTCAATGTTATATCAATTTTATCGTCCGCACTTCGCGGTAGCGACGCATTTTGAGTATTTTTTCTTTGTTGATAGGTGTAATGACCTGTTGTTGACGATCATCGACCGTGCTATGTACCGTTACGTTTCGTTTTTTATGGTCCTTAAATTTGGTGTGATAAGTGCTATTTTACCTTGTTTTTTAAAGTGAATTACGAAGTATGATGTTATTGAAGTAAATTATATCTAAAGGAAGCAGTTGATACGTTTTTCGCATATTATTTACTGTTTTACATAAAACTAGTGTCAACGACAATGACCTTTTATATTGAATCTTATTTTATGTAACTTCCTTATTTATTAAACACTATTCAAATCACTCCAATGAAAAAGCATGTAAATTAATCTGGATACTATTATTCATTCTGGTTTAAATATATAATTATCAAAGGAAAAATATTACCCCTTAATATTAAATAAATTTATTTCATATTTGAGATAAAAACAATATTATTGTGACATAAGTAAGTAGGGTTTACTGCTGTTAAATTCAATTAGAAAATGAAAACAACTGATCTTTATTATTTTAATATATTTTTACATAGTAATTATTGTAAAAAACATTATTCAAATAATAAATAAAATAGTCCTCTCAATATGTACAGCCACTCCCCTATTTTCTTTATTTATTCTTTTCACCCAAGGTAGCCTTGAAGGTAACTTTTCTTTGTTGTACTTGTTTTTCTTTATCCTATCTGTGTGTGCCATAAAGCATAATTTATTTATTATCATCATAGTTTAAACTAACAGACCTTTTCATGTAGAATTATATGATGATGATTGATTAAGCCTAGCATCCCCACAACTGGGGCACAGACTTATGTGATATGGTGAAAGCACTATATCACATAGGCTCATTGCTAATAGGTGGGTGCTAACAATTGTAATTAAAGCCGGGACCTATGGCTTAACATGCTTACCAAGCACAGTAATCAAAGATCAAAATTTCTTAGTCACCCATCTGGTTACTATGTATACTGTTGCCATTAGCTAAAATTATGCTAAGCCACAAAATATTTTTTTGAGATATGACCGAAAAACACAGATATATTTAATATTGATGTTTTTGCTAAAAATATTTCAAAAACCACAATAATAGAAATATGATTCCTCAATCAGATTGATTGAAATTCTTTTACATATGCAGGCAATTAAAACTCAAATTCAGTCTGAGGCTTAGCAGCCTTTCAGCTTACAGTACAACAGTATTGTGAAAGTTGCTTAACAACTGCAACCTTAGATAATGCGCTGATCTACATTACTATCTTATGCTACAAAGCTTCAGATGATTACCACACAGAATAGCAAGATACAGGTGCTATCAGTTGGATAAACTGCCTGCCTGTTAATTATAATAATATAACAGTGTTTTAAAGATTCTTTAAAATATCATCCATTATTTATGAATTTGATATATTTGATATTAACTTTGTTATAGATAACAATATTACACAGCCATTGCAATATCACTTTTAATGCAATGTTTTAAGGTACAAATGGTGACAAACTTGTACCTTATATACATATATATACGTATTGTGTTCTTTTGTTTATTCCTGTTTAGATAAGAGGATAAGTTATCTTAGTCTAGTGTATTATATTATTATCTTAATGATTCATAACAATAATAAACTTACAGAATACACTTGTTTTTTCATTATTATGTAGAGATATTTATACAACATTATCTGTTGTTTTGCTTTGGAAACATTGTATCATGTTTAAAAAGTAAAAAAAATATATAATTTTCTTAAAACCAAAAACCCAAAACCCTTGAAAAATTAAATTATTTATTTTTAAGTTAATTAGATACAATTACAATTTTGGAGCTTCTTTACCTAAAAAACATATATTGTGAGTATATCCTCTTCTATTGCAATGATTTTTGGACCCAAGAGACCCAAGAATGCGATAATTATGGAGTTATTGAAGATGAAATCTTTGCTGGCCAATCCAATTTAGAAACACTCACAGTTTATACTCAAGTACTTAGGTACTTACGTCCAACAATTCAAAATCAATAATTGTAATATCAATAGTTTATATGGCTAACTTCCAAAATGCCAACATATGTGAATGTATTTTCTGTATATAATATTATTACGTCACATGAATTATGACTTTTTTGTTTCCTCAGTTTTTCTATGTTATTTACTTAGTTAAACTGTTGTTTACACTTATTTATTTGTATTGTAGTCTTATAATGTGTTGATTAAACAGTTGATATTCTAAAGTGTTGGGATTTTGAATTGTTGTGGTACATTGTATAGTACCTATAACCTTTTTTTGGTATTAAAAATCAATGTCTTTTCCCATATAAGATTTTTGATAGGATCAACTTAGCTTACTCAGTTTAATGTACTGTATACATATATAAATCTGTATGTTGTGTTGTGAGTATTAGTCACATATAGAGGAAACTGCACGGATCTATTCAAATCCATACCATTGTCTTGTAAAACACACCATCATATACTATTTCTGTCTTTATAACTATCACTATTGTTACAATAAAATTCTCCACAATCCAAACAATAATGATCATTAAACCAAAAATATGCACTGCAATATAAACCATATGTGGTTATGACTATAATTTATTGTCATAGTGGTGACTAAAAAGAAGAATTGTGTTTGTTTCATTTACAGATAGCCCGGTTTACGGGTGAGGACGACAATCACATAAACAAGAAACTCCCCAAGGAGTTGTTGTTGAAAATACTCTCTTATTTGGATGTTGTCTCATTGTGCAGATGTGCACAGGTAGGACTTGTTTAAATCAGCAAGAAAATATTCCTTTTACAGACGTGTTTGCGAATGTATGATTACTGTTACAGGTATCTAAATTATGGAATATATTGGCATTGGACGGTTCCAATTGGCAGAGAATAGATTTATTTGAGTTTCAACGAGATGTTGAGGTAAGTTTTAAACAACTACAATAGAATAATATTTTCTTATACTAGCCGACCCGGTAACGCGTTGCTATGCTAACGTTAATTGATACAATGGAAAAAGAGCGGACAGACAAACACAGAAAACAACAAATTTTTGTTTTTAGAGTATATACTAGCTGACCCGGTAACGCGTTACTATGGTAACGTTAATTGATACAATGGAAAAAGAGCGGACAGCCAAAAACACACAAACAAAAAAATTGTGTTCTTAGATTATAGGTTTACACCAATTAGTCTAGACCAAATTAAG
This sequence comes from Calamotropha paludella, assembly GCA_927399485.1. Classification (NCBI taxonomy): domain Eukaryota; kingdom Metazoa; phylum Arthropoda; class Insecta; order Lepidoptera; family Crambidae; genus Calamotropha; species Calamotropha paludella. The sequence goes on along the minus strand of OV656830.1, from coordinate 8,262,074 downwards.
CGCTGCAAGGCTTGTGTTATGGACACTAGGGTAATGGCTAGACATATGATACATAAATATTTTTTATTTTATTGAAGTATATATAGATACCCAAGAAACAAAAAAAATGCAAATAATAATATGTATAATAGTTAACACTTCTGCTATACCCAGGATGATAATTAAAATCAGTATTTTTGTTTTCAGGCAAGATATAATTTATCAGTCTGAATCATCTATTAAGCAGAACAGAAAAAACTTGTTAGATGCTTTAATGTACCTACCCTTTTTTAAAGATAAACCATCCGTATTGTTATGCAATAAGAGTACAATTTTCATTGCAGGGGCCAGTGATAGAGAACATATCGCAGAGATGCGGTGGCTTCCTCAGGCAGTTATCCCTGCGAGGGTGCGAGAGCATTGCCGACGGCTCTATGAAGACTTTGGCTCAGGTGAGATGGATCCGGGGAAACTAAGGGTCGGCGCTAGGGCATACGCTAGGGAGTACATATACTTTTGAGAGTAGAGTTTACTTCTATTACATTACTATATTATTGTTCCTTTAATTTATGTCAACTTATGTCTTAAACTTTAAAGTGTTCATAGAAGAATAGAATAGAATATTTCTTTATTTGCTTTAAGTGGTTAGTATAAAAGATGTTACAATATTTTTAAAGTCACACACTTTTCGCCAGATACTGTCATGCAAATGCAATCAAATAATTGTTTTGATTTATATTACAAAGCATTACAATAAATTATATAAGCAACATTGCGAAAAAGCAAATCCGTTTCCGTTGTCTGTCACAGAATTTATTAAATTTATCGATGGAATAAAAACAGTTCTCAACCAACTAACTTTTTAATTTGTTCTTGAAAGCATTAAGTGGTAAAATCCTGAGATCATTAGGCAAACTATTGTATATACTTATTGACGAACAATACGCGTTTCGGCTGTAAAGAGCTGTTGTTCTTACAGGAAGAACTAGTTTATTAGGGTATCTAGTATTGAAATTACAGTGTTCTTTTTTTCTTATGAATAAATGTGGATTCGTTATGGCAAATACATTTAACTCATAAATATAAATGCATAGTAATGTAAATATTTTGAGCTGTTTAAAGAATGGCCTACAGGATGTTAAGGTATCAATATTCAAGGCGTCTTATCGAATAAACATAATTTTAAAGTGTCTGAACCACTTGTCAGTCCGTTACGGCGCGCCCCACCCCTCAATAGTCTCAATGCTGTGCGAATTGTGAAAAAAATGTCTGACTTTGAGATAAAAATGCCATTTTCTCGCTAAATAATGAAGCTACGACCAAACAAAAAATACTACCGTAAAGCTGATTAAATAATGAATCCACCACAGAATATTTGGATCTCTTTAACTCAAAAATTAATTGTAATAAAAAAACAGTAAGCCACGAGGAAATTTGAATATGGTAGCACCAGGGACTGAAGAGGGGTGTTGGCTATCGGTAGCAATTGCTACCGTGGACTGACAAGTGGCTGGGTGTTTATGACATTTTAACACTACACACACAAGATTACAATTAATACATTTCTATGGTATGAGACGATGCTTGATAATCCTGAAAGGAGATTTGCATCTGTTTTTATGAAATGTAATGAACTAGAAACTTAATTCGGTGATAAAAATGCGACCTTATTATCAGGTAATAAATGCTCTTTTCGTATATTGTTCAACATGCAGTGACAAAGTCGCTTCCACTCTAAAGCTTGTTTTTTCGATTCTATTTAGAGGATTTTTTTAAATAAGCCAATATAATGTCAATTTCCTATTGAACTTGTAGCTCAGTGGCCGAGTGGTTAAGAAGTTGGACTTGAAATCCAAATCTACCCGTGGTTAAGCAGTTGGACTTGAAATCCAATCCAAATCTTCCTGCGCAGATTCGAAACCTGTTGGAGGCTAATTTCTTTGCATATTGTTTATTTTAATTTTCCGTTGTTCCAAATTTACGTTTCAATTTTTCAATGTCGAGAAATTGTGTGAATGCATGTAATTAAGCGAATGTAAGCAAAATATTTGACAGCAAATCAACAGTTAACGGATAAAACACGAGTAACATCGAATTTTAGTGTATACGCACAACTGTTTAAGCTGATCAAATCATGTTGATTGTTTTAGGATATTTATTTAAAAATAATACAATTCTTACCAAACTAAGCCTATATGTTGAGATAAATTTTCAAATCGAAGAAAAGCCCGAATATCGAGGAGGTTTCGGTTCGACTCTCGTCTCACACCTGAGACTATTAGATTTTTCTTGTAATAATTTTTTAGACATTACTAATATCCCTGTTCATGCCTCGTGGAGATCTATATACTTAACTAGTAAATCCACCTCCATAGTTTATCACAGAAATTTGAACTCAGTCCACATGGTTCAAACCGATAAGCTTCTCTTATATAAATAATTCATTGTAAATATAAAATTGAACTTTATGCGTTTGGTTTAAAGTTAATAATCAGTTGTGATAATTTTCTGATATATGACATTTTTAAATCTGTTTATGTCCGGTAGACGAAAGCTTTGTTGGTGACATATTTTTAATAATGCGACATTTTTCTTTTCAGTCGTGTCCGAATATAGAAGATTTAAATTTGAACAAATGTAAGAAGCTTACAGACCAGACTTGCCAAGCTCTTGGCAGGAGGTGTAGCAAACTGCAAAGGTATTTAAATAATAGAATTTATTTATTTTAAATCATCAAAGTTTACTAAGAATCGAATAAGTTTTTGTGTATTTATATATAACAAGGTTGGTGTGCATTACTTCTTATATAATTGACTACATTTCATTTTCAATTTACTGTCTTTATCGGTTCACTATCCATTTGCATAAAAATTTAAACCATAAAATATGTTGGCATATGGGAATTCATACTAATGATATTTACGCATAATATTATTATCCATAACAAATTTAGCATAATTGTTTTAACCATAAATACAATCAGCATATTCATATTTAAGCATAAAATTCATAACCATCACTTAAAAAGGCATAATGGTATCAAACCATAATGAATATAATCAGAATCATCTTACGCAGAACAATTAACTCCTAAGATAATAGACTCACATCACTAACTTTTTACATAAGTAACCTAACCTTTATTATAAAATACTATTATGCGACTATACACTATGCCTTAAAACATTGTGCAAATTATAATTATGCATAAATGTATAAGACCTAATTATAATTATGCCACAGTACATATGCTGCTAAAAATCATTTATGACAAAGTAATATTATGCAAAGAAATATGCCAAACTATTTTAGGAATAAATACTTTATGTCAACGAAAGGGATCTCGTCTTTATCAATCGGACTACCGTTTAGTGCAACGGTAGCGATCTTGCCTTTCTCACCGTGGTATTGGGTTCGAATCCCGGAAGGGGTAGATGTTTGTATGATGAATACGAGCATTTATATCTGAGTCATGGGTGTTTATATATATTTCTATAAATATTAAATATGTATGTTTATGTATGTCTATCCGTTATCCTAATATCATAAGCCTTACGGTGCTTACTTTGGGCTAGGCTAATTTGCGTGAGTGTAAGAAATATTTATTTTTTATCAATTAATAATGTAGTTAAAATTCAGCAGTGAAATTATATGTCGTGTGTCAAAGGTATTTAATTATGACACTTGTAAACCTGCTTTAATTTAAAACAAACCTTTTTTAAACAAAAGTTGCATAATATTAGTCGCTTTTAACGTTTAGACCTAATGTTCTAACAGTCGATTTTTTATTTTACCTGTCTTAATTAGTGTTGCCCAAATGCAAGAACAAGACGAGACTTAGCCAGTCTTGGTCTTGGTCTTGCGCCAATACACCTGGTCTTGGTCTTGGTCTTGGTCTTGCGCTTGCAGTCTTGGTCTTGGTCTTGGTCTTGCAGCAAGAGTCTTGCAAGTCTTGCAATTACCTATTAGTCTATTGCTATTTATTAAAGTTTACTTTAAATCTTAGAAAAACGTATTAGAATTGGAACATTGTGAGCTTGAATTAACATAGCCATAGTAAAGATCAATCAGATTAATAAATAACTGAAGATTTGATAAGAAAGTCGAAAAATCAACTGACCTATATGTCGTTTTCCATGGAAGTAACTGTTTCTTAATAAACATTTATGATTTATAAGCTTACATTTGCTAAAACATGTAAAAAAACAAATTAATTACAATAACTTGACTGTATTTTAAATAACAATGTCTGTCTAGAAAGAGATTGAACCCTCAACTTGCATGAAATTTAATAAAAGAGTTTTATGATTTATCATTTATTTCAATCAAAAATAAAATACAACACAAATCAAACATAACAGTACACAACAGCTTTATCATTAGGTTATGTTACTTTATATCAATTCTTTTGACCAAGAATTAATACAAAGTAACCATCTGGCTGACTCATCACTTAACCTATTTCTATGTTTTCTAATTACTAATGATGCTTTAGAAAATAATCTCTCAGCAGGTACTGAAGTTGCAGGTATTGAGAGAAAATCACGGGCCATCTTCGATAAAGTCGGATACTCTGTCTCATGCGTCCTCCACCAATCTAAAATGTCTTCCGAGCTGGCAGTTCTTGGTTTTCTCAGGTACTCCTCCAACTCGTCTATCACTAAGCCTTGAAGACAAGATCCAGATGACGTCGAGGGACATTCATAGAGTTTATCAAAGTCTATAATGTCTTCATCTTCATCACATACTTTATTTTCTTTTCTTGGCAATTCCAGAGATTTGTTCAGTGAGTGTAGACTTTTATATTCTTCATAAAGTTCATTGAACTTGCGCAGACTTTCTGTTTTAAGTTGCTTCCCCCACATTGTCAGGTCAAAAGTCTGAGCCTTATGCCTTGGGTCTAAAATTAAAGAAGTACAATAAATCCAGTTGCTCTTCTTATAATGTTTAAGCATTTTGTCTCGAGCTGCTTGGAAAGCTAGAATGAGCCTTTCATCCACTTCAGATCGATTAGGTTTCTCATCTAACTGTTTTACCATGGATTCAATTTTATCTAGCAAGAGATTGAATGATACAATGACTAGCGGTAATGTAACATATTTGTCTCCACCAAGTTTTGTACTTAAAAGTTTAAAGTTTATTAGAAATTTATGTAATTTTTCGAGTACCTGCCATTCACTAGCTGTGATTTGAAAATCATTCAATTCGGTGACAGAACTGCACAATATGTTAATGCCCGCTCTCACTTTTAAACCAAATCCAATCATATCATGTGTGGAATTCCATCTTGTTGGACAGTCAAGAATGGCATTTAGATTTGATGGCACGCCAGCTGCTTCACAAGCAGACTGAAACTTCTTCTTCACTATCTCACTTCTTTTTATTTTACTGGAAATACTGCGTAACTTTGTTACAGATGTACGCGAGTCAGCAATATTTGGTGCATATTCTTCATCTTCCTCAGTTTCGTCTGCATAGTCTTCATACTGCTGATCTTGCGCGTTAGTGTCAGACTCACAGTGTAATGCTAAGGTCTCTAATAAATCTTGTACACCAAGGTTTAAAATGTGAGCAAAGCACCGGAAATGTTGATTGTCTGAATCAAAGTGTGGCAACTGTTTGCCCAGTTCATACATAAATTTGGTATTTGCAGTTGCGTTGTCGACCGTGATACCTTGTATTTTATCAATTATGCCATATTCCAATAAACATTCATGGAAAATCGTTGCAATATCTTCCCCAGTATGTCGACCGCGTGATGGTATAAAATCAAGAACTACAGATCGATACTTCCATTCGTTGTCTATATAATGCATAGTAACCCCGTAGTAACTCCTACCAGCAATTGACGTCCACCCATCAATGGTAAATGACATTTTAGATGATAATTGTTGAAGTCGTTCCTTGAGATTAAATTGGAGCTCTTCAAATCGCTCTTTGACTTTCCTTCTAAGTGTAGACCTTTTAGGAAACTCCATATTAGGGCAAATACGTCGAAAATATACTTGTGTAGCTTCGTCATCGAAAAATGAGAAGGGAAGATATTTTTTCACTACCCAATCAACTGTAGCTGTCGTGATGTTGTCACTGCTGTTTTCCGACTGAAATAAAACAATAAATCTTGTGTTATTATTTAAAACATACTAGGTTTGAGCGTTTAGGAGGAGGAGGTTTGTTGTTGTTAAATCGAGAAAATCGTTAAATTGACATTTGTTATATTAAGGTTGCACTGTACTGTAATTTACCAAAATAAAGTACTTAGTTGTTACTGGCCGATTATGAAAACAAATGAAAATATAGGTGTTTATAAAAATATTTAAGACGATAATTACATACTTAATATGTCGCACCCCTAGATGAAAACACCACTAACTCAAAAATACTTACGTAAGTTAATGGCGTTTTTGAAAGTATCGCATGAACAGCTACGCGGAGTTAAAATTCCCGTAGCGACAATTTCGACCATTGTTAAAAATGACGCGAAATATGTACCTATGTATTACTATTTTATCAATATCTATAAAATATTCCGAAGTCAGTTTAAAGTCATTTGTTCAAAAAAGACTTTTTTGAGTTCCTGGAGTTTTCATATAAAAAAAATATATTCTTACCTGTCCACTTCTTCCAGCGGTTACTAAAAAGCTTGTGATATCTCCACTTAATTTTGGTTTAACAGGAAGAAATATTTGTGATTCCTTTTTGTGGAAAGATATTAGATGTTTCCTTAAGCCTGAAGTGTTTCTGTTTTTCATTTTTATTTCAGTCTTTTTATGTTGGCACAATTTACACAAGGCAGTTTGGGATGCATGAATTATTTCGAAAAACTCCTCAAATTTGCTTTTGGGTCTTTTAGATCTGTGACTCAAACTCTCGTTACTCGGACTAGAATAATTTGAATCTTCGTCACTCATATTAAATTGTACACGTGATACGTTTTTAGAAAACAACAAGAATTAGTAAAAACAATTATTAAGTTAGACTCGAAGCACAGCTCAATTGGAAATGACTGGAATTAAAATAATTCCTTTGTTTATAGTACGTTTCCTTGCTTTCTACCGCGCCGCCTCGCCACGTGCCGGCTCTATTAAAAGGATGCCGCCGCAAATCAAACGATGCCGCGTGCGGCGTACAAACACAGATTATTACCTACTTGTACAGACGCGACGCGTGAATAAAATATATGTAAAGAATTAGTGCCAATCACTATTCTTTACATATAAGTGAATGTTTTGGCGTACATCTATACTAATCTATACTAATATTATAAAGCTGAAGAGTTTGTTTGTATGTTTGATGACAGAAGTTTTAAAATAAATAAATAAATCCTGAACGTCACTATACCTCCAAAGTTACTATTCTTCGTGGGCGAAGTCGCGGGCACTGCTTGTAAATACTTTTTTTTTTTTTTTATTTTTTTTTTTTTATTTATTTATTTCATATACAAGAAAAAAAAATACAAAGATACAATTTAGTCCCACAAAACCGACTTGTCGGTTTGACTGAGGGATCTTTAGTCTCTTAGCTTATAATTATAATTATGTAGGTATATAATACAACTATAACTGTATCAGGTAAAGTTAAGTGCACAATAATTGGATTTAGACTGAATTACAACAAACTGAAGGAAAATTTAGCGGTGATAATAATAAGATACAATTGTTGTAAGATATAAAATACGTGTGTAAAAAACAACCACGCCTCCGAGCCCTCAGATGGGCTCGGAGGCGTGGTTGTTTTTTACACACGTATTTTATATCTTATAGAAATATTGCATTGTGAATGCAAAAAAATAAATAAAAACATACAATTGTTGTGTTAAATAGTAGTCATCAGATAATCTTTTAATATTTTTTTAAATTTATTTTTATCCGTTTCACATCTAATAGTTTCGGGCAACGAATTAAGAAGATATGGTATACGCTTCTGTAAAGTTCTGTCACCAAAATAATTTTGAACCCTAGGAATTACAAATTTCTTTTTTGAAGTGGCTCTAGTGATCTGGTTATGATTTATGTATTCAAAAGTGGAGACACACTCTCGGCTGCCGTGATTATTTACTAATAATAAATCGCAGGCTTTTTATTTTATTAGTAGGTAAGTACCTACGCTTTTTATATTATTTTATTAATTATGTAGAATTTTTTTACACGTTTCAAGTATATTTAAAAGTGGCTACAATATTTATCAAACGGGTGATATTTGAACACTTTTTTGCTATTTTTTCTTGTAAAAACTTAAGAAATATAATGACTAAATGTACAATAATAGTACCTAAGTAATTAGTTTAAAACCATATAATCAATATTATAATATATACTTACTAGAATAAATTATTATGACATCTACTACCTATCCTTACCATTTTATTCTAATCATAATACTACTTGCGTGATCAGTATAATGTATTCATTTTCATTATAAGCACTCTGAAACTTATTTATTCTTTGGAACACCTGTAGGTACTCTTAAAATTCGAAATTATTTTGCATGAGTATACCTACGCCTACGCCCTGTGGCGGCAATCAAATAGTGTCAAATGTTGTGATTTCGGCGCGGCGGCAACGATTGTTGTATATGATTTCAAAAGAAGCCGCCGGCGCGTGTATTATAACCATGTGCTTCCGAAAAGCAGCAAATTTCTTTGAGAAGTAAGTACAAAACCTTTGATGCCGCATTATCAAAGTGCCGATGGTTAAAACATAACTATGCATGCACTCAGTTTGATTTTAATGGATATTTTTTTATTCGCTATGTAGGTATGTTTATGGTATTAGTCGTAATGCGCATAGATCCAGTTTTTCATATTCTTTGATACAGTTTTTTGCGTCTCATAGAATTCCTAAGCGTACCTATACACCGAACTGTTACACCTAACTACTCCGTGAAATAGCGCTAAGTCCTAGCTGCAAGACGCAAGAGTCTTGCAGGCTTAGTCTTGTTCTTGCTCAAGTCTTGCACGGTCAGTCTTGGTCTTGGTCTTGCTAAAAATACGCGGTCTTGTTCTTGGTCTTGGTCTTGCAAAAACGCAAGAACAAGACCAAGACTGCAAGACCAAGACTGAATTTGGGCAACACTAGTCTTAATTTGTGTATTAGGGGTTAAAGTATGAAATTGCCGATTTGTACTGAAAATCTATATTGTTTATTTTTTAAATTTTTAACAAATTTATTTAATCAAAATAGTTGCCATTATTATCTATACATTGCTGCCATCTAATGGGAAGGTCATTAATGCCTTTGCGATAGAATTCCGACGATCTAGACTGCACAAACTGTGTGAAAGCATTTTGTACTGCCTCCTGGGAAGAAAACTTCTTGTTACGTAGATAATTGTCCAAATCACGAAAAAAATGGTAGTCCGTTGGAGCAAGGTCTGGTGAATACGGAGGATGACGAATGGTTTCTAACTGCAGTTCCTGAAGGGTCAAAATGGTTTCTCGTGCTGTGTGAGGTCTCGCGTTGTCGTGGAGCAATAATGGTGAAGATCGATTCATGAGTCGGGGCTGTTTTACTGCTAGTTTTGTCAACATGGTTCGGAGTTCGGCACAATAGACATCTGCCGTTATTGCTTGACCAGATCGGAGAAAACTATAGTGAATAACACCATGCTGAGACCACCAAACAGTTACCATTACCTTTTTATTGGTAAGTTTTGCTTTAGGACACTGTTGTGGCATTTGACCTGGGGTCAGCCATTGCATTTTTCTTTTCCGGTTATCATAAAGAATCCACTTTTCATCACATGTTACAATTCGATCCAATATTCCTTCATTTCTGTACCGGTTCAACAAGGCAACACAAGTTTCAACACGCGTTTCTTTCTGCAGATCAGTCAAATCATGAGGCACCCATTTTTCGTATTTTTTTATTTTATTGATTTGACGCAAGTGAGTCAATATTGTGGGTAAGGTAACGTTAAACCATGCCGCTAATTCCTGGGTACTTTGACTAGGATCGGCTTCCACTATCTCTCTTAATTCATCGTTATTTACCTGTGTGGGCGGTCTTCCTCGTGGCTCGTTCTTTAAGTCGAAATTTCCATCACGAAAGCGTTTAAACCAAAATCGCACGGTGCGTTCATTAGTAGACCCCTCTCCAAACGCAGCATTGATATTGCGGGCTGTTTCTGCCGCGTTAGTTCCGCGTCGGAACTCGTATTCAAAAATAACTCGAATTTTCGCAGTATCCATCTTTCTTGTCTAAATTGAATAACAAAAACAATTGAAAGTCGATATTCAAATGTTTTACATTTTTTAAAAAAAGAACATCATAGAAACCATTTAAAAAAAGTTTCATTCGAAAACCTCAAACCATGAAGATTCTATGTCAATTCAAAGAACCTATTGCAATAAAACGGCAATTTCATACTTTAACCCCTATTATTTTTTATTGTATCGTATTGCTTTGCTCGCTTTACTATTATCACTAACAAAATAACGCAAATTATTTTTTAATGGGCGAGGTAATTTAGATTGCGGTATTAAATGCTTAATCGTTGTGTAAATATTAAAACTTATTTATTTACTTATTTCCGTTATAAACGTATAAGAAACGTTTAAAACGGTTTAGTTTGTGGTTTATGTGGTGTGGTTATATGTGTATTAGTGACGTTCTTAGAGCCTTTGCACACTACGTTTTTTAAACGCGCCGTCTACGCGCATTTGTTTCGATACAAACGCGATACTCACGCTGTCAAACGCAGCTTGAATATGAATCGATGTAGGTTGTAGGTATTCGAAGTTCTAACATTGAATACCTACAAAAATACAGTCTTGAATCAGTATCTTTACTATCGAGGTCTCTCGTCCCTTACCACTTTGTAGAAATATTCGTTTGAACTGATCGCATCGGACACGCCCACACGACCCATACTTATCCCTAATTGGCTTCGTATTTTACTACGATTTACTACGGCCAATCATAAACAACTAGTTTTAAAATCGCCCTTGATGTCAGTACTGTCAACTGTCAATCTGCTCTCACTTGCTTGTTTGCGCACGCGCGCCATTGTTGAATGAATGGAGTGGGGCGTGGCCTGAAGCGATAGGCATCGTGCAGTGTGCTAGCGACTTTCGACTTAGGACTGATAAGGTGCCAGAGGCTTCGATAGTATCTATATTGTATCGATACAAATTACATGCAATAAATTGCTCTGTAAAATAAATAGAAAAGTGCTGCTGACGCACGATCCTAAAACACGCGACGTTCAAAGGCCCTTAGTCTTTACACACTAAGTATTTTTTAACGCGCCATCGACTCCGGCTTGTATCGATACAAACGCGATACTCACGTGAGTCAAACGCAGCTTTAGTATGATTTTATGTAAGAATTCAAAGTTCTACCTTTGAAATAATATTAATTCAGTCTCGCGCTTCAATCGGAACAGACGTGATGATAACGCGCATTGGTATCAATATAAAGGCAACAAATTCAAAAAATAAAAATTGCTCTGTGGAATAAAAAGAAACGCGCGTCGCGTTTAAAAAACGCAGTGTACATAGTTCCTTAGATTTTTTCAATCGGTCTTAATATGGTCTAACATTCATTTTCAGTATTCAACAATTAAGATAATTAGCAAAAAAGGAATTTAACAGTTTTTAAGACTATCTTCACATTATTAAGCATATAAATCGTTTTTTTCCTACCATTTTGCAGTGATTATGAAGTGACGAGCTTTTTTAAAACAAAGACCACATAAATAAATCATAATAAAAGTAATTATAATAAAAGTTAAGATCTAAGTATCATTAAAAGTCGGCATGTTGGATAGTTTATCCATGTTACCGCTAGATGGCGTTATCAAAAAATATTCAAGAGAATTGCGCCACTTACAATCTGGACATTTAGCAATATGGCCGATTTGCGTTTGTGATTTTTGTAATTCGGACATTTTGCGATGTGGCCGGATTGAAATGTCTACCGCAGTTTTGGACCTGTGTTATGTAGGTACCATGTGAATTGCTAGAAAATTTTACCAGTAGTTTGGTTTTGTTTGAAGAATTTTAGTTTATTTTGGGGTTTTGAATAGTTTGATTTTTGTTTTTTTTTATTATAACTATAGTGATTTTAATTTTCATGACTTTGATTGTTAGTTTACACGCATAGATACACCATGCAATTTAACAAATAACCTGAGAATTATCTGTAGCTGTCTTTGAGCCATTGTTGCCTGTAAAGGACATTAATATTCCCAAATACATTTATCAAATAGTACACACCCTATAACATTCGTAATAACACTTAAATTACTAATAATCACCGCGACGAAGTGGAAACATTCGACGTCTTTAGTTTTGTTACACCAATTTCAATCGTATGCTAAAATGTTTTAAGTCAACTTCCACTTGACAACGAATTAGTCTCTTCTCCGCCACTTTACAGATTTGCACTGACTCAAAGAAACGGAGTGAAATAAGGGTATTAGGTGAGACATTAAAACAAAAGAATTTGGGTTTTTATTCAGATTAGCATTACATCTTAGGTCAGTATATTTACTAAAAAAAATCTCTGTGGACAAGCCAATAATTCTAAGCAATTGTTTCGTAGGAAGTTGACGCAATCCGTACAGTTACGTAGCTACTTAAAGATTTTCTAATTTCAAACCACCTAAATTGGATTTGATAACAAAAATGCATTTTTATCTCGCCAGATGTCAGCAGACGAGTGTACAGTTAGTTGTCATTATTGCATTTAATTCCGTAAGAATCCAAGAAATAAAGATATATAAAAGAAAACGACTTTTTTTATTTCAGCTACTCTATTGTGCTTTTAATAATATTGCCATCAGCTTTCAGTTTTGAATTTTTAACCCCTTTTTTGCTTTTTACCGGTTACCACTAATCTCTATTATATTAAAATTATTTTATTAATAATAAATAATATTTAGATAATAAGTTTATTTGCATTATAAGACACACACACACACACACGTTTACAACAATTAATATATATAATATTAAATTTAAGCGTGCGTGCCGCTACCCTCAAAGAGAAAAATATGAGCGATACCTTTGCTCTGAGAACAAAGCACTGATTTTCAGCTCCTACTCAGAGAACGCACGAGTCTGTGTATATGTAACAGCGCGAACGTGAAAAACTTGTTTATTTATATTATTTATACTATTAGATGTTTTTATTCATATTCTCATTATTTATTGAGATCCATATGTATTAGAACAGGTTTACAAAAATACTTAATGGTAATTACATGCTTAATGGTTAGAATTTATTAAGCATTTGTGATTTTTAATTTAATCACTACTATATAAGATACACATTTAAAAGCTATACATAACTGCTAACAACTAAAGATAATATTATTATTTACCTCTATAATATAATTATAAATATATTTACTTTTCACTATTCATCTGCAGTGCATGTAATTTTCTTATATACTCTTTTCTACACGTAATATTATAAAGAGGAAAGATTTGTAGTTTTGTATGTTTGCAATGAATAAACTCAAAAACTACTAAGCCGATTTCAAAAATTCTTTCACAATTGGAAAGCTACATTCACGCTGAGTAACATAGGCTATATTTAACACGTTCAATGCCACCGACTCGCAGGATCTGTCAGTGAACTCGCCTAGCGAGTCGGTGGCATTGAACGTGTTAATGCTAGAAAAAAAATTTTTTTCACCCGTGCGAAGCCGTGACGGGCCGCTAGTTATATATAAAGTAAAATCTTATTTGGCTGTATGTATCGTTAAATGTTATTTCTTTTAGGTATGAGGGCTGTGATCTTTTTGAATTTATAAAATAAAATAAAAAAAAATTAGGAACGTTTTACGTAATACTGTTAGTACAATTTCTTTGACATTAACTAAAGTTATTCTTTTCAGGATAAACCTTGATTCTTGTCCTAGCGTAACAGACATATCTTTGAAAGCGCTGTCAGATGGATGTCCGGTAAGTAATATATCAGTTTATGTCTGTTTAAGAAAAATAAAGTTGCCTTACTTTATTATATCTCAAACATAACATGGCGAGGTCTACAGCGCGACAAACATAATTGTTCTGTTAGTGGTGTCGCTGGTGATAAAGAAAGAGTGTCGTAGAAATGTCACAATCTATGGGTTAATTGTAGTTCTAATTTTTGTCACCGGATCTGATAAATTTGTGTTTTTTTGCTAGTTTTTTTGTCATGATATATTCTTTTTTATATTTTTGTCTCCCGCCTTAAAATTTACTTGGGTCGACTAGCTAGGATGTGAAGTAAAAATAATGAATTATGTAATTTAATGGATTTATTCGGGATAATTAAAACCTGCACTCTAAATTTAACTTATAATTCCAATACAATATTTCATCATGTAAATAACTTTAAATTTTTAACATCAACTAAGTAAAACTTACAATGCTCACTAGTATATTTATATACAAACATACCCTTCACGATGTGCTCAAGGCGACATTCACACAACGAATGACGCTCGGACGGCTGTTGCGCCTTTTTATATTCTCAAGGCAGACGTAAACAACAAGATGGCGGCCGTACGAGAGTCATCGATTAACAACTTTTAATGGATTAATCTTAAACAATTTAATTAAACCGAACAGCTAATTTATAATTTTAAACAATAAAATGTTAACAATTAGGTATTCCAGTGTAGTTGCTAAAACTTGTCAGCCGAGTCGATTTTTTCTAGTATTTTTCAATTACAATAATTTATGATATAGTCTGCTAATTTATGTTATGAGAGAGAAAAGACAGTTCCTGTTTATCTATTACACTACTCTTCTGAATATTAACAGTTACTTTCATCTATTTGAACGAGAAATCCGCCATATTCCTTCAGAAGGGGAAGGTAAACAGGAATTTTTCCAGGGAGTTGTAGTATGTGTATTATACCTAACGGAAGTATAATTAGGTAATGTCCCAATTGATGTATATTAAGTTAGCGAGTAAGCAGTTTTAATTTAAGTGAATTATAATAATAATGACGGAATGTTACATCGATTTTGTGAATCAACAGTATTCGCCATATAGTTGTAGGCATGCAAATAGGATACATAAAAGCATAGAATAGACAAAAAAAATATTATTTTAAACTTTTTAGTGGTGCTTGCAATTGTAGAGTAATTTTTGGAGTCGGTTTTTTTTTTGTTAATTTTTTTTATTTCTTGCTTTTTAGTGCGTTATTTTGCAACTAGTTTTTTGAAGAATTTTTTATTTTTATTTATTATTTAGTTTGCTATAAACACCGAAATCGTTATATGTTACCTATGATATAAGAACTAAATTTTATGCTATGAAAATAAAATGGGACCAATCTGAAGGTATGCTCTTTCAAATTTTTTTCCGAATCGGTTTATAATTGACAAAGTTATGAAGCAACAAACATTAAAAAAAAATACAGCCGAATTGAGAACCTCCTCCTTTTTTGGAGCCGGTTAAAAATTTTGATTTTTAATTCATTTTTTAGTTACAATGTCACGAGATTAGAGAGCAAAGCAAGTCAATAATTAAATTACATGAACAGAAATAAAGCAATCATTATTTATCAATTAATCAGTGTCAAATAAAAAAATCAAGTATTTCGATATTTAAAAAATAAGAATTTTACAATATCACTATAATATCACTGGTATAAATGTATTTTTACACATAATAAATAGACTTCATGGAGTAACGACGTTTCTATCAACCACCTGTCTCTTAAATTATCTTACTATTTTTTTTAAATGCGTTTTTTTTCTCCAGCTTTTGACACACGTCAATGTATCCTGGTGTCAAACCATCACGGAAAATGGCGTCGAAGCATTGGCGAGAGGGTGTCCTAAATTAAAGAGCTTCATATGTAGAGGTAAGGAGATAAATGTAAGAAGAAATAATCATTAGCTTTTTTGAAGACGGGTGAGCGGCAGCGATCCCGCATTTTGCACTGTTTGAATCCTGGAGGCATAAGTTTGTGTGATGTACTTAAAGAAATGAAATATTCAATTTAATTAATTTGCTAAGGATACACAAGAGTTCTTATAATATTTGATAGGTCTGCCTATACAACCATTAACAACATGCAAATGTTTCTTGTATTTGGGGGCGTTCAGGTATTACGTAACGCAATTTTTTAAGATTTTTGAAATGGAACGCACCGTAACGTTTTGGGTACTCCCCCCCTCCCCCTCCCCCTCCCCGATTACCGATTGATAACATCATACACTACTGGAAAAAATTAAGGGATCAAAAAAATATTCCAAATTTTTGGGCAAATTTCTACAAGCCGTAAGAGAGGAATGGTCGTTCAGGAAATAAAAAAAAGGAAATTGTAGCTCCAAGTGTCTAGTTTTTGGATTAGAACTTTAAATTTTTGTAACCTCCGCGGTTTTTGAGTAATCTTAGAAAATCCAGCAACAAAAAATTTTCAAATTTTTTTTTTAGTTTTGCTTTTTGTCTAAGGGCGTGGAAAAATTTTTTTTGCTTAACTACTATAAGGATCGGGCACTTTGTTCATTTAGCGGGTATTTTTTTATAGACCTTGATACGTCCACTTCTCGCCGAGATATCGGTCTTCAAATGGAAAAGGATCCTTTTGTCTTTGATTATCGATATCTCAGCAACCAATGATTGCACAGAAAGTTAAAGGTGGGTTTCAAGAACTTGAATGAATTCTCTTTACCGACTAGCCATTGCTATTCCGAAAAAAAAAAATTATTTTTGTCACATGAATTTGAAAATGCAACAAAAAAAGGGCTTTTGGTGATTTTTTGGAAAATCAAGCGCTGGATTGAAAATATTGAGAAAACCACGAATGTTAAGTGTGACTTTTACAGTTCAATATGTACACAAAAACCCTACAAAGAACCAAATTAATCCAGCCAGCCAATTTTTTGTTTAACTTGATCGAATTTATGAAAAAATTAAAGGATCACGTTTTTTGCTCTGAAAAGCTCATAATTTTTAAAAATGAGAAAAAAAATGTTTTTCGACCTTTTTCCACATTTTTGTTCCAGAATTTGCTGCTAAATGAACAAAGTATCCGATCCTTATAGTGATAAAGCAAAAAAAAATTTCCACGCCCGTAGACAAAAAGCAAAACTAAAACAAAATTTGATTTTTTTTTGTAGCTGGTATTTCTAAGATTACTCAAAAACCGCGGAGGTTACAAAAATTTAAAGTTCTAATCTAAAAACTAGACACTTGGAGCTACAATTTCCTTTTTTTTTCATTTCCTGAACGACCATTCCTCTCGAAATTACGGCCTGTTGAAAATTGCCCAAAATTTGGAATATTTTTTTGTTCCCTTAATTTTTTCCAGTAGTATATATAAAAAGAAAAAAATTATTGACATACACAAAATATAAATTATGAATTTGTGTCTGTCTCTTTTTACTGTCGCTTTTTCGTCCTTCTCTCAAGCTTTGTACTACGCATGCTCACACAAACACGTATTAACATACACACATAATGCTACCTATCTCATTTTCTTCTACGTTAAATCTTATGAATTTATGTGTCCGTCTCTTTTTACTGTCGCTTTTTCGTTCCAAAGAGACACTGCACAATGCTTCCTATCTCATTTTCTTCTACGTTAAATCTTATGAATTTATGTGTCTGTCTCTTTCTACTGTCGCTTTTTCGTTTCATTGACTTTTAAATCATAACGATGCTAAAGAAGTTTTCACTTAAAAACATATCATTATAGGATCCTGTAAAGGAGCTTATTTTTAATTTAAAAACAAAAGTAAATGCTTTGTTTATCCGGTAAAAATTTATTTGATTCGAAATTAGATCATAAACTGCAATATTTTTTTTCAATAAGGTCCTTTTTTTGCAGGTTGTAAGAATGTCACTGATAAGGCGGTCTCGTGTCTCGCTACATACTGTCCCAACTTGGAAGTACTCAATGTACAGGGCTGTGATGTAAGTAGATTGTTTTTACTGGCTTTATAAAAAAAATTAACGTTAAAGTTAGGTATCGAAAATAAACATTTAACACGCCATATATATAAGTTATTGCACGTAGTAACGCACATTATCCACTCATCTACAGTCACGAGCCATAAGATGTTTTACAGAAGCATGTCACATTGACGCCCAGCTTTGTGTTAAATGCGTTCGGGGTAAAAATATCATTAAATCAAAAAGAACCATTACCAAAGCCGTAATAAGGATTAAATCAGACTGCGCGCTATAGAGCATTATATCATGCTCGCGGATTTTAGGTGTCGTTGTCGCGCGCATGATATAATGCTCTCGGGTTTTAAGGGGCAAAATCGGCCGAAAGAAAAAAGACAACAGTATACAAATAAATAATTTATGTAATGTAACATGGTTACACGGTGTATACATCTCATTGTTTGAGACTGTACATACAAAAATACACACTGCAATATTTATTTATTTAAAGAGGTTACTTATTTTCCTATTCTTTTTTCTAGATGACTTTCCAAATAGTTATATTTATCATTTTCAGACTACTTAGTATATATATTAACAATGATTATAATATTTTGCTTTATTTATATTAATTCTTATCTTTAGCATTAGCTTATATTAATAAAAAGCGATAATACAAGTACAGTACTGAGAAAACAAGTATGCATGATGTGTCAAAGCTAGTGCAAATTTATAAAAAAAACAAGACGCACGGACGCACGCACGCAAGCACGTACGCACAAACACATACAGGATTGGAAACACTCGGATGTATTATGCAACTCCCTTTTATTCGCGCATGCGCAGAAGGGATGACAACAGAGCGTCATATGTTTATAAGGCTTTATATTGGTATTTTCAGAATTTAACCGACGATTCGATATCGCGACTCGGTCCGGCTATGCGTCGCCTTTGCGTGTCCGGTTGTACTAGACTCACGGACACGTCACTGTCCGCTCTCGCCGCCCACTGTCCGGAATTGGTTACGCTAGAACTTGCTTTGTGCAGCCAACTTACGGATGCTGGCTTCCAAGCGCTGGCTAGGGTAAGTAATTAAACAATACTTAAAATATTATAAATATTTTTTTACTATACCTATAAATATATATTTTTTTTATTATATCGACTAACATAGTCTATAAGTTTTATTGTTACTAACAAGCTGTGGATCTTTGGTCTGAAAATAAATGATTTTTATTTATTTAATAAATTAGCTGAGCCAGGCTCAGGCCAAACGGCCAGGAGTTGCTGTTTCTCAATTATTTTCATTTTTTAATTTACAATATTTTTTTATTATTTAAACTAGAAAATATCGACTCGTCTCACAAGTGTCCCGCCTGAGAATTTACTCGTGATTTGGTTGACTCTAACCCATATTCTTCGCTATCCTAGCGAGCGAAAGAATTAATCAACCTATAGATAAATCAACATTATTTTATATTATGGGTTTTATAAAATTCTATTTGGTTGACTGCCAGGGAAGTATTTTTTTACAATCATCTTTGTTTGATAAGTAATACCTGCCTAGTTTTTTTTTAATTTGGAATAGCTGACCCGGCCACGCGTTGCTATGGTAACGTTAATTGATTATAAAAACTGTTATTATGGTAACTATGGTAACTATCGCAGTCAAACACTATGACAGGGAATTTTATACTTATATAATTTGGTTTTGATGATTACGCCTCTCCGAAGCCCCGGGTTTGGTCTCCGGCCTGGTTAATGTAGAAAACGATTTTTTATATGGCTGAGGTCTGGGTGACGTTGTTCCAAAGTTGTTTCTGAATTCAATAAGTGCTTGAGCTACTTAACTTGGGTTCATAGCAATGTATGTGATATTTTAAAAATTAAAAACAAAATGAAAATGAAAGTAAAACTGAATTGATAAAATTATTTTTAAAAATGAGTAATGATATACAGTGGACCTCCTGTAATTCGGCCCCTGTCTAATCCGGCGCGTCCTGTAATCCGACATGCCTATCGCTGTTAAATATGGGTACTGTAGCAACCTACGCGCGCTCCGGGATCATTGGGAACTTGGGACCTTAATTTAAACCATTTAGGTATATCTCAATTTTCTATTACTCGACTCTCATTACTGAGACATTTCTCAGGTTATAATTTCAGATACTTCTGCCCCACGGTCCAATTTGCGCATATTTACGCTATCGGTACGAACAGTACAAATACAAACTGTATAAATTGCGCTTACGTTCACACTCGTATACCACATGACGTCACGAATGACGTCATCCATCACGCACACAGTACACATTCCAAATAGGTAGTGCATCGTGTGCCCAAACGTCAAATTCAATTTTGGCAGCAACTGTCACGAATAATAAAAATAATATATTTGCTTGACGCTTGACTTGACGTAGTAAAACAGTTAAAAGCGTCGTCAGTTTCATCCAATACATTCTCCAGTAGAACGAAATCCATTAATTCGTCTCTAATCAAAGAATAGCAAAAAAAGCAATGAAAATTTAAATTTAAGATGGGTTATGTAATTATGTTTATGACAGATGAACAAAAGCGTGCTCACAGCTCGGTCCAATTTGTTTGCACGCTTACAGCGCACACAGTGCTCATATCAAAATGGACCGTCCGTTTGCAGTGTTCGTAACGTGTGCACTGTGTGTATAAATTGGACCGCAACCCTGGTGATCGTCTTATGTTCGTCTAATATTCTAGAATATTCTATATTTAAAAGGGTGACATTCCCTGTCATTAAGCAAATATACGCAAAGAGGTGGAATGTGGTGTCATAGACGCAAGGAGGTCACCACAGTATCTACAAAAACATTATTTTGGCAAATCGTCACTAATGTAGGTAATGCATGATTGAACATGTTGCAACTTGTACGC
Organism: Calamotropha paludella; assembly: GCA_927399485.1. Lineage (NCBI taxonomy): Eukaryota > Metazoa > Arthropoda > Insecta > Lepidoptera > Crambidae > Calamotropha > Calamotropha paludella. Next base: position 8,241,345 of record OV656830.1, on the reverse strand, counting down.
GCCACCAATACACTGTATTGTGAATTTAACCTCATATAATAGGGGAGCGGCCTAGCGTGCGTTCATTGTTTACTAGTTCAGATAGAATCTTAGTTTCAAAAAAAATCCGAACTATAGGAGATCTTAGGGAGTGCTCTATAATCCAACAAATTCAATAGTCCGACACTGCTCTGCATAAAGTTTGTCGGATTACCGGGGGTCCACTCTATCCCTTTTTCTTAGTTTTTTGAAGCTTATGAATTAATGATTTTTTCTTTTGTACACAGAGCTGTAGATTATTAGAAAGAATGGATTTAGAAGAATGTGTTTTGATCACGGACTCCACATTGGTACACCTTGCAATGGGCTGTCCGAGACTCGAGAAACTGGTGAGTAGCATAATAATATATAACATAACATTTTAATAGACAAATACTAGGAATAACCGACTTGGCTTACAAGTTATTTTAAGGGGGGGGACTCGAACCCGCAACCTTTGTATGTACGGTCCACTGCCATCAAAATTCAGCTACCGAGCTTTGCGAGCACCCATCCAAATTTTCTAGTACTTTTTACTTTTTTTACGTTATGGGCAAGTATTGCTTTATCAATGGAAGGAATATCTTCGCGTTCGAAAAAAAGTGTTTTTACAAATTTTCTAGTAAAAAAGGTGGCTCATACCCGCATGAGAATAATTTGTCAGTCGTCACGATTTTTTCTAGTATTTTTCTATTAAAATATATCATTTAAGATAGCATTGAAAATGCAAAAATATAAAAAGCATGCATAATTAGTTCTTAAACTTTCGTACCGATTGTTTAAATTAAAGCCCTTTTTAAGAATATTGATCAGACTTTTTTATTTTGATGTTTTGGCACTTCCAGGAAATGATTTTACAGTATGTCTAAGGCAATGGCTGTCATAAGCATGTTGCTCTTAAGTAAAAGTAAAAAAATAAGTTTTTATAAAACATGAATTCATTAATTCATTATCAAACATACCTATACATTTTAGTCTAGAGATAAGATTTGCTATACCATACAATAGTGATATACCAGTATTGTTTCAAGGTTTAAATTATCTTGTGTCATTTCCGGAATTCGGAAAACAAAGAAGTATTTATTTATAAAAAATATATGTTAAATTCACTGCAAATCTAGAAAAAGTTTTTTTTGCAGTAAAAATGAGGTACATTATATATTGTTACGTTAGTAACACATCCAAGCAATGCAAACAATACATATATTACCTGCAAAGATTTTCAGACATCATGTAGGTTTTACCTAATAATATTATATACCTAAAAAAATCATTTTTGAACTCCGGAATTCGAAAACAATCCATACTATTGACATTGTTGTATTTTAGTTTAGAGTTTTTCTAGTTTACATCACAAGATATATTCATTGCAATTTTGAACTCTATACTGGATACTCATAGAGTTTTGTTTTCATTCACAGACATTATCACACTGCGAATTAATAACTGACTATGGGATCAAACAGTTGTCATTGTCGCCTTGCGCCGCAGAACATCTCACCGTATTAGGTATGTAGTATTCTTGAGAGCGTTAACGAGTTAGAAAAGTTCATATATGTAAAAATACGAAAACTGATTCTTATGAAATTTATATACACTTAACCCCTTAAAACCCGAGAGCATTATATCATGCGCACGACAACGATACCTAAAATTCGCGAGCATGATATAATGCTCTATAGCGCGCAGTCTGATTTAATCCTTATTACGTCTTTGGTAATGATTCTTTTTGATTGAATTATATTTTTTCCCGATAGAGAGAGAGAGAGAAATAACGCATTTAACTCAAAGCTGGGCTTCAAGGGGTTAAGGGGGTATTCTAGTCTAGAGGCCCGAATTTCGAGCGTTTTTTGGCAATTGATAAAAAAGAAGCATTTGAAATTTTTACTATATTTTTTTATCATTTGTTTATTTATATTTCAAGAGTAAACAACAAAAAAAAAGAAAAAAAAATTTCATGGAGTTATGCGTCCTTGAAGTAGAGAGGGGAAAAAAAGGCATATATATATATATATATATATATATATATATATATATATATAATATATATATATATATATATAATATATATATATATATATATATATATATATATTAAGAAGATATTCTTAATATATATATAAGTTACGTGTCACGTTGTTTGTCCGCGATGGACTCCTAAACTACTTAACCAATTTTGATCAAACTTCGTAACTATCTGTTATTTGATCTAGCTTAAAAGATAGGATAGATTTTATTTTAATTTATAACACAGCAACGCGTGGCCGGGCAGCTAGTATTATATATTATTTAAAATGTTTCCTTCCGTGTAATATGTAAATGCCTGATTATTGTTATTTATTTGTTTATTATCATTTCTATTAATTGTTTTTATAAATTTCGTGCCCCACACGCCACGACTTGATATCAAGTCAAACCGTACAATGAAAAGGCAACCTACGTGCTGTCGAGTAAGGTTCATTTTCCGTCTTTTGCTGCAAAGACTGGCGTGTGCGACACGACTTACGGATTTTACTCTGGCGGTGAAGAGGTTAAAACTAAGTTTTTTGTTGTAGAACAAGTCTTTAGAACTGATAAAATTGTACAAAAATTAATAAAATATAATTTTCTATTACTGTGGCAATATTAAAATTTCTTCAATTTAAAGTATAATCTCTTATGTAAAATATTTTCTACTAACTTTTATCTTATGTACCTTCCTTATGTGTTGTAAGTTTAATATTACAAATAATTTTATTTTTAGGTTTGGATAACTGCCCTCTAGTGACAGACGACGCTTTAGAACACCTGACTTCGTGCCACAATCTACAGCTGATAGAGCTCTATGACTGCCAACTGGTTACCAGAAATGCGATTCGGAAGCTCAGGGTTAGTGGCATAGACAATCTGTTTTCATTTAAAAACGCACTTCAATCTTTTTGAACAGCATTACCAGATTTTGAAAAAGCAATCGTATTTTGCCCAAAATACAAAAAAAATGGGTATGAAATTGAAATATAAAATATATTCACTGATTTTTGTCACTAAACATTCAACTTGAAAAGTTGTGAGTTAAAGCCTTTCCTGACTCCTGAAAAGAGTTATTTTTTTACTAAAAATGTCTTTATATATTATTCTCTTTATTGCACCAAAATTTTAAGAGTGTGATATTAAAAAACTTATGTCCAGGCTACGGTGGGCTTATTCAAATTCAAATTCAAAAGTTTTTATTGCACTCATGTGGTATACATAGATAAAATAACAAAAATAACAGAACCGAACATGAACCCTGTCAGGGTGTCGCAACATCATAATAGATTTATTAAGAATGATAATAAAAATAGGAGTAACTAATATATATAACTAAAATCTAACAAATATTTTAAGTAACATTAAACTATAATAAAATAACTAAATAACATTTCAGTTTGAGATCAGTGAACAGCAAAATAATAAAAATTACAAATTAAAACTTAAATTAGGATAAGTATTTGAGCAAAAGAAAAAAAAGGTTGGTGCTAATCTATTGTGTGGTCTTAACTTTTTGAGGCGCTCATCTCTAATAATACTACTTTTGAAGCGAAGCTTTTATACGAACGTTCGGGTCGCACGTATATAGGCGCTCGCCACGTGGCCACTCTATCCGTGCTATGCGTTAGATTATACAGTTACACAAGAGCGTCTGATTTAGTACCGTTACCCGATATATATAGGAGCCAGCTGCCTCCCCACCTTAGTGTGCGTCACCTTCTGTCTCGTTTGCACTCATGTGAGTGGGCGTGACTGGGTTGGCTTTCTAGTTCTTTTTTTAACGCCTAGTCCTTTCCTTCTTTCGGCGACCCCCGACGACACTTTTTTTTAAATTATTTTATTGTTTGTCTCCAGAATCATTTACCTAATATAAAAGTGCACGCATACTTTGCGCCAGTGACGCCACCTGTAGCCGGTGGAGCCGCCCGCCCTCGCTACTGCCGTTGCTGCAACATCATATGAACACCGCCCTAGTAAGTCACTTGTACAGTCAAGAATAATAATATGTATACACATACACATATAGACAGCCGTTGAATTTTTAATGCCTACCTATATAATGTAATAATACTAATAATTTCTATCTGTGTAAAAATTCAATCTCGGCGACTTTGGTGCACGGTAAAACTCGAATGAGCACGATTTCGATTGCACCTAACCTATGTGTAATTATTGTTTTTCTTTTTTCAATAATAAATAATTATATAATGAAATGAAACATTATATAAATGAAATAATTAATTGATATGGTTCTATGGTATAATTTTATAGCTCGTAACTGTACCTATACTTTAATAATAATATTTGTTACATTCACACCAATAGGAATATTCATGTTATACAAATAAGAGTAAAATATATATTTTTATATAAACTATTACTACAGAATTGTGTCTTCGTCAATATTTTTTATATAGATTAATTTTTAAGCAAAAATTTAATTTTTAAAAAGTGCGAAATTTGAAACATGACGCCATTAGTCAAAGCGAATATGGCGTAAAAGTCTATGACAACATTATGTTAATATCACTGAGGGCGTAGTGTTCTCAAACTTGACATCTCCACTTGTGTGTGTTGTCATAGACAATGATGTCACACTAAACGTGCTAAAACGCGTTCCTTTATATATGGTTGGATATTTTTCATGTATATTTTTTACTATATATAACTTTTTGGTGTGAATAATTTTTACCATTATATAGTCATTTTAATAATGAACTAAAATAAAAAACACATAATTACATTAAAATTTTTAATGTGTTTCTGATTGAAAATTTTCTTTTGACAGGTCATCACCTAAGCTTAGTGTGTAATCAGCTAAGAGGCCAGTACCAGGATGTGTGGGCGGCCTCTAAGACGCATCACGCGATTGAGGCAGAGCATGTCACATCCGAAACGACAGGGTCGAAATTATCGAGTAAATTGATTTTTTGGTGAAAAAATATCAAGGTGTATTTGTTTCATCAAGAAAATATAAGGAAATTATCAAGATGATTCTTTGATATTCGAAACTATCTGAGTGGAGATAATTTTCCGAAGTGATGTGTTATATCAAAATTGTTAATAATTCAGTGATTGTTGATAGTTACCGCCATTTAAGTTGAATCTGGGTTTGAAATCACTTGACATGCGCAGTAGCAAATTTAGGTACTATCGAGGTCTCTCGCTCCTTACCACTTTGTAGAAATATTCGTTTGAACTGATCGCATCGAGCACGCGCACACGACCCCTAATTGGCTTCGTATTTTACTACGATTTATACTACGGCCAGTCATAAACAACTTCTTTTAAAATCGCCATTGATGTCAGTACTGTCAACTGTCAATCTGCTCTCACTTGCTTGTTTGCGCACGCGCGCCATTGTTGAATGAATGGAGTGGGGCGTGGCCTGAAGCGATAGGCATCGTGCAGTGTGCTAGCGACTTTCGCCTTAGAACTGATAAGGCGCCAGAGGCCTCGATAGTACATTATCTTAATTCTGTGCAATTTTGTTTATGGTTTGTCTCAAGTTACTTGACACGACCTATAACTACTTGCGAATCGTTTTTGAATATGATTACAGTAATATTGTCTCAATTGATATTGAACTTTATGCACTGTAATTAAAGTTGAAAATCGATTGACGTAATTGAAATGTTGGTTGACAAATATTATATGACTTTAAACATTACTCTCAACCGTAACGCAAATCGTACTAAAAGAAGTTAAAAATTAAGGGGGAAATAAGGTTTAAGAATTATCGCGTATTTTTTTGGACAAACGAATAGAATTACAAGCAACGCATTTATTTTTCCAACAAATGTTTTATATTTTTAAGGTAAAAGAAATATAAAACTGGCATGCCATAGTCTCTTATTACAATATTATAATTACTTAAAGGTCGATCAAGATTTAACTGTAAAATCATTAATTTTAGTGTTACTAGTGGTAATTTTCATATGCGTAACATTCATTAAAATACCGTTAATGAAGCCGCGAAAAGCAAAATGGACTGTAGGATTAAGCTTATACATTGTAAAAGCGAAATGGTCTTTATTACAATGGCATAAGGTAGATCCAAGCGTTAATGTAAATAGATTTAAAAAAAATAGGAATCATTATTATTTTTATGTATAAAAAAATGTATGGCGTGTTTCGTTAAGTGACATTTTCATCATGTATTTCATGTAAAAAAAAAAGAAAGATTAATTTTGTTTATTAACTCTATTTCTATCCATTTCACAAGTAGATAGAGACAAAGACAATAAAAATATTCTGCCTACGGATAATCAATATTTTTGAAAAAGGATTAAAAATACAAAAAAGGGAATAGTTGATTTATAATAAAAATATTGTCAATAGTTATAATGAGAAAAAACGAGAGAAATTAATAACGAAATCTATCGTGTGAATACGTTATGACAGCCATTTCAACGCTGGCCATACACTGCAATTCTTTATCCCCATTTCTATTCTATTATTGACATTAATTATCTATTATTATTTGACAATGAGTACAGCAATACAAATATAGATATTTCAACTTTTCAACCTCGTCAAAGACCGTGAACTGACAGCCATCCTTCACTAGTTGGAGAAGCACTGAAAGAGAGAGAGAGATTTCAACTATAGTCTAAACCATGGAGGTTAGAGAGAAGGAGAACGATCGCTACGATCGTTCTAGCATCAGCCTGCCTGTCCCTGAAAATTTGTAGAATTTATAGTTCATTTTTCAGCCACCAGCTGCGCTGCCGTCGCGGTAAGTAGTATCTGCGAAGTTAACTGTTTATGAGTGTAAGTAGATCAAGTTAGTTGAATAATGTACAAATTTAACAACAGCCCGCTTTCATTGAGACAACTTAGCGATCGCAGCGCCTCACTTATTTTATCCATATTTCTGGGACACTATTTTCTACAGCGATCGTTCTCCTTCTCTCTAACCTCCATGTTCTAAACCAAGGGAAATAAAATATGGTAACTTTGTGATATTTTTAATTATGGCAACATTAAAAATTATTGTTAATCTGTATCTGATCGACCTTTAATGACTACAGATTAAAAAAAATCCCTTAAGTGTATACATACACACTAACTAATAACCATAAACAATATCTATAGGAGATATTTAAAACTGTATTGATGTATGGATTGTGTGATATAAATTTATGATCGCATACTTTTAATATGTTACGCTGTTTTGTTTGGGTAATTGATAGCGCAGGATCGCATTATAAAATCAATTCAATGCCGCATATGCTATGCTTGGTTTCCTTAAGCATGCATGCATAAGAATGATCAATTTGGTTGATATTGTAAATTACTATACTTTGTCCAATGTAGGATGATACTTTTGACAGTTGACACCTATATAGAGGGTAAAAAGTTGCTATTGCAATGTCAAGCCAAACAAGGAAACAAACGCAACCTTAGTACGTAGCAATAAGGAAGTGACACCTGTCAAAAGTATCATCCTACATTGGACAAAGTATAGTTACCACTACCCAGATTTCAATTGTTAAGATTTAAAAAAAGAATCCAAATAGTCTATGGTAATACAATTGCCCAAACAAACGCGACCCAATTTCGAACTTATCATAGTTATATAGATACGAAATACGCATGTAGATACGTCAGCCTTATTATTATTAAATATTAATATGAAGTAGTCAAAATCTTGATGGAATATGAAATTGTTATGAATGTTTTGTATGGTAATGAAAATATTCTAGTTCACGAAGTCCGTTTATATATGATCTGTTATGAAAAAACTTTATTCAATTGATTTTAAACTCTATCAATTGTAATTAAAGTTGAAAATAGGTTAAACTGTTGTGACAGTGAATCTATCACATCTATAGATTAGCACCCCTGAAGCACTTTTTGTCACACACAAATAGGATACTAATGCTATATATATTACGATCTACTTTTGTTTAATACCACCATAGAAAAACTCTTAGATAAATAGACTTCGTGAAATGATTGTAGGCTGTAAGGAGATGTCTGAAAATTGTATATAACAATTTCTTTCACGCTCTTTCAGTCTTTAACTGCTCCTAGGTAAGGCTCAATTTTCGACGTCAATTTTCCTCAATGTACGACATGAGAAAAGAACGGAGAGATATGATATGTTTGTTACGTAGATCGCTGTCCCTTTTTCACTTAATACGAGTTCACACAGTTCGATCTCAGTTTCTACCTTAGTATGAATATTCGTAGCTCTTGAAATTTTCCGCTAGGAGCGCTTTATAAATAACCACATTTCGATGCGTAAACTCGTATTTTGCACCCTAATAGTGGAAAGGGCGAAAATAATTAAATGCACTAAAAATAAGTTGTTTTGAATCATCCAACATTTTTACCTACCACCCATTCAGGACGTCTTTTAACTGACAAGGAGAATGGGCGCAGGAAACTCGTCAGCTTTAACAGAAGTAACGCCATTTACAATATAATACGTCGTCACCATACATAATCCACTAAAACAATATTATTCTGTTATCACAATAATAGTAGTGTTATGGTTTCATTACATTGTTGATTACAACAAAGTCAACAAGTTTGTTGACTTTGTTTAATGCATATCAGTGACTACGCAGTAGCTACTCTTGGCTTGATATTTTTTTTTGTATCTATGGTTATTGAATTGAAGTCCAGTCGTGCTATCTTCAAGTATAAAAACATTGTACAATCCACGTTGACAAACCTACGTTCTCTTTCTAATTGAAAACGCAAAGATTTAATTATTAATATTGTTAAAAAATAGCAATGAATAGTATTTTGACATATACTTTTCATGAAATATCAGGTAGTTTTAAAGGCATTTTTTCTCCAAAAATGTGATCTTTTAATCTATGCATATTTTTACATATATATACATAAGCAAATTGGTTAAAACTGATACGTTAACACATTCCTTGTGATTGGCAGAAAAAAGCGCTTGCGAGCGCTTACCAGCGCTGAAAAATAACCTATACAGTTTTCGGCCAGGCACGTTTGCTAACTTCAGTTGCGCTGACACAATCCGCCATTTTGCTTATTATCGCTCAGCGATCGCCATTTTTACAAGCGCTCGCAAGCGCTTTTTTCGGCCAAACAAGGATTGTATATGTTACACAATAATTGAGTGGACTTACTTTTAATGATTTAATCTGTTCACTTTGCATATACTATATCTTACGCCACTAGTAAATGACGTCACGCTTTTAAATTGATTCTAATTCCACAGACATTTGGAGTGCGTGAGATTTATTTTATTTTTTTCACAGAGAAAAAGCGTGTGTGTCAACTCGGGCGCATGACTGAAGTTTACTCTTTAAGAACGATTGCCTCTGAACAGGCACAGAAAATAATAAAGAAAAACTTCAAAATAAAAGTGAAAGCACGATAGGTTGCGCACAAAAAACATAATGCTGCTAAACATAATAATGCTTATATGAAAATCAATGCTTAAAGAGTAAACTCCTGAAAATAATATTATTGGATACAAAATGTACAATGATTTTATAAATGTCAGTGAACGAAGAAAACGTCTGTATATCAAAAATAGTTTCTGAAAGTCTTAGGTCAAATACAACAGCCTATCCTCACTACCAAATAGAACTCTATTATTGTTAACTTACAATTTCTGTCAAAGTATGGGCAATAGTATTATCTCTTACCTGAGGATAGGTTATTGGTAATGGTCACAAAAGCAGAGTGTAACGCTGTTTGTACTCGCCGTGTATTAAGTCATATTCGCTGTTTAATTGTTAAGCTTGACTTAAAAATATCGATATTGTAAGTTATCGACTGGGAAGCACCACTAATGTGATAGTCTTTTGATTGCAAGGTTTATGAAAGCTTTAAGAGGGGATGCGTTGCATCTCTCTCTTTTCATGATATAATTGTTAAGGTTGGAAAAGGAGAGATATATAATTGTTCGTTGTGTTAAGATTGTCGATTTGAGGTTGGCTAACCAATGTATGTTTTATGTACATAATTGATATAATTAAGTGATTGTATTTAAACTTTGTCTATTCTTGTGATTATGGTATGATGTGAACAGGCTTTTTTTGGTCAATAAGTCCTGTATACCACGAGTTAAAATAAATGTAGTCTTAAAATCAAGGCCGGATTTGGGGGAGGCAGGCGGGCGCTACTTTTCTGGGGCTTTCACAAGAAAGGGGCCCCCACAATAGAGATAAAAAAATACATATTGCGACAGGTCAGCAACTATCACCATTTTCGAAGTAAAACTTCTTTATGCACGACTTGAGGAGTAAGCTGGTGAATGCGTGACAAGAGCGTTACGAAAAGTGTGATCGGGCGAGACGAACAGAAGTTGAGAGGGAGATATAAGGAAGTGAAGATAGAAAGGGAGAGAGTTACATGTCGTTTACTGTACGGGCAAGAGAGAGAGGTAGGAGCACACATTTTCTTTCTCTCTCTCTCTCTAATAGCCAGTTACGTTTCGTATATCTAATATATATATATATATATATATATAGATGGAGCTAAAGAAGTTTTACTTCAGTCTGTCAGTGTGATCTGAAGCAAACTAGTTTTTTCAAAACAGATTTTTTTAATTGATGATAGAATATAAAAGTGTTTTTACATTATTATAACAACTGTATCACCTATATTCGCAATAAACCATTGTGATTTAAAATTTTTATTCGTTAATAATTAGTGACCTCCAGACCCCTAAATCCGGCCCTGCTTCAAACGTTTTTTAATATCATTATTACTAAATGTATAATATAGCAGTTCAAATTATTACATAATATTACTTTTATATGAACAACTGATAAAATGGATAAGAGGAGTTATTTTATTTTAAATAAAAGTATTTTTTTATACTTTTGATTTTTTTTCAGTTACAAATTGTATAAATAATGATTTAATAGACAAATATTCTTCTAATTAACACTTCAATAATAATTATAGTTATATACAAAAGTGTTCATCATAAATTAATGTAATAATAATACAGTTATATGTAGTCTGCGAAATAAGTTCGTGGATGTAGCGCTGTGGTCGCATTTGTTAATCGAAAATAAGTGTTATTACTATGAACATAGGTATCATATTTGTTTGGTTCCAGTCATGTTCCGTTGGGCTTGTTTTATGGAACGAATTCTACTCATCGCTTAATAGTGCAATTATATTTTTCATCACAAATTTTGTACACAGCATTCTGTTTCATTTTTCTACTTTCTTGCTTTCCATAATTTTGTGCAGTATTGAAACTCTAAAAGATGAAAACAAAATATAATCGCGGAAATTGACAGTTGACCAAAAATATTTTACTAATGTGTTTTATTTTCTAAAAGTATATATTACATTAATAGCTGATGTATCAATTACATTGTACACTGCAATACTAGTCTGTAAAAGCAGAAAATTATTGTTTACTATTCAGTGACGTCACAAACCGAAACCACTTCGCGGCTAGCGTTTACGCGCAGATATGAAAATTAAAAATGCTCTTCTAGATCGTTTTCGTATGATTTTTGATTGATTGATATTAAACAAATTAAGTAATATTACGAACAAATTTTAAAACTTATTCAGTGCGGCATCTATCTAGATTTATTTATCTTGAAAGAATATTCTCTCTCACTATTCCCATAGAAAATATTATTCTCTATATTATCTATGGGAATAGTGAGAGAGAATATTATTTCAAGAGTGTTTAACCGCCAACTTCCGCGATTATAAAATTATCGCCCCTTCCATCTTCATAGGTGGAGCCTAATGCGCGCGCTGTTTCCTGTACGTAACACAATTTATTAACTCACTCTTGTAAATGTTATTGTTTAATTTTGCTTATATTTAAACAATATTGCATTAGGAATAAACTTTAGTCGACTGAATAATATCAAAATATGAAAAAACTTTGATTTTCTGGCAGATTTGTAATAAAATGGTATCTTAAGATATACATATGATGCAGTATGTTCCAGTATTTTAACAAATAATCATTAAAAAAATACCAGAGTTCGGTAACTTAATTATTTTTAACTTTAGTTCATTTCTATTTTACTCGGTCGGCATCGTTATTATATCGATTCCGATCAAATATCAAAATGTAACTGTTTTTGTTCGAAATTTCGGTTAATTTCGATAAACTATTCGACTCTGCACAGATAAAAGATAACTTGAAAACTCAACACACCGAGCACCCTTTTTATGATGGTTGGAATTAACCAGGTAAATCCAAGCAATTATATCGCGATACAATTTTGCTTTAAGGGAATGTTTTCGGAAAACCTGCTTAAACCCTAGCAAACTGGTACAAATCTATAATCTAAGATCACAAATTTGTTGTTTGTCTGTCCGCTCTTTTTCCATTGTATCAATAACGTTACCATAGCAACGCGTTAACCGCAAGTAGTTCGTCTACCGGACGCTAGATGGCGCTAACGGAAAAATATTTAATAATAAAAAAATTAAAGAATTTATTCCACCCGTGCAAAGCCGGGACGGGCCGCTAGTACTACCAAATACTACATACTAACAAATAATACTAGATTATCTGCAATGTAAGCAATGTATGATTGGTTTGTTAATTAATGCCGATTTATTAAACCCTTGATAAAAGTTATTAGTTAAACATCGTATTATACGGACAAATTCAAACACGTTGTCAATTGCTATATTGTCCTTATGTAACGTAGTATTTCTTCTCGACTAGGTAACAATTTATCTGACTGTATTCAAAGATTAAAAATTTTGCCTATAGTCGAAGTCGTAAGCAATCCATGGATACCACTTTAAACTTGTTTAGGGCTTTAGGAAGAATATTTTTATATTGTTCAGTCAATCATATAAAGAGTGAGTATATATTAGTAAACAGATTATTAACAGATAATTCCTGGATTATATCTACCAATTCTTGCGTTGAATCACATTTTTATCATTCATAAGTTATTCGTTAAATAAATAAATATTTTATTATTTTCTGGATTTCATCCTAAAATTTAGGTGGCGTTTAAAGATCTTTCAAAAAAATATTTATTATTTTGTATAGCTGCTGGTTTCACAACTAATAAAAAGCAACGCTTAAATCCGTCGAAACAAAGTCCCACTGTGGAAAGGGTTTCCAGGCTCAAAAATAGAAAAGTTGGACACATTCATATTAACTAAATATTCTGGCTCGAAAGCTTGACATAGAGGTTTGATAAAAATTTGTCTTTGATTTGTGTTACAAGTCATTGCAACGGATGAGTCATTAAGGACAAAGAGCTCTGGACATTTACTGTGGTTTAACATCACATGTTAAAATATAGACAATCCTGATCTTCAGTTATAGAGAAGTGGCGCCACATTTAAAGAATATATTCTCTTTCCGTTTTTGTCTATAGAATAATGCAAAAAGTAGTAGGCTGTATGTTTATGTTACCTTTGTATCCTTTGTATTAATTTTTTACTGGCAACCTAAATGTGAAAACGGTTCATGAAAAGGAACTAATCATTATTATCATCAGAATTATAAAATGGGAAATAAATTGTTTTTCGAAAGCCGTATAAAGAGTTTCATTTTAACATGATGATATTTAAATAATGTTTCATTTGATAACAAATATGTTAGAATTTGTTTCCCAAGACAGAAAAACAATCCCCGATAAAGTCAAAGGAAGTAAAAAAAGAGTAACCACAGGGATTGTTATTACCGCTAGTGTTACGAGAAAGAACTCCCATGACGCTACTGGTAGATCCAGGCTGATTCTAAAATATACATCAGTATACAAAGGTCATGAATCGACGCCACGCTGTTGAATTGTTCCGCAATATACTGGCTAGTGTGTAGACGTCAGAAATCGACGCCATATTTAATGTAGTGTGAGAGCGCGACTGAAGAAAAAGGTCGGAAAGCTATGTCTCACTTTCTTTTACTTTGACTGGTACAAAATGGCGACGGATTCATGAAGTCATTACGACTGGCCAGTATACTATGACCAGTGTATGCGGAATACAACCCCATTCAAGTGTCATGGAAACAAATTTTTTTCTATTTTATATTTTTTCTTAGTTGTCATATCTCATATATTAATATAACCGTTGTGGTACAGTATAAAATCATGAACCTACCAAAAAATGTCTATATTTGTTCATCCGATTTTCAACTTGCAATCCAAATTTAGGAATTCAATTAGTCATTTTGCGGTAGGGCGAAGTGCTAAATTGGTTATAAACTTCTGTCATTATTCTTTTGCAAATTAAAAATTTGTGTATCTTACATTCGTTATTTGTATCTTATTCTAGTGTGATTATTACACTGTATTAACAAGACTTATCTTTGATTAAAAATCTTCTTTGGATATGTTGTTTCTTTTAATCAATCTAAAGATAACGTTAAAAGAGATAAATGCAGCTGGTCTAAAGTAAATTAAATAAACGCAGAACACGCATGAGTTGAAAAAAAATTGATTAGGACTTGCCAAATTTTTCACAATTATTTTATGAATTTAATACTTTTTAAGACTCGTGTCAGCAACCGTTTAGTTTTATGGCAACACTTGTACAAACCATAGAGCCAAAGATTATATTTATTTATTTATTTTTATTAATTAATTTATTTATATAATAGATTTACTTTACTACATTAATATGGCATTTTAAAGAATATAAATCGGTCATTGACATAGTCAATTTGACTATGACACTAAAAAACTTTTTAAATTTTTATCAGTCACTTTCTTACCAGCCAAGAATACGTCGTAATAAAAGTTTACTTCACTTAACACTAGTTTTTATGTCTATGCGAGTTCAATAATTCGGCTAATCCTGAATCAAAACTTAGCATGATTTTAACCGAGATATATAACAGTTAAGCTAAAAGTCAAAAAAATAGTTAACAAAAGAAGTTACTAGACAGCCACCCCACAATTTTTATAATGCACCACTAATTCAGGTTTCACTTAATCAAGTAATTATAATAAATTATTTTCATAGAAAAATACTAGAAAAATCGACTCGGCTCACAAGCACAAGTGAATTCTCAGGCGGGGATCGCACCCGCAGCCTTTGGAAGTCCGGTCCAATGCTCTCCTAATTGAGCTACCGAGCCTTGTGAATACCCGTCGAAATTTTTTAGTACCTTTCCGGTTTTACGCTGTAGGCCAGCATTGTCTCATCAATGAGACGACCATCCTCTAGTATTCAAAAGAAACATTTTTACAAATGTTTGGACGATCGATTAGGATGAGACAGCCATTTAATTTTTTTCTAGTACCTATTTTTCTATTATATTAATTTACCTTATAAGATAGCATTGAAAAAATTCAAAAAATATATAAAAGTTAAAAATTATAATGTTTGTATCTTGTTTGTTATTGTATTAGTGCAACCTTGTTGGTGATTTCCTTTATAAATAAATAGTAAAAAGCTTTTATTCTGACATTAAAATTACTCACTATGTGACGGGTGCAGTCGGGAGAAATAAAAGCACTCAAGGTCACTTATGTTTTGTATTTATGGAATTAAGGCACATCTGAAACAATTATATAAAAAAAGGTAAATTACACTGAATACAAAAACAATTTCACATTTATCACTAAAATATATTATAATTTCACATTTATCACTAAAATATATTATAATTTTACATTTATCACTAAAATATATTATTATTTCACATTTATCACTAAAATATATTATAAAAGGTAGGGCTACTTACAATAGTGCCTTAAAGAAACTTAATAGACTTTTATATAACTGGAACTGGTGGTACAGAATACATATACAGGAAATCTTGTGAGTTATGCTTATGAGCTTATTATACTTGTGAGCTTATTATAACTGCTCAGCATTATAAATATATTTAAATAATTGATATCGGTGAGTCAACCGCTCTACGCGCTGACTCTGGTAAGAATGAACTTCGAGAACAAAACAAATAAAAAGAGACAGACAGTAAATTTAAAATAGGAAACCAAGAGAAAAGAAAATATGAGAAATGGCCAGAGAAGAGCGCAATGAAAGCAACGAGTCGCCAATATAGCTATGG
The DNA here is from genome assembly GCA_927399485.1 of Calamotropha paludella. NCBI lineage: Eukaryota > Metazoa > Arthropoda > Insecta > Lepidoptera > Crambidae > Calamotropha > Calamotropha paludella. The sequence goes on along the minus strand of OV656830.1, from coordinate 8,225,345 downwards.
CGCCTCGTTACAACTTCAATTTGATTTATTAGTATAGTTGTTACCGGCAATGTGTATAATTCAGGTATTGTATACAATCCCTAGGTAATGTATACAATCCCTGGGGCGTCCAGGCAATGTATGAAATATCATGAATATCATTGTCCATTTCATACTTTACCTAGGTATTGTATACAATTCCTAGGGATTGTATACAATTCCTAATATCAATAAATCTTAACAGACTTACTTATCAAATAGCGGACAAATAAAACATGTTGTATTGACTTGAAATAAACTTTATTATCAACTTTAGGTTTGGTTAGGTTAGGTTTTTTTTCTTTTTTTTTTAATATAAAATTTTCTTCTGACTCTGGTCAGAAACTTTATGTATCTTATTCAATTATTTATCTTATCTTTATTAATTTATATATATTTAATATATTTAGTTTTAGTTGATTTATGTTTATGTGTATCGAAAATTTTGTTGTTATTTAATCATCTACGGTTAGGTTAGGTTAGGTTGCGTTTTTTTGCGTTCGAGTGTTACATTACCTGCTGCAAGTTTGGCATTGTATAGAATACCTAGGTAAAGTGTAAAATAAATTCTATTTCATACTTTACCTGCCCGTTTTAGGTATTCTATACATTGCCTAGGTATTGTATACAATACCGGATTATACACATTGCCGGTAACATAGTAATTACCAAGAAGTCGGTAGCACTGACCTTTACACACTTAAGGGTTTAGTAAAACGCGACTAATGACACTGAGGGTAGTCACTGTAGGTACACCTTTGGTGTTGCGATTAGGTACAACTGTAGCTATCCTGCCTTTCACGCCGAGCGGTCCTGGGTTCGAATCCCGGAAAGGACAGATGTTTGTGTGATGAACACGATCATTTGTACCTGAGTCGTGGGCATTTACATATATTATGAATATTACTTATTAATGAACCATATATGTATGTCTATCCGTTGCCGTAGTATCCATAACACGAGCCTTACAGTACTTACTTTAGGCTAGGCTGATTGATTTTAAAAAAAGATCTGCCGTATATCACATAATGGGTAACAGCTATTTCCGAATTATGGTCCTGTAATCTAAAAATACTCCGTTAATCTGTAACAGAGAAGTTAAATCCACATACGAAGTTAACGATTGCTTATAAAAATTATAATCATCCTTGTTATTAGAAATTTCCAATAATTTTAATATTGCAGTATGTATCTACGTATAGGTACTGGCAGGAAATTCTTGTACTAATATTTCTACTGATATGATTTTTGGTCACAAATTTGGCATTAGATGTCTGTAAAATCAAACTTAAGACCCGCCAAATGAGAATCACTATTCAATTTTCGTGATGCATTTACAGGAATTAGGATTTTAACAGGCGTTGCTTGCTTCGTTGTGAGTAGAAGTTATTTTACTAGTATTTAAACACATAACTATATAGTACCTACATCAAACTCTTACAAAACATGCTAAATGGCTGAAAGAAATAATCACCTCGCAAGAAAGTCACCTCGTCTTAAATCAATGTAATGACATTAATCAAAGTGATATTGTGAAATTCTTATTTATAAAATAGGGAAATACTTGTTTTATATTTTTTTTATTATTATTTAACACTGATTAATTGATAAATAATGATTGGTTTATTTGTATTCATGTCATTTAATTATTGACTTGCTTTTCTCTCTAATCTTGTGACATTTGTAACTTAAAAAAAAATGTATTAAAAATTTTAATTTTATGTATCGTATTTGCATGCCTACAACTATATGGCGAATACTGTTGATTCACAAAATCGATGTAACACCCCGTCTCATTGTAACACACGGTATTAGCAAATAAATATTCTTATTCTTATTCTGCGAATTTTCCCAGTAAACTCTTACAACGAAGCACCTATGTACTCGACAATCCCGGGTACTATAGAACCCACAGCAGTAGCAATGGATATTATGTCTTTTTATAACAGTAAAAAGGTTGATTTTCATGACAAAACCTAGCGAATGACAGCTGAGAGGCCGGACCGGAAGTGGCTACGACAATTGTTGGTTTTAAGTAACGTTATTAATTTCTGTTGACTGCAACAGTAATCAACTTGACATATAAAAGGTTAAAGAAAGTACGACCCTCCGCCAATTGCCGTGTAATCCAATCCCGGTAACTCTCCATGAATACAGACAAATTTCCTAATATTAGATATGCATTAAACTGCATTTTTATGGAAATAAAGAAAGGTATTACAATTTTTACAAAAGATAAAATTATGCATTGAGAACAGACAGACAGACAGATGTAAACGTTAGGTGCAACGGTGGCGATCCTGCCTGTCTCACCGAGCGACGGTCCTGGTTTCGAGTCGCGAAAGGGGCAGATGTTTATATGTTGAATACGAACATTTGTACCTGAGTCAAGGAGTATTTATTATTAATTTATAATATGTTTTTGAGAATTACATATATATTTATTGAAGTTATACTTCTTTAGGCGCGTTATGTTAAATTTTAAGATGTGACACAAAATTATCATGTTGATGATGTGACACAAAATTATCATGTTGAAGTTGTAACACAAAATTAACATGTTGAAGTTGGCCGTAAAAGTGACATGGAATAAACCAGCAGGATGAAGTTGGCCGCTTATTTAATGTAAATTGTAATTTATCGTGTCTGGGTGTTAAGGGTACCGTTTCTGGGTGGTAAGGGTATCCCCCACCCCTCAAAATTCACCCCCCCCCCCCTCACCCCTAGTTCTAACATACACAATGTCGACGGATGTTAAATATAAACATTTTTCAGTGTTTGATATATTATTCATTTATGTCACTTGATATTTCTGATGGTTAACATACCAGGGCCCCATAATATGTAAGAGGAAAAATTACAGTTACAAATAAAGACAAGAAAAACACAAACTATTGTCAATAGCATTAAGAGCTTTTCACGAGGATCCACAAAAGAACAGTGTTAAACAAACAAATCAACTTTGATAATTATTACCAAACTTATAGCGATGATATAATACTGCGGCAGTAATAAAATTAACATTAAACAAAGGCTGGAATACGCCTGTACGATTGTTTAAGAAAATTATTCGTTATAATGACATTGTTTGATAGCTCAATCAGGAGTAAATTAAAACCCTTTTTTTAAATACTAAGACTAATAAAGAGTTAAATCATTTGCATTTGATTTTCTGTGAAAAACGGAGGTAAATACCAGTGCATGCAGGGTGTTTTACATCGCCGCATAGCAGCAATGCGTAGCCAATGCCAGACTTTTGTTGTTGCCAATATTAAAAATCATTACCGATGATGTTGATAATCTATTTAAAAACGAGACAAAGTTTACGTGCTTTCTTTTTATAAAGTAAATCAAGTTTCTACGTCAAATTAATGAAGCCACGAACCCGTGCATGTGTCAATACGTAAATAAAAGTTTACTTCACTTTACACTAGTTTTTATGTCTATGCGAGTTCAATAATTCCGCTAATCATGAATCAAAACTTGGCATGATTTTAACTGAGATGTATAATGGTTAAGCTAAAAGTGAAAATAATAGTCAATAAAAGAAATAACTAGACAGCCACCCCATAATTTTTATAATGCAGACGATAATAATGTTTAATTTTTGTTAAGCTCCCGATAGGAAAATGGGAGTTCTGTTTGTACATACTGGCAACACCGTCAGTCTCGTAAGAGCGCGCGGTGCGTCAACATATTTTGTCCCACTTAAAATGGGTTCCAAACCATATCGTTTTCGCGAAACGCTTTAATACTTAATTAAACATAAACCCTGTAATATATAAAAATATGTTACGTGCTCATTTATTATAACACACGTTTCTTTATAAATTACACTTGTGATTTTTTTATTCTTCTATGTGGTGCAGATTGAACAATGATACTGGCCGGTAAGCTTTCTTATTTTTTTTCTAAATACTATTTTACATCCCTTGTAAAAAAATACTTATAAATAATTATATAAAATCATATAAATGTTATATTTTTAAATAAATTTATTTTTTTATTACATATCTGTTTTAAATGATAAAGATAATTACAAATGTTATATAATTAAATTAATAAAGGGAACGTAAATTATTACATTAGTGTTTTAGTAAACAATGCGATGAAGACTGTCGTTTGAGTAAAATCAATAATGTCCGCGCAATGAACGCGTTCAGGAATTCAGCAGGCATTTTGGCGCTTTTTTGGTTAACCTGGTTTTAATACCAATGAAAGAAATAATTTATATGAAACAGCCTTATAATATAAAATGTCTTTACTTAAAATACTAAAAATCATATTGATATTCAATAAAATTGCCATTTCATTCCGATTAAATGGAAATTAAAGGAAAAAAACTATTTGGTAGTTTTTATTGCTAAATTTAAAATATATGGCTTTTTCGTAAGCAAAATGTTTCCGATTGTTTTAATTAAATATCTCAATGGAAACTGAATAACCAACTATTGTTATCTACATATTCCTATGGTACGGTTGCAGATAATAAATTATTACAATATTCGTAGAGTAGCATTTTCTTTATAATATTCACTGGCAATATGCCTAGTCGGAAAATATTATCATCACAGTTGTTTTACTATACCTGTGAATGATTCTTAAAATACTTTAGTTAAATCTATTATTAAAATTAAATATAGACGAAAGAGTGTCGTAACGATTTCGCCAAGTATTTTTATTTTTTTTATTTATTACAAATTAATATGACGTATAAATTGGTTTTAAGTAGATGATTAAATACTTTGATGGAAATAAAATACTATAAAATGTATATTAAAGTAAACTAAATTAAAAGCATGTAGATACTTAACAAATATATTTTCTCAGAAAATATCATATATTTTTTTTTATAAAATGCAACTACACACTTTTACCTAGTAGCGTCATCTTTTGAGTGGTAGAGGAACTAAAATATAGATTTTACTACCGAAATATAACAAAAAATTGCAAATTTTTTTCATGTTTTTAATGATTAAGTAAAAATACAATTAAAAATCAAAATGTCAGAGACATTTATGTATTTCATTTATTTATTTATATACAAGACGTCAAATCGACTTATCCATAGAACAGAGTACGATGTGATCATGACTAGTTTTTTAGCTAAATCAGACCTTATCTCATTAAATTAAATTAAAAATTCGACTTATCCATAGAACAGAGTTCGATGTGATCATGACGCAAAAACTAGTTTTTTTAGCTAAATGAGATAAGGTCTCATTTAGCTAAAAAACTAGTCATGATCACATGATCACATCGAACTCTGTTCTATGGATGAGTTGAATTATTGTTCAATTGAGGTTGTGGGAAATTAGTGTCTTAGGTCCATATGTCACTAGGGGATCTAGTATTAGTCAATTCAAACTATTCTAGCTGTAGAAAACAACCGTACCAAATAAATTTCAGAAATTAGAATAAAATAGAATAGAGTACTCTTTATCGCACATCATACACGACAAAAAAAGACAAGATGAGACAAAGTTTTATAATCTTTGTACATCTTTCAATGCGATCTTATAAGATAAATTATTATTATAGAAAAATCGAGAATTCACTTGTGACCCGAGTCGATTTTTTCTAGTATTTTTCTGTTATAATAATTTATCATACAGACAAAGTATAAAGGGCGGCCTTATCGCTATAAAGCAATTTCTTCCAATTAATAAACATTTAATGATTACTTAAATAATAAACATTCTCTAACTAGTGCTATATGTAGAGCTAATAATTTTTTTGAAATTTTTAATTAAAGACGACTACCAATACTGTTTAACATTTGATCTTTCTATAATTTATCATCGACGACCGTTTGGTGCAGCGATACCGATCCTGCCTTACTCACCGACGGTCCTGGGTTCGAGTCCCGGTGGATGCAAATTTTGTGTGATGAATACGAGCATATCTGAACCTATACCATATCTATATATATCTTAATATATATAAATTACGTGTCACGTTGTTTGTCCGCGATGGACTCCTAAACTACTTAACCTATTTTGATCAAACTTCGCAACTACCTGTTGTTTGATCTAACTTAAGAGATAGGATAGGTTTTATTTTAATTTATAACACAGCAACGCGTGGCCGGATCAGCTAGTATATATATAAAAAATCCCTGTCACAGTATTTGACCGCGGTGAACTCCAAAACAGCTCAACTGATCACCATAAACAATAATCCCAACACCCCCCCCCCCCCCCCCCCTACTCTATATTTAATTAACAACATTTTATTTTTAACAACTTAGCTTCAATGGAAGCAATTTTTATATATCCTTCTTTTTCTATTCTCTCTCTTTCCTGTCGATCTGTCTCTCGTCCTTTCTAAATTCTTTTTCTCTTCTTTGTACTTGCACCTTGGCTAGAGGTATTCTTGGCCTCGACCCTTGGATGCAAATACTTTATTACAAGTAACCCCTTAGAGAAAAACTTTAAAATAATAAACTTAAATCAGTTACCCTATCCTAATAAATAAGAACAAAAAAAAACTTAACCATGACTTAACCTTATTGGAACAAATATGACCTTTTTTAAGTGCTGCACCTTTGCTACTTTGTAAACTTGAAGTGGATTTTATTGGAGCGAAACTCCCATGAATCAGCTTCAATAACGCAATGACTGTTTTAGTTCTCAGTATATAAGTTATCACGTGACATGCGCAGTAGCAAGTTTAGATACATTATTCACTACTGCGCATGTCACGTGATTTCAAAATCAGGTTCAATTTATATCCCGGGGACTATACGCCATAACTTCCCGAATTAACACATTTAGGACCAGATTGTGACGGAATTTTGAAATTCACTAAAATAAAAAAGTTATGATCAAAAAAATATATGCTCTCTGGGATTTTCCAATGTAACAAAAAAGCACGATTTTTGAGTTTTTTCATTCTTATGGAATTTTAAAATTTACTAAGCATTATTGTTTATTTTTTTTAGTTGTTTTTTTATATGTTGCAAGTGAAGCTTTATGCTTAGCGACTGCATCGACGACTTTTTACGCATAGACATTCTAACCCTAATCTCCTTTCGTCCATAGATGGGCGCAAGTCTAGCTGAGACGCGGTCATTGCTTGCAAGGGGGTCACTAATTACAAAACAATGCGCTGGATATTTCCTGTTCCAGGTATGTATATTGTTAATAAGGCCAACCAGAAAGTAAAATCCGATTGAAAATATTAATAAAACTAGTATACATTAAAAAAAAAAATATCTAAAAAGATCATACCTTATACTACATCTTCATGTTATATACCTTAATACCTTGCAAAAAGCATCAATTGTAACTTGTGACGAGATTGGTATCCCAGCTTCATTTGAATAGAAAAAACTTTTTGACGTGATAACGTCTTATAAAACGATGAACACCGGCTGCATGCACGCAAAAGTGTAACGTTCCGCCTGAGCCGAACGTGCAAGCGAGAGCGCGGTACAAGCGATAGAGAGGCACGATCGGCCTATGCGTTCGACTAGTGGCGCATCTATCTCTCTTCCACTTCATGAAGTGAAAATTTAATGTGGTTTCCATTGTTTATTACAACAACTTAATGTTTATTTATAGACTAATAGTAATAAAAAAAAATAATTTTCAATTAACTCCTTCTTTAATTCAATTCATAAAAGTATGCAATTTTTCATCAATGTTTTCTTATGACGCTATCACATAAAATTATCTTTTTCTTGAATCTTGACTTCACAGACAACCAATTTTTTTACGGATTTCATGCATAATTTTCTGCATGACTCCTTTATAGGAGAAAAGGATGACTAAGGCAATAGTCATCTTATATTTTTTACTACCCTCACAATATTATAATCGGGCACGTTCCTGTTAATTTTTATAAAATAACATAAATTATGAGTAAAATCCGTAAAAAGTTGTTTTATTCAAATGTGTAATGTACACGGAGAACTAAATATCCCAGCTTCATATTCCTGCACCACCAGTGTATTGAGATACGTAGTCACAACTTCTTTCAGTTCTTCAATTGTTTTAAACTTCTTTCTTACCAATAACTCCTATAGTTTCGTAAACAGATAGTACTCTGACGGAGCTAAGACTGGACTATAGGGTGGATGGTTGAAATTTAATCACAGCTATAAGTCACAACTGGCGGCGTTCGCTTTTTGTTGAACATTATTAACACTCACATAAACATCACAGTCGATCTTTGGAATGGTTTCAGACGCTTCAGTCCATTGAAAGGAGGGTCAAGAAGCTCATCGGTAATGACATTTTTTTATAAAAAGCTCAAAAGCCTATATAAAACAAAACCTAGGTCTATGCTGCGTCTATGCTCTTGATCTAGCCTATACGTTTTTCTAGGATATATTTCGGAGAGTGTGCAGCAGAATTGCACAGCCTTATACCGCCGCGCCTTCCCAATTTTTTCATCGGACAATCAAATTTAAAATCAGGCACCACCAAGTTCCAAATCCGTACCGCTAAGGAGAGGCGCTCTTTGTCTGAATCTGTATAACTTGACAAAAACAATCTAGGGGTCTTCAAGTCACGAGTGAATAAGTATCTTCTAGGCTAGTGCGTCACACTAGGATGAGGCAATTCAAGAGCCTACCTATTTACAATAAACAAAAATACTAGCGAATCGCAACTTAGCACAAAGACAGTTAATATACAACTGAACGTGTTATGTTAGAACTTATCCGGCGGTCACTCTATTCGCCAGCGCTCCACACGGCGCAATCGGACACTAATTTCCGGATGGCCCTCGTATATGCTCAGCGTGCATTGCATTTTTTGCTGACTATATAAAAACCTCTGTCTTGATGGCCCTACTGGCCTCGCCGTGCGTTGATTTTTTTGTTGACTATACATATAATAATCATCCTCTGACATGCGTACAATAATTCAGACAAGTTTCGACTCAATCTATCGACTACTATTCGAGTTTTTGTAAATTACGAATGGCGATCGATATTGATAGGTATATAAAGAAGACATATAAGACTAGATTGTTATATTATGTTCAGACCCCTCTTTCCCACTGGGCATTCTTGGCAAATGCCTAGGGCCCCGCGATCGATAGGGACCCCCTAGTTCCTGCCAGATCACTAAACCAATACCAACATTTATTTCTGAAAAACTTATTTAATCAGAGTCAACCTCAATTAGGGACTATATTATCGACTTGCTTATTGGCTTTTGCATGCGCCAAGCTATTCTACTCTCGCCCAAAACAAGGCTATGGAATTACAGCATGCTTAGATAATTTTCAATATGTGAGAATCGCCCCATTTAAATAAATGATTATCTATTCATCTATTGGCTATCAATAAAAAAATCTGAAACCTTGTTTATCTACTTTCATTGTCTATTCTAGTAAAAAAAAAGTGTTCTGTCATAGGGTCAGTCAATCTGTCAAAGTCATAGGGGCCCCATTATTCTTATATTCCCATGGCCTCCAATAGGTTAAAGACGGCCTTGATTATGTTATTTTATACTTTTACTAGCGGCCCGTCCCGGCTTCGCACGGGTTGAAAAACTCTTTAAATTTTTTATATTATTAAATATTTTTCCGTTAGCGCCATCTAGCGTCCGGTACACGAACTACTTGCGGTTAACGCGTTGGTATTGTAACGCATATACAATGGAAAAAGAGCGGACAGACAAACAACTAATTTGTGATCTTAGATTATAGATTTAAAAAAGGATAAATCGAAAGCAGGTCTTTTGATGCACAGACGAGACTGCTGCCGGCCTTCACTTCTTTACGTCTATCAATGAAATAACAATTATTAGAGTAGTGTTTATTTACGTCTGGAGGAGAATGAGTTCGTGAAAATTATTCTCGCTACGAAAAGTATGGTACGCTAAGCGGTAAAAAAAGAAGTACCAAAATACCTTTCGGTATCGACAATACACATTTTAAGCTTTTTCTTCTTTACTCGATCGACTGTAACTTTGTAACATTTTTTTATAACTGCGAAATATCATTTTAATTTTGTAAATGAAAAAAAACAGTTGCTTTAATTTTGTAAATGAAAAAAAAAACAGTAAATCATAGATTTTTTATTTTAATTGAACTTTGAGTCTCTTACCCGAACAATCTTTTGATTAAAAATGTAGGTACGAATCCTAAGGGCTCAGAGATGTGGTTCTTTCCAAGGCGTAGTTTTAAACCTTATGAAATTAATGCAGTCATCGTTCGTTAAACATTACAAGTATATTTTTAATTCTCTTTTAATAAAATGTCACTATCCTAATTACTGTCAATGATGAAGATATAACAAAGCTGATCATTTTATTTATAACTAACGGTTGATTAAAAAGGTGTGAATAGCTTTTTAATTAATAAAAAAATTACATGATTCACCATTACTTAAATAATATATTTTTTTTTTACAATAGTGTATAGTCCCCGGTATAGTTGAACCTGGTTTTGAAATCACGTGACATACGCAGTAGCAAGTTTAGCTACATTATTCACTACTGCGCATGTCACGTGACTTCAAAACCAGGTTCAACTTATATGCCGGGAACTACAATACTTTAAGTTTTTCCAACCAACTAAAATAAATGGAATAATTTGCTCCTAAGAACTCCTTACATTTTATGATTTATAATTTCGTTGACACTTTTAGGAGTATTAACTGTGCTATATGTTAGTTAGCCACAATTTATTAATACTAATTCGTGACCATCGTTGAGTTAAATCGACTATTTTTTTAAATTCATCAAAGCGAACGCCATCTGTCCCTTCATAATTTGATAGCGCGCGCGCATAGCCGCGTTCCACTTTTCATCCATTTATAATTATGACGTCACAGCTGTAACGACATTTGGAGCAGTATCTCGACCTATTCTATACCATAACATAGTGCTATTACAAATTCAACGAGTTATCATCAGTATTAAGGGCAGTGCACATAGACGAGCTCATACTTTTAATTAATTCATGTTTTGTTTTAATCTTAACAGGGGACGGCACGACCTTGGGGAAACGGATTTCGATGAAATTCCGTGGAGTGGTAGTATACCATGTGGGTACTACCACTGTAAAATATTTCCGTCCAATGCCCAGTAGGAGCTGAGAAAAATGCATGCAAAGTTGAGCCCGCACTTTATGTAAAAGTTACAGTAAGTCCCGTTAGAGCGTACCGTGGCGTAAGCGGTAATGCTCTAGATTCGTACTCCCGCCTGTACAGGTTCTAGTCTAACTAGTTGATTTTTTTTTTTCTTCTTATTTGTTTTATTATTTCAACTATATCAATTATTTATTATATAATATATTAATAAAGAATTATAAGGCAGTACACCTATGTGCCCTAAACTATCGAGTGTAGCGCAGAATGTATACCTGCTCTGGACAATAGAATAGGGTCGGAAAATTTTACCTTTCGAAAGTTAGGCAGAGAAGTAAAAAAAAAGACGGATTATAAGGGTACCATAAATCTTCTTTATGAACCATTACAATGTATACTACCTATGTAAGCTCTGTTTAGCAGTTCGTTTCTGAATTTCACCACGAGCAGACGTATTTGTGAAGTGAAAATTATTTTTAAAAATTATTCTACAATTAACAAAATGGCATCAAAAGAAGAAGCAAGTTGTGCATACAGTGTCGAAACTCCCGATAGCTCCTTACACAATGATTTATCGAAACAACGGCTAAAAGATGGAGTGGTGTATTATGAAAATTTACTTCTCGAAAATGATTTAATTACGGAAAAATCTTCTGATACACTATCTGAAGAAGCTATGTTGTTAGGTAGAGAATTATACGATATTACATTGGATGTATTGAATAAAAAGAAGTTTATAAGTGATGAAGAGTTAATTCATGCTCAAGAGGAGTGCATAGAAGGAAATTTTGAAGCAGTAGAAGATGACTCAATTGATGATTATGTACCAGACGAGAAAAAAATGAAAATGGCCGATTATATTCCTCTGGAATATAAAATTAAAGTTTTGAACATAGCAAGAGCCCATCCTACATGGAAACTGGGAACACTACAGAAACATGGATGCGGTCATTTGAAAAGAATGGATCATTTGAAGTTATGGGAAAAGGACGTGGAACAGGGTGGAACAAAATTTGATAAATTTCATGTCATCGATTCTTGGACATATGACCGTTTTGTCGAGATGAGAAAAAATTATAAACAAGTCACAACACGAAATCTACAGCAATGGGCCTTAGCTGCTGCCAGTCAATTTCCTGATCTCCAGTTCAAAGCATCAGACCGATGGGTAACAAAATTTAAACAAAGACACAATATCCGTCAACGGAAAATTACCAGATTTGTGTCAGAAAGAGAAACATACAGCATGGAAACAATTTTGTCCTCTGCAGAAATATTTCGTCTTCAAACAAAACAATTAATATCTAACTTCAATAGTGATTTTATTATCAATACAGATCAAACAGGTACATACATTTTTTCTTTGTAACCCAATTAGTATTTATTTCATTATTGAATTAACTTCAAATCAATCATAACATTTTTTTTCAGGATGTCAATACCAATCACATTTCAACAGAACGCTAACAGAAAAAGGAAGTAAAACAGTTTTTGCTAATGTAAAAGACATGAATAAGTTATCACATACATACACTGCACAATATAGCATCACATTATCGGGAAAATTACTACCGCAAGTTTATATCTGTTTACAAGAGCCCACAGGTGATTTCGGGCCTAGAATAAAACAAGATATAGAACAATATGTAAAAAAATATAGGAATATTATCGTAACATCATCGAAATCAGGAAAACTGACCTCTACTCTTTATCAAAATTTTCTGAAAAAATGTTTGATGCCTTATGTTCAGAAGAATAAGTTTCTTTTAATAGTTGACTCATGGACAGGACAAACAAAACCAGAATTATATGATGAAATATTCCTGGATGGAGACAAAATGCCCACATGTACAACTAAAATTATACCTCCCAAGTGTACTCCATTAGTTCAACCATGTGATGTCTATTTTTATAGACAAGTGAAAAACTTCATAAAAAGATTACAAAGTACCGCTGAACTACTGGACAAGAATTATGAAATTCATTCCCGGGAAGACTGTCTGAAAATTCATTCAATTATCCATCACCAATTATCAGCACCAATATTTCGTGAAATGGTACACTATGCCTGGTATGCCAGTGGACTCAGTGATACAAAAAAATTTTTCACAAATGTAAATGAAGCTTGTTTTTCTTTAGACCGTTTGCAAACACATTGTAATTGTAACAAAACAGCATTTATTTGTTGTTCTTGGTGCAGAAAAATTTTTTGTTTCGAATGTTTTTATCATAATTATCATTCAGGGTGTTGTACACCTGATTGTTAAAATAATTGTTAATTATAGATAATGGTATTCATAATTGTAGTAATAAATTTAAAAAATTTACCAGAACACGTATTTCATTTTGTACTGCCTTATAATTCTTTATTAATATATTATATAATAAATAATTGATATAGTTGAAATAATCCTTACTAATATTATAAATGGGAAAGTGAGTTTGTTTGTTTGTTTGTTTGTTTGTTTGTTCCGCTTTCACGCCGTAACTACTGCACCAATTGCTTTGAAATTTTGCAGATGTAAAGATAAAAGTCCGGATTAAATAATAGGGTACTTTTTATCCTGGTAAAAAAAGGATATTCCCGAGGAAAAACAAAAATATTGTTTGCTTGATGGATGGATTGTAGATGGCGCTGTGTGTCGTTTAAAACAAGGTAAAATATTGCAAACGATATGATGATGAATCCCCGTAAATGAGGAATTCCCGAGGGATGACGTACAATTTGTTTTATCGTCTAAACGGTTTTTTTTTACATCTACTTATATGTTGCAAACGAATATGAACATGTAAATTATGAAGCTAAATGATACGAAAATGAATCCTCGAAAATGAGGAATTCTCGAGGGATGACGTACAATTTTTTTTATCGTCTAAATTGTTTTTTTTTACATCTACTTATCCTGAAATCACTAAAGTCAACGAATTACTAATTGGTATAAGTATTAGTTACGTTATTTAGTTCTTGAGGTATGCGATAGATGGCGCTGGGTGTTTTTTAAAGCATGGTAACGATGTGTTTTTTAAAATAAATCAGAAGTGGAATGATAGCTTACGCCATTTAGTTCTTGAGGTAAGCGATAGATGGCGCTAGGTGTCCAAAATCTGCATGTTTTTGCTCCACAAGGGAAAACATGTAATATAGTGTACCATTCAGTTTTGGTTTAACAACTAATAGTATCCAGCGTTACATCGCGCTTCTTAGATTTTTCCGTCGGAATGAGAAGTTTTCTTATAGTTGTGCTTTATACCGCAATATAACCGAATTCCACGCGGGCGAAGCCGCGGGCGGAAAGCTAGTAAAACAAATAAGAAGAAAAAAAAAATCAACTAGTTAGACTCGAACCTGTACAGGCGGGAGTACGAGTCTAGAGCATTACCGCTTACGCCACGGTACGCTCTAACGGGACTTACTGTAACTTTTACATAAAGTGCGGGCTCAACTTTGCATGCATTTTTCTCAGCTCCTACTGGGCATTGGACGGAAATATTTTACAGTGGTAGTACCCACATGGTATACTACCACTCCACGGAATTTCATCGAAATCCGTTTCCCCAAGGTCGTGCCGTCCCCTTAGTGTCGTAAACAAGCATACAGCCAGTATGTGTTATTTTTTAATAAACCCTTTTTTTAATAGAAGTTTCTTTGCAACTTTAGTAGCACAGCCAATAAAGTTTTTTAAATTAAGAATACGGGGTTTCTTTTTTTATTTGTGGCTTACACGATTTGTGCATTTAGTCAGTTTCAAGTAAGTATAATTGCCAGTTCTTTAGTAATTTCCTAGGTTTCAGTAAAGATGTGGGGTTTTACTGAAACCTCCTCGTGGCTTTTGAGATAGTGCGAAAAGACACCTTCCACTGTTTTGTTTCACTTGCCAATACTCATGCATATTCAGAAACACTCAGTGGTTAATAACCCACCATTATTACACACTAATATGAATCACAACATAAAATTTAACAAGAAAACCAAAACCATTAAAGTGACACTTCGAGCTCCCGCCAAAAAGTCAGCATACAGCCAGTATGTGTTATTTTTTAATAAACCCTTTTTAATTGAAATTAAAGTAATTCTTTGCAACTTTAGTAGCATAGCCAATAAAGTTTTTTAAATTAAGAATACGGGGTTTCTTATAGGTAATTCGTGGGAAAAAATCATTCGTTCCCCTTTTTGTGACTTCCTTACAATACTTGTACAAAAGCTAGGTGTAGAACTTACTGAGTCATTGTTTAGCTGTTGAATTTTGATAAAAGCAGTTTAAATGATTCAATTAATAAATCGTTGTTAAGTGTATCAGATGACAACGGGTTAAGCGATATGAATTTTTATTGTCGTTGGAACCCGGGTTGGTTTTATGTAAGGAAATTTTATTATTTTCCCGCAAATTTGGGAGATTCGGATAAAATTAAAGTGCCCTTTTCTATTGAAATTGTGACAGAACAGTAATTTTATCTTTGCCTTTCTTGCCGCTTCTTGGTACAAAGTTTTCCAGCCTTCCACGACGTAGCATTTTACTCTAAATAAATAAATGTATTTATAAATTATAAAATTAAATAGAGAGCATTTTAATGTATCTATATTATTATTTTTTGCATTTAAAATGCCATATTTCAATAAGATATGAAATACGCCTGTAAAAATTATCACGTCTCCGAGCTTCACCAAAGACTGCAGTGCGAGTTCACGCATTCGATACTCGTTATCGAGCGCTAGGGGCGCTCATACAAAATCCCATAGTAATATTTTACGCAGACTGTATCGAGTATTGACGAGTAAACTCGCACAAAAGAATCTGATCGTACTCGAGTGTTAGGAGACGTGGTTGATTTTAATGGGTGTATTTTATATCTTAGAGAGCATCTTATCTTTTCTTTGGTGTACCGGTACAGAAAGAATGACATAAATAAATAATGTAATTTATTAATACTATGTAATTGTAGGGACTTATGTGGACTGTATTCATTGATAGGCCTTGTTGGTACTTTTACAAATACACGTTTGGCATTTTGATGTATCTTTACACTAGTTGAAGAGAAACTAATTACTTATAAGTATTTCATTGAGAGATTGAAAGAGGCGGGAGCACAGCACTTCCTCTTAGCACCGTGGTCGGAAGTAGAAGAGAGAAAACTCTAAGCGTTACCGTAGTGATGTGACATGAAACTAGTAATATACATTTTAATTCAATTTTCTAACACATCTGAGGCCTTAGTGCGAGTTTATGCATCGATACTCGATATCGACTGCGTAAACTTTTACTATGAATGTTTTTATGAGCGCCCCTAGCGGTAACCATCAAGAACTACGAATTTTCATAGAAAGTAACGCGTTCGATATCGAGTATCGAATGCTTAAACTCGCACTGTGGCCTCTGTAGTAAGCAGGCGCTTAATATATAAATGTAGAGGTTGCGACCATTGCCAGCGTTGCGTTGCGTCGCAGCTAAGAGGTCGCATAATTATAAAACCTCCCTAAAAAGCGTTAAGCAACTAATAATGTGTAGTGATATGTATACTCCTTAAGAAATACACTACGTCTTCCAACATCATTCGTCGGGTAATAAGAAGCCATAATTTCCAATTTATTACGACACAGAACACTTAAAATGTGTTATTTATTTTAGTGTATGTCCATTGTGTAAAATATCTTTAACTCATCCGCCATTGTTTTTATTTCATTTGGCAACATTACGGTTTTGTAAGCACCATGAAGTTTTTATTTTATTTTTTTTTATATAAATCGCCGTTCGTTAGTCTCGCTCAATCTCGGAAAATCGGATGGATTGTGATGAAACTTTGGTAAATGTTTGTAAGTGGTTCAGAGAAGCTTTATTCACATAATGAGCAAAAAAGAGTGTTATATATTCAATGATAACTACAATGGCCTAGTCATATTCGTCAAAGAAACCTTTTTTAATACTATAAACTGTAATTGTTAAAGGAATAAACAATAAAAAATGCCATAATCTTATGGTAATTATATCTATAATTGACAACATTTCTTTTCTTATCGTGTTTATTGGATTGCTAAAAATATATTAAAATTTAATATTTCCATATTTTGCTTTGAGTTTTTTTTCTTGTTAATTTCTTTTCCCGATCGCTAGGCAGAATAATTTTTATTCCTTTGTTTCTACGGAGACCTTTCTACTTTTCTGACATAGAAAAGGCGAAAAAAATTTTTTTTTTTTTTTTTTTTATATATATATTTTTTAAGTACAAAAGAAACAATAAGAAATAAATCGGGGATTTTTACTTCTACTGCATTTGGAAATGAATTAATTAAAATACAGGGAGTTAGAAAAATTACATCAAAGTCAATGTCAAAGTTCGACGCAGGTTCGAATCCTGCTTAGTGAGATTATTTTTTTTTTTCAATTTTTGACCGATTCTAACATGAACACTAAAGAACTAAAGAACACTTAAGATCCTTTTTAATTTTTTGCATTTTACATTTAATACAACTTATTCTGTTTACATTTAAAATTGTTTAAAAACCTGTAAGATCATATGCTTTCAAATTATATGTAGGATAGTACGGAAGGTGGCTTAAACAAGTGACTTGCCTACAAAATTATTTCTTTTACGAAAAAAATATTTTCCGTTTTTTATAAATTATTATTTATGTGTGTTTTATTGCCGTTTCTTATAAGTAACTCTTTATAATATTTATATAG
This sequence comes from Calamotropha paludella, assembly GCA_927399485.1. Lineage (NCBI taxonomy): Eukaryota > Metazoa > Arthropoda > Insecta > Lepidoptera > Crambidae > Calamotropha > Calamotropha paludella. The sequence goes on along the minus strand of OV656830.1, from coordinate 8,207,603 downwards.
TTTATGCATTTTTCTATGCGATCTTATAAGATAAATTATTATAATAGAAAAACACTAGAAAAAATCGACTCCGGTCACAAGTGAATATAGGATATTCCTCTCATTGATGAAACAACGCTGGCCTACAGTGTAAAATCAGAAAAGTACTAGAAAATTTCGACGAGTGTTCACAAGACTCGGTAGCTCAATTGGGAGAGCATTGGACCGGATTTTCAAAGGTTGCGGGTTCGATTCCCGCCTGAGAATTCACTTGTGACCCGAGTCGATTTTTTCTAGTATTTGTCTATTATAATAATTTATCTTATAAGTTATTCTTTCTCAAAACGTTCTTATTAACAAAAAAAAAGGGGGCCAAACCACTATATTCGTTTCGATAAACCACAAATTCTCGCTAGAGAACAAAGATTTGTTCCTAGGATGCTACGCGAGGCTATTGAAATTAGGAAACATCCTAATTTCAATAGAGACGAAGGTTGGAGCGTTCCACCTGCTTGGGACCCCATAATTAATAAATTAATACCTACAAAAACACACATTGCAAGACCTGATGATGTAGTTAGCTCTTTTTGCAAATAATTAAACAGTAAGATGGAGGTCGGTCCCCCTGCCCGAGTTTCTTTCGCCAGTTCTTCTCGGAAGGCCCTCCCAATTTCCGAACTGGTAGTAGACTCAGTAGTATACAATGTAATCGTAGTGAGAATTAATTAAATAACTAAATAATGTTTTTTAAAATAAAATAAAACAACTTGATTTATATAAAATAATTTAATAATTAGGAACGTGCCCGATTAAAATATTGTGAAGGTAGTAGAAAATACATGACAACCATCATCTTAGTCATCCTGTGATCACGGCTCCTGTAAAGGAGTCGAAACGTCAGGATTAAATATAAAATAAAATAAAACATGCGCAAAAATCCGTAAAAAAGTGTTTTATTCTGATGTGTAATGTGCGCGGAAGTGTAAGAACTAAATATAAAAAAAAAAAACTAAGAATGCTTAAAGTAGACTCCCCGCTTAGTCACGTACAGCTGATTAGTACAATTTATTTCCACATTTTAAAAGACGATAAATTAAAAGCCTTTTAGGGGCCACGTTTTATTTTCATAACTGCTTACTACCAAGTACGGTAAGATGATAAGGTCAATGACCCTTGAATATTACCTTCGTAATACTAACGTTTTTAAGTTTCTTATTATAAATCAATCATATTTTAAACAGAAAAATTGCAAATGGCTGACTTTCGTCCGGCGCAAAGGATGAAATCAATCAAAGAAACATCTAACCTAGACTCATCTTTTGTTTGCAAACATGTTTTCTCTTTTTGTAAGATTGAATTTGTTTTTATGATTTTTTGTTTTATTTGGATCTGGGTCCAAGAAGTTTGATGTAACACAACAAAGTAACGCAAATCGACAGATTAGCAACGCTTCTCAATATCTTTTATAATGCGCACAGCAAAGGAGTGGAACTCCCTCCCTGCGTCTATATTTCCAAGTACTCATAACCCGTCCGTTTTCAAAGCCAGGGTGAATAGGCATCTTCTGGGTTAGCTCGTTCCATCGCGGATCCTGTCTTGGCAGCCGCTCTTGATTGGGATCAACAAGAACGAACCCATTCTAAATTAAAAAAAAACATTGGTTGTCTGTAAAGTCAGTTTACGTACGATAATTTTACGTGATAGCGTCATAAGAAAATATTGATGAAAAATTGCATACTTTTATGAATTGAAATAAATTATTATCACTGAATTATCATTATTTTGTATAATACAAAGAAGGAGTTAATTATTTCTTTTTATAAATAAACATTAAGTTGTTGTAATAAACAATGGAAACCACATTAACTCTTCACTTCATGAAATGGAAGAGATATAGATGCGCCACAAGTCGAACGCGTAGGCCAATCGTGCTCACGCTCACGGAACGTTACACTTTTTCGTGTATGCAGCCGGTGTTCATCGATTTATAAGACGTTATCACGTCAAAAAAAGAGAGTCGTGTCAGTTGGCGAAAAATAACAGTTACCATTACTAATAAGTTGAATAACATAATTGCGTAATATATATTTGCATAAATACCGAGAATCTTAATGACATATCTCGACATGTCAAACTAATTTAGCACTCACACTTCTGCGCCTATCCAACATTTGAACAAAACTTTTATTAGAATAAACTCGTCGTTTATCATTGTTTTCGTAATCGATTATTTAATTTTATATTTAACTAGCTAACCCGGCCTCGCGTTGCTGGTATAATCCGGCCACGCTAAATTTGTTAAATTGTAAGTGGTAATCTCGGGATCTACTGAACCGATTTTAAAAATTCTTTCACCAATAGAAATGCACATTATTGCTGAGTGTCATAGGCTATATTGAATGCTAGAAAAAAGTTAAAGAATTTTGTCCACCCGTGCGAAGCCGGGACGGGCCGCTAGTATGGTAATAAACCCACAAAGTCCTTCTTTTATATAGTAGAGATCATAACGACTCAGCCGTAATCACAGATAGGACCTTTCAATATTTTAATCAGGACCTTTCAATTATTTAAAACAATTTTATTATACAAAGAAAATTGTTTTAACAAAACAAAACAATCTTTATTTATTGAAGATTTATTTAAATGTTTAAAATCTATAATAGAATGTAATCCAAGAATTGTGTCGATGGTATGCTTTTACTGGGAATTAAGATCGAAATCCAGCGCATTCTTTTTTTCATTATGTAATTTTCAGTCAACCTGTTAATATCGTCTTATAGCGATTCAAGTTTAGCTTTTAAAAAGAAACGCCACTATAGACCACGTGTAGCTGTGTCTCACTTTGACAATCGAACTTGCATCGCGCTAAAAGATGATGGTAGGCTTTCAGGCTTTGTTGTAACTAATACGATTATAAAAAAGAAAACTCCTTTGTCTTACCATAACTAAAAATTATGCTTAAATAAAAAAAATGGCCAGTAATATTATTTATTTTAATTCTTATAAAAATTAATATATCCTTCTCCAGTTTCAGTTCTCCTCATGTCCTGGTTTGGGGTGGAACAAGTGAAAGCAAATTCCTGCATCAGAACTGGTAACAGCATAGCTAAAGTGTATAAGTCATGTATCCTGTATCACGATTCTTAAGTGTACCCTACATGATATAGATGTTGACATAGTTCGTGTTGTGTATTTGTATTATATTGTGCGCTGTGAAATCGATCGATTTATCGATTTTGATCTAACATGAAATTAAAAATCGATATTAATAATTTCATTTGAAGGCCCTAGATTTTTGTTTTAAAAAAATTAAAAATGATGCCGTACTTATTTAAAGTGAAAACTAGTGACGTGCATCAAAATCGATGTTATCGATGTTTTTGCAGTAATAATGATTATTCTGTGTTTGAGTGCCCACAGGAATGTGTGTTGGATGTAACCTTGGATAATGGATGGTAATTTTATATTGCATGAAGTATAACTTTTAGTAACACAGCCACTTAAAACATCGATATATATTTATGTGATATTATAATATAAACTTCTTCGCTGATAACACTCGAACATAACTCCTGTGAATAACTGACGTTTGTTTTTCAGAATACTTATTGTATTAGATAAATCACAGCAAACTCCACACTAACGGTAAACCATATAATTCGGTAAGAGATTAGAACACATTTTTTCCCGCCAAAAAGTGTGTTACCAAAACCAATTTCTTTTTTTTTCGCAACCTCTTTTCTTTTTTTTATGACCCAGTCTACGGTTGATTACAAATGAGGTTCAGTTATTTACAGGACCTAACGATTTCTATCTGTCTAGTAAACTGTTTAGTTGTGTTCCATTTCCAAATATGATTTGTTTCTTTTTTTACTAATTGAAGCATGATTTTCAGCATTGTGGGCACTAACTCTCAGCCCTCTTGTTCAGGCGGAATGCCAAAGTAAGTACACGTTGTTTACTAAAACCTCTTCGTAAAACACACAGAAAATGCTTCTCAGCTTAACAATCAAAGGCAAACAGCTTAGTTGTTCTGGCTTTAAATATTTGAATATTCCTTACAAAATGATTGGAATATATTTAAAACTTTTTTGAATACAAAAATCAAAATTTGCTTTTAATAATCAAATATTCATATATTTAATTTATAACAAAGAAACCGTAGACTGGGTAACGTATTATATGTAAATCGTAGTGCAAATCGTAAGCAAATAGATCGCCTGCATACTTCTTAAGTGTTGCATTTTGCACGTTCGGCCATATTTGTTTTTATTTCACAGTGTGTTGATCTCATTCTGTTGCTATTCGTAGGTTTCTAATTTTAGTATTGTCGCGTTATTTTGAATGAAATTAAAATAACCGTTCCTCATAGTACGTCGTTGTGTGTATGATTTACAGACACTGTAACACTAGCAACAGCCACAATACTCACACCATACATAAAAACACACATTAAAACAAGCAAAATAGTTCTCATTATTTCTATATGAACTGACATATTGTGTTTAGTTTATGCTCTGTTACATTAGGCGTACCGTTCAAATGTTACCAACAACAAAATATTATTACAAATAATGTAATTCGACACGTTTTTTTAATTTGTATTAAATAAAAGAAAATATATTTCTTACATTCACACCAATTAGCCTAGCCCAAAGTAAGCACTGTAAGACTATATTACGGATACTAGGGTAACGGATAGATATTCATATATTATACATAGATATGTAATATTCATAGAAAAATATATATAAACACCCATGACTCAGGTACAAATACTCGCATTCATCATATAAACATCTGCCCCTTCCGGGATTCGAACCCAGGACTGTCGGAGCGAAAGGCAGGATCACTACCGTTGCGCCAAACATTATATATAGTATCACAAAAAAACATATTATCGCAAGAGAATACTGATACATTCAAACTTAAAAGTGCTGTTTAAATAATATGCAATATTTTTTTCTATTTTGACGATAGCGAATTATCGTTACAAATCCTTAATACACCAAAAAAGATAACAAAATCTGTAAAAAGGTACCATTATCATAAAAAAAAAACTGTAGTGAGGAGACCATAAACACTAGAAACTTTTTATAAAAACGCGTTTAAAAATTTGTACTCATTGAGCTTAAATGTCTATTCCACGTTTTTGGCCAGTTTATTATATATTATACTGTCTTTATGATCTTAAATACACATTAATATTTTCTTCCGAATTGAATTTACTTCCTATTCAGTGAATTACACCGTAATCTATTTATTTATGTCCTTACAGATGGGGCAAAAATACATTTCCCTTTCGTTGAAAATATAGTAGGAAGCATATGATGATATGTTGTCTATTCACCATCATTATCTCAGCTGAAAATCTACCATTTTGAGAATTAACAAAAATGAGAACTCTTTTATAGAAAGGAGGTTTTTGCTATAATCTCTATGCTTGGCGGGCGAGTTGGAGATAGCAGTAAAATGTCATAATTCAGAAGTCGCTACTGCCCATTTTGGAGGTATACTACACCTTTAATGGTGTGAAGAGTTTGTGTTACCCAGTCGGACACGGCACAGTGGAGGTTAACGAGATAGTAAACTCTTTGGTTACCGATTCGATGACAGCGCCCAGTAAAGTTGTTATCACGTAGTGTTGCAATATTTTATTTTACGTTACATTTGACCTTCTCATATTACCTCCATGTTACACGACATTAAATGTAACATGTAGTAAGGATTGTCAAAACATTGATAAAAAAAATCTACACAAACTGCGATTCGTTTTTTGAAATTAGCGGTGTTGTGCACTTTTGGGATGGGTAAAAAATGTTAACTTGATCGAAAATTCGTAAGACGGAGGGCAGGGCGCTTGCGCGAGTGTGCGTGTGTGTTTGTTGTCATATTTGTGTACGTTAACGTAATAAATGAATATTGTATTATACCACATAAATTATAGTGCTTTTATACTGATAATTAAAGCAATTTGTGCGTCATGACCATATTTTGAGTAAGCATTTAAGAAATCAAGAATTCAACAAGAAAATCCAAGCTAAATACCAGCCATCACGACCGTAGAATTTAGTTCTTGTGTTCTCTTTGCTACAAGTTAAATTTAGCGAGTTTTCCAATATTAAAGTCTTTTTCTATGTTAAATAAGATAAAGTTACTTTTCCCGTGAAAATGTTATTTTTAATCTGTCTCATGTTACTTTTGACTATCGGCTACTGGCAACACATTAAACGCGCTAATTATTTGCATTAGCGCCATTCAGTGATCTATCGAGTTTATCTGTGACGTGTTTTGTGTACTACATTTTAAATATTTATTAACATTTTTACACTGATTTTCTAATTAATAACAGAATAACTATGACTGAAAGCTTTATACTACCCTGTAAAGTAGCAGCTCATATTATAAGGGCATGTATTCGTGTTACTATGAAGTCTATGGCATGATTACACGCAACTTAGCCACAGTGCTTTGAATCAATTATTTATTTCTATTTTTGTACATTCGTAAGCTTTGATATAGCAACTTTTTAATATGACTATGCAGTAAAGAATTGAGCACATTAAGGACTGGTGCTTTTTAATGCGACATGCGACATTTGAATTAATTGATTTATTAATAAATATGTATTAACTAGGTCGATAGGATAAAACTTTGCTAACACCATATATTGGAGCGGAGCGTAGTAATAAAAAATATCAATAATGTTTAGTAAATTTTAAAGTTTCATAAGAATGAAAACTCAAAAAGCGCGTGCTTTTTGTTTCAATTTGAAATCCTATGTTTTATGGTCATAACTTCTTTATTTTTACGAATTTAAATTTTGACGTGACAACGTCTTAAATTAGGTTGCGGCTGGGAGTCACTTATGAAAAAGTGTAACGCTCGGTAACGTTACGATGAGTCACCGAACGAGAGAGAGGCCCGCCGAATGCCTTGCGTCTCTCTCCCACTCAACTATGATCGGTCTGCCGCGCGCATTGTGCAATTTAATTATATTCATATCAATAAATATTCTACCGAGAAAAAGACGTTGTCACGTAAAATCTTCGCCCGTAAAACCGACTTTACAGGCAAAAAAAAAAAAAAAAAAAAAAAACCATATTTTTTTTTTCAGAATTTCAATATGATGTCTTAAACCTGTTGATTTGATTCACCATAAAAAATATTAAAATCGGTTAAGAACTCTGGAAGTTATGGCGTAACAGACATTGCGCCATTGAAGCTGATCCATGGGAGCTTCGCTCATCAAACTAGGCGATGCAGTCGCTAAGCATAAAGCTTCGCTAGCACCAAATATTGGAGCGCAGCGTAATACTAAAAAAAAAAACAAAAATATATTCAATAATGTTAAGTAAATTTTAAAATTCCATAAGAAAGAAAACTTACAAATAGGCTCACTTTTTTCAATGGGAAATCCAATAGAACCAATGTTTTTGGTCATAACTTTTTTATTTATGTGATTTTATAAATTCTATGTCCTCATCTGGTCCTAAATGTGTGGATTCGATTCCACACAAAAACTATTAAAATCGGTAAAGAATTCGGGAAGTTATGGCGTAACAGACATTGTGTCAATAAAGCTGATCCATGGGAACTCCGCTCAAATAGATTTTGAAAACAGATAAAAGTTAAGAATTTTCCACTTACAACATAATTCAACTCGTTAGCTATTTACTTACACACACGCAATGACACTATTCACATACACGAATAGATAATAATTATTTTTGTACCATATATTTTATTAATTTGAAAATGTTAATTGTTTAAAATAAAACAAAACAATCAATGAAATCAACACACTTTGAATTAATATTTAACTTCAACGTTAAATATTTCGATTCATCGTCTCCACGGCAAAACAGGTGAGTAACGTTTTTTCATTACTGAAATATTGTCATCACCATAGCTCTGTATTCAAGTTATTGAAAAGCAAATTAATTGAAGGTGTTTATTAACTAGATTACTACTTACACAGCTATTTGGCTTTAAAGTAGAAAGAGAGGTTTGCTCATGAGACAAGGAAGCAGTGAATTTATATATCAGTACTGTCAATAATACTAGGCGATGCAGTCGCTAAGCATAAAGCTACGCTAGCACCATATACGAGTATTGGAGCGGAGCGTAATACATAAAAAAAGAATTTTTTTTTTTGTTTCGATGGGAATTTTTGCGAATTTTAAAATTCGGGCTCCTTCACAATCTGGCCCTAAACCTGTTCATTCGATTCCACACAAAAAGTATTGAAATCGGTTAAGAACTAGGGAAGTTATGACTTAACAGACATTGCCCATTGAAGCTGATTCATGGGAGCTTCGCTCGCTCCGCTCCAATCAAATCCGTCGGAATTATCAAATCGATATTAAAAATCTATTGATTGCTGTTTTGTTTCTTATTATGAATACTTAACCCATTTTTTTACTGACAAAGATTTCTTAAAGACTTAGGTACTTGATTCACTATTTTATGAATCCGTTTGAAAAATTAATTTGTATATTTTATTTTTTTACTCTGAAAATATTTGGACTTAATGTTTTCTTCCCTTTGCCTCTGTCAGAAAAGTAAAAATGGAAGATCGGAGTTGTCATTGTCATGTTTAAGTGACGTGACTATGGAGGTTAGAGAGAAGGAGAACGATCGCTGTAGAAAATAGTGTCCCAGAAATATGGACAAAATAAGTGAGGCGCTGCAATCGCTAAGTTGTTTTGTACATTATTCAACTAACTTCATCTACTTGTAATCATAAACAGCTAACTTCCCAGATACAGATACTACTTACCGACGGCAGCGCGGCTGGTGGCTGAAAAATGAACTATCAATTCTAAAAATTTTCAGGGACAGGCGGCCTAATGCTATAGCACGTAGCGATCGTTCTCCTTCTCTCTAACCTCCATTGACGTGACTCTAACTGAGGTAAAAGTAAAAAAGTTTTCCAGTCAAAATATTAAGAATATAAACAAATAACATCATTAAAATTAAAATAAAGATAAAAACATGTTATCACATATTTGTAAAGGTCACTTAACTTTTCCTGTTTTTAAATGAACTAATAAAAACAGTCAGATAAATGAAATGTTTTATATTATTCAACAAACTTATCTTTTGTTTTGTGACTATGTTGACTATTTATAATATGATAATATCATTACTAACAGGGTTTAATTGGTTCGGTACTAAGATATAAAGTTGTAAACAGGCCACAGTAAACAATTTAGAGTGATATGTTATAAAAAAACAAAATCATGTTTAAAATATTTGCAGTTGACGCCAAGTACTTGGATTACTTTCGCTAAGTAGTTTTTTGAAGTGAAAGCTTATTTAGCGTTATTGTGATTCGAAAGTTGATGAAACGAAAAAGCGACAGTAAAAAGAGACACACATAAATTCATAAGATTTAACGTAGGTGAAAATGAGATAGTAAGCATTATGTACGTGTGTTAATACGTTAATATGCGTAGATAAGCTTGAGAGAAGGCATCACAACAACCTTGGTATTTTGTATACGTGTACGTATTATTTTTGAAGGTTGCACTTCTACTAAGTGTGTAATTCAGACATGCTTTTTTAATATAATAAAGATTAAATGACTCGTTTCTCTTCCTATATTAAAAAAATGAGGTTTTACGGCAAACAAATGTTAGCTTACCATTAATCTGCCAGCAAAGAGAAAGTGGTCGGTCAGAATTGTTATTATCCTGGTATTGTGAATGTTACTTTAGCTGAGAAAGAAGAGGATTTTGCCTAATGATCTGAAATTCATTAAAAATATATAAAGCACCTATAAGTAATACATATATAATAATAATATTTCTTACATTCACACCAATTAGCCTAGCCCAAAGCACTGTAAGGCTTTTATTTAGATACTATGATAACGGTAGATATCAATGCCGGTTTTAGCACTACCAACGCCCCGGGCGAGATTTCTATTGCACCCCGTTACTGCAATTCAAACCCATACTATACGAAAAAAGGGCAAATACTAGATTTAAAAATCTAAAAATCCTACGTTTTTCAGTAACCAAAAAAGAATGGGATTTTTAGATTTTTAAATCTAGTATTATTATTTTATTCTTTTTAATTTTCTTGCGTTATTATTATTTTATTCTTTTTAATTTATTAATTAATCGCAGCAAACCATGAGTCGCTATGACTTTTTTCATATGAAAGTGAAATTTCGCAAAATTTGGCCTGAAAGTGGCTGTAGAAAGTTAAAAGTTGTTTTAGGATGCATTGTCATCGGGTTCTGACTTGCTCCAAAAATTTCAGCTCGCTAGGTGGCCGGGAAGTGCCTCAAAATTGAATTGCAAGAATCCAACTGCACAGACAGACAGAGAAACAAGAAAGCGACCTGAGAAAAACGTGGGAAAAATATTACAAAATATTCATTTATAACAAAACCATTTATGAAAAGACATTTTAACCGATCACTTGAGATTATACACCTTAGGAAAAAGCAGTGTTAAAACAGTCCGATGTCAAATTAGTGCCATCCATGATGCTTTATTATGGCTAATAATTAAAGCATTATGGATGGCACTAATTAAGAAAAGTACTGGTTAAGAAAACTGACGTTCAAGTTTCTCATGAGTACATAGCTAATCAGTTAAAATATTTCAGCTTTATAGCGAACCTTTATGTTCAGCGCCCTGCGCGATCGCCCCATCGCGCCTTACCCTAACGCCACTACTGATAGATATGATACAAAAATCTGAAATATTTATAGAAATATATATAAATACCCATGATTCAGGCACCAATTCTCATCTGTACCTTCCGAGAATCGAATCCAGGACCATTGGTACGAAAGGCAGGATCGCTACCGTTGCACCAAACATCATCAGTAAAACAAAATAATAGATAACTTTATTTTTACTATTTTATTTAGTAAGGAGTTTCAAAAGTAAAAAGTTTTTAATGTACAAGTAAAAAAAAATCTGTATTCCGCCCCTATCATTATTTTTTCGTAATTAGTAACTTAACAGAACCAAAGACAAGGGAGGTTTAAAAATAGATTCCCTAATGGGAGGCGAGAAAAGCCGTGTCAAGTTGCTCTCGTGTCACTATACATTTATTTTGTGGAAGATTTTAAGACGAGCACATTTTATATCTTGGACTAGTGACTGACAGTTCCTTTGCCCTGTTTAAATGGAATTACATAACTCATATACAGCCTACATTCGTCTGGAATAATGGACTTTACAAATCGTGCAAATATTTATTATATAAATTCAGTGATTTTGAACAACTTACAAATCGTTCCTTTCTAATCTGTAACTAGCTGACTCTTGCCCTCTTCGCTGGATTTAAAAAAAAATGTGATCGCAATCAAATATAGCCTAGGTATGTCACTCAAGAATAATTTAACGTTCTACCGGTGAGAGAAATTTCGAAATCGCTTCAGTAGTTCTAGGGATTACTTCCTTCAAACAAACTTACATACCTCTATATTAATAGTGTAGTAAGTAAAGTAATAGTCAATAAATACTAGCTACAAAGAACAGTATAAACAAAGTACAAATAATAGTACATCAAACTACATTTTTTTTTAAACGTAGAGCAAAAAGTTCGTAATCAAATTGGATAGTTTGTAGTAACTTTTAGAATAAGTAAAATTGGACCCATTTTTGCAAACAAGAACCAACCCACAGCAGATTGGTTTCGAGAAAACGAGACTTTTGTAAAGAGAATGTGCAAAATGCATACATAGTATATTAATGAATGAATATTTGTTAACCTCATGTGGATACTGTAGTCTATCTAGGAATAACAGATTTATAAATGTTATAATAAGTGTTTAGGTACCATTTCGTTTTGTTCTCATACTGTTGGTTGGTTCTTGTTTGCAAAAATGGGTCCAATTAGAGTTTCAAAAACCAAAAACCTACGTGTGCGGAGACTCGCGGGTATAAATAATAACATTTCTTACATTCTCACCAATCACCCTAGCTAAATATAAGCACTGTAGGGCTTGTGTTATGGATACTAGGGTAACGAATAGTAAACCACATATTCGTTACCCTAGTATCTATATTCAAAGAAATATATATAAATACCCAAGATCCAGGTACAAATGCTCAAATTCAAAAGCTGGGTACGCCCATATGAGCATGGTTATCTTCAGCACAATTGAATCTAATAATTGCTTCTATTTGAAAAAATCACAGTTTAAAAAGCGTTTTTTTCTGATGAACACAGGCTTATATTAAGTGTACATTATATTATGTATATTACGTTTTTGTTAGGTACCTAATAAATTTAACCTATTTATTTATTTAGTTTTCGGCGAATCGCCAGCTTTAAAATATTGTAAACATTATAAGCTATATAATTCAAAAAGCTATTAAAAGATTCACGTATCTAAAAATTGTCTAGCCATTTGTAAAGTTTTTGAAGTGAAAACTTCTTTAGCGGCGTTGTGTACTTTTTTGGATGGGCAAAAATGTTAAACTCGCGTCAGGACACGTGACCTGATCGAAAATTCGTAAGACGGAGGGAGAGTAGACCGCCGGCGCGGCTTAGTAGAGGATTTAATACCCCCTCTCTTTCTACCACGCGGCGAAAATATATGCCTGCTCCTGCTGTTTCGTTTAAGCGGCGCAGGTCGCTTGCGCGAGTGTGCGTGTGTTTGTTATCATGTTTGTGTACGATAGCGCAATAAATGAATATTTTATTTTACCACATAAATGATATTACTTTTATACTGATAATTAAAGCAATTCGTGCGATATTATTCCCTAACCATTCCAAAATATCAAAAATGCACAACGTTAATGTTCATGTTTTCACTTCTGCCGGAGTGCAACCCGTTGTTTTTTTATTATTAGATTCTTCTTTTTTATTTCTTATTTCTATATATAAAACAAAATATGTAGCTTACATTTTTTAGCGGAAGTACATATTTTTATTTTAATGGATATGGACTTCCGCCAAGTAACGCCTAATACTATCAAATACTATTTAAGTATTACGAGTATGTACTAATTCGATAGTATGGCAAGAGGCAATGTTGTTTACATGCTACATAACTTTTATCGATATCGATAAACATGTAAGGACGCTAACAAGGTTATTACTCGTATGAGATGCGCAACTAATACAATTAGGGTTATCGATTTGCAAGTGCAATGCATGTTCTATTACTGATGTCTGCATAATTAAATTATTTTAACAAAAAGTAAATTTAAATAAACACTTAATCTTTGATGATTTCATCGTTCGTTGCACCAATTTTAGTTTTTTGTTATACTCTTAAATACACTTACAGAGTGTTGAAACAGTCGTAGATATATTAGTAAGCTATTATGAACATTGATGTCAAAAAAAATCTAACCAAGCTGACTTCAAGACATCTTAAGTGCAGTTAAATCATGTATTTTAAAACCAATATTTACCATAACAATAATATGTATTATTATCTAAAATATAGTTCATAATTATGTATTAAAGTATATTGTTTATGTTATGAATGAGCAGTAACTCGTAAAATCATCTCTCGAATAAACTTGATGCTACGAAGGATTAATAGCGCTAAAATTCGTCGAATTAACTTGCAGCACTAGATTGAAGCACTTAAGAACTTGTTTTTTTGTTAAAATACTTACAATGAGTCAAACACATCCCATTAACCTATTTATAATTATTTAAATTAATTAAATCTTACCGCCGTTCACTGTTTCGAAACTCTACACTCCAGTTGACTGGTAGCGAATGTGCAATGGCATTAAGTCCGTTTTTACCTTATTGTATGTAATGAAGTATAAAGAAATAATTATGTAATTAGTTTTCATTAAAACACTTCTTACAAAATTATTGTACTGTTGAGCATATAAATTTTATAAGGCCTTTAGTATTTTGTTTTATCATGAACTAGCGGCTCGTCCCGGCTTCGCACGGGGGGACAAAATTCTTTAAATTTTTTATAGCATTTTATAGCCTATGTTACTCAGCGTGAATGTAGCTTTCCAATGGTGAAGTAATTTTTGAAATCGGCTTAGTGGTTTTTGAGTTTATTCATTGCAAATATACAAAAATATAAATATTTCCTTTTTATAATATTTGTGTAGATAAAATAAGCAAAGATTATCGACATATTAAAAAAATTGATTCGGCCTACATCCCTCATGGACCTATATAGCAAATATCAAAGCAAGGTCATTTTGATAACATAAAAAACTATGCTTTGCGTGACTTAGACTAGCTTTAGGCCTGTAACCTTGGTTTGAATTGGTTATAGCATAAATAGACGGGTTAGTATCAGATGAACTAAAACGCGACTACTTGCTTTTTTGTCCTTCCGTCACCATGGGGGCCGTCCATTAATCACGTGATGTTTTTTTTTTGGCATTTTTTAACCCCCCCTCCCCCTTGGTGATACATGGTGAGGTTTCAGACTACCCCCCCCCCCCCCCCCCCAAACACTATATCACGTGTATTTATTTGTACCTACAAAGAATCTTATTTTTTTTTTAATATTTTTAAAATACAGGTATAAGTATCATCTTATTTCGTTATAGAAAATTAAAGACTACAATAATAACGTTTAGAGGTAGATAGAGAGGTTGCAGGTTTTGGGGTGCACTTGCCGAGTCACTTGACATCTCGAAGGCTTTTGACAGGGTTAGGCACGCTAGTCTGCTGCGCAAACTTCCTGCGTATGGTATCCTCGCTGGCTTTTGTAATTGGATAGCCGATTTTCTGACAGAACGGTCGATCAGAGTAGTTATCGATGGCTGCTCCTCTGACTTAGTGGCTATTGATGCCGGAGTTCCTCAGTGGTCTGTTCTCTCTGCGACATTTCTCCTGCTGCACATCAATGACCTGTTGATACCTGGAATTGTTGGGTATGCAGACGACAGTACTGTCGTAGAGAGATACCTGTCTAATTCAAAAGCCAGCGGGGACGACGCGATTTTGATGAGAGAGGCCATGATTGAGCGAACGAATCAGAGGAGCCACATTTCCCAGTAGGGTGACAGTAACTTCGTCCATTTCAACGCCTCCAAAACGCAAGCGTGTATTTTCTCTGCAAAAAGGAGTTCCTTCAACCTCACTCCTGCTTTCCGAGGTACATCTGTACCTGTTACCGACAGCCTTGATCTTTATGGCATAGAGTTGTCGTCAGATCTCTACTACGGCGCCAACATCGAACTACAGAAGTAGTAAGCCGCTTTCGTTTTGTAGGCGTTTGGCGAAAAAATAAATACACGTCACGCCGCTTTTCGGTTCAGTATCGCGCGTTTGCTAAAAAAATAAATACACGTGATATATTACTACACCCCCCCTCCCCCCTCGTGATATTTCGTGATTTTTTTATGGACCCCTCCCCCCCCTTTCGAGCATCACGTGATTAATGGACAGCCCCATGTCAACTTAAAATACCTACGCCCGCAAAAATCGAGAAAAAAAATCTGCGAGCCCGCAGGCAATTGTTTTTGCGAATCTTGTCAGATCAGAAATCTAGCATTTTGAATGCAAAATCCCTACTAATATTATAAATGTGAATGTAAGTTTGTTTGTTATGCTTTCACGCAAAAATCTACTACACCGATCATCATGAAACTTCGTACATATATTCTTGGAGTTATTAGGAGTTCATACAGGTGGACAAAATTCTTTGAATTTTATCTATTATTAAATATTTTTCCGTTAGCACCATCTAGCGTCCGGTAGACGAACTACTTGCGGTTAACGCGTTGCTATGGTAACCTTATTGATACGATGGAAAAAGAGCGGAAAGACAAACACACAAAGCACTGTGATCTTAGATTATAGACTAGCGGCCCGTCCCGGCTTCGCACGGGTTGACAAAATTCTTTAATTTTTTCTATTATTAAATATTTTTCCGTTAGCGCCATCAAGCGTCCGGTAGACGAACTACTTGCGGTTATCACGTTGCTATGGTAACCTTATTGATACGATGGAAAAAGAGCGGACAGACAAACACACAAAGCACTGTGATCTTAGATTATAGACTAGCGGCCCGTTCCGACTTCGCACAGGTTGACAAAATTCTTTAATTTTTGCTATTATTAAATATTTTTCCGTTAGCGCCATCTAGCGTCTGGTAGACGAACTACTTTCGGTTCACGCGTTGCTATGATAACGCATATACAATGGAAAAGAGCGGGAAAAAGAGCAGACAGACAAACACACAAACCACTGTGATCTTAGATTATTGATTAATTTATTTTCATTATTGTAATTTAGCATTTCATATTCCATTTGAAAATTAAATTTTAAGAAGAAACCAAAAATATGTCGCTTACTTCCACAAAAAAGTTAAAAGCACCGCACGATCGTAAATATTGTAAATGCAGATATCGCCGACATCGACACACTTTTCACGAACTACACGTGTTATGCTCCCACACGGAGCATCATCAAGAGTTGTTAGACCGTGCACCATGTGACCAAGTGAGAAATAATTGTATTCCCCTTTTAAAACCCTTAATTTTTTAATACCCCATTAAATTAGGAAGAAAATAACACATTTGAAATACGATATGGCGTCTAAAATTGGTACCTATCTTTACTCAAATCTAATGATAGGTACTTTATTTATAGAAATCCGTTCGCTCGTTTGGATGATATGAGGCAATAAAGAATATTAGTTACATACATAGATTACGTGCGAAATAACCTTTATGTAGTCGGGTTAAAACAATTAAGAACAGACTGCGGATTACGTAACTCTATTGCTAACAATTCAGGCTTAAAATCAATGATTACTTTTGTGATAATGGATGAACGATTTGACAGTTTTAGAATGCCTTAGCAGCCTGCTGAAATGCAGTTGCTTTCTAGACATTAAAATCTTAGTTGCTAACTAGCTGACTCGGTATTGCGTTGCTATGGTAACGCGTATACAATGGAAAAAGAGCGGACAGTCAAACACACAAACAACAAAGTGTTCTTAGACTATAGACTAGCGGCTCGTACCGGTTTCGCACGGGTGGACAAAATTCTTTAATTTTTTTCTATTATTAAATATTTTTCCGTTAGCGCTATCTAGCATCCGGTAGACGAACTACTTGCGGTTAACGCGTTGCTATGGTAACGTTATTGATACAATGGAAAAAGAGCGGGAAAAAGAGTGAACAGACAAAGAACAAATTCATGATTTTTAGATAAGCTTACGCATGTGTTTTGTTTTTATAATCACCGAAATACATAATTGTATATTTGAAGATGTCCTGAAAATTGTCCAGGAAGTCATTAGCGCTATTTTTCAATGTGAACGGACCGGTCGGTATCCCGCTAATTTTTACTCGTCAGGTGAAAGTTGGATCGTAGACGCTTTAGAAACAAAAGAGATGTCACCACCTAATATTGTAGGTATTACGTAGTACTTTAGTTCGGAAACACCACCGAGATTATAATGAATCAGCTTTCCAACTTCAATCGGGTTGCGTCTCAACCATCTGTCAAATAATTACCGCGGTACGAAATGTCGTAAAAGTTGAACTTCAGCAGTAGTTCAATTTCAACCCAACTGCATATTTTTATGAGATGTATGTCAGGATTGTGGACAATGGAAATCTATGATCTCTGCTTACGCAGGGTTAAAGCGTGATTCTATGTATGTATGTATATTTTAGAATTGTTATACAACTAAACTGAAAAACAAAAGAAACAAGTATGAACCTAAATTAAAAAAAAAAGTAAGACAAAAGAAGTAATAGCATATTGGCAACCCCGCTATCAAAAACGGCCAAGATCCTATATTTTACTGTGCAATGTGGTCTAAAGCGTAGAGAAATTTAATGAATTCTTTTTGCGTTACCTATGAGGGTGGCATTTCCTAAGGAAAAACCCTCGATAATATTAAAGAATAAAAAAAAAGACAAAAGAATCATTGGAAACCTTTCTTAAGTTTAAAAAAAAGTTGAAAATCAGCTTCGCCGCTGTTGTTGAGAAAGATGCCCAACAGACTTGCAGCGTTTCCTCGTTGAATAGTAATACTTATACGTTGGCTGAGGAAGCTGGCGAGCTTTAGTGTTCAGTCGCTTCCGTTATGGTCATTTCTTTGAAAAAGTGCTTGTCTTTTGGGCTTCATGAACCCATAGTCTTCACACCAAAGGCAACAAAACTGTAACTGCTTGCAAAGGTTGCATGCTTTCGAACTTTGTGACTTTCTGCTGCAAAAGAAATCTTGTGTTGTCGACCATCTGATACCAACCAAATAGAAGACAAACATCGAAAGTATAAAATATTTTAAAATCTTTCTACGACGTGGTATACCTATAATATATTTGATATATGAAACCATACGTCTGCATCATCATCATGGGCTTATTTATGTCCTCATCACGTGGTTACAGGCTTTCCTTATGGATGTTGAGTCGAC
This sequence comes from Calamotropha paludella, assembly GCA_927399485.1. Taxonomy (NCBI): domain Eukaryota; kingdom Metazoa; phylum Arthropoda; class Insecta; order Lepidoptera; family Crambidae; genus Calamotropha; species Calamotropha paludella. The sequence goes on along the minus strand of OV656830.1, from coordinate 8,189,272 downwards.
ACAAAATAGTAAGTCGATCCTGTAGATTTTTATCACTAATTAGCTGATCCAGCGGACGTTATCGTGCCGGATGCCATGTCCATCCATCCATACTTAAGATTTCACCAAAATTAGTCCAATCGAGGAAGAGTCCCGTGACGTGTGTGTCACCAGACGCCGAACAGAAGAAATAGAGTATATAATTGTATAAAGATTTTGTGATCGACGCAAAACAGATGTCCCGTTGTCCATCATCATTTTGTTAACCGATTCGTTGCTGATGACACGCCTGTCGTGCCATCATTTTTTTTTGCGTGTGGCGTCAACCACTGAAACCGTGTCATTTTTAAATCGATGATAACTCCTTCAAATCAAGTTTTAGAGAAATCAACCCAGAATAAAACTATCTTCAATTTTCACGTAAATCAAGCTCGTAGCCTACGTTTCTGTAATAGTATGTAGCAACGAATCGGTTAATTTATGACGTGTAATATCCTCCATTTTCCCCGAAATTAGTTTCAAACGTAAAGTACATTGTAAAATCGTATAAAAATCTTAAAAAAAAGTCGGTAAATAGGCAGGTCGTGCGTGGGAACCAATGAAGGCCAATCTAGAGATTGAGTAAAAAAGTATTTTTGTGTTTTATGGAAATACTAGCGACCCACCCCGGCTTCGCACGGATGCAATGCTCTACTATATCATGCCTGTATTATACATATAAACCTTCCTCTTGAATTACTCTATCCATTAAAAAAACACATCAAAATCCGTTGCGTAGTTTTAAAGATTTAAGCATACATAGGGATATAGGGACAGAGAAAGCGACTTTGTTTTATACTATGTAGTGAAGAGATGCTGTGATGATAAGAGAACGGTGTGGTGTGGAAGAAGATAAAGTGGCAAAAATAGAGAATGGGATGCTTAGATGTTTTGACCATATAGAAAGGATGGACGAAAGATAGACAAGTTTATGTGATAATTGTGCATGGACAAGTCGGTAAAAGAAATAGATTTCCTGAATTATGGCCAGGTCAAAAGCAGCCTTAACGCGTTCGCTGCGGCAGTAACTTTCAAATAATTTCCATTCCTTCGATACAAGGCCAATACACCTGGTAATAAAACTGCCATTGTGGCGGCACAAGGCTTATAGACCCTGTATCATTTAAGAAACTTAAATCATATTTTGGCTTCATGTAAAAATATATATGTTTTTTTGCTTTGAATATTAATAATAATGAATTAATTGACATACATCTGAAGGCGTTCGTTAACAATTTCTTTAGTTAATACATTATAGTTATATTCAGAATACAGGGTTTAAAGCACCATGTACCTCAGTGAATGAGGGAAGTGTGGTGCGTATTTTAAGGATGTGAAATAAAAATATCGATAGTTTTAATTAAGTCATCACAGGAGACCGAAGAGCTGGCAGCTACCTCGGACAAAGAATTAGTTTAGCTATTCAAAGGGGGAACGCTGCCAGTATCTTTGGAACCTTGCCTAAAGGGACTCATTTTAGTTATATATTTTAGATATAATATTATATTTTTTAAGGTTTTTAGTTTTTAGATTTAGACTTAATAATTTTAACTTAATTATTTCTGTATTATAGTTGTTACGTAATTAAGTTTTAATATCCTCCTGACACCTGGCGTACTTTACAAAGAGCTAAATAAACCGTACTCTAAAGACCGAATATTTTTGAACTTCTTAGGTCGACAACGGACGACCGTCCTTCATGTAGCATCAACTCCCGAGTGTTTGTTTTCTCCCGCTAAAAAAGTATTGGTCAAGTGATTGCTTGTAGCCAATGAAATTTAAGCAATGGCGATAGTTTGTCCTTGGAGTTCGATAGAAATGTCATACCTAGTGGCTGCCATTCTTGCGACGCGTGCTCAGGAGTTCATAAAGAGAGCGACACGTGGCCGACAAAGTAAGTAAAACTTAAAATGGTTTTTGTTAAATTCACTTGTTTTAATGTAGATATTTATGGAAATGCAAATTAGTAAACATTCTTTTGAATTCACGTACTTTTGGGGAGAAATAAAAAAATAATAAAGTAAATAAACCGTCGTAAATAAATTAAACCTATAGAAAGTCACTTCGTTCGTAATTCATGTTTTAAGTATATGGAATTGATACTTTCGGCGTTAATATTTAAAGTAGCGTAATATTATTTTCAGCGTTACGAGCATATTACGGAATTCTTAAATAACTCCGAGTACGAAGCTCGAGTGAGGATGAAGATTTCGTTGAGGCTTTTACCAATGAATCCCGATCATCGGCAGATGAACGAACTCGAACGAGAGTTACGACAGCGATAATAGCAATTTTTCAAGAGGTCGAAGTGGTTTTCGTAGCCTCGTCTGGACTACTGGTCATCGAGGTCGGGGCAAACGACATGCTGGATGTCGGGTTCATACACGTGGTGGCACTCCCAGTCATGGTCAGAGTCGGCCACAAGTTGGTGCTTCGTGGAAACGAGATAAATTCGATGTTGGTTTACCATGTTTGTCTTCTCCCTCTTACTTGCCATCCATTCAGGATCCATCAAATATCATCGAGTATGTGGAAGAAAACTTGGATGAGGAACTGTACAAATTAATTGTATAAAAGTCTAACGAGACAGCTATCGAAAAATCTGGTAAGCGTCTTAGGTTATCTATTGAGGAATGCAAAACTAATGTGGGTATAACTTTGCTTATGTCATGCATCAACTATCCGCATTTTTGGATGTACTGGAAGTACTGGTAAATACGCTATTCCCATTATAACTGAAGCTATGTCTGGTGATAGATACATTCAGCTACGGAACTCATTGAAGCTAGGATATGATCTCGATGTCAATATATTTTTTTTAATTTAATATTATAATATATAAGGCCTCATGAAAAAACATTAAAAACCAGATTGTTGATTGGGTTGTCTATTACTTATGACTATTTATTATTATATTGATAAAAATAAATAAATATGTTTGTCTAGTTCTTAATTTGTGACATTACATTAAATTATGTGAACAAATTTAATAATTTGTTTTATTTATACAACTAACCAACTTATGCCTTAATGACCTAAAGTCCTTTATAAAAGACAAAAAATAAGTAAACACAAATATGCTCAATGACTTTGTCGAATAATATTAAGAAACATTTGTTTTAGTGAAAACTTGGGAAAATCCTAAGATTATGTTTTATTTAACTGGCAAAGTCTCGGCCTTTGCAACAAAAACAGTTTAATGATTTGTAAAGTACATTCGGCCGTAGTTACAAGTGATTTCAGTAAATGCTCAGGTGTCAGGAGGATATAATTAAATCTCTGCCTACCTCTACGGTGTGATTGTATGTATAAATGTGTCAATCATTTTAAACGAAGAAATTCTCTAGCATATAAAGATACATCTGCAATTTCTAACAAAATGTGTGGCAATACATACTGCGAATCTAGGACAATTTTAACTCTAACAAATTCAACCAAATGGTATTTGCAGTCGCGTTTGATTGTGTGGCTAGGTATAAAGCAGCGTCGGCCTGTCACTCGTCTCCGGTGTATATAGTACCTTCGTAACAGGGTTGTCAGAAGAAAGTTCTGTAAAACTGTAACTAGCATAGACAACTATAAAGCTCCTTTCATGATTTAACGCGTTCAAGTATACAACTCATATCGACGATCGATGCTGTCGATCAAAGTCAAACTCATTGCGATATGTGTTGTGGTAATTTTGACGATTTGCGTGGTCGAGAGGCTTGTATACGGGTTTTGATGACGTGACGCTTAATTCTGAAGTTCGATTCCCGCCCGGGTGAATGTAGCTAATGAGCTTTTGTACATACGTTCGTGTCTATTTGTGTCTATTTGTGATGGTATAAGTGCTTTACTTACTTGAATCTATAATCTAAGATTACAGTGGTTTGTGTGTTTGTCTGTCCGCTGTTTTTCCGCTCTTTTTCCATTGTATCAATAACGTAACCATAGCAACACGTTAACCGCAAGCAGTTCGTCTACCAGACGCTAGATGGCGCTAACGGAAAATATTTGATATTAGAAAAAAATTAAAGAATTTTGTCCACCCGTGCGAAGCCGGGATGGGCTGCTAGTCTATAATCTAAGAACACAAATTTGTTGTTTGTGTGTTTGTCTGTCCGCTCCTTTTCCCGCTCTTTTTCAGAACAATTTATATATTTAATTGTTGTTAGTAGATAAAGGAGTCAGTACCATAATGGAACCTATTAAAATTAATAAAATTCAAATATAAAATAAAATTTATATAAAATGGTAAACTAACTAAACAATAAATTAAGTTAAACTATAATACATACACGCACACTCTCTAAAAAACACAAATACGCACTCACACACGCGCGCGTATTATTACGTTTAATGATTTTCTTAGTTTATAGCTAGAAGACAGTGCTATAAGTCGCGGCACGAAACTCTAGCGCTGACCGTTATTGCGGAGAATTAAAAAAAGTTTGGCCCTCTAGTCGTACTCCGTCCCCCGTACTGATACGACGCCCCGCGCACTTCCAGTGTACAGTCGCGTTCTAAATTGTTTTGTTGTCATTGTTAATTTTTGTTATTTGTTTTGTTGATTTGTTTGTTGTTAGTTAATTTACTTATTTATTAAGTTTGAAAAGTTCTTGAAACGTGAAAATGCCAAGAAGTAATGTTTTGAGAAGACAGACACAGAAAAAGGTGTATTACGTGCATTGTTTTTTTGAAAAGGGAATCTAATGGCTTCATTGATTCCTTGAAATAAATCCAAAGTGAAATTGAGGAAGCTACGAGTATTTCACTCGATCCGAACACCAGCACCATAGATTTAAACCAAATAAAACAAACTGCAGAAGTTATTCCAGCGGGAAATATGAAATTAAATAGTATAATTAGTGACTTAGGGAAAATTCAAAATAGGATAGCTGAGTCTACAAATACGTCCATAGCAACGGTAAAGAAAATCTTTATTTTAATTTGACAACCGAACTCTGGCACACTTGAACATCAACTAACTAACCTAACATTTAATAAAGTAATATTTGTGTGCGTGACAGTACAGTACCAAAATAGCAGCTTACCTCCACATTTTGTTCACCGCTATACTAACTATTTGACATTACATTAAATAATGTAATTAACATTATTTTGCTGTTATTAATTACGTACCTAATTAAACTATTAATTTGTATTGCGTGTGCGACAGTACCCATGCGCAGCTATCACCGCCATGTTTCGTTCAGCGCTAGAGTTTCGGGCCGCGACTTATATTCACTTAACCTCGGGGGCAGAGTAATATACCTATGTTTAGCATTGTACTTTAAATTATTTCTCTAAAATCATTGTTTTTGAGCTATTATTGGACAATCCATTTATTATTACGTTACCCTAGTATCCATAACACAAGCCTTACAGTGCTTAGTTTGGGCTAGGCTATTCGGTGTGAATGTTAGAAATATTTATTTATTTTATTTATTTACCTGTTTTAAAATACATTAATAGTTACTTATATTACTAGGCGATGCAGTCGCTAAGCATAAAGCTACGCTAGCACCATATATTGGAACGGAGCATAATACCTAAAAAAAGAAAAAAAAAATTTCGAATTTCATAATTCGGGCTCCGTCACAATCTGGTCCTTAACCAGTTGATTCGATTCCATACAAAAAATATTAAAATCGGTTAAGAATTCGGGAAGTTATGGCGTAACAGACATTACGCCATTGAAGCTGATCCATGGGAGCTTCGCTCACTTCGTTCGCTCCGCTCCAATTAACAGATTTAGCATGTTTATAATATTCTTAAAAAAAGAAATAAAAAGTAAAGCTTTGCTAGTAACTAAATATTTTAATTAAATACTTTCAATGTAATATGCTTTTCATAACAATCTCATGTAGGAATGATTTTAAAATCAGTAATAAGTAAAAGTAGATATTAGTTCTCTAAAGATTTGTTTTATCAGGTAGAATAAGTTTTAGCATTAGTTTAAACATATAATAAAGCAGTCAATCTGACTTTCCATTATCATATATGGAACTAATAAGCACTTTGTACAGCCAGCCTACCTACTTATAAGTTCCATGTTTACATATCAAAGCAAATACTTCTGTTACTGAGAGGCAAAGGATAAAAGAAACTCGGTCTCCTGGTTTTTGAAATAAAAAATATATTAAAAATAACAAAATATATAGGTCATATAATTGAATTTATACTTCTTTAGGCGCGTTATGAAAAAATGATGAGAGTGAAATTTTAAGATGCGCGCGCATCACTGTGACACAAAATTATCATGTTGAAGTTGGCCGCAAAAGCGACTTAGAATAAATCAGCAGGTTGAAGTTGGCCGCTAATTATGAATGTGTGTGTGTGATTTTAAATTATATATGGTAGTTAACAATAATTTATATAAAATATTGTATTAATTATCTTTGTTTAGTAGCGATAAAGAAGTATAACTTCTAACGTGCGTACATAAGTACACACAACGGTTTTTTTTATGAATCAAAAAATAGGGATTTAGAAAATTTTAATCCTATGAAATTCTTAGAGATTAGACGCACAGTGGATCCCACTTATTAGCAGTCGGACATGGTCGACCAAAAAAATTATTTAATTCAAGAATTGAAGCTATTATAAGCTTAAGCATGTCCTGTTTGAGCACAGTTAACTGTGTGTCAATCTAATAAAAAGAATCGCAGGTTTTTAGATGGTTATTGGCGAGTCGTTATCTAAATTATCAACAAGACCTACCTACAAATAAAATGGTCATTTACCTTATAATACGAACTTACTACCCTGAGCACTTTCGCACTATGCATTTGCTATATTGAAAGAGATAATGTGGCATTACCCGCAAAATAGAATCTACCTCAGAGGAAAGCCGTGGCGATGTCTCAAAACCCAGGAAATCATACTAGGTAAATGCAGTCGCTAAGCATAAAGCTTCGCTAACACCATCAATTGCGGAGCGTAATACTACAAAAATTTAAGAAAAAGTTCAATAATGTTTAGTAAATTTTAAAATTTCATAATAATGAAAACTTTCCAAAAAACGCACGCTTTTTGTTTTAATGGGAAATTCCATAGAGCCATGTATTTTGGTCATGATTTTTTTATTTTTGTGAATTTCAAAATGTGACTCCGTCATAGTGTGGTCCTAAATGTGTTGATTCGATTCCACACAAAAATATTTTAATTGGTTAAGAACTCGGGAAGTTATAGCGTAACAGACATTGCGTCATTGAAGCTGATCCATGGGAGCTCATGGATGGAGATCCATGGGAGCTCATGGATGGAGATCTATGGAAGCTCATGAATCCATGGATATTAAGGAATTATTGGCGAGAGCGAAGCGAGTGTCGCTCGCTCCGCTCCAATAATTCCTTTAAATAACTAAGTCAGACGTCGTCATGCCTGCCTTTAAGGTATGGCTCTGAAAGTGGTCACAAAGTTCTGGCGGATGGACCAATAATGGCGGTTCGGAACCGACAGAGACAGAAGATCAGGACAAAATATGGAGACCGTGATCAATATTTTAGTTTCTAGTGCATCATAATTAAGACCTCGCTCATAAACTGACTCATAAATTGAAATGAGTAATAAGTGACGTTACGGTCTCAATCTGATTCGTGAACAAGAGACCTTAATGTGTTTCGCATTCACATACTCGATATCCACCTTCACAAATTTCTATGAAGATATGTAGTTCCTGATGGTTACCGCTAGGGGCGCTCATACAAAACTCCATAGTAATATTTCACGCAGACTTTATTTTATCGACGTTTAAACTCGAACTGAGGCCTCTGAGACACAATGCGAAACGCTGTCTCTCTACTGTCTAGGTCTCGGTCTTAACTGCAAATTGACAAACGAAAGCTGACATCAAGTTATGGTCTCCATCTTCTGCCTCTGCCACATCCCAAACTACTATATTCTATTCTATACTATAAACGGATAAAGGGGTTTGAAGGTTATGGCCCTAACATCAGCCGCCATTTTGACATATTTTTCAAAATGGCGGTGCACAATAAATGTCAAATATTTGGATAAGGGACACTCATACAAGCACTAAACGTTATATAACATAACATCATAAAGCGTCACGTTTCTGAGTTATTAAAAAATAACAGTTGTTTTAACGAATTTATTATGTAGTTATTTCATGTTGTTTAAGTTTTTACTTTTAATCGGAATCAGACGAAGAAAGAAAACAAATATTTTAGTACTAATAATTGATTTTGTTCATTACTAACTTTTTTATACAATTCAGTATGGCAATCAGATATAAATGTGTTTAATTATAATGATTTGTTATATTACCTATACTTTTATTTAGGTGAATAACTCCGAAACGTGACGCTTTAGGATATTATGTTATACTTATAACATGTTTTGTTTGTATAAGTGTTTTCCATCTAAATATATAACTTTCGTTGTACATCGCGATTTTGAAAAAAAAAACAAAATGGCGGCCGACGTTAGGGCCACCCTCCATACAAAAATCTTCAAACCCCTTTCGTCGTTTTGAGTTTGAATTACAAATCGAAAACCTACTCAATTGAACTCGGTTAATCATAATTATCAATTTAAATAATTAATTCACATAATTACGTACGTAGTACTTCAAGATTGCTTTTATTCGTACAAAAGCACACCAATCTATTCATGAAATGCCTTTTTTATTAAAATGAAACCTTTTCGTTGTAGAATTAAAGTGCAAAATAGGTGAAAAGACTTTGACAAATTAGCTCGCCTTCTTAATTGTAATTCGTCAATAATTTACCTACTAAAGATATAAAATAACTAAAGTTGTCGAGATATGGAGTTTACTATTGCAATCAGTAAATATTTTACAATGGTAATAAAAATATATATTGACAGCTGTCAGATGAATCTGACAGTAGTGACTTTTTGTGTCATTATTTGTTACTTCAAGTACAGCAAATCGATCTGTCAAATTTCTTCGTTCGATTTTAAGCTTGAAGTCCAGCACATAAGCTTCAATATCAAATAAGAAAATTTCACATTTTGTAGTAGCTTGACGAGCTTTTCCATACTACTTAAATACAGCGCGCAAGCTAAGGATTCAATCATTTCGCTTCCATACACTAGAAGGATATTTTTTCTACTCAACTCGCATGCAAAATTAATGAGATTTAGTTAGATATGATCAATGCCCCCATTCTTAATCTCGTTTAATTCGTACCTCTTTCTATTGTCACTAATGCATTATCAATTCTTGTTCTGCAGCTCGCACGATATACTGTTACGAATGCGACAGTTGGACTGACTTAAGGTGCAAAGACCCGTTCAACTACACAGCGCTGCCGAGGGATCAGCCGCCATTACAGACTTGCAACGGTTGCTGCGTTAAGATGGTGCGGTACTCCAAGAGCCGTAAGTGTCAGGATAAAACCTTAATTATGTTGGATCCCATTGTAGGATGGTCAAAGGGAAGATCTTCCATCGAGTTAAGTGATAACAGATATAGGTCGAACTTTGTATATATGGTAAATATTAATATTAATTATTACGGGATTATTACCATGTCTTTTTAAGGTTCCTTTTTTTTTTAATTCTTATTTGTTAAAGTTTTGGGCAATATACTTGATTAGTGTCAGTTTTGAAAAATTTAAGGGGGTTCGTTGTTGTAGAGTTATTGCAGCTGAGGAACGGAGCCATAGATACTCCTCGCCCTAGAGCAATAGCATCAAAAGAAAAAGAAAAGTAGAAAGATAGAGTGACAGCGAACTTAGGAAAGAAAGAGTTAGAAGGAGGAAGTGGCGTCGGATTAGTTTATATACGAAGGCTCCCAGGATGTACCGGCCCGAACCCATTGTAGTTCCCACCGCACATGTGAAGTGGGACCTACTATGGGCCGGGCGCACGTGGAAGTTCTATCCGACCTTGCACCCCGGTTCCGATATATTGGCACATTTATAATAATATTTTTTCTTACATTCACACCGATGAGCTCAGCCCAAAGTGAAGGGTAACATATTGCAATACATTTATGATACATAGATATGTAATATGTACAAAAATATATATATAAATACCGATGACTGCTCGTATTCATCACAGCCCCTTCCGGAATTCGAACCCAGGACCGATAGTGCGAAATGCAGGATCGCTGCCGTTACACCAAACGGTTGTGAAAACACCACATAACAAGTGCTGGTTCGCGATCTGATACTATGAGCACTATAAGATATAAAATACGCATGGAAAAGACCAGTGTCTCGGTAGCTCAGCGGTCAGAGCACTCGCCCGGATTGCGAAAGGTCGTTGGTTCGAATCCTGCCTGAGGGCTTGGAGGCGTGGTCGTTTTTTACTTGCGTATTTATATCTTATAGAAATAAGGCATTGTGAATGCAAAAAATAAAATTTAAACATTATTAGGTAAAGCTGGTCCCATCTTAATAGATTGTTTTATATTATTTGTAAAAATATTACTTTCGATGTTGAAGGTAGTTAGCGTTCAACATTGGTGGAACGATACTAGCTCATAGTAGCAGTTGAAATACGTTTGTAAATATCGACACGTTTGCCAGCGTCTCAGTAGCTTAGCGGTCAGAGTACTTAAGTAAATTGTGAGTGTACAGACAGTGGTACCGGTATCAAGTTTAATAAAAGACTAAGAAGGAGGTATACCTCTACATCTGCTTACAACTGAAATAATTCAGGTATGCCGTGACGATGGCGCATGCTACTGTGCCGACATGTCGGAGCCTCAATAATATAATAAAAACATGGTACCAATCCCGTTATAATTAATATTAAAAACCAAAAACGTTTAATACGATATATTGTATCACACACACACACATACAAACACACACATAACACATACACACCCACTCACATGCACACACACTATACATAAGTAACATACTTGTTTTAAGATTACCTGTCAAATTAATTTCAATGTTAATTTTTTTTTCTTTTATCATAATGTAAGATATGAAAGAGCGGGGCCCTCTAGCACAAGTATTGTTATACTTAAAAGAAGGCCCCAACCCCTATGTTTTTAATGTTTAAGTAATTTGAAAGAAATAAAAGTATTTTTTTTTTATTGTATTAAACGTTACTTACGTTTGACGACCGTTTGGTGCAACGGTAGCGATCCTGCCTTTCGCATCGACGGTCCTGGGTTCGAATCCCGGTAGGGGCAGATGTTTGTATGATGAATACGAGCATTTGTACCTGAGTCATGGGTGTTTATATATATTTCTATGAATATTACATATCTATGTATCATATATGTAAGTCTATCCGTTACCCTAGTATCCATAACACAAGCCTTACAGTGCTTACTTTGGGCTAGGCTAATAGGTGTGAATGTAGGAAATATTTATTTATTTTATTGTTAATATGCCTTAAAACTGTGATTGTGCGACGCACGTTTCAATACTTATTCGATTTTTTGGAGCTAGTGACATCTGTGTTGCAAAGTGTCAATCCTGTTGCTTGGTGTAGCGATGTATCTCCTCTACAGTTGACGCATAGTAAGGTAGACTAAGGCAGTGTAGAATAAGTAATACCCAAACAAAAATTCAACAAAAGATATGGAAAAGTGAACATCATTTTCTTGAAAGAACAAGCGATTTGTACAAATTCATGTGTTGTTTTAGTGAGATGACGAAATAAACTACGCTGTAATTGCATTTGTTTATTTCTTATGCCCCACGTTTTGCGCTAGTAAGTCAAATATATAAGAAGCAATCTGTTCCTTCTTTATCGATAGTTCGATATTTGTAGAAGTATTACATCTAATGTTGTAGGTAATAGTACCCAGAAAATAAAGAGTAGGCGCTGTTGTCAACTTAAGAAATACTTGGTAACATTTGATAGCTCTTTAAAGGTGTTGGCAGAGTTTAGAGGAGTACTTGCCCTGATAGCGAGGGGCTGTGGGTTCGAGTCCCGACAGAGACAAGTTAAACCTTTTTTTATTTCGTTCTTACACTTCCGCGCACATTACGTATTTGAATAAAACACTTTTTACGGATTTTGCGTCGTCGGAGGATGGCAAGCATCCTGTGATCACGACTCCTGTGAAGGAGTCGAAACGTCAGGATTAAATATAAAATAAAATATGCGCAAAATCCGTAAAAAAGTGTTTAGTGTTTTCTAATTATGGGTACCTTTGAGTCTGGGGTGTCGTGTAGTCTATTAAATTAAGTTTTCAATTTTAGACGAAGCTTGGTGTGAATTTAATGTTTTTAAATCATATTAATCATAAGACAACAGTCTCTGGGTCAACTTTACGCAGAGAACATATAACGCTCTACGCGTCCAGTACAATAATGCGTTCAGGATGCTGTTTGGGCTGCCGCGCCATTGTATTGCGTCATTAATGTTTGCAGAGGCGCGAACTGATTGTTTCTACACTATCATCAGAAAGCGCTGCGCCTCGCTTTGGGTACGCGTGCGCGGCAGCTCGAATAGCATCCTGAGCACCTTGGCTGACCGGTGGGATTCCCCACTGCTGCGCCGCTGGCTGCAGCTCCATACACCTACCTGTAGCTTTTATTATCTGTAGCACAGGAGTTGCATCGGTGGCTTAGTTAATTAATTATTTAGCGTTTAATTTTTATTTATTTTTTTGTATGTGTTTAATTACTTACTAACACTAGAATAAGATTTCTTGTAACTGACATGTTTGTATGGATTTTAATATCTGAATTAAATAAATAATAAGCATAATAATAATTAAGTTAGTTATTATTATAAGACATTAGATTTGAAAATAAAATAAATATTTCTCTTCTTTTCCAGCATACGAGGTTGTCCGTCGTACGTGTACTTCGCAGCTACAAATCAACTTGTTCATGGTCGACCACGTTTGCATGATGGAAAGTACTGGCACAGGCCACATGTGCTTCTGTGAGGAAGACATGTGTAACGGAGTGGGTGCGATCGGCTCGGCGCTGCTTCTAACACTGATGCTCGCATGTGCATGCCTGAGGTGAAGTAGATTAGACGAATGATTCTGTCGATCGATTTGACGTTCGTTCAGTTCACGCTCTAGACGATGAGTGAACCTTCCATTGCTAACCTTTTGGTGGTAAAGCGAATTCTAAATTCAAACTTTTTTTAAACAACCTTAAGAAGTTTTGTATATAGTAACGCTGGACGACAGTTAATACTGACCAAGGAGTAAAAGCACAAACGTATTCTAAATTCAAAAATGTTTCTAATATGTTAGAAAAAGAAGCCTTGTACTGGAACCGGCTAATACTGAAGGAATACATTACCCACAAAGAAAAAACAACATTAAATCTTAACAAATAACAAGTATTAATGCGTCTTTCTCCGATAGAAGTGGTTTTATTTACATTTAAATAGGTGCGGAAATGTAAGAACTAAATAATTAAAACTTTAGTTAAAGTAAAATAGTTTGTTTTTGCCTTATATCATAGTCCTACGATATAACGATCTTTTTGATTAGCTCACACTTATTAGATACCACATTCTCTTAAAAAAAAAGATTTGATTTATATTTAAAAATGTAAAAGTAATTACAAAACAATCTACTTATTGAGATGGAAGAAATCATGTATTTTTAGTTTTAGTTAAAGGCGTTTTTATAACCTGTATTTTATTTTATACATTTGGAATCATGGCGTAATTTTTTCCAAAAGCGATGGCAATGGGGTGAAATCTTCAATATTTGCTAGTTAAATCTTCTTGAAATTACAAAATTGTTTTAGGTAACTGAAATTATGAGTTATAATACAAGTGATAAGGAAATGTTTAGTTAAATATCATAATTTATTCCGAATAATTATAAATCTAAATACGTTTCTTTATAATCTGTAGGCAAAACTTCAGTTACAGCTTAATAGAATTGAAAGCTCACAATTTCTTTTGTATATATAAATTTATAAAACAAAATATTATAATGCTAAATTAAGAACTGATTTTAACATCAACCTCATTTCATGGTTGAATTTTCCGGGAACGTAAACTCTTTAACTGAATAAAAATCCAATCGATCGACTGACTCAAACAAGTACGGCCCTAGTTGGGATTTAATTATAATCTTCGTCCAATAGTAGCTGTAGATTAGTAACATAAAGGCGTGCTTAATTATTACCAAGCTAATTTTGGATTAAACCAAACATTTGATAATTTACTTTTGAGTTAAATATCATCAAAAAGATAAAGATAATAATTAAACACGCTTTTTTCATCTAAGACAGTTCTCACGTTCAACATTTCACTCTTAATTAAATCTTGAATAATTAAAACTAGCATTTGGTAAAGGTTTTCCAGGATTTAAATACCTACCTAGCATGTAAATAAAAGCTCAGTCACATAGTGATGCGTAACAAACATTTATAAATATCGATATATCGATTGAATAAGCTTTGACAACTTTTCTCAGCGATGCTTTACTGATCGGTCCAAATCTAGACCAAGTTGGATTTGCTCATAGCTGCACTTTAAAATAGATGTGGGGCACATTAGATAGAAGTCGAAGTGAAATGACTAGCGCGAACTGCCGGTTATGTAGACAGGAAGTAAGTTATTATAATTCTTAATAATAGTAGGTTAGGTGCCTAAAACTACAATGGCAATAAGATGTCACCATACGAATGATGCATTGCGATAAAATAAAACGGTTGTGTTTTCAATGTACGTTTTGTAAGTAGTTTCGACAGGACAAAGGTCATTTTGATTGAAGACTATCTTCTGTCTTTCTCTATTGATGTTTTGGAGACGAGGACAATTCATAGTATGGCAGTTAGAATGACCAATAATATAGGAGCACATAGTTACCTGAAAGTTTTGATAAGAATAATAAAATGTACACATATTTAATAAAATAGGCGAAACTGTCCATATAAGCCTGTAGTAGGCAGGTGATATAACCAGTCATATAGGAATATAAACCCAATAGAATTCAAATTGTAGATTATCCACACAGCAATGGCAGGTAACCGTAAAGTGCTCTATCCAAGATTGTGATGTGAGATTAATTTTTAGATTATATTAAAGTTTATTTTGTTTCGTAATAAGGTCCACTTTTGCATAAATTTGGTGAAAAAAAAATAAGAATTCTACGATAATTTCCTTTATCATTCTTAAACATGTCTGTTGTAATGTTCGCATGCGGTTTTCATTGACTAAAATCTATGTTTGAGTGTGGTTTGTTTACGAGTGAAATAGTCGTAAGGGAGACAAAATTAAAAGCTAGATTTTAGATGATTACGCGATAATGAGAAGTCGAGTTTAAGAATAGAATAATTATTAATCTACGAAAATAAACACCAAATAAATTTTAATGTAAAGTAACGTTTTAATTGTTAAGTTTTCTGCTTAGATTTGATAATGAGTATTGATTAGCTATGTTTACGGGGATTTTGGCATTGGTGATAGGTACAAAAATTTTCGTTTATCAGCTGTAGGTAGGTTTTAAAACAACAACAAAGACTGTTACTTTTAACGGAGTGATCTCGGACATACACAAATATTTTATATATATAAAAAGAACGCAAACCAAGTGACCTTGTTCATTAATATGCATAATTTAAGAATAAAACTAAATAAATCAATAGAAATGATAGTTATAAATATAACTAAATTATTATAAATTCATTATTTAGTAGTCTTCATAAAATTGACAAAAATCAATGGTCTTTAGATCTTCTAAAACAGTCCTAAGTAGTAAACTCCTTCTATTTTCGGAGCTATAGTTAATAATTTATTTTAAAGGTTGCCTCATAAAAGCTTTTGCGTTCTGATTATAATTTCTATGCTATCAAAATGTTACCCAATACAAAAAAAAACTACCAAGTCCTTCTATACTCCTAACAGTCTTTGCTGATTTGTTTATAAGGTTTCTATTTAATTAACTGGCTTTTTGTGATTCGCCTGCCTTCCCTGCTAGGACAAATAATTACTTCCATCATTAGCCCAATTCCAATATGGCCATATAACGTTATTGTTATGTTATGACACTCAATAAAAAAATAAAGATAAAAATATTATATGACTTCAAAACCAAAGCTTCATCAAATCAAACCAATTTGATTTTATCTCCATCTAAGAAAATGACCGAGCTTAAACTGTGTCGCCAGTTAATTTAATTTAAACTTCTAAGTAGTAGTTTTATATTATACGACGGTAGTTCCTTTATCAAAAACAAGATTAATTATTAACTAGGCGTGGTGCAATAATATCATTAAATTCACAGTTAGTGCCTGGCCTTTTACATGCTGGCAAGTTTATATAAGTCCATTTATTTTTGCTTAAACCCTTGTATATATATATAGATATCTAATGAGTGCAAAGCATATAATAGGTTATTTGATATGTAAAATAATTATGAAAAATATAGATATATATATATCGTATAGAAATAATCTTCCTAATAATTGTTATTAATTATTTAGTTACTTATAATCTAATCTTTACAGACACAAATGTGTCGCTCATTTTTGAGTAAACGTACACTGATAATTAAAATTAAAAACAACTACTTTAATTGGTTTATTGGAAACATCGCTCAATATTTTTATTTAATTTTTGTTAAGAGCTTTAAGGCGTTCGTTATTTTATGATGACGAGTGATATTTCGAGTATACCAAATGAAAAGGGTGTACTTATACCATTTAAAAAACTATCACATTCATTGCATGTGGTAATAATTTTAAATTAAGGCTAGCAACAATGATATGGTATAGGAAGTCTGGCATGAGTCACAGCACAGTAGTCGGGCTTTACACCAAGCCAACACCTTGGAATGCTAAGGCCCTTCAAAATCTACCATGAATTGAGATAGCCAACGCTAAATATTCAGAAAACTACCAACACATATCTTGTCATCATAGTTAAACAAAATCATATTTGAATCTAGAGATGGCTATCTCAAATCTATAATGTATCTAGATTTTTATTATGAAAAGCTATTTAAGACATAAGAAATAAAATTTTACCCTATTCGCTTTAATTTAATATAGATTTAATAATAAAACATGTGTATGTAGTGCTGAGATACATTTTTGTCATTCTCTAAGCGTTCGACTAATTTATAGACAAAATGAACAAAAATTTATATCAGCACATTTATTTAAATTAAATACTTCTTTCTTCACCTTCTAAATACAGCATATCACGCATATAGAATGTCTAGTTGTTCTGAAAAAAAATAATGTTGCCTAGTCAATTAGAGATTTTGACATATCTACGCAATTTGGGCTTCAAACTGTTGACCTCCTGTTGGTTCTTTCCTTAGGGATAACGCCCCGCATGTACTAAATTAAAAAAAAACTTATTATTTGAATAAAACAATCACTAACGTCATAAAATATTTTTTTTAATTCAATAAATTAATTCAAAATATTCAAATAGAAAAAAGGTTCTATTCCTGAATCAATATAAGGATCTTATTAACGTATTATATCTATTGTTGTATTCGTATTATAGTTATCAAAAATATTTATCCTAAGACATAAAACAAACAATACACTTAATTTCAATTTAAATATATATATATATATATATATATATATATATATATATATATAATAAATATTATCGACATTAACATTACAGAACATCACTAGCGACGTAAGTGAAGTTGTTTTGTTCAAAAAGAGACATTGAAAGTGTACTAAAAATACCTTGCACCTTGGTTTTTATTCCACTAATCAGCTGATCGCTTCACGGGTGAATGGCCCGAGTCTACCGCTAGCCAACTTCTGTGTGGGGCCACACAACCAGCGTTTTAAAGAAAACAATATTTAATCTATTGTGTTATGTTCTTTTGAATGTTACACCAAAAATATACTATAAGAAAATCATACCTACTTAGTGCTGGTCATAAAGCTGCCCCTTACAATATGAAAGAGTTATTATAAATAATAATACAGAAAAGCTTGATTGAGACAAAAAAATATATATATCAAATCACAACAGAAAATCGGTTTAAGATTTTGTGATATTTTATAGTTTTTATTTATTATTGCTATATTATTATTATTATAGTATATTTCTCGATAGCAGACTGTATTATAGGTCGTTTTGTAAACACGTGCTGTTTTGTTAAATGTCGACGACAAACCCACGACGAGCGACAATGTTTTATCTTTCGATAGCATTCATGTGTTGAGTGATCATGATAAAAAAATATTTCTCTTACGATGATGTCAAAAGATCTTATTTAATGTTGAATAAAAAAGTAGTTTTGTTAGATTAGGTTGATATCCCGAAGCCAGAACTAAAATGTCTCAGATATAAATTCCAGTCACACTAAAAGTCTTCCAGTGTTTCAAGCTATATGTAATTATCTATGGAGAATATAACGCTTATACACCGTTATTTTGAAAATTAATAAAAATATGATTCTAGTTTGTAAGAGTAAACACGAAGAAATAAGTCTGATGGTATTTATCTATCCATACCTATTTATTTAATTACTTCATTATATTTTTTTATATAAATAATAATAATACAACGCTAAACGTCTATTACAGATATATGCCTTAGTCTATGATTTTAAATTTAATTTTAAAAACACTCATTTTTCATAAATTACTAGTTTTCTTAAAATAGATTTCAATTCGGGATTATTATCAATTTGTCGCGGCATTTTGCAATCAACACTCATTCACGGCCTTTTTATATTACAGGACAACATACAATTTTATAATCTGTCTTTGGCATATTTCAAAAGAGTTACGTTTATATACGATTACATAATACATACGACTTACTTGGGAAAATTATAATCTATATTAAACCCAGAATACGTTGTCCTTGTTTTTTCAGTGACATACATACAGAAGTATGACCTATATAAAAATACCTTACATAAAACGCTGGTTCTATGGCCACACGCTTCAGAACATGATGTGGCCCGTTTGTCAGATTTGTTCACATGTCATTCGTGGTCAACTACATCTTTATAAAAATAATTTAATTGTTCACAACATAGACAATTGTATTTTATTGATTCTGCAGAATTGTGTCTTTCTCGTTATAATATTGTACAAGAATGTTTCCAGATTAAGCAACAATAGAAATTATGCATCTTGCAAAAAATACAATTTGAAATATTATTGCTTTATAAAAAAAATGTCGATTCTGTACACGTAAATTGAAGAACTGAGAAAGTTTTCTCGAGCCATACAGCCTTTCTACCAATAGCAGTTCCAAGCGTCCTATTCGTACGAAACGTCGCGATTTTCAGGGGTATTAGCGCAAATCCAAGAAAACTACCCTCAGGATCTGCGCCTTCGATAGTTTTTGTCCGATCCAGTACGCAACATAATCTTAATAATGCCGAGTAAAGACGCGTAAAGTTAAACTTGGCCACATATAAAAATCACGAAGAAAAGTTTAACTTTAAACCCTCTTAGTAATTAAGATTATTTTACTGGAACGGACAAAATAGGCCATTGTCCGACTCGGACATCCGATAATCCGTGTGTTTGGCAGAAAAAGCGCTTGAGAGCGCTTGTAAGCAAAATGGCGATCGCTAAGCGATAATAAGCAAAATGGCGGATTGTGTCAACGCAACTGAAATTAGCAAACGAGTCCTGGCCGAAAACTGTATAGTTTGTTTTTCAGCGCTGGTAAGCGCTCTCAAGCGTTTTTCTCTGCCAAACACACGGAATGTCTGTTGATTCATTTCACTCTATTTGTCATAATATAATCGAGTAAAAATAAAACTAAAATGTAGGGCGAAACATTTAAAAGATAACCACGAATCTCTATTTTCTTACCTTCTTCTCCGATATTTAACAAATGAGGGCCTTATCATGAGTCCATAAGATGCAAATTCGATTGGCAAAGTGAGACACCCACACGGTGTATCGACATATACTAATGGACATGCCGTACCCGTATAACGTGCATTAATTTCTTGGTTTGGAAGGAGTGACGAAGATGGCATACGCTTTCGGACTAACGCTATCTCTTTCCTTCTAGACGATTAGATTTCAACTTTCATGACAGGTACGGCATATATTTTGAGAGAGATAAAGATAGTTAGACTTGGTGTAATATGTCGATGACACGGTCTATAGTGGCGTCTCTCTTCAACAGCTGAATTTGAATCGCAATAAGAGGTGATGGTCGAACCTCAGTACTTAGCAACACAAGTCGCGATTTACGCTGTCAGTTCAAGAAAACTTTTTCACGTTTACGAATGTCGAGAGAGTGACTTAAAATATTAAAAAGTCGACTATATCATGCCTTATTTCATTGTTTCGTTCAAAAGGATTTGATTGATTCTACCAAACAAAATATTGTATCGAATGAAATGTATACATGTATTTATAATCTTTGAAATGAATGTAAACCAATGGTTAAAACAGCTATGTACATCTGGGACAATAAAACAAGCAGTATTATTTTGAAATTTAACATTTTGTGGCATCAAGATAATTAATTTCTTTTCACTTTTATTCCTGTAAGACAGATAAAGATTATATCAATTTTAAAGTTTAATCTGCACCAAAAATTTAGCGCGAAAAATCTCACTTGAAAAATACGCGGCAAAAATGAGTTTTTTTTTTATTGACGGCTCTGAACTTCACCTTTTAAGACTTTTTTTCTTAAAAATTATCTGGATGCCGTAGAAACTGAGTCCTTGCCACTCTCATAGCTTCGAAACTAAGGTAATAAAGCAAGTGTTTTGTCAAAATATTGAAGTGCCATAATTATAGAATATTGTTATAAAAATTGAATTTTTATTACCCTTTATATTTTATTTTCCACATATTTTCTCTGGTAGTAATACTACGTAATGTTGGTATAATATCACTAATAGATAATAACTGATGACATCAACTAAGAGTAGAGGGCTTAGATTTATAAATATTTATTTTATACAAATGGCATTTCAGGGATATTCATGTGCGGAAAGAAAACCATTTTGAACTCAGATCTCCAATGTAGACATTTTATTAAAAACTATTTTAAGCTTGATGGTAACTTACTACAGTGGAGAACGTTCCCTCTTCATATTAATAAGAATAAAAAAATAATAACTACAAAATAATAATAACTAATCTTGAAGCATACAATGCTTCAAGAAAGATTGACAAGTCATTTACTGATGTCCGTAGAATGAGATGCTCAAAGGTTTTGGCGGATTGTTGATTTTGACTGTCTTAAAACAAGTAAACACACACGTACTATCGAGGTCTCTCGTGCCTTACCACTTTGTAGAAATATGCGTTTGTACTGATCGCATCGGACACGCCCACCTATCCCTAATTGGCTTCGTATTTTACTACGATTTATACTACGGCCAATCTTAAACAACTAGTTTTAAAATCGCCCTTGATGTCAGTACTGTCAACTGTCAATTTGCTTTTTCTGCTTGTTTGCGCACGCGCGCCATTGTTGAATGAATGGAGCGGGGCGTGGCCTGAAGCGATAGGCATCGTGCAGTGTGCAAGCGACTTTCGACTTAGGACTATAGATGTAAATCAACCGGTTTAAAACGTTTTAAACCAATTTTTGCGGTTTTAAACCAGTTTTCAACCATTTCAAAAGGTTTAAATGGTTTAAAACCCACCTATCTACAAAAATAAAAGAACTGTTTTTTACACTTCATTAAGGGCAATTTTTGATCACCTGACGTCATATTGAGTTTTTGCGGTTTTAAACCAGTTTTCAACCATTTCAAAAGGTTGATGTGGTTTAAAACTTGCCTGCCTACAAAAATAAAACAACTGTATTTTACACTTCATTAAGGGCAATTTTTGATCACCTGACGACATATCATGTTTCGTTTTAATTAGTTTATAGATAATAAAATAAAAATTACCTACCTACACTGCAATACTTACATAGGTACCTACTATACGACAACTTAAGAAGTAGTATGTAGGTTAACCTACATACTTTAGTTTCTTTATGTAAGTACAGTTACTGTGCTCATGCGATGAACATTGTATTTGTTCTGTGTCTGGGTGTTATTTATTTGTAGGTATACCTATATTTGTAATTTTAGTGAAGATAACTATTATATCCGTAACACAAGTAGGTACTTAATTAAAGTTAGTTAGGTATTTCGGAGTTAGATCAATGTGATGTTGTGTAAAATTTATTTATCTATATTTAAAAGAAATATATACCTATTATTTATAACACACTCCATTAGAAGAAATCATCAACAAAATGTCGTCCGTTTTACTTGCGCATGAAACAGACAACGTTGTCTTCAAGGCCGCGCCGTTGCCACCCCGCCCGCCGCGAATGTACCTACAGTGCTCGTCAGTGCATGGTGATTCACCCATAGGCCATAAATCGAAAAATATCAATGTTAGGTCTCCGTTAGATCTTCTCACTAAGTGATTCCCTAGTTAAGAAGCTTCCGAAAAGTATAAATAGAAATGTAATAAGATCAAATTATCTTCAAATGCTCCGTGGTATATCCGCACTCCCTAGCCCTACTCTACAACAATTCTATACGAAGGCCTCTGATCGTTTTTTTAAAACGTTAGAGAGCCACTCAAATCCTCTTATCCGAAGCGCATCCGACTATATACCTTCCACTTCCTCAAATCGTCTGTCCAGATAACCTAGATCCGTCTTGACGGATCAACCTAATCAGTTATCGGCAGACCTGAACCACCTCTTAGTTGCATAGGAATCCGCCAAAAATAAAGTCACGATAAACCCTTCAGATCTACCCCAGTCCTCTCAATTGTCGACTGATCCCACATGTGGGACCCGGTCGATTTTTCTATGCGCATCCTGACCGAGGTGTGTAGCGCTTGCGCCGCCCCTCTCTGGAGGGGCAGTCGCCTCAGACGAAGGCGAAGCCAATCTCAAGTGGTGTTTAGTCAGTACGAGTCTAACATAACTTCGAAGCCGGGCCGGAGTATCCATAGAGGATTCACCGCCTCCCTCCTCCGAGTCAAATTATCATTCATTTTTGTGCACTAGAAGTGGGCACATCTCGAGTCTAATAACCGCAACGCGCGAGTTATCAAAACCCTATCCCTGCTAAATTTATCAAAATCTGTGTATAACTTTAACACAGTTTATAGGTAGGTACTTCGTAATGTTTTTACCTCGGTAAAATCAAGATAAAATAGTTATAATTATGATAAACACAATCATCAAGACTAACGGTTTTAAACCGAAAAATAATGGTTTATTACGGTTTTAAACCGGTTTTTTGGTTTAAAATGGTTTTAAACCGATTGGTTTAATTGGTTTAAAACCGGCCTTACATCTATACTTAGGACTGATAAGGCGCCAGAAGCTTCGATAATACCCGCATGCACGCACGCGCGCACACACACACACACACACACAAACACGTAACTATTCAATTAATGTAACAGTAAAGAAATAAAAACAACAGTAGAATAAATCTAAAGTTATGCTCATCTTCTCTTTATGCCTGTTTTCAAAACATAGTCCTCTGACAGTTATAGGGGTATATCCAGCATCTCACCCTTGGAGCCGACACTATATAGATTTGTAATTACATAAATTAAGTTCTCAGTGACATCTTTACATATCAGAACGTGCTGAATGTCCTTTTCAGTTGACGTAAAGACGCGTGGTCACATAGTATATAACATGGTTTTTCACTTTCTGCAACACATCAACAATTTCTCGAGTTTACTGGCATCTCGAGAGCCCTAGTTTACTAGCATCCTATTAAACTTTTTAAAAATGTTTAGGAACAGCATAAAACTGCATATTTTATTAAACGATATCGTGAACTCGTGCTAAGCTCATTAATAGATCGATTTATAGGTCGATGAAAAGAAATTAAAACTAACGATTTACGGCATTTTTACCATATACCTTGTTTTTGTTTTTATTGAGTTTCCGATATTTCGGCACTGTTGCAAGCGCCATGATCACGGAGCAATAACTTATTGCTCATAAATCTCCCGTAAATAACTTATTTTACTATAATTTTAGTCACCATAAAAGTTTAAAACAATATAACGCTGTAAACAATGAAAATATTTTTCCCATTAAATCACAATCCTGCCCTCTGTTTGTCCCATAGAATAACAATGTGACTGGTTGGGAATAAAGTGTGTTCGTTCTAAGCAATTTTATTTGGGACATGTTTGAAATCAAACTAATCGATCTTAAATAGGTAAAAGGAGTTTTTTATATTATTGAAACAAAGAATCCTTTGGGAATTTGAATTACAATTACAAAAATACAAGGAGAAACAAAAGGCAAATCTACACTAATATTATAAAGAGCAAAGATTTGTATTTTTGTATGTTTACAATGAATAAACTCAAAAACTACTAAGCCGATTTCAAAAATTCTTTAACCATTGGAAAGCTACACTCACGCTGAGTAACATAGGCTAAATTTAATGCTAGAAAAACTTTAAAGAATTTTGTCCACCCGTGCGAAGTAGCGACGGGCCGCTAGTGTATGATATATTTCAATTTCGGAAGATATTTTGCCAAGACTTCGCAATATTGGCAAGTTATCACTTAAATAAGTAAAATTAAATAAGTGTAATAATTTCACAATAAAAGTGGCAAATATACTTTGAACATTGTAAACGCAAAAATAATAAAACTTATTATTCTTACCACCAAATTAAACTTTATTAATATCAAAAGTTCATTTTAGGAAACAAAATACTCGCAGCTCATTGGTCAATGAAAGTAATGAGCATTTAGCTATCCTGCACGCGAATGATAAACGGCCCAATTATTGTCTTGTTATCGCACTTAACGTATGTATTTCACAAGTTTGAATCTGTCGGGAGCTCACTAAGGAAGTGCTCACCATGAATTTATAGTGGATAATGGACAACTCGAACCTGTGCGGTTGAGTCGATCCTAAAAGTCAACCCGGTTCATCGGTTATGTGCGAGAACGCTTAACCAATGGGCGTACATAATTTTCTTAGTAAGCTCAATCCTTGTTTGGCAGAAAAAAGCGCTTGCGAGCGCTTGTAAGAAAAATGGCGATCGCTGAGCGATAATAAGCAAAATGTCGGATTGTGTCAACGCAACTGAAGTTAGCAAACGTGTCCTGGCCTAGAACAGTATAGTTTGTTTTTTTTGTTTGTTTTTAAGCACGCAACAAGGCCGTAGCTAGGGGGGGGCATTATCAATGGTTTCGGGCCGGTGCATCCTGGGCGCCGTCGTATATAATTCCTTAGGGGATTGCATACGACGGCGGCTAATAATCCGACAACAGGGGGGGAGCTCGGCTGGCGTCCTGGGTATCCCGGGTAGCGGTAGCCGAGTATGGGGAGTTTTAGGCGACGCCAGTTCTGGTGTCGCCGAAGGAGCTCGTAACCCTGTACGTAGTGCAGGGCCGAGGGCCGCTACCTTCAGGTGGGGGCCGCGGGGAAGACAACCCCTCCAAAAATTCACCCGCGGGGGGCCTTCGGGCCAACAAGGGGGAGCTCGGCCGGCGTCCTGGGCATCCCGGGTAGCGGTAGCCGAGCATGGGGAGTCTGAGGCGATGCCAGTTCTGCCTGGTGTCGTCGAAGGAACTCGTAACCCTGTACATAGTGCAGGGCCGAGGGCCGCCACCTTTGGGTGGGGGCCGCGGGGAAGACAACCCCTCTAAAAAATCACCCGAGGGGGCCTTCGGGCCCAGCTCGCGTCAGCGGGCAAGTCGGGGCGTGTTCCGATCCGAGGATCGGTTCCGGCCCAACCGTAACCTCGTACGTGGTGCGGGAGCGGGGGCCGCCACTTAGGTGGGGGCCGCGTGGAGAAAACCACTATAAAAAATCGTCAAAGTCCCGGCACTGGGATACGTGGTGTCGGGGCGCCTCTCGGAGGTGGCCGGCGGAGCGCAGTCGGCCCATTAGCGGTCGCCCTGGGGTACCTCCCGACCCCCCAGGCGTAAGTAGGGTTACCCGGGTACAGGGATCTCTGCCCGGGTGGACGTCGTTTCTCCCATACTCGTGGGTACAAAAATGAATGCCTTTAAAAATAAAAATAAATCTAGACGTGGTTCAAAACCAGTATCTGGTGAAGAACGGAAGATGGACAGCGCACAGGGTCCGGGGCAAAACAGTGCACACAAGAAGACTGCACCCCCAAAGGAGGGTGAAGCGGAAAGGGAGCGCTCTCCCGTCTTATCCGCAACAAAGGGCGGCGGAAAAAAGGTGGTTCTTAGATTCCCTCCACCCACCCGGAAGGAACAACCACCTCAGGAGGCCATGTCGGAGGACGAACCCGAAAGTTGCTCGGAGGAGGAGTCGGAGCAGTCGGATCAGACGGAGCAGTCTGACGGGTCGGTGTCGACGCAGACGGCGGAGGACAGGTTTTCGAACCTCAGGTCTGTAGACGAGGAGGAACGAAAGCGATATGCATGGTTTCGAAACGAGGGCACCACTAATTTGCGGGATATCGGCCGGGAGCTCTATGACGAGGAGAACGGTCTGGGACCTGAGACCCGGAAGTACCTCAAGATCCGGCTGGGCGCCATGTCGAAAGCCATGAAGGGTATGTCGGAGCTTGCCAGGGTGGTCCTCACCCGCGAGGCGAAGAGAATGGCGCAGCTGCTCAAGATGAACCGTCAGCTCATAGCTACGGTACAGCAGCTAAGCCAGGACGTTGACAAGCTGAAGGAAGAGGCGGCTAAGCCCCTGAAGCCTGCTAAAGAGATGCCCCTGAGCAGAGATGGAATACTGCAGGCAGTAACCAAGGCTGTAGACGAGCGGCTCGCGGCCAATGATGGCAAGCTGCTCCAGGCGGTCAAGCAGGTGGTGGAAGAACGCCTGACGGCGTGGGGGAAGAAGACCACCCTCCCACCGAAGCCAGGGACTGGACAACAGGAAGCCAGAGCGACGGGACCAGCACGCAAGGAGGTTGTGGTAGAACCTCTACCGCCCAAGCAGGGAGAACTCTGGTCAGAGGCGATTGGCCGCAAAAAACGAAGAAAGGAGGTGAAGCGCGTGGCGGCGGAGGCCAGTCAGAACGCGGAACCAAAGGTGGCGGCTACCAAGAAGAGGTCCAAACGGAGGGTCGACCTAAACCCACCGAAGACGGCAGCAGTAACGCTGACATTAAAGCCGGAGGCGCAAGCGTGTGGTGAGACATACTCCCACATGCTGAGACGGGCCAGGACAGCGGTTTCCCTTACTGACATAGGCATCACAGCCGAATTCAGGACAAGGGAAACTCAGACGGGTGCACGAATCATCGAGCTGTCGGACGGGAGCGGAGCACTAGCGGATCAGCTGGCAGAACAGCTGCGCAAAGCTGTCGGGGACGTGGCAGTGGTATCCAGGCCGGAGAGGACTGCAAACCTGCGGATCTCCGGCCTGGATGACTCGGTCGAAGAGTCAGATGTGGTCGAGGCCATATTGGCGAAGGCAGGATGCCAAAGATCGGCGCTAAGGATGAAGGGGTTGAGACCTGGATCCGACGGTCTCGGGTGGTTGATCGCTAACCTACCAATTGCAGCCGCCAAAGCGATCAGCGCAGACGGGAGACTCCGCGTTGGCTGGAGCACGGCAGAGGTGAAGGTGTTGACTGCCCTCCCTCTGCGATGCTTTAAATGTCTATCTCTCGGGCACACCAAACCCAAGTGCCCCGAGGCGACGGACAGGAGTGGCCTATGTTTCAGGTGCGGGGCGCCTGGTCACATGGCCGCCTCCTGTAAGCGGGAGCCGGCATGCTCGGTGTGCACCGCCTTCGGGCGGCCGGCCGACCATGTCATGGGCAGTCGCAGGTGCGACCCACCGGTGGTGAAGGGGAGGGCCCC
Organism: Calamotropha paludella; assembly: GCA_927399485.1. Classification (NCBI taxonomy): domain Eukaryota; kingdom Metazoa; phylum Arthropoda; class Insecta; order Lepidoptera; family Crambidae; genus Calamotropha; species Calamotropha paludella. The sequence goes on along the minus strand of OV656830.1, from coordinate 8,161,610 downwards.
TCCACCACCGGTGGTCCCCATGGAGGAAGGGGCACCCAGCCCATCGGGTGCCCAACCCCCCCCGTAAAAACGCTCGGGGGGGAGAGAGCGTCTTCCACCCCTCCCTCGCGGGAGGGGCGTGAAGACGCCGGAAGCGCGGGCGCGAGCGGGGGTCGCACGCGGAGCGCTTGAGGAGGACCCTCGGTACCATCTTCCGAGGGTAGAGCCCCCTCTCGCCGCCCCCAGGTGGCATCGGAGCTTTTCTCCGAGGCCGCGTGGGGGGGTCGAGGGGTGCTCGGCGGGACGGCGGCCGCGGAAGCCCCCCGGGAACCCGGGGACTTCCGAGGACGCACGTCCCGATTGAGGTGGAGAGGGGAATTGACTGCACACCTCGGTCGCCACTATGGTCGGTCGAGTGGTGCGTCGGTTCTTCTCCCCACCAAAAGAGGGCCAGCGGTTGTCGGAGCGGGAGACCGGCAGCTGCATTGCACTTGGCCCTCAGGCGTGCGGGGTGTTCAAGGCGTCACGGTTCACCCCGTTGCTCCGTCCCTCACGGAGCATAGGCGAGGTCCGCCCACGAGCGCGGACCCACACTGGTTCGGGTCGCGGGAAGAAGCCGTAAGGGGCCACGCGACCCCCACCACTGTGTTGCGGGACGCCGCAGGGTTTTAGTGGGTAGGCCTTCAAGCCTTTACCGGGCGCTAGGCCGGGTAGGGGCATGGAGGAGAGTCCCACATATCGTCTCGTGCTCTCCCGGCACGAGCGAATGCGTAACGCATTTACTGCGAAAAAAAAAAAAAAAAAAAAAAGGGGGAGGCATTATGGGGCAATGCCCTACCTTGAAATTACAATGCCCTACCTTAAAAATACCAAAAACTAAGATAAATTAGTATAATTAGAATGTTTTATAATTTTTATATATTTTATGCATTTTTCAATGCGATCTTATAAGATAAATTATCATAATAGAAAAATACTACACTACTGGAAAAAAATAATAGATCAAAAAAAAAACAAATTTTTGGGTAATTTTCAACAGGCCGTAACTTCGAGAGAAATGGTCGTACAGAAAATAAAAAAAAAAGTAAATTGTAACTCCAAGTGTCTAGTTTTTGGATGAGAACTTTAAAATGTTGTACGCTCCGCGGTTTTTAAGTAATCTTAGAAAAACCAGCAACTAAAAAATTTACTATTTTTTTTTAGTTTTATTTTTTGTCAACGGGCGTGGAAAAAAATTTTTATACACCTTGAAACGTCCACTTCTCGCCGAGATATCGGTCTTCAAATGGAAAAGGATATCGATATCTCAGCAACCAATGATCGCACAAAAAGATAAAGGTGAGTTTCAAGAACTTGAATGAATTCTCTTTAACGACTAGCCATTGCTTTTCTGAAAAAAAATAGTTTTATTTTTGTCACATGAATTTGAAAATGCAACAAAATAAGGGCTGTTGGTGATTTTTGGAAAATCAAATGCTGGATCGAAAATATTGAAGAAACCACTTGTACGATATCGGTACGGGATCCCAAAATCCACGAGTTGAAATAATGAAACTTCAAACTCAGAACGAAGACATTTTTACTATTAATACTTACTGACAACCCAAATCATAGCACGATTCAAAATATATGCAACACCATCTTTTGGGAGTATGAAGAACTAAACATACATCTGTACAAACACGAGACTTAACATTCCGCCCACCAAAGACTAGTCTTTAATATCCGCCCACCTTGAAAATAGGTAGATATAAAGCTACAGACATATCTTACTTGCAAACAAACATTATATTTTAAATCAAACAAGTGTGTTCATTACATTTAACATAAAAACATATCTCAAGAATTAGAAACAGATTATTTAAAATTTGAACAATAGCTGGAACCTCACATTTTGTAAACAACAAAAAAAAATATACTTACACAAAATTATGTATCATTTGTAGGCAAAAGACGCAACCTCGAAGTTGGACGCTTGATGATAGAGTTTTTACAACGAACCGAGACTACTCGTGTAATTTTATCTTTACCTGGATGCAATTCAGAAATTTTTCCATACAACCACTTAGCCGGAGGTAGATTATCCTCTTTTATTAGGACTACATCTCCTATTTTGAAACCAGGAGTACGTACAGACCATTTGTAACGTTGGAAAAATTTTGTCAAGTATTCGGCCGACCACCGCCGCCAAAAGCATTGCACCATCCTTTGTGTTAATTGCCAGCGCCTTAGTGTGCTGAGATGTGCATGTTGTTCGAAGTTGTAGTCTGGAGCCAACACAAGAGGTTGTCCTACAAGAAAATGTCCAGGGGTTAGAGGAGCTACATCCTCTGGTTCGCAACTGGCTTGAGATAAGGGTCTCGAATTAAGGCAGGCTTCTATTTGAGAGAGTACAGTACATATCTCTTCAAAAGTAAGAGTGCTATCTCCAATCACGCGCTTGAAATGGTGCTTCACACTTTTGATCCCTGCCTCCCAAAGCCCTCCGAAGTTGGGAGCGTGAGGAGAGATAAAGTGCCATTCTGTGCCATTATTGGCTAAAACTTCTGCTATTTCACGATCGACTTGAGTTTTTTCGTTTTTGAACAAACATAGCAACTCACGGGAAGCGCCCACAAAATTTGTGCCATTATCACTCCAGAGATGACTACAATGGCCACGTCTGGCGACAAATCGTTTGAAAGCAGCGAGAAATCCTGCTGATGTTAAATCTGAGACGGCTTCTATGTGTACGGCTCGAGTGGCCATACACACGAATAAACAAATGTAGCCTTTGAACGACTTTTGACCTCGACCTTTTGACACTCTTATATTGATAGGACCCGCAAAGTCCACACCAGAGTTAAAAAACGGCTTGCTAGGTGTAACCCTGCAGGTAGGCAGTTCTCCCATCAACGCGTTACGGGAAACGCCAGCATAACGGATACAAGGAACGCAATTGTGTATATGCCATCTGATTAAAGTTTTGGCTCTTAATATCCAGTATCTCGGTTGCAAGAAACGGAGCATCAATTGTTGTCCTCCATGTAACGTTCTCTCGTGGGCTTCAGCTACTAAGAGTTTAGCCAGCTTCGATTTGTTATGGACAACAATAGGATGCTTGCTTTCAGGTGGCAATTCGGAGTGACGAATTCTTCCACCAACTCTCAATACACCATTGTCATCAAGAAATGGATACAAAGAACACAAAGGGCTCACTTTACTTACCGCTCCCTTTAAGCGGAGTGCTCGGATGTCATCATGGAACCAAGTGTTTTGACAAATAATAATGCAGATATTTAGCGACTCCTTTATTTCAAATACAGAAAGGTAAGGCAACTGTTTGACGTTGGGTTCACGACATCTTTTTGTGAATCTTCTACAAAAAGCTATTACTCTGACCAGCTTTCTTAACGAAGAAAATTTATCCCACAACCATTCATCTTCATCTTCGTGAGAAATCGCAGTCGCATGGACGTGAACTACTCTTTCTTCGTCATTATGATTTATAGAGCTAGGTCTGAAGTAACTAACGGAGTCGCTGCGTAACCAACTTGGCCCTTGTAGCCACAGAGGATTTTGTAACAGTTCGAGTGGTGTTGTACCTCTTGACGCGATGTCAGCAGGATTGTCCTTTGACTGAACATGAGACCATTGTGCATTGTCTAATAGATTTAGTATTTCCGATGTGCGGTTAGCTACAAATGTTTTCCACCGACTTGGGTGATCATTTAGCCACGCCAGCACTACTGTAGAATCGGTATATGCATGTAAGTGGTCGTTCGGAATTCCCAGTACTTCAGCTACCTCTACCAATAAGTGACTCAAAAGCACAGCACCACACAACTCGAGTCGCGGAATTGAGATTTGTTTTATGGGTGCCACTTTGGATTTAGCAGTTATTAAGTGGGTTTGAACATTTCCTAATGCATCGATAACACGAATGTAAACGACAGCAGCATAAGCAACGTTGGAAGCGTCGCTGAATCCATGCAGTTCTACACTGGCGTCATTTGTGGTAGTGTTTATCCACCTAGGTATGTGAAAATTTATCAATTTAATTAATTCACTGCGATATGATTCCCACTGTTTCAGAAGTTCCGGCGGCAGCGCTTCATCCCATCCCATTCCAGCAATCCACAGTCTCTGAATGAAGACTTTAGCGGTAATTATGCATGGTGCGATCCAGCCTAATGGATCAAACAAACGTGATATTTCGGAGATAATTTTTCTTTTTGTTTCAGGTGTGGAGGTTGCAGTACAAAGAGGCAGTTTCACTGAATAATCGAACTCATCAGTGCTTCTGTTCCAGGTAAGTCCCAAAACTTTTGTTATCTGATCTTGTTTCATTTCAACATCTCTTCCTGTATCTTCGTTGAAGACATGCAAAAGCTTGTCAGCATTGCTTGTCCATTTCTGTAATTTAAAACCACCTTCTTCTAGTAGTTTATTCAATTGTTTATAAACTTCGATTGCTTCAGTTTCAGATTGACACCCAGTCAAGACGTCATCCATGTATACATCTGACTTAACTCTCTCAGCAGCCAACGGGTATTTATGGCCTTCATCACAAGCTATTTGTTGCAATGACTTGACTGCTAAGTATGGGGCACAGGCTGTACCGAATGTGACAGTCAGAAGACGATAATCTTCTATTTCGTCTTGAGTAGTTTTTCGCCACACTATTCTCTGAAAATCAACATGTTCTTTAGCAACTTTTACTTGTCTAAACATCTTGATGACGTCAGCGGCTAGACATATAGGATGACGACTCCATTTCATAATAATGTGTCGTAAATCTGCTTGCAGTCTAGGGCCTACCATTAAGGTATCGTTCAGAGAAATACCATTTGTTCCCTTACACGATGCATCAAAAACCACCCTCATTTTGGTAGTGCTTCTGTCCTCCCTAATCACTGCATGATGTGGCAGATATACTACATCTGGTTTATTTCTCTCAGTTTCATCTGAGATCTTTTCCATGTGTCCAAGAGTAATGTATTCATCAATCACCTCTGCGTATTGTGCTTTGATTTCAGGATGATTAGAGAACCTTCTTTCTAGACCTTGTAGTCTTTTCATGGCAATATTCCTTGAATTACCGTACTAACATGGAGGATCAGTACTACGGAACGGAAGATTTACCACATATCGACCAGACTCATCTCTTCGAGTGGTTGCTGCATAATAGTCTTCACAGGTTTGTTCCTCTTGCGTCAGACGTTTCTTGAGCGAAATAGGTTCGGGTTCTAGCTCCCATATTCGCTTAAGCAAGTCACTTTCTTCCACTTTTGCATGCATGCTGACGACAACGTTATGACAACCCTGGCGCAGATCATCAACTCCTCCAGAAAGAATCCATCCAAGGTAAGTATCTTGGGCAATTGGAGTGCCTTTAGGGGCTTTTATTAGCCCTTCCTTTATAATATGGCAATAACTCTCGGCACCCAACAAAACGTCAATTTTGCTGGGGAAATTATAATTTGGATCAGCTAGTTCAAGCTTAGAGATCTCAGGCCAATCTAATAAAGTGAAATTTCTTTCAGGTAAAACTGAAGTTAGAGTTCCGAGAACATGGGCTCTAACCTGAATTGAAAAGGAGGGGTCACAACGTGACTGAATATTTAGCATTACCGTATACACTCGGCGTCAAAAAAATCGCACCTCTAAGAAAATCACGTTCAAATGGCATTAACTCTGGATATGCACATGCAGTCGTATTAATTATAATTTTATTTAAAAGGTTACTTAATTAACTTAATAAAAAAACATTATTTTTCATTATCAAATAAAACCTAAAGCAACAAATAAAGGGTCACAAAAATTCTAAGGAAATTTTGCTGCTCGGGAGAGTCGCGAGTTGCGCTAACTTTGTGGGTATAAAGAGGTCAACACGGGTTCAATGTGGGTCATTCGCTATTAAACCGTTGAAGGGGACACACGCACTGATTTTACTGAAGAAAGAACATCTGGAAAATGGACACTACAGCTGATGAGGCCGCTCAAGTGGTTGCACTACTGCAAGCAGGGGTGCGGCAGTGTGATGTCGCCCGGCAACTGAATCTGAGCCGTTTTTCGGTTCGTAGAGTCTACCAGCGCTTTTTAGAGACCGGTGGCTATATCCGGCGACATGGGTCCGGTAGACGTCGCTGCACTTCGGAAAGAGACGACCGGTTCGTTGTGTCGTACTCTTTGAGAAATCGCTTCTCAAACGCTGTTCAGCTGCAACAGGAGCTCCAGGCAGTTCGCAGACGCACCGTGAGTGTATCCACGGTTAGAAGAAGACTGAAGGAGAAGAACATAGCAGCCCGCAGAGCTGCTACAGGTCCAAAATTGACTGCAGCGCACCGACGAGCCCGCTTGCAGTTTGCTCGCGACCACGTCGATTGGACCATTGAGCAGTGGGGAGCTGTTCTCTTCTCAGACGAGACACGAGTGTGTCTTTTCTGCAACGACCGACGAAGAAGAGTATACCGGAGGCAGGGTGAACGTTTCGCTCAAGCCTGCATCCAGGAGACGGTGGAATATGGAGGCGGATCCTGCATGTTCTGGGGCGGTATGTCGGCTGCCGGCAAAACCGACCTGGTCTGCGTCTCCCGGACCGGAGGTGCTCGCGGACAAGGGTCGCTGACTGCGCGCCGCTATATCACAGAGATCCTGGATGTGCATGTGGTCCCTTTTGCCGAATCTTTTGGCGAGGGGTTCACATTAATGCACGACAACGCTCGCGCACACACTGCAGCCATCGTGAACGACTTCCTGCGGAGGTCCCAAATTCCTGTGATGCAGTGGCCAGCGAGAAGTCCTGATCTGAATCCGATAGAGCACCTCTGGGACCATCTTAAACGTAAGGTTCGATCTCGGGATCCGGCTCCTTCGACTCTAGAGGAACTCCAAACCGCGGTGATTGAAGAATGGGGTCTTATCCCTCAAGAAGAGCTCCTGAAGTTGGTGAGGTCTATGAGGGACCGTATGGAAGCCGTCATCAGGGCAAGGGGGGGTAACACTAGATTTTGAGTTAATTTTAAGACACTTTTTGTACATTTTTTTTGTAAATTATCGATTATTAATTAGGACTTAATTAAGATTTTTTATTATTTTTCAAATTTTTATGCTTTTTGTATAATTTTAATTAAAAAAAAGATTGCACTTAATTGTTGTTTGATGCTCCTTTTTGTTACCTTTCTAATGATACCTAACACTATCCTCTATATAAGGTTTAGGAATTTTTGAATAAGATTTTTATAAGGTGCGATTTTTTTGACGCCGAGTTTATTTAGAGGTAAGGCCACATTGTCCCCCACCCAAACCAGATATAGCGCTTTTAGTAGCTATCTTTTTAAGCCGCAGCAACTGAACTGCAGCTTCCGATATAAATGAAGCCTGGGACCCTTGATCCAGCAGTGCTCTCAAAACTTGAGACGACCCATCTTTCGATTTAGCCTTGATAAGGGCTGTAGCTAACAAAACTTGATTATGGACTGTACCTTTAGAAAAATGGGCGGCAATATTATTAACGGTCTCGCTTTCTGATACAGCATCAGTAAGTTTAATTTCAGGGGCTGTACCAGTCGCTGCTGTATCAGAGTGGCTTTTGGGATGCAATAGGCTGTGGTGCTTGCGTTTGCAGATACGGCATTTGGTAAATACGCGACAAACCTTGTTCGAATGGTTATACCCGAGGCAATTAAAACATAGCCCCAATGAGAGGACAATGCTACGACGTTTATCAACATCCTCATTCGCAAACTTTTTGCAATTGTATAACTTATGTTCTTCAGAACAATGTGGGCATGAAATATTAGTGGTTGTATGCAAAGCTTTCGGATTTGAAATAGAGATTCTGGATTTATTTTTAGGTTCGATAAATTCTAAAGCACGAAAACGGGTACCTAAAAACTCTTTAAATTGTTTTAGTGTAGGCAAATCATTGGAACAGTTACTAACCTGTAATTCCCATTGCTTGTGCGACTCAGCGTCCAACTTCAAACTTACTACGTATATTACAATTACGTCCCAGGAGCTGACGTCGATGCCTAGATTAGATAACTCATGCAAACAATCAGTAGTTACATCTAACAGTTCCTTAAGGGCACTAGATGATTCATGCACAATAGTACGTTGACTAAATAGGCGCTTAAGAATACAGAAAGATATGTACCTTTTATTATTATAACGGTCTTTCAACATATTCCAGGATTTTTCATAATTATTTTGCGTAATAGTTACATGACGTATAAGTTGCTCTGCTTCACCTGACAGCTGGGTTTTTAAATAATGTAATTTCTGTACATTGTCAAGGGAAGCATTATTATGAACAAGTGATGTAAATAAATCGCGAAATGAAGACCACTCGACATACTTTCCGCTAAAGGTAGGAAGTTTGATTTTTGGCATTTTTAAAACTGAATCCCCTTTAGAACTGTTACTAGTGTTAGGAGAAGCATCGTCAATTTTTTTTGATACAGACTCATACTTTGAAAGTGAATTTTGAAGTTCAACCTTATAAGCCAAAAACTTTTCAAATACATCTTCAAATGTGTCATCCTTCATGTAACTCGATGTATCCAATTCCTTAGTAGTAAAGTCTGCAATTAGTTTTTCATGTTTCTCAACAAAATCCCGATACTGTCTCTCTAGAATGTCTAATCTCACCTTAATGTAATTTTCATTTATTCGCTCCTTAGGTGATTTTTTGAAGTTTAAATATCCCTTTTCAATTTGTGCTTTTAAATCGTTTAATACACGCAAGTCTCTCTCCATTGTGAAAATAATTCTTATAGAATTTTCTTAGTGGTATAACCTGATATCCGAAGTAAAATTGTACAAGTGTTACTATGAGACGTCTAGGCGAATATTCTAAGTCCAGACCAATTTTTCTGTAAATTTTCTAAGTCTTTCAAGCGTCTTGTATCGCTCTTAAAACCGGCATGGATTCCCCGTCTCGTCAATTTTTAACGAATTATTCTAAGTCCAAGAGCTTCTAAAATTTTACTAAGTTACTTGACACTTTAATATTAGGGGTTAAAGTATGAAATTGCCGATTTGTACTGAAAATCTATATTGTTTATTTTTTAAATTTTTAACAAATTTATTTAATCAAAATAGTTGCCATTATTATCTATACATTGCTGCCATCTAATGGGAAGGTCATTAATGCCTTTGCGATAGAATTCCGACGATCTAGACTGCACAAACTGTGTGAAAGCATTTTGTACTGCCTCCTGGGAAGAAAACTTCTTGTCACGTAGATAATTGTCCAAATCACGAAAAAAATGGTAGTCCGTTGGAGCAAGGTCTGGTGAATACGGAGGATGACGAATGGTTTCTAACTGCAGTTCCTGAAGGGTCAAAATGGTTTCTCGTGCTGTGTGAGGTCTCGCGTTGTCGTGGAGCAATAATGGTGAAGATCGATTCATGAGTCGGGGCTGTTTTACTGCTAGTTTTGTCAACATGGTTCGGAGTTCGGCACAATAGACATCTGCCGTTATTGCTTGACCAGATCGGAGAAAACTATAGTGAATAACACCATGCTGAGACCACCAAACAGTTACCATTACCTTTTTATTGGTAAGTTTTGCTTTAGGACACTGTTGTGGCATTTGACCTGGGGTCAGCCATTGCATTTTTCTTTTCCGGTTATCATAAAGAATCCACTTTTCATCACATGTTACAATTCGATCCAATATTCCTTCATTTCTGTACCGGTTCAACAAGGCAACACAAGTTTCAACACGCGTTTCTTTCTGCAGATCAGTCAAATCATGAGGCACCCATTTTTCGTATTTTTTTATTTTATTGATTTGACGCAAGTGAGTCAATATTGTGGGTAAGGTAACGTTAAACCATGCCGCTAATTCCTGGGTACTTTGACTAGGATCGGCTTCCACTATCTCTCTTAATTCATCGTTATTTACCTGTGTGGGCGGTCTTCCTCGTGGCTCGTTCTTTAAGTCGAAATTTCCATCACGAAAGCGTTTAAACCAAAATCGCACGGTGCGTTCATTAGTAGACCCCTCTCCAAACGCAGCATTGATATTGCGGGCTGTTTCTGCCGCGTTAGTTCCGCGTCGGAACTCGTATTCAAAAATAACTCGAATTTTCGCAGTATCCATCTTTCTTGTCTAAATTGAATAACAAAAACAATTGAAAGTCGATATTCAAATGTTTTACATTTTTTTAAAAAAGAACATCATAGAAACCATTTAAAAAAAGTTTCATTCGAAAACCTCAAACCATGAAGATTCTATGTCAATTCAAAGAACCTATTGCAATAAAACGGCAATTTCATACTTTAACCCCTATTATAATCACACTGAAAAATGTACTCACGGTTTCACTTATACTTTTTCTACCAAACACTTAATACTCCTTGTTCATCCATACATTAGACTGTGACATCAGATATCTTTAAACCAGGAACTTAATTACTCTGCATACAACATTATTTATAGTTTGTGCGTCTTCAAGCAAAAACCGTCATCCGGCTCGAAGGACCTTGTACGATATCGGTACGGGATCCCAAAATCCACGAGTTGAAATAATGAAACTTCAAACTCAGAACGAAGACATTTTTATTTAATTGACAATAGTCTTAAATACTTACTGACAACCCAAATCATAGCACGATTCAAAATATATGCAACACCATCTTTTGGGAGTATGAAGAACTAAACATACATCTGTACAAACACGAGACTTAACACCACTAATGTTAAGTGTACCTTTTCCAGTTCAATATGTCCACAAAAACCCTACAAAGAACCAAAAAATTATCCAGCCAGCCGTTTTTCTGTTTCACTTGATCAAATTTTTGAAAAATCAAAGGATCACGTGTTTTGATCTGAAAAGCTTATAATTTTTAAAAATAAAAAAAAAATGTAAAAATGTACTCACCTTTATCTTTTTGTGCGATCATTGGTTGCTGAGATATCGATATCCTTTTCCATTTGAAGACCGATATCTCGGCGAGAAGTGGACGTATCAAGGTGTATAAAAAAATAAATTAAAGCTAAATAAACAAAGTGTCTTATCCTTATAATGGGTAAGCAAAACAATTTTTTCCTACTTCCGTAGACTGAAAACCAAAACAAAAAAAAATTGAAAAAATTTTTTGTTGCTGGTTTTTCTAAGATTACTCAAAAACCGCGGAGGATACAAAATTTTAAAGTTCTTACTCAAAAACTAGACACTTGGAGCAACAATTTACTGTTTTTTGATTTACTGTACGACCATTTCTCTCGAAGTTGCGGCCTGTTGAAAATTGCCCAAAAATTTGGATTTTTTTTTAATCCTTTAATTTTTTCCAGTAGTGTACAAAAAATCGACTCGGTTCACAAGTGAATTCTCCAGCGGGAATCGAACCCGCAACCTTTGGAAATCCGGTCCAATGCTTGACCTAGAGGTCAGTTATATTCATAGTGTTTGATTTAGGAGCCCGTGCTTCGAGGGCAGATCAATTATGATAAAACTAATTCCGCCCTACCTGTAACCAATGCTGCCCTACCTCAAATTAGACTCTAGCTACAGCCCTGGCACGCAAGCGCTTTTTTTATGCCAAACACAAGGAATGTGTGAAGTGGATTTTAACTGATTTTAATAGATGACAATTAACTCTTTTATTAATGTTATTCCTGTCAATATCATTGGCTTTTGTCATTCTCTGGGTCTATGAAGATATATCTATATATTTGGTGACAACTTGGTGACTATACATACATTTACATAAACAAAGTCACCCAGTGAGCGCAGGCAGTTGATCATGTTGATCCTTAGTATATTATGACAATACTTTGTGTCTGTGTGTGTGTTTGTTACCATGTTGTCTCGCTATCCTAACATTGCAAAACTAAACTTTCCCTTACGTACTCCCGCAAAAACAATACGATAGCGTGTTTCTACGCGCTACAGCGCCATCTAGTTTATGAATAATGGACGACAATAGATGGTGAATGAAAAATTATACTACCCTTTTTTGTTAGAACCCAACTAGAGAATTGCTTTTGCACCGCACTAACAACTAATGTTAACGTTTAACCCTCTTAGTGCCATACATATTTTACCAATATATGCTAAAAATGCTAGTAAAAAAAGTGCATTTTTGTAGATAATTTATATGAACAAGAGTTATATTAAAGATGTTTATATAAAAAATATGCGAACCAAGATAGAATGCAATATAATGAATAAAAATACGGACACGGTAACACGGCCGTCACCGGTGCGCGCGCGCAAGTGAACTGTCAAAAGGAGCGCTATAACGACGCTGGCATTTATCACAACTAGCGAGCAGCGCGACGGCGCTCCTTGGGGGTTAAATGAAATAAAACTGATATAAATAATTCAAATATTATATTTCAATGTCAATCATAGTTTAAATTCATCATCATACAACATAAAATAACATATTTTTTTGCATATTAATTTGCAGACAAAATATTTTCTAGGCTCCGAATTATACATTTGGTATTAGATATAAAAGGCACAATTCCATTAAATTGTTTGTCAAAAACAGCTCATTAATATTAAGATAACATTAGTCAAACCATTTTAAATAATTAGTAAAATTTCAATTATTTTAATTATATAAATTATAATATAACTTCTTTTTAACCCTCCAATAAAGTTATTAAAATAAATAATGTCTGAATAATCGTCAATAAATAATACTATTACATTAAAAAAGAGATCAAATAAGTTTTTGCTTAAAATATAAATACTCTACCGTGTTCACTTATTACTATTTAAGTGACCCAAACACGCGTTTATTATCTAATGTTATTTAATTCTGACCCTTAACCCTTTGCGTGCCAGCTACGTAAATACTATTTAAACACTTAACATGTATTTTTATTTCTAATGCCAAACTCTAAAAAACCGATCTTACTTGTAGTGCCAAGAAATATTTATTTGTATAGGATGCCCAAAAAAATGCACTAGCATACTCGTAGTCCGCACCATGTTACAGTAGCGCAATACGAGTATTCTCGTAGCTGGCACGGAAAGGGTTTAACTCCTTCTAAATAGCTAAAACGTCACTAATGAATGAAAGTGTGCTATTATCGACCAATATTTTATCAACTACGTTCCTAACTACTCAGTTCGATCAGAATTGATTTTCTATAACATTAAAAAGAAAATAACAATCATATCTCCAACCCCTAAGATGCGATAAAAATATGGCAATGCTAAGAAAATAAATAAATACAAAATTGATTTAGTGAAATAATAAAATATTTTCTTTTGTAATTTTTTTTATATATTTTATGCATTTTTCAATGCGAACTTATAAGACCAATTATTATAATAGAATAATACTAGAAAAAATCGATTTGCGTCACAAGTGAATTCTCAGGCGGGAATCGAACCCGCAATCTTTGGAAATCCGGTCCTATTGAGCTACCGAGCCTTGTGAACACTCGTCGAAATTTTCTAGTACCTCTGATTTTACGCTGTAGGCCAGCGTTGTTTCATCAATGAGAGGAACATCCTCTCGTATTCGAAAGAAACATTTTTATAAATGTTTGGGAAATCGATAAAGATGAAACAGCCGCCTGAGAATTCACTTGTGACCCAATCGATTTTTTTTTTTTTTGAAATTTTTTTCTAGTATTTTTCTATTATGATAATTTGCTTTTGAAACATAGAGTTCAATATTGATTGAGAAAAGGAGTTGTGAGGCAAAATGTAACAAATAATTCTTTTTTATTTAAAGATTACTAATTAGTTATAAAAAATCGATACAATCGAATACTAATTATACCGATAACACTGCCATCTTGGTAATTTTATTATCACTGAATACAGTTCTACTTTAATATTGATGGAATACTGAAGGATTTAACTAACCACTTGAAAGTTTACTATCAAAAAATCTAATGGGTTTTTTTAATTAAAATTATATGCCAGGGTCACGAAGAATAACATGTTTTGACAGCTTGAAGAAAAATGTCTTTCACTTTTGCTGGCTTCGAGTCCAGCGATGTTGTGTGTTGAGCGGGTTGATTCTTTTTTTGTAAGTGCAGGAAAAAAATGATTAATCCTTCAAAGAATAAGTTGATTCAGCGTAAATTATAGATAACCTAACTTTTTGACATTTTTTATTTCCCAATTTACAGATTGCCAAAGTCAGCCAAATTCTGAATCCACGAATAATTTACTATTGCATTAGATTTAAGATAATGCTTACACCCTAGCTCCAAGTTTGTATGGAAACCACTTTGTCTCCTTTGACAGTTTGTGGTAAGTTAGACTCACTAACATTATTAGTTCTAAACATAAATATTTTCGTACTAGAAAATATTTAATTCCTCTGTCGGTCCTCGAACCGAAATCTCCTATACCCTATCAGGGAGAGTGCTATTCCAAGAATTCTACCAAGACTGACAGACCATAAAGATGAATTCTGAGTTTTTATACTTTGTCCAATGTAGGATGATACTTTTGACAGTTGACACCTATATAGAGGGTATAAAGTTGCTATTGCAATGTCAAGCCAAACGTAAGGAAACAAACGCAACCTTACTACGTGGCAATAAGTAAGTGACACCTGTCAAAAGTATCATCTTACATTGGACAAAATATAAGTTTAATTTATCTTTCAAACCTAAACGGCTAAACAGATATGAATAACATATGGAAAACAACTGAAAAATGAACTTTTTCCGAGGGAACAACGAAATTAAACTTAAGATGAGCATAGAGCCACGGGCAAAATCTAGTAAAAATAAAATACGTATGTAACTGTAAAAAAAACACTATTTGATGAAAACGATAGTTAGGAATACAACACAACATTGGGCGGTAGTAGCACAAATATGACAATGGTTACCTTTGTCATCCTATGAAAAGGGTCCTTAAAAGAAGTTGTAACAACAGGATATAACAAAATACGAATATAAATGAATTTTCGGTATCCGTAACATTTCTTTATTAAATTTTCACAAACGCGACAACGAACGAGAAGTTAATTATGTCATGTTCTTACCAATGAAATAGTCGATTTGTATCGATATTTTCCAAAAAGTTTGTAACAACTTTTTCTTATTGAGTAAAGTCTGATCATTCTAACTTGTCCTATTTTATAAACAATCTTGGTACAACTTTTTAACAATCATCATCACCCATTTAAAAATAAAATAATAACAAAGTCAATAATCTATTACAATAAATCGTTATTATAGACTGAAACCTATTGAATCTAGTTATCAGTTGATTTTTAATGCTGCATTTTCAATAAAAAGGAGTGCCAAGATTGTTTACCAAATAGGACAAGTTAGGATGAATAGACTGTACGTGATCCTTCTTACGAAATGCTGTGAGTCAAAAAGTTACAGAATATCAAATCACCAATTCTCCGTGATCGTATTTTCAATATCGATTACGTCAAAAAATAGTTTTGTTTATAGTAAATACCTTAAAATATTGCCTGGATCCCCAATTAACAACAAAAACTGATGTTCTAGGCATATCCAGAAAGTAAGTGTATTGAATTTTTGTAGGTTACATTTTTTTTATTGATACAAAAAAATTACATGGTTACCGTAGTACATATGTAAGCTATTTTTCGACATAGTCGCCATTCCTCTCAATGCAGGTAGTGAAGCAGGGTATCAACTTTTTGATGCCTTCCGCCAACCCCTTCGCCCACTTCTCCACCTCCTCCTTTACCTCCTCGTCGGTTGAAAACCTTTTTCCACCCATGTGCAGCTTCAGGGAGGTAAATAGATAATAATCTGAAGGTGCTAGGTTAGGGGAATGCGCGGGGTGGTTCAGGACATCCCATTTAAACGAGCGATGGAACTTTCCTTCGTGGCGTTGGCCGTATGTGGTCTGGCATTTTAAACTCGCGATACCACTTGCATACACTCGTACAGTCGATTCATAGCTTTATCACCATATGCAGTTTTCACCCCATTATAACCCTCAACCTGAGGTTTGACTTTCCAAACAAGATAACGGATGACAACGCGTATTTCGCACTTGGCGAGAGATTGGTTTTAGATTTTTCACAAAACGTGCTGTCGCGTCAACACTTCTCAACGTACTGACCTTGAACCGATCTCGGTGTGGAGGGGAAGAGTCAGGCTACACGTAAGTGTAGCCAACATGTCGAAAATAAAATTCATTCGGTCGTGAGAGCCTCAGTACACTTACTTTTGGGTATACCTCGTAACTATTGTAATACACCTTACAGGTGTTATGGACACAAAAATGAGTGAGAAAAAATCGTTAATTTCATTGGTAGGAAACTATAAATAATCAGGATTATTTCTAAGAGGCGTTGTGTTTAGTAATAAGTTTGACTTATAAATCTAGTCTTCCGGAATAGATTTCTTTTTAAATACATAAATAATTATTTTTATGAAAGAGCTATGAGCATTCCACATATATATTTATCGATCAGATGATCACCGATGTCTGTACAAGTTTTTCTTGCGCAATTCCTGAAAAAGAAAAGTAAAAATTATTTTATTATATTCTTTTTAGTTTTAACAATAAAAACTTTCTTCAGGTTGAGTTTAAACTTAAATGTTAAACTTAAAATCTAAACAAACGAACCCCCAGGGGCATGCACATGAGATTTCAAACAGGGTATGCAAAAGGCATAAACAAACTTCAAAAAGTCATAGAGTATATAAACACTATGGAATACATAGGGTCAATCCAGACAGCAACTGTGGTGAGTATAGGTTAAATACTAATAATAATAGATGCGAGTCGTTCCGTTAAGATAAATAATATTCCTCAAATAATCTTTAGCACAAATCAGTAAATTCACAGCAGTAAATCCCAAAAAGAAATAAAAATACTCCAAGTAGTCAACGGGTATTCAACCTCTTACAAATCTGATATTTAATGTAGATGGCACCATATAAATTAGTTAATGCTATTTAAGATATTAAAAATTGGGTAATTTAAAATTATTAAAGAACATTTATGGTAACATTTCTGTCTTACTAGATCCAACTAAAACTTGTAAAACAACTAATCAAATAATATTTTTAGATGATAATCCAAAAATGGAGCTTACCCTACATTATAAAGATTCTCGACAAAAAAATGACGGTAACTAGATAGGTGGTTCTTCCAACGACCGACAGATGGTGCTTATCTAAATAATTATCATATATATACCACATACAAGAAAAATCGTTGACATTTGAACTTAAAACCTAATCCATGCTGATGCCAAATAGTTTTTCTACATGCTTTAATTAAAGAAAAAATGCCAAAAACACTTACTCAAATCGTCAGCATTAGGACATTTCCTCATGTGCTCAGTGATGAGTATTTTAAGCACGGCTTTCTCTGATATCAGTCTTTGGTTAGCTTCTCTCAGTTGCTTTATTTCGTTCACCTGTTTCTTCATTGTCTCTCTTAGTCGTACTCTGGAAATTTCAATATTTATTATTCCATTTTTTATTTATTGTCTTAAGGTTTTTCCATGTAGGAAGGCAAAGGATGTAAAGCTCATACAGCCTCGTCTTCGGCAATTCTTTCTTAATTTTATGATAACTTATGAGCGATGGATGATAATCACTTCACTTACCAACATCTGTATAACTAACTAACATTGTAGATATAGGCAACAATCAATTCCAACTGTCAAATTACTTCATTCGATTTTCAGCTTAAAGTCTCAACTTATAGAGTTCAATATCAATTGAGAAAATTTTACTGTTTGTACTAATGTGCTGTTGTCCACAGAAATACCATAGAATGAGTAATTCCCAAAGAACTATTACTTGATCAAAAACTAAAGAAATGGCTTTACATGGACTGAAAACTCCATTTCGTTTGTTATTTCAATTGATTGAATTAAATAAATTTTGGACAAATCATAACAATTATTTAGCCACAAGCTAAGCAGAGCTTAGTATAGACGACCATGTCTCAGGAACAAATGATTGTACTAATCACACAATAATATGCCTTTACCGGGATTCGAACCCGGGGCCTTTGGTGCAGTATGTAGGCTCGTTAGTGTGGCACAAAGAGGACAACAAAATGTAATAAGTAAAATTATAATATTGTTATCCTCTTGTATTCCCAATAATATCTGTTGGACCTTGTTAGGTGTAACACTGGTGAGATGTATCATCTTAAACCAATATTTATGACTGCTCGTAAGTTTGTGTCTCAATATATTTTCGTTCTGTGTCTATACATTTTATTTATCTTTCATATATTTTAAAATTGATCATTAAAAACAAGCGTCAGAAAAATTTAAGAATGTTCTAGCTATTAAATGCCTGAATTTTCTCAAACGGCATTGGACTCTCTATGTTGGACATAGAGTCGAAAATTGTTGTAGAAATTTCTGGATTCATCTGGGATTAACTAAACTCACCTGTAACGTCTCGAAGCTGCTACTCTACTATTCAAGTCTTCTTTATTTCGTTTTTTCGGTGATTCCTCTTCAACGATAAAACAATCATCTTCTTTGGGATCATCTGCAGTTTTACCATTATTCTTATCAACATTGTTATGGACAACTTTTCTTTTGACAGTCTTTTTAAATTCTTGGCTCGGTTTCGGTACAGGGTTAAAAGGGGCAATTGGTATTTTATGCATCGTTAAAGCGCTAGGGTTAACTATAGTGATTGGTATCAAAGTACCTGTAGCGACAGGAACTATTCCTTGAATTGGTGCAATACTTGACATTCTTTGCATGTTCTTTTGTGATACCTTATTGTTAATGGCGAGTTTAAGTTTCTCTTTCGTATTATTTTCAATTTTATTCTTTTCATAATTATTGGATTCTTCTACAGCTTTCATTCTAACTTGTTTCCCATTGGGCAGTTTAATTATAACTTCATAATCTTCTGTATTTTTACCATCAATTGTAGAATTTGTTTTTTCACTATTATCTATGACTGGACTATCAACAGGTGTAATAGTAGGTAGAGATTTGATTGTTTTACGATTTCTTATCTTAACCTCTGGTTTACTGCTATGATTCTGACATATATCAGATGTAAGACTATCTACCACAAAATCTAAAGATTTTTGGCTCATCATCGGTGGGATTTTGTCAATTTCCGTTTTGTTACTATCAGCTAGCAAAACGTCTTGCGTCACTATAACATTTGGATCCTTAGAGTCATATGTCCTAATAGCAGGCAAGCTTTTCGTCATTTCAACGTTTATTAAATTGTCTTTCCTAATTTCTATGTTATTGTGTATTTTTATTACATTATTAGTGTATGATACAGAGGTTTCGTTATGAATATCTCTTTGTCGTACCAATTCGTCAGTTTTGTGTGTGTCCTCTGTGTGTTTATCAACAATGTCATGTTTGTTAACTACACGGCTTATTGTCGTGACCTGATTGGTCAATTTCGATATTGTTGTGGTTTCATACTCTTTTATTGTCCCTGATTCATCGCTTGATGATCTGAAGTAAAAATATTGATTGATTGAATAAATATTTTATTTATGTTGATTTGAATTAAGTGAAAACTATTACTGTTGTATATACGCAGTAATTAGATACAAATTACAGAACTTACAGGAACATAACATCACTAAAATAAAATTACCTTTTGTTTGGTCACCTTCACAATAGTTTGAGCACAGCAGACTCTTAATATTATTAAAAATTTGCAATGCTCAAATTCTTATTAAGGATGGCATTATATTTGATTTTCTTATTGCCAGTAATGTTAAAGGTTTTCTTTCATTTACACTATAAAAAATAAAATGGCCTTTGTTCAATAAGTGCATGAGTTGAAAACAAATCTGATTTTTATAAATATTCGTAATAGTCCGAATAGGTTTTTTCGTCAAACTGAAAAATATTAACTCAAGACTATATTTCGATGAATGATTATTTCGATGGTTTTATGCTTAGAGATTCCGGGTTCAATCACCATATTAGGCTTATTTTAAGTTCGTCTGGCTAGTAGCTACCACCACCTTTTCTAATTCTACCGCCATAACAATTTAAAGCATTACTGTATTCTAGCAGTTTATAATGATAACCAGTCCCTTCATGGCTGAGGATTCCGAATGAAGCACTTTGTCAATGAAGCATTTAAAGTGGTCAAGAATATCCAAATTAAAATAAAAAAATAACTAATTTAGACATGACTTCTGTAGAGTGAGCTAATAAAAAAAATCAAACACTATTATACTAGTTCCAAAAATATTCTTACAAACCTGCTAATAGTGATATTCTTCTGATTGTTGGTCGTATAAAGTGTAGCGTCCCCAGGGTCCAGTGGGAAGACCATTTGTGGAGTGTGAAGGTCGTCCGAAGTGGATGTCGGCACCGAATTCTCCAACGAGAGTAGACCATGCCTGTTAAAAGACTCTTTTGTATATCATATATTGTTTTTTGTAATTTCTAACTGGTCATTCGGGTCGTAAAGCTCTGTCGATCGACGATGATGTGGTCTAAACCAATCTTGTTTCAATTTGGAACTCATAAACACATTCTTATTCTAAAGCCTTATTCTAAACGATCTTATTCTAAAGCTGATTTATAGCCCGATGCAAATTTAATGGCGCGTCGGAACATAACGCAAAATGTTGCGCAGAACATAATATTAGGTATCTCCATGATGTAGAAGGGCGTGCTGCAGTTTAAACATTAATTTTAGGGCATCCGCAAAACTAGCAAGGGTGCAAGCTCGCGTCTTTGCATTGAAAAAATATTAGGGCAACTTGAAACGTGCATCGGGCCTGCCCGATCAATTGAGCATCGATTCGTATTACTATACGAATCGATGCTCAATTGGTCACACTTTTCGGAAGGTACAGAAATGATTATCGCTAAGAAGCGAAGAAGAATAATTGAAGTGCAATCTCACCCAGTATTATGAGATATGATGAATAAATCTTACAATGATCTGTCATTTTTACTGCCGGCGTTTTCGCCTATCCGATTTAAAAGTACCCGCTGAACGCCAAAATTGTATTATACTTTTTGTCCAATGTAGGATGACACTTTTGACAGTTGACACCAATATAGAGGGTATAAAGTTGCTATTGAAATGTCAAGCCAAACATAACGAAACAAACGCAACCTTAGTACGTAGCAATAAGGAAGTGACACCTGTCAAAAGTATCATCCTACATTGGACAAGGTATAGCAGCGTTGCATGAAGCGAACGCACATTTCGGTCGCCAACACGTCGTTAATCGTGACAAGAGCTGAATTGCAATGGTTAGCGCTTTGACCTACTAAACAAATAAGCTTCGGAAGGCATGTTAAATCCATTTGAAGTAGTTAGCACTCGCAAATTGGCAGAAGTCCCTCATAGAGGTTAATTCTCTGTATTTTAATTCTGTGAATCAACTAGAACTGCATACTTCTGAGTGGTATTAATACAAAAGTACGTTTTTATAAAGAGAAGAGGTCATATAAGTCGAGAAGAAATTACCGTGGTACTTGGCAACATGCTGCGGCAAACGCTCTGGGTACTATGCAGTGTTTTTTTATAAATCGTCTTGGACACATTACCTCCACACAGGTAGCACGGCAGAGCAACATGGAAGAAGAGCTTAGTACTCAACTAATTGTTAATACTATGTAATAAAAACGAATAAAAAACAACCACATATCTGAGCCCTCATGGCCCAATGTATCCTACCTATCCTACCTAGAGGGCTCGGAGTTGTGTTTTTATAGGCACAGTTAATCTTATAGAAATATGGCATTACAAATATTAGAATAAAATAAATATATATCTTTATTTTTATTTATTATCACATTTTCATGTCAAGATGAAAATGTTAAGGTTAAAAATATAGCATAAGCAAAGGTAAAAATTCTTTTTCTTTGTACACATTCGAAATCATGTTATTTAATAAATCTGTATGGACATTTTAATTAAAATATTAACAAAATCTGTGGTGTAACCCCATTAGCAAAGATTGTGTTGAAATTACAACAAGATTATTTACTTGCATGTCTCCATTGCTCTCTTGAAACCTTCTTCAAACGGGTTAACATTTTGCAGGTCTTGGAACAAACCGACTTCCTCACAGTTCCTTATGAAACGCGTTGGTGTGGGAGTCTGGTCAGCTGAAAGTTATCACCAATTTTTAATTTATCAAATTGATATTAAACCAGTATACCAGTAATAATAATAATAATAATATTTCTTACAGTCACACCAATTAACCTAGCCCAAAGTAAGCACTATAAGGCTTGTGTTATAGATACTAGGATAATGGCTATCGGTGTATATATATACATACATAAATAAGTAATATTAATAGAAATATATATAAATATCCATAACTCAAGTACAAATGCTCGTATTCATCACACAAGCATCTGTTCCTTCCTTCCAGGATTCGAACCCAGGAGCGTCGGTGCGAAAGGCAGGATCACTACCGTCGCACCAAACGGTCGTCAAACCAGTAATAGAAACATACTGTCTTGATCAGTTTTGCGTGACAGATTTTCGGTGACAGATTCAATATTAAATATTGACATTCTGTTCAATAACAAGGTGGTGGTTGATAGGCTAACCCATGTTTTTTTACATTCAGTTGCAGACAAAGCCAATTGGTGTTAAATGTATATTACTTCTAACTATGCCAGAACTAAAATTAAAAATAAACACTTTCAATAAGTGTCTGATAAATGTTAATACATCAACATAATATATTTATTTATTTAAACTTTGTTGCACACAAAATATGTACAAATGGCGGACTTAATGCCGATTGCCGATTAAGAAAAACATTTTGAAATATGACCAATTCCTATTTAAGGAAATTATCCTTCAAAATATAGAAAGGAGTTCTTTAATACTTATTTGAATAAAAAGAAAATAGTTTTGTTATCAGCATTATCATAACTTGTTTTTGTTACCGAAAAACATGCAAACAAATTAACTTATGTCATTGATTTAAGACGAACTACTGGTATACACATATCTTTGCTATGAATTATACTATCAAGATCTAAGGTGCCTGAATCAAAGATCTTCTTCAATCTTTGCGTGTCCACCATTGTCACACCATAATTTTTTAAAAATGATCTCATATTTCACAGCAAATATCAACAAACAAACAGTATCTACTTCTGATGCAGATATGATTTCTATAGAAAATCAAAATTTACCAACAAATGCAGCTTTTTGCTCCAAACCAAGTTGCAGATACATGTCGTGCTTCTTCGTATGCACAGTTAAATGGTCTTCGTTAGTGAACGTCATCCCACAGTCAGGAATGGAGCATGCGAAAGGCTTTTCTGGCTCGACCATTTTGACACTTGCTACCGACCAGACACTAGCAAAAAGTTGTGAAGATTCACAATATTGTATTTTTGTTGGAAGGAAAAACCAACCACCGCTTTGATTAACTCATGAGCACGTACAATAAAAGGTGTTGTCAACAATGTATCACGTTCA
The DNA here is from genome assembly GCA_927399485.1 of Calamotropha paludella. Taxonomy (NCBI): domain Eukaryota; kingdom Metazoa; phylum Arthropoda; class Insecta; order Lepidoptera; family Crambidae; genus Calamotropha; species Calamotropha paludella. The sequence continues at coordinate 8,138,280 of OV656830.1, read as the reverse complement.
AGGAGCAGTTTTAAGCGCTTTTTGCGCAGTTATGTATTTAAATTAAAAGTCATTATATTTAATAGTGATTACTCCATTCTCTATATAAGTATAAAAGAAAATAAAGTTATTTCTATTGAGAGTAAAAAGTAAAACATGAAATTCTGATAAGCAGACGAACGAAACAACTGACCTGACACAGACTACCTACCACTCTGTTAATGACAATTGAACCTGAATAGACTTGATGTCATTTTATTAAGATAAAAAAAACTTCAATTGCTTTTTTAATTCAATTGGTAACAAAAAGGTTAAAATAGTTTTTTTATTGTATGCTATTTTTCCTATAGGAACGTATTTCTGTTTAATGTATAAATCATCCGATTAACTCATTGTTTGTATTCATCAGTAGTTCTTGACTATTATCTACTGTTAAAAATAAAGAACTAAAGGATCTAAAACGTTTCAAATATTTATTAACAAATTATTCAATTATAACAAAAAACATGTTAGCAACATTAACATTCAAATAATAACAATTGAGCGATGCATTGATTCACCAAACATTGTGCTTTTTTACATAGTAACGAATACATTTTATTGATGAATTAAATATTTTTTCCTAAAATCCGAATTAATGTGTTTTAGGAGTTTGGAGATCTTTGACGCTATTTGAGAAATAAGAAGTATATCTTTCAGGGGAATATCCAATAATTTTGCCCTGGTGGGGTTGGAAAGAGCCCGAGTCCCTTGTTTGTCCCCTGTCGAAGAGTGGGTAAACCGTGGATCGCTTCTTCCTTGGTGAATCTTGCATCTGTTGTGTGGGGTAGGGGTCTACATATCTTCTTCCATTAATATCGTTGCCATCCGCTGTCGGGAATATCGTTGGCTATTAATAAAATATGGATGTTATGAGACTCTGTCTGTCCAGTCATATGATAATCACAATATACAAAGATAGATTAACTGTTGGAAATATTTTAAGAACAAGTATGTAAGAAGAGTAATTTGTAAAATATTGTGTTTAACATAATAGTATAACATTAAGAAAAACAATAATATTGAGATGGTATTTAATTACAAATATCTTTCATCAATTCTATAGATGATATTATAAAAACATTATTATTTCAATTGAATATTATCTTCATATACACAAATTAAACATGAATTATTATTCCCCACTGATTGTCATTTTGGTATGAATTATGTCATGTTAATCAGCAGCTAATAATTGTCTTGCTTGCCTGCGCCACGGCTGTTGAAGATACCAGGTGCTGGTTGAACTTGCGGTTCACCTCCGACTGTGTTTTGCTGAATGCCACCCATACCGACTACAGCTGGATTTGGCTCGTTTTGTTGTCCCTTCCAAGGTCTTGAATAAAGAACAATATGCGGTAGTAAACTTTTCACAATTTCAGATTTTATTTATTATTAAAAAAATAATTTCGTTTTTCTAAATTTATAATTGCTGAAGCATATAACAAAACTTTTGATGCATTTTTTAAAAACTCATTAGTTTTTATTCGAGGAGCTTTACATTGTATGATATTTTTTTTATATCTTGAAACATATAACAATTTTGTAATCAATAGTATATGTATAAAAAACTTACTTGTCGGGAAACAGTTCCCCGGGTTGTCCCCTAGTTTGAACGATTCTCTCACCATTAAGTTCAACCACACATCTCAAACGTGCGCAGCACGTCGGAAATTCTATAAATAATAATCTCCATTAATCATGAAGACAAAAATATTATAAATAAACACTTTAAACTAATACATACCAACGTTTTCATCTTCAATATACTCGTGACATTCTAAAGCGTTCTCTGGAATCTTTGGTTTTCGACAGCTGAAATATCGTAATGATAAAATTTAAATCAATACTGTATAAAGTTATTTTGTAAAATAACTATTATTACGTATTTAGTATGAATGTAATACATAGAGTAACCAAAGCCTTTACCCTACAGCCGCGATGAAGTACTTTCCATCTCTTATCTCACATCTATACCGATGGCAGGTGTAATGATCAGACCACTCCTGCCACGGCTGGTATCCTTTTCTTGAATACTTGTCAACGCAAGCTTGATCTGAAATGTTTTGTATAACCGGAAACTGAATACGCCAATAAGTTAAATGGAAAGATAAACATTACCTATTAAAATCAGTTTCATTATTTAGTGCAACATTTTAACATCGTATGTTACATATTATTTCATTTTTTTGTACCCATTAGATAATATTAATATAATTAAAAGAAACCACACTTACAGCTCACATCTTCTGCGAATATAGCTGGTACTACTAGATAGATTAAGAACACTAAGGCACTGAGCTGCATTTTTACGGTCTGTACCGTACCTGTAAATAAAACTTTATTATATCTACTTTAACTTCCCAATACACCTTCTTCGAACACACAATGAGTTCTGCATAAATGTGGCAAATTTTCGGCTAGAAATACAGTTTCAGTGGTTGATTATTTGACAAACACGGAAATGTAATATCCGTGAACAAGGAAAAGAAGTTAAATATTATGCGAATCTCACAGATATCCGCGTTAAAAGTCAACAAACAAATGAAGTTGTACTTTTTCATTGCTTAGTTAAAAATAAAGGTGTTAATAGTGACAGCCAGCCTAACCTCAGTAACATAAAGATTATAATAAGTATACGATAATGTAGATGAACTTAATATTTTTGGATGTTCATGGTTAACAAAATAGCACAAAGAAAATAAAATTAATGCTATACTTACACCATTAAAAATATTTTGAGAAAGTCATATCATAAATTATGGGTAAAAAAACATATTTGGTATAAGTAGCACTAACTTGTATTTATTAATACTTAAAGTTCAAGTAAAAATACTCACTCATTTTGCTATTTGATTTTTGCCACTGAACACAACACAAGGTACTTCAATCAAATGGCGATAAAAACCATAGCTTTTAGATCGGTCAGTGCTTACCAATCAATAGGCATATTCTAAGAAATCATTGTTGTTGTTTCATTGTTATCGTATTGTTTTCTTTGACTCATTTCATTACTGTTGTTCACAGTTTCACATTGCTATGGCACTTCTTCGAGGTAATAACAATGCTGCTCGCTGTTCTTTAAAAAAATTAAGTAAGTATAAACTTTTTACCACTATTCTATCGCAATACACAATAAATATTATTTCCTCGTTAGAAATTGTTATATCCTTATTTTTATATTATTTATTATTATAATAATTGTTATATCTTTATGTCATATTTACATAGTACTGTTGTACTATCTCATGTTAATGTATTTGTACAAGCACATAAAATAATCGAATACACTCACGAATTCAATTAATACTTTAATTGAAATGATTAAATAAAAACAAAACGTTAGTAACAAAAACATAATTCATCAAGTCACCGATCGAACTAAACGTCATTTGACATGACATGACGAGACAACAGTTTTGTGGGTGTTCATAGAAAACATTAAATTTTAAATAAAATAAAGAGTTTAATATCGATACTACCTACACAATTATGAATTAGCGTTTGAACGGTGCTAGCTATGAGGTGAGCCAAATATAATTTATTTTAAAACAAACAATAAAACAAGTTTTAACATAAACATTAGATTACTATATACATAATTCCATTTTATACTATCGATATTGTTCATAAATTAGGTGTTAAAAACGTGTAACTATCGATTTGTCTCCGAATGTAAGTTTATTATTACTCACTGAATTTCCGTCTGAATTAATTACTTGATTCATGGTCTGGGTCATGGTCAAACAAATCGTTAATTACCTTGATGTTTATTAAAATCAAGTAAATAATTATTACAGCATGTGTATTAGTTACTTTACAAAATTCTAACTTCCTTATATCTTTTCTAAATATAAATAATATTAATATTTTCATATTACTAGTGAGAAGATGTTAAGCTATCAGTTTTTAGGATGTTTTGTTTGTTTGACAGCATGTTTTCTTGGTTGTTTGTATTTAAGTACAGTCAGCTTCTGCAGTAGACCAACACTAAAATTATACTCCTATACTTATATTAAATATAATAAACCATATTATTATGGAGTTGTTCTGTTTTATCATTACTTATTGGTTTTTGAAATTAATATCAGTATGAAAATTAGGGGCAGATTTTTCCAAATACATTACAAGAAGATAATGGTGCTAGATGTATAATGATTAACATTAATTTCAATCATGTATATTTGTTATTAAAATGTTACTTATTAAAGTAAATAAGTTGAAATAACTATTGCTTTGCAACCATACTAAATTATTGCAATAGTTAACCGATTAGTTGCGACATACAATAACCAGAAACGAAGGCTACGAGCTTGATTCACATGAAAAATGAAGATACATTTTTAGTTTTATTCTGGGTAGATTTCCCTAAAACTTAATTTGAAGGAGTTATCATCGATTTAAAAATGACACAGCTCCCTTGCCTAGCGCCACATGCAAAATAGTGATCCGCAACAAATCGGTTTTAAAGTGTAATAAGTTTTCTGGGAATAGAGTAGCTTATAAATATTGTTCTCTTGGAAAATATAATATAGTATTACCTTGATGTCTTTACACCATATAACTATATATTTTAAATTATCTTGATAATAAATTATTATGATTCATCAGTTTTGGTTAAATATTAAAATAAATTGATGCATTTTATTTAAATAATTGAGTAATGTCTGAAATATTAAACCCTAAAGTTTTTGTGTGTGGATAACTAATCCACAGTGCACATCCAATAAATAAAGGACGCAGTGGGGCTTCTAGACTTGGGCCTAATTTTTAACAAAATAAAATCAGTGTTATTGAAAACAGAATCCGAATATTAATCATTCCTAAAAACTAAAGATTATAAAATATTATTTTATAATGATTATAGGTAAAAATTGCTAAACCATCTTATTCTTTTGTAGGAATAATCACATAACTATTTTTTAAAACACTACCTAAAGATCATAAGAAATATCCAATTTTCATACCTAACATACAAAATTGTATGAAATGAAGCAAACAAATGTAAGTGGTATTTTTCTTCAATATGTGTAAATATGGTAGTTTTTCACGGTCCAGGCTTTGATATTTATTATTTTATTATTTCTTAATTATTATGATAATAAATTCCAGTTAGATGTTTGAAAGTAAACATTCAAGTGGATAGTTACATCATTTAATATTTCATCTACATTAAATAAAACTATGTGTTCAGTGGCATTTGACGACTGTTTGGTGCAACGGTAGCGATCCTACCTTTCCACCAACGGTCCTGGGTTCGAATCCCGGAAGGGGTAGATGTTTGTGTAATTAATATGAGCATTTGTATCCTAGTCATGGCTATTTATTTCACAACACAAGTCTTAGCATATTTACTTTGGTCTATGCTAATTGGTGTGATTGTAACAAATATTATTATTATTTAAATTACCAAGGTAGCAGTGTAATTGGATTATATCTTCCTGTATTCAATTGTATCGGTTATTAACTTCTAATGTTATTTTTCTTTTTATCCAAACTGTGGATTGATTGGATATTTGGGTTTATACTTTTATTTATATGTTTTAGTAAGTCGTCATGACTGAACTTATAAATAAATATGAAACCAATCATTCTTTAATGGTCTTAACATATACTCCTGAATCTGTTTTGCAACAAATCCAATCACTGTTTGTTTGTTGTTATTCTCTCGTCGTAAACTTTCTCTCGTCGTCTAACTGGCATGTGGTTTTAGAGATCAAATATTTCTTCCTCGGATGCTACGCAAGGCTATTGAAATCAGGAAACATCCTAATTTCAATAGAGACGAAGGTTGGAGCGTTCCACCTGCTTGGGATCCAATAATTAATAAACGAAAACCTCCAAAAACACAACTTGATGATGTAGTTAGCTCTTTTTGCAAATAATAATAGTAAGAGGTCGATATCCTTCCCGAGTTTCTTTCGCCAGTTCTTCTCGGAAGGGCCTCCCGGTTTCTGAACTGGTAGTAGACTCAGTAGTATACAATGTTATCGTAGTGACAATTTAATAACTAAATAAAATGTAAAAATAAAACCATTTGATTTATATAACATTTTTAACAATTAGATGTAACCAATTAAAATATTGTGAAGGTAGTAGAAAAACCATTATCTTAGTCACACTGTAGTCAGGACTCCTGTAAAGTTGAAACGTCAGGATTAAATATAAAATAAAATATGCGCAAAATCCGTAAAAAATCCGTTTTTGGCAGAGTAGAATAAGATAATGAAAGGCGACTAATGATACTGGAGGTTATTTCCGTTATATGACGAACTCCGTGGTCAAGTGGCTTGCATGTCAGTTAGCATGATAAAGCCACTCTGAAGTCTCGGATTCGACCCTGGTCGGGTTAACATAGAAAAGGAACTTTTTTATATTGGCTGGTCGAGTGTTGAGATATCGTCATTGTTCTTTAGCCACTTAGATTCAGAATAATGTGTATGATATTGTCTAATATTTATATTTACTAGCGGCCCGTCCCGGCTTCGCACGGGTGGACAAAATTCTTTAATTTTTTTCTATTATTAAATATTTTTCCGTTAGCGCCATCTAGCGTCCGGTAGCCGAACTACTCGCGGTTAACGCGTTGCTAACGTAAAAAGAGCGGGAAAAAAAGGGAAAAACACAAACCAGTGTGATCTTAGATAATAGATTTATTATCTTTTTAAACCACAAAATTAGTAGAATGTGCTCAAGAGCTGCATTTGCTCATATCGCCATCTCGTTTTTTTTCATCGGACATCGAGACGCACTGCAGGCTACCACCCTTTCTTGGTTGCTATTCCTACCTGTCCCACCAAGCGCTTTTCAACATCCTTCATAATGCGCACAGCAAAGGAGTGGAACACCCTCCCTGCGTCTGTATTTCCAAGAACTTATAACCCGTCCATTTTCAAAACCAGTGTGAATAGCCACATTTTGGGTTAGCTCGCTCCATTGTGGGTTCTGTCTTGGTCCCCGGGGTTGATTGGGATCAAGAGCTAACCCATTCTAAATAAAAAAAATCAGAGGCTGAGATATCCTACCCGACTGTTATATCCCCCATTTTCGGGGAAGCTGCCGTCCTTTTGGCTTTGGACGTCTTTTGGTTGAAATGATGATTCAACTTTTTTCAAATATAGGATACTTAGTTAGCACCGCAAATTATAATTCACACATGAAAAGAATAAATAAATAAATATTTCCTACACTCACACCAATCAGCCTAACCCAAAGTAAGAACTGTAAGGCTTGTGTAATGGATACTAGGGTAACGGATAGATATACATACATATTCATAGAAATATATATAAACATCCATGACTCAGGTAGAAATGCTCGTATTCATCATACAAACATCTGCCCCTTCCGGGATTCGCACCCAGGACCGTTGGTGCGAAAGGCAGGATCGCTACCATTGCACCAAACGATCGTCAATCATATTTTTTTGTGCCTTTGCGTAGTTTCCTTAATGGTTTAGAAGAAAAATTGCCCGGTAAATAGCGCCGCGATCGGGTAATAGCTTTTTTTAAGTTTTCTAACAGCCAACGTTCGAACATATCGATGTTTACCATGTCCATCCAATATTTTTGGCTAACTGAAAATTTTCCGTATAATATTTATTTTTTAATAATATAAAAATAGCTACGACTTACGTCATCATAATAGCGTGAGGAAATATTTAAATAGCCTTTTGTTAACTATTTTTGAATTTTATTATAAAATTACCTATAGTTATAAAATTCAAGAGAGTGATCTATGTATTTGTAAACCTATGAACTACCATTTTGCCTTTTCAAAATAAAGATAATATTAATAAATATTTTTTAAACCATTAAAGTGTCCGTACTATGGATAATAGTAGGGACTTATATTTGAATCATTCGTCTCGCGTCTAGTATTTGTTTTTCAAATTTTCATTCGTTATCAGAAATGTCCTATTTTCGAATCACTCGTCTATAACGAGTTGTCTCAATCATTCGCCTTGTATATGTCGTTTCTGTAACTTACATACAATTTCACTGCCGAGCTTATATCGCACACACCACACCACCTATATCACCTATATGGTCGATGGCTTACCGTGAGATTCACAGTAATAATTAAATCGTCTTCTCTATTCGTTCACTATTTATAAAAGTAATGTTTTCGCAATTTTAGCTTTATTATACATATTCTTATTTAAAATTAATATATTCCGAATAACTAACATCTGTACACTTATGAAAAAATATATGATTTACAACGTAGAACATTTTAGATTAACTTTTAAATATTCAAATACTGCAAAGTGGGTCGGAATGGACAAAATCTTTACATAATGTTAATAAAAAAAGTGTTATCTATAGCAGTATGATTGCTGTCAATATTAATAGAAATTGCAAAATTGTAATTCTAAAATATATATATGATTGTGTCATTCGTTATAAACTACTTTGATGAATTTTGAAGCTTGAACTTTACCCATCTTATAATTTCATCTTCCGATAATTTTCTTATTGGAGTTATTTTCTATTCATCCTAATGTTGTCTCGAAATACAAATAGATTATAGTAAAGTATTTCTATTTCAACCAATTGTAGGTCCTTGTAATTCTGTGTGTATAATATAAAAATATAACCCCGAACGATGCTTTGGCAAGTATGCCATGATATTTGCCATTATTTTTAATAACACGATCTCTTAGTACACCTTTATTAAGTACTAACTATTACTGCGCCCGCATTTTTTTTTTCAAAAAAAAGTATCCTATGTTTCTTCTAATACCTTCAAGAAATATATGTACGAAGTTTCACGATGATCGGTTTAGTAGTTTTTGCGTGAAAGCATAACAAAGAAACTTACATTCACATTTATAATATTAGTTGGATTTGGAAATGAGTAAATAACTAGAATGATATCCATCAAAAATCGAGATCATCGATAGAATTTGCCCTTGAGTTCAGCCGCATTGCCTATATTCAAGTGGATACATTCTTTAAGTCATTTTTTTATTATTCTACAAGCATTTCGGGGTATATGTAATCTATGTGTTAAGCTAGGTAATAAACTATCTGTGTGCCAAATTTCATCCAAATCTGATCAGCCCTTTTTGTGTAATTGAGTGACAAACATACAAACGTTTACATACGTATTCGTAAGGCAGCACTATTTCTAGTGGTATTTTGAATGTATCTTTTTTGTTATTATCTTTGTGTATGCTTTGTTGGTTGTCCAAAAAAAAAAAAAAAATAGTTGGCTTTAAAGGTACTGAGAAGTTCTGGTCTCAAAAAAATCTCCCATTACAATTGTAAATAACTATAGATTATTAAAGATATCCATGAAATTATCTGATACGTACAGAGACTTAGAAACAAGCATCGCCGCTAAATGGTGAAAGTAATTTGAAACTTTTGGTCACGTGTCTAATGCTTTCAATTTCACTACCAATTGATATCCAAATACGTGAAGAGAAAACAATTTTACTGACCATTAACTGAATTTAATAGCTATAGCGGTAATTGGTAAATTGTTTTGGGGATTTTTAGGCAGAATGCATTTTCCTTTGTCTCCAATAGAAAAATAAAAAAAAATTGTCAGAATCAATCGGAGTTGTTATTTTCGAGGTATAGTACCCTGACCGAGGCAAAGGATAAAAAGGTTATCTGCCTAATACAAGGTGTCCCAAAAAATAGTGTCAAGCGTAAGTCCAGAGTTAGAGCACCTCTTGGAGTACCCGAATCACCCCCATGTATGTTCCGCGATTATTCGTAGTTTTCTAGTAATAATTTTTTTTCTGACTTTTTGAAAATTTTGATCCAAAGAACTTAAAAATTTTAAATAAAAAAAAGTATAGAAATTTAGAAAAAAGTAGTGTAAAGTCAAAATTTGAATGTTAGTGAATAATTACTTAAAAATTCATCTTTAAATTAAAAATCTAAACAGGCGAATTCATGGTTTCTAAGTATGTGTAAAAACTTCTCTAGACTCTCTGCTTTCATAATCATTTAAAAAAAGAAGTACTTAATAGGGCTACTTTGGCTTAAATCGGCCATCAAAGACAGCGAGGTGAAAATTTCATAAAATTTACCAAATTCCTATCAGATGATAAAAAAAAATATCTGGACTTTTTATAATTTCTAAGGTTCAAATTAATTACAATTTAGCAAAAATTAACTACATGAAACCCATATTTAAATATTTTTCTCGCGGATCACATCGGTTGTAGTGTTGGATGTAACGCAGTACTTACCTGCTAAAAAATTGCCCGAGTGAGAGGATATGAAAGAGACCGCATTATTGCTATCTCTCTCACTCTCATTGGCGAAATGGATAACTGTAACTGAGGAATGCTATTCTTTGTGACAAGGGGATGAGGCGGGGGGTGTAGTCCGAGCGCCTATTGTGTTCTGGCGTTGTGTGGCCAGTCGTTTGCCTGCTTTTGTTTGCGCCTTACGTACGATACGCTCATTTGTGATTATTTGACGAACTTTGCTTTCTTTACGGACCTTGAGTGCGATTACGATTTGGTTTTGTGTGAATACGGGATTTTGACAAATTTGGCATTCTTAACGGCCTTTTCAAGCTCTTCATTTTGTGATGTCTTTTTCATCGCAAGAATATGCTCTTATGCATTACTTTTATGGATATGCAAGAGGAAATGCTTCTGAAGCAGCCAGGTTGTTCCGGCAGCAAGTACAAAATGGAGGTGAACCTCAGCCTGAAACTTGGCCTGATCATCGCATGATTTTAAGAGTACATAACTATTACATGGAAGGACGCCTACCAGGTAGAAGATCGGGGCGCTCATCTGAAATGAGTGACCCAGATACTGTCCAATCAGTGGTCGAAGAAGTGGTGAGAGATCCATCAGTTAGTGTAAGAACAATAGAACGTCGAATCGGAATTCCGAAATCACAAGCACATCGAATACTTCATCAAGAGCGTTTTCACCCATATCACATCCAGAAAGTTCAGCAGCTCAAGCCCGCAGACTACCCGAGAAGGGTGGCATTTTGTCAGGAAATCTTACGGATACAAGCTGAAAACGAAAATTTCTTTAAAAATATTCTATGGATTGATGAATCACATTTTAAGCGATGTGGGGTGTTTAATGCGCATAACTACCATTCGTGGAGTATTGAAAATCCACACCTCACAAGGAAATCTAATTTCCAAGAACAATTTAGTATCAATTTGTGGTCAGGCATCCTAAACGGACAGCTGATTGGTCCGTTCGAACTACCGGACCGTCTGAACAGCGAGGCCTACTTGCAATTTCTACGACGTGATCTTGGCGTCTTATTAGAAGATGTAGACCTATTAACGCGGAGAAATATGATTTTTCAAAACGACGGCGCTCCATGCCATTTTGCTTGAAATGTTAGACAACATTTGTCTGAAACATTTCCAGGCAGATGGATCGGTCGTGGAGGGCCCATTGCGTGGCCGCCACGGTCCCCCGACTTGAACCCCATAGATTTTTTCGTCTGGGGATACTACAAGGAATTAGTATACGCCAAGGACATTACAAACGTCACAGTGTTAAGAACAAAATTAAGACAAGCGGAAGAAACAATAAAAAACAACAGAATTGCATTTATAAATTTAAAAGAAAACTTTTTTAGACGATGTAGAATATGTATTGAGCACGAAGGTCGTCATTTTGAAAACTTTCTTTGAGCGATCGAAAAATAAATACTTTGTAAATAATGTTTTGTTTCATTTATTAAGTTATAAAAAACCTTCAAAGGTTATTAAAGATGGCAGCAGGAACAGTTATTTTTGACCTTCAAATAATAAATTTTTAGCTTTTCTACAATCATTTTTGGTTTATTAATAAATAATTGGAATTTAAAAAAAAAATATTCAGAAGTCGAGTTTTATGAAATTTTCAACTTGCTGTCTTTGATGGCCGATTTAAGCAAAAGTAGCCCTATTAAGTACTTCTTTTTTTAATTATTATGAAAGCAGAGAGTCTAGATAAGTTTTTACACATACTTAGAAACCATGAATTCGCCTGTTTAGATTTTTAATTTAAAGATGAATTTTTAAGTAATTATTCACTAACATTCAAATTTTGACTTTACACTACTGTTTTCTAAATTTCCACTAAAGTTACGAAGCTGATTATTTTAGACATAAAAGAAGCACTAAAGATGATTCAGTGGCAAAAAGAAAAACATTAAAATATGTTCTACTTTTTTTATTTAAAATTTTTAAGTTCTTTGGATCAAAATTTTCAAAAAGTCAGAAAAAAATTATTACTCGAATTCTCGGGTACTCCAAGAGGTGCTCTAACTCTGGACTTACGCTTGACACTATTTTTTGGGACACCTTGTATAATAACTTAACTAAATAGCAAATAAGAAAAAAGAAAGTGTGAGTGGCAGCTCCGACACACGACTCATGTTGTCTTTGAACAGGCACAGAAAAGAAATATAACTAAACTTCTAAATAAAAAAGAACGGTGCACGATAGGTTGCGCACAAAAAATATCATTCAATCACTAAAGGCTCTTCATTGTTTTTCATACAAGGTGCCCTAAATGAAACTCAATTTTTAAGAAGTAAACAAAAAAAAATTACAACAACGACGAATAAATACGCTAATGACGTACTTGCACAAGTTCGCAACTTATTATAATTATACCCTGCAAAAAATACTCAGCGAAATTCAAATCTAAAAGTTTAATTAATTAAGGTCGAATATAGCTTTTTGTTGCGCTGGTTATTTATAATGAGACGAGTTACTTCACACCAAAAAAAGTTAAAAGGTTAACTGTCAACTTTTAAACAGTGTTTCGCAATTTGCTTCTTTTGATGTACATTTCTTTGGTCCATTCTTTTTATAGATTGTTAGGAGAATTGTACAACCGTCTTAGTAAAGTAATTTTTATTAGATTTATTTATTTTGTAGTTTTTTTTTATTAAAATTTGGTCACTGAATATTGTAAACATAATATATACATTTGCTGACCCGGCCACGCGTTGCTGTGTTATAAATTAAAATGAAACCTATCACAAATACAGTAATCCAAAAAAAGTAAAAAAGTAAACGTACTTGTATGTGAAGGTAGGAGACGCCCCGCGATATAATTATCCGCGATACAAGAATATTACTGTGCAAATAACTTCTAAATTAAAATGACATAGTTCCGGACCATATTCAATGTCCATAGAAGTTTATAACAAATTACCAGTATATATAAAAGCTGAAAGCAATATAAATAAATTTACAAATACTTTAAAAAAGCTCTTAATTACAAAATGCTAAATTACTCTATCGAAGAATATTTTAAAGATAAATTTTAACGAATGTCTGCCCCTCTCTCTTCCTTGTTGCTGTGCCTATCAAGGTACATACGATTATTTAGAGCCTAGAAAAATGTATATCGACTCAAATCAATATCGCATGTAACGCAATTATAAATAAATAAATAAATCAAAAAGAATCTTCACAATCGGTTGAGCAGTTTCGGTGTTCATCGCGATCAAACACTGTGAGAGGAAATTTATATATAAAAATACTACCTGACTCGGCCACACGTTGCTGTGGCTCAGTTATTATAATTTGCATTTTTTTTATTATAAATTCAAAAGAAACCTACCTTATATCCTAAGTTGGGACAAATCCAGCGAAATGAAAAAAAATCATTAAATAGGTTGTGTAGCTTCGGAGTTCATCGCGTTCAAACGCTGACAGGATATTTTAGAGTTATAAATGCTAGTTATCGCCCAGTAGTGTTTGAAATTCGACAGTAATATGTTTAACTATTAAGATGAATCGTAATTAAAGTTCTTTTGTTAAAGAATTACTACGACTACACGCTACAATTAAGATTACACACTTATTTTGCTCATTTTTAAAAACAATTTATTATACTGCAGTTATCATTATTAAAACAAATTTCTTATTGTCCCAATTCAGTTTCAAGTTGCCGAGGCTGAATGACGACGAAATCCTTTCTCCGTCTTCCGACGAAAAAATGGATACGGGCTCAGAGTCCTTTCGATCCCAGGACACTCCCAACTCTGTTCTATCATCAGACTTCGACGACAATCCTGAGCAAAACGTATTGCGTCTGCAAAACCCAGAAAACGAAGTAGCGAAGATCGCGGAACTAGAGACCAACCACAACGTCAAAACAGCCGTAACGAAACTGAAGCAGGAATGGAGTGATAGTTTAGTTCTCAAAATGTCCAATGTGAACCTAAACCCCGTTGAAAATCGCCCTAAATACCTTGGTATCGGTCCACCAAGACTCAGTTCAACTCTCACTTCGACGACAAATCATCCCTTAATGGGGTTTGGTAGTCCAGAGGAGAACTACCCAGACGTGATTCCAAAGAAGTTGCACAAAATAGAGGATGAAAAGGACCTGAGTCTGTCGAGCATTGAAGACGAACGCCAAGACTCTAACGGATTCTACAGTCCCCAGAGAAATACTTCGAAAAGTAATCTTTATATCACTGAGAATTTTGTCACTGCTGAGAGTAAAATTTTAAGCGAATCAAGATTGGATAGTTCATCGGATAAGAAGGAGAAACCTGAGAGGCGAAGAATAGTGTCGCGTATAAACGACTTGAAGCTCGATGTGACATCAAATAGGGTTAGCCTTAATGATAGTGCGAAGGAAGATAGTGCCATACGAGAGTTTATAGAAAGGAATAAGTTTTCTAGTCATTCTACGCCTAAACCCAGCTTTAATGTTGATATTCCTGAACCTGAAGTGTTCCACAGCGTAAGTATTTATTAAATTGTTCTACTTTTACTTGTCTTTAAAGATGGTTACTAATTCCTCGTAAATGTTTATTTCGCCAGTGGTAAATTTTAAAAGAAGATGTAAGTGTCTTGATGATATATGCTAATTTATGAATGATGGATGAATTAGTGAAAAGTGATTTTCCTCCGCTCTCTTGGGTTTAAGTGAAGATTTGGTGGTTTGGAGAAACCTCTGACTTTAGGGAGAACGCAATAAGCTCCGACTGTTTCTGTATTCAGATCTCCAGTTGACTGATAGAGAATACCTAATGGCGTCACGTCCATTTCTATGTATAAATAATTAAGACATTTTGTGATCGAATATATCCATCGCTACTCCGTAGGTCTGTCTGCGCCTATAGTTGTACTATGTCATCAATACTGGTTAAAAATTCAAAAAAAGAATAAAATGTGATGATTTTTTAAATTAGTAAAAACTTTGTCGTGCCAGGTCGCGGAGTGGTGCGAGTCTCCATCTCATTTGCGGTCGATGCCCAATTTCGAGTTGCCCATAGAAATGTCAAGCAGTATAGGAATGCATAACGTGAGTATTAATCGGAAGGGTGTGCGACATAAAAAAAAAAATATATTTTATGGAAAGACTACAAAATAAATAACAAGTATTATACTTTATCCAATGTAGGATGATACTTTTGACAGTTGACACCTATATAGAGAGTATAAAGTTGCTATTGCAATGCTAAGCCAAACATAAGGAAACAAACGCAACCTTAGAACGTAGCAATAAGGAAGTGCCACCTGTCAAAAGTATCATCCTACATTGGACAAAGTATAATGTATTTCTTAAAACCTTTTTTTTAATGTTTGGATAGTTAGTAAAACAGCATCTAAAAACTTTTTCTACCCTAGCAACTTCGACTTATCATACTTATTTAGGCATTAGGATAATAGCGAGTGTCATATGTGATTTAAAAAAGGTTTAGATTTAAAATTCAAATAAAAACTATCATTAACAGCCGGCAACCGCATGATGTGGTTTCATTATTAAATCTGCATTAAAAACTTGGAATAACTTATAGTTATTCTATTTATAAATGCGGGAGAATAAAATGAAAGACACTTTTATATGTAACTAGCTGACTCAGCCACGCGTTGCTGTGGTACAGTAATTTTAAAGAATTTTTCTAAAATAAAGTAGCCTAAGTTACTCCTTATTACATCAGTTATCTGCCAATAAAAGTCCCGTCAAAATCGGTCCAGCCATTTCAGAGATTAGCTGGAACAAACAGACAGACAGACAGACAAAAATTGTAAAAAAAGATATTTTAGTGTATGTACCGTATATATATTCATATGCATGTAGTAAAAAACGGTTATTTCAATATTACAAACAGACACTCCAATTTTATTTATATGTATAGATTAAAAAATGGTCAATGAAGAAAGTCATTATTCAAGTTTGTTTTATTTATTTTTAGTGACATAAATGTAAATGCGAAAAAAGTTTCTTAAATTATAGTTATGCCTACAGAAATAGTATGTCAAATAACAATTATGTCATTGAATTATTATATAACAAAATAGGCGAAACAAATGGATTCCTATATTTAAAGAAGTTTTGAAGTTGTAAAACGTTATAATAAACCGCAAAGTTGCATGTCTGTTGGTCTTCTACAGACTGTATTTTGGCGAATGTGCTTAGGAGCTGCATATGCTCATACCGCAATCTCCTTTCTTACAACGGACATCCAGACGCACTGCAGGCTACCACCCTTTCTTGGTTGCTATTCATACCTGTCGCACCAAGCGCTTCAAAACTTCATTTAAAATGAGCACAGCAAAGGAGTGGAACTCCCTCCTTGCGTTTGTATTTCTGAGTACTTATAACCCGTCCGTTTTTACTTTAACCCAGAAGGCGCCTATCCCAGGGTGTATAGGCGCCTTCTGGGTTAGCTTATTCCATCGTGGGGCCTGTCTTGGGCCCCCGGGCTTGATTAAGATCAAGAGCTAACCCATTAAAACTAAAATATGTAGCATAGTTTTGTTTTGCTAATGGATATAGACTTCCACCAAGTAACGCCTGATTTTATCAAATATTTAACATAATAATTTTTATGAACATTATTATATTTTGAATTATAGCTTCTGACGTGTAATGCACAGGATCTAAATTCCCCTGACGTGGTGTCATCGTCGACGCAGGAAGACAGATCGGCGTACCAAGCCCTCCTAGATCCCTACACTGGTAGCGTCGCGTTGAGGCATACGCCTGCGAAGAGTCCAAACGATAACATCACTAGGCGAAGGATACAGCTGGTATGTTGGAACAAGTACACTTTTCAATATTAATACGAGGGTGGGTCAAAAAGTTCGCGGAATGGAGGGTAAAAAGTAGGAAATAAAACACAAAATTATTTTTCCTTCTCAATGTATTCCCCCTTAACTCTCATAAATTTATTAGACCTATCAATTAATTTATTAATACCTTCGAAAAAAAAATGATTTCTCTTTGTCGTCAAAATAGGCCGAATTGCGCTCTTCACTTCTTCATCGCTGGCAAATTTCTTCCCTCGAAGCTCTCCCTTTCATTTTTGGGAACAAATAATAATCACTTGGGGCTAAATCTGAACTATGGGGAGGATGTTCCAAGATTTCGAAGCCCACTCTTTGAACAGCACTAATTTTCTGAGAAACTCAATTTTCTCCATGTTGCAAATTTTCTTCTGGATTGACTTGTTGATAGATGTGTAGCTCAGGTAATTATGACCTATTTTTTTTTAAACTTAGTATTTATACCTACTCTTAATGAGTGTCACAACTAGTACAGGTAGTAAAAAGTCACCTTTCCCTCCTCCATGCCCCTCATTCCGCGAACTTTTTGACCCGCTCTCGTATGTACCATAATATAGCCGAAAGAAGGTGTTGCCATAATAGCCATGCTTGGTTGCCACCACACGGCGCAATAAAAGATCATTATTCAGGAAACTCTTCTGCCCATCTTCTTCTGCCATCGCCTCTTATGACATCAAAAAGTGTTAAGGGTTCTACTCTGCTAGACATCAAATCGTATCGTGTTTGCAAAAGATATGTAATAATTTAATATAATTCTGTTTAAATATATTTTTACTCTTTAGAATATTTCCAATTTCTATTTCCCGATGTTGCTTTTGGAATTGATATGCTTAGATGCACTCCGTAATTCCTCACTATGAATTGAATATTTTCAAATACCACTAAAATACTCGTAAGAAGTTTAATTTGATAATATTGTTTTCTAAAAAATGTTCCTTATAATATACTTTATCTACTCTGATACTATAATACAAAGATTCTAAAACTGAAAACAAAATGCTTATGACAAACATTACGTACAGGCCAAAAATAATAAAAAAAAAAGTTTCATTACGATACAGGTCTTGTATGGACACCTGTAACATAATATAACTTTTTAATCATAACGATACACCTATACAACCTCCAGCTGGATCAAGGAGGTTAATCCTCTACTTTAAAAAGGTATCAATGAACGAGTCCGCGACGACGCAGCACGCATGCGCAATCGATGTTTGCACCTTGGCGCCAACATTTGACATTTAAAATTTGTTGTTATATTCAGCGTTTTATTTGCAATATTGTTTTACGTATTATAGTAAGAGAGTAGATAAAGTAGTGTATGACACTGTACATAACTTGGTCTTATCCCTTCTTATGCAACAGTATCATAAACTACTATTATTTATTTTGGACAGAACCCATAATATGTGTTAGTAACAATGATTTTACATTAGTGTTAGTAAATCTATAATCTAAGAACACAAATTTGTTGTTTGTGTGTTTGTCTGTCCGCTCTTTTTCTCGCTCTTTTTCCATTGTATACGCGTTACCATAGCAACGCGTTACCGGGTCAGCTAGTTACAATGAAATAAACATATAAATACAATATAATTAAGGTTTTAAGCTGTGTGCAAATAAGACCAACTCCATAACAGTGGAATATTGAGACCATTAAAATACATTGAGTATTTTTGGACACTACGACCTGCATAACTTAAATAACTTTAATGAAAACCGTAACCTAAGAGGCCACAGCTTCAAGCTAAGTATATCCATTGCAAATAATAATTTATACAAGAATTTTATCAGCAACAGAGTCGCCAAAGAGTGGATTCATCTTCCGGATTATGTAAATGCCCTAAACTGTTCAAACATTGACTAGACAGTTATTCAAAATATAAGTTACTAGCGGTCCGTCCCGGCTTCGCACGGGTGGACAAAATTCTTTAAAAAATTTCTAGCATTAATAAATACCCTATGTTACTCAGCGTGAATGTAGCTTTGCAATGGTGAAAGAATTTTTGATATCGGCTTAGTAGTTTTTGAGTTTATTCATTACAAACATACAAAAATACAAATCTTTCCTCTTTATAAAATCAGTGTAGATCAAAACGCATAGAATAGCAAAATACAGGTGGTATCAGTTGCAACTGCTTGCCTGTTAATAATAATAAATCTTATTAATAATCTTAATCTTAATATCTTAATGTATCGAAAATATATTCTGTATTGTTATTTAATTTAATTTAATTTGATTATTCTTTTTATTATTTTGCTAATTTGATACTGACTTATATTGTTTTATGCTTGACATTATATTGGAGTTTGTTTAAATTGATAATTCTCATTTGAAAAATATATTGAATTAAAAAATTAAATTAATTAATAAATTATACCAAATTATTGCATGCTGTCAGACAGTAAAATATGTGATACTAATATTGTAATGCAACATCTTATGTGTACGCATATTGTAAGCAATAAAATATTATTATGATTATAATAAATCTCATCTGTTTATAAACATCCTAGGAATACCACTCGTGCCGATGTGTAAGCGAGACAGCGCATAATTCTGATACATTTTTCTTTTTAAATGAAGTCTATTTAATAATATTACCGCGACCGTACAGCCATATTAAACCTGTTTTCCGTGCGACAGCTAAGTTTATAAACAGGGTCATGTGAATTGTAACTGTTTTGTAGCCACACAATGAGTCGATTACGTTATGGATTGAAAAAAATATGGTAAAAGTAAGATGACTCCAATTGCTTGCACGTGAGCATTGGTTTTCAAAGTGTGGGGGGCGCGATTGCCTAGGGAAGCACGACGAGAAGCATAGGGTAGTGCTTTCTTTGTTACGCAATCACATCAAAAGTATTGAACCTATCTGTACAGGACAATGACCAAATATGGGTTTATTAATGACAACAATCAAATCAATTATTCAACAAAACATATACCAATGAAAAGAAATAATGATTACCACACCATGATAGTTACTACTCGGTTCTCATAGAAAGGTAGTCCTTGCTTACATCTATCTGAGGTTGCTTTGTTTTTGCTCAGCGTTCTTTTTGATTTTATTTTTTCTTTGACTCCTAAAAGCCTATAATCTTTAAGAATTGGGATGTTAACTGCAAAATTGCATAGGTGTCTGTTTCTTCGGTTTCCATGCATCTTTTGCACAGGGGAATTTTTAAAAACCCTTCGCTTAATTTGTTAGAACAGCTGTTGTTAAACATAATATCGATATTTAGAAATTATGCGTAGATATTTTTTCTTTTACAAAGGAGGTCTTATAGAGAGATGTTTGGGAAGCACAGACGTAATTGATTATCATATGTTATGAACACTCGGCTTCATATTCACTAACACATCGTCTTTTCACAAACGAAAGTTTCTAAATTGATATTGTACTCTATGCCTTATACTTTTGGTTGAAAATTGACTGTTTTTTTTTTGTTTGGTAAGCTATGTATTGTTGACTGTACTACCTGTTAATAAAGTTTCAAGCAGATAGTGTTTAGGCATTAATCTTAATTACTTTAAGCATTTTTAAAACAACTATATATTTATTTAAATATTTTTGGATGGATTCTATGGATCAACTTCAATGACGCAATGTCTGTTACGCCATAACTTCCCGAGTTCTTAACCATTTTTATTATTTTTTGCGTGAAATCGAATCAACACATTTAGATCGTGACGGAATTTTGAAATTCGCAAAAATAAATAAAAAGTTTGATCAAATCTATGGGATTTCCTATTGAAACAAAAAGCGCGCGCTTTTTGAAAGTTTTCATTCTTATGGAACTATTAAATTAACTAAATATTTTTGAATATTATTTTAGTATTGCGCTCCGCTCTAATATATGTGCTAGCGAAACTTTATGCTTAGCGTCTGCATCGCACTAGTATTAAAATTTAATTGTTTGTAATGTGCGAATATTTCACACCTTCATTCGTAATTAAGACGTTTGCCACTGTGCCAAAATAAATACCTCAATCGGCCTCAAAAAAAAATTATAGCAATTCCGTTTAAATTAAAATATGCATTATTATATATGTGTGAAATAATTTATCTTAAAATTTCTATGTGTCTAACTAAAACTGAAATTTCAGCCAAATCATTGTAGGTATTGATGACAGTTTTGGCCGAAAACAAAACTAATTTAGGCATGATACAATTTTGTTTAGTATAAACTAGCTGACCCGGTAACGCGTTGCTATGGTAACGCGTATACCATGGAAAAAGAGCGGGAAAAAGAGCGGACAAACAAAAACACACACAACTAATTTCAGTTCTTAGATTATAAACTAGCTGACCCGGTAACGCGTTTACAATAGAAAAAGAGCGGGAAAAAGAGCGGACAGACAAACACACAAACAACAAATTTGTGTTCTTAAAGTATATATTAATTTAATTAATAAAAAATAGTACAAACAATTAACGAACTCATAAAATCTTTACTCGATATTGAATTCCAACGAACTAGTAGTTACTAATCATTTGTCAGTCCGCTACCGCGCGCCCCACCCCTCGCAACAGTTCCAATGCTGCGCGAATTGTGAAGAAAAATGTCGGACTCTTAGTTTAAAATGCCATTTTCTCACTAAATAATGAAGCTATGACCAAACAAAAAATACTACCGTAAAGCTGATTAAATAAAGAATCCACCACGGAATATTTGGATCTTTGTAACTAAAAATTATTCGTAATTTAAAAAAAAACAGCAGGGCACGCGGAATTTTGAATATGGTAGCGATTGCAGGGACTGGCGAGGGGTGTTGGCTATCGGTAGCAATTGCTACCGTGGACTGAAAAGTGGTTAAGTTAGTTACATTATGATGTAACCTGACCAAACAAAATTATTAATTAACTTGTGATAAACATAACACGTAATGAATTGAGTAATTATTCAGATGTCAGCAATGTGATTATCAAATGGAGTGTTTCCCAATACTTTTAGTTGATGAAAAATGATGGGAGAAATTGAATTAACTGAAAAATCGAAAAAAAAATCGGTAGTCTGTTATCAGTAATGTGTGAATCAAACTGACTTACACCCTACACTAATTGTTATATAACTGTATCCTAATAATATTTATCTATACATATAAATAAAATTGGAGTGTCTGTTTGTAATATTGAAATAACCGTTTTTTACAACATGCATATGAATATATATACGGTAGGTACATAAACCAAAATATTTTTTTTTACATATTATGTCTGTCTGTTTGTTCTGGTTAATCTCTGAAATAGCTGCACGCATTTTGACGAGATTTTTTTTGGCAGGTAGCTGATGTAATAAGGAGTAACTTAGGCTACTTTTATTTAAAAAAATAAAGTAATGTTGCAATGTTCCACGCGGACAAAGTCGCGGGCGGCCGCTAGTATATATGTATATAAAGTATATAAAGTATATATACTATAGATTATAATCTATCGAAGTGAAACTGCCAAATTTCACTAACCTAAGCTAACCTAACTCAATGGACTCAGAAAAATAATGCGTTAAATTGTAAGCTCTATTTTACGGTTCACAATCTTTCCACAGTTTAAAATATCACGAGATAGATTATAATCTAACGATATTTAAAATTTTACGGTGACATATACACTCTAAAAATGAAATGATCTCTATGACAATGGAATAAGGTTGGTTCAAAAGACAAAAAAATAATAAGGATAACTCGAAGAGTAATAATAATGAATGTACGTTTGTCTCTTTCCTTCTGTAGCCACCAGAGGAAGACAGATGCAGTTTGGACAGCGTGAGCGCGTGTTCCATGGAGTCTGAAGAAGAACCTCCGCCCCCAGAGCCCCAAGCAGAGGCGCAGCGGAGCGATGACGAAGAAACTAAAAGGTAAGCATTGGAACATTGTATGAGTAGGAGGACAAAAGGGGAAGACAATCCATGAGGAGTGGAGTTATTTAGAAACTGAAGATGTTCTAAAGGTTATCAAATAACACTGCAGCAATCTCAAACACGCTTACACACACACAAAAATGCATGCACATCATACACACGAACTCAGACAGACATAAAAACATCATATCCACATTTTCCTTTTTTGTTTTTTTTTTTAATTTTATAATTAGGTTGTTTATAGTTAATTTCGTTTAAATTGTTAACAAATGGTATCCTATTTTGCTGTAATTTTCCACGTAAACCTATTACTTTTCTCACAGGACAGGCTATGCCTTGTGTGGGGAATAAAAATCTTAGTATGTATAAATCTATAATCTAAGATCACAAATTTGTTGTTTGTCTGTCCGCCCTTTTCCCCGCTCTTTTTGCCATTGTATATGCGTTACCATAGCAACGCGTTAACCGCAAGTAGTTCGTCTACCGGACGCTAGATGGCGCTAACTGAAAAATATTTAATAATAGAAATAAATTAAATTTTGTCCACCCGTGCGAAGCCGGGACGGGCCGCTAGAAAAGATTATTATTATATATTCATGACTGCAAATGCAGCCACGATTTCACAGCCACATTCACTCCTACTCCCGTGTTCGATTCCCGGATGGGTCAATGTATAAAACGAACTTTTCTATATTAATCTCAAATATCTAGTATCTTTCTTGTATCAGAATTTAATAAACCGAGTATTTTAACCCTTTTGACTTATTACCAAATATTTATCTACACTAATATTATAAAGAGTAAAGATTAGTATTTTTGTATGTTTGTAACGAATGAACTCAAAAACTACTAAGCCGATTTCCAAAATTCTTTCACCATTGGAAAGCTACATTCACGCTGAATAACATAGGCTATATTTAAAGAATTTTGTCCACCCGTGCGAAGACGGGACGGGCCGCTAGTATATTTAATTGGTAACCTGATTAGGTCTAAATTAGTGACGTTTATAAACTCATTCATCAATTGTTCGTTTAGAACTCAATCCACGAACACAGCTTCGGAGTGCAGCGAACCGATACCAGAATATTCGGCGGCTGAAGAATTCAGTAACGAGAGGTGCTGGGTCAGTGTTCCTAAGGGACATGGTCACGCTGTCTGTGATATGAAGGTATTAAAATATACACGTGAAAAACTTAATGATATGGACTAAACGAACTGTTGCCTTACTTGAATGTTTCCACGGAAAACATAAAAATAAAAGCTTAAAAAACATAAGCTATCTATGTCAGTGAACATGAGCTAATATAATTTTTTAATGCCAATAATTTGGTTATTATATATATATTTTTTAATTCAAGCAAACCAAACAAGAAATTTATACTATCACATTCTTGGATATAAACGCTTATTTTATCTTATAAATAAGGACTCAGAACTCCCAGCGAGATATTAACGAATACATTAAACATGCGAAGAAAATGGTTATTTCAGTATATTCGTGAGCATTTTCTTAAAACGTGGTAATAATAACCGGAAAACATTAAGATCATTGTTGTTTTTTGATATTTAAAAAAAATACACATATAACTTGACAGCTGACAGCCGTTTGAATCAACGGTAGCAACTCTGCTTTTCGCACCGACGGTCCTGGTTAAGCTAAGCCAATAGGGAGTGGTGTCCCAAGTCAGTGCTATAACTTTTATGCCTTAGTAGGAGTCCTGAGTGGTGAGCCAAACGTGGAGGATTTTTTTTTATTGCATTGTCACATGGTAGGTTTATATTGTTACAAAGATGGTAGTTACATTTTATTTTATATATGACACCCTGTGAGGGTGTTTGCAATTTCTAGACTTTAATACTATAAACCTTAAATCTAACTCATTTAAAACAATATGGTATTAGGGCGATTATGGTATCTGACCGCTGAAGTACCGAGACGCTGGCAGACGCGTCGAAATTTATAAACGTATTTCAACTTCTACTATGAGCTAGTATCGTTGCACTAATGTTGAAACTGCAATAAATAAATAAATATTTCTTACACTCATACCAATTAGCCTAGCCCAAAGTAAGCACCTTAAGGCTTGTGTTATGGATACTAGGGTAACAGATAGACATACAAATATGACACATGGATATGTTATATGCATAGAATATATCAACACCCATGACTCAGGTACAAATGCTCGTATTCATCGTACAAACATCTGCCCCGCGATTCGAACCCTGGTACGTCGGTGCGAAAGGTAGGATCGTTACCGTTGCACCAAACGGTCGTCAAAAGTAATATTTTCACAAATATATATTATTCGATAAAGATGGAATCAGCTGTAATAAAGTATTTAAATTGGTGGGTAGGTGGGATCCCAGTTGTGGGCTCGGAGGCGTGGTTGTAGTTTACATGCGAATTTTGTATCTCATAGAAATATGGCATTTTGAATGCAAAAATGTATATTGTATTATAAGGAAAAAAGTGTGTAACGTTATAGCCCTTATTTCCAAGGTGATAGAGCCGTATAAGCGCGTGGTGTCCCACGGAGGCTACGAGCCCCAAGGCGCCGCCGTCATTGTGTTCAGCGCCTGCCACTTGCCCGACTCCCAACGCGCGGACTACAGATACGTCATGGACAATCTCTTCCTGTGAGTAACTTTGCCCAAATTGACTTTGTCCAAATTAACATTGCCCAAGTTAACTTTGCCTATGCCCACCACCGATCAAGTATTTTAATGAGCTTTTCCTATAAATTATCCTTAGTAACAGTCAGGCCTGTTTTGATTTATCTGCTAGGCAGTTTTTGTAATTTTTCGTTAATTTAACGACATTATAATAGTCCTATTTGTTATAAGATTCGGTTATTGAAAATACCTGTTTCTTATTGAAAACTTATTTTTGTATGTATGTCCTATTGTGAGATATTGCCCACATATCCCAAATTTAAGTTGATTTAACAAACCATCTAGTAATTGTAAATCGAGGATAACTCTTTATTAGTACGTATTCGTACTGTGAAGTGTTGCCCAAGTTATTCAAGTTCTACTTCAACTATTCCCACAGGCAATTAATTACTGAAAAACATAGGCCAGTTCTTGTTGTAAGTATTTTGTACTGTGAGCAGTTATTCTCATTGGCCAGGATTACCTAGACTTTATTTAGGAACAATCAAGAACTTTTCCTCAGACAACTTCTTGCTGAAAGTATTTTGTATTGAGAAATGTTGCCCACATTGCCTAAGTTAACTTTAACCTTGCCCAAAAGTAATGTGAACAATTTCTTGAATCTTCTAGCAGTAAATATTTCTTACCTATAAATGTTACGTGCATTGCCCAAGTTAACTTTAACTTTGCCCACGACAAATAAAGTATCCAACTTTATTCACTATTTCTTACTGATAAATGTTATACACTTAGCTATCAACTTTGCCTCTAAACAATCAAGTATTTTGCATGCAACCTCTAGTATGTTTTGTATATTTTGAAATGTTGCCTACATTTCCATGTTAACATCAGCCTTGACAGCAAACAATAAAAAAATTTAAAGGTTGCCTCATTATGCCTTTTTTATAGAAATATTTTTTGTTAGGTACGTAATCTGGACTCTGGAACGGCTAGTGACGGATGAGTACGTGCTAGTGTATCTCCACGGAAGTGCGGGTGCACGCCGTTTACCCACCTTCCATTGGCTACACGAGTGCTATAAACTGATCGACCGCAGGTAGCTATCGACAAACTTTTTAGCATTAACTCCTTGACGCCTAGCTATGTGTTCGTCGTCGCGCGCATGATATAACGCTCTCAGGTTTAAGGGGTTAAACCCACTCCCATATCTTATTTCCTATCTCATTTCCTTTCTTTCTTTGGTTTTAAGGGGTTAAACCAACTCCCATATCCTATTTCCTGTCTCATTTCCTATCTTTCTTTGGTTTTAAGGGGTTAAACCCACTCTCATATCCTATTTCCTATCTTTCTCTCATGAAAACACTGCCTATCCTGACACGTTGCTTATTTAATGAGATCATGGTTTATCCTTATCCACTAATTTATCTCAGAGAGAATGGAAAAGTTGATGAGGCAAATGAGGCAAAGTAAACTTTCAGGAATCAAATAGGAGACGTCCTGAAAAAAAGCCAGGTCAAAAGCTTACTTAACCGACGACGACCGACGTAGATTTGATGATAGTTGAAGAAAGGAGAGTGGAAAGTGGAAATCTCTGATCTCTGCCCACCCCTATATATGAATATATATGTATTTATCTCATGAAAAGAAGGGTTTAAAAATTAGCTATCCTAGCCCATTAGACTTAAAGTCTATTCATTCTAACTTGTCCTATTTGGTAAACAATCTTGGCACAACTTTTTGACGAAATCGCCCATTTAAAAATAAAATAATAACAAAGTCAATAATCTATTACAATAAATCGTTATTATAGACTGAAACCTATTGAATCTAGTTATCAGTTGATTTTTAATGCTGCATTTTTTTTAAAAAAGGAGTGCCACGATTGTTTACCAAATAGGACAAGTTAGGTTGAACAGACTGTACTTACGCTTTCTGTCTTATTCTCTCTCTTATTAGCGCACTTCCTATCCTTCATCTTGCTCCTTTATCATCTCATTTGAACATTCCCTATCCTGATCCCACTGATCTTTCTTAATTTTGACCACTTTTGACCTGCTAACCTCTTATTAGAATATTTAATTATTACACTTCGCGCACATTACACATTTAAATAAAATAACTTTATTAAGCTTTTTGCGCATAGTTTCTGTTTCTTTATAGGAGCCCTGATCACAGGATGACTAAGGCAATGGTCGTCATATATTTTCTACTACCTTCACAATATTTTAATTGGGCACGTTCCTGACTGTTAAATTTTATATAAATCAAAATTACTAGCGGCCCGTCTCGGCTTCGCACGGGTGGACAAAATTGTTTAAATTTTTTCTATTATTATATATTTTTCCGTTAGCGCCATCTAGCGTCCGGTAGACGAACTACTTGCGGTTAACGCGTTGCTATGGTAACGCATATGCAATGGAAAAAGAGCGGACAGACAAACAACAAATTTGTGATTTTAGATTATAGATTAACCATTTTAATGCCATGCATATTTTACCAATATATGCTAAAAATGCCAATAAAAAGTGCATTTTTATAGATAATTTATATGAACAATGTTTATAAAAAATATGCGATCGAAGATAATTAAAATGCAATATAATAAATTAAAATACGAACACGCTAACACGGCCGTCACCTGCGCGCGCTAAAAGTGAATTGTCAAAAGGAGCGCTATCGCGACGCTGGCATTTATCACAACTAGCTAGAGCAGCGCGACGGCGCTCCTTGGCACTAAAAAGGTTAAAACGCATCTTGTCTTGCTCATATTCCTTTATATTATTAGCGCACTGCCTATTTTGGTCCACTCTCATTAGCGATTTGACTAGCCTGCCCCCTAAATCCCTATTTTTAAGCATATTGTATATCATTTGCTTAAATGTATGGTTTCATACAAAACTATCTATGTAAAATAATGGAAATAATTGTTAATTATTTATTTTTTCAGGTTGCGTAAAAGTCTGAAACATTTGTACCTGGTTCATCCCACTTTTTGGCTTAAGTCCTTCGTAATACTCACCAAACCTTTTGTAAGGTAAGACGATGTTTTATATTTTGGCGTACCTATAATAAAAAAAGACATATCTATTACGACCGTTTCGTGCTACGGTAGCGCTCCTGCCTTTCGCACCGACGGTCCTGTGTTCGAGTCCCAGTGGAGGCAGATGTTTGTGTGATGAATTATAATTTATAATATAAATATGTACCCTGGTATTCATAACACAAGCCTTACAGTGCTTACTTTGGGCCAGGCTAATTGGTGTGATTGTTAGAAATATTTTATTTTTTTTCGCTTTATTTATGGCAACAAACAGTCGTATATGGTAATAATAATATAGTTATAACAAATTTAAGTAACTATTTATTTATTTATTTAATTTTTAGGCGAATCATCAGCTCACAATATTGTATAATTACATTAAAAAGCTAATAAAAGATTCACACAGGTAAAATTGCTCTAGCTATTTCTAAAGTGAGCTAAATTAATATAATTTTAATGAATTATACCTATAGTGCCAGTAATATGAATATCTATTACAGTATTTATTACAATTGACCGTTTTACATAAAATTAGGAAAAAAATTAACTCAGTTATACAAGGTCACGTGGTGATAAAACAATAAATAAATGATAGATAATGATAATAAATGACAGCTAATTACTAGGTAAATTTAAGTAGATATAATAAATTATAATTGATTAATTATATCTACTTAAAGTTTGCTTTAATTTACAAAGAGGAGAGTGAAACAGATCGATATCGTTAAAATCCTTATTGTCACCGTAAATTTGTAAATGGGTCGTTCTTCTTTTTTACCGACAGTGAAACGACGTTTTTCTGTTTTTTTTTTGTTTTTGAACTATCCATAATTGTGGTTTTTGTGTGGAATTTAAAAGAAATTGCACAAATTTTGTCATTAGGACTAATTAAAGTTTCCTTTGCGGCAAATATTAATTCTTTTTTAATGTTGGTTTTTAAAACAAATATGTGACAGAGTGGCCTTTTTCTGTAGAGACCACATTTTGGTTTACCACTCTGTCACGGCATTCTACGGAAAACAAACGAATAAATATGTTGGTTGGAGAAAATGAAAAATAACATAATATTAATAGATAATAAAAATATGGACGTTTATTCGAACCGAATTAAAAAACCGTAAATAACATTACTCCAACGAGATGCCATAATAAGACGAAGGACAGACCATTGTCGGTAAAAAAGTAGAATGACTCAAATACCGTTAGATTATATTCTATCTCACGAGATTGTAAATTATGGAAAGATTGTGAACCGTAACATCTGCTTACAGTTTAACACATATTTTTCTGTAGATAAAATATACGATATATGATAAACCATAAGGTTAGGTTAGATATTTTATAATCTACCGAAAAATATGCGTTAAACTGTAAGCAGTATGTCACGGTTCACAATCTTTCGATAGTTTACAATCTCGCGAGATAGATTATAATTTAACGGTATTTACAAATTTACGGTGACATATATATTGGTGGAATGGTAGTAATTTTATATATGTATGTTATACTAAAATAAATTTATTTCCAGTTCAAAATTCTTTCGCAAGTTAAGCTACGTTGGAAGTTTAGAAGAGTTGTCCCGTTTGGTTCCAGTGGAACCTAACGCTATTCCAGAAATAGTGAAGCAATTCGACGCGGGCAAGCGATAGTAGATCACTCACACATTTACGTAGTGACCTCGTATCTGTGAAAATCCCTTAATTCGTAAGTTTACTAGCCACGATTTTTTTCCCACTGTTACAATTTTTTTTGTATATTACTTAGCAAATGGGTAATTATAGAGTTATAGAAGATTAAATTGCCCATTTTTTCCTTTGTTACAAAAATGTCATTTATTGCATATGCCAATTAATAAACGTACATTCCAATATCCAAATCAAATTCGCCAAATATTTTGATTAATTTTTGCAAATTATTATTTTAATCAAACTAGAAAACAATTCTCGACTTGTGTGCAAAGTCTATTTTTTCTAGTAAATTTTTTTGTTAAAAATGTATAACTTTAAAAAAATTATAGATTTATTTCTATACTTTTTTGTACTACTGCAACTAAAATAACTCGGCAAAGTTAGGTTGGAACTACAACCAGTAAAAAGTTATCAAAATTTTGGACCATTTTGATTTGGATGACATTTATCCACATTGGCATGACACAAGGAGTTTGTCATATTGTTTTTCATCGATCGTTTATGTAAATCTCAGTTTCGAATACACTATTATCTGTGAATCTTTTTATACCCAGTATTAAGTTTAGTACTGGCCAGAATATTATTTTTACGTTCTAGTAGTTTGTATGTGAATATTATTCAAATAGATTTTTCTTTATAGTTTGAAATTTGGTTAGAATTTAAAACGACAAGTATTAAATTTTTTTTTAATAAAAATAATGATTTCATTATTTTTAAACGTCTCGTCTATGATAGGGCTTTGAGATATCTGAATTGGATATAGATTTAATCTCTAAAACAGTCTTCATATATATAACACAAAAATAATATTAGGTTTCAAAAATTGTTGTTTTTTTAAAGACCAGTTATTACTCATAGTTTCCTTTTGATAATTTTGAAAATAATTGTTTTTTAATATCTTCTAACAGGCTGACGTACGTAAAGATTTATTTTATAACTTAATAAATATTTTCGATAAATAAAAGCTCGTCCGTTTATAATAAAGATTCTAAGAACGTCGCGTAATTTAAGGGGAAAAGGAAATTATGACTGAACTGTATATTAATTTACACCGCCATTTTGATGACAGGTGTGTTCGATTACCTACAAAATGGCGGATTGTCAGCCATGTTTATGAATGTCAAATATTACTTTATATTATATAAATAACAGAGATCTATAGTGTGAACATTGTTCGTAAATCCAAATTAAAACGAACAGTGATAGTTACCTGCTATAAATACACGACATTGCTGAAATTTGGCGTGTTAGAAAGACTTTTTTTTGTTTACTTCTTCTATTTCCCGAAGGCCAGTGAATTAAACAAAACTAAACTCTGAAGTTAAGTGATAACGCACGATTTAATACGTGATGTGGAAATAATGAATTTTGCTCTAGTCTAGACGAGATGTTTAATGATTTTATTAAGTATCTATTCAGAAAAAATATAGAAAAATTTATGGTTTGAACGATAATGCTCATAAATTAAACTTTATTTATGGTTACTATTTGCTCGGTTCCTTATTTCCAAATAGTTTTTGTGTTCTCTCAATGTTATTTGTAATAATTTGTTTTACTGTTTGGAAGATAAGTTAATAGAGATAAATAAATTAGTGCAAATACTAGAGTTAATAAAACACGATTATTAGCACCTACCATCCTGTGATAATGGAAATAGAATTGATAAGCAATATGTACACTGGGCACTTATTTGTATCTGTCAGATTTCTGTACGAAAATAAGTGGAGAATCGCTCTTATGAAAGCCATAGTTAAAGTGAAATTCTTCTATATACAAATATAGAAGAATTTCACTTTAAGTTCATATTTATACATTTTCATACAATATGAAAATGTATAAATATAAAGTCGCATTTCGCATAATGTCGCTTTCGCATAATATATTTTTCGAAAAAGATTCATCATTCGAAGAAAACCGTATTATTAAGCAGAATAATCAAATACATATAATAATATTTGCAATATTTTTTTTGATAAAAATACAAGTACTCTTGTCGCGCCAAAAATAATGAATAGGTTTAGAATAATTGACCACAGATAAAAAATTCATAAGTTGATGCAAAAAGGTTGTGACTCGAAGCCACACGGCCTTAAGTCGCGTTTACTAATCAAAACAGAGATAGATAAAATCAACTATTTGTTATAAAATCATGATTAGTTAAATAATCGTTAAAAGTTGTATCTATACAAATAAATAAAATTGGAGTGTCTGTTTGTAATATTGAAATAACCTTTTTATACTACATGCATATGGTATGTATACGGTACATACACCAAAATATTTTTTTTTACAATTTTTGTCTGTCTGTCTGTCTGTTTGTTCCGGCTAATCTCTGAAATAGCTGGACCCGATTTTGAAGAGACTTTTATTGGCAGGTAGTTGATGTAATAAGGAGCAACTTAGGCTTTTTTTTTAGAAAAATAAAATTACTGTGCCACAGCAACGCATGGCTGGGTCAGCTAGTAATAAATAAAACAAATAGATTCTCTAAACACTAAATTATTATTGCGATATTTAGCGAAGGCGATTTTCGGCACACAGATTTTTGCAAAAAACTTTTCACGAAAGTATTACTATTTTTCGAAATTACATTTTGCGATGTCGACTATGCATTTGTGTGTTTATAGCTCCGCGGCTTTGAAAGAGTTTATTCCTTCACTTAAGTTTAGTACAGAGATCTACATATATTATAGTCAAATATAATTCAAGCACAATTTAAGCATTTACAATAATATAAATAACATACAACGCACTTAATGAATTTATATTTCGCTTAAAAAGACCGAATTTTTGGAATCTCTTTAGTTGAATTAGATAAGAAGATAATATATTTTTAATATAAGAATAAAAATGTATAAAAATTGGTATAAAATTCTAGGTTAACACAAGCGAGAAAATTTCTAGTCTGTTAAACTATATTATGGCAATTAATTGCCAATATTTCAATGTCCACACTGCTTAATATTATATATAATATAAAGGTATTATTTAAAATGTATAATTTATATACATTGCAGGTAAGGTTAGGTTAGATATTTTTCAATCATTACCAGCTGGCAAGCTATATCAAATTATACCTTTTAAAATTATGCATTTTATAGTTATACATTCTGAAATTATACCAAAAATTATGCAAGACATTAAGTAACCGATGAGAACACAGGGAGAATATATATTACCGAGGAAGGAGCTCGGTATAATGAATTTTTGATCAGTTGCTTTACGTCTACTATCACAGTCTGAACGCGTCTTTATGTATGTTTTAATAGAAGTCATTATTGACTACCAGGTTGGTTTAGAGCAGTAATGGGTGAACTACGGCCCATTGATCTCCCTTATAAGATTGGTTTTAGTGTCATGTTGACAGTCTGCACGGATATTTAGAGAAATTAAGATATTAATATTATTATAATGCTGACTGTTCCCATAACAACTGTAAATATTGACAGAGTGATAAGAAAACCAGCCGTATAATAGGGAGCATAAGTGTCTATACCTCAAATATACAACGTGTCCCGTCACCAGTGTCGGAGCCTTTAATAATGTGAAATATGGCATTTTATAAATTGCTCCTCAAATTTTATTTTTCTCTTACTTACCGCCTTTTGTTTTCTTGGTAATCAAGACCTGGGCTCTCATACTAATTCGACCACCACTACTCATGTAAATGTCCTATCAACATTAAAAAGGTGTCATTTGATAGCTAAACATGTAGATAACAGTTACACAGCCATCATGTTTCAATTGTCATGGAATAAAAAATAGAAAAAAATAATTAAAGAAAGACAAATATATTCTTTTTTGTGTATATTTTAATTATTGGCTTTTTGAGAAAAAACAAATTTGAGGGGCAATTTGTCGATAACAAAATGCCATATTTCACACCATTAAAGGCTCCGACACCGTTGACGGGACACATTGTATAATGAAATCTCACCCTTGCCTTAAAACAGAATAAAGAAGAGTTGATTTAAATTTCTCCAGTCATTTTAAACAATTTGTCGAAAATTTTGTTTATCATTGACTAGGTCAAAAGCATCCTTAACCGATGAGCTTGTATGAAAAGTCTGATGAGAGCTCAGGATCGCGGAAAGTGGAATCTATGGTCTCTGCTTACTTAGCGTGAAAAAGGCTAATCGCTGTTTACATACCTTTGTACGTATGTCTTTTTATGTTTCATGTATATGAATTATATCACTTGTCAGTAATATCCGCATAGACAATATTTCTTAAATAAAAACAGTGAAAACATTCAAGTTTAGGTAGTTAGGTATTGATTTCAAAAGTATTATTATTTTAAAAATAACCAGCGGCCCGTACCGGCTTCGCACGGGTGGACAAAATTCTTTAATTTTTTTCTTTTATTATATATTTTTCCGTTAGCGCCATCTAGCGTCCGGTAGACGAACTACTTGCGGTTAACGCGTTGCTATGGTAACGCGTATACAATGGGAAAAGAGCGGATAGACAAACAACAAATTTGTGAACTTAGGTTATAGATTATTAGAACAAGTTGTCTGATTTTTATCCTTAATTAATAACTTAAAAGGATTGTTACACAGATTGTAAAGGTTTTCTCGCAAGTGTAATCCGAACTCTTTAGTAAAATGTTGCCATTCCTTAATCATAGTGTTCGATAGCTTAAGAAATATGTATTTAAGTATAATAAGTGGCAACACATTCCTTTGATGTTAATTTCTGTTATTGGTGTTTTCCCCGGTTGTCGTCTTTAAAATGTTTAAGTAATAAAAAAAATCGTGTAATATTTTTCTGGAATATTAAAAGATTTAAAAATAGCATTAATGATAGTATAAGAGTCCAGTATAGCAATTTGTATTTGTCATTTTTTATATTTTCTGTTTAAGATTTTGACACTATTGTCAAATTATCACGATCCTTTGACACAAGTGACAAAACCTTTTTTTGCAAACATTTATTGTCTATATTTTTCACAGTGGCAATACTACTGTCAAATGTGTAAACATATGTAATTAGGTAAAATCCTAATCGCACATCGGATACTTCTTTTTGTTTGTTCTTTTTTATAATATAGATATATTGACTGCACTTTAATGGTATGTCGTGCGGCTGTTTATATATTTTTTAAGAAAAAGGCCTTTCTTTGTTTTTTTTTTACTAATTTTGACAGCTGTTATCTGTCAATGGGATATTGTAACCGAATGTTGTAGTGTTTGAAAACTAATTAGCCAATTTTAGTACAGTGTTTTCAAATCCTATGATGGATAGTAACGAAATCAAGATTTTTTTTATTTCAAACAGGTGAGAGTACACAAATTAAATTTACAAGTACATATTGTGTTTAAAAGTACTTTTATGTTGGTGCTATGTTTTTTTTGTACGTACTTTTATTTTGTATTTTTCTTTTTAGATAATAAAAATATTTTTGTGTGAACCAGTTTGCAGTGTTGCCATAACTAAAATATCAAGCTTGCCATTTTAAATTTTCACTCTGTGTACCTAAAAAAATTAGATATATTTTTTGATAATAACCTTTACGTTCATCTAGGTAAATATTTCTAAGATTAATTGGATACTTTATAATCCTCTAGCATTTATGACTTGATAAAAAGTTATTAGAAATCCTTTATGAGTAAAGTTATTAAATAGACTTATTACTATGTCACAGTGATTATTGTATCACAATAATAATAGCTAATATGACATAGTATTATAGTTTTTATTATAGTACGAGCAAACGAGCAGGGT
Organism: Calamotropha paludella; assembly: GCA_927399485.1. Taxonomy (NCBI): domain Eukaryota; kingdom Metazoa; phylum Arthropoda; class Insecta; order Lepidoptera; family Crambidae; genus Calamotropha; species Calamotropha paludella. Next base: position 8,102,298 of record OV656830.1, on the reverse strand, counting down.
ATCTACCCTGGTGATATCTGTCATCCTTATCATCCTATCCTTCTCTGATGACGTCATTCACAGTATAATATAGTTTGTTTGCAAATTATGTACATATCATGTAAGGTACAAATAAGGATTTCTATTGGCGGCATCTTCTCGAGTCATAATAGTTCAAGGATTATGTAAATAACTTGAATATTAATAATACAGTATGTACAGTCGACAGAATATCAACCATAAAATATGAAATATTCTCAATCGATATTGAACTCTATGTTTAAATACTTCAAAGTTGAAAATCGATCGATCGATGTGACTTTCATGGTTTTGCTTAGGATCATTATCCTAGTTACCGTACAATACTACTGAACTATTTAGCCGCATTGGCTTATTTTCTTTGTTTCGATTGAAATGTATAGAAATATATTTGTTATTTTTATTCGCCACGTTTTGAGCGGCCATTACGATTCAAAAGCAGTGGTGTAAATGAGACTGTCTATACGGTACGTACAGCGGTCATATTTAACCAAATAAAAATAATTGCTCACTTTTGATGATTTTAAATTAAATATTTCATATTACTGAGTATATATTTTTTATATTATTCAACACGAAACAATATTACGGCAAAGGAGCTCTAATTATTAATATCTAAACTCATATCTTTCATGACAACTTTCATTATTATACAATTGAATTATTTCACTATCAGTAATGTTTCAACTACAATTACCATATATAAATCCGACGTTATGAATTTACTATGTCCTTTCCAGTTCAGCGTTTAAAACACATCTCCAATACATTTGTAATCAATTTTAGTGATATCACATCAAATTATGTACTTAATGGTACAGACAATACGGCTCTTTATTCAGTGACATCAAAAAGTGAAGGCCTTTCTGCTTTATCACTCCCATATGTCCTTGCTCGGATGTTATAGGTTTGTTAAGGGCTGCGTGATTAACTTTGATTGTTGGACAAGTTCATAAAAAATCCCCTTATGTTTTTAATCGTAAATTTGAGTAATTTATATTAATTTTACATCGAGGTATCGATTTGAATTTATTTTGAGAACTTTGTTGAGTGATTCGAGATAATAAAAATAGGATCTTATAGGCATAAATATATAGTTGAAAGTGGCACAATAATAGATGTCTGTGTGTTAGTATTTAGGTAGATTATATTTTGTATTGTTATATATAGTGTAGGGACTTTACCACAGCTTTTTTAAATTGTGAAAATTTAATATAATACGCAGGTGACTGCTTTTCGTTTGTCTGCGATATGATCTTTATTATTAGGCATGTAAAGTTGAAATTAACCATGTATAAAAACTCATGTCGCAGAGCACGAAAAATCTATCATCTATGTAGTCCTTATAAATTGGCCAGTTGGCCTGCATATTGAGGCTTTCCAAATAAGAATATCTTTCTCTTTGAATAAGTTTATTTTTAACTGATTCATCATCTCCTTCCCAGCTAAGTTTGTAAATAATTTTCTGAGACCAAAAGCAAGAGTAGAACAAGAAATCCATAGGTTTATGGATTGCTGTCTGTAGGTATTATCAAACTTTTATAAGTTTGGTTAAGAAATGTGGAGAATCGCAAGTATGGAAGTAAGATTTTTTTTCATAAAAAAATAAAATATTTATTTTACGTTTGAAGAGCATTTAATTACAATCATAAAAACATTTACGCAATTGTAAGGTCGTTCAGCATTCACTGCGGTCGATATTATTTTTATTTTAATAGAGTTTTATACAGAAGATCGGAATTCCTGGTGAACAAAATAAAAAGGGGCTTTCATGTTAGGTTTAGCCCAAATATTAAACGTTGAGGTTAAAGGTTCTTTTTTGTTTTCGAATCCCATTCGAAATATTTCTCTATCTCAATAAAATATGTGAATAATATTTAGTTGTTATGGAAAATCAATTTGCTTCCAAATCAAAAAATTCAAATAACCTATCTTCATATTATACAAATTCCAAAAAATTACAGTCTATTTTTAGTATTTTATTTATCGCGTACAATATCTCTGTTGTCTTTTCAATAGTAAATCAAACTCTCTTAAAAAATCTTATCAGCGTCGTGTTTGGAAGAATTTCTGCATCTTGTTAACACGCATCATTAAAAGTAATCATATATCATATTACTTCTTATTTCCATTAAATTATCACCTTGGTTCTATTGCAAGACTAGATAGAAAAATAATTCCATCTGGTCATACAATTCTATTTTTAAATAAACTTTATTTTTTAAATTTGGGCCGAAGTTTTATAAGAGTATTTTTAGTTAATCCTGATGATTCGAATCCTATTAAAGAGCTGTGTTCATATGCCTATCATATATCGTAGGTATTATGGTTTCTCAGCGTGTAATATTAAATAAAACTATTATTGGTACAGTCAATGACACATCAACCTATAAAAACGTGACTTGCTTTAACCGACTTTTAGCTTTAAGTCCAGTCCGTAGAGATTATTATCAATTGTGGAAATAGGACGGTTTATGTGCTGTTATGTGTATCATATCAATCTTTTTTTTAAACTTGTAACAAAAGCGTTCATAAACTGTTCCTTTGTTAATGTAATGTCTGTTCAAAGTAATAGCTTTAATAAGGCAATAGTATAATTTGTAAAATGTGAATATTAGTCGATCGCAATCAAAAATAGGCGTGTATGTGTGTGTAGAGAGTATAGAATCGGCTATAAATAAAGTTTGCACCAAACTTATGACCACAGGCTCACAAATCCAAATTGACAACGTTATTTTTTAACCAATTGTTTTTATTGATTCATTTGTAAACTAAAGTCATTCATAGTAATATACAAATAATAATAATAGTAAAATCTTTAGGCAGAATAATTTTTTTGTCTACAAAGGCAAAGACGGAGACAACTCCATCAGAAAAGTAAAAATGATCTGTCACAATTGCCATCGTTATGTCAAAATGACGTTTCTTTGATTGAGACACAAGAAAGAAAGCATAAAGATCTTTATACAATATGTCCCTTCACCAGTATCGGAGCCTTTAATGGTGTGAAATATGGCATTTTTTATCGACAAATTGCCCCTCAAATTTTGTTTTTCTCTTACGGTTATAAAATGGCCGCCATTTTGTTTTCTTGTTAACCAAGACATGGGCTCTCATACTAATTCGACCACCACTACTCATATAAATATCCTTTCAACATTAAAAAGGTGCCATTTGATAGCTAAACATGTAGACAACAATTACACAGCCATCATGTTTCAATTGACATGGAATAAAAAATAGAAAAAAAATAATTAAAGAAAAACAAATAGATTATTTTTTGTGTATTTTTTAATTATTGTCTTTTTGAGAGAAACCAGGGCAATTTCTCAATAAAAAATGCCATATATCACACCATTAAAGGCTCCGACACTGCTGACGGGACACATTGTATATCCTAAATAGAGCAAAAACATATGGGTCACTTAATTTTACATTATTTCTTAAATCAACTCTATCAGTGCGTTATTTTTATCACGTCTGCCAATGTTTAGCAAGTGAAAGATAATATTGAAATATATAAAACTTTTAAATTAAGGGACCTTTTAAATTTGTAATAATTAATTAAATAAAATTACAAAAAAACTATTCAGCCAACAGTTGTTTGCTGTCATATAGTTAGGTGTGAATTTTACAATCTACAACACTAACACATTAACCAATACAAAGAAGTTTAGTATGCTGAACCGATTCTTAAATTAAAACACATTTACCGTCAATTGACGAAAGAAATGATTGGTTGATGTGCAGTGTTGTTCATATTATATCATATCGTATGGAGTGTTGAATTTAGAACGTAGTGTTTGTAATAAATATATTTAAAATTAATTATAAAATATTTGAAAATGTTCAGGCAAAAAAGGCAGTGATCTGCCAAGTCCAAACAACAAAAATATAGTCATAATTATTTTATGCAATCGGAACCAGTTTTTGGGAAATATTCTTCTATTGGGCCGAAGCCTCTGAAAAGTCATCTAAAGTAGTACAATGTAAAAAAAATATGCTAAGCTAAAAGGACATTACCCATTTTGGGCTATTTTTTTTTTAGCCGGCCAACAAAAAATAACTAAATTTTATCATAGGCATAATTATAATGAACGTTTTGTATTATAACAGTTAAGCTCGAAACCTATTGGTTAAGATGATAATCAGTCTCAAAGTATTTATTTTATTACCTACGGTTTGCGGGGTGAGCTCGTGATTTCCAGGTAAACAGTTATTGTTAATGGTGTGCGAGCGAGAGGACGTTGCAAGTACATTTACCTGCCGAGTTACAAGTGTTAACAAGAGGCAAAATACACCCACTTGATCCTTTTCGTAGGTACTTTCGTTCGTTAGTTCTCCATGCAGGCGTTTATGTACAGGTTTTTTATTAATTATAATGCATATTATTTTCATTTCATATATTTTTATTCAATATTTACAACTCTCCTGGCCTTACAATAATATCTTCTAAACCTTCGGCGGGAATGTGTATCGTTGGCTCGTGCCTGGCAAACCCCATGTACCACACAATGCACATGACGTGTGAGCAGCAGCCAATGGTTCTTCGGCCAATGTTACATGTACAGTAATAGTGTTTTATAGCCTGTCGCCCTTCGAGAGCCCTATCTATGCCAATATAAACGTTATACGAACGTGAACGGACATGTCGGGACTGGATTCTACCGCGCAATACGTAAAGGTCTGTTCCTTCTAGCTCTCGTATGAGTTCTGTGGGTAATTGGTCGCCAAGTTCAACGATGAACATACCATTTGGCTGCAAATGCTCCGCATAGTAACTCCTAGCTTGCTTTATTTGGTATACACCAAGTGCAAAAAGGATAAGATCTTCTTGTGTCAATGTGGGGAATTGAACCTCAAGCGCATCAACGTTAATTGAACGAAACGGAGCACGTCTTCGGTTATAATTGTATCTGTTCACCAGATCCGCCAATGTATTCGGTACATTAACCCTTTCCCGTATTATTTCTAAATACATTGGAGCCCTTACATTGTCCACAATCAACACATGATAGGCATTTAATAAAGCTGCACTGAATTTAAAATATTCCATCATATGATGCAAGGCGCGATTGCTGTGTACAATTCTTAACAAGCGAAAATCTCTTTTGAATCGTCCATTGATTATTTCTACTACCCAGCGGCATATAGTCACAAGTCTGGATTTATTCGCTTGTTCCGTCGTAAGTTGCGTTTCGTTTGCATTTTTCGTTTCTGGCATATGTACTGTATATCCATGTGATTGTAAAGGATAGGCCGCGTCTCTAAAGCCACGATCTAAGATAAATACGTCACCCGGTCTGAAAAACCAATGAAATATGCTCTCCTCATTTTCAATAATTGCATTCATTATTGTTGCATCGGAAGTTGAAGCGGCGTGCGGGCCCGTTACGTCACAGCAAACAAACAAGAACGGCTTGGTCAGATTTCGATATTTGTGAAGACTATATGTTTGTCGTTGAAAAAAATAGTTCGAGCTCTTTTGGTTGTATATATATGTACCATCGACTATTATTATAGCATTTCTTTGTGGCAAAGGGCTTTCTAGATTGCCAAATAGAGTTTCAGGTACTAATAAATTCCTTTGAGCCACTTGTTCCCTGTTTATGTGGTCAAACCCAACATGCAAGGGAACAAAATCACGCAACAATGCATCACGACCTAGAGCTAACATTCGTTGAAAACGGGATTCGCTCGTTCTAAACACTAAAGCAAGTCTGGCATTAGAGTCTCCTGTTCTTAGTTTTGCCAATACAGCGGCCAGTATTGTCTTCTTTTGACGATTATTATGTAGGCTGGATGTGTTTACGAGTAGATCGGAAAACTGTTCGTGAGTAAGTCCCGTCCAAGTATGAAACTCGTTTGTATTAATGACTTCGTATGTCTCGAAGTTTAACACGTCTGTTGTAATATGATTTCTCATAATCGTCAGAGCATTCACTATTTCAGATGCAGTAAAATCTTCTATGAGATTGTCTTGTAAAGGTAGAGTATACCAAAGGTTCTGGGCTAAGTGTTCTTCGCAAACGCGAGCATTTTCTGGTATTAGTAGATTGTACCGCCCAATCATACGAATTATGATATCGTTAGGTATTCTAAGCCTGGTAATATTTTGACAATGCTCAAAAATGCAGTGCACTGTTGAGTTTGGAGTACGTACAAATCCTGCTAAGGTCATTGTTGGATGATTACGGCTTTGTTGCTGAATATGCTCATCGGGCAACACGTCATCATCTTGACGCGCCTCGCGTATACGCCGATGAAACGTCCTCTCAGCTCTTTGCCAGCAAGGTCGGCAAATAACGTCGGTAGGTTCGTTCTGAAAAAAAAAAAACAATTTTTGTAAACCCACCTTCTACAAGTTAAATACAAACGAATCTTTCCCAAAGGACTCCTTAACAAAAATAATAACATGTTCGTGCCCGTACTCACACAAAACTATTTCAAAACTTTTGAAATAGTTTTGAGTGTAGGCAAGAGCCAATGCCTACATTTAAACCGGCTATAACTTAGACGGGCACTATACCATATTGAAGTGGTACTTAAGATCTGTACAGAGCGCCGATAAAAATACTAACAAATAAATAAGAACAACAAATAGTTAATTCGTGGCAGTAACAGAGAGTCGATGAAATACTAATAAACACTCGTAAGTAGAAATCTTACTTAAAAATAAAAATAATAATAAAAATCTTTTCCTATACCTTCAAAGGTTCTTGTCTACATTTCTATCACTGATGTAAGCCTATGTACTTTATAAAAAAACCCTTTCATAGTACTAACTAAAGAACTTAAGTATACATTTTACTTTATTGAAGGAAGGTAGGTACTTCAGCAAAATAATTCAACGCGACACCTAGTCCTGATGTCATATCGACGATCTGTTATTATCACAGAGTAGGTACCTAGTTATGACTTAAATGTAAAAAAGGTTGCATTACATACCTGTCTCGCGATTAGCTCCTCCATAATAATCTGAGCTATGTCGATGTGCTGTTCTTCCCGAGAAATCCACGTGTAAGTCCTTCGACCTTCACATGGTTCACGACAGGTTATACACAACATATGTGCCATGATTAACAAAAACAGTATAACAAAAACAAAAACTCAACGATAATTAAAACAACAAACAAAACAAAATCAATGTTGAAAACCACGAAAACAGTGAAAGTAGCCGTCCCATGTAACGAGAGTTGCATGGAAAACTAACGAACGAAAGTACGAAAAGGACTAAGTAGGTGTATTTTGCCTCTTGCTCACACTTGCAGCTCGGCAGGTAAATGTAGGTACTTGTAACGTCTTCTCGCTCGCATACCTATTATGCCTCTTGCTCACACTTCTCGGCAGGTAAATGGGTCAATCAACTTTTAAGTGTACATTAATGATAAATTTAATTTTTTTTAATTTATTTTTAAATTTTGTTATTTTAATATATTTGCTGTAGATAATTATGTATATTTTAAGAATTCACATAGAGCAGAGCAATTTCATTAACGAAAATAGTAAATTTGACTGCGAAATCCACATGACTCTAGATAAGATAGTCCCTTGGACAACTAAACTAAAAGGCTTTTGAACTATTTAAAATTCAGTCAAATTGTAAACCGTTACTTTATTCTTACTTAATATAGGATGGATTTCAATTTGTCTTCAATAAATAAATGACGCGCCTATAAATTTATAAGTTATTCCTAATAATATTGTCTCCTGGACAACGACAAACTTTAAATGTTGCGAACTTTTAATTTATCTTGTAAAATAATAATTAATACGTGATATTTAACAGTTTATGAATTCACTTTTAATTGTAACATTCATATTTGAAAATTTTGTAAACCTTACTGTTTTCTTAAAAAGTAATTATGACGATAATGTGTCTTTAGGAGACAGGGACAAAAGGGTTGTCCAGTGGACATATACGGTTGCCCATAGGACATACTTGGGAGTCCAAAGGAGATGCTAGGATTGAAATCGCCTATATTTGTTTTTTTTATGTAAAAAAAAGAACAATATGACAATAATTATCAGTTTTATTAATTTTTTTTACGAAAGAATCAACATTACTATAAACTATTCAATAATGAACAGATCTTTTAACGTGACAACTCTTATTAATTTACTTGTAACATTAACAGCCTCTTTAATCAACTTAAATACTTTTTTGACTCTAACTTGTACTTTTCTGTCTCAATAAATGACTAATACCTCTGTGATACACATAAGGGTTCAGTGAGACATAAAACTTAAAAAATAATCTACAAAACAAAATTTCTTTATCATAGCAGAGATCCATAGGTATCAAAGGTAGCAGTGATCCACTAAACTACATGAACTATTATTTAAAAACATTAATATCACATGAAAACTTATAATAATCAGTGCCTCTTTTGTGTTCAATGTCCGGGGTTGGAAGTTTTTTAATTATATCTATGAATGCTACATAGGATTTATCTTTCTCATTCAATACAAATACTTTTCCATTTTTCACATATTTTAGGAATGTAACTCTGATTTCACCGTCTTCATCGATATCGGTTTCGGCAATGCACGGATATGCATCGTATAATTTACCTTTGGTGCTGTAAACTTTGACTAGCAAAAAGTCACCTACACCTGGCAATAAATTGTTTTGTCCTGACGTAGATGGCTGTGGTTCCTCTGTAATGTCATTATCATTGTCAGAGCTATCAGACGATCCGTATACACTCTTGTATATGTTCTTGCGTAAACCTTTGTGTAGTTCAGCGAACATAATGTCGTCTTTATTCGAGGACAGCAAATTACTCAAAGGTACGTCGTCAACATCACTGAATGTGTCATTGCAAATATTTGCCAGTGGTGCTAGAATGGGACTCAATGGCATATCTTCAGGTACGTTTTCGTCAGGGTCGTCAGGGGTTGGAATGTTCCTTTGAGCTGGTATCGGTGAGTATAACTTGGGACGCAAGCATTCGCATAATCCTCTAGAACAGAAGCAACTCAAATTTCTTGACATTAGTTGGCCGTGGCTCCTTGAAAATATTTGGTGCACCTCTTTTGTACCAGGCAAAGGCAAAAGATTCTTTGGTACGTCCTTCTGAATCGCGTCAATCTCTTCTTTTGTGACATAAAATAATTGAATTTTACTCGAGTCTTTGAGAACTTGATAAAATTGAAGAGCATCAGTAACGTCCGTTCCTGTTGCCACTTTGTTATCAGCTGCTCTTTTTAAGTATCCCCCAATACCGTCTGCAGGGCCTTTGCCATGCCCGGCTTCAAAGAAGGACCAGCTGAAAGCTTGGAAGCCGTAGCTAAATGTTTTCGTGCAGGCCAAATAAAAATTTGCTTTTTGACGATATTGCGAAAATGGGCCATCGGAGAAATAATGAATAGTGTCAATTCCAGAGTAATTTTCAATAATATTTATCAAAATGGGATGCAAATGGGCCCATATTGCAGCTGGTTGATGAATATTGCATGGAGAAATAGTACAAAAAGATAAAGCTTTATATTTTTTATCTTTATCATATACGTAAACCACAACTGTGTGAAGAGTGACTTGATTACGAGAGCCTCCAAATTGATGCGCCTGAATTTCTTCGGTACATTTACAATTATAATTTTCGCTGAAATCAACTAATATTACAGCTTCGTTTGCTCTGATCTCATCAACACATTGGCGGAAATTTTTAAACTGAGTTTTCATATTAAAAATATGTTTCTTTATAGTCTTCAGTTCTTCTTGAAAGTTCTTCACCATGTTTTCTATAGTATCTTCTTTGAGTCTCTTTACGTTCTTTACAGCTTTCCATTGCTTGTCGTTTTTCAGATAGGTTTCTTGTTCCCTCACCCATTCAAACCACTGTATTTTGCCTCGAACATTGTCACTATTTATCTTGAATTCTTTATCCCGGCACTGATTACAAGTACCAAACATGCACTCTTTTTTAGAGCTATCACAGACTGTTTCCGATATCAGTGTGCTAAGATCAAAAGCACTAATAACTTTTTTTTGTTTCAGAGCCTTTATCTTAGCTGCTGCATTAGTATGTACTTTACAAAGGCACATATCTCTTCCATCAACTGTTGGTGTAACTACGTAGAAAGGGCGATTTTTAGTAAAATAGAAATATGAGCATTTGGCATCGAGATTCTCTGATTTAAAGGCTTTGAACAAGTTTTTCATTGAGTCCAATAGAAATCGTTTTTGCACCTTTTCTTTGCCTTTAGTGATGGTTTCTTTTTTGCCGGCAGTATTTCTAGATACATCATCTCTTAAGAAAAAGCTATTAATTTTTTTTGTCAGCTCTGTATCTGATTTATGCGTGTTACTTGTTCTGAGTCTTCCTTGTAAGCCCAAACAGTCTTTTACTATTTGATGATTTTGCGCACCAAGTTTCGCAAAAATGTTTTTCAGCGTTTTTTTACCTTTTCTGGCTTTAATTTTCCTGTAATTTTCTTTGATAGCGTTTGTTAATATGCCGTACTTTTGTTTTTCTTCAATATTTTTTTTTTCCTGTTTTTCTTTTAATTTAGTTAATTCTTTTTCTCTCCGATGGGCTCTCTGTTTATATTTTTCAAACTTTTTCTTCCACTTCTTGCTTTCAGATTGCAATTTTAAATTTTCTTTATAAAGTTTAGATCTGTCTCGTCGAACTATTTTTCTACCTCTAATCTTAGCATTTTTCAAAGACCCGGCAGGACTAGAAAGTGGTGTCGTCGGTTGAAGTTGATCTTCGGGATTTATTTCCTGCAGAATGGACGGCGAGCTTGGAGGCGTATTCTCAATTATATTCCTAACAGCTTTTTGGCGATTTCTCTGTGACTGTTTTCGCAGCTTCCATATAATTCTGCAGTTTTCTTTATCTTCTGGCGGCAAACTTGAAATTAGTTTTTTATTTCTATGGTAGCTTTCCCTTTTTTTTCTCTTTCGCTCAGCTAATTTCTCCGGGTCTGCTTTAAGTTTTTCTCTATAGCGTCTTGATTTTTCTTTTTCCGTCAAACCCATTATCTAAAAATAATAACGAAATAGTTAAGAAAAGATAACTATTAGACTATAAAACTGTGTTAAGTAAGCTAACATACGTCAAGAGGTACAAAGTTGAAATTAGTTAAAATATCAATCTAATTTAATATTAAATATAATAAAATGCTATAGCCCTTGTAAGAGGCTCTTCAGTGACTAATTATTGAAAAAAAAAGTAATGTTTTATGCTGATTCTATCATTAGTGTCCTATGGACAACCAAAATGTCCCACGGACAACGGTTTTAGTTGTCCAAGTGACTGGTTGTCCGAGTGACATTTATCACTCTTTGCGCTTTCTGGTAATAAATAATGATATTTTGAATTAGATCTTACGCGCAGTGAAAAATATAGATTAAATAGAATACATTTCACTTTAATTTACTACGATACATCAAATACTTACGTTTTTGTGCTGGTTGTCCGGTAGACACACAAAAAAGCCACCTACTTTCTCAAAACACACTCGGCCGACTGACGACGCGGGAAAGATGAAATCAAAATGGCGGCGGGATGTGTGTTGTTACCAAATGAATCGACTTGTTCTCAAGGCACTGTTCACGCCATCTGTGTTTTTGTTTCGGAACTTTTTTGCCGTTGTCCGGTGGACGTCAGGATAATGAAATATAATAGGGACCAAAATGAACATGCAAAAAACTCGTTAAAATTATAAAGCAAACAATAATCTATATGCTAGCATCATAGTAGACATTGTAATAAATAATTATGTACAAGCTTAATTAATTGCTATATAGTATTTTTTTGTATAAAGTAATGTTTCATTTTACTAACCTACTGGGGGACAAACAATAAAACACTTCATCAGATGTTTTGTCACCCGGACAACCATTAAAATTTCAGAATAATAGGGAATTAATTAAAATTATTTACTCGTATGTTTGCTTAATAATAAGATAAATGCGACATATGCCAACAAACCACTTAATTTTCTTTAGAACTGCGATTATTGGTCAGGGACCAAACATAGTACTTACAGGGCAAAAAAAAGTTGATTGACCCAAATGTACTTGTAACGTATTCTCGCTCGCACACCATTAACAATAACTGATAACCTGGAAATCACGAGCTCACCCCGCAAGCCGTAGGTAATAAAATAAATACTTTGAGACCGATTATCATCTCAACCAATAGGTTTCGAGCTTTACTGTCATAATACGAAATGTTTATTATAATTATGCCTATGATAAAATTTAATTATTTTTTGTTGGCCGGCTAAAAAAAAATTAGCCCAAATTTGTATGAAGCCTGAATGATGTCCTTTAAGCACGTCATTTTTATGATACACATTGAAAAATAGAAGTTATCTTCTGCATTTGTCATCAGAGAAATTAATGCCTTCTGCTGGGGTTTTTTTCTTTATTAAAGCACTATTGTATTGTGTCAAAGGGATGGAACTTAAACTACCACACGGACCTAATAAGGATATCTGATCGGCTTCGAGTCTAGTGTTACGTCATTGTAAACTCAACTGATTTTGAACTGTCATAACGGCGTTATTGCAACTGTAATATGACACCTGTCCTGTCTGTAGTGTTCTTATATTAACTTTCAAAGTATTTATCATATGGATTAAGAAACAGCAGCAACGAGAACGATTCAAAGCATTCAGCAACAATATTGTTTGCAGACTGAATTTTGTATGTTATGTAGCTTTAAGCTAATACACGCAATGCAAATAAAACTTGTGTTTTTCTTAGTATACCTTTCACAAAAATATAAAATAACAACAGAGGTATTGACATTTTTTAGCAATGACCATGAATTGAGGAGCCACATCAGATTTTAAAGGACAGCTCATACTTAAATTTAGTGCAAAATAGCAGTTTATCAAAATATATACGAAGTTATATCATCGCAAATTGACTTTTATCCTTAAAAGCTACGAGGTATAAAATGATATATATATATAGGTCTATTAGCAACTATTGTACAAAACTATTATATGATGTATTTCCTTAAAGACTTTTAATTGATCATTTTTGTTACGAATTTTCGTGAAATTAAGTTCAAAATGTCATATTCCACATTTTGATTAATAAATATATAAACACAGTTGCTACGTGCGTTACATTGCATGTCATACTCATCCTACAAAACCAACTCTATTGTCAAAAAATCATCGAAGATTAGACAGTAGCTGGTCCTTAGTTAACTAATGTATGCCAACTCTAATTGTAAGAGGAATCAATCTCGTAAACATAACAATTATAAATAAATATAATTGCAGAAAAATTACTATTGGATCAGAATTATCACTCATTTGTATCACAACCATCGAAAAAGTCTCTACAGCAGCCTTTATTATTGATTCTTTTGAATTGTAGAAACGAAGTGTTTTTTAATGTTTAATAGCTAACAAAATGAGGTTAGGTCGCAGGATTTACAGAATTTAAATCGGTGAAATGGCTTGGCCAGTACACAATATTGTGACAATATAGTAACCCCACCAAAATATTCAAAACTCCTGAGGAATTACTTAAATAAAACAATGGAATATTAGTTCATATTTATTTATTACATACAAATAGAGTCATAAGAACCGTAGATGCCCCAAAAAAACTTCGAAAAAAAATTTAGTTGCATCAAACGAATAAAATCTTAAAACACATTAACAAATCAATATTTTTTAATAAACAAAAATAATTATTCAAATCGATTCTCGTGTAAACTAAACACAATAGATTAGTAATTTTATTTGGTTTCCATATTGTATTGACATCGACATAAAATATTATAATTCGTAAATACTACATTAAATTACACAGTAAGATGTATCAAAAACTACACGTACTATATTTAATATTTATTACATTAATCATAAAGAGAATACATTGTATTAATATATAGAACATTAATGTTACAGCACTTTTAAGACACTTTACAGCACTAATTTTTTTGAGTAGCAACACCATTAAGTACGGGTACATAGTTGCCAGTATAAAAAGCAGATTTTCTCCGAGATTTCGTTAATCTAATCTCAATAAATAATTCCAATAACATATGTCACGGAATATGTTAACGACATTATATAATCGGTTTGCAATATTTTTTAATCTTTATGTATATAATTCACCTTTACATTACATTAAGAGCTACATCTACGTTTAATGCCTAAAACTATTAGAATTGGTGTTTTTTTACCTTCAGTGGACGTTTCCCTTTTTGTGGGCATCACTATAATAATATAAATGAAAGAAAATACAAATAATTACAATTTTAAGCTGCAAATAATAAGGCACTTTATATTAACAAATAAGCAGTATGTTATTTATATTTTATTATTAATAATAATAAATATATAGCTTCTCGTTCACGCTACTTGCGTCGAAGTCACCGTTACAATAGAGCTATAAAAAAAGAAGACAATTTTTTAACAAAAAAAAAAGAATCCACTTTGACCAAAGCTACCAATAGGTTATACTTACAATAGTTAAATATTACAGCAACGTGTCTTCGTGGTCTCAGATACAAATGAAATAAATTAAACGAAACGAAAATATATTTTATCAGAGACGACGAAAACTGAAGTGAAATTGCCTAAAGTTAATGGCAATTATTTTTTCAGTATTTTTAATAATTATTAGAGAAATACATTTAAAATATTTATTAGTTGTTAATAATTTTAGTTGAAAGAAATTGCACCAAACGTTTATATGTACAAGATAATTATTTATCAATGGCTGTTCATGGCACGTATTTCATGTTGTCTGAAGTAAATGCAGGTATTATAAATATAATTTTATTTAGCATAAATATGCGGTAACAATAAAAGTATAATTATCATGAAACAGGTATAAATATACCTGACATATTAAAATGAGAAATTCTGTTACATCAATCTCTCACCGCTGCGATTGACATCAGAATTACTTCAATATAAAGAAAAAAAATTATACTTATGTATAAATTTTTATTAATATTTCCTTTCCACTTGCATTAATTCCATTGAGATTTTTTTCAAAGTCACGTCAATAATTTCACATTGAAGGCACAAAGTTAAATAAAATATTATATTTAAATGGCACACTTGGCAAGTTAAGAATTTTTCGTTACAAACACTTTTTTAATTAAATGGAAAATATTTTCACATGATTATTGAAAACTCGATCCTGAAAAAAGTTAAAAGAACCTTTTGTATTTCTGTGATTATTTATATTTAGCAATCACTAAGTTGTTTACGTCAAATTGGAGCGACAGACACACGAGTTTATACACTATAGTTCATTAAGTGTTTTAATTTACAAGTGTTTGTAACAAAAAAAAATCACGTTAATAAATTTCAACAATATTAGAAATATATTTTTTATCATTTGTGTAAAAAAGGCCTCCATAATAAGTTCCACGTTAGCACTTTGTGATTCATCGGGAGATACTACGCAAATGCCAAATTAGTCAAATATATGCTGAAAAACTAAAAACTTAAATATAAAAAAAATAACTAATTCACTTTAGGCTTGAAAATGTACAAGAAAAATTGTATAAAGTTTGTTTCCTTATAATTAACAATTTCATATTTTATTTCATTTATTTGACTTTTTTATTATAAATATTACCGGATATAAAGACAGAATTTGGCAATCGTGTAAGAACTGTAGAGCCATGACAGACATTCCTGTATTTTTTAAAGTACAATATCTTTATAAAATCTTTTACTTAAGTAAAACTATAACAGTGTTTTTTTAGTCCATGGCTTTAAGTTCTTTTAAATCCCGAACAATAACAACTTTCATATAATCGTTTTAAAATAAAATAGTTTATTTATAAATTCTCCGTATGGCCTTGGGTAGGCACTGCATCATTTTATTATTATATATATAAATAAATACTCGTTTAGCACCGCAGATCAAAGTCATTTTTTGACATAATTTCGTCGTAAAATTATTCTTGTGCGCAGTACAATATAAAACACATATAATTGTTTTCATATTAGCATAGTAACATTTAATTTACTTTATGTAAGGACAAAATATCGAGACGAATCGTACAGTCACAAGAATTTATTACAACTATCATAAATATTCTAAAAACTCTATGCGCATTCAATAATATACACTATTCTAAAATTTATAAGACACATTGTACAAACGCACGAAAACGCAGCAACGTCAATTTGACAGATGTCACAATTGACATTTACAAAGCGACACACGCAAACGTCAATACGGACACTTATTCGTTCTGTTGTTTTTTTTGAAATGGTATAGACTTGACAAGTTTATTAATCTGTCACCCAGAGAAGTACTTATGTCCATCTTAAAAAAAGCATTGGAATACTTATTTAAATTGATAAACAAAAATACTTCTTGTATTGCTGAGTATATCGAAAAAAAAGATTTACTTATGGCTAATTTCTACATTCCAAAAAATATCTTCAAAATGAATTTGAGATTTAACAGTAAGTAAAATTTAGTCCAGTGTGCAGTATTAACGCTTATATTGATATTTAAGCCAACACAAGCCCAAACCTTTTAGAAGTTGCCAAATTTCTTGGTGATGGTGGAACTCGTTTCCGACTTATGCGAACTGGTCATAACTGATTTCCTTTCTATTGTCTCCGAAGTGATAGTTTGTTTGCCAAACTTTTTATCAATACTATCAATCTCTTTGTTAAGCTCTGCTGGCGTTTTTACTCTGGTGACATTGGTGGAAGATTGATAATCAGAAGATTGGAACTCCGATGGTCGCATGAAAGAGCGGCTGGTGTCCGAACTCATTTTGGACTCTAAAGTGTTGAATCGAGAGTCCAAAGTGCTGTACCTCGATTCGTTGTCGAATGATTTCGATAGTTCGTCGATGCCTTCTAGTTTAATTGGTTCGTATTTTGTGTTGGTACTCGTGATGTTAACTGGTGATGAGCTATATATTTTTGTTGTAGTTACTTTTTGTGTGCCATTTGGTATTTCTTTCACTTCTGTTGTAGTTTCTTCCATAAAGTTCGGACCTCCGTAACTATGCACGTCTTTACCGTAAGGCGATGAAATCCTATCAAACTCAGGCGTTGCCGCTTTCACTAATTCCGTAGAAGTCTTAGGGAAATCGGGAAACGGATCTAATTTAGACGGAGTTGAAGTTGTGAACGGCGATTTCACTTCGGATCTCGTTTCCATTTTTGAATATTCGGTCTTAGGGTAACTCTGATAAGACTCACTTTTGATCGTGAATTCAGAGTGTTTGGTGCCACCTGGAATAGCTTCCGTAGAAACTTGGTGTTCTGAGAAGTTTTGTCCGACACCATCAAATGGGGATTTTGGAGTACTAGGTTTCTTGAGAGATGAGTAAATGGGTTCTTGTTTATCGTCGAATTTCAACTCTCTTGCATTGAATTTAGGGCTCATGGGGGATGTTTTAGGTGCGTCGTAACCGAATTTTTGGTCTTTGGTATAATGGCTAGACTCATAATGTCGCTGCTCTTCCTTTTTGTATTCATGTACTGGCCGTGGAGTGTCATATAGACGAGTCTCGTAACTGAAAATGTTACTTGTTGATTAGTAAATTATTATTATATTTGATAATTTATTTATTATTAAATTGTTTATTTAGTTAAAACACCAAAAACCCATGCCATGCATTAGAAAGTTAACTGAAGAGGAAAAGAAAGTTTTAGACAAGTGGAATAAACTTCATAGTGATGGTGTCGCATTTGGATTTCCTTGGTAATCGATTTGATGTGCTTTGATTGTAAAATGGTTGATGATCGATGACTGTCAGTGCGGGTAGTTAATTCTAAAACAACTACATCCGTTATTAGTTTGGTGGGAAATCTAATATGATTTTATGTTGTGAACGAGGGAGAGTTCTGTAAAGAAAAGAAATAAAATCTTCAAATTATATTAACCACATTATGGCGATACCCTTTTTAGTATAACAATGGAAAATGCAAACTCTGACTATGATGATGGTATGCATTCCCGTGAAGAAATATTAATGGTCCATTTTTCTATTATTGAGACCTACCCTATGGGTAGAAAGATTTGAACTATTTCAGCATTATCATCAAATACTACTTAAATATATATTTTTTTAATATTAGAAAATGAGATACTATGGTATTCTTTATATAGATAATAATTCTTGAAAATTTTACCTCAAGCCGGATTTGAATATAATTATGTTAAACTATAATATTAAACTATGAATGCTTTAGAACAACTCGAACCGCAGCTGACATGAGCAATGGCCTACCCCCATGAATAGTAAAGCAACGAACCCATCACGAATTAGCCTCCTCATACTTTAGCAGCGAAACGCGACGCGGCGGCGGTGGCGGCGCTCGTTTGTAGACTATCCTCTCTTCTAACACCTTTGTGTCCCCAACTTGTACCCTCAAGTCCCCAGGTTGGACCCTCAAGTCCCCACGTTGAACCCCGTCGTCCACTAACACAGCGGTGCGGACCTCCGGTAGTTGCAAGGACCTCACCACTACGCTCTCTTCCATGCTTGTTCTAAACCCATGCAGGTTAGCCGTAGAGAAAACGTTAAAGATTAGTTATTTTTATTAACGCTAAAGCGAGAACTGACGAGTTAAAAACAATTAGTTTTTTCTATTCATAAGCAGGGTTAACCAATTACTTTTTAAAGTTATATTTCTCTTTTTACACTGTATGTTTTAGTAATTTTAACCATCAAAGCTGTTAGTTATCAATACCCTGAAAGAACAAAGTAATAGATATTTATATATATATCAATATTTAAAATGTCAACATAAACTTATAATAACTTTTGACGTTCAACAAGTGCACTATAAATGTTTTGACAAAAGAATATTTTATTTTAACAAAAATCTATAATTAAGCTTTGTTATTTGGGGTATTGGTAATTCTTTGTTTGAAAAGGATTTAGAATATCAACACAAACAAGTAACAGTATTCCTTAATAAAAAAATAAAATCCTTATCAAACAAAATTTCAAAGTTATTTTCTTAAGTAAAAATTAATATGTCATCAGCTCTCGCTACATTAGTATAGCTCGGGGATACTGGCAAACAAATTTTAGTCCACAAAAACTAGTTTGACACACAGAAACATAATAGCATTTATATAATATATGTACAGAACGATAATTTTCGGGCTTAAAAATGCGCCGGCGGGGTAGCCACGCTCACATGGTTTTTACAGTGGGATGTAAGCTTAAGCGTCTTTTATCTTGACGACTTACTTATTATTGATCATCGTTCTGTCATTCATCGTAGTATTTTGTCTGCAATCGAAATAGGTGAATGAATAACTATATTAATATCTAGAACAAAGGCCGAAGCGTCATTTCTGGTACCGGTCTGCGGTGCGTAGTGATCAATATTAAAAACAAGTTACAGGTAATCAACATTATTGTACATTTTTATTAAATAAATCTTGTTAAATGTTGATAACCTGTATTACATGGTTGCGTTTCTTCCCAGGCAATTATTAATATTACAGTTTCTACACAACTATCGTACTACGAGACGAATTTTCCTTAACATTATTTAAATCGTGCCGTGGTATAACAGTTAATCTATTGACTGGTCAGAACACAGTAAAGCCATGCCACTGTCCATATAATCTTATAAGCTAAAATGTAAATTACAGAAGCACTGTATTCATACAAAGTGTTTTGGCATCAATTCTCATTAAATTCTTATTCTTTAACATTAAGGCATTTGTGTGAAATAAGGCTCAATATTGTAGTGTCGATTCCAAATGAAATTTAACTTATTTCCTTATCCATGAATAATTATTACAAAACTCACTATTCTAAAATTAGCTCATAACTATAAAATTACTGTATTAGTGAAATTCAGTTAAATAATTTGAAATCGACACGCAATATTAATTTTCTTTCGAAACATCTTGTATGAAATATTTATATATTTTTTTATAAATCATATGATTAATTTTAAAATATATTTTGAAATATAATTATAAAGAAGAATTATAGGCACAGATCATAAGTGATGTACGAAGGCACATATAGTTCTAAAATTAATACTAAATCATCTGTTCGGAGATCCAGCAGCGTGCAGAGAGAAATAGAGATTAGAAAGAGATATCAAATAAAGTTAGTGTAGAAAATGTTTTGAAAACAAGCTTCTTTATGGCGTTATACAATTAAAATAGTTTATAAGCATAGTTCTTTTAGTGTCTTACGTAAATTAGTAAGTGTTCACTGTACTAATTAAGAAGTTTAACTTTATAGATTTTCTGGTACTTTACCAAGAAAAAGGTTTATATATTATTTTAAAAGAGTTTGTTGATGAATGAAATTGTGAATATTTACACAAATGTAAGTCGTTAAACATTAAAGATATATTGAATTTGAAAAACAAAACTACTAAAATTAACAAAATTCTGGGGTATGGAACTTATTTGAATTATTGCCAAATAAAAACTAATTTCTTATAGTCGGATAGATCTCGATCGTCAATAGCCTCTATGCTTTGATTGCGATACATAGAAGTGTTTTCAGTAAAAAAAAATGTCCGTTAGGTTACTTAAAATTCTCCCATTACGTAAGAATATTTTTATATGGCAATACTTTACTTCTGAATAGTTAATGAATTCCCTAGAAAAGCATAAATTCAAACTTACCGAGTGGTGAACCCCTCATAATTCTGCTTAGGCGTCTCTTCTTGCGGTCTGAAGCTGGAGAATGTAGGACTTTGCGCGCTATACTTCTCTTCTCTCTGATAGTGGTAACCGTTACTCTGACTACCGGGACTTTGGTAGGTCTGAGACTGATTGTAGCTGGACTGAGACTGGTTGTATTGGTTTTGTTGCTGATTGTATTGGTTTTGTGGTTGGTTGTATTGGTTTTGTGGATGGTTGTATTGGTTTTGTGGCTGAATGTAGTTTGGTTGAGGACTATAAGCGTTGGGCGAGCCGTGTACGATCTGCGAGAGATTTGAAACGTTTTGTGTGAGGTTGTTTGTGTGGGAATAGGTGCTGTTCGGAGAGTACGTCGTGTTCGCGAAGCTGCTGGTAGGGCTCTTGAATCTGGAAAGGATGATAAAATTTACTTTGCTTTACCAATATATAAACACTTTTGATGTTGCTTATACATAAGCTAGTGTAACCATGTCAGGAAAGAATAATAATAGTTTTTTTTTCATATATTAAGATACGGGCACAATGGAGTTACAGTTAGAGTAGGAGGTCACAGTTCTTTGGTTTCCTTAAAATAAAACAAAAAATGTATATAAATTTTACTAGTGCCTAAACTAGGGTATGCTTGTAATATAACATTGGCTCAGTTATTTACTTTAATGCATAAAATATTAATAATAGAAATGTATAAAAAACCTGTTCCTCTCTTACTTTTTTGAAATGACTTGATTTCAGCCATGTAGTAATTTTAGATTTACAAGAGTTAATAACAAATTAATTTATAATAAACATAAATAAGTGAATGACAGAGCAAATTGTAGATACTATTTATGCATCCTAAAATATTTATTCTAAACATTTGATAAAGTCTATAAATGAATATATTTTACAAATGGAAATTTCGTTGAGAAAACGTCTTTGTGTGATTTTCGTTCTATAATTAGTGTCACACTAATTTAAATGGTGAAGAGAATCGTACCCAGAAAATCAATATAATTTCTTCGATTAACATTAGTTTTCTAAAAACTTTGAGCCATTAAGACAACTTCCACTCTCCTAGTTCTAATTTTGAAACTCTACGTTCTTAGGGCGGTAACGCTTGTTGATGCAGTCGAGACCAACGACTTAACACGTCGTCCGAATTTTTCCGTCACCTATGACATAACCAGCCCCCTAAGAAAGTTGAATAACCCGCCCAGGCCTATAAGACCGCCAGAGTTCTCTCTGTTTTTTACCAAAGTTTAATTAGGGTCAATAGAACGCCAGCGCTCTCACACGCCCAGACCACTTTAAACTCTGAATCCTCCTTCTATTTTTCTATGAACAAGTTTAGTTTAAAGGCAATAAAATTATGTTTTTAATCCCTTAAAACCCGAGAGTATTATATCAAACTAAAATCCGCGAGCATTATATAATGCTCTATAGCGCGCAGTCTGACTTAATCCTTATTACGGCTTTGGTAATGGTTCTTTTTGATTGAACGATAATTTTTCCCCGATAGAGAGAAATAACGCATTTAACACAAAGCTCGGCTTCCAGGGGTTTAATATTACTAACAAAGAAAATAAGTATTTTTGGACTTCTTCACCATTTTTGAAATCGGCGGTCATTAATGTGGCCCTTGAAATTTCCTGCCTTTATTTTCAGCGGTTAATTTTCGTAGTCTTAGACCGAACGCGATATCTTTTAAAATACTAATTAACATCCATACCTGTGTTGTGGACCTGGCCCGATATCAACGTCGGTTTCATCTCCCGAAGTATCATTGGCACGTAGCTTGTACTTGGCTTGGCGGATGGCCGTGAGGCGTCCTCTGGCTTCTTCCAGCTCCTTCTCGATACGGAGCACCTCCGATCTGGCGACGAGATCATGATTATAGGCGTTGCAAATACAATTAAGGCCAGAGATAAGCTTACTTTCTTTAAATTAGCTAATGATAATGGAAGCAGAGATTACAAATTATGCGTTTTTATGAAAAGCTATTAATTTGAAAAATTATATTGAAAAAAAATCTGATGTCTTTGGTATCTAAGCATCGTCTTTTTGTGTCATCTTAGTCGCCGATGACTGCAATAGCGCAATCAGATATCCCTTGATTGGACCTAAAGCGAGCGACCGTTTTGCCGTTTTTTAATAACATAATAGACACGAGTTTTTATAATAACATTGCCGTCCCCCAAAACAAGACAGATATCGACTAACGCTAACTTTGCGGCTACTGTTTGCACGCATTTAATATGTATAACCATTTTTATAGAATAAGGATGTAAAAATAATGATCTATCTTCCAAGCATATTTGTGAAAAACAATTTCAGCAACTTTTTGCTCATCGGTAATTGCCGCTGGCCAAACAAGCGGCAAAACAAACTATTGTTTGAAGACTGGAAATTATGGCCTATTATTAAAAACATTAGGAATTGCCGCTGGCCAAACTACCGGCAAAAGGGGCGTTTTACCTGGCATCGATCTCCTGGGCGATCCCGCCTACCATCCGGCGGTTGAGTACGAGGCTCCTCTCCTCCTCGCAGTGTATGGCGTCACGAGCGGCTCGTACTAGCCCGTCCGTTGATCGGATAACAGCTGCACCAGCAGCTTGCAGACGGACCGTTGATTCGGACGTTGGGTCTGCTTTCACCTGGAGCAATCAAATGCTCTATGATAGTAAAAAAACGAGTCTACTACTAAACGAGACCACACGACTGAAGTAAAACTTCTTTAGCTCCATCTATCAAGATATACAAAACGTAACAGGCTATGAGAGAAAGAGAGATAGAAAATGTTTATTTTTAATTAGAATGGGTTCGCGCTTGATTCCAATCAAGTCAAACAGAATCCACGATGGAACGAGCTATCCCAGAAGGTGCCTATTCACGCTGGCTTTAAAAACAGACTGGTTATAAGTACCTCACACCTCTCTCTTGCCCCTATTAGTAATTTAAGAACCGTAACTCTCTCTCTTTCTATCTTCACTAACTTAAATCTCCCTCCCAACTTCTGTTCGCCTCGCCCAATCACACTTTTGGTAACGCTCTCGTCACGCATTCACCAGCTAACTCCCCAAGTCAAGTTTTACTCCAATGATTCTCACATTCACACAGTAAGGCTTGTGTAATGGATACTAGGGTAACGGATGAACATACATATACGATACTTAGATATTAAATATTTATAGAAATATAAAAGTCCATGACTGAGATACAAATGCTTGCATTCATCACACAAACATATTTCCCTTCTGGGACTCGAACGGTCGTTATTATATCGAAAATACTGTTTTTTTTTTTATAAATTTAGCATTTTTTTATTTCTTAGCATCAAAAGGGAGACTTTTTTTCCAAATCAAGAAATAATGCAAAACTTTATAATTTAACGACTTGCGTAGGCGAGACGTTGAAACTAGATTTGTCGGACGAGCTTTAGCTTTTCACAAGGTCCGATGAAAGCGTTACCCATCCGATAGGGTAACCAAAAATTATTCCTGGCTGCATTGCTGTTTTTTTCTGTTTTATTGTATTTTACTAACCCTAGTCTAAGATTATTGTTACTTACATGTTTTATGGGCTCTGCCCGTAATAATGGAAATAATAATTGACAGTCATCAGCACCTATCAATCCGCACTTTTTCATCCATTGTAAAGGCCGTACGGTGTACGGTACCAATCTTCTAGGGTGTCATATATCGCGACTAATGATACTGGGGGTAACTGAAATATACTTCCCGTAGAGTATACGTATTTTACAGCGATCTCCAACTTCCCTGCCATTACGTGCAGAAATTCTGGAGGTGGCTTCCATTAAGACCTCCTATAGATTACCTTGCAAGCGACCAGCAGATGTGCTGTGGAGGCGGCGACCTGCCTAGCGCTAGAAATGAGCCGCTCCTCAGTGGCGGCGCCTTGCACCAAAGCGTTGGCAGCCTCCACTAGGGCGTGGGCTGCACCAGCCACCAGTCGGGCTGCAGACACCAGACCTTCGGACCATTGCCCGTCGTCCGAAGACGCGGCAGGCCTACGGGCCACTTTGCCCTGGGGCGACAGAAAACATATTGTATTATAATGAGGCTACCTGTTTTGAAAAATTTAAAATTCATAATTTAAGAGCATACTATTCATTTGAAATAGCTTGCTGGCTGATAATGAATAAAAAAAAACCTAACCTAACCTGCAATGTATGTCAATTTATGCCTTTTGATTAGTATGCCAAGTGACTTTCTGTGCAACAAGATTCTTCCAGACAAAGGGTACCCGATTATAATACCATTAGCACCATTACAAGCAACTAAATTGTCAATAAAACAAAAAGAAATGTATAAACTAGTCAAATTATTTTAATAGAAAAATAATAGAAAAAATCGACTTGGCTCACAAGCGATTTCTAAAGCGGAGCTTATAATATTTAGACACAATATTATAAGCTAAATTGCTCAAAATATTTATTGTGGGGTAGTAATGATCATGACAGATAAAGTATATTTTGTTCTTACACATAGGCGTGGGCCATCGAGCACATACCCCAATAGAGCAGAAATGTCAATTATTTTGTTTGAAAACAATTCCGCTAATTCGCCGCTATTCACACTGCTCTAACTGCGCTCCGATTGGCTATCCTAAGGTCAACTAACACTCTAGAGATGTGGTAGTGTCCAAGTATCTAAGATTCATCGATATCGATAGCCAATACATCAGTAATTATAGCAATAGTGAATAATACAAAGGTGTTCTCTTATGGAAATAAATGCCTATAAATGCTGCTAGTGATCAAATAAGAAGATATCAACCGCTGAATTGCACCTCAACCTCAACCAATTATCAAATTACATTTATTTAGTTTTATGAAAAGTAAAGATGAAATAATCAATTAACCATTCATTAGTTTACTGATTTTTATAATGAATTAGCTTCGTATAAATTGTTTGTCATCATATGTCTTTCTATTGCTAAGAAAAGCTAACACAAAAAACAATTTCTTTGTTACAATCCTATTTATTTAAAAAAAGTATAAAAACCGTTCAACCGTTTATTTCAACTACACTAGATACCTAATAATATATCGGTATAATCGATCAAGATTTACATAATCAATAATGCACAACACTATAAATTAGATCATTAATGCAAATATTATAATTTCAAAATTACTTTTATGTTTGAATAAAATATGTAGTAAGCTACAATAATGTTATTTATCGATACACCCCTTGATCCTTTGAATTCAGCACTAGTGATGAGAACGTAGACTAGAAAGAGATGGCGTAATGGGAAATAGCGTTATGTGGAAGCAGGACGCATAGAACCATTTCACTTTGATGTCCAGTTTAACTTGAGCCCTGACAATTTTTTATAAAAAGTAATTTTTAACTATTACTTACCGATGAAAGGTTATTCCGTCAGTTTTATAATTTGAAGTTCTGCTGTTTTTTCCACACCACCGAATAGAACAGCACGCCATTATAGAACTATTTAATTGAAATTAAATTTCGGAATAAGCAGACACGTACGCACAGATCCAATACTGGTTATGTACTGTTTTAGTGGGAGCGAGCGTTAATATTTATAAGTGCAAAATCACTAATCAGTTGCGGAGGCGGCCAGTATTACCACTCAGCCCAATATTACCACTCTATTGGGGTATGTGCTCGATGGCGTGGGCCTATTACAGGATAAGAAATTAAACGTCACGATTAAATATCCTTTGACGTTTAATTTCTTATTCATCAAGAATAAACGCGTCGTTAATTAAAATTAAGCTTTATTGAAAGTAAATAAGAATTAATGTTTGTTTCCTATGCGCTACGAAATCATTGATCAGATTGTGATGAAACAATGTGTTATGGGGACGCCCGCGACGGTTCCTGGTCCAGAAAATCTATATACTTTTTTTTTTTGGTTTTTAATTATACTTTTTGCACTATGGGATTGCAACGCATGCTGGGTACAGCTAATTTAAAATTATATATATAATATATTATGACATTTTATTATATGAGACTCAATATAAAACCTTTTCATACAAAGGAAAGGTTTGTAAAGTTTAGTAATGTTAGACATACCTGATCGATCAGTTCCCGTTGTGCGGCCGAAGCCGCCCGCACTAGTGCTGATGTGGCGGCTATTATAGACTTCGCAGCTTCCAGTATCATCTCATCGAAGTTCAAGCTCTCGTCCGCTTCCTGACACAAGATATATGTTATAGATTTAATTATATTGAATTATTTATACACATTAGGACCTCAATTATGAAACTTCCGATTTTTTCTTACACACTACACGCATAACTACTGTAAGTATATTAACATCACTTTTTGTTTATTTGCTATACTAACAATATTTTTAATGTTAAAATATTTCTACAAACAAAATTCGAATAGGTACTTAATTTTGATTGATCTTTGAAATACACTTATATGGCTATTTTTGGGTTTCGATATATTTCAATACGATCAATGAAACACAGAAATATTCGTAACTAAAGATTATGTTGTTAAATCGACCACTATAATCGATGTGAAGTAAAGGGCCATTGGTAAGAGAATACAGAGTTTAAAAAAAGTATTCATACAAATCGGCATTTTCATAGGTAACACTACAGTATGTAAACATAAACACATGCTAAGATTGCTTCACAGATATAAATAAGACATTGAACATACATTAGTTATATAATAACGAAATAAGATTTACATGTTCAGAGCAATTAAATCGATATCACTATATATCTTGGAACTCTTTCAGTTACAAAATTAAAAAAAGAAAATTATTAGAAATAAAGTTTTCCATTATCTATTTTTTTTCCTTTGACCTAGTCAGAAAAAAAAATTTCTTACATTCACACCAATTAGCCTAACCCAAAGTAAGCACTGTAAGGCTTGTGTTATAGATACTAGGGTAACGGATAGACATACATACATATATAATATGATACATAAATATGTAATATTCATAGAAATATATATAAACACCCATGACTCAGGTACAAATGCTCGTATTCATCATACAAACATCTGCCCCTTCCGGGATTCGAACACAGTACCGAAGGTGCGGAAGGCAGGATCGCTACCGTTGCACCAAACGGTCGTCTAAACGTCACTTTGACATGAAACTTTAGATCGACCTTTTTACTTCTCTGGCGCAGGCAAAGGTTAAAACATAATTCTGCCTTAAAATCATACTTTTTATTAATCAAATTATAATACAACAAAACCAAAAGAAATAAGGGTCCTTTTATTTTTACAAAAATGGAGTTAGAAAAATGTAATGTTCTCAATAATATATATAAAGAGCAAAAATATTATAAATCCATACAGCATTTCCAACTTTGGCTTGAACAGTGGCTAGTGCCTGAGTCGCTGTGTAATATGTTTGATTCCTGGGTGATAGAGCAACAACCAAGAATATCAAACATATCTCAGCGACTCGAGGCGTGTCATCATTCCAGCTTCTGGTTCCTTCTTCCATCTTGCTTCTTTAATCTTTATCTTCATTTGCTACTGATTTGCCATTCTTAATATCGTACAAACATATCATATCAACATAGTAAGTAATCTTAAGTCTCACGTGAATTCTAATAAGAAAACAATGAGTTATATACATTTTTTTGGAAGGAATATTGATCTTGATATATAAAACAATTTATATAAAATTCTCTTGCATTACTGCAACATTGATGAAAAGCAATTTTTACTAGAAGATTTTACCTCTTGTATTTTTTTCGATAGCTCAAATGAAAAAGCATTCGTCTGGTTAGCAAACAGGTTACAGGTTATTTCTTTTAGTAGATATTGATTTATATATTCTTTATCTCCACATCACTTCGACACACAACCAACTCAAGTCGGCCGTCAAATATTGTTACAATACTTCAAGCTGTAATTCTTCGAAGTAGTTACAATGAAAGGATCGAAATTTTACAGAAGAGATGTTATCAGAATAAAACACTTTTTTACGGATTTTTGCGCATGTTTTATTTTATTTTATATTTAATCCTGACGTTTCGACTCCTTTACAGGAGTCGAAACGTCAGGATTAAATATCATCATCATCATCCTGTGATCACGGCTCCTGTAAAGGAGTCGAAACGTCAGGATTAAATATAAAATAAAATAAAACATGCGCAAAAATCCGTAAAAAAGTGTTTTATTCTGATGTGTAATGTGCGCGGAAGTGTAAGAACTAAATATGTTAACCAGTACGGGCTGGACATCGCCAACAAAATCCGCCGGTTGGAAGACCTGATGACTAAGCGCGCAAGAAAGATAACATCTTTGAATTTCTTGAAGAGATGCCGTGACCAAGGTCTCATCCCGCACTGTGTCCGAATCACTCCTAAGTGTGACATACGTGGGAGCGCCAGGATCTTACAACAGGCAAGCAAAAAACTACTAATCAGTTTGATTCGGGAGCATCGTTTTAACTTAAATATATTAAATAATAAAATTGATTGTTCATCCAATGAGTTAAAAATACAACTGTCTAGGGAAGACTTTAATAACTGCATAAATTTGCTTCATAAACGAGAAACAGCAAAATATAATGAATGTAGGAATAGACAAATCTCAAAATACCAGAGACTAGAAACAACCCGTCATTATAAGTATCGGAACGCAGACTGTAATACCACCACAGACCATAGAGTTCCTAACCAATCCCGCGCAGTTGTCAATTTATCAAAACAAACATTGGATGAACCTACTTTAAAAGTTTTAGAAAAAGGATTAAACTTCGCGGTTGCCCCTCGCAGGATACCGTATGAGGACATTATATGTAACGTTGAGGATTGTTTGGTTAAAAATAACTTCAAAAAGGAGGATATGGAGGCAATCCGTCAAGACATTTCATCTGTTCTACGACGTAGTAAACCGCCGAAACCTAACCTCTCTTATAATGAATATAACGCATTAAAAAACCTGCGAAATAAATCTAATCTTACAATCCTCCGAGCAGACAAAGGCAATGCCACGGTAGTAATGGATACGTCAGATTATAATGATAAAATGCTCCAGCTCTTGTCGGATGAGAACACATACAAAAAAGTTAAAAACGACCAAACTTCTAAGGTACTGAAGAAAACCAGTGAACTCATCAAGACGCATTCCGAGGTATTAGATCTTGACGTCAACTATCTTATTCCTTCCTGCCCTAAACCGCCGAAGTTGTATGGGTTGCCGAAAATACACAAACAAGATGTACCGCTACGTCCCATCGTTAGCCAAATTGACTCACCAACCTACCGTTTGGCTAAACACGTAGCTAAAATACTATCACCACTAAGGGGTAAAACAACTGCCTATGTAAAGGATTCCTACCATTTTGTTAGTGAGATACAACACCTACGTCTCACTGATGATGAAACTATGGTTAGCTTCGATGTCCAATCTTTATTCACAAGCTTACCTGTTCAAGATTGCATTGATGTCACTAGGAAGAGACTAGAGAAACACAATATACCAAGTGAATATTCAAAATTACTGGAACACTGCCTAACATCGGGCTATCTCTTGTGGAATGATGAATTCTACCTACAAGTGGATGGTGTAGCAATGGGCTCTCCTGTATCACCCATAGTCGCCGACATATTCATGGAGGACTTTGAGGAAAGGGCCCTAGCGACGGCACCGGTGTGTCCACGCTTTTACAAAAGGTATGTAGATGACACATTTGCTATATTACCAAGAGATATGGTTTCTGTCTTTTTAAGTCACCTTAATTCCGTTCATCCCAACATACAATTTACTATGGAATTAGAGACAGACAATAAAATAGCCTTCCTAGATATTCAAATCAGCAGGAATCCAAATCAAACCCTTAGTCATACAGTGTACAGAAAGGCAACTCATACCGATAGATATTTAAATGGTGACTCTCACCACCATCCTATACAGTTAGCTACCGTAGGGAAATCTTTGTTTCAGAGAGCTCGCGGCATCTGTGACCAACAACATCTGACTGCTGAACTTCAGCATGTCAAGCAAGTACTACAAGATAACAAGTTGCGAGTACCAAGACTGCGTCACAGAAGCCGCGCCAAACCAGCCACAGTAGAGCGCCAACCTGCTGTCCTTCCCTACATGAAGGGGGTCACTGACAAGATTGGGAATATTCTGAAGCGGGTTTCTATTAAAACTTACTTTAAACCAGCCAGGAAGATTGACCAATTCTTACGATCGGTCAAGTGTAATATACCCCTTCAGGCAGCGGGTGTCTACAAAATCGATTGTGACTGTGGGCTCTCATACATCAGGCAAACAAAGAGAAGTATAGGGACGCGCATTAAAGAACACGTAGCTGACATGAAACATAGGCGCGATAATAGGTCTGCAGTGTGTGAGCATGCTTTTGAGGGGCCAAACCACTATATTCGTTTTGATAAACCACAAATTCTCGCTAGAGAACAAAGATTTGTTCCTAGGATGCTACGCGAGGCTATTGAAATTAAGAAACATCCTAATTTCAATAGAGACGAAGGTTGGAGCGTTCCACCTGCTTGGGACCCCATAATTAATAAATTAATACCTACAAAAACACACACTGCAAGACCTGATGATGTAGTTAGCTCTTTTTGCAAATAATTAAACAGTAAGATGGAGGTCGGTCCCCCTGCCCGAGTTTCTTTCGCCAGTTCTTCTCGGAAGGCCCTCCCAATTTCCGAACTGGTAGTAGACTCAGTAGTATACAATGTAATCGTAGTGAGAATTAATTAAATAACTAAATAATGTTTTAATATAAAATAAAACAACTTGATTTATATAAAATAATTTAATAATTAGGAACGTGCCCGATTAAAATATTGTGAAGGTAGTAGAAAATACATGACAACCATCATCTTAGTCATCCTGTGATCACGGCTCCTGTAAAGGAGTCGAAACGTCAGGATTAAATATAAAATAAAATAAAACATGCGCAAAAATCCGTAAAAAAGTGTTTTATTCTGATGTGTAATGTGCGCGGAAGTGTAAGAACTAAAAAAGAAGAGATGTTATGTTATTATTACTTTAGGATGTCCACACTACTGCTTTTTCTCAGATAAAGCAATTCAGAATTTACCTTGACAGCCTTCCTCGGCCTGAGAGCGTCTAGTTTTCTGGCGGCCGCGTCTATAGAAGCGGCGGCTCCAAGTAACTCGCTCTCCGCTATTACTGTTGGATCATCTGGGTCCACCCAGTCGGAACCTGGAGACAAATTGAACATTCCTTAAAACAAACTGTTACTTATTTTTAAATTAAAAAAATGCCATGTATTTTTGGATAATAATTATAAAAATAACCATAACTCTGCGTATTATGCAGGCAGTATGTATATTCTAACCTTAACAAGGCAAAGACAATTTGTTTCAACGTTTTTATTCATAAAATATTACCTGACCCGGCCATGCGTTGCTGTGGCTATAAGATAAAACCTATTCTATGTCCTAAGTCGGAACAATACCAGCAAAATGCAAAAAAAATCATTAACATCGGTTGAGCGGTTTCCGAGTTCACCGCGGTCAAACACTGTGATAGATAATTTATAGATATATAAATTTAAACTATTAAATTAACAAATGGAGAACTAAAGCAAGTTGGAATGGAGAACGGTTTTAGTTAGAATCGTTGTCAACAACAGCAAAATGTACAATAAGTAACAGCAAAGGTTAAAATCTTAGCATGTATTCTTGGTTCAAATAATGCAGTCTCGCGCAGTTGCATTATCATTTTATTCAAAATTCAGATAAATACCAACACAAATTTTTTACCGGCGGCAAACAAATTTATAGCCAAGCGCAAGAGATAAAACAATTCGACTTTTTAACTAGAATAATATAAGCAATAATGCAAAGTGATTCGCTGATAACCTGCCTGTATAGATAGGAACTGCACATAAAATTATAGACTCCTGTGATGGAATATGCAAGCTATTTTGTATTTTATTACCAGGTAAAGAATGCAGTTATTAGCTTAACTGTTTTAGCGTTCTTGTTTACTTATTTCTTTATCGGATT
Organism: Calamotropha paludella; assembly: GCA_927399485.1. Classification (NCBI taxonomy): domain Eukaryota; kingdom Metazoa; phylum Arthropoda; class Insecta; order Lepidoptera; family Crambidae; genus Calamotropha; species Calamotropha paludella. The sequence goes on along the minus strand of OV656830.1, from coordinate 8,069,701 downwards.
CAATAACTCCACGAAAGGGTGAGTTTCAAAAGTTTTAAATGGCAATTTCGAATTATTTAGTGTAGTTCAGCATGGGAATGAAACTCCCTTCCTGCGTCTGTATTTCTGAGTACTTATAACCCGTCTGTTATTAAAGCCAGGGTGAATAGGCACCTTCTACGTTAACTCGTTCCATCTTAGATTCTGTATTGGCCCCCGGGCTTGATTGGGATCAAGAGCAAATCCATTAAAAAAATATATATTTCTTTACTCTTCTTACCTTTGAGTGTTTCAGCGGCAGCGATGATGTCAGCAACAGCGTGTGCGACGCGACGCGACAATTCCGGGAAATGTTGCCTGTCGCCCGTACTAACAGCGGATAATACCGCCGCCAATAGTTCTCGATAAGCAGTAGCGGCGGCCGCTCCCGCCTCTATAGTGCGGGTTCGAGTTTCGACACTCTCCGCTGTGTATGCTGCCGCCTAAGGTTAAATTATTTTCAATAATGTAATACAATTTTTTTCTGATTAAAATACAAATTCTATAATTCTGTAGTCTACTTAAATGAGATGATAGTTAATATATATTTTATGTGGCATATAAAAAACAGAATAATCTAGGTTGTAAATACTTAAAAAAGTACTTAACTCTAGTTTCAAAAACGTTCAAAAACCTGTTGTTTAATCAATATTGCTCGTAAGATGTGGGTTTTAGGAACCTTCTAGACTTCTAAGTTGTTCAGAGTTTTTATTGTAATACAATAAATTGTATATAGAAATACATTAGTATTGTGACTGTCAGAACAGAGTCCATTGGAATGGCTAAGTTTTTACTTTACGACAGACGAATGTACTCAAAATAGTAATTTTTCCTCAAAGAACTTTCAATTTTAAGTAATGAATATAAAGTTTATAGTCAATCAATAAACTATTACTCCTATGGTAGCTTGAAGTGCCGTTGTTTGCATCTCATTATGTATAAATGGATAAGTATAATTTATTTGCGAATACTGAACTTATAAGTTATTTTTTACAAATAATAATTTGGCAGCTCTACAAGATTTGCTATTATAATGTAGGCATGCAAATATTTATCGCCATCATTATATAAATATCGCCACGATAGTTTTATTTTTTATTAAGTTTTAAAAATATATCAAATTTAGTTAAAAATATATCAAGGAAAGTTAATGTATCACAGAAAAAAAATTTTTTTTTGACAAATTTCCCAGTAAATCACTATTTTTTATGTCACACATAACATATATGACTGACATGGCCCTATATTAAGATCCTTTTTTATCGACAAGCCGTGTCAGACATATATGTCTGACATCGCTCATGTAGAATTCTAAGCGTCAGACACATACGACTGACATGGCAATTAACGTGTAAGTAAAGTGATAAATTCAAGCATTTAAATCAACAAATACATTTACTAAATTAATTGATTAGGTATTAATATTTTTATTATTATAATTTCGATCGATTAATTAGATCCCTTAGATTGTCAAAGCTGAATTTTATCTTACCTTGCAAGCTCTCAATAGTTCTAACACGGTCATTCGGCCTTGATTAGCGGCAGCGGTGAGTTGGTCTTGTTTATTCGCATTGCCGGCGGCAACGGCGCGTGCCGTGGCCGAAGTCATTTGCCGGGTACAACGGACCAATTCCTCTGCCGTGGCTGTGCCTTTTGGAGGAGAATCAGATAGCAGCACCTGGTAGAAATAAAAATTAAAAAACACATTAAAAGGATTTTAATCATTGTTGTTATATTCCAAGTTTGAGAAAATGGAAAATCAAAGTCATAGCTTATATTCAGAGATAGGTTTAGGGCAAACACTGATTTATTTCACTGAAGATGACGCTGTCTCTTATAATTATTGTGAACTTCCATACGTTACAGGAGCCGTGTTAAAAAGATGACTGTCATTCACGTCATTCCGAACACGGATCCTGTAAACGAGTCAAAACGTCAGATTGAAATAAAAAAAAATATAAATGCACAATTAAAGTGGTTTTATTTCAGTTAATAAATGCCTAATTTTATACGTACCTCGATCTCCTGTGAGATTGCTTCTATGGTGGACTCAAGAGCTCGTGAGCCACGTGTGTGTTCATCCTCCACCGCTTTGACAGTCTTCAGCAATGACGTCACATTGGTCACCATTACCTAACCAAAACATATAACTGATCATGACACATGTTCTTAAATGTAAGATTAAGAATAATTTTTCCATCGTGCTTTACCTTTCTAACATACAATATACATAGATAACTGTTCAGATAGGGCTCAACTATCTGAGGTACAACTCGGTTACAATATCTGTGGACCTCGCTGGAATGTCAAGCCCCCTCCCCGTTCTCTTGTGAAAGAATAAAAAAATAAAATAATAAAAGTATAATATATTTTATTTATAGTTCATAATTATTATTGTTTACAATACTATCCCCATGATGCTTGTTTTGTGCACCGTACCTAAGCGCTGACGTGACGTCATCAGGTCCACAGATATTGTAACCGGGTTGTAGTAAAGGTTTTCAAATACTATTTTCTTTTAAGCGATTTGAAGATTCTTTATCGAATTTTCTCACTTCTTATAAATATAATTAAAAGATAGAACGATGGAAGAACTTGATAGTACGCTTAGGGATCCTATAGATGTATTTTGAATGAATGAATAGATGCATTTTGATTGGTTTTTAATACAATTAATAAATTTTAATGACGTAAGTGTGAGAGCACTAGTATTGCTATCCACTTTACCCTCCCTATTGCACACTTTAACAATGAGTGTACAGTCATTTACAAACGAATAATAACTCAGTGCTCAATATTATTCGATATTTATACCAAAGGACCCCCGCCAAAAGTTAATATAAGGTAAGGGACGTAATAAGTAAATAGGTGAAATTATTGTCTTTTGCGTTTTTAAAGTCACATTTTGCAGACATTTTTTTAATTCTTAGTTTCTAGGTGCGCACGGTAACTCTCACCGGTGCGTCCCAAGGCGTTTTCTTCACGTTTCGTAACAAAAATAATAAGTGACATGAATAAAAATGTAAAAGGAAGTTTCTTTTATTTCATTCTTCCATAAATTGATTGTGCTGAGAACGACATGAAAAAGTTTGGCGAGGATCCTTTTGTATTGCTTATTGTCAAAATAAATACTTTTTCTTTCATTATTTTTTATATTTGTACATTAGTTAGTTACATATAGTTGATGACGGAACACTGTCAACTTAGTGTCTTGATTTTTTTTTGTAAATATTATGACAGAATAGTTTCTACTGTTAGCTATCGGTGTGTTGACTACAGGCATAGACATAAGAACACAATTAAAAGAAATGTTACATTGATGGCAACTAAAGTTCCATACAATAACAATCAAAATGCTTCTATCCAACTACACATTGAAATAACCCGATGATTCAATTTTGTTCATTAATGACGACCGCTAATGAAAGTTCCCTCGATGACTTCGTTAAAACAGAAAAGCTCAGGGTTGCCAACTAAATTAGACTTCGAAGGTAGAAATGAGAGAGAAAAAAAAACCCAAGTGCGATCGACAAAAGCGTCATGCTGTAGCAGGAAACCCATAAGCTTTCAAAAAAATTTTTTTTCATATTATTGTAACACTTCCGATCAAAATGCTCATTATATATAAGAGCTTTCAAATGACACAGCGATTCATTCGCACGAACTTCACAATGTAGTGAAGTTCACGCGAGTGAGATACTTACATTTTAATCGGAACGTAAATGGAAATAAACATAATAAAAAAGCGTAAATATATCATCAATATACGTCAATATTGGACCTTAAAAGCGATATAGAAATGAAAGCTTGTGGCTTTGTTACTGTGACGATAGGAAGCTTGCATCACCAGAACCATGGGTCGTTTCTCTAGGATCCGCCAGTGTTTAGTGGTGTTAGCATGCCACGCGGACATCGAACATTGATACTAAACACAGGTCTAGCGAGGAGACTGCGATGAAAATGGTTGCCGCTGATGTTTTAACACAATTGTTCTCACGCCTTTTAAATTTCAAAATTTCGACAATTTTTTCTCATATTGGGATATATTGAGTACACATACAATCTTTAATTAAATTCGTAGCAAATAAATACTTAATAACAATCCAATAAGTATCTATACGGCATTTGAAATATTTCCAAAATATTTTTTGATATTAATCAAAGTGGTGATATACCTACATTTTAAGTTCCTTTATTTAAAAGTTAAGTTTATTTAAAAAGCCATCAAATTTACCAAAAATAAACATGATCAAGCAATGTTCTTAATACGCAGAATATTCATTATAAACAAATATTAGGAGACTGAGCATCTTATTGATTTAAAAAAAATCTTTTTAGCAATCTAATACGAAATAACGAATATATATTTACCTTGTTACATTAAATAAAATCGATATGTTAATGGAAAACAACAAGGACGTGAAAAGTTTAAAACATCAGCTCATTATTAGAAATGAAATCCGGTGATCCGACAACCATGACAAGCCGTCCACACCATGCCGGTGCAGTTTATAATCTGACCGATTCATCAGCAGCTCTCGCCACCTCCTCCGTCTCTACGAAGCTCTGCTTCTTCACACCCTCCAACATTTTCATTTGCTCCTCCAAACGACTGTTCGGACGTCTCATTCTATACTGCACTACAGCTCTCAATTTTCTTAACTCTTCGTCGTTAGGTTCTTCCTTATTCAAAATATTCTCGTAAAACCTCCACCAGTTATCCAAAGAGCCGAATTGTTGTTCTCGACTTTTCAAAATGTCTTCGTAAATTGTCCACCAATTGTTAGCGTAATACTCCATAGGATATGTCCTCGTCAAATCAAATATCTCTATATTATTTTTGGATTTTTCATCTTTAATCCTGCGCCTTTCTAAGGAATGCGTGTTATGGATGGTTGTATTGGAGTAGGAGTTTATGTTTTTGGTTAAATTATGACTGGATTGTACGTTGAGAATCACGTTTCTGTGGTACGAAGGGGGAGCTGATTTTGTCTCCACTTCTCTTACTAAACTGGGAGACCTGTCATTTCTCGGAACTTCGTTTTCTTTATTAAAGTCATGTTTGTACTTCCTTATAATTTCTTTGTAGTACTTTTCTAAGAGACACAGCTCTTCGTAGGTGTATTTGGATATGTCTATTTGAGTGTAAATATTTATAATGTCTTGTATATTAACTTTCTTTTTGCGTTTCTCTATTGTCGTGTTAGCCAATGCTTTCAATTGTTCAATAAGAGGATCGAAACCTTTATAAATGAAATCTTTTTTTGCAAATTCTATAAGTTTAAGTACCATGTCCTCATATTTCTTATCATATTCTAAATCTTTCTTTACAGCTTTCGATTTATCGACTTCTTCGATAAACGACTGCAATGTTGCCTTTTCAGTTTCATATTTGCTTCTGTCTGTCTCATAATCTCCCAACAGTAGTTCGTGGCTACTGAATCTTTCCAATTCTCGCCTCGTTTCCTCCATTTTCTGTAAATTTCTTTTAGCTAAAGCTTTCCATAACTCCGAATCATCATTAAACATTTTCCAAAATTCTAATTTCACCTTAACCTTGGTTTCTGGTTTAACAACTATTTCTGTGGATTCATCTTTTTGTTTTTGTTCAGGACTCAATGGCGAGATATTTGTTTCGGATTCTCCGTCCAAATTAATTGTCAAATTTACAGGTTTGACTTTTTTCACTTTGAAAACGGGACTGAGAAGCCTCAAATCGTCGAGTTTAGGTTTTTTGGCTGGTACTACGGAACGTGTTGTTATAGTAGTGACTACGCTTTCTTCCACTTCTGTGTCCAAATCCTCTATGACTTGAGATAGTCTTTTCATTTCTTTATCCAAATCATTATTTGCTTTCATTCTAGATAGCATCACTCTTTTTCTTTTGTTTTCCAACCTATCAGCTATTTCGACAACCGAATCAACCAATTTCCTAAGCTCTCCCAAGAATATGTTCTCGCCATATTTAAGTACTCTCCAATCCATATCTATAAGGCTGTTTCTGGCGGCCATATTGTATCTTTCATTCACGTCATCATCACAAACTCTATTGCCAGGTTTTTTCATATATTTTTCTATGTAAGCGATTATTTCTTCGCAATTATCATGGAATATTGACGGTGAAACATCATCGTCTTGACTGGAATAGTCCAGGAGTTTGATCAATTCTTCTTCTTGATCTGATTGGAATAAGTCAGTTTCTGAGTCAGCTGAGTTATAGTCAATTCTAAGAGATCGTCGTTTCTGTTTGGATGCGACTGGACCCAAGGGCAGACTCCATCGTTTGGTTGTCTCCGTCAGCCGCTACAATAATTGGTCAGTTTAAAGTCCAATATCGATCGTATAAAACGAATCTATGAATATTTACTATCCACACATGTGGTAGTATGTAAATTTTACTGGTTCGACTTTTGTCTGGGTTAATTTAAACCTTAAAGGGGAATAAGTTATTTTACTTAAAAATACTGTAAAAAGGAGTTTTGTTCACAAGAAATAAAATTAATAATGATTCATCTGTAAAACCTGAATACCCACATTAATTAAGGTTGGGAATAAATAATATAAAAAGAACTTCACAAAAATGTGGGAACACATCAAATATATTTGACGCATAATAAAAGCAATACACAAATATATACCAACATCACAGATTTAAACTGTTATGTTTAAAAACACCAAAGCAGTTTGATATAACACAACAAACACACCTATCAAATACCAACAAACCACCACAAAAATAAAGAAGTAATTGTTTGTTGTTTTTGGGAATCGAACCCATTATATATGTAGAGTATTAAAATTAATAAACATTTTTTTTTATTTATCAGACAGGTTAGCCTAAACACAATAATGTTATTACTGCACATTTCAGAGGGAATCAATTTACAGTTCATACGAAATGAAATGAACTAACATTTTTACTTTAGTGGACAACTTTCTAATTTTTTTGCATAAAAACATATACAAACTTTTTTTTCCATACAAACAAATAAAATGACAAATCGGTTCTTAAGACGTTTATCGAAGAATTACATTAAATTTTTATTTATATAAAACTTAAATACATAGAGTTGTTTTTAAAAGAAATTTGTTGTAAAAACTGTGGAGCTTATCATATTTAGCTATAAATAAGCACAAAGAGACTTCGGTGTCTTATCAGGGTTGGTATTGGAATTAATAATTTTAAGTATTTTTTATGCCTTATTATTGTAATAACAACAGAACCACCGGCTAAACCGATCGGAAGTGACCCTACCTTCAAAGCCTAACTTACATAGATATATGATACATAAATGAAAATTATTCTTAATTACGTATCATATATAATCTATTCGTTTATAGACTGACCAGTGGCAATGTAAGAAATATTATTATTATAATAAATGTTTTTGACTTTGTCATTAAATCTTAAAAAAATACCTTAGCGGCATGCTTAAGCCTCTGCATATCAGGATGATGGTGTGGTTTCCCGCTGGCTGCTGTTGTAGCGGCTGCCAAGTCTCTTAGCGCGGCTGCCACGTCCCTAGCCGCGTGCAGGAGTAGAACCTGGGACTCCGAACTGCCGGCGCCTAATGACATCGCGCCTTGCTTCACCACTTCGCATAGTTGCACTGTTGAGTAAGGGGTTTAAATTAGCTTAGTCCTCTGACAGGCAAGTAATAAATTCTTCATATACAAAAATCTTCTTTTCTTAGCGGTCCCGATTAGTGGACCCATTATCTGGTCCACATGATTTTATTTTAACTGAGATCGTCGTTTAGAGGTTTAAGAAACCTTCTGGGTCAGCTCGTTCCGTTGTGGATTCTTTCTTGGACCCCGGGCTTGATTGGGGTCAATAGCAAACACATTAAAAAAAAAAGATAACTTTATTTACTTGTTACGTAAAGTAAGATTTTCATTCTATTAGTCTAGTATTATTTATAATACTCGATAACGTACCAATAGTAGTGACAGAAGAGTTGGCGGCTGTGGCAAGTTGTTCTTGGGAACCGGCGGCACCTCCGACTAAAGTCTTGGTGTCTTCCACTAAAGTTTTAGCCGTCTTAAGTATACTTTCACGATGATCGGAGAATGTGTCTGTTTCCTTATCCGAATGAAGAGTGCCTATGGAAAAATAAAAATAATTGAACACCAGAGTATCCCAGACAATAATATTATCTATTTTTTTTTGTTTGGAGTTACGACGAGTGATACGACCTGGTTAGAATGAATCAATTGTAATTAATAAAAAATATCATGATAAATATCTTTATGGATGATGGATGCAATTGCTTAAGAATAATTTAATTAGTTATTTTCGTATCCATGTTATGGTCAATAAATAAAAGAAAAATACAAAATAAATAATTTTGCCGTGTATTGTATAATTTACTACAAAAAGCCAATTTAAATTGACTTCGGTCAAAGATTCCAAATGAGGTTAGGAATCAAAAAAAAGTAAAAGAAGTAACTAGGAATACTGTTTTTTTGAAGAATAAATGCAAAGGCATTTTCGGAGCTGAAGGCTTATAAGTGGTCTAGTTCGAGATTATGGATTTTTATAATAACCGGCACTGGCGAAGAGTATGGTGGTATCCAAGTCGCCGATGATTGCGGCGATAGTGGCGGCAGCGTCGATACACGCCTGGGTGCCACGAGACCCTGCTTGTAATGCACTTAGCACTGCTATAACCTAGAAATAATAATAACGGTAAATTAACTAAATTCGATGCTACGTATTCGAAGATATCATAGCAAATTAATGAATAATTATTGGAACCTGGAAATATTCATAATGTTAAAATAACTAGTTTATGTGACCCACAAACGATATTCACGGGAAATAAAAAAAAACTATACCATCTGAAATTATAATAACTGTAAAATTACTAGTTTTTCTAGTTGATGAAAACGAAATAACAGCTAAAATTTTATTTTTTAGAAATCAAAATGAATAACAAATTAATTTCACATAATACATATATTTTATATTTAATTTACATTAAAATTAAAAATAAATACAAAAGGACTATAATTTATAACTCCAGAGTTGACAAGTAAAATTCTTCAGTTGACGATTATTTATTTGACAATACTTGTTAAATCATTGATCACCGATAATAAATACAACATTTATCGGACTCGATGTCTAACATATAAAATTCTAGTAATCTTTTACTAATTTAATTACTAGGTTAGTTTAATTATTTCCATCCAATTTTTATAACCAAATAAACTATATTAGTTTTTCTAATTCAAAATTGAGGAGGTCATATTCTTACCTTCTCGCTGACTTCCTTAGCGTGGGAGGCGATTGGTCTTTGGTGTGGGGCGGTGGGACCTTGAGAGGCAGCTGAGGCATTCACCAGTCCACCGATACTATCACCTAAGTCAGCAACCCCGCTGCGTATGCTGCCGAACATATATGATGTGTTAATTACGTTGAAATATATTGTTCAACATATTATCTCCTTCAAGTTTAATTTTCTACAAAATATTTTTCTGTCATATTTAGTGGCATATAATTTCTTTCAAATTACGAGGTACGTTCGTAAAGTAAGTTCCGTTTTAAAATAAAAAAATAACAAGTAAAGATACAGCAATTCAATTTATTGTAAAAAAATTTTTTCAACATAACTCCCGTGCTTTTCCAGGCATTTGTTATACGGTGGTACAGGGTTTTGTATTCCCTCTTCATATAATGTTTCCGCCTGTGTAGTGTTTTGGGACAGAAAAGGCATTTTGCTGATTAATTTTTTTGCCGCGAGGCCAAACAATCAACAGACACTGAAGAAACTGCATCGCGCAATACAGAACAAGCGCCGAGCTAGAGTGAATAAATATATGCTGTCGAGTGCAACGTTCGTGCTGCTGTGCTAAGCGCTCACTTTATATTTCTCGTCTTCAGTGATGTATAAGATACCCTATACAAAGTATTTGAAATACTAGATGCAAGATACTTTAAAAAAAAGTATTTCAGATACCAGATACAAATAGTTTTCTGAAAAGGTATCTGAAATACTAGATACAAAATACCTATCTTTAAACTGCTTTTTAAAGACAAAATACTTTTGTAAGAAAACAACATTTAATTGAATTTAAGTTTATTTGTTCGAGAAAACAATTTTCGAATAGATCGCGTTGATAACAAGGATCAGGCAAATGTGGCAAGACAAAATATAAAGGTATTAAAATTGAGACTTTTTATGTTATAGTTGAGATTTCAGTAAAACTAATTCCTCAAACATATTGTCGCTCACCTTCCTTCGATGAGGCCTCATGCCTAAGGTTATCATGCCCCTAAAGGAGAAGAGTCGCTCCACAGGGGCAGATCTGGGCAAACAGGTGTTATATTTTAGAAATATTTTTTAAATTGTAGGATAAGCATCCAAGCTCTTAAAGTTTGCATCTTTATTGTTGAGGTACTGGAGTGTCTCTAAATCACTGGTGCTGCTTGTTTTTTCGCCACTAGAAATTGAGGAATCGGAGTCCTCTAGAAACATATAATAAGAGTCATCTTTTGTCTTTTTTTATATCACCTTTAATGTTGTTTAAAGCCTCCGATTTTTGTTTTTCAGGTTTTTTTTGTCACAGGTACAGATGTATCTCGGAAAGCAGGAGTGAGGTGGAAGGAACTCCTTTTTGCCGTGACAGACACGCTTGTGTTTTGGAGGCGTTGAAATTAACGAGGTTACTGTCGCCCCACTGGGAAACGTAGTTTAGCCTCTGGTTTATTCGCCCAACCATAGCCTCTCTCATGAACATGACGTCGTCACCGCTGACTTTTGCGCTAGATAGGTATCTCTCTACAACAGTACTGTCGTCTGCATACCCAACAATTCCTGGTATTAACATTTACGTGTAGCAGGAAAAACGTCGCAGAAAAAACAGACCCCCGAGGAACTCCGGCATCAATGGCCACTGAGTCAGAGGAGCAGCCATCGACAACTACTCTGATCAATCGTTCTGAGATCTCTGATTCTCTGATCATGAAATCGGCTATCCAACTGCAAAAATCAGTGGGGATACCGTACGCAGGAAGCTTGCGCAGCAGACTTGCGTGTCAGACCCTGTCAAAAGCCTTCGAGATGTCAAGTGACACGGTGAGTGCTTCGCTGTGCATCTCGAGGGCCTCGCCCCAGATATTTCTGGGGCGAGGCCCTCGAGATGCACACGTCACATAAACTAGAAGATCCCCAGTTGAGCGTCCTCAGCGAAAGCCATATTGACGGTCACTGAGGAGGTCGTTGTCTTCTAGGTATGAGAGCAACTTGCTGTTCAGCACTCTTTCCAGAACCTTACAGAGTATGGAAGTGATGGCGATCGGTCGGTAATTACATGGGTCGGCACGACTACCCTTTTTGGGTACTGGTTGCACATTGGCAAGCTTCAAGGATTTTAGGACGTCCGTCAAGAAGAATAGGTGCGGCTTCTCGGTCTCCAGATGGTGATGGACCGTATGGACATTCGAGTGCAATGCTCTAATGTTTGCAAAGTGCACTTTAAATGGGTGGAAGTGCAGCAATTGTTTAAAATTCTTCCTACTCCTTCTTTTCATGATGGTGAATGTTGGGGGGTAGGATTTTTAGTCGAGACGCTACTTAGTCGACCAATGGACGTTTTCTTGGGCTAAGCTGACCAAAAAAGGGAACTCATCTGGAGACTGCGGGGACGCCCGAACCCCCCGAAATGGCCACCGGGTCCTCCCGTCCAGTCACCAACAGGCATGGTGGAGCATTTCGACATTTTTCGCGAGTTGGCGGGGCAGCCTTTCACGCGTGGCTAGCGCGCCAGTTGGGCCCCTACTAACTACGGTGGGCCAGCGGCTAAAACCGTGCTTCGGATACCGCTACCCTCCAGAATAAGTTACCAGGTATAGCATAGCCAAGATAGCAAGACCGAGGTCAGAGAGGACCGACAGGAGTGATGGTGGGTGGGCCATCTTAGCCGATGACATTTGTAGAAAGATAGTGTCGCCATCTGTAATTTAGTTCCCGACAATATCGATTATTTTCTTTATTTATGGCTTGCACAATTTGTGCATTTAGCCAGTGTCAAGTAAGTATAACCTTTCTTCTATGTTCTTGAGTAATTTCCTAGGTTTCAGTAAAGAAGTGGGGTTTTACTGAAACCTCCTCGTGGCCTTCTTGAGAGAGCGCGAAAAGACACCTTCCAACCTGTTTTGTTTTACTTACCGACACTCATACATATTCAGAAACACTCAGTCGTTAATAACACGCCATTATTACACACTAATATCAACCACAACACAAAATTTAACAAGAAAACCAAAACCAATAAAGTGACGCTTCGCGCTCCCGCCAAAAAATCCAATATCAACTAGATAAACTACGCGTTGTGTTCGGAAAGAAAAACTGCCAAGTTCATTTTAGTAAAAGTATCTTAGTTAAAAAAGTATCTTCAAAATACTAAGATACAAGAAAACTGTATCTAAATATAAGATACAAAATAAAAAATTTGAAAAGTATTTCAAATACAAGATGTAAATACGTATTTTGTATCTTGTATCTGTATTTCAGATACTTTTATCTAAGATAAGTCACATCACTGCTCGTCTTAAGGACCTAAGCGAAAGAAAAGGATAGAGTGTGAAAATATGCTATTCCGTGTTATCCATAATAACGTGTAATACATAAAAACACGCCCATTATAAAACGTAAAATGTGGCAGGAACTTCAATCATTTTTAATGTCTTCATTATAAATACATACATTATATGCAATGTTTATCTTTTTGGTATGTGGTGGGAAATAAATGATTTTCTTATTGTTTTTATTATCTGATTCTGATATCTGTGGGTCAACCCTAGGCCCTTTGAACATTTTATTTAAAAAATTGTCATGGTCAATTCCTTTTTAGCATTAGCGGTCGGTATGTGCGGTGGCGATACCTGTTGGCGACGTCGGTGTTGGGCGTGGTTGCAGCGGCGCCGACCGCGTCTCGGGCGAGTCGCTCGTACGCGTGGCACATCTCACCCGCCAATGGCAGTACGCGGCTGCTATCCGTCGCAGCTTTAGCGGTCTACACAAACAATTTATTACTTGTCAATGGTCATTTATAATAGGTTATAACTAGTGATGTGCCGGATCGTCAAAAATGTAGATCCGCGGATACGGATCTAAATACGGATATTTGGTGTCAAGATCCGCAGATATGGATACGGATCTTAACTTTTGAATGTCAAACGTCTTGAATGTCAAGTCATCATTATACCGTGCGATTATTTTCTGTTGTTTAATTATTTTTCACTTAGTTTCACATTTAACATTGTGTTGCTTCGATTTAGTACTTTTTGTTAAATCTGTGCAAGTGAAGGCGAAGTGATAAGTGCCTGTGTTTTCAAGATATCTGCATATTAATATCAGCTGAATATATCATAACTTTATTTCGTGTGGGTAACTTCAAGAAATAGAAAAATCTAACTACCTGTCGCTCCACTGTGCTATATTGCGACATTAAAATAATTAGTGTACAACTATAAGAACCCTAAACGATGCTTCAGTGCGGTGCTTGTGGAAAGTTTTTGTCGTCAACAGGTGGCGCTGCCTGTAGTTTGTGTCCGTTAAAATATCATCGGGGCTGCCTTGCTATATCTGAAAAATCCCAAATCAGGAAAGATTGGGTCTGTCCAAATTGTAAGCAGGGAGCGAAAAAAGGCGATAACACCCTGACTCCAGTTAAAGGCATCTGTGATCCTCCGGTGACCGATGTGCCTCTTTTCGCGGCTGCGGCTATATGTGTACCTCTGTTAAATAGTGACCTCCCTGTAGTCGCCACTGGGCCGAATGCGGGGACTTCTAGCGTGGACGAGGTGATAGAGTTTAGACACCTCTTGACGGAGTGTATGGTGGAAATGCGTGAATTTCGCGGCGAGATGGCGCTGTGGCGGGAGTCAATGTCTACTGTTGCGACCCGGCTGGATGAATTGGATCGTAGACTCGATGGCATGGACCTGAGACTCGACTCTATGGGGCTTCGGCTAAACGCCCTCGAACAAAGAGAAGCGGGAAGCGGGACCGGGCCGGTGCCGACGCTGGAGCTCACCATATCCGAACTCAGGTCTGAGCTCGAAGACCGGGACCGTGAAGCCTTACTGGCAGATCTAGACATCGGCCAGGTTCCTGAAGAGAGGGGGGAGAGCGTCGCACACACTGTGACCACTCTTGCTATGAGGTTGGGCGTGAAGCTTGACGAGCGTGATATTGTATTCGCGGAGCGCGTGGGCGCGCCCCGCGCTGAGACGGGCAAACCGCGATTTTCGATCGAAACTAAAGTACCTATTGGCAAATTAACAGTAAAAGTTCGGAGGTCTTAGTCATATTGCTTGGACATATTTATCATCACCTGCAACAAGTACTCCAAGTGAACAATTTTTCAGTGCAGCAGGAATTGTTTATGATCCTCATCGTAACAGACTTTTGGCGGACAGAGCTGCCAAGTTACTCTTTTTGAAATATTATTTACCATTACCTAATTTCAATGATTTATGACTTATAATTGGACCCATTTTTACAAACAAGAACCAACCCACAGTTTGAGAACTATACAACTTGGTACCTAAACACTTATTATTTATAACATTTATTAATCTGATATTCCTAGATAGGCTACAGTATTCCACATGAGGTTAACAAGTATTCATTCATTAATATACTATGTATAAATTTTGCATACTCTGCAACATTAAGTCTCGTTTTCTCGAAACCAACACGCTGTGGGTTGGTTCTTGTTTGCAAAAATTGGTCCAATTTTTTTAAGTTCCTCTGATTGTTATTGTTATTTTAATCTAACACTTACACTGAATGTATCATGCAGTATTAGTTTACTTGATTAAGAAAATCATTTAAATCGAATTTAAAATATGACGAAGATCTAAGTGTTGCTTTCTTGATAAAAAGTGATCTTATAACTTTTTATAATATTGATCTCATTTAAAAGCTATTTGGCTTAGCACCTTGGATATATATACTATTGGTTTGATAAGTAACTACGGCAATGTTTGCCACATAAAGAAGGCAAATATTTGATTAAAAGAAATAAAAGAATATCTTTATTGAATTTAATAGTTTTTATTGCTACCTAATCAACTATTTAAGGCGAAGAGTAAGGCGCACTAGCGACGCCAATTGCTTTAAATTGTTAGCTACTAAACCGGATCTATTTTAAATAATTGTGGACCGTCAAAATCTCGGCAATTGGCGTCGCCGTACTCTTCGCCTTAAAGAATTTTATCTATAAATTTAATATTAATAAGGTAAAAAGATCCGTAAAAGATCCGCTAAAAAGTAACGGATACGGACACGGATACGAATCTTTCTTCTGCCTCGGATATCCGTGGATACGGATACGGATATCCGGCACATCACTAGTTATAATCAATAGCAGTGACATAAGAATTAGAGGAAGCCTCCCAAAAAATACGGAGGGATTTTGCCATAAGGTCTGATGGGAGATTGTTGGGAACGCATTTAAAGTACCGACTGGGTCAGTGCGTAATTCGCAGTTAATTTATATACCCTTTTGTAAAACAATGTTTCAAAAAATAATCCTTTGCATAGAATGTGAAATTACTCAAATGATATTTGCTCTTATTTTGATATATTTAGTTGTTGTATTCTTTAATATAAAAGATCACTGTTCATAATGTTGCAGTAATTAAACGCTATGTTCAGAGAACCTTAATAACATCAACTGTAAATTACGTAAAATTATAAGTCAAATCGATAAGTTTTGTAAAAATGTTGTGCAGGCACAGGCACTTTTTTATTGCATTTATCTAGATATTTATTTTCTGTATATTTAAAATTATGGTGTACATACAAGTGGCATGGCCATAGGCAAGAGGTCAAGTCCACAAATCAGTCTTCTTTTGCCATTAAAGGTATATTGTTTTTGTGATCGTATAAATAAATTATTTAGACGATCTAAGAAACGTATTGGATTTAAGGACAAATATAATAAAAAAGGGGAAATAGTTTAGTTTTCATTGCCAAACCTAGCTCTTTGACATGCTCTTATAATTTACTTCCATGATCAATATTCTCATTAACCTAAATACCAATTTAACTAAAATGGTTTTTGTATTTCACTTTTAAGTGTCTATTTATTATTAATCGATTTAGATGAAACTTTAAAGATATTATAATCGTTTGAGTCTTGTGAGTTTGTAGTTTATGCTGGTAAACCTACCATATCTGTGGCCAGCTTGGCGATCTCCTTCGCTGCTGCAATCATACGCGCCTGGTAGTCAACAAAGGAGTCAGTCTCATCGTACGAGCCGATCAGCGACATCCTATAAACAAAGAATACATTACACATAACATAACTGTACCACACTACTTACCACCATAAGATGGTCACAAATTAAGACCAGACAATATAGACTTGTACGTATATATTATAATTTTTTTACTTTGATTCAATCTTTTGAAGTATGTTTTATGTCTGGAGTGTAAGACATCCCAAGAAAAAAAAAAATGTTACTTCTTGAGAGCTTAAGAAAAAATCTTGAAAGTTGTCTTTACGTGTCACTGGATTTAATATAACAGCCCTCCATGAACAAAACTTAGGTACAGTAGGTAAATTATATGTTTTAAATACCATACTTCTTAATTGATAGGTTAGTCTGCATGGTCCTGATAAAATCTTATAGCATCAGCTTCTTAGAAAATCGTCTCTATGCAACAAAATATGTATCTGATTTTGGTGAAGTCTCCATAAAAAAAAATGTAAACTAAAAAGTTTACTTGGAATTTCTCGTAGTAATGCAAAAATATATTTAATACTTCTTTTCCTTCGACCAGCGTGACGGTATATGAGTCCAAACATAAGCTATATACAAACATAAACAAACAAACACAAAAGTACAGCTGTTTTCAATAAACCGTTTGAAGATTCGAAAAAGGAATTCAAGGTACTTCACGCGGTTGTTACCTACAAAAGCTCCATAACTTAAACTTTTGCTACTTAATCTTTTGATACTGTAAATAGGAGAAAGACACCCACAAACAGAAATGTCAGTTCGGAGGAACTGAGATCATTCGAGGCTAAGAAAATTCTAGATTTTATAGAAGCTTCCAGGTTAATAAAGGTATTTTAACTTGGAGACGAGACATAGCCTCAAAACACATATAAACACATTTAATTTAATTTATAGCCTGCCGTCGTCAGGAGTAATAAACTGTTAAAATATACACAATATTATTAGCTTGCTCACCATTTAATGTTATTCATTGAGAAACGTCAAAGTTGATACAGAACACGTGCAAGCAGTCGAGCGCTCGCGCACTTAATATACTTTGGCTGTAGAGAACTACACGCCGATTGGAATATTTACCACATAAAAAGTATACTCTTTATAACCTTAGTATAGTGAAAATATTTCATTGGCCTTTCAAAATTTATAGAAGCGTTCTTAAGTTTCATGAACAGCTTGGCTGACGTAAGCGACCCTTACTTGCAAAGCTAAATGCTTTCGAGCCAGATTTTTGTGTGACGAATACGAATATTTTTACCTGTGTTGTGTTTTTATATCTTAACTTTAATATTTGATTTTTTTTTAATTTAGAATTTAATAGAATTTTATTAAGATTGTTTTTTATTTATTTCGTTTATAAAAACAGATAGATATCAATTAAAATTTTGGTTTAGTTTCAAAGACTTCATTATTATTATTATATCAAATGAATCAATGCAAT
The DNA here is from genome assembly GCA_927399485.1 of Calamotropha paludella. Lineage (NCBI taxonomy): Eukaryota > Metazoa > Arthropoda > Insecta > Lepidoptera > Crambidae > Calamotropha > Calamotropha paludella. The sequence goes on along the minus strand of OV656830.1, from coordinate 8,051,987 downwards.
GTTATTGCATTGGCTGGATGCCAGGCACTTTCGATTTCGAGTGATGAACGCGACTTTATCGACGTAAATAGCAGATATACGTTTTTACATAATAAATTATCGTTATATCATGAAATAAATAATATTACATCACAATACTGTGTATTTACTTGTAAATATCGAGTAGATGTAGATATAGTATAACGTAGATGTTATCAAACAATCATTAATCTACTTTGTATGTCAATCTATCTAATATATAATTCACACTCAATGATACTTCTGTAATTGTAATAAAAAATAATTTAAGAGTATACCTATTGTAATAGTGAATACCTTTATAGTTTTTCAAGAATAAATTTATGATTAAAATAGGAAAAAATTAAAGAGTTCAGTATATTTTTCTTTGTTACTTCAATAGTTAGTCGATGCTAGGTTAAGTGCTATAAATAAAAAAAAAACAATAGAAGTGGTTTTCTCTGCCATCGAATTGTGGACAAATTACTTCTGGATGATCACTACTATAGAAAATAGATCTAATATGTAGTATAATATATTTAAACAACATATTTTTGTGCAGTTCTCGTACAACTATGAATCGTGCTCACTCATTAGAGTGCACTTAAATAGTATTTTGGTGACGCAAAATGCATTTCTTTAAAAAAATTATAAATATTACGCTATTCCTACTCGATTTTACGAAAGATTAAGATTGAAACGTAAATATATACGTGCAGCAAACTCGCAAATAGATGTGTGTCTGTCGGTCATAGCTCTAAATATACGCAGAGCAGCCGAAAGGTCAAGGACTTATTGAAAATAAACTATGACCAACCAACGGATAGTTTATCCATTCAAATCAATCACTGTCATACAATATTAACTAAGGGCAACTTTCACCATCACTCACTAAATAGGATTAAAATTAAACAAATTTAGGATATTGTTCTGTCCCTTTCAACTTAAGTAATTGACAGACATGTAATGCCTTTTTAATTTGTTCAGTGAATAATAACTGACTGTTAGTGATAGTCGATCTAAACGTGAAACTGACTCAATGTGTACTCCAATTTATTTCATCGTCAAATAAAGTTGATGAAATTTTGATTTTGATCCAAACCTTACTTGTATAATTATTTCCCGAAGATTACATAATAAATTCAACTATAACTTATATTGTTCAAGATTCTTATTGGAAGGTGGAGAACTAATAAGAAGGTAGTCTTGTGAAATGAAATGGATATGACGTCAAAATTATTGATTTACAATAATTATGATGTCATATCCACTTCATTACAAATTATTGATTTTAGCACAATTTAATTAATTAATTAAACAAAATTTTAGCATAGAATTACTGTATACCTTGTAAAAGGTGGAAATGTAGTGAGACATTTTAAACCTCAACAATCTACGCGTAACGTTGCATAGCGTTGCTATGGTAACGCGTATACAATAGAAAAAGAGCGGACAGACAAACACACAAACAACAAATTTGTGTTCTTAGACTAGCTGACCCGGTAACGCGTTGCTATGGTAACGTTAACGGATACAATGGAAAAAGAGCAGACACAAACAACAAATTTGTGTTCTTAGACTAAAGATTAAGCTACATTCCATAATAAAGACATTTGATTTGTCTCCTTTTTTGACAGTTGTAGTAGTAGTTTGACAGACCAACTATTAAGTTCAAATACGATTTTTATTGGGTGGAGGAATGTTTTTCACAAGCGATCGACTGTATTACATTTAGGCTTAACCTGTCTGCACGCCATTTTGTATGTATTGATTTTTTCACAACAGCGTTATTCTTTTAATTTCTTGTTCAATATATCTTTTGCCTAATATGTTCAACAAATGTGAATTATTAAATGTACGTATTTTTCGAGCCTACTTAGGCTATTTTTGTGTATTCTCAAGGTTGTATACTTTTACTAAAACCTCTGAATAAGGTGTTTTTAGTTTTCTCATCTTATCAGTTGATTATCCGTCATCATCGAATTAAGAAAATAAATAACTGAATACAAGGTTGTATGAGCCTTGTAACAAAAAAATAAAAAGAAGACAACGTATTGACAGGTGTCACTTTCTTATTGCTACGTACTAAGGTTGCGTTTGTTTCCTTATGTTTGGCTTGACATTGCAATAGCAACTTTATACCCTCTATATAGGTGTCAACTGTCAAAAGTATCATCCTACATTGGACAAAGTATAAAAGATAAAGTATTCCGTACTGACCTGTTATCTGTTAGCCGTGCTCCCGCTCTGGCTAGGGACTCCAGCAAAGGTCCGACAGCGCCTCTAACGGCGCTCAGTTCCCGAATGTGAGTAGTTAATTCTGTTAATGCGGCACGCGTCAGAGAAGTTTGGGCTTCCATCTCACTATGGGCGCTTACAGCCTGTTGAACAAACAATGTGATTACATATCATTTATTGTTTGGTGCAACGGTAGCGATCCTGCCTTTCGCACCGATGGTCCTGGGTTCAAATCCCGGTAGGGGCAGATATTTGTATGATGAATACGAGCATTTGTACCTGAGTCATGTGTTTTTATATATGTATATTACTATAAATATTATTTGTATTTACCCGATTCATGGGTATTTATATCCGTTACCCTAGTATCCATAAAGAAAGCTTTACAGTGCTTATTTTGGCTAAGCTTATTGATATTTATTTTTTGGTACACTCACAGAAAACTATATAAAACACTAAGTTTATAAATTGAGGTAAGCTAGAAAATAATCCATAAATAGTGTACACAGCATGTTACTACATATTAAATAATAGAAAAAAAAATACAACAAAGAGTCCAGAACCTTTAAGTGCAGTAAATCATTTAAAGAGAAGAGGACTTTTGGCTTTATAGAAATCCGTAATAATTATCTTATACTATGCAAAATTGGCATTAAAAACATCTTTGCTACTTCGCACCACTTCGTTATAAGAACGGCACATTCTAACCAAAGGTTTGTAGTAGGATGTGTTGTTTTTGTAGACCTGCATTTTGAATGTGTTAGGAAAGCGCAATTTGTATCTAGTGTTGACATTCGGTGATGCAAGTTATTATTTTATTATTTGTATGAATGTGAGATATATTATTATAATTATTACAATTATTTACTTTGGTTTGGTGCAACGGTAGTGATCCTGCCTTCGCACCAACGGTCCTGGGTTCAAAACCCGGAAGGGGCAGAGGTTTGTATGATGAATACGAACATTTGTACCTGAGTCATGGGTGTTTTTATATATTTCTATGAATATTACTTATCTGTGTATCATATATGTATGTCTATCCGTTACCCTAGTATACATAACACAAGCCTTACTGTGCTTACTTTGGGCTAGGCTAATTGGTGTGAATGTAAGAAATATTTATTTATTTATTATATATAAGTTACAGATACTTTACCCTAGGATTGCCAGCGGCGGCACGAGCAGCGGCCACTAGTGCACATGCAGCCTCCAGTACAGTACGAGCGTGGACCAGCACTTGGGATTGCTCCGCAGATTGAGATACCAGCGATGCAGATCCGATGGCACCCGACACTACAGCTTCCGAGTACGAAACCTAGGTGGGAAAACGAAACATGTAACTCCTTATTAACGGCTAATGGAAAACCAACCGAGACGACTTTTTGGTGCAACGGCAGCGATCCTGCCTTTCGTACCGATGGTCCTGGGTACGAATCCCGACGGGGCAGATGTTTGTGTGAGGAATACGAGCATTTGTACCCGATTCATGGCTATTTATATATATATTTCTATGAGTATTTATATCTATGTATCATTTATGTATATCCATTCAATTTCTTGGTAAATGGCTCTCTCTTTTGATTTAGCCAATGTCTAGTTCGGGGAGGGATTGAAGTATTGTTTGTGCTTGTCCGGTAGACAACTCTGCTTGGAACGCAAACAGGGTCTGTGCAGTGTACAAGATAATGGTTACTAAAAGAGCCAGGTAGACAATATATGTAACTTTATATTGGTTTTATAAGATGGAGATACAAATGGGTCTGTTGAGGTACCTGAAATAATTGAAAAGCATTTTGTTAGTGCACAATTAGACTACAATTTAATTTTGTTAGTATTAATATACGCACACAGGACATTCACAAAATCTGAGTATACCAATGGTAGGATGCTTTTGAAATTTGTAGGGAGGGGGAGGGACGTGGGGAGTAGGGAGTACAAAGAAGGGGAATTTTTAGGGCAGTTAAAAAATATATGTTCTGTAGTACCCTCATCAAGCCCACACTCACATAGGGAATTGTCCTTCACCCTAATTTTGGCTAGAAAAACTGGAGTGCATACATGTCCTAATCTGAGTCTACAGATAGTGGAGGTTACTCTCTTATTGAGACTGCGAATTTTAAAGAACCACGGTATCCGGGGAATTTCTGGTTGGATGCAAGCATAATGACAGCCTTTTGTGGTGGAGCTCCTTTTCCAATGTTTAGACCACTCAGAGGTTAAATGTTTTTTGGCCAAAGATGATAGGTCATTTGGGTATATGTTACCGTGAGATTGAGAGCCACTCACTGTGGCTTGCTTAGCGCATGAGTCTGCAGACTCGTTGCCATGGATTCCCACATGTCCGGGTATCCAGCACAGCACAATGCGTAATCCCTGTTTTTGGCACTCAAAGAGGAGAGTTTTGATTTTCAATACGTACTGGAATTTGAATTTACAACGGAACTGGTTACTTAATATTGCTTGTAGACAACTCCTTGAGTCCGAAAATATTAATACCTTGTTGAGGTTGTGCGAATGAACAAATTTAAGAGTTTCCAAAATGGCAATAGCTTCACCGGAAAAGACTGATGAATATGACGAGCATTTAAAGTTTAAGATAAGATTATACCTGGGAATCCACGCCGCTGCCCCAACGTATCCGTCTTCCGATAATTTCGACGCATCCGTGTAAATAGGCATCCAATCAGACCATTTATTTGCCATTATAGCACTTAGTTCGTTTTGCGCTCCTATGCTATGTTTTTCAATGCCTAGATCGAGAATGATTTCTGGTTGGTGAATTAATGCCTGATACGGAGTTTCAAAAAGAGGATTAAGTCTAGACTGATAGACGGGACAAGGCAGCTGTATGAGTTTTTTGTAACTTATTAATAAACAAGGTAGTTTTTTATGCGTCCAATAATCATTGGATGGTATAAGCTGATTGAGAATACGTAATTTATCGATCAATGGATGGGATGAAACTTGGAATAATTTGAATAGAAATTTATCTGAGATAAATTGTCTTCTAATTTGGACGGGAGGTTCGGCACACTCGAGCTGCATGGCGTTAATGGGAGAAGATTTCATGGCCCCAAGAATTATTCGAAGGCATTTTGCCTGGATTTTATCTAAAGATTTTAGGGCTATTAAGCTGCAGGGTTCTAATAGGAACGATCCATAGTCCAAGAGGCTACGAACAAGGGCGTTGTAGAGCATTTTTTGTGTGAAAGGGTGCGCTCCCCACCAAACTCCTGAGAGAGCCCTTAGTATGTTTATATTTCTTTCGCATTTCGTGGTAGTGTAACCGATGTGATGGGCTCCGGTCATTCTTGAATCTAAAATCATACCTAAAAATTTTACGCTACCACTTACCGGGAATGTTCGACCATCACATGTTATATCTACCCTAGGGATAGATCTAGCTCTAGAGAAAACCACAACACTACTTTTTGCTATAGAGAGTGATAGCCCATGCTCTTGGAGCCAATAGTTAAGGTAATGGATTGCAGTATTCAGTCTATAACGAGCCTCCAAAATGTCGTCAACTTCCACATAAAGAGCCAGGTCATCCGCATATTGCAGTACATTACAGAAGGAATTTACTGTGAGCTCCAAATCGTAGGTATAGATGCTGTAAAGAAGGGGGCTAAGAACTGAGCCCTGTGGTAGGCCCTTCCAGATCTTTCTTTGAGGAAGAGTAGTGTTCTGGTAGTTTATCAGCACCGACCGGTCACTTAAGAAGTTAGATAAGTAATTTACTATCCTCTCAGGTATACTCAGCTGTAGCATTTTTGCCCTGAGTACAGGGAGAAGAACATTGTCGTACGCGGACGCAACGTCGAGGAAAACGCCCACTGTCGACTTTTGCTTCGAAAGAGCAATCCGAATGTCGGTCACGAAGGTGCTGAGGCTGTCCATAGTGGATAGTCCCTTGCGAAAACCAAATTGAGATTTGGCAAGCTTACAATTATTCTCCAAGAACCACTCAAGCCGGTTTTTGATGAGGTGCTCCATAATTTTTGCCATGGTGTTGGAAAGAGCGATAGGGCGGTAACTGGAAGGGTCGTTGCCAGGTTTACCTGTCTTTAGGATAGGAATAACAACATAAGTCTTCCAGTCATCAGGTGGACAAGCAGAATCGAAAATAAGATTGATTATTTTTAAAAAATACATTTGAGTGTCCTTGCCACTCTTAGCAATAAAGGAATAGGGGATGCCGTCTATCCCGGGAGACGAATCCGCAAGACTTGAGAGGACCAAAGATAGCTCTTCATACGAAAAGGGGCAGTCCAAATAGTTTGAAGGTGACCTTTGTACAGGGGGGAATTTAGAGTACTCTTCTAGGCTAGGAACAGATACGGGTGCAATCTTTTTACTAAAAGGTATTATCCATGATGAGGGGTCAGTAGAGGTATTATTATTATCAGCAGTGGAGCCACGAAATTTTTTTATATTTTTCCAGATCAGGGTTGGGTGGGATTTAGGAGAAAGGGAAAGACAAAAGGATGACCAGCCCTCTTTCTTTTTTTGCTTAAGCAGTTTGGTGGTTTCTGCTGCAGTTTTCTTATAGATGAGGTAATTTTGTGTGGTCATGGATTGAGCGTACCTCCTTTCTGCTTCTTTGCGGTTTTTACAGGCAGCGGAGCATTCTTTATCCCACCAGGGTGGTGAAGAGAGACATCCAGAAGGGAGAGGTTTCTTAGTAGGAATGCAATAATCAGCGGCCGATAAAAGAGCGTTTTTGAATGAAACATAGCACAAGTCTAAATTCTCCAGAGTTAGATCAGGTAACATTTTGATTTTATCATCTACACTGAGACTATATTTATTCCAGTCAGCCTGAGACAGAATATATTTCTGTCTAGGTGTATATTTCGGGAATTCCTTTCTAGGACTGGGCAACATCACCACAATTGGGTAATGATCGCTTCCATATGTGTTGTCCAGAATTTGCCAATTGAGGCTAGACGTGAGATTGGCTGAACAGAGGCTAAGGTCAACTGCACTTTTTGGATTCTGTGTGGGGGCAACTCGACGAGTTGGTGAACCATCATTTAAAATACAAAGGTCAAATTCATCTAACATATCTAAGAGTTTAGGTGAGAGAGGGTCAGAGGTATGACAGCCCCACATTTGGTTGTGTATATTGAAATCACCTAACACAATAAGTGGTTTGGGAATTGTAGCAATTATAGTTGAAATATCTGATAAGATGGAAAGAGAAGGATTTGGAATGTACAAGGACACGAAGGATATATCCATGGATCTGACCGCTACTATATTGAATTTTTTGTTATCATGAGGAGGGAGAGTTATAGGGTTGAAACTATAATGTCTGGCAATGAAAATCGCGGTTCCAGCTTTGTCATCATTCCTGTCATCCCGGAAGGACGCATAGCCTTTGATCCGGAAGCGAGATCCAGACATAAGCCACGTTTCCTGGATGGCAATTAAAACTGGTTTATGGGTATTTATAAGATATACAAGATCATGTTTCTTATGATTAATACTCCTGCAGTTCCACTGTAGCAGTGGTGTGAATGTTATTAATTGAAGTAAGCTCAGTAAGTTTTTGTCTGATATTGTACGGTAATTCTACATCATTGAATCGTTGAATGAAATTGATTAGAGTTGACAATTGTGAAAACAGCATTTCTAATAAGTTATCATTAGGTTCTGGGGAGACCGAGAGATTGTTTGATAATACATATCCGTTAGGTAACATAGATGGAGGAGTGCTAATAATATTATTGTGTGCAACATTGTCAAATCCATGGCTAGAAGCAGGAGAGCGATGATGCCTGGGGAGTTCAACAGTTTTACGGTGCCATTGAGTAGGAGGGGGAGAATGGACTGCTCTATGAGGTGTTGATCTCTGTGGGCTCTGAGGAGCCAGGGCGGATTTAGTAGTATCGGCGAAAGACTTTCTCACTGGCGGGAATCTAGCTGAGGCTTCCATGTATGAGACACTTTCCTGTGACATTACCAGTTTGATAGATTTTTGTCTTACATGTTCTAGACAGGATGAATATGTAGCAACGTGATCACCAGAGCATAAGACACATTTAGGAGGGGCTTGACTGAGACAGTCTTCGCCTTCGTGTAAATCTCCACATTTATAGCAACGGGGCTTGGACCGGCATTGGGACTTGACATGACCAAAGCGACAACACTTGTTGCACTGTATTACTGGGAGTTTGTACATTTCAACTGGTAGAGAGGTATAGTAGCAATAGATGTACTGAGGTAACTTTTTGCCAGTGAAGGTGAGCACAACTGTTTGAGTTGGGATCCATGTTGGAGCTCCTGAAGCAGAAATTGATTTTCTGTTCAAACGCCTAGCACGAAAAGCTTTTCCATAACCCATGGGTACTTGGACATTTTGTACTAACTCTTCCATTGACCACTCAACCGGGACCTCTCTAATTATACCCATTCGGGAAACATTAAATGAAGGGATAGAAACTATGAAATCATTATCATTTAGAGCTGGGTGACTTATAAAAGCATTAGCATCTGCTCCCGATTTAAATTGCACAGAAATGCGGTTTCTTCCTACCCTTTTTATGCCGTCAGAAACTATGTTTTTTATTTTATTACAATGAAGAAACTTTCCAAAGCTAATAGGGCGAAGGACAGCACCATGCGACGTATCCGATTCTTTTTTGGATACATGTACGATGAAAGGAGCGGTGTCAGTATCAGAATATTTATTTTTGCTGTCCAAATATTCCGGAAGAATATATGTTGTTTGGGCCGATGCGGTAACTTGAGCAGATGTTGTTTTCTTTGCGGGGATGGGGGGGAAAGATGAATTATCTTTGGTACGCTTTCTGTTTGGGTGCAACGATGTGTTATCCGTTGCGGTGTCTAGAGATTGGGAGTCAAAAAGATCTTGGGAAGTCGCATTACCGCCACCGGGGTCCGGTGGATCGGTATCCATTTTTAGACCGGTACTAAATTGTTTATTAAGCGGTTTAAACACTTACCAGATACCAATGTAACGATCACAAGACAATCACAAACAAAAAACAATCACAAACAGGCAATATAGTACGTCAACAGTAAAGAAAACAGGGGTTTTTTAAGAAGTACTTGTTACACGCACTCAACCAAAGAGCAGAGTCCGTATATCCATTACCCTATACTTTGTCCAATGCAGGATGATACTTTTGACAGGTGTCACTTCCTTATTGCTACGTACTAAGGTTGCGTTTGTTTCCTTATGTTTGGCTTGACATTGCAATAGCAACTTTATACCCTCTATATAGGTGTCAACTGTCAAAAGTATCATCCTACATTGGACAAAGTATATTATCCTTAACACAAGCCTTACAGTGCTAACTTGGGCTAGGATAATTGGTGTGAATGTGAGAATATTATTATTTCCTTAAAAAATATTGATTTATGTGGGATTATCAAAACAAGAGCTACACTTGAACATTTTCTAAATACAAAGAGGACGAAATCTCGCCCAGAAGCTTATAATTAATAAATACCAATTGCATGACGGCGTGTCCCAGTAATTCTGCTTGAGAAGTAGCGGCGACGCGAAGTGGTTCCAACCTCTCGAGCATTTCACTAGCACTGCTTTCCACTTGCTCGGAATATCCTGTTACAATACGAGATAGATAGTTTTAAGCACTAATTATACCATTAGAAATCAATACGAAGATAATGATAAAAAAATTATACAGATGTTACAAAAAACTGTAATTAACTATACAGTAAACTTTAATTTATGGTTTATTACTTCTGGTAAGACCATGAACCTAAAATAGTGATGTGTTTTAACATAGTCGATATTTTTTTTAAAAATACTCTTTCTATTCATATCGAAACATCATGCAAATTATTTTAAAATTTAGAGAAAAGTCTCATATATGACGAACTTCAACACCCTATATAGAATTAATAAAGCAGTGTTTATTATTAATAAACCATCCATTTATTTAGTGGGTAATAATCTCGACAGCCTGGAAATTACAGCCTTTGGACTGACTTGCTAGACGAAGCAGGATCGATACTACCCGAAGTAATTTTATATAACGATTAAAAGTCGTTTTCAACAAATCCCATAACAAAAAGGGCTAATATAGTTTAGTATTCTGAAGGAAAAAACGTTTGTGTCTAGCAATTAAACTTGAGTAAGCATATCTATTCCTAAGAAGAAGTTGGATTTCTTTGTTGGATTTGGTATTTTATTAAATACTTACCCTGCAATGTATTTGCTCTTCTTGGCTGCAGCTCCTGAGCAACGGCTTGTATGGCTGCTTGGTCCAGCTCACGTAGTAAACGACCCAAAGAGTCCAACGCTGAAGCACATTCCTTTTGTCCCGGAGCTTTCTCTCTACACACAGAACAACTCATTTAATCTTTAACTAGTACGGTCAGGTGTTCAGCAGAAAAGAGTATCAACAAATTTCATATTTAAGGTATTATCGACTATAAAAAAAGCAGTGCCGTTTTCCAAACTATGGGTTTTCACTGTGATCTTCAATCAGACGGTGGTGATACCATGACGTTGAATAAGACCCTGGGCTATGCTTAAATAAGTTACTAGTATCAGATTTATTGTGTTGTTTTAATTAAACTCGAATCTACGGCATAGCAGTTAGAGTATTCCGCCTCATTGCGGAGGTGAAGCAACTTTAGCTTAGTGAAGGAGGATTCTTCCGCTATTCTCTGTTTACAAAACTATTTGAAACAGTTTCCAAAAAATATAGTATAATTCACACTAATCTTTTTAAATTCGGACAAGAATTTATTGTAAAAAAAATATAATATGAAAATTTCCAGGGTGATATAAATACACAATTTTTAAAATTATGCCCCAAATAATATTAAACGACAGTCAGAGACAATAAACTGTATTCTATAGTAAAAGTGTTAAATCGGTTCCGCAATCTTTGTGTGACCTATGTACTATCGAGGTCTCTCGTGCCTTACCACTTTGTAGAAATATTCGTTTGAACTGATCGCATCGGACACGCCCACACGACCCTAATTGGCTTCGTATTTTACTAAGATTTATACTACGGCCAATCATAAGCAACTAGTTTTTAAATCGCCCTTGATGTCGGTACTGTCAACTGTCAATCTGCTTTACGCGTTCGTGGCGCCATTGTTGAATGAATGGAGCGGGGCGTGGCCTGAAGCGATAAGCATCGTGCAGTGTGCAAGCGACTTTCGACTTAGGACTGATAAGGCGCCAGAGGCTTCGATAGTACCTACTATATAGGTTTTTTTTGCATATTCCTTTTGAGATACGGAAGCCTCGTTTAGTTTAGCGGGGCTTTTTCTGTACTTAGCCACCTGATGGGGCCATTGTGCGCATCTGGGGTTGTCTTTCCACTCCAGCCATCCCAATCCATCCCAGAAGGTTAGCAGCCTTTTAAGGCTGTTGTAAGCTTCCAGGAGTGATGTTGGGGATTGGACAAACTGTGCCCGTTGATCTTCCACGCTCCTGCATTCCATAAGCATGTGCTGTGGAGTTTCTTCTGCGTCCATGCAGCCTCTGCACAGAGGGCTTTCAGTCAGATGCTATTATTGAACCAATAACTTTGCGAACTTTGTCCTTTTTTAGTTTGTCGAGTTCGCGGGTCAGCTTTTTTGATGCCACTGGAACTGCATTCTTTGTTTGCCTGCATCATTCACTGGTATTACATTCTTTCAGGTGTTTTTCTTCCGTGTTACGGCGTAGACAGGTTTTGATTTGACCTTGGGTATGGGCAGCAGTGGTTCCGGTCCGTATACTGTTAGATTTAAGCCCCTTATGGCCAGTTCATCCGCTGCGTGGTTGTCAAGTGAGTTGCTGTTTCTTTAATCTATTGCAGAGTCACTTTGTTTTCTTTTGCAAGGGATTAGAGTGCCTACGATATGGATATGGTAGCCTAAAAAGACATTGCTAGATTACCATTATGCAGTACATACCTGATGCTAGTAACGAGTGATTTGATGCTATCTGAGACAGTTTTGGAGTGTGCTGCGAGACTTTGCCATTGCGGCCGATCCTGCGGCGATAAAGCCAGCGCTTTGGCCGCTTCTAGCATAGAACACGAAGCTGATATTATGTTCCTGGGAAGAACAAACAATAAACTTATTATAACTGCTTTATACATCTACATAGCCGTATGGTGTTCGATAGATTGGAATAGTATCCACCATACTTATGGGTGTCGAAAGAGGTAACCATCCTTTTTGACAGAAAATGGGTAGAAAAGTTATCCGAACTATGGTATCTTACTCTGATTTGTGTCTAAACGTGGATATAAAATGTTTTCTACATTCACACCAATTATGTGTTATAGATGCTAGGGTAACGGATAGACATACATATATGATACATAGATATGTAATATTCATAGAAATATATATAAACACCCATGACTCAGGTACAAATGCTCATATTCATCATACAAACATCTGCCCCTTCCGGGATTCGAATCCAGGGCCGTCGGTGCGAAAGGCAGGAAAGCCACTTGTTTTTGGGGAGGTCTGCAAGTAGGCACAGCAATCGCGCACGATTCTCGTGTCACACAATTTTATTTTTCAGATTATATATTTTTTGTTAAAACAACAAAAAACAATATTACTTTGACTGCACACTGGGACTCATCTCCCAAAGCTAACAACAACAAATAAGGCTGCTACATGTTGTGTTGATATTCAAACCGATTGATTCTGAATTGAATAATTGTATTTATGTTTTCACTTTGATATAAAATGCTATATAATACGAGCCGTGCTCTCAGCGAATGGCTGATGTAGGCAAAATCAAGTTGTCAAACAGCGCCAAATAACGAAATCATTAAACTGTTAAATAGTGTCAGATAGCGAGCTAGAGCAAGTTGGCGAAAGGCACCAGTTGGGAAAACGATCAAAAAGGCGTGGCACGTCCACTCCGGAATTCCTTCCCTGCTTGGAATTCGACCTAAACGATTGTGTGTACCTGCCTGTTTCCCGTGTTTTCACTTTCGTACTTAAGTGTACATCTTTTGTTAAAGAGTCGATATAATACAAGTTGCTTTCTCGGCAAATGGTTGAAGTAGGCGCGTCCACTCCGTTGTTTGGGATTCCACCTAAACGATTGTGTGTGCGTACCTCTGCCTCTTTCCATCTGTTTTCACTTTCGTAGTTAAGTGTACCTCATTTGTTAGAATCGATACAACACAAGCAAATGGTTGAAGTAGGCGCGTCCACTCCGTTGTTAGGGATTCCACCTAAACGTTTGTGTGCTTACCTGCCCGCTTGCAGTATGTCCGTTTGCGCGAGGCGTCCTTGAGGCGAGATGCGTGCGGGTACAGTGGCGAATTCAGGTCGGTCGGCGAACGCGCATAGACCGCGAACCGCTTCTTGTAGTGGCGCGGTCGCTTCCGCACACCGGTACCGGTTCGCCTGGCCAACACACTCAATATAAATATAACGTATCTAGCTGTACCTGGCATGCGTTGCAATTTCATTAGTAAAAAAAATAATTAAAAACAAAATAATTCATTCCAATTTGATTAATGGTTTCGGAACGCATAGAGAACAATATAATCATACAAACATTCCTTGTGTTTGGCAGAAAAAATCGCTTGCGAGCGATTACCAGCGCTGAGTAACAAACTTTCAGTTTTCGGCAAGGACACGTTTGCTAACTTCAGTAGCGCTGACACAATCCGCCATTTTGCTTAGATAAGTTTGTTTACAAACTTAAGTTAACCGGTGGTTTTGTGCAATCATTAAAATAATAGTAGTAAACTCAATATTGTCATTCACTAAATTATTCAATATATTATTCATAGTTTAAAACTTTTCACTGCATTTGATAAAAATATATTTAATTGAGGTTATGTTCCCCAGTGACCGCTAAGTTTGCGTCCTAGAGGAAAATAGCTATTAACCATTTAACAGCGCTTACCGCTTACGATCGCCATTTCGTTTACAAGCGTTTACAAGCGCTTACAAGCGATTTTTTCTGCCAAACACAAGGATTGATTTTTGTTTGATATGCAGATTTTACGTCAACAGATGCAGCTAAAACTTTTAATTGGAAAGTGTGAGATAGAAATCTTAATAAAAATGTACCTGATCTGCGATATTAGTTCATACTATTATTAGTTTTTAAGAAATATCTAGGTTATAACATAATATAAAATTATTTTTATGCGGTGCCATCTACATCAGATGTGAGATTTACTAGGACTCTTTGTACCATATTTGGCATAGATCTTGACTTCTTACAGTATTATTATTTGGTTGAATATTTAATATTTAAAAACTATGATGATCAGAAACAAATTTAATCTTAACTACAGATGAAATAGGCTTTTGTACCATAAAAGGGTGTCTCATAACACTCATACCATCGCTCCATTACTGTTTACACAAATGCGTCGTAATTTAGAGCGAGTGAGGTAAAATGGCAAAATTGCGAAGGACGTGTCTAAATGTGGACATTCTAAATCGGAAATATATTAACCCTCCAACCGCGGGCGACGTGGAAATAGTGTTATGCTTATTTGGTTTATTTTTGCGGGCCACGCTATATCCGCGTCGCACGTAATTTGTTAGAATGTAGTCAGCGGGAAACGTTTATTTTACGTCAAACGCGGTAAACGCGTTTCCCGCATATGTATACATTTCATAAATAAAATTTTCACAAATTCCATTTTTTTTATTTTTTTTTTGTCTTTTTCAAACAAGTCATATTTTCAACTTAAATAATGCATTAAAATTGCCCGCATTTTTTGACAGAAAAAATGAAAATCGGCCCGCGGCTGGAGGGTTAAAGAAATTAAATTGGAATAATTAGCCACGTTACACTGAATACTCATCGCAAAGAATGACGTTACTCCTTCTTAATTTTTTTTTATAATTACAACTAAATAGTAATAATAGTAAAATTTTCATCTTACTTCGCTATAATCAGCGTCCAACGCCTTGATCTCTTTAACTAACGCGGCAGTGGAGTTGGCGACATCTTTGGCCGCTTGTACGAAATGCCTCTTGGCTTGTGGTTCGCTGGTCTTGGAGGAAGCGACGCGACACGCGTTGCACAGCGAAGACGTGTGCTTGGCGATCACCGTGGCCGCTGATAACACCTGGAATAAATAAAAACGATTAATATATGTAAAAAAAAGAACAACTTACATAATATGTAACGTATTGAATACCAAATTAAGAAGAGATTATTTTATTGATACTAAATAACCATTTATATAACTATGATTCGGGAAGAAATAATTCTGCTTATCACAAAAACGGACAAAAGTAAACTTGTCCAAAAAGATATTACATTATCTTAGGGTAATAATTCACCTATTTTTTATAACGGTCTTTCATGCGCCGCTATAACTTCTAAAAGTCAAAATCTCTAGACGTATCAGCTATAAATAAAATAAAGAACGAAAGAAATGTTATAATATCGATTGGTTTAGTTACTTTGAAAGCAAGTTTTTGTATTTATTTTTATTTTTGGATGCACAATGCCGTATTTCCATAAGATTTCAAATACGCCTGTAAAAAAAACACGTCTCCGAACCCTCATGTGAGAGCGTGATTTTTTTTTAAATCTATTCTAGATCAGAAAAAGGTTCATTTGCCTAATTTTTTCTATATTCTTTTCTTAGTAAGTTAGTTGTAAAATATATCAAAAGTTTCATATTTTTTATTTATTGTTTGCATTTTTCAATGCTATCTTAGAAGATAAATTCTTGAACGGGAATTCCCGCCTGAGAATTCACTTGTGAGCCGAGTCGACTCTTTCTAGTATTTTCTATTAAAATAATTTATATATAACAAGCTGAATAGGTATAACTAACTGAAATGTTCAGCAAGTGCCCATTGTGTACCGCGATTGTGTATTTTTGGTTGAAACCAAGCTGTTTTTAATATTTATATTTTTATATAATTTCGCTTTATCTGAAAGGTCTTCAAGAGGTAGTTATAACAAATAATTCACCTGCTGTTGGTCGCTAGCTGGATCAGCAAGAGCTCTACACGCGTGGTCTATAGCGGCGGCAGCCCGGGCAAACTGCGCCTGATCCACTAGACCGGGTCGGCCTGCGACACTGGTCTCGTCTGATATCGCCACCTGTGACAAAGTACGCGTCAATAATAATAATACATTTAAATAAACTGTTTAACGGATACTTGCGCATACTACTTTCAGTATTTTTTTAAGAAGTAAAAAAAATTAAGATTATTTAAACAATTTTTTTTTACGGCTTTTTGAGCATATTTTAAATTTAATCGTGACGTTTCGACTCTTTTACAGGCGTAATCACAGAATGACTAAAGCAGTAGTCGTAATACATCTACACAATATTTTGATCGAGCACGTTTTTAATTGTTAAATTTAATTGCAAAATGAAACAATTTTGATTACATGGCGTGAAACAGTTCAGAACCAAACTGACCGCATAAAATTTCTATTCAAATATCCCATCTCAAATTTCCCGCTAGTATGTTTTTTTGCTATACTATATTACTCAATAGACCACGTATTAATAAACATCAAAAAGAATATCGATATGTAGGTAAGACAACATTTTCTTTCATCGTCGTATTTTCTTTTACCGCTTAAAAAAATACTGAAAGTACAAAAAGAACATTTTCAAACATGTTTACGTGTTTCAAATCCGCATTAGGTATTCTGTCCAAGTGATTTAAAAATTACTAACCTTTACATAACAAAAAAAACTGCCAAGAGTTCTTACCATATCAGACATTACCATATGTAACCATATTCAAACAAATAAATATATCTTATCTTACCAAGTAAGCGGCTTGAGCTGCCCCCTCCACCAATCCGGTGACTGCTGTGGCGACTCCGCCCACTGAACGAGCGAATTGCTCTTGCTCCGCCCTCTTAACTGCACCCGCCATTCCAGACATTCCCGTGCCTGTACAATGAATTACCAAAGGCCCAACTTAGTTCCCAACTTGTACTGTGGATTATTAAGAAATACTTGTACCAAGCAGAGCTTGTACTATGGATACAAAATAACGAATACATACATAACTATGACTGGGGAACAAATTTTTGTGTTTATCACACAAACATATGCAGCTACCAGAATATAAACCTAGTACAGTAAACGCCTATGCGTAGGGTTGCTACTTTTATACCAACTGGGTACCGATATAGTTGATTCCTTGTAAAAACATCACTATATTTTTTAAGCATACTTTGTTTCTGTTGCTAGGCATCCTTAGCAGAAATATTTCAACAAAAAACAAGCGAAATTCGGTCGCCCAAGCACTTGCAATCAACCCGAGCGAAGTCTGAGAGAAGCGCTAGTAAATATGGCAATAGGATACTTACTTAGGCCTTTGCTCTGTTCGACGACACAGTCTAGGCATCCAAAGTATCCGAGTTCGCTGACGGGCTGGCTCGGGGCGACTAATAATGTTCTGGAACTTTCTATGCTTCGAATGGCCGCTTCGCATTCTTTCTGGCCAGGAGCTGCTTCGGTGCACACGTCCACCTGTAAGAATAATAAAAAAAACACATTCCCTTCACAGAAGTTCAAATAAAAAAATTAAAGATAATGTTGAATATATACTCTAAGAACACAAATTTGTTGTTTGTGTGTTTGTCTGTCGCTCTTTTTCCATTGTATCAATTAACGTTACCATAGCAACGCGTTACCGGGTCAGCTATTATATACTCTAAGAACACAAATTTGTTGTTTGTGTGTTTGTCTGTCCGCTCTTTTTCCATTGTATTAATTAACGTTACCATAGCAACGCGTTACCACAGCAACGCGTTACCGAGTCAACTAGTCTAAACAAATTAACAAGTTGATGGAAAAAAATATAAATTTACCCTTACAGATCGTTTCTCTTCTTTATCAAAAGCCTTGAATTAATGTATTAAATAGGTGTCATTAACGGAAGCCTCACTATAAGTTTTCAAGTGAGCAAACATTACTATCGCATATGAGGTAATATTTAAAATTAAGGCCTTATCCTTGCAGTGTTAAGGTTTATCATACAATGCACATTTCAAAACATACACTCAGCCGTCTGATGATTTTGAGAAAAGCAAAATTAAATGCTATTATTCTATCGGACATGATTAATAGTCGATTTACATCTATTATGACTGAACTATGTGTCTGTGCGCTAGGACTGCGGTCATATTATACTATTTAGTCTATTCTATTTTCAAACTGGTATCTATTTCAGCCAACGTAATAACTTCGCGAGCATGGTTCAGATTTGACTTCACGTCACGCCAAGTCGGGTCATGTTTTAACATTTGAATTTATTGGTCTTGCATGTCTTCGTCACCCTATACTTATGTAGCGCTATTACACACATATATCACAGAAAAAATTAATATGTATGTTCACTCACCAAGCGATTGATACTATCAGTGACAGCGCGGGCCGCAGCAGTCAGTTGATTCTTGGCATTTGGACGAGTCAGATCCTAAGAATAAGAAAAATTTATATTTTTATAATTATATGTATGAAGTCAGTCAATTAGCTTAGTATGTTAAAATAAACAATTTCTTTTTCTAAATATTGCTACTAATACATTCAGGGATATGTATTAGAATTAATATTTGGTTGTAAGATTAGAATAATAAAGAAAAAAAATATTATCATATTGAATCATCATATATCATCTGTTATATACAAGAACACAATTATCTTGCGTTAATTTAAGAATGTTTTTACGACAAAAATTTTAACGAAAAATGGATTTTTTGTAAATGTAGGCTTATATATAAAGATGTAAACAGTAAAATGTTGAAAAAAAAATTGAATGGGCAATAGTACTTAAATAAAAAAAGAGAAAATAAATTACAAAACAAGACATAAGCAGTATTGAATAAAGTTCTGATTCAAGCAATTTTCAGTTTTATTGAGTATAAAATAATTTTGATTGTACTTACTTGGCTAACGGACTTAGCGGTGCTGAGCAGTTTGGAAGAGTTTATGGTCACCGATTTCATAGAATTCACCATCTGCGTACGAGCCTCGCGATCCTGGATGTACAATTTATTATTTAGTTCTCAAATTATTGCTATATATTGTTATAAATAATTTTCTTAATACAACTTTTGAATGGGGATAAACTGAAATTTTATTACACTACATTTCAACACTCGTAACTCACAGCTAGTAATAACTATTAATCAATATGTAAGTGAAGTTATTGATTTGAAGCCTAGCATTGTGTTAAATGCGTTTTTTCTCTCTCTGTCGCGCTATTGAGTATTATATGATGCTCGCGGATTTTAGGTATCGTTGTCGCACGCCTGATATAATGCTCTCGGGTTTTGAGGGGTTAATTATTCCCGAAAATTTCTAAATCAAGAAAACAGAATATTCAACGAAAACAATGTCAGATTTGTTTAATTCGTTTTATATATGTGCATGTGCAGTCTTTCCATTCCGCTGAATGCCTATCAGTTCGTCATTTTTTCCATTTTTTTGTGTGCAATAATGTTTTAATACTTTTTTATTTTATTTACCTCATCAAACAGTTACTATGTGTAGTCATAAATGCATAATAAAATTATGTGAATAAATGACGAAACATTTTAATTATAAGACACAATATTGACCATGTATTATAATTAAAAAACAATTTTTCCAACAAATCTTATAATAAACTAGATCCTATAAAAAATAATATTTCCTATTCCATCTTATAAAGATTGATGAATCTGATGATGAAGGTTGAAGGTTATGAACCCTATAAAAAAATAACTCACCTCCGTCTGGCCAGCCATTTCCATGGCGGCGGCCAGTGTCCTATTGAAGGCGTGCCCGTACGCCCCGCCAGCTTGAGCTAGCGCTTGAGGACGTTCAACCCCACCAGCCACTTCCGCTGAAGCGCTATTGAGTTCTACTGCAGCCGCATTTAATTCGGACTGTAGTTCGCTACGGATAGAGAACATATTTAAAAAATATACAGTTAAGCTCACCAAATTATCGCTCAATAAAAAAAAAACTATAATATAGCTTTTTGCTAAAATTGAAAAAATAAAATTGACATTTGTATAAGTTCATATGTTGTTGGCTGTACACTTAAAAATGCAGGGATTAAGAAAAGCACAAATACGTATTTTTTTTTCAATTAATATGGAAATCATAACATGAAGTAATCGAATGAAAAAAAAAATCTTGCTAAAGCTAGTTCTATATTACACCCGTAAAAGCTCATATTAAAATATTTAATATAAACTTAAATAGTTATTTTATGTAAAAAAAGCAAATTAATAATATTTTTTTTTGTATATGGCTAGTATTATTTATTTTAACGAAGCATAGGTAATGGTTCGCTCCAATTTACTATAGAGAGCGAGAGGAATTACACTAGTAGACAATTTAGTTCATCAAGAAGCACCGGGGTAAGAATTTTGTCTATGCTGAATTTGATATTTAACGTGAAATTTATTTAGTACTACAGAAATAAAAATTATCTCATACCTATATGGTTTGTCGGAAGGTGGGAACTCATTCATGTCCAAAATGTGTAATGTTTCATTGATGTCTTCCAAGGCTGCATCAAGTTCAGTGTGTGAAGGGGCCACTTCTAAAGTAGTTTCTAAGCCCTACAACAGAAGCACTACTTTAGAATCTGTATTTTAGTAAAAATGTAAAATCCATTTTATATCATTTATTTTAGTATCTTATTTTCTTTTCGTTCGTTTCGTTCCGAGCTTTTATTATTCTGCATATATGTGCAGGGAAACACTGTAAGAAGGTCAAACAAAGATCTTGGCTGAGTGATCAGATCATAGATTAAACTTTATATATATGCCATGAGTAAAAGAAATTCCGTGAACGCGATGTATGTTAATATACTAATGTGCATTTTTATATTTACTGCGGAACTAGCGTCATCTGTGATTTGATTGTTAGTGTAGCTCCGTGTACAGGTAAAAAACATTGATAGAATTTCATATTTTAATGTTCTTACAACAAGAGAATTAAATTATTTTGTCACTAAATATTGTATATCATTGTTTTTATATTTTTATCAAGTCTATTTTTTTTACATTTTATTCCGGTATTTTTGACCTTAGTAAACTTTTCCCAAAAATGAAGTAATTGAATTTTTCGTGAGATTTTACCTTGGAGATATCTTTAGCAATAGACACGATGTTGGCAATATCGACTTGCTCCGAAGAGCTGATGTACTGCTTCACTGTCTCCACGAGTGTTAACGATGACGTCACAACTTGACGAGTAGACGTGATCACTCTGTACAAAGGAAAGTATAAGAAATGTTATATGATATTCAAATAAATGCTTATAAAAATACTATTTACTATGGTGTTTGTGTCTAATATTATTAAATAAGTAGTATATTTCGAAATGATGAATAGTAACAACATTTTTTATATTCACGCCAATTAGCCTAGCCCAAAGAAAGCACTTTAAGGCTTATTTATAACATTATAACAATATTTCTTAAATATAAAACATTAATTGTCATTGAAACGTACACAATATTACGAAGAGTCGCTTCTAATGTTATTTACTTTGAAATTTTGGCTTATGTTGTGGGGATATTTTTATATATCATGTTATTGTCGATAGAAATACTAATTCTTTGGCCATTTCAACGCGTTAGAGTCAATATTCCTATATTATTCAATATCAATTTATTCTCACTAGTTTGAGCAATCGTTCCTCCATAGAACTAATAAGACTGTTTTTCACTAGACCCACTTATCCATATTAACCCCTTAAAACCCGAGAGTATTATATCATGCGCGCGACAACGATACCTAAAATCCGCGAGCATTATATAATGCTCTATAGCGCGCAGTCTGATTTAATCCTTATTACGGCTTTGGTAATGGCTCTTTTTGATTGAATGATATTTTTTCCCCGACAGAAATAACGCTTTAACACATAGCTGGGCGTCAAGGGGTAAATAAAAAAGTGTCATTAGTACTAGAATAGGACCGTTTAGTACAACTATGAAAATACATACATACATATTAAACAAAATTACATACATTGTCATAAGCCCAATCCAAGTAGCTCGAGCACTTGTGCAATGGACTTTAGAAACAACGATGGTACCACAACACCCAGACCCGAGACAATATAGAAAAGTTAATTTTCTACATTCGAACTATCGAATCGAATATATCGATATTCGATATCGAATCGATCGAACCCGGAACCTTGACCATGAAAACCGGTATGTGAGCCATTCGAATTTTACTACCTAAGTCTAAGTATATATATATACCTGTCAGTATGGTCCGGTAGTTGGTTAACGGTGACGCTAGCTTGCACGCCAGCGGTGAAATCTTGCATAGCGGACGCCAAAGAGCAAGCGCTTCTACCCACGCCTTCGCCCCCACTCTTGATAGATGATACGAGCTGGGCAGTCGATGATGCGGCCGATCGGGACGCCGTACGCATAGTCGATTGGGCCCATTCCTCCTACAAGATGAATATTTATAATAACTGTTTTCTACGAAATTTAAGTATTGAAAAAAATGTTTTATATTGACAAAATCATCAAATTGACTATATACTTTCACTATAGTTCAGTTGATATTGAACTTTATGTATATTAAATGTAAGTTTATACTAGATGCGAACTATTGCCAACAAACTTCTAAGCCGTTTGGCAGATGTAAGTATGTAAAAGTAAAATTTTGGTTATAAATAAAAAGAAATATATGTAATTTAGAATGAAAAACAAAGGGAAATTCAACAGTTTACTAGGTTGATGTAATGTAAACAATATAAGATTTAACAACGACTATAAGACTGCTACTTTAGTTATGCTAAAAATTAAGATTAAAGTCAACTCCAAGAAAAAAAAGTCTGCATTAATTAAAAAACTCAGAATAACTTTACTTGACTATCTATAGTTATTTGTCTTAATGGAACTAACTAAATTTACCATAATTGGGCTTATTTAGTAACCTTCATATTGTGGTTAGCTCTCTAACCATAGATAAGGACTAAATAGTGTATGTATGTACATACCGTCTGTCCGGGTAGTGGCCTCAGTTGGGCGGCACGGGCGGCCGCTTCTAACTCGTCGAGGTCGTCTTGTAGGCTACGCAGTATTTCGGACGCTGCGTCCAATTCTAGGCCCTTGCACGATATGCGGGCGCGATTCACTGCAGACCTGTGGATATTTAAAATTATTAAGAGCTGTGGGATAAAAAAACACATTAGGAATGGTAACGTTTGTCGTCAAAACAAATAAATCTACACTAATATTATAAAGAGGAGAGATTTGTATTTTTGTATGTTTGCAATGAATATACTCTAAAACTAATAAGCCGATTACAATTCTTTCAATTCTTTCACCATTGGAAAGCTACATTCACGCTGAGTAACATAGGCTATATTTAATGCTAGAAAAAATTTAAAGAATTTTGTCCACCCGTGCGAAGCCGGGACGGTCCGCTAGTTTGTTATAATTTGCAGATAGTACTTCTAAGATTTTTTTTATGAGCACCCGTAGTTTATATGATCGTCACACAGAAATATACCAGTTACCGTTGCACCAAATGGTCGTCACATATTTTTAATACGTTTTAATTCATGTATTCATAAAATAAAAACAACATATGATTATTTATATTTCTCGTTAAAATAAACGCAAGATTCAGTTTTATGTTTTGTTTTTTAGTTCTTGAGTCAAATCGTTCTAAAATATTTATATACCACTTACCTAAGCGAGACAGCGCTGGCGTTAAGTCGCTGCGTATTATCGGCAAGATTCTTAGCGGCAGTCGCGTCTTGTACTGTCGGCAACACAGCGCGCGCAGCACTCACCACTTGTGCACTTGACTGTACGAAAATAAGATTATTTTATTAATTACGGTCTCTACTGATAATACTCCTGTTCTGTTTGATAATATTGCTGACTAAGAAAACAATTTCTACTATTTAAACTTGACTTGATTTCGTAAAGTCAAAGTAAGCGGTCATTTCGGATGTCAAATATACGTCAGTGTAAGGCTATAAAAAATATCATTTTTAAACTTAAAAATCAGGAACTTTTCGTTTTTCCTTGCCGGGGACTTCAGAAATTTAATAGTGTAATTTGTTAGCACAAGTTTCTGGTTCCTCTTGTTTGAGAGTTAAGTAATAAACTACTGCTTTCCGTTGGCTTTACCTAGCAAAAAATAATAATAATCTATAATCTAAGATCACAGTGGTTTGTGTGTTTGTCTGTCCGCTCTTTTTCCATTGTATCAATAACGTTACCATAGCAACACGTTAACCGCAAGTATTTCGTCTATCGGACGCTAGATGGCGCTAACGGAAAAATATTTAATAATAGAAAAAATTTAAAGAATGTTGTCCTCCCGTGCGAAGCCGGAACGGGCCGCTAGTATTTATATAATAATACAAAGTACCAAAAATTACCTGAAGCAACGGTTCAGAAGCAGTGAGCAAGGCCAGATGGTGGGAAGCGGCATGGGGACGCGCAGCCCAATTGGCAGCAGCATCCAATACGCGGGACACTTGTTCCGAGAGAATACGGCATTCTTGCAGGAGCGTTTCCTAAGCACCAAAAATGTTTTTATTTATTTATTTATTAATATGGACCACAAATAAAGTTTATAATATATTATTCTGACTCGCACTTGGCCGGTTTTTTTAATTTTAATTTGACATAGTGGTTTAATATTTATTTTGTTTGCATTGATTGATTATTTAACGCATATACGCATGCATTTTAATATAGCTAAGTAGGTCTATTAAAACGACCAACCTATCCAAAGTAAACCATAATAACAGCAGATAAAACATTTCATTTCTAAAATCGTTACCTCAACAACATGGGATCATGGTTCTCACCTGTGAATATTTGTTGGTGTTGTACTGTGTGGCGTTGTGAGCGGATGTTATCAACTGGGTGGCGCTCGACGCTGCTTGTTTCGCCGCCTCCTGTAGCGAATACGTATTTAACAGCTTTTTACTATTTGAGCCTTTATGCGTCCGGTATTCGACGAGAAATATCCTGATTTTTCGATAGCCAGTGATGGTTATTACGTGCCATCACTGGTTCATTTTTAGTTATTAATCATAGCTTTTTTAAATCTCGACTCTAAACCCCTCGGAATAGAGAAGTAACCAATAAAATAGATTAAAGGGGCGGAACTCTAGCCTATTATCGTTATCTCGACCAATAACGCCCGAAGTCGACGGAGGACAAAAATTTGGTTGTTTTACCACCTCCATGCTTGACAGTGGATGAGTTGGAATTGGCAGTGAAAGACCAAGACACAGACAAGACCGTAGACATAATACGGAGAATGCTACTGGCCATTTTATTGTCCACGGGAGATGTATGGTGGTAGTTTGCAGTATAATAAGTTCTCTTATAACGTCTTCTTAACCCCTTGAAGCCCAGCTTTGTGTTAAATGCGTTATTTCTCTCTCTATCCGGGAAAAAAATATCATCAAAAAGAACCATTACCAAAGCCTTAATAAGGATTAAATCAGACTGCGCGCTATAGAGCATTATATAATGTTCGCGAATTTTAGGTATCGTTGTCGCACGCACGATATAATGCTCGCGGGTTTTAAGGGGTTAACGACCTCCGTGGTTGAGAGGCTCTAGTACCAGTCTTCATGGTAATGTCACTCCAAAGTCCCGGGTTCGATTTTTGGCCAGGTCAATGTAGAAAACGAACTTTTGCACATTGTCTCGGGTATGGGTGTTGTGGTACGGACTTTGTTTCCTTATTCCATAAAACAAATGCTTTAGTTACTTAACTTGACTTCAGAACAATGGATGTGATGTTGCCTAATATTTATTTTATTTATACACTAGTTAACCCGGCCACGCGTTGCTGGTATGGTAACAAACACACTCACACAAAGTATTGTCATAATATAATGTAGATAACATTTATATATAACAGTATATAGTGTGAAGGGTTAGTGCTATTCTACTATACTGAATTCCACACGATATGTTCTCGAATTATCACGTAAATGCATCCACAATCAGAGGAGCCTGGTCGGTAATTTTCCGTTAATTTAAAATCAATGACCGAAACTTGCAAAAGTTAATATCTACAACGTAGTTAATCGTACCGACCTGTAGCCTGGCGACTTGCGAGCTGACGATGTCTTGCCCTTGGGCGTAATCGACTGTTATATAACGAACTTCTTCGGCAGCACGACGTAGAGCTTCTTGTTTCTCACGGTCCTACAAGGGTAAATAAATAAATAAGTTTCAGGCCAGTAACACGCAAGCTATGTTTGCACTATGGGTACTCTGCCGTCCTTACGATAAGTGCAATAAGTAGTTTCCGCTACTTTCGAAATAATTGCGATTAAAGATTAAATTTTTGTTTTTTTTGTGTATCATAGTAACTAAAATAGCTATTAATAGCTATTGACTTGAAACTTTTACTATACGACTATAAAATGAAGCGGATTTTTTATGTAGTAAATTATATTTGTACATACATTTGTACGTAAGTCAATTTGCCCAAAAACTCGACTTATTGCACTTATCGTAAGGACGGCAGTACTAAATAACGGATTCTATATAAGGGTTCAAAACAATGCATGTGACATTGTCTAATACTTATTATTATTCATTATATAAGAATTAATAATGTTTATAGTTTGTTGCACAATTATATGCCTAAATATGGAAATCTTTTAACGTTCGTTTGTTGTAGCAAACAACAAACGTCCGTTAAAAGAAGACAAAATTTTGATTATTACAGATATTACCTTTATTTTATATACAATTATATTTGCCTTTATTATATATACAACTGACATTATTTCTAAACAAAAAGAATTGAGAGTTACACAAAGAGTAACTATTTGTAATAGTTACTCTGGTAACACTGTTTAATCTTATTTTTTTATAACATTGGAAACCCTATTCTAATTTACTACATCCAAAAAGGGCGACTAAATATATATATTTTTATAACAATAACACCTGTACAGTGTACACGCTTCTTTTGCAATTAAGATTTATATTTGTTTTCTTTTATATAAACTGGCAACACTTACCTGTGGCTCAGAAGCACACTGGCGAGCGGCTTCTACCATTCTTGCGGTGGCGTCTGCAAGAAGCTTGGCAGCCGCCAAGAGTTTACGTTGGGCCTCTGATGGTTGTCTTTCTGCCTCCGTCTGAAATAAAAGATAGTTTATAAAGAATTTATTCTAGTTTTTATATTACAAATGTAAATTATTACTTAGTTTTAATGATCTGATGAGTAGTTGACGACTGTTTGATGTAACGGAAGCGATCATGCCTTTCACACCGTTTGTATGATTAATACGAGCAGTTGTACTTGAGTCGTGGTTGTTTGTATATATTTCTATGAATATTAATAAATAATAAATAAATAAATATTTTTTACATTCACACCAATTAGCCTAGCCCAAAGTAAGCACTGTAAGGCTTGTGTTATGGATGCTAGGGTAACGGATAAACATACATATATAATACATAGATATGTTATATTCATATAAATATATATAAATATCCATGACTGAGATACAAATGCTCGTATTCATCATACAAACATCTGCACCTACCGGGATTCGAACCCGGACCGTCGGTGCGAAAGGCAGGATCGCTACTGTTGCACCAAACGGTCGTCATATTACTTATCTATGTATAATCGTTATATGTATGTAATTACGATACATAGACTTATATTATAAATGTGAATGTAAGTTTGTTTGTTATGCTTTCACGCAAAAACTACTAAACCGATCATCATGAAACTTTGTACATATATTCTTGGAGGTATTATAAGTAACAAAGGATACTTATTTTTGAAAACAAATTTTCCGCTTAAATGCGGGCGAAGCCGCGGGGTAAAAGCTAGTAGATAATAAAAAGTTAAATGGGATGTTGCAAGTGCAACAAGAGTTTAGCGACCGCGAGTGGTGAACTGTCTGTTGAATGCATAAAATAGTGGCTTTGCCATGACGTAGTGATTTAGTAAATTAATCTCACCTTGATATCAGTAATGAGGTGAGCAGTAGCCTGCCCTAGCAGTCTGGCGTGTCGAACCATTTCTGCGGCGTCTCCGGCTGCTGAAACACGCTCTGACGCGGACATCACCGTTTCGACGCTACGTTCGGTCACAGTTACTTGAGTTGCTTGTCGTTCTAAGGACGAAATGATAATACTACATTATTTTCAAATAAAACTATAAAACAAACAATTTATATTAAATCCTGACATTTATCCTATATCCTGATATAACGACCATTGCCTTAGTCATCCTGTTATCACGGCTCCTGCTCACGGCTATATATCAACAGGAGTCGGAACGTCAGGATAAAATATAAATAATGTGCCAAAACCAGTAAATAACTTGGAAGTGTAAGAATTAAAATATTACATTATCAGAAATAAGCTAATTACAAGAAAATCCTTGCTAAGCCTTAATGTTGTCAATTTTATAAAGCAGTTTAAAAAAAACCCCGCTTTCTCTATTGTCATTAATTAACAAAGGCTGTAAAAAAATTGGTCCTGCGAGCCGATTCACTTTGATACCAGAAGACTTACCAGGGCTACAGTGCGCCAGTAGCCTATCCAGCTCATCGGTGACACGTTTAGCCACCTCTGGGAGTTTATGGGCAGCAGCCGCGGCCGGCGGGGCGGCTTCCAGAAGTCTCTCGACCGCAATGGACACTGATCTTGCCGCGCTTACTACTTGCTCGCGGCATGCCGCACTATGCAGTGTTGGGGCGACAACCTAGGAAAAATATTCCATTTAATTATTTGAAGTTGAAACTAAAGGATCTCTGACGTATTGTTAAGTAAAAAAGAATATTAAAGAAATTAGCATATTAATAGAAATATTAAATAAGTGATATCACATTATTAGATTTCTGTAATTAATTATAAAATTCTTGTAAGTCATTACACTATGGAATAGAAATTGGAACTCTTCTTAAATTTATTGACGTTCAAAAATAAGTAGTAAATTGCAACGAACTTCTTATAAACTAGTAACACAGTTTTCTTTTGTTTAACGCATAAGCACGTGCTTAAGCACATTTAAAAAATATTTACACCTCGTTCTAGGCTAAATACATTTGTTGCGACTGGGTGTGACTGAGGTTTGATCAGTTCACTTAGTTCAAAGCTTCATCAAAACCGATGGACCACCTACTGTTTGTCCAATGTAACTATTTTCCGCTTTAATAAAGTTCATATTACCTTGGCGCAGGCGACTAGCTGGCTGGTAGCGAGCGCGCAGTTCGTGGCTGCGGCTATGATGTTGTTTTGTAACGGTTGTTCGTCTTTACACGCAGCCGCTACGTTCTTCGCCTTCAAGACTAAGGCTGCAGTGGTGTTGGCTACGGCTTTGGCCAAGGAGAGCAAGATATCCTAGGAAATAAAATTTAAAGATTAATTCGAAGTCTCAGTAATCGACTGAGACTTCGAATTAAATTTCAATTTCAATGAATCGCAGTTTAATTTTTTTTATTCAATGATTTTTGAACAATTTTACGATGTGGTCATTGCAAAGCATGACTGAATTTTACATATGATCTTTGTAATATTGCTTTTAAATAATGCTTCATTGCTAAAGTGAAATCCTTTGATAAGTATGAAAGGCAGTCCTACTTAGAATAATGGTAGAAACCTAAATTGATCTTAATTAATTAGATGGTAGAATTCATGTACAGACATACTTTTCTTTATTGCCTCAGTTCTTGGTGGTTTTAATATCATCATCATTTCCGAAAGAAGGAGTGCGACGAAGCTCTTTATCGCCTCTTCGTACGTTTGCGCTGCCCCTAACGAATAACCCCTAACATGGGTAACATTCGATAGCAGTTTTCGTCACTTATATCAAATTTAACTTGGTAATTTTTTATCAAGCCCTGATAACCTTCTAGGCCTATAACCACATACTTTGTTTACCTTTTGGATTATTTTTTAACTTTGCTCACACTTATAAACTTATATTCAAGAATAACATAATCAAGTATTTTGTTCATGTTAAATCTCCCTCAAAACGAATATCTAAGTAATATTATTTTATTATGTTTTCTAAACATCTCCAGAACTAAAAAATACACATGAACTTTCTTTGACTAACTTGAAACATGCTGCAAATTTTAACAGTAATATTTATTATTATTTAAAAAGAGAAGTACAAGTAATTACATTGATATAGCGACTGAAACCCAACCAGAATTGACTAGTCATTAGTTCCTAAAAGTTATGCAAAGCATGTATTACGTATGGGTGCGATCAAACGAGCAATATAAGACTGAAGACATGATTGCCGCCATTATGGAACAAATTATAATCTGTTACTTGAAACTTTTTTGAATTAACTAGTCACTTTGTCACGTTCACATATACAAATATCCGTGTTTTTCAGAATTTTATCATTTGACATTTTGCCAGATGACTACAAGAACGTTTATATTACACTTTCCTAAGCTAATTCATTGCATTGGCTTTAATAAACATGACATGTTTGACATATTGTTATACAATGGTAAACACTTATATGAATAATGAAGATTTTGGAACGTGTCTAATAAAATTATTTCTAATTGCTACTGTACTTTGGTTTGAAATTTGCTTTCATTTGAAATTAACTTTTAAATCATAGCTATAAAGTTGTTATTCCTTAACCTCCTTTTATTAGTGAAAATAAAATTCTCCTAATGCATTAACAGTACTCATTGGTACACTTTGAATAATCCATCTTTGAACGTCTATTTAGTTATTTGCAATTTTCCCGCTCTATCAAACGATGCATCTTTGAGATATAAAGCAATAAAACATAAATACTACACATATATACAGGGTGTATTAGTAACTGTGTTGCTATTTTTGTCACTACATTTACTTCTGTGGACAGTTAGTCAAAAATAAAAACTCCCATTTGTAAATAAAAGCAAATGTATTAACAAAAATAACACCAACATGGCAGTTTTTTAACGATACCTAGAGCTAGGTTCAAAGTAAAGGTTAGGCATCAAATTGATATCCAAAGTATTCCTTTTTAAGAGCTTTTGCTTTACGAATGATCATTTCAATTCAACTATTAACTAGTCAAATAAACAAATTCAATAAAATAACGAAATTGGTAGTTACTCAAATAAAAAAAAATTATTAATGTATAGTACAGCTGCTCATATTAGAAATCTATTTGAACCTAGCTCAATTCCATAACTTAAAAGTTAAGTACAATGTCAAAGGAAGAGTAACAAAATATATGATTAATATATGAAATCTTAAGTTGTGTATTTTTCAGTAACGACCCAACATTCAATACGTATTCGGAATATCAAGTTATTTTTCGATTAAGTAACATCACAGATTAGAATAGCAGTACTGTCACGTTTTACAAGAGATCGAATATAAAATTCTATCTTCTTTGGATAAAATGGACAGAGCTCAAGTCTCGCCAACAAACCCAAGACTGATAAATTGTCATGTTCTATTTTCAACTTTAAGTACAATATATAAAATCCATTATCTGTTATATGATATTTATGTTTATGTGTCAGTCTGCGTGGATAGCATTTTGATTGAATTTTCCTCGTTTCAAGAATTTATCAACAACGAAGTTAAAGCATTGTTGCAACAAAAAACTCGTGTTGAATATTGGGGTTGTAAAACGTTCCTTATTACATTGCAATAAAGTCTTATATATGCAATCAAGTAATAAGTCTTTCCAACGGTATAACGTTAATATTATTACTATTATTGAAGAAAAAACATCTAAAAATAAAAAATAGTGAGAGCACGATTGCATAAAACAAAACATCTTGAAAATTTTTAAGTAAAAGTAAATTTATTCATTGACTAATTTTTCAAACCTTGAATAAACTGTCACCTATTCAAATGGAAATATCATTGATTCATAACATTAGGACATTAAGAAATGACACGTTTTTACATACCTTATTATGAAATTTATAAATTTTCACTGGGGTTTGAAAAATTAGCTTCTCGACGTTGTTATTATGTAAATTAAGAAAAAATAATCTGTGTAACAGACTTTTTACCATAGAGAACAGGTAGATATTTGTACTAACGTGTGAGAGGTAAGAAAACATTGTCAACATTATTATTGCTGGTTAGAACGCAAAAATATGTACATTTGTTAAAGCTAAAACCAAAACTTGGTGAAGCATATTAAATAAAAATTTTGATTCCAAATAATACTGATATATTTTATGCAAACGATTTAAGGCCTATTTTAATACAGGTATTTATTAGAGTAACATAAGTCATGTTAAAGCATGACATTATGCTTGTTAAAACATGACTATAACAGATAACACATAACTTTTTTAATCCGACAGACTAAATTAGGTCCTCTAATAAACAGCACAAACACTATTATTAGAGCAGTTTGTAATGTATTTTTCTATTAATTTATCTACTCTGTGAAAACAGAAATGCGACTGTCGTAAATCTAAACGTCATGTAGTATAATTGTTTACGTAAATAAGACAAATTAGATTTAGAAAACCAGGTACGCATGGGTAGCCGTTGGAATATGTTTAATGCCGCTTTCAAGACTTGAGATATTTTTGAGAAGAGTTTGTTATTCAGATTGAATTATTAAATATTTTTAGTTGTTGTTACATATTAAAAAGAAAAAGCTTGTTTCCTTACTTGATAATAATACTAAAATCTGGATAAAAATCATATCTCACCAACTGCTTTTCATGAATATTTACCAAAAGGTCGCTAAATACGCTATAAATGAGATGTACTCACAAATCGCTGCTATTCTCGATGAAACCTGTTTTAAAATAGGCCTTAAGGACGATTTATTATTTCAGGAAATTTTAAATTCTAAGTGTAAACTTCAATTTAGTAGAATTAGTATATATTAACCTTTCTAATAAGATTGTTGGAAATTATGCAAAAATAGAATACCTTTAAATCGAGAATCGAAAAATACAAGAGATTCGTATATATCTTAAGTTATGACATTTTAGAAATAGAGAACACTTTTGAATTATTATTATTTGTATACACTATTAATATTAACTGCCTTAAATAATAAACATAAAAATAATAATTTGTACGACTAGATTAGTAAGCCTTTAACCGCGTTGTTAACAAAAGTATAAATAAATATTAACAAAATAAAAATAACTACCGGTAGACAGGTCTATAATTGTTTTTAATTCTATGGCGAAAATTAAGGCAAGATAAATAATTATATTTTGTAATTTTATGTTTT
The DNA here is from genome assembly GCA_927399485.1 of Calamotropha paludella. Classification (NCBI taxonomy): domain Eukaryota; kingdom Metazoa; phylum Arthropoda; class Insecta; order Lepidoptera; family Crambidae; genus Calamotropha; species Calamotropha paludella. The sequence goes on along the minus strand of OV656830.1, from coordinate 8,018,596 downwards.
ATCACGTGCCTAGGCGTTTTTCGTACAATCCTTTGACAGATATTGAAGTTGACTTACTTCTTGTAATACATGTCCTCAGCCATTTTATTTTAGGATTTATAATTTAGCATGATTGATCATGAAATATTATCTTCATAACTCAAAGCAAAATAACAGCACTGCCTCTATAATAATCACTTTCAACTTTCGACAACATTTGTAATAAATGCAACCAACCTACCCCCATACTATAAATACGTATAGACTTACACTCATTCAATTTAGGTTACTTTTTTAGGTTCAAATGACATTTTCTTAAAAGCCTACAATATGACTAAAATAAATATATAGAACAAAGTTAACATGATAAAAGCATCAAAGGATTTCTTTTCAATAATTAAAACAGGGAAAAATTACGAACACCTGTCTACCGCTATTCTTAAGTCTATATTTTACGTCATTTCGCAGTCTTTTTTACATGTCTTAGCAGAATGACAACCGCGAGATTCAATTCCGTGCTATTATTAATTAATTCAATATAAAATTAGACCCATGAGGTGTCGTCTCAATTAGAAGCAGTAGACAAATCAAAGAAAAAAAAAACAATAAAACTAGTAACACGCAGTAATAACCATGTCAAAACTGTTATCAACTTCTTCAAAATACCTCAACCCTTGCACCAGTTAACCTCTAGTAGGTCAACTAGTAAATAAAAAAACACGATGCGGCACGCATTTAATAATGTCAACTTTCAACACCTATTTGAATTGTGTAGTTGATTAACCACGTATCAATACTTTGGTATTGAATTAATAAATCTATATTAATATTACGAATGAATCACAAAATCCAGATTTTATCCAGTCGATAGAACATGAAACATAATTTATAACTCTTTGACATTAGGAGCTATCTTATCCGATTGTATAAGAGATCATTTCATTTTTAGAGTGAACAAATTGATGGCTGGTAATTGTAAATTATCCCAGCTTCCCACAATGTATTACTGTTAATTTCTTTAAGTTTGTTTTTGCACTTGTCTGTAACAAACATTGTGTGAATAAAATAAATAAATTTCAGATGAACATAGGCTATTATTTGTGTATATTGCGCAGCCAATTCAATTAGGCGTTATTTCCTAGTATCCTGTTAATTAAATGTGAAATGCTAATTTCAACCCGATTAGGCGTTCATTGTTGAAGGTTGGAAATCGTTACAGGTTGGAGATCGTTAGAATTTTTACTCAACGACAATGTATAACCAAATTCATTCAACTATTCAATCAAACGGCTAGACACACTAGTTGACTCTTCAATATTTAATAACTTAAAAATTTAAATTTAGTTCCATTTTCTGTCACCTGGCAAAAGGCATTATTTCTGGTGTCTCTCAATTTATATGTGTTTATCAACGATAATTATAGTACAAATTAGTGTTATGGCAAGGAAGTTAGTAAGTTAACCCGAATTATTTCCGTTAAAGTTGTTAATAAGTAGGTCCAAAATAAACAAAATCTGCAATATAAGAGATATTTCAAAACCAAAGTTAAGTTTATAACTCTTAAAAAATTACGATTTAACAGATTGTTATTAATAACAGATGATTAATTTAAAAATTTATTTCCAAATTCAAGAGCGACTAAACGTGTCGTCTCTGTGTGTATTGCATATTGTATATAGTGTTCTCTTTCTATCATTACAAGCCCAACCCACACTATACTGCCCAATCAGATCATCTCAAAACACTTCTCATCAGTACCATTCCCTCTCTGATCGTCACAAACATCCCTCGGCATAATAAACTGGATCAATAACGCCAACAAAACAAAAAACAACCCAAATATCAACAATATATTCAACCAGTTCTCCTTCCATATCATTTTTAATTCCAACTCCAAACACACGCATTTGGGACAACACTTCATCTCAGTTCTAGGACACCTACGTCTGCAGAATTGGCAAAAACCTCTCAAATATTTATTTCCGGTAGCTCTAAAAGTTGGATTATAAAATATACGTATTTGCGTTTTTCCTTGAGGAATTTCTTTTGCGTTGTTCAATTCTACCGTAGTTTTTCTATCTCTGGTCTCTTCTGTGTAATACTTTTCGCTGCGTTTTATAAAAGTTTCCAAATCAGAATCCATTTTACTCAATTGGTTTTTAGTAAAACTAGCTTCTGCCTTTTCCATGAATGTTTCGGTTGTTGTCAATACGCGGTTGTATTTATCAAGGTTAACTAATTTCAAATTTAAAGCGCCGGATACTTTAACATCTGGGCCTCTTTTGGTGACGTCATTACGGATACTGTGGCATTCAATTTTTTTTGGATCGTTTGAACGATTAAAACGATCATTGATATCGTTTTTATCGTTATTCGTTCCGGCTGTAAAGAATCGTTCGCGTAGCAAATCATTTTTAGTTTTCCTATCAAAATTAATATTTTCGTAATCATGTTTGTTATCGAAATTTAAGTTAGCGTAATCGTGATTGGAGAAATCCTTTTTGAAATTGTAAATCTTATCGCTGATAGTTTTAGGGTATAATTTGGGTTTATCATCAACTCCACTAACTTTCTTATCCATGTCACTCTTATCCTCTTTCAAATAGCTCTCGCAGTTAGACAAAACAGTTTCTATATCACCGCTGTTTCTCTCTTTAACATTATTCATCTTTTCATTTTCTAAACCTATTTTATCACTATTATTAAGTTTTTCTGAAGTTTGTTTATTATCCTTAGATTTATTTTTAAAGACCATATTGCAGTAATCGAGGCTTCGATAGTAATCGCTATCAGATTCTTCTTGAATAGCGTCCAAAGCGCCCCAGTTGCGCGTAGTATCTACGTCTTCGTAGACGTGGTCGTCGTAGGCGTCACAACCGTCGTAGCCGACATCGTGCCGATGGAAGAAAGCACGATAGAAGTTGTCGTAGCAGTAGTTGAGGCGTCTGTAGAGTAGGGACTTTTTCCCGGGACGGGTTACCTGTGTTTCTTTATCTTCTTCGGTTTCTTCGCCGATGGTGTGGAGGACGGAGGTGGACGCTTCGCCAACACGGGAGGCGGCGTTCAATAGATTCTGGCGTGGCTGGAAAGACCAAGTAGTACATAAGTCGTGTTTCAATTGGAGTATAAATAAAGAATAGATTTTTTCTCGTGTTTGAAAAATATGACTTAATTTTTTTTATTTTTCTGATACAACTATTAACCTAATCAAAAACCTTCAGTTATAAATGTCAAGGAAAATTAAGAGTAAGAATTATAATTATAAGTGAAGCTTTATTTATGCAATATTGTCTATGACAACGTGAAGCGTTTAGAAACAGTTAACACTTTGTAATTTATTACAAAAAAAAAATAATGATTAAGGATTTGACAGTAAAATAGAAATATTTTCAAATAAAAAACAAGGTTTAAGATTTTTTATCACATTTCCATAAATTTTAAGTTAAGTAATTTCATCAAAATCTAATCATAAACTAGTGTTTAAGTCAACTTGAACCTGAGACTGTATGACTCATACTGCATACCTCTCTCGCTTCGGGCTCGGCGGCTCGTAGCAGATCCGAGAAAGCGCTACAGAGTTTCCTCGTAGCATCAAGTAGTGTGTCCCCGTCGTCCATTAAGGCCGCGATCATCTTCACTCCCTTCGTCATCTCTGGTAGGTTTGTTGTAATGGTGGTAATAGCTGCCCCTACCGCTGTATGATCTACTTCTTCCGTAGGACCTGGGTAGGATAAAAAACTTAAAATTATAACCTGGTTTAATGTTGAATTGTACGTACATAGTCATTAAACTTAGAAACAAAAGCTTTGCTAGTTTATTAAATATTAATATCTTTAAAAGTTGAACCGTCGACTTGATATATTTTGACGGAAATGTTTGATAAGTGATATGATTCACAGACATATAAATATCCATGAATTAGGTTAAAATGCTGTATACATCATACAAACATCTTCTCTTTAGGGGACTTAACCCGGAACTGTTTGGTATCAAAGGTGGGGTAACTTTCACTTGACCAAACAGGTGGGCATATTAATCAATAATCTAAGATCACAAATTTGTTGTTTGTATGTCCGCTCTTTCTCCCGCTCTTTTTAGTAGTTCGTCTACCGGACGCTAGATGGCGCTTACGGAAAAATATTAAATAATAGAAAAAAAATAAAGAATTTTGTCCACCCGTGCGAAGCCGGGACGGGTCGCTAGTATAGATAAATAATATATGTACAAACCTGATGTGAGCGTGACGACTTGTGCAGTGGCTGCGTTCATAGCAGCAATGTGACTGGTGACCGCCTGTTTATTGGTGTCGAGTGTCACCTGCTTCCACTTCACGGACGCAGAGTCAACTCCCAGCTCGGGCATCACCGTCTATACGAAAAAAGATAAAAAGATTTTTTTTCAAAATATGAAAATACAATGATAATAGAATAACATTGTTTTTGTGCATTATCTATGGTGATGTATAATATTGTAAATGTCGTTACTTTTGTTAAAGTTGAATAGTTTTTTTCGCCCGTTCTTCTTGTCAGTCAAAAAATCATTTTGAATAGGTGGTAAGTAAAAATGTTGGACGATTCAAAACAATTTATTTTAAGTGCACTTGAATAAAGTTATTTTCATTTCAATTTATTTATTGAAAATAAAAAAACTACAAAATTTTATTTCTCATTGTTTGCCAATCCTCTCTAGTTTACACATATGTAAAAAGTAACAAGTTAGCATGGCTTAAAAGACGATAATTATAAATATGGCTAGTACATTAAGTTACGTAATACCCACGTTTGTGCTACTTTATTCTGCCACAATACGACAAGGTAAAGTATAAGACAAATTGCTATTTAATCTGTAGAAAACAAATGCCAAATTGCTAAAATATACTGACCCTTTCGAGTCCTTCCTCAGTGTGTCGTATGACCTCACGTCCTGTAGTAATAGCGGAGAGCAGCGCCCTCTGTGGTTCAGACAGCAGTGACGTCACTTTAGTCTGTTGCACCTGCGTAGCCTGTATAAAAAACCAACTCTTACTCATATAAAATACGTGCAATTATAAAAAAAAGAACCTTGAAAATTTCTTAGCAACGATAGTATTGGTGAGGAAGAGAAATTATGTATATTTCTTGTAAGGAGTCGCCTAACTGATAGCTCAGTAACCTATAAAACAAATCTAAATTCTCTATTGATCCCATTACTCTAAAGGGAAAAAAATACTTGAAAAAAAAAGTTATCGAATTCTACACAAACTAAAATACCACACACCGGAATTTACAATAGCGTGCGATGATTTTGTTTACTCAAATGTTTTAGTAATATCTTACTAAATGAAAATTAACGATTTGAACAAAATGTTCCCACCAATACAAATAAACTTCGACAAATATTGTTTTCATTGACAATTAATTATGTACCTACACAGCCCACCTCGACGACTGTTAATATCCAAGCAGAAAGCATGAAACAAACACATTAACGTTATATGGATAATTAATTGACAACACTTTTTTTGCATATACTTGAATTTTAACAAGGCTCTAAGACAACGTAATAGAACTCAAACACTTTTTTTGCATATACTTGAATTTTAACAAGGCTCTTAAGACAACGCAATAGAACTCAATTTTGAAACTCACGAAATAAAAGAAATACTATTACCAAGTAAAAATATACAAACTTTTTAATTTTTAATTTATAAACCAGATTTTTATATTTGAAATACTTATTCCAATTTTCTGAATATTTTAAAACGTAACGACCCTCAAGACGATGTTTCTCTGAGAAAAGATTACGCCAAACTAGTCAAAATATCATACGTTGATAATTTCTTTAACTTTACTTAATTAAAAGAACTAAAGCTAACTATTATGATTTAGGAATGATACATTTAATGTGAACAGTGAATTCAGCATTATATTTATTTATTATTATATAATAATAAAATAAAAAATGTTTTTAAATCTATTGAACTAATCAAATGTTGTAAATTATAGGCCCAAAATAATCTATATCATTAATGAATAATTATAATTACTATTCATAGTGATGTTATATACAAAACGGTATTTGTGAGTAAACTCTTAATGAGAACATATCTACACTTGAAACAATATTGAATGAGCATCGATTCTAGATATACTATTAAAACGTATGCAAAACAGTAGATCATGCCTTATCACCAGTATATACAGTTGAAATTGGATTGCCAGCAAGTGCAAGATTTATATTAATAATTCTGGTTCAAGTTGTAACCTCTACAAAATTGATTTAACTAATATTGAAACTTATGTACAATCCATAGTACATCAACCTACCCTGAAATGTCCTTCAATAAAAATCAGTTCAAAAATTAAGAAAAATTGTTTTTTTTTTAAATAGCTCTTTTACGATTATTAAAAAAGGTACATTCTCATCTTTCTATATACATTTGTAGTAAGTATATAAAAACGAATTTGGTGTTAAACCTTAGGTACTCGGAAAAGAACATCAACCAAAATAAACCTGTCAAATTTCATATTTTGATTTTCAGCATAAAGCTGAAACATAATAGTTTAATAGACATTAAAAAAATAAATACAGTTTGTGGTAGGTTGACGTGCTACGATCCGCTTTGAATAGGAAAAATTAAAGGCGGGGACGTGCTTTATTGATCTCTTCATTATTGATCTCTTAGTAGCTAATGTGGCCCGTTTTAAGATCCGCGGTTCCGTTTTTATTCCAATAATTTATGCAAGCATTATCGAACTAATGACTGAAAAAGCGATAATTTAAGAGATTAAATAAAATTCATATTAGTCAAATATTACTTTTGTATTAATGTCACGAAATTAAAAAGCAAGTTAGCAAAATTTATCGTTTTTATTTGACAGGTGACAGTTGTTCAAGTGTTATGTTTAGGGTTGAGACAATACTCGCGTAATAGTTAAACACAAAAAAACAAAAATAATAAAATTTAAATTTTTTTAAACATTATGTGCATAAGAGAAATAATTTTTTTTTTTCAAAAAATTATTGCAGAAGTAAATTTACACTGTCAATGGAATTTCAAGAGGAAATATGAACTAAGCTTGTAAAGGCGTATATTTTATTGTCAAAGTTATGCCTTGTGATAACGTGTTTGATATATGTAATTTAAACTAACGAAACGCGTAAATTATAGTCATAATAAGCTATTGCATAGAGTAATATTTTTCGTTGCAGTCAAATAAATCCATACGCTTTTTCAAAGTTATGTCCCTGTTTTTCGTGACTCCTGTCACAGGTGTAAAAAAAGCTCAAATTATTGCATGCTATACAATAACACTTTTATGACAGTCAAATAAATCTATACGCTATTTAAAAGTTGTCCCCGTTTTTAAAGACACCTGTCACCGACATAAATCTAAAGTTATGATCGAGTTAACACACATTTCTAAATTAACATTTAAAGCAGAGAATTCCCTAACATGTAAAGGATACCCACGTGACATTGGCGGAATTGTGGAGTCACAAAACAAGCCACAATTAGGGGGAGCAGGGGTGTAAAATGTAGACATGAGTAACTCAGCTCTGAACCAGTTCAAATATTCAGATCAAATAGACTTGAACCGTTAATCTGCAGTGCAACGACAAAACAAACAGCTCACGGCTCACTAGGTTAGGTATATTCACCCACAGAGTCACAGATATGCGATTATTATTATCGGCGGATGAACCGCGGACGGCAAATCGGATCGTTTAGATTTAGGTACTGAGAGAGCTGATTTGTGAACCGGTTCGCAGGTCCAGCTCGCATATGTGAACCGTGATCTGATCTGCGTCTCACAGTTTTTTGTTGAGTTACCCATGTCTAGTAAAATGGCAACATAAAATAAATAGCAAGCACTACGTACTGAAGGCGGTGTGTGTCCGGTGATAACTTGCCCGGATACGGTGGTCTGTTGGGCGCTCGTCATATGGCCCACGGCGAACGGCTTCGCGCCTACGGCAAAGTAACACGTCAAGCGAAGCTGAGGACTCGTGTGGGTTTATACAAAGTGCTTATCCACTTGTCCGTCTACGGTAGCAATTGCTACCGATAGCCAACACCCCTCGTCAGTCTCTGGTAGTAATTGCTACAATATTCAAATTTCCACGGTGCCTGCTTCTTTTTTATTACGATTAATTTTTGAATTACAGCGATCCAAATATTATGTGGTGGATTTTTAATTAAATTAGCTTTACGGTATTATTTTCTGTTTGGTCGTAGCCAAAAAAATGGTATTTTTACCTAAGAGTATGACATTTTTTTTCACAATTCGCACAGCATTGGGACTGTTGAGAGGGGTGGGGCGCCCGGTAGCGGACTGACAAGTGATTATAGAGTGCCTATAACTGTCAGACTTTAAAACATTTCTCAGAAATGGCTACCGTGCCAATGTCAGCAATTCTGCTAGATTTCAGAAAAGAAAAGAAAAAGGTGCTTTATTGTACATTTGCAGTAAACAAACCTTAACAATATAAATAAATAGAAAGTGAAGTAGGGAATAGCTATTTAACTTTTTTTTATATACAGAATTATAGAACCATAATATACAAGACAAGAACCAACGGATTAAACAATTATGCACTGTACTATATATGTATATAATATACTATTGTGTCTTATGTATAAAATTTCACCAAATTGTGAAACCTTCTAGCAATTATAGTAACTAGCCTAGCTCAGAAAGGCGGCTTTAATTATTGGTTGAGGCGAATTTTTATGCATTAGGTAATAATAAAAATAATGTTTATAATTATTTGTGAGTAGTGCACTGTATTTAAGTATGTTAGATATTTACCTTCGGCACCGGGACGGTGAACAGCAGGCTTGGCAACTGACTCGGTGCTAACTTTACCAGATTTGAACGTGTCGTGTTGAATTATGTTGGCCCTGGACGATAATGACACATAGTTATTTCAATGAACATTAAATATTATTTCTTATTATATAAAGACTTATTAACAAAGTATTAAACACATTATTAATATTTTATTTCTTTTTATTGATATACCAACGTTTGGTTACATTTATACTTATATAAAACTATTTTTTTTAATCATAAATTAAATCAAACAACAAATACTTAGAAGTAAATACTGTATGCAAAAAAACTACTTTAGGCAATCATAAACCATTTAAATTAAACGCATAATACGTGTTATACAAAATGTAACATATTTAATTATATTTCCATCGACCCCTCGCGGTAAACTAAACGCTTGTATTACTGAGTGGAGCCACGTGCGTAGTACATCGGCCAGTTTCGAACTCGACCCGCTTAATACGACACTAACACTTCAACCGAAGGATTATGGCTGATTTGATTTTTTTAAATTTTTTTTTTTATTGCAAAAAGTTGGCAAACAAGCAAACTGCCCACCTGATGGTAAGTGGTAACAGTCACCTTAATACATGTGGCTCTTGTGAGATTCGCAGCAAAACTGGAACCCCCACAAGAACCACAGTGTACGTTGCCAACTTGTGACACAAGATGTAAAGTCACTGTACCCAGTAATTTCACTGCCATGTCTTACCCTTCAAACCGGAACACAGCAATGCAAGCACTGCTGCTTTGCGGCAGAAATAGGTAAGACGGAGGTACCTAAGCAGACGACCCTGGTACAGAGTCTCCCTCCAGTAAATTAGTGATTTCTAAGCACACGTTAATGAAGCTAGCAACAATAAACGGTTTACTTGTCTGTGTTGGTTTGAGAGTTTGTCTAGAATAGACTAAATAAAGGCTAAAACCCTTTTTTCAAATTCAAGGAAAGGTAATTGTCTCCCATTTTATTTGGACATGTAGTTACTTTAGGCGATAAATATTTAAGTTATTATCACATAATAATATGGCTTCTCCTGAGCATAAAGCGGGGAAGCTACAAAGGGTACAGTATAGCCAAAATACCTTGAAGGCGACACAGAGTCTTCCAACATGGCGGATCCCTCGTCGCCATCGATGCCGAGATGATCACGAGCTCGTCGTTTGCGTACTATGATGTCGATGTATCCCGCGATCACTTGGAGGATTTGTTCAGCTTCCGTCGTTTGCACCGAGTAGTATTGGTCGCTGTATTGACCAAATTATGGCAATTAATTTATAGTATTTCAATCATTCAATAATAATAATAATTATAATTTCAATACTTATAATACTTTGCGCTATGTGTGATGTATATTATGAATTTCAATAAATAATTGTTAAAAAATATCAATATTTTTCTTAACATTTTATCATATATAGTTATGTTATTATTTCTAGAACTATTTTACATTATAATTTTTAGAATGGAGCCTTTGTAGTTTATTAAAAAAACCTTTGCACGTTCTGAATATATAATCACTTCTTAAATTAATAGGCCTGCCATAAAAACCGGCTAAAGAAACTCGATCGGGGGGGCCGCTTGCATTTTTGAAGTTATACTTCTTTAGGCGCGTTATGAAAAAATGATGAGAGTGAAATTTTAAGATGGGCGCGCATCATTGTGATACAAAATTATCATGTTGAAGTTGGCCGCAAAAGCGACATAGCATAAATCAGCATTATGAAGTTGGCCGCTAATTATAAATGTGTGTGATTATAAATTGTAGTTAACAATAATTAATATAAAATTATAATAACAATTTTATATTATATAATAACAATATAACAATTTTATTTAAAAGTGTTTTTTATTTTATTAACTTTTTTAAGTGCGTTTATTGATTTGAGGTTAACTGCCGGTATGTATTCTTTTTGTTTATAATATATTTTTTGTAAATAATGTGATTTCATTTAAATTTGCGATTGGCGCGGAAGTATTGGATCTAAATAATTATATTCAATTTGTATGGCATCGATTATATGAATAACTACACCTACTTATATGATCAACCACAGACAATCTGATAAGGCTGGAAGAAATCTGTTATAGAGATGGGGAGTTATACTATAATATGATTCGTAGTTGTGGTAAATTATTAAAACGTATTTTAACTATATAAGGAAGTTTTATTGCACTATTAGAAAAACGCGGTAACCTCAAGACATTGACAGACGAGAGAGAGGTACAATTATGGCGTACAGGCAACAAAAAAAAAACAATTGGAACGCAACGATCCTAATCGAATTTACCTACACTTTGCAAAAAAATGTATCTGTATTTTTTTCTAGTTGTAAGTTTATGAATAAAATATGTAATACCAAAATAGGGAATATTTACCTATAGTCTCCGAAGTCGAGTGTGAACGTATTAGGGCTGGCACACCAGCGACGCACTGTGGTGAGAGGCCATGTTTGAAGGATCTCTTTGGTGCGCTCGTCCAATCGAAGAACCGAATCTTTGGTCACTCCCAATAGACGGGGCACCAGTTTGTTCTTGCCTTTCATCTTCTCCTATAGGTACATATAGGTGTTTTAAATTATCTTACAATTATTACAGATAATCCGTGTGTTTGGCAGAAAAAAGCGCTTGTGAGCGCTGAAAAACAAACTAATAGTTTTCGGCCACGACACGTTTGCTAACTTCAGTGGCGCTGACACAATCCGCCATTCTGCTTATTATCGCTCAGCTCAGCGCCATTTTTCTTACAAGCGCTTTTTTCTGCCAAACACACGGAATGTGTTAGGGCAATTTCATTTGAAAATGAGAGGGAAGTTATTTTTTCAATTAATTTAGTTGTATGGACTTATACTCTATCCATTTCGACCTGAGACAAAAGGTAAACAAAGAATGTGTGGTTCTCAAACTTTTTTATCTAATTTTGGGATAAAAAATATGGTATATAGGTTGTTAATTTTTTATAATAAAAAAGGAAAAAGGGGTACTTAAGTGTATATAAACACAGGCTATCATTGCTATTCATCCAAATGATACTACTAATTTGAATTGAAATAAAACAATTAATTCAAAAGTAATTCAAATTAGGTTAGTTATAATATGCCTGCAATATTCCCATTATCTCGGCAGTCTGGTTCACGACATTTTTTTTGTCTTTGGACCAACTTTCCTCTACGTACTGTGGTGACCTCCTTGCATCTGACACCGCATTCCACCTCTTTACGTATATTTGCTTTATGGCAAGGAATGTCACCCTTTTAAAATATAGAATATTCCTGAAGGCTAGAGAACATAGGAGAATCACCAGTAGTGTCTGAGAGTGTAATCGGAGTTGTATTATATTAATAAAATAATAAATGATAAAGTGAAATAAGCCGTTTGAATTAACGAGATAAAGATCCCGGAGCGCGCGTAGGGCGCTCCGGGATCGTTATAAATATGTTGTCCAGAAGTAAAAGTGCAAGCGCTGCTTGGTCCAGGTACACTCATTTTATCTGACAAAAACGATTTAATAACAAAAACTCAACAATAAAACTTAACAAAAACGACAATTATAACAAATATTAACAAGAAACAACGAAATAATCAAGGAGAGAACGCACTCGCACCAATAGTTGATCGATAATAAAAAATGGCGGATATAATCCGGCTAAACCCGGTTGTTAAACACTTAGTTCTACATTATAGTATGTGATGGTTGTTCATCTTCATTTGAAAGTATTATAAATGCGTAAAAGTTTTAGAACACTATTCATTTTAGGTCTTTTTAATAGCAAATATATAGTAATCTAAACTTACGTTAAAAAATACACCTAACATCGATGTAAAAATACTGAAAATTATTGAAGGTGACAAGTTATTCTTAGTTATCTTAATTTAAAAAGTTTGAATAATAAAATATTGAATAGTCGTATGTTTTTGATCAAACCTTCCGGCGATGAAGAAAATTGACATCTTAAAGAACCTTTTTTATGGTTTGTTTACCTTTTGTCTCAGGTCGAAATGGATAGAGTATAGGTATATAAGACCGAATAATCGACCAGAATTTTTCCGTCATATTTTATCACCAATTGGGATGATGACTGAATTTTAATGTTCACGTCTCGTCATAATATATTAAAATACCGTAGAAAAAGATACAATCCTGTAAAATCAGAATTAAAATCGGCTTAGAAATACATTAGATACAAGCATTTTAAGTTTTTCATTTGGAAGCGATTAGACAGAGAGATCCGACATCAACAGTGACGTCACTGTTTAGTACGGCCATATAAACTCCATGTGAATTTCCGTTTTGCTAGAGAGAGATGGAGCAAAATATTCAATACCTTACATGTTGCTTGTTTTTTAAGTTATTCGAAAACCGATTTTTTCTGTCAGTTTATTATAGAAATGAGCTTCTATTAAAGCAAAAAAAATTTTTTGTCTTTGATTGTCTATAAATTGCTATTCCCTCGAGAACTAACGACCGATTAAGTTCCGGGCGTGTGAGTAGAGTTCTTTACAAAATTAGTGATACAAGTAGTATTTCGCTGATCCACATTTGATTAAGATAAATTTTTATCTTTTCAGTAAGGCATTTTTAAATTATGTTTAATATACATGGTTTTTTTATCTTCTACTTTCTCTACTTGAGTTTGAAACAATTCATTTATTATAGTATATCTAAACCCTTTACCATAGTTGTTGGTACTCAAAAAAGTTTTTTAAAAGTTTTTCTTAACAACTTTGCATAATTGTAACAGGAAAAAATGATTTATAACTGACTGCCGTTTGATGCAACAGTTTCGTCCTAAGGTCCTAGGTTCGAATCTTGGTAAGAACATATGTTTGTATGTCACAATTGTCTATATACCTATTTGTATATTTTATAGTAGCCATAGTATATGTTATGCTTAGTTTGGGACAATCATATTATTATATTCTGTCATAATTGGAATCCTACGTTCCATTTGATGCATAATTCGTCAGTTGGCTTTTAGCTTTTTTTTCAGTTTACACACTTGGATATCACATAATACAAACCTTGACTAAGAAGAAGGCGACGCCGTACGTCTTCAAGTCTCTCGCACTTTTGGTGTACAGCACTTTAGCGTCCAATTCACTGAGTCCAGCGTGCTTGCGATGTTCTTTGAACACTTTCTTCTCTATCCCCTTCACTTTGACGTACGAGGCTGGGAGGAACTCTTTCAAACTGCGAACAACATTTTACTAATTAGTAAGCGCGTTCCGCCTATTACTAACCTAACCTAACCTCCGCATGGGGCGGCCGTAGAACATCGACGGCAGCTTTAACTTACGCAGACCAAGTTCGACCCTTTAAAAAAATCACCTGGGCCGACTATTGTATGGGAGACTAAAGATTTACTGTCTCCAGCGTTTTCGGGCTTCGAAAGGCATGTGGGATGTTATTAGTGACATCTGCAGAAGTAAGCACCCATAAATCTATACCCCAGTAGTATGAGAACTACTAGGGTGATGATGATAATAAAAATGCGAGAAAACTATTAAACGGCTCAAGCTTATAAGATGTTTTTACATGAGGCATTTATAGAATAGAATAGAAAGGGTTTATTCAGCACAAAATATTACATTTGCATTACCATTAAAAATAAACAATTAATTTTATGCCGAAACGGTCACATCTCAACATTTATGTCACCGCCTGAGCAAAGACGCTGATTTTCATATGCAACCTTGGGATGGTGTTAGATTTTTAAATCATATATTTACATTTACTGTACAAGTGCACGAGAAATACGATACCTACTTACACAATATTTATAAAACAGTCTTAATATAATAAAACAGGTTATTTTCTGCTAAATTAGAAAAAAATAATAAACTTCTTTGAAACCCTGTGGAAAATATCTTTCATTACAATGTTTTTAAGTGCGTTTCGACATAGAATCAAAAACCCATGACAAGGAAACTATGATTATTGATTGGTGGTATGCAATTATATTAAAAACTTAACACTTATGCGAGTAAGTGGCAAGAAATCTACAGACTTTTTAAATACAAAATTAAACCACAAATTATAAGTTATACTTACTCCAAGAAGCCAGGAGTGTGTTTATCTTCTTTATGATCCCCAAATTGTATTTGACACTGAATGCCGGCGAACTCGCAAGCTGTAGAAAATTATTATTATTATATTATTGTGAGTAAAAATTATACCCTTACGTACAAACAGGAATGTGTTGTAGTTTATAACTAAAATACTAAAGGAAATAGGTGAAAGCTCACATTTCTCATTTAAATTTCTTCAACACTGTATCTACAAATGGAAACTGAAGTGGTAAAATCAATATTAATTTTCAAACGGGATGTATTAATCTGAAGTTTCACTCCAAACCAGCTACCCAGGTAGACACTTTTCGATTTTTTATGTCACATTTTTTAATGTTTCTTACCTTATAGACATATCAAAACTGCCAATTCGGCAGTTATTTATTCAAATGTAAAAAATAAATTCCTTAATTGGTCATACATTTTGTAATAATCATTAATTTACGGATGGAAGGGTACATAGAAAATTTTGTGTTTGTCGTGTTGCTCGCATTGCGTTTGAGAGTGTGTTTGTGCAAGTAGTTCTTGTTTTGTTTTAAGTTTCATATTGTATTGATCTGTGATGAATAGGTCTGGTTGTAGTTTTCTGTTTGTGTCTTTGTTAATGTTTTTATTGTGTGTGCGCTACGCCAAATTATTGTTATAATTGCAAAATTTTTGTACCTAATCTCATTTTAAGCGAACATATGTTATTATGAGAATAAATGTCTTTAAACCTTAAACTTTACAATGTTGTGACGTCACACATAAGTATACAGGTTAAAAATGTCAAATGATTTGATTCCGTTGGCATTCCAAACTTACCCTTGTCCTGGGTGACAGGGTGAGTCCCGTCAAGTATAGCATCTCTAGCTTGCACGTACAAAAGGTTCAGTTGCACAGGATCACGTGAATCCACGTTGCGATCCGAGAAGAACAACTTGCGGCGGAGGAGCAGCGTCTCGGTAACGTCTATACCCTGCTCACGGAGGGTTTTCGCTGGCTCCACCCAATTCACTAAAGGAATTAATAAAGGCGTGCGATTAACTTCTCTTGTTGAACCAAAATACATGAACTAGAAATTAAAAGGTTTTATGTGTACATCTTTATTGGAGCTGAGCGAGCGAAGCTCCCATGGATCAGCTTTAATGGCGCAATGTCTGTTACGCCATAACTTCCCGAATTCTTAACAGATTTTAATATTTTTTGTGTGGAATCGAATCAACAGGTTTAGGACCAGACTGTGACGGAGCCCGAATTTTGATATTTGCAAAAATTCCCATCGAAACAAAAAAAAAATTTCTTATTTTAGGTATTACGTTCCGCTCCGATATATGGTGCCAGCGTAGCTTTATGCTTAGCGACTGCATCGCCTAGTATTTCATAATAATATAATATTACATATCTAAATTCCTTTTGAAAAACTAAACAATTAATTACAAACTAAGCAGAGTTTGTACGGTAAAACATAAAGATAAAAGGTAATATGTTTTTTGTTTAATAAGAATATTTTCAGTGAGTTTATTGCTTATTTATTACAAACAGCTACGTCATAGCGTCATGTGTCTTACGTCCTTTAATTATTTGCTACATTATATAGTTATAAAAAATACAACTAGATACAATACAAACAATTCGTTTTGAAATTAATTTATCCTTTGACTTAAATAAATGTTAGTTAAGGTTGAAAGTTTGATTTAATTGCTTATAACTCAAAAATGGTGCGTTTTATAAAAAAAATAATTTAGACAAAAAATATTTAAAAATAATCTAAGAATCGAAAAATGTAATAACATACAGGGTGTTGTATTAAAAAAAACGATTTCCATAATAAAAACAACACCCTGTATTTTCAAAATATTTTTAAACAATAGGTTGTTTTGAAAATGTTTACGGTTCAAGAGTTATTAAGGTGTTCCGGTATATTCCGGTTCCTGTATTTTTGGATGGTACTTTATTTTAGTTACCTTCGTCATCTGTTCGTAGTTTCTTCCTGAGTTGTTCCATTTTTGCGTCCCGTTCCTTCTCGTGGTGTTTGCGTTTGAGGGTGAGAGTGCCGTAGTTCGGCTTCTCACAAGGATCTGGCTCTTCGCGTTGTTCTTCTCGTACCTGATATTACGATACATTTTTGATATAATATATATTTTTAAATAATTCACACGAATCTACGTCCATCTGGCTAATCGGTTTACGGTCACCTTTATTAGTATTATGAACATCAAAATATAGAATTAGGTAACTTGTTATATATTACTTTTTTCTTTTATGTGATTTTCATATTATTTATTTGATAAGATTTTTTGTATCCTTTAATGCTATAAAAACAAAGATTGTAAAATGACAATCGTGTGGTGCCCGGTAGAGTAGTATGGGCATGAATAGTTTGATGAAAATATGATTTTTTTTTTAATAGATTTAAGTAAAGATCAAAAGTAGTCTAATCCAATATAAAATGTTTCTAAGGCTACCTTTTCCTCTCTAACAATATATGTTTTCACACTAGTTTTATGTGGAGAAAGATTTATTGATATTATGTCGTAAACGGTTATAAATAAATTTTATTTATTATAAAATACCAATATTGTTTACCTTTTGAACATTTTTCATTGAAATTGACTATAATGATTGTTGAAGTAATCAAAAGTCTGTTAAATTGTTTTGTCATTATTTTAATTTTATCTATGAAGGTATTGGCTTTAAGGTGTTATTTATATGTATTTATGTTAAATAATAAAAACAGGTATTAACCCCTTTAAAACCCGAGAGCGCGTAGTCTGATCTAACCCTTATTACGGCTTTGGTAATGGTTTTTTATGATTGAATGATATTTTTTCCCCGATAGAGAGAGAAATAACGCATTTAACACAAGGCTGGGCTTCAAGAGGTTAACTTTCTTAACAATAAAAATAAAGAGAGGATTCAAATTCTACTTTAGTACTATGTCAAATTCATTATTGAGTTATTTTTAATGATGCAACGCAACAGACGGTGAGACAAGCTGCGCACACCTTGAACATTAGTCGAGCCATAAGCCCCGCCTACTCATAAATTTACCCAATTGGGTAAAGCAATTATCGCCTAAAGGATCGCCAACTTCCTATATTGTACCAGCATGTACATACAAATTCAAAAGTATGTATACACGTTTGTCACTTAGTGAATCGCGGAATCGACGGCGTTTTTCGCGGGAATACCACCTTTATATGACATGGTATTCTATTTTAATAAGTGAATTCGTTTTTAGT
The DNA here is from genome assembly GCA_927399485.1 of Calamotropha paludella. Taxonomy (NCBI): domain Eukaryota; kingdom Metazoa; phylum Arthropoda; class Insecta; order Lepidoptera; family Crambidae; genus Calamotropha; species Calamotropha paludella. Next base: position 8,000,510 of record OV656830.1, on the reverse strand, counting down.
GTCATAAGTGCCAACATATTTATGACTCTAGCTAGAATATCATACTAAAAATATATGTTAAGAGTTAAGCTTTTTTTGTTCTGTTTCTGTGCCACCACAGTATTACCGCGTTATTTCCATCTAAGCCATGGATATGAGTTGAAGAAGAACTCAAAAGAACAATGATTTGCGGTCTACTATTACAGCCGTTAAGCAACGCAGAGGCTGGTAATCGGATGGGTAACCAGAAAATGTACTATTTCGAGTTCCTCCATGCTTCGGAAGAATGGAAGTCCTTAATGGAATTTTTGTGTACCAACAGTACCCCAAGTAATAATGATTTGGTTTTAACTTACCAGTCCATATTCATCATAATTGGTTATGCCAATCTTAGTGCATATCACCACCATGAGGTTGGCCACTATCTGGCTGTCGTCCACTAACAGCGTCTTCACCGTACCTAGAAACCACGAACAAAATCTTTCAAATATTAGGCGACCATCACTAAAATATAGATATATGTAAGCTCAAAGTTTTTCTGATTAAAGGTTAGCTACGTTTTTTTTATACTATGAGTCTTTAAATTGAGTGGCTATATTCTTCTGTGATTTTAAAGTATTGAATCTATATATGTTCATAAATATTGCCAGGGTGAATAGGCACCTTCTGGGTGAGCTTACTCCATCGTGGACCCTGTCTTGGTCCCCGAGCTTGATTGGGATCAAGAGATCAAATAATAAAAAAGTTGATTTTATACTTCCATTATTCAAATGAAGTGTTTCTAATTATATTTCCACCACTGTTTATATATTTACTAGCGACCCGCCCCGGCTTCGCACGGATGCAATGCTCTAGTACATTATGCATGTATTATACATATAAACCTTCCTCTTGAATTACTCTATCTATTAAAAAAACCCGCATCAAAATCCGTTGCGTAGTTTTAAAGATTTAAGCATACATAGGGATATAGGGACAGAGAAAGCGACTTTGTTTTATACTATGTAGTGAAGAAGATAATTTGAGGTAAGATTTTAATCAGTCATTAAGAAAATTTTGTGCGTTCACGTAGCAATGGACTGCATCAGGTACCCAAGTGTGTTTATTTTCTTTTTCAAAGTGGGAAGGAGCGGATTTTGTACGTTATATGTGGGAGATAGTCTCCAGAACAATTAAAACCTTATAAATACATTGTTCCAGAAAGATGTAAACTATATATACATATTATGTATACAATCAGGGTCGGCTACTACTCTCTTTAAACAAAAAGAAAATAAAAACGGTAGATCTTTGACTCCCTAAATATCCATTCCAAAATATATGATGAAAAAGAAAATTATATATGGCGTCCATATTATCCTGAATAAAGCTACATGAAAATATAATATTGTACATATTTTATTTGCAGTAATACTAACCGTCCAACATTCTGACTCGAAGGTTTCTAGTCTTCTTATTATACTCAAGCAAATCTCCATTCCTCAACATGTAGTAGTCAAGACTGCGGGACGCCTCCAGCCATATGCCCTTCTTGTTGTCTTCCTCTGAGGCCAGGAAGAGACCGAATTCCTTGGCTGTTACAAAAAAGGTTTTATAGTTTAATAATTATTACCACTGTTACTTTTTACATCGATATTAATACGTAACACTATCGAGCTGCAAGGCAGACGATTAGCGACTTTATGTCTCTAGTTAGTTATAATTAAGGTGTAGTGTCCTGCAGAGTGATAAAGCAACCAATGAATCAACCCATGATACCTGAGAGTATTAATTTAAAATTTTATAAAATCAAAACTTACGATCGCTACTGGTAGCCTCCAAAATCTTCTCCCTAATGATGCGACAGGCGTCGTAGACTGTGGTGGATGGGTCGAACTGGATGGTTTTCACCACCTTGCCCCCTTCAAGAGATATCTTCAGTGATAAGGTCGCCATTTTTCTGAGTGAGCGGGCTCTAGAAAGAAGTAATTTGCCAATAAATTTTTGATCTTTCGTTAAGTTTTTGCTTGGAAATAAAGGTAGGTAACGCATTATTTAAAAAAAAATACACGCTTCAATATTTTGGCGAAAAATACTTTTTTAATTCATAGTAAAAAGGGATGTCTTTATATATTTTTAAATTACATATACAAATCTGTCGGATTACATACATTTAATTTTTAGCTTAAGGTCCAACACATAAGAGTTCAATATTAGTGTGAAAATTTAAAATTAAAGGCATATTTCGTCACCTTGCTTTTTAAGTATTTGATAGAATAAACATCACTTGTCGGAAGTCTCTATCCATTTATGAATACAAAAATACTTAGTTTACTTCCGCAAAAACAAGCTAAATGTAACGCTCGCTTGCTTAAAACAAATGTATATACTCGCGCACACCGAGACAGCGACACACCTCACACATTTACCAACTACTTCACAATCTTTTATTGATTAATATTGTGAATTTAAGTGTTTTTTGAGAATTATTATTATTACTGACCATTGGTGTATAAATACGCAAAAGAGTACTAGTTTTGATACACATACAAGTTATAAATAACATATTTCAGTCTATAGAATTCCCGACCGAAACGATCTCACTTCGCGAAACATTTCTATAAGGTTTTACAAACTTGAAGTAAAAGTCTATGAGTAGACTTATTAACTTTTGCGTATTTATAAACCAACGGCCGGTAATAATTACAATTTACAAATTTTTTTTTTTTTTTTACATTTTTCGTTTAATTATTTTTTTTAACCTCAATTTAATATTTCAATGATATCTGTTATGATTGTTATTTATTACTTTTAAATAAAAAAAGTAAGTTAGGGTTTAACACGTGTAGAGTTTGATGAAGGTGTATGGAGTGAGGCTGTATCGGTTTCTAAGGGTATCTGCATTTACTATAAGTGGATAGGCGGTGCATATTACGGGTTTTTATGGAAGCAAGCTAAATATTTTTGTATTTATAGGTATCTAATTATTAAGCATTAATTATTATGCGGCCTCAAGAATGTCCTACCTCCTAATACGATAAATGGCTTCGTCCTCCTCTTGATTGATGTGCAAGGAGTTTTCCCTAAGTCGAGGCTACTCAAATGAATACCCAGTAACCTAGCTGCAGAGGCGCCATTGCTTACCTGTGTATAGTGGCAGTGCGTTGCGGCTCTGCCTCGAGATCTAAAGAGAGCGCACTAGGCCGCCTGTCACGCTGCCTGCGCCTCTCTTGGCTGAACGAACGGTGTCTATTCCGGGGTTGTGGGGAGCCCTGGTCGTGAAATAAAATAGTCATGTACAGTGTTTTCTCTAGTCGAACTAGCAGCGTCAATGCCAGGGTTCAAGAGGTTCAGGGTTTATGTTCAGATAAGCTTAAGATGTTTATTATATGTACGAATATTAGTATTTATATAGTGTTTTCCCTTAGCTGAACGAGCTTTGTCTATGCCAAGGAAGCTTGTTCAGAAAAGCTAGGTAAAAAAAAAATGTTTGTTATATGTACGAATATTAGTATTTATATAGTGTTTTCCCTTAGCTGAACGAGCTTTGTCTATGCCAAGGAGACCTGTTCAGAAAAGCTAGGTAATTTTAATATCGGTGCAAATACTGTGCGTGAAACTGTTTTCTCTTGCATAAACAAACGCGCTTATGCAGAGTTTGTGGTGATGTCTGTTCAGGAAAACTAAACAGGTCTATTATTTGTGCGAATCTTGGTCGCCACTTTGAAATATGTATAATGTTCGCTCTTGGCTAAACGAGCTGTATCTATGTCGGGGTCGTGAGGAACTCTGTTCAGAAAAGTGAATGTGATGGGAAGTGGGCTTATTAGCCCTTATGGGAAGTAGTTCATATGGTGGTTCTTACATTAGGGGTTTTAAAGGGGATAGTGGAGAACCTTGTTTAGAAAAATCTGGGCAACGCATTATAAAAGTGTATGGAGATCGCGACTTTTAAGTTGAAGGCTGAGGTTTTGGACAATATGTAGACACGACCTACTGACTAAGCCAAAACTCTTGCTTCTGCGCTTTCTATATAAGTTTAGAGACCAAAAGCGTTATAGAGAACGTAATCTTGAGAACTTTTCCGCCTGTTAGGGACACGCAATTATGTAACTTTTATTTATTTGAATATCACTGAACGTCCTTCTAAAACAAAATACTCTTAATTGGAAGATTGTATTACTAGTTAGCTAAGTTACCATGTGACATCACTTTATGTATACTCAGTATTTCAGGTGGCGATTATTATCGAACGCAAAATATAAGATTGCAGGTTAAATTAACGGAATTTATTGTAATTGAATTAATGTATGAGGATATCTAGAAAATCAAATAATAGCCGACATTGTTCTTTGAACTGCTTAGTTAGTCGTAATCCAGGCTGGACAAGAAATAATATACCTAATAACCCTTAGGGAAGATTTTTGATTGGCGACTACGATTTATGCGATGGAAGACCATAGGGCCTACCATCATCTTTTATCGCGATGCAAATTCGATTGTTAAAGTAAGACACCGCTATACACGGTCTATTGTGGCATCTCTTTTTAACAGCTAAACTTTAATCGCTATAAGACGTGATGGCAGGGCCTCTGGTAAAGCCATTGGACATAAGTTGTTTGAGGTACCCCATGTTGAGCTGAACTACAATATGCTGATAACGAAGTGTTGTTATCTACGGAGATATATATACTCACGGGAGAGGACGTCAGCCGGCGCCAGTTGTTGTGTAATGCTTGCTCGACACGCTCGCGGATGGAGCGTCACGCGCCCGCTTGTGTTTGCGGTGAGATCGGGTCACTTGCCACCTGGTGACAACGAGAACAAAAAATTTACATACCGAGTCTTTTGTTTTGCTTGACCTTCAATTTAAGAACTAATACATTTTGTACTCATAATAGAACAACGCGACTACTATTGGTTGATATGATATGATTACGGAGGTTAAGGTACTTTCGCAAAGGACGGTCATCGGATGGGTCACATAATGACTTTGATGAGACGTCATAAGACTCAAGAAGACCTAGTATAATTAGTAGAATGAATTAACCTACGTGACACCACAAGTTGTTTACAAGGAAATATGTGTTTTTATTCAATGTCGAGTACTCCCAAATCCGTCAAGAGCCACCCACCTACGTGTAATTCCTGGCATAGGTCATCGCCTAAAGCTCATTCAAGCGGCGGTGGCGGCATTTAGTTCTGAAACGTAAACACTAGTTCGCAAACAAAATACAAACACGGGCGTGGACCACACTATAAACTGTAGGGTTGCCAAACGGAAAACAATTTTTTTTTGTGTACGGTGGGTTGTTCTAAAACATGGAGACAAAAAAGTTGTACTAATCTATGTTGTTATTACTGTAAACTAGTAAATGACGGCTAAAGTTTCATAGTTGACCAAGTTCTACGTTTCAGTTAAGAAAAAAAGAAAAATCGAAAAAACTAAATAATTTTGAATTTTCTTTTAGAGAGATTGCGAATTGACAGCATTTTATTTATAGAAACGTGTGTTTTAATGATTCATTTAAAATATAAACAGAATTATAGTTTAAAAATAGAGGACACTATTTAGGTAGAATATGATTTTGCCTGTGTTTCTGTCAGACAAGTAAAATAGATCTATCAGAATGTCAAAGCGGAGTAATCTCGTACTAAAACGAAGAAAAAAAGAACGAAAATGTAAATGTTACTCAAATATTACTTTAATAAATTTAAAATGAATCCATAAAAACCGACAGTCAAAAAATACAACGTTGTCAATTTAGACAAGCCAACATTTAAGATTTTTTACCTCTAGACCAATAGGTTTTGTAATTTCATTTTTTGTTTTTTATTGTAAAGCTCACCTGTTGCAAATTTTTGTCTTATTTTCATTATATATTTGTTTTGTTGTTTAGCTTTTAATTAATTATTTATTTTAGAGCATGTCTGATTTGTGTCTTTTAATTGTGATATTATTATTCGTCCGATGTTGGCACGACAGAAAATCAGCGTCGAGCTATCTGGTTCGAAATATATGCTGAGTCGTGACCATTTCCTTCTGCACACTATTTTTTTTTCTTTCTTTCTTTATTTTTGTATATGTATGTTATGTGTGCAATTTGTGAATAAAGTTTTTTGCATTTCATTTTCATTATTCGGTATAAAACGAGTGGCAACCCTTTGAGTGCCGAGCCCCAACAGAACGCGGCGGCGCGAATCATTGAGTCAGACTTTATTTCTGTGCGACGGATGCCGTGAGCCTAGCTTCATTTAAAACGACACTCATCATTTCATGCGAGAAAATCCCGCTTTTGTAACAACGACGTAACTGTGTAACTTCATCTCTCAAACACGAATATTAGTTATCGTACGCGAAAACTTTTAATATTTTGTCAGGTGTCAAATGTTACATATGCAAGACTTGGCTTTTAAGTAAATGGTTTTCATTTCAGAACGCGGGTCTCTTTGTAAATGTGTTTTAATTATACATATGACTGTTTAAAAAATTCAGTATTAAGTTAATATTTCTCACGTATGTATAACGTATATTAAGAATCGGGTTATAAATAACGTGTGTGTTTGTTATGAAAATATTTTTTTATGAAATCCCATTAGAATCCAAATAGTTCAGAAGCCAATCAAAACATACGGCATGGATTTTTGTATTTTACTGATACGTTGATTTAGAAACTTTGTTTACAGCTTTTAAAAATAGTGGATCCTAAATAATTAATATAATTTTCAGTGTTTCTTAAATAAATGATTTTAACAAAAGCAAATCTGTTTTTTTCTTTTTGATTTGCAGAAAGCTTAATACGTGTTGAGCAATATATATTTATATATAAATGCCTTATCATAATGTTTGACCGCGATGAACTCTGACACTACTCAAGCGATTTAGAGGATATTTTTTTCTTTTGCTGGATTTGTTCAGACTAAGGACATAGGATAGGTTTAGTATTAATTTATAAAAAAAGGCAATATAATTTGCACAAAACTGAGCCACAGCAACGCGTGGTTGGGTCAATTCTGTTAAAATTTTATGAAAAAAAGAAAAGAACGTAGATCATTCTGTCAAGTGTCAGTATTGGCAACGCAGTTAGAGCGCAGAGCAGCTTTGAGGAACTTGAGGTTTCTCGAGTCCGTCAAAGCTGCTCTTCCAATAGTGTGACTAAATTATGTTTATATGGTGTACAACTATTAGCATATCCGTATATCGTAAAACTATCTCGAGTTCGTCATACTACAACAATGAAATTTCGAACTCCACCAGAAGAAAAGTTATTCGACCTATATTTTTAATTAATAACAGATTAATACATCGATGTCCCCAAGCACAAAAGGCAATAGTCTTTTTACTGTTCCGAATACGAATGACGAATTCCGTATTTGGAGACGAATATATTATTTTAGTATTGTTTTTTCAGATTTCCATAATGATATTTAGCAATATATAACAACATATACGTTTATTGCAAGGAAATAAATTTACAAACTTATTTAAGAAAAATTACTGGAACGCATTCTCAAAAAAAAAACACTTTTTTTATTTTGGTGAGTCGCCTATATCGGATTATTGTCGTAAACTTGTGGTTTTTTGTAAACCCTACTACAACCTTATACAAAACAGTATATATTTTATACTGTAAAATTTGCATTTTTCGAATACCGACTTTTTGCTTGGGGGCATCGAAATTATTTTCTTTAATGAATGCCACTTTATTACCGAGACATACTTAAAACGACAGAAAAGTAACCTTTAGAACCAAATCATACTATCTTAAAAAACCAGACATACAAATCTTGTGCGTCGGCACATGGCGTTACACCATCACCTGTGTATGTATTTTCAGAGATCTATTCTTAGAATCATGTGAACTGTCTCTGGCTTTGTCAAATCTGTCGTGGCATAAACTTTGAACAGCTTGTCGAGGTTTGTTACAAATAAACAATATGTACGGAAACTACAGTTATCGTCAGGGTACATACACACGGTTTTAGTCGTTTAAGGTTGTATGTAAATATCGACTGTGAATAGAATTAAATATTATTTCGACTCTTTATTCCACATAGGTGCAATACAATACAATAAATAAATCTATAATCTAAGATCACAGTGGTTTGTGTGTTTGTCCGCTCTTTTTCCCGCTCTTTATCCATTGTATCAATAACGTTACCATAGCAACGCGTTAACCACAAGTAGTTCGTCTACCGGACGCTAGATAGCGCTAGCGGAAAAAAAATCATTTTTTGCTGTAGTAGTTTCCATGTTTTAGTTAGTATATTGTAACTGTGCCATAAATAAATAAATAAATGATTGATTGAGGAGCTTAACGTAAGTTTTCTTCATACAATAAAAATATTAAATAGAACAATATAAATTGTGAACTGGCAATAAGTATTTACTATTTGAGGTTAAACAATAAACTGTATTTACGAAGTTGAGTTTTTTTTTTAAATTATAAGCCAAGTTTTGGCTGCAAATTTATTTTTATACATTATATCTATATGTATAAATAGGCAAAAGACATGTTCAACTGTTGAAGAGAGATTATTGTCACATCGGCAATTGAATTTTCATCGCCATTATAAAAGTTAAGGCTTGAATTCAACACCTTTAAAATTTAAAATACTCCGTTAAAAAAACATTTCAAACACTCAGTTAGTATATGGTTGATTTAATAGGCATGTTTGAAACCTTATAGAAATAAAGCATTGTGAATGCTAAGAAATTAAATAAATATATTCAATGCCTTTTTCTTCTTTGTTAATCGATTTTCTTTTTTTTTTGTTTAGAAACTATTATGAGTAAATTAATTTTCTTGGGGACCGAGAAACCAGTGTTGTATCATTCTTTCCTATAAAAATTATGTTTAAATTTACCGTTTCATTCAAATATCTTAGACGCTCTTATTATCTGACTTTTTTAACTGTATTAATAGCTTTCTATGTAACTGTCCGGGTCTATTGACGTACAATATCATCAGAAATCTTGTAAAGCTAAAAATTAAAAACTAATTTTAGTTTGCCATTTTCATCCGCGTGAAAGAAAGACTAACCAAGAAACACATTCACTTTTATAATAATTATGACGCAAATTTATAAACACATTAAAATTAAAGAATACTGACGCAACTCTATAAAATGAATAACTTTATGATCTCATCAATCAAACATCAAATCGTATTGATGTCACTCACTAGCTTGGAATATTCTTGAAACCATTTTATAACCAAAGTTATAAATTATGAAATCACTACGGAAAAGCAAATAAACCCACTTCGGTTATGGACCACTACTCGAAATGCTTACTTACAAATCTATTTTAGTTGAGTTTATATTTCAACACAAACGACTATGTAAGCTGTTGAGATAATCTACGAGATATATCTAAATAAAGAATTTAAATTGCAAAATGAACTGAAGTGAGAAAATTCAAATAGGTTTTATATGTTTACTGTAGTCGGATAAAATGATAATCAACAAATCATTAGACGATACACGATATTTCACAAAATAACACGTGAATGCAAATAAAGACAACCTAAACATTTACGTTTAATATGAAATATTTACAAGAGTCATATTGAGTTTGTCTTTTTGCGTTTTCATGATACGTCTAATGCGCTATTCTATTAACCTAATATTTGCCTTTTATTTTAACCTTTTATTATCATTGAAGTAATCGATCTGTCCTGTTTTATAATGCGAAAGGCGTTTTATATTTCACCGTTTCAAGTGGTAAAAATTACTAGGTTTTTTAATCAAAGAGACATGTATAAAGACAAATGAATTCAAATACCATTATGATTGAACCAACATCTCCAATATGAATTTCATATCTTTTAATCCGTTCGCATTTACTTGATCATTCATATATAAAGACCAAATGTGGTCAACTGAAAGGTGTTTCAGATAGTAATTTGGACTGATATAAAAACAATAACAAAAATAATGGAAGCCAGACAATGGTATCGGAATGGTAGCAAGACGAACTTCTTGGTGGAGACCAAGAAGTAGGCAGAGATCCAAACCACTTAAACATGGGTAGAACAGTAAACATGATAGTGTGCGTATAAATAAGTAATACATAAGTACTGAGAAGAAAATTTATCGTCTGCAGTCTATAAAGTCTTCATTTATTAAATTAAACCCTACTCTGTCTACTACTCGTCCGAAATGTAATAAAAAGCCAAGCTAGAAACGACAAATTTCATTGTAAACCGAGTCTTAAACCACGGCAATAAAGTATATTGGATTTGGTAAGTGGTTATTTGCAAATTCGTATGCACTCATTAAAAACCCCATAGCCATGACGGGTGCGAGTTATTGCACTGAATTTTGCATAAAAAGGCTGAGCAATAGTCCCGACAGACACTCCGGGAGGAAGTTAGGCCTAGAGGAATTTTAATAGTCTAATATGAACAAGGGAGTTGGTTATTTGGACGATTTTATTACAACTGAAAAACTAATTGAGGACGGTATATGTCTGATGTAAGTGAATGATTGTCAATATTTTAGACCGTCAAATATTATTCAATAATTTTATTTAATCTTAACGAACGAAGCAGCACATCCAGACGTCATATTTTTTAAAGAAAAATACGCTAAATAGTTATATATTTGGTGACAATAATTATTATACGCTGTGTGAAGCAATTTTTAAGTGTTTTCTTTTATACTGACCAGGCACGATGTAGTCTTAATATGGAATGTGCTAAATTAAATTTCAATGTTTTTCCCCTTATTCGAACTTCAAATATTCAAATAAAAACTTAAGGATTCTGATTAATAAAATCTATACCAAAATTATCCCAATAACATTTTTTTTTGTATTTAGAATGAAGAATAATCAATCGTTGAAATTATTTCACTAATAGACATCTGTATTACGCATAGACACGATGAACAGGATTTTTCCTGCGGCTATGTAAATACTTATTTAATGCAAGCGAAATCATTAAAGGCAGTAATTTAAAGTTATAACAATAAACGACGTCCCCAAGCCTTATACGTATATTACGTATAATATTATTCATTGGCGGGTAAGCGGGCGCGTCGCAACGCATCTTTCGCGGGTCATCGCTCACCGCGCGCGTTTCTGCGCCGACAACTTGTTAAATGTAGGGTTAAAATGTTACGCTAAACCGTTGTGACGACGTTGTTATGAGGCGGGGTCGATGCCGCCATGCAAAATCTTTGTAAAATATGGAATGGCAACAGATAAAAAGTAGTCAGCAAAAAAAACATTTTTTAGATATAGAAATAGGTAAATGTAGTCTTTAAAAGATCCATTATTGGAGCGGAGCGAGCGAAGCTCCCATGGATCAGCTTCAATGGCGCAATGTCTGTTACGCCATAACTTCCCGAGTTCTTAACCGATTTAAATATTTCATGTGTGGAATCGAATCAGAAGGTTTACGAACAGATTGTGACGGAGGCCGAATTTTGAAATTCGCTAAAATTTCCATCGATACAAAAAAAATGTTTTATTTAGGTATCACTCTCCGCTCCAATATATGGAGCTACCGTAGCTTTATGCTTAGCAACTGCATCGCCTAGTTATTAAAAAAAACAAACTTATAGTGTGGACAGATATATATAGAGCTATGCTGACGCGTTCTTCTGTGAGTAGTCTTTCATATAGAGAAAAGTTGAGGTTTAAAACAACACAGAGAACGAATTTCTCGATATTTACATAGAGAGGCCAGATATGGACGTAGTAATACTGAATCAAGGACCGTTCCGAAAACGGGTTCGAATCGCTAGATTGAATTCTAATGAACACAGGCGCGAACCACTGATCACCTTTTTGCGAGAGGTAGGTTTGTAGAGAACCTACGAATGTGTGAACCCCAGTTTGAAAAACCTGTTTTTTTATATGTTATGTATATGATATTTATTTTGTGTTGGTGGTAGTCAAAACAATAACACAAAGATGAAAGAAGAGTCTGCATTTAAGCATGGATAATGTCGTACACTCATGACAGAAACCCGCCCTATATCTTTGATGAAATCTCAAATTTTTTTTAGACGTGTATCCCCGTTTTATTTAATTAAACGGAACTATGAAGTAAAAAGTATCACATAAGCAGATCTTTAGCAACCAACACATTTAAATTTTACATACTAATATTTGAATTAGAAATCCTAATACGTCTATGTCGTTATGGTAACTGACATGATTTAATTAAAAACCAGTAATTAATTCACTGGCGAGGGTGTGGTTATATGACACAAGAGAAGCCACATGACATAAATCAAAATAACAAAGTCGCCTATTCATACCAAAACAGAGGCAAGATCAAACTACTGAAACCTGTCATAGCAAACAATAAGCGTCATGATGAAGAATGCACCCCATCTGACAATGAGACAAAAGAGACGGTAAAGGATGACACAACTCTCGATACAGGAGGTCAAGCTATTAAAGTATTCGGTTACTGTTCGCTAGTCATTTGTCCGTATAAGGAATTACGATGATGGATGAGACAGGAGTTCGATCAGATGACACGATAGCTTTAACAAAAAAATTAGAGGAGTTTTATTCAATATCAAATAGCTTTTGGTATCAAGGAAATATTTTTGGTTTATAACAGAAACAGAACAAGATAAGAAAACTTTATTACAATCACGCGAGGTAACTCTTAAAAGCTGACGATAGATGATCTTGAGATACAAAAGCTAGGTTGTGTATTAATTTGGAATAAATTGCTAGTACATAATTTTCCACTCTATCCACTAAGGCACTAATCTAGGACTTTTATGATATTTGAAAGCTTACGTGATTGATTATTCATACTAATAACGACTCATAGAATATTCTTAAAAACCAAGATATTCAATTTGAACACAATTAAGAAGTAATGTTTCTTTAGGGATTCTGAACAATCTTAGCACATTCTGAACTTATAAATAAACATCTAACCACATGAGAAAATCTATAATCTGTAGAAAACTGCGCAAACAAGTGGAACGCATGCGTCATTCCGGAGGTGGGGGGATCGATGGACTCCGGCGCCGACGAGTCTGGCGCCGGGAGAGCCAAGGATACAAGGACAAACAAGGACAACGAATAGAGAGGAACGTTCTAAGTAAAGGTCAGAGAAGGACAAATGATAAGGATGGGTGTGGTTATATACCGTGTGTTCTATGTAGGAAACTCCGCAAAAAGGTGAACTAAGATAATTTTAATAACATTGAAATTATATAGAGAGTGGTTATTTTAGTAACTACTCAACTTATAACTCTAACAAAATACTCGTGCCGACTTTACAAAGGCATAGCTCTCATTCTTGGTCTTGAAGTAATAATAATTGAAATGAAGTAATAAAGTATTGAAGGATTGAGAAATTAAACATTGCTAAAAACTGTTTACGGAAAATATAAACTTGTTCTTATAGTTCTAGAAAAGATAAACTTTAAAATAATAAATATAAGTCGAGGTATTGAAAACAATACTTAAAAAAAAACAAAATAAATAGCTAAGAATAAGATTACACCAACATAATATAAAAACAAGATCAACAAAATCAATCTTGTCAACAAATCCGATGAAGCGATGGGCGAAAATAAAAATATATTAGCAAAAGTCTGTCAGCCATATTGCAGTTCCGGCGTGTGCCGGATGTCGTCACGGCGTCGGACACGAGACATCGGATACTCTGTTTTCTATTAGCGAATTAGGGGCCCTGGAGTGGACAGGGAGAGGAGCGTTAGTGATTCTAACAAGGGATTATAATCTTAGGGGACAAATTAACTTTTTTGGAGCAAATCTGTATTCGGGCGTAATGTTAATGTTATTGGCGGACGTTAATTCATTAGAGAATGAACCAATTGAATACTATAAGTACAGTAATCAAATCGATGAACTAAATGAGATTTTAAACTAAAAAGCGCGTATCTGAATCATAAATCAAAGAGCCACGACCAACGCCACCAAGACGAAACTTAAGCCAAAATAATATATTTCCATTCCATTAGATCAACATAAGTAAGGTCAATCATCTCAGTTGGAGATCAGGAGACCCCTGGAGGCAAGGCAATGGCAAGTCAGAGACAATAATGAATGACTGGATTTTTAAAGAGAAGTATATTAACTCTACAGTGACAAACAGAATTACAAAATCTAATAGTATTTCATGGAGGGTATACATTAAGCTATAAACGTTTTTCATTATATTTGAACAGAATATGTGAGACATGTATAATTTGTAGATTTCACATTGTTTTATAATTAAGTAATAGTAACACTTTATAGGTATGAAATTGTTAAAGTAAAAAGTAATGAGAGAGCATTGACCAAAAAATTAATCGAATCAATTAAGCATAGTACAAACTTTAAATATTTTACTGTGAACAAGTAAGACTCAATTGTTTAAAATAAACACACGATTTGATTATCTACTTCATAGTTGGAAAGAAAGTGCCATGAATAACTAAATTAAGGTATACAGCTGATTTAAATAGCAGACTTAATAACAAGCTAATAAGAGACAACAAACGATCAATCTTACCCCAATTCAATCAGCGTATTGAATGCAAATCAAACCATCGCCACGGGACGCCCTTTGATGGGCTTAAAAGTAACTTAACGAGAGATAATCACAGACATGGTACAACTCACAGCATCGAAATTACAGTATTATACTAACTCTATTATGTTGAGGGCAAAGAAATCCACGCAATGGAAGGTGATGAACGAGTGTACGTAGTAATAAAAGGTTTTGAGGCTAGTACTAAGAACTTGCTCAACAAAACAGCGAAATTCAAAAAAGAGATATACGTTAAAAAGTCATTTGAATTAGTTGGATTTGTTTTAAAATTTGGAGAGTTTTGTTGCTTATCTAATAATAAAGCAATAGCCTAATCCATATTAAAGAGAAAATCATTTTATAAGACTTGGATTGCTTTGATACAAACATGATTAATTCTTCCGTTTCTATTTCAAATACATTATTTACATGTGAAACTTAAAAATTATGGCATTTCTTAATGTAATACTGAAAACTGTAAATACGATTTTAAGGAGATACACGGTTATTAAGAAACCATTCCACAGATGTAGAGGCTGACTTGTTACTTTAATTTAGTTGGCAAAACCTTCAAAGTTTTCTTAATAAGTGAAAAGCAAATTTCATAGTCAACTTGAACAATGCAAAATTAATAATGCCGCTATGTACTGAACAATAACACTTACGAACCGACAGGCAATGGACCTCAAGAGAGTAACAATGGCTTTTGCCGAAACAATGGAACAAACAGAACTGAACGACGAGTTTCATGAACCACCTGAAACTGAAAACTGAAAGTTTCCCGAGCACGTGGCTAAAGTGGCACTTACCTCGACCGGGAGCGGTGAGCCATCACGTCGTCTCGTTCCCACTTTAAAGAGTTTACTGTCCTCTCTCGCTCTCTCACACCCTGGTTTATTTAATTGTTAAAATTCTAATGAATAGCTTAAAAACAATAGGTAACTTTATACTGAAGGTTGTTTTAAAAAGGCTTGTATTTTGTAACTAGAACTATGAGGCCTTGAGAGGGCCTTTGGTGCAGTGGCAGCCAAAGCTACTGGTGCAGTGCTGGAAGGTGTGTGGACCGGGGGTGAGAGAGCGGGACCTCCGCCTCCGCGGACGATCCACGGAGGAATGTTGGGCGACCCCGGCAACGCGCCAGGATCTCGCGCCTACCACTATCAGCGGTCGCCAAAACTCATGAGGGGTTGTTCCGCGCACGCGCTCTTCTCTTTACTCATCCCTTTCGCACCCTCGCGAAAACACGAGACAGGGGACGAGGTTTAGGGATGATTTTCGGAGGGTGAAAAGACGGTGAAAGATGGAAATGCATCTCGGACTCCGCTCGGATTTCCGGCGCTTGTGATTTTGTTTATTGATTCGTATCGGGGCGAAGACTCCACTTGGACCACCGGAGTTATAATCCCGATACGATTATACTATGAGAAGATTTACTGCTCATGTACTTTTATGAAGACTAATAAAAGTCCGGTCATTAATTTCTATCATTAATATAGCAATCCGAAAATTGCCCAAGGAAAATCATGGAATCTGACGAAAGGAAATAAATAGTGAATAGGGGCCTCTTGGGGTGTTAACAATACACCTGCGGCCACTTTATTCCACAAAAGAGCATTGATTGACACACTGAACAAACAACAAAGGAATATGAGTCTTGATACTTTAACTTTAAGGGTGGTGGGGTAACATTTTTAAAGGACAAGAGTTAACCCCAAAGTGGCGGGCAATTAATATGAATATTTGCGCAGCGGAGTGCGCCGGGCGACGGCACAGAAGTAATGCGTGCGGACGTGAAGGGTTGGTTTGTTTTGCCAACGCTACAACGCGACTGTTGACAGTTCAATTGATACAAATTGAGTTGATGTGAGCGCTAGATAGTCTCCGATTGTGTCACGAATACAGATTACGAATTAAGTTAGAGCTTTGAAAATGTTTACTTTTTACGAGGGATAACTTGAATTTACAGTCATAGTCATACATATACATCATAGTTTGGTGCATTTGAACGGTACTCAAATAATAGCATGCTTATGATAATTAGGTGTCGCTACGATATAATCTCTTTTTTCTTAGACTATTGTGCACATAACTTATGTAAAGCAATAGTAAAGTTTGAACAATTAATAAAGACCATATTAAGAGACGCATTTTAAAACTAAATTCAGTTATATTGATTTGCAGAATTGATCCTTTGATTAACTAAGATAGCGACAGATCGGTTTTTTAAATTTAAATCAACACTGTAATCAAAAAAGCTTCCGCCCGCAAATGTAAATTTTTGGGATAAATAATATATCAGTTTACCAAAGAAGGCAAACACTTGTGTATTTACAGAACCATAAAAACTTAGCGTGAAGTGAATATTAGAATTTATATACTCTAACTAGCCGATGACCGCGACTTCGTCCGCGTCAATTTCTGTTATTATGATTTTTCACTGATGCTTCGCTCCTATTGGTCGCAGCGTGATGTCATATAGCCTAAAGCCTTCCTCGATAAATGGACTATCCAACACAAAAAGATTTTTTCAATTGAAACCAGTAGTTCCTGAGATAAGCGCGTTCAAACAAACAAACTCTTCAGCTTAATAATATTAGTATAGATAAGTGAAGAATAATTGGTTGTTTTTTAACCTACGTTCGAAACAACTCGACGTAAAACAGTTACTAATTTAAATACTACCTTCATAAATATTTTATTGGATTCCTTTATTTTTGTTTATTTTGTATAAAAATACTTATTCTAAAACGTTTCTCATCTGTAAGCATCGTTTTGGCAAGGCAGCAGTCTTTTAAATTTTATTTTGCTTGTTTGTTTGCTTTGCTGGTTCGTTGAATTTGTAAGTGTATTGTCATTATACCTACTTGTTTTATTTTAGGGATATAATAATCAAAATTGTTATAAAACGATTATTCTCTGCTAACACTATAGTCAACACAGTCATTGACGTTGCTATACAATACACTAATGCAACATGCCTCGAAGCAAAAAGCGTTTTGGTTTTGTAAAATGGCCTTGCAGATTAGCATTAGAAAGATATACCAACTTCTATAAGAACACTGGGAAATGAATTAACTAATTTTGAACGTTAAATTTTACAAAGCTGTATTTTTAAAAGGGTAAATTTTTAATAAGAAGACGTGGTTTCCAATAAGCATTTCTTCTTTCATTCATATCTGTAGGGTGTCCTACACTAAGATGATATCATTGATATTAACTGACAGTATGATATGATAAATGATCATTTGATTGATAGAAGGAAAGGTTAAAAATGATAACAACCTATTCCAACGAATGCGTAATTAGCACTGATTTATTGCATTCCTTGCATTTATTACAATACTTACAAAATGCTTACTTAAACCTTAAAACTATGATGACTCGTACATCTTGCCAAACGAGAAAATGCCAATCGTTTGCCGTTTTTGCTTGATTACGTATCAAACTTCCAAACATACAGACATTGCCATTACTAAAAGGTTAGAAATTAATATCAGTAAATATCACTGCAATCCAATTGGACTATTGTCCATACGTATGGAAACCAGAAGGGGCCCGAGTAAGTTCACGTAAGATTATGGACACGATTCATATTGTTCTAATATTTAAAATATTATTTCTAAGTACTGAAATATTATTATTATAAATGAACTAGAAGTTAAACGATGCGTACAGACAGATCACGGCGATCCGAGCAAGTCAATTAAAATTATAAATCTGACGATTTATTATAATCATTTCAAAAATACAGAAAATTTTACAAATAGAATAATACTTCATCTATACATGTTGCTATTTAGTTCTTTAAAAAATTTATAACAAAATTAAAATAGGTGGCAACCCTAGCTGCAGAGACCGAAATTATTATTATTTCAAAATTTTAAATGAAAAATGTTTAGCTACTCAATAAAAACTTTCTAACGACAATTCTCCGTATTTTTGTGACGACTAATTGAAGATTTTTTTTGATTTGTTATGGTAACTAATGGTTTCTAAAAAGCATGGATCAATGTTATCATAAGGGAGTTGATTATAATAGAGGTACGTCTCAAGAGGTGTTGCGAAATTGAAAATTTAAAGTTTATCTTACATATGGCATCATTGAAAATGAGTGTTTACATAACTGGATGATGCTTTAGCAATATTGGTATAGACGAGAAAACATAAGGACAGCATTTCTGGTTAATCTATGATCTATGCCATGGTGCTAAGGTAGAAAATTATAGTCTTATAGTATATTTAATTTGAATAATTTGCTCCGAATGTCCGAGAAAGTAAACATATTACAAAAATGTTTACTGAAGAATTAAAAAGCATTTCAAAATATATTTCTGATTAGTATGACGACCAGGATTTTAGGCTTGGATGTAAGTTTTTAAATGTTCAAACGCTACTAACAATAAGGTTATAATTTAAATGCAGTATTCTAATATACGGTTTGAGTAAATATTGTATAATAGTCCTTAAGTTCTTAATATAAAATCTCAACTCTAAAACTAGTCATTTATTACAAACAATATTTTTTTATTGATAGATATTGTAAAATATTTGTTCATTTACATAGATTTTTTATTATCGTAGATTCGATTTCGGTCGCGGATTTTACTATAGAACTTGTAGATTTTTAGTTTTTGTCTTTATTTATTTGCTTTACCCAGAGATCATGTAACTACAAGGATAACTTTTTTATATTTGTAAAAAAGAAAATATCCATTGCAAACATAAGAAATTTTTGAAAATTATTATAACGAAAACTAGTAAACAATAATATAACCCCAAATGTGTCAGTAATTTATGCATATTTAAAATTACACTCAGCTCTGAGCAGATACACCTAGAAATGTTTGAGATGTGCAACTTTTTATTTAAAAGCAAGAGGCCTAAAGTTCAAAAAAATTTGAAAATAAAGCTTTGACCATCGGAGCTTTAAGATCTAACCTATTTTTTTTATTTAGGAAGGGGTAATTCTTGATCCCAATCAAGCCCGGGGGCCAAGACAGAATCCACGATGGAACGAGCTTACCCAGAAGGTGCCTATTCACCCTGGCTTCGAAAATGGACGGGTTATAAGTTCTCGGAAATACAGACGCAGGGAGGGAGTTCCACTCCTTTGCTGTGCGCATTATGAAGGATGTTGAAAAGCGCTTGGTGCAACAGGTAGGAAAAGCAACCAAGAAAGGGTCTGGATGTCTTGTTCCCGAGGGATGAGAATATAACTTTAAATCTGTAGTTTACATTAATAGCCGCGGATAAAAGCTAGTAAATTATAAAATTAACGTGACATTACCCATTCTTATTCGCTATGCACTGATAGTGTGCATATTTACAAATAAATAAGCAGTTACATTACACTAGCTAAACAAAACAAAAACATAAAAAACACGCAACAAATGTAGCATGTAGAAAATTAAGATGTATTTTTTTGTTATTCACAGAATCTCGTACACTTAGACGAACATCGACCCCCCAGTGGGATGCACAGAAAATATATTGAACAGAAAATCTCACCCCACTGGAGAACATGAAAATGAAAACAAACATTACGACGACACATTCTATATGTCATACTTAAATTTCAAGGCAAAATAAGTTCTGATATGTTTAAATCGGAATCTATAATCTAAGAACACAAAGTTGTTTGTGTGTTTCTCTGACCGCTCTTTTTCCATTGTATCAATAACGTTTCCATAGCAACGCGTCAACCGCAAGTAGTTCGTCTACCGGACGCTAGATGGCGCTAACGAAAAAATATTTAATAATAGAAAAAAATTAAAGAATTTTGTCCACCCTTGCGAAGCCGGGACGGGCCGCTAGTAATAATCTAAGAACACAAATTTGTTGTTTGTGTGTTTGTTTGTCCGCTCATTTTCCATTGTATCAATAACGTTACCATAGCAACGCGTTACCGGGTCAGCTAGTCGGAATAAAAATTGCAATCCAAGTGACTGCTGTCAAGCACAAGTTTTATGTAGGCAGAAGATTTTACTGCCATATTATTTTTGACGTGACAACGTCTTAAATTAGGTTGCGGCTGGGAGTCACTTATGAAAAAGTGTAACGCTCGGTAACGTTACGATGAGTCACCGAACGAGAGAGAGGCCCGCCGAATGCCTTGCGTCTCTCTCCCACTCAACTATGATCGGTCTGCCGCGCGCATTGTGCAATTTAATTATATTCATATCAATAAATATTCTACCGAGAAAAAGACGTTGTCACGTAAAATCTTCGCCCGTAAAACCGACTTTACAGGCAAAAAAAAAAAAAAAAAAAAAAAAAAAATGGTTTTTTTTATTATAAACATCATCTTAACCGAAAGACATTGATAACCGATTCATTAATTTTGTCCATGCAATGAATAGAAAAGATATGCCTATAGGTTTACGCATATTATATCTGAAGAGGTATTAAGTGCAATGCATTGTAAACATCCTCCTAGCTTACTTAAAATATGAAAAACTAATGATAGAATTTTAAAATTATTAGCAACAAAACTTGTTCAGCATTCTTAGCAACGCGATTTTATTGCTGACCATACATTGACCTTGCTACGTATGCATGCTCGAGGTTTATGTATCGGATAACAATTAATGTAATCGGGTTATGTTCACAATTTGGTCTTTATTTTCGCGTCACCTTTGAAGCAATTTAGGAGAGAGTTAAATTTCATGAATGACTGAAGGGGATAATTTAATCACGAGTTTAGAACCGTATCATCATCTTAGCTAAAAGACCACCCAGGCTGGATCGAACCCTTGCCAAAAAATTTCCACGCTTGGCAAGCAGGTTGGAGACCGCATTAGGCTGGATCCACACTATAAGATCGATCACGATTTGTTTACGGTCCGGTCTCGACCTGGTAAAATATTATTAAATGAAAGACAATGTGTGTATTTAAACTATCTGTAGCAGTCATGTTCCGGACGAATGCCATTCCAGTTGCGATCACTTTTTTGCGAGAAACTTTATTTGAGCAAGATTGAACTTATCGCGAAATGTTTCGATAGTAACGCTCTTTTCTTCCTGGTTCAGTCAGCTTTACCCGTTGGAGCGAAAATCGCATCAAATGTAATTCATGTACATTTGAAGGATTTTGTTAAATTCCTATTGAATTATTAACGGATCATATAATTGGATTATGAAATATTATTATTTAAGTTTACTAATTTTTTAACTTTGTTTTTTTTCGAGAATACAAAGAGTAACTAAGTTTTTTTTTAAATAGAACTTTCACTATTAATGTATTAATTCGACAAAAAGGTAAGTTCAAAAAGTAATAGGGGGAGGCTTTTCGCTTTCTCCAAAAAAAATCTACGTAGGTTTCGTTAAGTCTCCATATCTTAACGGAAACCATCCCTCAGTAGAACGGAGTATCATATTTCACTCATTCATAAATCACACATCATTATCAAGATTTATTGTTAAAAACTCGACGGATAAATCACGAAACAGGCACAAATGATAGCTTTGGAGAAATATTGACTCTTTAATAATAAAAGTAACGATTTAATTGAAAGTTAATTGAAAACTTTTTTGACGTGATAACGTCTTATAAATCGATGAACACCGGCTACACGCACGAAAAAGTGTAACGTTCCTGAGCCGAGCGTGCAAGCGAGAGAGCGGAACAAGCGATAGAGAGGCACGATCGGCCTAAGCGTTCGACTTGTGGCGCATTTATCTCTCTTCCACTTTATGAAGTGCAAAGTTAATGTGGCTTTCATTGTTTAATACAACAAATAAATGTTAATTTTTCGAAAAAAAATTGTTTTTCAATTAACTCCTTTTTTGTATTATACAAAATAATGATAATTCAGTGATAATATTTCAATTCATGAAAGTATGCAATTTTTCATCAATGTTTTCTTATGACGCTATCACGTAAAATAATCGTCTGTAAACTGACTTTACAGACAACCAATTTTTTGATCGAATTACATCAGTCGACCAACGCCGACCACAGCTATCATGTCCGCTCCATTATCTTTACCACTAAGAGAATATCGAACTTCGTAATTTTTAGAAGTGGATAAGTATACGCGTAGTAATGAAAATCATGACGCATACTAAATCGCACTGACATGTTTGGCGAAAATAGAATATTCTTTGTCAACATAAACAGAGGAAAGTGCAGTGTACAAAAGTGGCTTATAACTACTATAATGTGAACCTTGGTGGCTTCATTACCCCCTTAAATGGCAACATTATTTGACTTTTAATACTGTCTTTTATTTAATGTGCATATCACTAAATATGTTTCATTGAATTTTCGCAACATTTGTAGTAGTTTATTTTTTACTAGCTGACCCAGCCACGCGTTGCTGTGGCACAGTAATTTTATTATGTCTAAAAAAAAAATCTAAAATAAAAGTAGCCTAAGTTACTCCTTATTACATCAGCTACCTGCCAATAAAAGTCCCGTCAAAATCGGTCCAGCCATTTCAGAGATTAGCCAGAACAAACAGACAGACAGACAGACAAAAATTGTAAAAAATGTTATATTGGTGTATGTACCGTATATCTATACTAATATTATAAAGAAGTAAAGTTTGTGTGTTTGTATATTTGTTAAATTGTAAGGGGTAATCTCGGGATTTACTGAACCGATTTTAAATATTCTTTCACCAATAGAAAGCTATATTATTGCTGAGTGTCATAGGCTATATTGAATGCTAGAAAAATTTAAAGAATTTTGTCCACCCGTGCGAAGCCGGGACGGGCCGCTAGTATATTCATATGCATGTAGTAAAAACCGGTTATTTCAATATTACAAACAGACACTCCAATTTTATTTATATGTTTAGATGATGACTAACTAACCCGGCCACGCGTTGCTGGTATAACCCGGCCACGCATTGCTGGTATAACCCGGCCACGCATTGCTGGTATAACCCGGCCATGCATTGCTGGTATAGTAACAAACGCACACACACAAAGTATTGTCATAATATAATGTAGATAGATAGATATACTCACCTATAATAATATTTTCGTTTGTCGTAGCGGTAGTTTTCGTTCGTCTTTTTGTCCCTCTAATTAGTATGTGTTGTACTTTCTTAGCTGCTAGATAAGGCACTAAATTTTGGCTGATTTCTATTTCTGTCTCTTTCACATTGCAATCCTCATACCTGTGGAAAAAAAGGAAAGATATTAATTATCACCTTTTTGAAAATTATAACGTTTTCATTGATTTGCTGTTACTATCATTATAAATTTTGCAGATTGTGCAATTATGGTATCTAAAAAACATCGGTACATAAGAATATTAACTAAGTTATTAAACAAATTGTTCAATTCTAAAATTTGAGAATTCTTCAAAAAACTGGGGTCGAATAGACCCCGAAAAATCTTTAATTCCTTAGAATTCTGCCATAAAAAGAAAACTTTTATAAATTGGCAAAGAGTTTAAGATTGTCTAATTTCTCGAAAATCATTAATAATTTTTACGAATGTTATCCTCTTTCGAATCCATTGAAATTGTATCGTCTTATGCCACTAAGTCACAATCGACTTACAAGTCGCATGAAATATTTACAGTTTCAATCTGACAAATATATAATAATAGGGGTTAAAGTATGAAATTGCCGTTTTATTGCAATAGGTTCTTTGAATTGACATAGAATCTTCATGGTTTGAGGTTTTCGAATGAAACTTTTTTTAAATGGTTTCTATGATGTTCTTTTTTTAAAAAATGTAAAACATTTGAATATCGACTTTCAATTGTTTTTGTTATTCAATTTAGACAAGAAAGATGGATACTGCGAAAATTCGAGTTATTTTTGAATACGAGTTCCGACGCGGAACTAACGCGGCAGAAACAGCCCGCAATATCAATGCTGCGTTTGGAGAGGGGTCTACTAATGAACGCACCGTGCGATTTTGGTTTAAACGCTTTCGTGATGGAAATTTCGACTTAAAGAACGAGCCACGAGGAAGACCGCCCACACAGGTAAATAACGATGAATTAAGAGAGATAGTGGAAGCCGATCCTAGTCAAAGTACCCAGGAATTAGCGGCATGGTTTAACGTTACCTTACCCACAATATTGACTCACTTGCGTCAAATCAATAAAATAAAAAAATACGAAAAATGGGTGCCTCATGATTTGACTGATCTGCAGAAAGAAACGCGTGTTGAAACTTGTGTTGCCTTGTTGAACCGGTACAGAAATGAAGGAATATTGGATCGAATTGTAACATGTGATGAAAAGTGGATTCTTTATGATAACCGGAAAAGAAAAATGCAATGGCTGACCCCAGGTCAAATGCCACAACAGTGTCCTAAAGCAAAACTTACCAATAAAAAGGTAATGGTAACTGTTTGGTGGTCTCAGCATGGTGTTATTCACTATAGTTTTCTCCGATCTGGTCAAGCAATAACGGCAGATGTCTATTGTGCCGAACTCCGAACCATGTTGACAAAACTAGCAGTAAAACAGCCCCGACTCATGAATCGATCTTCACCATTATTGCTCCACGACAACGCGAGACCTCACACAGCACGAGAAACCATTTTGACCCTTCAGGAACTGCAGTTAGAAACCATTCGTCATCCTCCGTATTCACCAGACCTTGCTCCAACGGACTACCATTTTTTTCGTGATTTGGACAATTATCTACGTGACAAGAAGTTTTCTTCCCAGGAGGCAGTACAAAATGCTTTCACACAGTTTGTGCAGTCTAGATCGTCGGAATTCTATCGCAAAGGCATTAATGACCTTCCCATTAGATGGCAGCAATGTATAGATAATAATGGCAACTATTTTGATTAAATAAATTTGTTAAAAATTTAAAAAATAAACAATATAGATTTTCAGTACAAATCGGCAATTTCATACTTTAACCCCTAATATTACATACGAAGCTGATCGCCTACGAGATGTTTGGTTGTGACGAGAATTGCAGACGAGTGATTAAAAAAATTGGAAATTTACGATATCGAATTAAAATTATTAGAAAACGTAGGCTATGCGAAAGTCGAATGATTCAATAATAGGACCTATAGTGGTCATACAGAGTGTGACTGTATGATGCGTCGATTACACGGTTGCATTAACGCAGGAAACATTAACACTTTAAATAACCATATTTCACTAATATATGTATACTCTAAGAACACAAATTTGTTGTTTGTGTGTTTGCTGTCCGCTCTTTGTCCATTGTATACGCGTTACCATAGCAACGTGTTACCGGGTCAGCTAGTCTTGCTTAATATTTCATACGTTATTTATATGATTAGACTCAATGCACCGTGAAGGTTTGAGTATTTTACTGAGGTATTACGCTAGCAAACACAATTTAGTTTATATTCCTGCTATAGATCAAATAAACATCTACCGAAATAAGAAAAAAACTGCGAATTTGACAAAAATAAGGAGACGTTTGCGTAAAAGATAAATATATTTTGATGTTAATTAAGCGTATATTATGTAGTTCTTCTCATCGGTTTTCCATGAAGACGATCGTGAAAAACCCTCAAATAAAGCAATTACCCAATCATGAAAATTATCTAAATGATTCTTTTCAAGACCCATAGTATATTGAAGTCGATTTTCAGAGTATGTCAGCTGCGCCAATTTTTCGTATGACGCCAAATATATTGCAGTAATTTTTTCGACGCCAATAATAAGATATGTGAGATAACTCACAATCTAGATTAAAATCTAGTTACGAATGGGGGAAAATAAATTGACGCAGCAAAAGAAAAAAAATCACCAATACGATTCATCGTAGTATTAAATTTTTATTACCAATCACTCGCATAAATCTTAAGAGATAACAAAGTTTACATGACATAAGTATTAATATTTTTTATCGCGCGATAAATTTAGTCGAATCAAAGGGCCATAAAGAAGGACACCCCTCAGAAGTCAAATCGAAGGACCGCGAACACCACGATGGGCGCCAATATTCTTAGAACGAGCGAGAAGGCGTTTTGCGATATCATGCCGACTCTTTCTAGGCGCCAGTCTGTCCGGCGCCGTCTGCGAGGCGTCTGCCGACGTAGCGGAGCCCGTTACATAACTGGGATAGCGGCCCGTGGCCCGGGACTTGCGATTTGATCCCGCAGAAACCGGGTCAATGAGTTGCTGATAAGCTGACGCGGGGGAAATTTATCTGCAGTATATTAGTACAAGAATTACCGCATTCTTTTCAGACAGTTGCCGCTAATACGGGTAAATTTAATGATTAGCTGAGTCATGTTTAAATTAAGTTCCTTGGACGAACATTTGATTCTATTTAGAACTGGTTGGTAGGATCATTAAATGGGACGCAGTTAATTATGGCACTGCAATGTAATATTTGTTAATTAAACTGTCATATTTACGTCTTTCTTGGTCGACTGGTTTGTGTGTACGTCGGTATTACGCCATCACCGTTGACATTTTCGGTTCTATTCCCGTTTGGGTCAATCTAGAAAATATTTAGTAGGTACTTTCCTTATTCCAGATTTTTACTAATTATTGTCCCGTGTCACAGATAAACAACTATTTATGTGTTTATCTGTGACTATGTATAGTCACAGATAAACACATATGTGTATTTCAGAAATCGTATCAGTCTAAAAGGTCAGGCTAAATCCATTATAAGGATTTATACGTGTAAAGATTTATTCATAAAATAGACACCACCCTACTCTTTTCTAGACACAGTTGCCTTTTTGAGTATTAGGCATTAGATGGCTTCTTGACTTGAGTGGACTAATTGAGTAATGTTAAAACACCGAACACGTTAAGGCTATCAATCTTTCAAGATACTGATGTATTATTAGCTTCGGAGAATATACGGGGTTTTAGGGAAGGGACATTTATTTGTGGAAGTCTTAGAAAATGCAAAAATCTACAAGACGCTATTACATTACTTAGTTCTCATGACAGATGAACTATATACTACAAACACGTATGTATGGAAACACCGGTACACGAGTCAGACTCGAACTTGTCCGGTTATGTTTGGTTCATTCAAAACATGGTTCTACAATGTTTTCTATTTTTATAATGGGTAAGCTCATAGCACTCAGTAGTCCAAGTGCTTAAATTACGAAAATAATTTGGACAGGCGGCTGTAGAAGCCTTCCAAACCCAATCACAAGACAAATAATTGGAGCGGAGCGAGCGAAGCTCCCACGGATCAGCTTCAATGGCGCAATGTCTGTTACGCCATAGCTTCCTGAGTTCTAAGCCGATTTTAATATTTTTTGCGTGGAATCGAATTTACAGGTTTAGGACCAGCTTGTTAGCTAAAATTCCAATCGAAACAAAAAAGAATCTCTTTTTTTAGGTATTACGCTCCGCTCCAATATATGGTGCCAGCGTAGCTTTATGCTTCGGATAGTTAAGTAAGGAGTGGTATTCAATGTTGTAGGTAAGGATATCTTGTGAATGAAGAGATGGCGTCAAGTTAAGAAATATTTGTACATTCAACGAGTCTCTCAAGATCTCGATAGCTCAGTTGGGAGATTATTCGCCTGGATAGCAAGGGCATGTGGCTTCGAGTTCCGCCTAAGCTAAGACAAGTTGAACTACCTTGGGTCAAGTAGTTAAATGTTTAAATAACAAAAATAAAATAGGTTGTGGATGGAACTTCTTGCCTGAGTCTGTGTTTCCTTTTGATAAAAGTCGTGACTTAAATACCCATAGATCGTAAGGTGTAATCTGGTCGCGAGTGATCTCAAGCGCTAGCCCGTATTATATATAAAAAACCTCTTTATATATCAAAATTACATAGGCAAAATTAAGCCTTTTCATACGTGTGCTACTGTGCTACCGACCAATATTTTATTGAGCACGTTCTTAACTACTCAAGGTTAACCAAATGAAGTGTCGAAGCTTCAGGATTAAATGAAAGAAAAAATAAAGTTATTGGTTATTCGTAATATGTGTATTCATCTCAATGATTGGGAGCGAAAGAAAATGCCTTTAAGCCTGTTTAGTTTTCATTAAAAACAATAGAAGGATAAGCCTTAAAAATATTATATTCTGAAAGTACATACAATAGATGCAAGTTTTTCAATTTTCAGTTTTAACGGAAGCGAAATAAAATTCAAAATATACTACGGCATTTCAGCGTAATCGCAAACAAATGATAAAAACTAACAGTGTTTAACTGCGATGAAGTCGGAATCTACTCAACCGATTTTTATGATTGTTTTTCAATTTGATGGTTTTGTTTCAAATTAGGACATAGGATATGAATCATTTTAACTTACACCACAGAAACGCGTGGACGGGTCAGCTAATAATAATATATTTATTGCAAGTCACATCATTATATTAATGTACTAGCTGACCCGGCCACACGTTGCCGTGGCTCAGTTATTATAATTTGCAATATATTTTTTTATTAAAAATCAGCAATAGCCCGCGTTCTGAGCCCGCGCGATAGGCAACCTTTGCAATGTTGATTCGTCGGTGGGAGAATTTTTTTTCTAAAATAAAAGTAGCCTAAGTTACTCCTTATTACATCAGCTACCTGCCAATAAAAGTCCCATCGAAATCGATCCAGCCATTACAGAGATTAGCCGGAACAAACAGACAGACAAAAATTGTAAAAAATGTTATTTTGGTGTTTGTACCGTATATCTATTCATATGCATGTATTAAAAACGGTTATTTCAATATTACAAACAGACGCTCCAATTTTATTTATATTAATATATTGAGGCGCTACAGTAGTCAACTATGAAGTTCACTAATCATAGCCATCATTTAAATGACGAAATGAATGCTTCGAAAACATTACTAATGTAGAACTAAATAGGCATTTAATTAAGTCAAATAAATCAATCGATTTATTGAAGAACTGTCTCTTTAATAAATGCTATGGCGCTGCACCTACATTGTCATACGAACAGTCGAGGTTTGCATAATCTAATAGATAAAATACCAACTGGTTACTCATACTAATGTAGACCTTATACTGCACCGATAAAGATTAAATTAAACAGGTTTGTTTGCATTTTAATTTATGGAGTAGGGTAACCAAGTTTGTTTTAAGAAAAGTTCATCAATATTTTATAAATTGTTTTTGTTTTTAATTGAAAAAGATTATTTATGATGACCAGATCCAAAATATTTTTTTTGAATGTTGAATGATCCCTTGAATCGTTTGCATTAATTAAATCTAATCATATGTTTTGGTATTTGGCCAATACATATACGTTCGGACCACTGCATGACAACCTACAAAGCCTACAAACAACATGTTAAAAGACATTTTTCTGCGTCCGCCTCGAAACCGAATAATTAAATATTTTAAATTTAAATAAAAAAAAATATTTTTATTTCCGGTTAATTCTTCTTTATTTTCTTATATTTTTTTTAAGAAATAATGTCAAATACAACAACAGCTATAAATTCTTTAAAATAATATATATAAAAAAGAATTTTTAGGCACCCATCTATTTAAATTTAAAAATATTTTTATTTCAGGTATTTTTTATCTAAATGTTTTGAATTAATCTTATTAATTTTTATTTAATATTAATAATTTTTAATACATTACGTCAAATACTAGTTGCTTTTGTTAACAATCATAAAAAAAAAATTTTAGACACCCATTTTATCGCGAAAGTTGCTTAACCTCTACAATGGGGACCAGTCATGTTTTATGTTATGAATGCAGTTTTATAGACATTGAGAAACTAAAACATAAAGTGCAAAAATTTTTGTTCTACGACCAAAACTCACAAAGTTATGAGCAAAATACCGAACGAGGTTCACAGAACGCGCGAACGCATGTGATGACGTCACAATGACCCAGCGCTTGCCGCCGAACCACTGCGCGCCCCGACCGCGCGGTTTTATTCTGTTTGCGATACTCGTCCAACAGGGAGCTTAACGTCACCAGTTTATACCCAATCGATTAATAAGTGATTTTATTTGTTTATTATTAGAAGGTTGTTATTATAATATAACAAATGAGTGGTCGAAATAAGGTAGATATTGGTTTTGAGCAAGCGCAAACCGATAATCTACCTAAAATTGATACCTTCATGGTATTTGATTGTCTTAATAATCATTTAAACTACGCAAGCGCTTAAATTCGTGATTGGAAACTTCAGAGGTAAGCAAATCTCATTATCAACCTAATCAGAACAGAAGGATAATAAATCGGTAGGTACACGTACTTGGATTAGCCTATAAAATACCCAAAAGGTTTAGGTTAGTCAGCCAGGGCAGTTGTTGTTGTTGTAACTACCTACGCCGTTATTTTCAACATTGTTATTTAGATGTGTATGTAGAAACTTGACTGTTTAAAGAAAAATATTATGTATACAATAAATAAAATTAGACTTAAATACTTCATTTGACAGGAATGTACCTACGTTCTTTGGACACGTAATTTTGAGCTTTGATTTAACGAAATCGCTATGTTAAGTCCTAGTATTGTTAGTAGGTAACGAATTGATTAATGATTAATTTCATTTCAATCTCATTGACTTGCGTATTGTTGTCGTCTAGTTTTGTAAGTGCAAATGAATTTAAGAAACAAAGTGATCGGTATACTTTATTCGTTTTTCATTTCGATTAATTTATCTCTTTTATTTTATCGTTGTTTCCATTAAGATGGGGTATTTAGTGAATTTATCCTTCACTGCTTCTTTGATATTAATCTGTACACCTTTGGTTTTCTGGCCAGTTTGATGATATTCTGGCAACTCATTTACATTTTCTGGTATAGAAAGTGGATCATTCTTTGAATCATCTTCAATCTCAAAATATTCTATATCTTGCCTTTTCTTAAACCCAGGTCTCTCAGCTATGTTTTTTGAGGTTTTTGGCAATCAAACTTATGAGGCAATACCCTTCTTCAATCTAAGCATTCCTCCCACAAGATTTTATACTTTTATACTTGTGGTCTTCCTAGTTCCTTGGGGTCGAGGCGTGATTATTGTACAAAATTATGTTGAAGAGGCAGACGGACACTCGAATGAAAAAAGTTTTATTTAAATACGTCTGTTTTCGCATGGAAAGCGTACAACAGACAGACAGTCAAGAAATTCAAAAACAATATTTTCGGTTTCTATTGCGTGTATGGAGCCCTTCTAAAGCGATTATTCAAAAAAATATTCAATGTACAGAATTCACTTTGTCTACAGTTTCATTACATGTATAGATAGATATATATTCCCCAAGGTGGGAATATTTCCCTATGTTCCCGGAATTATCCCATATGTTCCGAGGAACTTCGGGGATTATTCCCGGGAACGGCATATTTTATTGTAGTTAGACCTGAGTACACCCTGGTTTTTACCCGACTACAGAGGAAGGGTTATTAGAAACTTGACTTCTTACACTTTTTATCATTTATTTACTCATTGAAATATACATAGTACGACCCTTTATTTTTTTTAACATTCGTAGACAAGTTTTACTAAGTTACCTACCTACCTGTTTACCACACGAGTAATGATGATAAAAGTTGGTATATGATATATACTTATATCAAAATGATCCTCGCAACAAAATCTTGAAGCTTGGCACGAAAGCGGAATTTTGTCATCCCTCTTCATGACAGTACACCATTTTTTGCGTACTTTCAGGTCATTTGGCACATTGAAAAACAGTTTTTCAGGTGTACTAATTGAAGTATTAGTACATTTCGGTACTATACAGTACTTATAATGCGGCATATTTTCACTTAAAAATCGCAAAACCACAACACTACCCACGCAGATCGAGGGAATCTTAATAAATGAATGGCGGAGAGCGCGCTCGCGGGCGAAAAGGTAATCGTGACGTCACATAAGCTATTCGGCCGCCCCACGGTTGGCTTGTACAAAATGTGTAATATCTTCGCAACCAATGGACCATTTCAATGATTTAAAAAGTATCGTACCTAAACGAGTTAAAGGAACAGCATTATATAGATAATATATGCATTTTCCGACTTGATACGGGGACCCATTGCCGGCAGAAGAAGCCAACAACTACTCCATCGAGCTTCGGATACTACTAAAAAATTATTAAATTGCTCTCATTAGAGCGTATCTGGATGGTGTCTTAAACTTTTCGGAGCTAATGACTGAACCAGACAAAGTGCCAGACAACGTGTATTGTCCAACGAAACACTCAACTCATAGAGGTTCTACAAAGCAAATGCTACCGCAGGAACAGTGGCTGTGTTGTCGACGCGTGCCATATCTGCTCGGGCGCTCGATAACCGGCGCGTGCGCCTGTTGATAATGAGGGCGCCTATGTCTGCCTACTCATTGTTAACATATTTATAGACAGAAGCTACTACGAAATACAAACGTGTACTTATGTTCTGGATGACTTAGTTTAATTTTTTCTTGTACATGTATTTACGCATTATACGTGTATTATTCTGCCAAAGCTCAGAAAGGTTTGTCGCGAGAACCCGTACTCAGAATAATTAACATATGTGCTTAAAATATAACCTCTTTTATTATACACAGTTATCAATCAATATCTTTAGTTTTTCGTAATTTTATTTGAAATGTTATGTTCAGATTCAGTGTTAGCAAGTTAATAACTAATATAAAAACGTTTTTGATTCTTTTTTTATATCTTAATATATATAAATTACGTGTCACGTTGTTTGTCCGCGATGGACTCCTAAACTACTTAACCGATTTTGATTAAACTTCGCAACTATCTGTTATTTGATCTAACTTAAAAGATAGGATAGGTTTTATTTTAATTTATAACACAGCAACGCGTGGCTGGCTAGTAGGCAGCTAGTTTACTTATAAAAAATGAGCTATGGAATTCGAAAATCGGTCTGTGTTATGTAAAAAATCGATGGAAAAGTAACTGGTAAAACAATAAATTGATTACATAATGTTTTACTGATGTAAAAATACAAGTCAGATTGGGTGAAAATATTGCTTATACTATGCCATCTATAATAACATGAGTAATTGGGAGAACTGTTCACATTTGACAAGCTAAAATGGTCGTTATGACAAATGCACGTAAGATAATAATCCCATCGTCCTTATAAGTATGTAGAGAACGGAACGAGCTCATTTGTCTCCATTGAATGCACTTAAAGCAAATTAAAACGCAGTGGACTTCAACACTGCAAAACTTTATCTGAAAGCAAGTGATATTGTTTAACCTTTATAATCTTAATCTTTTTATTAATTTATACTCAAGTACTGTTACGTACTAAGATTGAATAAAAAACACAGTTATAAAGCAAAAGGAAATTTAAACCTCATTTAACGATTACAGGTTTTTCAAGCTCGCAGTTGCTGGAAAGTGATTGCAACACCGTCTCGCTGGCTATAGACTGTACGCATTACATATAATTAAAACAAATTGAGTCACCTTTATAGGCCCCAACTCCTATGTTTCAGTGTTGTAAGCAATATTAAAGAAATTAAACTTTTTTAGTTTATTTTTTATTTATCCTTATACTGTCGCTTACTATCCGGCGACTTACCGCCGGTTCCTATATTCAACTGATAGTTATGGTATAAAAGATACTATCCGTTTTTCTATTACCGACTACGAGTCGTAGATACCGTTTCACAATTCACTTTCTATGCCTGCTGTCAACGAGCATCCGTAGATCGTTCAAATACCGAGCCCTCACAGATGTGCGTTTAGTTATACGCAAAATTTAATTTCAAAATTGCACAAAATTTAAAACATTATAAATTAGATTCATATAATTTAGATTTATTGTGTTAATAATTACAATGGTAATAATATTATTATAATTTTACAATCGACGTGGTATTTAACCTTTTTCTTACCAAACAGACGTTTGTTTGTGGTTTTATTAGATTGACATCCATCATTTTTTCCAAAATAAAAACCCAGGTTCTTCATCTATAACTGTTACTGTCTAATAATTATTACAAATTTTATAGTGGAAAGTATAATACCGTTTCCAATAGTGTTTTACTTACATCTTTTGCAAAAAAGAAATTACGCCGGTGAGTATCAGATATTATCTATTTGATCTACTCGTATATCTAACAAACTTTACCAACGTGTCTACCGCTTAAAATATTGCAATAATTTTGAATTGGCAAATCTTCATTCAGGTATATTTCTGTTACAGAAAACAAAGAAGGCTATATCAAAGAAGCAAGGATGACGTTGCCCTGCATTTGGATCTCAAGCAAAACAATCCATTGATTACAACAAAATTGATCCACATTGCAACAAAACAACAAAAAACTAACCCATTTTAGTGTGAGCTTCTTACAGTTATTGTAAAATAAAACAGTTTTAAAAGTTATTGAATTTTTTATTTTTCCACTTTTGAATTCGTTTTTGATGCAGGCAATTTTTTCTCCTACTCTTGATATAAAAGGCACAAACTGCGACAAACAAACTGGATCTAGGTGGGTCCATAGGTAGATGTAAACTGAAAAAAAAAAAATATTTGCTTTAACCAAATGATCCCATTGGTCCCGTCCAGCACTATCCCCCGGAGTGAAATAATGCTTCCCACATAGTACACGTTTAAAGGCAACGGATGGGACGAATGGTCATCCCTGACATGACAACGAGAATATTTCCCCTCGAGCACCTGTAGGCTAGAAGTAAATGGTCTCATGAGGACAGGACTCAGGATAGTACATGTATGCTCGTACATAATTGGATTATGATTCATTATTCAATGATTACGAGTATAAGCAATACTCACTTATTAAAATATTCTGAGATCAATCCCACAAAGTCTGCTACTGATATGAGCATTGTTCTTAAAGCATAAAACCTTAATGTCAATAATAGCGGATGTAGTGGATATACCCCATGACTCCTGCAAGTACATCAATAAATTCATGATCATAGGGTTTTGGCAGTTATGTTATGAAGGTTATGTCTTAAGGTTATATTGAGAGTATACAAAGGCCTCCAAAATACTAACCTAGCTCCTGTTACTCCTAAGTGTTACTGTTCAACAGTTTCTTTATCGAGTCAAAATTTCACTTGAAATTTGTACGAATCCGGTGTCGCTATATAATCCGCTCTTTCTTCAGACACTTTATCTTCTTCTAAATCTGTTTCACTGTTTTCCGATATAATATCGAACATTTCTGTATCACTATCTCAACTCGTCATTTCTTCATATTTCTTGCAGGCAGAGCGTAAACAGTGAAATATACATTTTAACCGACTGAAATTGGCCGGTAACCGAATGACATTACGAATAATAATATTGACAGTCTACTGACGGTTAAAATATTTATAGGAACGGCATAAACTGTCATCTCCATACAATATGCTAACTACCTCTTACTAGTAGCCCTCCCATCCGTTAGTAGCAAGCCAACGGTAAGTTGCGCTACGAGACGTTTTTTATAGGAACGGTTTTAGCTTACGCTTCGTATAATATACTACTATGCGTAGCAAGAACGGATAGTTTTTTAAATATAGAAACCGGCGGTTAGTGGTCACATGCTAGGTTATCTATTATGAAAATAAACATTTTTAGACACATACATATAGTGACATATAAATCTTTAAATGTATAACATTTTTAATTATGATAGAAAAATATATTGTGCACTCGAGTTACTGTAGAATTTGTTGTACTGGCTCGATATTTGTATTACGTATTGAGCAATAAAAGCGAGCAAACCGATTCAGCGCCAGCGTTACTTTGTATCAAACAATGACGCAAGGTTTCATTATTAAAATCAATTATTTATGGGTGCAACTTTCACCGTAAAGGGCTCTGCCCACATTTTAAGCGTAGGAAGCCGTCCTACCTACATCATGCCGAAATAATGAGGAGGCGTTACGAAAACAGACTATTTCTTAGTTTATTTCAAATCGATGACCATCTTAACTATTATGTATTGTAAAGAGAGTGGATTTTGTAAGCATAACTTTTTGGAGACTTCTTTCATACGTTGTTCCCAATGGACATATTTAGGCTGTACCTACAGATATTTTCTTTTCAGGTGTCAAACCAAATATTTGGAATAATTATGGAATCTTATGTTCCTCTTATAATTATTATGTTAATCTTATACAAATCCTCTTAGTAGTCAAAAATTTGATTACTATAAAAACAGAACATGGGTTTAATAAGGTTTCCTATTTAACGCAAAAAATAATACTTTATAACTAAAAGTTATAAAGTATTATTTTTAATATTACTATTACTTATTTATTTATTTATTATAACAGATTCGCCAGCTACATACAATTATACATTACAATGAAAAGCTTATTTTGGGTGACAAGTCTTTACAGGCAAATACAACAATTCTAATTATTTGTCGATTACAAAAAGGAAGTACCTACCTAACATTTTAAAAACAGATATTTAATATTTTAAGTTTAACAAATTTAACAAGTAAATAAATTTAAGTTGGAAATTTTCTTGAATTTAAATAATACGATACATCAACTACAATTAGAATCGAATGTTGCCAAATACTTACTTTTAAACGCGTGATTGCAATCTTGAAAGATGTCGATATCAGTATCATTTAAATTATTGTAGGGTGGGGCGCACATACCCAGGTTAGTTCTACAGTGAGGTAAATTAAAGATGTCTGTTAAAGGCTGCCTTGGTATATGGTAGGGAACAGTGAGATTCGGCGTAACTATTAAGGCATAACTACTTTGGCATAATGTTTATAACACGCCGAAAAAACTCCAGTGTGAACGATGACAACGGGCTCAGAGAAAAGGTATGTGTTTTGCATTCAATGAATTAAATTTCGTATGCAAAATAAGCTATTGTTATACTATCCTAGCCAAATTAATAGGACATTGCACCTACTTTATTATTATTTTTTTAGATTCTAATAACCGTCAACATTTGTCTCTATTAGACGATAGAACAGTAAGCCTTAAAACTTTCTCTAATTTCGATTAATTAGAGCAAAACGATTTACCCTAAATAATAATTACTTGACGACCGTTTGGTGCAACGGTAGTGATCCTGCCTTTCGCACCGATGGTCCTGGGTTCAAATCCCGGAAGGGGCAGATGTTTTTATGATGAATATGAAGATTTGTATCGGAGTCATGGGTGTTTTTATATATATATCTATGAATATGACATATCTATGTATCAAATATGTATGTCTATCCGTTACCCTAGTATCCATAACACAAGTCTTACAGTGCTTACTTTGGGCTAGGCTAATTGGTGTGAATGTAAGATTTATTTTTATTTATTTATTTATTACGCCTAAAAAAACCCGGCCAACGTAATGTTACGTACAAAGTTTTAGTTAAGTAAAAAAATCACGTTTGTTGTATGGGAGCCCCCTTAAATATTTATTTTATTTTGTTTTTAGTATTTGTTGTTATAGCGACAACTGAAATACATAATTTGTGAAGATTTCAACTGTCTAGCTATCGCGGTTCTTGAGATACAGCCTGGTGACAGACAGACGTACGGACAGACAGCAAAGTCTTAGTAATAGGGTCCCGTTTTTACCCTTAGGGTACGGAACCCTAAAACCAGTATGCTAAGAAACCATTACGTCAAAGTATTATTATAACAAAATAAAATCAACTCGCGTTCAATGACACATTAATAAAAGAAACGCCCTGTATATTATGTCCTTAAAATTTTTCTTATATGGTGGAGGCTGGTTGCTCATAACGATATAAATAGATTAATAGACTTTTCCTAGTACCACCTCAATTAGATAGCTTAAACTCAAGTGTTTATAATATTTTTGAAATGTTTACTATGTACATTATAATTATTTTTAACTTTTCTTTACAACTGACAACATTTCAATTTTTCAACCGCCTAGTTTGTTGAATTTAAGACAGCCTGTATATTATTTTTTGTTCTATTTTAACGTGTTTAACCACTTGTCAGTCTACCCCACACCCCTCGACAGTCCCGGTAGCAATTGCTACCATATTCAAATTGACGCGTGGACTGTTGTTTTTTGACGTGACAACGTCTTATAAATTGGTTTGCCGGGTGACACTTCAAGAAACTGCGTTACGCTCCGCTCACGTTATGCGCTTACAATGAGAGCGAGTGATAGGCACGCGTCCCTTCCACTCGGGCATGGTTAGCCCGCCTAAGAGCGAGAGAGACAGACATAAAAAGTGGAAGGGACGCCTGCCTAAAAATTAATGTTTTAAATATAATTCTTTGTATAAATAAATGTTTTAAATTGTTACTATTATTTCATCCTTCTTCCTACTATACGAATGAATATTCACATTAAAATTATTTTACCACTAAAAGTCGTTGTCACGTAAAACTTTCGCCCGTATACCGACTTTACAGGCAACCAACCAGTTTTTTTAAATGACGATTAATTTTTGAGTTACAGAGATCCAAATATTCTGTGGTAGATGCTTTATTTAATCAGCTTTACGGTAATATTTTTTGTTAAAATCATTTTTTTATTCAAAGAAACGTCACTTCGTCAATCTGTCTGCTTCTAACAGACCTTAATTACTTGTCTCACAGAGATAAATGAAAAATGAGTTTGCCTGAAAATCATAAATGTAAAAAAAATACCGAGTCAATACAATTCGTACAATATTTCAAATACCTAAACTTATAAAAAGCGTAGCCTAATAAAATGTTGCCAACTTCACGGTATCAGGTCATTCAGACTAATTTCGCTCTAGGAAACTAAAGCTCCATCCCTTTTACTCATATTGACTATGAGCAGTATCTCTGATAGCTTTCTTTACCAAAAAAATGTTTGTACAAATTCAGATTAGACCTACATAACTTCATTTTCTGAAAAGCTTGAAATGCATATCGGTCACAAATCTATGGTAGGTAGCTCACCAATCAATATTTATTGCGAATATAGGTTTAATAAGTTTACAATAGTACTTCTAAAAATTGAGTCATCATACAAATCAATATTTTATAGCAAACATTAGAAAGTGACGACTATAGAAACCTACCTATACTAATATTATAAAGCTGAAGAGTTTGTTTGTTTGAACGCGCTAATCTCAGGAACTACTGGTTCGAATTGAAAAATTCTTTTTGTGTTGAATAGTCCATTTATCATCGAAGGCTTTAGGCTACATAACATCACACTGCGACAAATAGGAGCGAAGCATCGGTGAAAAATCATAATAACAGCAATTGACGCGGACGAAGTCGCGGGCAACAAGTAAATTTTCTTTTCCTAGTCACATTTAATATCGTACAAGACGGTACATCTCTATTTCCGTTCCCTACAATACTTTTTATAATTGGAGTTACCCTATTGATACTGATGCTTAAAATAGATCATTTATCTTTCACTGCACTCCAAGATTGATTCCTGGTATGAAGAGCTTCTCCGACAATGATTCATAGCACGAAGTTTTAGTAACTGTTGCGTAAATATTGGATTGTTACCAAATCTAGGATACTAGATGTGTACATATTAATAGCGTATAGCCAATATTAAAGATTTAGTCTTATAAATGTAAAGTAGAAAATAATCGACGACCGGTTTGCCAAGCGGGTGAGACGCTACCTTGGAAGACAAACGGTCCCAGGGTTGTGTCCCGGTAAAGGCATAATAAGAGCATTTGTGCTTGAGTCATGGGTAAGTTATATATATTTTAATTATATAATTTATTAGTATTAAATACTTACTTAGGTAAGTATTTATCTCTGTTTCCCTAGCAGCCATATATAATAAAAGCCTCACAATGCTTACTTTGGGCTAAACTAGTTATTATTAAAAAAAAATACAATTATTATTATTGTCGCACATATGTGTATGTCCGCTTATGTGATGCAATGAACTTATATGCTTATGATTTAACAAATTATTGAGAGAATGAGCCCAGCCTACCCTACCTTTGAATTTACAGATTTTTCTACTCCTTTGATTTTGGTATCCAGACTATATTTTTAAGTTACTCCTATACATCAAACCAGTTTCTTAAAATTGATTGATATTAAAAAAAAAAATTTACAGTGAATATCTTTACGAATTGGAAATTTTAAAACACCTTCCATAACAGATACCTATGAAATGTTGTAAAGCTTAAAATATTATTTCGAATAACATTCGTGGACGTTGTCGCGCGAAGCGCCGAGGCGTGACGTCACGTAAGTGTCATCCATTGAGAGGAAGCTCGACCTCGTTATTACTATAAAAATAAACAACCACATTATGACAGGTATTTTATTAAAGTTATTAAAAATAATTTGACCCCTGTCAAGCAATCCTACTGCCGACTTATAATTATGTGAAATCCGTTTAATTTTTTTTTGGGACTAACTCTCCTCTAAAAGGTTGACAAAGGATACAATGCTCATACAGCCTTGTCATTTATTAATTACTTTGTTGATATATAGTTACAATTACTAATTATTTTTAAGATAGTATAATATTAGAAAGCACTTTATGTAAACTTTTATGTTTGTGGTTGTCTCGATAAAAAAAATAAACAGTTCCTACCCCATAATATCAATATTAAACATCGATTTTCAACTCAAAATCTAACACATAAAACTCAATGTCAAGTTTAATATTATCAACAGATAACATATGCTAATACATTGTGACGGGAAGTCATAGTTGTATTTAATCTGTGACTTCAAGGATCTACTGTGCTGAACCAGTAAGAAGTAGGTCTAGTTTGGTTTATTTCCCAGACAACCTTTGTTATATTTTAAGCGGAACATAGAGATTTTTTATTAGTTCCTACATATGTTTTAACGTAGCTTAATATTTGTAATTCATACCTTTTTTTAATCATCCGTTGGTAGATAATTTTGTGGCTGGTTTGTTTTTTATCAAATATATTTTTTGAGAATCCTGTGCTAGAGATATAGCCAAAAGAAAAATATTTTTTTCTCATTTTATGTTAACTTCTGTTTTGATAAGAAATATATTCTTTGAATGTATTTCCATCATTAAACAAATATATAACACAATTTAAGTAGAAGGAATACTAGGAATAGGTTGGTTAAAGCGTATTTAAAATGACGCTGTAAGGAAACGAATTAATCTCTTCTTTGACAGCCGGTATGCCCCATGAGAAGTGATCCTACCTTCAAAGCCAAATAGTCCAATGTTTGAATCCCGAAAATTTATAAAGGTATTTATACCGTAGTATTCATAAAACAAATCCTACACTGCTTACTTTACAAAGAGAGTATATTCCATAATATAAAGATACGACCAAAAATTTGAGTTCCCAAAGCTTAATATAAACTCGTCCACGCGAAATACTTAATAAATTACCTCAAGAGTCAGCTGTAGAGAAAAGTTATCATGTTTTCACAAGGAAATTGTTCTTAAAATAAGTTATAATATATAGGAATTTCTAGAAGAATAATTTATAAACTTAATATTTACTGTAATAACTTGTGCCCTACAACAGGGTCTACAATGTTCTTTTTCCTATTTTGTACAAGATGACCATTATAATTGCAATTAATGATTTATTTATTGATAATTTGGGTTAGGCTTATTACTGTGAATGTAACAACTATTACGATTATAACTTATACAATGTGTCCCGTCACTAGTGTCGGAGCCTTTAATGGTGTGAAATATGGCATTTTTTATCGACAAATTGCCCCTCAAATTTAGTTTTCCTCAAAAGGCCAATAATAAAAAAATACACAAAAAGGAATCTATTAGTTTTCTTTAATTATTTTTTCTATTTTTATTCCGTGACAATTGAAACATGATGGCTGTGTAACTGTTGTCTATATGTTTAGCTATCAAATGACACCTTTTTTATGTTGATAGGACATTTACATGAGTAGTGGTGGTCGAATTAGTATGAGATATGATATGATAGTTGGTCACCAAGAAAACAAAATGGCGGCCGTAAGAGAAAAACAAAATTTGAGGGGCAATTTGACGATAAAATATGCCATATTTCACACCATTAAAGGCTCCGACACTGGTGACGGGACACATTGTATATTATGTTTTAGAATGCATATTCAAAGAGTGAATTTGGCATATAAATTATATATTTGTTGACGAATAGATTTGTCATTGTACCCAAAGACCGTGACCTATTCAAGAGATAACGGAGAACCTGTTTAAGTCTGATAGTATGCAAACATAATAATTACTCTGATGAACTAAAACAACTGTCTTTGAACGAAACGAGTTTATCATAAAGATACACGAACTTGCCGAAGAACAAAAACCATTATTATGCGATAAATAATTTGGCGACAATTTGGGGCAACGTTAGCGATCCTGCCTGTCACACCGATGGTCCTGGGTTTGAAGTCCCGGAAGGGGCAAATGTTTGTGTGATAAATACTAGGCGATGCAGTCGCTAAGCATAAAGCTAAGCTAACACCATATATTGGAGCGGAGAGTAATATCTAAAAAAAGAAAAACTTTTTTTTTTGTTTCAATGGGAATTTTTGCGAATTTCAAAATTCGGGCTCAGTCACAATCTGGTTCTAA
The DNA here is from genome assembly GCA_927399485.1 of Calamotropha paludella. NCBI lineage: Eukaryota > Metazoa > Arthropoda > Insecta > Lepidoptera > Crambidae > Calamotropha > Calamotropha paludella. Next base: position 7,957,708 of record OV656830.1, on the reverse strand, counting down.
ACCTGTTGATTCGATTTTACACAAAAAATATTAAAATCGGTTGAGAACGCGGGATGTTATGGCATAACAGACATTGCGCCTTTGAAGCTGATCCATGGGAGCTTCGCTCCAACAAGCATTTGTACCTGAGTCATGGGTATTTATATATTTATTTCTATAAATATTACATATATGGATATGTATAGGATACATAGGTATCCTATATGTATGTCTATCCGTATCCGTATGGATACTAGGTGTATCCATAACACAAGCCTAGTGCTTACTTTGGGTTAGGCTAATTGGTGTGAATGTAAGAAATATTATTATTATTAAACTACATCACTTACTAACTTAACGTCATGTAAGTTAATTTGTCAAATGTTATAGGTAAAATGTACTCAATTATACTTTGTTCAATGTAGGATGATACTTTTGACAGGTGACACCAATATAAAGGGTATAAAGTTGGTATTGCAATATCAAGCCAAACATAAGGAAACAAACGCAACCTTAGTACGTAGCAATAAGGAAGTGACACCTGTCAAAAGTATCATCCTACATTGGACAAAGTATAAGCAGACATGTAAGTCATTGTGATGGTACTGTATCATGAAGTTCGTACAATGATGCTTTTAGAAAGATGCCATAGAAACCCTACGAATACTCAACATTCCAATCCGTTAAGCTCGTTGGATTTGTCTTGACAAACACCATAGTTTGTTCTTTTTCTGTCCGATAGTAAAATCTTGCTTTTAAAACATAAATTTATCTCGGCTTATAATACGAACACTTGATTAAGCCTGATTGAGTGTCTGCTTTTAAATAAACCTCTTGACGACTAAAGAATTTTATCGTTTATGAGATCCAGCATGCGGCGACACTTTCTTCCAATGGGGCATCTTGAATACTTTCTCAGTGTGACACATACATTTCACTCAAGTATGTACAGTCACGAGATTAATTTCATTTCGTTAAGATGACATGTAAGCTCCGTAGAACCATATCAAACTAAATCGGCCAAAAGCAAGGACACAACAATTTAGTTAGTTTGACAGGGCATTTTCCGCACTTAGCCTCTTGATTGGGCCATTGTACGTAATTAAGTTTTCTTCTTTTACGCTTTCGTTTCTTCCGCCTCCATGCAGCCTCTGTCTGTCACACCTATGGTAAATAGATGTTTATTTAGAGGACAGTGTCCGGCTATAGTACCCAGTACTTTACGGATTGGGACACAACAATATAGAAATAAATAATGGATGTACTGTATACGCATTCTATTTCATGAAAAGGCAAGGAAACCTTTGTATATGGTGGTATACACATTAGGACCACATATAAAAACGCCGTGTGGTACCACTCAAGGTGGAATAGTTAGCCCTTCTTCCATAAGGATTTCGTAAACGTACTAATGATATTGAAGGTAATCACTAAGGAAGGAAGGTAAATAAATGACGATAAATTCAACGTTATTAAGTCGATAAAAGACTATTTAATATTGCTTAAAATTTTTATAAGTGTTAGTCTTGAGTAAAAACGATAAATATTTACAAATAAGCACGACCCCAATCAGTGACATCGTTATCCTGCTACCAATTGACTTGGGGATTGTGAATTATAAAGAAAACTATAAAAAAGTGCCGGACGACGTGTGGTTGGCGTGAAATAAATAAGCAAAAAGTTAGTGAAGCATTATACTAATTGTCGGAACCGGTGATTTGTGACGATAATATTACAGTGAGGTGGACTTTTAGTGTATTTAGTTTAAAAGAAATTTCATAACAATATTATGTTAAAAGGACGGTCGCCGTATATTGTCTCACGTTCTAAAAATTGAACTTTGGACCCTAATCACTTGGCTTCTGAGTTGAATGCTCCCGCGCCGTATCTTATGCCTTAATTTGACATCATATGTAAGCGCACGTTTGGCGGAGAAGATACATATGCGGTTTGTGCTCGCTCATTACGTCGTGGGGATAAGTTCGTAACCCAGAATACAATTAGTTTTTTTTGTTTTTCTTTTTTTTTTTTTTTTGGTGTTGTTCTCGAACCCTTGAAGATATATTGTCTGTTTTTTTTTTAATTTATTTTTTCAATAGATATCATCAGAGTTGCTTGATTTTTGTTTGATATATTGTACCGTAACAGCAATCTGCGGCACAAATAGATTAACTTTAAACAATTTATTAATCAAACAATTGAGTGCAGAAAAGATCTTAATTATGAATTGCAACGCATGCAACAAACATATTAACAGCAAGGAGTTCCTTAAGTGTCAACTATGTGTGGCTCGATTTCACTATCAGTGTCTCAACTTAGAGAGGAAACAGTTTCTTGCCTTTTCGAAAGATCACATGTCTAAGTGGATATGTCCAACATGCAGTAACATCACTCGTCGTACTAGAACTAATGATAGCACGCCGGTGCGCCATAACAGTTTGTTTCCACCGTCCGAAGACCCTCTGGACATGTCTTGCGATAATTCCGATCGCAGCACAGCAAACTCATCTCCCCCTACTCCCCAGGCTGTCCCTAGTGGTTCGGGCACATCCTTAGCTACACAACACGAAGTCACGATGGACAAGATAAGCGTTCTACTAGAGCAAAAACTCAACGCATCGTTATCAGACTTTATGAAATCCTTTCGTGTGGCTATTAGGGAGGATATCAAGGATATGGTCAAGAGCGAAATTGAAACAGCCTTACAAACTGTCAAGAACGATTTTAGTGCTACCACGGACTTTATATGCGCGGAGCAATCTACGCTGCGATTGGATGTCGATGGAGCTGTCGGTAGAGTTAAACAGCTTGAGAATGAAAATACCCGCCTAAAGTCGGAACTTGCAGGATTGGCTACAAAGCTGGTCGGAATTGAAAAACTGTCTCGTAGCTGTAACATAGAGATGCAGGCTGTGCCAGAACACAGAAACGAAAATGTTTTGTCAATATTCAAAAATCTTTGCGAAACAATAAAAGCACCAGTGGAGGATGGACACATTAGCGCTTGCCGTAGAGTTGCTAAACTTAACGCTTCTTCTAAAAGACCGCGAAATATCGTAATAACCTTGTCGACACCCCGCATACGAGATCTGGTGCTTTCAGCAGCTCATCGTTACAATAAAGCACACCGTGGCAGCGGTTTGCTCTCCTCGGACCTGAACGTCACGAGTGAACCATGTAGATTTTTTATTACGGAGCACCTGTCTCCGGAACAGAAGTCGTTACACGCAGCTACCAGAAAACTAGCTAAAGAGCTTAATATTAAATATGTGTGGATAAAATATGGGCAGATATATGTTCGCAAACATGACTCGGATGGAGCTATTCTAATAAAAGATATGGACTCTTTAAAAAAACTACGTTAAGCTTGTTTTTTTTTTCTTTTATTTTGCGTTTCTTTTTTATTTTTTGGATCTCTTTATATAGTATTAAATTGTTGATAATAATGTATAACATATTTTACCAAAATATAGGTCGAGCTAGATCTAAAACCAGGGATATATATTTGAACTTGTTGTGTAATAATTATGATATTGTATGTTTAACAGAGACAAATTTTGATGATAGCGTCTATGACAGCGAATCAATTGATGACCGGTATAATGTTTTTAGAAGGGACCGAAATAGCTCTTGCTCTTTGAAAAAAGATGGAGGCGGTATCCTTGTCGCAGTTAAAAAATATATCAATGTTGTCCGTCAGGTATCTTGGGAATCCGGTGTTGAGGATATCTGGCTTACTGTTCTCTCGCATAATCCAGGGGATCAACTGTTGCATATTTGTCTTTGTTACTTGCCCCCTGATTTGCCATTGGATGGTGCTACCGCGTTTCACCAAAACTGTCAGAGGATTATTCTTAATTCCACTCACAGGGATGAATTCTTATTATTGGGAGATTTTAATACTGGCAACATTACTTGGTCACCGGGAAGTAGCACTCGTGCTCTTGTGCCTATGGATCCTCGGGATGCCAGGGCGTGTCTTCTCTCTGAAACAATTAGTACTTGTGACCTAGCACAGTTCAATAATATTCCTAATAAAAATAACCGCTATCTTGATCTTGTGTTATCCAGTGTTCCCGATATCGAAGTACTCGAGGCAGATCCTTTATGTCGTGTGGATGGTCATCACCTAGCATATTATTTGGGGATTCCTAATATGAAACCTCCTAAGCCCTTAAAACATAAAAATAAGAAACGTTATAACTTTTTTAAGTGCAGTTACGACAGTTTAAAATCAGAATTAAATAATGTCGTTTGGAGCGATATTTTTTCGGCTTTGAATACCGATGCCTGTGTTGCTCAATTTTACAATAAAATTTTCGAAATAATAGACAAACACACACCATTGTATAGAAATGCCTCTTGCAAATATCCTATCTGGTATAGCCAGGGCTTAAAAAAGTGCATTAAGGAAAAAAATAAATATCATGCACGCTTTAAAAAGTTTGGCAATCCTAGGGATTACGATACCTTTGTTTTGCTTCGCACAAGAAGTAAATCTCTTATGGAAACATGTTACAAAACATTTTTATCAATAGTCGAGGATTCTTTGGATGAAAGTGCAAAGATGTTCTGGCGATACGTAAATAGTAAAAAAGGCAGTGGTGTACTACCTGCGACTATGTCATTTAAAAATAAGGTTTCTTCCGACGGTCAAGGTATCTGTGAACTTTTTTCAGAATATTTTGGTTCAGTATTTGTTAGTTCTTCTTGCGCGGAGCCGGTGGTATTGCCGGACATACCTAATATTTATAACTCTACGCTTCATGAATTCACTATTTCGCAACAAGACATATTACGTAAAATTAAAGAGTTGGATGAGAGAAAGGGAGCGGGTCCTGACGAACTGCCCCCCATGTTTGTTAAACGTTGTTCAGATGAGCTCTCTATTCCTCTAACATTGTTATTTAATAAATCGCTCAAATCCGGAATTTTTCCTGTCAGCTGGAAAATGGCTCACATCATTCCGATCTATAAGTCTGGGGATAAGTCATTATGCTCTAACTACCGCCCTATTAGCATTCTCTCGTGCATAGCTAAGCTTTTCGAGTCCTTAGTGTATGACTGTCTTTATAGTTATCTGGATAAGTTTCTTTCTACCAAGCAGCATGGTTTTGTCAAGAAAAGGTCAACACTTAGCAACCTCTTAGAATATAAGAACTATATATGCCGTGCTTTTGCATCTGGTGGTCAGGTCGACTCCATTTACTTAGATTTCAGCAAAGCATTCGACCGCGTTGATCATGGTTTGCTTTGTCTAAAACTTTCTCACTATGGTATACATGGTAGCTTGCTGAGATGGATAACATCATACCTAGATAATAGGACTCAACTCGTGACTGTCAAGGGCTATTCTTCTAGTCCGGTAGCTCTAACCTCAGGAGTTCCCCAAGGTTCACATCTGGGGCCTCTCCTTTTTAATGTTTTTGTCAATGATCTGGTTGGTCAGTTGACATGCCCTGCTCTTCTTAACGCCGATGACCTGAAGATCTTCACCAGTGTTACAGATGGTAAGGAGTGTGTGGCTCTCCAAAATGATCTTATTGCGATCACAGACTGGTGTTTGCTTAATAAAATTAGCCTTAATGTGGATAAATGCTGCATCATATCATTTTCTAGGAGGAAAAAAAATAAAATAACACGTATCTACTATATCCAGGACAGCATTTTAACTAGGAAAGCACTTGTGAGGGATTTGGGTGTGTTCTTCGACGAGGAATTAAATTTCCGTTCACACTACGATAGCATAGTAAGCAGAAGTAATAAAATGCTGGGCTTTATCATAAGATCGACAAAAGATTTTAAAAAGCCACATAGCATACTTTGTCTTTTCTTCAGTCTGGCAAGAAGTATCCTTGAATACTGTTGTCCAATATGGTCGCCCTTCTATAGAGTTCACATCGATAGGATTGAACGAGTTCAAAGGAAATGTTTAAAATATCTCTCTCGTAAATTAAATCTCGGTCGCACCTCAAACTCTTATAGTGATAGATTGTCAGAATTTGGTGTTGTATCATTGCAGGCCCGGCGCAAGAGATATGACTTACTATATCTGCACAAGATTCTGCATTCGTCTATTGATGCACCAGCTTTGCTCCCTTTGCTTTCTATAAATACTCTTCACAGATCTCGACATCCCAATACTTTTGCGTCTGAGGTTTGGAAAAATAACACATCTTACTATAATCCTATAGTTAGAATGTGCAGAACCTACAATGAGCTGGCAAGAAAGAATATCACGTCTGACGTATTCAACGCTAACTTTAGATTGTTTAAAAGGAGTATTACAGATTTGTTCAAGCCCGGATCCCAAGTCCTTTAAAATTAAGATTATTATTGTATCTTTGTATTTATCTTGGTCTATCACTTTCAGTTTAATTGTGTGTTTTTTGTTTAATTCTAGTTTTGTGTAGCTTTTAATACCTTTGTTAACTCATGTTGGGTGTATGTGTAATTGGGTGATGGTCTAGTCCTATTATTTTGTTACGACACCTTGATAATGCAATGACTGTAACCTATACGTGCACCAAATCAAATAAATAAATAAATAAATAAATAAAATGTTTGAACACTAAAAATAGACGTTACTTAAGACTCTTGGCAATGAAATCAGTTGAACATTTTTGTATCGGCTTTCACATCTTCCTTATCTAATTCTTATATGGATGATGTATGTAACATTTAAATGGAACTATGAACTAAAATCAATATTAACTTCTTAAAAATATATGTTCGAAGTGGAAACTGATTTGTAATTTCCTTTGTAAACCATCTTTTTGGTGATAATAGATAAGAAAAACTTAAATAAAAAACCATTTTATCTGTATTTAATTGTATTAAAAAGCAAAGTGTTCACATACGGGAAAAAAGATTCCATCAGTCAGTTTTTAGTTCAATCATCAGGTTTTCTCGTCAGATGAAATGAACATCCGTATTAAAACGAAACTAATGAGCCCAAACTCGAAGGATTTCTTAATAAGCAACCCAAGGTTCGATATGTCCATATACCTTAGAGCTCTACCATCACATCTAATATCATCACATAGGTAGTATCATACTATTGTATTGACATCTTAACTATATATACAAGACTAGCGGCCCGTCCCGGCTTCGCACGGGTGGACAAAATTCTTTAATTTTTTTCTAGCATTCAATATAGCCTATGACACTCAGCAATAATATGCCTTTCTATTGGTGAAAGAATTTTTAAAATCGGTTCAGTAGATCCCGAGATTACCCCTTACAATTTAACAAATATACAAACACACAAACTTTACTTCTTTATAATATTAGTATAGATAAATATAATAACTTTGCGGTGGCTTACTAATTTATTGCAATCCAACCGCAAAGTTAATCTATTGGTCATGACTCATTTCCATATTGCTATTACAATGTTTTATAGCGCACTTCCTCTTCCTTTGAGTACAGCGATTAATTGACACATACGTTAGTAGTAAAAATAAAGTTATTGAGCTTTACACTATTAGAAACTACGGTACACTTTATATTTTTATCTCCATATAAATGTCTGGTAGAAATTTCTGGTAAGCTATAAAATCGCGCATTTCTTATCATACTTTAGTTTAAGTTTAGTTAAGTCGATATCTAACAAATTCTACTTTTGAAATCATAGTCTACTATCGACTGATTCTACAATGGGGAGATTCTGCATTGGACAGATTCTAAATTTGACTGATTCTGGAAATAGTGCGAAAAGTAAGGGACATTTTTGTGTTATTTAGCTATCACTATATTTGTTGATTGGCCTAATTAGTTCTAATCTTTAATCTAAAAACACAAATTTGTTGTGTGTGTGTGTTTGTCTGTCCGCTCTTTTTCCATTGTATAGCTGACCCGGTATCGCGTTGCTATGGTAACGCGTATACAATGGAAAAAGAGCGGACAGACAAACACACAAACACATATACACCTATAAATTTTAATTACCATAAAAAATGGAATGCCAAATTTAAGAAAGCATCAATATTATAAATATGCGAAGAATTTTTTTTTTTTAGTAATAATAGTAAAGTTATTCAGTTTTTAAAATTGCGGAAAATATCGCCAAATTTACAGACACAATACATTGTATTCAATGAACTTCCGTCAATGAAAACGTATCACACCATCTCAAGTGAAAATGAACTTACTGTACATGGCAATAAGGTAGAATATATGCTAGCAAGCCGCCCCACTCCCGCTCAAGAACCAAAAAGCACCGATAGGTAAATACTCAATTAATAAATCAAACTTATCTTTCATACTTTATTGGGCGTAGAACCGACAAAATTACGTTTAGATAGGTATTAAGTTAACAAAATAACATACAATTTTTTTTTAACCAAAATGCAAATAGGTCATTAAATTATTCACGAGTAATTTTGGCGTATTAACATAGTTAGAATTACCATATGTAAAAAGATTATTGTTATGTACATTACCTGTTCACATTAAAGTCACTGTCTTAAAAATATTTCATTAATTGTTCAAAGTGTCCTCCTCCATTTTCAACACACACACTAGCCCGTTTTAACAAATTTCCTTTTAAAGAAATTAATACGTTTCTTTGCATTTTCACTTCATTAAAAGCGTCTATTATTCGCTGTTTTAGCACTTCAATAGTGTCAGGTTCACTTACATACACTCTACGATTTATTCCACTCCATAGGAAAAAGTCTAAAGGTGTAAGGTCTGGTGAGCGCGCGGGCCACGGCACCGGGCCGCCGCGGCCGATCCATCGGTCACCGAACTCTTCGGTGAGGTACTCTCTCACAGCACGATGGTAATGTGGAGGTGCACCGTCTTGTTGAAACCACAACCCTCTCAAGTTCGCCAGTGGAATGTCATCCAACATAGTCGAAACCATCGTGCGGAGTAGATTTAAATAGGTTTCGCCCGTGAGTCGGCTCTCAATAAAATATGGACCGATGATTTCATCGTTCAATATGCCGGCCCAAACGTTTACACTAAACCTATGTTGAAACGAATGCTCTCGCGTGAGCATAGGATTCCTGTATGACCACCAATGTTCATTATGATGGTTAAACAATCCTATTCTGGTGAAAAGGCACTCGTCGGAGAAAAGCACTTTGGCGTTTGGATTACTTATTACCCAACGACAAAAAGTAATCCTCGGCTCTCGGTCAACGGTCGTAAGTTCTTGAACTTTACGATAATGGTACGGATGCATACCAGCCGAGTTTATTATCTTCCAAGCCGAATATTGATTAATACCAAATCGTCGAGCAGCATCATGGGTGCTTCTTCGTGGATCTTCCTCAAAGTACGTCACCACGTCGTCATACAAGTTCTGAGAGATCGGTGGTCTCCCTCTTCCTTGCGCGTGCGATGGCACGTAAAATGAGCCATGGTCTAGGAGCCGTTGATAAGCACTTAACACTGTACTGTAGTTTGGCTGTCGAGCATTCGGGTACAGCTCTCGGTACATCCGTAAAGCCGCCGACACGTTTTCACCGCTCAAAAAATAAGCACGAACCATCATGACATATTCACGAGATGTAAACTGATAAGCCATGATTTTATTATGTACTTAACGAGTGTAACTGATCGATCACAAAAGCGTATGCGCACAGGCCGACTGACGAGTGGTAACTAAGTAATTAGGTCAAGGTCAAAGAAATGGTTATGTTCCCGGCATTTACGTCATCAAATCACGTGACATGCGCAGTAGCAAGTTTAGGTACATTATTTACTACTGCGCATGTCACGTGATTTCAAAATGCCGGGATTATACACGTGCAGAGTGGTGCGGGTTAGGGATATTCGATATACATCGATGCATTGAAAACATCGATGTTTACAATGCGATGCATCGAATCGATCCAATGTTTTGAAATGCTTTCGATAAACTCGATGTATCGATGTTTTTTGCATTCACAATGCAATATTTCTATAAGATATAAAATACGTGTGTAAAAAACAACTACGCCTCTGAGCCCTCAGATGGGATACGAACCCACGACCTTTCGCTATCCGGGTGACTGCTCTGACCGCTGAGCTACCGAGACGCTGGCAAACGTGTCGAATTTTACAAATGTATTTCAACTTCTACTATGAGCTAGTATCGTTCCACCAATGTTGAACGCTAACTACCTTCAACATCGAAAGGAATATTTTTTACAAATATTTAACAATCGATTAAGATGGAACCAGCTATAATTATGTTTTTAATTTAATTTTTTGCATTCACAATGCAATATTTCTATAAGATATAAATTCAAATCCCATCTGAGGGCTTGGAGGCGTAGTTGTTGTTTACACACGTATTTTTTATCTTACCAATGAATTTCATAAAAACTCAAGTTTAACCACTAAAATTCTGCCTAATATTTTTTTCCCTATTTGTTTAATTAAAAAAGAAAAGTTGATGATTCAATAGTGGACTGGCATGAGATACAGGCTGGTGACAATCGGACAGCGAACTCTTAGTAATAGGGTTCCATTTTTCCACTTGTCAGTCCGTTACCGCGCCTTACCCCTCTCAACAGTCCCAGTACAGTGCGAATTATGAAAACGATGTCGGATTCTTAGATAAAAATGCCTATTTCTCGCTTAATAATTAAGCCAGGACCAATCAAAAAATACTACCATAAAGCTGATTAATACAGAATCCACCACAGAATATTAAGATCTGTGTATCTTTAGGACGGTTCCGTCCAATATCAACTCCAGACGCTGGAGTCGAAGGCGAAGAAACTCATCGGCAATAACGAACTTTTTAATAATAAGCTGAAGGGCCTTGAACATTGACGGAAGTTAGCTAGCCTATCCGTTTTTTATAGGATACATTTCCGAGGGTGTGCAGCAGAATTGCACAGCCTTGTTCCGCCGTCCCCATTTTTTCATCGGACAACCAGACTTACGAATTGGCTTTATTTGTTTGATATACCAAAGAGTCGCACTAAGATTTTTGGTTCCAATTTTGTAATACGTACCGCTACGGCAAGGCACGTATCTAGGCAAGCGCGTTACATCCTAGATCGCATCGTCACTTACCATCAGGCGTGATGGCGGTCAAGCGCTTTCCTATTCACGATAAATAAAAACTCAAAAATAAATCGTAATTTAAAGCCACACGGTAATTTGAATATGGTAGCAATTGCTACCAGGACTGATGAGTGATGTTGACTGGCAATTACTACCGTGGCTTGACAAGTAGTTATACCCTTTGGGTATGGAACCCTAAAAAAGTACTCGATGCGTACAAAATATCGCTGTTTACACCTGATACATCGAAAGACATCGATGTACAGTTCTGATTTATCGAATCGAGAAAAACATCGATGTTTTTCCAAAACGGACACCCCTAGTGCGGGGGAAGGGAGCAGCGGGGGAGGGGCGTAGCGGGGAAGGGCGCGGCGGCGGGGGTTTTATGTTTGCACGCGCCAGGATTGGGTCATTGCGCACCGATACATACCTACGTGTAAGTTACGTATTCAATAAGATAGTAAAGTCGTAGTAAATATTTGAGATAGACCATTTTTTAAGTTTTTTAAGGATAAATTAGTTCATGTTTTTTTTTGCGCTTAAACCTAGGTCTATAGTATCAGTAGTCGATACTGATAACGCAGTTTAATTTTTTATGGTAATTATATTTTAATCGTGTATTTTATCAATCATTAATATATAATATATCAGAAAATATATAATAGGGGTTAAAGTATGAAATTGCCGTTTTATTGCAATAGGTTCTTTGAATTGACATAGAATCTTCATGGTTTGAGGTTTTCGAATGAAACTTTTTTTAAATGGTTTCTATGATGTTCTTTTTTTAAAAAATGTAAAACATTTGAATATCGACTTTCAATTGTTTTTGTTATTCAATTTAGACAAGAAAGATGGATACTGCGAAAATTCGAGTTATTTTTGAATACGAGTTCCGACGCGGAACTAACGCGGCAGAAACAGCCCGCAATATCAATGCTGCGTTTGGAGAGGGGTCTACTAATGAACGCACCGTGCGATTTTGGTTTAAACGCTTTCGTGATGGAAATTTCGACTTAAAGAACGAGCCACGAGGAAGACCGCCCACACAGGTAAATAACGATGAATTAAGAGAGATAGTGGAAGCCGATCCTAGTCAAAGTACCCAGGAATTAGCGGCATGGTTTAACGTTACCTTACCCACAATATTGACTCACTTGCGTCAAATCAATAAAATAAAAAAATACGAAAAATGGGTGCCTCATGATTTGACTGATCTGCAGAAAGAAACGCGTGTTGAAACTTGTGTTGCCTTGTTGAACCGGTACAGAAATGAAGGAATATTGGATCGAATTGTAACATGTGATGAAAAGTGGATTCTTTATGATAACCGGAAAAGAAAAATGCAATGGCTGACCCCAGGTCAAATGCCACAACAGTGTCCTAAAGCAAAACTTACCAATAAAAAGGTAATGGTAACTGTTTGGTGGTCTCAGCATGGTGTTATTCACTATAGTTTTCTCCGATCTGGTCAAGCAATAACGGCAGATGTCTATTGTGCCGAACTCCGAACCATGTTGACAAAACTAGCAGTAAAACAGCCCCGACTCATGAATCGATCTTCACCATTATTGCTCCACGACAACGCGAGACCTCACACAGCACGAGAAACCATTTTGACCCTTCAGGAACTGCAGTTAGAAACCATTCGTCATCCTCCGTATTCACCAGACCTTGCTCCAACGGACTACCATTTTTTTCGTGATTTGGACAATTATCTACGTGACAAGAAGTTTTCTTCCCAGGAGGCAGTACAAAATGCTTTCACACAGTTTGTGCAGTCTAGATCGTCGGAATTCTATCGCAAAGGCATTAATGACCTTCCCATTAGATGGCAGCAATGTATAGATAATAATGGCAACTATTTTGATTAAATAAATTTGTTAAAAATTTAAAAAATAAACAATATAGATTTTCAGTACAAATCGGCAATTTCATACTTTAACCCCTAATACAAATACCCATGATTAGGGTATACTTGCTCGTCACACATACGACAGCCGAGAGTAGAACTCAGGTCCGTTTAAACCTATAATTAAGTTATAAAACAGTCTTGCTCTATATGAAGAGACCACAAATATGCACATGTCAAAACATCAACTTAGTCACGTGACCTCCAACTGGTGCAAATGAGGTAATCTGGATCTCAATTAAGTCGATGACGCGTTATTTGTAACTGTGGTCGATTATGTCACTATCCACCTCCACCTTAAGGTCATTATGACTCGACAAACGATTTAGGATTATTGTAAAGAGAATATAAACTCATTGGATATAGTCACGAATTATTAGATGTATGAACAATAGAACCTTATCACATTAATTTAATTTCTAGTGATGTATTTAGTGTGATATGGTGCTACTGTTATTGAGTGAATTTGACGTACCGTGCTTGAGGCGCCAAAAGTTGTATCAATAGTTAAAAGTGGTATCCTAAATAATTATCATCTTGAATTCTATTTGATTGTAACAAGACTCAGGGTATTTCTGTTTTTTTTTATTATTTAGGATGGGTTAGCTCTTGATCCCAATCTAGCCCCGGGGCCAAGACAGAAACCACGATAGAACGAGCTAACCCAGAAGGTGCCTATTCACCCTGGCTTTGAAAATGGACGGGTTATAAGTTCTCGGAAATACAGACGCATGGAGAGAGTTCCACTTCTTTGCTGTGCGCATTATGAAGGATGTTGAAAAGTGCTTGGTGCGACAGGTAGGAATAGCAACCAAGAAAGGGTGGTAGCTTGCAGTGCGTCTGGATGTCCGATGGAAAACAGAAGATGGCGGTATGAGCAAATACAGCTCTTGAGCACACTCTCCAAAGTACAGTCTACAGATGGTTCCATATGCGTTGCGAAACCATTGATCAGACTGTCATGAAACTTTGTTATTTGTTGTATTCATGACCGGGAAGCTTTATATGTATAGTCAACAAAAAGAGTATTGCAAAGCATGCCGTTAAATAAATAAAAACTCTTCGTTTTCTACGAACATTCGAATATATTAAACCTATGTGATTTTTTCTGTCGCCGAACCCAAATTGGTAAAACGAATTACTGATGTCCTAAACTAAGAATCAACTCATTATGCAACCAAAATAAGCGACAAAACAAAATTTATATAGCCCTGATCAGTACTTCTTCGCAAATATACGTCAGATAATTGGAACAGCGGATCGATACATTGGTAACAAGGAGATCTAATCATGTGATTATGTATCGAACCGATAGTGTTGTGAACGAATTGAGTCCTAAGCTCATCATATCACTATGAAGAGCTTAAGTCTCATGACTTAAAATCTTTTTTAAAGCTTAAGTTTAAAACAATGAGTTCAGACCTCAAGTAACTGTGAGATTGTCTTTTATAAATAGACTGAAGTCCTACTAAACAAAAGTAGAGACAGAATATATTAAAAAATTAACAAAAATGCTCATAAAATAAAAACTACTCAAACAAATTAAATAGCAACTGTTCGTATCGGACAATAAAAATAATCACGTAAATCGGTTGAGAAATCTCGTCGTAATCGGTGTACGTACATTAAAAAAATACAAACCGAATTGAACGCCTCTTCCTTTTTGAAATTGGTTGAAAAGAGTCAAATCTAAATTCTTTAGAGCTCTTTAAGAGCTGTGTTTTGAATAGAATTTTAAGTCTTTGAGAAATAACCAGTGGTCGGAGTAGGTATATTGAATTAAGGTCACTGACATCAAACGTATATGTTAATATGGATACGCCTCCGAGTTTCCGGATTATTATGATAAAAATACCGAAACATCGAAATTATTACATGAAACTAGTTAAAAATGTATCAATACTCTCAACGCTATGCTGCTAGTGGCGTAGATGGCCAGAATTTAATAGTAAAAAAAATTGGTTGCCTGTAAAGTCGATATACGGGCGAAAGTTTTACGTGACAACGACTTTGAGTGGTAAAATAATTTTAATGTGAATATTCATTCGTATAGTAGGAAGAAGGATGAAATAATAGTAACAATTTAAAACATTTATTTATACAAAGAATTATATTTAAAACATTAATTTATACAAAGAATCTCGCACTGAATTTCATATATCACCGCCTAAGCGAAATAGAAGCGCAAGACATGAACCGGTGTGTATGCCTATCTCTCTCACTCTCTCTCTCGCTCTGTCTCTCTCGCTCTTAGGCGGGCTAACCATGCCCGAGTGGAAGGGACGCGTGCCTCTCACTCGCTCTCATTTATAAAATGATATAATAATAATATTCATTTCAACACACGACATCCGGCAAACAGGGTCTTTTGTCCTCTTATGTCTATGCTCAACGCATCTGACCAATTAGAATCAAGTATCCTGGATGACTCATTGACTGTTTGTTCGAAAACAATGCTCGCACCGACATCCAGACCAAGTGGCTCACTCACTTATTTCGGTTCGTGGAGTGCGCTTATTTTATGTGTTGTGAATATCTTGACTTGACCCTGGCTTGTGTACTGTCTTCTGAAATCTACTTAAAACGACGAATTTGGCTTATAACTACGGACATCGATTTATTACTCTTGGATTGGGCCCATTTGAAGTTGTTTTTGTACGGGTAAGTTTTAATTATTTTCACTATTTAAGAAGGTTTTAGAACTTGGAAACAGTTAAAATATCACTTTATAGCAATCATCATAGCGCATGAGAGTCCGGTACGCACACCGCAGGGCTATCACCGCTTCAGTTAAAAAAATCACTTTATATGAAACAGAATTTCATTATCGACTTTACAGTTGTGTATGTATATATTGTAAATTTAAATCATTGTTTTAGGTGACATATAAATAAATATGGCAAAGGTCAAGGCTGAAACAGTGCTAAAGTGGTTATTGCACTATCCTGAGCTACTTTACGATAACGCTAGTGGCACTATATACTGTACAAAGTGTGAAAGTCATTTGAAAGCTGTGAATAGAGGCAACATTACCAAACACATTGAAGGCGCTGTACATCAAGGAAAATTTAAGAGACCGCAAGAGGAATTTTACTTCGACCTCATTAAGTTCCTGATTCTATGCAATATTCCTTGGTCGCAAATGAAAAATCCAGCGTTCAAAGAGTTTTTTCAGAAATATATGTGCAGTACTTGTTGTTGCGTTTGTACCAATCGTAAAGTGGTTGACGAATCACAGTTACGAAAAGTTTATTTGGAGAAGTTTTATAGGAATAAAATCAATTCGATTTATGAAATTAATAAAAATGAGAAACTATGGATATCGCTGGATGAGACAACAGACATTTTTGGTCGATACATAGTCAATTTCCTAATAAAACCATTGCATCCTAGTAATAGTGCAGGCCGGCCTTATTTGATTGCTTGTAAAATGCTAACAGCAGTAAATGGACAAACAATAACACAATTTGTACTGCAATGTCTAGAAAATTTATGGCAAAACACTTTTGAAGCGAAAGTTGACAATATTTTAATGCTTTGCACTGACAGTGTCGCGTACATGCTATCTGCAGGGCGAAATTTAAAACATTACTTACCTGAAATGAAGCATGTGACATGTTTGGCGCACGCTCTTCATCGTGTAAGTGAGCAGATAAGGTCAGAATACAACGATATTGATATTCTTATATCAAATGTTAAAAAAGTATTTTTAAAGGCTCCTAGTAGGGTAAACATTTTAAAAGAAAAATATCCTGACTTACCGTTGCCTCCGCAACCAGTCATTACCAGATGGGGTACTTGGTTACAGGCAACATCTTACTACGCTCAACATTTAGATAAAATAAAAGAAGTTTTATCCTGCTTGAGCAGTTCTGATGCTATAGCCATACGAAACGCAAAAAACATTTTGGAAAAACAAAATTTAGAAAATGATTTAAAATATATCGAAGAAAATTACTCTATTATACTACTAGCCCTAAAAGAGTTACAAAAACAAAATTTATCTCTAGCTGATTCACTTTTAGTATTTGATCAAGTAAGGGCTACGCTTAACGAGTGCAATAATGAGAATATAAAAAATAAAATAGAATCAGTTATGGAACGAAATCCAGATTTAGATACAATTAGAGAATACAGCGAGAGTATTGAAAAAAGCGTAGCAAATAATCAGAAACTTTATTTCAAATTCGCTCCATTGACATCTACAGATGTTGAACGATCATTTTCCACTTACAAATGGATCTTAGATGTTAAAAGAAATAGCTTAAAAATCGAAAATATTGAAAAAATTATAGTTATTTATTTTAATTGTATAGAGACAGAAAATCAAAATGTAGAAATTGTAACCGATGAGGATTAAAAATAATTGTTTTTAATAAAACTGTAATAATGATTATTTGTATTCACAATAAACAATTTTGTTTGCTTACATATGGTTTTTTATTTTATTACTCTATTTACCAAATTTTTGGAAACTCCGGTACATTCCGGAAGAAATGCATGTCCATGTTATGATATCATGACGCAAGTATCTAAAATCAATATACCTACTCCGACCACTGGAAATAACTTACTAGTGAGAATGTAGTATTTTTTATTTACGCATATAAGCGCCTTGAAGGCTGAGGAAGCGGATTTGACTACTTTCTGGAACAGTCATACAGTAGAGTTAGGCCGCCGTTTTTCTGTTTACGGTTGAGTCTTTACATGACTTCAAAGAACACCTTTGTGATTGAGTCTCAAAATCAGAACTTAAGACTTGATTTGAGTCAAAGGACAGAATGCACACCCAGTAATCTATGAGTGAAGAATGGCGCAGGTCATGATTTTCGATAGTTTACTCGCAAGTGATTAGAAGAGTCTAAGTAAGGACAAAATTATTAAAGTCTTTTATATACAACACTAGAGATTGGCGTAATTCCCAAGATAATTGCACTGTGCGTATTTCATTTTTTGTATTGGATTTTAGCTAGTGTTACCCATAAGACATAGTTTAATGGAATGTTGTGTTTAAGTATTCTCGGGACGCTTGCAATACGCCCAAAATTCTGATTTTTATCGAGTGATCAAGGTCAACAGACTGCATGTTATAATGATGTAAGCAAACTTAAATGTTTCGATTCTTATTCGGACCCATTTTTGCAAACGAGAACCAACCCACAGCAGGTTGGTTTTTTTTTTTTTTATTGCTGAAAGTTGGCAAACAAGCAAACTGCCCACCTGATGGTAAGTGGTAACAGTCACCTATAATACATGTGGCTCTTGTGAGATTCGCAGCAAAACTGCAACCCCCACAAGAACCACAGTGTACGTTGCCAACTTTTGACACAAGATGTAAAGTCACTGTACCCAGTAATTTCACTGCCATATCTTAACCTTCAAACCGGAACACAGCAATGCAAGCACTGCTGCTTTGCGGCAGAAATAGGTAAGACGGAGGTACCTAAGCAGACGACCCTGGTACAGTCTCCCTCCAAAACTCTCGAGAAAACAAGACTTTTGTAAACAGAGTGTGCAAAATGCATACATAGTATATTAATGAATGAATACTTGTTAACCTTATGTGGAATACTGTAGCCTATCTAGGAATATCAGATTTATAAATGTTATCTTTATATATATAATTCTTCTGTGAGTGTGTATGTCACTGAACTCCTCCTAAACGGCTGGACCGATTTGAATAAATTTTTTTGTGTGTGTTCAAGGGGATCTAAGAATGGTTTAGATTCACAAATCAGTCCGGCAGATGGCACTGCAGTCGGCACAGCAACGCGTGGCCGGGACAGCTAGTAAATAATAAGTGTTTATAGGTACCATGTTGTTTGTCTTTATAGTTTTTCTGTTGGTAGCAATGTAATATCTTACTATTTTGTTATGTTGGTAACTTTCTCTCTCTACACTGTCATGGCCTATATTGTCTGCAGCGTAAAAACGTCTGACTATATTAATAAAAGTCTGCTTTACGTTAAATGATTGATTTACTTACATTTCAATATTTTCAAAAGGTGGCCAGTGGGTTGGTTCCGCAAGTGACAGTGTTGTATCTCTGTTGTCAGTCGGTAGAAAGAAACCATTTTTTATGAGAAGACAGGATGCGTGATTTGAGTGCCATCTATGTAACCCAATTTCACTCAAACTGTGGGTTGGTTCTTGTTTGCAAAAATGGGTCCATTCGGGGTTTTTTTTAATGTTTCTAAATGATATCTACAAGTGTCAAAGTCAATTGCACGGCTATAGTATTAGGTAATTTGTACATTTTCTGTCATATGCGTAGGCCCTTACCGCCAGAAAAATGTTTAGTTTACATATCAATGGCCTTGTTCGCCAGTTCGACATATTAACAACCCACGAAGACATATTTATACCAGATAGATACCATACCAGAAAATATAGTTTAATTTTTGTTAAAGTCAAAGCAGTAGATTATTGATCTGCATGTGATGCAATACGTTTTATCTTACCACACCACGAGTTGGATTCAGTCGTAGGATTTAATGTGCGCCGACACGCACTAAGACACAGTGTGTATACATACAAATAAGACCCAATTAGGGTTGCCATTAGTGTGGCAAAAAAAAACTATTTATATTAATAATTTGAAATTATTTCCTTTGTGGGATTAATAAACAATATTTGTCCAGATGGGCAAATATTATTAATAGTTGTAGGCGGACAGTACCTAAGTACGTTTAAAGCAAATGGATGAGTCAGTAAAATCAACTGTTAATCTATAATCTAAGATCACAGTGGTTTGTGTGTTTGTCTGTCCGCTCTTTTTCCATTGTATACGCGTTACCAAACTGCCTGAGAATAACATTCAAGAAGGCTAAGAACGGTTAGCTATATGTGTAGTCGTAGAACCGAAACTTTAGCGCGATTCACGCGTTAGTAGTTCGTCCACCAGACGCTAGATGGCGCTAAAGGAAAAATATTTAATAATAGAAAAAACTTAAAGAATTTTGTCCACCCGTCCGAAGCGCTAGTTGAAACAATTTATTCAAGAATTGAATTCCCAAATTTCTTGAATAACAAATACTTTAGTTGTTTTGTTACTTGATTAATTTAGTAACAAAAGAACCAACAAAGGAGGAATATTTAAGAAACAGAAGTGTTTCCCAACATCAACATTGACCCCGATGATGCGGTGAACAATTTAACGAACCACAATGATGTCACGAATTTCTCTGAATCTAACTTTATTGTGTCAAGGTTTCAATGCATTCTATTTTACGACGGCTCAATATTTAAGTAGAAAGATCAATAGCAAACAACCGTTTTCATGAATTCAAACTATTATCCTCCTGAGACGTTTTGTGAAGAGGTTTATATCACTTCTACGTTTTTAAAGTTTACTTCTAAAGAATTGATTTTCATATAAGGTGCCCGGTATGAAAAAAAGCATGTGTGCAATTCACACGTGGTAGAAGTGAAACCTTCAAAAATAATACGTGCGTCTACAAAATACCACGGTTGTTGTGATGCCTTCTCTCAAGCTTAGTACGACGCATGCGCACACAAACACGTATTAACACACGTACATAATGCTTCCTATCTCATTTTCTCCTACGTTAAATCTTATAAATTTATGTGTGTCTCTTTTCACTGTCGTCTTTCGTTTCATCGACTTTCAAATCACAACAATGCTAAAGAAGTTTTGACTTCAGAAATATGATGTTTATTGTGCGCCACCTATCACTATTATTTTGAAGATTTGTTTTATTGTTTTCTGTGCCTGTTAAAAGACAATCGTTCGTAAAGAGTAAACTTCAGTCGTGCGTCGGAGCTGTCACATACACTTTTTTTCTTTAATCGTGATTAATCTATTTTTCCTTCGACAAAGCAATAGTTAATGATAACACAAATAGAGTTTTCTAATGTACGTTTTCGTTAACGTGACTTACGGTCATTCCTACCAAACTATCATCTGTAATAGATAGGTCTACTTCGGTAGAGTTGCTATTGTTGATTAGAAATTTGTTACTAAGGATAGATTAATAAATACAGCTGTTATTTACTGAGAAATGGTAATATACAGGGTGTCCTAGAAGCCGAAATCGGGTGATAGACTAACTTATATAAGTTATCAGAAAAACTGATATTTTAAAAAAAATCTAGCATTTAAAAAAATCGATAAAATTTACACCCTGTCACGATTTTTTCACTCTTGTTGCTACAAAATTTGACCTTATTAAACATTTTCTTTTGTTTTGTAATCCTGAATAATGCTAAATAGACCTCAGACCCTGAAATCTGAAGGATTTGAGTTCTAGAACTCTTTCGTAAAGAGTTACTTAAAGAATTTTGTAAAGATGTTGGTTTAAAGCTTGCCAAAAACCTCATCAAACAAAAAAATTTGAAGTTGTCTGTTATCAAATTGCAAAATTCCAATAATTTGGACCGATCAAGGAAAATGTAGCCGGATCCTGCCCACTGCACTAAGGGTCTTCAGTTCGAATCTTGTGGGAGCATATGTTTGTGTAATGAGCATAAATATTGCTGTTATATACTAATTTATATATTCTATCCTTTATTTATTATCCATAGTACAAGCACAGCTTAGTTTGGGACAATATACCTAATTGGTTTTAGTTGTTGGAAAATTATTTATTATGAATGAATTTAAAGACAAACGAAAACTGTCACGGAAATTATTTGTAAAAAAGTGGCAGATGACATGCTATTCTGTACTTTAGAACAAGTTAATGATTAAGGCAAGTCTACGTTTTTTTAAAGACGTGGTTGGGAATTTAGTCCAGATATTTTTCTACAATATATTAAGAGAAAAACCATGCCTTTTTTATTTTTAAAAGCATATAAAATTAAGGCATTGCTTAACTACACTAATATTATAAAGAGGAAAGATTTGTATTATTTGTATGTTTGCAATGAATAAACTCAAAAACTACTGAGCCGATTTCAAAAATTCTTTTACCATTGGAAAGCTACATTCACGCTGAGTAATATAGCCTAGAAAAAATTTAAAGAATTTTGTCCACCCGTGCGAAGCCGGGATGGTTTATAATAAAAATGTTAGAATACTCGAGGTATTTTTGTTAAATACTCGACTATACAACTCTCGAACTCCACATAAAGTAGTCTTTGTGTGCTTCGACAAGGACTACTTTATGTGGAGTTGTCACCAATTTATTGATTACTGCTAAAATCAAACAGCTTACATCTGTACATGAAGAGAATTCCCACAGCATTAATAATTTACTATGTCGAATCCCCAACACTTTGATGTTTGTGGAATAAAATATTGGACGTTTGCTTTTAAATCTGTGTAGACAGGTGAATCGGGGATCACAACAGTGGGCGTCTGTAGATTGTTCGATGAAATGAGTTCATCGGTCTGGCTCCGAGCCAATAGCACGTCCGGCCAACGTTTGACCAAAGAATTAGTTCTAATTAAGCAAGTAATGTTGGGTGTTGTGGCATCTTCAGTGCCACAAAAATTATCCGGCTTCGAGGAAGCGAGCGCTAGCATCTCCTGTTCTCTCATCGAGTACGTTACATTCAATATTTACTATTTCTGCCGTCCTTACGATAAGTGCAATAAGTCGAGTTTTTGGGCATATTGACTTACGTACAATTATTTTCGTACAAATGTATGTACAAATATAATATACTACATAAAATTCCTCTTCATTTTATAGTCATATGGTAAAAGTTTCAAGTCAATAGCTATTATAGTTACGATGATACACAAAAAAACAAAATTTAAATCTTAAATCGCAATTATTTCGAAAGTAGCTGAAACCTACTTACTGTACTTTTCATAAGAACGGCAGATTTGGTATTTAGTATTTGGTATTTACAGATTTTAAAGAATCTGTATTTACTAGGAGACGCAGTCGCTAAGCATAAAGCTACGCTAGCACCATATATTGGAGCGGAGCGTAATACATAAAAAAAATATTTTTTTGTTTTTGCAAATTCGGGCTCCGTTACAATTTGGTCCTAAACCTGTTGATTCGATTACACACAAAAATCTATTAAGAACTCGGGGAGTTATGGCGTAACAGACATTGCGCCATTGAAGCTGATCCATGGGAGCTTCGCTCGCTCCGCTCGCTCCGCTCCAATTATGGACTCGATATTTACTAATTGTGAGCTTCTTCCACTTGCTTTTATCTAAAGTTTGAAAAATAAATGTAAAATTTGCGATTAAGATATTGATAAACTCAACAATGTCATTAAACTAGTTATCTCAGGGTAGTCAAGTTAGTTGCCGGAAAATGCATTCTACTCTTCTAACACCTCAATTTTGAGCAAGACAGCGGATTCGATTTGTTTTACGGTAGGGACTTCATGTCAATATCAGAACTTTCTCAGAACAAGTTGTTAATTAGAATAATTATAGGCATACATATACAATCTGCTACTCTCTCATTTTATTGTCATGTGCTATCATCAGTATCAAATGGAGGCAACGCTCTAATGTCCTTCTATGTAAGGAAGCTTGAGATAATTATTTAACTAAAATGTGAAAAACGTCGCAAACAAGCCAAGAGAATTAAAAAACCGGCCAAATGCGAGTCGGACTCGCACACGAAGGGTTCCGTATAAACTTTTAGTTAAGTAAAAAAATCAGGTTTGTTGTATGGGAGCCCCCTTTAAATATTTCTTTTATTTTTGAAGTAAAAATACAACTGAGTATTTTGTGAATATTTGCCTACCTGTTGCCATTATTGATATCGAGCAAAAAAGGGCAAAAAAATCGCTTTTGTTGTATGGGAGCCCCCATTGAATATTTATTTTATTTTGTTTTTAGTATTTTTCGTTATAGCGGCAATAGAAATACATTAGTTGTAAAAATTTCAACTGTCTAGCTATCGCGGTTCTTGAGATACAGCCTGGTGACAGACCGATAGTCGCACGTCTTAGTAATTGGGTCCCGTTTTTACCTTTTGGTACGGAACCCTAAAAAGAATGAGTGTTAAAACCTTAGTAGGAATATGACACCGAAAACCTTTACCATAAAGGTTATATGTTTTAGATCCTAATCTAATTTAATCATTTATTCGAGCACAGACTATATGAGGTCATCTTAAAATTTGGCTAACGAACAGTAAACCTTGAATCAAGAGCGAAATCATACTGACCTCCATGAAACAAGTCCAAGACTTGGATTTATTTAAGCGTTCGCAGATTATGTCACAGCACGAATTAAAGAGTAGTTTCTTGGTAGAGACGAAATAAAAAATATATGTGCACTGATTACAAATGTCATTAAGGTTCACGAACTACCAAAATGTACTTTACGTAACGGCGTTTTGTATTGTGGAATGTTTAAGTAAATCTATAATCTAAGATCACAGTGGTTTGTGTGTTTGTCTGTCCGCTCTTTTTCCATTGTATCAATAACGTTACCATAACAACGCGTTAATCGCAAGTAGTTCGTCTACCGGACGCTAGATGGCGCTAACGGAAAAATATTTGATAATAGAAAAAAATTGAAGAATCTTGTCCACCCGTGCGAAGCCGGGACGGGCGCCGCTAGTTTGATTTTAAAAAAAGTAGTTTAAATAATAATAATATTACTACTAAGTAAAGCTTATACTATGAGTACTAAACAACGTATATAATAAATTAATATATAAACGATCATGACTCGGGAACAAATATTTGTGCTCATCACACAAACATATGCCCCTACCAGGCTTCGAATCCGGGACTATTGGTGCAGAAGGATCTCTTCCGTTTCATTAAGCGGTTCAACTAGCTAGCTGTCAGCTGTAGAACTGTCGGATGCAGCCAAGAAGCTTTGTTCTTTAGTTTATGTTAATAATGAAGTAGTTAAATGTAAATAAAATAGAACAAGGTTTATGATAGGACTGACATATCTTCTTAAGATAAAAGTCCTTAAATTAAATAAAGAAATTTAAAAAAAACTAGCTGGCTCAAAGGCTAGTTTCCTAACATATTCTGGCGTTTTTTTTAAAGCCATAACATGTACATAAACACGAATGCCTCTCGTATTAGATAACATCTATTCGCTAAACGGGCTTCTTGGTGACAACTTCGGACGGTATGTTTCTCAAACACAGGTTTGTTTCGTATTAATATATTTTCTGCTGTCATAGCTTTATACGATAAAATCTAGTGTACGGTGAGTAATACAAGTATTTGGTGTTAATGTGAGAAACCAGACGGAAGATTTAAGCCAACCATCACTACAAATAAGAAAATGCGTTGTCTCGCCTACACTATACTTTGTCCAATGTAGGATGATACTTTTGACAGTTGACACCTATATAGAGGGTATAAAGTTGCTATTGCAATGTCAAGCCAAACATAAGGAAACAAACGCAACCTTAGTACATAGCAATAAGGAAGTGACACCTGTCAAAAGTATCACCCTATATTGGACAAAGTATAATATTATAAAGAGGAAAGATTTGTATTTTTGTATGTTTACAATGAATAAACTCGAAAACTACTAAGCCGATTACAAAAATTCTTTCACCATTGGAAAGCTACATTCACGCTGAGTAACATAGGCTATATTTAATGCTAGAAAAATTCAAAGAATTTTGTTCATACGTGCGAAGCCGGGACGCTAGTTAATAATAATTTCATTTGAGTACTCAAAGGTGTAAATAAACCATAACGAAAACCAAAGACATGTAATGTATAGAGTGGTTTTATGGTGAACTTAAATATACTTAATACCTTATTCACAGCGACCAAAGTTTCATTCTTATTGGAATAGATTATAATGAAAAATATATAATGAATCCAAATTTTCACACATCTCAATAGTATAGTGCAAAATTCTAAAGATGATGAATAATTACACTTGTACGATTATAATGTTTCTCCTTCAGAAATTAACGATAAAATTCCGAGAGCCATACCGTATGTTGCCTGCAGCTGTTTCAATATTTACATAAGAGATTTCCTTCTATACATAAACATTAATAGGTATAGCTTAACAGCTGGTAGCTACGAACTTTTGTATATGTATATAATATAACTTTTTTAATACCATTCCTTTAGTGTGACATCTGTGTGACATCTCTTTATATTTAATCATGACGTTACGACTTCTTTACAGGAGCCGTGATCACAGGTTGACTAAGGTAATGGTCGTTATATATTTTCTACTACCTTCACAATATTTTAATCGGGTACGCTCCTAATTTTTATACAATGAGTCCCGTCACCAGTGTCGGGGCCTTTATTGGTGTGAAATATGGCATTTTTTATCGACAAATTGCCCCACAAATTTGTTTTTTTTTTCAAATATTCCAATAATTAAATAATACACAAAATGAATCTATTTGTTTTTCTTTAATATATTTTTCTATTTTTTGTTCCATGACAATTGAAACATCATGTCTGTGTAACTGTTGTCTACATGTTTAGCCATCAAATGAAACCTTTTTTAATGTTGATAGGACATTTACATGAGTAGTGGTGGTCGAATTAGTATGAGAGCCCAGGACTTGGTTACCAAGAAAACAAAATGGCGGCCGTAAGAGAAAAACAAAATTTGGGGGGCAATTTTTCATTTAAAAAATGCCATATTTCACACTATTAAAGGCTCCGACACTGGTGATGGGACATATTGTATAAATCAAATTGTTGAACATTTATTTAGTTATTAAATTTTCAATACGATTACATTGTATACAACTGAGCCTCCCAATTTCCGAGCTGAAAAAAGTCGATGAATGATTGTGGTCAACTCTTCGTGATACTATTGAGGTCTTGCTTAACTTTTCTCCCTTCGCGGAAAAACAGACAAGAATACGAAGAGACCCTGCAGCTTTACAACACCACGTGTATAGTTGTCACCGCAAAATTGTATACATCGTTACATTATAATCTATCTCGCGAGATTGTAAACTATCGAAAGATTGTGAACCGTAACGTGCTTACAGTTAAACGCATATTTTTCGGTAGATAAAATATGGGATCTATGATAAACCTAACCTAGCTATAAGGTAAGGTTAGGTTAGATATTTTATAATGTAAGTGTTAAACTGTAAGCAGTATGTTACGGTTCACAATCTTTCGACAGTTTACAAACTCGCGAGATAGATTATAATCTAACGGTATTTACAAATTTACGGTGACATAATTAAAATACGAAAGTTAACATTCATATAAAAGTTGCAAAATCCTGAGTGTATTGCGCCAGTCGGTGATCGGTAAACACAGCAATTATTAAGGCGTTTAATCGATGTCGAAGTTTCAATATTGTCACGTATTTAGTCTATCGGTATTGCACAGAGACATTCCGCCCACGTTGACTTGTAGGTTTGAACCCACGTACTGTATTCGTGATCTACTCTTTCATTCATATACATCCTCCCATTCAAGCTAAAGTATGAAGCACTGGTAAAACGTTTGATCTACCATTGCGGAAATAAGCAAACTTTAATGATCAACTTCAAAAATCAAATTTACTTGACATTACATATTAATAAGCTGCGTTAGAAATGGGATCCCTTCTTTGACATAATGTATCTATTCCTAAAATAGTTTGGCATAACGACTTTAGCATACATTTTTTGCATAATATTACTTTGTCATAATTGATTTTTAGCAGCATATGTACTGTGGCATAATTATAATTAAGTCTAATATATGCATAATTATAACTAGTGGATAAAATTCTTTAATTTTTTTATATTATTAAATAACTTTCCGTTAGCGCCATCTAGCGTCCGGTAGACGAACTACTTGCGGTTAACGCGTTACTATGGTAACGCATATACAATGGAAAAAGAGCGGATAGACAAACAACAAATTTGTGATCGTAGATTATAGATTTGCACAATGTTTTTAGGCAGTGTATAGTCGCATAATAGTATTTTATAATAAAGGTTAATAGATATATATGAATGAAAAATTTGAAAATTTTGTTTTTTTAACGTTTCCTGCAAAATTTTATATAGCTACTTACATGCATCTGTAAATATAACAATTAGGGTAGGTTAATTTTATTACATCAATGTTTATGTAAAACTTGCGACCCGCCCCGGCTTCGCACGGACGCAATGCTCTACTATATTATGCATGTATTATACATATAAACCTTCCTCTTGAATTACTCTATCTATTAAAAAAAACCGCATCAAAATCCGTTGCGTAATTTTAAAGATTTAAGCATACATAGGGATATAGGGACAGAGAAAGCGACTTTGTTTTATACTATGTAGTGAAGTTATCAATGTGTGTCTATTATCTTATGAGTTACCTACTTATTCTGCGTAAGATGGTTATGATTATATTCATTATGGTCTGATACCATTATACCTTTATAAAGTAATGGTTGTGAATTTTATGCTTAAATATGATTACGCTGATTGTATTTATGATTAAAACAATTATGGCAAATTTGTTATAGATTATTATGTTATGCGTAAATATCATTAGTATGAATTACCATATGCCAACAAATAGTTTAGATTTTTATGTAAATGTATTGTGAATCGTTAGTATTCTTTTTTATTCGTCAACCGTTCTTAGCATTGAGATAAAGTGTCAGTATAATATTATTCATGATGTAAAATGTATTATCTCGAGATTTAAATGTGCCATATGACCGTTGCAGTCTACTGTCGACTGAAATGACATCACCAAACGATTTCGCAAGTATCAATGAGGTTTTGAGAAGACTGCATGCCAACTCTAGAGAGATGAATATAATAAAACTAGCTATCGCAGAAGGAAAAATTATTAAAATATTGATTGGTATAACTTTAGACGTGACAGAATAGAAAACTTATAATCTTGTCGACAAACGTGTGTGTGTGTTTTGACAGACGTGTGCTATTTCCCATTTATTATGTACTAGCGGCCCGTCCCGGCTTTGCATGGGTGGACAAAACTCTTTAAATTTTTTCTAGCATTATATATAGCCTATGTTATTCAGCGTGAATGTAGCTTTCCAATGGTGAAAGATTTTTTGAAATCGGCTCAGTATTTTTTGAGTTTATTCATTACAAACATACAAAAATACAAATCTTTCCTATTTATAATCTTTCATCTTTTTCCACTGATGATGAATGTCAAATAATAATATTAAATCAAAGAGAAGTATAAATATATATTTTTTATGGTATCATGGCATGTTTTAACTTTCCACTCGACGTTAAGTGGATTAGTGTGAGCCAACAATCTATTATCTAAGATCACAGTGATGGTGTGTTTGTCTGTCCGCTCTTTTTCCATTGTATGAATTAACGTAACCATAGCAACGCGTTACCGGGTCAGCTAGTCTATAATCTAAGATCACAGTGGTTTGTGTGTTTGTCTGTCCGCTCTTTTTTCATTGTATCAACTAACGTTACCATAGCAACGCGTTACCGGGTCAGCTAGTCTATAATCTAAGATCACAGTGGTTTGTGTGTTTGTCTGTCCGCTCTTTTTCCATTGTATGAATTAACGTTACCATAGCAACGCGTTACCGGATCAGCTAGTATATACTCTGAGAATACAAATTTGTTGTTTGTGTGTTTGTCTGTCCGCACTTTTTCCCGCTCTTTTTCCATTGTATCAATTAACGTTACAATAGCAACGCGTTACCGGGTCAGCTAGTGGACACAATAAACATTTTTTTTTTAAATATGATTTTAAAATACTACTCTATCTTTATAAATATAACCATAGCATTTTCAAAAGAGTTGTCAAAACGAAGGAACGATTCGAGGAAATCGAGTGAATGCTAGTACGGCTTATAGTGTCATGTAAACTTCACACAGTGACAATTGGAAATAAATATTGATATTTAGTCAATAAAAACAGCAATGGACAGTTACTCTACTATTTATCAGCATTTAGCATAACATCTACACTAATATTATGAAGAGGA
This sequence comes from Calamotropha paludella, assembly GCA_927399485.1. Taxonomy (NCBI): domain Eukaryota; kingdom Metazoa; phylum Arthropoda; class Insecta; order Lepidoptera; family Crambidae; genus Calamotropha; species Calamotropha paludella. The sequence goes on along the minus strand of OV656830.1, from coordinate 7,927,982 downwards.
AAGATTTGTATTTTTGTATGTTTCTAATGAATAAACTCAAAAACTACTAAGCCGATTTCAAAAATTCTTTCACCACTGGAAAGGTACATTCACGCTGAGTAATATAGATAAAATATTATAATAGAAAAATACTAGAAAAAATCGACTCGGGTCACAAGTGAATTCTCAGGCGGGAATCGAACCCGCAACCTTTGGAAATCCGGTCCAATGCTCTCCCAATTGAGCTACCGAGCCTTGCGAACACTCGTCGAAATTTTCTAGTACCTTCCTGATTTTACGCTGTAGGCCAGCGTTGTTTCATCAATGAGAGGAACATCCTCTCGTATTCGAAAGAAACATTTTTACAAATGTTTGGTCAATCGATTAAGATGAAACAGCCATTTTAGTTTTATAATTTTTATATATTTTATGCATTTTCAATGCGATCTTATTAGATAAAATATTATAAAATATTATATTCCCGCCTGAGAATTCACTTGTGACCCGAGTCGATTTTTTCTAGTATTTTTCTATTATAATATTTTATCTAATAAGATCGCATTGAAAATGAGTAATATAGGCTATATTTAATGCTATACAAAAAGTTTAAAGCATTTTGCCCACCCGTGCGAAGCCGGGACGGGCCGCTAGTGTTTATTTAAATTAAATATCTCACTAAAATAGTGTCAGCAACCTCCACGTGAAGATCAGGAAGTCAATTCTTCATTAAAATATTATTTTTCTCATTCAAACTATTATAGAGTTTATTGGGGTAATAGCTACCTACTTACATAATAATAATAACCAAATTTTCTTTCTCATTAGTCATATTAGATTAGTCCTAACTGTAATCAGAATAAATGAATAACTTACATTATTTATTAGTCAGTTCATAATTTTAAGTCTTATGAATCGCCTCACTAATCGACTTATAATTGCCTAAAAAGATTTAACGGCGATTTCTATTCAACTAAAACAGCTCTTACGTTTAAAACAATTGTTATTTAGTCGGGCCATTCAATAGTGTCGCCATCTGCATTTGAAGTTGAGTTAAACCGACTGGTAACACGAATACATTAGTACCTACGATACAAAACGGGACGGCCTATAATCGTTCGCAGGAAGTAGATTACGAAACTGGTTCCACGCGAATGTTTAAAATTAGTCGCCAATTGTGTACGCTTTGCTAATAGCCGACAAACGAGGTAAACTCCCGAAAATGTGACCTGTTTAAATTGTTTTATGATTTTTCACCAGAAAAGTTATTTTGAAGAGGAGAAATGTGAAATTTGCCATGTGGTGTCCAAAGTGGAATAGTGCCAACACTTCACACTTAAGAGTGTCGTAAAAGGCGTCTAATGACACTGGAGGTTATACACCTTCCCTCGACTACAAAATAGGCAGGAACGGTTTTCAGTTTTGCTCTTTTACTGCGATCTTCGATCTGCCAATCGTGGATATTATGTTGCCATAATCTGCCTCCCATTCTTAGTGGAAGCTTCCTTTAAAAAGTAAACTTCTTTTTGCTGAGATGATGAATGAGAAACTCCGTAATAGGTAAAAACAGTTCAGTGTTTTTTTTTTAATTTTTTTTTTACTAGTTTAATTTCACTCACAATTAAATGAATTGCGGTCGAATACATTTGGTATTGTTTTTATCAAAGGAGATCAAAGTATCACAATTTCTCTTTTGCTTAACCATAGAGTTTTTTTCAAATGAGTTCTTAATGCAACAAAGATATTCACCGTTAGCGACGAGAGCGAAACTCCTTGCTCAAACTTTCCGCATGGACACCACTAAATATATTAAATGGTCAGAAAACTATTATAAAATAACAGATAATACAGAATAAAATCGGTAGCTTTATAATTACTTTTAAAAGAAGGTGGTGTTCAATAAGAAAATATCCTATTTATGTTCCACGATTTCTCTACCAGTATTTTATATGGAGTATTTTTTTTATTTTAAAAATATTTTTTCGATATCCAATCAGTTTTAATTTTATATTAAATATACTAGCTCGATGTATTCGCTAGGATAAAGCTTCGCTAGCACCATATATTGGAGCAGAGCGTTATACTAAAAAAAAAAACAATGTTTAGTTAATTTTAAAATTCCATAAGAATGAAAACTTTCAATAAGAAATCCCATAGGGCCAATGTTTTTTGGTCATAATTTTACAATTCTGTCACAATCTGGTCCTAAATGTGTTGATTCGATTCCACACGAAAAATATTAAAATCGGTTAAGAACTCGGTAAGTGATGGCGTAACAGACATTGAAGCTGATCCATGGGAGCTCCGCTCGCTTCGCTCTCTGCCCCAATAATATTTACATATGATAAAGCAGAAGAAACCATGGAGTTTGTACATTAAATTAATTTATAACACAAAATAACGTGGGCGCTATAAAAATAGTAAAAGAAAACAAACAAGTTATTTTCATACACACTTATATCAGAAAGTAGTGAACGGGTTTTTGGCGGTTTTCATTGACTGATTAAGGTTGACTTGATGCGACATTTAGGCTTTGTTCACTGAAATTGAATAATACTAAAAAAATATCGTCATTGAAGAGAATTGTACTCGTCAATATCCGAAGCTTTCCTGGCGATATTCACAGATAGATTTAGATCAGCTTGGAGCAACATTTGTATCGTTAAAATCTTATCAGTGGCAATGAAAAACAAATACCTTCTATACAATTGTTTTTAAATACAAATTTTCTAACTGAAAAAGCTGTTTGACTATTGATTTTGTAGGTGTTACAGGCGAAACTGCCGCAAATTTATTTCGCACGTACACTGGTCCACAACAATATCCCATGCCAGTTCGATCGCAATTTTATGTCGCTGCTTGCTTTGAAAAAACCACAAATAGGTTCAACAAATAAGACCCTTTGGCAAAGGCTGCTTTTGTTAACAATCCAGCAGCTAAAACCGTTAATTTCGTGCATAAAGATATTCTTTAATACATGTGTTCCAATAGAATCATTAGTAATTAAATGGTTTTTCTGCATCAGTAATGAAATGAAATGAAATCGCGAGAGTCAGCTGGTCTATAATCGCACTAGCGTTTTAGTTCCAATTTTGTGATACGTACCGCTAAGGAGTGGAACTCTTTGGCTGAGTCTGTGTTTCCTGACAAATACAATACAGGGGTCTTCAAGTCACCAGTGAATAAGTATCTTCTAGGCAAGCGCGTTACATCCTAGATCGCATCGTCGCTTACCATCAGTCGAGATAGTGGTCAAGCGCATTCTTATAAAAATTCTTCTTTCATTTTAAAATATAAACCTTCAATATGGGTTTGTGAAAACATCATGAAGGTTGAATTAAGGGGTTTTTTATATTTCATCTTTTATGCAGTGCTTGAAGTTGGTCATAGTTGTAGACTTATGATAGACGCCATTACATGTTCTATTATGTGGTGGTAAAGAGGTCCATTGCGCACAGTATAGATAAGAACAAAAGCTCACGTTACCCGAACCCATCACTACTACAAGTACGCATCAATCACTATCATGATTTCAAACCTTTATACTGTTCCCAATGTGTATATAATAATAAGGTTTCTAAAGTGAGTTGTGTCTTATTTCGAGTGAATTACGTTCGAATATTGTTAGGCAAAGACCATCCTCATTGCAATGATAAAAGCATAATTGCCTTGAATAATAATAAATTTCTGATAACAGAGTTCGGGTGAAGAAATGGTCAATATGACCTCTGATGTTAACAGAGTAACTGCGAAGGTCAGCTATCAAATAAAAAAAAATGGGGGTTGCACTCCGGGAGTGCAGGCAGAAGTGAAAACTTGAACTTATGGCGCGTTGGGCACTTTTTTGGGTGAGCATTTTTAGGTGCGCTCGCGACATGAGAAATTGTACATAAAAAATCAAGTTTATCAAAGCAATGTGGGCACTTTTTGAATGGACATGAAGTATAATAATATAGAAACTATATTCAAAGGAAGTGGTTTTATTTAAATGAGTAAATATTAGTAAATAGTAAATACAAAATTTATCAATTCTCATCCATAATTTCAACAACTCTTACATCATCATTATCAGCATTTTCATCATTATTATCAGGATTTTTATCAAATTCTAAAACTGAAACAATAAGTCTATGGTAACTAAAGTATGAAATGAACAATTTTGATTTAAATCTATTTATATAACTTGTGAATACTGCATCAATAGTAGTTCTGTATTTTGTTGTGCTAAGATTGCGATTATTGGACATCGTTAAATCAAATTCTTCATATAAAAATTCAATTATTGATTGATTTTTCACATCTGCAAAGTTTATGTTGAAATCTCCACTCAAAATCATAGGATAATGATCAAATCTTCTATTAATTTTCATCATAAATAGTGCGGAAGCAGCTTTAGAATAAATGAATAATCGAATATAAGAACACAAGTCAAATGAAATATTTAAATAAATAAACTTTTCCGTTTAATATTTATTTATAAAATAAATATAAAAAACTCTCAATCTCGTCTGTCGCGAGGGCACGAACGAATGCCCATGCAAAGACTGCGTATAGCATGCAGCGCTCTCGCATACCTATACACTCTGAGTATACATATAGGTATGTAATCTCGTCTGTCGCGAGAGCACGAACGAATGCCCATGCAAAGAGCGCGTATAGTATACATATATTATAAGAATACACGCGGAGAATATCTGTGTAAAATCTCATCTGTCGCGAGAACGGCTGAAAATGCTCACCCACAAAAGTGCCCAACGCGCCATAAGAAGTTTTCACTTCAAAAATATTTAAAATAAAAATTTTTTGCTAATGGTGGCGGAGCAGATTATGAAAAACAAAAAGGGTGTAGAGAACATTTAAATGTTTTTTCATTATTATTTAGAGAACATTTTACTGAAAAAGTTCAAACTAGAGGAACTTTGTGAAGCCGCGAGCGAATCACGCGTACCGCCGTTAGTTCCATGTGAACACATGGAAACAACTTCATATGTTTCATATTATACAGCGCGCTTCCACTACTTGCACAGCAATTAGGCGTGGACGCTTTGATAATATGACTTGTGTTTGATATTTCATGATCGCAACCACCATCACAACCGCAAGTCTTCGGGAGCGACCCCAAAGAATGACCCTCTTCTCTCAGCACGTAATCGCATTTCTACATGCTTCATCCTTCTCTAACGGTAGGGAATTCTATTTGCTAGAGTAAGAAAAATGGCCGAAGAGCCATTGCAAGTGGCAGCATTGCCAGTACGACGGGAGCTAGCTGTTTCTCGCTCTAGCATATGACGTTACTGGGTTACAAAAAAGGATACAATGTGAATTCTATTGTATAAATCAGGCTATTGACACTATTATAAGCAGTACATATTTCATTTCTATCATACCTTTAGTGTGGAGCTAAAGACCACAGTTATGCTTTTTAATAACAGTCATGACTTGCTGAACACACAGATATAATATGCTCATACAAGACTCTAACTGGCCATCAAGGTAATCAAAGTGATTTGTTATTCTAATTTAGCTTAAAAGGACACAGCCAAAATAAGGTTACAGATTTTTCCCCAAAACGAACAAATGATGTCTCATATTTTTAAATTCTAACAATGTTATCATCTTGTACACTGGTGTTGGCTAAGACATTTCCAAGGTATACACTTTGTTATCAAATAAAAAAATCCGGGAATTCTTCCATGACAGACCTCAACCATAAGTTGATTCTGTGTTAGAACTAGATCTAGAATACTTGTTAGAACATAAGCTTCCAATACAAATATGACAACCAGTTCTGTAAAGCGGGAATGACATGAGGCTGAAACTGGCAGCAGAAAAAACAGCAGCTTTTTGCAACTACCAAATTTTCTAGAACTTTTTGGAGACATTTCAACATGCATAATTTAACATTCTAGTAGCTATTCAAGCCTTCTTGAATACCATTCTAGAAAACTTGGTTGTTGCAAAAAGCTGTTGTTTTTCTGCTGCCAGTTTCAGATTCATGGGAATGACCCTACCTCTGAATTCAAATACCAGAAAGGGCAGACATTTGTGTGCTCACTTTCAATGAATATTAATTTCTTATGCAGACATAACACAAGCCTCACAGTGTTTACTTTGGGCTCGGCTTATGGGTGTTAATGTGGGGAATACTATTAATATCAAACATTTTTAATATATTTTTAAATTGATACCTCAGATAATTACAGAAAGCAAAGAGAATAAATTATATGGGTTTGACACAAGACAAAAATTAACTCTAATAAGATAGGTAGATAGCATAGAATGGATACGTAGGTCATAAGACTTGTCATAACAGTGGGTTTATTATCACCTTGCTCACACATCTGTTCTATGTAATTCAAGTTTATTAATTATAGACTAAAATTAATAAAATACAATGTTACGCAGAACTATCTAAGAATAATAACATTTTATTACTATTTATTTTAATTTATCAGTTTAGCAATTCAGCGAGGTAATGCTGCCAGTGTTCTGGGTACCATGCCCCAAATTGGAATTTTGGATGACATATTCTTTTTGTGAATGTGTATATAAATATTTTAGGGTTAATTTTTCACGATAAGTTTTTAGTTTGATATTGTTGTATCCCTACATATTAGTAATTAATACTCTAATTTAGTTTTATTACTTTTAATAAACATCATAAGTAATTGTATATAATTTTTGATATTTTGGAACTCTTAACAATTTATTGATCGAACACAAGTACATTGTGATATTGCCCCTGCATTACTATTTTGTTATAAATGAAAACTCATAAAATCTTCAACAAAATTAGGTAATTTAATAAAATAACAACAAAAGAATAAAACCTTAAATTGTAAACCTGCATCATTACTTTGTAGAGAAAGGATGCAGTTTTGTATAAAAAAATTACATTATTAATTAAGATTTTTTTGACGTTTATGTCTATATACGATTTTCATGCACAAGGAATAAATATTTAAACAAGCGTTGTTCTATGCGAAAAACACTATTCTTTACTAAAATCTATTTAGGGTTTCTGATGTCACTCATCGAATGTAGGCGATGTTTAGCAAGGCCAAAAAAGTTAACGCACACATATCAATATCAATTAAAATATCGACTTTTTAAGTATCCACGCAGAGGGACGAGATTCTCTAATGCAACCCTATACTAAGGAAGCCCCACAAATTTTCTTATTCATCGAATTTCAGGTTCTAATATATAAGTGATAATGTCAACAAAGAATAAAATAGCCTCTATCACAACTTGAGAGGCAACGGGGAACAAAACAATGAATGGTAGACAAATGTATTAGCTTCCGTAGAACCAGAATAACGATGGAATGAGGTTACGAAAAGCTGTCGATCGATATATTTATATGAAATCCTGAAAAGCTCTAGCCACAAGATGGCGGGAATATAACCCGACCAAATTCAAGTGAGCAGGGACAGTAGGAAGTGCACTACTAATAAGACGACCTACATTAAGCCGGGTTATACATCTGATCGCACAGATGTAAGATTTATCATTTCCTACAATTTTTCTGTACAGTTCGTAAACTTGTGAATATGTGTGGTGAAAGAATAATGTGTTGGCTCACTATACTTACCGTTTTCACTTTCCATTAGCGCTTGGGACATCACAAAACACAATTTTTTCTACACAAGCACTCACACGCCCATACAATATGTAACAACATCACGAGTACAACTGCGCCATCTGGTGGCGTTCACTCACAATCAGCTGCAATGTCTCACCTGCGGCTACGTTCACAACAGTGTTAATTTTAAATTTCGTTAAAATTATAGCAATAACTTTTAATTTATCCCAAATTCTGCGACACGGTTATTTCTGTTATCTATTCATCCTCTCTACGTATAGAACCAGTTATTTGTAAGCGTTACCGCAACCTATTAACGCATAACTTTATGTAATGCGCACAGTATTGATTTTTTCTTGCATCTGATGCTGATTCATACGATTTCGAGCAAACTGGAGCAAAGTTTGACTCATAACAATGTGTTGAATAAAAATAACTTTGTTTAATGGACTTCACTTCATTTAGAGTTACATTTTCATTGTAATTCCAAGTATGCGGTCCGTGCGGGGACAATTCCTTTTAAGGTGACTAGTGTTGAGTAGATTTCATCTTAGCTAGGAATGTATCCGCAAGGTCTCTATCGCGTAGGTTTGACTTGGAAAGCTAATCAATTGATTCAGTCGCGTTTTATTCGTAACTTCTGTCCTAAATAGCGTTTGAAAGTTTAATAATGTTTCTCAAGAATTAAGAAGTGTATTTACTTAATAGAGCCTTTTTTAGATGAAGTTTAACTACATTTTGACTTATTAAATGTTTTAATATGGATAAAACACTCAAGAACTTTACTGGGTGGTTCCATCCGCATTGTGCCGCAGAAAACTATTAATATTGGCATCATTATGATATTAGGGTGTGTTAGTGGATGTATTAGTTCAGGGGTTATTCACCGTGTTCTTTTAGAAGGGAGATTCTCATTAATCACAAATAAAATTCATCAAACAAAAAAATATATAACTATATACATTCTCGTGCGGTCAGTAAAGTACCAACCCACAATTAAAAGACTTAATAGTTATTAAGTCAATCCTACTGTTAAAAAAAATATCTTTAACTCATTTTTATTTGTCTATTTAAATAGTCTAAGCATATATGTTGTGGCAAATTGTGCGTTAGCGTGTATTGCATCACTCGCTGTATACGCCTTTAAAAACTTTTATAGCAATTACACATTACTGCAACATTGTGTCACTCTTTAAGTAAAGCGCGAAATAACGAAATAACTGAGGCTTAGAAAATACTTGTCAGAAGATAGGAGTTCCAATTATCACGATTTGGTTTTTTTTTTAATTTGTATTATACTTATAACATACAATTTGTGATTGTAAGGCGTATAATTAGACGTTTAATTGAGTCAATACTTTTTGAATTAGATATAGGTATTTAAGTGGAATCTTGTTGGAATGGACTGTTGTTTAATAGGTTTGAATGACTTAAATTTATTCTAAATGAAAAAAAATGGTATAGAGAAAAATGTCTTTACGCAAGAAACTGCATTAATATAAAACTGTGCTGCAGCCACTAATGCCTAAAAAAAACTAAGTTTCACAGTGTAGAGATCTATCCTCTATATTAACATAGCGTTAATAATGTACCTAGAAGTGTTAAGTCGAGTAAAAAACGATTGATCGTAAATACATGATATATATTATTCCAGAAATGCCTAAGTTATTTTGATAGTATTTAAAGTAACAAAATTATTTTATCGTTTTCGTCATCTCAAAAAAATGAGGCCTCTCCAAGGAGATTTACAACGACTGGTCCTATGCTGCCCGCATCTAAGTGCTTCTTCTTCACCAGATAGTCGGTCCACCGAGTGGGAGGCCTGCCCACACAGCGTTTTCCGGTATGTGGTCGCCACTCGAGATCTTTTCTGCCCCAACTGCCCATCAGTTCTAAGATCTATATGCCCCGCCCACTGCCACTTAAGTTCGGCAATTCTGCAGGCTATGTCGGTTACTTTATCTTATCTTACCTCAGAGATTTGATTCAAATTCAAAATTATTTTTTGCTTTATATGCGGTTATATGTTAATATAGAAGATAATTACTTAGCGCTATTCGATTCCTTCATCTCTCCTACGCTTTATGTAATGTGACACTTGACTTTATATAAATAAGAAAGAAGATAAAATAATTTTATGTTTTTTTTAAATATATATATAAATATATATATGGTTCCATTTGGGGTGGAATCGATTTGTTAGTTCATATAGTAGATAAAAAAATTTTTTTGGAATTTTTAGGTCAAAAATGAAAGGGGCTGTAAACCCGCCTTATTGACCCTCCTCCTTTATGATTTATACACTTTTATTAATGTATTATATAAAAATAAAAATTAGACAACATCACAAATATTGTTTGAACCCAAATTAAGTAGCTAAAACACTTTCACTTCACCCAGACCCAAGCGAATATAAAAATTTCGTTTTCGACATTGAATCGGAATCGAATCCGGGACCTCGGATTGGCGTTACCATGAAAACCGGTAAGCGAGCCACAAGAAGTCACACTAGACTTCACAAGAAGTACAAAAACAAGCCAAAGCGACATCAAAGTAGAATCTTGTTACCGTACGCAACCCGTACTACATGGCTATTACAATTTATAATAAACCAGCGGCCCGTCCCAGCTTCGCACGGGTGGACAAAATTCTTTAAATTTTTTCTAGCATTAAATATAGCCTATGTTACTCAGCGTGAATGTAGCTTTCCAATGGTGAAAGAATTTTTGAAATTGGCTGAGTAGTTTTTGAGTTTATACATTGCAAATATACAAAAATACAAATCTTTCCTCTTTATAATATTTGTGTAGACTTATAAACTGTCGACTTTTGGCAGTATATTTCATTATTAGTTTTTAATAATTTTTTTTTATCATTAGTATTAATGATTTATGGGATTTTTATCATGTTTTTAAGAACGTAAGTGCGTTCTGACCAAAGCGCACGCATGCGTGCATAGGTGAAGTTGCACCAAAATGTTAGACCCTCAAAAATAATGTAATGTAAGTGATCTTGCAATTTTAAAACCTATATTTTTGTATTTTTTTTTTTTTGCATTCGCAATGCTATAATTTTATATGATTTAAATTACGCTTTTAAAAAATCAACCACGCCTCACAGCCCTCATGGTGGGATAATTTTTTTATCATATTTCACAATAATATTTTGACATTTATTTATATCATACGATCGTATTCCTGATAAAATTTGCACGTACACAAACAGGTTAAATACAATGACTGTACGAAAAATAATATTTATAAGATAATTCAACATATTTCTTCAAATAAACGAAAGAAAAAATGCATTTGATTAAATTTAAACACACAAATACATATATAGCTATTGAGGCAATATGCATTAAGTAACTAAATAACTCAATAGGCATTTTATTTAAGAATATCTTGATTTTTTCATTGTTATTATTTCAACAATTTTAAATAACTTTTACTAGAATGTTAAAACTTATTAAAACTAGATGACTCGGCCACGCGTTTTTGGTTTATTATAAATTAAAATAAAACCTATCCTGTCCTAAGTCGGAACAAATCCAGCGAATTAATCGTTGGTATAACCCGGCCACGCGTTGCTATGGTAACGTTAATTGCTGGTATAACCCGGCCACGCGTTGCTGGTATGGTAACAAACACACAAAGTCCTTCTTTTATATAGTAGAGATAATATTACTATTGACTTTGTTAATAGGATTAATAATGTGACGTTACGCATTTTATAAAATGTGTTTCAATATGTATTTTCTGTGGAGAATTTGCACTATCTATAATAAAAGAAATATTGCAAATTAAAATAACTGAGCCACAGCAATTCTTCGATTATTTATGTTTTCATTTTATTGGCATTTCATTTGTTTTTTTTATTAATTAATTATTTTTATATTAGGTAGAACTGACAAAGTTTATTGTTTCTTCCTTTAGTTTTAGAAAACGTGTAGGTAGGTAGTAACTTTTTTAAAAGATTGTATCGCACCCATATAATTAAAATGACCTAACTCGAGAGCGTATTGTTTTCCGTATTTCTATTAATTGCGCCAACTGTACAATAATTTGTTATCGATACACATTTTTAATAAGAAATAAAATATGTTTCGGTCCTATCCACCAATCCATTCTAATACAACAAAATTCACTTTCCACTTTTTGGATTTCTTTTTAAACATATTTATTTACCAGTAAGTTCGACTAAGGTCATGTTAGTTGTAACGGTGTTGTATGTACTTATTTTAGAAATCAATGTACCCATTTTCTTTTCCTCAAATCTCTGCAACATAAATACAGCACACACATCACCCTAGCAAGCAATACTTTTATCGGATCACTGTTGTCGAAATTGCTGGCAACTTTTACAACTTGTCGAGATAACATCTATATAGCAGTTTCAGAACCCTCGGAAAAATGTGATAAATTACTGACAACTCGCACCCATCTCTCCAGAAATAGATATGAATAGGTTTACATCACACTGAACGTTAGGGTGGATTTTAGTCGATAGAGTATACAGTAATAAACTTAATCCCATTGAAATAAGTGCCAATTTTGCAAAATTGTTTACATAAACTATCAAGTTTGAAAATAACAATGAATATGATACAACTTTAGTAATTTAACAAAATGAATGTCTTGTTAATTTTTTTCGTTGAGTACTTTTTGTTATTAGATTGAGGTTTAATTGGTTTTTTGATTTAAGAATTCATTAACAAAATAATTTTATTATCTATGTACCTTTTGTTAGTTGTTTTTTTAATAAGAATAAAGAAAATCCATGAAGATCATGATAGCAAAATGGCTACTCTACATATTTGTATTTAGAAGAGGTGCGGTGACTATCTTCACGTTCATTGACATCAGAAATAAACAACCATGCAAAATTAAGTCGTTAATTTAGAGAAAATTTGTAAAATTTGGCTTGAAGGATTAGATATGTTTGAAAAGATTTGATTTAGCACGTAAAATTAAATATAAGCTTGTACAAAACGCATTTCTTGTAGAATACTGTCTGGTCACTTCGCCAGTTAGAGATTGTTTAATTATTTACCATTTGAGGTACATAACAAATATTCACCACTTAATAAAAAAAAAACTAACTATTTTATGAGGTAAGATCGAAAGCACGTTGGTCTATCACAAACTGTCAAATAATCTTAATTAATATTGAACTTTAGATGTTGGCTTTAAAGCTGAAAATAACTTGGAAAAAGCTATTATTTTTGTGTGGTTGCTTTTATCAGAGTTGAGAGTCGCCATTCCCAGCAGTTCCATGGTGTTCCAATGGAACTATTGTTACCTTTTAATGTAATGTTTCATCTCATTAGTCCCATGTAGTTTTAAAATAAAGAGTCAAAACTACTGTTGTATCATGACGATCTAAACTAATCCAAGCATCAGAAAAATCAACCTAAAATGTACTATTTTGTACCAAGATCTAAAAAACCTCTTTAAGAACGAAATGATATCGCAATAAACATACACCCATCATATTGACATCAACTTGGTTGGTGTTCATAACATCTCAATGTTGAGATATTATAAAAATATATAAAAGTACTTCATACCAAAAAAAACACAAACAGCATCTATTGGGTGGATCCTGAAAAAGAAGACATCCTTAATGTATTATAGAACATCCGCTAAAATGCCAATAAATATGGCGGGTGTGCCTTAATTGCGATATTATTTGTTCTTATAGATGTATAGATTTTATAAATCTTAGTGAAAAATAGTACATTTCAGGTAAATTTTTCTGGTATTAGGGTCAGTTTAGTTTGACATGTTACTCTAGCACGTAAACAAAAAAAGGTAGTGATTCCTTGCAGTGCTCCAGCAATTTTGTCTCTCATGGTTAAAACTAGTTTTATATCTGATCTGATCTCTCTAATGCACACTGGTTAAAGTGTGCATTAACCAGTGTGTGTTGCCAGTGATGACTTATGGCAGTGAAACGTGGTCGTTCACTATGGGTCTTGTAAGAAGGCTCAAGGTCGCCCAGCGGGCAATGGAGAGAGCTATGCTTGGTGTTTCCCTATGCGATCGAATCAGAAATGAGGAGATCCGTAGGAGAACAAAAACCGCCGACATAGCTCAAAGAATTGCGAAGCTGAAGTGGCGATGGGCAGGACACATAGCAAGGAGAACTGATGGCCGTTGGGGCGGAAAGGTTCTCGAATGGCAACCGCGTGCCGGACGACGCCCAGTGGGTAGGCCCGCTACGAGGTAGACCGACGATCTGGTCAAGGTCGCGGGAAAACGCTGGATGCGGGCAACACAGGACCGATCGTTGTGGAGATCCTTGGGGGAGGCCTATGTCCAGCAGTGGGCGTCGTACGGCTGATATGATGATGATGATGATCTCTAATGCAACTATGTATTAATTGGAGCGAGTGAAGCGAGCGAAGCTCCCATGGATCAGCTTCAATGGCGCAATGTCTGTTAAGCCATAACTTCCAGAGTTCTTTTAATATTTTTTGTGTGCAATAGAAACAACAAGTTTAGGACCAGATTGAATTTTGAAATTCGCGAAAATTGTCATCGAATATTTTTTTTTCTTTTTTTAGGTATTTTTTTTATGCAACATGCACCCTCCGGACACGGGGGAGGGAGGTGGTGAATCCTCTATGGATACTTCGGGCAGGCCCGATAGTTATGTCAGACTCGTACTGACTAAACACCACCTGGGATTGGCTTGTACCCGGAGAAGGTCATAAGCCGTCATCTGAGGCGACCACCCCTCTAGAGAGGGGTGGCGCAAGCGCTACTCACCTAGGTGAGAGAGCGCATAGAAAAAACGATTGACTCCCAGAAGGGGGGTCAGTCGTGAATGAAGTTAAGTCGGCTGGCTCCCAGAAGGGGGGCCAGTCGGCATCTGAGAGGACTGGGGTAGACCTGATGGGTCTGTATTGACTCTACGTTTGGCTGATTCCTGTGCCTCTAAGAGGAGGTTCAGGTCAGCTGACAATTGATTGGGTTGGTCTGTCAGGACAGACCTAGGTCGCCTAGACAGAGGGTTTGTGGATGACGAAGGAGTGTAGTTGGATGCGCCCCGGATAAGTGGATTAGAGTGGCTCTCTGCTGTTTCGAAGAAACGTTCAGAGGCCTTTAAGAAGTATTGTTGGAGAGTAGGGAGTTCAAAGTCCCTGTGCAAGTCCGCGTTGCGGACATACCAGGGAGAATTTGAGGCCCTACGTATGAATAGGTTTTGAATCACCTGCAATTTATTAAGGACTGATGCCTTTGCATGTGAGAAGATCGGGGACGCGTAGGTCATCACCGGTCGTATGCAAACCTTATAAAGTTTTCGCTTGTTTCGAAGTGACATGCGGCTGTGACGCCCCAACATAGGGTTGAGACGCCCCAAGTAAAACCGCGCGTTACGAGACACTCTCTTGACGTGAGGAGAGAATGTCAGTTTTTGGTCAAGGGTGACGCTTAGAAATTTGGCAGTGCGTTGCCATGGAATGGACTTCCCCTGGAGTCGGGGTGGGTTGTGGCGGGCCGGTACACGCGTGTGTTTTGCGTCGAAGCAAACAGCGGATGACTTATCCGGGTTTACATCGATACGCCACTCGCGGAAGCAGTCGCCTAAGGAGTTGATGGAGGTCTGAAGCCTCGGGAGGATATTCCTACATGATGAGCCCTTGAGATACAGAGCAGTATCGTCTGCAAACAGGGACAGTTGAACCCCGTTTGTTGGGACGGGAATGTCATTGGTGTATATAACATACAGCAGAGGAGCCAGGACAGAGCCCTGAGGCACGCCCGCTGTTATGTTACGCGGAGTTGAGAGAGTACCTTCGTATCTGAAACGGAAGGTACGATGTTGGAGATATGATGCTACTAGCCGGACCAGTCTCACTGACAGATTAAGTCTGTACAGCTTGACAGTTAGTCCGGCGTGCCAGACCTTATCGAAGGCCTTGGCTACATCAAAGAAAACCGCCACGGTCTTATATTTCCTAGGGAAAAAGCCGCTCGAGATGTACTCGACTATGCGGTGAACCTGTTGAGGGCATGAGTGTTTGGTTCGAAAGCCAAACTGATGGGGTATGATAAGGTCGTTGGTAAAGAGATGGTCTTTTAGGCGGGCGAGGATACACCTTTCAAAGAGTTTCCCCATTGCCTTGAGGAGGCTGATGGGGCGGTGGCTCGCAGGGAGGTTTAAGGGTTTCCCCGGCTTGGGGATGCCTATTACGATTGCTTCTTTCCAGGCTTCTGGAAAGTAGCAGAGATCGAAGCAGGCGTTGAATAAAAGGGACAGTAAGACCAGCACTTGAGATGGTAGGTGCTTAAGGGCCATGTTGGAGACGCCGTCGGCGCCAGGGGCCTTTTTGGTCTTGAGGCCCTTGATGAAGGAATGGACTTCATCAGGGGACACTGTGATGGGATCAGAGTCTAGAGGTTTGGAGTTCAGCTCGCTGAGCTCCTTCTCAATCGACTGAAGGTGGGATGGGTCGCAAGTCTGAGTGCTGACTGAGCATTGTGAAGCAATGCTGTCAGCAAAACACTCCGCCTTCTCCTCGTCGTCGAAGGCTGTGGAGCCATCGGGACGGAGGAGAGGGGGTGTGAAGTTGGAGGTGTCACTACGGAGGGCTCTGGCCACTCGGTAGTAGGCTACATGGGAGGGAGTGATGTCCGCCATGAGGTCACCAAATTGGTTATTCCTCAGGTCGTTCAACTGAGATCTTACTAACCGTTGACGACGGTTAGCTCTGGCTCTGTACTCAGGGGTCGGGTACCTAGCAGCTCTCCGGAGAGCTGCGTTTTTGGCCCTCATCAGGTTGCGGAGGGTGGGAGGAATGGCATTGTGATTTTTCACAGGTACCTTCCTCGCACTGTCCGCAGTATTTCTTTGGACCAAAAGAGTAAATTCGGAAATGGCTGCATCTATTTTCTCCGAACTATCGTAATAGTCGGGGTCCATAGAGAGCGAAGGGTTGCCTACTTCCATTGCCGACTTGAGGGACGATCTGAACCGATCCCAGTCAGTAATGGTTTTGAAGGAGGGAGGGGTTGGCTCTTTGTTTCCCATAATGAGGGAAACCGGCCTGTGATCGGACCCGAGGTCTTGGAGGGTCTCAATCGTCCTAAATGGGAGGGAGACTCCCTTGACTAGAGCGAAGTCGAGTACGTAGGGATCATTCTGTGGGTTGTCTGGGTAGTGGGTGGGTTCGTACGGGCTGAAGACGTCTAATTCGAGATCATGTGTGATCTGAAGCAGACGCCGCCCGCCGGTGTTTGTCTTACGGCAGGTCCAGTCAGTGTGCTTGGAGTTAAAGTCTCCAAACAGAATGACTGAGTCGCCCAAAGACAGAAGGGACTCGAAGTCGCTCCGCAATGGAGTGGTGCCAGCGTGTTTGTAGACAGAAGCTATGATCAGTGTTCTGTGACCCGACATAGCCAGTCTGCATACCGTGGCTTCCATGTTAGAGAGAGCAGGAGTGGGGATTGGTGAGCAGTGAAGCGATCTTTTGTAGTAGATCGCCGTGCCACCAGAGACAATTTCCCTGCGGTTCTGGTCCGCTGGGGTGAAGTTGTCATTTCTGACTAGGGAGTATGAAGGAATCGATAGCCCTTTCCGTATAGACGGTTTGAGCCATGTTTCCTGAAGGAGGACGGGGTCCCTTTCGCGCAGAAACACCCTTAGCTCGGGAATGTTTTTGCGCAGGGAGCGGGTATTGAAAGAGATAAGCGAAACACCTCTAGGTTTCACTCGACCGGTGAGAGGAGCGACTGGTACAGTCGGAGAAGAAGAAGAAGAAGATGGGATCCTTCCTGGTATTGCGGACCTTAGTTAAGGGAACGGAGAAGGGCTTCGTGCTCACAGAGAGCTAGAAGCCGTTGTTGGGCGTTTTGGGCCATCCTGAGTTTAGATGCCAAGGCCGATATCTCATTGATATTGATGCCTTGCATCGTGGTGAAAATGATGGAGAAGTCATCCATAAGGGATGACTTCGGGGCTTGGGAGGCGGGAGCCGCCTTAGGCGGCGTCGCCTTAGGCGGCAGCAGCCGGAGGGGCTGGTCCCCAGGCCGGTCCGGAGGCCGGCATGGGGGGGGCTGGAGTGGTGGTAGCCGGCTGTCCCACCCCTTTAGGTAGGGGTGGGAAATTTGCCAGCGAAGGCTTAGGAGGGGCCGGGGGGCCAGAAGGCCTCTTCTTCTGAGAAGAGGATGCCTTTGGTCCCCGGTTAGGCTTTTTAGCCTTTGGAGGCTTGGGGCGAGGGGCACGAGAGCAACCCCTATAGTTCGCTGGGTGGCCGGATTGGCCACACAGCACACAGTCGGGAGGGGAGGGGGAGTCTCTCGTGCGAGAGCACTCCTTGGTCAGGTGTGGGATGAGGCACTTGACGCACCTCGGTTTTTAGGTATTACGCTCCGCTCCAATATATGGTGCTAGCGTAGCTTTATGCTTAGCGACTGCATCGCCTAGTATTTGTTACAATCATACCAATCAGCCTAGTCTAACGTAAGCACTGTAAGGCTTATATTATAGATACTAGCGTAACGGATAGATATACATATATGAAACATAAATATGTAATATTTTTAGAAGTATATATTTATCCATGACTCAGATACAAATACTCGTATTCATCGAACAAACATCTGTCCCTTCTGTGATTCGAACCCAGAACCGTCGGTGCGTAAGGTAGGATTGCTACATTACACCAACCGTCGTAAGTGTCATATGATTATAGTTCGAATTCCATATAGAACTATTACATACGTGGATTTTTGGAGGATACATCTCCAAACATTTATCGGATACTAGGAAGGTATGGAGATAGTCTTACTTCACTCCCGGCGGAGCATGCGTAACGTATTTTCCAGTGTAAGATAAAAAAGCTAATTTGTTCCAACCTTTCGTCGTCGTCGTCGATAAGGATAGCCGATCTTTTAAAAGTCTAGTGACGAGATAAGGGATAATAAATTAATTAGAAAAATAAAATATTTTAATATAAAACTTAGTTATCCATAGTACGTGGTGTGTGTAGACCTCAATATCCAACCGGAATAGAAGGAAACATTGGTAAATATAGCTAGCCGTACATCACAATCCCTTGGTTTCACAGCCAACACACCCACGACCTTATCACCACAGAACAACGGTCCAAACTCGTGTATAAAGCAATCCTCGTAGTAAGAAAGGTCGATGCATATCAAACTTTCGTCCATTGGTAGCCCGAAATTCTCGTAACATCTCGTGTGTGGAACTACTGAGACATCGATCTTGTCGAAATCATTTGTGAGGAACATCTTCTTGTCCATAGTAGATACTGTTTTCCAAACACTAGCTTCTACGAATGTTTCCGCTGTTCCATCATCAAAAGTAGCCGCTTTCAATGGGAACGGATTGGATTCCAGATTCAGCTTCGCCACAGCAATATCGAACTTCGGCATAGCGAAACTAGCGTTATATTTCTCGTGAAGACGCCAGAACAGAATTGGATAAGTGTGAGTGTAGTTTTTTACGAAATCATTGTAAACTAAGACTCGATGAGTGGCCCCATGACTTCTGCAATGTGCTGAGGTGACCACCCACCGTGAGAGGATCACGCTAGCAAAGCAAGAGAACGACCAAGACCTCGAGGAATTCTTCATTATAGCTGCGACGAAAGGAAACTTTTCAGACATTGATTTCGATGTATTGTCGCTTAAAGATATTACACCCATAGATTTAGCGAAATTATACACCCCCCCTCCAGCGATGTAATCCCTTCTCTTTTCTGATAAAGTGATTTCTGTGGCAAACTTCACCATAATGCTGACGGCCATTACAGCTACCAGAATGAATACGGTAAGAATCAAGCACGCTACTTTCATTTTTATACAAATTAATTATAAAAATCTATACAAAATATGTTTATTAAAATGACTTCTGTCATATTTGACTTTTATGAAGAAAACTCCTATTGTCTACAGATCTTTTACAAAGAACAGAAAAGAAAGAGAAGTCTATGCCCAATTTTCAATTGTGCTTCTGATAGAGCCGCTCATCAGCAGAGCATATTAAAACTTTGTTCAAATACTTAAGTATGTTTATATTATATATAATTTTAAGATAACAGTTTTTTGTTTTATTGTATCGCTCATTTGCTAATATAACCTTACCGATTAGCTGATAGAGAAACCCGCAAGGCTGCTTTTTGCTGTTTGTTGCAATAAAGAATAAATAAATAATTTTAGCGAAAGTCGTTTTTATAAACTGGCAGTGCATATTTTAATCTGTTATCTAAAATATATAATATCTTTAGCAATTCTCACATTTGTATTCTTTCACTACTTATTACCGGAATGAATACAGCTTAAGAATGGTTATTTCGACTGTGGTATTATTCTATGAAATTACTAAAAAACGATTTAATCTCTACACCGTCGGTTTAATTTTTTTAATTGTAAAATTATGTTGTTGAACTTTTCGATTATAATATCTTTACTTTTAAAGATAATAGAAAAGAATTATATATTTTAAGATAATGCATAGTTTTTCTGTATGATGAGGGATGTGGTATGCCTCCATTGCCTCTAACTTCAATAGTTACGCACTTACAGCCTAAAATTCAAGAAAGGAGTTTTACATAAATATGTTAATTTGACCTTTGTTGCCAAAGACCTAGAAAAGCTATTCAACCTTATTAGCATTAAGACGAATTTGGCATAAGCAACTTTCTATCGAAATGAAAATATACTTACTAAATAGAAAAAAAAAATATATAGAACCATAGAATTTGATGAAATTGTTACACAAAACTATTTTATTTTTGATGTGAGTACAGATTCCAAAAGTTCTACCCCTCTTGAATATATCAGACATGGTCAATGATAATTTTAATTAACAAAATAAAATGATGCAAGTTGTGATTTGAATTTGGAATGATAAAAAAATCAGACATCATATACATTGCTCTAAATTAAAGTTAAGTAGCGTAAGCGTAACCCAAAAAAATAGGCATACATTTTCGCCGCGCGGTAGAAAGAGAGAGGGATATCACTTCCTCTCCTACGCTGCGCCGGCGGTCTACTCTCCCTCCGTCTTACGAATTTTCGATCTGGTCACGTGTCCTGACGCAAGTTAAACATTTTTTACCCATCCCAAAAAGTGCACAACGCCGCTAAAGAAGTTTTCACTTCAGTAATATAGAAAAGTTCGTTTTCGACATTGAACCGGCCGGGTATATTAACCCAACATATTGGAGTGGCTTACCGGTAGTGATCCTGCCTTTAGCACCGAAGTCCTGGATTCGAGTCCCGGAAGGGGTAGATGTTTGTTTGATAAATACGAGCCTGCGTATTTAGATATATTTCTATAAATATTACTTATTTATGTCTAGTATTGCCCAAAATCAGTCTTGCAAGACGCAAAAGTCTCGCAGACTTAGTCTTGTTCTTGCTCAAATCATGGTCAATATTGCAGTCTTGGTCTCGTTCTCGCATTTTTGCAATACTAAGACCGATTAATTTTAGCAAGACCAAGACAAAGACTGACCGTACAAGATTTGAGGAAGAACAAGACTAAGCCTGCGAAAGTCATGCGTCTTGCAAGACTGATTTTGGGCAACACAAATTATGTCATATACCTATGTATGTATATCTGTTACTTTAGTAGCCATAACATAAGCCTTACAGTGCTTACTTTGGGCTAGGCTAATTAGTGTGAATTTTAGAAATATTATTATTTTTGTATATGAAAAATAAGTTCGTCAAATACATAGGTATGTAGTCGTTAAGCACTATCGCTTTAGAGTTGAAATTTGAAATTCAGTCTTTATTCCCTTACACGATAGCATCGCGTCTAAATTTATATTTACATTCAGGTCTCCGAATTTAAAATCTTAACTCAAACGCGATAGTAACATTTGCAGTTTTTAAAACCTACAGCCTAGATGGCTCGAAGGGCTCTCTTGTTAAAGATCAAAATCAATATTAACGACCAAATTTACGATCAAAATTACCATAACATGTCTCCGTTGTAACAAATCGAATGTCTATACGCATCATTTACCATCACCGAGACTAAAACTTGCAAAACTAGACGGTCACATACTTACAAAATGGAGTTTTGTTACTTACATGAAAGTTTTAAATTGTAAATCTTATAACTAAGACCTTAAAGATGATTTTTCGATGTGTTGAAAGAAAGGGGAGGTCAAGTTGTAAAAGTGTGGAACATTAGATTCTTTGTCGTTGTAGATGCGATGAGGGGCGGAGACAAAGCCAATTGATTATGTTCAGATAAAGTTTTTTTTACTTTTTTTTGTTAAATTTTCTCATAAGGGTACAAAATACATACAGCCTCGTCTTGAAAGGTTTCTGTAAAGGTGTGGGATTTACTGAAACCTCCGTAGACTTCTTGAATGAGCAAGACACCTTCAGCTAGTTTGTTAATTTTATACCAAAACCAAACTGTTTAAGTAACGCAACCTGGTCCCGCCAAAAGTCCTTTTATTTAAAAGACGTAGATTATTTTTTGTAAATGAAAGAGATGTTGATTTTATTTTTACATTCACTAAGCGGCAATCACATCTATATCAATAAAAATAAATAAGTATCTTCGTTCCCTATGCGTTCCGAAATCATTGATCAGATTGTGATAAAACTTTGACAGAGTATTCTGGGGACAACCGCGACAGTTCCTGGCCCATAAAATCTGTATAAAAAAATACGATGTATTGCAACGAATGGCGGGTACAGCCAGTTACTAATATTTCTAAATCTCGGTAAGCCAAACGCTTGTTATGAATAGTTCCACATCCACTTTGATCTCGGTCTACTTGGTTTAAAGACACGTTTTTTAAGGCTTGTCGGATATTTTTGCGCCAGTTGTGAAAAGCTAAAATCAAGTATTTTTTACTTTTAGTGTTTCAATTCCTACTAATGTAAGTGACCTCGAAAGTCTACAACAATATAAAGAAAACATGTTTTGTTTCATCGTAATCGATTGTAAAGATTTGTAAAAAAATCTGTTTCGAATGCGAGGATATTCCTCTCATTAATGAAGCAACGCTGGCTTACACGCTGTTGTGGTAAACCGAACTAAAAGGTAAAAATATATTTCAATAAAAGAATTAACTGATTAAAGGGAAAATGTATTGTAATTAATCATTGTAAAAAAAAGCGTGGGGTGGTTGATATTAATAGTTGTATTTTTTTTTTATTTATTGCCAAGATACCTTACTTACTATTTTTACACCGAAACGCAGAGTTAGTGTAAAAAGATATGTTGTACAAAGCACCCCACGCTTCTCTAACAATGACATTAATTTTCTCGTTAATTACTTAACATTGCAATCGGTTTACCACAAAAGCGTGTTTTTTAATATTTTTTTAGCATATTTATTTATAATTTTTTTGTTTTATTTACTTTAAAAGCGTGATATTTTTATTTATAATAATTTTTTAGTTCTTCGTATTTTGATTTTTATCGATATTCCTCCGATGAATATAAAAAAAAAATCTTTATTTTTTATTATTGTATTGTCATCGGTCTCTGAGAAGTGTGAAAATATCAAATCAATCTGACGCTTTGAAGTGGGTGAAAAATCGCGTTAGAAGGTTCCGTTACAAACAACCATACAATTTTATAAGCATACAAACAAACAATCATACAGGCGAACTTAAGAAGTAACAGGTACAATAAAATTTCGACAGGTGCAACAAGACTCGGTAGCTCAATTGGGAGAGCATTGGACCGGGAATTCAATAGTTGCTGATTCGAGTCCCACCTGAGAATAAATTGTGAGTCGATTTTGACTAGTATTTTTCTATTAAAATTTATTATACAAGATAGATTTTGGTTAGGTCTGAGAATAGGTATCGTAGACAAGAGCTAGTTTTATACATTTTTTTTATTTGACTCACTAAACTGGGTACAATCCATTTAATTTATATAAATAAAAGCATAAAAAACAAACTTACTAAAATTTACCCTACTCGAAGTACGACTGCCTAATATGTAAGTATTTAATCTATTTTTAGAATGCAAAATACTACTCTTAAATGAAAACAAATATTATTGAAGATGATGTAAATTGACTCTAAAGTTAATTCCCATATATAAAAAAACCAGCGACCCGTCCCGGCTTCGCACGGGTGGACAATTTTTTTTAATTTTTTTCTAGCATTAAGTATAGCCTATGTTACTCAGCGTGAATGTAGCTTTCCAATGGTGAAAGCATTTTTGAAATCGGCTTAGTAGTTTTTGAGTTTATTCATTGCAAACATACAAAAATACAAATCTTTCTTCTTTATAATATTAGTGTAGATATATAAATCTTTCTATTCAGAAGTTGTGACTATCACATAGCGGATAGGATCGAAATAAGTTAAGTTTTCCAAACATTTAATGAGAAAATGCATTATTCCCTTATTGCCACATCCAATCGTAACATCTGCAAAACTATATTATCGCAATCTTTACGACTCAAGTGACCAATGGTCCAACTCTAGTTTTATTGCTCATTAATTAGTCCCGGGGTCGATTTCTGGCATCGTATCTCTTTATAATTATCGAAGACCCTCTATTGGTTGGATGACCTCGCTATATTTAACCAAGGGTCAATTCCTTTAACAGAAACCAAACGAAACAATTGTTATTATATTAATACTAGCTTTTACCCGCGGTTTCGCCCGCATTTTTAATTTTTTTTTCAATAAAAAGTATCCTATGTTACTTTTAATACGTCCAAAAATATATGTACGAAGTTTCATAATGATCAGTTTAGTAGTTTTTGCGTGAAAGCATAACAAACAAATTTACATTCACATTTATAATATTAGTAGGGATTATTGGAGCATATTACTCCCGTGAATCAGCTTCAATAACGCAATGTCTGTTACGCTATAACTTCCCGAGTTCTTTTTGTGTGGAGTTTAATAATTTTTGTGTGGAAACAAATCAACACATTTATGACCAGATTGTGATGGAGCCCGAATTTCGAAATTCATAAAAATAAAAAAAAAAGATTACCAAACACATTTCCCATTGCACAAAAAAAAGGGCGCGCTTTTTGAAAGTTTTCATTATTATGGAATTTAAGAATTTAGTAATAATTATTGATTTTTTTTTAATTTACAATCCGCTCCAATTAATGGTGCTAGCGAAGCTTTATGCTTAGCGACTGCATCGCCTAGTATATTTTGAAGTCATTTTGTCCACTGTTGTCAAACTGTTGTTGCGTTGTACAAAACAATAACTTGTAAACAGAGGATTAAATGTTAGTTTTAACCACTGTTTGGTGCAACGGTAGCGATCCTGCCTTTCGCACCGACGGTCCTGGGTTGTACGATGTATACGAGCATTTGTACGCGACTCATAGGTATTAATATATATTTCTATAAATTTAACTTATCCGTTACCTTAGTGTCCATAACCCAAGCCTTACAGCGCTTATTTTGGGCTAGGCTATTGGTGTGAAAAGGCTACAACTGGAAAATACTAATAACTTTTAGTACTAAAGTTAAACTATAACAAACATAAACCGTAAAGATAGAAGAAAGATATTAAATCGTAAGCCATAGGTGATGTTTAGTTTTGAACTAAATGTTCTATTAGAAATAAAAAGATTGATATTTCATAACTTTGTTAATGCAGTCGCTAAACATAAAGCTTCGCTAGCACCAGATAGGTATTGGAGCGAAGCAGATTGGTGGTTTCAAAAATATAAGCTCTACAGATTTCGATGTATATACTGAGGCTGCAACGTGAAAAAAATTGATTTAATTTTTTTTTTGCTCATGCCATAGAGCCAATGTCTTTTGGTAATAACTTTTTATTTTTGCTAATTTCAAAATTATCTGCCAAGATCTCGTCCTAAACCTGTTGGTTTGTTTCATTGGAGCGGAGCGAACGAAATGAGCGAAGCTCCCATGGATGCTTCAATGGCGAAATGTCTGTTACGCCATAACTTCCCGAGTTCTTAACCGATGTTAATATTTTTTGTGTGGAATCGATTCAACAGGTTTAGGACCAGATTGTGACGGAGCCCGAATTTTGAAATTCGCAACAATTTTTTTTTTCTCTTTTTAGGTATTACGTTCCGCTCCAATATATAGTGCTAGCGTAGCTTTATGCTTAGCGACTGCATCGCCTAGTTATATAATACGAAAATCGGCTAAGAACTCATAGAGTTATGGCGTCACATACATTTCGTCATTGAAGCTGATTCATGGGAGCTTCGCTCGCTCTGCTCCAACAATTTTAAATGTGCTTATTAAACCCTTTAAATTGATTCCCTTTCGACTTTTCAGTAGAAATTATAAAAATGTGTTTTATATCCTCTAGACGTGTAATATAAAAGAAAATTTTAATAGAAGATTTAATTCAGTACCTATCTTCTTAACGTTGCCATATTCATACTACACTCATAATGTAACGTGACTTAGCCTATAATCATTGGGCAATCAATACTTCTAACGATACCGATTTGCCAATATAAGCCTAGTGGTTTTTGAGCTACGATTAAACATCCATACAAACAAACATACATAGACTATTAACACTTAATCACTAATTAATATTAACATATCTTAGCGTTTTAAAATAGAAAAGTAACAAATGCAATCTGTGATAATCTGCGAATCCTCAATGTTAGACTATTATTTGGACTTTTTTGCGGGAGCGGGAAGCGTCACGTTGGTGGTTTTGTTTCTTTTGTTAAAATTTGTGTTGTTGTAGATGTTAGTGCGTAATAATGGTGGATTATTAACCACTAAGTATTTGTGAACATACACGAGTGTTGCCAAGCGTAACAAAGCAGCGGTAGTTGTCTTATCCTGCTCTCTTAAGAAGTCCACGGGGAGGTTTCAGTAAAACCCCACACATTTACTGAAACTTAGGGGGAAAAAAATATTTTACTGTTCAGTCATCATCATAAAATTAAGAAAATAAATTACTCAAGAACTGGCAATTATACTTAATTGACACTGGCTGAATGCATAAATCGTGCAAGCTACAAATAAAGAAAAAGAAAAGACTATTATTCTATGTGTTCGAACAGCGTAGAAAATCACTATGTTTTAATTAAAATTATAAATTAAATGTATACTTTCCTAATCATTTTATTATAAAAGAGTGACATGAAATTAAAATTAAAATATAATTCTCTTATATATAGTTTTTTTTAACAATGTAAACAGTTTATTACAAAAATGATGTCATCTTTCTATTAAAATTGGATTATACAGTAATTTCTGACACAGTGTATTCAAATCCCAGGTGATTATGTGAAAATAAGTGTAGTTCGTTCAATACACTTATTTTCACATTATAAGATATTTCACACTTCTTAAACTGTAAAAATATAATATATTTTTACAAAATTATATATTATATAAAATTACATAAGTACTAAAGTATTTGTGTTTACAAATCCCACAAAAATGTAACTTCTTGTTAAAGTTGCAAATACATCAAGCTTTGTGTTGCTTTCCCATTGTATTCGTCGAAGTACACACACGTAAAGCAAATGTTTGCCAAGTTTGCCTGTTTGTTGAGGAATTAGCTGTGACTCCGGTTACTAGGGTTGTGTACACTCGATGCATTCGTAAAGTTGGAAGCACATGAACCTACACGATACCGGTTTAATAAGAGTGAGATTTCCGTACTCTTTCGAAGCTCAGGCTAATTTAAAATTGGAACATAGAGGTAATCGTTTATTTATCGAAATAAGAAAAAAAAATACAAGAAAAAGGTTTTAATCCAATGCTAATTTTGAGAGGGAATCAAAGAGTATGTAAAGTAAAAAAGTATCACTACAATTTTGTAAAATTAGAAAAAAAACACCCAACGTAAAAAAGAAAATCAAACATTTAAGAGTAAAAAATAATACCTATCTATTCTTTTATATATCTATCTATATATATATAAAAATTCCAGTGTCGTGTTTGACCACGATGAACTCCGAAACTATCCAACTGAATTTGATGTTTTTGACGTGACAACGTCTTAAATTAGGTTGCGGCTGGGAGTCACTTATGAAAAAGTGTAACGCTCGGTAACGTTACGATGAGTCACCGAACGAGAGAGAGGCCCGCCGAATGCCTTGCGTCTCTCTCCCACTCAACTATGATCGGTCTGCCGCGCGCATTGTGCAATTTAATTATATTCATATCAATAAATATTCTACCGAGAAAAAGACGTTGTCACGTAAAATCTTCGCCCGTAAAACCGACTTTACAGGCAAAAAAAAAAAAAAAAAAATGGTTTTTTTTTTCATATTGCTGGTTTTTTTGGTAATTGGGACATAGGATAGGTTTCTTATTAATTTATAACACAACGCGAAGCCTTATTCAGCTAACAATATAATATAAATTCGATTAAGTAATACCTATATATATATTTTTTAAACAGACTTCAAAAAAGGGAGGTTATAAATTCAACTGGTATTTATGTAGTGTTGTCAGAATTGCACAGTTTTTGTATATGTTGTCATAAAAGCATCGAACGTCGCTATAATGATAGAAAAAAAAGCATATGTGCAATTCACACGTGGTAGAAATGAAAACTTCAAAAATAATACGTACACGTATACAAAATACCACGGTTGTTGTGATGCTTTCTCTCAAGCTTTGTACTACGCGTACGTACCTACATAAACACTTACATAATGCTTCCTATATCATTTTCTCCTACGTTAAATCTTACGAATTTATGTGTCTGCCTCTTTTTACTGTCGCTTTTTCGTTTCATCGACTTTCAAATCATAACGATGCTAAAGAAGTTTTCACTTCAAAATGACTTGGAAATCGCAAGTCGACACACTGGAGAAGTGTTTTAACTCGGTGCAAGAGTTTTTAGGTTATAAGAAAAAAATATAAAATAGATATAAGATTTCTTGTATATGTATTTATGATATAGACTATATTGTAATTATTCTATTGATATTACCTTCCTACCTATTTGGTTAGCTGCCAATTTTCAATGAAAATTACCGTAACCATTTTAAGTCTTAATCATTGTAAACTTACCATGTCCAAAGTCCATGCCACTAACAATATAAATATGAGAAGCAATACATATTCAATACAGTTCCTAATATATAATTTATTAAAATTATTTATCAATAAGTATATTATATAATTTTAGTTACGTGTTGGCTCCACGGAAGATCAGCGTTGCAAATGAATGTTTGTAACAGATGATGAGTGGAGACCATTTCGGTAGATGTAAGTTAATAAATTTAAGGTAAATTGTATGTAAGAGCATTGTTTTTTTCTTGTGTTCTACCGAATAAATATATTTGAATTGGACTATTTTTATTATTTTAAAGCGGATTGTTCTCATTTTAAGTTTTAAATTTGGTATTTTTATTGTTCGTATTAGTATTTTAAGTTTTTAATTAACTCTTGCCTGTCAGTATATTGACTAAATGAGATAGAACACTAAGAATTTGTATCATCTGAATTATACAAAATTTTATTCCACAAATTTAATTAAATTGAAAAAGATCACTTTACATTAGCAAATTCAGCGCTTTAAAGCGATTTATGCTTATTTATATATTGTACTAGTTGACCCGGCCACGCGTTGCTGTGCCGACAGCAACGCCATCTGCCGGGCTGATTTGTGAATCTAAACCATCCAGGGCGCCACCCAAACGCATACAAAAAAAAATCATTCAAATCGGTCCAGCCGTTTAGGAGTTCAGTGTCATACACACGTACAATAAATTTATATAGATGTATAGGTCTGCTAGCACCATGTCTAGATAGCAATATTGTGAATAGTAAATTCTTTTGAGATTATATTGCCACTTGTTTCAGTAAAAAGTATACTTTAAAACTTTTATAAAAATTAAATTACCGACCATTTAACTGTTTTATTAGATTAAGACAACAATTTCTCTTCATCTCAACCCTCGACAAGGCAGTTGTGATCGAACTCACTTAGCGAGCAACGCCTGGGTCGTTAGCGAGTATAATCCAATGAGGGTTAACATAAATATGAATTAACTTGAACCCTAATGCGGATTGCTTTCTTTTGGGGTCTCTTTGAACATTTGCTTTTTTAAAGTATTCTAAACTATGTGAAGAAGTTTCTTATATTTATGTACAAACTAGCATTAAATATTGCCTATGTTACTCAGCGTGAATATAGCTTTCCAATGGTGAACGAATTTCTGAAATCGGGTTAGTAGTTTTTGAGTTTATTCATTGCAAACATACAAAAATACAAATATACAAATCTTTCCTCTTTATAATATTAGTGTAGATGGGTCGTTCTTCTTTTTTACCGACAGTGAAATTACGTTTTTCTGTTTTTTTTGGTTTTTTAACTATTCATAATTGTGGTTTCTATGTAGAATTTAAAAGAAATTGCATCTGTGTTGTCATTAGGACTAATTAAAGTTTCCTTTGCGGCAAATATTAACTCTTTTTTTTTGTTGGTTTTTTAAAAAAAATGTGACAGAGTGGCCATTTTCTGTGGAGACCACATTTTGGTTTATCTATGGAAAACAAACGAAAAAATGTGTTGGTTGGAGAAAATGAAAAATTTCATAATATTAATAGATGAGAAAAATATGGACGTTTATTCGAACCGAATTAAAAAATATTAATACTCCAACGAGATGCCACAATAAGACGAAGGATAGACCATTGTCGGTAAAAAAGTAGAACGACCTAGATATAAATGGTCTAAAAAATAGTGCTCTATACCACACTGATATCCGTGTGAGTAAAATACCGTCAACTTAAAGGCGAATAACAATACAAAAATAATCGACGGGCAGCAACGTTTTCTCAAATATGATCTTTTTCTGAGAGCCGCCTCTATTTCTTATTTATACTAAGGAAAATGCATTACGTATACTGCGCCGCCTTGCGAGCAGTGAAGTTATGTGGAACTCTCCTCCATAACCTCCACCCGGTCTAGCGCCCGATGAAGGATTGGAGGCGTACCCACTAA
Source organism: Calamotropha paludella (assembly GCA_927399485.1). Lineage (NCBI taxonomy): Eukaryota > Metazoa > Arthropoda > Insecta > Lepidoptera > Crambidae > Calamotropha > Calamotropha paludella. The sequence continues at coordinate 7,897,513 of OV656830.1, read as the reverse complement.
AAACCTAAGTATGCGATGACTCTACCATTGGGCCCTGGCGCTGTGGTTAGCTATCGCCGCGTAATACCTTACAGGTTGGGGGGCGTTCAAGTATTACGTAACGCAATTTGGGGGGAGGGGGGGGTCTCGTAAAACGTTACGATGCGTTACAGGGGCGGGAGGGGGTCTTTCTTACAAAACGTTACGTAACATTTAAAATTAGGGAATTAAAACTCCCAATTTGACAACCCTTTTCGTTCACGTGTTAAGGGGAATCCCTCGATTGTATTGTACGTCATTTAATGTTGTTTTCGTTGTCAGTATTCGTTAGTGTTTATCGAGAAGCATAATGCTATAGTCGGTGTTATTAAAGTGAGTTCATAGTGTTCATACTGTAATGTCCTCAAAAGATGGAGATTTGTATTATCAGCTGTTCTTGGCCTATAAAGGCTCTCATGTTGACTTACTAGCGCAACTGTGTCAAAAAATGCCACCGAAATTTGGAAAACAGCTTAAGAAAAAGTAAAAAAATGTTAATAGAACATATAAATGATGTTATACGAGAGTTAAAGGTGAAGGCCACGAAGAAGAAAGCAACAATACTTAGTTATTTTACACAGGGAAGTTTACTGCTAAAATATAATAATGACATAGCTTTAATGGCGCAATGTCTGTTACGCCATAACTTCCCGAGTTCTTAACCGATTTTAATATTTTTTGTGGAATTGAATCAACAGGTTTAGAACCAGATTGTGACGGTGCCCGGATTTTCGAAATTTCTCAAATCTCAAAAATTCACGAAAATTCTCATTGAAACAATTTTTTTTTCGTTTTTTAGGTATTACGCTCCGCTCCAATATATGGTGCCAGCATAGCTTTATGCTTAGCGACTGCATCGCCTAGTAATATGTAATTCAAACCAAGATTTTTCATAACAGAACTGGTCATAAGTATACCTATGAAAACATCAAGTACGCCAGCAATAAATACTATGGCCCAATGTCCCCTCGACTTCACGTGCTCTTCAACAAAAACAGGTGCATCTGCTTGTGTATGTGTATATTATGTTTTTTTTTTCATCGCATGTCTCAATAATACCTATTCTTAATTTATTTTCTCTTGGTTTATAGGATTCGGATGTTGAAGCTTAATCCAGTTATTCATCTCTTATGGAATCGATTGTCGGAGAATCTGAGTGACTAGTAGCAAAACCGTGGATAGAGCAGCAGTAATTTCAATCGAATATGTTTCTTGCATGATTTTTTTATTGTATAAATCGTTAAATCAAGTCATATTCAATAGAAAAATACTTTAAAACAATTTTTTGTAAAATTGATTTTTGTTTAAAAAAAGATATTATCTTGGGTCAGTGCATTAATCGTAATTTAAACAGCCGCCATTTTCACATTCTTTGAATAACGTCACATGACATGACACGCCAAGTTACTATAGGTGGATCTACATACATTGTAATGATATATGTTGCCGGCAAACGCATGGCTTCATGTTATGGGACGCCACAACTATTGAGAAGGCGCTCAGTTTGTTTTGAAATTAACTTTCGTTTAAATTATTTCGAGAAAAATAATAGAAATTATCGATCTTAACCAATGCCGTTAGTTTATAACATATTTGAAGAATATTAAAAAAAAATATAAGATTTTTTTTAAATAGAAATAGAAGAAAAAATTTTTGTCTCATTTATTATGACTACCGCAAAGTCGATTAAAACTTTAACAAGGATATTTTAGCGACTTTCTTGTACTTTTGGGTAAAAATGGTCACTTGAGTGTTACGTAACATTTAGAGAGGGGGGGGGGGGGGGGTACAGTAAAACGTTACGGCGCGTTACAAGGGGGGGAGGGAGGGTCAAAAATCTTTAAAAATTGCGTTACGTAATACTTGAACGCTCCCTTGGCCCATAGGTCCCACCACGAATAGAGATGCTTGGGTGTATTTGGGCATCCCAGGTCAAATCGTGCAATACCGGCTCAGGACCGCCTATCCTTTGCCAACATGTCTTGCTACAGAGAAGAAAGACACAACGCAATACGCCTGCCAAGCGTAGATTTTATGGCAGAAACCTTAAATTTTTGTTGAATCTTCCGTCCAACGTCTTTCGGCTGAGATAATGATGATGGTGATGATTATGGAAAGTAGCGAATTTATGAATTCTTTAATCTGTAAGTTAAAAAATAATTTCTAGAATAATTTAATTTGCAATGTGTAGCTACCTCATAACAGAAATACAATTAATTAACTGATAAATAATTAACTCAGATTAATTAATGTAACAATTTTCGACAAAACAATGTATGTGGAATTATGTTAAAAATGAATGTTTTTTTGCACGTTGCAAACATGTGTTAAAAAAGATATGTATGTAATAAATAAAGAATTTATAATTAAAATACATTAAAATAATCACCGTAAAATATATGAAACAGAAGTGAGTTACAGAAAGAAACATATTTGTATCTTTATATGTTATAAAAAGTGTTATAAAAGTTCTCCTGGTTAGATTCGTGATGTTTTTAATGCTATAACAAAAAATAAATAAAAACAACAATGCATTTAGTAACCAACAAATATAAAATAATTTGTATCTGTTGTTATGCCTCAGTATGGTAATGCGTGTTCAATGACGCGCTTCGAGGGGGTTGGGGGTTTGATTTACGACCGAGGCTACATCTTAATAGTACCCTCTTGTCTCTTCGTAGTTTTATTTTTGTCGAATAAATCAGCGGTAGTAAAGGATGTAAGGGAAAGCTAAGTTTTAATGTAGTTGTTTGTTCTGCATAGTTTTTATGTTTTACGGATATAAAGATACTCTTCTGCAAACTTCTTTATAGGAAACTGTTATTGACAGTTTGACAATCTTACTCAACTCTCATTGAATATTAAATAAGTGCCTATACCAATTTCTAATAAACTTAAGTACTTTCTGCATTCAATCTACATTAATATTACTAGGCGATGCAGTCGCTAAGCATAAAGCTACGCTGGCACCATATATTGAAGCGGAGCGTAATACCTAAAAAAAGAAAAAGATTTTTTTTTTGTTTCGATGGGAATTTTTGCGAATTTCAAAATTTGGGTTCCTTCATAATCTGGTCCTAAACCTGTTGATTCGATTCCACACAAAATTATTAAAATCGGTTAAGAACTCGGGAAGTTATGGCGTAACAGACATTGCGCCATTGAAGCTGATCCATGGGAGCTTCGCTCGCTCTGCTCCAAAAATACAACTTAATGAAAATGAAAAAACGTGTTGAGATAATTAATCCTAATTTATGGCAAGCCAAGCTAGCAGCGTAACTGCTTACTAAACTACCGAATGGTTCTTTATTTACCAAAAGTGTTTTTTTCGAATTTTATTAAATCTTACTCCCATGGATCAGCTTCAATGACGCAATGTCTGTTACGCCATAACTTCCCGAGTTCTTAACTGATTTTAATATTTTTTGTGTGGAATCGAAGCAACACATTTAGGACCAGGCCAAATTTTGAAATTCACAAAAATAAAAAAGTTATGATCAAAAAACATTGGCTCTATGGAATTTTCCATTGAAAAAAGCGCGCCTATTTGAAAGTTTTCTTCCTCATGAAAAATTTACTTAAAATTTTAATTTTATTTTTTTGTATTACGCTCCGTTCCAATATATGATGCTAGCGACTGCATCGCCTAGTATTTCAACAACTTTTTCTACAGACTCTTTGGTAGGAGTATCAAGCGTTACCGCATTTTTATTTCGAAAGTTATCATTTTATCGGTGGACATTATAGTAAATCTTAATAAATTGAAAAAAATACTTAAATATAATTGGATTTTACAAATGTCAAATCTATTTATGATTATTTATTTATCACACAAATGTACGTTTGCGTATAACATCACTGTCCAATTAAAATTGTGTTCGTAATTTGTAACAATTTATAAAAGTTGAAGTTAAATAAATATATTGTTTTTAGATAGTGTTTGTTACCTATAGAATAATTAAATTACTCTTATAATTTATGGTTAATCTGTTAAGGGAGAGTAGCTGCTCTTGGCACAAGTAACAAGTCGACCCGTGTTTATAGTAAACCTTACAAATTAAAAAAAATACAATTTACATTTTTTCCAGAATTTTCGTGGGGAATATAAACAGTTCTAGTTTACTTTTTAGTGATCATCATAAATGAGCTTCTATTGTTATCATCCAGACTTAATATATATTGTAATAAAAAACAGTAACTTAAAAGAAAAATGAAAACAAGGAAGTCGTCATACCCGATTGGACTTAACTTAATAATCGTCAAAGTTGTAACAGTCGGGACCCATTCTAAAAAGTCAGCCCTCTAGTCAATAAATACCACAATGGTTGTTGCACTATCGTACAAGTTGAATTTATCTATCTCAGAAGGTAGACATTCCAGAAATGTATACTTACCATTTTTTTTATTACCATGAAAGTAGTTGGCATAGAGGATATAACTGAAGATTATTTATTTATTGTAACAGATTCGCATACAATTATACATAACAATGAAAAGCTTGGGTGACACATGTCTTTACAGGCAAATACAACAATTCTCATTATTTGTCGATTACAAAAGGATACCTACGTAACATTTTAAAAACAATAATTTAATATTTTCAGTTTAACAAAGTTTACATTTAGTTAAATTTAAGTTGGATTTTTTTAAATTTAAACTACAAATACAACTATTAGAATCGATTATTGCCACTTTCCTTTAAACGCGTGATCGCAATCTTGAAAGATGTCGATATCAGTATCTTTTAAATTATTGTAAGTCCACATACACCGGTACAGTGGGGCGCACATACCCAGTTTACTTCTACAGTAAGGTTAATTAAAGATGTCTCTTAAAGGGTGCCTTGGTATATGTTAGGAAACAGTGAGATTTATTTTTATATTATAATATATTATAATGTGTTTTCCCATTTTCATAAGACGATTTAAACATTAGAATAAAACACTTTTTTACGGATTTTTGATGGTCCATCATCTTAGTCATCCTGTGATCACGGCTCCTGTAAAGGAATCGAAACGTCAGGATTAAATATAAAATAAAATAAAACATGCGCAAAAGTGTTTTATTCTACTGTGTAATGTGCGCGGAAGTGTAAGAACTAAATACGTTATATACATTATATGAGTTTGTTGTTACTGAATTTTCATAGTATGATTTTTACGCTGACTTTATTTAAAGTTATTAAGTTAAGTAGATTACCCGCGTTAACCATCTTTACTTTCATTATTAATTAGCGCTGCTAAATCCTTAATGTATATTTTTATGTAATAACTTAATTATTGTTTTTAATCATCGTTTAATATTGCATATCTATTTATCATATACGTATGTCTATCCGTTACCCTAGTATCCATAACCTAAGCTATACAGTGCTTACTTTGGGCTAGGCCAATTTTAAGCATGTAGGAAATATTGTTATTATGATGTCGAGGTAAAACTATGCCCAGAGAAGTCGCCCTAGGTTTAATTAATTACAAAACTAAAATACCTAATCAAGATATTTTGCATTTCTAATGGATATGGTCTTCCACTTAGTGACGTCTGATTATTTTGAAATGTTTACTTAATTAAAGTAATATCAACGGTTTTTTGCAAATACGCACATATAGTATGGCGACAATAATTCAAGGTCTATAAATGTTTACGACAAACGTCTCTCCGACAAATTGGTGCTGAAGCAGACACAGGGAGCAGATCTAGGGGCACCATGAATTTCTCAATACATAGGACACTCGATAATCATATGAAAGTAAACAAATGAGACATAACGCGTAGCATAAGATACTTAAAATATATATAACTTCGTTAAACGGTATGGCGACATCACCTACACACAACCGCCATAAATCCGTAAGTTAATTTTTAATCTGAAGTCATAGTACTTCGATAAACCTTTATTGTGTGTATAATGTGTTATGTCTATAAGACATTAGTTGTCATAATTTGATAAAAAAATGACATGGGGCGCCCTGGCTAGGTTTGGTTAATTTTGAGAACGTGCACTAGATACCAGGTCATCAATTACATTCTTACTGCAAAGATAAAGTTCGTCTGTTAGAGTGAGTCCTTAAGCTACTGACACTAAGTTGGGAAGCACTAGTTCCCTTTCACTGACTTAGAGGGAGAAATATGTTGTTTCTACTAACACTGATTTATTTATTTTTTTGTAGATTTTTGCATCTTTAATAGCTTGAGTTAAAAACTCCGTATTATATAATTAAATTTTATTAAAGGAACAAAATTGTCCTGGCTGGAGTTATGTACGTGTAAACACCAACATCATTATGACAAGACAGCACGTACCAGGAAACAGGAAAATAACTACACACATCATCACCATCTTAATGACCTTCCTTATTCATGTTACGAATTAATTAGACAAGCCCATGAATGTGAATTGTACTATTATATGATTACTGGTATAAACATTTGGATAATAAAGAAAGGAAATCTTGCTCAGCTCTTCAAGCGAGTAACACGTCTCTAATAATAGTTTTTAAAAAGCTTGTTGCCCTCGTCCACATCATAACTGGCGCAGTTGGCAAATCACACAGTCTCCATACAATTCGGGTTGAATAAAATCTTCGGTTTCGCAATCGAGACGCGGGTGTAGAACCTACAGTGGGTGCAGGCAGGAGTCGGAGACCAGCTAGCAGACTCAATTTCCTGAACATCGGAACGCCTCTTATCGGCAATGCTCATGGGGTAGGCATATAACTCTCTTACTCCCGAGATTATTTTCCTTGGACATTAACAGTGTTTTCCTACAAAGTGGTTTTTCTGGCATTGTTTATCTTTTATTTTCAATAAGCTATCATGTCGAGTGAAAAGAAAGTAAAGGTTAGCACGGCGAAAGACAAATCGATAGAAATCGACTATGCCACTTTGTCTATGATATTACCAGCATATGACGGTAACAAAAGAACCTTAGCATTTTATATAGAAGGTGTAGAAAATGCACTAAGTTTAATATCAAATGGGAATGACCCAGCCATAGCTTGCTTAATACGCAACAAATTATCAGGTAGGGCAGTTGAAGCATTATCTGAAGGAACAGGTGCAAGAACCTGGTCCGAAATAAAATCAATACTAATGAAGAAATTCGGTGAATTTAATGAAATCCAGTTAGTACAGGAACTAATGTTTTTAAATAAAGATAGTAGTTTAGATAATTTCGCAGAAAAGATCAGAGCTTTAGAATGCACACTTGTTCTAATAGACCCCACAAAAAGAAATTATTACCAACAAATGGCACTAAGCGTGTTTCTAGGCAAAATTAATCCAATAACAGCAATTTTCATAAAATAACATGTAGAAACGTTAGAACAAGCATTGGAAATAGCAAAACTAGAAGAAGTAAAACTTAGAAAATCAAAATGAACAGTAAGAATTGATAAAAAATATCACGAAAGTAAAACAATACATAGAAGTACACAAGGCACATTTAAACACTTACACAAAAATTACCATTGGTCAAATATGTTACTTACAATCCAGATATTTATAAATAAATGTGATAAATTTTGAACAAGCAAATACGAACGGAACCATCTCAAATTACCATTCTCACTAACAGCAACTCTTCATAAGCCTATGGAACACATGTACATGGATCTATATAGTAGCGGAGGCACGACATGCCTCACTATCATTGATAATTTCACAAAATACGCACAAGCAGTACCTCTTACAGCAGCAATTAGTATTTTTTCTCTACGATAATAATACCCACAAAAATCACAATAAATTCCGACTCATAATTGGAGAACGAAGAAACAGCGGAAATCTGTGCAATGCATAAAATTAATATTCATTTTAAAACACTATATAACCCTAAGATATAAAATACGTGTGTAAAAAAAAAAAACAACCACGCCTCCGAGCCCTCAGATGGGATACGAACCCACGACCTTTCGCAATCCGGGCGACTGCTCTGACCGCTGAGCTACCGAGACGCTGGCAAACGTGTCGAATTTTACAAACGTATTCCAACTTCTACTATGAGCTAGTATCGTTCCACCAATGTTGAACGCTAACTACCTTCAACATTGAAAGTAATATTTTTACAAATATTAAACAATCAATTGGGATCCCATCTGAGGGCTCGGAGGCGTGGTTGTTTTTTACACACGTATTTTATATCTTAGGGTTATATAGTGTTTTAAAATGAATATTAATTTTATGCATTGCACAGATTTCCGCTGTTTCTTCGTTCTCCAATTATGAGTCGGAATTTATTGTGATTTTTGTGGGTATTATTATCGTAGAGAAAAAATACTAATTGCTGCTGTAAGAGGTACTGCTTGTGCGTATTTTGTGAAATTATCAATGATAGTGAGGCATGTCGTGCCTCCGCTACTATATAGATCCATGTACATGTGTTCCATAGGCTTATGAAGAGTTGCTGTTAGTGAGAATGGTAATTATAGCTGGTTCCATCTTAATTGATTGTTTAATATTTGTAAAAATATTACTTTCAATGTTGAAGGTAGTTAGCGTTCAACATTGGTGGAACGATACTAGCTCATAGTAGAAGTTGGAATACGTTTGTAAAATTCGACACGTTTGCCAGCGTCTCGGTAGCTCAGCGGTCAGAGCAGTCGACCGGATTGCGAAAGGTCGTGGGTTCGGATCCCATCTGAGGGCTCGGAGGCGTGGTTGTTTTTTACACACGTATTTTATATCTCATAGAAATATTGCATTGTGAATGCAAAAAATTAAATAAAAAACACTATATAACCCTTTTCCTAATTCATCAGTAGAGAGATTACATTCAATATAAGCACAAATAATTAGAATTCAGAGAATTACAGATAAGAATAAACCATCTGAACTTATGAAGTGTACCATTGTAGCATTTAACAACTCAATCCACAAAGCAACGGGATTCACACCTTTTGAACATTTTATACGGCCATACAAGCAGTAGGAACCCGCTAAAATTACATTACCTACAGAAATTTTATCAGGAATATGTAATAAAACACAGAGAAATACTGGAAATCGTACATAATGACAAACAAATAGTAATTGACAGAAATAACAAGAACACTGTAAAACCTAACTTTAAGGTAGGCGATAAAGCCTACAAACAAATAGCAAAAACAGCACGGTCAAATAAACAGGAACCAAGGTACTTAGGACCATATACTATCATTCGCATACATCTGGAACAAATCGCTGAGATAGTGAGAAAGCATATTAACGCTAAAGCTATTAAAGTCCATTTCTGGCTTATTAAGGCGTCCTGAATATGTTTCAGGAACGCCATCGCTTGCGTCACCATCCTCGTCGCAGTCAGAGCGATCATTTAACCAATAAGCAATCATAATGGAATCCTAGTACTAACGGAAGCAAAAGCCCAATACCAAATATATACATATTACATATCACCTTGTAATAATATATAACACCACTCAACTAAAAGACACTTTCGTAGACATTATTAATATTTATTTTAAGTTAACGCTTAAGGTAAATAACACATTAGGCAGAAAGATAATAAACAAGCAGATAGAATATTTGATAGATACCATTGAAAGTAAATTAGTTTACCTAGGATTAGATAGATTAGGTTTAAGAAAAGCATATAGACAAAAAAGAAGTTTAATTAACGGATAACGCGCAATAATTAAGAGTATCACAGAAAAATTAGATCAAGACGATGCAATAAAGTTCGAAAATGAAATAAATTAGTTAAGCGGTAATAATAACGCTAATATCCAGCAAAACACAATAGGCATAGTTAAGGATTTCATGCAGGAATACGAAGTTAAATTAAAACAGATGAATACAAATCAGGAGATAGTAGCTTCAGCCATTAGAGAGATTTCAAATAAAATCACCTCATTGGAATTAAATACTTACCTATCTAGTATAGAAATAGAAATATCACTTCAACAATTCTACGAAAGACTATCTATGTTAGAAAACGCCATAACATTTTCTTACCGCAATAAAATGCATCCTAGTATAGTAGATCCCTCTTACTTATTAGAAGAATTAAATTATATACAAAACCACATAACTAAACTTACATTTTGAACCTCATAAGAGGAGCATTCACTTCCTGGAGATAGCAATTACAGTAAAAGCATGTAGTACAAATGGGACACTTAATTTCTTTCTAGAAATACCACTTGTAACCTTGTCACCTTATAACCTATTACACCTGTATTCCATCCCTAATGAAAATAACGCAATCCTTATTCCTCAAAACCCTTACCTAATCTTGGGAAATAACTAGTTAGCTTACCCTCGCGAAGAATGCACGAAAATCACCAAATATGACATCATCAGCAAACATTTAGAATGGCAACAACTGCTGCACGCCAACGAAAAACCACACAATTTGCAACTGCAAATTACAAAAATAACTTAATTCATCAAATTCAGAATAACAGATGGATAGTAATCATGAAACAGGAAGAAGTAGCAAAAACGACCTGGGGAAATGATTTACAATATCAGAGCGTAAAGAGGCGTCTATTTAGGAACTAACGATAACACATGCACCGAGCAGCTAGCGGACAGAATGCTAAAAACACATCAAAAATACATCAATATTAAAGAATCATTACCCTTATAACGTGCCTATGAAACCCCAGTCTCGTCAAACTAAACCGTCGAATTTGATGACCTGAATAATCTGATACAAAAGACAAATGATCCAAACTAAAAACACGGAAACAGTCCCACTGGTATCATCATCACCTAGTTTATCATCAGTGCTTTTGTACATAATACTTACCATAGCAGCGATCGCAAAACTAGCATACAGTTCTAGTGGTTGCGAAGACGAAAGACGCCATCGGTCTTGCTGGAAGATGCCTATGAGGAACCTCAACATTATCAGCCACCTCAACCTTCAGTACGTCTTTCGCTTAGGGGAGGGAGAAGTTATGTAGGTGTAAACACCAACATCGTAATAACAAGATAGCACGTACCAGGAAACAGGACAATAACTACACTCATCATCACAGTTTAATGAGCTTCCCTATTCGAGTAACGAATTAATAAGAAAAGCTCATTAATGTAAATAAAATTGTACTATTATAAGATAACTGGTATAAACATTTGGATAATAAAGAAAGGTAGTTTTGCTTAGCTCTTCAAGCGAGTAACACGTCTCCAATAATAATTTTTAAAGGGCTTGTTGCCCTCGCCCACATTCTAACTCTGGCCTCGCCGAGATTCTCACGGCTTCTTCTCGATACAGAGTCCATACGAGGCCATGGCACGGTTGTTGATATTCAATAAACGTATTATCAATAAATTTATAACAAATTTAATTAAATTAAATAGGTAATAAAATTAGACAAATATGAACCTTAACTTTAATTATAGGATATTTTACATTTCAAAAAAGAAATATTGGCAAATACTTCAAAAAAGTTGAAAATCAACCAAATTGAGTAAAATACATTTTAATATTAAATAAAAACCATGTTAGCTTTATCCAAGCTAATAATTATTCTGTAATTTTATCGCAGAACTTAACAATATATAATTATTCTTCATCCAATGTAACTATCTAGTTTATTATAATGCAAGCAAATAATAAAAAAGTCACTATGTTTCTGGAATCATGGTCACCTTAAAGTGAAATCTTCCCGCCCAATGTTAGGGGCCGCACCGGACGTGACGTCACGCCGGAAGCGCAGCACCGGAAGTTACGCGATCTGTCTGCTTTCGGGTTTTTTTTTATATTCGGATTGCAATGGTTGTGCAGTTCTGCGAAATAAACAGAAAACTTTGTATGAAAATTCTATCACTTTTAATGTAACAGATTAAAACTAAGTTTTGAGGCTTCAGTAAAATAATTAACGTATATGCATTTTTTTGTTTTTGAAAATACTATTTTTAATTGGCTAAAATAGATGATTTTTGGTTAAAAAAATATTGACCATGCTTACTTCCAGAAAGAAATAAAAGTATACCTGCTACATCATTTTAGATAATTGTACCCCTAAAAGAATTTTGTATGAAAAATTCACCAGTTTTAAATTGACATCAAATCGAATATTGACTTTTAACCTAAAATAAACACTTTATTTAGTTTTGGTGATATAGAGGATAAAATATTTTTAATAAAATCTAGATTTCTAAGTACGTAGCATGAAATTCGACAGATAAGCTCATAAGTAGAAAAAATGAATACTCACTACGGATTTACGAAAATTCTAACCCTAGGAGGTTAAAAGGGCTTGAAAGTGTTTTCAATTTTCAAATTGAGAAACATGAAATCAACTATCCTTTGTGACCTAGTGGACTAAGTATGCAACCGTGACACTAAAGACACGTGTTAAATTCCCGAGACAGGCAGTGCTTTTTGGGTTTGTCCTTTAGATCTAGCGCATGTTTCATTTTTATACTTCGCCTACACTACAAGCAGAGTTATTACTTCCAATAATACAAGATATCTCCTTCTTCCACGTAAATTGGTAGTCCTCTGAAAAAATCACCGTCAAGCAAAAATTTTAGGCAATTTAGTGTGTCTGTATACTTTTTAAGTTTAATTTCTGGATATACTAATTACTTATTCTATTATTGCTTCATCTATAATAATTAATATCTGACAAACCATTGTTCATAATATTCATCAAATACTGGGCGATGCAGTCGCTAAGCATAAAGCTACGCTAGCAACATATATTGCAGCGGAGCGTAATACGTAAAATTTTTTTTTTTTGTTTCGATAGGATTTTATACGAATTTCAAACTCCGTCACAATGTGGTCCTAAACCTGTTGATTCGATTCCACGCAAAAATATTAAAATCGGTTAAGAACTCGGGAAGTTATGGCGTAACAGACATTGCGCCATTGAAGCTGATCCATGGGAGCGGAGCGAGCGAAGCTCCAATAACACATTCTACTATGATTCTTGACGTTCCTGTCTAAAAGTCTCATTGACTTGTTAAGACCATTGTTCATTAACTGCGTTTAATTTTGCATAAACCTCTTTTTACGAATACCAAAACGCGTTTACTTTAATAAGGTTTAATTCTTACGTTTCAAATCCTTTTCAGTGGCTGTGTTCACATGATAACTAAGGAATTGGTGTAGTACCTAATTATGCTAATATCAACCTATATTTTATCAGACACCAAACTCGCAACTTTTTTTTCAATTTTCTTTAATTAAAAACAAATATAACAACAAAAACCTTAATAGAAATAAAAACGTCAGAATTAAATAAAAATATGTTTTATTAAAAATAAACTTTTTGGTGGTATCCCTTTTCTTTGTATGTCGATACGCTTTTGATGCTACATAAAGTCCTTAGCATAGTCGACCTCGCTCTTATTAAATCTACTTTCCACCAGATTGAAAACAAATTTCGTTTCGGTTTCCTTAAAAGTAAGTAAATAGATACTGAAACAAAATTGACAAAACATCGTTCATCTTACGAGTTCATAATCAAAAGAAGATCTTATTTCAAATAATTTGTTCAGAAACAAATACCACCTAATTATCAATAAAATTCTACAAACCATAAATCATTCTATTCAGAAAGAAAGGGCATAGACAAATCGTCTTTTTGAAAAAGCGAAGGAATCATTTCTCGTTCAGCCAGTCACGTCGGGCACTCAGTTGAAACAATAAGGCCGTCGCGCGCCGGCAATTATAACTGTGTTAATGGCTAAAATAACAAATGTTATGCGTCCCTGGGGCTCATTTGGGGTGCGGTTACTTTGGGGTTAGCCAGTGCATAATTTCCGTAAAGCATATCGAATTCGATGCAGTATTTTTGTACGTAAAGAATAATGTTGGCAGTCATCGCGGATATATCTGAATAAATAATTTATATGGCATAAAAGCCGTGTGATATCCGCAAGTAAATTTTTACTAAAATTGACAATGTGAAATAACATGACATATTTATTTAAACTGCAAAAATATTTAACCTAAAAATGCAATTGTTAGATTAAATATACTCGTAAAATCTTTCTAGAGAATGGTGTTTTTGAAACTGTTTCGTAAATATAGTTGATTGGTTATATCTACGGCAAACAAACAGTACGTATCGCTATAGACATATCACGTTTTTAAGTTTAAATTTTATTTAGGTACAGTTTTGTTTCTTATCTTCATTTTCTGTAAACAACCTTCTTCAAGCCATCTTACCGTAACTGTAAGAAGACTCTTTATAAGAAGGTTCGTTACAAGAAGACGAAATGCAAAACATAAAGGTATTAAATTGTCTCAACCACACATTGTATCTTAAGTTGAATAATTTTTCTAAACCTTCAATAATCGTTTGTCTACTAGGAAAAGTAAAATATGGCACGTATTTTGCTTTATTTATCTTCACCTGTAAAATTACTTTATATCAGACAAAGCGAAGTATTTTTTCTGCTACCACAGTGTGGATTTGTGAAATTGCAATATTTTTTCAAGTGAAAATTTCGGTCGCATCGTTGTGATTTAAAAGTAGATGAAACGAAAAAGCGACAGTAAAAAGAGACTGACACGTTAATTCATAAGATTTAACGTAGGAGAAAACGATAAAGAAAGAATTATGTAGGTTTGTGTGCGCATGCGGAGTACAAAGCTTAAGAGAAGGCATCACAACAACCATGGTATTTTGTATACGTGGACAATTGAAGGTTTCACTTCTACCACGATTTTTCTTTGTGTTACTGATTTAATATAATAACACTTACATAATATTGCAAATGTTGTTACTTCGATTAAAGCTGAGGAGATTGCTGCGTTCGCTCTTCTTTTCAGTTAGAAAACGTCCGAAAAGTTTCAAAGTATTTCTATCGATTCACAAGAACTCATTTGTACATTTCTAATAAATTTAACTTGCTCTTTCATTTCACATACTCTCAAAAGTATTAACTACTTCATTCATCAGCCAATTCTCTCTGTTTGAATGCGGCGTCAATAATGTGAGTTCCCTTATTTCCCTATGATTTTTTTACAAGATTATTAAGAGTTACATCGTTAAGACCCCTAAAACAGTTATGGCGATACTTCAATTGTCCCGCGACTTTGTTTAATGATATTCACAATATAACTGCTAATTGTTATCTGCACCGCTGAATGCAAATGGTTCCATTTTTTATAGACTTGGGATTTCTATAGCAAAGATGTCGTAAAATGGTAATTTCAAGTTTTAATTTAAAATTGAGTTTTGTTAATTTATGTTTCAGGAATGAATTTCTCTTTATTTGTTTTGAAGTAGAGTCTATGTTTCCAAATATGGACAATTTGGAGACCTTCAAGTCGTGGGTGGATAGGTATTTAACCTATTTCAAATAGAGAAGGTTATTATACTTTGTCCAATGTAGGATGATACTTTTGACAGGAGTCACTTCCTTATTGCTACGTACTAAGGTTGCGTTTGTTTCCTTATGTTTGCTTGACATTGCAATAGCAACTTTATACCCGGATATAGAGGGTATAAAGTTGCTATTGCATTGTCAACTGTTGTCAACTGTGTCAACTGTCAAACGTATCATCCTACATTGGACAAAGTATAATTTGATTTGTTTGTATTTAATACTGCCAGTCTGTATGTTAGTCTATACGAGCTTCCAAACATGGGTGCCCAATATCATAGGTATGTATGTCTCCTCCTATCTCAAACACTATAAGTCGGGTTGCAAGTGCACCTTAGGGAACTATGCAAGTTTCATCAATATCTGTTCAACAGCTTTATTAGGCAAGCTCATTATATCTTAGATAGCATCGTCGGTTATAAAGCGATATAGCTCTTGAATTCTAGCCTTTATTTGAAAAAAACTGGAGGACTTATATAAAGGGGAAAATTAAAAAAAAAATGACAAATTATAATTATAACTAATAATTTTAATGCAAAACGACAGATTGTTTGTTTGTGAGACTTTCACACTTTATATATTAAACTAACCATTGTGAAATTTTACTTGCGTGTTATAAAGGGTACGGAAAAAGACATAGATTAAATTTTATCTAGAAAAGCATAGTAATAATAGAATTACACGCGGGCAGAGCCACGGGTTAAGTCTAATAGTGAATAAAAAACTAAAGGGAAGGAAATGATATAATACAACTACAGAGAATATTAAAAGAACAATTACAGAATTGAATTAAACAACTTTTTTACGGATTTTGCGCATAATTTATTTTTATATTTAATCCTGACGTTTCGACTCATTTACAGGAGCCGTGATCAGAGGATGATTAAGGTAATGGTCGTCATTTATTTTCTTCTACCTTCACAATATTTTAATCGGGCACTATCCCAAATTTAAAAAATATATATATAAATCTAATTTGGAGGTACCTCCAAAGCCACACATTGCTAAGCCATGTAGTTAGCTCTTTTTGCAAATAATTAAAAAATAATAAACAGTGAACAAAAGCCTGTAACATATTTTTCTTTTATTTTTATACTAGCTAATCCGGCCACGGGTTGCTATGTTATAAATTAAAATATAACCTATCCTATGTTTTCAGCGAGGACAAATCCACCAAAATAAAAAAAAAAATTCGAAGTCGGTTGAGTTGTTTCGGAGTTCATCGCGGTCCAAAACTGTGACAGGATTTTTTTATATATATAGATATATATTGATTGTTTTATATCAAGGCAGCCGTAGCCCATTATTGGCGATGTTAACTTTAACCCGAGCGGTTAGAATTTGATCCTACTAACCTATGTACTACGGACGTGTTAATAATGTGTTTGACGTCTTGTCAATATTCTTTAAAAATAATAGTCGCAGTATTAAGGTCTGTCAAACAACAACAACAACACTTAACTATTTGTCTTTTTATTTAATAATTTTACTGTAATTGTTAACGCGTTTTCGGGTATATATATATATATATATATATTTTTAATCGTGACGTTTCGACTCCTTTACAGGAGTCGTGATCACGTTTAATTTAAATGTGTAATGTAAATGCAGAAGTGTAAGAACTAAATATATATTACTATTGCAGATAATATTTAAGATTAATTGCTCGAAGTGGTCTCCTTTAATTGAAGGACCACGCATATTGTTAGCGTTATCTTATTTTTTTTTAATTTATTGGGAAACAAATAGTTAAACAATCTAATATTTAAACGATCATATTGCCTAATTTATAAACTATAGTCTCCTAAATAATATTTATAATTTTAAAAGAAATAACTAAAAGATATAAAACTAAATACATAGTAACAATAATTGAATGCAACTACTCCAATTATACCTAGTGTGCTCTTACCTGGTCTGTGGGCGAAACATCGCGTACCCATCAGTCAACCACAAAGATCTGTGGTTAGTCTATACATCTCAGACTATATACATAAACAACAACAAAACAATTTAATTAATGATATTAAAGTCTTTCTAATCATGTACCGTTTATTCTCTGTTTAAGATTCTTAAATAAATAAAATAAATTAAAATACAGATATTAACTCAAACCGTTGTTACTATCGAGTAATGTTACAGCATTTAAAAAGCTACATTCGGGCCCTAGAAACCTGTCTGCGTACCACATGATTTATTGCCAGGGGAAAGTTGGGATTGCCCGTGTTTCCACTTATGAAATGTTACTGCTCTATCATATATTGCGGAGATTGAATCTAAAAAAATATTGGAAAATGGAAGTCAATTCTACAATAAATCTTCCCTACAAATCCACTGATTAATTACTTCATTATAATCAGTAAGGTAAATATACCAACTTAGAATAATAATATAAGTAAACTACCTTAATCTTTGCTCGCAAGTAAGGTGCCCAGAAGAATGATAGCGTCAGACAAACTTATTCTCTGGTCAAGGTAGAAACACTTGACATCTGGATAAGTCTCTTTTTAAAATCCATGTATATTTGGTGAGCCATGGAAAATATTGTCGGTAAAAATACTATACCAATTTAAGTAATTTGTTTAAATGTAAGTATGTCAAGATTTACTCATAATTGAGCTTAACTGAACATTTTAAAATTTTCTAAATAAATATTTCCTACATTCACACCAATTAACCTAGCCCAAAGTAAGCACTTTCAGGCTTGTGTTATGGATACTAGGGTAACGGATAGCTATACATATATCATACATAAATAAGTCGGATTCATCATACAAACATCTGCCCCTTCCGGGATTCGAACCCAGGACCGTCGATGCGAAAGGCAGGATCGCTATCGTTGCACCAAACGGTCGTATTATTATTATTTATATTTTATTTAATCCCTGTTTTAACCTGTATTAGACGTAGAATAATAAAAAAATTCTTGTCGCAATTTACTCCAACATTCACTTTTCGTTGAATAATTTCTGCAACACTAAATCGATTCGAGAACTTATGATTTTTTTGGAATTTTAACTTATTTTTTAAACATTGAATAAATATAGTCAATTGACAACTTTTAATTTTTATAACAACTTATTTCCAATTTATTCATTTTTCCTAATAACGATGATGAAGATTAGAAAATTTTGCTCTTTGATATTTCAATGAAAAAGCACTTTTAAAATAATATATTTCGAAAATCTACACGTGAAAGCAAAAAAATTATGTCATTTTATGTAATAAAAAGCGCAGTTTAGAAGTTTCACAGGTAATTACTGCAAATAAAGCTAAATATGTGCCATGTTTTGCTTTTCCCTGTAAACTCATTGAGAATTTAGTAAGTACTAGCTGTCCCGGCCACGCGTTGCTGTGCCGACTGCAGTGCCATCTGCCGGACTGATTTGTGAATCTAAACCATTCTCAGATCCCCTTGAACACACACAAAAAAATTCATTCAAATCGGTCCAGTCGTTTAGGAGGAGTTCAGTGACATATACACTCACAGAAGAATTATATATATAAAGATAAAGTACGCCTAACAGTCAGACACGATAACTTACAATTTACACAATTTAGGTTAAATTAGCGCCCAACTTCAACGTGATAATTTTGTGTCACATCTTAAAATTTCACTCTCATGATTTTTTGATAACGCACCTAAAGAAGTATAACTTCAATAGGGACAATTTGCGATACTTTATTTGTTCCGCTATTCTATTTATCTGTATTGATTTTGCAGCATTTTTGTCAAACTTTAAAATTTTAGTAGGACTCGAAGACTTAGTTAAATGATTTTTAAATTAACAGATTTAACTATGAAAAAAACCGTGTCATTTTATAATGTTCATAGGCAAAACTGCCAAGGAGGAGACGAGCTGACATAGGTCATCAGAATCAATTAAATGTTCTACCTATCTCTTATGTAAACCGCACTGATGAGTCGTTTTGGTATGTCGGAATCGCATTCGACTGTAAACAAAAGAACGGCAAAAGCAACGAGTTCGTGTAAATCAAATCCAACAACAGACTCAACTAACTTGAACGATATCACCGACGTACTTCTCTTTGAGAACGAATTTCAAACCTTATACGATGCAGTTAGTACTGTCCATCGCGTCGAATTGGAGCTGGAAGATGCATAAGGATTAAAAGTAGTTGATTAAAAGTAGTTCAAATGAATGGAGGAGACTCAAAATCTAGTATGTATAATCTAGTATTAAAATACTATATTTACACAGCTATTTTTTATTTGTCGATTCGATTTCTTGATACTTGTAAAAGTATTGCATTCGCTGTTGTAGGTTGTAGATACCTAGAACATGTTAAAAGGTCGCTGTTGTTTATTTCAAGAAACACTTTGAAAAAAAACGACGAGTATGTGAAGGTCTCGGTAACTCAATTGGATGAGCACTCGCCTGGATAGCGATACCCAATACTAAAGACCAGTTGATTTCTTTTTTGAGATATAATTCAAAGTCCTCCAAAAAACTTTAATAAAGCTAACTATAATGTGGTTTACAAAAGGTAGCATTATTTTCCACACAATCTACTTCTTTTATAAAAGTTTGACCGATTTTACCTTGAAATACTCGTAGTTTGAAGTGCTGTGGACGTTAATTGGCCTCTGCCAATAAAATTTCAGGATTAGTTTTAAATGTTTCAACACAGGCTTGAAAATTTTACAACTTGAAATCGAGTCGAAACGTTCCAACAATTTGTATTAAAATTGTGAAATATTGAGTTATTGTCAAAATGTTTACCAATTAAACTTTATATGTTTAACTGTTTGTTTTTATTGATCGATCAAATTTTTTACTATTTACAAAGCATAAATATGAGTATTATAACTATAGCGTGCATTCGTTTCTGTATTTTCCTGATTTCTTGAGAAAAAAATCTGTAACTCCAACAACTAATAACTTTCTATCTAATATAATTATACCTACACTAGCTGGTGCCCGCGACTTCGTCTGCGCAGGATTAGTATTTCGAACAATATGTTTATAAATTGTAGCCTATGTGTTATATATGTTTATAAATTGTAGCCTATGTGTTATTCTGATGTATAAGCTATATTGTGGTAAAGTTTCATTCAAATCCATTCAGTAGTTTTTACGTGAAAGAGTAACAAACATCCATACATCCATACTTACAAACTTTCGCCTTTATAATAGTAGTAGGATATGTTGTGTACTATTTTTTTTCAACACAATTTTATATGGACACTAGCGACCCGCCCCGGCTTCGCACGGATGCAAAGCTCTACTATATTATGCATGTATTATACATATAAACCTTCCTCTTGAATTACTCTATCTATTAAAAAAAACCGCATCAAAATCCGTTGCGTAGTTTTAAAGATTTAAGCATACATAGGGATATAGGGACAGAGAAAGCGACTTTGTTTTATACTATGTAGTGATGTGTGTAAAGAGCTAAATTTCGAACCCCAAACCGCCAACCGTCGACTGAGCCGATAAACCAAGATATATGTTACAATTCAAGGGATAACTTAATCAAGTAGAGTGGTGCTTAGTTATGACAGCTATTACTTATGCAACTTAACTCAATAGCGGAGGGTAATCCTTAATAGGATGACGTACAGAACTTAGAACAATGTATAGATAGATACATTTTCTTGCTAAAGTGATAAACAGAATAAACGCACACGTTTCTATGTACAAGGAAATGTTACGCTCGAGTCTGGGTTCGTAAAGTGAGGCAATTTAAACTAAGCCATAATGGTTTAGTTTATCACTCGGCCCGTTAGTGTTTAAAGTAGTATTAAGTCGAGTCCCGCCCCTGAAGTTTTAATTATAAATGACGGTTTGTGCAATGAGCGGATGTTACCATCTGTGAAACACAAAAAAGATTCAAACATTATATTCCACATATAAGTTGTGGTTTTGAATGTATACTTTTATATTTTATTTTATTATTTATTTTTTATACAAAGCTATACACAAATAAAGCTATAAAAACTAAAGCTATACATGTAGATTGCTGATCTTTTCCTACACACTATTATACACGTTATTGAAGCAATAGTTAGCTCAGAAATTGCTACTAACATCAACTCCTCCTGTTGTACAGATTGGGATTATTGGTTTAAAAAGCTTTTCAAAAAAATAATCTTTTTTGGAAACCTAGAAATAAAAATAGGTGGTACTTACATAACGCAAATTATAACTATCTATTTTTGCTATAGAGTCGTGAGTTAATATCTACAGCATGTTTTTGTTGGAGCGGAGCTCCAATGACGCAATGTCTGTTACGACATAACTTCCCGAGTTCTTAAACAATTTTAATATTTTTTTGTGTGGAATCGACTCAACAGGTTTAGGCTAGTCCTAAGTCCTATAGTGACTGTGGATGAATTTTACATAAAATAGTATATCTTTAATTCGAGTAGCTACTAGGTCTTAAAAAAATATGTTTACCGTTACTATCACATGACGAGATTTATATTGTACTCGTAAAACTGCCTAATCCAAAAACTCAATTTACTCCTATATTGCGGAATGTAAGAAAGTAAGAAAAAGGCTCTACATCTGCAAAACAGCTATTCTATACCTCAAGTTAATTTGTAGAGCCGTAAATGTCACAAGCAAGTAACTAATGCCTGTGTAAATAAATAGCTATGTGTATTAGGTATTATTCAAGAGTGGAAAACCTTCTTGCTACACCTACATTTAAAATGGCCATTGACTGTAATGGATTTGAAATTAAAAAAAAAACTTTGGACTTTTTGGCGGGAGCGCGAAACGTTACTTTAAGGGTTTTGGTTTTCTTGTTAAATTTTGTGTTCTGGTTGATATTAGTGTGTAATAATGGTAGGTTATTAACCACTGAAGGTTTCTGAATATGTATGAGTGTTGGCAAGTGAAACAAAACAGTGAAAGGTGTCTTTTCGCGCTCTCTCAAGAAGGCCACGAGGAGGTTTCAGTAAAACCCCACTTCTTTACTGAAACCTAGGAAATTACTTAAAAACTGGCATTTATTCTGGCTAAATGCAAATCGTGCAAGTCACAAATAAAAAATAATCTTTTTTTTTCAGGTGGAATTATGTTTTTATTACGTTTGGGGTTGGCTGTATTTATACAAATGAGGTTTTACGAGGATAATAATAAAATCGATTATATGACTGTTGGTGTTTGATTATTATCGATTGAAGTATCTGAAGCTAGTGCACGTCATAATCATGATGGCGTCTCGGCGGGTTATGCACATATCGCAAGCTAACGTGTTAAGCAACTAATGTATATTGGTAAAGAGTATCTATTTGTAGCAAGCAGGTACTTTTTAAGAGTGGTAAAACCTTCTTGCTATATATTTATAACAATCTGGAAAATAAATAGTGACAGGGAAAGTCGATGGCATTCAATTCTATTCTTTATTGCACTCCATAATAGGGATGTTGCGGATGCATTTTTTTTCACATCCGCGGATGCGGATGCGGATGCGGATTTTAAGAGGCTCATATCCGCGGAAGCGGATGCGGATGCGGATCTGTACAAAAAACTTAAGTGTTGGTTTGGTAGGGTAAAAAAGCAGTAATATTTATCCTTTCTTTATCTATACATATAAATAAAATTGAAGTGTCTGTTTGTAATATTGAAATAATCGTTTTTTACTACATGCATAAAAATATATATACGGTACATACACCAAAATAACATTTTTTACAATTTTTGTCTGTCTGTCTCTATGTTTGTTCGGGCTAAACGCTGAAATAGCTGGACCGATTTTGACGGGACTTTTATTGACAGGTAGCTGATGTAATATGGAGTAACTTAGGCTACTTTTATTTTAAAAACATATTTTACTTTAGAAAAATAAAGTAATGTTGCTATGTCCAAGTACTGTCCAGTTTCGCGCGCAGCTCACGCGCATGCCACCACTGTCTGTGCCATCACGTTGGGCGCCGCCCACCACTTTTCCCACCAACTAATCAATATCAAAAAGGCTGCCTATCGCGCGGGTTCAGAACGCGCCAGCGGGCTATTGCTGATTTTTAATAAAAAAAATATATTGCAAATTATAATAACTGAGTCACGGCAACGTGTGGCCGGGTCAGCTACTTTAATAATAAAGTAGTGAGTGAATTACTATTACTGATTAATTGTTTTAGTAATGAAATTATTGATTAATTACTATTACTGATTAATTGTTTTATAATATTGGAGCATTATATTTAATGATTATATTTAAAGTAGAATGACGCCTTTTCGGACTCCAGTCTGTTTTGCAAGGGTTCGTGTATTAATCCTGCGCTACTAAATAACTGTTCACTTGGAACACTGGCTGGTAGCGCTGATAAGAATTTGCGTGCTTTTTTAGGTAATAGTTTGAACCCACTTTGATTAACACTCCACCATTAAAGAGGACTCTCATTTAATTTAATTCACTTTTTATTACGGAAAGTAAGTAACTGCTTCTTGTGAATTGTGTCAGGGCTGACAATTTCTGGTGTAGCATCATGGTAAGATCACTAATTAAACAGGACTGACGTCCTGTACCTGAGGTCTCTAGTCGTTCCGTTCTGTTTCCATGAAATCTATCATTCTCATTTTCTTCACTCTTTCGGTACTTGGAGATATTGTTCGAGAAGCCAAGATGTCTTCGGTTTTTCTGCTAATCTTTAATATATCATCTTTAATCTTTTACTCGGTCGACACTCGCCACTCGCCGGCCCCTTCCCTTTCTTTCTTATCGCATCCGCATCCGCATCAGCTCCGCATCGATTTATATGCGGATGCGGATGCAGATGCGGATGTCTAAATCGATGCGGATGTTCCGCATATGCGGATGCGGATGCGAATATTCGCAACATCCCTGCTCCATAATCTATAATCTTATAATCTAAGATCACAGTGGTTTGTGTGTTTGTCTGTCCGGTCGTTTTCCCGCTCTTTTTCCAATTTATATGCGTTATCATAGCAACGCGTTAACCGCAAGTAGTTCGTCTACCGGACGCTAGATGGCGCCAACAAAATAATATTTAATAATAGAAAAAAATTTAAAGAATTTTGTCCACCCGTGCGAAGCCGGGACGGGCCGCTAGTCCTTAATCTACGAACACAAATTTGTTGTTTGTGTGTTTGTGTGTTCGCTCTTTTTCCCGCTCTTTTTCCATTGTATTAATTAACGGTTCCATAGCAACGCGTTACCATAGCAACGCGTTACCATTGCAACGCGTTACCATAGCAACGCGTTACCGAGTCAGCTTTACTTTTACTTAAAGATATTACATAAAAAAATAGAAGTAAAATATGATTTTTTTAAAACCACGGTTTTATAAGCGGACTAATAAGAAGAAAATATATTCTTTCCCTTAATTGTGGTGGAAAATTCTTTTCCCGGAATGATAAAAATTTCAAAGATATAAGTTCAAGTACTAATGTAATATGACAAAAAACGTGGTTTCAGGCTTAACTAATGTAATTCACTCATTTTCTAACTCGTTATTTGTAAATACTAAACATCTGAGCCAAACACCTGAAAATGAATTTACCAAGAGAATTTGAATTAGTTAAGCCTGAAAACTTCTTACTTCTCTTTTAGCTATCTTAATTAGAAAATTTTGTTAGCTTGAAAAAACGACCGAAAGCAAGTTAATAAAACTGTTAAAAATATAATTAATCAATTACGGGCCCTGTTAGGCACGGCAGAGTTTGATAGGATAGAGGAAGTAAATTCTAATACTATTGAATTTGATTTACGTTTGAATTTATTTAAAACAATTAAAATGATATTGTTATTACTTATTTACGATTTTCATAAAATCATGTACCGTTTTTATTCATATTAAATTTCCAATAATTTGTAGACTATTAGTATAAGATCTAGGTCGTATATTTGCGCTGGTCCGCTATACTCTCGATACTTCATTCTTGTTCATTTTGTTCTACGAATGACAGGATCAGATAGAAGAACATCTTCAAATAGAGACTCCTCGGAGGTGGTCACGACTCTCAGACATAAGAAATACGACGAAAGGAAGAGGATACACATTCAAAAATTCAAAATTCAAAAATTCTTTAATAACTTATAGTGTAAATTACAGGGGTTGGGAGTCTCCTTTTAAGTTAATAAAAACCTGTATTAGGAGATGCCCGCTCTATCACACATAAAATCGCTACTGACTGAATTCCGCCCCTCGGTTTCGTATATCGACAATAAACTTGGGGATAAAAATTGAATGGCGACGCACCCGTCTTAGCGGCCCCTCTTAGAGTTTCTACTTTATTTCATAGGTACTTACTTTATTTATTTAATCTTTATGAAATAGATAAGGCAAAAGGCGGATTCAATGTATTGGAATTTCCTACTAAAAAGGCTTATTCGAGCCGAATTAAGTTTGACGTACAGTAGCCCGTCACACCTACGATAAAGGAGATATGTAAATTTCCCAAAGTTTGGTCAACGCATGGGTTAGCAAATGATTATCATCTCGATTTCATTCGTGCTTCAGAACACACATTAGGCTGCATATTGATATTTTTTTTTATAGAAAATTGACATGCGCTTGACCACTATCTCGCCTGATGGTAAGCGTCGATGTGATCTAGGATGTGACGCGCTTGCCTAGAAGGTACCTATTCACTCGTGACTTGAAGACCCCTAAATTGTAATTGTCAGGATACACAGACTCAGACAAAGAGTTCCACTCCTTAGCGGTTAAAAAAATGAGTTTGAGTGCAGTTTTCCAAATAAAACATCAAATCAATCAAAAATACTGTCTAATTTAAGTACTTTAAACACCATTTTCATTGGAGTCCAAATCAGTCATTAAAGCATGTAGTTTTCGTGCCGAGAGACTCTCCTTTTTTATAGTTTTGCCAGTTTTAAATGGTAAATACCTGCATGTGATTCTTAAAACAACAAATTGTCAAGAGGTTAAACAAAACACTATCAGTGCGCTATTAAAATAGTATAAACCTTCTTTATTTGTGTGTGTGCCGAAGCACTTTGTGTGAGTTCAATTTTTTTTTCTTTCTATTCAATTTTTATTAGTCAAATTGATTTCACGGCCGAAGTTAAAAGTCGATTATATAACGTCTGGTAAAATACATGTTTAAGACAAGTATGTATATTAACCTATCTATACAAGAAACGTAGATGCACCTGGAGGGCGGGACAGGGACTGCCAATGGGCGTCCGCGCTAACAGGTGGGCGGCGGCCATCTTAACCGCGGTGTCAAATTAAAACGCGGGAGTTTTCACCAAAATGGCCGGGCGTACGCTATTTTCCCGCAAATATAGGGGACTGAGAAATAAAAAGGTTTTTGAAGTTGATAATTAACTAATAATAATGGTTTGGTTTTCATTCTTACATTCTAATAATATTCTTAAAAGTATGAAAATTTACTTTTAATATGCCTTACCTTACGTAGCAATAAATTAAATGCACTTAGATGGCTTAATGCTTAAGAGATCCTTTACATAGCTGTCTTTGAATTCTGTTTATTTATAACTATTTTTACAAGGAAAGTTTTATAATTTAGTAAAAAAAACAAACAAGAGTTTTTGTTCTTCACTATTTTCCATGAAAAAAATACTTTTTTCCGCTTTACGGGTATTTTTGTATAACCTTGTATATCCAATGATGTTTAGGTTGAACTAGTTTGATCTGAGGTGATCTTATTAAATTTTATAGACGCGACGCCGCCGACATCACTAATTCTGTAGCTTGGTGTATTTCACATTGCTGTGTACTGAAGTTCCAAGTTGACATCATATTTTTTAATTGTAAATAAAATATTGCTTGATAAATAATAAAATACTGTATTCACTTTTTTGTAGGTTTGACATAACAACTTATTGCTAAGCAACCGAACATAGACTAAAACTCACAATATTATAAACTACATCGTAAACAAATGATAATCAATGAATATTATTAACAATGTACAAGACCACACTTTCATCTACGGTAATAAGTAGGTATGCCTTTTTTTCTTTCTTTTTAAGCTAAAACGTCGCTAAACCACAAAATATTTTTTTAATCTTAATATATATAAATTACCTACGTGTCACGTTGTTTGTCCGCGATGGACTCCTAAACTACTTAACCGATTTTGATCAAACTTCATAACTATCTGTTATTTGATCTAACTTAAAAGATAGGATAGGTTTTATTTTAATTTATAACACAGCAACGCGTGCCCAGGTCAGCTAGTATGATTATAAAGCCAAAAACATTTAGCATTTTTGTTGTCACTAGAACTGTTTCTAAAACTACAAGTAATGGAAATATAGTTCTTAGACATATAGAAAAAAAAATTGTTGTATCTAAAACTCATGGGGTCGCCATTAGACTAAGCGACCTTTTAACTAAAGGACGGCAGATTTGATATTCAACTTTATACATTGTATATAAAGTAGAAAAACGATTGAAGATATTTATTATTTTAGTGTACGTTGATGCGTCATGAGTTTTACTAAATTGTGGCTAAGTTTATTTGGTGACTCCAAACCGTGATTCATTCGAGTTTGGGAAAACATATGATTCATAATACCAAATCACTATATTTCTATTTCAGAACAGTAGGTATTTATGGCACAATTTAAAGTTTAATATATATTGGACTCAAAACCTATATAAATAATAATAGTTTTTTGTTAACGCTAATAATTTGAATGTATGAAATATTCATACATTCGAATTATTAGCGTTGACAAAAAACCGCAAAAGTGCGTGTCAAGCCACGCATAGTGTAGGATTCGAAAGTAGCCCATATCCGTAGTGAGAAGACAATTTAATACCGTTTTATACTATTAATTACGGTCTCAGCATAAGTAACGGGTAAATGTCTCAGCATACGTAACGGGTAAAGGTGTCAGCATACGTAACGGGTTAATTCTTCGGACGGAACAGAGATATGACGTGCAACGTTCTTAACGTGAACGTGGTTTTTAAACATACGTACAGTGACGGTGTTAAAACGTGCAAGTGCTGGAGCAAATTTTAGTCCAATATGTATAATTTTTCTAGTGAAGAATTAGAAATGATTGCCATAAATTGCATGAGATGAAGAAGATGCTATAACAAAAAAGAAGACGATTTTTTTTTTCTCTTATAATATATTCTAAATGGCAAAAAAGAGAGAAAGAATAATACAGACCAATTTCATACCTATTTTTCTTCACTTTTAGACTTCACCGAGATGTATTATGCATACCTATATTTTATAGCTGTTCTCTTCAGGTAATTAGTTAACAAAAATACATTATTTTTATGAAATAATCATTGTTTTTTTATGGATAACTAAAGAAAATTATTAATCACTGCAATCTATTATCTTCTATCTCTATCTACTTAGTGTTAGCATTCGTTATCATTGTATTATGATTTGTTAAAATAAAAGTCCTTGTATTGACTCCACAATAAACGCTGATTCGACTACGTGTTTAAACTTAATCAATTCAATCAATCCTTTAATTCACTCGTTCATTCCAATCACTCATTCACTTAACTGACTATTCAAGTCCCTCGTTTATTCGTACTGAGAAATTGTGGAGTCAATTCACGCGGGTTCAGTACAGGATCAGCTATACAAGCAAACGGGCGTCTTTTGAATTGTAAATTATTTGGTTATATCGGCATTAAACTATTCAAGCTACAATTGGAGTTTATCTGCTACACCTCTGGCTTGCAAAAAATAGTATCTATCTAAGTTTAAAGGATTCCTGAGGTTGTATAGGGCTGGGTGTAAGCCAACAAATCCAATTAGTTATTATGGCATCATGGATTAATGGCGTGCGAAAAAATATAATTCACAACACTACAACGTCAGGGAAGGTAATGAGCATACGTGGCGAGATTTCGGAAGGAGCGGGGCACGGAGCGTGCAGGACGGGGCAATATTCACTGACAACGATATTTTTTTTCGTGATGTTCCGTCCTGTATATATGATATTTTGATGCTATGTTTTTGCATGCAACGATATCAAGAATTCGTCCCGTTCCTTCCGGCACGAGGAAAAACACGTCACGTATTATCACGGACTGTGGTTAGTGTGTGACGATTTGATGATTCGCTTTTGATGACAGTCCATATAATACGTGAGTTTAATGAAATTTTAAATCAATATGAGAACTAGATCTTTGAGAAACAGGGTAACGATAAAAAATATGGTTAACACACGCAATTACATTTAAGTTTTTGAACTGTACACTTCAACAATCGGGAGCAAAAAGACGTTTCTACATGTTTCTCTCTCTCTCTCTTTTAAAAAACCATATCTATCATACGAGTTTTATTGGTTAGAAATATTATCAAACTATATTTGGAATTATTATACACCTCTGATGGCAACGAAAGTGTGTACGAGTATTTTAATTTTCCAATCAAAAGTATGTTAATCTCCATGTTATCAAATTTATCTGTATTTACTATTTTGCATGCTTAACGTCTTTTAACAAAAAATAACCAGGCGATGCAGTCGCTAAGCATAAAGCTTCGCTAGCACCATATATTGGAGTGGAGCGTAATACTAAAAAAAATATTCAGGAATGTTAATTAAATTTTAAAATTCCATAAGAAAAAAAACTTTCAAATAGGCGCGCTTTCTTTCAATGGGAAATCTATAGGATTTCCTATTATAACAATTTATCGTATTTTTCGTATTTTTAAAGTATTTTTCTATTATAACAATTTATCTTCTAAGATCGCATTGAAAATGCATAAAATATATAAAAATTATAAATCCTATAGAGCCAATGTTTTATGTTCATAACTTTTTTATTTTTGTAAATTCCAAAATTCGGGCTCCGTCACAATCTGACGTAACAGACATTGCGCCATGGAAGCTGATCCATGGAAGCTACGCTCCAACTAGGCGATGCAGTCGCTAAGCATAAAGCTACGCTGGCACCATATATTGGAGCGGAGCGTAATACCTAAAAAAAGAAAAAAAAATCTGTTTCGATGGGAATTTTTGCAAATTTCAAAATTCGGGATCCGTCACAATCTGGTCCTAAATGTGATTGATTCGACACAAAAAATATTAAAATCAGTTAAGAACTCGGGAAGTTATGGCGTAACAGACATTGCGACATTGAAGCTGATCTATCTGAGCTTCGCTCCAAAAAGGTCGCCAAGCCTTAGGGGATAAATTTTTATAAAAAAGCATATTCCATAAAAAAATCCCGTCGAGGAATGTGTATAGGAATCATATTTCTATTATATTATAGTTTTTGAAATAGTATAAATTAATCTGCGGTTGACTGTACTTCGGCGAAGATCGAACTGTTTCCGTTTGGTTCGATAAAATTGATCCTTGTTTTATTGCATAAGTCTTTGACGAACTAAACGTAAACTTTTTTAAGAACACGATTTTATTATTACTTAAATGGAACGAAATTATTGTCCCAAATATGATGTGGTTCCATACGGATATCATCTAGGACCAAAGTACTCCTTAAGAGGAATCAAAAGAGCCCAAACTCGAAGGGGTTGTGTATTTTTATTGCTTTGGCCACCTTCCAGTTCCAGCATCAGATCAGTGCACGCAATATTGCATTGTCACGCGATATTTATATGCATACAAAATTTCAGCTCAATCGAAAACTGGGAAGTAGGTCAAATTTAACTTGAAAGATTTCATTATAGACACGGGGACAGGTGGGAATAAATGAAAGCTCGTAAAAATAAGAACGGTAGATACCTATATAACTTATAATTGGTTCTGTTTTCGAGAAATATCAAAGTTTATCTTGTTTTGTCGTCAACAAACTTGCCAAGAGATAGCAAAAGTCAACGTCGTTCTGATTCCGTTTTCCTTGAAACATAATAATTGAATGTTTATTATATCACTGATATACAACGGAAACGATGAACTCCAATAAGATTTACAATACTGCCGTCATAAGGAAAATGGCCATTATGATCAGAAAATTGATATTAAATAAATAATAAATAATAATATTTCTAACATTCACACCAATTACCCTAGCCCAAAGTAAGCTCTGTAAGGCTTGTGTTATGGATACTAGGGTAACGGATAGACATACATATATGATACATAGATATGTAATACCCATAGAAATATATATAAACACCCATGACTCAGGTACAAATGCTCGAATTCATCATAAAAACATCTGCCCCCTCCGGGATTCGAACCCAGGACCGTCGGTGCGAAAGGCAGGATCGCTACCGCTGCACCAAACGGTCGTCCATATATCCGTCCATAAATAACAATAGGATTCGGGAACAGAAAGACATAACTATAGACGAATTGAAAGCTTCCTCAGTTTTTATTTAAACGGGGATATTACCATGTTTACCATTCAAATGATCCGGTATTTCGGCGCAGTTGCATGCACCGTCGTCACAAAATTACAGATGCACTTACGCACAATAAGGAATACAAAGAGGAAAATTAGTACGTATTGAATAAAAATAATACTTGATTTAAAAATATAAAAATCCCACGTTTTTCAGTGACCAAAAAAGAATAAAATAACCCGGCGGGGCCAAGCGAGGGGCCACTCAAAACGTGGGGATGCATCTTTACAAATACTCTCAACATCTATGCATATCATACATCTCATTACATCTCTATAAGTAACATGCGCCCCCACGTTTTCAGTGGCACCTCGCTTGGCCCCGCCGGGTTATTTTATTATTTTTTGGGTCACTGAAAAACGTGCGATTTTTAGATTTTTAAATCTAGTATTATTATTTTATTCTTTTTAATTATTAACTCAACGAAGTCACCATGTGTTACGCAACAATCGGATATGCCCAATACAAAAGTGAAAGTTGCCGAAAGTTGATCTGAAAGTGCACCTAGAAAGTTGAAAGTTGTTTAAGCGTGCATTGTCATCGGGTTCTAAGCTACCCTGAAAGTTTCAACTCGCTAGGTGGTCGGGAAGTGCCTCAAAATTGACATACAAGATTCCAACCGGACAGACAAGACGACAGACAAGCAAACAGACAAGAAAGCGACCTAAGAAAAACGTGAGAAAAATCTATCCTCTTATATTTCGTGAGTATTAGAATATGCTCATTAATAGAGAAACCCAAAATACTAGTTATAAAAACTTCCTGCACCATCGCAGTCTTGACTTGTCACCGTCTTGTGGATAGTATATAGTGTACAGCACATTAACCTGTTTAAAACCGTCAACATCCTTATTTTTTTAAAGATTAAAGATCGCAAAGTAGAGTCAAATATTAATCGAGAATATGTGATAGTTAGTTAGTTTTATATGTTATATCTGAACATGTTAATAAGAAAAAATAACAAAAACTTACATGAGAAACGACATTTATTTTATTTATTAAAGAATGTTAGGAAACGTCCGCGAAGGCGAATCATTTAATCATTAATCTTACTATCTCTAGCCCCTCTATACTTCGAAATAAGTAAAAGGTCTGAATAAGTACTTTTGAAATATAAATAAACATATTAAAATATTTAGTTCTTACACTTCCGCGCACATTACACATCAGAATAAAACACTTTTTACGGATTTTTGCGCATGTTTTATTTTATATTTAATCCTGACGTTTCGACTCCTTTACAGGAGCCGTGATCACAGAATGACTAAGATGATGGTTGTCATGTATTTTCTACTACCTTCACAATATTTTAATCGGACACGTTCCTAATTATTAAATTATTTTATATAAATCAAATTGTTTTATTTTATTTTTACATATTATTTAGTTATTTAATTAATTCTCACTATGATTACATTGTATACTACTGAGTCTACTACCAGTTCGGAAATTGGGAGGCCCTTCCGAGAAGAACTGGCGAAAGAAACTCGGGCAGAACAGAAGACTCGGGCAAAAGAACTTCTGCCCAGGATTGCCCAGCGTCAGGATTAAATATATAATAAAACATGCGCAAAAATCCGTAAAAAAAGTGTTTTATTCTGAAACATATTAAAAGGCAGATACCAATTCCAAGTTAAATTTATTAATTTGGTCAACATAATTCTGTTTAAAGAAATCACAAACGCGCTATTTTGTTGAAGTTATTGAAGTTACACTTCTTTAGGCTCGTTATGAAAAAATGATGAGAGTGAAATTTTAAGATGCGCACGCATCACTGTTACACTAAATTATCATGTTGAAATTGTGACACAAAATTATCATGTTACTGTAATAATTGCTCTTATTAGAAAACTGTAAGCTCTGTAATTTAATTTAAAATAAATGCAAAGTTAAGAAACGACACCTTATCTAAATTTTAATCCAAATGAGCCGTTTACAAAATACTCGTTTCAATTATTAATAAAATAATAGTGATATAATTTTCAAAAGCAAATACTTTCAATTCATCAGATAAACTAAGTAACGGGGTAAAACAAATAACAATTCCTTCATTGTAGATTAAAATTGTAAAATCCATTGTTTTACTTTGTTTAACCTAAAATGGAGCTGTCATACACCAAAGGTAATAAAACACATAACAATGTGTTCGTTGACTTTGTTAACCTTATACGTAATGTATGTACAGTGGATATCATATCTATTTGTCATTTGAATTTGCCTTGTGTCATTGTTATAGAAATAATATCATTTTCAGAGTGTATGACTACATATATCATATTTTATTCTTTAATTATAGATCTTATTGTAAATAAACAAATTACTAAAATCTATCCTACGTACGTACGCTTCCAATTGAGCTACCAAGATCCTGACCGGCCCCCCTATTTTTCCCAAATGTTCGGGCCGCTTGCATACATAGCGTGTCCCGGAAGTCGACGTCAAACCGAAAGCGGGTGATAGATTAACCCATACAAGTTATTAAAAAAAAATCTAAGTAATATATTTTAAAAAAATATACCATTTAAAAATAAATAAAATTTACACCCTGTGACGGTTTTTTCACTCTTGTTGCTACAAATCTTGAATTTCCTAAACATTTTCTTTTGTTTTGTAATCCTGAATAATTCTTCTGTATACTTTGATTTAAAATTTAAAGCCAGCAACTCCAGATTAGAAGAATATGTCATTTTTTTTCTAAATTAAATATTCGAAATTATTTTTTCGCATAGATTTCACAAGCTGTACTAAAAAAAATGTACTATGCAAGTTTGACAAGTAACTGCAAAATGTGGGGGAATTTAATAAGGATTCCAAAATGTTATGATGATTGCTAGATAATTTCTTCGATTGTGGACAAACAGGCAGTTTTAAACAAATTTTTCTTCGTTCTCAAAAATTATTCTAGTGTTCCCATGGTTCGCTTTAAGGCCGCAACTTTAACATTCTAGTTTGAGTGAGACCGGGAGAGTCATTTTACGAATTGTGAGAGAGACAGATAGAGAAATAAATTAAATACACAAAAATTGTTTAAATGTCAAGATTTACAACAAGTGTTAAAACTTTCTTCCTTCAGCCTTAATGCAGGCTCGACATCTTCTTAAAATAGAACGGACTATCAATCGGGCGAATCTTCCGTTGTTAACAAAATCATTTGCTTCTATTATTCTTTGCCGTAGCTCAATTACAGTTTCGATTGGCTTTGTATAAACTTTATCTTTCACCGCACCCCAGTAAAAGAAATCTTTTGGATTTAAATCTGGGGAACGGGCTGACCACGAGATAGCACCAGATTGTCCTATCCTGCCTGGGTATTCCTCATCGAGATATACTTCACTGGGCTGGCATAGTAAGCTGGGCAACCATCTTGTTGAGACCACATATCTCTAAGAATATTATAGTAGATTTGGTAAATCATTTTGTAGAAAATGTAATTACTCGTAAACTTCACCAGTCAAGGCCTCTGGCAACTCAAAAGGACCTACTATTTGTCCATTTAAAATTCCGGTCCACATATTCATTTTAAATCGATATTGTGATCTATCTTGTCTCATCAAATAAGGATTTTCTATATGTCACTCCTGTAAGTTGTGTAGGTTCATGTACCTATATTTTTATTCAGTACAGCTTGTTAAAGCTATGCGAAAAAAACTGGTTGGTTGCCTGTAAAGTCGGTATACGGGCAAAAGTTTTACGTGACAACGACTTTGAGTGGTAAAATAATTTTAATGTGAATATTCATTCGTATAGTAGGAAGAAGGATGAAATAATAGTAACAATTTTAAACATTTATTTATACAAAGAATTATATTTAAAACATTAATTTATAGGCACGCGTCCCTTCCACTTTTTATGTCTGTCTCTCTCGCTCTTAGGCGGGCTAACCATGCCCGAGTGGAAGGGACGCGTGCCTCTCACTCGCTCTCATTGTAAGCGCATAACGTGAGCGGAGCGTAACGCAGTTTCTTGAAGTGTCACCCGGCAAACCAATTTATAAGACGTTGTCACGTCAAAATTAATTTTGAATATTTAATTTAGATTAAAATGGCATATTCTTCTAATCTGGAGCAGCTGGCTTTATATTTTAGAGTATACAGAAGCATTAGGCGGTTAACACACTGCACCGCGCCCCGTCGCCGCAGACAACACACTGCCGACGCGGGAACGCGCGGGTAGGCACCCTGCGCGCAGATTCTGCGAGGGAGCGCGGGGCGTGAAGAAGTAGGGTCAACTTGTATTGCTACACCGCGCGGAGAAGCAGATTACACCGCTAAGATCGGCAGATCTGCGCCTCCGTCCCCGCGCGCGTTTTCTGTCGCTACGCGCACCGCGGCGGGACGCATCTCTAGTGTGTGAACCGCCTTATTCAGGATTACAAAACAAGAGAAAATGTTTGGAAAAGTCAAGATTTTAAGCAATAAGAGTGAAAAACGGTCACAGGGTGTAAATTTTTCGATTTTTTTAAACGCTACATTTTTTTTTTATTTATTACTTAGATTTTTTTTATATTTTTCTGATAACTTATATGAGTTAGTCTATCACCCGCTTTCGGCTTGACGTCGGTTTCTAGGACACCTTGTAGACGTTCGACGCGCGGCCCTTATCCGTTCTAAACGTCAGATTTTACAGTTACACGAGAGCGTCAGATTTTGTACCGTTACCAAAGAGTTTTATAGAATACTAGCTGACCCAGCCACGCGTTGCTGTGGCAGTAATATTATTTTTCTCAAATAAAAGATTTTTTCTAAAATAAAAGTAGCCTAAGTTACTCCTTATTACATCAGCTACCTGCCAATAAAAGTCCCGTCAAAATCGGTCCAGCAATTTCAGAGATTAGCCGGAACAAACAGACAGACAGACAAAAACTGTAAAACATGTTATTTTGGTGTATGTACCGTATATATATTCATATGCATGTAGTAAAAAACGGTTATTTCAATATTACAAACAGACACTCCAATTTTATTTATATGTATAGATATAGGAATCTTTGACCGTTACACGATATATATAGGAGCCAGCTGCCTCCCCCCTCAATGAGCGTGGCTTTCTGTCTCGCTTTCACTCATGTCAGTGTGCGTGGCTGGCGTGACTTTCTATCTTCTTTTCTACTCTATTTTTAACGCTTAGTTCCAACGCTGTATATTTCAAAGCTTCGCTTCTTTCGGACGTCCCTAGAAGGCAATTTTTTTTCTTAAGCTGACACCTATATCAGAACTAAAATATAATTAAAATTTGTTTACATTTAAATGAAAGTGTATATCTACAGCTGTATATGTGAACTGATAACGTTGCGGCGACGGTACGTGGACCGGGTTATCTAACTATCAGTATGAATCGATACCGCTTATAAATATGCGAGTTATCTTCCATATACTGCCAGTAATTTCTGTAACACAGTCACCATGAAGGTATTCATCTTTTTGTGCGTCATTTTCGTTACTTTTGGACTAATTTTTGCAGAAAGTAAGTCTCTCATTTGATATTTTAATTATAATAAGTTAAAGTTTTTTCTTGGATAGTAATAGTAGTAGATTTAGATAAAATTAATGATATAAAATTATGTTTAGCTTTGTAATGAAGGCGTATTCCGATGGTTGAATATCTAGTGATAAGTACTAGGTACTAGTTACTAATTTTCGTACTACGTCTGAGAAAATGAGTTAATCAAACTATTCTTAATGCCAATTATATTTAAAGAGAGTCTGGGTGATATGAATATATAAGGGTTATGAATATATAACTTTATTTTGTAAAACAGATTATATAGAACTTAATTCAAATAGGTGTATCTATTGTATTAAGTCCAAGGATTATGCGTCATTTGTTTTCGTGGCAAGACAAATGACAATCACAACACTCCATCGCACTTGGTTGATGCCGAAATATCTGGTACAATAACAAAATTACTCGAATAGAATTCAATATCATAAAATATGACATTTTGTCATAAGCTGATGTGTTGTTGTCGTGGTTTGT
Organism: Calamotropha paludella; assembly: GCA_927399485.1. Taxonomy (NCBI): domain Eukaryota; kingdom Metazoa; phylum Arthropoda; class Insecta; order Lepidoptera; family Crambidae; genus Calamotropha; species Calamotropha paludella. Next base: position 7,859,948 of record OV656830.1, on the reverse strand, counting down.
ACTGTTACGTATCGTTTCTTTAGAAAGGCTAATTAAATTAAATTTGCGGCTCATCTGTCGGCTATTATAAATTTACTAAATATACTAGTTTGAAATTAATATTTTTTTAAGTACTTCTTATAATTATAAGCATGAAAATCATGCGTTATAATTTTTTAAATATATATATATTTATATATATATATATATATATATATATATATATATATAATCTTGTAACGGTTTTTATTTAATTTTACATGTAGTAACATAAGATTCTTAGAAACAAAATGAACTATTAATAATTCAACTGAGAAGCGACTCACGTCGAATTCTCTAAGTAAAAACTATTTTCGCTATTTTCCGTCGCATCATCATTGGTTAATTATTATGAGTATTAATCTGTGTAATTGATGTGATAAAAATAAACAGTGTATGTATTTATTGTTTTCAGGTAATATATGCTTACAGCCAGTTGAAGCCGGCGCATGTTATGCGGCAAAACCAAGGTCAGTCAGTTATTTTCAGTTAATATTACTAGGTCTGCAATGCTGCTGCTGTTTGCAAATACTAAGCGAAGCACTACCTTACCTAACCTCACCTAAATTTCACCAATGTAGTCTCAGCGGTTTGGCTGTGATCAGCTTTTAAATTTTCCTTTCGGCTATTATTCCTCCATGGTATGTCCGATTTCAAAACTTTTTTTTGCACATTAGTGCACCACGATGCGAGTTTTGGCGCCAAATTTCATCAATGTAGTATCAGCAGTTTGGCTGTGATCAGCTTTTGAATTTTTCTTTCGGTGATTATTCCTCCATGGTAAAGTCTATATTTTTTTTACATAGCCTATGTCCGTCAGGTTATAATCATGTATGTTCATGCCAAAATTCGTTCGAATCGGTTGAACCGTTAAGTAGCAGGAGGGAGACAAGCGAAATTTGCGAGTTGCCTAAAAGAGAGCTTTGCTCAATAATGTTTTAGCATAAAGTAAATAAAAACTACGTAATACATTATGCAAATTTTATGTGTTTGAAAATTGCCATCGTTACACGCGCTACCACAACAATATCAGTTTTTTTGGAGTGACAACTTCTTTAGCATCATTGTGATTTGAAAGTCGAAAACGGAAAAGCGACAGTAAAAAGAGAGAGGTACACCTAAATTCATAGAATTTAACGTAGGAGAAAATGAGATAGGAAGTATTATACAGCCTCTTATGTTCCTGGTATGTACTTTAGTTACCATAAGCCTCTTGTATCATTTATCAAAAATGTAAACTCTAAGTCTAAATAAATTTATGTAATATATACTAATAAAATGTTAAATAATTATCTTACATTGTATCACTATGATCATTACTAAAACCTACAATTATACTCTTCCCGTAATTTTACATTCGTGTCATTATCTTGAAACCAAAATTTTTGAAGATTTCATTTCTACCACGTGTGAATTGCACACATGTTTTTTTATATTAATAAGAATATTTAGCGTTTTATTAAATATATTTAAATAATAAATATTATATGCCAATATAAGTGATCAATGTATTAAAAATGTATAACATAAACTAGATAAAATTTAATTTGTATTTGATTAATCATAGCTTCTATCTTAAAGACTAAAAAAATATCTAATCAATACTATCTGATTCTTAATCCGATATGTAATATGGATTATTTTATTAATCAAAAATATAAATTCGATAAATTTGTATTTTATCACTTTTAAGTTTGGGTAAATTAAAAGTGATAAAATCACGATTTTATTAAGATTTCTGACTCATTCCACTTGGTACTTATAGCGACATCTGTTGGTGTAAAATCTGTATTAAACCTGAAACAAATTGAACTGATCCTACATGGTACTAGTATTAATTTTTGTATAGTGGCTTTTTCTGTTTCACACAGTAATTTCACTAAACCAAACAAAGCAAATATGTCAACCTGAAATAATAATAATAACATTTTTCTTACATTCACACCAATTAGCGTAGCCCAAAGTAAGCACTATAAGGCTTGTTTTATGTATACTAGGGTAATGGATAGACATACATATATGATACATAGATATATTATATTTATATGAATATATATAAATATCCGTAACTTAGGTACAAATGTTCGTTTTCGTCACACAAAGATCTGCCCCTTCGAGTCGAACCCAGGACCGTCAGTGCGAAAGGCAGGATCTCTACCGTTGCACCAAACATTATGTCATGCTAATTATCGCGTTATTGTTTTATACTGTTACTAGCGGCCCGTCCCGGCTTCGCACGGGTGGACAAAATTCTTCAATTTTTTTCTAACATTAAATATAGCATATGTTACTTAGCGTGAATGTAGCTTTCCAATGGTGAAAGAATTTTTGAAATCGGCTTTGTAGTTTTTGATTTTATTCATTGCAAACATAAAAAAATACAAATCTTTTCTCTTTATGATATTAATGTAGATAAAACGAACTAAATCCCAATCACACTACATCAGGCGTCTATCTATGAGATTATTGATATTTTAATTTAAATTATTTTAGTAACTGCATCGTCTTTCGTAACAAAATTTTGTGTTTGGTCGTCTTCGAGCCAAAAATTAAGATAATAACTGTGTATTTAAATAGTTACAAAATATCCAAACATTAATTCTGCATACCAATCGTAACACTACGCGTTGGGAGCTGATTTTTTTTAGATTTTTCTAACCTATTCTTTTTTTCTACAGATTTGCATATAATCGTGAGGGTGGTTGCCAACAGTTCACATACGGAGGCTGTGGTGGGAACGACAACAATTTCGATACCTACCAAGAGTGTGAGAAAGCTTGTCTCATACCACGATAAGATGAAATACATCGATCAAATTTTCTAGATCATAAGTCAGAACTTCGGATGAAACACCCAAAATATAATATCGGATAAATAGTGTTCAAAATTTTCAACTAAGATAGAGATAAAAATAAAAAAAAAAAGCTCTTACCGGAATAGTTGCGCATGTAATTTAGTTTTTTATATTTAATCATGACGTTTCAACACCTATCTATCACAGGATGACTGTGACAAATAATGCGTGCAAATAATTCGGTAAAAGTTATGTTTTTATTTATTTTTTTGCATTCACAATGCAATATTTGTATAAGGTATAAAATACGTGTGTAAAAAAAAACAACTACGTCTCCGAGCCCTCAGGTGGGATTCGAAACCACAACCTTTCGCTATCCGGGCGAGTGCTCTGACCGCTAAGCTACCGAGACACGACCGAGTCTTGTGAGTCGTGGGTTCGAATCCCACCTGAGGGCTCTGAGACGTAGTTGTTAATTTAACACGTATTTTAACCTCGATAAAAGTAGTTTCATTTAAATTAGTGAAAGGCCCGGAAATATTAGAACTAAATAAAAGATACATGTATTTTATTGAATATGTATGTTTATATGGCCTAATAGTTTTATTGAGTCGTCTTATTGTTTTGAAATGACATTCAATGTTGACAGAATTACTTATTATATCACCCAAAATCACACATAAGCCTCAATAGAATGTTTTAAGAAATGATTAATATTAGTATATTTTAAGGTGTTATCTATTCTAATATTAAAAAGAAGTAAAGTTTGTGTGTTTGTACATTTGTTAAATTGTAAGGGGTAATCTCTGGATCTACTGAACCGATTTTAAAAATTCTTTCACCAATAGAAAGGCACATTATTGCTGAGTGTCATATTGAATGCTATATTGAATGCTAGAAAAAATTTAAAGAATTTTGTCCACCCGTGCGAAGCCGGGACGGACCGCTAGTCTTCTATATACATAAACGATTTTACTGTAGTATGTATATTGAAGTTCAAAGTATTTTCACTAACTAAAATATCGATCCAATTCATACTAAATCCACTAAATACCTACAGGCTGTATACACATTAATCCGTTTGCATTTACTTAAAAAAAAAATATCGCATTTGAAAACTTTCGCATTGCCCTCAGAACAATAAGTTATTGTTCTGAGGCATTGCCTATATTTTATTTGATAGGAGCATTTATGATGCGTCTAAAATACTTCAAGAATGTTATTCAAAATTTTGATATATAATTAATATTTTAGTCGAGAAGTGTTTTTTCTTTAAGTGATATAATATTCACTTATTAAAATGCTACGATGTAACGAGTGCTAGACGCTAGATTTGGCTACGTTTTTTTTATAGGAAAATAAGAATACTCACTGAATAGGTGCTTAAATTTTTGAATCGTTTTTTTTATTTCACGAGATCTTTTAAGAACAAAACAACAAAATGGGGGAACTACTAGTCTCGCTCTAGGAGAACGAAGTCGCGCGACTTTTCACAAAAATTTGGGACTATTTACCTTTAGTTAGCTTTGAGACTGCATCTAGGCAAGAAGTGCCGATAAAATTAACAAGAAGTAATAAAATTTGAGATATTTTTCATTAGTATTAATTGAAAAGCGTCCCGTTCGTGACAGTAACGAGGATTATTGGATGAATCTGAAATCTTGATCGTTTCACCTTCTTTTGAGATTTTCTTTTGTTTTCTCATCAATAACTGGATTTCTAGTTGCAACCTAAATACCAAAATTCAGTTTTGTTCGATTGACCATCGTGTATTTCTTGCAGTGTGCGTGTTATCCGCACTGGAACATTTTGGAAGAAGAAAAAGCATCGCATAATTACGCATCTTAGCTTAATGCCTTTAAAATTCGCTTTCCTTTCGCAATTCTTTGCTTTGGTCCTTAATAAATCAAAGAAAAATTCTAATTACAAATTCTGTTAAAATACTAAAGTTATTTATACTTTGTCCAATGTAGGATGATACTTTTGACAGGTGGCACTTCCTTATTGCAACGTACTAAGGTTGCGTTTGTTTCCTTATGTTGGGCTTGACATTGCAATAGCAACTTTATACCCTCTATATAGGTGTCAACTGTCAAAAGAATCATCCTACATTGGACAAAGTATAGTAGCTATTGGTCATTATTTTGTATTGAAAATGTCTTTTTAATGTGATATTTATACAAATTTTATATTTAACTTAGTATGTATTGATGTAAAATTGTTTATTATAAGAATTGAATAAAATAATTTGCTGTGATAATATTTGTTTTCATTTTACCGCATATAGCTATATATATATTTACATTATATATTAATATTATTTTGCTTTTGATAAATCATACGTCCATATAATATACGTACAGCTTACTTATAACGCAAATTCTTAAATGTCTGTGTAGAAAAACACTACAAAAAAGTCAAAGGGAAGACGTTCCTCCAGGTGAGATGACATTTTCCAGAAGTTTGGTAGATGCAGTAGATTTTACCTTAGAAACTTCGAAAGCACGATGTAGGTTTTTATTCTAATTCGCCTTAGTATGATATGGAGCTTTATTTACATATTTTTTGATATGCAAATTTATTGCGTATATATTTACAAACAAAAAAAATAAAGCAGCCCGTATTTATCAAAAAAGATAACACATACGTTCTATGACTTAAAAGAATAATATGAAAAATTAATCCGTCATTATCAATATAAATCCATTTGACCTTTAATAAGGTTTTGACAATATATTACAGATAAGCATAGCGAGACATAATACAAAAAAACCGGCCAAGTGCGAGTCGGACTCGCGCACAGAGGGTTCCGTAAAATATTTTTATTATATGACGAAACTAAAAATTTACGGTTTTCGCTATTTTTCCTTTATCTGTGCTATAAGACGTTGCTTCGTACTAAATTCCAAGATTCTGAGTCCACGGGAAGTATCCTGTAGGTTTTGATTCCCTCGCGAGTGTCGAAATTTTGCGGAATTTTGCGGCATAAACGGCTGTATCTTTTGATTGCGTTGGCTTAGAAGATTGAGTTTTTCACAGCTCCAAGGGACAGTAGATCTGAGTATTTGATATAAATTTCAGCTTGATACATCCACGTGTTCCTGAGAAAAAGGGTCTTGACAGACGGACGGACGGACAACAAAGTGATCCTATGAGGTTTCCGTTTTTTCCTTTCGAGGAACGGAACCCTAAAAAAGATTCGAGTAGTATAAACTAAACGTTTTAACTTAATAAAATGAAGTTTATTAAACAAAATACATAATTAATTACACAATTTATTGACGTTCACACTTGACACATACAAAAACTAAAAAAACATACAAAACATACTTTTAATTTAATATAAATAAAAAAAATGCAATTAAAAACATCGAACATGAAGGAGTTTATAAATAATTTCAAATGTCTAGATCCAAGAAGAGTCTCTCAAATATCCTTTTAACATCGATGTCATCATTAGAAGAGCCATTATCGCAATGAACGCCATCCAAGGTTCATTTCCTGCGGTGATATTGCACCAGCTTCCAGTACAGACGCAGGCATGGAATCGTGCAAAGAGTGACACGCCTCTAGATAATGGCACAAGAGATGCCATGGGACTGATTATACATCCGTTGTCCAGTTCCTGTGAAGAAAATTTTAGAAAAAGAAATTGGTTATGAGGGCCTACCATCATCTTTTAGCGCGATGCAAGTTCGATTGTCAAAATGAGACACCGCTATACGCGGTCTATAGTCACGTCTCTTTTTAACAGCTAAACTTGAATCGCTATAAGACTTGATGGTAGGGCCTCAGACCATTATTCATCATTAAATACGAGTAGTATTTCCGACAATATTTATTAACCAAATAGTTTTTTAACCTTCTAAACTAGACCCACAGGAATCACAGGTTGGATAAAAAAACGTATCATTAGATAAACGCAAAAGTTGCAACACTTTTTTAATTTGGATAGCCTAGATTTTCTGCAAACTCAGGGAAGCAGACATCACGTTTTGATATGACTATGTGTGGGTGAAACTCACTTATACAAAGGTGAATGTGGATCAAAGAATTCAAGAGTAAATATCATTTTATCTACCACCAAATCTGAAGGATTTCGTGATTTAATAACACCTAATATTGGATAGTATTTTTAAAGTGTTTTACCATACCTTGCAATTGTTATATCTCTACTATATAAAAGAAGGGCTTTGTGGGTTTGTTACCATAGTTACCATAAGTCTAAGAATAACAGTTTTTATAATCAACTAACGTTACCATAGCAACGCGTGGCCAGGTTATACTAGCAACGCGTGGTCGGGTTATGCCAGCAACGCGTGGTCGGGTTTTACCAGCAACACGTGGCCGGGTTGGCTAGTCCTAATAAATAACAAAGTAAAGGCAGACTAGGTACTTGAAATCACTCACATTGAGCGCCATCTCTAGCTTGGCCATCCTCTTGCTGGCAAAGTGTTTGCCGGTCATAGCGCGACGCTTGTTGCGGCAGGCACGTTGAGTATACACAGTGCTTAGATCGATCCAGCGGACGGAACAGCCACCAGTGAAACGCCCGTACACCGAACGCGGCTCAGTTTCATTTTCATAGTAGTTATTGCTGCAATTAAAGCTCCAGTCACTAATTGTAGTAGCATACCATTTAAGCCTTAAGCTTTCATATAAAATTTTCGGAATGGCCCAGGAAGCACCCTAACTCACAATGATATCTTGATCACCTTTTTTCTAACATCAACAGCGACTGAGATAAAATAGTATTTACTAGAAGAGTAAACTTTGGAATTAGTGAGCAGATATAATACCAGGCATTAGTATTCATTTTACCTTCATTTAATTTTTAGTGCGTATAAAGATTCATAATTATTATTTATTCTAGATAAATGTGGATTATAGGTAACAAAACCAGATTACTGAGTGTAGTTCAATTATGTCCTGCCATTATAGCGTACATCACAATCAATATGCATAGCATAATACAGTAGAACGACGAATATCTGAACGACAATTATCCGAACGACGATTATCAGAACGCCGATTATCCGAACGCCGATTATCCGAACGACGATTATCAGAACGCCGATTATCCGAACGCCGATTATCCGAACGCCGATTATCCGAACGCCGATTATCCGAACGCCGATTATCCGAACGCCGATTATCCGAACGCCGATCAACCGAATCGCCTATTATCCGAATCGGTCTTAAGCATAATATAAAAAATAAAAAACCAAGTAATTTTTGTTTTGTTTTGTTGTAACAAGTTGGAACTCGCTGGAGTCCAGATATATTTCAACTGTTATGGTCGAAAGCTAGAGGCAAGACACTACATGTTATACTTACTCTGATCGAGATGTTCAAGTGAGCGTTATTGTAGAACTGTGTTTGCCAAACTTAATAAAGTTTATTCTATGTGTGACAGTTCGTTTTTATTTATTACCAGTATATGTCCGATTATCCGAATTTTCGATTATCCGAATCGACCCCGGTCCTAATTAATTCGGATAATCGGCGTTCTACTGTATTACAGAAAATTAAAAGTTATAAAAACAATATAATAATTCAAGCATGTCATAATTTAAAGTGATTTGTATAAGTCAGTTTGGCGTTAAAACATGGAACAAATGCAACGTTTTTGATATTTAAAAATAAGCTTCTTGACGGTTGCATCACCCCAAAAGAATACCCCGTATCTTAAATAGACCCAACTTAGAGCGAGGCCACACGATGCGGTGCGGCACCGCATCGTAATGAATTCGAGGTATAGGGTGCCATACGGCGCCGCACCGCAACGCTGTTTCGTCTCTCAGGTCCCAAGACCGGCGTGCTTGCGGTGCGGCGCCGCACGGCGACCTAACGCGTCGTCTGACATGGTATAGTGATTTGTATATAGGATAATAGGATGACGCAGCGGCACCGCTCAGGCACCACACCGCACCGTTAACGCATCGTGTGGCCTCGCACTTATCCATCATAAGCCGTCAATAGAGCTTCCAAAATAAATTTTATATAAAGCATAAGTATGACGACTACAATCAATCATCATTGAATAAATCTAAAATTTTAATGATTTAGTTTCACAAATTTGTATCCGTAAATAAATAATGTTTAAATCAATGTCGTTTTCGTTGAATGTTAGGATATTTCCGTCACTTTCTAACCTTACCCTCGTGGTAAGCTAAATCCTTGTGTTACGAGTGAGTTCACGTTCGTAGTACATGACAAGAATCATGTTTGGTTCCTTTTGCTTAAAGCTGATAGGCTATCGTCATTTTCTGTGCTGTTTTTTACATAGTGCTTTCACTTAATCTATGTTGAAAGATAGGTACATTTACATATTACATACAGGTAATATGTAAATGTATAGTACAGGTAATTTTACTTGTGAAAAGTCTTTATTTTGCTGGAAATGTCATGCCCTGAGTTATTACTTTTTGAAGTTATACATTTTAGGCGCGTTATGAAAAAAATATGAGAGTGAAATTTTAAGATGCGCGCGCATCACTGTGACTCATAATTATCATGTTGAAGTTGGCCGCAAAAGCGACATAGAATAAACCAGCAGGATGAAGTTCGCCGCTAATTATGAATGTGTGTGTGTGTGCATTTAAATTATATATGGTAGTTAACAATAATTTATATAAAATCATAATATTAGTAACGATAAAGAGGTATAACTTCTTACGTGCTTACATAAGTACACACACAACGGTTTTTTATATTATAATTTTGATTATGCCAGAGCCATTAGCTATTTGATGAATATTAGTAAATGTTTCTTCGTTTACTATAATATTCCTAATGTTTCTTTTGGATTATTTCTAGATTTGTTAATATTGTTACAGATCGCTTCACATTTATTTACAGAAATTTCATTTGCTTAGATTTTTTTTACAGTTTTGTGAAATACCGTTTGTACCAAAATTTTTAACTATTCTGATTTTCATCTCAGTGTGCTGTCGTAAAATTAGGAGCAAAAATATTAAAAGAAAAATGAACTCGCGGATACCATTAAGTGACTATGAAGTTTGGCGAAGAAGTATTCTATGCGGTAGCTGTACTCTTTTATTTAATGTGATATTTCTAAAAGTCTATATATGTTTACATACACATCTAAATAGCGGCAGTATTTCCTGAAGCTAACAAGGTGTTGTCTCGACTGGGGGTCTATTGGGACTAGAGGCAAGAACTCAGGAGCGAAAGCATCAGCGCAATATGATTGCCGCGGTATTTCTTCATCATGCAATCCGCAGACGAAGCACTGCCAACGGAAATATTATATATTAATTAACAAAAGGCTTAAAATAATAATATTGAAAAAAGTTAATCTTTAACAACACGGTACCAAATAGAAAATATGTAAAAAAAAAACTTTGGGCTACTTTTAAGAGAGCCAGTCATTGGATGATCAAAACAATGAATTATATGAAGCTCCTTTTTAAATTAGGCACATTAAAAATCGTCGCATCTACATTCGTTAACATACATTAACTCTGCACACAAGCACTGGCCCTGCGAGACAGTTTACGGTGTTTTTTTTTAGCAAAAGGAAGGCCTGTGCATCAGCAGTGAGGGAATTAGTAAGCCTGTAATGATGTTGATACTTTTTATATCAAATTACGTATTGAGAAATGAACACGTTAATAGTGGTTAACAAACAAATCTGCGCGCTGACATGTACAAAATAAAAGGCAGCATTCTTTTAGGGTTGAACCATATCTATCTTTTTATGTCGCTCCGAAGTGTCACAGATATAGTGTGATATTGGGCATGACAAATATAATGCCGTGTTCACAGAAGTGGGTCAACCCTGGGCTATATTGTGATGTTAACAATGCTGCAGATTATTACAATTTGCCATTATACTTTGTCCAAGGTAGGATGATACTTTTGACAGGTGTCACTTCCTTATTGCTACGTACTAAGGTTGCGTTTGTTTCCTTATGTTTGGCTTGACATTGCAATAGCAACTTTATACCCTCTATATAGGTGTCAACTGTCAAAAGTATCATCCTACATTGGACAAAGTATAAAGCCACTTTATAAAATTGTGTATACAAAAAGCTGGTCACCTTTGCAACAACAGTGGCGTTAACTAAATCATAATATATTGGCTCTTCAGTTACTTCTATAGAAGGGCACGTAGGTATGTTGTATTTCTGCAATGTTTCGTTAAACATCCCAGTAATGTTGGCTTCATAATCACGCGTTAAATTCGCGACAATCGCCACCAAAGCTGGTATATCGAACTGTGGTCCCGGTGTCGTGGTTGGTGGTTTCGTTGTTGTTTTACGTCTTCTTGTACGCCACCACGTTGTTGTGAAATTTGGCGTGGTTGTAATCGGGTACAGCTGAGTCGAATAAGGGTAAGGATAGTGGTGTGGATCAGCTAATTTCAACGTTGGTCTTCTAGTAGTTGTCGACGTTGTTGTTGAACGAGGTGTAAATGCTATCTCTCTTAAAGGATCCATGGTTTCATTGTTGGGTTCCGGTTTAGTTCTGAGCATTCCTTTCCAATGTTCTCTGTAGTCTCCTTCATTTTCTTGTGCAGTAGCTGCAATCCAATCTGTTTTATCGTTATCCTCTTTATATGTTGTATCGCTATAACGATTTCGTATTATAAATACGTCTTTGTTTTTCTTATCCCGATCGGAAGATACTTGGTTTTGAACGTCGTAACTCTTAGAGACTTCTTTACCAGTAGTTCGTGATGGAGTTTTGATCTTTTTCTTGCCCATTCTAACCCTAGGTTTCGTCCTCTTAGGAATACGATTTACTTCTGTTAAGCCTGGATTTATATTAGAAAAATGCTGTACCCATTCAGGTGTTTCATCGATATTGAAAATATTTTCAACAAATCTTGTCCTATAAGAGCTATATTTTGGACTTTTTGAAAGATCATAAACACTTTCTGTGAAATCTTTAATTTTTTCAACGCGATCAGGAAGATTTCGATTTACGAAGGGTAAAATTGTGTTCCTTTGACTAAAGCCTACAGTTTTTACAGGAAAAGTATTTTTTGATGTTAACAGAATTTCTAAACTTTCTTCAAGATCTCCATCAGTTGTTATTATTATAGTAGATGTTGTTTCCGATGTTACTTCCGAATTTATATCCGAATTTACTTCTGAATTCACTTCTGAATTTGCTTCTGAATTTACTTCCGAATTTATCTCCGTCGTCTTCTCTCCATATGCTGCATCGGTAAGAGTTTCGAACTTAGTGGTTGTCTCAGTCTTCTTTAGATTAGCGGTAACTAAGTACCCTTGTTTTTTAGCACTATCTATTATCTCTTCAATAATATCTTCATAAAATTTAGTAGAGTCTACTGAATCCATTGTTTTAGTGAGACCAGTGAATAAATCTCTCGTGACATGTTCAATTGCATTGGTGACTTCATTGGCGATGGTATTTGTCCCTGAAGTGGTCAAGTGATCCAACTGGTGACCAGCTAGAAGTTCTTTGATTGCACCTGTGAACACAGTAATTTGAATCTTAGAAAAACTAACATTTTCTTAACAGCATTGTAGTGTATATGATCCAATTTTACTTACAATTTTCTGTTTTTACCTTTGACATCGCGGATCTCGTCTAAACTCAGTGTTCTTGCACCAGAGCTCTGGTCACCAAACCGTCGAATTCGGTAACGTACGCCGCTGGTCTCTTCTAATGGAGTCAGAAAAGTGGTCGTCGTGATGATATCTGATAAAAATATATGACCACCCTGGTGCTTTAATTTTTCAATATGGGGTTGGCAAATAAGTCTACAGCACGTCTGTTTGAAATCAGTTTTGTAACTTATCTTATCCAGATTTCAAGAATTGATTTTATGATAAATATTTACCAGGATATTCCAGCGATTAGGTATTACTTGATCAACGTTTTCTAAGTTAAGATAAGTAATGGTGTTCTTTTTGTTCATAGAATAGTTTCATGTACCTTCCGTGTCGTAGTGATCGTCGAAATCAGCATCATCATTATCATCGTCTTCTGTATCCTGGTACTCGACATAGGTGCCATTGCAGTAGGCCATTAACATCACCAGAACGACAATGGGCCACATTGACGCGCGACACGGAAAACGTCTCGCGACAGTTAAGGAATTCTGATTAACTTGTAAGTTCACCGCATTTTAAATGTTGGCCGGCCAACATTAATTGTTACAGTATTCTACACCTACATTATATTGGATGAAAAAATTACTAAAGCTTCATTTGTGAATGGTGTTTTCCGAATGTCCCCAATTTCTGAAGTATTGTACCCGTCAAATGTCAAAAACTGAAAAAATACTCTTTGGTATTGTTTGTCTCTCTTGAAAGTCTTATTTTATTTTGTACTATTTATTTACACTATGGTATAGGTTATAATAATTCTTCTTTGGATGCAATATACACTCAGCTCATAACGGATTTTGATAGATTTGATAATCTATACTAATATTATAAAGAAGTAAAGTTTTTGTGTTTGTATATTTGTTAAATTGTAAGGGGTAATCTCGGGATCTACTGAACCGATTTTAAAAATTCTTTCACCAATAGAAAGGCACATTATTGCTGAGTGTCATAGGCTATATTGAATGCTAGAAAAAATTTAAAGAATTTTGTCCACCCGTGCGAAGCCGGGACGGGCCGCTAGTAAGATAATAAAGTGTATGTTTGAATGATTTCTTGGATGGTTAAGACATACAATTGGACCTGATATGATCGGACAGAAAAACGTGTGCCGGAGTTGTTAGAGTAGTAAGTAAGAGTATATTATGTGACTTTAAATATAAATTTAGAAATTTAATGTTAGGTTAATGATTTAAGTCAGGGATTTAATGCCGAAATTTACAAAGAGCTTGTAGAGGCTAAACAAGAGTCGAAACGCCAAGAATATATTTTCGGTAGGTATCCATAAAAAAACATGCTTTTGTGTCTTTTTTATTGTTGCGAAAGTCAAATTTAAACCCTTTGTGTTGTGACGTGTTGTATTGTGTTGTTTTTAGGACCCAGAAAGAGTTTACTCAAGAAAGAAAGTAGCCATCGAAAGTTAACCAATTCCTTGGATATTTTTAACGCAGTACTCCGTGTATCTCTCACTACAGGACATTGGCGAAATTTCTGTGAGAAACGGAAAAAGCCAGATAACAAATCCAAAAAAACAACAAAGAATTCAAATTTCCTTGAAGAGGTTAAGTTTATGGATGAGTTCTGGGACTCTTACTTGTCAGGTCACAATAATAATCATAATTTAAATTATAATAAACAATGACCCATTTAAAGTAGCGTTTAAAATTTTCTTTTCAAGGGTATTTGACTTCAATGAAAATATAAATCTAACTGTTATTAGCTTAATTGTATACATTTTTTAAACCAATTTATCAAATATGTTATTTTAAAACGTATATGATTTTCAAAAGAAATCATTAATAAAATAATAAAATTTTCATGTTCGACCATATGATTGGAAATGCAGGAGATTGACTGAATCTGGAGTGAGGTCTCCATTTTGTACCTAGACAGACAGTAAATGCTGTAAACAAGCAGGATTTTCTGTTAACTTACAATTTGACAGCTAAAAGTTTGTCTACAAGCAAGTGACGTCATAACATTGTAGCCTGCATAAAGGTGTCCTTAGCGTTTTGGCTGCTTTTTATTTCATTTAAACTTTGATGGCGATTTTAAAAGAATTATAGAAATTAACAAAGAATCAAATGGAAAATGTATTATAACGATATACAATATTTTAGTTAAACTGTCAAATACCCTAATTTTGAAACTGTAAAAAGGAGTTTTGCCTACCTGATTTTACAGTTCACACGTGCATCCACATATTTATAATTGAATACGTAAAATGTGCTATTCTTAAGTTATGAATTAATTTTTCTTATGTACTCATAACTAATGTGTCTAAATTTAATTGAATGTCACGCAACGGGCAACATTTTATGTAAATGTATGTATTATATATGACCGAATAGAATACACGGATAAGGTTTAATGATTGGTACAATACATTGCTTGTTATGCTTACAGTAGTGTTACAACAGAAAGGAGATGTCGCTTGATTTTGCGTCTAAATTTAACTAGGTAGATGCAGTCGCTAAGCATAAAGCTTTGCTAGCATCATAAATTGGAGGGGAGCGTAATACTTAAAAAAATTAAGAAAAAAATCAATAATGTTTAGTAAAATTTAAAATTCCATAACAATAAAAAATTTCAAAGCGCGTACGCTTTTTGTTTCAATTGGAAATCCCATAGAGTCAATGTTTTATGGTCATAACTTTTTTATTTTTGTGAATTTCAAAATTTGGTCTCCGTCACAATTTGGTCCTAAATGTGTTGATTCAATTTCACACAAAAAATATTAAATCGGTTATGAACACTGGAAGTTATGGCGTAGCAGACATTGTGTCATTGTAGCTGATCCAATAAGTACGGTACTCAGAAAAAAAGATTGTCAAGACATAAAATACAAAACTAACAATCTTATCAACAGAAGAATCTTAATTAAAAGTCAACAGATTAACATTTCATTATGAAAAAAATAAATTTAATCACCATTTTGATATTTACTAACTTACCTACTTATCGTTTAAATGACAAAAAATATAACTGATTCTTCTTTATCAATTGTTTGATACTTTTAAAAGTATAACACTTGATCTTGTAAGTAGTAATACCAAGAACATTAAGAAACGGCGCGACGGGTGCTGGCGTCAGCTTAACCGCTTTTCATTGCTACATACAATTACCAGAAACGAAAGCTACGAGCTTGATTTACGTGAAAAATGAAGATAGTTTAATTCTGGGTAGATTTCTCTAAAACTTAATTAGAAGGAGTTATCATCGATTTGAAAATGACGCGGCTCCAGTGGTTAGCGCCACACGCAAAAGAAAGTGATGGCACGCTAGACGTGTCATCAGCAACGAATCGGTTAAGAAATACTTGGATAAATTCGACTGGTCTATCAAGGTATCGGTGGCTCAAATGAAAGATTAGTTAGCCGGATAGTAAGAAGATGTGGGTACTAAACAGAACATGAAGAACCGAGACGTGTTGTTTTTTTTTAATAACTTTAGATTAAAACTGTAGTAGTTACGTTACAAAAATATTATGATCCCACAAAAAATTTTTTTATTGAATCTCCCATGGATCAGCTTCAATAACGCAATGTCTTACGCCATAACTTCCCGAGTTCTTAACCGATTTCAACATTTTATGTTGAATTAAATCAACAGGTTCAGGACCAGAACATGATTGAAATTCGTAAAAATAAAAAAGTTTTTGACAGATTCAGGCGTTACTTGGCGGAAGTCCATATCCATTAGTAAAATAAAAATATGTAACTAGCTTACTTCCGCAAAACTCTAGCAGTGTGCACCGACTGCCCACCCGCAAATAAATGCAGAAACCGCAGACACCGGCACCTTCACTAACTACTCTACGCGTGTTTCGCCCCCACACAGAGCATCAGGAGCATCAGGAGCTGTTACACCATGCAATAACGAGCACTAAGTCGACGATAAAAAAGTTATGACCAAAAAACATTGGCTCTATGGAATTTTCTATTGAAACAAAAGAGCGCGCTTTTGTAAAGTTTACATTCTTAAAGAATTTTAAAATTTACAAAACTTTTTTTTTTATTACACTCCGCTCCAATGGCTAGGTGCCAGCGAAGCTTTATGCTTAGCTACTGCATCGACCTAGTATAATATGTTGCCAAGACGAGACCATATGGTTCCAATTTCAAAAAGTTATCAGATCTCATGTAGAGTCCAAATTCTAACTCAACACGCCCTAATTTTACAAGCCCTTACTTCCAAAAATTAGACAAAATATGTGGCTTGGCCTTTTCGTGAGTAAAAGAACTATTCCATAACAGAATAGTAATGAACAATGTTTTTTTTTTATTTTCCGCTCATGAAACTTGTGGCATTTCTATAAATATTAAATATCTGTTACCCCAGTACACATAACGCACGTTTTAAATTGCTTATTTTGGTGAGTAGTGTGTGCAAAAATTATATAATATTATGTGACTACTAGCAGAAATTGATGATTTTCACCTCTCGCTAAAATAAATTCGTTCCATTAAGCAATTTTGCTTTTAAAAGTCATTAAGCTACTCAATCCACCACAAGAAGACCAGTAAAAGTAATTCCACTAAACATTTTATCACCTTGTTTTGGATCGAAGTTCTACCAAAACTGGCAAGATCGGTACTTCCGAATTGTCATAATAAAGGTGTAGTTTTTTTTTTGAATTAATATGGCTTTCTCATTATATTGCTTTATTTAATTGAAATTTTCTGCATTAAGTAATGCACCTCCATTTTTATTAAAATCAATGCACTACCAGCTCTGTTTCTCTTTCAATGGTTTACATTTTACTATATCTATTGTTCTATATCAAATTAATGATCTTATCTTGTTTTCTCTTATTATTATTTGTGCCAACGTCTTATTTACTTAATTAGACTTAAAGCATTCAGTTTGTGCGTAAATTATAACAACCCGCATTGCAAAAGTTACCACTATAATCGTAAATTAGCTGACATAATAGTGAGAATGCGGAAGCTGGCTGAACAAAGTAATGCCTCTGCCTCACAAATGGCAAGATGGCGCCGACCAGTCTGGCGCCAAAGTTTTCCTCTGTCGCGACTATAAAATAGCGTTACTGCATTCGAATACACAAAGGAATAGAACCTTTAATGTTTTTAGTACTAAGAAACATTTTTATTCGGCATATCATGCGGTTTCAGTATTGACTTTTGAATACAACCGCTACACGTTTTCTCGTAGTAGCAACCAATTTGTTACAGAAAATTAAACTGTATCTCTATAACACGTACGTGTTATTTACAGTGTTTGCATGAGCTGAATGCCTTATATTGATACATTTTTCGATGGCGAAGCGTTGTCTGGTTGGCGCCAAGCCTGACAGGCTTTGTAGCCATTCGATTTTCGACTCAAAGTTGAAGAAATCACAGTGGAATTTTATAATTTCCTGGCAAGGGCAATCCCCCTAAAAGGGACGGAATCAAAAGTGAGATAAGGTTTTGTATATTTTCATTGTTTTCTCCGCCATTCGTATATAAAGAGGGTGGCAAATAAAAATCTTAATATTTTCACTCTGCTTAGATGACTGTTTGGTAGTACAGTCAAAGTTTCGTAAGATTTTTAAAAGTTCGTCTTGAAATATTTACACAACGTTGCATTATCATCTTAGCTGAAACTTATTCAAATCCTAGCACATCAGCGAGCTAAATGTCAGAAGCCAATGTCCGCAACATTGGCTTTACATATTATATGAAAATAAGTAACACCGACGTACACACAAAAACATTTTTTTAATTATTTTTGTTACATCAAAGGTCGGGTATTTGTTGACTGACTAATTCTTTGCTTCCATGGTTCCGAACTTCCCTGGACTGTGAAGGTACATGCAGTGGCGTAGCTACCGCAGCCCTCAAGCTCAGGTGGCCCTCAGACCCTAACCAACAAACTTCGTATTGAACCAGCAGAAAAGTCTGCCACTTTTGGAATGTAACTAAATAGGTTGCAAGACGACGATGCTGTCGATCTGAGGATTACCATTTAAAACTTGGCATATTAATAGATTATAATGCAATAATAACCTCGTTAAGTTTACTACAAAAAAACAGTAAAAATTATATTGTACTATAAATTTGTTTTGCACTTAAGATTATGAGAAATCTCAGTTTTTATTTTTTCTTTATAAAAATCAAGCACATAGATTCCATTCATAATTGAGAAAATGAGAGATAATCTATAATACTATGTAAATATCCAGGCTCTGTTTGTACATTCATTTTTTTGGACATACTTTATGATAAATATTCGTTACATGACTAACTGATAGCAATTCTACTATTTATTTTTTTGACGTGACAACGTCTTATAAATTGGTTTGCCGGGTGACACTTCAAGAAACTGCGTTACGCTCCGCTCACGTTATGCGCTTACAATGAGAGCGAGTGAGAGGCACGCGTCCCTTCCACTCGGGCATGGTTAGCCCGCCTAAGAGCGAGAGAGACAGACATAAAAAGTGGAAGGGACGCGTGCCTATATAATTCTTTGTATAAATAAATGTTTTAAATTGTTACTATTATTTCATCCTTCTTCCTACTATACGAATGAATATTCACATTAAAATTATTTTACCACTCAAAGTCGTTGTCACGTAAAACTTTCGCCCGTATACCGACTTTACAGGCAACCAACCAGTTTTTTCTGAATTTATTTTCTAAAAATCATAATAATCTTTAATTGTTTTGATAAATAGTTTTAGTTTGAAACTGTAAACCATCAAATTTATTGTTAGTAGACACAAGCCTACTGGAGTTGAGCGAGCGAAGCAAGCGAAGCTCCGATAGATCAGCTTTAATAACGAAATGAATGTGACGCCATAACTCTATGAGTTCTTAGCCGATTTTCGTATTTTTTGTAATGATCGAACCAACAGGTTTTTAAAGGAGATTGCTCAGCTTCCATACATGTTTGGCCTAAAGACCAATAATCATATAAACTTATTTCCTAGTTTCGAAATTATGTATAAATGACTGTAGAAACAAATATTATTGACGGACACCCCTAAGAACTTCTATAAACCATATACACTGAATGATTTTGAGGTTATGTTTGCAAACCTCAAAAGGTACCTCACCTACATAGGTATCAAAATAATAAAAAACAAATAAGTAAACTAGGGCAATCAAGAAAAGGTACCGAAATTACGTGGGTATTACATTATATATAGATCATGTAGATTAACAGATAGTTGCCTGTTTTTAAAATTAATGCACAAGAGTAATATTTAAAATCAGGTAAGTATGTCATGTGATTGCGATTTTCAGAAGCAACCTGGCTTGTTTCATTTAGAAATTGTAATTAAATAGAGCAAATTGTTTAGAAGTGTCTAACAAAAAATGCATGTCAAGGAACTAGTAGGTACTTACTTATGAAATGATAAACAACTTCGATCAGTCTTTGGCTGTATGTTACTACACCCATAGCCATTAAAAATGATTCGTTCGTATGTTTTCCAAACCGGTAAAGTGAAAGTCCTTTTTAAAATGAATATATTATACAGAAGTGTCCGTTAAAATCTAATGACTGGAAAATAAAGTATAAATTACGCCAAGATTTACCGTATAAGTCAATTTTTTTTTTTCATTTGGGCCAATTTGAGCAATCTCCTTTTTAAATTTGCAAAAATAAAAAAGTTATGACCAAAAAACATTGGCTCTATGGGACGAGCAAAAAATTCAAGCTTCAGCATTAATAGACCGAACTCTCTAGAGCTTATATTTTTGAAACCACCAATCCGCTCTTCTCTAATATATAGTGGTAGCGAAACTTTATGCATAGCGACTGCATCTACCTAGTTGTGTAAAGTTTTCATGTTATTTATATATTATTTGCATATTATAGTACAATTAAATATTAGTGTAAAATAATTAAAAAGCTATATTACCTTAACAAGAGAATTAATACTAAAAACTAATAATAGCAGCTCTTTAAATCAAGTTTACTCACACAAAAACCAGTTATCGCCAGAATTAAATAAAAGAAGACGATATAACACATGGTTTAAGAGATATTTTGACGGTTGTCGATAAACTTGACCTCGTATAAACAACCAAATAAAATGAAAGACAAGGATACAATGACCGCGGATAAAGTTGTATCGTCCACAGTCCCACACTAGCGTGCTTAGCAAAGAGTATAAATCAAAATAGTCCTAATGATTCCGCGCCATTTGCACATTTAAAGAAAACCGCTTTTACCGGATAAACAGCGCTTTTTATATTTATCGTGAGGATTAAATTTATTCTTAATTTTCCTTACATCATCCCGAGTGACACTGGCTAGATTTAAAAAAAATGCTTGTCTTTAAAGTCAGTTTACGGACAATAATTTTTCGTGATAGCGTCATAAGAAAACTTTGATGAAAAGTTACAGACTTTTTTGAATTGAATTGAATTATCATCACTGAATTATCATTATTTGGTATAATACAAAGAAAGAGTTAATTGATTTTTTTTTCGATAAATTAACATTAAGTTGTTGTAATAAAAAAATTAAAAAGTCGGTTTTTTTTTTTTTTTTTTTGCCTGTAAAGTCGGTTTTACGGGCGAAGATTTTACGTGACAACGTCTTTTTCTCGGTAGAATATTTATTGATATGAATATAATTAAATTGCACAATGCGCGCGGCAGACCGATCATAGTTGAGTGGGAGAGAGACGCAAGGCATTCGGCGGGCCTCTCTCTCGTTCGGTGACTCATCGTAACGTTACCGAGCGTTACACTTTTTCATAAGTGACTCCCAGCCGCAACCAATTTATAAGACGTTATCACGTCAACAATGGAAACCACATTAAATTTTCACTTCATGAAGTGGAAGAGAGATAGATGCGCCACAAGTTGAACGCTTAGGCCGATCGTGCCTCTCTATCGCTTGTTCGCTCAGCTCAGGCGGAACGTTACACTTTTTCGTGCATGCAGCCGGTGTTCATCGATTTATAAGACGTTATCACGTCAAAAAGTTATCTGTGGTGATATTTTAAAATTATTGTATGTATGTATCCAGGTATTGTTTTTGGCTAAGTTGACCTCTCTGACCAGTCGGTTGAAGTGCTTATTTGGTCCAAGATACGATTAAGTAAAGGCTTTTGCGTTGCGTTTATTTAACGCGCTGTCAAAGCGCGTGTTACGTCAGCAGCTCGATTCTATTTATTCTACAAAACAATTTTTTTGCTCGTCTAATGCTTTTGCATCGATACAGATACTGATTCAAGCGCGAGGCTGAATTTATGCAAGTATTCAAAGGTGATACGTGAGTATCATTTAAAAAAGATGATGTGCAAAGCTCTGAAGAATACTGCATGAAGGTTGAATCTCGAAAATCGATGAAGTTTTAATTGGCGCAGAGAATTATAACTTTGCAATATTTTAGGGGCATCAAGTATGCCATTCGTTAGCTTATAATGGAACAAAAAGTAAGATCACAATTACAGCATTTTTCTTTCATTTCATCCACTTTTTTCATAGACTTCTTGTACGTGGAAAATAATGAACAAAAGCCATTGTTTTACACTTATAATTTACGTTGCTATGTTTAACTAGGTCGCTATGCATAAAGCTTCGCTAGCACCGTATATTGGAGTGGAGTGTAACACTAAAAGCAAATATTAAAAAAAATCAATAGTGTTTAGTAAATTTTAAAATTCCATAAGAATGAAAACTTTCAAAAAGCGCGCGCTTTTTGTTCCAATCAAGCCAATGTTTTTTGGTTATAACTTTTTTATTTTTGCTAATTTAAGGGCTCTAGTCCTAAACCTGTTGATTCAGTTCCACACAAAAATTAATTAAATCGGGTAAGAACTCAGGAACGAGGCGTAACAGACATTACGTCATTGAAGCTGATCCATGGGAGCTCCGCTCCAATAAGCAATGAATGTGAATACAATATTATTATAACTAAGTCCAATTTTATTACTAAAAAAACTAAAAAAGTCTCCTTAATTTGCTACATCAAACGAAGAAATTTACTGGATTTAGTACTTTTGTCAAACAAAAAGATTCTTATACGAAGTCACAATATAAATGCATACTGTGCAGTCTCCATCTTCCTCACGTTGGACCCGGCACCCACACGGTGTAATCACGGAAGAAATTTAATCTTTTTTATGAATAGTAAGTATATAAACTACAGTTAATTCTTTTTTGCCTGTCTGTCTTTATCTTTATATATATAATTCTTCTGTGAGTGTGTATGTCACTGAACTCCTCCTAAATGGCTGGACCGATTTGAATGAATTTTTTGTGTGTGTTCAAGGGGATCTGAGAATGGTTTAGATTCACAAATCAGTCCGGCAGATGACGCTGCAGTCGGCACAGCAACGCGTGGCCGGGTCAACTAGTCTTCTATAAATCAATAAAGGGTTGACCGATTTCGTTAAAATTTGGTATGTAGTAATAACAAATGATTATACAAATGATAGGCTATATATCGTATCGGTAAAAATCTTATTGTTCTTCTTCTTCTTCTTCTTGCGGTGCCTCTCTACTACTGGAGGTTGACCGTCAGCTCCGCATATCTCTTCTTGTCCCTCGCCAGACGAAAGAGTTCTTCTACGATGGCGATTACGGTCCATTCCCTAACGTTTCGGAGCCAAGACATTTTCTTTCTTCCGACGCGTCTTTTCCCCTCAATCTTTCCCATCATTATAGTCTGGAGAAGATGGTAGCGCTCACGTTTTAATACATGCACCAGATAGGCTACTTTTCTTCTCTTGATAGTTTAAATGAGTTCTCAGGATTTCTTGACACGCCGAAGTACTTCTTCATTCCTGACTCTTTGGACCCAGCTTATTTGAAGCTAACTAATATTATAAATATGAAAGTAACTTCGTTTGTTACACTTTCACGCCTCCTTTGTAAAAATACAGGGGGATTCCCGACAGGTTTGATTTGTGGCTCTGGGTTTTTAGCACCAAGGCCTTTGTTTACCTTGTTACGCCGTTAAATACATAATGATCGTAGGCTCTGTAATAAGCAGTAGGTATGGAGGTGGATGAGCCTCCCCTAGTGGAAGATTCTTCTGACCTTATCGCTACGCCATTTTGATTGCGGAGTTTGAGCGACGTTAACAAAGCTCGGTCACCGGATGATCAACATTTTACTATCTTAATCTATTCTCTGTTTTGGAAGACACGATAAGACCGACTGTATCTGCAAATTTTATCACCCATTTAGCACCAATTTGTGGTGGACACTGCTCACTGCACACTGCCCCTACGATGATTTCATTCACAGGGTAAACCTTTGACCCGAGCAGCGAAGACAGATGATATTTAAAATCTGGTATGACACTGCATCTTATATGTATATACATATATATACTGAACCGACTTTGATGGTTTTTTTTCATTTTATTTCAACTTAAGAGGTGGGATAGGTTTCAATTATAATACAGCAATGCGTGCCCGGGTCAGGTGTTGACGCTCTATGTAGTTATACATTCCGTACCACAAACGGAAAAAACGGAACTCTTATAGGATCACTTCGTTGTCTGTCCGTCATCTATCAAGGCCCTTTATCTAGGGAACGCGTGGAAGTATCGAGTTAAAATTTGAACCAAATACGCAGGTTTACTACATTCCCTTGAAGCTGTGAAAAGCTGTAAAATCAAACTTCTAAGATAACGTGACAAAAAGATACGGTCGTTTATGCCGAAAAAAAACGTATAATTCGCCACTGTCAAGGGAACCAAGAATATAGGGGTATTTTCCGTTGACCGTGAACAGTCTTTCTCAAAGTGGGCGATAACGCCCCCTTGTGGAGACCTAGAGAGAGGCGTTAAGGGGCCCAGAAAAAAATGGGTGGCATTAGCGTGGTGTAGGGGGCGATGTTTGATTTGTAATTTCATTAACTTTATAAATATCATAATAAATGACGCTATTGGTGCAATCCGGTAGCAATCGGCTGGTTCATCGATACTTGTCCTAACTTGCTAAGTACGATTGAGCGTCGAAAGATATAAACGAGTTTGTGCGTATTTGTATTATTCCTGTCGGTGCGTGCTGTATATGCTGTATATCCTTTATAAAAGCTCGTAATGTTTCTTATATTTTAATTAGTGGTTTCAGGCGATATTTGTGACAACAAAACCATGTCGGAAGCAAAAAAGAAGAAACGGTAATACAGTGCAAAATACATTAAATATGGATACATAAAAAAATCGACATATCCATCTTTGCTTTTGTGCCTTCTTTGTTCAAAAACATTTTCAAACGAAGCGATGAAACCTTCAAGACTTCAAGATCTGGAAAAGAAGCATAGTGCTCAGCCAAGTGTATTGAAACTTTTTTCGGTGACTGCTAAGCAAGACGATGACGGACTGCGAGCTTCATACAATATCTCTTTGTTAATTGTTCAAACAGGTAAACCACACACCTTCGGAGAAACGTTAATCTTGACGGCAATAAAAGAAGCTACAACTACTGTGCTCCATGAACCGGCGGCATATATAATTCGAAAAATTCCTTTGAGTAATGTAATGTAATTCCATCTCATTACAGTGTTGGTGACAACTCTTTTTGTTTCTCGAACACTTAAATGTTTGAAATGGCAAATATCTGCAAGTCTGTTATATATCAAAGGGAAAATAAAGGTTCCGTAACGATGTGCAAAAGTGGAGGCTGTGAGTATGGTAGGCAACTTAAAAATCCGTCTTTGCAACATATTGTCGTATTCATCCGAATTTAACACAGTTTTATGAACAGCCGAAACAACTCTAACAATGAACAGTCTCCGGACACTAAGGACGTCAGCCTCTTGGTAGAGAGCGTCAGTTGAATACCGAAAGGGTTTTTTGAGTGCTACTTTAAGCACTCCTCTTTGTGCTCTCTCGAGAGGAAGAAGTATCGAGGAAGATGAGCCTCCCCATGCTAGAATACAGTAATTCAATAGAGACTGACAAAGGGCCAGATAAACGATTTTTAGAGTTTTGCCGTCAACTGCATCCCGTAGATTTTTCATCACGTAAATTTACTTTCTTACTCTTTTGCATGTTTCAGCTACGTGTGCTCTAAAAGTTAGCTTTTCGTCAAGAACCACGCCCAGATACTTTAAGGAATCTGAACGATTAATCTGCTCGCAAATACACGAGTTGTTTAGACTTTTAGAACCACAGTCTATCGAATGGATCTTCAAGGCATTTAGTGGCAAAGGGGCTGATGCAGCGGTCTTGTGAAAAGTCAGAAACGTTGTTTTCGAAGTGTTGAGAGACAGTAGGTTTTTATTTAACCAGCCTGAGACCGATGACATTCCGTCCTCTGCTTTCTGAGAGACATCGGGCCAGTTGTTGTCAAAATAGATTATAGCGGTGTCATCTGCATAAAAAAATATTTCTGCGTTTTTTATTGGAAGCGTCGCGATGTCATTCATGTAGAGCAGAAATAGAGTAGGCCTAAAGCTGCTTTTCACCTCCGAGACTTTGACACACTGAGTCCGTTCCAACAGGTAATCTGTGAACCAATTAAGTGCTGTTCCTCTTATGCCATAAGCCTCTATCTTCTTCAGAAGGATCGGAATTGATATTGAGTCGAATGCCCTGGCGAGATCTAGGAAGACGCCAATACATTTCGAGCCTTTATCCAGATGAGAAACTACGGCATTAATGAGATGTGTAACAGCATCTTCTGAGGATCTGCCCCGTCGGAAGCCAAACTGGCGTTCAGTTATCACATTATTTGTCTCAAGAAATGATACCAGTCTTCTGTTTATTATGCGCTCCAACAACTTGGCAATACTCCCCAGCAGAGAAATTGGACGATAATTACAAGGATCATTCTTTTTTCCACCCTTAAATATAGGTACTACAGCCGCTGCTTTCCATGCTTTTGGAAAAGTGCCAGTTTCTATGCTCAAGTTGAATACGGTGGAAAGAGGTTCCGCCAGTATGTGTCCTATAGTTTTCGAGTATTTTGTTACTGATATTGTCCAGACCAGGCGCACTGTCTGGTTTTAAGTTCTTTATAAGAGCTAAAATCTCTTTAGGGTCTGTAGGTGCAATAAATAATGAGCCACTAACTTTATTTTTGACTTCCGCTTCCGCTGTGAGTGATTCATGAGTCTTGTTAAGTTTCCGCAGTATGTTACTTGCCAATTGATGGCCCACAGTTGAAAAATGTTGATTGCATACTTCTGAGGACTCCAATGCTTAAGAAGTCTTCAGCAGAGCTGTTTGCCTTCTTCAGGGATCTATGAGATATTCTATTTACTGTTTGCCAGAGCTTCTTAGGTATCTTTTTGGTTTGGTTTATTTCTCTTCCCTCGTGTTCTGCTTTCAAATTTCTTAGAAGTCCTATATAGAAGTTTCTATATCTGCAATAAACCAATTTTTTAGCCATGTCGTCTGGGTGTTTTCTTGCATCTAAGTGGAGTTTGTCTCTAGCACAGCGCAGTAAACCTGGGGTCATCCAGGGCTTAATGGTAAATTTTGAATGGCTGATTTTGACCGTATGGGAATATTTTGAAACGGCTTTAGTGAGAATAATCGTTATATCAGATACCATCGTATTTAGGGAAGAACCATCCAAGAGTGACCAGTCTATTTGTTCCATTTCGGACTTGAGGCCATCATAGTCAATCTTTAGTCTCGTTCTTTCCACTGCTGGTTGCGTTTCAGAGGTAACTGTCATTATTCCCAGCATAGTGATGTCATCATCAGTAAGGTCTTGGGCGCATACAACCGATTCCGCTTGAGTTGTTAGTGTAGCAAAAATATGGTCGATACAGGATTTCCCGTGGGTGGGCTTATTTACACACATAACCAGACCGTGTTCTGCCAGAATAGAAAGATAGTTTGATGTATGCTCCTCGTTTTGTGATGATCCTATGATGTCTATGTTTATATCTCCCAGCAAAATAAGACATGGGGTTTTTTTAAGAGATTCCAAATTGTAATCTAGCGAGGAAAGAAATCTTGAAGGGTCTTTAAAAGATGGTGAACGATAAACGCCAACTAAGGTGAGAACGTTTGGAATTTCGATACTTAAACAGTTTGCATCATCAATGTTTATTTCAACAGCGTTAGCCAACCATTTCTTATTCACGTAAACGATAACTCCTCCCGCCCTATTTATATATTTCGTTGTATGGAAAACATTATATCCCTCAATATTCTTAATAATGGATAATTCATTTAACCAACATTCGCTCAGAACTATGAAATCGAAAGGTATGTTCAATTTTACGAGAGTGATCAAAAGATTGTCGAAGTTTTTCTGCATGCTGCGAATATTTACTTGAAAAACTTTAACTGCATATTTATTTAAAACGTCACCGCACTCTTCTGCGCAAGTTATAGTATGACATTCTACATTTAGGGACTTGTCCATATTGGATAAAAGGTAGTCATAAATTTTCAGAAATATTAGGATAAGAACTGCTGTAAACTCCAGAATTATGAATGTCATACTACTGTCGAATAAAAAGAGTACGAAAAATGCAGTACTGCGGTAGTTGTTAGTGACCAACACTAGTAAACAATATTGAGAATATAATTTATATTTTGTATTTTTTTTAATTTGACAGACATTATTTAAATAAAATGTAGTAGTTAAAATTATATAAATTATATATATATATATATTATTATTTCTGTTAATTTGATAAAAATATATTCTTTATATTATAAAGTTGCGGTTTCATGGTAACGCCACTCCGGGTTCGACCCCCGTTCGGGTCAATGTAGAAAACGAACTTTTATATATTGGCTAGGGTTATGGTACCGTCATTTTTTCTGAGCTCCACAGCGCAAGTGCTTTATTTAAAATATTTGTGATGTCTTCTATTTATTAATTTATTTATATATCATATGAAAACAACATATATATGTACCTGCACCTGAAATAACTAACTATCTAAAGTAAGGGTGTTTAGCCATCACATAAAATGCCCTATTGACCTACTTAAATGTAAGCTATTTTGAAGATTTGTCCAGACAGCCTGAGCTACATGCAAATTCGAACGCCCGCACGATCGAGCCTCGGTACGGGTAGGTTTTTGTATGACGAATTCAAGCATTTCTACCTGAGCCATAACATTTTGTGTGTTTATTTAGTATCCTAGTCTTCATAACACAAGCCGGTTTTGTATGAAGAATTCAAGCATTTCTACCTGAGTCATGGTATTTTATTTATAATTATGTGCTTATTAAGTACCCTAGTCTCCATAACACAAGCTAGACTAGTGCTTTCTTGGACTAGGCCAATGGTGTGAATGTAAGAAATATTATCAGTATTATTTATTATTATATGGTGACGACGAACTACATGGGAGTTAAAAAACAAGAAAGGAAAAACATATTTATTCCATTCAAATTGTGCTTCAAGAGATTTGTCTTCAGTCTTTCTCAAATGGGTAGTAGACGGAATCCTTCCAAATTTTGACAGGTATGACTCGGTAATTCTTGTCGTACGCTTTCAACACGTCCCGGTCTTCTTGGGTCAGCTCGAAATCGAACACGTCAATGTTTTGCTCGATACGTTCCTTCGTGGTAGACTTCGGAATTGGGATAACGCCAAGCTCCACCTGGTTAGAAGAACACACCATTATTCTTAAACCATGAAACATAAAATTATATTATAAATATTGAACAACTTGCAGAAAAAATGTCCAAGCCATTTTCCTATCGGATCATACTCCGTGATATATAACAAGCTACTGAAGCTATACCCACCATGGCAAATATCAACATCAATATTTAGACAGGTAAATTTTACATCAACACTAGCGGCCCGTCCCGGCTTTGCACGGGTGGACAAAATTCTTTATTTTTTTCTATTTTTAAATATTTTTCCGTTAGCGCCATCTAGCGTCCGGTAGACGAACTACTTTCGGTTAACGCGTTGCTATGGTAACGTTATTGATACAATGGAAAAAGAGTGGGAAAAATAGCAGACAGACAAACACACAAACCACTGTGATCAGATTATAGATTAGCTTATTCTCGAGTCTTTTTGGTGAAATATACCATTCTAGCTACATTTTTTTACTCTAGCAATACTAGACGTAAGATTTTTACGAGCTAATACGATACTCACCTCATATCGTAGTACTATCTGAGTCACAGTTTTGTTATATTTTTCAGCGATGGCGACGAGTGCGGGGTCGTCGACGCGTGGAGGGGGTGCGTCGTCCCTCGCCTTGCTAGGGAACAATGAGCCGAAAGGCGTGTATCCAGTGACTGTTATCCCGTGGCTTTTGCAGTACGCTAGAAGCTCAGGCTGCTGGAGGTTTAGGTTTATCTGAAACATTAAGATTTTTTTAATACAAATTGGTATTTATAAAAAAAAGGATGAACTCAGAGCGTAGTGCAATGTTTGATCTCACAATTTGATTTATATTCATCATACAATACATCATACAATACAATATCATACATCATACATATCAAAAGTAAATAAGTATCTACATTAATTTATAATTGTTATATTTGTTTAACACTGGCTGACCTGGTAACGCGTTTCTATGGTAACACATTGCTATGGTAACGTTAATTGATACAATGGAAAAAGAGCGGGGAAAAGAGCGGACAGACAAACACACAAAAAACAAATTTGTGTTCTTAGAGTATATATTTAGTAATCTAAAGGTAATTACAGTGAGCGTCAAAAGATGGTGACAAAAAAGCGTCTTTTTATTAGTTTAAACAGTCAGCATATACGAATCGTTAAACACGCTCCATTTAGCTTGAAATATAAAAAAATAAATAAAAGGACTTTATTTATTACGAGGCATATTTTGATATAACTTGCTGGCTGGTAATGGATAAAATAATATCTAATCTAACCTTATCTGCAATTTATATCAGTGTATGCCTTATGAATTTATGGCTAAATTTATTAAGATATAAACGTTACTCATCTTATAAATCAGTTGACATAATTTAAGTGGGGAAGTTTATCGATAATCGTGCAATCGCTAAGGGTATGTTTGTATGATGAATACGAGTATTTGTACCTGAGTCATGGGTCATATATTTTTTTATAATTATATATATATATATATAGAAATACTAGCTTACTCAGCCACGCGTTGCTGTGTTAGATCCAGAAA
Organism: Calamotropha paludella; assembly: GCA_927399485.1. Taxonomy (NCBI): domain Eukaryota; kingdom Metazoa; phylum Arthropoda; class Insecta; order Lepidoptera; family Crambidae; genus Calamotropha; species Calamotropha paludella. Next base: position 7,829,505 of record OV656830.1, on the reverse strand, counting down.
AATTAAAAATCTTGATAATCGGTTGAGTGGTTACGGAGTTCATTGTGATCAAACACTATGACACATATTTTTTATTATTTAGACCAGCCTAGCGATAGCTTCATATAAAAAACACAATGTATGGAATTATGAGCGTACTTTGTACCAACATTTAAAATTACTATCATTATACGTCACATCATGTTGGCCAGCATGTGTCGCATGAATGACGCCCTTAAACATTTCGCGGTTACGTTCAATTAGTTGGTGCATTTTATTGAATTTAATAAAAAACTGCTTATACAGACATTATGGGTGGCAAATCTTTGCGGAGTGGTGTCCGGAGAATGAGAAAGTTGAGTAAAGACATATTTTTGGCTAGATTTCCGCTTGAACGAAACAGGTAATTTTATTTAATGTTTCCTAGTTGTTTAAGTAAATTTGGGTAAAAACAGTGTAAATTATAGTGGTATTGGCGGTTATGAGCCCAAGTGATATAAAGCAGAAATAGTATTATCATATATTCATATAAACATAATATAGTGCTTTCTCAAGTTATCGATTATTTTATTTTAGATGTCGAACATGGGTTAAATATACAGGCAATGAGGACTTGGTCTACATACCCATAAAGAAATTGAATGATCTCCGCAGATGTACTTGTAAGTACATCTGCGGAGATCACTTTCCTCGTAATATGTTTAACAAAAAGGGAAATAGATTAAAAAGAAATGCCTATCCTACATTACAGCTAAGTACACCACTTTCGGACGAAATTCTGGAATTTTTTGCCTCCCGTCCAGCTGATTTCTTCAAGAAGGGCATCAATAAGCTACCAATGCGTTGGCAAACATTAATTGCATGGGTGATTACTTTGATTAATAGAAAAAAAAAATACGCTTCATTTATTTGATGAAAAACGCCAATTTCATAGGTAAAGACCAAACATTAATTGTAGTTAATGTCTGTTTCAGTTGTCTTTTGCCACTAGCTGGACAATTATTATGGAACTGAGTTTCATCAACATTGTTGTAAAGAATTGATTTATTGGAATTTACACACAACTTTTCAATCCATATGGCGGTTGCAGATCACGAGCTATCAAACTACTTTTCCCATGATCAATTATGTATTCGTCTTTCAACTTTTTAATAAAATTTCTGTATTTTCAATAAAACTTGTACTTATTTTCCTGGTAAAATTTAAAAAATACAGCAATGACCCAACTAGGTACTACTTATTGTTTATCCACATCGATTATGTAGTGGTACCTCAGAACAATAACTAAAGCTGTAGAAGGAGTGCTAAAATAACAACACAATACGTTAGTTCGTACTATTTTGACTTATACAGTTGTAAATGTGTAAGAAAGAAATAAGTATACAAATTTTGTTTCGTAATTTATAAGGTAGTCACTAGTTTCCCTTGCGTCAATGATGTAACGGCATCGATATTACTATCGATAAAAATAAAATTAAAAACGTAAAAAAAAATTATGCTGTTGCTATGTCTATGACACTAGAACGGACGGTAATGTGTCATAATAAACGTGTAGAATCTGCAATATGAACATTTTATAATGCAGTATTCATGAGTAGAATTTTGGACCCGAACCAATTTATTTATTAGATTTGCAGTCTTCAGTATCTAGAGAAACCAGGTAGGTACAGTTAAAAAATTGCACTTTGTATAGGTATATCATATTAGGCTATATGTTTCTATTTTAAGTTAGACCTCTAGCAGTACATTAGTGAACACTGCATTCAACATTAAATTTTTAATAGGTATAGATTAAAAAAGAGGAAAAATTTTAAAAGAAAATTAATCGACTATTTAAATTAAATTAACCAACTATTATTTTATACATATTTACTTATTATTTTTATATACTACTCTGTCAAGAAAGTACCGGGAAAAGATCAATAATATACACAATGTTTGTTATTCATCCAAATTTATTTTATCACCTTCAAAGTATGCTCCTTCAGAAACGATACACTTACGCTAACTTAATCCAATCATCAAAACATTTTTTAAACGCTGTTTCCGGAATTGAGTTCAGTTCTCGCCGCGAATTTTTGTCATTTTTGTTTAAACACTCTAAAAGTGCTAGGTATTCGGCTTGAACATATTCTTGTTTCAAATTTTCTATCAATATGTTATAGAGTTGAGATTTCTTCGCGTTGCTCCTTAATGTTCTCTTTGTTAGTGTTTATTTTGCGAAGACGTCACTTGCTGGTCTTTTTAATCCTTTCTAACTCTTTTTTTAATATTCCAATTTGGTTTTTTATAATCTGCTATAATTTTCTGTAAATTAGATATCAGTTCAGAGATATCGGAATCAGTATTTGTTTCAACTGTGGTCATAGATTTGGGGCGTTTACTTGGTGGTTCATAATTCCTTCTTAATGCAATAGTGGTTTCTGAAACACAAAAATATTATTGTAAATAAGCTATCATTATTATTTCGGATACACGCTGCCAAAATGTTAATTGAATCTGAATATTTATTGGTAGGATCGAAATAATTATATGACAAAGCAAGACTAAGTAATTGCATGTTCTGTAAATGTAATGTGGGTATAGCATTTGCTTTCAGTCGCCGAAATCAAATGTTTTCATGTGGCTCAAATGAATGTATTCTAAAATGATTCAAACAAATGTGACTGTGCGCTTTCGGTGTCCAATTGATCCTTGATATACGGCGTATCCATTCAGTTCTAATAGGTTCATCTTTGGGAAAACTAAAGCAAAAAGTAAAAACCAAAAATGTTAACATCGATAACAAAGAACACATCACTATCATACTATCATATACAAAACAGAAGGCATGAAAATAAGACAATTTAAACCAAAACTCATGGAGCAATCTACTTGTAATATTAATTTACTACAATTTTCTGAATATACCGTTGTTATATTGTCAAAATATGAGAATTTAGAAACCAAACTCACCGATGAAATGATAACACCTCATCCGTATTTTCTTTTCGTGATATATGAGACTTGCAGTCTGGAACAACACAAGCCATCCTGGACGCGGACTCTAAGATGTCTGAAGCGTCTATATGCACACTTTCCTGTTATTTTATCACGAACTTCCTTGTAAAATAATATAATTTCACGCTAGCCGCTCACAAAGCTGTTCGGCCACTGTAATACGACCGCATTGAATTTGGTCTTACTTCAGAAACCACGTTCATCAAAGACGTACTTTTAATTTAGTAGTATAATATACAACCAAATTACAACCATTTGACATTTGTACTTTGAGAGTTTGTGACAATGACGTGAAAATAAAACCTTACAATTGTTGTCTATTTCGCTCTTACCCATGTATGTTAGATTACTTTAAGTGAATACGAGAGCTGTTATACAGTTTTTATTTTAGCGCTCCTTCTATAGCTTTAGTTATTGTTCTGAGAGTGGTACATCTCTATTTCCTTGACATTGACACTTTAATGTTGGTACCTCTGACTGTCAATCTCAAGTTGGTAGAAACTACGTGCATAATTCAGTTTAATAGCTATTAGGGAAGTGCCGCCTCTTAAAACGTAGTGATTCCTTGCTCAGTGATTTAGACTAGATGGCGACATTAGTTGCCTGAATCGCGCTCTCTTTATACTTCAAAAAAATCATTAGGTTTTTACTGACAATATGGTAACAAACATACACACAAAGTATTGTCATAATATAATTAGGATAAGTAAATACCCACGACTCCGGTGCAAATGCTCTTATTCATCATACAAACATCTGCATCTTCCAGGATTCGAACCCAGGACCGTCGGTGCGAAAGGCAAGATCGCTACCGTTGCACCAAACGATCGTCATATAGAAAATATGTCAAAACAACACGGCGATGACACTGATTTATCACTTACCTCTACTTGTAATGACGCTGGCGTAATGTTTGTGAGTGACATGAGCCGGTGGAGCTGTTCCTTGTTGAAATTAGAGACACCTATGGAGCGAGCGAGGCCTTGAACGCGCGCTTCTTCCATACCACGCCATGTCTCAATGTAGTCTATGTTGTCCACAGATCCATCGGCCTAAAATGAAATCCATAATGATATTACATTTAAATAACACATCTTTTTCACATGTTACACTTTAATACAGTGGGGCACCAACGCACATGGCTACGAAAATGCAGATTTACTTCGTGCTACAGTTTTTACATAGTATATTGAAGTGCCTTCTGTCAGTTTTGTAGATTTGGTTGGAGAAGTTACTGCTGATTCGATCAAATATGAAATAAAAATATTTTCATATTTTACCCTTTCTATATCAGTATCGGTATTGACTGGTATTTGTAAATTGTCAAAATAATCTATCGTAACTTCAGTTCTATGCAGTGACAGCTTACTAGGGTTGACAATATTTTTCGTTTTGACAGTTATTATATTTTTTACAGGGTTTTTAACACATAAAGTAGGAATTATAAATTTTTTTGTTGAAAATATGGTCCTTGAAGCCGGATTTTTCACCGGTACATAAGTTAATAGAAAAAAAGAGAGAAAGAAAAACATTTTTTAAGCTTACAAAACCATAACTTAAAAATAAAATAATTAACTAAACACACATTGCCGAATTGGACTGAGAATTATTAGACTCCTGACTTAAATAATTATTATGAAAATACACAACACAAATAAGAAAAAGACATACAAATTTAGACTATACAGATATACTTCGTTAAAAAAGCATGTTCTGTAAGAGAACTGCGAATCGTCGAAACTGAATAGGCAATCGAGTGAAAATGATGTAGTACTCATTAATTAGTAACGTACTTCACTTAGTAACGTACTGGTAGCATTAAAGAGTGCAGAGAAAAAATGGGGTTATAGATATGTAACGAGAATTTATACTGCTCCATTTTGTGAATTTTCCTAATTAAACCCCTTTTTCTAAGAGAAACAAGGTAATGTTGAGTACTTACAGACTGAGGAACAGGCCAATGGATGAGATATAAATCCACGTAACTGAGGTTCAGTCTTTGGAGTGATTCTTGTAGGGCTGGAACGACAGCATCTTTGGCGTGACGGGTATTCCATAGCTAAAAGCATTTTGATAAATAAAATTTAATTTTGTTTTATTAGTTTTTTAAATTAATCCTTCTTTAGGCGCGTTAGGAAATAAGAAGAGAGGGAAATTTATTTAGGATGCGCGCGCATCACTGTGACACAAAATTATCATGTTGAAGTTGGCCGCAAAAGCGACGTCGAATAAACCAGCAGGATAAAGTTAGCTGCTAATTATGAATATGTGTGAGTTTAGTGTTTTGAAGTAACAGCCAGTCCTAGATAAAATGTATGAAACGAATGCGTCGCAATTGACCACGTGCGCCCCATTTTAAGTTTATTTCTTGGTCGGTGTTCACGCATATAGGTCTCCAGATGTTATCATGCATGCCTTGGCTAGAATTCCTATTGAACTTAGAGTAATTATAATTTTATGAATAAATGTCTTAAACATAGGTTTCAAAAACAATATGACGAAAATATTATATTTAACGACATTCGTAGTCGAAAGGCACCTGTTTTGGTGAGGCCACTCAGAAGTTGGTCGGTTCCTTCAATCTTCGGTCGGGTAAATTTAGAAGTGTCTATATTGGCTTTGGTCTGGGTATTATGGTACCGTCGTTAATTACACATTTCATAAAACAGGTGCTTTAGCTACTTAATTTGGGTTCACAAGAATGTATGTGATGCTGTATATTATCGCGATTTGATTATGTCCATAAGAACTAAACATGATTATGTTTTGATTTCAACTTATCCATAGAACAGAGTCCGGTGTGATCATGTGATCATGACTAGTTTTTTAGCAAAATGAGACCCTTATCTCATTTAGCTAAAAAAACTAGTTTTTGCATCATGATCACATCGAACTCTGTTCTATGGATAAGTCGATTTTTTTATTTAAGTTAATGAGATAAGGTCTCATTTTGCTAAAAAACTAGTCATGATCACATGATCACATCGAACTTTGTTCTATGGATAAGTCGAATTTGTATTTGTGCATATTTGTTTTCTATTTAATATAATAAAAAAAATCGTATATCAGTAAATAATTCCTTACCTTTGTAGTAACAAATATTTCTTCCCTCTTCACTACTCCTTTGGCAATTTTTTTATTCAGAGCTCTGCCAACCTAGAAAAGTTTATGTAACCAAGTTATTTAAATGAGAATGCACGTTATGTTATAGTAATATAAGTTATTATTATTTACGGAGCGACGTCGTCCGTGATCATGGCACTTGCAACAGTGCCGAAATATCGGAAACTAAATAACAAGGTACATGGTAACAATCCCGTAAATAACTTATATTACTATAATTTTAGTGACCATGAAAGTTTAATACAATATATGCACGTTATGTATATAAACTTTGGTAAAACCCCGAAGCGCAGCTAGTTCAATTCAATTTAACTTTGGGGTATATGGCTGCGTCGCATTACGTGACGAATTTGCCAATGCCCGAGTTAAAAGAGACAAGTTACGTTAGATACTGTACAGTTAATGGCGAGAATGGGCGGTTCACGTGACGTTAGCTCTCTTGAGGATCTGTCGCAGCTAGTTCTGTCATAAAAGGAGTATTTGGTCATGTCACCTGTGGTTCGGTATTGTAGATGGCAGCAGTGTCAATGTGCCTGTAACCCGCGTCAATAGCCCACTCAACAGCTTTCTCCACTTCATCTCCTTTAACTGGAACACGATCGCCCTGTATAAGGATAAGATTATATTATAATATTTCTCTCGGAAAAAATAAAAGAAGTACAGATTAGCCTGATACAAAAATATCCAATCCAATAAATTTATCCTTGTTTTTAGTATCGGATTCAAATCTATGTTGAAAATAGCACACAAGAAATAGAAAATAAACTACTTTAATAAAATAAGTAAATTCGCCTTAGTTATCAATTTAATTAAGTTGTGTTTATTATCACACTGTTGCTGAGTGACCAGTAAAATAATAAATAGCTAGTAAATTGAATGGATTTTAGCAAAAGTCCACTTCTAAATACTAAACTACTAAAACTTCATATAGCAACACTAGTGCTTTACGATACTAAGAATATTGTAGATATTAGTCAGCTATAATTTTAACGATATGCTTATTGAGTTATTACACTGCGACACTAGTCTTTCCTTTTGATTGAACCAGGAATATGGACTTTTGCAAATGATGAAACAATGACGCACATTTATGTTTAAAAATGAAAACCATTTGGTATTATTCGTTGAATACATTCTTTGGTTTAACAAATGACTCAGTAATAGCTGCCAGTATTGTGAAAGGTGTGAACTCGATTCCCGCCTGACGCAGACGCTTTTTAAACGTTTGATTTCACCTATTTTAGTAGGTATATTTTGAACTTTGTTTAACGCAAATGTTATAAAATCATTATTATATAAAATCAATTTGAAAGAATCAAGCGAAAAATACTCCAACATACAGCGTTACCTGATGGAAGCCCGTATCCATCGATAAATCTATCTAGCTTACTTCCTGCAAGCTCTGCCACTTTCTTGAGGTCGGCAGGTACAAGCCATTTTTGCATATACCTTTATTTAAGGGCGGGTAGGATTCGCATCATGTTTTGCGGATTTATCGGTTATACATATAGATAACATGATCAAATTCTAGGCTTTACCTCTTTGGTGAATCCTAACCAAGTGCCGAGGCCCAGCGCTGGTATCTCTCTGCCATCGTTCAGCTTGAGTCTTGGCGCCACTCCCGAGCTCTGGGACGCCTGTAAAAGCAATGGAAGATGTATATTATTAATCGTTCACTCTAACTTTTTGATATTCAAAAGCTGATAGCTGTTCGGCGCCTTGCGTAGTCGAATTCTAAGGTCCTGTGAAATATAATTGTCTAAGCTAGGTAAGGAATAAGATACTTGGATAGAATAATTTATCTATTTAAAGCATAGATTCAAAGCTACAACTAGACGAGGAAATATGGAATTGTTTTTATTATTTTTGTAATTGTATTAAAATACTACAGTAACTCAATAAGATTTATGGCAACATCAGTAGTTGAGCGCAGTAATATTGATTTTTTTTCTACATAACTGAAAAATGCCCCTGATGCATACTCCTGAAAATATGACTCGATGTTCGACTTTCATCTATATCAGGCCACTGTAAGAGTTTTACGAAAAAACAGTTTTAGAGTATAAGACCATGGAGGGTTATAAATATTTAAAAAAATATATATTATGATGTAAGATAATTCGGAAACCCACTAGAGTGGTTTTGGTTTTCTTGTGTTGTAGTGAATATTAGTGTGTAATAATGGTGGATTATTGTGACCAAAACTGTACCGAATGATTGTAGGAACTAGGGGCAAAGACTGTACAACTCTCGTTTATTACCTTACAAAAACATTCTCTCAACTTCTTCGGTTTCAATACTGATTGAGAATAAGATCCCAGACGGTAGAGCTCCGTTGGTCCTACAACCACTGTCTTTTCCAAATCGTCTTCCCAATCAGGATTGGGTCGCAGTATTCTCTTTGAATTCATTGCATTAACCTCAAGTATACTCCATTCTCAAACAAATTTGACTCGTATATCTGAGTCTTCCTGTATTTTCGGTAAAAAAATATCAACTTTGGCATTTTTTTTGGCCTAGCTTTAATTTGTGGCATATTTTGCACACAAACTCTGTGATTTTCATATTGTTATGACATCTTCACATAGTAAATCTGTATAGGTATGGATAACAGTACGTCAAATATATAGTAGAATATAACTTGTCAAATTTTCTCAATTGATATTGAACTCTATGTGTCAGATTTAAAGGTTTTGCCGTTTTTTAGCCCATTCAAGAAGGAGGTTGCGAGGCAGTGGTTTATTCGCACCTTCTTACTCGGAGGAAAGTGTTGTTGAAGGTGGAAGTTAAAAGTACCTTCAACTCGGGAAACATAGGTTTGTTACTTTCTCAGGTTAAATATCACATTCCGGAATTGGACAACTATCTTTAGCAATTAACATTGCAATTAACTTGGCAATTAATATTACAATATTTCTGAGAGCTCACTTAACAGTAAGTTCGCAAAACTATTGTATAAAAATAAACTGATTTCTTTTTCCATAGGTTCTCAGCAAGGTGATCTACTTCGGCTAGTCTATACATAGCTAGGCATAAATCATACTCAAAATTTAATATATGATATCTTGACTAGGGATCATTGGACGTAATGCAAATTCTGTCCTCAAATTTTACCCTTTTACTATAAGAATTAAAATCTATTGGCCTAGAATTCAGTTTTTATAACTGATTCATTGTCAACTTCTAAAGCATTGTACGTTCTATTTAAACTTTCAAATTAAACTCCCCTTTAAAAAAGTTTTAGACAAAAAGTCTCTCCGTCTTCTTGGTGCCCTGTTTTCCATGAATCAATGTCGTTATTTACATCAGAACAAAATAATTATTATTTTAATTCTTTGCCAAAATTATTTCCAACCCCCCACATGACCCTTTTATCATAAGTTTTTGTCTTTTGGCCCTTTAATTCACTTATGTAATACGCTGTTTGTATCTTTGAAAGTTTTTTGGATTTGTTGACTCTCTTGGACGATTTAATAAAATTATCGTTTACAGAAATCTTTAATTGCTCATTTGATGATCGATCATAGTCACCAGCCTTACCTATCTGTTTCTATCCGTGTCTTGGGATCGGTAAAGTTACTAGTATAGCTTTACCAGCATTTTTGTCTTCTGTGTATTGTTTAAAAATTATTGAACTGTATAATGATACTATGATCAGTATATACAGTCCTTTGTCATTTCTTTGTCATAACTGGTTAAGCATACATATTTTTATTGGCTTATTAAAATGTTAATTTGCCTATTTCTGGTAAAATATTAACACAATTTTATATATTTTTGATAATAATATTTTTTTTTATACCTACGTCTATGATAAGACCTTGAAAAAGATTGTTTGCCCCGACACATAGGTAACAGTTTTTTGCTTTATAGTTGAATCTAAAATAGAATTGATAATAAAAACAACATGTATTGGATAGATTCAGGTCTTGTTCGATCAAGATACTAAAACTTATTTTTTAGGGTTCTGCACCTCAAAAAAAAAGCAATATTTACTAAAGGATCACTCCGCACATACGGTGTTGTAAAGTCACTTATGCAAATGGTGTAATATTTTAGGGGGAGCATTTAAAAATTGAAGATCCTTACAACATATAGTTTTTCTCGGCTAAACAAATAAAATAATTAAGCTACAACTTTGAACTTCATTTAAGAGTAAAAGCAAGCAAAGTAAAGAGGTAGAGTAGAGGTAGGAGTATTTTCTCATACTCAGTTCAGTTTTGTCAAAAATTACATAAATAACGTTATAGCACCGTATGTGCGACTCGGTTGTCCGTTTGACTCGCATGCTTTTTATAATATACTAAGCTTAAGCAAAATAAAATACCAAATTTCGAAATGAATTTCATAAAAAAATACGGTCATAAGAGAATCAATACTTGTTATTAGAATTAGCAAGAAAATTGGTATTAGAGAAAATTATTATTAAAATCACTATATGCGGCATATTATTTGTGGTTTTTAAATGTGCAATTTTGAACGGAATCCTCGATATATGAATCAAACTCGTTTTTATCAGTTTGTTTAAATCATGATTCATGAGACAACTCTTGTTAATAAAAAACCTGTTCGGATGACTCTTACGTCATTGAAATAATCAAGAAGATAGTGATCTATCTTCTTTCTTTCCCACCAGTATACTATTATAAAATATACAACCTACACAATATACAATCAATAACAAACAAAATATACAATCTACACTAAATAAAAATGTAATAAATAAACAGTCTTAATTTATCACTACATAGTATAAAACAAATTCACTTTCTCTGTCCCTATATCCCTATGAACGCTTAAATCTTTAAAACTACGTAACGGATTTCGATGCGGTTTTTTTATTAGATAGAGTAATTCAAGTTTATATGTATAATACATGCATAATATAGTAGAGCATTGCATCCGTGCGAAGCCGGGGCGGGTCGCTTGTATATTATAATTTTGAGAGTCACTCGACCCTGCAGACGAATAGGTGTAAATAGTTTTGCACTTTTGTCCTTTGTTTTAGTTGTAAAGTCTAAATACATCAGATTTTAAGACGAATAAAATAAATAATCTACACTAATATTATAAAAGGAAAGATTTGTATTTTCGTATGTTTGTAATGAATGAACTCAAAAACTCCTAAGCCGATTTCAAAAATTCACCATTGGAAAGCTACATTCACGTTGAATAACATAGGCTATATTTAATGCTAGAAAAAATTTAAAAATTTTTGTCCATCCGTGGAAGGTGGGACGGGCCGCTAATTATATTATATATTATAAAAAGAGAGGGAGCGGATTTTGTATTTGTTTAGGTATATGTAAAAAAGGTCTCCGGAACAATTGCATATCTCTACTATATAAAAGAAGGACTTTGTGGGTTTGTTACCATATAAAGTTACCAGAGGCCTAAGAATAACAGTTTTTATAATCAATTAACTTTACCAACAGCAACGCGTGGTCGGGTCATCAATTAACGTTACCATAGCAACGTGTGGCCGGGTCAGCTAGTAATAATAATAATATAAGACATCATCACATACATTGTTGTGAACCCAAGTAGCTAAAGCAATTATGTTATGGGATTCAGGAACAATGATGGTACCACAACACCCAGACCTGAGGCAATGTCGAAAAGTCAAACACACAAAGTATGATTATTATACAGGATGTCCCAAAAAATAGTGTCAAGCGTAAGTCCAGAGTTAGAGCACCTCTTGGAGTACCCGAATCACCCCCATGTATGTTCCGCGATTATTCGTAGTTTTCGAGTAATAATTTTTTTTCTGACTTTTTGAAAATTTTGATCCAAAGAACTTAAAAATTTTAAATAAAAAAAAGTAGAACATATTTTAATGTTTTTCTTTTTGCCACTGAATCATCTTTAGTGCTTCTTTTATGTCTAAAATAATCAGCTTCGTAACTTTAGTGGAAATTTAGAAAACAGTAGTGTAAAGTCAAAATTTGAATGTTAGTGAATAATTACTTAAAAATTCATCTTTAAATTAAAAAGCTAAACAGGCGAATTCATGGTTTCTAAGTATGTGTAAAAACTTCTCTAGACTCTCTGCTTTCATAATCATTTAAAAAAAGAAGTACTTAATAGGGCTACTTTGGCTTAAATCGGCCATCAAAGACAGCGAGGTGAAAATTTCATAAAATTTACCAAATTCCTATCAGATGATAAAAAAAAATATCTGGTCTTTTTATAATTTCTAAGGTTCAGATTAATTACAATTTAGCAAAAATTAACTACATGAAACCCATATTTAAATATTTTTCTCGCGGATCACATCGGTTGTAGTGTTGGATGTAACGCAAAATTATTATTCAGTAGTCGAGTTTTATGAAATTTTCACCTTGCTGTCTTTGATGGCCGATTAAGGCCAAAGTAGCCCTATTAAGTACTTTTTTTTTAATTATTATGAAAGCAGTGAGTCTAGAGAAGTTTTTACACATACTTAGAAACCATGAATTCGCCTGTTTAGATTTTTAATTTAAAGATTAATTTTTAAGTAATTATTCACTAACATTCAAATTTTGACTTTACACTACTGTTTTCTAAATTTCCACTAAAGTTACGAAGCTGATTATTTTAGACCTAAAAGAAGCACTAAAGATGATTCAGTGGCAAAAAGAAAAACATTAAAATATGTTCTACTTTTTTTTATTTAAAATTTTTAAGTTCTTTGGATCAAAATTTTCAAAAAGTCAGAAAAAAAATTATTACTCGAAAACTACGAATAATCGCGGAACATACATGGGGGTGATTCGGGTACTCCAAGAGGTGCTCTAACTCTGGCCTTACGCTTGACACTATTTTTGGGACACCCTGTATAATGTAGTGATTGCCGGACGACGCTCAGTGGATAGGCCCGCTACGAGGTGGACCGACGATCTGGTTAAGGTCGCGGGAAAACGCTGGATGCGGGCAGCTCAGGACCGATCGTTGTGGAGATCCTTGGGGAGGCCCATGTCCAGCAGTGGGCGTCGTACGGCTTATATGATGATGATGATGAATGAAGTGATTAAGTATTTAACTTCTAAATATTGATATTGAAAGATTTTTTACTCTATAAAATTCAACTTGTCTTCATCAAAAGGGACATGAACTCACAACCTTTCGCTATCCAAGCGACTGTTCCTTCATTTCAGTTGAGCTATCGAGACCTTGACAAGACTCGTCGAATTTTTCCAAGTGTTTCTTTAGCTGAATACCAAGAGCTTTAATTGCTACCTACAACATCGAATGTAAAACTTTTATTAATTACTAGCTGACCCGGCCACACGTTACCGTGGCTCAGTTATTATAATTTGCAATATATTTTCTTATTAAAAATCAACAATTTATAGTAGCCTAAGTTACTCCTTATTACATCACCTACCTGCCAATAAAAGTCCCGTCAAAATCGGACTAGCCATTTCAAAGATTAGCCGTAACAAACAGACAGACTGACAGACAAAAATTGTAAAAAAATGTTATTTTGGTGTATGTACCATATACAGGTACAGGTAGTAAAAAACGGTTATTACAATATTACAAACAGACACTCCAATTTTACTTATATGTATAGTATAGATGTATAGATGAACAACCAATAAAGCAAATATTTTTTGTTATTAAAACATTCAACTGCTAGACTTTAATGTCTTAAGATTACTATATCAACTCTTTGACTATTTCAAATGAAACACCGATATTTGTATAAATTTAAACTTACAAAAATCCTTCTCATCCTTCATGTTTTATAAGTGTATTTTTGATTATTCAAAGCGACCGTAGCCCATCGTGTTAAGATTCAGCTTTTTTTTAAACTAATTTATGCAATGATAATTGTTTCGAATTTAAAGTAAATTTTTAGAGTTTCGGGTAATTGTTGTGCAAAGTTATCGCTTCCTGGGGCAATAACGAGAGAAGGAATAGATAGTAGAAAGAAAGATTGACAGTAGGAATAGAAAAGAAAAGAAGTAAAGAAGAAAACAAGATGTTAGTTTTAACCCAAGCGAGTTCAATCCTCGTTGATGTACTACGGAATTGGACCCAATCGTTACACAAGCATTTAGTTTAACCACGAGGTGTTAACGGAAATATTAATAACGTGTTTCTCGCATTGTTAATATGCTTTAAAAAAATTGCAGTGAATTTAATTTTAGTAGTACCTTACCGAAAAAACTAAGTTAAAATCTATATTTGGATATAAATGAATGTCCATATCTAGAGTCGGCAGATTATGCAACCAGAAATAATAATAAACAACTCACCACAACAAAAGATAAGAAAAGGCAGAATGTGCGCGCGTCCATCTCGAGTGCGGGACCGGTCGACTGCTAAGTTTACAAACGCAACACAAGAACCACGGTCATGTAATCATTGATGAAGTAACTTACTGTAGATGCGACACACGATACTATAATTCGGATAATATGGTATCGCACAAATGACACTTGCCCACAATTTGATTTTTTTACTGGTCACAATTTTAACCTATCATAACTAATTAATTTATATATTGATTGATTATAATATTGATATATTGATTATAACTATTGACGATCGTTTGGCGCAATAGTAATGATTCCGCCTTCCACTCCGACGGCGCTGTGTTCTTATGCCGGAAGGGGCAGATGTTTGATGATGTGACGGCGTTTGCTTTTACTCCTTGTATTCCTGGTACTCCTAGTAGTCCTGGTACTCAAAGTAGCAAAAGGTGAACTGAATTGAATTGTGGGCTATTAACATGCAAGTTGAGGACACGTGGGTAGTGCAAGAAACCTACACGAGTGTTATATGTACAATCAACATCTTAATGTTGAATAGAAGTGTCTAAGAGTTGCAGAGCCCAAGTAATCCCAACGCGACTGATTAAATAATAGCTACCTTTTATAAAATATACAAAAAGTCCTTTAGGAAAGATATAACAGCGTTTCACATCATTTTCTTTTAGATAAAGCCATATTTAAAATTCATATACCTATATTCAATTATTAACTACCTTCATAGCATAATTACTTATAATAAAATTGTTATGTCAACGTTTACTCAGTTATTACGTAGTATATTGTGTAAAATGCCTTTTGAGATAAGCTATTATTATAAAACAATTATTAATATTGTTGCTTAGATAGTTATAGTAATTTGTTTATTGCACTGTCGATTAATATTACTCAAGGGGCGATGAACACAAGCATTTGGACTATGAATATTACATATCTATGTATCATATAGGTATTTATTTGTAATTTTTTATCCACAACACAAGCCTTACTTCCTTGCCTTGCCTTGGGCTAAGTTAATTGATGTGAATGTAAGAAATATTTTTTTGGAGTTGATTCCTTAAGAATTGATTTTCATTTAAGGCGTCCAGTACGAAAAAAATATGAAGCGTTACGTTTTTGTGCGTAACCTATCGTGCATTTCCTTTTATTTTGAAATTTTGTTTTATTATTTGCTGTGCCTGTTCAAAGACCGTCCTTGAGGAATAATCTCCAATCGTTCGTCGGAGCTGTCACAAACACTTATTATTAAAAATAAAATAAATAAATGTGAGTAATTTTTTTGCTTTAGGATTTTCCACCGACCTAAGGTGCGTATAAATGCGTATAAATCATACTGTGTAAACTCTACACGTTTGGATTATATCTACATCTGGATTATATGAAAATATGAAAAGCAACAACATTTTTGATCTGTAAAAAAATCTTAATATCAATGAGTGAATAAAGCGAAAATGAATTACGACATGTTCATGATTTATTTTTAAACAATTTTTTTTATTTTACTTTTTTATTTATTAGCGAAAATATACATCTATTTATATATAAAATTCTCCTGTACCTGTGTTCGTAACTGAATTCCGATTTTGATGACAGTTTTTTTTTATTTTATGGGTTTCTGGTTGGTTTTTCAGTTAGTAAACTGAAAAAGAAACTACTTTCTCCTACAATGGAAAAATAATAAGAAACAATAGTATTATATAAAAAGTAGCGGGCCCAATTAAGAACCCTGTCGAACACAAGTTTTAAAAGGAAACATTGACTTTATCTGTTTTTCTAAAAGTACAATATGTCCTGTCTGTGACACCTACAATCTTTGTCAGTAAGCTTTTGCATAATCCTCCTAGCATCAACATTGGAAATTCTGAACAGGTTTTCTATCAGATGTAGGCACTTAAATATTGGCCTCAACATATTCCTATAATTAATAATATTATTGACAATTGCGATGATGAATGATCAATGGGAAAATTATACCTATTATTACCACATCCTTGAAATTGTTGATTTATTCATACACACTTTTATTTAAATAAGTAAATCTTTCACTTATAATGTTTACTTTAATATTAGTCCTACATATAAAAAATGCTGCCTTTTTTGTTACCGGTTTGAGCTATAATTTTGGACACGCTGTTATTTGCTAATATTTACTCAGCAACAATAAATAACCAAAAGAGATGTTATAATTTGGGTTCTGACTCGTGTTAAAGTTTAGTTGAAATTTCGACCTTATTCCGTAATGATAACGTCTATTATCATCATAATTTATGTATAATATAAAATCAAACACAATATTAAAGTTTGCACGTTTAACAACTTACAATCAGGTCTTTGATCTTTTAACAGCTTTTGAAAAAGGAAGAATTAATATCTTATTATTTTTAAAGTTTTTTATTATTAAATATTTTTGTTGTGATTCTGGACGTGTAAGAAATATTATGATAAAACAAACATTAACCGTGTTAATACGTATAAAAGAGGTTTTATTCTCCTACTGGAAAAAATAATCTCATTAAGACCTTTTGATACCCAACATAACACATTTCAATAAAAAATTACCGGCCAACTTCATCCTGCTGGTTTATTCTATGTCGCTTTTGCGGCTAACTTCAACATGATAATTTTGTGCCACAGTGATGCGCGCGCATTTTAAAATTTCACTCTCATAATTTTTTCATAACGCGCCTAAAGAATTACTAGGTCTGCAATACATGCTGCTGTGTGCAAATACTGAGCGAAGAAATTAGATTTTTAAAGGGTGATTATTCCTCGATGTTATGTCCGATTTCAAAACTTTTTTTGCACATTAGTCACGACCACGATGTGAGTTTTTGCGCTAAATTTCATCAATGTAGTATCAGCGGTTTGGCTGTGATCAGCTTTTGAATTTTTCTTTCGGTGATTATTCCTCCATGGTAAAGTCTATTTTTTTTTACATAGCCTATATCCGTCAGGTTATAATAATGTATGTTCAAGCCAAAATTCGTTCGAATCGGTTGAACCGTTAAGTAGTAGGAGGGAGACAAGCGAAATTTGTGAGTTGCCTAAAAGAGAGCTTCGCTTAATAACTTCAAAAATTTAATAGAGGTTCAGTAAAATATATACGTCATATAGCGTATATTGAAAGAATACACTTTGAGCTACGATCGAATACATACAAAAATCTGGGGGCACGGCAGTGCCCCCGCCAAGTCAAGCAAAAAAGCGGCGCGGACGTACCATCCTTTTCTCGAGGCAATTCAGGCCATTTTCGACCCCCTGTAACTTCGTTGTGGATAAAACTAGAAGACTGAATTTTCAGTAACCATGCAGGCATTGTAAAGACACGGTATATTTCAAATTTCACTCAATTTGAACTAGTAGTTTAAGAATTATAACGGGTCAAATTTCTTAATTTTGTCACTCACTGACTCACCGATCATCAAAATTCTAAGACACTTCTAGCAGACCTACAAGCTTCAAATTTGGAATATAAATAGTGTTTGGTGTATGAATCAAGGAAAAACTAAAAAAACCTCCAAAAATAAGAAAAGTTCATAAGTCAGAGAGAGGGCTTTAAAAAAATTCTTTGCTGGTAGATATACATACATATATACAATAAGTAGAAGGTACCGAAAAGGAAAAAAGTAGACTGTCTACAAAATACAAAAAGCAATGAGATCCCATCAAAAACAATACTTGTAAAAAAAAACAACTAAATAATTTAATTTACACGTGTTTTCATGCGATGGCCAAGTCAATATATTTATATAAAACAATAAAGATTTTTAATATTGATATGCGGCACTATAAGATGCTGTTAATTATTACGTAACAACTTAATGCTTCGAGTACGGAGATTTCAGACACAATTGATTTTCAATTGTTATGGACCACAATCGTGGTCTTAGGGACTGAACGTATTAAGACAGAAATTCGCTTAAGTAGGGACTGAATAAATTAATAACCGACTTGGTATTACATGGATCTCACAACTTTTTACCGTAGAACAGCTGAGTTGCGAGACTTGGTTTTTTTTACAAGTATTGTTTTTGATGGGATAGACTATTAACTTTATTAACTTTATTACCGACTACAGAAGAGCCAATCTCCTGTAGTCGGTTAAAAAGAATTAACTGTAGTTTATATACTTACTATTCATAAAAAAGATTAAATTTCTTCCGTGATTACACCGTGTGGGTGCCGGGTCCAACGTGAGGAAGATGGAGACTGCACAGTATGCATTTATATTGTGACTTCGTATAAGAATCTTTTTGTTTGACAAAAGTACTAAATCAAGTAAATTTCTTCGTTTGATGTAGCAAATTAAGGAGACTTTTTTAGTTTTTTTAGTAATAAAATTGGACTTAGTTATAATAATATTGTATTCACATTCATTGCTTATTGGAGCGGAGCTCCCATGGATCAGCTTCAATGACGTAATGTCTGTTACGCCTCGTTCCTGAGTTCTTACCCGATTTAATTAATTTTTGTGTGGAACTGAATCAACAGGTTTAGGACTAGAGCCCTTAAATTAGCAAAAATAAAAAAGTTATAACCAAAAAACATTGGCTTGATTGGAACAAAAAGCGCGCGCTTTTTGAAAGTTTTCATTCTTATGGAATTTTAAAATTTACTAAACACTATTGATTTTTTTTAATATTTGCTTTTAGTGTTACACTCCGCTCCAATATACGGTGCTAGCGAAGCTTTATGCATAGCGACCTAGTTAAACATAGCAACGTAAATTATAAGTGTAAAACAATGGCTTTTGTTCATTATTTTCCACGTACAAGAACAAAGTCTATGAAAAAAGTGGATGAAATGAAAGAAAAATGCTGTAATTGTGATCTTACTTTTTGTTCCATTATAAGCTAACGAATGGCATACTTGATGCCCCTAAAATATTGCAAAGTTATAATTCTCTGCGCCAATTAAAACTTCATCGATTTTCGAGATTCAACCTTCATGCAGTATTCTTCAGAGCTTTGCACATCATCTTTTTTAAATGATACTCACGTATCACCTTTGAATACTTGCATAAATTCAGCCTCGCGCTTGAATCAGTATCTGTATCGATGCAAAAGCATTAGACGAGCAAAAAAATTGTTTTGTAGAATAAATAGAATCGAGCTGCTGACGTAACACGCGCTTTGACAGCGCGTTAAATAAACGCAACGCAAAAGCCTTTACTTAATCGTATCTTGGACCAAATAAGCACTTCAACCGACTGGTCAGAGAGGTCAACTTAGCCAAAAACAATACCTGGATACATACATACAATAATTTTAAAATATCACCACAGATAACTTTTTGACGTGATAACGTCTTATAAATCGATGAACACCGGCTGCATGCACGAAAAAGTGTAACGTTCCGCCTGAGCTGAGCGAACAAGCGATAGAGAGGCACGATCGGCCTAAGCGTTCAACTTGTGGCGCATCTATCTCTCTTCCACTTCATAAAGTGAAAATTTAATGTGGTTTCCATTGTTTATTACAACAACTTAATGTTAATTTATCGAAAAAAAAATCAATTAACTCTTTCTTTGTATTATACCAAATAATGATAATTCAGTGATGATAATTCAATTCAATTCAAAAAAGTCTGTAACTTTTCATCAAAGTTTTCTTATGACGCTATCACGAAAAATTATTGTCCGTAAACTGACTTTAAAGACAAGCATTTTTTTTAAATCTAGCCAGTGTCACTCGGGATGATGTAAGGAAAATTAAGAATAAATTTAATCCTCACGATAAATATAAAAAGCGCTGTTTATCCGGTAAAAGCGGTTTTCTTTAAATGTGCAAATGGCGCGGAATCATTAGGACTATTTTGATTTATACTCTTTGCTAAGCACGCTAGTGTGGGACTGTGGACGATACAACTTTATCCGCGGTCATTGTATCCTTGTCTTTCATTTTATTTGGTTGTTTATACGAGGTCAAGTTTATCGACAACCGTCAAAATATCTCTTAAACCATGTGTTATATCGTCTTCTTTTATTTAATTCTGGCGATAACTGGTTTTTGTGTGAGTAAACTTGATTTAAAGAGCTGCTATTATTAGTTTTTAGTATTAATTCTCTTGTTAAGGTAATATAACTTTTTAATTATTTTACACTAATATTTAATTGTACTATAATATGCAAATAATATATAAATAACATGAAAACTTTACACAACTAGGTAGATGCAGTCGCTATGCATAAAGTTTCGCTACCACTATATATTGGAGAAGAGCGGATTGGTGGTTTCAAAAATATAAGCTCTAGAGAGTTCGGTCTATTAATGCTGAAGCTTGAATTTTTTGCTCGTCCCATAGAGCCAATGTTTTTTGGTCATAACTTTTTTATTTTTGCAAATTTCAAAATTTAAAAACCTGTTGGTTCGATCATTACAAAAAATACGAAAATCGGCTAAGAACTCATAGAGTTATGGCGTCACATTCATTTCGTTATTAAAGCTGATCTATCGGAGCTTCGCTTGCTTTGCTCGCTCAACTCCAGTAGGCTTGTGTCCACTAACAATAAATTTGATGGTTTACAGTTTCAAACTAAAAACAAACTAAAACTATTTATCAAAACAATTAAAGATTATTATGATTTTAAGAAAATAAATTCGAAAAAAATACGCATTAGGTCACGTGACGGTAAACACCAATTAGAAAGAGTTATGTCATGCCGTGCAAAACATTACTGTTGTGGTTGACGTTTTCATAGATTTTTCATTGTCACTTTGATACAATTTAACAGTTTGTTCTTAGTTAGACGACCGTTTTGTGCAACGGCAGCGATCCTGCCAAATGTTTGTGTGATGAATACGAGCATTTCTATAACTGTCAAATATCTATTTGGAGCTGAGCGAGCGAAGCGAGTGGAGCTCCCATGGATGAGCTTCAATGACGCAATGTCTTTTACGCTATAACTTCCGTTCTTAACGGATTTTAATAACTTTTGTATGGAATCGAATCAACACATTTAGGACCAGATTGTGACGGAATTTTGAAATCCACAACAATAAAAAAGTTATGACCAAAAACATTGGCTCTATGGGATTTCCCATTAAAACAAAAAGCGCGCGCTTTTTGAAAGTTTACATTATTATGGAATTTTAAAATTTACTGAATATTATTGTTTTTTTTTTCTTAAATTTTTAGGATCCGCTCCAATTTATGGTGCTAGCGAAGCTTTATGCTTAGCGACTGCATCGCCTAGTTATCATTTATGTTAATTTGGACTAGGGTAATTGTTGTGAATGTAGTTATTTAATGAAAGCAAGCATAATATTGCCATAGGATCGGGATTTACCGATTATTTAACCAAAATTGACGCTGTTATTATTGGTAGAGTTTTCTTGCAAACAGCGACTTTTGTTCATCGGAATTCCGCAATGTGAAAACTTAGACGTAAATATACACAAGTATAAAATATTATGGAGGATTTGTCCGACTTAGGATATAGGATAGGTTTCATTTTAATTTATAATAAAATAAAATATATAAAATAGTTTAAAAAACTAAAAAACACTCTTTTTTCGTATTCCTGACAGCAAACCCTTTCATTTGATACCCATATCATGGAAGTGCATTTCAAACAGCCAGTTCGCCACCTTGGGGAGGCCGCCATATTTGATTTGTAATGACGTTTCTTAGCTAGTCATGTAATGTCATCAGAACTCAGAGCGTGTGCAAAATTTCATCCTAATCAAAGACCGGAAAGTGGTTCAAATTAAGATTCCAAGATTTACTTACATAGTTACAAGTGAAGCTAATAAAAGCGTGTTAAAAATACATATTATAATACTTGAGTCACAGCAACGCGTGGTCGGGTCAGCTAAGAATATATTAAATATATTTTGTTTACCACGAACTAACTTCCTTAATCTAGCATGGTCCCGGAAAGCTTCTGACGACTAACTTTAATAACACGTGTTTCTGATAAGTTTCAAGTCCAACTAGGAAAACTTGAAACTTATCAGATTATCATAATAACTTTATCATATTTACCGACTTCTAAAAAAGGAAGTTATGCATTCGACCAGTATGTATTATTGTCAGCACGGGCGTAGCCAGGGGGAGGGTTTTGGGGGTTCAAACCCCCCCCGAAATGTTAAGTTATCAACATCAAAATAAGGAGAGGCCAGCGGCATAACTTATTTTATTACTAATTATTACACTAATAATGTATTTTGGATTCGCCCTCTACCACCCGCTGCCGCACGTTGTCATTTAGGGGGTTAACCCACTGCACCGCGTCGCGTAGCGCGGGGCCGCAGATTTTACCATTGTATGCAAGAATTTATATAGACCTTTATACCCGAGAAAGAAAAGGTGAAAATTCTTCAATTTAGGCTTAGGGGTTATCTTGGAGCTTAAATAAGATTAGGAAAATACTTTAATTTTTTTTGAATTTCTAGTTTTCCTGAAAAGTTTCCCTTTCCAAAGTGAGACTTCGGTATAACTTGCAAGTCTCACGATAGTGAGTGTTATACTCTCACGTACGTATATTGTCGAGTGTAAAGGGATAGAAAACACGCCTATGACAACACAGTGTCGACGCGGAATCCGCGGCGTGCCGCGGGGTATAAGGCGCAGGGTCGTCGTGCATTGCTATACCGCGCGGAGAAGCAGATTACACCGCTAAAATAGGCAGATCTGCTACTCCGTTCCCGCGCACGTTTTCTGTCGCTTCGCGCACCGCGGCGGGACGCATCTCTAGTGGGTGAATCGCCTTAGGGCGTAGGCTAAACCTTGCACGGGCACACGCCGCAGGCGTCTGCTCCGGCGTCTGACGCGGGTCTAGGACATTATCTGTTGTGTTACCTTTAAATTTTGCGGTCAGTTTTGTAATTGGAGACGCAATTTTTATGTATTCGGTAGCGCTACCCGAAAAAAGGACATTCTATATCACATCTAGTGTGTATTGCTAATTTAATAATTGACAAAAATATTGAACATAGAGTTTGTCCTAAATTTTGCATCGCCAATGGAATTTCGTGTTCGATGTCACTGAAAATGTTACAGAAGGCTTACGGTGAATCGACTTTATAAAAAAAAAACGTGCTTATGAGTGGTACAAAGCGTTCAAAAGCGGTCGAGATGTGATGGAAGATTTGCCTCGCTTTGGTAGGCCATCAACGTCTGCAACTGAAGTTAAAATCGCAGTGAAAGAAATAGTGACTGAAAATCCTCATTTAAATTTAAGAGAAATAGCCGCCGAACTTTTTGTATCTCACAAGTCGATCCGTACCATTTTAACTAATCATTTGGTTATGAAATATGTTACCGCTCGGCTAGTCCCAAAGACCTGAATTTTCTCCTAAAACTCAATCGCATGGGAGTCGCTGAGGACATTCTAGAACGAGTCAATTCCAACTCAACTCAACTTGACATGCAAACTAGTTAACAAACTTCGGAGTGGCGCCTTCTAACTGAACCGAAACCGAAAAAAACCACGCCCAAGTCGATCAAAAGTCAAAGACATCTTGACTGTTTTCTTTGACTATCGCGGTGTTGTGCACTCGAAATTCTTGCCGGAAGGTCAAACGGTAAATAAAGAATATTATTTGAGTGTTATGCGGCATTTAAGAAAGCAAATTCCACAAAAAAAAACAGATTTGTGAAAAGAAAATTCTTGGATTTTGCACCACGATAATGCGCCTTCGCACAAGGCCATTATTGTGAACAAATTTTTGACCAAACACTCAACAAATACCATCGAGCAACCACCATATTCACCAGATATGGCTCCAGCTGACTTCTTTCTTTTTCCTAAACTCAAATTACCACTTCGTGGCACCCGTTTTCAATCAGTAGAAGACATAAAGGAGAATTCGCGACGAGAACTGAACTCAATTCCGGAAACGGAGTTTAAAAATATGTTTTGATGATTGTATTATTCGTTAGCGTAAGTGTATCGTTACTGAAGGAGATAACTTTGAAGGTGATAAAATAAATTTGGATGAATAACAATTATTTTGTATATTATTGATCTTTTCCCGGTACTTTCTTGACAGAGTAGTATATCTGTCGTCAAAGTAGAACTTGAAATGTGGAAAGCAGCTATGACTATCTCCTCCCCTACTCCAAAATCTGCTTTGGGTGCAATCAAAAATTATATCCAAATATTAACACTTTGTTACAAATATTGGCTACTATACCTGTTTCCACTGCTACATCAGAAAGGACTTTTTCAAACCTACGAAGACTTAAAAACTACTTGCGGAACACAACGAGTGAAAACACACTGAACGGCTTGGCTCTCATGAATATTCACCATGGGATAGAAATTAATGCGAATGAACTCTTTTTCTTTTTAAATATATATTTAAAAAGAAAATCAGAAGATTAATTCTGTAGTACATATGTAATCAAATGAACCTTCTGTTTCTTTTTTTACATATTTCATATTTTTCATATAATATAAAGGTTATTGTATGTACCTTCAGTAGTTATATTTTTTGAACCCCCCCCCGAAACTAAAACCTGGCTACGCCCGTGATTGTCAGTATTGCACAGTTATAGTATATGTTAGTATATACAAGCTTTATACAGCCTCAATATTTGGAATAAACGATTTCACTCAGTACTTGATGAAGATTTTTTAAAAACATATAACTTTCATTTCTTTCTTTTTAGATTTGGAGCCGTTTTAATTGTTTAAATTATATATTTCTTTTTTAGCAAAGTAAAGTGGTCACTGTACCAAAATTAAAACTCAACGATGGCAGGGAGATTCCCGGTTTGGCACTTGGGACTTGGCTCGGCAATAACACTCAGGTATACATCCAAACTATTTTATTTCAAACGGTCCTATTAAACTAAAATCAGACATTATTAATTAACTAGGCGATGCAGTCGCTTGGCATAAAGCTACGCTAGCACCATATATTGGAGCGGAGCGTAATACAGATGGGAGATCGTCGTTAGACGCTGTAGTGAAAGGTTGTGTGCCGCGGTATCGTTATTAAGAAATAGTGAACTGACCCACCATGGTTTTTAAAAAATGTGTTAAGTGTAATAAAAATGTAACTAAAATGAAACCCGGATTGGAGTGCAGTAGATGCAATAAAATAGTGCATGCTGATACTACCTGCACTAAGCTATCAAATAAGCAACTGAATACACTGCGAAACTCTCCCGGTGTAGAATGGAGTTGTGACGATTGCCTCAAGAACGTGTCTCGTAGATCGTCATTCATAATGCCTGATGAAAATGACGACGACGATTCTGAAGAAGGGAATCCCATAACATTACAAACTCTTGACACGCAAAAACTCGTACAAGACATCAGCCGAGAACTAAAGAAGACCTTTAAAGAGGAGATTCGCGGTTTAGAAAGTTCACTCGAATTCTTATGTGAACAGATAGGCGAAATGGAGCAGTCTTTAAAGAAACAAGAAGTCTCTATAAAAAGTCTCGAAAATAAGAACACAGACCTACAAAACAAAAACAAAAACTTGGAGTTAAGAGTAGCTGTCCTGGAACAGGGACTGAAAATCTTTGAGCAAAGGTCCCTATCCTCCTCCCTAGAGATAGCAGGCCTACCTGAGATCCCTTCGAACGGTATAGGGAACATAATAGCTACAGTTGCGTCAAAATTAAATGTGGATGTAAGTGCCATAAAGACTTCGCAACGTCTTCCAGGTAAAAAAGAAAAACCAGGGCCTATAATTGTTGAGATGAAGACTGAAGCAGCCCGTAGACAGTGGATAGAAGCTGGTAAAGAAAAATGCCTTACAGCCGGAATCCTGTTACCTGATGTCCCCAAGGAAAAAGCTGAAGATCGCATCTATATTAGGGAAGCACTAACCAAACATGTGAAGTCACTTTTGTATAATGCTAAAGCCCAATTAAATAAGTCTCATCGATTCATTTGATGTAAGGAGGGTAAAGTATATGTAAGAAAGAATAACAATAGCAAAATATTTTACATTCGATCTCTTACTGACATAGATAATATTTTAAAATCTAATTAAAAAAATTACTAACATTTTTATTTTTTTTACATTTAACTGAGTACCTATCGTATCAGCATTGATGGATACTAGTAGTCAGATAAATGAATTTTATAATTGTCATTCAGCTAATGATTTCTTTCAAAATATACCCATTAACAGCCATTTCACTATAGCTTGTTTACATATAAACATACGATCAATGATCAAAAATTTCCCGAAACTGTTACAAATCATACACAGTTGTTCATTTCCATTGGATATTCTTGCTATAACAGAGGCGGGTATCTCGAAACAAATAGCACCTCTTTATAATATACCTGGCTATAACATGCACACACAACTGCGTAATAAAAAACGCGGTGGTGGAGTATTGTTGTATGTAAAAAATCATATTAAATTCACTCCACTTTCAACCAAAACTCAAACCTATGAAAATATTACGGGTATCATAAAATTAAACTCGATACAGGACGCAGTTGTTTGTGCTGTTTATAGACCACCGAATACAAATAGGAAAATCTTTGTAAAGGAACTAGGTAATCACTTATCCAAGCTAGACACAAAGCAGAATCTTCTTTTAATTGGCGATATAAATATCGACCTAAAAACCATATCATCCGAAAAAGATTTGTACTTGGATTCACTTAGCGAGCGTGGATTGACATGTGGAATAACTGATTACACTAGAATCGAAAAAAGGTTAAACAAAATCACGAAATCTTGTATAGATCACATTTTCGCACGTTTTCCCACATGTCAACCATACTCGGCCGCGTTGGATGTCGTACTGGCGGATCACCGAGCTATTATCTTTACTTGCACTGACGATGCGGTGTCGAATCGTACACAGAGTGTTACAAAACAATTGGTCAGTCGCGATATACTTTATGAAATACTTGGAGGTATTAAATGGTCGGATACAAACGAAATGAAGTGCCCGAACGAAATTTATGGTTTTATTTACAATGCGTTTTTAAATGCAAATAAAAGCGCCACTAGTGAAAAAAAAATTAAATGTCAGAATCAAAGAACTTTAGTACCATGGATTGACAACAATGTCAATCGTCTTTGTGAAAAGCGTGATAGATTATTTAGGTCGTGGAAAAATAATCCTAATGACCCAGAGCAAAGATTAAAATATAATCGTATTCGAAATTTGAGTCATAAACTTTTGGAAAAAAAACGGAACAAATATTATACTGCACTTATAATTAATAACTTTAGAGACACTAAGAAAGTGTATCGAATCCTTAACCAAATGTTGGGCCGAACAGTGTTGTCCATCGACTCCGCAATACTTAAAGCCTTTGATACACAGCGACTGTCATCAAAAGATATTGTTGAGAATTTCGCATACAGTATTGATAATGCAGTCAAGGGTATCATACCGAAGTGTAGTGTTACACTGTTAGATCCTAATAATTATAGTAAAAAAACTAATGCAAGTATGTTATTTAAAAAAGTTTCGAATGATACAGTCAATAAAATTATAAAACAATCGAAATCCAACAGATCACCAGGTTTAGACAATATTAAAATGTCCGACATAAAGGTGGTTGGTAAAGATATATCAACCGCTATTGCCAATCTGATTAATTGTAGCATAACAACTGGGGTATACCCTGACAAATTGAAGATTGGCTGTGTCAGACCAGTGCATAAAAAGGGTTCAAAAAGTGATTACCTGAACTATAGACCCATAACTTTACTTTCATCTGTGGATAAGATAGTTGAAAAGTGTGTGGGTGATCAGGTATACGCATTCTATAGAAAGCATGAGGTAATTTGTAAAAATCAATTTGGATTCCAAACTGGTAAGGGGACTAACGAACTCTTGTCCAAGTTTACAGACGAAGTAAACTATCACCTCAACGATAGAAAGCATGTACTTGTCTTATTTATAGATTTTTCCCGAGCTTTTGATACATTGTCTCACAAAAAACTAATCAACAAGTTAGACAACTGCGGTATAAGGGGCCCACTTTTAAGGTGGTGCGAAAATTATCTTCAGAACCGTATGTTCACTGTGAAGATAGACAACGTTTATAGTGAGCATAAAACTGTCACGGAGGGTACAGCTCAAGGTTCAGTACTCGGCCCTCTTCACTTTTTGTCTTACGCGAATGACCTGGAAAACTGTATTAAATCTTGCACATGTTACCAGTTTGCAGATGATACCTGTCTGGTGGCAGCAGACTCAAACCCACAAAAAGCTGCAGATCGCATACAGTCCGATTTTATATCACTTACCAAGTGGTGTCACGATGCGGGCCTGGTACTAAACGCTAATAAAACTAAGATACTACATGTTAAAACTCCGTACTTAAAACATTTTCCATACAAAAATATCATTGCGCATGACCATAGTTGTTTGCATACGGGAAGTAACAACAACCGGTGTGATTGTCCCAACATACAAAACGTCTCAACCCAGACTTACCTCGGATTAACAATAGATAGCAAGTTGAATTGGGGTGCTCATATAGAAGTCGTATGCAATAAACTCAGACAATTCCTTGCGAATATCATAATTCTCAAAAATCGAATTCCGTTTAAAATTAAAATAATGCTGTATAACTCCTTGGTTGAATCTTACATACAGTATGGGTTAAGTAGCTATGGTCGTACTTATAACTCTTATATTAATCAAATATTTAAACTTCAAAAGAAAATCTTAAGAAAGATTGTGTCAGCAAAAGTAAAGCAGCAGTTTTATTATAACGATGATGGTCTATTCAATTACTGTAAAGTTATTCCTATCCAAAAGCGGTTTAAATACGCCCTAATTAAAGAAAATTATTTTGACCCCATATACCGTAAAAAAGAGGCACGTCCTGTATGCACACGATCCGCCGCACGAAATCTACTTAGTACGGTCAGCCGAGCCAACACGAACAATGTCTGCGGCGAGCGGACAACAGCTTACCTGGTTCCTCGATTAATAAATGAACTACCCGCTGATTTACGGAATGTTATCAACGAACGAAATATTAATCATAAATTAAAACTTCATTTTTTAAATTCAGTGTGTGTAGATTCATAGGCTTTGGTAATAATGTTAGTGTTAAGCATTGAATATGTAATATTTAATTTTCCTTTTCTTTTTTATAAACTTATTATGCTTTTAATAATTATATCGAATGTTTAGGCTTCAAAAGCACTTACTATAAACCTTAGTGGTTTTTAAGTGTTTTTTTAATGTGAATAATTCTGTAACTTATGTTTTATACTGATAAATAAAAAAAAAAAAAAAAAAAAAACAAAAAGGGAAAAAAAAAATTTCGATGGGAATTTTTGCAAATTTCAAAATTCGGGCTCCGTCACAATCTGGTCCTAAACCTGTTGATTCGATTACACACAAAAAATATTAAAATTGGTTAAGAACTCGGGAAGTTATGGCGTAACAGACATTGCGCCATTGAAGCTGATCCATGGGAGCAATTTATAGTTACAAAGAGCTGCATTGTGAAATAAGCGGCCGGTTAGTGCAACGCGTTGCAATGGTAACGATCCTGCCTTAAGCACCTAAATCGCCCTGGGTTCGTATCCCGGAAGGTGCAAATGATTGTGTGATAAATAAAAGCATTTGTACCTGAGTCATGGATATTTATATATGTATGTTTCTATGAATAAAAAAACAAGGGGTTGCACTCCGGGAGTGCATTAACGTTGTGCATTTTTGATATTTTGGAATGGTTAGGGAATAATTTCGCACGTATTGCTTTAATTATCAGTATAAAAGTACTATAATTTATATGGTAGAATACAATATTCATTTATGCGCTATCGTACACAAACATGACAACAAACTCACACGCACACTCACGCAACTGCCCTGCGCCGCTTAAACGCAACAGCAGGAGCAGGCATACATTTTCGCCATTTACTTCCTCTCCTACGCCGCACCGGCGGTCTACTCTCCCTCCGTCTTACGAATTTTCGATCAGGTCACTCAGAGTTTAACATTTTTTACCCATCCCAAAAAGTGCACAACGCCGCTAAAGAAGTTTTTACTTCAATAAATAAGTATTCATAACACCAGACTTACAGCGTGCGAGGCCATTTGGTGTAAATGTAAGAAAAATATCATAAGATAAATATTATTATTATATTTATTTAAACTTTATTGCACACAAAACCATGTACTAGTGCCAGACTTAATGCCAATAGGCATTCTCTACCCTATTCTCTATTAAAGTTATTTTTACATTTATAAGTATGCATTTATTCAAGTAAATTAATTGTAATCATTCTTTTTTTTATTAGGGTCGTATCATTCCTGGGGCACCCATTCTGCCTGGGTGTCCACCCCCCACGTGAAAACGCACGAAGGGGGAGAGGGTCTCTTCCCACCCTTCCCCGCTGGGAAGGGCTTTGGGTCAAGAGGCCAGTAGCGCAGGCTCGCGGGATGAATGCCTCGCGAGCGGAATGCGCTTGAGGAGGACCCTCGGGAACGGCTTCCCCGAGGGTAGGAGCCTCACTCGGAAACTACGGGTGATACCGGAGTTTTCTCCGTTATCGCCCGGCGTGGCCGAGAGGGGGTCCGACGGGATGGCGACCGCGGAAGCCCTTCGGGAACTTTTGTTTCCGGGGGACTTCTGCGGACGCACATTCCGATGAGGTGGGGGGGGGAAGGCCGTTAGCACACCTCGGCCGCCTCCGGCCCGCGCTGGGCGGGGCAACCGCGCCGCCTGCGGTGGCGCCCGGGAACTTGTTCTTGAGACTTGTTCTTGGGTGATCATCGCGGGCGCGGGAGTCTCGTCCTGTGTGGGTCGGGGTCGGTCGAGGGGTGTGGTTTATTCCTTCCCTCACCGAAAGGGGGCCAGCGGCTGTCGGAGCGGGAGACCGGCAGTCGCATTGCACTTGGCCCTCAGGCGTGCGGGGTGTTCAGGGCGTCACGGTTCACCCCGTTGCTCCGTCCCTCACGGAGCATAGGCGAGGTCCGCCCACGAGCGCGGACCCACACTGGTCCGGGCCGCGGCCGAGTCCGACAAGGGACCCCGCGACCCGCACCACTGTGTATTGGGACGCCGTAGTTTTTAGTGGGTAGGCCTCCAAGCCTTTACCGGGCACTCGGCCGGGTAGGGGCATGGAGGAGAGTCCCACATATCCACCGTGTTCTCCCGACACGGTGTGAATGCCTAATGCCATTTTCTACGAAAACAAAAAAAAAAAAAAAAAAAAAAAAAAAAAAAAAAAAAAGGGGTCGTATCATTCCTACCGGCGAAGAGGTACAAAAAGCAATTGAGATGTCAGTTGATCTCGGTTATCGACACATAGACACAGCGTACACGTATAAGGTGGAAGATCAGGTTGGAAGGGCACTTGCGAAGAAAATGGCTGAAGGAATCAGGAGAGAGGATTTGTTCGTTACTACAAAGGTGCTGGAAGCGCTCATTCATGGTCTTTAAGTTGAATCCGACATTGCACAGCCTTGCTCGCCTGAGGGGATCCCGTAATTTACCGCGGGATCTCCAATGGGGTGACTACCAAACTGACCCCACCGTATTGCGACGGAACTGATGGTACATCATGTGGATTTAGTGAGTAGGCCTCCAATTCTCCATCAGGCACTAGACCGGATAGGAGAATGGAGGAGAGTCCCACATAACATCCGCGCTCCAAGCGTTCGGCGTATGCGTAGCGCATTTTCCACACGTAAAAAGAAGGTTCAGTTAGGTTAGTTCCGTCGCCCATCACATGGCCTTCGGCGTTATAGGCGAGTTTTGTGTTTCGGCGCGCCCACATAATAGAATTTAGCTACAGAGCTCCACGACCTGGGGTCCCAACACTGATCCGGCCGGCGACGACCGCGGTAGAATTCGTAATTTCCGTGGTTCGCCACACTAGCGGTAGACGGAACGCCCTTCCATTTAAGTGGTCACACCACATAAATACCCAATTCCGACTGGGTGGTATGCAAAGGATTTTTCCAGGGTTAGGTTTAGCGTTCTATTGCGTGGGTTAACCAAGGTTAGGAATGGTCATTTTACTAGTAATCAAATTTATTTATTTACATAAAAGCACAACTACAGAATACAATTTAATACATTTTCAGAAAGATTACTATTATAAATAATCTTGAAACTGCATTCTGATGAATGTTGTACAGAATGTAGAAATAAAAACGGAAATTAAAACAAAAAACATCAGATATTTGATAAATATAGCTATTACACTATTCTAAAATATATACGAGTATACATAGGTTTAGGTGTAGTATTATATAGCGTATTTATCGCTTTATCCTACGAGCTCTGAGATAATATATTCAAATCGTTGACATTATTATTATAACTAGCTGACCCGGTAACGCGTTGCTATGGTAACGCGTATACAATGGCAAAAAGAGCGGACAGACAAACACACAAACAACGTACACATTGGTAAAAGTGGTGTAGTACCTATATAGGACGTTGTTATTGCAAACAGGAAGAACAGTTAAAACAATTTAGGATTACTACGTTCGTTTTAAATGAGAAATGGCTCAACAAATCCATGGTATCCCATTAGTAATGAACGATCTTATATGGATATAGAAGGCATGTAAAGATCCTGAATTAAACGTCCAGACTCTAATGTATTCACCCCGAAATAATGAAGTCTGGCTTCGTAATCAATAACTTTCGTCTTTTCCAATTTAGAACTGAAATGAGGCAGATTTTTTTTATTTCATTTGGAATTTCAACAGCTTCTTTATACAAATCATCCACTTTACTTCTAAATTCTGGAGTAAACCTCTGAGTTCCACCTCTAATTTTAAAGATAACTAGTTACTAATATATTTTTTTATTTTCTTTTTCTAATGTAACAAAATTGAAGATAGAAAAGATATAAATGTTTTTACTTTCTTCTAAATTAGAGTTGTTACATGAATACAAAATATCACATTACCCAAAAAACTATAATAAAATTATAAACAACACGGTTATAATTCCTATCTATTTATTAATATTTAGATACAAATAAGATCAATTAATGCATTACTTTAGCAGCGTTGTCGCTGCGCAATCGTGTCGTAACAACACAAGCCGAGGTGGGCACCTGATTGACCTGTTGTACTTTTGTACTATAATTTTTGTTTGTATATTTTTTTTCGTGTGTTGTGTTGATCAATAAATGTTTCTTTCTCTCTTCCTCTCCTTCTCTCATTCTCTCTGTTTCTTATTTTATAATTTTTATATTTTTGCATTTTTTATACTATCTGATATGATTAATTTTAATAGTTAGCCGTTACTTGCGAATAACAATGATCCGAGTCGATTTTTTCTAGTATATTTATATACTGCATTGTTCAATTTGCGCACTAAATAACTGACACTAAAATCCACCAATTGAATTAATGAATTGTGAATTGAAGATACTTATCCCAACTCTTATGATTCCAGCTTTGGAATGATCAGCATGCTAGAGACGCAGTGGTTCCAGCGCTCAGAGAATCTCTACAGGCACTCAACCTTACTTACGTTGATCTATACCTTATACACTGGCCTTTAGGACAATTTGTAAGTATTTCAACTTAAGACCTTCTGCGTATATAAAGTATTTAACCAAGCAAATACAGAACAGAGGACTGTCTGCAATACCGTTGTTGTGAAGATGTTTGTTGAAAGTTACGTGTACCTTAAGTACCTATCATTCCATTCCAGAGCCAGTTTGTGCAACCGTAGCTATCCTTCCTTCTGAGCTAGGCTAGCTCCTGATAGGAGCATATTTTTGTGTGATGACCAGAAGCAATTGCTCCCGAGTCATGGTCATACACTCATTTATGCATTATTTACGTTATTTAGTAGCTATAAGTAGTACAAGTTCTCTTTTGTAACTAAATAATTCTTCTGAATTGTCCGGAATTTGTCTGACAATACATTGTCTTGGTAACTTAAAGTTTTTGGCATTTCTAGACATGAATATCCATCTAAAAGTTTTCTCCTTTTCCGTTGAACAACGATACGATAAAACTTCGAACATTATTCCTCGCCAATAGCAAAAAATATCTGAGAAAATGACTCTGAACACTTACTCTTTGCAGGCCAACCTCACGTTCGATTACACCGACTATTTGGAGACCTGGCGAGGCATGATTGACGCTAAGCGTCTTGGCTTAGCCAAATCTATAGGAATATCCAATTTCAACCAACATCAGATAAACAGAATCCTAGACACTGGCCTCGAGACTCCTGCTGTACTCCAAGTGGAAGTAAGTTTTTTTGATGTGATTGACAATCGTATTTAACCCTATCAGCTGTTATAGAACTATCTACATAACGATAAGACAATTATTAAGCTCAAATGTCGCAAAAGCTAACACCAACAGACTAGGATTGCAATAGTTAAGCAAAATAATCTTAACTCTAGCTCCTTTGCTCTTCGGAAGTCGTTAGTCCCGGCTTTTTGATGTGTTGTTGGCCGCCATTATGCCATCAGGATTTGGGGCGGTTAAATACTTAAATAGACCTTAAGCCGAGAGCAGCGAGCCGCCGTAGTGGTTTTCTAGAAGGACAGCATGCTCCCTGAATGAGTTTCTGAACCGCAATGGATGTACTACTGCGCTACACCCGGAAAGAAAAGACGTGGTGTCATAGGGCATCTCCAAAAGCCCGGAAAGAAAGGATATGGTACATTGTGTTATGGTAAAGGTAAGCGCACACGTGCATGTACCTGGCAAAGCAAGAATTGTGTAAATCGGGTCTTCGTACTCTGGTCCTACGAGCGCGGTGTGCGAATGCTACACTAGCGTCCATGTGTGGGAGGAATTGGAGGGTTTGTGTCCGACTGCATCTGAATTCGTTAGCATTAATCAATCCGTAATGAAAATGCACACGGTGGGAACCTAATGGAACATATATATATATATCTTTTTTAAAATATTGAGGCACTGATCAAATCTTGTCGTTTCGAGATTTTTATCCATATGGAAGGGCTATGCCAAGCAGTGGTGGGAAAATAAACGACAAGGAAATTATAATTGTTCCTTATTACTTATACTTTGTCCAATGTAGGATGATACTTTTGACAG
This sequence comes from Calamotropha paludella, assembly GCA_927399485.1. NCBI lineage: Eukaryota > Metazoa > Arthropoda > Insecta > Lepidoptera > Crambidae > Calamotropha > Calamotropha paludella. The sequence continues at coordinate 7,794,187 of OV656830.1, read as the reverse complement.
TTGACACCTATATAGAGAGTATAAAGTTGCTATTGCAATGTCAAGCCAAACATAAGAAAACAAACGCAACCTTAGTACGTAGCAATAAGGAAGTGACACCTGTCAAAAGTATCATCCTACATTGGACAAAGTATAAAGAGGACTTTAAGGGCATAGGTAACACAGATAGCATATGTTTTGTAATTTCCGACTTATCTTAGTAGGATCCACAGATATAAATATAATAGTTAAAAAAATACGCTTCATGGTGAACCGAAATACGAAGTAAAAATAATGTCAATATAACAATTAAGTTATTTTGAGAAAATTAATGTCATTGTAAGTAATTTAAAATTATATTAATAAGAAGTTCAAATGGGGGATTCTCAAGTTGCAAGCGTTGACGTAGTCAGTAGGTATATAAAGAAAATTAATTCTTAAACAAATAAAATTAACTCTCATTCTTCTCACCAGATAAATCTCAACCTCCAACAACCAGAACTGCTTGCGTACTGCAAGGACAAGGGAATAGTTGTCATGGGATATACAACTTTCGGTTCCATGTTGTATAGCAAAGCGAGAGAAGATGCCCCACCTCCCAGAGTGGACGACCCTCTGTTGACAACTATCGCTCAGAAATTTAACAAGACGACCACACAAGTTGCGCTGCGTTATTTAGTAAGTTACGCCGTGTGGTATCCGAATGAGTAGGATAGCACCACTTTATACTTAACGGTGTCGTAAAAGGCACTCAATCCGTGTGTTTGGCAGAAAAAAGCGCTTAAGAGCGCTTGTAAGAAAAATGGCGATCGCTAAGCGATAATAAGCAAAATGGCGGATTGTGTCAGCGCAACTGAAGTTAGAAAACGTGTCCTGGCCGAAAACTGTATAGTTTGTTTTTCAGCGTTGGTAAGCGGTCACAAGCGCTTTTTTTCTGCCAAACACACGGAATGGTATGAGGTAATCGCCAACAACTTCCGTAGACCGAAATATGGGGAGCAGCATATTCCTAATTCTGGTTGTTTTGTGCTCAATCCAACTAGCCTGCTAAGCGTGAAGATGACAAGGTCGGCTAGCTAGGGAAGCTTCCACACATCATTGGACGTATTTTGACTAAAATTATGATAATAATAAATTATTAACTTATTTATCCGACTTCGCTAGAATATACATGGTCTATAGGTGCATAGTATACAAACTGAAATACATTTGAAATATTTTCTCGTATTATTACTGAATTTACTTGTGAGTCGAGTCGTTTTTTTCTAAGTAGTATTTTTCTAACCTGAGTATTTAATATCTTATAAATGTCTTACATTGTGAATGCAAAAAATTAAATAAAAAACACATTGTATTTTTCTGTTAAAATAATTTATCATAAAATACAAAGCCTGTAAAAACTAAAGAATGTATCGAAATAAGGTTATATTTCAAGAGTTATACCTACTTTGTTCTTTTATATAACCTGTCAACAGTCGCGCATTGCGATAAAGATAATTTTATTTTAAAGTAAAGTTAATGGTTTGTTGTAAAGTTAATGGTTTGTTGAATGTATTTTATTCCGTTTATGCACAAGCATTTTAGTGTTAAATAGTTTTTAATGCGTGCTAACGAGTTTTCACGTTTACCTTCTCTGTTTTGAAATAAGTTTAACCTTTTTCTAGCTGGATCTCGGAGTTATTTCCATACCTAAAGCGTTGACCTACAATCATTTGGAATCCAACATCGCCGTGTACGACTTCCAGCTGACAGAGGACGACCGAGCGATTCTTAAGACCTTCGACAGAAATTATAGGACCGTTCCTCAACTGAAATGGATCACACACCCGTTTTATCCCTTTGAGAAAAAAGAAAGGGCATAAAATAAAATTGTATGCTTAATGATTTTTTTTTTTTCATTTCATGTGATTTATAATTGGATAAAGGATATAACTAAAAAATATTCATATGTTAATACTCAAAAAAAAAAATCTAAGAAGATAGGAAAAGTAAAATTTCAGAAAAAAAAGTATAAATAAAAACACTTTAACCATTTACGAATAGTTTATTTTCGTTTTCTTTATATTTATACGTCAGGATTATACTTAATTGTAATAATAATAACTTTATATGGCTTAAAATACCAAGGTATACTGTTACAAAGATAAAGACAAAAATTGTATCATAATTTCAAGTGATTAGTGGTGACAACTACCCTCCGCACTAGTTATAATCACTGTTATAATATAACTATACTATACTTTATATAGGTATAGTTAATTACCTGCATAACAGAAAAAAAAGTATAAGTAGTGTATAATTAAGTTAAATTTTTTACACATATAGAGTAGCGGTTTTTGTAATGATTGTTTTTTAGTAAATAAATGTATTCGAATATGTGTTTCTTTTACCTTTCTAATTGAAGTAAGTCTCGGAATCACGGTTTATAAATAACTGGCATGAATAAGTTTGCATTTGCGAATATTAAACTTTCGTTTAGTAAGCGTCATCTATGTTAGGTCCACGCAATTTTTACAATGCACGTCCAGCAACGTCCTCTAGCGAGTAAATGGATAATCTTGTTAACTGACATTATCACTACACTAGGGTGGAGAATATATTTCTTACAACATTCAATTATTTACAAACATTCCAATGCAGGCCACAATTGCTGGCTATATTGATAGTACAGAAACGGAAGAAAAGCCTTTTAGAAGCCGTTAGAAAAAAAAAAGGCTACCCTCTCCCACTCAATCTGAAGATTTCAAGGACAACCTAGTGGATCTAAGCATGAACATTACGTATTATCGTAAAATACAACAAGAATATTATTTTATATATATTCTTGTTGTATTTGTAATATTATTTTATATGAATATGAATTATATAATAATTGATCACTAATCAGTTTGCTTTTTTTTACAAAATCCAATCCTTTACTATCACTTCTATCATAGTACGAATGTCAACCTTGTGTCAACCTCAGCAGATATGAAACATGACAAACAGGTTGAGCTGAAAAAACTCAAACATCTAAATGGAAACGTTTTTCACCCAAAGGGTAAAAATGAATGTCTATCTTTCAACCAAAGCTCAGGACAAATATTAGTGAACAAGCAAGACGGACTTCACTACGTTAACTCATTTGTGCAAAATTAGTTCACCCAAAGTCTACTAGATAACGTGGATATTTGAAAGCCTTTGGCTAAAACCAAAATATACATTTTTTACTCTTCAAGTGGAAAAGCTTTTAACACGTGTTAAAAGTATGATTATACAAATATTAAGTTCAAATACTGAACTTCATACTTTTACACAGCGTTGTTATTTTACTAGGTCGATGCAGTCGCTAAGCATAAAGCTTCGCTAGCACTATATATTAGATCGGAGAATAATAAAAAAAAACAATAATGTTTAGTAATGCGCGCGCGTTTTGTTTCAATGGGAAATACCATAGAGCCAATGTTCTTTGGTAATATTTTTTTTATTTTTGCGCATTTAGAAATTCAGGCTCCTTCACAGTCTGGTCCTAAATGTGTTGATTCGATCCCACAAAATAATTATTAAAATAGTTAAGAACTCGGCAAGTTATAATAAAATCAAAATACCCCTCAAAGATAGATATGTGGAATAAAAGGTCAAAAGATCAATGAAGAGTAACGCTCTTACTCGAATGAATGTAAGAACTGAATTGACAGCACCATAGCCTTAGTTTGCTGAATCATAAGATTACCTAGCAACCTGTCAAAGATTAGATATCAGATATTTTTGGAGCGAAGCTCCCATTGATCAGCTTCAATGGCGCAATGTCTGTTACGCCATAACTTCCCGAGTTCTTAACCGATTTTAGTATTTATTGTGTGGAATCGAATCATCAGGTTTAGGACCAGAGCCCGAATTTTGAAATTCACAAAAATAACAAAGTTATGAACAAAAAACATTGGCTCTATGGGATTTCCCATTGAAAAAAAGCGCGCCTATTTTAAAGTTTTCTTTCTTATGGAATTTTAAAATTTACTAAACATTATATATTTTTTTTTGTATTACGCTCCGCTTCTATAATTATATGGTGCTAGCGAAACTTTATGCTTAGCGACCGCATCGCCTAGTTATTTTATTAAATATGGCGACGCGATTTCAGATCAATATTTCCAACCACGTGACTGTATGTATTACAGAATGCAATTAGATATATGTACCTCCTAACCGGTTACATGACAGTTGTAAACATTTTTATTCACAAAACAAAAACCACTGTATATTTCATTAACATTTATATTGCTTTATTAGTCTATACCTTTATCATTCAATAATTAAATTACTATGTTTTCTTCATACTATAAAGTCGTAGTTTTGTTGTCCAGTGTTTTCTGGATAGACAGAAGTAATCGATACAACATCTGTCATTTCAATTAACAGTAAAGACATTGCCCATCACTAGTTACGGTCAACAATTTTTTGACGTGAGCGAGTGTTCGGGTCGCTAGTCGCGATGTCTTTAAAAGATTTAAATTTAGTCGCGTTAACGTTTTTATTTAGTATTTTAGTGCTTGTTAATACCCAGACAGTGCACAGACGATTTGAATACAAATATTCCTTCAAGCCGCCGTATTTAGCACAAAAAGATGGGTCGGTTCCTTTCTGGGAATACGGAGGGAGTAAGTTTAACCTTTTTTTTTTCTAATTTTGCCAGGGCGAAGCACTAATGTGTAGGTTTTATGTATAATAGATCTTTATAGTCTTCTTATAAAGGTATATGATTGTAATTTTATGTTAGAAAAGTAGAATAAATTAGAAGAAACAGATATGTTGTTACGGTCATTTCGTATTGACAACGACACGTCAGTGAAATCTGTCACGTAAGACGAAGACGGATAGATGTTAAACACGGTATGTGCGAGTGAGATAAGATTATTCTGTCAAAATACATGTTTTTCGGTTCCACGACAGCATTACCTACATTTTAACGTTTTGAAATTATGGAATTTGCAGATTCCCCATTTTGTAAAAATAACCATGTCGATTATAACAAAAATTACGTCCATTACAAGTAATGCACATATTAATATTAGAATTTAAAAACCTGTTTTGATACATATTAAGCAACTTTTTAATTATTTATTTGGAACTATTTCTTCAATATATAAAAGTAATTGGATAAATAATTAAATAAATAAGGTTGCCTTAATATATTATTTCTCACTAGTCTATTATAGTGTCATTATGAAACACTAATTACTTTATTTTTTTTAATATAATTAAATAACACTTCATGCAGAAAGTAAAAAAGAAACCAAAGGCTAAATATTATTACTAAGTCAGTATATCAATAAGTAAGAACCAAATAGGTAGTTATAAAATTCAAACTTTAATATACATTCCTATTATTACAGACTTCTATTAAATAAATGTATAAAAGTTTTAATTCTATAATCAGACTTCATGGTATGCAATATGACTTTGTTACCATAATTATGAATATGAACATTGTTTCTTCACGCACTAAGTTCAAAATTGAAATGCAGCTGTTATATGGAACTAATAACCATATCATAACATGTAAAGTGCTAGTAACATTATTCACTTGACATTATGGTGCGAATTAGCTTACTGCAGCAATTTTTGTTTATATTCACAGTTTTAAAATACATACTGATTTGACCTACATTTTTAAAATAGTAAATGAACTTTTACTTATGTGGAAATTAATATGCTGAAATATGTAGTATTACAAGTATACCACTACTGGTATACTCGTAATACTGAAATACACGAATATCTAGAGATGCCTAATGTTGAACAAGAAATAACTAAAAATAGCACAAAGTATAAGGAAAGGCTTCAGAACCACACAAATAATCTGGCCCGAGATTTGTTAAATACTGGTGAACAAATTGCTTGTCTTAAAAGGTGGCAAATATTAAATCTTAATGAAAAACGCTGAAGCTTAGTAATAGAATTTCAATGGCAGGGATTCTTAATGGAGAACCAGCCATCCACGTAAGGAGCACTGGAAAACATCTGATCATGGCTATGGAGCAAATTGCAGATAGATAAAAAAAATGTAGTAGTCATTTAAAATACTTAAAACAATATAAATTCATGACAATCACAGCTGTGACATTATTTAATTGTATATTCAGAATCAGATCAAATATTTGATACAATAATAATATCTAAATATTTTGGTAATATATTGGATGGCCACTTGGTGCTATGGTAGCGATCCTACATTCTGCGCCAATGGTCCTGCGTTTCGAATTTGTTTGATGAGTACAAGCATTTGTTCCCGAGTCATGGTCGTTTATTTACTAATCTATGCATTGTTTAGTACCCATACTTGTGGATTGTCTGAACTTTACTATTATTATTATATTGTGAATTACAAATTGATGCCTACATTGTTTGATTTAAGTTAAAAATAAAACACCAAAGTTGTTGTCAACCATACCTATCCTACTTTATTTTTGTAAATTTATACTTTAACATAAAAAAATATATCCAAAAACAGTTTCTTTTGCATCTCTTTAAAATAAATGCGTAACACGTGAGTGATTTCCAAAATCTATTCAGTATTTAAGATGGTAGCTGACGATGTTTAAATAACCTATGAATACAATATTACTATTAGTTTACGTACATCATAATCCCAGTAATAAACATTTCAAGATCACAAATGCTATTTTGTTATCTTTCAGATAAACAATTACACAATAAGTATTTTTTATGGCATCCCAATATCCATAATCACATTTGAAGATAACATTCACAAGGAAATTAAATTAGAAATTACTTCTTATAATTCCTTGTACACAACAATAATTTAAGTTATTTCTCTGAATCTGAATCCCAAGAGAAGGCATAATCCAGCCCCTATGTTCAAACATGCTCCTATGCAATATAAATTCATGGACTGATAATTTAGCGAGCATATAATATATAGTTCATTTCCCACCGTTTGGTGCAACGGTAACAATTCTGCCTGTTGCTTCAATGGTTCTGGGTTTGAGTCCCGGATAGGGCAGATATTTGTGCCCTGATTCAAGGGTATTTGCTCCAGAGCTACATATGCTCATACCGCCATCTCCTTTCTTCCATCGGACATCCAGACGCACTGCGGGCTACCACCCTTTCTTGTACCACCTATTCCTGCCTGTCGCACCAAGCGCTTCTCGAATTCTTTTATAATGCGCACAGCAAGGGAGTGGAACTCTCTCCCTGCGTCTGTATTTCTGAGTACATATAACCCGTCTGTTTTCAGGGCCAGGGTGAATAGGCACCTTCTGGGTTAGCTCCTTCCATCGTGGATTCTGTCTTTGCCACCGGGCTTGATTGGGATCAAGAGCGAACCCATTCTAAATAAAAAAAAATTAAAAATAAATATATATATATATATATATTTCTACTAGCTGACCCAGCCACACGTTGCTGTGTTATAAATTGAAACCTATGCTATCTTTCAAGTTTGATCAAACTGTACACAGTGTACAAATTTGATTAAAATCGGTTAAGTAGTTTAGGAGTCCATCGCGGACAAACAATGTGACATGTAATTTATATATATTAAGATAAATATTACATATCTATGTATCATATATTATACAATCTATCCGTTACCCTAGTACCTGTTATCCATAACACAAGCCTCACTTACTTTGGGCTAGGCTAATTAGTGTAAATATAATAAATATTAAACAAAATAAAAAAATTAAAAAAAAAAAACCTAGTGGATTGTACTAGTGTATGAAGTATACATATGTGTATCACAGTCTCAGCTGTAAAACATCTACTGCTAATTGGAAGCCTCCTTCAAAAATAGGGGGTATTTCCATAATCTCCAAGTTTTACAGGCGAGTCATTCAGGTAACATGGTTATTTATGGTTGAAGGATGGTGCATGGTGAGCACCTCCAGTATCATTAGTTGGTTTTTACGACACTCTTACTTGTGAAGTATTGGCGCTATTCAGCTCAGATGGACACTACACAGCATTAAATGTATAATTAAGATACAAATCTTTCAATATCAATTCTATGTTGCTTCTTAACACATTGACCGCCTTGTCAGTCAAGGGCGACTGACACTGGAATATTCCATTGGGGCTATGTCAGTCACCAGTGACTGACACTGAGTACCTACTTTAACTTGCCATTCAGTGCTGTCAGTCACGAGTTCTGTGTTAAATAATCATATCTCTACATAATTTATTAAATATAACTTAAAAACAAAGTTTTTTTTTTACATTTTATGAAAAAGCTTGTTGGCGATGAATGTGTTAAAACTGATCTTGGTAAGGAATATTTTCTATTCTTGTTTTCAAACTGTAGAAATACTTTGTTACCTCTGTTTGTACATGTGTTTGTTACATATACATCCATGTATATGTTTTCCTAGTTCCTAAAAGTTTAGTTTGCTAATATATTTAACTAATATAAATATATTTTTGCAGATGCCATTGCGTCGAGTGAAAATGTACGATTGGCGCCGTCACTTCGAAGCCAAAAGGGCGCCATCTGGTCGAAGAACCCCATAAACTTTGATTGGTGGGAGGTGGATATTATGTTCAAGGTTACCGGAAGAGGCAGAATAGGAGCTGATGGATTGGTGAGTATGTTCCTTGGATTGTTGTTTTGATTGATTGAATGACAATAAAGAGCCACAAAGGGTATTGAGCTGATAAATTTTTGAAAGTAGTTTCTAATATGTGAAAATTTAGGGAATAAATAAATTTTAAAATGTACACGTACGAGTTTTGGAGAAAATAAATATAATACAAATACATACTCATATAGCTTATTTTATTTGTTATACGCGGTGCACTCTGAGAGTATTAGGAGAGTCCAAAAAAAATTCTTAGAATATTATCTTTCAGAGCCAGACTCCACCGTAAACTGGTGTCTTACCCAGACAGGCTTCGTCATTTTAATTTGACGCCATTGGTGAGGCGCCGTAACCACCAGGATCTTTTTCATCTTCATATAATTGTGCACTCTATCTTTGACTCCCCAAGATTTATTTCCCTGCTAAACTTTAACGCCAGAATTCTCTCTCGTAACCCCAGAAAGACATTTGTATTACAAACATTTAAAAACAATACCTCATTTTTCAATCAAATCGTACGAATGTGCCGGCTTTACAATGAACTTCTTCAGGACGATAGCAACAGTGAACTTGATATTTTTGAGCCCAGACACGTCAAATTCCGTTACAATGTCAAACATATCCTCAGCTGTGCTTTCCCTACTAGCGTCAATTATCAGATGTATCGTTTTTTATATCACCTGCTTAGACTATTTCTGTTTCTCTCATTTGTATCTCCTTGTTGTCGTAAAAACATGTGATCTATTGTTTATGGAATATTTTTAACACATTCACCGCCAACAAGTTTTTTATAAAATGTAATAAAAAATATGATTATTTAACATAGAACTCGTGACTGACAGCACTGAATGGCAAGTTAAAGTAGGTACTCAGTGTCAGTTACTGGTAACTGACATCGGGGCTATGTCAGCCACCAGTGACCAGTGACTGATACTGAGTACCTACTTTATAAAAATGAAAATAACTTTATTCAAATGCACTTAAAAATAAGTAGTTTCGAATCGTCCAACATTTTTACCTACCACCCATTCAGGACGTCTTTTAACTGACAAGAAGAATGGGCGCAAGAAACTCGTCAGCTTTAACAGAAGTAACGACATTTACAATATAATACGTCGTCACCATACACAATCCACAAAAAAAACAAAATTATTTTGTTATGACAATACTAATAGTGTTATGATATCATTATTTCGTTGATTACAACAAAGTCAACAAGTATCTGTACTTACTTAAAGTAAGTATCCCTGAACATTGCAATAACATGCAGAGAATAAACGACAAATTTAAGAACTTCAGTGCTGTCAGTTGGAATATTCCAGTGTCAGTCACCCGTGACTGACAAGGCGGTCAATGTGTTAACCATGGTGTGTGTACACGTTTTCGGGAAATGATCTAGTTACTAAGCATTTATTTATGTTTTTCCTAACTTTTGTATGATTGTTACTTGTGTATGCCAATAAATTAAATAAAAAAAAAAAAATGTTATATACTAACAGGCGTTCTGGTACACAACGACACGCGGAGACTACACTGGCGAGGTGTTTGGGTCGTCGGACCGCTGGAACGGGCTAGCGGTTATATTCGATTCGTTCGACAACGACAACAAACACAACAACCCTTACATCATGGCGGTAGTCAACGATGGCACGAAAGTTTTCGACCACAAGAGGTGAGTAGAATCTGAAAAATCCGCAGTAAATTGCAGAAGCTAAGCAACTTTCGCGAAGGATGCTTAAGGATGGGTGACCAGTATCGTAAGCACCATACGATTCTTTATTAAAATTTGACAGTTTTTGTAAATTGACACATTAATATTGTTACGACGGGGGCTGGTAAAGTATCACGATCGTTTATTTAGAAAATCCTACGATAGCGATCCCGCCTTTCGCACCGACGGTCCTGGGTTCGAATCACGAAAGGGGTAAATGTTTGTATGATAAATACAAACAACAACCTGACTCATACTTAACCCCTTAAAACCCGAGAGTATTATATCATGCGCGCGACAACGATACCTAAAATCCGCGAGCATTATATAATGCTCTATAACGCGCAGTCTGATTTTATCGTTATTACGGGTTTGGTAATGGTTCTGTTTGATTGAATGATATTTTTTCCCCGATAGAGAGAGAACGCTTTAACACATAGCTGGGCGTCAAGGGGTTAAGTCATGTGATATACATATTTCTATTAATATTATAACTATGTATTATATATGTATGTATGCCTATCCGTTACCCTAGTATCCATAACACAGGCCTTACAATGCTTACTTTTGCTAGGCTAATTGGTGTGAATGTAAGAAATATATTATTATTAAACATTTATTTGTATTATAATGTACGATGGCAAATAAAGATGCCATCTGATTAGTTACTTCTATCAAAATATATTATTCATTTTCTCAATATTTATTACACAACTGTTCATAATATTGCCCCAAGTGTCGAGTATTGCCAGACACCTGTGTCAATTTGAATATTTCTCAGTCGATACATTTTATGGCAACTGTGTATTTTATATTTGTATTTAAAAATCTTATCATTACTATTTTTGTTTAATACACTTGGGGCCGGTTATATTCATATTAATATACTTGATAAAAATCTTTTTAAATTTTAAATAAAATCAGAATTCAGTGCTTAATCATAGATTGTGAAATGGGCACTTAGTGTTATAATCTGCATATTTTTAGGTGTATATTTATAGAATAACAAGCTTTTACCCGCGGCTTCGCCCGCAATTTTTTTTTTTTTCAATAAAAAGTATCCTATGTTACCTCTAATACCTCGGAAGAATATATGTAAGAAGTTTCATGATGATCTGTTTAGTAGTTATTGCGTGAAAGCATAACAAACAAACTTACATTCACATTTATAATATAAGTAGGATATAGTCTTACTGTCTTGCATGATGTGTTTACCTATAAATGACTCTACTAAGATAACAACATATAAACCTAAGCATTTTAGCATACAAGCAGTCCTCGTACTTACGGCACGTTAGGTTCTCGAAATACGCGACGTAAATCGAAACGACGTAAGACGAGACATATTTTTTCATATGTTTACATGTAAACTCAAGGTTTAGGATCCACACAGACCCAAAATTAAAAAAAATGCATTTATAACATAGGATATACACACTTTATTATCAAAAGTAAGTTCTTAAAATAATTAGATATATACCTACTTATGAAATTTCTAGTTATTTTTGGTATTTGTGTGTTATTGATTTTAATACATATTACGTCTTGATTGTCCGTTGTCCCTGAACTGACTAAACAAAATCAGCAGCATGTGCGGGGTAATCCCCGCTCGCCGACACCGCGCCCCGCCGGCCCCACTGAAATTGACCTCGCGACAATTAAATTCTCCTATGCCGGAAATCGAAACAAATGACGTATGCTTGAGGAATAGTGTTACAAAATTGTTCGACGTAACTTGAAACAACGTAAATCGAAACGACGTAAGTCGAGGACCGCCTGTAATAGGTACATTGTACATAAGTTGTTCAAATAAATTTTGGATTTAATTTTATTTTTTCTGCTTTCATAATGCCATATTTCTATTAGATATAAAATATGCCTGTAAAAAGTAAATGCTCACTGAAATACGTTTTAAACACGCTCAGCGCCAAAAATTTTTTTTTTTAAACCATCTATATGTTATAGATGATCATTTTTTTCTATCCCCAGCCTTCTACTACCCCCCTTTCTAGTTTGCATCTTTTTCGATACAATAGGCCTGTGAAAATAGTTCACACCCAAAACATTTTGGTGGGCCATGTGTATCGAAAGAGATACACAAGTGTTAGTACAGTGTGTATCGAAAAAGATACACAAGTGTTGGTACAGTGTGTATCGAAAAAGATACACAAGTGTTAGTACAGTGTGTATCGAAAACAATACACATGGCGCTGAGCGTGTTAAAATTTCGACGTCTGCCAGCGTCTACGTTAGAGCACTCGCTTGGATAACGAAAGGTCGTGGGATCGAATCCCACCTAAGGGCACGGAGACGTAGTTGTTTTTTACAAGCGTATTTTATATTTTAAATATTCGTATTGTTATTTTTTATGTATGTATTATTAATATCGATTTATTGAGAATAAACAATGCGATATAATTTATTCAACAGTGACGGTTCGACGCAGCTCCTTTCAGGCTGTCTCCGCGATTTCCGCAACAAGCCGTTCCCGACGAGAGCGCGCGTCGAATATTATATGAACACACTCACAGTTTACTTCCACAATGGTAAGTTCAAATAATGTTTTACTACCATTTGTTTTTTTATTATTTTTTTTTTATGAAAGGAGGTTGAATTAAGTTTATGAGGCAAATTCGCATGGGCACGTCATTGAAGGTTAACTTTCAGAGACCAAATAGATCTTCTGAAACAAAAGTGCCTTTAACCGACGAGCTTGTATGAAAGGTCTGATGAGAGAGTGAGAGAGAAGAAGCGAGAGATATATGTTAGGATCGTGGAAAATTGTAATCTGTTATCTCTGCCTTCGTGACGGCGAAAAAGGCGTGTTTATATGTATGTTTAGTTTTATATGAGCCAAGCATCTTCACTAGAGACTATATTACCGTAAATCCTCACATTATAAAACTTGGATTGAAGTTAGATCTAAAACTAATGTCATCTCTGTTTTTCTTATCGCAAAAAAGGTGTAATCTATAATCTAAGATCACAGTGGTTTGTGTGTTTGTCTGTCCGCTCTTTTTCCCGCTCTTTTTCCATTGTATCAATAACGTTACCATAGCAACGCGTTGACCGCAAGTAGTTCGTCTACCGGACGCTAGATGGCGCTAACGGAAAAAATATTTAATAATAGAAAAAAATTAAAGAATTTTGTCCACCCGTGCGAAGCCGGGACGGGCCGCTAGTTAAGACTTAATAAAATATTAGTACTCTCGACTTTCTGCTTTCATTTGTGGCTTAATAATATTAAAAAATAATTAACTCTATTTTTAATTAAGTATCTCCTAGAAGACTTATCAAGGCGCAATCACAATACAACACTTACTTTACTAGAGCGTACTTATGTGATTCTATGTTTTATGTGTGTTTATCTGTTATATATAGCAATGTATAAACACATAGAATATAGTTTTCCCTAAAGTTCGACTGGTAGAATATATGTCTAGCGTTAACTCCGCCTATTGTGTTATAGTGGTCAACAAAGTTCTATAAATTAAAAATTGGTAAATTTCCTATTTTTTCTAATAAAATCCTTTTATATTGTTTGTCCAAGAATAATAAAATATGTTCGCGGTCATAGAAATAATTATTATAACATTTTATTATTGTTATTAAAATAACTGGCATGAAAAAATAACCTCTTACTACTTACACACATATAATTTTTTATATTTTTATTTTAAACGGAATTTTCATTCCGTATTTATAACTTCTTCTTCTCTAATACCAGTATTTTTATACTTTTTTGGTTTAATTTTTTTATAGGTTATACTTTTTGTAATTTTAATTTGTTTGTAGGTACACAGGCAAATTATTATTTATACATTCATGGTATTAAGATTCATATAAGTAAAATAGGCTATAGCTCAAGTGAGTCTTCGTTCGCGCGTACCCCCGTCTACCGCGCGGACGAAACCTCATTACATAATCCTGAAATTGTGTATATCGCAGTCATCTGGTTGAAACTGCTATTTGATGGAATGACTAGGGCGTTCATTGAATGACGACATTTAATTGAATGACTAAGGGACAACTCGTCAAGTTGTTTAATTTAACGTTCAACGTCTTGACTGAACGTCATTTAGCATAGTCGTTGAATGGGATATAGCCGACTTTGTAATGTTTGGTTAGGTTAAATCCATGCTGTCACACTATTTTATAACGCACTTTAAAGTAAATTTAATCAAAAAATAATAATTATTAAGTAATTTCAATCCCCTGACTGATTTTACGTCCGCTCTGTTCAAAGGGCTATGTTACAATCCGCTAACTAGTTGGACGTTGAGTGACGCTTGTTTAATCAACGTTCGGCCTAGTCATTCAATTAAATGTTGTCATTCAATGAACGCAACGCAATGAAAAAATAGAAGATTCAAACAGATGATAACCTATTTAAAAAAATACAGGCATAATAATGTTCTGATACTGCTTAAACACTAACATATATTATACCCAACAAGAGATACTATCGAGGTCTCTCGTGCCTTACCACTTTGTAGAAATATTCGTTTGAACTGATCGCATCGGACACGCCCACACGACCCCTAATTGGCTTCGTATTTTACTACGATTTATACTACGGCTAATCATAAACAACAAGTTTTAAAATCGCCACTGATGTGAGTACTGTTAACTGTCAATCTGCTTTACGCGTTCGTGAAATGCTTGTTTGCGCACGCGCGCCATTGTTGAATGAATGGAGCGAGGCGTGGCCTGAAGCGATAGGCATCGTGCAGTGTGCTAGCGACTTTCGACTTATGACTGGTAAGGCGCCAGAGGCTTCGATAGTACGTTAGAAGCAAGAAATTCTAAGAGAAAAGAGGTTCAACATACACTTTTTGTACCGTGCAAAATTGGCGTCGAAAATATCAACATCTTTGCTACTACGCGCCACCGCATTATTATTTACATATAAGGATTGCCACCGAGACTTGTTGTAAACATGATTTGTTAACGCAATAAAGCACCTTTTTAATTCATATAATAAATAAAACGTTTTTTTATGGATTTTGTGCATAATTTATTTTATATTTAATCATGACGCTTCGACTCCTTTAGAGGAGCCGTGATCACAGGATGACTAAGGCAAGAGTCGTCGTATATTTTCTACTTTATTCACGTTATTTTAATCGAGCACGTTCCTAATTAAAATAATTTAAATATGTATTATTCAAATGTGTATTATGCACAGATGTATTATATAAGAATTAAATATTTATATGAATTCTTTATCCTACAGGAATAACCAACAATGAGGCCGACTACGAACTGTGTTTCCGTAGTGAAAACGTAGTACTACCGAGGGGCGGTGTCTTCGGTTTGTCAGCGGCTACTGGGGGACTGGCCGATGATCACGACGTCATACATTTCCTCACCACCTCTCTGCACTCCACACAACAACAAGGTGATACACTCCCGTCCAATTTTTCTCCAAACTTTATTTTGGGACTTTTTGGCGGTTCACTTAAAAGGTTTTGGTTTTCTTCTTAAATTTTGTGTTGTGATTGATATGAGTGTGTAATAATGGTGGGTTATTAACCACTGAGTGTTTCTGAATATGCATGAGTGTTGGCAAGTGAAACAAAACAGATTGGAAGGTGTCTTTTCGCGCTCTCACAAGAAGGCCACGAGGAGGTTTTTGTAAAACCCCACTTCTTTACTGAAACCTAGGAAATTACTCAATAACTGGCAATTATACTTACTTGACACTGGCTAAATGCATAAATCGTGCAAGCCACAAATAAAGAAAAAAAATCCTCTTTATTTTCATATAAAGATATTAAACTTCATAGTCTTAAAATAAAACCTAGACACTTGGCCTGGGCTGTTTTGATCTGTAGTAACATTAGTCTTCTTTCACGAATACGTTAAGTTTTAATACAAGGTGTCTCAAAAGTAAGTTCACATTTGCTTATTTTATTACGCGAAAGCAACTATTCTGAGGGGCGCGGGGGGTATGTCAGTCGGTAGTCTGGCTCTTGGGAATTTAGTCGCTATGGAGCGTTTCTCTGGTGCGGACCGTGCGTTGTGCGTACGTGAGTTTTACAAAAACGGTAATTCGGCGACTGTAGCGCGTAGAAAATTCTGCAGTATTCGACATATTCGTCACTTAAATGATGCGCCCAGCACTCGACTCATTGCAAAATGGGTTAAGAAGTTTGAAGAGACTGGGTCAACTCTGGAGAAACCAAAATCTGGGCGGCCAAGAACATCAAGAACAGCCGAAAACGTGGACAGTGTTACTCAGTCTATTCGAGATGATCCAAACCTCTCGATTCGGAAGCGTGCTGTTGCTTTGAATGTGCACAGATCTTCATTATGCCGCATTTTACACAAAGATTTAAAGCTGCACCCGTACAAAATTCAGTTAGTGCAAGAACTGAAGCCTCAAGATGCTGGTCAGAGGCTTGCCTTTGTAAATCAGATGATTGAGCGCTTTCCAACGTTCACCAACATCTTGTTTTCCGATTAAGCCCATTTTCACCTGAATGGGCATGTAAACAAGCAAAATTGTCGTTACTGGAGTGCAACCAACCCAAAACAAAAACATCAGAAACCGCTACATTCACCCAAAGTCACCGTATGGGCAGCGATGTCGGCGCGAGGAATTATCGGCCCTTACTTTTTTGAAGATGCAAGGGGACGCACACTCACAGTGAATTCAGAGCGTTATGTGGAGATGTTAGACGAGTTTTTCGTACCCCAACTGCAAAACTTCCCTGGTTACAACCAAAGAACATGGTTCCAGCAGGATGGGGCAACTTCACACACGTCCAACAGATCTCTGCCTCGAGTTCGAGAAATTTTTCCGAACAAATTAATCTCCAGGCGAGGTGACATAAATTGGCCTCCACGGAGTCCCGATTTAACGCCTATGGATTTTTTCCTGTGGGGTTATGTCAAATCAAAAGTTTACGCTAATAAACCGACTTCCCTGGCACAATTAAAAGAAAATATCCGTCATGAAATGGCAGCCATCACGGAGACTACCTGCCGAGCTGTCATAGGCAATTTTAGTGCCCGACTAAATGAATGCCGAAAGCGCAACGGTTTACATTTGGACGATGTTATTTTTAAAAAATAAATTCCCAAACAGTGTACTTCAATATAAAATAAAAAAAAAATCAATAAAGCTAAGACTTTTCTTTAAAAAAAAGATTTAAATGTGAACTTTCTTTTGAGACACCTTGTATTTGGACCTCTCATGGCTAAATTATATTAAAAATATAAGGAATCGTTATTACAGAAAGAATTAACAGAAATCTTTCATTACACGCATCTCGCACTCTTGACTTTAAAGTAATCCCATTTTCCAATCAATCCAACATCCAATCAACTCATCTACCAATAAATCCGTCTTCACATCTACCCTTTTTTCTATTAAGCCCTCTTTAACCCCTTGAAGACCAGCTTTGTGTTAAATGCTTTATTTCTCTCTCTATCGGGGAAAAAATATCATTCAATCAAAAAGAATCCTTACCAAAGCCGTAATAACGATTAAATCAGACTGCGCGCTTTAGAGAATTATATAATGCTCGCGAATTTTAGGTATCGTTGTCGCGCGCATGATATAATGCTCGCGGGTTTTGAGGGATTAAAGTAACCCCATTTTCCAATCAATCCATCATCCAATGAACTCGTCTTCCAATCAACCCCTCTTTCAATTCCAATCAATCGGCCATCCAATCAACTCATCTACCAATTCAGATCTACCCTTTTTTCTATTAAGCCCTCCTTAAATCAACCCGTCTTCCAATTAATCTCTCCTCCAATCAAAACCATCAATTCAATCGTCTTTCCAACCACTCACCTTTAAATCAATGGACAGACTTATTTATTTATAATGAATTATCATCTCATTCCCGAGCCATCAAGAGACTGTTTATGTGTCCAAAATATGTGAATTGAATTTTTCATGATGTACTTTATATTATGTATTAAGAACTAATCCAGCCCAACCTGTCAATCAGTGAGACCAACAGTCTCTTGTTAGAAAATAAATAAAACCTACGGAAGATAATAATCTTTTGTACAGGCCCTTTAGAACACAAACTGTGGTTTTATAATATAAACATTTCTTAATTTAGTTTAACGATTTTTTTTATTATCATTAATATGGTTGCCATGTTAAAATGTATGTTAGAGCTCTTATGTATTTAAAATTTTAATAACAAAATACCTTAACGTCAGTTGTTACAAATACTAATGACAAAATACATGTTAATGGGTACGTTTGGCAGAAATAAGCGCTCGAAAGCAAAATGGCGACCGCTCAGCAGTAAGCGCTGCTGAGCGCTAAATTACTATTTTCTGTTAGGACGCAAACTTAGCGTTCACTGGGGAACATAACCTCAATTAAATATATTTTTATCAAATGCAGCGAAAAGTTTATACTATGAATAATTTAGTGAATGACAATATTGAAGAAGACGAGTTTACTACTATTATTTTAATGATTGCACAAAACCACCGGTTAACTTAAGTTCGTAAACAAACTTATCTAAGCAAAATGGAGGAAAACGTCAGCGCTGCGAAAGTTAGAAAACGTGTCCTTGCCGAAAACTGTATAGTTTGTTTCTCAGTGCTAGCGAGCGCCGTCAATCGCTGATTTCTGCCAAACGCACCCAATGTATAAGTTAAAATACAATTTCCAAACAAAGAAATGTATTTCAATTACAGTTAATTCAACTATTTCTACGAAATCAGGCTCTAGGCCCTTAAAGCGCTGGAAACTGAAATCACCTGGTTCAATGAAATGATTTGCTTTCAGGTGGAGGGCAACAAATGAGCGCTGATGAACAACAAAAACTCGCTCAAGAGTACCAAGAATATCAACAGAAATTACAGCAACAGAAAGATGATTACAAGAAAGAACATCCTGATGAGGTAAGCATATCAAAACTAAATAACATAAACAGTATTTTTTATACTACACCTGCTCGGAAAGTACGTTGATACATGTCAAGAATGGGTCAGAAAGTGAGTCTTTATTATCATACAAAGCGGGAGGTAAAGTTATATGAAAATCGGTTACTTGACTGCTGTTTTTTTTTTTAATTTTGAACACTATGAATAGAAAAATTAAATACAAATAACAAAATCGGATGTCGCCCGTACAACCATGTTTATTTTTTATAAGTTTTTGTTTTAATTTAGTATCATTGTTTTTGTTTCATTTTGTAAGTAATGTTATAATCTAAGTTGTGATATTTTTAATCTCAATACTTACTATTTTTTATTGCTAACCGTAGGTCCTGCCAGAATACCAGCGCCATAGTGTCGTTTGTCACTGTGGCATTATGCTGAGGCAGTGACCTAGTTGGCCTATTATTGTTATTTTTTTTATAATCTTCTTTTGGTTATTGTTTTTATACATATTGTTATTTGTTGGCCAATAAATGCTTTCTTTCTTTCTTTCTATTTCGAATGTTAAATCAACATTTGCCGATTATTTATTTAATTTAAAAGTCAGAATTGCGCGGTATTCATTCCTTTTATTATGCTCTTAGGTCACAGAACAGTAAAAGAGTAGAAGTCGCAAGTGGACGGTACCCGCGTAACTCAAGTATACGTAACTCCGCGCACTTACGCCTTCCGCTTACTCAGTCGGGATTGCAAACTCGACGCGAAACAATTTAACAAAAAAAATTATAAATACCATATTTTGCAGTTTTAGGGTGTCAAAATGAAAGTCGAGTCTGCAAATTGAATAAGTGGCATACTGCCCTAAAATAATTTGAAAAGTTTAAAAGATGTTAAAAGAACAGTTTTTTCAATAAAATGTCTACAAATCGGCAATTACCTAAATGATCACTGAATTATTAGTTTGCTTGCCTTATTTAATGTTTAACATTAAAAGTTCTTTATTTTTTCCTTTTCTCACCAGTATAAAAAAAGGGTATGATATATTTTATTTACTTTTTCTTGAATTGAATAACTTTATAAACAAAAATATCAATTTTATTATCAGTTTTGATATTTATTATTTATATATTATAACTGATTTTTATATGTTAAGCAATTTTTATATAAAAAAATCACTGGTCTCAGTTACTAAGCAGGGAACTCGTACCAGCAACCGGAATACTGGTCTTCTAATTGACATCTGATAATTGAAACGTTTATTGTAACAATATAAACATTATTAACAATTTCCTCACGACACTAGACAGTATCATATTGCAGAGGCATAGGAGTAGTAGACCACTTATAAGTCGTTTAATCGTTAAGTGTTGGAGACCATCATTTCTTATTATAGTTATTCATATTCAAAACTAGCGGCCGCCTTCGACTTCGTTCGCGTGGAACATTGCAACAGTACTTTATTATCCTATAATAAAAGTAGCCTAAGTTACTCCTTATTACATCAGTTACCTGCCAAAAAAAGTTCCGTCAATGCCAGCCATTTGAGAGATTAGCCGAAACAAACAGACATACAGACAGACAAAAATTGTAAAAATGTTATTTTGGTTTACGTACAAACAGCAACACTCTTAACTGCCCCTTCAAGACCCAACAGACAGAAAGGTAGAAAGAGATGAAATTATTTTTCCCATGACAACTTCATAACAAAAACTAAAGTTTTTATGACATAATATCGTTGTGTGTGTGGTGTGTGTCTCTTGGCGCCATAGAACTGTCACTGCTTGACGCTGAGTCTTGACATGCCTGATGACGTGCTTTCAGTTGTTGCCGCTCTTCCAAAACAAAGAGCAACGGCAACGTCGCATGCTTTTGGATGAAATAATGATAAAATTTAATTTACTTATCCTGCATCCATAGACTTAGAAAGGTATAGATGCAGCAAGCAAATAATAATAAAGATTTCTTACACTTGCATTATAAAAATTTATTATTAATATTATACTACTCAAATAAAACACGAACAAATCGAAATAGCGCATAATTATTGTGATTTTTTATTACACAAACATTTGTCCTTACCGGGACTCTAACTCAAAATCTTTTCTGATTATAATTAGAAGGATCATTGCCAAACTCGACCTCATTATGTTTTTTGTGCTTAGCTCTTATTCCACTACGCATATGGTTTCCTCCGTTCCCAAAACTTTATCATTTCTGTTATTTAAAATATGAAGTAATAATTTTTCAGACATGCGGTAATTTATTCAATTCTACTGGAATTTTATATCTGTGACAGCGTGTCTTTTTCTGTTCAAAAACCTCGGTGTTCGAAATGCAAAGATTAGAATGGTTTTAAGGTTCAAATGTGTCTTGCTTTTAAATTTCAGGTTAACAAAAGTGAAGAAAGTAAAAATTGCAATTTTTGTAGTGCAATATGAAATAATATTTTATTAAATATACCTATTCTTTTGCTATAATGTTAAAGCGCAAAGCGCGTAAATGATTTGTTCGCTAGTCTGACTAAAAGTAAAATAAAAAACCAACACTTTTTTGTATCAATATATAATTACAAACTTTAAAAACCTTACTGACAAAAGGCGATTCTATCTTCTTTGTGCTTACAAAGAAGATAGAATCGCCTTTTGTCTTCAATATTATAATTTTGATTGGAACGATAATATCGTAGTCCTGGTAATTTTAATAACCAATACGCTTTTCAGTAAAAATATATTATTACCACTTCATAACAATGTTCAAACATTATTATGGAGAACCAACCGTTTGTGCGTTCTGCCTTTTAAAAATCGCTATCATACGAAGATAACTGGCACCAACAGTAATAAAAAACTGATTTTGTGTAAGTGACAATTTTCGGGCTGGTACGAGGGCGGCACTGAAAATTTTGGGAATCAAGGAAGTGACACAACTTTACTATTTAAAAATGTATTTATTGCTTTTCGAAGTATTCTCCGCAAAATTTGACACATTTTTCCATACGATGGAACCAGTCATTGAAGCAACCATTCCATTCGGAAGTTGGAGTCTCCAAAATGGCTGTTTTGTAGGCGTCCACAGCTTCTTCAGGTGATGGAAATCTCTGACCACGCAATTTATTCTTTATTTTAGGGTAAGTATAGTAATCATTACGGCTTAGGCTTCGGGGCTGTACGGCAGATGGTCTAATAATTCTGTTTTCTTGCTCCAAAAACTCTTTTGTTCTGTGCGCGCTGCGAGAACTCGCATTGTCGTGATGGAGGATGATGCGGCGGTTGCAGTTCTCTTTTCGGAGTTCAGAAAAAACCTGTGGCAAACAAATGCTAGCATACCATTCTGCATTAACCGTTCTTTGTCCCTCAAGAGGAATAGTCACAACATGGCCGGTTTTGGAGACAAACGTGATCACCATTATTTTGGAACACTCCGTGAACGAACAATTTTTGTTGGCTTTAACTCATTTTCGAACACCAAACTCGTGACTGGTTTTTTGTTTTGGGTTCGTACGCGTATATCCAGTATTCGTCACCTGATACGATGTTGTATACAGCATTTGAGGATCCTTCGTGGAATCTTTCGAGTGTTCTGACGCACCAAGTAACGCGAGCCGCTTTTTGGTCTTCACAGAGCGAATGCGGCATCCATCGAGAAAACAACTTTTTTACACCTAATTGTTCATGCAAGATTATTTGTATTTGACTCATGCCAATGTCTAAAGTTGCCTGAATTTCGCGGTATGTCACATGTCGATCTTCCTCAATCAGCTTACGCACAGCATCAAGGTTTTCTTGGGTGACTGTAGTTTTTGGACGACCTTGACGGGGAACATCACTGAGCTTGACACGTCCACGTTAAAATTCAGCAAACCTGCGATAAATAGTGGTTTTGGATGGGGCTTCATCACCAAATGCAGAAAGCATCCGATCAACACGCTGTTTTTGTGTTAAACCACGTCAAAAGTTATAATAAATCATCGCTGTTGATTTTTCTCGAGTCAATTCCATTTTCTCAACGACTAAGTTTGACAAGACCTTGTGACAAGACCGAGAATCTTTTTTTTAAATAAATAAATGGTATTTGATTTTTGAAACCAAGGAGTTTTCAATTAAAAAGATTTTAATATGACAGGAACAGTGGAAATATTCCATTCCCGATACTTTAAGTGCAGCCCTCGTATGTGATGGTGTGGGCCACCTTCATTTAGCCTACGCCGCACTGTCTGCATTGATATCTAGCGACCGGAACAAATGACAATGATTGTTCTGACATTACATTACTACTTATTATTGAATTGAAACAATCCCACCTTTTTGATGCGAAACTCATTAGGGTCTTAGAAAAAAGTATTAGTTTCAGTTATTATGGTTCATTTCAAAACTTTGTAACGTTACACACACATCTACAATAAAAATGACATTTATGAAGACGTCATACATCTATTCTCACTTTCTTTCAAAAAGTTGGTAGTCACGTGACAGGGGCAGTTAAGGTTGTTGCTGTTTGTACCTACCGTATATATATTCATATGCATGTAGTAAAAAACGGTTATTTCAATATTACAAACAGACACTCCAATTTTATTTATATGCATAGATACTGCTCGGTATGGAATTAAATACTTCCTGTATGTTTCCGAATTTTCTCAGCATTATACATTTTATTTATCTGTCTCTTTCTGACATCAGGTGCGCGATAAGGACGAGTTCGAAGACTGGTTTGAATCCGATGGACAACGTGAGTTCCGTCAAATATGGCAAGGAGTCATGGCACTACAAGACACGCTGAGGGATTTGAACAAGAAAGTCGACGAGGTAACAATATTATCTTTTTAATTTATTTAAAACTAGGTATTTAAAAAAGTTATTATAACTTTTCCGTTAGCGCCATCTAGCGTCCGGTAGACGAACTACTTGCGGTTAATATGGTAACAAACACAAAGTATTGTCATAATATAATGTATTGATTACTTACTAAAAAGACATACTCTAAAATTTTAGGCATAGAGACAAAATTGTATTCTTTTGTTTCATAATGGCAGTTGTTTTAAGCAGACTCGCCTTTTTCTACCAAACTTTGTTTCAGAAAAATGTATTAAAGTTATTTAATATTTATTTCTTAACTTTATGGTTACCCTACTCAAAGGCCCCGGGTTGACCCCGGACTTTGCCGATAAAACAAATGATCTGGATGTTTTAATACCATTATTCTTGTGCTACTTAACTTGGATTCCATATGTATGTAATGTCATCAAATATTTGGGATCCATTCATAACGCATAATTTCAATTGACATAAAGTCACTTGGCATACTTATCAAAATGCATAAATTGACATACATTGCAGGTTAGATTAGGTTAGGTATTTTTTTATTCAAACCAGCCAGCGAGCTATTTAAAATTAAATGATTAGTATGCGTTGTAAAATTGTTTTAAATTTCTACGAAAAAAGGTAGACCCCCAAATATTTATGTAAATTGAAAAAAGAAAATAAAAATAACATTATTCAAATGTACTATCGAGGTCTCTCGTGCCTTACCACTTTGTAGAAATATTCGTTTGAACTGATCGCATCGGACACGCCCACACGACCCCTAATTGGCTTCGTATTTTACTACGATTTATGCTACGGCCAATCATAAACAACTAGTTTTAACATCTCCCTTGATGTCAGTACAGTCAACTGTCAATCTGCTCTCACTTGCTTGTTTGCGAACGCGCGCCATTGTTGAATGAACGGAGCGGGGCGTGGCCTGAAGCGATAGGCATCGTGCAGTGTGCAAGCGACTTTCGACTTAGGACTGATAAGGCGCCAGAGACTTCGATAGTACTTAAAATAAGTTGTTTTGAATCGTCCAATAGTTAAATAGCGTTATAATATCATATATTTAAATATCTTTCTGTCTCTCTTTCGTAGGTGATTGGCAAACAGACCAATTCTCTGACTCTTCTAAGTGCTGTATACAGTCATACACAAGGACAACCCTTACAGCCCGCTCAACCGGGACTACCCCCCGCACAGGTAACTTACTATTTTTTCACAGAGCAATTTAAGCATTGCAAATGCGTTTGTATCGATATAATATCGATACAGATACTTTGAACACCTTAATAAATTCATCGTCAAATTGCGTTTGACTCGCGTGAGTATCGCCTTTGTATCAATACAAGCGCACGTCGACGGCGTGTTTAAAAAACGTTGTGTGCAAATTACATTCATAGATTTTTTTCTCTTTCTTTATTTGTGGCTTGCACGATTTGTGCATTTAGCCAGTGCCAAATAAGTATAACTGCCTGTTCGGGAGTAATTTCCTAGGTTTCAGTAAAGAAGTGGGGTTTTACTGAAACCTCCTCGTGGCCTTCTTGAGAGAGCGGGAAAAGACGCCTTCCACTATTTTGTTTCACTTGCCAACACTCATGCATATTCAGAAACACTCAGTGGTTAATAACCCCACCATTATTACACACTAATATCAACCACAGCACAAGATTTAACACGAATACCAAAACCATTAAAGTGATGCTTCATGCTCCTGCCAAAAAAACACCATTCATAGATTACAATGGGAAATATTTAAATTATCCTCAAAAAAAATGGTCACCTAAAAATACAATTTGTAACTTAAAGGTTTCCAATTGTATATTTTTGATGATCAATTTCTATTTTTTTGATGATCATTTCAATATCTGCCGATTACTAAATTGCTAAATAGTATTGCCATATTAAAAAAATATGTAACTACTTATTCAAATATTTATTTCTCCTATAGATGCCTTCCCTACCCATTGGCAGACACGATTGGGATGCGTTAGTAACCAACAACCAACTTATGATCAACACTATAGCAGAGCTCAAGTAAGTGCATGCAATAATCAACTCTATGATACTTAAAATGTTTTATTTATATAAATACAAATTTCGACTTTATATCTTTCGCAGAGGGTTTATAATCGAAGTGTCCCGTAAATCGGACGCATTGATAGCGGCAGGCGGTGGTACTGGTGGCGCCGTCAATCCACAATTCCTTGGAGAGATGAGAGACTCTATTGCACATGTAAAACAAGCCGTGGCCGGTGTAGCACAGAGGTACGGATAGCACGTCAATATACCTAATTGTCAATTCGTTGGAGATTGGATTCTATTTCCTGGATTTAAAGTCGAATATTGTTTGATAAAAAAAATTATTATATCAAATTAATTGAATTTTTTACACTTTTTGGTTTCTAGTCCTGAATTGATTTTTTAGATGAATACGAGCGTTGGAAACTGAGTTGTGGATATTCATATATATTTCTATGAAAATGAGAACTCTGAGCCCTCCCACCTGAGGGTAATTTTAAAATTTTATTCTGAAAAAAATGGGTCATGTATTATTTGAAATTATTCTTCACAACAAACAATAACTCTTTTTAATGAAAATAGTATTTACGTACGAACGTATCTATATATCTAGTTGATGGCTGACAGTACCGACCTCTCGGAAAATTGGTTGGTACTATCTGACGGTCAACTCTAAAACCGCGCGCTCATTCGTCAAATCGAATAGCGCGCGCTTTCGCGACTTCCTGTTACACACTTCCGTCCCATTTCACGAAATCACTCCCACAAATTGCAGAAAAGCGAGAGGAAAGATGTTACACATCAAAAATGAATTGATGTTTCAGGCTAACGGCAGCGCCGCAGGTGGCTGCGCCTGCGCAATTCACTTGCCCCACAGTGTCATGCGTGTCCTTGACCGGACTACTGATGGTGGTGGCAACACAGCTCACTGTTATGTTCCTCTACTCTATGTACAAGTAAGTAACAATTTGATTGACCCTTTGAAGCCCAGCTTTATATTAAATGCGTTATTTCTCTCTCTATCGGGGAAAAAAATATCACTCAATGAAAAAGAACAATTACTGAAGCCGTATTAAGGATTAAATCAGACTGCGCGCTATAGAGCATTATATAATGCTCGCGGGTTTTAAGGGGTTGTCTATTACCTATTTTACTATAGCATGGATTGGTTGGAATGGATTTGCAGTTTTTTATATAATAGTAATAAATCTTTATTTTCTCATCACAAACTTCTTTTAAACTTTATCGCTACTAATCTCAGCTAAGTTTGTGTGAAACTGACGCCTGAAATAGATAAAAAAAATACTACCTATTAGATAGCACAGGCCATCAGGCTTCCGCATAGCATAGGCCATCAGACTTCCGCCATCTCGTTCATTTGAGGCAATCAAAATTAAGATGTGATGATATAATCAATAGAATTAATATTACAAATATCACAGGGTATAAATAATTTAACGTATAAAATATAGAAGTTTGTTGATAAAATGGAATAAAAAATATACGAATGTATAATATAACCGAGATAATTACATAAACAAAAGATTTATTTAACAACATTAATTTTGTTGGAATAATTTGTAGTAGTAATTTGTAACCATGCTATGTGGAAAGAATAAGCTAACCGCATAGATTTTTTGCGAGCTAACTATAATACACATAATATACAGGGTGAATTTTATTAATTTAATTGTCAGATCTGAAATTACTTGAAATAGCTAAATAAACTTGACATCAGCCAATAATGTTGGTATTAAGGATTCATTATTGGAAACATTTAATTTTGTTGCATACCTCTTTTTATTTATTAATTTAAAGAATGATACTTTATTGAATTTTAATAATTTAAAATAAATATCTGGCAGAATATTTTTTTATCATGTTATTTCTCCCACTGTAGGCAAAAAAAAATATTATGATTTGAAAATTTAAAAAAATATTGAACACTTAAAAATATGTGTTTCTGTGTTCATGGAATAATGAATTTCTCTATATGTGGCAATTTCAAAGTTTATCTGACTCTTTGTATATTTTACCCTTTTTTACAGAGAAAGAAAAGAAGCTCAAGCGAAGAAATTCTTCTGAGGTGTCAAAAATGTTACCACCACACTGCCTTCCTCACTCCCGGGCTCAAACTCATGTAAACACTTATCTGCTCGACTGTACAATTACACGCAGTATCGTAGAGACTCGCCAATTACCAAAGTTGTACTCTACAAAACATCTTAATTAGTAAATAAATGTTTGGTAATTACAGGGTTTAAAAAATATATTACCCTCCCTGAAAATATAGTTCTTGAATTTTTCTGGATTTGAGGGAAAGTATTATTTAAAAAAATATTTCTCAGTCTTGGTGGCAGTGTGGAAACCGAGAAATTAGTAGAAATTAATAATTTTTTACCAACTTAATGTATGAAGTAAGGAGATAATTATTAAATACTGTACATAAAAAATATATTTATTTTTATTCTTCGTTTTTTTATATGTGCGAGTTTCTCATTTTGTCTATGGAAGCCGAATTTATTTTAATATTATTTTTGTTGAACTATGAGTGATAACTTTTAAAAAATGGTTGTAGGCAATGTCTTTTTTATGTATTGTTAATAATTAGTTAATTCTCTTATAATACTTCTTTGCATTTATTTTTGCTGTCTGATTATTTATATTAAAACCTGTTAAACAGTTTGCCGAAGATAAAAGTTTTTGAATTATAAATAAAAATAGAAACAGAAATACAAGAGATAACATTTGATTGTCGAAACAATCATTGAAATACTTCCATTTCGTTTGCATAATTTTAACCTGGGAACATTAATTCCTCGTTATGGTAACACTGTCAGTGAAATATGGTCCAATGTTTCGGTATCCATTTTCCATATATTTTGTAATTAAATAAAAATAATTAAAAGTTACATTGTTTATTGTTCAACAATAAAAATGTGCCAATGAATTGTTGTTTTATTTTATTTGCTACCAGAAAAAAAAATGTGTGAAATTTATATTTAGATATTTTGAATGTCTACCTAATGCATTAAAGAATAATATAAAGTTCGTCTTTGGATTTTGGCCTCTCTCACTCAAACTCTTTTATCTGAGAAGCCACCTTGGCAATATCTTACCACTTCTTTCACGTACTGAGAAATTAATGACGTTCTGAGTCAATAATCTACTTAATAATTTAGAATCACGGGCACAAGATATTGTTCTCGATGGGATTGGAAAGCTGGCATCACGTAACTTTAGTACCTACCTAGTTTAGGATTTTACAAAAGAATTTGAATTGTAACCTATATTCGTGTGTATTAATGGTGGATTATTAAGCATTTAATGTCCGTAAAAATGTACGAGTGTTGAAAAGTGAAACAAAACAGCAGAAGATTTCTTTTCAATCTCACTCATGAAGTCCACGTAAAAGTTATTAATCCTTACACCTTTACTGAAACTTAAGAAAAGGGGTTGTTTTAATATTTATTGAGTGAAGCTCTGAAAGAGTGAAACTCTCTTTTAGGCAACTCACAAATTTCGCTTGTCTCCCTCCTGCTACTTAACGGTTCAACCGATTCGAACAAATTTTGGCATGAACATACATGATTATAACCTGACGGACATAGGCTATGTTAAAAAAAAATAGTCTTTACCATGGAGGAACAATCACCGAAAGAAAAATTCAAAAGCTGATCACAGCCAAACCGCTGATACTACATTGATGAAATTTAGCGCCAAAACTCACATCGTAGTCGTGACTAATGTTCCAAAAAAATTTTGAAATTGGATATACCATGGAGGAATAATCACCGAAAGAGAAATCCAAAAGCTGATCACAGCCAAACCGCTGAGACTACATTGATGAAATTTAGCGCCAAAACTCACATCGTGGTCGTGACTAATGTGCAAAAAAAAGTTTTGAAACCGAACATACCATGGAGGAATAATCACCGAAAGAAATTTCAAAAGCCGATCACAGCCAAACCGCTGATACTACATTGATGAAATTTAGCGCCAAAACTCACATCGTGGTCGTGACTAATGTGCAAAAAAAAGTTTTGAAATCGGACATACCATGGAGGAATAATCACCGAAAGAAAATTTCAAAAGCTGATCACAGCCAAACCGCTGATACTACATTGATGAAATTTGGCGCCAAAACTCACATCGTAGTCGTGACTAATGTTCCAAAAAATTTTTGAAATCGGATATACCATGGAGGAATAATCACCGAAAGAAAAATCCAAAAGCTGATCACAGCCTAACCGCTGAGACTACATTGATGAAATTTGGCGCCAAAACTCACATCGTGGTCGTGACTAATGTGCAAAAAAAAGTTTTGAAATCGAACATACCATGGAGGAATATCACCGAAAGAAAAATTCAAAAGCTGATCACAGCCAAATCGCTGAGATTTCATTGATGAAATTTAGCGCCAAAACTCACATCGTGGTCGTGACTAATGTGCAAAAAAAGTTTTGAAATCGGACATACCATGGAGGAATAATCACCGAAAGAAAAATCCAAAAGCTGATCACAGCCAAACCGCTGAGGCTACATTGATGAAATTTGGCGCCAAAACTCACATCGTGGTCGTGACTAATGTGCAAAAAAAGTTTTGAAATCGAACCTACCATGGAGGAATATCACCGAAAGAAAAATTCAAAAGCTGATCACAGCCAAATCGCTGAGATTTCATTGATGAAATTTAGCGCCAAAACTCACATCGTGGTCGCGACTAATGTGCAAAAAAAGTTTTGAAATCGGACATACCATCGAGGAATAATCACCCTTCAATAATCTAATTGAAAACCATTGAAAAAAATGTTCACGTGCAAAATAGATTTTTTCAATTTCAAGTGTGAAAAGTCCGGCGAAACCCTTTTCGTCTCATCTTGTATTAGCTCTGCCTCACAGAACTTCTAGCTTCGAGCGGCGGTAGCCGCGAGAGGCAACCAGTTCGATGCGCGATATTTTCGAGGCAATTGTTAATGATTAATGTGAGGTTAGATTAGGTAAGGTCAGGTCGAAGCACTACCTCACCAGGTAAGGTAAGGTAGTGCTTCGCTCAGTATTTGCAAACAGCAGCATGCATTGCAGACCTAGTTTATCATCATTCAACAAATAAGCTTTCATTATCATTGAACGTTTTCCATTTAGACAAAATTGTCGACACTGTGTTGCACTGTGTCGACCATACTATAGCAAAAACCTATTGGCACACACACACACACACACACACACACACAAAGTTGACACGGTGCAACACAGTGTCGACTTTTTTTTCTAAATGAAAACGCTCATTCATTTTTAAGAAAACAAATAACTGCATGGGCTTAGAACCCTTGCCTTCCTAGCTGGGAAAAACTTAACAAAAAAAAACAAATAATGTGTACACCTGAATATTGTTATTTTTATTATACAATTTATGTGTATGGCACAAGGACTAACTTTCGGATACGTATTTCTGAAAAATGTTTTTTGACAGCTACCGTCAATTTGCCGGTAAAATCAAAATATAAGGTACCTTAGTTTGCATTGTAATTTGATATTTAAGTTTTTGCGAAATTTTACGTATTTCTACATGAGAATACGCTCGAAAAGTTTGTCGTTTTTTGTAAAATGGCAACAAAATATAAAGGTGCAAAAACAGAACTGATTGCAATCTACCGTTTGGAGTTTTACAAGGACAAGAAAAATTGGAAGTTTTGTCAAGATGTTTGCAAAAAGGATGAACTGGATGCTAAGTCAGAAAAACTCGAACCTGAGGTCGAACCACAGCCTGAACTGAAACCCTCAAATGATACTGAGTAAGTAAACTTACATTTCTACTTGAATTTCTAAAAAATACGTATAATCGGAATCGGATAATGGGTTATTAGCAAGACTCTCGAGGGATAAGCTGCATTTGATATTTGCAAGTTTTAATATCACTTCACAAATTGTTCTTGTTGTATTTTTCCTCGAGGGAGTATTGTTAGATGTATATTGTTTTTAATTTATCTTCCTAAAGTAATAGATACAACCAGCCAACATTTGAAGATGACAGGTCAATGATATAACTGTGCTGTAATGAGCAAGATTTAAAATCTAACCTAACCTAACCTTATAATAGTAGATAATTGATAATATATCAAATTTACAATACAATTTAGACCTGTCCAAACAAATACCATTTTACAATAATGTCAAATACAATAATATAGACTAGGAGAGAGTGTTGTGGTGTGAAAGAAGATATAGTGACAAAGATAGAAAGAGGGATACTTAGATGGTTTTGACATGTAGAAATGATGGACGAAAGAAGATTGATTAGACAAGTATTTGAGGCAAATGTGCATGGACAAGTCGGTAAAGGCAGTCTTAAACTTTTAGGGACCAAATAGAAAATGCCCTGAAAAAAGCCAGGTCAAAAGTACCCTTACACACGAGTTTGTATGAAAGATCTGATGAGCGTTGATGAAGTGAGAAATGTATGTTAGGATTGTGGAAAATGAAAATCTGTGATCACTGCCTACCCTTGTAGGTAGAAGGTGTGATTACGAATGTACATGAAATGTGTTCAGGACCTTGATCTGCTGGGAATAAAATATAGACACCAATATGAATGGGAAGAGTCATGTTCTTAAACAATGTAAACTAGCTAGCTTCATTCATGCATTGTACTATTTAAAAAAAGGGCAACTGATAAAAGCAACTAAAATTGTGTTTTATGTAAATGCCCATTCTTACATTAGAATAATGTTGTGCATCAGTCACTTATTTTACAAAAAATGCATTAGAATACTTGAAAATCTAGATACCATTGTTAGTTGCAAAACTATTTAAAAACCATGAAACTGAAACTAGCAGCCGACAGGGACGAAACATAGCAGATACGACATTTCAACAAAACTATTAGAGTATCTTGGCTGAAATTACACCTACTATTTCTCTACACTAAAAAGCAATTCTAGGGCAAATTTCAGCAAGTTTGTATGTGTAGGACAAAAGATACAGCTTTTTATACAATAAATATTCATTCTTCTGAGACAAAATAATTTTATACAACCTAACTATTAGAGTATCTTGGCTGAAATTACACCTTACATTTTTCCTACTTAAAAGAAGTGCAAACACACTAAGGCTTATTATTGCAGGGAAACATTTCACACAGAAAATATAGTTTGGGGTCTTAGTCCCACTGATTTCTTCGTCCCTGGTGACGCTCGTCGGGTGGTTGCTAGTTTCAATTTCATTAAAAGCTCCAAAATATTTATGTTAAAATACATATGGGATATGTGTAAATTCGCTAGATATAATTCACATCTATTTCGCCAAGCAAATGATTTCTACATTTAAATAATTAATTTCTGGCATACAAACCTGTTTTAACAGCATCAAATTTAAAACTCCATATTGCAGGGGCACAACTGCCGTAAAAATCTATGACAAACTTCCATCCAAGCCAAATCAAATGCTCAACTAAACCTTTAACAAAAAACTGAAAGTATTCGTCATATAACAGTTTAATAGTGTAATTTTTTTTAATTATGTAAACCTGTTTAGTATGTATATGCCTTTGCAGTACCAACTTTAATTACTTATTCAACATGTTTATTGTGTTTTTTTTTACTTAAATAATAATATTTTAATTATGTAATATAAAAACCTAGCTGTAAGGTATGTATTAGGAAGAATTAGTAGCTGAGCCTTTCAAGGGTAATGTTTGTATCTGTTTTATATTAATTTTCATAACATCACTTATAAAAAACAAATGCAATAAATAACTTGAATGTTGTGTGTTATGGCTAATGCGAAGCTTTGTTATAATTAACATTATTGTAAATATATTTTAGGATTATGATTATTAGGTTTAAAATAAATTTTGAGTCACAGTTTTCTCTTAAAAACACATAATATTATCTAGAGTAATTAGTAAATCATATCAAATTCACATAGTTATGTAATTACAACTGTTACATGCATCAAATCAAAATACAGGAAAAATTCTCAAATTAAATTTATTTATTTTAGGATTGACACCAAGTTACAAAAGTAATATGACAACCACTATAAAGATATTCGCTTACATAAACATGCCACATAGTAAAAAGAAATTTTTTTTCAGCCTGGTTTTAACCCTATGAACTCCTATTTTTTTTTTCAATTACCTATTACTAACTCCTTAAATAATTTACAAAACAGGCATAAAAAGTGGTCTTAAAGTTAAACAAAAATTTATAAAATATATATTTTTTTTACTATTACTTTACATTGAGTACAAAATAAATAGAATTGTTTAAAATTAAGAACGTAATATGCACTTATTCAGTTTAATTTTGTCAGTGTGTACCTTTTGGAACATTCTCCTGAAGGTCAGGCTTCCTATCACAAGTTTTGCAATAGAATGTTGTCTATTTCTCTTTCCCTGTATTTTCCGATTGGAACACACCATATCATATAGTATTTATGTCTATATAAACTATTTAAAAATACATTTGATAATTTAAATAATTAAAAAAAATTGAGTTACTATAACGTCGAGTCTGTCTCGACATAAGAGTTGGTGTAAGAAACATAATGTCGAGCCACACTCGACAGAGGAGTGCAAAGGGTTAAATTTTCAAATTAAAGTATTTTAAGTTTATTGCTTGTATTTCAATTTCTATAGTTAAAGGATAATGTTGGAGGTTGACTTTTATTTGACATATTATTCTATTCATTTATTTCTTATTATTAATATTTGACAATTTAAGTGTTTATGTGTATGTTATAATTTATTAATAATAATAATTAAAAAATAAAAATTAGGAAAAGACTTCCTTTGTTATTATCTTTATTTACAGAACAGTATTGAATAAGACTTATAACATCATCATTGAACCGAAAGCTGAGGGTGGTACCGATTTAAATGATGCCTTTCTAGAGACAGGACCAGGTAAATATTGATGTCATATTTAAAAATGTATAACTAAGTGACTCTTATAACCAAAAGATTTGGAAATACAAAATTAACATGTTGTTTGTACATATACATGTTAGATTGTAACTGATAATTAAGCATTCTCATTCTGCTGAATGCGATCTGCTTTCACTGCATTCTGATCATGCAATGAGTTGACTATCCTACCCACAACTGATAATCAATTTAAACTTTTTATACAATGTGTCCCGTCACCAGTGTCGGAGCCTTTAATGGTGTGAAATACGGCATTTTTTATCGACAAATTGCCCCTCAAATTTTGTTTTTCTCTTACGGCCGCCATTTTGTTTTCTTGGTAACCAAGACATGGGCTCTCATACTAATTCGACCACCACTACTCATGTAAATGTCCTATCAACATAAAATTCATAGCTAAACATGTAGACAACAGTTACACAGCCATCATGCTTCAATTGTCATGGAATAAAAAATAGAAAAAAATTATTAAAGAAAAACAAATAGATTCCTTTTTGTGTATTTTTTAATTATTGGCTTTTAAGAAAAAAACCAAATTTGAGGGGCAATTTGTCGATAAAAAATGCCATATTTCACACCATTAAAGGCTCCGACACTGGTGACGGGACACATTGTTTTATTCTATGCTGATTCTTAGTACCAATTTTAAGAACGCACACATCTGAAACTTCGTCAATAGTTCGTCTATGGAATTCTGTATCATGAATTTACAGTGAATGATGGACAATCGGATATGTGTTAAGTCCATTACAAAATCAGTTAAAAATCAGTCAGAGCTTCATAATTCAGAAATACAGTTAGATTACTCGAATTCATCGGCTGTTGTAAGCCGTCGCGCGTCTCCGAATCAAGGTTTATACCTCCTCTGATAGATGGCGTTAGCTCCAATAAATCGAATTAACGCTTTCGAAGTTCTGAGGCATATCTACAATGTACATAAACTTCATGGTACATTGGTATCTACGCTCACACGGACCAGTGCCGCTCCAATTCCTCCCATACAGGACAGACAGTTTCGTTACTCACCACATACACACTCATGTAGCGTCTGTACACCGCACTCGTAGACCCAGGGTGCGAAGTCCCGGCCTTCACAATTCGCGCTTTACCAGATACAGGCATCTATCTGGGCGCTTCTCTCTCCCACCACACGGCGTATCATAGCCGAGGTCCGAGCCGTTAGAGGCACCCTATGGCTACCCGTGCTCCCTTTCTGGATGGTGCGCCGTAGTGAATCTATTCTGGTTAGGAGACTCCCTCATGGGAGATGATCCATCTAGAAAATTACGGTGGCTCGCTACTCTCGGCTAAGTATCTCGCCGTCCCAAAACCCGGTAGTTGTGGCGGTCATCTGCAACTAAAAGCAATCACACATAAAAGCTACGTTGGCCAATGGGCACAGATTACTTGATCTAGAGCAGGACTTTCCAACCGGGGCGTAGAGAAATATCAGAGGAGGCGTAATAGGTACGTTTGCATAACCGAAAAAAATCTATTTACGCGTAGGTAAATTAACTTTTCTGAATTATTATTTTTGTTGAAACTTAATTCAGGGTGGGCATAAAATATTTTTTTTGGTTCGAGGAGGCTTGGGGAAATAAAGGTTGGGAAACCCTGATCTAGAAGAAGATTTTTCCCTTGGCTGTCTTATAAGTGGCTACTCTGACAAAACCACTTTGCAGGCCCGCTCACGACCTATTCTTTTACCTCTATTGCTGCCGACGTTTTTAAACTTTCAGACTTTGAGAAGGACTCAGCGAGAGAATCTCTCGAGAGAATGGGACATGAGCGTTCAGTCTACACTAATATTATAAAGAGGAAAGATTTGTATTTTTGTATGTTTGCAATGAATAAACTCAAAAACTACTAAGCCGATTTCGAAAGCTACATTCAGTCTGAGTAACATAGGCTATATTTAATGCTAGAAAAAATTTAAAGAATTTTGTCCATTCGTGCGAAGTCGGGACGGGCAGCTTGGTAATAAAATTGATAATAAAAGTGGATTAAATAATCTTTAATTTAATAAGTCGGTCGTGTGTCTTTTGAAAATTATTATTTTCTTGTCCCCTTAAAAGCCTTAATTCCCTATTAATCATAACAGGAGTTTTACCTTGTTTGCACTGACGGAAGTTCTTCGCCCGGAAGTGACGATAGCGCATGCAATTACGCTGAACTATCCGAGCCTTTTTAAATAGAAAAAACCGGGCAAGTGCGAGTCGGACTCGCGCACCGAGGGTTCCGTTAAATATTTTTATTATATGATGTTACTAAAAATTTACGGTTTTCGCATTTTTTCCTTTATCTGTGCTATAAGACGTTGCTTTGTACCAAATTTCAAGATTCTGAGTTCACGGGAAGTACCCTGTAGGTTTTGATTTCCTTGCGAGTGTCGAAAATTTGCGGAATTTTGCGGCATAAACGGCTGTATCTTTTGATTGCGTTGGCTTAGAAGTTTGAGTTTTTCACAGCTCCAAGGGACAGTAGACCTGAGTATTTGATATAAATTTCAGCTTGATACGTCCACGTGTTTCTGAGAAAAAGGGTCTTGACGTCTTAACAGACGTCAAGACCCTTTTTCTCCTTAGACCGTCCGTCGGACGGACGGTCAACAAAGTGATCCTATAAGGGTTCTGTTTTTTCCTTTCGAGGAACGGAACCCTAAAATGTGGTAAAAATTACGTTAAGGTTAATACTAATGCAATTGACCATGAGAATTTAATACAATAACCTCAATTCTGTTTCCAGAAAAAGTACTCCCTGTTACACCACAAGACGTGAAAGCAGATATAAGTTGGCCCCATTGCTGTAAAAATTTATTTCAAGAAGAACAAAAAAGACCGGAAGATGTTTGGTCAGAACCGGATAGACCTTGGCCAGAATGGGTTCCTGATGGTGCCTGGGGGCTATTAGGACACACTGACCAAATTTGGCAGAATATACCACCGGTAATACTTTGATTATTATATTATTGGTTACCACGAGCCCATTAATGTTCCCCTGTTGGGATCAAACACTATGAAGCACTATGGGCCAGAGCCCCCCACGGGAACCTAATAAACGAGTGTTACGGGGGAGGGGTATGCCAATTTCTTCTTTATTATAGATAATTTTAGTTTATCTGGAAATTATCCTTTTTGGATAATTGTGTGCGATTGTTTGACAAATGTTGCCAGCACCAGATTTTAGCACTTTATTTATTTATTTAAAGGTACACTGACAGATTATTGTCATATATATAACTAAATATATAAATTAACTTTGGTAATTGTTTCATAGTGCCCCTTTGATTTACTATTTCTTAAAGACATAATAATATTGTGAATTTCATTATCGGTCACCAGATTAAAAAATAATTTATGGTTATTTGATTTTAAATTTGTAGTGTATTTATTATTGTTATTACAAACCGCAGTTTTTTTTTAAAAACGCCATTAATATTCATTAAAAATATCAATTTGACATGCGTCAGTGAGTTTCATTTTTTTTTTGTCATTGCTTTGTCCCAGTACTTACTAACATATGATACTAGGTCTGCAATGCTACTGCTGTTTGCAAATACTGAGCGAAGCACTACCTTACCTAACCTCACCTAAATTTCATCAATGTAGTCTCAGCGGTTTGGATGTGATTAGCTTTTGAATTTTTCTTTCGGTGATTATTCCTCCATGGTGAAGTCTATATTTTTTTTACATGGCCTATGTTATAATCATGTATGTTCATGCCAAAATTCGTTCGAATCGGTTGAACCGTTAAGTAGCAGGAGGGAGACAAGCGAAATTTGTGAGTTGCCTAAAAGAGAGCTTCGCTCAATAAGATGATTGATTGTTACCAACAAATGTGGATTGTATTATCTGAAAAATAAATTAATTTGATTTGAATATTAAAGTATGTACGATTCATGTCTTTGGGTAGATCAGAGGCCTTACAATATAGCGATTTAAGTTAGCTGTTGAAAAGAGACGCCACTATAGACCGCGTATGGCGGTGTCTCACTTCGACAATCGAACTTGCATCGCGCTAAGAGCATGGTGAGGGTCAACTCTAATTTAGACTAGAATCTTCTTTAGTATTTTTTTGTTTTTAAGCAGCAAGAGTACATAACGATGCCGGTGTTGTATCCCGGACAAGCTTACTACGCGAACTATGGGGGCTGGCAGTACAACGACGGGTGGACGCAAAATGCGGGAGACGCTAATGGATTGGAAGGTAAAAAATACGCAAAATAATGTCTTAAAATTGCCGCAATAGAGTTACAACACGCCGTTTGTAACTCTAGTAGTATTATAATTTATTTTATTTTTTTGCATTTTGAATGCTATCTTATAACACTTATAACGTAAATTATTTTATTAGAAAAATATTAGAAAAAATCTACTCGGCTCACAAGTAATTTCTCAGGCGGGTATCGAACCCGCAACCTTTGGATGCCCGGTCCAATGTTCTCCTAATTAAGTTCACTTGACTTTCCTCTCATTGATAAGACAACGCTTACAGTAATATACGAAACGTAACTCTCTTTCTCTTTCTATCTTCACTAATTTATTTGTCCTTCTCAACTGCCGTTCGCCTCGCCCGATCACATTTTTCGTAACGCTCTCATCATGCATTAATCAGCTTACTCTCCAAGCGTGCGTAAAAAAGTTTTACTTCAAAAAATTTTCAAGGTCAAACGTTAAATGGTCTGAATTGATGTACTCTCGGTTTTACAAAAGAGGTGTCTTATATCAGGTGACTTGTGTGATGGCGCTTTGTATCCAGACATTATCCTGGAGGAAGCCGACAGATGGTTACAGGCCGACCAGACAGAAGCGACTGGCACTGCCAATTTGGAGGTACACATATATAATTTATAATATACTAGCTAACCCGGCCACGCGTTGCTGGTATAACCCGGCCACGCGTTGCTATTGTAACGTTAATTGATTTTAAAAACTGTTATTCTTAGGCTTATGGTAACTATGCTAACTATATATGGTAACGACCAAGTCCTTCTTTTATATAGTAGAGATATATATAGATACTAAACGACCCGCCACGCGTTGCTTTGGCTCAGTTATTATAATTTTGTAAGTAAAAGACGATAAATTCGGCCATAATGCTCTTTATTTTTCTTTCTTTTTCCTATAAACGAACGAAAAATAGAAACGTCTGAATTAAACGCCCCCTAAGTCAGAACAAATCCGGCAAAATGAATCATCAAAATCGGTTGAGTAGTTTCCGAGTTCATCGCGGTCAAACACTGTGACAGGGAATTTTTATATATAAAGATATAGATATTATAAAGTCTGTTTTCCTTGTCTTTATATATCGTTTCCTGTTCTTCCTCTCCTGATCCCATCATTTGGGGTCGGGTCTCCTCACACTTCTGCGCCAAGTCATGCGATCTTGGGTTGTCGTTTCTGGCAACTGGGCTTTCTTGAGGTCTCTCTCTATATTCTTCCACCAGGTAGATGGGGGGCGTCCTATACCTCTTTTCTGTTCCGGCAGGTTTAGCGCAATTTGTACCACATGATCGTCGCTTCTTCTTTTAACGTGTCCATACCAGCGAAGGCGGTTTTCAGTAATTTTATCAGCAATCGGTGCAACTTTAAAACTACCTCGAATATATTCATTACGGATTTTATCCATTCTAGTTACACCTCCTGCCCACCTTAGCATCTTCATTTCGCTAGTATGTACTTTCTGTTCATGGGACTTCTTTGTTGTCCAGCATTCAGATCCATAAAGCATGGCCGGGCGAACTGCCGTTTTATATAATTTGCCCTTTGTTTTTATAGGAATACGCGGATCACATAATACACCAGTAAGTGCTCGCCATTTTTGCCAGGCCACGTTAATTCTGTGAGCTACATCAGCGTCAATATTGGCATCAGGTGTTAGTATGGAGCCCAGATATTTAAATTTTTCAACAGTGGGGATAGGTGTCGTCCCGATATGTACGATTTCCGGTGTAGTGTTTCCACTGAAAGGACATTTCATATACTCAGTTTTGCTCCTACTGACCCTAAGGCCGTATCTTTCTAGGGATTGCGTCCACGTATTTAGGAGCTCTTGAAGGTGTTCTGATGTGTCGGCAGCCAGTACTATATCGTCCGCGTATAGCATGGTCCATGGTAGCGGGGCCGGTATATCCCTGGTAAGATAGTCCAAGACAAGATTGAACGGAAGTGGGCTCAGTACAGATCCTTGATGGACGCCTACTTTGACCTCGAAAGCCTCACTAACCCCCGCCAAGCTTCGTACTCTAGTGGTGACATTATTGTACATGTCTTGTACCAGTTCAACATAGTACTAAGGTACATGTTGAGCACGGAGGGCCTGCCATACTACCTTGCGGGGTGCTCGATCGAAAGCGTTTTCGAGATCAATAAATGTAAGGTGTAGGTCTTTGTGGTTAATTCTATATTTTTCCATCATGATCCGGATTGTCTGTATTGCGTCAGTTGTTGACCTTGCCGCTGTGAAACCGAACTGATTTGGGGATATTTGCGAGATACTGGTGATTCGCTTATTGATGACTCTTTCCCATATTTTAAGTGTGTGTGAGGTCAAGGTTCATTTTATCTACTGCATGCTTAACTTCTGTCTCATTTATTTCGGATATTGGTCCATGTGTGGGTTCGCAGAATGCAGGATCTTCATTTGGGAATTCTTCGTTAAGAAGTTGTTCATAATACTCGAACCATCTCTGTCTTATTTGTAAGTTGTCTGTTAAAAGTTTCTGATCTTTGCTTTTTATATATTTATTGGTTTTTATATCCATGGTCGCTCTGTGCCTCGATTTTGCTACTTTAAGTACATTGTCTGCTGTTTTAGCACTTTCCAAATTTTTATAAAAGTTTTGGTTACTGGCTACTCTTTCCTGAGCTACGCATTTCTTCTATAAAGAAGCAAAGAAACAGGCTAAGAAATGCGACAACTATAAAGTTGTCCTTGTCTTCATCCAGTTGTGAGCTTTGCCATTTCTTAAAGAGAGCTTTTTTGGTTGTCAGTGTCTCTGTTACTTTATCGTTCCACCAGTTTGGGTCTTTTGAGTTTCCAATTAGTCCTTTTGATATTCCAAGGATTTCTACAGCTTTTGCTCTGCACTCTGTTTCAAACTTGGACCACATTTCTTCCGCGGTGCCATATTTTGCTTCCATATCAGTTTCAATATATTCCCTTACACCGGTCTTTAGCAAATCACCTTTGGGGCCATCCAGATCCTTCCACTTTGTCCTTGGTGTTCTATCGATTACGGTTTTTATCGGCTTGGGTAGGACGTATACGGCAACAATCAGGCGATGCTGTGTTGTCATAGGCTCACCAGGGATCACTTTGCAGTCTTTAAACTTGCTCTTCATTTTCATATCCGCTATAATGAAGTCTATTTGTGACATACATAGTTAATCGTTTCCTGATATCATTATTTCCTTGTCATCAAAGAAAACCTTATTAATACATTATGTTTTACGATCATGCCGTTTTCACGCATCCTGACATACATATCTCGCTTCATCAACTCTCACCAAACCTTTCATAAAAGATTGTCAGTCGAAAAATAAAAATAAAACATTATTCCAAAATATAACTACTTTAAGTACAATTTTTATAATTCGTTTCAAAACGAAAATTAGGTACTAAACGATTTGTAGGTTCCTTGTTACACATATTTTAACGTGAATCTATAATCTAAGATCACGGTGGTTTGTGTGTTTGTCTGTCCGCTCTTTTTCCATTGTATCAATTAACGTTACCATAGCAACGCGTTAACCGCAAGTAGTTCGTCTACCGGACGCTAGATGGCGCTAACGGAAATATATTTAAAAATTGAAAAAAATTAAAGTATTTTATCCACCCGTGCGAAGCCGGGACGGGCCGCTAGTCTATAATCTAAGAACACAAAGTTGTTTTGTGTGTTTGTCTGTCCGCTCTTTTTCCATTGTATACGCGTTACCGAGTCAGCTAGTCTATAATCTAAGATCACAAATTTGTTGTTTGCCTGTCGGCTCTTTTTCCATTGTATCAATTTACGTTACCATAGCAACGCGTTACTGGGTCAGATAGTTATAACAAAAAACAATAATAACACTAGTTTACACGGTTTTCATACCCCAGCTGAAAGTTGTTATTTTATTTTGTGTTCAGGTAGAACTATCCAGAAAAAATAATAAAAAAATTCTGTCACGTCTGGTTTAAAAAATATTTATTTTCTTGAAGGGAAATACAAAAATTTTAGGATTAATACAAAAATAAATTAAAAATGACTAATTTTTGCTTTCTTTTTATAGTTATTTGAATCAGTTTCTCTTATGATAGACCAACAGTAATCCCCTAACATATTTTCATCCCAAAATCCTTGATGTCGTTCTTCGAAAGTCCTTAAATCTTGGTGGAAACGTTCACCCTGTTCGTCACTCATACTTCCTAAGTTTTCAGGAAAAAAATTCAGATGAGAGTGTAGAAAGTGAATCTTTAATGACATGTTTACTCCCATATCATGAAATTTTTTCAATAAATTGTTAACAATTTCTTCATAATTTTCACTTTTTTTATTTCCCAAAAAATTTTCTACAAGCATTTTAAATGAGTTCCAAGCACACTTTTCTTTAACCGATAAAAGGTTTTCAAACTGAGAATCTTTCATAATTTTACGGATTTGTGGACCAATAAATATACCCTCCTTCAGTTTTCCCTCTGTAATGTTTGGAAATATTTTTTGCAAATACCGGAAAGCATCACTGTTTTTGTCAAGCGCCTTTACAAAGTTTTTCATGAGCCCCAGTTTGATGTGTAAAGGGGGTAAAGTGACGTTATTTGGATCGACCAACAGCTCGTGATTAATGTTCATTTTGCCCGGAATATACTCATTTCGAACAGGCCATTCTTTCCTTACATAATGATGTTGTTTCGCTCTACTGTCCCACAAACAAAGGAAACAACAGTACTTCGTGTAACCACCCTGCAATCCCACTAACATACCGATGACTGAGGTCGCCGCACACTTTCCATTGATGTTCTTTATACTTTATTAAATTAATCAAAGTACGCATCGTTTCATAGCTCTCTTTACAATTCACTGCGTGTCCTATTGGTATGGAAGGTTTCTTATTTCCGTTATGTAATAAAACAGCTTTGAGACTATGTTTCGAAAAATCTATGAATAGGCGCCACTCTGTTTTATCATAGTTTTGATTCATTGCTTCGAAAAGTCCCGGGATATCTGTGCAATAACAATATTCACCTTCTCTTTTGAAAAATTCTGAGTAAACTTTGCTTCTGTTTCTGAAAAACGTAACTTTTGTGTCTGGTAGAAACAAGTTCCATTGCTGTAAGCGGGAGCCAAGAAGCTCTGCTTTAGATCTTGATAACTGTAAATCTCGTATAAGATCATTTAATTCGGCCTGATTAATTAAATGTGGAGTGTTTTCTTGAGGTGAAAATTCGTCAGAATCACTAGAAATCGACTTAAATTCAACATCACTGTTATTGTCATCTAATATATTTGCACTCGAACTACCGGGACAAACTGGATGGGGTAGATCTTTTGAATGTAAAATCGGCTTAGTAACAGACGGAACATCGGCATACATAATACTTGCCTTATTTTTTTTGTTATATCCCAATGTCTTCGTAACACAAAAGTAACAATCATTTTCATGATTACTAGGTTCTCTCCATAGCATTGGCGAACCAAATGGAAGGTAAACTTTTTCTCCTGATGACCACTGGAGTAAGATGATTCTACAGCTTTCGCAAAACACGTGAGGCACCCACTTTTTATCTTG
The DNA here is from genome assembly GCA_927399485.1 of Calamotropha paludella. Taxonomy (NCBI): domain Eukaryota; kingdom Metazoa; phylum Arthropoda; class Insecta; order Lepidoptera; family Crambidae; genus Calamotropha; species Calamotropha paludella. The sequence goes on along the minus strand of OV656830.1, from coordinate 7,749,533 downwards.
ATTTGCAACAGGAAATCCAAAATAATGAAGATATGCAGTTTTTAACGAATCTACAATAGGTCTTCTCTTTTTTGAAAATATAAACTGTCCACAAACATAACAAAAACGGTCAGAACTTTGTTTGCACTTTCTGCTAGCCATTTTAAATCAATCCAAAGCAAAGTAACTGTCGTTTGAAGCGAACGAATAAACAATAAAATATCACCACCACGTCGGGTAGTTAAAAAAAAACAATTGACGGCAGAAAAAAAATCCGACGTGATAAAATATTTCTGCTAACACTTTTAGGTTTAGGGAAGGTAGATTAACATATTGACATACATTCGGTTCGGGGTATAAATAAAAAGTAAAATTTTGTAAACTAGTGTAATATTTATTTTTATATCCCGATTTAAAACTATAATATAAATTAATAATACCCGTATGTTATGCTTATAATTTTAATTATTTTCATGTATTTTTATTTTCTGAAGATATCGAAGCAGAATATTGATAAATTTATAAAAAACAAATATTTTTAATACAGGATGCATACTCGGCATCCTTGGAGAGCTTCATGCTTGGAGCTGCTGCGGCTCCACATTCATCAGAGCTCGATCTAAGATCACGAAGCGGTAAGTATTAATAATAATAATTAATATCAGATAACTAAATGATATAGAGTAATGTTTGTTTTATTTACGAGCATTAAGATATTAAAACTGTAGAACCATATCATATTGCATCAACTATTTATATTTATACTGTTGTGTTTTTGCTTTCGGCCGACTTAGTGTGACATGATTCTACGGTATAAACATTATTACTCGTTTTACGTTAATCTAGTAGGCTTCCAGATTAAAAATCCCACCCAATATTTAAAGATAAAACAGTACATTTTACACAAAATTACTGACAGGCGGCAAAATTATTTTGCGGCTAATGACATAGAAATCGTGAGTGTGTTTTTGCGCAAAGAATAAGAATAATTATTTTATTGCACACTTACAGACCTGTACACTCGCACGCACATACTATATACTCTATGCTATAAAATAAAATCCCCTTCTACTATTTTCTTATGTCCAAGGAAAAGCGAGTCAACCCCAATATATATATATTAAGTAATAATTTATTTTTATTTATTATTTTGCCGGGAACATGGTAACAAGATTGTCGTTATCATAATATTGATCAATATGTTTCGCTGAACCTACAACATGCAAAATTATAATTATATACTTTATAATTAAATAAAAATTATTAATCGTCATAAAGGGACAATTGCTTCTTTAAATCTCACTCATGAATGTTTGTCATGTCTACTGCACTACGAAAGCAGGTCAAATTTAACAGCGTTCTGAAAATATTATTGTATTCTAAAATCATTTAAGACTCTTTGGGTATAGTCGTGTGTTCTAGTGTGTTATGATTTCATTTACTTTACATATAGACTCGGGACGGTGCACTAAACCCGAGCTAATATAGAACATTTTGAAAGGGCAATTGATTTAGTTACTTAACTTTGGTTGAGAACTATCTATGTAATGTTATCTAATAATAATAAAATAATAACATTTGTTACATTCACACCAATTAGTCTAGCCCAAAGTAAGCACTGTAAAAGCTATAGTTATGGATAGACAAACATATATATACATAAAGTAGCGGCCCGTCCCGGCTTCGCACGGGTGAACAAAGTTCTTTAAATTTTTTCTAGCATTAAATATAGCCTATGTTACTCAGAGTGAATGTAGCTTTCCAATGGTGCAGGAATTTTTGAAATCGGCTTAGTAGTTTTTGAGTTTATTCTTTGCAAACATACAAAAATACAAATCTTTCCTCTTTCTAATATTAGTGTAGATAAGTGATATTCATAAAAATATATACAAATACCTATGACTAAGGTAATCTTGGTTTTTATGACACAAACATTTTCCCCTTCGGGACTCGAACCCCGGACCATCGGTGCTAAAGACAGGATCGCTACCGTTGCACCAAACGGTCGTTAATCTGTAATCTAAGAACACAAATTTGTTGTTTCTGTGTTTGTCTGTCCGCTCTTTTTCCATTGTATACGTGTTACCATAGCAACGCGTTACCGGGTCAGCTAGTATTCACATAAATAAAACCAGTTTTATCCAGTCCACGACGCATTTTAATTGTTTTTCATATTTAACGCTGACGATGACGCGATCACAGGATCACTAAGGTAATGGTTGTCGTATATGTGCTATTCACTACCTTCCAATATTTTTAGTAGGCACGTTTTTAACCGTTTCATTTATAAAAATAAAATAAATTAAATTTAACAGAAAATTCACAAGTAAATTCTCAGGCGGGATTCGAACCAGCAACCTTTGTCTGGTCCAATGCTCTCTCTTTTGAGCTACTGAGCCTTGTGAACACGCGTCGAAATTTTCTAGTGCTTCTCTACTTTTTATACTGTGGAACAGCGTTATCTTATCAATTAAAAAAAAAAACTCGTATTTAAAAGAAATATTTTTACAATGTTTGGACAATTGATTAAGATGAACGTGCCCTTGTGCCCTTTATTTTTTTATTCTATCTACGAGAACTGTAAACTGATGAGTTGATTACCAGTTCGGAAATTGAGAGGCCCTCCCCAATTATCTATTATTCCTTTATTTACTGAAAACTTTTTCATTTTTAATAATTATAACAATAAAATATTGGTTACATTCTATTGGGTATTGTTCAGTATCGAGCGAGCCGGTGCAAGAAGCGGGGAGATTGTCGCCGCGTCGTCGGCAACTGGCGGTCGACGTCGCGCGACACGCCAACGCTCTGCGGAGCTTGTTGCACGAAGCACGCTCCCGCGATCAGGCAACAACACAAAATTTTTTATGCACCTTACAACCATTTCATTTAGTCTTTACAATTTGTAATAGTAAACTTTGTGAACTCTTAACGAAATATTTGATTTCTCTACTCTATACAATGTGTCCCGTCACCAGTGTCGGAGCCTTTAATGGAGTGAAATCTGGCTTTTTGTTATCGACAACTTGCCCCTCAAATTTGGTTTTTCTCAAAAAGCCAATAATTAAAAAATACACAAAAAAGAATCTATTTGTTTTTCTTTAATTATTTTTTTCTATTTTTTATTCCATGACAATTGAAACACGATGGCTGTGTAACTGTTGTCTACATGTTTAGCTATCAAATGACCCCTTTTTAATGTTGATAGGACATTTACATGAGTAGTGGTGGTCGAATTAGTATGAGAGCCCAGGTCTTGCTTACCAAGAAAACAAAATGGCGGCCATTTTATAACCGTTAGAGAAAAACAAAATTTGAGGGGCAATTTGTCGATAAAAAATGCCATATTTCACACCATTAAAGGCTCCGACATTGGTGACGGGACACATTGTATATTACCCTAATGTAAATAATAAATGATTTAAATATTTGTCGACAATACGAGGTTCTGCATTCGAGGACTGAGTCGAAGTAGAAAATGGACTTCTCTATTTTGTCTCGCATGTTAATATATCTCATACCCCACAAGTGCTTCAGCTTCTAAATTTTGTTTCAGAACAATGTTAAGGGAGTATTCTAGTGTAAAGGAGTGAATTTTAGGAGATTTTGGCAGAGCTGTAGAAAAAAGACAATATTTTTACAATTCATTTTTTATGGGTTATTTATTTACATTACGAAAATACAGAAACAATTTAAAAAAAGGTTAAAAAAATTAAAAATGAGCAGCTGATGAAGTAAGGGATCTCAAAAAATTGACACGTGATCATACCCACGATTCCGACCCTCCTAGCTATCTTAAAAATAAGTCTGGAACTATGGAAAAATTAAAAAAATAACAAAATGGCGGCTGCCTGAGAAAAAATCAATTTTTATACGACATTTTTTATTCTTACGTTTTTTTTTAAACAATATAATTTTAAATTTGAGGGTGCGCATAGTTCCGGATGAAGACAAGTGTCTTTGAGATGACTCTCAAAAAATATCAAGTAAATTGGTCCAGTAGAACTTGAGAAATCATGGGTATCAGACATTACAGTCTAATGTCTTTTGTTCGATTAGTTCTGGCCGAGCCGGTTTGGATGCCGCGTCAGCAAAATACCTATGTCTCTTAAATAATTTGAATTTGGGAAAATCCTTTTACAAGCATATTCTTAAATAGTTAAACTTTGAAAATATGGAAGAAGAATTTTTATTCCTACACTAGAATATCCCCTTAAAACAAACTAGGTATAACAATATTTTATAAAAAACTATAATATGTATTTTTTACAATAACACTAGTCTACCAAAGTAGGCATTGTAAGGATTCTCTTATGGATACCAGAGTAACGTAGCTTCTTATATGATTCAAAAATAAACAGAAAAATATTTAAATACTCATGACTCAGGTACAAATGCTCGTATTCATCAAACAAAACTATCAGGACTCGAATCCGGGACCATTTGGCTTAGAACGGATCACTCTCGCTTGGACTAAACGGTCGTTATATTACTAAAGTCTGTTCATTTTAACTTGTCCTATTTGGTAAACAATCTTGGCACAACTTTTTAACGAAATCGCCCATTTAAAAATAAAATAATAACAAAGTCGATAATTTATTACAATAAATCGTTATTATAGAATGAAATCTATTGAATCTAGTTATCAGTTGATTTTAATGCTGCATTTTTAATAAAAAGGAGTGCCAAGTTTGTTTACCAAATAGGACTAGTTAGGATGAACAGACTGTACATTATATTATAAATATTATTAATAGTATTTCCATGTATTAGTTATGAAGATAGCATATCAATAACTGATCACTTATAAAACTTGACTTTAAACAAAAATGAACCTTAACACTAATATAATAAATTCTGTTCCCCAACAGCTAGCCAGCAGTCGTTCTATTGATCATCCTTGGGAAGAACCTACAAGAGACCCTGGGCCTTCTATACCTAATCCGACATCTAGGCCTTACCACTATAACTCACTAGATAGGCAAGAAACATTTGTTAAAGACTCATTTGTCGCTGGGTCTTTTAAAACGGTTGACGAACTGCCAGGAAAAGGGAGAGGACGACTTAGAACAAGGCCTGGAGTCATAGGTATCGGAATGGGACGACCGTATCGGCTATAAGTAAAACAAGAAAAACAGATTTGAGCTTTAATACCATATATCTAAGTTTCTCATTACATTGCCAAATATTTGTTATATTATTGTGAGTATGGAAATTATTGTAGTACTATTTATAGTGTAAATAGGCTGCCTCGCTTTTACAGCCTTAATGTTTATTTTGATCTTTGTACTAATATTTGTAAGTGTAATACCATATAAAACTTATATCTTGTTATATCACACAAAATTCTTATATTGTGTGATATCAAACAAATCTCATATCGTGTGATATCACACAAACTCATATCGTTTCATATAACACAAACTAATGTTGTGTGATGCGATATCAAATAAAACTCATATAGTGCGATATGATATAAACTAATATTATTTAATGTGATATCAAGCAAAACTTATATCGTGTCATATCACACACACTAATATTGTGTGATGTGATAACACATAAAACTCATATAGTGTGATATCACACAAACTAATATTGTGTAATGTGATATCACACAAACTAATATTGTGTAATGTGATATCAAACAAAACTCATATTGTGTGATGTGATATCAAACAAAACTCATTGTCTAATATCGCACAAACTCATAATTTGTGATATCAAACAAAACCCATATCGCTTAACAGCATACAAAACTTTAATATCGTGAAATGTCACATGAAAGACTCAAAACGTGTGATATCACACAACTTTCATAGTGTGATTTTTAAATAGGTGAAGCTAAATTTAATGAGTGATAATCAGTAATTGACATATTTTACCATGTTGATTGCTTAACGCTTCAACATATCTGATGGCGAGGAATAAGACCGGATCCTTACCCGCACTGGTCCACGTAGTAGCTACGGACTATTTACAACACTGGAATTTAATGTGATATTAATATCTATAATCTTTTGTATACAATACTCAACAAATATAAATAAATAGATTCACTGGAATCTATATTTATTAGATCAGACGTAGCTTAAGTCTTAATGGTATTAACTTGTGTTGCTTAACTTTGGTGATGATGATTTTGGTGATGATAATATCGATAATCCGAGGGTATTCATATAAAAATTATTAAATTAAAATAGTAAAAATTATAGTTTGATGATCCGGAAAAATAACCAAATAAACTTTTTTGAGTCATATTTGTTATGAAGATACAGAGATTTATATAATACAACAAAATGATTATAAACAAAATTGGTTTGTTTTTATTTTTTTGTGAAGTTAATTTAGTTTATTATTTATTATTGCTTGCGCACTCAATAATATAGTGTAGTCGGAAATAATACCAAAATAGTCGAACCAAGTATTTTTTTATTAAGTCACAGTCTGATTTGTCACATATAAAAATATTACTAGATTCTCTCGATAAAACTCAATAGTTACTTAATTAATATTTTTCGGGTTATCAGATAGAATAGTTACTATTTTGGTAAAATTAGTTGTAAGTAAAAAAAAAACTACATTTTTTTTGTGTGTGATGAAAATGATAACTCATTTATGATTTTAATTAAATGAACTGTGTTTGTTTTGCTGACTGTACTTATACTGGTGTGAGACATATTTAGTTCTTGCACTTTTGCGCACATTATAATTTTTTTTCTGTCCTGACATTTCGACTCCGTTACAGGAGCCGTGATCACAGTATGATTGAGGCAATGGTATAAACCTAATATGACGACCATTGTCTTATTATTAGTCAGAATTAAATAATAATAATGCGCAAAAAACCGTAAAAAGTTGTTTCATCTAATGAACACTTTTTATTTCTCATAACGGTAATGTTTCCTTTAATATTTTGTAAGTAGTTAACAAAATGATAATTGGTTGATTTCTCTTTATGTAAATGTTGATTATTGTGGATTTTTTGGTCTATATCTCAAATATCATATAAAAAATCCTCTACTTTTTCGAGCAAGTCTTCAAATAGACACTTGAAGCTTTTTATTGGCTCATTTGATAATTAATTAGGCATAAAATTCTCGGTATTTTTTTTCGTTTTCTTGTATTTTTTAAAGTTTGTGATATATTTGAGGATTTTCAGGGAGATTTATTTTTTGTCTTTGACATTGTTGTACCAAAGGAAAGTTTCTTTAATTGTCGCGAACGAAAAAAAAATAATTTTCTCTTGATGATCTAAAAATTAAATAAGATATAAAAACTTAAAAATTGTTATTTTTAAATGAGTCTATAAAATTAAGGGGTAAGAAATATGTTCTCAATTCCAGTCTTATTTTTGTTTTCAATTAAAACTATCTTTGTTGAAAAATACTGTGCCATTTAAATGTTATTTATATTTATTGGCGATACAAATGCATATCAAACTAAAGAGGGAGAGAATCGATTTTGCAGAGCGTCGTCTGTTACTCGTCTACATTATTGTTAAAGGAGTCCCCACATAAACGTGCGTCCTTTATTATTATAGTCATGCCATCCCTTTCTGTCACATTAAACTTAATCCTCCAGAGCGAGAAAAGCTGCAAAATCCGTACAGAATCTGTGAACTACAAGGCCGTCATAACCTCACTCGCCCTAAATGACTACGCTTCTGTGTAACAGAAAGGGATAGCGCGATAGAAAAATGTCAAAGGACGGGTCTAAATGTGGGGACACCCTAACAGCTCCTAGTAGATACCGAAGTGTTAGTGCTTCGCGCGACAGAGACAACGCTCTACAAAGCCAACATTAGCCGGTTATCTCTCTCTTTCGCGCAATGTGTGTTATTATCGTCGGGTACTGTTAGTTAAATAATTTGTGCATTAAAAATGTTTTGTCAAAATATTTTTCTACTTTTGTTATATTAAGTATGTACTTAAACAGTACTTAGTAAGTTACTGATTACTAAAATGTAGGAAGTTCTTAGTTTATATTTTGTTAAATTACTTTGATATAAATCATGTATTTCCGAACTTAAAAGTATTTTTAAAGCGACTATTTTTTTAAACCACAGACAACAGGACTCAGACTAGCGTTGAGTTCAATATCATATTTATCTCGTCACATACTTAAAACGTTGAACAGATTTTATCTAAAAAAATATTTAAATAAATAACTGTAAGATCGGATGTAACTGTTGAAACACTAAGAGAAATATTTAGAAAACCCCAATTACGTCATATTAATGTCAAATTAAAACTAATAAATGCTGTACTGTTAAATTTGCTGACTGAACCGAGTCTATATATAGCGTTGTGTTGAGTTGTCGTCTTGTTGAATCTATGCATATTCTTTTTTACGTTCTTAACTCCATAATTAAGAATCTGTATAAACTTTTTAATACAGTTGCTAAAAAAGTGGCGTATTGCAGGGACGTATAGCGTTCGGGATGTGGGCTATTACATACTCGAGCTTTTTCATTATCTTTTCCGAACTCGTGCGTTCTCTTTCCCAACTGTCAAAATAATGTCTATTAAAAAGAAAAAACCGACCAGTTTTTACTAAAAAAAATCATAGAAGTTTTTATGATTTATGCAAATATTTTTTAAAAGCTACTAATTTGTTTTAATATCAGATTTAATGATTTGATTCCATGAGTTAGCTGAGGTTTCATTTCATTTCATGTCATTAAATTTCATTTTCATTTCATATCAATAAAAAAATCTACTGAAGACTTGGCTGTATGGGCATAATTCCCTTTGCCTACCCAGAATGGGTGAAGATAACAAAAAAATCTCTGCTTCTATTCTTTTACGGTTGGCGCCATTTTATTAATTAAAAAATTATTATAATTAATTTGCTTCATTTTTTCGCAACTGTATTAAAAATAGTTGTTCAGTACACGTGCGGAACCGTCATTGCAACTTGTTCCGACTGTCAAGACATTTGTCGGAACTCTTTGCAATGACAGGCTTTCCGCACTCGTAATGAAATATACTATTTCCTGTAAGAATGTAAAATCTTATATACGACTTTAAGAATCTGCCATCGAGATATTAAATAGACCTGTAAAAAACAACCACGCTGATTCCACCCGCTGTTGTTTTTTACAGGCGTATATTATCTTTATATATATAATTCTACTGTACGTGTGTATGTCACTGAACTCCTTCTAAACGGCTGGACCGTTTTGAATGATTTTTTTTGTATGCGTTTGGGTGGCGCCCTGGATGGTTTAGATTCACAAATCAGCCCGGCAGATGGCGCTGCAGTCGGCATAGCAACTCGTGGCCGGGTCAGCTAGTATCTTATAGAAATATGGCATTGCGAATGCAAAAAAAAAATACAAAGTTAACTTGCTCAGTTTTAAACGTATATCAGTGACGTTATTATTATGTTGTTGCATTTTTACAAGTGGTAATTTTTGCCATTTCAAGATTATGTAACTGGCAACACTAACACATGATGAATGGAGATCAGCTGTTGCTGTGTTTATAAAATAGTCGTCGGTTAAACCATAATAAATGTATAAAAAAAAGAATCTAAATTCTGTATATTTTTCTTGGATGTTATTCGAGCATCATTTCTTTGTGAATTACATGTTTTCGTTATAAAATCAGTTTTATTTTAACCTTCTAAATTAGACCAACAAGTATATGTCTGCTGATCATATTTTAGACTGGCAACAAATACGATATCTAACGCAGTTTTACTAAACCAACTTATCTTAAATTTCAGACCGGAGTCGAACCCGCAACTTATTGCTATCCGTATGACTCATCGACATTTACTATACTTTGTCTAATGTAGGATGATACTTTTGACAGTTGACACCTATATAGAGGATAAAGTTGCTTTTGCAATGTCAAGCCAAACAAGGAAACAAACGCAACCTTAGTACGTGGCAATAAGTAAGTGACACCTGTCAAAAGTATCATCCTACATTGGACAAAGTATTAATGGACATGCTGTACCCGTATAACGTGCAGTAATTTCTTGGTTTGAGAAGAGTTACGAAGATGGCATATGCTTTCGGACTAACGCTATCTCTTTCCTTTTAGAAGATTGGCTCTCAATTTTTATGACAGGAACGGCATATATTTTGAGAGAGATAAAAATAGTCCGAAACTTAGTTTTATCTCTTTCTTTCGTAGTGCCACAATTCTCACCGCTAGGGCATGTCCATTAGTATATGTCGATGGAATAACTTCTCTTACAATTAAACTACCGAGACGCTAACGAACCTGTTGGTCTTTATAGCGATTGATGTAATTCTTATACAGAGCCATCGCTTTATTTTTTAGGTAATAGCTCGACTAGGAGTCCTAGGGATATCGTTAACATAAAGAGCAAAAAAATGAGGTATGGCACAGAGCTTTGAGGGATTCCAACGTAGATTGGGAACGACAACACATCGGTATTTATGCATCAGCAGGCTTGCAAAAAGATTTAGTAGACTACAAATTATTAATATGTATTATGTTGATAGTTTATCGGCCAGGCTTCGAAGTTTGTCTCAAAGTCTCGCGCTAAGGAGATAATTGTGGCTCAGCTGTAGTTACTTTACCTGGATTTAGAAAACTAAACGATATTGCGTACATTGGATAGGTCTGAGTGGGTCTCGCGTTTAAGCGAAATGGGTCGCTGTTTTAGCAACGTAATTTCAGTGTAACGTAACGAAGCGTCGACGTAGAGAGAGTATGATTTGTTAATTGGTAATTTGCGGCTAAGTTTTTAAGTTTGTTTCGCGTAAAAGCGATTTAGGCTTAGCTGTAGCAAGATTACTACAGGTTAGCAACCTGGTATTTTTGAAGTGAAAACTTCTTTAGTTGTTGTGATTTGAAAGTCGATGAAACGAAAAAGAGACAGACACAAATTCATAAGATTTAACGTAGGAGAAAACGAGATAGGAAGCATTATACAGTGTCTATTTGAAACGAAAAAGCGACAGTATAAAGAGACAGACACATAAATTCACAAGATTTAACGTAGGAGAAAACGAGATAGGAAGCATTATACAGTGTCTATTTGAAACGAAAAAGCGACAGTATAAAGAGACAGACACATAAATTCACAAGATTTAACGTAGGAGAAAAATATAGGAAGCATTATTTACGTGTTTGTGTGCGCATGCATAGTGCAAAGCTTGAGAGAAGGCATCACAACACAACAACATGCTTTTTTGTTGTCTTTTTCCAATTGCAAAAAAAAAAATGCAAATTTGCAGTATTTACGACTATATGAGTTTTAACAGCATCAAAAGGTTGACACAAATATCTGGCTGTAGTATTCAGAAGTTGACTAGAAACAAATAATATGTATAGATAATTAATAAAACTTCAAACAATCAGTCTCTTACGAACCATTTATTGCCACTTTCCGTTAAAAATAATATTATACAATTTTACAGTAGCTGGTAATACTGTATAGAACTGTTTTACTAAATTAAATATATTTAAACTTAACACAACTGATGCTAAACTAAGGTTTTAAGACAATTAGAAATTTCATTGTAGATGTAGTTTTGATTACAAATTTTTTTGATGGGACACGCGATAGTTTGTGTATTTTAATACAGTAATAATAAAGTAATAGACTACACGTCACAATTCTTAAAACTTTTATATATTGATTCTTTTACGTAAGACAGGCAAATTTGCTAGAAATTTATGACAATAATAGTATGAATAACATACAGAATAATTTCTTAAATGAAGTTATACAGAAAAAGGAAAGCTATAAATAATCCACAAATGAAAAGGAAAATAATTGCCAATTTTTTTACAACTGCAGTGAATTTTTATTTGAAGAAAACCAATTTGTTTTATTTCACGTTTTTGGAAAACTTAAATCAACTTTATAGTTACAAATAATCAGTAATACAAATATAAGTATAAACTATGCTTATGCTTATCATACAAGCATGTTTGATTTAGGATTCGAATCTAGAACCGTCGGCGTGTTGAATTAACTAGTAGTCAAAATTACCAATAGGTTCACTGCAAAGAAAAACTGTACCGTGCACCATCTTAATTTAATTAAAACTATTATATACATTACATTTGCCTTATGGCAAGGAAATGTAACTTATATACACGTGACAAATAATTTTATTGCTTACGTTCGTTACTGGACAAAGTTATTCTTGGGCAATTTTTATCGCCATCACGTTCACATTCCTTTCTGCCAAACAGAAAAAAGCGCTTGCGAGCGCTTACCAGCGCTGAATAACAAACTAAATAGTTTTCGGCCAGGACACGTTTGCTAACTTCAGTTGCGCTGACAAAATCCGCCATTTTGCTCAGCGATCGCCATTTTTCTTACAAGCGCTCGCAAGCGCTTTTTTCTGCCAAACACCGATTGATTCTTGACTCTACATACTATTTCCAATACTAAATCTAAGATAACAACTAAAATCCCGCCATTTGACTGTCTAAACTAGCATTACAGTTATATCAAAACGATTTGCTTGCAAATGTCATATTAAAGACACCGTGTTATTCATAAAACCGTCAACCGCCTATTGAACTTATTTTAAACTGTTTGTCTCTTTCCGTCAAATAGAAGTATGGCTTTATAGAAAAGGACAAAACACCTCTATACATAAAATAGGATTATTAACCAGATTTTTTTGGAAGTTATACTTCTTTAGGCGCGTTATGAAAAAATAATGAGAGTGAAATTTTAAGATGCGCGCGCATCACTGTGACACAAAATTATCATGTTGAAGTTAGCCGCAAAAGCGACATAGGATGAAGTTGGCCGCTAATTATGAATATGTGTGTATGTGTGATTTTAAATTATATATTGACAATATTTTATATAAAATTATAATATTAGTTATCTTTGTAACGATAAAGAAGTAAAAGTTCTTACGTGCGTACATAAGTCAACAGTTTTTATATGAATAACACGATTAATTAAGGACGAGAAATGCCTAAATTAACTAAAATATTACAAACTAACTATACAGTTTTAAAATTCTAATAGTGTGAAGTTATCTACAAGCTAATATTTGAGCCGAACCTCTTTTTTAACAAAGTATTACTATATCTAACTTACATTGAGAAAAAAATAGAAACTATGTCGCTTACTAAGTTGGGTTTAAAGATTGATTTTTTTTATTTCATATTATTTTTTTTATTTGTACAATAATTAAAGTGTCACTAAACTAGTCGTTAAAGTTTATAAATGCGTTCGTTTTTTAAATTTCTCTTATAACAAGTATCAGACTATAGTGCGTAACGATTTTTATAACTATTGCAACAACTTACTTCTAATGGACGTTAGAGAAATTAAGTAGTACTAAATTATGCCATCCGTACCTAAGGATATCGTGTGAATATACTTTTAAAAATATTCTTTGATAAATGCAAGAAACGCTAGCAGCTGCCATTGCCATAATTAAGCGACAAAAGAAATGAAAACTCTGCTTTATTTCGTATCTTATAAGTTTTAATTTTGCTTGAAAGTGAAATTGTTCATAAAATTCACGAACCATATCCCTAAGCACCGATGATTGAGACCACACAGACAAATGATAATATTCCTTAGACAAACTAATAAGTACACTTTATGAGCACCAATAGTACGTTAACAATTTTGCGATATTTCACTTAAATTGAGGGACCTAGTACTATATAACGTGTAACTAATATTTTAATAGTGCGACAATATAGGTATTAATTTCAATGAAAAATCACAAAATTGTTCTGCATTTGAATACAAGTAATTAATATTTATTTAATGGGAAATATATAAAAAAACATATTAAATTTAAAGAGATAACTGAGATATACGATAACCTCACCTATTAATCAACCAAAGAATCAATTCATCTCAAGAGAATGGTTGTATAGAATACTATAGTAATAAGACTTTTAAATAATTGAGCACACATTGCTATGCTCCATCACAGGATTGCCTGGTCAGAAGTTGAAGGAATTTGTAGCAAGCTTAGCTTATCATTGCTATCTTCACTTGTGTTACCAACCAACTTCAAGTCATTCAATTAAAACTACTGCTAAATTCAATAACCAATATAGCACGAAGCAGGGCTATTCTGTGTTTATTATATAGTGTTTATTATAAAAGGAAAAGAAATGATAAATTGTCAATCGAACTTTTTCTGAATAGGAAGAAAGACTGGATTAAGGGTACTCCTAAAAACGAATGCAGAACTTATACAATTCGATAGGGCGAAAACCAGCGCGATTTTTAACCCTTTGACAAAATTAGAAATAAATTAATAACCGATAAGACAGTAGCCAAATATATTTTTTTTTATTAATCCTAGAACGCAGCCTAAGATTTTTTAAAACTTGCAACACTGGAGGTAGACTCTGTACCAGGGTCGTCTGCTTAGGTACCTCCGTCTTACCTATTTCTGCCGCAAAGCAGCAGTGCTTGCATTGCTGTGTTCCGGTTTGAAGGGTAAGATATGGCAGTGAAATTACTGGGTACAGTGACTTTACATCTTATGTCACAAGTTGGCAACGTACACTGTGGTTCTTGGGGGTTGCAGTTTTGCTGCGAATCTCACAAGAGCCACATGTATTATAGGTGACTGTTACCACTTACCATCAGGTAGGCAGTTTGCTTGTTTGCCAACTTTCTGCAATAAAAAAAAAAAAAAAAAAAAAAAAAAAAAACTGTATTTACCGGGCTATTGTCTATAGTAATCGGAAACTGACAGTTCGTTTGGCGCGCTCATGTTATATTTTCCAAAGTTTTGCTGGACGTAAAAGTGTTGTAAATTGTTTTCAAAGCTTTAACTGACACAACATAAACAGACACCAATTTGACGTAAAATTGAGCAAATATCGTTGCCAGGAGAAAGAAACACGCAAAAAAATAATGTGATTGTGGATCCTTTATCCACAATGCAGAATTTTATTGGGACATATTATCACCTCGGAAAATAGATCTCTCAAGGTTAAGAAAATTCTAGAAGCTTCGAGACTAAAAGAGCTACTTTAACTTGAAGGCGAGTTACAATAGATATGCCAGGTGAGAGTGATTACAGTTCTTTTTGAACTGCTTAGCATTTAAACTCACATATAATAATACTTTGGTTTTGTTGCATCGTTCTATAATTAACAGTGATATCTTGACTATAGGAGCTCTATTTATTACTGGTATAGGTATTTCCAAGCAAAGTGAAGCGAACAAGCATTATAATGCAATATGACTTTTAAATAAGAAGATATGTTGACTCTAATCGTATACAAAGTTAGTAAAAATAAAATATCTGGGAACCATTTCCCAGATATTTTATTTTCTATATAGTTATCCATATAGTTATAAAGTTATTTAACTGTTTCTTTCTATCCTCAAATTATGTTTATTACGTATAAATACGTATAAAACATTCCAATTAATAAACATGAGTGTACTCTAAAGCAGACATTTTTTTTTTTCTTCAAAAAAAGAGAATATAGTATTGCTTTAAACACATTAATTTTTATGTGAATAGGTGTAGCCGCCTTGTTACTACGTGCGTTAAATTGCGTGTCAAACATCATATTGTATTTTTAATTTACTCTAAATAAATGTCTTTTCCCAACAATTATTTTTGGCGATTTTACTTGGTTAGTAGGTTAAGAATACGTTATCGATAAGTTATCGATCTTCTTAGATACACTATACATTTTATAATATATATGTAAGTTAGTAGAATAATGGAAATAAAAAATAATTTGTACAGAACTGTGTGGATATCGTAAGAAATAAATCAGGGGCGGGAATAGATAGAGAGCTAAGATAAGTTTTATAATATTCGATAATAATACAATATAAATTGAAGGTTAATCGATTAGAAAAAATATGAAAGATTTTCCAACACCAAATTCGATTGAAAAGTCGAAAAGAATATTCTTTAACCGCGCTTAAATGCTTACGCATGTAGTTTTGCATAAGCTTTAGTAGGGATGCAAGTTAAATTCGATATCGATAATCGCCAATATTTTATCAATTATAGGAAACTATTTCAAATATGTTCAATATAGTTATGTTCATTATAGAAGTATCGATTAATGCCAAAATCAATGTTTTACTGTCATTCTGTGGTGACACCTAGAGAAAGTAAATATAAATAGACTATTCAAATCCATGACACAAAATTACAAGGGGCATTTTAGTTTTTGGAATATAATATGGTAAATATGCATAAAACTAGTTTTGTTTAGAAAAAAATACAATATAATTAAGAATGTTAATTTGACATTCCAAAAATTGGAAATTTATTTAACAATACTGTTATTTCAGAGATATTTTTGCTTTTTTATTAAAGCGGTGTTAAAATGAGAAAAGAAAGTGTCTATTAATAATCATGCTTATTTTGATTAAGCTTAGAAAAGTAACCAGAATGTAGTTAAAGCGTTTTCAATATACATATGAAACAATTTGGAAGAATAACGATATCGAAATAATAATCGGTATTTAAACCTCGATATTATCGACTTATCTTTGCATAGCTACACTAGTTTGAATACAAACAGTCACCGTGTGTAAGCACCCTTATTAATTACAAGATTTCTTACAACCAAAAAGAAATAAATTAATCCCCGCTGCTATCCGAGGTGCTGGATTCGTCTTCTTCTACTGATGCTTCAGGGGTTGAGGATGTCATTTGTCCAGTGCCTGTTCGAACAGCTTCACTGTCGTCAGTTGTTCCAGCGTCGCTAGGTATAGCGAGTTCACCCAATAAATCCCTGTTGAAGATTACGCCAGTGTTAGTGATGTACCGGATATCCGTATCCGCGGATATCCGAAGAAGAAAGATTTGTATCCGTTATTTCTAATATGCCAATTATAATAACTGAGCCACAGCAACTCGTGGCCGGGTCAGCTAGTCACCACATAGTCGCTTTCTCTGTCCCTATATCCCTATGTATGCTTAAATCTTTAAGGATTTTGATGCGGTTTTTTTAATAGATAGAGTAATTCAAGAGGAAGGTTTATATGTATAATACATGCATAATATAGTAGAGCATTGCATCCGTGCGAAGCCGGGGCGGGTCGCTAGTTTAATTATAAAAACATTTGATTTTGATATTCTACTCTGCCAAACATCACACAGCAACTGCTGACGGTTATGTAAAAGTTAAGTAAGCAATTTTAAAGTAATTATTATTTTCTAAACCAAATTATGAATGTAACAAAATTACATTTTATTTTAGCCAACATTAATTTCAATTTTACAATTATTAAATGAGTATCGTGGTGTTTGCTGTGATTGGTTGTTAGTTTAAGAGGCGGTTTTCCCCCCCTCCATTTGATACTATAAAAGGTTTGTCTTGCTATCAATTGTGGCATTATATTTCTGTTTGTTGACGAGAAATAACCTCTTGCTTTTATTCAGCTATTTGATTTTGTACACTATGTACTCACCCGACGTTGTCCGGTTTCCGCCACTTAAAGAACTCGTCTCCTAAATTGAAGGTGAGATTGCTTCTCATGATCAGTTTAACTGGCGCAGGGCCCTGGCTCTCAGACTGGAGGCGTTCGCGACGACGTTCAGTATGGACTCGATGCTTCTCCGATTGAGTATCATCTGTGAAATTACAGTATTTAATTATAATAATAATTCTTACATCCACACTTATTAGCCTTGCCCAAAGTAACCTTAGGGCTTGTGTTGTGTTGTGTTGTAACGGATTAGACATACATACACACACACACACACATATACAAGGCCATTTTATAAACACCATCCAAATTTATATATTATATTCTTTGAAGAAAATAACGAAACAAGATTTTTTTCTTTTAATATCACTCAGTACTAAAATATTAAGTTAAGCCTAAACAAAGTTATCCGAGGAAAACTACCGATTGCTGTCACAGTCACGCTACGCACGGTGTTGTAGCAGATGATTACACGACCCCCGCCCCGCCCTCCCGTATTTCATTGATACATTACAATGATTTTCATAAGTTGCAAATTTAAACGAAAAAAAATAGGAACGTCAAATTGAAGAAGAGATAAGTTGATTTGTTCTTTGATTATAACAATATTAATCGATAACACTTTTAATAAATAAAAAATGAACATAAAAGTAAACCACACCTTAGGCACTTACGTCGCATTTTTTAAAATTTAATCAACTTATGTAGAATAATTGGTTGGAGTAAAGCAAAGGGTGTTTATTAACCACAGAATCTAAAAAAACACAGGGATCGCAAAGGCAATTCGAAAATCGCAAAAACAAATGCAGTGCCAAAACCTTAGTACCTACCTACCTAAGTTATTTTTGTCTATTTTACACGATAGGATAAAGAAATGTATAATTAATAGTTCTATATTTTTGTGAAAAATTTCACAAGTCTTAGCCGCCCTGCACACATTTTGCTTTACTCCAACAAAATAATTAATTAAAAATCCAAACAAAATACACTTACATGAAGTTTGAAAACAATCACTACCTTAAAGTGTAGGTAATTTCTCTCTAAACAGTCTTGCACGTTTATGAACATTGTCTTTTATTGTATTACTTGTTTTTTCACTTTGTCACTTCGTTAAATGCACGGATTATATTTATATTAAGTTCTCGAGGCTTTGGGCCTTCTTCACATAAACCCGTCGTTCAATTTCGCCCTCGATTTCAATGGCAAGTGTGAACACATTTCGTTAGGTAGATAATTATGCGACGTAAATGCGTGAACGCAACATTGTACATCGCGGAAAGTCCGCGGCTGACTGATTTCATTGCGCCGATGTCGTTACAACTTGCGCGCGCAGCTCGGTGGGGCGCTTCGGGCGGTCGGTCGTTCAACTGTAAGTACCTATTTTGCCAGTAACCAGCTGTTGTAATAATTCGCTCGGACAAAATTTTTTTTTGCGGAAATTTTACCTACCAATTTTTTTTCATAAATGAAGTGTTTGAATGATGTCTAATGCCTAGAAAAAATTTGGATGGTGTTTATAAAATAACCTTGTATATATACAAATATAATATTTATTGAAATATGTATAAAATACACCAAACGGTAAATAGCTCCTAAATTGAAGCTATTATCTTATTGGTCGATTATTTCCTCGCGCATCGCTAAGCTACCTCGTTCAGCTCTGGTGGAAACGCGCCTTTAACATACTAGACGAGAAGGCTTGAGATAAATATATACAAGGTGTCCCAAAAAATAGTGTCAAGCGAAAGTCCAGAGTTAGAGCACCTCTTGGAGTACCCGAATCACCCCCATGTATGTTCCGCGATTATTCGTAGTTTTAGAGTAATAATTTTTTTTCTGACTTTTTGAAAATTTCGATCTAAAGAACTTAAAAATTTTTATTAAAAAAAAGTTGAACATATTTTAATGTTTTTCTTTATGCCACTGAATTATCTTTAGTGCTTCTTTTATGTCTAAAATAATCAGCTTCGTAACTTAAGTGGAAATTTAGAAAACAGTAGTGTAAAGTCAAAATTTGAATGTTAGTGAATAATTACTTAAAAATTCATCTTTAAATTAAAAATCTAAACAGGCGAATTCATGGTTTCTAAGTATGTGTAAAAACTTCTCTAGACTCTCTGCTTTCATAATAATTAAAAAAAAAGTACTTAATAGGGCTACTTTGGCTTAAATCGGCCATCAAAGACAGCAAGGTGAAAATGTCATACAACTCGACTTCTGAATAATTTTTTTTTAAATTCCAATTATTTATTAATAAACCAAAAATGATTGTAGAAAAGCTAAAAATTTATTATTTGAAGGTCAAAAATAACTGTTCCTGCTGTCATCTTTAATAATAACCTTTGAAGGTTTATTATAACTTAATAAATGAAACAAAACATTATTTTCAAAGTATTTATTATTCGATCGCTTAAAGAAAGTTTTCAAAATGACGACCTTCGTGCTCAAAACATATTCTACATCGTCTAAAAAAGTTTTCTTTTAAATTTATAAATGCAATTCTGTTGTTTTTTATTGTTTCTTCCGCTTGTCTTAATTTTGTTCTTAACACTGTGACGTTTGTAATGCCCTTGGCGTATACTAATTCCTTGTAGTATCCCCACCTTGTAGTACGAAAAAATCTATGGGGTTCAAGTCGGGGGACCGTGGCGGCCACGCAATGGGCCCTCCACGACCGATCCATCTGCCTGGAAATGTTTCAGACAAATGTTGTCTAACATTTCTAGCAAAATGGCATGGAGCGCCGTCGTTTTGAAAAATCATATTTCTCCGCGTTAATAGGTCTACATCTTCTAATAAGACGCCGAGATCACGTCGTAGAAATTGCAAGTGGGCCTCGCTGTTCAGTCGGTCCGGTAGTTCGAACGGACCAATCAGCTGTCCGTTTAGGATGCTTGACCACAAATTGATAGTAATTTGTTCTTGGAAATTAGATTCCCTTGTGAGGTGTGGATTTTCAATACTCCACGAATGGTAGTTATGCGCATTAAACACCCCACATCGCTTAAAATGTGATTCATCAGTCCATAGAATATTTTTAAAGAAATTTTCGTTTTCAGCTTGTCTCCGTAACATTTCCTGACAAAATGCCACCCTTCTCGGGTAGTCTGCGGGCTTGAGCTGCTGAACTTTCTGGATGTGATATGGGTGAAAACGCTCTTGATGAAGTATTCGATGTGCTTGTGATTTCGGAATTCCGATTCGACGTTCTATTGTTCTTACACTAACTGATGGATCTCTCACCACTTCTTCGACCACTGATTGGACAGTATCTGGGTCACTCATTTCAGATGGGCGCCCCGATCTTCTACCTGGTAGGTGTCCTTCCATGTAAGAGTTATGTACTCTTAAAATCATGCGATGATCAGGCCAAGTTTCAGGCTGAGGTCCACCTCCATTTTGTACTTGCTGCCGGAACAACCTGGCTGCTTCAGAAGCATTTCCTCTTGCATATCCATAAAAGTAATGTATAAGAGCATATTCTTGCGATGAAAAAGACATCACAAAATGAAGAGCTTGAAAAGTCCGTTAAGAATGCCAAATTTGTCAAAATCCCGTATTCACACAAAACCAAATCGTAATCGCACTCAAGGTCCGTAAAGAAAGCAAAGTTCGTCAAATAATCACAAATGAGCGTATCGTACGTAAGGCGCAAACAAAAGCAGGCAAACGACTGGCGCCAGAACACAATAGGCGCTCGGACTACACCCCCCGCCTCATCCCCTTGTCACAAAGAATAGCATTCCTCATTTACAGTTATCCATTTCGCCAATGAGAGTGAGAGAGATAGCAATAATGCGGTCTCTTTCATATCCTCTCACTCGGGCAATTTTTTAGCAGGTAAGTACTGCGTTACATCCAACACTACAACCGATGATCCGCGAGAAAAATATTTAAATATGGGTTTCATGTAGTTAATTTTTGCTAAATTGTAATTAATCTGAACCTTAGAAATTATAAAAAGACCAGATATTTTTTTTATCATCTGATAGGAATTTGGTAAATTTTATGAAATTTTCACCTCGCTGTCTTTGATGGCCGATTAAAGCCAAAGTAGCCCTATTAAGTACTTCTTTTTTTAAATGATTATGAAAGCAGAGAGTCTAGAGAAGTTTTTACCCATACTTAGAAACCATGAATTCGATTGTTTAGATTTTTAATTTAAAGATGAATTCTTAAGTAATTATTCACTAACATTAAAATTTTGACTTTACACTACTGTTTTCTAAATTTCCACTAAAGTTACGAAGCTGATTATTTTAGACATAAAAGAAGCACTAAAGATGATTCAGTGGCATAAAGAAAAACATTAAAATATGTTCTACTTTTTTTTATTTAAAATTTTTTAGGTCTTTGGATCAAAATTTTCAAAAAGTCAGAAAAAAAATTATTACTCGAAAACTACGAATAATCGCGGAACATACATGGGGGTGATTCGGGTACTCCAAGAGGTGCTCTAACTCTGGACTTACGCTTGACACTATTTTTTGGGACACCTTGTATATTGCCAGACACTACATGGCACACACATCAAAATAGCAGCATATGACATACTTAGCTGTTACAGAATATTACACCATAACACAAATATATTAAATACCATAATTAAAAAACACTGCTGCACCTCCAGTATCAATAGTAGCCTTTCTTACATTCACACCAATTAGCCTAGCCCAAAGTAAGCACTTTAAGGCTTCTGTTATTTATTAATTAATTGTAATTATTAATTTTTATTGATTGTAGATCACAGGTTACATTAAGTTGTTAAAATATGATTAGTACAATGTGTCTTACTTCGTAAAGTATACAATATATTTTATAATATTTGTCATGCTATACAAATACAAAAAAATGTCAAAACAAACACTAAAGAAACAAGTTATAATAATTAAAAACATTCAATGCTGTAAAAAATAATAATAATTTAGGTTTTTGTGATTAAAAATTCGGATACACTGTAATAGCATTTTTGTACGAGCATTTCGCGAAGTCTCTTTTTAAAAATATTCATTTGATCAATGCAGCGTATCGATACAGGGATCTTATTAAAAATTCGTGAGGCGTTGCAAAAGAAACTCTTACTCATTAGTGCAGTTTTGCATGGAATTTGACGCAAATCATTTGGCTTACGAGAACATGTCCCAAAATTAAACAAATTCGGATTACTCTTAATAAAAACTGCAGTTTCGAAAATGTATAAACAGGCTAATGTCATTATATTATATTTTTCTTGCGACACTCTTTAAGTGTAAAGGTTTGATGTTATACTACTCTGCCGGCGTCATAGCTAAACTAAAATCAAGTCTGATTCAAAGGTCACCTTAGTACTGTAACGCTTGTACTAAAAAATTTGCATTTAAACATACACCCAACACAAACACAAACTGGGAAAAAATTATTAATCACAACATTGGGTCATTATTTTATATTAGTTAAATTATTTACATCATCAAATGTATTATTACTTTATTAGCTAAATTGACAGTAGTCAATTGGTTGTAAATTAAATATTTCATTAAGATCTAACACCTATTCATAACATTTTTATATTTGTATCTTGGGAAGAGCAGAACCTCCCACTACAAGCTTACTAGGGTGGTCAGAACCACCACATTTGTATATTAATTAGCCATGAGGGCTAAACTAATATCAAGTGAGAATGTGATCAACAAAATGTTCAACTCACCCATAACATATTTGACTTCATGTCTAACTGATTTTGGATCCATGTTGAGATCTGCACGAGACGGTTCAGAATCGCGGTCGTCCTCTACGCGATTCTCTTCTGCTTGGGACGGCTGTGGAAAGTTAACCTAAATTTAAGACAAGCCAACCGGTCTAATCCGATTTTAGAATTCAGTGGTAGTTGATACAAATGATCTATCTTACAGTAAATTCCAATGACAGAGATAGGCCAACTTTGGTTCGGTTCCTAGGCAAGCTTTGTTATTTTCTATCATTTTACAAAAATATAACTAAAGTATAATAGTCTGTTATTATATTTTATGTTATTGGTTTGCCCTTTGAAAGGATCACATTGGGCGTGATAGGTTGTGGCTTATTATCATTATTTTTTCTCAAATCTCCTGATACCAGATTTTTTTTGCACTTGCTACTTTTAAAACAGTCGGCAATAATGGCTGTAGTCGTTGAGTTGAGTTGATATAAGCTTCTAAGTCAACGCACTGATAGTTCCTTCCGATATTAATTTAAAATCTCCGCGGGCTTCAGAGTAATAAAAATTAACACAAACAGATGGACATAAAAGCGACATTTTTAGATTTCATTTGAGAGATATTGAGTTACGGAACCCTAAAACGAATCGAAAGCATAAGAAGTAATAAAACTTAATATATTTATAGTTCATTTCAATCAAAAAATCTTCATACGTTTATTTTCTTATTGTTACAGTTTGTACTTTTTATATTTATGAAACAAAATATTCCCTAGGTAAACAGTGCCTTTGGAAATTTGATAAAAAAAAATGTTAATAAATCGACATTATTAACATTTTCTAATTAAATGGATTTTGTGAAACTTACCCTATTCCGATGACCACGTGCATAAAGGTTGCGCCTTTCACCACGGTATCTTGTTTCTCCTAAAAAAGATTGGTTTTATTAAGAAATAATAGTGAAAGGGAATATTCATGATTGTTTTATATATTTTTAATCGAATATTTACATAATTATAGAAAGGTAGCAAATATTCAACCCCAAAAAGTAATATATGCTAAAAAATGATTAAAAATAGCCAACCGAAACGGGCACGCCGGCCATTTTGGCGCGCTTAGTGTGTCGTCATAATCTATGAGAACAAAAAAACGCGTGAAAATGACTTATGGACCGACTTAATTTTTCTAATATTTTTCTATTAAAGGGGAATTCCCACGCTCCACAGTGTTAGGGGCCCAGGATGGACAGCAAAAATTAGAATAATAATTCAGAGTTTAAAAATCTTAAGCGTATCAGATATCTAAAGGAAATATTAAATACTTACCAACAGGCCAACGTTCATTTTCAGAAGCGCGATCTGATTCGCTGTCCAATGCGTTGACAACTTCTTCACGCCCTCCCGCTGTAGTATCTTCGTACGATACCTCCCTTATACCTTGCTCTTCGAATAACTTTTGTAACCTGTAGATTAATCAATCATGCCGCTTATCCAACTGCAAAGATTTGGTAAAACTTAAATATGTCAAGCTATTTTAAACCTTGAGTCGAAGGTCTATAATTTAAAATTACTTTTTTGATACTAAATAGGCTTGGTCACTATCTCGCCTGATGGTATGCGACGATGCGATCTAGTATGTGACGGGCCTGCCTAGAATATACCTATTTACTCGTGACTTGAAGACCCCTAAATTGTATTTGTCAGGAAACACAGATTCAGGCAAAGAGTTGCACTCCTTAGCGGTACATATCACAAACCTTAACTCTTAGATTAATACGATAGTCACGTAGATGCTGTGTAATTTTGAACAAATCAAACAAAATGACATTAATTTTATTACGAGTACAATGTAATATTAAATAGTGTCTCTAAAATTTTCTCTGTTGCAGTGTTTAGCAGTATTTGATAAAAAATATTAGGAATTTTTAATCCTACTTTCGCCGATGTGAAAATAGTATAAATTTTATATTATCTGTATGCATATAGGTTTTAAACTGTTAAACAAAGTTTGATACTATTTTACTCAGCCAGACAAACACACTAAGGTGCATTTTATAATCTAAGATCACAGTGGTTTTTGTGTTTGTCTGTCCGCTCTTTTTCCATTGTATACGCGTTACCATAGTGCCTAAGAATAACATTCAAGAAGGCTAAGAACGGTTAGTTATATGTGTAGTCGTAGAACCAAAACGTTAGCGCGCTTCATTTTGGTACAGCGACATCTATAACTAAGACACAACGCGTGGCCGGGTCAGCAGCAACGCGTTAACCGCAAGTAGTTTGTCTACCGGGCGCTAGATGGCGCTAGCGGAAAAATATTTATTAATAGAAATAAATTAAAGAATTTTGTCCACCCGTGTGAAGCCGGGACGGGCCGCTAGTTACAATAATAAATGTAGACAATAGGTAATGTTTCATGACATTAAATTTTTAAAATATGTCTTGTGTCATGTTCTTTTGTCTCACCTGTCTTTCTCATTCGTCGGTCTGTCAGCCTCCATCATTGGCACTGTGTCGTCTTCTAAAGCGTTAGCTAACGCGTCAGCCAATGTGCTCGAATCGCTCGGAGTGCTTGCTTGACGCAGAATGTTTGGTGGTGGGGATATGCGTGTTCGCTTGCGTTTACGACGTTTAGCTAAGTGCTGGGGAGATATTAATTAATTTAAAAAGCAAATAAAACTGTTGTTTTTAATATTAAATATCTTTTTATATTTATTTGTTACGGTTATGATATATAATAAAGTAAGTGGCGCAACTTTTGTAAAACATGACGAGTTTCACGTTTTCGTCACAAAAAAAGATCTCTTTAAAAGAAGGTAGGTAAACATGATTCAAAACCACTTATTTTTAGTGCCTTCGAGTGAAGTTCTTTTTATTTTCATATAAATATAAAAAATACTCTTTTATTTCGGTACCAGGATGTATAGCTTAATATGCTCTCGATTGTATACAAATAAGAGAATTTCAATGGCACTGAAAAAACACAATTAAATGTTTACCCATAAAATAACGACTAATTGTACTTGCAAAATAATTTAAAATGTATCTATTATTGAGACGTTTTCGTGTTTTTTGGTGTTAATAAAAATATTTTTCTTTCTACCTAACACAGGAAATTTTTTTTTCGCCTCTACCAATGCATGCGACAGTAAAATCTAGATAAAAACGCACCCATTTAAAACCTGCGCCTGCGCACACTGTTCCCGAATGTCACCTCTATACTAATAGCCCTCTTAACACCAATAGTTTCTACTTCATCATCTCAGCAGAAAGAAACCCACTACTGGACTTCGGCCTTCACCTAAGGGCTCATCTATAAATTACCTCACACGGACTTTTTAACCCCTCCACCGTTCTTGTCACATGTTGTCACATTTACAGTACTCCCTCCCTTTTATGTGACGTCACATATTTTTCAATTTTTTAATTTTTCCAGTGCTAAAGTATTAACAAAAGCAGATAGAGTCCGGAAACTTTTAGAATAGTATTTTAAATTTTAACATGAGACGTCACGAAGCAAATTGACCCACCTGCCCCTTGTCACACAATGTGACATTCCCGTGATACCTTCCCCTCTTTACCGTGTGACGTAATTTATGGGGGGGGGGGCTTTGACCATAATTTTTACGTATGTCAGGCGGAAAATCGAAAACGCTGCTGCCAATTTCGTGATCTACAGAAGGTAGGTATGGTGATTACCTCCAGTATTATTAACCCCTGGAAGCCCAGCTTTGTGTTAAATGCGTCATTTCTCTCTCTTTCGGGGGAAAAATATCATTCAATCAAAAAGAATCATTAGCAAAGCCGTAATAAGGATTAAATCAGACTGCGCGCTATAGAGCATTTTAATGCTCGCGGATTTTAGGTATCGTTGTCGCGCGCATGATATAATGCTCTCGGGTATTAAGGAGTTCATCACCTTTACCGCGCCTTTAAGTGTGAAGAGTTTGTGCTATCCTACGTTAATTTACACGACCAACTCCATACTTGTAGTGATAAAAAAGTGTTAAACTCACCATAGGTGTGGGTGTGGTTGAGGTGACCTCGACAAAGTCCTCGATGATAATCTTCTTTTCCGGTTCCGTACCAACTAACGGCTGGAGCGCTTTCTCGTGCTTATGTTTTCCGTTGCGCCACGGTTTTGCCTATAAAAATTATAAAAATGTATAGCTTAAACCATATTAAATCAACTAATTGACATTTTTACCCATGGAATTTTCATACATGTGAACGTGCTCACTAGACAATCTTAAATATAGTTTTTTTATAATTAGTGGTGGTTTTAACCAGCCATTTTCAATAAAAGATACATAGACAATTAAGTAATAGTATTCATAACTGTAAATGTGGGTTGAAAATATATTTATTAAGTGCTGAACCTAAAAAAATACACAAAAAATAGACCACGTGGGTCTATTTTTTGTGTATGTTTTTAGGTTTTTTTCCTATTTTATACATGTATATTAACGTATTCAATAAATGAGCAATAGTTGGTATCAAATCAAAAAGTTTTCATATTCTTGCCTGTTATTTTACTAATAGCGAACAATCCAATAGTAAAAATTCTTAATTTTGCAAAAATTCCTTGTATGTAATCTCGGTTTTGTAAAAAGAAGAAAAAAAAGACGGTTTTTGTAGACGGCCGAAGGAGTCGGTAACTGAGAATAAATGGGAATAGTCGTTAGGTTCAGTTGCTAGATAACCTTATTTCCCACTATTTAACAACAATATAACAAAAACTATATGATTAAGTATTGCTAATGAATTCTATCGTAAAACATTTAAAAATTAAAAAAGGTATAAATAAATACTGAACTTGTATTTTGAATTTAGCAATTGTTCTAGATCTTTAAAGTTATTTTGGTGTCGCTCGTATCTATTTTAAGACGTGAAATTTGAGATAAAAAAAACCGAATGATCCAAAATTTCCTCCAAAACTTTTTTTTCTTTAGATCAATATTTTAATCTAACCCCACCTGTTAATTTCTATAGTATTTTGTTGCTTTAATGACTAAAAATAACTTGGGTAAGGTTAGGATTGAACCAGCAAAAAATATATAAAAATATTGAACAATATCTACCCCTATAAACTAAATAAATGAAATTGACTAAATACCTTCTCCTGTTGTTGTGTCCGTACGTTTTCGGGTATGTCCAATTTCTGGAGCACTTTGCTTGAAGAACCCTTCGCCAGTTCCGTTACTTTGTTTCGCTCGAATACTCTGCCATTGTTGATTACCTGATAGAAAACATCTTTAAATGTACTTAACAAACCTCATTCATATATTATAATGAGTCTCAAGCCTAATGCTATAAAATCGTAAGTATTTATCTCAACCTAAAGGTGTAGTTTCGGTAATGCTATAGCTATAGATTTACTGTGAATCAGTGTAAGCGTTAGCGAGGGTGCATATTGAAGAAAATAGCGCTTGATGCTTACGTAAGCAAAATGGCGACGGCTAAATAATGCGATCTTTAGAGTTGGCAACACTGCACCTGTTACTGTACGTCAAATTGTCAATATCAATTATCAGGTCAATTGTCCATGCCCGGCTGGCTAAAATACTGTATTTTGTATTTCAAATACATTACTTAAAGATTTTATAATATTTTTATGCATTTTGTCAATGCCATCTTATAAGATAAATTATTTTCCTATTAAAATAATTTATTACTTAAAGATATTTTATATTTCGTATTTTAAATACTTGCGAGATAGTATTTTGTATTTTAATTAAAGAAAGCCTTTATTCAGCCCAGCCCTGAGAACATCACATATATAGTTCTGAACGCAAGATACTAAAGCACTTGTTTTATTGAATTCAGAAACAATAATTTAAAAAGAAAATAATGACGGTACCACAACACCCAGACCCGATACAGAAACGGGGATCGAACCCGAAACCTCGGAGTGGCGTTACCATGAAAACCGATATGCGAGCCACACGACCACGGAGACCATCGAATTGGATACTTCAGTGTAAAAAAAAACGCGGATGGCCCTTGCGTCGCCCTTATTCCACGAACTTACTTATCTCCTATACCTAGTAAACACTAATGGCTCCAGTGTTGCCAGAATGTTATTTTTGTAACATTTTAACGTCACTTTTGACCTGTTCATTTACCTCCATGTTACACGATTCTAAATTTTATTTTTGCATAACTAGTAAAAATTATTAAAAAATAAATACACAAATTTCGTTTCCAAGAAAAAATAATTTATTTCATCTGTGATTTAAGGAGTCTTTTTTTAACATAATTTATGTTTCGTTTAAAATAGTCAGTTTGTTTGCTTGTGTGCAATAATTGGTAAGTTAATATTTTAAGTTAGCATTTAGGGAATCAGGAATTCAATAAAAAAAAACTAAGTAACAATCAGCACAGCTGAAGAATTAGGTTTCGCTTTACGTTCTCTTTGCTTAAAATTAAATTTAAAAAGTTTTCGAATATACGAGTCTTTTCCTAAATAAAAATATTTCTCGTGTAAGTTTTCACTATCGACTTCTGGCAACCCTGAATGACTGTACCAAATTTTAGAAGTCAATATATTTTTGAAGAATTTATATTATGAGTAATGACAAGAAAAAGCATGTAATAAAATTTATTTTACACTCACCTTAATATTTTTATCGTTAAGTATGGTGACCAGATCTCTTACAAAAGTGTTATTTGGATACAATTGTTTATGCTTGCAATGGATATCAACTTCCAAATGTTCTTCAGTATCATTCATTAGAGTACGCACAATTTTCAATATGAACTTGTTTTTTGTACGCTTCTTGCGACTGCGTTTACGTGCGTGCTTTTTCCCGTGCCTTTTCTTGTGTCTGTGTCGCCGGATTGTGTTGTTCGCTTCGTTATCGTAAGTGTTATCTTCTGTGTAGGATAGGAGCGAGCGAGATATCCGTCTACGAGAGAAAAGTATATATATTAACAAATACATACTAATAAAAAATGTTAACCGGATCGATAATGATATTAATACCTAGTAAAGAAATAGTTACTCTCATAACGCAGTTATAAAGTGCAAAATGACTTTGCTTTTTAAAGGTATATGAAATGAAAAGAAAATAATACACGTATATTTTTACTAGTACAATTAAATTGCTTGACAAGGGTTTAGCAGTTTTGGCGTCTAACCCGTTTAGCCAGAAAACCTAGGTACCAATCCTATGATGAAGCCATTTTGTGTTTTTTTTAATAAGATGACAACCGGTTGGTGTAACCGTTATCTACACCAACGATCCTTGGTTCAAATTCTGGTAGGAGTTGATCCCGAAACTGAATTATAATATACTTATCTCTTATTAAGTATCCATCAAATAAGTCCAGTGACATAAGCAATACAATTGTTAGCGACGCGCTCATATATTTATATTTATATAAATTTCATATTTTTATTTGAAGGTAGAAGTTAAGATATTTTTTATTGTTAACCCTATTTTTATGGTTTTGTTCAACGGTTCGCCTGCGAGCGGCCGCCGTTCTTGTAGCACGATCAGTCCGCGAACAACCTCTGGCGATGCTTCACGTCGCTTTGAGCGTGCTTATTTCCATGTGCTTTTGAATATAACAACTTTATAGAAATCAGTGCGTTTCAATTCGTGTGTACCCCAGATTCGTCACAACAATACTGAACCAAAAGTGCAGAGTGAGAGACCAAACATCAAATTCTACATCTGCTAATCAGAAGAGCACGATAGGACTGTGGTCCAAGCGATTCGCCTGCGATTTCAGAGATTAAACAATTACACAAGTGTCAATCATCGGATCAATGATCAAGACTTTATTATCACGAGCTGCTTAGTGCTCTAGGCAAATTAACATGTCAAATCTCAAATGCTTTAATATTGGCCACCGATAACAAAAACAGTGAGATAGTCCAGAATGACGTATATATAATAACCGTGTCGGTATTACTTAAAAAAAATTATTACCTTTAAACTAAACTTGTTCATAGAAAAATACAATGTAACAGGAGTAATTAGCGTTTAAAATAGTCTGCCGGCGGTCTATTGAGCCTTAACTAAAATTTTCTGTAAAAAACAATGATAACCCAGGCTTATGAGCCTGAACCACTTAAAAAATAGGTACTGGCTGTATCCGCACTAGTTTGTCTCACCACTATTGGATCAGCTTTGAGTGTTATCTACCTTCCCTCTTCCTAAGGTTCTGTGTTTTTATCCTTTTTGAAGTGAAAACTTCTTTAGCGGCGTTGTGCACTTTTTGGAATGGGTAAAAAACGTTAAACTCGCGTCAGGACACATGACCTGATCGCAAATTCGTAAGACGGAGGGAGGGTAGACTGTTGGCGCGGCGTAGGAGAGGAAATAATACCCCCCTCTCTTTCTACCGCGCGGCGAAAATGTATACCTGCTCCTGCTGTTTCGTTTAAGCGGCGCAGGGCGCTTGCGCGAGTGTGCGTGTGTGTTTGTTGTCATTTTTGTGTACGATAGCGCAAAAATTGTATTTTACCACATAAATGATAGTCATTTTATGCTGATAATTAAAACAAATCGTGCGAAATTATTCCCTAACCATTCCAAAATATCAAAAATGCACAACGTTAATGTTCATGTTTTCACTTCTTCCGGATCTCCCGGAGTGCAACCCGTTGTTTTTTATCCTTTCATCATTAGCAAGATCTTTTGATATTATTTACATTATATTACTATTTTACTCATTTCACAAGACGCTTTTAACAAATGTGTAAATATCCTTGAAGTGCTCGACATTTTTATTCTGTTATCAACATCATTTATCTAATAGTATGTATAATATTTACTTGCTGGCGTAATGGGCGAGCTTTGAGCCAGCAAGTCAATTATTTAAATCTCTTCTATATAAAAGAAGGACTTTGTGTGTTTGTTACCATACCAGCAACGCGTGGTCGGGTTATACCAGCAATTAACGTTACTATAGCAACGCGTGGCCGGGTTATACCAACAGTTAATTCACTGGATTTGCCCCGACTTAGGACAGGATAGGTTTCAAATTTAATTTATAATAAACCAGAAACGCGTGGCCGAGTCATCTAGTTATCAAATAAAGATGATGATGATTATAATACATATATTCCGAATAAAATGATAAAAAATATTTAGACTTAAACTAAGCTGAACTTGGACTTGAATGTAAACTCGGGAACAAATGCCAATGTTCATCACACAAACATATGCCCCTACCGGGATTCGAACCCAGGACCTTTGGCGCAGAAGGGAAGATCGCCACCATTTTACCAAGCGGCCGTCAAACAGATAAATCAATAGGTTAATTGACTCACCGCTGCCCTCTGAGTTTGCTAAGTCGTTGCTCTTGTTCACTCGGTTCTCCATCAGCTATAGAACAAAAAGATATATTGTGAACGATTTTTGTTAATAATGTTATATGGCAAACTATGGTTACTAGGGTTTATACGTTTTCTGCGCAATATATTAGCAATTTCTACTAGAAGTTAACCCGTAACCTTTCGCTATCCGAGATTTTATACGGAAATTGCTTCAAGTGTTACTTAAGCTGAACATCCATGGTATCTTAAGGGTCGATGCCAGCTGCCTATGAAAAGATCAAAGTGTAATTCCCAATCTCAAGTGATTTTAATACCCTAGCCAAGCACTCTGGTAGATCATGGATCACTTTCTCCCCTCGATAAACAATATATTATAATAATATCGTCCAAAAGAATAGAAAATTGCTGCTTTTTATCTAGGAAAGTATCTACAGAGCTATTCTATTGTATTAGGGGAATATGTACTTGTTGAGTTACCGCTGGGAAGGCCAGACAGGATAGCCAAAGCTTTTGTTCCATTTCGATGTCGTAAATCTAGACATAAGAAATACATTTCATAGATGGCTATCAATAATTTACTAAGGAAACGAAAATAGACGTAATTTATAATAAGAGTTAAAATTCGTCAATGTGTTGCGTTATAAAATAGATTGAGTGCTTAAAGATATATAAATGAATTTATACTCTTGTATCGCGGCTTTTAAGTACAAAATAGCCCAGCTTAGAGTTTAGGTACAGATTAAAACCTGGCATCTCAAATTTGTAAAGAAAGTACAAATCACGAAAAGGTAACTAGCGTAGCGTTAAAGATGGTCCTTCGAGCCGAATAGGATATTTCCTGAGGTGCATTTCAGCGTAAAAAGTTTTACCTGAAGATATTTTTTAGCAAGTACTAAAACATATCTGTCAATATGTAATGAATATAATAATAAAAAAAAATCTTACATTCACACTTATTAACCTTGCTCAAAGTAAGCGCTATAAGGCATGATACTGAGGTAACGGAGTCATATATGATACATAAATAGGTAATATTTATGGAAATATATATAAATACCCGTGATTCTGGTACACATGCTCGTATTCATTACATAAACATTTGCCCCTTCCTGGACTTGAACCGTGATTCGTCAGTGCGAAAGACAGGGTCGCTACCGTTGCGCCAAACTGTCATCGAGTTAATTAATCATACTGCATAAAAAAATATTACGTAGAGAAAACAACTTGTACAAATGGCGGCCTTTTAGATAAGTGGCAACCTCGGGTGAAGACAAAGTAAATAAAAACGATACTAAAAGAGCGGGTGAATGAACAATAAAGGCAGGAAAATAAGAGATATATCTTGAAATAAATAATTATTTGAAATAAATAAATACTCTTAAATAGCGGCGAGGAAGCTTTTCACTTGATCGCCAAAGCAACTTGAATATTGAAATTTTCTGATATAATCCTAGTGTGAGTTCCACAGACGAAGTACTGTTGTAATGGAATGGAACGGAATAAGAGACAACGTCTGTAGAGTGACAGGGTAAACGATGTATCAAAATTAAGTACAGCTAGCGCCACCTGTCAATAGTTGTAAATAATAATACTAGATTTAAAATCTAAAAATCCCACGTTTTTCAGTGACCAAAAAAGAATAAATAACCCGGCGGGGCCAAGCGAGGGGCCACTAAAAACGTGGGGGCGCATGTTACTTATGGAGATGTAATGAGATGTATGATATGCATAGATGTTGAGAGTATTTGTAAAGATGCGACCCACGTTTTGAGTGGCCCCTCGCTTGGCCCCGCCGGGTTATTTTATTCTTTTTTAGTCACTGAAAAACGTGGGATTTTTAGATTTTTAAATCTAGTATTATTATTTTATTCTTTTTAATTATTAACTCAACGAAGTAACCATGTGTTACGTAACAATCGGATAAGCCCCATACAAAAGTGAAAGTTGCCGATAGTTGACCTGAAAGTGCACCTAGAAAGTTGAAAGTTGTTTAAGCGTGCATTATCATCGGGTTCTGAGCTACCCTGAAAGTTTCAACTCGCTAGGTGGTCGGGAAGTGCCTCAAAATTGAGATACAAGATTCCAACCGGACAGACAAGACGACAGACAAGCAAACAGACAAGAAAGTGACCTAAGAAAAACGTGGGAAAAACTTAGATGTCATGTTGTGTATTCTGGATAAATAAATTGTCATTTTTCTTCCTTCTGATGCTGAACATACCTTTGATCCGGAAATCGTTGTCCTGCGTATAGTCTATGGTCCACAGCTGGGTAGCACTATTGGATTTACATTGCACTGCCATTGCGTCTGCGCCTTGTTCGTAACCGGCGTCCAAGCATAGTAAAGACACTACATGTTGCAGTTGCCCTGAAGGTAGGTAGCGCCATTTCTAATAATGAAATATACATTAATTACTTTTTTTGGCACATCAACATTGTATACACAGTACATTAAAATATATATCATTCCACATTACATACCTAGTGCATATAACTATAATAGAAATGCACAGCATTACAACTAAAGGTTAATTTAAAACAGTTTCAATATACATACAGTTTAAGTTAAAGGTTATCTCAAAATCATTCAAATTTCAACTTAATTCTAAGTACATAAAGATTGCAAAAAAGGAGAGGCTCATTTTAGTTTGCGTTTTATAATAACGTGCCACACCATGACACTGAACTGCCTTTAGAGAAATTTAAAAAAGTTGTCAAAAACACCCTTATGAACTAATTAAAAATGAATTGATGATTATTTGAAGGACAAAACTGCGTGGAGTTAATGGCCTCTCCTTTAAGAATTATAATTAATGTTTTATAAAGTTATTTTTTGTAGTGCAAGAAATTACAAGCCCTAGAAAAGTTTTCTTAATTAAAAAAATTCTGTAATTCATTAAAGGGAGAAAAAATAGCCCTTTTCGAGTATCTTGCCTTTTTTTTCTCGGTACAAGAGTCGTGTTTGTTGCATTTTTTGTGCGAATGTGCGAGATTTTGCACATGCGCATTGAATAAAATCAGTTAAACGCATGCGTTCTCATGACTAAAATTTATTATTTTCTAAAAAACTGTCATTATGAAATTTAAAAATGGCAGGTAATGACAAGAGAACCCATGCGTTTCACTGATTTTATTCAATGCGCATGTGCAAAATCCTGCACATGCGCACAAAAAAATGTAACGAACACAACTATAGTCTCTCGTATGACTTACAAAGCCAGGGCATAGCTGTCTTTCAATAAACGCATTGTGAATGCTCATATTGAACATAAATATTTTTTTTTATCTTTGACATCGATTAAGAAAATTTTAAATTTGTAGTCGAAGTCAAAAATTAACCATTTGCTTGATTTTTACAACGGATATTGTATACAATGAAAAACGTGTTTTTTTTTTCTTTGGTTGCAATAATCCTTGCTATTGTACTATTATAATCGGTCTTACACCGCACGGTTACGTACTTATTTGGTTAGTGGTAAGCCTGTCGATAACTAATAATCCCGAATAATTGACTGCGCAGGGTTATACTGACATGAAAAAGTTTATATTATACTTTGTCCAATGTAGGATGATACTTTTGACAGGTGTCATTTCCTTATTGCTACATACTAAGGTAGCGTTTGTTTCCTTATGTTTGGCTTGACATTGCAATAGCAACTTTATACCCTCTATATAGGTGTCAACTGCCAAAAGTATCATCCTACATTGGACAAAGTATAGATAAGCAATCTATACTTTATACAGACCTGTCGTTGTTTGCCGCCGCAAACCATCATCAGGACACGGCGAGTAGTTTCTGGCACGCTGCCTCTGTACCACAAATAAATAGATATAAACTGTTGACGGAGAAGAATTTAGGTTTGATCATCAGAATTGAGAGTAATCGCTCGGATAGCGAAAAGTCGTGGGTTCTTGAGAGCTAGATGAGGTTGTTTTATAGGTTTATTAAATTTTATAGAAATATGGCAATGTGAAAGTTACAGAATGAAATAAATACAATATTATAACTGTTTCATCTTAATCGATTGTTTGATATTTGTAAAAATATTACTTTGAAAGAAAGAAAGAAAGAAAAAACATTTATTGACACACGCGCACTTAAAGAAACAGAGATAAAACAAAATAAGGGACAAACAAAGGAAAAAAAACAAAAGTAAAAAAAAAAAAAAGATTAAAACTGGGGGTCAACAAAATACCCTGCCTCAGCATTTTTGCCTCTGTGTCCTTCACAGCTGGGCAGAATAGACACAGAGGCGCTGTTATCGAAGTTAAAGGTAGTTAACCTTCAACATTAATGGAACGATACCAGCTCACAGTAGAAATTATAACCGCTTGTATATTTCGACCTGTTTACCAGCGTCTCAGCTCACAGTCAAAGCTCTCATCCAAAAGCTAAAGGTCGTGGGTTCAAGTCCCACCGGAGGGCTTGGAGATGTGATTGATTATTATATGCGTTGTCTTACATCAGAATAAAATATAACGGTAAATAGTGTTTTATTGGATGACGCGAAATTTTAAATGGATAAACAAGTTGTTTTAACAGTAGAAAAATTGGTCCTTCGAGCAATATAGAAAAAATAATCTTACCTAACATGTTGCACCTCAGCACAATCCTCCTCATCTCTGAGCTCGCCATCTAGCGACAGACTGAAGTACTGCGTGGCTTGCAACCGCTCGTGGCAAGGGTAGACTCCCAGAGGCGAACCCGCACCCTCGCGTTGTAAAGTGTCTAAGCACATGTTTGATTCTGGGTTCATGAATCTGAGGGCAAGAGTAATAATTCACACATTGAAAACATATACATGTTAAGTAAAAAAATTGCTGAATAATTAGTAATTTTCTGTTTATTATGATCTCATTGTTGGTGCCCAGGCTTTCCCGCTGGATGAAAATTGACAAACAAGTGGTGCAACGATCTTGCTGACTGCTTCTATACGTTCTAGGTTCGAATGATGGTTTGCGTGATGAAGCAAGCATTTATTTCCGAGTGCTGGTAACATACTTATTTAACTTAGATTTATCAATGATATTATGCTGATACGTTATTTAGTATCCATAGTACTAGCTCTGCTTATTTTGTAATAAAAAAATTGGTGTGATGTAACAAAAAAAAACAGTGAGATGCTGAAAACAAATCAACCAAGAGGACTACTTGGGCGTCGTACTGGTGAGAGCTAGCTAGTCTTATGCATTTATTGGAAATCTTTGAGTGTAATATCCATTTTTGGAGTATCATCACGAGATGGGTTATTTTTTTCTTGTTAAATAACTCATGAATTTATTAAACAGGCATTTACAACACTTGTTGATTATTTAAAAAAAAAATCAAAGCCCTCTAATAAACGTTTTATATTTTAAGTTAACACAAATATTATGTAATCCATTATTTAGATATATTGTATTTCACATGCCATAAAGTCCAAATTCCTATTACATGTTTAAGCTGACTCACCTGCCGTATCCGTAAACGTCGCGTACAGGAACAAACTTTTCTTTATAAATGTTATCCAAGTACCATTGGAAACTTTTGCACTTAAGCTTCTCGCGAAGGATCTTGCGGTGGGTGACGTCACCAACTTTTGGATTATTCTGGTAACACATCATCAATCTATTAGTGTTCTTATTGAAGTTGATAAAAATACCGTACAAAAAGTGCTAGCTGCCATCTTACTTATATTACTTAAATAAGACGAAAACCTCGTTGAAAATAAGTCTCAGTTTAGAATATTTTTTTAAATATCAAAAACATTTCACTTCACTTGATTGGACTGTTGTTACAGCTTTAACGAATAAGTTTAACTAATGGTTACGTGATGTAGTGGTCTGTCTAATCGCCTGGATAGCGACAGTGCTAGTTCCCGCTTCAGACAAACTACTTTTTCAATCATATTTTTCACTTATTTAATCAGACGCCTTATTTCACCAAACAGAATGATATTGACTCGTGCATTAACAGTATGATAACTCAATAAAGTTTTCTCGGACCTTAAGTCTTCAATGAAATTATACAATTTCAAATGGGTACTAAACGAGTCTATTTAAAGGTTTTTTTATATTTAATTCTGACATTTCCAGTCCTTTCTTTTGTTTTAGAAACTGTATTCCCAGGATGACTAAGATAATGGTCGTCACAAGTGTGTTACTACTGTCGTGTACCATAGCACGGCTCAATTATATCTAGCCTAACATAGCGCCATTATTAGTCGATCGACTGAGGTCTAGAAAACTATCTCGGCTTATTATGCCACACGTTCTGAAACTGAACTTCGAACTTCAAATCCATTTTTATTGTGAAACGTCCTTATTGCAAAAGTGTTATTGCATTTTTTTATTTTGTTTTAAACAATATTTTAAATATTAAAACAAGGCTCAATATACTTTGACGATCTAACAGTTATTATATAGAGTATTAGACATACCATCTGTACTAAACTTTAATACTTTGTGTATGAAAACTATCACTATTAGCTATAGGCAACTATTTATGCTAAAATTAATTTACTGAAAAACTGTCCTTCGAAATCGTTTTTATTTTGGGTGAATTTAGTAAGCACTACGTCGATATAGAATATTCGAACTGTGTCTTTTGAATAAATGTCAAAAATTCCAAAAAAAAAATCTCTAATGACTTTTTCCTTTGTTGTAATGGTGTTTTTTAACCATAAAAGACTACTCGAATGTACGATTAAGTATTCTACACAAGTTATCGGTAGTATATCAAGTGGTTTTGTTACCCTTAAATCCGGACGGTGAAGGTAGAACAGCTCAGCGTACTCATCCATCCATACTTCAGCCATACGCGCTGTATTGATCCCTATAAAATATATTTAATAATAGACATTATAGCAACTTTAATCACAAGAAGCGAACAGAATTAAGAAAGAAAGAAAGAAATAAATAAATACTATATTACTCCGTTTTGGTTTTATTAAATTATTTAAGCTCCTTAAATCATAAATAAAATAAGAATAAATAATATTTAAAGTGTACTATTTGTTAATTACAATAATATTAAATGTACGGTGGGTATATTAATGGATTTGGAGCGCATCTGAAAAGGAACTGTCAAATTGCTCTATGATATTCTTAGTCAATATACAGTGAATAAAAACTATTTTAAAAAAGTTTACCTAGTAATACTGCCATCCTTACGATAAGTGCAATAAGTCGAGTTTTTGGGCAAATTGACTTACGTACAATTTACGTACAAATGTATGTATAAATATAATATACTACATAAAATTCCGCCTCATTTTGTGGTCGTATAGTAAAAGTTTCAAGCCAATAGCTATTATAGTTACGATGATACAAAAAAAACAATTGAATTTTTAATCGCAATTATTTCGAAAGTAGATGAAACCTACTTATTGCACTTTTCATAAGAAGAATAGTACACAAGTCACAGGCACGAGCATAATAGTTCCAATTTGATATTAAACATTTACTACTTGTAGCAATGTAACTTTTAATTTGATTAAACCAATTTACCATTTTATTTAAGCTGTTTTCATGTAACTAAAAATTTTCCTAACTGTGGTGAGGTGAAAAATTGTATTGTACTCGCTACGCTTAGGATTCTACCTTTGAACCACTCGCTACGTGGTTCAATCCTAGAAACCTTCGCTTGCTCAGGTTTCAATAGGGGTAAATTACGGCCAAATCTCAATTTTCCAGCCTTGCATAACAAATAACTATTAAATGTTTGTTTATAGCATACAGAATGTAAAGATGAGAGGTTTAATCTGACATTCAGGATTCATTCATTTCAGGATACTTGTAAGGGAATTGCAATCTTAGTAGTAAATATAAATATAAGGCAATTTGACAAATCAAAAAAAGTTACAGAGATTGACTTGAGGTCGAATATCTTAACACAATTATTCTATATGGATAGCTTTACGCAAACATTTTTAGGACTATAAATTATATTGACAAGTGAATTGTTTCCGCCTGAGAATTCACATGTGAACCGAGTCGATTTTTTTCTAGTATATTTCTATTAAAATAATTTATCTTATAAGATAGCACTGAAAAAATTCAAAAAATACGTACAAATTAAAAAAAAATTGAACTGACGATTAGTGATTCCATTATGTTAAAACTTAAGCCTCCATTTACAGACTTGTTTGCTATTAGAAGATACTTTACAGCACAAAGTAAAAAATATAGACTTCAACATATTTTCATTGTCTATACGATATAACAATATACCACAGACATCTATGAGTAGACTATTGCCTTTTTTATAATAATGTTGCAAGTAAAATTAATTATT
This sequence comes from Calamotropha paludella, assembly GCA_927399485.1. Lineage (NCBI taxonomy): Eukaryota > Metazoa > Arthropoda > Insecta > Lepidoptera > Crambidae > Calamotropha > Calamotropha paludella. Next base: position 7,708,914 of record OV656830.1, on the reverse strand, counting down.
ATCGTACCATGTGTGTCAGTATGAGCTGGCAATCCGTACGGGTGAAAGCTGCGGAACACGTGGCCAACTCGAGAACACGGAATAGTCTCTAATGTTCCTCCACCTGTAAAAAAAATACTGTGTTATAGTATTGTTATTGAAGCCTTGGAACACTGCTCCTGGAGCCTTGGAACACTGCTCCTGGAAAGAAGTCGAAATGTCAAACGTCGAAACACAAAAAAATTAAATGTTGTTTGAGTGTGCGTGTGCGCGAATGTGTGTTTTCTTGTGTGTGTGTGTTGTACACAAAAACACATATTTATGCAAACAAAAACAAATGAACATTGTTGATGTGATTTATAAATATACTTACACTGCCATATTCTAAACGACATCTCGAGGTTCTCGCCGCCCCAGCCCGCCATCTGCTCGTCATAAGCACCCAACTCCCAGTAGTAAGCACGGTTTATAGCAAATAGCCCTCCAGCCATTGTAGGAGACCTGAAATGTTATTGTTTAATATACTTATAGGTATGCGAAAACCAGCCTCTTATTATTTCTGATTTTCTTTAGTGGTCCGATTTTTTTTTTATTTAATTAAGTATAAGTTGTGTGTATTGTCTATTTTTTTGTGTAAGCCTAAATTGTTTTTGTGTTGAAGTCATTGTGTATGTGTTTTTTTTGCTTATTTTATATTTATGAATATGCCTGATTTGTATGTTTAAATTGTAATATTGTTGATCGTCCAATTGGCACGATAGAAAATCCGCGTCGAGTTTTCTGGTTCAACATATGTGCTGGAGCCGTGACCATTTCCGTCTGTACACTGTATTTTTATTTATTTTCTTATTGTTTGTATGTGTATTTTTTGTGTGCAGTAGCTGAATAAAGTTTTTTCATTTTATAGGCACTATCCTAATATTAAACCTCATGTTATAATCGTTTGACATATTTCTCTAGTTGTATTATAACACTTCTTTAAAAGGATAAGAATAGAATTAAAATTCAAATATTTTATTTCGGTAACTTAATTACAAATATTAGATGTGGGAACTCCCCTTTAGGCCACATCGCCTGTGGTAGGAAGAACCGCTCTTTTAACAATCAGTTACATATATAGAATATTTTAAATTCTTTAACAGGGCAAAGCAAGTATTCAGAGAATAAAAACAATAAATTAATAATACGATAAAACGTCTTAAATTTAGATTTTAAAGTATCCGACAAGATGTTCGAATTGTCTAGTGTGTGAGAAGTACCTTAGTAATTAATTACCAGCACATGGCACACTTAGCCGTTACAGAATATCACACCATAATACAAATATATTAAAGATCATAATTCAGAAAACGCTGGTGTTCACTCCTTAGGAGTGAAAAAAAAAATAGCGCCAAACTATTCTAATCTGCCCTATTCCATGCCAGGTTTAATTCTGATGGTGTCTCTGTCCTCCTTACTTACGTTATATATTTTAGTTTATACTTTGTCCAATGTAGGATGATACTTTTGAGAGTTGACAGCTATATAGAGGGTATAAAGTTGCTATTGCAATGTCAAGCCAAACATAAGGAAACAAACGCAACCTTAGTACGTAGCAATAAGGAAGTGACACCTGTCAAAAGTATCATCCTACATTGGACAAAGTATAATACGGAACATTTTGAAAGGACGATTGATTTAGTTACTTAATTTAGGTTGAGAACTATCTATTTAATGTTGTCTAATAATAATAATATTTCTTACATTCACACCAATTAGTTCAGCCCAAAGCAAGCACTGTAAAAGTTATGTATAGACATACATATATATATATTATATCTACATTGGACAAAGTATAGTGGAGAATCGAGTTGGGTACTTACCACGTAGGTGCTATATCAGATCCCCTTCTCTTTTTTTCTCTTTCAGGAACTTCGATCCAATTAAAATGTCCCATGAATGTAAATCCACCGACCTGTCAAATATTAATTGAGTTGAACGAAAATATATATTATATTATATTATATATAGGTAATCATTATTACCTATATATAAATTTTAATTGTGAAAGAAGTGCAATGTGCTTATTATTTCTCAAACACCAACAAAAATGCATTTGAAGACAGATAATGTGTGCACTGGTGCTTGATTTTTTTTTTATTGATTTATCAATCAAGTTTATTACTTTTTGACAGATCTAAATAGCAGTTGCAGCAAATAAAATTTTAAATATATTTTTCATTTAAAGTAATAACTTTAATAATAAAAATGTCTATAGAAATGACACAATTATTATTTATTCTAAAGCAGAGCGTGTCCTATTGATACTGATTATTTATATGATAAAATATATAATGAATTTAATATATTGGAATTACCCCTCAAAACCCACGCTTTGAGTTAATGTGTTATTTCTCTCTCTATCGGGGAAAAAAATATAATTCAAAAAGAACCATTACCAAAGCCGTAATAACGATTAAATCAGACTGCACGCTATAGAGCATTACAATAATGCTCTATAGAGCATTACAATAATGCTCGCGGATTTTAGGTATCGTTGTCGCGCGCATGTTAACATGCTTGCGGGTTTTAAGGGGTAACTCGGGAACTAATTCTTATTTATGCTCGTTAAACGAGAGTTCTAATACATACCCAAATACCATTTTTGTGTATGAAAGTTTAAAATATATCAGAACATAATTAAACACGATTACGATTTCTTACAATCGATCGATTTTCTAATCCATAAATCTATCACATCTTGATTAATTAATCTTAAGCAGAGATACCTTTGTAGGGAATGTTACATTATTTTTGTATGCGAGAGGCTAATACACTGGCAATCCATTAAATCGAGCCACGTAAAATTGTTTAGTTCGAATGTGCCAAATAAATTTTAATAGAAACTAGCTAACCCGGCCACGCGTTGCTGGTATAACCCGGCCACGCGTTGCTGGTATAACCCGGCCACGCGTTGCTGATATGGTAACAAACACACAAAGTATTGTCATAATATAATGTAGATAGATAATACCGTCTGATAGACTTGATTATAACAATGATATTCGTTAAAGGTTTGTTGAGGTAATGAGCGTAGAATGAAAATTTACAATTGAAAAACCTAAGTTTATTTTAAAGTAGCGCTACTCCTTGGACAGCTATAGATGTGGCATCTATTTTTATAGAAAGGCACCAACCGTAATCTATAGAATTAATTATACTTTGTCCAATGTAGAATGATACTTTTGACAGTTAACACCTATATAGAGGGTATAAAGTTGCTATTGCAATGTCAAGCCAAACATAAGGAAACAAACGCAACCTTAGTACGTAGCAATAAGGAAGTGACACCTGTCAAAAGTATCATCCTACATTGGACAAAGTATAGGAAAACATTCCCTTTTGCCAGTCAAAAGATAAATATGTTTTAGGGAAAAATTAGCGAAACTGGCATATTTTAAGTCTACCCTCAGAAATCAGCAAATTGATGTCCTTTACTATCACAGGATGCCACTTTTATAAAAACTAAATTCACATATTGGAAAGAAATTGGATCTGAACTCTATGTTTATTTGACAACCAGTGTAATTGAATAAACTGTCAAAAAGTAATAACCATGTGCATCAAGAATTAGTTTAGCTTGATTCATCTGATAACAAATCAGTTTACTACCAGAAAAAACGTATTTATTCTATAATTTACATACAAACATTGTCACCATATATTTACATTATGCAAAAAAAAACAAAAAAGATGTTAATAATTTAAATACTTTACAACTAACAACACAAACTACCAAACTAATGTGTTAATGGTATTAAATGAAGCTATACTTAAAAATATATTAAAACAAACCTTGAAAAATCAAAGAAGAAAAACAGAGAAAAATAAACTACCTATTCTATTTAGGAATTAAGCTGCTAGATTTTTATATGAAACGCAATTTGTACAAGAAAAAGTTTTAATTGTTTTAAAGTGAAATAATATTTGACACCGAGGTCTATTTAATCTCAGTAGCTAAAAAGTAGAAGCCTTGTTAATGAAAGGCCGCGATCTCGAGTCCCGTCTGGCATTTGAAACTAGTTCATTTTTTAACGTGGTGCTTGTAGATTTTAAATATGACTAGCGGCCCGTCCCAGCTTCGCACGGGTGGACAAAATTCTTTAATTTTATTCTATTATTAAATATTTTTCCGTTAGCGCCATCTAGCGTCCGGTAGACGAACTACTTGCGGTTAACGCGTTGCTATGGTAACATTATTGATACAATGGAAAAAGAGCGGGAAAAAGAGCGGACAGACAAACACACAAACCACTGTGACCTTAGATTATAGACTAGCGGCCCGTCCCGGCTTCGCACGGGTGGACAAAATTCTTTAAATTTTTCTATTATTAAATATTTTTCCGTTAGCGCCATCTTGCGTCCGGTAGACTAACTATTGAGGATAACGCGTTGCTATTGTAACGTTATTGATACAATAGAAAAAGAGTGGGAAAAACAGCGGACAGACAAACACACAAACCACTGTGATCTTAGATTATAGATTTAAGTTATGTAGTACTAAATGTGTTTAAAGCAGTTTTTGAAAATTATAATCTTATGTAGTAAAAAAAAATTGGAATAATGACGTCATTGTTAGGAACTGGCTGGCAAGCTGACCTTTTTTGTAAATAATATATATTTTGAATACATTCATATATATATCAAGATACATCTATGAAGCTTACGTTGTATGTCAATCTAGTATTCGGTCATTGTAAAATTAGGTTTCTGTCTGCTTGTCATATTTGTCGTATTCCTGTGTTTCTACTAAATTATAATTATTTTACCTTAATAATTATTTCATTGAAGTCTTCGTTATTAGTCATAGTACATTATTGTTCATATCAGAGTTTTGTTATCTGATAAAAAGTAGGTCGAGTACCTTACCTGTCTACAATTTTAATAGGAAATTTATTTCAATTAAGTACATATAAAAAAAATCTTTACATATTTATTGCTCTCGACTAATAACTTATTTCTTAAATGATCTTTTAACGCATAAGAAATCTTTCAATTGCAGATGAATAGCAGATCAACAGTTGAATGGGTCGTAACGAGATATTACTTAGAATGTTGCGTGCGCAAATTAATCGGTAATTTTCGCAGAAAAACTGTTGGAAATTGTTTTAGATACTTAGGGTGTTTATATGCAAAACCGATTTAAAATGGCGCAGTTGCGCGTTCGATTTACGAATGTGGGGGTTAAGCAACTTTTACGAGGGCCAATAATCGGATGGGTCGTTAGAAGACACGGCATTCTGGCCGCCAAATATTCAGTCCAGTATAAATATTTGGTCAATACTGCTGCAGCCAGTGTTATGTAGACACGCATGATTCGCGACTAAGTTCGACTGAATATGAATCTGTGTATGGTTTCTAAATTTTTAGGCCTGGCAGCCTTGTGCCTGAAGAGCGATTATTTTTTTTAAATATAAGTCATATAACTTATTATTTATTATAATCCAAAGTTGATTGATGATGAAATATCATCATACTTATACTTTCTATTACATGAAGTGAGTGTATAGATATTTCTAGTCTAAACAAAATGAACGAAATAATATCGAACGCGCATCAGTGGCGCATGCATTAGACCATAAATTTTCTTATAGAATTAAGTAATATTTGGTTTATACATCATTCAACTAGATCCATGAGTTTCATAAAATTTAATCAATTAAAAACACAAACATCAAAGCAGTATACCGTCAAGGTAGACATTTATCGCGAAAAATATTATCAATCAATCGCAAATCGCTTAACCCACTTTGAAGAGAATATATATTGCAGCAAACAATTATAGACATAAAAGGACAAAAAAAAATATCAGTAATACATATATATACTAGCTGACTCGGCCACGCGTTGCTGTGTTATAAATTAAAATAAAAACTATCCTATCTCTTCAGTTGGACCAAATTACACATAAATACCAACTTTCATCAATATCGGTTGAGTTGGTAGAGTTCACTGGGAACATACATTGTGACACTGGATTTTTATATATTAAGATTTATTTATATATGTATATATATTTGTATTTATGAGTAAATCTATATAAAACTATATATAAATATATTTTGGAAGATTTCTATTCAAAAAAGGAGCTCTTGGACAGACGGAATAGAGGGTCCTAGTAAACACCATAGATTTTAACGACACATTCAAAAGCAGGAAAAAGTATACTATTATTTAGATCAGTGCCAGTTCTTCTCGGAAGGGGCTCTCAAATTCCGACTTGTGGTAGACTTACAGTTATCGTAGATATAATAAAATAAATAACTGTAATAATTTTATTTGAATATATTTAAAGTGATGAACGTGCCCGATTAAAATATAAGAATGTGACGACCATTACCTATTCTATATTATCCCGTGCTGGCTCGCGTAAAGGAATCGAAACGTCAGGATAAAAAAAATAAAAAAAGATATTCGCATCATTAATACAGTAAAAATTAATTTTAATCCTACAGTGGATTTTAGGATGACAACTGCAATCAGGGATTCAAAAACACCTTTATAAGGATACACTTTCATAAGGGTTACACATTGAATCTGTTACAGAATTATTCCTGTATCACTTATTTGGGTGTTTTGAACCTGTTTTGCGTCGAACACTTATAAAAGTGTAACAGATATGTTTTCTGTTACCAATCTGTTAGAAACTGTTTTACGTTTAACTATCTATATGTATACACAGTACACCAACATAGGCATTTTAAAGTACCCAAATCATTAGTGAGCTGTCGCATAGTTATGCCAATGTGAACCTTATTGACTGTAACAGATATTAACACTTATGAACCGGTATTTTGTAAAACAGATTCAAAGTGTTACAGTTTCTTTCTGTTTAACTTTTAAAACAGAAATTAAAAACAGTGTTCAGAACACTCTATTCGGATACCGCTAAAATCCCTGACTGCAATGGAAAGTAAGGTAACTCAGGAAATACACTTCTCTATACATTATATGAACGTGAAACAGTTTCACTATAAAACCCAATAATAACATGCTGAAAGATCAAAGAAAATTTCCATTTTAAATACTAATAATAGGGTGTTCAGCACTTGTACACTGTGTTGTGTTGAGGTTATGTATGTAATGTATATTATTATATACATTTTATTACAATACAAAATATGTATATGTTGAGTGCTATTTTTGTTCCTAAATTAATTGACAACCCTGGCCTCCTACCACGTGAAAGATTATTGCGACGGTCGTCTACCTGTCGCGTGAGTACTGATTACATGCCACTTATTGGTTTTGAGATAATTGGTTAGAATGCGTTGGTGCATTTTCTTATCGACGCCGCAAATATATTCAGTAACGCAATCGACCCTCATAAATCGCGAGAAAATACAATTTTCAAACTTAATATGTCTGATATAGAGTCAGTTTTGCATACCACGTATAACTGAGTATTCCTTCATGTGTATAGTTAAAAACCTAATTTCAAAACAAAATCTACTTACCAACAATGTTTTTCTTACAATTGCTTCACATTCTGTACCCGGTTTTATATCATCTCGTTTATTAGATCTCCATTTATCAAGTGAAAGAAATTATTATTTTTTCAACTATTATTTCCGATTTATTAAATATATTATCAAAACATATTGGGTATAAAAAGACCCTTAACAAAACATACAAAGAGAAACTAAATTATGAGAAAGTACTTATATTTTTATGTTTTAATAAAACAGTATTATGTACCTATGATACGCAATGTAGCGCGAGTAGCAACAAACTGATAAGAAAGTGTAAAACAAAAACACAACTGGTATTTGATGTCCAGTGGCTGTATAAAAAATATTCATAATGGTGGAAAAAATACGATAAGTTTCCGTTAAGGGACGTAATATAAACATTGTAAATGGACGCTGATAAGCAATAATGTGTCATACGAAAATGTCTCTTATTTTGAGAGAATTACGAATGAAGATGTCATATCACTTCTTGATTAATTTGTTTAAAATAATACATACCTAGAATCACGCCTTATCCCCGCATCAGACAGAGATCACAGATTTCCACTTTTCAAGATTCTGATATACATCTTTAGCTGCTTCAACTTTGATCAGATCTTTTATACAAGCTCGTCGGTTAATGGCTCGTTCCCACTTGTCGGGTGTTGGATCTATATATTAATCGGATGTCGGCACCTTTGTTTACACACACGATTAATAATCGGTTGACGGCCACGGTCGAAGCTAGTGCCAATTTTAAGCACTCTACGCGAGGTTACTGTGCACGATGGACGACGAAGCTCTTGTTGTGATGTATTATTATTTAAGAAGAAAACGAGGAAAGACAGCCAAGAAAAGAAAAAATTGGGTGCACCCGATCCTAAGGGAAAGATTTAGTTTGGGAACATTTCAGAACTTAATAACAGAATTGAGAAGTGACGAAATTAAGTTTTTCAGTTATTTTAGAATGTCGATAACTACATTCAACCATCTATTGGCTCAAATATCAGTGAGCATAAACTACCAAAATACAAAATTTAGAAACTGCATCCGTCAAATGTGAACAGCGCCATTCTTAATAACAGGCGAGCTAGAAACGACACGATTTTTTTCCGGCCATAGAGGGCTGGCAAATCATTCGACATTTCTTGTCGGAGCCGACACAAAATCGGTTTCCGATAAGTGTGAATAGCTTCATATATAATGATCTGCCACTGGAACCTCCGATAAATATACGGAGCCGACAACCGACAAGTGGGAACCGGCTGTCAGGGTATTTTTGACCTGGTCTTTCTTCAGGACTAGATGTCCTGAAGAAATGCCGTCCTTGCGATAAGTGCAATAAGTCGAGTTTTTAGGCAAATTGTTCTACGTACAATTAATGTACAAAGTATGTACAAATATAATATACTACATAAAATTCCGCTTCAGTTTATAGTCGTATAGTAAAAGCTTCAAGTCAATAGCTATTATAGTTACGATGATACACAAAAAAAAACAAAAATTAAATCTTTAATCGCAATTATTTCGAAAGTAGCTGAAACCTACTTATTGCACTTTTCATAAGAACGGCAGTACTATATGTGCTATGTTTATTTTATGTGTTCCTTCTGTGCTTTGTGGTCAATAAATGTGTTTCTTTCTTTCTTTCTTTCTTTACTTGTCCAAGCACATTTCCGTCATACAGGTACTTGTCCATCCTCTCTACATGTCCGAACCATCTAACTTAGTCGTAACTTTTTCTATCTTTGTCATTATATTTTCTTCCAAACCACACAAATCAGTGTCATAGTATTTTAATGCGACGACAGATGACGCTACTTTTAATGTCGATCGTGTTACTTAGCTTGACGGCGTATTTTAAATGATGTATGTGCGATTTCCCATTTCTCATAACTTTTACCGTATTAATATGCTTTAAGTTACTTTAAATTTTTGGCATATTTTTAAATACGGAATGTATAATCAGAAAACATCAAAAAAGCGTGCGTTTACTTATGTATCCCAGCGCGGCAGATGTTGTACTTTTTTATTAAATTTTTATTTCATGGTGTCACTTTTTCGTTACATGCTGGATACGCAACTTCCGTTATATCAAAAATATTACCCTTAACATGAATAACATGAAAAATATAACCTCAATAAATACGGATAAGCCTTTTTGTGACACATTTTTGCTTATCAGCTTCCAATCTAATATTACATTAAACTCACAAAATATCCTAGCTGAAGTTCCAAATAGTGGTACTTCAAACTTGAGCCAGGATTAGGAGCTAGATGGCGCGGTAGGCGGTAAGCGCATCATCATATGATTGTGGATATTAAGCAACAGCATGAAGAAGTAAAGATTTTTTCAATTGGTCCCAGCTGCATAACTGTGCAACTGGGCAAAATAGACCTTAACCTTGTCACCTTTTTTATACAAGTTTCATGTTGTGGTAACACGAAAGAATTTTAATCACTATTTGTAAGAAGTGCCAAAATATATTTTTTTAAAGTTAATTCATTTACTCATCGCAATAACCGATGCAATATCGCGATACACGATTTCTATTTGCTTAATAATAAGCTAGTTGGAACCATGGCGAATGCTTTGAAGGTTTTAAACAAAAGTTAGAAATACTTTAAATCTGGGTAATAATCAAATATGGTAAAGAACGCAAGGACAACGTAATGGATATTTAGGAGATATGCATTGGAAGTCTCGACAGCTCTCTGTCTCTCTCTCTCGATATGGATTACACAAATATTGAAATGTTTCTTCCTCTTTCTAGCTTGTTTTACTAATATTAGATATAAGAACTCTGCGCTAATGACAGTTTTGACACTTCTTCAAGAGTGTAGAAATCACAAGTGTGAAATTGCTTTCTAAGAAATAATCAATCAGCGGTAATGACTGAGTATAATCAGCTGTTTTTCAAGTGGATTTTGATCTGAATTTACTTTCTAGATTATAAGCTATCAATTTCTTTGGTTTACTAAGATGAGAGCAATCTGTAAAGCATACTGTTGAAGTGATAACTCTATGATATATGCCACATTTCGTAACTCAGTTTAACGCTTTGTGGTATCTAACCTAACCTAACCTAACCAAACACACATCTTGGGTAGTATTAATAAACAATTAAATAAGATGTTGAAACCTACATTACCAGGGATTACAAATGCTATATAAGCAAGATCATATCAGGTTTAGCAAAAATATGGTCTGCGCTTACCATGCTGAGCAAAAACTACAGATGCTGTTAGTTGGTTAGTCGATTAACGTAGGCACTTGGGAGAGTCTAGTTGCAGACCTATAAAACTTCCTCCACCGAACAATAAAGGTCTTGAGCATCTATCAGCCTCAATACCTGAAAATATTCAGCCACTTCCAATTCCCTGGTTTAATCATGCTTACTGCTGCCTCCACCAGTTATTACAAAAGCTGGTTAGTTATCAGGTTAGTTAATCGGTTTAACACCTGGAAGTATTCAGCAGCATCCAGCTGGAAAGTGGTCTGGTCTACCACATCGATGAGGGGTGTCAGAACAGCATCACGCTTGTGCCTGATGCGCTGGATCAGCGGTCTAAGCCAATCGGTACCGACTTCACAATGCGCGTCCAAAAAGATCAGGACGTCTCCACGTGCGGACCTCGCGCCGCGCATGCGCGCTAGTATGAGGCCCTGCCTATAACCACAGATTAAATCAAAAGTAACTATATAACTGATACGACCCTCGAACCGCGGTACTGCGGATAAAACTTTGCAAAAGCATTAAAATCGGCTTTCCACCACATACGTCAGCAAGGGCGGAATAGCGTTTTGTCATGTTCTATCCTTTTCTGTACCCCACGAAAATCAATTGCTAGAGCGAGAAAGATAGCGTACTGTGAATGCATCTATGATGCTGCCGAACGCTATAGCACTCTCATTGTTGTCTTGTAAAGGATAGAGCAGGCATAAATTCAATTCCATGATAACAAGTCAATTCTTACAGTAAACGTTCTGTTTTATTTAGAAGGAAGTTTAACCTGTTTACATGAATACTATATAAGAAAATAACGCCTTAATTCCAATGAGAAGACTTTCCAAACGGTATAGCTTCATCGTGAGCCATATTACTTATTATGCTTAAGTTAACTTTATGTATTAAAGTATTTATGAATTACCTTTATGCGTGTTTTCTGGTCTTCAATGGTTTAAAACAATTTTTTTTAATGCCAACTTGTAATATAAGTATAGTTTTAAGGTAGTTTAATAAAGTTCTTTTATTACTTGTGGCTCCATAATTGTTCATATATTTTTTCAGTTGACTTTATTCTAGTTACAACTGTGGGTTTCCTATGATATAAAAAACATAATCATACAACAAAAAGAGCATTTAAGGGTTAAATGCGCTTTTTATGTAAATTTATCTTAAACACTTGTATGTTGATTTTCATTAAACAATTTAATTCTTGTATGTACTTGTATTATTGATAACAAGAACCAAATTTATTCATACAAATCAATCTTAATTTTCATTTTATATAATTAATTTTTAACCCAATTTGCCATATATTGGAATGGAAAGATGTTTGGCTTTTAATAATGATTTATAATGCTTATTTCGTTTTTCTTTATTTTTTTATAAATGTAGTTTTCATTGATAAGTTTATGGTATCAATTTGTGATGGCAAAATCTAAGTGAACATAAAATGGTCTCCCAAAATACAGACCATGTTCTCATTTAGAAACCTCTGTCTAAATCGTAGTCAATTAGCCTGTACTCTTTTGTTTCCTTATATGACTATGTATTTTGTACTGTATCTTCTTGAGTGCAATTAAGATTATAGAAGTGAAAACTTCTATAGCATCGTTGTGATTTGAACGTCGATGAAACTAAAAAGCGACAGTAAAAAGAGACAAACACATAAATTCATAAGATTTAACGGAGGAGAAAATGAGATAGGAAGCATTATACACTGTCTCTTATGTTTGTGGTATGTACTTTAGTTACCATAAGCCTTTTGTATCATTTATCGAAAAAGTTGTGAGTCTGAATAAATCTATATAATATATACGAATAAAATGTAAAATAATTATCTAATTTTGTATCACTATGATCTTTACTAAAACCTTCAATTATCCTCTTCCCGAAATTTTACATTCGTCTCATTACTAAAATCCAAAATTTTTGAAGGTTCCACTTCTACCACGTGTGAATTGCACACATTTTTTTTAATTATATATCTAAACTAATATAAAAAGCTAAAGAGTTGGTTTATTTTAAGGCACTCATCACTGCAACTAGCAGTCGGATTTGATAAATTTGCATTTTATAGCACAATTATAGAGGAATATAAGTTATTTACGGGATTGCTACCATGTACCTTGTTTTTGAGTTTCCGATATTTCGGCACTGTTACAAGTGCCATGATCACGGAGCGACTGAAATTTTTTTTTCTTTCAGTCGCTCCGTGATCATGGCACTTGCAACAGTGCCGAAATATCGGAAACTCAAAAACAAGGTACATGGTAGCAATCCCGTAAATAACTTATATTACTAAAATGTTAGTGACCATGAAAGTTTAAAACAATATATAATTATAGAGGAAGTTTATTTTTTAACATCTGGCTGCGACCATTAGAAGTCGAGCTAACTGCGCGGCACAGCTAATTATTAATATCTAAGTTTTATTTCGGTAAAGATTTTAAAGTGACGTCAAAAGCCTTATTTCGTTGCATTAATGGTTATTTTTTATAGTTTCAGATTAAATATATTTAGTGGAAGAAATACTCTTAAAAGTACCATTCCTAGTATATAACACAGTATACTATAACAATTATTGTATACAAATGATGTTACCACAAACACACACAAAAAAGCAAAACAACACAAAATAATAACAAACAAAAATAAATTTCATAATATTCCAATTTACAAACCAATATCCGCAAGCATGTTTAGATGAAAACAATACAATTTTATAGAGAAATGAGGAAGATGTTTCAACAAGTTTTAATATAAAATTTAGTATCTCTCTTTCTTATATGTAAAGAAATTTTTACTGAAGTAAATAAGAGAGGAATAAAATATACTTATATCTCTTTCTCTTTAATGTAAAAAATGATTACACCCAATTTAAATAAATTACATATTTAACATTTCAGGAAAGCATTCATGTATGCAGATTATATATATTTATTTGTTATATATATTTCGAATATGTAGGTGTAAAGGTTATAAACGTTATAATGTATAAAGTAAGTAAAATATATTTAAATATATTTAAATTAAAAAGTAAGTAGAAAGGTAAAAATATCACGGAAGATCACACTTTGCTGAGATAAGCCACGCCCACTTACAAACTCACCCAATAAAAGCAACTTTTCTAATTGTGGGAGGGGCCTCTATATCACTTTGTATTTAGAAAAAAGAACCGAAAACAGACTTTCAAACGATAATTGTTTTACCGGTTCGATGGATTAATTACACAGGTCAACAAAAAAATTTCCCAGAGACGTGAGTATACTTTTCCGAAGGATTTTGGTGTGCTGAACCCAAATCCGGTAGCAGAATTGCTCTATCACGTCAGTTTTTTGAGATATTCTAACCTAAAAGTGCAAAAAACGCCGTTTTCGCCAATTTTTGGTATACTAAAAACTACAAGGGTCATCTTAAAGTACAAGTCTTGAACTTTCAAATGGCGTTGAGTTTGTTGTCTTTTTTTTTTTGCTGAGATATCGTATTTTGAATTTCATTTTTCTCAATTTTGCTTCATGCTACCTATACTGTCATCAGTTTAGTTTAGATCAGATTCAGATCTCATAAACCCAACGTGATAGAGCAATTCTGCGACCAGATTTGGATTCAGCACACCAAAATCCTTCGGGAAAAAATACTTAGGTGTCCGGGTAAGAAAGTTTGTCAAATTTTGTTGGCTTGTGTTATTATTTAATAGTGTTTGACTTAAAACCTTCACAACAGCACCAAAGAGGAAGCTAATATGTCACAAATCCAAGAAGTTTTTAGGATAGTTCCACAGTCAGAAAATGTATAAATACACTTATGCATTCTTTTCATCTTAAACAGACAATTACGTGAGAGTAACAACATAGTGATGCGTGAATTATTAACATGTGATATTGTAAATAAACAAATCGTGAGTGCGCTGAAAACTATCACAACAGAGGCAAGTGTACCTACGTCATCTATTTGGAAAGTAAGCCATCTTGAGAAAAATGTAAATAATCATCAAGAATGTTTATATGTAACAAGAGGTAAGCCGTATAGTACTCATTTATACGAACAACTTTCAATATGGAACTGACTTTGAAACCTCAAAAAGGATGGTCTTTTTATTACAAATTCTATAATGCCGTCACAGGCTGATGATTCCGGATATTTGGGTCGTTCTACTTTTTACCGACAATGGTCTGTCCTTCGTCTTATTATGGCATCTCGTTGGAGTATTGATATTTACGGTTTTTTAATTCGGTTCGAATCAACGTCCATATTTTTCTTATCTATTAATAATATGTAATTTTTCATTTTCTCCAACCAACATATTTTTTCGTTTGTTTTCTGTAGAATGCCGTGACAGAGTGGTAAACCGAAATGTGGTCTCCACAGAAAAAGGCCACTCTATCACATATTTTTTAAATAAACCAACAAAAAAAGAATTTATATTTGTCGCAAAGGAAATTTTAATTAGTCCTAATGACAACACAGATGCAATTTCTTTTAAATTCCACACAGAAACCACAATTATGGATAGTTCAAAAACCAAAAAAAACAGAAAAATGTCGTTTCACTGTCAGTTAAAAAGAAGAACGACTCTTTTAAAAAAATCGCAAAGGAGTCAAACGATGGGTGACCAAAACAAATATCATTTCGAGATCCTTTCAACCATCGAGTTTTAGCTGCATTTATAGTCCTTAGCGTTTAGATTCAATAGGACCATTTCCCACAAAGACTACTCTTGAATGTCTACTTCCCAAAATATACAAAATTATCTCTTAAATTCCCAAATGGTCAATTTACTAACATGTAACATTTTAAAAATTTATATTAACGAGGAAAAATGGTTAAGAAAAGAACAATTTTTAGAAACTACACAGTAATTACGAACAATAAATAGAAAGAACTTTGTCACATTATCCTATCTATAAATTAAGTCTGAGATTTTATTATTTTTATTTCTTTCATCCCATCCATTATTAAACTATCGGTTGACACTTAAGCTTAAAGGAGTTCGAACCTTTCCAAAGTAATACGGACGTGGTCAGACTCGTAACAGAACCATGAGGGGTTACCGTGAATATTAATAATCTGATTGAGTGTTTATATTTTGTTAAATTCCATAAACAAATAATATATTTTTTCATTATCGCATTAACTGTACAGAAAGTGGTACTTATGGGAAGTGAGATTAATTAGAAATAGCCTTAATGGGAACTGGTATTTATGAGAAACTGGTGCTTACGAACCTACGAATCGTTAGCACCCATCAACACATACTGGGTTAGTTCCGTTGTGCCAAGCATGAACCAAGAAATAAGAAATCTTTTTATTAATAGGAAAGGTATGGGAAGTGGGATGAATTAAAAGTAGCCTTTATGGAAATAGGACCTAATGGGAAGTGATCCTAATGATCGTAGGGAGAGAGAGAGATCGTTCTATTGGGGCAGGCGCGAAGCCAGTAATAGGTAATCGATTCATCAATAGAAAATGTATCTACCACAGGTGAAGACTGACTTCATGATCTGATGATGTATAAAACAGTTGTTATATTACAATTAAAAATAAGTGCCTACCATTATGAAAGTTGTTCGCTTTCATGAATTCTAACTCTGGCTTACATTAGCTTTTTTTACTTTCGTCACATAATGAACAAAACCAGTGCCAACCGAAAATAGTGAAACCAAATCCACTGAAATGGATATAGCTTTTAGTGGACTTGTTTTTTAATCGTGCAAATAGAAAAATGCAGTACACTTCCTTACTTAGAAAACCTATAATTACAGTGCTAAGGATGTTACTTTCATGTATTAATGGTCTTATAGGACCAGAGAAATTATATTTTCAAAAAAAAGTTATGATTCTTTATTTATGGCTTACACGATTTATGCATTTAGCCAGTGTCAAGTAAGTATAATTATCAGTTATAAATTTTTTGCTAGGTTTCAGTAAATGTGTGGGGTTTTACTGAATCCTCCCCGTGGACTTTTTGAGAGAGCAGGAAAAGACAACTGTTACACTTGCCAACACTCTTATATGATCACAAACACTTAGTGGTTAATAATCCACCATTATTACGGACTAATATCCACTAATACATTACATTACATTACATTAATAACACTAATACATATTCAGAAACACTCAGTGGTCAATAACCCACCATTATAACACACTAATATGAACCACAACACAAATTTCAACAAGAGAAACAAAACCACCAACGCGACGCATCCCGCTCCCGCCAAAAAGTCTCATAAAAATGTTAAAGGTAAATAAACAACATAGAGGCCTATACACACTAGCTTTATAAGCAGCGCGTTTTAATCTACAAACCAGTATGTTTGCGCTTGTATCGATAACAGCGTTAGTATCGCATCCGCATCGATTCAAATGTGAAACTGAATTTATGCAGGTGTGCAAAAAGGTACCTGAGCTTCCCTCGCTCGTAAGGTGACCTGCCGGGATCCAATATTGTGAATACCACACACTGGCCCCACCGGATCTTTATATCGATAGGACCACAATGTCTTCGTTTAGATTATGAGTGTTGTATATATCCCTTGGATAGAGGTTATGTTGAGGATCGATTCTGTATTCCACACATTTATTTTATGGCGGGATAAGTATCAAGAATTATTTAAACTAGCGATATGTCATCAAACAGTTGTAATTGTTAGTTTTAAATAAACAGAATTGACAACATTTCAATCTCTAATCCTTTGTTTTTATGATTAATTGAAAAATATAAATTAAATTAATATGATCACTTCGTTTTCTGTCTATCAAGACCCTTTCTCTCAAGAACGTGTGGAGATATAAATTTAAAATTAATATCAAATACTCAGGCCTGCAATTTTTTTTTGGCTCAGTGAGTGAAATAATTCAATTCCATGCTCTATTACTAATACACATAGATTGGTCATATTGTGGATCGCGAGCGCTGCAAAATTAGTAGGGAATAGAAGCCAAAATATCAAGTTAGTGGTATAAGTTCTACCACTCGCTTAGGTACTAGCAATGTAAAAATTGTATAATAGATAGTTTATGATAGTCTTTAGTGCACTTTCAGAGTATTTTTAAGCAATGTTGCTTAAAAATGTAGTGTGAATAGGCCTTTATGTAATTTATCTGCCTTACATTTTTCTGGTTCTGTAAGATTAATAATACAATTTAATTAAGATCCTTGCAAATGTAATATAGGTCTTCCATGTAAGGAAGTGCACTGCATAGTGCATATTTATATATTTAACAATTGCTCGCTCTATTTGAACGTTTACGACGGAACGAGGAACACAGCTAGCTCAGCACCTGAAAAGTGACCGGGTCTTGGACACTGTAGTAGAAGGTCGAGGCGTCGATGACGTCGATGATCGGCACGACCACAGCATGAGGTGAGTCCTTCACGCGCTGCAGCACCGGACGAAGCCAATCGGGTTGGCCTTCGCAATGTGAATCCAAGAAGACCAGAACATCTCCGACTGCGTAACGCGCGCCCGCGAGCCTCGCTCGAGTCAGCCCCACGCTAAACAAAAGCTACCTTAAGGTGGTGGGTCCTACATTTCCATGGAAATAGGCAATTTTTAAATTCCTGAACATGAGGTTTTTCTAAGTTGTATCCCACAATTTCCATGAAAACAGAAAACGCAAATGGTACGATATGCTTCCCCTTTTACCCATATTCATATTTTATAATATGTAATAAGATCAATCAAACCCTGGGGCCTAGACAGAATCCACGAAGGAACGAGCTAACCCAGAAGGTGCCTATTCGCCCTGGCTTTTAAACGGATGGGTTGTAATTACTCGGATATACAGACACAGGGAGGGAGTTCCACTCTTTTGCTATGCGCATTAAAGA
Source organism: Calamotropha paludella (assembly GCA_927399485.1). Lineage (NCBI taxonomy): Eukaryota > Metazoa > Arthropoda > Insecta > Lepidoptera > Crambidae > Calamotropha > Calamotropha paludella. The sequence continues at coordinate 7,690,378 of OV656830.1, read as the reverse complement.
TGTTTATCTAAAAAGGAAATAATCGTCAATCGTGTGCACGTTTAGATATAATCTACATGGCAATAGTGGGACAACCGATTCCAGTTTATTTACTTCAATGGAAATAGTGGGATCCAAACCCTTAAGGAGTCGAGCTAAGGTCTTATTCGGTCTACCTCACGGGATCTTATTTAACCGCATTTTTTTTAAAGTCACGGCCATCTTGTTTTTGAAGCCACTAGAAATACGCGGGACTGCGTAAAAACAATTGACAATCACTAAAGCCTTTTAAATACGTAGTTGTCATTGGCCATTATATAAACCCATTTTAAAAAAGGAATAGCTCCTGCCTGTTTTTTTTTTGTTTTATCGTCTTTAACTATTTTTTTTTTTTATAGTGTACCATGTGGAGGCGAACACACATGAACCAATTAAAACATAACAATTGTGTACCTAGTTATACTGGCTATCCCAAAAAATAGGTTGAAGCGGAATTACTGAGATAGTTGGTCTACGGTACCCAAATCACCAACATGTTCAAACATTTTTAGTGGTGCAATGCTACACCTAATTTAGAAAAATGTCAAGAAAGATACATGTGGGCGATTCGGGTACCCCTAGGAATTCTCTCTTTTGGACTACCATTTGACCATATTTTTTGAGATACCTTGTATATTGAATACGATTGAATTTTAATGGATCCAAATCCTCAGTTCTACAATATTTAAAGATTTCAACCACTCTCAAATCTTCATTGTAAACTAAAATATGCACAAGCTTAACTTTATAAGATACAATAATAACTACGGAAATTGCTAACTATACCAAAATGATATATTACAATGTTCGATATTTAAATTTACCCAAATGAAGGAAGTATACTACTTTGTCTATTACGAGAGTATTCGTCAACGTCAATACTAGTATGAATTCAAACATCATACTTCAAACAAAATACCCACAAACATATTTATTAACCCACGTTATAAATCTTCATACAGATTTGCTTCTGTTTCAGTCTCTATTACATTTTTAAAAGAACATGCTATTTCGACGGATAAGCGTTTCATCTATCAATGTACGAAACGTTCAGATCTGAATGAAATTACACTTAAAATAATTGTAGTGGTCGCAAAGACGAGACTTTTAGCTTTAAATTTAGAAATTACGAACCTTTTAGTGGAGGAATATTCAATATTCAAGGTGTACATTAAAAAAGCCCAAAGCCTTTTCTAATTTAAGTTTTTTAAATCTTTTATAAAGATTGTTTTAAAAAAATAGTTATTTTTTGGGAACGGGTTAACTTTGCCACTCTCATTTTCATAACTTTTTTACGCAGGCCCTAACAATAGTCGAATGACCCGCTATCACGTCATTGGCCTAGCTGAAAGTTGACGCGCTTACGCGTCAAGGGCCTCTGGCAATGTTTTGCTCATTTTCTTGTTAACTGTGTCCATTCGAGGAAATCCCTATGTGATTCTGGGTTTACAAAAATTTTCATATGACGCGTTTGTGCGTCATTGGCCTTCCTAAAGGTTTCTTCATGAAGCAACAGGTGCAAGTCGGTTAATAAATTAAAAAAAAATGAATGTAAGTTTTATCTTATTTCACGTCTATTTAAAATGTAGTTGAATAAAAACACTGTATTTATTAATACTTAAATTTAAGTTATTTACTTAAATTTAAGTTCATTTTTTTGTGATCCCTACATATTGTCAGTTACAGTAGTCAAAAAGCTTAAGACTTAAGTAATTCAAAAAGATAAATCTTGAAAGAGACTTTTAGCTTAATTAGAATGTACAACATTTTTATGCATCCAGTTTCGCGAACCGAAAGTCACAATTAGAACTGGCCTCTGTGACTTGCAGGTTAGCAATAGCAAATAATCGCCTTCAAAAAGTGCTATAAGATACGAGCTTTTGCGATCACTAATAATGTCTTTGGGTATATTTGTCACGCACAAGAGCGAATCCGTAAAATATTAATAACCCTAGATCACACTAAGCTACCCCAAAAACTAGAACGAAGCAGAAATAAAACCTCAAAGTTGATAACAGCTCCAGGATTGTACTCCAAATTGTCTGACTCCAACATGTCGATGACAGGTGTTACCACAGCTGTTCTGTTGTCTTTGATCCTTTGCAACAGCGGCCTGAGCCAATCTTTGTTCCCTTCGCAATGGGCATCTAGGAATACTAACACATCGGCAGTGGCTGCCCAACTGCCAACCATTCTTGCTTGGGTCAGGCCTAACCTAAGGTCAGTCAGCGAGTTAGGCTTCCTAGGGTATGATAACCTCGATCTTAAAGCGTTTTAAGATCAAACTGCTTGGAGATAAAGTCCTTGATTATATGAAGACGTCTTGACTTTGTAATACGTATTCGTTGATATTCTAAATTGTTTCATAAAAATAAGCAACTAAAAGTAAAGCTGATCTCAATAAAAACAAATAAAAGATTTGAGAGGGGGTGACCGTTTATTCATTTTGGAAAGAGATCCTCAGAATTTTTTAAGGCATCAATACACAAACCGTTTCTTCTTCTTGGCGCATTTTCTATTTAGCAAATTTAGAAAAAGTTATTTACACATTACTTTTACCATCGATGTATATGTGATTGCATTGATGCATTATGCAAATAGCTTTGGGTTTAGAATTCGATCGCAAGATTCCATAAATTCAGCACTTAAATTTTTTGTTGTGCTTTGTTGTTGGGCGTATTCTTTTATTGTAATTGTCCAGACAAAGTTCTCCCCTTTGAGTGACCTACAGTAGCTTGCTACACTCAAAAGCGACAAAATCGCCATTCGTTGATTCTAAAAGTACGTGCGTCCAAAATCCCTAATACGATCTTGGCTATGGACATTAGAGTGCCGCGAACGTAATGCACACAGCATAGATAAGATAAATAATCATCAAAACGCACGTATACAAAATTCAAATTCTGTCATCTTACATCTCAAACCAATGGAGTAAAACCTCCAAATTGGCAATAAAGAAAATTTCACACTAGGAGAATTCATTCTCTATGGATCATTTTATAATAAAGGGCTCGGAAACCAGTTACATTTTCAATTTGGTGTGGGTTACAGTCTTTAACATTCATTATTACGGTTTGGGTACCGTTATTTTAACCGGTTAACTGTTCTACCTTTTTTTATAATATCGGTGTGATAATTTCAAAGTGTGTAGAAGCCATTCAGGAACGATTATAACACGCAAGTTCAAATTCTTAATTGCATTAATGTTGCTGAAAGATGTTATAAAGAGAAGCAATAGAACTGGCAGTTTTAATCGGCAAGAATGTGTCTACACTTGATACGCGTCTGATTCAAACCGGTTAATTTAAGTCTTGTATTGGTTACCGCATACGTTCTCTGTATCAATAGGTAACCAAAATTATAAACTGCTGCTTCAAAACCGGTTCCGAGCCCTTTATTTCTTCAACTTACCGGTCAGGCAGCCGCAGTATCCTGATAAGGTCTGGTGGTAGACGCGTGCGGACGTAGTGGCTAAGTTTACCCTTCAGTTCTGGGAGTGTGGAGTTGTCGTCTACTAAGATAATTTCTTTGAGGTATACGAAGGGGGATGAAGGGTCTTGGCCAGGGTAACCTAAAGGAAATGGACATTGTTTAATGAACGTTACGTTAATGTTGTTCTGGAAACTTAGTGTATTACGTTACGTACTCAATGGCAATTTGAAGTTTTTTGAAACCAATAGCTAATGGCTGCATCATCGACCTATTCTTCCTACAGTGTTCTCCTTCATAGCAAAGGGCTGTACTTCTTTAAAAGAGCCAGTGGGAATATAGGAAAAACAAAATATTGTGATTTACTTTTACATATTTTGTGTTCCTTATAGTTTCCGCTAGAGGCGTTAGTGTACGATGTGTGATGTACAATTATCTCCTAATAGTTTTATAAATATCGAATCAATTGGAGATTTTCGTAGGGGTTATCTATTCAGCACTACCAAATATCTTATTAGACATCCAGAGTGCAAAATTTAGTGCATTGAACACGTTAATTTTTGAGTCAGCATGGTTTAAGAGCAGCAAACATGGAATAGCATTTCTCGATGATACTACATTTATAGAAGTCCATTCTCGCCATAGTACGGCGTTGGACCCACACGTGACACAACCGTTTTGCTAGAAGGGGTCAGCGGAAATAATATGTTTGACGCATGAATATTCATCTCAAGCAAAAACACACACGACATCAAATATTTTTGTTCGCTGATCTGTCTGAGCAGTGCTTATACTCACCAAGATTCATAGTGCGCCCTGTTTCCCGGTCGACGAAGTTAGCCTGCTTATACCAAGGCTGGTCGCGACGCGCCGAGTTTACAACGCTCCATATCGTCCGTACCACCACGGAATAAGGTTCATTGTGGAAGATCAGAATCACAGATGCGGAAGGAAGCTCCGCATCGTAGACTACCCTTTGACACGCCGGGTTACGGAAATCTGAGGATAATAACGAGCTAATAGAAGGCTAGAATATGTACGACTGATATATATAAGCCCGTCATTTTGATTGTTTATTACAAATAGCTCATAATTAATCTCCACTCCGTCTTTTTTACCCTAAAGGTATGTTCATAAAGGTATATAATAATTGAAAAAAAGTAGAACTAGCCACACAGTAAAAGGAACTATTTACAAAATCTGTAAGCCCTAACAAAACCCGGAGTAACAGTTTTGAAAACTTCACTTAAAGTGTAAACTTTTAGTATGTTTACAAACATTGTAATATACTTTCGCTATCGCAGACTCCATCTTTATGCCTCACGTGTTACTACAAATAAACATCTTATTTCCCTAAAATGTGATTAGTTTTATTATCGGACTCTTTAAGTTCGAAAAACTTTATTTTAAATACCTGAATCTTGTAATTATTTAGCTCATACAGTTTTGCATACACTCATTATAAAAAAACGAGTTTCAAGGAGACCTCTCCTTAGTTAATTTTGTAACAAACGAGTGAGTGGGCTCAATTATGCAGTTGTTAGTGCGTTGACCCAAGATTTCGGAAATCAAACTCTTTGCACGAAGACCTGTCATTGTATGATCAGCGCCCTTGTGCTTTGGAAGGCAAATTTAACGATTGGTGCTGCATCTGTGGTTTCTTATATATGTTGTTCATTGGCGCTACAATGATAATTTTGCCTGTCACACCAACTGTTCTGGGTTTGATTCAGGAAGTTGCAGAGTTTTGCGTGATGAATATATTTCTATCTATCTATTACCCTCATATCCATAACACAAACCTTACAGGCTAACTTTGAGCTAGGCTTATTGATGTGAATGGAACAAATGTTATTATTATTTCATTGTAATTTTTTTTATTGAGGTTGATGTTTCATCATATTGTGATCAATAAATAAAATATATTCATAGCTAATTTTCGACAGACTTCATTTTTAAGACCTCCATGGTTGAGTGGGTTTCATACCGGTTCTCATGTAACATCACTTCAAGATCCCGAGGTCAATGTAAATAGACTTTCTATATCGGCTCTAGTTTGGGTAGTATGATACCTTACACCATGGTACCTTAGCTACTAGATAGATTCAGAGCAAAGTATAACTCGGTTACAATATCTGTGGACCTTGCTGGAATGTCAAGCCCCCTCCCCGTTCTCTTGTCACCTCCCCGTGCTTTTGTTTTGTGCACCGTACCTAAGCGCTGACGTGACGTCATCAGGTCCACAGATATTGTAACCGGGTTGTATGTGATGAACTGAAATATTTATTTATAATTTATTCATGAAGTAATTTGTATTCATTGATGTAATGTCATTTATTAAAGTATGTAGTGTTTAAAAATGACTAAAGGATTTCAACTAAATTATCTGGAGGCATCTGACATCTCTTCAGGTTCAATGGTTTGTAAACATTATCTTTGTTTAATATTTTTACCAAACAATAAAGTTATGTAGTCTCTTAAATATTATGATTAGTCATGGGAAAATATACATTGTAACTCAAAAGTTCAATAAATAATCATATAACTATTTAAAAAAATAGTGCACTACAAGAAAAAAATTACATCTGCATTTATTTTATAAATATGAAAAATAATATTAGTTTTTGAGCTCAAACCATAACTGATTTTTACTTAAATATAAATACCAAGTACTATGAAGAATCATTTAGACATACCAAGTTATAGAGAAATTCATAATAATTGATAAGAAAAAAACCTGTTTTACAACACAAAAATAAAATTCAGTAGGTACTTCATCAGTATAAAATTCAGTGAAATAAAAATATAAGTAGCATAACTTTACAATTATAATGTGGCCATAATTAATAAGTGGTAAAATTTTCAGATAACGTTTAAGAAAATTCAACAGTTTAAATGCTATAGGTATGTGAATTTTAAATAAAATTTTAAAAACTTAATTGTAATAATTATACTACCTTCTATTGCTAAAATTAAATTTAGATAAGATTTGCGGCAAAATTTCTATGCGACTAATATTCTAATAAGGAAAGAAAGAGTAAATTTAGATTCATAAAAAGCGGTAAGGAACTTCGTGAGCAGAAAGCAAACACGCACCTTTTAAAGTTCGATTGTAAGCGATGCGCTCGCTCAAGTACACGTTGATTGCAAGCTTTTTCTCAGATTCTTCACCAAGTAATTTATCTTCGCCCATCAAGTGAGCTGCTACACCTCCTTCTCCAAGTCCTGGTATAATACGAGACTCATCTTCCATGATTTCTCTTTCATAAATTCCCTCAAGTGGGTCTGTGTATTCCGCGTGAGCATTCCGCTTTCCACCTCTCCATTTCTCAAAGAACGCTAATAAAAAAACTACTAACACTAAAATTATAGATATTTTTGCCGCGTGATAGCATTTTCTCACCGGGAAATTAACCATTTTATTTCAACCGGCGACGCTACAACACTCGACGGCATTCGATTGACAACTGACTTTGACGTTTCGCCATGTTTATTTACAGTACGAGTTTTAATAACAGGAAAAGCAAGTGTAAACATCATCATTCAGCCTAATCTTAAGATGTAGGAAGTAACTTTTGTATTTTTTGTTTGCACTTCAATGGAAAATGAAGATATTTCAGCGACTTTTTTAATTTTACTTTTATAAGATGGCATATGTTGTTATATTTTATAAACTAAAACGTTTTTTTTTTTTCATTTCATTAACAATAATAACATTTCTTAAATTCACATCAATTAACCTAGCCCAAATATATATATATATATATATATATATATATATATGTATATCAACTAGCTTTCTCCGGCGGCTTTGCTCGCTGTAGACGATCGGTATACTTCTCTCGGGAATAGTACTTTTTTCGGGGTTAAGTGTACCCATGTATTTGTCTGAACCGTGTAAAGTGTACGTAAAATGTCATGATGAAAGTATATCAAAGAAACTTTCGATTTATAATATTAGAACTATAAGTTCTAACCATATTCCAAATTTTATCGAATTTGTCAGCCAGTTTTTGACTTATAGGATATACACATAGACAGACAGACAAAAATTTAAAAAAGTAGTATTGATATCAGGAATATTTATTATAAAATTTGACCAAAAAAGTAAATGCACAGACAGAATCTAGATTTATATAGTAGTATAGATACTTAGTTTGTATTTGAGTATGCTCGTATTCATCACAAACTTACCCTTTCCGAACCCAGAACCGTCGGTGAGAAAGACAGGGTCGCCACCGTTGCACTCTGATCACAATGCACAAAATTAAACTAGTACATTAATACTTCATTATGTTATATTTTATTATAAAAATCACGTGTAATACAATAATTCATTTATAAACAGATATTGCACACAAAATTGTAAAGCCAATTATGGAATGATATTTTAGACACAGATTAAAGCTGCAGCTCATTATTACACAAATATACACGAGTGAGACTCACAACAATGGTATTATAATATTGACAGAGTATATACATTTGTGTTCCTTGCTACACAGCAAGACATAAGTTTCACTGTAGAAAAAACAAGCCCAAGTTTGGTGTTATAATTTATGGAAATTTAATCAGTGGGTTGCTGATTCTGTAGAAATAATTTTATTATTTCATAATTTCTTTTATACGTAAAACTATCAACAATTTTAAGTAAAAAAAATATACTAAGATCTTACACTTCCGCGTTTCTCACACATTTAAATAGAACCACTTTCTTGTGAGCACAGCAGCATTAAGCACTTACATAAGTGTTGAAATATCGGGATTATACTTTGTCCAATGTAGAATGATACTTTTGACAATTGACACCTATATAGAGAGTATAAAGTTGCTTTTGCAATGTCAACCCGACCATAAGGAAACAAACGCAACCTTAGTTTATAGCAAAAAGGAAGTGACACCTGTCAAAAGTATCACCCTACATTGGACAAAGTATAGCTACAAAAAATCTGATTAAACGCACGTTAAATGGTTTTATTTAAACAATTTGTGTTACAAATATACCCCCTTAGCCAGAAAGTGAAATCGAATTTCACCTCAGGCGAAGTTTTTAACACTTTTTAATCAAAATTTAAATGATTTAATATAAAATGTTTCTCAATATTCCGCTGCGAAAAGGGATAGATAAAAAATATCAGTCGTGCCCTTTGTTTGTATTGCCCATTTTACATTAAACGATGTCGCAAAATAAATTTGGACAAAAAAAACAATGAATGCAAAGCATTTTTCTACGTTTTTATTTTTCTGTGGTATTACTAATTTTCTTTTCCGGCAACAGCAGCTATGCCAATCAAAGTATTTAAGTAGTACGTGATAATTACCTCGTAAAAAGCGTTCCATTTCATCATACAAATCCTTTAAGTAGGATAATTTAAAACTAAATTAAATATCAGACCTTATTTAGAGGATTTAGCACAATCATATTCCTGGGACAATCTCATAGTTATATAATGGCGAGACTTAAAAGCAAAAAAAGAAAATTAAATATGAGCAATTACAATGCATGGATTGAATATCAACAGCCACGCCATAGCTTCATAAACCCCACATCCCGAGATCTTGTCCCGTACATTATGTGTTATACGAGATAATTCCACATGAAAAGTTAACTTGTGTTAAAATACTATTTTGATGATCTTGTTTTAATACTTAAATAAAACTTTCTTCATTCATATAACAAACAGTTCTTTCACATTATAATTACGTTCCGTTTCACGTTATTTGGTTGGAGCGGCTTCTTTAGTGAAGTTCTCGAAAAAACCACGTGCAGACAAATTGTTCCACGAATATTGTGATGATTTACTTTCCTCACTGTTCACCGATTTAGTTGTTTCTTTGTATAAAGCGTCCAAAGACGCTTGTTGAGCCTTCGACAATTTCGCTCCTTTCATATCCAAAACTTTATGAAATTCAGCTATCGTAGACTCCGGTAGTAACTGCACGAATTGCGCTACAAAACCTTCTAAACTACCATCCAATGGCGCCATAACTAATTTCAATATCATTTCCGCTTTTGTCATCAATTTTATAACGACTTTCGTGTAAGTGGCCGGTGCTGGACGTTTCACTTCAGAGCCGATAGATGGCAGTTCAAGTAAAGCAGTTTTCAACATATGAGTATCTAGTAATAATTGTTCTGAACCTACAGTGGATATTGGTTTGCATTTATATATGTTTTGAATGAACTTTGGTATGAATGAATTCGCGAAACGTATACAGAACTGTGTGAAGTATTTTCTGGAAGAAGCTAAATTGTCTCTTAAATATGGAACCGTGTTTTTCAAATGCATAATTATTTGTGTCACATAGGAGCTTTGATCACCTACGTTATCGAAGCCTAACCATGATATTTTGGTCATAGCTTGTAATGCAGGCTCGCAAGCCAATTCTAAGTCTTGAACTAACATTTGAATACAATTGTTTATCATTTTGTGGAACAAATCTTGTTCTGGCGCTAAATCTATTTTATCTGTTAAGTTTTTAGATACTTTCTCTTTGAGTTTCTGTTCTAAGTGTACAGTAGTTTCCAGGCAGTATTCGGAAGTAGTGATGACGCTGGTGATTTTGCTGATCTCTTGCTTTGTGTATCTGTGGACAAAGTTTTTTTTTTAATATATGAAGATATCTTTATTCGGTAATTTCAATTAATTAATCGCCTTGTAAGAGGTACAAGTAACTTGTAACTTTTACATGAAAATGCAATAAAGTAAATAAATAAATACGTGTGCGCAGCAGAAAGAATGGTCAAGGTTCGGTGTATAAATTTATGCCTCCCGGCAGGACACCGATTTTTCTGTCGTCATCCCAAGATGAAACGCGGGTACCAGTAACTACGTTGTCAGGAAAAGAACAAGTGTATGTGTGTGTGAGTGAGTGAGTGAGTGAGTGAGTGAGTGAGTGAGTGAGTGTGTGTGTGTGTGTGTGTGTGTGTGTGTGAATACACAGTGTGTGGAAAAAATGAAACTACTTTTTGTCTCCCTTATACACTTCAGCAAGCATAGGATTTATGTATCTTCTTCAGCCTTTACTGTTTTATCGGTTTCTGAACTGTTACTAACCTAGAGTTTCCACTGTCGTCCTTAAGTAATGTATGTAGATTCGATACTAAAGCTGGCATCCCAGGCCCTGCACTCCCGCTAGTCGCATTACGAGGCAAGGCCGCTTGTAATACTGATGATGCGTATTCTCGGAGATACTTTTGGAATACACCCGCCAATTCTGTTAAGTGATATTTATTTAATTATATTTTTATAGTAATTGAATTATTTCTCTTTACAAAGTTTATAAAAAGCACAAGTAATTACTAATATTACTATTTGATAGAATCAGGCGTTACTTGGTGGAAGTCCATATCCATTAGTAAAATAAAAATATGTAGCTTACTTCCGCAAAGCTCAAGCAGTGTGCAACGCCCGCCCGTCCGCAAATTGTGCTTGTGTGCTCATTATTGCACGGTCTAACAGCTCCTGATGATGCTCAGTGTGGGGGCGAAACACGTATAGAGTTGGTGAAGGTGCCGGTGTCTGCGGTATCTGCATTTATTTGCGGGCGGTGCACACTGCTTGAGTTTTGCAGAAGTAAGCTACATATTTTTATTTTACTAATACTTATATTACGTTTAGATTTGGGTGAAAACTTTGTAAGAAACTGACGCCTAAACATAGTAATGTCTGTATATCAAACCATCAGGATCTCACCTGTGATACGATAATAAGCCAAATATTTAATTATTGTCATTTTGTTTTCGTAAGCACTTGTTAGGAGCAACAACGCAGAGACGAAGAGTGGCTCGTATACCGGTTTTTATAGTAATGCCACTCCGAGGTTCGATCCCCGGGTCATGGTAAAAAAACAAACTTGTCTATATTGCTTTGGGTCTGGGTGTTGTGGTACCGTACAATACAATACAATAACACTATTGATTACACCACAAAAACAGAAGGATACACAAACACAGATAATTGCTTAAAGCTAATGTGTAACAATCGGCGGCCTTATCGCTAAAAGCGATCTCTTCCAGACAACCTTAGGATGGAGAGGATACTAAGGAAGTTAGAGCTATGGCGGTGTAACTTAAAGAGGAAATAATTAAAGTGAAATACTAATAATGAAAACAATAACGAACAGTATGTATAACGAACGAACGAAACTTAAATTAAATATAAATAAATGTGCATAATAATATATACATACTATAAATATAAATATTTATATATATTCATTGTATAATATACATTACATTACCGTAATTGTTTCTGAATTCAATAACACAAGTGTTTTATCTACTTGGGTCCAGTGACATAATTTATTTTATATTTAATCCTGACGTTTTGACTGCTTTACTGGAGCCGTGATCACAGGACGCGAATATTGTTCGCGATATCCAGCCCGTACTGGTTAACATATTTCGTTCTTATACTTATTAACGCACATTATTAAATATAAAATAAATTATGCGCAAAATCAGTAAAAAAAGTGTTTTATTAAAGGTTAAGTACCTTTAACTTGTTTTTTTCTATCTAATGTTAAAATTGGTTCTTTTAAATTTATCCTCAAACCTTATAATCAGTAAGTATGTATATATGAAAACAGAATTTGTTAACGACTTTGTAAAATAGTTGTTTGTAAAATTGGTATCTAAGGTTAATTTTTAACAAAGTTTTAAGTCCTTATTCAACATAATGAAAATACAAATGTAACCAAAAAGAAAAAAACGACAGCAGTAAAACTTCTTTAGCTTCATCTATATCGTAGATGTAACGTAACGTGACCGGCTATGAGAGAAACAGAGAAAGAAAATGTGTGCACGCATCTCTCTCTTGCCCCTATGAATCGTAACTCTCTTTTTCTATCTTCCCATCACATTTTTCGTAACGCTCTCGTCACGCATTTACCAGTTTTTTTTTATTTAGGATGGGTTCGCTCTTGATCCCAGTCAGGCCAAGACAAAATCCACGATGGAACGAGCTAACCCAGAAGGTGCTTATTCACCCTGGCTTTGAAAATAGACGGGTTACTCCCCAAGCGTGCGTAAAGAAGTTTTACTTCAAAAATGTGTTCGGTAGATGTGCTGTTGTCAGTACGTGTAAATGCCACTGACCTAACATCGGTTCGCCGGTTGTGAGTCTAGCGCATTGTACGAGACACTTTTTGTAGAACAAAAAGAGGTCCCCGCATGACGCCATTACTGCGCCTGCGCCGGATCCTGCCCCCACTCCCGCTTCCACCGATTTCGCATCCTGATAAATTTTTTTTTCAAACCAAAAAAATTTTTCCCGTAAATATATGAGTATTTAAAAGATCACTGACATTCCTGTATTATAACCTTCTGAGACCCCGCATACAAAACAAAGGACAAAATAAAATTCCTTTATCACATCCAGTTTTGCAATATTGAACGCCCCCTGTACAATTTTTTTGTACATCCCTACTAATATTATAAATGTGAATGTAAGTTTGTTTGTTATGCTTTTACGCAAAAACTACTAAACCGATCATCATGAGACTTCGTACATATATTCTTGGAGGTAATAAAAGTAACATAGGATACTTTTTATTGAAAAAAAAATGCGGGCGAAAGAGCCGCGGGTAAAAGCTAGTATTCTATAAGCTTTTCTAGTTTTAATTCTCTGCGTTTGAGAGTAATAAATTAATTTATGCATAATTTTGTACGATGGGTTTTTCAGACTCTTTTTTTATTTCAAGTCTGGGTCTTAGGTGGATAAAGGATTTTTACGGGACTCGAACCTGTAGCTTCAGTATCTAAGGCAACTATTCTTCCAATAGAGCTACCTTAACAAATTTTTATTCTGAGAAAAAGTAATGTATATTCATATAATATTATATTATCATACATATTTGACAAACGGACAAAAAGAATTTTCATTCGTTTAAAAAATTTTGCTTACAAAAATTGAATTATATTTATATACTTTTTCTATTAGTTATTAAGTAGATAAGCTCTGCTTCCAAATTTTTTATATTATATAAAACTAGGCGATGCAGTCGCTAAGCATAAAGCTACGCTAGCACCATATATTGGAGCGGAGCGTAATACCTAAAAAAGATTTTTTTTTTTGTTTCGATAGGAATTTTTGCGAATTTCAAAATTCTCCGTCACAATCTGGTCCTAAACCTGTTGATTTAATACACACAAAAAATATTAAAATCGGTTAAGAACTCGGGAAGTTATGGCGTAACAGACATTGCGTCATTGAAGCTGATCCATGGGAGTTTCTCTTCGCTCCGCTCCAACTAATATTTAAATAGACAAAAATGTACAATGTGTATCACCTTTATATGTAAAATAAAGTTACATTATTATTTTAAATAATATTTACATACCTGAACAAATCTATCCATAAAAGAACGCAAGTTCGCGTCCAAACTATGTATGTACAAAGACAGATGTGGTTCGAAGCAACCCCCTATAGAGCGGACCCAGGCTGATTCCGCCCCACCATTACCAGTTTCATCCCCCACTTTTGTATCTACCGTCTCGTCAGTGGATTCGTTCTGAAACAAAAATTTATTTTATTTATGTGTTTTATACAATACTAGCGGCCCGTCCCGGCTCCGCACGGGTGGACAAAATTCTTTAAATTTATTCTATTATTAAATATTTTTCCGTTAGCGCCCTCTAGCGTCCGGTAGACGAACTACTTGCGGTTAGCGCGTTGCTATGGTAACGTTAATTGATGGAAACGTGGAACAATGGAAAAAGAGCGGACAGACAAACACACAAACCACTGTGATCTTAGAATATAGACTAGCGGTCCGTCCCGGCTTCGCACGGGTGGACAAAATTCTTTAATTTTTTTTTTATTATTAAATATTTTTTCCGTTAGCGCCATCTAGCGTCCGGTAGAGTAACTACTTGCGGTTAACGCGTTTCTATCATAACGTTAATTTATTTATTTATAAATAGGACAACTTACAAAACATACACAAAGGAAAAAATGATACAGTTTCTGGTGTGACTCGAGCTATAGTGCTGTTTCTATTACAAGTTGCCACGGCAAGCAATATAGGTTACAAGGTATGCAGACAAAGTTACAAGATGGTAAATTTAACTAAAATAATTACTCGAAACATATACACACTATACGATAAGAATAAGCTAGATAACAAAATTAAATAATAGGTTCAGAGCATTCTTAATTGATACAATGGAAAAAGAGCGGACAGACAAACACACAAACCACTGTGATCTTAGATTATAGATTTAATTTTAACGGCCGCTTCGTGCAATGGTAGCGATCCTACCTACAGCGTCAAAATGTCAGTACAAGCTTAGTATTAAATATTTTTATTTTATTTTTATTTAGGAAACTCTTACAGCTTTTCTTAATATTATGTATGTCTAACAAGTGCATAAACATTAATCCATACACTTAGCCTTATAGAGTTACACAGCATGTATTGTAGATAAGTAGGAAAATCAGGTATTTCAAATACAAAAAGTTACTTATTTTCTAAACTTTAAGATTAAGGTATTTTTTCTAAAACTTACAAAGAAAGCAATTTAATTTAATTGTCACTCAAAAGCTATGGTCAACAGTAAAACTGAGAGCTGGGCTGAGAATTTTAATAATAAATATTTATATAAATTATAATATATATATATATATATATATATATATATATATATATATAATATACATACATACATACATACATACATATATATATATATATATATATATATATATATATATATATATATATATATATATAATAAACACAAAGCTAGTGACAACATCACCATAGAAATAAATAACAAAAATAAAAAATAAAATAATAATAATTTTGTTGTGAGTTGTCCGAAATTCATTTATTTAACAGAGATAAATGTAAATAATATTATAGTAAAATAAATTTAAACGTGGTCGCCGCTCCCGTTTAAAACGGAGGGTAATTATCATTTTAGTATTGTTCGCGTCTTAATTTTGAAGAAGTAGAAGTGTAGAAGAAAACTCTTGGATGGATTTGTTAAAAAGTTATCAGATAAATTATTATAATAGAAAAATATTTTAATAGATAAATATTTTTCTATTATAATAATTTATCTGATAAGATCGCATTGAAAATGCATAAAATATATAAAAATTATAAATCTAACATGGCTGTTTCATCTTAATCGATTGACCAAACATTTGTAAAAATGTTTCTTTCGAATACGAGAGGATGTTCCTCTCATTGATGAAACAACGCTGGCCTACAGCGTAAAATCAGGAATGTACTAGAAAATTTCGACGAGTGTTCGCAAGGCTCGGTAGCTCAATTGGGAGAGCATTGGACCGGATTTCCAAAGGTTGCGGGTTCGATTCCCGCCTGAGATTCACTTGTGACCCGAGTCGATTTTTTCTAGTATTTTTCTATTATAATAATTTATCTGATAAGATCGCATTGAAAATGCATAAAATATATAAAAATTATAAATTTAAAAAGTTATGTTAAGTAAAATAATGTAAATTAGACTTACATCTTTAGTGTCAGGTTCGAAAGAATCTTGCTTATCCAAAGCCGATGGATCCATGTTATCTGCGCCTAAATCTGTGCCTTAAAAATATTAAATTTGATTACTTTATAATAAAATTAAACTAGCATATTTCACTCTTTTTTGGATAAATTTTTCGTACTGAAATTTATCTAAGCAAACAATAGAACATGGATATAATTTATTCTATTTATTGGTTCTAATTGGTTGAAATAACAAAACTCTGAATTTTGACATTTTCACTCATATTGGCGTCCTCATTAAAATATCGGCGCCAGGTATCAATCATAAGGACGAGAAAATAAGTTAGTAAACATTTGTAAATAAAAATAGGTTTTTTATTGATTCATAAGTATAATATATCTTATTTTAATATTACATTGGGCAACGAACTTCAATTTACACTTTAAAATAAAAACAATTTTACCGGATAAAGACGCTTTATTTTAATTGTTTATACTAGCTGACCCGGTAACGCGTTGCTATGGTAACGTTGATTGATACAATGGAAAAAGAGCGGACGGACAAACACACAAACAACAAATTTGTGTTTTTAGATTATATGCTAGCTGACCCGGTAACGCGTTGCTACGGTAACGCGTATACAATGGAAAAAGAGCGGACAGACAAACACACAAACAACAAATTTGTGTTCTTAGATTATAGATTTAATACTAACGTTACAAATGACGTGCCAAAAATTAGGCATATTTTTAACTATTGAATTCATACAAATAAAATTGTTTTTATTTTATGTTGCATTTTATGTTGTTATTTTATTATATCTATGATAACTACATAATGCTGAGTCTACTACCAGAACTGGCAAAAGAAACTTAAACGGGGTGTAATGTACCGGTACATGTGTCTAATGTAATTGCCTTCATGTAAGATGAAGGCCGGTACATTTTTTATTTACAAAAAACGATAATTATTTACAAAAAACGTCAGGATTAATCTATAAAAAAGGAAAAACAAACGCGATGACGCGTTTCCGGTTAAAATTTTGGGTTTTAACCCCTTAAAACCCGCGAGTATTATATCATGCGCGCGACAACTATACCTAAAATCGGCGAGCATTATATACTGCTCCATAGCGCACAGTCTGATTTAATCGTTATTACGGCTTGGTAATGGTTCTTTTTGATTGAATGATATTTATTTTTCCCCGCTAGAGAGAGAAATAACGCATTAACACAAAGCGGGGTTAAATAGCACTAACTTAACTTAACTAGACACACAAGATATACTTACCAGTAAACCTCTTGTGAAGCAGCAGTTCGAAGTTGTAAGTCTTCTGTATAGCATACAACAGTAATTTGACATCTAACTCAGTACGTCGCGCTGCCATCATGTTAGACAGTTCTGTGCGCGTTATCTATTGAAAGGAAAGAAATGATTAAACATTTATACATTCACTAACGCACACACTCACGCGCCCAAAAGCTCGCACGCACGTTCGTACGCACACACGTTCGTACGCACACACGCACGCACGTTCGTACGCACACACGCACGCACGTTCGTACGCACACACGCACGCACGTTCGTACGCAAACACGCACGAATTAAGACTGGTAGACCCATCCAGCTCAGCTTCGTCAGCACTACGAACCAGCAACATCAGGCATAATATCTAGGTCCAACTTCAATGATCAAGATACAACATAAACATTTATTTTAGTATATTATTGCATGTAATTAATCATTAATTGAATATTGTATTAGCTTATTTAAGACTATTACTCTGTTCAAATAAATATATTTTTTATTATAACTAGTAGCAGTAACTTAACTCACGCACGTTCGTACGCACACACGCACGCACGTGCGTACGCCAAAAGGCCATCCTACGCAGACACACACGCGTAGACATATCTTATACAATATATTAAGAAGTAAATAAAGAGAAAAAAAAACATAGTATTTTGTCGACTCAGATTTTCTTAATGATAAAACGATTAGTTTATTTGCGACCTAGGGACGAAGAAAAAAAATTGGGGTTAATCTTTATATATAATTATAATTCTATTGTACGTGTGTATGTCACTGAACTCCTACTAAACGGCTGGACCGATTTGAGTGAATTTTTTATATGCGTTTGGGTGGCGCCCTGGATGGCGCTGCAGTAGCACAGCAACGCGTGGCCGGGTCAGCTAGTGTTCATATAATAATTGAAGTTATATTGTGTTTACAACGCTTAATATACACTTCGATAAGGCTCGCTGGAAAAAGAGGTTTTTATACAATTTTTTACTTAATTTTGTTAAGAATACTTGGACTGAAAACCACTTTTAATGATGTTCTCCTACTTTACAGGAGCCGTGATCACAGAATGTGTCAAAAAAAGTGATATTTTTTTAATGTGTGATTAAATTAAGGTAATGTTATGTAATGATTAGAATAATCTTTATATTTTTTTTAAATTAAAGTCACAAATTAATGTTTTTTGAGCAATAAAATATAAACGCGTTTATCAGTAACCTTAGTATATACGACACAAACCTTACAATGTTTTGTTTGGGCAAAGCTAATGTGTTTTTAAAAGATAATAGATATTCATAAATTACCTGACAGAATTGCCTGGCTATCCTTTCGCTCAGCTTCCAAGATGGTGGGAATAAGTTTGCGAGAGTATCTTCGAAGGTAAGCAGATGTCTCTTAAGCCACGCGTATCTCCTTTCTACGTGAGGCAGCCACGCGCATTCTTGTTCTGCTGAGAATAAGTGTTGATATTCCTATTGAGGAAGCAGCTTATTTAGTAGGGATAAGGATAAGCCATCGAGTAATATGGGCTAGTTGAAAAATGTTAGTTTAGAACTAGCTTAATACACATTCCAAGGATTCCATTTTAAATTCCATTCGCAGGAAATGCATTAGGCGTTCGCTCGTGCCGGGAGAGCACGATCGATATGTGGGACTTGTGAGCGGAGTAAATTTTTTCTAGTATTTTTCTATTATAAAAATTTATAAAAATGTATTTTTTTTTATATATATTTGGCTCACTGAACTGGGTACAATCAATTTAATATAGAAATATAAAAACTTTTAACAGATTAATTTAGTGTCTATGAATGGGGTTTCTTTGAAGCGCGAAACAAATAGCTTTTAATTTCCTTGTTGTAAGCCAATATTCGGTGATTCAGTGATCACATACTACTAACCTATGCGTAGTGAGTATAAAACTTATAAAAAACTCACTAGGATTTATCCTGCTCGAAGTAAGCACAGAACCCTTGCTGACAAATCGAAATTGACGACTACCTTATATGCAAGTACTCTATTTTTAAATAAAAAATTAAAATTTAAACATTACCTTAAAATTAATAAAAATAAATAAATAGTTATGCAGTTTTTACCTGTAGCTGCATTCCTATGAACCATTGTAGCAGTTCTCGCTTAACTCTCGGGTCAAGAATGTCTACTACAGCACACGCCTCTGATAGTGTCTTATGAGATACTGTACTCTTGCTGCCACCTAAAACACCATAAGAAATAATTCATCCAAGTTAAAGTATACTTGTTCTTTTATAAATGTATTTTAGGCCATTTAAAGTAACTTCAAAAGGTGTGGTAAGAAGGCATTACTAGTCATAGTTAAAAATGATAAAATTCAACACAAACTTTACACATATTGGCTGTATTCCGAAATATACATCAGTGTACTGGCCAGTCGTGATGACATCATGAATTTCGCCACTTCGTACTGGTCAGGAAAGTGGGACGTATCTTGCCGCGCTTTTTTCCTCTCTCTTGCTTTAAGACTATATATATATATATATATATATATATATATATATATATAGCCAGTACACTGATGTATATTTATATATATATATATAAATACTCTACAATATCCACGACAATTAAATATCACCCGCCGTTGCGAGATAAAATGTATATAGTAACAATAACAGCATATAAAATATTCAATGGTAGATATAGCTTTGTCTAACTATTCTTAACTCGTGGAAGCGAAACACATGTAGAGTATGGTGAAAAAGCAAGGTTTATCACAGTATTGGTATCTGGATTTATGTGTTGTTTGTACTACTACATTTATCTGTGTGTTTTGAGGAAGTAAACTAGATACTTTTTTAAAGCGAAGCTTCTATACGAACATTCGGGTCGCTTGCATATAGACGCACGCCACCCGCCTAATCTATCCGTGTTAAGCGTCAGATTATACTGTTACACGACAGCGTCAGCTTTAGTAGCGTTACACGATAGTTCCTACGTTTTATACTTCGCTTTTTTGGGCCTTAGATGACACTGTTCTGTTTTATACACGAATATTTTCGCTAAATGACGTCTGATTCTAATCAAATACCAGTGAAAGCTTCTTTGAAGTCCGCCAAAATTTGAGTGGCGAGTTGGCTGCGTATTTCATACACCTGATCACGTAAAGTGCTGAGCTCGCGGATTTCCCGATAAGCTTCGAAGTGCTGTAAAACCTGGAGACAAGAAAACACAAATAACCTAATTAATAGAAGTAATAAGAGTAACGTAGCTACAAATTATACACCATTTAAAGACCGCAGCAAAAAAAAAGCAGTTCACATCTGCTCGTATGCAGATAGAGAGATTTGTCACCAATTATGGAAAAAAAACCTTATTTACTCTTCTTTCATTAGGAGACAATCCTTTATAATTAGAATCGTACCCCTATTTTAACTACGTATGAAGACATCTGTATACAGCTATTTTCTCTAAACGTTTAGTTTCTGTTGCCTTCAAATCACGTAGTGACGTCATTATCTATTATGGCATTGGCCATATTTATATGATCTCGATCTTTTTCAAAAAGAAGCAAACTTAAAAAGGAATTATTTTTACACTGTCAAAAAGATATTTATACATTATACCAAATCCGTTTGGTGCAACGGTAGCGATCCTGCCTTTCGCACCGACGGTCCTGGGTTCAAATCCCGGAAGGGGCAGATGTTTGTATGATGAATACGAGCATTTGTACCTGAGTCATGGGTGTTTATATATATTTCTATAAATATTACATATTTATGTATCATATATGTATGTCTATCCGTTACCCTAGTATCCATAACACAAGCCCTACAGTGCTTACTTTGGGCTAGGCTAATTGGTGTGAATGTAAGAAATATTTATTTATTTATTAATCCTAACTAAACGATCCGAATAACATCTGCAGACTACTAAAACAAATCTATAATCTAAGAACACAATTTTGTTGTTTGTGTGTTTGTCTGTCCGCTCTTTTCCCATTGTATACGCGTTACCATAGCAACGCATTACCGGATCAGCTAGTTATGGATTAAATAATATTGAGCCTGCGTCTATCAGTCACACTACGGAAATGAGAGTTTAAACCGTAATAAATTGATTCTATCATAAGTAAGCACCAAACAGTTTTATATTCGACCACTCTAACTAAACTCGATTATTTTAATTTATATCATTTAATATTGGCGATTCGACTCTTCGGGAGCCACATTTATAGGATGCCTAAGATAATGTCGTCATGATTATGCTACCCTGCAACATTTTAATCGGACCCGTTCCTAACGTCTCTATAATTTGTATATAAATTTTTTTTAAGAAGTTCCATTTTTGTTTACATTTTATAGAATTAAATGATCTCTTTTTTATGTATTACACTCAATGATTAACAATTAACTAACTAACTATTAAAATATATTAAGAAAAATGTTAAAGCTTTTAACAGGGATTTAGTTGAATGAAAGTGTGACAGCTTGCAGTTTCTTGAAAAATCCAATGATACTCTTTGCAGTCTGAAAAGTACTAACCTCCTTTCAGGAAGAGAATAGATTATATTAAGCAAGAATGTGGTTCATTTAAAGATAGTAGACAATAGCACTATAAAGTGCCATAAACATTCACCCACCAAAAAAAATTGTCTTTTTTTTTTAATACTAAATGGGCAGGCGATTGACCACTATCTCGCCTGATGGTAAGCGACGACGCGATCTGGGATGATGGATGGATCTCGTGACTTGAAGACCCCTAAGTTGCATTTGTCAGGAAACACAAATTCAGGCAAAAATTTGATTAAACAGTCAGAATCTGACCTCCATAATTGCTTGCATGGGCAATGCAAGCTCCTTATATTGCCTGGCTGCCGTCATCTGCCGCAGAGCCCCCACCCCGCCCACAAGCATGTGGAGATGGTTCAAAGCTGTTATGGCTCCAGTCAGGTTCCACTTGGCACAATCCAATTGCTTTATTTCTGATGTGATCTCACGGACCATACTCTCACTGCGTTCTGCCTTTTTGTTTATATCGGCCACCTGAAATAGAGAAACGTTATTGAAAACATTTCATTTGTTACAGGAAGCATCCATGCTTTGACGAATGCGTCATTCGCAAGCTGCTGTGTATTACGTGTTCAGTTACTGTGATAGTTTGATGCTAACGCAAAGCTCGCATTTGTTCTTTGCGGTCTTAACTTGCGTTCACGCAGTTCCTTTAGCGTTCATACTATATGTCTAAATTGGTGTGGGTCTATAAGTGCTGGTAGGTACGATTTTTAGTGGGTATGCCTTTGATCATCCACCGAGCTTCCCTAATTTTGGGTGAGTGCACGAAGGAGCGCCCCTCATAACTCCGCTGTCAACCCTAGCAGCGTAGTATGCATAAGGCGCATTTCTATTCGTAAAAAAGTGCCGGTAGGAGGAAAAAGGTTCAATGGCTGCTGCGTAAGAGTAGAGTGCGAGCTTTAAATTCACGCAGTGCACCGACTCGGTGCAAATGGGGCGCATTCATCAGATCTGACCAACTTTAATCCTCTATACTTCTTTATTAATTTAAAAATATAGTAGAAATAAAGGGAGCCATATATTTATTTTGTTCTCGTTTTTGCTGTATTTTGTTTATTTATTCTTCTTTGCAACAAGTAAAACAAATGTCAGATTTAGTAACATTCTCTACCAGTCAACCAGTAAGGGTATAAACTTATCAAGTCAGCTTAATTATATATTTATTAAATATTTTGTATTATTATTATTATTTTAATCAGAGAACTTAATTGGGGATTTCTTTGTGATCCTCTACTATCACAAAAAATCACAAAAATGACAATATATTTTCACAAAATCACAGATTTTTTTTTTTTTTTACTTAGTTTTATGTAATAAAAAGCAAGTCTTACATTCTTACTACAAAAAATTTAGACTCGTAAAAATTAAAAAAAAATCACTACCAGACGAAGATAAAAGTAATATGCAAAAATTGAATAAAATATAATAAGTAAGAAATCTTCTACCCAATGTTAAAGCTCTTAAAACTCATTTTTTCTCACATTAAAGACACTTTAATTCAGTTGATGAATTATAAAACATTATTCATTATTTTCTATCATTGGAAATTCCGCGGAATTGGACAGTCCGCGGTCGGCCACGATAGCGATCGGTTGCGTGTCAAGTGAAATGTCATCAACTACGTTAAAATGTAAAAATTGTAATATTGTTATAAGTGAAGTGCTGTCTTACATCCAATACAAGCAAGATGTAATGGACAATGAGAGCCTCATCAAAGTGTGCGAATCATCATTTTCAGATGAAGAGATTGAGTGTGCGAAAACGTTACTTTTTGAATCCCTGCCTGAGGCAAGTGCTCCACGAAAAGTATCCCGTCGTAAAGATGGCAAGAAGAGAAGAAATATTGAAGACATCATAAACGTTTTTAAGGAGCTGGACCCGGATACTATTCCTATTTTTGTGGCCAGAGATTTGTTGAAACTGCCGCCAATTTCGATTGATCACATTGACGCAGTGTCCCTTATGAAAGACGTTATAAGTCTGCGGAACGAAATAAAGTGCATTAAAGAGACATATGTCACGCTTGAGCATTTTACAGCAATACAATCAAACACGGTGAATGAAAAAACAAGCCCTATTTTGAATCATAGAAACGTGAATATTAATAGACGTGGCGGTCACTTAGATAGCGGACCAAGAGGCCTTTCGCACGAAGTTAACTCAATAAACAAAGTAACTGAGAGTGAGTTCACTTTAAACGAGTATGACCCGAAAGATGACGACTGTAGTGCCTTGTCTCTTTCCCACACATTGCGTGTAGAACAATCTGTTTCTGTCCCGCGGCAGGAGGATAGATTAACATGGCCGACTACGACTGCGCGACACCAACGCCAATCTGCTTTACCGGCGGCGGCCACGCATGTACAAAGAAACGACAAACGCCATCTAGTAGGTGAGAACGTAAATAGCAGCATGACACCTATCCCGCCGGCTAATCCGAATATGGCGGAGGTTGTAAAGGAACCGGGTGATTGGAAAACAAGTAAACCGAGCGAAGAATGGATAGAGGTTCAACGTAAAAAACATAGAAACCGTTTTCTGGGTAAATTCGGTAAAGCAATTACGGACTCGACAACTAAGTTTAAGGCGGCCGACGTCATGGTATCATTATTTATATCAAACGTGAGTAAACAGTGCTCTGAACAAGACATAATAGACTATATTCAAGGCAAGACTCAAGAGTTGGTTTCTTTAGAGAGAGTAAAAATGAAAGAAGAGAGGGAGTATAATGCTTATAAGGTGAATGTGTTAAAAAGTAACGAACACCGGTACCTAGATAGTGATATGTGGCCGGACGGTATAACATTTAGACGCTTTATTCATTTCAAAAAGCGAATGACGCAAGCAAATAAAATAAATGAATAGTAACGAATATATTAGTAAAATCATTTCGTTTAACTGTAAGAATGTTAAGCGTAGTGTTGACTGCGTTCGAGAATTATGTAAAAAGGCGGACGTAGTGGCATTGCAAGAGACATGGTTGCTGCCTCACGACCTGACTTTTCTTGGTGGCATTCATCGGGACTTCAGTTATACAGGGAAGAGTGCGGTGGACCTGACATCAGGCGTTCTACGTGGTCGCCCTCATGGGGGAGTGGCAATCCTATGGCGCAAAAGTGTGTTTCGTGATGTGGCGGTGATCCAGTGTGATAGTGAGCGTATAGTGGCTATAAGAGTTGTTACTCACGACTTACGAGAGATGTTGTTTATGAGTGTGTACATGCCCACGGATGAGCCTGAAAATTTGCCCATTTTTACACAGTGTTTAAGCGAATTGAATGCGATCATAGAGGAGAGTAATGTTGAGGCAGCGTTTATGTTGGGGGATTTTAATGCTCACCCACAGGCTTCTTTTTGTAACGAATTACTTAGTTTTTGTGCTGAGCAGCAGTGGCTGTGTGCCGATATTGTAAAGCTGGGTATATCATCTGGGACATATACATACATAAGCGAGGCGCATGGATGTAAAAGATGGTTAGACCATTGTTTAGTGAGCTCGTCGTCATGGCTTACAGTGACTAATGTATATGTGCTCTATGATATATTATGGTCAGATCACTTTCCTTTAGTTTTGGAATGTAACTTAGGTTTAGTTAGAAAGAAAATTAATGTATTAAATCAGGGTTGTGATGGTATAAGATGGGGTTTCAGAAATCCAGAACAGGTGATTAAATATCAGGAATATTGTGACAAGCAGTTAAGACTGATAGATTTTCCAGAAGAGTTTTGTCAATGTGCCGATAGATTGTGTTTTAACAATGATCACAGGGAGGTTATAGATAATTTTTACAACAGCATTGTAAATGTGTTGAGTCAGGCCTCTCAGTACAGTTGTTTGCGTAGTAATGGTGGTTGCAACAGAAATAAATGTATAAAAGGTTGGAATAAACATGTAGCGCAGGCACACAGACAGGCTAGGTTGGACTTCCAATTGTTTGTTTTGCATGGTAAACCTGAATCTGGTCCTGTTTATGAAAGGATGGCCTTAAGTCGCAAAATTTTTAAGTCCAGACTTAATTTTTGTCAGCGTAACCAGGAACAGATTCAACTTGATATCATAGCAACTCAGCACTCATCCAAACAATTTGCTAAATTCTGGAAAAGTACTAAGAAACTAAGTGGTAGGGCTGACCTGCCTGTCAGTGTGGATGGTAGCAGCGATCCAAAAGAGATAGCAAATACTTTTAAAAACTATTTTCAGCCACATTGTATGACTCCGTTAAGTAGGGTATCAAATAGAGTGTCCAGTGCTGAGCCCAGTCAGCCCAGCGAGCTCATCAGGGTAACTAGTGAGAAAGTTAGTGCAGTAATAAAGAATATGACACGAGGTAAATCTCCAGGACATGACGGGCTCAGCATTGAGCACCTGCAACATGCAGGCTTTCACATAAGTAGAATATTATCAATGTTATTCACTTTTTGTCTTAGGCATGGCTATTTGCCACCTGATTGTATGCGAACAGTGGTCATTCCTCTTGTGAAGAATAAAACTGGTGATATTGCGGACAGGACTAATTATAGGCCTATATCTCTTGCAACCATTATTGCAAAGGTTATGGACAGGATCCTGGACTCTCATTAGGAGAACACTATAAAATTATCAGATGGACAATTTGGCTTTCGACAGGGTTTGTCAACAGAGAGTGCAATATTATCGCTCAAATATACTGTAAATTATTATACAAAGAGGAATACTCCTATATATGCCTGTTTTTTAGACTTGTCAAAGGCTTTTGACTTAGTTGTCTATGATATACTTTGGGATAAACTTAATGATGCTGGTACAGCTCCAGAAATTGTAAACCTACTGTCATACTGGTACAAAAGTCAACAAAATGTAGTAAAATGGGGTAATACTAGTTCGGATGAATATGGTTTGAGTTGTGGTGTGAGACAGGGAGGCCTGTCCTCTCCTAGACTATTCAACTTATATGTCAATCAGCTGATCGAGGAGCTCCGCAGCATGCATGTTGGATGTCGTATAGATAACATAAATATTAATAATATTAGTTACGCTGACGACATGGTGCTGCTGAGCCCCTCGATTAGTGGCATGAGAAAATTGCTGTCAAAATGTGAATCTTATGCTGTGAGACATGGTCTAAAATATAATGTAAACAAGTCTGAGTTTATGGTTTTCAAAAGTTCTGGTAAACAACCTAAACAAATACCACCTCTTTTGTTAAATGGTGTACCATTAAAACGTGTACCACAATTTAAGTACTTAGGGCACATTGTAAATGAAACTCTAAATGATGACTCTGATATAGAGAGAGAGCGCAGAGCCTTAGCAGTTCGTGGTAATATGTTGGCACATCGTTTCATACGTTGTACTGTAGGTGTGAAGCTCACACTGTTTAAGGCTTTCTGTCAAAGTTTTTATACAAGTGGTCTATGGACGAGTTTTACGCAAAAGGCTTATAATAGCATTAGAGTGCAATATAATAATATTCTTAGGATTTTGCTGAGGCTTCCAAGATACTGTAGCGCTTCGGGTATGTTTGCTAACGTGGGAATTGATGATTTTTTCACGATAATTCGCAAAAAGTCTGCCACTATTGTGTTGCATATCCGAGGGGGCACCAACGAAATTCTGAAGTTAATTGCCAATAGAATGGACTCAGCTGTACTCAATAGGTTCACCGAGTTGCATGTGACTAAACATGCAAATCGGTGAACTTATAACTCTGAACTTATAACTCTTGATTTTTATAACTCTTAATTTTTGTTTCTGTAAAATTAATATTACTAACATAGTTTATAAATAAATTGTTACTAACTTATGGACGTGATTGGTCTGAAATAAAAGATTTTTATTTTTATTTTTATTTTTATTTATTTATTGGAGCGGAGCGAGCGAAGCTCCCATGGATCAGCTTCAATGGCGCAATGTCTGTTACGCCATAACTTCCCGAGTTCTTAACTGATTTTAATATTTTATGTGTGGAATCGAATCAACAGGTTTAGGACCAGAATGTGTCGGAGCCCGAATTTTGAAATTCGCAAAGCTTCCCATCGAACCAAAATTTTTATTTTCTTTTTAGGTATTACGCTCCGCTCTAATATATGGTGCTGCATTGCTTTATGCTTAGCGACTACATCGTCTAGTTTACAATATTATAATCCCCCCTAGCACTAGACATTAGATGAGCCAGAGGAAAGCCAATAAAGTATCAAGAAATTTAATTGAACTGAAATCTTACCTGTAACGCCAACTCAGAAATACAACGCTGTGCTTGTAGCAGTGCTGCTTGACCCGCTTCGCGTTGTTCAGCCTGTGCTCTCACTAGTCGCCTAATATCCTGCTCCACTCCTGTCAAATAGCATTCGAATCTCTTTTAAATGAGGCTAGAAATTATTAAAAACTAGCGGCCGCCCGCGACTTCGTCCGCGTGGAATATTGCAACATTATTTTTCCAAAATAAAAGTAGCCTAAGTTACTCTTTATTACATCAGCTACCTGCCAAAAAAGTCCCGTCAAAATGCGTCCAGCCATTTCAGAGATTAGCCGGAACAAACAGACAGACAAAAATTGTAAAAAATGTTATTTTGATGTATGTACCGTATATATATTCATATGCATATAGTAAAAAACGGTTATGTCAATATTACAAACAGACACTCCAATTTTATTTATATGTATAGATTACTATTGTTTTTAATTTTTATGTAGTATAAAATTTAATACTTTTTTGTATTTAATGAGTTATTTTGTGATCATTCCTCATCCCTGATGAGATTAAATTATTCACTATGTAAGTTGAATAGACGAGTAGCCGACTATAGGACTCGAATAGACGACCGTTTGGTGCAACGGTAGTGACTGTCCTGGGTTCGAATCCCGGAAGGAGCAGATGTTTGTGTGATGAATACGAGCATTTGTACCTGAGTCATGGGTATTTATATATATTTATATTAATATTACTTATTTTTGTATGATATATGTATGTTTGTGCGTTATCCTAGTATCCATAACAAGTCCTATAGTGCTGACTTTGGGCTAGGCTAATTGGTGTGATTGTAAGAAATATCATTATAACAGTAAGCACAGATTTGTAAGATTAAAAAAATAATGTAAGGATGTAAATTAAAAATGTATTGTAATTTCAGCTATTTTATATACTGTCTAAAACTAACATACTTGAGATATAGACATATAATTTTATATAGTGACAAAACATCTCCAGTATGTGAATTTCAATATGTTAAAATAAATGAGGTTCTGTTAATACCAGCTGATAGACATATTCCAGTCCAAATTGAGAAAGTCTAGAATTCAAACAAATATTTAAAGCAATTTTAGAAACTTTGCCACTTGTCTCAGGCTTCAAGTGGGACACAAACCCATCTCTCGCAATCAGGACAATTGCTTTCCCAAATGAGATAACAAAATGTGACAGACCCAATGAATTAAGTGAAAACAAGCACTATATCTTAGTCTTCTACACCAAATTTTACAGTGTTACAAAGCCATTTCTTTTATTTTTTAAGTAATGAAGAATATATATAAAATAAAACTGCTTTGTACTTAAATTTTAAAACAACTCTCAAAAGTTGTTTTTTTTTTTTAAACTAGAATGCCCAGTTTAATATTAGCAGTAATTTATAGCTGTTTTTTTTTTAAGTATTAAGAATATACAGTAGTATGAATATACATACGTATATAAAATAAAACTGCTTTGTAATTATTGTATTAACACACCTTACACAAGTTGTATTTATTATAGTAAACTAGAATGCCCAGTTAAATATTAGCAGTAGCATTGCTGTTCTTTTATTATTTGCATAAATCTATAATCTAAGATCACAGTGGTTTGTGTGTTTGTCTGTCTGCTCTTTTTCCCGCTCTTCTTCCATTGTATCAATAACGATAACACAGCAACGCGTTAACCGCAAGTAGTTCGTCTACCGGACGCTAGATAGCGCTAACGGAAAAATATTTAATAATAGAAAAAAAATTAAACAATTTTGTACACCTGTGCGAAGCCGGGATGGGCCGCTAGTTAATACAATAATTTTATTATTAAAACTTTCAATTTATTATGTCTTATTACTTAAAGAAACGCAAGAGGACTGTTTTATTTACTTGTTCTTACGTCATTATTCTTTAACAAAATCTACTTAGAATATAACACATAGAGCTCATTATCAATTAACAGGATTTGACAGTTTGTGGTAGTTTATCATGTTGTATTCTGAACATTTCTATTTTACGTATTACCTGATAGCCGAAATTCACATCTTGCAGCAGCACTTTCCACACCAGACAAAGACTGTTCAGTTGGAAACACTCTATTGATGTATGCCACTGCATCAAACTGAAACAACAAATTAAAAGAAAATATTATATCACGCATAAAATGAATACAACGTTTATTAAAAAATAAATTACACATACATAGAATACAAGATTAGATTACACGACCGTTTGGTGCAACAGTAGCGATCCTACCTTTCACGCCGACAGTCCTGGGTTCGAATCCCGGAAGGGGTAGATGTTAGTATGATGAATACGAGCATTTGGACCTGAGTCATGGATGTTTACATATATTTCTATGAGTATTACATATCTATGTATTGTATAAGTACCTATGTCTATCTGTTACCCTAGTATCCATAACACAAGCCTTAAGGTGCTTACTTTGGGCTAGGCTAATTGGTGTGATTGTGCTTCTATTATTATTACTATCTCTCTCTCTCTCTTCTCTTTGAGTTCCCCTCCCATTCTTTCATCATCATTGTCATCTGAATTTCATTATCCAAATGGAAATTAAAAGAAAATGAAAAAACTTTATTCACAAACTGCACACATAACATACATATACAAAAATGAAGAAAAAAAGAAAAAAATAGTGTGCAGAAGCTTATCGCTTTGATAATTTATAACATTTTACTTTTTTTTTTGTAATACATTGTATAACAAGTTGTTCTTTTTTACAGGCTAATAAACTAATACAGTTATTTGACTGGAGTAAGAACAGGTAGAACAGTTTCCACAAATTACTTGTTCGAAAACACTTTCTGTTAAAAGGTGATTATGATGTGATATTACCCTAAAATTAAATTAAATTTGTGCAGCTAACACTTGTTAATATTTTTATTAATATCATTTAGGCACTGTCTAAGCATGGCTTATATTATGGACACTACCTTATGCTCATCACACATACATTTGCCCCTGCCAGGTTCTTATTCATACGCAGAAGCATTGATACAGTAGGCAGGATTGCTACTGTTGCTTCAACTAGAAATCAATTGTATTATTACCTTTTAATCTAATAAAATTAAATGGTAATGAAACTATTGGTTTCAAATGTGGGGTTCACTAAAAAAGACCCCCAAGTTGTTGTTGTTAATAGATCGGTAAATAAAAACAAAATTAGTCCTTGCATTAGTAGCGCAATCTGCTTTAATTATAGGAATAAATCCAATTTTGTTTATATTCATTACCTCATCACTATCGAATTGTTCTGTTCCACCCATAAGTTCTTCGATGCGACTTATCACGGAACTGGGAAGATTAATCTGGACCTCTGGCCCACTGTCCTTGTCGTCTAAAATGTCATTTGAATCCATTTTCTGGCACAATCACAACAAAAATTCAATATTTAACTTGAATGAAGCCACCACCAAACCAAACAACTTATTAGAATACACAGATTAGACAGTTAAAAAGCAATATATGGGGAAAATATACGTCAAGAAGTTTTTTTTATGTTTTCCCCTAAAAAAAAGGCAAAGAGTAGAAAGTTCATTAATCTTCAGTCATTTTTTGCCTTATTTAGATGATATTGAGTGAGATTGAAATCTGATGATAGGTGAATAGTGAATTATCCCCTTTCTCTAGATTTCAGATAAGACGTGGGGTTAAACTGAAACCTGCTTCGGAATCCTTGACAGAGTGTGAAAAAAAATCTTCTGGTGTTTACTGTTCACTTGATAGATAACACTCATGGTTATTAGTGTAAAATAAAAATAAAGGATTCTAAACAAATAAGTGTTCGTGACCATGTACAAACAGCAACACTCTTAACTGCCCCTTCAAGACCCAACAGACAGAAAGGTAGAAAGAGATGAAATTATTTTTCCCATGACAACTACATAACAAAAACTAAAGTTTTTATGACATAATATCTTTGTGTGTGTGGTGTGTGTCTCTTGGCGCCAAAGAACTGTCACTGCTTGACGCTGAGTCTTGACATGCCTGATGACGTGCTTTCAGTTGTTGCCGCTCTTCCAAAACAAAGAGCAACGGCAACGTCGCATGCTTTTGGATGAAATAATAATGATAAAATTTAATATACTTATCCTGCATCCATAGACTTAGAAAGGTATAGATGCAGCAAGCAAATAATAATAAAGATTTCTTACACTTGCATTATAAAAATTTATTATTAATATTATATTACTCAAATAAAACATATACTTACTTAACAAATAAACAAATCGTAATAGCGCATAATTATTGTGATTTTTTATTACACAAACATTTGTCCTTACCGGGACTCTAACTCAAAATCTTTTCTGATTATAATTAATTAGTAGGATCATTGCCAAACTCGACCTCATTATGTTTTTTGTCCTTAGCTCTTATTCCACCACGCATATGGTTTCCTCCGTTTCCAAAACTTTATCATTTCTGTTATTTAAAATATGAAGTAATAATTTTTCAGACATGCGGTAATTTATTCAATTCTACTCGAATTTTATATCTGTGACAGCGTGTCTTTTTCTGTTCAAAAACCTCGGTGTTCGAAATGCAAAGATTAGAATGGTTTTAAGGTTCAAATGTGTCTTGCTTTTAAATTTCAGGTAAACAAAAGTGAAGAAAGTAAAAATTGCAATTTTTGTAGTGCAATATGAAATAATATTTTATTAAATATACCTATTCTTTTGCTATAATGTTAGAGCGCAAAGCGCGTAAATAATTTGTTCGCCAGTCTGACTAAAAGTAAAATAAAAAACCAACACTTTTTTGTAGCAATATATAATTACAAACTTTAAAAACCTTACTAACACAAAAGCACAAAGAAGATAGAATCGCCTTTTGTCTTCAATATTATAATTTTGATTGGACGGATAATATCGTAGTCCTGGTAATTTTAAAAACAAATACGCTTTTCAGTAAAAATATATTATTACCACTTCATAACAATGTTCAAACATTATTATGAAGAACCAACCGTTTGTGCGTTCTGCCTTTTAAAATCGCTATCATACGAAGATAACTGGCACCAACAGTAATAAAAAACTGATGTTGTGTAAGTGACAATTTTCGGGCTGGTACGAGGGCGGCACTGAAAATTTTGTCAATCAAGGAAGTGACACAACTTTACTATTTAAAAATGTATTTATTGCTTTTCGAAGTATTCTCCGCGAAATTTGACACATGATTCCATACGATGGAATCAATCATTGAAGCAACCATTCCATTCGGAAGTTGGAGTCTCCAAAATGGCTGTTTTGTAGGCGTCCACAGCTTCTTCAGGTGATGAAAATCTCTGACCACGCAATTTATTCTTTATTTTAGGGTAAGTATAGTAATCATTACGGCTTAGGTCGGGGCTGTACGGCAGATGGTCTAAAAATTCTATGTTTTCTTGCTCCAAAAACTCTTTTGTTCTGTGCGCGGTGCGAGAACTCGCATTGTCGTGATGGAGGATGATGCGGCGGTTGCAGTTCTCTTTACGGAGTTCCTAGAAGAAAGGAGTGCCTTTTCCTGGAGGCAAAGACCTGTGGCAAACAAATGCTAGCATACCATTCTGCATTAACCGTTCTTTGTCCCTCAAGGGGAATAGTCACAACATGGCCGGTTTTCGAGACAAACGTGATCACCATTTTTTTGGAACACTCCGTGAACGAACAATTTTTGTTGGCTTTAACTCATTTTCGAACACCTAAACTCGTGACTGGTTTTTTGTTTCGGGTTCGTACGCGTATATCCAGTATTCGTCACCTGATACGATGTTGTATACAGCATTTGAGGATCCTTCGCGGAATCTTTCGAGTGTTCTGACGCACCAAGTAACGCGAGCCGCTTTTTGGTCTTCACAGAGCGAATGCGGTATCCATCGGGAAAACAACTTTTTTACACCTAATTGTTCATACAAGATTATTTGTATTTGACTCATGCCAATGTCTAAAGTTGCCTGAATTTCGCGGTATGTCACATATCAACCTTCCTCAATCAGCTTACGCACAGCATCAAGGTTTTCTTGGGTGACTGTAGTTTTTGGACGACCTTGACGGGGAACATCACTGAGCTTGACACGTCCACTTTGAAATTCAGCAAACCAGCGATAAATTGTGGTTTTGGATGGGGCTTCATCACCACATGCAGATAGCATCCGATCAACACACTGTTTTTGTGTTAAACCACGTCAAAAGTTATAATAAATCATCGCTCTTGATTTTTCTCGAGTCAATTCCATTTTCTCAACGACTAAGTTTGACAAGACCTTGTGACAAGACCGAGAATCTTTTTTTAAATAAATAAATGGTATTTGATTTTTGAAACCAAGGAGTTTTCAATTAAAAAGATTTTAATATGACAGGAACAGTGGAAATATTCCATTCCCGATACTTTAAGTGCAGCCCTCGTATGTGATGGTGTGGGCCACCTTCATTTAGCCTACGCCGCACTGTCTGCATTGATATTTAGCGACCGGAAAAATTTGACAATGATTGTTCTGACATTACATTACTACTTATTATTGAATTGAAACAATCCCAACTTTTTGATGCGAAACTCATTAGGGTCTTAGAAAAAAGTATTAGTTTCAGTTATTATGGTTCATTTCAAAACTTTGTAACG
Source organism: Calamotropha paludella (assembly GCA_927399485.1). Classification (NCBI taxonomy): domain Eukaryota; kingdom Metazoa; phylum Arthropoda; class Insecta; order Lepidoptera; family Crambidae; genus Calamotropha; species Calamotropha paludella. Next base: position 7,655,805 of record OV656830.1, on the reverse strand, counting down.
TTATACACACATCTACAATAAAAATGACATTTATGAAGACGTCATACATCTAGTTTGTACAAACAGCAACAACCTTAACTGCCCCTGTCACGTGACTACCAACTTCTTGAAAGAAAGTGAGAATAGATGTATCTCAGAACAATAACTAAAGCTATAGAAGGAGCGCTAAAATAAAATCTGTATAACAGCTCTCGTATTCACTTAAAGTAATCTAACATACATGGGTAAGAGCGAAATAGACAACAATTGTAAGGTTTTATTTTCACGTCATTGTCACAAACTCTCAAAGTACAAATGTCAAATGGTTGTAATTTGGTTGTATATTATACTACCAAATTAAAAGTACGTCTTTGATGAACGTTGTTTCTGAAGTAAGACCAAATTCAATGCGGTCGTATAACAGTGGCCGAACAGCTTTGTGAGCGGCTAGCGTGAAATTTTATTATGTTGCAAGGAAGTTCGTGATAAAATAACAGGAAAGTGTGCATATAGACGCTTCAGACATCTTAGAGTCCGCGTCCAGGATGGCTTGTGTTGTTCCAGATTGCAAGTCTTACACATCACGAAATTACGAGAAAATACGGATGAGGTGTTATCATTTCATCGGTGAGTTTTGTTTCTAAATTCTCATATTTTGACAATATAACAACGGTATATTGAGAAAATTGTAGTAAATTAATATTACAAATAGATTTCTTCATGAGTTTTGGTTTCAATTGTCTTATTTTCATGCCTTTTGTTTTGTATATGATAGTATGATAGTGATGTGTTTTTTGTTATCGATGTCAACATTATTTGGTTTTTACTTTTGCTTTAGTTTTCCCAAAGATGAACCTATTAGAACTGAATGGATACGCTGTATATCAAGGAACAATTGGACACCGAAAGCGCACAGTCATATTTGTTTGAAACATTTTAGACTGCAGTCATTTCAGTCACATGAAAACATTAAATTTCGGCGGCGGAAAGCAAATGTTATACCCACATTACATTTACAGAACATGAAATTGCTCCTTTTTTATTCCAAACATTATCTTAGTCATGCTTTGTCAATTATTTTTTTCAATCCTACCAATAAATATTCAGATTTTTAATTAACATTTTGGCACCGTATATTCCAAATAACTAGGCGATGCAGTCGCTAAGCATAAAGCTACGCTAGCACCATATAATGGAGCGGAGCGTAATACCTAAAAAAAATTTTTTTTTTAGAATTTTTGCTAATTTTTAAATTCGGGCTCCGTCACAATCTGGTCCTAAACCTGTTGATTCGATTCCACACAAAAAATATTAAAATCGGTTAAGAACTCTGGAAGTTATGGCGTAACAGACATTTCGTCATTGAAGCTGATCCATGGGAGCTTCGCTCACTTCGTTCGCTCCGCTCCAACAATGATAGCTTGTTTACAATAATATTTTTATGTTTCAGAAACCACTATCGGATTCAGAAGGAATTATGAAGCACCAAGTAAACGCCCCAAGTCTATGACCACAGTTGAAACAAATACTAATTTCGATATCTCTGAACTGATATCTAATTTACAGAAAATTATAGCAGATTATAAAAACCAAATTGGACTATTAAAAAAGAGTAAGAAAGTTGGTGTCAGTGTTTCGTTTCTGAAGGAGCATACTTTGAAGTTGATGAAATAAATTTGGATGAATAACAAACATTTTGTATATTATTGATCTTTTCCCGATACTTTCTCGACAGAGTGGTATATAAAAATAGGTAAACAATAAGTAAATATGTAAAAAATAATAGTTTGTTAATTTAATTTAAATAATCTATTAATTTTCTTTTTTTCCTCATTTTTAATCTATACCTATAAAAAATATAATTTTAAATGCAGTGTTCACCAATGTACTAGAGCTAGAGGTCTAACTTAAAATATAAACATGTAGCCTAATAGGATATGCCTATACAAGGTGCAAGCAAATTCTAATAAATAAATTGATGCGGGTCAAAAATTCTACCCATGAATACTGCATTATAAAATGTTCATATTGAAGATTCTACGCGTGTTTATTATGACACATTACCGTCCGTTCTAGTGTCATTGACATACCAACGGCATAAGAAAAATGTTTAGTATGTTTTTGATTTTATTTTTATCGATAGTAATATCGATGCCATTGCATCACTGACGTAAGGGAAACTAGTGACGACCTTGTAAATTACGAAACAAAATCTGTATACTCATTTCTTTCTCACACATTGCAACTGTATAAGTAAAAACAGTACGAACTAACGTATTGTGTTGTTATTTTAGCGCGGCTTCTATAGCTTTAGTTATTGTTCTGAGAGATGTATGATGTCTTCGTAAACGTCATTTTTATTGTAGATGTGTGTGTAACGTTATAAAGTTTTGAAATGAATCATAATAACTGAAACTAATACTTTTTCTAAGACCCTAATGAGTTTCGCATCAAAAAGGTGGGATTGTTTAAACTCAATAAAAAGTAGTAATGTAATGTCAGAACAATCATTGTCAAATTTTTCCGGTCGCTTGATATCAATGCAGACAGTGCGGCGTAGGCTAAATGAAGGTGGCCCACACCATCACATACGAGGGCTGCACTAAAAGTATCGGGAATGGAATATTTCCACTGTTCCTGTCATATTAAAATCTTTTTGATTGAAAACTCCTTGGTTTCAAAAATCAAACACCATTTATTTATTTAAAATAAAGATTCTCGGTCTTGTCACAAGGTCATGTCAAACTAAGCCGTTGAGAAAATGGAATTGACTCGAGAAAAATCAAGAGCGATGATTTATTATAACTTTTGACGTGGTTTAACACAAAAACAGTGTGTTGATCGGATGCTTTCTGCATTTGGTGATGAAGCCCCATCCAAAACCACAATTTATCGCTGGTTTGCTGAATTTTAACGTGGACGTGTCAAGCTCAGTGATGTTCCCCGTCAAGGTCGTCCAAAAACTACAGTCACCCAAGAAAACCTTGATGCTGTGCGTAAGCTGATTGAGGAAGATCGACATGTGACATACCGTGAAATTCAGGCAACTTTAGACATTGGCATCAGTCAAATACAAATAATCTTGCATTAACAATTAGGTGTAAAAAAGTTGTTTTCCCGATGGATACCGCATTCGCTCTGTGAAGAGCAAAAAGCGGCTCGCGTTACTTGGTGCGTCAGAACACTCGAAAGATTCCACGAAGGATCCTCAAATGCTGTATACAACATCGTATCAGGTGACAAATCCTGGATATACGCGTACGAACCCGAAACAAAAAACCAGTCACGAGTTTAGGTGTTCGAAAATGAGTTAAGCCAACAAAAATTGTTCGTTCACGGAGTGTTCCAAAAAATGGTGATCACGTTTGTCTCCAAAACCGGCCATGTTGTGACTATTCCTCTTGAGGGACCAAGAACGGTTAATGCAGAATGGTATGCTAGCATTTGTTTGCCACAGGTCTTTTCTGAACTCCGTAAAGAGAACTGCAACCGCCGCATCATCCTCCATCACGACAATGCGAGTTCTCGCACCGCGCACAGAACAAAAGAGTTTTTGGAGCAAGAAAACATAGAATTATTAGACCATCTGCAGTTCAGCCCCGACCTAAGCCCTAATGATTACTATACTTACCCTAAAATAAAGAATAAATTGCGTTGTCAGAGATTTTCATCACCTGAAGAAGCTGTGGACGCCTACAAAACAGCCATTTTGGAGACTCCAACTTCCGAATGGAATGGTTGCTTCAATGATTGGTTCCATCGTATGGAATCATGTGTCAAATTTCGCGGAGAATACTTCGAAAAGCAATAAATACATTTTTAAATAGTAAAGTTGTGTCACTTCCTTGATTGACAAAATTTTCAGTGCCGCCCTCGTACCAGCCCGAAAATTGTCACTTACACAACATCAGTTTTTTATTACTGTTGGTGCCAGTTATCTTCGTATGATAGCGATTTTTAAAAGGCAGAACGCACAAACGGTTGGTTCTTCATAATAATGTTTGAACATTGTTATGAAGTGGTAATAATATATTTTTACTGAAAAGCGTATTGGTTTTTAAAATTACCAGGACTACGATATTATCCGTCCAATCAAAATTATAATATTGAAGACAAAAGTCGATTCTATCTTCTTTGTGCTTTTGTGTAAGTAAGGTTTTTAAAGTTTATAATTATATATTGCTACAAAAAAGTGTTGGTTTTTTATTTTACTTTTAGTCAGACTGGCGAACAAATTATTTACGCGCTTTGCGCTCTAACATTATAGCAAAAGAATAGGTATATTTAATAAAATATTATTTCATATTGCACAACAAAAATTGCAATTTTTACTTTCTTCACTTTTGTTTACCTGAAATTTAAAAGCAAGACACATTTGAACCTTAAAACCATTCTAATCTTTGCATTTCGAACACCGAGGTTTTTGAACAGAAAAAGACACGCTGTCACAGATATAAAATTCGAGTAGAATTGAATAAATTACCGCATGTCTGAAAAATTATTACTTCATATTTTAAATAACAGAAATGATAAAGTTTTGGAAACGGAGGAAACCATATGCGTGGTGGAATAAGAGCTAAGGACAAAAAACATAATGAGGTCGAGTTTGGCAATGATCCTACTAATTAATTATAATCAGAAAAGATTTTGAGTTAGAGTCCCGGTAAGGACAAATGTTTGTGTAATAAAAAATCACAATAATTATGCGCTATTACGATTTGTTTATTTGTTAAGTAAGTATATGTTTTATTTGAGTAATATAATATTAATAATAAATTTTTATAATGCAAGTGTAAGAAATCTTTATTATTATTTGCTTGCTGCATCTATACCTTTCTAAGTCTATGGATGCAGGATAAATACAATTAAATTTTATCGTTATTTCCATAGATATAGGATGTACAGCGAAAAAAATCCTAAATCTATGGTTATTTCATCCAAAAGCATGCGACGTTGCCGTTGCTCTTTGTTTTGGAAGAGCGGCAACAACTGAAAGCACGTCATCAGGCATGTCAAGACTCTGCGTCAAGCAGTGACAGTTCTCTGGCGCCAAGAGACACACACCACCTCAGAACAATAACTAAAGCTATAGAAGCCGCGCTAAAATAAAAACTGTATAACAGCTCTTGTATTCACTTAAAGTAATCTAACATACATGGGTAAGAGCGAAATGGACAACAATTGTAAGTTTTTATTTTCACGTCATTGTCACAAACTCTCAAAGTACAAATGTCAAATGGTTGTAATTTTTAGTTATTGTTCTGAGGTAATTTGGTTGTATATTATACTACCAAATTAAAAGTACATCTTTGCTGAACGTTGTTTCTGAAGTAAGACCAAATTCAATGCGGTCGTATTGCAGTGCCCGAACAGCTTTGTGAGCGGCTAGCGTGAAATTATATTATTTTACAAGGAAGTTCGTGATAAAATAATAGGAAAGTGTGCATATTGACGCTTCAGACATCTTAGAGTCCGTGTCCAGGATGGCTTGTGTTGTTCCAGACTGCAAGTCTCATACATCACGAAAAGAAAATACGGATGAGGTATTATCATTTCATCGGTGAGTTTTGTTTCTAAATTCTCATATTTTGACAATATAACAACGGTATATTCAGAAAATTGTAGTAAATTAATATTACAAATAGATTTCTCCATGAGTTTTGGTTTAAATTGTCTTATTTTTATGCTTTCTGTTTTGTATATGATAGTATGATAGTGATGTGTTTTTTGTTATCGATGTCAACATTTTTGGTTTTTACTTTTTGCTTTAGATTTCGCAAAGATGAAACTATTAAAAATGAATGGATACACCGCAAATAAAGGATCAATTGGACACCGAAAGCGCACAGTCACATTTGTTCGAAACATTTTAGACTACAGTCATATAAGCCACATGAAAACCTATACCCACATTACATTTACAGAACATGAAATTGCTCCTTTTTTATTCCAAACATTATCTTAGTCTTGCTTTGTCATATAATTATTTCGATTCTACCAATAAATATATTCAGATTTTTAATTAACATTTTGGCAGCGTGTATCCCAAATAATAATGATAGCTTATTTACAATAACATTTTTGTGTTTCAGAAACCACTATCGCATTCAGAAGGAGTTATGAACAACCAAGTAAACGCCCCAAATCTATGACCACAGTTGAAACAAATACTGATTCCGATATCTCTGAACTGATATCTTATTTACAGAAAATTATAACAGAATATAAAAACCAAATTGGAATATTAAAAAAAGAGTAAGAAAAGACCAGCAAGTGAAGTCTTCGCAAAATAAACACTTTAACAAAGAGATCATTAAGGAGCAACGCGAAGAAATCTCAACTCTATAACATATTGATAGAAAAAATTGAAACAAGAATATGATCAAGCCGAATACCTAGCACTTTTAGAGTGTGTAAACAAAAATGACAAAAATTCGCGGCGAGAACTGAACTCAATTCCGGAAACAGCGTTTAAAAAATGTTTTGATGATTAGATTAAGTTGGCGTAAGTGTATCGTTTCTGAAGGAGCATACTTTGAAGGTGTTAAAATAAATTTGGATGAATAACAAACATTTTGTATATTATTGATCTTTTCCCGGTACTTTCTTGACAGAGTAGTATATAAAAATAATAAGTAAATATGTATAAAATAATAATTGGTTAATTTAAACTAAATAATCGATTAATTTTCTTTTAAAATTTTTCCTCTTTTTAATCTATACCTATAAAAAATATATTGTTGAATGCAGTGTTCACTAATGTACTGCTAGAGGTCTAACTTAAAATAAAAACATGTAGCCTAATATGATATACCTATACAAAGTGCAATTTTTTAACTGTACCTACCTGGTTTCTCTAGATACTGAAGACAGCAATTCTAATAAATAAATTGGTTCGGGTCCAAAATTCTACCCATGAATACTGCATTATGAAATGTTCAAATTGCAGATTCTACACGTGTTTATTATGACACATTACCGTCCGTTCTAGTGTCATTGACTTACCAACAGTATACATTTTTTTTACATGTTTTTAATTTTATTTTTATCGATAGTAATATCGATGCCGTTACATCACTGACGTAAGGGAAACAAGTGACTAACTTATAAATTACGAAACAAAATCTGTATACTTATTTCTTTCTTACACATTTAGAACAGTATAAGTCAAAATAGTACGAACTAACGTATTGTGTTGTTATTTTAGCACGGCTTCTATAGCTTTAGTTATTGTTCTGAGCACACCACACACTCAAAGATATTATGTCATAAAAACTTTAGTTTTTGTTATGAAGTTGTCATGGGAAAAATAATTTCATCTCTTTCTACCTTTCTGTCTGTTGGGTCTTGAAGGGGCAGTTAAGAGTGTTGCTGTTTGTACAAGTGTTGGCTGGTGAAACAAAAAGCAAAAGGTATGTTTTCGCGCTCTTTCAAGAACTCCACGAGGAGGTTTTAGTAAAACCCCACAACTATACTGAAACTTAGGGTAGGGATTATTTCACTTTTCATTCATCGTCATCGATCATCTATTATTCATAAATCAATTATCATTGCCATTACTTAAAAATAACTAAAGACTAGGCTGTATGGGCTTTGTACCCTTTGCCTTCTTATATGGGAAAACAACATAATTTGTGACAGCGAACCATAAGTGTCATTTGATCACGTTGATCGGTTGGGCCGTCTGTCGTTTCGTCCCTAGTCCCCACGCACGATTGTGTATTGTTTTCAGTTTTCCATTGTCCTTGTCGCATTGATGTCGTTGACAGAATGAAGTGGAAGGGCCGCAATAGCTCGATAGTTGCTGAAATCATTTAAATCTGTGAATATTACCTGAAGTCATAAACATAGTGTTAGTGTACATAGTGAAAATGGCTCGCCTCACCGAAGAGATGGTGATTGCTCGCTCGAAACAATCGGATTTGTCAGCAATCAAAAAGTTAAACTGCTGGTAAGTGATGTCTTAAAATTTAAGAATTGGCATGCTGCGGCAGAAACGTTGGTGTAAGAAATTGTTAAGTAAATTTATTCTTAATTATTTTTTGTTGACAAAATAAAAATAAACAAATATTATTTATTCCTAGAAATATAAGTAAAGTTCTCATTTCAAAATTTTCTAAACGCATATTGAGATAATTCAATAATGTCCAGCCAACTGGAACATGCAAGTTTCAATTTAAATAGTTTTTATAGAACAATTTCGGAGTTTTAGTTAAGTAGGTATTTGTTGTCTTTGTGTGTTATTCTTTGAATTATATGAATGAACAAACTTTAAACTAAACTGCTTTATCTCTTAATACGTTTACATTTATTACTAATAGTATTAGACAGGTTCATTGCTCTCTTTCTAATAAGATTCCTATAAGTTCATTATTGAGATTAATTAAACATGTATTATAGTTTTCATACTATGCTTATGTTTTTATACAGTAATTTAATTTCTAATGCAAATATAAGAATGCATTTTAAAGTATGGTTCATTGCATATAGTTTTTATTACACAACAAAGTTTAAACTACAACAATTACAGCACAAGAAGCTTTTCATTTTACATTAAATCCTTGTCAACCTCCCTTAGTTAAAAGTGGTTGAAAAATATGTTTTTGTGTAAGTTTAATGAGTTGACTATACCAATCAATGGCAAGTTGAGTACTTATCATCATAGCCATTTAATAAGTATGAGAATTCCGAAGGGTTTTTTGCAAGTTATCTAGTTTGTTTACTTAAGTCAGAAATAAAATATAGTTAGTCTTATTATTATGCCTGCAGCTTGATCTACAATATATTGCCAAATCCTAGTTAATCTAAAATTTTAATATCAATTTATCAGGCAGTCCAGTTCCAAGCAAATTGTGCATTGTTTTGTGTATTGGTTTGACAATGAGCATTGTTCTGAGAATCTGCGTAAGAGAAAACTGTAAAATGGGAATATTTTAGATGATCTGATTTCTGTAAGTGGATGTGCTTAAAATATATTCTTGAATTATGTTTGTCCAAGTAACCTTTTATAAGTATAGAAACATAAAGTTTTGGGTGCCATAACACATTTTTACGTCAGTGCTTAAGGGTTAAATTAAGGAATTGTTTCTAGTTTCATGCAAGTGAAGATATTTGATATATTGAAGTTTAAGTCTTTTATTTACAAGTGTAAAAGATACAGAACTTTAGCTAATGTATTATAATGGTATATATTTTGATATTAACAATTAATACTGCAAGGAACAAATAAAAACAATGCCTATTGTAAGATACAATTAACTTGATAATTTTCCAGTCTTAAACCAGTCTTTTTTGTCCAAACGTTGTTATCATTAGCTCCTTTATTAGTTTGAAATATAATGTTAATTGTGTAGATAGGTGCCTATTTAGTAGATAAGGCACAATATGGCACTATAACTAAAGAGATACTGATAGTGTTTGTATCAATGTTGGAAAGTCATGCATGATCATTGGGTGTATTTAGGTGATTATAACACTGATCATATGTTCCGTCGCTGTTTGCGGGATGACATATGACGCGACTGACTCTCTACGCAGGGTTACAGCTTATGATGATCGTGCCGACTATTTATTTCACATCATAAATCGCATCTTTGCTTACCATCAGGCGAGATAGTGGTCAAGCACTTACCTATTCATGATGAAAAACAGTCGATCGCCATTGTGATACTACATAATAATGGTTAATTCCGAAATTATTCAAGATGCTGTTGTTATATTATAAACTAGCGGTCCGTTCTGGCTTCGAATGGGTGGACAAAATTCTTTAAAGTTTTTCTAGCATTAAATATAGCCTATGTTACTCAGTGTGAATGTAGCTTTCCAATGGTGAAAGAATTTTTGAAATCGGCTTAGTAGTTTTTGAGTTTATTCATTGCAAACATACAAAAAATTAAAAATACAAATCTTTCCTCTTGATAATATTAGTGTAGATAAGATTTTAGTACACCCAATTAGAAGAAACCAAAAATTGGTTATGATACTTTGTGCATAAAAGACCAGCACGGTACTGTGGAACTCAGTGTGTTTGTGTTGCCTCAGGGGATGCTCAGCGCCCTTTCGCTGATTGATAGAATCTGATCTGCGCCACATACTAACGCTTATCGTAGTCAGTATGTAGAACTCGACGTTATTTCTATACAAACTGAAATACTTGCACACAATGTTGGAATTTGTAGCAACACGCTACGCGACGAACTGCAGTCTGTAAAATGCCTTAGACTTCCGTAAAGACTGATACTTCGTCTTCAAGTGCCGACTTACCTCTACATACATCAAAGACAGAGCTTAATTCAGAAAGAAAGAGTTGTTAATAAAATATATTCATATTTGACGGCCGCTTCGTGCAACTGTAGCGATCGTACCTTCTGCGTCAAAGGACCTGAATTCTAATCCTGGTAGAGGTATATGCATATAAGGATTTGTTCCCGAGTCATGGTCGTTCATATACTTTTTACCTACGTTATTTAGTATCTGCTTAGCTTGAAACTCGACAATTGGTATTATTAAAAAAAGAAAATATTGAAAATAATTAAAGCCCCTTATTTCTTTAACGTCACTTCATTTTGTATCAGCAATGAAATAAATTATGAGAAATAAAGCTAAAATTATGTAACACTAATATTATAATAGGTAAGGAACAATATTAGTTAGGTTTCTGCAATTACTTACTTAGCCACTCAAGAGATAGAGAGAGTGCTGGCGAGTGCTGGAAAGAATGTCAAGGACAGTCCAGCGGTATATCAGAAGTACTACGATATGTTCCTAGTCACAAAAAGGCAGCAAGCTATGAAATCTCAGGAGGTCAAGAATGTAATGCTTTTGTCACTGGATCTCCCTGTTACGATAATAAGGCATTCTTGTTTATTTAGGCCATCTACTGTCAAAGTATTATACAAAATGAACAGAGCATCAACCTGGTGATGTTACCATCATGTGAGGTCGTTGTGACCTGTAAAGCACTTTGGAAGTTGAGAATATTCTTGACACAGTACCTACCTCCAAATACCAATAAATCATTTTATTTTTATTTTATTTATATTTATTTTTCTGTTAGCGCCATCTAGCGTCCGGTAGACGAACTACTTGCGATTAACGCGTTGCTGTGGTAAGGCATGTACAATGGAAAAAGAGCGGACAGACAAACAATAAATTTGTGATCTTAGATTATGGACTAACTGACCCAGTAACGCAATGCATTACTGGGTCAGTTCTATGGTAACTTTATTGATACAATGGAAAAAGAGCGGACAGACAAACAAATAAACAACAAATTTGTGTTATTAGATTATAGATTTATAAATATTTAAAGAAACTATAAGTTTCGATTTCGTTTGTTAGTCACTTTTGTATAATACATGTAAATTTGAACCGGCTTTGAAGTAGGAGCAACAATAGAAAGTAAAAGTCCGAGCTGATTATGAATGTCAGCAGCAATTGAGCTTGACTCACACTTACTCATTAGAAGTGGTCAAAAAACTCTTTAACATTTTAAATCTATAATAAAGACGTTAGTATGACTAATGATGATTAATGTGAGTAATATATCAGCAAAAAGTATCGATTTACTTCAAATCGATTTTTTTTAGAACGATCTTTGGTTTTTTATTGAAGCAACGTATGAATTGACAGCACACCAGTCTACAAAAATATTAATCGATATTACACTATATGCCTTTAGATTTTGAGCTGATAATCGTGCGAGAGATAGTAATGTTTATGTTGACACATTAAGAATAATAAAAATGTTCTAACAACTCACATGTGGTCTATTCTAGGGATTTTAGCGGTATCCGAATAGAGTGTTCTGAACACTGTTTTTCATTTCTGTTTTAAAAGTTAAACAGAAAGAAACTGTAACACTTTGAATCTGTTTTACAAAATACCGGTTCATAAGTGTTAATATCTGTTACAGTCAATAAGGTTCACATTGGCATAACTATGCGACAGCTCACTAATGATTACCTACTTTGAAATGTTGGTGTACTGTGTATACACATAGATAGTTAAAAGTAAAACAGTTTTTAACAGATTGGTAACAGAAAACATTATATCTGTTAAATCCTTATAAGTGTTCGACGCAAAACAGGTTCAAAACACCCAAATAATTGATACAGGAATATTTCTGTTACAGATTCAATGTTTAACCCTTATGAAAGTGTATCCTTATAAAGGTGTTTTTGAATCCCTGGTCTATTCAAATCCATCGATTAATTAGGAATTCGTTAACACATTTATCCCATTCAATTCATTGCTCAGAAGCTAATGAAATATGTATCAAACAAATTCCAAATAAGACTCGACGTGGCCGATCGCGACTTTATCTCATACTATTTACAGAAGCAAAATAAAGAAAAAAGTTTTGGCCGTGTCCTACAAATGAGAATAGCCTCCACACTGTGTCGTATTAAGCGTCTAAAGATACTAAATGTAGTAATAACTATGTACCTGCCGTAGATCATAATATGGGCAGCATCATTTTCCGAATTATGTCGTTTTACCGCGATTAGTAACTCGCCTGCCAAGCGTAGCAAAACCCCGATTCATTGGATATCTTTAGGTCGAAATAATGCTGATGAGAATCGATTAATAGTTAATATTTTTTAAATTGCTTTTTAAATTAAGTACTTGAGAAGCCGACAACGGTATTCCTAACGCTAAACGATGAGTTGTATGGTGAATCAGCCGCCCACGCACCGCTCGACCTCGCTTGGACGAGTTGTATCCACACGAACTTACCGCATTTGGTTATTAGCAGGTATAAAACAGCTCATGTCGCTTGTTAATGCCACTTAAGTATTCACGAGATTGGAAAATTACCTGAGACCCTGAGAACTGAAATTATGAAATGATTTTTGTGGTTATTGTAACTCAATGAAGTAAGTGTCTAGTCAATGTTAACTCATAAAAAAATCTTAACCACTGAGTAAATTTTTAGATTTTTTTTAATAATCGGAATTGTATTTCAAAACGGCTGTAATTTACAAGATAGCGAGTTTATATAAATTCAAATCCAATTTTTTTATTGCGTGTACTTATTCTCACTCACTACCAGAGGATATCAGAAAGGCTCAAACTCTTTGATCCTTTCGCGACAGAGTTATAAGTTTTTCCTTTCCTCCAATATTTATTGAGACTATTTTATCTTTATTTCTTTCTTATGTTATTATTATTTTAGACCACCATTACCTTTAAAAATTATACATTTACTATTTTCCTCTCAATATGCGCACCCACTTCATTATTATCCTTTTATATTTATTTATTCTTTTCAACCAAGGTTGCCTGGAAGAGATTGCTGTTTAGCAATAAGGCCGCCTGTCTGTATACTTTTCTTTGTTATTTCTCTCTCTGTATTCTATCTTTGTGTGCACTAAAGGGTAATTTATTTATTATAGCTCTTGTAGGCGTCAGGTGGTACGAAAAGCGGTTATAACGTCATAAACTGTAACAATAGCGAAAACCAGTTAAGTCCGGTCTGGTGTTTACTGTGAAACGGAATAGAACCCAAAAAAATCTCTCGACTTCCAGGGAATTCTCGAGGATTCCTACCGCTATTGGATTCCTATCCAATTTGCACCGTACACAATACAACATAAGACTTATTAAAGCATGCACAATTTCGTTACGGAAATTCGCTTCCATTCCATGGCAATGTAAATTGATGAGCCTTAGGCGGTACACTCTCATAACAATGTGATGTAATTTTCCGGTGACGTGTCGCCAGGACGCAGAAGGTCGACTTCAGGTACTAGTAGGCACATAGTTTACAGCTTTTATTTGTCATTTGTTTAGTATGCAATTAGAGCCTTAGTTGCCTTAGTCAGTTTGCAAAAATATGCATTCCTAATAGCACTTTTATTTTTAAAAGCGGCCCGTCTCGGCTTCGCACGGGTGCACAAAATTCTTTACATTTTTTCTAGCATTAAATATAGCCTATGTTACTCAGCGTGAATGTAGCTTTGGCGAACAATGGTGAAAGAATTTTTGAAATCGGCTTAGTAGTTTTTGAGTTTATTCATTGCAAACATACAAAAAAACAAAAATACAAATCGTTCCTCTTTATAATATTAGTGTAGATTACAATATTGTTAGGTAAAAAATTTCAAAATTAATGTTTTTTTCTTATGCACAAGCCTTTTGAACTGAAAAAAGCTTTCTTTGAGTGGTACTTAAAACTGAGCAAACTGTACCAGCTTAGATCCCGTAAATGCGAAAAGGACTCAGTAGCCTTAGTGAATTTAATGAACACTGTACACGTTTGTTTTTTAAAAGTGATCCTTAAAATAGGCTTTGTGCAAATAAACCGTCGAACACAACCAACAGTGGCTAACGAAAGGACGTTTTCATTATTTGTCATACTATTTGTATGGACACTCCACATAAAACGCGCTATTGATTTTTGGAGTCCATCGTGGAACTGTACAGCAGGATACAAATAGCTTTAGCCACCTACCACCTTCGATTAGGCTGTACCTAAAGCTGCTGGTGTCTATGGTCGGTTGCTCACATGCGCCAAGTTATAACAGTAATATCTAATCTGTGGCCTTTGCCACCTCACTAGCAGTATTTAAAGCTCAATTTGACAATGTAAAAAAAAAATATGGGACCCCGTTTGCTCCTTGGACCAAGTGATAAATATTTTGAAATTGTTTATTAACAATTTACACGTTAAAAGTTGATAAATGTTGTGTATAAAGAAAATTTAATGTAGAACTAACTACTAACGGTCTTTGCATCTGCATGTGTGCCACTGACAGAAAGGAGTCATTTGCCTGCTTTTCATTAAAAAAATAAAGGTTATATGATTGTTGGTTGTTTACAGTCACCATATATGGTTGCCTCGATAAACATGTGGGCTGCGCGAGCGCAAGACGTCTGTTAGGTTTGTAAATGGTGTTTCGAATACATATGTATGATTTTCATTCTAGTAAAGGAAGTTGATTGGTTTATATCTTGTTTTTTACACGACTACGGCCGCCAGAGCTAAGGAAGGGTAATAAAGTTAACAGGATAGTTAGGTAGTATTTATTTTTGTTAGAATTTTCGAAGGTTGTTCAGAAACTGTTAAGCTGATTGTGGCAAATGTGGTATCTTTAGAAAAATTTATCCAGATGGTTAGTTCTTATGTGACGTCACAATAAGTTCCTTATGGCGTCGCGTCGCCTAGCTAGAGAATATAAAAACCCTTATTAAAATGATTTTTATTGAAATGTGCTGTGTTTAGGTGTCAATCGGTTATTTTTATTATAACATGTCAATTTAATGCGTAAGATATAAGTCGTAATTCAAACTTTAATAATAGTAGGTACGTAGAGTTAGCTGCACCTACGCGTAGCATATGCAATGAGCATACCGGTTGAATGATGCGAACTACCTTCAATATCCATATTTATTTATTGATGACTGATGAATATTTCATTAAAGCGGAAATCATGTACCTCAATTTATATGGTAGGAGCTAAGATTGGTACATTTATTTATTTATTGTAGAAACACAATTGAACATTCGTAATAAATCTTAATACTTCCATAGAAGAAAATGTAATGCTAAGTACATTTTTTCTTATCTTAGTAATCTTGAATCCATAATCTTTTTATTGGCTCGCATTGTTTGTGTATTAGTCACGAAAAGGTAGAAAATAAGGGAAAATAAAGGGAAATGGAAATTTGGAAAATTGATAATAGGTATAGGTTAAGTAGGATATATACAATATAATAGGTTATATACAATATTATAAGATAATAAGACTATATACATTTGTATATACTAAATTTTGTATTTATGAACTTTACAATAAATTAATCAGACAAAGATTATAAGTCAAAATTTATTAAATACAGTAGGGAAGGAAAAATATGAATTTGTAATAAACTTGGCCCCCTGAGCACAGATTAGATATAAGTTAAGTAGTAAGTAAATCGACAGTAGCTTTTGTTTATACCATGTGGTGTCTGGCAGAGTAGAATAGAACCAATCCTGCGCATTTCAGGGTGTCGTGGAAGACTATTTAAGATATTAGAGGTAATCGTCATACACCTCTCGTAGACTACAAAAAGGGAAGCGGCATTTTCCCAGTTGTGGTCTCTTATTATGATTTCCACCCTTCCTACCAAGAGTGAAGATTATGGCCAACCCCCATATTTTGGGAGCATTCTGTCAAGCAGTTGTCGTCTTTCGGGTGAGATCTTTTGGAGTGACTCTCTTTAAATGTGAACGTATAGTGACCTTTAGAGCTCCCGCACACGACCGCATGTAATATATAGCATCACTTGTTTTACAATGAGAAACCCGCTTTATCAACCCCTACTGGTGAATGAATATCTGGAGAAGTCCAGGAATCCCAAATACTCGGTGAGGTGGGCCATCAATGGACAGGTATCCACTGATGGCATTGCACATACCTCACACGTCTTGGGTGATATCGGTTTGTACTAGGCATCACCCATCCATTGAGGGGTCCGGAATAGGGGCCAATTACCGGACTGTAGTGGTGCTTCCTAACACGGAACCCATAAGGCCAACTGGCCAACGAGGGATTAGAGCGGTGTATATTCCGGTGCCTCTACACGTCCCATCCTAAGAGATGGGCCCTGTAGTGACAGCGGAGAGGCCCAAATTCAGACGGCGGATGTCAATAAAAGCATTTCCCTTCCAAAGAAAAGAAAGGACTCCAGAAGTCCGGTGGGACTGGTGCAGCAATTACCACCAGTGGAAGATGAACGATTGGACATGTGCGTTGTGTCGGTAATAAAATCAGTGATGAAGTCAGTGAAAAAATTGCTTCGTTTATCAGGTGTTTTCGGGAACTTAAGTCTCTTGTTCATGACAATAGCTGTTACTAACAACGTTCTGTTTATTATCGAATGTGTGTAACATTGAGCGTTTGTTTCTTGTAAATATTTATCGAACATGTGTGAATATCACACAATGGTAACGGTGCTGAGGAAACAATGGAATGTAGATATATCTTGCCAGAAGTGACGCAAGTCGTGTTAATATTTGTTTTAGTAAACAATATAATAAATTATATTATACTTTAGCCTTTTATTACTGATAATAATACCCACTATTTTATCTTTAAAGAGACTTCATTTCTGAAGACTTCACTTGGTAACACAAACAGGTGTTATATTAGTATTAGTCCCACTAGTTCTACTAAACAATGAGACTTTTTATTTTAGTTTAAAAAAGTCTAAGTAGTTCTACGGTGGATCTGATTAATAAAACTAGTGAGAATACTCCCGCGAGTCGCTCGATCTGGTTCATTTGATCACAACAACGCATCTTTCACAAATGCTCATTGAAACAGCAATTTCATTATCAAGATGATAAGAGAGATACATGCTATTAAAAAAGGTCGAGATAATTTTTTGATCATCCATCTGAACCCGGCCCTAGCAAAAATTGTATAACAACCTCAATCGCAAGCCGAACGCGCTAATAACTAGTAATTTCACTTGTAACTGAATACTTGCTTTGGTCTAAAAGCTGTCTTTATAGCGGCTGCCTCCTACTGCGTCGTCCCGTCACCCTGGGTGCGATTGCTCCCACTCAGCCTGAACAGCCTTCCCAGGCTAAGGCATCTTCTCGGTGGTGTTTAGTCAGTACGAGTCTGACATTACTCTCGGGCCGGCCCGAAGTATCCATGTAGAATTCACCATCTCCCTCCCCAAAGTCCGGAGGGGAAATAAAAACCGGCTACCTCGATATTAATCTTGATTTAGTAGTAGTGGACGTGTATGATGATGTCATCATCTCAGGCTGCTGAACGAAAGCCTCCAAAACATAAGGGTCTTGCTCCTCCTAATGCTTGTCTGGCGGGTTGGAGATTGTAGTAAAATACCATAGTCAGGAAAACGCTGTTGCTCTTATTTGGTCTACAATAGGAATATGTTGGAATAGGGAAAAGTTGAGGGCACCAGACCACGTGGTAGATTACCAATGAGATGGACAGACCAGATCAAGGCCGTAACTAAGTGCTCGGTTTATGAATGTACCCGGAAGGCTGCATTCCGTGATGAATGGCGCCGTATAACTAAAATCATCACTCATCGTGATTCATAATGACGACCACGACCACTCTGGCGAGAGTGTACAGACTGAGAAGAAGGAATATGGTGATTACTTCCAATCCCATTAGTAGCTTACGATACCCTGGTCTTTATACTTAATGATAAATTAATAGCAACCCCTTACGGAATATTAGTATGCGATGGCGATGAGAGAATCTAATTTATATTCTGAGCACGGCCAAATAATAAATCTCGTCGTTCGTAGTGTATGAATAGCGAGTTTTTTTTGCTTACTGTACTATACATTTAGGCTGTGAAATTGGACATTTATTTAACGATGGTAACGTCAGTAAACGAATAGCGGTAAAATGCGATGAAGTTGTGATAAATGACTTTTGCCGTGTCACTTGAATTTGTTAAGTTTGACAAATTAAGGGGATACAATTTGGCAAAAACAGATTATGCGATAAGAATGTTTGTTTACCAAACTGTAGTATTGGTGGAGAGATGTGTCGTAACTGCTTAAGCGATTTGACATGTGACGTGGATTTTTTTGTCTAACTATACGTGAAACACTCTTAACCACGCTTTTTGTATGACGAACCATTTTGGCAAAAGAATTTTCATCAGACAACTATGTTGGCCAAGCGGGTGAGACACTTTGAAACCTCAGGCCGGTGCATCCTAGGCGCTTTCGTATATAATCTCTTTTGGGGATTGTATACGAAGGTGGCTAATAATCCGACGCCACTTCCTCTTTCTAACTTTTTCTTTCCTATGTTCGCTATCACTCTATTTTTCTACTTTTCTTTTTCTTTTCATGCTATTGCCCTAGTGCGAGGAATATCTCTGGCTCCGACCCCCGGCTGCAATAAATTTACACCAACGAACCCCTAAAATTTTCAAAAATGACACTAGTCGATTAAATTGCCCAGAATTTTAACAAATAAGAATAAAAAAATACCTTTGAAACCGAAGCGTCTAGGTTTCTTTTCCCTTTAAGAGCAAACATTATTGTGATAAATACGAGCATTTGTGTCTTAGTCATGAGTATAGACATGTCAAAGAATATCACTTATGTATCAGGTATTAATGTCGATTAGTTTTTACTAACCGTAAGACAAGCCTAACAGTGCTTACTTTCGGTAAGGCTAATTGTGAATGTAAGGCATATTATTATTAAGTATCTCATAATTAAAAAGAAACGGAAAAGAGTCCCAATATACTTAGAGCGGAATGAAACGATGGCACTAAGGAAACCCCAGTCTTCTATCGTCATTTCTTAAAAAGGCCCAGTTGCTGGATGGGAGCTTGCCCCGAAATATGGGAAAGTTTTGCTATAATCTCTTGGCACTTGGCAGACGGAGACTGACTTGGACTTGGTGATCGCAGTAAAGGCCACAATTCAGGAAATGTTGCTGCCAATTTTCTGTTTTACGGAAGGTCTATATTGATTATCCCCAATTTCATTCATCGCCTTTTACCAAACCTCTTAAGTGTGAAGGTTTGGTCCTATTCTTCTCTGCCGACCACAACACGGCAATCTCTATATGGGCAATAATATAACTTTAACTTTCGCACGCTTGTCATTGTGTTGTCATATCATGTTTAATAAGACCATTGTAAATGTGTGACGCCTGAGATACCGGGACCAATTTCTGCTACCGAAATAGTATGCTTGTGTGTAATTAAATAATTAGTGGTTTTTATGGACCCGGTGAAACTTCTTTAAAAATAATTTTATGTGAACTAAGAGTTAATGACGACTCCATTTTGCATTGCAATGTTCTCGTAATCGTTGTGTAACGTTGTTGTTTTATGTTTACAGAATAATAACCACCTTGTCTATTCCTCTTGTTCTGTTTGTTAGTAGAACAAAGGAGGAGGGTCAATAAGGCGGGTTTTCGGCCCCTTTCATTTTTAACCTAAAAATAAAAAAAAATTATCTACTATATGGACAAACAAATCGATTCCACCCCAAACGGAACCACCCCCAACCCCCTCCCCCCTCCCACCCCCCACGAAGCAAAATAATCATATATGACTAAATAAATAAAAAAAAAATTTTTAGCTCATAAATAATATAACCTTTCAAAACTCTGTACTCTATGTAGCTCCGCAAAAAAAGTATTTTTTTTATGTATTAAGTCATATATGATTATTCTGCTTCTTGGGGAGGTGGAAGTGGGGAGGGCGGGGTGGAATCGATTTGTTAGTAGATAATTTTTTTTTTTAATTTTTAGCTCAAAAATGAAAGCGGCCGAAAACCCGCCTTATTGACCCTCCTTTGTTTTATCCTAGTATTTTTATAGGAGGCAGTAAATCTCTTTTCACAATTTAATAGGCAATGAAATTTTCAAGTTGGTGCGATATTAAACTTTATATATTAACTGGCAAGAAGCTATTTATATTTTTCTAAAATCCTGCTTTGTGCACATAAGACATCAAGTTATTTTTTTTACCTTGCAATCGTATTGTCTTAAAAAAAAATTGCGAATGACCTCAGAGTTTTTATATGCCGCGGGCGATGTAGTAACCTTCATCAAGAGTTCTAGTTTTTTTTATGGTTCACGAATCTCCGAATGAATATAAAAAATTGTATGCATATAAGATAGAGGATTTAAAATACAGGTGATATTCAACGTCATTTGTAACATGATCTTGGACGACCTTGCCCCGGTTCCAGTGGGAATCGATACTGCAGTATTAAATCACCTTTTTTGTAAACAACAAGTTTGGAGCTCAATGCTGGCTTATTCAGCAAGTTCGGACACTGTTCGTTTAGTTAAACTTAATTTGCCACTACGGATTTTATGCTGGGTTATCGCAAATGCCGTGATATGGTATACTGGTCCATCTTAGAAGCGGTGATAAATGTAGAAAACGAACTTTTCTATATTGGCTCGTGTCTGGGTGTTGACGTACCCAAATTGTTTCTTCAATTCCATAAGCCTAGTGCTTTAGCTACTTGGGATCAGAACAATGTATGCGATGTTAACATTTTTTTTCTTTATTTATGGCTTGCACGATTTGTGCATTTAGCCAGTGTCAAGTAAGTATAATTGCCAGTTCTTGAGTAATTTTCTAGGTTTCAGTAAAGAAGTGGGGTTTTGCTGATACCTTCTAGTGGCCTTCTTGATAGAGCGCAAAAAGACACCTTTCACTGTTTTAGTTTACTTGCCAACACTCATGCATATTCAGAAGCACTCATTGGTTAATAACCTACCATTATTACTCACTAATATCAACCACAACACAAATTTTAACAAGAAAACCAAAACCATTTAAGTGACGCTTCGCGTTCCCGCCAAAAAGTGTTGTTTTACATTCTGCCGTCCTTACGATAAGTGCAATAAGTCGAGATTTTGGGCATATTGACTTACGTACAATTTACGTAGAAATTTTATGCACAAATATAATATACTACATAAAACTCCGTTTCATTTTATAGTCAATTACAGTTTACAATAATACACAAAAAAAAAACAAAATTAAATCTTTAATCGCAATTATTTCGAAAGTAGCTGAAATTACTTATTGCACTTTTCATAAGGACGGCAGCATTGTACCTAAGTAAGGATTTTTTCTAGTGCCATTTTATAACCTATGTAGGGGACCAAAAATAATAAAATACAAAACACTTTATTGATAACACCACATTAAAGTAATGACAAAACGAAACAAAAACTTAAAATAGTTTTACAATGGGTGGTCTTATCGCTCAAAGCGATCTCTTCTAGACAACATTTGGGTCGATAGGAATGGAAGGAAGCATAAGAGATGGCGGTGTAAACAATAAACATATTTATATATAAACAAACACATATCTGATGTGAAAATACATTTTTCTCATTCCTACACTCACCCTTACTACATTAGTTACTTATTTATTTCACTTTTAACCTGATTTCATATATTTGTATAATATTAACTTTGCCCGAAACATTTAAAGAAACGGATGAATATTCATTAACTGAAGGTTCCATAGAAAATGACATTGAAAATGTTTAGTGGGAAGGGAAATAACAGAAATTTAAGAACTGAACCTTGAGAAGGCCGTTGAAATTTAATTATTGAGAAATGTAACAACGTAGAAAGAGTTTATTTGTAAAAAGTATGCCATGTCTCCGAAACCTTTGACAATGAACCATAGATAATGTCTCAGATTGTACAACTGTAAAATCGATTAGATAACGGCGTCGACAACACCCATTGTCCGGGCCTTTGTGCTTTCCGTTAGTAGTACAATAGAAATACTTAATCGGAAAACAAACAAACAAAAAAAGTATAGGTCATAGAGTACTGAACCGATATTTGACTTTTTGAACTCTTTGAATTTTTTAAACCACTTTTTATAATCTTTATATATATAACTAGCTGACCCGGCAGGCGTTGTTGTGTCTCAGTTATAGATGTCGCTGTACCGAAATGAATCGCGCTAACGTTTCGGTTCTACGACTACACATATAGCTAACCGTTCTAAGCCTTCTTGAATGTTATTCATAGGCACTATGGTAACGCGTATACAGTGGAAAAAGAGCGGACAGACAAACACACAAGCCACTGTGATCTTATAGATTATACTGTACGTGTATATGTCACGGAACTCCTCCTAAGCGGCTGGACCGATTTGAATGCATTTTTTGTATGCGTTGGGGTGGCGCCCTAGATGATTTAGATTCACAAATCAGCCCGGCAGATGGCTCTGCAGACGGCACAGCAATGCGTGGCCGGGTCAGCTAATATAATAATAAAAATAAAAAAAAGTAATTGTTTTGCTATTCATTTTCATTAGTTTTTTTATTTCCATAAAATGTTCTCTATGTGGCAACCTTTAATTAAGGCAGCTCTTATAATTGTATACCACCCACTTTGTTACTCTTAGCTCTTAAGGCCCATGTTAATAAAATAAATAAAAAAATAAAATATTCGATTCCTTAAAGTTTTTACAGCAGAACGGCGATTTCCCTATTGACGATGCAAAGAATATCCGCGCGCTTCTAGCGGCGAAATTTAGAAGTTGTCTAAGAACGACACTGGTTTAAAGTTGAGGATAAGTTTAGACGAAAAATATACAGAAACCAGTTGCTAATAAAAGCAGAAATACGTAATGTTGTGGCGTTCCTCAATGTAGTATTTACGGAGATTTGGGAATAAGATTTCATTTGACGCATGTTGTGCTTACATCATATAGGTTTCAATGTACTCGTAGTTTGATGTTATTGTGGTGTCCTCGATTACTGTCAGGGTATCCATTAAATGAAAGCAGTCAGTAGTTTCACCAAGCAGCACACGCACGCCCGCACCGGCCGATGGTCGAGCGAGCAATGCCCCTCTACCGCTGTAGGCCGTGCGTACGGGCGTGTGTCGCTTGCACTTTATTAATACGTCACACCTCTTCCTTTTCAACTGATTCGAATAATTTGAGACAATGAAAAATAATTAAAATACATTTATGTAATTAATATTCTTAAATAGTATATCTTGAATTGTTATATAACTAAGAAGTATTTTTTTTTTGAAATTATGTTTTATTACTTGCAGCCAAATACTCTAATCTTACGTGTCCTCTATTTTTCTTTGAATACACCACTCTCCTTTTACCTTTTTTTAGGTGTATCAGTTTTTTTTACATTAATTTATTTAGTTTTCGTCGAATCATCAGCTTACAATATTGTTTAATTACAAGCTATATAACTTAAAAAGCTAACAAAGGATTCACACGGAAAAATTGGTCTAGGTATTACTAAAGTGAGCTCACTCAGTGTGTGAACCCACGAACCCCTATTGTAGTATCTGAATGCCAACTACCCTATTAAGATAAATGATTGTGAATGATAAAATGTCGTTTTATTCGGTTATCTCCTAATTAGGGAGTCACAAATTAATAAAACAACATATATAATTATATATTTATAGCATCATGCAGTGCATATGCAGGAGATGACAATTTTGTTTTATTTAAGTTTCTCTCTAAGTTATCTTCAATTAACCAATTAAGGGTTTGATTCAATATATTGTTACGTCATCAACGAACAAAATACACGGTTCACTCATAACCTTCGGCAGGTCTATTATGTAAACTAAAAACAAGAGAGTCTTAGGCACTCCCTTGTGATGTTAAGGCATTATTATTTTTAATATCAAATCGAACTCTATAAACTTTTCTACTCATATGATTATAATATTCGATTTGAACATATTGCTGTCTATTTTTTAAATAAGAGATAAACCATTTGTGAGCTGTATTTGGGATACAATCAGTTTATTAATATTTATGTTGCACACGGTCATACGCCTTGTACATACATATGTAGCAATATTCGAAAAGCATATTTTTAATGTCCAATTACCTTTTGAATGTATATATGAGAAAAGCTAATATATATTATATTATCTTTTGAATGTATTTGAGAAAAGCTAATAAAGTTGACTGACTTTAATTATTTAGGTCACTCTTTTGGTTATTCTCATGTAATGGTAATCACTGTTGTTTTTTAATGAGTAAGGATAAACTTCTACTTGCAAAGATTGATTGACAGTGAAAGAGAAGGTAAGTTCGACCACACATTCACAATCAAATGTGAGCGTAGTTCATCAAAACCGTCACTTCTATATTTTTATTTAGTTATTAAATTCTCACCACGATTACATTGTACACTACTGAGTCTACTACCAGTTCGGAAATTGGGAGGCCCTTCCGAGAAGAACTGGCGGAAGAAACTCGGGCAGGGGGACCGACCTCCATCTTACTGTTATTATTTGCAAAGAGAGCTAACTACATCATCAGGTCTTGCAATGTGTGTTTTTGTAGGTATTAATTTATTAATTATTGGATCCCAAGCAGGTCGAACGCTCCAACCATCGTCTCTATTGAAATTTGGATGTTTCCTGATTTCAAAGTCTCGCGTAGTGTCCTAGGAACAACTCTTTGTTCTCTAGCGAGAATTTAAGGGTTACCGATACGAATGTAGTAGTTTGGCCCCTCAAAAGCATGCTCACACTCACACACTGCAGACCTAATATCGCGCCTATGTTTTATGTCAGCTACGTGTTCTATAATGCGCGTCCCTATACTTCTCTTTGGTGGTCCGAAGTATGGGAGAACACAGTCACAATCGATTTTGTAGACACCTGCTGCTTGGAGGGGTATATTGCATTTGACCGGTCGTAAGAATTGGTTAATCTTCCTGGCTGGTTTAAAGTAAGTATTAATGGAAACCCGCTTCAGAATGTTCCCAATCTTCATGTAGGGAAGGACAGCAGGTTGACGTTCTACTGTGGCTGGTTGGTGCGGCTTCTGTGTCGTAGTTTTGGTACTCGCAACTTTTTATCTTGTAGTACTCGCTTGTCATGCTGAAGCTCAGTAGTCAGATATTGTTAGGCACAGATGTTGCGAGTTCTCTGAAACAAAGATTTCCCAACGGTAGCCAACTGTATAGGATGGTGGTGAGAGTCACCATTTAAATATCTATCTGTATGGGTTGCCTTTCTATACACTGTATGACTAAGGGTTTGATTTAGATTGCTGCTGATTTGAACATTTAGGACGGCTATTTTATTCGTCTGTCATTAATTCCATAGTGACATAATGCAATCTTGTACAGGTAAGCTTGTGAATACAGATTGAACATCGAAGCTTTCGAAGAAATAGTTTCATCATTAGTGAGATGTAGATCTCACTAACAAAATGGTAGGTATGGTGCCTTACTTTGTTTCGATAACAGAAACTCGTCAAGCTTATTGCTTACTATTTTATAAACATCAAAAGTAGCTGTTACTCATTATCATCCCATAAAGAGAAGAGTAGCTCTTTTCTTGACTGTTGTATCTACCCTCGTTGTCAAAAGATATATTCCCAGGGTCGTCATCCATTTGTTCCAGCGTAACCCCAGTGACATCGAATTGTCATCGCATTGCAATGGCTCTACGATGGCAGGCTGAACATTTTAGGCGACCCAGAACAATGTCTGTACGCCTTTATTTTGCGCCCTTGGCGCCATTGAATATGGTGTGTCACATTTATACCTATGCATTATAACAAATTTAACGGTAACACGCCCAAGTTTCTTTTTAACATGTTATCAGCAGTCTGTACTTGTAACTTGACTTCTATGCATACTGGTATTCTATTATTTATTGTTTGGTTTTGTGTTTCACAACAAGATACCTATTTTACTGTAATAAATGTCATCTCACATCAATAACTCTTTTTCCTTTTTGTACCTACTTCTTATAAATTCCAAAATTTGTATAGTGTATAAATACACCTTGCATGTAATTTTTTCAATACATTAACATATTTTTGAAGCCACATAGAAACAATATTTGGTAAAAGTTGCCTTTATTTTATCTGTGTTTTCATACTGGAAATTATTTTATTAATAATAATGTCTGATGCTAATAAATAAAATGTATTGATATTTTTGTTGATTTATTTTCTCTTATAGACTTGTGTAACTCAGTTTTATCCTGGAGCTTTATGCCACTCCGGATATATATCTAATCATTCCATTCAAAATTCTTAGCATATCCCGTATATCCAATCCAATCACATGGGTCAATTCCAAATCATTTGGTCAAATACCGACTGGCTAACTACATAACAGATATCGACAGCGAAAGCGTCGAACGAAGGACTTAGAGCGCCGAAAACGCTTTTTGTGTTTCCTGTGTTTTCCGATGAACGGTAAAATTCTTAAAAACGCAATACTGCTGATGCTGCGTTCGCTCTGACTGAGGTGGCAAGCGTCATTATAAGCGAAACAAGCGCTGCATAAAGTTTTGTTTCTATAAAACGGTAGCAAATTCGAAGCGCTTCATGTGCTCTTATTTTGTGAAATCTTATTAGTCCGGATTTAATAAACAGATGCGGATATTGATAAATATATATAATAACACGTTAGTTGGATTATTGGTATGATTTGATATGGTTTCAAAGAATTAAACTACTAGTCCGGATATATTTGGTGGATATGGATAATCACTGGATCTATATCTTTTTAGAAAGAATATAGGATAACTCCGATCTATTTCCGGAGTCACCTTACGCATGTCCAGTCCCTTACCCCGTACGGTTAAGTGTATTCAGAAATACCATTTCCAAATTACATACTTTGCCGATAACATTAAATCATCTAGATTGACTGTAATTCGATAACTTTTAACTTGTATACAATATTTTTTTACATATATGACGGCGAGGCCTCACGCCGGTCATCAGAATGCTCTTTATTATCCAAAAAGAGTTGCAGCTATCTTTAAAATAATAACGTGTATGGATGTGGGATAGACATCTTTATTATTTAAAACCACTTGCAGTCTAAAATCGCAAATGATGCACGAGATTTCAATGGATGAAAAACGTGGTGATCCCCGAGACGGCGTGACAACCTCCCTGCGTGGTGGTCCAACGAAAAGTAACGTTCTCGCTCGGTATAAGCTATGAAGTAAAAGTTATACCCTTATAGCGTGCTAACGGTCACTATAAACTAACCGTTTTACGCTAATTGTATTCTAACTAAACGTTTACACTTATAGCACGCTGACAGTCTGTGCTTCTCAAGTCATCTTAGAAACGTTTAGTGTTGCCAACTTGCAACGCCTCTTTAAGGTCACGCCATCTAGGATTTCACCCAGGTACTAACCTGACGTTTTCCATTTGATAAAATCGTACCTTGTACACAAATCCTTACTGACAAACATTATTTTAGGCGTAACCTCTAGAGTTTAATACAATCTAATTGAAATAATCGAATGCTTCAACATATATAATATTACTAATCTAACCTATTATCCAATGAATATCAAATTCAGAAATAACATTACGTATAATTCCGAAAATATTATTTGTTTACTTCAGTCATAAGTGTAAATTTCTAATGTCTTTTAATATCACTATAAAAGACGAGATAGTTATCGTAGGTAATTATGTTTGAATGTCTTTACAACGATTTAATTCTAAATCGATGCCCCTTAGCAAAGTCACACCTTTGTGCACCTTGTTACCATTGTTGCACTTTGGCAAAATCACACCTTTGTGCACCTTGTTACCATTGTTGCACCTTGGCAAAATCACACCTTTGTGCACCTTGGCACTATTGTTGCACCTTGGCAATATATTCTTGTACCCCTTGGTACATGTCTTTTCAAATTAATGTATTGTAGTATAGCCACTTGTCTGTATAACCTTTATATAAGTTTTGACGTAATTACCATTGAAATTCAAATCGTTGTTTCAAATATAAGAAACTACTTAAAAATCTATTTTTTTTAGTATCATAGTATGTTTTATTTAACCCGTGTAATGCAATGTAATATTTAACCCGTACAGGGTTACTATTAACTGAATTAAAATCTCGATCGATTTAAATCGTAAGTAAGATTAGGTTTGGTGTGGGTAGGTAGCACAAGCCAGAATTATTAAAAGCAAGAACAAGACATTCATTACTAGAATAATATGGCAGAAATAACCGTGAAGGTAATAATAATCTCAACACATACATTATTCAATCGAGTGCTTATTACAAGGTTATAAAGATTTTCTTTATAGCAAAATAGGATGACTTCATATATTTTCTTTTCTTAAAATAAAATAGTTATCAATAATTACTTAAGTTCTTTAGAATTGCAATTAACACTGCCGTTATTCAAGTTGATATTTACATTGCTATAATCAATGATTTTTCAACTCTTCTTAGAATCAAGTGGATAAACTATTTAACAATTTTTTTTCTCAATACTATAGACAGCCTTTTTTGCAGATGGGTTCGTTATCTTCATCCTTTAATTTGATTTTCACGAGCTAATTTTTCTATATACCACTTACTTGAAGGCTCGTCGCCACGTGTGGTGTCCTCGATTACTGTCAGGGTATCCATTAAATGAAAGCAGTCAGTAGTTTCACCAAGCAGCACACGCACGCCCGCACCGGCCGATGGTCGAGCGAGCAATGCCCCTCTACCGCTGTAGGCCGTGCGTACGGGCGTGTGTCGCTTGCACTTTATTAATACGTCACAGTTATAAATGTATTTTTAGTTGTTCATTGTTACCATTGTAAACCAGTTTTGTGAGCCTAATAATAAAAAACGTATTACATTCGATGTTGCTGCTAGATATACCTAGAAGAACAAGAGACGGCGCTGGCGTCGATTCGTTGCTGATGCATCACTTTTTTTGCGTGTGGCGCTAGCCACTGGTGCCGTGTCATTTTTAAATCGATGATAACTCCTAATTAAGTTTTAGGAAAATCAATTTTGGCTCTTTCATTGAGAGCAAGGCTCAAGTGGCTTCAAAAAAACTTGGCATTCTGGCGAAAGTGAGAAAATACTTCACATCGGAACAGTTGCTCACCCTTTACCAAGCACAAGTTCGATCGTGTATGGAGTATTGTTCTCATCTTTGGGACGGTTCCGCCCGATACTAGCTCCAGACGCTTGAGTCCATCGATAGGAGGGCTAAGAGGCTCATCGGCAATGAAGATCTTTTCTGTAAAAAGCTCAAAAGCCTCGAGCATTGGCGGAAGGTAGCAAGCCTATCAGTATTTTATAGGATACACTTCGGAGAGTGTGCAGCTGAATTGCACAACCTTGTTCCGCCATCCCCATTTTTTCATCGGACAACCAGACTAACAAATTGGCGACACCGTTATATGGTGGATATATCAAAGAGTCGCACTAAGTGTTTTGTTTTTAATTTAATTTTTTAATTTAATTTCAAACTAAGTGTTTTGGTTTCAATTTTCTGATACGTACCGCTAAGGAGTGGAACTCTTTGCCTGAGTCTGTGTTTCCTGACAAATACAATTTAGGGGTCTTCAAGTCACGAGTGAATAGGTATCTTCTAGGCAAGCGCGTCACATCCTAGATCGCGTCGACGCTTACCATCAGGCGAGATAGTGGTCAAGCGCATGCCTATTTTCTATAAAAAAAAAGATATATCTAAACTATCTTTATTTTTAACGTAAATGACGTATTTGATTTAATTTTTTTTTCTGGAAATTGTATTTAGCAACGAATCAGTTAAGAAATACTTGAAATAATTCTTTGTAATAAATAGTTTTGTTTCATAAAGCTATCTTTAACAGTTTATGAAATTTTATTTCGTTTATGTAAGGTACTAGTAATTTTTGGTCGTAAGCGCATAATAGTATCGCCATTAAATATGAGAGTACCCAAACTTCGTGGTCACGGTATTGGAGCATATAATCGTCTACAATTTTGTACGTATTCCGTGTCTTGAAGAACAATTGCTTTCTTTACGATTTTATCTGTGGAATGTAAATAATGGTAGTGATTGTTCTCGTGACCGATTTGGGTACCGAATACTTAATTGTTTACATTATACTTTGTCCAATATAGGATGATACTTTTGACAGGTGTCACTTCCTTATTGCTACGTACTAAGGTTGCGTTTGTTTCCCTATGTTTGGCTTGACATTGCAATAGCAACTTTATACCCTCTATATAGGTGTCAACTGTCAAAAGTATCATCCTACATTGGACAAAGTATAGGTTATTATCAATTGTAATTTCGATTTGGATGGATATTACCTGTAAGTTTTGTTTTCTTGTGTTTTGTTTAGTTTTCTCAATTAATGATTTACTTTCTTGTTGGTGTTGCTATACTTGTCTAGATTTCACGTAGGGAGATACTGTACATGCTATACTTAAAAAGTTCGAAGTATCAAGCCATCAATTCTGTGAAACCAAAAGAAGTCTTTATATATTTTTCATACAACAGTGAATTCTAACCAACTGAATATTCAGTTATTGGTTTGGACTATAAATTAATTACATAAATTAAAATTGTATGAGCACAACTTCAATTGTAGGAAACAATCGGAATTCTCATGGGTAATAACCTATTTTTTAATGGAAACGGAATTAATTAAGTCAACATACAAATATAATTTTGTCTTTAGATATTTTTTAATTTTCCATGGCAAAGTTTTTTTTTCCATGTACAGAAACTTTTCTTGTTAGTTATTTTGTACTTAGCAACATATATTTTTCGTCGTTTAAAATATATGTTAATAAAATTCGGTCGATACATAATCTGGATATTAGATAACCTATGTCCTTTTTCTCGGTAATATACTACGTGCCAGGCTTCACCAGGATTGTCCGAGACAGACAAAAATAATATAAAATATTTCTTTCGTAAATGCTTTTGACCTGTTCTTTATCATAACAAATAGACACTTATAAGTTTTTTATTTATTTTTTTGCATTCACAATGCTATATTTCTATAAGATATAAAATACGTGTGTAAAAAGCGTATAGCTCAGCGGTCAGAGCACTCGCCCGGATCGAGTCGTTCGGTCGTGGGTTCGAATCCCACCTGAGGGCTCGGGGGATTAGTTGCTTTTACACACGTATTTTATATCTTATAGACACTTTATATTTCATTATTTGCATAGATTTTGTACATATGCTATTTGTTTTCTATGATTGTACCTTAAACTTTTCTATAAAGATTCGTAATCTCAATCCGAACACTCTAAAACGGCATGGCAGCATAAACGCTCTTCAACAAATCACGAAATCCTTTTTTAATCAAATACTGTAACAGTTTCCGAAGCTCAATAGCCGGGTCTACACCGGACGATCCGTTCAGGATCGGCGATCCCGCGATCCGCGATCCAAGATGGTGGAGCGTGGAGCGTGGATCGCGTTGGACCGATCCAGTTTTAGAAACTTGCGAATTGTTATATGCGCTCCAAGCGATCCTAAGGCGATCCGTGATTCAGTCAGTCTCTTGCACGATATGGAGTCACAAGTACAGCGCCGGCGAATAGCCGTTGCAGCAGTAACCTATATTTTGCTTAAATCATTACAAAAACGAAAAAAAAAAAATAGAAAAAGACAGTTTTGGGTAAAAACAATATACAAAAATCGACT
This sequence comes from Calamotropha paludella, assembly GCA_927399485.1. Classification (NCBI taxonomy): domain Eukaryota; kingdom Metazoa; phylum Arthropoda; class Insecta; order Lepidoptera; family Crambidae; genus Calamotropha; species Calamotropha paludella. The sequence continues at coordinate 7,623,909 of OV656830.1, read as the reverse complement.
GGAATCTGGGACTCGCCTTTACGCAGAGTTAGTGTCAGATGAAGTTGAACACAATTTTGCAAGAATGAATGTTAATCAATTTGAGATATTGTGTTCATTATTGTATAACAAGCTAAGAAAGAATGATACAAATTATAGAGATGCTATTACTGTGAAGGAAAGATTACTCCTAACATTAAGATTTTTAGCGACTGGAGATTCGTATGTCAGTTTGCAGTATCTCTTCCGCATTTCCAAACAGTCTATATCGAAAATTATCCCCGAAGTGTGTGAAGCAATCATCAACCTATTAAAGGATTATGTGAAGGTAAGTAAAACCATACTTTAATACTTAATTTAAAAAGTAGTGTACATATTATAATTGTAAGTAACATGTTTACAATTAATCAAATTCTTTGAAAACAAAAGAAAAAATAAAGGTAAGTAGCTACTTATTTAATTAGGTGGTGCCTGTCGAAATATCCTGAGTTTATTTTTAGAAATATCTAAATAGAAGTATAATAAAAAAAAACGACCCGTCCCACAACTATCAACTCCGATGGGAATCCGATATCCGGGCGAATGCTCTGACCACTGATGAAACGACTTCGTAGCTCAGAGCATTCGCCTGGATAGCGAAGGGTCGTGGGTTCGATTTCCATCGGAGTTGATAGTTGTGAGACGGGTCGTTTTCTTTATCATAATACTTTTGTTTAGATTTTTCAATCTTGAGGTTGTGGAGACGGGGACTGCGGTGAAGTGGGGGCTAGATGAGCATGAGATGGTGATGCCAGTGGAGGTGGAAATGTATAATTTTGAGGTTGTTGATACTGGGACTGCAATGACGTGGCGGGTAGATAAGCAGTTGATGTTGATGATGACTGTGGAGATGGAGCTGAAAAATCCTGAGGATGAGGAGACTGAGTGTGCGATGAAGTGGTGGCTGAAGGTGTGCCAGGATATAAATTAGTGTAATATACATAATTGCTATTCCCGTATCTTCCTGTGTCAGCTTGAAAAATAACTTGACATATAGCATTTTTGACATGAGCTAATGTTACTGTATCATATTTCCGTAATTCAGTAGATATATACTGCCCGAAAGCGATGTAAGAATCGGTGTCAGGTTGTGGCGGCTGTGCACATTGTTGCAGAAGTTGGAAAGCTTCTGAAATAGTTTCATCTGATATGTCATCTGCATTATTGCAAGTAGTTTTCTTCCTTTTTTTCGTTCTTTTGCCTGTTGTTTGGACATTGGATTGTACAATCTCATCATTCTGCTCACTACTCTGCTCTGTGTGGTGGTTGGCTCTTTCTGGTTGTGTGTCACCACTAACAATGTAACTGTTCTCGTTTTCACTCACTGTAGCATTTACTTCAGGCTCCCGTTCAGTCGTATTAGATTCTTCCTGTAACAACATTATTATTACCCATTATTATTTTCAGCTTTATAATACTGTTGAGGATCACACGGCATCTTTATTTTCAGGTGCCGTCAACTGAAGAAGAGTGGCGTGCAGTTTCTCAGCAATTCGAGAATAAATGGAATTTCCCGCACGTGATAGGGGCGATGGACGGCAAACATGTCACTTTGCAATCGCCTTTCAATAGTGGCAACGACTATGATAATTACAAATTATTTCCTAGTATTGTTCTTTTTGCATTAGTAGATGCAAACTATAAGTTCTTGTATGTAAATGTTGGGGCTAAAGGCAGAATATCAGATGGCGGGGTGTTCAAAAATACAAAATTACATAAAAAAATTGAAAAAAAAGAACTTAACATTCCACCACCGAAAATATTACAAGTACCCTATAAAATTGAGGTACCCTATTATATCCTAGGTGATAAAGCTTTTCAGATGAATGATTATACAATGAAACCATACGATGGTACTCGGGAAAGAGGTTCGTGTGAAAGAATTTTCAACTACCGACTGTCAAGAGCACGTAGGGTAGTAGAAAACGCATTTGGAGTGCTTAGTTCTGTGTACAGAGTTCTGCGTAAACCTATGCTTTTGGAACCAGAAACTGCGACTAAAGTCGTGCTTGCGACGGTTCATCTATATAACTACTTACGCAGAAATCAAAACTTTACATCGCCAGGAACATTTGATACAGTACAGGAGACTGGAGATATAATACCTGGAAGCTGGCGAAATGAACCGCTATCACAATCACTACTACCGATTGCTGTCGTACCAAGAAGAGCAACAGAAAATGCCAATATAATACGGTCCCATCTAGCAAGACACTTTGTTACAAACGATACAATAATATGGCAAAATGAATATCAATAAGCTTGACTTACATGTTCCAAAGTATCCCGCGTGGTTCCGGGTTCATTTTTGTCCGCCATAAAGTCGAAATCATCATACGCAAACCACTTCGATTTATACGTATCTTGAGCACCTGAAATAAATAAGTTACTCATTAAATAACCACGTGTGTTTATTTTCTATTAGTTTTTTCTATCATGTTTACGTATTATTTAAAAATCAACTAAATTTCGTTTTCTTACCTGATCCAGTTATACGGCTTTGTTTCTCTCTAAATTTTTCCCTTCTGTAGCCTCCCGCCAGAGACCGCATTTTATTCTTTAAATCTTCTATTGGCTTGTTCTTCATTTCTCGAGAAATCTGACGCCAGGCATCATCTCTTAAACCTCTATTTGTAAAATTTACATCTTTGGGGTCCCATAAGCATTTAAATTCCTTATAAAGGGATATCAGACGGCGACTTTGCGAAATATCCATGGTGCGATGGATCGCGCGAATCACAAACAACCGTCCACACCGCGCGCGCAACGCAACTGAGGCACCTTTGAAACTGGCAGAAAAACCGACAACGTACGGATCGCGCGCTCCAGCGAGCGCGCGCTCCAAAACATGCGGCTGGATCGCGCGCGGCACGTCTACACTGCTTAAACATTTGGAGCGCGCTCCTGCCGCGCGCGATCGGAGCGCGGTGGATCGTCTGGTGTGGACCCGGCTAATCGAATATCGATACATGTTTAATGAAAATTCGTTGTTTGACCTTCGACAGACATGACGCATAACTAAACTACGACAGACAATGACGCTTATCGATGCCGCTTTACAAAATAATACGTCAATAACCGAACGATTAAGTTTTACAACTGTTCTTGGATAAGATTTAGATTTGTCAGAAAAGAAATTCGTCCACTTTATTCTCTTTAAGTAAGACTTGTTAGATATGTGTTCTTTTTTGTTTTTTTAAGTATGTAATTCATAATACATTCTAAATGTAAGACAACAAGGCGCACGAATGCATGCAAGCAGACTAGCGCACACACCCAAACACAGACATAAACTATACCACGCATATTTAGTCGTTCTATAAAATACGTTTGAAAATATTTAATTATAAAGAATGTTTCTAATACCAACCGGAATAAGTGTAAAATGCTCGCTTTTATGGAAGAGTGGAGTCTCCTGACCAGGGATTCAAAAACACCTTTATAAGGATACACTTTCATAAGTGTTACACATTGAATCTGTTACAAAATTATTCCTGTATCACTTATTTGGGTGTTTTGAACCTGTTTTGCGTCGAAAACTCATAAAAGTGTAACAGATATAATGTTTTCTGTTACCAATCTGTTAGAAACTGTTTTACGTTAAACTATCTATGTGTAAACACAGTACACCAACATAGGCATTTCAAAGTACCCAAATCATTAGTGAGTTGTCGCATACTTATGCCAATGTGAACCTTATTGACTGTAACAGATATTGACACTTATGAACCGGTATTTTCTAAAACAGATTCAATGTGTTTCAATTTCTTTCTGTTTAACTTTTAAAACAGAAATGAAAAACAGTGTTCAGAACACTTTATTCGGATATCGCTAAAATCCCTGCTCCTGACACAGGCCTATGAGCTTAAAAGGGGATTCCAATTCATAGCATTCTTGTTACTTGTTTTTTTTTTTTAAATAAAATATTTTGTATTTGTATATGTTCCATAATAGCTTGTTTCTCACACGTCTTTAAATACAAAATGCCATTGACAAAATAAGAGCAACATACAAATGATGTCATATAACTAAACCACAGCTTAAACAGTCGGTTTGACTAAGAATGTGTGAGTGTGTGTGTGTTCACATTTTTTTCGGTAATTTGCGTTGTTTGCTAACGGTTTTTATTTAAGGTATTGCGAATGACAACCACATCCATTCTAGAGAACAACTATAACTCGGTTACAATATCTGTGGACCTCGCTGGAATGTCAAGCCCCCTCCCCGTTCTCTTGTCACCTGTCCCCGCGCTTTTATTTTGTGCACCGTACCTAAGCGCTGACGTGACGTCATCAGGTCCACAGATATTGTAACCGGGTTGTAGCTATGTCTAAAGACAAAAACTATATTAAATGTAATACAGTAAAGCTGAAGGGATTGTTTGTTTAAGAGCGCTATTCTTTGTGGCATCAACAAAAGTAACAACAATTCTCGTATTAAAAAAATGGTTGTCTGTAAAGTCAGTTTACGGACAATAATTTTACGTGATAGCGTCATAAGAAAACATTGCAAATTGAACAATATAAAGAATGATAATTACAATGGTAACCACATAATGAAGTGAAAGAGAGCTAGATGCGCCACAAGTCGAACGCTTAGGCCGATCGTCTTTCTCTATCGCTTGTTCCGCTCTCTCGCTTGCACGCTCGGCTTAGGCGGAACGTTACACTTTTTCGTGCGTGCAGCCCGCGTTCATCGATTTATAAGACGTTATCACATCAAAAATACCAAACTTTTTGCATTTGATAGCTCAATTTAAGAGGACGGGTATATTACTGTGACCCTTAAGAATCTATTATAGTAGAAAAACGTCAGAAGAAAGCCAATTCATTGTATTTGACATGACTTCAACTATTCTTTTGTTATTTAATCATTTGTTATTGAAATTTCTACATTGGACTTTTTAATTGCAAATCGTTAATACTTTACTGAATTCATAATAGTTCATAGACTGACCCTGCTTTTTATTTATTTTTCACGTTCTTCGTTATCATTTTTTGTGACTTGCATGTAAACAACATCGCTGTGAACTTGCATTGTTTCTGAAAACGAAGTAATGGTGCGATGAGACGCGATGATAAAGTGACCGACGAATTTAATAGAATTCCATGCGATCGAGTCAACAACTAGTTAAGAATATTACATTACTAAGCTAGAGTTATGAACGGAAACCTCCTACATGCGGATTATGTTATTGTTGTCTTCGTCGCTAATTCCGTTTAAGCCTTCAAGGTCATTATGCCCACGATGTGGTCAAATGAATTCGCTACAGCTATTGATTGTGCATAAATTTGTGTATTACCCTTTATATTCGATATAGCGGGTTCTTTGAACTTGCCGTAGTCACGAATCGAATGAAGATATAAGTATAATATCAGTTATTAAAATTGATAGAAATAAACGGATTGGTTTGTGTCAAAGAGTTTAATATGTTGCAGAGAAAGGAAAATGAAAATGTTACGTTAAGTAATAATTTATGTAACATAGAATAAATGCGTCGTAAATGCGAAGTGGTTAAATCAAAGTGTGAAATCGAAAAAGTATGGAAATATATTATACTAGCTTTCCGCCCGCGGCTTCGCCCGCGTGGAATTCGGTTATATTGCGGTATAAAGCACAACTATAAGAAAACTTCTCATTCCCACGGAAAAATCTAAGAAGCACGATGTAACGCTGGATACAATTAGTTGTTAAACCAAAACTGAATGGTACACTATATTATATGTTTTCCCTTGTGGAGCAAAAACATGCAGATTTTGGGCACTGGAAACCCGGGAACACGCTACATAGAGCTGACCATGCGAAAAACAATGTTTTTACCATTTTACCATGTTTTAAAAAACACCCAGCGCCATCTATCGCATACCTCAAGAACTAAATAACGTAACTAATACTTATACTGTAAAAAAAAACAATTTAGACGATAAAACAAATTGTATATACGTCTTCCCTCGTGAATTCCTTATTTTCGAGGATTCATTTTCGTATCATTTAGCTTCAAAATTTACATGTTCATATTCGTTTGCAACATATAAGTAGATGTAAAAAAAACAGTTTAGACGATAAAACAAATTGTACGTCATCCCTCGGGAATTCCTCATTTTCGGGGATTCATTATTGTATCATTTAGCTTCTAAATTTACATGTTTATATTCGTTTGCAATATTTTACGTTGTTTTAAACGACACACAGCGCCATCTACAATCCATCCATCAAGCAAACAATATTTTTGTTTTTCCTCGGGAATATCAATTTTTTCCAGGATAAAAAGTACCCTATTATTTAATGCGGACTTTTATCTTTACGTCTGCAAAATTTCAAAGCAATCGGTTCAGTAGTTACGGCGTGAAAGCGGAACAAACAAACAAACAAACTCACTTTCCGATTTATAATATTAGTAAGGATTAGTATAGAAGAAGTATGTTAGTATAGTACGTGCAATTGCAGTTTCTAAGTTATTCTAAAGAACATTATTGGGCCTACAACAGTTTGACCTCTATACCAATCCAAAGATCGCGCAGCGCAGAGATATCCTTTTGACCAAACCTTAAGTTATATTTTACGGTATCAATAGTAGATTATGTCAAGTCCCATAGAAGATTATAAATGAGCTTGTATCTCTTGATTATAAATTTCACACGTAAGTATAAACCCTCAGTACCTTACCAACCTGTTTACTGGCAAAAAGAAGCTACACCAGATACCGTTAGAAAATAGAATTGTTTGAAAGGTCAAATATTGACAACCTATTTTCAACAAGACTATTTTTGGCCTTGTGTATTTGTAGTTAGAGGTAAACAGTTTAACAATTGTATTTTGTATTGTATATATTCTGAAGTAATTAGGGTTCCAACAAGGATGAATTTTGGGACCTAAATTGTTTAAAATACATAATTAAATTTCAGTCTATAAATTCTTGCCTATAAAAGATTATTTTTGATCTAAACAATGCACGAGAAAATTAGGAAAACCTTTGCAAACATTCATAGCACGTAACAACAGCGAATAAAATACCAAAAGTGGGTCAAGCCATCCCACGGGCTTTGGGTGGTTGCCAAATCCGCCTCCCTTATTTAGGACTGAGGACGGTCAAAGACTCTTCTACGATTTGCTAATTAACTGTGGGAACAATAGTTGCTTAAAAGTGAACTTAACCTTGAATAAAGTAACGAAATAAAGTGTTATCATTTCTTAACGTTAAATAAAGCAAGAAAGCGACTCTCATCATCGAAATGAAGTTTTTTCATTTAAGATCACCTGTTATAAATATAATAGTGTTATTGAAGAATAAATTGAAAAAAATAGCTCTTTCTTTATTGGAGCGGAGCGAAGCGAAGCTCCCATGGATCAGCTTCAATGACGAAACGTCTGTTACGCCATAACTTCCAGAGTTCTTAACCGATTTTAATATTTTTTGTGTGGAATGGAATCAACAGGCTTAGGACCAGATTGTGATGGATAATTTTGAAATTCGCAAAAATTCCCATCGAAACAAAAAAAATATATGTTTTTTTAGGTATTACGCTCCGCTCCAATATATGGTGTTAGCGTAGCTTTATGCTTAGCGACTGCATCGCCTAGTACATAACAATATAAAAACACATTTAAACTATGATACATAAGCAGTTTCCTCTGACACAATACGCAATACCGCGCATGTATTATACACAATACTTTGTTGTCCTTTCTCATCAATGACTTAATTACTCTTATTTGATATCATATACAATACAGTATGCATAGCTGATGCGTTAAAGTCTTGTTACACGTTGTAAATATACAATGGCGTTCCAGTGTTTTCTGTTGTTGTAAAAACAGATAAAAGACAGCAGAACTCGTAGTTCATCATCCAGTCACCTTTCTCAAAAGACTCACAAAGAAGTTTAGTGTTCTGTATTCTTAAACTCGGTTCTGTTTTTCTTATGTTTTTCCAGTTACAACAATAATCTCTTAATATCAAGAAACTAACCTTACCTATTAACCATCACCTTTCCATGCCGTTTAAATTAAATTTATTCAAAAGTAAATTTCAACTCAATCGTCGATCCCTTATAAATTTTAACTAAGATTCCTTTTATAGAAACGGCATGTGATCAATAGAGGTATAGGTCAAAGTGACCGGTAAACAAGTATTACACATTAATATTTAAATTGATAGGCCCATTTGGTATGGACCTACTTTCTGGCCTTCATCAAAACTAATAAAGAGAATAGAAAATATAAACGCTAGTTTATGTCCATTATTTGATTAACGACAGTTTTATTTAGTGTAGCTGACTGAATGTTCGTGTTGAAGGCGCCCTTCAATTAAATAGACAATCAATCTAAACAAACTGAAACAGATAGAAACTGTCCTATCTTATCGTTATAAACTAAGGGTCTAGTTTCGACGTTGTTTGGTTTATTATCTGATCCAGACAGTAAAAGGAATTATTTTTTATACGGAAATCATCATCCCAACCACAATACTTTCTATCATATTAAATTCGCTGGTTTAATCACATCTCGATTACCTAATGGAATTAAAGTTAACTTTTTTTGAAAGCGGCGTTGTGCACTTTTTGGGATGGGTAAAAAATGTTAAACTCGCGTCAGGACACGTGACCTAATCGAAAATTCGTAAGACGGAGGGAGAGTAGACTGCCGGCGCGGCGTCGGAGAGGAAGTAATATCCCCCTCTCTTTCTACAGCGCGGCGAAAATGTATGCCTGCTCCTGCTGTTTCGTTTAAGCAGCGCAAGGCGCTTGCGCGAGTGTGCGTTTTTGTTGTCATGTTTGTGTGCGATAGCGCAATAAATGATTATTGTATTTTACCACATAAATGATAGTACTTTTATACTGATTATTAAAGCAATGTGTGCGAAATTATTCCCTAACCATTCCAAAATACGAAAATGCACAACGTTCATGTTTTCACTTCTGCCGGCACTCCCGGAGTGCAACCCGTTGTTTTTTTTTTAATTTAATTATACAAAAAAAAACAAAACTTTTAAATCCTCGGCAGTTACTCTTCTTGTGTTATTATGAGGAAAATTATTAATGACTCTGTCCAGTTCAATATACAATTACACATAAAAGAAAATAGACACAATTGAAGAAATAAAATAGGAATAAATGAAGGTAAAAAAACAATACTGTTTGGGGGTCTCAATACTACAATAAGTTATCAAACAAAATAAAAAATGTGGTAACATTGTCACTATCATTGTTTTTTCCAACTTTTGTTTGATGCCAAAGCACCAGAGTCAGATTGTATTTTGTATCTCAATTTAAATGAACATTATGATTCGTCTTAGCCAAATGACAAAGGCCTCCCTCAAGGATCTCTACAATACCCAGTCCGGCGCTGTCTGTAAACCTAAATTAACCTGCATTCTCTTATTTAGGGCAATGCTAGGGGCTTGGTAGTCAACAATCAGTTAAGTTTAATCAGTCAGTATTTTCTTGTATACGCGGAATAATCGAGAGCATTTTTGAGACATCTTCAAATCCTGTAACTCTGTATCCTGGTGCTCTATCATAACAAACATCATTTATATCTTCGTTTCTTTAAAGCTGTCGCCTGCTGAGACATAAATTGTTGATTGACATACTTCGGAAGACGAGGCGAGTTTCTGTAAAAACTAATACGTGCATTACATTGATACACTTCAAACAGACAGTGTGTCAGCATACTCCATTAACCAATGATAGCGTGCGGCACGCCATATGAATATCATGTCACGCCGTCGAATAATACCTGGATGTAGATTCATGTGAATTTATAGTCATTCGTATTTGTTTTGCTTGTGATTGATTGATATCGATATGGTTCATATATTTATCATGACCACGGAGTTTTTTCAGCACTAGTTTAGTAATAGTCTAGCAGCCACCGCTTGTTTTTATTTTTTTGTGAGTAATAACAGGCTGAATCTTCGTGAGCAGGTTCTGTTCGACGAGACGCCCAAGTTTTCCCTCTGACAATTCTCGATAGAGGTAGCTAATATAGGGAGCAGGTATAAAACATGTCGATTCAGTGGGGTGTCGAAAATAATAATCGAGAATTGTTGAAAGATCTTCTTCTAATATCGCTTTAATTGCTAAAATTCATCTAGGAAAGGAATAGTATAATTAGAGCCTGCAAAGTAAACTTCGATTTATGGTTACCCAAGTAAAGGAATTCATAAAACCATTATTAGCTATATTGGATTTATAGTTTCTTACTAAAGCTATAACTCAGGATATTCTCACAGGGACCATTTACGATGGGTTTTGTCGCAAAATTTATTACTGTTTTCTTTGATACAGCGGCATCAGAAGTGAGTTAATATAATAGAATGTGTATTTGAGAAGTTACTTACGTCAGCTATGTTACCAAGTAGAAGAAAATTGAAACAACAGTTCATTTTATCAAATGCCTTATTAAGATCAGAAAGCTTTATTACTGAACTGAACTATCAGAAATTATTTTATTTTACATGTGATAAGCTTAAGATAATAAACGATAAGTTTAAATGATTTACCTAAGAAAGCCCTTACAATATGATTTTGTTCATGTTCTACTTTTTCATGAGTCTTTTGGAGGTGATGCTACTAGTTTGACATAAATGGAATCCCCTTTGTGGTCTATTATTGTTTACAAAACTCACGAGTATAAGCTTACCAGTGACAAAAATAACCGATAAATAAATGTCGCAATTCACACAATTCTCAATCCGAAGCTAACCGGAACTCGTACTTTGGATACTAAATAACGTATTCAGTAGATACACATCTATACAAATATTATAAAGAGGAAAGATTTGTATTTTTGTATGTTTGTATTTTGTATGTTTGCAATGAATAAACTCAAAAACTACTAAGCCGACTTCAAAAATTCTTTTACCATTGGAAAGCTACATTCACGCAGAGTAACATAGGCTATATTTAATGCTAGAAAAAATTTAAAGAATTTTGTCCACCCGTGCGAAGCCGGGACGGGCCGCTAGTATACTATATAGACGTCCATGGCTCAAATACTCATTACACAAACATATGTTCCTACCGAGTTTCTAATCTGTGGTGCAGACAGTGCAACCAGGCGGCCGTCAAATAAAAATCACAAAACCTTATTGGAATTAGAACCATAATTTAATTGTTGTTTCAGAAATGTACTTATTATAGTATCCAACTGAAGTAACTACGTGTCTGTACCACTAAAACAAACGAAAACGAAAAAAAAACTATCGTGTCTTCGATAAAATAAAACATTCATTCGCTCAATTAAACAGTAGAACTTCGCTAGTTTAGATTTCTTCTACGATTTTGCTAATTCACTTAAGTATCGCTGAAATATTCCGTTAAGATAAACGATTTATCTATATATCATAAGCGATTAATACAACCAACTTGTTGGCCTTTCGAAACTTTTACCAACTTTACACTTAATCGAACTCCTTGCATGCTATTTATGCTGTCACGAATCTTTTGTCACGCAAACTTTGATAAATTTGACTTATGAACACCAATTATAATCGAATCAGAAGGTGGCAAGTATCATTTTAGTACTGAAGGATTACGGCAAGGATCAACTTTGGGGCCAGAATTGTTTATTGACATAAAAACTTATCTATACTTATTTCACGCGATAACTCCAAGTAAGTCGGAAGTTTTAAATAGATTATACATTTTAGATTTTTTGTAAACGATAAATTTAATATCAATAATCAATTTAAAAAGTTATTATGGACTTCATATTATCGTGTCTTGAATGGAAAGTAAATGTAAAGAATCGCAAGGGTGTTTTATTGAAGTGGTGACGTCACGTGCTGGCACACCCTGGGTGGAGCGGTGGCCGAGGGTGGACGACCTGTGTAGCATTCATGCCTTGTTATAGTGTAGCGTCAGCGTATACAGAATGTATGTACCTTTCTATAGAGGCTTACTAAAATATATTGCAAGGGGAAGGCAAAAAGAATAGATTAGAATTAGTTCGATACATAAACTTATTTACATTATGTTTTTTGCGCCCCTGACAACTTTGACATCTTAAGAACGCGGGGAAGGGAGGATGTGAATCCTTGTGGATACTCCGGCTCGGTTTGGAATTTATGTCAGATTTGTACTGACTAAACACCATTTAGGAAGTGCCCTACCCAGGGAAGGCTATATAGGCTTTATATAAGCGTCCGCCTCGATTAAGCCTATACAGCCTTCCTAGGCTATGGCACTGACAAGGTGGTGTATAGTCAGTACGAGTTTAACCTCTCGGGCCGGCCGGCGTATCCATGTAAGATTCACTACCTCCCTACCCCGCGTCCGGAGGGTGCCCACGTCGCTAAAGGCGGAAAATGAGGCCGTCTCGAGTAGCCTTCTGAGTAGATGATATCTAATAACATTAGATTGTTTTTCTAATAAAGAATATTAAAAATGCGTAAAACATTATAAATGTTTCCGGTAACCCCTTTGTAGTAAGCTAAATGCTTTTAAGATAAATGCTTATAATAGAAAAATACTAGAAAAAATCGACTCGGGTCACAAGTGTTCCCGCCTAAGAATTCACTTATAAGATCGCATTGAAAATGCATAAAATATATAAAAATTATAAAACTAAATGCTTTTGTTTTAAATTCGCCGTAATATATCGGCGAGGATTGAACTTTTTGGTTAAAGCTGACATTTTAAGTGATGGGGCTATCGCCACCTTAAATGATTTCGGAGATTTTATATATTATATTTAATATTTTTATTATATAAATACTGGATTATGAACTAGATACTGAACAGAATTAATGTATAAAGTTAGTGTCTTATCAAGGCCTTCTAAACCTGTACTGCAACTTGCGCGATAGAATAAGTATTATGATTGCATATGATTATGATTATCTTGACACGGTTTTAGTTTAATGATCAATTATTTCTTTTTTTTGTTTTTTTTATTAGAAACGCGGGAAGTGGTCATATGTTGGTTGTATTTTGGTTATATTATTTAGTGGTTAGCTCGTTCCATCTTGGATCCTGTCTTGACCCTTGGGCTTGATTGGAATCAAAAACGAAACCATTTAATAAAAAAGTGTTAATTTTTTGTCAAATTTCTTGGTCCGGTTTGCCAGATCGACGTGGGTTCATAATTGTCTAGAGATTTCAACAGTCTTTCATCAATTTTATTAATAAGTTGAGCAACTTCATACTCATTTTAATAAAGCATACAATCAAAACATGTTATCTGTTAGTAACACAAGTACGAATTACCAAGACTTTAAGTGCCTTATGTGTATATAAAGTTACTAGCGGCCCGTCCCGACTTCGCACGGGTGGACAAAATTCTTTAAATTTTTTTCTAGCATTAAGTATAGCCTATGTTACTCAGCGTGAATGTAGCTTTCTAATGGTGAAAGAATTTTTGAAATCGGCTCAGTAGTTTTTGAGTTTATTCATTGCAAACATACAAAAATACAAATCTTTCCCCTTCATAATATTAGTGTAGATATCTACGAGCAATAAATTGTCTAGAACTCTATCTCATGTTTCAGAGAAATTAAAAAATATATCATCATATTGTTGATTCTGTAATATACAATCTCTATCGAGCTTTAATAGTTCGTGTGACATTAACTAAATATACATTACTGGCGACTTTAACAGCCAGTCCCAATAGCCTATGTTCAGGAAAAGATAGGTCTATTCTGGTTTGATTGCGAGCCAATCTTGGTTATTTCCCGATATTTAACAGGAATATCTAGGCAAAAAAACTTAGATTCTCCTAATCTGTTACTAGGGATATGTTATTAAACACGGGTAAAGTTATTGCGTCATATTGCTCTGCAACCTCGCAATGAATATTTGACAAATGTCAAATATTTGAACAATCGAAGGTCGAAAGTGAGATTGTATGTTACAAGTTACAAAATCGATACGCTAGAGTGATAGGGTACTCTAATAAGAACAGTTGACGTGTAAATCGTGTATTCAGCCTCTTTTACATAATGCCAGCAACTCGAGCTATCTCTTGTGACATAGTTTCGCGGTGGTTATTCAACTGACAACATTTCTTCTTTCTCTTTTCCCTGTTTTATTAGAAATATAGGTTCATACTTGTGTATGATGTTTTCTTCTATTTTAATGTGTTTTTACACCATTCCATGTATCTATAATATGTCATCAGGGAGAATGGAATTGATTTGAAGATCAGTCGATCATTTTTGTCCATCATCTCAATCAGAAAACCCTCACTTTGAGAGCACAATGACAATTCTAACTGGCCTTCGTCCCGGCTTCGCACGAATTGACAAAATTCTTTAAATTTTTTATTCCATTAAATATAGACTATGTTACTCAGCGTGGATGTAGCTTTCCAATGGTGAAAAAATTTCTGAAATCGACTTAGTGGTTTTTGAGTTTATTCATTGCATACATACAAAAATACAAATCTTTCCTCTTTATAATGTTAGTGTAGATAAAATATATAAAAAACAAAAGTCGTAAAATAAGGAAATCAAAAACCCTAAAATAAAACCCTTATAGAATATAGGCAATATTTTCGGAGGACAGTATGAGATAAATAACGAATTAATTCCAAATGTAAATTTGTTTATATTTTATTTTTGAACAGTTATTAAATTTATTTATGTGTTTTATTGTGAGTTATTCTAATTATTAGTTAATGTAATGCGTGTTACTAACAGGCCCTGATTAACCCTTAAGCTAGTGTTGCCCAAATGCAAGAACAAGACGAGACTTAGCCAGTCTTGGTCTTGGTCTTGCGCCAATACACCTGGTCTTGGTCTTGGTCTTGGTCTTGCGCTTGCAGTCTTGGTCTTGGTCTTGGTCTTGCAGCAAGAGTCTTGCAAGTCTTGCAATTACCTATTAGTCTATTGCTATTTATTAAAGTTTACTTTAAATCTTAGAAAAACGTATTAGAATTGGAACATTGTGAGCTTGAATTAACATAGCCATAGTAAAGATCAATCAGATTAATAAATAACTGAAGATTTGATAAGAAAGTCGAAAAATCAACTGACCTATATGTCGTTTTCCATGGAAGTAACTGTTTCTTAATAAACATTTATGATTTATAAGCTTACATTTGCTAAAACATGTAAAAAAACAAATTAATTACAATAACTTGACTGTATTTTAAATAACAATGTCTGTCTAGAAAGAGATTGAACCCTCAACTTGCATGAAATTTAATAAAAGAGTTTTATGATTTATCATTTATTTCAATCAAAAATAAAATACAACACAAATCAAACATAACAGTACACAACAGCTTTATCATTAGGTTATGTTACTTTATATCAATTCTTTTGACCAAGAATTAATACAAAGTAACCATCTGGCTGACTCATCACTTAACCTA
Organism: Calamotropha paludella; assembly: GCA_927399485.1. Classification (NCBI taxonomy): domain Eukaryota; kingdom Metazoa; phylum Arthropoda; class Insecta; order Lepidoptera; family Crambidae; genus Calamotropha; species Calamotropha paludella. The sequence goes on along the minus strand of OV656830.1, from coordinate 7,608,570 downwards.
TTTCTATGTTTTCTAATTACTAATGATGCTTTAGAAAATAATCTCTCAGCAGGTACTGAAGTTGCAGGTATTGAGAGAAAATCACGGGCCATCTTCGATAAAGTCGGATACTCTGTCTCATGCGTCCTCCACCAATCTAAAATGTCTTCCGAGCTGGCAGTTCTTGGTTTTCTCAGGTACTCCTCCAACTCGTCTATCACTAAGCCTTGAAGACAAGATCCAGATGACGTCGAGGGACATTCATAGAGTTTATCAAAGTCTATAATGTCTTCATCTTCATCACATACTTTATTTTCTTTTCTTGGCAATTCCAGAGATTTGTTCAGTGAGTGTAGACTTTTATATTCTTCATAAAGTTCATTGAACTTGCGCAGACTTTCTGTTTTAAGTTGCTTCCCCCACATTGTCAGGTCAAAAGTCTGAGCCTTATGCCTTGGGTCTAAAATTAAAGAAGTACAATAAATCCAGTTGCTCTTCTTATAATGTTTAAGCATTTTGTCTCGAGCTGCTTGGAAAGCTAGAATGAGCCTTTCATCCACTTCAGATCGATTAGGTTTCTCATCTAACTGTTTTACCATGGATTCAATTTTATCTAGCAAGAGATTGAATGATACAATGACTAGCGGTAATGTAACATATTTGTCTCCACCAAGTTTTGTACTTAAAAGTTTAAAGTTTATTAGAAATTTATGTAATTTTTCGAGTACCTGCCATTCACTAGCTGTGATTTGAAAATCATTCAATTCGGTGACAGAACTGCACAATATGTTAATGCCCGCTCTCACTTTTAAACCAAATCCAATCATATCATGTGTGGAATTCCATCTTGTTGGACAGTCAAGAATGGCATTTAGATTTGATGGCACGCCAGCTGCTTCACAAGCAGACTGAAACTTCTTCTTCACTATCTCACTTCTTTTTATTTTACTGGAAATACTGCGTAACTTTGTTACAGATGTACGCGAGTCAGCAATATTTGGTGCATATTCTTCATCTTCCTCAGTTTCGTCTGCATAGTCTTCATACTGCTGATCTTGCGCGTTAGTGTCAGACTCACAGTGTAATGCTAAGGTCTCTAATAAATCTTGTACACCAAGGTTTAAAATGTGAGCAAAGCACCGGAAATGTTGATTGTCTGAATCAAAGTGTGGCAACTGTTTGCCCAGTTCATACATAAATTTGGTATTTGCAGTTGCGTTGTCGACCGTGATACCTTGTATTTTATCAATTATGCCATATTCCAATAAACATTCATGGAAAATCGTTGCAATATCTTCCCCAGTATGTCGACCGCGTGATGGTATAAAATCAAGAACTACAGATCGATACTTCCATTCGTTGTCTATATAATGCATAGTAACCCCGTAGTAACTCCTACCAGCAATTGACGTCCACCCATCAATGGTAAATGACATTTTAGATGATAATTGTTGAAGTCGTTCCTTGAGATTAAATTGGAGCTCTTCAAATCGCTCTTTGACTTTCCTTCTAAGTGTAGACCTTTTAGGAAACTCCATATTAGGGCAAATACGTCGAAAATATACTTGTGTAGCTTCGTCATCGAAAAATGAGAAGGGAAGATATTTTTTCACTACCCAATCAACTGTAGCTGTCGTGATGTTGTCACTGCTGTTTTCCGACTGAAATAAAACAATAAATCTTGTGTTATTATTTAAAACATACTAGGTTTGAGCGTTTAGGAGGAGGAGGTTTGTTGTTGTTAAATCGAGAAAATCGTTAAATTGACATTTGTTATATTAAGGTTGCACTGTACTGTAATTTACCAAAATAAAGTACTTAGTTGTTACTGGCCGATTATGAAAACAAATGAAAATATAGGTGTTTATAAAAATATTTAAGACGATAATTACATACTTAATATGTCGCACCCCTAGATGAAAACACCACTAACTCAAAAATACTTACGTAAGTTAATGGCGTTTTTGAAAGTATCGCATGAACAGCTACGCGGAGTTAAAATTCCCGTAGCGACAATTTCGACCATTGTTAAAAATGACGCGAAATATGTACCTATGTATTACTATTTTATCAATATCTATAAAATATTCCGAAGTCAGTTTAAAGTCATTTGTTCAAAAAAGACTTTTTTGAGTTCCTGGAGTTTTCATATAAAAAAAATATATTCTTACCTGTCCACTTCTTCCAGCGGTTACTAAAAAGCTTGTGATATCTCCACTTAATTTTGGTTTAACAGGAAGAAATATTTGTGATTCCTTTTTGTGGAAAGATATTAGATGTTTCCTTAAGCCTGAAGTGTTTCTGTTTTTCATTTTTATTTCAGTCTTTTTATGTTGGCACAATTTACACAAGGCAGTTTGGGATGCATGAATTATTTCGAAAAACTCCTCAAATTTGCTTTTGGGTCTTTTAGATCTGTGACTCAAACTCTCGTTACTCGGACTAGAATAATTTGAATCTTCGTCACTCATATTAAATTGTACACGTGATACGTTTTTAGAAAACAACAAGAATTAGTAAAAACAATTATTAAGTTAGACTCGAAGCACAGCTCAATTGGAAATGACTGGAATTAAAATAATTCCTTTGTTTATAGTACGTTTCCTTGCTTTCTACCGCGCCGCCTCGCCACGTGCCGGCTCTATTAAAAGGATGCCGCCGCAAATCAAACGATGCCGCGTGCGGCGTACAAACACAGATTATTACCTACTTGTACAGACGCGACGCGTGAATAAAATATATGTAAAGAATTAGTGCCAATCACTATTCTTTACATATAAGTGAATGTTTTGGCGTACATCTATACTAATCTATACTAATATTATAAAGCTGAAGAGTTTGTTTGTATGTTTGATGACAGAAGTTTTAAAATAAATAAATAAATCCTGAACGTCACTATACCTCCAAAGTTACTATTCTTCGTGGGCGAAGTCGCGGGCACTGCTTGTAAATACTTTTTTTTTTTTTTTATTTTTTTTTTTTTATTTATTTATTTCATATACAAGAAAAAAAAATACAAAGATACAATTTAGTCCCACAAAACCGACTTGTCGGTTTGACTGAGGGATCTTTAGTCTCTTAGCTTATAATTATAATTATGTAGGTATATAATACAACTATAACTGTATCAGGTAAAGTTAAGTGCACAATAATTGGATTTAGACTGAATTACAACAAACTGAAGGAAAATTTAGCGGTGATAATAATAAGATACAATTGTTGTAAGATATAAAATACGTGTGTAAAAAACAACCACGCCTCCGAGCCCTCAGATGGGCTCGGAGGCGTGGTTGTTTTTTACACACGTATTTTATATCTTATAGAAATATTGCATTGTGAATGCAAAAAAATAAATAAAAACATACAATTGTTGTGTTAAATAGTAGTCATCAGATAATCTTTTAATATTTTTTTAAATTTATTTTTATCCGTTTCACATCTAATAGTTTCGGGCAACGAATTAAGAAGATATGGTATACGCTTCTGTAAAGTTCTGTCACCAAAATAATTTTGAACCCTAGGAATTACAAATTTCTTTTTTGAAGTGGCTCTAGTGATCTGGTTATGATTTATGTATTCAAAAGTGGAGACACACTCTCGGCTGCCGTGATTATTTACTAATAATAAATCGCAGGCTTTTTATTTTATTAGTAGGTAAGTACCTACGCTTTTTATATTATTTTATTAATTATGTAGAATTTTTTTACACGTTTCAAGTATATTTAAAAGTGGCTACAATATTTATCAAACGGGTGATATTTGAACACTTTTTTGCTATTTTTTCTTGTAAAAACTTAAGAAATATAATGACTAAATGTACAATAATAGTACCTAAGTAATTAGTTTAAAACCATATAATCAATATTCTAGTAAATATAATTGTGAACTTAAAAAGGAAGCGTATCCATAAAGTGGCTGTTATAGTATTCGATTCGTCTGAAGGTAAGGGAATTTCTATTAAAGTATACATTCCACGGTATCCGGAGAAAATTGGGAGCGTCTAAACCTCCCAATCTCCCGGCAGTAGAAAGTAATCCACGAGAAAAATGTGACGCCTTAGGATTTGGATCAAACTTTTTGAAGCCAAGCTTCTATACGGACGTTCGGGCCGCTTGCATATATGTATGTATATTGCATTCAATATGTGCTAAGCGTCAGATTCTACCGTACACAAGAGCATCAAATTTAGTACCGTTACAAGACATAGATAGGAGCCAGCTGCCTCCCCACCTCAGTGTTTGTGGCTGGCGTGGCGTTCTATTTCTTTTTCGCTTTATACTATAAAGCTTCGTTTCTTTCGGGCGTCTCTAGATGGTACAGTAATTTTTTTCCTTTAAAGCACTCACCTGCTCGAATGTTCCTGGAAATTGCCTCCGTGGAGTAAGCGCACCTTCGCGAAAAGCAAGCCGGATACAAAGGGCACCTCGGTGAGCTCCTCGAGGCAACACTGCACCCCGAACTTGTAGCGTTTCTTCTTGGTCATGAACGCCATGACGCTGACACCATCGGGCCCCAGGGCACCGGCCCTGGTGTTCACTTAACTATCACATAATATATACTTACTAGAATAAATTATTATGACATCTACTACCTATCCTTACCATTTTATTCTAATCATAATACTACTTGCGTGATCAGTATAATGTATTCATTTTCATTATAAGCACTCTGAAACTTATTTATTCTTTGGAACACCTGTAGGTACTCTTAAAATTCGAAATTATTTTGCATGAGTATACCTACGCCTACGCCCTGTGGCGGCAATCAAATAGTGTCAAATGTTGTGATTTCGGCGCGGCGGCAACGATTGTTGTATATGATTTCAAAAGAAGCCGCCGGCGCGTGTATTATAACCATGTGCTTCCGAAAAGCAGCAAATTTCTTTGAGAAGTAAGTACAAAACCTTTGATGCCGCATTATCAAAGTGCCGATGGTTAAAACATAACTATGCATGCACTCAGTTTGATTTTAATGGATATTTTTTTATTCGCTATGTAGGTATGTTTATGGTATTAGTCGTAATGCGCATAGATCCAGTTTTTCATATTCTTTGATACAGTTTTTTGCGTCTCATAGAATTCCTAAGCGTACCTATACACCGAACTGTTACACCTAACTACTCCGTGAAATAGCGCTAAGTCCTAGCTGCAAGACGCAAGAGTCTTGCAGGCTTAGTCTTGTTCTTGCTCAAGTCTTGCACGGTCAGTCTTGGTCTTGGTCTTGCTAAAAATACGCGGTCTTGTTCTTGGTCTTGGTCTTGCAAAAACGCAAGAACAAGACCAAGACTGCAAGACCAAGACTGAATTTGGGCAACACTACCTTAAGCTAATTAGGGCGCTAAGATCGTGTCTTCGCATGCACTAATCTAGCATCATTGCATCTACCCTACATATTTCAACTAAACCGAAACAAAACACTAAAACTAAATGCACTTGAGAGTCCCTGAAATTAACAATAAATTTTGAAATTTTAAAAGCGCGTGTAATACAGACACTGATTTATCAAAATGGTTTGCCACCCTAAGGTTGAATGTCATGCTGATTGAAGGACAATGTCAGTTTCGCTTGCAGACCTATCTAAAAACTTTTTATACGTAGTATTAACCATGTTAAAATTTTCACACTACTACTCTACTCACTAACTACTTCTTAGGCTGTCCGTAACACACCTAGCGGGGGCGCGTCCTGATAATTATCCTAGGGCGGTCAAAATTCTTGATTAGTCGTTGGTTACTAAGCCCTGGCTGGTTTTATATAAGGAACGATTACTATTCTGTAATACCTCTGTAACCTACATGGAAACTCAGTAAAATTTATGATTAATAACAATTATACCGTAAATTCAGTAAGTACTGAAATATATATTAATAGCGATGTGTGCTTAAAGTTATAACCTAACGATTTCAACCGAAACACTTTTCCTATTTTCGATATTATATCGATATCGGTAGTGGGTCGATTTTTTGCTCGCAGGTGTAGTTACAAGATAATTTACATTCAATTATTAATAATGGAGATTATTCATTTAACGCGTAGGTCGGATATGTTTTTGGCAAAACCGGTGTACGACGAAATCGAAAGTGTCGATTACATAAAGATTTTCTATTCACGACCTTATTAACATAATCAGATGCTATCCGATAGCCGATTTTGATATTTGATTTACAAGTTGTCATGTCAAAACTTTCTTAAAATTCTTGGATGAGTTTTACTGTATAAGAGCACGCTGACTCGGTTTTATGGCCTCTGATCCAAAGTCAGTAAGTAAAGGTTCGTTATGTAATATAGAAAGGAACACTGCGCATACATTATTTAATAAGTAGGTTTTATTATTGCTTGACGACAATATCAATAGTTCTGTGGTGCGGCATATCTGTTTGCATGGGAAAGCCATTCCGAAGGCCCGGGGTCTATCCCCGGCCGGGAAAACGAATTTTTCTTTTCTTTTTTGGATTTCATAACACAAGTTTGCTACTTGGGTTCAAAACAAGGTATGAGATTTTATCTTATATTTATTTCTTTATTTATAATCACATTACTTCTCTTTCTATGTGAGCCAGTGACGATGGCGAAAAACATTCGGACACACATGATGTAAGCGTCAATTCTTATAGAGCAAGACCCCAGGGCCCCCAGACGTTACTTATTTTCTCACAAATAATAGAAATGGGATAAAGTAGTGTTAGTACATACTTTGAGTGTGTGCATACCAGGGTTCGAAGGATATACATATATCAATTAAAATAAAATGACAGTCTTAAGAAATGGATATAAATATCGGATATATATCCGATATATATCATAAATATCCGATATTTTGATATTTATTATAAATATCGGATATTTTCGCACCCTGGCATACCTGCTTAGCTTGGGTCGACGGCCAATTCATAGGTACCAAGTGCTAAAGGTAGATAAATACCGTTCTCATTTTTCTTAAAGTCTCAGTGCTGATTTTTACATATTTTTTAGAGAATTTTGTTAAAAATTAATAATAATTATTACCAGACACTTTCCGTCGGCGCTTACACTTACCAGACGCTTTAAAGCTTCAAAAATTTTTTTCAACTTTGATCACCTGGAAAAACCTTGTCATCTTCAGGTTCGATTCTATTTTTTATTTAACGAATCTTTAATCTCTCTTGATTATGTCGAACAAAACAGAATTTTTGGAGGTATCGTGGTTGCATTGAGTTTACACTTTTCTCTTTCGTTCCTATCACTTCTGTCAATCTTTTTTCTTTTACTTTGTTTCTTTTTTTTTCGTTATCGCTCCTGGGTGAGAGGTATCTCTAACCTCAACCCCTGGAAGCGGCAACGCTGAACAACAACCACCCGTACTCTAAAAAGTTTATAAAATCCTGAAAAAAATTTAAACAGTTACCTTTAAATTATGAATAAGATATAAAAAAATATATTAGAGAAAGTCGCCATATACCCGTAGAACATAAAATGGGTAGCAACGTTTACCAAATTTTTTTTTACTGAGATCTCCAACCCTTCTGCCAAACGTGGAGATTATGAAAAGACCCCACATTTCCGGTAAATGCTTCCGTTCACCAATCGACTTATGCTCTGAGATGTTTTTTCAAACCTTAAGAGTGTTAACGCCGCATCACGTTTCAAAATTTTCAAATCCAAAAATATTTTACATAAGATTATAATAACTTAAAATTAGAGAATTTTAAAGATTTTCACAGGGACATAAAGGCAAATTTATTTATTTCTATATTAAAAAATTTATATTGAAAAATAATTGAACCTTGAAGGTAGTTGAAATGTCGTGCGCGTTTAAGTATCTCTAAAAGCTCACAACAGCAAAGCTTAAGAAGTAATCTATTTCGATATCAGTACATTTCGTTCCCATTATAATTTTTCGATCTTTGATAGTGTGTGTAGTAAACAAATCCCAGATCATAGATCACGTTGCCAGCAATTTCACTTTCTTCAACTGTCAATGACCTGAACTGATGTAACTACGACCTTATCACGTATAACAACCATTGAGGTTTCTATACTAGCCCATCGTATTGATATTAGAACAGCACCAGTAATGTATTTATTTTCTCTCGATGGAATCGCGCCAGTGTAGTTTCCTTAGCGTGAACTTTAAGCACTCAATGGGACACACTATTATAAGAAAGTCTAAAATATATATATTTTTTTATTTCCCATTTTAATAACCATAGGAAATAATTGATGGAAACTAATTTGATTTCCATGTACTATTCCCGTGTATCAACAAATTTCGGTGGGTGGTTTTATATATTAGAACTAGCAGACTCGGCCACATGCGTTGCAGTGGCTCAGTTATGATAATTATCAATTTTTCTCAATATAAATCAAAACTAATCCTATGTCCTAAATGGGAACAAATCCAACAAAATAAAAAAAAAATGCCATCGGAATCGGTTGAGTATATTCGAAGTTCACCGCGATCAAACAATTTTAAAATATTTTTTCTGATCTGAAAACAAATTAATCTATTTTTTCTGATAATGGTAATTTTTCACCTGACGTACCTAGATTAAATCGATGTTATCGTTTTAACACCACTTCGAAAATTCGGGTTCGAATACTAACTGAGGTGACGGGTTTAAAATAATATAGAGACAATCTTTTATTTTATTTAGATCAAGAATGGATTTGGCACCGATGATCCAGTAATTTCAATCGTTGAAAAATTGAGTTTGCTTGTTCCTGTTGCATTTTAACATAAATAGTAGCTGTTTAAGAAAAATATTAGTTTAGGAATAGTTTTTAATGCCTTTTGTTAGACTTATCGTTGCCAAATTTCCACCAGTGCCGTTCTTGGGTTAATAATCCTTGAAGATTGTCCCACTCCTGCTTAAAGAGTATCAGATAACGATATTGCGACGAGGAAGCAATGGAGATTATTGGCAACCCGCCAAAGAGATCCTAGCCTAGCTAATATGCGAATGTTTTTTTGCGAATTCCTTTAAAAGTGATATTCGAGGAACACAAAAGGCCGGAAATGCGGAATGTTTGTAATTCTCAAGTTTTGTTTTGCGAAATGAACTAGAACACGTACATATTGTGACGCACTTATCCCGTTATGCTTCAGCTAGTGTAATAAAACTCCAGTGTCTTTGATTACTTGATTTGACGTATTTTGAATTTTCTTTTTTTTTATATATTTTGAATGAGTTTGCTCTGGATGGTAATCAAGCCCGGGGGCCAAGACAGAATCTACGATGGAACGAGCTAACCTGTGTGAACTTGGCACCCTACTTTTAAAATTTCGTTTTTTTATTTTATTTTTTTTCGAAAGATTTTTATTAGTAGTGGATAGTAGTGAAGTTAAAATAACGTTAGGAGTAATGCCAAAAAAAAAAAAAAAATAGTAATAAAATGTCATCCCACGAAATTGGAAAAATCTGTTTTTTTCCGGCTGTTTCTCATACATAAACGTTAGTAGTGGATTGTAGTGCAATTTTATTTGTTAGTAGTAATATAAAAAAAATAATAAATGTTTGGGGGTATTTTTAAAACACGAGCTAACTTAGATGTCGAGCCAAATGGAGCACTAGGTATCAAAGTAGGAGGCAGTGTAATTGATAGAACTTCCAAGTTGGGTATCTTCTTTGATTGGAACAAAAGCGTCAGGATTATTTAATTAAAAGTGATATCAGTATTATTTATTCGTTACCCTATTATCGATAACACACATAGGAGACCTCCGCCCAAGGGACGGACCCACGCTGGTCCGGGTCGCGGCCGATTCCGGTACACCCCACCAATGTGTTGTGGGACGCAGAAGGTTTTAGTGGGTAAGCCTCCGAGCCTTTACCGGACACTAGGCCGGGAAGGGGCATGGAGGAGAGTCCCACATATCCCTCGTGTTCTCCCGGCACGAGGGAATGCCTAATGCCATTTCCTACAAAAACAAAAAAAAAAAGTATCGATAACACAAGCTTACTTTGAGCAAAGCTAATTGGTGTAAATGTAATGATTATTAAAATTAAAATTAGATTTAAATCGATTCTGAGAGTTTTGCCCTGTTGCCATCTAATGTAGATGTTTTTGCCTATAATAGTTTTCGTTATTTTTTTTTCCTTCACACTATTTGTTGTTATTCAAGTTGCAATTCATATTGCCTTAACAATACGTAACCACTTCATCGATTCCAGCTCCTATAATTTCGATCAGTGTTACGTGACCTGACGTAATTAGTCTTGCGAACAGATGTGCCCGCGCAGAATATCGATTACGTCCTCCAACTGATAATGTATCGATCATGTACGACCTTGCGTTGGTCGCTATTTACTGCGATATTAATGTTTCGATTGTTTCGAATACACTCATTGAAATTGCTGAATTGGGTGCGGTTTAATTAAAGTTTCTCTGTGTGGAGCATTATGATCTTGTTATTTTTTTGTAATTTATGGAGGCATTTTATTCTAAAAGCTTCCTTATTAAGCGTAGACTACATATTCCCTTGAGGTCATGGCTGAAAATCAGCGATTTGTTCGGGGGTTTCTGAGCAAATGTAGCGCTGAGCTGTGACCTTTTTGCGCTGCTGCAGCACACGTACATATGTTATTGGTTGTAAGAATTATAAATTCTGATATTTTTCCTTCTATGTATGTGGCTGTAGTATCAAATAAATGCATTATCTATCTATCTATCATATATACATGATTTAAAGTGTATGTCTTTATTTTTTTAATTTTAGGATAACTGTTTCAGATTTTGTAAAGGACATTGTCCACTTTGTATTGGCGGTTTGGCTTAATATGGACATGTATTTTAAATAGTATAACTATATTAGTTTGTAAGTTTATATAAACAAGAAACTACCTTGTCAATATTCCTAAAAAATATTTTCATTTGTTTAAGATAGTGACATTACAGACAATAAAACGACCATTTTCTTACATATCTCTATAAATCCGAGTCGTAGTTAACAAATTCTTAAATACAAACTGGGCAGGTGGAGACAAATTATCCTGGTGCCTTTGGTCAACCTCAAAACAAATGTCGACGTAGTCTAAAAGATTGTTTAAAATGCTATTCACAGCTACCATTACGCATCTAGACGCAGAACGACACAGAGTATCCGAGTGACAGCGCCATTTAGAGTAAACTTTTTGACAACAATCGATAAAACATCGATTACAATAAATTATTTTAAAGTTAACTAGTACATAGTTGTTAATTTGTATTAAGTTTCGCGGAAAGCAAACTTATGAAATAATAACGATGATTTGGAAAAAGGTCTTAAGAACAATTTAATAAAAAATAATTAGAACTATTCGTAAATCGATTTTAATCGAATGTAATTGTACAACTATACAATGGCAACATCAGAATTTATTTGGATACCAGTGATGGCATACTATTTCCCTAAAGACTTGTATTATGTAAAGGGAAATTCGATGCAACTATAAGGTTACCAAAATTCGTCTAAAATTAAATAAGAATTTATAGTTAAATATTTTTTTTGCTGAGCACCTTGTCCAAGCCAAGCCAGTTTTGGACTCCTTTACAATTACGGGTAGTTGTTATTTATCGTTATCACATCCGGGGGTCGAAGCTAAAGATACTTCTTGCCCAAGAGCAAAAACGTAGCAAGAAAAAGAAGGTAGACAGAAAAAGAGATAGAAAGATAGGAAAGAAAGATAAAGAACGTACGTCCTTTTAGAATGTATTGTGTGTTTAAAATTGGTTGTATCGAATTAGGGTATTAGGTTCTAGAATAAAATCTCTGTGGAGGTTAAAATATTATCATTGTTTCATTTTTACAACTAGGGAAAGGCGTCTAACTATCCACAGGGTCGCTTAGGCAACTAACTCATAATTTTTCTGTTTTTATTTGTTGGTCACAGTTAGGTGCCATACTCACCGAATTGTTTCTAATAATTATAACAATAAAACATTACAAAACTCAACTTAATTGGTTAAGTTAAGCCAGAACTGTGACCAGCAAATAGAAAATTGTGACTGTGTTTTGATTTGGGAGTTGCCACCGGAAAAAACTGACGTGGCTACTGACATAAATCAAATTACAATTTCTTTTATGGCTTTGTGGTTTCCAAGATATCTAGGGAATGTTGCGTCAGTTGACTCATCGTTATTCTCAATAACCGTCCTCAGTAACAGTTGTTTCCAATAACCTATTCCCGTTCTTTGCCATAAATTTCTATTAAGTGACAGGAAATAACATTTCGGAGAGTATGCAGCAGAATTGCATAACCTTGTTCCGCCGTTCCATTTTATCATCGGACAACCAGACTTACAAAAGGCGCCACCATTATTATACACCAAAGAGTCGCACAAAGAGTTTTGGTTCCAATTTTGTGATACGTACCGCTAAGAAGTGGAACACTTTGCCTAAATCTGTGTTTCCTGACTAATACAATACAAATTCTCGAGTGAATAGGTATTTTTAGGCAAGCGCGTCACATTCTAGATCGCATCGTCGCTTACCATCAGGCGAGATAGTGGTCAAGTAACTACCTATTTACCATAATAAAAAGTAACTAAATAGAAGTAGACCTATGTCTGCATACAACCGACTTGTGACCAACATTTTCGCAGTATTTTATTGTATTTTGTGAAGAACTTAACGCAAATCATGAGAAACTAAGTCACTCACGAGGGAAGTGCACGTCATTGATTTACATCAGTTGATGGATAATCGGACGTTGGCGTTGAGTTGGTGATAAAAATCTTCGAATAATTGTCAAGGTCTCGAGACCGTGTGCGGCTACGATACTGTGAATGGGTTAATGAAAAAAGGTTGTTAGTGATAAGCTTTCAAAAGGCTAGACAAGCAACTGTGCTTGTATAGCCTTTTGAATAGGGGCTGTCCATTAATCACGTGAGGCTCGAAAGGGGGGGGGGGGGAGGGGTCCATAAAAAATCACGAAATATCACAAGGGGGGAGGGGGGGGGGGTGTAGTAATATATCACGTGTATTTATTTTTTCAGCAAACGCACGATACTGAACCGAAAAGCGGCGTGACGTGTATTTATTTTTTGGCCAAACGCGTACAAAACGAAAGCGGCTTACTACTTCTGTAGTTCGATGTTGGCGCCGAAGTAGAGATCTGACGACAACTCTATGCCATAAAGCTCAAGGCTGTAGGTAACAGGTACAGATGTTCCTCGGAAAGTAGCAGTGAGGTTGAAGGAACTCCGTTTTGCAGTGAAAATACACGCTTGCGTTTTGAAGGCGTTGAAATGGACGAGGTTACTGTCACCCCACTGGGAAACGTGGCTCCACCTCTGATTCGTTTGCTCAACCATGGCCTCTCTCATCAATATCACGTCGTCACCGCTGGCTTTTGAATAAGACAGGTATCTCTCTACGACAGTACTGTCGTCTGCATACCCAACAATTCCAGGTATCAACAGGTCATTGACGTGCAGCAGGAGAAGTGTCGCAGAGAGAACAGACCACTGAGGAACTCCGGCATCAATAGTCACTAAGTCAGAGGAGCAACCATCGATAACTACTCTGATTGACCGTTCTGTCAGGAAATCGGCTATCCAATTACAAAAGTCAGCGAGGATACCATACGCAGTAAATTTGCGCAGCAGACTAGCGTGCCAAACCCTGTCAAAAGCCTTCGAGATGTCAAGTGACTCGGCCAGTGCTTTGTCGTGCATCTCGAGGGTCTCGCCCCAGCAGTGCCTCACATACACTAGAAGATCCCCAGTTGAACGTCCACGGCGAAAGCTATATTGACCGTCACTGAGAAGATCATTGTTTTCTAGGTACGAGAGCAACTTACTGTACAGCACGTTTTCCATTACTTTACATAGTATGGAAGTGATGGCGATCGGTCGGTAATTGCATGGGTCGGCACGACAACCCTTTTTGGGTACTGGCTACACATTGGCAAGCTTCCAGGATTTTGGTACGGTTCTTATTTTGAGAGAGAGGCGATACAAGCGTGTTAGCACAGGAGACAACTCGGGTGCACAATACCTCAGTACTCTTGCTGGTATACCATCGGGACCACTGGCTTTATTCACGCTCAGACCAAGTAAGACTCTACGGACCTGCTTATTGTGAATTGTGATCTCCGATATTGAAGTATCACATCGAGGTATGTTTGGTGGTTGTTGAGAGCCGGTGTCTAGACGGGAACTGCTTGCAAACAGAAAGGCAAATAAACTTGCTTTTTCAGTTGCAGAATGAGCCAGTGACCCGTCAGGTTTCAGCAAAGGCGGTAACATAGGACGGCAGAAATTCACTTCGACTGACTTCGAAAGGGACCAGAACTGTTTACTTCCATTCGGGTAGGATGACAGTTTCGTCCCTATTCGGCTGATGTGGTCGAATCTTGCTTTAAGAATGACCCTTTTGCATGACTTGGCGGCCGAATTATAGGCTCTCATCTTCGATTGGATTCTCCGTGCGCGGACCTTGCGATCGCGGATATGCACCCAAGCCTGGTAAGCAGACTGTTTTCGGGCCTCAGCACGAGCACAGGCCGCATTATACCAAGGCCGGGACTTGTAACCGAGCGGGACGTCGGAGAATGGAATAAAATACTCCATTCCCTGCCGAATTACGTCTGCAACCGCATCAGCGGTGCACGATGGGTCGCTCGAAGAGAAGCAAGTTTGCCGCCAGGGATAAGATGCAAATAAAATACGCATCTCGTCCCAATTTGCTGACTTGTAACGCCATACCCGCCTCATGCCCCTGGGGCTATCATGCGGAGGAGAGCAGATCGATACGGATTTCACCCCACAATGGTCGGACGACCCCAGTGGAGCTAAGACCGATAGCGAATGTATGTGGATCAGATGTCAGCAGTAAGTCAAGACAATTGAGTGTGTGGCCAGCAATATCTGGAATTCGCGTCGCTTGGTCCACCAGCTGAGTAAGATTTAGCGCTAGGGCACGCTTCTCTCCCAGCATGGTCAGTTTTCTGGTATGGGAACAGCCACTTTTTATGGTGAGCGTTGAAGTCCCGCAGAAAAACAAGCTGGATATCGCACAGTTGCCAAATCTGCCGTCTCTGTGAGGTATTCTTTGAGCCGAGTCGTCTTCCGGTCACCGCTGTGCGATCGGTAAACACAGATGTAGAGCTTCTTCTCTACCCCTGTGTCCACCAGAAGCCAAATAACGGAAAACTCGAACTTTTTAAAGCATCGGAGACTGCAAATGTCATTACGGACGAACACACAGATCCCTGCACTCCAACAACAGGCGTGCGTACACAACCAGGGTAGTTGAGGTACGCCTCATTCGACGGTGTTGCTATCTGAGTGTTCGTTAAGGAGAGTAGGTGCGGCTTCTCGGTCTCCAGATGATGATGGACCGGATCGAGATTTGAGTGCAGTCCTCTGATGTTCGCGAAGTGCACTTTTTATGGGAGGAAGTGCAGCCGTTGTTTAACTTTCTTCTTGTGCTTCTGGATCATAGTGGTTAATATTGGGGGGTTGGATTTTAAGTGGAGATGCTAATCAGTCGACCATTAAAGTACTCTTAGGCTAAGCTTACCATAGAATGGAATTCACCTGGAGACTGCGGGGACGCCCGAATCCCCCCGAAATGGCCACCGCGTCCTCGCATCCAGTCGCCAACTGGTACGGTGGAGCATTTCGGGATTTTTCGCAAGTTGGCGGGGCAGCCTTTCACGCGTAGCCACGCGTGAAAGGCTGGCGCTGCCATGGGCGCCCAACTGCCACGCGCTAGTTGGGCCCCCACTAACTGCGGTCGGCCAATGGCTAAACCGTGATTCGGATCCCGCTACCCTCCAGAATGAGTTACCTGGTACAGCATTGCCAAGATTGCTTTGCAAGACCACCATTGGCACTGGTACTCCCGCCCTCCAACGGAACGCTGCTTGGCGACGGATTGCGGCGATGGTGGTCGCAAGCCAGGCGGCCCCTTACGGAGCCTACCACCGCTGCTGGGATCATCAGCTGTCACCACGGGCCGAGTTGGTTGCCCGGGGTGGACCGCTAGGAGGTAGATCCCACCCACTCCAAAAGCTACAACCTCTCTATCTACCTCTAAACGTTATTATTGTAGTCTTTAATTTTCTATAATGAAATAAGATGATACTTATACCTGTATTTTAAAAATATTTAAAAAAAAATAAGATTCTTTGTAGGTACTAAAAAATACACGTGATATAGTGTGGGGGGGGGGGGGGGGTAGTCTGAAACCTCACCATGTATCACCAAGGGGGAGGGGGGGTTAAAAAATAACTAGACAATAAAACTCGTCGAATGTTTTAAAAGAGTAATATCAAAGTGTATAATTTTATAGCAGCCCTATCTCTTAAAGTGTTTATTTAGGTTAGAATATTGAAAATGATCATCGACTTGGTGATAGATGTCAAGTTTACATTCATAAAACTTCTTCCGACTGTAGCTTGATTGTTAAAATGTTGTTCTTCTTTTGTCCACAGGGGAGCTGAACTTGGAGATGTAACCCTGCTGAGGCGGATGCCCAATGTGGAGGTCTTAGCATTCAGGTAATTAAACATTTCATAAGACATACATCATAAGCCTGTTGATGTTCTTCTTCTTTACTGTACAAAAGGTTGAAATTCTAATTCACAAATTTGCTGAAACGGTCTCACGTCAACTGCGGACTGCGGTACTGGTTTTCAAATGCAACCGCGTAAAAGTTAGATAGCGTTAAAATATAGTTGATGTCCACTGCTGGAAGGTATTTTCCTCCAAAATTGGAAGGATTTTGCAATAATCTTGCCACAATTTGGCAGGCGGTTTAGAGATCGCAGTTAAAGGCCATGATTCGGGAAACGCTGCTGCCCATTTGGAAGGTGTAAGGTGATGACGTTTAGTATCAGTACTCTCCTTATACGAAGAGCATATAGTTTTTTCATTATGCGCTTTAGAGGCACCCGCTTTTACTGTGGTTCAACCACAAGGCAAATGGACTGAGACTCATGCAGTCGTGACCGTAATCTCGAAATAAGAAAATTTTGGTAATCACTTTGAGAAGTAGGCTTAATTGTGATTAGAAGATAGTAAGGATTTGAGAATTAGGCGCCTGGAGCAGAAAGGCTTATACGTAATTATGCTGAATGTTCTTATCCAATATCTAATAATTTACAAATTACAACCTATACCTCTACCCTGTTTTCCGTGAATAAATAATTTATTTTATTTTAGTTGTTGCGCCTTCGAGCTCCTCCTGATAGATACATTTGTTCTTTAATAAAAAAGCTATATTAATAAAACTTTAAAATATGATTGTTCATACGCAAGAGATATAAATGAAAAGTAAGAACATAGCTAAGTTTTCAGTTTTTATTCGTCAAAATATTAGGCGCTGCGGATACAGTGTTTTTATTTTTATTTCCTATACAATATAATCTCAAAAATATAATACTAAGTGCACAAGGGACAAATCCCAATATGTATTTACAAAATAAAATATATAGTCTTACTAAACATAATTACTCTTCATCTACCTCTTTGAGCTTTTACTTTTTAAGTATCTAAAGTTTTTGTAATCATAATTCATTTTTTTTTTACAGAAGTATGTTTACTCAATTTAATATACTCAAATCTCCAAAAATGTTTTCTAATTTTAAGACCATTACTGTTACTTTGTAAATGTTTTATTTTTTACGTCGACTGTTCAGATTCTGAACAACATAATGAGCATAAAGATTGAATAGCAATGAAATAGATTCTCAAACAAGACATGGCTTCCATTAGTTGTCCATTTTAGGCGTCGCCCTCTTTAACTAGGTCATCGATGTAATTTCCACATTATCCAAAAGTGGCCAGTCACTTTGTTATCTCTTATGATAAAATGAGGTGGCTACGATGCGGCCTCAAAAGATTGGGGCCAAACCAACTAAAGCTATTCGATTTAGGGTGTGGATGGAAACCACATCTTAATTCTATTCTTTGTAATATATTATATAATGATGATATAGATTTGGTAAGGATAATAAGTAACAGTCTCTGAATTTGATCCTTTGGGGGTAGTTTAATAAGAAAACTCCTAAGCTCACCGCCGCAAAGTTGACTACCTGTCGGTATTCTACAGAATGTATTTTGAGAGTATGCACAGAAGCTGCATGTGCTCATACCGTCATCTCTTTATCCATCGGACATCCAGACGTACTGCGGGCGACCCTTTCTTGTTTGCTATTCCTGCCTGTCGCACCAAGCGTTTCTCAACATCTTTCATAATGCGCAGGGCAAAGTAGTGGAACTCTCTCCTTGCGTTTGTATTTTCGAGTACTTATATATAACCTGTCCGTTTTTAAAGCCAGGGCGAATAAACACCTTCTGGGTTAGCTCGTTCCATCGTGAATCCAGATTTGGCCCCCGGGTTTTATTGGGATCAAGAGTCAAACCTAGTCAAAATAATAGACAGTCTTCAAACTACAAATACTAAAACAACTTCGCAAATTAATATCCTAAACGTTTCTTTTGATATATAAAGTATTTTACGCTAAAGTGTCACTCACTTTCTCTTACTTCATTTCTTTAAGTTAAAAAAGGTTACGGTAAGTGCTATTTCTAGCAGAATTGCTAGGCGCCATTAAAACAAGATGGAAAATTAAAACTTATTTTGAGACATATAGAATTAATCTCAATATCTACTTTTAACACGCTTTTATTAGATCGATCTGTAACTAAGAAACTATGTAATCAAATCGAAGAAACTGAATTTCGCCGTCCTCGTTCATGTATCATCCATCATGAAAGTTGGCATGTGTATAATAGTTTAGATTATAATATGGTATTAACGAGCTGGGCTGATGGAGATCGAAGTTGGAAGCCAGGGAGTTTAGATTAGATTCGTCGTAACGTTTCGAGGAACTGATTATGGAACTGGTGGCTGGTGGAATTTCTTGCTTTTTATTTATTACTTATATGAAACGTGATAATTCGAAAGCGTGTTGAAATATTTTCTATCCACTTTTCGGTCCACAGTGGCAATTGCTATCGATAGCCAACACCCCTCGTCAGTCCATGGTAGCAATTGCTACAATGTTCAAATTTCCGCGTGGCCTGCTGTTTTTTTTTTTTAATTACGATTAATTTTTGAGTTACAAAATCCAAATATTCTGTAGTGGATTCTTTATTTTATCAGCTTTACAGTAGTATTTTTTGTTTTGTCCTAGCTTCATTATCTAGCGAGTTTATCTAAGAATCAGACATTTTTTTTCACAATTTTCGCTGCATTGGGATCGTTGAGAGGGGTGCGGCGCGCGGTAGTGGACTGACAAGTGGCTATGCTGGATATTTTATTTATCATATCAAAATTAAAAAAAAAAGTAAATGCAGTTACTAAATTGTTCTTCGAACTTCGATACGAAATTTCTTCTATTGGTCGCCTACCTATTTAATATCAAAGCGACAAGTTTTCGTAACCAAATAGGAGCCTTATAAATGCATTTTTAATACCAATAAATTTCAATTGGCTTGATTTTGTGTGTGGAAATAATATTGAACTCTTTATTTGATTACACAAACTGAAGTCACGATTGCATTACAGGATTCGGTGTTTAGGAAAAAATTGGTAATTCCATAGGTCCAAAACCTGAGTTTGAAATCATTCCAAACGGATTAGCAGCATTTTGCTTTTCGTTATAAAATAAACCTGCTGTAGTCTCTTTATTTCAATATCTTTACTGATACATAGTTTTATCTGATCTGTTTTTTTCGAATAAAACTGTTTCTTTTTCATTTATTTCAATTCTCTATTGGAAATTGGACTGAAGATTACTAGGCATATATTTCACGATTCTGGTCGATGCTTTGCTATTTATTTTCGCCTTAATCTTTCTTACTTAGTTCTCGTCTCGATCGTGAAGTGTAGACAGGTCATGCCCTGTCTGGACCTACCCCTGTCTCCTAATTTCAAAAAGAACGTAGAAAACTAAATGTTAGGGGAATTTGAAATAGCTGTTGAATCTTATCGTCTCGTCTACTTTATTTATAAATAGTAGTCGTGATTTGAGGTTCATTGCGTTCTTTCTGTTTTCCTATGTATTTAATGGGCCTAGGATCATAACGATACTTATAAGTGTAGGTGAAAAAAATAATTATTGCGATCTAATATTTCAAATTCTAAACGGGTTTGCGGCATTTTGCTTCTTGTTATAAAATAAACGAACAAATTGATAGAAAAGGTGTTAATTTGTTGTTCACGATTTTTTTTTATTAACCAATGTTTCGGTATTTTTCGTCATTGTTATACAACCGAGCAGTCAGTACAAGGGTTTTTATTTAAATTTGATGATGAAACCATTTATAGATTATTTGTAGAAATTTCAAGTCGGCTCGAGTAAAATCTTTGCGGTGGGAAACCTTACAACTGAAACCATTAAGAGTTTCTAAAGGACAGGAAAAGTACATTCGCTGTAACTTAGTGTTGTCACAAGTTGATTTTACATTAAGGACTAGATAACAATATCTGTATGAGTATTTTTTTTTTTTTATTATAAATATATTTTTTTTATAATTAGGCCAAAGATTTTATGGGAACTCGATCACTCTTTTAGTAATATTAACTGCCAAATATTGCTAGCCTAATGGACAGATTGTTTTACCTCGCTTAAAAGGTGGTTTGGTCAGTCATAATCGTCTATTTAATGTTCCTATTTTACACATATCTTTTCTAAGGGTGTAAACAACGTAGGGAGTACCTTTATAGTATTACTAAGTTTGTTACACCATAGGTCGAAATTTTTATGGAAGCCGCTATCACTCTTTTGGTCATATTAACTGCCGAATACTGTTAGTTAAATTGGGCGAGTTGGTGTGGAATCCTAATGGGCAGACTGCTTGACCCCGATTGGAAAGTGGCTGGTTTGGACAGGCATCATAATGAGCTAATTAATGTTCCTACTGTTAGGATATTCTATTGTTAGGATATTTGCTATAGCCTTCTAAGTTCCCGCGTACTTATGGAAGTACAAATTAATGATAGCAGTTCAGACCTGACATTTTAACCACATAGATAGAGTAACTACCTAACATAACATATTTAGCCAAGTACAATTTTAAAGATTTTCCTTCTTAAGGAGGTGCTATACATAACAAACATACCGTAAAAAATACAGACAACAGTAATTCACTTTCAAAATTGCCTAAAAACGACATCTCTTTGTCGCGGTCTGAAGTTTTGATTCGTACTTGGTATAGTACAGCAAGCAGATATGACTACTGATGTTAAAAAACACAGGACTTACGAGGATAGGTGACAACGTAGAGTAAGGGGTGATCGGTTTCACTGCAGATTGTTGGTTATTAACAGGGACCAATTTCTAACGCGCTTTTCGAAGTACGAAGTAGTACTGGTGACAAAAAAATATTGGTCAACTTTGCGTAACAAAAAATTTAAAAAGCTGAAAAGCCTTCATCATAGACGAAAGGTGACAAGCCTGTCCGTTTTTATAGGTTACATATCGGAGTGTGTGCAGCAGAATTGCACAGCCTTGTCCCCCGTTTTTTCACCGGACATTCGGACTTAATAATAGGCGCCACCGTTATATGGTTCATATACCAAAGAGTCGCACTAAGCGTTTTGGTTCCAATTTTGTAATACGTACCGCTAAAGAGTGAAACTCTGCCTGAGATTGTTTCCTTTTAAATATAATTTAGGAGTCTTCAAGTCGCGAATTAATAGATATATTTTAGGCAAGCGCGTCATATTCTAGATCGCATCATGGCTTACCATCATGTGAGATAGCGGTTATTGACCTTACCTATTTACAATAAAAATTAAAAAACAAACTACTTACTAAATCTCGTTCAAACCAATTTTCGGTAGAAGTTTGCATGATAATACACATAATATATTTTTTTTAGTTTTATTATTCTCTTATTTTAGAAGTTACAGGGAGGGGGGGACACATTTTGCCACTTTGGAAGTATCTCTCGCGCAAACTATTCAGTTGAGAAAAAAATGATATTAGAAACCTCAGTATAATTTTTGAAGACCTATCCATAGATACCCTACACTTATGGGTTTGCTGAAGAAATATTTTTGAGTTCAGTTCTAAGTATGGGAAACCCCATTTAATTTTTTTTTCTAATTTTGTGTGAAAATATAAATGCGGTTCACATAATACATCTACTTACCAAGTTTCAACAGTATAGTTTTTATACTTTCGGAAAAAAGTGGCTGTGACATATGGACGGACAGACAGACACGAATCCATAAGGATTCTGTTTTTTGCAATTTGACTACGGAGTCCTAAAAAAGCGGAAACTTCGGTCACTTTTAAAAATGGGTAACAAAAAGCCATTCACACACGGCAGAAGTGAAACTTCAGAAAAGTGGCCTACGAGAATTCCACGCCGAGCGCAGCAAACGCTCCTTTTGGTGTCTCTTTTCCTTCTAGCAAATTTTCAAATTACAACGGCGCTATAGAAGTTCCACTACAAAAGTTTTTAGCTGACTAATGACTAAGCGTATTATGCAATGAATTAATTAATCACAGATACAAAATATTGACCGATAAATGTGTATAGGATTTTATATATACTCTTTATTGCACTTATGAAGTAATTAAACAGTAAATTAACACATATTAGTGGGCAATGGTGGGCTTATCTCTTCCAGCCAACCAAGGGTATGTGGGTGATTAAACAGGTAAGCGGGACAACTTAAGAGTGCAAATCATATAATATAAGTACATAAAATTAAAAAAAAAATCAATCAATCAAGTTTTTATATTTGCACGCCATCTATGGTTAAATATGGCGCACTACACCTTTAAGACCTGCCTGTCTGCTAACCAATACGCCATCGAGTTGGTCGGTTCGGACTTCTCCAATCGATTTTAACAAAAGCATTGCTTTTAGTCAAACTAATAAACTCCTAGACACCTTTCTTACACACCTTAATAAGTTTTAAAGGTGCAGGGAAGCAGACGGGTCATGACCTGTCTACCCCGGACATTAGCAGCGTTGCCGTATTGCGGAGTTTCAACGACATGACTAACTGTATTGGCTATAAGGAGGCGTTATAACGTAATCGTGTTGTTTTATTGTACGGAACCATAATCTACCACTTATATTTGTTTCGGACCCATAGTTTGAGCGCCAAAAGCCTTCATAATACCGTGATTCGCGATTTAATATTGTTATGAGGTCATAAGTTTTAGCAATAGCAAAAACAATCTGTTATGCTAAACAATGAGACAATGAAGTGATATGGTTTTTTTTTATCTTTCTAAGATTATTTGTTAGACTTTATGAAGTTATACTTCTTTAGGCGCGATATGAAAAAATGATGAGAGTGAAATTTTAAGATGTGACACAAAATTATCATGTTGAAGTTGGCCGCAAAAACGACATGGAATAAACCAGCAGGATGAAGTTGGCCGCTAATTTAACGTAAATTGTAATTTATCGTGTCGTTAAGGGAACCGTGTCTGGGTGGTAAGGGTAAAACTCGATGAATTCTACCTATTAATGTGAAAGTTTGTATGTTTTTTATTTTTGTTACGGCAACGGGCAAAGCACGGGTTTAAAACAAAGGTATATTGATAGTTAATATCTGGATCAATACAGGATGCTGTTTATCTTGGAAAAATATTAGGTTCCTGTGGGATTATCAAAAAACGACCTCTTCACTTAAACATTTTTATATTCAACGGGGACGACGTAGCGAGGTGAAGCTTCTTAATTATACTAACTTTCACTCGCAGTTTCACCCTGGATGCGTTTGGCTCTTTTCCAAAGAACACTGGGGTTTTAGCCAGTTTACACTGTTACTGTCTTCACCTCGTGTACGTACACTCATACGTACTCAGCTTATATTATTGATATACAGGAGGATATAATCTTGATAAAAATAACCGTTGCCCACGAGGACCATTTTAAATTATCTCAATGTATGAAGGTTGATATTACGGAGAAATCAAGCTGTATCTCTGGTTCTACCCACCTGATTGAGATGCAACATGGCTTAGATTTTAAGTTGTACTCCAAGTTACTAAACAGTGAAAATTTCATCACAATCTGTTCAGCGGTTTTTGCGTGATGCGCGCACAGACAGATATACTGACAAATATTAAAAAGATGTCATTTTTACGTCTTTTCTCCTTTTGTTATTTGTAATTAGGCTTTATAAAGTTCCATGGGGATCTAACTTGTAGGCACTGCTGTCACCCACGCAATTGTATAAGATCTTAATTTTAGAATTGGTCATTTTATGTTTAGGAAAAATATTCCGCACAAAAATATTTACTTAAGTGTAATTTTGTTTCTTACAGAAGTTATTTAGTGTCATTAAACGAATCACCTTTAAAAAGTCCGTAGTTTTGTCTATTCTATCCTATCTATCCATAGTACTATGGAATATCCGGTATTTTTTTGTCGTAGAAAATCTTATAAGAATCTCAAAGATAGCAGCTTTTCCGAACGTAAATTCAGTCTTTGTTCAAGATAAATGCAATGCAAATTCAATAGCATTGATCATAAGAAAGCTAAGATTTGCACCCTGTTCAGCGGTAATCGGTATATTGTCACACCGCGTGCGTATACACAGTAGATGAATCCAGAAGGTTCGAATCATGTCATTTTGAACCAGTCATTATGAGGATTTTACACTCAGGCTTGGCTGGGTCAGGCTCAGGAATTCATCTTTAACGAAATAGAGAAGTAATGTCATCTCTGTCTCTCTTTGTAAAAAGAGGAAGAACTTCCGAGATAGACATATTTCTTGTTCAACCCTATATGGCTTGGTGATTCTTATAGAATGTCCTTGACCGTTCTTGCTGCTTTTCGCAGTAAAATAATCACAATACACAAATCCATAGCTCTGTAACTAAGTACTAAATAAGATTCAGGTTTCACAGGGTAATAGCATTCAACATATTTTATGATCATCCCATCCCATGTCTAAAATTGTTTAAAAAAAAATTCAAACATGGCGCATTGTTTTTAACGTGTAGCCGAACTTAATAGTTTATTGTCTTGACCTATCTGAAGCCAATGGGCGCCATAAGAATTGTTCATCAAGATGTTTGCAGGATATTAAAACGATGCATTTTTATTTATATACCTATAATAACCTTCTGTGGGCTCTGTTAACATCGATATACTTATATATTTTGTTGATTACCAAAAACTAGTCAAATAAGTACTAAAAGATTGTTCGTAGTATTTCGACGAGGTTTGAACTTCAGTCCGCTGGGTTAGAAGTTGATTAATCTTAACTGAGGAACTACGGCCATCTAAGATTACCCACTAAATTTGCATGCATGGCAAATTAAGGAATACAAAAGCACCAATGTTTTCTAAAATAGTTCGATTTCAACTAAAAAGATGTAAAGGTTTACCTTACATGATAAGAAGAAGTCGCCCTTCTGTATCTTTCTGCCGTGTACCGTAGCCATGCGCGCACGCACCATCATTATACGGTGCGTGGTCACGTGCCGCTTGCTTACCGCACGACCACTGTACCGGCTAAGTGGGAGACAATTAATAGCCATTACATTCCACTGCATTCGTAAATTAATCGATGGTTGCTCTTGGTGACTTGATTGCGTTTAATAATAAGGTAAACCTGCTGCCTATTGAACTGGTAAGTGCTTACAGCGGTGAACCAGCCCAATTTATCCTCTTTAAGAACAACATATACGTATATATATAAAAATAAAGTTGTTCATTGTTTAACACTATTTCATTCTATCTAAATTTTTTTAAAGCGGTGACCGCTAAAGTAGAATGGCATCTTCACACTTAAAAATGTTGTTAAAGGCTAATAATGATACTGGACGTACACCTCCCTCCCAAAATGACCTGTAGCGTTTTCCGAAATATGTTTTATTACAGCTAACCCACCTGCCAAGTTTGAAGATAATGGGCAAAAACGGGTTTTATGCACCCAAAAAAAAAATTAACAATTTGCTTGCTAATAAAGGGGATAAGGCTTTTTGAAATGTGACATTATAACCTATACTTTCGTCAATTGTTTGATATTAAAACACCTACAGTCTCTCATATTATACCCACTGAACTATATCTAGTGTTTTTGTTCAAATCTGTTCATTCAAGTCTCAAAATAGGAAAGCTTTAAAACTAACCTATTAGTAACAGCGAACCAGCTAAAATTATTATACGCGAGGAGATTATGTTGCGTTACTTGCAAAATCTAAAAATACCAACAGATTATTCAGTAGTACTTTCTTAAACTCGGATTCCTTATCTTTCTGTTTAGTAATGTCCAGCCATGTTGCTCAGTTTTATTTTAGTGTTCACACTACACATCAGCAAAAGCAGATAAAGAGATCCATCATTCAGCATAGGAAGAACAATTTCTTGTAATTTTCATTTCCTCGTCTCAAGATATGCCTCGTCAATCTCCTTCAGTTATACAGAAAGATCTTAAAATTTTCATATATTCTCATTAAAAGTTTGTGTTGTGGTACTATACCTTTCTTATGGCACCGTACAGGATGGCAATGACACTGGATGACTCCACTGGCAGTTCCGCTATTCCATTGTTTCTTCCACAATACGCCACAAGTTCGCTCTCACACCATTATCTCACCAGGGCTTTGACCTGATCTTGCTCCGGTAAACGCTAGAACCCTTAATTTTTTTCTTCGGTTATTAATTATAAGAAAGTTAATGTTTAATAATCGCGTTCGACTTTCGATTGTGGAGTTTAATCAACTTTGTAAGCACCAGTCATTAGATGGGCCGCCAACAAGGTATTATCTGGGAATATACCGTAATTTGAATGGCATGTCTTGGCTACATTTGCAGGCCTTAGCACCTACTTGCAGCTTGATGCTTTTTTAATGATAGCCCTTTTTCCAATAGGAACCATATTAATAGGTCACGATGGTTGATTAATTCCTTCCTCATTGAACCGATATCCCAGAAGCACGAAGGTTTGCATCCTACTTGAGATTATTTTTTTAACGTATGACAATTTTTAATATATGATTTTCCTCAATCTGTGTGTGAATGATAATAAAGGACACTCGTCTTGGATTTTATCGATTGTAATTTTAAAATCTTCTATTAATGGAATAATTAAACGAGCAGATCCTTTCCAAAGTAATTGTTGTTTTAAGCAGTTAGGTGGTTTCTTTTCTTTGTCGGGAAACAATCGATAATGGCCGGAGTACGTTGGTTCCGCAGTTTGCGAATAGCTAATGGCAAGGACGCGGCCAATCAGAGCGTGGCGCGGGAGATTGGCCAATTGCCGCACGCAGTGTTAGTGACGCAAGCGAACGTTACTGGTTTGAACTTCAATGTCTTACTCATTTTTTTATTTTGTTTTAGCTCATGCAAATGTATATTTCACTGAGCCCACTTTAAAATTCATATTGTAATTAACAATGCCGGATTTACCTCAGACGGGGCCCCGTCTGAGGTCAGCAACAAGCAACAACATCAAGCAACAACTGATTTTTGAGGCCCTCGTTTTAATATAACCCCCCCCCCCCCCTCTTCTTTTTAAATAAAAAAAAAAACATCAATTTTGCAAAATCAATATATTATCCATCTCCTCTCTCTCCTCTCATTTTTTAAGTGGCTAATTGATTAATAATATCATCAAAGTCAAGTTCCCGAAGCTTGTCTTTTTCGATAAACAGTAGGCTTAAATCACTGACTTTTCCTTGGCCCATCGAAGAATTGAAAATGCCTATGTCATTTTTATTTTATTTCAAAAAATTTTAATATTTTTAATTATTTTTACATTTTCAAATAAGTTTTAAATTTTTTTCAAATTTTGGGGCCCCTCTCCAAGCGGGGCCCCAAGCAATTGCTTCCTATGCTTCCTGGTAAATCCGCCACTGGTAATGAAATACTCAAATTTTGTAACAATAACAAATCATTAACTGTAACCTTATATTTTTAAACATGATCTTCCCTATTTTAGAATTTCAACCTTCAAAAATGACGAACGATTATAGAAATTGGGTCTCTCAATTTCCCTCCTCCTTCGGAAACACATCCCGTGTTTCCGAAAATTGCCTTTTCATGTTCGCTGACATTGTTAAGAAAGCTCTTGCTCATTAGTTCACGCTTGTTGGCCCAGCGGATTTGTGTATGCTTTGATCAATTAGAGAGCCAGCTATGTTACTATAAATATACATATATATTTAAGGTGCAAAACATGATTTAATTAATGTCGCGTTTTCTTACCGTAACTAGAAAGATTTATATTTATGAAACTTACAGACTCACTATAACTTTGACTTGGAATCTCTTGAAGTATTTGACGAGAAATTTATATGCATGTGTGAGGCTATGTATGTATTTATAGTACTTTACGTTGTGCGTGTGCTAAGAGATAATGATCTTTTCTCTTAATATCATAAAAAATAACATTAAAAGTAAATCTCTCTTTCCATAGCTATACATTTACGTATAGAAAATGTTTGAAATGTTTAAAATGTATGAGAAAGTGTCTTTGGACACTTAATGGGTTGGCTCCACCCACTTTATGTAAATGTAACATTTGTTAACGAATAATCCATATTTCATTTTTTTTTTCGTTTTCAATTTTATTTAGCTTTATGTCCATTATATCATTCCGCTGTTTGTATGAGATGATTATTATTTTTTATTTTATTCTTCAGATTTTCGTTGTCATAATTAAGTATATATATTTTTGGGGACTGTTCAGAGCTTTTTTATTTTTTTTATAGTGTGCACATTGGTGACTGAGTATTGGCAAAATAAAAAAAAATTTAGCAATGTTACCTGTTTCATTTATTACGTCTATTGCATATAAGAAGTTGTACATTTTGTAGTTATATATTTCGATCTACCTTATGCTGTTGTAATAGAGGTCATTTAGTTATTAGACTGTTCATTATGAATATGTTATGATTTCGCATTTTAAATACAGTAACTATAAAACCACCTCCATGGTCGAGTGGCTTGCATACCGGTTTTCATGGTAACACCACTCCGAAGTCCCGGGTTCGAGTTGCTGAATCAATGTAGAAAACGAACTTTTCTAAATTAGCTCGAGATTAGGTGTTGTGGTGCCTAGGTTGTTTCCCTATTCCATAATACAATGTATGAGATATTTATTTATAACTACCTGACCCGGCCACACGTTGCCGTGGCTCAGTTATTATCATTTGCAATATATTTTTTATCAAAAATATATTTTTCTAAAATAAAAGTAGCCTAAGTTACTCCTTATTATATTAGCTACCTGCTAATAAAAGTTCCGTCAAAATCGGTCCAGCCATTTCAGAGATTAGCCGGAACAAACAGACTGACAAAAATTGTAAAAATGTTACTTTGGTATATGTACCGTATATATATTCATATACATGTAGTAAAAAATGGTTATTTCAAAATTACAAACAGACACCATTTTTATTTATATGTATAGATAAAAATATACCCTTCTTTATTTTCAGTATAAACAAAATCCGCACGCTCGGCGACTTCGCTGCGTGTCGGCGGCTGCGAGAATTATACGTGCGTAAGAACGAAATCCGGGACCTGCACGAGATCAGGCACCTACGACGGCTACCGGACCTTACCAGCCTTTGGCTTGACGAGAACCCATGCACGGATCATCCAGAGTGAGTTCATCGTGTTCAACCTATATCTATATTAACGCTCAGAAATTAATTCCCGTTTGGATGAGTATTGACGATCGTTTGCTACAACGGTGGCGTTTCACACCAGCAGTCCTGGGTTCGAGTCCCGGAAGGGGCAGATGTTCGTGTGACGAAAACGAGCATTTGTACCTGAGTCATGGGTATTTATATATATTTTCTATGAGTATTACATATCTATGTATCATATATGTATCTGTATCACTTACCCTAGTATCCATAACATAAGCTTCACATTGCTTACTTTGGGCTAGGCTAATTGGTTTAAATGTAAGTTTTATTTAAATTTAAATGTATATGGTGGATATACCAAAGAATCGCACTAAGCGTTTTGGTTTCAATTTTATGATACGTGCCGCTAAGGAGTGGAACTCTTTGCCTGAGTCTGTGTTTCGGGGTCTTCAAGTCACGAGTGAATAGGTATCTTCTAGGCAAGCGCGTCACATCCTAGATCGCGTCGACGCTTACCATCAGGCGAGATAGTGGTCAAGCGCATGCCTATTTTCTATAAAAAAAAAATAATACATTATTCTGTATCACTGGTGGCACAACCGACGAAGAAAAGTATTGCCCACGTTGCCCTGTAGCACTACCAGCAGACACTTTTCTTAACCTTTCATATACTTACCCCCGCCTACGCTCTGTGCGCAATGGCAGGGGAGTTATCACATATTTATAAAGATGTCCCCTGAGTAAAAAAAAAAGGTAGCTAAGTGGTGGTGTGCACGGGAAAAATACACCATTAGCTAAGCACTAGTGAAAATGCAGAATATAATTGGATTGCTTTCGCTATAGCTATATTCTATGACATCAAAATAGCTTTTTGTATATGCTTTGTGATTTTCCTGCTACTTAACGGTTCAACCGATTCGAACGAATTTTGCCATGAACATACATGATTATAACCTGACGGACATAGGCTATGTAAAAAATATAGACTTTACCATAGAGGAATAATCACCGAAAGAAAAATTCAAAAGCTGATCACAGCCAAACCGCTGATACTACATTGATGAAATTTGGCGCCAAAACTCACATTGTGATCGTGACTTATGTGCAAAAAAAGTTTTGAAATCGGACATACCATGGAGGAATAATCACCGAAAGAAAAATTGAAAAGCTGATCACAGCCAAACCGCTGAGACTACATTGATGAAGTCGCCTACTTATCGTTAGGTAAGGTCTGGTGGTGAGGTTAGGTAAGGTAGTACTTCGCTCAGTATTTGCAAACAGCAGCATGTATTGCAGACCTAGTTTAATGTTGATTACAATTTATAATACAAAACTCATACCGAATTTCAAGACAGACTGATTACAATTAATATACCTAATTGCAAGACTGCAAAGGTAAAAAGATAATGGTTTTATAATAAAAATCATAGAAAAATCATATTACCTACTTCTTTAATTTTATGTAAAGTTATTAATCTTTTTTCGAACGTTCATATTCGCAAGATATGCGCATGCATTACTGAATTCGATTGCGTATACGAATATTTAGTAATAGCCAAATACTCGCGAATACGAATATTCGTTACATCACTAGTATAGGTATTCCTTAACTGGGAATGGCATAAAGAGAAGTGATAATAATATTGGATGTGTTTGATATTTCCAGGTATAGAATGACAGTGCTTAGGAATCTTCCGAATTTGGAGAAATTAGACAATGTCGTAGTTCATCCGGAAGAGGTATGTAAATATGACCATTAGGGAATACTTCACTTATTATATATTAATATGACCATGAATTTCAATGTTATTTATTTCCGTATC
The DNA here is from genome assembly GCA_927399485.1 of Calamotropha paludella. Classification (NCBI taxonomy): domain Eukaryota; kingdom Metazoa; phylum Arthropoda; class Insecta; order Lepidoptera; family Crambidae; genus Calamotropha; species Calamotropha paludella. The sequence continues at coordinate 7,577,274 of OV656830.1, read as the reverse complement.
AGGTACAAGAAGCTATGCGTCGTGGTCAACACATACCCGACTCTGATGACGAGGGATACCCACAGCAGGTAAATATTTGATTTTATCAAAATTAACTCTTTTAAAAATCTTGTCAAGAATTATATACTGTCGACAGTACATACAAAAACAAACACGCGTACAGCGACCAAAGCGAACTAGAGCAGAAGAACAGGACCCTTACGGGTTCTTAGCGCGATACAACTTCAATTGTCAAAGTGAGACAACGCTATACACGGTCTATGGTAGCGTCTCTCTTCCACATCTGAACTTAAATCGCAATTAGAGATGATGGTAGGGCCTCAGGCGGGTTTATGTAAGTGTTGTCAGACTATAAAACTATTCCCGGTTTAGTAGTCATTCACGGAGATTTAAGTTCACAAAATTTTCAATTTATCCCAATGCTTTCACCAGTGTTTTATATTTTATACATTATCTACGACGAAGGTTGGTGCAACGGTAAGGAACCTGCTTACAACAACGGGGACAAAGTTCAATATTCATTGTGGATTTTTGTTATTTTGCTGTTGTGTAATAACTGACCAAAAACTAACATTTATTGTCATTTAAAAATAATTTCATGATAATTCGTCACACTCATCATTATACTATAAAAACTCATAATCACTTCACTTTTAAGTTCACAATCGTCTGACAAATTGGTTTGGTTTATTTGACCTCCTTTAGACTGCACGACAAAATTTCTGAATCCATTTAGATGGATTATCATTGTTACTTGCCTTTTTGTAACGATAGCATATAAAGTCGAATTGTTTGATTTTTTATTGTGTTGCAGTATATACGGTTAACTTTTTGTTAAATACATAAAAGAAACAAACCTTGTCATAGTGGGAATGTGGCACAATGGGAAAACTCACTTAAGTATTTTTTGCAAGTAATAAAAATAAAGTAAAAATTGGTTGTCTATATAGTCAGTTTACGGACGATAATTTTACGTGATAGCGTCATATGAAAACATTGATAAAAAATTGCATACTTTTATGAATTGAATTATCATCACTAAATTATCATTATTTTGTATAATACAAAGAAAGAGTTAATTGGTTTTTTTTTGTCGATAAATTAACATTTAGTTGTTGTAATAAACAACAGAAACCACATTAATTTTTCACTGGAAAGAGAAGTAGTGGAAGAGAGATAGATGCGTCACAATCCGAACGCTTGGGCCGATCGTGCCTCTATCGCTTGTTCCGCGCTCTCGCTTGCACAACGGTTCAGGTGGACGTTACACTTTTTCGTTAGTACATCGATTTTTAAGACGTTATCACGTCAAAAATTGTAAATTCATTAAAGTAATTAATATCGTACTTGTATCTGGTATGGCAAATAATTTCTTAAAATAATATATGACAAGAAGATTTAGTGGGGGAAGTGGCGCCTCTCCGCTTTAGGCGGCAGTCATGTGCATTAGCGGTGACGTTCATAATTTTCAATATTAATCTATTTTTATAACATCTATATTCCCATAGCTATACACTTAGAAAATGTTTGTTTTAGCTGTGTATGTAAGAGTTAATGTCTTTCCATCATTTTTGAGAACAAAACCGTCTAACCAATCTATTAGAAAATATCTTTAATCATTACCTATAGATCTGATAAACATTGAAAAAACAGGAATTATAAACGTTTATATAAATGAAAGGAAGAAAGAACTTGTCCCGTGTGTGGGGCACTAAGTTGATTTTATTGTAATCATAATTTCACAAAATATCTACACTAATATTATAAAGAGGAAAGATTTGTATTTTTGTATGTTTGCAATGAATAAACTCAAAAACTACTAAGCCGATTTCAAAAATTCTTTCACCATTGGAAAGCTACATTCACGCTGACTAACATAGGCTATATTTAATGCTAGAAAAAATTTAAAGAATTTTTTCCAACCGTGCGAAGCCGGGACGGACCGCTGGTAAACATATAAAAAAGGTTAAATTTTAACCAAAAATATATAATACTATCATTCGATTTATTAACAGGAGTACGGACAGTATCGAAGGCAGCGGTCATGTGAATCTAGTCCTGAGCGAGAAACGGAGTCTTATTACCCCCGCCCGCCGCCTCGAGCTGATCAGGTATTTTTTTTACGTATTTGCCTTCTTTGACTACAAAATCTTATTATCACAGACGATTATATTGTACCACAATCAATATTGCGATAAGATAAGTAAGTAATGCTGTTTAAATGTTTCTTAAAAGCATGTTTTCATATAAAAACTTTCATTATTAATTATATTTACGCATACTTTAATTAATTAAATACAAAGCAGATGCTCTATCCAAACGATTTAATTGTAGAATAAAACAGTTTTTTTACGGATTTTTGCGCATGTTTTATTTTATATTTTGACGACCGTTTGGTGCAACGGTAGTGATCCTGCCCTTCGCACCGACGGTCCTGGGTTCGAATCCCGGAAGGGGCAGATGTTTGTATGATGAATACGAGCATTTGTACCTTAGTCATGGGTGTTTATAAATATTTCTATGAATATTACCTACATATCTATGTATCATATATGTATGTCTATCCATTACCCTAGTATCCATAACACAAGCCTTACAGTGCTTTGGGCTAGGCTAATTGGTGTGAATGTTAGAAATATTTATTTATTATATTTAATCCTGACGTTTCGACTCCTTTACAGGAGCCGTGATATAATATCTAATCTAATATCTTGGATAGGATAGGATGACTTAGTCAACCTGTGATCACGGCTCCTGTAAAGGAGTCCAAAGGTCAAGATTAAATATAAAATAAAACATGCGCAAAAATCCTTAAAAAAGTGTTTTATTCTAATGTGTAATGTGCGCGGAAGTGTAAGAACTAAATTCGATTTAATTCTTAAAAATAGTATTCATAACCTTTTTATTCTCTTTATTTCTTGATTTTATGTATTACCAGAATAATTATAATCTATAACTTAAAACATATGTTTTATACCTGTTTATTTATTATGTAATTAACCGTTTTTGCCTGATTTGTTTTTAATAATTTTCGTTTCATCTTATGCATAGCTTATAAAAAAAACCAGCACAGAATTGACGATCTACTTTATTTTTATGTTGCCTAAACTTTATACCTATTATAAATCATGATAAGTTAATTTAATGGCTTTGATTGAATAGTAGATTAAATACAACAAATTCTTATAATAAAGAATGTGTCGTTTATGACAGATAATTAGTGCGATAAACTGGCATTTCGAACTGTCTGAGTGTAACACGTAATCGATTACACAATAGTACATCATCATACTTTCTCCAATGTAGGACGATACTTTTGACAGGTGTCACTTCCTTATTGCTACGTACAGTCGCCGTCAGATATTTCGTAGCAGACAAGGTGGCCAAATACTTCTGAACAGTTTCAAATGTCAATAAGTTCTATACGCTACAAGTGACCATTAATATCTGAACATTCATTACTGCATTAATATCTCAGCAGATGCTAGTCATTAACTTCTAAACACACAACTTACCAATAATATCTGAACACTCATCACATCAAATGTATCTACGCTGATAAACACTGGGCTTAACAATTCTTTTTTAATTAATTGTTTTTATTTAATTAATTTATTTATTTTATTATACGACACTAGCTCATAGTAGAAGTTGAAATACGTTTGTAATTTTTGACATTTGAAACTGTTCAGAAGTATTTGGCCACCTTGTCTGCTACGAAATATCTGACGGCGACTGTACTAAGGTTGCGTTTGTTTCCTTATGTTTGGCTTGACATTGCAATAGCAACTTTATACCCTCTATATAGGTGTCAACTGTCAAAAGTATCATCCTACATTGGACAAAGTATAATATGTGTAGCAAACCTAGAAATTTATGCCTTATGGAGAGGCATTAAGGCATAAGATGACTTGTGTATGCTGACATTGAGCAGATGACGTTGTTTGGTGTAACGGTAGTAATTATACCTTCTGCGCCAGAGGTCCGAAAATTCTCGGTAGGGGCACATATTTGTGTTATAGACATAAACGTTGTTTACTGTGTCCTGAGGCCCGCCCTACCATCAAGTCTTATAGTGATTCAAGTTTAGCTGTTGAAAAGAGACGCCACTATACACAGTGTATTGCGGTGTCTCACTTTGACAATCGAACTTGCATCGCTCTAACAGATAATGTTAGGCCCTCTGATTTTTTACATATTTATATATATATATATGACATAGTAATATTTCTTATATTCACACCAATAAGCCTAACCCAAAGTAAGCACTGTAAGGCTTGTTATGGTTACCATGGTTACGGGTACACATACATAATATAAGTACTATTCATAGAAATATATAAATACCCGTGACTCAGGTACTATCGAAGCCTCTGACGCCTTATAAGTCCTAATTCGAAAGTCGCTTGCACACTGCACGATGCCTATCGCTTCGGGCCACGCCCCGGTCCATTCATTCAAATGGCGCGCGTGCGTGTAATATATGCATCGTGCAGTTTGACAGTTGACAGTACTGACATCGAGGGCGATTTTAAAACTAGTTGTTTATGATTGGCCGTAGTATAAATCGTAGTAAAATACGAAGCCAATTAGGGATAGGTATGGGTCGTGTGGGCGTGTCCGATGCGCTCAGTTCAAACGAATATTCCTACAAACTGGTAAGGCACGAGTGACCTCGATAGTACTGATACTCGTGTTCCTCACACAAACATTTGCCAATTCCGAGACTCGAACCCAGGACCGTCGGTGCTAAAGGCAGGATCGGTACCGTTGCACCAGACAATCGTGTATTTTATACGTTTATAGTACAAGCTCAGTTTTGTTTCGGCTGAATAATTGTTATGAGTTGTCCGAAGTTAAAAAAGATTTTTAAATTTCGAATAGTGAGTCATTTCTGTGCGGTCTGTGTGAACATATTAACCCCTTCATTATGAATACTAACGCTGGGGACAGGGCAGCGAGAATTCCGAGCCGGGCCCAGAACTAGCGTCGGACTCCGCTCCCGCCTCCGCCTCTAGGCCCGACGCTCAGGTACGTTACATACATATCACCTAACATACATATCCATACAAAACAATACACGCTTAATGAAAAACGTGAAGATAAATCGAAACCAGACGACAAAAGAATCTATGAAGTTATGTCAACTGATAATATTTATTGCCATATTTATATCTGATACATCCACAAACATTACAGGGATTTGGGTGACACATACTTTTTCCTCCTTTTACAGTAGAGACGATGGGCCCTTGGGGAACTAATGCTAAGTTATTTCTTAAGGACTTGACTGCTCGCCTGTTTGAGGCAACGGGTGACCGGAGAACTGGCAATTACTTCGCTCAGCGCATAAGCTTGGCTATTCAAAGGGGCAATGCTGCCAGTCTTTTGGGTACTTTGCCTCGAACAGGAGATTTAGTTGAAATATTTTATTTGTGAAATGTAAAAAAAAATGTAATACACAATCATTTATGTAGTATATTATAATATCCAAAAATATAGAAATAAACACATGAGTGTACATGAAAGTACTTATATAAAGCATAACGCCTACATTACCTTGGCAGCCAGCAGCTGGTACCAACGCTATGGTTTGGGTTCTAGATTAAAATACGAGGACACTTGTGATGCTGTCTGTACTCCTTGTACAAGACTAGGTACCGTTTAAAAAAAAGAAAATTGCTATGAATGACTTATATTAAAATAAAGAACTTCCTTTTGAAGTAAAACTTCTTAACGCACGCTTAACTTGGGGAGGAAGCTGGTGACGAGAGTATTACGAAAAGTGTGATTGGGCGAGGTGAATGGAAGTTGAGAGGGAGATGTGAATTAGTGAAGATAGAAAGAGAGATAGTTACGTCTCGTATTTTACTATAGGGGCAAGAGAGAGAGGTGGGAGCACATATTTTCTTTCTCTCCTTCTCTCATAGCCAGTTACGTTTATATATAGCTAAATAAGTTTTCCTTCAGTTATGTGGTCTAAAACACACTCATTTTAACTTAACTTTCAAATATTAGAAATTATTTCGTAAAAGATCAAAGAATTCCTGAAACTACGCAAGTGCTTAACTATTTTTATGATGCTAATAGTTATTAAGTTTGATCTGTGTCGCAGGCATCATCACCCGTGTCTTCGCGACGCGCAGCATCACCGGAAGCTGATGAGCGCTACGAACATCCCGCCATGACGAGATCCCACTACGATGTAAGTATATTACCAAATTTCAAACGTTATAAAACAAAAAAAATATGCTGGTTTTAATTTAAATAAGTTTTTTTGTTGTCTATTAAAATACGGTTTTATAAAATTTTATGCTAACAAAATACAATATAGAAACAACATACGTATATAATATTTAACATAATATTTCAAGTACATAAGATTTTTTTTATTCCAGTCTTAACTTTGTAATAAATAAAGAAATAGCCTCAATTTCCAAAGACTCAATTTCTCATCGAAATATCTTAATTTTTAATGCATTCGTATTTAATTAGAAAAAAGTAAAACTATAACTTCAACTCTAAATAAGGACGAGTTTTTAGTAATTAAAGTTATTAATCATAAGAAAGACAATTATTATAACTTATATGCTCCTATTTAGTTGTATATCTCATATCAACCATGCCATTTGGATCCATGCGTTTGTAATCATAGATCAATTCAAGCTTTAGTGCATAGATTATAGATATGGGCGTTTTGGCTATTTTTTGAAAACCGTTACGTAACGATTTTGAAGTTTCCATAACGTTATCAAAAACCGTTTTCAGTTTTGGTTATCAGGTTTTCAGTTTGGTTTGGCTACTGCTAAACGAATGAAAACTAAAACGCTGTTAGCTAACGTAACGGAAGTTTTTGTTTTAGTTTTACGTTATTATGGTTATGACGATATCCCTTGGTGCTTTTATTAGGCTTAGGACTAGTTTGTTAAAATTAATTTTTAATATAATGTGAATAAATGTGAACTTAAAAGCTTTTTTGGTGCATTTAAAAATCGTCATATTTACAATATTTTTTATTTCGATTTTTTTTGATAATATTTCTGATAAAAATTACAAAATTATTTATTGCATTTATCACTTTTTTGACGCATTTACCCGATCGTGGCAGCGCGGCAAGGCGCGCGGTTTTCAGTTTTGGTTGCATTGGGTTGGTTATGAGAAAAACGGTTTTAAGTTTGCTGTAACGTTACGTTTCGGTATAAAATTCAAAACGGTTTTTGGTTACGTTTTGGTATAACGTTCTCATGCCTAATAGATTATATTATAGTTCGATTGAATTTGTGTAATAACTGTACATTTTTGGAATGACGTATTTAATTTTATTTTTATATAATTAGTTTCTGTAGAGTTAATTTATATTATAATGCTAAGATGAAATGACATGCATGCCATACTTTGGAAATTATTTTAACTATAAACGCCAATTATATTGGTTTTTATTTATCCTTCGATTAATGATCTTCAGAACCTGTTGATTTTTTGCAGATATGGCAACTAAATAATTAAAACTAAACAATTTATCGATTGTCTTTAAAGTCGGACATATGAAATTCATAAATTATTAAAATAAAAAATAATCATTGCACATATCACATTTAGTTGTAGCATGTAACATAACATTACTAAAATATTTAGTGATCAAACCGCACTTTTTTGTTATGCAAATGGCATGCAGGTTGTAACAGCATAAAAGCTATTTACATTATAACCGGGTGTTTACAGAAAGAAGCAATATACACCTAGGTAGTACTCAATAGTCACGAGTAATAAGATATTTACATCTTCGAACCATGTCATACTAAATCGTTCGAAAGAGAGAAAGAAAAGAGTTGCCTCGTATAGAAACAAATATTTGATGTAATGTGATATGGTTCTACGGTATAAACATTTTATTCAAGGACTTGTTTCTCGTTGTGGTTCTAAAACTCTTTATTCTTTGTGTGAGCATCTTCAGCAGCGAGTGTATGGGTAATCGAAAATGAGGTTTACAACCCTACGAACGATAGAAGTTTATTTGTACGTTACAAAACAATAAGGTTGATTTTTCCTTGCAGTTATGTTCTGACGGTTAAGCTATATTTATTATAAGGGTATTTACTTCGCCTTGTTGCTTAGTTAAAATTTTAGTATCTACTAATTTCGCAATTCCGAGTGTAAGGCGGTAAAGTTCGCATTTAAAAACAAAACTGTCACATTGAGGAAAAATAAAAATTAGTTTATTTGGTAGCTAATGAATATAAAAAAATTGATTCAAAAAAAATTGTATTGGATTTTTATAAGTAAAAATTTTTTTTACGGATTTTGCGCATATGTTTTATATTTAATCCTGACGTTTCGACTCCTTTACAGGAGTCGTGATCACAGAAACGTCAGGATTAAATATGAAATAAAATATGCGCAAAATCCGTAAAAAAGTGTTTTATTCTAATGTGTAATGTGAGCGGAAGTGTAAGAACTAAAAAAAAGATTTTTTACGAGACAGAATTCAACTTTACTCAGATGGGATTTGAAACCACATTCTCTCGCTATCCAGGCGAGTGCTTTTCCATGCAGATAGTAAATTGTATGTCATATTTAAATCCCTTTCATTAATATGATTATGAAAGACTCAACCTTAGCGATATTTTGATTACAGAGGATTGTCAAAACGTATCCAACACATTTTATGGCCAACCGTACCTACTAGAATAGCCTTTTCTTACAAGACAATTTGTTGGCTGTGGAAACTGATTATTTGAGATTAAAGTTTTGTTCTACAGTTTTGTGGTAAGTTAAGTAATTCTATAGAATATATTCTAGCAGTCGGATCGAACAAATGGTTCGTTGTTGCAGGCGCGAACGCCGCGTTCGCCGGACGCTGCACTGCGCCACTCACTCTCAGCTCACAGCGTTAAGGTGACACTATTATATTTAAGACCCTTCTTTGTAAACACTGTTTTTTAACTATATTCCTGTCATATTAAGCTTATTGACTACGATAAAAAAAAAAAAATCTAATATATACTTATACTAGCTGACTTTGCCACGCTTTGCTGTGTCGACTGCAGCGCCATCTGCCGGGCTGATTTGTGAATTAAAACCATCCAGGGCGCTACCCAAACGCTTACAAAAAAAAATCATTCAAATCAGTCCAGCCGTTTAGGAGTTCAGTGGCATACACACGTACAGTAGAATCTATAATCTAAGAACACAAATTTGTTGTTTATGTGTTTGTCTGTCCGCTCTTTTTCCCGCTCTTTTTCCATTGTATAAATAACCTTCCCATAGCAACGCGTTACCATAGCAACGCGTTACCGGGTCAGCTAGTTATATATAAATATTTGAAAGTTTGTAAGTTTCATCGTAGGTGGTAATGTCCTGAGTCGCTGCTCCGATAAAAAAAAAATACTTTCATTAGTTTTTACAATGGACATAGGATACTTCTTATCCCTTCCATTTAATCCAGTACAATACATAATCAGTATAAGATTTGCCGACGTGGAACTAAGGTTTCATACAGATATGCTTGATTAAGACTTCGAGAAGACAGCTGCAAAAATGGAGTATTGATGGTGTCAATATGTGAATGACGCAACTGCATTAAATTTGCCAACAGTGCGTTTATAGTTTTAACAACTCCAAACATGCTAGAGGCTAACTGCAAAGCTATAATAACATTATTTTGCGAACCAACTGCAAGTTATGTCAACTGCATAAAACTGCTTTCAAATTGCAATTTTGTGGCTGACTAGCAGTTATAATGTAGCGTTCAGATAACTGCTTTAATCCAAGCGGACAGAATTTCGATTCTAGCGGATACAATACGAATGCGTCTACCATTTTTCATAGGCATTTGGCTTACTATGAGGAGTTAATAAGAATATTGATAATTTGATAGACGCAATAAAATTTTTTTTTACAAAAAAACGAAATAGCTTTCGTATACCGTGGCCTACGCGTGGCTACCTGTTGACTTGAATGCACTCTCAACGGTTATATTGATTAAAGATCATTTTAACTTTATCTAACGATAAACAATTATTAATTCAGCTGCGCGAATCACTAGAAACTTGGCTTGCATATAAAAGTATTCACACAGCAAGTTCAGTTACAATTTTCACTTAGAGCTTTTTCCACACAATCACGTACTCACTGCCACAACATTCTAATATTGCAATACATATTTTATATTGATCGTTTAACAAAATCATAACATTATTAGTGATATTTGTAAATGTCCATAAGTAATCAGTGATGAATCGAAAAAAGGCTAAATTTATAAGTATAATTATGATTTGTATTACTGGGAATGTGGAAGTGTTGTTCGCAATGAAAATTCAGTACAATGTTATTAACTCCCTCAGGATTACGCGTACACACCCAATGGGGAGTGCAGGTACATCGCCTCAGGTCCACACCAATACCAAGAGCCATATTACGAGCGACCGGAGAGGTAAATAATATTTTGTTTTATTTATTATTTACTTAAGCAAGACCCTCAAATGAGGCTTTTGATTTTCAAGATTGTTAGACGTAGTTATTGCGTGTCATCATTTGAAACTGCGCAACTAAACTGTACATCGAAGTCTCTCGCGCCTTACCACTTTGTAGAAATATTCGTTTGAACTGATCTTATCGGACACGCCCACACGACCCATTCTTATCCCTAATTGGCTTCGTATTTTACTACGATTTATACTACGGTCAATCATAAACAACTAGTTTTAAAATCGCCCTTAATGTCAGTACTGTCAACACTCAATCTGCTTTACGCGTTCGTGAATTGATTGTTTGCGCACGCGCGCCATCGTTGAATGAATGAAAGGGGCGTGGCCTGAAGCGATAGGCATCGTGCAGTGTGCAAGTGACTTTCGACTTAGGACTGATAAGGTGCCAGATGCTTCGATAGTACGTACTGTGCGTACTGTAAATGTAGTTTTATTCTTAATAACTCAATCTCTGAATAAACCTATTTTAGTCCAAGAGTAGTTCGTCTTTTTTGTTAAACTTTAATAAGAATTTGAAAAATATTGACGAAAGACTTTTTAAGTAAATTTGTTCATTAAATGTTAGATTTTTATATGTATAAAAAACCGTCAAAACGCAACGTTTTGTACGTAAAAGTATCAAAAGTAAACGAAAGTTATTCATCAACATCTTTCTCAAAATTTGAAGACGAACATGTTTAGTCAAATGAACTTATTCCTTTTCAATTTAAAACTTAAGATATTAATAATGTTTTTCAGGACAGAGTCGTATCAACAGGTGCCGCAGCGTGGGAGCGGGAGTGCAAACGAATGGGAGCGGGACAGAGATAGCGCACGCGAGAGAGACAGGGAATATCCGTCCGCCGTCATGGCTGAACATCGGGGCTTTACTCGGCGGCCCGTCGCAAGAGTAAGCAAAAAGAATAGAATTAAATGGCTTTTTCTGGTGTGCACCCTAAGAATTAAAGTATCTAAAAATGCGATATGAGGGTAAATAATTCTAGTGTTTTAGTACTTAAAATAGTTACTTCAGCGCTTTAATACAATAGAATACTTTATAATATAAATTCAGAATAAAAAAAATATTAAGTAAGTCATTCAAATGCAAAAGTTGGTTTTATATGGGAACTTAGACTTTTTTGGATTAGGTTATTTTACTTCTAAAGGTGCTAAAAGTTCCGTAACTAATTTCGAAACCACTGGGATGGGAATTGTCTTACATGATTCTCTGAGCATGTCTGTCATACGTTTCTAGATTTTGTTTATCCAGCTAGTGCATTCAATATTTGTTCGATAGTTACTGTCAGTAACCTTGAATATTAGACGAATAGGAGGACGCTAACTATGGAGACAAGTAATATCATTATGATACTCACTGTCAATAAAACTTCGTAGATAATCTAGTAATATCAACTTCAAAAATGTATTCAATATCTTTTATTTAAAAGCGTTTTTTTATTGACAAGTAAAATTTAATGTTTAAGATTGTGCGGCACTGTCTACATATAAAAAATACTTTGCAGCCGTGGAACTGAGAATTGAGGTATCATTCCAACATAGCATAACATATTCCAATGAATTTTAATTTGAATAAACTATTTTATTTTTAAAAGACGATATTATATTTATTGGTGCACTGACATGTCAAATTGAAATTTGCTTCAATTAACAGTTGAAAATCGTTTGAGAAAATTTGAAATTTAAGGTCTGTTAATTTAACATTCCTGACTTATTTTACTTAGAATTCGAACCTGCTATCTGCTGTACTCTGCCTGGTGAAGGAGCTCGACTATCCTAGTTTAGAAGTCGCTGAAATGGCTGTCAGGTAATGTTGTTAAAAACTTAAGTAATAAATATGAACCGACTCTATCCAAACACTATTAGTGTGTCACAAATAGAAAAAATATTTATTTATTACTAAATAAATTAATTGCCTTGATTATCAGTGGGGTAAGTGATAAGTTATACTTTGTCCAATGTAGGATGATACTTTTGACAGGTGTCACTTTCTTATTGCTACGTACTAAGGTTGCGTTTGTTTCCTTATGTTTGGCTTGACATTGCAATAGCAACTTTATACCCTCTAAACTGTCAACTGTCAAAAGTATCACCCTACATTGGACAATGTATAGTGACCTGAGTCAAGTTAAGTGTTTTTCTAGTTATATTTGCTTTAGTTATAAAAATGTTGCAGTTAAATGATTTATTAAATGAAATATAAGATTTTTCATTCGTTTCGATATTCTTATCTAAAAGCAATTTATAGATAAGCATAATATAAGCGGTAGGGACACAGATTTTTTTTAAATGAACCTATCAAACAATCGACTAAGAAGAAACGACTATACTTACATAGGACATAAAGAGATGACGCTGATATTCGTTTGAAGTTAAAAGATTACCCGCCTGATAGCGAGAGGATGTAGGTTCAAATCCCGTCTGACTACGGAGACAAGTTGATGTTTTTCTAGTGAAAATTTCTTTTGATATAAAAATCTATACTTTGTCCAATGTAGGATGATTCTTTTGACAGGTGTCACTTCCTTATTGTTACGTACTTAGGTTGCGTTTGTTTCCTTATGTTTCGCTTGACATTGCAATAGCAACTTTATACCCTCTATATAGGTGTCAACTGTCAAAAGTATCATCCTACATTGGACAAAGTATAGCAGTTACATTTTTAAATAACAAAAAAAATATAAACTTATGACATTTTTAGTTATTTCTGCTGAAAGGTCAATAAAGATACTAATTAGAAACAAGATGTGCTTATAAATTTACAATTGGCCGTTGTTACAATGCAAATAAAAGTTTAAACACAAATTAACTTTTTTGGTGGGAATATCTTGTGGGCTGGAATATTTTTTGTAGTATTTTTTCTATTAAAATAATTTATTATATAAGATAGCTTTGAAAAATGTAAAAATATATAAAAATCTAACTTATTTATTCCCCTCAAAGGAGGAGGGTCAATAAGACGGGTTTTCGGCTCCTTTCATTTTTGACCTAAAAATTCAAAAAAAAAATTTTTAGCTATTATATGGTCATATATGAATATTCTGCTTCTTGGGGGGTGGGAGGGGGAGGGGGATTGGGGGTGGTTCCGTTTGGGGTGTAATCGATTTGTTAGTCCATATAGTAGATTTTTTTTTAATTCTTAGGTCAGAAATGAAAGGGGCCGAAAACCCGCCTTATTGGCTCTCCTCCTATGACTTACTGACTACATTTAATTTTTTCCATTATTATTTATTTAATTCGTATAAAATTAGTAAAAAAAGGCTTTTGTCCGCGAATGTGTGAAGGGTCGCCATCACATGTGGTGAAGTGGATGGGACTTGGGAAAGTGTTAAGTAAAACCAGTAGTTCGTGGTAACATATAATATTATCAGATGTTTCAATAAGAAAAGAATACTTCTTTGTTAATACTGTGTTACAATGACGGGGGTGTTACTCGTACATCGATTTTTATGATTCAACAGTATTCGCCTTATTGTCATAGGCCTGCAAATAGGATACATGAACTTTAGAATTTAACAAATTTTTTAGCTTCAGTATCACGAAATCAATAAGAAATTGTTTGCAATACAATAATTAAGTCACATGAATATCAATTATTCAATTCATTATTAATAATTATTCAATAAAATTTCGACAATTATTATTAATATTGTATTATATTATAGCTTATAATCTTTAATATAACTAGCGGCCCGTCCCGGCTTAGCACGGGTGGACAAAATTCTTTAAATTTTTTCTATTATTAAATATTTTTTCCGCTGGCGCCATCTAGCGTCCGGTAGATGAACTACTTACGGTTAACGCGTTGCTATGGTAACGTTATTGATACAATGGAAAAAGAGCGGACAGACAAACACACAAACCTCTGTGATCTTAGATTATAGATTTGCATTGTGTTACTATTTACTATTATTTTTTTGACTTCCTAGTAGTAGTATTTGATATTTTCATTTTGCTTTCGACATTTTATGTAATAGTTTTAAAAATATTAATTAAAAATAAAATGTTACTAGAATTTTTTTTTTTATCTACAGGTGTCGTATGGACGAACTTGCCAACAGCCAGTGACCCCGCGCCGGCGGCTCGCTGACCGAAAACAAACTTTAACCCATACCAATAAGACTCACTTTTACATGTCATCATCACAGTACTGTGTTCTAATAGGCATATGTACCACCATCTGTATTGTGGTCAAATAATAATATTATATAATAAATTTAAATGATGAAGTAGGAACATCGTAATTAGACACACATAAGAAGATTTATTAAGTTTACCATGTATTTCTGAATATTGATGAATGATTTTTGTGCTTGTTCATATCTTGTTTTTTTATATATTTACAAAATTTTAGTTTAATTATTGTCTTGTTTCTAATAATGTTTATACTCTGAAATTTTGATTTTTAACTTTGATATTTAATTCATTTTGACGTTTTTCGATTGGATGAAGTGTTTAAATAAATTGTTTTGATAAAAATAATTTTTGTATGGACAAGCATGAGGCTAAATATTTAAGTTCTTTATGGTTTCTGTATAAATCGCAAGATGGCGTTGTCATTCAATTCTGTATGTAAATATATTCGAATTTAAGTAGTATGTATGTCATCAATTCCATTTTCAATGTTGAGTTTGGATGAAAATTGTGTTTTATTTCTCATGTCATAAGAACAATCATCGCTTATCTTCATAATTTTCAGACATAATAAAAGTGGCGCCTCTAGTATTATCGAGTGACATTGTGTGTCATTTTTATAAAAATGTTTACATCATATTTAAAATTCGAAATATTAATGGTACATTAATATTTTAGTTTATTTGCATTAAAAATGCGATATCTTTTTGTTTGGAAAACATATCTTGAGAGGGATTCGTGCAAGTCGGGGTAGACACCGAAAGCACTAGGCCATAGAGGCATATTCTTAATTTTTGTAAATTAATTTCAATAAAGAGCTAACGTTACGTTTACGTCTACCCGTATACGTTTTAACGTTTCTGATAAACGTTTAATGCTTATTTTTGTACAGTAGGACATTTAAGACCAACCTATCCGCAAACGTTAAATGTTGTCACTTAATTTTAAATCTAATGTAAATGATATAAAGTTCAATTTCAATTGGTGATAAAAAATATAGTTCGTAGTAGGTTTATTTGATTGCATTCCGTTTAACGGTTCTCGTATCACATATGGAAGCTATATTGCTTTGATTTCTTTATAATGGGCATCGATTTATCAGCAGCCTGTTATTATTCCGATATAGTTTCCTTTTGAATGAAAACACAGTACTCATAATTGATAATCATCTAACTAAGCAGGCCCTTTGGTGTTTATTTATTTATTGGTGGGTAAGAACTACTGGAGAGGAAGCAGGAACCAACGGCTTAAATTCTATAACATTACGCTGAATTCAGAAAACTTGACTAGACTTTTGAAAATTAAAGTTAAGCGATATCATCAAATAATAGTATTGGGAGATACCTATAGTAGTTAAAAGACAACTATGACTTTTGACTTCGTAACTTTATATTTTTAATTTAATTTTTTGCAATATATTTTCTATAAGCTATAAAATACGTGTGTAAAAAACAACTACGCCTCCGAGCCCTCAGGTGGGATTCGAACCCACGACCTTTCGCTATCCGGGCGAGTGCTCTGACCGCTGAGCTACCGAGACGCTGGCAAACGTGTCGAATTTTACAAACGTATTTCAACTTCTACTATGAGCTAGTATCGTTTCACCAATGTTGAACGCTAACTACCTTCAACATCGAAAGTAATATTTTTACAAATATTAAACCAGTTATAATTAAGTTTTTAATTTTATTTTGTTGTCAGGTATAATCAGGTAAAGAGTAAGCATGATTCGTTATCTAATTAAAATCGCCATATATAGTTCTCTTTTCTTAAATTCTAATTCGGTTTGCTGAATTCAGTGTAACAATTAAGTATTCCTTATGTAGAAGTAGTAGTAGCCTATAAAATGTCTTCGGAAGCAAAGGAATTTGAGATTTTAAGTTTCGGTCATCCATTCGATGTTTAAAACTTACTAAAGATGCTTAATTTCATTATGGGACGATCATGCCATCGAGCAATAAGCCACAATTATCCCAACAGGATCATACATATGCTTTAATAGTAATATAGCCTTCATAGGCGGTACGTAATACTGTTATGACGTCATAACATAGCAATAGCTGACGCAATGAATTTAGAAAATAGATCCATTGAGAAGATATTTTGTCATGGCATGCTCTGATGTATCGTGCCGTCTTATTTGTAACTAGAAGGTTACAGACGGAAGTCAGTCACAGAACGGTGTAGGTATATTACATTTGACGCATTTCAATTTGGAAGAGTTTCACACTCGATAAAAGTACACTTAATGCCAAAATTCATAAAGTTGATAATAATAAATCTTTTAGTGCCAAGGAGCGCCGTCGCGTTGCTCTCACTAGTTGTGAAAAATGCCAGCGTCGCGATAGCGCTCCTTTTGACAGTTCAGTATCGCGTAGGTGACGGCAATGTTACTGTGTTCGTATTTTTATTTCTACCTATCTTCGATCGCATATTTTTTTTTATATAAACATCGATCATATAATTCTTGTTCATATTAATTATCTATAAAAATGCACTTTTTTTACTGGCATTTTTAGCAAATATTGGTAAAATATGTTTGGCGCTAAAAGGGATAAACGAAAAGTGAAGATAATAAAATAGATATTATCCGCTGGCTTGCCCGGACGGGCTCTTGACGCACACCCCGCATTGCCCCGTCATTTTTTATACTTATCGCCGCGCAGCGCCGCGCGGCTCGAGTTTCACAAAACCATTCATTGTGCCTCAAGTTGTTATTGTAACACTAACAAGTGTTATGTTTTTTATGTTTAGTATAAATGAAGCTATATATCTAAGTGTTTTGTTTATAAGTATTCAACTACGGTGCAGAATTATGATACGGTGAACACAGAGATAGCGCGTTTTTGAGCACGACATGTGTTTAAACGATCATATCTCTAAAATTAAAGCGATGGCATAGGGCTTTTTATTGTTAATTACAATGTTTAAACTATATAGATTAGGATAAAAAATAAAACTATACATGTGTCCATACAAAATAATTTTATACAGCCTTTTAATTTTGAAAAAAAAAAACAAACGACGACCCAAGGACACTTCAAAAATTTCTTGACACTTATTTGACACATTTTGCTCTCGATTTTTACTATTCCGGTTGGTGTTTATTAGATCTTACATATTAATTGCATTTAGTATGATAAAACAGTTAAAAAATATCGACAAATTAAAGTAAAATTATCACGTCGCGAGCAAAGCAAACGCCAGAATGTACCACCAAAAGTATCGGGTTCAGAGGCTAAATTTTGTGTATCATGCTGAAATCCTCATTTCTATGTATTAGTAGATAACTTGTAAATAACAAAACACCACGTAAATATTACGCGTATTATTTTAAAATACAATTAATAATGTCACTCGTAGTCGCGCTCTCACGATTTGACAACACTGACAACTTCAACTATTTTTTCTTTTTTTTTCATGGCACGGATTAACGTTTTGGCCTAAGATGGTAGATAATTTCACAGAGAAGCAAGATAGATATATACAAATAGACATTAGACAAACAAAGACGGCAAATATCAATAAAATAGTTGACGGGGGAGCGGAGGGCGCCATGTCAAGTGGTAGTTGACACGGACAATTTGGAGTACAAAATCCATGTCAACTGGTAGTTGACAGGACACAGGGCCGTGCCTGACGGGCGTTCATTGCGTGCACCGCACGCAGGCGGCCGAAATTAAGAGGCGGCCAAATCGTTACAAGTTGTTTACTGGGCAAAAATACAATCGGTTTGTTTTCATTAAGATACGAAGTAAAAACAGTTTCTCTAATCTAATCTATCTAAAAAGAGTTTCTCAGAAATAAGAAATGTATAAAAACTGATTATGTCGTTGTAGTATTTATATACCTACAGATAGCGTGCGAGTTGAATGCCGAGCTCAGGAATGAGATAGTGCAGTGACCTAATTAGAATTTATGATGACAATATGTCGATAAATTTCAACATTGTTTTAAGTGTAACGTTTTAAGTTTAGAAAAAACAACGTAATAATTATTACACATTTTTTATTATTTTACACATCAAAATCAATAAAAAAAAATATAATTTATGCAGCATCAGATTCTGAATTGGCAGACTTGGTTGAATCGGTGTCACTATCCTCACCATCGCTGACCTCAATTACGAATCGATCTATGGTATCTTCCATTAATCCATCTCTTTGCCAATAATTTTCTTCTAAAATTATGACGTGATCGTCGAAGCCACGCCAATCTTCCTCTGTGACCTGAGAGAGAGCCAGCTCCGTAACTTCTTTTAACCTTTTTAGTAGCCCGTCAGCCCAGATCTGCCATTGGCCACTGAGCTTTGTTATCCTAATATGTTAGTATAGATTTAAGGGTTATTCCTTGTTCTTTATGTTTGATAATTTTGTCTGTGATTATAAAACCAATACCATAATTTTTTTCATGTTATTATTTTTGTTTAAATTTTAAATAAAAAAATGTTTATTTTGTGCATTTTTTTTTCTTAAATTTCATCCAAACATATAAATCTCATAAAACCGCCGTTTTTAGCCGGTTTTTCTTTTCAGAAACCGGTTTTGGGAACAAAACCAATATTTTTTTTCGTTCTCGATTTCGGTTAACCAAAAACTGATTTTTTTCCCGGTTTGATGCCCTGTGTATAATAATAAACATTAAAAATTAAAGTAGTTTTTTTTAATGTTATCCTGGGGGCGGCCATACAGACTGGCACGCAGGCGGCCATATACCCAGGCACGGCCCTGACAGGACAACCTAGCGGTTAAGGAGTCAAATAATAAAAAAAAATGAGTAAGTGAACAATTCACTTTATTTTGTAACTTGTAAAGCAGAACTAAAGATTTTGTATTTGGTAAGTTATCTAAAACCTTTGCTTCTGATATACAGTTACGTCTCTTATCTTTTTCAAAACAAAATTGTACGTAGGTATGATCAAAACTGTTTTAATTGCTAGGATTTTTGTAATGTTTTCAGTTCAATTTGTTTGTAATTAAATATCATAAAATTGTAAGATGTTAAAGTGATTTTTTGTTTAATTTCATAATCATCATCACAGACGAAATCGTTTATCAGTACGATTGAAGCTTCTCCTAAAATATCGGAGAATCAGAACTTAATTTTGATGGGTTGGTACTATTCTACTTGGCCGGTACACCACACGGCATGTAAAATCATCAAATCATTTGTCTGTAGGATATTTCTACTTCTGTTTAGTGAATAATTCGTCCAAAATTAATTCATCCAAGATTGGCAGGAGATTTTTAAATACCTTTGTGAGTTTAACTCCGAAAGTCAAAACCTAATTTGACTTCAACTTTGAAGGAATATGAGGAACGATAATTCATGAAGGTTTGATGCAACTACCGCACGGCAATTTTAAGCTTTAACGCCGTAGCGATAAGATCGTTTTTTGGCTCGTCACAGTGTGGTAGTTTTATCTGCCAGATTAAGGGGTTATTGTAGTTATTTGTGTAATGTATTGATGTATGAAAATAATACAATTAACTTGCCGTAACTATGCACGAGTTTTATTTCCACTTTTCATCACCCTATTCTACATATCGACGGCGAAATGCCAATAACTTCCAACTGCTAAAAACTGAAAAAAACGTTTCATTTTTTAACACGTTAAAAATTGTTTAAAAATTAGTTTATTTATTTTTTAACTTGACGTGCTTGCAACTGTAAACACGCTTGGGAAATTTCATTAAAACATACAAATAACGAATTTTAATTCGAAATGACATAAAAAGGGAATTTCTCGACGAATTTCAGTTAGATCTTGGCACTTCGCCGTCGATATATCAGCTTGGCTAATTCAACTCTATGACGGTGAAAGGGTACACTGTGATGGCATCCTGCAACCGCGAATTAATTGCCTACTGAGCATCATGTTTTGGTAAGCACTGACCACGAATATGTCATATACAAACACATCTTGTACTTATAAATATCAAATGAGAAAATGCAATTAACTTTAGGGGAAAAAGCTCTCTGGATTTGCATCGTCTTGTCTCGTCATGCGATAATATGCCGAGCTGTTAGTGTCCGCGAAAATATAGCGTCGGCGAAGTGCCAAGACCTCCTATCTGAAATTCATCGAGAAATTCATTTTTTTGTCATTTTGAATTAAAATTCACAATGCAATATTTTCCATAAGCTATTAAATACGTGTGTAAAAAACAACTACGCCTCCGAGCCCTCAGGTAGGATTCCAACCCATGACCTTTCGCAATGCGGGCGAGTGCTCTGACCGCTGAGCTACCGAGACGCTGGCAAACGCGTCGAAAGGAGATGTTCCACGAATGTATGGAGTCCCGGCCTACACCTTGTACACATATAATTAAGAAAGGACATTAATTTATAAGTGTGTTTTCACTAAATATTTATTTTCACTGACATTTGTTTGATTTGACATTTAGACAATCTTACTCGTCTGTGCATTTAACTAACCAACCTCAATTGTCTGGTTAATTGTAACTAATTATTTGTATTACTTTTATACTTGACATTTGCGAAATCTATAAATTTGGCAAATCCAATAAAAGAAGATGTAAACGTTAATAAATAACTGATCACCTATCTATGTGATGTACGGTACGGCAAAGATTTAAATCGTATGGTGATGTGTCTTGTGTCGAACTATGTCTTAATCTATCTAAGAATTAAAGCCTTATTGGAGCCCTTAAAATGGCTAAAAGTGAAAAGGCTTTTCTTCCCCTTATATAGCCGCGTCACCCTCATTCAGGCGGTATTAAGGAACCACTTGATAAGAAGAAAAACTTCCATCTCCCACGTCTACTGCTTGTATCGCGATCAGAGATTGTTATATATGCCCACAGTCACCTCTACATCGATAGAGAATTCATACACTCACTAGCTATATCCAAAATCTTGAATAAGTTTCACCAGGTTGTAAATAAAATGAACTCATCACTGAGGTTGTACTTATTGATTTCAACAAGATGGGGTTATTCAAAGAAGAGTTTATAAGTTTTAAAAGTGCAACGCGCGCTTGATATCCTTTAGCAAGCAAGCTATACTATTGTTTGACACCTTAGGGGTAACCACATAGTGCACATTAATAAATAAACAAACAGACGGAAGGAATTACAGTTTATAAAATAAAAACAACATATCTTTTAAAATGTTTTATTATGATTCATTTTCGATATCCTGCCTGACCAGAATTCCATCAAGAAATGACGCCGGTGCTTCTATATTATCTTGGTACCGAGCCCAACCTAAATACCACACAATGGTCATCACATGAGCACAGCAACCTACAGTACGGAGTCCAGCAATACAATTGCAATAATATCCTGCTATTATATCGTTCCAGCAGGTACCTTGTCTCGCCAACAATATATATGTATAATATATACGACCAGATTGATGGCGAGACTTAATACGACCCCGTACAAGTACTGTTTCATGTGATGACTGTACAAGTTGTGATACAACTTCAACTTCATTAGATATTTCCACATCAAATGTACCATGCTGCCTTATATGTTCACCGTAATAACTACGAGCTTGTTTTATTTGATAAATGCCTAAGGCAAAAATTATAAGGTCAGACATGGTCATTTGAGGGAAAATATCTAATTCTGGAAGTTGACTATTAATGCTAATAAATTGAGCTCGGTAACGGTTTATTCTATTTCTTATGATTGCATCTCCTAAAATATTTGGCATATTTTTTCTTTCTAATGTTCTGTTTAAAATAATTTCAGCATCCGGTCTGTTTTCAATTACTTTATGGAATGCATTAATAAGAGCTGCACAAATCCGGAAATCATCCATCAGATGGGTGGCAGCCAAATTAAAATATTCTTGTCTAAATATTTTGTAATCTCTTTTAAATCGGCCATTTACTACTTCTACCACCCATCTGCATAATGTCACAAATCTAGATTTATTGGCCCTCTCCGTTGGCAACTGTTTCTCGCCTTGGGCTAATGATTCAGGCTGATACACTTTGAAACCCAAGGTTTCTAAAAATGAAATTGCATCACGAAAGCCTCTATCCAAAATGAAAATGTCATTTTCTGTAAAGAATGTTCTTAATCTTAAACCTTCATTTTCATTTTGGAATAAGGCTTTCATTATATCAGCATCTGAAAGAGTTGCCGGGTAAGGGCCAAACACATCCACGATATGCCCATCAGTTGCGACAATTAAAAACGGTTTAACTAAATTCCGGTATTTGTGCAAGCTGTAAGATTTTTTTTGGAACAAATAGTTCGAGGACTTTTGTAAATACACATAAGTACCATCACAAATGACAATTGGTTAAGACTCTTCCCTGTCGCCAAATAAGCCCTGAGGTATAATCAGATTTTTGTTTATTAATTCCTCTCTAGATATATGGTTTATACCTAAATGAAGAGGCACAAGTAAGGATTTTAGTGCCTCTCTAGATTTGTCTAATAATCGACTTACAGAGGACTTACTTATACCCAACAGGGAAGAGATCCTTTCATGGGTGTCCCCAGTTCTCACCTTAATGAGATAAACTCCTAAAGCAGTTTTTGCTTTGTCACGGGAGCCGAATGCTGGGCTTATAACATTTAAAATATGCACATATTTTTCTTTATTATAACATTTAAAATATGCACATATTAGACCTGTCCAGTATTTGAATAGAGTATCAGTTTATAGCGAACTACATGCAATCCACTATTTACGATTTGTTTATAGAAGCGAGGGCATTGATGAATGAAAGTCCTGCATAGATTACTGAATTTGTCTTAATAAACTTGCTAATGTTACAGTTACAATCATTAAAAGTTCTTCGTATCAGAGAAAATCACTGCTGTCAGGAAAAGTAAATTGCGTCTTATCTTTATTACACAGAGTATCTAGCTTAAAATCACAGATTAATAATTATCTTACAGAGTAGTCACACATCCGCCACAACACCCCCCTACGGAGAGAGACAACTAGTCTTTAAGAACCTTAAATCTAACGCGCCTACCTGATCGTGTGGTATAGGGCGGAGGTTTGGGTGACAGCGCAGGTGCGGATGATTGTAGTGCTGCCGGGACCGAATGTTCCCCAGTAGTTTTCAAATCTTTAGGGCCTGGAAAATCAGATTCAGGTGCAGCCCCAGCTGATTTATCATTTGTGGTTGCTGTAGGCGTGGAATCTTCTTGCAAAATTAATGCAGGCTTAATTCTGTCGATGCTTACTGTGACACATTTACCCTGTTGTTACAATGTTGATATTTATAGTTTTACCATCTGTTGCTCTTTCAACTATTTTGTATGGGCCACTATAAGGAGGCTGTAAAGGTCGGCGAACAGAATCTTCGCGTAGATAAACATGGGAGGCATAATCCAGCTTTTTAAATACAAAGGAAGATTTGATGCCATGCCGACATGCTGGAACCGGTCGAATTCCCGACATGTGATGTCTCAGTCTCGAGACAAAATCAGTATAATCACCTAAAAAATTGTGACGAAACGAAGGTACCACCATCTCACCGGGCAGACGTAGAGTTTCACCATACACCATTTCTGCTGCGGATGAACCAATATCCTCCTTATAAGCAGCTCGAATCCCTAGCAGTACGAGGGGTAAAGCAATCATCCAATCGCCACCGTGGCACATAATGGATGCTTTTAATTGGCGATGAAACCGCTCTATCATTCCGTTTGCTTGTGGGTGATATGCGGTA
This sequence comes from Calamotropha paludella, assembly GCA_927399485.1. Taxonomy (NCBI): domain Eukaryota; kingdom Metazoa; phylum Arthropoda; class Insecta; order Lepidoptera; family Crambidae; genus Calamotropha; species Calamotropha paludella. The sequence continues at coordinate 7,552,989 of OV656830.1, read as the reverse complement.
GTTCTAATGCGTTTGGTAGCGAAACTCTGCATCAATCTGCGGAACAAATCTGATTCGAATTGAGTTCCTTGATCAGTCGTGATGACAGATGGAACGCCAAAGCGAGAAACCCATTCGCGCACTAAAGTCTCTGCGACTTCTTCGGCTGTGATACTTTGCATTGGCCAGGCTTCAGGCCACCTTGAAACTCGATCTATGGCGGTTTATCAGTAGCGAAATCCTTTGCAAAGAGGTAAGGGTCCGATAATGTCGATGTGCACATGCATAAAGCGACCACTGGGTGTGTCGAAATTGCTGAGTGGGGAAGAATTATGTTTGGAGACTTTGCTGCGTTGACATGCGTCACATGTACGAGCCCACTCTCTGCAATCCTTGTTAAGGGCCGGCCAGACATAGCGATCAGCTACGAGACGAGCCGTAGCCCGAATGCTAGGATGACTCAAATTGTGCAGCTTGTCAAAGATAATACGACGCAAATCTCTTGGGACATAGGGGCGAGGTTTTCCAGTCGAGAGGTCACAGAATAAGGAGAACCCTGTACCAGGGACGCTCATTTTTGTAAGACGGAGGCTGGAATTTTCCAATAATTTAGGCAATTCCTTGTCTGCCTCTTGAAGCTTGGCGAGAGCCTCATATTCTTGCTCAAGCGAAATTGCGTCGATTCGGGACATGGTAAAATGACTAATAAAGGACAGTTGGTTGAGCTGCGGTGGAGGAAGCTTCTCGCGGCGTTGTACAAAAGCATAAAGCAGCGGCTTGTGGTCTGTAAAAATGGTCACGTGTTGGACTTCGACTATGTGCCGAAAATGCTGAATACTTTCGTACACAGCCAATAGCTCACGATAGTAAGCTGGCCACTGGCATTGTTGAGGGGTCATTTTTTTACTAAAAACTGCAAGAGGGCACCAATGACCATCAACAAACTGTTGCAGGCAGGAACCGATATGGACATTTGATGCATCAGTAAACAACCCGAGAGATACATTAGCGACAGGATGGTAAAGCAAAGCTGCATTTTTTTTGCAAGCTTTTCTTGCACGCTTCAAAATTCTCAAGAAGTTCGGGTGTCCATGGATATGGTTTTGAACCCTTACTTTTTGTTGCTACTAAAGCATTTATAAGTGGGGCCTGAAATTTTGCAGCATGAGGTAGGTAACGCCGATAGTAATTTAACATCCCAAGAAATCTCCGCATGCCTTGCACATTTTCAGGGGGTTTAAAATCTAAAATTGCTTGGATACGATCCTGAGGAGGTCGTGTACCGTTTGAACTGATGTGGTATCCGAGAAACATGACCTCACCAGCACCAAGGATGCATTTAGATGGGTTGATGACAACACCATAGTCCTGGAGGCGCTTAAATAGGGAAGGTGCTCCATGTGAGTAGCCTCATCTGGTGAATAGACCAGGATATCGACTATGGAAAACAAAAATCGAGACCCCGTGTGACCTCATCAATGAAACGTTGGAATGTCTGTCCAGCGTTTCGTAAACCAAAGGTCATGAAACAAAATTCGAAGAGGCCAAACGGAGTCACGATGGCAGTCTTGGGAATATCTCCTTCGTAAACGGGAACCTGATGATATGCTTTCACCAGATCAAGGGTACTGAACACTTTGACACCAGAGAGATTATGGGCATAATCGTTAATGTGCCGCACAGGGTATTTGTCTGGGATGGTCCTCGCGTTAAGGGCGCGATAATCGCCACAGGGACGCCAGGAATTGTCTTTTTTGGGAGTCATGTGCAGTGGAGATGACCAAGCACTTTTAGACGGCCTTGCAGTACCACTTCGTACCATTTCTTCAAATTCCTTCTTGGCGGAAGTAAGCTTTTGAGGCGCCAAGCGACGAGGACGACACGACACAGGAGGGCCATCGGTTGTCTGTATGTGATGCACAGTATTGTGCTTGATCACTCTCGGTAAGCCAGGAGGTCGAACTATGTCCGGAAATTCAGAAAGTAACGACGCATAATTTGAATTTCCCACAATGACTGCTTTGACGCTCGGCTGCTCTACTGAAATACGAGAGACTGAACAGCATAACCCGGTTGTACTGTCTATTAACTTTTTGTTACGACAATCTGGCAACAGGTTATAATGTGCCAAAAAATCGGCTCCAATTATAGCCCGTTGAACGTCGGCAACTACCAACAACCACATAAAATCTCTACGCTACCCCAAATTAAGACAGAGATTGATGGTACCATAAGTTCTAATAGTACTGCCAAAACAGCACAAATCCGAGCCGGTATCTATTAAGAACTTGTATTTGGTAACTTGGTCGGTAACGAAGAGACAGCGGCTGAGATGCGAGCAATCAGATGCCGCCGCTACTGACTGCTTTTCCGGAGACGGTGTCCAAGTGCAGCCTGTAACACATTTGGAGGCATTATGCCCAAATCGGCTATGGTACCAGCATAATTTGTTTCCAGCTGGCAAAACAGCGCGAGGGTTCCTAGTTCTAGAGCGGCTGCGATCTCGTGGATAAGTAGGGTCACGCATAGATAAGGCGTTTACTACCTTCGTTAGCTTGTCTACCTTATTAGTTAAATCTGCAAGCATTTCCCGTGCAGGAGTAGCAGTGGTAGGCGCGCTGTCATACGAAGCTGCTGTGGAGCATACGGCGTTGGGTAATCCTGTTAGCTCGGTAATTTTATCGGCCAAACTTGCCAACTGCTCAACTGTTCATTTGGGCTGCGAAGCCAAAATAACCTGCACATTTTGTGGCAAACGTCTTAGCCACAGCTGTCTTAAAATGTTTAGGTCTGTTAAGGATGCCCCTGCAAGAGATTTTAAATGACGAAGAAATTGGGACGGTTTCCTATCCCCAATTTCTTCAGAACTGAGCAATTGGCGAACCTTTTGTTCCTCGGAAAGTGACAACCTTTTTATAAGCTCAGCTTTTAGTGTTTCATATTGCTTTCCTTTTTCAGGAGGGCAAATCAGGATATCTTCTATTTCATCTGCATACTTATAGTCAATTTGCCCGACTATGTTATTGTATTTGGTGGAGTCGGCTACGATTCCAGCAATTTTAAACTGGGCCTCTACCTGAGCAAACCACACAGCCGGTTTGTTAGGCCAAAATGGGGGCAATTTTACTGACACCTTATATGTCTCAGCACTATTCAGCTGCTGATTTGAATTCGCTTGGCTAGAATCTCCTATACCTGCGTTGTCATCCATGATGTAAACAACACAACGAACAAAAAAGAAAATGAAAATAGAATACCACACGATACAAAACAAATAATTATATGTAACTCTTAATGCTATAAATCAATATAATTTGTGTATTCTTATAATCGAGTTAATACTGAATATAAAATGAGACTGTTCTAGTAAAATAAAACATTCCTAAAATAAGCACTATCATAAGATTAAAAGTCAACTAATATACCCTACTGAAATTTAAATTAATCAAAGTCAGCAAACATTATTTGAAAAAGTAACTTTGGATATACTTTATTATCTCTGTAGTAGGTTATGAATCTTAAAAAATATATATACTACAAATTAATAACTAATTAACAAATTATAATAGACTATAATTTAAATAGGAATAAGTTATTGAACAGATATTAAAGTTGGTAAGTAAAAAACATGCACAAGCACAAGTTAATATAAAAACAAAGAACACAAACAACATTAATGGCTTTTCTTTATAGGAACTATCCAACAATGTGTTTAATATTGTTGATACCATTACACACACAGGTTAAATCAATTAGTTCTCCACAGTAAGACATCACAGGCACACCATACTTGAAATGTTGTGGTTGAAATCAGTTTTATGTACTGATTAATAGGTAACAGCTCAAATTAGAACAAATAAATGATCGTGCTCTTGGCATAGGGGGCAGGCCATATGTGCAGATCGTATCGGTTAGTCAAAATAAATAATGGAAGAATGTTACTTGATAAGCTGTTCTCGTGCGTATGAAGAAAGCAGGTGAACACAAAAGGCAGCAAACAAGCAAATCGGAGCCACAACACAGGGTATGTTATATCCAATAGACTGCTCCTGCGCCTCGCCGCTGACACAAAAACTTTTCGGATTTAGATGCAATCCACTATTTACGATTTGTTTATAGAAGCGAGGGAATTGATTAATGAAAGTCCTGCATAGATTACTGAATTTGTCTTAATAAACTTGCTAATGTTACAGTTACAATCATTAAAAGTTCTTCGTATCTGAGAAAATCACTGCTGTCAGGAAAAGTAAATTGCGTCTTATTACACAGAGTATCTAGCTAAAAATCACAGATTAATAATTATCTTACAGAGTAGTCACACATCCGCCACAAGTCATATTAAATTCAATTTCTTGAATACTTAGCCTCAGCATCGACTCCATTTCTAATTTCGTAAATGTATTTGAAAATTGGTGTTGATCTAAAAACTCCCAATTATAAACAGATTTATGCTCTGCACAAATTCTAGCATTTTCCGTAACAAACACTTTTTGACATTTCAAAATATTTTTCCGTACATAGTCTGGTACCACTAGGCGTTCTATATTTGGACATCCAGGCACAAAACAGTGGCCGCTGGAACTAGTGGTATGGGAAAAATTGTCCAACGTCATGGCAGGATCATTCAATGTTTCTGCCTCTGTAACATGGCCTCCCGCAATCCGAATATTTTCTCTTGATCGAGATAAACAGTTTGAACAAACAAGGGCATGCTGCGGCATCTGAAATAATGTAATTTTCTAAGCTTTGTTTTATAAAAAAATTAAAACCAGAATATATAATTCTGAGTATACAAAGAATGAACCCGTTACTTCATATCAATACTTCCATACTAACCTGTATCTGTGCATTTGTTCTAATATTATAAAGGTTAGTAGTTTGGTAAAGAATAAACTCAAAAACTACTGAAGCAATTTAAAAAAGTGGTCATTTATTTATATATATGTTACCGGCCAAACCCGATTTCAGGACAAACTAGTTTTGCCTAGGCTGAACTAGTTCTTCCTATACGCGATAGGATAAACCAGTTTAGCCTAGGTCAAACTAGTTGATCCTGATATAAATACGCACACTCTATGATAAACTAGTACGGCCTAGTCTGAACCAATTTTTAGAGGTAGCAGATGTAAACCAAGGCTTTGAAATATCGTTAAGGACTGCAGCTACGAAACATTCAATTGGATCAGGCCAAGGTTTTGTGAGATGCATCTGCAACAAAAACTGTTCCACAAACAGATGCCAGTGCAAGAAGGCAATGATACTCTACAATTCTAAGTGCCACCAAAGCACACCATGTAAAAATAAATAACAATTTTAACTACGTCTGCAATGCTGCTGCTGTTTGCAAATACTGAGCGAAGCACTACCTTACCTAACCTGATACGATCAATGTAGTCTCAGCGGTTTGGCTGTGACCAGCTTTTGAATTTTTCTTTCGGTGATTATTCCTCGATGGTATGTCCGATTTAAAAACTTTTTTTTGCACATTAGTCACAACCACGATGTGAGTTTTGGCGCCAAATTTCATCAATGTAGTATCAGCGGTTTGGCTGTGAACAGCTTTTAAATTTTGTTTTCGGTGATTATTCCTCAATGGTAAGGTCTATATTTTTTTTACATAGCCTATGTCCGTCAGTTTATAATCATGTATGTTCATGCCAAAATTCGTTCGAATCGGTTGAACCGTTAAGTAGCAGGAGGGAGACAAGCGAAATATGTGAGTTGCCTAAAAGAGAGCTTCGCTCAATAATTGAGATATGATTATTGCTTCTGTTAAAAAAACACATCATTTGTTATAGTATGATTGTTTGTATTACCAATTATCCATAACTTTTAACGACGAATCATTATTATTTTAATAAAAATGATTATTTTTCCAAGTACGGAGTATTTTATTCAGTTTATTTCTTTGACTTTCTTGATATACTATAATGTTTAAACTAGGCTCTACTAGTTTATCCTAGAATATGCGTATATATATCAGGAAAATCTAGTTTGGCCTAAGCTAAACTGGTTTATCCTATCGGGCTTAGGACAAATTAGTTTGGACTAGGCTATACTAGTTAATCCTATCGCGTATAGGAAGAACTAGTTTAGCCTAGGAAAAACTAGTTTGTCCTGAAATCGGGTTTGGCCGGTAACATATACAAAAACTCAACAATTACCTCACTGGGATAAATCCTAGCAGCAACTTCGTCTCTTTCTGGCCCTGACAAAACATGGGTGTGTCTTCGGAACAATGATATACCACACCACACACAGAAATCTCTACAGTGGCTGTGAGATGGGCCTGGCTCTTGAAATTTATATTGCTGTTAATGGCACATTGCACATTTCTACGAGCTGCAACCCAACAGGCATAACACACTAGCCCTCCAAGTGGAATCTGTTGAATAAATGATTATATTATCATATACCTTCTGGTGAAAATATTATTTTGTTTGATTTCAAAGATAAATTGTCTTCAAACAATTGCTACTAGATATTTACCACCATTATCAACCTTAGGCTTTGTAGACAGTTAGGACATATAGAGATGTCAATCAGTCTCAAACAAAAAGACCTAAATTAATTTTATTCTAACCCATTGAAAATTATTTTACTCACTGTTATGTAAGATGTGCAAAGTGATAGCATGCAATAAAGATTTAATGAGATCATGAATAAAAATACAGAATTTGGTACGACAAATATGAAACATACCTCTCGAGGATGTATTCTTTGAACAATTTCGTCTCTCTCAGGACCTTCTGGTAGAGAGTGTCTACGTCTGCGTACCAGTGACACCATACACCATACACAAATATTTGTGTTGACAGGGGGAGAACTTATGATTCCTTGAGCCAGAAGCGAGTTCTGAACGTAGTGCCAACATGAGTCACAAACTCTGCTTCCCTCAGGTATCTAAAAGTTATAAAGAATTTTAATGTGTGGCTGTATAATAAAAGCTCATTATCTTATTTGGACTTTAGTCCAAAACTACTATAGATTTCAAGTTGAATGTATAACATTATAGTTTTAGAAATTAACATTGTGTTCAAAGATTTTAAAACTTATTTCTAGTTTAAAAAGATGTGGTTTCTTTCATATTTACATGAGAATTACCTGCCATGAGAGTACTTACTATTCTGGGTGAAATTCTTTCAGATATAAACTGTTGTATAGGACCTTCTCCAACCATTTGGCAACGTCTATTAAATAAGGATGATCTACAATAAACGCAGACATTTGTCTCAGGAGGTAATGTTTGTTGATCATGTCTAATATTGCTAGCAAAATCTCGCAAAACATTTTCAAAACATTGAGCACATATCAGTCCATCTTCTGCAATCTAAAAAAACATTTGAATAAATCCATAAACTGCCTTCTTAGTTGGAGTGATTGAGTGATATTATTGAGTAATTGATTGATTGATCATGAGTGATATCAAAAATTATAAGTTCAATTCAATTCAATTTTGGGGTATATGGCTGCGTCGCATTACGTGACGATTCTGCCAATGTCCGAGTTAAAAGAGACAAGTTACGTTAGATACTGTACAGTTTATGACGAGAATGAGCGGTTCACCTGACGCTAGCTCTCTTGAGGATCTGTAACAAAGACCAGAGACAGACATCAACACAAAGCCCACCACCATACCTGTCTAGTTTCCAATAGGAGTACAATTAGGGGTTAATGCTAAAGGATAATACGTGGTTACTTTTACAATTTTATATTATTAAGTTTTAGGAATTTACAAAGGATATATATAATGGGACTGCGTACTTGGGTCAGCATATAATTAATGTTAATTGGACGATGCACATTTTTGTTTAGTAGACTATAAAGAGGCGTGTTGATTTTTGGACATTCAAAGAAGATGTGTTCAAGGTTCCCTTCACCCATACCGCACTCGCATATGGAATGGTCCCTAATTCTCATCTAAGACAAGAACACAGGTGTACATACATGACCTAGTCTTAATCGGATAATTGTGGACGTTATTGCTTTTGGGATTTGTTTGTGGAAGAAGAACCAGGGTTTAGTTGGAATAACAGGTTGTAGGCTACCGTAGTATGAGCCTTTATTACGCAAGGACCTTTGGTATATTCCATTCCACATATTCCACATCTTTGATTTAGCGTTACTTCGTAGGTCTCGCGCAAAGACTGTGTTTTGATATTCGATGCCAGATGTAATGGCATTTTTAGCGCAGTTATCGGCGACTTCATTGCCTTCGATTCCCTTGTGACCTGGTATCCAGGCTAGAACCACTTCTATATCTGAATTAGAGCACTCCAGCAGAGCTTCTCTGATTTTGAGAATGACGCTAAAATTATGTTTGGAATGAAAGGGAGGTTTTGCTATATCCTTCAAGCAACTGAGACAGTCTGAGAAAATTATTGATTTATTTAGCCGGTGGGATTTCACATATAAGATAGCTTCAAGGATAGCTATGGCTTCTCCGGAATTTACTGTTAAGAGGGGGGAGCCTTTAAAACTTAGAATTATTCTATATTTTGGTAGCCAAATTGCTATACCTACGTTACCGCTCTTCTCTACTTTTGATGCATCTGTATATAAAGCGACCCAGTCAGGCCAGTTTTTACAAAGGTTGCCAAAAATTATAAGGGTAATAAATGTATTTTATAGGGTACATAATAAAAAAAATCTAGTGAATTCATATTACCGAAAATAATGTTCTATTATAATAGGTTGGGGAAAAAGAAATCCATTATTTTTATATGAACTTCAGGACTTTATTTAACATGCTTCGGATTGTCCGATTTGGGTCAAATATGCACCGTTTTGTTGTATGATTTGTTGCCATTTTAAAGGTAACTTCATAATGCCTCTCTCATAGAAGTCCTGGTCTCTATTAGCAAAAAACTCTAGTAGTCGATTTTCACAATCCTCCCTAGATGCCAATTTTTTATCATTAAAGAAATTTTGCAATGCAAGAAAAAGATGATAATCGCTTGGTGCCAAGCCCGGACTGTATGGCGGATGCATTAAAACTTCCCAACCAAGCTCCCGAAGTTTCTGGCGAGTCACTGTATATGTGTGTGGCCTAGCGTTGTCCTGGTGGAACACGACACCTCTCCTGTTGGCCAATTCTGGTCGTTTCTGGTTAATCGAACGGTTCAAACGGTCCAGTTGTTGACAGTAGAGATCAGAATTTAGCGTTTGGCCATATGGAACAACTCATAATAAATAATCCCCCTTCAGTCCCACCAAATGCAAAGCAGAACCTTCCTGGCCGTTAGTCCTGGTTTGGCCACCGTTTGAGGTGCTTCACCGCTCTTTGACCACGATCGTTTTCGCACAGGGTTATCGTATGTGATCCATTTCTCATCTCCAGTCACCATCCGCTTAAGAAATGGGCCTATCTCATTCCGTTTGGCCAAGGCTTCGCAGATGGAAATTCGATCCATCATGTTTTTTTCTGTTAATTGGTGTGGCACCCAAACATCGAGCTTCTTTTTGAATCCAGCTTTGTGTAAATGGTTTGAAACTGTTTTATGGTCGATTTTTAGCTCCTGGGCGATGTTACGACTGCTAACATGCCGGTCAACTTCGATCATTTCTCCGATTTTATCGACATTTTCGAAGACCGTCCACCTATGCGAGGTGCATCTTTTACATCAAAAATTCCTGAACGGAATCTACGAAACCAAAATTGCACATAATTGGCTGTTACAGTGTCGGAACCATAAACACCATTCACAATTTTAGCCGCCTGGCTTGCATTTTCGCCTTTGTCAAAGAAAAACTGTAAAATGTACCGAATTTTCTCTTTGTTCACTTCCATTTTTAACACCCTGTAACTCACAACTGAATGCACCAAACAAAAAACAGCAAAAGAATTTTTTAACTGCGAAATGTCACCTTTCCAACGAGCAGTACAGCCATCTACCGAAAAAATAATGGATTTCTTTTTCCCAACCTATTATTTAATTACCTCATGTTGAAGTTTCTGTTCAATGATAGTATTTATTTCTGGGCCAATATTACATGTCATGTAATACTGCTCATTCTCAATCATTGCAGACAAGCAAAGCAAACAATGCGCCATGTCTGAAAAAATGAATATAATGAATGGGACCCACACTTAAACTAAGCGGTGCACCGTACTAATATATGTTTTTGTATTATTGTAATTATTTTATTTTCCATACCTGAGAAGAGAAATTGAAGAATATTCCAAACGACGAAATCCAAATAACAGTAGCAAATATCAGGGTCCAAATCACACAGCCAAGTCCAACAAGTATAGAAGAAAGAAAGTTCCAAAAAATAACTAGCCGGGTCAAAAAAAACAAAGTCCACTGTCGTTGTCTGAAGCATTCGCATGTAAAACACGGAATGATAAAACCTCAGAATCAGTGTTGCCAATAAAAATTTTGACATTCCGTTGATTTCATTACGAAATTCCGTTAGAAATCCGTTAAATATCCCAATTTTCTCGTCAGTAAAATCCGTCGAATTACCAGGAGTAAAATTTAAGTAAATAAAAAGTGAAATAAAATAATAACTCAATTTATTAAAAATTAAGTTCAACAATCTTTACAAAAAATCTAAATCTATGTTATCTAAGTCTAAATCATTAACACTATTTGGGGTCTCAGTCTTTAAACAATTTATCCATAAGCCACTCGCTACGAAACTTTTGTTTATAGCTCGATTTCGGCATTTTCACTAAACAACATCCATTAAACCACTAAATCTTTTAACACAAAAACGTAAGAACCTTAAATTTGTGTGTCTCAACCCTACACCAAATTATTGCACTCTCTATATGAAATAAAGAAAGAACAATACAAATATGTTTAAAGTGTGACAGAGTTCGCATCATTATTTTGCCTCCAGCTACCTTGTCTATGTCAGGGGAAATTCTCGTACATGTATGTCGTAGGTAGAGTGTCTATGGTACATCTGAGGTATTTACGATGATAGAGTGGACATAATAGAAACAAAAATTTGCTTTGATTTTTGAAATAAAATTGTTGTAATTTGAAATATAAGAATAGATCTATCTTTATTTGAATAATAACCTTTTTCCAATTCCGCTAAACAATCCGTTAGCCGTCAAAACACTATTTCTTCCGTACCTTCATAGCCCAAATCCGCTAGATATGACGGGAAATCCGTTAATTTGGCAACGCTGCTCAGAATAAAAACATTATTTCCGTTAAAGATGGGTAACTCAGGAGTGATAGATAAAAAAGATATGAATCAATCCGTTTACATCTATGAATCTTTGTATCCGTTCACGTCCGAATGTATCAGTGTATCTTTATAATCATAACTCACTCACGGCGTCGTTTTCTATCTGTGTTGCATTCGCATCGCATAGCTTGTTTGATGTTGGCTGCCTTGGCGGCCGGCTAAGTTAATTTAGTTAAACATGAACTACTAAATCGGAAAGATACCTAATATTAATAACATAACAACCGTATCTATTTTAAACTAGTTATTGCCCGCGACTTCGTTCGCGCGATCAATTTATGATAAAAAATTTGTCTATCAGTTGCCCCGTGTTATAATCTATCCCTGTACCAAATTTCATGTCAATCCGTTAGGCAGTTTTTTAGTTAAATCCGGACATACAAAAATAATGGTTATTGTTATTATAATAACCAAGCAAGAAGCAAAGTGAAAAATCGTTCAAGCTAAGTATTTATATCCAATCCATATCTCTCACTGATATGATACACAGATACATTGGATTGAGTTGGTTGAGACAAACGAGTAAGAGCCACGCTGTGCAATGTGGTGCGTGAACTACGTGAGCTACTGATACGTAGGGAAACAAAGATACAAAAGAGTGATTCATATCCCAGTGATCGAAAGATACATATCAATCTTTTCTTTTGAATGACACATTTCGCCCATGTTTAATTTCCGTGGTCATTTTGTCAGTTTGACGTTCCAATGAGTGTCCGTTCAGAAATCACAACCGAATTAGTAGTCGTAAATATGACAAAATATATCCAGGAAACTGTAATTTCATTATGTTTAAGTGTATTTTCTTTGGTTATAACCAAATCATGAATTAATCAGTCATTAATTTCTAACAGTGTATCTTTTAATAGCATTATAAAAATTAATTTTATTTGGAGTTGACATTTAACCGTACACTTTGAATTATGTTTAGGAACGGATTCATTGTGTCCTAATTGTTGCCTGTTATTATAAAAACATTCACTTTAAAATATAATCGCAAGTAAAATACTGAAAAGATTATAGTTCAGGTATTTTTTTATCAATCTCATGATTTTTTCACGTTTTTTGAATATATGTACAATGTGCAGGCCAGATTTGAAATATCTCCTTACAAACGTATTTCAACTTCTACTAAGAGCTAGTATTGTTCCACCAATGTTGAACGCTAACTACCTTCAACATTGAAAGTAATATTTTTACAAATATTAAACAATCGATTAAGATGGAACCAGCTATAATTACGATTTAATTTATTTTTTTGTCAGGTACAATCAGGTAAAGATTAAGCATGATTCGTTATCTAATTAAAATCGCCATATTTAGTTCTCTTTTCTTAAATTCTAAGTCGGTTTGCTGAATTCAGTGTAACAATTAAGTATCCCTTATGTAGAAGTAGTAGTAGCCTATAAAATGTCTTCGGAAGCAAAGGAATTTGAGATTATAAGTTTCGGTTATCCATTCGATGTTTAACACTTACTGAAGATGCTTAATTTCATTATGGGACGATCATGCCATCGAGCAATAAGCCACAATTATCCCAATTGGACCATACATATGCGTCAAAAGCAATATAGCCTTCATAAGCGGTACGTAATACTGTTATGACGTCATAACATAGCAATAGCTGACGCAATGAATTTAGATAGTAGATCCCTCTAGAAGATATTTTGTCATGGCATGCTCTGATGTATCGTGCCGTCTTATTTGTAACTAGAAGGTTACAGACGGAAGTTAGTCACAGAACGGTGTAGGTATATTACATTTGACGCATTTCAATTTGGACGAGTTTCACACTCGATAAAAGTACACTTAATGCCAAAATTCATTTAGTTGATAATAATAAATCTTTTAGTGCTAAGAAGCGCCGTCGCGCTGCTCTCGTTGTGAAAAATGCCAGCGTCGCGATAGCGCTCCTTTTGACAGTTCAATATCGCGTAGGTGACGGCCGTGTTACCGTGTTCGTATTTTTATTTCATTATATTGCATACTTACTATCTTCGATCGCATATTTTTTTAAATAAACATCGTTCATATAACTCTTGTTTATATAAATTATCTATAAAAATGCACTTTTTTACTGGCATTTTTATCATATATTGGTAAAATATGTTTGGCACTAAAAGGGATAAACGAAAAGTGAAGATAATAAAATAGATATTAAGGAGTCAAATAATTAAAAAAATTGAATAAGTATACAATTCACTTTATTTTGTAACTTGTGAAGCATAACTAAAGATTTTGTATTTGCTAAGTTATCTAGAATCTTTAGCTTCTGATATACAGTTACGTCTCTTATCTTTTTCAAAACAAAATTGTATGTATAATCAAAACTGTTTTAATTGCTAGGATTTTTGTAATGTTTTCAGTTCAATTTGTTTGTAATTAAATATCATAAAATTGTAAGATGTTAAAGTGATTTTTTGTTTAATTTCATAATCATCATCACAGACGAAATCGTTTATCAGTACGATTGAAGCTTCTCCTAAAATATCGGAGAATCAGAACTTAATTTTGATGGGTTGGTACTATTCTACTTGGCCGGTACACCACACGGCATGTAAAATCATCAAATCATTTGTCTGTAGGATATTTCTACTTCTGTTTAGTGAATAATTCGTCCAAAATTAATTCATCCAAGATTGGCAGGAGATTTTTAAATACCTTTGTGAGTTTAACTCCGAAAGTCAAAACCTAATTTGACTTCAACTTTGAAGGAATATGAGAAACGATAATTCATGAAGGTTTGATGCAACTACCGCACGGCAATTTTAAGCTTTAACGCCGTAGCGATAAGATCGCTTTTTGGCTCGTCACAGTGTGGTAGTTTTATCTGCCAGATTAAGGGGTTATTGTAGTTATTTGTGTAATGTATTGATGTATGAAAATAATACAATTAACTTGCCGTAACTATGCACGTGTTTTATTTCCACTTTTCATCACCCTGTTCTATATCAGCTTGATATTTTGACGGTAACAACCGCACCCCGCCGCCGCCGACCTAGTAGAGCCAACTGTGCAGTAAAAACAAAGCTTTGCTTTTCTTAGCTTAAAAATATACCGAAAAAGTTGTAAAAATAATCTTGAAACTAGATTATTCCCTAAAAAAAGGAATTTACGTTATTGTGAACAGTGCATCTAATTTTAGACGTCAGTAGGGGCGGCAAATGTGTGAATTCAACACTGGTGAAAGAGTACACTGTGATGGCATCCTGCAACTGCGAATTAATTTGCTACTGAGCGTCTTGGTGAGCACTGCCCAAGAATATGTTATGTACAAACACAACTTGTACTTATAAATATCAAATGTGAACATCCAATGAACTTTAGGGGAAAAAGCTCGCCGTTATCAATTCTGAATTTGCATCGTCTTGTCTCGCCATGCGACAATATGCCGAGCTGCTAGTGTCCGCGAAAATATAGAATAGTTTAGGTATATTCTGTGCGATACAGCATATTAAAGAGTCACATTTAAATTTCATTACGTTAGATACGAGAGACTTTTATGCGTTAATTTAGTAATTATGGATTTCTAGTTAATAGTACCTAGATGAGGAGGTGACGTTCAAAAAGAGTTTAATCTCAAGCCTAGAAAAAAAACTTTTTCTTTAATATATAACACAGATGAGCAACATATGTAATTGTCCCAATTTCATTTTCAAGCATTAGGATTTCATAGGAAAATTATGATGTTTTCTATTGCAGCATTCAGTTACCTGAACAAAAATCCACCTATATCTCAATTTTTGATTGATTTTTTTTTATGATTAAACTCTTTTTGAATGACACCTCCTCACCAATTTTAGAAACGTAGAAAACGAGATTATTTTTAATTATTCATTATCATCTATTGGTCATATTACCTATTCAAAAACTAAAAAAAAAAACTAGTTAAGTAAATAAAAAAAATTACTGACGAGATCTCGTTCAAACCAATTTTCGCTATTAGTTTACATCGTATAGTTTTTTAGTTTTATCATTCTCTTATTTTAGAACTTCACACATTTTCCCCCCTGACACACATTTTACCACTTTGGAAGTGTCTCTCGCGCAAACTATCCAGTTTGGAAATAAATTATATTAGAAACCTCAATATCATTTTTGAAGACCTGTCCATAAATAGCCCACACGTATGGGTTTGATGAAAAAAAAATTCTAAGTATGGAGAGCCCCCAAAATTTATTGCTTTTTTTCTATTTTTGTGTGAAAATCTTAATGCGGTTCACAGAATACATCTACTTACCAAGTTTCAACAGTATAGTTCTTATACTTTCGGAATAAAGTGGCTGTAACATACGGACGGACAGACAGACAGACATGACGAATCCATAAGGGTTTCGTTTTTTGCCATTTGGCTACGGAACCCTTAAAATTAGCTTTCGTCGTCGTTCATCAACATCTAGTTAAGAAGAGATACTGAATATCAAGACGTGGCTTAAGACACACGCATCCAAGCCATCAACATTTCATAAGAAATATACTGCATTTTTGCTTTGTATCGAACACCAAATAGGTCAATCAAATCAAACCTGCAGAAGATTTAAAAAAGATTTTTAATGTCACGTCGGGTGCCTCTGACGACTTGACAACTTCAACAGTTGACACGCCGGGCGGTCCGCACGTTGGCGAATCTTGCGGAAATGCGGAAAAGCCGCCGGGGCCATAGGCTGCGCGCCTCACTCTGATGAGTGAGTGTGCTTGCTATGTCAAGAATCAGGATTGAGAATTGAATACGGTTTGTACCCTTCAGTAATATAGTGAGTAGCGAGCAACACTCGTGCTAAATGACATTAGTACTGCACTGTCTTATGCTGAATGTATAAATAGAATTTCAAAATCTTGTCATTTCTTAAAAAAAATAATAGCAAAGAAGAACTCGGCTCCACAGAACAGACTTTAGGTACCAACGTGTATATAGATACTCAGTAGAAACCTACAAAAAGCCACTTGCAATATCAAAAGTTTTGTTGCCTGCAACCAACCGCAAAACCACGGCAATAATACTTGTAACTGTAAGCTACTGCTTCTACCCACTTACCTGGACAAATCAAAAATACCTATAACCTACTTTCCTTCTTTTGGACAACATAGTGCCTCATATACCAATCCATTCATGATATGAACACCTTTACAGATAGATATTTCGATTTTTCTACTTTCAGGTTGCTTGTAATTTTTAGGATTCCTTACCTACATGAAAAGGAAAAACGGAACCCTTGTATGATCACTTCATGCCCCGTTTATGTCGTATATGTCAGAATATACAAAATATTACTTCGCAGAAAAGATGTAAAAATAACCACATCTGCCAACATTCAGGTTGTTTTTATAGGCATATTTTAAATCTTATAGAAATAATGTGAATGCTACAAAATAAAATAAATAGTCTATAAGGAACTAAACACTTAAAACTTTCCATTGTCTTAGAATCATAAAATTCGGTGAGAAGAAATGTCATGTAACAGGTAAGTAAAGAGGAAAATCCGAAAGCCGAACATCACAAAAAATCTTGATAGCAAACTTATTTGCAGAGAACAACATAAACGGTAAAAAGGCACTTTTGAAACACTATTCCCGTGATCAACGAACGTTTTATATACCTAGAATCTTATTCGGAAACCTCGGTGCGTAAGTCGGACTCGCAATTGTCTGGTTTTTTAAAACTCTGCTACCCTATAGGTACTGCTGCTTTAACTGATTTGATTATTGCTGTGTGTAATCATGGTGTAGGTGTGGTCATGTCTCGCTCGTCGTCGGGATCGTGGTCGGGCGCAGCGCCGCCTGGCGATATCATTGATCTAGACCGGTTCATGCGCACCGCCAGACCCTCGCCGCATGTTTCGCACAGGTCAGTTCACAGAGCTTTTTGAACAAAAAAAGGTGGGAAGCAAGGTGTTTGAATGACGATTAAGATCACGAATTGGAAAACGCAGAGTAGGTTGACTATAATGTGGTAATTTCTTTGAGGTACGATTGGTGGCTAACAAGAGACCCTTCAGTGCTTGACTTGCCTTAACTTCAGTTTTTTTCTATGAACAATATTGAAACACTGTGAATGTCCTCAGGTGTTACGCAGGACTTCGGTGGGATGGGACCTATTGACAGTGTCTTGTCATAAATATTTAAAGGCCTCTGTGCTCTGGGAGGGTAGTCTCGACATAGTTTGCGATCGCTAACTATCGAATTCGGTCGCTAACTACCGATAATCGTATATTAACGATTTTAGCAAGTCTCGACAGTGACAGTTATCGATTTTTATCGCTAGCCGACCGACGGCATCTGTCAAATTACCGAAATTCGTTAACTTCTTATCGATGAATTTTGACAGCCCGCTAACCGATGTTTGCGATCGCTAACAGAGTATATTGTTTGAAAGTTTGTCACGAATTTCGAACTAAAATTATTATAAACGCAATGGCGGAAGCTTTTTTAGCGTTGGACTTAATGGGACTTGAACATCGCCTTCAAATGGTGATGCGAGGGCAAGTCGCGACAAATAGACAAAGTCTTCAGAATCCGCTGCTATTGGAAGACTCAGAATTCTTACGGTTATACAGAATAATCAAAGAAATGGTAAATATTTATCCCCCAAATCCTTCCACGCCGCGTCGTAGCTCTGTCGGCCTTGCAAACCAGAAAAACGCTTTGTAGCCATGCAAGAATTTTCTTCCAGCTTGGTTAGTAAGGCGTCAATTTGGCTGCTCGTGGCACGAGTCGACCGCTTGCGTCTGCTAAAAAAATAAATGCGTTATTTAAATAAATTAACTTCGTTCTACAAATAAAAACTTTTGACAATAGGTTTTAGAAATATGTGTGTAGGTTAGGTTTACTTACTTGGCCGAATTTGGCGGTTGCTGGGAACCACTCGAAGCCTCTTGACAGTTTAAATAGGATTCGGATACCATTTCGTATCTTAACAAAAGACCTCACAAATAGTAAAAAAAATTAAACCGTCTCAGCGAGCGAACTTCTGTCAGATTTGTGTTCAAACTTTCGACATACAATGATAGTGTTGCTATAATATAATTTTGAATATACCCGAGCATTGAATAAATAAATAAATATTTCCTACATTCACACCAATTAACCTAGCCCAAAGTAAGCACTTTTAAAGCTTGTGTTATGGATACTAGGGTAACGGATAGACATACATATATCATACATAAATAAGTAATATTCATAGAAATATATAAAAACATCCATGACTCAGGTACAAATGCTCGTATTCATTATACTAACATCTGCCCCTTCCGGGATTCGAACCCAGGACCGTCGGTGCGAAAGGCAGGATCGCTACCGCTGCACCAAACGGTCGTCAAAATCATTATATGATATTATTGGTATAACAACATTTCTTAAGGCTTTATCATACTTTTTAAATTACTAAAAAGATTTGTTTATTTAATGAATAGCTAGAATCCATTTTTTTTTCGCATCTAACATAAAATTATTAATCGTAAAATAAATCGCCGCTATTTATTTTCCTTACATTTGAGGGCTTTTTTTTTAAGAGCATCATTGTCTTCAAATTAGTCGTGCCTATGAATACGCTTTGTCGCTAAGTTAACGACGAAAAAGATATCGATATTTGACGTTAACTCGGCAGTAGAGACTTCCAATTGTCATTGCGATCGCTACCGCAAGCGAATTTTTTCGTTAATATTTGACGTTCGCAAAGTTTGCGATTCATGTCGAGACTACCGGCCCTGGTTTTGCGTCTTTCGAATTGATTTGTAACATTACTAATCGCCAGCTTAATCCATAGGGAAGTCTTCTGAAAGAACTGTAAGATCCAGTTGTGAATGTATTGAATATTACAAAGTACTCATTGTCATCAATGAACGTGATGGTGCAGCGGTTAACCCAAGATCCACTCGCTAGTGTTTTCGTGATCCCATTCTCTATTCCACCTGCTCAGTGGAAAATCCTTTGGAATATCCAGAGAGCGAAGAGCAGGCCTATGTAAGGCGTGCTTTATTAGGTACAGAATATACAAAATATAAAAATAAATGAACTCTTCCCTTCTTTACGATTCGACCAAGTTTATGGTAGACTTGGTCTGAGTCTTAACACGCGCTCTATTTGTTCACCCTGACCTCCCTCCATCTGGAAGTAAATAAAAATTATTAAGTCATCAAAGACTTAATTAATTTTACCACAATTTAACCTTACGAGCGGCAGTCCCGGTTCGAAGTCCATTCAGGGATATCGAAATCATAAACTCCACTTCCGTTTCAACAGTTATCCGCACGACAGTAATAAATTAATATATACAATAGATTAACGTTAATGTCTCCGCCTCAGGCCTAAGTTGATAGTTGACCGAGGCAGGCGCTCGTGTAAGCCTGCCAGCAGTACGGGGACCAGTGTAGAAGACCGCGCCCTGGCGCAAAGGGACAAACGCTTCTCTCACGATTCCGGCCTCTCTGATGGGAGCTACGCACCTAGGAAGCACCGTCCACATAGGTAGGATAGTATTTGTTATATAATAAACAAGATGATATTTGTCTGTGGTATTTTGTCGCAATCCTATTTTCGACATCGATGATAGAGATCGTCAAACTGTCCATAAGGTCTAAAAGTTCATTTAGTGATTTCGGGTTTACACTCCCAAAAAAACCAAGTAAAAAGTCATAATTCTGATCTGAAAGGAAACTGATCTAAAATCTCCAGGCTCAATTAAAATAATACTTATGGTTCTTAGGTAGCACTCTTAAAACATTTTAGTTTTAATGTAGACGGGTGAGTTGCGTGGAGAATGCAGGCCGGCGAAAGACCGAGCTACAGCCTAAAGGGTCTTCCGGATCGCTTCGAGCGTTTCGCACCGTTTGCGAGCAAGCGTTGCTCGACCAACAGCAGCAGATCGCTCGCGTCGCTCAGCTGTGCGAGCGGCTGACCGAGCGCCGTCCGACCACCGATACCAGCGAGATATCCTCAAGCAGCCAAAGCACTAGGGACCAGAGGAGAAAGGACAAACACAGAGTAAGATAGATATATTAAAGAGAATCTTTACAGTTGATTTGTTGAGAAATATATCACCAAAGTTTAATATAAATCTGAATATAATCGCGAGATCTTATTTCGATTGACATAATACATATTATGTGCGGGTAATAATTGTTATCTGGTTTTAATCAGTAGAATACAGTAGGTAGGTTTGAACGTGCATTTCTCACGTTTTGAGTATTCTTTTTAGCCAAAATAGGAGGACCAGAGGAAGAAAGGTTTCTTTTGCGGTTTGCGGCACGCTTAAATCCCGAACATTTATACTCAATATCCAAGATAGATCACCATACATATGTGTTCATGTTCGGGCACTGCTGCGTGCTTGTGATGATGAGGTACTGCTCTTGAGTAAACCTAGAAGTATTACTTTCGTTTGGCTGCCAAGGGCTCTTGGAACCCGATTTTCTAATATTTAATACTGAATGTAAGCCTTAAAATGCCTTTTTTGAATCCACACTATATTTACAGACGGAGGAGTGCAAGACATACAAGATAATCATGACGAAATTGGACGAGTTAAACCGTCTATTTGCGGCTCGCGCACGCAGTCCATTGCAGAGACCCCGCCGTCCGGATACCCCGTCCGGCTCGGTATCCGTATCGGACAAGCTCGTCGCCACTGAGCCGCCACCTGGCAGCCCGAGAACAACAATCACACCTACTGTGGTAGAATTTCATGTACTTAATCCAATAGACGTGTGGTATTCGGCAAAGTAGAAATGATAATGGACGTAATACCTCATCCACAAAGTAGATAATATACAGAGACACCTCTTAGTACAAGAAAATGGTATCACCCTAAAACTGGTTATTCAACTGGCTATATTGCTTTCCTTCTATTTGACGATAGATGACACTAGTGAGAACACAAATAACACGATACGTATTGCCATCTAGTGAGACACTAAGAATACGGTTATCGCTTGTTGTTGTTAGATGGCGGTTCGTTATAGCCTACTCACGGACGTTGGTGGATGCGTAATCAATCGAGGTTTCGTATGTCAGTAACAGTACATTAAAATCTCTTTATTCACGGTCGCGGGGTTTAACGTTCCAAAAATATGCGGCGAATATAGAAACCGTGAATATGGAATGGTAATTAGTATGGAATCATAGGGGATGCGTTACAAGTTACAAAATAAAACGAATATTTATAAAAATATAATCAATTTGAGCTGTAGCATTATAAATTTGCCTTTTAAGAGTAAGGCTCCTTTCCATAGATCGATCAGCTTTCATGATCACAAAGTTAATTTGCGTATAAACCTTCACTCAGACTTTTTAAATTTAATGTATTCCTTACCAAGCGGACCTATGAGTAGTTCGATCCTCGTCAGTGTACTACGAACGTAGAACTACTCTATTACCACGAGGGGTAATATTCTTTTTTTAACTTGCTTTTGTATTGTGACGGTAAGGTTTGTTTTAATTAACATTAGTCCACTTGGTCAAATCTTTCATGAAAGCCGCCTGGGCATATACCAGAACTCAAATAATGCCGCTACTTTAATAAAAGACTGAATCTCTTTCTATTTACTGTTTTCATCCTCGAATAATGAAATTTTTAGCCGCGAATACAGGAACTGTGTTGCAATTTTTTCTCCCTCGGATAAGGAAACCGTGAATGGGGAACTTTTACTGTATTGACGGAAAATTGCGAACGATTTTACGAAACCCCTTTCTTAGCTATTCTATGTATTTTTACTCATGTTTGGCTCAGGTTTACGAACGTGTCGCGTATTATACCTATTTGGAAAATTGTTTTTTGTTTCAAATGAAACGAAAAAAAACACTTTCTAGTTTATTCCTTTGTTATCAGGTCAGGGCCAGGTGACGTGATCCTGGAGAAATTAAGGGAAATAAAATATTAGAGGCACACCTATCGAGATTTAGGTATTTTAAATAGTAACTGGTGCAGTTGTTACTGAAAACACCCGTGGCCGTAATAGGTATGGTTGCATTTTATTGATGGACAAAACATTTGTCACTATCACATGTACGTACCTACTTTTCAGTGACTGAGAGTTATTTTATTCGTCGATAAAATGTCGACCATTTTAAAGGGTTTCAGGATTTCATGATTGGGCCTACTAATGTACTTCCGATTGGTCTAACATAGCACAGTGTTTTATGGAACCAAAAAAATTTACACAATACAAATTGAGGTTTTTACATAAATATATCATTTATACCCTAAAAAAGCATGAGTTCAATTCCCAGAAGTCTAACTCCAATACTTTTTGAGAAAAAAAAACATGAACTTATCGTGACCTTTGACCTATGAAATCTAAAATATTTTTTATAAAATGAATAGAAAGTGAATAGAATAGTAGTTTATGAAACTGGTACATAATGAGGGGTGTAAAACCTAGTTATGTGCAGTTTCATACACTACTTTATCTAATCTCATACATTGAATACATCAAATAAAAGATAGAGATTGATACAGTTTATTTGTTGGTTATTGTAAGTGTTAACATTTTGTATATTACAATGACTTTACTGGTAGTAGATTAAGAGTGACTGCTGCCGCAGTCTCTAAAATGTCGGGCGGCGTTAAATTTTCTTCACTTTCAGTATCAGATATTTTAATAAACAATAAAAATTATCCAACGAAACACAACAAAGAATTGCAAGAAAACGTATTATGGCGCCAAAATTTCCGGTATCACCGCGCATGCGCCAAAGCGCGCTCAGCCACAGATAAAAAATGAAAAAAATGAAATAGTGCTATACGAATTGGCGCAGTATTATATCAATGGTCTGTAATCGAAACGTAATGAAAAAAAATTATTATAACATTATTTTGTTAGACAAATAGTGTTGTAATATTTTTTTTTATTTTCATTACGATATACTATTTGTAAAGTTCGTCAATATAAACTCGTTTTGAGTTTAATATTTTGAATTTTACGATGTGAGAGTAGATAAAAGAATATATATTTTAATAAATATGAGTGAATCGGACATAATCACAAGCATATAAACGCGTTTCTTTAGCTTAAAAATCCATTGGTTCGGGAGCAGCATTTTTTTTATTTCATATTTATTATATTTTCTCCCTAAAAACGAAAAAGTGGAACCTACAACATAAATAGAAATATGTATACATAAATGAGCCACGTCCCACTATTGCGGCGATTAGAAGATATTCATTTTTAATTTTTTATGCTAGGGTTGTCACCAAACTTGATCTCGAACGAAAATTTTTAAAATATTAATATGTGTATTATTTTTGAACGAGAACATCGATTTTCGTTTTCGGGTCTGGGTGTTAACTGTTAATTGTTTGTTTTTTGTGTTTCGGAGACCCAATTAGACACAAGTTCATGCCTGCTTACCTCTAAGTTTTTTTGTTACAAAAATAGGTACATACCTGTTAACCGATTTATGCCCACGACTTTGTACTATGCTTTTATTTTCTAATCGAATGCAATTTTTTTTAAAGATGCGATCAACTGATTAGATTGATTTGTATGAGAAGTTACTTTTTCGCGGGGTCACAGACCCATGGCACCGTATTGCCTCAGCAGGGGCTTACCCAACCTACTGAGAGCCACAGCCAAAGACTATACCTCACCGGGCCCATCTCAGCCACTGGTAAAATTATTAAAGCCTTCGCAACTAGTATTTTTTCGAGCGATGTAGAAAGGCACAATAAGCCTACTTCTAAAGCGGCAAAGCCACAACCTTATACGCCTAAAGACGCTCTTAATATGATAATAGATAGACAGTTAAGTGACATGTAAACAAATAAGGGCAGATCTTAATACGAGAGGATACCCAGCCTATCCACCTCATTACTAGGCGACTGAGTCCTGAAATAAATTCTGGCGTCAAGTTAAAGTAGACGTGGTGCACAAAAAAGGTGCCGGCAGGTGATGAGATTTACCTAGATCGATTTTAAATGTGAATGAATTTCTAAATCTAAAATTTCATCACAATCGTTAGACCCGTTTCCGAGAAACCAATTACATACCAACATATTTATATAGGTACATGCAAGAATTGCTCGTTTAAAGTATAGGATGTGTGTAGGTATATGTGTTAAATTATTTCAATCAACATAGTTTATTTTTTCGACCATTTGGCGTGTAAGGTACAAAATTAAAGATGTGGTCGAACAAACATAAAGTATTCCTACATTATCACATCTACATTAGGTAGGTAGTATATGTAAGTATATTGTATTCGTCTATAAGTGTTGTTAATTTATTCAATTCATTGACGATATCAATTAACAAACAAAAAATGAAACATTTTCATTTAACACATAGTTGATCTTTGTGACAACCCCAGATCATGAAAGTTGACCTTTATGTAAATTCTATCATAACTTCTTAAAACCGCAAAAGAGGGATTTGGTTTATAGAACCTTTCTATACTAAATCCAGGTTCCACTTTTGCCGATTTTTGGAGAAAAAAAATAAAATCAAAATTTACAAAAATACGTATTACTCAGAAAGTAGGACACTTATGAATAAAATAAAATTGTGACATTTTGCCTTCAATAATTCATTATCAAGTGGCAAATATCTCATAGACAGATATGGAACCTTTTTGGCTAGAAGAGAGATGGAAGTCTTTTGAAGAAATTAAATTGTTATTTTTTTATATGCGCAAACTTTAAAAACTTTGCTACTTCATATAGTTTTTTACTGAAAAAAGTGATTTGGAAATTGAACTCTTGCCTTTATTAGGGTATAAATAATCGATTTATGCAAAAACCTTAAGGTGAAAATTATTTTGTTTCCATAAAACACGCCATCTAGCGTTACAATTGCAAAACACTTCGTAAGCCTCATAGCTGAAAAGTAGTCACATGTAGCTTATACTTTCGTATTCTCAATTGATTATTTATGGTGTTTCTTATCTTCAAATTTAGGAGTCGAATTAAGGTTGATGTGAAGTTGTATATATAAAATATGCTAGTCTTTCAATCGTCTCAATATTTTTACTTAATTCGTCTTATTTCTAAACATGTGAAATGTTATAATTTACAAATGTTAATGGTAGTGACATCTATTGCGGTTTTTTAGAATTAAAAATCTCTTGTATGAAATGGTACCCCATGCCCCTGCTGAGGCAATACGGTGCCATGGGTCTGTGACCCCGCGAAAAAGTAACTTCTCATACAAATCAATCTAATCAGTTGATCGCATCTTTAAAAAAAATTGCATTCGATTAGAAAATAAAAGCATAGTACAAAGTCGTGGGCATAAATCGGTTAACAGGTATGTACCTATTTTTGTAACAAAAAAACTTAGAGGTAAGCAGGCATGAACTTGTGTCTAATTGGGTCTCCGAAACACAAAAAACAAACAATTAACAGTTAACACCCAGACCCGAAAACGAAAATCGATGTTCTCGTTCAAAAATAATACACATATTAATATTTTAAAAATTTTCGTTCGAGATCAAGTTTGGTGACAACCCTAGCATAAAAAATTAAAAATGAATATCTTCTAATCGCCGCAATAGTGGGACGTGGCTCATTTATGTATACATATTTCTATTTATGTTGTAGGTTCCACTTTTTCGTTTTTAGGGAGAAAATATAATAAATATGAAATAAAAAAAATGCTGCTCCCGAACCAATGGATTTTTAAGCTAAAGAAACGCGTTTATATGCTTGTGATTATGTCCGATTCACTCATATTTATTAAAATATATATTCTTTTATCTACTCTCACATCGTAAAATTCAAAATATTAAACTCAAAACGAGTTTATATTGACGAACTTTACAAATAGTATATCGTAATGAAAATAAAAAAAAATATTACAACACTATTTGTCTAACAAAATAATGTTATAATAATTTTTTTTCATTACGTTTCGATTACAGACCATTGATATAATACTGCGCCAATTCGTATAGCACTATTTCATTTTTTTCATTTTTTATCTGTGGCTGAGCGCGCTTTGGCGCATGCGCGGTGATACCGGAAATTTTGGCGCCATAATACGTTTTCTTGCAATTCTTTGTTGTGTTTCGTTGGATAATTTTTATTGTTTATTAAAATATCTGATACTGAAAGTGAAGAAAATTTAACGCCGCCCGACATTTTAGAGACTGCGGCAGCAGTCACTCTTAATCTACTACCAGTAAAGTCATTGTAATATACAAAATGTTAACACTTACAATAACCAACAAATAAACTGTATCAATCTCTATCTTTTATTTGATGTATTCAATGTATGAGATTAGATAAAGTAGTGTATGAAACTGCACATAACTAGGTTTTACACCCCTCATTATGTATCAGTTTCATAAACTACTATTCTATTCACTTTCTATTCATTTTATAAAAAATATTTTAGATTTCATAGGTCAAAGGTCACGATAAGTTCATGTTTTTTTTTCTCAAAAAGTATTGGAGTTAGACTTCTGGGAATTGAACTCATGCTTTTTTAGGGTATAAATGATATATTTATGTAAAAACCTCAATTTGTATTGTGTAAATTTTTTTGGTTCCATAAAACACTGTGCTATGTTAGACCAATCGGAAGTACATTAGTAGGCCCAATCATGAAATCCTGAAACCCTTTAAAATGGTCGACATTTTATCGACGAATAAAATAACTCTCAGTCACTGAAAAGTAGGTACGTACATGTGATAGTGACAAATGTTTTGTCCATCAATAAAATGCAACCATACCTATTACGGCCACGGGTGTTTTCAGTAACAACTGCACCAGTTACTATTTAAAATACCTAAATCTCGATAGGTGTGCCTCTAATATTTTATTTCCCTTAATTTCTCCAGGATCACGTCACCTGGCCCTGACCTGATAACAAAGGAATAAACTAGAAAGTGTTTTTTTTCGTTTCATTTGAAACAAAAAACAATTTTCCAAATAGGTATAATACGCGACACGTTCGTAAACCTGAGCCAAACATGAGTAAAAATACATAGAATAGCTAAGAAAGGGGTTTCGTAAAATCGTTCGCAATTTTCCGTCAATACAGTAAAAGTTCCCCATTCACGGTTTCCTTATCCGAGGGAGAAAAAATTGCAACACAGTTCCTGTATTCGCGGCTAAAAATTTCATTATTCGAGGATGAAAACAGTAAATAGAAAGAGATTCAGTCTTTTATTAAAGTAGCGGCATTATTTGAGTTCTGGTATATGCCCAGGCGGCTTTCATGAAAGATTTGACCAAGTGGACTAATGTTAATTAAAACAAACCTTACCGTCACAATACAAAAGCAAGTTAAAAAAAGAATATTACCCCTCGTGGTAATAGAGTAGTTCTACGTTCGTAGTACACTGACGAGGATCGAACTACTCATAGGTCCGCTTGGTAAGGAATACATTAAATTTAAAAAGTCTGAGTGAAGGTTTATACGCAAATTAACTTTGTGATCATGAAAGCTGATCGATCTATGGAAAGGAGCCTTACTCTTAAAAGGCAAATTTATAATGCTACAGCTCAAATTGATTATATTTTTATAAATATTCGTTTTATTTTGTAACTTGTAACGCATCCCCTATGATTCCATACTAATTACCATTCCATATTCACGGTTTCTATATTCGCCGCATATTTTTGGAACGTTAAACCCCGCGACCGTGAATAAAGAGATTTTAATGTACTGTTACTGACATACGAAACCTCGATTGATTACGCATCCACCAACGTCCGTGAGTAGGCTATAACGAACCGCCATCTAACAACAACAAGCGATAACCGTATTCTTAGTGTCTCACTAGATGGCAATACGTATCGTGTTATTTGTGTTCTCACTAGTGTCATCTATCGTCAAATAGAAGGAAAGCAATATAGCCAGTTGAATAACCAGTTTTAGGGTGATACCATTTTCTTGTACTAAGAGGTGTCTCTGTATATTATCTACTTTGTGGCAGGGGCTTACCCAACCTACTGAGAGCCATAGCCAAAGACTATACCTCACCGGGCCCATCTCAGCCACTGGTAAAATTATTAAAGCCTTCGCAACTAGTATTTTTTCGAGCGATGTAGAAAGGCACAATAAGCCTACTTCTAAAGCGGCAAAGCCACAACCTTATACGCCTAAAGACGCTCTTAATATGATAATAGATAGACAGTTAAGTGACATGTAAACAAATAAGGGCAGATCTTAATACGAGAGGATACCCAGCCTATCCACCTCATTACAAGGCGACTGAGTCCTGAAATAAATTCTGGCGTCAAGTTAAAGTAGACGTGGTGCACAAAAAAGGTGCCGGCAGGTGATGAGATTTACCTAGATCGATTTTAAATGTGAATGAATTTCTAAATCTAAAATTTCATCACAATCGTTAGACCCGTTTCCGAGAAACCAATTACATACCAACATATTTATATAGGTACATGCAAGAATTGCTCGTTTAAAGTATAGGATGTGTGTAGGTATATGTGTTAAATTATTTCAATCAACATAGTTTATTTTTTCGACCATTTGGCGTGTAAGGTACAAAATTAAAGATGTGGTCGAACAAACATAAAGTATTCCTACATTATCACATCTACATTAGGTAGGTAGTATATGTAAGTATATTGTATTCGTCTATAAGTGTTGTTAATTTATTCAATTCATTGACGATATCAATTAACAAACAAAAAATGAAACATTTTCATTTAACACATAGTTGATCTTTGTGACAACCCCAGATCATGAAAGTTGACCTTTATGTAAATTCTATCATAACTTCTTAAAACCGCAAAAGAGGGATTTGGTTTATAGAACCTTTCTATACTAAATCCAGGTTCCACTTTTGCCGATTTTTGGAGAAAAAAAATAAAATCAAAATTTACAAAAATACGTATTACTCAGAAAGTAGGACACTTATGAATAAAATAAAATTGTGACATTTTGCCTTCAATAATTCATTATCAAGTGGCAAATATCTCATAGACAGATATGGAACCTTTTTGGCTAGAAGAGAGATGGAAGTCTTTTGAAGAAATTAAATTGTTATTTTTTTATATGCGCAAACTTTAAAAACTTTGCTACTTCATATAGTTTTTTACTGAAAAAAGTGATTTGGAAATTGAACTCTTGCCTTTATTAGGGTATAAATAATCGATTTATGCAAAAACCTTAAGGTGAAAATTATTTTGTTTCCATAAAACACGCCATCTAGCGTTACAATTGCAAAACACTTCGTAAGCCTCATAGCTGAAAAGTAGTCACATGTAGCTTATACTTTCGTATTCTCAATTGATTATTTATGGTGTTTCTTATCTTCAAATTTAGGAGTCGAATTAAGGTTGATGTGAAGTTGTATATATAAAATATGCTAGTCTTTCAATCGTCTCAATATTTTTACTTAATTCGTCTTATTTCTAAACATGTGAAATGTTATAATTTACAAATGTTAATGGTAGTGACATCTATTGCGGTTTTTTAGAATTAAAAATCTCTTGTATGAAATGGTACCCCATGCCTCATCATACATACCCTGTACGTTACAAAGTACGCCCAGCAGCGTCTTTTACCACGATCTCCTTACATTATCTTGGGGAGCGTATTCAAGGTGGTTTCTAATGGTTTGTGTAAAAAGCGGTTTTTGTTCAGAGTGCCGTAGGTAAAAAAAGTTACAGAAGTTAGCAGATAGACAAATAAAATTTTATTTATTCCAACTAAACTGTATATGACTTGTGTGGGAAGAATCGGAGAGGCATTTGTCCGCGTATTCGAGTAATCGTGGCGTAAAGGACATGTCGGGGACTTCAAAACTGAGGCACTCGAAGTTTTTGTTACGATTGCGTTCCATTGATGGAGTTTGATGTTAATAACTGAGTCGTCTTTCTGCAGGTAACCACAAAGCGTGCGGACGCTATTTGGAAGCAAGAACCAAGCGTGTCGCGGTTGGTAGAACGAAGCAACAATCCTGTTCCTGTAAGTACAAACTGAGATTTGATAATGATCATATTTGTAAGGAGGAAGAACTTTTCTAACATATTATTTATTTTTCTTTTTCTTCAAAGGATTTTTTAAACAGGCTTCTTTAATTATAGATACTTGGCCTTATAAACATACTATTTGTTTGATAATAATTATAAAATAAAGAATTCTATAAAGGCTAGCAGAGCTGTCAAGCAACAGATGTAGCTTGTACAAAGCAGGAGAGAGTAAAAATAAATGATAGTAAAATTTTCCTGATAAACTATAACAAAAATTCCGCAGAGTCAATGCGACCGCGTCGAAGAGCGAGCTCGTCGGCTGGCGGTCCTACGAGCAGTTACCAATGGCCCGACGCTTGATATCGCACCTTGTAGAAAAACCCGAACTGAATGCCCCAACGTTGTCACAGAAAGGTTGGCTTCATTTGTTTACAACTAATGATGTCTCCACATTTATACGCTTCATTCGTCATTTTCTTATCGCTCCATCCATTTCTAATACACCGAACCGTCGTAATTTAGAGTGAGTGAGGTTGCGACCGCGCCGTATAGCTCAGATGCTGTAAGGCTCTGTCGGATTTTGCAGTCTTTCTCGCTTTAATATAACATTAAGTTTTAATATAACAGAAAAGGATAGAACTGTGACAAAATTACGGAGAACGTATGCTGTAAAAGTCAAAGATTAAGATATGGCTAAAGATTATCCTACCTGAAGAGACTATCCTTATTTTTTTATTCAAATTCAAAACACGATCAAACTAACAATACTGGTCACCTTATTTCTAAATAATAAACAGTGGGTTAGAAAAATTTAATATTTGCGACTAGATTATATCGCGCTTAATTAAATTTCTGATGGAACGTATTTGATTCTTATAATACATACTTTATATAAATATAGTCAACATCCTCTAAGCCGAAAGACGTCCATCTGCTTCGAAAATGGGGGAATTTCGACATAATCTCCACTCCTGGCAGGCGTTTTGGAGATCGCTGTAAAATACCAGATCGATCTACCAACATCGTGTTCCTGATTATTACCATATCAGGAAAACGATGTTGCCCATTTTATACATCTATCATAAGTCACTTACGAGACCCTTAAGTCTGAAGGCTACACCACTGAACATAACAAGGCATTGATATTTATAAACGCTATGGAATATATAATAAAAACTCTAATATTTAAAGAAATTTTTACAAGTAAATTTTCAAATAATCTCAGTCCCAGTTGTTAGGCATAAACAAGTGCTCTTCCGAGCAAGTGCTCTTCCAATTGCTGGAATAACGAGAGGCAATTGCATTTTTCTATTACAATTTTCTTTAGATGTAGCATCTAACAGTTATATATTTAATAAACAAAAAAATATATATTGCATCGGAGTGTAATGAAAAGCGTGTTTGTTATTTTGGCAAAGCACTCGCCAAACTTTCCAGATGGAAATCCCCAATAACTCAGTAACATTTCTTATGCTTGTTGTGGGATCCTCTTCAAACCGTGCCAGAATCTGTTCATCTACGTCAACATTATGTCGGACTACAATTCCTGTTGGTTCATTAGTTAGATATTATTTAATTTTAAAGTTGTTTTAAATTATTTTTTTATTATTCCATAAAGTTTACAGTTTATTAAAAAAAAGCGTATTATTAGTAAGTAGTTTTATTTTTTGTAGAACCATACAACAATACGCATTAAATAAAAAATAATTCTGAGCGGCCATAATAACAACTAATTTTTTATGTAGGTAATTTTAAACGAAATATTCTGGATTTTTTCTAAAACATAAATTAAAAAAAAAACAGTGTGGCAAGGAATGAGTTATGGGGCCTGAAGAGATAGTAAATGACCTATCATTTTGGCCAATTTAATTTGGCAAACGATGAACCAAACACCCTGTAGTTTTACGTAATTTTATCCTTATACAGCGTGGTGAAATGTGAATCGAGCGACGAGTCCAGTTGCAGCGGCTGCGAACAACACTGCGGTTTCGACCTCGACAATCCAGTTCATGTGAGATGTCTTTAGGTTACTTTATTTAAACCATGTACTTACTGCCTATGGTTATCATATCGCATTACATTACCCGATGAAGGGTTAGAGGCTAAAAACCTGACTAAAAACTTAAGTATGCACCCTCACCCTTCCCTAAGTCCTGCGAGGCCGTGGTTAGTTATCGCCGCGGGATTTTGGCAGGCTGGCTCTAAGGCCTCACCACATTGGGGGATGCCCGAATGCATTTGGTCATTCCCCCAAAAGAGCGGTTGCACTATCTTGCATGGCAGAGCCTCCCGAGGGACTCTTCTAGCAACCCGTCCTTCTTTCCGAAGAGAAGGGAATGGAAATATAAAATGTTATTCTTAAATTCTCTATTCTATTTGGCATAGATAATGATTCAATGAGAAGTGTTTAATATTAACCAGACCATAAACGTTTATTTATAATATTTAAAGGTTGTCACAATTGCAATTGTCCCTATAACTTACGAAGTCATGGCATTGTTGACTTTCAATAAATACATTGTAAATGATCATATTAAATAAAAGCATTTTATCTTATCCAGTTATATGCGCAAGCGAAACGTTTACAAGCATTGCACGCAACGACGCACCGGCGCTCGCATAGCGTCGAAAGTCCCCACGGAGCCACTCTATGTTCGCTATGCCGTGGCTACTTCCGCACGCTGCGGCAATATTTAGCCAATCAACTACTCTGCTGCCCACCCGAGCCGTGTGTCTGCTAGTCACGACGAAGAACCAAAAGAGCCCACTTGTCTAATTCTCGCCATGTATGCCTACTTACACTCCTGTCTAATTCTTACACTTTAGCCATTTGTAACTTGTCTAATTATTACATTTCAACTTAGTTATACACTTGTCTAATTCTTGCATGTGGCCTTTGTACACTCATATCAAATCTTACACTTGCACATTAGTTACATTCACGGCTTTATCTAGCTTCTCTGTTACACCACCGATTCCTCCGTCTGTTAGCTATTAAGTACAGTCACATAATCCGTGTGTTTGGCAGAAACAAGCGCTTGAGAGCGCTTACCAGCGCTGAAAAACAAACTATACCATTTTCAGCCTCGCAGGACACGTTTGCTAACTTCAGTTGCGCTGACACAATCCGCCATTTTGCTTATTACCGCTTAGCGATCACCATTTTGCTTACAAGCGCTTTTTTCTGCCAAACACACGGAATATCTATATTAGAGCCTATACACACCACGTCTTTTGAACGCGTCGTCGCGCTCGTTTGTATCCATACAAACGCCATTACTCACACAAGACAAACGCAGCTGATCTGCTAATTTATATGAGTCTTCGAAGGCCTACCTATGAATAACTAGATAACCTACAATAAATTCACTGTTGTGTTTGCATTGGTTCAGACGCGATGCTAAGGTGCGTTTGTGTCGATAAAATGCGTTAGACATTCAAAAATGCTTTGTGGTATGAATAAAACGTAGTGGGCATTAGACATGAGTCTGGGCCCACTAATTTTGGATGTATTTAAATGGTGGTATGGGCCATGAGGCCATCTGGAATACATCTATTTAGCAACATTTTGCAGGCATATATATACATTTTGTATGTCGAAGTCACAGTCCTTCGTAGCAAAGTTAACAACGAAAACCCACACAGTCACACCCTGACAATCCGTGTGTTTGGCAGAAAAAAGCGCTTGCGAGCGCTTGCTTACCAGCGCTGAAAAACAAACTATACAGTTTTTGGCCAGGACACGTTTGCTAACTTTAGTTGCGCTGACACAATCCGCCATTTTGCTTATTATTTCTTAGCGATCGCCATTTTTCTTACAAGCGCTCTCAAGGGTTTTTTTCTGCCAAACAAGGACTGTGAATCATTTTATTTCGCTACTTATTTTGCGTTTATTAATCACGGTAAACATTATTAACAACGTTAGCCACCAAATATATGATACAGTATATAATTACATTTTGCTTACATTTTTTGTACACTTGACCCATTGTGCTACGCGTCAGCTGGTCACAAAGTTTTGTTTGAAAGCCAAAGAGTTTCGTGTTTCTAAGATATGATGTACGTTGTATTTTTTAATACCTTAGTGTTATTTTGTAATATTTTTAGTCTTTTTTTATAATATGATGTACACTGTTTTGTAATGTCTATATAAATATATAAGATATGAATTTTATGGTTTGCATTCTTATTATGTACCTCGAAATGTAGATAAATTGCCTACAGCTTATTTAAACAACATTTTTAACTGGAACTTTGCTCTATCTATACTATCATTATGCATGCTTATATGCCTGTATAAGCATAATTGGATTAAAAAACCTAAACGTGAATGATTTAAAAGGGAAGTAATCAGAGAGTAGTCGGTTTAATAAAATTTTGTCATTTAGACGTTCAGTTAGGCGAGAGCAATATTATAGTTTAATAGCATCAGGACCCAAAAAATACCTTAATTATAATACAAACTAAGCACTGTAAGGCTTGTGTTATGGATACTAGGGTAACGGATAGACATACATATATAATACATAGATATATAATATTCATAGAAATACACACACACATATATATATAATATATATATATATAAACACCCATGACTCAGGTACAAATGCTCGTATTCATCATACAAACATCTGCCCCTTCCGGGATTCGAACCCAGGACCGTCGGGGCGAAAGGCAGGAACGCTACCGTTGCAACAAACGGTCGTTCGTTTATCGAGAGTAATGATGCAATAAGATAGTATTTTGTTTAAATCAAGCACTGACTCCGTTATTTTAATAGGCTTAAATACTTGAAAGGAGATCCGGTAAACAAATTGATGCACCTAGATACCTAAAATATACATAGAAAAAACTTGCTTCTTAGGTATGTTTGATGTTCGGTTCATAATAAAATGCACTGAGTTTTTAAACAATGGAACCGATCAGGTCAGTGATATCTATGAAATCAGCATCTTTAGCTATAAAACGCAATTTAAAGTAAAAAAAAGTGTATCAGTGTATCATTTAGTTCTTACACTTCTGTGTACATAGGTACATTACACATTTAATTTAATTCAATCCACTTTTCCGGATCCGAATCACTTGCGCTTTTCACTTTATTTATATTTATATTAAATCCTAACACTTTGACTCCTTAACAGCTGTGATCACAGGATGACACTAAATGAAATGCGCAGTTAATCCTAAAAAATCCTACTAATATTATAAATGTGAATGTAAGTTTGTTTGTTATGCTTTCACACAAAAACTACTAAACCGATCATCATGAAACTTCGTACATGTATTCTTGGAGGTATTAGAAGTAACATAGGATACTTTTTATACAAAAAAAAAGACAAAAAAAAATGCGGGCGAAGCATTTTTTTTGTCTTTTTTTTCAATAAAAAGTAGAAAAGCTAGTATTTATATAAATTAACAACATTCGTTAATTGTATATTCGCCCGATGCAGATTGGTGCTCCGCTTCAAAACAGTATTTTTTGTATGTAACTTTCCTATTGCTCTCATTTATAACTTTTTGCCTTACTAAATATAAACACAAATCACCAAGTAGTTAAATATAACTATGAGCCACGACATAGTTCCAGAGGATTTTCTTTTGCATTACCATCAGATTCTAAGTTATTTATTCGAAGAGGTAGGTAACCTAAGCAGAGTTCTCCATCATATTGGTCTGCTCCAATCAACAGTTCATGTAAGTAGGTACAGATGCCGATCATCTAGCCGTATCAAGGAAATCTAAAAACAGTAGTAATAATTACAGAATTTTCGACAATATCTCTGTGGTCTGTCAGCGACCAACAATAAAATCTATTCCAGGATCATTGCATCTAAATCTAAGTTTCACGAGAAACCATATCTAATATTTAAGCGGTTTAGACGTCACGGAGAAAATAAAAGTCCTTTTAACGAATAAATATTTATTATTGAGTGTAGACGAGCTAACGCCATGACATTTATATAAAACCCATCGCCGTTGAATTAATATTCTTTTATAGAAAACAGTATGTATCTAAATTGTTTTGTATTACTAGGCGATGCAGTAGCTAAGCATAAAGCTACGCTAGCACCATATATTGGAGCGGAGCGTAACCTAAAAAAAGATATTTTTTTTGTTTTGATGGGAATTTTTACGAATTTCCAAATTCGGGCTACGTCACATTCTGGTCCTAAACCTGTTGATTCGATTCCACACAAAAAATATTGAAATCGGTTAAGAACTTGGGAAGTTATGGCGTAACAGATATTGCGCCATTGAAGCTGATCCATGGGAGCTTCGCTCGTTCCGCTCCAATCAGTAAGTGGAAATTCATTTACACACAACCTTCTCCACATGCACCTTCTTTGTTCCATCGTGGGTAAAAATCTTTCAGCTTTGACAATCAATGCTGGCAGCTCAACCAAAAAAAAGTAATCAATCTTCTTGACACACACCAAACAGAACAATTGAAATTTTCGGCCATGTCACAAGAGAAATTAACTGTGAAGTTTAAAAACCGCAACAATATGTAGTGGTGGGCGGCTCTCAAACATAAACACACCCAGCTTTAGCATATACAATGAATCCGAGGATAGGTTTGTGGTGGCTTCTCTGTCTTCTGCTGCAGGTATGTTTGACGGATGGTAACCTGATCGCTCGATACTTATTTGATTAAAGAAAGTCGAATGTGTTCTACTGACAGACTAATCAGAACGGATTTCTGCAGTTTACTGTTTAAGTACAATAATGTTTCTTGCAATTTGTTGTCCAAGTGGGGTGCGATCAGTTTGTCAGTAGAACATTTAAGGTGAATTTTTCTATGAACTGATAATCTGTATACGTAAAACAGGATATAGACTTCCGCTAAGTAACGCCTGATTCTATCAAATAGATCTGTATAACTTTTGGTGTACCTACTTAAAACCGTGTTGATTTGTGATAGAATCAAATTAAAACATCCAGCATATAAACAAAAGCAAGGATTAGGAGTGTCCATTCTAAACGTAGTGCTATCAGGTATTTCGTGGCAGTGATTTAGTAACTACACAATACGTCTCGTGTACCTTGTTTTTCAAATTAAAATCAAGTCTATTGACCATTTTTTTTTCACTGAAATCCCTTTGTGAAGCCAACTTTGTATTTTTTATGTTAGAATAACATATAAAATATGGGGCAAATATCTATATAATTAATTTAAGTTTGTTTAGTTCATACAATATTGATATTAAATGATAATGTAAATTGATACTGATAAATACGGGGATGATAAATGAAACTGCCCGTGTAGGATGCCGTAATTGCACTAACTTTATTTTGATATATAATTGGCACTCGCGAGGCAATCGAGTGCATAAACCAACGACGTAAGCATACGTCACTTAATAATATTATTGCATAATTAATTATAATATATATAAAATTGTACGGTTCCGTACATCCTGCCCTGGGAAAAGATGGACAGTGGTTACATGATAAAATTAGAAAGGGATATTAAACTAAATGACAATAAAAAGTTTTATAAAAGATGTTTTTGTAAAAATATAAATGTAAAAGATTGTCCTTTAAAATTATAAGTATGTATAAGTATTTAAGATTAAAAGTAATTAAAAAGTAAACTAAGTTTCAAATAAGTTATTCGGGGCGCACTATGGGGCTCACAAATCGAGGTAAAACTAAGGGCGAAGTTCCCTTATCACTAACACTGACAACGGATCCCTTTAACTCACTAGGGACACTACACACATTTGATAGGTTCACTCTTTCGCTGATCGTGCTGTAAACGGCACAAGCCGCGTTGGTCGCGCCGCTAGGCGCAGCCGCTGGCTTCGGCTGGGTCGCCGACACATCTGCCTGATTAGCTGATGATGATGCTCTACCACGGCCCTTCCCACATCTTTTCCTTAGCTTCCAACATGCCAATATACTGCTGATCGTTACCAATACAGTTACAATTATATATAGCAAACTATAATGATGGATATCATGTATTGATAGGTTTTGATTTGACTGTTCCTTTATCGTGTCGATCTGC
Organism: Calamotropha paludella; assembly: GCA_927399485.1. NCBI lineage: Eukaryota > Metazoa > Arthropoda > Insecta > Lepidoptera > Crambidae > Calamotropha > Calamotropha paludella. The sequence continues at coordinate 7,514,916 of OV656830.1, read as the reverse complement.
GTTTGAATGTCATGCCAAATTGATTCGTGATTCTCAATCTCGGTGAAATTCAGCGAAGATGAAGAGTTGATGATTTTATTCAGTACTGCTAACCTAGGGGCTTCGAGATCGCTCTGAAGTTTCGTATTATGCATATAATTATTATGCGCAGTGATAGTATAAAACGGTGTCTCTACAGTACATCCTTGACCTACATTAATTATCCCGTTTCCAATTAATGAAGTCATTGTCATTTCTGATTCACAAAAAATGCGAAGTTTGCATTCCTCGCAACACGAGAATAGCCAGGCGTTCGGACTGTGTAACTTGAACCACCGATCGCCGCAACCTGATAATACTACTGCTTTACACACTTTATCATTATTTACAATTTTAATATCGCAAAAAGATTGCTTTATCTTTAAGTTATAAATGGGCTCGTCTACTGAACATATTAATTTATTAGATATATGGAAACAGGCATTTAAGTTACCATCTGATAAAAGTATTGCTGTATCCTTCCTTAAATTGTAGGCGATGTAAGGAAAAGTAGAATAAAGGAAGTGATAATTTTGTCGATTTTTAAATGGTATTGGAATTATTTTATTTAACTCAAACGTATCAGTTGTTATTAGGGGTACCTTAATTTCAATGATAAAATAGTTGTCATATATCGTAGCCGATACCTTTAGCATTTTATATAAATCCCTTACGTTTTCGCAAGGAACGGTTAAGTCACCTCTCACCTGCGCAGCTATGATACTAACTTGGGCTTCAAGTTGTTCTGGTGATATCAAGTGCACATTAATTTGTCCATGACTTACATCTGTGACGGTGTCTAAAAGAGATTGCTGGGTTTGTTTTAAATTTGATATAGCGATGTAAGCTGAAAGAGCTGATGACATCACATATGAACTGGTGCGGTCGACCAGTTTCACTTGATTTATTTCAGCCGAAATATTTTGTAAGTGTTCCTTAATAAAATTAAATTGTTTACGCATGGAAATTTCATTCCTTCTGATAATATTAAATTCGGATTCTAATACCGAAGTCTGGTTCTTTACAAGACGTTGCAAATGATTCTCATTTTTGGCTATAGATTCTATATCTTGTTTATACTGAGCGGCAAATCTTTCGTCGAGAACGCCGAATAACGTATTTGCTATATAACCTACTCCGTTAATTAATCCACGTTTCGATCTTTTTAAATTTTGTTTCTTTAACAAACCGTCATAATGCTCAATTTCATTTAATTCGTGTTCTAATTGATAAATAATTTGTTGATATTGCACATTCATGTCATTGCACGTTTCTTTTAAATGATTAGTATATTTTCTGAGATCGTGGATACCGTGATTATATGTAGATATATTGTAAAATACAACCAATTTCCAGTCGTCCATGATACATTGAAGATCCGATATCTTATCAAAATAAAATCCTGATTGACTTTTCAGCGGGACTACGTTAAATGGTTCCGTACTAATTTGCGTGCTATAACCAATAAATGTAAATAATAACATTAGTGAAATAAAAAAGTTTTTAAGTGAATAGCGTGCTCGACTCGGTTGTTTATTTTTAGTTTGTTTTATGTTCTTATAAGATATTTGATCCGTTGAACGTTTATGTGTTTCAGATGAGTCATAATTATGTTCGTGCACAGGCAATAATACCAACTTATTTACGGGACGTTGAATTGTATTGTTACATGTTTTTAAGGTCACCACTCTTACGCAACCGTCTCCCCCAGGGTGCAGCGTAAGAACTCTACCCATAGCCCATTTTCCAGGGAGTAAATTTTCGTCCTTAATTAGCACGACATCATTAACTTCAAGGTTTTTTGAAGGTTTTTGCCATCGTGACCTAGCCTGTAACTGTTGTAAATATTCGGACGACCACTTCTTCCAAAACTGCTTATTCATGGATTGAATAAGTTGCCATCGCGTAGACAACGTATGAGATTCTGGCTCGGTCTGTGGTCTTGATAAAAGGGGGGCGCCTATTAGGAAGTGTCCCGGAGTCAGCACTTCCTCGTCCGCGTCTTCGGACAGGCAGCATAACGGTCTTGAGTTTAGGCAAGCCTCAATTTGATAAAGGAGGGTAGTGAACTCTTCATATGTTAAGCGTTGTTCACCTATAACTCTTTTTAAATGATATTTTAGACTTTTTACTGCGGCCTCCCAGAGTCCGCCGGCATTGGGCCATACTGGGGCATTAAAATGCCACTGGATGTTAAGGCTGCTGATATTGGTTAAAAAGTCTGCATTGATGTGCTCTATGATCTCTTGATATTCTTTTTTCAAAATTCTGTTACCGCCAACAAAGTTCCGACCGTTATCGCTGTACACGTGACTCGGTGTACCTCGGCGAGCACAAAAACGACGGAAGGCTGCTAGGAACGCGGGAGTGCTCAAGTCTGACACGAGTTCAAGATGAGCCGCCTTAGTTGCTAAACAAATAAAGACAGCTATATACCCTTTCACGGTCTTTATGCCACGACCCTTATTCGCTTTCAACTCTACGTGTCCCGTAAAATCGACACCAGTATGCGTAAAGGGTCGGGAAGCCGTCACTCGTGGTGCCGGTAAGTCAGCCATGAGCGGTTGACTGATTTGTTGATTGAATCGGCGACACGTTACACAACGCCTAAGTTGATTTTTAACCGTCCGTGTGCCGCTTATAAGCCAGAATTTGTCTCGAATGTAGCTCAGCGTCAATTTTGGGCCCCCGTGGAAAGTAACCACGTGAGCTTGATAAATGATTAATTCAGTGAGTCTACTATGCGATGATAAAATAATCGGATGTTTGGCTGCATAACTGAGCTGGGAGGCGCCGAGCCGACCACCAACTCTTAAAATGCCATTTTCATCAATGAAAGGTTTTAAGGTATATAACCGACTAGTTGGGTGCACGTGGCCCTTATTTTTCAAGTCGGATATTTCCCTTTCAAATTCTATAGACTGAAAAGATTTGATAATTAAATTATAGGCATTTAACATTTCCGCTGATGATAGTGTTGCATTACGTGCCCTCGTATTGTTCGAGTTTCGTAATACCGTAATGAAACGTAATATCCATGATACTATTTTTATAATAAGTGTGATTGAACTTTTATTATGAGCTAACTCAATGATAAATGAATAAATGGTTTGATTTAAGGCTGCGTGCACATGATAACGTTTCTCTTCAATATTAAGAGGAGCATAAATTAAATTTTTTATACTTGTGGGATTAAAGTTAGGGAGCCACTCTGGGCCTTCCCACCACAAGGATTTCTTTAGTAAAAATTCGGCGCTAACTCCCCTAGTCGCACAGTCCGCTGCATTTTCCTCCGAACGTACGTGGTGCCAACACGACGCCGGGATGATATCTAAAATTTTCTTAACACGGTTGGCAACAAAGGGTTTCCACCGAGACACGTCCCCATAGAGCCACCCTAACACTACCATAGAGTCGGTCCAAGCGAATATTTGTGACGTATGTTGGGGCAAGGAGTCTATAACTTTATTTAACAGTGAACTTAATAATAATGCTCCACATAATTCGAGACGTGGCAATGATACTTTTTTAGCTAGTGGTGCCAGTTTGGTCTTAGCCGCAACTAACGTTGTTATGTTTTCGCCCTTATCGTTCACGCAAACGATGTATATAACACACGCGTATGCTTTATCTGAGGCGTCACAAAACGCGTGTATTTTATAAGATGTATGTGTATTACCGTAATATCGCGGCATGCTTAATTGATTAATAACGCTCAAATCTTGTTTTAACTGCCTCCACTCAGTTTGTATTGAAGTTGATATTTCTTCATCCCATTGTCCACCTCCCGACCAGACCTTTTGGAATAATAGCTTCGCTCTAATAGTGAGTGGTGACAGCCAACCCAACGGATCAAATATCTTTGATATATCTGATAATAATTTACGTTTAGTGATGTTACCTAGAGCCTGCTGATTTAATTGAATTTGAAACGTAAATTTATCATCCGAAGGGCTCCATCGTAAGCCTAAAGTTTTTCTAGTTTCAGAGCTTCGAAATTCGTAAGGACTATTTAATTGATTATCTGATAAATGATTGATAAGTTTTGGTTCGTTACTAGACCATTTGCGCAGGTTCATTCCCGCCTCTTTCAACATGTTAATAAGTTGTCCTTGTAATTCCTTCGCCCTAGATAAGCTACTTTCCCCACTCAACAAATCATCCATGAAAAATGATGTTTCAGCTACTTTCGCGGCAAGTGGATACTTATCCGCGCTATCCCTAGCTATTTGTTTTAACGTGCGCATTGCAAGGAACGGCGCGGCCTTAGTGCCATAGGTCACTGTGCATAAATGATATGTACTAAGTACTGAGTTTGGTGATTCTCGCCAAATGATAGCCTGGTATTTTTGGTCACATTGACGAACTAGAATTTGTCTGAACATCTTCTCGATGTCAGCTGTTAATACATATTTATGATTTCTCCACTTTAATATCAATGATAATAAATCCTGTTGTAAGTTGGGTCCGCAGTACATTACATCATTGAGACTGCGGCCCGAGGTTGATTTGGATGATGCATTGAATACCACCCTTAATTTAGTAGTAGAGGACTCCAAGTTCGTCACTCCATGATGTGGTAAATAAAAGACTGATTGCTCGTCGTTACCTACTTTACGCATATGACCTAACTGTTCGTACTCTTGGAAAAAAAGCTTATAATCATATGCAAATTGTTCATTTTTTGACATTTTAGTTTCTAAGTGTTTAAATTGAGAAATGGCCTTTGCCTTAGTCGTTCCAAGCTCTGATTGAAAACCTGATTTTAATGGTAAGGCGACCTCATAGCGACCATTCTCTAACCGACGAGTGCTATTCACGTAAAAACTTTCACATAGTTCTTCGTCTTCGGTCAAGTTTGAAGAAGAATCACTAATATTTTCAATTTCCCAGAACTGCGATAAATCTTGAATATTATTAATTACTACGTGACATTTAAAACCTGATAAATTTACACTACCTGACAAAACCCACCCCAATTTTGTCTGCTGTGCTATCGGCGCCTGCGACGGCCCCTTGATTAAACCATTTAAAATTATTTCCGAATATACGCTCGCATCTAAAAGAAGATCGATCGGCCTAGAAACGTTGTATTCGGGGTCCGCTTGTTGGAGTGATTGAAGATGCGGCCAGGGTTTCTTAGCAAATGAAATATTAGGTAAATTATTAACTACTTTACTGACTACAAGCGCTTGGGTGGAAATGCAATAATCACCATAAATAGAATGACCTTCAATTGATACTATCCCCTTACTTTGCTTGGTACCGGGACCTATACCCGATACTGAAGCATTGTACTTTTCCCTACGCAAACCTAATAACTGAGTAGCCCTTTCTGATATTAAGGAGATTTGAGATCCCTGATCTAGGAGGGCTCGTAGTGTAATATAATTTCCATCAGCTGACAACACATTTAAAAGCAAAGTCGTGAGTAAAATCTCTTCATTGTCAGCCGCGACGTGATTTACGCTATGTTGTTTTTTGTTTATATGCGTGGTAGATTCTATAGGAGAAACGGATGCTGCCTTTTCATTTTGATAAATAAGGGGTTGACGAGATGTCGACGGTGTAAGGGTTAATACAAATGCATCGTGTAGCAACGTGTTATGTTCCGCGTGACATACTTTGCAACGTTTTGCCGATAAACATTTATTTTCGAAGTGATTGTATAAACAATTGCAACAATATTTTAATTTCGTAATAGTCGACAACCGGGCTTCCGGTGTCAATTCAATAAATTTCCGACACATGTATAAGTCGTGGCGTAAATTATTGCATAATGGACATGAGCTCATATTAATAGTAGTAGCAGCTCGATAATTAGAATTGTTATGATAGGAATTATTAAATTTATTCGGTTTGTAATTATTTGATTTATTATAACCGAATCTTGGTTGATATTGATTCCGCTTAAATAATGATTTCGGACTAGATAAAGAGACTTTCTCGCCCCTATTTACAGGTTCGAGAGATGTAAATTTAGTTTCTAAGAAATTCATCATTTCATCCAATACTGGGAGTTCTCTAGGCGACTTGCGGAATTCCATATAGTTAGTATAAGATTCAGAGTCTAACTTTTTGCAAATTAAATGAACAAGCAATGGATCCCAAGTTGTTGTATCTAGTCCGAGATTATGTATTGCGTGGATACATTCCGTAGTGGTATCAAGTAACCTTTTTAATTCCGAAGATGATTGTTTTTGAATTACTGGTTGATTTAAAAATATTTCGATCTGATTAGTAAAGAGAATTTGTGGATTATTATACCTATGCGTCAAAATTTCCCACGCAGTTTCATAATTCTCGGACGAAATATGCAGATGCTGTATTAAGCGTTCGGCTTCGCCTTTAACCTTACCTTTTAAATGCTGCATTTTCTGCGCCTTAGTAATAGAATGGTTAGAATGAATTGTTTCCGAAAAAATATCATAAAACGTAGGCCATTGAGAGTATTTACCTGTGAAATTAGGTATATCTATTTGAGGAGTGGATTGCTGAATATGACTTAATGATGATAATTTTTTATTTATCTTTCGCTTAATTTCTCGAAACTTTCTTTCAAAACCACTAAATTCCTCCTCATATAGTAAATCTTCCCCTGATAGCAAGTGATCTATTTGTAAGTGTAAAGTATCGATATTATTCCACTTTGCCTGAATATTACGCAACTCGTCCTCTAGTTCCCATTTATCTAATAAAATGTCAATGTCGATATTATCAATAAGCCTATTAAAAGCCCTAAAATTAGTTTTTTGCAGCGCTAATAATTCATCGGCCTTTCCACAAGGTGCGGTGGCCTTGTCCTTTTTCGCAAAGGAAGTGAAAAGTGCTCTAGTCATTTGATAAAAGTCCTGACCTTGACGATACAAGTTTTGAGAGAAATAATCCGAGGCTTCGGAAGGAGATTCCGACAACTTCAGATGATTTTGTTCGAACTCTCCCCAAAGGCTATCAAGCGACTGAATTCTTTTCTGAAGATAGTCTGAAGTCTTCCTGGCTGCGGAGTCCTTCCCGAAATTGACCTTGATGAAATTGATACTTTCCAAAATTTCACGTTGACGAGCGATTAAGGCTTCCATAGTTAAATGGTAAAAGGAACAATCTTACGTGATTTGATGATAGGAAGGGCTTCCTCCTTACTGCTCCGTAATGTCAGCGTTTACTGACTGACTGACGTAGGATGATCCCGTGGGCTCTTGCAAATACACTTACTGTCCGTAAGCACTCCAGAGAAACCCAGTTCGCGTGATTATAGATGCAACTGATTTAAACTTTGATAGCAAAAAAAAACTTTTTTAATAGTAAAAAAAAAAAAAAAAACTTTGTTTAGTTCATACAATATTGATATTAAATGATAATGTAAATTGATACTGATAAATACGGGGATGATAAATGAAACTGCCCGTGTAGGATGCCGTAATTGCACTAACTTTATTTTGATATATAATTGGCACTCGCGAGGCAATCGAGTGCATAAACCAACGACGTAAGCATACGTCACTTAATAATATTATTGCATAATTAATTATAATATATATAAAATTGTACGGTTCCGTACAAAGTTTAATTCGGAGTTAGTTATGTATGAACTTAAAAGCTATCCGGATATTTCCTTCATTTTGTTTGATGTGCAATATATGCTGGCATTATCATGCAGACTTCTAAATGCAGGATACTGAACCAAGCTCATATGCAGGTCGAGAACTACTCGGTAATATTTAGTTAGCATTGATATGGTTTTCCGGAATTCTTGCACAGGCGATCGGCGCACTAGCGTGCTGCAAGAAACGGGCTTGTCGTCCGCCGCGTTGCCCTGGTGGCTGCAAACCTAAGTACTGGTGACGTGTACTAGCTTTTTCTACTGAGCATTACTGCAATGGTGAGACTAGCTGAATGTTATTGATTTTATAGTGTAGAAAGTCTTTAGAAGACTGTAGTCCCTATTAAGAAATAAAATTGCGATTTTTTGCAATCACCGTGCCTGAACACTTGCTATACCGCGAAAAGGAGAAACTTATAAGATAAATTATTATAAAAGAAAAATACTAGAAAAAATCGACTCGGGTTACAAGTGAATTCTCAGGTGGGAAACGAACCCGCAACCTTTGGAAATCCGGTCCAATGCTCTCCCAATTGAGCTAGCGAGCCGAGAACCGTGTTACTTATGGAGATGTAATGAGATGTATGATATGCATAGATGTTGAGAGTATTTCTAAATATGCGCCCCTACGTTTTGAGTGGCCCCTCGCTTGGCCCCGCCGGGTTATTTTATTCTTTTTTGGTCACTGAAAAACGTGGGATTTTTAGATTTTTAATTTATAACTAGAATAGTCAAAGAGAGTAGATGAAGAAGGTTTCAGTTTTTTTATCGACAGTCAATAAGAGGAGATAATCTTTAATTTAAATGGGGCGATTCAAACTTATTTTATATTATCTAAGCGTGCTGAAATTGGATACCCTTTTTTGGGCGAGAGGTGAATAGCTTCGCGCATGCATAAGCTAATAACCAAGTCGATAATATAGTCCCTAATTGAGGTTCAACTTACTCTAAATAAATGACGGTATCCCTTTAGTAATCTGGCAGGTACTAGGGGGCCCCTATCAACCACTGGGCCCTGGGCCCAGTGAGAAAGAGGGGCCTGAGAAGGATAGTATAGAAGTATAGGAACAGGAACATATGCTGTTGACTGTACTTAACCACTAAACCTACTTTTTTGACATCTTTGTTACATTATAAAAAGCAGTAAAAATTAAAATGAAAGTTTAATTGTAATAAAAGACTCACTGATTTTTCTTTATATAAAAATCTATCTAAGCACATTACTGGTAACTCTTAAACCCTGAAGTGTTATAAACGATGACCATAAAAGTTTATGTGCAGGAGCTGAGCGCTCTAGCATGGTCTGTGTGGTGGTGGTTGGTGTGGGTTGTGGCGAGCGCACACGGTTGCAAGAAGAAGACAATCTGCCGGCCCCCACCGGGCGGCAAGCCAGGTTGCGGCGGCGGAAGGAAGTGGTGAGAAATACCGTACCATTTGTCTACATAGCATCATATCCAAACCATCATTCTATAGGCAAAAAGTAGTTTTTCACACAATTAGGGCAACAATTTCTCTTTATTTAATAATCTGAATATCTAAAAATATGAACCAACTTGTCCAAACTGTTCATTTAACATATTCTAGGCCAATCTATCTTTCTGTTCTATCGATTGGTCTACCAATCTTTACACATTCCCTCCTCAGAAATCTGTTTCTCTCACCGTGTCACAATTAGTGATCAAACATACAAGAAAAGAATTATTGCACTGTATACCACATAGTTTGTTATGTAAGAAATAAGATGATTTATGATAAGATATAAAATACGTGTGTAAAAAAACAACCACGCCTCCGAGCCCTCAGATGGGATTCGAACCCACGACCTTTCGCAATCCGGGCGACTGCTCTGACCGCTGAGCTACCGAGACGCTGGCAAACGTGTCGAATTTTACAAACGTATTCCAACTTCTACTATGAGCTAGTATCGTTCCACCAATGTTGAACGCTAACTACCTTCAACATTGAAAGTAATATTTTTACAAATATTAAACAATCAATTAAGATGGAACCAGCTATAATTATGTTTTTATTTAATTTTTTGCATTCACAATGCAATATTTCTATAAGATATAAAATACGTGTGTAAAAAAACAACCACGCCTCCGAGCCCTCAGATGGGATTCGAACCCACGACCTTTCGCAATCCGGGCGACTGCTCTGACCGCTGAGCTACCGAGACGCTGGCAAACGTGTCGAATTTTACAAACGTATTCCAACTTCTACTATGAGCTAGTATCGTTCCACCAATGTTGAACGCTAACTACCTTCAACATTGAAAGTAATATTTTTACAAATATTAAACAATCAATTAAGATGGAACCAGCTATAATTATGTTTTTATTTAATTTTTTGCATTCACAATGCAATATTTCTATAAGATATAAAATACGTGTGTAAAAAACAACCACGCCTCCGAGCCCTCAGATGGGATTCGAACCCACGACCTTTCGCAATCCGGGCGACTGCTCTGACCGCTGAGCTACCGAGACGCTGGCAAACGTGTCGAATTTTACAAACGTATTCCAACTTCTACTATGAGCTAGTATCGTTCCACCAATGTTGAACGCTAACTACCTTCAACATTGAAAGTAATATTTTTACAAATATTAAACAATCAATTAAGATGGAACCAGCTATAATTATGTTTTTATTTAATTTTTTGCATTCACAATGCAATATTTCTATAAGATATAAAATACGTGTGTAAAAAACAACCACGCCTCCGAGCCCTCAGATGGGATTCGAACCGTGATGGGATGGGATTCGTTCCATCTTAATTGATTGTTTAATATTTGTAAAAATATTACTTTCAATGTTGAAGGTAGTTAGCGTTCAACATTGGTGGAACGATACTAGCTCATAGTAGAAGTTGGAATACGTTTGTAAAATTCGACACGTTTGCCAGCGTCTCGGTAGCTCAGCGGTCAGAGCAGTCGCCCGGATTGCGAAAGGTCGTGGGTTCGAATCCCATCTGAGGGCTCGGAGGCGTGGTTGTTTTTTACACACGTATTTTATATCTTATAGAAATATTGCATTGTGAATGCAAAAAATTAAATAAAAACATAATTATAGCTGGTTCCATCTTAATTGATTGTTTAATATTTGTAAAAATATTACTTTCAATGTTGAAGGTAGTTAGCGTTCAACATTGGTGGAACGATACTAGCTCATAGTAGAAGTTGGAATACGTTTGTAAAATTCGACACGTTTGCCAGCGTCTCGGTAGCTCAGCGGTCAGAGCAGTCGCCCGGATTGCGAAAGGTCGTGGGTTCGAATCCCATCTGAGGGCTCGGAGGCGTGGTTGTTTTTTACACACGTATTTTATATCTTATAGAAATATTGCATTGTGAATGCAAAAAATTAAATAAAAACATAATTATAGCTGGTTCCATCTTAATTTATTGTTTAATATTTGTAAAAATATTACTTTCAATGTTGAAGGTAGTTAGCGTTCAACATTGGTGGACCGATACTAGCTCATAGTAGAAGTTGGAATACGTTTGTAAAATTCGACACGTTTGCCAGCGTCTCGGTAGCTCAGCGGTCAGAGCAGTCGCCCGGATTGCGAAAGGTCGTGGGTTCGAATCCCATCTGAGGGCTCGGAGGCGTGGTTGTTTTTTTACACACGTATTTTATATCTTATAGAAATATTGCATTGTGAATGCAAAAAATTAAATAAAAACATAATTATAGCTGGTTCCATCTTAATTGATTGTTTAATATTTGTAAAAATATTACTTTCAATGTTGAAGGTCGTTAGCGTTCAACATTGGTGGAACGATACTAGCTCATAGTAGAAGTTGGAATACGTTTGTAAAATTCGACACGTTTGCCAGCGTCTCGGTAGCTCAGCGGTCAGAGCAGTCGCCCGGATTGCGAAAGGTCGTGGGTTCGAATCCCATCTGAGGGCTCGGAGGCGTGGTTGTTTTTTACACACGTATTTTATATCTTATAGAAATATTGCATTGTGAATGCAAAAAATTAAATAAAAACATAATTATAGCTGGTTCCATCTTAATTGATTGTTTAATATTTGTAAAAATATTACTTTCAATGTTGAAGGTAGTTAGCGTTCAACATTGGTGGAACGATACTAGCTCATAGTAGAAGTTGGAATACGTTTGTAAAATTCGACACGTTTGCCAGCGTCTCGGTAGCTCAGCGGTCAGAGCAGTCGCCCGGATTGCGAAAGGTCGTGGGTTCGAATCCCATCTGAGGGCTCGGAGGCGTGGTTGTTTTTTACACACGTATTTTATATCATATAGAAATATTGCATTGTGAATGCAAAAAATTAAATAAAAACATAATTATAGCTGGTTCCATCTTAATTGATTGTTTAATATTTGTAAAAATATTACTTTCAATGTTGAAGGTAGATAGCGTTCAACATTGGTGGAACGATACTAGCTCATAGTAGAAGTTGGAATACGTTTGTAAAATTCGACACGTTTGCCAGCGTCTCGGTAGCTCAGCGGTCAGAGCAGTCGCCCGGATTGCGAAAGGTCGTGGGTTCGAATCCCATCTGAGGGCTCGGAGGCGTGGTTGTTTTTTACACACGTATTTTATATCTTATAGAAATATTGCATTGTGAATGCAAAAAATTAAATAAAAACATGATTTATGATGATAAAATCGAATACATGAAATGATAGGCGATTTCTCCTTACAAATGAGTTATGTGTAAATAACTTAAGTTGTCTTTTTCATTTTTTTGGAACAATGCCAATAATTTTATACATTTTTTGAATTCCTGATCTCCTAAAGAATCTTCACAATTAACTAAATTACGTGGTAATGTTTAGTAAATCCACAGAAAAGGATAGTTATAATTTATACACATGCTGTATTTGCTTAATGAATAATTTCTGTTTCAGATTTACCAGACCAGACAAACCACAATATCATAATCAGATATAACTGAAATTTTATAGACTATTTCAAATGTTGTAATTAATTTGTCATCCTTTTTTTCAACTTTGTAATTAAATAACTATATGGAACATTATTAATAAAAGATATCAATTTTTTTGTGATTTTTTTATTTTTTCTTAAAAATAAACGCTTCTTAGACTAAAACATTAGTAGTTCCTGAAACAAAGAAAATAATGTTGGGAATAGTTTGAAAGAAATTTAAAGTATGGTGTAAAACTATGCATTCTTATCAGGTATTTATGCAAATTGAGAAGTGTGGCAAGGTATTTTCCTGATTGACTTTTGGCTACTATAATGTTTCATAACTTTGATGAAAAAGTGTGATCTTCGTACTAAACAATCACACTAATACAAGAGGGTTCCTAAAGCATATCAAACTAATCATGTGGTATGTGGTAATCAGGTAGATTACTTCATATAGTTTGTTCTTTGAATGTGCAACAGTATGAAAGTAAAGAAAACTTCAAAAAGACTGAAGTACCTTTGAGCAGGTAGTGATTTTTATTTTGTTTAGTGGATATATATAAAGGTGCAAAAGAGAAATAAATAATCTATAATTCGGTGACTTGCATATCAGTTATCATGGTGAAACCACTTGGCAATTCTCAGATCTGATCCTCTGCAAGATCAATGTAGTATAAACATACTTTTCTATATTGGATTAGGACTGGGTACTGTGGTATTGGCATTGTTACCCAATTAAAAATGATTTAATTAGTCTTTAAAACAAAGTTTGTACATATGTGATGTTGATTTACATTTAGATATGATTTATATGATTGCCACTTGGTGTAACAGTAGCATTTGATTCTGCGACAAAGGTCACGGGGTAAAATCCCTTTTGTTTGTTCCCGAGTCATGGTTGTTCTTATACTTGTTTCTGTATTCTTTACATAGTATCCATAGAACAAGCTCAGCTTAGTTTAGGACTGAATAATTGTTGAGTTATCTAGATTTTTTAACACCTTAATTGCAACAATAACTTCAGAATAATTAAATAAATAAATAAAATGCAAATGTATCATTTGGATTGGACATCTGTGATTGACGTGGCCTTCTACCAAATCGCGTACGTCACACATATGTCTGACATGGCTCATGTAGAACTTCTTAGTGTCAGACACATATGACTGAAATGGCGATTAATTAAACTATAATATGTATTGTGATAGTTATTGTTATAAGTTATTGAAGTGGCTTTTTAAATAGTATTAGATAAATGTTTGTTTGCTGTGTAAAATATTAAAGGACTCAGATGAAAATTTTAAGAAGATTACAGAATACATCATTTTAATTACATTATGATGTCAACAAACACACTCAGGTCAATCATAGAGGCAACAGGTGTCTTTTTTAACCTCCATTGACATTATGAATTTACTTACTTAGTCAATATGCCATCCTTTTTGGTGAGCCTGACAATACAGTCATCAGATTCTCCCATACGCCGGATTGCTCCGCAAACCACATAGATCTTGGAGGAGTCTGCGGCTCTGCCTGTAGCAGGGTCCACATCAGCAATCACCAGTTGCACTGAGGCATGATCCTTAGCATGAATGAGACGGTTACTTGCCGAGCTGGAATATATTGAAAAGGATTTTTTTTAATAGTTATTATTACTGTGCTATTCCGCACGAGATTATGTTACAGTTCATATACCTAATGTTTAACTGGTTCATGTTTTTATATCAACTTAGTGTTCGTTTTGAACTGATTCGTATAGGCACTGAAAATTTTTGTTATTCTTAGCTAGGTAATTTAAATTAAGGATTCCTTGTTTTTTTAGAACAGCTACTTCAATGCGTTAGTTGACACGCGGAGTTATTGTCAGGTTATTATTTTCGTTATTATTACGAAGTATCTTTATTTTTCTGCCAATTTTATAATATTGATATATTAAAGCTCATCAATTAACCGTACGCGCAGTGAATTGTAGTGAGTTTAAATAGATTAAAACATGAAATATTGGCAAGTCTAAAATAACCTCAAACATTACTCACCATTTTCTCGGGCAGTACAAGTCAACAAACTCACCAGCGTCGTTCTGCATTTTGTATTTCTGAAATTTAAAATTTAACACAGCACTTTAAAACTAGAACAAGTCTTCACAATATATAATTTATTATGTTTTTAAAATTATAACCTTCAGTAGCACACTAACTGTGAAAATGTCAGAAGTTGAAAGAAAGATGGCCGAAGAGTGTTGCAACTATTATTATTTTAATTTCTCACAATATCAACAGGGATACTTCTGCCATGATCAAATTTTTTAGTAGATGACATTTAACAGTTCTCGTCAGATTATTTAGTGTACAAGTACATACATTCTTCTTTAATAAACCAATTTAGTTTCATTTAAGTCAGATTATTTCGGAAACCATTTGAAGTAATAATCACTAAGACTGCGTAAAGAAATACTATGTTTAATGAAAAACTGTACGTTAATTATTAATTTATTCAACTTTAGTATTTACAGTAAGTACAGGCCTTTTTAATGCTCAATAAATAAAATGAAATAACCAAGCTGCTATTTTTCTATCAAGGTTTACACGATAAAACTTAAAAAACAAGTAAAATGAAGACAACATTTTCGGCGCGTGGATACAGGATTAGGAATTGCAAATATTCGATATTTTTTGATATTCATACATTCTTTCACTTTATTTTACATTTATCATTACCAATAAAATAAGCATTAATTATATAATTTATTATTATAACCTATCACTCTATCTAATCAGTTGCCAACCATGTTACAATAATGTATCAACTAAAACAAACCAATTTATTTACATATAAAATTAAATACTTTAAAACAAACTGGGGCAGCTGCAGCTGTAAAGTGTATGCTTAAATATGTACTATGCGTTAGGTAGCGTCGCCGACGTCGGACGACGATTAGTAATATTAGCTTACCGACAGGGTTCCGAACTTAGGGGTTTTACTCTTAAATTTAGGGGGTAAATAAGTAAGATGGGATTTTTTTAGGGGTTATTTGTTTAGGGTTATTTTTAGGGTCTTTGTGAACCTTCATATTTCTTTTATATTTTATTTATCGAGAAAAATTAAGGTGTAAAGTATAGGCACTGGGACAGTCTTAACAGGCTAATCAAATTTATTTTTTACCTAGCGACCTCGGACTTAGTGACATCTAGTGTACTTAAAATCCAAGTACAGTACTTGGAATTTTAAATCGAAATGGTGGATGAAATGATCTTGTTCAATATTCAACCCATCTACTAAAATATTAGACTTATTCAAAGTCAACATGTATGACTTTATAAAATATCAGATTTTTCATTTTCGTCAGAAGAAAATGAAGTAATATTTGACGTAATAAATATAATTTATTTTTATAAATAAAAAATTAACAGAATTATATCAATTTATTTTTAGGGGTATTTCCTAGTAATTAGGGCAATTTTAAGGGTTTTTGAATTTTATTTACGCTTAAATATTTTTAGAGTTGGTAACACTGCTTACCGAATCCCGCAGAGCGTTCGTGCCTATACTCGGAGCGCGCGGGGAAAGGAGTTGCGAGCGTTTTGCATTTATTTGACACGTTATAGTTTTGATTATTAGAAAATATAGTTTAAAAAACTAAAAATTAGGCTTGATGGTAAGCCAAACTAAAAAGTAAAAAATAATTTCAATATAAGAATTAAGGAGGATAGCCACTGTGACGGACGAAAATTTAGTGATTTTAAAAATTATTTTTTTGACCAAGTAGAGGAATTTTGGATCGGTTATTTTTATTTTATTAAGTACCCATCTTATAATTTTTCCTCAATTTTTTATTAAAAAATATTAAATAGTTTTAAAAATATAAACGAAGCCGTAGCGCCTGAAAAAAAAATTCCCCCTCCATAGTCACATCGATTTTCAAAAGCCGGTACTCCGAAAAAAAAATTGTAATTAGTATTATGTAGTTATCGTTGTACGTAGCCGTTTTTTTATTTTGATATTTCACAAATGGTGACCGATTGACAATATTTTAATTTTTTCGACCGTTTTTTTGGTTTTCAAACAGTTTAAAAAATTGTAAAAAACAAAATCCTTCTAAGACGAATAAAATAATTGTTCGTCTTAGTTAATAATTGTTCAAGTTATTGATGCGACCAGTTCAAAAAAAGTGCACCACTTTTTCTGCTTCATATTAATGACCTGCTCATGCCCGGTATTTTGGGGTACGCAGATGATAGCACGGTTGTAAAGAGCTATATCTCTGATGCACGAGCCAGTGCTGAACAGATCCAGCGTCAAAGGGAAGCAATGGACAGCCGCATGAACCGATATCTGCAGGCAGTAGCCAATCTGGTAAGATCCAATCCAATAAAGACCCAGGCGTGTCTTTTCTCCGCTAAAAAGAGTCCTTTCGACTTGACTCCTACTTTTCGAGTTGTATTCGTGCCGATCATAGACCATCTTGAACTTCTCGGCATGTCATTGTCACCAACTCTCAATTTTGGCTCTTTCATTGAGGAAAGGGATCAACAAGCTATAAAAAAACTTGGCATTCTGGCGAAGGTTTAAGCCGGAACAGTTGCTCAATCTTTACCAAGCGCAAGTTCGATCGTGTTTGGAGTACTGTTCTCATCTTTGGGATGGTTCCGCCCAATATCAACTCCAGACACTTGAGTCCAATGAGAGGAGGGCCAAGAAGCTCAACGACGATCTTTTCAATAATAAGCTGAAAAGTCTTGAACATAGACGGAAGGTAACTAGCCTATCCCTTTTTTATAGGATACATTTCGGAGAGTGTGTAGCAGAATTGCACAGCCTTGTTCCACTGTCCCCATTTTTTCATCGCACTACCAGACTTACAAACAGGCACCACTGTTATATGGTTGATATTCTAAAGAGTCGCACTAAGTGTTTTGGTTCCAATTTTATAATCTGTACCGTTAAAGAGTGGAACTCTTTGCCTGAGTCTGTGTTTTATGATAAATACAATTCAGGGGTCTTCAAGTCACGAGTGAATCTTCTAGGCAAGCGCGTCACATCCTAGATCGCATCGACGCTTATTACCAGTGGCGTAACTATAGGGTGGCAAGTCGGCAAAATGCCACGGGCCCCCAGCCCGAAGGGCCCCCCGGTCAGAGGAAATCTCAATTCCCAACATTTATTATTACACATACACATTACTTAAGTAAAAAAAAAGTTTTGTCTTTAATTTATTTGTTACCCTCTTAGTTGCATACACAAGTAAAAAAAATATACCTAGGTATTAAACTTTCAATGCATTAGTAAAAAAAAAATTTAACCCAGTTTTAGAAAGAATGGTCAAAATCCAATTACTCGTAATAATTTCGGAAACATGTGTGTACAAACATACCTCAAAAATGTGTATATTGGTTTACATTTATATTCACTGGGCATGTCTCAGGGTGTCTCGCTGAGACTAGGTATACTGCCGGCATTAAAATCAGTGTTGCCGTTTTAGCGCATTTCGCGCTAGATAGTGCAATTCTAAACTCTTCAGCGCTTTTTTTCTCAATACAATGCGCTAAAAAATATTTTTCGGAATCTAGTAGAAAATTGTAAAAATTATTGACGATCGTAAATTTAAGCCAATAAGTTAATTGCCAGAGCCGTAAAACGTTAGGAAAATAACGAGCTGGGAATTCCCCAAAGGATTTAGTATTCCCCGACCACAATGTTATTGATGCGTTTATTATTTTGTCTCTTTTTTACATTAAAGTGTTATGTTATGACTGTCTCTGATTTTACTAACAGAGTTCAATTATAATGATACGTCATCAGTTGAAAGTTCTTAAGAAAAATTGCCACACTTTTATGTTGCCTGAACACGGTTTGAAGAAAATGACTAAAACTGTAAAAAAAGAAACGGCATCTGGTGAAGGCACACCAACCGCACCCGAACGTAATGATGACCAGAAAGATATTCAGTTATTTAATTCAGTTGATTTTGATAAATGTAATAATTTAAATTTTAGCTGTGAATTTTTAATGGCAATAAGAGAAGATGTGTTTTTATGTGAATTTATTTAACCATTATTAATAATGGTTAATAATGGTTAAATAAATTCACATAAAAACACATCTTCTCTTATTGCCATTAAAAATTCACAGCTAAAATTTAGCGCAATTTTGAAATGAGTTTGGTGTATTTTTTTCTTTCTCAAACGGCAACACTGCTTAAAATTTATGTTGGTAATACTTGTTGATGCTTGGGGAATCCCCGATTCGAGTTTGTATATATGAAAAACTCCACTATTGTATTACGCAAGAACTCACCAAGCAATTAGCAGTTTATTGTTGTAAGAATTGGTTGTTTGTTGCAAGTGAGGATATATTTAATTAGTTTATTGTGAAAATAGGTTGACAATGTCTACTCGGTAAGAATTTTATTCTAATATTTAAAATAATTTATACTATTACAATTATTTTAATTTTTAATCTACCCATAAAATTAATCATTTACATCGTCGGTAGGTATCGGTAGTAAAGTTTGAAATCACAAGTAACGAAATTATTATTTAAAATAATGATTCTCATCGCGCATTTCAAAATCAATTCACTATTTTGACCTTCGTAACCACCAAAACTATTTCGGTACCTATGTTCATCGTTCTTTCAAAACTTACAAAATTTGACACTTGAATTGAACTTTGAACAATCGGTGGACTTTCGTTATAAACATTTTTACGGTCGCTTTTTTGGCATTTGTTAGCAATTAAGTAGATTTTTCAATAAATAAAAACTATAGTATTATTACAAACTTTTTGCGGTTTTGTTCTAGAAAGTATCAGAGTGGAACTCAGAGTAAACAGGACTGGAGTAGCCATTAGTCAATTTCTCGTACATATTTTTCTGCCATTTTTTGCGGGGGGTGAGGTTACTACTACATTCAATGCCAGCACACAGGAACAAAAACTCTTTGCGTGTTTACAAACGCACACATGCATAATACGACAAACATATTTAAAATACACGCACACGTGCTTAAAATAGTGTGTTAACGTTCTATTCAAACACACGAATGTCATTGTGTGAGAAGTAACATGACATAGCACGAGAATATCGATATCGATAAATCAGTTATGTTCAATGAATGAATGTATTAACTTTGCGTTAGGTTTCCTACATTATGTATTAAAAAATAAATTAAATTAATGATGATATTACACGCTACAACAGTCAGTTTCGAAGGCTATATCCATAAAATACAAATTGAAACTTAATAGTTTATTGCATTTAAAAGATATTTACAATAGGTGTTATTATATATAAAGAATTCACTGTGGACCCTTTCGCGTATAACCATAATGGAAAGGAGTAACACTGAAACATTATTTTTAACAAAGCGATAGTCAATACAGTTAGTTTTCTCAGATTTTTACTTTGACGGATTGATTATTTGTATTTTTTGCGATTTGCTTACATCACTTTTTGCAGGTATTTCCTTTTCAACTTATTCTTTAACCTAAAATTAATACATTTAAATGTAATCAACTAAAACTGTTATAATATAACATGTTAATATCTATTTGAAACATAACTAGTTATATAATAAACTAAGAGG
The DNA here is from genome assembly GCA_927399485.1 of Calamotropha paludella. Taxonomy (NCBI): domain Eukaryota; kingdom Metazoa; phylum Arthropoda; class Insecta; order Lepidoptera; family Crambidae; genus Calamotropha; species Calamotropha paludella. The sequence goes on along the minus strand of OV656830.1, from coordinate 7,494,820 downwards.
ATCATTCAAGAATAACGTTGGCACAGCATGGGCAACTAATCTTCTTCTATTGTTAGATAATTTTTGAAACTGAGACAAAAATGTATGGAACATATAGTACTTGTTCTTGAAGATGCCCAAGATGCCCTTTTACCTATTACAAGCATGAATCCATTTTTTTCGTATGCTGTATTCTTTAGGAAAACTGAATATGAAAAATTAGATTTTCCGGGCATGTCAAAGCTTAAAGTATAAATACCAACAATTAGTATGCCGCCTAGGGGCAGAGTATATTTGCATGAACTACACATACCGATCATTTCTAATTTTAATACTGCAATACTATTTCCAATAGCTTTCATTTATGTACAAAGGACTTTTGGCACCACATACCTTACTCCTAGTATCTTGAAGTATTGCAGTTGGACAAGCCGGTTTTTAAAAGGAGCTATAAATGCTACAATATTAATAAAAAACTTAACTTAAATGTTGACGATGACATTTAGCTATTACCATACTAAAATGTCATCAAAATCAGTCGCGTAGTTTTTGCGTGATGCGTGCTCAAACATACATACAGACAGACAAAATGTTTAAAAATTAGTGATTTCACTTCCTCTACTCTCATTACTAGCCATTTGGTTTAAGGTGGACTTGACCTGTTTTATTCTATATCTTGACAGTTTTATTCTCGTATGTATAATATCGCAGGTAAATAGTATAATTCCACACTTTACATACGGCGTCATCAGTTTAAAATCACATACCTCATTCTAATATGAAATCATCATTAATACCTGGTAATAATTACCGAAACAAACTGTAATTTATCTAAGCTGTATTTTATTATCGTTAAGAAAAAGAACTAAGAATAGAGTATCTGTTTTTTAAACTGATGACGCCGAATGTAAACTGCGGAATTATACAATTTCCCTGCGACATATAGATTTAAATTAAAAATACATATTTTCAATTTAAGTATGTTACTTGCATTCATACATTCATTCATTACTCACTCGTAAAATCACAATATCGATGAAGTTGTCATCACTATTGTGCAAATAAATATTGTACAAATTAATAAGGGTTGCTGATTACAAAATAAAAACAATTTGCCCTGTGGCTCGAAAAAAAATTTTGATTTCTCGGAAATGATCTGGTGTGGCGATGTTACCCTTTTAACCGTGCTTTTTTAAGAAGTCAGGGACACTGTAAGTATATACAGCATTAGTACTCTTAATGTTTATGAGCGCCGCCCAGCATGAATAACAGGGCAAATAGTTTGATTATTATTTTAATTTATTATTTTATTTATTATTTTATATTACCATGTTGTGTGGCAAAGAATAGGCTTCAAGCAGCCGCAAAAGTGTAGGTATGTACTTAATAATAAACTAAAAATAAACACGCAACATACATTGTTAAAACGATATTATAATTGGTAATTAATTAATACAAAATTACAGTTATTTATTACCAACAAACTTTTTCTAATTTTTGTCTTAATTAATTGAAATGCGATAATGGTCAACCCTAGGTAGTCTCGTGGGGAGTGCGGCCGTGACGTCATCAAACGAACTTTGAGCGCGAAATTTGAAATTGTAGTCTGCTAAAACATGAAATTATGAATTAAATAATAATCAAATCCTAAAAATTATACTTACAAATGAAAGGTGACGCCGTCTTTTTGCATACTAGATATTTTCGAATTTTTTTTACAGTAGAAAACAGCACAGGCAGGCGTTTTCGTGGGAGCTCTGCACGGTAAGACGTTCTGATTAATATGATTTCAAAATGGCCGCTCAACTAGTTTTATATAACGCACAGGATTCCGATGCTTGTGCGTTTGGCAGAGGGGTAATGTTAGGCAAAGGCTACTCCAGTCCTGTTTACTCTGAGGAGTGGAAGCGAAAAACGAAAGCGAAAGAAGGAGTCTGAAGAACAAAATAAAAAATTACCTAAAATAAGTCAGTACTTTAATAATCAAGATAGTATACAAGAAGAATCAAATGAACAGCGCGACGGAAAGGCAGAAAATGATGACATAAGTGGCAATATCGCAGGGCCCGACAACAGTGAATATTTAGATTCAGAGCAACCACAACCAGGTACGAGCAAATCTTTAAATGAATCATGTTTGGACATAGAAAAATTAAAATCTTTACCGCATGTTACTGATAAAGGTAACTTTAAAGAACTCAATGATCAAGTAAAACGGTTTGTGATCAAAAACGGACACTGTAAACCAAAAGGCCCCTTTTTAAGGGATAGTAACAATAGATCTTTCTTAGATAAATATTATTACACTGTTTCTAAATCTGGCGTAAAGTTAGAACGTACATGGCTGTCCTATTCTCTATTGCTTCAAAAAGCATATTGTAAACCATGTTGGTTATTCGCAAATAGGGCATCTAAAAATATACAAAATATTTGGATGGAAGGCTATGATGATTGGAAACATATTGTGGAAGCCATAGAAAGACATGAGACATCGAAAGAACATTTGCATTCATGTTTTGTACATCGACAGTGGCAGTTACATGGAACACTAGATGAAGAGCAAGAGTCCATTATCAAGAGAGAAAAATTTTTTTGGCGCCAGGTACTCACTAGACTCCTTGATGTTACTCTGACACTTTCAACCTGTAATTTAGCTTTTCGTGGCCATAAAGAAACGGTATATGGCAACGATTCTGGTCCAAAAGGAATTTTTTTGAGTATTGTTGAGTTATTAGCCAAATACGATCCTATTTTACAAGAGTTGCTAAGCAAACCTAAGGGCCAGATTAAATCCAAAAATACAAAATGACTACTTACTTAAGTCCATAAATACAAAATGAGCTCATTGCTGTTCTGGTTCAAAAAGTGGAAAATGCTCTGGTAAATGAAATAGTCACCGCACCGTTTTATTCCATTTTGTTTGATACTACTCAAGATATTTCCAAAACAGATCAATTGTGTGAACTTTACCGTTACTGTGTAATCGAGAAAGATGAAAATGGAACTCCAAAGGCGCTCGTAATTAAAGAGTCATTTTTAGGATTTCATGAGGTTAAGGATCAAACTGCCTTAGCAATGTCCAAGCAGATAATAAAATCCATAAATGACAAAAGTATTTCTCTAAGTGCCGTGGACAAGGGTACGATGGAGCTAACACCATGAAAGGTACTTATGGCGGAGTTCAAAAACTCATAAGAGATATAGAGCCAAATGCAGTGTATGTCCATTGTGCTGCTCATAATTTAAACTTGGTAGTAAATGATGCAGTAAAAGAGGTCATAGAAATACAAACATTATTCGAAACTGTGCAACAAATTTATAATTTTTTTGGCCATAGTATTAGACGATGGAATATATTATCTAGTTTTATATCTGACAACAAAAAAGGAGAAACCGTTGTATCATCAAATTCAGTAACATTAAAAACAATGAATCCAACTAGATGGGCAGGACGCTTTGATGCCATGTTTGCTTTAAAGGTTCGATTTGTTGATGTTCAAAAAGCGCTAACAAAAACCATTTTATCAAATTCCAAATCAGATGAGAGAAATGAAGCTATCTTGCTAAAGAAGAAGGTAGAGAACTACAATTTTATTATGTTGCTGGTTTTCCATTGCAAAGTCTTACAAACCATAGACGCGGCTTCTAAAGCACTTCAATCTAAAGCCATCGATCTTTCAAATGCTTCAAAGCGTTCGCAAGTCTGTCTAGACGAACTTGAAAAGTATCGACATGAATTTGAAGATTTAAAAACGGAAGCAAATAGTATTGCAGTTAAATGGTCTATAAACCCTGAATTTCCTAAAACTCGTCAGAGAAAAGTGAAACGTCATTTTGATGAAATTTGTGAGGATGAACGTCTCCAAGATCCTGAAAGCTTGTTTAAAGTGAACGTATTCTATCGTGTATTAGACATCATCATTAATCAACTTAGATCGCGTTTCCTTGGAATGAATGAAATTGTTTCCAATTTTAGTGTCTTGCAGCCTGCCACTTTGCAAAACTTGAATGATACTGATTTATTGGAAAAGGCTTTAGCATTTGTCCATTTATATAAAAAGATATATCTATGTCGTTTTCCAAAGAAATTTTCAGTTTTCGATCCTCTTTTAAACACGAAATAGAAAGGTCATCTTCTATAAGAGAACTTGCTGACTTATTAATAATAAAGAATCATTTTATATCTTCAAGCTTTCCTGAAGTGTGCACTGCATTTCTGTTATTTCTCACCATTCCTGTAACTACGGCTAGTGCCGAGCGATCATTTTCAAAACTGAAATTTGAGAAAAACTTATTTAAGAAATTCTATGGGACAAGAAAGGTTAAGCAATTTGGCTATTCTATCCATCGAAAATTCTATGGCCCGAAATTTGAACTTTGATGATGTCATTAACACTTTTGCTGAACAGAAAATCCGAAGAAAGGAATTTTAATAATTAAAATTGTGTACTTAAAATAAAATTGTGATTTCAGTTCAATATGTAATTTAAATTAAAAGTGAATAATTAGAAAATCAAGAAATTATAATTATAAAGTTTGTATGTACTTACTTCACGTAGTGATTTATTAGTTAACTCTTACAAATAAAAGTGTATAAAAAAATATTATAAAATAAAAAATACTATTGTTGTTGGTTCAGCTTCTTTATATATTGGGGAAGTGGGAGGGCCCATTCGATGAATTTGCCACGGGCCTCGAACGGTATAGTTACGCCACTGCTTATTACCATCAGGCGGGATAGCAGTCAAGCGCTTTACTATTAACGATTAAAAAAAAACAAACAAAAAGTGGTTGAGATCAACAATAATTGAAGGTCCATGAAATGGTCTTCGTATAGTCAGTGTTGTAAATAGTATGGGCGATTTTAACAAGAGAGACGCCATCAACCGTTCTGCTGAAGATGCTCAAAAGTACACACTTATACCTCATGTATGCGCGGGAGATCCAATCTAAAGAAATGTCATTGCCCCCCCTGGGCCAGAAGTTGGGTACGCCCTTGAATATACTGAAAATAATTATGCTATAAGAATCCTTTCGTGTGTACGCGTTTCTCATACGTATAATCCCCGGCATTTAAGTTGAACATGATTTTGAAATCACGTGACATGCGCAGTAGCAAGTTTAGGTACATTATTCACTGCTGCGCATGTCACGTGATTTCAAAATCATGTTCAACTGAAATGCCGGGAACTATACAATAGTTTGTGTTGATAATGTATGCGATAAGCATGCAAGTAGTGTCGAGCTGCAAGCGCAGTTTGTTGAGATCTTATCCCCCAAAGGACAATGTAATTTATATTTGTGTAATTTGTTTTTATAATATATGTGTTAAATGCTTAGGTTAAATCTAAGCCGATTTTTATAACACTGTTTTATTTATATTGTGTATCTTAGTATATAATAATAATTATATATAAAAAAAATATTTCTGAAAGTTTAAGCAGGAATTCATTTCTTGATATAAATTTCAGCAATACTGATGCTCCTAGCTGCAGTTGTGTAAAGAATACATGGGTACTCTTAACATAATGTTCCATCATTGTTCAGTTGAGCGACCAAATGACGTTGGCAAATGTTTGCAGTTATCCACTTGATGTAATAAAATAAGCAATAATACGCTCGTCATTGACATTGAACGGTACATTAATCCTTGAACTTAAGTTAATTGTTAAATATCATATGAATCCAGACAATAGAAAGAAAGAAAGAAAAGAAAGAAAGAAAAACATTTATTTCGGACTCAAACACAATAACAAAACAACAACACAATGTATATAATCAAAATAAGTAACAACTTAAAAGAGAAGGATACCTACATGTTAAATAGTAAAAAGATAAATTAAAAAATGATGATAATAATACAATAAAATAAAAAAATACAAATATGGTGTGTCTGAGGCCAAAAAAGGACCCTGTCTCAGCATAAAAGCCTCTGCTTCGTTCGGAGATGGAAAGAACGAACACAGGGGCGCTGGTATTCTGACAGGGCGCTTGAGTAGACGTCACCGTTAAAAATTTACAAAAAAGAAAAAAAAACATAAAAATAACTTTTACAAACAAAAAACTAATTACGGACACAAAAACAATCACTATAATAAACACAAACTACCACACAACATACAATAAAATATAAAGATAAAAAAAGTAATTAAAAAATACAACATACTTAACAATTTACTAAAAGAAAAAGAAAAAAAAGAAACAGCATTTACAATCTGGAACAAACGTGTAAATAGTTGACCCACTCTGAGAAACACAGAAATATGACGATTTTTTTCCAATTTAGACTGTAATAATAGGTCTTTACCTATGAATTTGCCGTTCTTCCGTACTGGCCATTTCAAATCATAATATTTTTTTAGATGAAAATTATAATATCAAATTTATTTTATTTTAAAATCGAGACGTGCCTTGCACTGCTCAACAGGCCTCAGAACAATAACTAAAGCTATAGAAGGAGCGCTAAAATAAAAACTGTATAACAGCTCTCGTATTCACTTAAAGTAATCTAACATACATGGGTAAGAGCGAAATAGACAACAATTGTAAGGTTTTATTTTCACGTCATTGTCACAAACTCTCAAAGTACAAATGTCAAATGGTTGTAATTTGGTTGTAATTTATACTACCAAATTAAAAGTACGTCTTTGATAAACGTTGTTTCTGAAGTAAGACCAAATTCAATGCGGTCGTATTACAGTGGCTGAACAGAACAGCTTTGTGAGCGGCTAGCGTGAAATTATATTATTTTACGAGGAAGTTCGTGATGAAATAACAGGAAAGTGTGCATATAGAATCTTCAGACATCTTAGAGTCCGCGTCCAGGATGGCTTGTGTTGTTCCAGACTGCAAGTCTCATACATCACGAAAAGAAAATACGGATGAGGTGTTATCATTTCATCGGTAAGTTTTGTTTCTAAATTCTCATATTTTGACAATATAACAACGGTATATTCAAAAAATTGTAGTAAATTAATATTACAAATAGATTTCTCCATGAGTTTTGGTTTAAATTATCTTATTTTCATGCCTTCTGTTTTGTATATGATAGTATGATAGTGATGTGTTTTTTGTTATCGATGTCAACATTATTTGGTTTTTACTTTTTGCTTTAGTTTTCCCAAAGATAACCCTATTAGAACTGAATGGATACGCCGTATATCAAGGAACAATTGGACACCGAAAGCGCATAGTCAGATTTGTGCGAAATATTTTAGACTGCAGTCATTTGAGTCACATGAAAACATTAAATTTCGACGGCTGAAAGCAAATGCTATACCCACATTACATTTACAGAACATGAAATTGCTCCTTTTTTATTCCAAACATTATCTTAGTCCTGCTTTGTCATATAATTTTTTCGATCCTACCAATAAATATTCCTATTTTTAATTAACATTTTGGCACCGTGTATTCCAAATAATAATGATAGCTTATTTACAATAATATTTTTGTGTTTTAGAAACCACTACCGGATTCGGAAGGAATTATGAACCACCAAGTAAACGCCCCAAATCTATGACCACAGTTGAAACAAATACTGATTCCGATATCTCTGAACTGATATCTAATTATCAGAAAATTGTAGCAGATTATAAAAACCAAATTGGAATATTAAAAAAGAGTAATAAAGTTGGCGTAAGTGTATCGTTTCTGAAGAAGCATACTTTGAAGGTGATAAAATAAATTTGGATGAATAACAAACATTTTGTATATTATTGATCTTTCCCCGATACTTCCTTGACAGAGTAGTATATAAAAATATGAAAATAATAAGTAAATATGTATAAAATAATAGTTGGTTAATTAAATTACAATAATCCACAAATTTTCTTTTAAAATTTTTCTTCTTTTTTAATCTATACCTATAAAAAATATAATGTTGAATGTACCAATGTAATGCTAGAGGTCTAACTTAAAATAGAAACATGTAGCCTAATATGCTATACCTATACAAGATGCAATTTTTTAACTGTACCTACCTGGTTTCCCTAGATACTGAAGACGGCAAAGATGCATTAATTGTATGGGTGATTACTTTGAATAATAGAAATAAAAATATAGAAAAAAATACGCTTAATTTATATAATGAAAAACGGCAATTTCATAGGTAAAGACCTAATATATATAGTTTTATATCAATGGAGAAAAATCAACAGTTTCTGATGATTGACGTGCTTTTGCTCATATTACTTAGTCGTTAACTAGTTAGCTATTAAGTAGCAGTTAAGTCACAACTTAAGTGTACCAATTTAATGTCCATATTTATAATAATATTCATTATGTGATGATAGGAACCCATGTTAAAGTGCACGTGTTGTACACATAGGATCATTCGTACCCCTGTATTTGATTTTGGCGAATAACTTAAAAAATAGCATTTGTTTGGACTTGAGCATCTCGCTAAGTTTCATTCAATAACTTATCATGTATTTTGTTTAGTAGCTGCCAATACTTGCACGGCATTGTCGCTTTCGCTGTGTATTTATAACAGCTTTGGATTTATCAAAAAGTTTTTTTATAGATATATTTTTGAACATTTTCTGGAATGAGTAAATATTACCGAAGTTATATTTTTGCGTATATTTTATTAATGTAACTTATATGATTATTTTTTCATTCCTACTAAGAAAGTGTCGTGCAGTATGCGATCACCATTCAAGAACCTTTTAGCACCAACGGCTATCGGTTCTTCTCGTTTTGTTCCACTCACTGCCATTTCACCTGAGACATCATACATACAATGTCGGTTACTTTACTTTTTCTGCGGATCTTCGCGTTTTTGATCCTATCACACAGGGTAACACGAAAGCATCGCTCACTTCATTGCCAGCTGGGTGACATCAAGCCTTTTTATAAGTCCTATAGTTAGCGACCATGTGTCACTCCCGTATAGTCATTCCTGACAACACACACTGGTCAAAGATATAGAGATAGTCACTGTAGGTTGCCAGGTGGAGCCGTCGTTGTGCGTTTTCCAAATTATGGTATTATATAGAGACTTACCAAGCGAGGAGCAAAAGTCCCCAGTTTGGACGATCCGTCCAGATGTCAACCTCTTTTAAGTTGAAATAAAACGATGAAAAACGTATGAGTTTAACGAACAGAATTGCTTTTTATTTTATTTATTGTAAATCCAATAAGATGTACACTTATTTTGACCTCAAGTCAAGTTACATTATGTCAAATAGCCTCTATCAATTTATCGTCAGAGATAAATATCAAATAACAATAAATTAAACGCTGTTGATGGGTGCTGTAACATATTAGTATCTACAGGGATAAGACGGGGTTCCATAGAACGGTTTCCTGGAGCGTCTTTGAGGGCCGCGTCTGGGGTAAGGCGGGTTATCATAGGGAGGAGGGAATGGAGGTGGAATTGGAGAGTTGGAATTAGGAGGGGACGGAGTAGGAGAGGTTGGATTGGGAGAGGTAGGATTGGGGGAGGTCGGATTGGGAGAGGTCGGATTGGGAGAGGTCGGATTGGGAGAGGTCGGATTAGGAGGGGTTGGATTAGGAGGGGTTGGTTTAGGTGGGGTTGGATTAGGAGCAGTTGAATTAGGAGAGGTCGACGGAGGAGAGGGCGCTGGTGGTGTTGTGGAAGCAGGTGGTTGGTTTACGATTGAGGCTGAGCCATTTCCCGCCACAGCTATTGCTTGTCCTGATCCGACCACCGATGAGCTTGCATTTTGTGCGTCCACTATGGATGCCACGGCAATGATAAGCTGGAAGAAAATGCCATAATTATATTAGTTTATTATGAAATTTGATTATATTTTAAATATATCGTATTATAATTTTACTTAAATGTTTTACACGAATCCTGACACTGTTGACTGAGTGTGGCATGGGCCTTCCTTATATACGAGGGTGGGTCAAAAAGTTCGCGGAATGGAGGGTAAAACAAAGAAATAAAACACAAAATTATTTTTCCTTTTCAATGTATTCCCCCTTAACTCTAATACATTTATTAGACCTATTAATTAATTATATAAATACCTTCGAAAAAAAAATTATTTCTCTTTGTCGTCAAAATAGGCCGAAATTGCGCTCTTCACTTCTTCATCGCTGGAAAATTTCTTCTCTCGAAGATCTTTTTTCATTTTTGAGACTATTTTGACTTCAGACTATTTTGGAAGACATCTCTTCCAAAATAGTCTGGGGAGGTTTGGTAAAGAACTTGATGACTGCGCGAAACTCAATTTTCTCCATGGTGCAAATTTTCTTCCGGATTGACTTGTTGATTGATGTGTAGCTCAGGTAATTATGACTTTTTTTTTGAAACTTAGTATTCATACTCTTAATGAGTGTCACAACTAGTGCAGGTAGTAAAAAGTCACCTTTACCCCCTCCATGCCCCTCATTCCGCGAACTTTTTGACCCGCCCTCGTACTTGGGTACTATTATTTTATCGGATTTTTATCTCTTAGCTTATTAAGAGTAATATATGCATGAAGTGCATATTATTTCCATAGTCAGGTATTAAAAATAATGAAGTTTTTACATGTATTAATGAGTTGCATATTTTTATAATGGATTTCATCAGTACAAACATTATAATACTCGTAAGTTTATTATATCGCCACTGCCGGGTCACTTGAAAGAACGTTTGGAACTAACTTTCAACGATTTACTAACAGTGAGGAAACTGTATATTTTATCTACTGTTCTCAGAAGACACAGACACTTAAACTATGATCCAGGCTTGCTAATCAGAAGACGAGCACATATTGTTATTCCCCAAAAAACATGTAAAACGTACTTTGCTAGTAGACAATATTATATAATGTCAGGACACTTGTATAACAACACAAATAAAACATTGAATATTTATCCAGAGACCTATCGCAATTGTGTTATAGCAATAACAGATTTTTTGAGCGGGCTAAATTATGAGAGGACTGAAGAAATGCTGAATACCTTAAAATGTTAATCCTTATATAGATATGTATTATATTATATCTTTACACACACACACACACACACACACACACATAACACATACACACTATACATAAGTAACTTGTTTTAAGATTTACCTGTCAAATTAATTTTAATGATTTTTTCTTTCTTTTAACATAATGTAAGATATGGAAGAGCGGGGCCCTCTAGCACAAGTATTGTTATACTTAAAATAAGGCCCCAACCCCCATGTTTTTAGTGTCTGAGCAATTTGAAAGAAATATTTTTTTTTTTTATAACCGTCCACCGCACAGACGCTGTCTTTATTGCTTCTTGGTCTTAGAATAATAATATATTCTAAGTTCGCGGTCCAAAAAACTGCCCACCCTGCGGCACAGTGGATCATCCTATATAAATAGTCAGTCATGTTATAAACAAATATATAGCATTGAGTGGTTCTCTCTGACCCCAACTCCCAGTCAAATTTCATTGTTGTCCTAGCTGTATATGTTGAGTTATGGGTCGTTCTTCTTTTTAACCGACAGTGAAACGACGTTTTTCTGTTTTTTTGGTTTTTGAACTATCCATAATTGTGTTATTATTGTGAATTTAAAAAAAGTGCATCTGTGTTGTCATCAGGACTAATTAAAGTTTCCTTTGCGGCAAATATTAATTCTCTTTTAATTTTGTTTTTTTTTTAAATATGTGACAGAGTGGCCTATTTCTGTGGAGACCACATTTCGGTTTACCACTCTGTCACGGCATTCTACGGAAAACAAACGAAAAAATATGTTGGTTGGAGAAAATGAAAAATTACATAATATTAATAGATAAGGAAAATATGGACGTTTATTCGAACCGAATTAAAAAACCGTAAATATCAATACTCCAACGAGATGCCATAATAAGATGAAGGACAGACCATTGTCGGTAAAATAGTAGAACGACCCTTATAAAAGTTTTCCCCGAAGATAATATGTCCGACCGGTTTTAAGGACACGACCCATTGTGCGTCGTGTACACCGTACCTGATTCACCACGAAGTTGCTAACAATTAGAAATACAACCGTTTCCAAAGGTTTTATTTACTCTCCGAAAAAACTATATAAGTTTTGGTACCCCATGTAATGATTTACCCTTACGAAAGTAGCTTAACTGCCGAAATCATAGGTAGAATTTGTTTCATTGTATTTCATTTTCTGAAATTATACATACTTAATCTAAAATTTTGCCAACCAGTAAGCATCAAGTTGTTGGCAAAACATCCCTTGTTTATTTTTTGCAAGTATGTAAGATGTTTACTACAATAATAATTATAATTATTTACTTTGGATAAACTGCTAACAATGTGTGTGAACTATTATTTACTAATGTGTGAATATATTGATATATGATTTCCACTTTAACTTTAACGGTGATTAAATACAAATAAGATAATATTCTATATCTAATTTAATTTATCATCTTCTCATGAGATCCATTACTATCGCATGGATATCCTTAGAATCTATTGTTTTATGAACTGTTTGTATAACATAAAAGCGTTTTGACTAGGAAATCAAATTTAACAAGAATTAAATTAGATGCACGAAAATTAGTAAAATCCATAATATACGCAAGTCCATAAAGAATAAAAAAAACGAATAACTTTTTACTTACCAATATTACTTTCATTTTTATTCCTCCACTCTCCACTTGTTTGAATATCATTAAAATGAAAACATCGCACCTCTTCTTTATATATTCATCAAAAACCACCTGTTCAATCTGCTTTTTTGATGTGGTGTTTACGTATAACATTATGAATTGATCCATTTATTATATTTTAATTATGAAAATAAACAATCTATGACATCATACGTTACTTACGGCAGCAGTTTCAGGCTTATGATATGGAGTCGTTGTACACAAAATTTTTTACTGCAATTTACATTTTTGTGTAAAAAGAATATGAAGAGACGGCGGGCGGCGGCGCAGCAGCGCTGGCGTCAGCCTAAGAAATACTTGAAAATATTCGGGGGTCTGTCGACTCGGCAGTTTAATTTTGGGGAACAAATGCAAAGATAGTAATGAATTTTTAAAAGACAACTGTTCGCCTATATGAGGCAACGGGTGACTAGAGAAGTGGCCATTTCTTAGCTAAGCGCATAAGCTTAGAAAATCAAAGTCGCCAAAATGTTACCAGTCAAATAATTTTTTAGCGAAATGTGATTAACCTAAAGTGAGATAAACCGTAAAAAACTTATTACGAGGACATTCATTGAGAATTTTATTATGTATTAAAACATATAAAATTAAATATTTAGACTATGCGCACAGGTGTGCAACACTGCGATATTTAGCAATATTTCTTCTAAGAGGCCCTTTAATTTTCCTTACATGACACAGGTCAACAAAAAATTTTCCCAGAGACGTGAGTATACTTTTCGAAGGATTTTGGTGTGCTGAACCCAAATCCGGTAGCAGAATTGCTCTATCACGTCAGGTTTTTGAGATATTCTAACCTGAAAGTGCAAAAAACCCCGTTTTCGCACATTTTCTGAGGTTATGTGATCCTTCCGTTTTTAGTATAACTAAAAAGCTACAGAGGTCATCTTAAAGTACAAGTCTTGAACTTTCAAATGGCGTTGAGTTTGTTTACAAATTCTTTTTTTTTTGCTGAGATATCGTATTTTGAAGTTCATTTTTCTCAATTTTGCTTCATGCTACCTATACTGTCATCAGTTTAGCTTAGATCAGTTTCAGATCTCATAAACCTGACGTGATAGAGCACTTCTGCGACCGGATTTGGATTCAGCACACCAAAATCCTTCGGGAAAATATACTCAGGTGTCTGGGTAAGAAACTTTGTCAAATTTTGTTGACTTGTGTGATTCTTCTTTTATTAATCATAAATATGTAAAATAAAATTATGAAAAATCTAATTAGCTAGCACAGTCTTACCTTATTTTTTATCCATGGAAAACAACATACCACCAGTCGGAAAAACTTGACTTTATACTATTCTGATAGAAAGCCATCTATGAAGCAAATCGCTTAAAATCCGATTTTCGATAAATGCAAAATGTCTTAGAAAGGAAACGTCAAAAACGTAGTACATATCCATATGTAGCAGAATATAATTATTTTTTAAACATTTAAAGAAATGTTTATTACTTTAAGTTTTCATGTAACGAGATCATGTTAACAGTTACGCGTATTAGTAGTTGTAGGATGTTCGCTTAGGTACGATTCAGACCGACCGGCTCTAATCGGACCGGTCCGGAAGGCATTTCACAATGCGGTAAATGAAATTGAAACTTCTAACAAGAAATTAAAGTTCATATTTCTGCCACATATACATTCCGCGACGGCCGTACGGCTCCGGTCGGCTCCCGCGGCAGCCGCGGAATGTATATGTGGCAGAAATATGAACTTTTATTTCTTGTTACAAGTTTTAATTTCCTTTACCGCATTGTAAAATGCCTTCCGAGCCGGGCTGATGCGAGCCGGTCGGTCTGAATCGTACCTAAGTTGACCACGAACACCGTACAGGTAGATGTTGTAGTTAGTTTCGTTGCTTATTAGTCACGCAGTAAGTGGTGGCTGGCACGACGTTGAAAGTTGTGTTGTTGCGGAGATTAAACGAAAGGATTACTTCACTTAGTTTATTAAAGTAGTTTGGTTAAGTTACAGGTAAAAAGGTAGTTAAAAGATGGGTCCTCTCTCGACTGTGGCCGATAGTCATCTCATAATGTTTAATTACAGCAGATAAAAGGTAAATTTAAAATGCTGACGCGTAACCTAATTTAAGTGTATTGAACTGAGGTAAGGAATGTGCGGTGAAAGACCGTACCTACATGCTCCCGACACCAAAAATAACTAGTCGAAAAAGGATCCCATCATCACAAAGTTGATAAAAAATAGAAAAATACATATAAGAAAGTTTACTGTACATAATTTATCAATTAATTAATAGAATCGAACTTAAACGCTATGTTATCTTGAGGTTGCGTTGTGACCTCAGTCGGTTGACTACTCGGTGAAGTGTTTTTTATGAAAGAGCAGCGACGTTTTCTCACGACCCACACTAACACGACAACTAACGCCGAAGCCACCAAAATATATGTAATAGTGTAATGATGTATGTCGTGCACATTCATTTCAAGGTCAGCATTTTCCTTCTATCTTTGCAGGGATAGCTTCTTATCTATTTCCTCGTAGTCAGCGTAGTTAGAGTTATATATCTGCAGTACAAAAGACATCAACGCTTCACACGATGTGTCAGCAACATTGACTTTTGTATGGGAAAAATTATTAAGTATTTCTTTGTGGAAAAACTATTGTTTAGATGTAGTTTGGGTCTAAGGGGGGGTTGATAGGGGTGGTCAAGAACTATATTCAGGAATTTTTATGAAGTCGTTGGGTAATATTTAGTCGAAAATTGGTTAGGTTAGGTTAGGTCTCTAAAGCAGTTTCCATGTTGACTTTGCTGTTGAACTAATTATGTGAGTAGATATTAGTTCTTCAGCTTGCAGCATACATCCTTGAGACATAGTTAAGATGCTAGACGTAGTAATGGTGCTCATTGATACATCGTTGCCGCATATCCTCTGTATAACACATTTATCTCAACATATGATTAGCCACAGACGGCGAATGCAACTTAAGCCAGTTGTCGCGACACCGCGCGCTTCCAATTTCACAGGGCAACTAGTACAGTCAATATGTAAGAAAAAAATTCGAACTCTCCGTAAAATGTCAAACCGGGATTTGACGACGCGAATCGTTAGGGGGGCAAGTAATAAACTTAATGTCAGATTCCCGAAGTCCTCCCTCCTGCTGTTTTTGAGAAAATCCAAAAAAAATTTGAAATGCATTTATCTCAGCAAGTATAAGTGCTAGCGACCCTTTTTTTTTTTAATTAAAGAGGACACCTTTTCTTTCATTGAAGTGACGTCATCCGACTTGAAATGCAAAAGCTAGGTGGCGCTAAAGTTTCAAAAAAGTGGTTTTTTGCTATTTTCATTATGAAATAACAATTTTTTTGCAATAATGTTAATGAGAAAGTTGTTTGTCACAAAATTAGCTACAACTTTTGTTTAAAACTTTTTTTCATACAACTTACCGTTTCTGAGCTGAAGCTTGTCGAAGTGTACAAATCGTACATTATGTGCCTTGGTATAGTGTGTTTGTCACACAATTCATGGATAGATCAATAAATTGTTATGTCTTTTTTCGTCATTTTTCGGAGCAAAAATTGCAGATTGACTGTACTAAACGTACTTTGTTGATCGAGTAGTTTTGCTTCGCACGGCGCCTTTTTGTTATGTAAATTATATATGGGTACAATATATAATTTACATAACAATATTTATGGCGGTACAAATAAAATTGTCAGTGTTTGATGTCTTCCTGTGACATCTTAATATATATAAATCTCGTGTCACAATGTTTGTCCTCAATGGACTCCTAAACCACTTAACCGATTATAATAAAATTCGCACACCATGTGCAGTTCGATCCAACTTGAGAGATAGGATAGTTTAAATCTCAAATTATAGTCGCAATTTTAATTTATTGCTAATTATTTGTCTGTTATTATTTGACAGTCACAATTATCTGTTAACTCCAAATAATTCTAACAGATGTCGATACCTTTCGACTGGGTTGAGTAAGTAATCAATAGATGGCGCTGCTATGGTAAATCTACGAACGTGTCATATAAGCTACATTTTAACCGCAAGTAGTTCGTTTACCGGACGCTAGATGGCGCTAACGGAAAAATATTTAATAATAGAAAAAATTTAAAGAATTTTGTCCACCCGTGCGAAGCCGGGACGGGCCGCTAGTAGTTATATATGTATTTTTTCTCAGGTTGACGGCGATGAAGTCAGCCGATATTTGAACCCAGTTTGCAGCTTTTTGTTTATCATGATTGGCAATGGTATTGCTTGGTACAAGGTAATATCTTCGTCACATACCAGCGGAATATGAATTTCAAAAAGAAAATATTTTTTGGTATTCTGCCTTTGACATATAGGAGACGATGAATATCATTGATCTCTTCTCTAATGTTGTTGACTGGAAGAAACAAAGTTCTAGGTAAATGCCCCGATATCTCAGTCAGCTATTGAATTAAGGTTACAGGTGTAAATAAATGTATATCCACGTGACCTTGATAAATATCTGTCAAAGTGTCCACGAACTTTTCTTCCATTCCTCGCAGGTTCGCAAGCAATAGAGTGGCTGTTATCGATGAGGAAATAAAGTAGTTGGTCACCATCAAAGCTTCCATGCCATTTTCGATTCTTGTGAAAGTGACGTTTGTTTTTTGTAGAAATGAGTTGATATTGTCGAACTGTCGTTTGATATTGGCTTCATTTTTATTGAGAGCTTTGTTTTGTAGTCCAATGATAGAAGTTTGATAGAAAATTGTTTTGTATTTCCCTGAATATCGTTGTTATATTTTTCAACAAATCTTTCATCCAAGAGGCCAAATAAGTCGTTTGCTAAATAACCGACCCCGTTTAGTATTCCACGTTTTCTTCTAGTTGACAAATGTTGATGAGGTGACAGTAACATAGTGTTGTAGTAGTTCAGTAGGTTCATTTCATGAGATAGTTGGTCAACCGTGTTTCGACAATATTGTGGTTCTATTTTTTCGTATCCGCTTTTCAGATGATCAAAATAAGTCTGCATGCTCTGAATGCTATCCCAGTATGTTGTTAAGTTATAATAAGTACATCAACAATATCCATTCGTCGTGTATAAGTTGATTTTTTCCGCTTAAATCTATACTAATATTATAAAGCTGCAGAGTTTGTTTGTTTGTTTGAACGCGCTAATCTCTGAAACTACTGGTCCGATTTGAATGATTATTTCAGTGTTGGGTAGTCCATTTATCGAAGAAGGCTTTAGACTCTAGAACATCACGCTACGACCAAAAGGAGCGAAGCAACAGTGAAAAATCATAATAACAGAAATCGACGCGGACGAAGTCGCGAGCAACAGCTAGTCGTGATATATGGGCCGTTTTTCAAGGCTTGTAAGAAAGCTTGTGTCAGAAAGGTGTTAGAAAATTTCGACGAGTATTCACAAGGCTCTGTAGCCTAATTGGGAGAGCACTCGGGTTACAAGTGAGAGATACACTTGTAACCCGAGTTAATTTTTTCTAACATTTTTCTATTTCAATAATTTATCTTATAAGATCGCATTGAAAAATGCATAAAATATATAAAAAAATATAAAACAGAATAACGTTACTCATTAGTTCATTTCATACAAATTAACAAATGAAGTCTATCGTTCTATTATCAATAGACAATCTAAAATCTAGAATTATCTAGGTTTCAGTTTCTGGGTGACTCTCATCAACTTGGTCTTCGCCAAGGTACCTATATCATATTATGCCAAGTGATTAGTGTGCCAAATGAAATTATTTTATACACATTGAATGGCGTTCAACACACTATAAAAAACCAAATGAATGTGACCTCTCAAAATTTTGTAAAATCACCCCATTTTTAACACGGTTTTATTAGCTTCACTTGTAACTATGTAAGAAAATCTTGGAATCATAATTTGACCCACTTTCCGGTCTTTGATTAGGATGAAATTTTGCACACGCTCTGAGTTCTGATGACAATACATCACTAGCTAAGACTAGCGTCATTACAAATCAAATATGGCGGCCTCCCCAAGATGGCGAACTGGCTGTTTGAAATGCACTTCCATGATATGGGTATCAAATGAAAGGGTTTGCTGTCAGGAATACGAAAAAACTAGTCACGTGACTTAAATCCAACACGGCGGACGTCTAAAATGCCAAAAGCGTGTTTTTTAGTTTTTTTAACTATTATTCAGTTTTAAATGAAGAATTGAATGTTTAGGCAATTTATTCTATAAAATGTTGGTTGCAATCGATATTCAATACTACATCAAAAGTTTAAAAATAGACAAAAATAACTTTCAATTTTATTCCTTTATGTCAAATAAAATAATGGAAAATAATAATATAGTCCTTTTGTCATTGACGACAAAGTTTGACGTAATTTCTATTACAGTTGCATTATTTACTAATTAAATTCCTATCTATATGACGGCGCATTGCTGGCGCCATCTTTAGAATTACGTCGGAACAAGATTTGACAGCTGTCAGTCTAGCGGAGCGTCGTGTCTATGGTCGGCGCGGGCATGTTGAACGTCACTTCGTTTGGGACGTCAACGGCAAGCGCACCACGCATCCGACGAATCGCTTTAGTTCCGCGTAATCTTGTGCCTTTTCTTAACGGATTTAATTTGAGATAGTATAATAAGTGATTATCTAATTAGCAGTGCAATTATTTCGAGGATATTTCTGTGATTTAAATAATTTGTGATAATAAAGTAATTTGTGGTTCGATTTCTCGGTTACTGTTGCTTATCCATATACCCACATACATCACTATGGCCGACCCTAATAAAGGCGAGGGTTCGCCTTTATCAGAAGTGGGATACCACGAGCCGTTGCAAAAGGAGGAACAACTGGCTGAGGAAAATACGACATTGAAATTATTGAATAGCATGGGAGCGCTACTTACTCGTATGGTAACGTCGTCACAGACACCGGTGGCAGGTGCTAGCATCCATTCCAATGCAGTGCAACTAATAGTGTTTAATCCGGATGAGACTGACGCCGATATAACAGGTTGGTGCAAGGTTACCGAGCTCATTGTTAAGAGTAAACGCCTTGAGGGCGTTGATTTGCTTATAGCCCTCACGGCTGCACTTAAAGGACGTGCAGCTTCGTGTCTGACTAAGTTGAATTTGAACGAGCTGACATGGGATACCGTTAAACAAAGTTTGATGGCAAGATTCTATCGCCCTAAATTATTTCAAGACTACTTCGATGAAGTTTTACGCTTCCAAATTGGTGCCAAGGAAACCGCATCTGAAGCTGGGCTACGCTTGTGGAATTTGATCGAATATATACCAAAAACTCAGATGTCGGAAGATGTTTTAACCGGCTTTGTAATATCAGTCTTGTGCCAAAAAGATAGTCTGTTGCGCCGCGAGTTGAACGCGTGTTCTATTACTACCAAAGATCAGCTTTTTAGAATCTTAAATGGCATTTCATTAAAGCGGCGCGCGGATGCTTCTGAATTTCAAGAACCTGATTTTAAACGACCTCGAATGGCAGATACTAGATTTCCCGGTAAATGTCGTTGGTGTGGAATTTCTGGGCATCGAGTAGCTGAATGCAGAAAACGGCGAGAAGATTCTTTTGCGACGATGTCCAAACAACAAGATGCTTCGATTGCGACGCGTGCTTCCGAGAGGACTTCGACTGTAAGCTGCTACATATGCAGCAATATAGGACACATAGCAACGAATTGTCCAGAAAAGAAGAGCGGTAATGGAGCTGCTGTAAATAAAGTAGTCAATCTTTGCGAGCAACGACTGTCAAGGGGTACTTTGAAGACGTCATCCGGTGAGCCAGTCACTTTTCTATTTGATAGTGGATCGTCTTGCTCTTTAATTAAAGAAAGTTTTTCTAATCAATTTCCGGGTACTATGCGCAAAGATCTCGTTTTTCTCACCGGTATTGGAGGCGATGACATAAAATGCTCCTCTCAAATTTTAAGTAAGATCAATATTGGAGAATTTTCGGGAACTCTGACATTTCATGTAGTACCGGACACTTGTCTTACGGACCCTGTTATAATAGGACGCGATATATTAGAAAACGGTGTTAGTGTTAAAATTAATAAACAGGACCTGATATTTCATTACAACGAACAGACTAATATTTGCAACTCTAGTTTTTCCAAATCAGATTTTACCCAGGTAGATACGGATCTGACAGGTAATGATAAGGAGGCCCTCGTTAAATTGTTGGATCGATACGCGGATTGCTTTATTGATGGGGTCCCTGATAGGCGAGTCAAAACAGGAGAGCTAGAAATCGAACTGGTAGACCCACACAAAATAGTACAGAGACGCCCTTACAGGTTAGCACCAATAGAAAAACAAATTGTTAGGGAAAAGGTCCAGGAGCTCCTCGATGCAGGTATTATTCGAGAAAGCTCTTCACCTTTCGCGAGCCCCATTCTCTTGGTCAAGAAAAAGGACAACACTGAAAGAATGTGTATTGATTATCGGGAGCTTAACTCCAATACGAAACCGGAACATTATCCTCTCCCACGTATAGACGAACAGATAGATCAGCTCAGTGGAGCATGCCATTTTACATCTTTAGATATGGCATCAGGTTTTCACCAAATTCCTATTCACCCAGACTCTATACGTAAGACAGCATTCGTTACGCCCGAGGGGCAATATGAATATCTCGCGATGCCCTTCGGGTTACGTAATGCGCCCTCGGTTTACCAAAGATGTATTACAAAAGCCGTTCAACATATTAAGGATAAGCCCTTAATTTACATGGATGACGTTTTATGTTATTCTAATAACATAACTGAGGGCCTTAAGCGCCTTGATGATGTCTTAAATGCATTGACTTCTGCTGGTTTCTCACTAAATCTAAAAAAGTGTAAGTTTATGAAAAATAAAATTGATTTTTTGGGATATTCCCTCCAATGCGGTGAGGTAAGACCAAACTCTCGCAAAATACAGGCTCTTGTAGACTCAGCCCAACCCAAAACAGCGACACAAGTCCGACAATTTTTAGGCCTTGCGTCATATTTTAGAAAATTTATTCCCGGATTCACAAACATTGTTGGACCACTGTATCCCTTAACAAAATTGAAAGGTTCTATAAAATGGGAGGAAAAGCATGAAAGGATCCGCAGTACTATCATAGGAATACTTACATCCTCACCAGTTTTAACGATCTTTGACCCAGATTTGCCCGTTGAATTACATTGCGACGCCAGCTCTGAAGGGTATGGAGCAATTCTAATACAAAAGAAAAACAATCTTCCACATGTTGTGGAATACTTCAGCCGTCGTACATCTGAAGCTGAGTCTCGCTACCACTCGTACGAACTGGAAACTCTAGCAGTAGTACGAGCGGTAGAACATTTCCGGCATTATTTATATGGCCGACATTTTAGGGTTTTTACAGACTGTAACTTATTAAAGGCGTCCAAATCAAAAACCGATCTAACTCCACGTGTTCATCGCTGGTGGGCATTTTTGCAAGCCTACGATTTTGATATTGTTTATCGCGAAGGGCGTGGCATGGAACATGCGGATTACTTCTCTAGAAATCCTTTACCAAACCCCAGTGATAATAATTCAGCTTCTACTTCGCAAACTTCCCTTAAGCAGGTAGCTAAGGCTGTAAACTTTGTGGAACTGCATCAAGGTTGGCTTGTTGTAGAACAAAAGCGCGATTCGGAGATTCAAGATTTAATTAACAAACACCATTGTGATGATTTCCCTAACACAGTTGGTCAGACATATGACGTCAGAAATGGCATTCTTTATAGGAAGGTTGTGAGGAACAAAATAGTTTCGTGGTTACCGGTTGTCCCTCGTTCCTTAATTTGGACTCTAATCAACCACGTTCATACTGAGCTACAGCACTTAGGCAGTGATAAAACATTGGACAAACTGTACGAACAATACTGGTTCCCTCAGATGTCTAAGTGTGTTAGAAAGTTCATTGATTCTTGCATTGTCTGCAAGGCATCGAAAGGTTCATCGGGAGCTCAGCCTATGCAGCTTCACTCCATCCCAAAAGTTTCTACACCATGGCACACGATTCATATAGACTTCACTGGGAAGTTAAGTGGCAAAAGTGATCGTAAAGAATATTGTTCGGTGATTATAGACGCGTTCACTAAATATGTGTTGTTGGAACATACATTATCGTTGGATGCAACTAGTGCGGTTCGAGCTCTCAGAAACGCCGTTTGCCTTTTTGGAGCACCTAAGCGCATTATTGCCGATCAGGGCAGATGTTACATTAACCAAGAATTCAAGAGCTTTTGTTCTGAATTTAATATTGAACTGCATTTTATAGCAACGGGTTCCAGCAGGGCAAATGGTCAGGTAGAAAGGGTCATGCGCACTTTGAAAAGCTTGCTAACGATTATCGAAAATGACTCTAACAAAAATTGGCGAGATGAAATAGGAAATGTCCAGTTAGCACTCAATACTACTAAGTCCACAGTCACAAAATTTACCCCAACTGAACTAATGTTTGGAATACGTTCGCAATCTTTAGGATTATCGCAAATTAGTTTTTCTGATATTGAGAATGAACAGCGAATCGATTTAGAGTCCGCTAGGCAAGACGCGTCTAGTAACATTCAAAAAGCAGCCGCATTGGATACCCGGAGATTTAACAAGGGTCGTGCAATTATCAAACCATTTTCGAAGGGTGATTTTGTTTTTATCAAAAGCAGTGAACGCAACCAAACTAAATTAGATAGGAAATTCAAGGGACCCTACATAATTACTGCAGTGTTAGATAATGACCGTTACGAGTTAAGGAGTATTAATGGTTCCAATCGAAGTTTTAAATACGCGCACGAGAACTTGCGACTAGTACCTCGGGGTCACGACGGGTTAGTTGAAGTATCTACTAGTTTAATGGCTGAAGAGGAAGCCATGACGGCGCCGGAGAACGTGGAAGTCAATGGCGATCACTTCGACAGACTAAGTAGTTGTGATACATTGACTGCGGGCTCCGATACCCTTACCGCAGAATCAGACACACTAACAGCCGAGTCAGATGTTTTAAGCGATACCACAGATCATGAAATATTTGAGCACGATGTCCAGATTCACGCAGAGCAAGACTGTCCATAACTGATAGGTATGTGTTATTTATACGCATGAGTTGCTTATCCGAGTATAAATTTAGTGAGAAGTTTTGATGTAATGTGCAAATGTTCAAACGGGAAGTGTCGTCCGGGCCATGTAGCTTTATGCGACTGGTCGTAGGGACACACTTGTCCGGTTTAATCTTAAAAGTTATCTAGAAGATAGTGTCGTCCGGGCCATACCAAAGGGTTGGTCGAAGGGACATACGGGTTCAACGCATTGGTTGCTTAATGGTATCGTCCGGGCCATACCAGAGGGTTGGTCGAAGGGACATACGAGTTCAAAGCATTGGTTGGTTGATAGTATCGTCCGGGCCATACCAAAGGGTTGGTCGAAGGGACATACGGGTTCAACGCATTGGTTCGTTGAGGCTGACGTCCGGTCCATGCGTGGTCGAAGGGACACTTATATTACTGTGAGAAACGAGAGGTCATGTGATACAGTGATGGTAAATGCTTGTCGGGATTGGACGAGCGGGTTGCTTAAACGGAACTGCTGATATAGGGTTTTCTTTTGGTTGATTGTTATAGGACCGCAATCCGAAGCGACCGAGGACGGTAGCTGGTCAGTCCGGCCGTGACGGCGCATTGCTGGCGCCATCTTTAGAATTACGTCGGAACAAGATTTAACAGCTGTCAGTCTAGCGGAGCGTCGTGTCTATGGTCGGCGCGGGCATGTTGAACGTCACTTCGTTTGGGACGTCAACGGCAAGCGCACCACGCATCCGACGAATCGCTTTAGTTCCGCGTAATCTTGTGCCTTTTCTTAACGGATTTAATTTGAGATAGTATAATAAGTGATTATCTAATAAGCAGTGCAATTATTTCGAGGATATTTCTGTGATTTAAATAATTTGTGATAATAAAGTAATTTGTGGTTCGATTTCTCGGTTACTGTTGCTTATCCATATACCCACATACATCACTATGGCCGACCCTAATAAAGGCGAGGGTTCGCCTTTATATATAATAGTCAACAGCGTGTATTACGTCAAATTAGTTCCTCCGTCTTGCTTAGCGGCTGGTGTGCCACAAGGTGTTTAGGTTCTTGCACTTAAGCTATTCTCGGCATTTACTAAGCAACTCTATTTATATTCTCTCCTTTTCACCTTTACGCGGATGACGTACAAGTAATTCTGATGTTGCAGATGCAATTAAAATCTTAAATGTGAAATATACTTTCACATTCACACCAATTAGCCTAGCCCAAAGTAAGCACTGTAAGGCTAGTGTTATGGATACTAGGGTAACGGACAGACATACATATATCATACATTGTTATGTAATATTTATAGAAATATATATAAACACCCATGACTCAGGTACAAATGGTCGTGTTCATCACACAAACATCTGCCCCTATCGGGATTCGAACCCAGAACCATCGGTGCGAAAGGCAGGATCGCTACCGTTCAGTGGTGAGGTGACTCCCAAAAAGGGACCCACTAGGTCACACGGTGGAGTGTAGTACAGCGGGGGGTTTTAGTGGGTATGCCCGTCAGCCTTCGTGACGGGTGAGTTCCACATAACCCCACCGCCCACCCAACGGTGGGGTATGCGTAAAGCATTTCCCCTCGAGAGAAAAAAAACGAAACAGTCGTCAAATCGTAATCTGAACGCTATACAGGAAAAGGGCTAGATCATTTTGCCTTATTGTAACATGATTCTAAGGTTATTATGGTTAGCAGCAGTAGATAAGCATCTAGGTTGGATTGGAGTTTGGTGCTACCACTCATCAATGATGGCGTCCAGCGGCGTAGCGTGGGTGACGGCCGCCCGGGGCGAAGGACAATTTTGCTGCCCTCTTATTTAGGTATTTCAATTTAATGTATACTATACATTACATAGATACATTAATTCTAGATAACTGTTCGGCAAGAGCAGTGATTATTTTGCATTATACAGTAGATATTTTAATTAAAAAAGTTTACCTTTATTTGCTCAAAAGTCACAGTGACCACTTTTACCCAAAATACAGGAAAGTCGCTGAAATATCCTTGTTATAGTTTTAATCGACTTTGCGGTAATAATACTTAATAAAACAAGAGATTTATAACTCGCAATACGCAATACGCCATTTTCTCTTTCATTCTCCTGTTATAGCTTATTTTACTAATAAACTCTTAAAATAAAATAACATATTTATTTTAACCTTCGGCAATGCAATTCTAAACAGAAACCTAACTGAAATTAAACATTTTATTCGAATGAAAATCGTATTCGTAACAAAATAAAATAAAATTGTAGGTATTCTTAACAAAAATTTTAAAAAATCGTACTATTAACAAAATAAAAAAAAATAACTATTAAGCAAGTAAGTAAGTATAAAAGAGTATAAAAGTAAGTATAAAAAAGACAATAGGTATTCTTGCATGTTAATTTAAAAAAAAATAGATTTTTTTTTAAAATATTCTTCAAATATGTAACGAAGGCATTCGTTAAAATCGATAATTTCTGTTATTTTTAAAAAAGATTTTTTTTCGGTCAAAAATTATGCATAAACGAAAGTAAATTTCAAAATAAACTGAGCGCCTTCCCATTGGTTATGACGTCACATGACATGAAGCCATGGGTTTGCCGGCAACATATATCTTTGATTATCTAATTTTTGGATCAGGTTTTTTTTATTTTATTAAGTACACATCTAATAATTTTCCCACAATTTTTTAATAAAAAATATGAAATAGTTTTAATAATAAAAACGATGCCGTAGCGCCTGAAAAAAAATGCCCCCTCTATGGTCGCATCGATTTTTCAAAAGCCGGTACACCGAAAAAAATTTTTTTTTGTAATCTGTATGAATGTAGTTATCGTTGTACGTAGCCGTTTTTTTATTTTGATTTTTCACAAAATGGCAACCGATTGACAATATTTTAATTTTTTCGACCGTACCTATTTTTCTTGGTTTTCAAACAGTTTAAAAAATAGTAAAAAACAAATTCTTCAAATCAGCTACGCTTCATCTTGACCACTACTAAGACGAACAAAACAAAAAAATTAGACATCGGTTAATAATTGTTCGAGCTATTGACGCGACCAGTTAAAAAAAAGTCGTTACGAGAAAAATGTGTTTAAATATTTTAGTCCATTTCTCTCGTAACGAAATCATGTATCTTTTAAAATTTACATACCTACCTATATTTATAAAATAAAAAAACCCCATTCAATAATTCCTCTACTTATTCGGTCAAAAAAAAATTAAATAAATTTTCGGCCCTCACAGTGGCTATCCCCCTTAAATTACGATTAATGCACTGAGCCAAGAACATATTCTTTTTTAACAAAAATTAATTCTACAAAAAAATTTTTGAAGTATTTTTCTTTTAAAAATGACTTGATTTAACGATTTATTCAATAAAAAAAACATGCAAGAAACCTATTCGCTTAAAATTACTGCTCCTCTGTCCACGGGTTTGCTAGCCATTCAGATTCTTTTATCACTGGCTTCAGTAATAACATTTATTCTCTGTTGCAGTAGGCCAATTTTCTTCATAAGAGTTTCTTGAGCTGGTTTACTTGGAACATTTTTAGTGATGTCCGAACAATCAAAGTTGTGTTTGGTTCCGTAGACGGGGTCTCCGCAGTTTCCTCATCAGTATTCTCATTTCGCTCATCGTGGGTAGCGCTCATCTTTCGTTTGACGGTAGTGCTTTCTCGTCCAGCGACTCCTACAATCGATTCCATAAGAGATGAATACGTGGATGAAGCTACAACATCCGAATCCTATAAACCAAGTGAAAAAAAAAATTAAGAATGGGTATTATTGAGACATGCGATAAAAAATAACATAATATACATATATACAGTATAAACACTATGAACTTACTTTAATAACACCGACTACAGCAATGTGCTTTTTCATAAACACTAAAGAATACTTACAACGAAAACAACATTAAATGACGTACAATACAATCACGGGATTCCCTGTAAAACGTAAACGAAAAGGGTTGCCAAGTTGGGAGTTTAATTCCCTATTTTTTTAAAAGAAACAATGTTACGTAACTTTTTGTAACAAAGACCCCCCTCCCGCCCTGTAACGCATCGTAACGTTTTACGAGACCCCCCTCCCCCCAAATTGCGTTACGTAATACTTGAACGCCCCCTGAATTGCACAACTGAGTATCCATCAATAAAACTTTCTTTGAATTGTCGAAGACATTCTCCCTGATCATTAGTCAAAAACAATTCAAGCACAAAATAAACTACGGGGAATCCCCGCAAGTCAGAATAGACGAAGTTGCCAGCAGTCGCTACAATATATCATTCAAAGAAAGGGGATATTGAATTCGTTACAAATCAGGAAATTTAAAATTTCGTGCTCTTTTCAATCGGGCCGTAGTTGCGATAAAAATATGAAATGTCATGTATGTTAACCGGTTTCATATAAAAGAAGAAGAAGAGAAATATCTGGTGCGTGCAAGAGAATGTATAATAATCAAGTTCATATGACAAGCCAATTTAATGTAGTTATTCATTCGTGTACCAAGTAGTTCACTAGTTCATCTTATGTGGTATTTCAGTAAAGAAGCGTATTCAAGCGCATAATCGATTCAATTACACTGATTGCATAGTGTAGAAAATTATCGCAAGAGGGCGTTGTTAGAATGGCTACCAGTAAAAACGCCGACCGCTTCTCACTATTTTCTATATTAAATGCTTTTAATAAAACAATTTGTTTTTGAAATAATAGATTAAAAAAAGTCGGTTTTTTTTTTTTTTTTTTTTTTTTTTTTTTTTTTTTTTTTTTTTTTTTTTTTGCCTGTAAAGTCGGTTTTACGGGCGAAGATTTTACGTGACAACGTCTTTTTCTCGGTAGAATATTTATTGATATGAATATAATTAAATTGCACAATGCGCGCGGCAGACCGATCATAGTTGAGTGGGAGAGAGACGCAAGGCATTCGGCGGGCCTCTCTCTCGTTCGGTGACTCATCGTAACGTTACCGAGCGTTACACTTTTTCATAAGTGACTCCCAGCCGCAACCAATTTATAAGACGTTATCACGTCAAAAATTGTAAATATATTCTATAATTCGTCTTATTTTAAAACCTGACCCTATGAAATGACATGAAATGAAAATAACTTTATTCAAATGCACTTAAAATATGTTTTTTTTAATTGTCCAACATTTTTACCTAACACCCATTCAGGACGTCTTTTAACTGACAAGAAGAATGGGCGAAAGAAACTTGTCAGCTTTAACAGAAGGAACGACATTTAAGTACAATATAATACGTCGTCACCATACAACATACTTACAACAAAGTCAACAAGTATCTGTTTTAAGTAAGTATTCCTCAACACTGCAATAATATACAGGGAATAAACGACAAATTTAAGAAAGCAACAAAGATTTATGTTTAGTATAAGACAATAATACTGAAGGTTAAAGCAGACCCATCTCCCGTTTTCGAGCATGACGCATTATGTAGCCATCGCTTCGCTTAATCATATCTTAGGGAACGTAACGACCCGCACCACATGCCACCACCTAAGGGGTCATTCATTTATTACGTAAGATGATTTAGGGGGAGGAGAGGGTCGTACATGTCTTATTTTTTCTTACAAGGGGGTGGGAATGGGTCTCAATAGTTCTTACGTAAGATCACAAAAATGCGCAAAGTTAAAATTATACTTTAAAAAAGCGCGGGCTACCGCGCAAGTGCCGAGGTTTGCTGGGATGCGTATAGATAAAAACTTCGGAAACTCTTTCGTTGACATAATGTATTTATTACTAAAATAGTTTGGCATAACGAGTTTGGCATATTTCTTTTTCCATAATATTACTTTTTCATAACTGATTTTTAGTAACATATGTACTGTGGCATAATTATAATTAGGACTTATATATTTATGCATAATTATAATTTGCACAATGTTTTTAGGCATAATGCCTCGCATAATAGTAGTTTATAATAAACTTTTATTTTATTAATGGTTCTTTGAATCTTAAAAATAAAAAAAGGGACTTTAACCAGTATTTCCTATATTATATAGTGTCAAAGTAGGTTTAGGTAAGGTTCGGTGCGGCCAATCCATAGGGAATGGTGTGGGAGAAAGAACGGGTTACCGGCGTGCGCAGATATTTTCCGGGCACGGTTGCTTTGGGAAGTACCTGTACCACATTCAGAGGGAGCCGACCCCATCGTGCCACGAGTGCAGCACTGCGGAAGACACCGCGCAGCACACCTTGGTGTTGGATCCTGCAGCGCGGCACTCTGGTGTCGGTGATTGGAAGGGACCGGTCACTCGACAGCATGGCTAAGGCCATGCTGGCGATCGAGAGGTCATGGGAGGCAGTAGTCTCCTTCTGCGAGAACTTCATCTCGCAGAAGGAGGCTGCAGAAAGGATCCGGGAGGAAGCCCAAAATGCGGTCGCAATGAGGACGAAGAGAGTCGGGAGAAGGGGGCACGTTTATGCCGCGCAAATCCTGATATAACTGGGTAGTGGGGTGGCCATCAGCAGACCGGGTATTCGTTGGTGGCATTACACACACCTCGCTGGCCTGTAGTGATGCCTGACTGCACTCAGGCATCACCAATTCGTGGTGGAGTCCAAAGGGACTAATCACCGGGCTGTAGTGGTGATTCCTAAAAAGGGTCCCACAAGGTCCACCGGTGATGTGAAGTACAGCGGGGGGGTTTTAGTGGGTATGCCCGTCAGCCTTTTACTGACGGGTGAGTCCCACATAACCCCACCGTCTACCCAACGGTGACGCATGCGTAAAGCATTTCCCCCCGGAAAAGGTTTAGGTAAGGTTAGAGTAATGTTTATGTTTATGTGTGTCTATAGGTAATCTTAGGAGTTACTTATTCTGCGTATGATGATTATGATTATATTCATTATGGTTTGATACCATTATGCCTTTATAAAGTAATGGTTGTGAATTTTATGCTTAAATATGATTATGCTGATTGTATTTATGATTAAAACAATTATGCTAAATTTGTTATGAATAATAATATGCGTAAATATCATTAGTATGAATTACCATATTCCAACATATTTTATGGTTTAAATTTTTATGCAAATGGATAGTGAACCAAAAACTTCGTGGCCGTAGTTTAAATATTGAAAAAGAAAAAGCTTTAGCATAGGAGCTGATGTGGAATGGGTAAACGTTGACGACGTCACAATCCTGAATAACCAATTAGAAGCAACACCTATTATTAGAGATGTTCCAGTATCAGATCCACTTTCTTAGTGGGTTTTGAGCTCTGGACTGAAAACTTATGTAGGTAAAGATGAATAATTAAAATCAAAGTTTATTTAAAATAAATATTATTAGTACCTTTATAAGTACAAATAAACATTTCTAAAAATTATTACTTTGAAAAATAAACCTTAAAACAAACCAAACGTGTATTTATTTTTGCCTTTAGATTCTTACGTAATAAATATTAAACAGGGGGGGAGGGGGTCGGCCTATTCTTATTTTTTCTTACAATAGGGGGGGAGGGGGTCAAAAACTAGCGAAAATAGTCTTACTTAATATATGAATGGCCCCTAAGAGATGTATTAAGAAGCTGGTCATACTCCAACTACCAGTAATAAATTAGTGTTAATATTAACAAATGCTAATAGTTGCATGACACAACCTGTAATAAATAGTGTCATGTTGAAACGATAAATATTACTTCCATGCATCGCGATCTATTAAATAATGGTTGACCTTTGGAAATGAGCTTATTTTTCACATACGTTTTAAATTTATGATAAAGCAAATTAACTATATTTTGTGGAATTAAACAATGCTACCTTTCCCTAAGAATGAGTCTCCTGCCTTTTGAAGTCTAAAACTTGGAACGGCAAGTCTATTTTTATTTCTTGTGTTAAAGCAATGTATGTCGCTATGTTTGACAAAACTATTGTAGTTCTTTCGTATATAGGTTATTCCGCCACAGTTAAAATATCAATTTCCTTAAACTTGTCTTTGAGAGAAATTCCACGCCGAAGGCTGTATTTTGCGCGGACAGCTCTTTTCTGTAACACAAGTTGTCGAAATAGAAAACAGAAGTAGCTGGTACATTCGATCTTTACCAAAGAGTAAATTTACGGATACGCCATTTTACACTACATTGACAAATCATCAGTCTGATTCACAATGACGAATGTTTTAGCTCAGCGGAAGTGACCCTAATTTCGAAACCAAATCCCGGTACGAGACATGGGTGTTTACTGAATAATATTATTCTTTGTTTAATATATGATGTCCATCCGTAACTCTAGTATTGTCCCCGGCACATAAGTTCAACATGATTTTAAAATCACGTGACATGCGCAGTAGTGAATAATGTACCTAAACTTGCTACTGCGCATGTCACGTGATTTCAAAATCATGTTCAACTTATTTGCCGGAGTGTTACCCAAAGCCTTACTTTTAGGCTCATTTGTGTAAATGTAAGAGTTATTTAAGTAAGTTAAGAAAGTGTTATTTTGACCTCTTTGACTTTTCTGACAAAGAAAAATGCAAAAAATTGGTTTTCTGCAAAGTCAGTTTACGGACGATAATTTTACGTGATAGCGTCATAAGAAAACATTGATGAGAAATTGCATACCTTTATGAATTAAATTGAATTATTATCACTGAATTATCATTATTTTGTATAATACAAAGAGGAGTTCATTGAATATTTTTTTTTCGATAAATTAAGATTAAGTTGTTGTAATAAACAATGGAAACCACATTAACTTTTCACTTCATGAAATGGAACAGAGATAGATGCGCCACAAGTCGAACACTTAGGCCGATCGTGCCTCTCTATCGCTTGTTTCGCGTTCTCTTGCACGCTCGGCTCAGGCGAAACGTTACACTTTTTCGTGCATGCAGCCGGTGTTCATCGATTCATAAGACGTTATCATGTCAAAATGCCTAGAGATTTTTTATTTTAAGCGATTGAAGAAAAGCGGAATATAGTTAAAAGAATTGTAAAATGAATTTTAAAAAGGAAGATACTTTGATATACGTTGTAGGTATTCACAATTTACTTCGAGACGATTTTATTTTCTGATATTTTTAATGTAATCCACGCTTTATATTGCATGTGTGCACAGCTGTTTCCAATAAACAAAAGAAGTATATAAAACCAAAATACAAATTATTATGCCGTCTGCAATTTTAGTTTGTTGCGGTATAATGAAGCTGGCAATTTTGGTAAGTTTTCTTGGTTTTTGTAATGAATTCTGCAAGAATATAACTATCCTGTGGAATACTAGTTTATTATGAGGATTAATTAATAGTTTGACTGCAATATTTTGTTAAGTCTGTTCATTCTAACTTGTCCTATTTTGTAAACAATCTTGGCACAACTTTGTTACAAAATCACCCATTTAAAAATAAAATAATAACAAAGTCAAAATCTATTACAATAAATCGTTATTATAGACTGAAACCTATTGAATCTAGTTATCAGTTGATTTTTAATGCTGCATTTTCAATAAAAAGGAGTACCAAGATTGTTTACCAAATAGAACAAGTTAGGATGAATAGACTGTAAGGGAATGTGCTGAAAAGAATAGAACAAAGAAGATTATTTTCTCTTCAAGAAGAATCGGGTTCTGACTATCAGAATAAAACTGTAAGGGTTACAGATCTTTTTATAGTAAAAATTGGTTCTGAAATAAAATACGATAAAAACATAGGTAGCAGTTTCTTTTGTATCGATTTTTGATACCTGTAAAAACACAATATTTGATGGTGTTGTTACCTAGAACATGGAGATGGCGTTAACGATTTAGGTTTAGAAAAAAATCAATGAGGTAATCAGGGTCTTGGTAGCACAATTGAATTTATTATTATTTGTATTTCAATTTCAATTATTTTAGTTAATTTTATCTT
Organism: Calamotropha paludella; assembly: GCA_927399485.1. Classification (NCBI taxonomy): domain Eukaryota; kingdom Metazoa; phylum Arthropoda; class Insecta; order Lepidoptera; family Crambidae; genus Calamotropha; species Calamotropha paludella. The sequence continues at coordinate 7,461,341 of OV656830.1, read as the reverse complement.
TTATATTTATTAATAATACTAATATAACAAAACAAAACTAAACTTAATTGGAAGATCAGGTTAGAATTGATCAGCAAATAAAAAAATAACTCGGCACGGCAAACGCTACTGCCCATTGTATGCTGCTGTGTTTTGTGGTCTATGGTAGGACGCGTGAGGGGTTGGTTATTTTATTTTGTCTATGGTTCTATTCTACCATAGAGCACGACTCCACAGTCATTAGCTCTAAGTCTACTCTAGGTACATTTTCTGATGTTTTTATCTGTAGGGCGAGCCGGTATCCCACTGTTGAGGACAATAAAAGGTGTCACGATGTTGTTATTTAACTCTTTCTAAACTTCTTCCGTGGTCGATTGCTTGCATACCGGATTTCGTGGTTAAGTCACTCTGAGGTTCCGGGTTCGATACCCGGCCGGGACAACGGGGTGATGTAGTGACGTCGTTGTTTGTGAATAACATAACTCAAATTCTTAAGGTACTTTGATTTAGAACAATATCGATCTTGATAAAATTTTTAATGTGTATTTGTTTGAGTCCCTGTTTGGTCCAAGTCTACCGTCTTCGCTAGTATTTAAAAATAAAGAGGAACATTTTGTGATGTGGTAGCTATAAGTGTGTAATAATGGTGGATTATTAACCATTAAGTGTTTGTGAACATGCACGAGTATGAAACGAATTCAGCAGTTTTAGACGGAGTGAAGTGTGATGAGTTGAAAAATTCAATATTTTTGTGACTAGAGCAGTTGATAGGACTACAGAATACAGAAGTCAACTATTAACATGGACCAAAAAAAATCGTAACCCAATTTATTATTCACCCACGTGCTACACTAGCGCCACCATAATTTAAACATTCTCAACGGACAATTTTAGATGCACATAGACTATTCTCCTTAACCTTTATCCTCCATAAAAATATCAAAATCAAAAAAACTTTATTTCATAGGCCCTTGCGGGCACTTAAAATCGTCAATTTTACAAAATCAAGATAATATTCTTCTATAATAAAGATAGCCCGTGCGCTAGCGGCAAGTACATCCTGTATATGCCGCTAGCGCACGGCTATATTGGCTGTATTCCGTAATACAAATCAGTACACTGGCCAGTTATAATGACGTCATGAATCCGTCGCCATTTTGAACTGGTCAAAGTGACAGAAAGTGTGATGTAACTTGCCGGGTATTTTCCCTCCCTCTCGCTCTCATACTATTTTAAATGTGGCGTCATTTTCTGACGTCAACGTGCTGGCCAGCATATTACGAAATAACAGTATGGTCGCAATTCGTCACGTCATTACTACTGGGCAGTATAGTTCCCGGCATATAAGTTGAACATGGTTTTGAAATCGCGTGACATGCGCAGTAGAGAATAATGCAGCTAAACTTGCTACTGCGCATGTCATGTGATTTCAAAACCAGGTTCAGCTTACATGCCGGGGACTGATGTATATTTCGGAAAAAAACGGGAAATTATATTGACCGGATTTTTATTTTTCAGATAACATGTTTTGCTTACGTTACCGCGAAACCACAACAACAGATAGCAATCGTTCAAGTCATTGGGGCAGGCGAGGCAGTCGCCGCGGCGGGGCAAGGGAGCACATCAGTTACAAACGCTTCCCCAACACCAACTAACTCCTCCTCCCCCGGCACTCCTGTCTCCCCTAGCGCCAATTCTCCTAACGCCACTTCTCCTATTACTATACCACCTAGTACTTCACAACAACAAATAGCTATCGCGCAAGTAGTTGGGACCGGTCAGGCGGTGGCCATTGCTGGCCAGGGTACAGCCTCAATCATAAACGCCCCCACAACTCCAAATAACTCACCCTCTTTTCCGTCCTCTCCTAGTGCCACATCCCCTACCTCTCTTAGTGCCACTTCTATCTCTCGATCAATTTTCAACCCTCCCATTGGTAGCTCTCCTGCCTACCCTCCTTTTGGCTTTTACCCTCCCTTTGGCCCTCCATACGATTATTCACCTATCCAAGGACAGCCGTGGCAATTTCTATAAAACAGAGAATGTCTTCAACCTCTCCTGGTCTTTGTTACATGATTTCACTACCTCTCTTCCCAAACACTCTTTACTTTAGTAAAAAATGTGTAAACTTTAACTCAAATTTTAGAAAAAAAAAACATTATGAATATGTTGTATTTGGTTGTGTTTGTTTGTAAAGTTTAATAATGCCCAGTACCGGATTTACCATAGAAGCTGAAACTTAGGACGGCAAAATTAGGGGGCGTCAAAATTGGTATCCTAAAAAAGGAATTAACGTTATTGTGAATAGTGCATCTAATTTTAGAGGTCAGTAGGGGCAGCAAATGTGTAAAGTCAGCACTGATAATGCCTCATAATTTTTACCCGCCTGCGCCAGAAGGAGAGTTATGTTTTACGAGAGTATGTATGTATAATTGTTTGGCACGCTCTGCAGCCTGAATAGTTCGATGAATTTTAGGTTAAGAGTTAAAATAAAAAACAAAATGGCGCCTAAATCAATGAGTTTTTTTTAATAATTAACAACAAGAAATAAGATATTATTATTCGCACTTTGAAATATACTATTATGACAAAAAAATATTAATGTTGCAAATCTTAGGTGCACACAGACTTATTAAAAGTATGCATGTGTTTTAGTAAGCTCTAATGTACCCACTGATTAAATATGTGGCAACACTTCTGTTAAAGTGATACCACTGCGTTGGTAAGTGGGATAAATTTGTAGTTGGGCTGTAACTGTCCACAAACTTTAGGGTACTACACTTTGAATTTGAATTGTGGACCTTCGCTCATAAATATTTGCAAAGGTCAAGCATATGTAGCTCTTAGTCGAGTTAAAACGTTAGCTGGATTGGCCATCAGTACGCTCGATTCTAAAAAACTTTTGAATCGGCCACACGATCAGAATTTTTTAATAAAGCATCAATGTTCAACTGAAATGAAAAAACCGTAAAATAAAAAACCGATTGCACTTAACTTGAGAATCGCCAAGTTGTAGCAGTCGGAATAACTTCTAGAAATGGAGCCTTAGAAATGATAATCAAATAATCATATTAGGGTAACGGATATACATACATATATGATACACAGATATGTAATATAATAGAATAATAGGAATAACAATCATAATTTTTATTTCAATAAGACATACAAAACATTCCTATTTCCCACATTGTGCATAGCCTGTCCTGTAAGGGAAGTAATTGGTTTACATAGCAAATTACTGCAAAACAGGTTACTATTTGTTGACAATTTAAATGAAATGAAGTATAAACAACCTAATTATACTAGGTCTGCAATTCTGCTGCTGTTTGCAAATACTGAGCGAAGCACTACCTTACCTTACCTCACCTAAATTTCATCAATGTAGACTCAGCGGTTTGGCCATGATCAGCTTTTGAATTTTTCTTTCGGTGATTATTCCTCCATGGTATGTCCGATTTCAAAACTTTTTTTTGCACATTAGTCAGGACCACGACGTGAGTTTTGGCGCCAAATTTCATCAATGTGGTATCAGCGGTTTGGCTGTAATCAGCTTTTGAATTTTTCTTTCGGTGATTATTCCTCCATGGTAGTCAATATTTTTTTTACATAGCATATGTCCGTCAGGTTATAATCATGTATGTTCATGCCTAAATTCGTTCGAATCGGTTGAACCGTTAAGTAGCAGGAGGGAGACAAGCGAAATTTGTGAGTTGCCTAAAAGAGAGCTTCGCTCAAAAATTAAAATAAAAACAAAAACTATATAAATAACCACGCAAGACTCAGATACAAATGCTATTATCTCAGACAAACATCTGCCCCTTCCGGGATTCGAACTCAGGACCGATATAAATAAAAACCCATGACTCAGGTACAAATGCCAGTATCTCACACAAACATCTGCCCCTTCCGGGATACGAACCCAGGACCGTCGATGCGAAAGGCAGGATCACTACCCTGGTACCAAATGATGCGGAATACATGGGAGTCCATTTCATATAGTAAGTTTTGAGTTATGTTTAAAAATAGTATCTTTATTACCGCACTTTCATATAAATATAAAAGAAATGATATTAGATAAAATCACATATTTTCTGAACATAATTATTGTAGCTAAAGCACTTCTGTTATTTAATTCATAATCAACGACGGTACTGTACACACATTCAATATTTAATAATTTAATTTAATAACTTATACTTTGCCCGATGTAGGATGATACTTTTGACAGTTGACACCTATATACAGGGTATAAAGTTGCTATTGCAATGTCAAGCCAAACATAAGGAAACAAACGCAACCTTAGTACGTAGCAATAATGAAGTGACACCTGTCAAAAGTATCATCCTACATTGGACAAAGTATAGTCAATGTTTACAAAACATCTTTCATTGTTTTTAACCCGAATTCGTCAGGCGTAGGCATCATATTGAGTTTGGATATCTGCTTGAACGCCGGGTGGTTCTTATCTCTCAAAAGTTTGAATAGCACGTTTTCCGAAGAACCGACGAAGCAGCCGAGGTTTTGGAACCGCTGGAAAGAAACCGTTTATATTTATCAATTGAGCCATGGTAACCAACAAGATAATGTGAAAATTATGATAAAAATGTTAACGATATTAATTTAATGCTGACGCAAGCATTAAATTAACATCGTTACTAATTTAATGCTTGCGTCTACGCAACGTTAGAAAAGCCCCAACGTCTAAATGTATAAATTTAAAATGATATATTACCATTAATTAAAAGTAATTGATTAAAATTACATTTATTGAATTATTTAATTTGTTGGTTTAACTAATGCCCAAAATGAGATTGATTTAAGAAAATACTTTCGTCAAATACAGTATGCGACCCTTATAAAAATCATGGCAGGGTTGATAAATATAAGCAATGGCTTATATTTGTTGAGTCTGACAGGACTTTCACGTTTAACATAGCTGTTATTATTCGTGAAGAAAATAAAGTTATTGGTTTTTCCCATTAGATTTTTTGTCACGTATCAAATTCAATAATCACAGATTACTTTGTGTTTTTATTACATCCACAGATTAGTGACAAATTAAATGAATAGATTATTATTTTGATAAAAGGAAAAACAGTGAAATAAGATGTCGGAACAAACATATATGGCATCAGCGAAGACCAAACTACCATTTCCTCATAGTACAAAAACAAAAAGTACAAACAATCAGCCAAACTCGTTTCGGACCTGGGACACGTAGGGTTCCGTACCAAATGTAGAATATAAGCCGTCCGAATGGCAGAATTATTGACAAGTAGTGAGTGGATCTCCGGAACTTGGTTATATTGTTCGGGAACTGAAACTACCCGGCGCTGGCTAGCTTGCCACTTACAGCATCTTGCTGTAAAGGGTTGTATCGTTTAGATTTAGGTTAGCTATGTGCATTATGGTAACTGATAAGCGTGGTAGTCCAGTCGATAGCGTAGCGTATGCTCCTGTCGATAGCTTTATATTAAGAAAAAACATGATTAATTTCTAAGCCCACCGTTGTTAGTACATGTCACAGTTAACGGTTTTCTGTCCTACGCATTTGACTGCAATAGTAAACTAGGTTGTAGACTTGGTTGTAATAGAAAATATTGAAGAATAAAGAAATCTGATTTAGGTATCAATTTATTGATATTTGTTAGTAAAATATATGTAATAACAAACATTACCACAAAATATCAAGTTCATAGGTTATAGGTAGTGGGAGGTAAAAAAATGCCTCGGAATAAAATGTAAAAAGTTGACTTTGGGAACTTCTCATTTCTTTGATTTTCAAAGATTTTAAAACAGAAAATTTAGTATTTATCTATTTTTCGAGCTCTAAACAACGATACTCTACACGATGGAGTCAATTGTTTTTCGCGATCGCCTTTACTTAATAAGTGTCGTGATCTGTAAATTTTTCATTCTTTATAATTGCTTAATAAATTTTCTTTACTACAATTACTTTTATTCCATTAAATTCTAAAGTATTTTCAATATTCCTGTTTATCAACATCTACCTAATTTAATTACAAAAATGTATGCATATTCGATAGATTAGAATAAGCATTGAGGATAGATCTTATTATTCAAGCCAAAGAAACAGAAGTTACATAATTATAATCCCCTGGAGATGTGTGTAGATGAAATCCATTTGATGCTTCCTGAGGATTCGTGTGGACATAATATCGAAATGAATTCCACCAGGGGATTTCAACACGATTTTTTAAAGCACTTCTCAATTTTTTTAATGCTCTATCTTTTTCAGTTGCTCAGGAAAGTAATTTGTACATTAGAGTGAGTGCTATCACAATCGTGATACATTCGGCACGCGGCACGCTATCTTTCCCTTTCTAACAAATTACGTGCCTGAACCACAGAACAGGAAATATAGATGCGATTCTGTGCTGCCAAATGTGGATGAACTCTTATACTGACCAAAAAGTAAATTGCTAAAAACTAAAAAAAGATATAAGGAACTACTAGCAAAAAGAAAAAAGATTTTAGGTAGTATAAAAGGCATTTTAATAGGGTCACAGTTTGGATATCTCGTAGCCAAGGGTATCAGCGGTGGGTTGACGGCTCAGTTTGGACACAACTTTGAAGGCCGGATGCTGTTTATCGCGTAGTAGCTTGAACAGTACCCCTTCTGAGGTCGATATGAAAGCGCCAATGGATCGCATGCGCTGGAAGGTAAGTTAGTAGGGAAAGCGGTTACAATTAAAGAAACAAAATTTAAAAAAAGGTATCTATTTTAACTAGCGGTCAAAACAGACCTTGACCTGCCTGTATGCATATCTTTTTTAACTCAGCGTATATCTTTTATGGACTAGACCCGCCGTGAGTTTAAAGCAGGGATTCCCATCTTTTATTTCGCCGAACCTCCACGAACAAAAAATAATATTTTATTGCCCCCTTTAATATTCAACAAAAATAAGAAACACATTTTTTATATTAACTAAATTATTTACCTACGCGTTAAATAGATTTTTTTCGGAAAGCAGACGTACACATTACGCCCCTTGATATTTTTCTACACCCACCTGGTTGGGAAGTCCTGGTTTACAGGTATGTGTGGGACTCCCTCTGCATTGCAACTGAAGATAAGTCTTTCATTTCTTTTTTCCTCTATATTTCTGCTAATAATGGTCAAAAACTTTTTCTAATGGTTGTTTAAATCTGTGTATGTTATTGTATTTATAGTAATTTATTATTAAAATTAAAGCTGCTTTAATTGATTATACTTTCATCATACATTTTTCTTTTATAGCCTGTAATGGTAATTAAACCTCATGGATTTCAATTTTTCAGGTTTTGTTCTGTTCAATTGCCTCTTTAATTATATTGACTATGAAGATTAAGAATGGATCTCATCGAGTGCTATCTGTTATTATGTCTTTGTTTTTATATTTGTTTCCAGGTTCGTTCTCTTCAACTGAGGGTATATTGTGGCAATCAGCATTTTAAATGTTAGCATACCTTTTTCGCCGAGGGAAAATTAACTACCTCCGACCGGGAATAGCCAACGTCGAGGCCGGACCTAACTGCTGATACTTATACATGAAGAAGCTGGAGATAACAATTTTCTGTTGCCCATCTTATGACCAGCATTTATGAAAGATGATTAAACTCCATAATCTCAAACTGAACAGGCCAACTAACTCCTCCTTTGTCAGTGGTTAGTCTCAAGTTATATATGGCAACCTATATTTAAGGTAAAAGGTACCTGTAAAGCAAGACCTCGATCCATGAGCGATCTGGACGACACTCCATCAGCCAGGACGTGGACGCTGATATTTTCATTCAGCAAGTCTATCACAGTTTGCTCTATACATACATGAGCCTGAAATTATGATATTTTCATTAAAAACAAAAGATTGGTTCAACCCGGGTTCAAATCCCGGAAGGAGCAAATGTTTGTATGATGAATACGAGCATTTGTACCTGAGTCATGGGTGTTTTTATATATTTCTAGGAATATTACTTATTTATGTATCATATATGTATGTCTATCCGTTAACCTAGTATCCATAACACAAGCCTTACAGTGTTTACTTTGGGCTAGGCTAATTGGTGTGAATGTAAGTAATATTTATTTATTTATTGTTTATCTCATTAGTCCATCAGGAGGTTTTTATTTTTTTACAAGATCATTAACATGCATTAAATATTGGATACCTTTAGTAAACTAAATGTTTATCTTATAAGTTTGACAACCATTTGGTGTAATGGTAGGGATCCTGCCTTTCGCACCGACAGTCCTGGGTTCAAGTCCAGGAAAGGGCAGGTATTCATATAGAATACAAGATTTTTTACCTGAGTCATGGGTATTTATATATATTTATATAAATATTACATATCTATGTATCATTTTTATCTGTTACCCTAGTATGCATAACACAAGTTTTATATTGCTTACTTTGGGCTAGGCTAATTGGTGTGATTGTATCAAATATTATATTATTATTATTATAAGTGAGGTTTGAATTTAGTGTGCTTCGTTTAAGGAAGACATCTCAATTAATGGTCTAAAACAACCTTTTTCTACTTGTCAAGTAAAGAACATCTAGCCAGGTCTTCGTTGTGTCCTTCTTATAAACTAATTTATTTAGATAAAATCAAAGAAGAGTTTACATAGAATAATGGAAGAGAAGGTATAAAATTACAAGATATCATTTTACATACTAAATAACTCACTTCTATTCCAAACAGCACTACAGATGCCAAGTTCGGTATATCCTTCTTTAACCTCTCCTGAAGTTCTGGAGTGTACATGGAAAACTTTGTTTTTTCATACACCATTGAAGCATCTTCTACTTTGATGTCTTTAGTTGTATGTCCTAACCCTTTGGGGTACTGCTCTGATATGTATACCGGTATCTTAAAATGCTTTGCAGCTTCTAGCTGTAATATTGATACAAAAAATTAAGGCAAAGGTTCTTAAAAATACTGTGGTAAAATTATGATACATTGATATTCAGTAGTATTAACAGTAACATAAGATCAGTTAAAGTACCCCTTATGTTAGCAAAACTATAAGAAATGCCTCTCATAGACAATATGAGTAAAAGGGATGATATTTTTTAGTAGCGAGAATAATTTGAATGTACTTATACTAAAACTACTGGTAATTAAGAGATGTGTAAGGAGCAGTTGCATTACAAGAGACATTCTTGGAAACAATAAATGATAGCTACAATAGATGCGATTAGTATACACTATTAGTAGCACTAATCATTTAGAGAAATTTTATTATTATTTTTAGGTAATTAAGCCTGTATCCAATGGTTTATATATGGTTTATAAACCACTTTTAAGCTTATGGCTATTGGAAAAGCGCGAGATATGATGGAACGCTCAAGGCATGTTTATGATTTTTTTCTTATGAAATCTGGTAATCAGAATTTAAATATTAGAGATATATACTTTTAGGTATATTCTAGCTCATGTGCAGATTCATGTCTTTAGGTATTAGATGTTAACTGCTTGGAGGCACAGGTTTTGGATGAAGTACACAAGAGAACGAGACTGACAACCGGAACCAGTGGATAAAAACGCATATTATAGTCATTAAAATTATTTTACCTTTCCACTTTGTTATTGTAAAAATTATCATTACATAACTATTCCCATATTTTTAACATAACAATCTGATGATGATAAGCGATAAAACAGATAAATATTACGTAACAAATTGATAATACAAACCATTTTATTGGCCACTTTTACAACTTCACCAAAATGTTTTACGTGCGGTCTAAAAGTTTCTTGGATATCACACAGCAAAAATGCTGTTCTTGGTGCTTCCAAAGCTCCTAATTTTAAAATATTGCGAGCCGCCATTTGTTTTGATTTTTATAATCAAACTAATTTATGCCGGCTACACTAGGGATGACGATCTGAGATCGATTAATCGGATAATCGATTTTTCAGGTCGAAAAGATCGATTTTTTTAATCGATATGCAGTACTGAATCGATCCGGTGAATCGATATTTCACCCTTGAAAATCGGCGTTCGATTTTTTTATTTTGGTAAAAACCATAAAATTATTTACAATTACATTGTTGAATGTACCCATAATATTGCGGTTTTGCCGGTTAAAGGGTTAATTACTTAAAAACTCGCTGGATGGCTGTGTGGCTCACATTCACTCAATAACCATGTTGTATATAAGTATCGCGGGATCATCTGCTCCTTGTGAGCGCCTTTTTTCAATTGCCGGCAACATTAGAAGTGATGAGCGGAACCGCTTGGATCCGAAAAGACTGGACAAACTGTTATTTTTAAAAAGTTTAGATTTAAAGCATTGGGAATTTAAACTTTTTCATGAAATAAATACATTTTGAAAATAAATATCTTCTTTCATACCTGTTACAAATAATTGTATTTATCGAATTCCCTGAACTAAAAAAAACTAAATTTACTGGTAAGAGATAATTTATTATGGTATGTTTCTTGTTATTCATAAAATGGATTTATATTTAAATTATGAATGTCAACTTGGAAAAAATCGATATTTTGGAAATCGATTTTTTTGGCCTTGATTTTTTTGTGAATCGATTCATCTGCTTACGATTCAGATCGATTTAAAAATCGATCTTTTTCGGAAAGAATCGCCATCCCTAGGCTACACAAGTAATCTTGTCTTGTGAATGTGACATTGACGTAGGTATCGATACAATAGACACAGCTGCATTTCGTAAACAATAATACGACCAAATAAAAAATATACTCATAGACTGAATTTGACTGCCGAAAAAGACCTTTGCAACTGAAATGGATAATTTGGTTTTTCGTTTCACGCATAAAATTTTGTTTTTGAATTTTTAAATTTATTCGTTTTCATGAACGTAAATGTTTTATTACGGTAATAGTAAACGGTAATTAATAATCACATATGAACTTAGTTATTGTCATTATCTTTCGTAATAGAACAGGTTTCGGTTTAAAATAAAACCCCTAAGCATTTTCAAGAAGTGCAATAGTTTGTAATTCATATTTGCTGTTTAATAACTGTAGGCGTTTGGAAAAATTATGAAAGGACCTCTATGGCGCTGTGATTAGCGAGTTCAGCTTAAGATTGTGGATTCGGATTGGTGACCAAAAATGTACAATTTTGAGCTCGTATTTGCATTGAAGGGCATTTTCTAGTTAAAAACACCGTAAGGAGATTAGGCTGCAATCCACCACGAGGGCCAAGGTGCGGATTGGTGGTTGCTAAAGCTGATGATTGATGATAGAGCCGGTTCAATGGCAGATCTTTACCATTGAAATCTGAAGGAGTTTGAAATAATGGTTATCTATCTGATGACCCAGCCAGACCTTGCGAAAATCGTATGCATTCGTATGTCGTTAACCACTATGCTATCAAGCTGTAAATGAACCGCGTCAAATGGTGGATCTCTATCAAGTTGGAGTGATTTCTGGTGTTTTAAATGGGTCAAATCTACACTACAATACGATATAGATGTAAACTTTGTAAATTTTAATGTCGAAGACAATCTCCGAAAATTCTTTCACCAATATTTAGAATAGACTCTAAGGGTGTACATAGGCTGGATGTATTAAGTAAAACGGGTTTGTAATGATCTATTTTATTCCCAAGATCGACGAATAAATGGTGATGTGTTTTATTACGATACTTTCTTTACAGAAGTTGTGGAGGTCAAAAAGTTCTATGAAAAAATACGCGACGACATATACTTATCTATGTTAACACAATGTTAGGTTAATACAGGAATTTAAAAATATGATTAAAAGTTATATTTAAATGTATTTCTATTCTACCAAGGGCACGGGGAACATATGGAGGTAGGTAATCTTAAATTCATACACATCTATATATATAAAATTCCGGTCACAGCTTTTGACTGCAATGAACTCTGCAACTGTTCAACCGATTTTGGTGTTTTTTTTCGTTTTGCTGGATTTTTTCCAACTTAGAAGATAGGATAGGTTACACTTTAATTCATAACCAAAAATTTTTTTAAACATTAATTTAAATATTTATATTTAAAATTTTTAACGATTCTCTTCCTACTAATGATACAAGCAAATAACGACTTTCATGCAAAAACTACATAATGGATTTAGGTGAATCTTTACAGTAACAGTTTTATATATTTAACTATTTGGAAGACCAACAGGTATAATCATAACATTAACAAAAAAGGTCACGATAACGGCCAGCCATTTATAGGTAGGCATACCCTGAGGGTTAATGGGGAAAACGAGATTTTTAAAAACTATGTTAACTTGTAAACATGTCAGCAGATGGCGTTGATAGGAACATAAAATAATAATAATAATAATTCTTACACTCATGCCAATTAGTCTAGCCCAAAGTAAGCCCTGTAAGGCTTGTGTTATGCATACTAAGGTCACGGATAAACATACATGAAATATGTATAGAAATATATATAAAAAACCCATGAACTCAGGTACACAATTAGTATTCATAATATAAACATTTGCCCTTCCGGGAATTGAACCCAGGACCATCGCTGAGAAAGGCAAGATTTTCAGACTTTTATATAAGCTTGAGTTTATCAATATATTCTAAAAAGTTTGTATAGTCCATAAGATTTGTGGCACTCTCTAGGTGGTGTTTTGTCAGTATGAGTCTGATATCACTCTCAGTCTGGGCTGATGTATTTATGCAGGATTCACCAACTCCCCCGCTTCCGGAGGGTGCCCACTAGTTGGCTATGGGCACCAAAAAATGACATGCGGCCCTACCATGGCTTTTAATCACGATAAAAATTCCATTGTTGAAGAGAGGTGCAACTATAGACCGCGTATAGCAGTGTCTCACTGTGACAATCGAATTTGCATCGCACTAAGAGATCATGGTAAGTCCTCTGTCTGTTGAATGATTCACAAAGTGAAAAAGTTAGCGAAAAAATCGGTTAAAATGTTGGTCCTATTTGATTAAAACAATTTTTTTTACGGTTTTTGCGCATAATTTATTTTATATTTAATCCTGACGTTTCGACTCTTTTATAAAAGCCGTGATTACAGGATGACTAAGTTAATGGTCTTTATATATTTTCTACTACCTTCACAATATTTTAATCGGATACATTCCTAATTGCTAAAATTGTCACTCGCTTGATGTGTACAATATTGAGAAACATTTTTTTTAGGAAGACTGATGTATTGTGGTTATATCCTTTTATTGTCTTTTCTTCTACAACCCTCATTAGAGTATGAAATATTTTCTGCAACGCATATAATCGGTGCGTCAATTTCTCCTTTACTAACTTTGTTTTAGACCGACGTCACAGGTAAAAGTAGTTTTTTTCTAAAAGCTCTTTCGCCGCCAAAAACAAGCGCGCGTGTTTCGACGCCATTTTATTGTTTTTTTTTAATTCTGCGGTTGCGTTTCGGGATAGGAGAACGCCGCGGGCGAACAGTCAGTCAAAAGTCACGCGCTCACGTCCAAGAAAAAAAAAGTTAGAAAAGGGTCTTTTCGTGAATGATACATTTTTTTTCTCCAAATTAGAATTTTGGGGCTTTTTTAAGAAATTGCGTGCTTCGCTCGGTAATGATACGTCTGTGCTCGACTTTGAATGCGAGGGCTTTGGTTCTTTTGAAGCCTTTTTCGAGATAATTTGAAAAAAAAACGAACCACTGAATTCAAAAACATTAATAATTTGTAAATAATAAAAATAAAATTACTTGTAATAAAATAAAGCACACATTACTACACAGTTTAAAGTTTTATTACTTATACCAATTTATTTAAAGAGTTTCCTATTAAGTTACATACTCTGTCTTTCGATTTTTAATTTGTCAGATTTCATAGTGAAGTGGTTAGTACGCCATTTCTTATGTCGTTATATCTAAGGTCCGGGTTTGATTGTTTGATTGTACATCACGCTTTGTACATCAATTCTGCCGGGAATTAAGCTTAGCACGTCGATGTAACGGCGGTATAGTCACTCAACTATGGTGTCCGACAAATGAAAAATCAAAAACACAGTTTTTTTGAATAGGAAAGAGAAATTTATCTTTACTAAGTGTTCATATAAAAGCAATGACGAATTAATGTTGTTTCACTCTGAAATTTGATTATTTTTTCATTATTGTAATTTTAACTCTTAATTTTGTGATTTGGGTCATTTCTTTTTGTACTAGGACTGAAGTTGTGTCTTAAATATATTTTATATTGTATTTGATTGGAAAAAGTAGCCGATATATAATTTAAATATCTATTGCTTGTTTTGATATAAACGTAGCATCCAATTACGAAGTCAATAATTGTAATTTTATAAATATACCTATAAATTATTAACGCACATAATTTAGAAGAAGTGACAAAGATAAATAAATTTATTTTTTACAAAATTAGAGTTATCTGTCTAAGAGATATTATCCAGTTAACCCAGATTATATATGGTTGGTCGTACGTGGGTGTCTCAAAATGCAAAAAAGCATACAAATAAAATAGATATTTTATGATAATCTTAAGGAGCCGGCACTTCAGTTTTGGGACTATTCTATTGCATTGGAAACTTCTTTAAATACTTGTGAAAATTTTGGATACTTGATGTATTAAAATATATTTAATTATTGTATTGATGTTTTATTGTGTTGTTGATATGTTGTCAATAAATTACATTATTTGAAAAAAGCAGGATGCAATCGATATAGCGTGTGATCGAATGTATTTGATTGTGTCAACCACGATACGTTTTTAATAAAAGCTGGAACATTATGGTGTCCGAAAAACTCTTCCGCCTCACACAATCATATCTAGCTCTAACAATTCAAAAAGTAGTTGTTGGCGATGCTCTCGAGTCTTCTGGAGCACTTATAACTAAAGGTGTGTCTCAGGGGCCAGTACTGGGTTTAATACTCTTTCTTATATACATTAAGTACTATTTTTAATGACAACACTGCTAATAAAACTCTTGTGAAGTAATTTTTCTGATGTATATTAAGCGCTAGAAAAGATAGAAAAATATTCTGCCAAAAGTTCTCCAAATTAAAAAGAAAAAACAGAATATAATAAAAGCAACAAAAAAAAATTCTTTATATTTGTTACATATTTGCATGTATCTATATAATATATCACTTAAATATATCCTGACGTAAACAATAAAAAATGTAAAATCCTACTGCCATCTTAGTTTCAGTGGCGCCAACCGCGCATTTAGTACCCAAAAACTCCGCCTGGAGCGCTGCGGCGCGTGCTTTGTTCCAGAGCTTAGTATATTGTTTTATTGTAATAAAATCGCTTATAATTACAGTCATTAGCCCTTTACGTATTCCAGAGGTCCGTTTTAATTGTAGGCGGCAGCCATTGGTTGTTCTGAAGCGAAATTTTAGAGAATTTTATATTTTGACCTGCCAAATTCTAAAATCATAGTGAAGGATTATTAGTAGGTAGGTAGAAAATGATGATTCACTAGAATTTTGGCGGTTAGTGAAGAATATACACCGAATTGTTGTATAAATAGATACTTGATTGGCGTTAGATTTTATAAATCATTTAGTTCACCGAAATGAATTCTTACTTTACAAGAAAATGTAAATGCACCTACCGCAAATTGTTTCTTAATTGAAGTCACGTGGTTGGAGTTGAAGTAGAAAACCGATTGTGAAAATTTGTATTTTTTTTTGTTTCTTTAATAGGGTTGGTATTCTCAATAAGGTAACGGTACCTATTTTCATTAGTGTTTGGAAACACTATGTATATTTGTCTATATGTAAAGATCAGTTGTGTGTTCATAACCTCAGCCGGAAGGACGCCTCCTTCGAATATAGGACCCTTCATCTTAATCTCTATACGCTTTTCAGGCGATGTTGAAGACCGCAGTAAAAAGTAGCATTCGTAACTGGTGCCCATTTTGTGATCTACGGGAAGTTATCATAAGTCATACATATAGTATCATAAGTCGCCTTTTACGATACCCATAAGTGTGAAGGTTTGGTGCTATTTATTTCTGCCGGACATCACAGTTTATTGTGTTTATCTCGCAAAAATGCTAAAAGTATTTGATTACGCATTGGTACCAAAGAGGTTTTATCTGTGGTCACTAAAAAGTATGCAAAGAAGGTCTTTCAAAGAAGGAAGTTTCTTGCGGCTTCTTCTCGGTACAGAGTCTTCCGACATAGGACTTATGAAGCCATAGCATAGTTGTTGTCTTTCAACGAATTGTTAATGTTCATAGTGAAAAAAAAAATCTTTATCTTTACAATTAATTTTATATTTAATTCTTACACTTCCGCGCACATTACACATTTGAATAAAAATTTTTTTACGGATTTTGCGCATGTTTATTTTATTTAGTCGTGATGATGGATCCTGTGATCACGACTCTAAAAGAGTCGAAACGTCAGGATTAAATATAAAATAAAATATACGTAAAATCTGTAAAAAGTGTTTTAATTAATTTAATTGCATTAATTAACTGATGCTCAAATTTTAGAAGGCGCTTGTTAGAATGAAAATTTCTTTAGAACACAGTCTGATAAAATAAGTGCTATTGCTTTAATGCTTTTAATTCTTCTGCTTGTTGTGTGATGTCCGATAGCGCAGAATAGTTCTCTTAAGGGTGTCGTAAAAAAAAGACATCATACCATAGGAAATTATCACCCTACACCTAGTAGACCACAAAATCTCTCTCTCTCTCTCTCTCTTCAAAGTACAAAGACTTTGGAGAGTGTGCTCAAGAGCTGCATTTGCTCATACCGCCATGTCCTTTTTTTCATCAGACATCCAGACGCACTGCAGGCTACTACCCTTTCTTGGTTGATATTCCTACGTGTCGCACCAGGCGCTTTTCAACATCTTTCATAATGCTCACAGCAAAGGAGTGGAACTCCCTCCCTGCGTCTGTATTTACGAGTCCTTAAAACCCGTTTGTTTTTAAAGCCAGGGTGAATAAGTACCTTCTGGATAAGCTCGTTCCATCGTAGATTCTGTCTTGGCCCCCGGGCTTGATTTGGATCAAGAGCAAACCCATCCTAAATAATAAATAAAATAAAAAAATGGCAGCGTTTTTAGAAATATGGTCTTTAACTGCGATATTCAACCAGTTTGGTAGCTTTGTGCGCCCTTGGGCGCAAATATGTGGGATTCCTCCATTACCCCATCCGGCCTAGTGCTCGATGGAGGATTGGGGACCTACTCACTAAAAACCTAAGTGTGTACCCTCGCACTGTCGTTGGTCCCGTGGGGTCGTTGGTGGCTTTCACCACGGGGTACCTGGCAGACTGACCCGAAGGCTCCACCACAATGGGGGATGCCTAGGTGCATGTGGGCATCCCTCCAGACGGGCAAGACCGTACTCTAGCTGTACCTAAAGAATCCCCTATTCGCTTTCGCTAATGTTTATCTATGATGAGGCAGGTACAATAAAACTAGCCGCTTTTAAATTCAGATCTAGCTGCAATTTAGTGTTACGTTAATTCAAAAGGTCATTAACATATACAAAACTGTTAAACTTCTTAAGATTTTCAGCTTAAAATTAACTGAGATACACTGACAGTATGTGGTAATATATTTAAAAGTAGGTTGACGTGTTGTCTCTACCTTTACATCCGAGAAACGATTAAATATTTATCTTTGTTTTTCATGTACTTACTTCACTAAAGAAACCTACTTTTAATAAGAAGTTTCGAAAAATATAAACTTAATAGTTTTTGCAATTGCATATTAAATGAAAACATCTCCTTTATCATTTGAGTTTTGATATTTTTATTTGCATCGAATGAAGCACAATTTTCTACATATCCATCGTTCACTCGCTTTATTTCCACATTAAACCATTAACAAATGTACCATCACTTATAACCTAATTAGATTATCTGCGTTGCTCGCCGCGCCAACGCCTTTGCCGCGGGCGGCCCCAAAAAAAGTATAGAAAAAAAGTAAAAAGTCAAAGCGGAAAGCTTTGGCGCCACTGACACTTCGTTTTTGTAGTACTGCCACGCCCACGGCGCCGGGCAAGGCCAGTTGAGTGAGTCTCGAACGATAGATTCTACATTAGCATTGATAATGTTGTAAAGCCACTTTATAGAGTTTTAATTCTCTTGATCCGTTGATTTACCTTCTAACGGTCGTACCCCAATCACTTATCCTTAAAAGACAGGTTTACTTGTGTATTCTTTTGTTATTTCCAGTGCATTTATAGAAATATATAATCAAAAAAACCATGGTAGTCTTAGTTAGTTAGTTAGTTTTACGGGGCATTTTCCGCACTTAGCCTCCTGATTGGGCCATTGTACGTGATTGAGTATTCTTCCTTTACTCCAGCCATCCTAGTCCATTCCAGAAGGCGAGTAGCCTTTTCAGGTTACTACAAGCTTCCGGTAGTGATTTTGGAGACTGGACCATGGTAGTCTATTACTAGACGTAAATCTATTAATAGGCATACATTTTATTATTTACCCCTGATAACGTGTAAGCAAATTGTAACTGTATTCCATCAAATACAGCGAAAGCCAGACTGCGGCCATCACTATTTGTAACCGGCAAGTAACAAAAACCAACAATAATGAAATTAACTGAAAATAATATGAACTTATATATTTTGAAGCTTATCTCCAATGAGAGTATTAAAATAAAATGAATTCACCTAGGAAAATAAAATTTAACAGGAAAAACAGTCTTAAAATGTAGAACAGACTACCTAAGTGACATTTATAGAGATTTATAATAGTGTTTACGTACCAGTTTCTTGAAAGCAAATTTGCTAGGAGCTTCTTTTATGATAAATAAATTATTTTAATAGAAAAATACTGGAAAAAAGCAACTCGGTTCACAAGTGATTTCTCAGACAGTTTTTTTTCCAGTATTTTTATATTAAAATAATTAATCTTATAAGATAGCATTGAGAAATTAAAAAAAAATATATAAAACTTCATGGCTGTTTCATCTTAATCAATTGCTAAACATTTGTAAAATGTTTCTTTCGAATACGAGAGGATGTTCCTCTCATTGACGAGACAACGCTGCCTACAGCGTAAAATCAGAAAGGTATTGGAAAAAATTTCGACGAGTGTTCACAAGGCTCGGTAGCTCAATTGGGAGAGCATTGGACCGGACTTTCAAAGGTTGCGGGTTCGATTCCCGCCTGAGAAATTACTTGTGAACCGAGTCGATTTATTCCAGTATTTATCTATGAAAATATTTTTTCTTATAAGATCACATTGAAAAATGCAAAAAAAAATATATAAAATTATAAAAGCTTCCTGTATATTTGAAGGCAGAGTTTAGTCTAATTGAAGTGGCATGAAAGATTTAATAGACGAAACGGGTATGAGCAGTCATTTTAAGAATAACACGTTTTAAGAAGTGAAAGCATAACAAAAGCAAATAAATTAATAGCATTTATAATATTGGTGATAGCTTTAGGATAAAGATTTAATATTATAGTGATATAAGTTATATACGGGATTGTGACCATGTACCTTTTTTTTTATTGAGTTTCCGATATTTCGGCACTGTTGCAAGCGCCATGATCACGGAGCAACTGAAGTAATTGCGGGTAGGCTGTTATTGGCATACATATCGGTCTACACTCCGACGCAGTCTTTTATTGCGTTCGATATCCGTACGACTGTTCACATTGTCACTATTCACTTGAAACTGTCCTCGACACACAACACTTTCAGTATCGGATCGCGACACGACACTTTTTTGATTTCGGTTTTTATACATACGAACCACAGGATTCCAGACATTCGACAATTTAAAACCGTCCTCACGATTAAAATTTTTATGTTATTAATTATTTCAATCGCTTCCCTGACCAATCTTGGTATGTAGTGGCGTTCTGTCGAAATAATCTGTGGGTTATGGAACTCAATCCAGTGGTTGGGACCAGAATCAATCAAATGTTCCGCGATGGCCGATTTCTGCTTATCGTTGTTCTTATATTACTATAACTATATATAACTTATATAACTATAATGTTAGTGACCATGAAACTTTAAAACAATATAAAGATTAAATAATTAAAGTAGCTGTGTCTTCATTAAAACGGGATCTTCGATTCATCACGTCTTGTGCTCGATAAAGGCCTTCCCCAAGGATTTCCACAACGACCGCATCCAGGTGCTTCCGCGACCCTCACCAAATCAATTCAGTTCTATTCTTTATTGCTTTATATATAGTTACTAAAAGATATTGCATAAAAATATAATGAATCAATTATGGGCCTAGCTGGGCACGGCAGAGCTTGATAGGAGAGAGGAAGCAACTGTTAATGCTATTGTGTTTGATTTATGTTTGAATTTATTTAAATCAAATAAAATCATATTATTATTAATTTTCATTTTTGATTTTCATAATATTATGTACCGTTATTTAAAATTCAAATTAAATGTAAAATTTCAAATAATTTGTAGATTATTTATATAAGATCTTGGTTGTTATTTCTATATGTTTATTATCGTTAAAGAGCCATTTTAAATTTCTTTCTATAATTATTATTATAATAAAATTATATCACTATCATTATTTAATGTTAATGTCAATTTTATATTGATTATTCAATTATATTTAGCATATTATTATATAATGATTACTTATAATTATTTTATTTGTGTCATTAAAATATCTCGTTTAAATTGTGATTACTTTCATTTTTAATAACCTTAGATAAATTGTTGTATATTTTAATAGACATAGCCAAAGGGCACCGTCATCGGTTTGTGGTGTGGCCCTAGGACAGCATCACCCCCATCTCTTCCCGTGGGTGTCGTAAGAGGCGTCTAAGGGATCCAGACTCCAGAGGATGGGTAGCAGGATCCTACCACGTATCACAATATCATACTGCGATTGCCAACACGTCTGCCGAGAGTGGCGGTTATGGCAAAAACGAATTATTACCGTGTGCTTTTTTGGAGCGGAGCGAGCGAAGCTCCCATGGATCAGCTTCAATGGCGCAATGTCTGTTACGCCATAACTTCCCGAGTTCTTAACCGATTTTAATATTTTTTGCGTGGAATCGAATCAACAGGTTTAGGACCAGAATGACCCGAATTTTCAAATTCGCAAAAATTCCCATTGAAACAATTTTTTTTTTCTTTCTTTAGATATGACGCTCCGCTCCAATATATGGTGCCAGCGTAGCTTTATGCTTAGCGACTGTATCGCCTAGTTATTTTAGAGGGTCGGATATATCGGTGCTGTTGTATAGGTACGCCATTATTCTTATTAGAGCGGAAGAGAGAGAAGAAGCGAAGCTCCCATGGTTCAGCCTTAATGACGAAATGTATGTGACGCCATAACTCTATGAGTTCTTATCCGATTTGCGTATTTTTTGTAATGAATGGAACCAACGGGTTTAGGACTAGATCGTGACGGAGCTCGAATTTTGAAATTTAAAATGAAATGAAATGAAATTCGCATAAATGCAAAAGTTATGACCAAAAAACATTGGCTTTATGGGATTTTCCATTGAAGCAAAAAGCCCGCGCTTTTTGAAAGTTTTCATTCATATGGAATTTTAAAATTTACTAAACATTTATTGTTTTTTAGCTAGCGAAGCTTTATGCTTAGCGACTGCATAGACCTAATTATTACATATTATTTCATGTACTGTTCTCCTCTGGCGATGAGAGTTTAAAACAATATTAAGTAGGATAAATTATTATAATAGAAAAATACTAGAAAAAATCGACTCGGGTCACAAGTGAATTCTCAGGCAGGAATCGAACCCGCAACCTTTGGAAATCCGGTCCAATGCTCTCCCAATTGAGCTACCGAGCCGTGTGAACACTCGTCGAAATTTTCTAGTACCTCTCAGGTTGCGGGTTCGATTCCCGCCTGAGAATTCACTTGTGACCCGAGTCGATTTTTTCTAGTATTTTTCTATTATAATAATTTATCTTATAAGATCGCATTGAAAATGCATAAAATATATAAAAAAAAATATAAAAATATAAAGTAGATTTGTTGTATTGCCAGCATATATATATTTCTTTGAGTGAATAATAAAACTCTGTCACATTCATTCACATCCACCCACACAGTGTATCTATGCCAATAAAAACAAGTGATAAATCAAATGCATTTCCCATACATGGTAGCGTTTCTCGGGTATCATATAGGGTAATAAAAATACTCGATGCGTGACCAAGCGCAAGAAAATATTAAGTTATCAAGCTGCAAAATTGTTGTTTATGGCATCACGCATACTATACCTTTGCCTTAAAATGTTTTTTTTTGCATTCTGATAGATTTAGATACACTGTACGTAAACACACTAGCACAACAATCTGTTTTGTATTGTCAAATATCTGCATTCGATGTTCAGCATAAAATCAAATACATAGGATTTAATATCGATTGAGAAAATTTTACACTTTGTGGTAGGTACGATTAATACTTTGTCCAATGTAGGATGATACTTTTGACAGTTGACACCTATATAGAGGGTATAAAGTTGCTATTGCAATATCAAGCCAAACATAAGGAAACAAACGCAATCTTAGTACGTAGCAATAAGGAAGTGACACCTGTCAAAGTGTCATCCTATATTGGACAAAGTATAGGTTAATTTAAGACTGTATAATATAAAGACTTTTCGTATAAGACTCTTTTATGAAATTACGTTAGAAATGTTAAGGGAGGACGGCTGATTCATAAACATACACAGTTAGGTTCTCTTCGATACCAACGCAGTCTGGTAGGTTAGTAAATGTCATGTCTCTCTAAATATGTATTAAAGATGAAATGGTCCCTATTACATTGATATAGGGTAGTTCAAGGACGACAAACGACAAGTTGTATGA
Organism: Calamotropha paludella; assembly: GCA_927399485.1. Lineage (NCBI taxonomy): Eukaryota > Metazoa > Arthropoda > Insecta > Lepidoptera > Crambidae > Calamotropha > Calamotropha paludella. The sequence goes on along the minus strand of OV656830.1, from coordinate 7,438,615 downwards.
TGTGCTGTCTACTGTACATAGGTAATATAGTTTTTTGATAAATAAATATTAAAGTAGTTTCAATTATTTTTCAGAACCATCTTCGAATTCCTGTAAAATACGCATGATTATGGGAGTTATTGATAATGATAAATATAGAGAATATTTAATTAAATATCGAAAATAACAGAGGTAGAGGTGTCAATGCTATCAATTATAATTTTATTTGCAAGTTATTGAGAAATAAAAAAGTTTATTGAATAAAGAAAAAGGATACGTACCAAATATCGGTAGCTTAATTGGAAAAGCACTCGCCCGAGGGATGTGGATTTGAGTCCCGCCTTTTACCTTAGACAAGTTGACTTCTTTCTTTTAGTAATTTCTGTAAATATAAATATCTAGAAGTTAATTGTTTAAATAACATAATAAAAAAAGATATAATAACATAGATAATAAAGCATTTTGTAATTAAGTATAAGACCCTGTATTTCAAATGTCAGAATAGTTATTATTTGTTATTTAAAAGTACATAAAAAAAGGATGAACTTTGACCCTAAAACGCAACACATTCCCGTTGTAACATCACAATCGATATATTTTTTATCGATTCACGCATCAATTCAATTAGATTCGAATAAAACTAATTTGTTATTTCTTATCTGTGCCCCATTGTCCATTGTTCGCTTTGATTTTTCCAGGTGCAATTAACTCAAGGAAGTTGCTACGAGAATTTTTGTATTTTGTTCACTGTAAAAGCATTACGTTTTCTTGTAATTGGTTAACGATGTTGATGTTTCAATATCACTGATATGACAATCAAGAAGACGCCCTTAACACGGACGCCAATCTTGTAGAATTTCTTTCGTAATCAAACTCCTTTCATTCTCTTTTTCGGTTTGTTGTGAAAAACTCAATTGTTTCAAACTCTTGTCTTTATAAACGTAGCCGGAATAATTCAACGGTCAACGACACACCTGTGAAATAAAAAAAAAAGAACGCTGCTCGCGGTCCGTTCCCGCGCAAACGTCACACGGAGACGATGATGCAACCAAAATGGCGAATTAAAAAGTAATTAATCTCGACCTCTTCCGTTCGTTACTTTTTGTTTTATTGCGTGTGAAAGAAGGTTAATATTTAATAAATCATACTTCTTCATGTTTGAGATACATTAGATGTGTGAATTAAATGAGTGATTGTTTTTTTTATCGTTTATTTATTACTATGCGTTCACTTTTTATTACCTTCTAACAGTTTATTGAGCGTTAGAATTGATGTTGCAGTGTTTTTTCATCTACGATATCAGTTTTGTATCTTAATGATGTAGGAATATGGCAAGTTACGCGTATAAATAAAATTATCTCAAAGTAAGACGTCGAATCAGCACATTTTTGGATTACGCTGCGATTTACGATAGTTATTAATGTAGTTGTTGCTGGTTAAAATTAGGAATTTAAACTCCAGGAATGCCTAATGTCTAAGTGATAAGGTCGAGAGTATCTCCAGGGATAATTTAGTTACTTAAAAGATGTGTATTTGCTTTCAGTATTTATTAAACACATCACAGATTCAAATAATAGAGGACTGTTATTTGCTTTTTTTTTGAGAAATAAGGTTTTGACACATCTCGTTGACATTTCGTATTAGACAACTAGAAAAATAACTAATGACGAGGCAGTATGGTCTCAGACCCTAGCCTGTTCCTTTAGGAACGAACTAATTTAAAAAAAAACTAGAAAAATAATTCTTTTAGTGCATGTCCTTCTTAAACGTCATATTAGTTACTATGCTTTCGTGTCCACACATTTAATGAATCTCTTTTTAGAGTTATGGAAATCGCGTTTAATTCTATACTTCCTGACGTGTCAGCTCCTTTTTCGGAGTTAACTGAATGTGTTTTTATGGACGGGAATTTAATTTATATGGAGAGTTGTATTAAAATTACAATTCACCATTAAAAACTATAACAATTTTCATCTGGTGATGCATACAGCTAATTATGGTCTAACTTTATGTTAAAAAAAATATAGGTACAAGTGGATTGGACAATTGTCTTTTTTAACTACCTTTTCCTGAGAAGAGATTTAATCTGTGGAAAAGACCATATTAAGCTAATCAAAGCAATGTTTGAAGTTGATTTGTCGCATTATAAGTTATGATTTTTAATAAAAAAATAACATTTAAAATAAAATAAATATTTAGGGTGGCTCTCATACAACAAACGTGTTTTATTTACTTAACTAAAAGTTTGTACGGAACCCTTCGTGCGCGAGTCCGACTCGCACTTGGCCGGTTTTTTTTATTTTTAGTTGACAGGGACAAAACTGTTTAGACCAACTTCTATCCTAATTTTATTATGATCAGGACAATACTTTGTGTGTGTGTGTGTGTGTGTGTGTGTGTGTGTGTTTGTTTCTATATTGTCAGTAACAATCTAAGAATAACATTCAAGGAGTCTCAGAACGGTTAGCTATATGTGCAGTCGTAGAACCGAAACGTTAGCGCGATTCATTTCGGTACAGCGACTTCTAGTTGTATACTAAAAGGTCTAGTAAAGGTATGAAATGTTGCTGCACAGTTCACAATACATAAACTTATGCACTTTAAACATTAATAGGCTGCTCATGATGAACAAAGCAAAATTTAAGTTACAAAGGATTTCTTTTATGGAACAGGAATACCTTTCGACGCCATCAATATCAATAATATCCATTAATGGCCGCAAAATAAACAGCAGCAGGTAGCAAGATGTGTATAAAATCTCTAATTAACAATTACTATAAAAGGAAATAGAAATCAAAGGATACTATACTTTATATCTTACGAAATAGAGTTAATAATTGTGTGTGTTCAAAATTTGCTTTCTCATCAAGTGTAGTAAGTGTAGAGACGTCTTTGTTAAGAGTTTTTTTTATTGTATCAATTTATTGACTCTTTAGGATTGATCTTTTGTGTGGTTAATGTCAAAAAGGTGATTTGTAAATGAAGATAAATTAATTGAGATAAATCTCAATTCTATTAAATATATTTTTTTGATGTGTAACATCTTTCCTCTCGCTTTCCTGCAATTTGTGGGAGTGATTTCGTGAAATGGGACGGAAGTGTGTTACAGGAAGTCGCGAAAGCGCGCGCTATTCGATTTGACGAATGAGCGCGCGGTTTTAGAGTTACCCGTCAGATAATACCAACCAATTTTCCAGTCGGTACTGTCAGCCATCAGCTGTGCACTTAAGTTACAGTGTTGTAAGTGTTAATACGGTGCATAAAGTTGGCTGTTATATAAATCAATTTATATACTTCAATACATAAATAAACATTGACTGTTGATAATAAGTCTCAATAAAGTGCAGATCATTGGAAACAATTCAAGTAAGCAATAATAAATAATTATTCGAATAAAGTATTTCAGTATTTAGCTTTTTTTTAATTTTTAGGTTAATATCTGTCACTGCTTAAACAAAATCTTTTATGAAATTAGTATTTTTTATGATTTGACGAATAAAATATGCCAGTATTTAGCTTTTTTAATTTTAAATAATGAACTGAAGCTCGAAATGAATACAAATCGCAATATTTCGACAACCAACAATGGGACTGTTATTGATGCAGTTTGTCAGCGTATCTAAATACTCTAAAATCACAAGTACCTATATGTCTCATATTTTTGTTATCATAAGTCTATTATATCTACTCTCCCTTAAATTGGACAATAATAATAACTGTATTTAAAACGAAAAAATTACATTACTCCTAGTGTCAATTAAATAAAATATAATTTTCAATAAAAAGAATGATTTTTTGTTGTGAAGAATAATTTAAAATAATACCTGACCCATTTTTTCAGAATATAATTTTTAAAATTGCTTATTTCTAAGGTGAGATGTCAAATGTAACACAACATTTGAGACTACTGTAAGGTTCGCTCGTTTTTTAATTTGAGAACAACTTCCCGATTAGTAAATTAATACACATAATAAATATTAGATAACATCACGTAAATTGTTCTGAACGTCGACGACGTTTCATCGACATTCAAATCACAGCGATGCTAAAGAAGTTTTCACTTCAAAGATTGGATTTTTGAAGTGAAAACTTCTTTAGCGGCGCTGTGTACTTTTTTTGGAATGGGTAAAAATTTCTAAATTCGCGTCAGGACACGTGACCTGATCGAAAATTCGTAAGACGGCGTAGGGCGCTTGCGCGATGTGCGTATAGTCGTGTCATTTTTAAACTTCATAGTGACATATACATTATTTTTTTTTTTTAAACTGTCATTATGAACTTTTAAAATGGCAGGTAATGTCATGAGAACGCATGCGTTCAACTGATTTTATTCATTGCGCATGTGCAAAATCCTGCACATGCGCACAAGAAAATGCAACGAACACGACTTGTTGTGTTTGTTGACATGTTTGTATACGATAGCGCAATAAATGAATATTGTATTTTACCACATAAATGATAGCACTTTTATACTGATCATTAAAACAATTCGTGCGAAATTATTCCTTAACCATTTCAAAATATCAAAAACGCACAACGTTAATATTCAAGTTTTCACTTCTGCCGGCACTCCCGGAGTGCAACCCGTCGTTTTTTAGTTTTATTTATGCTCATTGATAAATTTTAAAAGTAGCTTAAATACAATCATTGATCTTACACGTGATCAAGATGTTGATAATATTTGTTAACTTTATTTTAACCGAAACCTTTTTTCTTGTCAGAGAGTATAGAGAATTAACAGTAGGTTTTAATTAATTCTTAATATCCTCTAAACTTTATTTACCTCCAATAACGTTTCTTCCAAGAATCAAACTAGCGTCGTGTGTCTCATAAACCGCGGTTTTACTTAGAACCGTATATCCTATTAAACATACCATTATTTGTTTATTTTTATTGTTTCTCCAGAAGAAATACTTGATTTTTTATGATGTGTTTATTGTTTGATTGTTTTGTTTTGAAAGGTGTTTGTTAAATAAGTTGAACTAAAAGATTTAATTTCTTTCTTATTTTTAAAATTGTTGTTTTATGATGGAAATAAAAGCTAAATAATTAATTGTTATGTAATTAGTTTGGACACCTTTTCCCGAACCGTATTTAATTACCTACTTCTGTTAATAAAAGAGAGCGATAACCCATTAAATTAAATAATAAATGTAATTTTGTGACAACATATTCCAAATTATACATAATGTAAGTTTGTTTGTTATGCTTTCACGCAAAAACTTCTAAACCGATCATCATGAAACTTCGTATATATATTCTTGGAGGTAACATAGGATACATTTTATTGAAAAAAAAATGCGGGCGAAGCCGCGGGTAAAAGCTAGTATTATATAGGCTCGCCTTATTTTTAAAACCCGACCTCTTCACAAAAAGATACAGAAGCAGGTTTATTGAATTAAATTAAATAAAATTGTATTAAATTTAATCTAACCTTGAACTTGACTTTTATTTATTTTATTACTGCAAATTCGATATTTACCATTGCTAAACTCGACTCTGAACCTTAGATTCCGGCTTGCCAGAGTTTATGCAATCAGCATGCTGTATTTTTGTTTCACTAGGCAGGGTTCGCATATCCTATCGGTAAATGCTACCACTACTCCAAGACTGAGGCAGATATTGGTACGAGGCACTTCAATTTAGGAATATTGCCAGGACACCTAAAAGTTATTTGGCGACTTCCTTTATGAACAACTGAAATTTAGGTGATCCAAACAACCTTCGGGTTAAATAACTTTCACAGTAAATAATTTTCTGATGCTGGTAATTTCATCGGCATGCCGATATTGCTCTCTGAAAGCGAAAGTCCGACATTGTGTGCGAGAGAGATGGAAACTGTGCGAGCGAGACTGCGCTAGGCCATCCGCAAAGCGGCGGCACCACTGTGCTTTTGGTAGAGACAGCAAAAAAGTTTAATGTAATAAGTAGCTCCTATCTAAATAGACATTTTATATAATTAGAGATTTATTTAATACTTTGAGTATGCTGATAATTAAGATATAATTGTACTTATTTATTTTTTACGCTATCGCTTTCATACACGTATCAAAAAAAAATCTTTGAAAGGATAAACTAATTTCATTATGGTTTTTGAAGTGAAAACTTCTTTAGCATCTTTGTGATTTGAAAGTCGATGAAACGAAAAAGCGACAGACCCATAAATTCAAAAGATTTAACGTGGGAGAAAATGAGATAGGAAGCGTTATGTCCGTGTTAATACGTGTTTATGTGCGCATGCGTAGTACAAAGCTTGAGAGAAGGCATCATAACAACCGTGGTATTTTGTATACGTGTACGTGTATTATTTTTGAAGGTTTCACTTCTACCACGTGTGAATTGCATACATGCTTTTTTATTGTATATAGGTAAGTGCTTGAATGTTATCTCGCCTCATGGTAAGCGACGACAAAATCAAGGATGTGATGCGCCTGCCTAGAAGATACCTATTCAGTCGTGACTTGAAGACTCCTAAATTGTATTTATCAGGAAATACAGACTCAGGCAAGGAGTTCCATTCTTTAGCGATACGGATCACAAAAACGCTAAAGCGCTTAGTGCGGCTCTTTGGTATATACATATTACGTGTAACGTTGTACGATGAAAAAATGGGGACGACGGAAACGGCTGTGCAATTCTGCTGCACACTTTTCGAAATGTGTCCTATAAAAAACGGATAGGCTTGCTATCTGTATAATTTCAAAGACTTTCAGCTAATTATTAAAAAGATCGTCATTACCGATGAGTTTCTTTTTCGTCCTCTCAATGGACTAAAGCCTCTGGAGTTGGTATTGGGCGGAACCGCCCCAAAGATAAGAACAGAGACCCTACCATCACGTCTTATAGCGATTCAAGTTTAGCTGTCAAAAAGAGACGCCACTATAGACCGCGTATAGCGGTGTCTCACTTTGACAATCGAACTTGCATCGCACTAAAAGATAATGGTAGGCCCTCAGTACTCCATACACGATCGAACTTGCGCTTGGTAAAGATTGATTTTAAATTTTATCATTTCACTTTATAGTAGCTGCTTTAGAATCATTGTGGTAATGACAATACTGGTCCCATACAATCCTCTGGCAGAGTCAAGGTCATACATGTGTTTTTAGTGGATAAGTCCAAACCTTTACTGGACACAAGGTTTGTAGGGTGGAGGAGAGTCCCAAATTCGTCGTCCACCTATAGCGGAGTTTACGTAACGCATTTTTCCGTGTATATTGTTATAGTTTTTATCGGATGAATATAGAAACTCGACTGGAATCATAAAAAAAAATATATTTTTTTTTTTATTCTGAATATTATCGAGGGTTTTTCCTTAGGAAATGCCACCCTCATAGGTAACACAAAAGGAATTCATTAAATTTCTCTACGCTTTAGGCCACACTGCACAGTAAAATATAGGATCTTGGCCGTTTTTGATAGCGGGGTTGCCAAAATGCTATTACAAAAACCTATCTCCCCTTTAAATTGGGTGTAGGAAAAGAGCTGTGATCTCTCCGCCACGTTTCGCTCACATTCCATCATAATATGGTAAACGTCTTCAATGATTCCACACTTACTGAAATTGGGGGATTCTGTTTTTTTCATTAGGTATGCGAAGCTGTTTAATGGAATGTGACCGGAACGTAGCCTGAGCGCTGTAACAGTATCTTCCCTAGTCATGCCAGCATCATCAAACCAAGGGATTCCATTTAAATTTGGTTGGATTGTCTTATACCAGATACCTTTTGAAAGTGATCTCTCATCGTAGTATTCTCTCCAACTGTCTAGACATTTTAATTTAGCTAATCTCAAAAGGTCCGTAAATACCGGTAAACACCTATTCACAACTCCGATGGTTGTTGCTTCTTTCGCTAGCGAATCCGCCTGTTCGTTACCTATGATGCCCACATGAGCAGGGATCCACTGCAAGATAACATTTTTTTGTTTTTTGGCTAGATTCAAGATAGATTGCAGAATTGAGTAGGCAATCGGTGTTCCTCGAAAATTCGAGGTACATCGAGCCAAATGTTGCACGGCGCTTTTGGAGTCTGTCAGAATGGCAAAGTTATCATAATTGATTGAATCAATATAAGATATCGCTTCAAAAATTGCTATTAGCTCCGCGTGCATAATGGATATTCTGGAATCTATCTTTAACCTGCAATAGCTATTAGTTTGTGGATCTACAAATGCCACTCCAATATTACATAGATCCTTAGACGCATCAGTATAAATTTTATAGAATTTCGAATATTTGTCTAATATGGAATGCTCACATAAGAGTTTCAGATTTTCTTTTGTAAACTTATTTTTTGGTTTATCCACCCTATCCATATCAGTTATTAAACATTTGGAAAGATCCATATTGCCCATCCATATTGGTAAAGAATACATACCCAACTGACTCTCTCGGTGAATAGGTATTTGATCAAACTTTTCATGTGCGTGTAAAAGTTCAGGTATTTTTTTTTACGCCAATAGGGTCTTCCCTTTACGGACTGAAGGTCATTTAGTAAGCTAATATTTTCATTTTTATCAAATGATTTGCATTTCAGCCAAAACTTACTAGCTAAATATAGTCTCCTAATATGAAGTGGAGGAATGGCAAGTTCATTTTCCATTACATGGATTGGAGTAGATTTAACGAAGTTTCCCACCAGCCTTAGACATCGATTTTGTAGCTTGTCCAGTTTGGATAAGTGAGTTTTGCTGCTATTACCATATAGAAAACTTCCATAATCAAGTCAAAAAATATTATTTACTGATGAAGATTTATGTGACGCTTTACACTAGGAGAAACCTCACCTTATAAAATGCCTGCCACCGGTTAAACTTAGTCAATGATTCGTTTTGGTGACTAGAGATATGTACTATGGATTTTTGTATAATCGCCCCTAGCGGTAACCATCCCGTTCCCTAAGATATGCTTGAGCGAAGTGATGGCTGCATCATGCGTCATGCTCGTGAACGGGTGCTGCCATGCGAGATGGGTCTGCTTTAACCTTCATTATTATTGACTTATACTAAACATACATCTTGTTACTTTCTTAAAATTGTCGTTTATTCCCTCTATATAATTGCAATGTTCAGGGATACTTACTTAAAACAGATACATGGTGACTTTGTTGTAATCAACGCAATAATGATATCATAACACTACTATTATTGTAATAACAGAATAATTTTGTTTTTTTATTATTTTGCGGATTATGTATGGTGACGACGTATTATATTGTAAATGTCGTTACTTCTGTTAAAGCTGACGAATGTTGTTGACGCCCATTCTTCATGTCAGTTAAAAGACGTCCTGAATGGGTGGTAGGTAAAAATGTAGGACGGTTCAAAACAACTCATTTTTAAGTGCATTTGAATAAATGTAATGAAATGAATAAGTGCATTTTTTTCATTTCATTCGGGACTACAAATCGATATTGAGTAACGAATGCGTAAACTCGCGCTAAGACCTCAGGTCTTAGCTTTTGATTAGGATGATACCTTTTGAATGAGATTTTGAAAAAAATATAGATTTGTTCTTCTCGTCACGTAGTCTTTAGGTCCGGAACCTTGGGAATATCTATTTCCCAGGTTGGATATCATAAAAAAACATCTTAATGTGGGGAAGAATTAGCGATTAATTTTTTTAAGACTTAACGTTAACTTGACACACCTCAAATTGTACTTGGTTTTTGTAAAAATTGATACGAAAATTTAATTGGAATTGTATTTTCTTGTAGATATGACTCATTTTTATAATGAATATACAGTTCAAACATTAAAATAAGAGTAATGAAATGAAACAAAACGCATTGACATTTAAGAATAGACCTTTTTGCAGACCGTATCGAAATAGACAACTTCAATCACGTCTGAGAGAGGAAACGCGATTGTTTTTACGTCTCTGAGGTGCGCGCGCGCACACAGGGTGAGAATTTTTCCTTTTAGCTTTGTTTAGTTTTGCTACTGTGATATCGAGTTCCTAGTTGGCTAGCGCGACTTTGCCTGTAATTGATCATGAAAATGAAAAATGAAAATGAAAATAACTTTATTCAAATGCACTTAAAAATAGGTAGTTTTGAATCGTCCAACATTTTTACCTACCACCCATTCAGGACGTCTTTTAACTGACAAGAAGAATGGGCGCAAGAAACTCGTCAGCTTTAACAGAAGTAACGACATTTACAATATAATACGTCGTCACCATACACAATCCACAAAAAAAACAAAATAATTAGGTTATGACAATACTAATAGTGTTATGATATCATTATTTCGTTGATTACAACAAAGTCAACAAGTATCTGTACTTACTTAAAGTAAGTATCCCTGAACATTCCAATAACATACAGGGAATAAACGACAAATTTAAGAAAGCAACAAGATTTATGTTAAGTATTAGTCAATAATACTGAAGGTTAAAGCAGACCCATTTCCTAAGGCAGCACCCGTTCACGAGCATGACGCATGATACAGCCATCGCTTCGCTCAACCATATCTTAAGGAACGTAACGATCCGCACCACATGCCACCACCCAAGAAATGTATTAAGAGAGCATGTAATACTCTAACTACCAGTAATAAATTAATTTTAAAAAATTAACAAATGCTAATGTTGTATGATACAACCTGTAATAAATAATGTCATGTTGAAATGACACATATTACTTCCATGCATCGCGATCTATTAAATAGTCTTTGACCTTGTAATAACCTTTGGACATGAGCTTATTTTTTACATATATTTTAAATTTATGATAAGGCAAATCTACTATACTTTGTGGAACTTTATTAAACAGTGCTATACCTTTCCCCAAGAAAGAGCCTCCTGTCTTTTGAAGTCTAAATCTTGGAATTCAAAAGAATATGAAGTAATTATGTCATGAAGTAATTATTGAAAATGATTACCTCAGAAAGTTTGACCTATTTGTTCTTTAGGAATTATCCTGTAATCCTTTTACATAGTCATATTGAAGTGTTTTGGTATTATAACAATCAATGCAAGGGTATTTACTAATGTGTATCATTGTAGTATGTGGCATGAGACCACAAAGCTACTGGTAAAAATCATACCGTGTGTACAGCGCGCGCATGCGTGCTACGCTGCGGCCTGTCATTATAGCTCGGCGCGGACGCAAATTATATTATCCTCAGTACATTGGGATTATGTACAATTATGCACCGGCCGGTTCCCCTATTTACGACACGAAAGACACGCGAGCATGCCTTTTTATTCTAAAACGAAACGCAGGTAGGATGGGAAACTTTTGGGCAAAGAACATCAGAGCTATACAGCCATGAGCAAAAAGAGAGACAATTACACATCAATTGCACCATGCGGAGTGCGCGTTCTTTATTTGAATTTATTTAAACAATTAATGGAATAACAAATTGATTCGCCTAGTTCCATTAAATACCAGAAAATAATAAAGAAAGAAAATGGCGTGTGTTTTTTTTCTAAGTTATACTTATACTTACTTATAAATAAAGACTTTCGCTTTTGTGACTGTGTCAAGATCACAAATACAGCTTTTCGAGAGGCAACTTTTATAAGCAATCGGCTAAACTTGGATTCAATTTCTGCTAATTTGTAATGATAGTACTATAGAGTGTATAAATAAATACTCCTTTGTCGATCGCATAGATTTGCTGCTCAATGTACCTTATACACTTTATAAAAAAAGTGTACTTGATTTTAGCTAATATTACAAGGCATTTCTATAAGGTAATCAAGTGACAATTCTGTATGAAACAAGACAGGGGAAAAATAACCCATGATAACTATCTTGCCGGTAAAGGAGGGCCGCCATTTTTATTTTTTAGCTTGAAACTAATCAGCATATTTATACTGAATTATTTAATTTAAATTCGATAGTGCCTGTTTCCAAATGATTCTATGTATAAATAACAACGAAAATATTATTTTATATCTATAATTTTCGTCTGTTTTAAAGTAATCATACTGAAATGATATTTGTTTGATAGTAATTTAATGTAGGTTATTTTGTGTAAGTTTGCATTACTAAAAGTATAAAAAATGTTATAAGCGAATCATGTCCTAGCAACACTTTCCTAGTTTATACCTGTTTTTTTGTGAATATTGTAATTAGTGTATTAGTTACATTTGATAATGTTTGGTAATAAATGTAAAAAAATAAAATTGTGCGTCTCATCTTTAACAATTGTGACATAATATCACTGAAAATTATTAAAGTTAACAATATGTGTCATAAATGTCAAAGAAGTTTATTTATTTATTTATTTCTCTTCCACATAAAGGTGATACATCAGTCAAAATTTATAAATTCATTACAGTATAATAAGGACCATATATGTGGGAGACTGGAGCTCGTAATGATTTAAAATAGCGTACACTATCTAAACAGACTATACACTATAGAGAGTTACTTCCGTCAGAAAAAAAACTTATGTACCCTAAGTTGCCGTTTATATTAAAAAGAAAACATAAAACCAGTAAAAATATATTTTAAACTAGCTGATCCGGCCACGCGTTGCTGTGTTATGAATTAAAAAAAATTGGTTGCCTGTAAAGTCGGTATACGGGCGAAAGTTTTACGTGACAACGACTTTGAGTGGTAAAATAATTTAAATGTGAATATTCATTCGTATAGTAGGAAGAAGGATGAAATAATAGTAACAATTTAAAACATTTATTTATACAAAGAATTATATTTAAAACATTAATTTATAGGCATGCGTCCCTTCCACTTTTTATGTCTGTCTCTCTCGCTCTTAGGCGGGCTAACCATGCCCGAGTGGAAGGGACGCGTGCCTCTCACTCGCTCTCATTGTGAGCGCATAACGTGAGCGGAGCGTAACGCAGTTTCTTGAAGTGTCACCCGGCAAACCAATTTATAAGACGTTGTCACGTCAAAAAAAACTATCCTATCTCTTCAGTTGGACCAAATTACACATAAATACCAACTTTCATCAATATCGGTTGAGTTGGTGAAGAGTTCACTGGGAACATACATTGTGACACTGGATGGATTTTTATATATTAAGATAAGCAAAATTAAAAAAAAAGGATATTGCTTTATTTATGGAACTTAAAAAGGCACGATTGTGTTTTTTTTTCATAATGGCGAAGTGATTGGCCTTTTACTCTCCTGATGTCAAGTGCTAATAAGAACGAAAGATGACAACATTCTTGACCAGGAATTTTCAATCACGAAAGAACTAGCAATTTAACCTGAATAATTGTAAAATGCTCGCTTTTATGGAAGAGTGGAGTCTCCTGACACAGGCCTATGAGCTTAAAAGGGGATTCCAATTCATAGCATTCTTGTTACTTGTTTTTTGAAAATAAAATATTTTGTATTTTGTATTTTTTGTAACCTGTAACTGCTCGAATGCAAGAATATTTAAATCGTTCTTATGGCGACAAACTTAGGTGGTAGTTAGCCAGGTGCATTGAAACAAGCTCTGCCACAAAACAAACCGAGCACAAATATGCACCACCTTGGGATCTACCTTAGGACTTCTGAGCGTGAAAAAATATTACACCACGAAGACGGTTAAAATATATGAAACGTGGGTTTTTAATTAATAAACATATTTGAACGTTCAAATAAGCATTGTGAATGCTTATACTATTGAGTATACACCATTTTATCTTGTATTATATAAACTCGTTCTTATTACGAATATACGCAAACACAAATAGATTATATTATATTTTTTTATTATTTAAACATTTAATAGACCAGGGTCGATAATTTTTGAGACAAAAAAAAATATAGGATGAAACCTATGTGTTTGAAAAATAAAAAGGTAAGTTTTTACCAAATTTCGTGAAAAAATATTTATCTTTGCAAAAGATAAAAATAAAAACCAAAACCTTGGTTATTTGAATTTTCACTTAAATTTTGAGGTTATGGAAAAAAGTGTAAATACAAAAGTTGTAGATCTTTTTATTACCTACAACTTTGCCATTTAATTTTTCATAGAACTTGTAGTGTTGCCGACTATCGAGATAAACCTTTTTTACCCTTAAAAAACTCACCCCCATTCCCTTTCCCGACCTCAGATCGCCCGTAAATAATAATATACCTACATAGATATGTAATATTTATAGACATATCTATAAATACACATGACTCAGGTACAAATGGTCGTATTCATCACACAAATATCTGCCTGCCTGCCTGAGTCCCTTCCGGGACTCGAACCCAGGAAAACTGGTGTGAAAGCCAGGTCCGCTTCCGTTGCACCAAACAGTCGTCTTCTTTATATATTATCTATGAATAATTTAAGTACTTATTAAACTACTTAGCGAAATTTATAAGTAAATTAAATTAGTAGAGTTTTATGGTGCAGTGTGGTTTTATTTACATTTAAGAGGACAACTAAGATTGTTTAAACAGTCTCCGTTTCGTTCAAAACATGAAGATCATAACAGCTTCCGAATCGATGATTATTTCAGCGTTTTTTTTAACTAACTCTCTTAATCCAAGCGTAAAATCATGCTTATTTTGCTGCGTAATCGCATTATAGACAAATAGACGGCCCTTTCTATATTTGCAGGGTTGAATAACTTTCAATGTTCTTACAAATAGGAGTTTTTGGATATTGCACATGAAACTAGATACAGTTTTGTATAAATCAACTTTATACTATTGTAATAAAGGTCATTTTTAAAGTGTATGCTCTAATGTGCTGTCGACCGTACATATCTTTTGTTAACAGCTACTGTATTGAAAGAGTATCTATTTTAGTTAAGGCTTTTATAATAAATAAACAGTTAAGCTTTAATCGTATTTTGCATGTTGTCACGTGATCATGAGAACACAGGGAGATTTTATTTTTTAATTTATACCAAGGAAAGGAACAGAAATTGAACAGCCTCTTATTAGATTAGTTGGGGTTCTTATCAAAAGAATTTGTGAAAAAGACTTTGTATCTTATTATCACTCATGTGAGTAAAACCGAAATGCCCCTTAGATGCGCAGAGCTGAGAGGCTCATCGGTGACAACAAATTGGTGAAGAGCAAGCTTCACACCTAAGCTCATCGCAGCCAAGTTGCCTGTCTGTCGGTCTTCTACAAACTGTACCTTGGAGAGTGTGCTCAAGAGCTGCATTTGCTCATACCGCATTCTCCTTTTCTCCATCAGACATCTAGATGCACTGCGGGCTACCACCCTTTCTTGGTTGCTATTCCTACCTGTCGCACCAAGCGCTTCCCAACAGCAAAGGAATGGAACTCCCTCCCTGCGTCTGTATTTCAGAGAACTTATAACCCGTCCATTTTCAAAGCCAGGATGAATAGGCACCTTCTGGGTTAGCTCGTTCCATAGTGGATTCTGTCTTGGCCCACGGCCTTGATTGGGATCAAGAGAGAACCTATCCTAAAAAAGAATAGATACACGATTTCTATCTCCATCCAAATGGTTACGTGGTAATCGCTTTAAGCGATAAGACCGTCCTTTATATTACCTGGTGGTTTTTATTTTTATTCCTTGTTGTACTCTTTTTATTTGTATTTTTCAAATAAAATTAAATATATGAAAGGGACTCCTTTTAATAATATATTTTAGTAATTATATTATATATTTTTTAAGGTTTTTAGTTTTCGGTTCAGTTTAAATTAAGTAATATTTTCTTTAGAATAAACAAATAGATTTAATTGTAGATAATATATTAATATTATTTACTTAGTAATTAATGTGTTTCAGCTAGATTTATATGTTAAACTATTAATGCACATTGTTTGTTGTCATATATTTTTGTGAATGCTTTGTTTGTTGTCCCTAAATAAAGTATATTATACCATGTCCCAGTTGACTACTTACTTAATGTTCACTAGCAACAATTAACCTTACCCATGGTAACTACTGAAGTGGGGTCAATATTATAGATACATATATGATATACATATAAGTAATGTTCATAAATATATATGTTGTAACTAAGGTACAAATGTTCATATACATCAGAAAAGAATTTACTCCTTCCGGGATTGAAACACGCAATTGTTTGCTTTCGAAGGTAGTACTCCCTTTCTGTCAAACTAGTGATCCTATCCTAATTATACTATGACAATACTTTGTGTGTGTGTTTGTTACCATGTTGTTTGTTACCATAGTTACCATATTTCCTATTTTAAGCGAATGTTATCTTTATTTATAACTAGCTAACCCGGCCAAGCGTTGCTGGTATAACCCGGCCACGCGTTGCTGGTATGGTAACAAACACACACACACACACAAAGTATTGTCATAATATAATGTAGATAAAAAATATATTGCAAATTAAAATAACTGAGTCGGGTCAGCAAGCATTTAATAAAAAGCATTTTATATATTTATCAAAAGATAAAGATTAAATATCAGCGATAAGTATACCACTACTTACGTAAGACTATTTAAATAATAGAATCAAAATTATATAATACTTTTTTTCGAAAAATATTAAACGCTTGTGTTACGAATCTACTTCTGACGAGGATTGAACTCGGCTCGATTGGATGAAAGCTTTTGTCTAAGCGCAAGGGCTACTGGTTATAAATAGAAAAATGGTAAAAAAATGTCGTCACACTATAATAATTATCTTTATTTATAGAAAAACAAGCACAATGAAGTCGCTGACTCCGAACTAACTTTTAAACCTGTATTTCGGAAATCAGTTCCCTTCTTCCTTAACCTGTGTACAAAATAAACATACTTAACAAAAAGAAAACGTATTTAGTGCTTTGTGTGTATGTGTGAGGGTGTGTCGTGGGTGTATGTGTGTGTTTCTTGTGTGTGTGCGTGTATGTGTGTGTCTACATTGTCCATACTGCTGAGGACATAGACTTTTCGTAACCGTTAAAATACTAAAAAGAGAATCGGCCAAAACCACCATGCTGGATAAGTGCGATTGCTGACCAAGCCCTGACTCAAGGTTTAACATGTCTTCGATGTATGAAGGAGGTTTAAATCCTCTGTAATGTTAGCACCTCTGCACATCATGTTTTTTTAACGTGACGCGCGCTTTTGTCGGTACAAACGCGATGCTCACACGAGTCAAAAGTAGCTTGACTATGAATTTATATAGGTGTTCTAAGTTCTTCATTTGAATGTCTGATGACGTGATGATAAAGTAAGATCGTATTAATAAAAATGCATTGGATATGCAAAAAATTGCTCTATGGAATTAAAAGAAACAAGCTGCCAACGCGGCTGGCGCGCTTTTCTAAAAGGCGCGTCGGAAGTGTGTTTAAAAAACGCAGTGTGCTTAATCTCTTAGTCAACGCGCGACAGCTTACTATCGCATTTAAGTTGTATTATAAATTACCTACATAGGTACCCACTGTATATAGATTTGAAATTTTACAGCTTCTGGTAAATACCCCAATGAATTTTCTCATTAACGTAAAATACTGGTAGCCAATATTTAACATCGTACATCGAGACACAATCAAATAAACAATAAAACTTGAAACGTAATTAACTTCGGCACATTTCGATTTTGCCATCAAACCATTGAATTACCATCGACAATTTTTCTTGCTGGCCCATTCCGATCTCTATTTTTCCCGCCATAAAAGTTTAAAAAGTGAAAAGCATGATTGCCAACCGCACGAACTTAATCTTGCCGGCCTATAAAAACGTCGAAGTCCGAACTAACAAGGTGGGTTTTAATTATTTAAAAGTCTGTGTTAATTTTTTTTCCGTTGCCGCGCGGCGTCTTTGCTTTTCGGCCTCTTTTGTGTGTTTTTTTTTCGTTTGTATAATTTGTAAAATGGCATGTTAGCGCCGACGCGATTTGGTCTGATCTTTTTAAATTATCATTGATATTTTGATGCGTTTCCGGTCGCGTTTTTAACGATTTAAACGACCACCCAATGTAACACAACAAAGTTTACTGTTTGATAAATTGTCTTTGTATTTGTAATTTTTTTATTTAATTAATTTTGACGACCGTTTGGTGCAACGGTAGCGTTCCTGCCTTTCGCACCAATGGTCCTGGGTTCGAATCCCGGAAGGGGTAGATGTTTGTATGATGAATTCAAGCATTTGTACCTGAGTCATGGATGTTTGTATATATTTCTATGAATATTACATATCTATGTATGATATATGTATGTCTATCCGTTAACCTAGTATCCATAACACAAGCCTTACTGTGCTTACTTTGGGCTAGGCTAATTGGTGTGAATGTATTTAAAAAAAAATACCATTAATAACTATTCCTTCAACTGAAAATACTAATTAATTTTATTAAATATGTCATATTTTTTGTCTAAATTGAAACTTCATTATTAAATGTCTGTTAATGTTGTCACTTGTTGTGCATACGGCACAGGCATTACATATGAACGAAAACCATATGGCAAATGAGCCATAGCTTACTACGAACGAAAGACACTAAATATATATTTTTTACCCATCTTTTAACTGCCCATTGCGAAGCACTAACCACTGCGTTATTAAGCTTATCATAATATAATCCTACTCCTAAGATAATCCAGAATTATAAATAATTTTATAGAAATTTTCATAAAAAGAACAAAAATGTAACGTTTTACATTCCCGCCAAAAACTATACACCTTGTAAGAGCTTTCCTTTAATTATCTCCCACAGTCACTATACGAGATTTCCCATACAGATAAAATTGTTGTCTAATAACAGAAATGTCACTTTTTTACACAATTTAACGTGTTAAAGTGTAATTAATTAAATTACTAACAATATTTATTATTTTATAATATAATATTTAATTTTATTTATTCTCTTAATAAAATAAAAACAAACCAATGCCTCGACAGGTTTGTTAAAATTATACCAAACTCATAAGATGTCGCAAATTTGTGCCATTTTTTTTTCTTTTGTCGGCCCGCTTTCTCTAGGCGAAATTTCAACAAATCTTACCTGGCTCACCGACAAAAGAAATGTATGATTGATGTGAATAGAGGTAATACCGTTGTAAGGTTTTTAATGTCATTTCGAATATTGCTTTTTGATTTAGAGACAATTTTTGTCCTAAAAAAATAAGTATCCATGCTTATTAAAATTGTTGTGTCATTTTTTCGTTATTTTTCTAAAATAAGTGCAAATTTATTACTAAAGATGGTAAAGATTTAATTTTAACTTTTGATGTATTTTTATGGTTTTGGTATTGATAAACTACTTATATTTTTGAAAAGCAACACATGGGGTTTTACTGACACCTCCCCGTGGACTTCTTGAGAGAGCAGGAAAAGACAACTTCCGCTGTATTGTTACACTTGCCAACACTCTTGTATGTTCCCAAACGCTTAGTGGTTAATAATCCACCATTATTACGCACTAATATCTACAACACTAATTTTAACAAGAGAAACAAAACCACCAACGTGACGCTTCCCGCTCCCGCCAATAAGTCCATGCCATAACTTAATGCATTTAAAATAAAATAAAACCCATAACGATTATACTATTGATTGGTGATTGCGCGCCAAAAACTTGTTAAAACTGTGGGAAAATGTCAAAATTTTTTACCATAGAAAATGTTCCTGGTGAAGGAGTTCCATATTTTTTTTCATCGAAAATGTACAACGTAATGAAAACATCACGCATCTTGCCAAATAAAGTAAGCCAAGTCATGACAAGAAAGTAGCAAGTCATCAACTAATGCATCGAAAGAAAAAAAATGTCGCGTCATCGCTCCTTTATTGCGATAAACTTTTTTGACTCGGTGGTCACTACAGGAACTAAAATTATAAAGCAGTATTTTGTACATAAACTGTCGCTACTAGCGCCACATCCATGGTGTCGTTTAAGCTTGTAGCGCCTAACAAATTATGTCGGTAGCCGATGACTGCTTTAAGATACGTCAAAATAACGTTATTTATGATTTATGATTGTTAAAATAATTTATTATTTCAAAAGAGTTTTTCTATGTTAAGTTTGTAGAGAAAGTACAACTATATCAAATGGGAATTTGACAAGAAGAAAATAATATTTGTGGTATATCCATATTCTTTTGATTAATCTGAACCACAGATTATGGATATAAGAACGTAAATATTGAGAATACTAAATACCTTCGCCTTTCTGATGCCTAATCAGAAGTTATTAATAACATATTTTTGTTATTTGTAGTTGATTAGCTGCACGCGGTATTATTTGTAATTTCCTTTAACTGATCTTTTTTTGCTGGCTGTTCCTATAAACTATGAAGGTTAAAGAGTAGGAGAACGATCGCTACGTGCTAAAGCATTAGCCCGCCTGTCCCTGAAAATTTGAAGAATTTATAGTTCATTTTTCAGCCACCAGCCGCGCTGCCGTCGGTAAGTAGTATCAGCGAAGTTAGCTGTATATGAGTCCAAGTAGATGAAGTTAGTTGAATAATGTACAAAACGACTTAGCGATCGCAGCGCCTCACTTATTTTGTCCATATTTCTGGGACACTATTTTCTAGAGCGATCGCTCTCCTTCTCTCTTACCTCCATGCTGTAAACTTTCCCTAGCATGTACAAACATACAAACATTGATTTTTTTTATAAAAGATGTATCATAATAGGTAGACAATTTATGTTTGTACTATTGTACAACTATATCAATATATGTTATATGTTTATATTTTTACTGTTAATTGTTAGTATATTTATATTTTCAAACTTTTCAATTTCCGTTAACACCACCCGCTCGTACGCTTTCTTTTAGTTCTAACCATGCAAAGGTTGTTTGGCAGACATCGCTCTGGGCAAAAATACCGTCAATTGTAACACTTAATTTTAAGTTGTTTTTTGTTCTGTGTTTTCCTCAATGTAATGTTTTTTTTTTGTAAAAACTAGCTGACCCGGTAACGCGTTGCTATGGTAACGCGTATACAATGGAAAAAGAGCGGGAAAAGGAGCGGACAGACAAACACACAAACAAAAAAATTGTGTTCTTAGGTATAGATTTAAAAAAAATACAATAAACAGCGTTATTTTCAAAAAGTACGCTGGCAAGTGAACTTGTAGGTTTTTTGTTTGGGATACAGATAGTCAAATCTAAAACACTAGGCTGTTAACGACTTACATGACGAAGAACCATTGATAACCCAGCTGTTGTTCGGACATTCACTATTTTAGTTACTGTAGTATAATTGTTATTAGAATTAATTTTTAATTACCGCTAATATTAACTATTTGCTCATCTATACAATTTGTTAGCTGAACTAATGTATTCGCATGTCACAAAGCTCATACAAACATTTCTAAAGAGGCAGTAATCATTTAAATTGATCCGTTTCATACAGATTATGGTAAATTACTGTAATGGTTGGCAGTTAGATGCATCGGTTGATGGCAGCGGTTTGTGCAATGAAAAAAATAATAAAATGTCAAATTTAAAAAAGGAACGATAATGAGTTATATTACAAATGCGATAGTGTTTTATTTTGTAACGCTCACACATCTTAGTTCCACTGATCATTATGAAATTTTGCATACACTGAGAGAGGTACAGGAATAGACATAGAGTATCTTAAATCTAGAAAAAAGTATTATTTAAAACTATAAAGGAGATATAACGTGCCGTGAGCGAAGTTCAAAAATAATGATGATTATCAAAAGTAATTTGCTATTTATTAGTTTGATTAAATATTATTTGACGATCGTTTGGTGTAATAAGTAGCAATCTTGCTTTTCGCACCGACAAACCTGGGTTGGAGTCCCGGAACGGGACAGACTTCATCTGTGTGATAATTACGAGAATTTGTACCTGAGTCATGGATATTAATGTATATCTCAATAAATATTAAATATTTATGTATTATATATTTATTTTGAGCTAGGTTAATTGGAGTATATGTAAGATATTTTATTATTATTAATTGGTACATAAGTATATCGAGTCTGAAACAATATAAGTTTTAATATAATTTTTTTTCTGGTAAGAATTTATATAGAAATGTTAGTTTTCGCCACTCTCCGACAGATGGTATTAGCTCTTAGTATTGTACAATTATATTTTATGCGTTCACTGATACAATGAAACCACTTTCGTCACGGGTCTTGTTAAGAAGAGTACTGTTCAGATTAAGTAATGGCAGGTTATCTTATAGACTATTAAATAAAAATAAAATGGAAAATTGCATTTGATTAACTAAATAGATCACATGGATCGGCTTCAATAACGCAATGTCTAATACGCCAAAATTCCTGAGTTATTAACCGATTTTAATAATTTTTGTGTGAAATAGAATTTTAAATTTTTTATAAATTAAAAAGTTATAAACAAAAAACATTGGCTCTATGGGATTTCCCATAGAAACAAAAAGCGCGCGCTTTTTGAAAATATTCATTCTTGATTTTTTTTTTAATTTACTAAACATTCTTGATTTATTTAGTATTACGCTCCGTTCCAATAGCTTTATGCTTAGTGACTACATCGCCTAGTCGTATACTACGGACAAACATATATTGCGCATGCTATAAATACAAAAACAGCATAAAGATAGTGTAATATTTACTAGAAGAATAAATAAGTCTTTCTTCTTATTTGTAATGCTAACAGGCAGTTGTTGCAGTTTTTATATTTGTGTTTATGGTTAAGATGTTCCACATGAAAATTTAAAAAGAAATGTTATGCTAGTACCTATAAATATAGTACGAAGCTTATCTCAAGAAATAGCTTTCATTCAAACTAAAATAGCACCATATAAAAAAATGTATTGAATAATTCACCACTCTAAGGATTTGAAGTTACGACTTTCTGTTATATCTAATTAGATGCCGTTAAAATAAAATATGAATATTATAGATTATCAAATGAATATTTATCAATATAAGAGCAATGTCCATTAGGTATCAATAACCTATCGTTGTTAAGCCATGGACCTAAATTAATCAGGCTTTTTTTCTTTAAGTTTTATTTTTCAAAGGCTGGATAAAACTTATTTCTCATTTATTATGTTATACCGATAAATTTAAACTGATAATTGTGAATTGCTACTGTTCCATAGTAAAGTATGACATTTTCTTTAACTGGGTAATAGTTTAGCGACTGACTTCTATCTGAGGATTGAAAAATCGGTCCTAAAGATATCTACGCAACGATTATTATCTATACATCTATACATATAAATAAAATTAGAGTGTCTGTTTGTAATATTGAAATAACCGTTTTTTACTACATACATATGAATATTTATACGGTACATACACCAAAATAACATTTGTTACAATTTTTGTCTGTCTGTCTGTCTGTTTGTTACGGCTAATCTCTGAAATGGCTGGACCGATTTTAACGAGCCTTTTATTGGCAGGTAGCTGATGTAATAAGGAGTAACTTAGGCTACTTTTATTTTGGAAAAAATATTTTATTTTAGAAAAATAAATTTACTGTGTCACAGCAACGCCTGGCTGGGTCAGCTAGTTAACAATAATTATTGAAATACAACAGAATAAAAGAAATATAAAAAATACATAAAACCTTTTTTTATCGCCTACATTAATTAAAAAAGTAACAAAGATTATGCCCATAAACAATTTGTACAAACCAAAAAGGTTCGTTCACGCCTCATAAACACATAAATGGGGTCGTACAAATCGGACACATATAATAAATGTCACTAGGACTGCAAATAGCAGAAAAAAAACTCGTAAAATACGAGGAGACTATTCGACTACTGGTAAAGATCGAAATCTGATACTATTACCTGTTTTTTGAGATGTTAAATCCTGTTTTGTTTGTTAAGATATTTTTTATTTTATTATTTTGAGCCAACATTGAGAGACAACTAAACTTAAAGAAATTTTACATTTGTATATATTATTTACATTAATTGTATTTTTTTATTTTAAAATTTATCTAAAATGGTGTTTTTAAGGTAAGTATAAAAGTATTTCAAACTTTACAAAATTGGGAACATAGATTTTGGTATAAACTGAGATTTTTCTCCCTCCAAATATATATATTTTTATTCTTTATTATATCCTTATTGTTTATTATAACAAAGAAATATTAGAGACAAGTGGATATGTAAGTTATTATATAAAAATATATTTCGCCGTTACTTCGTCCGAGTAAAATATAATGTATGTATAATACACAGATTAGGTATATTATGAATGTGGATACTTTTCAAATGGTGTAAGAACTTTTCAAATATATATCTAGATTCAGTTTTGCCGGATCTTCAAAATAATAACCTTCAACCTTTAAAGAAACTTACAAAAACTTAATAACAGAGAGCTGATTATAGTAAAATTAATACAGAATTCTTTGTAGAACAAGATTTACTAATAATTATCATTATTTGAATGTTTAACAATATAAGCGCCATGCGCTACATTCTTGAGCACACTTATTCGTTCCGCAAATCTATTTTGAAAGCGCGGTTCTTTTACAGTCTAATAACAACATTAGATTAACGATTGACCGAAATTAGAACTAAAATATCGCATATAGTAGTCTTAGGAACGTAAAGCACCTAGCGCCGTTCGAAATATCGAACTTAAAATTGTCTGTGTTGCCATTGTGGATCATTTTTTATTACCAAAATGACAAGCGGACCCTTGCGATTTTTTTTAAAAGGCTATTGAGGCATTGTGATGGGGGGTCTTTGAGCCTCTTTGCAATTTTTTTTCTCCCATTATACGATGGGTTTAGACGTGTGCGAGCGACAAAAAGGGTTCATGGTATTTAAAAGTAATTATTAATAGTAGAGTTTGGACAGCATCGCTTTTCAACTGTTTAAGTAATGATTATAAATAATGCGTAGGTATTAAATTTTGACAGCATAAATTAGAATATCTTTTTTTTTATTTTTAACATTTTTAACAGTGGCTACCGTTATTACTTCAACCGTTTATAATTTAAAAAAAGTCTTTTATACAGGCATCGTTCTGACAATAATAATAATATTTTTTACATTCATACCAATTAGCCTAGTCCAAAGTAAACACTGTAAGGCTTGTGTTGTGAATACTAAGGTTAAGGATAAACATACATATATATAATACATAGATAATATGAAATATTTAAAGAAATATGTATAAATACCCATTACTCAGGTAGCCATTACACATTTGACTCTTACGGGTCTCGAACCCAAGGCCGTTAATTTTATTAACATTATCAATGTTACTGCTGGGTGCTGCCGGTAGACCTGTAGTCTACCTTATAGATGATAACGCCATGGGGAGAACAGTTACCTTTGTTCAAGGTTCAATACCTGAATTAGGTGCATATTTGCGTTCTGTTTGGTTGGCAGTACAACTTCTTTTAATTAGGATAAATTATTTTAATAGAAAAATACTATAAAAAAATCGACTCGGCTCAAAAGTGAATTCTCAGGCGAAAACATGCATAAAATATATAAAATTATTTAATTAAGGTTAGCTACCATCGTCTTATTTAACTTTATCGCCATAACAACGATTTAAAACTTTTTTGTGTTTTTGCTTTTTTAGTTGATATACCTAGTCAGTTACTCTGATGTTGAGGATTCCAGTTGAAGTTGCAAGCTTTTGGCTTTATCATTATGCACTTCTCCGTTGTCAATTAAAAATAAACAGGCCAGAAAACACTCGAGGAGTATTGGCTTATTAACACTATTTTATATATTTAGTGTAAGAAATATTTATATATTTATTATTTATATTTATTACATTCACACCAATTAGCCGAGCCCAAAGTAAGCTTGTGTTATGGATACTAGGGTAACAGATAGACATACATATATAATACATAGATATTTAATATTCATATAAATATAATATCAACACTCATGACTCAGGTACAAATGCCCGTATTTATCATACAAACATCTGCCCCTTCCGGGATTCGAACCCAGCACCGTCGGTCGGTGCGAAAGGCAGGATCGCTACCGTTGCACCAAACGGTCGTCTAATATACAGATACAAATTTATGAGTTACATATGTAAATATATAAAAATTCCCTGTCTCAGTAGTTGACCGCGATGAACTCCAAAACTACTTAACCTATTTCGATGATTTTGACGACTTAGGACATAGGATAGGTTTCATTTTAATTTATAACACAGCAACGCGTGGCCGAGTCAGCTAGTAATATAAATAAATATTTAGTTAAATAACTTTCGACTTTCAACTCCTGACTTTTCGACTCCTTTACAGGGGCCGTGATCACGTGAGTCAAATCGTCAAGATTAAATATAAAATAAATTATGCGCAAAATCCTTAAAAAAGTTGTTTTATTAATACAAATAAATGAGGAGTGGCATTCATAAGTATCAATTTAAATCGTGATATTACATGTTTGTGATGACAAGTAAGCTGAAAATTAAATTATCTTTTTTTATGAACTGACATGTAATCATTCATCATTATAAGTGACGACCTTTGCGTGAAGAAAAGCAATAGTAATGCTCTATACGTGTTGCGTAAAAGTTGGGAGCCGGTATAAAATAAACTTCTGAAATAACCATAGACAAATCAGTGTTTTTATTTTTAATAGTTCTTTTGTTGTACGCCTCTTAGATTTGAAAGTATATTCAGCCTTCTCTCAATAGGATTGTCACGTGCAAATACGAAATTATATAAAATATTAATAAGTTATCAAATAATATAAAGATATCTCTTTAGTTACATTCGCTTACATTGTTTTTAATCAATTAGCGCAAGAGCTCACCAAACCTTTTTAAAAAAGGACGAAGTGAAACGAATGATATGGAAAGAGGTTTTACTATTTATGAAATAGTAATATATGAATATGTATTAATGAAAGCGAAATCCTCATGTTCTTAATTGAAATGAAAAATAAAATCGAGACCTGGCGCCTCTGTAGACAATTAAACTGCATGATGAGAAGGAAAAGTCCTTCTTTTTTCAAATAAAAAAGAATACCACCATAACGTAATAATTAGTATTTTAAAGCGCTTCAAGCCGCTTTTACTGCGCTATAAAACGGACGTCGGCTTCTTTTAGAAAAATTTTACTTCGATGGCATTGTTCCTAGAAGCTTTAATAGGGTTGCTGTGTTTGCTAGTGAGGTGCGCATACTATTAAACATAAGCTAAATGAGATTAGCATAAATACTTTATTTTAAAAAAGAAAGAATATTACGATAACTTTTGGATTTTTAAAATAAAATAAAATAAAGTATACAAGAAACACCGTAGGTTTATTTACTTTTAATTAGGCACAAGCCATTGTAAATCATTTTTTTTTAATTTATTCGATTCCAATATTACATTGGAGATCTAAGTATGAGGGGAAAAACTATTTTTCCCCTGTTAAAAACTTTAGCTGTTTGCTAGCAAAATATTTTGATTTATTGAGATAATAAAACAAACGACGGTCAATATCGGTTTTCGTTCAATTACGTAATGCCTTTTTACAACATATTTTTATCTTTAAGTTCTAACACATAGCGTTGTTAACTGATTGTCTGCATGTGATATACTGAGTAGCTTGACGATACCGTTGTTAGCCGTTCGGTCTTTAATAACGGATGTTAAGCCACTTTCGCAAGGGTCAGTAATAGGATGGGTGACCGAAAAATTCTCCTCAATCTTATGCTCCAGCAGCATCTGCAGTCTTTGGAACACATTATGATTCAGTCTCCATGGTAATTTCATCCGTTTGGAAAGGCCAAGTCCCTCCATTATGAGGACATTAATAGGCTGATGATGATGACTGTATTTAGTAATTGACGTATGCGGCATAGTAGAATAGCACCTTCTCATTCACACATAAGGGTGTTGTTAAAGACCACTAATGATATTGGAGGTCTACACATCGTCTCAAAGATTGCAGAATAAGCATCATTCTTTCCGAATTATAGTTTTTTACTGCGATCTTCAACTCACCTGTCAAGTGTGGAGAATATGACCAATTTTGAGGGGGAGGCATCCTTACAATAGTGAAAATCTTGATGAGATGTTGAGGATAATAAGTCACGTTGTGTTTTTTGAAATATAGTTTTATTACTGCACTCGCAAACTAGCCTGCCAAACGTGGAAATTATGATGAAATCCCCACATTTTGTGGGGGAGTCAACCGTCCAGTACTGAACATCTTCCCGCTCAGAAGTTGATGATAAATAAGAGTCACATTACAATCATATCCTATCATAGATAATTTTTATTTAAAATCACCAATATCGATTCTCGTTCTAATTCAGCACAACACTATCGTTTTTATTTGTTTACGCAAGTTTATAATTACTTGGAAGCGTGGCTTATTAGTAAAGAGATCCAATCAAATGATTGTTGTTTTATATTAATAATAAAATATACCTGCATGTTGATATTGTCTTCGTGTAAAGCAAATTCAGTATTAAAAGGAAAAATAAACAACTAAAATTATCTAACTGGAAAACAATTACCATTTAAAATGAAAACATATTTACAACTAAACTAATAAAGATTATTTATTCTTTATTGCTAGAAATACCTTCTGCGTCTACTACTCTCCGAGTTAACGGGAACCTCTGTTCCTGTATACATACATAATATAATTAAACTAACGATAAAAGAAAAAAATAACTTAATTCAGGTGGAACTAGGTCCCATTTCGGGTGAATAATCCAATTTAGCTAAGCTAGCAGTCTCGGTATTCTGTTACCTGAGGCGACTTGAATTTTTAATAATAATAATTTGTCTAGATATAGAAATAGTACATTGAGTTTTTAATTTTATTTTTTGCATTTTTAATGCCATATTTTCTACAAGATATAATATACGCCTGTAAAAAAAACCACGCCTCCGAGACCTTCGGTGGGATTCGAACCCACGCTCTTTCATTATCCGGGCGAGTGCTCTGACCACTGAACTATCGAGACACTGGCAGACGCGGCGAAATTTACAAACGTATTAATGTAATTTTTAAAAACGTAATAACGTTCAACTTCTATGAGCTAGTATCGTTCCACTAATGTTGAAAATTAGAACCTTTAACATCGAAAGTAATATTTTTACAAATATTTATTGTTGTTTTTTACAGGCGTAATTTAAATTTAACTAGCTGACCCGGCCACGCGTTGCTGTGCCTACTGCAGCGCCATCTACCGGGCTGATTTGTGAATCAAAACCATCCAGGGCGCCACCCAAATGCATACAAAAAAATTCATTCAAATCGGTCCAGCCGTTTAGGTGTTCAGTGACACACACGTACAGTAGAATGATATACAATGTGTCCCGTTACCAGTGTCGGAGCCTTTAATGGTGTGAAATATGGCACTTTTTTATCGACAAATTGCCACTCAAATTTGGATTTTCTCAAAAAGCCAATAATTAAAAAATACACAAAAAAGAATCTATTTGTTTTTCTTTAAATATTTTTCCTATTTTTTATTCCATGACAATTGAAACATGATGGCTGTGTAACTGTTGTCTAAATGTTTAGCTATCAAATGACACCTTTGTAATGCTGATAGGACATTTATATGAGTAGTGGTGGTCGAATTATTATGAGAGCCCAGGTCTTGGTTACCAAGAAAACAAAATGGCGGCCGTAAGAGAAATACAACATTTGAGGGGCAATTTGTCGATAATAAATGCTATATTTCACACCATTAAAGGCTCCGACACTGGTGACGGGACACATTGTATATAAAGATAGTACATTGCTCTAAAACCAAGTTAAGTAATTAAAGCACTTGTGTTATGGAATTCAAAAACAACGACGGTATCACAACTGATCCTAGCCACTAAAGAAAAGTTCGTTTACTACATTGGACGGGGATCAAATCCGAAACCACTAAGTGGCGTTACCTTCAAGGTAACGCCACGCCACATAATAACCATTATGCGAGCCACTCAAACACGGACGTCGTCAAAACTTGCACACTTACAACTTACTTATTTGCAAAAGTATGCAATGAATAATCAGTGCCGGATTTACCATAGATGCTGAAAAAGCTGAAGCTTAGGGCGGCAAAATTAGGGGGCGGCAAAATTGGCCCAAAAAATAGGTACATAACAAAAGTAAGGTCGCGGACACGAGGTGGGGCTGCGGCGATGGCATGGCGGAGCAGAAATTCTTTAGCCCCTTATTCGTAGAGTCGGAATTAATGAATAGGATTTCTTAGGAACGATAACGTTGATGATTTTGCTGATTCCAAATTATGCAACAAAAAATAAAGTAACGTTTTTTTAAAAGATATTTTATTCAAATAGAGATATAAAAAAGGAATTAACCTTATTGTGAACAGTGCATCTAATTTTAGAGGTCAGTAGGGGCGGCAAATGTGTAAATTCAGCACTGAATGAATACTATTTAAATAATAATTTAAAAAGAATAGGCGTACTAAACCAATGTAAGAAAAAAATGTGTTTTACTAAATCAATCTATTTGAATAAAACAACTTTTGTACGGGATTTGCGCATAATTTATTTTTTATTTAAACGTGACGTTTTGACTCCTTTACAGGAGCCTCGTTCCTAATGGTTATAATTTTAACAATAACCTAGGTACATACATGGAGGTTAAAGAGAAGGAGAACGATCGCTAAGTGCCCGCCTGTCCCTGAAAATTTGTAGAAATTATAGTTCATTTTTCAGCCTTCAGCCGCGCTGCCGTCGGTAGTATCTGTAGTAAGTAGTATCTGCGAAGTTAGCTGTTTATCAGTACAAGTAGATGAAGTTAGTTGAATAATGTACAATACAACTTAGCGATCGCAGCGCCTCACTTATTTTGTCTATATTTCTGGGACACTATTTTCTACAGCGATCGTTCTCCTTCTCTCTAACATTATCAGGTACGTACCCGATTTAAATATTGTGAAGGTAGTAAAAATATATGACGACCATTACCTATTTGTGATATTTGATATTTGTGATCACGGCTCCTGTAAAGGGTTAGCTCGTTCCATCGTGGATTCTGTCTTGACCCCCGGGCTTGACTGGGATCAAGAGCATACCCATTCTAAATAAAAAAGGAGTCGAAAGGCATGGAATAAATATAAAATAATTTATGCTCAAATTCCATAAAAAAATTTATTTTTTCAAATGTGTAATGTATTAAGAGTAGGAACTAAAAATCAATATATTTTAAACAACTAAAACATAAAATTAAGCCATAAAGATGATCTGGATTCCTTATTGATAACACAAACTGGAGTAACTATTCCCTGATACAGGAGATAGAGATACAGGAGATATGCGCATAATGACCTTAGTGCTTGTGCCTTTCGCTCGAGCGAACCTGGTTTCGTGTCCGGGAAGAGGCAGGTGTTTCTGTGATAAATACGAACATTTGTACCTGAGTTATGGGTATTTATATATATTTTTATAAATCATAAATATGTGTGTATATATGTACTCGTATGTGTATCAGTTGCCCTAGCATTCTTAACATTAGCCTTACAGTGTTAAATGATATATAGCCTATAGCCTTCCTCGATAAATGGCCTATCTAACACTGAAAGATTTGTTCAAATCGGTCCAGTAGTTCCTGAAATTAGCGCGTTCAAGCAAACAAACTCTTCAGCTTTATAATATTAAGTATAGATTTACGAGGTTTAAACAAGATATATAATTAAGAAAAATATATCAAAATGAAAACTATAATGAATAGAAAGCTTATTTCGTACTCAAACATGAAATCTATACATATAAATAAAATTGGAGTGTCTGTTTGTAATATTGAAATAACCGTTTTTTATTACATGTATATGAATATATATACGGTACATATACCAAAATAACATTTTTTACAATTTTTTGTCTGTATGTCTGTTTGTTCCGGCTAATCTCTGAAATGGCTGGACGCATTTTGACGAGACTTTTTTTGCCAGGTAGCTGATGTAATAAGGAGTAACTTGAGCTACTTTTATTTTAGAAAAAGAAAGTAATGTTGCAATGTTCCACGCCGACGAAGTCGCGGGCGGCCGCTAGTACACAATAAAATTATAAAATTGAGGATTATTGCAAGCGAAATTAAAGACGTTGTTTTTTTTAATGACGTATATTCAGAGAGATAGTAAGTTAATTACAAATTAATATATGACTTAAAACTATGTCATGTACACGAGATCGCGTATGTCATCGTCTTATATACATTTGCCGATGTATATACATAAGCAACAAAGAATAAATAATAACTTAGGTATATATGACGACCCTTTGGTGCAACGGTAGTGATCCTGCCTTCCGCACCGACGGTTCTGGGTTCGGATCCCGGTAGGGGCAGATGTTTGTATGATGAATACAAACATTTGTACCTGAGTCATGGGTGTATATATATATTTCTACGAATATTACATATCTATGTATAATATATGTATGTCTATCCGTAACCCTAGTATCCGAACCACAAGCCTTACAGTGCAACTTTGGGCAAGGTTGATTGGTGTGAATTTAAGAAATATTTTTTTATTTAAAAGATACAGAAGATAATAATAATAAAAACAAAAAAGTTTTAAAAACTTATATCTAAGTATCAATTAGACTTCTGCTAATTTATAAGCCGCGCCATCACGGCACTGGTATTCTGCAGATGCCTTAAAAAAAATAAAAAATCCGCAGAGTTAAATCTTTTTTAATATTTAAATATGCCAGTATATGATATCATTCATGTAAGTTATTATACTGATGACGTCAGAATGCTAATGTTTACAGGTTGTGAAGTTAAAAAGATATAACCACAAAATGTAAAATAAACGTTTCAAATATTTAAATCTATTATAACTCATTAGTAAATGAAATATCAACAATTTTAAATAGTGAAATGTTACATTATATTAGATTGTCATAAAAAAGTCGTGTAGTATCGTGGGACACCGGATAGCAACGAAGTTCCTTATTATAAAAATATTAATTTGAAGTTCCATTCGAGTTATAAAGAAAATAAATATTCGGGTATAATTATTATGTTTTTTTATCGATAAAAAGCAAGGAAACTACTTTACAAAATTATCTTAACACCTTTATTTTATTTACAATAATTTACAAAAATATATTTTAACAGTCATCACGTAGATTATACATTAGACACTGTATAGCCATCCCACATAGTACATAAAAATCTTACGCTTTTTTTTTTAACGCTACGGACGTATTTTCCCGGCTAGGGTACCCCTCCGCAACGGCCCATAAGGAACTATGTTCCAAAAATAATTAAATATGTTATTATATTTATCATTCAAGAAATCATTTACTGACATTTTATTCATTATAAAACTTTTTGTTCAAAGGAAAATCACGATTTTTTTTTTAAATTATTCAAACGTCAATCTTAACAAAATATCAATTAAAAAAGTATGTAGTACTGTCAATTAGAAACGAAACTGATCACATAAAATAAATATGTTCTCTAATCTATTACTAAGTAATTAATTTGAAAATATAATAGAACAAAGATGCGCGTGTACTTATGTACGCGAGGTAATTTTTTTTTTATTAATTTTTTAAATGAGATATCTTGAAGTTATCCTATTCACTTTAACAGTTAACTTCATGGTGTCGCTTTTTCGTTGCATGCTGAGTGCGCAACCTCCGTAACATGAAAATTTCTCCCTCAATGCGCGAAAGAAGTATAAATTAAAAAAAAACCCGACTCCAAAAATTACTCTACAATTGCAAGCACCACTAAAAAGTTAAGAATAATATTTTTTTTGTCTGTTCTATGCTTTTACTACATTAATACTAATAGTTATTTTTGGAGTCGGTGCCAGCTTATTATCATTATAAACCTACAGTATTCAAAGAATTTAAGTATTAATGAACTAACAACAAATACAAAAAAAAATTGAGAGGAATACAATATATATATTTTTGTAGAATATTGCTGGCACTGACTCCAAAAATAACTATAATATATTAATGTATTAATGTAGTAAAAGCATAGAATAGGTAGTCAAAAAAAAATATTTTTAACTTTTTAGTGGTGCTTGCAATTGTAGAGTAATTTTAGGAGTCGTTTTTTTTTGTTAATTTTTTTTTATTTCTTGCTTTTTAATGCGTTATTTTGCAACTAGCTTTTTGAAGAATTTTTTATTTATTATTTAGTTTGCTATAAACACCGAAATCGTTATATGTTACCTATGATATAAGAACTAAATTTTATGATATGAAAATAAAATGGGTCCAATCTGAAGGTATACTCTTTCAAATAAAAATAGTTTTTTCCAAATCGGTTTATAATTGACAAAGTTATGAAGTAACAAACATTAAAAAAAAATACAGCCGAATTGAGAACCTCCTCCTTTTTTGGAGTCGGTTAAAAAGTGAACTGTATTTTGTTTGGCGTAGGTTCTTAAGGCGGAATCACTTATTACTTCTACCTCAGTTAACTCTATATTCTGATGTTGCACAAAATTCTCATTGTACTCGTAATTTCAGAGAGACGTTTCTCTGATCGAGACTAATTTTGCACACTTAAATATATCATTAGAATCAAAAAGTATGTAAGTGTCGTAGGACACTTAAATATATATTATTTTGATAATTAATCAATCTATAAAAATAATACATTAAATACTAAAATAACAAGCTTTTTTCTATACTCCAAAGGCAAATGTTCTACCAGCTGGGGATCCAGGTCTTGATAATTGTCTTGACGAACAAGTCTTTTTGTAACGAATCTAATTAGCTTAAACTCGTTGGGTTATTCTTAGTAAGCATCCCATTGATCCGTTTCCTACCTTGGAGCTCCATTATCAGAACAGCTCAGTAGTGCCATGTTATTAAATTGTCATATAAACATATACAATGATAAATTTTAATGGAAAAATACTAGACAAAATCAAGTCTTGTCACAAGTTGTCGGCGAAACCGCGTGATTCGATTTTTCTGGTATTTTTCTATTAAAACTCATCATATAAGGCAAAATATGCATTAAAAATGTCAAAATAAATATATATCATACTTAAAGAATTCAAGTTACGTAACAAATAGGTACTAAAGTGCGCGAACTTAAGATACCTACTTAGATTTTATTTCATAGTTACTTAATAACAGCTCGATTTCATAATAAAAATCATTTATTAAAAAAAAACAAGTTTCATATTTTACTTCAATTATCTTCATTTCTATAAGTAATAATTCATTAACATTAAAATACATGATATTCAAAACAAGGTCATTGCAATATTATAAATAAAATTATTAATTCTTATTCTTATAAATTCGTAATTTATTCGATATATCTTTGAACATCACAAAGTAACTTAAAAGTAATACTCTATGTACACTAAAATTAAACTAAATAAATATATATCCCTTAAATAAGACATGTTCTATCATCGGAAGCCCTTTTTGGGAAACTTTAAGCGTATGAAAAATTTTACTTATCAAAAAAAATTATAATCTTACGAAAAATATTACTCAGAACACTTGCCCTAATAAGTGGATGTAAATATACAATGGATGGTGTTTATATAATACCCCTACATTGAGATTAAAATAGTAATAACATTAGTCGAAAGTTACTATATAAAAATAACTATTCTTTAATGAATTATAATAGTAACTAATTATATTTTAAACTTGATTTGAAATTGTTGTGTGTTGATGCACAAAGGATGGTACCAACTACCAGATCGGAGTCAATATTCAAAAGTTCGTTTTATACTTTGACCCGTCCGGGAATCGAATCTGATTGTGTCATTATAAAAACCGGTACGCAAGCCACTCTACCACGGCGGTCGTCCTAAATATGCAATTCTTGAAATAGAGCTGTATTGGTAAATACTTTATGGATAAATTGAACTATATGATTCAAACCTTTGGAGAAGAGTATAACCGTAAGGTCGTATGTGCGTTAAGAGTTTCTGCACACGACCGATTTTTTTAACCGATTTTTGAGTTGATTTTTATCACCGATATTGTAACCGATTCGACGTATCTACTCATTCGATTGTCCATTATAAACAGTACATTCTTACGTGAACTTTCCAAATGTACATTTGTTTAATCGCATTCTCATGGATTTATGTTACAATATTTTACTTTTTTTTTCTCATAGATATTCTGTAAGGATATGCGTTTTCCGCACACGACCGATTTTTATCGATTATTCAGTTGTCTTTTTTTATCGATTTGGTAACCGATCACATGTAGACATCCGATTGTCCGTCATCCACTGTATATTCAAGACTTATACTTTCCAAATGTAAATACGTTATGAAACTCATTCACGAAATGCGCTTACCGTTAACCAATAGGTTTATATTGCAGTATCAATTATCACAAAAAAAAAATTAACGTACAATACAATAAAAATACAATATTTTGTTTTCTTTTAGATACATTGTAAGTATAAGCGTTTTCTTGCACACAAGCGATTATTTGACCAATTTTTCATTTGACTTTTATCATCGATTTTGTGACCGATTTAACGTACACATCCGATTGTCATTTATTCACAGTAAATTCACGATGCGTATTTTGCTCGAGAGTTACTGACGTAGATTTTGATAAGTCCATTGAGTCGGTTACAGTCGGTGATAAAGTCGACGAAGAAGTCGATAAGAAATAGGTAATATTAATCTATAATCTAAGATCACAAATTTGTTGTTTGTCTGTCCGCTCTTTTCCCCGCTCTTTTTCCAATGTATATGCGTTACCATAGCAACGCGTTAACCGCAAGTAGTTCGTCTACCGGACGCTAGATGGCGCTAACGGAAAAATATTTAATAATAGATTTTTTTTGAAAGAATTTTGTTCAATTTTGGCCGCTAGTATTTATATAAATACATTCTCCCGCAGGGATAGGAAGAGATTACAGATTATATTCTACTATCCTGACATACGCTCGCGTCTTTAACTGTCATCAGACTTTTAACACAAGCTCGTAGGTTAACAGTGCTTCTGACTTGGCCTGCTTTTAAGATTTCCTATTTGATCCCTGACAGTTCTCCTTGGTCTGCATTTACCGAATTGCCCGTGTATATTTGCTCATAAACTTGTTTTAAATTTTCTTTTGCTGGTTACAATTCTAACTTCACCTTATAAAGTTATTTTTAGTAATTACTAGCTGATTCGGCCAAATGAATCATAAAGATAACATTCGCTTACAATAGAAAATCAAGTCATAACTCAGAGTTATGAATGTTATTTTTAGGCTTTTACTGACAATATGGTAACAAACACACACTAAGTATTGTCATAATATAATGTAGATAGTAACGACCGTTTGGTGCAACGGTAGCGTTCCTGCCTTTCACATTGATGGTCCTGGGTTCGAATCCCGAAAGGGGCATATGTTTGTATGATGAATACGGGCATTTGTACCTGAGTCATGGGTATTTATATGTATTTCTATTAATATTACTTATTTATGTATGATATATGTATGGTTATATTACCCTAGTATCCATAACACAAGCCTTACAGTGCTTACTTTGGGCTAGGCTAATTGGTGTGATAGTAAGAAATATTATTATTTATTTATAGTAATAAAATACTATAGAAATAAACGTTTTTAGTAAGGTTAGTTAAAATAGTGATCTGCAAAAATTTGTCAAACTTTTGGTCAAGTTTGATTTGACTGTATCGACCGATGTACAAGAAAAAATATACATATAAATATTATATGTAATATTTTAATGATAATTGATACTGCAACAGAAGCTTATTTGGTAAAGGAGAAGTGCACTTTGTGCTCTATTGAATTCAATGCAATAGGTACATAGGTACATTACTGACGACTGTTAGGTGCAATATTAGCGATCTCGCCTTTCGCACCGACGAACGGTCCAGGCTTCAAGTCCCGAAAAGGGCAGATGTTTAAAAAAAATCTTACAT
The DNA here is from genome assembly GCA_927399485.1 of Calamotropha paludella. Taxonomy (NCBI): domain Eukaryota; kingdom Metazoa; phylum Arthropoda; class Insecta; order Lepidoptera; family Crambidae; genus Calamotropha; species Calamotropha paludella. The sequence continues at coordinate 7,401,013 of OV656830.1, read as the reverse complement.
TTACACCAATGAGCCTCACCCAAAGTAAGCACTGTAAGGCTTGTGTTATGGATATTAGGTTAACATACATATATGATACATACATATGGGATATTCATAGAAATATATAAAAACACCGATGACTCAGGTACAAATGTTGGTATTCATCATACAAACATCTACCCCTTCCGGGATCGAACCCAGGACCGTCGTTGCGAAAGGCAGGATCGCTACCGTTGTACCAAACGGTTGTTATTTATATGATGAATACGATAATCTGTACCTGAGTTATGAGTATTGATATATAATTCTGTAAATATTATTTATTTTTCTATTATTTTACATATATGTAGGGTAAAAGCCGGATAGTTGCCTCAGACGGATACATGCCTCAGTTTTGAATACGCTATGTTAGGTATGTTGGTGGCATTAGCGGTTGATTATGATTGGAAGTGTCCTCCCTGCTGACCTAGGTTTCATATAAGCTGTTAAAGTAGGCGCACGTGTTTTGTCCGTGTAAGCAATAATCTTCCGCGGTGAAACTTTGACAGGCGTCGAAATTATATTGGTAAGTCATTACTATTAAATATTTTTGGTAATAATTGTAGTTTCAGTAAACTTTTTGTTTTTTTACATGCATTAGAGTTTAAATTTCACTGTTCATTATGTTTTATTGTTAAATAGATTGTTTTATTTCGTAAATAGAAAGGGCAACTATCCGTAACTATAAATTCTTTAACAATAAGAAACATTTTTTTTTCTTTTGGTGTTCTTTTCAGCTTATAATGACTTGTTTTAAATAAAATAAATAATCAACTGTTTTATGCACTCATTCTAGGTTAGCAAGATGCCTCGCAAGTATATATAAGCGAAAACTTGGCGTGGTGCCACGTCACATTAGAACGAAACAAAAACCAATAAAAAAAGGCAAAAAATCGATCAGAGTCGCTGAAAAGATATTAGAAGTGAAAAACGCTAATTCAGAAATATTGCGCAGGATGTTTTGATTTACAATTTTAGTAAATCGAAATCAGATTGGATTTAATGTCAGATGTGTCAAATGTGATTGCATGAAACTTGTTCTACATTCAAAAACCATTGCATGAGATGTGGAAAGTTAAAAACCCTGGCTACTGGTGATAATTAATGCTAATGCCAAAGTTGAAAACCATATTTTTCTATCTTTAAGATAAATAATAATATTTTATTATTACCTAATCCAATTCAATTTTTTTGTAATTATATAGTTTAAAACTTTAGGACATAGCACTGTTTTAGAATGTTAATTAATATTGTGGTAAATACTTAAAAAAGAATCTCAGTAAATAATAAAGGCTTATTATAACATAAATACTTAAAATTACTTGAAACTTATCTAAAAGAAAAATAGAGAGCCGTCTATCCTTAGAAGAGGCAAGTATCCCCCGAAGCATTTTTAAAGTTAGGCTACTATCCGCTATAGTAGGCAACTATCCCCTTTTTGAGAGGTCAAATCAAACGGGATTTACTCGAAACATATATTAATTATGTTTACAAAAATAAGCTGTTATGAAAGATTAAAGACCTATGTTTTAATATAAACGTCGAATTGTTCTTAATAAACATATATTTTTTAATTATGGAGCTTTTTTGAAAAGTAGGGCAGCTATCCGGCTTTTACCCTATATTCATGACATTTACATGAAAAAAAAATTAATTATATCGGTAAGTCATACTGCGATACTACGGTTTTTGAAATATTGTTAATTGACTCTTTATAAGGGACCATTTAACCCCGTTTTCGCTTTACGGGTTTTTTTGTAACACCTTGTATAATAAAATTATAACTGGAAAAAATCAATTTGTCTCATATATGTTAAACTTGAACTCGTAATCTCTCGCTCTCGTAAGGGTTAGGCTAATTGGTGTGAATGCAGGAAGTATTATTGTTATATACATTATATATACGACTGCTTGGTGCAACGGTAACGATCCTACCTTTCGCACGGATGGTCCTGGGTTCGAGTCCCGGACGGGGCAAATGTTTGTGCGATAAATACAAGCACTTTAACCTGAGTCATGGGAATTTATATATATTTCTATAAATATTACATATCTATGTATCATATATTTATGTCTATCCGTTACCCTAGTATCCATAACAGAAGCCTACAGTGCTTACTTTGGGCTAGGCTAATTGGTGTGAATGTAAGAAACTTAATTTTTTTTTATGTGTAACATATTTCCTCTCGCTTTCCTGCAATTTGTGGGAGTGATTTCGTGAAATGGGACGGAAGTGTGTAACAGGAAGTCGCGAAAGCGCGCGCTATTCGATTTGACGAATGAACGGGTTTTCGAGTTGACCGTCAGATAGTACCAACCAATTTTCCGAGAGGTCGGTGCTGTCATACGGTACAAATTTTATTAAAAAGAATTATTGTTTGTCGTGAAGAATAATTTCAAATAATACCTGACCCATTTTTTTCAGAATATAATTTTAAAATTTCTTATTACTAAGGTGAGATGTCAAATGTTACTCATCATTTGCGACTACTGTAAGGCTCGCTCGTTTATTATTATTATATACTTGGACTTTTATGTAGGTATATAATGTTGTTATAATTTGATAGTATTATTTTAAGTCATGTAGTTTTTTTCAATTTCGGTATTGAACCTACAATTGTGCGCCATTCGAGTGATTGCACTCTACACTAGTCGACTGAGACAATGCTTATGTATACAAAATTTGTTGCTTAAATTTACTTACGATATTAAAGCGATATTGTTTCATAAAATTTGCACTCACACTAATATTACTTAAGGTTCAATTTTCACTTATTAAGTTTATTCCTTATAGGAATCAACTACTAAATGGAGGCTTCCCATAAAAATGGGGGGTATATCATAATCTCCACGTTTGGGTTGGATATGGCAGTAATAGACCATAGTTCGAAAAACTTTGCTACCCATTGTTGGTCTACTGGAAGAGTATGATAATTATCACCAGTATCGGTAGTCGCCTCTTACGATACCCTTAACCCCTTGAAGCCCAGCTTTGTGTTAAATACGTTATTTCTCTCTTTATCGGGGAAAAAAATATCATTCAATCAAAAAGAACCATTACCAAGCCGTAATAAGGATTAAATCAGACTGCGCGCTATAGAGCATTATATAATGCTCGCGGATTTTAGGTATCGTTGTCGCGCGCATGATATAATGCTCGCGGGTTTTAAGGGGTTAAGTGTGAAGGGTTTGTACTTTTCTATTATGCTGGACAAAACGATCATTTAATAATAATAATAATAATAATATTTCATAAATTCACACCAATTAATCTAACTTACCTAACCTAACCCAAATTAAGCATTTTAAGGCTTGAGTTATGGATACTAGGGTAACGGATAGACATACATATATCATACATAGATATTAAATATATAAATAACCATAACTCAGGTATTAAGGCTCGTATTTAAATAAACATCTGTCCTTTCCGGGACTCGAACCCAGGACCGTCGGTGCGAAAGGCAGGATTCCTACCATTGCACCAACAGGTCGTCATTTGAGTTTATATACCTATGAATACGTAATAAGTATATATAAGGTGATGTATCGGCAAATATATTAAACCTCATATACTATGACACATACTTTCATTTTGTTTACCGGCAGCAAATGCTACATTACTTTATTATCACTAAGATTGAAACATATAGCGATAGTATGTTATATATAAAGGCCAATTTTACATACTACATTTGCCAACGTTAACTCGTATTCATAATAGATGACAAACAAACACAATGAGCGACCCATTTCCATTATACGGGGTTTCATAGATATAGTTAGTTTACAGAACACCATTTGTTTAACAAAGAAAAGCTATCCAACACAATAACAACAGTTCAACAACCTCCATCGTCACAAAACCGAAGAACTGACACCACACAAAATCAAAGACACCGTCACGAAAAATTAAGAAAAAAAAACACACCGATAAAAAAAATCAAAAGCCTACGGCCTGAGTCTGAATTGATAGCCTCTGCTCGCCTCTCCGCACGTACTAAGCCAGATAGGCGTGGCTTCCATAACAGGTTACAAAAGGCCAGGGCACCGCCAAAAAATACCCATAAAAAACATATAATAGCTACGTTGGCGCCAACGATCGATGCGACGGTGCCAACCCAAACGCAGTGCACGTACGATCCAAAAAAATCGCGCCACAACGCCCGACCAATCAGACGAAAGCCCCGCCCCTTAATCATTCCACCTTCAAATAAGCCCCGCCTTTTTAGTGACGCTAGCGCCATCCGCGCCATACAAGCGGCGTAGATCCGTACTAATTAGAAAGAGACGGCTGTACGCTGGGCCGTTCGATTCTCGGACAATTTCCCCCAACCCGTCATTAAGTGTTTAAAGTCTACGAGAGTTGGTTGTGTCGGATTTCTGCGGAGGGGAACGTTATTAAAATATCCACAAACATTATCTTTAATTGGACAGAATTTTGTGCTTGTGTGCGCTGTTGCTGCTTTTTTTCATTGTGAACGGTGACGGTTCGGTTTTTTCGAAACTTGATCACTGTTATTCGAGTTTAGTGAGAAGAATCGTGTGTGATTTTCGATTCAGTGTCTATAGTGGCTGACTGTGTCGGTGATTCGTCGAAAATGACATCGATTACGTGACAAATCCTAAAGGACGTTCCGTCGATCGTGTAACGCTAAAACAAAAATCGGAAAATGGTTGCCACGTGCCTAAAAATTGCTGAATCGTAATGCTAATTATTCTATAATTATATTCCCGTCCCGTTCTTTCTAATTGCGGAGCAATAATAATTCAATTGCACACCCCCCCTCTATGTAATTGACACATTTTCAAATCGAATTCGAAATTGGTTCTATTTTTGAAATTTATCCGTTGACTCAAGTTGAAGTTTTGAAGTGACAAGTGATTTGGATATTGCTGTTCTGTGTGACGTTCTGTGTTCAAAATCAGTTGTGATAAAGTGACATGCTTTGTTTCTTCGCTTGATATCAAGTGAAACCGTAAGTACTCAGTACCTATTAAATTATTTTTTACTCTAGTTTTTTTACAATTATTAAACATTTTAATTTGACGAAGTTTGAATTATTGTTATTTCGATAGTTTTAAAAGCAACTAAAGTTTAAACAAAATAGAAATTCATTTTTTAAAAAACAAAAACAAAACGCTTTTATTTAAGATTCTTCCTTATCAAAAGTAAAAGGAATATTCTAATTAAAAAATCTTATAGGACATAAGATATATGAACTAACTATCAAGTGATTGCAAAAAATACCAGTTTTATGGAATAAGAACTAAAAATGTTAATTAAAATTAGGCGAAATACTTATTGTAGACCAGAAATACTGACGACCGTTTGGTGCAACGGTAACCGTCCTGCCTGTCGCACCGAAGGTCCTAGATTCGAGTCTCAAAAGGGGCAGATGTTTGTGTGATGAATACTAACATTTTTACCTGAGTCTTGGGTTATTAGTTATTTTATAGATTAGATATGTATCATATACGTTTGTTAATTAAACAGAATTTTCTCAACGACAATTTCAAAACATCCTACTAATATTATAAATGTGAATGTAAGTTTGTTTGTTATGCTTTCACGCAAAAACTACTAAACCGACCATTATGAAACTTCGTACATATATTCTTGGAGGTATTAGAAGTAACATAGGATACTTTTTATTGAAAAAAAAAATGAGGGCGAAGCCGCGGGTAAAAGCTAGTTACGTAAAAAGGCAACTGATGAAAGAGTCGTATTTTAACAATCACCAAGGTTGAGGCAGTAAGTCTTTTAAAAAGATAGTTTAAGTATCTTTCTTTGAAACCTTTTGAAAATTTTCTTGATACCTGTATCGCACCTTTAAATGTAAAATTATTAAGGTTTTCCCATGTAGAACTATTCTATAAAAGCAATCTTTGAAAATGAATAACATTCCTCTATTCTGAGTTTATATCAATAAGTGTCCATTGTATTAAAACGTTGAAGTAATTATTTTAGGTATCTACCAAAACACTGGAAATATTCATTAAATATTACCAATAATTTCTATTATCAAATTTTTTAGACAGGTAATTTTAATTCTAAAAATCATCAAAATCGGTTGAATAGTTTCAGAGTTTCGCGGTTAAACACTGTAACAGGGATTTTTTATTTATATACAAATTATTATAGGTTTATCAGAAACGAGTGACCAGGTCACCTACTGTACCTATATATGTAATTCAATTGTTTATCTACACTAATATTATAAAGAGGAAAGATTTGTATTTTTGTATGTTTGAAATAAACAAACTCAAAAACTACCAAACCGATTTTAAAAAATTCTTTCACCATTGGAAAGCTACATTCACGCTGAGTAACATCGGCTATATTTAATGCTAGAAAAAAATTAAAGAATTTTGTCCACCCGTGCGAAGCAGGGAGCCGCTAGTAGGAAATAAATCATGAATTTGTAGAGACGCAGCTTAACGTATTAGGCTAATATGTTTCGATAAAACTTTTTCCGATAACTCCGATAACAGTAATGTTTAATGCTGTAACTCTGTTTTGTGTAGAAACAAATAAAAAAAAATCTATAACAACAATGTAATGGAAAACGAAACCCATTACTATTGTAATGTAGAGTCAGCTAACTCTAGACATCGCTTACATTATGGTTTCAAGGTTCTTCAAAAAGCGAGTATATTATCTATTTTCGGTAACGCATTCGCGATCCCTTGCTGTAAATGGACGACAACTTGATATATATTGAATCGCCTTTGTTTTTATTCCTATTTGTTATTAACACACAAACTTTGATTAGGCTTGCTGGCTAGTAATGGTTTACAAAATAATCTAATGTTATCTAACCTGCATTGTATACTAGACGATGCAGTCGCTAAGCATATAGCTTCGCTAGCACCATATATTAGAGCGGAGCGTAATACAAAAAAAAAAAAAAAAAAAAATTATAATGTTTAGTAAACTTTTTTCCATAAAAAGAAAATTTTCAAATAGGCACTCTTTTATCAATGGGAAATCCCATAGAGCCAATGTTTTTTGATCATAACTTTTTAATTTTTGTGAATTTCAAAATTCGGGCTCCGTCACAATCTGGTCCTAAATGTGTTGATTCGATTCCACACAAAAAATATTACAATCGGTTAAGAACTCGGGAAGTTATGGCGTAACAGACATTGCGTCATTGAAGCTGATCCAATCAAATGCGACGTGATTAGTGTGCTGAATGAAATTAGGACCAAATATTTAGGGGAATCAAAGCAACTAGGTACTATACTATCGACGACCCTTTGATGCAACGGTACTGATCCTGCCTTTCGCACCGACGGTCCTGGATTTGAATCCCGGAAGGCAGATGTTTGTGTGATTAATGCGAGCATTTATACCTGAGTCATGAGTGTTTATATATATTTTTCTATAAATATTATATATCTTTATATTATATATGTATGTCTATCTGTTACCCTAGTTGCTTTGGACTAAGCTAGTTGGTGTGAATGTAAGAAATGTTTTTATTATTGTTATTACTATTCACCGTTTTGCTCGAATTTAATAAAAAAGAAGAAAGATGCGAGTTCTTTTTTACAATAGATAGGCTATTGTTGGACCGCAATCTCGCCTAATGGTAAGCTACGATGAAATCTAGAATATTTCACGCTTGCTTAGAAAATACCTATTTACTAGCTATTTACAAGCCTCAGATTACACTTATAAGAAAACACAAAAGTTATGCTAAAGAGTTTCACTCCTTAGCATATCCTTATTTTATTTGTACTTTTGCATTTTCCGATTTTCATACGATACAAAATCTTGCTAAACATTGTAGTTTTTCAATTGCCTAAATCTGTGTTTCCTGAAAAATACAATTTAGGGGTCTTCAAGTCACGAGTGAATAGGTATCTTCTAGGCAAGCGCGTCACATCCTAGATCGCATCGACGCTTACCATCAGGCGAGATAGTGGTCAAGCGCATGCCTATTTTCTATAAAATATATATATATATATATATATATATATATATATTTTTCTAACCTTCATACCAATTAGCCTAGCTCAAAGTAAGCACTCTAAGGATTGTGGTATGGATACTAGGGTAACGGATAGACATACATAAATGGTACATACACCCATGACTCGGGTATATATGCTCGTAATAACACAAACATCTGCCCCTTCTGGGATTCGAACCCAGGACCGTCGGTGCGAAAGGCAGGATCGCTACCGTTGCACCAAACGGTTGTCGTAGTGATTCGTAGGTAGTTTATTCGTTTATAGAAAGCTGTAGAAATAGTAAAAAATACATAATTAATTAAGTAATATACGTAGAATATCTTGGAAAATGTAGGGGAAGGACGTTTACTTGATTTAAGAAGCAAATCAAATCAAATTAATTAAATTTTCTAATATAACGATAGGTTTATTCTTGCCAGTAAAACAAACAAGAGCACTATTAGAAGGCTACCACCTTAAAATGATTTAAATTCATTTCTATTTCTAAAAGCATTGCGTAAAATATGGCTGATAAAACATTCGAAATATATATTTTTGTAGTCACCAAAAACTAATAGTAAAAAATCTTTTTTAAGTGATTATTTTACACTATAAAAAATCCTAAATATTAAAATTACTAATATAAAACTTTAAGTTTAAAAATCCCTGCTAAATATTATTTACTTCTAAAAGCAACCATACTTCAGATAATTGTAAACACGTTCATACCACGGCAATTACCGCAAAACACTAATATTTCCAACAAAAGACCATAGTTTGAAACGCAAATCGATATCAATCAAAGATTAATGTTCTGTAACTAGTTCTTTGTTGCTTTTAACATTAATATTTTATATGTGAACGATGTAACAAAATCGATATTATACCGGAAAAGGCCTTCATCTCTATTTATACATTCTTCTTCAGAAAACCCTTTTAGCAAGTTTTCTAATAACAACTCATCGAATAAACAATATTAATTTATGTAATTGAAAAATATAATAGTTTTTATGTTGAATAATATATTTTCTGATTAACAAAATGGCGACTTTTTGGTTTCTAGAATGTTACAATTAACATTAGACATGAACCTATCTACTTTTTTAATTGTTAATATGTTATATTCATAGCTTAATGGCTTAAATCTCATATTTTATAAGATAAAAGCATTTTGGATTGTATTATCTTAAGAAAAAAAGGTGTCATTAATAAATTAGACTTGAATTAAATTGAAACATAACAAACCTTTTTGGTAAGGTTACGATCTTATTGCATGGCAGGCTTGTTTGACAATATTTCTTTTTCTAACAAAGATTTGATTGAGTTGGCGCGAAACTTATTTTTTCAATTATTTTGTTTAGCCACAGATTAAAAAAAAAAGTTAAGTTAACCTTTATGCAAAGCAATTACAAAAAAGGATGGCAGTTACTCTCTGCCTTTCGTTATAATCGAACAGATTTTGAGATTTTATTGTTTCTGTTAAATGTGCTAAATTTTTAGGCGAAATTTTTATGCAAATACATTGATCGTGCTATTATTTTGTCGAATTTTTTCTATTTATCTGTGACCTGTCTTGATTTAGCTGTTTTACATATACGACAATATTGCGGATAAGGCCATTTTGTGATAATTGTACAGTAACCTTCATATCAAGAGAATAAAACAAAAATAATCCAAGAAGCCCTATGTATACCACGAGCCGGTAAAATAAATAATTCGCGAAAAATCAAAGTCGTTGTCTAATAACAGAAAATGTCTTCATCGATTGGAATGAATGTACTTCGGACACATTTCCTTTGTCTCTGCGTCAAGCCCTTTAATCAATAATTACCAACAAATCGAAGAAGGGTTAAGTCGCCAGACATTTATTATTAATCTATGAGAATCTTTTGATGGATTATTAATAATACAGCGGACGACGTCTAATGGCTATTTTAGTGAACGGCTAAGTATGTGTATGTTATTATTTTCAGTAATAATAGTAGTTTTATCATTTAACACTGAAAAATATTATTTTGACGGTTGATAAATAATGACAAAAAAATTTTCAAACAAAACTTACATCAAATTATGCTTTTGTATATAATATTGTTTTTTACGGATAGCGGCCATTTTATGTTCTTAACTAATGAGCGCGAAAAAATGACAATTGACAATCGTATTGGCGCGAATCGAATATTGAGCGTTTAAAAAATAGTTTTCCTTGCATTGCAACAATGTCTAGAACGTATGTCGTTTACAAACATTTTTTGTATGCTTTCGTATTTGGTTCGTAAAACGATTCTTCATATAGAAAGTTTTATACATATTTCGCTTCTTTTGGAGTTGTACTTTAGATGAATTGTGTAGGTGTAGTACCAGTTGCCAAAGGTATCGCAATAAACCGAACATAACCAAAGATATATTCAAATTTGCTATGTGGGAATCGTACGTCTTTTGTTTTGAGGCGTGTTTGTTAAAAACTTTATTGTTTTATGGGTATATTGTAATCGGAACTCGGATTTACATTTCTAGATTTTAGCTATGGCTCGTACATTTTTTTTAACGAATTAAAGAAAAGAGATTTGATATCGAAGTTACTCGCAATGGTTAGTATTGCAAGGACTGGTCAACAATCGTCCAAAAAGGTAATTACCTCGAACTCTTTCTTGCATTCGAAGACAGTTTAAGTCCTCAGTGCAGTAGTTAGCTACCATCATAATCATAGTGACTTATGGTCATTCTCCGTCCGGCTTCTTAGCACTGAGGAAAATAATAAGCTAAAGATGATAACCATTTCTTATCAAAATGAGAAGACTAATTATAATATTTTACAAATAACCTTAAACAAAAAATTCTTACACGTTCTCGAACATTCATCAAAAATAAGATGGCTGTGTGTAAAATTTAAAAGAAACGTGATCTATCGCGTTTGAGTTGAGAATTTAAATTCAGAACTTATTGACGTAGTATTAAAATCTATTATACAAATATTATATTTATATATTTAAAAATATATGCTCGGGTCGTTGTGAAATGGTTCTTAAAAAGAAGTAAAAAAGAGTGCAAGATTAGGTTGGTCACCATTTCTTTCAAGAGCGGTCTACTCATTTCCTAAGTGGTGTAAGTGATTTTCAGTAACGTAGCATTTAAATAAAGTAACAAAATAGAAATAGAAATATAATTTTCTGACTCCATTTTGTTGTGTCGTGTCCGATAAAACATTGGATTAGCTTAGTTATTATAATTTCTACATCAGTCATTCTGTAAATATGGCTTCTTTAAAATAGTTAAAAAGTCAGTCGCAAATAAAAATATCAATATAAACTCGTTTTACGGTATCTCTAAAAAGTTTTTAAATTAAAAGTTGTTTAATAAAAAAAAATAAAGAAAATACCATAAAAGATATGCTTTTCGCTATTCGGGTGAATGTTCTTCTATTTTACGATGATTAATTACGGATTTCATGAATCCATTGAATTCTTTTTAGTGTTTCTTAAGTTGAATACTAGAGTCGTCTCTTCATGTTTTAGGTAACTAATACCTATCTACAAACCTACAAAAGTGAGTATAAGTATCTGTTTAATATATACAATTAAAATTCTCAATTATACAACTACACTCATACAATTCACCACAGTTCATAGATTATACATATTTATTTTACTGTATATATCATCCTCCACCTCCTTTTGAACTATGGGCAAGGGAACTGAAACTCTATGAAAAAGTATCGTTTTTAAAATTGGATTTGGCGCCAAGATTGGAAAAAGAGGCTTGGATGGCGGCTACTGAAAATTATAATTAGCGGAGAGAAAAATTCATAACTCGACTCTGTTGCGGTTATTGAGTTTAGAATATGAAATTATTTATATTTTTATCTATGTGTCCTACACATGTAAACAACGGTGCACGGCATTTAGCAACTAATTAAACCAGCGACCTCAACTTTTCGACAGGCGGGAACTTAAACCATAAGTTCAAAATCTAGGTTTAGTACAAAGGTAAGTTTCCCCACATTATCGAACAATTGATAAAGAAGTAACTAAGATTCTTCTAGATATTGGTAAAAATCTAGAAGTCCAATGGTACAAAAACAAAAGAAAACTACAGCTATGTACAGACAAAGACATAAGTACCACTTTAGCTGTCAAATTATTTCAATTGATGTTACACTTTATTTGTTAGACTTTAAGGTTTAAATCAGTAAGAGAAATTCGATATATCTATAGGTTCATGTGGTTGTACAACCAATGTCGGCAAATACACAAACAGCATTTCTTGCGATCAGAAATATTTTAAAAGGCAAATGTTTCTACCATAACTAGAACCTCATTTCCTGCGTAACAGGATGAGTCGTATTTATGTCAAGATGGTTAATAATGATACCTACTTTTGTAGGGCAAAGTATGGCTGTATATATCTATATCACATTACCATGTACCTATTTTTACTTGGTGCCAAAACTGTTTTAATAAACACATATACTTATTAAAACTAAACAATGTTACGGTCATTGGTGACACACATAAAAACTAATATATTTTAATAAAATATAAAGATAATTGTTAAACAAATTTATTGTTGGATAAATTTAGTAGTTAAGAACGTGTCGGATTAAAATAGTTGACGGTAGTAGCACAGTTGTGACAACTGTGAAAAACGCTTTGTAATGGAGTCGAAATATCAGCGTTAATAATTATGTAAGTATATATTATTATTTGATCGTTAAATTACCGTTTTGTATTATATTAATAATACGAAAATGTATTATATTAATAATAACAACTTTGAATCAGAAATGAGGAGATCCGTAGGAGAACAAAACCGCCGACATAGCTCAAAGAATTGCGAAGCTGAAATGGCAATGGGCAGGACACATAGCAAGGAGAACCGATGCCCGTTGGGGCGGAAAGGTTCTCGAATGGCGACCGCGTGCCGGACGACGCTCAGTGGGTAGGCCCGCTACGAGGTGGACCGACGATCTGGTTAAGGTCGCGGGAAAACGCTGGATGCGGGCAGCACAGGACCGATCGTTGTGGAGATCCTTGGGGGAGGCCTATGGCCAGCAGTGGGCGTTGTACGGCTGATATGATGATGATGATGATTATATTAATAGTTAATATAACAACACATCACATACGTTGTTCTGAATTCAAATTTAGTAGCTAAAGCACTTTGTGGTAATAATCAGAAACAACTATGGTACCACAACAAGTTGGGTGCTGCCATTAGACAATATAGAAAAGTTTGTTTTTGTCATTTACGGCAGGGATCTAACCCAGTTTCGTATGAAGACTGATTGATAAAATATATATCTATATTTTTTATAGTTTTGAGTTTTCCTAGTAAATAAATGGATTTAGGATACCTACCTACAATAATTACTTAGCCCTATACTAAGCAGAGATGTATACTAAATGTATAGAATACATAAATAAACATATAGTTGACAATGGTTAGGAAATAAATGGTTGATCTCATTACACAAACATATGTCCTCACCAGGATATGAACACGAGATCTCCGGCGCAGAAGGAAGGAACGCTATCGTATTGACTATTAATCTCAATGTTACAATAATCTTAATATATTTTCTTAAACTTTCTCGCACATAACACATTTAAATAATACAACTTTTTAACGGATTTTGCGCATAATTTATATTTAATTTTGACGTTTCGATTCCTTTACAGAAGCCGTGATCACAGGATGACTAAGGCAATGGTCGTCGTATATTTTCTACTACCTTCACAATATTTTAATCGGACACGTTTCTAATTGCAAAATTAATATAAATTTATGCAGTTTACAACGTCAAAGTCAGGATCAAACATTAATTATGCGTAAAAATCGTAAAAAGTTGTTATATTTAAATGTATAATCGTTAAACGTTATTGAACAAATCTTAGCTAAGTACTAGTTAAGTTAAGAATTAGTATTAATAAAAGTAGGGTTCCCCTTGTAAAAAGGGATAAATTGCATGATTTTTTGTATGAAGAGAACTATTGGTTATAAAGTCTAAATACAAAGTAATGAAAAAACTTGAAGCAGCTACTGAAACATCACATATAACGGGAACTAACATAATTAAAGTTCACCAGTCTAACGTTTGTAGATTAAAATTTCATTACAATTGTTGTCGCGGAAAACAAAGATATTAAAAAGGTTGGATAATGATCTTCTATTATATTATACCATGTTTCTTATTTATCAAAACTTTCAACAAAATCTTCTTAAAAAAGTATATTTAATAAAATGTATTTATAAAAAAAAACTATCACATCAAGCGCTTACCAATTCACGATAAAAATTGCCGTCTAAATACATTAAAAAGGTTGGATTATAATGGCCCAGTATATTATACCACGTTTCATATAAAAATTCCACCAAAAACCCTTCTAAATACAATATTGACTCAACAAACAAATGACGCCCATCAAGATGTGTATCGTATCGTTAACCATTGCCACTACAAGTCTTCATCGTACTGACAGTTGACAAACATCGATGGCTATTGGAAAAAAACGTTCCGTTCTACGCAAACACGGCTTTAGAATAGCAAACTTTTATGTTTTAAGGGCAGGATTTATAGGTATTTTTTTAAAACACATACCATGTTTTAGAAACAAAAAAAATCATTCTCGATATAAATAATCTACTTTGTATTTGGAATAAATATGTGCATTTTATTTTTCTTAAATAACAGTAAACTATTATTTTTTAATTTGTTGCAGTGGTTTTTTTACTAATGCCTTCTTTTAGAAGATTTTTCTTAATATTATCCTTTTCTATCGAACTCCCATTGTTAAACTTGTATTTCTATTATTGGAAATTTCGTCTCATGTACGATATATAGTATTTTTTCTTGTTGATACTTATTTTTGTGGTTAATCAGTATACAATTTAATACAAAATACTTTATTAAAAACACCACATCGAGGAAATTATAAAACAAAACAATTTTAAAAATACAAGTAAAGTTTTCTATTTTTACAAACTTGCTTACTTCAGTCATTAATATAGTAAATGGTTGTATTTAATGTAGATATGTTAGGTGTCTGCAGTGTTACCTATTATTAAAATCTAATTTTAGTCACTTATTAAATTTTGTGACATTTAATTGACCTGAAACACTCAAGATCAAACCAAAATCCTAGACACGCTTCTGTTTTATTATCTGTTATATACACCATTGGAAATATAATAAATTTATGGTTTCTGACGACCGTTTGGTGCAACGGTAGCGATCCTGCCTTTCGCACTGATGGTCCTGGGTTCGAATCCCGGAAGGGTCAGATGTTTGTGTGATGAATATTTGTACCTGAGCCATGGGTGTTTATAAATATTTCTATGAATATTACATATCTATGTATCACATATGTATGTCCATCCGTTACCCTAGTATCCATAACACAAGCCTTACAGTGCTTACTTTAGGCTAGGCTAATTGGTGTGAATGTAAGAAATATTTATTTATTATTATTGATTATATTTGTTACAAAATATGGTATTTTTTGTATTAATTAATACATAGAGTACATTAAAGTAGGACGGAAGGTAGCAAGCTGATCAGTTTTTTATATGATACATTTCGGAGAGTGTGCAGCAGAATTGCACGATCTTATTCCGCCGTCCCCAAATTTTCATCGGACAACTAGACTTACAAATAGGTACCACCATTATATGGTTGATATACCAAAGAGTCGCACTAAGCGTTTTGGTTCCAATTTTGTGATGCTTAGTACGCAGGAGTGGAACTCCTTGCCTGAGTCTGTGTTTCCTGTAACATACAATTTAGGGGTCACCTTTGAGGGAAGCGCATAACATCTTACACCGCATATTTACTCGTACTATTAAAAAATAGTCATAGAATGACAGATGTTGTGGAGACATATCATCTGTGTATGTACTATATCTAAACTGTCGTATGTTAGTTTCTAAGACAATTTTGTACAATGCGCTATTTGTATTTATATAAATAAATAACACAGGCTCTGGTTATATGGCTGGAAACACCAGAGTAAACATAGAAATATATATGAATAATTAATATTAAAGCTTGTATAGTTAGATCTTTAAATGTTTGCAATTCCATGACAAAAAACGGCTGAACGGACTTGGATGAAATTTAGCGAGAAACTTGATATACTTAACCACGGTAGCAATTGCTTCTATATTCAAATTTCCCCGTGACCGGTTTTTTTTTAATTATGATTAATTTTTGAGTTATAGAGATATATAATATATATATATATATAGAGATATATAATTTTTGAGTTTTGTGGTGGATTCTTTATTTAATCGGCTTTACGGTAGTATTTTTTGTTTGGTCCTAGCTTCATTATTTAGCGAGAAAATCGCATTTTTATCTAAGAGTCCGCCATTTTTTTTACAGTTCGCACAGCATTGAGACTGTTGAGATCGGAAGCGCGGTAGGGGACTGATGAGTGGTTAAGGCAAATATATAAAATTTCAATATATATATATAGTTCTTGGGTTAAATATTTTCAAGTTACCGAACAATTTACGTTACCTAAAAAAACCCATTTCATTTAATTACTTTACATGTAGTATAGTGTTGCTAGTCTGCTGGTATTTATTAAGATAAATTGATCGTGGTAATATTAAGCGGACTATTAACAAGTTACTACTCGTGGTCTAATAATTGGTAAGTTGAAAAGTCAATCTAAAGTAATTTTACTAGAAAAATCAAGCTTCCTTAGGAATCAGTCAAGATTCAAACCTGCAACGTGCCTTATGCTGGCGACTGCTCATCCATTTGATTGCAGTATCATTCGATATTGTAAGTTAGTTGTAAAAAAACCACTTATTGATTCAACAGATTTGCTAATACCTCGGTAGATTAAATGGAAAAGTCGCCTGGATCGTAAAAGGTTCTGGCCTCGTCTGGTACGTGACAAGTCGGGCTTTTTCTAGCAAAAATGTTTTATATATAAAAAGAAAGTATGCCTGATATTATCATATATATTTGAATAATAAAAATAGAAAATAAAAACTCTTATTAATTATTACAATTCTCATGATGCGACTTTTAGATAGATCTTGCATTCCTCATGTAAATTATTCCAATAGAACTTACTGCCAAAACAGTGGTTCATCATTTGCCCATAAATAATCCCTACCAAAAAGTGCGATAGTAACTCTGAATGTCACGAGGCAGTTGTGAAATATAAAGTACGACAAATAAGACGTAAATTTTACACCTGTACTTTTTAGCAGTTCTTTTGTTTGTTGGACTTAAGTTATACCATGGTACAACACTGGCCAATTTGTAACATTCTTTATTTAAACGGCTCATGTTGTTTTTTTATATTCTATGTGCTATTGTTTTTGGAAGTATCTGTCATTTTACATTGACGAGTTAACGAATACACGAGACTTAAAAAGCAAAAGAACATACTTGATCGCCTTTAAATATTGTTTATAATTGTTTTATTCGTTTACTTACTATCAGAAAAGTATAAAGAGAACCAATTGTGATGATAAATAACGAAACTTACAAAACAATAATGAAAAAATTAGAAATCCATTTTTATATACAATCTACAATCCACGCTACCGTTCATATAAGAAAAAGCAAAGAAGCGTATTCTACTTGATAAAAAACGGCATCGAGCCGCCATTACTGTTCCTATGATTAGATTATAACAAAGACATCAATCGGCAAGATAACGATGCATCATGGAACAATTATAGATGCCATAATTACGATACTACTTGCCTTATACGGTTAATACGACAAAATGGTAGTCGGTCTATTTGACACATGATAAATGATGTACGAACTGGCAAATGTCATAACTCCCGCCATTACAAGAGTTGTATTTTTAAAAACAGCCACTGCCCCTTTGCATGGAAAGAGTTTCGTTACTTGGCTGTATGCGAAACTCTATGGTCAGTTGTGAATTTTTTACAGTTTATATTCTCATTAAAAATTTTGTAAAAAAATGTTTTCGTTAATTTCCACCAAAGTAAAGACTTCAGCGTAAAGTTATTTACATAATTTTAATGTAATTAGCAATTTTAATACAAATCTAGAATTTACATAAAAAATGGAATACTGTGAAAAGTTCCAACATTTATAGGTTATATTAACGGTTTTTCCCCTAAGTTAGTAAAAAAAAACTCGACACTGTGTTCTTCCACAAATGTCAAACTGTGACGCAATTAAAAATTTTCAACGGCAGGTAGATAGGTACATAATGAGTATGAAGAAATATTTTTTGTTCGTGTCTCCGTGGGTGGATTGTGGCTATCTCACGCGAATCTCGACAATCACGCTAGTACAGTCGAAGACAGATTGAATCTGAAATTACAAACTAGTGTTAGTTAACGCCATCTTGTAAAGGTCTTTCGTGTTGTTTGAAAATTTTTAAAGGATTAAATTTTTTTGCGTTAAAATGTTTGCTTTTGTATATCGAAAAGTTTGGATTTTATAATGTTTATCTCAAAATGATGTATTATAAAATATATCAATAGGTGGTATATTTTTGCGTTTTCTCCATATATTATATTAGACTTTCATATAACAAGTTTATAAACTTTAAATGAATAGAAGTGCTTTGTTGCACTTATACACTATATGATATTTAAGTGTATAGTTAGATGCAGTTTTTATAGGTTTAATTTAGCTCAAACAATGAATTAGCTGACTAACCGTGGATCAAAAACGTTAGCAAGCTAACAATATTAAAATTATATGTAAATGTATTTATTAAAATAAAATAAACAGTTAAATATCAAATAGATGAATATAACAATATAAAATATATCCGACAAAACAAATATTCGTCAATATTTAAAATATTTTTTAATTTATTATAATGTATAAAATAATAAAATTATTGTAGGTATTTACTTATTGTTATTTTCTTTGGTTAAATGAATACTGACTAAAACAAATTTAAATGAATATAAAAATTAAAAGAAAATATGTAAATATGAAGTATATATCCCATTATGATTTTTAAAACAACAGTCGTATTGACGATCATTTATTGAATGACCTTTCCTTCGACTAAATGGTCTAGGTCCGACTTGGAGTGTGAAAAACATATGGGTGTTTCTATATATTTCTATGAATATTACTTACATATGTGTCAAAATTATCTATGTCTATCCGTAGTACCAGTATCCATAACACAAGCCAATTATTATTATATTTTCACATAGGTTTACTTACTTTTACATATTTTGACTAGGTTACCACGGACCTGTAGCTTTACTTTTGAATTGTATCATTGTATGGTCATTTAGTTCATAAACGACGACGCATTAAGAACATGATACTTTTAGCTTTTACCCGCGCCTTCGCTCGCGTTAATGTATACTACCGATTCAAACTTATATTTCTGTCCCTCGAAAATGATACTTTTTCCTGAACAAAAGTTAGCCTATGTCCTTTTCAGTAGGTACCCCTGGCAAAGTGTATGTAAAACATTATGGTGATCGGTTGAGTATTTAGGTCGTGAAAGTGTAACAAACAAACACTTACTTTCGTGTTTCTAATATGAGTTAGGTTAGGTCACTATTCCAATGTCCAATGATCGGGTTTTAAGAGTAAAGATTTGTACCATCATCTATATGTGATTATACTAACTTAGAAAACAGTTCTGAATTGTTCACAATATCCTTATCTGCCTACGTTACGTTATGTAGGCACTTAAAGATAACCAAACGGCGGCGACAAAAGAATAAAACATTGTTTTGTCGCCGCCATATTGTCGTCTTTAATTTTAATGACGGCCATTATGTATTGAAGAAAATTTTATACTTGGCAGAATATAAAATAATTTATGTCAATCTAGTGTATGGCATTTATATGGAAATTACTACCCACACGAAAATCTGTCAATAGTTACGTAAATTCGTATATATTTTAAATAATAATATTTTTTTATTTATTTTTGATATTTTGCTCCTTCTGGAGCCGTGTTGTCTCGGATATACATACATGTACATAATACTTAGATTCAATACGTTTCTTTAAAGTAAAACTGAAAATAACTGCATTTATTTACTATAATAATCTTAAAGTAAGCAGTACTTATTCTATGAATATCTATTAAATAAGGGATAATACATTCTTAATTTAAACAGCCATTATTTGAGCGAATGCTTATGTTTACGCTCATCACAGAAATATATTATGATCAGGAATTATATGACCTTTGATAGCCAAGATTCTAGAAAAAAACCATTTAATAAAATTTAAATAACATTTATGATATTGATATACCCTAACTTTTTAAATAATTCTTTTATATGTTTTTATACATAACTAGCTGTGCCCGGCGGTTTAAATTACAACGCTTTTCTCTTTCGATTTTTCTATTACATTTTTAAAGTGTTTGAGAGGTTAATGTCTTCTTAAGATTTTTCTGAAAAGTTTTGTCTTTTTATTGACCTTTTTTTTAAATTGTCTAAGAAACTTCTCTTTACCAAATCTTGTGTGTTATATAGTCGTTATCGAGGCAAGTACAACAAAAGATATGAAGAGAAATAAATATGTATTTTTAAGGTTACAGAGTATAAAATCATTAATTCTGCAAAAATAAAAAGTTATACAAATGTCATTTTCAATAACAATTAATTTAGAATAGCTGTGTATTTTTTTGCAAGAAATAACCTCACAAATATAGTCGAGATCCCAAATTTATTACTAAAACCGAAGTAACTATTAAATAATGATAAATCACGTTGTAATTGCTTCGCTTAAAGCGCTGAAGTGGCTTTACTAGGATTTGTCTATCCGTCTATAAGATTGCTACATGATTAATGATCAATGCGGAATAGTGATAACGACTTGCAGATGCAACTTAGAGGAACTGTTGAACTTGCCTTTCCAAGCACCTTAAATGAGGTTTAAAGTTTTAAACACGGCCTCCTTGTTTCAAACCTTAAACGATACGCTACGGCCGCATAAAACCTTTAAAGCAAAAATAATTTCAAAAAAGGTTCTGCCTTGACCACTCATTGAAAGTTTAAATATAAATAACACGCGTTTAGTGGTTTGTTTGAATGTTTGAAAAAAAAAAACTAATAAAACCACGAAGCGTTTATTCTTGTTTATATATTTAATCCTGACGTTACGATACCAGCTGACTTGTATATAAAATAAAATAAAAAAATAAATTACGATTTTAACGGGCAATTTATTTTATATTTTAGTTTTTGTTTTCAAGCAATATAAGATGGAAAATCTCTGAATACACATCCGAAAGGCAATAAAAACGTGAGCTCGAATACTACCTGATTTTCTTTAGTATTTTTTTCTATATTAAAATAGGTAATGTGAATTCAAACACAGTAATCAATTATGCAACTTAGAATATGTTATAATCTATAACCATTAGCATTGAACAATATAAACGCTCTAAACATCTTGTCATGATCAGTTAGTTGCACGATAAAATACAGTTGAAGTAAATAGGTTTGATATTGCGTGCGACCGCCATTTTGTATTGTCATTGCGTAAAATGGTCTTGACGTAGGGAGTTAAAATAGCCCGAATCTTCAATGATATTTACTCGTATTTATCTTTATTTATGGCTTGCACGATTTGTGCATTTAGCCAGTGTCAAGTAAGTATAATTGTCAGTTATATATTTATATATTTTTTGATAGGTTTCAGTAAATGTGTGGGATTTTACTGAAACCTCCTCGTGGACTTCTTGAGAGATCTGGAAAAGACAACTTCCGCTGCTTTGTTACACTTGACCACACTCTTGTATGTTCACAAACACTTAGTGGTTAATAATCCATTATTATTACGCACTAATATCCACCACAACACAAAATTTCAACAAGAGAAACAAAACCACCAACGTGACACTTCCCGCTCCCGCCAAAAAGTCCATTTTTAAAGATATAATTGAAATTATAGAGTTGGTCATTAGCAAAGCCATATTTTTATACACACGAAGGTAGGTATCTCGCACAAATATCCCTACAGTTTATTTTTGTTTTTATATGGATATTGCTTTCCGATTTAGTATTATGAAAAAAAAATTGATAATCCACAAATGGCATACTTTGACCATAGAGTTTTCCCGATTAACAATGAAAGGTTTGAACCTGTCAAATAGTTTCCTAGAATGGTTATTCGGTACTAAATAATTGATTCCAAAGTGGACAAATACGGGTTAAGAGACATATGTTAGTTAATAAAAACTTAAAGTAGATACAACAGTAAATGGTAAACTTGTTTTAAAGAAACAACAAAAAGATCACCATGTTGTAGATACCTCGAAACTGTTTTTCATAGCAATGAATTTAAATTGAGAATCAAATTACAAAGGCGACATGAAAAAAGCCCTTTTTTAACATCATTTTCCCTACTCGCTTGCAGTTACAAAGGAATGCAATAAAGACAACACTTATAGACCAAAACCGATTCAAATTAAAATTTTATACGTTTTAAACGAATAAATACTCCACAAAAATGCTTAATTACAATGCTCGCACACGGTGTAAGCGTATTTCTACATGTCTATGTTGCATTCAGAAACACATGTAAGGCGATCCATAGACTACATAAATATAGACTAATTGTCTTTGATCCAACAGTGTAGATCGATTACTTCGTCGTTGCTAATTTTTACTTTTTCATTTCGTGTAGCACGCACTACTAAGAATGCAGCTGGTAACAATAAAATTGTAATTTTTTTATAGTTTATTTTCGATTTGCAGTAAATGTTTATATGTTTTTGGGTCAATTAGTTTAATTATTTAATTTTAATTGTTAAGTAATTTTTTTAAATTGTTACCGAATAGTTTATGTGAATACCAACAGAGCTTGATCAATAAAAATTGATCTCCAAATCGCACGCTAAGCGTGGTGAAACTTTCAAATTTTTGGGGGAGGCTTCTTTACAGCAGTAAACGTCTTTCGGTTGAGATGATTATAACGACAACCGTTTGACCATTAATGGTAACGATTAAACCGCTTATGAATCTCATTAATGGTTTTAAAAATATATTTAATAATTATTAAATATTCACACTAATATTATACATTCACACCAATTAACTTAGCCCAAAGTAAACACCTGTAAGGCTTGTGTATTAGTAATAAATGAAAATAGCTTTATTCAAGTTCACTTAAAATAAGTTGTTTTGAATCGTCCAACATTTTTACCTACCAATTCAGGACGTCTTTTAACTGACACTAGAGTAATGGAGCTGCCCTGCGAGAGGAATGGCGACGTGTTGTGAAACGGGTCACTCAAGAACTAGCATAATGACCACGACCACTCTGACAAGAGTGTACCGATGAAGAAGAAGAGTAATGGATAGACATACATATACAATACTTAGATATTCAATATTTATAGAAATATATATTAATACCCACGACTCAAGTAAAAATTTGTATTAATTAACAAACATCTGCCCTTTTCGGGAATCGAACCCAGAACCTTCGGTGCGAAAGGCAGGATCGCTACCGTTACACCAAACGGAATGAATACTACAATCTAAATAACACATAATATAATATAATAATAATAATAACCTTTACTTTTAGGATGTCGATATCGACTTTCAGTTCTTAATTTGGTACGACCGTTTGGTGCAACGGTAGCTATCCTGCCTTTCGCACCGACGGTCCTGGGTTCAGATCCCGGAAGGGACAGATCTTTGTGTGATGAATACGAGTATTTGTATCTGAGTCATGGGTATTAATATATATTTCTATAAATATTACACATCGTATACATAGATACGTCTATCCGTTACCGTAGTTTCCATAGCACAAGCCTTACAGTGGTTACTTTGAACACTAATTGGTGTGAATTTAAGAAATATAATAATGATAATTTAGGAAAGGCTACTGCCTATTTTGTGATCTATGGTAAGTGTACAGTTATTAACAGTATCATTAATTGCATTAAGTTTGAAGGATTGGTGCTATTCGACTATACTGGATATCATACCGTTTATTTTGATTTAATGGTATATTATTTTTGGCAAAACAAAATCTGATACACAGATATGTAAACAAATTTCCCGACGACATCCAGTACGCCTTTTGCTGTATTTTTTGCAATAAGTAATGAATATATGAAGCTGCTTCGTATAAGTAAGCAATTTATAATGAAACGTATGTAATTCTAGCGTATTTGGGGATAAAGATTTTGATATTTAACTATTATTGGATCCCGTGGATCAGCTTCAATGACGCAATGTCTGTTACGTCATAACTTCCTGAGTTCTTAACCGATTTTAGTAATTTTTGTTTGGAATTGAATCAGCACATTTAGGACTATATCGTGACGGAATTTGGAATTCGCAAAAATAAAAAGTTATGACCAAAAACATTGGCTCTATGGGATTTCCCATTGAAACATAAAGCGCGCGCTTTTTGAAAGTTTTCATATGGAATTTTAAAATTTACTAAACATTTTTTTTTAGTATTACGCTCGGCTTCAATATACCGTATATTAACTAGCGAAGCTTTATGCTTAGCGACTGCATCAACCTAGTATTAAAAATCTAACCCTGAAGTGGGTTATCCGACAAATATGAATGGATTAGATCTTGAAATTCAAAATGTGTGTTATTACGAATAAAGTTGTGATGGCTTTGTCACGATTATAATGTTTTGTTCGCCGATTCGTGTTCATTCCATTACGCCTGTCGATCAAACATAGTTACTGGGTACCTAGTGGTTTCACTTGCAACCATTTGGTTCAAGGTTCGATGCGTCACACGATTTACTAACGTTTTTATAATATGTACATATTTCCAATGCTATTTTGTGAGTAACCTAGCTTTTCCCCGCTGCTTCGCTCGTATAGATAACAGTAGAAGAAAGGTACCCTGTGTCCTGTTCTGTACCATTCAAGTGTGTGCAAAATTTCATTACGATCGGTAAAGTGTTTTAAGCGTATAAGTGTAGCAAAGAAACTAATTTTCGCATTAAAGTATAATATTAGTTAGGAATAGGATGGCTGTTTACTATTATATCCCTTTGCCTTTTAAAGAGTGGATGACTTGAAAAGATATTGAGTCTCACTCTTAGAAAAAAAATTAAATTTCAGTGCAAATATAAAAAAAAGAAATGACTGGTTACAGTATTCAGTAAAAAGTGTTACGATGACTAAATACAAAAGTGTAAGAAAATATAATTAATTTTCATTCGTTAAATAACAATTGTAGAAAAATCCAGTAACTTAAAGTGATTTAATAAATAAGACCAACCTAACTTTTTTTTGATTTTTTAGGTTGGAAAACTGAGGATTTCCGCACCCTCCTGAAGTTACTTAGTCATAGTTCATAGTTTATTTTAAATTGTTAGCAACACTTGGACATAGCTGATCTTATAGTATTGCTATGTTATTAGGATTAAATAAACGACACTAGTAAAACCTACTAGGAGGAAATATTGTATCTAGTTTATAATGAAAAATGATCAAAAGGATTTGAACCTCATTTTAAAAAGGGTTTGATATAATAAGTACTTTTGACAGCGCGTACTTTTATTAATATTTAGTGTCGATAGTTCGAATTTACAGGAAATAGCCCTAATAGAAAAATCTACACCTAACCAAGTATTTTAGCAGTCAGTCAATTTCAAGGTGACAACTCAAATCTCCTTTCAATTTACTCGTAAAATAAAAAAAGGAAAGCAATTCCAGTCACGTTCCATTCTGATTAGGCCAATCACCAAAAAGGTTATACCACAGACCCATTGTCTCTGCTAATTCGACTTCCAAATTCAAACCCGGAACAACACATCAACACACACTATAGAATCGTGTCAAACGATGTTGCAAGTTGAAAAAATTAAGTGTATTAATTAGTAGAGATAATAAAAAAAAATTAAGAATAATCAGTCGCTCGCGTGCTAGAGTTTTTACGATCGAAAATATTGGATTCGTTATGGTTTTCTTTTACGAATTTTTATGGATACCGCTATGTGGAGCCGGTTTTTTAAATGTTGTTTTTCAAGTATCTATTTTTTCTTTAATTATGAAATCTTAAGTCGGAACTACATAGTGTATTTCTATGACAGTATACTTACTTGTTGTTACTATTTTAGTTATTGTATTGTTTTGTTGATAATAGTGGAAAATATTTTGTTACTACGGAAAGTATAGTATTACATTTAATAACCTGTTTTGAAAAAAAAAATTAAGTCACCTAGGATAAGACACAAGTCGTAATTATCTACGTGTATCTTTACTAGTAGTAATTAATAAACTATTAATTTTACTTACTCTTTTGGTTTTTAAAAGTCAAAAATATTGTTCAAATCAAATTTTTGAGACCCATTCAAATTTATAGTGCAAAACTCCGTAGTGAGAAGAACAAATTACTCAGGAAGAGCTATCCCTCTTTTGTTTACTATTCATGTCTTAATTGGAAAGCAGATTCAGAACCCAAGGTTGAAAAAGAGACTGAGTATGAAGCCAGTATCAGAAAGTCTAATGACATGAGCGTTCAAGACGAAAGGAGTAGAACTGTATGTGGAACTGTAGGAAGCAGCTAGAAAATTAACTTCTTGCCTTTGTACAATATAAAATACTTTGAAAAGAATATCGTACGCAACGAACCTACGTTTTCTGGTCAAAATATGATATTCATTGGAATACGTGCATAAGTCTTTATACCGAAAGACAAGACTATTTATTATTAAGATTGCTTGAGGATGTGTGGGTTATGTAAGGAACGAATCTACCAATAGCCGTGCGAGGTTAGAAAAATTGAGTAATCCTATTGGTTGATTTTTTTCTTGTGCCTTTACATGTTTCGTGTATCTGATAATAGGAGATTAAGACCTACTTTATCTTTACCTCCGTACGATTAAACTTTATTATCTGTCTATCATTTCACTACGCCCACTTGGTTATTTTTATCGAGGCTCGTATCAAATCCGATACCTTCGTAACGGAATTCACGAGAAACTTTCGTCGGAATGTCAGCCATATTGGTCTTGAAAATGTTTAATAGCATTCACTTATGCAACACTCACTTAATAGTGAATTAAAGTACAACAAAAATATGTATTAAATTTATTGATTTATTGAATAAATATATTACAGTTCAACGTTAGAATAAAAACTGGGCAGTAGGTTTACTTAATAAGGGGGAGAAACCAGGTCTTAACTACACTAATATTATAAAGAGGAAAGATTTGTATTTATGTATGTTTGCAATGAATAAACTCAAAAACTACTAAGCCGATTTCAAAAATTCTTTCACCATTGGAAAGCTACATTCACGCTGAGTAACATAGGCTATATTTAATGCTAGTTTTTAATGAAGCCGATTTACTTATCATCGAGTTCTGAGAACCATTTTGAGATAACCTAAAATAATGGTCAAAAGTAAATACCTACTAGATTTTTACTTTAACGGTAGGTTTATAATATTGCAAAATTAGGCATACCTTCTATTATTGTTTTACTTAAAGCCAATTAAAAAAGAAAAACATAGGTACAATATAAGCTGTGTGCCGTTAATGTCAAATGATTTTGTGTTCACGCTGTCTCAAAAAGTCTGTGGGGAGATTTCAGTAAAAATCCAAACTTTTACCGAATCCTAGGGAAAAGGGAATATCTTTATTCATTTATCATTGATCGATCATCTATCATTCATAAATCAGCTGTCACAATCATGTAATTAAGAAAAGAAATAACTGAATATTAAGATATGGCTTAAAAGACACGAATCCAAGCAATAAAATCTTATTTAAAAAAGGGTATTGTGAAGTTTTCATGTTTGTTCTCCTCTACTCTCTCTATGATGTCTTGCCCTGTACTATAGCCCGACCCCTAAATGTGAAATGCATCCTACGCTTAGTTAACACCCCACGTCTAAAAACTATTAAAAAATTCATAACTGATAATAAAATAAAATTGTAACTCCATATAAATGGTTCCATATGTGTTTATGTTTGTATATTCCATACCTTAAATGCCCGCATTGTCCACAGTCTTGTGTATGCTTTGTGTGTCGTTGTGTTTGTCCAAATATGTGCCATTTTGTTCCAGAATCTGTTCTGCGCCATAAAACGGGATAGTGTTTTCCAAATTCTTTGATTATTACTAGGAATCCTTACCGTGTAATGGCAAATCATGCAAAATTGGCAGAATTGTACGAAAAGTGCAACTGCGCCATTGTAAAAGGAAGAAGAAGAAGACTAGACGAGTAAGATTTTTCTGACATTGATTTTGAAACGGAACAAACATTTTGATTGATGGAGTACATTACCATCGACGTAATTCGGGTACAAATCACCATATACCTTTTTGTTACTCCAATAGTAAATTAATAAACAATTGGTAATTAAAATTATATTTGAATATTTGCGTCATTAAAAGCAGTCTGTAACTTTCTTACAAAAAACACAACTCGCAAACAACATAGGCCCATTTGAAGTTTTTTAACATTTTCTGAAAAAACTAGTAAAGCTTATCGAAGCATTATACAGTGCGCTGTCTTTAATGAATACTTAATACTATTTTATGGGGTTCCAATTATTTATGGGGGCCTTACAACGTTCCCATGGACCCCCTTCGTTTCGGATCAGTGGTCTCTACGTGCTCCGCTTTACTAAGTCAAGCTTGTTATAAATGTTAATGTATTGTCTATGCTCTCTTGAATTTAATCGAGTTAACAGTCGATTCGAAATTTAGAAATCGATGTTTGATTGTTGAAATAGAGAAAATCTTTTAGATTTGGAGCTCAGTTTCGTTAGTAACATTAACAATGATTATTATAATCCATGTAAGTAAGTAATATAATATAATAATATTACAAGAAAAAAATTAACAACATACATAACTGAATATATACAAATATCTAAATATATAAAAATTCTTTATCACAGTGTCAAACCGCGATGAACTCCGAAACTACTCAACCAAATTTTGATTTCTTTTTTAATTTTGTTCATTTTGTTCACACTTAGGTTATTGGATAGGTTTTATTTTAATCTATAACACAGCAACGCGTGGCCGCATAGCTAGTGTACTATAAATGTAAAGAATGAGAAACAAATATTATAAAAAAAAACAAAAGAATTACCATAAATTTAATCAATCAATCAAATCATTTATTTGTAGACACAGGTATTAAAACAGATGGTGACAATTACATCGTATCACTATGTCTGGCCATTAACAGGCATACAAATTTAAAGTACCTAACTAAAATATGTAAAGAAAAAAGTCGAAATTCTTATACAAAAAAAAAATACTATTATAAACAATGTCATGAAATTAATTAAACAATTTTAAAAATACTACAAAACAATCACAAATCAACAATAATAATATGAAATAATATATAACAGTGAATCAGTCAAAATTAATGTAAAGTAGTCTAAACTACTAATACACCCTAGTCCTAAATTATTGCTACCACTTTTCAGTCAAAAATTCAGTCAAGGTATAATAGGCTTTCTTTATTAGTAGTGACAACAAGTCCTTACGAAATGTAGTTAGGTTAGCATCTTTCAGTTTCTTTGGTAGTTTATTAAAAATTTCAGGTGCCATACAGAAAAAGCCATTTCTTTTCAACGCAGTTTTCGTAATTGGAAAGCGTAATCTATTTCCATGACGTTTGCTTACCTTTGATTGGCCATCGGACAAAGTGGGAAAAAGATGCGGTTTCTCTCTGACAAACATTGCAGTTTCATATATATAAAGGGAAGGTACTGTTAGTATCTTTAAATCTATAAAATGTTGTTTGCATCTATCTCTTCGTTTTAAAGACTTAATAGCCCTAATACACTTTTTTGGGTTTTAAATATAACGTAATAATATATTAAGGGTCGTATTGTGATTTATAGAGATTGACATTTGCAGTATAGAGGTTTTAAAGTCAGTTTTTAATACTTAAAACAATGTCATTGTCTAATCACAATAAGATATCGCAAATGAAATCGAAACGAAATCATGTCATGTTGTATTACAATGAAAAAATTCGATGTGCGAGTAAAAACATTGCACGCGACAGCGGAGTGAGTTAGCGATAGATTCAATGCTAATTCCACTGATAAGACGGTGGCATAACTTATGTACAGCCAGTAATAAACCTATTTATTTACGAACCGTATATTCGAAAAATGGTATACGAACTTCATTGTCAATTTAAAAAAAAAAACTAAAAAATTTCTACGGAGGATAACTAAAAAAAAGAAGAAAATATTTTATTTGTTTTAATTTGTTAAAGTTTGTGAAATCGCGATAGAGAATGATTTTAATCAGTAGGTACATAAAAGCTTGAATGTTTAATTTTGTTAATTTTCTACTCACAAATCATCTATTGTAAATGTTTGCATGAACAACTGTTGTTCGTGTCGGCTTTGATTTCAACCATGCAAATAGAGGTTGCAATCATGAGACTAAGTTGACTGCCTGTGGTTGCCCTTGCGTGAAAAAAAAGTGCATCGTGAATTGTAACCTCTTTACTATATCTACTTATTGTGGCATAGAAAAAACCTCTTGTAGACTGTTTTAATATTCGTGCAGAAAAAAGATACAGTTATACTTTGTCCAATGTAGGATGCTACTTTTGACAGGTGTCACTACCTTATTGCTACGTACTTAGGTTGCGTTTGTTTCCTTATGTGTGGCTTGACATTGCAATAGCAACTTTATACCCTCTATATAGGTGTCCTCATCATCCTACATTGGACAAAGTATAGTTAGCTAATCATATATTTTGTTTCTTTATATATTTCTTTATACTAACATATACCCTGCAAAATCTTTTAATATACTTTACTGCTAAAAAAATATTTTTTGGATGATAATTATTGAGTAAAACAAAGAAACCGAGACGGACACTTTTTGCTTTGAAGTTTAATTACAGTGACGTCTTAAGAAAAACCGACCCGCAAATTCTAATTTTAACTCAAAATTCAATTTTAAACATAATCTCCTTGCAACCGAAACATCAAATGCTGTTAATTAAAAAAAAAATCGCATTTGCGGAACTTTTTGCTCGTTTCTAAGTAAATGTGGCTAGTAATTAGATATATGAGCTTTTTGATCGGGTTAAGTTTTTATTGTCTTTGAGGTGGAATTACAGACCTGTCAGTAAAAAATATACCTATCAAATGCGCAGGAAATAATTGGCAAAGGGTTTGAAATCAAACATCCTTGTGGTATTTGATTATTAAGTACCTATATCAATAGTAGAATTGTTTCTAAATAACCTTTCAATAAAGACTTGGAGCACTTCAATAAATCTAACAGAAGTGTTTAAATAAAATTCTATGTTATTAATATAACAAATATTAAGTTATTAAGCAAAAAAAATGGATGTCTAATAATTTTTAATAAAAATTTACACCAATTAGTTGGGCTTAAAGATCATTATTAAAGACACGAGTAATCAACACGAAGAAACGGAGAGGAAAAAAAAACTGAAAACAAAACGTTTTGACCCGACCTTTGCCGGCGCCGGCTTATATCGAGCGAAAGCGGGACAGACATATCGATTGCTCAGTTGTTTAACAAAGACAAACTATTGGTGTAATTAACACAAAGCCGTTGCCGAAAACCTATACTTTT
Organism: Calamotropha paludella; assembly: GCA_927399485.1. Taxonomy (NCBI): domain Eukaryota; kingdom Metazoa; phylum Arthropoda; class Insecta; order Lepidoptera; family Crambidae; genus Calamotropha; species Calamotropha paludella. The sequence goes on along the minus strand of OV656830.1, from coordinate 7,369,499 downwards.
TTTTAGTTCCAATTCCTCGGCTCATTTATTTTAATGTCCAAACATTTCTCGAGTTTGTTCTGTGAGAAATTTGTGTTCTAAATCATATAGCTGTTTAGATTAGTATCACTTAAACAATAATGAGCTTTCATACCTTTAGATTCGATAGATATTGCAATACAGGTGTTCTAATTAGGTTTGTCTGAAAGTGTTACATTGAAAGACCACCAGTATTGATTATGTTATAGAGTTTAAATTGCTTAATACAAAATTATTACTGTTTTCTTGAGGGTTGTTAGTGGCTTTAATACATAGTTTTAACTCGTCAACTAGAGGTTGATTTTCTACCGCAACTCTTTACTTTGAAGGTGGAAAAAAATCTTTTTATTGCCCACACTTAACATCGTCAAGAGTTGTTAAACACAAGCTACAAAGCAGAGAAAAAGGTACGGAACTGTTTAGTATTTGACTCTTTATACTTAACTTTATATTTTTCAAAGCCAGGGTAAATAGGCACCTTGTGGGTTAGCTCATTTCATCGTGGATTCTGTCTTGGTCCCCGGGCTTGATTGGGATCAAGAGCCAACCCATCCTAAATTTTAAAAAAACATTTATTTTTGTGCTGTTAGGTGCAATAGTAGCGATGCTGCCTTTCGCACCGACGGTCCTGAATTCAAGTATGTATATCTCTCATAATGTTAGTGGGTCCATAACACAAGACTTACAGTGCTTACTTTGGGCTAGGCTGATTGGTGTGATTGTAACAAATATTATTATTATTATATCCGTTATATAGTACTATTGTACTCCGCTTAGTTGAAAAAAAAAATGAAATGATCCCAAATTATTTATAAATTAAGTAGTATAAGAGAAAAAGGTGCCAAACGGTTTTATAGTCAATTTAATTTCCTAGGAAAATTACAAAGTAGGCGCAAACATAAAGACAATATCTATTATAATGGCACAAGGTAGGTTACAACTTCAAACTATGAGTATGATGAAATATAAGTTTTCCAAAAAAAACACGACGCACGTTCCTTATACGTTTTTGGAAGCTTTAAATAAGTACTTAAGCTTTTTATTTATCTAATGCAAGCTTATGACGCAACTGCATTCAATAAAAACAATCGATTCGTTTATACGTTCAAGTACAAAAACATTTAAATTTAAAGAAATGCATCGATACAAAATGTCGCACAAATTCCATGGCGGCATCGACTGATGCATCATTGGTTCAATTGAGCGTGTCCGAGTTAAATTGTTTTAAAGAAAACCCACATTGTGTGACCTCTAATGACCTCGTGGGAGAGGACAGTGGAACGGGTTGTAGTAAATTTAAAAATCGAACCGATGACCATAGACAATATTCAGTGGAAATTTAAAAAAAGGTCGCACGATCAAGTTTTTTTTTATTACAAACTTATTATTCATATTTCCCAGTAACGACTTTTATGCGGTCCGAGTCTATTACCAAATGTTCAGTCAACAGCTGCAGACGAACTTATATAAAAATCTTGAAATTCTCCATCCCATTTTCTGTTTAAAATCCGACACATAGATTTCAATATTCGTTGAGACATTTTTAGACTTTGTGTGATCTTATTTAATGTTACAGCACAAACGGCTACTTTTCGTGTATAGTGGATATATAAGAAAACCTCAAAGGATATTTCACAATTATTAACATTATAATAACATGAAATTCTTTTATGTTTGGCGTCAGCATAAGTTTCGTATTTGTATAAAAAACTCATTCATTGAAGCTCCATTCATAGAATAACCTAAAACTTCCAATTATATCACGTTACAGCAGTCTTTAATTTAAAAAAAGGAATTTTTTGTTTTCGTCTATGATATGATATGGGCGCGTTTCGTTTTTTTAACGCACGATTAGGCTTGCATCGCTATAGACTATAAATTTCAATATGGCTCTATTACAACATCGAAAGTTGTGCAATGAACGATTAAAAATCTATTTTGGTGTTTTCGCCTTGAGTTTCTTTGAAATTAGTTTATTTCTTTAAAACTCTAATTTTAGATAATCAAACACTTAGATATAGGTACTCTTTATTGCTCTCGTGTATACGAAAAAGGATTGTATACGAAACAGTGAATAAGTAAAGTATTTTTAAATTATTACTATTGTTAAAAGCTATATTATAACAAAATTGTTTTTTTTAAGCTTAGTTGCATACAAATAAATCCTTCACATAACTGCTTATTGCACCTCCTTTTACACGAACAGTATGTGACACTACACGAAGAGAGTACAGCACTATACTTATCCAGTACAATAATGCGTTTTGGGCGCTGAGGCTGCCTCGGTTCTGTTGCGAATCAGGGTAAGCAGTATGCATCCCTGGTGCGCCGGATTCGGGCCAGCTAACAGCGTTCTTAACATGATTGCAAGCAACCATGACTGCCGATACATTTCCATGTGCGTGTAAATGTTATTTATAAATTATTATTTATTTTAAATTTCAGGTGTAACTGATTCATATTAAATAGCTTTTTAGGCAATTGTAGTAGTTTTTGTTGGTCGTAGTCACATCTTAGGGTCGAAGTTAAAGATACTTCTCGCTCATGAGCAAAAATGAGAAAGAAACAGATGGTAGAGAAAAAGAGTGACAGACTCTTTGTTTACATTGTAATGCTCTTACTAACATTAGATAATAAGTATCATTTTTAATAACCATTTCAGTCCAAGTTGCTTAAAATAAATGTTTATTATTATAACAATTTGTTTGTTTGTATAAAATATTAAGCAATCTCTACAGTAGTGCGAAGTTTTGATCTAGCTTATGTCATTATAACCGATATCATTTCATTTTTAGAGTACATATCTTGATGCGATATCTACTGTACATTGAAGAGGTTTATGGTATATTATAAACTTTTTTCTAAACAATTCTTTGAGACAATACTTCAGTTCATAACTATATAATAATATAAACGCAAAATAATTAAGAGATGAACATGTCAATTTTATTTATGGCTTATGCACCAATGAGCGCAGTTTACGATTCAATAATATTGTCAATATGTGCATTCATGGAGAACTTATTGACGCGAGTTTGACAGGCGAAGGTCATTAATTTTGATAACAATATCATCATCATTATCTTAACAATTGCACTCGATTTCAATCTCCTAACAGTAGCTTACTCAAACTCAATTTATTGTAACAATACTAATATTTCTTACATCCACACCAATAAGCCTTCAAAGTAAGCAAGGTTAAGCTTGTGTTATGGATACTAGGGTCATAGACATACAGATATGATACATAAATAACTTATATTCATAGAAATATAACCATGAGTCTAAAACAAATGCAGAAAACATGAAAAAGTGTATATGGATTAGTAAGCATTCATACTTATACACGAACCACACGACCGTAGTTAACGTTTTTATAGCTGCCTTCCATTCCTATATTACGGTGACATCCAATTTTGTATTCTACACAGCAGTCTGCGCCTATACACAGAGAAGCATTTGAGACTTATTTGTTGCTTACCAACTTCTCTAACATTCGTTTTATTGTTCCAGGCTGAAACAGCGGAAAGATACCAGCGGCGAAGAAATCACTCAAAATTACTCGAATCCAATCCCCAGGCAACAAACCCACCACCCTGAGTTTCTCAGATCCCTTCGGGCCTCCCCCCTCTTCGGACGGGGGGGGCCCTTCGACCCCTCAACCCGCGATGACCAGCCAAGACGCGTTAGACCACCAACACCACCATTTAGGGGGCTCACAGACCCCACATGACATCTCAAACTCAGCTAACTCAACCCCAACAAATGTTTCCTCAAAGTCCGCCTTCATAGAGCTACAACAACACGGTTATGGCCCTTTTAAAGGGGGGTACCAACATCCCCATCATTTTGGTAGCCCTGGTGGACAACAAAACCCTCATGAGGCGTCAGGTTTTCCGAGTCCAAGGTCTTTAGGTTATCCCTTCCCTCCTATGCACCAAAATACCTATGGCTACCATTTAGGATCCTACGCCCCGCAGTGTGCAAGTCCGCCTAAAGATGGTAAGTTGTTATTTTGGATAAAATCTCCTTTTTTATTATTATAAACCAAAATAATTTGTCATATGGTTATTTAAAATGAATTTTAGGAAGTTTACCAAAGCAGGCTTTTGCCTTAGCCAATCTAACAAAAAAAAAGAAAAAAGAAAAGGGAATTTTCGGCGCCAACGTGAAACGTCATTTTAGCAGTTTAATTTTTCTTCTTAAAATTTGTGTTCGGCGGATGTTGAAATATAATTTATGATGTATTGTTAAATTATAAAGTGATTGTGAATGTTATCAGATTAAGAAAAGAAGTAACACTGTAAGTGCATTTTGTTTTTGCATACGGGATAAGGGAAAAATTAAGCAAAAGAAAAGTGATATATGGTTTATAAAGCGAATTTAAAACTGTTGCTAATCATGTTTTCCACCTTTTTGATATTTGTAAGACTTGATAAAATTCAGTTTGATATGTACTTGACACTGTTGTGTACCTTTTAACATAAATCTGTAATGCTTTTACTAAGCTAACTTATATAATGAGGACACTACAGTGAACAATCAAAATAAACTTTAAAAATTAATCAGCATATAATTAGATTGCCAACCAAAACTTATTACCTACTTTTACTATAAGAAAACATGAGTATTATATTTACAGCAACTATACTGTAACATTATGACAAGTTAATTCAAATGGACACATCTGGTTAAAAATACAAGGTATTAATTTTTAAATAAGAAAATTACCTTAACCGATTTTCCATATCCAAAGTAACAATTTTTGTAACACTCAATTTGCTTACGAAATGACACAACAGCTTTTTTTCCTCACTTATTCTTTTTTCAAACCTGAAATTACCGCGGAGGTGCTATGATCGGATGTTATTAGGAATTATAGAACCTCATTACGAACGCGTGAAGGCATAGTTTAACTTGGGACATTGATAAAAAAGAACTTTTTTTTTAAATAATTAAGTAGGCAGGCAAAGGAGACTTTATTGTGTGGAAAAGTTTTGGTCACTTACACATAATGATATAATAGACTACTTTTTATTTTTTTAAAAAGAAGAAAATTATCTTGGTATATTAGAAATAAATTTGAATAACGAACACGCAAGGCGTTTCGTCAAATGTTAAGTCTAAAATGTATGTATAAAGATAAGTCAAACTATATCCTTAATTTATATCCACATTTACAGACATTATGAGCTCTAGTAGCTACTTTTTTTCTGTTTTAGTTTATAGATCGTGGAGAGTACTTAGGTTAAGTAATCTTTAACCTCAAGCACCGTATTTTATATGACATAAATTATATGAGAATGCTGTAACACGGATAAGGCGGTTTATATTATATTCAATTAAAGATTACACAATTTTTTATATAAAGATTTATTATACTTTTAGTGTGAATAATAAAATAAACTAATGATTACTTTTCGGTATCAAATTTTATTGGTAGAGTTATAGATCGCCTAATAGGTTATTAATGGTGATGAGTGATGATAAGAGCAGATTTATGAATGATGGGTGATCAGTGAGTTTTAGTAAAGGTTTTGGGATTTACTGAAACCTAAGCATGTAATTTTAGCTTTTTCTTCAAGTCAAACTGAAGTAAATGCATAACTACATGATCTCGAGAAGACCCATCTTCAATCAATTTCAATCTAGTTTCTTTCATTTAAAGGTATAGAAATGTAAAAATTTAATGATTTTATAATTTTTGTATATTAATGCCATCTCATAAGATAAATTATTTTAATAGGAAAATACTAAAAAAATTCGACACGGCTCACAAGTGAATTCTCAGACGGGAATCTAACCCGCAACCTCTGGAAGTCCGTTGCAATGCTCGCCCAATTGAGCCGACTCGATTTTTTCTTGTATTTTTCTATTTAAATAATTTAGTTTTAATTATATCACAAAGCTTAGTGTATTATCAAATAATTGCTAAAAGTTCTTATGTAGCCATTCCCCAAGAATCGCGTTGTGTAAATTCCCCTTAAATTGACGTCAAAACACTGTCAGTCGACATATAACTCAAGCTAGCGGTAAATATTTAATCCAGTCCCTTCTTCCACTACAATTTAGTGGTACAGTGAATTTTTTAACGCGCCAACCGACGTTTGACATATTAAACTTTTATGAGTCGATACCGTGAAATAGAACACTACGAATTACAAATTTGAATGGCGAATGACAATGGTAGTTTGTTGAATGCAATTATGCAATTTGAATTTAGAACAGCTATTGTTCGATATTTGAAAATAACATTTGATTTCTAGAAATAAGGGAGGAATGATAGTAAACGTTACGCGATGTTTAAATTCTAGGCATAGCATTAGGAGTTTATTTGAAGCGTAAGAAAGGTAGCTGGAATATGTGTATATTTGAGTATGGTAACATTAAGTGTTTTATAAAAGCAGTTTTTATATTCATATGAATATGAAACTATAAATTAGCAATGCTGTGAACAAATGGTTTGATAAAAACACCCTGAAACGAATTAATTTCAAGTCTGTTTAATTTCATTTTCACAATCAAGTTTTCTCGAAGTGTACGATTTATTACACATTTCAAAATGACATATAGAGGTTATGATGAAAAATTATAGCGGCCCGTCCCGGCTTGGCATGGGTGGACAAAATTCTTTAATTTTTTCTAGCATTAAATATAACCTATGTTACTCAGCGTGAATGTAGCTTTCCAATGGTGGAAGAATTTTTGAAATCGGCTCAGTAGTTTTTGAGTTTATTCATTGCAAACAAACAAAAATACAAATCTTTCTTCTTTATAATATTAGTGTAGATGATGATTTGAGTGATAATGATAATTGACGATTTGAGCCGATTTTATAAACTTCCGATAAATTATCGGGACAACACGAAATGATTTACAATCCGACACTAAACACTCAAAAAGAAAAATAAAACTAATATTTTTATGATTTACCCCTCTGTCTGTCTTTCATAGATTATGTAATAATAAACTGTCATATAAAACTTACATTGTAGTAATAATAATGGCATATAAAGCCGATATAATGCACGCGAACAGTGAAAAAAAAATCAGCCGATAACTTTTTTACCACACGAAAAATAACATGCAAAGGAAACTGTACGTTTAAATTAACGGTTTCCGACACCGTTTTTCCTCCGCAGACGGTAAACCAACAAGGTCGATTTTCCATTGCGAGATCTTGCTTCCCAAATATTTCTTGATTTCACGACTTTCTCAACAGCTGAAGGTCACTCTGTTTCCCGAGTAGCATGCTTTAGGTATTTCATATCGCAGTGATTCTTCAACGTACGTCAAATTTTTTTTCTTTCTTTATGGCTTGCGCGATTTGTGCATATAGCCAGTGTCAGTTATTGAGTAATTTCTTTTCTTAATAAGAAGATGATGAATAAACAGCTGGGGTTTTACTGAAACCTTCCCATGGACTCCTTGAGAGAGTAAGAAAAGGCAACTTCCGTTGCTTAGTTACACTTGCCAACACTCTTGTATGTTCATAAACACTTAGTGGTTAATAATTACCATTATTACGCACTAATATCCACCACAACACAAATTTTAACAAGAGAAACAAAACCACCAAAGTGACGCTTCCCGCTCCCACCAAAAAGTCCTAAACGTCACGTCAAAATTTACTAACGTATATTTTAAACGCCATAGACGAAGAGTTTGATTTGCGCGCCAAATTATATTTGGCGGGAAGCTACTTCGGCCATCATTATATTTGAAAGCAAATGTTACAAATAGGTTGTCGCCTTTTTCTTCCTGTCATGGCGTGTCTTTAAATTTTAGACGTATCAAATAAGTTGAAATTATTTTATTTTAATGTTTTCTATACTGATAAGTAGCTTTTACACGTATATAACTACTTATCGTAAAAGTATACCACACTTAATAATAATTATCAAACGGAATAGTAACAAGCTAACTAAACTTTTTATGATTATGACAAATTGACGTTATTCACTGCGTTTATTTCGTTAACACTAATTTTAACTGCCCGCTTGTTGAAATACCGTAATTTGGTTACAAATAAGAGTTATGACTTACTAAGTCTATAGTGACCGGTTAACCTTGAACTTGGGTTTAAAAGGAAAATCGTAATTAAGTAAGATGAATGTATAATGGTTGTAATGATGATTATATTATACGAAACCATTTCTTTGGTTTATAGAAATGTTTAGTCAGAAGGTGCTTGGTTTGCCAAATGCCTAGGTTAACTTTTACTTACAAATGATTAATTGATTGTTATAGATATTTTTAGACGAAAACTTAAGTATTTGAGAAGTATTAAGACACTATTTTTCTGTTTATTCTTTATTTGCCTTTGAACAAGATACACAGAAGATGGTCAGATAACATAAAGAAATAATATGCAAAATTATAAGTAACAGTAGCACATATAATTATATTATTAATTAGATCCGAATAAATTTACTAATTTACTTGCGATTATGAATGTTAAGCAACTTTCGCAAAGGTCAACCATCGGATGGGTGACCAAAGGTCCATAATCATGAACTACACCGTGCTATGCAATGTTCCTCTCGTCTTCTGTGGTCATAGATTTTTGTCTCCACTGTCAGTTTTGGGGGGCGGTGAATGGATATCAAGTCCTTATTACATCTAAATTCGCGTAAGCGAGTCATCGTCTAGAATTCGAACAGTATAGAGGTGAATGCTAACAACAGCTAATTGCAACTAAATTCGAGATAGCAAGCCACACGTACTTTGTACGGTCCGTAAACTATAAGGATATTTGGACGACATTTCTCCCTAAGGACACTTTGAGTTAACGGAGATTTACTCTATCGCTCCAGCCGCAAAGAAATGGCTGCTCCAGATCTCGAGATTTTTCCTACCTAAACCTACACAAACAAGGTTATCGTTTTTCTTGTTACTTTTTGTATTTTCTTAAGTGAATTGTCATAGTCTAACGTTCTTATTAAGAAGATATTGCAATATCAGATTTAATAATACATTTTTTCACTTTAATTACCACTAACGCTCTTTACTCCTTTGGTTGCTGTACGATTCCAAAAGTCAATAATCCTCAATTCAATCTTTTTTTCGAAACTCAGACTCCAAAATTCGAAGGTAAGGTTGGGTTAGGTTAGGTTAGAATCTTGTTCAAATAGAAGCAAGCGAAACAAGCGCAATGCAACGGTTTTTTTTTTACTTTTGATTAAAAGTAATACTAATGAGAAATATTAGGACTGTATATTTTATAACTGATTATAGGAAGAAAAAAGTTGATTTAGTAAAACTAGGAATAAACACATTTAAATACTGAATTATGTATAAGGATATGCATTAGTTACCACAAAAATGGTTAGCATAATCGATATTGATCCGCTGTAATGGTCGTCTGCAAATAAAAGCATTTAATTATCAAAGACAACCGCTGGTTAACTAGTATGGTAGCAGTACATCGATCTACAACAAAAAATAAGGATTTCTCAATTAATATTAAACTCAACCATATCTTGGCTTTAGAATGGATAATACGAGTGGGATGAAGAAACGTGTCAGAATTTGGTGCTTCGCATAATGCAAATAATAAATTATTTATCAACAAAAAAACTATTTATCCTGTGTTTTTTTTATTCAGTTACAAATAAAAGGAAAGCGACGCTTTGTAATGAACATGTTTCAAAAACTTCGTAATAAAGCCGTCAGATGCAATTGATCAATAACTTTATTAACGGTGCGAGAGTAAGGCATTTTTGTATAGTTAGCTATAATATATCTACAGCTAAAGCTATATATACAGATAACATTTAAACGCAATTGGCATTAAAATGTAATTAAAATGACATTAATGTGCCCTAGAGAAACGATTTATTCGCTTACAGAAGCCTAAGGCACTCCATTATGCCTTAAATGAATCTGAATCTGAATATTTTCAACTATATTCAAGAATAATAAACGTTAAAACCTGAGTAAAATAGTATGATAGTACTGCTCGTAATTATAGCGAGTAATAGGGATGGAGCTATAATTTATTCGATAGCTATAGTCGTTTGAATAAACGAATACTAGTACCAAACTTTGATTACTGATTAGGTATCACGTAATCATTAGCATTCTACTATAGTCCGTTTTTTTTAGCATTAGAAAGAACAAAACTTGGGTGCTTTATTGTACACATATAATGTAACAAGCAAAACGTAACATCGTAAAAAGTTTACACTAAAAAGTACCTTAAGAAGCAGAAGTTGCAAACTTGTGGAACGAAACGTTGGTCAGTTTGACACGACAAAATTAAAAAGTACATGCCGATGTTGTAATACGTACCATATTAGGTGATTTTTAAAATGGTCGCTTAACATGGCCGCCATTTGCAACAATAGCGTCAAATGTCAACGTCTGCATTTATCTGTTTTGACTATTTTCTTTGGTTTATTGTTAAGTTTCTATTAGTTTTTTTACTAAGTTTTTCGTAAAAGTTTTTGTTGTTATTTGTTATTTAATCTGTTCAACAATGGACGAGCCTGAAGCTGGTCAAAGTGGACTCCAGCACAAGGTTAGCCACCACTGCTTCTTTGTTTACATAATTTCTAATGCTAAAAAAAATGGACTATACTTTTATCGCTACGGTTCTCATTACTGGAGGTCAAGCAAATATGCTTCGAGCTTAACCCCTTGAGGCCCAGCTTTGTGTTAAATGCGTTATTTCTCTCTCTATCGGGGAAAAAATATCATTCAATCAAAAATAACCATTACCAAAGCCGTAATAAGGATTAAATCAGGCTGCGCGCTATAGAGAGCTCGCGGATTTTAGGTATCGTTGTCGCGCGCATGATATAATGCTCTCGGGTTTTGAGGGGTTAAGAGGCATCGAAATTTGTGCTAAGAGACGAGCACGTTTGATCCATTAAGTGGGGCTATCACCTCTGCGTTGCTCAGCCTCGAATTTGCCAGTATTTACAACTTTTTTAGTTTATATCCATCCTTTTGGGCAATATTACCGAAAAGTTCCAGAACTTTGCGGCGACAGATCGTAGAAAGTCTGTTCCCTACGCTTTAAGTTCATACTTAATCGATGCATGCATAAAGGTGGAATGCAGTTCCAAAAAATTGTAACATTTGTCTGTAATTTAGTAGGCCTCAATTCTGATCTTGATGTTAAGTGTATTTAGTGTAGTTATAACCTTAGCTGTAATATCATACATCATCTGGCAAATTATGAGATTTTTTAATACAGAGAATTTGGTGGCACAAAGTTATGATTAAAATCATACAATTCGAGTCCTTCTTCTACAAAATTAGGGTAAAATTATAGAATTCGAGTCCTTTTTCTACAACATAAGGGACAAAATGTTTTCCACTAAACATATCTTGTTATAGCTTAGCTTAGCTTTTATTCCTCAACTACCTTTATATCACTAGGTCGCTATATAAAAACAAAGTTTGCGTGACTGTTCGTTTGCAACACAGAGCCAAGGTAAATGAGAATTGAATAAAAATCTCGCATGGATTTGGACCTTATTTTAAAAGCAATAAGGACGCTTAATGGGATTTCGTAATATGTGGCGCGACGCGACCTTTTAAGCATTAAAGGTCACAATAAATCGACATATTATCTTTATTTCTCATACGTTTAAAAATCATGTTTTTTCTTAGAAATTAATCTTCGCTGTTTCTTACAAACAGTAACGAAACAAATACTAAAGACAGATGAAATGTTTTCTAATTAATATAAATCAAAGGCTTCAAGGGTATGTAAGCTTAACACTCGTGTTACGAGTGGATCCTTGAAGTATAAAGGCGAGAATCGAATTTGCTTTGGTTAAAGCTCATCTCATCTTAACAGATAGGACTACAGTCGCCTTAAGTAATGTTATTGAATGAAAACACCGTGTTAAGACCCTTAAGCCAAACGCGAATCTGGTACTAAGGTGGGGTAATAAAGTTTTGGGTCACCCATCATGGGTTGTCATATCTGACTGTTGAGAATATTGCTTAACCATCAAAATCATAGGCTTTTCTCATTAATTTACATAATAAATATCGATGTATGCTCACAAGAATCGGTAGCTCAACTGGGAGAGCAGTGGATCAGATATTTAAAGGTTGCGGGTTCGAATCCCGCCATAAAATAACGTGAAAGCCGATTCGATTTTTTTCTAATATTTTGAATATTAAAAAATGTTATCATTAAATAAACATCTGTCAATTATTAATTTGACATTTACTGAGAAATAAACTGATATTATGCCTCATGTCTTTTTTTTTATTAATAGAGGACAAATTCCTTATATGTTCCCTTAAAAGATTTGTTATGCATTCATATAAAGATGAATTGTGTCTAACGAAATGTATTAGAGATATTACAGATATTCGTTACAAAGTTTCGTATTTAACAACTTAATAACAATTTAAACTTGGTTTAAATTTTGAAGTGATATATTCTTTAGCGGCGTTGTGAACTTTTTGGGATGGGTAGAAAATGTTAAACTCGCGTCAGGACACGTGACCTAATCGAAAAATCGTAAGACGGCGCAGGGCGCTTGCGCGGTAAATGAATATTTTACCACATAAATGTACTTTTATACTGATAATTAAAACAATTCTTGCGAAATTATGCCCTAACCATTCCAAAATATCAAAAATGCACAACGTTAATGTTCATGTTCTGAGTGCAACCCGTTGTTTTTAATTCATTATATTTATTCAGTTAATGCTACTACACTGAATAGAATTTATATAACTAAATAAATCGCATTCAGTTAATTTTTGTTTTACGTCTGCGATGTCATAGGATAGTCAATAAATCTTCAGCTAGACTAACTAGGGGAGACTCGTTCCAATAACGTTCGTAATTTAAAACGATAATTGGATAATAAGAGACTATGTTGATGTGGCGCCATTTTTGAATTTAGAATGTCATTGTTGTTTATCTACATTAAATCAAGTGTTTTCATGTGATATGTTATCATTCCATTAGAAATTGTATGAATTTTAAATTTGGAATATCACTAGAAAAGAACAAAAAATTAACGTTTGAGTTTTTTTTTAATTATAGTTTTACTATATCCTGTTTTGTTTATCCATCCTCCATAATATTTTTATTATTGCGTACAACCCCCACTAATTAATTAATCAAAACCAAAGCAGAGATTGTGCTATGGGTACTAACCCATAATGAAGTACGTAAGTAAAATAGCACATATAATATATAAATAAAAATATATAACCATGATTCGGGAATAAATGCTTATATTTATCATACTAATATATTTCCCTAAACAGGAATCGAACTGAGGATAGTGGGAGCATAGGTTATTCGATATCGTTGCACGGACCAGTCGTCTGTACTTATTTGGATACTTAATTGAATTTAAATTAAGAACACTTACATAAATATATTGGCTTCTAAACTGTGTATCAGATTTTATAAAAAAGAGTTAAGAAATTTTGAATAAAGAGTTTCTAATATCTAAGCGTTTATTACGCGCCCATTCCATAGAGAAAGATACTTGAGATTCCAAAAGATGTCGTTGGATTTACTCTATAAAATTTTAACTTAGTTTTGAACTAAATAAAATACTGGTCATTAGTTGTCGACAATTTATTATTATTATTACATAAAACATATTTATTACAATCACGATACATGTGACACAGAATAAAAACTTCGTTCTGACTCTATTGTAAGATAAACCTGCAATGGTAAAATGTTCCTTCATTTAATGTATAATCCATCTTTACCAAAGACAATTTTTTCCAACACCCCAGTAGTTGCATTCTTTTTTTTTCTTTTTCTTTATTTGTGGCTTACACAATTTGTGCATTTAGCCAGTGTCAAGTAAGTATAATTGCCAGTTCTTGAGTTGTTTTCTAGGTTTCAGTAAAGATGTGGGGTTTTACTGAAACCTTCTCGTGGCCTTTTTGAGAGTGCGAAAAGACACCTTCCACTGTTTTGTTTCACTTGCCAAAACTCATTCATATTCAGAAACACTCAGTGGTTAATAACCCACCATTATTACAAAACCACAACACAAAATTTAACAAGAAAACCAAAACCATTAAAGTGACGCTTCGCGCTCTCGCCAAAAAAACTCCAAGTGCATAACTTCTGAATTGTAGATATGTAATTTTTTTAGTATTCAGTTTGTCTTTATTTCATTTTAATAGTCAATAAAAAAAACTACTAATAAGAAGTATTAGTAGGTACTACTTTATTTTTATAGGTTAAAAAGAGTAAGAAATCTTCTCTATTCGCGTGTGTGTTTTTTATGTATATTCCACAATTACTCCGCCAATGATGTACCTATTTTGATGGAAAAAAAATCACTTCCTATTCAGTCGTTTGATAAAGTATATATAATAATTAGATAATTAAGTGGAAACATTAATTATTATTTATGTTTATTCTCCTTTTCATTATGTTGTTATGCCTCACAGGGCAAATAAAGATCAAACACATTTTGTAGTATCTTTTATTCACGTGGCGGCGATATATATAGTCCGTTTTTTTTAGCATTAGAATGAACGAAATTTGGGTACTTTATTGTACACACATAATGTAACAAGCAAAACGTCATCGTGAAAAGTTTACACTAGAAATACCTTAAGAAGCAGAAGTTGCAAACTCGTGGAACGAAACGTTGGTCAGTTTGACACGTCAAAATTAAAAAGTACATGCCGATGTTGTAATACGTACCATATTAGGTGATTTTTAAAATGGTCGCTTAACATGGCCACCATTTGCAACAATAGCGGCAAATGTCAACGTCTGCATTGATCTGTTTTGACTATTTTCTTTGGTTTATTGTTAAGTTTATATTGTTTTTATTGAAGTTTTTTGTTAAAAGTTTTTGTTGTTATTTGTTATTTAATCTGTTCCACAATGGACGAGCCTGAAGCCGGTCAAAGTGGACTCCAGCACAAGGTTAGCCACCACTGCTTCTTTGTTTACATAATTTCTAATGCTAAAAAAAATGGACTATAGTGAAATACAAGATTGACATTTCACAGCACAGATGGTGCTAGCTCCAAGAAACTTCATAAGTATACAAACATACATCGCGCTAGAGAAGTTTTTAAGGCATATCTTGTCATATATACTAAGTTACCTACCTTGGTTGGACCGTGGTCCCCTGAATAGATCACCTAGACTAGTAATAGGTCTTTCTGTTTGCCTTCCAATAAATACAATTACGCTTATGGTATGCAATAAAACGTATGATTTCATTTACATTAGAAAAGATGGGGGTCTTTTTACTACTTCTAACATGATACTATTGTGAAATATTTATACATAAACGAGCATGATTCATTTACAATAGAAGTAAAAAAAACTTATAACGCAGGTGGTTTTTTTTACCGACCCGGGAATCGAACGTGACACGCCAACTGTCCCTTTTCGCCTCAAGCAAGAGTCCTAATAATATAGTCGCTAGTAACAAACGCTTTTAATTACTACTTTCAGTTTTAACGTTTTCTAACAAAGTTTAGGCCTTCGGGCGTGAGCACGTGTGTCGTACTGGCAAGGGGAAAATAGATATGGGAGTTTATTTTAAATAAAACCTTCACCGGATCCACGATGCGTTTGAATTTTATATTTTTATATTTAAGTCTCTGTACAGGAGTCGTGATCACAGGATGACTATGGCAATGGTCGTCATACGTCGTCATACTCAAATAAAATTTAATATGGCTCTTATAAAAAAATCGAAAAGTCAGACTTAAAAATAAAAAAAAACAAGGATGAACGCATCAATCCGATTAAAATGGTTTTATTTAAATGTGCGATACACGCGAGAGTTTAGCATTAAAATTTCTTTACAATAATAATACACTTGTAAAAAATATCTTTAAAAATATTAATTATGTTTTTTTCTTTGCTCCATTCTTTATAAATAAATATTTTTAAATTATCAAATCATTAAAGAAAATCTTATTTAGGTTTTCCATTAAAAATTGCAATTAATATTATTTTTTTATATAATGATAGCAATATTAAAATAGCTATTCGAACTCAAAGCATCGACATTCAAAGAAAAATTCAGATTACCTTTGTTCAATGAAATGAAATTAATTTTGTACGTTTAATAACAACGATATGGATTAGTAATTAAAAATTGGACCATAGAATTATTTGAGCTTCCCAAAAAATTTATATAGCAAAAAAAAATATTTATGTTCAAATTCATTCAGATATTCCTATTCTTTCTTACTATACTCCTTCATATGTTTGAATTATCAGCTTGTCGATGAATATATCGGTGCTATAAAGATATACAAATAATACGTCATGCATTGTTTAATGATTGTCAATTTTTTTTCACTACCGATAAGGTTGACTTCATGACAAAGTGATGTTGCCAATAAAAACCTCCCTTCTATCGCCAATTAAAAGTATTCCTGTCATTTAAAAAGACAAGCAGCTGGCAATGGTTATTAAAATAACCGAGCAATAACATTTTTTGATTTAAAAAATACGCAGTATACACCTGTCTCGTAGGAGAGGGTTAATAAGTCTCGCGAAACAAATAACTGGGGAAGTATTTGCTAATTAGGTCCTGTTTTAAGAGAAATGCATGGCGGTGAAGATTAATACTTCTGAACGTAGCTTTTAATTGAGTCGTTACGGCTTCGTCTTTTTTTAGCTATCGAAACATTTTTGGTAAAAAGTATTTGCAAAAAAATTCCATGTCAACTACTTTAGGGTTAGCGAATTGCTTGTGTGTTTTAATATTCTTTTATATTTATATAGAGAAAATGTCCTGCACGTTTATATTACAGTTTTCATAAAAAGGGTTATGTTAACATTTAGAACTCTTTTTAGAATATTTATGAAACAAAGTTTTTTAATGTTATAATGATAGTATATATATTATAATATTTATTTTATTTATTTATTCACAAATTGCATTACATGTGAATCAATAACTAAACAGAACATGCAAGCACTAATTATCACATGCACCTCGGAAGGCGTAGCAATGAAGGGTAGAGGGGCAGATATTCAGATTTTTTTTTCCTCAAAGTATTCATTTAGAGAATTATAACTTTTTGTTATTACTAACTTTTTCAAAGACCTTATGAATTTATTAGTATTTGTTTCTGTTTTTAAGGTATTCTGGTAGTTTACTATAGATTTTAATTGACATCGGGTAAGGACCTAAACTGTGTAAAATTAGTTTAGATTTTGTTAACAAAAGATTATTTTTATAGCGAGGTGTGTTGTGCCGGGGCGCATCTATGATTTTAGTATAAAAATTTGGGTGTTTTCTTACAAACTTACACATTTCTAAAATGTATAAGCACGGTAATGCTTGTAATAATAATAATATTCTTTAAGAATATTTTATTATCAATAAACACATTAAAAAAAACCTAAATACGTTCAAAAACGCATGAGTGTAGGTATATATTTATTCTTTTAGTAAAAAATGTACAACACTTTTCTCTACGACTGTTTTCAAAACAAGACTTTATAGATCTAAGTAAGATTACTTAAAAAGGATCCACGAATTCAGCCACACCCTCTATGTTCAATACTTTTTAGTCTATGGTATTAAAAAGTGACGCCATCTTGGATGATGAAGATTTATTACCAATCATTTAATGTGATGATTAATACTGAAGATAACATTGAGATTTTATTACATTTGCATGAAGTTACAGTGCTAAAGAGGTCTGTGTGAATTGGTTCTATTTCGAAAAACTCCGTGTCGTGTTGCCAGTGTGTTTAATTTATGGTTACAATTTATTTTTCTTGTTTCCCAGTTGATCATGGTTACTTCTGCCAGTGTTAAGTTTTATAAGTAGGTTTAATAGATTATCATAATGATCTTTTTATGTTTTATTTTAATAAAAAAAGTAATAAGGCTTCCTCTATTCTTGGAACATTTTATTGCTATCTCTGAATCTTTGGTTTCGATTCCAATTAAAGATGAGGTAGTCACTCTTACATAAGGTTATTAAAAAGCATAGATAAATTAGCATAGTACTCGTAAAATATGCATTCGTCATGAAAACTTTTTAATATCTTCTTGTTGCGCTATTCATCCTTAAAATAGTAATCTTTCTCTTTTGTGAATACCTTCTGCCAGTTCTTTTTCTTTAAATTTACTAGTTTCATAATTTTATAATGTTTTTTTTCTGTAGGCAGTCTAAACGTGTTTTTACTCTTCTTTTAACGTCCTTTTATTTTATTTTATTTAAAGTGCGGTTTCTACTTTTTTTGCATTATTTTTAGTTTTAAAGTTAATAATCAAAACATGTCTTTTAGGAACCGAACTTAAAATGTCCAATAACAAAATTTGAAGTTATCCTTTAATAAAACTTACTCAAACCGGTTTGGATCTTCTAAAACTTATTAAGTTCTTATAAATTGAAGTTAGTCTTATTAAAAGTGTATGTGAAAGTAATTAAAAATTATAATTTGATTCCCATAGTATCCCGTTGAATGTTGTTAGTACGCTGTCTTTTGAAATTCTCTATTTTTACTTTAAAACGAAAGGCCAGTTTTGCTTAACGTCGGGAACGTTGCAGACGGGCGTGTTGTAAGCGGTTGTGAACAAATATATAAAAAAGTTATTTTAAAACAATTTTAATAGTTTGGTTTGTAACGACCGTTTGGTGCAACGGTAGCGATCCTGCCTTTCGCACCGATGGTCCTGGGTTCGAATCCCGGTAGGGGCAGATATTTGTATGATGAATACGAGCATTTGTACCTGAGTCATGGGTGTTTATATATATAATATTTCTATAAATATTACATATCTTAGTATCATATATGTATGTCTATCCGTTACCCTATTATCCATAAAACAAGCCTTACTGTGCTTACTTTGGGCTAGGCTAATTGGTGTGAATGTAGGAAATATTTATTAAATATATTTATTATAGTCCAAATGAACAAGTAAAAGTTCATTTTATGTGTGTATATTAAAGATATTATTTCTCTGTAATTTTTCAAATATATATTTTAGACAGTCAATGAATGGGTAAATACTTTTTATTCATACACTATTTTATATGATTGTGGCTGAAAAGATGTGTTCTGGTGATACGATTTAGTTAAGATATTACTATATGTACTGTTGCAGTATATATATTTGTTATAATTCCATGATATATATTTATATAAGGTTTATCTTAATATTGTTAAACGTGTTTACAATTGCGAAATGAATTAAATATAATAACTGACATTATTAAATCTTTTAAGATATTTAAATAAGCCACACCCACCCACACCAAAGGTGATAGGACGTGTTGTTTAATAGCTCTGATAAAACAGTTGATTTTAAGTTGTAATTATCAAAATAAAAGTCTAATATTGTGTCTACTGTGGTAACTTAAAGGAGTAGAGTGAATCGTTGATACTTCTCAGCTGGTTTTCAAGAAATAAGTTAAGTAAAATTTTTTTTAATAATTGTCTTCGGAATAGTTCATTCGCCGTTAGTTTAAAATAGTGCAGATTATCAGTAGCAGGAAACAAACGCGTAAGTGACGCCTACTGCACGGCGCTTACGACGTTTTGGCCGTTAACTATTTTGTTCGATTCAACTCGGGGCTAAGCGACCGCTACCACGACATTGGCGACAGGACAGCGATATTGAATGATCTGCTGCTAAGGTGACTGGCGACCGACCGCTACCAAGAGAGCAGCGACAGGAAAGCGATACTTCTACCACTGTAACCGCCACATAAGTTTGAAAAAAAAAAAATATGAGCTCTAAGCATAATTTAAAAAAATGTACTGGCTGCTCACGCGATTTAATTACATCCGAGCAACTAAAATGTTCTCTTTGCGGGTTGAATTACCACTATGATTGTGTCAATGCTAGCACTAAGTTATTTAGAGATATTTCATCGGAATTTAAATCGTCTTGGATTTGTCCTTCATGTAAGAACAAGCAGCCAAGGGGGGATAACACAAACACGCCCATTCGTGGCGTCTCTAGCCACCCCAACGAGGATACTGCCACTTCAAATATCAATGTTCGCCGTGGTACATCCAAGGCGACTCAAAGTAGCGGCCAATTAACTTATGATACCGTGAAATCTTTGATCGAGGAGGCATCCAACAACCTAATAGTCAAACTAGAAAAAAATATGGCTAGGATGATGGACGACAAGTTGAAAGTTATATTTAAAGAAATAAATGATCTAAAGGATTCGGTTAGCTTTATTAACAACAAATATGAAGACATAAAGGAGCATTTCACAGTAAATTGCAAAGAGCTTAAAAATCTTTCTGATGAAAACGTATTGCTAAAAACTACGATTAGGGATATAAATGGCCGCCTGGGAATTATGGAACAGCATGCAAGGTTGAGCAACGTTGAAATACAGTGTATTCCAGAACATAGGACAGAAAATCTACTAAGCGTTGTTACTCAAATCGGTAAGACTACTGGTAGTAATATACGAGAAAGTGACATACAAAAGTGTAGCCGCATAGCAAAATTGCACCCTGACAACAAGAGGCCTCGCTCTATCGTAGTGAAGTTCTCGAGTCAGCGTGTCAGAGACTCTTATATGGCTGGTGTTATCAAATATAACCAAAAACAAAAAGATGATAAACTAAACACTAGTCATATTGGCATAGGAGGTGAGCGGAAGCCTATCTATGTAGTCGATCATCTAACGCCTGAAATGAAAAAAATACATGCCGCAGCAAGAGAAACTGCTAAGAAACTGGGCTTCAAGTTCGTGTGGATCAAGAATGGCCGGATATTCATGAGGAAAACTGAAGCATCTGCACATATTATAGTAAAAAATATAGAATTTCTAAAGTCATTATCCTAAGCATACTATCCCCTGTAATTTATTTTAGTATCTAGTTTTGTTTGATTGATCTGATAATATATTGCTTTTTTTTTTCTTTAATGGATAAATTAAATATTTACTATCAAAATGTAAGAGGCTTACGTAGTAAGACAGTTAATGTAAAGTTTAACGTTTTGAATAATGATTTTGATATAATTGTTTTCACGGAAAGTTGGCTAAATGAAAGTGTTTTTGATGGTGAGCTTTTTGACGACAGGTACATAGTTTATAGAAGGGACAGAATCAACAAAGATGGCGGGGGAGTGGTGATTGCAGTTAGGTCCGGTATTGTTTCTTGTCGTAAATTAAAATGGGAGTGTTCATGCGAGGATATATGGGTTACTTTAGACGTCAAAATTAATGGTAAGCTTACAAATATTGCACTATGTGCAGTTTATATACCGTCACCGATAAAAAAAGCAGTACTTGAGAACTTTATAAATAACACGAACAATATTATAAATAATGAAAATCAGCATGTCTTAATTATCGGGGATTTTAACTTGGGTAGCATTGGATGGGAGATGGGGGTGGATGCTTCACATCTATACCCAACGAGTAATTGTGGCGCAGGGTCAACATTTATTGATTTTATGCAAGAAAATAATTTAAAACAGTATAACTCGCATATCAATGGAAATGGCAGAATACTTGATCTTAGCCTATCTAATTTTGCAGACCTCAGGGTATCGGAGAGTGCAAATCCTATGTGTAATATCGACAACCATCACCCTCCATTAGATATAATAGTACAAGTTCATAAAATAAAGCCATTACCTCCAGCAGCAAGGGAGAGGTATAATTACTACAAAGCTGATTATATTAAAATTATTAATGATCTGGATACAATACCGTGGCAAGAGCTACTAATGGCATGTAATAACGTCAACAGTATGGTGTCTCTCTTCTATGAGATATTACAAGAAATTATAGATAAACATGTACCCAAACATAAACCAAAAGATAAAAGATATCCATATTGGTTTACTAAATCTTTGATATTTAAATTAAGGGAGAAAAACAAATACAGGAAAAGAATGAAACAATACCACAATCCTCTCTACCAAATAAAATTTGAAACACTTCGTAGAGAAACCGAGAAAGAAATTAAGGAATGTTATTATAAATATATTGCGTCAGTTGAATCAAATATAGCAAAAAGTCCCAAATATTTTTGGACACATTTGAAGAATATCAGACAGCAGCCCAACACTTATCCTTCTCGGATGGTACTAGGTGACCAGGTGGCTGTCGAAGGGGTTGATGTATGTAATTTATTCGCTAAGTATTTTGCGTCAATCTACAATGATAGCGGTGATGATTCTTCGATTGACAGTGTACACGAGGAGTCGTTGGGAAGTTCTCTCTGTTCCTTAAATTTTTCTAGATCAGAGATATTAAGGGTATTGCAGAGAATTGATATTCACAAAGGCAGCGGTCCGGATAATATACCTCCATCATTTGTTGTTAGATGTGCTGCGCCATTGTCACTTCCACTTGATTTGATTTTTAACGAGTCTCTCAGGACTGGCATTTTTCCGGAACAGTGGAAGCGAGCGAGAATAGTTCCGATATACAAAAAAGGAGGTCAAGACAAAATTCAAAATTATAGGCCTGTATCAATCCTGTCAGTACTGTCGAAGGTCTTTGAAGGATTGTTGTATCCTGTACTTTTGAATCATGTCCGCCAGGCTTACACTGACTCCCAGCATGGGTTCATACGTTCTCGGTCTACAGTAACAAATATGACGGAGTTTGTTGATACCTTAACTGATTCCGTGGATTCTGGTACACAAGTGGATGCTATATATACGGACTTTTCAAAGGCCTTCGACATGGTTAATCATAAATTGATGGTGCGGAAACTGTCTTCCTTCTTCGGATTTGGTGGTTCTGTTTTGTCTTGGTTGACTTCTTATCTCGAATCACGACAAGCATGTGTAGTGGTCAAGGAATATGTTTCTGATATATACTTCGCAAAATCTGGTGTTCCACAGGGGTCCATCTTGGGTCCTCTTTTATTCAACCTGTATGTTAACGACTTACCCAAATGCTTAGTAAATTCAAAATGCTTTATGTTTGCTGATGACTTGAAGTTTTGTAAAGAAATTCATAGTTTTGAGGACGTTCGAGCTCTGCAGGAAGATATAAACAGGTTATCCGAATGGTGCTTACAAAATTGCATGAAACTCAACACAGAAAAATGCTTTCACATAAAGTTCACCAGGAAGCGTAACCTAGTCCAATCTAAATATAGCATTGATGGAGTTGTACTTCAGGAGCTTAAGTCAATCTGTGATTTAGGAGTTACAATTGATTCGCAGCTTCGTTTCGACCAGCACATTGATAACATATGTCGATCAGCAAGAAAAATGTTAGGATTCGTCATAAGACAGACGAAAAATTTTAAAAAGTTGAACACGAAAAAATTGTTATTTGTTGCCCTTGTCCGAAGTAGGCTGGAATATTGTTCTGTAGTTTGGAATCCGCATTATCAGATCTATAAGGATCGAATAGAGAGTGTACAGAGGCGTTTCACTTTGTCACACTCACGATATAATTATTATCAAAGAGCACCATATGCTGATAGACTCAGGACTTACAATTTGGTGTCATTGACCGACAGACGCAGGATGCATGATATGTTATTTTTGTATAATCTTCTAAATGGTTCTTTGCATAGTCCAGGTTTGCTGGAACAGGTAAAATTTAGGGTTCCTCCACGTTTGCCTCGCTATCCAGCACCCTTACTTACACACAAAACCTATAGGACTAACTTGGGACACCACTCCCTATTGGCTAGGCTAGCTAGATTGTATGGGGAATTCGTCAATAAAGATACAACTATGGACTTGTTTCAAAACAGCTCACCAGTTTTCAGGGGAAAAATCCTGAATTGTTTTAAAATATAATAAGTTTAAGTTAAGTTAGCAACACTGACTGTTACCTAATTATTAATGGCGCATGCTGTGGCCATCTTTAAGTAGAGTTGCATGCACCTAATTACAGTTATCCATTTTTTCCCGTATAGTATAAGAACATGTAAACTCTGTTGATGGTCCATACTAATAAATAAATAAAAATAAAAAATAAATAAGCAGCATATATTTTTAAATGTCTTTTTCAGTAAATGCAATTATTTTCATCTCAGACGGAAGAACATTTACAGAAATTAGTTTTGGCGGGAAAATATTGGGTGAAAATTAGAAACTCTCTTCCATATTTGTTTATGGACAGTTTTTCTGCCAGTCAGCGTGACCTCGCACGTCGGTCTACTCGGATCATAGAGGTTTTTTAAAAAGAGTTTTTTGTTGAAGGTGAAAAGGGTTTTATTGTTTTTTAGCTGGCCGTTTTATCTTCAGTTTTTCGGTAGGCGGTGGCGAGGGCGTGGCGCGAGCGAAGCGGCTCTACTTTAGAATATATTTTAAGTTTGAACTTGTTCTTTTTTGGAAATATTTTTTAGACTTCATGGAATATAATTTTTGGAGAAATTTCATTGTTTTAGAGTTATTTATTTGTGAAGAGGTTTAATGTAGGTTTTATACCTACGTCTTTGATGAAAAAGCATAAATTACTTAATAAGCTATCTATCATTACAAGTTCTATTCTGACCATTCCTATACTTAAGTCTACTTATTAAAAACGAAAAGTTTTTTTGTAAATAAATGTATTTTACGTATTTCGAATAATTTCTAACGGTTTGGACGATTCTTTATATTTGAAAAAGATTTTGCTTTTATGTTTATCTATATAGATATATTTCTTATTTCTTGTATTTCTGGGGATTTGTTTACATTTGCTAGGCTACCGTTGTTTAAATTGTACGAGTAAAAACTCTTTAGTCGTCCTATTATTTTACATCGAATGCCATCGACATTTCCTTTACAAACACAACACTAAAATCGACATAGTCACATCACTACTGTGGGTGTGTCTACCTCGAGGCCCAGCATTGTTTTGTCTGTCTGTCTGACGGACGCCGACATCAGCTTGTATGTATATATCTGTATGTTTGTCCGTATACCGATGCATGGGAAGTCTCTTGGGAATTACAGAACAAAAGTAGTTTTATAGAATACAATGTCGATACAATTTTTGATATAAATACTTATTTGTTACCATAACATTTCTTCCAAGAAGTTTTTACTCGTTAAGTCCCCAAGAAAATATACTAAGATCGGTTCATTAATGTATTACGTACAAACTACATTCTCAATGTTACCCTAAACACCTCATATTGCTTACAATCTGTGCAAAATTAATTCATACATCGTACACTATAATTCTAACACTTGTTACACTGAGACAAGGTTTACGTAGGCCGCACTAATGTCTTTGTAAGTTTGACAAACGAGGACTACTTACGCTTTGCATATCTCCGACACATCGCATACCTATTACAGGAAGGTTTGGATTTCGAAACGCTCTATGAGTCTATGGTTGAGGCAGAAATTTACGCCTTTGCCTATATTTTTTAAGTAAACCTTAAACTCCTTAGGTAAGATAAAATATACTAGGGGCTTGGAAACAATTATTACTATAAATAACTGTGTCATAAAAATTATATTATTTCAAAAGAAATTCAATGAATACTAACGTACTATGATCTTTACAAGTAAAAAACGCACAGCTAAATACCAAATTTTGAATCAATGAAGGTAAATCTATTAAAAAATAAAAAGTCGCAAATTGATTTTTTCTTAAAAATTCAAAATGCCCCATAAAACAAACAAGAAGTTTCGAAATTTAAAATGCGAACGTTCAGAAACCGCCGCCAAAAAGCGGGTGTTGGGCATACCGATCCGATGTAGCGATATAAAGCCAGTAATTACAAGTTACCACTGACTATTATCAAGTAGCGAAGTGCCTTTCATATATTTTACAAAATGGATGGCGAGGCATCGTATGGCTTGAATATTTATATTGTGGATTTATTACGCCGTTTTGTGTGTGTTGATTTATCGCGGGGTGTGGTTTCCGAACGTACTCGCGATTTGAATTTGGAAGTCTCCTATAGACACATGATATTGCTACTTGTGAAATTTTTAAAGGTTTATAACTGAATAGTAACCACATCTTGTACTAAAGAAAAATACGATTTCTTGTTTGTGGTTTAGTGGCTTTCCCTACAGAGGTTTTACATACAGAGGTTCAGGGTTCCAACCCCTATATTAGTCTGCCTGTTATGTATTAGTCCGCCGCCAAAACAATTTTAAACATTTTTGTGTTCCGATTGCTAGTATTCAGATAGCAAGTTTTCTTATGGTTGAGGATTCAAGGTTAGCATTCAATGAAGGTGAAGCTTTTAGTACATCCTAACCACTTGTCAGTCCACGGTAGCAATTGCTACCATATTTAAATTTCCGCGTCGCCTGCTGTTTTTTTTTAAATTACGATTAATTTTTTAGTTACAGTGATCCAAATATTCTGTGGTGGATTCTTTATTTAATCAGCTTTACGATAGTATTTTTTGTTTGGTCCTAGCTTCAATATTTAGCGAGAAAATGGCTTTTTTGTCTAAGAGTCTGACGGCCGACATTTTTTTTTCACAATTCGCGCAGCGTGGACTGTTGAGAGCGGACAGGTGGTTATAGTACATACTTTCATTTCGTACTCAATCTTAAATGAAAGTCTATAGTGTTAAGTACTAAAGAATTTAAATACTAATTTATACAATGTGTCCCGTCACCAGTGTCGAAGCCTTTAATGGTGTGAAATATGGCATTTTTTATCAACAAATTGAACAAACCTGGGCTCTCATTCTAATTCGACCACCACTACTCATGTTAATGTCCTATCAACATTAAAAAGGTGTCATTTGACAGCTAAACATGTAGACAACAGTTACACAGCCATCATGTTTCAATTGTCATGGAATAAAAAATATAAAAAATAATTAAAGAAAAACAAATAGATTTTAATTTGTGTATTTTTAATTATTGGCTTAAGAGAAAAACAATTTGTCGATAAAAAATGCCATACACCATAAAAGGCTCCGACACTGGTGACGGGACACATTGTATAATCAACTTTTTTTTCTCCTATTTTTGAAATTATACATTCGAGACAAATTCTTATTATTACTTGATGCATTAGTTACAACAAATTTCTTATGTCTACTGATAGGAGAAAACTCTTTATCTGTAGCTCTGGACTTTCATCTGCTGTTGTTATCTAAATCGGTATCATGATGGAAGCCTAGAACACGCTTTAGAAAAGTGGAAGCACTAGAAGCAAATAGGTGGTCTATTGCTCACTTCAACCTATTACTACTGAATTAGTACTTGGTGTGTAATTTTAATCTTATCTCATCGTTTATGATTAGCGAATCACTAAGTGTTAGTAATAAAAATAGAAAAAACTAGCTGACCCGGTAACGCGTTGCTATGGTAATGCGTATACAATGGAAAAAGAGCGGGAAAACAAACGGACAGACAAACACACAAACAACAAATTTGTGTTCAGAGATTATAGACTAGCGGCCCGTCCCGGCTTCGCACGGGTGGACAAAATCCTTTAATTTTTTTCTATTATTAAATATTTTCCGTTAGCCCCATCTAGCGTCCAGTAGAAGAACTACTTGCGGTTAACACGTTGCTATGGTAATGCATATACAATGGAAAAAGAACGGACAGACAAACATCAAATTTGTGATTTTAGATTATAGATTTAGTTCTTACACTTCCGCGCTTATAAGACATTTTAACACAATTATTATTACCTTAACAAAATATTAGTAGGTAGTAGAACATATATATACATCCAGTGATCATGGCTCTTGTAAAGGAGTCGAATCGTCAAGATGAAATATAATAAAGAACGTTAAATGCACAACAAATCCGGTGACAGTGGTTTTATTTAAACAGAAAACGCTTTAAAACAAACACTTATGAACAAAATAATAGAATTAGTGATTGTTTTAAAGACAAAGATTTGTGGAGACATTTTTTTTTTAAATAACAACACATCTAAGTTAAGTTTTTAAAAATTTGGAGAGAAAGCTTCTTTAGAATTGCTGTGTTTTAAAAGTCGATGTAACGAAAAAGCGACAGTAAAACGAGACGGACACATAAATTCATAAGATTTAACGTAGGAGAAAATGAGATAGGAAGCATTATGTACGTGTGTATATACGTGTTTGTGAAATGCGTAGTACAAAGCTTGAGAGAAGGCATCACAACAACCGTGGTATTTTGTATACGTGTACGTATTATTTTTGATGATTTTACTTCTACCACGTGTGAAATGCACAGATGCTTTTTTTAGATTTTTTTCATCTTTATTTTTCTTAAATTTGGAAACTGCAACACATCAAAGAAGAAAAAACAAACCTTGTGGCTTCATCTCTCATAGAAAACAGAATAGGTGTTGACTTTTGATAATGCTAAATGCTTATATTGATTAAAAATCATTTTATCCTTTTCTTTGAGAGCAAATACATGTTATTCCGGACATCTGATTGTTGTAAATTTATCTTGAAAGTAACTGTTAGTAAAGCTTGGAATAAAAAAGCATGTTCAGGTTAGTCTTAACCTGTAGGTCTACAAGCCTTTACCGGGCCCTAGGCCGGGAAGGGGCTTGGAGGAGAGTCCCACATATCCCTCGTGTTCTCCCGGCATGAGAGAATGCCTAATGCCATTTCCTGAGGAAACAAAAAAAGTTAGTCTAAACCTAGTTGACTAATGTATATTCGAGAAAATTTTCAATAAGTACTAGCGGCCCGTCCCGGCTTCGCACGGGTGAACAAAATTCTTTAATTTTTTTCTATTATTAAATATTTTCCGTTAGCTCCATCTAGTGTCCGGTAGACGAACTACTTGCGGTTAACGCGTTGCTATGGTAACGTTATTGATAGAATGGAAAAAGTGCGGGGAAAAGAGCGGACAGGCAAACACATAAACAACTGTAATCTTAGATTATAGATTTAGTTCGTTAGTATAACTAGCTAAAGCGATATAAATAATAAACTTAAGAAAGTAAGCTTCGATGGAATAGACATAAAAAGAAAACCTATTAGTTATGTATATATTATTGCCAAACTTAAAATTTCAGCATCCAGACACAGACAAAAAAATAATCATATTGAAAATTTATTTTGATAAAATTGAATGACAGTTATAAATTTGTGTTATGGGTATGTAAGCTTACCTAAGAGACCCATTCATAACAATTTTTTATCTGTATCTTTTTGTAATAAATGTTCACGCTAAAATGACCATAGACAAGAATTCAGCAAAGATACTAGAGGTGTGTGACATAAAAAAGACTAACAATCACCATTCAATGTTTTCAGAAAAATGTGGGCTGTCAGATGATCCTGGTCTCAGAGTGAATGGCAAGGGGAAGAAGATGAGGAAACCAAGGACGATATACTCCAGCTTGCAGCTCCAGCAGTTGAATAGAAGGTTCCAGAGAACGCAATACCTCGCTCTACCAGAAAGGGCCGAATTGGCTGCCAGCTTAGGACTCACGCAGACACAGGTGAGTATCTATCTCGTTGAGAATAGAGTTTAAATGTGAATAGCTCTTAAAAATGGCGGGAGTATGGTGTAATTAATTTTTATTCTTTGAACATGATTTGTCGTGCGCTAAATCGGTTAACATTGATCTTCGACACGATGGCGTATGTAATGTATATATTTAATTTAAAAAAAATATATAAAACGGCTACACTAAGATTTCCTGGTAATATAAAATTGATAAACTCCTAGAATTTTTATAATATATGAGTTATGTTCGTTGATTTTTACTTTTGAGGTTAGTATAGCCTTAATTCTAACAAATACATTTTTTTTACAATAAATAGGAGACGATTGTCCCTTATGATTGATTGTAATGTATATATAACTCGGATAAGATAAACTGAATTATCTTATCAAATAAAAAACTTGAACAATAATTTCTATCAAAATGATGCAATCGAGTTATTTTCCCGCGTTTCAAAGCATAGACAATAAAATATTACTCATGAAAAAACGGCAGCGCACTAAAACTAGTGACAGTAAAAAAAGTCTCACTTTTTAATTGTACGTTCCGTAATATACCGCTTACGACCGATCAAAATTTGCTTACAATTTTTTGTTTTATTACGAGGCTACTAAAGTCTATTTTTAGATATGTTGAGATTTAGCAGATAAAAAGTACGTCGATATCCACACACGATGTGTAATTGTTAGGTTTGTGACATAATTACAACGTACGGCAAAGCGGTGTCTGAGGAGTATTTTTTTTAAACTATTTGATAAAGAAAAAAAAGTGTTCCACTTTGCCGATGCTTCATTGTAATGTATTCTTAGAAGCCATTTTCATAACAGTTTTTCTGTGTCATAATATATTTATGTAACTTCAAATATTATTCTATTAAATGCCTCGAAAAAGCGGTAACTAGGTAAAAATCACAAAACAGGTTTCAGAACTACGCGTGCATTTAATCTCAAAAATAAAAAAAGTACATTTATTGAAGTTTTCTTAATAGATTTTATATTTTCATATGTTTCGGTACAAATTTGGCGCCAAAAATGGTACCATAGACAAAAATAGTGTAGTATGAGCACATGGTATAATAAGCGGCGCGTTCGGAAACGTTGGCCGTCTGATTCGATTCGTTCGTAACCGATTGATTCGTCATGTGTCACCGTGTAGAATGAATAATCGTCACTACATACGTTCCGTGCTGTTCGTGGGACCCGACGTCGGCCTTAGAACGCATAGATACGCCGTAGTAGCTGATTTAACGTTTGCAAAGAAATAGGTAGATATGGAACTCACTCGTGTTATTGGGACGGGAGCTATCGAAGATTTGCGAAACAAAATGAACGACATAAAAGAAAATTTAAATAACGTTAGTGTTGTCATTGTTTTTTATTTGCTGGTTACAGAATAAAAGTTTAATAAAACTTTGATACTTAGTTCTAAATTTAAAATAACTTATTCATTAGTGTCAAAAGTTACTTTTAAAACTCATTGGTCTTTAAAATACTTTATAACTCAATTTGAAATAAAATACGTCTATTCATATAATAAACATCACGTCATGTCTAACTGTTTTTACTACTACATACGGTAACGGTATAAAAAGTAAGGCCAAGTTAATTTTATTATAATTTAATATTTCTCAGTTATTGTCTGTGAGCCGCACTTTGATGAGCCCGCATCGATATTTGTTAGAGCTGGACACATGTCGATATAATTTTATCGAATTCTAACTTTAATGCTTTATATTATTCAAATCTCCTATATTCCATTAGTGACAGCAAATTGGCGAAGAGCAAGCTTCACACCTTAACTCACCGCCGCAAAGGTGCCTATCTGTCGGTCTTCTACAGATTGTATTGGAGAGTATGCTCAGAAGCTACATATGCTCATACCGCCATCACCTTTCTTCCATCGGACATCCAGACGCACTGCGGGCTACCACCCTTTCTAGATTGCTATTCCTACATGTCGCACTTCTCAACTTCTTTTATAATGCGCACAGCAAAGGAGTGGAACTCCCTCCCTGCGTCTGCATTTCCAAGCACTTATAACCCGTCTGTTTTTAAAGCCAGGGTGAATAGGCACCTTCTGGGTTAGCTCGTTCCATCGTGGATTCTGTCTTTGCCTCCGGGTTTGATTGGGATCAAGAGCGAACCCATTCTAAATAAAAAAATAATAATTTCAATCCTGTAAAATATTTAAAATAAAATAGCATTTGGTCCATTTACTAACGAAAACTTAAAGTAACAAAATGATTTAAGAAATTGTAATATAAATAAAACAATAGACGTAAAATATGAAAAAAAACAACCTTCATACCATGAGAATACACGTTTTACACCACCATGCAACTTGATAATTGTTATTCAAATTGTTAAAATTAACAAATTATCACCTTTATTTATTTTAGAAAGAAATAGATTTGTTTTATCGATATACTCCAGAACATTTCCGCTCTATCGTGTATAGCTCGATTCGATTCCACTACAAATGGTAAAAAGTGGAATAGAACTCCGACTATTCCGAACTCTTTGTAACAAAAACTGCCGGTTTTAGCGTAACGCGCCGTACCTAGAACTTCATTAAGAAATCCTCGACTTTTACCGTATTCTGAGCTTTGGAAACTAGAAGATAAAGTTTATTTTAAAATAGAATTCTCGGCTTCTTTTTGCGACAGCTAATAAATCAAGGTACCTATTTGTCTTTAGGTGCTATTTATGATCTATTGTTTTCTAGACGCAATTCTTAATAAATACGATACGTTTGCTTTTTTTCTCGTTTTTGCAATGGATTAGAAGGTCATGTTGTACTAGTATTGGTTTTATAATTACTGTTACTTCGTAGTTTTTAAGTAATAGCAATGGCCAGAGGGAAAACTGGCCTTCTTGCTTTTCGATATCTGTTTTTTTTCCCCTCCTTATTTAAAAATCGATTTGCGTATGTTAATCTGTTACTAATCCGTTCATTAAATGTCAAAAAGATTTTTTGAAAGTACTAAAGTTAAACCAATCTTTGTCAGGTTACTTTTATCTCTCGATGAGTATAGTTTATAGTCAAAAGTAATTGCAGTTTCTTAAAAAAAATAATCTAAAAGTTTTCTTTGAAAAACTTAGTCACGGTTATAGGTAAAGCAAAGTCCGATTTCGTCATTGGTACATTTCATTCCCATACCAAACGCATTTCCACATTCGTCACAGAGCCTTATTCTGAGGTAATTCGAATTACGCCAGTAGCTACAATCCATCATCGTCGTTCGCGGCTGACGGCCAATGATCACAAATGAGATTTTTTCCACCGGACCGCGGCATCGTACCGTGTGTGGTACCACTTTGACGTTAGAAAAATAGGCGTTTGTCTATGGTTGCTGACAATGGCGGGAAAAGTGCTTTTTATTTATGTCGCTATATAGTTGTACCGCAGCTTACCACAATCATAGTTAGGATATTATGTTTTTTATAAATCGTATCGTAAATATAGTTTTACACTTAATTTTGTCCTTTTTTAAATGTAGCATAAAACTACAATAACAGACGAAAGACAAGCATTATTTGACAATTAAAAATACTTTGGTATTTTTACGATAATAATTATGTTAACTTAAATAATATTTCATTAATACTTGCAGTAGATAAAATGTCGGATTTCTTTGATAAATATTATTCCTGACATTAATACTAGAACTCACACAAAAATGTTTAGTCCTATTAGTATTTCCGAAAAATATTTCAAAGTATTGATTACTAATTATTATTCGAAAGAGGCGTGACTGATCGAAGTGATTTTGTGGGAAACAATGATACGCTCATTCTATGTCTCTTTTAAATCTTCACGGGTGATCACAATTCCAGAAAGTTCATAAGCGAACCTGAACCGTAAACCGTCGGATGAAAGCCTTTATTGCAACATCTTTCAGAGAGTGCCTTAAGTGCGATGGTGATACTAAGCTATAATATTCAATATTATTTTTAATTACCAGACTTACAAATAAGCTCCATCAGTATATGGTTGATATACCAAAGAGTCGTTTTAGTTCCAATTTTGTGATCCGTACCGCTAAAGAGTGGAACTACTTGCCTAAGTCTGTGTTTTCTGACACATACAATTTAGTGGATTTCAAGTCACCAGTGGGTATCTTCTAGGCAAGCGCGTCACATCCTAGATCGCATCATCGCTTACTATCAGGCGAGATAGCGGTCAAGGGCTTACCTATTTGTAATAAAGAAGATCTATAGTGAGTTTTGGGGTATGCAGCTACGATGGAACTATGATCGTTGCAACCTGAAAGATATATCCAGACTCATCTTTAAGTAAGGGTAACTCTTTTAGCCTGGAAGGCTCCAAAGAGTTCAGAATCTTTTTAGATTTGAGAGATTTCAGTTTCTCCATGCTGATACAATTGACATGGATGGTGACATGGGAAGTATATCAGACAGTTGTCTGATTTTAGATTATTATTGGAGCGGAGCGAGCAAAGCTGTGCACAGTGTCTGTTCCGCCATAACTACCCGAGTTCTTAACCTTAACTTAAATTTTAATATTTTTGTGTGGAATCTAATCAAGAGGTTTAGGATCAGATTGTGACGGAGCCCGAATTTTGAAATTCGCAAAAATTCCCATCGAAACAATTTTTTCTGTTCCTTTTTTAGGTATTACGCTCCGCTCCAATATACGGTGCTAGCGTAGCTTTATGCTTAGCGACTGCATCACCTAGTAATCTTTACAGTAACTATGGTAAAGAAAGCGATAATAGATTTGATTAACGCACAATGTAATCATTGCAAAATAACTTTGCAGTGATAACATCTCAAAAGGCTGTATAAGTTTGGATGTAGTAGTCCAAATCCAATATTAATGAGCCGTAGCGGCAACATAAAAAGTTTTATCTAAAGAGGCTAGTCTATGGTACAGTACATAGAGAATAGACGAGCCAATGGTGCTACCGCCAAAACGCACAGTCACTTATTCAAACGTTAAGAAAAATGACTTTCGTATTTCAAAATCATGCCCGCGATTGGCTGTCAAACTCGACCCGTCAACCAATGACCGCTCGTCAACTGTCATGACGATGCGTTTTCCGAACAATTGTCTTAAAAAATTTCAAGATGAAAAAAATGGCTTCCGTTAAAGTGGCATAGCTCCCGTCTCTTTTTTTGCTTTTGATTATGCACTTCGCGCCTTTGTGAGTCATTGACGGCTGTCGAAAGAAACGTCAGTTACTTTTTTAAGGCGAAGGCCTTAGTAATGAAAGGAGCTAAGTTCCAATTTCAAATATGGAAAAACCAATTAGAAATTAATTTTTTTATTAAAATTTTACCATTTAGAAAATTATAATATTCACCGTAATATTTTCTTGCATACATGATTGTTGACAGTGTTGCTATATTTTAAAATTGATAGCTTGGCAAAGGAGACGTAATGATCATATCGCGTGATGTATTTTTTTACATGGAGCACTGATTCACGGCAAGCCATTCCTAGAAGCTTGCTTCATCTTAGAACTTGAGTCAGTCGAGAAATTAAATGTTACTGGCAACTGTTGACAATATTCCGTTTATAATAATTTAAGGATAGTCGAAACGAGAAAGGTTCTACAAACACCTGGATAAGAAACATTAAACATTTTGTGTAAATCATCATAATATTAAACAACTTAGACTAAAATCAGTGATGCTCAAGACATACCACGACCACTATGAAAAAGCTCAGATCGAAAGAAAGAAAGAAAAGGAGGAAAGAAATAACATGAAAAGCAGCCTTCAATTGAAGCTGCGGTTGTTAATCAAAGTTATTAAGTTTAAAAGTAGTAGTTATTAAAAATGTTAAAATTAGTGTTATTTGTTGTTTATATTATAGTTAAATAGATGGCGCTGTAGCGCGTAGAAACACGCTATCGTATTGTTTTTGCGGGAGTACCTACGTAAGGGCAGGTTTAGTTTTGCAATGGTAGGATAGCGAGACAATATGGCAACAAACACACACATACACACAAAGTATTGTCATAATATAATTACGATTAGTGTGTGAAAATAAGACTAGGTTTATTTGTAATTTGTACCGTAGTTTATTCGGTCTTCTATTTTAATAATAAATAAATAAATAATAAATAAATATTTCCTACATTCACACCAATTAACCTAGCCCAAAGTTAGCACTTTAAGGCTTGTGTTATGGATACTAGGGTAACGGATAGACGTACATATATATGTATGATATATACATAAATAAGTAATATTCATAGAAATATATACAAACATCCATGACTCAGGTACAAATGCTCGTATTCATCATACAAACATCTGCCCCTTCCGGGATTCGAACCCAGGACCGCCGGTGCGAAAGGCAGGATCGCTACCATTGCACCAAACAGTCGTCAAAAAGTCGTTAAACCAAACAGTCGTTAATAAAAGTAAAAAGGCTTGTATTCATCACACAAAAACCCTACATGGTATAGAATACGGGATCATTTGGCTTCGCAAGCTATCACGCCCGCTCGGCTTAAACATTCGCTAAATGATAGATTGTAAATATCAAATGGTTTGTTAGAAAACAGGAGTACTTCATTTACTTTTTAATTAAAATAAAAGACAAGATAAAACAATCATGAAACTAGGTGACAGAGATTAAAAGCTTGTAAATAAATTGGGAAATTGTTTTCAATTGGTCGACGGTTAGTTTCTATTGTGTAAAGGACATCTATTCCAATTGTTTTTGATAAAGGCTAAAACCAATTAACCACAATTGGTGACGAACGTGTATCTAGCGGTCTAGCGGAAATAGGTTGGTTCATCTACGTGAAGTAGTATATAAAATAGGTACGATCACGAATCACGTTCTATAATAAAAGATAATTTAAATAAATTCCGTTCGGTAATTGTTTTTTATAATAGAAGTTGAATTTTTTTTTCAAATTGTTCTAATAACATCTCTTACGTATGTACATTTGAATATGGAACTTTCTTGTCTATGGAAATATAAAGCAACCTTGCACGTATATTCTAAATTTAAAACACTATTCCGCGCATTTTGGCATGTACATGTAATGTCATGTAACTTGAACAAAATCATAAATAATAGACTTGCGCAGATTTTGAATAATGTACTTGACTTGAATTTACTTCTGCGCACGATTTTTTGGCGGGAGCTAGAAGCGTCATTTTAATGGTTTTGGTTTTCTTGTTAAATTTTGTGTTGTGGTTCATATTAGAGTGTAATAATGGTTGGGTTATTATTCACTAAGTGTTTATGAATATGCTTGAATGCATGCAAGTGAAACAAAACAGTGGAAGGTGTCTTTTCGCGCTCTCTCAACAAAGGCCATGAAGAGGTTTCAGTACAGAACTGACAATTATACTTACTTGACTCTGGCTAAATGCACAAATCGTGCAAGCCACAAATAAAGAATAAATAAAATAAATACTTCTGTGCATGTCTCATGACTTCAAAACCAGATTTAACTATATTTAGAATAAAAGTAGTAAATGTGAATAAAGGTGTCATATTGTCAATTCTTTATTTCCATAAATATTCAAACGTTTTAAAGAAATTAAACCTTTTTTTAAAGTAAAAGTTTTGAAACCTGAATGTCTCGATGTGATTTTATTACCGATGCCAGGGAAGGTGCGGAGAATGGTGAATATATCTTATTGAATAAAACGTTACGCCTCCTGAACTGAACGCTTAGAGGTATGTTTGAGCAAACGAGAAACTTGGGTACAGACGATAAGAGAAATGACATAAGAAAATATCTACATATTTTATGTATAAACTACAGCGAATGATATGGAAATGAAAGAAAAGTCGTCAGTCTTAAAAATATATATGTCACCGTAAATTTGTAAATACCGTTTGATTATAATCTATTTCGCGAGATTGTAAACTATCGAAAGCTTGTGAACCGTAACATACTGTTTATAATTTAACGCATATTTTTCGGTAGATAAAATACGATCTATGATAAACCTAATCTAACCATAAGGGTAGATTAGGTTAGGTTAGATATTTGATAATCTATCGAAAAATAATGCGTTAAACTGTAAGTAGAATGTTACGGGTCACAATCTTTCGATAGTTTACAATCTCGCGAGATGGATTATAATGTAGCAGTGTATACAATTTTACGGTGACATATATATACATATTATGAGTTCTTAAAATAAAATCATGTATACGTTTCTTATGAATATTGACACAGTTGAGGTCTAGCTGATTTTTAAACTAAATATATCTTTACAAACATTTTTAATTTAACAATATACATACGAACTTCATTGACGAACGCGACCAAAATAACTATATGTGTATTTTTACGCACTAATGTAAGAAATGTCTAATTCTATAAGGCAACACTGTTTAATTTAAATAAAAAGAGCGGGAAACTTCTATCTGCATTATAGAAAGTAAAGTTATAAAATGAGATTTTAAGCACTTTTATAGCTGGCATAGCCCTGAGGTACGTTCCCAGGTTAATAAAACTAAGTCGTCTACGCGATAGTACTTGATCCAGTTAGTTCAGTAGTAAAATGCTAACGAGCTACCGGCAGGTGGCGCCAGGATGTAATACGATTACTAGCCAAACGGTCAAACACATAGAAATAATTTGATTATTTAAAAAAAACATTCCATGTTTAAAATTTTATTGTCTCAATTTAAAAAAAAAAATTGTAGGTATTAAGGAAAGAGAGTAATAATTCGAAATTCGAATAAACGAAAATATCGCATTCATTTAATATTGAGACCTATTTTGAAACTATTAAGAACGACAATTGCGTTTTGATTTACGAAATTCGAAAAGGCGAAAGTCAATGTCAATCTATACTTACTTATATTGTAGAGATGTGGGGTCGTTAGGAATAAAGACAACCGTTTAGATTAACGTACTCATTTATTCTGCCTCTGGCATACACTTTGGATGGTTATATATATGAAGATGAACTTATATAATATGAACTTATATCTATACTACACCTCCCCTTTTCGGAGAAAAAAAAAAATGGAAAAAGTTACATTTTTTTTTTTTAAATTTCTATACTAAAAATAAACTTAAGATCTAAAAGGTTTTGTTCTATTTTTATGAACAATTATAAATTTATTATCTTTCATTATAATAACATTTGGAGTCTCGTCTCGCACAACTTCATACGGGCCGTTGTATACATTATCGAACTTAGTGCCCGTCTCGTTTTTCAATAACAACTTATCACCAGGCTTATAGCTAACAGGGTTTAAACAATAATCATATCGATGTTTCTGACTATTTTTAGACAATAACAAATTATTTCGTGCTTGTTGCTGAGAAGTTTGTAATTTATATTTAAGAACTAAAGGGTAATTTTCACAATTATACATTTTACTTTGATTTTGATTCGAAGTCAAATTACTAGGCAATGTACAAATTTTACCAAAAACCAGTTCATACGGCGTGAATTTTGTAGAACTATGTACCGTAGTATTATAAGCGAAGCACCAGAAAGGGACCCATGTACTCCACTCTTTAGACTCGTTATTTGTTTGGATACGCAAAAATGCATTTAAACTTTTGTGTGTATTCTCGAGCGAACCTATTGATTGGTGATGGTAAGAGGTACTTTTTAACTGTTTGACGTTAAGTAATTTGCATACCTCGGTCATAGTCGTAGAGATAAACTCTGTTCCTCTATCACTAGCGACTTCGCGCGGTATGCCGTATCGCAAGATAAAGTTTTCAACAAAAGCCTTTGCTACACTAACTGAATCCTTACGTTCTAGCGCATAAGCTTCTACATATTTAGTCAACTCGCACTGAATTGTAAGTATATACGACTTATTAAAATAATCCTTATCTAAGGGCCCAACTATATCTAAAAATATTTTATCGAAAGCAGCAGTGGCAGTTGAAGTGATAACCATCGGCTGTTTCGTGTGTACGGAATGCTTTTGCATTTGACACTTTTTACATTTATTTACGTATTCGGTAACATCACGTTCCATCCCTGGCCAAAAATAATACCGTTTAATATTATTTATCATACGCCTAATGCCAGCGTGGCCACTAGAAGGGAGAAGGTGGAAGTCATTTAGAACAACAATTTTATCGTCTTTTAAGGAAATTCTTTGTACTCCTTTTAATACACAAATGTGTGGTCCGGACCACTGGTCATTATTATTTATTAGTCTGGTTAACCATTCTATATATTCGTTATTATACTCATCTTTCATAATATAAACATTTTTTATGTTTTTTAACATACAACACTGCTCAAACTCACTCATATATGCGTCTCGCGCCCTATACGATCGTGAAGGAAGGCAAGTATATATAATCGACTCTTTTGGTAAAAAGAAGAAAAAGTCTCGCTTTTCCTCTGTATTTTTTAGACTATTCCATTTATTTTGAGACACTAGCTTAAGTTCAACAGATTCTGGTGGTTTACTATCCATCTCCACAATTTTCGGTTGATCAGGCCGACAATTGTTTTGAACCTTATTATTATTACTCGACAAATCATTCTTTCGGTTATCGTCTAATTTTTTCCTTTGCGCTCTCGTCATTACATTCACACTGTCGGTCATATTTTTCAACTCGTCTGAAGTTACAATAATTCGCGATAAGGCATCAGCTGCGGAATTATTTTGTCCTTTAATATATTCAATATCAAAGTCATACTCATCTAAAATGAGTCTAAATTTTGTAAGTCTGCTAGATGGGTTATTCATTCCAAATAAATAAATTAGGGGTCTATGATCGGTAAAAATTTTAAATTTTCGTCCATATAAATACGGACGGAAATATTTTACGGACCATACGACAGCAAGCATTTCTTTCTCTATCGTCGGATAATTAAGTTCGGCTTTATTTAATGGCCGACTTGCGTAGGCCACAGGAAGGCTATTTTTATTACATAAAACTGAACCTATTGCATTGCCTGATGCATCAGTGTAAAGATAAAACTGATTACTTTCTGAAAAGTCCGGAAATTGCAGAACTGGTGGTTTAATTAAACTATTTTTCAACTTTTCGAACGAGTCCTGACATTCTTTTGACCAAATAAAGGGTGTATTTTTCTTACTTAAATTATTTAATGGTTTCGTAATTTTAGCAAAGTTTTTTATAAAACGACGGTAGTAGTTTGAAAAAGCGACAAATCTTTTTACATCATCGGCATTTTGGGGTACGGGGTAATTTTGTAAAATCTTAATTTTTCCGGGGTCAGGTTTGACACCCTCTGAACTCACAACATGTCCTAGATACAAAATTTCTTTCTTTAGAAAAGTGCATTTATTCGGATTTAATTTAAGGTTTACTTGTCTGAGTCTTGAAAAAACATCAATTAAATTTTTATTATGTAAGCTCAAATTTCGACCGAATATTACTAAATCATCAAGGTAAACAAAACATTTTTCGTAGTTTAAACCCGATAAAGCTACTGTCATTGCCCTTGAAAACGCACTGGGGCTTGTTTTTAAACCCATAGGAAGTCTTTTCATATGATATTGTTTGTCGAAAGTAAATGCTGTGCATTTCCGACTCTCCGGTTCAAGGTCGATTTGGTAATAAGAATTTTGTAAATCTAGATGACTAAAGTAAACAGCTCCTGAAAGTGAATCTAAAATATCTACAATATTCGGTAGCGGAAATCTATCGTCCAAAATATTTTCATTTAATTTTCGATAATCTATGACAAGTCGATATTTTTCCTCAACACCATCACTTTTTTTGGGCACAAGTAATAAGGGACTCGACCACTCGCTCGTACTTTCTTCAATTATGTCGTCATTTAACATTTTTTGAATTTGTTTCTTTATTTCCCCCGTTTGAGATTTAGGCAATCGATATTGTTTTTTATACACAGGCGATGCATTAGCTTTCAAATGAATAGATTGTTGATAAATATTACAGGTAGATAACTTGTCTCCGTCGAGATGAAAAATATCTGCGAATTTCGCACAAATTTTTTCTATTTCCAATCGTTCTTCACCTTGCAAACCTTGTAAGTTTAATTCAGAAAATAATCTTTTTACCCTGTCTCCATTAATATAACTTCTATCAAAATTAAGAATATTATAGTTATTTAAATAATCTATCTCTTGGCTGAAAAAACTTAAGGACACTTCCACATCTCTCGTATTTAATATTTGTATAGGAATAAGGTCATTCTTTGGTTTTGCAATGGAACCTGCTAAAAATACTCCTTCACAAAGTTCTGTTGGAAAAATCACACATTCATCTTTCATACAAGTTCGTACAAAATGTAT
Organism: Calamotropha paludella; assembly: GCA_927399485.1. Lineage (NCBI taxonomy): Eukaryota > Metazoa > Arthropoda > Insecta > Lepidoptera > Crambidae > Calamotropha > Calamotropha paludella. Next base: position 7,327,985 of record OV656830.1, on the reverse strand, counting down.
CGATTCGCTCCTGGGTGGGACACAAATATAATTATTTAAACTTCTTTTCCCCGGTTGTAACATTAAAGTCGTTTCACCCTTATCATTGCGTAATTTTAAAGTATTTTTTTCTAAATTTAGCATTCCATTATATCTCTTTAAGAAATCCAAACCTAATATTCCATCACACGTGAAACATAAATCTTTGAAGACATGAAACTTGTGTATAAATTCCTTTCCATTTATAGTTAACGTTAAATAAACAAAACCTTCCGAATAAAGTTCGCCACACACTCCGTTTATTTTAATAGAACCTATTTGGAATGGAATGTTAAGTTGGATCAATTTCTCATACCTAATCGCACTAAGTGAAGCACCCGTGTCGATTAACCAACTACATGAATCATGATTTAAAGTTAACTGTACCGAGTTATAACTTTCATAATAACAAATATTATCACTATGGTTATCTGGTTTATGATAAAGACCGAAAAAACTGACATGGTTCAGAAACACTATTTTGTTGTTCGTTCTGAACGTGATTAACGCTGGTACTAGGTGTAGGATTTTCAGTATTTTCACTAGAGGTCATATAACGTAAATGGTGATTTTGTTGGAAATTATTAAATTGACTGTAGTTATTGTTCGGGAATCGAGGACCTCTTGTGTTTTGAACGCGTGACCGTGTAGCATAATGCGTATTACTTGATAGTGAACCGCGAGTAGGGCCATTAGATCCGCGATTTGTGAAGTTATAACCGCGATTTTCGACGTTAAATCCGCGCCTACTGTAACCGCGTGAACGTGAACCTCGGTAATTATAAAAATACCTGTTGTTGTTACCTCTCGTGAAACTCATAAGAGATTCTTCAGATGTTGCCGACATTTCTTCGTCCTTCGCTCCTCTTATGGCCTCCCGTAAGCTAGAGTAATCCCTGGCAGATATTATAGTACTGATATGTCCGTTTCGCAATCCGTTGGAGAAAGTCTTGATTGCTAATTTTTCGTTTAAGGGTTTTAAAATATCATATTTATTTGAGTCTCCGCCTGATTGCGAAATAGTCAGTTCAACAAATAAATTTTCAATTTCCTTACCGAAAACCTCGATAGACCTTTGGTTCTGCGTTGTTCGAAGCAATTGCTGTTGGATCGCTGTAAAAGATTTTTTAACAAGCAAATGAGTTTTCATATCGCTTAAAAGTTCCTTAATGGTGCCATAGCTCTGCGAAAGTCTTAGTTTTGCAGCCTCTGATAACCTGGTTTTTAGTACAAATGTTATTAACATTTTCTTAGAATTTTCCTCTAAAAGTGCTTCGTACATCTCAATGGAAGATATCAGTTGTTTTGTGACTTCTTCCTTATCGTTCATAATAGGTAACAAGGACACACCCGTTTTTAAGTCAAACTTTTCCATTTTCTCAGTGTCACTCAAAGAACTGTAACTATCAGAATCGGAATTTGCTTCCGTACCATCCTTAGCTTTACATAAAATTTTAATAACCTCAAATAAAGGCTTAATGCTTTCACAAAGTTGAGAAATTAATGACAACTCCTCAGGTTTATATTTCTGTTTCTCTAAATTAATTTCATTTAATTCTATCTCAAAGTTACATAAAGCGTTACTGGCTTCAGCAAACTTTTTTGAACAAATATCAGAATTTCGCCTTCTTTTAGGTCCTATCTTAGTCAAATATGTCTTAATTTTAATAAGTTCGTCATAGTAAGCTTGTAGTCGAGATGCCATATAGGTATTATACTTAATACACTTAACACATTTTTATCAGTAAATATTAAAATAACTCTTGTATAAAAATATTAATTAATTAGGTAAACATGAAGAATAAATGCGATTAATATAAATGGTTAAATGCTTAAAATACGCTTTAGGTATATATGTAGTATTTTAACTAAGGACAATTGAATAGTAATAATAAAAAAGGCATACGCGTATCACTCGTAGGGTTGACACTTTCATCACTTAACACTCAACTTTAAGGACGTGGACGGATGGGCGGATGGTCATCGCCTCATCACACCGCCGAATCGTCTCGTGGCGCAGCCCGTGGTAGCTCACGACGTCGAAACCAGCTCGAAGATCGTTGCAATTGGTGTTCCGTGATCTCCCGTCTAATCCATTTATGATGACAACTCTTGTAAATGCGATATGCGACGAAACCTCCCGCAATCACAAAGACAAAGCAAATAATCTCCAGAGTAGAAGAAGTTTTATCCGCATGCTTGGACAGTTGCTCTAGCATCACATCACTAGCTCCCGCATTTTGCGCGATAACGACCTCCTTATTTTCCTTGGAATATTGTTTTCCCATTTTAAAATAATAATTGTCGCGAACACACTTGTATTAACACCAGCACAGTTTGTAACGAACTCATTGTCAATTTTGTTCGAATACTTGCGATAGTTTACACTAACCGCACCATATACGGAGTCGCGCGCGCTCCCAGTCTCCGATGGCAAGGGTCGCCATGTAGAGATGTGGGGTCGTTAGGAATAAAGACAACCGTTTAGATTAACGTACTCATTTATTCTGCCTCTGGCATACACTTTGGATGGTTATATATATGAAGATGAACTTATATAATATGAACTTATATCTATACTACAATATTACAAAGAATGATGAGGACTTTTTGGCGGGAGCGGGTAGCGTTACTTTAATGGTAGTTAAGAGTGTTGTGGTGGATATTAGTGTAATAATGATCAATTATTAAACACGAAGTGTTTATGAACATGCACGAGTGTTGGCAACTGAAAAAAAATCGCGGGAGTTATCCTTACACGCTCTCTCAAGAAATCCACGGGAGTTTTCCATAAAATCCCGCACTTTTACTGAAACTTCAAATTCATAAATACTTATTTAAAAAAATAAAGAAATAAAGAGGGCGGATTTCTTCGTTTTTCGTCTGTATGTGATAGGAAATCTTCGAAACCGCTGAATCTTAAAAAAAGCCCTTTGACCATTTGAAAACATTAACTCCAAATGGCTGCAGCCTATATTTTATATATATATGTATATACTGTGTTTAACTAGCGCCGAAGGTTTTAAGATGTGACTGCAATAATAGTTCTAAAGAACCCCGGCGGAATTGGGGGTACATTGTAGTGATTTGATGATTATTTAAGGGAAAATACGTGAAATTAATGATTTTTTCTTTTATAACTATACTAACGACCCGTCCCGGCTTTGCACGGGTGGACAAAATTCTTTAAATTTTTCTAGGATTAAATATAGCCTGTGTTACTAAGCGTGAATGTAGCTTTCTAATGGTGAAAGAATTTTTGAAATCGGCTTAGTAGTTTTTGAATTTATTGATTACAAACGTACAAAAATACAAATCTTTCCTTTTATAATATTATATAGTGTAGATATAAATATGCTATATTGATAGAAATATATATAAATACTTCAGGTACAAATGATCGTACACATAACACAAACATCTGCCCCTTCCTGGATTTGAACCCAGGACCGAACGGTCATCAAATATATAAGGTTTTAGGCAAAAATAAAATCAAAACCTATATATACTGCCTCATTTAATATCACATATAGAAAACTTGATCCGATTAAATCAAAGTTAGAAATAAGTGTTTTAATTAACTTTCAAGTTACCGATCCGACCGGGAATAACTTGGATACTCGTATAACTTAGTTTGTGAACTTAGCTCAATTATCGGTTAATTAAAAGCTATAATCAAACGTGCGATAACTAACTTAGCTATATTTAATGGTATCTTATCGAATTAAATAAAAAATGCAAATTATTGGCATTTTACTTGTTTGACATTCTAAAAAATTTAAATACATTCTATAAGATATGAAATACGTGTGTAAAATACAACTACGCCTCCGAGCCCTCAGGTGGGATTCGAACCCACGACCTTTCGCTATCCGGGCGAGTGCTCTGACCGCTGAGCTACCGAAACACTGGCAAACGCGTCGAATTTTACACAAGTAATTCAACTTCCACTATGAACTAGTATCGTTCCACCAATGTTGAAAGCTTACTGCCTTCAACATCGAAAGTAATGTGAATACAAAAAATTAAGTAAAAAACCAAAACATTCTTTCAATAAATAAAAACACTAAACTATTTTATTTATTTATTTTAAGGAAAAATCTACCTTTGTTTCTATTTCTTGAAACATTTTTGGAAATTAATATAAAGTTTAATGAAAATGTGATGGAGTCCCTGAGCTTACCATATATAGTGTAGGGAAGGGTAAAGCCAGTCTATTTTTTATATTTTAATTTGTAATGTTGATAAAAATCTTTATTTTTATTTATTTATGGCTTGCACAATTTGTGCATTTAGCCAGTGTCAAGTATGTATAATCTTTCTTCTATGTTCTTGAGTAATCTAGATTTCAGTAAAGAAGTGGGGTTTTACTGAAACCTCCTCGTGGCCTTCTTGAGGGAACGTGAAAAGATACCTTCCAACCTGTTTTGTTTCACTTGCTTTCACTCATGCATATTCAGAAACACTCAGTGGTTAATAACCCACCATTATTACACACTAACATGAACCACAACACAAAATTTAACAAGAAAACCAAAACCATTAAAGTGACGCTTCACGTTCCCGCCAAAAAGTTTAAAAATCTTTCGCTGCAAAATATGTGTTTGTTTTTTTACTTTAAGCTTGATAAAATGTAGTCTGCCATTTTTCCTGTTATTTATATTTACAAATATCCATTTTGAATGATAAAAAGTTGAATTACATGCGTTTCTTTAAAATGAAAGAATTATATACTAGTAGCATTTTGACGGCCGCTTGATGCAACGGTAGCCATCTTATCTTTTTCTTTCAAAATCGAATCACAATTTGAATGAAAAAGGCAAAAAATTTTTTGAACTAAAATAGGTTTAATACGCGCCAGATTTTTTAAAATAATAACACAGTTTAAATATACATGCAGGTTTTCTCTATATTTTCTTTTGTTATACATACTCTTTTAACGACCAATAAACAAAACACAATCGAATTCTAATAAAAAAAAATCTACCAAAGAGGTTCCATAGGTGAATATCATTTATTAGTACAAATTATGTCTTATGTCGTAATAAATAGGGATTAAATGTGAATGTCTAATTTACATCAGTGTCTCTAATAAATATTTTAATGTTCTTGGGTTTAATTTAAACTGGTCTGAGACATAAACGAGTATGGCAGGATGTCCACAAAGAATCTATTCCACTTGAATCCTTAGTATATAATATCAATTCGCTAGTTTGATTGCAGTTTCTACATTAATATAAAAAGTTATAGCGTATAAATATCTATGATTTTGATCACGTCACTATCCAACTGAAACTTATGTTAAGAAAAAAAAAGTATTTTAAAAACTACTATCTCCATTATTAGCGTGGACTAGTGTTAAATCTGGTGTAAACATTTTAATAATAACATTTCGTACAGCAAATTGGTGTAGAGCAAACTTCACACCTTAGCTCATCGCCGCAAAATTGCCTGTCTGTCGGTCTTCTATAGACTGTACTTTGGAAAGTGTGTTCAAGATCTCCTTTTTTCCATCGGACATCCAGACGCACTGCAGGCCACCACCCTTTCTTGGTTGCTATTCCTACCTGTCCACCAAGCACTTCTCAACATCATTCATAATGCGCACAGCAAAGAAGCGGAACTCCCTCCCTGCGTCTATATTTCCGAGTACTTATAATCCGTCTGTTTTTAAAGCCAGGGTGAATAGCCACAATCTGGGTTAGCTCGTTCCATCGTGGATTCTGTCTTTGCCCCCGGGCTTGATTGGGATCAAGAGCTTACCTATCCTAAATAAAAAAAAAAACAATGTAGGCTAATTGCTAACCCAAAGTAAACACTGTAAGGCTTGTGTAATGTTTAATAACTTATTAAAACTTATTAATTATTTTTTTTAAAACACCGATAATTCGAGGCAGTTGCTTGCGCCATCGTTACGGAAGAACTGAACTTTTTTTCGAATGCATATTACGGGTTGGTCTACCCTCCATCTTAGTCTTATGACACTCGATATTTGTACCACTGACTGTAAACTCATTTTTCACACAAAACTGTTCACGACACACAACTGTGTTGTTTTTACACGTATGGACAACTATAATGATTGTTGTCATCACTAGCTGACCCGGTAACGCGTTGCTATGGTAACGTTAATTGATACAATGGAAAAAGAACGGGAAAAAGAGCGGACAGACAAACACAAACAACAAATTTGTGTTCTTAGATTATAGATTTTTCTAAAGAAGTTCTTAACCATCAGAAAGGCTTATTTTTTCAACCAGTGGAATACGTCCGAACCCGGCGAATCAGTGAAACCAAAGAAAATCTAACTATTATGTAATATTATGTAACGCTTGTACTATTATTTTTAATAGTTATAAATAAAATTTAATATAAATAACAGGTTGTATATCATAGACTCAAATGGAAAGTATCACTACATTTTATACCCACGTTAAACTTAATATCCCTTAGTTAATAACAGCTATAACTCAAATCCAGGGTTCGATGCCGACGCGACCTGATTTTTGATCGATCGATCGATACGCTGAGCAAATATCTAGAGCTTGTTTCTTGTAAAATGCTCATTGTAAAGATGGCGGGTTTGTCTATGGTTTATTCGTTTAATTTGGTCTGTGTACATAACTATTAATTGGCATTTGTATCGGTGAATCACTCCAGAGTAGACGTGCTTCTCTGAAATAAAGAAAGTTATATAACATGATTTTTGCGTATTTTTCTTTCTTTAAAGGCCCCTCACACGTACCATTATACGGATTCTATTTATTACTAAGAATTAAATCAGAAATTTGTTTTTTATTTTATTTTACTATGGAAAAAAACCAAACGTACAATGTACATTATACTTTAATTACTAACAGTTTTGACAAATTGTAGTAACAGCGTTAATGTCCATATTTTACAAAATACAGCAACTGATCAGACATGCAGTAATAAAATGTCTACTTTAAAAAAAAATTAGTACTTGTACGCTTAAGTTGGAAACAGAAAACAATGAATTTGTTAGTAATATCACTAAACATTATGCCCTTAGCCCTGCTCGTGGCTGTACATTATAAAGACCTAAATATTGTTAAGTTCTTACTTACACTTCCGCGGACATTACACATTTGAATAGTGTAAAGAAGTCAAAACGTCAGGATTAAATATAAAATAAAATAAAATATGCGCAAAATCCGTAAAGTGTTTTATTCAAACCTTAATATTGGTACGGTTCTTACAACTTAATTACTCTTCTCTAGTGTAGTAAGATTACAAAGTGCGACAGAACATTAAAAAAATAAGATTAAAATTGATAATTCATATCCTATTTATGTTATTAATTATATTTTTTAAAATAAACATTTATTATTACACTTCACAATAATATTTATTGAAGTTGCACATGTGGTATTAATGTCAATTATTTAATAATTGTTATTAAGTATAGTGGATTATGGTCTGCTTAACCTACGTTGTTTTCTTTCATAGAGAAGGCCTTTGACTTAGCAGTGAAGCTGTTTATAAGCTTATGAGTCTTACTAATTAAGAAAGGTTGAACCCATTGTACTTTACAAGAATCGAAAGAAAATCGAACTCCGATCACAAATGTCACAATTTCGCGCCATTTTCCTTTTCTGTCATACCAATTGCCGCCATTAATTAACTTTTATTACTTTTAGGGCAAAGGAATCTCTTTCTATACAACCATAGACGTGTTAAAGTACATAATGATAATTTGTGAATTGATGAACTCGAGATGCGTTATAATTTCTGTAGAACATCTCAATACAAAAGAGTTAGCATTTATTAAGAATTAACACAAAATAGGAAGGTAAATGCTAATAGATAACGCGGAGTCAAGGACGTGTGAGGCGTCCATTGTATGGTAATCTGGATGGGTCGACTATGATCACCATGATTTCTTTTAATTATGAGACTTATCCGATTAGAATACAGATATTGAAATAACGTTTATTTTCTTAATTGAGATAGGAGATAATTTTAGTTGTTTAAATATTTAACTACTAGTAATTTTATTTTGTTTTATTTTATTTTACCAGAAAAAGAACTGAGTGTCTCAAGTGTTAAACGGGGCTCAAATCCATAGACCCTCGCTATCCGGGCGATTGCTTTTCCAATCGAACTACCAAAAACCTGTTGAATTTTTTTGATATTTCTTAAGCTGAAACGACAGCGTCCTCACTTCATGTTCTAATACTTTTATAAGTATGGAACATGCAATAAAGAAGAAACTGCTATCTTTGTCCAATGTAGGATGATACTTTTGACAGTTGACACCTATATAGAGGGTATAAAGTAGCTATTGCAATGTCAAGCCAAACATAAGGAAACAAACGCAACCTTAGTACGTAGCAATAAGGAAGTGACACCTGTCAAAAGTATCATCCTACAATGGACAAAGTATAGAAAAATATCGACTTGTTTTATGCGGCCGATTTTATACCCATTCTTCTAACGTTGATTTTATCCTTAAAGAGAGTTTTCTCCAACAGTGGGGACATTAATACTCTGATGGTGATAGTATAATAACTCTTACATTCACACCAATTAGCATAGAAATTAAGCACTGCAAGATTTATGTTATGGATACTAAGGATGAAATAACTACTGATAAATTTAGGTCAAATAAAATTTTCTTTGATAAAAAAATAAAACTGCCACAATTTCGGAATGTCAATTTCGTTAAATAATTTTTCATAGCCATTTGTGAATACGGTTTATGTATACAAATAAAGAAATCCATGAATAAGTATTTCATTTAAAATATTCAAGTTTTGTTCTGAGTGGTTTGAAATTTTATGCATTTATAAAATATTTGCTAGTCGATAATTGTGGTCAAGAAAATGGTAGTCCAATAGCAGAACCGGTTGCATTTCCTATGGCCTTACATTAAAATTCTTTATTTTGCATTCAATGGTTCATAAAATGATTTAAACTTAATGCTCCGTTGACTTAGTACTCGAACTAAATAACCATAGACACTCCATCCCATCGATCCTAATCTTATCATTTTTATAGATAGCAATTATTCCACATTAGTGCTATTATTGCCAGTATGAAATAAGAAATACCAACTAGTAAGCCTTAATGATGATCTGTGATGATGAGAGCTTATTTGTGAATAATGTGTGACAAATTAATGATGAATAAAAGGTGACACGACTCCAATCCGTTGATTTTATTTAATATTTACGCTCTAGTGTTTTGTTTCATTTTTATTACTCTTGCATGTTCAAGAACACTTAATGGCCACCATTATTACCCATTAATATCCGACAAAACATAATTTTTGACTAATAAAACTCAACTGGTCACGTGACCCATTACGTTCCCGCCAAAAACTTAGTTATAACATCGTTTGTCCGTTCACTTGATCGATACACACACGGTACAACAATTTATGTACTTGTTGTAAATATGTAGTAGATTAGGCGGTTAAAACACTGCACCGCGCCCCGTCGCGTAGCGCGTGGCCGCAGATTTTATTATTGTATGCAAGAATCTCAATTAATATAGAAAACACGCCTATGACAACACACTGCCGACGCGGGAACGCGCGGGTAGGCGCCCCGCGCGCAGATTCTGCGCGGGAGCGCGGGGCGTGAAGAAGTAGGGTCAACTTGTATTGAAAATCTGCGCGGGGAAGCAGATTTCACCGCTAAGTTAGGCAGATCTGCGCCTCTGCGCGGGGGCGCGTTTTCTGTCGCCACGCGCACCGCGGCGGGACGCGTCTCTAGTGTGTGAACCGCCATAGAGCGTATCAATCAAAAGAGTTTACATATTTTTACAACTTATGGTGATTACCATGTTGAAGAATTCGAGTAGGTCCATAATAATCTGTTACCCTATTATTATCTATGGTCTTCTAACTAAGTAATTGAAGAATACCAACCGTAGGTCCATAGACACTACGATGTTCTTTATTTAAATGCGCAATTCTTTATTTCATCAGCGCCTCATGGCCACAGTACAGGTTTCGCCGCATGACTTAGTAGGTAGGAAAGCTCGTAAAAACCGGCTGCCGTGCCAAGGGAAAATGCAACGGACAACCAACTGCAACGCAGTTGTTTACGCGGCTATAGTTTTCCATTCGATATTTGAAACTACTGTTGTGGAACAGTTGTAGTGCTTACCTCTTTTGTGTTTACGGCTTCAGTTCGATTTTTCATTTTCGAATTAAAGAACACTTTATATTCTAAATTCAAATCATGGCGATTAGCATTAAGTAAGTCAGCACATTGGTATGTATATATGTAGTTAATATACAAGAAACCAAATAAGTTATCGAACCTTATTGATATGGAATGATCTGGTATATTTTTACTGATTGGATCTATATGTATAACATTTAATACAAGATTTCATTAAAAAACGAGAGAAAATTTTGATAATGCGATTTTCAACAACTTAGGATTTTAATAGGAAGAATATTCGGCAATAAGGTCTTTTTACAATAAAAATCTTATCCCTAAAAGAATATGTATGAAAAGTCGAAGCGTTCGGTATATGATTGACGAGGTTAAGTAACCTTCACAAAGGTCGGCTTCGGATGAGTGCTTCGAAATCCTCCTTGGTTGGTCCTCGATGTAGTTTATGGCCTATTTGGGCTTCGGTGTTTAACACTATATAGGTAATAATTGATCTTAAAACAAATTATATGACATATTGTATTGAAAGGTAGATGTACCTACAGAGATTCAGAATAAACTATTTATTAGTTCAATTTTTTTAGCAAACATAATTCCATATAAGATTTAAAATACACCAAAAATAACTATTAAATGTTATAATTCATCATTTCTTTCCTTTGTTGTTTTTGCTTCAACTAGCAGTGCACTCCACATCTTACTTGTCTCCACGTAACTGACGTTGACTGGTACAAAATGTCTAAGGCACTAAGTGCGCATTTGCACATTTTATGCATACCTAATGTAAAAAATAAATAAAATATTGACTAATCACAAAAAAGATGATTAAACAAATTATTGGTAAATGCCAGTAGACACAAAAGTAAGGCCTAACTGAGAAATCATTAATAGGGTTACATAACAAGTTTAATTTAACCAGACCGCACACATTTTCAATACGAGAATAATCGTAAATTTTAAATTAGCATTCAGTGAAATCGATTAGATATCTTGTAATACTTAAAAAAACTCTATAAAACCGTATGCGTAAATTAAGAATTTTTCATTCCGACGATAATACGATAGGCCATCGGAGTAAAAAATTAATGCATTTACATCTTTATTGGCAACTGACTTATAACTTCTTTAAAAAGCCTTATAAGCCAGCGTGTAATCCAATTAATATCAATCCTTATTTGCAATCGCAAAAAAGTCATTTTTAAACGACAGCTACTGGTAAACTAAATTTACATGATGCCATTTCTTGCTCCGAGATGCGTATGAAATCTGTTGCAAAAGAATTTATACTTTAATGGTATTTACGTAAAGACTATTTTGTTTTTTTTGGTATTGTTAGTGTAATGTTATGAAAATTGAATACAATATGACAATCGCTAATAGCGTTTTGCAGTATAGATAAAGAAATGCAGTAAAAGTTATGCTTGTGTGAAATCATAAACAGTTTTAAGAACTAAGTACTTGATTATTTACAATTTGTAGGTGGTAAAATACTATTAATTTTGATTTATTCGTAACTGTTTGAATAAAGAATCCATCGTTCTATATCTTTAATAAATAAAAACTAAGGAGGTGCGTATTTAATTAAACAATTAAGGCTTCTACGAGATTTTGAATTTGGAACAAACATTTACAAGATTTATTTACAAAACTTGTTCCTATTTCAAATGTTTCTCGTAAGATTCTATTTTTAAAACCAGAGACAAAACTAAACGTGAACAATTTGAATGTCATAAAATTCCGACGGAAAGCAAACCTTTATAGTATTTACTATAAATTAAACGGTCTATAAAATGCGGTCGGCAAAAAGGTACTTAACACAGTATGACTGAATTTTAAAACATTACGAGAATCTTATCTGACAGACATCAAGCTCGTAATGCAATGAATATTTTCATTCATCAGCAACTGTATTGTGAAAGACATAAAAGTTAATTTTCTATAAAAAGGTGAAAAGTAAGAGAAGTGAAATAAAGTTTTGATATAAAAGGAGCATTTGTTTTGAAACACGTCGAAAGATAAAAACAAACAAGATTTATTGAGTTTCATTTGTTATAATCTTTAATTAATTTAATTGTGAACGAAGTGTACTAAATGTGTAATTGGTACAATATATCTTAATACTCAGTTTAATCCTCTGATTACTATCATGGATCATTTTATTATTTATTAATATACAGAAATGTACATATGTTTGTAAAAATCCCTCCATATTAACATTATTTGTACGTTTTAAGTTACTAGTTTTGTACTACTGTTAAGGTAGGCTATGACCTAGCATAAATCATAAAAATATCACTTCTTAGGTTTGTAAAACGAACTGTGTTTATGTTTTTATAGAGGTATTTTTTTCTTAGCAGGATAAGATTTTAAAGATTTGCCAATAAAAGACAAATCAAAGGAAAAAGTTTTATACTTTGAAGTTTACAGTTGGTTGGTATTAATTTGTAATTATATGCGTTTGTTAAAATATATACAAAGTGTAAAAGGTCTTTTACGTAAACTTAAGTCAAAATAACTTACTAAAACACGTTCCCTTGAATCAATTTTATTAAATTAATCTTATTTGGATCTTTTACGTCCAGTATATGATTTAGTTATCTGATTATTAATATATACATACACTTTATCATCGTTACACATAGATATAGATATCGCAATAGTATAAACTATATATATAGTATTACTTCCATTATCTTGAGATGCGTGCTCGGATGTTGCTCTCATGTGTCACACACAAGCCGGATACGTCAGTTTCGTACAAAAACGTGTACGCTCCGCTGGGTGCGAGTCAAAACATTCTTAGTACTGTTAAAGATACGGTCTTGACCTTATGGTGGAGTGATGCATTTTCGACATAACGGTCGTGAATTCGCTTTTCGAAAAGCCTGAAGCTTTTGCGTTTGTCTCTTTTTAAATGCACATGCAAAACTATGTTTCGATTCCATTCGAATTTTATTTCTTTTATAACAGTGAAAGCAGAAATAAGTACACGTAATGAATGACTTCTTATAATTTGCGCTTTCACGAATAACTTTTAACACAACACACATAACGAATAACACATTTGTATTATTTAAAACGGGATATTATATTTTTGTCATTTTTGTGATACCGATACTTATTTATTCCGAGAGTTATTCGTTCGCGCATGCAACTGCGTCAAAATATCGGAGCCTCAACAATAAGATAAATGTTAAATATACTATTTTAAATAACACTTATGTTACAAACTATTATATTTTACTGACGCATTGCCGTCAAAAATACTGTTTGGTCGTTTGACACACACGATCGAACACTGTGTTTTTGGTGGGAAGGTGAAATGACACTTTTAATCAGTATTTTTTTTTCTTTTTTATTAACCTTTTCCATAAGGGAACAAAGGGTGCGAAGCTCATACAGTCTAATTTTCAGTTCTTCTTTTAAAGAAAGATGATGCATATAAATTTATGAATGTAAGATGATAAATGAATAATGACAGGTCGTCAATTGTCATCTATATTAGTGGCAAAGGCCTTCTCTAAATGTAGTAGAAAAGAGGAGCCGATAATTCACTATGTTAGTCAAAAGCAGATTGGTATAGATACGACAATTTTTGGTCACCCATTCGATGACTTATCCTTGCGAAAGTGGCTTAAGCTTCGCAAACATAGGTCGAACACGGTAACTTTTCAGATATAAATGTGTAGGGAATTATTTAATTAAATATTTTATTTACAAAAACATGCAAAAGTATTGACAAAAGTAAAACGGTGATTATTTTTTAAAAAAGTCCGCAGAGTTTTCTTTAAATCCTAACCTCTTCACTGAAACCAAAAAGTTTTTATTCTCCTTAATCAAATCTATTGCCCATAAATACTTTTTTGATTCTTACCATGAAAGGTTATTAGATTTATCTTTTTTAGCTTTTTATTTAGCTTGAAAAACTAACATAAAAGGAGTACTTACCGAATACACAGCACGTTTATACTAGTTTTTTTTATATTTTGTATTAATGAAATTATAATGGTAGATAGCAATTTTCCATATTAATATTAAGTACAGTATTAACGCTAATAATAGAAAGTAAATCAGCATTATTACTGAGAAATATTATTCGATTATATAAAATAAATATATGTAGGTACTCAGTTTTGAAGTTTAGTAACAAAATTTTGCTGATTGTATCTTATTCCCAAGCGTGACTTGTAGGAAAAGTTTAATTTTTTAAATTGTGTTGTACATGACTTGCGGATTGCCACTGTCCGTGAAGTTAGAAGTTTCGAATTGTATTTTAAGTATTCTAATAGCAAACGGTCAATTTTTGTATGTAACCACAACTATTTTGTGTGGTTAGATATAAAACTTTTTGGATAAAATCATAGTTTGAAAGAAAAAATGTAGAAAATAGTTTGGAGTTTAAAAAAAGAACAGTTACACGCTGGTTCTCTTACTTTATTTGAAAGTCGATAGAATGAGAAAACAAAGTAACTTTCTTTTCTATATTTGAAATTATTCCACCCTGTGGAATGTTCAATATTTAAAAATAAAGAACAATCTTTATCCTTTTTTTATTTTTAAAACTTTTAATGTAATTTATTTTAACGCAAATCTTAAATAAAACTTGCCTTTTTAAATTTATACCCTAAAAAAGAAGCCAGGGGACAAAGACCCACAAAGTGTAGTTGATTTGCATAAATTTTAAATTTACTTGAAAAATAAGCTCATGTCCATAGGTTAGAAAGTCAACGACTAATGAATAGATCGCGATGCGAAATAGTCATGAAATTAATACGTATCGACGGAGCATAACACTTAATTTATTGGCCATGCTATACATCTGCATTTGCTTTTTTTTAATTTTAAATCAAATTTCTTAACTACAAATAGATGGAGTATGACATGTTCTCTTAAAATATCTCTTAGGTGTAGTAAGTGGATTATTACTAGGTTGAAAATAACTTTATTCAAATGCACTTAAAATAAGTTGTTTTGAATCGTCCAACATTTTTACCTACCACCCATTTAGGACGTCTTTTAACTGACAAGAAGAATAGGCGCAAGAAACTCGTCAGCTTTAACAGAAGTAACGACATTTACAATTTAATACGTCGTCACCATACACAATCCACAAAAAAAACAGAATTATTTTGTTATGACAATACTAATAGTGTTATGATATCATTATTTCGTTGATTACAACAAAGTCAACAAGTATTTGTTTTAAGTAAGAGAGGCTTGCCCTGTATATTACGGCTAACCTTTAATTATCTAAATTAAATACAGGTTCCCGTATTTCTATCAATTGGCTGAGCAAAACGGAGAATTTTCATAAACGCATCACCAAAACTGCCAACAACTGGTGCAACACGTGATCATGTATACCAAATCTTTTGTAAAAGCTTTTCAATCGTGGTAACTTGAAAATTAATGATCTTATCTTAACAAGGAATCTATAATCTAAGATCACAAATTTGTTTTTTGTCTGTCCGCTCTTTTTCCATTGTATATGAGTTACCATAGCAACGCGTTAATCGCAAGTAGTTCGTCTACCAGACGCTAGTATAGATAAAAAATAGTCATAAAACAATGCTATTTAATTGTTTCCCGTAAAAAAGACTGAAACCTGTTTTTTTGATGCTGATAACCCTAATCACAGGAGGTGGCAACCCCAGTCGATACACTCCCTAACATTCGGTAGAGCGAAGTGATTGCTGGTTCATGTGAAATGATCGTTCCCGGATTTACTGTCTTGGGAGAAAGTTCTGTTTTGAACTTTTAGTATTATCGACAATTACCTATGATTAAGATGTTAAAACTTTATTTTCCTTTTTAAACCTGTCTATATTTTCTATTTGACGGCACAGTTGCACTGCGCCCGTTGAATCCCGATAGGGGCATATGTTTGTGTGATAATCATAAGATTTAGATAGATTAGCAGATATTACTTTTTATTTTTGCACAGCGGATTATTAAAATTACTTGTTTTAGTTTGGCTATTTTACGCTCACTTTACTAATAATTTAGCACCTAATTTATTTGCATAATTTAATTCACTATTTGTAAAATCCTTCACTTTACAGACACCACTCTTTTTTTCTTTTTGACAATGTTACGTTTTGACACAGAAAGTCTTTTTGAATATTTTATTAAGTTTATGAGTGGTCAACTTTAAAGAAGTATGTATAGGTGAATATGCTACCTTCACAGAGTTATGTTTGTTTATATACTTCTATATATTGTATTCTATACATTATTTAGTACTCATAGTACAAGCAGATCTTAGTTTAGGACTAAATAAACTGTCGTAAGTTGTCCTAAATTTATTTATTAATGTCAAAGCAATGTTTAAGTGTTTTTATTAAAAGACGATATTAATTATAATGCATTTTACTATATATTAAATAATAGAAAATAAAAACTTATATACAACAGAGTCTAGAACCGTTAAGTGCAGTGAATCATTTAAAGAGAAGATTACTTTTGGCTTTTATAATCTGTAATTATTCTCTTATAGTGTGCAAAATTGGCATTAAAAACATAAATATGTAATAGGTAAAAATATCGGACATATAGTAAGAACTTTAAAATAATTTCTTTTGAATTTACTTATCACTAGCGGAGGGTGGACGGAATTCTTTAGATTTTTTCTAGCATTAAATATAGCCTATGTTACTCAGCGTGAATGTAGCTTTTCAATGGTGAAAGAATATGTGAAATCGGCTTAGTAGTTTTTGAGTTTATTCATTACATACATACAAAAATACAAATATTTCCTCTATATAATATTAGTGCAAGTATTGTTAAAATTAGTCATATCATAAGATTTTTTATTATTAGTTTAAAATTTTTATGCCGATTATAAATCACATGGATATAGGTACATACGTCACTAACAGTGAGTCATGTATCTAGCTTTTGAGAACTACCGTCAGCAAGTAAGAAACAAATATTATTAAAGATTTTTTTTTAAATTAGCTAAAGAATATTAACAATTTTTTTAACTAGTATATTTTGGTATTTAACTGCCAGTTTTTTAAGCTACCGAGACGTCTTTTGGAAGAGTGCTCGCCCTAGTAGCTAGCGGATATGGATTCGAGTCTCTCCTGAGTAAAGTTGATTTTTTTTATCTTATAATTTCTTTATTTTTTTAACTTCGCACTAAGCAATGCTTGCACTACAGATTCTAAACAATATCCTAACTGTTATTATTAATACGAAAGTTTGTTTGTTTATTACATTTTCACGCCTAACTACTCAACCGATGATCACGAGATTCTGTATGCACTTATTTAGAGATACAGAAAAGGACATAGGGTACCTTTCATCCAGAAAAAATACTGTTTCTGAGTTATAAAGATATAACTTTTAATTAGTAGTATACATTAAAGCGAGCGAAGCCGCGGGTAAAAGATTGTATACAATACAAAAGTTTTAAATTAAAGTTTCAAAGTCTTATTCACTAACTTGTGGATAATGGTGTGGGTTTCAATATAACCTTACTTTTTGTAATAATTAGGATTTTAATGAAATGCATAAATAAATAAAAAGTATTTTAACAGCTTTAACTTGGAAAAGAATGCTTATGTTCAAATATGCCCTAGATATGGAATTGAGACTCTTAGGCATTAAAAGGAACACTACCTTTGCCTAAAGTTGTATAACGAACATTTATTGTTCATATCACAGTAAATCTTTCATTGTATCATGCAACTTTTTAAACTACTTAACTGCAGCTAGTACCAGCTACTTTATTGCTTGTTGCGATCTTGAGTAATAAAGTGGTTATGTATAAAATCGTATATTTATTTAGATATTTTTTGACCTACATACGTAGATATTTTTAATTTTATTTTTTGCGGTTATAATGTCATATTTCCATAAGATATAAGATACGCATGTAAAAAATCGGATCGATCGGATTCGGAATCGGATCGGAAAAGATCGTAGGATTCGAATCCACGACCATTCGCTACCGTGACATAGATATTACATATACAATGTGTCCCGTCACCAGTGTCGGAGCCTTTAATGGTGTGAAATATGGCATTTTTTATCGACAAATTGCAAAATTTTGTTTTTCTCTTACGGCCGCCATTTTGTTTTCTTGTTAACCAAGACCTGGGCTCTCATACTAATTCGACCACCACTACTCATGTAAATGTCCTATCAACATTAAAAAGGTGTCATTCGATAGCTAATTATGTAGACAACAGTTACACAGCCATCATATTTCAATTGTCGTGGAATAATGAATAGAAAAAAATAATTTAAGAAAAACAGATTTTTTTTTGTGTTTTTTCTTATTATTGGCTTTTTGAGAAAAACCAGAGGGGCAATTTGTCGAACCATTACAGGTCACACTATTAAAGGCTCCGACACTGGTGACGGGACACATTGTATAACATAAGCCTGGAAGACATTTCTATTTAGAAATAAGATCGCCTGTTGTGTGTAGCCTTCTCTATTATGTCTATTTCCTTGTAATATGCCCTTAATGTGCAATAAAGACTTTACTATTTTATGTGACGACCGTTTAGTGCAACGGTTAAGATCTTGACAGTCCTAGGTTCGAGTCCCGGAAGATGCCTCTTGTGTGTTTGTGTAATGAATAGGTACGCGACTTTGTACGTGAGTTATGTTTCTTTATATATATTTCTTAATGATTCACATTATTGTTGTATCATATATGTATACCTATACTTTACTAGCATAACACAAACCATTCAGTGTTCACTTTGCGTTATGCTCAGTGGTGTGAATTTAAAAAATATTATTATTATATAACTACGTAATCCTTCTTTACATAATTTTATGTTTTACCATAATAAATGCAACTACTGCACATTAATAAAGTGTAACTATCAAAACATTAATTGTTCTAAACCGGAAAAAAGACAAAATCACTCAATTCTTAATTCGCTTGCATAAATGCCTTGAAATATGGTCCAAAATCCAAATTTATTACAAAAATTTACCTACTAAATGTACTTACTACAGGAGTTATACGATAACAGTTTGTAATAAAATAATCGGCGAATTTATACGTGAGAAGCTAATAAAAACCCTATAATTTCTTCTTATTATTTGATTTTCGAAATCCATAAAAACAAATTTATAAAAGTATCACATACCAAATTTATATCTTCATTCAATCTTATTTTTAGTATCAAAAATTATGTTAAATTATTATAAACGTAACGTAAAAGCCATACTTAGAATATAATAACTTAATTTGCCAACCCTCCCTTATGACTTATAACATTCTCACTAGCGTACGTAATGCATAGACTATACCTACATGTTTGTATATATCTCGACTTCCTGCAATTAATACGCGTCTTTTACACTACACAGTACTTACTCACGTTCTGATTAAAACTCTTTATCAATTAAAAACTTTATCGTTCACAACCTCTTTAGAAACTTTTTTTAAGATCGAGTTAAAAAAAAAAGAAAATTCCCTTTTTGAATCTGCTAATTAAAAGAGAAGTTCTATTTTTAAATGTGCGGTTACCTATCGTTTTATCTTTGCGATACTATCTTTAGTGTTTACTGAATTAATTAGTAGGTATATATAGTATTTAAATTGCGAACATAATTAAAAATACACTCATTAATGCCTAAGTATATTTTGCTGATAACAATCAGAGACTAAATGGTAGATGTATAACGAAAATAAACATTATTTGACGAATTTTGAATCTGTAGTAGGTAATTACAAGAAAACCAAGTGTGATTTGAGACTACATAAATTCAAATATCTCGTTTTAGCCGAATTTCGGGATTTTCGTGGTTTTGAAAAAAAAAACTTATTTAAGACACTTTTGTAGTAAAAGTAAATATAAGGATACTTATATTGAATTATTCTCAGCTTTTTTGACGAGCGGTTGGCACAATGGTAACTTCTGTACTATCATAACGGTTCTGAGTTCGAATCCTGATTGGGGCATGTTTGTGTGTGCATAAGCATTTGTTCCCATGTCATGGCTTTTTATTATACTTATTTGTATGTATTCTATCCGTTATTTACTCGTTTTACGGAATTTTTACTGGAAAAAGTAAAAATTCCGTAAAAAGTCATTTTGAGGTCGATGAACTTAAATTTGTATTAACTAAGAAATGTAATTGAAAACCATATTAAAGGGATTATCACGATTGCATCTTATTAGCTAATATAAATAAATATTGGATCCCTCCTAATTACGTAATGCAAATTTCAATGCATTTATTTGTCATGCAAATAAATGCATTGAAATTGTTTTGTTCCTTTTTAATGTTGCTTCGAAAATGATAATATTAAAATTGCAATTAAAAAAGTTTACAGTCATCAATCGATAACACACCAACATTCTTTAAAAGCCTTGTTTTGCGTAACGATGCGAAAGAAACGGGTGTACTGTGAATGTTTATGTTAGAGCGAGATGGAGTACACCAGTGCGCCTTCAAGGCAATCAACGTTTACTTCGAGCGTTTTCCAACAAACAACTCTGTGTTTTGTTTCTCAATAGGTTTCGAGACACTGTGTTGTGTTGTGTCGGATTGTGTCCAAGTTGTACACAGCACTGTTTTCTTGATTTCCAAGTATTTGATAGTACCTCTTTTCTTCCATGCGATCCTAGTATTTCTTATATAGAAGCGTCCTTTTAAGGAAAAATACTCCGTTTTTTTCTTGTAATTTGAATTTCAAAATGGCTTATTTGCATTTTGAGTGAATCGTACATGTGTCTATTCTTGACTTGACTGACGTTTGTAGGACGAGAGAGGAGTTAATACTTGTTGGTTCAGATTGTCAAGTCTTTTGAGGTATATTAAAAACTTCTCTGCAGCATTTTTTATTACCCTTGTATACCAGTATTACGCTTTTGTAGCACAGATTATATAACATTGGTATTGTGAATCCCGCCATAATTGCGTTATACCTTCAGTTCCTTTTACCAAAAGATATGCAACTATAAGTCATAACTTAAAGGAGGTAAAATACTTCACTAATTCATAAGGCTCAAAATTAGTGTAAATGTTTATTGTCAAAAATGACATAATTGCCTATTGATAAGATATAGGATAGTGAGTCTTATTGCAAGCAAGAAAAAACCGTTTGTAAAGTTTAACATAGCAACTTCTATGATGACTGTAAATCGTCAATTCTATTTTTAAAAACTCAAATTTTCAATTTTGCAAATGAGGTTTTACTTTTATTTTAATAAAGCATCCGATACTTATCATGGTTTAAAACTCTTTTCTGTTTTAATATTACGATTACAGTGTGTTCTATTTTCAAATGAGTTCGCTTTTGTTTTCAAATCTTCTAGATTTTTTTTTGTTTTTTTTAATATTAGGTTTGAAAAACAACTTTTCGCACATACCAAAATCCGTTGAAGGCCGTACCTACACGTATTATTCACATTTTTAATCAAACATAAAGGAATTATTGAACAATAAATCGTACCCAGGGCAGGACTAAGGGGCGGTGGTGCCTTTTATTTATTAATTTTCGCATCTTATGAACGGACACTTACAGACATATTCACACCAACGCTGATTTTATTCACACCGACACATTTTCTATATTCTGTTTTGTTTTGTTATAGAGAAATCGATATTTTCTTATATTCAAAATTGAGTAATTACTGTAGTTACCACTGAGCGACGACCGTTTGGTGCAACGGTAGCGATCCTACCTTTCGCACCGACGTTCCTGGGTTCGAATCCCTGAAGGAGCAGATGTTTGTATGATGAATACGAGCATTTGTACCTGAGTCATGGGTATTTATATACAATTTATATACAAATATATATACATATATTTCTATAGATATTTAATATCTATGTATCCTGTATGTATGTCTATCCGTTACCCTAGTATCCATAACACAAGCCTTATAGTGCTTACTTTGGGCTAGGCTAATTGGTGTGAATGTAAGAAATATTTATTATTATTATAGCTTCTGCTAGCACCAAACTACTTTAATACCGTTAATTTAGACTCCTATTGTGATATCTATAGTGATAGGTGACGTGATAGTGTGATAGTGATAGGTGAGTATATGTATTTTTTACTGTTAATGCAGTCAAAATTGTGAATGTTTTGGCTTGGACATTGTTACATATTTGCATCGCATGAATGAGCATTTTCATCGTTAAACTAGCGAACTGGAAAGTAAAAGATGATAGTGATGGGAGAGTGATAGGGACTGGTGTAACTATTTGGAATTATGGACTTTTATACGTATTTTTTACTGTTAATTCAGTCAAAATTGTGAATGTTTTGGCTTGGACATTGTTACATATTTGCATCGCATGAATGAGCATTTTTACCGTTAAACTAGGGAACTGGAAAGTAAAAGAGGATGATGATGGGCACATTTAATCATTTATAATAAAGATGGTACTAATATAAGCAGATAAGTCGTTTCGCGAATGTATCATTACTGCATCGCAACTGCAGAATGTTGCAAAAAGTAAGTCTGTAAAAGGTTTCGGAGGTCACACAAGTACATTATTAATTATTATCGGTCAATACATTGTTTCATTGTGATACATATTTACGTAAGAGAGGTTTGATAATATTCGTTTAAGGTTTTATTTGTTAAATAATCCAATTTGAATAGTTTTTTTTTTTAAATTTCAGCAAAATAAATAAAACTTCGAATGAAAATCGATTTGTTAATGTCTTAAAGGAATTACTATTAAATTAACTTGATACTTATTTTTATGATACAAGCTGAACGAATTACACAACGGTGTGATTGATGATTGATCGAAAGTTGGGTGTGGTCGCGATATTTATTAAAACCTCTTCATTCGAGAGAAAAAAAAATATCTTATCTCAACCTTCCAACTTTAACGGTTTTAATGTTTATTAATTAAAATGGAATACAAAACTTCACTTTGTCATATTAAATGAGGATATTATATTACATTTTTATTTACCAATATAACTTATTTAAATAATAAATAACATTTCTAAGCAACTTTTACAAAGAATTGTAACTGAATGACATAAAGCTATAATATCATCTTATGAGCAATCACGACCAAAATATGTGTATACTTAAGAACCATGTCACACCAAATCGGCCGACAACAAAGAGAAAACAGTATACAAATAAATAATTGATGTAATGTGGCATGGTTCTACGGTGTATTCGTCTTACTGCTCGTGACAGTCAGCGATTAACTAAACTGAGACAAACGACGATCGTGGAGAATTTGGTTACTTTTCCTGGTGAAAAGAGCCTGAACGCTTGTTCAACTACTACTACTACTGCTTCAAAAACTGCTATAATAATAAAGTTATATATTTGGAAAGGTTACAGATAGTTCAAAAACCAAAAAAATAGAAAAAAGTCGTTTCACTGTCGGTAAAAAAGAAGCACGACCCCTACACTTTCAGATGCAGTCGCTAAGCATAAAGCATCGTAGCACCATATATTGTAGCGGAGAGTAATACTAAAAAAGTAAGTCTTAAAATTCCATAAGAATAAAAACTTTCAAAACACGCAAGGGACGGGAAATCCCATAGAGCCAATGTATTTTGGTCACAAATTTTTTATTTTTGTGAATTTCGTCACAATCTCACAATCGTCACAATCTGGTCCTCAATTTGTTAATTCGATTCCACACAAAAAAATAATTAAAATCGGTTAAGAACTCGGGAAGTTATGGCGTAACAGAAATTTCGTCATTGAAGCTGATCCATGTGAGCTCGCTCCGCTCCAATCAAACAGAAGTATCCCCCAAAATAAAGTTGTTTACCATAGCTTCCATGCTTGAAGCGGATTTAATTTTTTTTTGACGTGTGATAGTCGCAGATGATACCGAGGTTTGGGACAGCGAGATACTTAGATGGAGTATGCCACCGTAATAGTTTTCTAGATGAACGGCTTCTCCCATAAGTGTTTGAACCATAGATTCACTACAGCAGCGCTCTAGCTGGAAAGAGCGTATGGAGTCCGTGGTAAAAGACAAAAAGGAAACGTTTTCTTGAAATGTATGGTGATTATCTGCTTTAAGTTTGAAGGGTTAATGTTAATGTACTTCGAACTATATGTGTTTCATAATGAAGGATTAGTAACCACGAAGGTAAATATGCAAGAGTTCTTTACCGTTCTTCCAAGAAGTTTATAGAGGTTTCCAAAATAAGTCTTTACACTATTCGCTGGGTGCGAAGTACTAGGTGGGGGTAACATAATCTATCGCAGCGCTCATGGTGGTCAAAACTAGAAATAATGTGGGCTCTGTCATCAGATGTATCTATCAATGGCAAAGCGATTCTACATAATACATTTTAATTTTTATCTATTCGTGCTGTATTCACCTGCAATCAAATTAATATTTGAATATTACGTCTATCAAAACTCGATCAAACTAAGTATTAAGTTCAAACGGAAATAATTACTTACGTTTAAAACCGTTTTGTAAGGTGGCAAAGTAATAGATGTTTGCCATATGATGAGAGCATGAATTATTGAACTCTGCCCTTGCTTTGTTCTTAATTCTTCTACATCTCGGACATGTCCAGCCAATACCAACAACTTTCCTTTAAATACGGTTTGTGGTTGGATTTTGATATTGTGAGAAACACTCACAAATCCGGTCTTCAAAACAATACTCATTTCGATATGAAAACGATATTTAATTTAT
Source organism: Calamotropha paludella (assembly GCA_927399485.1). Lineage (NCBI taxonomy): Eukaryota > Metazoa > Arthropoda > Insecta > Lepidoptera > Crambidae > Calamotropha > Calamotropha paludella. The sequence goes on along the minus strand of OV656830.1, from coordinate 7,303,191 downwards.
TACTAGCGATACAGGAAAATTTAAATATATTTACTGTTATATAATGAAACCATTAAAGTAGCTTTTTCTTTTTGTTTTACTGTAAAACTACAACTATAAATGAAGTAAACAAACCCTGACACAATTAAAATGAAACACATTTTTTGGACTTACCTCATTTGATTTGAATGACCAAAATGATTTCAAAACCTTTTTTCCACCCAAATCGTGGTATCACAACAATTTACTAGTCGAAAATATTTGTTATTTTTTCATTTCGATATTTTTTCAAAAATATACGACCTAAATGTCAATGCGACAGAGCCCACAAAGTTGTGGACGCTAGTTGGCGCTGTAATCGTGCACGGAGCCAATACCAAAAGAGATAATACTTCTTTCACCATTATTGTTCTTCCTCTCCTGATCCCATCATTTGGGGTCGGGTCTCCTCACACTTCTGCGCCAAGTCATGCGATCTTGGGTTGTCGTTTCTGGCAACTGGGCTTTCTTGAGGTCTCTCTCTATATTCTTCCACCAGGTAGATGGGGGGCGTCCTATACGTCTTTTCTGTTCCGGCAGGTTAAGCGCAATTTGTACCACATGATCGTCGCTTCTTCTTTTAACGTGTCCATACCAGCGAAGGCGGTTTTCAGTAATTTTATCAGCAATCGGTGCAACTTTAAAACTACCTCGAATATATTCATTACGGATTTTATCCATTCTAGTTACACCTCCTGCCCACCTTAGCATCTTCATTTCGCTAGTATGTACTTTCTGTTCATGGGACTTCTTTGTTGTCCAGCATTCAGATCCATAAAGCATGGCCGGGCGAACTGCCGTTTTATATACTTTGCCCTTAGTTTTTATAGGAATACGCGGATCACATAATACACCAGTAAGTGCTCGCCATTTCTGCCAGGCCACGTTAATTCTGTGAGCTACATCAGCGTCAATATTGGCATCGGGTGTTAGTATGGAGCCCAGATATTTAAATTTTTCAACAGTGGGGATAGGTGTCGTCCCGATATGTACGATTTCCGGTGTAGTGTTTCCACTGAAAGGACATTTCATATACTCAGTTTTGCTTCTACTGACCCTAAGGCCGTATCTTTCCAGGGATTGCGTCCACGTATTTAGGAGCTCTTGAAGGTGTTCTGACGTGTCGGCAGCCAGTACTATATCATCCGCGTATAGCATGGTCCATGGTAGCGGTAAGATAGTCCAAGACAAGATTGAACAGAAGCGGGCTCAGTACAGATCCTTGATGGACGCCTACTTTGACCTCGAAGGCCTCACTAACCCCCGCCAAGCTTCGTACTCTAGTGGTGACATTATTGTACATGTCTTGTACCAGTTCAACATAGTACTCAGGTACATGTTGAGCACGGAGGGCCTGCCATACTACCTTGCGGGGTGCTCGATCGAAAGCTTTTTCGAGATCAATAAATGTAAGGTGTAGGTCTTTGTGGTTAATTCTATATTTTTCCATCATGATCCGGATTGTCTGTATTGCGTCAGTTGTTGACCTTGCCGCTGTGAAACCGAACTGATTTGGGGATATTTGCGAGATACTGGTGATTCGCTTATTGATGACTCTTTCCCATATTTTAAGTGTGTGTGAGGTCAATTTAATGCCCCTATAGTTTTCGCATTGCGCCACATCACCCTTGTTCTTGTAAAATGGTAGAAGATAGCTTTGACGCCACGCCTGAGGGATACGTTTGTTGGCTAAGATGATATTAAATAGCTGGGTAAGCCACGCTATGGCAATTGGGCCAAGAGCTTTCCATAGATCGGCAGGAATTTCGTCGGGCCCTGCAGCTTTCCGATTTTTCATTTTATCTACTGCATGCTTAACTTCTGTCTCATTTATTTCGGGTATTGGTCCATATGTGGGTTCGCAGAATGCAGGATCTTCATTTGGGAATTCTTCGTTAAGAAGTTGTTCATAATACTCGAACCATCTCTGTCTTATTTGTAAGTTGTCTGTTAAAAGTTTCTGATCTTTGCTTTTTATATATTTATTGGTTTTTATATCCATGGTCGCTCTGTGCCTCGATTTTGCTACTTTAAGTACATCGTCTGCTGTTTTAGCAATTTCCAAATTTTTATAAAAGTTTTGGTTACTGGCTACTCTTTCTTGAGCTACGCATTTCTTAGCCTGTTTCTTTGCTTCTTTACAGTTGTCCTTGTCTTCATCAAGTTGTGAGCTTTGCCATTTCTTAAAGAGAGCTTTTTTGATTGTCAGTGTCTCTTTTACTTTATCGTTCCACCAGTTTGGGTCTTTTGAGTTTCCAATTAATCCTTTTGATATTCCAAGGATTTCTACAGCTTTTGCTCTGCACTCTGTTTCAAACTTGGACCACATTTCTTCCGCGGTGCCATATTTTGCTTCCATATCAGTTTCAATATATTCCCTTACATCGGTCTTTAGCAAATCACCTTTGGGGCCATCCAGATCCTTCCACTTTGTCCTTGGTGTTCTATCGATTACGGTTTTTATCGGCTTGGGTAGGACGTATACGGCAACAAGCAGGCGATGCTGTGTTGTCAGAGGCTCACCAGGGATCACTTTGCAGTCTTTAAACTTGCTCTTCATTTTCATATCCGCTATAATGAAGTCTATTTGTGATATACGGCCCCCGCTTTTATATGTGATTAGATGTTCTTCTTTCTTTTGAAAGTTGGTATTTACTATACTTAGCGAGTGTCTCGTAGCAAAGTCCAAGATCTCTTCACCCTGCCTATTTGCTTCGCCTATTCCAAAACCACCATGGGCCATTCCATATAAAGTATTTTTGGCTCCTATGTGGCCGTTCAGGTCCGCTCCTATTAGTTTATATTCATTTGATGGTATATCGTGTATCAGGTCGTCCAGGTCCTCCCAGAAAACCGTTTTCTCTGTTTCTGAACAGCCTGTCTGTGGGACGTAGGCTGATATAATATTGGTGATCTGCTGGTCATCCAAAGCTAGCTTGACAGCTATTAATCGATCGCTCTTTCGTGCGATACTAATAATGCGGGTCTTAAAGTTTTTGTCCAAAACTATCGCTACTCCGTTTCTCCCATTATCCATACCGTGATACACCAACTGGTAGCCATTGCCTATGTCTTTAGATTTAGAACCTTTCCATCTTGTTTCCTGTAAGCAGCAGATGTTAATGCATCTTTTTTGTAGTGTTTTACTCAGTTCCTGGCTTCTTCCTGTGAGAGACCCCAAGTTCCATGTTGCAAGTCTGATCTTATTGATATTATTTTTAATATTCAAAAGCGAATGTTTGTTCTTGTCCAGGTATCCGTCGCTTCGGGGGTACGCCCTAGAGGTATTTGCATCATGTATCCCATTATTTGCATTTGCGTCGCTTACGGGGAACGCCCTAATATTATAGCCCTTTTTCGTTTTGTTGTGCATTTCATGTGAGGAGATAGGTATGTTGGCAATGTGTTTTTATGGCCGGTTGCCACCTGACGCCAAGACAGTGACTCTTCTGAAGAGCTTGGGAGCCGGGGTTCGACCGAGGTCTCTGCCACCGCCATCCCTAAATGCGCCGTCCTGCCCAACAGCGCAGCTCCAGTGTCAACCTGTACCCTTGATATCCAAGGGCAGCCTGCCACTGGGTGTTTGCTTCTTCCGCCTGCTCCGCCGTACTGATATCCACGCCTTCGCAGCCGTTGAAGTCTTCACCCGTTACCCTGGGCACGGGACTGCGCTATACCCCGCAGCACTGGGTCCCCGTCCGAATTCTGCCACCCACTCACCCCGGTCTACTGAGGTAAGGGGCGCCCACCCCCGCGGCTGGGACGCGCCGGACGGGAATTGCCCAGGTGGGAGATTAGAGAAGGTGACTCTATCTCCCCAAGGGCCGGGTTAATGGCCGTGTTTGATTCCACGACCAAAGGCTGTTTGATTCCACGACCAAAGGCTTTCTAAAGGCTTTCTTTCACCATTATTGGTAATCATAAATACTTTTTTGTCCTCATCATTATTATTAATAAGTGACACTGGCAGAAATAACACTAAAGGGTAGATACTTAGGTACTATCTTTTCAATGATTCTAAAAATAAATTGTTTGAGAAACAAAAAGGTATAAACTCTTTTGTTATTTCATTCGATCTCATTTTTCCTACAAATTTATGACGCCAAGACAGTGACTCTTCTGAAGAGCTTGGGAGCCGGGGTTCGACCGAGGTCTCTGCCACCGCCATCCCTAAATGCGCCGTCCTGCCCAACAGCGCAGCTCCAGTGTCAACCTGTACCCTTGATATCCAAGGGCAGCCTGCCACTGGGTGTTTGCTTCTTCCGCCTGCTCCGCCGTACTGATATCCACGCCTTCGCAGCCGTTGAAGTCTTCACCCGTAACCCTGGGCACGGGACTGCGCTATACCCCGCAGCACTGGGTCCCCGTCCGAACTCTGCCACCCACTCACCCCGGTCTACTGAGGTAAGGGGCGCCCACCCCCGCGGCTGGGACGCGCCGGACAGGAATTGCCCAGGTGGGAGATTAGAGAAGGTGACTCTATCTCCCCAAGGGCCGGGTTAATGGCCGTGTTTGATTCCACGACCAAAGGCTGTTTGATTCCACGACCAAAGGCTTTCTAAAGGCTTTCTTTCACCATTATTGGTAATCATAAATACTTTTTTGTCCTCATCATTATTATTAATAAGTGACACTGGCAGAAATAACACTAAAGGGTAGATACTTAGGTACTATCTTTTCAATGATTCTAAAAATAAATTGTTTGAGAAACAAAAAGGTATAAACTCTTTTGTTATTTCATTCGATCTCATTTTTCCTACAAATTTATAACATTCCAACTTTAAAAAGTTGATATTTTTAACCAGTTCAATGAAAGTTCACAGTTCAAGTATTACGGCGCTCAATGATACCAACATTCACTTTCTTGCGACCGCTTTATTTTTTCGAAGAGGAAAAAGTTTGTCCTTCTTGATTCTTATCCCTTTTAAGATCATGAGGTTAATGAGGTGCGGAAATGCGGTAAACTCTTTTGTGCATAATTTGTTTTAATTTATAATCTGTAGCAACGTTAAGAATGTCACACTTTAAAGAGTTTTGGCGCCATTTTTGAGATACTTACTTTTCAGGTAACAAAAAAAACCTATTTAGATGAATCAGGATCTGAAGAAGATTGGATAACGTGTTTTATTTAAATAAATTAGATCCTAATTTTTTATAAGATATATTTTCATAGTTTTTTCATTGACCAATTATTGAATTTAAGAATAGGTACTTTAATCACATTGATAATGCAAATAAATCAAAGCTTATTAGTAATGCAGATTATAAATCTTACTAAATTAGATTTATTTCGTTAATTGGTTATCACTGACCTTAGTCAAAATATTTTTATAGTCGATGTAATATGTTAGAATTCTCAAGGTTGATTTGCTACATTATACATACTTGACAGATAGCTATGCGTTTGTTATCGAGTACCTTTTTTAAGATTATGATTTATACGTATTTTTTAAACATCCTTTTACTTATTCTTCCATATGTATATTTTTTTTGTTTTGGTTTTACTTGGATGATTATTGCTATTAAGTAGAGTTTAATAAAAGTTAAACGAAAATCAGTTGGTTTTACGTGCGTACGTAAAATTTGGATTCCAGTAAGTAAAAAATTTAAAATTTCATTTTGTACTCAATTAAAATAACGATTTTTAAATTGTCATAATCAATTTTCAACTTCAAATCTGTTCTATAGAGTTCAATATAAATTCAGGAATTTTTACATTTTGTGGTAGTTCAAAATACCGCATGTATAATATTTCCTTTTTATAATTACAAATCTTTTTTACTTTTAAAGAGGGCATCGTAATCTATGGATACTTGAATCACTCTTACAACTAGAACTTGTTACTTAGGGTTAAATATTCTTTAGTAAAAGTAATCCGTATAAATTAGTAACCAAAACCAATAAAGTAACTTGTTTTAGAGCTAATACCCAAAAGACACGGAAAACTTGATACAAACCCGTCTTTAATCAGCGAAAATAATCGAAATAGAGTAATTAATATTTCGCCGGTAAAAGGAAAAAATGGCGCATTTTTTTACTGTCACGCTCGGCGGCCTGTTGCGTTTGCGACGAGCAAAAAATCGTACTGATATGAACGATAAAAAACGCAACGGTACTCGGGACGGTTATACAACGTGGCATGAGCAAGATTGACTAGCAAAAGGACGTATTTTTAAAAAAGGTAACTTTTGAAAAGATAATGAAATGAAGAAAAACTTTAAATACTTACCTCCTTAGCAAAGAAAAGTATAGAGTAGGTATATTATTGGTGAAAAGAGTTTTATTCAAAAATAAACCAAAAAGTTTCAAAATATCCACTCACTATGAATAAAATAGTTCTTAAACAAAAGAGTAAAAATATAGAACATACTTTAAAAAAAATAAAACCTCTTTTGTCCATGCCAAGTTAGTAGTTCAAACTTTTTGCTATTCTAATGAGAAATTCACAATGCATGATTCCTTGAAGGCGATTTTCAAAAGGAGTTTAGAGAACCTGTTTACAGGATTATTGATAATTGTACCTGTTTGTCCCCACCTGTCTACAAGACTATAGAGACATCAAGCAATTTGAATTTCTGTGTATTGCTTGAAGGTGTCTCTTTTGAAGGAGGTTGTTAAATACCGTTATTTTCTTTTAAATTCTTGTTGATAAACTTATTTTAAAAATGCATTTATTTTAAACTACATCCTTAGAAAGAAATACTATTCCATTTTCAGAAACCTGATTCGAAATATATTACAATGGTCACCGATCTTAATTTCTTCTTGTCATTATTATTATCTTTTTTTTATAATGTTTGATTAATTGTTTCTTTTGACGAAAAATTAAAATAATCTTCTTTTTATTAAATAAACTTTGTTTTTTTTTTTTCGTTACTACAGACATTTGCATATCTAAAAAAAGGAAAAATGAAAATTAGAACGGTTTTACCACATTTATTGGTTATTTCATATCTTGTGAAAACCATATTTTTGTATTTAAATTAGTTTTTTTAGGCGTATTTTATCTGATCTGATAAAAATCTGATAGCCACATTTTTGAAATCAAAAGAAAATTTGATTACATTTGATAGCATATTTTAAATTGGTAAGAAGTCCTTTTCGTTATAAATAATGCTAGCATAAGTATAATTCTACTTATGAATAGTGTTGCCATTAAAAAAAAAGAAACTACACAGTATTATGTAATAAGTATGAATGCTATTTTTATTTTCACCATCAAGCATCTTTATTGACATGAAAACTTTTTTCGGCAAGTATAAAAGCGACTCAATTTCGAAGCATAATGCATACGCAATTTATTATAAATCTTTAAACCCAAACTACAGGAATATTATTAAGAGAAAGTGGCTCATTTTCTTTTTCATATATCGAAACCTGTCTTTTAAATTGACATTTATAATGATATTGATCAATGCGATACATTATAATCGTGAAGTATAGTTTTGATAAAGATGTGTGATTACAATTTTATACTTAAGTATTAATTATACAAATATAATATTTAAGAAAAAACTTTTTTTGAATAAATACAAGAGGAGAATGGTAATACTTTTGTACACAATTATAATAAATAAAATATGACAATTTTATTCGGTCTCTCAAAATGTTCAGACATGTTTCAGACTATTAAATGCCTCTTATTACTTACGCTAAATACTACTGTATTCCAATTTGATTACATAATTTAATTTGTTGGTCATTATAATACCTATGTTTATTATTACAAATAAATGATTTTTGCTAATTAATACCCCCGTTTGATAAAGATATATTTTTTTTCACATTTTATGTTGCAATAATATTGATAGTTTTATAATTTTTATATATTTTATGCATTTTCAATGCGATCTTATAAGATAACTTATTATAATAGAAATTAATTAGTTATAAGAAATTAGAATTAGAATAATCGCATTGAAAATGCATAAAATATATAAAAATTATAAAACTAAAATGGCTGTTACATCTTAATCGATCGACCAAACATTTGTAAAAATGTTTCTTTCGAATACGAGAGGATGTTCCTCTCATTGATGAAACAACGCTGGCCTACAGCGTCAAATCAGGAAGGTACTAGAAAATTTCGACGAGTGTTCACAAGGCTCGGTAGCTTAATTGGGTGAGCATTGGACCGGATTTCCAAAGGTTGCGTGTTCGTTTCCCGCCTGAGAATCCACTTGTGACCCGAGTCGATTTTTCTAGTATTTTTCAATTATAATAATTTATATTGATAGTTTATTATATCTACATTATACCGTAACTATAAAAGTTATAATTATTATAAGCTCCCCAATTAAAAAATGTTTTGATATAAAAAATCCTGTATAAAAACTTCACTACCAAGCAAGACTCGTTCCCTTGACAGCACGTTGTATCGGGGCCACGAGAAACGCCCGCTCCATTCATACCGCTATATACTACGTTATTATATGCATACAGATTCAATACAGTTCATAGAAGTATAGTAAAACACTTTTGTGCTACGCCGATTTTTGGCGGGAAAACATGACTTTCCCGCCAAATCGAAATGTCAAAATGACAGATGTTTAGTAGTGACGAGAAGTTTTCTTTCCACTAATGTTTGTTTTATTTATTTTTATATATGGCTTGCACGATTTGTACATTTAGCCAGTGTCAAGTAAGTATAATTGTCAGTTATATATTTGTATCTATTTTTTGCTAGGTTTCAGTAAATGTGTGGGGTTTTACTGAAACCTCTCCGTGGACTTCTTGAGAGAGCAGGGAAAGACATCTTCCGCTGCTTTCTTACACTTGCCAATACTCTTGTATGTTCACAAACACTTGGTGGTTAACCACCATTATTACGCACTAATATCCACCACAACACAAATTTCAATAAGAGAAACAAAACTACCAACGTGACGCTTCCCGCTCCCGCCAAAAAGTCTCTAATTTTTTTAAACGTTTTCTAAAGTGACGGACACCTGATGCAACGGTAATAGTCTCCGTCAAATAAGTTGAACATGATTTTGAAATCACGTGACATGCGCAGTAGCAAGTTTAGGTACATTATTCACTACTGCGCATGTCACGTGATTTCACAAATCATGTTCAACTTATTTGCCGGGAGACAATACCTTTTGCGCTAAATGTCCCAAGTTCCAATTTTGGTTTCAGGCATATAAAAAAACCAACACAAGCATTTGTTAACAAATTATCGTGTTCTATATAGGTATTTATTTTTGTATCATACACGTATGGAATGTACTGTGGTTAATTTTTTAGTTCTTTTCTCTTTTTCCCGCTCTTTCTAATGATGTTAAGCAACGTAAGCAAAGCTTTACGCTTCGTTTGTTAATTATAAGAAACTAGACTGAATTAAAATTGAAATACTATTTATATAATGGTATAACTTATTAGTATATACTTATTAAATTACTGTTTAAAATTTATCAAATAGTATTTAACAAGCAAGTTCCGTTTAACTTTGAGAGTTAAGCTTCTTTCATTATTTTACTTTTTTTAATCTATACTGTGGTGCATAGATAAAAAATACAAAAGTAGATGTTATTTATGTTATTATCATTAATAACTTTTTTAAAACGTTTAGAGATTTTAAGTAATTTGTGACTGACTGCATTAATATATTTTTTTTTATTTGATTTATTTTTCCTAATTATTTGGTATAATTAATTTTGATGCCTATCTTGTTTTTTATTGCATGATGTATTTAATTTTAAATGTTTGTTGCACTTGTTTTTATTTTTATTAAGAATTTATTTTATTAATAATGTTGTGGTGTAAACAAATGTAAGTAAATCAACAAATAAATAAATAAACTATTTCGACTTTAGAAACTTTTAAATACTGTCGAATCACAACTATGTCATGATTGCACACTGCATGCATATATTATGCACCGGTAACAAACGGGTTTTATTTGTCTGAATCAATCATTTTAGTAATGCGTGAATTTTATGTGAGAAGATTTAAGTTTGTTTGGATAATGAACGACGCGATTACACAAGGTGTATACTTTCTAGCTTCTGTAGAATCTTAATGGCGTTTGGCATACGATTGTAGTAATTGGATTGGTGACCAAAAATTAGTATAAATTAAATGTTAGTTAACATCACATACCTTGGTATAAACCCAAGTTAACTAGCTGAAACTCTTGTGTTATGGAATTTATAAAAAACCCGGCCTGGAATCGAACCTAGGACCTCGGAGTGACGACACCATGAAAGCAATATACGCGCCACTCGATTACGAAGGCCATCAAATCTATCTTAACTATGTAGAACTTCTATGTCCTTCTGATGACACGTTGGTCCAGGCTGCATCTAAAGTCGTTAGCAACCACCAGTCCGCATTTGGCCTGCGTGGTTGTTTATGGGCCATTCTAAAGCACAAATGGAATAGGAATTCCATCTAACCCCAACAATGGAGATATTACTAAGTTACTGATGATAATTTCTGAAAGAAAAACACCCCAGAAAGTAGTTCGTGTAGAAATGTAAAAAAAAATTTACTTGGATCAACCAAATTTTAATAATTTACAGGTAACGAAATTAAGCATTACATTCAGCAAACATATCCTCAAAACCAAAACATAGTTACACTATAAAAGTACAAATTACAAACATAATACAATATGTACCTTATTCCCATAGTCCCGCCTGACTCTTAAGACATCATAAATTTGTTTCTAGTCAAAATTGCTTTATATACAAAAACCAGTTTAATGCTTAAATAACAAAGAAATGTATACTACATATAACTAGGTCTGCAATGCATGTTTGTGTTTGCAAATACTGAGCGAAGCACTACCTTACCTTTGTTTGTGAGTTTTGGCTCCAAATTTCATCAATGTAGTCTCAGCGGTTTGGCTGTGATCAGCTTTTGAATTTTTCTTTCGGTGATTATTCCTCCATGGCAAAGTCTATTTTTTTTACATAGCCTATGTCCGTCAGGTTATAATCATGTATGTTCATGCAAAAATTCGTTCGAATCGGTTGAACAGTTAAGTAGCAGGAGGGAGACAAGCTAAATTTGTAAGTTGCCGAAAAGAGAGCTTCGCTCAATAAAAATAAGGCAGATGCCTAAAGTTCAGTTAATGGCTAAATGGTTGTTTCATCTTAATCGATTGCCCAAACATTTGTAAAAATGTTTCTTTCGAATACAAGAGGATGTTCCTCTCATTGATGAAACAACGCTGGCCTGCTGCGGAAAATTAGAAAGGTACTAGAAAATTTCGATGAGTGTTCACAAGGCTCGGTAGTTCAATTGGGAGAGCATTGGACGGACTTCCAAAGGTTGCGGGTACGATTCCCTCCTGAGAATTCACTTGTGAGCCGAGTAGATTTTTTTCTGGTATTTTTCTATTATAATAATTCCTTTATATAGGTTTGTCTGGGCACAAAGATCTCAGCCTGTGTAAAAAATTGGTTTGGAAATTCTAATTGTAAATATGTTAATATTCAGCTCAAACGTAACACATTAAATGTTAAGCGGAAACCTATGCTAAAAATAAATGGAGTTTGCAGCAAGAGTTCATAATTTGAAAAATGCTGTATATTTTCTGTCATTTAGGACGGTGTCTGGTAATTACCCTAGTATCATTGGTCTCCTTTTACGGGACCTTTAAATGTAAGTTTAAGGGTGGGTGGTATTTTACTCTTCCGGACATCACATGGCAAAAACTAAAACAAGATATAATCTGTCTGTATTAGCGTAACAATCCTTGTGTTTGGCAGAAAAAATCGCTTATGAGCGATTACCAGCGCTGAGTAACAAACTGTCAGTTTTCGGCAAGGACACGTTTGCTAACTCCAGTAGCGCTGACACAATCCGCCATTTTGCTTTGATAGGTTAACCGGTGGTTTTGTGCAATCATTAAAATAATAGTAGTAAACTCGTCTTCTTCAATATTGTCATTCACTAAATTATTCAATATATTATTCATAGTTTAAAACTTTTCACTGCATTTAATAAAAATATATTTAATTGAGGTTATGTTCCCCAGTGACCGCTAAGTTTGCGTCCTAGAGGAAAATAGCTATTTACCATTTGACAGCGCTTACCGCTTACGATCGCCATTTTGTTTACAATCGCTTATAAGCGAATTTTTTCTGTCAAACACAAGGATTGACGTCGCATGTAAGAAACTGACATTGAGATTCACAAGTGTCCATAGACCAAAAATATATTTACCTTATGCAGTACCTACAAAAAATCTTTATCCATACCTACCTATATTTATAATCGCATTAAGGATGTTTGCAAAAAATAGGATGCTACCAATCAACACTTCATTAATTGAACTCAATCCTAACATCCGTGAAGTGCGAAAAAAATCAAATTAATATAGGCACAGACTTTTAAATCTGTGTCTGTCAGTTATATTATCCGATAAGATATAAAATACGTGTGTAAAAAACAACTACGCCTCCGAGCCCTGAGATAGGATTCGAACCCACGACCTTTCACAATCCGGGCGAGTGCTCTGACCTCTGAGCTACCGAGACGCTGGCAAACGTGTCGAATTTTAGAAACGTATTTCAACTTCTACTATGAGCTAGTATCGTTCGACCAATGTTGAACGCTAACTACCTTCAACATCGAAAGTAATATTTTTACAAATATTAAATAATCGATTAAAATGGAACCAGTTATAATTATGTTTTTAATTTATTTTTTTGCATTCACAATGCAATATTTGTATAAGATATAAAATACGTGTGTAAAACACAACTACGCCTCCGAGCTTTTAGGTGGGATTTAAACCAACGACCTTTCGCTATCCGGGCGAGTGCTCTGACCGCTGAGCTACCGAGACGCTGGCCAACGTCTGACCAACGTGAAACTAATATTGGTAAATTCTACTAAAATTGCAAAAAAATAAAAATGGCAACATTTTTAACACTGCAAAAGAGGTTGAGTTTCCATATTGAAGTTTCAAATAAATCCTATAGTTAAAACGAATCACACATTTGTCATTTTAAAAGCAAACGTTAGAATTTAATAATGTTGTCCTATAACAGACCTTTTAACTACCTACTTTTAATGACGAACTAATAATTCCCATCTAACAGCTTGCAATTGCCTTAGGAAACGTTAAACTGGTTCAAAGTAATTTTTAAATGCCAATACATGAACATCTGCGTTTTTTCTCGACTTTGTATCTATGTGGTATTAGAAAGTCAAAAAATGTATCCCTACTAATATTATAAATGTGAATGTAAGTTTGTTTGTTACGCTTTCACGCAAAAACTACTAAACCGATCATCATGAAACTTCGTACATATATTCTTGGAGATATTAGAAATAATATAGGATACTTTTTATTGAAAAAAAAAAATAAAGAAAATGCGGGTGAAGCTCGGGTAGAAGCTAGTGTGTAGAAAATTATTAAAAATACATTTGACGACAGTTTGGTGCAACGGTAACGACCCTGCCTTTCGCATTGACGGCCTTAGTTTCGAATCCCGGAAGGGGCAAATGTTCATGTGATGGATACGAGCATTTGTACCTGAGTCATGGTTATTTATATATATTTCTAAGAATGATATATAATATCCATGTGAATGTAAGAAATATTACAATTATCATTTTATATTAAACAATATCACGAAACTAACAAACTATCTCTTGAGATATCCTATGGTGCCTATTAAGAACAACTTGTGTTATATTAAAAAAAAACAAGAAAAGGCATTATTTTATTTCTAAAACATTAAGGTGAATTGTATTATATTGCAATATCAATAAGGTTGTTATTTATAAATAAAAAAAAAAAAATCCAAAGAAATATTCCATAAAAAATTGTAATCATACTTTTTGAACGCTCACCTTGACCTAAGTTCCATTGAAGTTTATAGTTGCATTTCGTATTTTACCAAAAGTTTCTTTACTTCTAATTACAACCAAGTGTTATTAGGATCATGAGGATAATTATAAAGACCTTGTATAAGTACTTTACTTGACTTTCTGCAATAAACATTTACCTCGCATTGTTGCGATATGATATGAGCAATGTAAAAAATGTGTTCTACACAAGAATTGCAAATAAAAAAAAGAATACTGGGAAACCCGCATTTGCTGCACGTGTTCAAATCATGGTTTGCATTAGCCTAAACGACAACACAGTAAAAGAAAAAAAAATAGAAAAGTTGCCAGATGAAAAATTTATAATATCATTTGGTAGTTTTTGACGAAATTTGTAGCCTACAAATTTAAATATTCAAATTTAAATGTTTCTTTATATTAATGTATACTAGCGATAAACTAGCTTATTTATAATAGATTTAAAAATCAAAATTGCGTATACTTATAGATAGCACTAGGTAATGGTCAATCTTAAGTATCAAGAGGCTTCACGCCGCGTAAGCCAGTCTCACCGTGGCATCTATAATGTGGTTTTTATATCGTAGATAATGACATTATATTGCTTTTTAATAAACATCGTGTGAGGCATCAAATTGACTGTCGTCTCTTTCATATTTTTAACGGAGAGTAAGGATAGAAATAGTTTTATTAAAGCCAATGTTATTGTAATTACAGAACGAAATTGTTTTTTTTTTCTCATTTTTCTATTGTATGCACATCAGCAATATTTTTGTTTTTCAACAATTTTTTAGTTGTGTTCAAATTTCGAAAAGATTTCGATTCGCAATTCCACGACGTCAATCAAACTATTTTGTTGCATTAAAGTTTCTTTTTCTACCGTCGTGCGACCAGGAACAATGGGACCTCCAAAATCAAATTTGAAATTGGAACAAATCTCGGTGCTCCGCGCTCGGGGCACATAAGTAGGAAGTTCCTATTAAAGCGTAATGTGCTCAAGTGACTTTTGTTGTTGTTACAAACCACCGATCTAAATTGACCTATGACCCCTCTCTGTTTTCTGCCAGTGTAGAAGTTGGAGGGGTTCAATGTTACTGCACCTGGGGTCTTGCTAAACTGGTCTTTATATTGGCTCGATTGACGCACAGGATGCTTGCTCAAGACGGTAGCTAGCCAATGTAGTACTATGGTTTGGGTATCTTATTCTTGTCGTGGAATGTTTCAACAGTATAATTATAAACGGTAACGGTAGGTTGAAGAGTTTTTATTGTCTATGGATTCAAAAGATCTGCAAAAAGTTTTTAGTTCTTTTGTGGTAATCTTATTAGCAATTTTAAAGAAACTATAAGTAATGTCATTCCTTTTTTAAACGCTTTTTAAAATATTGATATATGAAAGTACTACTCTAATAAATGAAATTAATCATATTCAAAGTATAAACACAATACTTATGTACTATTCTTCTAATAGGCATTGCTATGGGCTCTAGTAATATGACACAATAATACTACACTCTAATTTGGTAAACATATCCCAGCTAAACCTTAATATACACAATTTGTAAGACATTTGGCGATTTTATAAGAGTTTTGGCACATGAGTTTCTTGCCTGATTCTGCTCATGTTAGCCCCTACGTTCGGAATCGGGTCGCTCGTGGCGATTACATGCGCGGCATCAACTCCGCCGATGTACTTGCCGCTAGCGCACGGGCTATCTTTATTGTAGAAGAATATTATCTTGATTTTGTAAAATTGACGATTTTAAGTGCCCGCAAGGGCCTATGAAATAGAGTTATTTTGATTTTTTTGATTTTTTTTTGATATTTCTTACCATCATAATCGATTTAATATTGTCACAGGTGTTGCCAATAAATAAAGACATGGTTGGGAGAAATTCATTTTCTACCAAACAAGCCTCGAGCATTTTGGTGGGTGCTAGTGACAATGCAACCGAAACCGATCTTAACCAGCCTTCTAAAGCATTGACGAACTCCGTGGTCAACTGAATCGCATACCGGTTCCAGGCTCGAACAATGTATGTGATGTAGAAAAAAAGAATTTTTTATCTAAAAATTTTTTGGTCACCCATCCAAAAACCGGCCTTTGTAAAGTTGTTTAACTTTCGAAATCGCAGAATGAGCGTACTACACCGTCAAATTACTAAGCTAAAGTATGGCTAGATTATGTCTTATCAATATCGTGATCTTATACAATAATGACGGAGACGCCAAGTATTCTAAGCGGATGTGTGTGTTGTACACGTGTTTTCCTCTATGGAAAAATGTTGCATTTATATATTATAAATATATATCGATATATATAGGATACAGATCTACGTATAATAAGTATCTACGTGATTACAATGTAACAACAGAGTTGTATAGTAACTATACCTGTAATAGGCGGATGTTTAAACACGAAGATACATTTGTGACCAATAATGAAATTATCTCCTGTATATCCCTGTGTCCGGCAAATTCATTCAGACTTGACGGTTTTTTATTTCAAATAGGTAAGCGCTTGACAACTATCTCGCCTGATGGTAAGCGATGATGCGATCTAGGTTGTGACGAGCTTGCCTAGTCGACACCTATTCACTCGTGACTTTCCATCACTCATTTCAGAACTAAGGTGAAGGCTTACCTTTTGGATACACAACTTGGCAGTGTAAGAGATTAAGTTTGGTTTTAGTATACTTGTTATTAACACATCTTATTATTTTGCGCTGTTCATTAAAACTATTTTATAAATATTGTGTAAGTAGGTATCGTATTTCTCGTGCACTTGTACAGTAAATATGAATATATGTTTAAAAAAATCTATGTATATACTACGACATCTACCACCTTCCCAAGGTTACATCTGAAAATCAGCGTCTCTGCTCAGGCGGTGACATGTGCTGAGATGTGACCGTTTCGGCATAAAAATAATTGTTTATTAATAATGTAATGTAATATTTTGTGCTGAATAAACGCTTTCTATTCTATTCTATTCTATACTTGAAGACCCCTATATTGTATTTGTCAGGAAACACAGACTTAGGCAAGGAGTTTCACTCTTTAGCGATACGGATCACAAAATTGGAACCAAAACGCTTAGTGCAACTCTTTGGTGTCGTAAAAGTCAACTTACAATACTGGTTATCACCAAACATCATCGTAGACTATGAATTGAGCTGTAGCGTTTTCCGAATTATGATCTTAAAGTGCAATCACCAAACTGTGCTTAGCGTGGAGATTCAGGCAAAACTCCCCATTTTCAGGGAAGGCTCACTTCTGGCTACAGATGTTCTTCAGCTGAGGAACAATAACTTTAGACATTTGAATTATAATGAGACAGGACGTGATTAATAAAATGATATATATTTAAAATCCGTCACACAGTGTTTAATCGCGATGAACTCCAAAACTACCCAACCGATTTTTTCATTTTGCTGAATTTGATCCAACTAAGGATATACGATAGGTTTAATTTATTATATAACACAGAAACGTGTGGCCGGATCAGCTAGTATCTATTTGGAGCTTCCATGGATCAGCTTCAATGGCGCAATGTCTGTTACGCCATAATTTCCCGAGTTCTTAACCAATTTTAATATTTTTTGTGTGGAATCGAATCAACAGGCTTAGGACCAGATTGTGACCGAATTTTAAAATTCACAAAAATAAAAAGTTATGACCAAAAAACATTGGCTCTATGGTATTTCTCATTAAAGCAAAAAGCGCGCGCTTTTTTACAATATAAAATTTACTTAACATTATCGACTTTTTTTAGTATAACTCTACGCTCCAATATATGATGCTAGCGAAGCTTTATGCTTAGCGACTGCATCGCCTAGTATATATAAAGTTCACATAAAGGCCATAGTTTAATACTATGTTTAAATGCTTCTTAAACTTTTGCTCTCAAGCTGTGTGCTGTCAACTAATTAAAATCTAATTTGGAATATCTTGCAAACGGATAAGAATGTTTGCGGAGGTGAGTGATCGGATATATCGCGAGATCCTGTGAAAGTTACGCTTTGACCCTCGACTGCAGATACAGTAATTAGTAAACACCAAACTCCTCATTCACCCATAATAATATTATAAATGCGAAAGAAACTTATGTTTTCACTGCGAAAAACCTGAACCAGTTATTATGAAGTTTGGTATGAAGATTGCTTGGATCCTGGAAAAGGAGGTTTAAGTTCTTAACCACGTGAAAAATCATATATTCCTTCAGAAATCTTAATAAATGCGCTACAACCAAATTCCAATCGAACAAGGTTGCGGGTACCCACTAATTTCCCATTAAAAGGCTTATGAGCGAGAGGAGAAAGTAACCGAATATCTTCGAGGGCGCTGGGCTAAGTTTTTAACCCACCCGAGATCGTGAATCGCACTTTCTTTCGAGTGAAACATAGCACTATATACCGATAGTAAACAAAAATAATTTCTTCAATTTAATTCTTCTCACTTTTTCATTATACGAAATCATGATAATTTCTTAAGGTATTTACTTCTAACGTTCTCAGTATGTTATCAGCGACTGCTTGACCGGTATCTTATAATCCAGGAGACGGCGTCATCTTCAAATTGTCATTATTTAACATAAGATATTAATTTTAGTATGTTAAAAATATATTTTTGGGTGCAACAAACTTACATTGTTTTACTGGAGGGAGACTCTGTACCAGGGTCGTCTGCTTAGGTACCTCCGTCTTACCTGTTTCTGCCGCAAAGCAGCAGTGCTTGCATTGCTGTGTTCCGGTTTGAAGGGTAAGATATGGCAGTGAAATTACTGGGTACAGTGACTTTACATCTTGTGTCACAAGTTGGCAACGTACACTGTGGTTCTTGTGGGGGTTGCAGTTTTGCTGCGAATCTCACAAGAGCCACATGAATTATAGGTGACTGTTACCACTTACCATCAGGTGGGCAGTTTGCTTGTTTGCCAACTTTCTGCAATAAAAAAAAAAGAAAAACATATATAATGTTTGAACCTAAACAAAACTACTTAATAGAATATTTAGTATTCCTGTTAAAATATAGAGCTTTAATTGTCCAAAATCCTCACGAAAATCAGAAAACAAGTTAAATGCAATCAAAATTGTGTGTTACTTTCAATACAATACCAAGTAATAATAAAGAAATCATAGAAAGAAGTATAATACAACTAAATTCAAATCGATCCAATTAGATAGATCGATTTGTTTTGGTGTTGCCATAAATCATAGTACGTGCTACACCTGTGGGATTGCCATCGCCAAACGAATCATTACTACTAATTGGACGTGGTAATTTTTAATTTTTTTTAATTTTCAAACTATACTAGTAGTAGACATTTTAAAAATAGCTACTGATTAAATAAAGTGTCCATGAAAGTTTAAAACAATATAAAACTACTTTTAACCGGATTACCTACACTTTTATTCTGATTGCCATAGTCTTCCTCTGAATACGGTTTATGTCAAGGAGTCAAATAGCCAGGATTTAATAAAAGTTGTTTTATTTTAATGTGCGGCAGTGTAAGAACTAAATAAATACTACTACTACTAGTCATAACTATTACTAGTCATACTACTAGTCATAAATATTTCTTGAATACAGTTGAAATTAATTTATTTTCCGTTCTTATGACGCTGATAAATAATAGAGAAGCTTAAAAGCATGTTCGGACAGCAGCAGTTCTATCTACCAAAACCTATCAAACTGCCTAATTCATATTTAACTCTCGGTCGCTTGATTTAAAGTTGAAAATCGATTAAAAAAGTTTATATAGGTATGTAGGTTGATATGCTTAAGCTGTACTTATGGAGATAATTGTACGGATTTGTGTTTTAAATCGATATAATTTTTTATCCTCCATCCTAACCAAACGAAATTTCGAAAGATTTTCAGAAGTAGATTTAAAAGTCGTTACAAAACTGAGCACACTATGTCAGCCTAAAGCTTTTAACAAACTTAATGCGATATAATAACATAAGAATTAGGCGAATACATACATTTAGGCACATAACAATAATGTATTAAACACTGATAACTTACCACACCAAATAGGTTACTTTGTCTATGGTGTCAACAAAAGATGCCTTCTCCACAGTAGCTTTTATTCTCACTCCGATGTCGACAAACCAACCAAGGTTACAAATGATCGAGTTCACAAGTAATTAACTGCTAATGACGTAATAACAAAAAAGACATCACAAGTTTCTATCAATCATTCTTCTATTTGGTAAAAAATGTGAAGGGACGAAAGCGGGAACCATTGCCCATTCATAATTCGAAATTTGAATATCGTGGGGTCATAGGCTTTTGTTTCTTTTTTTAAACAAAGACTTTTATTGTTTGAATAATGAGTTTAGTAGCCAAGAAATTAAAAGGTTAGTTCATTACTTTATTAAACAAGTGTACCTTCTCATTTTAAATATTTCTCACTAGCCAGTATGAAAAGCTCAATTCATATTTTTTTTAATAGGTTGTATACTTTTACTTACGCAGCAACAACTGTTATATCTTGACAGCCAGTGACTTTTGATGGTTTTTTTATTGGGTAGAAATAACAGGACCCAAATCAAAATAAGACGGCGGCGGCGGCGCCATGATGAAAAGGCAGACATAATATTTTACCAAACCTTTCGTTTCACTCAAAGGATAAGGAATCTAAGCATGTAGTAATTAAAGTTTACAATTAAGACAGCGTACGAAACACAATTTTATTATGTCCGTCCGTCTGTCGTGTTTTTAGGAACCGGAAATGTCAAAACGTTGGTTTTGAAGAGTTTGCGTGATGAGCTCGAGACTTATTACTTAACACTTAATTTTTTATTCTGACACAAAATATTATTTTGTTTTTTATAACTTACGTTTTTAAAACGTTACTTCGGCAAAGGAATGATGAAGGAGTTCTGCCAAAACTTACCATAGACGATTTTTATGATGCAAACATAAGAGTAATTTGAAATTAAATTACACTAGAGCATCCATCAGAAATGGCTAACTGTACAAATCTCTGAGTTTTATCTCTTTTTGTACGCAAAATAAAACAGTTTATCGATAATCTCTAGATAGTGAAGTTATAAAGCATCGAGCGTGGTTACCGAACGATGACGTCATGCATGCGTGAACATTCGACCACTTTAAGAAGATCTACCTCCCCTTCCATTACTATAGAATTTTAGAAGATATAAAAGAAAAAACTAGTTGAATTAGGGTTCAAGTTAATTCTGACGGTAGCCAATTTAGAAAGATCTTTCCTGCCCTATTGGGCGCTAGAGAAACAGAAGAACGATTGCACAAAATAGTTCAAATTACGTTGGTTTAAATTTCGAGTGCGACGTTCTCATTTTGAATTTGTTCAACGTTTTTAAATTGCTTTTTTATTGGCCTTATATTTATGGCCGGCATAATCTAATGCCAGTTGTCAGTTTTTGATTAATTCTGACTGTTCGTTTGTTTTTTCTTTGTTACAGGTACGTTTCTACTGCAGATTTTCGATATCAAGGTAACTTTTGGTCTAGAATCAAATTAACATAGATTACACTAATCTGACGCAAGTTTGTATAAATTACAATTCGAATCTAGAATAATTTAAACTGTTGGAATTCGAAACTGGCTGCACAATGAGTGAGTATGTATTAAGATTGACAAGTACCCACACGTTTTACTGCAATGTTAAAAATAATTTTATCAAAAATATTGAGGCAAAAGCTAACAATTGTATACAGCCATAATGACACCGTTGCGTAAAAAGGCGGAATCATCAAAAAATATGTGAAACCAATTTTGTGTTCGGTTGTTTCGTCATAGTTTTCCCACTATTAAGGTATGTTCTAAAGTTAATAGTCAAAATGGCGTCGTCACGGGCGACACACACGGTAATGGCCGGCTTTATCTTAAGTGTGGCATCGGCCTTATGCACATCCGTAGCGATCTTGGCCTTTAGAAATTGCTGAGTTTTAATTATGTTTTTTTCCTTTAAAGTTTTTTTTATTTGCAGTAAAATTGTTATTTAAGTTTCCTGTGCTTGTTGTTCTCAGTTATGGCCTGTTTTTTTAAAGGTATTTTTATCTATAAATAAATAAATAACAATTATTTAGTCCCCTTAGTGCTCATGCTTGTGCTCATTAATTAAACATAATTGCCAATACCAAGATTCGAACCCGGGACGTATGATTGCTACTGTTGCACCAAGTGGCCGTTAATTGGAGAAAATAATAGGTTGATAATGATGACAAATGAACGGAACAAGATAAATTTAAATTTCAAAGTGTATAGCTATATATGCTAACAACTGTACTGTACATAACACGACACCTCAACTGCGTTTGTATCAAAACGCTAGGATTTGAGTTCACTTTGCCCTCTCCTCGTCGGCTTAACAAAAATGGGGGCATCTACCTTCATAAAATAATCAATATTGAACCCAATACGTTGGAATTAAAGTTCACATTCGTTGTAGGTAAGTATAATGACTTACCGCTGTTTGTAGATTTGCAAGGAATCGCTGTTAAAAAACCTACTTTATTAACTAATAACAAAAGACGATCGCTCTCGAAATATAAAACAAAATAGCGAAACTGACTTTTAAATGTATGGTTTTTAAGTCTATTAACCCTTGTAAGATCGTATTAACAAGATTGAAGAACACATGTAGAATTGTCCGTATAACACTGTACATTGACAGTTCTCACCTTGCAGTACTTATAATAATTCTAATTAACATCGACTTGTGTGTTAAGAATGTGTCAGACAGTCTATAAACATTAAATGGTATATAAAAACTTTACACGTGAAAAAGACAAATTGGTTCATGAATATCTATTGTAAGTCTATGGCAGTTCTATGGAAATCGTTTATGGTTTAATTATCTGTATTTCCCTTTTAAAGGTTACTTTTAATCTAATGTATAATAATGAACTTTGATGTTTATTTAAACGGCTTAACTTTGCATTTTCATTTTGAATTTATTTCTCATTTATAATAGAATCAACTGTTGTGAAAATAAACCTCTTTTTCAAAGTTTTTTTTATTATAAAAACTTCAAGAGAATAGTCGCCAGATTCATAAAAGCTGGTTACAAAATATTTCACTGAAAGACTGACGCACTAAAATAAAAAGGAAATTTTAGTACTTAGTTTCATTTTTATAAAGAGACATGCCTGGCCGCCTAACTCAGGCCTCAGAGAGCTGAATAAGTTCCAGGACGCGAATTTAAACACGGATACCTGAGTATTGTTTTTAGAAATATTTTTTTATTTTGAATTTGTTTGCTCTTACTCTAGCTTTGGGGCCAAGATAGGATCCACGGTGAAACGAGCTAACCCGCAAGGTGCCTATTCACCCCGGCTTTAAAAACAGGCGGGTTAAAAGTACTCGGAAATACAGACGCAGGGAGGGAGTTCCACTCCTTTGCTGTGCGCATTATAAAAGAAGTTGAGAAGCGCTTGGTGCGACAGGTAGCAACCAAGAAAGGGTGGTAGCCCGCAGTGCGTCTGGATGTCCGATGAAAGAAGGGTGATGACGGTATGAGCATATCCAGCTCCTGCGCACGCTCTCTAAAATACAATCTGTAGAAGACCGACAGACAGGCAACTTTGCGGCGATGAGCTATGGTGTGAAGCTTGTTCTTCACCAATTTGCTGTCATTACTGAGCCTCTCAGCTCTGCGCTGAATCGTGTTCAGTGCAGCAAGTATTTTGCTGAGCCGTCCCAGAGGTACTTTTAAAAATTAGTATCATCTTTAATAAATGATTGAGTGTCTCACATACCTATTTTGATGGTAACGCCACATCTTAATCCTGTTCGAAATAATTATGAGGTGACTATTAATATATGTTTCTCAGCATCCTAATAATTTTAACACTGCTCTTCCTGAAATTAAACGTAAAACAAAAATAAAATATTGGCTATGGATTCCTATCTTCAGCCTTATTATTAGCTATTATCAGCTTTAAAGTGTTTGGGACACATACACTAAGCATCCCTTTCATTTTTGCCGCTTGTTTGTTCTTATACTTTGTCCAATGTAGGATGATACTTTTGACAGTTGACACCTATATAGATGGTATAAAGTTACTATTGCAATGTCAAGCCAAACATAAGGAAACAAACGCAACCTTAGTACGTAGCAATAAGGAAGTGACACCTGTCAAAAGTATCATCCTACATTGGACAAAGTATAACTTTAACGTCGCTACACCCTGTAGCAGTATAGGTATTTTATATCTTTTACATTATTGCTTCCATTCATAGTTGATAACAAACAATTTAGGACCTTAATCGCCTATCTTATGGGTCTTTATGAATTATGGTAATGTTGAATATATGTGCTTTTATGTTTTTTTATAAACTCGGTTGTGTAAGTAGTATTTACATCTTTTAAAAAAATATATATAAAAAGGTTGAAAAATTTCTTGAATTTTATACTTATTATAAGAAAAAGACCCGGTGTCTTTTTGTTAAAAAGTTGTAATATAAGTATTTTCGTGTAAGGAAAAAAGTGATAAAAGACAACCTGTGGCAAAAAATAATAATTTTGCCGTGTCTATATTGTTTTAATACAGGGAGGCAGCATTTATTTTTACAAGGCCCGTTCGCTGCCCAACAGATGTCGATCGAGTAGCACACTGACGTCCTTCTTTTATTTATTGGTTTTTAATGACACCGGTAGCCCGCGTTTTTTACGTGTGGGCACGCGGGTGACATTAGTTTTTATAAAGTACCATAGATAAACCGGCAAAGAGATTTTGATCCAGCAGCCAGTTTTTCCATTTAAGCAAATGATGCAATAAAAAGTTTTTATGCTGATTTTATTACAACACGATTATGTGATGCTTTTTTTATTATTAAAGATTATAATATTAAAAGCGTGGTAGAATTAACTGCAAAGGTTGTAAAAATACAATGTATATTTTATTCGTTGCATTTTTTATTGGAGACAGTTTGTAACTGTCAGGGCTTTAAAGAATTTAGCATCTGTTCGTTATTTGTTTTAAAAAGTTTGGTCGAAAAAAGATTGCAGTAATGTTGAAGAATAACTTTTTAAACTGAACTTGCAGCGAGGCCATTAAATTCTTTGCCCTTATCTGTTTAATTTTATTTTCTTAGGTTTCTAGTATAATTTACATTACGCAGACTAAAGATAGGTTTTTTATGATCATACAATAATAGATATTATTAAATTTATAAATTCACTCGTTTTCGCGTGAATGAAGTATGATTAAAATAGGTAAGTATTTCTATGTTTAAATAGCATTTATCTGCGATTTTCGTCTACAATTCAGACTACAGATGAAATAATACCTATTCAATAAGAATTAAAGTTATTTATTATGATTTTACACAACTGTCGCATTTTAGGTCAAAATATACAATATTACTTCATTAATAATGAGTTTATTGCAATGGATAATAATAAAATAAAGGAATGTGAAATGAAACAGTTGCATAAGTATCGCTTTCAATAAAGTGGTATAATATAGAAATATATTTTAATAGTCACGTATAGAAATGGATATTTACATTCATAAACATAGAAATTATTAAATATTCTAGATATTTGTGAGTAAATTGTAATTTTAGCATTTAATTGCATTGACTCAAAAATTTGTACGATTGTTTTTTTAATCGTTATAAAATAAATTAAAAGTTGCCAAAACTTATATAGAATACGTAAACATGTATAAATTATATGTTATAAAGAAGAAGCCAATTCATTCCAGTTTACTTTTAATTCTCAACACCTACATATTTAGTGTTTGGTAACCATTTGTTTTTTTAACATAGTTATTTATTTTTTTCAATGGGCAAAGGCATCCGCGGCCTTACAGCCTGACATTGGACAATTTTCCACTTTAGCGGGAAAAAATTGTACACATGTTTGTATAGCTGTGAGAAATGCAACAACAATGCTTTACAATACCTCCGCCGCAGAACGGAAAATTAATATCACGTCCCTATATTTACCTCCAGTAATAACTCCGTTCACAAAAGAAAAAAAAATAACAGACCATTGACAATTGCTAGATGCGGACAGACAGACATAATGTGAGCGCACATCAATTATTATTTTAAAATAACAGTTTTGTTCGTACAAAATATATTCACGCACTGCTGAGCGCGAAGTCGTATGCATGTGTGAGTGACCATACAGGGTGTGTTTTTATTAACTGATTCATTGCTTTTTTATTGTTTTGTAATTTAGTGTTAGAGCATGTTGCGTGTCTATTTCTATTAAAGATAACGTGTAGCTACTGAAAACAAAGGAATAAATTTAAAAATCTGTTTAAGATAGTTTGATTTTAAATTAAAAAAATACTAGGAATAATAAATCCTATAAAAACGTAAATTACAGATGTTTTTGTTTGTTTCACATTCCTGCCAAAGGATATAAATATTTGGATGATTTGATGATAGGTTATTTCTAGGTACACACTCAAATAATACTTTTTATCCTGCTTAAACGTTTCCCAGGATAAAATATTTTGAAATTAGTTACTTATTATCTTCTCAAAACTCTGGCTTATCTCCGTATTCCTTCTCTATTCAAGGCTTGCATATGCGGAATTCGCTGTCATTAGATATTTTCATGCCATTTCGTTTTCAAAAAACATGTGAAGGAACTTTTCTTAAAAATTAAACCACTTTCAATGGATATATTTCCGCGTCTATTATTGTTTTTATAACCTTATAGAAACCCGGGCAGTTGGCGCAAAATATTCAATGATTTTTAGTTCAGAATTGACTTCATGGTCTAGTATTACTAATGCAATAACCGTTTATAGTTTAACATCAATCGATTTTTTATATTCGTACGCCATCTTGATGTTATGAATTTTTTTCACAACACCCTTTATGTCTCCGCGTGTTTATGCACATCAATTATAAAAGCACTATCCGGAACAGCGTCCGCTGAGGGCGAGCGAACATTCGGAGGTCAGAACACGTACTAAAGAGAACGCAAAAAAATTAAATGTAAAAATACCCACCTCAGTAAAAGTAAAAGTTGACAATAAAATAAATTTTGCGCAATTTTGGCTCGTGTGGTTAGTTTTTACATGCTTGATTTTGTTTTGATGGTTTAAATTGTATTTTACGTATATCTTTAAATTATAAATTATCTGTTATACTTTGTCCAATGTAGGATGATACTTTTGACAGTTGACACCTATATAGAGGGTATAAAGTTGCTATTGCAATGTCAAGCCAAACATAAGGAAACAAACGCAAGCTTAGTACGTAGCAATAAGGAAGTGACACCTGTCAAAAGTATCATCCTACATGGGACAAAGTATAGTGTTTGACCTCAATGAACTCCGAAACTAATCAACCGATTTTGATTTTTTTTCACTTTCCAGGATTTATTCCAACTTAGGACATAACGTAAAGTCTAGCTAAACTCCAACGTTCCCTAGGGAAGCGCGATAGTCTTTTTGTGACAAACCATTCACCGCGCGGGTGAAACGGCGGGCGGAAGCTAGTAATTAATAAGATCAAGTACAGCAATCGATAAAAGTTATGTTTTTCACATAAAAAATAACGAACAAGGAAACTATGAAGTTCCTTTATTATTATTTATGCAATACACAATTATAAATTACGCATATGAAATCATAAAACGGTCTATTTGCTGTCAGTATGCATCATTAAGTTAAAAACGTCAAAGTCTTAGAATTGTCAATAAAAACTCAGTGCTATTTACTACTGCTCTTCTTCTTCTGTTATTCGAATTGGAAATAATTACAGAAATCCTTTTCATTCATTGAAAAGTAGACACATTCAACAGACTCAAAAAGTTCAACAATCTGTAATAGACTTACCATATTTTTATAAAAGATAACTTAAACGCATAATAAACCTATTTTAGATATAAAGTATGTCAATTTCATTCAAATTGTGATTTAAGTTTGAAAGAAGACTAAATACTCTATAATTAAAATAGGTTATTATTATAATTCTTTATTTGTGGCTTGCACGATTTGTGCATTTAGTTTCTTAGGTTTCAGTAAAGATGTAGGGTTTTACTGAAACCTCCTCTTGGCTTCCTTGAGAGAACGCGAAAAGACACCTTCCACTGTTTTATTTCACTTGCCAACACTAATGCATATTCAGAAACACTCAGTGGTTAATAACCCACCATTATTACATACTAATATGAACCACAACACAAATTTTAATAAGAAAACCAAAACCATTAAAGTGACGCTTCAAGCTCCCGCCAAAAAGTCTTTAAAATAGGTTTATAATCGTTTTACCTTTTTTATGAATACAACGAAAAACCCATTTTAGGGCGCTAGCAGACTTGCTGACTTTAGTAGGACGGCTGTCTCGATTAAGGTCGAAGACGTCGACACGTCAATGATGTTATCGCCAAGTGGTGCGACCAGCGACATAGCGATGACGCTGCATAGTGGATCGTTCCTATACAAATGGACAACAAACAAACATTATTGGTGGTAAAGATTTTTTAAAGATAAAGATAAAAAATAAAATGCTTTCTATTAAATACGAACATTTAAAATGCGTCAACTACTATGCTATGGCTTCGTAAGACTTAAGTCGGGAGACTTTGTACTGACAAGAATCCGCGAGGAACTCGGCAAAGGCTGTTTTTTTCTTTATTATGTGTTACATAAAATAGTCATAAAACATTTTAGAAAACTCATCGCTAGCACTTCGCTAGCACCATATTTTGGAGCGGAGGGTAAAACTAAAAAAAGTCGGTTTTTTTTTTTTTTTTTTTTTTTTTTTGCCTGTAAAGTCGGTTTTACGGGCGAAGATTTTACGTGACAACGTCTTTTTCTCGGTAGAATATTTATTGATATGAATATAATTAAATTGCACAATGCGCGCGGCAGACCGATCATAGTTGAGTGGGAGAGAGACGCAAGGCATTCGGCGGGCCTCTCTCTCGTTCGGTGACTCATCGTAACGTTACCGAGCGTTACACTTTTTCATAAGTGACTCCCAGCCGCAACCAATTTATAAGACGTTATCACGTCAAAAAAATATTAAAAAAAAGAATGAATAATGTTAAGTAATGTTAAGCGCGTGTGTTTAAAAATTCGGTTGATTCGATTCCACACAAAAATTATTAAAATCGGTTAAGAACTCGGGAAGTTATGGAGTAACAGACATTGCGTCATTGAAGCTGATCCATGGGAGCTGCACTCGCTTCTCTCGCTCCACTCCAACTACAACCCGGTTACAATATCTGTAGACCTGATGACGTCACGTCAGCGCTTAGGTACGGTGCACAAAACAAGCATCATGGGGATAGTATTGTAAACAATAAAAAATATGAACTATAAATAAAATATATTATACATTTACTCTTTAATTCTTTTATTATTTTATTTTTTTATTCTTTTTCAAGAGAACGGGAAGGGGGCTTGACATTCCAGCGAGGTCCACAGATATTGTAACCGAGTTGTACCTAGCCATATAAGAAAAAAATACTATTACAATTAATGCTTTTTCTACAGTACTGACAATTAAAAATATAGAAACAAGGCTATCTACACTACGCATTCTTATTTTTTTAATTATCACCAATATAGTAATAGCTTTTCTTCATGAGAGTGTTATTAAAAATATTTTTGAACTTATCAAGAGGTAGTTCAGTGAGCTTTTTCGGAACTTTGTTATAAAAAGTAATACAAGTGTCATGACATTTTTATAGATACATAATATTTTAATAGATATATTGAGACGCAACTATCAATATTGATATAATGAAATAAATATGCATGATGAATCCATAAATTTTAGCACAGATTAAGGGTTTTCTAACCCATGTCATAGACAAATTATATTGAGAAATCAGCTGTACTTCTTGACTTATGTAAGTTTTCATTATAAACTCGTAATCCAATCGTTTGTATGTTCACGTTCTACTGTAAGTTGTGCAACGTCACACGAGTGACCCTCGTCTGTTTACGCCCTTATTACTTCCCTATATAACTTTAACACGAAAAACACTCAAATATAAAAAAAAACAAAATAAATACTTTATAAAAAAAAACTTTAAAAAAACCACGTTTTACTACGGGTTATAGATGTACTAAAAAGGAGAAAATAAATTTTTACAAATGGACTAAAAAGATAAAAATAAATTTTTGGTAATAATGAAAATTTACGATACAAATATTCTAAAATTTGTTGAATTTTATGTATTGTTCTGAACATTCATACGCAGAATTTGAAAAATTTCCAAAAAAGTAAAACGTGGTGCGTAATTTAGATCAACAGCGTTATTGATATTATATTAATATTTTCATTATCTTTCCTAAATCCCTTCCTAACTAAACCAATGCAATAGTAATGCTGTGGATGGCATTGAATAGTTTTTCAAGTATAATGCGCACCACGTTTTAATTTTTTGGAATATTTTCAAATTCTGCGTATGAATGTTCAGAACAATACATAATATTCAACAAATTTTAGAATATTTGTATCGTAAATTTTCATTATTACCAAAAATTTATTTTTATCTTTTTAGTCCATTTGTAAAAATTTATTTTCTCCTTTTTAGTACATCTATAACCCGTAGTAAAACGTGGTTTTTTAAAAGTTTTTTTTTTATAAAGTATTTATTTAACTCTTTTTAGTTTTAAATTATCTGAATTGTGCCTACTTAGTTCTTCAATATATACATGTAATATATATCAAATATCCAGACACATCACGTGGAGGTTAATTTAATTAAAGCCTAATTAAGTGGTTTTAGGATGTAAAATGAAATTGTTAGGTGAAACAAGCCTGTATACAAAATTTCAGCCAAATCGGATAAGAGGAAGAGGTCGAAATAAGGATCTCAAATTTTGACGACAAACCAACAGACAGACAAGTGAAGTTAAGTAAAACGTGGTAAAAAATTACCTTTGTCAATAAATAATCTATACTAATATTATAAAGAAGTAAAGTTTGTGTGTTTGTATATTTGTTAAATTGTAAGGGGTAATCTCGGGATCTACTGAACCGATTTTAAAAATTCTTTCACCAATAGAAAGGCACATTATTGCTGAGTGTCATAGGCTATATTGAATGCTAGAAAAAAATTAAAGAATTTGGTCCACCCGTGCGAAGCCGGGACGGGCCGCTAGTATTAGATAAGAATATATCTTTATTTGTAATAACTAGATATATAAATGCGTAGTTATTATATGGCTCGTTAATTATGCAAAATTTGCCGTTTAATACAAACTGTACTGATATATTTAGCACAATTAGGCGTCAAGCTGCGGCTAAAAGCTGATACGCATCTGTTAAACGTAATAATAGTCATTAAAATGGTTAAAATACAGGCTTAAACTGGCATCGCACTTACATAATAAATTTTTACTAACTATTACAATCTGTTCTTGACCTTATTTCAAATCATATGCGTTTGTATTGATTTCCTTTTTCTAAAAAAAAATAATAATTGTCCTCGATTTTATTATCAAGAGAATTTATACTATACTTTGTCCAATGTAGGATGATACTTTTGACAGGTGTCACTTACTTATTGCTACGTATTAAGGTTGCGTTTGTCTCCTTACGTTTGGCTTGACATTGCAATAGCAACGTTATACCCTGCGTATAGGTGTCAACTGTCAAAAGTATCATCCTACATTGGACAAAGTATAAATCTTTATACCAAATATCATCTAAATGTGATCAACCAAGTAGCTTACTTAATTACGTGGCTATAATACCATCGTAAACTTATTATATATTTTTTATCAAAAATTCACAATAAGTGTAAAATGCATTTTATAGGTCTACCATTTTGTTCTTTGCCATTGCCAAAAATACAGACAAGAAGTCTGTAGTAAAAACTTTTAAAATAAAAATGCATGGACAACAACTGTTTCTCCCGCCAAATTCGAAAAGGGAACGCTAGTAAGAGGTCGGACGGTTGTGGACGCAATCGACTTCAATCGAGTTACATCATAATCGATATTGGGAAAAACAATAAATAATTTAATTAAATCAACAGCGTTCGCTGTGTGGTCGGAAAGATAAAACACGGTACAATCACTCATATTCTCGCAAAACTAGTTTCCAACACATGCACTCAGCTGTAGGGATTAACCGTGTTTTGTGTCACGTGATATTTTTCATTTTATAAGTAATCAAATGAACAAGTTTAAGTTATTTCATAAATATTAGCGACATAAGTTAATATTAACATTTGATCTATGTATAATTTTGTTATGCGAAGCGTAAACCAATATTGCCAAGCTAAGAAATGAAAAAATAAGGCAATACTTCCCTTAGTGCTAATTATGAAAAAAGGGTACAATCTTTAGGTTACTAGTGTATTAGATGCAGTTGACAAGATACATATTTTGACGTTTAGAGGTACTTATACCATTGTATTTTGTGTATTGCATTATGTATTTTCGACAGTAATATGTTTTACTTATTGGAAAAACATACAATGTTTTTACACAGTTACAGTTAACTTCTCTGAAAGTTATTTATTTAGCAGTAAGACCATTTATAGAGAAAATTTAAGTTAGTAACTAAGAAACATTAAAATCATAGTTATGCAAATAAAGTTTCTAACAGTAGGCAACTTCTTTTATTATCTTTTTTTTAAAACAAAATAGCTAATATTAAACAAGTCTATCATACTAAACTTATCATTAAAAGTTATTTGAAGCAAGATTTGTTTTTAGAAGCGGAACACTGAACAGATTGTTACTTTTATCTCTTCTTTTAGGCTTTTATTGTTTACTTCAATTACTTGTCAAATTGTGATACGACCTTTTAAATTTATACATCTAATTTATTTTTTATAATGATGGTTCAAAGGATCGTGTAATTTTTAGAGAGTAATGTTGTGTCATTTAATTATCTAGCTATATTATGAATTATAAATTCAAATAAATAAATATTTATTAGCATTTTTTATATTAACAAACAAGTAAAATAAATATAAATAAACGTTTAAATGAAAACAATACAATCAATAACAAATATTGAACCAAATTGTAAAACCATTGAAACTACTGATACATTATTATATTGTGATGCAACTATGTGATAAATACGTTACTTAAATAACAATAAATGGAAGTGGAATATTTATATAGTGATAGAAGTTCATAGAGATTCTCGGAATAAGGGAATAGTATAATAATTCATTCGTACTCACAAGTAATAAATCGCTGTTACTAAGTCACACAAAAAATACTTGTGGCAACATCACTAGCGTAAACTCAGACGCACACAGGCAAACAGACTAACGAGTGCCTGATATGCATCGACCTACCAAGTAATTATATGTTTACTAACACACCTACACTATCTATACATCTTTAGGACATATAGCGGGCCAGTGTTGCGATTAGATGTGGCATATCGATATTTTTTCTGATTGCACATATCGATAATAAAGAATGCACTTTGGAATTAATCTTACATCTATGATAAGGATGCCGGTTAAGTTTTATCTGCTAAACTATATTTATTAATGTATTAAAGAATTATTCGTTCTGTTTAATTAATCGATTGTCAAAATTCCTAGTTCTAATTATAAATTAATAATAAAATCACCCATTTGTAATGTCTGTTTTTCTTGACGTGATTTGGCTTTATTTGGCGTATTGGCTTTATCTCAAAATATAGCCTTAAATAGTATGCAAAAAATGAGAAAATTATGTGACGTAAAAACACCAATTCAATAGTTTCGACTTGAATAGTCGGTCATTTGTGTAAAATTAATGGATCGATCACTAAAGATGAATCTGTCAAAACAAATCATTAGCCAGACATAATGACGATGTTATGAATTAATTAATGCATTTTGCAAATCTCTTAAGTGGTAACAATATGTAGCTTATCTTCTATCTTTTAATGTTTCTATTGAAGTGGTGCAGGCCTTTGGATGTGGGCCCAACGCGGATTGGTTGGTGTTAAGTTATAAACATAGGCTTTTGAATATCACTCCCTAATGCCCATTTAATATAATTAAAATAACAGACATGGTTAAAGATTTTTTTTTTACATGAAAATTAAATGAAAAAAAGGATATATTATTATTACGTCTTATGTAATATTAATTGCTTTTTTATAAAATTTTAGCTAATAGAGATATTCTACAACGTCAGAGAAGAACTAAAAGCGCAACTTAATCATTCGAGTGAAATAATTACGCGCCATAAATCGTTATAATGTATTCGGATAGTCTTTCTTACAAATTCATCGATATTCACGCACATCCCTAGTACGTAGCTGGACGTTTCACCGGCACGTACAAACCGACAGTATTATCAGAATAATGACAGATCTCGAGTCTCGAGACCGCGGTACGTGAGGCAAAAATACCGCAAGCAAATACCACGCCGCTCTGAGTGACACAAATAATAAACATCACTATAATAATCTTGGCGGGAATAATATAAAAAAGTGCATTCATGGGTAAGCATCGATTCTGCCAACAAATAGGACGGAAAGAAATTTAAAAATGGAATTCGTTACTTTTTTGTTTTTTAAAGACGAAGGAATACCTAATATTGCAGCCGTGCTAAAGACTTATAAAAGCAAATATGCTTTATTAAAACTTAGCTTCACGAATGGGAAACCTATGATGCTAGAAGGACTTTTCAAAGAAGTTAAGCTCTATATTTCCGCATATAGATACTCTACGACACACTAGCAGTCTGATGCTACGTGTTAAAAATGTATCGCTTGTCCTAATAAACATGATAATACCTTTTCTTATTCCATTAATTATTTCCAGTGATATTTATTTCAAGTATGCTCTTCAGTAAAAGAAAAATTGTTTACTCAAAAAGAAGCTTAGAAAAAAGTAAAAATCTAAAAAAATCCCATCTATTGTTTTTTCTTTACTATTTTAACTTACTCAATAAAAACTAAATAATACTAAAATGATTTTTTACAATACCAAAAAGGCCATTTTTTTTAAATTATGATATTAATTTATATTAAAAAATAAAATGTAGTTCCTATAGCCCCTTTAGCGGTGACGTTTGGCGTATGAAGCTTCTAAGGATGTATAATAATAAATGGATATCGATCGAGACAGCTTAATAATCGATATGATAATAATTTGGTTGAAATAGAAAGCAACTACATTTTAATTAATAAATTTATCTTATTCCGGTGAAAATTTGACTGAATCGTCTCATATTTATGACTCTATAAAGAAAAAGCTATTATATAGTATAGTTTTAAAACTACATTCTATTTATAGATATATCATTTATTTATTGTTAAAAAAAAATCAAAAGTCATAATATTACAATGAATATTAAAATCGGCGACCGATTTGTTACATTTCATTAATTGATTCTATCAATTATAAAGGTTAAAACCTTTTTGGCAATCTCTATGACACAACTGTTTAATTTACGCGCCAAGTTTCAAATATTTTTTAAAGTTAACGTTATAATATAGGGTAATTTTTAAAATGTAAATTACATAGATGACTAATATTACAAATGTTTTGGAATTTATCAGCTTGAAATTGATTATTAATCTGTGTCTATGCTATGTCATAAGGATTAGAAACTCTCCGTCGTGGCTAATGCACAAACCGTGCGAGCCAATAAAAAAAAAAGGATTAGAATCTTAGTATAATATTTTTTTTCTCTTTATTGTTTAAAATATAAGTTCACAACATTTATAACACAACATAATATAAGTATGTCTATTGTATTTAATTTTATTTCTTTATAAATATTGTATGGTCTATTTAATACCCTATAAGTCTGTCAA
Source organism: Calamotropha paludella (assembly GCA_927399485.1). NCBI lineage: Eukaryota > Metazoa > Arthropoda > Insecta > Lepidoptera > Crambidae > Calamotropha > Calamotropha paludella. The sequence continues at coordinate 7,267,651 of OV656830.1, read as the reverse complement.
TTCTTAAAATTGTATACTTTATTTATACATCGATCTCACCAAAGTACTAGAATAAAAGCAAAGAGGTTTTGATCAAACGATTACAAACCTTTTCGCGGCCTTGAGTATGACTCATCGTAGCGTTCTAAGCGGCCAAATTAGATAGGCCCTTCCCGCTTCTAGTGGGTTATGAAACAATAAGCAATACACCTTCCCGTTGAGAGGTCAATGTAATTCAGTCGGATTGCTGTTTGATAAATGTGCTGCCATCTAGTTTATGAGAGATAACTGAGCTATGATTTCATAGCTATTGACTTTTTGAAAATAACATATTGCCTTTTCTGTATCGTACTAGTTACTAAGCAGCATTTATTGGGTTATTCTCTAAGAGATTAAAGCGTTTGCTTGTATTGTACAACACCATGTGCCTACCTATTTGCTGATGCCAATCTAAGTAGCTAAGACATTTGAGTAATGGAAATCTGCAACTACGCTGGTTTAAACCACAAACACAAAGAAACAAGACGAATGAAAAATTTCAACATCTTATACATATTTTATTATTGTCTCTACGTCTAGGTCACGTACCTTCCTTACACCTAAATGGGAACACGACAGGAATAAAAACAATCTTTTTTACCCACCCATTACGGATTTGTGAGTGTTAACAACATCGAATGCTACCAACAAATTTGATAAGACTCTTAAATGAATTAAATTGGCAAGTAGCTTAATTACATGTAGTAGGTAGGAGTAGATAGGATATGGTGATTTTTTTTACAGTAAAGTTTAAGATAAGGTTAGCTAACCACAATTTAATTGGAGCGAAGCGAGCGAAGCTCCCATGGCGCAATGTCTGTTACGCCATAACTTCCAGAGTTTTTAACCGATTTTAATATTTTTTATGTGGAATCGAATCAACAGGTTTAGGACCAGATTGTGACGGAGTTTGAAATTCGCAAAAATTCCCATGGAAAAAAATTGTTTTTCCTTTTAGGTATTACGCTCCGCTCCAATATATGGTGCTAGCGTAGCTTTATGCTTAGCGACTGCATCGCCTAGTATGAAAATCTTCCGACGAATCTTTTGACGAACAGACCATAAATAAAAATGTGATTAATTTTAGATGGTTATGGCAAAATGATGGCAATGGCGAAGAATAGCACCAACGCATTAAACTTAAGGGTGTCATAAATGACGACTCATGATATTGAAGGCAACAACCATACAACTTCCGTAGATCACAAACCGGACAACAGCGTTTTCCGAATTATGATCCTTACTCCGATCTCCAATCCGCCGGCAAGCAAATTCACCGTTTTTAGGGAAGGCTTCCGTCTAACAATAGACGTGTTGTGACTGAGATGAGTTGTCTTTCTCGTCATGCCTTGTTTCGCTACTGCAAATTCAGTTTGATAACCTTAACCCCTTAAAACTCGAGAGCATTATATCATGCGCGCGACAACGATACCTAAAATCCGCGAGCATTATATAATGCTCTATAGCGCGCAGTCTGATTTAATCCTTATTACGGCTTTGGTAATGGTTCTTTTTGATTACATGACATTTTTTCTCCGATAGAGAGAGAAATAACGCATCTATACATATAAATAAAATTGGAGTGTCTGTTTGTAATAATGTAATAACCGTTTTTTTACTACATGCATATGAATATTTATACGGTACATACACCAGAATAACATTTTTTACAATTTTTGTCTGTCTGTACCGGCTAATCTCTGAAATGGCTGGACACATTGTGACGGGACTTTTCTTAGCAGGTAGCTGATGTAATAAAGAGTAATTTAGGCTACTTTTATTTTAGAAAAAAAAAATATTTTAGAAAAATAAAGTAATGTTGCAATGGTCCACGCGGGCGAAGTCGCGGGCGGCCGCTAGTTTAACATAAAGCTGGGCTTCAAGGGGGTGAAGTTGTATTCAATGAAATCCACCGAGACTTTGACAGAGCCGTCGAAATTTTACAAGTATTTCTTAAGCTGATGCCAGTATTTTTAATGTAGGTATTACTAGCTACAACGTCGATCTACTTAATCGGAAGAGCACTCGCCCGGACAGCGACGGATGTGGATTTGAGTCCTGCCTCACATTTAAGACCAGTTGATTTTTTCTTGTAATATCATTTATACTACTGGTGAGACACACTTAGTTACAGAAAGATCGATTGTTCTTAGAATCAGTTCGGATACGAATGCAAAATGCACGCGGTCCAACCGTAAAATTGCAGTGGTTCTGCATTCTAATATTTATTGCAAAATGTTATATACTTAGTAAAACTTGTACACATCTATCAAGTCGGTTGTCCAGTTTAATGATCTATAGGAAAATCGATATCCTGTCATGCCATTCGTTAGAAACTTGTTGACTGATCAAGGATATCTTAACGCTACGATTTCTCGTGATATATACAATATAATCTTGTTTTATTACGTTCGAAAACTACCAATGCTGGTTTCGAGCCTATCTCTCTTGGCTGACGGACCAGTAACTTAAATATCCCCAGTGAGCGATTTAGGTATACGAACTTTTTGCATATAAAGTAATGCCATCTGTTACAACTCATAAGAACTGCGTAAGCAGAGTCGTTTTGGACTACGGGATAACCTGGTATGTGCGTAAATACGAATGATTTTTTTTATGATAATTTTATAGCAACAAACCATTTACTACACTTTGATTTTAGCCGAAAGTCAGAGAAGCATTCATACATATCAACTGCAAAGATTAGTTCCTCGTAACCAACGCGTATGTGCAATTTAAGTTAGACATTGGGTCGGTCCTTAATCGATAATTGGATTAGAATATATATTTTAATATTATTTAAAAAAAAATTTGCTGGCAATTATCACCTTAAAGTGTTACTTCTGCCAGTGTCAACTTTTTACTGTTGCTTATAAAATTTTTTGATAAATGTAAATGATCATGAATTCATTAAAGATGGATAATAATAGAAGATTTACAAGGTTACAGAGTTGCGATTTACTGAAATCTCTCTAGAAAACGTGGGAACTCATTTTAGGCGGGAAGGTGAAGGCCCGTACCCTACAAAAAACCGTTCCATGCCATGTCGTTATCACTCAAGTACGGTTGCAGTCAGATATCAGAGACTATGATATCAAAATAATCTATAATAATCATACCAGTGCGTCCGTGCAGCAAGTTCTATAGAGAAATAGCATGACCTCCGCCCTTATATTGGAATGCTACAACACATTCCAATCGTGTAGATGTCGATGTGTCGATAATGTAACTCAGCAATGGATTAAGGAATACAGGAACTCTCTCGGTAACTATACAGTAGATGAACTAGCTAGGGCTAAAATACAATCGGTACGGTGCGGTACGGTACGTAAGTATACTGTTTTTAGGCAGTAGCGGTTCCAGTCCCTAGACTGGACCCTACAACTGAAGTAAAAACAAACCTACCTAGTGAAAAACAATGAAAGTTGTTGACAAAATGAATGCAATTCCGAAGGCATCTGAAATGGTTGCTCGCAAACTCATCAGATTTAATAGGTACAAAATCCGTCAGTACCATTATGCTGGACAAAAGGTATATCCATATCCTTTTTGTATATATGTCAAAGTGTATACAAAATTTCATGATTTTCGGTTAAGGCGTAAAAGTGTAACAAATAAACAGACTCACGATACATAATATTCGTCAATATTTGTAACTTTTTAATCGCATTTTTTTTTACAGTACACAACGAGTACAGTTAACAAAACATCTTAAAACAGTGTTATGTGTTTCTTGTTACTTATTTGTTTTAGTTATTGTCAGTGTTAGTTTTAACATGATTGTTTGTTTGATTTTAATGGAATAAAAAAAATAATAATATTTGGTTTATATCTGAAGACACTGTTTACTTTCTGATTTAACGTGTCTTATACGATTGTTAAGCGAAAATCCGTTCTCACGCATTCATTCCCGAAACGTTGAAAATTTCAAAAAAATTGTGACTAATTCGAAAATAATTGCGTACGACTTCCGGCTAAAGAAAAAAATACACAATTGCTCTCTTGCGTGTTCAAGAAACAATGGCTTGAATAAAAAAAAACAATGTGATTTCTTTCGATTTTTTTCGCATCGAAACAGGTTGATGCAGTCATGTTGAAGGTATTAAGTTTTTGTTTGTATTTACGAATTCTCCTGTAATATTAAGATATTTAAATGTTATTTGTTGTTAAATCAGATAAATTTGAGAGTTTTAAAGAAATAAAACTAAAGTCTTACAAACATAAAACGAAGATAATATAATTTCATAAAAAAAATTAACATTCTAAAATTCAACTACTTCAAATCATTTTCTTCCTTTAAAGATTTAAAATATACATATATATATATATATATATATATATTTTTAAGTTGAAACTTCTAATGATATGTAAAAAGTTATTTCCACACATAAAAACTAGACACTGGCAGAAGCAACACTTTATAGTTTAAAAATAAAGTACTGCCTCGAATACATTTTTCGGCTAATTTATTTTCAAATTAAAACCTCTTTATTTCAAATAGTTCTTCTTTGACTTATTCTGTTTAATAATTACAAATAACTCACAACAAATAATTAACTCTTCTACTCCAATTTAAGTTTATTGGGGTTAAACCATACTAACCCTCAATAGTATCTTATTACAAAATAATGATCACGGTAACAAGATCTCATCACAAATAACACTGTATCATTATTCACAATAATTTTCTCATTGTTTTACTAAGTTTAGAATACAAAGCTTTGATATGAATATGTTTTGTATTTGTTTGTTTACACATTTATGTGTAAATGTTAATTATTACTAGAATTTAATACTTTGTAATCTCAAAAAGAAGATCTATGTAAGAATAATTGAATTAAAAACTAATATATATCTATCTATAACAATATATGTCATTGCTATATGTATGATAGCTTAATACTTGAGAACGACTTGACCGATTTCACAGATTTCTTATTTGTTATATTTATTACTAGCGGCCGCCCGCGACTTCGTCCGCGTGGAACATTGCGACATTACTTTATTTTTCTAAAATAAACGATTTTTTCTAAAATAAAAGTAACCTAAATTACTCTTTATTACATCAGCTACCTACCAAAAAAGTCCCGTCAAAATGCGTCCAGCCATTTCAGATATTAGCCGGAGCAAACAGACAGACAGACAAAAATTGACAAAAATGTTATTTTGGTTTATGTACCAACCGTATATTCATATGCATGTAGTGAAAAACGATTATTTCAATATTACAAACAGACACGACAATTTTATTTATATGTATAGAGAGTCAGAACAAGTTATATACTATAGAAAATTCGGAAATTTGGCTGAAACTTCATATGAAAATATTAATGAAAATTTAGTTTGACAGTTTAGCTGACACGTCTTTTTATAACAAAAAGACAAATTACTTACTAAATAGTAATAAGAGTTAGCGATATCTATCATATCATTTGTGCATTCAAAACCATGACATTCATTTTAATGAACCATTTAATGTCAAAATTACACACTGGCAGAAGTAACACTTATTTAGTTTTTATGTTGTCATCATAAAAACTAAAAAGAAGCAATATTAAAACGCAACAAAAACAAAAATGTAACCAAACAAATCTATTGATAAAAAGATTGAATAGAAAAAGTAAACACATCAATAATTACAAACCATTCTCTCAAACTCAACAGGCTAACATAAAATTACCATTCTATTCAATTGAGATAATATAATAAAAAAATCAGTATCATTTTTTTCTTCTTAGGGGGTCCATGATTGAAAGCATGTGTTGGAAATAAAAGAGGTCACCATAACAACGCCCTAGGCCGATTTAGGAGGAACTTTGAGAACAACCAATTACAATTAGGACATTATTCTGTTAGGGCAACATCGTCATTGTAACAGAGACGGAGTAAGGGATTTTGTGGGGCGCCTTTATCTGTATAGTAAGTCTTTTTATGCCATTTTGATTAAAATTGTTGTCTTTGGTTATATCTAAAGTTATCTTTAAAAATTATCTTCATTGACTTGTACGTTTAAAAGTATTTAGAGATAAATTAAATTACTGACATAGAAAAATTAACATTATAATATATAATTAGGACTAGTCCTAATTTATGAACTTAATGACTATCTTCTCACATTTTTTCTAATATTATTAATTAGTTATTCTCTCGTATTGGAACTGGACTGTTTTCAAATTTATGGGTACTTGAACTTCTATGAATATGAAGTTCTATCAAAAACTTAATGGAATTAAATAATTGAATAGTTACCAATTAAGAATTAAATTATATTACAATTTACTTTTCAAAAAATTTCAAGTTTTTATAAAGAGTTTTATAAAGAAATCCTTTTAAATATAATTAGATTAAATACTTGATTTGTGAAAAAATATTATTTCTTTGGAACTGTGAATAAAACAGTGCCTTAAAAACTAAAGTCCGTACCTGTACTAGTGCCCCTTAATTGCCCCATTGAATAGAGATCTTGTTAATCAAATTATTATTGTAAGTATTAATATGATAGTCATTTTTTTTGAAGAACATACTATTTATTTTTGTCCAGTTAAAGTCAATTATTAAATTGACAAGTTAATGGCATCAATTTCAGACTATATCACACTTATTAGTTAAGCAGATGATGGAAGAGGATGACAAATTATATTTGGCCTGTTTTTTTCTTTTTCCCAGTTAGCAATACCAATAATCAGATATACATACTTATAATCAAGTTAACGACAACACAATATATATTTTTAATTTTTAATTGTATTTTAATAATTAAAATTATTTTAATACCTTAATACCGACCATATATGTCCTCTACTGTTCAAAAAACATGAGAAAAATAGTTATATATTCAAATAATGCGTGAAACTCCTACAAGTGTTCGGCAGAGTAGGATCACACCACTTCTTCACACTTAAGTGTCGTAATAGGCAACTAATGATACTATAGGTAATCACCGAACAATTCCCGTAGACCATAAAATAGACAGTAGTATTTAACGAATGTGGAAGTGCGGAGATTATGGCGAAACCCATTTTTGAAGGAGATTTTCGTTCACCAGTAGACGTCTTTCAGCTGCAATAATGATAAACTCTTACTGAGAACTGGTTATTGAAATTCTCTTCACACTTAAAGAGTATCGTAATAAGTGTCTAAAGATACTATAGGTATCACACCGAACTCCTCCCATCAACCACAAAATGGGCAGCGGCGTTTACCGAATTCTAGTCTTTTACTGAAATCTCCAAGTCGCCTGCTGAAAGTGGAGATTAAGCCCCCCATTTTTGAAGAAGGTTTCGTTATAGCAATACAAGTCTTTTAGCTGAAACAATGATAATACATACTTGCTGCACGGGGCACGATTCAGCGCAAAACTAAAAGGCAGAGGCAGTAATTGGTAAAGAGCACGCTTCATACCTAAGCTCACCGCCGCAAAGTTGCCTGTCTATCGGTCTTTTACAGACTGTATTTTGGAGAGTGTGCTCAGGAGCTGCATATGCTCATACCACCCTCTCCTTTTTTCCATCGGCCACGCACTGCGGGCTACAAATACAAATAACAAGAATACTTTGAATTGGAATTCACTTTTAAGCTCATAGGCCTGTGTCAGGAGACTCCACTCTTCCATAAAAGCTACCACCCTTTTTTGGTTGCTATTCCCATCTGTCGCACCAAGCGTTTCTCAACATCATTTATAATGTGCACGTTAAAGAAGTAGAACTCCCTTCCTGCGTCTGTATTTTCTAGTACTTATAACCCATCCGTTTTAAAAGCCAGGGTAAATAGGCACCTTCTGGGTCTGGCTCGTTCCATCGTGGATCCGATCTTGGCCCCTGGGCTTGATTAGGATCAAGAGCGAATCCATTTAAAATTAAAAAAAAATTACCTCTTGCTCAGGATAGGTTATTGAAAATTTTCCATTTTGTTTTAACCTAATTTGTCTTTTCTATTTATAGAGTTTACAGCTTAACGTTTAAGGGATGACAGAAATTATTTATAACGAAAAACCTAAACATAACACCTCATAAATTTGTACATATAGAATATAAAATATCTACACAAGAAGTGAGCAAAGGTGTCTCTCCGTCTGAATTATTCAATAAAGTGCCTCATCGGTGCTGATACGAATAAAAAAATACATTTTTGTATAATTTTATCGGTCATATATTAATTTTAAGTGATCTCCCTTTGGAGCAGGCATTCAATCATTATTATGCTGCATAAATCTTTAATGATATTATTTATTATTTGAATTATATCATCTTGATTATACTCAACAGCAGGGTTATAGGACATATCCTGCGGATAAACACTAATGGAAGCCATAACTAACCTCGTGAGACCTCTAGGTGAGTTATCCTTCCCTAAAGTGGATTGCTGAGCGCTAACAATTGGAGTATGGAGAAGTAGTCGTGATAGAGTACAATAGTACCAATCATACATATTCGGTGGTTTCGTAAAGAACGACTAATGATACTGGAGGTAATAAAGGTACCTTCCAGTAGACCATACATTGGGCAGCAGCCTTTTTGGAATACTAGTCTTTTACTGCAGTCTTCAGCCCGTCTGTTTTGGGAGGCTTTCGTCACGGCTAAAACTATGAACGATTTCATATTAAGCCGGGAGATATTGTGCCTTCAGAAGCACAAAGGAGAAGATTTATATGATTATGATTTTTTTATTATAAACTAGATGGCGCTGTAGCGCGTAGAAACATGCTATAAACAATAGTTTTTGCGGGAGTACGTAAGGGCAAGTTTAGTTTTGCAATGTTAGGATAGCGAGACAATATGAAAACAAACACGCACACAAAAATATTGTCATAATATAATTAGGATTCCTTTTGATAATAAAACCCAAAAAAATGCATGGGATCCGGGTCTCAACAAGTAGTATGTATATAAAAAATCGGTCAAACTAAATAATAAACTATAACTGCTGAAATCAGCAGTTCTCAATTCTAAGGCGGTTCACACACTAGAACTGCGTCCCGCCGCGGTGCGCGTAGCGACAGAAAAACGCGCCCCCGCGCGGAGGCGCAGATCTGCCTAACTTAGCGGTTAATCTGCTTCCCCGCGCAGATTTTCAATACAAGTTGACCTTACTTCTTCACGCCCCGCGCTCCCGCGCAGAATCTGCGCGCGGGGCGCCTACCCGCGCGTTCCCGCGTCGGCAGTATGTTGTCATAGGCGTGTTTTCTATATTAATTGAGATACTTGCATACAACAATAAAATCTGCGGCCACGCGCTACGCGACGGGGCGCGGTGCAGTGTGTTGACCGCCTAAGTCTCATAGTTTGGTAAACAGAAAATACAAATGATTTGACGTGAGAAAACATCGACAAGAGAGTGATGCTGATCACAGATTAGGTATGAAGATAACACCTCTAAGTTTATGGTCTTCACAGAGTTTTTACTGAACTTTTTATTATACATACTATTTTATGAATTAACTAATCTATAATTATTTATGTTTTATTAAATCAAAATATGCAATTCTGAAATTATTTCCTTTTTCCTACATTGCAACAAGTGCAGGTTCAAACTGAAAATCACCATTTCCTAACGAAGGATAATGAAAAGAATTTTTAAAACATTAGGAAGAGCAACAAAACCGTTCACTGTAGATTACAATTTGTCGCTCTACCTATGTTGTATTTTGGTTGATAATGCATGAAGTCTACAAGTGTTGAAGGAGTTCAAGCCTGCCTTTGTCATAAATATATTTTAAAGCTAATATTGATTATCTTTATCCATTAAAAAAAGAAAAAACAAATATTGACACACAGAGAAAACAAAAGGGGTCGTATAAAACGTGTTTTTTATTTCAATTCAGTACCTTTTTTTTTATTCAGAGTGGGTTCGCTCTTGATCCCAATCAAGCCCGGGGGCAAAGACAGAATCCACGATGGAACGAGCTAACCCAGAAGGTGCCTATTTACCCTGGCCTTAAAAACAGACGGGTTATAAGTACTCGGAAATACAGACGCAGGGAGGGAGTTCCACTCCTTTGCTATGCGCATTATAAAAGAAGTCGAGGAGCGCTTGGTGCGGCAGGCAGGAATAAGGACCAAGAAAGGGTGGTAGCCCGCAGTGCATCTGGATGTCCGATGGAAGAAAAGTGATGGCGGTATGAGCATATGTAGCTCCTGAGCACATTCTCCAAAATACAATCTGTAGAAGACCGACAGACAGGCAACTTTGCGGCAGTGAGCTTGCTCTTCACCAATTTGCTGTCACTAATGAGCCTCTCAGCTCTGCGCTGAATCGTGTCCTGTGCAGCAAGTTGGTATTTTGCTGAGCCATCCCAGAGGTGGCTGCAATATTTCATGCGAGATCAGACTTGAGCTTTATAATTTTTGATTTCATTACAAAAATAAGAAACTTATCAAAATATAAAAAAATGGTTGTCTGTAAAGTCTGTTTACGGACGATAATTTTACTTGATATCTTCATAAGAAAATATTGATGAAAAATTGCATACTTTTATGAATTCAATTGAATTATTGTCACTGAATTATCATTATCTTGTATAATACAAAGGAGTTCATTGGAAATTATTATTTTTCGATAAATTAACATTAAGTTGTTCGAAACAATGGAAACTACATTAACTTTTCACTTCATGAAGTGGAAGAGAGATAGATGCGCCACAACTCGAACGCTTAGGCCGATCGTCGCTTGTTCCGCGCTCTCACTTGCACGCGGAACGTTACACTTTTTCGTGCGTGCAGCTGGCGTTCATCGATTTGTAAGACGTTATCACGTCAAAAACAACAACGTTAACACGTGTGTGTGTGTGTGTGTGTGTGTATATATATATATGAAACCAAAAACGCACTCAGCATACAAGTATGTTGCAGCATGGACATCACCTGCGTTACCTTAATTCTGTTTTGTGGTACTTATAAATAAATAATCTAATTCAGAGGTATTTTTAAGAAATTCTAGCTAATACAAATTCTTTCTGACATGAGAATGTCATGACTCAGATTTATATCGAGTAACACTTATCAATCAAACTTAATTATTACTGTAACCTATTAATTTTCATATTTTATGATTTTATCGATAATTATAATGTACACGTATACCATTATATGACACATCGATAACGTAATATAATTCATTATATATGTATACATATGTAATATACATATATTAATTATAAATGCATTGTGTGTTTTTACAGTCTGTTCATCCTAACTTGTCCTATTTGGTAAACAATCGTGGCACTATTTTTTTTTTAAATGCAACATTAAAAATCAACTGATATCTATCTAAGTTTGTTTACCAATTAGGATAAGTTAGAATGAACAGCCTTTCATCTTATAGGATTATAATTTAATAATATTTATTGCTTTGTCAGCAACTAGCTAAGCTCTGTGTGAGGATTGTATTATGGATTCTAGAGTAACGGAAAGACATACTATATCACACTATATGATACATAGAAATGTAAATATTTTTGAATACCAATGACTCAGGTACAAATGCATGTAGTCATCCATCTACTAGGAATGGAACCCGGAGCCCTTTGGCTTCGCAGGTAAGGTTACTCCCGCTCGGAAAAGATGTTCATCGTTATTTAAGTAGTATATCTATGTATGTTACCTAAGTGGAAGGATGTCATTTAGTGTCTATAAACGCATGGTTTCTCCCTGAATGATAGTACTTATTTGAATGACATAGAATTGATTTTAGTTTAAATTTAATTTCACTCTCAATATCCTTGGAGTTTTGACTCAATGGACACAACTATTTTATAGAACTCTCGCTAAAAAAAACAAACTTTCAACCAGTATCACTCTCTGGCCGAAATCGCATGTCCGTGCGTCGGTTGCACGTAACATCCAAGGCGGCCCGAGATAAAGACATTTTGCGAATACCGCGAACATTTTCACCCACAGACTAAAAAAAACGCGGCCATGTTTTACCAATCTGCTGTTGCGAAGTTTACGCGCGAAACAAGAAATTTAAAAAGAAACAAGTTGGCACTTGGAAATTGTCTTTGAAATTTTTAGTCTGTGGAAAAACGAAACGACAGTTTTTCTAATGTAAAACTCGTTTAATTATAGCTGTTTTTGTTTATATGTGTTTCACTCAACATGCTGAGCTGCGAGAAATAAGAGGAATAAACAAAGTCAATGTAAAGTTTTTGGAATTAACATAGATAAAGAAAAAAAAATGTGATAAAACATGGAATACTTATCTTAAATGCTTGTTTATCTATGGAAAAACTGTCACAACGAACAAATAATTAGTTAAGCTAATTATTTATTACCCTTACACTTCTGAACATTTTGGTACAAACAAGCACAATTTTTTCGTATCAGAAAGAGGACAGCGTTTCGCTCACTTACAGCCAAGAGTTTATTTGTGTCAGTGAACAGAGAAAGATATAGAGTATCCCTCTAACCACTCCATAGTATATGAGATATATTTCAGAAAAAATCACTTAACGTATACGACGGATTTCTTTTTTGTAATAAGAATTTCTTTTCTTTTTAAAGAAGTATTTTTTTACGTTAGTGGTCTCTTTTTTAGTTTGAAAATGTACAAACCGTGTGCTGTTTACTACAAAAGGGGCTTATAATACTAGAGGTATTTACCGTAAATCCTCCATAGACTCTTAAATGGGCAGCTGCAAGTTATACACCATGGTTTTTTAATGTTGTCCCAATTCATCCATATTTTGGGTAAGGTTTCCATCGAGCAGTGGACGTTCTTCGGCTGAGATGATCATAATGTATAAACCAAATGCTTCAGATAGAAACTTTATTCAAGACAATCATGTTTATATAATCGTAGTTAATGAGTTTTAATTGACGTATCTATACTAATATTATAAAGCTGCAGAGTTTGTTTGTTTGTTTGAACGCGCTAATCTCTGGAACTACTGGTCCGATTTGAATGATTCTTTCAGTGTTGGGCAGTCCATTTATCGAGGAAGGCTTTAGACTCTAGAACATCACGCTGCGACCAAAAGAAGCGAAGCAACAGTGAAAAATCATAATAACAGAAATTGACGCGGACGAAGTCGCGAGCAACAGCTAGTCAGTACATATGTCTCCTATAAATAAGAAAAGTAAAAAGTTATTTCAATGTGCCCTTTATCAGTACATTATATTATGACAATACTTTGTGTGTGTGTGTGGTTTTGTTACCATATATAGTTACCACAAGCCTAAGAATAACAGTTTTTATAATCAACTAGCTGACCCAGTCACGCGTTGCTGCGGCATGGTAATTTTATTTTTCTAAAATAATAGTTTTTTTTTTAAATAAAAGTAGCCTGACTTACTCCTTATTACATCAGCTACCTGCCAATTAAAGTCCCGTCAAAATCGGTCCAGCCATTTCAGAGATTAGTCGGAACAAACAGACAGACAAAAATTGTAAAAATGTTATTTTGGTGTACGTACCGTATATATATTCATATGCATGTAGTAAAAACGGTTATTTCAATATTACAAACAGACACTCTTATTTTATTTATATGTATAGATTAACGTTACCATAGCAACGCGTGGTCGGGTCAGCTAGTCTTATTAAACATAAAATATCGCTTTATTAAATCACTACATAGTATAAAACAAAGTCGCTTTCTCTGTCCCTATATCCCCATGTATGCTTAAATCTTTAAAACTACGCTACGGATTTTGATGCGGTTTTTTTTTATAGTTAGAGTAATTCAAGAGGAAGGTTTATATGTATAATACATGCATAATATAGTAGGGCATTGCATCCGTGCGAAGCCGGGGCGGGTCGCTAGTAATATTATAAACACAAAAAAATTAAAACAATCAAGTTTGTCAAAAAAACGATCCGTAAGCTAAAAAAATAAAAAACATGTTCACTCTACGTCATTCATTGTCCGGCCAAGGTATGCAGTTTTATACAGGCTACCGTTTTTTTTTTAAACACAGACTAGTTTCATGCACGATGGTAAAACATATTAATATTGATATCAACTTTCAATTAATTTATTTTACCGATTAAGTTGTAGGTATGTTCTTCATATAGGGTTTCATGTATCAATTCGGGAAGTTATTTAACCAAGGCTATATTTGGTACCGTATCAATACATATGGTCATATATTTTTAAATATTTTGCCAACGTAGATACCCCATTATATACACAAATAAAACTTCTATATAACTACTAAAAGTTTGAGTAAATATGAAATTGTTTAAATTTAGTCACTAAAAACAAAATAATTTTAACTTACTCAGAAACACGTACTAATTAATATTTTAAAACATTTTTTGAAAAAAGAAAACTATATAACTTCTCTATATAAAAGGGGCTCAATTTCAATTAAAAGAAAAACCTAACGCATCATTCACATCGACCTTAATGACTTAAAAAAAAAAGAAAAATAGTCTTGCAAACTCTATGTAGCGTACCTATTCCAATTTTAAATCAGCATTCGAAATTCGAATAATCAAGAAAATCCTATTCACACAGCATACGTCCATTCTAACATAACTCGTCCCCGCATAACGCGATTCAAGACAGGACAAGACTGTTTTATTCTTGGTTCTTAGTGCTATGCGTGATATGTTCGTTATGTCTTTGTGGTCGCCGCGGTATCTCAGAGAATACCACCCTTCTGAGTAAAAACGGTCTTACGAAATATGTACTAGGTGCATATGTGTTCTCGGTATTCAGCGTATTAATAAAATTAAATAATCACATGTGTTTTATTTGAAAATGGAAGGCAAAAGTTCATTAAACTTTGACCAAAGAGTTTAGTTAAAAAAAGTAGAGACATTTTTGAGCAATAAGTTCTTATTCAAATCTTATTTATATTTTAATAGTATTGGTTGATTTTTGTGTTGTAATAATCAGTAGAAACTTTCATGTTTAGAAAATGCAACATTACGGTACAATGAAAATTCACTCGCTTTTACTAAACATACCGTAGAGTCAGCAAAAAAATCGAAAGCTAAATATTTTCTTTATAACATATTTTTATAACGCTATTTTATTAATTTGATTATAAATACTTACTTGAATAAATGTAGGATTAAAGCAGAAATGTCGTCTTTATGACACATAATAAAGGCATCGTAAACTGGTTTCACTGCTTTTATTTTTTCTTGAGAAAATAAATATTAGATTATAATTAGCAGTATATACTTATTATAATTTTTATAATAAGTAATATACTGCTTTGAAATTCATAAAAATAAAAAAGTAATGCCAAAACATTGGCTCTATAGGATTTACCACAGAAACAAAAAGCGCGCGTTTTATGAAATTTTTAATTTTTATGGAATTTTTTATATTTACTAAACTTTATTTTTTTATAATACGCTCCGTTCCAATATACGGTGCTAGCATCGCCTAGTTTTAGTATGTTTCTCACCAATCTGCACTGAGTTAGTTATTCGCTATAATGGTGTATTCATACATGGGGAGAGCCTGTCCCTAGCAGTGGAAACGGTAATAAGCTAAAAAAGATGATAAAGATACTGTATAAATATGTCTTACTAATCCATTTTTATTTTTAACTAGCGGCCCGTCCCGGCTTCGCACGGGTGGACAAAATTCTTTAAATTTTTTGTAGCATTCAATATAGCCTATGACACTCAGCAATAATGTGCCTTTCTATTAGTGAAAGAATTTTTAAAATCGGTTCAGTAGATCGCGAGATTACCCCTTACAATTTAACAAATATACAAACACACAAACTTTCCTTCTTTATAATATTAGTATAGATAAACTTCTTAAATTATTGAAGAAGTGTTTTTTTTAAATAAAGGAATATTCAATTTGTAAAAGTCTTTACTGCCTTCGAGAATGTAATAATTGATTTATATTGAATGTGTTTGTGTGTGTGTGGCTCATGTATTTGTTTTATGTAACAAATTTTTAAGATTTTCTATAACCCATGACATAATAAACGATACTTATCTATCGCTTATAAATTTATATTATGTTACATTGTCTTTTGCTATTTTTATACTCCGCTTCTTGGTAGTTAAAGCCTAGTGGCATTGAGTAATTTTATACTATTATGTATGCAATGAAGTATAAATAAATAAAAATTGTTATATAATTTCTCCTCTTTTGCGTACCGTACACTCCCTACCGCAACTTCAAAAGCTGCGTGACCGACAAAGTACGGACAGCAGCCAGCAAACGGAGAAGGGAAATAATTTCATTGCGGTCGCCGCTCCATATGGCGCCGCCATTTTGTTTTCCCCTTTTTTTATTCTTTTAAACAATTACATTTGTCAGTTGACAGATGCCTACTTGGTGTATTTTTTTTTATTTATTTCATTGGAAAACACAATGTGTTTCAGTCTGGGTCAAATATTTGAACACGAATCGAATATTTGATATGTCGAAATAAATTAATAAATAAGTTTTTCTACATTGAACCGACCACAGATCGACCATGGGACCTCTAAGTAACGTCACTAAGAAATAACATGATGTGCAGTAATAAGGTATAACTAGAAATCAAGTTGCAGTTCGATAATTTAAGAACTGTCAAATATCTGATCCTTATCTATGAAAAATTTATCACAAATATTTGAATGCAAATCATCTTAAGGCGAGGCAGTATGGGAATTATTCCCTTTGCCTTTTGTCCCTTATGTTAAAAATTAAAAAAAATATACATCCTAATTTTGATTAGGATTCAGAATCTAACATCAGAAACCAGTAGTGAAATTTATGACAATATCCGTTCAAAAGCTTATCAAGGTTAAACATTTTCATAGACACAATAGCGTCTTTGTATATAAAAATGGTCATGGCTTATGATTGATATAATATTGCACATCCCTTCCAAACTGTACGTCGAAACTACGAACCTTGAAATTTGAACGGAAAACGAGAACTTGTTACCATGCCCACCTATGCAGACATTTTTATTGTGTTCTGTGACCGGCGTGTTTTACAACACTCTTTTTGCTGACTTTTTTCTACTAACTATATTATAAAATTAGCCTAAGTTACTCCTTATAACATCATCTATGTACCAGTGAAAATATTATAAAAATCGGTTCAGCTATTTCGAAGATTAGCCAAAACAAACAGACAAATGTGAGACAAAAATTTTATAAACTGTTTCTTTGTTATAAAAACCGTATAAACTTTCTTATCCTTTTTAGAATAAAAACAAAAACTTAAATTAATTTAAATTAATTTATTGTTAAGAAAATAACTGTTAAATTTATATATAAGACATTTACAACTAAAAAAAATCGTTGTCTTCAATTTTTTCTATTAAATATTGCTTTAGATATAAATTAGTGGAGTTTTGTAAATTGTGTGTACTGATAAATTGAACATTCGATCAATGATTTCTAGGTTAGTTGTATAGACGACCGTTTGGTGCAATGGTAGCGATCCTGCCTTTCGCACCGACGGTCCGGGTTCGAATCCCGGTAGGGGCAGATGTTTGTATGATGAATACGAGCATTTGTACTTGAGTCATGGATATTTATATATATTTATATGAATATTACATATCTATGTATTATATATGTATGTTTATCCGTTACCCTAGCATCCATAACACAAGCCTTACAGTGCTTACTTTGGGCTGGGCTCATTGGTGTGAATGTAAAAAATATTTATTTATTTTTTTATTTATTGACTCATGTTATGGGATTGAAGAGTGGTTTTTCTTATTTGCTTGTACGTGTAGTTGAATATCCGGAACTACTGAATTCATTTTAACATTTATAAAATACTAGCGGCCCGTCTCGGCTTCGCACAGTTAGACAAAATTCTATAAATTTTTTCTAGCATTAAATATAGCCTATGTTACTCAGCGTGAATGTAGCTTTCCAATGGTGAAAGAATTTTTGAAATAGGCTTAGTAGTTTTTGCGTTTATTCATTGCAAACATACAAAAATACAAATCTTTTCCTCTTTATAATATTAGTGTAGACATATATCATATTTCGTTTAAACTTAATATTAATTATAAACCGTTTCACTAAAAGTATTGATACAATAATTATTAGTATAAAATACCAAAATATAGTATAGAAAATAGTGTTCACTAAAATCTTTTCTATAATTCTTTAACTGCCTGTCAGATTTCCACCGAAATGATAGTAGTACATTTTCCATTGTTAACCGCCCTGAGTGGCCTGGGTCGAATTGTACCAAATACCAATACAATAACTAAGGCAGGGTTAAGTCATATCGCGCCCTCTGACCCGACTAATCGGGGTGGGGTGGAGAATAGGGTAGGGACACTCTACTTAACGAACTGATCGATATCGATAATTTACTAAGTGTTTCTGTAATTTAAAAAAAGATAAAGCTTAATTTCAATAAAATCTAGATTTTAATCTAGATATATGGTATAAAATGTTTGCGTTTAAAGAAGGATAAAGAACAGTCAACGGTTCGTAAAACTATTCACACTAAAAAGGAATAAGCTCTTTTACATTGGTATAATGTAGGTTTCAACTTTAAATTGTATTAAAGGTTTATAAATACTTAATGATTTTTCTATGTCATTAGTAAATTCCATTTATTTTACTCTTCTTAAAATTAACCATTCTTGTGTTATTATGAAAAGGTTTTAATTATTATTATATAAAATCAAATTTTGAGATAAGCAACTTTATTTTAGAAGTTATTATCACAAAATTTATTTATATACATAAATGTATTACAGTTTGTAAGCTTGCGATGTGATAGCCGTACGTTGTGACAACATTATACACCAAAAGAATGCAATAACTAAAAAAAGAATGGTGTGGTATGCAGATTTAGTTGCAGTCATTTTATCAAAAACCCTTAAAGTTACATAAATATGAAATAATGTACAAGTACCAAATAAAATGGGTAGCTCTACCTTATTTAATATCAGTTGCATAAAAATAAAATCAAATAATGCATCAAGCAATTAAAAACTTGAATGTTAAACTATAAAACGTAAACGCGTGAAGTAGTTTTTCTCAGTAATTATACATATCTGAGAAAAATATTTAAAACTGATTTATACTGATAGTGCGATAGACAAGAATAAATTAATTGATATTAAAGACTTAGATTGAATTAAACAGATTTACGACTACAAATAGGCATTTAATATATCTTTATATGCTTGAGAGCATCTCAATATCTCAGTAGCTACTGCGTTCTGTCTATGATTATGGAGGTAAAATAACTATCATACTGGTTATCCATCGGATGTGTGATCAAAATATATAATTTTGAGCTTCTCTTTGCTTCGGAAGGTACGTAAAGTACTCGGTCAGCTCGAATCAACATTTGTAGTCGTTAGGGTCCACCAATTTGTACCAGGGTCATGGTTAATTGTGGCCCGTTCTCCCCACGTGTTTTTAATAACAGAGAAGGTTAGGTCTAAGTTTGTAGCTTAGCACCGCTGAAATTATTAGCCAGATGTGACTTAAGATTACTTTCAACTATCATACGCAGACCTTAAATAGTCTAAATTTGTTTTTGCTTGTTAAGTTTTTTTACTATTATTTCAGCTGTGACTTTTTTATCAATAACATTGTTAAAATTTAAACATTTACTAGCTGACCCGGTAACGCGTTGCTATGGTAACGCGTATACAATGGAAAAGGGCGGGAAAAAGAGCGAACAGACAAACACACAAACAACAAATTTGTGTTCTTAGATTATAGATTAATACTATTTGATGCTTGTCACATAATTGAACAAAAAATTCTCATTTACATATAAAATTAAATATATACATGCTTACTCGTTTTCCTTGATAATAATATTCCATAAAAATCAATTTTTCTGACACATAAAAACATGTCTCTGTAAATATATAGTAAATATCTATATGTCCAACAGAGATAGTTGTACTATTTATAACTTTAAGCAGTCATCGAAATCACATCAAAATTTAAATCTTTGTCTATGTATCATATGTCTTATTCTTTATATGCTATAAAGAATAAGACATATGTATACATACCTAGTATCGTTCTTACAAGTAAGCACTGTAATACTTTGGACTAGGCTAATTGGAATAAATCTAAGAAATATTGTTATTATTTCTTGCTACTCAAAGAAATCATGATGTATATTGACATATTAAAAAAAAACGCTTATATAGCAAAGCCAACATATAACTATAGTAAAGCAATGCTTACGAGAAATAATTCCAAAAATATTTTTAAGTATAGGCAAAGTCTGTAACATTAATATGCTGCTGTAAGTTGAGCAAACTATTCACTAAACTTAACCGCAATCGTACGCTATTTTAGATAACCAATCCACATTAAGGGCCAGTTTTACCAGTTCCTGATAGATATACAGTTATCTATCATATAATCTGCCATTTAACACTATCTTACAGATAAAGGTTATACCGGCAACATTATCTAACAGTTATTTCTATTTAAGAATTGTGAAACTGTAATTAGCAGTTCATTTGGCAGATAAGTTCCGAATAAGCTATCAGGGACTATACTTTTATAAGTGGTGAAACAGGCCCTAAACGTAATACTTCTACAAGTAACCAAGAATTGGTTGTTTGACACAAAACACAAATTTTTACTATATCAATTTATTTAGTCTTGTTTTATTTTTGATGTGTAACATCTTTCCTCTCGCTTTCCTGCAATTTGTGGGAGTGATTTCATGAAATGGGACGGAAGTGTGTAACAGGAAGTCGCGAAAGCGCGTGCTATTCAATTTGACGAATGAGCGCGCGGTTTAAGAGTTGATCGTCAGATAATACCAACCAATTTTCTGAGAGGTCGGTACTGTCAGCCATCAGCTGTGCACTTAAGTTACAGTGTAAATACGGTGTATAAATATTTAGTTCTTACACTTCCGCGCACATTACACATTAGAATAAAACACTTTTTTACGTATTTTTGCGCATGTTTTATTTTATATTTAATCCTGACGTTTCGACTCCTTTACAGGAGCCGTAAACACAGGATGACTAAGATACTACTACTGTAAGGCTCTTTTTTAATGTATACATTTCTGTCTGCTCTCTTTTTATTTTAAACTTTATTGTTGTGACATTTTTTCTATGTCTATAAAAATGATAAGATAAAGAAAATTGCTGTGTAATTATTGTATTGTAGCAATTCAATGTTTTATTGAGAAAAAATACAATAATTTCATATCCTACGTAGGTATTAAATATATCTTATCGACGCAAAATAATAAGCCTTCAACTAGTTGTACACGTTATTGCTGCGTACATATTAATTATTCAACATTATCAGTTCAATGATTATTTCTGCGAACACTATGGCATGCAATGTCAATATGTCACTGGTACGAAACTCGCCTGTCAGGATTGTAATATTGTGTCAAAGGGATTATTACACGTGTATACCTAAAGGTTGTGATTTTTTCCACAATAAAAGTAAATTAACAGAGTTTTTTTTTTAATTAGTTGTCTTTGAATAGATTTGTTATCGAAAAGAGTTTGTATTGACTTGTCTATACTTAGTGACGACTGAAAAACATCTACAAACTTTTTTGTCGTTGACCTTGCTAAGTTCATTAAAGTCAAATTATAGATCAGATGAGCTTGATAAGGTAGTGGTTAATAGGCTTGTTCTGGTATTTGCATAGGTGAACAAAAATGCTTTATTTTGAGCTGATGATAAATACTGACGATTTCGATGCCACTCAACAAAACTATAGATTATTTTCTGGTAAAAAGTGTCTTTGCTCCAGCACTAAGGCTTATTTATAATTCATAAACAACTTTTCAGTACGTTCGTTGATAAAAATATTAAATTGGCTTCATGCTTAATACAAACCCAATTCATTTGCAGCAATCCAAATTTTAATCTTATTATATCTCATTTCAAGCAAATTCTTTCATTTGTATATTGAAATAAGACCGTACTGAGTAATAATCTCAGTTTAAGTTATGGTTTCAATTAAACTTATAGTAAAACTTACAACATCGATATTTTTTGATTATCGACAAAAATGCCTCATCTCTATCTTAACGACAGTAACGGCCTCACCCTTGGCCCCGCCCCTACACGCCATCCCTTTGTCCCCTATATACCTAATGTGCGTGAGGTTAGGTAAAATACAAATGGAATACAGTGACCAATAATAATTTCATTAGAAACATCGACATTATCTTAATCTTTTCTATCGATATGTTAAGGTATCCCATTATTTATAATTCTAGTTATTTTTTAAACACATCTTTTACAAAATTTAACTTTACCCATTTCCCCAAAACGTGAAACAACTTTCGAATTTGATCTTTGTTAGAGATGAAATAAAGAGTAATTTTCCCTACAAATATCTATTATCGGATATTGACTTCGTCTATGTGATTGTCGAGTTTTTGTTCGATGTAATACAAAACCTCTTTGCAGTTTATTTGATAATTTATGGCCAAGTACAAAAACTTTTCTTAACTGGCATTCTAAGTTTGAATTTAGAAATATTATAATGACATTTCGCAATCAATACTAGACTCATTCCCTTGGAATTTGAGTTGAAGATCGAACGTGTCATGTGGTAGTCGAACAAAAGCGTCTAAATTATTCAAAGCTAAGGAATCGAAAGCGTACTTCCTAATATAAATAAATTACTTTATCGTCTTTTTTTCTTCCACCAGGTCAAGATATGGTTCCAGAATCGGCGAAGCAAATACAAAAAGATGATGAAGGCAGCTCAAGTGGGTGCTCCTCCCCCCAGCTTAGGTCTCGCCCCTGGAAGCCCTCCAGGCAACAACCAGTTGTTACATGGTAAGCAATTTACTTATTTTACCCACGGCACTAACACTAAACTACTGGTAGTAGTCTGGTTTTGATTTTCTTTTTAGCACTACTAGCTCTGCTGTTAAAATATCTAAAATTGGCATTATTCTTTTGAATAAAACAACTTTTTACGGAGTTTACGCATAATTTATTTTATATTTAATCCTGACGTTTCAACTCCTTTACAGGAGCCGATCACAGGATAACTAAAGTAAATGGTCGTGATATATGTATTTTCTACTACCTTCACAATATTTTAATCAGACACGTACCTAACTGTAACTTAAATCTTTATATATAATTCTTCTGTGAGTGTGTATGTCACTGAACTCCTCTTAAACGACTGGACCGATTTTGATGAAATTTTTTGTGTGTGTTCAAGGGGATCTGAGAATGGTTTAGATTCACAAATCAGCCCGGCAGATGGCGCTGCAGACGGTATCTAGGTTATTTATCTATACTGCAAAAATAACAGGCAGGACAACGTCTGTCGGGTCCACTAGTTTTGTTATATAAATCAAATTATTGTTGAGTCGTTATGAAAGTGTGAAGGGTTTGGTGCTTATTTACTCTTGCATCATCATATGGCTGCACGTAATTATACAATACAATACACAACACATTAATAAAATTTTAAATAAGTGTTTATAAACTATTTTTGTCTCGACTTGTAGATATGAAAACGTAGATCTACTAGATTTTATTTTTTATGACAGGAACAAATTCCTTTAATAAAAATTGTTGCGTGTTTGAAAAAAATAAATAAAAAAAAACAAAAAATAGCAAAATAGTTTTTAAACAAATATATTATTTCTTTGCTAGGAGGTGGCGGCAGTTCCAGCGGTTCCCAACATTCTCCGTCAGCGTACCAAGGCGGGCCGACACAAGTGCACTCACCCACGCCCAGTTCAACGCCAGTGTCAGAGTTATCCCCCGGCTTATCACCCACCGGGACCCCATGGGATGTGAAGCAGCCCCCTCAACCTTCTTGGGATGTAAAGGTCGGATATGTAAGAAAATGTTGTAAAAAAATATTAAAGATCATTATTATATTAATGTCAATAACGGTGTTTAGTGCTTTCTCTATAAATTAAAGCAGGAATAAATGCCACCGACTCGCAGGAACTATATCAGTGAACACGCCTAGCGAGTCGGTGGCATTGAACGTGTTAACATTGTCTTCTAAAGTTTCCTAAAAGCAAAGAGTACAAAGCCCATACAGCCTCCTTTACAGTGATTTTTATCTTAATTTGTTAATGATAAATATTTAAAGATTGCTGATTAATGAATGATGGATAAATAATGAGTTAATAATAATAATTATCTCTATCTCAACTGAGGCTACAACCACCTTTATTAGATCAACTTTAACTCAGGTCGAACGAATTCTAGTTGTGGACCCACTCATTACAAAAGCATTTAGCTTATCACGAAGATTTAACGGGAAAATTAATAATGTGTTTAACGTTTTGTTAATATTCTTATATTTTTTAAGTAAAATAACCGCTTTCCTTAAGTTTAAATAAGGTACAAGAACTATGGCGGATTTTTTTAAAAGATGCACTTACGTCTAGAACCGACAATAAACAATACAAACTGAACCGATTTAAAATGTCAATGGAGATAAAATCTTAAGTTTAATAATGAACAAATCCCTATCAATATTATAAATGTGGATGTAAGTTTGTTTGTTATGCTTTCACGCAAAAACTACTAAACTGATCATCATGAAACATTTTACATATTTTCTTGGAGGTATTAGAAGTAACATAGGATACTTTTTATTGAAAATAAATATGCGGGCGAAGCCTCTGGTAAAAGCTAGTGATTACATAAATGAAACGTTGCCATGATAAATAAATTAAACATAAATGTGTCTTTGGACGGTAACATCACTTATAATACATCCTTATTACATATAAAAAATATTTTTCAATATTAAAGTTATGTTTTTTGTTGCAGCCTACGGCAGGTCGGTCGCCTGACGGCACGTCGTGTGATGTGAAGCCTCCACACCAGCAGTCCTGGGATCCGAGGGTTGGATACGTAAGTGTTACAACCTGTTTCATGAAAAAGAAATCTCTCATTTTTTTAAAAGGTTTTTAAATTCAACTTTTAAGATTTTGTCCATGAATTAGATTTATTGGTGTTTCAATCTCTTCCAATAAAAAAATCCTTGATTGATTATCATTTATAGAGCACTTAAAAAACCATAAGATACTTTTACATCGATTGTCCAAACTGTTGATATTATCAGAAGGGATAACCATATAGCAAACTTTCTATTTGTTTGAAACCTAGCGCTAACTCCAAAGTTTAAAAAAGCACAACAATCTACTAAATCATAAGTCGCAAACTGGCAAGCAAAATGTTTTAACAAATAATTTTTTCAACAAAATCATTGATATTAGCGTGGAATTCAGTTTTATAATAAGTGTTCGGCAGTTCTCGGTAATGCTCGGCTTTGGTCGGGTGGCTCACCAGTTCTGTTACTTCGTTTTCGCTTAGCGTTCTTTCTTTTTTTTATTTGCTCGGCTGTTAAGAATCGTAACGTTATGTTAAATACCTTATAACCTTTCTCAAAAATAGGGCTATGAAATGCAAAGAGAATTTTTCATATTCCGCTGGTAGATCCAAAGATAAGTGCGTTCTAACAAACAATATTTTTCATCTTTATTAGAACTGTTTTAGTGCTCAAACGAATTGAAAGTTTCCGTTTCAGGATATTGTAGATTCTTGGACAATCTCTATTAAATTTGTTCTGTGCTTTTTATTTAGGAAATAAGTTTCTTATGTATGTATTATACGTTAAGTAAATGTGTCTCATGTATTTGTGTAGTCTATGAAGTATCTTAGGAATCTTTCCTTTTCTAATAGGAGGGTATGTACAGTCGGATGGCAGAGATAGAAGGCTCCCCGGAGGATGCCTCAAGGCGTCCTACGCCATGGATGCTCAAGGTAAAAGCAAGTCATAGTTATGGGAGCGCAATAAAAACACTATGAATTAATTCTCTGCGTAAGGGGAGTGCGAGGGTAACCGGAAAACAATTGACAATCAATGGCCATATTTAAATAGCGAACCACAGACAATTGTCAGTAATATTGATTGTGACCCAGATTTTGTTTTTTTTAATTTCTCCTCATTAAAGAAGGCAAAGTGTAAAAGCTCATACTTCTTTCTCAGTGACATTATTTATTCTGATAATGAAAAATGATGGCGAGAGCTGATCTATGGTTAATGAATTTTTTGATGATTGATTATAAAGACTATAAAGTAAACACATACATATGAAAAATTGGCTTCTGTTCATGAATAGTATTTATTGTTTTAAATTTATTTATTGAATTTCCGCACTTTCCGAATTTATCGCGGCACTTTTCGGGACACGGTCTTGCCAGATAAAACGTACGAAGCCATAGAGCATAGCTGTTTACTTTCAATTCACTCATATTATACACATATATTCAATAATTTTACGCTCACATATTGCTTATATTTACTAATCCTTTTTCCCAAAAATAAACTAATATTTCAGACGCCGTGCGTGTTTAATACCGTGATACTTCCTCCTGATAAATGGTGTTACCTTTTAAATTTATTAGTCACGTGAAAAACCACACCCAGTAAAAGTTGATTACTTATTCCATACCTATACATGAGGTTGAGTGTTACAGTTAATAAAGTTAATGAGTAATTCAATTAACTTCGGAGACAAATGATAGAATTGTGTCAAATCTTAGTTACTAATAAATAATGAAGTTTATAGAGGTCTAAATTAAAAGGAAAAATGTGGTTTCGATATCCATAGATTCTGATTAAAGTACCAGTAGCGCCTGTGCAGAACTTTTTGAGGAAAATGAAAATGAAAAAAAAAATGATGATGAATTTTTGAGGAATTAAAAATAAAATATATCGAAATATATATCTATATCAAACAAACAAATAAGAATGAACAAATAAGTTTTCCATTGTTCTCCTGCCAGTATCATCCGGTAAGTACAATAATGATGACCTTTATGGGCCCTGTAGGATATCAAAATGTTATAAAAGAGGGACTTTTACATATATTTCTGCATATTTTTGGGTAAAAAAAGGTAGAGATAACATGGCAACTTTCAATCTGTTTCACATTCTTTAAGTTTATGTCTATGCTTGCTTTTTTGTTTTGCTAACAAAAAACAAAAAAGTTTGTCAAGTCGATTAAACCTGTCGGATGCGACGGGATAATTAATAATAATACGACTAATGTAATCCTTTACAATAAAAAAATGCCATCTTTGCTTTTCATATTGGCTACGATAAATACCTCCGCTCCAAGCGCTTTCCACTGAACTCCGGGAGTTACATGGCCATTATGTAGCCTAATTTGAAAAAAAAAATCATTAATGGGAAGACAACAGAAAAAACAACCTCACTACACAAAACATAGCCTGGTTGCTAAGCTGCAGTTCAGGCAACAGCGTGAACCACCGAAATAATACTTATGTGACCATATGAATCATTCTTGATAGCCCGGGGAACAGAATTTTAATAAAGCCATGAACCGGAGATCTTGGCGTATGGCTTGCTCAGTTTTGAATTGTGGAGGTTTAGCAACTTCCGACCAGTCTCCGGAGATAGGTAACCCGAAAAGTCAACCTCCTTCCTCTTCTTTGAACTCTGTGCTTTGGAAGACAAATCGTCACTTCTGATTGCGTCTTCAACCAGAACTGATTAAAGATATTTAGTACTCACCAACTTTCGTTAGGCTCGTGCTAATAATTATGTGTATTCTAAATCCGGCTCGAAGGACCATTGTGTGTGGTTTGTAAATCATACATAAACAGATTTTAACATATAGCTGCTAATTTCTAGGTAATTCCGAAACTGTCCCAAAATTCGTAAATGGTGATAAAGGGATATAGTTATTACAGGATTCAGGGAGCATTTAGTTTTTTTTTGTAAGTAACATGTCAAATTAAAATATTTGAAGGTAGTAGAATATATGTGTCGACCATAATTTTAGTCGTCCTATGATCACTGCTCCTCTAAACGAGTCAAAACGTTTGGCTTAAATAAAAAAAAACAAAATTCAATGCACAACTAATCCGATAAAAGATGTTTTATATAGATGTGTGTAAGGCGCGAAAGTGTAAGAATTAAAAAAATAATATCCTAGCGGCGTCTTCTTTCAGGTTATAAATTATACTGCTTACATAGCCCATAAATAAAACAGGTATAGAATTATAATGAACCGTTTTTACCCTGAATTTTTCTATTGTTCAGGGGGCGCCACCGGGACCTTGGGATATGAAGGGGGCACACGCCCACGCGCTGCACCACCAGGGGGCGCCGCAACCGCACCCTCCCTACGTTCCGCAGTACTCGTGGTACCAGCCGGACGCGAACCCCGGACTTCTGACGTAAGTGGTGTATTTTTCTATTCACTAGTTATAAGCACATAGTATGTTGACTTTAGGTAAGTACCTCTAAAGATTCTCTTATCAGAAAGGTTAGAAATTGGATCTTCTTCCAAGCACGAGATCTTAGCTACAGGTCTACTTAAACTTTATAACCGATTGTTAGTAAGACTTTGTAAGCGCGATGCAGGTTCAATGATATCCGCGCTTTGTCTTGTGCGTAATGCATACAGCACCATCTGTGATACAATGCATTATATACGAGAAGACTAAAACAATTAGATAATATCTTTATATAGAAATCTCTTTCTCAGGAACAGATGGGTTTGAAACCTTTTAACATTTTTTTCATGCATACAAATAAGTTATATTTATACATGTTTTGAATATCCTTAATTAAAAAAGTATAATTTGTCAACAGGGTATGGCCAGCAGTTTAACAACGTAATGGAAAAGAATAAACTAGCTACACTAATTTCGAATTATTTTGTAAATGTCACTTTAACTGAACACAAAATGGCGCCGAAGACAAAATGGCGCGCATTTTATATTGTGAAAAAAATGTATTGGCACAACCAACTTTAGACTTAAGAAATTATTTAATAGAATAAAAAATGAAGCATTGTAAATTTTTTTATAACTAATTAAGTATAACTAGTTAGAATTGTTTATAATTATTAATGTAAATGTTATGTGTTTTTAAAGGGTTTGGGAAGGAAGAACAAACGGACAGAGTGTGTTTATATATATAGAGAAAGAATTTTAAAAGTTCATCCTAAGAAAAACTAATAGTTGAAATCTGCCCTTAACACAACTTCATACTTTTGTCAAAGTATTTTTGTTTTCATTTTTCGCCTACAATGTTAAAATATGGTAAGTTCGAAACTCGCGATTTTGAGTCAATTTTTTTTTGGCACTGCGATGAAGGTCCAATCCTATTCAAAAAATTGGCTAAATGCCGTAAATCGAACCTGACATAATACGTCAGAAATCTATTCACCGTTGTGCAATAAATACTAGTATTATGTGATAAGTTCACAACAGTTCTCGCGTTCATTAATTACATGTACATTTAGAACTTTGTCGCACTTCACGTGACTTTTTAATTACTAGCTTTGAAAATGGAGTAAAAAAGTATTATAATGATCAAATGCAAAGGTTTGTGTTTCGAATAGATTTTTGATATTTCAGAAAAACAATAAAAATCATGAAAAAATTATCTGATTATTGTTCATTGGTATCGCTTGTATTTTTAATTAATTATGAATAAAATATTATTTTGAGTAATTAAGCTTTAAATCATTTTTAATATTCTTTATTTATTTAGTGTAATTGTTCATTTAAATTTTTTTATTCAATACGCGAACACAAACCAGTTTTTTGTGATAAATAATTTTATGTTTTAGAACAATCTCTTAGATGTTATATTAAAATAAAATGATTAACTGTATTTATTTTTATTTTTTCAACAAATTGAATTGTGTTCTGAATGCAAATTAGTAATATGTTTGATATATAGCAATTTCTGATGTAAATACTTTAATTTTTCCATGAAACGTATGTTATTTATTTTTGACAAATAATAAGCACTTATATTAATAACATATTTTTTATAAATTCTTTTCCTAATTATATTTATTCAAGTTTTGCTTTTGCCATTTTTATTTTTTATTTTATGGAAAGACTAAAGTATTGCTTTTTTAATTCTAGAATGGGTCTTCACGGGATGAATTTACTTTTTGTAAATATATTTTGTAACATATAGAGAAGTGAAATATACATATAGACATAGGTAGATAGCATAATTACTTTATAATTACATTGTATTATATATAAGGAAAGCGGAAATAAGAAACAAAAAAAATGAATTAATTTCTTTTGTCAAATAAAAAGAGTAAAAGATAACTTATGTGTTTTCTTTACGTAGATACCTTTGGAGATGAGTGTAAGGATATTGTAAAAGTTCATGATATCAAAATTGCTGGTTTGAATCTCTTTAACCTCAAAAGAAAGAGTTTTATTTCACAAAAATAGATATTGCCTAATCAAACTTTAAACTTTTGTTTGTTGAGTAAGTGTTAGATTTTTTATAGTAAATAGCTAAGTGTTTGACCGCTATCTCGCGTGATGGTAAGCGACGATACGATTTAGGATGTGACACGCTTGCTTAGAAGATACTATTCACTCGTGATTTCAAGACGTCTAAATTGTATTTAGCAGGAAACACAGACTCAGGCAAAGAGTTCCACTCCTCAGTGGTACGTATCACAAAATTGTTAGTGCGACTCTTTGGTATATCAACCATATAACGTTGGCGTCTATTTGTAAGTCTGATTTCCGATGAAAAAATGTATCCTATAAAAAACGGATACACTAGCTACCTTTCGTCTATTTATTTATTTTATTTATTTATTTATTTATTATTAAGGAAACAAACAGCTACTTAACATAATTTACATGTAACAGTGACAATGCATTAGCCAACACAGTTTCCGTAATAGTTTTAGCAGACATGCAACAGTAGTACCTTATCAACTAGTAATTTAATAGGTTAACATTCTTGGATACTGGTTGGTGATATGACTTTATCAACTAAAATTATTAATAATAACACTTCAAAATTTACTGCAACAACAACTTCCGAATGAAATGCACACAACATAAAATAATATTCTCTATAGTTTAATAGATCCCATCAAAATCTTAATCTTTTTCTTAAAAGATGTGGAATTTTCAAAAAATATGTCAACATCCTTAAATTTACTATTATGGTTTCTGCATGTGCGAACCAGAAATCTATTTTTAGCGTAATTCGTTTTACAACATAGAACTACAAAAAGTTTAGGATTACGTAAGTTTTTTTTTTGAACAATTTAGTGAAATATGGCTTAATAAGTAAGGAGAATCAACCTGGTGATTGAGGACTTTATAAAGGAATATCTGATCACGTATTGCTCTACGGTAGTCCAAAGGCTTCAAACATTTTACAAAGGGTTTCTTAAATTTATACTATGCTCAGGCTATTGAGCTTTTTTACAAAAGATCGTCACTGCCGTAGAGCTACTTGGCTAATAGTTCTTAATATTAATAAAAAGTAGGTACCAACTTATTACTGAGACACCTTATACAAGTTTTATAAATTAAACTAGCTAACCCGGTCACGCGTTGCTTGTATAACCCGGCCACGCGTTGCTGGTATAACCCGGCCACGCGTTGCTGGTATAACCCGGCCACGCGTTGCTGGTATAACCCGGCTACGCGTTGCTGGTATAACCCGGCCACGCGTTGCTATGGTAACGTTAATTGATTATAAAAATTGTTATTCTTAGGCTTATGGTAACTATATATGGTAACAAACACACAAAGTATTATCATAATATAATGTACTGATATATAAGATTACTTAATTAAATGAGACATAAATTATACACTAAGGGTTGCCATCACATCCATGATTGGCAGCGTGTTGGAGATCCCAATAAAAGAAAATAATTCGGAAAACACTGCTGTCCATTTTTTGGTCTATTGGAGGTATATGGAACCTCCAGTATAATTATAGTATTTCTAACTTTCACATCAATTAGCCTAGCCCAAAGTAAGCACTGTAAGGCTTGTGTTATGGATACTAGGGTAACGGATATACATACATACATACGAGTATGATATATTCATAGAAATATATATAAATACCAATGACTCAGGTGCAAATGCTCGCATTCATCATACAAAAATTTGGCCCTTACGGGACTTGAATCCAAGGCCGTCGGTGCGAAATGCAGAACCGCTACCGTTGCACCAAACAGTCGTCAAAATATCATTATATTAGTAATATTAATCAAACACATCATTACGACATCCTTAAATGTGATGGGTTGGTGCTATTCAACTCTGTAAGAAACTACACGGCGTTATATAAAGTGTTCCTTAAATTTGGTTTTTCTCAAAAAGTCAATAATTAAAAACTACACAAAAAATAATCTATTTGTTGTTTTTTAATTATTTTTTTCTATTTTCTATTCCATGACAATTGAAACATGATGGCTGTATAACTGTTGTCTACATGTTAAGCTATCAAATGACACCTTTTTAATGTTGATAGGATATTTACATGAGTAGTGGTGGTCGAATTAGTATGAGAGACCAGGTCTTGGTTATCAAGAAAACAAAATGGCGGCCGTAAGAGAAAAACAAAATTTGAGGGGCAATTTGTCGATAATAAATGCCATATTTCACACCATTAAAGGCTCCGACGCTGGTGACGGGACACATCGTATATGACGCTAACTGGTCGTTAATATATTTAGAGTTAATAGTGATTAGTTTACAGCAGTTCCAGCGTTCATTAATGACGTTTACATTTACAACCTTGTCGCACTCCGCGTGACTTTTTTTATTGCTTTGAAAAAGGAGTGAAAAGTATTATTATGAGTTACTGTAACTGTTTTACAAAGATCTTTATTTGTAGGCAGTATCATTATGGACTTCTTAAGGGCGCCACAGTTTTTTTCAATCAAACTATGTACTAACTTCATTAATAGTTTTTATGGTTCCGTACCTAAAGGGTAAAAAAGGACTCTATTACTAAGACTTCGCTGTCTGTCCGTCCGCCAGTCTGTCACTAGTCTGTATCGCAAGAACTGCTATAGCTAGAGCGTTGAAATTTTCACAAATTATGTATTTCTGTTGCACAAAAAATATATTTAAGGGGGGCTCCCATACAACAAACGCGATTTGTTTGCCTTTTTTTGCTCGATATCAATAATGGAAACAGGTAAGCACTTGAAATAGGTATTCACAAAGTGATACTCAGTTGTATTTTTATATTAATAATAAATGAAATAAAATAAATATTTAAGGGAAGCTTCCATACAACAAACGTGATTTATTTACTTAACTAAAAGTTTGCACGGAACCCTTCATGCGCGAGTCCGACTCGCACTTGGCCGATTTTTTTAAGTATCGTTGACTTGGCGTTCTTGCACTGAATCGATAATTGGACAAAAAAATCGCTAACTTTTATCATCGATTTTGGGATCGATACACATCCGATTAGCTACCATCCAACGTAAATTTGTGACGTATGTTATAAAAAAAATCATTTATAACAAATAGTGATGCATTTTATTTTATATTTAATCCTCCTGTAAAGGAGATGAAACAGGAGTATCACAAAAGGTAGTACTAAATAATATGACGTATCTACTTTCTCGACAAGATACCGACAAATATTCGTTTGCGTTGAATCGGTCAAGAATCGGTGATAAAAGTCAGTGAAAAATGGAACAACTTACTTAATGTAAGTACCATAAATAAAACACAAGTCAAATAAAATAAAACACAACAGTTACACCAAGCAATAGACTTAGCCTTTCCCTGTGTGATAGAATCTACACTAATATTATAAAGAGGAAAGATTTGTATTTTTGTATGTTTGCAATGAATAAACTGAAAAACTACAATGCCGATTTCAAAAATTGTTTCACCATTGGAAAGCTACATTCACGCAGAGTAACATAGGCTAATGTTAGAAAAAATGCGTAGCCGGGACGGGCCGCTAGTATTAAATATAAGGGAATCCGCAGATATCATACATGTATGAAACATAAGTAACAGTGCAACGGTAGCAATCCCGCCTTCAGCACCGAGGGTCCTGGGTTGGAGTCCCGGAAGGTTTGTGTGATGAATACGAGCATTTGTACCTGAATATTACTTTTATATCCCTACTAATATTATAAATGTGAATGTAAGTTTGTTTGTTATGCTTTCACGCAAAAACTTGGAAGTATTAGAAGTAGCATAGGATAATTTTTATTGGAAAAAAAAAATAAAAAAGCGGGCGAAGCCCGGGGTAAAATTAATGTACCATAAATGTATGTATATCCGTTATCATAGTATCTATAACAGAAGCATTACAGTGCTTACTTTGGACTAGGCTACTTGGTGTGAATGTAACAAATATTATTATTATATTCATTAAGAATAAATACTCATAATATAGGTACAAATACGAGACAAAGAACTTGGAAAGAAAGTGTACAATATACTAATTAGTATACCTACTAGTGAACTTTTACAAAAGGTTTTTTCGTACATAATGTTATTAGCGATTCGCGTTTTTGTTGAATAAAGCTTTTTATATGAAAAAATAAACTTAACATAAAAATTTACAAGTCCACCAAAAGATGACCAAAGTTGGTCATATATTATGACATATGAAAAACCAATGTATTCCTTATGTCAAAGGAATTAAAACTCGAAAAGGCATCACATGATTCACAACTTTCCATGTTCAAATTCCGTGCCTTAAAGGGAAAATATTGTCTGGACAGTACTTGTCATAAACGCCATAATATTGCGCGCGTGATTCTTGAAAAAATTACACCAAACAGAGCCAATGTCACTTCGACGCAATCTGAGGAAAAACGGAACGCGTTTCCACGTCCGCCATCAAAAGGATCGTATGATCGAAATTCGATTTTTTAAATTTAACCCAATCAACCGCGCCCGCTTTGCGCAAAGGAATACGTCTTATAATTAAAATGGCGATCGGGAGCCAATTATGTGAGACCTCTATTGAATCGTACAGCAGATGGTTAGTGTAGGTACAACTTTTTATTGAGCCGGTAAAAGACAAAGGCATTTTTGTTTTTATGTCTCATGGAGTGCGTACAAGGTGACAACGAAAAAATGAAGACACAGACCTAAACTAAGGTTATGTTTCGCGCGTCGAACGAAACGTAATTTTAAGTTTTACTATAGAGTGGAATCCGGTTTTATCATACACCAGTTAATCATTAAACAAATTTATCATACCATCAGGAGGTAGTACAGTAGTTATTTTTTGTACTGAGCCTATTAAAGTATAGGCCCAGTCCTGCCCGATGAATGAACACACCGTGTACCGTTGGCAATACGGGTCATATGCGGACTGATGGTTGATTTTTTTGAGTAACTATATATCTAGTCTCATGCATTATACTAGATGGCGCTACCTGTATTCTAAATCTCGTTACTGAGTTGTTATTTTAGTTGACTTAGTTATTAAGCCTTGAAATTTATTTCATATTTTGTTTTTGTTTTTCGAGGTTCGAGGGAGTTTTGCATGGTTAATAATAAATATCCAACCATTGATATTTGTTCGTTTTATTCTGGGAAGACCTCAGAATAGACAGAACATGGTCCTTCCAGCCGAATCGTAAAAATAAATGTCATGGGAATTATATACATAACAATAGCAATGCGTGAATATATATATAGCTCCAGATTAAGCCATAATCGATGACTTTTCGAAGCAAAAAAGAACCAAATTACTTTTTACGGTAACAATTTCGATGACAAACTTTTACTAAAGCCGGGTAACTTTACAAACGTAGGTCAAACGCTCAATAATATGGAAAGTTACGTAACAGAGAATTATTGGTATTTAGTTCAATTTCGCGTCAATTACACATTTTAATAAAACAAGATCACAATTCCTGTGAAACGTTAGTATTGAATATAAATAAAGAAATAAATGCATATCATTAATCTGGTAAAACCTTTTTTTTTAATGAAGGATTATGTATCTTGTGACCAAGAAAAAAACCGTATTGAAAACAAATATTTTCAGAAAATGTCCGTCAAATATATTTTTTATTTTTTATTTTACATAAAACTATTATAGTAATAATTCAATCTGTCTTAAGTATCAAACAGGACCCAAATCTGTAACCTCTCGTTTCTGGCCGATTATTCTTCTAAATGCGCTACCTTCACCTTGGCCTGGCCACGCATAGCAAGAGGTTCAAGTCCATTCTGACATAAGACAAGTCCTTTAGCTAAAAGATGCCCACTCTAACGCAGTTTTTTCTATCCCTAAATGTAGGTCTAATTACACAATTAACAGGATTTTCATCCGAGCTTGCAATACACACAATGAAAGCTACTGTCACATTGACATATTTAATAATAAACTCAGTGGATATGTTAAAAATAATGTAAACAGTTAGTTTTTACTTTTTGGATTATGATTGCAACTAACAACTTAAGTATAAATGTTTTTATTATTTCTTTACTATAGCGAGTATGTAAATTTCATCGTTGGAAACTGTTATTGGCTAGTGATCTATCTAAGCTGTTTTATTTCTTATATGTGATATAAGTGCTGTTTGTTTCTTTAAATAAATAAAATAAATAATAAATAAAAGTTTACTAAGCCTTAAGGGGTCCATTTCCAATTTAAAATGCCAGCATATGTATAAAAAAAATCTCATTAGTCGTTTCGAAGTTCGTTTTCTACTTTAACGCAGCCGGGGATAGAACCCGGATCCTCGGTGTGGCTTTGAAAGGCGGTATGCTAGCCACTCAATCATACTGGTCGTCAAACATAACATTATAATATTTTAATAAATGAAAAAATAATAATTCATGAAGAAATTTTTGATGGGATTTTACTTCTAGTCAAACATATATTAAAAAGTGCAACTTGTTTTTATTCCATGGTCAGCAAAAAAGCGATGAAAAGCACGTTGGATACATCTATAGTTAAGTCAAATTATAAAAGCATAATAACAAAACATCTCACACTTTTTATCATAATGATAAAAGTATACAAATTAAACGTAAGAAAACGTCACATTTAAAATATTAAATAATTAGTAAATTAATTACAAATAGCATAAATTTACATAAACATGAAATAATATAATAATTTTTAGGTTAGGGGCCATCCATAAATTACGTCACATGAATTTCAGGACTTTCTAACCCTTCCCCTATCTTTGTCACATTTTTAAAAACCCCTCCCCCTTCACGGAATTTTCAATTTTATGCATGTATTTAAAAATAATGAAAAAAGAAGTTATTTTCATTTAAATAAAACACTTTTTTACGGATTTTTGCGCATGTTTTTATTTTGTAAGAACTAAATATTATTTTCATTTTTTATTTTTATTAAATAATTCTTTATAAAACCAACATAAAGTCAAATATTTTAGATAACAGAGAAAAGTTTTTTTAGTTTTTATTTACATATAAATTTCGTATTTTAGTATTTAAAATATTTAGTATGTGACGTCACAAGGGTTTTAAACCTTCTTCCCCTTGTCACAAAATGTCACATTCCGGTGATAACCCCCAATCCTCTTAAAAATGTGACGTAATTTTTGGATGACCCCTTAAGTATAAGCGGTTTAGAGTCATTATTTTTGGAACTAGTCACAAGTATAGTATAAATACATATAAACCAGCAAGTATTAATGCACTTACATTATGTTAGTACAATAACATTATTAAATATATTAAAACAAAGTTTCAATTCAATTATTTCAACTATTTACAATACAATTATTTGACATTTCTAAGATTAATAATTATTTATTTTAAATTAAATTAATTGTTAAATTTCTACTTGAGCATGTTGTATTTGGGTCGTTCTACTTTTTTACCGACAATGGTCCTTCGTCTTATTAAGGCATCTCGTTGTAGTATTGATATTTACGGTTTTTTAATTCGGTTCGAATAAACGTTTTTTTTTTTTTTAGAAAATAGGCATGCGCTTGACCACCATCTCGCCTGATAGTAAGCGTCGATGTGATCTTGGATGTGACGCGCTTGCCTAGAAGGTACCTATTTACTCGTGACTTGAAGACCCCTAAATTGTATTTGTCAGGAAACAAATACTCAGGCAAAGAGTTCCACTCGTCCACGTCCATATATTTCTTATCTATTAATATTATGTAATTTTTTATTTTCTCCAACCAACATATTTTTTCGTTTGTTTTCCGTAGAATGTCGTGACAGAGTGCTAAACCGAAATGTGGTCTTCACAGAAAAGGCCACTCTGTCACATATTTGTTTTAAAAACCAACATTAAAAAAGAATCAATATTTGCCTCAAAAGATACTTTAATTAGTCGTAATGACAACACAGATGCAATTTCCTTTAAATTCCACACAAAAACCACAATTATGGATAGTTCAAAAACCAAAAAAAACAGAAAAACTTCATTTCACTGTCGGTAAAAAGAAGAACGACCCTATGACGACTAACGACGATTTGTTGATTATGAATGTAATAATAATGTTGGTAAATCAATAAATAAATAAAAAAAAAATTGCTATAATTTAATTTTTACTCCAATTTTTTCGTAAACGTAAATAGTTCACATAAAATCATAGACTTTAGTTCGCTTGGGAATCGAATAAGCGACCGTATGACCGTCGACCTTTATAATAGTCCTTGCTTGAAACATAATTAATTCGCTCTATTTAACCAATTACTGTTATAGATGACAAGTTTACAAACCAGTTGTTTGATGAAGTCGAGCAAACAATATTAGTTGCTAAGGTGGCCAATATTATTGTTAGATTTAATTTACTGCCAAAATTGTACGGATAGCAAAAACTCCCACAAACTATTTATTTTTTTTAATAAGCAACACTAACATTGCGTTAATTCAACATTATAACAGAGTTTATAATAAGTACTGTACCTATAAACACAATAATTACAAGTGTCGACAGCATTCTAAAAAATATAAGCGTGATTATAAATTTTGTGATTAAAAATAAAAAATTCGACAACTTCCCATTAAAATTTACTTATCAACTAATGATTTTACAGATTATATTGCATTTTTTTATAACATTGAATTATATTAATGTGCAGTCATAATAAAATAGATAAAAAAAAATAAGTTACATATTACAAATAAACTGAAATTGAAAACAAAAACAATTTACACGGAACAAACGACATTATTTTGACAACTTTTGTTTAAAAGATGAGAGAACTATCAAATTACCTTAATTGATATTGTACTCTATGCGATCAATTTAAAGCCGAAAATCAAATTAAGAAGTTTGTAAACGTGTACACGTTTATATATTTTATACCATGAGTGTCGAAGAAGCTAGAGATGTACCTATGTCATAGTAAGTGGAAATCTGTGATCTCTGCCGCAAAAAAACGTGATTTTATGTATAATAAAGCCTAAACTAAATACAGCACTATAAGGCTTTTGTTACGGATACTGGGGTAACAAATAGATATACATATGTTAACGACCCTATACACAGACTAGCTAGGATGTGAAGTAAAAATAATGAAATATGTAATTTAATGGATTTATTCGGGATAATTAAAACCTGCACTCTAAATTTAACTTACAATTCCAATACAATATCTCATCATGTAAATAACTTTAAATATTAAACATCAACTAAGTAAGACTTACAATGCTCACCAGAATATTTATATACAAAGAGTTACATACCTTCACGATGTGCTCAAGGCGACGTTCACACAACGAATGACGCTCGGACGGCTGTTGCGCCATTTTTATATTCTCAAGGCAGACGTAAACAACAAGATGGCGGCCGTACGAGAGTCATCGTTTAACAACTTTTAATGGATCAATCTTAAACAATTTAATTAAGCCGAATAGCTAATTTATAATTTAAAACAATAAAATGTTAACAATTAGGTATTCCAGTGTAGTTGCTAACAGATTCGGCCATCCAAGATAAAGTGTGTCCTCACACTTAACATTATAATTGTTAATAACAAAAATCTCTGAAAAATAAAAGTGGGCCTCATTGTCCCCAAAACACTTTATAATAGTAATAGATACCACAGACCTCTTTGTTCTGGGTTTAATTAATATATTTGTATATCACAGGCCTCATTGTCCTGATTGTTACAAATATTAATAGACTTACAGACCTCTTTGTTCTGCGTCTAAAATATTTTGCTGTAAAAGAAAAAAAAGGTTAAAATTTCTCTGAAAAATAAAAGTGGGCCTCATTGTCCCAAAAATACTTGAGTAATTGATACCACAGACCTCTTTGTTCTGGGTTCAATGAATATATTTGTAAATCACAGGCCTCATTGTCCTGATCGTTACATATATTAATAGACTTACAGACCTCTTTGTTCTGTGTCTAAAATATTTTGCTGTAAAAGAAAAGGTTATTAACTTATTAATCAATAGTTACGCTATATATATTTCTTTATCTACTCTGATACTATAATACAAAGATTCTAAAACTGAAAACAAAATGCCTATGACAAACATTACGTACAGGCCAAAAATAATAAAAAAAAAAGTTTAATTACGATACAGGTCTTGTATGGACACCTGTATCATAATATAACCTTTTAATCATAACGATACACCTATACAACCTCCAGCTGGACCAAGGAGGTTGAACCTCTACTTTAAAAAGGTTTCAATGAACGAGTCCGCGACGACGCAACACGCATTCACAATCGATGTTTGCACCTTGGCGCCAACATTTGACATTTAAAAAATCTTTTCAATATTTAAACAAAGTTTGGTTTTGTTTGCAACATTGTTTTACGTAATATAGTATGAGAGTAGATAAAGCAGTGTATGACACTGTACATAACTTGGTCTTATAACACTCGTGTGATACTATAAAAAAACTCGCCTACGGCTCGTTTTTTTAAAACACACTCATGTTACAAGAACCCTTATTATGCAACAGTATCATAAACTACTATTATAATAAAGCATACAACCATATCAGTTTCCATTAACAAAGAATTTTCACTGCCTAGGTTGATAAAACTTTCCATAGGTATTTTGTCGACCAGTGTGGTTTCTAGGGATAAAAGGAGACTTTTCTTTTCGGGCCAAAAATGTACCTTGGTGTAAGTAATTTGAAAATATTCATAAATCTGTACAAACACTTATTTAATAAGTATATAATATATCTTTAAATTAGATTTATGGAAAGACAATAAAACACTAAAAATTATACACTAAATCACAACCGCGTAGAACGACACTACCAGTGCGGTGTTGACGGGACCGATAAAAAAACAGTGACAATTGTCACCAGGGATTCAAAAACACCTTCATAAGGATACACTTTCGTAAGGGTTAGACATTAAATCTGTTACAGAATTATTCCTGTATCACTTATTTGAGTGTTTTGAACCTGTTTTGAGTCGAACACTTACAAAAGTAACAGATATAATGTTTTCTGTTACCAATCTGTTAGAAACTATTTTACTTTTAACTATCTATGTGTATACACAATACACCAACATAGGCATTTCAAAGTACCCAAATATCATTAATGAGCTGTTAACAGATATTAACACTTCTGAACCGGTATTTTCTTACAGTTTCTTTCCGTTTTACTTTTAAAACCGAAATGAAAAATAGTGTTTATAACACTCTATTCGGATACCAATACAATCCCTGTTTGTCACGC
This sequence comes from Calamotropha paludella, assembly GCA_927399485.1. Lineage (NCBI taxonomy): Eukaryota > Metazoa > Arthropoda > Insecta > Lepidoptera > Crambidae > Calamotropha > Calamotropha paludella. Next base: position 7,226,306 of record OV656830.1, on the reverse strand, counting down.
TGATTGATGTTTTGTTGTTAGATTTGTTTATTATTAATAATCAGAAATTATATTTTATAAGGCTGAATGTTAATAGTATTCGACCATAACCTTGACATTTACTTTAATTGCTTTTTTTGGCTAGTTTTCAATGCAACACTCAATTTACCATTTACGTTTAAGTAACTTCTGTTGACATCAGACTTACCCATTAATTATTAGAGAGTGATATTGTTCTGAACCATAATAAATAGTATAATTATCTGTTAAAAGTAGATTGTTATTCTTAGCTACACTTACATAGAGTTATTGAATAACAATAAAGATTTTGTAATAAAACCATACATATAATACTTTTTTATTCAATTACTTCGTTTCCTAAATCTTATGGGTCTTACACAATTCTTATAAAATAATATTGAATCAGAATCTAGTAGGTAGGTAAGCACAAGTTGTCGAGAATTATTAACAGTAGTCAAATCACCAAAGAGTACGAATCCAAGTTATTATAGCCAGGTCATTAGAGTAAGTGAAACGAAAATCCAGAAAGAACAACCGATTTTAAACGAAATAAACACCACGAACAAATAGCACTCCCAGAGATAGCAGAATACCTAAAAGTGAATTATACTGAACGGAATGTATAAATAAATAAAAGGCTTTCTTTTTAATGTGACAGGTAGTCAGGTTTTAAGTTTTTCACGAAATTATTCCTCCCAATGATCCGCAATCCGAACGATCACTCTTCCCAAAATCTTTCATCCCAAAGTTTTCATTCATACTATTTGTACCGGCGATGTTCATAACACTCATGTCTCCGAAAATCGTAATTAATAATATCATTAATGTAAATATATTTAAACTCTTACTGTTTTTTATCATAACACTTATCTCTAAACATAATTACCATAATATTTTCACTCATACTCAGAAAGAAACATTTACCAAGTGTAATAAAAAATGTGGGTAGAAGAAGATATTTATAGCTTTAATTTGATAGTATAATTATTATTTGGGGGTATGCTTTACATTACGTACTGAGTTGTATCAATTGCTAAGTTCATGTCGGTGTATTATCATAACGTGCATGTTTGTGTTAATGCTTTATTAATATGGAGGGAAATTATTTAAAAATCATTCAAAACCAGTCGTGGAGGATTAAAATTAGATGTACATGGATTTATATATGAAAAAAAACCCGAATAACAGTGGATAAACAATATTGGGCGTGTGAATTAAGAAGCAACAAAAAGTATAAGTGTAAGGCGAGATTAATCACCACTTTCGATAAGGAAGTCAATAAGTATGAATTACTGGAAGGAACGCACCAAGAACATAATCATGAACCAGATGCTTTGAAGGAAAGGGCTTGTTTTTAAACTATTTCTTGTGATTACTAAACAACTTTTCACATTTTTACATTTGGCCACTTTATATTTGGTTATGGTTGTTACATACATAATACTATAACTATTCCTGAGATAATTATGTCAAAAAAAACCAGCTGCTTAGAATGAATAGAGATCGTTTCACTGATCTTTGTCTTAAATGAATAAAATTCATAAAACACGACTCATTCACGGTTATGTTTATGGCCTGGGAGTTTATACCGCCGTTTTAACCGTACCTAAACCAATAACTATAGGACCGATTCGGTTCTGGCACTTCGCCGGCCGCTGCCGCGGCACGCTCGCTACGCTCGCTCGGCTCGTGCGTTGTGGTCAGAGTTCTAACCTAACCTAACCAAAATTAATGTATATAATACTGATTATTATGAATAAAAAGAAATCTAAACAAAAAAGATATGACTTTGAATAATAGTTTAAAAGATGGTTATGTTGAGTAAATATACGATAACAACAAAGTATAATAAATGTTTATTGCTAATGACATTATGAAGTTGAATGCTTCGGAATCATGAACATCAAAGACAGAGTAGTTAGGAATTGTGATCGCTAGGATGAAAAATGTTAGGAAGAACACCTTCGGATCTCCAAATATCGGAGTTGAAAATTTAGGTGAACTTTGGCGCACCTGTGCCCGCACAACAGACACGATGACAGCACTCGTGCCCTGGATCCTGGATATCGCTAGCGCACAGGCGCAACGACAGCACTTGAGGACCCGCGCGATGGCAGCACTCGAGGATCCGCGCGATGGCAGCACTCGAGGATCCGCGCGATGGCATGACTCGAGGATCCGCGCGATGGCAGCACTCGAGGATCCACGCGATGGCAGCACTCGAGGATCCGCTCGATGGCAGCACTCGAGGATCCGCGCGATGGCAGCACTCGAGGATCCGCTCGATGGCAGCACTCGAGGATCCGCGCGATGGCAGCACTCGAGGATCCGCGCGATGGCAGCACTCGAGGATCCGCGCGATGGCAGCTCAGTCTCTCTCACCGGTCGCACCACCCCACGACTAGGCGTCTGCCAGCAACTCTCGTCGATATTGGGTTGGCGTGGATATTAGAGAAAGAAAAATGTTAATACAGTGTTAATGACGATCGAAATAATAATTAAGGGTTATTGCTGTTTACCGCAGCGTGTATATGAAGAAAAATGTAAAATGCAATAATATATTGATGAAATCTATAAATTTCGACGTTTGAACCATTTTATATTTATGGTCAATTAAGTAAATAAATAATGTTATCTCGTTCCATCGTGGATTCTGCCTTGGCCCCTGGGCTTGATTGGGATCTTCTTCCTTTTCTCTCCTTAAAAAACCAGTTTATTAAATCATGACGTTTCGACTCCTTGATCGATTCGTGTTCACATTATGACAAGTTCATGATGTTCAATCGCTTCTTTAGCGTTGTCGTCTGTGGTATTGACACAATAATTTATATATTTAAATTGTTTGAAACAATTTTTAATAAATGCATTTAAAACTGATCCAAAAATTCTGGATTGTATTTTAGGGACGTCAGTAAAAGTGGAACTAAACTTCTGAAAGCTTTTTTTCATTTATTTTAATACTTTTTTTATTATAAGTACAAAAAAAATCCACAACACTATTTAGACATAATATTTAAATTACTTAACAGGTAGATAGCATATTTTAATCTCGTATATTTTTTTGTTTAAAACAATCTATACGATTCTTTTTTAAGGAGAACCACCAACACGTTTTCTTGCATTAAAAAGAATCTAAAACACGCCATATGCAACACACCCTCATTCGCGAAAGTGTCACGTTATAAATAAAGGAAAAAAAAACAGTCAAAAGACCCCAAAAACTTATAACTGAATAACGAAAACGGAAGTACACGCCCACGGAACCCTTTTAAAAAATAATAAAACGCACTTTTGTGTTTCAAGGGGTCCGCACACAAAGGAAATGTAAAAAGAGAACATACTTTTTTGTGCTACATCTGGCTTGATATTTCAATTTGGATTGTTCTTTTTGTCTATGGTTTATTTTTTTTAATTCAAGATTTTGAAATAATGTGTTTAAATCGCGTAGGTACGTTTGTGAAAACAATTAGTGTTCCAGAATATTACAGAACAGAGGCCTTACGCATTCGATACTCGTTATCGAGCGCGTTACAGATTTCTATGAAGATTGTTAGTTCCTGATGGTTACCGCTAGGGGCGCTCATATAAAAATCCATAGTAATATTTTCACAGACTATATTGAGTTATCGAGTATAGAAACGTAAACTCGCAGTAAGGCCTCAGAGCGGAATGGAATAGTCGTTTTAAGACTATTGTTCAATGAATATATTACAAATTTGAACAAAAGTAACATTTACAATATTATACATTGTTAATGAAATTAACTTTATTCAAATGCATTATAATAGATTGTTTGGAATCGTCCAAAATTTTTACCTACCATTATTCTATCATTACAATAATAGTAATGTTATGGTTTCATTACACCGTTGATTATAACAAAGTCAACAAGTATCTGTTTAAAATAAGTATAGGAACTTAAACATTACAATAACTAGAAAGTGAAAAAGAAAAAATTACCCATTGGTAACCCTTCTGTGGTAATTAAATAATTATATTAAATTTTATAAAATAGCCTTTATTAGAATTGGTAAATTATAAGTTTCAATTTATTAAACATAATTATAGACTTACATAAAATGAATACTGTAGGTACATTTAAATTAAATATTGATGACAAAATTGAACATAAACAACAGTTGGAAAGCAAAACAAAGCAGCGGGAGTTTTGTTTTTACATCCTCTCGATAGGATGGGTTAGCTCTTGATCCCAATCAAGCCCGGAGGCCAAGACAGAATCCACGATGGAACGAGCTAACCTAGAAGGTGCCTATTCACCCTGACTTTGAAAATGGACGAGTTATAAGTTCTCGGAAATACAAACGCAGGGAGGGGTTCCAATCCTTTGCTGTGCGCATTATGAAGGATGTTGAAAAGCGCTTGGTGCGACAGGTAGGAATAGCAACCAAGAAGGGGTGGTAACCTGCAGTGCGTCTTGAGGTCCGATGGAAAAAATTAGATGGCGGTATGAGCAAATGCAGCTCTTGAGCACACTCACCAAAGTACAGTCTGTAGAAGACTGGAACGCAGGCAACTTTGCGGCGATGAGCTAAGGTGTGAAGCTTGCTCTTCACCAATTTGCTGTCACTGATGAGCCTCTCAGCTCTGTGTTGAATCGTATCCAGTGCAGCAAGTTGGTATTTTGCTGAGCCATCCCAAAGGTGGCTGCAATATTCCATGCAAGATCAGACTTGAGCTTTATAGAGAGTTAAAAGCTGTCCCCGCGTGAAATATCGCTTGACCTTATTTAGGACGCCAGCTTTTTGGCAATGAAACCTAGGCAAAGGGGGTATCCCTTCACCATTCGTTGATCTATTATTAATAAATCAGTTGTCACCATCATTTATCATAATCAGAAAAAAAAAACTGAATGCGAAGACTTGGCTTAAAATACACTCAACCAAGCCATAAAATCTTACTAAAAAGAGGAAAAAAATAATAAATTGACGTTTCTCGTTCCCGCCAAAGAGTCGGTGTCTGTACTGTCTGTAGTTAAGAATATGACATATTGAAGTCGAAATTAGGTAATATAAAAGAAGTACTAAATGCGCATGCAGGGAACTAGTACTTTGTAGAAGTAATGTACTATTTCGAAATGCAAGGGTGTGGATCTTCGGGAGAAATTTATTTGACCATAAGCATCCAGCGCAGTGACTGCATGCTCGTGTTCGCGAGTTGGAAAACATGTCGGATGTGGTATATTGGGCGAAACTAAAAATAAGTCAAAATTAGTTTTTGAAAGGAACTTAAAATGATAATTATATTGATAAAGCTCTATGTTATGTTTTTAAATTTAAATACAACATTGTTTTTTTATTATATTCTATGGATTTTTCAATTATTATATTATTTACATTATTTTTAATACTAGAAAAATCGAACTCGGCTCACAAGTGAATTCTCAGGCGGGAATCGAACCCAAAACCTTTGGATGTCCGGTCCGATGCTCTCCCAATGTATTTATTTAAAAAATATAACAGTTTATTTAAGTATTAAACTGTTAGAACGCAATCAATCTGTAATATCTCTGAAAATATTCATTTAAATTACATGCTTTAAAGGGCCATATTGATCTATATTAATTAAATGCACAATGTATTTAACGTACTTAATTGGATAAGGATTGCTGTATTGCTTAAAATCGCTTCGTAAATAAACCATTATTTCTCATACAAAGTAAAGGATAAAAAATGGTTATTGTGGGTTATCCCTAAGAGATAGACATTCGGACATCGCATTTTGTAGACATTTTTGAGTACATCTCAAAAATGTCTACAAAAAAGTTCTAAAGTTGTACATTATTTTGATCTATCCCATAGGACGCATCCAGCGCTTGCAATGTCAGCGCAAAAAATGCTTTTGTTTACGACATCACATTAGCAACCTCTTAAATTATTAGTGTTGCTCTACTATATTATGCATGTATTATACATATAAACCTTCCTCTTGAATCCCTCTATCTATTTAAAGAACCTTATCAAAATCCGTTGCGTAGTTTTATAGATCTAAGCATACATAGGGACAGACAGCAGGAAGCGTCTTTGTTTTATATTATGTAGTGATTATTTTAACAATAATTACATTTAAGAATATTGTCGGATAATATATTTAATGCATTACTGATGATAGGCTCAGTACCTAGTAGGAGTTATCATTTCGATCTAACCTAACCTAACCTAACCGCTACATTGTCATATTGCCAAGTACATATTTTATTCCTCACTAAAGGTACGATTTACGTACAAATTAGGCACAGATGTAACTGTTGATCATGCAACCTCCTTTGATGAGCTTGACCTTTCATAATAAATCATATTAATAAAATTAGTTTATTTTTTATTAGTTTAATAAACTAGACTTCTTCTAGTCAAGTGTTTAACTTCAAGACTTATCTATTATCAACTTAACTACCCGCTTACCCTACACTCCTCAAGAGCCTTCCAGTAACCATAGACGCGCCATGTGTAAAATCACTTAACAAAGAGTCTACGCAAGGAGGTGCGTAGCCTCATTTCTACATCCTTGTCTCTGGATCGCTTTGTGGCTGCCGCGTCTCCTATAGTATTTTCCTGTGGCATTTTTTTTTCTCGCAAAAATAACTCCTTCTTACTCGGACAAGCCGGGCCGACTTTTTGTCCGCCGGAATGTCCGCTATTGTTTTTGACGTCGAGTCTGACTGACGAGATAGTACTCAGAGAACGTTCACACGGCATTGTGGGGTTAAATTTATATTTGTATACCTATTTTTATTGTTAAAAAAACTGGTGTCGTTGAAATAATATCCACTAAACCAGTTCTGCTTTTTCTTTCTTTTCTTAAAACATTATTAACAATACGTGGAACACATTATTAATTTTCTTGTTAAAACCTAAACGCTTCAGTTACGAATGGGACCACTTCTGTAGTAAATCGACAAAGATTGATCTCTGTTTGTTTGGGTAAAGCTGACATTTTAACCTCTGAGATACTGCCCTTCATACCGACGGTCCTACGTTCCAATCCCGGAAGAGGCAGATGTTTGTATGATGAATACGAGCATTTGTACCTTAGCCATGGGTATTTATATATATTCCTATAAATATTACATATCTATGTTTCATATATGTATGTCTATTCGTTATCCTAGTATCCATAACCCAAGCCTTACAGTGCTTACTTTGGGCTAGGCTAATTGGTGTGAATGTAACAAATATTTATTTAATTTAAGATAAACATGACGGAATTGTCGAAGACGGAGAAAAAGTTTAGCTCATAATGTGCAATGTTGTTTTTCTCTGGCAATCCAAAATAAAGTTAATAAATAAATAATGCTGTATATGCGATAGAGTATAAATACCAAATAAATAATAACATAATAAGATTTTTAATAGGTAAAATAGTCTAAACATGTCTATACAACAGTGTGTTCTGTGACAAATTCTATAGGAAATATATGCTTACTATACGTTAAGCCAATCAATTTGAAAATTGACGACTTTTCCGCTATTTTGATAACGTGTGTATTCACAATGGCGAAATGAATGGCGCCTTGGTGAATTTACTTAACGAATACGTTGAGAAAACACCGAGACTTACTAGAAGTTCTTCAATAATACTTGACTCTTATTTGTTCTAAAAAAATAGTGATTTAAAAAGCCAAACAACCCGACAGCGTTTCTGTTTAATTTGGAAATAAAAAACCCTAAAACAAGATGAACAATTGTAGCAGTCGGGACCCATTCTAGAAAGTCAGCCGTTTACAGTAGATTGGAGTAATCTGCAATGTAATATAGGTATGTGCTCTTAGTTCACTAAGCCTCCATTTCTAGAATGGGTCCCGACTGCTACAATTTTTCTTTTTGTTTTACGGTTTTTTGATTTTCAAATTACAAAGAAACACAGTCGGGTTGTTTGTTTTTTTTAAACATTACGGTGTTTTATTTTATTTTCTTTAGTTTTATTACTGAATGAGTCGAGCCGTTAAGGCTACAGAGAAAATTGACACAGGCGCCAAAAAACCGCCATTTTGTTATATTTTATTTTGATATACCCAGTGTCACTCTCACAGTAAATACGAATCTAAAGACACCTCTCAAGCTAAAATCCATCGAGCCGTTCAGGCCGTAGTGCGTGCCATACAATTATACATACAAATATATCCTAAAAACATAACCCTCCTTCTGGCGCAGTCGGGTAAAAATCCGCAACCTTTGGATCTCCGGTCCACTGCTCTCTCAATTGAGCTACCGAACATTGTGAGCTTGTTTTTTTGTACTTTTGCTTTTTTTTCTCTGTAGGCCAGCCTTGCTTCATCAATGAGAAGAATATCTATCTCTCCAGAGAAATACTTGTGAGTGGAGTGACTTCTTTCTAGTAACATTATATTAAAATTTATCATATAACATAGCACTAAATATGCAAATATAGAAAAATCAAAAAATAAATCAGTAAAGTTTTAATTAAAATTTATTAACCTTCTGATGTCTTCACACAAGAATAGGTTCCCTCAAATCAATAGTTAAATTAACTCCTATTCTAAACTACAAGGGTGTTTACAAATTAACGAATAAACTGAGCGCGTGCCGTATACAGAGTGGGGCATTTGATTCCCCGTTGAGCTTGTTATTGGTAAATTACTGCAATTGCAACCCTCTTGCTTTTGTGGATGACGCCAATTTTAATGATGAAATTATTTTTATTATTATATTCTATTAAAAAGAAATAAACTTTACAATGCGTGTCTTGAACGTCAATAGATAATCCATTGCTGTGTGAATCCTACGTATTAATATACTTATTAGCATAAATATCTAATGCAATCATCTTATTCGATATACTGAATTTATATTAATATTTAAAAAAAATCGAGTAATGTAAGTGGACTTCATAAAAACATTATAAAAGCTGATACCTATATACCTACACGAAATGTGTTTGTTTGCCATTAAAAAAGTATCGTTTCTTTCCTAAATAAAAAAAAAACTTGCTTCTGAACAGCCATGAAGGTTAAAGAAAAGGAGAACGATCGCTGTAGAAAATAGTGTCCCAGAAATAAGGCCGAAATAAGTGAGGTGCTGCGATCGCTAAGTTTTTAAATTTGTACATTATTCAACTAACTTCATCTACTTGTACTCATAAACAGCTAACTTCGCAGATACTCATTACCGCGACGGCAGCGCGGCTGGTGACTGAAAAATAAACATATATTCTACAAATTTTCAGGTACAGGCAGGCTAATGCGATCATTCTCCTTTTCTCTAACCTCTATGTTAACAGCCTTAGGAGTGTCAACGTATGATTTGGACTTTTTGGCGGGAGCGGGAAGGGTCACGGTTGTTGATTTTGTGCTCTTGTTAAAATTTGTGTTGTTGTGGATATTAGTACGTAATAATGGTGGATTATTAACCACTAGGTGTTCGTGAACATACAAGAGTGTGGGCAAGTGTAACTAAGCAGTGGAAGTTGTCTTTTCCTGCTCTCTCAAGAAGTCCACGGGGAGGTTTCAGTAAAACCCCACACATTTACTGAAACCTAGGGAAAGGAATATTCCACTGTTCATTCATCATCAAATTAAGAAATTACTCAAGAACTTGCAATTATACTTACTTGACGTGACACAAATCGTGTAAGCCACAAATAAGGGAAAAAGCCTATAATTTTGTTTAGTTTCTTCCTTAAAAGAAGACAAAGGGTACAAAACTTATACAGCTTCGTCTTCAGTAATAAGTTTTCTTAATTTGATATTGATAAATAATTTTGTATAAATAATATGTAACCCACCATTACATGGTGCCAATATTAAAAACTTACTTAGTCAACGGAATCCGTTCCATTCTGCAATACGAACGCGCGCCAAACAAAAGCTGTCATTATATGAAACTCTATACCATGGAATTAACATGAAGAAAAAAATTATACCACGTCTTTCGTAGCACGCGCCAATAATTCGATACTAAAATTAAGAGTTGAATATACTTAGCTTTTAAAATACATTTTGGTACTACACAATAAATTCTTTACAATTCTTATCGGTACTAGTCTTCCATTAACAATGTGGAATTGTTGATCGAAGAAAATCGTTGTACATACTTTTTTCTATAATAAAAATTACCAAAGGTTTAATTCGGAAGGAGTTAGGTACTCAGTTTTTATTTTGCAAACAAAAAAATATGTACAAGTGGTGGACTTAAGGCCAAGAGGTGTTTTTGTATGATATACAAGTGACTCATTCCGACTCCTATTGCTTACGGAGTTTTCCCTCCAAAAAAGATATTTTTTTTTTAAACTTTACACTTGTCAGATGCTTTGGAAATCGCTTTTAACAATAATTCAAAAAACGCTAAATGAATTAATGAAGATTCTTTTTTGTATGTACAGGAAAACATTTATTATTATATAAACAAAAGGAGACGTACTAATGGCGGCTTTATCAGTATATGCGATTCCAAGCAACCTTGGGATTGATAGAAAATAAATGTAAGACTGCTAGTTGACCTGGCCACGCGTTGCTGTGTTATCAATTAAAATGAAACCTATCCTTTGGTGTTACCAAAGGTGATGGTGTTACTTGGGAAAAAGTCAACAAAATGAAAAAAAAACTTTAAAAATTAAAAATCGAATAGGATCAAGAGCAAACCGTTCATAATAAAATAAATCGGTTAAGTCGTTTTGAAGTTCATAGCGGTCAAACATTGTGACAGTGTATTTATATATATATGTAGATTGAGTAAAGAATTACCACCTGTATTTTGATAATTCTTCACATTCCAACGATTGACTTTATTATTATTTCAGCCATTATGTAGTTGTATTCTAGTATATAAGTTAATTATAATTGACATTTTTATTTTATTTAATAGTATTATTAACATTAATTTGCTGGCGTTTTAGGCAAACTGTAAGCCAGCAAGTAAATTGTTTAATAAATAAATAAATCTGCCCATTTTATGGTTTACGAGGAGTGAATGGTGACATTTTTCAGTATACATATTTAGTTGCATTTTAATAATAATATTTTTTTACATTCTAACCAAGCGTAGTCCAAATTAAGCACAAATGCACTTTCCTCTTCCCTATTTGAAGAGATTAGATTGAATATTAATATAATTCTTATTTTCTCTCTAATTAGCCTAATAAACAATGTAAGGCGTGTGTTATGGATACTAGTGTAACGGATAGATATACATATATGGTTGATATATAATATGTATCTGTCATAGAACTGTAATATTTTATAAAAATATATATAAAAACCTATGACTCCGGGATTCGAACCCAGGATTGTTGGTACGAAAGGCAAGATCGTTTCTGTTGCACCAAACGCTCATTAATTTTATCTCAAACAGTTTTTGAGTAACAACATCTAGAGATAAAAACTGTCACATTTTTAATGTTATGCTATGTAGAATAAAAGAAGCGACCTTCACGAGATAACATTTATGTTTTTTTTAATTAAGATTCAACAGAAATTTATTTTTAATATTAAAGAATTTAACAGCCAGATTTTTATATGTATAAAATGGACCCTGTTATACATAAAGACCCAACCGACACTTATTCCATCCATGTTTTTAACTCAATGTAGAGAATTTCTCAAATTGAAATTACAGCTTATTATATGACTTACTACCTTATAATTTTTCCGGTAAGTAATTAAACTTTAGCTCAAAATTAACAAAATATTTGTTAGATCTTTTATGCATAACAATGTCCAAATATTACTTAAAAAAAATAATTTGTCTCATACCTCAGTCGGGACTCGAAGTCACATCTCCTCGCTATCCGGTTGAGTACTCGTCCAATTAAAGATTTTCATAGTTCAGGTTGAATTTTTCCACAAATTATTATTATATTTATTAGCTATTTATACGATTATGATACTCTAAAATGCAACTGTCTGTTATATCCAAAATGGAAATTGGTCATCCATCTTTTATCGCAACAAAATCCGTATTCCCAGGCAGATGCGATTATACTTTAATCCGACACACACCCAAACAACTATTTTAACAAACACTATACAATGGCGAAACCAAATACCTTTCTTCCTTCCTATTCTATTAAAGTGGGTGTGGTCAGCTCAAAAAAACAAGCGCATTTTTGCTACTGCAAAGGGCAGTATACCAAAAAGTATTTTGTTTGAAATTTTTTAAGAAAACAAAAAAAATATTTAGATATTGTCATTGTTTGAAATGAGAACAATTAGCGTTCCAATGTTTTAATGACTTTTCACGTCCTCTTTTGTTTTTCCTTGTTTGTCAAGACGCTACTCACAATTCCGAAACTTCGTCATGACTGTCCAATTTTTAGTGGATAACGGATAATCGGATTTGTCTCGGTTAAATCGGTCATGAAAATCGGTGTTGAAAGCGAAAAAATCGATCAAAATGTGGATGGTGTGCGGGAATAATAAAAAATAATCAAATAATAGAAAACATCACATATATTGTACTCTGTGTTAGGAAATTCAGAAGCGACGGTCCAACAACACCCAGACACGAGCCAATATAGAAAAGTTCGTCGGCATCGGAACGACTTTACCATGAAATCCGTTATACGAGCCACTCAACCATGGAGGTTGTCATATGGGAGTGCGTAAAAATTATGGTAATATAGTTATTTACGGGATTGTTACCATGTATTGTCCCCGGCCAAAAAGGTGAAAATGATTTTGAAATCACGTGACATGCGCAGTAGTGAATAATGTACCTAAACTTGCTACTGCGCATGTCACGTGATTTCAAAATCATATTCAACTTATTTGCCGGAGACTTTACCTTGTGTTTAGCGAGTTTCCGATATTTCGGCACTGTTGCAACCGCCATGATCACGGAAAAACTGAAGTAATTGCGGATACGCTGTTATTGGTAGACATATCGGTCTACCCTCCGACGAAGTCTTTTATTGCGTTCGATACCTTTACCACTGTTGACATTCTCACTATTCACTCGAAACTGTTCTCGACAGACAAGACTTACAGTATCGGATCGCGACACGATACTTTTTTGATTATTTCGTTTTTTACAATATAGTGCGTATAAATTGTATTTCTGAACCCTAACCTGGAGACGTGTTCCTTTACTATAGGCCTCATAAGAAGGCTCAAGGTTACCAGAATTTCCATACGTGATCGAATCAAAAACCCACTCGGTGGACCGACGATCTGATGAAGGTTGGGGGAAGCACCTGGATGTGGGCAGTGCAGGACCGGTCGTTGTCCAGAAGAGGATGACATTTAGCTGAAATGACGAAGACCAACCCTAAGTTAGGAAGAATCTCTACCGTTACACCAAAAAAACGTGTATGATTGTGGATTTGACTCAATTTCGCAATAGTCAGTCAGCGGATGGGTGACTAAAAATGTAATTATTTGGTATTCTTTCATGCTTTAGTCGAAGTCGACAACACTGGACAACACTGTGCCAGTGTGATGGGACCCACTCTCTCTATCCATACACCTAACCATACCATACCCCCACTCTCTACCCCTTACTCCCTACCCTTACTTGTCTCAGGGTAAGGACATTAATAGGCTTATGGTGATTATACCTTTGCTTGTGCTCATATTATCATTACATATGACTTTTCTCTTGAAACAAAGATACTTATTTATATTTCAATAAAAGTAATAAATTTAATTTACTCATTCGTTCATAAACCATATTACTTATTTACATAATTTTTTTGACATCACTACGCTTCTATGGAAGCTACTGTTAATTATGAATGGGGTATTATGAACGCACCTTTAGAGGGCCACAATGGTACATTAGTATCACCGCATTATAAGGACGCGGTCACAAAAAGAACAACCGTCACACTTTGTTTATGGCAAAAGGCATAGACGAAAGCGATTTTAAGAGCATAATATGAATAATAAAATAATATTTCGAAAATGACCGTCTTATTTTTTATTATGGAAAAATTAGGTTCTTTTATAATAAAAAAAACCTCTTTTGATAAGCGGGGAAAGATGCTGTAACCGATACAAAGTTCTTACTGACCATAGTTATTTAAGAAATTAAAATGAACTTTATTAAAATGTACTTAAAATAAATTCTCCAATATAGGCAAAAACATTAAACTGTGATATAAATTACATTATTTGTTACATTTATAAAAAATATAAGGTGCCTAAAAACGCCTCTGTTGGCCTAAAATTTACATATAAAACAAACTCAAAGCAAAATCTCTTTTTAGAAATTGATAAATATACTTATACTTAGTCCAATGTAGGATGATACTTTTGACAGTTGACACCTATATAGAGGGTATAAAGTTGCTATTGCAATGTCAAGCCAAACATAAGGAAACAAATGCAACCTTAGTACGTAGCAATAAGGAAGTGACACTTGTCAAAAGTATCATCCTACATTGGACAAAGTATAGGAGTAAAATAACAGCCCTTGCCGACTTTAGAGCGAGTTACTCTCGGTACAAGGTATTCTGTTGTAGGACTACAATGCCATGGCATAGTTGTTGACTTTCAATGAATGCATTGATAAGCTCACATTGAAACAAAAAGCGTGCGTGTACTTAACTACGCGCGGCAGAAGTTATATTCTTTTATTTCATTTTTAAATGAGATATTTTTAAGAATGTAGTAAAGGATTATTTTCTGTCATTTTAAGCGAGCAGCGTATAGATTGTGTATCCTACTAACTAGACATAATAGTATATGTATTAATAGGTTATATATTTACATCTCTATGTATGTGTATTATATACGTATGCATGTATTTTCACTTTAGATATATGTTTATATATATATATATATTGTTTACACCGTCGTCTCTTATTCTTCCTTTCAGTCCTATCCATCCAAAAGTTGTCTGGAAGAGCTGTCGCTTTGAGCGATAAGACCACCCATTGTAACACTATTATGAGTTTTCTTTTGTTTTATTAATACTTCAATGTGGTGTAATCAATAAAGTGTTTTGTATTGTATTGTATTGTATCTTGAAGTTAGCCTATTCACTTAAACAGCTAACTTCATGGTGTCGCTTTTTCGTTGCATATGCGTGCGCTACTTCCGTTATATGAAAAATGTCACCTTTAATGCGTCAAAAGTAGTAACGTCAAAAAGCATTATATCTTTCAGTTGCATTACATTAATGATGACATCGCATAACTCAGACCACCGCATAAGGTGGTGTTCACACGCCGCCCGCTGCGCCATTATCGCGTCGATAAGCCGGCGCCCCGCTGTCTCTCATTGTAGCCGCGGCCTAATAGAGAGCGCGGCTTTAGTTAAGCACGATTCGTATATAGGGCGTAAGTTCCAAATATTTATTAGTTTAATATACGTGACGAGAATGTCAAATGTGGCTAGTGGCAAGGTTAGGCTAATTGGTGTGAATATAAGAAATATTACTAAGATCTGGCAGCTTCTTCGGCCAACGTTTAAAGGTATACAACTAAGAAACGCTGCCATATTTTGGGCACCTTTTTCAAAACCAGCGGTGACTTTCAATTTTCTTGGTATATTTTTTTATTATATCTTCAATTAATATATATTTAAATTGAATTATGGTCATTTAATTACTTTTATAACAAAATAATAGATTTTAATAAAAGTATTAATATTTTTATAACAAATTATTTTTTGGAGCGGAGCGAGTGGAGCTCCCATGGATCAGCTTCAATGACGCAATGTCTGTTACGCCATAACTCCCCGAGTTCTTAACCGATTTTAATATTTTTTGTGTGGAATCGAATCAAATCATTTAGGACCAGATCATAGGCACCTGAATTTTAAAATTCACAAAAATAAAAAAGTTATTGCCAAAAAACATTGGCTCTATGGGATTTCTCATTGAAACAAAAAGCGCGCGCTTTTTTACAATATAAAATCTACTTAACATTATCGACTTTTTGTTTTAGTATTACTCTACGCTGCAATATATGGTGTTAGCGAAGCTTTATGATAAGCGACTGCATCGCCTAGTAATATTATTGGAGCGGAGCGAGCGAAGCTCCCATGGATCAACTTCAATGGCGCAATGTCTGTTACGCCATAACTTCCCGAGTTCTTAACGGATTTTAATATTTTTTGTATGGAATCGTATCAAGAGGTTTCAAGAGACGTAGATAATTTTGAAATTCGCAAAAATTGACATCTAGACAAAAAAAAAATCTTTTTTTAAGTATAACGCTCCGCTCCCATTTTTGGTGCCAGCGTAGCTTTATGCTTAGCGACTGTATCGCCTAGTATATAAAATGTTATGTTTATTTTGCAATGCCACACTATCCTCATTCTTCATACTTAAACTTCGTATTTTACTAAGGACCTCTAAAATATAGTAACAAAAAGGGCGTGATCTTTCCGCTGCCGTTTCGGCGTCGCATTAATTCGCTTTTGATGGATTCGAGATATATAAATGTCTTTTTTTCGCGTCATTCACGAAATGAGAGCCGCTAAGATACTTCGCCTTATTACAAAGTGTTCTATTTTGGTCCTAAGGAGTACTCCCCCTATTGGACATTCTACAGGTAATTACTGAAGGATCTTTCATGGATCAGCTTTAAAGACGCAATGTCTGTTACGCCATAACTTCCTGAGCTCTTAATCGATTTTAATAATTTTTGTGTGGAATCGAATCAACACATTTAAGACCAGATTGTGACGGCCGATTGCCTGAATTTTGAAATTCGCAAAAATAAAAAAGTTATGTACGAAAAACATTGGCTCTATGGGATTTTCCGTTGAGAAAAACCACGCCTATTTGAAAGTTTTCATTTTTATGGAACTTTAAAATTTACTAAACAATAATGATTTTTATTTACTATTACTCTCCGCTCCAATAAATGGTGCTAGCGAAGCTTTATGTTTAGCGACTGCACCGCCTAGTCACAATAATAATAAATTTTGTTCAATTCACGACTATTAGCTTGTTCTATGTGTACTAAATAACGTATAGAATACATATATGAGTACATAAACGACTATGATTCAGGAACTAATATTTGTGCTCTTCACATAAACATATGCCCCTACCAGAATGCGAACCCGGGACCATTGGCGCAGAATATAGGATTGCTACCGTTAAACTAAGCGGATGTCAATGACAATAATAAGATATTATCTAACTTTTACAAATACCATAAACAAAATTTTAAATCAAATGGTTTATAGAAACGCCGGGTTTATAGCAGGTTAGCAGGGTTATCACTGTTTTTATTTTAACTTTATTTTATTATATTAGTGTTTTTTAATGTCTTTGTGACTCTTTTTGACGTGATAACGTCTTATAAATCGGTGAACGCCGGCTGCACGCACGAAAAAATGTAACGCTCCGCCTGAGCGAGAACGTGGAACAAGCGATAGAGAGGCACGATCGGCCTAAGCGTTCGACTTATGGTGCATCTATCTCTCTTCCACTTCATGAAGTGAAAAGTTA
The DNA here is from genome assembly GCA_927399485.1 of Calamotropha paludella. Classification (NCBI taxonomy): domain Eukaryota; kingdom Metazoa; phylum Arthropoda; class Insecta; order Lepidoptera; family Crambidae; genus Calamotropha; species Calamotropha paludella. The sequence goes on along the minus strand of OV656830.1, from coordinate 7,208,928 downwards.
ATGTGGTTTCCATTATTTATTACAAAAACTTAATTTTATTTGATCGAAAAAAAAAATAATTTTCAATTAACTCCACTTCAGTGATAATAATTTGTTTAAATTCATAAAAGTATGCAATTTTTCATCAATGTTTTCTTATGATCCTATCACGTAAAATTATCGTCCGTAAACTGACTTTACAGACAACCAATTATTGTTAAAATGTCCACTCTGTTTGGCAGAATATCACAGTGTCGCAGGCTTGCTTGCTTATATGTATATTGTTTGTTTTATGCTTAGCTTGTGATTCTTTCAATGTGATGTGTTTGTCATGTGCTGTCAAAAATAAATGTTATTTCATTTCATTTCAAACGATAAATGCAAATTTAAAAAAGAATAAAAGCAAATTTTATAATTGTGTTTAAATGTAGTGAGTAAAATTCAGAACCTTTTTGAGACAGTCTCGCGCCATTTGAAAAGTGCATAACTCTAGATGGAGGCTACAAAAAATATCCGACCTTAATAAAAATGAAAAATAAAGCAACGTTTCAGGTATTTTTTTACGTAGTAGGAAAATTACTTTTTCTTATCTTATATTCTTTTCTGTATTCCTGCCTAAGTGTGTGTAATATTTCACGATAATCGATTTAGTAGTTATGGCATAAAAACAAACAAACTCACTGTCATATTTATAATATTAGATAAATTCGTTTAGCTATTCCAAATCAGTCTCTTATACATCAAAGGTGAACTTTAAAGAACTCAAGAAATTTTTAATAAACCTGATAATCTAATAAGGAACAAACCGCCCGGTCCAAGTAAGAACAAACTTAAGCAAGGTCACTTTTTATCAAAAGATACAATTTTAATAACATTTCAAAATAAGTTTACAAAAGATATCCTGTTGTTTCTTGCGGCTCACGTGTCAAATGGATTTGTGAAACTGTGATTCCGGTCACAAAGGATTTTTCTATTTACTGCATTGATCATTAACATCTTTAAATTAGGTCTGCAATGCATGCTGCTGTTTGCAAATACTGAGCGAAGCACTACCTTACCTTCGTTTGTGAGTTTTGGCGCCAAACATCAATGTAGCGGTTTGGCTGTGATCAGCTTTTGAATTTTTCTTTCGGTGATTATTCCTCCATGGTATGTCCGATTTCAAAAATTTTTTTTGCACATTAGTCACGACCACGATGTGAGTTTTGGCGCCAAATTTCATCAATGTAGTATCAGCGGTTTAGCTGTGATCAGCTTTTGAATTTTTCTTTCGGTGATTATTCTTTCATGGTAAAGTCTATATTTATTTACATAGCCTATGTCCGTCAGGTTATAATCATGTATGTTCATGCCAAAATGCGTTCGAATCGGTTGAACCGTTAAGTAGCAGGAGGGAGACAAGCGAAATTTGTGAGTTGCCTAAAAGAGAGCTTCGCTCAATCAAAGAGGTTAAAAGTGATATTGATTGTCGATCTTTTGGTGCAACGGTAGCGATCCTGCCTTTCGCACTTTCACTTTAGTTTTTGCGTGAAAGCATAACAAACAAACTTACAGTCACATTTATAATATTACTAGCTTTTACCCGCGGCTTCACCCGCATTTTTTTTTTAATAAAAAGTATTCTATGTTACTTCTAATACCTCTAAGAATATATGTACGAAGTTTCATGATGATCTGTTTAGTAGTTTTTGCGTCAATGCATAACAAACAAACTTACATTCTAATTATAATATTATTAGTAGGGATCTATGTATGATACATGCGGGGCATATGCCTGCCCTTTCCGGGATTAGTACCCAGGACCGTCGCACCAAACAGTCATCGACAATAAAACAATAATAGGTCTATGATGGCTATACGTTATACGGAAAAAGTAAGGTACTTTGATTCACTTCGAGTTTCAAATCAACAAAAATGTTAGATTCTTCATTCAATTATTAACTTAATCACACGAGTTTTAAAGTATCTTTTCCTACTGTTTATTATCTTCTTCTGTATGATAGTTTACATAAAGCATATTTTTAAAGAAAAGATTCCTATTTTTTTTTTATTTACATCTGTTCTTTGACTAAATCATAGGGCGTGGATAGTCAAAATGACAGATTGCCACATCAAAGGGTTGGGCCCCAACCGCCATATTCCATATTTTCATAGGAATATGCCATAATCTGACCGAAATTATAAATATGAGTACAGTCGAGTAGATAATTCTAATTTTTTTAAATAAACATTTTTAAATCAACTTAATTTTAAAATTTTCATGCATCTACAGTAAAAGAGGGTGGCTATTGGGCAAGCGCCAGATATTATGGAACCCTGTAGGCATTGCATTGACACGTATGAAGAGCACTGTTACTGCTATCAATTCTGGTTTACAGAAATGCTTAAAATATATCCTTTTAAGTAGGTTTAATATGTTCGACAAAGTGCATATGGAATTTTCATATGGAAATGGGTCTTCAAGTCACGAGTGAATAGGTGTCTTTGAGGCAACGCGTCACATCTTAAATAGCATCATCACTTACCATTTGTTAATAACTATCTCCATAAAACATTCTTATAAATTAAAATAGTTAAAAAAATTAAAAAGCCGACTACGTTTCTATGTAATTTGGAGGACAAAAAACCCTAAAATAAGAAAAAAATTAAAGCATTCATTCATACATTTCATTCTAGAAAGTCAGTCGTTTAGTTAGTAGATTGGAGTAATCTGCAATGTAATATAAGATCGTGCTCTCAGATTACTAATCCTCCATTTCTAGAATGGGTCCCGGCTGCTACAATTTTTCTTCTTGTTTTAGGGTTTTTTTTAATTCCAAATTACGAAGAAACACAGTCGGGTTTTTTAGTTTTTTAAATTACCGTTTAATTTCATATTTTTTAGTTTTATTAGTAAACGAGTCGAGCCGTTCAAACTGCAGAGCGTCAAAAATCGGCCATTTGTTTTTTTATTACTTTGATATACCCAGTGTCACTCTCACAGTAAATCTCGGTGTCGAATCTAACGACACCTCTCAAGCTAAAATCCTTCCAGCCGTTCAGGCTGCAGAGCGTGTCAAACAATTATACATACATACTCTCGAAAAACATCACTGTCCTTCTGGCGCAGTCGGGTAATTATAAAAGTAAAATATTCAGTCGTATCATTCATTATCTATCATTATTTACTCAAATATACTATTGCACTAACTTATCGTTAAATATAAAGATAAAAAATTGAAATGTTAATAGAAAAATAGTAGAATAAATCGACTCGACTGACAAATAATTCTCAGGCGGATACCGCAACTTTTAGATATCCGATCCACTGCTCTTCCGATTGAGTTATCGAGCTATTGAGCATACGTCGAAATTCGAATATTGTACTTTTACTTCTTTACTTTGTAGACCAGCGTTGCTTCATCAATGAAAATCATATCATCACATTCAAAATAAATATTTTTACAGATGTTTTGACGTTTTAATTTGAAACAGCCATTTTCAATGTTATCTTAGATATTATCTTAGAAAATAATATATTTACTTTCTGCTGATTAGAATTTAATAAAAGTCAAAATTTACGCAAAAGAAATAGCGATTAAATTAAATTCCAATCCTTTTCACCTCGACTGTACTGTTCTACATGTCAGCAACGATTTTTGCTACAAAATCAGAGCGTGATACGCACAATGGGGCGCGCTGCGCATCGATTGTACCCACTTTTGTTGTTGACCGTACCGTGTCTGCTACCTGTACCGTCGATACACACGAGGTGAATATTTCAATAACGTTGTATGAAGATAAATTACGATTTATTACCATAAGAAATAAAATTACCTTTTTCAAAAATGCTATTTGAAAAATATGAAGAACTATGCACTGGAACTATATTTATTGGAAAGTTAATTTAATGTGTTTTTTCAGTGTTTAAATAATTAAAATAGTCACTTCCGCATTTTAATACAATGGACACGTTATATTGTTTTAAACTTTCATGGTCACTAACATTATATTAATGTATATAAATTACGTGTCACGTTGTTTGTCCGCAATGGACTCCTAAACTACTTAACCGATTTTGATCAAACTTCGTAACTATCTGTTATTTGATGTAACTTAAAAGATAGGATAGGTTTTTTTTTTTTAATTTATAACACAGCAACGCGTGCCTGGGTCAGCTAGTAGTAATATAAGTTATTTACAGGATTGTCACCATATACCTTGTTTCTAGCGAGTTTCCGATATTTCGGCACTGTTGCAAGCGCCATGATCACGCAGCAACGGAAATCAGTTGTTACATGGTAACAATCCCGTAAATAACTTATATTACTATAATGGATACTTTTTGGTATAAAGTCAGGATAAATATATGTAATTAATAATTATAATTTATTAGCCTAGCCCGAAGTAAGTACTGTAAGGCTTGTGTTATGAATATAGTGTAACGGATTATAGAAATATAAAAACCCATGACTCAGGTATAAATGCTCGTATTCATCACACAAACATCTGCCCCTACCGGGACTCGAACCCAGGACCGTCGGTGCAAAGGCAGGATTGCTACCGTTGAACCAAGTGGTTGTAATTAATAAACCATTAATTTTCAAAAGTTGCTTTTTTGTATAATTTTATGTAGCAAAAAGACCACCAGTAAATATTTTGGATTAGGTCATTTTACTTCTTATGATGCTTGGGTGTCGACTCTATAGTGTAGTGGCCTGGGCTATCACCTGAATCGCAAATGTTGTAGGTTCAATTCATTTTCACTTAATCATCTCAGTCGTAGGTCGCCCATTGCGAAATGAAAATCTCTCCCAAAATTTGGCAATTTACCATTATCTTTACGCTTGGCAACCCTAGTTTCGAGTCCCGGAAGGGTCAGATGATTGTGTGATGTATACTAAAACATGGGCAGTTATAAATATCACTATGAATATTCCATATCTATGTATCATATATGAATGTCTAGCCGTGAGCATTATATCTATACACACAAGTCTTAAAGTATTTCCTTTTTTAATTTAGGATGGGTGGGTGGGTGGCTCTTTATCCCATTCAAGCCCGGGGGCCAAGACAGAATCCACGATGGAAAGAGCTAACCCAGAAGGTGCCTATTCACCCTGGATTTAAAACAGATGAATTATAAGTACTCGGAAATACAGATGCAAGGATGGGAGTTCCACTACTTTGCTGTGCGCATTAGGAAGGATGTTGAAAAGCGCTTGGTGGAAAAGGTAGGAATAGCAACCAAGAAAGGGTGGTAGCCTGCAGTGCGTCTGGATGTCCGATGGAAAAAAGGAGATGGCGGCATGAGCAAATGCAACTCTTGAGCACACTCTACAAAGTACAGTCTGTAGAAGACCGACAGACAGGCAACTTTGCGACGATAAGCTAAGGTGTGAAGCTTGCTCTTCACCAAATTGCTGTCACCGATGAGCCTCTCAGCTCTGCGCTGAATCTTATCCAGTGCAGCAAGTTGGTATTTTGCTAAGCTATCCCAAAGGTGGCTGCAATATATGGAATATTGCAGCCACCTTTGGCAAGATCGGACTTGAGCTTTATAGAGAGTTAAAAGCTGTCCCAGCGTAAAATATCGCTTGACCTTATTTGGGCTAGGCTAATTGGTGTGAATGTACGAATTATTATTTGATGACCTCCGTGGTCAAGTGGCTCGCATATCGGTTTTCATAGAAACGACACTTACAAGTCCCGGATTCGATCCCCGGCCAGATCAATAACCAAACCAACTTTTCTCGTCATCGATTCTGAATTGCATAACACAAGTGTTTTAGCTACTTAACTTCGGGTTAAAACAATGTATTTGATATTATCTAATCTATAATCTAAGATCACAGTGGTTTGTGTGTTTGTCTGTCCGCTCTTTTTCCCGCTCTTTTTCCATTGTATCAATAACGTTACCATAGCAACGCGTTAACCGCAAGTAGTTCGTCTACCGGACGCTAGATGGCGCTAACGGAAAATATTTTATAATAGAAAAAACATTAAAGAATTTTGTCCACCCGTGCGAGGCCGGGACGGGCCGCTAGTATTTATTTATTATTATTAACTAGCTGACCCGGCCACGCGTTGCTATGGTAACGTTAATTGATTATGAAAACTGATATTATTAGGCTTATAGTAACTATATATGGTAACAAACACACAAAGTATTATTATTATATAATGTACTGATTATAATTAATGAAAAATTCAGCATATATTTTGTATTGTCTTGTAATCTCTACTCATTTTATTGGTTGATGTTTAAGTTTACGTTGTCTGTGAATCAAAATGACCCCGTGTGTCCCGCTCTCACCTAACCCCACAAAGCTGACTATTGTTTGGGACAAAAATATTTTTCAAATATTACCTTCATAATGCTATAGAAATCATGTGCTTATATCGCCCTTTAGTTGAGGATTAGTCAATATCTGAGATGATATTATTTGTGTGTTTGCATTAACACACTTTATAATATTAGGTGCTTATAAAAGGAATGAATGATGGTGATTTTATTAATATTTCTTGAAAAGTTTTGTTTTTATAAGATTTGTTTTTCTATTTTAAAGACATCATAATATTTTCACTCTTTAACGTACTATTACAAATACAATATTATTTTAAGTATTTCTTTCTCTCCCCCCTCTCTCCCTCTCTCTCTCTCCCTCTCTCCCCCTCTCTCTCCCTCTCTCTCTCTGTGTGTGTGGTGTGTGGGTGGGTGTGTGTATAGGTGTAAATACCCTGTCACAATGTTTGATCGCGATTTTGATGATTATGTTTTCATTTTGCTGGATTTGTTCCGACTTAGGACATAGGATAAGTTTCATTTTAATTAAAATAACAGCAACGCGTGGCCGGGTCATCTAGTATACCTATAAGAATTAAAATAAGCGTATAAAAAACATCCACATCTCCAAGGGCTCGGAAATTGTTATTTATAAGCGTATTTCAAATGTTATTGATATATGACATTGTAAATGCGAAAAAATACATTTATATACTTGTATCAGAAGACCCAGCTCCTACTTATTAATTAAAAAATAACAGATTTTTTAATAGTTACCTGAAAAACAGAACAGAAATTCCTGTCTGATACCGAACAAGTTGAATTTTTGCGGTAATAATAACCATGGACATAAAAATCTACCAATTGAATGAAAAATTATATTATTTATTAATCTTGGTTTTGTGTTTGTTGTTGGTAGCCCGAACGTTATTACCGATTTTTAATATCGGTATCCTGAACATATTGATTATGCCTAATCAAATTATATAACCGCTAGCCTATAACATGTTACTCACCCGTCTGTAGAGCTTCGATAGTTCGAATATTTAAACAATAATGAATTAACCATTAATAACGTAGCAATGGATATTTGATAAGATGACTAAAAAAGGATCCCTTTATTTCGCAGTTTTTTTATTTTATTTGGCATAAAATTAAAAGGTATAAATTGATATACATAGCGAGTAAAGTTGGGTAATGTATTGTTTATCCATTAACAGCCAGTAGGTTATATCAAATTATATCTTTTAAATTTATGCCTAATAATACTATGCCAAAAAAGGGGAACCATCAAAAATTCGACCTTTCGAAGCTCGACAGTGACTTTTTACGTCAAAGAATCAAAGGGCAGCACCCTTGCATCCTAACTCTCAAACATTCACCTTTTTCCGCACTCACTGTTTTCGGCGCCTTTGATCCAAAATGTACAATTATTTGTTCTTAGCCATAGGGTAAAAGCCGGATAGTTGCCTCAGACGGATACATGCCTCAGTTTTGAATACGCTATGTTAGGTATGTTGGTGGCATTAGCGTTTGATTATGAGTGGAAGTGTCCTCCCTGCTGACCTAGATTTCATATAAGCTGTTAAAGTAGGCGCACTTGTTTTGTCCGTGTAAGCAAAAATCTTCCGCGGTGAAATTTTGACAGGCGTCGAAATTATATTGGTAAGTCTTTACTATTAAATATTTTGACGTGACAACGTCTTATAAATTGGTTTGCCGGGTGACACTTCAAGAAACTGCGTTACGCTCCGCTCACGTTATGCGCTTACAATGAGAGCGAGTGAGAGGCACGCGTCCCTTCCACTCGGGCATGGTTAGCCCGCCTAAGAGCGAGAGAGACAGACATAAAAAGTGGAAGGGACGCGTGCCTATAAATTAATGTTTTAAATATAATTCTTTGTATAAATAAATGTTTTAAATTGTTACTATTATTTCATCCTTCTTCCTACTATACGAATGAATATTCACATTAAAATTATTTTACCACTCAAAGTCGTTGTCACGTAAAACTTTCGCCCGTATACCGACTTTACAGGCAACCAACCAGTTTTTGTTATTAATTGTAGTTTCAGTCAACTTTTTGTTTTTTTACATGCATTAGAGTTTAAATAACAGTGCTCATCAGGTTTTATTGTTAAATAGGTTTTATTTATTTCGTAAATAGAAAGAGCAAGTATCCGTATCAAAAAGGATAGTTGCCCTGTTTATTTTTGCGGATAGTTGCCCTAGAGGCAACTATCCGTAACTATAAATTCTTTAACGAGCAGAAACATTTATTTTTCTTTTGGTGCTCTTTTTAACTTATAGTGACTTGTTTTAAATAAAATAAGAATCGAACAAAAACCAATCAAAGGAAAAAAAGGTAAATATTGGATCAGAGTCGCTGAAAAGATATTAAAAGTCAACAACGCTAATTCGAAATATTGCGCAGAAAGTTTTGATTTACAATTTTACTAAATCGAAATCAGATTGGATTTAATTTAAGATGTGTCAAATGTGGTTGCATGAAACTTGTTCCACATTTAAAAACCATTGCATGAGATGTGGAAAGTTAAAAACTCTGGCTTCTGGTGATAATTAATGCTAATGCCAAAGTTGAATACCATATTTTTCTATGTTTAAATTAAATAATAATATTTCATTATTACCTAATCCAATTTAAAATTTCGAGACAATTATTTTGTAATTTTATAGTTTAATACTTGTGGACAGAGCACTGTTTTAGAATGTAATTAATATTGTGGTAAATACTTAATAAAGAATCGCAGTAAGTAATATAGGCTTACTGTAACTTAAATACTTAAAATTACTTGAAACTTATCTAAAAGAAACATAGAGAGGCGTCTATCTTTTTGCGAGGCAAGTATCCCCCGAAGCAATTTTAACGTTAGGCTACTATCCGCTATAGTAGGCAACAATCCCCTTTTTGAGAGGTCAAATAAAACGGGATTTACTCGAAACATATATTAACTATGTTTACAAAAAAAGGCTGTTATGAAAGATTAAAGAGCTATGTGTTAATATAAACGTCGATTTATTCTTAATAAACTTATATTTTTTAATTATGGAGCTTTTTTGAAAAGTAGGGCAACTATCCGGCTTTTACCCTATACACTCGTTGTCCAGCCCACTGAACTCATATACTTCGATCATCTTTTTTTGAAGACCTTATGGATTCGATGCAATCAGAATAGTATCTATTACTTACCATAAGTTTTACCTCACCGAACATCACAACTCCATTTTCTATCTCCTCTTAGGTCTGGAAACATAGTCACAGTTTAAATTAATAATTATTTTCCATTATTACCAGATGCACATCTCTATATTCTGTGTCGCCTGCTTATTTTAGTGATTTACAAAAAAAAATTAAAGTGGAACTGGAAGCGATCTCTTATAGATAAGTTCACCATTGCCATAAGTTATTAATGTCACATTGTTAAAGAAAATTTTGTACAATAAAGATTATAATAAAAAGTAACGGGCTAAATTAGCGCCCTTGAATAACACCCTTTAAAGTTTTTAGAGGATCTGTTTATCTGTATTATTTATGACAATATTTGATTTTCTTTTATACAATAATCTTTTTACAATCTGTTATTTTTTTGTATGAAAGTTAGATCAACTTTCTCGGGTGGAAAATCTAGAATCAAGAAATCAAGAAAAAATTATGTTGAACCTAGTTAAATGCTTTTACATAATCTATAAAACATAGTAACATACATACATTTTGCATTATGTCTCTACACTTTTGAACCAACACGTTAAGAAGTCCTCTAGTTCCCATTCGCCTTTTGGTAGAGGACTGGTAGGTCCATGAGTAATGTTGCCATAAAAGCTATAAAAAAAACTCTCTATTTATCTTCTTACATAACTGTAAAAGTTATTGAGGCTTTATTTTGACTTTGCTTTTTAAAAAAGAATTTTATTTCGTATAAATTTTTGTCATACATTAATTAATGTAGCAAATAAGATTCTGTATTCTGCTGTAATTCATCTCTAACAGTTATGTTACCAAAACGTATTACGACATATGTGAGGTTATTTTTTTTACATAATGCAGGCTTCAGAAATATAAAAAAAATAGCAGTAAAATTTGTATATTTCTCAACAATACAACTTGTACTTAGCCGATAAGCAGACACGTTTAAAAAAAAACTTCATTCATAATACTCACTTGACCATATTTTAAATGCTTGTGCGTCCTTTCAATTTTTTTTTTGCTATGAAATATTTGAATGGAACTTGTAAAAGGATATTTTTGGACGATCCTTCCTTATACTGATAGCGCATTGGTATCTCATTTCAAGGGAAATCTGGTAATCCAGAAAAATAGTTTTTAAGCAATAACCATTACTGTTTTCGTATAATATTAGTACATATGCTACATGGAAAATCAGCAATGAAGAGCGTTAGAATAAAGAAAAAATAAATTCAATATTAACAAAAAGTTATAAATATCGTTCCTAATGACCTTTACGCCTATCTCTAAAAAAGATTCATTTCAAATATAAATGAAAGATATGTTCCTATTTAAAATAACTATTCTAGGCAATTTTTTTTTAAGTTTTTGTCTCTTAAATGAAGTGGAACCAAATGTGATTGTTAAAATAGTGTGAATTCCGAGATTCGTGTAAAAACCTGTCATCGTACAATTTTCATTAGAAAAGCTATGAACTAATTGAATATTCTTTCTGGTAAAATATCTTTAAGGTACAAGTTACTTCGTCGTTAACATCAGGTGTTTTTTTTAATTGCATCTACACTGTAAATAACTCTAAGTTCTTTAATCAGTGCATTTAATATATTCTGCAATAAAAGTAAATAATTAATTATGGTTTAGCTTTTACCACAAAAATAATTATATTTATGTAATGAATTATAATGTTTAAACATTATTGACTTAATATTCCTTTATTTAATATAATTATTACTCGAAAAAATCAAGTTATCTCATGAGTCAGATGAGACTTGAATGTACATCCTCTTGTTATCTAAGCGAGTCCTCCGCCAATTGTGCTACTGAAAGCCTTGACAGTTTCGTAAAATTTCAATTATAACAATCATGATTCAGTTACAGAATTTGTACCTGACTCGTGAAATTCTCCAACCGGTCCATGTTCAGTAAAAAACCATTCAAACATATAAACTTTCATGCATGTGGCAACCCGTAAATAGATAACATTTCATTAAGTCTATGCAATAAATTAATTGACAAGTATATATTCTAAACTAGGTCTGAAATGCATGCTTCTATTTGCAAATACTGAGCGAAGCACTACCTTTCCTTCGTTTGTGAGTTTTGGGCGCCAAATTTCATCAATGTAGTCTCCGCGGTTTGGCTGTGATCAGCTTTTGAATTGTTTTTTCGGTAATTATTCCTCCATGGTAAAGTCTATTTTTTTACATAGCCTATGTCCGTCAGGTTATAATCATGTATGTTCATGCCAAAATTCGTTCGAATCGGTTGAACCGTTAAGTAGCAGGAGGGACACAAGCGAAATTTGTAAGTTGCCTAAAAGACAGCTTCGCTCAATAAAAATATCTGTTAATAGGTCTAATAGTTCGAATACCTACTGCCAACCCAAAAATCAAAAAGTAAATAGTCAAACTTGACAGATGTCAAAAACCTAAAACACTCGAAGTTAGTGATCTTGATACTGTGTTAAACAAAAGAGGTAGCTTAAAGCAAATTATTCAATTCACTTTTTTATTACATTACCTACTCGTTTTGATACTTGAAGTAACTGCATGTCAAAGTAGAAGCGAGATATTTCGACGACGAATTTGAACTTTATTACTAGTGATATAAGATGTAAGCTTTATTCAAGGGTCCTTGAATGGAGTACCGAATTGAGACCAATCCAGTGGTTTTTCAACATCTGTTGTAAATGTTTTGTAAATTCTTTTATATTGTGATGAGTATTTTAATCTGTGCTATTGTGTCATTGTTGGATAACAGTTTTATAGAAATCGGAGATATTGACTTTAAAAGAAGTGATATTTTATTTTATATCAAAGTAATGTATTTCTTATTAACACTTATTTTTACAGGGCTGTTTTCGCACTTAACCTTTTGAGTTGGCAATCTTACGTGTATTGTGTTTTCAATCGTCACTTGGCGGAAGTCCATAGTCATTCAAATAAAGAAATATATGTAGCTTACTTCCGCAAAAAACGAAGAAAGTACACCTTTACCGACTACTCTATAATCTCTTGTGTTTGTTTCCTACTCCAATCAGTCCAGTTCATCCCAGAAGGTTAGCAGCCTTTTCAGATTGCCGGATCCTTCCAGGAGCGATGTCGGAGACCGAAAAAGCTGTGTCTGTTGATCTTCCACGCTTCTGCATTCTCTAAGCACTTGCTGTGGAGTTTTTTCTGCCTATATGCAACCTCTGTATATACAGACGGCTATCTGTCGATGGTAAACAGGTGCTTGATTAAAGGACAATGAACAATTATCGTGCTAATAACTTTAATTTTTTTTTCCCTATTTAGTTCGATAAGATTTTGGACAAGGATTGATGGCTACCACTTACTTCTTTACACACAGCCGGTTTTGTAGGTAGATATTTGTTTGATCACCCATCTCATGAAATACAACTAACTCTACACTCAAACTACAATCGATTTGGTATCTTTCCCACTAATGAGCGGGTCTCACGAACTTTGCTTGACTTCAACAATCGTAGACTAAATAGCTGAAATTTTTAATGAGGAAAGACAACACTACATAACATACAAAAGATACCAAATCGATTATAGTTTGAGTAAGTACATAACAAATTCTAACCTAACCTAACCTTTTTTTTTTTTTTTAGCCAGGGGAAATGCTTTACGCATACCCCACCGCTGGGTGGACGGTGGGGTTATATGGGACTCGCCCGTCAGTAAAAGGCTGACGGGCATACCCACTAAAACCCCTCGGTCCACCCTCTCCGCAGCCGTTGGGTTCCATGGGTCCGTTGTGGCAGTCACCACGTGGAACCCCGGCAGGCAGCTTGACGGCCCCTTTTCAAATGGAGGATGCCCGGGCACACTGGGCATCCCCCCAGACTCGCAAAGCTAACCTAACCTAATCTAACCGTACTTATCTATGGAAGAACAGTCTTTCTTCTATTATTAAGCAGAGAACCAGAGAGGGAGACATAGAGTCACTGCAGATGCAAGGCAATTTTTCATACTTTTTTATTGAGATTAAGAGAGAGTCTTCCATTCCCAACCCATCCTAATACCTAGTAAAGGGTTGGAGACCTATCCACTAAAATATTTTTTTAAATACATAGTACTAGGTCGATGCAGCCACTAAGCATAAAGGTTAGTAGCACCATATATTGAAGCGGAGCGTAAATTATAAAATTCCATAAGAATGAAAACTTTCAAAAAGCGCGCGCTTTTTAGTTTAATAGGTAATCTCATAGAGTCAATATTTTTTGGTCATAACTTTTTTATTTTTGCGAATATCTAAATCTAAATGTATTGATTCGATTCCACACAAAAAATATTGAAATCGGTTAAGAATTCGGGAAGTTATGGCGTAACAGACATTGCGTCATTGAAGCTGATCCAATAAACGATTACGTGTTCGCCAAGAACGGGTAGACGACGATGTTATGTGGAACTTTCCTCCACCCACCGAAGGTTGGAAGCATACTCACCAAAAACCCAGGTATGTACATTCAACTCCGTCAAAGCTCGGTTAGGGCTAATATGGTATTCTCCATCATAAGACATAGGTAGGCAGTCTTACGGCCCCAGACGTATAAGCTTGTGCAATTCCGGCTGTAGCTATCCACAAATATACATACATACATAAATCACGCCTTTATCCTCCAAGAGTAAGCAGAGATCACAGATTCCCTACATCTCTAGCTTCTTCTATTCTCATCAGCCTTTTCATACAAACTCTTCAGTTAATGGTACTTATTACCTGGCCTTTTTTCAAGACATCCTCTATTTAGTACCTGAAATCTAAATTTCCGTTGTATCGCCATAGTATTACTATACTGTGCTATAACTATGGATTCCAGCTGCTAGAATATATTCTCTTTTATTTTTATCCATCCATTTGATCCTCTTTTTTTATGAAGAAAACATGGATCAAATAAAGAATAAAAAGGGGTAAAAATAAAAGTTTGATTTCAATATATCCACCCTCTTTTGTTAAATACTTTAGTGTTGTCCTCATGACGGGGAATCCCCAGATGTATTGGGGCAACCCCCATATAGGAAAGACTTTGGCGGAACCATAAATCCAGAAGAATCTTTGTATCTGCTCCAATGATGGTTTAGTTATATTGATTAAAACTTACTATTCCGGTTAATTTTTGATATTGGCAATGACAAAATTTGTACAGTTCTGCTGGAAAATGTTCGTGACATCTTCATTTTACGCATTATGTATAGAAAAGAAATTGGAGCTGAATTTAACTCACGACAAGTATCACCATCGCTACCAAGAAAATATTTCTCATATTGAGGGAGATGTTATATTTTTTTTATTCTAAACTTATAACTTATACTCTCAACGTATATTTAATTATAATAATAATATTTAATTTGAGAGTTGTAAGGGTCTCATAAGCCTCAAATTTTTTCCTTTTTTTCTTGCTACAAGATATTCATTCATCATATTACAAAAAAAGTGTGTCAGTGAGTTCATACAGGTACATTACATACCGAAAATCCCGCAACACACTTAATTCAAAAGAATTGATCGTAATTGACATTTCCTTTTAGATCTGATGCATTAAAGGTACAAATGTATACCTTTCAAATACCAACCTTAATTTTTTATATTTAAAATAAGAAATCGTTTGACAAACATATTGGCTTTTATGTCGCTTTTCAATTGAGGTTAAGCTTCGAATTGTGTGGAAGGCTGATTTGAAATGTACTCAAAGTCATCAGTTTTAAGGTATCGTTTCGTTTGACCGTTTTAAATGACCTCTTGGCATAAGGGGTGATGTGAAACAAATCAAATTGATAGTCATGATTCTAGACGTCTATCTTATCAAAGCTTCCGTACTGGTTTAGTTTGTAATATCCCTTAAAGTCTTTTATGAGAAACGATTTTTAGGTACAGGTAAGTACTATCACGAAGTTTAAATTGGGAAATATTTAAGGTTGAATATCGCATAGCAAAGTTAACACTTTAAGAGGTTCAAATAGTACTAAAATTGCTATTTATAACATTGTGGGCACTATTCACAAGTATGATAGGGGCAAATACGATAGAATGAGGTTATAACGGTTATTTACAATTGCTTTTCGATCAATTGTCAATTCCTATACACAAAAACTATACAGATAAACGAAATTTCCCTTCGTACTATGTAACGAATATTACATCTTGACAATTGTCTTATCTGATATGCTAGTAATTTAAAATATCTTTTTTTTCTTTATTTATGGCTTTGTGCATTTAGCCAGTGTCAAGTTAGTATAATTGTCAGTTAAATATTTATATTTTTTTGCTAGGTTTCAATAAATGTGTGGGGTTTTACTGAAACCTCCCCGTGGACTTCTTGAGAGAGCAGGAAAAGACAACTTCCGCTGCTTTGTTACACTTGCCAAAAGTCTTGTATGTTCACAAACACTTATTGGTTAATAATCCACCATTATTACGCACTAATATCCAGCACAACACAAATTTCAACAAGCGAAACAAAACCACCAACGTGACACTTCTCGCTCCCGCCAAAAATCATTTAAAATATCATAAATAATAACTTATTCCAAAGAGGTTATCATTACAAACTTAAAAGTATTCACTTCACATTTTTAAACTATTAATAATTTTAAATCTTCAACCTTATTACATTCAGAATCTTGGAATTACGTAGATCCCGAAACACAAAATCCAAACGACGAAAACTACTTATCAGTCCGCTACCACGCACCCCACCCCTCTCAACAGTACCAATGCTGTGCTAATTGTGAAAAAAAAAATGTCCGACTCTTAGATAAAAATGCCATTTTCTAGCTAAATAATGAAGCTAGGTCCAAACAAAAAATACTACTGTAAAGCTGATTAAATAAAGAATTCGCTACAGAATATTTGGATCTCTGTAACTCAAAAATTAATCGTAATTTATTTCAAAAGAAAAACAGCAAACCACGCGGAAATATGAATGTGGTAGCAATTGCTACCAGGGACTGGTGAGGGCTTTTGGCTATCGGTAGCAATTGCTACCGTGGACTGTCAAGTGGAAAAATAAAGAACTTTTAGCGAGTACCGAAATACGTTGAAAGTCAAAGTCCCATCAAATCTCACTCATATCCTTTACGGGAATATTTTCACGTCATCGTATCAAAATTATTACAATCAATTTGACTCATGTATTAAACGGGACATGAACCCACATATATCGCTATCCGAGCGAATACTATTCTAATTGAGCTACCGTGATCTTGAATGTCACATCGAATTTTTTCATGTACCTATTTCTTAAGCTGATGTCAGTGTTATTCACATTCTAGGTATAACCTACCTACAACATCGAACATAATACTTTTACAATTTTATTATTATTAATATATATTAAGTGTTAATTATAATAATTAGGCCGCTTGTGTTAATTTGTTATTTACTTTGCCTTATGAGTATTATGAATTTTTTGCTGTTGGCAACTTTTTGGCTGAAAATTACATTACCCAAGTCTGATTAAATATGGCTGTGTATGTTAAAAAAAAAACAAGTATCGAACAATAGATGCTAAGAAACAGCTATGTTATTATTATATTAAGTTTGTTATTTAAGCTAATAAAACAGGTGTCCAGGCTTGCCTGGATTGGCTGGCCTGGAGATTCTTCATCTACTTGTCAGTCCACGGTACGTGACTGAGATGTTGAATATTTTTGTCTTTAATCTTTTTTATACATATAGAAGACGAAGATAGCTATTTTTAGTATGGCTATGTAAACATAAAAAAAACTTAAATAAAAAGAAAAATATTTAAAAAGTAATTTTTACTATGCCCTGCTTTCAACGAAAGAATCCCGCTTTTTTCACTCAAAAGTTTCAAATTCCCGACTTGCCACTGATATGAATATACATTTATAAAATTACGCCTTTTTCCCGCAGGGAGGCAAAAATCACAGATTCGCACTTACCACTAACCTGACATATCTCTCGTTTCTTAAAATCTCATAAGCCTTTTAATAAAACTCGATGGTTAAGGGTACTTTAGATACAAATATCTAGCAATTAAATCTATAATCTAAGATCACACTGGTTTGTGTGTTTGTCTGTCCGCTCTTTTTCCCGCTCTTTTTCCATTGTATCAATAATGTTACCATAGCAACGCATTAACCGCAAGTAGTTCGTCTACCGGACGCTAGATGGCGTCCGGTAGACGGTATAACGAAAAAATATTTGATAATAGAAAAAAATTAAAGAAGCTGGGAAGGGCCGCTAGTGAATGACTAAGTTCACAATACTGCTTACTACCCACTCTGCTTAAATTTCTTCAAATAGTCCATCAGAAGATTCATAGCTTGTTGAACTGAATAATCCTGACGCATATTACAAACCCTAGTGGTTTCCTTTGTGTCAGCTATAGTAAATAAGTGTATTTTATAAGCATTTATAATACTTCTTTTTCTTCTATCCTCTTTCTTTCCTATCGATCTGACGCTCTTTCTAATTTCTTTCTCTCTTTTTGTACTTTCATTTTAGGCAAGAGGTATCCCTAGCCTCGACCCTAGGATGTAACTACGTGTAAAAACGAACCCTAAGTGAAAAACATTATATCTAACTTAATCAGTAACCCTAACGTAAAAAATAAGAAAAAAAGCATTTATATCAATAAATAAATAAAAAAACAATGAATTAAAATGTTTATTTTAATTTCCTAGACAGTTGAAGGTATGATGGTGCTTTGCCATTGACGGCTCTCAGATTATCTTCTTCTTATCAGTAGTTGCATGAACTGAACCCAAGTTAAGTAGCTAAAGCTCTTGTGTTCTCGAATTTAAAAACAACTACGGTCTCATAACACCCAGAGTTGTACCAATAAAGAAATATTCGATTTTTGCATTCGGAGTTGAGTGACCATGAAAACTACCAACCACTCGACCACGGACGGCAGAATTGATGAATGTTGCTTAATATCTTGCATGATTCAATTCAATTATTTCCATTATTTACAATACAATTATTTGACATTTCTAATGTTTATAATTATTTATTTTAAATTAAATGAATTTTTACTACTTGAGCATGTTGTATTTACCTATAATTGTTTGATGCATTTAGTGTTAAATTTTAGGATTTGTTGTTTATGAAAGTAATAATATACTTAAATGTTGGTAAATCAATAAATAATTAAAATTTATCGTAAAACCTTCGTAAATATGATTATATGTCTGTTCATCAATGAGTTGAAATGGTTTATTATACATCTTAGTCGGAATACTCTCAATAAACCTTTAATATTTGGTTTTTCATCAAACTCCACCTTTATATTATAGACTAGCGGCCCGTCCCGGCTTCGCACGGGTGGACAAAATTCTTTAATTTTTTTCTAGCATTAAATATAACCTATATTACTCAGCGTGAATGTAGCTTTCCAAAGAATTTTTGAAATCGGATTAGTAGTTTTTGAGTTTATTCATTACAAACATACAAAAATACAAATCTTTCCTCTTTATAATATTAGTGTAGATATATACTCAATTTATTCTTACCTCTTTGTTTTCCCATAATGCAAATATCAATGGTTTTATTTATGTAAGTTAAGCTAAACCGCTAGTTGTATTCACAATTCCTAACCAAAGGTTGCCCAGTAGAAATCAATTTAAATGATAAGTCCACCCATTGGCGTCTTCTTTGTTGTTTACTGTGTCCATATTTGTATTTTCGTTATACAATTGAAAAAAAAATATTTTATACTTTAGCTTTTGATAAATGATAAGTTGGTACCTAATTATGATCAAAATTAATGAACTTATACAAACATCTTAAATTACACTTAAAAACCACGCGCATAGGAAAAATATTCGCAATAATAAAATACAAATCATTGAAAATTCTTTATAAATAAAATCAGTGATCGATAAATTATTGAATGAAGTCAATATTATTAAATACAGGAATATGTATTTATTCAAGCATTTAATTGCATTATAAATGTTTACCAGAAAAATAAATAAAATACAAGTTGAATTTATATCTTAATCATAAGAAACAGGTCAGCAATGCAATCAGGTTAGCTGCATTTTAAAAAGTTTATTTTGCTGACTGCTAACGCCATCTATTGACGAGGTAAAAAAGCATGATGCACAGTTCATACACACAGTGTACATAATTTCATACCAAACTATCGAAAATGAAAATTTTAGACTCGTAGCTTTTACTTAAAACTATCATGATTATATTTAATTTGTTTTTATCACATACAAATAGAATTTTATGATAACAGGGCGATTTTTTTTTTAATTGTTTTCATATTGAAGAAAATAATTTTGCTCTGATGATATTCAAACCAACATTATTCTGTCAAATCAGGCCCTACACCGTGCTACTCAGGCTTTAATAAAATTGATCATCTCAGTTTCCTTTTTCTTGTATTTACAATGTCCCTAAAATAACTCATTGCATCTTGTCAACTGTTTGCCATTTCCCGTTGCCACACAAATGGTAAACGCTCACCACTATTTCGACTTGTAAATTCTTTAATACTATTGACTTTTTAGCAGTAGGTTTTAATACTTTCAAAAGTTTATAACAGGAATATTTTAATATCTAATAGATTTAAAAAGTAATTGAAATAAACTTATACCAGAAAAAATACTAACATTGAAGAAACAAGACACAAATTAGACAAAAGAAGTAAAGAAAAAATTATTTAATTTATTAATTTAACGACTGCTTGGTAAAACATTAAATACAGATATATTTTGAATAGAAAATAGCAGAAAAAGTCGACTCGACCACAACTTGTTCTCAAAAGGACCGCTTCATATTGGAAAAAGTTAATTGCATTTTTTTTTTAAATTTTATCATTGTAATAAAGATGTTTACTTATCTGTAATAAATCTTATAATAATAAAATGTAAAAATTTAATCTTAGAATTAACTACCTTTTTAATGATCTCTTTAGATGAGAATATAATTCACATCTTTCTGGAAAGCGGAATCAAATTAACTGTGTCCATTTTCTAAATTCAATTTTAACTTTTGGTTCTACTTTTTGGCGGGAACGGGAAGCGCCACGTTGTTGATTTTGTTTCTCTTGTTAAAATTTGTGTTGTTGTGGATATTAGTGCGTAATAATGGTGGACTATTAACCACTAAATGTTTGTGAACATACAAGAGTGTTGGCAAGTGTAACAAAGCAGCGGAAGTTGTCTTTTCCTACTCTCTCAAGAAGTCTACGGGGAGGTTTTAGTAGAACCCCACATATTTACTGAAACCTAGGAAAAATATATTTTACTATTCATTCATTGTTATTAAATTAAGAAATTACTCAAGAACTGGCAATTATACTTACTTGGTTAAATGAACAAATCGTGCAAGCCACTAATAATTAAAACTTTTGTTTACCTTAAGAAGAACAAAATAAGTACTAATTACTTAAGAAAGCAACGAAAATACAATAATTAAGAAATAAACTAATTTATTTCCATTACTCAAACCAATAAAAATATATAGAATGACATTACGTAAATTACCAAGACGTACTATAAATTGAAGATCTCCCTAGCTCGCACATCGGTTTTATGGTAAAGATACTCCGAAGACCCAGGTTCCATTCCCGGCTGAGTGTTATGGTAATATAAACATAAATAATATCCATATAAAACAAAAGTTATTTTCTGAGGCTTCGAGTTAAAACTTTTGCAAAAGACCTTAATACTATGAAAATAAAGTCTTAATTAAAACCTTAAACGTGATAGTAGGTAACTTTTGCATATTTTAGAACTCAACCCTCTGCACTATTTCAATACGCCAGCTTTCGTGAGAATTGCCATAAAACTTGGATTCTTTTCTAACATCATGTTTGATTGAACAAAAAGAAGAGAGAAAAAAAATGCAACAGTCTTGGTTAGGATAGAATGGCGTTTGTCAAATGGCATGTCCCACGATTTTTGCCAGGGACGTATTCAGTTACTATGAAACATTACATTTTGTTACGGAAGGACGACCGTTCGACGCATCGGTAGCGGTACTGCCTTTCGCACTGACGTTCCTGGTAATCGAGTCCCGAAAGGTGAAGATGTTTTTGTTGTTTGAATAGGAAGATGAATGGATATCTATGTATGATATAGGTATATCTATACGTTAACCTAGTAATTAGTCTTGCCTTCATAACATAACAAAACCCTCACAGTGCTTACCTTGAGCTAGGCTAATTGGTGTGAATGTAGGAATTAAATAAAAAAATATCAAACGGAATAAAAGTCCATTTATTTTCAGTAAAGTTGTTGGTAGATGACGTGAGGGTCAGTCAGAAAGATGTTCAGTTGCGTATGTGAAAGTATTGGACATAATGTATGGGATGGGTAAAAATACAGAGAAGAGGCAGATAATCACATGATAGACGGGAAATTATACCGAATTCTATCTTAAAATTGGAAAATATTTATTAAAGTAGCCATGATAAATGGCACCGCTATATTTATTTTCTTTACAGAACTATACAGCTTACTATTTATTAGTAATTTAATTACGATCAATTCGCTGTAAGTATAACTGAGCATTTTAAATGGTTCACATTTTTTAAATTATTCCCTTTTATCGTAAAACAGCCCATTCAAGATATAACTACAGTTAATGTCTTATTTAAAAGATATTGTTCTAAATACGTCTCTGTTTGCTCCACACGACATTTCGTGATCAGTACGACTAAATCCTTACTTTTTTGTTTTTTTTTTACTATTTTATAACGTGGTTTCACTCGTTTCTTCATCTAAAAATATAACTTTTATATAAAACGGAGTACTATTGCGCAGTGGTTGACTAGGCACACGATTGCGGGGGTTAAGCAACGTTCACAACGGTCGTTTATCAGATGGGTGAACTAAAATTTCCATTAAAAAAAATTCTGTAACACATTAAAGGGAGATAAAAGACAGCTCTTGCCGACTCTTAAAGACCCCTCGTTTCTTAAAAATTTGGGGCACAGGCTTTTGTTATGGATGAAAAACCATACGAAGAAGTGGTACCAAAGAACAGAACATGTGATGTTGCCTAATAATTACTTGTAATTATCCATTTGTTATAATAAGGCTTGTGTTATGGATTTTAGTTAATCTTGTCTAATGCTAAGCACTAATCTAGTAAGAGTTTATCTTATTGAAATCTAAATTCATACTATTTCTTAATAGAAAAAATATTCATTGTATTATATAAATAAAGTATATGTGTGTGTGTGTGTGTGTGTGTGTGTAATTATTATTCTTTATTTGTGGCTTGCACGATTTGTGCATTCAGCCAGGGTCAAGTTAGTATAACTGCCTTACATTACATATATTAATTACAAACCGATTTTTTGTCAGATTTTGACAGATTTTTCAATGCGATCTTATAAGATAAATATTATAATAGAATTCTAGAAAAAGTCGACTCGGGTCACAAGTGAATTCTCAGGCGGGCTTCTCAGGAAGGACCGGATTTCCAAAGGTAGGTTCGTTTCCCGCCCGAGAATTCACTTGTGACCCGAGTCGATTTTTTCTAGTATTTTTCTATTATAATAATTTACAAATCATTTGTTTACAATAATTTTTGTGGTAACATTCCTTATTAGGAAGTTACCGCTCTTCCTTACCGGTTTAACTAAGGTATGTAATTGTAAGTTAAAATACAAAAGTGAAATAAAAATTAAAGTACACGCTAAATTAATTAAATGTATTGTGTGTATGTCTGTGTGTTCATGTGGATGGCACAGTTTATGTTGATAGAGTTGACAGTATATAATTAATAAATTTGAGCCAGAAAAAAGATAAAATTAAATATAATTTCTTGCTTTAATACACTTTTGCGTGCTTTTTATTAATGGCTTAATAAATTAAGCTATAAAACATATAACATCTTGTAAAATGCCCCTTTTAAGGCAAATCTATAAATAAAAATAGTTTAAAGAAGGTGCATTTACGCGTTTTTAGTATGTTCCAAAACCCTCACCGGACGCTAGGCTGGATAAAAGTTAGAGGAGAGACCCAAATAACTACGCCGTCCACAGCGGAGTATCTATAAAAAAAGTAAAGTTAAAAGAGTACAAAAAAGTTTGCTTAGCCCAGAAACAAATGAAATGACAGCGCCGCCATTGTTAAAAGAAAATCATTGTAATCATATCAAACAATGCAAAACAAATAGGTGCCTATTTTACCTAACACGCCAAGTTTCTTGTCGGCCATTTTCCTGTTTTTGTAGAATATAACCTATATTTTCCTCGTGGCTCGTATCTTTAATATAACAATATTGAGATTTTCTCTTTAAAGTCTTACAGTATTTACTTTGGGCTAAGCTCATTGACGTGAATATATAAAGTATTATTGTATTTTAATCCTTGTCTATGACTTATTTTTTTTACACAATTACGCACAAATTTCAGGAAGACAACTTTAGAATTTGACACTGGCTAAATGCACAAATCGTACAAGCCACAAATAAAAATTAAAAAAACTGTAGAATGAAATCTTCTTTTAGAAGATTCATAAATAAACTCAAACTATAGAACCTTTTTAGTGATAGAGTGTTTTGTTTATTTCTTTCAAATTCAAATCATAATTCGAATGAAAGGATGGGTGTCAATAACCTAAGTAATGTCCCCTATATTTCATGTGAAATTCTATAATAGCACAGAACCCAATTAATGGAGTTTTTCAATATTGGAATCCGAATTTCAATTTATCACAAGATGTTATATGATAAATACGAGCATTTTTCATGAATATTTTATTTTACTTTTTAATGTAACTTAACTTTTTATATATACATTAGTGTCCATAATATAAGCCTCACTGTGCTAACCTTGATCTTAATTGAGGTTAATTGGTGTGAATATAAGAAATATTATTGTTATTTATTTCAATAAAATTACATATCATACTTATAAAATAAAAAATGTACGCATCATTTTTACAACGTCTTAAGAAAGCAGTCAAATTTCAGTATAATAAAAAAACTCGTAAGATAAAAATCTTAACTAAAGCAGTAATTAAACGGAGAGTAAATCGTGTATTAAATATTAAAAACCTAGAAAACAAACTGTTAAAGGTAGGTTTCTGCATTTTATTTAAGTTAAGCTGATTGTACTCTATTCCGGTACCATAGATAAAAGAGTTTGTAACTCTATAAACGTTAAAAATATTTCATAAAAGCTTCTCACAATTATTAAAGTTAAAACAAGCTTCTAATTCCTAACAAGACATTATAGCAAATTCCTTGTAATAACAAATACTCTAACTGTTATAATATAATCATTTATTCGCTAATAAATCTATTTAATTTGATGCTAAACGGTTAGTAACAATTAAGGCATGCCATTTTGATAAACGAGCGGTTGGTACGCAAAACCACCGCGGCGTGACGTAGCGTTGTTGTACTTGTGTTTTGCTACTCGGCGCTAGATGCCGCTGTACGATCAATAGTTAAGGTTTTTTTCTCTATAATCTTAATAAATATACTTTATAGTAATGTATTGTTATCAAATAATGATTTGTTAAATTATTGACACATTATATGTGATAAAAATAAAAATATTTCATTTAAAAGTTTAATTTTTAAGAGTTTAGCGATTCTGCCTTTCTCACCAACGATCCTGGGTTCGAGTCCCGGAAAAGGCAGATATTTGTGTGATAAATACGAACATTAGCTCCTGAGTCATGGGTCAATTAATATAGGTATATTTCTAAACATATAACATATCTATGTATAATATACGTGTGTCTATAAGTCACCCTAGTATCCATAACACAAGCCTTACGGTGCTTACTTTGGGCTAGGGGGATTTGTGTGAATATTATAAATATCATTAAATTATTATTAAGAATTTTTCTAAGTTATGTGCTGTTGACTGTACGTTCTTTTAAGAATAAAGATATGTATCGAATAAATCTATTTTTTCTTGGTTTTATATTACAGACAACAGACACAAACTGATTGATTAAAATAGTTAAGACATACTTTATGCGATTAATCCATTTATTGCTTTTGAAGAACTGTTACTTTTTGAATGAACCATGAATCAGCTTAAATTACGCAATGTCTGTTACGCCATAACTTGCCGAGTTCTTAACCGATTTAAATATTTTTGGTGTGGAATTGAAACAACACATTTAGGACCAGATTGTGACGTGGTTTTTTTTAAAATTCACAAAAATAAAAAAGTTATGGCCAAAAAACATTGGCTCTATGGGATTTCCAATTGAAACAAAAAGCTTGCGCTTTTTGAAAGTTTTTATTATTATGGAATTTTAAATTAACTAAACATTATTGTTTTCCTTCTTATATTTTTTTTAGTATTACTACTAGTATTACTATATAAGTAATGCGTGACCGATAGTCACGCATTACTTATATAGTTTTTTAAAACGTTTGCGAGTAAAAAAATGATGGAAAAATCGTCGAAAATGGTTTTTATTGTATAAACAGATATATTTCTTCCATTTATAGTATTAACTATTGAAAAATAATAAAAATATATAAAGATGAAGTTTTTAACTAATTCTTTATAT
Organism: Calamotropha paludella; assembly: GCA_927399485.1. Classification (NCBI taxonomy): domain Eukaryota; kingdom Metazoa; phylum Arthropoda; class Insecta; order Lepidoptera; family Crambidae; genus Calamotropha; species Calamotropha paludella. The sequence goes on along the minus strand of OV656830.1, from coordinate 7,182,998 downwards.
TTTTTTTTCACACTTATCCATATTTAATGTATGTTTTTTAGACGTAAAGACCTATTATTGGCTACCTGTTTTTATGTAAAAATATATTTTAACCATTTGTACACTGTCGAAATTTTGAAATAAATAAATTAAAACCACTTTAACTGGTTTATTCTTGAGTTTTCTTATATATTTAATCCTTCCTAATCCTTATCTCTTTGACTCATCAGCAGAAGCCATGATCTAGAATCTAGGATATCTCAGGTAATGTTCGTCATATATGTGTACATACCACGTTGGGCACGTTGCTAACTATTTAATGATACTAATTAAATTATTTGTTTTATAATGTTTGTATGTATAAAAATCAACATTTGTGATTTTTTGGAGAAATCAATCAATTTTAAGAATTTTATTGTTTATTAATAAAACTAGTAGCTTTGCCTGGCGTACTTTTCGATGCCCTTGTTTTTGCTAACTATACTTTTATATAAACGTAGAGTTTAATCCTCCTATAGGTTTGCTTACAGCAATAAACCAAAGATTGGTGGAAATCTGTCAAATACTTTTAAAGATTTGTGCGACTAAAGAACGGCATTAAATTTTCATATCTAAAATTTTTAGTATTTGTAAATTTTACTATTAGACTTTAAAATGTTTATATGTAATGTTCATTTCTTATTAACGATTTTTTGTTTTAATACCTATATCAAAAATTGAAACATATATCTATTTACAAAATTACTGAATTCCCACGTGGTTTAATGCATAAAAATGTTATTTATGCAAACCGAAGTTGTTTTGATGTCGAATTATGTAAATTTTAATGTTTAAAGGAAGTTGATATACTTTAAGACTGAGCTTAACAACACCTGTGTTCGCTTTACTTAACAATTGTAAAACTTAAGCAACAATCAGTAGTACGGTAGAGTAGGTAACTATCAGCAATAACAAATGGTGTAGAAGTTCAAGTTAAACCTTATCGCGCAGAAATTCTTTCAAAATTTAAAAAATAATGAATATTTTAACAAAACCTCTTTAGAAAAAGGAATCTGGTACAAAAGAAGGCAAAGAGAGCCTCCTCGTATTCATTGGTGTGCAAATATTAAGTTTTATAATTTTTATATATTTTATGCATTTGCAATGCGATCTTATAAGATAAATTATCTTAAAAAATCGAATCGATTTTTTCTAGTATTTTTCTATAATAATTTATCTTATAAGATCGCATTGAAAATGCATAAAATATATGAAAAAAATATAAAACTAAATTGGCTGTTTCATCTTAATCGATTGACCAAACATTTGTAATAATGTTTCTTTCGAATACGAGAGGTAATTCCTCTCATTGATGAAACAACGCTGGCCTACAGCGTAAAATCAGGAAGGTACTAGAAAATTTCGACGAGTGTTCACAAGGCTCGGTAGCTCAATTGGGAGAGCATTGGACCGGATTTCCAAAGGTTGCGGGTTCGATTCCCGCCTGAGAATTCACTTGTGACCCGAGTCGTTTTTATCTAGTATTTTTTTATTATAGTAAATATTAAGTTGTGTACAAAATACGTCGTACTTTTACACAGACTACGGTCCGGACACTTTCCATGTAACAAGTTTGCACATCTAATGAGAAAAACTGAATCACCAAACTGTGACGCGTGTGGTGAAGTGGAGGATGTGCAACTCTTGTTGATGGAATGTGTCAAAACCAAAGCGAGTAACAGCGACTTATTCATCACTTAGACTTGAAGGCATCTGATTTGGCAGCTTTCCAAAGTATTTTGGCATTTTGCAGCCAGGCTTGTATGCGACCTCGTTCAATTACGTTTATGATGTGCTGCTGAAAGGCTTAGGGTACAATGGAACTGACGTACTCTGTGTAAAAGTCCCTAAATTAAATGAAAAAAAAAAGAAACCATCAACCCTTCACACTTAAGGGTGTCGTAAATGGCACTTATGACACTGGAGATAAAAGTATGGTTATATGTATTAATAGAAATACCTATATATAAAAACACAATGAAATCAAACACAATAAAATATCTGCCCCTTGCGGGATACGAACCCAGGATCGTCGGTGCGAAAGGCAGAGTCGCTACCGTTGCACCAAACGGTCCATGGTGATACTATAGGCAACATAGATTAAAACATAGTACTTACATACTCAGATCGTCATCATCTATAAACAAAACCTTTTTGTGTTTGCGAAAAGTAGTATACACAAGATATGTAAATACATGTACTAACCTAGATTTAAGTTTCCATTAATACTTACCATTATGAGACTTTGATTCTTGCAATAAATTGAATTTAAATTCAAATTTTTCATTTATCCCCATGTGATTTCTATAATTTTAATTATAACAGTTAATAATGTGCCCGATTAAAATATTGTGAAGGTAGTAGAAAATATATGACGACCATTGCATTAGTCATACTGTGATTACGGCCCAGGATCAGGATCAGCTTCAATGGCGCAATGTCTGTTACGCCATAAGTTCCCGAGTTTTTAACCGATTTTAATATTTTTTGTGTGGAATCGAATCAACAGGCTTAGGACCAGATTGTGACGGAGCCCGAATTTAGAAATTCTCAAAATTCCCATCGAATAAAATTTTTTTTAGGTATTATGCTCCGCTCCAATATATGGTGCTAGCGTAGCTTTATGCTTAGCGACTGCATCGCCTAGTTGGAGAGGAGCGAAGCGAAGCTCCCATGGATCAGCTTCAATGGCACAATGTCTGTTACGCCATAACTTCCAGAGTTCTTGACTGATTTTAATATTTTTTGTGTGGAATCGAATTAAAAGGTTTAGGACCAGATTGTGACGAAGCCCGAATTTTGAAATTCGCAAAAATTCCTATCCAAACAAAAATTTTTTTTTCTTTTTTTAGGTATTACGCTCCGCTCCAATATATGGTGCTAGCGTAGCTTTATGCTTAGCGACTGCATCGCCTAGTTGGAGCGGACCGAAGCGAAGCTCCCATGGATCAGCTTTAATGGCGCAAAGTTTGTTACGCCATAACTTCCCGAATTCTTAACCGATTTTAATATTTTTGGTGTGGAATCGAATCAACAGGCTTAGGACCAGATTGTGACGGAGCCCGAATTTCGTAATTTGCAAAAATTCCCATCAAAACAAAAAAAAATTACATGTGTAATGTACGAGAAAGAGTTAGAACTAAATAAATAAAAAATACTTTAAGATAAGATAAATCATCATTTGTTTCGGCTCTGGGTGGTTGTGATATGGTCGATGTTTCCGATTGCCATAAACTAGTGCAGTTAATCTTTCACGTTACCAGTTTATTTGAATTTCCATTTGAGACGAGTGAAGGCCGACATATAATTTATGCGGTCAAATACGCATGAAGCATGGTATAAGAATAATGACTGTAATAACTATGGCATATAACAACGGTTTGAGTCTGTGTACTTTTCCTCTTATATATGCATCTGTTTATAGCGTAATAACTATAATTTTTTATCTATATTAATCTTTAATATATATCTGAGAGTGTTATTCGATTTGTTAACTATATTCACACACTTCGGTGTACGTATATAATTTTCAAATTATATACAATGTGTCTGGTCACCAGTATCGGAGTCTTTAATGGTGTGAAATATGGCCTTTGTTATCGACAAATTGCCCCTCAAGTTTGATTTTTCTCAAATAGCCAATAATTTAAAAATACACAAAAAGAATCTATTTGTTTTTCTTTAATTATTTTTTTCTATTTTTTATTCCATGACAATTGAAACATGATGGCTGTGTAACTGTTGTCTACATGTTTAGCTATCAAATGACACCTTTTTAATGTAGATAGGACATTTACATGAGTAGTGGTGGTCGAATTAGTATGAGAGCCCAGGTCTTGGTTACCAAGAAAACAAAATGGCGGCCATTTTATAACCGTAAGAGAAACAAAATTTGAGGAACATTTGTCAATAAAAAATGCCATATTTCACACCATTAAAGGCTTCTACGACCACCACTACTAATGTAAATGTCTTATCTACATTAAAAAGGTGTCATTTGATAGATAAACATGTAGTTACCCAGCCATCATGTTTCAATTGTCATGGAATCCGACACTAGTGACGGGACACATTGTATAATGTTAATACCTATGTACACCGTTTGGTGCAACGGTAACGGTCCGGCCTTTCGTACCAACGAGTCGAGTTCGAGTCCCGGAAGGGGCAGATGATTGTTTGATAAATATAAACTTTTACAATTACAAATAAACACTTTTATTATTGTGATAATAGAATTATGTTGATTATTTTTGTAGATTATGTACGGTGACTTACTTCTGTGACAGCTGACGAGTTTCTTGCATCCGTTCTATTTGTCAATTAAAACACTTCCTGAATGAGAAGACCATAAAAATGTAAGACTATTTAAAATAACTTAATTTAAATGTATTTTGACGATTGTTTGGTGCGGTAGTGAAACTGCCTTTCGCATCGACGGTCCTGGGTTCGAGTCCAAGAGGCAGATGTTTGTATGATGAATACGAGCATTCGTACCGAAACAATAAATATTTCTTTGAATATTATATATCTCTGTATCATATATGTATTTTTATTCGTTACCCTAGTATCCATAACACAAGCCTTATAGTGCTTACTTTGGGCTTAGCTAATTGGGGTGAATGTAATAAATATTATTATTATTATGGAATAATCGTACTTGTAATGTACATAGACTTACAAATTAGAAACTAAATTATTATTTCATGTTATATATTTTTTATAGTCCTTTGAAGAATCGATAACCAAAATCGGAATTTTTCCCACATACGCCATACGGTAATAATTTTTGGGAAGGCGTACTGAAGATGTAAAGCTTGTGACACATACTTAGCGATGCTAATCCTTCGGGAGTGACCCTAAGTTAGAATCCAACGGTACCGGGTTCGGGTCCCGTTAGAGAAATATGTTTGTGTTATGTGTTATTGTGTATTGTGTTATAAGAAACATATAAATACCCCTAACGTTTCGGTTAGGGATATTTATATGTTTCTGTGAATATTACATTCTTTTCTAACATACTTATTATACTCTTCCTTACCCTAGTTAGTATTTACAATTCAAGGGTTACAATGATTAATTTAGGCTAGACTAGTTAAAGTGAATATCATAAATATTAATTATTATTAAATTTACAAAGGCAAGATTTATTTTAATGCAGTTATTAAACAGCCAACTTAAAAATAATACTCTTAGTACAGTAATCAAACTATGAGTAAAAATATACCCTAAAAAAATATAAAATAACTTTAAAACTTAAGGATAAACAGTTTCATCGCATTATATATCTTATCGTCGCTTACCAAATGAAACTAACTTTAAGATTTAAGCCGAATTATAATAGGTACATTATTATGTTTATTAAAATACGGCTAAGGAGCTGGGATATGACGATGGCTTTTAATATTTATAATTTCGTGTGGAACATAAAAGAATATGATTATAACCACAGCCTTACGTATGCTTGTGTACGAAATCTTTGTTGACACGACCTTATAAATATAACGTAGAGTTAAGTATGTTAGAATAACCTTCTAATATTTGTGGAGAATTCAAAATTACAATTACTTATTATATTAGGCGATGCAGTTGCTAAGCATAAAGCTACGCTAGCACCATATATTGGAGCGTAGCGAAACACCAAAAAAGAAGAAAGAAAAATTGTTTCGATGAAAATTCGGGCTCCGTCACAATCCAGTCCTAAACCTGTTGATTCGATTCCCCACGGTTCCAATCGGAAAGTTATGGCGTAACAGACATTGCGCCATTGAAGCTGATCCATGGGATATTGATATTGATAGCAATTAAGATATTGTTAGCGTATTGTTACGTTTCTTTTTTATTTTTTATATGTAATAAATCTATAGGAATTTCAATTCTCGCTCATTAATTACAATGTTACAACCCACGACTCTTGATAGTTATTTTTTGACATGACTTAGAATTTCGTATGGGAGATAGATTACCATATTAATTCTTGTATGTATGATAATGAGTCAACGCCATCTATAATAATATATTCTATGTCTTGCTCCATGTTGTGATCTTATGACATGTATCGTTTGGTCTGCACCGAATAGTTGATGATAAAACATAAGCAGTTATTTCGAATTGTTAGATTTAACTTTCGTTAGTTTATTGCTGAAATAGTAAATGAATACACATTTAATGAAGCGCGAAATTATTTGAGGACTAGTTATTCCGTACAGGCAATAATACATTTTCTTATGCAACTTCTTAAATAAAATCTGATTGTACAATCACTTATACACACACTCACACTTTCTCTCTCTAACGCACACACACACATCTACATTTACAGCAAGAACATTTAAACATTAAATAATTTAGTTATTTAGTTATAGAATGACCTTACCATTAAACAGTATGTTGTGGAAGAGTGGGTTCCTTCTGATACAGGTATTAAACACCTAATAGAGGGAACCCACCCAGGGTAATAATTTTTGTAATAATTGGTAATTAAATAAATATTTTTATTTTATTATTATTATTGGTAAATCACTGTATGCATCCTACATTGTTTAAAACAGAATAACTTACTTACTAAATAAAACACATTTTTTTAAATACAAGGGCAAATATTGCATCCATAATCTTTGACTTGTAATAAAATCGCCAAATTCTAGTTGTAAACAAAAATCTCCCAGAAAAATTCTGCGTAATGGAGTTCAGAATTTCATAAATTCGTTAATTGATTAACTGATAATAATAATATTTCCCACAATCACATCAATTAGCCTAGTCCAAATTAAGCACCTTAAGGCTTGTGTTATGGATACTAGGGTAACGAATAAACATAAGTACTTATACTATACAAAGATATGTAATTTTCAATAAAATATATATAAATATCCAAGATTTAGGCACAAATGCTCGTATTCATCATACAAACATCTAATATGATGATTAATGATAACTCTTTAAAAAAAGCCCACCATTGTTAATGTTTGTATCTTAAAGTTATCGCATCACTTCTTTGTAATTGCAATAAATATGTTAGCAGGAAAAAAATGTTATAAAATTTTTCCAATTTTTCCCGTTGTCACTTCTATATATACTTAAGTCTACATCCGCCAACTTATCATTATGTTAATTCGACGGTTTTCAACTCAGCTAGACTTGTTCAGCTAATGGCAGATTAGAAGCATAATCACGATACCCATCTGTCCAGAAACAATTTACATTTGAATATAGGTTACCCAAGTTTTGGGGTAAAACCTTTTTTTTTATCATACCTAAAGTTTTAGAACCTCTGAAATTGCTTAAGATTTTATTTTTCTCGGTGTCTTTGTTTATTGTCAGTTGTTTAATTCAGCACCGCAATTCTGTCTTATTAAATCACGCTGTAGTGAATCGATAATTAAAATATTTGACTGTCTGTCTCTTTTTTGTTTCAAAGAGGCACTGTATAATGCTTAATCTTATGAATTTATGTGTCTGTCTCTTTTTACTGTCGCTTTTTCGTTTCATCGACTTTCAAATCACAACAATGCTAAAGAAGTTTTTACCTCAAAAAGCATATGTGTACTTATATGTGGTAGAAGTTATTCTTTTTTATTAAATTTTTAAATTAGATATCTTAAATTCAACCTATATACGTTAACAGCTAACTTCATCGTGTCGCTTTTTCGTTGCATGCTGCATGCACAACTTCCGTTACATGAAAAACTTCATCCTCAATACGCCAAAAGGAGTCACTTCAAAAAGGTAAAACTTATAAATTGTAAACATATTTTAGATAAAGTGTTTGGTCTTCTTCTTTCAAATTCAAATCACAATTCGAAGGAAAGTGACAAAAAACTTTTTAAGATTTTTTTTTATAAAAAACGAGTTATTTTTCACTGTAACATCGCAATGGATATTTAACAATCATTCGAAATATCGATGTTATACGATGAAAATTCGTTACAGAATCGACACGCTGATTGCGCAATTCAGAAATTATGATACGTGAATAACCGCTCGTATTCTCATTACATAAAACTTGTTTTACACTGACTATAGCGATTTCACAAGTTCCTTTTATGGTTATTTATTTACAATTTATCACTCACAAAACGGTGCGACTATAGGGCCTAATGTCATTAGGTATTCTGTACCAAATAAACGGAGAGCTTAATATAGAAACACCAAAAAACAGTGCATACTTATATAATTTTAATTACTGTTACTAACCGAATGCAATTCAATACAAAGAAATAGAAATATATTTTAGTAAACAATGTATGTACATATTTGTATACAAGTCCGGCCATAAGTTCTGTTACAAATGAAAATGCATTTTTTTATGAAGTAATTTTACTAAAACTTACATGTACTATATTTATTATTAATTTTTCAGCAAAAGATAAATAAAGATTCTATTCGAAATGGCCATCTTTGGCTTTTGATCCTTTGATCTACGAACCTATGGATTTACGCTCTGTTTCCATGGAAAATTTCGCCATTGCTTACTCCAGAGATTTATTAAGAGAATCGATGTCGCCGTGTCGTTTAAAGTAGGCCATGTCCTCTTAAACTGACCACAATTTGTAGTCTAAAGGTTTAGGTCTGGGCTAGATGAGGGCCAGTCTTCAGCTCTTATAAAGTCCGGGACGTTGTTTTCAAGCCAGGCTTGGTTAGTTCGTGCCTTGTGACACGGTACATTTTTATAAAGTGTATTGCTGAGATTTCACAACACGATCCAAGGCTGTCTCTTGATACACTTTGGCTGAAGTTTTCATTTTACTAAAATTAGTGTTGCCCAAATGCAAGAACAAGACGAGACTTAGCCAGTCTTGGTCTTGGTCTTGCGCCAATACACCTGGTCTTGGTCTTGGTCTTGGTCTTGCGCTTGCAGTCTTGGTCTTGGTCTTGGTCTTGCAGCAAGAGTCTTGCAAGTCTTGCAATTACCTATTAGTCTATTGCTATTTATTAAAGTTTACTTTAAATCTTAGAAAAACGTATTAGAATTGGAACATTGTGAGCTTGAATTAACATAGCCATAGTAAAGATCAATCAGATTAATAAATAACTGAAGATTTGATAAGAAAGTCGAAAAATCAACTGACCTATATGTCGTTTTCCATGGAAGTAACTGTTTCTTAATAAACATTTATGATTTATAAGCTTACATTTGCTAAAACATGTAAAAAAACAAATTAATTACAATAACTTGACTGTATTTTAAATAACAATGTCTGTCTAGAAAGAGATTGAACCCTCAACTTGCATGAAATTTAATAAAAGAGTTTTATGATTTATCATTTATTTCAATCAAAAATAAAATACAACACAAATCAAACATAACAGTACACAACAGCTTTATCATTAGGTTATGTTACTTTATATCAATTCTTTTGACCAAGAATTAATACAAAGTAACCATCTGGCTGACTCATCACTTAACCTATTTCTATGTTTTCTAATTACTAATGATGCTTTAGAAAATAATCTCTCAGCAGGTACTGAAGTTGCAGGTATTGAGAGAAAATCACGGGCCATCTTCGATAAAGTCGGATACTCTGTCTCATGCGTCCTCCACCAATCTAAAATGTCTTCCGAGCTGGCAGTTCTTGGTTTTCTCAGGTACTCCTCCAACTCGTCTATCACTAAGCCTTGAAGACAAGATCCAGATGACGTCGAGGGACATTCATAGAGTTTATCAAAGTCTATAATGTCTTCATCTTCATCACATACTTTATTTTCTTTTCTTGGCAATTCCAGAGATTTGTTCAGTGAGTGTAGACTTTTATATTCTTCATAAAGTTCATTGAACTTGCGCAGACTTTCTGTTTTAAGTTGCTTCCCCCACATTGTCAGGTCAAAAGTCTGAGCCTTATGCCTTGGGTCTAAAATTAAAGAAGTACAATAAATCCAGTTGCTCTTCTTATAATGTTTAAGCATTTTGTCTCGAGCTGCTTGGAAAGCTAGAATGAGCCTTTCATCCACTTCAGATCGATTAGGTTTCTCATCTAACTGTTTTACCATGGATTCAATTTTATCTAGCAAGAGATTGAATGATACAATGACTAGCGGTAATGTAACATATTTGTCTCCACCAAGTTTTGTACTTAAAAGTTTAAAGTTTATTAGAAATTTATGTAATTTTTCGAGTACCTGCCATTCACTAGCTGTGATTTGAAAATCATTCAATTCGGTGACAGAACTGCACAATATGTTAATGCCCGCTCTCACTTTTAAACCAAATCCAATCATATCATGTGTGGAATTCCATCTTGTTGGACAGTCAAGAATGGCATTTAGATTTGATGGCACGCCAGCTGCTTCACAAGCAGACTGAAACTTCTTCTTCACTATCTCACTTCTTTTTATTTTACTGGAAATACTGCGTAACTTTGTTACAGATGTACGCGAGTCAGCAATATTTGGTGCATATTCTTCATCTTCCTCAGTTTCGTCTGCATAGTCTTCATACTGCTGATCTTGCGCGTTAGTGTCAGACTCACAGTGTAATGCTAAGGTCTCTAATAAATCTTGTACACCAAGGTTTAAAATGTGAGCAAAGCACCGGAAATGTTGATTGTCTGAATCAAAGTGTGGCAACTGTTTGCCCAGTTCATACATAAATTTGGTATTTGCAGTTGCGTTGTCGACCGTGATACCTTGTATTTTATCAATTATGCCATATTCCAATAAACATTCATGGAAAATCGTTGCAATATCTTCCCCAGTATGTCGACCGCGTGATGGTATAAAATCAAGAACTACAGATCGATACTTCCATTCGTTGTCTATATAATGCATAGTAACCCCGTAGTAACTCCTACCAGCAATTGACGTCCACCCATCAATGGTAAATGACATTTTAGATGATAATTGTTGAAGTCGTTCCTTGAGATTAAATTGGAGCTCTTCAAATCGCTCTTTGACTTTCCTTCTAAGTGTAGACCTTTTAGGAAACTCCATATTAGGGCAAATACGTCGAAAATATACTTGTGTAGCTTCGTCATCGAAAAATGAGAAGGGAAGATATTTTTTCACTACCCAATCAACTGTAGCTGTCGTGATGTTGTCACTGCTGTTTTCCGACTGAAATAAAACAATAAATCTTGTGTTATTATTTAAAACATACTAGGTTTGAGCGTTTAGGAGGAGGAGGTTTGTTGTTGTTAAATCGAGAAAATCGTTAAATTGACATTTGTTATATTAAGGTTGCACTGTACTGTAATTTACCAAAATAAAGTACTTAGTTGTTACTGGCCGATTATGAAAACAAATGAAAATATAGGTGTTTATAAAAATATTTAAGACGATAATTACATACTTAATATGTCGCACCCCTAGATGAAAACACCACTAACTCAAAAATACTTACGTAAGTTAATGGCGTTTTTGAAAGTATCGCATGAACAGCTACGCGGAGTTAAAATTCCCGTAGCGACAATTTCGACCATTGTTAAAAATGACGCGAAATATGTACCTATGTATTACTATTTTATCAATATCTATAAAATATTCCGAAGTCAGTTTAAAGTCATTTGTTCAAAAAAGACTTTTTTGAGTTCCTGGAGTTTTCATATAAAAAAAATATATTCTTACCTGTCCACTTCTTCCAGCGGTTACTAAAAAGCTTGTGATATCTCCACTTAATTTTGGTTTAACAGGAAGAAATATTTGTGATTCCTTTTTGTGGAAAGATATTAGATGTTTCCTTAAGCCTGAAGTGTTTCTGTTTTTCATTTTTATTTGAGTCTTTTTATGTTGGCACAATTTACACAAGGCAGTTTGGGATGCATGAATTATTTCGAAAAACTCCTCAAATTTGCTTTTGGGTCTTTTAGATCTGTGACTCAAACTCTCGTTACTCGGACTAGAATAATTTGAATCTTCGTCACTCATATTAAATTGTACACGTGATACGTTTTTAGAAAACAACAAGAATTAGTAAAAACAATTATTAAGTTAGACTCGAAGCACAGCTCAATTGGAAATGACTGGAATTAAAATAATTCCTTTGTTTATAGTACGTTTCCTTGCTTTCTACCGCGCCGCCTCGCCACGTGCCGGCTCTATTAAAAGGATGCCGCCGCAAATCAAACGATGCCGCGTGCGGCGTACAAACACAGATTATTACCTACTTGTACAGACGCGACGCGTGAATAAAATATATGTAAAGAATTAGTGCCAATCACTATTCTTTACATATAAGTGAATGTTTTGGCGTACATCTATACTAATCTATACTAATATTATAAAGCTGAAGAGTTTGTTTGTATGTTTGATGACAGAAGTTTTAAAATAAATAAATAAATCCTGAACGTCACTATACCTCCAAAGTTACTATTCTTCGTGGGCGAAGTCGCGGGCACTGCTTGTAAATACTTTTTTTTTTTTTTTATTTTTTTTTTTTTATTTATTTATTTCATATACAAGAAAAAAAAATACAAAGATACAATTTAGTCCCACAAAACCGACTTGTCGGTTTGACTGAGGGATCTTTAGTCTCTTAGCTTATAATTATAATTATGTAGGTATATAATACAACTATAACTGTATCAGGTAAAGTTAAGTGCACAATAATTGGATTTAGACTGAATTACAACAAACTGAAGGAAAATTTAGCGGTGATAATAATAAGATACAATTGTTGTAAGATATAAAATACGTGTGTAAAAAACAACCACGCCTCCGAGCCCTCAGATGGGCTCGGAGGCGTGGTTGTTTTTTACACACGTATTTTATATCTTATAGAAATATTGCATTGTGAATGCAAAAAAATAAATAAAAACATACAATTGTTGTGTTAAATAGTAGTCATCAGATAATCTTTTAATATTTTTTTAAATTTATTTTTATCCGTTTCACATCTAATAGTTTCGGGCAACGAATTAAGAAGATATGGTATACGCTTCTGTAAAGTTCTGTCACCAAAATAATTTTGAACCCTAGGAATTACAAATTTCTTTTTTGAAGTGGCTCTAGTGATCTGGTTATGATTTATGTATTCAAAAGTGGAGACACACTCTCGGCTGCCGTGATTATTTACTAATAATAAATCGCAGGCTTTTTATTTTATTAGTAGGTAAGTACCTACGCTTTTTATATTATTTTATTAATTATGTAGAATTTTTTTACACGTTTCAAGTATATTTAAAAGTGGCTACAATATTTATCAAACGGGTGATATTTGAACACTTTTTTGCTATTTTTTCTTGTAAAAACTTAAGAAATATAATGACTAAATGTACAATAATAGTACCTAAGTAATTAGTTTAAAACCATATAATCAATATTATAATATATACTTACTAGAATAAATTATTATGACATCTACTACCTATCCTTACCATTTTATTCTAATCATAATACTACTTGCGTGATCAGTATAATGTATTCATTTTCATTATAAGCACTCTGAAACTTATTTATTCTTTGGAACACCTGTAGGTACTCTTAAAATTCGAAATTATTTTGCATGAGTATACCTACGCCTACGCCCTGTGGCGGCAATCAAATAGTGTCAAATGTTGTGATTTCGGCGCGGCGGCAACGATTGTTGTATATGATTTCAAAAGAAGCCGCCGGCGCGTGTATTATAACCATGTGCTTCCGAAAAGCAGCAAATTTCTTTGAGAAGTAAGTACAAAACCTTTGATGCCGCATTATCAAAGTGCCGATGGTTAAAACATAACTATGCATGCACTCAGTTTGATTTTAATGGATATTTTTTTATTCGCTATGTAGGTATGTTTATGGTATTAGTCGTAATGCGCATAGATCCAGTTTTTCATATTCTTTGATACAGTTTTTTGCGTCTCATAGAATTCCTAAGCGTACCTATACACCGAACTGTTACACCTAACTACTCCGTGAAATAGCGCTAAGTCCTAGCTGCAAGACGCAAGAGTCTTGCAGGCTTAGTCTTGTTCTTGCTCAAGTCTTGCACGGTCAGTCTTGGTCTTGGTCTTGCTAAAAATACGCGGTCTTGTTCTTGGTCTTGGTCTTGCAAAAACGCAAGAACAAGACCAAGACTGCAAGACCAAGACTGAATTTGGGCAACACTAACTAAAATGTAGCTTTATGACGCCTTGATAGGATACGCTCTACCAAACCATCACTGACGCAGGATGATGACCACGTTGTACCTTTCCGACCACTTGAGTAGCTTCTTTAGAACTGTGAGCGTACACTTTATCATTTTACTTATTGTAGTGCTTTTCAATCGTAAAATATTTTCATCGGTAAAGAGGATATTTCTGTGGTCCACTCTTTTTAATTGTAAAGATTGATTTAGGGCATGTCCTGTATATCGACGTTAAGCAACGAGCTTCAGGTGTTGTTTTATAATACGCGACAGAGCCCCAGAGAGAATCTTCATATCTCGCAATAAGATTTTTTGCTTCCTAATGGGGTTTTCGACGAATTCTGGCTTTAACAGTATTAACAGCCTTTGTAGTTCTAACAGCACGCGGCCGCCCCTATCTTTTATTGTCTTCGACAAAAGAAGTGTTGTTGTATCTGTTGATATTACGATATACGGACATACGGCTGATACCAAGCTTTTGTAGTGTCTGGAATATGACCGACGGCTCCATACCCATTTTGTGTAAGGCGATCACTACAATCCTATTTTATTTAACACCACATTCCATATTGTAATTTGATAATGAACACGAAAACATATGTGAAGTGGCGCGAAATCGAAAGACTAAAGTAAAAAACGCGTTCCAATTTCAAAATCATTATTAAGTTAAAAAAAGGAAAAGGTTTTATGTAACAGTATTTATGGCTAGACTATGTTATATACATAACTAATGAACTATGAAACACCAAATAAAAGAATGCCAGTACTTAGGTTACTATACAGAGGGAAAGAAAAAGAAACTGTAAATCAATAGAAATAGTAACCACTCCACATTATGTACCTTACTTCTTGACTCACATATAATAACATAAATACAGCGTAGAACCATGTCACACTAAATCGGACGAAAGTAAACAACAACAGTATAAAAATAAACAATTGATGTAATGTGACATAGTTCTACGGTGTATACATGTTACTGCTTATGACTGTACATCGCTTACTTTGATGGAGGAACTCGATGACGCAGTGATAAGCTCATTCTGCATATGGTTACAAATATGAAGTCACTCTCTCAGGCCTCTCAGGTCTTGCCAGAATACCAGCGCCGCCACACTGTGACGTGTCACAGTGTCACGTGGCATTATGCTGAGGCAGGGTCCCGATTGGCCCCCATGTTTTTATTATTATGATTATTTTGTTCTTTAATTTTTATTATTAAATTCTGTCTTGTTTAAAATGTATGCAATGGATCAATAAACTCTTTCTTTCTTTTTTTTTCTTCTTTCTTTCTTTCACTTATACTCGTACAGTGGCTAGTCATAGAATGGGCTTCTTTTTTCCCGTGTGTTAAATCAACCATTCACGCGTCGTCGCAGTCAACCATTAATAGTATAAATAAATAAAAATAATGCATAATTTATTCCAATTTAATAAATTAAAAATGGCACATCATTTTACCACCCAATGTGCGCTGGCCCAAAAACTTCATTGCATATTATCAAAAAAAGATTATCAAATATCGGAACGCGTCATAATAACATACACACCATAACAATACACAGCCAAACTTTATGCTAACCACTAAATTATATAAGAGAAAAAAAAACACATCATTACACCAACTGAGCATCGAATCAAATTATTGCTTGTCCCGTGAAATTGCTTCGCGAGTAATTGGTCGCAACCACACCGTCTGTATTGTTTATCACATTACGTTATCCACAACGGCAGTGAACAGTCTTAGTGTTCAAAAACAAATGCCATAAAATGCTTTTAAACCGAAAATAATTCACTCAAGTGTAAAAAAGTGTAAGATTTGTGTGAAAAGTTTGCGTAAGAATTGTAGGAAATTTGGATTACACCTTCTTCATTTATTTATGATTAAATTAATGATATAACGCGTTATTTACATAATTTATGAAGGTTAATTAATTCAAAATTCCACAAATTTATGACCTAAAACTATATTAAAATACTCGTACTTACAGATTCAGTGATATAAAAGTGTGTAAAATCCATACGGATTGTTTTACAAACTGTATAAAACAAGTGTTTACAAAAGTGTAAGTGAGAAAGTGCATATTAAATAGAGTGCAAACACTAAAAAAGGATTTGGATGACCCGCAGTTAAAATGTGGTATGGTTTGAAGTACCGGTTTGTAGAGTGGAAATGCGGGGCACATGAGAACTCTTATGATGTTATATAGCTAGCTATATACCAGAACTAGGTGATTTAAATTGACCTAAGGTTATCGAAAGAATTAAATATCACATTTTATATAGAAACCTACAATATTATGCATGGCAAAAATAACAACATAAACTTTAGCTAATCATGGGCTTTGTTAAATGCATTTGCAGATCGTAAGATATTAAAAATTTACCTGCACACAAATCCTAGATAATTAATATTATAAAAACGAATCTGATTTTATTTGATTGTTACGCATTAACGTCTTAGCAAAACAACGCATTTTTTTAATGTAAATAAGTAAGCGCTTGACTGCTATCTCAATTCAATGCAATTCAATTCTTTATTGCACTTCATAATGTTACTGAAAGATATTACATAAAAATATTTTGAATCAATTATGGGCCCTATTGGGCACGGCAGTTTGATAGGAGATAGGAAGTAAATTCTAAAGCTATTAAGTTTGGTTTTGATCGAATTTAATTAAATGATTTAAAATTATCTCGCCTAATGG
Source organism: Calamotropha paludella (assembly GCA_927399485.1). Classification (NCBI taxonomy): domain Eukaryota; kingdom Metazoa; phylum Arthropoda; class Insecta; order Lepidoptera; family Crambidae; genus Calamotropha; species Calamotropha paludella. The sequence continues at coordinate 7,166,228 of OV656830.1, read as the reverse complement.
TAAGCTATGATGCGATCTAGAATGTGATGCGTTTGCCTATTCACTCGTGACTTGAAGACCACTAAATCGTATGTCAGGAAATACAGACTCAACCAAAGAGTTTCAATTATTTTAAAGAGTTTGTTATATTTTAGACACAAGTCCTTTAAGGTAGTTGATAGTTTATTTTACAATTTGACAGACATTAATTACCATGACAATTCGCAGTTGACGTCAATTACTTTGAACATCCCTAATGCTTCTTTTAAAGCAAAATATTTTTATACACACACAACACTTATACTTCAAAAATATGTATATATTACTAGCGGCCCGTCCCGGCTTCGCACGGGTGGACAAAATACTTTTAATTTTTTCTAGCATTAAATATAGCCTTTGTTACTCAGTGTGAATGTAGCTTTCCAATGGTGAAAGAATTTTTAAAATCGGCTTAGTAGTTTTTGAGTTTATTCATTGCAAACATACAAAAATACAAATCTTTCCTCTTTATAATATTATAGTGTAGAAAGGCAATATCAATAACTTCAAAAATATTGGTCGACAGGACTGTTCATACGGTAAACAGAAAATCATTATTACTTAAAACTAGAATGGTGATGAAATCTATATATTAGTATAAAACTCCCTGGGACAATGTTTGACTCAACCTATTTTGATGATTTTTTTGCTGGATTTGTTTGAACATAATATAGGTTTCATTTTAATTTATAATAAAAATAAAACTGCTAATTATAATAATGGAGCCACAGCAACGTCTTGATGTCTAATGTATATGTGTATATGTAATGTAAATAATGTTTATCCTATGTCCTAACAAATACAGCAAAATGAAAAAAACTCATCATAATCGGTTGAATAGTGTTGGACAAATGCTGTAACAAGGATTTATATATATATATATATATATATATTCTTATGACAGTTTTTAAATCTAAGTTAAATATAAACTTAGGTAATTGTTTTACATAAGAAATCCTATATTTTGAACATAATGTTTGTTGTTAACGTCCAACTGTTACATAATTACGTTAATTTAAATAATTTCACTCGGTGCCTATTTTCTATTTAAATGCCTTTAAATTTACTCCAAAATATTCATGGGAACGTGTCCTATCATTAGCATAATAGAAACAGGGAATTTCGTCCATCCTGTTAAAGACTGAAGTTGTTTGAAACATTGTTAACTTTACTTATTTATTTCATAAGACTTACCAATTAGATACATACAGTTTTAGCACTTATAATCACGTAATGTAAATACATACATATTTAATCGGCTTGTATAGTGGAAAGTGGCTTCGAAGCTCCGAATTAAAGCAGTTCTTTACTTTTCATTAGGCTCTTTTCCACTAGTAAAAGCAGTCTTATCCCATGCAATCGTCATTTGTTTCACGTTTCGGTTGATATCGACCATGTTACCTTGATAGCCGCGTGACGGCATCGATGCTGATGACGCATTAGTTACAATTGCAATTGTTAAGAAACTTTTGCAGAGGTCTGCCATAAGATGGGTGATCAATTTTTTTTTTAGCTCACATATGCTTCGGAAAGCACGCTAATCAGTCGTTAGCACGGGCTTATTATGGGGTATAAACCTCTCTTTACGGTTTTTTCATTTATTAGGAAACCTTTGTTTAAGCAATTTAGGCATTATAATTTTAAAGTTTGGTTCAACGGTAGCAATCCTGCCTTTCACACCTACGGTCTTGGGTTCGAGTCCCGGAAGAGGCAGATTTTGAATAAGAGCATTAGTACTTTAATCGTGGGTTTTTATATATATTTTTATTTATACCTATTACATACATTTATATGTATGTCTATCCGTTACCCTAGTATTCATAACGAAAGCCTTACAATGCTTACTTTAGGCTATGCTATTTGGTATGAATGTAAGAGAAATTATAATTTATTATTAAATAATAATTTATCTCATATATTTTTTTTGTTTTAAATATTAACTTTGCAATTACGAATAATAGATTCCCACTAATTATCTATGAATTTTAATAAATGATTCGTTATATACCAGTAACGTGACACGAAACAAACAAAAGCGAATCGATCTTAACCACAAAATCGATCTCCCACATATGGGGTCACACAGACCACACCCCTATTTACCCCGGAAACAGAAATGACTGTATTTTTTCTAAACCGCAGACGACAAGAGGCGCCGGCGCCGTCAATTTTAAAATTCAAATTTAGTTGCCGACGGCCATCATTAAAAATAGATCATAGATTTTAGACTTTTTTTTCCTTTATAATTTTAAATCGCTTACGCTTGATCTCTTTGTAATAGGTATTATTTGTCGCTTTTTAAGTTAAATTTTAATAATATTTTAGATATCTTTAATACAGTTCAGTGTAAACTTGAAATTAGGTTAAATAATACTTACTATATGATAAATTTTAATAAATATAATTATTTAAAATCAATTAGAAATTATTAAGATTTTATAAAATAATATTTTATATATATTCCCAAAAAATTTGGTGAAATTAGTGTTATCGACTAACGATATAATATTTTGTAAATACTTATATTTACAATATATTCCATCGTTAGTCGATGTGTAAATATTGTTAATATTGTAAACTATTGTTAACTGAAATTTTTACTATTGTAACTCATCTTAATTGTCATTTAAAATCAATAACAAGCTAATCATAATATCATAATCAATGGCTGCATTTTTGTACTGCAGAAGAGGGCTGTTCGGGCGATCTATAGGATGGGCTCCCGAGAGTCTTTAAGAGAAAAATTTAAAGAAATTGGTATTATGACTGTACATTCACAATATATTTATGAAAACCTACTGTATGCACACAAGTGTAAAGATATTAAATTCAGAAAAAATAGTGACTTTCATAATTTCAATTTAAGAAATAAAGACAAGCTAGCAATGCCCAGGTATAGGCTCCATAAAATAAGCAACTCCTTTGCAGGTCACTGTATACGAATGTACAACACGCTGCCACGTAACATGCATGACTTGTCAATGAATAAATTTAAATTTTTAATTAAAACTCAGTTATGCAAAAAGGCTTATTACAGTGTTAAAGATTTTTTGAATGATAAAGCAGCGTGGACCTAATAGAAATGAATTGCTCGTTCTCTGAATCGTTTTGTAATATACAAAATTTGTAAGTCATTTGGCGATTTTATAAGAGTTTTGGCACATGAGTTCCTTGCCCGATTCTTCTCATGTTAGCCCCTACGTTCGGAATCGGGTCGCTCGTGGCGATTACATGCGCGGCATCAACTCCGCACCTTAAACTTCATCTTTATTATAGAATAATATTTTTTTGATTCTGTAAAATTGACGATTTTAAGTGCCCGCAAGGGCCTATGAAATAAAGTTATTTTGATTTTGATTTTGATTTTGAAGCTAACTATTGATGAAATTATCAAGACTTTATATTCACTAAAAAGTAATAATCTGTTTAATTTTTAGTGAAAAAGTCTATTTTTTTAATTATTCGAACTTCATTAAGCTAAAGATTTTTTTAACTATAAAATATATAGTCAGGGCGGGTGTGCTTTTACATTGTACATTATAAAGTCAACTTGAATAAAAAAGTATTACAGTTGATTTGACAGATCATGATTACTCACCCTTCAGATCTAAAACCCCAGGTCGAAACCACCAAGTAGTAAAAAAATAAAAAAATAGAAATATATCAAATTTATCATAGAAGCCTTACGACGCCCACTATTGGTCATAAGTCTACCCTGAGGGTCCATATATGGGAAGAGTTTGCCATAATAGCCACGCTTGGTAGACGGGTTGGAAATCGCAGTAAGAGAGAATGGTTCGAAAACGCTGCTACACATTTTGTGATCTATGGGAGGTTAGGTTAGGTTAGCTCCATTTTCACTAGTTGCCGTTTATGACTCCCGTATATGTGAACGTTTAGAGATAATTTACTCTCCCGAATACCATACGGCTTACCCATAAGCTCTTATTATATTAGAACCGTTTGGTGCAATGATAACGATCCTGTCTTCCGAACCAATGGTCCTGGGTTTGAGTCCCGGAATGGGCAGATGTCATGGGTATATTTATATATTTCATTACATTATATATATTTGTATCAAACATATGTATATCTATACGTTACCCGAGTATCCATAACCATTATCCTTATTATGCTTACTTTGGGCTAGGCTAATTGGTGTGAATGTAAGAAATATTAACACGGCTATACGACCCTAGAATGCACTACCACCCTATATTCAAAAATCACCCAACAAAGTTGATTTCAAACGACTGGATCGTGATGTCCTTTTGGATTATCTGACCTTATCTACTTAATCTCACTTTTACAGTATACAAGTTATTTTTACTTGTCCCGCCTGAGAATATTTTTCTATTTCAATTTATCGTTTTATTAAGACTAGCCTCACGCGCGCCCCGAGCTCCGTAAGCTATCAGCCGATGCTAATTTGCCACTCGTTTGCCACACTTCGATAGTGTTTTGTTTTTGTAGAAATGCGAAAGCGTGGAAAATCTATTTTTAAATTTATTCTTATTACTGACAATATGGTAACAAACACACACACACAAAGTATTGTCATAATATAATTAGGATCTAGTTTAGATCGATATTTAAGTAGTTTATTATGTTATTTATGACATTATATTATTTATTTTTATTATTATCTTTATTTATGTAGTATATAGTTATTAATTCCTATTTCTATTTCATTCAATGCTCAACTAATACGCTATCAGTTTCTAACTCTCCGTTTAACTGAAAGAGAATGCCTATTGACATCAACTCCGCCATTTGTACACGTTTTTTTGTGCGCAACAAATTTTAAATAAATTATTATATTATATTTAAAATAATTATATTATCAAACCTTGAAGAAAAAAGGGATTAATGTATTTATTTTATTTTTTTGCATTCATAAAGCAATATTTCTGTAAGATAACACATGCCTATAAAAACAACCTTATATCCAAGCTTCGGTGATGTTTGTTTTTAACCCTTTCCGTGCCAGCTACGAAAATACTATTTAAACACTTAACATGTATTTTTATTCCTAATGCCAAACTCTAAAAAACTAATCTTACTTGTAGTGCCAAAAAATATTTTTTTGTAATAGGATGCCCAAAAAAATCCACGAGCATACTCGTAGTCGGCACCATGTTACAGTAACGCACAATGAGTATTCTCGTAGCTGGCACGGAAAGGGTTAAAAAAGGTTTGATTTTATCTTATAAATTTATGTTAGATATGCCGTTTCCACACTTACTTATGGTACAATATATTTCACAGAACAGTAAAAAAGAGAGATATATATATTATCTCTTTGTACTATTCTGTGATCCACGATTGAACGAGCTAACCCAGAAGTTGCCTATTCACCCTGACTTTGAAAATGGACGGGTTATAAGTTTTTGGAAATATAGACGCAGGGAGGGAGTTCCACTCCTTTGCTGTGCGTATTATGAAAGATGTTGCAAAGCGCTTGGTGCGAGAAGTAGGAATAGCAACCAAGAAATGGTGATAGCGTGTGCGTCTGGATGTCTGATGGGAAGAAGGAGATGTCGATATGAGCAAATGTAGTTCCTAAGTACACTCTCTAAAGTACAATCTGTAGAAGACCGACAGACAGGCAACTTTGCGGCGATGAGATATGGTGTGAAGCTTGCTCTTTACACATTTGATTATTTGATTGTTTAATATGAACTAGATGGCGCTGTAGCGCGTAGAAACACGCTATCGTATTGTTTTTGAGGGAGTACGAAAGGGTTTTGCAATGTTCGGATAGCGAAACATTATAGTAACAAACACACGCACTCAAAGTATTGTCATAATATAATTAGGATAGATGACTTCCATACTGATGTTCATGGTAACGCTGCTCCGTTTGAGGTTCAATCTCCAGCCCAAAATATTTCTATTTTGTTTCGACTTTGGATGTTGTAGTCATCGTCATTGTTTCTGATTAACACAAATGCTTTAGCAGATAAATTGTTTTCTAATATTATTTTTTAAATATCTATTACTAGCTTTCGCTCGTGGTTTCACCCGCGTGGTGTTTTGCTTGCCACATACTGTCTTTATCGCGCTTTGCCAGAGAATATTATATTATTGATATGCAGGAGGGAATAATACGGATAAAGGAAACCTTTGACCGCGATGACCATTTTAAATGACCTCTTTATTGTATCAAGGTTAGTAACAAGAAGGGTCAGGTATCTCATTTACCCATCCAAATAAGACAAATTATAGTTGAAATTTTAAATTGGACCTCACGATACTATATTGTGAAAACAACATTAAAATATATTCATTGGTCAAAGCATGACGCGCGTACAGACAGACAAGCAGAAAAACCTAAAAAATAGGCATATTTACGCCAGAGTATCCTATTCCTACTATTTTTTCTAGACTATTTTTTCTCTTCAATGTACAGTTTTTTAAAGTTTAATAAAAGTATAGATTTTTTATCTATATCACATACTCTACTTTATTATAAGTTATAAGTACTAGAGTGTTCCTTTCAATTACAATGTTATAATTTATAACATTGTAATTGAAAGGAACATTCTAGAATAAATCTTTTAATTATATTACAACCGCTCTTCCCAACTTTGACAATAATCTTCACACTATATATAGGTATAGCCATTTTTCCATTTGAAATAAGAAACTCATATATAAATATACAAAATATAATATCTTATAAATACTACAATAAATAAAATTTAATAAACCAATTATTGTCGCTGTACAAATACTATACATGTACACTCTTAGAATAAAAAAAATGTTTCTAAAACTTCTCATTTTGTCCCCAGTTAGTATCTATGTAAGAAATATACATAAAAATACAAAAATCATGCCTTAATAATAAGTTAAATATTCAGATTCAAACTGATATCTTACACATATAAATACCTAATCGTAAAAATATTACTAATTCTCTTTTCCCCTCGAAATGAATGCTTCTGTAAAATATTCACACTAAGCTAACACAAGCCAAAACATCAAAACAATTACAACTCTAATCATGAAAAAAAAGAATAGCCACTAATTTTCAACGTCGTATATCCCACGCCAAATTTATTCATTCGTCAATTGTTTTACTTAAAAAGATCCAGCGTGGATGCGACCGCTCCCCATCACAACTCACGAATGAGTGACTCCGCACAATGAAATTTTGATTCGCAAAATACCCACCTACCCTCTTTGGACGGGCAATTTGATGGGACACAATAAGTAAATTGCTGCTTTTGTGAATATTGTAGGAAATTCGAGACAATTTTCTCGTTCAAACTATTGGAAATATTCCTTATTGTTATATCTTTTTAAGGGTTATTTTATTATAACCATTTTTTGGATTTTGTGGTCTGATGGTGCCTACACGCTGTGTATTGCGTTAGAGTAAGTTTTTGAATATTTTTTCTTGTTTTAAACAATTTCAACCGAAGTAGTATTTATTAACAGATAAAAACAAGAAAAAGAAACAGTTAAGAACATTAAAAAAAATAATAATACTAGATTAAAAAATCTAAAAATCCCACGTTTTTCAGTGACCAAAAAAGAATAAAATAACCCGGCGGGGCCAAGCGAGGGGCCACTCAAATCTAGTGTTATTATTTTATTCTTTTTAATTATTAACTCAACGAAGTAACCATGTGTTACGCAACAATCGGATAAGCCCCATACAAAAGTGAAAGTTGCCGAAAGTTGACCTGAAAGTGCACCTAGAAAGTTGAAAGTTGTTTAAGCGTGCATTGTCATCGGGTTCTGAGCTACCCTGAAAGTTTCAACTCGCTAGGTGGTCGGGAAGTGCCTCAAAATTGAGATACAAGATTCCAACCGGACAGACAAGACGACAGACAAGCAAACAGACAAGAAAGCGACCTAAGAAAAACGTGGGAAATAAAAATTCTTTAAAGCCAGAGAATATCGTGAATTTTAAGCATAATACTTAAATAATTAATGATGTAAAGACAGACTAAAACCACTAAGAAAACAATACTAACTATAATTTTAAGTAGTCTGGACCTCGACAGACCCGTTTAGTTTTTTAAGTGTTTCTAAAGCTGAATACCAGCGCCATCTGTTCAGTTTCTAGGTAACTACTTCCAACAACACCGAACATAGTACTTTTAAAAATATAGACCAATCTGCTCTATCGATTGCTCCTGTATTTACTTTTAAGAACTTTATTGTAATATAAATGCTCGATGGTATCACGGGTAACATGTTAAGCAACTTCCACAAAGGCTGTATATGGGAAGGGTGACCAAAAATTAAATATCTCGATCTGTGTGATAAAATCAAATTTTATGCGGACAAAGTCGCGAGCAACAGTTACTTCTATATATCTTTATATGTGAGGTTGGTAACATATAATTGTAACTAGCTCGTGTTTATGCCACGACGTGAATACTCATACCGACAATGGACCGGGAGCTAGGCATTGAAATTGATAAATAGATGGTATTATCCTAGCTTTTGCACACACGGTCCTGGGTTCGAGCCTCTGAAAGGGCAGATGTTTGTGTGATTAATACGAACATTTGATCTGAGTTATGAGTATTTACAGTAACTTTACAGTAGCTACTTTTGGCTAGTCTGATTAGTGTTAATGTAAGAAATTTTAGCATTATTATTATTCTCAAAAAACCCAGCTTTTACGACGTTTCACCTGGAATGTCAGAAACATGTTAATTCATATTCCACCTGAGAAGGATATTTGTGACAAATAATAATAATAATATTTCTTACATTCACACCAATTAGCCTAGTCCAAAGTTAGCACTGTAAGGCCTGTGTTATGAATACTAGGGTAACGGATAGACATATATAATGATACAAAGATATGTAATATTTATATAAATATATATAAATACCCATGACTTAGGTACAACTGCTCGTATTCATCACACAAACATCTGCCCCTTCCGGAATTCGAACCCAGGACTGTCGATACAAAAGGCAGAATCGCTACTGTTGAACAAAACGCATTTGTTTTATATAAAAAGTTGTTGCCTTTTTAATATAATAAAAACTTATAACAATAGAATACTCGTATGGCTTAAAAATATGTTTTAAACAAAATAGGGCTAACAAATTATTTCCAAATAACGTGCTTTTCTATTATTTTTTTGTCGAAACAATTATTTCTATTTTTATGCGATATTTATGTATCAGATATGGGTGCTTATGTTACCATCGTTTGTGATATGACCAAGCAGTATAAATGGGGGTCACAAAGAACAGAGAAACGGTCAAATAAAAAAAGGTTTTAATTGTTTTTAATTTCCTTAATCCACGTGTTTTAACTAATTGACGATCAAACAACAAAAAAAAAAAATTATTTACATTGGCACAAATGGTTATACTTACTTATGGCTCATGTGTATGTACTCAATTTTAAATGTGATCTGTTTTGTTACCACATGAAACACAATAAATATTCTATTCTATTCTACTTATGCCTATATAATTATAACACAAACAAGATGTGATACCCATCGAAGAGCGATACTCATAATATAGTTCCATACATTTTATTGTATGACATACAGCTTACACGATTGTCTGTACAACTCCTGGTCTAGATTACATGATAAGTTTGAATAAAACGAGCATTGAATTTTAATATGAAGCCGAGTTCATGTACATATACACATATAACGACTACTCGACAGTATTTGTATGCTATATACTTTATAGATATGACAAAAGTACATTGTTAATTCCAATCCAAAACCACCCCAGTGTGGTACACAATAAGGTCTAAATTGTCAAAGTAATTATTTGCGTACTGAGAGGTACAAAACTCATTTAAAAAGTTTTGTACTCAATCTGTCTGTCTGTTTGTTCCGGCTAATCTCTGAAATGGCTGGACCGATTTTGACGGGACTTTTATTGGCAGGTAGCTGATGTAATAAGGAGTAACTTAGGCTACTTAGTAACTTTTTATTTTAGAAAAATTGATTTTTAATAAAAAAATATATTGCCAATTATAATAACTAAGCCACGGCAACGTGTGGCCGGGTCAGCTAGTTTGTAATATTATTAAATTTAATCTTTAGAATACTATGTTATTTATTGAAAAGTATATAGCGAAATAAATTGCACTTCCGATAAACCTAGGTGGTCTGTGGATGTGTATTTAAGTACATAATCAATTGTACTCGTAAAATATTGCTAGATAATAAAAAAAGGATAAAAAAAGAAAGCATGTGTGCAATTCACACATGGTAGAAATGAAACCTTCAAAAATAATACGTTCACATATACAAAATACCACGGTTGTTGTGATGCCTTCTCTCAAGCTTTGTACTACGCATCCGCACACAAACACGTATTAACACACGTACATAATGCTTCCTATCTCATTTTCTCCTACGTCAAATCTTATGAATTTATGTATCTGTCTCTTTTTACTGTCGCTTTTTCGTTTCATCAACTTTCAAATTATAACGATGCTAAAGAAGTTTTCACTTCAAAAAGATGTTTATCACAATACATAACAATATCAATAACTCCTTGTATAATTTGTATTGCGATTCCATTTTTTATTTATTCATTTATTTGAACAACCAAGAGGTACATATACTTTTCATCACAGTAAATCAACTCACCTTAGCCCAGTTCACTGCTGGACAATAGACGGGGATATTTATGGGGAGTCGGGAGGAAAATAAGAAGAGATTTAGCCATAAGCTTCCCCCAAAAACTAATGTTTCTGGTATTGCTACAGTAATATACGAGAAGTTGCCGAAAGGTATAAGACAAATTGATAATTTGATGAATTATAATAATAATATAATAAAAATATTTATTTATTTCCGTTTTTGCACATAACATACAGGATAAACAAAACCCCAAACTAGACTTAGCCTGTCCTATGGGGGAAATATACGAGTACCATAAAAGATATTTAGGCCAAACAAGAAACAACCTATTAGATAAAAAAAGGAAATAATAAACATAGCATTCTTCTAAAAAAAAAAAGGATTGTAACAGCAAAACTTTTATCATAAAGAAAAAAATTGTAGTGTATGCGTGCGTTTGTGTTTGTGATTGGGAAAGTGTGTGTGTGTGTGTTTGTGTGTGTGTGTGTGTGTGTGTGTGTGTGTGTGTGTGTGTGTGTGTGAGTGAGTGTATGTCTGTATGTGATATTTTATGATAGACTAGCGACCCGCCCCGGCTTCGCACGGATGCAATGCTCTACTATATTATGCATGTAATATACATATAAACCTTCCTCTTGAATTACTCCATCTATTAAAAAAAACCGTATCAAAATCCGTTGCGTAGTTTTAAAGATTTAAGCATACATAGGGATATAGGGACAGAGAAAGCGACTTTGTTTTATACTATGTAGTGATAGGCGAATCATTCCAATGTTCTCATAAACTATGACTATATATGCTCATCAAAGATTTGGAAACAAGTCTTTTCGTTTCTGGTATGGAGAGGAGAAGAAGATTAAATATTTTTAGGAGTTTGTTATATACAAACGTTAGCAGAAATAATATAAATTGGCACTTTAATATTTTTTGATAAATAAAGCCTATTATACGTTGATCGAATATCCATGTGACCCTGACGTTTAAACTGATTATGATTATTATGTGACATTTATTTAATTTCTAAAGTGTGTTCATATTACATTCTTGTGTTTCTTTTGTGTATAAATCAACTTTGCACACCCTTTGGGTAAGAATACAGCGCTCAAATCTTGTGAATCGACACCAATTATTGTAAACCTATATTCTGCAAATAAATAATTTGAATTTGAAAAACGGGGAGGTGTCGTAATCATATTCACGCTTGGCAGGCGGGTTGGAGATCGCAATAAAATGATTCGAAAAATTCTATTGCCCATTTGTGGTTTATGGATGGTGTACGGTGATTGCTTCCAGTGTCATAAGTTGCCTTTTACACCTTTAAGTGTTTAAATTACTACAGAGGACAAAGTTTTGTATTACATGTTAAAAATAATGAAGAATCTATCTCAAATTACAAATTGTGTACATTGTAAACTATACACATAAACCACTTTATATTTTGTAAGCCAGTTTGTACTATTACAATGTACAATAAAATTAATGTTATTGCTTACTAAAATAATTTTATACTAGCTTTTACCCGCGGCTTCGCCCGCATTTTTTTTTTTAATAAAAAGTATCCTATGTTACTTCTAATACCTGCAAGAATATATTATGTACGAAGTTTCATGATGATCGGTTTAGTAGTTTTTGCGTGAAAGCATAACAAAAAAACTTACATTCACATTTATAATATTAAGTATCTTCATTAATAATTCGTCAACTTTCAGACATTCCTGTGATGTTTAAGATTCTCAATCATGAAATTACCAATTTTTTCGACACACTTTATGCTTATAACTCCTCGAGGAATTTTGGAATTATGACAATATTTTTTACAAACTAAATCCAGTTATTATTTTTCTTATATTGAAAAAAAAGGTATATTGGGTTTCTTTTTGGTTTCAAAATTATAATTTTATTTTTTTCAATTGTATTATTATTCTATTTATTGCCTTTCGCTATACGTGACTTGATACGGCTAATAAATACAGAACATTTTATAATAAAGAAAGCATGTAATTAGAATTAGTAATGTTAGTATAAAAATGAAAAATATGTGTATATTATACATTTCTTAAAATTACCTATAATAATAATAATATATCTTACAATTACACCAATTAGCCTAGCCCAAAGTAAGCACTGTAGGGCTTGTGTTATGGATACTAGGGTAACGGATAGACATACATATATGATACATAAATATGTAACATTCATAGAAATATATAAACACCTCTAACTCAGGTACCAATGCTCGTATTCATCATACAAATACCTGCCCCTTCCGGGATTCAAACTCAGGACCGTCGGTGCGAAAGGCAGGATCGCTACCGTTGCACCAAACGTGATAAACAAATTGATAAATTATTTTATTACAACAATACTATAAAAAAAATCGTCTCGGCTCACAAGTAAATTTCTTAGGCGAGAATTTATTTATGAGCTGAGTCTATTTATTCCAGTATTTTTCTATTAATATAAAATAATGCATTGAAAAATGCAAAAAATATATAAAATAATAAAAAAATATCTATTGGTTATTAGATACCTATATGTACTCTTTTCTGCTCAAAGACAGAAAAAAGAAAAGACAATAATATTAACGAGTAATAAACAATTGAAAATTAATATGGACAAAATCGGCATCCAAACTTTACCAATATAGAAACATTATTTTGCTCTACAAAAACTTCTGGTACGAAAACGCATTGCAATTTTTATCTTAAACTTAGAACCATGTCTTACAGGCTAACCGGGCCCGACTACTATAGGGCCCGTCTAATTTGCCCTTTCCAAAATTCTATTTAATTAGAATCAGATTTTTTAAAATTTAAAATGGGATTGCTCTTAATCCCAGTCAAACCCGGAGGCTGAGACAAAATCCACGATGGAACTAGCTAACCCAGAAGTTGTCTATTCACCCTGGCTTTGAAAATTGACGGGTTATAAGTTAGGTTACAAATGTTGGTGTACAAGTCAGTTTAGTGTCAGTTAATCATCAATGGCGTAGGTATAATACCTACGTCATTGATGATTAACTGACACTGATGATAATTTAATAAATTAAATTAAAAATTTTGCTAGCGTTTTATCACAATTGGTGTACTTGAAAGTATAAGATCTAATATATAAAATTCTCGTGTCGCGGTGTGCGTAATTGAACTACTCCGAAAATGCTCGACCGATTTTCGTGAATCTTAGCGTGCATATCGGCTAGGGTAGAGACTCGGACAACATCAATTTTTCATCCCCCTAAATGTTAATATAAATGGGTGGTCCACCCTTAAATTTTTTTTTATTTTTTTGGACAAAATTTTTTGTTTTTATTTTTTTATGATACATCATACAAAATACATACAACCCTAAAATTTCACACCTCTACGATCAACCCCTTTTAACTAAAAAAATGTTTCCTAGAAATAATATAGATGGCAAAACAACGTTTGCCGGGTCAGCTAAGGTATAAATTAATTTATTAAGCTTTTTCTAAAAAAAAAAATACAAAATATACTGACACAAAATATGTTATTCTGCAAATTAATTAATAACTACATTAGTGGCAGCCTTTACTCTACTGCAGAAGTTAAGACCTTACCGTTGAGAATACCGCACGGAAGTTTTCAGAACATCCGCACGGGCCCAGCACTTTATTCAGTAAAAAAAAAAAATTGGTTGCCTGTAAAGTCGGTATACGGGCGAAAGTTTTACGTGACAACGACTTTGAGTGGTAAAATAATTTAAATGTGAATATTCATTCGTATAGTAGGAAGAAGGATGAAATAATAGTAACAATTTAAAACATTTATTTATACAAAGAATTATATTTAAAACATTAATTTATAGGCACGCGTCCCTTCCACTTTTTATGTCTGTCTCTCTCGCTCTTAGGCGGGCTAACCATGCCCGAGTGGAAGGGACGCGTGCCTCTCACTCGCTCTCATTGTGAGCGCATAACGTGAGCGGAGCGTAACGCAGTTTCTTGAAGTGTCACCCGGCAAACCAATTTATAAGACGTTGTCACGTCAAAATAATCCGGTAAAAGTGTTTTAATTTAATGTGTGACAAACTTTTGCTACAACAGTAGCGATGCTACCTTTGGCACCGAGCGACGGTCTTGGATTCGAGTGTGGAAAGAAACAGATGTTTGTGTAATGAATACGAACATTTGTACCCAAGTCATGGGTATTTATATATATATCTATGAATATTACATATCTATGTGATAGTATCCATAAAAAAAGGTTTACAGTGCTTACTTTGGGCTAGGCTAATTGGTGTCAATGTAAATAAACTTTATTAATATAGTAATAGATTATTTCATATTTAAAGTGTTTGCTACGTTTTGAAATGTAAAAAGGATTCTTTTTCCGGATTAAAGACATATTTGATTATTGTTTTTTATATTTAATCCTGAAGTTTCGACTCCTTTACAGAAACCGTGAAAAACAAAATTAATCCTGTAAAAGTGGTTTAATTTAATGTGTGAACTTTTGCTACAACAGTTTTAGCGATCCTACTTTTCGCAACGACGGGCTTGCATTCGAGTGTGGAAAGAGGATGAATACGAATATTTGTACCAGAGTCATGGGTATTTATATATATTTCTACTAGCGGCCCGTCCCGGCTACGCACGGGTGGACAAAATTCTTTAAATTATTTCTAGAATTCAATATAGCTTATGACACTCAGCAATAATTTGCCTTTCTATTGGTGAAAGAATTTTTAAAATCGGTTCAGTAGATCCCGAGATTACCCCTTACAATTTAACAAATATACAAACACACAAACTTTACTTCTTTATAATATTAGTATAGATGAATACGAATATTTGTACCAGAGTCATGGGTATTTATATATATATTTCTATGAATATTATTGAGCGAAAGCTCTGAAAGAGTGAAGCTCTCTTTTAGGCAACTCACAAATTTCGCTTGTGTCCCTCCTGCTACTTAACGGTTCAACCGATTCGAACGAATTTTGGCATGGACATACATGATTATAACCTCACCGACATAGGCTATGTAAAAAAAATATGGACTTTACCATGGAGGAATAATCACCGAAAGAAAAATTCAAAAGCTGATCACAGCCAAACCGCTGATACTACATTGATGAAATTTAGCGCCAAAACTCAGATCGTGGTCATGACTAATTTGCAAAAAAAAAGGTTTTAAAATCGGACATACCATCGAGGAATAATCATCCTTCAAAAATCTAATTGCTTCGCTCAGTATTTGCAAACAGCAGCATGTATTGCAGACCTAGTATATCTATATGATAGTATCCATAAAAAAGTTTATAATGCTTACTTAAGGCTAGGCTAATTAGTGTCAATGTAATAAATATTATTGAATTAAATGTGTATGGACGTGCAAGAACTATATATAAAAAAATCTGTCATTAAGAAATAAAATAAATTATATTAAAGTCCCCAAGGCCTTTCGTATGGTTTATTTTTTATCTTGCTAAGTACGGTGAAGCTCTAGATAACAAAAGGCCACCCATCCCATAATCACGTGTTGCGAAAATCGTTTAACCTCTACAATTATAAAACACTCTTAATTACAGACATAGGGTTTTTACTCTAAAAAACTTGAACATTTTAGTAATTAAAGCATCATATCTAAATATACAAATAATTTTGACCTATAAGCTTCCGATATCTCGATTTTTTTTACACTTAAAAAAAATGTATTTACCTAAATAATACAAAAAATTAGGCAAATACCCAATGCAGTGTTACCTCCATTTTAAAAGCTTTGCCCATTTTTCTTCATGAGATGGCAAAATGCAAAAAAGTGTCTTTTCATTGACAATTTCCACGACGAATTTAAATGAAACACAAACCTCGTCGCTCAATGAAAAATGAAAGCATTCGTATACACACCCTAATAACTATGACAACAAAAATGTATATATAATCGCGTATCATATTTCATATACCTAACCCTTTCTAACACAGTGAAAGAAATAAGTAACGAAAGAGATGTAACTACTGCGTGTCTTGCTGCGCTCCGTTAATGATATGCAACGAGATTCCGCCTGTCTCTTTCTAACATGCTACATTCGCAGTGAAAAACAGGGATGTCGATATATCTCGTAGTTTTTATTACGAAGTAAGCATTGACCAGTTTATAAAGAGCTCCTAGCGTCAGTGCGGTTTCTTGTTTTTATTTGTATTTTAAGTTTGATTTGCGGGGTGAGTGAGATCTTGTTATATTTGAGATACGTCATGGTTATTTTTGATGGCTTCTTAGTGACAAATGGTGTTACCATAAATTATATTTATGGAGTTAGTTGTCGGAGAAATCTAGTTAATGGGGATTTAATGATGTTTGTTTGTATACCTTGTTATTCACTGATTTTTGGCTGTACGTGGAAAATGTGTTTGCTTTAATACTTATTTGAATGTAGTGTATTATTGTACTACGTATTTTTGGTAAATATTTATAAGACAAAAAACAGCAAATAAGATAATGTATTCTTAAATTCCTATAAAGTAAAATATATTTGGATTGCTAATTAAATAAGTTTGGAATCCAAACAATATTTGTGATGAATTTCTACAAATAGATGCTTTACATTGATTAATATTGAAGAATACATTTATATGTCTTTCTTTTAGTATCACAGAATTTATGCTTGTTAAATTGTAAGGGGTAATCTCGGGATCTACTGAACCGATTTTAAAAATTCTTTCACCAATAGAAAGGCACATTATTGCTGAGTGTCATTGGCTACATTGAATGCTAGAAAAAATTTAAAGAATTTTGTCCACCCGTGCGAAGTCGGGACGGGCCGCTAGTATAAGATAAACATAAATAAAGATACATAAATTAAAAAATAACATAGACGCACTAGCACCTAAGAAAGTAACTATTGACGATTACCTACCTAACGCCTTTCTAAGCTTTCCAAGAGATACTCTTGATTAAGAATGGGTTCGCTCTGAATTCCAATCAAGCCCGGGGACCAAGACAGAATCCACGATGGAACGAGCTAACCCAGGAGGTGCCTATTCACCCTAGTCTTGAAAACGGACGGTTTATAAGTACTCGGAAATACAGACGCAGGGAGGGAGTTCCACTCCTTTGCTGTGCGGATTATAAGAGAAGTTAAGAAGCGCTTGGAGCGACAGGTAGGAATAGCAACCAAGGCAAGCAAGCTAGACAGAGAAACCTTATTTTTAATATCAATGTTAAAATCAAAATTAGTATACAATAATTGGCGCTACTGGGTTGGCATAAAGACCTTTTTTTAATATCAGTGTTCCAATCAATTAAACCTATTTTAAATATCGATAAAAATACATACGAATATATTTCAATGTTTTTATAGTCTTGTAACACACACGATTATCCATATTGTGTTCATGCTGGATGACTGGCTCATCTTGTTATTATGCCGAAGTACCTGTAAGGTGGGATTGTCGCGGACAATACATAAGAAGACTATCGCTTGAATATTAGGTGTTGCCAGTATTTCTTCCTTTTGCTGTTTGTTTATTTTTATTATCTTCGGAGCTAATTTGAAAATCATCAACAATATACGGGTGAAAGCAGATAGTATGGGCATCTTTATTTGTACGAGAAAAATATGAACAGATTTTTTTTAATTAATGACAAGCTGTATGTTATTACAATGTTCAGGGATACTTACTTAAAACAGATGCTTGTTGACTTTGTTGTTAGCAACGAAATAATAAAATCATAACACTACTATTATTGTAATAACAGAATAATTTTGTGTTTTTTTTTGTGGATTATGCATGGTGACGACGTATTATATTGTAAATGTTCTTCTGTTAAAACTGACGAGTTTCTCGCGCCCATTCTTTTTATTAATTAAAAGACGTCCTGAATGATTTGGTATGGTAAAAATGTTTAACGATTTTAAAAAAGCATGTGTGCGATTCACACTTGGTAGAAGTGTAGCCTTAAAATACTTTAGTTTCAAGATATGAGAAAAATTTAAAATTCCGGGAAGAGGATAATTGTAGGTTTTAGTAATAATCATAGTGATACAAAGTTAGATAATTATTTTACATTTTATTCGTATATATTACATAGATTTATTCAGATTCAGAGCTTACATTTTCGATAAAGTACATACCACGAACATAAGAGACTGTATAATGCTTCCTATTTCATTTTCTCCTACGTTCAATATTATGAATTTTGTGTCGGTCTCTTTTTACTGTCGCTTTTTCGTTTCATTGACTTTCAAATGCTAAAGAAGTTTTCACTTCAAAAACTTATTTAAAGTGCATTTGAATGAAATTATTTTCATTTCAACCAAAAATCAAGCGCGTAATATCGTAACTATGACCGAGTAACCCTGCGACCCCATTAAAACTCTGAAGAGGCACTGAATTGTAGCACTAAACCTTTAAGTACCTAGGAAGTGAACTTACTACGGTTTAATTACTAAACCTATAATAATAGTAACCATTGACTGTTCTATACAACCATAGATCAGGGTTCAGCAACAACGGTCAGAATCAGAATAAACTTATTTTTATTTATTTACCAACGTCTTGTACTTACATTTTTACATGAGCAATTGAAGAAAAAAACAATACAATAAATACATGAAAAAACACCTTAAAACACTAAAACTTAAACTTATATTTTATATATCTACTAGCGGCTTGTCCCGGCTTCGCACGGGTGGACAAAATTCTTTGATTTTTTTCTAGCATTCAATATAGCCTATGACACTCAACAATAATGTGCCTTTCTATTGGTGAAAGAATTTTTAAAATCGGTTCAGTAGATCCCGAGATTACCCCTTACAATTTAACAAATATACAAACACACAAACTTTACTTCTTTATAATATTAGTATAGGTAGATTGACGTAAAAAATATTATAAAGTAGCTTTCTAAAATTTATTTTAGAATGCCAATTTATATCTATGTCATCATCACTTATTCCTTTAAACCGTGTTATAAATTGTTAACTATACATTATTAATATCATCAGTTAACCTTAACAAACATGAAAATAATATTAAAAAGAATGATAAAAAACAAAAGTGCACATACTCTCAAACTGTATTCAAATAGAAATATTCGTGAAGGGTGTAAAATACATTCGTAAATAACCAGTAGGCCTAGACAAAATGTAGCCTTAAAGTATGCATATAAACTTTTAATAAAAACACAACACACAAAACACAAGTAAGAAAACTCAAAGGTTTACGTTTTACTATTGGGTTAGAGGAATCGTTTGGTTAGCGATTAGTAGAATAAAAAAAAAAAAAAATTCTAACATTCACACCAATTAGCCTAGCCCAAAGTAAGCACTGGAAGGCTTGTGTTATGGATACTAGGGTAACCGATAGACCTACATATATGTTACATAGATATGTAATATTCATAGAAATATATAAACACCCATGACTCAGGTACAAATTGCTCGTATTCATCATACAAACATCTGCCCCTTCCGGGATTCGAACCCAGGACCGTCGGTGCGAAAGGCAGGATCGCTACCGTTGCACCAAACGGTCGTCAAATATTTTAATTAAATTAAAGCTACAATTCGTGCGGTAAATCCAAGTAGGTTGTCCCATTCTTGCAGTGTAACTTCGTTGATCTTTGATAGAATTTAAAAACTTAGGTATCTATTTGTTCTGTCAAAAATGGCATCTTGTCTACTTTGTATGGGATTATTCTACTGTCAAAATAGAATGATGACGTATGATAGAAGAGACACAGTAGAAATCATCTTGTATACCACTTTGCTACTCGATTGATGGAATCACGTGATCTATCTATCAGAACTGTCAGTCCCATACATTTTTTTCTATTTCTATTATAGAAATCGCTAATAGAAAGGCACTTTGTCTAAGCCTACAGCTTTTTAAGATTTGCTTAAAGTTCTGACCATCTAATGCTTTAATATCAGAAGAAAAATTATTATAAAATTACTAAAGTTATTTGATATGATATGGCACTAGCCATATATAAAAGCACTCTTGTAGTAGACATTATTATTAACATAAGGTCAAGTAACTATAATTGCCAGTTCTTGAGTAATTTCCTAGGTTTCAGTAAAGCTGTGGGGTGTTACTGAAACCTCCTCGTGGCCTTCTTGAGAGAGCGCGAAAAGACACCTTCCACTGTTTTGTTTTAATTGCCAACACTCATGCATATTCAGAAACACTCCGTGGTTAATAACTCACCATTATTACACACTAAAATGAACCACAACACAAAATTTAACAAGAAAACCAAAACCATGAAAGTGACGCTTCGCCCTCCCGCCAAAAAGTCTGCCAGTCCCTTGTCAACGTAGAAAAGGATCTTTTCTATAATTGATAGTGTTATGGTATTGTCGTTGTTTTAAATTCTATAAAACAAGTCTTTATATGTTTATCTAAGATCTAAAATGCCCTTTGCCTTTCGAAAAAAAAAATAAACTGTCCTAACGTTCCGCTTATTAAAAACTTCTTTTTAATTCAAACCTCCACAGTATTAAATTCATTCTGATTCAAATTTTCTTTACATCATATTTATTTCACGGAATTTTCAATTCGAGGAGGGTACCTAAGGCTTACGAGGGTTGCGTTGCTATAGCAACCGCCATTGGGGCGGCGACGTACCCATAGAGGGGTAAGTGAATTTCTGTAGGTAGATATGAGTACCTACGAAAATCCATGACGTCAACAATTTTACACGGTTTTTACTCAAGCTTTTAGATAATATTAGATTTTGTTTTTGAGTGATTTTCTTTTTATATCTATGAAGGAATTACTTACTTTTTATATCAATTAAAGAATTTTGAATTTATTATGTAGCACTTTTTATTACGGATAAATAGTGCTTCGTAAAAAAAATATTGTGAAGCACTATTTATTACGCATAAATAGTGCTTCGTAAAAAATATTAGGAAGTACTATTTATTACAGATAAATATTTATAATATTTATTACTCGCAAAATGGATGGGACATCTCCTTATTGGCCCCACATACAAAAGTTCAGGCGCTTTCTATATTCACTTAATAAAAATAAGAATAAATACATTTTTTATACTAGAATAGGTAATTGGGTTATAATAATTTTAAAACAAATCCTGTATCATGTGAATGTGCGTAGGCAAGTCGGTAGAGGCCGACAGACCAAGGCAAACTTTCAGGGACCAAACAGATCTTCTGTTTTACTAAAAAAACCTGAATTAAAAGCACCCTTAATGGAATGAACGGTATTATGATAGTTAAAGAAGTGAGAATGTATGTCAGGATCATGTAAAGTGGAAATCTGTGATCTCTGCATACGTCTATGGAAAAAAGGCGAGCATGACGCATATAACTTAGACACAAATTAAAAGATTTTTCAGTTGCTCCAATGTGATCTGAAACGTATTTTCCGAGTTGTATTACAGTAGATTATGAACGTTCCCGTTGGCGTACTGAAATAAAACTGGAAACGGAAGCTTTTTGCTTGACAACGAATTACAGTTACTGTTAAACGGAATGAGAACGAACCGATTTTTCACTCGGGATTTGTATATAAAGTTTAATTTACGAAATATGTTAATTTTTTTCTTTGAATTTTTACAAAAATTTATTCAAAAATACAAATTTCGTGCTTTCGTAACCTTTTGGCGCCTTTTCTCATAAAGATTCTTATCTTTATGATCTGGACGCACCTTCACGTAACTGAAATCATATGAGAGAAAACAATTTCTCAAAAATTACAAAACTTAATTAATATTAAATCAAAATTAGGTTTATCATAAACTTTTTTTGTACGTATGACAGAAGCATACTTACAGTGATGGCAGGATATAAAAAAAAAACTATAAAAATATCATCCAGACCATAGCCAATATAGAAATGTTCGTGTATAGATTGACCCGAAAGAAAATCAAAGTCGGGTCCTATCTGTATTTCCGAGTACTTTTAACCCGTCCGTTTTCAAAGCCAGAGTGAATAGGCACTTTCTTGGTTAGCTCGTTCCATCGTAGATTATGTATAAGCCCTTGGGCTGGATTAGGAAAAAGAGCTTAAACACGGGTAGATTTGGATTTCAAGTCCATTTCCTTAAACAAACGGCCACCAGAGCTAGAAAAACAGTAGGAAATTCACGGGACACTGTGGGATAACAAATTATAATTGACTGCATTTGATATGTTTAAACAGTTGTGCGTATACACTAAAATTCGCTTTTACTCGTGCTTTTTTCGTTAAATATTTGACATCAAACCAACAGGGTTTGGGATGTCAAATATTTTGCTTACATTCTCTACATACATTCACATAAATTCTCTACATTAAAAAACTTACTTCAAAACAACTTAAATTTGGAACAACGGTAAAATACATTTTGAATGGGCTCACCATTAAAATGTTTAACTTTTTTATGTGGTGTTGCTTCTTCTACTTGCTTCTACTTTTTGAAAAAAGAAAAAAAATCGAAGTCAATAAGTACTGAACAAATATTATCAAAAGCTCTTTGTAGAATTGTAAAAGCAAAGAAAGTTGTCGCTTAAAATTGCTGTAACATTTTATATTGATGGAAATTATGACTTTTAAACTTTTTACAAGGTACGATCAGATTCCGACTTTTTATACTTAAATTCTGTCAACGAAAATAAAAACATATTCTTCCTATCATTATGATTATTGTAGAAAAATAAAGAAAATCTGTGATATGATTTCATGAATGTTTGTCATTTCAGTTATGTGCTAAAAATAACTTTAAATTTACAAAAGCTTTAATTTATCTTATCAGCCTATTATTATACCAACTGCAAGAAAATGTTTTAAAATAAATTGAATTTTAAAACTTGTCACTCATAATATGGAGGAAAACCTTGAAATAAAAGATTCTTATTTTATTTTATATATTTTTTACTAATAAAAATAGCCTGCTTCCAACATAGAACTCAAGTAAAATAGTAACTCACATCTAAGGACTTTGTCGGAAAATATATATATATTTTTATATCTCATGACAACTGGATACCTCTTACTTATTTTAACTATTTCAATAAGAAGAATCACACAAATAATAACACTTTTGCGGAAAACGACCTTTGATAAGACTTCCAAGAATTATTTTTGTGTTAGTTAGATTCAGAGATAATTCTTTAATATTATTCAATTCTTATGAATATGAAAAAAATCGTATTCAAAATGAAAATGATAACAAAACGATGTCAGTGAAGCCAATGATGGCTCATATAACATTTTATTATTTTATTTCAGTCGTAAAGTGTAAAGAGAACTCTCTATCGATTTTTCCGTGACAGCGGGCTGAGTAAACGTAAAAGCTTTTTAGGGACATTAATACACTTCGACTTACTTCGGTACATAAATCAACGCATTACGACAATTTACTAAAACCGTAAAAACTTGACTTCCTTTCTAAGGCTAAACACTATTTAGTACCGGAAATGCTTCTTCTACTCTTAAACTAACAAACTCTAAACCTTATTTATTGTCAAGCTCAATTATGGAAAAAATGTTTGTAATTAAAACGCCATTAATTTTCGTCACAGTGATTATTAAAAACAGCATTTATTATAAAACTATGAAATAAAATAGTATTTTTAGGTGAAGTACGAGCGGTCTATTTACAAACATTCTTTTTTTTAATTTAGAACGAGTATAATAATTGTAACTGACCTTTTTTGTAACTTTAAAAGATGATATCAAAACTCTATGGATTTTATTCAGTTTTTCAGGCAAAGGTTGATAAATGATTCTGCCTAATAATCTGCCAAAACAATAAAATTAATATTAAAAACGTAACATGAAACAATAATTAAAACAAAAAATCTGATTTCAATAATAAAAGCAGGGGCTTGGATAAATACATTTTTTTTTATAATTTTTATATATTTTATGCATTTTCAATGCGATCTTAAAAGATAAATTATTATAATTCACTTGTGACGTGAGTCGATTTTTTTCTAGTATTTTTTTATTATAATAAATACATTATTTTAAATTAAATTGTTCTCCATATGTTCTTTCTGCATAAGAAAATGTATGTTCATTTCTTACGTGAATTTAATACTATCATTCTAAAATTGTATTAAGTTGGGTACAGCCGCCAACGACTCGAGCACTCTCCTGCTACAGTCCTTGAGTTACACGCTCAAGAGGCGCTCATTGTACTAGCTAGGGTTGTCGATTACTTTTTTCATGTAAAGTTTTTAAATAACAGCTTTAATCGAATTACACTAAATTAAATTGAAATTCAGATGACAATATAGATAAACTTAATTTCTCCAAAAAAAAGTAAAGATACTTCTTCGATCTCAATATTCTTCCCCGACGACGGCCTCCATAAGTCATGCTGTCATTGGTTGCGACTTTTTTGAGGTAGACGTTTTATGTATTTTTAAAACTATTAACAATATACACATAGTTTTGCAAAGTTGCTCTATTGTTAACCTTCCATTTATACGATCAATTCTGGCTTCTAGTGTCGGAAACTGCTGATATTTGTGTGATTAATACGAATATTTGTACCTGAATCATGTGTATTCTCATATATTTCTATTAATATTATTATCTACGTTTAATATATGTATGTATATCTATCCGTTATCCCAGTACCATAACAGGTCTCACAGTGCTTACTATGGGCTAGGTTAATTGGTGTGCATATAAAGTAATTTGAGCGGAGCGAGCGAAACTCCCATGGATCAGCTTTAATGGCGCAATGTCTGTTACGCCATAACTTCGTAACGTAACGTAGAATCGAATCAACAGACTTAGGATCAGATTTTGACGGAGCCGGATTTTGAAATTCGCAAAAATTCCCATCGATACAAACAAAAGCTTTTTAGGTATATCACTCCGCTCCAATATATGGTGCTAGCGTAGCTTTATGCTTAGCGACTGCATCGCCTAGTTATTATTATTTTAAAAAATCTCAAAAACTTTTTGTGCCTACCCTATTGTGTTATGTGTATTGTGTCGCACCCGCGCCATTCGTTACATCCATTGTTTCAGCGTTCCCCGCCTGTTGCCGCCATTACGGCATCTGGAGCCATTCATGGGCGTAATGAAAAGTTTTCTACTCGCGACAGCTGTGGAGGTTCGATCAAGTGCAGTAACACTAGCATAATTCGATGACTCTTGCATTTACTATCCCGGGTTCGAATCCCGGAAGGGGCTTTATGTGATGTTTACGAGAATTTGTACCTAAGTCGTGGGTATCTATATCTACTATATAAAAGAAGGACTTTGTGGGTTTGTTACCATGTATATAGTCACCATAAGCCTAAGAACAACAGTTTTTATAATCAATTAACGTTACCATAGCAACGCGTGGCCGGGTTAGCTAGTTTATATATAAATAATTATTAGACAACCTTGTTCTGAACCAAAGTTCAGAACAAGGTTGAATACAGGTGCACCTGTATTTCGGACTTAAGAAATAACTACGGTACCACTAAACCCAGACAGAAAAGTTAGATTTCTACTGTATTATTTGGGCCCTTCCTAACGAACTCTTCGGGGCCATTGTACGCCTATTTCTGTATGTACAACAAAGAATATCCATTCATTCATTCAACCATCAATCCATTCATTCATTTATATTATAATCAAAAGAAAATTCAATATGTATTTTATTTATTTTTAGCTTTCACAATGCCAAAACAGATTAAATACGCCTACAAAAACAAAAACCTCAAATCCCACCTGAGGACTCGAAGATATGGTCCATTATGTTTAATCATATAGAAAAGACGATATTTTATGTTTAGATACAATAACCAGTACAGTAAAATCTCTTTATTCGCGGGATTTACGTTCCGAAAATATACCGCGAATACAGAAACCGTGAATATTATTAAATTTATTAATATATACAAATACAAATACAAAATATTTTATTTTCTAGAAAACAAGTAACAAGAATGCTATGAATTGGAATCCCCTTTTAAGCTCATAGGCCTGTGTCAAGAGACTCCACTCTTCCATAAAAGCGAGCATTTTACACTTATTCAGGTTGGTATTAGAAACATTATTTATAATTAAATATTTTTAAACATTTAATATATTATATGTTTATAATATATACTATGATATAATATATAATATATTATAGGAATATGGAATGGTAATTAGTAGTAGTCAGTGTGAACTGTAACATTATAAATTTGCCTTTTAAGAACAAGTCTCCTTTCCTTAGGTCGAACAGCTTTCATGATCACAATGTTCATTTACGTATAAAACTTCACTCAGATTTTTTAAATTTAATGTATTCCTACCAAGCGGATCTTAGGAGTAGTTCGATCCTCGTCGATGTACTATGCACGTAGAACCACTCTATTACCACGAGGGGTAATATTCTTTTTTAACTTGCTTTTGTATTGTGACGGTAAGGTTTGTTTTACTTAACATTAGTCCACTTGGTCAAATCTTTCATAAAAGCCGCCTCGGCATGTACAAGAACTCAAATGATGCCGCTACTTTCATAAATGAATGAATCTCTTTCTATTTACAGATTGCAACCGCGAATAATGAAATTTTTAACTGCGAATACAGGAATTGGGTTGCAATTTTTTCACCCGCGAATAATGAAAACGCAAATAAGGAAACCGTGAATGAGGAACATTTACTGTATTATAAATTAAATTCAGGAATATATACTCTAAAAACACAAAATTGTTGACAAACACACAGTTTGTCTGTCCGCCCTTTTTCCAATGTATCAATTAACGTTACCATAGCAACGCGTTACGGGGTCAGCTAGTAACTAATAAATATCGTATATAAAGAAATAAAGCAAATTAAACCAGAAATGTCTTTTGCATTAAATAGGGTTCTTGTATGACGCTCGTCACTATGTAGGTTTTATTATAAGCTGGGGAACGTAGTTGAACTTATTTTGGTTGAATCACATTTCAACCATGCTTATCAAACCATGCTACTTGCATCATAGCTCTATCAGGGCCGTCTTTAACCTATTGGAGGCCCTGGGCATATAAGAATAATGGGATGACTATATGTCTATAACTATGACAGAACACTTTTTTATTACTAGAATACACAATGATAGTAGATAAACAAGATTACATTTTTTTTATTGATAGTCAATAGATAAATAGATGATCTTTGCGATTCTTATTTAAAATTATTTAAGCATGCTAAATTTCGATAGCCTTATTTTAGGCGAGAGTAGAGTAGCTACGTGCATGCAAAAGCTAATAAGCAAGTTGATAATATAGTCCCTATTTGAGGTTTTTACTCGAATTAAATAAGCTTTTAGTAATAAATGTCGGTATTGGTTTAGTGATCTGGCAAGAACTAGAGGCTCCTATCGATCGCGAGGCCCTGGGCATTTGCCCAGAGTGCCCAGTGGGAAAGAGGGGTCTGAGCACTATTAATTATGGACATGTATACATATATTTATATAAATATATTTCTATATATCTCGTATTAATCACAAAAATATCTATCCCCTACGGGATGATTCAAACACGAGAACGCAGAAACGACGGTGCGAAAGGCATCGCTGACGTTGAACTGAAAAGTCGTCGATTTGCACAAAATGGCGGTTATCAACGGAATGCTTAAAACGGAAAAAATCGAACACCGATTCGTGTATATCGATGATAATGCGCATCGAACGAGTAAACACCGTTCTCTGAGAGTAAAACATCTCAAGATTGGCCGGCCGTCTCGCCCGACTTGAGCACGCATGGAATGGAATGCGAACTGTTTGGAATCATCCTTAGTTGCATCGCAGAGGTTGCTTATATATAACCTATATAGCCTTCCAAACTATGCCACTTCCTTGGTGCTGTTAAGTCAGTACAAGTCTGAGATATCTTCGAAGCCGTGACGGAGTATCCACGAGGATTCATCGCCTCCCTATCCCGAGTCCGGAGGGTGACCAAGTTGTCAGGGGTGCAAAAAAAAAAGATTAGAGCAACGGTGGCGATCCTGTCTTTCGTACCGACAGTTCTGGGTTCGAGTGCCCTAAAGGGGCAGATGTTTGTGTGATAAATACCTGAGTCATGGGTATTATAAGTAAAAGTTCCTGTGAATATATATATGTATCATATGAAAAAGTCTATCCGCTTACATAGTATCGTTAACACAAGCCTTTCTAAATTCAAATATATTTATTCGGTAGAATACAAGTAAAAAAATGCTCTTACATAAAATTTTCCTTAAATTATTAACTTACATCTACCGAAATGGTCTACATGCTAACCTACGAGCCAACACGTAACTAAAGTTATATAATATACTTATTGATAAATAATTATAATAAATTATATATTAGGAACTGTACTGAATATGTATTGCTTCTCATATTTATAAATTATATAGTGATCAGTAAAATGTAAAAATAATAATAATTGACATTATAAACAAATAAAAAGAATACATACCGACAGTTAACCTCCAATCAATAAACGCACTTAAAAAAGTTAATAAAATAAAAACCACTTTTAAATAAAATTGTTATGTTGTTATTATATAATATAAAATTATTATTATAGTCTTATATAAATTATTGTTAACTACCATATATAATTTAAAATCACACAGACACATTCATAATTAGCGGCCAACTTCATCCTGCTGGTTTATTCTATGTCACTTTTGCGGCCAACGTCAACATGATAATTTTGTGTCAGATCTTAAAATTTCACTCTCATCATTTTTTCATATCGCGCCTAAAGAAGTATAACATCAAAAATCGTTGAAAGATGGGTCCTTCCTCGATTGTAGTCGATGGTAATCTCATAATGTTACATTACAGCAGATTAAAAGTAATGTTGAAATGCTGACGCGTAACCTAATTTAAGCGTATCGAAGTTAAGTAAAGAATGGGCGTTGTAAAACACATAACATAATTATGAAATCTATCTCCATCCAATGGTAGAAATCATATTAAGTTGTAAAAACACAATGGTGTTTATAGTGTTGTGTTTGTAGTATTGTCTTGATTTGTAATTTTTGGTTACAATAAAATATAATGTGAATTAATTAATTTGAATTTCTTTCTGGGATTGTTTGATTAAATTTTATATAAAAAGAAAAGAATATTTTTATAATTTTTTATATATTTTATGCATTTTTCAATGCGATCTTATAAGATTCTTTCTATTATATTATAATAGAAAGTTAGCGGCTTCGATTCCCGCCTGAGAAAATACTTGTGACCCGAGTTGGTTTTTCTATTATAATAATTTATCTTATAAGATTGCATTGAAAAATGCATAAAATATATAAAAATTAAAAAACTAAATGGCTGTTTTATCTTAATCGGTTGCCCAAACATTTGTAAAAATGTTTCTTTCGAATACGAGAGGATGTTCCTCTCATTGATGAAACAAAGCTGGCCTACAGCGTAAAATCAGAAAGGTACTAGAAGATTTCGACGAGTGTTCACAAGGCTCGGTAACTCAACTGGGAGAGTATTGGACCGGATTTCCAAAGGTTGCGGGTTCGATTCCCGCCTGAGGATACACTTGTGACCCGAGTTGATTTTTTCTAGTATATTTCTATTCTTATAATTTAGAAAAAAATATATTGATATATTTTGTAGCTTAATTAGTACTTATTTTAACACCGGTGCGTTTAAAAAAACTTTTTTTATATATTTTAACATAATCATAAGTTTTCCAAGTAAATGCAATCTTATTTTGATATCTGTATGCATTATCAAATTTGGTATGCAGTCTTGTGTTATATTTTCAACCAATTGGAAATTGATCACGTTCAGACCGTTCGGTCAATAAAAAAACCACAAACCATAGAGAATTATGACCGAAATAATCTTCGCTTTACGGGCGAAATTCTCCATCTCCCTCAAACGTATAGAGCTTTTGTCCTGTCGTCTCTGTCTTTCGATGGCTGGCTATAATAACAAAACATGTAATTTTGTCTGCGCATCTGTCGGTCTAGCTCAGTGGGCACTGCGGTTTGCTAAGCAATTTGTGATCAGTGACATCTTCGGTATAATCACGAACTAAAGTTTATGGAAGAGGACTAAATTATGCCAGACAGGACTCGAACCCGTAACCTAACTATCCTATTAAAATTTGCTTAAATAACCATGTTCTTTGACGAATGACGACCGTTTGGTGCGATCCTGCTTTTCCCACCAATGATCCTGGGTTCGAATCCCGGAAGGGGCAAATGTTTGTATGATGAATTCGAGCATTTGTACCTGAGTCATGGGTGCTTGTATATATTTCATTAAATATTACATATCTATGTATGATATATGTTTGTCTATCCGTTAGCCTAGTATCCATAACACAAGCCTTACTGTGCTTACTTTGGGCTAGGGTGATTGGTGTGAATGAAACAGATTATTAGAAAAGAAAAACAAATCCGAAACAAATCAAAAAAATAAAATAAAAGTAAACTAAAAAGTATATATATATATATATATATATATATATATATATATATATATATATATATATATATATATATAGTATTTATTGCAGTAAGGTTTGTATGTATGTATGTATTTAAATTTTTTATATAAAATAATTTACTTACTTCTTACTTGTCTCTATCCCACCCTGGTTGACTGGTAGAAAATGCCTAAGGCATTCAGTCCGCCTGTGTACAATTTGTGCATAAAGTACAAATAAAATAAATAATAGTACTATGTATAATTACCCATGACTCGTGTTCTTCACAAGAACATTTTCCCCTTCTGGGACTTGAATCTAGGATACGTTAGTTCACTAATATTGTAATCGAATCACATATTATTGTAAATATATCTGAGAAAACTTATCGTGTAGGCACGACTCCTAAACACTGGATCACCAAGTTTTCTTCAGAAGAGTAGCTAGTTGCCAGGTTGGTGGTTATTAAGCACTAGCTGTTGCCCGCGACTTCATCCGCGTCAATTTCTGTTATTATGATTGCGATTAAGAAGTTTTTAAAAGGATACATTTTAAAGTAC
Source organism: Calamotropha paludella (assembly GCA_927399485.1). Taxonomy (NCBI): domain Eukaryota; kingdom Metazoa; phylum Arthropoda; class Insecta; order Lepidoptera; family Crambidae; genus Calamotropha; species Calamotropha paludella. Next base: position 7,134,716 of record OV656830.1, on the reverse strand, counting down.
TTCTGCGTAAATTATATTTTTAGTTTTATTTTCTTGTGCCAGAAGAACATACTGATTTTCAAATTTTATGGGTAACTTGAATCGTTTACGCATCGTACGCAACGGAAGCCCTCAAATATGGATAATTTTCCCCGTTTTTGCATTATTTTTCACTGATGCTTCGCTTCTATTTATCGCAGCGTAATGTTATATGGGTCGTTCTTCTTTTTTACCGACAGTGAAACGACGTTTTTCTCTTTTTTTGGTTATTGAACTATCGATAATTGTGGAATTTAAAAGAAATTGCATATGTGTTGTCATTAGGACTAATTAAAGTTTCCTTTGCGGCAAATAATAATTCTTTTTTAATGTTGGTTTTTAAAAAAAATATGAGACAGAGTGGCCTTTTTCTGTGGAAACCACATTTCGGTTTACCACTGTCACGGCATTCTACGGAAAACAAACGAAAAAATATGTTGGTTTGAGAAAATGAAAAATTACGTAATATTAATAGATAAGAAAAATATGGACGTTTATTCGAACCGAATTAAAAAACCGTAAATATCAATACTCCAACGAGATGCCATAATAAAACGAAGGACAGACCATTGTCGGTAAAAAAGTAGAAAGCATTTTTCGATAAATGGACTACCCAACACAAAAATATTTTTTCAATTAAAACCAGTAGTTCCTGAAATTAGCGCGTTCAGACAAACAAACTCTTCAGCTTTATAATATTAGTATAGATTGACATTTGGAAGCCTAAATCATCCAATTTAAGGGGGCCAATTGAAAATCAGCTGACATAAGCTGAATTGTTCACCCATTTTGTACAGACGTGGGATATAGTAAGTTTTTTATTTATTATGAATTTTTAAACTATCGACAATTATTTTGTTTAGTTATGTTTACTTTTTTTCTATCTGCATTTTTTGTATTGTATTTTAAAGTCCTGTGTTAGTCTACAGTAATATTATGAAGAGGAAAGATTTGTAATTTTGTATGTTTGCAATGAATAAACTCAAAAACTACTAAGCGAATTTCAAAAATTCTTTCACCATTGGAAAGCTACATTCACGCTGAGTAACATAGGCTATATTTAATGCTAGAAAAAAAATTAAGAATTTTTTCCACCCGTGCGAAGCCGGGACGGGCAGCTAGTACCAAATAATAATAAAGTTTATGTTTATCATGGCTCCCATCTCTATTTCCCGTTTCAACAAAATATGTGGTCAACTTACCGCACCAAATTAATTCCTTATTCTTTTTTAATATCTTTTACACACTCGTAGATTTTACTGTAGGGATATTAAACAATAATACAGTAGTATGCATTTTAAATTGTATAGAGACAAAGCATGTTTTCAACAGGAGTCTGTATAAAAATACGATCCACTTTTCATCTTATCTGTACTCACGTACAAGAGACAGTTGCTCTTGAATCCAGTAATCCAAATTACACCTTTTTGAAATAGATCTCTTTTTTAGGATTTCAGTTCTAACTTTTTTTTAATTGTAGTCTGTGGACGTGAATTAGAAATAAACGAACGCAAAAGCTAAAATTAACTAGAATGGAATTGAAATATATTTATCAAAATAAATTAAGATACCTGAATTATTTTGACAGTTATCTGAACTGGGTTCAGAACAATATATGTAATATTGTGTAATATTTATATTAAATTATTTATTTTCCTGTTTTCCTTTGCGAAAGCCAAAAACGGTTCCTCAGAACGAATGGCACTGTGAGTGTATACTAAGGTTTTCTAGTGGGTAGGTCTCCAATCATTCATAGAGCACTAGGTGGGAGCATAGGCCCGCGGCGAAAGCCAACAACGACCCCATGGGACCAACGGCAGTGTGAATAATAATAATAATAATAAAAAATTTATTTCAGACTAAGGTCCATAGTTTGTTAGTAATAATTAAACATGTGCCTTCGCAAACATTGCTGGTTCGCAAACAGTGAAGATGCATTCCGATGTTTTAAGTGCGTTGTCCTCCACTCCTCCATCGGGCACTAGGTCGGGTGGGCACGTAATTGCGCCGCATTTTCCCAAGTGTTCAAAAAGGTGGAATCACAGGCGTCGTGGGAGAAGGTGACGGCAGCACGCAATCCAGATCCCGGTCTAGGGGGATGCCAAATCTAGAAGACGCCATACGGTGGAGAAGGTGACCATTCTGTCTGGACATCCAACACCACAAATTTTCTTCTGCCACCCTTCTCCAGGGAGAACGGGATCTGGATTTAGCTGAAAGAAGGCGGTGGGGCAGCTGTCAATGGACTGTTGGTGGCATTGCACTGTCCCATCGTCTGTGGTGGCATCTGACTGTACTCAGACGTCACTAATCTGTGGAAACCCGTAGCGGGCCAACCAGCTAAAGTGGTGAAGCCTATAAAGGCTCCCACGATGCCAACCGGTGGAAGGCCAGCGGATGCCGGGTTGGGAGACCGGCATTCGCAAGGCACTTGGTTTACAGGCGATGCGGAGCGTTCAGTGTGTCACAGGACGCTCCGCAGCTCCGAATCCCGCGGAGCAACGGAGAGTCCGCCTAGGGCGGATACATACTGGTCAGGATCGCGGCAGCATCCGCGAGGATTCCACGTGATCACTACCAAGGTGTTAGTGGGACACCGCGGTGGTTTAGTGGGTATGTCTCCAAACCTCAATCGGGCACTAGGCTGGGTGAGGACATGGGGGAGAGTCCCACATATCGTCCTCCTCCCGCTCTCAATGACGGCGTATGCGTAAGGCATTAACCGCGTCAATAAAAAGGGTCCTACGCGCTTCACGACTCGTCCGTAGCGATGATGATGAAAGAGAACACATTTTTGGTCACCCATCCAATAACCGGCCACAGCGAAGGTTGCTTAACAATCCTAATCACTGACCCATCGGTACTGACCGCTGCGGCTTCAAGCTGTTCATAGTACCCGAATAGATTTATAAATATTTATAAGCGGAACTAAACCCTAGCAATAAGAACAGACATATCATTAAACTTTATACAGAATTCGTTCTAATCGCCGAAAAACCGATTATCGTTTGTTTTTTTTTTTGTGGCATCTATATTTTTTTTCTTAAAAAATGACACTAGCCAAAAGTTCGGCGCCCAAAAATTATACAGACACAAACCGGCGACTATAATTTGGACCTATAATTCCGAATGGTTTTTGTTTGTTTGTCGTAATTACGATTTGGAACGTCATCTTTCCGGTTTTTTTGGTGTTTGACGATTTTACGTTTTTTTTTCGAGCCGTCGTCGCATGCGACGCTGTGGTTAGCTTTTTGCCTTTATTTCAAGAAATATATTCTTACATATAATTGTATAAGTATTACTTTTAATAAGAACAGTAAAAACAATATATTACAACTATAGAGAGATGTCGAAACGGCAGGATGAATAGGAATAAAAGAATAATTAGAAGTTTGTAAGGTTAATGCGCTCAGACTAAGATTACGGAGATTAATCTCCACATGTTTATGCGATGGTAGCGTACCAGCCTTTCGCGCCGAGGATCCTAGAATCGATTCCCGGAAGGGGCAGATGTTTGCGTGATAAATACGAGCATTTATATATATTTCTATGAATAATTGGCGCGGAGCGAGCGAAGCAAGCGGAGCTCCAATGGATCAGCTTCAATGACGCAATGTCTGTTACGCCATAACTTCCAGAGTTCTTAACCGATTTTAATAATATTTGTGTGGAATCTTATCAACACATTTAGGATCAGATTGTGACTGCCCAAATTTTGAAATTCACAAAAATAAAAAAGTTATGACCAATAAACAATTGATCTAAGGAAATTCCCATTAAAACAAAAAGCGCGCGCTGTTTGAAAGTTTTCATTCTTATGGATTTTTAAAACTTACTAAACATTATTGAATTCTCTTTTTAGTATTACTCCCCGCTCCAATATATGATGCTAGCGAAGCTTTATGCTTAGCAACTGCAGCGCATAGTTTATTTTATTTCATATCTCTAACCTTCACGTCAACTACTAGCCCTGCGTAAGAACCGCCGTTAGTCTTGTATAATAAGTAAAGGATACTTATATATATTACTGGATACTAATTTAATAAATATTATGTTATATCTTTATATACAATGTGTCCCGTCACCAGTGTCGGAGCCTTTAATGGTGGCTGTGTAACTGTTGTCTACATGTTTAGCTATCAAATGGCACCTTTTTAATGTTGATAGGACATTTACATGAGTAGTGGTGTTCGAATTAGTATGAGAGCCCAGGTCTTGGTTACCAAGAAAACAAAATGGCGGTCATTTTATAACCGTAAGAGAAAAATAATTGTAAAATATTTGAGGGGCAATTTGTCGATAAAAAATGCCATATTTCACACCATTAAAGGCTCCGACACTGGTGACGGGACACATTGTACAATAATTACGTGACACAGTGTCGACCGATTTTTTTTCATTCATGTAACAACTTAGGACATAAGATAGATTTAATTTTATTCATTACCAAAAAATACTTATTATAATAACTGAACCACAGCGACGCGTGGCCGGATCGGCTAATCTATATCTATAAACATACATCTTGTTGCTTTCTTAAAGTCGTTTATCCCCTGTATGTTATTACAATGTTGAGGGATACTTACTTAAAACAGATACTTGATGACTTTGTTGTGATCAACGAAATAATAATATCATAACACTAGTATTATTGTAATAACAGAATAATATTGCTTTTTGTGCATTATGTATGGTGACGATGTATTAAATTGTAAATGTCGTTACTTCTGTTAGAGCTGACGAGTTTCATACACCTATTCTTCTTGTCAGTTAACCGATTCGTTGTGGATTTTCTTTTGCGTGGGGCGCTAGCCACTGAAATCGATGATAACTCCTTCAAATTAAGTTTTAGGGAAATCCACCCAGAATAAAACTATCTTCATTTTTCATGTAAATCAAGCTCGTAGCCTCCGTTTCTGGTAATTGTATGTAGCAACGAATCGGTTAAAAGACGTCCTGAATGGGTGGTAGGTAAAAATGTTGGACCACTCAAAACAACTTAGTTATTTTAAGTGCATTTGAAAAAAAGTAATTTTCATTTCATTTCTCACGAGTATTGAAAGACATGTTGAGTTTGTTTACCGTTTAATTAAAAAATGAAGCTAACACAATAAACGCTATAAACATTAACAAAGCTGAATATATACTAAAAGTTACATACTAAAGCGCTATCGCACTTAAAAGCTGCCATGGCATGCACTTAAATTGAGCTATTTGTAAGTTAACTACAAACTATATATTGTTTTTCCCGTTGCAGTACTAAAGTGCACAATATTCTGAATATATTTGGACAGATAATTTGCCATTATTTTTTGTCTAAATAGACAAATTTACTCACCACATGAAACCTATTATAGTTAATTCTTTACATTAAGATTCCCAAAATACAGGCCTAGACTAGCGTGGAAATTTTAGTTTTAAGAAACCTACTATAGGTTTCTAAGATTCTTTATCTGGGGGCACGGTAGTGCCCCCGACAAGTCAAGCAAAAAAGCGGCACGGACGTACCATCCTTTTCTCGAAGCAATTCAGGCCATTTTCGACCCCCTGTAACTTCGTTGTGGATAAAACTAGAAGACTGAATTTTCAGTAACCATGCAGGCATTGTAAAGACACGGTATATTTCAAATTTCATTCAATTTGAACTAGTAGTTTAAGATTTATAACGGGTCAAATTTCTTAATTTTGTCACTCACTGACTCACCGATCATCAAAATTCTAAGACACTTCTAGCAGACCTAGAAGCTTCAAATTTGGAATATAAATAGTGTTTGGTGTATGAATCAAGGAAAAACTAAAAAAACCTACAAAAATAAGAAAAGTTCATAAGTCAGAGAGAGGGCTTTAAGAAAATTCGTTGCTGGTAGATATACATACATATATACAATAAGTAGAAGGTACCGAAAAGGAAAAAAGTAGACTGTCTACAAAATACAAAAAGCAATGAGATCCCATCAAAAACAATACTTGTCAAAAAAACCAAGTCTCGCAACTCAGTTGTTCTACGGTAAAAAGTTGTGAGATCCATGTAATACCAAGTCGGTTATTAATTTATTCAGTCCCTACTTAAGCGAATTTCTGTCTCAATACGTCCAGTCCCTAAGACCACGATCGTGGTCCATAACAATTGAAAATCAATTGTGTCTGGAATCTCCGTACTCTAAGCATTAAGTTGTTACGTAATAATTAACAGCATCTTATAGTGACGCATATCAATATTAAAAATCTGTATTGTTTTATATAAATATATTGACTCGGCCATCGCACTAAATAATTTAATTTACACGTGTTTTCATGCGATGGCCGAGTCAATATATTTATATAAAACAATAAAGATTTTAAATATTGATTTGCGTCACTATAAGATGCTGTTAATTATTACGTAACAACTTAATGCTTCGAGTACGGAGATTCCAGACACAATTGATTTTCAATTGTTATGGACCACGATCGTGGTCTTAGGGACTGGATGTATTAAGACAGAAATTCGCTTAAGTAGGGACTGAATAAATTAATAACCGACTTGGTATTACATGGATCTCACAACTTTTTACCGTAGAACAACTGAGTTGCGAGACTTGGTTTTTTTGACAAGTATTGTTTTTGATGGGATAAGATTTACTATAAATAAGTTTAAGGAATAAATAATTTATTTAAGTCAAAATCACGCTTTTTAAAGCATACTGTCAGAGAATTTACACGGGGAGTCTGTGGGTTAATCATGCCAAGAAGTCGCTTAGTACCCTACGGTGTCAATATTTCTATAACTTCGGAATGATGGGACTGCTGCACTTTTGCAATGAGTCAGAGATGTTTGCACATTATCTCACTGATAATTTTCATGTTATAATGCGCAAAAAGACAGTATCTTTGATACGCAGACTGCGTGGTAGTCGCAACAGCATTCTGCAGGCGGTGGCCGATAGGGTCACTTCACCATTGTGGACATGTATGGTGCGCAGAGTGATTTAATATATTATCTTTTATTATCGTTAAGCATTGTGAAATACTAACCCAATATGATAGCCTTTGTAGTTTGAAATAAATAGTGTTTATTTTATTTGAATAAAACTTTGTTTACGGATATTGCACATAATTTATTTTATATTTAATCTTGACGTCATCCTGTGTCATCCCGTCAAACATAAAACAAATAATTCGCAAAATTCGTAAAAAAGTTGTTTTATTCAAATATGTATGTGCGCGGAAGTTTAAGATCTAAATATTTTATTTCATTTTTTTAATCATAATTACAAAACAAAAGAAACCTATGAAACACAATGTGCTAATGTTAAAAATTAAATTTACGTTATTGATATAAATACGTGTCGATGGACGAGTTGGTCCACTTTCATTGTGCATAGGCAAGATTCGAACTCAGTAATCTTAAACGAAAATTATACCAATTAATTAATTTCAAACTAAACAGAACTTGTACTATAAAAACTGAATAACCAAAAGGATGGCTGATGTGGATATATGCGAAGATATAAAACCTATAAAATTAAAAAATAAAATCCATGGAGAATTCCTTTTAGGCACCGTCCTCTTTATCACATAAAGTGGTCTGTGGTTTTAAGCGAAACTTCCATAGCTAATATTTATCTCTAATTTCAAAATATGCAACGTTCTATTCCGGAATTTGAAAATGGTAGTAATATAACACTAATTTAGTATTTTAACCATAAAAAATTCACACCTCACTCATGTAAGTAGTCGAGCAATTTATATTGAAAACTCGCCAGCTAAATAACTAACTATCTTACTTTTAAATACGTTAATTGGCAACTAAACGATATGGAAGAGACAAAATGGAGTAATTATTTAAAATAACACACTCTGTACATACATAATGGTACTTTAGAACCTGTTTTTAGCTTCCTGTAAGACCAATTTCAAACATTTTGTTTGGAAAATGAATCTTATAAACATGGTTTATTGTTTTCCTAAAAACCAGATTAATAAGAATTCCGCTCTCCTCTATTTCTCTATGATATCGTAGGTCTTATATACTGGTATCACCGTCCAAAGTTAAGTGAGCTGTGATAAAATCTATTTTTAAATATACGAGGTTCTTTGAATCTGGTCGGATTTACAAGGGGTAACAGTCCAATCATAGGAGGGAGGGATAATTCTAAATTTGAATGAGCCAATTAGATTTCGTAATTGACAATATGGTATACAGTTAGGAATGGAGTAATTAGGGCTTTGTCACAATAATGATACGATACCGGCCGGATTTAAATTTTATATGTACGAGACTTGTTATGTCATGTAAAAGAGGATATCAGTGTAATAAGACGTTGATTATACAGTATTCGTTGACAATATTTCATTTATTCATAGAATAAAACAATATAAAAACAAAAGGAGACTATAATTAATATTATTCGTTACTATCTTGATTATTAAGATGAATATAAAATAATTTATTTTATTGATTGACTTCAATTTTAATTTAATATCTGAAGTTACAGTCAATATTTTTAATGTTATTAATATTTATTTTTTTAATTATATTTTGTACCAAAAATACAATTTATTAATTGTAATTTTATTTTAACATTTAAATTTAATTTATTTAATTTAAATTTAATTTATTTAATTTAGTTTAAATTTAAATTTAAGTTATTGTAATGATGTATTAATGATCCTTTTTGATGGAAATGTATCAATTTGAATTTTGTTAGCGCAATTTCTTCTATTTATTCTCTATTCATGTTCTAGGTAGGTAGGTACTATCTACAGCATCAAATACATATTATATTTTTACAAGTATCGAACGCAATAAAGAAGAATCAGCAATGTTATAACTATATTTTGTTGTTTAATCATATAACTGATTGATTTTTATATCTAAAAAAAAAATACTATGAAAATTCAACTCGCCTCAGGTGTAAGCGGGATTCGAACCCACTACCTCTAGCTATTCGGGCGTGCTTTTCTATTGACTAATCTTAATTCTTGATGAAGGTTACAGGCTATATAACATCATACTACAATACTTAGAAGTCGTTTAAATAGCATATTTAATTTTTTTTTTTTAGAATGGGGTCGCTCTTGGTCTCAATCAAGCACGGGGGCCAAGACAGGATACACGATGGATCAAGCTAACCCAGAAGGTGCCTATTCACCCTAGCTTTGAAAATGGATGGGTTATAGGTAAGTTCTAGGAAATACAGACGCAGGGAGGGAGTTCCACTCCTTTGCTGTACGCATTATGAAGGATGTTGCGAAGCGCTTGGTGCGACAGGTACAAACTCTTTATTTAGTCCTAAACTAAGCTGAGCTTGTACCGGGATTCGAACCCCGGACCTTTGGTGCAGAAGGTGGAATCAGTCCCATTGCACCAAGCAGCCTCATCATATACAAGGTGTCCCAAAAAATAGTGTCAAGCGTAAGTCCAGAGTTAGAGCACCACTTGGAATACCCGAATCACCCCCATGTATGTTCCGCGATTATTCGTAGTTTTCGAGTAATAATTTTTTTTCTGACTTTTTGAAAATTTTGATCCAAAGAACTTAAAAATTTTAAATAAAAAAAAGTAAAACATATTTTAATGTTTTTCTTTTTGCCACTGAATCATCTTTAGTGCTTCTTTTATGTCTAAAATAATCAGCTTCGTAACTTTAGTGTAAATTTAGAAAACAGCAGTGTAAAGTCAAAATTTGAATGTTAGTGAATAATTACTTAAAAATTCATCTTTAAATTAAAAATCTAAACAGGCGAATTCATGGTTTCTAAGTATGTGTAAAGACTTCTCTAGACTCTCTGCTTTCATAATAATTAAAAAAAAAAGTACTTAATACAGCTACTTTGGCTTAAATCGGCCATCAAAGACAGCAAGGTGAAAATTTCATAAAACTCGATCTGAATATTTTTTTTTTAAACTCCAATTATTTATTAATAAACCAAAAATGATTGTAGAAAAGCTAAAAATATATTATTTGAAGGTCAAAAATAACTATTCCTGCTGCCATCTTTAATAACCTTTGAAGGTTTATTATAACTTAATAAATGAAACAAAACATTATTTTCAAAGTATTTATTATTCGATCGCTTAAAGAAAGTTTTCAAAATGACGACCTTCGTGCACAATACATATTCTACAACGTCTAAAAAAGTTTTCTTTTAAATTTATAAATGCAATTCTGTTGTTTTTTATTGTTTCTTCCGCTTGTCTTAATTTTGTTCTTAACACTGTGACGTTTGTAATGTCCTTGCCGTATACTAATTCCTTGTAGTATCCCCAGACGAAAAAATCTATGGGGTTCAAGTCGGGGGACCGTGGCGGCCACGCAATGGGCCCTCCACGACCGATCCATCTGCCTGGAAATGTTTCAGACAAATGTTGTCTAACATTTCTAGCAAAATGGCATGGAGCGCGGTCGTTTTGAAAAATCATATTTCTCCGCGTTAATAGGTCTACATCTTCTAATAAGACGCCGAGATCACGTCGTAGAAATTGCAAGTAGGCCTCGCTGTTCAGTCGGTCCGGTAGTTCGAACGGACCAATCAGCTGTCCGTTTAGGATGCCTGACCACAAATTGATACTAAATTGTTCTTGGAAATTAGATTCCCTTGTGAGGTGTGGATTTTCAATACTCCACGAATGGTAGTTATGCGCATTAAACACCCCACATCGCTTAAAATGTGATTCATCAGTCCATAGAATATTTTTAAAGAAATTTTCGTTTTCAGCTTGTCTCCGTAACATTTCCTGACAAAATACTACCGTTCTCGGGTAGTCTGCGGGCTTGAGCTGCTGAACTTTCTGGGTGTGATATGGGTGAAAACGCTCTTGATGAAGTATTCGATGTGCTTGTGATTTCGGAATTCCGATTCGACGTTCTATTGTTCTTACACTAACTGATGGATCTCTCACCACTTCTTCGATCACTGATTGGACAGTATCTGGGTCACTCATTTCAGATGGGCGCCCCGATCTTCTACCTGGTAGGCGTCCTTCCATGTAAGAGTTATGTACTCTTAAAATCATGCGATGATCAGGCCAAGTTTCAGGCTGTGGTCCACCTCCATTTTGTACTTGCTGCTGGAACAACCAAGCTGCTTCAGAAGCATTTCCTCTTGCATATCCATAAAAGTAGTGCATAAGAGCATATTCTTGCGATGAAAAAGACATCACAAAATGAAGAGCTTGAAAAGTCCGTTAAGAATGCCAAATTTGTCAAAATCCCGTATTCACACAAAACCAAATCGTAATCGCACTCAAGGTCCGTAAAGAAAGCAAAGTTCGTCAAATAATCACAAATGAGCGTATCGTACGTAAGGCGCAAACAAAAGCAGGCAAACGACTGGCCACACAACGCCAGAACACAATAGGCGCTCGGACTACACCCCCCGCCTCATCCCCTTGTCACAAAGAATAGCATTCCTCAGTTACAGTTATCCATTTCGCCAATGAGAGTGAGAGAGATAGCAATAATGCGGTCTCTTTCATATCCTCTCACTCGGGCAATTTTTTAGCAGGTAAGTACTGCGTTACATCCAACACTACAACCGATGTGATCCGCGAGAAAAATATTTAAATATGGGTTTCATGTAGTTAATTTTTGCTAAATTGTAATTAATCTGAACCTTAGTAATTATAAAAAGACCAGATATTTTTTTTTATCATCTGATAGGAATTTTGTAAATTTTATGAAATTTTCACCTTGCTGTCTTTGATGGCCGATTTAAGCCAAATTAAGTACTTCTTTTTTTAAATGATTATGAAAGCAGAGACTCTAGAGAAGTTTTTACACAAACTTAGAAACCATGAATTAGCCTGTTTAGATTTTTAATTTAAAGATGAATTTTTAAGTAATTATTCACTAACATTCAAATTTTGACTTTACACTACTGTTTTCTAAATTTCCACTAAAGTTACGAAGCTGATTATTTTAGACATAAAAGAAGCACTAAAGATGATTCAGTGGCAAAAAGAAAAACATTAAAATATGTTCTACTTTTTTTTTATTTAAAATTTTTAAGTTCTTTGGATCAAAATTTTAAAAAAGTCAGAAAAAAAATTATTACTCGAAAACTACGAATAATCGCGGAACATACATGGAGGTGATTCGGGTACTCCAAGAGGTGCTCTAACTCTGGACTTACGCTTGACACTATTTTTTGGGACACCTTGTATAGTCCATCAACCCAAAACTTTAAAAACTGAAATAATAGTCATAACAATGACGTAAGCATTGATAGTGACGTCATAATGACCTCAGATTCGTCACACGGAGTTCAGCGGCATGTAAAAATAAGCTTGTTAACAAATTAGATGAAAGAAGTGGTAAACTATGGATGCGGTATATTAAAACTGAGTATAAATAAATGTTGCCCGATAAATGTTAAAAGAAAATTCTTGAAAAAAAAATGTCTCGGCTCACATGAACCTGCAAGCTTTGGACGCTTCATCCTCTTCTCTCAACTCTAGCTGAGCAGGCCTTGAGCGGGCCTTGTTGAGTACCCATCGAAATTTTCTAGTAATTTTTACTGTAGCCAACTGGTGAGCAGAGTCAATTTTTTCTAGTATTTTTCATTAAAATTATAAAAATTGCCTGTTCAATTTACGTTACCTACTTTTATTTGTTCATTTTTTCATTATACATATGACGGCACAAATGGCGGATTTATTTCAATTTAGCAGTCTCTAGTAGTCAACCGGTTAGTAGAGAAATAGTAAAAGGCAGGGCATACTTTTCAATTAAAGTCATTGTGCGACGGATTGTAAAATAATACTAAGAAACAGATATATAATACAATTAATAATACAAAATATAAATACATATAACTTTTACTATAAAACATAACTTTATTTTTCCAAAACAGATTTTCTTCTGGAATCATAAGCATTTTGATATGAATTATTTGAACGGGATTATTAGCAAGTTTGATTATTGAGACTCCGATACTTTTATAATGTCGAAGCCTCAGACAACGACTGTAAAAATCACGATATTTACAACAAAACCAATAAAATTTATAACATAAGAATTATGATTTAATTTTATTTTTACCATATTCATTATTTACACATTCCACATCCTAAAAATCAAATCCGCCGATTAAGGGCGCTTCACACCCCACGAGTTAGTGTTGTGACTATACCCCCCGCGGCGGTCACGTGTCTCACCACCCTAACTCTCATCCTCTTTGATCTTTGCCGACGGTATGGAAAGGCAATTGTAATTGCAGATTAATTTGTCCTCTTTTATTAACTCTTAGTTGGGGAATAAATTAATTGTTTTGTCAACTTCTATATATAAGTCTTATAAATATTTAATCACATTTAAAATGTATCTATAAATAAGGAACAATAATTATATCGTTTCAATATTTTAGTTATTAGCCGTATCTACAGTTAAAAACGATCACCCATCCTATGGCTGTCTTTGACAAAGTATTTTAATTTATTAAGGTCAACAAACACTCTACATTGTGTAGTAATAAGCGCTACTCAACATATTTATAATGCTCTCAGTAAAGGAGTGGAACCCTCTCCCTGTGTATCTTCATTTCCGAGTACTTATAACCCGTTCGTATTCAGAGCCAGGGTGAATAGGCACCTTCTGGGTTAGCTCATTCCATAGCGGAAACTGCCTTGGCGACGCGCTTGTTTGAAAAAAAAACCGTTGTGTGTACTTATGTACGCACGTAAGAAGTTATACTTCTTTATCGTTACTAAACAAAGATAACTTATATTATAATTTTATATAAATGATTGTTAACTACCATATATAATTTAAAATCCCACACACATTCATAATTAGCGGCCAACTTCATCCTGCTGGTTTATTCAATGTCGCTTTTGCGGCCAACTTCAACATGATAATTTTGTGTCACAGTGATGCGCGCGCATTTTAAAATTTCACTCTCTCACGTTTTTTCATAACGTGCCTAAAGAAGTATAACTTCAAAAATATATACGATTTTATAGGAAAAAAACAAATTTTAAGACACAATATAATACATTTACAATTTTTAGCGTCATGAGATAATAACAAACAAAAGAAATCCCAACAATAATTATTTGTTATGCAAGGCTGCAAAGTTGAGTTTTGGCCGCGAGTTACCTCTATTGAAACCTGAGCCAGCGAAGGAATCTAGGATTTATTCCTAGGCGAGGGTTTCAAAGGTACTATACGCTTAAATTTTCGCTGCCGAGCGAAACACAATTTTTCACCTCACTACAGCGAGGTAAATTTTAGGTGCAAGAAAAACAGATTAAATAAATTTGTTAATAAGTGATCGCCGCTGCTGGACATTTTATATATTAATTCTTCCGGATTTAACAAAGTTTTAGGACGTTTCTAAAAAAAATTAAATTGGTTTCTTTTCGATGTGTATTGATTAAAAATAACATAAGATCACTTTGTATTTCTTTTTCGGATGCGATCCGAAATCCAATCATACACGTATGTTATGAAATCTCACCCACTGTACATAAAATATGTTTGTACAGTTGACAAATGTTCTTGTTTTTTATTATTTAAAGAACCAAAATGGAGTAGTATTAATTTAAATAAGAATAAAATGTAACTTATAAAGACTATAATGACGATTGGGAACCTTTATTTTTCTTTGATTAAATAGGTTCTAGTTTTAAAACACTTTTCCACGCTAGCGAATAACTAGCACGCAGTAATTGTATGACAAACCAAATTTTCCGAGCATGAGAGGTGAAAATAAAAGGTTTTTTATTAACTGATAGTTAATTTATTGACACTGCATTAATATAAAATTTCGTTTCATCGGCTCTCAAATCACAACGTTTCTAAAGAAGATTTCACTTTAAAATCAGATAATTATATATATTTATTAATTTTTAGTATTCACAGTGCCTTATTTTTTAAGGTTAAAATGTCTATAAAAAAACACCATATCTCCAAGTTCATAAAGGGATTTATAAGCGGGTATAATTTAATAGATATAGATAATTTAGCTTTATAAAATCGCTTTTTTAATGTAAAAAAATCTTAATCCTCAAATAAAATAGGTATATTGTAAATATTAGAGTTGTGTAAATGGTTCATTAGTAAATAGTTCTGGGTCGCGTGGCTCAAATCATTCTAGTTCGTTTCACGGGAACTGAACTGAATAGGAAATCGGATCAAATCCCTCACGATTCGATAGATAGGGTGTGAACTGTTATGCTATATACATAATTTTTTAAAGATATTGTTCACAAATAAGTGACTAATATTGTCAC
Source organism: Calamotropha paludella (assembly GCA_927399485.1). Lineage (NCBI taxonomy): Eukaryota > Metazoa > Arthropoda > Insecta > Lepidoptera > Crambidae > Calamotropha > Calamotropha paludella. The sequence goes on along the minus strand of OV656830.1, from coordinate 7,119,481 downwards.
GCCACATTTTTAAACATTTTTATAATAATAATCCTTACATTCACACCAATTAGCCTAGCCCAAAATAAGCACTGTAAGGCTTGTATTATGGATACTAGGATAACGGATAGATATACATGTATGATACCTAAATATACTAGGTCTGCAATGCATGCTTCTGTTTGCAAATACTGAGCGAAGCACTACCTTACCTTCTTTAGTGAGTTTTGGCGCTAAATTTCATCAATGTAGTCACAGCGGTTTAGCTGTGATCAGCTTTTGAATTTTTCTTTCGGTGATTATTCCTCCATGGTAAAGTCTATATTTTTTTTACATAGCCTATGTCAGTCAGGTTATAATCATGTATGTTCATGCCAAAATTCGTTCGAATCGGTTGAATCGTTAAGTAGCAGGAGGGAGACAAGCGAAATTTGTGAGTTGCCTAAAAGAGAGCTTCGCTCAATAATACTACTAATAGCTTTTACCCGCGGCTTCGTCCTCATTTTGAGATTTCTTGACAAACATTTTTTTTTTATTTCAATAAAAATTATCCTATGTTACTTCTTATGCCTCCAAGAATATATCTACGAAGTTTCATGATGATCGGTTAATTAGTTTTTGCGTGAAAGCGTAACAAACAAACTTACATTAACTCATAATATTAGTAGGAATTAATAGAATTATATGAATTTACATATTTAAATATTCATGACTCAGGTACAAGTGGTCGTATTCATCACACAAACATCTGCTCCGTCCGGGATTCAAACCGCGGACCGCGGTGCAAAATGTTGCCCCACCCAAATAAATAAATAAATCATAAACACCTATCTATGATGATTTTTCGTAACAATTTTTAAACGTATTCAAACGTAACTTGAAGACACCAAAATTGCATGTGTCAGGAAATAAAGACTCAGGCAGAGTTCCAATCTTTAGGGGTACGGTTCGCTTAATGCGCTTAGTAACTCGTTGGTATATGAACCACATAATGGTGGCGCCTATTTTTAATTCTAGTTGTCCGATGAAAAAATGTGGTCGGTGGAACAAGGCAGTGCAATTCTGCTGCACACTCTCCGTATCCTATAAAAACCGGATATTCTAGCTACCTTTCGTTTATGTTCAAGCCTTTTGAGCTTTTTATGAAAAAGATGGTCATTACCAATGAGCTTCTTGGCCCTCCTCTCAATGGACTCAAGGGTCTGGTGATGGTATTGGATGGAACAGTCCCAAAGCTGAGAACAGTACTCCATGACAACAGTATTAAAATTATTTGTAAATATTCATAAATTTTACCTACAAACTCTGAATTTAACGAATAGTTCAAAAAATAAAACAAAATATATTTAGAGAGAACAAAATATTCAATAAATAAATATTTGACCAAATAAGGTTCTTTTTACCTGGTGGGTAAAACGATACTATTTTTCCAAAGGGTACGTGTGGCTTTTGCTTTTATCATCTGACGCATCAACATCCCAACACACAGATGCGTTTCTAACAGTAATAAGCCAGGAATTAGGAATTTAGGATCCGAGTTTAAAACTATTCACACATTTTTATAGTGTAATATAGATGCTTTAGGATTAAATTATAAAAAAAATATTTGCATTTTAAAATTTGACAAAATACGATTTTTGTAAATATTGCTACAACATGTATACAGTGTTTTATATCATATAAATAATTTCAATTTTAATTTTCAGTTAGCGGACTCAGCAAAGTGTTGTATCGTTAAACTTTTATTATTTCATTATATATAATTAAAAAAATAAGTACGAAGAGCTAATCCAACTTGTGCGTGCGTCTGTACAAAATGAGTAGAGTGAATAAATACATGTTTTCTCATTTTTCTCATAAAATGTATCATCAACGACATAAATTGAAAGGAAAATTAGGTTTAATTATGTAGGTTTCTATCTGTTGCATCACACCCCCGCCATCGATGGCGTTATTCTCTCCATCCAAAGGATCTGGTAGAGATCGCTCTAAACGATAAGACCGCCTATTGTAGCACGTCGTATTGATCTTTACTTAATTTAGGCTAATAATCAGTGTGTAACAATATTTTTTTTTCATTTATTCATTCAAAATCGACGGACACTTCAGAAATAATGGCAGAGAATAACGAGAATAACAGAGAAATAACGTGTTATGGCACGTCACAATATAATAGATAGCATGTTACCTATATATAAGTCTACAATGTTGGTCGTTATTCTAAACAACGTGTCCCAGAAATCAACGTCAAGCCAAAAACTGGCAATAGGCCAAGTCGTGACAGTAATTAGAAAAATATGAAAAAAAAATCTTGGTCATATACTTTCAAATTATAAGGATTCAAAAATAAATCTCAAAAACTGACACCCTGTGACTCATTTTCAAATAAAATGTTACATTTTTACCTAACATTGAATTCTATATACATAACCTAATTTAACCAACTGTCCTGTAAATGTAACAGTAAGATTTATTTTTGAATCCTTATAATTGGAAAAGTACATGACCAAGATTATTTCGTATTTTTCTAATAAATGCCACGACTTATTGCAGGTTTCCGGCTTGACGTTGTTTTCTGAGACTCTGTAAAAATAAAAATCAATTATTATACGTTTTTTCCCTATACGTTACTAAACCGTTGATCAGATTGTGATTAAACTTTGTTAAATTGTTGTATTCATACCAACAAAGGTTTAAATATACAATGTGTCCCGTCATCAGTGTCGGAGCCTTTAATGGTGTGAAATATGGCATTTTTTATCTACAAATTGCCCCTCAAATTTTGTTTTTCTCTTACGGCCGCCATTTTGTTTTCTTGGTAACCAAGACCTGGGCTCTCATACTAATTCGTCCACCACTACTCATATCAATGTCCTATCAACTTTAAAAAGGTGTTATTTGATAGCTAAACATGTAGACAACAGTTACACTAAGTTACAGATGGCTATCATGTTTCAATTGCCATGGAATAAAAAAAAAGAAAAAAATAAAGAAAAACAAGTAGATTCTTTTTTGTGTGTTTTTTAATAATTTGGCTTATAGGCTTTTTGAGAAAAACCAAATTTGAGGGGCAATTTGTCGATATAAAATGCCATATTTCACACCATTAAAGGCTCCGACACTGGTGACGGGACACATTGTATAGTCAGCAAAAAGATCATTAAAAAGGACATTTCAAAGCATGCCGGATGCAGCTAGTCTATTACAAATAATACGAAAAATATATTATTAATCAAATCAACTGCCTTTGCCATATAAAAACACAATTAAAGCTATAATTTCGCATAGCATTGCTACTACTATATTTATACGAAATCATTATCGCTTTATTCTTAATAATACAAAACCGGCTGACCAGTCGACGCTGGCACGTCAAATCCAATTAGTTTAATAAAGTACCTACAAATAACTACCTAGTAAGTTCTTATTTTAATAAGTATGATATTTCTGCGTACCGTACACGTGGATTATTTTAAACAGTAATTTATCTTAATGTTGAAATAATAGTATAACAATTTATCGTACCTATTACTTTTTTGCTTCCATTTTCAGAACACAAGTGATTTTTTTCTATGGTGATTTGTCAGGTATAATAGATAACACCAACCATTTACCATACGCCCAAGGGTCTCTGCACACTGCGTGCATTTTTTAATGTCTTACGCATTTGTATCGATATAATGTCCGTTTTTTTTAGCATTAGAAAGAACAAAATTTGGCTAATTTATTGTACACATATAATGTAACAAGCAAAACGTAACATCGTGAAAAGTTTCACTAAAAATACCTTAAGAAGCAGAAGTTGCAAACTTGTGGAACGAAACGTTGGTCAGTTTGACACGACAAAATTAAAAAGTACATGCCGATGTACCATACGTACCATATTAGGTGATTTTTAAAATGATCGCTTAACATGTCCGCCATTTACAACATTAGTGGCAAATGCCAACGTCACTGGCATCACGAAAGCGATTGCGATTTATCTGTTTCGACTATTTTCTTTGGTTTATTGTTAAGTTTCTATTGTTTTTGTTGAAGTTTTTTTGTTAAAAGTTTTTGTTGTTATTTCTTATTTAATCTGTCCAACAATGGACGAGCCTGAAGCCGGTGCAAGTGGACTCCAGCACAAGGTTAGCCACCACTGCTTCTTTGTTTACATTATATCTAATGCTAAAAAAATGACTATAGTATCGGCCTTAGCAGAGCCTCTCAACAAGTGGGTCTCAAAATGAACATGGACAAGACGAAAATCATGTCAAATGTCCGTGTTGCACCCATTCCTCTGAAGGTTGGAGATACTATACTCGAAGTTGTTGACGATTATGTGTATCTGAGACAAACAGTCCAATTAGATAGGTCCAACTTCCAGAGAGAGGTCAATCGTCGAATCCAACTCTACTGCTACTAATCAAACTTCGCGACATCTTTTCGTCCAAAACTCCTCAGTGTCTCTTTGACCAGTGTGTGTTGCCAGTGATAATATACGTGGTCCCTAACTTTGAGCCTCATAAGAAGGCTCAAGGTCACCCAAAAGGCGATGGAGTGTGCTATGCTCGGAGTTTCCCTGCGTGATCAAATCAGAAATAAGGAGATCCATAGCAGAACCAAATTAATCGACATAGCCCGCAGAATTGCCAAACTTAAGTGGCAGTTAACGGAGCACATAGCTCGTAGAACTGATGGCTGTTGGGGCGGAAAAGTTCTCGAGTGACGACCACGGACCGGAAAAGCAACGTAGGCAGGCCTCCCACTCGGTAGACCGACGATCTAGTAAAGGTCGCGGGAACGAATCCCGCGAGGGGCAGATGATGAATACGAACACTTGTACCGGAATCATGGGTGTTTATATATATTTCTATAGATATTACATATCTATGTATCATAAATGTATATCTATCTGTTACCCTAGTATCCATAAAACAAGCCTTACAGTGCTTACTTTGGGCTAGGGTAAGTGGTGTAAATGTAAGAAATATTTATTTATTATTTGTGAATTACGATAAAATGCGAATATGGCGCTTACATTTAAAGAAATTATTCTCTCTCTCTCTGTCCTGCCCTTTTCCCATTATTTGGGGTCGGGTCTCCTCACTCGTTTGCGCCAGGATAATCTATCCTGGGTTGTCTCTTCAGGCAAATGGGCTTCCTTGAGGTCTCTTTGTATTTTAGACCACCAGGTCAGTGGCGGGCGGCCTCTACCTCTCTTCTGTATTTAAAGAAATTATTAGTAGAAAATAATCAACTTGTCTTGAATTAAGTCTTGCAATAGTTTCTTTAGATATAAAAATGCAGTTTAATACTATAAGTAATAAAAAATATAATAATTACATTAGTTTTTTCTATATCGATTGTTGATTACTTGTAAAAGTAATTGATGTTGTTAGTAGTAGTTACCTAAAACATGAAGAGATGGCGCTGACGTCGGCTTAAGAAACACTAGGAAAAATTCCACGGGTCTGTCTAGGTCTCGATAGCTTAATTGGAAATGTACTCGCCTGGATAGCGAGGGGATGTGGGTTATTATCCCGTTAAACATCTGAAACAAGTTTCTAGTAACAACAAAAAAAAGCATATGTGCAACTCACACATGGTAGAAGTGAAACCTTCAAAAATAATACGTACACGTATACAAAATACCACGGTTGTTGTGATGCCTTCTCTCAAGCTTTGTACTACGCAAGCGCTCACAAACACGTATTAACACACGTACATAATGCTTCCCATCTCATTTTCTTCTACGTTAAATCTTATGAATTTATGTGTCTGTCTCTTTTAAGTTTCAAAGAGAGAATGTCTAATGCTTCCTATCTCATTTTCTCTTATGTTAAAAGAGACAGTAAAAAGAGACACATAAATTCATCTTATGAATTTATGTGTCTCTTTTTACTGTCGCTTTTTCGTTTCATCGATTTTCAAATCACAACGATGCTAAAGAAGTTTTCACTTCAAAAATATAATAATGGCACTTAAATGCAATAAAAAAACCTCTCGTAAAATGATTATGCCTACTATTGTAAGATATACATACTTATGATGATCTCCGTGGTCGAGTGGCTAGCAAACATTTCATCGTGACGCCATTCAAAGGTCCTGCATTCGATACAAGGATGGGTCTATTTAGAAAACGAACTGTTCTATATTAGCTATGGTCTGGATGTTATGGTAAAATCATTATTTCCCAATACAATTCTCATTTTAATCCATTTCAATTTAATGAAATTTCTATTTTAACTAGCTAACCCGGCCACGCGTTTCTATGGTAACGTTAATTGATTATAAAAACTGTTACTCTTATGCGGTAACTATGGTAACAAACCCACAAAGTCCTTCTTCTCCATAGTAGAGATATACTCAATTTAATTTTTTTATAATTATACTTGTTTAATATAAATGTACTATTTGCCTATTTAAACATGCTATTCGCACATATGTTTGGGAGTTGCAGCCTACCCATGTTGTTTTGTTTTTGTGATGTGTTTTGTTATTGCTGTAAATCTGTTTTGTATGACAAATAAATAAAAAAATACTATACTACTATAATGTACGTGATCAATATCACGGACATTGTTATTAGACAATTCTAATATTTATTTGTTATATGTATAAGGTGCAAATTCATCATTAATGAAAACTATAGTCACTGATTTTTCATGTCATCAAGATTTTTTGTATAAGCCCATATCTGGGAATCGAAAAGTTATGGAGTTATCGGAAAGATGAAATCGTCCACTGTTTGCATGAAATTGCGTTCAAAATGTCATTTTTTTCACATTCCAATCAATAAACACATACACACACGTAGGCTGATTCTGGTAAATTCTTGTTAAAATCAAGTTAATTTCAGTATTTTAACGGGAGACAATTAAAATAGCATTGTTTTATGTATGACATAGTCTTAATTTTATAATTAATATTAATAGTTAGTCGAAACCTTTTAAATTCTCCGTTTTACTCAGCCAATTGATAAAAATACGGGAAATTTATTCAATTCAGCTAATTATGCTTTTTAACTAATTAAAATTTACCCGATAAAATGGGGCAACACATAAAATATAGAACATCTGGCAAGCCTATTACTTACGATGCTTACTTTGAACTAGACTTACAATTAGTAATGTAAATATATATTATTCTTTTTTTTCACTCATTGAACCCTGTCAGAATAACAGCACCTCTGTGTCTATTCTGCCCATCTGTGAAGGACACAGAGGCAAAAATACTGAGACAGGGTATTTGTTGACCCCACACATTAGATTTTTATTTTGTTCACATCGTTCGTCCCTAATTTTTTATTTCTTTCTCCTATCCTTGTTTTCTCTCTGTATGTGTGTGTCAATAAATGTTTTTCTTTCTTTCTTTCAAAAGTAAGAATTATTATTTATTTTTTATTATTATTGGACTACAAACAACAATCATAAAACACTACAAATATAAGATGTTACAGATTAGATTTTTATCCTAATAATGTCGACAAATCATTTTATAGAATATTTACAATATTGATAACTTTTCACACAAAAGGAATACTATTCACCAATTAATACTAAAACCAACATGGAAATAAGTGTGTTAATATCTATTTATAGCTCAAAAACTTCAAATTGCTTCATATTTTTGGCCGACTGCACGACTCAAAGAGTGGAACTTTATGTTGACACATACAATTAAGGGGTCTTCAAGTCATGAGTGAATAGGTATCTTCTAGGCAAGTGCGTCACATCCTAAATCACATCATCGTGTACCATCAAGCGATAAAGAGGGCAAGCGTTTACTTATTTACTATTAAAAAGAGGGTTATAGGAGGTACGAGAGACCAGTTATTGGAAAGATTTGAGCAAGAGTAGATTTCTTATGGGTTCCGACTGTTTAAATTTGCTATGTTATTACTTGTTTTACGTGAGTATCTATTGTTTATCTCTTTCTATGGTATTGTTTTTCAATATTACTTAAAATAATTCTAGATTATGGACCTGGCTTTTTTTTTTGTTTTTATTTACCTAAAGTTAATTTGTTTTCTCAGATAACTCGTTGTATAGCCAACATATTCTTACCAATAACTATGATGAGGTTTTATTCTTGTACTTTCGTAAATAAAATATATTGTTAGGAATCTGGGTGTTGCGCTTTGTAGCGAGATTTATTTAGCTTAGTAATAGCTAGCTTTTTTTAATGAATTCGGTTGTGATCCCAATTAAGGGATCAAGCAGGAACAAGAGCTACGTTGGAGCAAGTTAACCCAGAAGATGCCTATTCTCCCTGGCTTTAAAAACTGACGGGTTATAAGTACTCAGAAATACAGACGCAGGAAGGGAGTTCCACTCCTTTGCTGTGCGCATTAAAAAAGATCTTGACTAATGCTTAGTGCGACAATTAAGAATAGCGACCAAGATGAAGCGGTAGCCTGTAGTGCGTCTAGATGTCCGATGGAAGAAAGGGGGTAGCGATATTAGCTCATGCAGCTCCTGAGCACACTTTCCGAAGTATCTGTAAAAGACTGAGAGACAGGCAACTTTGCTGCGGTGAGGTAAGGTTGCAGCAAATTGGAGGAGCTTGCTCCTCACCATTTTGCTGTCACTAATGACTACTGCACTTTATACACATTGTATGACTGTTTGTTGACCTAAATACATAAATAAAGAAGTACGATGGTGCAGTGCAGATTAAGCAATTTCGTTAAGGACAACCATAGGATGGGTGATCGTGTTTTACGTGTAAATACGGCTAAATGCTAAAACATTAATACAATTTAATTATGAAGATACAACATTGTTCCTTATGTACAGATACATTTTAAATATTATTGAGGTGAGATGAGGTGAGGTTAGACTTGAAGCTTGCTCTTCACCAATTTGCTGTCACCAATGAGCCTCTCAGCTCTGCGGTGTATCTTGTCCAATGCAGCAAGTATCTTGCAGAGTTGTCCCAGAGGAGGATACAATATTCCATGCTCATTGCATGCTTCATTTAATAATCATCAAGCTATCTTTTAAGCGCACATAAATTTGAATATTTGAATACGTTTAAAAATCATACTCAATGCACTATCTATTCTTAAACATAATCTTTGCCAACAGAATGTAAGTAACGTTGAATACGCGTAACTTTTTCATCTCTCTCTCCCTTTCGCACGATCATCTCGCTTGCACCAAACAGACCGCGCCGGTTTTTGCAACGAGAACTCGCTCGCAGTTTTTCACGTTTCGCCCGAGAAAACATTCGCAATCGAAATTCGAAGTACCACGAACCGAAACACTGAATTATTTATTTCTTGCGATCTCGAATGAATATGTCGCTTGTCAGAAAGATGTGAACCTTTTTGTAGGGTTACAGTTTTTTGATGAATAGCAATAATATTTCTTACATTCACACCAATTAGCCTAGCCCTGCTAAGCTTGTGTTATGTATACTAGCGCAATGGATAGACACTTATATATGATACATCAAAAAGTAATATGTATACATATATAAATAACCATGACTCAATTAAAAAATGTTCGTATTTATCACACAAACATCTGCCTAGCGCCTGCCATCTAGCAGTAACCATCACGAACTATGAATCTTCATAGTCAATCAACTCATTTTTTTTATTATATTCTTAATGTTAGTTACTTATTTAGCTTAAATTGTAATAATACCTACTTGTTCACACAGAAAATAACCATAAGCAATGCCGTCATGACAAGTGGAAGGGAAGCCTCCCATAAAGTAGTGCTTTATGAGCTGCAGCCACAAGGCTGCAGGACGGTATGAAGGCACAACGACGAGTTTTAGTGGGTATACCTCCGGTCACCCACTGGGCTTCGTTGTCGGGTGAGTGACCGAAGGAGAGCCCCACATAACTCCGCTGTCTACCCAAGCAGGGGAGTATGCATAAGGCGCATTTCTCGACGAAAAAAAAAAGGCAAGCATCGGAGTAGAGTATTGAGTTCGTAGACGTAACCATATTAGTCTCTATTTGCAGAAATAAAATTTACAACCGGCCATTCGCATATTCGTATCATATATGTGTACACACACACACATATATATATATATATATATATATATATATATATATATATAATCACGCCTTTTTCCCGCAGGGGTAGACAGAGGTCACAGATTTCCACTTATCACGATCCTAATATATCTCTCGCTTCTTCAACTCTCAGAACTTTCATTCAAGCTCGTCGGTTAAGTGTACTTTCCACCTGGCCTTTTTTCAGGACATCTTCTATTTGATCCCTGAAAGTTCGCCTTGGTCTGCCTTTATCGACGTGTCCAAGCACATGCCACATATGGCAGAAGAATCAAAAAGTAAGTATGATTAATACAGTGGACTAATTTCCAGTGCATTAATCAGCTTTAAGGCGAATAGCTGGAGTGAATTTGATGTTATATAGTGTATGTTTCGTAAGTTATCCTCAATAAATAAAATAACATAAAAATAAATAGCCTGGACAAACGAATTAACGTGCCTTCCACTCTTTTGGTTACCCATCCTATTACCAGCAGTTGCAGAAGAAGCTTAACCTCCGCAATTAACGGCTTCGTCATCATCGGTAAACGTAACAGCAAAACTTATACTATATATAAATCATGAGTTCTAACGTGACGATGGCACGTGCAACAATGCCGATGCATCGCAGTGTGAAGCATCGAAAATAAAAAATGATAAATGATTTTAATAGAATATTAGTAGAAAAAATCGAGTTGAATTCGCGAGAACTTTGAGAATAACTTATAAGTTGACTTTTTTCGTATTTTTTTTTCTTAAAAAATAATGAAAGTAATTAATTAGTTACTATAAATTATGTTATTTATAACTAATGTTAATTATTAATTTTTTGGGGGAACGCTGCCAGTAGGTATTTTTGGAACCTTGCCTAAAGGGACTCCTTTTTATAATATATTTTAGTAGTAAATTTATGATAAATTATGTTTTAGTTTAGTTTCATAGTAGTGTCTTTTATAATATAATATTTAGATTAATAATAATATAATAACATCACACTAAAAACAATGTCATTATGTATTATATGAATAGAATTTTTATTAATATAATTTATCGTATACGGTAGGTACCATACCATAATCCCATTTTAATTTTATTACCAATGTAAGTGACCATGAACATTTTAAACAATATATTAAAAACTTTGTTAAGCTTGTGGTTCTCTATAAAATAATAAAAAGCAATGCATAGCTTGATGAGCTATCGACTGTACACCGCCCCCCCCCCCCCCTTCAAAGACAAAGAATTTGTTTTCTTTTTGATCGTCTTATCTCCTAGCATTCTACATGTTGTTCTGACTCGGTTGACATTATTTTCAATCAATATCCTGTTTTTAATGCATCTTTAATTAAAACCAAACAGTTATTTTACAACCATAGACAAAAAAAGGTGACGACTCAGTCTAACGAGGTACAATCATCGTTAAGATTATTTTAACTAACTAATCTGTGACATCAAAGCGAAATGCTGGCTATCAACTCTTTGATGCGCCGGTAATAGGACGTAACCAAGTAAAGTTAATAGAAATATGTAATTATTGTTAAGGCGATGTATGAAGTGATAGCTATCTTATAAGACTGCATTGAAAAATGCATAAAATATATAAAAATTATAAAACTAAATGGCTGTTTCATCTTAATCGATTGCCCAAACATTTGTAAAAATGTTTCTTTTGAATACGCGAAGATGTTCCTCTCATTGATGAGACAACGCTGGCCTACAGCTTAAAATCAAAAAGGTACTAGAAAATTTCGACGAGTGTTCGGTAGCTCAATTGGGAGAGCATTGGATGATTTGAATATTACAGAAAAACGCAAAACAATCTATAACTAAAATCGATTTATTAAACTTTTAAGCTTTTTTTACGAATAAGACTTTACCACCTACTTTTATTAATAAGTCATGACCTTATCAATTTGAACAAAATACATTTTAATGCACTAAATCAAGTTGATAGGCCTCGCCTTAATGAAAACTCATTGTTATCAACGTTTAACGACATCTGTGGTCGAGTGGCGTGCTCACCGATTGTGTATAAACCTCAGTAAAGAAAACTTATTAAGCTTTGTTATAGAAATAAAATTGTCGGGCGAAGGCAAAGGGAATTACAGCACCAGGAGTCAGAGGCAACACACTCGTACTGTTTTCTTGAGTATAAACACTTCCTAGCCGTGCGATATCGTTAAATGCGACTAATAATACTGGACGCCATCACCATGCACCTCCCGTAAACCAAAAAACAAGCATTTTTTTTTCAAATAGAAAGATAGATAAATAATTAGTTTATTAGCATCATATGACACACACATGCTTACAAGAAATTAATGTTAAGGTTTAAATTTAAGAATGCGTGCCGCAACGACGCAAAGGGAAATAGCTCAGCGATTCCTTTGCTCTAAGAGCAAAGCATGGTTTTATAGCTCCTACCCAGAGATAAAACGAAACTACATACATAATATACATATACAGTATTTCACTGTAAGAAATAAAAAATATGATTATTAAAGGTAATTGACGAAACTTAATTAATGAGAAAATTATAAATAAAATATATTAAATACTAGCTTGTACTCGCGGCTTCGCCCGCAATTTTTTTTTTGCAATAGAAAGTATCCTATCTAATACCTCCACGATATATGTACGAAGTTTCATGATGATCGGTTTAGTAGATATCGGTTTGCGTGAAAGCATAACAAACAAACTTACATTCACATTTATAATATTACTAGCTTTCCGCCCGCGGCTTCGCCCGCGTGGAATTCGGTTATATTGCGGTATAAAGCACAACTATAAGAAAACTTCTCATTCCCACGGAAAAATCTAAGAAGCGCGATGTAACGCTGATAGTATACTTTAGTGATTTCAGGATAAGTAGATGTTAAAAAACAATTTAGACGATAAAACAAATTGTACGTCATCCCTCGAGAATTCCTCATTTTCGAGGATTTTTTTCGTATCATTTAGCTTCTAAATTTACATGTTTATATTCGTTTAAAATATTTTACCTTGTTTTAAACGACACACAGCGCCATCTACAATCCATCCATCAAGCAAACAATATTTTTGTTTTTCCTCGGGAATATCAATTTTTCCAGGATAAAAAGTACCCTATTATTTAATCCGGACTTTTATCTAAGCGTCTGCAAAATTTCAAAGCAATCGGTTCAGTAGTTACGGCGTGAAAGCGGAACAAACAAACAAACAAACAAACAAACAAACTCACTTTCCGATTTATAATATTAGTAAGGATTTATCTGCTATCTCGCACCCGCCCTCCAAGCTAGGAGTTTATCCATTTTTTCGGGTCCGCTTCCCTCCAGCAGTGGATGTTATGCTGAAATGATGATGATAGCTCATAGACGCAGTGATGTGCAAAGACCAGCCGACGGATGAGTGACCAATAACTTTATAATCTTGAGATCCTTGGTTGCATATGTAGTCGTTTCCCACGAATCCGTGTCGAAGTTTTTCTTTCTACGTTTTCATCCACAAGAAATTTGATCCCAGCAGTGAAACATTAACAGCTTGATTGAATGGTAGTATAAAATCCAGCTCAAATGGGAATCGAACTGACGCCTTTCTAGCAAGCCAAGGTAAAACGCCTTAGCTACGTAGTGGTCTTAAATTTATTTATTTATTATTGGTTTACAGTAGTTACAAAAAAGTGACCTTTCCTGTTTCGGGTCTGATTGATTTTTGTACGGACCTCATTCCAGATTTTCATAATATCTTCGTTATAAAATTTACAACAATTATAAAGAATTCATACTAATTAAAGTCAATTAGCAAATAATGTTGGTAGTTCTCTTTAATATAAACATTCAAAGACACTGTATATAAAATGAACATACTTAAGTTAAGTTGAACGACTAATTTTATAAGATTGGCCTTGTTTGGAGCCCTGTTCTTTGCAAGGCCATTTGGATAGCTTAATTAAAAAAACTTAAGTTTACAAATAGTGATTAAAATTAGGTTAAAAAAAGTGATTTGTGTGGTACACAATAAAACAAAGTATTAATTTTCTTCATTTATCCAGTAAATAAACCAATAAAAAGTGTTTACTCGTTAGAGTTGCCTTTCATGGTCCACCCACCTTAATACACAAACATAACAACAATTAAAACATTTAGAAAAACATTAATTACTAACTAATATATTTCCTACATTCACACCAATCAGCCTAGCGCAAAGAAAGCACTGTAAGGTTCTTGTAATGGCTGCTAGAATAAGTGATAGAAATACATATATGATAAATAGATAAGTAATATTCACGGAAATATAATTAAATACCCTTGACTTGGGTAAAAATGCTTATATTAAGCACACAAACATCTGCCCCTGCCGGGACTTAGAACTGACGGTGCGCGTCACATAACAATTCGGCGGTTAACACACTGCACCGCGCCCCGTCGCGTAGCGCGTGGCCGCAGATTTTATTATTGTATGCAAGAATCTCAATTAATATAGAAAACACGCCTATGACAACACACTGCCGACGCGGGAACGCGCGTGTAGGCGCCCCGCGCGCAGATTCTGCGCGGGAGCGCGGGGCGTGAAGAAGTAAGGTCAACTTGTATTGAAAATCTGTGCGGGGAAGCAGATTACACCGCTAAGTTAGGCAGATCTGCGCCTGCGCGCGGGGGCGCGTTTTCTGTCGCTACGCGCACCGCGGCGGGACGCATCTCTAGTGTGTGAACCGCCTTCAGTGACATCTATCAATTTCCCATTTTTGATCTGATAAGAAATTTCATAAAAATATCTATATATTATTAATACATATAAATAAAATTGGAGTGTCTGTTTGTCATATTGAAATAACCGTTTTTTACTACATGCATATGAATATATATACGATACATACACCAAAATAACATTTTTTGCAATTTTTGTCTGTTTGTCTGTCTGTTTGTTCCGGCTAATCTCTGAAATGGCTGGACCGATTTTGACGGGACTTTTATTGGCAGGTAGCTGATGTAATAAGGAGTAACTTAGGCTACTTTTATTTTAGAAAAATTCGTTTATTTTAGAAATGCGCGAGCGGGCTATTGCTGATTTTTAAAAAAAATATATTGCAAATTATAATAACTGAGCCACGGCAACGTGTGGCTGGGTCAGCTAGTATATTTATATATATTTGTTGGTATACATAACACAAGCCTTCAGTGCTTGTTTTACTAGGCTAATTGGTGTGAATGTGAGAAAAAATATTATTATTAGTAGATTTAAAAACTTATTTATTTATTCTGAAAAACTAAAATATTGAACTAACTGAATTCAAATTTACACACTAGCATTGGTTAGCTAACAAGGATTCAAATCAAAATTTCACCTACAATTTTTCTATTATTAATTTTTTATTTTTTTTTGTAGTAAAAAACTAATAGCAAAGACCACGAAGTATGTGCGGCTTTGAATATTAAATAAATAAATATTTCCTACATTCACACCAATTAACCTAGCCCAAAGTAAGCACTTTTAAGGCTTGTGTTATGGATACTAGGGTAACGGATAGACATACATATATCACACATAAATGAGTAATATTTATAGAAATATATAAAAACATCCATGACTCAGGTACAAATGCTCGTATTCATCATACATCATCTGCCCCTTCCGGGATTCGAACCCAGGACCGACCGTCGGTGCGAAAGGCAGGATCGCTACCGCTGCACCAAACGGTCGTCATATTGAGTTGGATCTTTAAGCTACACTTTTTTTCTATTAAGTATTTCTTATAATAAGCCAGTTCCTATTTGAGACGTAAAACGAAAAATATTTTTAACATGATCTACTAACCTACTTAAGGTTAGTAGAAGATTGTCTGATTACTTCGACATTGCGAACGTGATTCCTATTAGAATGACTCAGCAGACGAGTTGAAGGACTTGTACTCTTGCGGAGTTATAACGAAAAACGTTAAGGACTCAAACGTGTGTCATTCATGATAAGTAATTCTGAATGAATATCAATAAATCACATAAAATGGCATTACAAACCAACAACTGATTAAAAGAATAAATTATAATACAAGCACGCTGATTAAAATGAATAATTATAATTGCAGTTTGGATTCCCGCAATTAAAAAAGCTGGAGTATTGTTAGCTCATAAGTAGTTAAGCGTAATTAAGGCTGTGGAGTAATATTGCTGTCACCAAGTAGCGCCATCTCGCGGCGAGTAGCAGAAAAAATGCATGCACATAAAATTTAAGTGACTTTATTTTAATTGGATGGTATTTCTATGGTGTGGTACTGTTGTAAATTATTGTTTTATATTGCACGATGTGTTTGTGTTCATCTGTACTTCAGAAGAAAGATATTAACAATATTACGATGATTTTAATTAATTATCAATATACAGTTCGTAATGTACCTAATCATACATTTCTAACTAACTTAATCAATTTAAAAGCCTTGATATATTTATAAACATCATTAATGAAATTCAATTACAAGATAACATTTTAGTATAATATTAACACGCGATGTCTAACTCTAATATTATTAATGGAAAAAGTGACAGAATTTCCGAAGTTGTTGATTTCTAAACAAGTTTAAAAAAAACAAATGTGGGTATTTATAACACACTGTTAACTAACATATTAATCTTGATTTAAAAATATATGACATATTTCAACCCAATTGATAAAACATACCAATTCAGTGTCCATTACAAATTTATCATTTGTAAGAATCTATTTTACCGTTTGGTACAACGGCAGCGATCCTTTCGCACCGACGTTTCTGGGTTCGTACCCCGGAAGGAGCAGATGTCTGTATGATGATTACGAGCATTTGTACCTGAGTCATGGGTGTTTATATATATTTCTATGAATATTACATATTATCTGTGTATCATATATGTATCTGTATCACTTACCCTAGTATTCATAACATAAGCCTTAAAGTTCTTATTTTGGGCTAGGTTAATTGATGTGAATGTCAGAATATTATTAATATAGTATATTATTCTGTATGATGATTACGAGCATTTGTACCTGAGTGATGGGTGTTTATATATATATGTCGCAGTAAAATAGATAAAGCCGTAATATAGTTATATCCCTAGGGATATAATTATATACCGTAACATAGTTATACGAAAGCGATTCATTACTATCTCACTAGATATATAGTTATAAAACGGTCCAAGTTTAGTGATATACTTATATTACTATATACTTATATTATAGTTATATCCCTAGGGATATAACTATATTACGGCTTTATCTATCTTACTGCGACACATATATATACTAGCTAACCCGGCAAACGTTGTTTTGCCATGTATATTATTTCTAAGAAAAGTTTTTAATTAATTAATAAAAAATAGGGGTTGATGGTAGAGGGGTGAAAATTTAGGGTTGTATGTATTTTTGTATGTTGTATCATAAAAAAATAGAAACTAAAAATTTTGTCTAAAAAATAAAAAAAAAATTAGCGTTACACTACCCCTAACATTTAGGGGGATGAAAAATAGATGTTGGCCGATTCTCAGACCTACTCAATACGCTCGCAAAATTTCATGAGAATCGGTCAAGCCGTTTCGGAGGAGTATGGGAACGAAAACTGTGACACGAGAATTTAATATATAAGATAATTATTTCTATGAATATTACATATCTATGTATCTTTATATATGTCTATTCGTTACCCAGGTATCAGGTTACAGTTGGTTTTTTTTTTATCGTGAATAGGAAAGCGCTTGACCGCTATCTCGCCTCATGGTAAGCGACGATGTGATCTAGGATGTAACCCGCTTGCCTAATATAATTACAGTGTTTACTTTGGGCTAAACTAATTGGTGTGAATGAAAGAAATATTTATTATTCATTTATTTTTTATTTCAAACTTCTTTGATGATATTTCACTTGATCGGTCACAGATTATATCAGATTATTCGATCATAGATTACGAAATAAACACAATTTGTGAACTTTACACAAATATACAATGTGTCCCGTCACTAGTGTTTGAACCTTTAATGGTGTGAAATATGGCATTTTTTATCGACAAATTGCCCCTCAAGTTTTGTTTATCTCTTACGGCCGCAATTTTGTTTTCTTGTTAACCAAGACCTGGGCTCTCATACTAATTCGACCACCACTACTCATGTAAATGTCCTATCAACATTAAAAAGGTGTCATTTGATAGCTAAACATGTAGACAACAGTTACACAGCCATCATGTTTCAATTGTCGTGTAATAAAAAATAGAAAAATAATTAAAGAAAAACAAATAGATTCTTTTTTGTGTATTTTTTAATTATTGGCTTTTTGAGAAAAACAAAATTTGAGGGGCAATTTGTCGATAAAAAAAAGATAATGGTGACGGGTCACATTGTATATTTTAGTATAAAACACTTTTTTACGGAGTTTGCGCATGTTTTATTTTATATTTAATCCTGACGTTTCGACTCCTTTACAAGAGCCGTGATCACAGGATGAGTCAGTCATCCGGCAATAAAACATGCGCAAAAATCCGTAAAAAAGTGTTTTATTCTAATGTGTAATGTGCGCGGAAGTGTAAGAACTAAATAAATTGTATATTGTTTAAATAGTTGAAAAACGTATATTGTGAACCATTTATCTCTTTTGGTGAAAAGTACCCTTAACTGACCAGCTTCTATGAAAAGGCTGATGAGAGTGGCAGATGCGATGTCAGGGTCTTGGTAAGTGGAAATCAATGATTTCTGCCTACCCCTGAAGAGTCATGATTATATGAATTTAGCTAGCTCTTTATGAGAGTGAGTTCGCCTATCAACTCATATTTCTCCAAAAGTATACCTAAACATGTGGATTTTCGCAAAACTGAACAAACTAGTGGGAAAAAAAATCTTTGGGAAAGATCATGGGCTATCTGGCACCAAAATATATTGTTGACTAGCGACCCTCCCCGGCTTCGCACGGATGCAATGCTCTACTATATTATGCATGTATTATACAAACCTTCCTCTTGAATTAATCTACCTGTTATAAAAAACCGCATCAACATCCGTTGCGTAGTTTTAAAGATTTAAGCATACATTGGGATATAGGGACAGAGAAAGCGACTTTGTTTTATACTATGTAGTGATTACGACTGTTATTATTGAGACGGAGATTAAAGATCTATCCATTGATCGTGATCGATCTAGTATTGATTTCAATTATATAAAAGATAGGTTATTTTCACTTCGGGTGTTAATGAAACGTTAACTATTATATTGATAAGATATTCTATACACATACAAAAAGCATTTTGTATGTGTATACGACAACCGTTTGGTGCAACGGTAGCGATCCTGCCTTTCGCACCGACGGTCTTGGGTTCGAATCCCGGAAAGGGCAGTTTGTATGATAAATACGAGCATTAGTACCTTAGTAATGAGTGTTTATATATATTTTTATGAATATTACATATTTATGTACCATATATGTATGTCTATCCGTTACCCTAGTATCCATAACACAAGCTATGCAGTGCTTACTTTGGGCTAGGCTAATTGGTGTGAATGTAAGGATTATTTATTTACTTTGCAAACAGAAGAAGATGAACAAATGGTACCCTTTCTGCTGGGTGCTGCCTTGGGAAATGGGTCTGCTTTAACCTTCAGTATAATTGACTAATACTAAACATACATCTTTTTACTTTCTTAAATTTGTCGTTTATTCCCTGTATGTTATTGCAATGTTCAGGGATACTTACTTTAAGTAAGTACAGATACTTGTTGACTTTGTTGTAATCAACGAAATAATGATATCATAACACTATTAGTATTGTCATAACAAAATAATTTTGTTTTTTTTTGTGGATTGTGTATGGTGACGACGTATTATATTGTAAATGTTGTTACCTCTGTTAAAGCTGACGAGTTTCTTGCGCCCATTCTTCTTGTCAGTTAAAAGACACTTTTACCTACCACCCATTCAGGAAATGGGTGGTAGGTAAAAGTGTTGGACGATTCAAATCACTTATTTTTAAGTGCATTTGAATAAAGTTATTTTCATTTTCATTTTCCTTAGGAGTGGCTCTATCATAAAAACCACTATGCGAGTCACTCGACTAAAGAAGTCGTTAAATATTTGTATAAAAAATCTTTTATTTAAATGTCGTACTTTTAATGACTACCCATAAGTAATAAGTGGGTCCTTTAGCTTACCACGATAGGTCCATACCGACGGTGCTGGGTTCGAGTCCCAGAAGGAGCAAATGTTTGTGAAATGAACACGAGCATTTGTAGTCATGACTATTTATATATATTTCTATGAATATTATTTATGTATCATATATGTATGTCTATCCGTTACCCTAGTATCAATAACACAAGCTTTACAGTGCTTACTTTGGGCTTTGTGAATGTATGAAATATACTTATATAATAATAATCAAATAAATATGGTTGTATATTTATAGATAAATATAATGTCAACCGCAGATTATACTATTACAGCTCCTTTTACAGCAAATTCAGCTAACACTTTTCCCTTAGCAACTTACACCCCTATAAAGAAAACACACCGACCAATACATAAATGTAAACGTACTTTTTTATCACAAACCAACAATTACAGACAAGGCGAGCCACAAATTAGTGCCACGCTCCCCTTCAATGTCACCCCCACCCGTCCGCCATTTTGGATAGCCACAGACTAACCAATAAGCTGTGGTTAAAATATTTGAATTCGTAACACGCAATGACAACTTAGAATCTGATTAAACGTGATTATTACATTGCTTTGAATTTGTAGAATAAATTTTTGTAATCATTCGTGTAATAATTATAATGTCCCTTTTTTTGTTAAATAAACATAAATCCAACGTTAACACAAATGGATTGTTACTTAAATCGCTCAAATTATTTAGTCCTAAACTAAGCCGAGATTGTAGATACTTTAACTAACTACTATAACTAAATAACGTATAAAATTCATAAGTAAATAAATAAATATTCACATACATGGTTGGTTTACCAAAGAGTCGCAATTCGGTTCCAATTTCGTGATCCGTACCGCTAAAGAGGTGAACTCTTTGCCTGAGTCTGTGTTTCCTGACAAATACAATTTAGGGGTCTTCAAGTCACGAGTGAAAAGGTATCTTCTAGGCATGAGCGTCACATCCTAGATCGCGTCGTCGCTTACCATCAGGCGTGATAGCGGTCAAGCGCTGACTTATTTACTACGGAAAAAAAACATTGTTCTGAAGCCAAGTGTTATGGGATTCAGAAACAACGACCGAACCTCAACGCCGAGCGAAGCGAATATAGTAAAGTTCGTTTTTTACCTTAACGTATGAATTAATAGACGTAGTATTTCTTAATATATCTGTTGTCAAAAGACGTACACGGCTGGAAGGAAAACTATCCCAATATTTAAGTAATATCCCCACCCTTGGCAGACGGGTTGAAGGTCGCGGGGTTGTGGTCTATAGAACGTCCTTAATAACCCTTTAAGACACCCTTAAGGGCGAAGGATTGGTGCAAATAGTACGCCTTAATTTTATAATAGTTTGATATATTATTATAATCTAATTAAATACTAACATAATTTGTAAGTACGAAATATGTTATCTAAAAAAAATTGTTATTAAATTGTGAGTTCCACCTCTTCGAAAAACTCTTACAGCACCCTCCTGCTATTGACTCTCGATATAACCTTCAATAGTAGGTATATATAAATAAGTTTATTAATTATTATAACAATTATTGGACTTAAATTTGTTAGGCCAGATCTGTCTCATGGTATAAACAAATCAAGAAAATAATGACAAAAAATCTGATGAAAATTATGAAATTAATATATAAAGTCGTGTGGTGTCGTGGGACACCGGATAGGAACGAAGTTCCTTATTATAAAAATATTAATTTTAAGTTCTATTCAAGGTATAAATAAAATAATTATTCGGGTATACATTTTTGACGTGACAACGTCTTAAATTAGGTTGCGGCTGGGAGTCACTTATGAAAAAGTGTAACGCTCGGTAACGTTACGATGAGTCACCGAACGAGAGAGAGGCCCGCCGAATGCCTTGCGTCTCTCTCCCACTCAACTATGATCGGTCTGCCGCGCGCATTGTGCAATTTAATTATATTCATATCAATAAATATTCTACCGAGAAAAAGACGTTGTCACGTAAAATCTTTTTATTATGATTTTTTGTATCGATAAAAAGCAAAGTAACTACTTTACTTAATTATCTTAACACGTACACCCATTTTAATAACAATTTTAGATAACAATGATGCATATTTGGTACTTACAAACTATGTTGGTATTTAATTAGATCATAATAATATATCAAACTATTATAAAATTAAGGCGTACTATTTGCACCAACCCTTCGCGTTTAAGGATGTCTTAAAGGGCCAATAAAAACCTTCTGTAGACCACAATGCTGCGACCTCCAACCCGTCTGCTAAGGGTGGGGACATTACTTAAATTTTGGGGTATAAAAATAATAAGGTAATTTTGTTTATAAATGTATAAAGACATACACCAATCGATATGGAGCATCCCACGCTTTTCTTAAATGACATTAATAACTCAACAATACTTTTTTTACATTTTAGTTCGGTTTATCAAAAAGCGTGTTTTATGAACTATAATTTTAACGTTTAGGTTTAAATACCAAGAGTTTAATTAATTTCATTTTACAATGTACCTAAAAGTTCTAATGTTACAAAAATGCCCAAACTCAAACAGTATGAAAGAGAACTGGCTAATAAAAAGGGCATACTTTTTTGTTACCTTCCTTTATCGGGCAGCATCTAATCACAGTAGCCAAAGCTTCCAAGAAACATACGTAATTATTATCTTGGTGTATGTTACGCCTCAAGCGTTTGTTCGCTTTATAGGCGCCGCCGACTCAACGAAGCTTCGTAACAAAAAGTTGAAACAAGGTAAATGTTAACCTAATAAATATATTTTATTTTATTTAGTTACTAGATGGCGCTGTACGTAGAAACACGCTATCGTATTGTTTTTGCGGGAGTACGTAAGGACTTTGCAATGTTAGGATAGCAAGACATTATGGTAACAAACACACACACAAAGTATTGTCATAATATAATTAGGATCACTATAAAACATAACTACAAAAAATCCACATTACATAGTAATTTGCAAACCACTTATGTTTAAAGTGAGTGCTTTAAAAACCTGTATATTCGATACAACTATTAAAAGAAAACAAATATGTGTCTCCTTAGGAACAATTGTCATTGAAGAAGCACAGAAAATAAAACAAAAGACGGGCGGGTCTTAAGAAAATCTAAAATCATATCCGTTTTTTTTAATTTTACATTAAAGTTTCACAAAAACAAAATAAAAACAATCTCTATACAAATAAATTAAATAAAGTGTCTCTTTGTAATTACAAAATACTTTTATTGGAGCGGAGCGAGCGAAGCTCCCATGGATCAGCTTCAATGGCGCAATGTCTGTTACGCCATAACTTCCCGAGTTCTTAACCGATTTTTGAATGAACCGATGAACCGGGCCCCGTCACAATCTACTCCTAAGTAGATTGTGACGGGGCCCGAATTTTGAAATTCGCAAAAATTCCCATCGAAACAATTTTTTTTCTTTTTTTAGGTATTACGCTCCGTTCCAATATAAGGTGCTAGCGTAGCTTTATGCTTACTAACTGCCTAGTAGTAAATGCATATGAAAATATAAAATAAGGTCTCGGTTATAAAAAGTTTTTTTTTATTTGTTCCGTTTGTATGTTTGATGCAGCTAATCTTCGAAGCGGCTGGAGTGATTATGACGAGACTTTCAATGGCTGCCAGCTGATGTTATAAGAAAAAACGTATACTTGTGCAAATTCCAAAAAGAATGCTTGTATGCAAACACTTAACCTAAAAACTACTTTTTCACATTTTTATAAAGAATGTTATTTGTAAAAATTTGACTACGTTATCCAAATTTAAAATGTGATGATTTCTTTTCTAAAAAGTTGTATATTTCCATTACTATTAAAAAAAAGGGTGATGTTTTCTTTTTACAAATGTTCTTTACAGAAATTAGCTTGATTACACGCCATTTTTATTGCAAAAAAGAGAGTTGTAAAACATGCCAGGCACAGTACGTAGATACTTTTTTTGTTTGATTTCGTTTTTTAGTAATATTATTTTTCTGTCTTATTTACAATCCCCAAGAAAAGGTTTATTTTTTACATAATATTAACCATGCGTCAAACACATAATATTTTCATTAAACCCTCGCAGTTAGCTAAATGTTTGTGTTACGATTTGGTCCACAACCGTAGAACATCGACGAGGAGTTTGAGTTGAAACACATCTCAACCGATGGCTACAATCGCCTTAAATTTTTGAAAGCAAGACTTGTCACCAGTAAGCTTGGATATTGTTATGTAATTTATTTTGTTTGGTTTTGTGTTTCTAAAACAAGAGAATCACATTTATATACTGAAAGTAATAAAAATATTTATGACGTGATAACGTCTTATAAATCGATGAACACCGGCTGCTCGCACGAAAAAGTGTAACGTTCAGCCTGAGCCGAACGTGCAAGCGAGAGCATGGAACATGCGATAGAGAGGCATGATCGGCCTATGCGTTCGACTTGTGGCACATCTATTCATCTATCTTTCACTTCATGAAGTGAAAAGTTAATGTGGTTTCCATTTTTATTTCAACAACTAAATGGTAATTTATCGAAAACAAAAATTTCAATTAATTCCTTCGTATTATACAAAATAATAATAATTCAGTGATAATAATTCAATTCATAAAAGTATGCAATTTTTCATCAATGTTTTCTTATGACGCTATCACGTGAAATTATCGTCCGTAAACTGTCTTTACAAATAACCCATTCATTTCTTGTACTTGTCAAAGATAACGCTTTATTACTACTAACGAATAAATTAAAAAATATGTTTCGTGTCATATTTAATTTCAATTAAATTAAGCAGTATAATATCGAATCTATTTAAATAACTTAATTCAAATTATTATTTCAGTAAACAATATCTGTTAAAAGTCGCCTTAATTTGAATAGATAAAAATAAAGGCATTTTTTTTTAATTATTGACTGAGTATAAAGAATTACAAATACAACTTTCTGTAGAAAATCATAGATTTAGATTTGACACTGCAAGCGTACTTTTTTAAAACATACAAAACATTCAAAAACCATTTATCCCATTGTCAGAGAAAGAAGAGCTCTGCAGATTCAAATTTCGAACGTGACATTCATATTGTTTATTATTTCTGGCCTTGGAATCAAGTGGCTAAATATCCGTAACACAATGTTTTTTTTTTATTTGCTACCGACTTACACCGCAAAGGGAGGGCACCTGTCTAATCGATTTACGACGAAAGCTGATTGAAGATTTTTTGGCGAAATTTTCATTTACTGCTCGAATTAGGTCGTATAAAGCTCATATTAACGTAACAATGTTTTTTTATTGATGTACCATAGTGAAAAGACCAACAGTATACAGAGAATTCTATTGGTTTTTATATTGTAGAATTGAAGAGTGTTTGCTTATCCGGCAAAGAAAAATAGCACCAATCCTTCTAAGGGTCTAGTAAAAGGCGACTAACCACTTGTTTGTCCACGGTAGCAATTGCTACCGATAGCCAACACCCCTCGTCAGTCCCTGGTACCAATAGGCTAGTTGACAAAATTTGGAAATTCGTTTAAAACTATAGTTTAGTACCTATTTTACCCCAAATATATATTATTTTTAGAAAAATAGACCTTTTTCATAAGTATTTTGCTTTTTTAGAAATGAACTTATAATTGACTTCGAAAAAGGCCAAGACTGTCATGGCGTCTTGAATGACGTCACTCCTCACGAAACAATTAGATAAAACAGCACAGATTAGATAGATGATGTACAGCTACGACCGGTGTTTTGCGAGGCGTGACGTCACGCTTCTCTGATTGGTATTTAATGTCACGTGATTAAATAAGTAATTTTGCCGATTCTAATTTCCAAAAATATTAGTAATCTTATATTATTTTAATAAAAAAGTTGTTTTATTGTTTACTTCAAATCATGATTAATCATTAGAAACTCTAAGCCATCCGATTCATTGTTAGTGGAAACAAGCCTATTGTTCATCATATCAGCCGTACGACGCCCACTGCTGGACATAGGCCTCTCCCAAGGATCTCCACAACGATCGGTCCTGTGCTGCCCGCATCCAGCGTTTTCCCGCGACCTTGACCAGATCGTCGGTCCACCTCGTAGCGGGCCTACCCACTGAGCGTCGTCCGGCACGCGGTCGCCATTCGAGAACCTTTCCGCCCCAACGGCCATCAGCTCTCCTTGCTATGTGTCCTGCCCATTGCCACTTCAGCTTCGCAATTCTTTGAGCTATGTCGGCGCTTTTTGTTCTCCTACGGATCTCCTCATTTCTGATTCGATCGCGTAGGGAAACACCAAACATAGCTCTCTCCATTGCCCGCTGGGCGACCTTGAGCCTTCTTACAAGACCCATACCAATTGTTATCATATTAAAATTTCCGCATGCCCTGCTGTTTTTTTTCTTACGATTAATTTTTGAGTTATAGAGATTCTCTATTTAATTAATATTAATCAGCTTTACGATAATATTTTTGTTTGGTCCTAGCTTGATTATTTAGTGAGAAAATGGCATTTTTATCAAAGAGCCGACATTTTTTTTTCACAATTCGCGCAGCATTGGGACTGTTGAGACGGGTGCGGCGTACGGTAGCGGACTGACAAGTGGATGATACTGAAGGCATTCATCATAGACCTTCCAAAGACCTTTAAATAACTTGATTTTTTACTGCGATTCTCCATTCTTGAAGAAGGTTTTCGACCAGAAGACATTTTTCGGTTAAGACGATGCTGATAATACCGAGTCGGAATTGAAGAATTATCCTAAAGAAGCTATATACGGTTATTAGTAACCTTTGTTATATATGTTTTTTATTCTTATTTGTTAAACTTTTGGGCAATTTAATCCGTTAGTGTCTGATTTAAAAATTTTAGGGATTCGTTGTTTTAGAGTTATTGCAGCTGGGGGTCGGTGCCAGAGACACTCCTCGTACTAGGGCAACAGCATGAAAAGAAAAAGAAAAGTAGTAAAAAAGAGTGATAGCGAACATAGGAAAGAAAGAGATAGAAGGAGGAAGTGGCGTCGGTTTATTAGCCACCTTCGTATACAATCCCCAAAAGGGATTATATACGAAGGCGTCCAGGATGCACCGTTGTTATATTATACTTTATCGTATATTTTTATTTTAATGTTTTTGGTTGTTTTGATAGATTTATTATTTTTAAAGGTTTTCAATTAATTTAATTATACAAACGTAGGATATGATTTGATTATTGTTATTAGTTATTACGTTATTCCCGAAAAAAAAAATATTTTTTCACATATCTTTTAGCTTAAACAAACTCACAGGCAGTCCTCGACTTACGTCGTTTCAAGTTACGTCAAACAATGTTTTGACACTATTCCTCAAGCATACGTCAATTGTTTCGATTTCCGGCATAGGAGAATTCACTTGTCGCGAGGTTAAACATATGAAAAAAAATATGTCTCGACTTACGTCGTTTCGATTTACGTCGCGTATTTCGAGAACCTAACGTGCCGTAAGTACGAGGACTGCCTGTACCAAGAAATGTAATAATATTTTTAATCTATGTTTTTTTTTATTTGTGAATTGGTAAGCCGTTGACCGCTAACTGACCTGATGGTAAGCGACGATGCGATCTAGGATGTGACGCGTCGCCTAGAAGATTACCTATTCACTCGTGACTAAATTGTATTTATCAGGAAACACATGTTTATTATGTGGTATATATTTTATATTAATTTGATTATGAATGTCATGCTCACAATTATTGTTGTTGTTTTTACATTGATGGTTACTATTTATAACTATCGATTCAAGTAAGTGATATGAAAATATGTTATTACTGAAACGAAATCTAATTAATGATAATTATAGTGCATGCTATGAAAATTGCCATGTCTTGTCGCGGCGTCACATGTATTTATAAATATAATATTATTGTATGGCAACTGTCTTGCGTTTTGTGCAATAAAGATCTATTATTATAATAGAAAAATACTAGAAAAAATCGACTCGGATCACAAGTGAATTCTCAGATCTTATGAGATCGCATTGAAAATGCATAAAAATATATAAAACCAAATGGCTGTTTCATCTTAATCGATTGCTCAAACATTTGTAAAAATGTTTCTTTCGAATACGAGAGGATGTTCCTCTCATTGTTGAAACAACGCTGGCCTACAGCGTAAAAAAAAATTAAAAAATAAGAAGGGTACTAGAAAATATCGACGAGTGTTCACAAGGCTCGGTAGCTCAATTGGGAGAGCATTGGACCGGATTTCAAAAGGTTGCGGGTTCGATTCCCGCCTGAGAATTCACTTGTGATCCGAGTCGATTTTTTCTAGTATTTTTCTATTATAATAATTTATCTCATAAGATCGCATTGAAAATGCATAAAAATATATAAAGAAAATAAAGATCTATCTATCAACAGACAATCAATGAACTATACGATCATCAAAACGACTTTTTTCACATGTTTCGTTTAATTTTTTTGCCGTGATAACCTCTTATAAATCTATGACCACACTTTTTGGCGGGAGCGGGAAGCGTCACGTTGGTGATTTTGTTTCTCTTGTTAAAATTTGTGTTGTTGTGGATATTAGTGCGTAATAATGGTGGATTATTAACAACTAAGTGTTTGTGAACATACGAGTACAAGAGTGTTGGCAAGTGTAACAAAGCAGCGAAAGTTGTCTTTTCCTGCTCTCTCCAGAAGTCCACGGGGAGGTTTCAGTAAAAACCCTACACATTTACTGAAACCGAGGAAAAAATATATTTTACTGTTCATTAATCATCATTAAATTAAGAAATTACTAAAGAACTGGTAATAATACTTACTTGACACTGGCTAAATGCACAAATCGTGCAAGCCACAAATAAAGAAAGAAAGAATCGATGGACGCCGTCTGCACGCACGACAAAACATGACGCATTGTCACGTTCCGCCTGAGTGTTTTGTTTGTGACGCATCTTTCTCTTTTCCACTCCATCGGCCGATACGTCCGAGTAGAAGAGAAACAGATAAACAACTGTTTATAAAGTGAAGTGAAAAGTTAATATGGTTTCCAGGATTTACAATAACAATTGTGGCAAAAAAGGTAATTAATTCTTACATTTTAACTGTAAAAATGTGAACTGTTTTGTCACTGATCGTCAAAGATTGCTGTTTAGCGGTGCTTGTTTCTTGTTAAACTTGCCTTTTTATCCTGTCTGTGAGTGCAATAAAGCGTAATTTATTATTATTTTTATATACAAGTTTTAACAACACAAGCCTCACAGTGCTTACATTGGATTAGGATAACTGGTGTAAATGTAAGAATCAAGAAAGAAAGAAAGAAAAACATTTATTTGAAACTCAAACACATAACAACAAAGGATGTGTATTTTAAAAAGGAGTAACAACTTAAAAAAAAGAAAAAAAAAGTATCTTTCTTACAAATACAAATATGGTGTGTCTGAGGCCAAAAAGGACCCTGTCTCAGCATAAAAGCCTCTGCGTCGTTCGGAGATGGAAAGAACAAACACAGAGGCGCTATTGTTCTAACAGAGCCCTTGAGTAGAAATCTAAGTTAAAAATTACAAAAAAAGAACAAATAAACATAAAAAATAACTTTTACAAACAAAAACAAATAAACAAAAATATACACAACATTAATCACTATAATAAACATGACGGCGCACTATGTGGAGATCGAGTCGGTTTCGGGTCATAAATCTATAACTTCCATGTTTTTATAGATATACAGCTGTTTTTTTTTTTTAGGTAATCTGAGATAAACGTACTTTAAAATAATATACAGTCTATGCATATAAAAATATATTTAATAATTGTAAAAAAATACAAAACATGAAATATTGAAAAATTATCATAAATTTACGACTAATTTTAAACAATGTGACCTAAATGTTATAATTAATACAAAATAAACACATAAAATTACTCTTATTAATTAAATATAATAAGAAAAAGAAAATAACATAGAATTATATTATTCTACTAGCTCTACAGCTTCATCTATAAGTTCCATAGACTTTTTATTGGAAGGTTTTCTTAAACTTGTTATGTAAGGGTCTGAAGTGTAGAAAAGTGTATGTAAAACGTCTTCATTTGTAGCTACTCTAGAGCATTTTCTAGCATGATGAAGTCTGAATCGTTTATAGTCTTTGTTCCTTGATTCCTGGGCATCTTCGGAGAGCTGTCCAAGAGGTAACACTGAATAATGCCGAATTACACTTTCCCCATGAATTAGGACTTTATGGACAGATGATGGCATATGATACCACATATATTTACTAACATATCGTTGTGCTGTATCGAAAGCATACTGTCCAAATTTCGTAGCATTAATTACTTTTCCGCTAGACATAACTTGAAGTAAAACATAAAATCGTTTTATCAATTCCTCATCCACACCGGTAATTTCTGCAGTGCACTGATAATTTTGAAAAAATCGTCTAGCTGTATTACCGTCATTACTGTTACCAGAACCTTGCTTAGGTTTATCTATATTTAAACCAAGTTCTTCTCTGAACCTTCTTTGTACATATGTCTTCTTTTGTTTTTTCAAATCTTTATTTTCTGTCGTTGTAGCAGACCATTTTTCAAAGCCTACATTATAAGATATATGTAAAATTAGTTCCATAAATCTAATCCAGCAACGTAAAGTCGAAAGCCCATATTGATAAGAACTTTCGTCAACAGGTTTATTTTGTACTTTTTCTAAATTGTTCATCTCTGTAGGTCTTGCACCACAAATAGTACATACAGCACCTGATGAAGTTTCTGACAAAACTTGAGCCACTTTCCCGTCAACCATTGTCAAAAATAATGTGTGTTTGATTTCAATACTTTCACCATTTTTATTGATTAAGCTTGTTGTGAGAGCGTTTCTTTGAGCTATAATTTCATTAACTACACTTGTAGTTTTCTCTGGTGTCTCTTTTGAAAATTCTATTAAAATGGGCCTACAAAATCTTACTGATGATGGAACAGGGTTTTCCCACAAAGTTTCATTTGTATTAATATCAACAAGTTTCAGAGGTACTAATGAAGATATAAATAAATTTGTGTCAGAAATTAACTCATCCTCTTCAGTTAAGACTTGCTTGTATTCACTTTGTCCGCTTGAGCCATCACAGCCCCATTTCGAATACAGCATTAAATGTTTTTTGCCAGCTTTGTATACACGAGAGTATATTTGTATATACTGAGAGCTTCATCTTTAGAGTACGCTGTTAAATGTGCCGGTTCATTTAAAAGATTTTGACGTATTTCACTTTTTTTATCTATGGGTAATACTCGTAAAATTTCGACAATGAATGCTTCTTCCGTTTCCCCTTGAGATCTCAATCCTTGAAGATATGAATTCAGTATAAAATCAAGGCCACATGTTTCAAGCAACTCCTTGTTTTTTCGTCTTTGTGTTCTATCGGAACTGTCTTCGTAGGTTTTAGAAGGGCGTCCTCGCTTCCCCGTCGATGTCGAAGGTTCAGATTCACAAGTAGGATCTTCCAGATTTACTGTGAATGTGGCATTCAACCACATGCTATTCTGATTTAAAAATTTTTCTTTATTTCTGCCAGATTTAGTGTAGCGTTGACGAAAGTTCGTAATAAGATTTTTTTGTACACTCGCGACAATTTTAGCGATATTTGCCTCAGAAAAGTTGATAAAATTATTCCGTATATAACTTGTTAAAGCAACAACATAATTCCCGTCACTTTCAATAAAAAACAAGACATAGGTCGCGTCTAGTACATTGGAATTCACTCATTGCGAGAGAGTAGGTGGTTAGACACACTTTTAATAACGACAATAACGAACGAAAAACAGTATGTAATTATTCAATATGCAGATGCTCTATTTTATATTAAATAACTGATTTGAATATGTGCAAAGTATGGGAATAAAAACTATTTATCATTATGTGGTTACTCGGTTTCCTATGTGTTTTATTGATAATTTATTTTGTAGGCGAACTAAAAATGGTGAGAAATACTCGATACATTATCAAAACATAAACCGCAATTAATAATATATCACAAGTGTAACCTATATCAACTAATAAAACAAATAGATTAGCCCACGTATTTTTAAGAAATTATTACTATTTCATGTTATGATAGATAGCATTATGTTGTGCAATGAAGTTGCAACTTTTTTTTCTTCCTGTATAAAAATACTAGCTTTCCGCCCGCGGCTTCGCCCGCGTGGAATTCGGTTATATTGCGGTATAAAGCACAACTATAAGAAAACTTCTCATTCCCACGGAAAAATCTAAGAAGCGCGATGTAACGCTGGATACAATTAGTTGTTAAACCAAAACTGAATGGTACACTATATTATATGTTTTCCCTTGTGGAGCAAAAACATGCAGGTTTTGGACACCCAGCGCCATCTATCGCTTACGTCAAGAACTAAATAGCGTAAGTATCATTCCACTTCTTATGTATTTTAAAAAACACATCGTTACCATGCTTTTAAAAAACACCCAGCGCCATCTATCGCATACCTCAAGAACTAAATAACGTAACTAATACTTATACCAATTACTAATTCGTTGACTTTAGTATTTCAGGATAAGTAGATGTAAAAAAAACAATTTAGACGCTAAAAAAAATTGTACGTCAGCCCTCGAGAATTCCTCATTTTCGAGGATTCATTTTCGTATCATTTAGCTTCAAAATTTACATGTTCATATTCGTTTGCAACATATAAGTAGATGTAAAAAAAAACCGTTTAGACGATAAAACAAATGGTACGTCATCCCTCGGGAATTCCTCATTTACGGGGATTCATTATCGTATCGTTTGCAATATTTTACCTTGTTTTAAACGACACACAGCGCCATCTACAATCCATCCATCAAGCAAACAATATTTTTGTTTTCCCTCGGGAATATCATTTTTTTCCAGGATAAAAAGTACCCTATTATTTAATCCGGACTTTTATCTTTAAGTCTGCAAAATTTCAAAGCAATCGGTTCAGTAGTTACGGCGTGAAAGCGGAACAAACAAACAAACAAACAAACAAACAAACAAACTCACTTTCCCATTTATAATATTAGTAAGGATTAAATTTCCTATCAAATAACATCATTTACAGACCTTCGGCAAATTTCGGCAACTGTCAAAACTCTTATTGAAAGTTTCAGATACGCAAAAATGATATGTCATGAGATAAATATTTCTAGTAAATATATTTATAAATATATAGCATATTTGTGTATACCAAAAAAAAGAATATATTATAAGCTTTCTAAAATGGTATAATACTTGTATAATTTTCATTGCTAGCTTACTAGAAAATCATCCTGAAAAAAATACAAATTATGATGTTTTCGTGATAATTTTTCAATCATCGTATTTAGATGCTCTTTACTATAAAAAAGTACTAGTTACATACATAATTTATACATAATATAGTAGATCAACTTCTTAGCTATAGTTTGAGGTATAATACAAGTACCTGCGCCGATTTTTACAAAATGTATTTATGGCCAAGCTCTCTTAGGCACCTCCACATAGTGCGGCGTTACCATACGAGTAAGTAGCGCTTCCATGCTATTCAATAACTTCAATGTCGTATTTTCCTCAGTTGTTCCTCCTCTGGCAACAGCTCGTGGTATTCCACGTCGGCCATAGTAGTGGATGTGGGTAGGTATATGTAAAAGGAACAGTAACCGAGAAATCGAATCACAAATTACTTTATCTACTCTAATACTATAATACAAAGATTCTAAAACTGAAAACAAAATGCTTATGACAAACATTACGTACAGGCCAAAAATAATAAAAAACTGGTTGGTTGCCTGTAAAGTCGGTATACGGGCGAAAGTTTTACGTGACAACGACTTTGAGTGGTAAAATAATTTTAATGTGAATATTCATTCGTATAGTAGGAAGAAGGATGAAATAATAGTAACAATTTAAAACATTTATTTATACAAAGAATTATATTTAAAACATTAATTTATAGGCACGCGTCCCTTCCACTTTTTATGTCTGTCTCTCTCGCTCTTAGGCGGGCTAACCATGCCCGAGTGGAAGGGACGCGTGCCTCTCACTCGCTCTCATTGTAAGCGCATATATAGTTGAGTGGGAGAGAGACGCAAGGCATTCGGCGGGCCTCTCTCTCGTTCGGTGACTCATCGTAACGTTACCGAGCGTTACACTTTTTCATAAGTGACTCCCAGCCGCAACCTAATTTAAGACGTTGTCACGTCAAAAAAAGTTTCATTACGATACAGGTCTTGTATGGACACCTGTAACCTCAGAACAATAACTAAAGCATAGAAACCTTGCTAAAATAGCTACTGAATTCAATATATTTGACTCACTTTGACCTTAGGCAGACTTTAATTAGTTAGAAAGAGTCAGGTAATAGTAAGATGTTTCGAAAATTCGTAGGTGGTCACTAGTTTCTGTTTCTGCTAGTGATGTTCTTCTCATGACTCGCCTAGTTTCAACGTCGATATATTATGAATTAATATATTCTTAATAGTTACAATTTTTTTTTATTACGATACTATGAATTAAATATATTCTTAATACTAAAATGTTTTTATTACGAGAAATACAACGTAAATCATAAAGGGTACATTTTCTCATGAAACTTATCCTTGAAAGCTGCTGTGCCCTATGGTATGGCCAGGCTAGCCAGTCAAGAGACTAAAAGCGGACGTTGATATGCTATTAAAAAAGACGAGTAAAGGGGCTTTTGAGGGATGTAAGGGTTTTTGCTGCTTATGACGACTAATTTAAACGTCTGTCACGATAAAATAACTCAAGAATAGCTTTGAAAAGTTGATATTAAATAAATAAAAAATATTTCAATATTATTCCCTTTTCAGTCCTATCTGAGGATTGAAAAATCTGGCGTACTAAGTCAAAAAATGCACTATTAAATTTACGGGTGTTTCCCGTTGGCTAGATTGATGAAATTTTTCCATTCAAGAGATTCACAAATTGAATGAAAAGGTAATGGGAGACATATTGAAAAACCAAATCAAAACAATCAAAATGTTCTTTAATCAAATATGATTGAAACCTCTTTTGAATCATTCAATTTTTTTATCTACCACCCATTCGTACATCTTTTAGCTGATAAGAAAAATGGGCGCAAGAAACTTATCAGCTTTATCAGAAGTAACAATAATTATGTCGCTACGATACATAATAATATCTTTACATGAATTGTTATACAAAATAACATTACATTATAACGTGTTATATCTACAAATTAACACCAGGCATTGGCATTATTGAAATAATCTTATGAAAAGGCAAATCAGTAACACTTTGTGATTTTTTTTTGTAAGAAGTTATACATTTCCCCATAAATGAGCTTTTAGCTTTATAGATTTTAGACGATTGTATATTTTCAACTAAAACAACAGAAAAAATGTAACATTAAATCTTCTTATGATAACCATGCTATCATTCACTTAAGTACCAAGCGTTGCATTTGTTTGGCACTTTAAATAAGAAGGAGGTTCTGCAATATATGGACACGTGAAAAAATTACAACAGTAGTATATATAACGAAGTTTAAAGGAAAACTATCAGAGTACTAAGTACAACCAAAAAAGTTATAGACGACCAACTTATAAAATGTACTCGGAAAAGTAAAATTTCATTGAAAATTAAGTATACTGAATATAAATTTATGAACCACGCGAAGTTAATGAGGAGAATATAAAATCATTGCAGCTTTAATAAAAATAATAATGCCTAATTTAATAGCAACGTGTTGTGAGGTGTGAGTGTGAACACAAAGTTGGCATTTGCAACTACGGAACTCTACACTGCGCGTGGCCTGACACGCACTTGGCCGGTTTTTTATGTTAGTTACCTCATAGCTCTTCATTTATTAATCGATTTGGAAATTTCTTTTTGTGTGCGAGACGGTATACTTTCCGACTGGTCCCATTGTCACTCAGTCATGATTATGATGACGAAAGCCCAGAAAAATCGAAGGAAAAATTTAAATTTCATAGGCACGTTTCAACGTGTTTCATGTATTTTTCTGAAGAGGTATAGTACCATTGATGGTACTATCTAATGGTACCACGGAAAACAAACTATTTATTTGCATTTAGTAGTCATCCTATTATGTTACTGAGCTATTGATGGAAGGTTTCTGATAAGTAAGGACGCATACTTCTATTCATCAAAGTGATTCAGGTGAGCTGATAGTGGAAAGTAAGAAAAAGAAAGATTATTCGGGAATAATTTTTTCAATACTGTTTAGAGCGAAAGACGTTTTAAGTTAATCTGGTGTCTGTTGAACTTGGGTCAAATTTTAATACGCATGTATGAAATTTACTAAAAAGATTGAAATATTTTACTGTCAAAAAATAAAACCGACGTCAAAAACACCAAAACGTCATAAATAATATAAGAATACGTACAACATCACATTTTTATATTGAAGTCGGTGCTAAGCAATGATAATATAATGTGATATCGTACCATTTCTTGTGCTTCATCCATAATAAATAACGTAGGAATTGCATCTTTTCTAAGACGTCTCCATTTCGTAGCTAGACTACAAAGAAATGAATTTGCGGTAAAATGCTTGGAGCAAATGTGATTATGTTTTTTTGGGGTCCAATTTCGCCTGCCGATACATTTTACCCATTCATTTCGTTTAACATCATCTTTAGGAAATCTGTAAAATAAAAAATATCGATAAAATTTTACCTGCCCTATGCCTGATCAAGATAACCTTATAATAATTTTCGAATAACCGCTAAAACATAAGCTGCAATCAATGTTACGTATTGTTTTTCTACAAAATGATTCAGAGATATTTCATATGTATTAATATTCACTTAAAAGCTCATATCAAATAACAATATAATAAAACATACCGATGAAAGGTCAAAAGATCTTGATTATTTTCTTTTCGCCACGAATGTGACTTGCAGCCCCGAACCACACAAGACATTTTACTAGAGTGTACACAAACAATCACTATTTATAAATTACTAAAAATTTCATTCAATCTAATCACATTAATATCAATAAAATATCACCAAATATAATTAGCCACGGGAAACATAAACAAAGAATACGCGAACAATTCAAATAGTTCAAACTCGGATGGTCTATCTTTGAGACTAAGTACTATAGAATTTAGCCGTGTTATATTTTTAACCAAATTACCAATTTTAACCAAATGAGAATTCATCTTGTGACCTCCTTGTGATATGCTAGAAAGACAAATATTACTCATCTCTTACACTTACACAGTTTTGTGCCGTATGATAGAAAGAGACAAATAACAC
The DNA here is from genome assembly GCA_927399485.1 of Calamotropha paludella. Lineage (NCBI taxonomy): Eukaryota > Metazoa > Arthropoda > Insecta > Lepidoptera > Crambidae > Calamotropha > Calamotropha paludella. The sequence continues at coordinate 7,082,149 of OV656830.1, read as the reverse complement.
ACAATGAATTCTTATTTTATCCTTCCTTCTATGCTTTAGTTATTGTTCTGAGCCTGTAACATAATATAACTTTTTTATCATAACGATACACCTATACAACCTCCATCTGGACCAAGGAGGTTGAACCTCTACTTTAAAAAGGTTTCAATGAACGAGTCCGTGACGACGCAACACGCATGCGCAATCGATATTTGCACCTTGGCGCCAACATTTGACATTTAAAAATTTGTTGTTATATTCAGCGTTTTATTTGCAATATTGTTTTACGTATTATAGTATGAAAGTAGATAAAGTAGTGTATGACACTATACATAACTTGGTATTATAACACTCGTGTGATACTATAAAAAAACTCGCCTACGGCTCGTTTTTTTAAAACACACTCGTGTTATAAGAACCCTTATTATGCAACAGTATCATAAACTACTATTATCATCACAAATAATTTAAATCACAGAAATATCCTCGAAATAATTGCACTGCTAATTAGATAATCACTTATTATATGATCACCAATTAAATCCGTTAAGAAAAGGAAAAAGATTACGCGGAACTAAAGCGATTCGTCGGATATGTGGTGCTTGCCGTTGACGTTCCAAACGAATTGACGTTCAACATGCCCGCGCCGTCCGCTAGACTGACAGCTGTCAAATCTTGTTCCGACGTAATTCTAAAGATTGCGCCAGCAATGCGCCGTCGTAAACAAACTACCACACAACATAAAAAAAATTAAAAACATAAATACCTACTTAAAAATTTACTAAAAGAAAAAAAAATACTACTTCCCTTTTCGTTGAGTATACTGTTCCTACACTGCTCATAATTTCACTATGCCAACAATCTTGAACTCAGTTGTTCAGTAATAAAAAACCAGTAGCTCATTGAAGGTCTTAATTAACCAGTCTTATCATGATACTATTTCACTCGAAAAGATATTATTTTAGTCTCATAAATTATTCATTCAACTAGACATCAATTATCGTGTTAGTTATGATGTTATTTTCAGCAAAATTATCTTTTTTAAACTTATCATATAGAATTTTTAATATAGTTTAATTGCAGTATAATTTAGACAGTGAATATATAACTACACATCATCTTCAATATTGTTTGAAGCAAGCAGTTAGTAATTTTAAAAGCAAATCTATAATCTAAGAACACAAATTTGTTGTTTGTGTTTGTCTGTCTGCTCTTTTTCCATTGTATCAACTAGCGGCCCGTCCCGGCTTCACACGGGTGGACAAAATTCGTTATTTTTTTCTATTATTAAATATTTTTCCGTTAGCGCCATCTAGCGTCCGGTAGACGAACTACTTGCGGTTATCGCGTTGCTATGGTAACGTTATTGAGTCAATGGAAAAAGAGCGGGAAAAAGAGCAGACAGGAAAACACACAACATCTGTGATCTTAGATTATAGTTTTAGTAGTTGGAAACAACATACATACAATCACACCTTTTTCCAGTAGGACTAGGCAGAGATTACTGATTTCCACATTCTACGATACATACATCTCTCGCTACTTCAACTCTCATCAGACCTTACGTTCAAGCTCGTCGATTGAGGGGGCTTTCGATGTAGTCTTTTTAGGGTTCCGTACCTAGAAAGGTAAAAACGGAACCCTTATAGGATCACTTTGTTGTCCGTCCGTCCGTCTGTCTGTCAAGACCCTTTTTCTCAGGAACGCGTGAAGGTATCTAGCTGGTATTTATATCAAATACTCAGGTCTACTGACCCTTGGACTTGTGAAAAAATCACACTTCTAAGCCAACGCAATCAAAAGATACAGCCGCTTATGCCCCAAATTTTCGACACTCGCAAGGGCATCAAAACCAACAGGATACTTTTACAAAACTCAGAATCTTGAAATTTGGTACGAAGCAACGTCTTATAGCACAGATAAAGGAAAAATTGCGAAAACCGTAAATTTTTTGTTACGTCATTATAATAAAAAATATTTTACGGAACCCACGGTGCGCGAGTCCGTCTCGCACTTTTCAGGATACCTTCTATTTGATCCCTGAAAGTTCGACCTGGTCTGTGCAATAGTGTAATTATAATAGTTTAGTGTTTTACTTTTTTATACACGAAAATATAAATAAATGCAAAACAGGAGAATTGTATATAAAATACATTTTATTATAGACGGAAATTTCTTGCAGACGCCCCCCGACGGGAAATAAAAACTTTAGAAAAAACAAACTGGGTGTACTTCCAAAGTAATCATATAAAATAAATGCTTTAACAAACATATCTCAAGAGAAAAAGATATACATAACTACATATTATTACAATATTTTGATTTATTTGGCACCATCTCATTTCTATGGCGAATAATATATTTGACTAACTGACATATTCACGCGTTGCTGTGATATATTAAAACCAAATCTATCCTTTGTCCTAAGGCAGAACAAATACAGGTTAATGAGAAAAAAATCAAAATCAGTTGAGTTCTTTCGGATTTCATCGCCGTCAAATATTGTGACAGGGAATAAATTTACTAAAATTTTGAAAAGCTCTGGCAATGGGGGAAGGGCAATAACCTTTGATTACACGTGTTGACGTTCTCAACCAAATTTTTTTTTAGTTACTATGGAAAATAACGCTAATATATATTCATTGATGTTCAAAGAAAAAGATGCTACAGAAATTAACTTGTTATTTTGTAAATAGCCAATATAACCATAATATATTAATAACTTATGATCATTTGTTATATTTTAGAAAATATGACAAAATATGTCTTTTGCTAAAAAGACACTTTTCCATTTATCAATGTCCTTTTTAAAAAACAATAAAAATGTCTTTACAGTATTCTTCGTCGATTTATTTAGCACGTAGAAATGGAAATAGGCAATATATTACATTAATTTATAATAAATTAAATACAATTATATATCATTATTAATAAAAAAAATGTTCACAAGACACGCAGAACATCAATATGTCATCAACATTATGTATATAAAATGCCTCAGGTGGGTTTCAAACATACGCCTGTGTACGAAGTAGCTACCTACTTACCGTATTCCAAAAACAAAATTTGTTATTAAACACAAACCAAAATTCTTTGTCTCGTCCAGAAAATAAAACACAAAATCCAATAAACACTAATTTTTGAGTTACGCCATTTTGTTTTGTACGCGCCGAGACCGATACAAATGATAAGCGATTCAAATGAAATTCATATCAAATGGCCTTTAGTTGACAATACACTGTATTGTAATTGAGTTTGAGTGCATTTTCATCTGTTTGGTACACGAAAATATTGGCTTATTTTAAAGGGAATAATTTATGTCTGTCTTTGACCGCAAGTGATACTTTAAACTAAAAGGTCCTAAGTCATAGTCAAATATTTTTAATCAGAAACAAATTTTACGTGTCAGTAAATAAAGTTTAATTTGTTTCTCACTTTATTTTAACCACATTCTCATGTATGTCGCGTTGTCGTGACATGGATGGAGTTATTTTGAATATATTATAATATTTATGAATTTTAATGCGCCATCTTCGTTTTTTTGACGTTGATCACAAACGACATCTAGATTGAATTAAATATGTCTCTTTTAGTAAAATGAAGTGGTAATTTTTTAAATGAAGAAGACCTTTTCAGTGAAATATTTATAATAAGTGCTGTAGTTCATCGGTTGATGTCAATTTTTACACAAACAGACCGAGACCCTTGTCGATGAACCACATACGTCAAAAAAATGTGTTTGGAGTATAGTTTAAGAAAAATAGTAATAAGCTTTTTAAAATACTTATAACTATTTATTTTTTACACTTCCACATCTATCGCGGATTTAAATAAAATCTCTTTTACCTGATAAACGACGTGTTTTTTTTAATTTAATCTTGACTTATCGACTCATTAGTCATACTATGATCATGGATCGTGTTAAGGAGTCGAAACGTCAGGATAAAAAACAAAATTAAACGCATCTTTAAATGGTGAATGAAGGTTTTAAATAATAACTCATAACTAACATTGGAATTACAATAAAATCTATCATTACCAGATTTTTATATTTATTGAAAAATATCAAATTTTTAATAGAAAAATAAAAATATTAGAAAAACCTTTTACGTCAGGCGGAAAAGAAATCTAGTTTCCGCTATCCAGGCGACCATTAGATAGAAAGTTTATTTGCTACGACACACACATTCTCAACTCATACATATAACAGTATATTAAATTAAATACTAAATAAATAGACAAACAAAGCTAATAAACACAATAACAAAAAAGATAATAACAAGGAACAAGCCTCAGTGTGAAATTTGTGCCTGTGGGCATATCACTGATTTTCAGCCATCACCCACATATGAAACGCAGGTACCAGTAACTGTGCTGTGAGGTGGAGAACGAGTGTGTGTGAGATTGTGGATCTGTAGTTCTGTGTGTATAAAATGTTGTTAAAAGTTATAAACAATGAGTTTTCATTAAAACAAAGTCCTTATTGAAATCTAACACGTGATTAAGTACTTCTGAACGTCATTTAAGGTTTAACAATAAAAAAATTGCCAAAAACAATTTAGATGTGAATAAAAATAGGCGGAAAAGTCTAAGCATTTATTTTATAAATTGAGATGCCTTTATTCAATAGTAGATTTGAAATAAATTTTGGAAATTGTTTTCAAAAATAAATAACAATATTTTTATTTTTTAATTGTACACTATTGTATTAATGCATCCAATTATCTTATAGTTACAACTAAAAAGCATATCCAATAAATCGATAAGAATTGCCAAACCCAAAAATATCGGTAGCATAACGAGAGGCAAAAATTTATCGATTACACACTAACCGATAGATTAACTCGATAAATGTATGTTACAACCGCCAATTATGAATTTAACCGCACGATATTATCGTCGTGGTTATTTTTTAAGCTATGCCGATAGGGTATCGTTAGATAAAGAAAATTTGACGAAAGTTTAGAACCGGTATAAGAATTATGCGCCTTAAATAATTGTTCATTTAGTTTATGATAAAAAAATTGATGATTAACTTTATATTTCGTATTACTGTCGGCAAACTGCAAAATAGTTTTGGTCCACTAAGGATTTATGTAAATAAATAAATAAAAATGGAATGATTATTTCGATAAAATTAATATGAGTAAATGAAAACAAGGTTGATATGTTGTTGATACATACATATCTAACACTTTCTTTTTTACTATTCTGACAAATAAATATTCTCATCCTTATTCTTACTATATATGTAAATTTACTAGCTGACCCGAGCACGCGTTGCTGTAGATCAGCTATTATAATTTGCAGTATTTTATTATATATTATATTTTAAATTAAAATAAATTAAAAATTAAATTAAAATAAATGTATCCTATGTCCGAGTAAGAACGATTACCTTGAACAGTCACAGAAAACACGATAGATTGCGCACAAAAAAATTATAGCTGTAATTAGATAATTCAATTTAACTCGTCATATTAGCACATATAAACACATAGATTAGGTAAAAATGATAAATAGCTAAAAATATGCACAAATATGTGTTATGTTGTGCAGTGACTCCACAAGAGGTGTCTTGACATCGAATTAAAGATCATTATGACGCAACCAAGAAGAGAACTGCAACAAAAAATACTGTATAGAATTATCACATCACGTCACAGATTATCTAAATCTACACTAATATTATAAAGAGGAAAGATTTGTATTTTTGTATGTTTGAAATGAATAAACTCAAAAACTACTAAGCCGATTTCAAAAATTCTTTCACCATTGGAAAGCTACATTCACGCTGAGTAACAAAGGCTAAAAATTTAAAGAATATTGTCCACCCGTGCGAAGCCGGGACGGGCCGCTAGTTAAGTAAATATTGTAAAATTGTTACCTTTTTTTGTACGAAATAATCTCTGAAACGGGTGACCAGTTTTTAAAAATTCTTGCACCAATGAAAAGCTACATTGGCTGACATAAGGTATATTTGAAAATGTTTGATGCCCAGGGAAGTAGAAGTCAGTTTCTATTTCATATAATTCTTCTGCACGTTTCTGTCACTTAAATTCTCATACATAGATAGAACTATATTGATAAATTTTTGTGTGTTTGTTTGATGGATGGTTTATGTTCGTTCATACTCAGTTTTTCTGTAATCATATTTAAGTAACATACCCTTCTGTATTTTATAAACAATTAGCTGCACCCGGCATGCTTTGCAATGCTCTTATTTGCTGACTTTTTTGCTGACTATACATATAAACCTACTCTAGCATGCATACAACAACAAAAATGCATTCCAATCTGATCAATGATTTCGGAAAGCTTAAGAAACAAATAAACACACATTGATTTTTATTTATATAGATTTATTGAAATTTGATTAGTTTGACGTATATTCGAAAACAGTTAGTGACGCTTATGCAACCGAAAAACATCAACATATAATTTTATATCTTTTTAAATGTTAGTAAAAGGTATTATTTATGTGGAAACGGTAGCGTCTGATACTGTAATTACAAATTTCTTAAATTATTATAATCGTTACTCCACCAAAATTCCGTACAACTAAGTACGAAGTTGTACGGTTAACAGAAAAAAAATTATATTATATTTTATGAGTTAAATCTATTTGCAATTTGTTTTATACCTAACGAGTGATAGATATACGTACAGTCCCCAAAACAGAGAATGATAAATGTATCTGTCAACACTTGCTAACAGTTGTCTGTTCGTTAAACTCAATTATCATCATCATCATCATATCAGCCGTACGACGCCCACTGCTGGACATAGGCCTCCCCCAAGGATCTCCACAACGATCGGTCCTGTGCTGCCCGTATCCAGCGTTTTCCCGGGACCTTAACCAGATCACCATAACCACCTCGTAGCGGGTCTACCCACTGAGCGTCGTCCGGCACGCGGTCGCCATTCGAGAACCTTTCCGCCCCAACGGCCCCGCCCAAACTCAATTATACTATATCAATAAACAAAAAATTAGATAGAGAGCTGGAAAAACATAAGTTTAGACAAATAAACTTTATGATAGTAATATGAAGTCGATGGGTAATTAATTAAAAATGAACAATCATTTAAACAATGCAGTAATATCCATAGGTCGCTGGTTCAGATCCGGCTCGAAGGACCAATGTAAAGGTGAGGCATGCAATAAATAAGTGGACTGTATAAAACTCGATTTTAAATATAACAATTTTGCACGCGTTTTTGTTCCAAACAAACAAAAACGCGTGCGTAAGCGCTGCCGGTCGATAGCTGAGTGAGGAGCGGACAGCGGACCCTCCGCTCGCCGCTCCCGCTGGTGTTAAGACGGCTGCCCCGCCCCTCCCGTTCGTTTCGCGCGTGAACAAAACACTTATAATATTTTCTGTTAATTTTAATCCCAATCAAAAACATAAATGTGAAATGAGAGCCGATTTCAATATTATGATAAATGCCTTGGTTGTTGACTTCAACGACAAAAGAAGTGAGATCTTAATGGGTGCCAAGGTCAATGGTCAGTCCTGAAATGTATTTATAAGTAACAGTATAACATATCATATCTTCTTATAACATAAGATAATGTATTGTAGCCTAAGGTCTGTCTTGGCTAGTTTTCATATATGAATTATAGCCTTCGCAAGTTCTAAACCTACAAGTATTTGTCGGTTCTTATTTTATAATTCCGAAAATTTGGATTGTTGGTAGAAACTAGCGATCGAACATAATAATTCGTTGGTAGGTTTATAAAAACTAGCCAAGACAGACCTTAGGCTACAATACATTATCTTATGTTATAAGAAGATATGATATGTTATACTGTTACTTATAAATACATTTCAGGACTGACCATTGAACTTGGCACCCATTAAGATCTCACTTCTTTTGTCGTTGAAGTCAACAACCAAGGCATTTATCATAATATTGAAATCGGCTCTCATTTCACATTTATGTTTTTGATTGGGATATCATTACTTTTTGTAGGTAAGTACATATCCTCGTAACGCCGTGGGTCCTTTTAAAAGGACAAATTCAAAACTAATTAGGTATTTATGTTAAGCGTTCATAATAGAATCTAATTATTTAAAAATTGCCAGTTTTTTATTTATTCCTTTGTATTCATCTAATTACCTATCTACAATGTAGATAGGTAATGTCGTAACGACACATACCAAATTTGAACTCTCTAGGTCATCTGGAACTGGGTTAGAGTTTTGATCTATAGGTCAGCCAGTCAGTCAATGATAAAAATGAGGATTTTTGGACATTAATATCTAAATAACCGTTTGAGATGCAAGAACGCAAGAGTGGTCAGAGGATGCCCACAAGGGGGAGTTCTATCACCACTTCTGTGGAACCTAGTAGTGGACAGTCTCATTAGAAGATTAAACAAACAAGGCTACACAACCATCCATCGGTTATGCTGACGACCTCACCATTCTCATAAGCGGGAACGCAGAAAACATACTATGTAAGGAAATGCGTTCAGCTCTCCGAATTGTGGAAGAATGGTGTGATGATCACAAGTTATCAGTAAACCCGAGAAAAACAGAACTTATCCTTTTCACCAATAAAAGGAAGTTACCGCAACTTCAACTACCCATTTTTTTCAACACCAAACTCTCCCTATCAACACAAGTAAAATATCTGGGCGTTATCCTTGACAACAAATTGAACTGGGCGAGTCATATCGAAAATAAAACTAAGAAGGCCTGCATAGCTTTTTATCAGTGTAAGAGACTAATTGGTAAAAAATGGGGTCTCAACCCAAAAATAATACTTTGGCTATACACTTCAGTTATCAAACCATTCATAACCTACGGCTCAGGTGTATGGTGGCCCAGAACACAACTGGCCACAGTAAAAACAAAACTCCAAAGCCTACAACGCTTAGCAAGCATTGCGGCAACTGGATGCATGAGAACCACTCCATCAATCGCCCTTGAATACTTGCTCAATCTAAGACCCTTACACCTTGCTATCCAAGAAGAGGCACAGGCCGCCGCACTTAGATTAAGAGCAAATGGACTATGGAAACAAAACATAGAAACACCACACTCAACTGTTCTAAAGGATATTTTAAAAGAAAACCCACTCTTTGAGGCACCTACGGACAGTATACAGTGTCATCATGTTTTCGATCGAAGATACAATATCCAACTTACAGCAGAAAAAGATGATAACTCTGGCACAAGTGAAGTAAGGATATACACAGACGGTTCGAAAACCTCACAAGGCACTGGAGCTGGTGTCTTCTCGAACGACCTAAATATCAAAATCTCGACCACCTTAGATAAACTTAACACTATATTCCAAGCAGAATGTATAGGCATCAACAAAGCTGCACAGGCGGTTGCAGCCAGAGATGTCAGAGACCATAATATCAAAATCGTCTCCGACAGTGCATCCGTACTTCAAGCTCTGCAAAGCAACACCATAACATCTGTCCTAGTACTGGAATGTCACAACACACTCCAGTCCATTGCAAACACAAACAGTGTAACTTTGCAATGGATCAAAGGACATAGCAACTCATTAGGCAACGACGCGGCAGATGAACTAGCCAAAAGGGGTTCAAATAGAACGGTGTATGGACCGGAACCATTACTGCCTATACCCATGGCACAAGTTAGAACATGGCTGCGTAAAAAAAAACAGAGGAAAACCACCAAACAGAATGGAACAATAGTGTAGGCTGTAGGCAAACGAAGAATGCCATTCCGGTGGCTTCGAAAAAGCTTGCCCGCAACCTCACCAGACTAAACAGGGACGAAATCCGTAAATTATTAGGTACTATAACCGGACACAGTCCTCTGAATAAACACCTATTTACCATAGGTGTGACAGACAGCCCTCTATGCAGAGGCTGCATGGAGGCGGAGGAAACGCCACATCACGTGCTCTTGGAGTGCAGGAGTGTGGCTGATCAACGGGCACACTTTCTCCAGTCTCCAAAATCACTACCAGAAGCTTGTAGTAACCTGAAAAGGCTACTCGCCTTCTGGGATCGACTAGGATGGCTGGAGTAAAAGAAGAATACTCAATCACGTACAATGGCCCAATCAGGAGGCTAAGTGCGGAAAATGCCCCGTAAAACTAACTTACTAACTAACTAAACCGTTTGAGATAAGCTTATGAAATTTAGAACACATATGTATCTCGCAAGTCTCAATACATGAGACAAATTTGATAAGTTTATGTGAAATAGTTTTTGATTTATGAGGGGGTCAAAAGTGGCTCGAAATGGTTCGTGTAATATTACACACGGTGCGGCTCGCCAGTTCTGTTTCTTGAACTTGGCTTGACACGCTACCGCGTGTCTAGATTTTCTTTTTATCATTCATTATGACATGAACACGAAAATCATACTACATACCTACATTTACTATGCATTTTTTGTAAAAATAAATAAATGATCCTCAGGAACACATAAACTAACAAAATAACTAACTAATAAAAGTAGATGTCTAGGACTGAAGTCTGCTGTGCAACAGGATGTCCGCCAGCAAGGAGAAATGGAAAATGATCGTGAGGCGAGTAACATCTGCCTCGGCTGAAGACACGACCTCATGACCACGACCGCTCTGGCAAGTGTGTCCCGACGACGAAGAAAAGCAAAATAATTTATTGACGAAGCTTTTCTTTTAATAAGCAACTAAACTTAATTGACAATATATTTTATCTAAAAAGAAATTAAATAATGTTTAGATCAAATAATGAAATAAAAAAATGAACCTTCAAAAATAATACGTTTATACTACGCATCTCTCAAGCTTTGTACTACGCCTGCGCACACAAACACGTATTAACACACGTACATAATGCTTCCTATCTCATTGTCTCCTACGTTAAATCTTATGAATTTTTGTGTCTGTCTCTTTTTACTGCCGCTTTTAAGTTTCAGAGAGACACTGTATAATGCTTCCTATCTCATTTTCTTCTACGTTAAATGTTATGAATTTATGTGTCTGTCTCTTTTTCCTGTCGCGTTTTCGTTTCAAAGAGACAATGTATAATGCTTCCTATCTTATTTTCTCTTACGTGAAATCTTATAAATTTATGTGGCTGTCTCTTTTTAGTGTCTTTTTTTCGTTTCATCGACTTTCAAATCACAACGATGCTAAAGAAGTTTTCCCTTCACAAATTAAAAATGGCAGCTTTGTAATACTAAGTGGCAATTTATTGAAAATGTATATTTACTATACAATACCAGTTATCAGAATACACATGAAGTCTTTGGGACAGTATACACAGCTTGTCGCGTTGATAGTGATTATGTCCAGTATCTATCATTAGTAGCCCTTTACGATACTCATAAGTGTGAAGGGTTTTTTTCGCTTGTTTGTTAAGGTAAGAGAGTAACTGTTTGATGCTGATTGAAATTTGCAGAGAAAGGTTTTGTTGTTAGCAGTTATCGTATCTGGGGGTCGAGGCTAAGGATACCTCTCGCCCCAAAGCGAAAACGAGATAAGGAAAAGAAAGTAGAAAGATAGAGTGACAGCGAACATAGAAAAGAAAGAGTTAGAAGGAGGAAGTGGCGTCGGATTATTAGCCACCTTCGTATACAATCGCCAAAAGGGATTATAAACGAAGGCGCCCAGGGTGCACTTGTCGTTCCCACCGCAGGCACGTGTGAAGTGGGACCTACAATGGGCCGGGCACACGTGGAGGATCTATCCGACTTTGCACCCAAGTGTGAAGGGTTGGCGCTATCCTACTCTTATGGATACCACACCTTTATCTCTAAAGTTACCTTTTTAATTGTAAATAGGTAGGCGGCTGACCGCTATCACGCCTGATGGTAAGCGACGATACGATCTAGGATGTGACGCGCTTGCCTAGAAGATACCTATTGACTTGTGACTTAAGGACCCCTAAGTTGTATTTGTCAGGAAATAAAGACTCAGGCTGACTATTATTTATTTATTTATAACAGCCCACATATCAGACAAAGTAATTTATAATAAAGAACAACTTTAAAAAATTTATGTGCATGCCTGTACCAATTATAAATGTGCACAACATTATATAGACACGACAGCAACTCTACACCTACATGTTCAAAAATACATAATTTGAAATTTTACAAATATAAAGTCTGTATTTTCTTAGCTTTTTCTTACAAGGCTGACTTTGGTGAGACACCCGTCTTTAAGGATCTATTGAATAAAAGGGTATTACAATTAAAAATATTGTAGTCAGAGCTAAGGGGGCTATAATACGAACACATTCTATTTAGCGGTTTGTTCAGGGATACATTGTTTGTGCAATAATATATAATAATAATAAGAGAATAATTGTACCTTGTATTTTAATATTTCAACTAAACTGCTACCAAAAAACCAGTCCATTGGCAAGCCGTTGAAGGCAGCACAAGTCTCTCTTTATTGGATCCCATGGATCAGCTTCAATGGCGCAATGTCTTTTACGCCATAACTTCTAGAGTTCTTAACCGATTTTAATATTTTTTGTGTGGAATCGAATAAACAGGTTTAGGACCAGATTGTGATGGAGCCTGAATTTTGAAATTCGCAAAAATTCCCATCGAAACAAAAAAAAAACTTTTTTTAGGTATTACGTTCCGCTTCGATTTATGGTGCTAGAGTAGCTTTATGCTTAGTGACTGCATCGCCTAGTTATTATTATTATTATACTTATCATGGAAATGAGAAACATCAGTGAAGAGTCCTTAAGACACCTTCACTGGCGGAATTGTGGAGTCACATAACAAACCACTTAAGAAAAGAAGAAGAAAACATCTTGATGCTGAAGGTAGTGCATTAGAAAAATTTCGACAAAGTCATTCTTTAGCAGTACTTAAACTTGTTTTTATAATCGTGTACTTATTACAAAATAATTTATATGTTTTTAAGAATAAATATAAAAAACTTCTCTGCTTTTGTTCCTGTCCCTACTTTTTAGGTGGCGTGAGCCGGCGGGCATTTTGAGCTTGAATTTTTTCCCAAAAAAAAAAACAAGTCAGTCAGTCTGTTTAGAACGAGTAACTTTTTTATCTCATTTTCTTTCGCTTTTTTTCTCGAAACTCGGATGCTGTAGAACCAGGCATACATATTAATGTTGCATCACTGGTTTTTTAACCTTCAGGCGTTATGTAGTTTTTGTATCATTAAAAATGTGAAATTGTGTTCTATTCGAATAATTTTTTAAAGGAAATTTGTGTTAAGAACACATCTCAATATCGCCTTAGTGGTTGTATTAGCTTAACTTTCAGCTACTACTTTTACGATTAAAGATCACTATCAAATTAAAGGCATTTAAATACTCTTTTTGGTTAGTAGTAGGATTTGTTTTATGCCTAGCTAATTATCAGCATCTTCTTCTCAAGTTGTTCACGATTGTAAAACATTGTGTTCCATCAGTTAAAGGTTATAGCCAGTTCCTTCGCGGGTAAGAGTTTCGAATGCTGCAATCTCATCAAATAATGTGAAGTTTATTTCGATTAAAATTTTTATATTACCTACAATTGGCACTGTGTCCTTTTCCAACACATTGTGTTTCAAATACTTTACATGTGTGTGCGTATATATGCGTGTCCGTTTGTGCGTGTGTCTGTATTGATCCATGTTACATGCGTATGTGTGTGTGAGGGAATGTGGGTTGACCATCACATAAGTCAGGTGAAATAAGGCCCAAACACTCTTCCATTGTAAATAACAAAAGCTAACGGTAGGTTTGCGTTAATGCCCTGGACACCTATCAGGAATCACTAAGTATATTATTATCAAGTTTTAGAAACATTCATAGGTAAGAGAAGATGGAAACACCGTAGAAAGAATTACCCAAACACCATGAGAACTCTATAATATTCACAGCCTTTTTTCTTAGCCATTCATTTAAGCTTAGTGTCTAAGTCTATATCGCTACATAATCTAACATTGACTAAATACAACGAAATATAATATATGAATTCCCAATCTATTCAGATTGGGAGCTCTGGCTTGTTTATAAAAAACTTAAATATTCGGTCATCTATACTAATATTATAAAGAAGTAAAGTTTGTGTGTTTGTTAAATTGTAAGGGGTAATCTCGGGATCTACTGAGCCGATTTTAAAAATTCTTTCACCAATAGAAAGGCACATTATTGCTGTGTGACATAGGCTATATTGAATGCTAGAAAAAATTTAAAGAATTTTGTCCACCCGTGCGAAGCCGGGACGGGCCGCTAGTTGGATATAATCTAGATCTAGCACTAATTAATAACCTAGCACTCCTGGTATGCTTGTTAGGACGAATCACACTAGTTCTAACTCACAAGGTTATTTTGTTTTATTATAGGGCTCCCATGGCGACTTTCTAGTTCCATCATCATGCTGCTTTGTTGTGTAACAATGCAAAATATGAAAAAAAAATACTTGGAAGCTGCGACCAGACCACCATCTCAGTACATTAATTTATTGTTTCAGTCTAAATAAAATAAAATGCAATATATAACAATTTTGATTTATATAAGTTTAAACCGTTAGGGTCTTGCCCCTTTTAAATATTAGATAACATTTCTTAATTTATTGTCTACAACAACTTATATATTTTTCTCTGAAGGTACTTACAAAACTAAAATTTTGACATAATAATAATAATGTTTATTACATTCACACCAATTAGCCTAGCCCAAAAGGAGCACTATAAGGATTGTGTTATGGATACTAGGATAACGGATAGACAAACATATATGATACATAGATAAGAAATACCCATGACTCGGGTACAAATGCTTCATTCATTTTTCATCACACAAACATCTGCACCTTCCGGGACTCGAACCCAGGACCGTCGGTGCAAAAGGCAGGATTTCTACCGTTGCACCAAACATCATATTGTGAAGGTAGTAGAAAATATATGACGACCAATCACTGTGTTTGGCAGAAAAAAGCGCTTGCGAGCGCTTGCCAGCGCTGAAAAACAAACTATGCAGTTTTCGGCCAGGACACGTTTGCTAACTTCAGTTGCGTTGACACAATCCGCCATTTTGCTTATTATCGCTTAGCGATCGCCATTTTTCTTACAAGCGCCCTCAAGCGCTTTTTCTGCCAAACACACGGAATGCCTTAGCGATCCTGTAATCACATTTCCTGTAAAGAAAGAAACGTCAGGATTATTCCACTATGTTCGCAGAGGCGCGTAAAGATGGTTTTCATGCCATAATCAGAAAACGCTGTGCGGCGTTGCTACGTAGAACACGTAATAGTCCCAACAGCATCCTGAAGGCAGTGATTGATCGAGGGGTCTCTATACTGCTGAAACATTGGTTGCGCCTGCATACGAAGCCTTCGGCACCTGCGCGTGCCCATTAACTGATTTTATTTTTATGTACTAACATAGTTTTTAAGGATAATTATTACTAAAATTCTATGGACTACCTTTGGTCTGAATTAAAAATATTATTATTATTATTAAATATAAATTATGCGCAAAAAAACCGTAATCAAGTTGTTTTATTTCATTGTATCAGTCTGCTTAGCTTCGACCTGCCGTTGAGCTCGTGGGGCCATTGTTGACTTTCACCACGTAACTTCGAGGCAATTGGCCCGAAAGCCCTTCAAAGATGGAGGATGCCCAGGTGCATTTGGGCATCTCCACAGACGGGCAAGGCCAGCGACGGACCGCCCATCCGCCAGCTGGCTTTGCAGGGATGAGGTAGGCATCTTCCACCTGCGCCATTGAGAGTCCCCAAGGTCCCAAACGAACTCTTCTTATTGGCTCGGTTTGATTGTTGTAGTGTCTCGTCGTTGTTGTAAAGAGAATCTATTCCAGTCAGAGGGCTGTGTATAAGCTTTCAAATATGCAAAAATCATTTGAGTTAAGATTTAACTTAAGACTTAATTTATGTAATGTTAAGGTTTAATTTGTATAATGTTAATTGTACAAATAATGACTCAAACTCGACAGTAACGTTTGCATATCAAAAACTTATAGCCTTTCATGGGTAATTAGTAGTGAAGAGTGGGTAATTGCGAACACCTAAGGGAGAATTGAAATAAAAGAGAAGGAGTCAAAGTTATGGATGTTATTTATTGTTGAAAGTTTTCTTAAATTAATAAAGCTTAAGGTCTCACAGTCAACGTGGATGAATTTTCAGTAAAAAATCAAATACTTATAAATAAACAAAACCTTGGTGTTCGGGATTACCCACAGCACATGGGGTAATTACGGATAGTCTGATTTCTATTATTATTAAAATCATTTCATGAACTTTCACTCATCATGAGTATTGCATTTGTTTCATTTTACCCAATCGTCATTGGGAGGATCTTTATGTTTTTCGTCAGAATGTCAAACACCTATTCCATTTTACTCAAATTGTTGAAAAATAATAAATTCAACATATTTTGTACATCGAGCGCGTTGTCACTTTACTGCTGTTTATCAGACTTTGCATTCGGGATCGACTTCCGATTGCATTACTTAGAATATGTTTCCACCCCGTCTAACATAGCCAAATATGGGTGTTCGCAATTATCTAGCGTTCGTATTTACCCACTCTCCCCTAATAGTAAAATTATTATATTAACAGTACTGTCTGCATTTAACCTTAATTCTATTTTTAACTCGGTAGACTTACTTATGAATAAAAGATGCTTTAAAACAAAAGATTGAAGAATAACAAAACAATTAACGCCTACACCATAAAACATGGCATCACTCTTCTAAGAATCGAACATTTCTGTATATTACCTAAGTCTCAAAAATGATTTTTCCATCACAAATAAAAAAAAACTCAACCAAAACTCGAAGCTACAGCCGGCGGCACTAAATCATGATGCCCCATACAGAATTCCTCAATTTTTATTCGGATACATTAATATGTCGAAAAATAATGCAGGAATCGGTGCATCAATTAAAATATTAATTAGGAAAACTGTAGAGTCGACTTGTTTAATTTTTTTCTGCTGGTACAAACGAATTGTTTATTTTTTTAATGGTTTGCCGGCTTTGGTTTAATGAATAGTTAGAACAAACTCCGGAATATGCATAATGTATTATAGCCTTAACTTTTATTATTATAAATAAGCTTAAACTCTAGCTTACTTTCTTCGGAACACTTAAAGTTGTCTCTTTTTATTATATTATGTCATCAAACAGTAATTGTACATTGACGTTAACAACTTATATTACATACATAGATTTTAGACCTTAAGTCATGCCATCAATCATGGTAATGGGAGGTAAAATCAAATAAATATACAAAAATATAAAATATATAATAATAAATATACAGGTATCTAATAATAAGTTATTTCAACAAACAAATAGCAAAAAAAGAATGTGTGCATTTCACACGTGGTAGAAGTGAAACCTTAAAAAATAATACGTACACGTATTCAAAATAACGCGGTTGTTGTGATGTCTTCTCACAAGCTTTGTACTACGCATGCGCAGACAAACACGTATTAACACACGTACATAATGCTTCCTATCTCATTTTCACCTACGTTAAATCTTATGAATCTGTCTCTTTTTAATGTCACTTTTTCGTTTCATCGACTTTCAAATCACAACGATGCTAAAGAAGTTTTCACTTAAAAAGTATTTTTTTTTATAGTTTACGAGTAAACAAAACCTAAGTTCACTTTTCAGTCTAGGTCTATTGCAACACCACTTAATAATAATTACTATATTTGCGTAAGATCTTTAAACTATAGAATGTGGAGATGATATTGTAAAATTAATGTTTAAAAATGTAAAATTAAAATGTATTTTAATGTACTTTGCTATTTCTTTTGTAACAAATATAGATGTGAACTATTTCGTTACCGTTTGGAATGTTGATAAATAGTAAGATAATATTACTAACATATTAAACTCATATCATGGATGTATTATTGACGTGATAATGTCTTATAAATCGATGAACGCTGGCTGCACGCACGAAAAAGTGTAACGTTCCACCTGAGCCGAGCGAGAGCAACCGAGAACGCGAAACAAGCGATAGAGAGGCACGATCGGCCTAAGCGTTCGGCTTGTGACGCATCTATCTCTCTTCCACTTCATGAAGTGAAAAGTTAATGTCGTTTCCATTGTTTATTACAACAACTTAATGTAAAATCAAAAAAGAAACCATTTTTTTTTTTTTTTTTTTTTTTTTTTTTTTTTTTTTTTTTTTTTTTTTTTTTTTTTTTTTTGCCTGTAAAGTCGGTTTTACGGGCGAAGATTTTACGTGACAACGTCTTTTTCTCGGTAGAATATTTATTGATATGAATATAATTAAATTGCACAATGCGCGCGGCAGACCGATCATAGTTGAGTGGGAGAGAGACGCAAGGCATTCGGCGGGCCTCTCTCTCGTTCGGTGACTCATCGTAACGTTACCGAGCGTTACACTTTTTCATAAGTGACTCCCAGCCGCAACCTAATTTAAGACGTTGTCACGTCAAAAAATTCAATTTACTACTTCTTTGTATTATACAAAATAACGATAATTCAGTGATAATAAGGGGCCATTCATTTATTACGTAAGACGATTTAGGAGGAGGGGGTCGACCCTGTCTTTTTTTTCTTACAAGGGGGTGGGAGGGAGTCTCGAAAGTTCTTACATAAGATCACAAAAATGCGCAAAGTTCAAATGATACTTTGAAAAAGCACGGGCAACCGCGCGAGTGCCGAGGTTCGCTCGGATGCGTATGGTTAAAAACTTCATGGCCGTATTTCCAATTTTGACAGAGAAAAAGCTTTAGCTTTATTCAAGGCGAGGCAAAGAAGTCTTGTGCCGCATCAGGGCTGATGTCGAATGGGTGAACGTTGACAACGTCATGATCCTGAATAACCAACTAGAAGCAACACCTATTATTAGAGATGTTCCAGTGTCAGATCCAATTTCCGACTGGGTTTTGAGCCCCTGGACTGAAAATCTTATGTAGGTAAAGGTTAATTATTAAAATGAAAGTATTTTTCTACCAAATAATAAAAATATTATTACCTTTGTAAGTACAAATAAACATTTCTAAAAAATTGTTACTTTGAAAATAAACATCAAAACAAACCAAACGTGTATTCATTTTTGTCTTTAGATTCTTACGTTATAAATATTAAACAGGGGGGGAGGGGGTTGACCTATTCTTACTTTTTCTTTTAATAGGGGGGGAGAGGGTCAAAAGCTAGCAAAATAGTCTTACGTAATAAATGAATGGTGCCTAATACAATTCAATTCAATAATACAATTAATACCTACAATTATGCAATTTTTCATCAATGTTTTCTTATGACGCTATCACGTAAAATTATCGACCCTTAAATTGACTTTACAGACAACCAAATTTTTTTCTAGTTAAAATTATTGTGTGATATTAGTAAAATGTGTAAAATTTTATTTAAAAGAAATGTGAAAATAGTTGTTATTTTGACTTTTGTCTGTTTAAGCTTTCATTCATTTTAAATAGGTTTAGCACCATTGAATATCCATCAAACGACTATTCTAATACGCACGATATTTCAAACATGTTTTTTGTTAGTTTTCATTATAATAATTGTATTTTACTAAAAACTTGAAATGTATAAAAGCGATGTATTTTAGGTAGAGGGTGCCTTTTGCTCCCGACTGTTAAAGCGCACTAATCAAGAAAACCTGAAAAAAAAAATGCGTTTATCGTTCTATTTTGTTTTATTGCCACCCTGATTATCATATTTGTGTATCTTTTCATTAAATATATATTTTTCTTACAACTAATTATTCTTGCCATTTTCAGCAATCCATTCTCAGTAATATTTGAACAACAAAACTATAGTACTACTATATGTTACAAGAGATAACTATTTTATAAAAAACAGATGAAAAAAAAATGTCTTAGACAGTTAAGCTACTCCACACATTCCATAACCGTCGATTCATCACCAATCAATCAAAGCACGTCTCTCGATCGATAAATTTCATTTTTTTTCTCAGAATGTAGTGTATTATTACGCCAAATAACGGCTCTGGACTTGTAATTAACTTAATCTATTGATCTAGCGGTTATAGATCTCTGTATGCACCTTATTGATCGCGATGCAGGATCTCAATCAATGTCAAGATGTTTTTGTTTTAGTTGCAATTTATCAGGTGAGGTAATAATTTATAAAATATAATTATTTCAAACCTACAATTATTAGATACCTACCTTGTTTAATCGCAATAGAAGAGCGGTAACTTCCTTATACTATTTTTTTTTTAATGGGTTTGCTTTTGATCCCAAGCAAGCCCGGGGGCCAAGACATATTCCACGATAGAACCAGCTAACCCAGAAAGTGCCTATTCACCCTGGCTTAAAAACAGACGGGTTATAAGTATTCGGAAATACAGACGTAGGGAGGAAGTTCCACTCCTTTGCGGTGCGCATTATAAAAGATGTTGAGAAGCGCTTGGTGGGACAGGTAGGAATAGCAACCAAGAAAGTGTAGCCCGCAGTGCTTCTGGATGTCCGATGGAAAAAAGGAGATGGCGGTATGAGCACATGCAGCTTCTGAGCACTCTACAAAGTACATTAATAATATTTCTTACAATTAACAATTAATCTTTATATATATTACCACATATTTATTGTAAATAAATGGTTTTGTAATTGAAAGAAATATTTTACAATTTACAATTATAACAGAACCCCGTGTTTGAAATTTTTATTTCTATCATGACAGCGATGTAAAATTTTGAAAAGCTTTGACTAGTCTTGCTGGGTGTAATTGTGTTTTATTTATTTTTGTTATAATTTTGTGTGTAACTGTATTTTTTTAATGTAATGTGCTTTATTTTATGTTTGTAATTTGTTTTCCAATAATGCCTAATGAATTTTTGATTATTATTAACTTTTTAATTCATTATTTTTCCTTTTTTTATATTTCTAATGATGATTGTGTAATATAATGAATATTATGTACGCCTTAACTGTGGTGCATATCTGAACAAAAAACAAAATGTATATTTAATTAACAATTAATTAATATGTACCATGTGGCAGTACTGATTAAATAAATAGATATATTGCCCTCTGATGTTCAGCAGAGTTGAATAGCAACCAATCTTCACACTCAACTCAACACTCACACTCACTTATATCACATAAGGCGACTAATGACACTGGAGGTAAAGCCATTCGTCTCCTATAAACCATAAAGTGTGTAGCAGTCTTTTCAAAGTTATTTTACTGCAACTCCAACGCAACTAAGCTTGGAGGTAATGGTAAATT
Source organism: Calamotropha paludella (assembly GCA_927399485.1). Taxonomy (NCBI): domain Eukaryota; kingdom Metazoa; phylum Arthropoda; class Insecta; order Lepidoptera; family Crambidae; genus Calamotropha; species Calamotropha paludella. Next base: position 7,061,004 of record OV656830.1, on the reverse strand, counting down.
TTGGGAGGAGGCTTCAATTCAACAATGGACATATTAGAGCTGAAATAATGATAATATGATAATTTAGGGGTCTTCAAGTCGCGAGTGGATAGGTATCTTCTAAGCAAGGATCACATCATCGCTTACTTTTATTTTTTATTTTTATTACAACTAGCTAACCTGGCCACGCGTTGCTGGTATAACCCGGTCACGCGTTGCTATGGTAACGTTATTTTTTTAAACTGTTATTCTTAGGCTTACGGTAACTATATATGGTAACAAACACACAAAGTATTATCATAATATATTGTACTGATAACAAAAAAAAATATCCATATAAAATCAATATTAATCTAATTTAAATAACTGAATTTTAGTTTAAGAATTATCTTGATATTTATTTGTGTATTCTTAATGAATTACACAAATGTAAGTTGCTATTGCCTTATAGGTTTTGAGCACGGTATAGTATATAGGAAAAAATCGGTCCTTAAAAGAATATTATGATATTATTTTTACATTCACACCAATTAACCTAGCAAAGTAAGCACTGTCGAGAGACATACATATATGTTACATATATTTATAATAATCAAAGAAATGTATGTAAATATTCATGAGTCAAAAATGCTCGTATTCATCCCTTCCGAGACTCGACCCCAGGACCTTCGGTACGAAAGGCGGAATCGCTACAGTTGCACTAAACGATCGTCAAATCAAATACATTTTAGTCCCACCATGATCGGCCTTTTAATGCCCCTACTGACTGGTTATCGATCGATTATCGATTGATCAAACTAATATATCGATTAATTTATGTCTCGCTTTGTACCGACATATTACTTGGCGTTTTTTATTAGGTTTACTGGCGATCAACAATTCTTTTCGAGTTATCTCTTAAAATCTCTTTATCTCTCGAGCAAAATTTTATTATGTAAATAAAACTGTTACTCAAGAAATTATTACAAGAAAAATATTTTACTTGTCTCAGATGCACGCAGGACTCAAATCCACATCCTCCGATATCCTGGCGACTATTTTTCCAATGAGCTACCGAGACCTTGACAAATCCGTTGAATTTTTCTAAGTATTTCTCGGTGACGATATAGCGCTGTTTCTTCGTATTATAGGAACTAAATACTGAACAATCGATAGAGAAGGAACATCTATGTTATAATTTTATTTTTTGTCGTCTCGGGGTTTATCAGCTGATTTTTATATCCAAAAAAAATATAAGAAAAAAGCAAATTTTTTTCAGTAATAATTTCTTTATTTTGCCAAAATTAAATGTTTTATTTAAGAAACCAAAATCAGTTTTTTAATGGCCCTACTATTGACGCATAGGCATATATGTATAAAGAAATAAAAATTGATTTGATTCATTATTTTAATAGAAAAATGCTAGAAAATATCAACTGGGCTCACAAGTTATCACAGGCGAAATACGAACCCATTATCTATGGATGTGAGGTCCAATACTCTCAAATTTGATCTACCGTGCCTTGAGAACACCTGTCGAAATTTTCAAGTAATTTTTACGCTGTAGGCCAACGTTGTCTCATTAAAGAGAAGAACATCTTCTCGTATTCTAAAGAAACATATTTGGGTCGTTCTTCTTTTTTACCCACAGTGAAACGACTTTTTTCTGTTTTTTTTTTGGTTTTTGAACTATCCATAATTGTGGGTTTTGTGTGGAATTTAAAAGAAATTGCATCTGTGTTGTCATTAGGACTAATTAAAGTTTCCTTTGCGGCAAATATAAATTCTTTTTTAATGTTGGTTTTTAAAAAAAGCATGTGACAGAGTGGCCTTTTTCTGTGGAGACCATATTTCGGTTTACCACTCTGTCACGGCATTCTACGGAAAACAAACGAAAAAATGTGTTGGTTGTAAAAAATGAAAAATTACATAATGTTAATAGATAAGAAAAATATGGACGTTTATTCGAACCGAATTAAAAAACCGTAAATATCAATACTCCAACGAGATGCCATAATAAGATGAAGGACAGACCATTGTCGGTAAAAAAGTAGAACGACCCATTTACAAATGTTTGGAAAATCAAGAGAAAACAGACATTTAACTTCATGATTTTTATTTATTTTATCAATACTAATAATGTAAAATTATTAATTATTTTAATAGAAAAATGATTTGATTTATATTAGTCTTTCAATATAAAAAAAATCCGTTTACACAAGTGAAAACTTCCAACACTAAACCGTAACATTCACCAAAGAAAACTATCTCACAAAACGATAAGAAACATCTTATTTACTTACATTTTAATCAAATAATTAAATCAGGAGTTATATTACTAACACAAGCCTTATTCTGCGAACTCAACTCGCGTGCTTAGTTTGCGTGATAAAAGGTAATTATCCGCGGTCAGATATTCCTTTCCCACTCGTGTACATACATATGTTTTTTTATTCTTTACCTTTTCTTCCCTTTGTTTTTATGTGAACATCATTACGTAGATATATAATCCTTCAAGGTTTACGTGACAATTTTTTTTTTTGCTCACAATAGTAACAGCCATGTAATTTTGTGTTATTAACTCACAACATCAAATGTCGAAAAAGGTTTTATGAGAAATCTTCTTTTTAACCTGTAAATTGTTAGAATTTAATAACTTCTTAGTAAAAATGGTTTTATAACATCGTATTTGAGTTCAATTTCAATTGACAATTGTATTGGTAGATATGAACTTTATTATATCATATTTTTTTTATAGAAAATTACTTAAAAAAATTGACTCCTTTCACAAGTTATTTCCAAGCGGGTGTCGAACCCGCAGATTGGGAGAACAGAGGATCGGACATCCTAAGGTTGCCGGTTCGAGTGAGACTTGGCAATAATGGGTTTAAGATAGCACTAAAAGTGCAAAAATTTAAAAATATTGTAAAGCTGCAGAGTTTGTTTGTTTGTTTGTTTATTTGAACGCGCTAATCTCTGGAACTACTGGTCCAATTTGAATGATTCTTTCAGTGTTGGGTAGTCCATTTATCGAGGAAGGCTATAGGCTATATATATTTTTTTCATAATTAGGGATCCGTAATGAAATTGCTATTTTGTAACACAAGCTGTAAAATCAAAAACCTATTTTTGCGTGCGCTGCAAAAACTATTGACAATAGGACAAAATGATGTACTACGGGTTTGTAGATCCCATTAAGACCTACAAAAAAGCCCGCGAGAACATATATCTAGCTATCATGGTTTAACCACAATAACCGATTTTGTGTTCAAAATAATTATTAAATCGTCTGAAGAAAAAAAAAACTACGTTAAATATGTATCGTAATATTAATCTTTATCGAAATTAAGCATTATGTTATCAAAAGTATTTATGTAGAAGTAAAATACTTTTTGTTTCATCTCAATCGGATATTTCGTTTAAAAGTTATCACGTGTGTAAGATGTCAAGAGTTGGTACCTATTAATGAGTTATGGGCCATTGAGTTTTTTATCAACATAAAATCCTGTAATAATCTTTTTCGAAATATATTTGTTGATGATTGTAAGTATAAGATCTTTGAAGAGTATAATAAAAACATTTCTAAAATAACTCTGCTAAGGAAATCCACGCGCGCTTGATGCAAGCAAGACAAGACGCATGCAAAAGTGTCGGGCTCTCATTGTTATCTACACTAATATTATAAGGAGGAAAGATTTGTATTTTTGTATGTTTGAAATAAACTCAAAAACTACTAAGCCGATTTTAAACATTCTTTCACCATTGGAAAGCTACATTCACGCTGAGTAACATAGGCTATATTTAATGATAGAAAAATTTAAAGAATTTTGTCCACCCGTGCGAAGCCGGGACGGGCCGCTAGTTTTATTATATGATGTAACTAAAAATTTACGGTTTTCGCAATTTTTCCTTTATCTGTGCTATAAGACGTTGCTTCGTACCAAATTTCAAGAGTCTGAGTTCACTGGAAATACTCTGTAGGTTTTGATTCCCTTGCGAATGTCGAAAATTTGCGGAAATTTGCGACATAAACGGCTGTATTGATTGCGCTGGTTTGATTTTTTCACAGCTCCAAGGGCAGTAGACCTGAGTTTTTGATATAAATTTCAGCTTTATACCTCCCCGCGTTCCTGAGAAAAAGGGTCTTGACAAACAGACCATACGGACGGACGGACAACAAAGTGGTCCTATAAGGGTTTCGTTTTTTCCTTTCAAGGAACTGAACCTTAAAATGGTAAAAACCAGCCTCACCGCTGCATGCTGTTGAACAAGTTTCCTCGTTGGACAGCTATAATTAAACGTTGACCGAAAAAGCTGCCAGATCTTTTATCCCCAATAGCTTTTATTAAACAGGCGGACATTTCCTGAAAAAGAGCTATGCTTTCGGGCCCCATGACCCCATAGTCTCCTCACCAAAGGGAACAAAGATGTAACTGCTTACAAGGGCTGCATACTTTCGAACTTTACGACTTTCTGCAGCTGCTACAGCAGGCCCTGGCTTCCTTCGCCGTAGCTACATGTGATGGTGCCAGAGTGCACAGGTCGCATCCCAAATCATTGATAAACTTTCTTCGCAAGGAAACAAATGTATGTACACATTTGTAATTATGTTGTGTTATGGATACTTATGTATTCGAGCCGTTCTTATGAAAAATACAATAAGTAGGTGGCAGCTACTTTCGAAATAATTGCGATTAAAGATTTAATTTTTGTTTTTTTGTGTATCATCGTAACTAGAATAGCTATTGAATTGAAACTTTTACTATACGACTATAAAATGAAGCGAATGTAGTATATTATATTTGTACATACATTTGTATGTAAATTATACGGAAGTCAATTTGCCCAATAACTCTAATTATTGCACTTATCGTAAGGAGTGCAGTATAATAATACAAAGATATTGAATATTTATTATAGTAATTAAATTTATATAAATATCCATGACTCTGGTACAAATGCTCGTATTCATAACAGACATCTGCCCTTTCCGGGACTCGAACCTAGGACCGTCATGCGAAACGCACCAAGAGGTCGTCAAATAAAATAAATTGTACAATGTTATTCATCTAATAATTTAATTTTAAACTAGTCTTAGATGTTAAATTAGTAATTTTTTATATCGAAAGAATTTATTTCTGAAATTTTAATTATTACTAGAAAATATTTACGTTGAATCCGTAACCTATCCGGGCGGTTTCTCTTAAAATTAAGCTACTGAGATCTTCATGGGTCTGTTCTATTGTTTTTTATAGTTTTTTATGCTATTCATTCAGTTCAATTAATTTTCTTAAATTTGTCGTTTAGTCCCTGTATGTTATTGCAATGTTCAGAGATACTTACTTCAAGTAAGTACAGATACTTGTTGACTTTGTTGTAATCAACGAAAAAATTATATCTTAACACTATTAGAATTGTCATAACATTTTTTTTGTGGATTATGTACGGTGACGACGTATTATATTGTAAATGTCGTTACTTCTGTTAAAGCTGACGAGTTTCTTGCGCCCATTCTTCTTGTCAGTTAAAATACGTCCTAAATGGGTAGTAGGTAAATATGTTGGACGATTCAAATCAACTTATTTTTAAGTGCATTTGAATAAAGTTATTTTCATTTCATTTTATTGTGGCAATGGCCCGTATAGCGAGAGGCTACGGGTTCAATTCCCGATTCAGGTCAGACACTTGGAACAATTTGTTTTTTTTCTATTAAAAAATCCTTTCGATAAAAGAATCCTTTTATTTCGAAATACCAGATACAAATTCTTCAAACCAATTTCCCTTTCACCCACTATTTCCAGAAACCATCAATCAAGTTAAAAAAAACACACACATAGCCTCAATTTGGGCCGTTCAAATCCTTTGTAGAAATAAAATTTAATTGTGCATAATACCACGGCCCAAGGCGGTGATTACGAGAATCGAACCCGCGAACTCGACGGCATAACTCAGCGTTAGTTGCACTGAGATATATAGGGTTTCATAATTGTTTTTTTGTTAGAATTAACAATATATCACGTTTTTTGCGATGCAGTTATAAAAATACAAAAAAAAGCCGTTGTGTGTACTGATGTACGCACGTAAAAAGTTATACTTCTTTATCGTTACTAAACAAAGATAACTAAAAATTTGCCCCCGTGTGCTCGTATTCTTTGTATGTGAAAAGAAAGATAAATTTGTAAATTATATATTGATCAGTTAGAAGCGTCAAAAGATTAACAAATTTCCTATATATCTGTATACAGAATCAAGTAATATATCAAAAACCATTAAAATAAACTGTTTAACCAATAGTAATGTCAAATAATAATAATTTATATTACAAACAAATAAAAAGAATACATACTGACAGTTAACCTCAAATCAATAAACGCACTTAAAAAAGTTTATAAAATAAAAACCACTTTTAAATAAAGTTGTTATATTGTCACTACATAGTATAAAACAAAGTCGCTTTCTCTGTCCCTATATCCCTATGTATGCTTAAATCTTTAAAACTACGCTACGGATTTTGATGCGGTTTTTTTTATAGTTAGAGTAATTCAAGAGGAAGGTTTATATGTATAATACATGCATAATATAGTAGAGCATTGCATCCGTGCGAAGCCGGGGCGGGTAGCTAGTTGTTATTATATAATATAAAATTGTTATTATAATTTTATATAAATTAATTTTAACTACCATATATAATTTAAAATCACACACACACCTACACATTCATAATTAGTGGCCAACTTCATCCTGCTGGTTTATTCTATGTCGCTTTTGCGGCCAACTTCACACTGTAACTTTTGTGCTGCAGTGAGGCGCGCGCATCGTAAAATTTGACTACCAACATTTTTTCATAACGCGCCTAAAGATAAAAGAAGTATAACTTCATAAACAAAAGATACGTAATTTCTCTTTATATATTTTTTTATACAAGAAAAAGATTAGATTTATAATTTTTATATATTTTATGCATTTTCAATGCGATCTTATAAGATAAATTATTATAATAGAAAAATACTAGAAAAAATCGACTCGGGTCACAAGTGAATCTCAGGCGGGAATCGAACCCGCAACCTTTGGAAATCCGGTCCAATGCTCTCCCAATTGAGCTACCGAGCCTTGCGAACACTCGTCGAAATTTTCTAGTACATTCCTGATTTTACGCTGTAGGCCAGCGTTGTTTCATCAATGAGAGGAACATCCTCTCGTATTCGAAAGAAACATTTTTACAAATGTTTGGTCAATCGATTAAGATGAAACAGCCATGTTAGATTTATAATTTTTATATATTTTTTATGCATTTTCAATGCGATCTTATAAGATAAATTATTATAATAGAAAAATACTAGAAAAAATCGACTCGGGTCACAAGTGAATCTCAGGCGGGAATCGAACCCGCAACCTTTGGAAATCCGGTCCAATGCTCTCCCAATTGAGCTACCGAGCCTTGCGAACACTCGTCGAAATTTTCTAGTACATTCCTGATTTTACGCTGTAGGCCAGCGTTGTTTCATCAATGAGAGGAACATCCTCTCGTATTCGAAAGAAACATTTTTACAAATGTTTGGTCAATCGATTAAGATGAAACAGCCATGTTAGATTTATAATTTTTATATATTTTATGCATTTTCAATGCGATCTTATAAGATAAATTATTATAATAGAAAAATACTAGAAAAAATCGACTCGGGTCACAAGTGAATCTCAGGCGGGAATCGAACCCGCAACCTTTGGAAATCCGGTCCAATGCTCTCCCAATTGAGCTACCGAGCCTTGCGAACACTCGTCGAAATTTTCTAGTACATTCCTGATTTTACGCTGTAGGCCAGCGTTGTTTCATCAATGAGAGGAACATCCTCTCGTATTCGAAAGAAACATTTTTACAAATGTTTGGTCAATCGATTAAGATGAAACAGCCATGTTAGATTTATAATTTTTATATATTTTTTATGCATTTTCAATGCGATCTTATAAGATAAATTATTATAATAGAAAAATACTAGAAAAAATCGACTCGGGTCACAAGTGAATCTCAGGCGGGAATCGAACCCGCAACCTTTGGAAATCCGGTCCAATGCTCTCCCAATTGAGCTACCGAGCCTTGCGAACACTCGTCGAAATTTTCTAGTACATTCCTGATTTTACGCTGTAGGCCAGCGTTGTTTCATCAATGAGAGGAACATCCTCTCGTATTCGAAAGAAACATTTTTACAAATGTTTGGTCAATCGATTAAGATGAAACAGCCATGTTAGATTTATAATTTTTATATATTTTATGCATTTTCAATGCGATCCTCTCATTGATGAAACAACGCTGGCCTACAGCGTAAAATCAGGAATGTACTAGAAAATTTCGACGAGTGTTCGCAAGGCTCGGTAGCTCAATTGGGAGAGCATTGGACCGGATTTCCAAAGGTTGCGGGTTCGATTCCCGCCTGAGATTCACTTGTGACCCGAGTCGATTTTTTCTAGTATTTTTCTATTATAATAATTTATCTTATAAGATCGCATTGAAAATGCATAAAATATATAAAAATTATAAATCTAACATGGCTGTTTCATCTTAATCGATTGACCAAACATTTGTAAAAATGTTTCTTTCGAATACGAGAGGATGTTCCTCTCATTGATGAAACAACGCTGGCCTACAGCGTAAAATCAGGAATGTACTAGAAAATTTCGACGAGTGTTCGCAAGGCTCGGTAGCTCAATTGGGAGAGCATTGGACCGGATTTCCAAAGGTTGCGGGTTCGATTCCCGCCTGAGATTCACTTGTGACCCGAGTCGATTTTTTCTAGTATTTTTCTATTATAATAATTTATCTTATAAGAAAAAGATTAATTTGTCTTAAGTGTCAGCCGCATCCCTTTGCCATCCAGTGCTTTTACAGTGATGATACTATGTCTCAACCTTTTCAGACACGTCGAATTTTTCCACCTAATTCTTAAATTTCTTACTTGAAAGGTGTTACTATAATGTGAATTCATTTCTTAGCAATAAATTTTAGATTTTTAATTATTTTTTATTTTTATTTAATAAAATTGTATTGTATTGACTTTTTGACTTATTTAGTGTTTATGATCGAATTTGAAATATTAGAGTTTATTTATTATTTTTGACTTAATGCTTTTTTTAACTTTGTATTATTTAAATATTTGCACACCATTTGCATATGGTAGACATGTTACATAAACATAAACACTTTTTTATTTGGTACTAACACAGGACATTAACAAACAACACAAAGACAGTACATAAATAATAATAATAAAAATTTAAACTAAAAGAAAATAAAACAAAACAAGACATTTATGATTAAACTAAAACTTTAAACAAACAAAAATAAAAAAACTTAATTTTAACTTGATAATTATTTTAATTGTTACGCTTAAGACCTTTGTTATACCACATGTTTTTGCAAATAAACAATTTGATTGATTGATTGATAAGCTGAGGCCAGTGACGTCTCTTCATCTGTCAAGGTTTCGGTAAGTTTATTGAAAGAACTCGCCAGGATAGCGGAGGATGTGGCTTGGAGTCCCGCCTTGCATCTTGGACCAGGTAATTTTTCTTTTTATAATTTCTAAGGATATAAGAATCTATGAGTTAAATGCTTACAGTAAATATTTTTTTGAGTTTTATTTTCAATATCGAGCACAACATGAGAATTTAGTCATCCTGTGATCACGGCTCCTGTAAATGATTTAACTAAGTCATCATTACTACTTCTTTAGGCGCGTTATGAAAAAGTTGTGAGAGTGAATTTTTAAGATGCACGCGCATCACTGTGACACAAAATTATCATCTTGAAGTTGGCCGCAAAAGCGACGTCGAATAAATCAGCAGGATGAAGTTGGCCGCTAATTATAAATGTGTGTGTGTGTGATTTTAAATTATATATGGTAGTTAACAATAATTTATATAAAATTATAATATAAGTTATCTTTGTTTAGTAACAATAAAGAAGTATAAATTCACACGTGCGTACATAAGTACACACAACGGTTTTTTATATAGTAAATAGGCAAGCACTTGATCGCTACCTCGCCTTACGGTAGATACCTATTCACTTGTGACTTGAAGACTTAATTTGTATTTGTCAGGTGACGTCACGAATGAATATCTTTTAAGCAGGCGCGTCACAGCCTAGATCGCATCGTCGCTTACAATCAGGCGAGATAGCGATCAAGTGCTTTTCTATACACGACGAAAAAAAAAAGAAAATGATACGAATACGAATAAACAATATTAATTTTCAAGAATACATGTTTTTTATTTTATACTACACTAGTTGACCCGGCCACGCGTTGATGTGCCGACTGCAATGCCATCTGCCGGGCTGATTTGTGAATCTAAACCATCCATGGCGCCACCAAAACGCATACAAAAAAATTCATGCAAATCGGTCCAGCTGTTTAGGAGGAGTTCAGTGACATACACTCGTATATTAGAATTATATATATAAAGATGTGTTACTTCATTTTGTTTTTGTTATAAAGCTTTTTTCTTAGCTCTTAAACTTTTTACAGATTATCTGTCCAAAAGGCGTCAAGTGGTGAAAATTGAGGGTTGGACTAGTGAAGAGTTACCAGTCACCGTTGGCGTACCGCAGGGCAGTGTCCTTGGACCAATACTATTTTTGATCTATATCAATGACCTGTGCCAGTTGAATCTAACTGACGGTAAAATTCTGACATTCGCTGACGACACAGTTCTATTGTTTCAAGCAAATTGTTGGTCTGATGTCTTCGACCGTGCACAGCGGGGACTGAATGTGGTTTCAAGTTGGTTATTAGGTAATCAGCTAACCATAAACGTTGACAAAACTAAATTTATTGCTTTTTCCTCTAGACGCCTAATTCTCCCCTATGGTCTGTCTCTGTCGGTACACTCGTGCTCATCTACTCTTGGATTTAACTGCCCTAAACTTTTGAGGACAGAAACCATTAAGTATCTAGGTGTGATGATTGACTCAGCGCTTAGTTTCTATCCTCATCTGGAGCTGCTAGCCGGTAGAGTGAGGAAACTCATATATATTTTCAGGACTCTTAGAAATATTGCAGATTTACCTATTATCAAATCTGTTTACCTTGGATTGTGCCAGTCGATTCTGGGTTATTGTATTTCATCTTGGGGTGGTGCTGCTAAGACACACCTTTTAAAAGTTGAAAGATCTCAAAGAGCTGTGCTAAAGGTTGGCGCCTCACTTCCAATGCTCTGTCCCACGACCGAAGTTATAAATTCTGGGAGGTGCTTACTGTTCGGCAGCTCTTCATTCGCTCAATCGTTATACGACAACACTCTCAACTTGAGTATAACCCAAAACTTTTTAGTGACAAGCGACGTAAAGGCACGGTGTGTTCCTATCTCCCGCTAAAGACCACGCTATCATAGATTTTATTGCTTCTTGGGCAGCTATCTCTACAACAAATTAAATTTTATGCTCACTTTATATCCAATGCAAAAAAAAGGAGATAAAAACAAAACTTACCACATGGTTATTACATCTAAATTACGATGAAACTGAAAGTCTATTGCTAACTACGGATTAGAAGGTACTGCATCGTGCATATATGCATGAAAGTTTTACACACTTACATACACACACACACACACACACATACACACACACACACACACACATTCATACACACACTTTTACATAGATACGCACACATGTCAATTCAATTCAATATACATACACGACCCTACATGAAAATAGTTAGTCTGTATTTCTTGTTATAATTGGTAAGAATATTTTTCCTCATTCTTTTGTTAATTAATTAAGTCAGAACATTAATGTAGTCAGAATACAGTCGCCCTGAGGTGGTAGCCTGATGACCTGTAACACAGGCTTTTTTCCTAGCACGGGCATCAGTCTCGCACAAACATTAAATACACCAAGCAATACCCTAAATCATGTAAGCTTGTGACGAGAAAGAAATAAATGAATATTATTATATTATTATTATTATTAATATTGTAATGTAGCTAAAATTAAGTATGGAAGCGAATCTATATAATGTTTTAGTGTAATTATTCCTGTCGTCATCGTCTTCAAAGATTCATGTTTTATCTTCATCGATTCTTCGGCATTCTTTCTCAAATTCTCCTCGGCGAATTTTTCTCGAGAGTTACCGACAAAGTTTTCGACGTGTTACAAAATATAAGTAAAATCGGTAAAAATCGATAAAAAATCTGTGAAAAATTCGATAAAATCGGCAAAAATGTTAGAGCGAAAACGCTAAAGTTGGCGAGTTTCTATAGCCCATTCTTCTTGCTAGTTAGACGATGTCCTAAATGGGTGGTAATTAAAAATATGGGATGATACAGAAGAAATAATTTTAAGTGCATTAAAATAAAGTCCATTTTCGCTTTCATATCAAATATTAATTTTGAATAATTTTTGTGTTAAAGCGAAAGTAGGCTGCCAATTTTTAATTATTCAAAGACTCTATACGATCGATGGCAAGAACTATTATGTTTTAAATCGGGTAAAAACCGCACTGGCCTCATATTATATTTAGAGACAAAAAGCTTAGTTTCCGACTTATTTTCCCTGTGCTTAAGTAGGTACGGGCGGCAGAAACATTGGTATTGCCTTCGAGTTCAATTCTGAATTTCGAAATCAAAACTGCGTTACAATTTTCAAAATCTAAAATATATTGCCGGCCAGAATAATTAATAAAACTTATTTTGAATGCCCATCCCATTAAGTTGGAAATTACATAAAATATTTGAACTTTGACATTTTTTCAACTTTCAAAGTTCTGACGAAAGTTTCGTATATGGAGAAGACAAGGAGTTCGTTGTACCAAGCTTTCTGACTTACATATAGGATACTTTTTGCAATTATAGTAAATTTGAAATTCGAATTTAAGAAATCGAATCGAATCGAATTTCAAAAATACAAGAAATAATCGAGTCGGCTCACAATTTATTCTTAGGCGGGATAAGGATAGCATTGAAAATACAAAAAATTAGACCTTTGATAAAAGCCCGTCGGTTAATGGTACTTTTGACCTGGCCATTTTTTCAGAACATCTTATATTTGATCCCTGAAAAGTCGCCTTGATTTATTATCAATTTAAAATAAACACGTTATTACAAACTTATTTGTCGTATGATTGATTTTTATATATTTTTTTATTTAGTACTTGTTTTCCTGTCGTTACCTCAGCTCGTACCTAATAATTTGAATGATTTTTCCTTGACTAGGTAATAAATAGGTAGACTACTTGGTGAGCCGGTACCGGTCAAGTGTGAGCTGGAGAATTCACATGTAGCCGATAGCTAGTTTTATGTTACATAAGTAGCAAAATAACGAGTGTATCACAATGTCGTGAAGGGACAAAATATAAAGACGGAAGATCAGGGTAAAGTTACAGTATATATATTTACAAAAGCAATTTAAAGAACAAAAAGATTGGAGGTAAGAAGAGTGAGGGCGAGTATGTGTAGAGTTCAGTGAAAATGTGAGTAGGTGGTTGTGGGTCGTCGGCGATCTTCTATATCGGTGGCTAGAGGCCCGGGGCTTTAGGGCCCAGATGCGGTGACACCGTCGGATGAAGGGTGGCGCTGCCGGTAGACAGGAGGCGGGGCAGACGTCGGCCGGAGCTGCTGGTAGACGGGCAGCGCTGCTGGTAGGTCGGGAGGCGTGACAGGTAGGTAGGGCGGCGCTGCTGGTGGACGGCCTGCACCGATTTACTGCCGGCGCTGCTGGTAGACGTGCGGCGTGACAGGTAGATAGGGTGGCGCTGCTGGTGGACGGCCCGCACCGATTTACTGCCGGCGCTGCTGGTAGGGGTGCGGCGCTGCTGGTAGGTCGGGCGGCGTAGCAGGTAGGGTGTGGCTAAGTTTAGTGTAGGTTCTTGAGCCAAAAGTTTGCCTTACGGCGTTGAGGACTTTTCTTGAGTCCCGGGGCAGCCGGCCCCGGGATAAGGCCTTTAAGAATTTTGGAGAGCTCGGTAGCGAGCTATAGATGTTAACGTGGCAACTTTTGCCGAAGAACTGAATCACTTGGCAGGTCAGCTCGGTCTTTTATAGGCCCAGAGCCATTTAAATTAAGATTGTCTTCGAAAAGACATAAAAAGAATAAAATCTGGTTTTCTTTGGAGGTTGAATACCATAAATGAAAGATCGTGTCATGAGTAGCCATGGCAACGGAGAAAAACTTATATGTCAATAAATTAAATAAATACATTTTTAGTAATAAAATGGAAAAATAATAACGGAATAGATTAAACAAAAAGACAGATTAAAATAACAAGCAATGCCGGTAAGTGTGTGGCATTCTGAATAGAAGTTTTGAGTGGTTGCGAAGCTCTATATGAAAATTCAGTGTTTCTTTTCAGCAATGAAGAAATTATAATGTAAAATATTATTGTATATATATATTTACAGAGATTAAAACGTTTACAAATGATGATGCAAAATGGAATGATAAAATATACAATTTAACGAATGTTATGAATGAAAATCGGAGACTATAAAGGTACATATTAGTATACATTACATTTCCCCCACGACCCCAGAAAATTTTCGACTCGGGAGAAAATTTTATTAAAAGAAAGGGCCAAGAGAAATCCTAGGAACACTACTTCGCAGGAACATACAAGCATTCACACAAATATCCATCCTTCTTCTATCATACCCATCCTTCTTCTATCATAACATCAACTACATTCAGGTAAGGGTGGAGTTCACATTCAATGACTACCACTCTAGAAGGGTGTTCCTACATGACTACAGGCTTTTTTAGGGAGTTGTCAACCGCTCCATAGATGGAAAAAAAAATTGTTATTGACCTAGGCATCTTTAAGGAGTAATCAACCGCTCCAACCTAAGGCTTATTTAGCGAGTAGTCAACCGCTCGGACTTAAGGCTTGTTTAACGAGTAGTCAGCCGCTCGAAAAGGAGTACCAGTTAGTACTTAAAGAGTGTAGGGTTAAGTTGAAGAAGACTAACGATGTAGTCTTGGGTAAAGGTTAAGTTAAAAGTAAAGGCTTTAGTTACCTTTAAAGAAAATTAAGATTGAGCAGTGGAATACTCTATAGTAAAGATAGAGGCAGAGATTTCAAGTAACGTCTCTTTTAGACGTTGGGGAAGCTTAAAAGCTATAAGGTAAAACAAACAAAAATTAATAATTTTGAGATTTTGATGAGTGATTAAATGAGTGATTATGAACGAATTAATGTAGTAAATGAAATATATATGGGATTTAGATTTTAATGTCTTTGATATGCCATTTGGTTTTTGTGCCGTTAGTATCTTCTAATATATACTAAGGGTGAAATCTTTTTTACAACTTTACATTTTACAAATTTAGGTGCGAGTTTAGCGCTGAAATAAAAACCTGCATTACTTTGAACATAGTTCTTTCGCCAAACCATATCGCCGACATTAAATTCTTTAAATGTACGACGTAGATCATAACGCGCACTGTTTTTAGCATGAGTTAAGAATAAGGTACTTTGAACTTTATCGAAAATAGATGCGAGGAAACCAGCATTCTCAGCGTAGACATCGCGAGGTAGAAAAGTAACTTCTTCGATACTTCGAGCTGAGGTGTAAAAAGAACCGCAAGGAATTGTTTCCCGACCAAATACTAAAAAGTTAGGCGTATAACCAGTTATAGAGTTAACGCAACTGTTCATCGCTTGTTGGATTTTGTAAAGGTAGGTATCCCACTTTCTATGGTCGTCACCTACTAGGGCAGCTAAAGCAGTGATTATAGTTCTATTATATCTTTCGGTAGGGTTGACCTGAGGACAGTAAAATGGAGAATGAAATATAAATGGAATTTTATATTTCTTTAAAAATGAGATGAATTCACGAGACTGGAATTGAGGTCCGTTATCCATAATAATGGTTTGAGGGACACCATGTGTTAGAAAGACTGAGTTTTCAAGGGAAGATATTATATTAGGCGTGGTAGCACGCTTAAGGGGAAAGATTAAAGTGTATTTAGTAAAGCAACAGTTAATAACTAAGATGTATTGGTTACGATTTCTAGTCATGGGGAGTGGACCCATAAGATCGAGCGATATAGTTTGGAAGGGTCTAGAGCATATTTCCCATAAGTCCGTAAGGAGAGTGATTGGGATGTCTATACGCCAGGCATGTGTCGCAATCAGAAATATATCTGGCTATGTCCTTAAACATACCGGGCCAGTAGTAACGTAATGAAAGTTTTTTGTAAGTTATAAAGATTCCCAGATGAGGTTCAAGGTCAGAGCCGTGGTTAATTTCAATAAGCCTACATCTTTCAGGAGGTAAGGGCACTTCTTTCCAATTGAAGTCATCATTGAGACTATTTGGAGAGTGAATGCAACGATAAAGTTTGTTATCCTTCACCATATAGTTTGGATAGGAATCAGGATTATTTTGACAGCCGAGTAAAACTTTGTTATAGTGATCCAAATCACGATTAGGAGGAGGTTCTTCCGTGGAAATTGGAAGTACACCTTGAGGTGAAGAATCCGCAAAGCCCTTAGGTTTAGATCTAGATAACAAATCTGGAACAATATTATCTTTACCCTTTTTATGTTTCAGAATGAAGTTGAAACAAGACAGACGTAGAGTCCATCGAGCAAGTCTTCCTGAGGGGTTAGATAAGTTAAGAAACCACTTAAGGGCTGCGTGATCTGTGTAAATGGTAAATTGTTTGCCATTGTCAAGATAACAACGCCAGTGTTCAAGAGCAGTTAAAACGGCCAAGGTTTCCCTTTCCGTTGTTGAGTAATTTTGTTGGTTCTTGTTAAGTGATTTGCTCATGTAGGCAATAACGACTTCTTTGTCGTTTTGAAGTTGGTTAAGCATTGCTCCTATACCATAGTTTGATGCATCGCAATGTACCGAAAATGGTAGGTTAAAATCCGGACAAGCGAGTACAGGGGTAGTGACTAGAGCTTCTTTGAGCTTCTGAAAGGCAGTTTCAGCTTCAGAGTTCCAAGCAAACTTGGGAGCATTTATACCTGAGCAAGTAAGTTTGTTAAGAGGAGCAGCAATTGTGCTGAAATTTGGAATAAATCTTCGGAACCAACTACAGGTGCCGATGAATCTACGAACTTCCTTTCTACAAGATGGTGTAGGGTATTCCAAAATAGAGCGAATTTTGTCGGAATCAGCTCGTAGCCCAAATTCGTCCACGATGAAGCCAAGATATTTAAGTTCGTTCTTGAAGAATTGAGATTTTTCAAAATTTATAGTTAAGTTAGCGAAAGAAAGTTTTTCATGGACTTTTAAGAGGAGAGCGATATGCTGGTCGAACGTTTCACTTATAATGACAATGTCATCGAGATAACAAAAGACTCTATTGTCAAAATCAGGGGTAAATAACATATCCATAAGTCTCTGCTGAGTAGCTGGAGAATTGGTCAGACCAAAGGGCATCACTTTAAATCTGTACATGCCCCTGCCTGGAACGTAAAAGGCAGTCTTATCTTTATCAGCAGGATTAAGTGGCGTCTCCCAGAATGCTTTAGCAATGTCAATACTTGATAGATATTTGGCATTCCTTAGGTTGTCTAGGATCTCGCTTATAAGAGGAAGGTTATAAGCGTCGCGACGAGTAATAGAATTTAGTTTTCTACTATCGACGCAGAAACGCCATTCACCATTTTTCTTAGGGGTAATAATCACCGGGGATAGCCATGGACTTTCACAGGGTTCAATGACATCCCATTCCAGCATTTTATCCACCTCGTTAACTAATGCTTTTTGTTTTTCAGGGGATAACCGATAGCATCTCTGTTTGATAGGAAGAGAATCGCCAGTGTCGATTTTGTGAGTGATGAGGTTAGTACGTCCCAGTACTCCTTTTTCCTCAAATGAGATGCCTCTGAAACGATGGATAATACTATCGGCGATGTCCTTCTGGTCTTTAGTAAGATGATCATAAGGTAGTACCTTTTTATCATCATTCTGAATAGATGAGCATTTGAGGGTTGAGAAACCAGCTTTAGACAATATAGAAGGAAGTAGATTAAATTTGTTCCAAAAATCAATGCCAAGAATTAGGGAAGGAAATAATTCAGGGAAAGCATATGCTCTAATTATATACGTCTGTTCATTAAAGGACATTGGTACTTCAAAATAGCCCAATGATTTAACTCTTTGTTGGCTAGCAGTCGATATAGAAATGCAGTCTGACTTGAAAAGCTTGAAGCCTAGTTTGAGAATTTCTAGGTGAGAATTATTGCCAAATATGGTAACTGAACTACCAGAGTCCAGAAGACCCGAAATGTTAAGATTATTAATACGCACATTAATGAAAGGACGTTTAGTATCTTTTTCATTAGTGTAGAATGAAGAAGAGATTTTATAGCAAGAAAAGAAATTTTTTATTGTTGAGAGCCAAGAATTCCATTCATTAATGTCGAAATTAGAAGTGCTTTTCAAGTCAGAAATTAGTTTTTTGAGCTAGTATTAGGTTTAAGGTTACATTTAGGACAATCTGCGGTTTTGAGTCCTTTCAGACCACACTTAAAACAAACCAAAAATCGAGGTTGAGTACAAGTTTTAAGTTCGTGTCCCTGCTCGCGACAACGAACGCAGAAAAGATCCTTTTGTAGTGAGTTAACAAAATAAGATTTTTTGGAGTATTCAGGAGGTTTTTGAGTGGAAGAAGGGAGAGTTGGAGGAGGGTCTAGAGATCTGTAATTAAATTCAGTTGTCAAATAGTTTTGGACTGGTTCCTTAAAATTTTGGTCTCTGTCAAGGAATTTTTCATAATTTTGACAGGTAGTAAGAAGGGAATCGATAGTGTTACAATCTTTAAGAGCTACAAAAACTGAATAGCATGGTCTAATGTTTCTAAGTAAGACATCGAGCTTTTCGTTTTCAGTAAGTTCCTTTGTAAGACGAGAGAACATTCCTGACATAATGGAAATATAGATAGCTATTGGTTCATTTAAGCCTTAAGTGCGACTTCTGATTGCTTCCATGAGCTTGTAATCATAGTCGAATAGGCCAAAGTCTTTAATTAGCAATTCAGAAGTTTCTGCCCAAGATAAATTAGGATTCCTACTAATTTGGAATCTAAACCAATGGAGTGCATTTTCGGTAAATAGTTCATATGCCTGACTAATTAAAAGGTTCTTATTAAGATTACGTGAGATGCAGTACTCATTCAACTTTTGGAGAAAAGATCTAGGGCAGGACTTTCCATTAAATGTATATCTCTTAAGGTCTTTGAAGATATTGTCGTTAATCAAAGAATAAGAAGGAGGGATTAAGGGCTGAGAGGGTTGGGGAACTTCAGGAATATAAGTAATTGGGGATGGGGTAACTACAGACGTCACAGTATTATCCGCTAGGTGAAAGGTGAATGGCTCAAATTTATTATTTAAGTCATGAAATTTAGTTTTAAGATAATCAAAGGTAGTTAAGAGTTCAGGGTTAAGGTCAATGTCAATGCGTTCAAATCTAAAATATGTGGTTAAGGTAAGATTCAATTAGGCGAGTAAATTTAGCATCGCCCTTAATAAGTCTATTAATTTTTGCTTCAAGGTAGTTGATGGTCGTTTCGAGTTGAGCAAGATCCTCATCACCCGGAATAGGAGAAGTTAAAATATCCTCCGACGAAGTTACCGAAGAAAGTCGTTGAATTTGTTTACGTAAATCTATGACCGTGTTTGCTGGATCCTCTAATCTAATTGTTACCTCATAAATAAGTTCAGGTTTATTTAAGTAATCAAATTTAATTACGCGAGGCATAGTGAAAAAAAGAAAATTAAAGTTAATAAAGTTTAAAGAAAGTACCTTATTTCCTTCTAAAATAAAATAAAAATTAGTGTGAGTAGAGTAGAAATGATGTTATGTAATAATTATGAGAGAAAAAATCGGAAAAGTTAATTACTATTTAAATAAATAAAAAATAAAATTCTAAGTTAAAGATTGAGTTAAATCTCAATAAGTAAAGAATTAAGCAAGTTAAGTAATTAAAGGATTAAGATTAAATAAAGTAATAAACTAATGAGAAAGAAAGGTATGTATACAGGAATACACACATATATACACACATATATAGGAATAGTTAGATATAATGAGGGGACTTTTCTTTGTTTCCTAAAAAGATGTCAAAAGGGGTGAATATGAATATATACACTAGAAGAAGTGTTGTTTTAGAATTTAGGGGAGATGCTGAGATGATAAATAAAGATGGGGTAGGGAGGAGGGGAAAAGCTAAAGAGAAGACCTGGAGACTTAGAGTTGGGCGCCAATTTTGTCGTGAAGGGACAAAATATAAAGACGGAAGATCAGGGTAAAGTTACAGTATATATATTTACAAAAGCAATTTAAAGAACAAAAAGATTGGAGGTAAGAAGAGTGAGGGCGAGTATGTGTAGAGTTCAGTGAAAATGTGAGTAGGTGGTTGTGGGTCGTCGGCGATCTTCTATATCGGTGGCTAGAGGCCCGGGGCTTTAGGGCCCAGATGCGGTGACACCGTCGGATGAAGGGTGGCGCTGCCGGTAGACAGGAGGCGGGGCAGACGTCGGCCGGAGCTGCTGGTAGGTCGGGCGGCGTAGCAGGTAGGGTGTGGCTAAGTTTAGTGTAGGTTCTTGAGCCAAAAGTTTGCCTTACGGCGTTGAGGACTTTTCTTGAGTCCCGGGGCAGCCGGCCCCGGGATAAGGCCTTTAAGAATTTTGGAGAGCTCGGTAGCGAGCTATAGATGTTAACGTGGCAACTTTTGCCGAAGAACTGAATCACTTGGCAGGTCAACTCGGTCTTTTATAGGCCCAGAGCCATTTAAATTAAGATTGTCTTCGAAAAGACATAAAAAGAATAAAATCTGGTTTTCTTTGGAGGTTGAATACCATAAATGAAAGATCGTGTCATGAGTAGCCATGGCAACGGAGAAAAACTTATATGTCAATAAATTAAATAAATACATTTTTAGTAATAAAATGGAAAAATAATAACGGAATAGATTAAACAAAAAGACAGGTTAAAATAACAAGCAATGCCGGTAAGTGTGTGGCATTCTGAATAGAAGTTTTGAGTGGTTGCGAAGCTCTATATGAAAATTCAGTGTTTCTTTTCAGCAATGAAGAAATTATAATGTAAAATATTATTGTATATATATATTTACAGAGATTAAAACGTTTACAAATGATGATGCAAAATGGAATGATACAATATACAATTTAACGAATGTTATGAATTAAGAAAGAAGTTAAGAAACGGAGACTATAAAGGTACATATTAGTATACATTACAACAAACACCCAGACCTGAAAAAAATGTTTTCTACGTTAAACCGATTACAAATAAGCCAGTCTCCAGAATTTTCCATTTTCTTTACTAGTATGTACATCATGTTTCGTTTCGTTCAATCATTTTGTTTATTTTTTTATCAAATCTCATGTTTTGCTTTTAATTTAAACAGGCTAAGTTTGCTATTAATAATATATTTATATGTAAAATCAAAAAATCATTTAAAAGCGTACGTTACTTGTAGAAAAGTAACAATAATTTAAGTTCCATGTTACTACACAGCAAATGCTAGATTACTTAACTGACAATTAAACTCTAGTAACTAGCCAGTATTCTGCTCATTTGTCAAGTTTAATTATATGTTTATTTATTTATATATTTAGCATCGTAATAGTTTCACTCTCACATAAAAAATGTTACAAAGGGTGTGATGGACTGAATACAATTATAGGTGTTGTTCATTTGTAATTATAATTAATTCAATTCAATTCTTTATTTGGCTTAGGATCTTTATTATTATTATATTATCTAATTAGGCTTAGGCTTAGCATTTAATTTTAAATTACCAATGAAGCGTTCCAATGATTTATTTAAAATCCTTGCATGTGGTTAAACTGTGTACATTTTTTGGGGTTGCATCCCATCTTATTTAGCGCCATCTATGGGTTACATAAAAGAACATGAAAGTCGCTTAATCTTCGAATGTTGATTGTTAATATGTTTGTGATGATTTGGAATAGAATTACTTAAAATACAGTACTTTAAAATACAGTTTTGTTTGTTTTACTTATTTCCGCACCCATTCTTATAATAGAGGCATCTGTTAAAAATGCAAAATTTTTATTATAAAGGATAACCAATTAAAAAAAACATAATATTACAATTCATATCATGTATAGTATATTTTAATGTTGAAATTAATATGTTCAGTGAGAATTTAAATATAATTTAATTATAAATTAATAAGTAACTAATTTCATCTCAGGCATAGAGATGATGATGGCAAGGCCATCGCTGGTGATGTGTGGACAAGAGTGGCTAGAGATAGAGAGAAGTGGCGGGAGTTGGGAGGCCTTTGTCAATTAAGTGACATACAGACAGGGAGTGGATGCATTACCGAAAAACTTACTAGAATCGATTGTTAAAATTGTGAATTGTAATGTATATGTATTAAAAAAAAAACAACCAAAAAATATTAATGTCTAAATAAAGTCTATAATAATATAATAATAATAAAAAATAATTTGATATCAGTTTTTGTGATTAGTCGCGACATGAATAATTTATTTTGTATTATTTTGGAATTTTTCAATTTAAGTAGGTCCAAAATTTAATGCTTTATTGCTGTTCCATTGCAGGAGTTTACATGTATACTTTTTAATTTAAGACCTTTTTAACTACTGTAATGAGACATAAAATTAAAAAAAATACTGCCTCGACTAGTAAAGGCCTCTTTGGTACAAAATGGTAATGGTACTATTTGGTTAGTAATTGGTATCAGTACAGTAGTTAGTTAATTTTATTGACTACCAAACTCTAAACACCAACGTTGCAACAGTATCGTCCCCGTTTTTCCCACCGACCGTTCTCGTCCTGAAAGGAGCAGATGTTTCTGTAATGAATAAGAGCATTTATTCCTGAGTTATGGTTCTTCATATTTATATATATGGAGTAATCAAAGGCCTTACAGTGCTTACTTTGGGATAAGCTAATCTATAATCTAAGATCACAGTGGATTGTGTTTGTCTGTCCGCTCTTTTTCCCGCTCTTTTTCCATTGTAACGTAACAATAACGTTACCATAGCAACGCGTTAACCGCAAGTAGTTCGTCTACCGGACGCTAGATGGCGCTAAGGGAAAAATATTTAATAATAGAAAAAAATTAAAGAATTTTGTCCATCCGTGCGAAGCCGGGACGGCCGCTAGTCTAATAATAATAATAATAATAAATAAAACATTTATTTACAATTGGGGACATAAAAACTTGGATTATGGAACCACCCGCAGATGGATTTATCTGTTTCACAGGCAGTAAATTGTTACTAATTCCATTTAATTTGAGGTAATCATTATATTTAAAATAATAATACGAAAAGACAATAAACAGTTAATAAATATTATTATTATTTTGTGTCAAATAAGCTAGTTTAATGAGAAACCAAATCAATTCATATTGTTTATTGCATTTAATAAGAACAATAAGATGTTAAGAAAATCCTTATGAGCCCTGTGGGGGGTTATCATAACAATAAAGTAGGGGACTTTAACAATATTTGTTGTTATAATCGGGTAAAAAGTAAAAAAATAATAATAGCACCCAAATAAATTATATCAAATTGTAAATTTAATTAAATCATCTTCTTTTAAAAAGTCCTCTTTTTTCAGATAACAAATCCATAAGTTTTTTTCTTTATTTATGGCTCACACGATTTGTGCATTTAGCCATTGTCAAGTTAGTATAATTGCCAGTTCTTGAGTAATTTCTTCTCTTAATTTGGTGATGATGAATGAACAGTAAAATATATCATTCCCTAGATTTCAGTAAATGTGTGGGTTTACTGAAACCTCCTCGTGGACTTTTTGAGAGAGCAGGAAAAGACAACTTCCGCTGCTTCGTTACACTTGCCAATACTCTTGTATGTTCTTAAACACTAAGTGATTAATATTCCACCATTATTACGCACTAATATGAACAACAACACAAATTTTAACAAGAAAAACAAAATCATCGAAAAGACGTTTACCGCTCCCGCCAAAAAGTCCGGTTTCAATAACTTTTACTTCTTTTTAATAGTATCATCTCTTTTACTCTATGGTTACAAAAAATGTATTGTATTGTAAGGACTTTTTGGCGGGAGCGGGAAGCGTCACTATGGTGGTCTTGTTTTTCTTGTTAAAATTTGTGTTGTGGTTGATATTAGTCTGTAATAATGGTGGTTTATTAACCACTGAGTGTTTCTGTATATGCATGAGTGTTTGCAAGTGAAACAAAACAATGGATGGTGTCTTTTCGCTCTCTCTCTAGAAGTCAACGAGAAATTTTCAGTAAAACCCCACATCTTTACTGAAACCTAGGTTAAGGTATTTCACTAATCATTCATCATCCATTGGTAATCTATCATTCATATATCAACTCTCATCATCATTTCCAAAGTAACGAACATTTTCCAAATAAGTTATGACTAAAAGGTCTATGTTACCAGGTCATAAAATTGTATATAAACAAATTGTATTGTAAAAAAAGCTTACTAATAGCATATGAAAGTAACGAAATTACACTCAACCGACATAAAATAGAAAATAAATACTTCTCCAACCACCAATATTACTTTTCGTTCCCAAGGTGCATTATGACTTTCAAGTTTTGAAAGAAACCGAGAATTAAGTTCTATATATCAAAACACTCTCAAAGCAAACCTTTGTTTTTAAGAAATAATAAAAAAATTAACTGTTTAATTGGTGAAACTCCGCAAAATTCTAAACTGTTAGGTTCTGATTGGTGTGTTGACCATGATTGAGAATTAATGGAGGAATCGTATTAATTCATTGGATATAATAATAATTGTTATCCCATTTTGTACAAAATTCACGGCATATTTTAGGTCAACGTTTAAAATAAATGCGATTCTTAAATTTTTCCTTTTGATCTACCAAAAAATACATGCTATAGATATGGCCCATTCATAATTACGTAAGACTATTTTTACTACTTTTTAACCCCTTCCCCTACTATATAAGAAAGAATAATAATAGGCGGACCTCTTATAATAATCTTTATTATCATAATCCATATTTACAATTTATTTGAAGACTCTGACGCCCAAACTAGGCTTAATGCCTGTATCTCAGGTGTCAGTGGCCTCTTGCAACATGAGTCTCAAAATTTTTTATCCAAAATAGAAAATTAACAATGCACTTATAATTAGATATATAATTAGATATAATTAAATATTAGATATATAATAATAATTCTAAAGAAAAAAGTAATTACAGTTTGTTTTGTTTAACGCAAACAAATGACACCTAGTTAACAAACGGCGAGTTTAGATTCTAAGTTACAATGGGGTCCTCATATTGAATGCCTATCGAGCAGACTCAGTTCTGCAGCATACGCCGTAAAAATGATTCGTCAGTTAACAGACGTAAAAACTGCACGCTTAGTCTATTTTAGCTACTTCCACAGTATTATGTCGTACGGGATACTACTGTGGGGAAATGCCGCCGATATTGGCTGCATTTTTGTGCTGCAGAAGAGGGCTGTTCGGGCGATCTATAGGATGGGCTCCCGAGAGTCTTTAAGAGAAAAATTTAAAGAAATTGGTATTATGACTGTACATTCACAATATATTTATGAAAACCTACTGTATGCGCATAAGTGTAAAGATATTAAATTCAGAAAAAATAGTGACAATCATAATTACAATTTAAGAAATAAAGACAAGCTAGCAATGCCCAGGTATAGGCTCCATTAAATAAGCAACTCCTTTGCAGGTCACTGTATACGAATGTACAACACGCTGCCATGTAACATGCATGACTTGTCAATTAATAAATTTAAATTTTTAATTAAAACTCAGTTATGCAAAAAGGCTTATTATAGTGTTAAAGATTTTTTGAATGATAAGGCAGCGTGGACCTAAAAGAAATGAATTGCTCGTTCTCTGAATCGTTTTGTAATATGCACAATTTGTAAGACATTTGGCGATTTTATAAGAGTTTTGGCACATGAGTTTCTTGCCCGATTCTTCTCATGTTAGCCCCTACGTTCGGAATCGGGTCGCTCGTGGCGATTACATGCGCGGCATCAACTCCGCGGACTACTTGCCGCTAGCGCACGGGCTATCTTTATTATAAAAGAATATTATCTTGATTCTTCTATGTAAAATTGACGATTTTAAGTGCCCGCAAGGGCCTATGAAATAAAGTTATTTTGATTTTGATTTTGATTTTGGTGGCACGGGTCCGTTGCCATGGAAATCGTTAACCTACAGGTATCCAAGCACGTGAGGTGTGCTCGTACCCGCTGTTTCAAAGTATTATCTTTACTTTGCGTATTATTGTGATCTTAAATAAGAACTATCAAGACACTTTCCGACCCCCTTGTTTGAAAAAATAGGACATATTTGGCCCCATTTGTAACCCAGGGGAACCCCTCCCCTTACCCCAAAAATCACACTACGTAATAACTGAATCGCCCCTATGCACATACACTTATCAACCCCCTATTGGCACAAATAATATCCCCTTCACCTTCTTACATTTCCCATGGAATCTCACATAAATATTTATAAAATTTGCTTTATTAAACATATTTTTATCTATTTGGACAAGCAAATGTCTACTTTAAACAGAATTTATAGTTACCCTTCTTACCCTCCGCCGTGAGAGAATCGAACCCCCTATAATCAGCAGATCCGACCACCGCAATTACACAGACGCACCGACAGGCCTTATGTGTTAGTAGTGATGCACTTTGTAATTAATTCTTACTTATAAGGGTTATCTTTACAAAGTAAAAAGGAATATATCTTTATTCCTCTAAAGAATAGACAATAAATCTGATTGATCAGCAAATCATGTTCCACAAGTGAAAACTATTGAAGTCAATAATAGATTAGAAAAATAAACAAAGAGTCTTTTTATTTATGGACAGCCTACAAAGAACACATCTTGACATCGGCATAGACTTAAAAGCTAATCAGTTCATTCATTATTTGAGTATCAAGCCTTATTTGCCTACCACGACATGGAAAAATGAAAATCATATTAAAATGAATTTTGCAATATGATCAGCGAAATGAAATCGCTTAAAATGTAACTAGTCTGGCCATAAATACTTTTTCTACTTTTTTATTATTTTGAATTTGGAACGCGAACGAAATTTTTATTATATTAAAAACTTCTTTCGGTTTCGCGCCATTTCACTTATTTTTTCGTGTTCATTATAAAATTACAATATGGAATGGGGTGTTAAATAAAATAGGATTGCAATGATCGCCTTGCACAAAGTGGGTATGGAGCCGTCGGTCATATTCCAGACACTTCAAAATATCCTCTTTACCATTGAAATTTTTTTCACGATTGAAGAGCACTTTGTGGGAGTCGTCGCATCTACGGGCGCCGCGCGCATACTGGAGAGCGACCGTCGAGGAACCAACTTATATTTATAAGGTCCGCTCGAGAGGTCCGATGTTGCCGTCTCACTCGCACACCGCCGCAGGAGCTACGAGCCGCACCGTCGTACGTCACTGTCCGCCTATAAATACGTGTGTTTTCTGGAGAATAACTCATTCTGAATCCTGACCTCGAGTTTCACTCATCTCCGAATCTTCGCAAGGAACTACCACTACGGACAGGCTCCATATTTGGTGACCCCGACGTGATTAGAATTGGAAAAATAATTTGGAGCTACTTACCATGGCTGAAGAACAAGAGAAGAGAATACCTGCAGAGGCGAACTACGATGTCAACGCAGTCTCGATACAGTCGAGGCTCTTACCCTTTTGGCGCGACATCCCTCGCGCTTGGTTCATACAATTTGAAGCCGTCATAGACCCACTGAAGACGTCAGACGACCAGAAGTTCCGGTACCTGCTGCAACAGCTGCAATCAATAGACCTGCAACATCTCACAGACATTTTGTATAACCCGCCCGCAACCGACAAGTATCTCGCAGTGAAGAACCGCCTCCTCGCAGCGTATGAAACCTCCGATGTCAAAAACTTCCAGAAGCTAATCAGCGGACTCGAGCTGGGAGACCAAAAGCCATCCCAGTTACTTCGGAAAATGCGAGAACTTGGCAGCGGGATGATTACCGAAGAAGGCTTAAAGATAGAATGGTTAAACCACTTACCTCAGCAAGTTCGAGTTGTGCTGTCTATAAACACCGAGTCGT
Source organism: Calamotropha paludella (assembly GCA_927399485.1). NCBI lineage: Eukaryota > Metazoa > Arthropoda > Insecta > Lepidoptera > Crambidae > Calamotropha > Calamotropha paludella. The sequence continues at coordinate 7,032,941 of OV656830.1, read as the reverse complement.
CGCTAGACACTTTGGCCGCCATGGCGGACAAGATGTCCGAGTACACTCAAGGATCCAGAATCGCCGTCGTGTCAACTTCAACTACGACCGGCGCTCCCTCACAAATCGATGCCCTGGCGAAGCAAGTTGAGAAGTTATCACTGGAAATCGCGGAACTACGGCGCGGCCAATCTTCGACGTCCAGATATCGCCGTCCCTTTCGCGCGCGCTCTCGCTCCCGTTCGCAATCAACGCAACGTACATCTGGACCGAAGCCTGGAGATTCGACGTGGGAATGCAGATACCATTATCGCTTTGGTGACAAAGCAAAGCGATGTGAATCACCGTGCTGCAGGAGGAAGAAACAGACGGAAAACTAACGCCGACACCGACTGTGGCGGACGTCGGTGTCCCAAGCACGAGTCATCGCCTTTGTGTCTACGATCGCAACACTCACGAACGTTTCCTCGTAGACACGGGTGCTGACATCTCAGTATTGGCCGCCACGCACAAGAAACACAACAACATAGTAAACGCCTACAAACTCTACGCGGCAAACAATTCACCAATCAAGACGTATGGGAACAAAACGATAAGGCTCAACTTTGGACTACGCCGCGACTTTACCTGGACGTTCATCGTAGCGGACGTGAAGACTTCCATCCTGGGTGCAGATTTTCTTCGGCATTTCAAACTCCTTGTGGACCTGGATAAGAAAAAACTAGTCGACAAGGTCACCGAATTATCGATCGACGCACTCAAAACAAATATTAACTCCGAGTCGATCCACGTCGTTAGCAGCGATCAAATCTATCACGATATTCTCAAACAATATCCCGATGTACTTCGCCCGATGTCACTCAAGGAACCGAGCAAGCATGACGTCATACACCACATAGAAACAACGGGCCCTCCCCTCTACGGCCGTGCCCGCTCGTTGCCACCCGAGAAGTACAAGGCCGCCAAAGCTGAATTCGAGCGCATGCTCGAAATGGGAATCTGCAAACCGTCAAACAGTCCATGGGCCAGTCCACTGCACGTCGTGAAGAAAAAGGACGGAGGATTACGTGTATGCGGGGACTACAGGCGACTCAACGCGGTTACGCAACCCGACCGCTACCCGATCCCCCGCATACAAGACTTCACTTACCAACTTCACAACAAGAAGATCTTCTCGAAGCTCGATCTAAAAATGGCATTCTACTGGATACCTATCGCCAAAGAAGACGCACCGAAAACAGCAATAATCACGCCGTTCGGAATGTTTGAATTTACGTGCATGACCTTTGGACTCCGAAATTCCAGTCAAACATTCCAACGTTTCATGCATCAAGTGCTGAGAGGGATAGAAGGCTGTTTCTGTTTCGTCGACGATATTCTTTTGTGTGCTGAAGACAAGGAACAGAGCAAACAACTTCTTCATCAAGTACTTCAACGTCTGGATAAGTACGGAGTTACGCTGAACATCGACAAATGCGAGTTCGAAAAGGAATCAATAACCTTTTTGGGCTACGAAGTTTCCGCGGAAGGCATTAAACCAAGCCAAGAACGCACTGAAGCCATCGCGACCTACCCGAAGCCGAAGACCATAATCGAACTCCGTCGCTTTCTCGGCATGATTAACTTCTACCGCGACTGCCTGCCCCGTCAAGCCGAACTACAAGTCGAACTAAACAAATATCTCCACAACAGAAAAAAGAACGACAAGACGCCAATCGACTGGACACCTAAAGCTGAAGAAGCCTTCGAAAAGTGCCGACAAAGCATTTCCGAAGCAACCATACTCAGTCATCCAGTCCCAGGCAGCGACCTCGCCATCATGTCAGACGCATCCGACCACAGCCTCGGCGCAGTACTGCAACAAAAGATTGACAACCACTGGAAACCTATCGCATTCTTTTCGAAAGCGATGAGTGACACGCAACGCCGATACAGTGTGTACGATCGCGAATTACTCGCTATGTACACAGCTGTCAAGCACTTCCGCCGACTGATCGAGGGATGCGATGTGGTAATATACACCGACCACAAACCGCTCGCTTATGCACTCACAAGATCGGCGAGTAGCAGTGATACACCACGAAGAGAACGCCAACTTCATTTCATCAGTCAATTTTGCTCAAGAATATCGTACGTTAAAGGAGAAGAAAACATCGTTGCAGACGCGTTGTCAAGGCTCGAAGAAATCCAATGCCCGACGTCCATAGACTACGAACAACTGAGTATCGACCAAGAAAACGACGAAGAATTGAAACAACTGAAGAAACAAGCTAACCTCAAGTTCGGACAAGTATCTGTACCAGGACTCGATAAACCCATCACTTGCGAGTTATCGACCGCAACGCCACGTCCTTACCTGCCAGTTGCATACCGTTACGCAGCCTACAAAGCGCAACACGGTTTATGCCACCCGGGCGTGCGGACGACACGGAAGCAGATTTCAAGCAAGTTCTTCTGGCCATCGATGAATAAAGAAGTGGGTCAGTGGACACAAGCCTGCGTTAGCTGCCAGCGAGCCAAAGTGAATCGTCACGTGACCACCACTCCGAATCAGTTCCCGCCTTCGCAACGGTTTGAACATATTCATATCGATATAGTCGGCCCACTGCGACTATCGAATGAATATCGATACTGCGTGACGATCATCGATCGCTGCACCAAATGGCCCGAAGCAATACCCGTGAGAGACATCACTGCAGAGATTGTCGCACAAGCACTGTACAACAACTGGATAGTGCGATTCGGCTGTCCACTTCGCATAACCACAGACCAGGGCCGACAGTTCGAATCCGCGCTATTCAACGGGCTGATGAAGAAATTTGGCATCTCAAGACTGCGTACTACGGCCTACCATCCACAATCAAATGGTCAAGTGGAGAGATGGCACCGCACTATGAAGGCCGCCCTGATGGCGCGCGGCACCACTACTCAATGGGCAGACGAACTACCTACGGTCCTTCTGGGCCTACGCACCGCACTTCGTCAAGACAACAACCTAAGTCCAGCCCTAATGACTTATGGGACTACGCTTCGCATACCATCAGATTTCTTCATACCTACTGAGAGCAAAATAGAAGACGCTGAGTTAGTACGCCGTCTCTCTCACACGATGACGTCACTAACTCCAGCCCCGCAAGCATCACACTCATCGTGCCAGCCATTTGTGTACAAGGACCTAGCTACGTGTACGCATGTTTTCATCAGAAATGACGCCGTAAGGGCGCCGCTAACACCACCCTATGATGGACCCTACGAAGTATTGAAGCGGTATGAGAAGTACTTCAAGATTCAATTACCGCTACGTACTGCAGTTGTATCGTTGGACAGGCTAAAACCAGCCTACGTCATTCAAGAACCAACAGAAGCGACATCAAGTGTTCCTAACATCAACGCAGCACCGACGCCACATCAAGACACGACGACACCCACATCAGCAAGCAAACCATACGTTACGAGAAGCGGACGATCGGTGAAGAGAAACGTACGCTTCTCTTGAAGGGGAGTGCTGTGGGAGTCGTCGCATCTACGGGCGCCGCGCGCATACTGGAGAGCGACCGTCGAGGAACCAACTTATATTTATAAGGTCCGCTCGAGAGGTCCGATGTTGCCGTCTCACTCGCACACCGCCGCAGGAGCTACGAGCCGCACCGTCGTACGTCACTGTCCGCCTATAAATACGTGTGTTTTCTGGAGAATAACAAACCCTGTCAACGCACCGTCCGCTGAGAGCGGGCGTGCCGCAGGGGTCGGCCCTCTCCCCTCTCCTCTACAGCGTTTATACAAACGACTGTCCGATACCAACCAATGGTACCCAATTAGCCCTATTCGCCGATGACACCGCACTTTTTCTAAAAGCGCCGTCACACAAGGCCATCCTTGGTAGGCTTCAACAATCTATCTCCCAACTAGGCGACTGGTTTCGCAAGTGGAGAATAGACGTCAACCCAGATAAAAGCGCAGCAATTATATTTGACGTTAAACGTAGGTCCCGAGTGGTCCCTTACGGGACACAGCCCTTAAGGCTACTAGGCGCCCCGATACCGTGGCAACGCGCCACCAAGTATCTAGGCGTCACCCTCGATAAAGGCCTCACTTTCGGGCCTCATATCCGTAGAGTCACTAGAAACGCCCGCTTCTACCTAAACCGTCTTAACCCTATGTTGGGGCGGGATAGTAGAATGTCCTTAAAAAATAAAATAACCCTCTACAAAGTTTTTATACGACCAGTCATGACATACGCGTCTCCAGTATTTGCACACGCGGCTCCCGTCCGATTAAAGCCGCTGCAAGTCGTGCAGAGCAATTTTTGCCGTAGGGCAACAGGCGCACCTTGGTACGTCCGAAACGCGGACCTACACCGCGACCTGTCCCTACCGACCGTCCAATCTCACCTGCAAAAATGCTCCGAGCGCTTTTTCAAAGCCGCAGAGGAGCATGCAAATCCCCTCATATTAGAGGCAGCGGACTACGTCCCGCTCGCCCCCTCTAGGCACAAAGTCCGTAGGCCCAAACATGTGCTTACGGATGAGCCTGACCCTTTAGCGCAAGCTGTGGAACGCCTATCATCGGCCCACACTCGCATGACCCAGCAATAAAAACGAGCGGCCTTCCGCAGCTCGTTAATCCCGCATCTGCGGACCACGTCCAATAGGGGCGTGGCCCGATTTCTCACGCATGCGCTAGCTTAAGCTAACGCGGCGTTGCGTCGCCCTTCATTCCCGGGTGCGATCGCTCATATAAAGCCTGTATAGCCTTCCCAGGCTAAGGCACCTACTTCAGGTGGTGTTTAGTCAGTACGAGTCTGACATAACCTCTCGGCCGGCCGATGTATCCATGTAGGATTCACCACCTCCCTCCCTCACGTCCGGAGGGGAAAAAAAAAAAAAAAAAAAAAAAAGGAGAATAACTCATTCTGAATCCTGACCTCGAGTTTCACTCATCTCCGAATCTTCGCAAGGAACTACCACTACGGACAGGCTCCATACTTCATTAAGTAAAATGATAAAGTCTACGCTCACAATTCTAAAGAAGCTGCTCAAGTGGTCGAAAAGGTACAACGTGGTCATCATCCTGCGCCAATGATGGTTTGGTGGGAGGTGTCTTATCAAGGCGTCACAATGCTAAATTTTTGTGAAAGAGGAGTGAAAACTTCAGCCAGTGTTAGCAATATTTTTAATTTAAACTTACGCAGGCTGTCGGGAAAAATACTTATTATACTACTAAACGTAAAAAATCTAATACTTATCTATCGCCGTCTATTTTCAGCTATTTGTAGTAGTTGTCGAGATATATTTTTTTTATTTTACGATTAAGACAATAGATTTTATAACACTCAATATTTTTGGGTTTACCTAACTCTGTATTGCCATCTACTTTCTAGAACATAATAATCAAATTTCTAATAACAATAAAACATATAATTAATTTAGTGAGTTCTGTTTTACTTCACTTGATGGTCGATTTACAATACAATAACATATTAACTAATTATTTATTTATTTAATTAACGGATCACCAACCTTAATTAGAGGCGACAACGGCATGCGATATACAAAATAAAAGAATTGCATTACAATTACACAAATTCACATGTTTACAGGCTATAGAATAGTAAGAATTCTATAATTATATAAACCAACTTATTCCGGACTTACGAATAGGCGCCACCGTTATTTGGTTGATATACCAAAGAGTCGCACTAAGCGTTTTGGTTCCAATTTTGTAATCCGTACCGCTAAAGAGTGGAACTCTTTGCCTGAGTCTGTGTTTCCTGACAAATACAATTTAGGGTCTTCAAGTCACGAGTGAATAGGTATCTTCTAGGGAAGTGCTTCACATCCTAGATCGCATCGTCGCTTATCATCAGGCGAGATAGTGACCAAGCGAATGCCTATTTCCTATGAATAAAAATAAATTATAAAAACAAAAGTTTTTAGTTCCGTCCCTAGTCTCGCAAACCAGCGTTATATTATAATTCAGTAACACGTAGACCCAAGCCAATATAGAGAAGTTCATTTTCTTCATTGATCTGGACGGGAATCAAACCCTCAGCCAATATGCCAGCTACTCAATCACGGAGGTCGTCAAATATATGACTGGCTAACAAGACTTTAATAATTATCTTAACACTTACTAATTGTAAAATTCTCCTCATCCCTTATAAAGAAATTTATGTAATAATAATAATAAATGGTCACCCATTCTTTAACCAACTTTTTCTTTGTTATAAAATAGTAATAAAAAATAATTTATTTTCAGACACAGTCCATAGATGTTACTGACAATTTTAGTCAATTTCTACGTAAGTATTGATTTAATTTATATTTAATTTCGGCTTTGTTTTATTGTTCATAATTTGGCAACCAAACTGTTTTATTTAATTCTTACACTTTCGCGCCAATTGCATATTGAAATATAACCGCTTTTACAAAGACTCTCTTTTCTTTATTTTTTTATTGCATCATCCTGTCATCCTGTGATCACGGAAACATCGGGATTAAATAAAAAAAAAACTTTTTGAGTGGGAAGCGTCTCTTTGGTAGTTTTAAAATTTGTGTTGTGGCATATTAGTGCGTAATAATGGTGGATTATTAATCACTAAGTGTCTGTGAAAATGCAAGGGTGTTGGCAAGTGAAACAAAGTAGTGGAAATTGTCTTTTCCTGCTCTCTCAAGAAGTTTACGGGGAGCTTTCAGTAAAGTCCCAAACCTCTACTGAAACCAAGGGAAAGGGAAATTTATCTGTTTACTCATCATTCATTGATCATTTATCATTCATAGATCGGCTCTCATCATTCAAAAAAAACCTAAAGACTAGGCTGTATGGGCTCGGAAACCTTAGCCTACTCTAATAGGAAAACTTAACAAATAACAATTAAAAAAAATAAAAAAGTTTTATTCAGACTGTTTTAATCATCTTTCAGCCACCATCTAGGGTATACAGACCTTCTTTACATAACCAACCACGCGTATCCCATGCAAATTGGTAAGTGGTAACACTTAAATATACCTTTGGAATCTCGAACACCCCCCGGTGACCGACCTTTACAAAAATTGCTTCATTTAAGCCGCAATTCACCGCACGATTGAGCTCCAATATCGTAAACGCTAAATGCTTCACTGCGTTTTGCGTTTTGACGTAGAATAAAATATATTTTCTTATTTTGACTATATTTAAACTAGTTTAAGCACTTATGTTATGGAACTCAGAACAAAAACGACGGTATCACAAAACCCAAAACGGAGCCGTTTTCTTTATTTACCCGGCCGGGTATCGAACTCGGGACTTCGGCGCGGTGTTACCATGAAATCCGGTAAGTGAGCCTCTCGACCATAATGGTTATCAGAAGATAAGAAGTGAATTATTATAATTACATTTCATGTTGATTATTACAAATGATATTCTTAACTAAGTTTAAGTGTGTAGCTAGGTACTCTTATTAAGTACTCCCTTTTTTGATAAACTACACCAAAATGGTGAATCGAATGTGCGTGCTGCCTTAAGTGCAACGGTCGCAATCCTTCACATCAACTGGGTTCGACTCCCAGGGACAGATATTTGTGTGATGAATACAAGCATTTGTACCTGACTCATGTGTGTTCATATATACATATATGTATATATCGACGGCGAAGTGCCAATAACACCTAACTGCTAATTTCAAAATAATACACAAGCTGAAAAAAACATTTAATTTCTTGACAACTTAATGATTAGTAAAAAAAATGTTTTTTATATTTTAACATGATGCGATTGCAACTGAAAATAAGTTAAGGAAATTTCATTAAAACATGCAAACAACGAATTTTAATTCGAAATGACAAAAAAGTGAATTTCGACGACGAATTTCAGTTATGAGTGAGTGTGAGAAATAATTATTATCATTCAAACCTAAATTGTTTACCAAAAATCATACTTGTGCTGACGATGCCGAGCTATTCTTTAAGAAATGAAGCTCGAAATCTAATCGGCATAGTTTTTACGGAACAAACGCTTTTCTTACTAAGCTATGGTGATTTTGCGTATATTTTATTTTATATGTGAGCATGCTTTTGATGGGCCAAACCACTACATTCGTTTCGATAAACCACTTCTCGCTAGAGAACAATGATTTGTTCCTAGGATGCTACGCGAGGCTGTTGAAATCAGGAAACATTCTAATTTCAATAGAGACGAAGGTTGGAGCGTTCAACCTGCTTGGGTCCAATGATTAATAAATTAATACCTCCAAAAACACACATTGCACCATTGCAACTGATGATGTAGTTAGCTCTCTAAATAACAGTAAGATGAAGGTCGGTCCCCTTCGGCCTTCCAATTTCCGAACTGGTAGTAGACTCAGTAGTATACCGTTTTTTATAACCAGTGTTATTACTAAAGTACAGTTTTTGCTAAAATGTAGATTTCTAGTTTTGTTGAAAAATTTACCATAGATAATCGTTTCTCACGTCATGCGTGCTGCGCTAGTAAAAAAATGTAAAAGCTAACCTTTTTACATTCCGTGATACAGCCAGTATTTACTATGTAAATTCATATTTATGATTCTAATTTATACACTGGCATAAAGTTACATGATTAACGCTATATACCAACTGTCAGAATTCAAAAAAAGAACAACTCAATTGCACAAGTATGGCGTCGGAATCGTGACTGGCTCTAAGCACACTCGCGCGATTGGTCGACTTGACGTATGATATTCGAGCTTGCAGCAATATTGCTAAATCGACTTTTGTTGTTTCGAATTCCTTGGAATGTGCACGCCCCTTTTATGAATATAGGTATGTATGAAGTATCAGATAACAATAAGTCAATTTAAATTTATGATTTTACAAACATTTTGCATCGCTTGTACTCTCCTGCAAGGGAAATATAATGAAATGGAAATAACTTTATTTAAATGCACTTAAAATAAGTTGTTTTGAGTCGTCCAACATTTTTACCTACTACCCATTCAGGACATCTTTCAACTGACAAAAAGAATGGGCGCATCAAACTCGTCAGCTTTAACAGAAGTAACGACATTTATAATATATTATAATGCGTCGTCACTATATATGATAAACAAAAAAACAATATTAATGTATTTTCATTTTCTTTTTGTAAATTATATTTTACTAGGCGATGCAGCCGCTAAGCATAAAGCTACGCTAGCACCATATATTGGAGCGGAGCGTAATACCTAAATTTTTTTTTTTGTTTCAATTGTAATTTTTGCGAATTTCAAAATTCGGGTCCGTCACAATCTGGTCCTAAGCCTGTTGATTCGATTCCACACAAAAAATAAATTAAATCGGTTAAGAACTCGGGAAGTTATGGCGTAACAGACATTGCGCCATTGAAGCTGATCCATGGGAGTTTCGCTCACTTCGTTCGTTCCGCTCCAATTATAATAACAATATTATATTATATAATCATATTGTTATTGTTGTAATTGTCAATCGTATTAATGTTATATAATTTGTGCTTTCTGTTTTCTTTTTGTTTATCCATTTTTATTTGTATTTTCATAATGTAAAATTAAGATTTTAAAACTGTTGTAAATAAACCTTTTGTTGTAATGCTGTGCATATCTATTATAGTATGCACATATATGCACTAGATATGCAATGTGGAATGTTATATAGGTATATTTTAAGGTACTGTGTATATAAAAAAAATGTTGATGTGCCAAAAAATAAATAAATATCATAACTGTTTTATATAATAATCTCGATAAAAGTGGTTTTTATTTAATAAACTTTACTGATCACTATATTATTAATTTTCTATTATTTTTTTTTATAAATTTATCATTGTTTTCACATACAAAGAGTATTGGCACATGGGGGGAAATTTTTAGTTATATTTGTTTAGTTGCGCTAAAGAAGTATAACTTCTTACGTGCGTTTATAAGTACACACACACAGAAGAGAGTAAGTCTGAGGCTTCGTGACCTTTTAGATAGATAAGGCAGAAATCTTTATTTAAAAACATATTACTCGTAACTCTTTCTATTGATTTTTTGTCAAATATTGAAATAATATTGGAAAAAATTATAGAAAAAGCTTTTTTTGGAAACTATTGTATGTTTTCTTCCATATTTTTTTATTACTTCATTTTTAATTACTTCATTGTGCTCGAAGATATGGTTGTTTTAAATTTTATAGCCAATGTGGAAGTCTGGCCTAGACTGAAACGAGTCTTTGTCCCATTTATAATTGGATTTGGTTGGTTTTCTTGTTAATTTTTGTGTTGTGGGTCATATTAGTGTGTAATAATGGTGGGTTAGTTAGTTAGTTAGTTTTACGGGGCATTTTCCGCACTTAGCCTCCTGATTGGGCCATTGTACGTGATTGAGTATTCTTCCTTTACTCCAGCCATCCTAGTCCACTCCAGAAGGCGAGTAGCCTTTTCAGGTTGCTACAAGCTTCCGGTAGTGATTTTGGAGATTGGAGAAAACGTGCCCGTTGATCGGCCACGCTCCTGCACTCCAAGAGCACGTGATGTGGCGTTTCCTCCGCCTCCATGCAGCCTCTGCACAGAGGGCTATCTGTCACACCTATGGTAAATAGATGTTTATTCAGAGGACTGTGTCCGGTTATAGTACCTAGTACTTTGCGGATTTCGTCCCTGTTTAGTCTGGTGAGGTTGCGGGCAAGCTTCTTCGAAGCCACCGGAATGGCATTCTTTGTTTGCCTACAGCCTACACTATTGTTCCATTCTGTTTGGTGGTTTTCCTCTGTTTTTTTACGCAGCCATGTTCTAATTTGTGCCATGGGTATAGGCAGTAATGGTTCCGGTCCATACACCGTTCCATTTGAACCCCTTTTTGCTAGTTCATCTGCCGCGTCGTTGCCTAGTGAGTTGCTATGTCCTTTGATCCATTGCAAAGTTATGCTGTTTGTGTTTGCAATGTACTGGAGTGTATTATGACACTCCAGTACTAGGACAGATGTTATGGTGTTGCTTTGCAGAGCTTGAAGTACGGATGCACTGTCAGAGACGATTTTGATATTATGGTCTCTGACATCTCTGGCTGCAACCGCCTGTGCAGCTTTGGTAATACCTATACATTCTGCTTGGAATATAGTGTTGAGTTTATCTAAGGTGGTCGAGATTTTGATGTTTAGGTCGTTCGAGAAGACACCGGCTCCAGTGCCCTGTGAAGTTTTGGAACCGTCTGTGTATATCCTTACTTCTCTTGTGCCAGAGTTATCATCTTTTTCTGCTGTATGTTGGATATTGTATCTTCGATCGAAAACATGATGACACTGTATACTGTCCGTAGGTGCCTCAAAGAGTGGGTTTTCTTTAAAGATATCCTTTAGAACAGTTGAGTGTGGTGTTTCTATGTTTTGTTTCCATAATCCGTTTGCTCTTAATCTAAGTGCGGCCGCCTGTGCCTCTTCTTGAATAGCGAGGTGTAGGGGTCTTAGATTGAGCAAGTATTCAAGGGCGATTGATGGGGTGGTTCTCATGCATCCAGTTGCCGCAATGCTTGCCAAGCGTTGTAGGCTTTGGAGTTTTGTTTTTACCGTGGCCAGTTGTGTTCTGGGCTACCATACAACTGAGCCGTAGGTTATGGATGGTCTGATAACTGAAGTGTACAGCCAAAGTGTTATTTTTGGGTTGAGACCCCATTTTTTACCTATTAGTCTCTTACACTGATAAAAAGCTATGCAGGCCTTCTTGGTTTTATTTTCGATATGGCTCGCCCAGTTCAACTTGTTGTCAAGGATAACGCCCAGATACTTGACTTGTGTTGATAGGGAGAGTTTGATGTTGAAAAAATTGGGTAGTTGAAGTTGCGGTAACTTCCTTTTGTTGGTGAAAAGGATGAGTTCTGTTTTTCTCGGGTTTACTGATAACTTGTGATCGTCACACCATTCTTCCACAATTCGGAGAGCTGAACGCATTTCCTTACATAGTATGTTTTCTGCGTTCCCGCTTATTAGAATAGTGAGGTCGTCAGCATAACCGATGGTTGTGTAGCCTTGTTTGTTTAATCTTCTAATGAGACTATCCACTACTATGTTCCACAGAAGCGGTGATAGAACGCCCCCTTGCGGGCATCCTCTGACCACTTTTGCTCTAGTTATGGTGTTCATTTCTATTTGTACTGCCCTTTTGCTGATGAGCTCGGTAATCCAGTTTGTTAAAACCGGTTCCACAATGGTGGGTTATTAACCACTGAGTATTTCTGAATATGCATGAGTGTTGGCAAGTGTAACAAAACAGTGGAAGGTGTCTTTTCACGCTCTCTCAAGAAGGCTACCAGGAGGTTTCAGTAAAACCCCACTTCTTTACTGAAACCTAAGAAATTACTCAAGAACTGGCAATTATACTTACTTGACACTGGCTAAATGCACAAATCGTGCAAGCCACAAATTAAAAAAAGATAAAAAAACTGGTTGGTTGCCTGTAAAGTCGGTATACGGGCGAAAGTTTTACGTGACAACGACTTTGAGTGGTAAAATAATTTTAATGTGAATATTCATTCGTATAGTAGGAAGAAGGATGAAATAATAGTAACAATTTAAAACATTTATTTATACAAAGAATTATATTTAAAACATTAATTTATAGGCACGCGTCCCTTCCACTTTTTATGTCTGTCTCTCTCGCTCTTAGGCGGGCTAACCATGCCCGAGTGGAAGGGACGCGTGCCTCTCACTCGCTCTCATTGTAAGCGCATAACGTGAGCGGAGCGTAACGCAGTTTCTTGAAGTGTCACCCGGCAAACCAATTTATAAGACGTTGTCACGTCAAAATAAATGAAGTAGCTAAAGCACTTTTGTTATGACATTGAGAAACAACGATGATACCACATCACCCAGACACGAGCCAATAAACAAACATTGACCCGGCCGGGGATTGAACCCGGGACCACAGAGTGGCGTTACCATGAAAATCGGTATTCAAACAACTTGACCACGGACCACGTTGACATAAGCAACTCATTTGAAATAGTCATAAAAATTCATCAAGGGTCTTTACTATCACTGTAATAATCAATCAATTAATTTTGTTCGAGAAACAGTCTCATAGTCAGTAACAATATTACTTAAAGCTATGTTAGTACATGACGTTCTTAAATTTATTGTCAAACTAGCGGCCGCCCGCGACTTTGTCCGCGTGGAACATTGCAACATTACTTAATTTTTCTAAAATAAAAGTAGCCTAAGTTACTCCTTATTACATCAGCTACCTGCCAAATAAGTCCCGTCAAAATGCGTCCAGCTATTTCAGAGATTAGCCTGAACAAACAGACAGACAGACAAAAATTGTAAAAAATGTTATATGTAGTAAAAGACGGTTATTTCAATATTACAAACAGACACTCCAATTTTATTTATATGTATAGATTACCAACAAAAATTTAATTCAAATCAAAGCATGTCACTCTGGAAATTGTTAACACAGTAATAATAAAAATAGTTAATTTCAAATAAAAAAAATCAGCTAAATAATACAGAGGATAAACATAAAAGAGGTACCGGTAGAAACGTATTACTTTCGCCCTGGGGGGTAACTTTGGCCCATGACTAACAAAAAGTTTTTATTTTTATAGCAAATGGCGCAAAAGTTCATACGGCATGCGGTAGATGGCATCCAAACTTAATGGTAAAACAATGATTCTTTCTCTAAGGCGAAAGAATCATTGTTTTACCATTAAGATTCCGCTTATTGGTCATTTGGAGTCTCTTAATTTTTACTGTGCAAACTTCTATCTAAACTGGAACAATTAGGTAAGTTTAAGATCTAACTTGTATTATGCAATAAGTAGTTGATCTTTTTCTACGTCTAAGCAAAATGTCTCTTTTTTTCTACATAAAAACTTGTATGTAATTACTTTACTCCATAGTCGTTAAAACAAGCAATTAAGGGACAAAGCCAGAGCCAGTGAGCCAAAATATACATGTCCAAAGTCAAACTTGGGCCCTAACTTTGACAAAAAAATAATATACTTAAACACTGTACTGTAATGACTTTTTTCATTCTTAACCTTTAATCATATCCCCTTCTATAGACTGGCTTTATTAAAACAAATAATAAGCTGAAAAGATTAAAAATATTCAAGAAAAAAGAAAAATATAACAATTTTGGGGCAAAGTAATACGTTTCTACTTAAGTATTTTGATACAGTATTGTTATAAAAAAAAAAATTAGACGGTACCCAACATACCACAACAATTACCTACAAAGCGATTATAGTCTAACATTAATCACGTACGAAAATAAAATTTTATCCAAAACCCCAGATTTATAGACGGAATCGAAAACACCATTCTATCAATCAAAACAATATATTAAAAAAACGATTTCACAGTTTAAAAAAACCTGAAACACATAAATCGTTATTTGAACTCTTTGTAGAAAGAATTAAAGTTCAAATTGGAGATGTTAGTTGTCGGTCGGATTGTACTAAATCAATCATGAAACGAGCAGTGATTATAGCAGTGCCTTACCGCAGGGTACAAGGATCGGTGCCTGTCGAGACATCAATCAAAAGTCTTCTGTTTTTAAACGATTAAGTAGTTGTACCGTAGAGTATTTTATTAACTTTTTTGTCCATATTTTCTTCGTGAAAAGCGTAACGTATGTTCATGTTATATTCACTATGGCAAAAATACATACGATAACATGCAAAAATATACTTTATTATACTCCAAAAAAATTTTTTTTATAAAAAGTAAATAGGCATGTGCTTGACCTTGACATGGTTAAGCGTCGATGCGATCTAGGATGTGACGCGATTGCCTAGAAGATACTTACCTTCTCTCTTCACTCGTGACTTGAAGACCCCTAAATTGTATTTGTCAGGAAACACAGACTCAGGCAAAGAGTTACACTCCTTAGCGGTACGTATCACAAAATTGGAACCAAAACGCTTAGTGCGACTCTTTGGTTTACGCACCATATAACGGTGTCACCTATTTGTAAATCTTGTTGTCCAATGAAAAAAATGGGGACGGCGGAACAAGGCTGTGCGATTCTGCTGTACACTCTCCGAAATGTATCCTATAAAATATGGATAGACTTGCTACCTTTTTTATAGAAAAGAGCCAATGAAAATAATAACGCCTGGTAGTAAAATGAAATCTTATCGTTTAAAGTGATTAATAAGTCATTTGCATTAGTGTAAAATAATAAAAAACGTATGACGAAGACCTTCGTGGTCGAGTGGCTCGCAAGGCGGTTTTCATGGTTACGCTACTTTACCAAGTTTGACCCCCGGTCGTGATGTTGTCTAATATTATTATTATTCGAAAACACCCGAAAACATTACTATTTTCGGTATCCCTACCGTTTTCTATGTACCGGTATCTTTTCGTTTTACTTTTTTTTCTTCTTATTCGATCCGTTTTCTGCTCGCGTGTTTGCTTACCACGTATTTTCATCCATTATAATAATCATAAATTTTTCTGACAGCCATTACTTTACTAAATATAAACTTAATTAAATTATTTAATTTAAAGAAGTTTGTGACTTGTAAAATCGAACTCCTATTAAATGACATAGAATTATGATTAATATTTCAAAAATCCCTATAGATATATATAGTTGAGTGCTGCGCGTAAGCCTCGATATATTGAAAATAAAAATTAACTTGACAATAACCTCATATGTTTATAGACGCCATCTAGTGGGTGGTAGCAAAATTAATAAATGCCTTGTCGTCTAACATAGGTACAAGGGTTCTTGTTTATTTTCTTTCTTTTCTGTCTAAATTCTGTCGCTCTCTCTTTCTAAATTCTTTCTCTCTTATTGTACTTGCATTCTAGGCGAGAGGTATCCCTAGTCTCGACCCTCGGATGCAACTACGTTGTAGTAATTAACCCCAAGTGAAAAATTACTTAAGTTAATAAATAAGATTAAAGAAAAACTTAGGTATAGTCCCCGGCAAATAAGTATAACATGATTTTGAAATCACGTGACATGCGCAGTAGCAAGTTTAGGAACATTATTCACTACTGCTCATGTCATGTGATTTCAAAATCATGTTCAACTTATTTGCCGGGGACAATACAGGTATACCAATTTTGATATGGCACAATTTATTATTTTACGTTGAATAAAAGCTCACAATCGTAACCTAACGAAATAACCAGGTATAATATTAAGTTTGAGTTTATTTATTAATGTATGTATTTAAAAATGATGGATTAGAACTCTGATATTTATAATTAAAAATAAAGTTTGTAATGGGACTATGTATTGGCTGCTGACGACCCCCGTGGTAGAGTGGCTCCCGTGCCGGATTTCATGGTAACAACACTCCGAGGTTTCCGGGTTCGAAGCTCGGCCGGATCAGTGTAGAACTCTTGGTGTTGTAGTATCATCATTATAATTTTTATATATTTTATGCATTTATCAATGCGATTTTATAAGATAAACTAGCTGACCCGGTAACGCATTGCTATGGTAACGCGTTGCTATGGTAACGTTATTGATACAACGGAAAAAGAGCGGGAAAAAGAGCGGACAGACAAACACATAAACAACAAATTTGTGTTCTTAGATTATAGACTAGCGGCCCGTCCCGGCTTCGCACGGGTGGACAAAATTCTTTAATTTTTTTCTATTATTAAATATTTTTCCGTTAGCGCCATCTAGCGTCCGGTAGACGAACTACTTACGGTTTACGCGTTGCTATGGTAACGTTATTGATACAATGGGGAAAACGGACAGACAAACACACAAACCACTGTGATCTTAGATTATAGATTATTATAATAGAAAAAATCGACTCGGGTCACAAGTGAATTCTCAGGCGGGAATCGAACCCGCAACCTTTAGAAATCCGGTACTAGAAAATTTCGTAGTGTTCACAAGGCTCGGTAGCTCATTTAGGAGAGCATTGGACCGGATTTCCAAAGGTTGCGGGTTCGATTCCCGCCTGAGAATTCACTTGTAACCCGAGTCGATTTAAAGTATCATCATTGTTTTTGACTTCCATAACACAAGTGCTTTGGCTACATAACTTGGGTCCAAAACAGTATATTTGGCTTGTCTAATATTTATTTATTTATAACGTTATAATGGCTGATCAATCGATTTTAATTATTTCGAGGTGTCCCTCCGTTACGAAAGCATTCGATTGCTGTGTCACCCATCACGCAAAAAGCGCTGAACAGGTTATCCAGCTTTCACAGTTCAGTAGCTCGGTTTCCAAAGGGGTTTCAAGGTTTTGGCCCTAACATCAGCCGCCATTTTGATTTTTTTTTTCAAAATGGCTGTGCACAATTAAATTTATATATTTGGATAGGGGACACTTATACAAGCATAAAATGTTATATCACATAACATCATAAAGCGTCACGTTTCTGAGTTATTCAAAGATAAAAATAACAGTTATATCGAATTTATTTATTTATTTTGTAGTTATTTCGTGTTGTTTTACTGTTAATCTGAATCTGACAAAAAAGAAAACAAATATTTTAATACTAATAATTGATTTTGTTCATTAATAACTTTTTAATATAATTCAGTATGGGAATCAGATATTATAATGATTTGTTATATTACCTATACTTTTATTTTGGTGAATAACTCCTAAACGTGATGCTTTAGGATATCATGTTATATAACATTTTTTTTTGTATAAGTATCCTCCATCTAAATATATAACATTCGTTGTGCACCGCGATTTTGAAAATAAATCAAAATGGCGACAGACGTTAGGGCCACCCTCCATACAAAAATCTTCAAACCCCTTTAAATATAATAATAATATAGTTTATTTGACAGCACACATGTACAACTCACATAATTAAAGATTCTTAAAATAAAAAACACAAGAGCTTATATAAAAAGATGATATACCTGTGTGCAGCAGCCAGATAGGATCTGGGCTCGGTGTAAAGTTTTTGCCCCAGGGATGGGCGAAACACCGGTGGATGGGTGCGGGTGGTGAAAATATCAGAAAAAATAATGTGTTGAAATCTTGTTGATAATAGGATACGTAAAAAAGAAGGGGAAATAATAATAAATATATAATTAGTATGTGAACCTATGTCATGAGAAAAATACAAAAAGTTGTAATTATAATACATACTAAATGTTGATATAATGGGTAGACGAATTGGAGTAATTATTTTAAAGAATTGGAAAACCTGACATTTAAAGTTCTAACAAATAAGATTTTAATTTATTTTTAAAAGTTATTTTAGAACCATGTGTCATCTCATTCAGGTGGGAATAACCAGAGACACAGCATGACCTTTCCGTAGTACTAACCTTCATGCAAGAAGGAGGTCATTTAAAATGGTCGTGCCGGGCAAAGGTTAGATTTATCCCGATTATATCCTGCACATTCATAATATACCTTCCCGTGGTGAAGCGGTAACAGTGAAAACTGACTAAACACTGGAACTCCATTGTTCCTTGGGGAAGCGCAATAATTAATTTAATAATTATATTGAAGTAGTATATACTAACATAGCTTTAAGTTCCTTTTTTAAATAATCGTTATGAGACTTTCTTTCTCAATTATAAATTGCTTGAATGAAGACTTTCTGTGACAAACCGAACACTAATACGGGTTAAACAGCGAGCGGAACTTTTCCCTTAACCTAGTATCCATAACAAGCCGCACAGTTCAGGGCCATATTCAACCTATTGCACTGTGGGACATCCATAGGTCATAAATCTTAAAAACCTGCTTTCTAGTTTTACATTTTATTCCTTGTCGTTACATTGGATAGTTGCGGTACCTTCTGAAACTATAAATAGGTCAGTAATTAGAGTGCGCCTTCATTATCTATTGTGCATTCAAAGAGAGCGCATCGCCAATCGTAAATACTGTTATCAGTGAGTCATTAAAAAGCGTGACGTCATTTGTTGTCATTGCGGGACCTGTGAGTGCTGTGTGTGTTTTTTCTGAAATGGATATCCAAGAACAGGGTATGTAATAATTAATATTTTTATTTTAATTGTATCTTAGTATATATTTTCTTTAGTATGTCATTGCTACGAGGCGACTTTTCTTGGAGTATTATATTTTAATATTCAAAGTTTGAATAAACTTTTAAATATGTTCCCACTCGCTCCGACTATGGAGGTATATTGCACCATAATCTTTAGACTTTCTTATCTTAGGAAAATTAAAACTTGGCTGCCCTTATCTGCCCTTTTGGCGATGACAAGGGTGCTACGGTTGCCAGATTATCTCGTAGCATTTGCTACGAAATTAGTTTATTTAGTCTTAGTGCTTTGTGAAGGTTTTGTGACTGAATTTTAACCGTTTTTTTTGTTTTAGGTAATTTATATATATGCTCGTATTCAAGAATGCATATTCTTGAAATATGGCTAACTGTCAATACCGATAATGACTCGGTCGGACTCGGAAAAGTGTCGTCAAGTCCTACAAAGTTTGTTGACTACTCTGAACGATGCTGAGAACATTGATATTCATTATTTAGAGAAAATTGTTAATAATTTATGTAAAGCTATTGCTCGATTCTGGAAAAAATGTAATAGGGATAAAACCAAGCTTTTATATAAGAATTCCGATTGGTTTAATGTTATTGAAAAAATTCAACTTGTGAAAAACAATAAGCAATGTACTCCGTCTGAAACGTCGCCGTGTCATTCACGTGGTCGTCCTCGAAAACCTTTTACGCAATGTAGTAAAAGGACTAAACGTCGGAGAGTAGCTGATTTGTCAAAGTCTGATGATTCCACTGTGAGTGCATTGCTTGATGTTTCAGACTGTTCATTCGATTCGTGTATATCTAGAGTTAGCACTGATGATGTCTTGTCACTTGTGACTGATGCTCAGTTGACAAAACATCAGTATTTATTAATTAAAAACTTTGTTAATAGTAAGATTTCTCCTAATGTATTACCATGTTACCAACAAACAGTGATGTATAAGATACCCTATACAAAGTATCTGAAATACTAGATGCAAGATACTTTAACAAAAAGTATTTCAGATACCAGATACAAATAATTTTCTAAAAAGGTATCTGAAATACTAGATACAAAATACCTATCTTTCAAATACTTTTTAAAGATAAAATACTTTTGCAAGAAAACAACATTTAGTTGAATTTAAGTTTATTTGCTCGAGAAAACAATTGTCGAATAGATCGCGTTGATAACAAGGATCAGGCAAATGTGACAAGACAAAATATGAAGGTATTAAAATTGAGACTTTTTATGTTTTAGTTCAGATTAGAGTAAAAGTAATTCCTCAAACATATTGTCGCTCATCTTCCTTCGATGAGGCCTCATTATCATGCCCCGAAAGGAGAAGAGTCGCTCCACAGGCGCAGAGCTGGGCAATCAGGTTTTATATTTTAGAAATATTTTTTTAATCGTAGGATAAGCATTTGAGGCTCTTAAAGTTTGCATATTTAGTTTTGAGGTACTGGAGTGTCTCTAAATCACTGGTGCTGCTTCTGTTTTCGCCACTAGCAATAGAGGAATTGGCGTCCTCTATAAAAACATAATAAGAGTAATTTTTAACTTTTTTTGTATCACCTTCAATGTTTTTAAAGCCTTCAATTTTATTTGATATTTTTTCAAGATCTCCAAATACATGAACCTTATTTAGGACGCCCAGCTTTTTGGCTGCAATTTGAGCTTTGGATTCGATGTTGGCGCCGAAGTTGAGTTCTGAAGACAACTCCATGCCAAGAAGTTCGAGGCTGTAGGTCACAGGTACAGATGTACCTCGGAAAGAGGGGTGAGGTGGAAGGAACTCCTTTTTGACGTGAAAAGACACGATTGTGTTTTGGAGACGTTGAAATTAACGAGGTTACTGTCGCCCCACTGGGTAGCATAGTTTAGCCTCTGGTTTATTCGATCAACCATGGCCTCTCTCATGAACATCGCGTCGTCACCGCTGGCTTTTGTGCTAGACAGGTATCTCTCTACAACAATACTGTCGTCTGCATACCCAACAATTTCTGGTATTGCTGGTAACAGTTCATTGATGTGTAGCGGAAAAGGCGTCGCAGAAAGAATAAACCCCTGAGGAACTCCGGCATCAATAGCCACTTAGTCAGAGGAGCAGCCATCGACAACTACTCTGATCGATCGTTCAGTCATGAAATTGACTATCCAACTGCAAAAGTCAGCGAGGATACCGTACGCAGGAAGCTTGCGCAGCAGACTTGCGTGCCAGACCCTGTCAAAAGCCTTCGAGTTGTCAAGTGAAACGGGAAATGCTTCGCTGTGGATCTCGAGGGCATCGCCCCAGAAATGCGACTCATAAACTAGAAGATCCCCAGTTGAGCGTCCTCGGCGAAAACCATATTGACGGTCACCATGGTGAATGTTGGGGGGTAGGATTTTTAGTCGAGACGCTACTTAGTCGACCAATGGAAGTTTTCTTGGGCTAATTTGACCAAAAAAGGGAACATACTAGAGTTTGCGGGGATGCCCGAACCCCCCGGAAATGGCCACCGGGTCCTCCCGTCCAGTCGCCAACTGGCATGGTGGAGCATTTCGGGATTTTTTGCGAGTTGGCGGGGCAGCCTTTCACGTGTGGCTAGCGTGCCAGTTGGGCCCCTTACTAACTACGGTCGGCCAGCGGCTAAAACCGTGTTTCGGATCTCGCTACCCTCCAGGATGAGTTACCAGGTACAGCATAGCCAAGATACCAAGACCGAGGACAGACAGTTGTAGAAAGATAGTGTCGCCATCTGTCATTTGATTCCCGACAATATCGGCTATTTTTTTTATTTATGGCTTGCACAATTTGTGCATTTAGCCAGTGTCAAGTAAGTATAATCTTTCTTCTATGTTCTTGAGTAATTTCCTAGGTTTCAGTAAAGAAGTGGGGTTTTACTGAAACCTCCTTCGTGGCATTCTTGACAGAGCGCAAAAAGACACCTTCCAACTGTTTTGTTTCACTTGCCAACACTCATGCATATTCAAAAACATTCAGTGGTTAATAACACGCCATTATTACACACTAATATCAAACTCAACACAAAATTTAACAAGAAAACCAAAACCATTAAAGTGACGCTTCGCGCTCCCGCCAAAAAGTCCAATATTGACTAAATATACGACGCACTGCGTTCAGTTGTGTTCGGAAAGAAAAACTGCGAAGTTCATTTTAGTAAAAGTATCTTAGGGAACAAAGTATCTTCAAGATACTAAGATACCAGGAAAATGTATCTAAATACAAGATACAAAATACAAAAATTTGTAAAGTATTTCAAATACAAGATGTAAATACGTATTTTGTATCTTGTATCTGTATTTCAGATACTTTTATCTAAGATAAGTCACATCACTGCCAACAAATTACTAAAGCGAAACAGAGATGTTACCCTTCTAATATAACTGTTTCCGAGTCTTCAGCTGAAGTTGAATTACAAAGTCTTTTTGATCACACAGCTTCTCGAATCCTTGAATCTCAAAAAGAGGTCTTAGATCAGATTCCTGATGATTGTTTGTCTAATATCTCTTTACTTGGGAAATGGGGATTCGATGGCAGCACTGGACATAGTGAATACAAACAATTTTTTTCAGATTCAACTTTAGAAGATAGTATTTTGTTTGTAACATCTTATGTACCCCTTCAAATTATTGTAAAATTAGCTGAAGATAATTGTAAAATTTTATGGAAAAATCCTCGACCCTCTTCCACTAGGTACTGCCGTCCTATTCGATTTCAATTTTTGAAAGAAAGCACAGCAGTGTCTTTGCAAGAGGAAGCTTATTTTAAGGATAAAATTGAAAGTTTGCAACCTACTTTTATTCAGATCGACAATCGTGAATTGGTCGTTTCTCATAAGCTGCAGCTTTCAATGGTAGATGGTAAAATTTGTAGTGCTTTAAGTGAAACATCTACAAGTAGATGTTATATATGTAATGCTACCCCTAAAGAGATGAATAAAATAGACGAATGTTTACAAAAACCTGTAATAGAGGGTAGATACCAATTTGGATTATCACCACTACATTCTTGGATACGTTTCTTCGAATATTTTATTCATCTTTCATATAGATTAGACATAAAAAAATGGCAAGTTAGGCTAGATAGTGATAAACAATTGTTATCAAATAAAAAACAATATGTACAGTCCCAGTTTAGGGAACGATTAGGTTTAATAGTTGACAAGCCGCGTAGTGGTGGAAGCGGGACGTCCAACGACGGAAACACGGCCAGGAAGTTTTTTTTGGAATCAGCTGTATCTGCTGAAATTACAGGTTTGAATAAGGATCTCATAGATCGTTGTTGTGTAATATTACAAACGTTATCTTCTGGACATAAAATTAATGAATGCAAGTTTAAAGACTATGCATTACAAACAGCATACAGCCTGGTCGAGGAATATCCGTGGTATAGTCTTCCTGCTTCTGTCCACAAGGTGCTCGTACATGGATCAGATATTATAAGTTATGCATTGTTATCTATAGGAGAACTTTCCGAAGAAGCTGCTGAAGCGACAAATAAGTATATCAAAATTTATAGACGAAGTCACACTCGAAAAATGTCACGTGAAGTTACCAATCAAGATTTAATACAACGACTATTATTACATTCAGATCCTTATATTACAAGTCTTCGGAAACTTCCCCCTAAAAAGAAAAATACTCTGTCACAAAGTGTAATAGAATTGTTACATGTTTAATATTGTTAGAATAAGAATAATTTATTTGTATTTTGTTAGTTGTTTTGTTTTTTTTTGTATTTAATTAATTTTAATTTATTTATTTCTATTATTTTATTATAATTAAATAATGTTATCATTGTTTTGACTCTTATTTTATTTAAAATATATGTTTTACATTCCAATTTTTAAGTGTTTGTTCATGATAAATTTAGGTAAAAGTATGTTATTGTTTATATTTGTTTTTTACTGAAGTAAACGTTTTTTATTCCGTAAATACATGTACTTCTTTCATTTTAATGTTCCTAAAACACTTTTACAACTATAAGTCACTAAAATAATACAATGTATTGATAGTAACAGGACTTTAACTATTTATGACCACCCTTGTATGGAGCGTGTCCCTCCGTGTATTGGAGGCCCTGGGCATATAAGAATAATAAGGTTCCTTTAACTTTGACAGAACACTTTTTTATAACTAGAATAATCAAAGAGAATAGATGAACAAGGTTTCAGATTTTTTTATTGACAGTCAATAAAAGAATCTTTAATTTAAATGGGGCGATTCACACATTTAAAATTATATAGGCATGCTAAAACTGGATAGCTTTTTTTGGGCGAGAGTGTAGCAGCTTCGCGCATGCAAAAGCTAATAACCATGTCGATAATATAGTCCCTAATAGAGATTCAATTTACTCTAATTAAATAAGTTTTTCAGTTCTAAATGTATTCCTTTAGTGATCTGGCAGAAACTAGAGGGCCCCTATCAAATCACGGGGCCCTGGGCATTTGCCCAGAGTGTCCAGTGGGAAAGAGGGGTCTGCTTACTTTAGGCTAGGCTAATTAGTGTTATTATTTACTACTAGCGGCCCGTCTTGGCTTCGCACGGGTGGACAAAATTCTTTAAATTTTCTCTTATTAAATATTTTTCCGTTAGCGCCATCTAGCGTCCGGTAGACGAACTACTCGCGGTTAACGCGTTGCTATGGTAACGTTATTGATGGAAAAAGAGCGGACAGACAAACACACAAACCACTGTGATCTTAGATTATGGATTAATGCTGAACAGTTGGCCCGCCTCACTAGATGCTGATACGTTACTCCGTTGCTAAAAATTATCGTTTAAAATCAATTAATTTATTACTTTTGCGATTATGGGTGAACGATTTGACAGATTCAATTGCTAACAGTGCTATATAGCCGTTGAAACCGAAATTTGAGTTACGTTAAATATTGTTCGTAGATTACACTTACAAATAAAGTTGTTGTTTTTGAAGTTATACTTCTTTAGGCGCGTTATGAAAAAATTATAATAACAATTTTATATTATATAATAACAATATAGCAATTATATTTAAAAGTGGTTTTTATTTTATAAACTTTTTTAAGTGCGTTTATTGGTTTGAGGTTAACTGTTGGTATATTTTCTTTTATTTGTTTATAATATAAATTATTATAATTTTTACATTGCTATTGGTTAAGCAGTTTATTTTAATGGTTTTTACTGATCACTATATAATTTATCTTTATTTTCACATACAAATAATACGAGCACACGGGAGGAAATTTTTGGTTTAGTAACGATAAAGAAGTATAACTTCTTACGTGCGTACATAAGTACACACAACGGTTTTTTCTTGTTATTTGAGCAGTTAACCGCTAGATTTTTAAATCTGTAATAATAATTACAAAAAATCGATCTACATCGATCCTGTGTGGGATAGAACCCGGAACCTCAAAGTGACGTTACCATGTTTTATTTAAAATTTACGTTAAGCGTATATATGTATCGATTATGAACCTAAAAACGGTGTAATAAGAACCACTTTGTCCTTAAGTAAAATAAAAACCCATATAATCAGTCCACATTGTATATTTGAATATAAAAAATACAGACACAAAATACAGTATACATTTCACTACAAAAATATAATGATAGCTTAAAATATATTCGTTTCATTCTCTACATAAATAACTTTATCATAAAATATTGCGATTTGTAAATTTATTTTTGTTATATCATAAGACACCAACACATCACATAGACAGCGAACATCACTAACTATACTTTTAGATGCTTATAAAAGATGCGACTTTTTACTTCGGAAGGAATTTTATAATATTTCATGGCCTGGATACTTGACCTTTAAGCCACGTCTTCATAACCAGTAATTTCTTTTCATAATTCGATGTTGTCAATGTTAATTGATCAGTGAATGATAAATGATTAATAAAATAACCATTTCTCTACGTTTCAGTAAAGGTGTAAGGTTTTATTAAAACCTCCCATGGACTTTTAGAGAGCGCGTGAAAAATAACTTTTTCTAATTTGTTTCACTCGTGCAGTGTTTTAACAACACTTAAGTGGTTAAATTATTTTAATAGAGAAATACTAGAAAAAAAATGACTTCGTTCACAAGTGATTCTCAGGCGGGAATCGAACCTTTGGAAATTCGGTCCAATGCTCTCCCAATTGAGCTACCGAGCCCTGAAAGCTCGTGTAAGTATAATAGGATAGCATTGAAAAAATGCAAAAAATATATAAAATTAACCACTTAAGTGTTTTATACACTTATTACGCACTAATATCCACAACACCACAAGTTTTAACAAGAAAACCAAAACCATTATAGTGACGCTTCCCGCTCCCGCCAAAAAGTCCAAAGAGTTTTATAAAGCCGCATTTAGCAACACACACGGATATCGCATTAATGCGCGGCATTTCGTAACGGAAGAACGTAATAATGGCGGCACTAGTCGATCAGAGGCCTGAGTGTAACTTTTTAAATCAATATTATATTTATACGATAGACCTTAATAATAAAGAAATAAGGTCTGAATTCCACTTGGGCCTCAGATACTAGTGACATTAGTGTTGTCAAATATGCAAATATTACTATCCAATTTGAGTTGATTTTTAAATGATAGACCTAAATACAATGAAAATAAGGTTCTAATTTAAAATCGTGACTCAAACAAGACAACCTTTGCAAATTTGACAAGTTACAAATACAATCATCTCGTTATCGATTTAGTGATTTCTATGAAGATTCGTAGTTCCAGATCATATCGTTAGCGTCATGCAAACATTCATAGTAATATTTTACACAGATAATATCGAAATTGGAAGCGTAAACTCGCATTAAGAACTCTATAATACAGTCGATAGCGGTTTTTTATCTACGTATGGAATTCAATTTTCATTTTGAGTAGAAATATTATTTCTGTGTGTGTGAATTCTATATTTATACTCACACACACACACAAAGCGCGCAAGTGTCCATAGACAATAGTCGTCATCATGAAACATCAATCATAATATTCATAATGTATAATTATTAACATACATTTCAAAGATTCGTTTAGTTTTAGGTACAAAAAATATTTATTAATTTTAAAACTTTCCATAGTTAACGAAAAAAGTTGAATTACTAAACTTAATAAAAAATCTTCACCTCAGAAGCAACAAGGCGTAAGTCAAAATTTGACACTTTTTAGGAGAACAAATATATCTATACACACTTTTTACGAGAAATAAAATTTAGAAAATAAATATCGAATTATTTTCTAAATTAAAAGAAGCCTTATTTATTCCTTATAGCGTCAACTATCTGCCAGTGAAAATCCCGTCAACAGACAGACAGATAAATGACAATAATTAAAAAAAAATGCCACATCTATCGTATATAATTTTACACGCATTTATTAAAAATATGTATTTTTATTATTACAAAAAAACATTTAAATTTCTCGATCCTGCCTTTCGCACCGACGGTCCTGGGTTCGAATCCCGGAAGGGGCAGATGTTTGTATGATGAATACGAGCGAGTACCTGAGTCATGGGTGTTTAAATATTTCTATGAATATTACATATCTATGTATCATATATGCATGTCTATCCATTACCCTAGTATCCATAACACAAGCCTTACAGTGCTTACTTTGGGCTAAGCTAATTGGTGTGAATGTAAGAAATATTTATTACTTTGTATGTTTAGACCAAAATAAATGTATGTATTTGTTCCCAAAATCCTGACCTACGCCTGCTTCTGAGGGGATGACATATCACTAACTTATAAACAAAGCCACTTGAGTATTCAGTTCAAAATTATTTGTCATTCTAAATTAAAAAAATAGTAGGATCGAGTTCATTCTACAGTATCATACATAATTAGAGAATGTAAAAAGATTAAAGCGATATACACCTTATTTTTAATGTGGTAGATACGCGAATCGTATGGCATCAACGCACAGATTCATCGAGAAAAATGTATCATTATGGTGAATGCTATATGCTATTAGTTTATTACATAATATTGTATATATGTAGAGTAATAACAAATTTCAATAATTTATATGTATATTTGTAATAACTACTTTTACTGGATTCTCAATTTTGAAACTGGTAATAAACTCAATAATTTACGGTTATTGTAGATACAATAAAATAATTAAATAAAATGCAAAATAAAACAATTTATATTCGTATAAATTAAACAGTTAAGAACATAACCAATTAAAATATTGTGAATTAGTCATTCTCTGATCACGGCTCCTTTAAAGGAGTCGAAATGTCAGGATTAAATATATTAAAAAAAACTCCAGTAAATAGGTTTTATTTAAACATAGGTGATAAATTTTCCTCGAGGTTAATACAGCAGCAAAAGCAGCGGATAAAAGGTACCTTATGTCTTTCTTTTTCTGTACCCCTTACAACATGTATGCAAAGTTTAATAGTAATCGGCTGTATAGTTAGGTCGTGAAAGCTCAACAAACAAACAAACTCACACACAATTCACAATATTGTTGAGCGAAGCTCTCTTTTAGGCAACTCACAAATTTCGCTTGTCTCCCTCCTGCTACTTAACGGTTCAACCGATTCGAACGAATTTTGGCATGAACATACATGATTATAACCTGACGGACATAGGCTATGTAAAAAAATATATACTTAACCATGGATGAATAATCACCGAAAGAAAAATTCTAAAGCTGATCACAGCCAAACCGCTGATACTACATTGGTGAAATTTGGTGCCAAAACTCACATCGTGGTCGTGACTAATGTGCAAAAAAAAGTTTTAAAATCGGACATACCATCAAAAATCAAATTACTTCGCTCAGTATTTGCAAACAGCAGCATGTATTGCAGACCTAGTTTATAATTATTACATTACTTGGTATGGCACAATTTACCATAGAATGAACTCTTTAATTGGAAGACAGGAATATCATTACTTAACATGAAATTTAAATGAGAAATATAAAATACCACACACGGCAATAGCCAATAAAGAGTAATAAAAAAGCTTTGGAATAATTTCTTAAAAGTCTAAAATAATACTTCCGTTTAGTAGCTTATTCCCAGTTGTCACTAATTCCCATTAAAACCTATGGATTTGCTGATGTTTTCACAACAGAATAGATGAAGTTTATAAAATACTTCTTTGAATAATCAAATAAATTATTGTCAAATTGGTGATCATCAATTCAAAACCTTATCTGTATAGCAATAAGAAAAAGTATGATATTGTTTTGAACACTATGAAATCACCTATTATACTTTGTCCAATGTAGGATGATACTTTTGACAGTTGACACCTATATAGAGGGTATAAAGTTGCTATTGCAATGTCAAGCCAAACATAAGGAAACAAACTCAACCTTAGTACGTAGCAATAAGGAAGTGACACCTGTCAAAAGTATCATCCTACATTGGACAAAGTTTAATTGAGTTAATTTTATATTCTGTTTGTCAGCTAACACTTTTTTTATTTAAAAGTTATTTATTTGATTAAAACACTAATAGTGTATAAAAAATTATAATCACTCACCGCAGATTTCTTCCCATCTATCACCAGCCAAAGTAAACAAAGTGACAGCTAGGAATAAGCGATTTAAATGCCATGGCAGTTTTCATTATATATATTATAACTTAATCTTATTCTTCCGTTGACACTGGATAATCTTGAACGATTATTTTATTTATTCCCATTTTCCACCGTGGTTACAACTGGGAATAATAATATATTCCTTGCACAAATATGTGCTTCACAACTCTAAAAAATGCAAGAAGTTTATTATATATTATACATCTATATAGGATAGATTTATCTACCTCTAAAAGGCAAAATCCTTTTTGGATCTAGGAAAAAAGGTTTACATACAAAATTAATCTTTAAAGCATTATACATAGCGTCCAAATTCAACTCGATTATGATTTCTCCTCAAATGTTAGTCTTCTACAGTGCTTTACTGTACGGTTTTGAATAATTACTTTTTTACCAAAAATATATATACAATTTTGTATAAAATCGCTATTCGATTTTTATAAACAAAATCTCAGGAGTAAACTTTATTGGAACGGTTCACTTATTATAACCGTACAGTAAAAACCATGTCCATATCTGTCTACTTTAAAATGTATTGTTTTTATAAATGACTTTATATTTTTTTATCATGCAAGGCAAATGAGTTGCTTCCCTTCATCCATTTGGAATTGCACTTTGTCAGAATTTGCGGCCTTATCAGCTGTTTTGGATAACGCGCTAGCAAGGAACACTAGCGCCACTCCTGTCGCTGTCACGAATAAAGCCCAGCCTATAAAAAAGATTAAACCTTATTAACTCCAATTTCATAAAACTCACTAAAGTATTATATCTAACTAGCTGAACCGGCCACGCGTTGCTGTGCCGACTGCAGCGCCATCTGCCGGGCTGATTTGTGAATCTAAACCATTCTCAGATCCCCTTGAACACACACAACAAATTTCATCAAAATCGGTCCAGCCGTTTAGGAGGAGTTCAGTGACATACACACTCACAGAAGAATTATATACAGGGTCATTATATAAACACCATCCAAATTTTTTCTAGGCATAAGATATCATTCAAACACTTCATTTATGAAAAAAAATTGGTAGGTATAATTTCTGCAAAAAAAATATTTTGTCCGAGCGAATTATTACAACAGCTGGTTACTGGTCAAAAGAAAGGTCGCCCGAAAGGTCAAACACGGCCGAAATGTTTTGAATGAAACAGCGGGGTGGGGTCGCGGGGTGTTGATGCCGAGGTACAGTAAGAAAGAACGACGTAACTTTCTTTTTCCAAAATTGAGTTGTTAGAAAGTCAATCTGTCGAAGAAAAAATCGTTTGAGTGAGAAAATTGCCGAATGGGTGAAAGTTGTTTTATTTGCTGTAAAATGGTGTTAATTATCTACCTTGAAGGTGGCCACGCGCCATCTTGGTGCGTCTTATTGCAAACTCCAAAAACGAGCCAAAAAAATTTGAAATGCATTTTTCTCGGAATGTATGCATTTCACAGAAAAATCGATTGATTATAAAATATAGAGGACGTCAAGATCTACAAAAAATTTCATTGCTGCAATCCCGTACACCAACAAATGCACACAGTAGGTGGCGCCAAAGTCTTCAAAACGGTGTTTTTTTTATTTTTCACCTTGAAAATACATTTTTATTGCAAAAATGTAACTGTAAAAGTTGTTCCTTAGGATTTTGTCAACGACTTTTGTTTGAACAATTTTTTTATACAACTTACCGTTTTGAAGCTGGACCTCGAAAAAGAATGAAAAGTCCAATAATACGGTTGCCTGCAGTATAAATCCACATGTGTAGTGCACTTTTTGACCACGATTCATTTATTTTTATTAATTAATGTCATTCTAACAATTTAAATTTGTTAATTATTTGAATTTGTTTCGCATTAAACCATTTCTTGCTAAATAATTAAAAAAATACTGTTGCCTGTTTGTTTAAAAGAGGAAAAATAATCAATATTTTTTTTCCATTTATTGCAAAACAGTAAGTTGTATAAAATTAAAATAATAATGTTTACCGTAAATTTGTTATGTTACGTTGAAATAGTAAATTTTGATTATTTCATAAAAGAAAAATATAAAAATCAATAATTCAATAGCCTTATAAATACTACTATTTCTATTAGAACAATGAAGGGAAATAAAATATTGTTTTTTTTGCCGAAAACCGTAATAACTTTGAAGTCGATGTTTTTATAACTTGCAAAAAGTTAGAACAATGACTTACTCAATTTAAATACTCGAAGCGCATGCGGTGAGCCGCGATCGTAGCTGCGCGCGCAGGTTGTGGCTAGGGTTGCCACCTTTTATTTTTGTAGTTAAAGTACACTGGTTATTATAGGTAAGAAAAAAAAGTACATAGTATGAAAATAAAGTACAATTTATTTTCCTTTATCATTATGTTTAAAAGCATATTTTTTA
Organism: Calamotropha paludella; assembly: GCA_927399485.1. Taxonomy (NCBI): domain Eukaryota; kingdom Metazoa; phylum Arthropoda; class Insecta; order Lepidoptera; family Crambidae; genus Calamotropha; species Calamotropha paludella. Next base: position 7,001,147 of record OV656830.1, on the reverse strand, counting down.
TTGCTTTTTGCAGTTTGTATCAAATTAGTATTTCTATTAAACAATTGCAAACACAGCATCTTTACAGTCTAGCATAGCATAGTTTAGTTTGGATATTTAATGCAACCATATCAATTCACACACACACACGTGCACACACAGAAAAAGAAAATTTGTCTTCTTACTTGTCCTACTCCTATACTGAAGCAATTGTAAATGTAATTCCACACAATTTGCATTTTCCATTATATTCGTTCTGTGGATCATTAATTAACCAATCACCATGTCCGTTTTCCCACGTACTTTTATACTTTACTGCAATCGTTTATTTTTCTTTTTGACCTATCATTTCTTTTAAACATTTTTTCGGTGTAACATATTCACTATCTGTTCCGAGAGAGAGTTCTGTTCTGTGCGAGAACCGATACGGTAGGTTTTGTTCATGATGAAACCCAGGATAAAGAAATATCACGTAAAACACACTAGAATAACAATTGACTTCTTAACTAAGCAAAAAATTAGTCGACCTCTTGACAGTTTAGACAGATAAGGAAGTGTTGCCAACAAAAAGTGTACATTAGTTCCGGAATATTTTTTGTCAACTCTTTATTGTCGACTTGTACTACTAAAATTTTCAAAATCCCAAAAAAATCAAATCATTCGAAATAAAGTATTTTCGTACGGGTGGCAACCCTAGTTGTGGCGACATCTGTGCAATGAAATCAGTCACCCGGGAACCTCCCGCGACGTATGTCTCGTGCTCCCGCGCGCTTACATCACATAAATACCTACCTAACAAAATGTATTCAAATCGCGAGTATTACGAGATGGTACGGTGCTATATTTTAAGTGGAGAAAGCTTAAACGGTGCCTGTGCACTGTACGAAGCTGAAAGTCTTCCTCGTCTTCGAAATAGTGGTTTCGTAAATGCTACAACACCGAATCGTCAAACCATTTTAGCTGCGAATCAACGCTTTCTTGACCACGGACAATTTACGACGCCATCACACGCTCGAGGAGGTGGTAGAAGGAGACTTGCAATTGAAATCGAAGACGAAATCTTTGATTTCTTTGATCGAAATCCCAGAGCAAGTACGAATGACGCAGCAAGACGGTTCGGCGTAAGTCAACCCGCGGTGTGGAAATTACTTAACGCCGCAACCATGCATCCTTATCACTATCAGAAAGTGCAGTCTTTAGGTGAAGCAGATGCCGTGCCTCGCCGTGCCTTTTGTGAGTGGCTGATTGAACATCCTGGTGCTGTTCTTTTATGGACTGATGAATCTTTATTCACTCGCGTGGGACTGTATAACCAACACAACGAGCATTGGTGGTCGTTCCGGAACCCGCACGTGATAAGGGAGAACCATCATCAAGTGCGTTTTAGTGCAAATGTGTGGGCGGGTATTATCGGTAACCAAGTACTGGGGCCGTTCTTTATTGAAGGGCGGTTGACCGGAAGCACGTATCTTGATATGTTACGCACTGTAATATCCGACTTTATGGACGAAGTACCACTCGCGCTTATTCAAAATCGCGTGTTTTATTTCCAACAAGACGGAGCACCACCTCATTATGCGGCCGCAGTTCGCGATTATTTAAACACCGAACATGGTGATCGCTGGATCGGTCGTGGAGGCCTCGTCCCATGACCGCCCCGATCACCAGACCTCACGCCTTGTGACTTTTTTTTGTGGGGCGAAATTAAACGGCGGGTTTATGTGGAGAAGGCCCAAAGCCTCGAGGACTTAAAAATAAAAATAATCCGTGCATTTGACGAAGTGAAAAATGACACTGTAGTGCTTAATAAAATTAAAGACAATGTTCGTAAACGTGCAAGACTCTGTTTGGAGAGAAATGGTCTACATTTTGAACAGTTAATGAAGTACTCTTAAAACGATTGTTTTCAAACTTTATGTAAGTGTATTATGATTGGTTCCTTTATTTATTATTGGGTTTGAGTATAGCAATGTTGTGCAGGGCGTTTAGACTACAAAAAATTTCATAAAAAAATATGTTTTTAATTTAATTATTTTGCATTCGCAATGCAATATTTTCTATGAGATATAAAATACGTGTGTAAAAAACAACTACGCCTCCGAGCCCTCAGGTAGGATTCGAACCCACGACCTTTCGCAATCCGGGCAAGTGCTCTGACCACTGAGCTACCGAGACGCTGGCAAACGTGTCGAATTTTACAAACGTATTTCAACTTCTATTATGAGCTAGTATCATTCCACCAATGTTGAACGCTAACTGCCTTCAACATCGAAAGTAATATTTTTACAAATATTAAACAATCGATTAAGATGGAACCAGCTATAATTATGTGCTTTTTATTAAATTTTTTGCATTCATGATGCAATATTTCTATAAGATATAAAATACGTATGAAAAAACAACTACGCCTCCGAGCCCTAAGGTGGGATTCGAACCCACGACCTTTCGCAATCCGGGTGAGTCATAAAAATTATAAAATCTAATAATAATTTTACTCTTTCTATTTTTTCATCCGGCTTCGGATTAGGATTAAATGAGCGATGTTAATGTTTAGGACTAGGAAAAGTATTGAAATGTGTTATCAGTGAATTTATTGCTTTTTAATACCGATTTTCGTATTGCGTATGCGATTCCTGTGTTTTTTTAGTTTCTGTTGTTAATAGTTCTCTTAGTTTTGTATGTTTCAGTGAGACAAAAAAAATCTTAAGTTCTAGACGCCTTGCACAGCCATTGCTATACTCCAACCAATTTTTGTACCTAAGTTGTTTCAGATTTTTTAAATACGCCTTATTGCAAAAAGTATGGCTTACTTTAACGTTCAAAGTTTTTATCTGTTATTAGAAAACAACTCATACCTTCTGCAATTTGACGGTCCTAAGCCCGATCAAGTATGAAGGAAAAATTTGGAACTTATGACAATTATTGTTATGTATTAATGAAATATGGGAGCGGCGGCGGCGGCGGCGGGGGGGTGGGGGAGGTCATGTAGTCATCTGCTACAACACCGTGCGCAGCGTAATGTATCAATGAAATACGGGGGGCGGGGCGGGGGTTGTGTAATCATCTGCTCCAACACCGTGCGTAGCGTGATTGTGACAGTAAATCGGTAGTTTTCCTCGGATAACTTTGTATAGCCTTAACTTAATATTTTAGTACTAAGTGATATTAAAAGAAAAAAATCTTGTTTCGTTACTCTCTTCAAAGAATATAATTTATAAATTTGGATGGTGTTTATATAATAACCCTGTATATAAAGATTTAGGTTAGGTTCTCATTCCTGTGTTTTCCTAGGAAATAGATCTGTGCTTTAGCACTAAGAACATTAAAATAGTAATAGTGTGACAATCGCAAGGTTCATTGATAGGAAGGGTGACCATTCAATTTATTATTTCCTGCTCTTTCGTACTTTGAACTATACGTTCAGCATCTATCCCGCTCTCGCATATATACCGATTACAGTAGGATCATTAAAAGGCTTATGATAACGGAAATTATGTACCTATGGAACAGTCTCCTGGTATATAGGGCTCCGAATACTCGCCACACAGCCTCTTCACACGGTCTGCTCCCCAGCCCCACGGATACAAAAGTAATCCTAGGACGCCGAACAATCCTGGAATCCATAATGGATACAATAGTAGGCGGAGTCAAGTCTATCTATCACAATTTGTCATATTTAAAGAATATTATCAATACATCGAATATATCTAATATTTCAAATAGAGAATGAGCTAGTTTTTTAAATTTGTTTATTTAGTGTTTTCCGAAAAATAGGATAAAGAGGAAAGAAGTAATCATAGGGGGAGAATAACTTAAATTATCCAAATCATCTCCATGTGAGCTTCGCAATTTTTCTTAGTTTAGGACATTTTTATACAGAGGCATCAATTCTAATGTGAGGATAATTAGGATTTAAATTAACCTTGCAAAAATAAAATATGATATCGATACCATACGCCACAAAAAAATTTGAACCTCATGCTTACAAGATTTGTCAAATAAATTTGAAATAAATGCATAACTGCTCTACTGTATCAAATCTGTGGGCATTTCTGTCGTCAGAATCAGAAACCAATCGATTTCTTTTTATGGACTATGAAAAAGCATATGATAAAGTACCTGTGAACAAATTATTACTAAAGTTTGATTTCGGTGGGATAAGGTAGATTTTTTTTGCATGGATTGGCAATTTTCTGTAACATTGAAATTTCGTGATAGAATTGGTGTCACACGCTATATGAAAAACGGAAAGTATGCAGTGGTGTTCCACAAGGTTCAGTACTTGGACTTATTTTGTACACCTTTAACTTGCTACACGACCTTAAATGTAAACCTAGTATCTTTGCGAATGACACTAAGTTATTTACGAATCCTACCATAGAAATCGGCGAACATCTATGTGATCTGGACCTAATCGAAGAGCGGCCTAGGTAGTGGTAGCTTACTCTGAAAACAGAGATATTTTTCTATAATGCTACACGAGGCTACTGAGATCTGGAAACATGCTAATTTCGTGGAGATGAAGGTTTGAGAGTTCTACCTGCTTGGGATCCTATAATTAATAAAATAATATCTCAAACAAAAGCACACAACGAGAACTTTTGATGTAGTCAGCTCTTTTTTAAATAATAAAGGTTAGATTGGAGATCTGTCGCTCTGTCTGAGTTTCTGACGCGTATAAACTTCTCATTAAGTAAGTTAGATATTTCCGTTTTTATACATGAAAGGAAATTAAATAAACTAATAACTACTATTTGCGTATTAATATTATTAAAGAGCTCGATTGCTGCGATTTAATTTAAACAACTATCGCAAGTGTCAGTCATCATCGTCATGGGCTGGGTGACCAAAAAATATTATCAACCCTCTGTGCTTTGAGAGGCAAGTTGAACCATTAGTCCTGGCTACAGCAGTAATCGTTAGCACCAACTATTCCTCACCAGGCTGGCATGGTGAGCTATTTATAAGCCATTCGTCCTATGATATTTTCTCTTTTAAGGAAGGTCAGTGTGCCAATATAGGAAACAATAGAGCAAGAAGCTTATTCTGGACAAGCTCAACTCGTGGACTATTTATTGGATAATACGATAACCAGCCAATACGAAACATGTTTAACTTCCAGAATCGCAAGCCAATCGCTATCTTTAACATTAGATACCTTCTAGAACGTAGACATTACTTACCTCCTAGCGCCTGAGTCGCCCCGGCTAATGATATAACGCTTTTCTTGAACACAGATTGCACACAGCATGCAAGTACACCACCTAGTACCGTTGAAAACTGTACAGCTGCACCTGTGAAGGATTACAGTAGATACTTTATTAAAGAAATAAATTCATTTACTTCTTTTTATTTCAACCAGTGATGTCCGGCGAAGTAGGATAGCACCAGTCCCACATAATTAAAGGTGACTTAAAAGGCTGATATTTGATATACTGGAAGTAATCACCATACGACGCCACTACGGGAGATGGACCACAGAATGGGCAGCAGAGTTGTCCCAATTACGGGGATGGAACTGCAATCTCTAATAGGCCATTTTTGGGGGAAGCTTCAGTCCAGAAGTGGATGTCTTTTGACTGATATGATAATGATGATTTTACCCTGACGTTTTAACTCATTTTCAATAACCATGTTCACAATAATGGCTGTCATCAGCATGTTACTATAAAATATGAAAATAAATGTGTTTCCAGTATCCATATAAAATGTTTTATTTCTATTATCATTTGGGTCAATTCTAGACTACAAGTTATATAACTTTCCAATGACGCCGGTAAACTCGCTTTTATTATTATTATTTGACCGTCGTCCGTATATCACAGATATATTAGAATTAATTATACTATGAAATTTCCTCATTTGTCAATAGCACACAATGGCCTGTACCATTGACAATATCAATATTAAAGTGATTTTAAATTATTAATCTATATTGCTTTATAATTATTATAGACAACACATTTATATGTTAAACAAGAGAGAAAATAAAACTTGCAATAAACCTATGTTGCTATATCGAGTAATATTCGTTATTTATTTCTACAAATAAATCTATAATCTAAGATCACATGGTTTGTGTGTTTGTCTGTCCGCTCTTTTTCCCGCTCTTTTTCCATTGTATCAATAACGTTACCATAGCAACGCGTTAACCGCAAGTAGTTCGTCTACCGGACGCTAGATGGCGCTAACGGAAAAATATTTAATAATTGAAGAACATTAAGTATTATTTGAAGAACATATGTAAAAAACAATATACAAATGGCGGACTTTATGCTATTGCGTACTCTACTAGTCAGCTGATGAGTTAAACACCATTTAGATGGTGTATTGAAGAGAGAAAATAACAAATAAAAACAATATACTATAGAAACATTTAAATACATAAATTGTCATATATATAGTATAATAATAAAAAATTACTTATAAATCCATATATATATATGATAGATTAAGTGGATACCGTTAGAAAATTTAAGAGATTCAGATCAGTTGTTTGAAAGCTAGGTTGTTTAATGCTTCTTTGTATTTACGTTGGTAATGCATTGCCGAGTTGTACATCAAATAGAGAGCTTACCCGGTAACACGTTGCTATGGTAACGCGTATACAATGGAAAAAGAGCGGGAAAAAGAGCGGACAGACAAACACACAAACAACAAATTTGTGTTCTTAGATTATAGATTTGATTTGTCTTTATGGCACTAATGGTAATATATTTTTTTTTAATAAAAAGTCATATTTATAAAGTAATTTTTTACACTCCGTATGTATGCTACTGATTAAATAGTTTTTGTGTTCATGTAATGTGATACTTGATTGCCACTGAAGAGGTATAAAAAATACATACATAGAGACAGGAAAAACATAGCTGCTTTCCATGGCTTCGGGTAAACAGAATCTTGAGTAGCAAGTCCGTAGAAAGAAAACGATGCACAGTTGTTGATATCATTTCGCATTCGCAAGCACCTGAAATAAATAATATTTTTTTAATTCTTTATTGCACAGATACGGCAAAAGGAGGTGACATGTCATAGCCAGTAATTTGTTTTACTTATTACAGAAATGTCTATATCCACTTGTCAGTCCGCTACCGCGCGCCCCACCCCTCTTAACAGTCCCAATGCTGGGCAAATTGTGAATATAAAGTCGTACTCTTAGATAAAAAATGGCATTTTCTAGCTAAATAATGAAGCTAGGACAAAACAAAAAATACTTCCATAAAGCTGATTAAATAAAGAATCCACCACAGAACATTTAGATCTATGTAACTCAAAATTTAATCGTAATTTTAATCGAAGCTTAGGGCGGCAAATTTAGGGGGCGGCAAAATTGTCCCAAAACACGAGGTGGGGCTGGGTAGGTAGTGCAGTAAAAACAGCTATGCTTTTCTTAGATTAAAAATATACCCAAAAAGTTGTAAAAATAATCTTGAAACTAGATTATTCCCTAAAAAAAGGAATTTACGTTATTGTGAACAGTGCATCTAATTTTAGAGGTCAGTAGGGGCGGCAAAAATTTTATAGCTTTGGGGCGGCAAATGTGTAAATTCAGCGCTGCTGATTTTATTTTAAGTTACTATTGCAATACAGTAATGCACATAATTGTTTGGAAGAAAAATGAAATCATGTAATATTCTCAATTTTTTTTTTAGGATGAGTTTGCTCTTGATCCCAATCAAAGCCAAGGGGGCCAAGGCAGAATCCACAATGGAATAAGCTAACCCAGAAAGTGCGTATTCACCCTGGCTTTGAAATAGAAGGGTTATAAATTCTCAGAAACAGAGACGCAGGGAGGGAGCTACACTGCTTAGCTGTGCGCATTATGAATGAAGGATGTTGAGAAGCACTTGGTGTGACAGGTAGGAATAGCAACCAAGAAAGGGTGGTAGCCCGCAGTGCCTCTGGATGTCTGATAAAAAAGGAGATGACCGTATGAGCAAATGCAGCTCCTGAGCAAACTCTCCAAAGTACAGTCTGTAGAAGACCGACAGACAGACAACTTTGCGGTGATAAGCTAAGGTGTGAAGCTTGCTCTTCACCAATTGGCTGCCCCCGATGAGCGTCTCTGCTCTGCGCTGAATCGTGTCCAGTGCAGCAAGTTGGTATTTTGCTGAGCCATCCCAAAGGTGGCTGCAATATTCTATGCAAGAACGGACTTGAGCTTTATAGAGACTTAAAAGCTGTACCGGCGTGAAATATCGCAATAAATTAATACATTGTAATAACTAGATATCGGATTATATGCATTTGCATGTTTGCATATGCAAATGAATATAATTCTCCTTTTATAGGGTTATTGCATATTTTGGTACTTTTTCATAGATAGTGCTTATTTTGCTTTGAGAAACTTTCCTCTGTACCAGTTCATAGAAATAATAGAAAAAATGATTGAACAGAGTAACATTCATCCGAGTTCACTATCGCAAAAGGTTTGTGGCAACATGCAATTTGTATAAAAACCCCGGTTTTGAAGCATAAAGAAAATTGACGCGTTTATCAATGGCACCCGACAAACTCTGCCTGAAGAGGTTTATGCAGCAATGGCGTCAAATTTTAAGTTCTGTCCAGTAACGTCAGTTGACATTGAAAGGTCATTTTGAGCCTATAAATTAATATTAAGTGATAAACCTCACAAGTTCGCTGCAGAAAACCTGGAAAAATGTATTATTGTTTACTGTCACAAGAATTAAAATAAGTAAGTTTTTTTTTTATGTAATAATAATTTATAGTTTATTAAATATTATAATGATAATAATAATAAACGTAAATTCTAATTGTAAATGTTTTTTGATTGTGCATATTTTATGCATATTTCGCCCTTTTTTAGTGCATATTTGCATGCATAGTTTGGCATTTTGATAGTGCATATAATTCGATGTCTAGTAATAACAATTATATATTAATATATCATTAGCTAAGTTTTATTCAATTTAAAACAACCTGAATTTGATAGTTGTAGGTCTGTGTGTGTGTATTAAAATCAGCTTGTTGAAATTTACATTATCATTTGTTTTAACTACCTGTGACTTAAAATTAAAATCTTGTTTATTATTTAATTAACCAACAACTAAAGTTTTTAAACATACCATGACAAAGTTTTTGGGAACCTAATAAATAGGTCATATCGGTAATTTACCGCGTCATATTTAACTACGATTGTTCAACCTACCAGTGTCAATTATTTTCAAGTGATATAAGACTTTATAGAACGGACGTATAAATTGAAAATCGAATGGGGAAATTTTAATGTTGTGTATAGATTGATTAGTTTTTGACTGTACATAAACAAAAATAGACCAAAATCAAATTACTATGGTTTAGTTTATAAATATCTTACCGGTTGTATATCCCAACGCTAGGAATGTAAAATGAAGTAATGTTATTCTCGTTTAAAATCACTGGTTGTCCCATTAACCATTTTGGAGTCATAATTCCGGTTAAAATTAGCATAAATGCAACAACACTCAACAGTAGCCATGCCAAACTTCGCCCTGTTATTATAACGTAACACATATTTTGTATAATATATTCGTTTTTTTAAAATATTCTTAAAATTATTTGTTGCAGAATACGCAAATAAATAACAAATATAAAAGTAAACAGTAATTAAACTGAATGAATGTTGACTGCAGAGTTGAGAATATTCATTTCAGTGTTGCCATATGACCGTGTGAACTTCCCCCCCGTCCTTAATCGAAATCCCCCCAAAAATTGACATTTCTGTTTCTGACAAAACACCTCCATATTACTTTCTATCGTGATCGTATCATCTATAAGATATAGGACGTGTCGATCTGTATTCTGCTTAATCAAAATAAAATGTATTTATAATTTGTTTGAGTATGGTAAAAGTCTTCAACATATTATTTTTCATACTTTACGACAAACATAAACAAACATTGTAAAACTAACCTAAAAATACTGCTTCATCTTCTCATTCGTTGCGGTATGTTCTTACATATTTTGATTTATTAGATTGCGACATACTTTACTTAGGTATAGATTTTATTATCCTAACCTCAGAACAATAACTAAAGATCCTAACACAATAAATGGAATATTCTCTATTACTCATACAATGGACTTTTTGGCGGGAGCGCGAAGCGTCACTTTAATGGTTTTGCTTTTCTTGTTAAATTTTGTGTTGTGGTTGATATTAGTGTGTAATAATGATGGGTTATTAACCAGTGTTTCTGAATATGCATGAGTGTTGGCAAGTGAAACAAAACAGGTTGGAAGGTGTCTTTTAGCCCTCTCAAAAAGGCCACGAGGAGGTTTCAGTAAAACCCTTAGGTAAAACTCCACTTCTTTACTGAAACCTAGGAAATTACTCAAGAACAAAGAAGAAAGATTATACTTACTTGACGCTTGCTAAATGCACAAATTGTGCGAGCCATTAATAAAGAAAAAAATTCTCATAATGTCGTAGCGCCATCTAGCGTTAAATAACTGACAGTTTAGTTCAGCAGAAGGCAGCTCTCTGCTTTCTTGTTTTTTTGATTCAATTGTGCAAAGAATGGTGGATCGAATTAGGGCCTACTTGAACTTGATTTTCCACTATTAAATCTCAAACCCTTCATAATAATTTTAAAGTGATAAAATCTAACTAGTGTTTCATTGTGTTGTGTTTGACCAAGTGAAAATGTGGTCGATGACAGCGTGAAAACGGGTGCTACGTAAGTATTAATCGACCGAATACAATTTCTGAGTATCCCGTATGTTCTTAAATTAATAACGATCATCTTTATTTTGCCCCGTATTAGTATTGGTTGCTGTCAATTACTGACAGGCGAGGTGCCTGGTGTAGTCTCAATGCGAGTAAATCAGTCGTAATTCCTTTACATTTTACTTTATAGATTTTGTTAATTTGATGTTTATCATCAGTAGAATAACTGTGCCATGTAAAGTGTTAGTGGAATAAACGAGGTAAGAGGTTTACAGTTGGAGATGCAACAAAAAAATACACCATGTTTTCATTTGTCCTTGTTTGGTTGCAAAATCTCGATTTCTTTGTCAGATGCATGCATAGCACTTTTACTTTTTTATTCTTAGTGATCATCAACGCAATTTCCCGCTATTTCGCAAGATAAGTTTTTGTAATGTGGGTAGAAAGTTCATGAAGGTAGAACTTACAATTATGGCTTTTTTTTTATTTATGATGAAGTCTGTATGTAAATTTGGCACAGTTTCTGCTTGAGTAGGTGTTACTGTTGTTGAATAGTTGTCTATTATGAATATATAGGTAAAGTTAGTTTTAGTTAATTGTGCAGTTGGAGTTCATGTATTTTCATGTTAAACTAGTATCAATTCACTTGTAAAACCAGTTATTGTCTTTTCCCTACTGCATAGTGTCACAATAGTCAACAATATTTTATTAGTGTATGAGGTTATTTCTCCAAATATGTGATATAAAACCCTGAGAAATCATTTAAGTATTATCATATTATTAAGAGTTGTTATTTGTGTCACAACCTATTCCTATAGATTGTTATTATGATTGTTATTTAATTTAGTACTTTCCTTGTATTGCATAAAATACTTGTTACACATGAAATATTTACTTGAAGACTGATTCAATAAACATTTTCAGAAGGTAAATAAAGTTAGTAGTATTCTTCAATGATAATTTTGAAAGGCACTGTTTATGAAATAAAATTAAAAAGTTTTGCTTATAAAACTAGTTTGAAATATCATTTAACCCTTCACATATCTGGGATTCAATGTAATGACATTCATAAATTGCCAGTGATATTTGTTCCCTTCAAACGTTGGCATGTAGGATACTACCAGTTAAATTTTAGCTATGAGCCAATAGTGGAACTTACGGCAGCCAACGGGTTAATATAATGATTTCTTTTTAGAGTTGTCTATAATTGAATCCTCTATCTTTGATTTAGTGCCTTATCCTAAATGCTAGGGCTTCCCAAATTTCTGAACTCAGAGTACACTCATTAGTTAACAGTAACCTGTAGATAATAAAATGACTACTTAAAATGCAAAATAAAATAATTTTCTTTATTTTTGCAACAAAGAGCCATATTTTTTAAAGAATGAAGATAATATTTAATTTACTCATATTACTGATTGGAGATAAGCCTGTCAATGATATACAAGTTGTATAGTAAACAAAACAAAAGGAAAAAAATTACTAATATATTGTATTCAAGTTACTAGAACTGTAAACAAAAACAAAATTTGGCAGATATTTCGTATTATTTGTCCAATGTAGGATGATACTTTTGACAGTTGACACCTATATAGAGGGTATAAAGTTGCTATTGCAATGTCAAGCCAAACATAACGAAACAAACGCAACCTTGTACGTAGCAATAAGGAAGTGACACCTGTCAAAAGTATCCTACATTGGACAAAGTATAAATACTGTGATATAAAACCTAGATTACTAGTATACTGCCTTTGTAATTGTATTCGCTATGTGCAAAGTGGGTGGTGGGGACCGTCAAATCGATCGCAGCGCGCGATGTGACAGAAATGTGAAATAACTCTGGACTGTCATGTATCAAATTGCAATATTTTCATACAATTTCATACTAACGCTATTAAGAATTTTTGAGAAAAAACGTTAAAATTCGCGATATGGGTCACAGTGTTATAAAGTGTAGAAACAGGCGGGAAAAGTTTTTCCCATTGTTGTTCGCTACTTGTTTTTGATAAACTTTCTTCTGTGTTGATATAATGTATCAAAGCAGCAATATGTTTGCACTTGCCACTTTGAATATAAACACTCTCGCACTTAACATTCGTAACGACACGTTCATCATTTATCTGGAATTAAAATTAACATTAAATTAATTAATATAAGTTGAGGTGCACTAACTCAAAAATACAATACTTAGTTCGTACACTTCCGCGCACATTACGCATTTGCATAAAACACTTTTTACGGATTTTGCACATATTTTTTATAATGGTTGTCATGTTCACAATATTTTAATCGAGCACGTTCCTAATTGTTAAAATTGTTTTATGCATATCAAATTGTTTTATTTTTACATTTTATTTAGTTATTAAATTCTCACTACGATTATATTGTATGTAACTGAGTAACAATGTGTGTAAATTACACACATTGCAAGACCTGATGATGAAGTTAGCTCTTTTTGCAAATAATAACAGTAAGATGGAGGTTGGTCCCCCTGCCCGAGTTTCTTTCGCCAGTTCTTCTCGGAAGGGCTCTCCCAATTTCCGAGTAGTATACAATGTAATCATAGTGAGAATTTAATAATTATTTTAAGGATTAAATATAAAATAAAATAAAATATGCGCAAAATCCGGAAAAAAGTGTTTTATTGAAATGTCAAAAATACAATTTCAATAAGTAGATATGAACTCACTTTAAATGATGTTTCGAAGGGATTATGTGTAACAGTAAAGACGTTTGTCTATCAGAGCTTATATTAAGTAGCTTTGTCCGTTGGTTCTAAGCTCTTCAACGTTTCTCACATGCTGTTCTAATACTATTTTTTCCTTTTTGCATAGTTTGAGGTTGGAAATATATATCATGTTCTAGCGATTCAAATCCCGTACGTATTATAACATACCATTTTTTTGTTAAGGTAGGAAAATCGGTTATTAATATGCACCAACTTTTTTAGATATTTTTATTTAATTTCGCTGAAAAACAATCCGGAAATCGTTATCAAACAATCCAGTTGCCATTATTTGACAGAACTCAAGTCCACAATAATTGTGGTCACTAGAGGCGCTGTCATCGCGCACACAGCGAATAGACACAAGCAATTAGGTGTTAATGCTCTAGAATCATGACACATTACATCAATCAACCAACTGGTACGACGGTAGTGTTACTGCCTTTCGCACCAGCAGTCCTGGGTTTGAGTCCCGGAAGGCGCAAATGTTTGTATGATCAAGCATTTGTACCCGTGTCAAAGGTTTCGAATATATATTTCTATGAATATTACATTTTTATGTATCATATATGTATGTCTCTCCATTACCCTAGTATCCATAACACAAGCCTTACAGTGCTTTCTTTGGACTAGGCTAATTGTTATGAATTTAAGAAATATTATTGAATTTTATTTATAATGTTGTCTCTTTGCTTTCGGCCGATTTAATGTGACATGATTCTGTGCTTTATAAATCTTATTGCTTAAGATCAACTTTTCTCTTTTTTCGTCACCAGTTTAAAAACAAAGACTTTTCTGTTTGTTTTCATAAACATCTGCCTCAGTTTTTATTGCATAGGTTTGAATTCAGCTTCTGGCTGCAGTAAAAATATATTATTATAGCTCATTGATCAAAGCTCTGGGTTTTATAGAGTGGAATGGCTTCTACTCCTGTTTCATATTGTCAGATTGCGAGGCAAAGTTCAGTTCTGGTCAATTCAATATTAGGAATTATATTAGCCTCTATATTGTTTATAATATTCTATAATATAAGGGAAAGAGTCTAATATTCTTTGATGATTCCTAAAATTGTATGTGTACGTAACATTCTTTGATGTTTTCAAAATTGTATGTGTATGCACGTGGGATCCCACCTGAGGGCACGGAGGCGTAGTTGTATTTTATATCTTATGGAAATATTGCATTGTGAATGCAAAAAATTAAATAATAACAATGTGTAAGCTAAGTTATTATTTTATAATTGGGCTCGTAAATGTATTTTGATATTATTTGTGATGACCTGTAATTAGCTTGGTGTTGCTATGTATGTAAATTATTTCTTTATTATGTTTGTGTGTCTGGATATCGGACTCCCTGAGAGATCGGTCAATACGAGTTGTCATTGACGGTAGCTCGTCGGACCATTTGGCTATCAATGCCGGCGTCCCTCAGGGTTCCGTTCTCTCTGCAACACTTTTTCTGCTGCATATAAATGACTTGCTTTTGCCCGGTATTTTGGGGTACGCAGATGACAGCACTGTTGTAGAGACCTATATGTCTGATGCACGAGCCAGTGCTGAACAGATCCAGCGTCATAGAGAGGCGATGGTTAGCCGCATGAACCTATCTCTGCAGGCTGTCTCCGAATGGGGCGATGCCAATCTAGTGGGGTTCAATCCGTCAAAGACCCAGGCGTGTCTTTTCTCCGCTATAAGGAGTACTTTTAAACTTGACTCCTACTTTCCGAGGTGTATCCGTGCCGATCACTGACCATCTTGAGCTTCTCGGTATGTCTTTGTCACAGACTCTCAATTTTGGCTCTTTCATTGAGAGCAAGGCTCAAGTGGCTTAAAAAAAACTTGGCATTCTGGCGAAGGTGAGAAAATACTTCACACCGGAACAGTTGCTCACCCTTTACCAAGCACAAGTTCGATCGTGTATGGAGTATTGTTCTCATCTTTGGGACGGTTCCGCCAGATACCAGCTCCAGACGCTTGAGTCCATCGAGAGGAGGGCCAAGAGGCTCATCGGCAATGAAGATCTTTTCTGTAAAAAGCTCAAAAGCCTTGAGCATAGGCGGAAGGTAGCAAGCCTATCAGTATTTTATAGGATACATTTCGGAGAGTGTGCACCTGAATTGCACCAATCTTGTTCCGCCGTCCCCATTTTTTCATCGGACAACCAGACTAACAAATTGGCGACACCGTTATATGGTGGATACACCAAAGAGTCGCACTAAGCGTTTTGGTTTCAATTTTATGATACGTACCGCTAAGAACTGGAACTCTTTGCCTGAGTCTGTGTTTCCTGAAAAATACAATTTAGGGGTCTTCAAGTCACGAGTGAATAGGTATCTTCTAGGCAAGCGCGTCACATCCTAGATCGCATCGACGCTTACCATCAGGCGAGATAGTGGTCAAGCGCATGCCTATTTTCGATAAAAAAAAAATCTGTTGGTTATCTGAAAAGCAAATATATAAATCTCATATGACTCAGACAGGTATCGAAACACTCTACAGGGAGATAGTTGATTTCTTATGATGTTTGATTTATAACTTTATCTGGGTCTCAGTGCATGTGGTACCTTTTTATAATACTCATGCATTTAGCTTACTTGTCATGAAGTCTGAGTTGGGTAGTGTCCAATACTCATATTATTTTACTAGCGGCCCGTCCCGGCTTCGCATGGGTAGACAATATTCTTTAAATTTTTTTCTACGATTAAATATAGCCTTTGTTACTCAGCGTGAATGTAGCTTTCCAATGGTAAAAGAATTCTTGAAATCGGCCTAGTAGTTTTTGAGTTTATTCATTGCAAACATACAAAAAAAAACAAATCTTTCCTCTTTATAATATAAGTGTAGAAATATTAACTTGTTGCTAGTTAAACTAAACCTTGTTTTTTTCTTTACAGATATAAATAAAGGAATACAGCACCGATTAGCCGATAGAATAACAAATATTTTTTTAAAACAAAAAAATTATGTTACTGTATATATTGTAATAAACATAATTTCTACTGTGATCTCTTACGCGTGATTAGTGTAATTATTATTTTTTATACATACATGAATCGTGGTTGGTCTTAGTGCAATTACAAAATTTTTTTTTCACTTTTTTTTTCTTCGTATTTATGAGAGAGTTTAGTTTGCCAGTATGAGTTCTGCCAGTAGTAATACGAGCGTAAAACCTCAAATGCCTTTGCGGCAAAAGGACTTTGATCAGGTGAGTGAATTTTCAATTTTTTTTTCTTGTGTTTAAGTTTTATAATACGACTCCGCTCATGTCCGCTCCGCTCCAATGGACAGTGTTTAAGCGGAGGACGTGATAACAAAGGAACTATATGTTCCTTTACGCCTCAACATGTCACCCTATTTGTATATGTGCGTGGTATATGTACATACAAGGGTGCGTATATGTGATGCAGTCGCGAACTTAATATTCTGCAGTTTAATTCGCTCCGAATCTACCCGCGTTCTATCGTTTAATTATCAGGAGTTATGTTATTGTATAGTAACCTTTTCAATGTTTGGTCCTTGGATGGGTGATCATGGCGAGTATAATCAGGGATTTTAGCGGTATCCGAATAGAGTGTTCTGAACACTGTTTTTCATTTCTGTTTTAAGAGTTAAATAGAAGGAAACTGTAACACTCTGAATCTGTTTTAGAAAATATCGGTTCATAAGTGTTAATATCTGTTACAAGTCAAGAAGGTTCACATTGGCATAACTATGCGACAGCTCACTAATGGTTTGGGTACTTTGAAATGCCTGTGTTGGTGTACTGCGTATACACATAGATAGTTAAACGTAAAACAGTTTGTAACAGATTGGTAACAGAAAACATTATATCTGTTACACTTTTATAAGTGTTCGACGCAAAACAGGTTCAAAACACCCAAATAAGTGATACAGGAATAATTCTGTAACAGATTCAATGTGTAACCCTTATGAAAGTGTATCTTTATAAAGGTGTTTTTGAATCCCTGTGTATAATTCCTTAAAATACATTCACAGAGTGTACTTCATTAAAATATTGATAAAAAAAAAATACTTATCACACAAAAGCTGCATTTGTTATTGTTCGATAAGGTTTTATTCCTTATCTTGAATGATATCTTTTATTTGATAAACGTTTTTATCGGACATACAATACGAAACAGCTGATCTTTTATTGCGTACGTAAAATGACATGTCATAAATAAAATAATGTCTGTCTACAAATATGTACGGATGATACAAACTGTTAAATCTCAACGGATAATGACCTCTTTGAGTTAGACTTTAAGTTGAAAATCGAATTGTCAATTTTTACAGTTTGGTACAGATTAATGTGTTGTTGATTGTACTAAGGACAATAGCACGGCAACAGAATGTTAGATTTCAATTGATATTGAACTCTTTGTGTTGGACTTTAATCTGAAAATCGAGTTTACCATTTTGACAGTTTTTGTACTAATTGACGTGCTGTTGACTGTACTAAAGTTTTTAAAGCCATAGCTCCACACGAAGGGAACAAGACTGCATAACTTTTATCCAAATAATAAAGAATATGTAGCATTATTGCGTACCATAAGTTTACTCGCGATTGAATTATTAACTACTAGCGACCCGCCCCGGCTTCGCACGGATGCAATGCTCTACTATATTATGCATGTATTCTACATATAAACCTTCCTCTTGAATTAATCTATCTATTAAAAAAAACCGCACCAAAATCCGTTGCGTAGTTTTAAAGATTTAAGCATACATAGGGATAAAGGGACAGAGAAAGCGACTTTGTTTTATACTATGTAGTGATGAATAAATGAACGATGTGTTTCTAGTCCTAAACTGACATTGTTCTTTTCTGTCATTTTGTCCAATCATTGTATAAAAAATCAATCTAATCTCTATGTAGATAGATACTACTTTCATTTGCACCAATATGCACATATGACATAAAAAAAAGTTAATTTATTTAATCTACTGTATATATTGTATATTTGTATATTTGTATGGCGTATGTAGTATTTCTTATGTTATTGTTTTCTTACTCTATATTATTTTGCTAGTATACTGTCTTATATAGAGTGTGCTCAGGAGCTGCATATTTTTTAGGATGGGTTTGCTCTTGATCCCAATCAAGCCCGGGGGCCAAGGCAGAATCCACGATGGAACGAGCTAACCCAGAAAGTTCCCTATTCACCCTGGCTTTGAAAATATTTTTATTGTTGCTATTTCCTACCTGTCGCACCAAGCGCTTCACAATATCTTTTATAATGCGCACAGCAAAGAAGTGAAACTCCCTCCCTACATCTGTATGTCCGAGTACTTATAACCCGTTTGTTTTTAAAACAAGGGTAACATTCTAGGTTAGCTCGATCCATCGTGTATCCTGTCTTGTTCTCCGGACTTGATTGGAATCAACCCACAGCTGAAAAACAAACGAAGCTGGATCGTAGACGCATTATAAACAAAAGAGATGTCCCCTAGTATTGTAGGTATTACGTAGTACTTTAGTTCGGAAACACCACAGAGATTATAATGACTGCACACAGCGTTCCAACTTTAATCGGGTTGCGTCTCAACCATCTGTCAAATCATTACCGCGATACGAAATGTCGTAAAAGTTGAAGTTCAGCAGTAGTTCAATTCCAATCCAACTGCATATTTTTATGGCGATTGCCCCCCATGGTTCTACAGTGCGTATAAATGCTCATAACTTAATCACAGGGTTCCCAACTTAAGGGTTTTTCCCCTAAATTTAGGGGGTAAATAAGTGAGATGGGATTTATTAGAGGTTTTATATGTTTAGGGTTTTTGTGACCCTTCATAATTATTTTTTATATTATGTTTATCAAGAAAAATAAAGATGTAAAGTATAGGTCCCTGGGATAGTTTTAACTAGCTAATCAAATTTATTTTCTACCTAGCGACCTCGGACTTAGTGACATCTAGTGTACTTATAATCCAACTACAGTACTTGGAATTTTAAATCCAAATGGTGGATCTTGTAAAATATTCAAACCGTCTCCTAAAATATTAGGCTTATTCAATGTCAACATGTATGACTTTATAATATCTGATTAGTCATAAAAAACTGAAATAATATTAGGGGTTAAAGTATGAAATTGCCGATTTGTACTGAAAATCTATATTGTTTATTTTTTAAATTTTTAACAAATTTATTTAATCAAAATAGTTGCCATTATTATCTATACATTGCTGCCATCTAATGGGAAGGTCATTAATGCCTTTGCGATAGAATTCCGACGATCTAGACTGCACAAACTGTGTGAAAGCATTTTGTACTGCCTCCTGGGAAGAAAACTTCTTGTCACGTAGATAATTGTCCAAATCACGAAAAAAATGGTAGTCCGTTGGAGCAAGGTCTGGTGAATACGGAGGATGACGAATGGTTTCTAACTGCAGTTCCTGAAGGGTCAAAATGGTTTCTCGTGCTGTGTGAGGTCTCGCGTTGTCGTGGAGCAATAATGGTGAAGATCGATTCATGAGTCGGGGCTGTTTTACTGCTAGTTTTGTCAACATGGTTCGGAGTTCGGCACAATAGACATCTGCCGTTATTGCTTGACCAGATCGGAGAAAACTATAGTGAATAACACCATGCTGAGACCACCAAACAGTTACCATTACCTTTTTATTGGTAAGTTTTGCTTTAGGACACTGTTGTGGCATTTGACCTGGGGTCAGCCATTGCATTTTTCTTTTCCGGTTATCATAAAGAATCCACTTTTCATCACATGTTACAATTCGATCCAATATTCCTTCATTTCTGTACCGGTTCAACAAGGCAACACAAGTTTCAACACGCGTTTCTTTCTGCAGATCAGTCAAATCATGAGGCACCCATTTTTCGTATTTTTTTATTTTATTGATTTGACGCAAGTGAGTCAATATTGTGGGTAAGGTAACGTTAAACCATGCCGCTAATTCCTGGGTACTTTGACTAGGATCGGCTTCCACTATCTCTCTTAATTCATCGTTATTTACCTGTGTGGGCGGTCTTCCTCGTGGCTCGTTCTTTAAGTCGAAATTTCCATCACGAAAGCGTTTAAACCAAAATCGCACGGTGCGTTCATTAGTAGACCCCTCTCCAAACGCAGCATTGATATTGCGGGCTGTTTCTGCCGCGTTAGTTCCGCGTCGGAACTCGTATTCAAAAATAACTCGAATTTTCGCAGTATCCATCTTTCTTGTCTAAATTGAATAACAAAAACAATTGAAAGTCGATATTCAAATGTTTTACATTTTTTAAAAAAAGAACATCATAGAAACCATTTAAAAAAAGTTTCATTCGAAAACCTCAAACCATGAAGATTCTATGTCAATTCAAAGAACCTATTGCAATAAAACGGCAATTTCATACTTTAACCCCTATTATTTGACTTATTATTTATAAATAAAAAATTAACAAAAATATGATATCATATAATTTATTTTTAGGGGGATTTCGAAGTAATTAGGGCAATTTTAGGGGTTTTTTGAATTTGATTTAGGGATAAATATTTTTAAGAGTTGGTGACACTGCTTAATCATCACACAAGTTATCTGCCCTACTGGGACTGGGTAGGATCGCTACCGTCTTGCATCGCACTAAATGGTCGTAAAATATGTATTTTACGACTTAGTTTAGATTATGCATTAGCTTGAAATCACACTGACGTCTTTGAACACGACTAAACACTTTTTACTTGAAAATTTGTATGAAAGGTGCTACGCCAACGCTTTTAATGTTGTAAAAAAAAGTTTGATTGAAATGGATTACGGTCAAATAGCGACGACTAGTTTTTATAAAACCATAGATTATTTCTAAGTTTTCTCTTGACGTGTGCACGGCTTAAAGCTTTATAATGTAAAATAAAGGCACGACACATGCAAGGCCGTTGTATTTTCCTGCATAAGTAATCCTTTTTTGTTATTTGAATGCTAACATCTCTAAGACAATTACACATCGTTCCATATAAACATACGTCTGAATATTTAAGGCATTATAACAGAACTTAAAGGTATTCCAGATCTGCATGAGAGGGTCTTATAGTGGTCCGCTATGGTGGCAGGGTTATTATACTTTGTCCAATGTAGGATGATACTTTTGACAGGTGTCACTTCCTTATTGCTACGTACTAAGGTTGCGTTTGTTTCCTTATGTTTGGCTTGCCATTGCAATAGCAACTTTATACCCTCTATATAGGTGTCAACTGTCAAAAGCATCATCCTACATTGGACAAAGTATAAAACGAAAAAATATAGACGAGTGACTATGAAATAATAAATAACATAAATATAATTAAATGTATGTAATGTAGGTAGCAAACCTAGGCAATTTTGGAAATAAAATGTCCGTGCTATGAGCACACCGAAAGATTACAGTCTATTTAATCAAAAATGTTCAATAGGTAAGTTTATAAGTTCTACAACCGTAGTTATTCACTTAATAATTAATATAAGATATACCGATATATAAGATATAAGTAAAATACGCGTATTAAAAACAACTACGCCTCCGAGCCCTCAGGTGGGATTCCAACCCACGACCTTTCGCTATCCGGGCGAGTGCTCTGACCGCTGAGCTACCGAGACGCTGGAAAACGTGTCGAATTTTACAAACGTCTACTATGAGCTAGTATGGTTCCACCAATTTTTTTACACGCGTATTTTATATCTTATAGAAATATTGCATTGTGAATGCAAAAAATAAATAAAAACTTAATAATTAATGTTTTGAAACTAGTTTTTATGTGTAGAACTATTAATTTCGTTTCGTATACAGAGACCCTATACGAAACGAAATTACAGTAAAGAGAAACCCTTTTTTTTAACTTTTCGACTTTTTTGACTGTAATGGACTATAGTTCAGTATGTATAGAGTGTTGAGAATTGCCGCTGGTTGTCAGTTGAATTCTCCTTTATTTGTTCCATCATCAAATTGTTGGCTGACAACCGTTTGCTGATGTTATGGCCTTTTTTCTCTACGATATCATTATCCATAGAGAATCTCTTCTCTCTAGCTCTAGAGACATTAATATACTGATGATGATGTCACTGAATGCCTCCTGAAAGGCTAGACAGAAATTTATGAAATAATAGCTGTCCCGACCACGCGTTGCTGTGTTATTTATAAATTAAAATGAAATCTATCCTATGTCCCAAGTCCAGCAAAATGAAAAAAATCATCAAAATCAGTTGTTCATCAATTCAATCAGAGTTCATCGCGGTCAAACATTGTGACAGGGAATTTTTATATATACAGATTTATTCAATAAGACCAGCTCTTCGCCTTACGTACAATCTCACGTTAATTTTTAACATTTTGCATATAGCCATTGCTACGTTGCAGATCAACAGGTCACAATCTCTTTTAAAGTAGCCAGATATGGATACTTCGTTAGGTAGCTATCGGGTTTCAGGAAAACTCATTTTTAATGCTTTGGGGAAAAGTTAATCACATTATAACAAAACGAAAAGATTTAAATGTCAAAGTCAATGTCAAATGTTACAGAGTTTAAGTATAGTTTATTGAAAATTTATTTAAATTATCGAAAATACGTTTCACTGAACCCGGTTATAGCAGGTAAGCTTATGTTTGGGTCTTACGGATCCGTTTTGTTTTTATCAAATAAAAAATGCTATCGATATAATATTCACTTGTTTTTATCAAATAACAGTTTCGTTTCGCTTGTTTTTTTGTTATCCTATCGTGTCTTAATTTCACCGATACCTGATTGCTTAATTGAATTAACGTTTCCTATTCTACTACCGAAGCCGTTTATAAAAATTATTATAAGCAACCGATTGAAACTCGATTAGCTAACGAGCAAATTTTTCTCCATAACTGTTCTTCGTTCCGATTCTCGTTCTTATTTCCGCCGATTTGGCGATATATTTTTAATGCATTGCCTGGCGCTGCGCCAACTCGAGGAATGCTCGCCGTTATTAAAAGGATCCAAATATTGGCCTATTTTTTTATTATTAATAGTATCAAATCAATGGGCTTATGATTACCAAATTGGGAACAGGTTGTTTGCCAGGTTTTTAACAGTCCAGATTTGGCGACTTGTGAACTTCTTATGTTCGCAAAAAGTTATTCATACTTCAAGAGATACTTTTTGGCGGGTGTGTAAAGCTTATCATCAAAAAGGTGTAGTTACGTATTCTCTTAAGAAGTCGGAGGAGGTTCAAACCTATATTGACTTTTTACTGAAAGTAAATGCCCACACATTACTAACACCTAGGGAACGGGGTATTTAATTTTCCTTTCATCATACAAATATCATACATTATTAACATATCAGCTGTTTTCATTCGCCATTAAAACAAAAACTATTCTAAAAGTTATTGCTGAAACAATAACTGAAGTCGAAGCTGTATAGGATTTGTACCCTTTGCCCTTTTATAAGGTTAAAACGTAACTATACTTTGTCCAATGTAGGATGATACTTTTGACAGTTGACACCTATACAGTGGGTGTAAAGTTGCTATTGCAATGTCAAGCCAAACATAAGGAAGCAAACGCAACCTTAGTACGTAGCAATAAGGAAGTGACATCTGTCAAAAGTATCATCCTACATTGGACAAAGTATAAAAGGAAATACTTCGAGTGTTGGAGGTGTACTACACAGTGTAGTAAGGGCATTCGATATGTGGCGTGGAAGAAGATTGGGTCGTTTCTCTACAATGTTTTCGTCGAAAGTGAATGCTATACTTAGAACCTATTTAAAGGAATAAACGGAAGCCTTGCATTATCACTTTGTTGTCCGTCTCTCTATCTGTCCGTCTGTCTATCAAGACCCTTAATCTCGGGAACGCGTAGAGGTATCGAGTTGAAATTATGACCTAAAGGTGCTTTAATATAGTATAGCAAGGAAGGACCTAATGCTATACTATATAGCTTGGCGTTCACATTACGCGATATTATCGCAAGCATTTGGCGCCAGCGAAAAATCCGTCGCAAGCACAGGATCGTGTCCAGACGTGTTGTCGTTCGTTTCGCTTGCGGGACGGCCGGGGGTGAGGGAGGAGGAAGAGGGTGGCGCGTGATATAGCACAGCATGAACTCAGCGCATCGGACAATTTTATAGCGTATACGAAGCCAATAATATATAGTACAGTACAGTGTGAACGTGTCCATAACAATGTATGGTGCGCGATATTGTTGTGCTACGAGCTATATGCTATTATATTATAGCGTAGTCTGAAATCACCTTAATACTGAGGTCTATAGTCTTTTAAAGCTGAGAAAACATCAAACTTCTAAGTTAACTTAAATAAAGATTTATGCCGCAATAACTTATGTTTCGACACTCAAGGGAATCAAAATTTATAGGGTACTTTCCGTTGACCTAGACCTATGAAAGTTGGCAAGTAAGTCTACTACAAGTAGAGACAAAAATCTGAAAACTATACATGAGTAATTAATTTATAATAAATATAATCTTTATTTATAGTACGTAGTTAGGTATGAACTGTTAAGATTACCACAACTTCACTTATAAAACACAATAATATAAGTTACTAGCTGACCCAGGCACGCGTTGCTGTGTTATAAATTAAAATAAAACCTATCCTATCTTTTAAGTTAGATCAAATAACAGATAGTTACGAAGTTTGATCAAATTCGATTAAGTAGTTTAGAAGTCCATCGCGGACAAACAACGTGACACGTTATTTATATATATTAAGATTATACGTTTTGGAAACTGAATTTCGGGAAAAGCTCGGGAACAACTGCGACACTTGATTTGTGAGCTTTTTTTTTTAGTGTGACTCACGTATAATGGTTATATGTATAGAAGAAATAATTGGATCAGAATATTCCTGCTCCTAACACACTCGAATTGGATAATGTTTAATCACAATTTGCTTTTTTCTTGTGGTTTGTATGTTTGTCTGTCCGCTCTTTTCCCCGCTCTTTTTCCATTGTATACGCGTTACCATAGTGCCTAAGAATAACATTCAAGAAGGCTAAGAACGGTTAGCTATATGTGTAGTCGTAGAACCGAAACGTTAGCGCGTTTCATTTCGGTACAGTACCGGGTCAGCTATTAATATATAACAAACTTTTTATGCAACCATTCTTGTTTTCATAAAAACAAAAAGTAGACGTTACTCTGTTGAAAAATCTGTTTTAGGAAACTTATTACTCAGAACGGCTCTTACGTTACTCCAATTTTATGTGAACGATATACGATTTTATCTTTTAAAAGCTATGGTCACCCATTCAATAATTTAGCATTTATGAATTTTATTTACAAAGTAAGCGCGGTTTATTCCACACGAACGAAGTCGTGATAAATCGGGTGTACACCTAACACGCAACACAGCACATGAACAGTGTTCAAGAAGTTAGATCACCAAAAATAAATTAATAGGAAACGACTTGTATTATTATTACCTATTTTACCTATCAATACATTACATATGTTAAAATTAATATTTCATGTAGGGCATATGTAGGGCACTCGGCGTTTTTTAAACGCGATGGCAACGTTTTAGAAACGCGCGTCGGATTTTTTTTTATTTCACAGAGTAATTATTTTGCACGTTTAACTCCTTTGTATTGATACGAATGGGCGTTAGCATCACGTCTGTACAGATTTAAGAGCGGCATTGAATTTATGCAGGTATTCATAGGTAAATCTGTGAACACCTACATCAATTCATGATCAAGCTGCATTTGACTTGTGTGAATATCGCGTTTGTATTGATATGTCGCAGGCAATTTTATTGGTTCCGCGTTTTACAAAGGGCATATTTTTCTGTGTCACAAAACCACTACTCGACGCCTTTTTTCTTTTTTTGATTAGCAGCCCCACGCTTGGTAAGAAAAAGTACTAAATATTTCAATTTGCCGCGGCATTTTGTAAGCGGCCATTGAATTATTTCAATTATTTGAAATATTACCTATCCAATTTCAATTTCAGAAGAACATTTTAAATGAAAACTTTTTCAATAGAAATTTTAAAAAATTTAATCACCCTATATTTACTCGAGGGATCGCTCGAAACAAAATGCTTACGACAAAGGCGACTAATGTCTACGGCGAAAGAACTACCGCTTACATCGTACCGCGCTTGATAAATCAACTACCCGCAGATCTTGTTGATAGTTTGACTCAATTGAATTTAAGGTACGAATTAAATAAGTACTTTTTCAAGACCTTTTTATGCACCTAGTTTGCTCCTTGTAAAAGAGTTTATCAACTTGATTTCTTTTTTCTAGTGCATTAATTGTATCTTAACGCTTGCTTTAAACAGCGTTGCTATAAACCTTTGTGGATTTCTATACGCTGTTTTTGAACTATACAATGTAATTTATTTTTAATACGTTAAATAATAAATGAAAAAAAAATTGTCTATGAAATGTAGTGGCATATTATAATGTGACAAGGCAATTAACATTTTGGTTTCGGCTTATTTTAAAAAAGCGAGCATTTTTGAACGGACAACGCCGTTTGTAAAAAAAACCGCAGAATCATACAAATTGCCTGCGACAGATATAAGCGCGCGTCGACCGAGACGGCGCGTTTTAAAAACATGGTATGCAGTTGTGAGGTTCGGATTAGGTTTGAAATGAAGCCAATGAATACTCGATTAATACTGGTTTATATTGTCATGATATTCGTTATAAATACTGTTACACAAATACATAAAATAGGTTGATTACATCATCAATCTATCATACCTATACAGTCTGTTCATTCAAACTTGTCCCATTTGGTAAACAATCTTAGCACAACTTTTTAACAAAATCACCCATTTAAAAATAAAATAATAACATTGTTAATAATCTATTACAATAAATCGATGTTATAGACTGAAACTAGGGAATGCAAATCTCGCGAGATTAAGGCTCAGGCGAGATCCCGCGAGTTTATGAATAACAATACTGCGAGATCTCGCCAATTTCGAGATCTCGCGAGATTAGCAGTTTGGTGTGTTTTTTTTGCAAATAATCACAATATTTGAATAAATTAGGAAATAATAGTAAACATTATAAGTATTATAAGATGATATACATTTATTTTCACGAATTTTTTCAACAGACTTTTATGCATCACTCAAACATTGTTTGACGTATCTGTCTATAATTTTTTAATAAACTTCTAAGTAGTAAACTTTGTCATACGTATCTATCAAATAACAAATGAAAGAAACAACAAGTCTTCTCTTCTAATATCAAACAAAAATATTTTAGTAATAAAACAGTTCTTTTATAACAAACAAAACAACGAGAAGTCAAAAAAAATGATACTTCATCTAAATTGAGTTGACTATTAAACTGAGATATTATTATCAAATAAATGAAACTATATCTACTCAGTAGATCCATTAGATATTACAAATTAATTAACAACATATACCAATTATTCAGACTATTACAAATTACAGATTAATTAACAAAATATACTAATCAAATGAAAGAAAAACGAAACCGACAGATCGCAACTCCGTCCGTGTCAATCTGCGCTTCAAATAAGACGTTTTTATGCTCAAGTCCAATCTCGTTGAACTCGCGAGTACTCGCCTTTTTTTCGTCCGAGATCAATCTCGTTAAAAAAGGCCGAGATTGCATTCCCTAACTGAAACCCATTGAATCTAGTTATTAGTTGATTTTTAATGCTGCATTTTCGATAAAAAAGTTTGTTCACCAAATAGGACAAGTTAGGATGAACTGACTGTATACAGTCTTTTACACCAATTAGCCTGACTCAAAGTAAGCACGTAACGGCTTGTGTTATGGAGACTAGGGTAACGGATAGACATAATATAATAGGGGTTAAAGTATGAAATTGCCGTTTTATTGCAATAGGTTCTTTGAATTGACATAGAATCTTCATGGTTTGAGGTTTTCGAATGAAACTTTTTTTAAATGGTTTCTATGATGTTCTTTTTTTAAAAAATGTAAAACATTTGAATATCGACTTTCAATTGTTTTTGTTATTCAATTTAGACAAGAAAGATGGATACTGCGAAAATTCGAGTTATTTTTGAATACGAGTTCCGACGCGGAACTAACGCGGCAGAAACAGCCCGCAATATCAATGCTGCGTTTGGAGAGGGGTCTACTAATGAACGCACCGTGCGATTTTGGTTTAAACGCTTTCGTGATGGAAATTTCGACTTAAAGAACGAGCCACGAGGAAGACCGCCCACACAGGTAAATAACGATGAATTAAGAGAGATAGTGGAAGCCGATCCTAGTCAAAGTACCCAGGAATTAGCGGCATGGTTTAACGTTACCTTACCCACAATATTGACTCACTTGCGTCAAATCAATAAAATAAAAAAATACGAAAAATGGGTGCCTCATGATTTGACTGATCTGCAGAAAGAAACGCGTGTTGAAACTTGTGTTGCCTTGTTGAACCGGTACAGAAATGAAGGAATATTGGATCGAATTGTAACATGTGATGAAAAGTGGATTCTTTATGATAACCGGAAAAGAAAAATGCAATGGCTGACCCCAGGTCAAATGCCACAACAGTGTCCTAAAGCAAAACTTACCAATAAAAAGGTAATGGTAACTGTTTGGTGGTCTCAGCATGGTGTTATTCACTATAGTTTTCTCCGATCTGGTCAAGCAATAACGGCAGATGTCTATTGTGCCGAACTCCGAACCATGTTGACAAAACTAGCAGTAAAACAGCCCCGACTCATGAATCGATCTTCACCATTATTGCTCCACGACAACGCGAGACCTCACACAGCACGAGAAACCATTTTGACCCTTCAGGAACTGCAGTTAGAAACCATTCGTCATCCTCCGTATTCACCAGACCTTGCTCCAACGGACTACCATTTTTTTCGTGATTTGGACAATTATCTACGTGACAAGAAGTTTTCTTCCCAGGAGGCAGTACAAAATGCTTTCACACAGTTTGTGCAGTCTAGATCGTCGGAATTCTATCGCAAAGGCATTAATGACCTTCCCATTAGATGGCAGCAATGTATAGATAATAATGGCAACTATTTTGATTAAATAAATTTGTTAAAAATTTAAAAAATAAACAATATAGATTTTCAGTACAAATCGGCAATTTCATACTTTAACCCCTAATATTATACATAGATATATAATATATATAAGAAATATATATATAGATACCCTTAATATTGGTAATAATGATCGTATTTATTACATCTGCCCCTTCCAAGACTTGAACTCAGGACTGTCGGCGCGAAAGGCAGAATCTTTACCGTTGTATCAAAAGGTCGTCATTATTTACATTGCCATACAGAAATTTCAGTCGGGATAATTGTTCTTTGGGACAACCCATAGTTTTGACCTATTTTTAGAAAATAATTAGTTTAAAATATTTGGTGGTTTGTTGTTTTACATTAATAATGAATGTTTTCAGATATGGGGCGATTTGCAAGAAGGCATTGAACAAGTCTACAAGCGCCAGTATATGGTGAAGAAGAGATATATACATTTGTATACGTATCCTTTTTACCTAATAACAGAATAGCCACCGATCTCAGACCTTATCGATCTCGGACGTCACAGGTCTCAGACCTTATCGATCTCGTAGATCACAGGTCTCAGAACTTATCGATCTCGGAGATCACAGGTCTCAGACCTTATCGATCTCGGAGATTATAGGTCTCAGACTTCGCCGGTATTAGGTCTGACCTTTGCTATATCGCAATTTATTAGGATCAGGCACTTTGACAACACAAAAGCCAGGGTGGTTAAGAACTTCAGTAACTGCGCTGTTACCTCATCTGTACCGGTAAGCCAGGAAAACGTGACTTCGAGTCTCAACGTAGGAGAACTTTAATTACATTAGTATCCACTTAGCACATTCACGGGTCGCAGCCGTAGATATTTTTTTTAATATCAACAAGAAGGTATTATCTTATTTCGATTTATTTCTATTGTTTGTAGTAATAACTGTACAGTTGTACAGAAACCGTGGTACTGTTGTTCATTGTAATCGAAACTACTGATAGTGCGGTAGTGTCGGTTATAAAAAAGGAAGTTTAGAAAATATAATTTATTGTCTTCTCTAATGGAATAATTTTCCTGATGATACCAACAGTCATGTATACAACTACTGTACATCTGTGAATCATCAGAACTCCAGCTCCTCAGCCAGCAGAAACAGCGCCAACAATGGCGGTAGGAACAATTACGGGGGCAAGAAACAGGTAAGAAATAATATTAAGCCTCATGACACAATATGAATATTAGTGTTTTCTTTATTAACTTTATTGCATTGTCACATGGTACGTTTACATTTTCACAAGGATGGTAATTACATTTTCTTGTACATGTGACACCCTGTAAGGGTGTTTGCAATTTAAGACCTTAATGCTACAACATATTAATATAAAATTACAGTTCCATTGAGTTTACATTATAAATGAAATATAAATTCTTTTATTGCATAAATTAATTATATAATATTATATTACTAGACAATGTGCAATTTAATATTTTATTTTTAATAAATGAAGTTATGTAGTATTTACTTATTTAATCATAAATTTTAAATTTATTCAACCAATTTTATCATGGAAATATTCTGTTAAATTATAATAGCTTTTACTAATAAGAAAGGATTTTAGTTTGGCTATAAATGCCTTCGAATCTTTTGAACATTTTATATTATTTAGAATGTGATTATAAATTTTAATTAGCATTGAGTGTGGAGCAGCTGAGTATAAGTTTAATTTTGAGAAGGGAAGCGATTATTCCTTTTAATAGATTTTAGCAGTGAGTACAATTCGAAATGCTTTTCGATGAACTTGCAAGCTCCAAGAATATATAAGCAAGTTAGTGTCGGGACTTTCAATTGACAAAAATAAGGCCTGCAAGATTCAGTTTGGCCAATATTAGCAATAATTAACTACTAGTTTATTTATTTATAATTATATGTTTTCTTCGAATATATTGACTTTCTTGGATACAACAATTTAATATCATTGATTGTTACTAGCGGCCCGTCCCGGCTTCGCACGGGTGGACAAAATTCTTTAAAATTTTTCTATTTTTAAATATTTTTCCGTTAGCGCCATCTAGCGTCCGGTAGACAAACCACTTGCGCTTAACGCGGTGCTGTGGTAGCGCATATACAATGGAAAAAGAGCGGACAGACAAACAACAAATTTGTGATCTTAGATTATAGATTAAAAACTATAACACAAAATCTCTTTTAATATCAATGTTTAACTTGTTATAAAGAATTTTCTTTATTTTTATAATCATGATTAACATTTAAAAACCACGTTTCATCCAATTTACTCATAGTGGACGCCAACCTATTGATTTATAGGTATCCCTACTCCACCAATCCGTTGTCGGTCGCAAACAGTAGTAAAACTTAAAAAAAAAAACTTAATTTCCAAAACAAATGAAAGTTAACATCTGTTATTGATTAGAGAAATGCCTATAAAATGTAATTATATCAAAAGCAATTTTTTTTTAAGAAAATATAAAAAAAAAATCTCAACTCATTTTGACATGTTCCACTACTGATGAACGACCGAAGAATTGGTACATCTGTTTATAATTTTGGTAAATACATGATCACCAAATATTTTCTGTATTGATCTTTATAAAAGTCAGCGCCATCTGTTTTTTTTTAATTTAGAACTCAATTTGATGTTTTGTTGCCAGTCTGGACAGGTGCAGGGCGGAGCTCAGCTGGTCGGCCTGGAACTGTATAAGAGACTGCGCGAGTTCCTCAGGATCTATCTCATTAATCTACTCCAGGTATGACTGGTTTTCGAATCTTCATAGTTTCATATCAGCTTTCTTAATAATAATAATGCAGCTGCAAATATTTATAAAATTGTTGATCTCAGAATTAAAATAATACAAGCTATTAACAAGTTACGGTCTAAGCTTGTGTTCCCGATTTATTAAAAGTACTAAAAAGATTGTATTATATCACCGTAAAATTTTGTTTTCTTGGTAATCAAGACCTAGGCTCTCATACTAATTCGACCACCACTACTCATGTAAATGTCCTATCAACATTAAAAAGGTGTCATTTGATAGCTATACATGTAGACAACAGTTACACAGCCATCATGTTTCAATTGTCATGGAATAAAAAATAGAAAATGTGTATTTTTAATTATTGGCTTTTTGAGGAAAACCAAACTTGAGGGGCAATTTGTCTATAAAAAATGCCATATTTCACACCATTAAAGGCTCCGACACTGGTGACGGGAAACATTGTATACTTATACATCCCTACTACACCAGAAGCAATATTTATTATTGTTTTTGTAAGCTTCAGATTATAAAAAAATACAAGCGATGCTTTTTGGTTGTGTGTATTACATTTTATAACAATGGAGTCACCAAACTTGAGGTAGATCCGCTACTAACGCCGGGATTGTTCTTCTTAGAGATATTTTTGATGCTTGGGAATATGCGTATAACTGTAAGGCAATAGTTACTTATACTTTGTCCAATGTAGGATGATACTTTTGACAGTTGACACCTATATAGATATACAGTTGCTATTGCAATGTCAAGTCAAACATAAGGAAACAAACGCAACCTTAGTACGTAGCAATAAGGAAGTGACACCTGTTAAAAGTATCATCCTACATTGGACAAAGTATAGTTTGTAGTAACTTGGTATCCAAAACCCATTAAAAAACCAGTTATTTTGAATTAATTGATTTGTTACATTGTATTGAAATATAGATTAAAAAAAAATAAAAATGTTTGTAAAAATACAAAACTCAGAAAATGTCCATATAAGTCATCATATAAGAAAATTTTAAAAAATATTTGTAACAATACAAACTGTTTCAGAATATATCCATATAAGTGAAATCACAATCACATACTCATATAATTTTTTATTGTATTCCTATTATAGAATGGTGCAGACCTCATGGGTGAAGACGTGTTAGCGTTCTACACGAAGCAATGGGAGGAATACCAGTTCTCTTCTCGTGTGCTGAACGGCGTATGCGCGTACCTCAACCGGCATTGGGTCAAACGCGAATGCGAGGAAGGAAGAAAGGTATGTATACTATCAAAATTCTTTATTTGATTTTCAGCTTAATGTTCAACAAGTAGAGTTTAATATCTATATAACGTCGTGATGTCGTAATTTCTGATTTTCATAGCAAGTGCTTGACCAAGATTTGAAGCAAAGCTTTTATACGAACGTTCGGACCGCTCGCATATCGCGGCCACTCTATCCGTGCTAAGCGTTACACGAGAGCGTCAGATTTAGTACCGTTACACGATCTATATAGGAGCCAGCTGCCTCCTCACCTCAGTGTGCGTGTCCTTCTGTCTCGCTTTCACTCATGTCAGTGTACTATCGAGGCCTCTGGCGCCTTATCAGTCCTAAGTCGAAAGTCGCTAGCACACTGCACGATGCCTATCGCTTCAGGCCACGCCCCACTCCATTCATTCAACAATGGCGCGCGTGCGCAAACAAGCAATTAAGAGCAGATTGACAGTTGACAGTACTGACATGAAGGGTGATTTTAAAACTAGTTGTTTATGATTGGCCGTAGTATAAATCGTAGTAAAAAACGAAGCCAATTAGGGATAGGTATGGGTCGTGTGGGCGTGTCCGATGCGATCAGTTCAAACGAATATTTCTACAAAGTGGTAAGGCGCGAGAGACCTCGATAGTACGTGGCTAGCGTGGCTTTCTATCTCTTATTCGCTTTATACTATAGTTTCGTTTTTTTCGGGCGTCCTTATACGGCACTGTTTTTTTCTGAAGTTGACGCCAGCGTCATCTCTTTATTTTCTAAAAACCACTGACACCTGAGATGTCTTATATACATTTTTTTATATTTTATAATTTGTTTGAAAAAAAAAATCGGTTTGTAGTAGGTTGTACCATCTATTTATGATTCATTTGTACTTTATTATATTACTTTTTCAAATCACATATAACAGTCTTTCTACACATTCTGATTCACAGGTAATAAACCCGAACTAGTGAATGATTTTCGTTTCAGTCGATTATAGGTAATAGATAGTTGCAAACCTCAACAGACAAAAAATAATAATTGCCTAATAACAGCGATTACCGCGTTTGGCATATAATAAAAGCAACATACCAAAAATTATTTATTATAATTGAAAATAGTGACAAGTTTGAATAGAAAATTTGTTATTTTGTATACCATAAACTATTGTTAAATAGGTTTCAAGCAACATAAGTCTCTAGATTGATATTTTAACTCTTTAACGACCTATTTACTGCAAATAAAAAGGTTTGATTTAAAAAAAAAATCTCATAGCCACTTTGCTTCGTTAGGCATGTTAAATCATTGTTGGTCTCTTCTGCATCAGCAGTTATAATCACCTACCAATCCGCATTCAGCCGGCATGGTGGATTATGGCCCATTCCTACTACGGTGTTTTATGGCCCATTCCTACTACGGTGTTTTACATCCATAAGGAAAGCCCATGCCATTATTGTCTGATGATGATGACTGTATTACTTACGTTGAGATTTAATAGAAACTATATAATTGTGACATTGCTTATAATTATTATTAGTAGTTAATTGTGAAAATTTTGACATTGTAGTAATATTTTATTAGAATTTCGTTATGACATTCGTTATTCATTATTATATTACTAGTTTTAACTACATGCTGAATTATTTGACATATAGCTTCTTACATTTTAACGTTTGCGTGCCAGTACCTGGTGCAATTTTATCCATCTTTTGTACCGTGTTTGCTTGCAAATAAATGACTATTAGCTTTGTGACGTAATACTGTAATGATTAATTGTGGAAGAGGGCATTGCATTCTGATATTGTTATTCTATACCGAGTTTAGAAATCAGAACTTTATGATATTTTTATAAATAAAACTTTTGGTATTATTTGTTTTTAATAATAGAAGTTAGAAAGTAGGTGAAACACGTTCTGTTAATACTTGTCACAAATATAGGATACTCATTCTAGGATACAAAATTTAAAACAGCAGTCCATACTATATGGTTTCAATAATATTTAATAAATTACCACCCCAAATACAAAAACAACAACAATAAACACTTTGACATGTAAGAATAACATTTCTTAATTTAAAAGTGTTTAATAATTATAATAGTTCCCACAGTAAGCACCTTAAGCCTTGTGTTATGGATACTAGGGTATCGGATAGACATACTTATACGATACATAGATATGTAATATTCATAGAAATATATATAAATATCTATGACTCAGGTACAAATGCTTGTATTCATTATACAAACATCTGCCCCTTCCTGGTTTGAACCCAGGACCGTCGGCGGGAAAGGTAGGATCGCTATCCAATTAACGTTTAATATTCAAATATTTCTATTAAATATCCAAACAACAGTATCTTGAATTAAGTTAAATAATATACTATAAAAAATAGATTTAGGATGTTTATTTTTCTCTAAAATTATAAAATCGCTTACGAGATTAAATAATAAATAAAAGATAAACCAAAAACTGGTAATAAACAACAAAACAGACGTGGGTAGAAAATAATCTCTACTAATATTATAAATGTGACTGTAAGTTTGTTTGTTACGCTTTCACGCAAAAACTACTAAACCGATCATCATGAAACTTCGTACATATATTCTTGGAGGTATTAGAAGTAACATAGGATACTTTTTATTGAAAAAAAAATGCTGGCGAAGCCGCGGGTAAAAGCTAGTATTTATATAAAGACGGCGCCATGCTACAGGACACAAATCTTGAATAGCTTTTAATTTGGAACCTTCCACTCATTTTCTGCGTCTAAAAACGTTCGACTAAGTCTGAAAGTTCATTTTATAAGTATATCATTTGTGAGATATGTATTTATATTTGTCCCCAGGGAATATACGAGATCTACCAATTAGCATTGGTTACGTGGCGCGACAATCTCTTCCAGCGTTTGAATAAGCAAGTCACCAACGCAGTATTGAAGCTCATCGAGAGAGAACGGAATGGGGAGACTATTAACACCAGGCTCGTGTCAGGGGTAAGTTGAATATGAACCTTATTATTATTCATAGACGGCGTGTTTTGCAATGCTGTTATTTTTTTCTGACCATTTTTCTGATGACCATATAATACGGCTTATTAAAATTTTGTGTTCATATACAAATAAAATTTGATTTCGGAATCTTTAAGTAAATTTTTGTAGTTTCTGAAATACTAAACAAAAATAATTCCCGATAAGTTTTCATTATATGACTTACATAATCGTCTAATCTATTTTAAAAACAACAATTTCTATTTTAAGGTATAGAAAATAGGCATTTTTAGCACATAAACGCTCACATCTATTCGGTACTCGGAAAGGTATTTCGTGCTGTAATATGGGTGCTTCAACATTGTTAGAAAAATATTTTGAATAGCATCATATTGTTTAACCGATTCGTTGCTACATACAATCACCAGAAACGAAAGTAACGAGCTTGATTTACGTGAAAAGTGAAGATAGTTTTATTCTGGGTAGATTTCCCTAAAACTTAATTTGATGGAGTTATCATCGTTTTAAAAATGAAACGGCTCCAGTGGCTAGCGCCACACGCAAAAGAAAGTGATGACACGCCAGACGTGTTATCCGCAACGAATCGGTTTAGTAGTTGTGGCTATGAAATTGTGATATTTGATGACCCTTATAACATTAGCTATTAGAGAAAGTCCCATGAAGATAAATCCAGCTGTTTGGAATAGGCTAGATGACAAAAATTTTTTTTTTTGCTTTAATAGAAGACAGAAAAAAATCGGTTTTCGAACAACTTAATAAACAAGATATAAGGTATAGAATATTTTGCTCCATCTCTCTCTAGCAAAACGGAAATTTACATGGGAGTTTATATGGCCGTACTAAAGAGTGAAGTCACTGTTGATGTCGGATCTCTCTGTCTAATCGCTTCCAAATGAACAACTTAAAATGCTTGTATCTAATGTATTTCTAAGCCGATTTTAATTCTGATTTCACAGGATTGTATTTCGTTCTACGGTATTTTAATATATTATGACGAGACGTGAAAATTAAAATTCAGTCATCATCCCAATTCGAGTTATTTCTATATATGTTATGCTTAGTTAAAAGTACTTTCCTTCACAGGTGATCGATTGCTACGTAGCTTTGGGCTTGAATGAAGAGGATCCAAGTGCTCGAGGCCAAAATCTTGCCGTTTACAAAGAAACCTTTGAAGCTGTCTTCTTGGAAGACACGGAGAGGTTCTACACTAGAGAGAGCACAGATTTTTTGAGGAATAACCCTGTCACCGAGTATATGATTAAGGTACCTTTTTATTTATTTATTCAGAAAACCCAACGGCGTATGCAGAAGTTATAAGGCATTTTTGAGATGTAATGATTAGGTTTCTAAATAAATTTTGATAAATGTATCGGATTTTTAGTATGATTCACATCATATTCTTTAACTCATCTTACCTGTGTTTTGTTTGCGTTCCTTCTGAACGTTATATAAAAATAAATTAATTGAATACAGTATTGTTATTTACCATAATAAATTATGTTAAGGAAGAGTGGCCTTTTCTGGCACAGGTGCTTCTAGCACTTAAAATGTATGTCCTATTGGTAATGAAATAAAAGAAATAAAAAGAAAAAAAAAACTATACATAATTTATTTAGGTTTACCAGTGGTTGTTTACATTAATTTTACATTAAGAAAACTTACTTACGTAACTAAATTTAACAACCTTTTAAGGTGAACACCACTTGTATAATAAAAGTGAACTTAATTAAAAAAAAAATCATTAAAGCTCCATGAGTCATAATCCAGTAGTATATACCTAATGTATATATTAGAGGGGAAGATTATTCTTTTATAATGCGCACAGCAAAGGAGTGGAACTCCCACCCTGCGTCTGTATTTCCGAGTACTTATAACCCGTCACTTTTTAAAGCCAGGGTGAATAGTCACCTGGGTTAGCTTATTCCATCGTGGATTCTGTCTTTGCCCCCAGACTTGATTGGGATCAAGAGCGATCTTATCCGAATAAAAAAAATGATAATAATTTCTATTACTAACTAGTTTCTAATGTATTATATTCATAATATAATTTTTATGTCCCTTTAGTTATTGCAAAGGGGTCAATTTGTCCAAATTTTACGTTATACTTGACAGCAAGTGTGGAAAGAGTTTTGGCGGTAATATTTGTAATGCCAGGGAGTTGTTATAAGGTCGTGTTATATGGTACGGATGTAGACCTTACTTCCGTACCATAGTAAAATAAAAATATTTTACAAGTAAATCGAAAATAAATTTACGATTTCTATATACTAAACTAAATACTCGTGGAACTTTCTATATACTAGACTAATACATCTATATACTCGTGGTATAAGTTAGGCCTGGTGAAACATTTGTGTCTGTCTGTTTTAGTTCCAGTCCCGTCTGACGCTTGACACTGAATTTTTTTCTAGTAAAAAATGACCCAAAAAAATATAATAATACACACAATCACCAAAATCACCAATCCACGACCCTGAAAAACATTTCTCGCTTCTTCAACACTCAACTCTCTTTTCATAAAATCTCGTCCGTAAACCCCTTGAAGCCCAGCTTTGTTTTAAATGCGTTATTTCTCTCTCTATCGGGGAAAAAATATCATTCAATCAAAAATAACCATTACCAAAGCCGTAATAAGGATTAAATCAGACTGCGCGCTATAGAGCATTATATAATGCTCGCGGATTTTAGGTATCGTTGTCGCGCGCATAATGCTCTCGGGTTTTGAGGGGTTAAGGGTACTTTTGACCTGGTCTATTTTCAGGACATATTCTATTTAGTCCCTGAAAGTTGACTGTGGTCTGCCTTTGCCGACTTAATAATAATCTTATATTATATTGTTTGCAGGCAGAACAACGATTGCAAGAAGAACAGCGTCGTGTACAAGTTTACTTACACGAGACGACTATGGAGCGACTCGCCAAGACTTGCGACCGCGTGCTCATAGAGAAACACCTCGAGATATTCCACGCAGAATTCCAGGTGAGCGCTATATGAGTGGCATATAGGCTGCATAAGGATACTAGTTAACAGAACATGGGTATGGAATTGCTGGCCAGGATTTGCGACTGCTAATAGAAAGACATCTCAAGAAATTCTAAACAAAGTTCTAGGTGAGTGTTATTTTAAGATACAATAATTTTCATTCAATAAGTCATAGCTACGTCATAACTTCGTAAGTGCTACGTCAGGAGACCTTGTAAAGTGATGAAGCCGCAAGAAAACGGTTTTTTTTCTATATAAGTGGTATATTGGCTGTATAAAGATACAGCTAGTTACAGAAGATGGTTATGGTATTGGTGGCCAGGATTTGCGACCGTCTTCTAATAGTAAGACATCTCAAGATAATCTACGTAAAGTTCCAGGTGAGTTTTATATGGGTGGTGGCCGCAGGGTAGAATAGCATCAACCCTTCACATTTGAGGGTGTCGTAAGAGGTGATTTATGATACAAAATAGGCAGCTGAATTTTGGTCTTTTACTGGGATCTTCATCTCGTCTGTTAACTGTGAAGTTATGGCTAAACCTTCCCATATTATATAGAAAGCCTCTATCCAGGAGTACGTTTATTTATGGGGTCGTCCATTAATCACGTGAGGTTTTTAGACCAATTTTTGCACCCCCCCTCCCCTCTGGTGATGAGGTTCTAATTTATCCCGCTCCCACCTTCTTACATCACGTGTATTTTTCTAAATCTATAATCTAAGACCACAGTGGTTTGTGTGTTTGTCTGTCCGCTCTTTTTCCATTGTATCAATAACGTTACCATAGCAACGCGTTAACCGCAAGTAATTCGTTTACCGGACGCCAGATGGCGCTAACGCAAAAATATTTAAGAATAGAAAAAATTTA
Organism: Calamotropha paludella; assembly: GCA_927399485.1. NCBI lineage: Eukaryota > Metazoa > Arthropoda > Insecta > Lepidoptera > Crambidae > Calamotropha > Calamotropha paludella. The sequence continues at coordinate 6,960,981 of OV656830.1, read as the reverse complement.
AAGAATTTTGTCCACCCGTGAGAAGCCGGAACCGGCCGTTAGTATTAACAAATTAAAGAACATTACCTTATATACATTTTAAACTTTTATAAAAAATAATATCACAAAAATATACACGTGATATGTTACTGTAACCCCTCCCCATTGTGATCGATAGTGAAGTTTTCCGACCCCCCCCCCCCCCCCCTATTTAGACCTTAAGTGATTAATGGATGTCCCCTATGTAGGTTGAGATGATGATAAAGGCTACATAAAGCGGAGATCGTTGAGTAGGAGGTATATCACTGTCTGGTTATGGAGAAACACCTCGGGAGAATTCCGATGAATTGCGGGTGAGTGTAAAATGAGTGGTATAAAGGCTGTATTAGACTACAACCAGTTAATATTTACTAAGATTTAAATTATTTGCTAAGACTTTCTTCTAATAGAAAGACTTCTTAAGATTTTCCACGTAAAGTTCCAACTGAGCGTTACACGGGAGGTATAACTTTTGTTTACAAACAGAAATCCAAATTTTTAAAATCGATTTATATCGATACAACGATTCAAACTTTGGTACCTTTCAAATGCACGGTTTTTCTTTTGCTATACCAAATTACCAAACCATACAAATTTTGTAAAGAGTTTTCATGTAGTCGCTAAGAAAATATTAAAAAATGTTAGTAAAAAATAAAACTATTATTATATATTAATGATTATTATTTTATTTATTTATTTTTTGAAAAATCACAAAGAAACTTAGTAATTTGTTAACAGCGAAGTGACAAAAACCAGTATTGGTTTGTCCGTACACTGGGACTCATCTCCTGACGTACGCATTAACAAATAGATAATTTGTGAAATCACAAGGGGTGATTTGAGATGCCATATTTATTAACCTTGTTCAGATGAAATGTAATTATTTGTAAATGAAAGAAAATATTTTATTAATTAATTTTTTGGTATTCATTTCTGTAATTATATATTTTAAGTTATTCAATTTAGGTACTTGGTATTGTAATAATTGTAATAATGAGCTGCTTTTAATTAGAATTAAAATGCGCTACGAGTTGTATAGTTGCAGATGATTACGTCTTTGTATTCTTTACTATAAAATTGCTCTCTGATGATTGAATAGAATATTTTTGTTCCAGAAACTTCTAGATGGTGAGAAGAACGACGACCTGGGCCGTATGTACAGCCTAGTGGCGCGTATTCCCGACGGTCTATGCGAGCTGCGGCGTTTGCTCGAACAACACATCCACGCTCAGGGGCTCCAAGCCATAGACAAGTGCGGAGAGAGCGCACACACGGTTAGTTAGCATGAGTAGATAAGCCACAATAATAAATTAAAACATCTATAATATTTTTATTTTATTATGAGTATAATAAAATAAAAATAACTTATTATAGATGTTTTAATTTATTATTGTGGCTTCTCTAACTATTAAGTTTATTTTGGCGATGACTGAATAATGAACTGTCACCCTTGATCTAAGTGTGGTAAAATTTTGAGCTCTTTAGGAGCATCAGAAGTGGTCTGATTTTAAGTTATAAGATTAGAAAATTTTGCGGACAGCCACGAACGAAAGCAAGTTAATAAAAACGTGGTAAAAAAAATAATCTAAACATTATTTAAAAAAATATGAGAAATTATAATTGTTTATGTTTTTCTAATTGTCTGTGTTCCAATGATTTGTGCTGTGAATAAATCTTTTGATTCGTTAAGTGAAATGAAATGAAATGAAAATAACTTTATTCAAATGCACTTAAAATAAGTTGTTTTGAATCGTCAACATTTTTATCTACTACCCATTTAGGTTAAAAAACTGACAAGAAGAATGGGCGCAAAAAACTGGTCAGCTCTAACAGAAGTAACGACACAAAAAAATCTGCTATTTCAATAATAGATTATGATATCATTATTTCGTTGTTTCGTTATCAAATACTTAGTACTCCTATATTGCTAGTAGGGGTCTAGAAAAATGTCTGTTTCCCTAATTTAAACTGTGAACGTTGTGCGCATGTCCGAGAGATGTCATGTACATGTTTGAGAGACGAGGGTTTTTCCCCGCTACTGTCGCAACGCATGCGCATAACTCGTCCAGCATAAACGATATTACAGGAACTAGCAATATAGGAGTATTAGGCATATGGTTTGAATTGAATTTATTGATTCACAGAAAACAGAGTAAAAGTATAAGTTATAATTTGTAATTTTGTCCGTCTGTGTTGGGCATGTGAATATTTATTATCGTGACTTTTTTACATTATTTTTTATCTAAAAAAAAAGAATAAAATTAGTAAAACTGAATAAAATTGGTACAGTTGGATAAAATAAGTATAATTCAATAAAATTGGTCACAAAATCATGTTAGGTTGTGTGTAGTATGCCCAGACTACCTTTTTTATAAAAAAAAAATTGGTGTCTGTGGGATGTGTCACTTTAAAGTTATTAGATCTTTTTTTTATATAGGTGATGTATTTTCGATTTTAATGTTTTCTTTTTGTAGTACACAAAGGTCCTAAATTATGCTGGTATTATACATGAACCCGGTTCAGGAACAGCATACTTAAACATTTGCTATTTTTTAAACATAACTAAATTAAAATTACAAAATTGTTTTTTAACATTTGTAAATGTGTACCTTTATAAAAAACTAGGACCCGTCCCGGCTTCGTACGGATGGACATTTTTTTTTAATTTTTCTAGCAATAAATATAGCCTATGTTACTTAGCGTGAATGTAGCTTTCCAATGGTGAAAGAATTTTTGAAATGCGCTTAGTAGATTTTGAGTTTATTCATTGCAAACATACAAAAATACAAATCTTTCCTCTTTATAATATTAGTGTAGAAGAATTAATATGTGTACCTCTTTTCTACGCCCTACACATATACTTACTAAAAACTTAAAATACACATACTTGAAAGTATCTACTAACTTTAGATATGTGTTGCTAATTTATCCTTTTTAATAAATTTTCTACTTTTTCTGTGTAATTAATAATTTGTTAATATCTTTTTGAAGTTGTCTTTGTTATTACTTAATATAATTGTCACAAACCAACAAAAAATATTTTAAAAAATCTACATATTCACATGCGCTATCGGTTATACAATATTGTTTATACAATATTGTTTGGAATTTCTGACTTTATAGATTGATTTTTTATTGTCCATAGGACCCGAAGGTGTACGTGTCCACGATACTGGAAGTCCATAAGAAGTACAATGCATTGGTTCTGGTTGCGTTCAACAACGACTCTGGATTCGTAGCCGCACTTGACAAGGCCTGTGGAAGATTCATCAATAGTCAGTATTTTTTACTACTTTACCCATATATGTATAATTAAATTATTTTTTTATTGCAAGAATCAAAGTCTTATAATGGTTAGTAACAATGGAAACTTAAATCTAGATTAGTACATTTATTCACAATTATGACATTAATTAAATAGGGCATGTCAAAAAATACTAATAAAAAAAAATAACAAATTAAAATCGATAAACACTCTTAAATTATACTTGGCCTCACCCAACAAGCACTTCTGTCCAGTGCTGGTTGAAAGGAAACTATACAAAGGAAACAAGACACAGGACATAATATAACAATAATATGTATTTCTTACATTCACACCAATTAGCCTAGCCCAAAGTAAGCAATAAAAGGCTTGTGTTATATATACTAAAGTAACTGAGAAATAACGCATTTAACACAAAGCTGGGCTTCAAGGGGTTAATATTTTTATAAACTAGAATAGCACCAATGTTTCGAACATATGTTAGTAGACATAGTAATAGGCGACTTATTATATTGGAGGTAATTACGATCTACCATCCACCAGCTTTTTCGATAGTCTTTTACTGGGATCTTCAATGCTGGCCAAATTATTTATACGGGGAGGCTTCCTTATATAAGTCTCTTGGTAATTTATCGAAATTGCTATAAAAGAGATATAAATCAAATAAAAAATACGCTTTAGAACGCCATACGTTTAATTTCGATAGTCACGTAATACATAGGTATGACGTCATTCATAGGTACGGCCAATTACAAGCCCGATTTTTAATCTTAAGTTGCACCAGTTGGTTTTACCATAGTCTGTTATTAGCGTCAGCTTATTAATGTCCTTGCGCCTGCAACACAGGCTTTAAAGTTGACTAGCTTTTACCCACTGTTTCGCTTGCGAAAAAAAGCTGATATCCTAACTCCCTTTCAGTACCCCTGACAACATAATATGTAAAAGTTCACGGTGATTAGTTGACGTGTTCGGTTCTTGGTTCCAATGATAGAAGGGGATATTTGTGTGATGGAAATTAACATTTTTTAGTTGTTTCTTTATTTTTCTTTATTTATATCTGTTATTTAATATCCTTACTACAAACTGCGTTTAGCTTGGAAATAATTTTTGGGTTCAATTTGTACGATTTTTTAAATTCTTATATATATATACCTCTACCTAAAAAGGTGTAGCTGGGATGCTTTAACATGCTTTCTCAAGCTTTAAATTTTTTTTGGCCACCCATCCTATAACTGTGTCGTGCAAAGTAGATTAACCTCCCAATTAAATCACCTTGTGAATTATTATAATTTTCATTACTTTTTTGCGCAGGCAACGCAGTGACGAAGGCGGCGAATTCGTCGTCGAAGAGCCCAGAGTTACTGGCCAAGTATTGCGATCTGCTACTCAAGAAATCCAGCAAGAACCCTGAGGAAGCTGAGCTTGAAGACACGCTCAACCAAGTGGTCAGTATTAGTATAGTCATTTGACACATTAACAGAAAGGGTATTAGGTTGGCGGAAACACCATTATTTTTTTAAATTCTATATTTCGATGGTAAATTGCATAAATCCGATTTTCGATAAATAGTCGAATTTTAAAAATTCTGTGTTTTGATTCCTCAAATTTTTACCGAATGTATTTTCTGTGTATAAAAAGACGTCTTCCTATTGTAATCTAATTCATATCCATCAAATTTATTCTGAACACAAAACATGCTTGCCTGCTTTATGAGTAGAATAAACTATTAACATGCATGCAAGCACTCAGCATGCATGCCAACAAGTAAGCATGTAAATAATTATGTAGCTGTTAAAATTGTTTTTGAAGATTGGCTACTCTTTTTGGGAAAAATAAAACACGTAAAAATAAGATTCTGGACTTAAAAAATTCCATAAAAAAAATAAAATGGTACGTGTAACTTCGACGTTCGATTTTCGAACAATTGAAATTCGTACAGAAAAGTTTTGAAGGAATGAATGAAATAAATGAAAGAATGCACACAACAGACTTAACAGATTTTTGCCGACTTTTGCGAAAAAATTGGTCAAAGTCAGTCAAATGTGGGAACCCTAAACCTTATTAACTTGACGTGGTAAATATAATTGAGGGAATGTATGATTTCGTTGGTCCCCAGATGGTTGTGTTCAAATATATAGAAGACAAAGACGTATTCCAGAAGTTCTACAGCAAGATGTTGGCCAAGAGGTTGGTGCAACATATGTCTGCCAGTGATGACGCAGAGGTCTGTATATACACTTATTAGTTTTTTGTAACTACCGTCTAATTTTACAGAAACTATTTGAACAATATTCATCTTTTCTGATCCCCTTGTTTTTATTGATTCGTTTTAAAATATGTTCAAAAAAGTGACCCGAATATTATTGTTTTTATTTTGTAATCTCTAGACAGAATAGTTTTATGCCTTTGCCAAAGAAATAAAAAAAGGTTTGTCTCACGAAAAGTGAAACAAAAGAACAAGTGATTATGCCTAAAAATCTTAAAAAACAAAAATAAAATACTTGTCAGTTGATTTTACTACATTTGGGGGGTTTTAAAAATAGCGTGTAGTCAAAGCTGTGCGATGTTTGGCAGAGAACCCTTAACGTTTAAATGCTATTTAATATCAAACTAAGACAGTTAACAGCCGAGTAAAAAGGAAAAAATAACGACAAGAACGCTAATCGAAAATGATGTTATAACGCGGGTGGGCGGTCACCCGACGAGAACCGAGCATTACCGAGAAGATCCGAACTGTTATCGTGCGATCAAAGCGAATTCCATTTGAAAAAGTCGCTGTTAACAGCTAATTTGCTACTTATAAAATTTCTTAATATTTGTTGATTGACTAAATGTTCTTTTCAGGCTTCAATGATCTCAAAGTTAAAACAAGCGTGCGGCTTCGAATACACAAGCAAGCTTCAGAGAATGTTCCAGGTTAGTGCTGTGGTACTATTCTATATAAATAAATAAAATTGAAGTGTCTGTTTGTAATGTAAATCATATGAATGTACGGAAGAATGTATGTTTAAGAATATATGGTACGAAACAAAGTTATGAGACGAATCGATTTTTTCTAGTATTTTTCTATTAAAATAATTTATCATACAAGATAGCATTGAAAATGCATAAAATATTAAAAAACAAAAAGGTGTTCTCTAATATTATATTATTATGAGACTTGTTAATCTATAATCTAAGATCACAGTTGTTTGTGTGTTTGTCTGTCCGCTCTTTTTCCATTGTATACGCGTTACCATAGTGCATAAGAATAACATTCAAGAAGGGTAAGAACGGTTAGCTATATGTGTAGTCGTAGAACCGAAACGTTAGCGCGATTCATTTCGGTACAGCGACATCAATAACTGAGACACAACAACGTGTGGCTGGGTCAGCAGCAACGCGTTGACCGCAAGTAGTTCGTCTACCGGACGCTAGTTTTTTATAAAATCTTTTAGATAGATTAATTCGGAATTGATTTATGAATTTCTATTTCGTGTCTAGGATATCGGCGTCTCAAAGGATTTGAATGAAAACTTCCGCAAGCATATGGCTGATAGCGCGGAATCACCTTTACACATCGACTTCAGTATCCAAGTGCTATCGTCAGGTTCCTGGCCGTTCCAGCAGTCGAGCTCCTTCCAGCTGCCCACAGAGGTAAGATGGTGAAATTTTTTAAATGTGTAATAGGGTAAGGATTGTTTGGGGAAATTAAAAGAGCAAACACAGTGTAAGCAACTTATATTGACAAAGCAAATAATATAAAAAAAAATTAAAGTACTATCGAGGTCCCTTGTGCCTTACCACTTTGTAGAAATATTTGTTTGAACTGATCGCATGGGACACGCCCACACGACCCATACCTATCCCTAATTGACTTCGTAATTTACTACGATTTATACTACGGCCAATCATAAACAACTAGTTTTAAAATCGCCCTTGATGTCATTACTGTCAACTGTCAATCTTATCAATCAGCTTGTTTGCGCACGCGCACCATTGTTGAATGAATGGAGCGGTGCGTGGCCTGAAGCGATAGGCATCGTGCAGTGTGCAAGCGACTTTCGACTTAGGGCTGATAAGGCGCCAGAGGCTTCGATAGTACACAAGGGACAACTGACGATGACCAATTAGACTAAACGGAGGAAAGAGGCGAACTACTTCTTCCTTCCACCACTAAATATGTATAGTACTAGGGTGGATTAAAAATTCGCGTCCTAGTCAAGAAATAAATATAAAATATGAACAAAATAAATTTATATTACGAAATAACCTCCGTTTAGCTCTACTATGCTAGTAATAAAATTAAATCTGCATACTAAAGCTTCTAAACCTGGCACGAAGTTTTCAAAAATTTGGTTCAACTTAGTTATAACATCTTTATTTAAATAAAAATTGGAACCACCAAGCTGTTTTTAGGGTTCATATTCCGTACCAAAAACGAAACCCTTATAGAATCACTTTGTTGTCCATCTGTCAAAACCCTTTTTCTCTGAAACGCGTGGAGTTTGAAATTAATATCAAATAATCAGGCCTGCAATCCCTTGCAGCAGTGAAAAATAAAAACACAAAATAGAAATACAACAAAGGATTATTTTTACAGTTAGTAACACAGTACAGCTGTATATAATGAAATTTATGGCAAAACGTCAGTAAAAACGCATTACTAATCATGCCGGGTACACCTACTTAATAATGATTGCAATATAAAAAAAATCTAAATACAAACTTCTATAATTATTGTTACAGTTGGAGCGATCAGTGCATCGGTTCACATCGTTTTACTCGGCTCAGCATTCTGGTCGCAAACTCAACTGGCTTTATAACATGAGCAAGGGGGAGCTGGTCACCAATTGCTTCAAGAACAGGTATGAACAACTATCATCATTATCATCACCTCTGCCAAGAGACGATTAATGCGAGACCTAAGCCTCCTCCCAAGGAGTAGGGTAGTTTTTCCCTAATTACCACGTTTTTCTTATCTCACTTTTCTTATTTGTTTGTCTGTCCGGGCAAAATCTTGCAACTTAAATTTGAGGCACTTTCCGATAAGCTAGAAAGCTGAAACTTTCAGGATAGTTCAGAACCCGATGACAATGCACTCTAAAGCAACTTTCAACTTTCCAGATGCACTTTCGGGTCAAATTTCGACAACTTTCGGCCACTTTCGCTTTTATATGAGACTTTATGTCACTTCTTTCTCTCGATATGTTTGCTGCGTTCATGATTAATTAATGCAGTGTGTGATTATGATTTAATTCAGCAAACAACAAAAAAACATACGAGAAAGCGAAAAGGAATAAAATAATTATACTAGATTTAAAAAATCTAAAAATCCCACGTTTTTCAATGTCCTAAAAAGAATAAAATAACCCTGCGGGGCAAAGCGAGGGGCCACTCAAAACGTGGGGGCGCATCTTTACAATAATCGGCATCAATGCATGTCATTCATCTCTTTAAAATCTCCTCTTAGTAATATGCGCCCCCACGTTTTGAGTGGCCCCTCGCTTTGCCCCGCAGGGTTATTTTATTCTTTTTAGGACATTGAAAAACGTGGGATTTTTAGATTTTTTAAATCTAGTATAATTATTTCTATGTGTAGTTAGCGAGTTGGACATCATAGTAGAATACCATAATTGGCTATTTGACAGTTTTCGGAAAGATATTGTAATAACTAATTGCGTAGGATTAATTTTTCTCAATAAATATTTATTAAGAAAAAGAAATTTTTAGCCAACAATTTAAAATTCGACGAAAACAACCAGTCATGTGACATTTGCTGACTATGACGTCACATCACATAAAACGCACCATACATACTTTTGGCAAATTTGCGCTGACAGCTTTTGTTTAGCCCGACTTCATATTTTTACAAGACCAAAATTGAAATCTGTTTTCATCCTCAAGACAGTGTTTACGACAAACAAATCACACGACACTGTTTCGTGTGATCTGACGTCATCCTGTACTTGTCATGGCTGCCCGCGTTTCGGTTCTTGTAACCCACAGATAAAAAAATCAGATGTATTAAATTTTTTTTTTCTTTGCATAAATATACTGTTTAATTATTATTAACCACTCAGTAATGTTATTTAATATATTTCATATTTTTTTCTTACAACTGTCGAGTAGCCAATTCGCAAAATCAATTTTGTAGCCTTTGTTATAGTGATTATCACTAATATCATTAGTCGTCTATTACGAAACCTTTAAGTTTGAGAGTGTTGTAAAGTCCTCCCAAAAACTCCCGTGTTTTTTTTTTAAAGACAGCATGTCCATTTTTTAGGCCTAACTGTGCGAGATAGATGGCAATGTTCAATCTTTAATATTTATAACTTTGTTATGTCTAAAATTACTAATAATTTAGCTGTGAATGTACTTATTTGTTGTTGTACCTTGAATAAACAAAAAAAAAAGTCAACAATGAGAATACATTAAGTGCAAGTGTCATGGTTTTCTCATTTTCCTTACATGCTTGGCCTGGTAGGGCTTACAAAAATATATTACAATTTTAAATAAATTAAAAAATAATAAATGAGTAATCTTAAAATTATGTCATACAAATAGAGTTAATGTATAAAAAAAAAAAAATTTACACATATCATACATTTCAAAAGTACAAAAAATGTCACATACTTTATTTTACAAAAAAAATGTTATCATAATTCATAATGAATTAATTTCCATCGAGTCAACTAGAGTCATATCATGTTGACTAGTTTCCCTAACCGTCTAAATAGTATCTTGTTATTGAAGTGTAATTTTTTTATACCAGATATACCCTCCAAGCCAGTACTTTCCAAATGGCGGTACTATTGCAGTACAATGAGAACACAGCATGGACAGTCAGACAGTTAGAACAACACACTGGTATCAAAGGAGACTTTTTGTTACAAGTAAGTGATATTAAGTTATGTGCTAAGATTGCATTAGGGTGTTTAGGTCAAGTATTCAGTGAATACACTTAATGCCTTAGGGATCATCCATAAATTTCGTCATACGAATTTTTAGGAGATTTCGAACCTATCCCCGTCCTTGTCACAGGTTGTCACAATTTAAGAACCCGCTGTTGTGAAATTGTGACATGTGACATTTTTCAATTTTTCAAGTGCTTATGTATCAACAAATTTAGTTCGAGTTTGTAAATTTTTAGTTTTTTTTCCCATAATAATAATATTACTACATTCACACCCATTAGCCTAGCCTAAGGTAAGCACTGTAAGGCTTGTGTTACGGATACTAGGGTAACGGATAGGTTACATATATTATACTAAGATATGTAATATTTATTATTTATCTGGGGTACAAAATGCTCGTATTCGCATTTATTAAAAGCTAAGTCAGTCCTACGACGGGAGATCTTGTACCTAGAAAAAGCCGCAAGATACTCTACAAGAGCTGTTTTTTTCTCATTTTTATAAGCTCCAGATTTTTTTAATAAGGAAACCTTTAGCGCTTGTAAAAATATATTTTTTTATTTTTTATTTAATTAGCGGTATAGTTATTAAAGTAGAGCGAGTTACAGATGACAAAATGGTCAAATTTGATGCCTCGTTCCATAATCTACTCAGATTACGATGTTATAAGCGCTAGAAGCGCTTATGGCCAATGTCAGACCACGGCCAGAAAGCGAATTTTCGACGTAATGTTTAGGGGTAGAGCGCAATTTAATTTTTGTATAATTTCACGTTACTGCTCGTTCGCATAATGCATTTAATACATAGGTACCCTAAAATAAATTAATTTAATTATTTTCAAATAAATCTATATAGGCGAAATAGCTCCAGAAAAAAGATTTTTTTTATCAGACAACACTGCCGACCACAAGCGCACGCGGTCCCCCTCGCCCGCGTCAGCAGTCTCTCGCCATCTTGGAAGCTGACTGTGCGCGTACCTACTTTCTCGTTTGTTTTTTACAATTTGTGACTTGGCTATTACTTTTCTGGACTCTGAACTAAGCAAGTGTTTATTAATCATGTCGAAAAGAGGACGTACTTTGAACAGCCAGGCTCGTGAATTGGTGGTGAAATTACACGAGTATTTTGAGCGTGAATGTCAAAATGGTGGAGCTCTACTGCCAGTTACACAAGTTCGGGATCGCGTCGGTGAAGCTCTCGGTATTGGTAGCCGCACCGTCGGCAAAATATTAAGTGAAAAATATGGGCCTTCGGGGAGTGACAGTAACGTACTTCACACGCCGAAAAAAAGGAAAAGAACTAAACCTGTGACAGGTATCGATGACTTCGATAGCCATGCTATTAGAAACCATATCTATGGTTATTATACAAGAGGCGAATTTCCAACATTGGCAAAGTTATGTGCAACTTTAGAAGATGCCGGGCTGTACAGGGGAAGCATAGAGTCGTTGAGAACGATAATAACAGGAATTGGCTTCAGATACAAAAAAGTTGACAAACGAAAAATTGTTATGGAGCGACATGACATAATTATGCAGCGACTAACATTCCTGCGCGAAGTAAAACAAATTATAAACTGGGATAATGTAATATTTTTGGACGAAACATGGCTAAATTCCAACCACTCTGTGCCGAAAACATGGACAGATGATTCTGAAGCTTCGTGCTCGAAAGTGCCGATAGGGAAAGGTGGACGCCTCATTATATGCCATGCTGGATCAGCGTCTGCAGGTTTCGTGGAAAATTCATTATTAGCTTTCCAATCTAAAAGCACAAAAGAGTATCATGAAGAAATGGACGCGGAAAGGTTCCAAGAGTGGTTCTTAAATTTACTAACGAATATCCCTCCTAACAGCACAATTATAATGGATAATGCCCCATACCACTCTGTGCAAATTGATAAAGCACCAACATCAGCCAATAAGAAAGCAGATTTGGTGGCATGGCTGCAAAGAAAAGGAGTGGAAGCCGACATGTCACTATTAAAAGCTGAATTGTTACATTTAGTGAAATTGCATAAACCACCAAGACCGACTTATGCTATTGACCAATTAGCCGAAGAACACGGGCACAAAGTCATACGACTTCCTCCGTATCATTGCCAATATAATGCCATTGAACTGATTTGGGCCCAAGTTAAAGGTAATACTTTATAATATAATAATATTTTTTAGTAGTTGATTATATTAAACAAGAACTTGTTCTTAATAAGCTGAAATATTATATTGTGAATTGAGATTTTCCGTTAAGTACAGTAATACTATAAAACATTACCCTTCTTCTTCGCAGTTGTGTAAAATTGTACATTACCAAACAAAATATTGCAAGATTAGCTTAACACATTTTGTAGCCACATAACACGAGTGCCTCCAGCTTTTATAATTTAAAAAATAGTCTAAGTCTCCCACCTAAAAATTATATAATTGTTTTACAGGTTATGCAGCAAGACACAAGACAAAACCACCCTTCAGTGTCAAGAAAATGGAAGGCTTATTAAAGGAAGCATGTGCGCAAGTTACACAAGAAGATTGGTCAAAAGTAGTAGAAAAAACAAAGAAAATAATAATGGACGACTTCGACAGAGACGTAAAATTCGATGATTTCATGGATAATCAACTAGTCATTAATTTAAATGACTATGATGACGAGGACGACAATGATTCCAGTATTAGTAGTGAATAAAAAAATATCCTAAACATTACTTTTATTTAAATGCTTCGACTTCGACCTTTAGAACCTTAAGATTTTTTCGGTATTATATCCTCAGATTACTAGTAAAACCTAAATTTACCAATAAACAACCTTTAACAATAACTTATTTAAAAAATATAGGAAAAGAGTACAGAGAAATAATATCTTAAATTTCGGATATTATGGTCATTGATCTCTTAAAATTCGGATATTATAGTAATCGATCTCTTAAAATTCAGATATCATAGTAATCGATTTTTTTAAACCCATCCCTATTATTCTATTTGTCAGAACTGTCAAACGGTACTTCTTAGATTTGATGGACTGTAGGTTGCAACATTCGTTCGGACCCTACGGCATCTGTTAGCAAATTTATCAACGCTACCTCACTCGCTCTAAGTTATAGAGCCTCCGTGTAACAGAAAGGGATAGAATGACGGGAAAATGCCGATAGATACGTGCTAATGTGGGGACATCATTATAGCATATTTTTTCATGTTTTTTGTCCTCAAATCAATCTACATTTATCTGTGATTATAGATGGATCATGAATTGATTCATGTTATTAAATTATTTATTGTTATAATTTCAAGGTCCTTCAAATCTTGCTGAAAGCGAAACTACTCGTCTGCCAAGATGATGAATCGGAACTGACGGAGTCTTCAGTTGTGGAGTTGTATCTAGGATATAAGAAGTAAGTACATAGAGGGCCATACACAAATTGAATGTGAAACGAAATCTCAATATAGTTTAATAATTAAGAGTAATGTTCGGTTAATGGATACATATATACAAAAATTTCTCTGTTACGCTGTTCGGCCCCAATTTTGATGATTTTTTACGACTTAGGACCTAGGGTAGGTTTCATAATAATTTATAGTACAGCGACGTGTAGCCTTTTCAGCTAGTCTTTATATATATAATAGTGTATTTTATTGCAGTGAAAATATAAATCAAACTGTTGTAAACTTATCAGTAAAAAAATCGTTGTGTGTACTTATGTACGGACGTAAGAAGTTACGAGGGGCGTTCAAAGTATTCTCGGTATCGGGGTGATAAACTAATGATGAGGATAATTATATTATCTCATTAGCTAAAGACAATCTTTGAGGGTATAAATATAAAATTTCATTTAATTGTCATCATTAGTATTCAAGATATCATTACGAAAAGACAACTACGATGACAGATTCCACAATGTTGAAAAACACACACAGGGCGCGTTGCCAAGGTTGCTGTGAGGGATAGTGGATTTGAAGAAATCACTCATCCACCCTACAGCCCAGACCTGGCCCTCAGTGATTACTTTTTGTTCCCAAACCTTAAGAAAGATCTTCGAGGAAAGCATTTTTCCGACGATGCAGAGTTGAAGGCGGAAATTGATGAACATTTTTCAGGCAAAGAAGAAAATTATTTTTAGGGGGTATTGAAAAATTACTTTCCCAATCAAATAAGTGTATTGAGGTTATGAAGGACTACATTGAAAAATAAATTTTATTTAGAATTTCTTGCTTTTTATTTCATGCCCATACCAAGAATACATTGAACGCCCCTCGTATACTTCTTTATCGTTACTAAACAAAGATAACTAATATTATAATTTTATATAAATTATTGTTAACTACCATATATAATTTAAAATCACACACACCTTCATGATTAGCGGCCAACTTCATCCTGCTGGTTTATTCCATGTCGCTTTTGCGGCCAACTTCAACGTGATAATTTTGTGTCACATCTTAAAACTTCACTCTCATCATTTTTTCATAACGTGCCTAACTTTTTTCATAAAGAAGTATAACTTCACAAATTAAACAAATTTAGTTTAAAAATTATTAAAAAAAAAATATATAAGAAATCGTTAATGAAACAAAAGTTTCACGTTGTTTCTGTTTTCAATCAGTTTCATAAATGTTTATTAATACATCAAATAAAGTATTGTCTGATACAGTTTATGATGTTTTATGTATTTCTAATTGTCTGTGTTCCAATGATCTGTGCTCTGAATATAAATCTTTTCATTCGTTGTGTTCTCCGAGAAACGTTGTTTCATTAGATTATCATAAACGCAAATATTGAAAATGTAAAAACATTAAAACCATAAATATAAATTTTCTTTTTTTTTTAGCAAAAAGCTTCGAGTTAACATCAATATCCCGCTGAAGACTGAACTGAAGGTGGAGCAAGAGGCCACGCACAAACACATCGAGGAAGACCGCAAAATGCTCATACAGGTATGTTCTCGTAGAAGTGTGGTTGCTACCACATCAATCCACACACTAAAATGTTCTCTTTTACAATGGCATAAGGTTGATGTGTCAAAGTGTATAACTTGAAGTGTTTTCAGTTATATTATTTTTATTAGGTTAACCAACAGGAATAAATAAAATATGATATTATATCAGAAATAGATAATAGATACAGGATTTGTTTTGTATAGTTTTTCTATCAAAAATAAATTACGTAGAACGCCCATAATCCGAATTAGTTGGGACCGGGGTCGATTCGGATAATCGGACATAGACTGGTAATGAAGAAAAACGAACTGTCACACATAGAATAAACTTTATTAACTTAACAAACACAGTTCTACTCTCTCGACTCCAGCGAGTTCCAACATGTTACAACAAAACAAAACAAAAATTACTTGATTTTAATTTTTTATATCATGCTTAGAACCGATTCGGATAATCAGCATTCTACTGTATTTAATTTCCTAAACATTAAAGAAAATATTATCATATGATATTAAAGTAGGGTACGTAAAAAAGTCAACATTTTAAAAAACATATTTTTTCGATCGTATGATCGTGCTTTTCGCACCGACGGTCCTGGATCCCGGAAGGGGCAAATGTTCCATTCCTGATTTATATATATTTTTCGTTTGGTTTCTTATACCATGATAAAGTATCAAATTTATGAAACGATGCCGTTAATTTGTTTACAGGCAGCTATAGTGAGGATAATGAAGACACGGAAGACGTTGAAACATCAGCACTTGGTGGTGGAAGTCCTCAACCAGCTCTCGTCCAGATTCAAGCCACGGGTACCCGTTATTAAGGTCTGATGTCATTCGATATTCTTCCTTTCTATTTATTTGGGTAGAAAAACAAAATACACAAATTATTTATTAGATTACAATATTAAATAGACTAATATTGCAACCAAAATCATTTACAACATAAAATTCAAATGTTTTTAAAATTTTAAAACGTCCCTTCCGAACAAAGCTTAGTTGCCAGTCCGACTTTGTAAAAATAAATAATTTCTCTTTTATATACAGTCGAGTCAAAAAAAAAAATATATAAAAGAAGGTAGAATCAAAGGGACATTCCTTACGTTTGGCAGAAAAAAGCGCTTGCGAGCGCTTGTAAGAAAAATGGCGATCGCTAAGCGATAATAAGCAAAATGGCGGATTGTGTCAGCGCAACTGAAGTTAGCAAACGTGTCCTGGCCGAAAACTGTATAGTTTAGTGTATAGCGCTCCCAAGCGCTTTTTTCTGCCAAACACAAGGATTGAATTTTAGCTACTATATAAAATGTCTTATTGCATTAAACTCATAATTATTTCTATTATCTCCTCATAGTGAGTTAAATGCTTGTATTACGACTGGATCCACGTGGGTCTACCTTTTTTGCAGAAATTTTAAATTCATAATTTTAGATATTTCATACTAATAATTTAAATAGCTTGCTGGCTGGTAATGAAAAAAAATAAACCTAACGTAACCTACCTCGCAATGTATGTCCATTTGTGCCTATTAGTATGCTAAGTGACTTTCTGCGCAATAAGATTCTGCCAGATAAAGGG
Organism: Calamotropha paludella; assembly: GCA_927399485.1. Taxonomy (NCBI): domain Eukaryota; kingdom Metazoa; phylum Arthropoda; class Insecta; order Lepidoptera; family Crambidae; genus Calamotropha; species Calamotropha paludella. Next base: position 6,944,300 of record OV656830.1, on the reverse strand, counting down.
TACCCGGTCCCCGTAGTACATTGGCGAGGATCGAACTCGGTCCACTTCGGTTAGAGCTGACATCTCAACCGATGGGCTATGGTCGTATTAAAATGCAATGTGTCCCGTCACCAGTGTCGGAGCCTTTAATGGTGTGAAATATGGCATTTTTATCGACAAATTGCCCCTCAAATTTGGTTTTTCTCAAAAAGCCAATAATTAAAAAAATACACTAAAAATAATCTATTTGTCTTTCTTTAATTATTTTTTTTTGTTTTTTATTTCATGACAATTGAAACATAATGGCTGTGTAACTGTTGTCTACATGTTTAGCTATCAAATGACACCTTTTTAATGTTGATAGGACATTTACATGAGTAGTGATGGTCGAATTAGTATGGGAGCCCAGGTCTTGGTTACCAAGAAAACTAAATGGTGGTCATTTTATAACCGTAAGAGGGAAAACAAAATTTGAGGGGCAATTTGTCGATAAAAAATGCCATATTTCACACCATTAAAGGTTCCGACACTGGTGACGGGACACATTGTATAAAAGACACAAAAGCAGATATGATCGCACCCTTAGAACTTAAGTGACCTATCTAAAAAGGCGATTTGATAGCTATAAGGGTAAAGAATTTCAGTGTTTTAGTACTTAAAATGTTAAGGACCACATGCCCACAAGTGGGTCACTCTGCAACACCATTACCGGCCCGCGTACTCACGGGTGGGCACATGTTTTACCTGGGGATCGCTTGTACACCGGTGGACATGATTGAAATTCGATTTATATACAGTAGTCCATTCGCACTTTAATTGAAATAAATCTAGGGGTTAAGTAATGTCTACCTCAAATCATTGTACACTAAAAACATTTAAAAATAATAAACGTAATTACCAATAAAACAAAATGCCGGTCTCTATATGAGAAATAAGATTTTTCAATGCTGTCTTCAACGTGTTAAAATAGTTATTTTAGCGTATACATTGGAATACTTTTTGATATAAACTAGCTGACCCGGTAAGGCGTTGCTATGGTAACGTTAAAAGAGCGGACAGACAAACACACAAACAACAAATTTGTGTTATTACAGTATATATTCAGTATGAGTAAATATAATTAATTAAGTATCATAGTCAAGTGCAAAAGTTGCTTTTAAAGGATAGTTTTATGTGGGAAAACTTAAGACTTTTTTGTATTAGGTAATTTTACTTCTAAAAGTGCGAGATGATATTTTCGAAACAACTTTAATTCGTTACCGTAAAGTCGACAATTGAACACCAAAATAAACGAGATGTTATACATATCAATTAAATTGAAGAGTTAAACAGATTCTAGATGATCATAGTGAAAGTATTATGCTATTCAAGTATTTCCAAATATAATTTCAATAATGTTTATTTTTCAGAAATGCATCGATATTTTAATCGAGAAGGAATATCTGGAGCGCACGGAAGGCGAAAAAGACACCTACAGTTACTTGGCATGATTGCGCTATATATACTATAAATGAATATAACAATATAACATTATTGTAATTTGAAGTTTTATTTTTAATCCCAGACACCATTTTTTTGGTTACAATTGAAACTGATTATATGAGGGCTCAGAGATGTGGTTGTTTTTTATAGGCGTATTTTAAATCTTATGGAATTTTGAACTAAACATTGATTTTTTTTTTATGTATTACGCTCCGCTTCATTATATTGTGCTAGCGAAGCTTTATGCTTAGCGACTGCATCGACCTATAGTCCATTTTTTTAGCATTAGAAATTATGTAAACAAAGAAGCAGCGGTGGCTAACCAGTGTGCTGGAGTCCACTTTGACCGGCTTCAGGCTGGTCCATTGTTGAACAGATTAAATAACAAATAACAACAAAAACAATAGAAACTTAACAATAAACCAAAGAAAATAGTCAAAACAGATAAATGCAGACGTTGACATTTGCCGCTATTGTTGCAAATGGCGGCCATGTTAAGCGATCCATATAATACGTACCATATTATGTGAAAAATCACATAATATGGTACGTATTACAACATCGGCATGTACTTTTTAATTTTGTCGTGTCAAACTGACCAACGTTTCGTTCCACAAGTTTGCAACTTCTGCTTCTTAAGGTATTTTTAGTGTAAACTTTTCACGATGTTACGTTTTGCTTTTTACATTATATGTGTACAATAAAGTACCCAAATTTTGTTCTTTCTAATGCTAAAAAAACGGACTATAGTATGGTATATCAGGTATCATATACATATCAGTATCAGTAATAAACGTTGGAAATTTTAAAACCAAATAAAAATGCGTTTATTTTTAAAAAGTGGAACTATATAACAGAGGACAAGAAAATTATAGGCAGATTTTAGGAACGCATTTGACAGTGTTAATTACACAATTCTGTCGAAATATTATATCTGCTTTTAGGGCTTCTTCCAACCCGTGGCGCTTCCATCACTGAACCCATGATGGCTGTGATGACAATATTACAACGGGAGTGTCAGCGGAAAGAATCACACGGACTTCTCAGGCGGCGGGAGTTAACTGATTCGTTGCTACATACAATTACAGAAACGAAGGCTACGAGCTTGATTAACGAGAAAAATGAATATAGTTTTATTCTGGGTTGATTTCCCTAAAACTTGATTTGAACGAGTTATCATCGATTTAAAAATGACACGGCTCCAGTGGCTAACGCCACACGCAAAAAAGAGTGATGGCACGACAGGCGTGCTATCAGCAACGAATCGGTTAATAACACAATTTCCATTGTCAAGGAAATTTGTTGCTAACAAATCTCGTTTGAAATCAATGAAATTGTTTCTTTTGCGATTATGGATGAACGATTTGATTGTGTCAGATTAATGCCTCTGTTAGCAACTGAAACTGTCATAAAAAAATCATTGATTTCTAATGAGAATTGTTAGCAACAGAGTTCATGATTAGCATGCAGTCGTAGTCGATAGGTACTGTTCGCGGAAAGTTCGTTTAGCGGAATAATGTAATTTTGATAGATTTGGCTTGAAATGAAAACTGAATTAGATCTAGGTTTAATTTAATATGGTTAGGTTAGAACATAAGTATAAACATTAAGGATCTTAAGATATAAAACATAAACATTTAGCGACACGATCTTTCGGCGAAGAATTTTTTTTAAATAATTTTAAGTTCGACGCCTTCCGCTCAGTCAGTTAAATACCCGTTTCAGTTTACCATGAACTCTAACCGCGATGCAAGTTTGATTGTAAAAGTGAGACACCGCTATACGCGGCCTATAGTGGCGTCTCTTTTCAGCAGATGAACTTAATAGCGATAAGAGGTATCAATAGGGCCACAGTATAGAGATACGATTCCTTTGGTAAAATACAAAATCATTTATTTGCATTTATTTGATCATTTAGATAAGTCAATTTAACTAAATCAACTATCATGTATTTGTGATATAAGCTAGATTTAACTTTTAGATTTTTATATTCAAAGAAATTGTTACTAGAAAAATTAAACTGGTCCTAGGTGTCAGGCGGCAGGCAAAATCAACTTGAATCTTATTCAAAATGAGTTTTATTTTAACATAAAAAAAAATAGTCGTGTGGTGTCGTGGGACACCGGATAGGAACGAAGTTTTATTTATTCGAGGTATAAAGAAAATAATTATTCGGGTATACATTTTTATTATTTTCTTTATCGATAAAAAGCGAAGAAACTAATTTACAAAATTATCTTAACACCTTTATTTCATTGACAATAATTATAAAAATAAGCTTTTGATAGGGTGTGGCATGAGGGCCTTATTAGCAAGCTTCCGTCATATGGTCTTCCCACTGGTTTGTGTGTCTGGATATCGGACTTCCTGAGAAATCGGTCAATACGAGTTGTCATTGACGGTAGCTCGTCGGACCATTTGGCCATCAATGCCGGCGTCCCTCAGGGTTCCGTTCTCTCTGCAACACTTTTTCTGCTGCATATAAATGACCTGCTTTTTCCCGGTATTTTGGGGTACGCAGATGACAGCACTGTTGTAGAGACCTATATGTCTGATGCACGAGCCAGTGCTGAACAGATCCAGCGTCATAGAGAGGCGATGGTTAACCGCATGAACCTATCTCTGCAGGCTGTCTCCGAATGGGGCGATGCCAATCTAGTGGGGTTCAATCCGTCAAAGACCCAGGCGTGTCTTTTCTCCGCTAAAAGGAGTCCTTTCAACTTGACTCCTACTTTCCGAGGTGTATCCGTGCCGATCACTGACCATCTTGAGCTTCTCGGTATGTCTTTGTCACCGACTCTCAATTTTGGCTCTTTCATTGAGAGCAAGGCTCAAGTGGCTTGAAAAAAACTTGGCATTCTGGCGAAGGTGAGAAAATACTTCACACCGGAACAGTTGCTCACCCTTTACCAAGCACAAGTTCGATCGTGTATGGAGTATTGTTCTCATCTTTGGGACGGTTCCGCCCGATACCAGCTCCAGACGCTTGAGACCATCGAGAAGAGGGCCAAGAGGCTCATCGGCAATGAAGATCTTTTCTGTAAAAAGCTCAAAAGCCTTGAGCATAGGCGGAAGGTTGCAAGCCTATCAGTATTTTATAGGATACATTTCGGAGAGTGTGCAGCTGAATTGCACAACCTAGTTCCGCCATCCCCATTTTTTCATCGGACAACCAGACTTACAAATTGGCGACACCGTTATATGGTGGATACACCAAAGAGTCGCACTAAGCGTTTTGGTTTCAATTTTATGATACGTACCGCTAAGGAGTGGAACTCTTTGCCTGAGTCTCTGTTTCCTGACAAATACAATTTGGGGGTCTTCAAGTCACGAGCGAATAGGTATCTTCTAGGCAAGCGCGTCACATCCTAGATCGCATCGAGGCTTACCATCAGGCGAGATAGTAGTCAAGCGCATACCTATTTTCTATAAAAAAAATATATATGTTTGGGTATAGGAACATTTTTATTATGTTTTTTTTATCGCTAAAAAGCAAAGAAACTACTTTACAAAATTATCTTAACACCTTTATTATATTTACAATGATTTATAATATATAATTATATATAATAACAGTCATCACGTAGACTTTACATTAGAAACTGTATAGCCATCCTACATAGGCATTTTACATAAAAATCTAACGCTTTTGTTGAACGCTACGGACGTTTTTTCGCGGCTAGCGTACCCCTCCGCAACGCCCCATAAGGAACTTCGTTCCAAAAATGATTGTTGTTGAATTTACTTTTAAACTCATATATTTGAAATAATATACTACAAGTACATTCATATATTAATCTATACAAAACTGACGAATAGTTCATTATTTTTATTATTAATCGTAAATTATCGTTAATTTTATTATTATTATTATTATTATAAGTACTTTGAAATACAGATGCAGGGAGGGAGTTCCACTCCTTCGCTATGAGCATTATAAAAGATGTTGAGAAGCTCTTGGTGCGAGAAGAAGGAATAGCAACCAAGAAAGGGTAGTAGCTGCATGACTGTCTGACTGATAACTATCCGAGGATTGAAAAAATAGCTCTATCACACACATATCTATATATCGACGGCGAAGTGCCAATAACACGTAACTGCAAATTTCAAAATAATACACAAGCTGAAAAAAACCTTTAATTTCTTGACAAGTTAATAATTAGTTAAAAAAATGTTTATTCATTTTTTGACATGATGCGCTTGCGACTGAAAATACGCTTGGGATTTCATTAAAACATGAAAATAACGAAATTTAATTCCAAATGACAAAAAAGTCAATTTCTGGGCGAATTTTAGTTAGGAGGTCTTGGCATTTCGCCGTCGTATTTACAAATCCACAGTGTAATATAATCGTAGTGACGTAGTGTGTTATTTCTTTAACCTCTTCACCGCAAGAGTAAAATCCGTAAGTTGTGTATCACACAAGTCCTTGCAGCAAAACAAGGAAAATGAACCTTACTCGGCAGCACGTAGGTTTCCTTTGCATTGTACATGTTGACTTGATATCAAGTCGTGGCGTATGAAGCACGAAATGTATTGACTTTATATCAAGTCGATGGCAGCGAAAAGTTTAAGATAATTTATACGGTGTCAGTAGATGTATATTGCTCTTATTTACAATTTACTCCTGGCATTCTTAGCCATCTTCCTCAACTCTTTTCTGAGTATCTTTCCGCTCGGATTCTTTGGAATAGCACTGACGAATCGCACTCCGCCGCGAAGATGTTTGGGGTTGGATAACTGAAAGAAATTTTGTTATATATTAAATAAAACCAAAGACGAAGAACTATATGAAATGATAATAAATAAATATTGTCTTTAGGTAAAAAAATAGAATGATTATTCTAGTGTGTGTCTGTATTCTATCAGTCACATTGAACTGCTGATAATATTTAAAAGTAGTAGGTACAGTACAACATTCAATGTTCAGTCTGTATGTAGGTGAGATAAGCATCGTCACTCATAAATAACTACACTTACTATGAAGTTCATTCAGGCCCGGATTTAGGGGAGGGCAGGCGAGGCTACTGCCCTGGGGCCTCCACTAGAGAGTGGCCCCCACAATAGTGATACAAAATAACAAGTTTTGACGGGTCAGGTCACGTTTTTTTCCAAACAGATTTTTTAGAATTTTGACATAGTAAAATATAGAAAAACCGGAAATTGTCATGACAACTGAAAAACCCATATTCTTAATCAAAGTTGTTTATTAACATTGATTAAAATTATTAGATAACAATTCTGCCGTCAATAGCATAGTTACAGTAAGTACGCTCTTGACGGTTTCAAAAAAATGGGCTAAAAGTTTTGGTACGAAAATCTTCCATAAATAATTTGTTTGTAATCAGATCATGGTGACTGTAGCTCTAAAGGAAAGAGGACCTTAGCAACTATATATTTTCGTACCAAAACTTTTAGCATGTTATTCTCGAAATCGTCGAGAGCGTACTTACTGTAACTATGCTATTGACGGCAGAATTAGGGGCCATTGCCCCAGGGCCTCCAGACCTCCAAATCCGACCCCGAGTTCATTGTTGTGACGAAGTACATAATTTTCGTACAGTGATACAGCCAGCGTCAAATAATTCGTGACGTTGTCTATTCAAAATAAACTAAATGGAATGTATTGTATTATAGTATGTAACAATAAGTAAGTTTGTAGATTCTTCGGTTCTAGGCTTTTTTAATGATTTTTGTGTGAAGGTATTATTATTTTGGCGTCCATCATAGAACTTCGAATTACGTGGGGTGGGCCCCAGACTATACTGGTCCCCCCCTTATATCCACCTATGTTCCTCATTTATTAAGTAAGCTAGAAATTTTTTATTGCATCGTAAGTAGATAAATAACTCAAACAAACTTATGATTTCATTTCAGATTTGGTCCCAAAAATAAAACTTCGCATAGACCAAAGTAAGCATTGTAAAATATGAGTCATTAATATTAGAGTAACAGCTAAATATACTCATACCCATACCCATGGCTCAAATGCTGGTATTCATCACACAAACATCTGCCCACCCTCAAGATTCGAACCTAGGGTCGCAGTCGCCAAAAATATTTTTTTTTGTCCAAAAATTTGGTTTTTTCAAAGACTGCACTGCAAACACAATGAACATATATTTAGATCGAAGGCGATTGTTAATAACAAATAAATAAAATTAATCCTATCATAGTATGTACGGTTTCTTAACCTGTCATCAGATTACGAAGAGTATGTCTTTTAATAAAGATAATAAAATGTCATTCAAGTCGAAAAATAGACGTCCTCAGTTGGCTTTAGGTAAAACATGTTGGACAATTCAAAAGAACTTATTTTAAGTGCATTCGAATAAAGATATTTACGGTAGCGATCCTACCTTTCGCATCGACGGTCCTGGGTTCGAGTCTCGGAAGAGGCAGATGTTTGTGTGTTGAATACCAGCATTTGAGTCATGAGTATTCATATATATTTCTATGAATATAACATATCTATGTATCATATATGTACTATTGAGGTCTCTCGTGCCTTACCACTTTTCAGAAATATTCGTTTGAACTGATCGCATCGGACACGCCCACACGACCCATACCTTCCCTAATTGGCTTCGTATTTTACTACGATTTATACTACGGCCAATCATAAACAACTAGTTTTAATATCGCCCTTGATGTCAGTACTGTCAACTGTCAATCTGCTTTACGCGTTCGTGAATTGCTTGTTTGCGTACGCGCGCCATTGTTGAATGAATGGAGCGGGGTGTGGCTTGAAGCGATAGGCATCGTGCAGTGTGCAAGCGACTTTCGACTTAGGGCTGATAAGGCGCCAGAGGCTTTGATAGTACATATGTCTATCCGTTACCTTAGTATCCACAACACAAGCCTTATAGTGCTTACTTTGGGTTGGGCTAATTGGTATGAATGTAAGAAATATTATGATTACTATTTTAAAATGGAGTCATTTGATTATATCATGTAATTGTCCCTTACTCTCTCAGCAACGAACTGCTGTAGTTCTTTCTCGGTAACGCTCTTGTCAGGTTGTTTAACGATGAAGGCCAGCGGGACCTCTCCTGCCGCTCTGTCGGGGATGCCCACCACACCTGCATCCCGTACCGCTTCGTGCTTTAGAAGTAGCCCTTCCAGTTCTGCTGGAGCTACCTGAAATGAAAATGGCGTTTACATTATAATAATACATAATAACATCACATACATTCTGATCCTAAGTAGCTTTTTTTATTTATTTGTAGCTTGCAAGATTTGTGCATTTAGCCAGTGTCAAGTAAGTATATTTGTCAGTTCTTGAGTAATTTTTTTCTTAATTTGACGACTAATGAATAGTGGAATATCCCTTTCCCTAGGTCTTAGTAAATGTGTGGGGTTTTACTGAAACCTCCCCGTGGACTTCTTGAGAGAGCAGGAAAAGACAACTTCCGCTGCTTAGTTACACTTGCCAACACTCTTGTATGTTCACAAACACTAAGTGGTTAAAAATCCACCATCATTACGCAATAATATCCACAACAACACAAATTTTAACAAGAGAAACAAAACCAACAACGTGCCGCTTCCCGCTCCCGCCAAAAAGTCCCCCCTAAGTAGCTAAAACACTTGCGTTATCTACAACAATATTTGCTCTGGTCTGGTTGTAATGGCATCGTCATTGTTTCTGAATGCCATAATATTAGTGCTTTAGCTATGTTTTTTATGTTCTCTAATATTTATATAAAAAAAACCGTTGTGTGTACTTATGTACGCACGTAAGAAGTTATACTTCTTTATCGTTACAAAACAAAAGATAACTAATATTATAATTTTATATAAATTATTGTTAACTACCATATATATTTTAAAATCACACACACACAATTATAATTAGCGGCCAACTTCATCCTGCTGGTTTATTCTATGTCGCGGCCAACTTCAACATGATGATTTTGTGTCACAGTGATGCGCGCGCATCTTAAATTTTCACTCTCATAATTTTTTCATAACGCGCCTATAGAAGTATAACTTCAAAAATACCTAACCCAACTTCGCCTAACATTTTATATTATGATGACGTTATTTCTACTTTTAATAAAACATGCATTTGTTCGTTATTTACTGCCTATGTGGCGCTGACTACGGTGCCAGATATTTATAAGCTCTTTATCGTCCAAATTGTTGTGTAAGTACCTGGCAAGAAGCTCATTAGTTCATCAAAACTCATGCATTCGATTCATTCACTAATGTTAAAAACATTTAAAGACACAAAAACCAATGATTGAGTCAGCATCATTATACAGGGTGACCACGACAAACATTTACATTTTGGATGGGACTGTACTCTGAAGTGGAGAGTCATGGCATGGTGTGGGGAGCGTTCATTCGCCGTCCGAAGAACGGCTATTTTCGTTTCTCAATTACAATGGAGCAGTGGTCGGTAGAGCAACGCGTGTTCGATAAATATGTTAGAAACGGTTACTCAGTGGTAGCAACTCAACGGACCTTAACATGTGTGATTTTTATTTGTGGGGACATTTAAAAGAGCAAGTTTATCGACATAAACCCCGTACTTTAGATGACTTGAAAGCGGCGATACTTACTGAGGTGGCATTGATCACTGAGGATACACTGGAACGAGTGTGGAGGAGCTTCCTGGACAGAATAGAAAATTGCCTCAGGGAAGAAGGACGTCACCTTCCTGACATCATTTTCTCTACGTAAAGTAAATGACGAATACCCACAACAATGTAGCTTAAGTTAAATAAATAGTATCTTGAAAAATAAATATTGTTTTTTGTTCCTAAAATGTAAATGTTTCTCGTGGTCACCCTGTACATATTTTTCCTGGTCGTGGGATATACAGGCTTTTCTCGTTGGCTTAATCAAATGAGTATTTGTAAATCCACTTACCTGATAACCTTTATACTTGATTAGTTCCTTCAGTCTATCGACAATAAAGAAATATTGGTCATCATCGTAGTATCCAACGTCACCCGAAAGATAGAATCCTTCAGAGTCGAATACTTCTTTGGGGTCTTTCCCGTAATATCCTTTCATAACGAGCGGGCTTTTTATACAGATCTCTCCTGGTTGGTTAGGTCCTAAGGGCAGTCGGGTTTCGATGTCTACGACCTAAACATATAAAAAGAAGAAATGTAGTACACGAGGGCGTCAAACTATTGGCCTAAGAAGAGCAAATCATCATTCAACCAAACGTCTTTGCATAACCACTGCCTCAGTGGATCAGGGGGGTTATATGAGGCTTGAACCCGCTAAAACCCCCTGGATGTTCTTCTGCCGTATGTGATGGAACAAGGGAAATATAGAACGCTGCCACGGCTCGTCGCCAGTTGTCTCGATGGACCCAATCCTCTTTGGGAACTCCGGTCCTCGTACCAACGGCGAAGGCACGCCAGAACACTTTCTTCTTCCGCCTGCCACCACGAAAGCCCTTTAACGGGCGACGAAAATTCCCCGTTTTCGTCCCCCAGCTCTCGCTGTGGAGGCGGAAACGGAAGGTTGCCTATTCCGACTCTACGTTGCTTGGCAGGTCCTGATCGGCCATATCCACTGTCTGAGAAAATCACAACCTAATCTAACTTTTATTGCCCATAGTAAGTATATGGACAAGGGCAGCTGCTCTCCCTTGTTCAGCCTAGGCATGCCAATGATGCAGTGTCTTGAAGTGAACTTCATCATGTCATCATTAACTCTTAAACCTACAGATGAAAACTCTTTGGGGCATAACCAAACACGTAGAGTCATGTGCGTTTTAGAAGTGCTAACTACACGTGTAGCAGAAAATGTGTTGTCAAAAATAGTATTATAATTTTCTTTATTCATTTTTCTTTTCTTTATTTACTCGGCGAATACATGATGTTAATATTTTTCATTTATTGGTTTCATGCTTGAGTATCAATTTAGTAAAGCAGTAGCTACATTTTGTAATCACCAAAGAAATGATGAAGCTGTGTATACCTGTAATAATCGAACATATTTGAACCGAAACTATTGAAATTTATGTTGTGATTGTGTAATATGTATTGCTGTGTGTGCCGGATATCCGTATCCACGGATATCCGAGGCAGAAGAAAGATCTGTATCCGTGTCCGTATCCGTTACTTTTTGCCGGATCTTTTACGGATCCGGCAAAAAGTACCTTATTAATTTTAAATTTATGGATAAAATTCTTTTAAGGCAAAGGGTAAGGAGCACTAGCGACGCCAATTGCCGAGATTCTGACGGTCTACATAAATTTAAAATACATCCGGTTTACACACTACTAAACTTCTTTGTAGACATTTTTTTAAACTCATGTACCAATACCAAACACAAGCGTTATCTATGCTGCCCAGTTTCACATTAAACTAAAACAAAACAAAAGAAAGACCCACCGCGCAATGCAAGTCGAAACATGTCTCAACTCAAGATCGCGCGAACCAACACCTATTGAGCAAGAAAGTTAAGATCCGTATCCGTATCTGCGGATCTTGACACCAAAAATCCGTATTTAGATCCGTATCTGCGGATCTACATTTTTGACGATCCAGCACATCACTAGTTTATATAAATCAATTAAATAATAGTATATATAAATAAATTTGTTGTCTTTCGCCAGTTTGCAGATGAGATACACAATTATTTATTAATACACCACATATAATCTTTTTACCTTGATAATTACTGTATGATTCATTTTTCCGATGCTGCCTGGCTTCTTCGGTCCGTCGGGAGTCCCCCTGATCACAGCCAATGTGCTCTCCGTCATGCCATAACCTTGAAGCACCACCTCAACATTAGGAAACCTGGAATCATCCCATAACAAACAGATTTTTTTTGGAGATAAAAACAATGTTATATCTTTTTAGGGTTCCGTTCCTCGAAAGGAAAAAACGGAACCCTTATAGGATCACTTTGTTGTCCGTCCGTCCGTCCGTCTGTCAAGACCCTTTTTCTCAGGAACACGTGGACGTATCAAGCTGAAATTTATATCAATTACTCAGGTCTACTGTCCCTTGGAGCTGTGAAAAACTTAAATTTCTAAGCCAACGCAATCAAAAGATTCAGCCGCTTATGCCGCAAAAATTCTGCAAATTTTCGACACTCGCAAGGGAATCAAAACCTAGAACCTAGAATCTTGAATTTGGTACAAAGCTACGTCTTATAGCACAGATAAAGGAAAAATTGCGAAAACCGTAAATTTTTTGTTACATCATATAATAAAAATATTTTACGGAACCCTCGGTGCGCGAGTCCGACTCGCACTTGGCCGGTTTTTTCCATAAGGTGAAATTATTAAGGAGTATGTTATTAACCCCCTGTCTGTGGCACCGTAGCTCTTAAACAGGCGAACCGATTTGGATACGGTTTTTCGTATTTACGAGTACTATTTGAAAGCAGGTTTTGTAGCGCTGATTTTATCAAAATCGACTCAGCCGTTTCAAGATTATCAGCTCTTTTGTTAACTGCGGTAGGGATCTTAGATATTAGATAAATAAATAGATCTTTTTCACTTCTACACGATGACAAACTATGTATGGTTGTTATGTAAACTAAAACACAATATAAATGTTAGCTTTTTAATGGTTTTTTTTTAATTATAATTCTAACTAGCTGACCCAGCCACGCGTTGCTGTGGCAGTAATATTATTATTCTAAAATAAAAGATTTTTTCTAAAATAAAAGTAGCCTAAGTTACTCCTTATTACCTCAGCTAATTGCCAATAAAAGTCCCGTCAAAATCGGTCCAGCCATTTCAGAGATTAGCCGGAACAAACAGACAGACAGACAAAAATTGTAAAACATGTTAGTTTGGTGTATGTACCGTATATATATTCATATGCATGTAGTAAAAAACGGTTATTTCAGTATTACAAACAGACACTCCAATTTTATTTATATGTATAGATTTACACTGTAGTAGTTACACTCATACTAATGAATTACTTAAACAAAATTACGATATGCTGTTCTTCTGGATTTTGTTTGCCTATGTACTTCAGTTTGTGATAAAAGTTAAGACACTTCATGTTTGTTCAATGGGTCAACGCTCGATACGCCCATATTTGTATGTTGTATTCAGATAATTTCTATATAAATATTGTTGAAATGTCTTTCTTAATTATTGTTTTTAGGGTTCCGTTCCTCGAAAGGAAAAAACGGAACCCTTATAAGATCACTTTGTTGTCCGTCCGTCCGTCTGTCAAGACCCTTTTTCTCAGGAACACGTGGATGTATCAAGCTGAAATTTATATCAAATACTCAGATCTACTGTCCCTTAGAGCTGTGAAAAACTCAAACTTCTAAGCCAATACAATCAAAAGATACAGCCGTTTATGGCGCAAAATTCCGCAAAATTTCGACACTCTCAAGGGAATCAAAACCTAACTCAGAATCTTGAAATTTGGTACAAAGCAACGTCTTATAGTACAGATAAAGGAAAAGTTGCGAAAACCGTAAATTTTTAGTTACGTTATATAATAAAAATATTTTACGGAACCCTCGGTGCGCGAGTCCGACTCGCACTTGGCCGGCTTTTTTCATTTCAATAATGTTTTTGTGTTAATTAAGTTTTTTGACATTTATATTTGCTTGTTGATCAAAAACTCTCTCGACTATAACATTACATTAATTAAAGACAAGAAGAACAATACATTATAGCAGAATATGTTGATTAAAATGTAAAACGTAGGTAGTGTATTCATATTCCTCTTCGTAAGTGATGTGCTAACGAAGAAATATTCGGCAGTTAAGCTTTTTACCGATTTGTTTCAGCCAAAATATGTCCAATGCTAAACGAAAGCCTTTCCCAAAAGTTCTGCCATTATTCAGCTTGGCAGTCACACTAATAGACCAAAATTCGGAAAATGCTGCGGCCTTTTTTGAAGTCTACGGCGTCCAGTATTATAAATCGCTTTTGACCACCGTAAATGTTAAGCTGTTAAGGTTAAAGGTTCGATGTTATTCTGCTTAAATTAATTCTAATTTATAATAGCATTTTGATATAAATTATGTCCAATGCTAACATTATTTTTTAAGTAAAAAAAATATTTGACATTTGTAAATTATGATAGGCAATAAGTGACATTTTTTGTAGTATTCAAATTGCTTTATAACATTGACGAAATAATTAATTAAGTTCTTCGAATGTGTAAATTTTATCTTTTTTTTGGTTGTATAATAGTTAATCATTTTATTGTGTGATTATTTATTTTTATTTATGAGTTAATATAAAGTTGTAATACATATATTTTTGTATGCCCTACCAGCAGTGCCGGATTTACCATAGAAGCTGAAAAAGCTTAGGGCGGCAAAATTAGGGGCGGCAAAATTTGCCCAGAAAATTGCTACAGAATAAAAGTAAGTAATAGTGCAGTAAAAACAAAGCTTTGCTTACCTTAGCTTAAAAATATACCCAAAAAGTTGTAAAAATAATCTTGAAACTAGATTATTCCCTAAAAAAGGAATTAACGTTATTGTGAACAGTGAATCTAATTATAGAGGTCAGTAGGGGCGGCAAAAATTGTATAGCTTTGGGGCGGCAAATGTGTAAAGTCAGCACTGCCTACCAGGCCAAACATGTAAAGATAATGAATAACCAAGACAGCTGCATTTAATGTATTCTCATGTGTGGCAAAATGGATAGCATATGGCACTATCCGATATTCAGCAGTGCTAGTTTCATATTTACATTATGTATTCAAGGTGCAATCTTACACTGTTTTGACGAGGTCGGCGGTTTCCTTATGCAAAGGCGCAGCACCTGAGTACACATATATTACGGAGCTAAGATCGTACTTTTGAGGCGCCTTTAGCACTGCAACTAAGACTGGAGGTACCAATGTCAAGACTGCTATCTGTAACCGAAAATCGAGCGGCATTAATAATAATATTTATTAATTTCACTCCAATTAGCCGAGCCCTAAGTAAGCACTGTAAGGCTTGTTTTATGGATACTATAGTCCTTTTTTAAGCATTTCTAAATTATGTAAACAAAGAAGCAGTGGTGGCTAACCTTGTGCTGGAGTCCACATTGACCGGCTTCAGGCTCGTCCATTGTTGAACAGATTAAATAACAAGAAAAACTTTTAACAAAAAACTTCATCAAAAACAATAGATACTTAACAATAAACCAAAGAAAATAGTCAAAACAGATAAATGCAGACGTTGACATTTGCCGCTATTGTTGCAAATGGCGGCCATGTTAAGGGACCATTTTAAAAATCACCTAATATGGTACGTATTACAACATCGGCATGTACTTTTTAATTTTGTCGTGTCAAACAGACCGACGTTTCGTTCCACAAGTTTACAACTTCTGCTTCTTAAGGTATTTTTAGTGTAAACTTTACACGATGTTACGTTTTGCTTGTTACATTATATGTGTACAATAAAGTACCCAAATTTTTTTCATTCTAATGCTAAAAAAACGGACTATAGGGTAATGGATAGACATACGTATATGATACACAGATATGTAATATTTGTAGAAATATATAAAAATACCCATGACTCAGATACATATGCTCGTTTTCATCACACAAACTTTTCCCCTTCCGGGACTCGAACCCAGAATCATCAGTGCAAAAGGCAGGATCGCTTACGGTGCACCAAACGGTCGTCATTTAACTTGGAGTTACAGAAGGCATTATGAGAGAGTTCCAACTAAGGTTAGGTTAACTATTTAAATGGCAATGAAGAAAGTAAGCTTCTGAATCGAAGGCACAGGAAGAATAAACAAAAATCAAGTCACCTTATATTTTTCTATTGTCCTCAAGTACAGATCCACTTCAAATTTGGGAAGGTAGATAGCAGTTCTGGTCATGGAGAGTCCCCATAAAGTTCCCATCAGTCCCATAGAGTGAAACCATGGCGCGATAGCCAGGCTTTTTGCTTCAGCGTACGAAGGAGGACTGAGAAATAAAAGATAAAATCTTACTTACTTAAAAACGAAATATTTCGTTGAGTCACAACTGCTATAGTCAAGGGTAGTCGAAGCAAGATTGTCACCTCGTATCATAGATGGCGTTTTCTTCAAAAAAGAGTAGGAAATCTATATCGCACATTAATAAGCTGGCTGTGCGGGCGATTCGAAATTAGTGGACCGTATTGCGGTATGAGAAAAATAATGTCGAAAACAAATATGAGAGGAAGATGAAGAGAGCACGATACCTTGACCGCCACGTGGTGTGAGATGCTGGAGGTTGCCGGGGATGTCCCAGGGTTTTACTGTTCCTTATTGTTACGCACACCAAGACACCGTCACGTAAAACTATAGTTTGTTGTTGGGGTTTGCGGATAGGCCACTAGTTCAATTGAATATTGCGGAACTGCCGTCAGTAGTCTCTTTCTCCCGCATGTTGGCCACATTGCGGTACGATTTGCCACCAACAGATGGCGCGGTCGTCTCGCTCTTCCATATGCGAGACAAGGTATGTGCGAAAGGGAAATGGAATAAATGGAGGTGAGGCTAGGAGTGTAGACCAAAGTAATAAAAATTACAAAAACATACAAATAAATAACGCGGTAGATTTGATTTTAATACCGCAACCATAAGATATTAAAAAAAATGTTTTAACAGAGTCCGCAATCTAAACATACACCATTGTTACACCCCATATTGTTGTAAGGATTAATAATTAACACTTACAAACTGCACATTGTGATGATGTTGAGATGCGACAGCGGGACGCCTTTCGGTAAGCCAGTGGTGCCGGAGGAATACAAGATAAACAATGTATCCGTCTGCTCAATAATATCAACTGCTTTAAACTCTTCAAAACGAACGTCCCTCATCAATTTATTATTGGTGATAATCTCTCCATTATCGTTACCTATAGGTATCGTTAAATCGTTGTACAGTATAGTACCGGGTTCCTTATCGTTGCCTAGGATTATTATTTGGTTTATGTGTTGGAAACTTTTGAACAGTTTTCCATGTTGTTTGAAAGAATATGGTGAGCAGACAACGTATTTTGGCTTCGCTATTTTCATTACATGACGAATTTCAGCTGAAAACAATACAAAAGTTATTATTCATTTGTTGATTTTAGGTTGAGGTATCGTGACGTGGTTACGTGATAAAGACCATTGTCTGTTTATTTACCGTATTGAAGTCTTAACTACAAGATTTAAATACGCTTGTAATAAAATCAATCACATTTCCGAGCCAAAAAGTTGATGTTGATTTTTTAAAACCGGTTTTTTAAATCTTATACAAATATGTAAGTCTTAACTAAAGTTAGAAAAATAAGAATCCAAGTGGAAAATCTGGTATATTTTCCACTTGAGTTGAGAAAATCTGGTATATTTCCCTAATTAAGTTACTAAACAAGACTACAAACGATTATAGCAAAAATAAGATTTACAATTACACGTAACAAATCTTTTAAGAGTATTTTTAAGACTTTCATAACTCCGAGCTATCAAGAGGTTTCACATCGTCTCAGTAGAAAATTGTCTACTACTGATCTATGCAGTCCACAAATATCCTTGGGTTTTTCCACTACCATATGGTTAGAAAGACCATAATTGGAAAAATGCCCAGTTTGTGGTCTACGGGACTTGTATGGTGATTACCACCAGTATCAGTAATCACCTTTAATCCCTTGAAGCCCAGCTATTAAATGCGTTATTTTTCTCTCTATCGGGGAAAAATATCATTCAATCAAAAAGAACCATTACCAAAGCCGTAATAAGGATTAAATCAGACTGCGCGCTATAGAGCATTATATAATGCCCGCGGATATTAGGTATTGTTGTCGCGCATGATATAATGCTCTCGGGTTTTAAGGGGTTATTATACCGTTACGTGCGAAGCCCCCCAAAAATAAGAAAAATAAAAAAGACAAATAAATGCAGATACCGCAAATATTAATTTAACGAAACATCTTGCACTTTCACCAACTACTCTACATGTGTTAAGCCACTTAAAGCACCATGAGGCGTTGTTAGAATGTGCAATAAGGCACCAAGTAAATAAATTGAAATGATCGAGTACTTATGACGACCGTTTGGTGCAATGGTAGCGTTCCTGTCTTTCGCAACGACGGTCCTGGTTTCGAATTCCGGAAGAGGCAAATGTTTGTGTGATGAATACGAGCATTTTTACCTGATTCATGGGTATTTGTATATATTTCCACTATACGATGCAGTCGCTAAGCTTAAAACTTCGCTAGCACCATATATTGGAACGGAGCGTAATACTAAAAAAAAAAATTAAATTCAAAAATGTTTTAAAATCGCACAATGGGAATTCCCATAGAACTAATGTTTTTGATTATAATTTTTTTGTTTTTGAACTCTGTCAAAATTCCCTGTCACAATCTGGTCCTAAATGTGTTAATATTTATATTCATATTCTTAATTGCAAGCCACATGTTTTAGTACAGGTATACAAAGGTACTTAGCTCTAGAGTTGCATGTGACACCCTGTAAGGGCGTAGCAATATAAACTTAACCTAGAGAACAAATTTTAGGAATAAATTAATAGCAATATTATTAATCTAAACAATAATAAATTAAACTTCTCTTTTAAATAATTATAACTCAACATAAAAATAAAGAATAACACTATTCCCTTAAATTTTAGTTAATAATTTCATTACATTACTCACAAATTATTATCGTTAAAGAATTCCAATATATTATAATAGTTTTTTTAATAAGAAAATGCTTTTAATTTTTTTCAAAAGTGGCATATTTTTCAAATTATTTTAATTTATTGGGGATTTGATTATAATTTTTTATTAGCATATAATGTGGCGAGTCTGCGACTATTTTTAGCTGGTGAAAGGATGTTTTAATTTATTTCGGGAGCGGTCATTTCTCCTCTTTAGGGTAATCGGTAAGAACAATTCTAAATGTTTTTTTACAAACCTACAGGCTTTAAAAATATATATAATATATAACGGTTAATACATTTATTTTTTGGAAATAAAGTTTGCAGGAGTCAGTTTGATCTATATTGCAAAGTATTCTGATGC
Source organism: Calamotropha paludella (assembly GCA_927399485.1). Taxonomy (NCBI): domain Eukaryota; kingdom Metazoa; phylum Arthropoda; class Insecta; order Lepidoptera; family Crambidae; genus Calamotropha; species Calamotropha paludella. The sequence continues at coordinate 6,924,888 of OV656830.1, read as the reverse complement.
ATTTTTTTTGGTTGGTTGTTTGATTGTTTGTTTGATTTCACACAAAAATTATTAAAATCGGTGAAGAACTCGGGAAGTTATTGCATAACAGACATTGCGTCGTTGAAGCTGATCAACGGGAGCTCCGCTCCAATAAATAATATTACATGTCTAAGTACCATTGATACTAGTATACATAACACAAGCCTTATAGTGCTTACTTTGGGCTAATATTGGTGTGAATGTAAGAATTATTATTAATGAATCACGAGCTTAACGAGTTAAAGCAATTTAGTTTCAAAAATACCTTCTACGTATCCAGGATTGATCGTGGTAATCACACCACCAGCGCTGGCTATCCCAACCACCACTCCAAAAAACTCCGTGCGATTTTCTGAGCAGACAGCTACTGTCTGTCCCTTTTTGAGGCCTAGGTGTGCGAGAGAGATGGCGAAGTTCATCCCTCGCTGACAAATTTCCCCGAACGTGGTATTTTCTTCTGTAATCGCATTTATCTGAAAAAAAAAATAGATAAACACATAAGTCATCATCACCTCTTAATATTCTTAATAATTTGACGCAGGCCTTTCTAAAGGATGAAAAATTTAATAAATTAACTACAGCGATTTTCATTTCCAACACTATTCGTAGATATTTTTATAAGATACTGAATAACTTCTAGAATATTAGCAATAAAACTTTTCTCGAATTGTTTATCAACAAACTTATCTTTTTGTTTGTTTCTTCTTACCCATGTTATATTGGTTAGGTGTGGATCCGTTTGGGGTGGAATCGATTTATTAGTCCACTAGCTTTCCGCCCGCGGCTTCGCCCGCGTGGAATTCGGTTATATTGCGGTATAAAGCACAACAATAAGAAAACTTCTTATTCCCACGGAAAAATCTAAGAAGCGCGATGTAACGCTGGATACAAAATTCATATAATTCATTCCACTTCTTACGTATCTTAAAAAAACACTTCGTTACCACGTTTTAAAAAACACCCAGCGCCATCTTTCGCATACCTCTAGAACTAAATAGCGTAAGCTATCATTCCACTTCTTACGTATTTTAAAAAACACATCGTTACCATGTTTTAAAAAACACCCAGCGCCATCTATCGCATACCTCAAGCACTAAATAGCGTAAGCTATCATTCCACTTCTTATGTATTTAAAAAAACACATCGTTATCATGTTTTAAAAAACACACAGCGCCATCTATCGCATACTTCAAGAACTAAATAACGTTACTAATACTTATACCAATAAGTAATTCGTTGACTTTAGTGATTTCAGGATAAGTAGATGTAAAAAAATCAATTTAGACGATAAAACAAATTGTACGTTATCCCTCGAGAATTCCTAATTTTCGAGGATTCATTTTCGTATCATTTAGCTTCATAATTTACATGTTCATATTCGTTTGCAACATATAAGTAGATGTAAAAAAAACAGTTAAGACGATAAAACAAATTGTACGTCATCCCTCGGGAATTCCTCATTTTCGGGGATTCATTATCGTATCATTTAGCTTCTAAATTTACATGTTTATATTCGTTTGCAATATTTTACGTTGTTTTAAACGACACACAGCGCCATCTACAATCCATCCATCAAGCAAACAATATTTTTGTTTTTCCTCGGGAATATGAATTTTTCCAGGATAAAAAGTACCCTATTATTTAATCCGGACTTTTATCTTTACGTCTGCAAAATTTCAAAGCAATTGGTTCAGTAGTTACGGCGTGAAAGCGGAACAAACAAACAAACAAACAAACTCACTTTCCAATTTATAATATTAGTAAGGATATAGTAGATAAATTTTTTTTTATGTAATTTTTAGGTCAAAAATGAAAGGGGCCGAAAACCCACCATATTGACCCTCCACCTTATTAAATGTTACCATCATCTCATCATCATATCATATGTCCTCAGTCGGAACAAATCCAACAGAATGAAAAAAGTAGTGAAGTGTTAAACGTTACACTCTTAATAGAATGCATTTATTGACGCCAACGTCGAGACGAGTTGATATAGAGAATGCAGTTTGACTTTTAGTTGAAAGTAGGTTAACTACATTTTCCAAGCCTTACCTGTGCAGTTATACTTTGTCCAATGTAGGATGATACTTTTGACAGGTGTCACTTCCTTATTGCTACGTACTAAGGTTGCGTTTGTTTCCTTATGTTTGGCTTGACATTGCAATAGCAACTTTATACCCTCTATATAGGTGTCAACTGTCAAAAGTATCATCCTACATTGGACTAGTGACTATATTGTTTTAATTTCTTATGGTCACTAACATACATGAATAAGCATGAATATTATTTAATTGTTTTGTTATTTTTTTTCATTATCAATTAAGTACTTAATTTTTTTACAATTTTGCATGCAATAATATATTGTGATAACGACGACTTTGAAAGGATTTTCAAGAAAAATAAAATTATTCTTAGTATTAATTAAAATAAGATTTGTGATGATGTTTGTTGTTTTTTTATAATGCCCCATTGATACAGAAGTCTTTCCATGACAACAATTGTAAATATTCCTTTTTATTAATACTATTTTATTATGATTAATTATGTCTTCATTAAAATTATCTCTACTTTGAAATGATTTATCAGATAGTTACGATATCTAGAGAGTACTTCATTTACTTAAAACATTGACATTAGTTACGGAGAATCTTCTAACAAAACAAATCCTTATCTAATAAACTACAAATACTATATTTACCAAAGCAGTTTTCTCTTTGCACGCCCACATCTTTTTCAGTATAAATTCACCGAACTGCATAGCCGGCGGCACTAATACTTCCGTCGGCCCATAAATGTAATTGGGATTTTTGATCATTTCCTTTTTTGTTGCACTTTAATCAGGCAAACACGTCAGCTCGCTGCGAACGCCGCGGTCGAACTATCTTATTTATCACGATACCCGGAAAATTAACATAATAATTGTATAATTGTAATAATGATAGCGGTAATATATGTTGTTAAGGAGATAAGTAAGACGATGTGGTAACACGTATCATACCAGTAACTATAAAATGTAGGTAGGTATCATTTCACCGCTTTCTGTTTAAAAAAATAACTAATAAGTCAGGCCGAAACATCATATTAACAGAATTGAAAAGAAAACTAAATTTATCATAGAAAATTTTATTTCCTTACACTTACACTTTTATTTTCCCCCACAACAACTTTAACTCCCGAATACGAGGGTTATAAAAGGAGTAGAGGGGTGGTACTTGTAACTCCCTATAAACTCAATAATTTTAGTTGTTGGAAAATGAATAATATTAGTAACTTACATTATAATTTCTAAATAATAAAAAAAAAGATAAATAATAAGTTTTGAAAACGTTAAAATTGGACTCAATAAAAAACTTAAGGTTGGGCTTTATAATTTCCCACCTGCTGCTCGAGTTCGTTGCAACATACAGACAACAGATATACACACAGACATTTTTAAATATTAGAACGGCCATAGGAATTTGATTTTTTTTCCTATACGCAGTAGTGTATATAGCAAAGAAAAGGAAAAGTAAGTTTGTGTAATAAATTTGGAATCCACACCATATTTTTATACGTGCAACGGTAGCAGTATCTTAGTGCATCTAAACGTAACAAAAATTATATTAAAGTAAAAAAATAACAAAAGTTCCTTTAAAAATTTAGATTAACGAAATAAAAACAACAATTTTTTTACACTTTTACTAAACCTTTTGTTGTTAATTTATTGCCTGCTTATGAAGCTATATAGGATTTAAAATACGCTCTATATCTTATTGAAGCTAGCTTTAGATTTTCTGAGGGCTCGGAGGCGTATTTTATGTCTTATAGAAATACTAGCTTTCCACCCGCGGCTTCGCCCGCGTGGAATTCGGTTATGTTGCGGTATAAAGCACAACTATAAGAAAACTTCTCATTCCCACGGAAAAATCTAAGAAGCGCGATGTTACGCTGGATACAATTAGTTGTTAAACCAAAACTGAATGGTACTCTATATTATATGTTTTCCCTTGTGGAGCAAAAACATGCATATTTTGGGCACTGGAAACCCGGGAACACGCTACATAGAGCTGACCATGCGAAAAACAATGTTTTTCCAAGTGTACTCCAGCAACCCCTAGAGTTTGGCCTTGTGCTTTATTAATGGTCATTGCAAATGAAACCCTGATAGGAAATTGTAGACTTTTAAATTGAAATGGGAGGTCTGTTGGAATAATCGGATTCCGAGGAATGAGTCATTTAGTGAATCATTTAGCTTCAAAATTTACATGTTCATATTCGTTTGCAACATATAAGTAGATGTAAAAAAACAGTTTAGACAATAAAACAAATTGTACGTCATCCCTCGGGAATTCCTCATTTTCGGGGATTCATTATCGTATCATTTAGCTTCTAAATTTACATGTTTATATTCGTTTGCAATATTTTACCTTGTTTTAAACGACACACAGCGCCATCTACAATCCATCCATCAAGCAAACAATGTTTTTGTTTTTCCTCGGGAATATCAATTTTTTCCAAGATAAAAAGTACCCTATTATTTAATCCGGACTTTTATCTTTACGTCTGCAAAATTTCAAAGCAATCGGTTCAGTAGTAACGGCGTGAAAGCGGAACAAACAAACAAACAAACAAACTCACTTTCCGATTTATAATATTAGTAAGGATGGCATAGTAAATGCAAACAATATATAATATACATACATGCTTTTGTAGATGTTGAATGAAACCATTTTATGCCTGAAAGACCTCTACATTGGCAGATAAGGCTAAATAAATAATCCCATCTGATCACAGCAATATTTTTTTGTTACTATTTTGCCATTTTGAAGAGGAAGGAATTCCCCTATTATAGACAACGGTGGCTAGACAGACTGTGAAGCGATGACATTTGTTGTTCTGGAACTGTTGAGGATTTTTTTCCAACATTTCTTTTGTTTTAGGTTCATAGTTGTTCCTTATATTGTATTTAATAAAACGTAAATATAATAAAAATGTTTACTGTATTGAAGTCGACATTGTTGAAGAGATCGAGTCTCTTTCTTAAAAAACTTAATATAATTTATCACCTTGAAAATCATTTATTAAAAGTAAATTAAATTTATAAAAGAAAAACATGTATTTTGTGAAAAATACTCCATCACTTCGACGGCGCAAGCGTGATTTATCTTACAGTACAAAAACTGTATCACATTAAAAAAAAGCATGTGTGCAATTCACACGTGGTAGAAGCTAAACCTATAAAAAATAATACGTACACGTATACAAAATACCACGGTTGTTGTGATGCCTTCTCTCAAGCTTTGTACAACGCATGCGCACACAAACTATTAACACACGTACATAATGCTTCGTATCTCATTTTCATTAAATCTTATGAATTTATGTGTCTGCCTCTTTTTACTGTCGCTTTTTCGTTTCATGGACTTTCAAATCACAACTTGCTAAAGAAGTTTTCACTTCAAAAAGTAATAATAACATTACTAAGCTTGGGCCACGTGGCGGTGTAATGGAGAAAGAACATCATCATCCAGATCAATGTTAATTTTTTTGGGATATATATATTGTTTTTTGTTTCTTAACAGTTTTTAATCTGTGAATGTTGTGGCATTTATAAATTCAGTATTTTAAGTTATACAAAACAAATTGTTGTGCGGAAATGCTTAATTTTTGAGTAAAAAGAATTATTTATGTATACTCAAACCATTCATTATTTTATATTTATTATATATTATATATTTTTATAATTATTATATATTTATTTATGCATACAGGCGAGACGTATTTTGTAACTTATATTTGTATATGTAAATATAAAAGTTGCATCACCAGAAAAAGACTGGACTGAAATTTACTGTTTCAAATGTTTTAAAAGTGTGATTAAGATTTAACCCACTAAGTTTTTAAGCATTACTTTAGACTAGCTGCAAATGGGATCCTCATATCGATGTCTTATCGGGAAGACTTGGTTCCGCAGCATATGTTGTTAAAAATATTAGGCAGCACGAATGGTTAATTTTAATTATGTTCATAGTATAATGACTTATGGACAGTTTTTGTGAGGCTTAGCTGCCATTATTGAAGATATATTTATTTTTTAAGAAAGGGCAGTGCGCGCCATATGCAACCTAAAAACCAGAGATTCTCTTCGACAACTTTTTGAATAATTTAATGTCGTGTCTCAATATATTTATAAAAATATTATGTATGTACGTAAACACTATGACACTTTTATAAAAAATAGCGATATTCATACAATTAATACTCGAAACAAAAGAAAAACTAGCTATTCCCAGTTGCAGGCTTCAAAAAAGAGGTTTATTTTTGGATAACGGTTTGACTTTTTAAAACAAAGTGTCACAAAAGCTGACAGAACTACCCTTTAAATTTTTTTAAAAAGGTTCTTAAGAAGGCACTCAAGAACACAGGCTATTACCACATATGTGATTATTTAAAAGACAAGAATACGTGGAGTTAATAGCCTTGTTTCTCTTTATTATTATGATTTTGTAATGAGAAATGGTAACTGTATAAAATCCTTTCTGTGTAATAGTAAATTTTTCTTTTACGTCTTGGTAGTACAAGAAAAGTTTACTTAAACGTTGTATTATTATGTTTCTTGCAACTTCTCGGTTCGAAGTCTCCCGACATAAGATTTACGAATCCTAGGCATATAAACGCATAGTTCTAGTTCGTATTGAATAAAAAATATTTTATCTTTATCTTATTTTTTAAGAAAGGTTATTTAAGGCACGATAGTACGCTGCCACAACTGGGGACCTACTAACTGATTATTATTTATTAAATAATACTGATAGCTGATAATAATTACTTATCTCAATATGATATGACACTCTCATTCTGGAGTGTAACGGGATCCGAAGCACGGTTTTAGCCGTTGGCTGACCGCAGTTAGTAGGAGGCCGCACTAGCGTTAACCATGCGTGAAAGGCTGACCCGCCAACTCGCGAAAAATCCCGAAAAGCTCCACCGTGCCAGTTGCTGACTGGACGGGAGGACCTGGTGGCAATTTCGGGGGGGTTCGTGCATCCCCGTAGTCTCCAGGTGAGTTTCTCCTTTAGGTCAGCTTAGCACAAGAAAACTTTCACGGTCGACTAAGTAGCGTCTCGACTGAAAATCCTACCCCCCAATATTCACCAAGAATAGAAAGAATCGGCTGCACTTCCTCCCATTGAAGTGCACCTTGCGACTATTAGTGGACTGCACTCAAATCTCGATCCGGTCCATCACCATCTGGAGACCGAGAAGCCACACCTATTCTTCTTGACGGAGATAGATAGCAACCCCGTCGGACGAACTGTACTTTAACTACCCTAGATACACCCTGGGGTAGCGAAGATACTCTACGTCTGTGTCTACCGATCGTACAGCGATGACCGGGAGACGGCTCGTCTCATAGATTGCCTCACAAAGACGGCGGAGCTTGTTTTTCTGGGGGACTTCAAATCTCACCGCAAAGAGTGGCTATTCCCATACCAGAAAACTGACCATGTTGGAGGAGAAGTACGACTATTTGCCCTAGCGCTAAATCTTACTCAACTGGTGGATCACGCAACGCGAATTCCAAATATTACTGGTCACACACCCAATTGTCTTGACTTACTGATAACAACTGATCCCACCAACATTTGGTATCGGTCTCAGCTCCACTGGGATCGTCCGACCATTGAGTGGTAAAATCCGTATCGATCTGCTTTCCTCCGGGCTATAGCCCTAGAGGCATGAGGCGTTACGAGTCAGCAAATTGGGACGCGATGCATATTTTTTTGCATCCGGATGTAATTCAGCAGGGAATGGAGTATTTTATTCCATACTTCGACATTCCACTCGGTCACAAGTCCCGATCTTGGTATAATGCGGCTTGTGCTCGTGCTGAGACCCGAAAATAATCTGCTTATCAAGCTTGGGTGCAAATCCGCGATCGCAAGGTCCGTGCACCGAGAATCCGAGCGAAGAAAAGAACCTACAATTCGACCGCCAAGTCACGCAAAAGGATCTTACTAAAGGCGAGATTAGCGAGAAATAAGGACGAAACTGTCTTCCTACCTGAATGAAAGTAAACAGTTCTGGTCCCTCTCGAAGTCAGTCGAAGCGAATTTCTGCCGTCCTATGCTACCGCCTTTGCTAAAACCTGACGGGTCACTGGCTCATTCTGCAGCTGAGAAAGCAAGTTTATTTGCCTCTCTATTGGCGAGCAATTCTCGTCTAGACACCGGCTCTCAACAACCACCAAACATACCTCGCTGTAATTCTTCGATGTCGGAGATCACAATTCACAATAAGCAGGTCCGTAGAGTCTTACTTAGTCTGGACGTCAATAAGGCTAGTGGTCCTGATGGCATACCAGCAAGAGTACTGAGGTATTGTGCGCCTGAGTTGTCTCCTATGCTAACACGCTGGTGTCGCCTCTATCTCAAGACAAAAACGGTACCAAACTCCTGGAAGCTTGCCAATGTGCAGCTAGTACCCTAAAAGGATAGTCGTGCCAACCCATGCAATTACCAACCGATCGCCACCACTTCCATACTCTGTAAGAAAGAAAGAAAAAAAAAACATTTATTTCGGACTCAAACACAAATTACGAAGGTCGCAGCCGCAAGTCTTAAAAAAAAACCGAAATAAATTTATAAACTAATTTAATTAAAGGAAAATTACAATAAAATTATTATAACTAACTAAGACTAATTGACCCGATCGATGTTAGATACGAAGTGACTGATGATGGCGTCCAGCCGGATGGCCTGGATGATGACACGAGGCGACAGCACGCACGTTCCGCAGCGTTGACATTTCCATCATGTTGCAACATTTAGGTATGGCCTAATTGCAAGGGCGGCGTCAGCGGTCTTCGTATAGCCAACATACGTAATTCCTCCCCCTCAGCTTAGCAACAATTTGAGAATTTAAAGAGCAAATGATGCTGGCATGTCTTGATCTTCAGATTGTCCGGCTTTTCTTGGTTCCGGCGGATGAGGCTGTAAGTACTGGTGATAGGCTGAGTCGGTTGGATCGACAACTTCAATTTTCCTAGGATTCAGCAGCTCGTAGCGTCGTAGCACGACTACGATTGTAAGTACAGTTGCACCGAATAGTACGCCGTAGAAGGGTATTGTAGTATGATATAATATTTCGGTTGGTTGTTCTAGTGTTTCAACAGGAGTCTGTAGCGATATTTCATCCTGGATGCTGTGCGGCCTTCTTAGGTCGATCGAATGTAGATGATGTGCATAGGTTCCTTGTCTCGCATATACAAATCGGGTATCTTCATTATCTTAAGCGGCTGACCTTGCACTTCATCGTTGTCGTTTGTGATAGTGAACGCAGGCGTACGCAAGATGCATTTCATCGGGATGGTGACTAAGTAACTTCCGTGAAGCTGGGTGTAATCTTCTGTTCCACATGAGAGCTGTACCCTTGTTTCTTGCGGTAGAGATATTGTATAATGCCGTCCAGTTTCTCCATTGCTTCTTTGTGTAGGGTGATGGATGTCAATCTGCAGGTTTTCTCCACAGAATGTTCTGAGATGAGATGCTGGATGCAGTCAGGTACTGTGCGAATTTGATGGTTTACGTCTTGTTCACAGAGGTAGCCGTTACTTAACTTCGGGCATTCAGCCTCTATGTACACGAATGCGGACTCGCTAGTTGTCAAAAAGGGATAGGAAGGGATGATGCATTGGTGGTTCCTATTGGGTACTACAGATAACTTATATAGATAGTTTTTAGAATCCCGATCATAAGTGATGTAAATTACAATCTATATAAGTTATCTGTAGTACCCAATAGGAACCACCAATGCATCATCCCTTCCTATCCCTATCGTAATATGAAAGATAGGTTAAGAAGTTTATACAGTAGTAAAGATATTTTAGATAAAGAGTTACGGGGATTTTATAATGTTATAAAATCCCCGTAACTCTATATCTAAAATATCTTTACTACTGTATAAACTTCTTAACCTATCTTTCATATTACGCAATATATTTATATTAAGCATAGCATGATGAGTACTCGATGTACGTATGAATGCTAATATATTTTCAATATTAATTAACTCATTGCAAGTGTCGTCTACATTTTTACTAATAATAGTTAGTAATTGAGCAAATTTCGCATATTTAATGAGGCTAGAATTACGAAGATAATTTTTATCTAATAATGAATGTAGTGTATCATTTATAAGGATTTGATTTTCGACTATTTGAGAGATGATACCAAAGTGCTTTGTCATCCATTCTTTACTATAACTTATATGATTATTTAATTTAAATGCTAATTTATCTTCGTTACTATGAAGGGTCTTTATCGCGTTATCATATTTTAACGCGTCATCGTAATCTAAGTTACCGGTTATGCTCTTTATTACAGTTCCAAATGTTTTTATTAGACCTCGTTTAGCACGGCTTGGTTCTAAACTAGCTAATTGCTCGAATGATTTTTCTTATTGTTAAGATAATTAATTTGTAATTCGTATAACTGATAAGTATCGTAAGGAAGTCTTGTCTCAAAGGTCTGTATTTGGGTCTGAAACTTGGTTATTTTATTTCCGATGTCACTTAATTGAATTCGCTGTAGGAAGGTATGGTAATGCGTAATAAGTCTAGTCGGCCCTAACATGAACGGTAAAAGTCCATGTCCGTCGTCGAGTCTCTCAAGTCTTATCTCCTGTGGGCTTGTTGTCTGGACCAGGAGCATTAGAATCCTGCAACAATTTAACGTTTTTGGGCACACTACACATGTACTATAGACACTCTATCTACGACATACATGTACGAGAAAATAATGATGCGAACTCAGACACACAGAAATTTACTGTTTTTACGTTTTTTTGTTAGTGATTTGATGGATTTTTGCCCTTAATTTTTATTAAATTTGAATATTTATTTTATTTAACTTTTTATTTACCTAAATTTTAAACCTGGTAATTCGACGAAGTTACCTGCGGAGAAAATTGCTGGATTTAACAGATTGCTAACGGAAATTCGTAATGAAAGTCAGCGGAATTTCAAAATTATTATTGGCAACACTGACAAAGATTCCCCGCACGGTGACACAAATCGGCGCCATTGTTGGACTCGAGGGAGTCAAAGTCAAATTTTGCCACTTAGTGCCACTTACTACCGCATGGTATGGTTTGCCGTTTAAATATATGAACGCAGGAAATTATAAAAGTAAACAACTGCTTGCCTATACAGGCTTGGCTTGGCGAGAAAACCTACCCGTACATGACATGTTTTGAAAAACCAAAAGTAAGTTACTCATATATCTTTGAATTTTTTGAGTGACATAAGTTAGGTTTTTAAGTGTTTTTTAAAAGTAGTTTCCTTTTTAGGTCACGCACAGGTGGCGGTAAATCGTTCCAGCACCGCGAGACAGCACATCTGAAGGATCCGCGGAAAGCCATAGTACGATGCTTAGAAGTAGAAAAAATGTGAGAACAGACTCTCATTGGATATTTACTGTGTTCCTGCGCCCATACAAGCTTGTCATAAAGATACTGCGGTTTTCCTGTGTTAATAATATCAAACAACAAGGACGCAAGATACAGTTTTCTGCCAGCCTCCATTTTGAGTATATTAGCATAGTTTAGAAATGGAGTGATATGGGATCGTGGCGGCACGTGGAAGCAAAACCGGTCACAAGCATTCTGCACACGCTGAATCAAACTGCTGGTTCTGGTCAGAAGTCATGGCCCATAAACAGTATCACCATAGTTGAATTTTGATAAGATCAGCGACTCACATAGCCTTATTCTGAGCTCTTCGCTTAAATATGCTCTAATTTTGTATAATAGTTTAAGGCGAAAAAAGCAGTTCCTAGCATATTCAGCAATATGCGTCTCAAAGCTTAGACGGCCATCCAGGACCAACCCCAGATTTCTGGCTACCTCAATATGTTCAATGGTTACTCCGTTTAGAACAATTTCAAAGGATGATTTTTTTAATTGTTGTAGGTTATTTTTGGTACCAAATATAATAAGTTTAGACTTTTTTGGGTTTAGGGTCAGACTGTTTAAGTTACACCAGGCGGCCACATGTGCCAAGTCATCATTTATTTTTCTCTCAGCAGCAGCGTAATCTGATGGAGTAAAAGAAAGATATAATTGTAGATCAACAGCATACAGATGATGCTGGCAGTGAGTTATACTTTTTGTGATGTCTGCGCTATACAGAATGTAAAGGATGGGACCCAAAATAGATCCTTGGGGCACCCGCGCGTCACAGGGGGAGGGGTCAATTGTAATTTGTGTCCAATTGATTTTGTTAACTCTACATACTGCAGTCTGTGCGACAAGTAACTAGCAAACAATTTGACTGCCCTAGCGTCGAATCCATAGTAGGACAACTTGCACAAGAGAAGAGTTGTATTTATTGATTCGAATGCTCGCGAGAAGTCCAATAAAAGCATGGCACTGACCATGCCTCTGTCTTGACCAAATGTCACAGCGAGAAGGTTGTCCACCACATCCGCCAGGGCAGTAGCGGTACCATAGCCCCTTCGAAACCCAGACTGAGATTAAGGAAGTATATTGTGGTGTTCCAGGTAACCAGTAGCTGATCACAGACCACCTTTTCCAAAATCTTTGAGACTCAGGACAACAAACTCATACCTAGAACACAATGATCTCCTCAATGTCCACCTGGTCCTCAACCATCAATATGGCTTTCGCCGAGGACTTTCAACTGGGGATCTTCTAGTTTATGTGACGCATTGCTGGGGCGAGGCCCTCGAGATGCGCGGCGAAACACTTGCTGTGTCACTTTACATCTCGAAGGCTTTTGACAAGGTCTGGCACGCAAGTTTGCTACACAAGCTTTCTGCGTATGGTATCCCCGCTGACTTTTGCAGTTGGATAGCTGCAATTTTATGTGAGAGTACTTTTTTTTTAATTAGATCATTTTACTTCTAAGTGCAAGATGATGTTTTTGATACAATTTTATTGCGTTACCGTAAAGTTGAAAATTGAACGCCAAAGGAAACGAGATGTGATACATATCAATAAGATTTGTAGAGTTAAACCGATTCTAGACGACCATAGTGAAGGTATTATTCGATTCAAGGATTTCCAAATATAATTTCACTAATGTTTATTATTCAGAAATGCATCGATATTTTAATCGAGAAGGAATATCTGGAAGGTGGAAATGACACCTACAGATAGTTGGCATGATATAGCAATATAATATTATTGTAATTTGAAGTTTTATTATTAGTTCCAGGCACCAATTATTTATTTCCAAACATTCATACAAGTAATTCAAAATAAAATATTGAATCTTATTACTTATATTGCTTCGATTGCATATAAACCTTTGATTCTAGAATTTAGAAAATTATTATTTTGTATTTTATTTTTATTTTTGGCATTCACTACTCAATAATTCTATAAGATATATAATACGCCTGTAGAAAATAATTACGCCTCAGAGCCCTCGGGTGGTGGGATAGTTAGATAGCCCTCATAGGAAATTCATTATTATAGCTGGTTTCCATCTTTATCGAATGTATAATATATGTAAAAATATTACTTTCGATGTTGAAGGTAGTTATTATTCAACATTGAAGGAATAATACTAGCTCATAGTATAATTTGAAATACGTTTGTAGATTTCGACACGTCTACCAGTGTCTCAGTAGTTCAACAGTCAGTGAAATTATTATGTGATAATTTATTTAGAAGAATTAAAAAAACGGGTCACAAAGGGGTTTGAAGATTTTTGTATGGAGGGTGGCCCTAATAGAGCAAGAGCCCACGACAGCCAGACCTTCGTTATTTTATAAAAGCTCAAAGTTTCTCTGTACATGTCCCTTATACGGGTAAGAACGACGAGCGACTATGGAGTTTGGGTAGTGGTTACCTTGGCAGATAGCAGCTAGTAAAGGTATACAAAATAGTACCCAAAATTTGTTAGAGTATAAAGCTCATTTTTTTTATATTTTCATCGGGATAACTTTAGAAATCTCGTCATCCATTGCCGGACACTTATGACAGTTGCTACCCCCTGCCAGACACCCCTAAATTTTAATAAATTATAATTATACTTTCGGTTAAGTATAAAAGCTAAATTTTATATATGCTACTTGGGGACCTATAAAAAGATGTTACCTCAATAGACGGACAGTTTTCATGGTTTTTACATATCGCCAGACACATTGAAAGCCTGCTGTAGGTGCGAGCGCGAATGCTTAGTCGATTACGAATTTTTAAGATATCAAATAAAAAAAATAATACGTTCATGGCCATGTTGTATAAAGTAAAAAATGTTAAATTAATATCATAAAAAAAAGTATGATTACAGGTAAAAAATATATTTCAATTTTTTTATTAATTTAAGCATTGTCGTTGACGTTTTCATTTTCTTCATCACTACTACTCCAGGTAGGTTTTGGTTAGGTCTACATATCTTAAATTATTGCCAGTGCCCGTAAGCATCCGAACCACCGAATCACTTTTAAGGTGATGCGTGTTACCAAGGATTATAGTCGCAATATCGGTATCAGCACTTCTGATTACTATTTCTGCTGGATAGTTGATGTTACAAGCGTGGTATACTATCTTCGTATCTGCTTCCTCGTGAGTTGGGCATGACAACTCTTCATTAATCCTTAAGACAACAGATGGTGCGCAGTAAAAGATCGCACTCGACTAAGCGCCCTATCTAACTCGCACCCGCTTGAACAGTTGTTACCTCGCGCCCGCAAACACAGCAGGCTTTCAATGTGTCTAGCGATATGTAAAAACCATGAAAACTGTCCGTCTATTGAGGTAACATCTTTTTATAGGTCCCCAAGTAGCATATATAAAATTTAGCTTTTATACTTTACCGAAAGTATAATTATAATTTATTAAAATTTAGGGGTGTCTGGCAGGGGGTAGCAACTGTCATAAGTGTCCAGCAATGGATGACGAGATTTCTAAAGTTATCCCGATGAAAATATAAAAAAATTGAGCTTTATACTCTAACAAATTTTGGGTACTATTTTGTACACCTTTACTACCTGCTATCTGCCAAGGTAACCACTACCCAAACTCCATAGTCGCTGGTCGTTCTTACCCGTATAAGGGACATGTACAGAGAAACTTTCAGCTTTTATAAAATAACGAAGGTCTGGCCGTCGTGGGCTCTTGGGCTATAACGTCGGCTGCCATTTTGATTTTTTTCAAAATCGCGGTGCACAACGAATGTTATATATTTAGATGGAGGACACTTATACAAACAAAAAATGTTATATAACATGATAAACAAAAAAAATCAATTATTAGTATTAAAATATTTGTTTTCTTTCTTTGTCTGATTCAGATTAAAAGTAAAAACTTAAACAACATGAAATAACTACAAAATAAATAAATAAATTCGTTATGACAACTGTTATTTTTATCTTTGAATAACTCAGAAACGTGACGCTTTATGATGTTATGTTGTTTAACATTTTATGCTTGTATAAGTGTTCCCTGTCTAAATATATGACATTTATTGAGCACCGCGAATTTGAAAAAAAAAATCAAAATGGCGGCTGATGGGCCAAAACCTTCAAACCCCTTTCAACACTGGCATTATTTTTATCATCTGTGAGTTTTGGGACTGTTTAGCTCCATTTGCCCTACTCACTTGCTTTTAATACTAAATACAGCGCACGCAGATCAAATAGAACAAACCATTTTGATCTTTTTGAGCTCTACAGATTACGTAACTCTGTTGCTAACAACTCTCGTTTGCAATCAATGAAATTGTTACTTTTGTGATTATGGATGATGGATTTGACTGTTTCTGAGTGCCCCTGTTAGCAATTGAAACTGTCAAATCGTTCTTCCACAATATAAAAAAACAATTTCATTGATTTCAAACGATCATTGTTAGCAATAGACTAACGTGATTAGCATGCAGCCGTTGTCAATAGGCACTGTTCGCCGACAACTCGTTCCGCGGAATAATGTACATAATTTTGTTTTCCAATATTCCTGATAGATTTGGCTCGAAATAAAAACGGATTAGGTCTAGGTTTAATTTAATACGTTTATGTTAGAACTTAGGTATAAATATTAAGGATCTTGAGATAAACATTTAGCGACACGATCTTTCGGCGAAGAAAACATAAAAAACCTCCCGCTCAGTCAGAGGGTCAGAGGGTTTCAGAGGGTCAGAGGGTCTATCATGATCTCTTAGCGCCATGCAAGTTCGATGGTCAAAGTAAGACACCGCTATACGCGGCCTATAGTGGCGTCTCTTTTCAACAGCTGAATTTAATAGCGATAAGAGGTATGGCCACAGTTTAGAGAAATGATTTCTTTTGAAAAATAAAAATCATTTATTTGAATTTATTTAATCATTTAGATAAGGCAATTTACCAAAATTAATTATGATATTTTTATTATTTAAGCATTTAACTGCAGAATTTTAATATTCAAAGAAATTGTTACTAGAAAAATTCAATTTGTCCCAGTCATCAGGTGGCAGGCAAAATCAATTTGAACTCAAAATGAGGTTTTTACAACATGCAAAAATGTTTGTTGTCAACATGTATTGAAACTCCAACCAAACTCATGTATTGAAAAAAAAATAACACAAATACATCACGTATTAATCTATAAAAAAGTGATGGATCGCTTCATTCGATTTTTAACTTAATTAACACAGAGAATAGAAATTACGTTAACGGGTCACTAATTTTATTATTTTGTGTTATAATTATTTAAGTAGTTTTTTTATCGTTAAAAAGTATTCCTTATTTTTGTCAAGTCGTTGGTTGTTTATGGATGAGCTGCAACACATTCATTTGACTACCAGTTAATTTTTCAAACCTCATTAAAAACTTATTCCTGTGATGTCATATTATATTATACATAAATTCAAACAAGTTGTCAATGATTATTGTTCGTCAGTTACGAGTGATATTTTCCTTTGAGTGGGTAATAATTTAGCTTTCTTATTAAATTGAGAATTTGTTCGCTCTTGATCCCAATCAAGACAGGAGCTAACCCAGAAGGAGCCTATTAACCCTGACTTTGAAAACGGACGGGTTAAAAGTACTCGAAAATACAGACGCAGGAAGGGAGTTCTGCTCATTTGCTGTGCGCATTATAGAAGATGTGGAGAAGCGCTTGGTGCGACAGGTAGGAATAAAGAAAGACTGACTGACTGATAACTATCCGAGGATTGAAAAATCGGCTCTATTACACACATATCTATATATACAAATAAATAGTGTAATTCAAATTCAAATAGTTTTATTGAATATAGGGAGTGAAATACAATTTTTATACCTTAAACTAACATACCAACAAAGCAGTAATGTGGAATAATGGGGGTAATTTGACAATTTTATAAAGAATTAATTATTTGTCGCTGCCGCAAACTTGCTACATCACGGTCACACTCACAGTGCAGCGAACCAGCACGGCGTGCATAGGAAAGTGTGTGCTAAACGATTTATCATACTGATCATAGTAGTGTGCAACAGTTATTGGCAGATGCATACAACCATTACAACTTTGAACTTAAAATTATGTTACATTTCGATAAGTATGATGATAATTATTCTATTACTTGTATTGAATGACTAGTATACAGTATGCTGGTACCTAAACTAGGCCGGGCCTTAATGTTTAATTAAATAATGGAATTTACGTTTAAGTGGAGTTAATTTAAGTAAGTACTTAAGGGATTTTTTTTTAAATTGAAAATCCGTAATCAATAAGAATTAATATTATTATTATATATACATAAATATATATACATATGTTATATTATTCTAAATCTGTTTATTTTGCCAGAAGTGTCTTTACGTATTCTTGTTAACTATTTAATTCTAGTATTTGTAATAAACCTGTGTGTGTGTGTGTGTGTTTGTGTGTGTGTGTGTGTGTTTGTGTGTGTGTGTGAGCGTGTGTGTTTGTTCACGTGTGTATTTTTTTATATGAATTATATTTGTAAATGTGTACAAGTAGTATTGCTAGTTACTATACTATGAATTTTGAGGAGGTTTTCGACATCATCATATGATTGTTACTTTAACCATTGAGATAATTTTCGTTTACAGTGATGGTAATTAACGGGCCTACATAACACTGAAACCTTTCGATGAAGGCAGTTTTATAATGAGTTTCTGGACACACACTTTGAATTGAGTGTATGAGTCACATTGAGTGTATAGCTCCCGTATTGGAAATTTATAGGGTTTGAAAGTCATAACCCTTAGCAAAGCTCGTTGTGTTCTTTCAACCACAATCATATTTGTTTTGTTTGCACCACCCCATGCCAGCAGACAGTATGACAATATCGATTGGACTAAGGCGAAAGAGATAATTTTGATGATATTTGAGTCTGCCACATGTCGAAGGTGTTTTAATATGTATATTAGTTTTCTGGTTCTTTCAGAAATGAGATCAACATGTGGTTACCAGGTAAGAGTTTGGTCAAGTTGCACGCTTAAATATTTTATAACACTCAGTCTCTCTATTTCGCTACACTGACAGGACTGAGGTGTAATGTCTGAGCATGAATGGACTTTTATTTTGAAACTCTTGTCTGGTAATGTGTTTTTAGTTATACCGAAGGTTAAAAACTTAGTTTTTGATTCATTTAAAGTTAGTAAATTTGCTTGTTGCCATCGATTTGCAGCCCGGAGTCCTTCCGCTTTAGCTTTAACCTCTTGCCACGTCTTACCATAGAATATAATTGCTGTGTCGTGGGCAAACGTGAATATTCTACAATTGTTCAGCTTTAAATTTCAGAGGGAGTTTATATAAATGAGGAATAAGCTGGGCTGGATAACGCTCCCCTGTGGCACACCATACGTTACCTGTTTATCACCGGAGGTTAAGTCACCAATTTTTACTCTTTGTATTCTATTGGAGAGATAGCTAGTAAACAGTTGTAAAACTTTGCCACGAATATCAATTTTTCCATTTTAAGCAGAAGAAGTTCAACAGAGACCGTATCAAAGGCTTTTGCCAAATCTAAATATATGTCATGGTAGTATAACTTGTCATATCACTTACGGTATCGGCGGTTGACTTTCCTGATCTGAATCCATATTGGTAGTTAGAAAGTAGTTTTTCTTTTTCAAGGAAAGACAGTAATCTTTTGTTCATGATCTATTCAACTATTTTCGACAGAGCGGGCAAAACTGATATTGGACGGTAATTATGAATACAGCCTATCTACCTGTTTTGTGGATTGGGTGAATGGTTGAGATTTTGAACAACTCCGGAAAGACTCCCGTGTTTAGACACAAATTGACTAGGTTGTAATTGACGGAGTGATGTATGTGATCGTCCATTTTAGTAGAACATTTGGAATTCCGTCGCAACCAGCTGCACTTTCGTTTTTAAGGTTGCGAATAATGGCCGTTATTTCGTCTTCAGTAGTTTTGAGGAAGGCAATAGAATGGGATGGATTTGGTACATGAGAATAGTTAAGTTGCCCATCCGTATTTATGTAACTGTTAAGTGATATTTTGTGTGCTAAGTTTTTAGCAACCTGAGCAAAAAGTTGTTTACGTAGTCTACTGATTTTTGAGGGGTATCGGTTACGACGACCGTTTGGTGCAACGGTAGTGATCCTGCTTTTCACACCAACGGTCCTGGGTTCAAATCCCGGAAGGGGCAGATGTTTGTATGATAAATACGAACATTTGTACCTGAGTCATGGGTGTTTTTATATATTTCTATGAATATTACTTATCTATGTATCATATATGTATATCTATCCGTTATCCTAGTATCCATAACACAAGCCTTACTGTGCTTACTTTGGGCTAGGCTAATTGGTGTGAATGTAAGAAATATTTATTATTTATTATTATTATTTATTTAATTTAAATAAATCGCTTGGTATTGATTTTTCTTTATTAGTATGGATTTAATTTAACAGTGCTCCAAAGCTTTTTTGGATTATTGGCGTGTAATTTAAGGTCATTCTTCTCATGTATTATTTTTAGCCGCTTTAATAGGTCATTGCAATAGTTCTTATATCGTTTGTATGTGATTTCCAAAATAGCATTGGCTGGATTGGACTTACATTTTAGGTGCATACGGTCTCTATTCCGCATGCATCGAACGAGCCCCGGTGTTATCCACAGTTTAAGACATTGATACTTTTTTGGAATTAAGAGTTTAGTCGTATGTTTAATCAAGTAAGTAGAGAGTAAGTTTACTAGTTGCTCGGCAGCCCAGTCAGCACTTTTGGAGTTCAGGATGTGGTCGAAGTTAGCGTTTTGTATATCAGATATCAATGAGTCATAATCTCCTTTGTTTTTGGCTATAATTTCATTAGATAATGGTTTATTTTTTGTGTTTAGGCATGTTAAAACTGCAGAATGGTCTGTTAAAGGAGCTTTTAGGATTAAGGTATGTGATTGTTTTAGAATTCCATGTTTCTGTAAGAATATATAGGTCACAGGTAACATCAATTCTTGCAAGTAGTATTTTAAATGCATTGATATTTCGGTTCATGCTTCTTATATTTTGTGTTAATATTTTGAGTGATTTTGAAAATATATTTTGAGTAATTAATAACTTACATGATTTTGGGTCACACAAATAAGATTGACCAATAGTCATTTCATCAATTTCATCAGATATTGTCACACTATCACCGGCCATGAGATTGAAAGTTAAGCAACCAAGACAGATTCAATGTTCTTTTATAGTAAGCAAGATAACCTATACACATGCAAGTGAGATTAGTAATTTTGTGTAGCGATAGCGGTGACTTTGTGAGTGTGTTTTGTATAATGAATGGGCAGCAGGTTATGCTAAAGAGAACCAGTGGTTGTATATTGCTGTAGTTGGTTATTTCAAAGAGTTGACAAACTAAAGTAGTTAACAATCTTGCAGACCTAGTAAACATAATGGTGGTATTGTGAATATTGCTAAGACTGGACACAAAAGATAGATAAATTTCTCAAGTTAGAGATATCACTTTCAGTTTTAATTTCAATGTGAGGTGATGTGTCGGTCTTACGAATAAAAACTTTACCACTGGATGTCCAACAGTATTTATATTCCGCTGTAGAAGCTAAGCCTAGAGCAAGAAAAAATAATCTTCGACCTTTACTAGTAAGAGCCTCGGAGATATACAGAGGGGTCAATCTGCCCTTTAGTCCAATGTTAGTGGTGTTAAATCTTTGGTTGGGGTTTGTTTTGTTGAACTCCTTGGCCATCTTGACTAAATTTTGTTTAATAGCAGTTCTTGTGAAGTCTGCTACGATTGTAGACCTACCGGATTTCCCCTTCACATTAAATACTCCCTTAATGTCGGTGTCTTGTATCACAACATTGAGGGCTTCACAGGTATCTATCACTATCTTCTTCAGGTCTGGTTGAGGCTCCTTCATGTTGTCCATAGGTATGTTTCTGATTTCAATGGCAGTAGACTTTAAATTCCTTTCTATATCACCTAGTTTTGTCTCAAGTTTGGTGATATTCAATAAGTGTTGCTTGTGTTATTTTTTCCAAAGATTCTATTCTTGCGATAGTGCTATCATATTGAGCTGTGATTAATTCGATGGACTTCTCAATCTCTAAAAAAGTTTGTTGAATTTTTCAATTTTGAGTCTTTATCTCAGCTTCATCCGCAATAAGTTTGTTCAGATTTAAGTTTTGATTATCCTTCATATCCGATAACATCTCCCTTATTTCCTCTTTAAGACTACACATGTGCTCTTCACAAGATTCTCTTCGTCTCTTGTTTCGCTGACTATGATGCGTTTGCTAGCATCCCTGTTCTTGGAGTTTAGAGATATCCATATCGGAATATGTGTATAGTAGGTTTTTGTTAGTAGGCGGGCTTCTTGGAAGTCACTGCATTTTGTTTAAGTTCGTTGTTTACGGGGTTGCCGTTATCGCAGTCATTGTCAATCTTACCTCGATCTTGTGGGACAACTCACCCGTTGTGTGCAGTATATTGTTGTCTCGCTCAAACTGATGATGTGTGTATCAGCAGCTCTTGAGTGTTATGCGCGCCTCCAGCAAGAAACGATTTGCATCTCCGCTCTGGCGAAATTTCAACTATACACGAAGGAAGAGTGCAGACATATTGGAGCACTGTAGATTTGTTTAATGCAAGCAGTAGTGTCAACGGTTGAATTGAATGAAAAAAAGGGTAATATAATCATAGTGTGTTGCTCCTTTAAGATCATTTTTACGGTGTAAGTAGTTGTATATCGCCCTTGTTTACAATTTACTCCTTGCATTCTTAGCCATCTTCCTCAACTCTTTTCTGAGTATCTTTCCGCTCGGGTTCTTTGGAATAGCACTGACGAATCGCACTCCGCCGCGAAGATGTTTGGGGTTGGATAACTGAAAGAAATATTGTTATATAAAAAATAAAACCAAGGACGAAGAACTATATGAAATTATAACAAATTAATATTGTTTTAGGTAAAAAAATATGGAATGATTAGTCATTTGGATCGCAGATTTTAAGTCACATTGAACTATTGACAAGATTTAAACTATGGTTTCAGTTGGATGATGTATCTGTGTCGCATTTCAATATCATGCCATCTGACGTGCCATGGTCGATGCGATGAAGCAGAGTCAGTGACTTCAATGTACAGTCAGTATGTAGCTGCGATAAGCATCATATCTCATAAATAAATTGGTTTTTGCTGTCTTTCATTAAGGCAATTAACGTATTGTTTGATTGATCGAATATCAATGTATGAAGTGTATACTTTGAAGGCGATTGTTAATAATTAATAAATAAAAATAATCCTATCATAGTATGTACGGTTTCTTAACCTGTCATCAGATCACGAACAGTATGTCTTATAAGAAAGATAAGAAAAGGTCATTCACGTCGAAAAATAGACGTCCTGAATTGGCGTTAAGTAAAAGATGTTGGACAGTTCAAAACAACTTATGTGCAATTCAATAGAGCTATTAGCGGTAGCTATCCTGCCTTTCGCACGAATTGTTCGCACTAAGTTCGAGTCCCTAAAGGGGCAGATTTTGTGTTATGAATACGAGCATTTGTATCGGAGTCATGAGTATTTCGACGTAGGAAAGCATATTTGCTGTAAGTAGACATATTGCAATTGTTCACCAGAGCCAAAAAACTTTATTAATTTCCGAAAAAAATTAATAGTGTCTGACCTATCCATGATATTGCTACCATTTTTGGAACATAGGTTTATTTAACTGCCAGTCACCATTTGCAATGTAATTTTTTTATCCAAAGTTACAATAAGTACGTGTTTGGCTAGTTACAGCAAACAGTTTTTTAAATTACATACCTTTAAAACGCTGTAACTAAGGAAGAAAAATGTACGCGTAGATGGAAATATTATAAATTTACAGGCGGTAAATATGCTGTATGCAGTAAATTTATTTATTTGGGTACTGCAATTAAGATGTAAGAATAAATTTATAATTATGATTAGATCTAGAAATGCAGTGGGTCAGTTGGTAATGTAATGTTTGGTTGAAATAAAATGTCGTAAATGGTAAAAAAAAATTATGGGCTTTTAAATTGTTGAAAGCAAAATTTGAAACTCTAATTATACTGCCAGAACTTCGTTTCAACAATACAATGAATTAAAAAAGTCTTTTTCTCTTATATATAAGATAGAAGAAGATAAAACATTAAAAAAATAAAATATTCAAAATAAAAACTAAGGCCCTAAAACTAGTTAGGAACGCAAGATGCAAATAAAAACATTGTGTCCAATCAAAAAATATTTATTTAAAAGTAAAGAACGGAAACTTAGTGGCAATTCGCCTTATTTTAGAACGAAAGATGTAACAAAATACAATTATAATTGAAACTTTACATGAAGACATTGTGTTCAATCAAAAACATATTGAAGGAAAAGTAAATAAACCAATGATATTAAAATTATGCTATCGCGAATCATTCACATTTTTTTTCAGTCATCTTCATCGGTTTCATTTGTTTTACAGCTGTACTTAAAACCTAAGTATTCTTTGGCGTACATATTTGGAATCAATTTTTTTTCCACAAATTTTTTTAAGTCATTATATATTTATTGGGATATTGGTAGCTTAGTCGAATATAAATTTGATTTCGGCATTGCACTATTGAGGCTGCTCAATTGAACTTTAATTGTTTCATTAGAATAAAACACTTTTTTACGGATTTTTGCGCATGTTTTATTTTATATTTAATCCTGACGTTTCGACTCCTTTACTGGAGCCGTGATCACAGGATGACTAAGATGATGGTTGTCATGTATTTTCTACTACCTTCACAATATATTAATCGGGCACGTTCCTATTTATTAAAATTATTTTATATAAGTCAAATTGTTTTATTTTTACATTTTATTTGGTTATTAAATTCTCACTACGATTAGATTGTATACTACTGAGTCTACTACCAGTTCGGAAATTGGGAGGCCCTTCCGAGAAGAACTGGCGAATGAAACTCAGGCAGGGGGACCGACCTCCATCTTACTGTTATTATTTGCAAAAAGAGCTAACTACATCATCAGGTCTTGCAATGTGTGTTTTTGTATATATTAATTTATTAATTATTGGGTCCCAAGCAGGTGGAACGCTCCAACCTTCGTCTCTATTGAAATTAGGATGTTTCCTGATTTCAATAGCCTCGCGTAACATCCTAGGAACAAATCTTTGTTCTTTAGCGAGAATTTATGGTTTATCGAAACGAATGTAGTGGTTTGGCCCCTCAAAAGCATGCTCACACACTGCAGACTTATTATCGCGCCTATGTATTAAATTGCCTTGTAGGTACAGTTCGTTGCTTAATATTTGTATTTTAGGTTTCTTTCTTGAATGCTCTTCAACAATGTCTTCTTGAAGAGGTCTCAATTCGTCCATCCATTCCCTGCGTTTCGCCATCTAAAATAAGCAAGGCAGTTTATAAAAAATAAAAAATATCTTGTTACCCTCGTTTGCCTAGTGATTGCTGATTATAGGTCATGAGATTCCGGGTTCGATTCCCGGCTATGGTAAAGTGTAATAATTTTGGTTTTACTGTTGTGAAACTTCCTCAATTGCAGCTCGTAACCGGATTTGTGCTCGTAGTATATTGGTTTGTTCGCCACCAGTCACATTGGAGACTAAATACGTCGGTGAAATGCCTACTCCGTCAGGGATTACAGGTGTGACGATATTCATAAAAAATCTATAGAAGGACAAGTAAATTATTCGTTTTTATACTTTGAAATTACCTAGAAAAAATGCTTAAACCTAATTATGGCAGAATACAAATATCTTTGCTTGTATTAGATGGTTTCGATTAAGATACAATACGTAAATACTTATCGACACTTGATAATAATCATTCGGAAAATTTACTTACGTTTTCGTGATAAAATACTCAGGTTCAATCTAAATCACACCACTTATTACGGACACCCAGCACACACGACGTTTCAAATCAAATGCCACGCTTATATGAGACAATTACAGAATGTTGTACAAGGCATGAAGGGTGCGGGCGGAGCCGGTAGCGATGCGGTAACACAAACACAACTTCAAAGTACTATCATTTTTTCAATGGCGTAACGGTAAAATGAAATAAAAAATGATTACACAAAATGCATTATGTGGTGTGAGCTTTTAAAGCAAATACGTGATGATTTGCTGTAAATGACAAAAACTAAAACTGTAGGTTCCCTAAAAATGCTGTAAGTAAACGAATCTAAAAATCACACGCCGCAGAAATGCTGTAAGTAGCGTTAAGTTTCTAAATGGGAAGAAGTAAGTATTTGTAAGGCAAAAAATACAGTCTTTCTTTTGCTGTAAGTACAAAATGTCTAAAATGACTAGATTTAGGTCTACATACAGCATTTTAATCTTGCTAAAAATATATAAGTACGGGCGTTTTCAACGGCGTATGTAATTTTTTTTTCATCGTAGAGACACAGGACCGGGGCCATTCGATGCGGCTTTTTTTTCTGATTCTAATAATAGTAAAAAGTCACTTTAGGTATTTTGTCTACTTACAGCAAATATGCTTTCCTACGTCGATTTATATATACTTATGTGACATATATGGACGCCAATCCGATCACTAGTATCCATAACACAATCTTTTTAGTGCTTACTTTGGGCTAGGCTATTTGGTGGGAGTGAGTGCATGTAAGAAATAATATTATTACTATTACAAGATGGAGTCATTTGATTATATCATGTAATTGTCCCTTACTCTCTCAGCAACGAATTGCTGTAGTTCCTTCTCGGTGACGCTCTTGTCAGGTTGTCTGACGATGAAGGCAAGCGGTACCTCTCCTGCAGCTCTGTCGGGGATGCCCACCACACCTGCGTCCCTTACGGCTTCATGCTTTAGAAGTAGTCCTTCCAGTTCTGCTGGAGCCACCTTCAAAATTGCGTATACATAATAATAATAATAGACAACATTACATACTTGTTCTGCCCGCCTAGCATGCGCTACTTGAGCTATCTAGCGCACGATTGAAGAGAAGTTTGTCGATATCGACATATATCTCGTTTTCCCTAACATGTAGACAAACTGATATTGCCTCTTGATATATGATTATAAACTACTTTATTATCTAATATAGCCACATCGGTATGGTTCATTCAATTAATGTTGTGTGTTTAACCCTTTTATTTACTTTTCAAAAATGTGGATTACATCAATTTTGACGTTGACTGACGATTTACATACCGGCCTAGCATGCGCTACTTGAGATATCTCGCGCACGATTGAAGAGAAGTTTGTCGATATCGACATATATCTCGTTTTCCCTAACATGTAGACAAACTGATATTGCCTCTTGATATATGATTATAAACTACTTTATTATCTAATATAGCCACATCGGTATGGTTCATTCAATTAATGTTGTGTGTTTAACCCTTTTATTTACTTTTCAAAAATGTGGATTACATCAATTTTGACGTTGACTGACGATTTACATGCCGGCCTAGCATGCGCTACTTGAGATATCTCGCGCACGATTGAAGAGAAGTTTGTCGATATCGACATATATCTCGTTTTCCCTAACAAATAGACAAACTGATATTGCCTCTTGATATATGATTATAAACTACTTTATTATCTAATATAGCCACATCGGTATGGTTCATTCAATTAATGTTGTGTATTTAACCCTTTTATTTACTTTTCAAAAATGTGGATTAAATCAATTTTGACGTTGACTGACGACTTACATGCCGGCCTAGCATACGCTACTTGAGATATCTCGCACACGATTGAAGAGAAGTTTGTCGATATGTCTCGTTTTCTCAAACATGTAGAAAAACTATTTTTGTCTATTGATATATGATTATAAACTACCTTATTATCTAACATAGTCACACCGTTATCGTTTATTTAGTTAGTATTGTGTGTTTCACCCTTTTATTTACTTTATGGAAATGTGGATTACATTAATTTTGACGTTGATTGATGACTAACATGATCTGTGGTTGATCGTTTCTCCTAACTCTACGGTGTTTGTTTCTTTTTTGAAATCGCCGATACTTTAAACCAAATAAGAGGATTAAATAAATCACTTTAAAGGAATAACGGAAAACCAAACGGAGAATAACGAAAATTTGCTTAACTATAGGCAGGCCGCTAAGTGAAACCTTACCGCGATTAATTTTTAGCACAGCGCCGTCTAGTGGCAACTTATGACAATATATACAGATTATACAACGAATGTATTAGTTAATATATATTTATTTATATACCTATTTTATTACATCTGTTTTAGGATTCGAAGTAATAAGGTACAAATTAAATATTTGTGCCAATATATCGTAATAACGACCGGCAATTGGACAGATATTTTTATACTAAAAGTTAAAAAAGAACAAACGATTACATTTAGTCAGCGCATTATACTAAACCACTATGATTTTTAAATATACCTATACTTATAGCGATACCTTTACATATAACTATACTTATAATTAAAGGAATCTATTTATCCTTATATGTAGAAGTAGACTTTTACAAATATATTTATTAAATATAAATATAAAGATAAAACATATATTTACGTGTTATTCGCCCTAAATATACTTTGTATACATAATTGTAATAAGATACCGCCTACTCTACATACTAACGCATGGACGAGAAATAAATAGAAAATATCGGTTAGGCGGTTCACACACTAGAGATGCGTCCCGCCGCGGTGCGCGTAGCGACAGAAAACGCGCCCCCGCGCGGAGGCGCAGATCTGCCTAACTTAGCGGTGTAATCTGCTTCCCCGCGCGGAGTAGCAATACAAGTTGACCCCACTTCTTCACGCCCCGCGCTCCCGCGCAGAATCTGCGCGCGGGGCGCCTACTCGCGCGTTCCCGCATCGGCAGTGTGTTGTCATAGGCGTGTTTTCTATATTAATTGAGATTCTTGCATACAATGATAAAATCTGCGGCCACGCGCTACGCGACGGGGCGCGGTGCAGTGTGTTAACCGCCTTAAAATGTCCACAAAACGCTATTGCTTTGTTCTAATAAAGCTAACTAACTCTGGTTAGTAGACAAAAATCCGCGGCTTAGTAAAACTACTCTTTTGACATAAGAAGTCGGCTTCTAAGCGCAACCATGTTAGAGACGATTGATGACAAATAACTAAAACACAAGAGAACGGGTCGACAAAATTTTGTCGTGTTGTGTATGCTAGGCGGGCTAATCCCAAATTCCCAGAAAGGTGAAGCTGGTTGGCTTAGCTAAAGATGCTGGCAGATCTTTTGTCTGATATTGATGTATAAAAAATAGTTTTGGAAGAATGATGACGTCTACTTTTTGTTGAACATGCATTTATTAATTATTCACATCATTATACATATTTCCTGGAATTGAATATTAGTGGGATAGACACGCTTTACTTGCAGGCTGAATGAAATCAGTATTTATAAATCCACCTACCTGATAAGCTTTATACTTGATTAGTTCCTTCAGTCTATCGACAATGAAGAAATATTGGTCATCATCGTAGTATCCAACGTCGCCTGAAGGGAAGAATCCTTCAGAATCGAAAATTTCTTTGGGGTCTTTCCCGTAATATCCTTTCATGACGAGCGGTCCTTTTATACAGATCTCTCCTGGCTGATTAGGTCCTAAAGGCACTCTGGTTTCGATGTCTACGACCTAAACATAAAAAAAGTAAAGATGTAGTACATGAGGGTATCCAACTTATGGACCAAAGGGAGAGAATCATAACTTTTTTTAACCAGGGTGAAATGCCTTTGCATACCCTTTGAAATGGCATGATTGATTGGTTATGTGAAGCTTGAACCCACTAAAACCCCCTGGGTGTTCTTTTGCCGTATGTAGTGGAACACGGGAAATATAGAAGGCACGCCAGAACACTTCCTTCTTCCGCCTTCTACCACGAAAGCTCTTTAACGGGCAAAGGAAATTCCCCGTTTTCGGCCCCCAGCTCTCACTCTGAAGGTAGAAGCGGATGCTTGCCCTATTCCGCCTACACGCTGCTTTGCAGTCCTGATCGGCTACATCCACTGTCAGAAAAATGATAACCTAACCTATCCTTTATTACCCATAGTAAGTACATAGAGGAGGTACTGAATAAGGGCCAGGTCAAAAGTATCCTTAACCGACGGGCTTATGTGAAAAGGCTGATGAGAACTGAGGAAGAGAAGAAGAAGAGTATCGTGGTAAGTTAATATCTGTGATCTCTGTTTTATTATGTATAGTAACTACGTGGGCGACAGCAGCTGCTCTTCCTTGTTCAGCCCAGGTACGCCAGTACCTGCCTACGATGCAGTGTGTTGGAGTGAACTTCGAAATAACAGGGTACAGCATAATACTGGTTTTTAACAAATGAGATATCACATCATGTCACCATCGTTAACTCTTAAACCTATGGGTGAAAACTCTGTGGGGTATAACGAACCAGTGCGTTTTAGGAATGCTCGACTACACGTGTAACAGAAAATGGGTTGTCAAAAATAGCATTATACTTGTCATATCCGGTCATGAGTACGGACACTAAACGAAACGCAAGTGCGCCCTTTAGCCGGCGAACATAAGAAACTACGATTTCCCGCGCTTCGACAGAGTCGTGACGTTGTCAACGTGCGAGCTCCGATTCACTTTCTATCGAGTCGCCATCAAGTGTAGACGTCGTCACGGAACTGTCCTACGTTTCGCTATGTGCCTTATTATAACAAGTTTGTTACGTGCTACGTGGTTCTTAATACTGTGTCCAAAAATTACAACATCTTCTCAGTGCACGATTTCTAACTCTGCCCATATGATATCGGAAGGTTCGGACCAAAATCCTGACGTTCACCCCGACATACTTTTCTTTATTCAATTGAGTTATAATTGGTTGTCTTTCGTCAGTTTACGGATGAGATACACATTTTTTTTATTGGGCTCACTAAACTGGGTACAAACCATTTATATTATACATATAAAAGCATAAAAAACTAACTTACTAGGATTGACCCTACTTGAATTAAGAACAGCATGTTTAGTTACAAATCTAAATGGATGAATAACTAGTATGTAAGTAATCTATTTTTAAAATTTGTTATAACAAATTTGTTAGTTAAAATTTAAATATTACCCTAAAATAAAATACAAACAATAATAACTAAATAATTTTTAAACAATGCTTAGCCGAGGCAAGACGACCAATACAATTAAAAACAGTAATCCAGAAAACTAAAAACACCCTAAAACAAGAAAGTCGTCATACCCGATTGCACTTAACTTAAGAATCGCCAAAGTCGTAGCAGTCTCTAAGATGTCAAGACAATTCTTTAGTAAAACATACACTACATATAAATTTTTACCTTGATAATGACTGTATGATTTACTTTTCCGATGCTGCCTGGCTTCTTCGGTCCGTCGATAGCACTCCAGGTCGCAGCCAATGTGCACTCCGTCATACCATACCCTTGAAGCACGACGTCAATATTAGGAAACCTGGAACCGTCATATAACTAGAAGAAATTTTTAGAGATAAAAACAATGTTATTCTTTTTCCAGAAGGTGAAATCATTAAAGATTATGTTATTAACCCATGTAGGGCCAATATCCCTGTCTGTAGCACC
This sequence comes from Calamotropha paludella, assembly GCA_927399485.1. Taxonomy (NCBI): domain Eukaryota; kingdom Metazoa; phylum Arthropoda; class Insecta; order Lepidoptera; family Crambidae; genus Calamotropha; species Calamotropha paludella. Next base: position 6,893,875 of record OV656830.1, on the reverse strand, counting down.
GTAGCTCTTAAACAGGTGAATCTGTGTAACGAAAACTACCGTATTTTTAACAATTAACTGAGCAAAATGGACAATTTTTTGTAAACGATTCGACTCAAAATTAATATAAATTAAAAATAAAATTATATCATAGACTGCTACTTTAATTGTCTCCTATAAAAAAAATTTAAACTCGTGTTTTTCGAGGTTGGTAACCCTTAAATCACGCAGTGGCAAGTGGCAACACTATGTTCACGTTATGTGTTCACGGTATAATCTTACACTGTTTTGACGAGGTCGGCCGTTTCCTTATGCAAAGGCGCAGCACCCGAGTACAGATATATTACGGAACTTAGATCGTACTTCCGAGGCGTCTTTAGCACTGCAACTAAGATTGGGGGTACCACTGTCAAGACTGCTATCTGTAACCAAAAATCGAGCGACATTAATAATAATAATAATATTTGTTACACTCACACCAATTAGCCTAGCCCAAAGTAAACACCGTAAGGCTTGTGTTATTGATACAAGGGTAACGGATAAATATACATATATGATACATAGATATGTAATATTGTAAAAATATATAAAAATACCCATGACTCAGGTACTATCAAGGTCTTTCGCCAATTTGTAGAAATATTCGTTTGAACTGATCGCATCGGACACGCCCACACGACCCCTAATTGGCTTCGTATTTTACTACGATTTATACTACGGCCAATCATAATCAACTAGTTTTAAAATCGCCTTTGATGTCAGTACTGTCAACTGTCAATCTGCTCTCACTTGCTTGTATGCGCATGCGCGCCATAGTTGAATGAACGCAGTGGGGCGTGGCCTGAAGCGATAGGCATCGTGCAGTGTGCTAGCGACTTTCGACTGATACTGCGACTGGCGCCAGAGGCCTCGATAGTACATATGCTCGTTTTCATCACACAAACATTTGCCCCTTCCGGAACTCGAACCCAGAATCATCAGTGCAAAGGGCAGGATCGTTTACGGTGCACCAAACGGTCGTCATTTCTCTTGGAGTTACATTATTCGCAATACTTGAAAGAAAACTGATGAGAGGGAGATGTTGCTACCAAGCGGCTTAGCAAATAATGTCAATGAAGAAGGTTGGAAAAAGGTGTCTTATCGAAGAAAACCTAACAAATATCGTTACAGAGGCATTTCAGGTATTAATAAAAATAATGATGGAAAGTTTAAGGCGGCCGAAAATTTGGTACCGATATTTATAACAAAAGTACATAAGGATACGTCTGAAACGGACATAACGGAATTTATCTACAGCAATACGCAGGAAATGGTTACGTTGGAAAAAATCACTTCCAAATATGAAAGAGAATACAATGCCTATAAATTTGTTAACGAACACAAACTTTCTATATTTTTAGATAGTAAACTATGGCCGCAGGGTATAATATTTCGGAGATTTGTTAATTACAGACGAAAAACTATAAGTAGCGATAGCGGAAAATCTGCATTCGGCTCTAATCCAAGACAAAATAATGGAAAAAATAATTAATAATAATAACACATATAGCTTTGTTACTTTTAACTGTAAAAGCGTAAAACGTTCCGTGGAGCACATAAGGCAGCTATGTGGAATAGCGGACATAATTGCTTTACTAGAGACATGGTTGCTGCCTGACGACATAAACTTTTTGGACACAATTAGTGACGAGTTTGGATGCACCGGGACCTCAGCAGTGGATACAGCGGCCGGCATGCTCCGGGGTCGTCCGTACGGTGGCGTCGCACTGCTTTGGAGGAAATGCCTGTTCCAAAATGTGTCAATAATACGGAGCACCAGTTCGCGAGTGTGTGCTATAAAAGTGTCGATAGGTCAAAGGTCATTTATAGTGTGCAGTGTATACATGCCTACGGATAGTGCTGTTAACTTGGTTGAATTTACGGATTGCCTCGGTATGGTGAGTGCTATTACCTCAACGGAAAATGTAGAATTCGTATATGTCCTAGGTGACTATAACGCGCATCCAAACGAACCTTTTTGTCGTGAATTGTTATCCTTTTGCGCTGAGCTTGACTGGATTTGTGCGGACATGGATATATTAGGTACATCCTCAGACACGTTTACCTTTATAAGCGAAGCTAACGGGGCGAGGCGATGGCTAGACCATTGTGTTGTGACGAAGTCTGCTATGCAGACTATTACTAATATTTATGTTAAGCATGACATTCTGTGGTCCGATCACTTTCCTTTATTTGTGCAAATTAAATTAGACTTCGTTAAACCTATGCATTGTAATATTAATAAATTATATAGTAAAGTACGGTGGGGGGAGAGACAACCGCACCAGATTGAATTATATAGAAAATTGTGTCATGATTATTTGAGGCTCATTGACTTTCCTAGTGAATTAAGTACATGTTCTGACTATATTTGTAATGATTTGACCCATAGATGTGTTATTGATGACTTATATAATAAAATTGTAGATGCATTATCGCGCGCAGCTGCTGATAGCTACGCTCACAAACACGTTACTAAGAAAAAGTCAGTGATAGGCTGGAATAAACACGTAAGCGAGGCTCACAGAAACGCAAGGAGTAAATTTAATAACTGGGTATTCTATGGAAAACCTAAATCTGGTTGGATTTGGGATGAAATGCAAGAAAGTCGCAAAATGTTTAAGAGTCGGCTAAGATGGTGCCAGAATAATAGGGAACAAATAAAAATGGACATACTTGCTTCTCATCATGCTTATAATGATTTTAGTAATTTTTGGAAAAGTACTAATAAGCTAACTATACTGGAGGGAGACTCTGTACCAGGGTCGTCTGCTTAGGTACCTCCGTCTTACCTATTTCTGCCGCAAAGCAGCAGTGCTTGCATTGCTGTGTTCCGGTTTGAAGGGTAAGATATGGCAGTGAAATTACTGGGTACAGTGACTTTACATCTTATGTCACAAGTTGGCAACGTACACTGTGGTTCTTGTGGGGGTTGCAGTTTTGCTGCGAATCTCACAAGAGCCACATGTATTATAGGTGACTGTTACCACTTACCATCAGGTGGACAGTTTGCTTGTTTGCCAACTTTCTGCAATAAAAAAAAAAAAAAATAAATAAACAGTAAGCCGGGCGTTCCTGTGAGCGTTGAGGGCGTTAGTGATAAACGGTGTATAGCAAACATGTTTAAAGATCATTTCACAGTCAAATCTCCCTTGGGGCCTCCGCAGTCTCGGAGTGTGGAGGGATGTCATGGTCAGGAGCTGAGTACCATAATAACATCTCAGAGTGTCAGAGAAGTAATTAAATCAATGTCTCGAGGAAAATCTCCTGGTCATGACGAACTAAGTATTGAGCATCTTAAGAACGCTGGAGAACATTTGGCTAGATTACTGGCGATGTTTTATAATCTTTGTATTGGACACTCGTACTTACCTTCTAGCATGATGAGGACTGTGGTGGTGCCAATTGTGAAATGTAAGACTGATGACACTAGTGGCAGGGGCAATTATCGTCCTATTTCGCTTGCAACTGTTATAGCAAAAGTGCTTGACGGTCTGCTTGGTGCTCAAATTGATAAGTATATTACAAGCAACGATAATCAATTTGGATTTAGAATGGGGTTGTCTACAGAGACTGCAATATTGAGTTTGAAGCAGACCGTGAAGTATTACACAGACCGTAATACAGCCGTATATGCTTGCTTCCTCGACCTGTCGAGGGCGTTTGACCTTGTTAGCTATGACATCTTATGGCAAAAACTGGCCAATATTTCAATGCCACGTGACCTTGTACATGTGATAAAATTCTGGTACTTAAACCAGGTCAACGTAGTTCGGTGGTCGGGGGAGTACTCAGAGCCGTACAGATTGGAGTGTGGAGTGAGGCAGGGGGGGCTGACCTCTCCCAAACTTTTCAATCTTTATGTAGATGCATTGATAGGGGAGCTCAGCGGTACTCATTTGGGCTGCCACATCGATGGTGTCTGTTTAAATAATATAACTTATGCGGATGACATGGTACTGCTGAGCGCTTCTGTCTGTGGGTTGTCGCAGCTCATAGCTATATGCGAGCGGTATGCCCTTAGCCACGGTCTTATATACAACGTGAAGAAAAGTGAAAGTATGGTCTTTCGGGCTAGAGGGAAGTCTGTTGATAATATCCCATCAATAACACTTAATGGTACGCCTTTGAATAGAGTAGAGCAATTTAAATATCTCGGACACTTAGTGACATCTGACCTGAAGGACGATGCTGATATTGAGAGGGAACGTAGGGCGCTGTCTGTTAGAGCCAACATGATCGCCCGTAGGTTTGCTCGTTGTTCGAGGGATGTCAAAATCACTCTGTTCAGAGCGTTTTGTACGTCCTTCTACACTAGCAGCTTATGGATAAACTACACCAAAAAGCAGTACGGTGCCCTGCGTGTCCAGTTCAATAATGCATTCAGGATGCTGCTGGGTCTGCCTCCCTACTGCAGTGCATCGGGTATGTTTGCCGAATGCCATGTGGACTGTTTTTATACAGCCATTCGCAAGCGGTGTGCATCCCTGGTGCGCAGGGTGCGGGCGAGCCCAAACACCATCCTGAAATTATTTTCCGATCGTTTTGACTGTCAGTACATGAACCATTGCTATATGATACATGTACTGACTAACAAAGTTAAATGAAGATTATGCAAATTATTATTATTATTGCTATGATATTATTATTATATTATTATTATTATTATTATGATTTAAAAAAAAATGCAACGTTATTTATAAAATTTAATATTTTTAAATGTCATGTAATGATCCTTGTTGGTCGACATAAATAAATGAATTTGAAAATTTGAATTTGAATTATGAGAAGGCATTATGAGAAGGTTCCAACTAAGGTTAGGTTAACTATTTAAATGGCAGTGAAGAAAGTAAGCTTCTGAATCGATGGCACAGGGAGAATAAACAAAAAAGCAAATCACCTTATATTTTTCTATTGTCCTCAAGTACAGGTCCACTTCAAATTTGGGGAGGTAGATAGCAGTTCTGGTCATGGAGAGTCCCCATAAAGCTCCTATCAGTCCCATAGCGTGAAACCATGGCGCGATGATCAGGGATTTTACTTCAGCGTGCGAAGGAGGGCTGAGAAATAAAAGACAAAATCTTACTTCTTTCTACTTACTTAAAAACGAAATATTTTGTTGAGTCACAACTGCTATAGTCAAGGGTAAGTATAGCTTGTACCAGCTACCTTATGCATAGTCGAAGCAAGATTGTCACCTCGTATCATAGATGGCGTTTTCTTCAAAAAAGAGTAAGAAATCTATATCGCACATTAATAAGCCTGCTGTGCGATTCGAAATAAGTGGACTGTATTGCGGTATGAGATGTATGTCGACAACAAATATGAGAGGAAGATGAAGGGGGCACAATTTCTTGACCGCCACGTGGTGTGCGATGCTGGAGGTTGCCGGAGACGTCCCAGGGTTCGTTTACTGTTCCTTATTGTTACGCACACCAAGACACCGTCACATAAAACTATAGTTTGTTGTAGGGGTTTGCGGATAGGTCACTAGTTCAATATAATATTGCGGAACTGCGGAAGCCGTCAGTATTCTCTTTCTCCCGTATGTTGGCCATATTGCGGTATGTGATGCCACCAACAGATGGCGCGGTCGTCTCGCTCTTCCATATGCGAAACCAGGTATGTGCGAAAGGGAAATGGAGTAAATGGAGGTGAGGCTAGGAGTGTCGACCAAACTAATAAAAATTACAAAAACAAATGACGTGGCAGATTTAAATTTAATACTGGCGCAATCTAAACATACTACTCTGCCAAGAAAGTACCGGGAACGGATCAATAATATACAAAATGTTTGTTATTCATTCAAATTTATTTTATCACCTTCAAAGTATGCTCCTTCAGAAGCGATTCACTTACGCCAACGAATAATCAAATCATCAAAACATTTTTAAAACTCTCTTTCCGGAATTGAGTTCAGTTCTCGCCGCGAATTCTCCTTTATGTCTTCTACCGATTGAAAACGGGTGCCACGACGTTGTTGTTTTAGTTTAGGAAAAAGAAAGAAGTCGGTTGGAGCCATATCTGGTGAATATGGTGGTTGCTCGATGGTATTTGTTGCATGTTTGGTCTAAAATTCGTTCACATTTTTTGGAAAAGGTGAGGTTCAGGTCTTTTGGGACTAGCCGAGTGGTAACATGTTTCATACCCAAAAGATTCGTTAAAATGGTATGGATCGACTCGTAAGATACAGAAAGTTCGGCGACTATCTCTCACAAAGTTGAATGAGGATTTTCAGTTACTATTTCCTTCACTTTTCCGATGTTAACTTCAGTTGCAGACGTTGATGGCCTACCAGAGCGAGGCAAATCTTTCATCACATCTCGACCTTTTTTGACCGCTTTATACCACCCTTAAGCACGTTGTTTTGATAAAGTCGATTCACTGTAAGCCTTCTGTAACATTTTCAGCGACTCCGAACACGAAATTCTATTGGCGATGCAAAATTTAGGATAAACTCTTTGTTCGAAATTTTTGTCCATTATCAAATTCGCTATGCGCACTAGATATGATACAACTAAAAACAGCACAGTATTTAATATGAATAAAAGATGCAACTCAAACTCCGCGCAAGAATGGAAAACAGTTGTGCCAATCTAACAACAACAAAAAAAAACAAAATATTGAATTTGGAACCATAAACAAATCATCCATTCCCGATACTTTTTTGACTGAATGTACACCCCATATTGTTGTAAGTAAAAATAATTAACACTTACAAACTGCACATTGTGATGACGTTGAGATGCGACAGCAGGACTCCTTTCGGTAAGCCAGTGGTGCCGGAGGAATACAAGATAAGCAATGTATCCATTTGCTGAATGATATCAACTGCTTTAAACTCTTCAAAACGAACGTCCCTCATCAATTTATTATTGATGATAATATCTCCATTATCGTTACCTATAGGTATCGTTAAATCGTTGTACAGTAGAGTACTGGGTTCCTTATCGTTGCCTAGGATTATTACTTGGTTTACGTGTTGGAAACTTTTGAACAGTTTTCCATGTTGTTTGAAAGAATATGGTGAACAGACAACGTATTTCGGCTTTGATATTTTCATCACGTGACGGATTTCAGCTGAAAACAATATAAAAGTTAAGTTCATGTTTGTTGTCATTAGATTGACGTATCGTGACGTGGTTACGTGGTAGAGAACATTGTCTGTTTATTTGCTATATAAGACTAGGCGATGCAGTCGCTAAGCATAAAACTACGCTAGCACTATATTTTGGAGCGGAGCGTAATACCTAAAAAAAGAAAAATATTTTTTTTTGTTTCGATGGGAATTTTTGAGAATTTCAAAATTCGGGCTCCGTCACAATCTGGTCTTAACATGCAACACCAAGCACCGAGTAAATGAATTGAAATAATCACAAGACAGGCGCACAAGACGTCGAGTTGCGGAATCGCTCGTATAGTAGAAGAACTTTTTCTTTAACAGGCAACGTTAAAGCGACTTAGTTATAAAAATACCTTCGACGTATCCAGGATTGATCGTGGTAATCACACCACCTGCACTTACTATCCCAACCAGCACTCCGAAAAATTCCGTGCGATTTTCTGAGCAGACAGCTACTGTCTGTCCCTTTTTGAGGCCTAGATGTGCGATAGAGATGGCGAAATTCATCCCTCGCTGACAAATTTCCCCGAACGTGATTTTTTCTTCTGTAATTGCATTTATCTAAAAAAAAAACATATGGAATAATAATAATGAAATTCTAGAAAAAGTAGAAGTCTGTAGACGCAAGGTCTGGTGAGTACGGCGGATGCCGGAGAACTTCCAACCCCTGCTCTTGTAGCTTGGAGACCGTCTGCTGTGCAGTATGAGGTCGCGCGTTGTCGCGCAGGAGCAGTGGTGCCGAACGATTGACCAAAGCTGGTTGGAGACGTGCGAGCTTCTCTATCATTCATTTTTCGAGTCACAATTTCCAGAATGGAAGCGGGCAAACCAATAACGGGTGGTGCGTTCGTTTGTAGTGTTCGCTCCGTAAACGTCGTTTATTGTTGCGTGCCGCTTGTGCTGCTTTGCTGCCACGACGGTACTCATACTCCATAATTACTCGAATTTTCAAATTATCCATGACGACAAAAAATGTTCGAATGCGTTGAAAACAAAACACTAACTATTAAACAAATGACGATTTTCGAAAAAAGAATTCCATGTTTTTAAAATAAAATTAATTTGAAATTTTAATTATCAGCCAAAAAAAATATTATGATTTGAAATGGCCAGTAGGGCAGAACGGAAATTTCATAGATAAATACCTATTATAACATAACTATATTATTATGCAAAAAAGGTAAAATATGATATAATTCATTTTGTGATATATGCTCTAATGTTTTCAGTTTTTCTAATCAATCGGAATATTATTGCGATTTTAAGATGTGTGAGTAAGGTTACGCAAGGTTTCTTGAATGCGAATGCAAATGAAAGGCGACTAAGCAATGGACGGCGGGCGGCGCATTTTGCTTGTTTTTTGCGGAAGTAAGCTACATATTTTTCTTTTACTATTGAACTTCTGTCAAGTAACGTCTGATTCTATAAAACACTTGTTTATTTTTACTTCTTTAACAGTATACCTAAGCAGTGTTGATACTGACATGTAACTTTTTACTGCCTACCGCCTACCGAACTGCTATATGTATATAAGGGGACATCCATTAATCACGTGAGGTCTTAATAGAGGAGGGGTGGTTTTGGAAAACATCACTATGTATCACAATGGGAAGGGGGGGTTACAGTTACATATCACGTGTATATTTTTGTGTTATTATTTCTTATACAGTTACTGTTGAACACAGTCAAGCAAATCCGTTGTCCGAGAACGCTTTTCAGATTAATATGTATTTTTTTTATAAATGTTTAAAATGTATATAAGGTACTGCTCTTTAATTTATTTATATTTACAAAAATAAAATATCTTTTTAATTAAATAAATACACGTGATGTAAGAAGGGGGTAGGGGGATAAGACCTCACTACGTAGCACCATAGGGGTGGCGGAGTGTAACAAGTAGTCTAAAAACCTCACGTGATTAATGAACGACCCCTAATAATCCCGGTACCAGACATTAATACCAAACATAATTTGAATATTTATCTAGTGTAACTTCCACTATATCATAATACTAGCGGCCCATCCCGGCTTCGCACGGGTGGACAAAATTCTTTAAATTTTTTCTAGCATTCAATATAGCCTATGACACTCAGCAATAATGTGCCTTTCTATTGGTGAAAGAATTTTTAAAATCGGTTCAGTAGATCCCGAGATTACCCCTTACAATTTAACAAATATACAAACACACATTTTTTTTTCTTTAAATATTAGTATAGATTATCCCTGCACAACTAGAGGAAATTAAGTTATATATTGACAGATGAAACAATTCTTCTAGTTGGTCACTTTAATCTGCCTTGTTTGTATTGGTCTGTTGACAGGTACATGCTGCTTCATAATATAAGTGTGAATATTCAAAGCGCTATTCATTAATTTGTTGAAGGTCTGGCATATGTGGGTTTCACTCAATATAATCAAATTATTAATAGTCAAGACCGTACACTTGACCTCGTATTTTGTACTCATCACGGTAAATTAACAAGAGCAGTATCCCTTCTTTTTAATGAAGATCCATCTCTTCTCGTCACTTTTATACTTTGTCCAATCTAGGATGATACTTTTGACAGTTGACACCTATATAGAGGGTACAAAGTTACTATTGCAATGTCAAGCCAAAATAAGGAAACAAACGCAACCTTAGTACGTAGCAATAAGGAAGTGACACCTGTCAAAAGTATCATCCTACATTGGACAAAGTATAACTGCACAGGTAAGGTTTGGAAAATGTAGTTAACATATTTTAATCAACAGATCATCATAAACTATAGCTATACTTTGTCCAATGTAGGATGATACTTTTGACAGTTGACACCTATATAGAGGGTATAAAGTTGCTATTGCAATGTCAAGCCAAACATAAGGAAAACTACGTACTAAGGTTGCGTTTGTTTCCTTATGTTTGGCTTGACATTGCAATTGCAACTTTATACCCTCTATATAGGTGTCAACTGTCAAAAGTATCATCCTACATTGGCCAAAGCTATAGTAACTTTATGCACTAAAGATTTCGTTTAGGCCGTCATTCTATGACATGACATGATGATTTTAACATCACACGATGTTAAAACTTTGTTGAAAAAAAACACATTGGGTTAATTCTTAAATTTATAATAAACTAGCTGACCCGGCCACGCGTTGCTGTGGCTCAGATATTATAATTTGCAATGTAAAATTATCTTACGTCTTAAGTTTGAACAAATCCACCTAAATGAAAAAGAAAATAAATAGAATCGGTTTAGTAGTCACGAAGTCCTTTTAGTAGTCGTAATAAAATCGGCTTAGTAGTCACGAATCACGGTCAAACACTGTGACAAGAAATTTTTATTGGAGCGGCGCGAGCGAAGCGAGAGAAGCATCCATGGATCAGCTTCAATAGCGAAATCTCTGTTACGCCATAACTTCCAGAGTTCTTTACCGATTTTAATATATTTTGTGTTGAATCGAATCAACAGGTTTAGGACCAGATTGTGACGGAGCCCGAATTTTAAAATTCGCAAAAATTCCCATCGAAGCAAAAAAAAGTTTTTTCTTTTTTAGGTATTGAACTCCGCTCCAATATATGGTGCTAGCGTAGCTTTATGCTTAGGACTGCATCGCCTAGTTTATATAGATCTATATCTTAATAAATGCATTATAATTTATCTATATAAATAATGTCCTTTTTATCATTGTTAAAAATAAACATTATACACGTAATATAATGAATTTATTTACACCTTCGCGTCGAGACGACTTGATACAGAGAATGCAGTTAGACTTTAAGTTGAAAGTAGGTTGACTACATTTTCTAGGCCTTACCTGCGTAGTTGCAACTACTACGTATGCGCTGAACGGCTTTTTTAAAAATATTGTTTTAAACTTTTATGGTCACTAACAAAGATGAATGAATATTAATTGGCTATTTAGTTATTATTTTTATATCTACTAGCGGCCCGTCCCGGCTTCGCACAGGTGAACAAAATTATTTAATTTTTTTCTATTATTAAATATTTTTTCCGTTAGCGCCATCTCGCGTCCGGTAGACGAACTACTTGCGATTAATGCGTTGCTATGGTAACGTTAATTGATACAATGGAAAAAGAGCGGACAGACAAACACACAAACCACTGTGATCTTAGATTATAGATTTAGCACTCCATTTCTTTATAATTATGCATGCTGTATGTTCATATTATGATAGCGATAACATTGTAAGCATGTTTCTAGCTAAATAAATTATTCTCATTCTAAACAATAATGAAAAGGGACTGTTAATGATTGTTTGTTTTTAATTTTTGAGGCCCTGATATTTCGACGCCGTTGCATTCATCATCTTGTTTTTTTTGTAACGGAACTTCTTCCGTGATAAAGATGCATCATTTGCGGGAGCGCGAAACGTCACTTTAATGGTTTTGGTTTTTTTGTTAAATTTTGTGATGTGGTTGATATTAGTGTGTAATAATGGTGGTTTATTAACCACTAAGTGTTTCTGAATATGTATGAGTGTTAGCAAGTGAAACAAAACAGGTTAGAAGGTGTCTTTTCGCGCTCTTTCAAGAAGGCCACGAGGAGGTTTCAGTAAAACCCCACTTCTTTACTGAAACCTAGGAAATTACTCAAGAACATAGAAGAAAGATTATACTTACTTGACACTGGCTAAATCCACAAATTGTGCAAGCCATAAATAAACAAAATAGAGATGCATCATAAATAAAAAAAAAACAATGATAAATATGTCTCTTTTATTAATACAAGTACTTGTGATTATTTAACTTTTTATAATTCAGATTCTTATATATTACGGTTACGGGTATATCTTTACGAAAACTGGATAGCTTTTTATTTAAAATCAAGAAATGCTTTTAATTCGGCTATTTGTTTAACACTTTCTTTCCATTTATTCTGTTACTAGCTTTCCGCCCGCGGCTTCGCCCGCGTGGATTTCGGTTATATTGCGGTATAAAGCACAACTATAAGAAAACTTCTCATTCCCACGGAAAAATCTAAGAAGCGCGATGTAACGCTGGATACAATTAGTTGTTAAACCAAAACTGAATGGTACACTATATTATATGTTTTCCCTTGTGGAGCAAAAACATGCAGATTTTGGGCAAACACTTCGTTACCACGTTTTAAAAAACACCCAGCGCCATCTTTCGCATACCTCTAGAACTAAATAGCGTAAGCTATCATTCCACTTCTTACGTATTTTAAAAAACACATCGTTACCATGTTTTAAAAAACACACAGCGCCATCTATCGCATACCTCAAGAACTAAATAGCGTAAGCTATCATTCCACTTCTTATGTATTTTAAAAAACACATCGTTACCATGTTTAAAAAAACACCCAGCGCCATCTATCGCATACCTCAAGAACTAAATAACGTAACTAATACTTATACCAATTAGTAATTCGTTGACTTTAGTGATTTCAGGATAAGTAGATGTAAAAAAAAACAATTTAGACGATAAAACAAATTGCGCGTCATCCCTTGAGAATTCCTCATTTTCGAGGATTCATTTTCGTATCATTTAGCTTCAAAATTTACATGTTTATATTCGTTTGCAACATATAAGTAGATGTAAAAAAAACAGTTTACACGATAAAACAAATTGCGCGTCATCCCTCGGGAATTCCTCATTTTCGGGAATTCATTATCATATCATTTAGCTTCTAAATTTACATGTTTGTATTCGTTTGCAATATTTTACCTTGTTTTAAACGACACACAGCGCCATCTACAATCCATCCATCAAGCAAACAATATTTTTGTTTTTCCTCGGGAATATCTTTTTTTTCCAGGATAAAAAGTACCCTATTATTTAATCCGGACTTTTATCTTTACGTCTGCAAAATTTCAAACCAATCGGTTCAGTAGTTACGGCGTGAAAGCGGAACAAACAAACAAACAAACTCACTTTCCGATTTATAATATTAGTAAGGATTTTTATTGTGAAGCGATTTTCTTATTTCAAGGTACGTACAGGTATGTATGTATGTTTACACTGTAATATTTCTCCATCCGATTTCAGCTCAAAAACAACACATAGAGACCGTACTTTCGTGACGGCCACGCATTGCTGTGTTATAACTGAAACCTATCCTATGTCTAGAAAAATCTAGCAAAATACCTACAAAAAAAGAAGCATCAAACGGATTGAGTAGTTTCGGAGTTCATCGTGGTCATCAGATTAAATCTTTATTAAAATGATCTCAACTTTGAAATAATTAATCAGGTTGTTACGATATCTAGAGAGTACTTCAGTTACTTAAAACATTGACATTAGTTACAGAGAATCTTCTAACAAAGCAAATCCTTATCTATGTAATATAACCATAAATACTATATTTACCAAAGCAGTTTTCTGTTTACACGCCCACATCTTTTTCAGTATAAATTCACCGAACTGCATAGCCGGCGGCACTAATACTTCCGTCGGTCCATAAATGTAATTAGGATTTTTGATCATTTCCTTTTTTTGTTGCACTTTAATCAGGCAACCACGTCCGTTCGCTGCGAACGCCGCCGTCGAACTATTTTATTTATCACGATACCCTGATAATTAACATAATAATTGTGTAATTGTAATAATGATAACGGTAATATATGTTGTTAAGGAGATAAGTAAGACGATATGGTAAAACGTATCATACCAGTAATTATAAAATGTAGGTATACTTTGTCCAATGTAGGATGTTACTTTTGACAGGTGTCACTTAATTATTGCTACGTACTAAGGTTGCGTTTGTTTCCTTGTTTGGCTTGACATTGCAATAGCAACTTCATACCCTCTATATAGGTGTGTCAACTGTCAAAAGTATCATCCTACATTGGACAAAGAATAGGTATTATTTCACCGCTTTCTGCAAAAAATAACTACTAATAGATTAGGCCAAAATATCATATGAACGGAATTACAAAGGAAACTAAGTTTTATAAAATAAAAGAAAAATTTACCCCCTTTAAACCCTTAATATAAGGGTTATAAAAGGGCTAGAGGGGTGGTACTTGTAACCAAATATAAACTTAATAAGTGTAGGTGTTGGAAAATGCATAGTATTAGTAATTGATAATATACTTTGGAAATAATGAAAAACAATAATGTTAACTTGGTAATTAAAAATCTAAGTTGAATTTTTTTTTTACATACACAGAAATTTTCGCATATTAGAAGATCCATAGGAATTTGATTTTTTTTTCTTATGATTATGTAAGGCAAAGGAAAAGTAAGTTTGTATGATAATTTTGGAATCCCCACTATATTCCCAGCCATACCAGGCTCTATGTGCCCGACAAGTACCTACGCCATCGTGCTGACCCGGCGGCATCCTTTATTTGCTAGACCTGCATCCCACACCAAAGCGTGCGCTCAGTCCTCACTCTGCCGAATGCATACGGCTCTCAATGCTTTACTAGTGAAGTTTCCTGAACTGGACTTGTTTGCTGACGAATGGAAGATAATAATGAATGCGACTTTGAAATTTATGGAGAATTTATGATTTTATTTAATTATATTATAATTGATGATTATGTATAATTCTATGATTTTATTACGAAAAATTTTGTAACTGGGATAAAACCAGTTTAATTGTTATGAATGAATAAATAAATAAAAAATAGATATTTTTGCACGACCACGGTTTCGTACAGCTGTAGCGTTATATTAGTGCATCTAAAAAAATTGGTTGCCTGTAAAGTCGGTATACGGGCGAAAGTTTTACGTGACAACGACTTTGAGTGGTAAAATAATTTTAATGTGAATATTCATTCGTATAGTAGGAAGAAGGATGAAATAATAGTAACAATTTAAAACATTTATTTATACAAAGAATTATATTTAAAACATTAATTTATAGGCACGCGTCCCTTCCACTTTTTATGTCTGTCTCTCTCGCTCTTAGGCGGGCTAACCATGCCCGAGTGGAAGGGACGCGTGCCTCTCACTCGCTCTCATTATGAGCGCATAACGTGAGCGGAGCGTAACGCAGTTTCTTGAAGTGTCACCCGGCAAACCAATTTATAAGACGTTGTCACGTCAAAAATAACAAAAAATGCATGCTAACAGTCTAGCTTTTTTAAGCATTTAAAAAATAAATAAGACAGCAGAAGTACTTCAAAAACCGACCAAGTGCGAGTCGGACTCGCGCACCGAGGGTTCCGAAAAATATTTTTATTATATGATGTAACAAAAAATTTACGGTTTTCGCATTTTTTCCTTTATCTGTGCTATCAGACGTTGCTTTGTACAAAATTTCAAGATTCTGAGTTCACGGGAAGTACCGTGTAGGTTTTGATTCCCTTGCGAGAGTCGAAATTTTGCGGAATTTTGCGGCATAAACGGCTGTATCTTTTGATTGCGTTGGCTTAGAAGTTTGAGTTTTTCACAGCTCCAAGGGACAGTAGACCTGAGTATTTGATATAAATTTCAGCTTGGTACGTCCACGTGTTCCTGAGAAAAAGGGTCAGCAAAGTGATCCTATAAGGGTTCCGTTTTTTCCTTTCGAGGAACGGAACCCTAAAAATTAGATAAACAAAAGAAACAATTCATTTTCGGGGTTTACTCCAAAAGAATTGATTGTCATATAAGGCGCCCGGTATGAAAAAAATATGAGTAAAATTTTGTTGATAGACTGACAGATTAATGACTTGTGGACTGTTTTTGTGGGGCCCAGCTGCCAGTATTAAAGATAAATTAATTCTTTAATAAAGGGCAGTTTGCGCTATGTATCACCATCAGCGATATTTTCGACAACTTTTTAAGGAAATTAAAATATTAACAGTCGCAATATATCTATAAAAATATTTACAGTAGGACACATAACAATATATACTCATACAATTAATACTCGAAACAAAAATACCTCGCTGTTCCAAGTTGCAGGCTTCTAACAACAAGAGGTTTATTTTTGGGTAGAGGTTTGAACTTTTATAACAAAGTACACGATGACTGAACTACCCTTAGAAAAGTTTAAAAAGTTTGTTAAAAAAATGGTTGACGATAATTTTACGTGATAGCGTCGTAAGTAAACATTGATTAAAAATTGGATACTTTTATGAATTGAATTATTATCACTGAATTATCATTATTTTGTATAATACAAAGGAGTTAATTGAAAATTACGATAAATTAACATTAAGTTGTCGTAATAAACAAGAAGAGAGATAGATGCGGCACAAGTCGAACGCTTAGGCGCCTCTCTATCGTATGAGGTAACTTATATCTTTATATATATAATTCTACTGTACGTGTGTATGTCACTGAACTCTCCTAAACGGCTGGACCGATTTGAATAAAATTTTTTGTATGCGTTTGGGTGGCGCCCTCAGGTCAGCTAGTCGATTTAGAGACGTTATCGCGTCAAAACGCACTCATAAACAAATGCAATTACCATATCTATTTACGGGAGATTCTTGATTGGTGATTAGATTAGTGATCATTTAAAAGACAAGAATGCGTGGAGATAATAGCCTTGTTTCTATTTATTATTATTATTTTGTAATGAGAGATGGTAACTATATAAATTCCGTTCATTGTTATAGTAACTTTTTCTCATACCTTTTGGTAGTACAGGATACAAGCAGTCGTTTTGACCATAAACGGAACCTTAACCCCCCCTCCCCCCTTATTCACCCTATCTATAGTCTATCTTTAGACTTTTACAGACTTTTTCCTATAAATCGACAAATAATAGACAGATTTCTGCGCAAGGGATCTGGGATCTGGGCAAGAAGCCAAGTCCATGGACACCATAAAGTGCAATATTGTACCATCGAAAAATAGACTATGGTTTGAGGTTCCGTTTATGGTCAAATCGACAGTTTATGATCTATACTTACTAGCAAAAAAAATTTTTATTTATTGTGAAAAATAAAATAGGCCAAAAACCAGCCTTAGCTACCCTCCTCCTTTTGTATGACTTATATTAAAAAGTAGACATAAACAGCCCTTGCCGAGTTTCTTGCGGCTTCTTCTCGATACAAAGTCTCCCGAAGACTTACGAATCCATGGCGTAGCTTTGGTGTTCAATACACGCATTCTAAATGCTCGTATTGATTAAAAAAAAATTATCTTTATCTTATCCTTCAAGAAATACTTAAGGCACGTCAGTTCGCTGCCGCAACTGGGTGCCTACTGACTGATTATTAAATAACACAGATAGCTGATAATATTCATTTATCTCAGTATTATTTAATTTGATAAAGTGGTTTTGTTGTTTGAATGATAACCTGGGTGAAAAGGTTCTTTTGAAGAACTTTGATAGTCTTGGTGTTTACTCCTTAAGAATTGATTTTCATTTAAGGAGTTCGGTATGAAAAACATATGAAGAGTAAAATATAGTGATCGATTGGGTTACGTTCTTTGTGAGCAAACTATTGTGCGCAAATAACGTTTGGCTGCAGCAGAGGACTCAAAAAAAAACAAAATTTAAAATACTTAGGTACTTAATAAAATTACAATTAATTTTAATTATCTAATTAACGCGACCATTGCCCGATGTAGGTGAAACAAAAGTGGACGAGTTTCCGCGATTGCTGTGTGAGTCACGGTGCTCACGTTCTGCTGACTCGGTGCCTTGTCTCCCTCAGCGTCGTTGTTTTAGTGATTCCGATTGAGGTCGTGCATGGTCATCGATTATGTGGCGTTAACTGTACTTAACACGCACATGTTCTTATTTTGAAGTTTTGTTTTATTATTTTCTGTAATAGACAAGACAATCGTTCTTAAGTAATAAACACCAGTCGTGCGTCAGAGCCAACACACTTTTTGTTTTATTTATAAAACGGTTTTTAACGATTTTGTGAAAAGACAAGGTAGTTTATTAAAACTGTACTTTAATGTACTGTACCAAGGCATCAACAATATTAACAGAAAATTATAACTTATAATTTTATGTCCTTAAGATGTTGGAAGTGACTTATTTTTTACTCACACAAAAAGTTAAAAATGTTACATTTTATTTTTGGTTTGTATAAAATAGACTTTATTATTCAACAGTATAAACAGTATTCAAGTCACAAGTGAATAAGTATCGTCTAGGCAAGCATCCTATACTTTGTCCAATGTAGGATGATACTTTTGACAGTTGACACCTATATAGAGGGTATAAAGTTGCTATTGCAATGTTAAGCCAAACATAAGGAAACAAACGCAACCTTAGTACGTAGCAATAGGGAAGTGACACCTGTCAAAAGTATCATCCTACATTGGACAAAGTATAGATCGCATCATAGCTTACCATCAGGCAAGATAGCGGTCAAGCGCTTTCGATAAAAAGTGGCCTATTTCAAATTATAATACGGCCAGCTGATGATTGAGTTGACCAAATCAACGAAAAGAGATAATTTGACGACTACATCTGCAAACGTCTATATATATATATATATATATATATATATATATAGATGTGTGTGTGTGTGTGTCTACCCCTCATCCTGGTATCCATAACACAAGCCTTAGAGTGCTTACTTTGGGCTAGGCTAATGGGTGTGAGTATAAGATATATTATGATTTTATAGGAAGTATAATTCTCTCTCCAATTCTCGTTTCAAATCTCAATAAATTTGAAAATTATTTTAGCTTTGAAAAACAGTTAGGGACAAAAAAACCACTACAGTTAGTATTGCCTGAAAATCAATTTAAGGGTATAATTGACAGCACTTTGACGTTAAACAAATATTAACGCTTAAAAGAATGCGTCGAATACACTTCATTGACAGCATTGTCATAAAAACGTGTCAACATGGAAGATAAATGACAACGCGTGAACTGTGTAACCTTACGTTCAGGAACTTTTTCTTGAGTAATTCTTTTTAGTATTTTTCAAACGCTCCTAAAAGAAACATAAAAAGAGGATTTATTAACTTTAAAAAAATGTTGAAAAACAAAAAATACATGTATGGAGACAGAAATGTCGTTATACCATCGAGTATAAATTTTGGTGAATTTATTTTAAAAAGGTTGTGGCTGAATAGAAATAATGTTGCTCTGGTAAGTATAAATATAGTTCCCAACGTTTTTGAAGTTTTTTGAGCGCGTCATTTTTTGTGATGAGAAAAACAAAAGAAATTGAACTCGCGACACTGTTACTGTTACCGTAACCGACCTCTGTATATAAGTATCTCCATATATTGGCCCTGTTAACACGAGAGTTGAGTTTGGGTTACATTGCATACATTATTTTTCATGTACAGCGCATTAAATGAAATAGGTAATATAATGTTTGTAGTTTATTACAATGTATAAAAACACTTCATTTAAAAGTATTTTCTGCTCAATAATATTTCCCGGCGATTCAAAAAAGTACACACATAATTATTCAAGTTTTCACTTCTGTCGGTACTCCCGGAGTGCCACGGTTTTTTTTTAATCGAAATAACCGGGGCAATGGCTGACATCACTAAAAAAAAAGGTTTTCGCTTAACGCAAAGACAAAATTATTACACCGAGTTGGTTGGTTGAAGGTTGTTTTTATTCTATCGATGAATTTAATGAACGACGGAAATAACATATACAATTTATTTTTAATATTCTAATGTAATTTTAATGTAAATCACAATAAATTGGCGATAAAATAACTGGCCAAAAGTGTGCGACTTCATAAACATTGTAACATCTTTTACTAACCATCATATTTTAAACAAAGTATTATTCTGTTCTATTCTATACAGATCCGATTTTTTTCGCCAGTGGTAATTTCGTAAAGTGTCAAACTTTTGGAAAAGGGTGAAAATGGGAAAAAGACGTGTTTGTGTGTTTAAATCTTTTACTTTTGTTTTCTACAAACTGTACTTTGGAGAGTGTTCTCAAGAGCTGCATTTGCTCATACTGCCATCTCCATTTTTCCATCGGACATCTAGACACACTGCGGGCTACCATCCTTTCTTGGTTGCTATTCCTACCTGTTTCACCAAGCGCTTTTCAACATCCTTCATAATGCGCACAGCAAAGGGGTGGAACTCCCTGCGTCTGTATTTCCGAGAACTTATAACCCGTCCATTTTCAAAGCCAGGGTGAATAAGCACCTTCTGGCTTAGCTCATTCCATCGTGTCTTGGCCCCCGGGCTTGATTGGGATCAAAAACTAATCCATCCTAAATAAAAAAAATGAGGAGAAGCGTTTTCTGAGTTAGAGATTATAGCAAAACCCCTTCATGCAGACATGTTTGTAGGCTTCCATCAAGCAGACATCTTTCAGCTCAGATGACGTAGTCATGACAAAGTATTGTTAATCTATCTAATATAAAAATAACCCGTCACAGTTGTTGACAACGATGAACTCCGAAACTTCGACACTGATTTTAATGTTTTTTTTCAACTTTGATGGTTATGTTCCGACTTAGGACATATAATAGGTTTTATTTTAATGAATAATAAATAAAATAATACAAATTATAATAACTGAGCCAAAGCAACGCTTGGCAAGGTCAGATTGTTGTTTATAAAGAAGGAGGGTAGCTAAGGCTGGTTTTTGGCCTATTTTATTTTTCACAAAAAAAAATTTTTTTTTGCTAGTAAGTGTAGATCATAAACAGTCGACTTGACCATAAACGGAACCTGAAACCCCCCCACCCCCTTCCCCCTTATTCACCCTATAGTCTATTTTTCGATGGTCCAATATTGCACTTTATGGTGTCCATGGACTTGGCTTCTTGCTTAGATCCCAAAAATACCCCTTGCGCAGAAATCAGCCTATTATTTGTAGATTTATAAGACAAAGTCTAAAAGAGTAAAAAAAATGACTATAGGGTAAATAACGGGTTGAGGTTCCGTTTATGGTCAAATCGACTGCTTATTATCTATACTTATTGCCAAAAAAAAATGTTTTTTTTTTGTAAAAAATAAAATCCAGCCTGGCCAAAAACAAGCCTTAGCTACCTTCCTCCTTTACTATTGCTTTCGAAAAATAATTCATTCGTTGTCTGTATAAAGTTTACATTTTATTGTTCTAGATCAATGGCGCTACAAATGATACCTTAAAGTACGGTCAAATAGCCCAACAAGCTATGAACCTAGCTGTCTCTCTCTTCCGCCTCGGTGTGCGAAAGGGAGACATGGTGGCTATCGTGGCTGAGAATAGAAATGAATACTTCAGTACAGTGATAGGGGTAGCTAGTGTTGGAGCTACTGTCACTTTGATAAACCCATTTTATAAAAAAGGTAGGTGAAAAAAGATATTTATAAACTAACGATATAAGGATATTAACAATACATTAGCATAGATAAGAAAAAATACTCAACAGAACTCCATACAAGACGAATTAACTGAAATACTCGTATGTGGTTGGATTTAGTGAGTTAACAAAACTTTGAATATTGAAACCTAGCCCAAAGTAAGCACTTTAAGGCTGGTGTTATGGATACTAGGGTACCGGATAGACATACATATATAATACATAAATAAGTAAAATGCTCGTATTCATCATACAAAC
This sequence comes from Calamotropha paludella, assembly GCA_927399485.1. NCBI lineage: Eukaryota > Metazoa > Arthropoda > Insecta > Lepidoptera > Crambidae > Calamotropha > Calamotropha paludella. Next base: position 6,872,322 of record OV656830.1, on the reverse strand, counting down.
ATCTGCCCCTTCCGGGATTTGAACCCAGGACCGTCGGTGCGAAAGGCAGGATCGCTACCGTTGCACCAAATAATAATAATAATAATAATCTTTATTTGCTTTAACGAGGTAAAACTAGAGCTCTTATAACTAATAAATTGTTCGGCCCATTCAGCTAATAATCAAATAGCATGCAAATACAATATTGTCAGATCACATAATTACATAATTCTCAATATCAAGACTTAACCCTAGGATCAAAATAGGTATATATATATATATGTCAAACAAATTAAAATAATTGTCACGATGTATAACAAGAATAACTACTCCCTATTCTTAAATGTCTTAAATTTTTAAAAGTTTAAAAGCTAAAATTTATCATTCAAGAAATCGTCAGTACTATAATAACATTTACTCAACAGAAATGATTTAAATTCATTTTTAAACAAATGAATGTTGAGATTCCTTATTGTGTTCGGTATCTTATTAAAAATTGTAGGACCCATAAACAGTATGCTTTTAATAAGAAGAGTAGTTCTAAACCTTTCTAAGTGCAGTCTGTCATTATCTCGTCTGTTTCGTTTGATAAAATCAGATAGTTTTGGGAACAAAGACGGATTTGATTTTACAAATATTGCTACTTCATAAATATAGATGGACGGGAGTGATAGAATATTATATTTTATGAAATATGGCCGGCAGCTATCAGTTACTTTCAAATTGAACATGGCCCTAATACAACGTTTTTGTGCCTTGAAAATCGACTCCCTATCAGTGGAATTTCCCCAAAATATAATTCCGTACCGTAAATAAGAAGCAACAAGACCATGGTATGCCATAATTAAAGCGTCTCTTTTTAGAACTGGAGAGAGCTTAAATAGAGCATAGGCAGAGCTACAAATCTTTTTAGTTAATTCTTCTATATGCGCTTTCCAGTTCAGTTGACTGTCGATTCTAATGCCAAGAAATTTAATATTATCAACTTTAGAAATATCTATATTGTTATAGTTTACATTAATATCGCGAACCTTAGCTTGTCTTTGATTGAAATGCATTACATTTGTCTTATTTAAATTAATTTTTAAATTATTATTATTTAACCAATTTATAATAGATGTCAACGATTCATTAATGTCATATTCATAAATTTCACTATTTTCACATGCTACTGTCAATGTACTATCATCAGCGAAAAGTGTTAATGGTCTATTAATACACTTTGGCAGATCGTTAATATAGATAATAAAGAATAGTGGCCCCAAAACACTACCTTGAGGAACACCATAAGTCAACATCCGCTCTTTCGAATAGTGTGTCTCCTCCCGACGCGATGTAATATTTACACATGTTATAGATGTACACTGTTTTCTATTGGATAGATACGAATCGATAAGGTTTAATATGTTTCCCCATATGCGTTAAGTTTTTGCAATAATACTTTATGATCGACACAATCAAATGCCTGCATCATATCACAAAATACCGAGCAGACAGGATTACGTTTATCAACATTTCTTAGCACTACTGATAAGAAGTCTAATATGGCTGTATTTATAGACTTATTCCTACGAAAACCTTTTTGCTCAAGACATAATATACAGTTCTTTTCAAAATAATTTTACAATTATCTGTAAATATATTTTTCAAATATTTTGGACATTATGGAACTTAATGCGATGGGCCTATAGTTCTGTAATAATTCTTTATCACCTTTTTTAAATAGCGGCTTTATAACAGATATTTTCAAATCCTCGGGATAAACTCCAGTTTCAATGCATAGATTGAGAATATAGCTTAAGTGCGGAGAAATAACATCACCGACAGCTTTTACTACACTAATCGCTAGTCCATCAAAACCTACACTATTTGAATTTTTGAACGCTTTTATAATATTTAATATATCAAGAGGAACACTTGGCATCATAAACATTGAATCTTTTTTATTCTGAATTAGGGAGGTTACATTTTTGCCATATTCCTGCAGCGGTTCAACTTTGTCTATAAAATAGTTATTAAAACTTTCTGCTATAATCTCCGGATTAGAGATAATACTACCGTCAATTTTTATTTGTGATATGTTTTGTTTAGGTATATTTGTTTTTGAATTGTTAACAATTTATATTCAAAATACATAAAATATACAAACGGTCGTTTCATTCAATTCTGTGTCCATCTGTGTATGCAATAGTAATATAATTAATATTTATGTGTTGTTGTTTACTTACAATTACATTACATCCGATATAGATGGCGTCTAAGTACATTTCTTAATATACTTATGGCCTTAACAATCACATGTACCTTGATAAGCACAGCAACGAAAAACAAAGCAATATTGCAAACGCATATTTTTATGTTTAGATTTTACACTTTGGCGCACATTACGCATTTGATTAAAACACTTATTTACGGATTTAACGCATATTTTATCTTTAATCCTCACATTACGACTCCTTTACAGGAGTCGTGATCACTATAAAGGTTTCGAAACATTCAGGATTAAATATTAAATAAAATATGCGCAAAATCCGTAAAAAAGGGTTTTATTCAAATGCATATCTTTATTTTAAGAGAACATTTAACCTTGGTTAATTGTGAATTAATACTTTTTCAACACACTTCCTCATAAAGTGGCTCTAATCCCATGGCAATTAGGCACATAATGACACCTATAATCAAACTGTGACTTTTTCATTACTATTATTCACGAGTGAGTAATAGTTTTTTTTTAATATTATTGGTTGAGTTACGTTTACACTTGCGCTAAAATGCTATCCGCGAAAAGCCCAAAAAGAAGAAACCTCATTTTTTAGTCTATGGCCGATGCGCGCGCATAGGAAAACTAATTAATTTTTCCCGCCATTACGAAACATTTTTCACAACTCGTCTCGTTTTCTCTTTTGAAGTTATTTAGTTAGTTATTAATTAAGATGTCTGCAAATACAATTTATGAAGAAAATGATTTATGTTGTACACCGCCCTATATAAGATGTGAAGCCCAGAACGTTATGGAAAGTTTACTACCAGAAAACTCAAAGGAAAAATATCTATTAGCGTACCAAAATTTCATACAATGGCAGAACAACAAGAATACGCAGTCTTTTTCAGAAAATGTGTTCATGGCGTACTTTAAAGAATTATCTTCTAAGTACAAACCTAGCTCTTTGTGGTGTATTTACACAATGTTAAAAAGTACAGTCCGAACAAAAAATGGAGTGGACTTAAAAACATACTCGAATTTGTCAGCTTATCTAAATAGACTATCTGATGGATTTAGAAGCAAAAAATCTAAGGTTTTATCATCTGATGATATTGAAAAATTTATTAAAGATTTTCCAGATAACCAATATTTGGCTACAAAGGTTAGTTAAATTAATTTTAATTAAATATTTAATAGCAGCTTGTGTTGTGTGTTGACCTTAATTATTGTTTCTTTTGTTTCAGGTTGCTTTAATATTTGGTGTAACTGGTGCCTGTAGGATACAAGAATTAACAAATATAACTGTAAAAGATATAGAGAACCATGGCCAGATGCTTTTAGTGAAGATACCTATCACGAAAAATAAAATACCTAGGTCATTCACCATACACGGTCCATTCTATGATATTGTTAAGAAGTATGAAAGTTTGCGTTCGCCAAAAACAAAAAATGACCGTTTCTTTCTAAATTACCAGAATGGTAAATGTACCTGTCAGCCTATAGGTATAAACAAATTTGGTTCTATGCCTAAAGAAATCGCTAAGTTTTTGGGTTTAGTAGATGCTGAGAGCTACACTGGACATAGTTTCAGAAGAACTTCAGCTACATTGCTGGCAAATTCAGGAGCTGATATAATGACTTTGAAGCGACATGGCGGGTGGCGATCTAGCAATGTAGCAGAATCATACGTAGAAGATTCCATACAAAACAAGAAGGAAATTTGTGCAAAAATCACAAAAATAATTAAACTTGATTCTGAGACGCATCCTACTGGCGAAATACCAAGTACGTCCAATGATTGGATTTCACCTACCTACACGAATAATGAACCATCACAAATAACAATAGAACATGAAAGTATTTCAATAAATAATCTATCTGATGAGACCGCTATGTCATCAAAAATAGTTAATTATAATTTTACTAACTGCACATTTACTAATTGTTTCTCTAACCGCCGGTTTCTATATTCAAAAAACTATCCGTTCTAGTTACGCATAGTAGTATATTGTACGAGGCGTAAGCTAAAACCGTTCCTATAAAAAACGTCTCGTAACGCAACTTACCGTTGGCTTGCTACTAACGGATGGGAGGGCTACTAGTAAGAGGTGGTTAGCATATTGTACGGAGATGACAGTTTATGCCGTTCCTATAAATATTTTAACCGTCAGTAGACTGTCAATATTACTATGCGTAATGTCATTCGGTTACCTGCCAATTTCAGCCGGTTAAAGTGTCTATTTCACTGTTTTCGCTCAGCCTGCAAGAAATATGAAGAAATGACGAGTTGAGATAGTGATACAGAAGTATTCGATATTATATAGGAAAACAGTGAAATAGATTTAGAAGAAGATAATAGGCGTGATAGAGTGTCTAAAGAAAGAGCGAATTATATAGCGACACCGGATTCGTACAAATTTCATGTGAAATTTCGACTCGATAAAGAATCTGTTGAACAGTAACTACTTGAAATTTGTTCACACTTAGGAGTAACAGAAAAGCTAGTTTAGTATTTTGGAGGCCTTTGTATACTCTCAATATACCTAACCTTAATACATAACCTTCATAACATAACTGTCAAAACCCCATTATCATGAATTTATTGATGTACTTGCAGGAATCATGGGGTATATCCACTTCATCAGATATTATTGACATTAAGGTTTTATGCTTTAAGAACAATGCTCATATCAGTAGCAGACTTTGTGGGATTAATCTCAGAATATTTTAATAAGTGAGTATTGCTTATACTCGTAATCATTGAATAATGAATTATAATCCAATTATGTACGAGCATACATGTACTATTCTGAGTCCTGTCCTCATGAGACCATTTACTTCTAGTCTACAGGTGCTCGAGGGGAAATATTCTCGTTGTCATGTCAGGGATAACCATTCGTCCCATCCGTGCTGGACGGGACCAATGGGATCATTTGGTTAAAGCAAAAATAATTTATTTTCAGTTTACACCTATGGACCCACCTAGATCCAGTTTGTTTGTCGCAGTTTGTGTCTTTTATATCAAGAGCATGTGAAAAATTGCCTGCATCAAAAACAAATTAAAAAGTGGAAAAATAAAAAATTCTATTACTTTTTAAACTGTTTTATTTTACAATAACTGTAAGAAGCTCACATTGATATGGCACTAGTTTTTTGTTGCAATGTGGATCAATTTTGTTGTAATCATTGGGTTGTTTTATTTGAGATCCAAATGCAGGGCAACGTCATCCTTGCTTCTTTGATAAAGCCTTTTTTGTTTTCTGTAACAGAAATATACCTGAATGAAGATTTGCCAATTCAAAATCATTGCAATATTTTAAGCGGTAGACACGTTGGTAAAGTTTGTTAGATATACGAGTAGATCAAATAGGTAATATCTGATACTCACCAGCGTAATTTCTTTTTCAAAATATGTAAGTAGAACACTATTGGAAACGGTATTATACTTTCCACTATAAAATTTGTAATAATTATCAGACAATAACAGTTATAGATGAAGAACCTATGTTTTTATTTTGGAAAAACTGATGGATGTCAATCTAATAAAACCACAAACAAACGTCTGTTTGGTAAGAAAAAGGTTAAATAACACGCGGATTGTAAAATTATAATAATATTTTTACCATTGTAATTATTAACACAATTAATCTAAATAATGTGAATCTAATTTATTATGTTTAAAATTTTGTGCAATTTTGAAATTCAATTTTGCGTATAACTAAACGCACATCTGTGAGGGCTCGGTATTTGAACGATCTACGGACGCTCGTTGACAGCAGGCATAGAAAGTGAATTGTGGAACGGTATCTACGACTCGTAGTCGGTAATAGAAAAACGGATAGTAACTTTTATACCATAACGATCAGTTGAATATAGAAACCGGCGGTAAGTAAACTTTTTATCTACTATGTAAAATGGTTTTTTTTTAAGTATTGTTTTATTCAGAAGTGTGTTGAAAAACGTTGTATGATACACGTGTGTATTGATGGTTACCGTCACCAACATTACACACTTGTACCATAATGTACTATTTTGTATTTCAGATGAACTCAAACACGTCACTAACATTTCTATGCCAAAATATATAATTTGTTCAGAAACCGCTTACAAAGAACATGCAACATCTTTTAAATCAATGGAGAGTGTTAAAACAATTATTTTATATGGAACAGAAGAAAATGACAATTGTATTTTGTATAACGATCTTGTGATACCTATAGATGATGAAAATGATAAATATTTTTCAAATGACAATGATTTGAAAAATAAAAATAAAAAAGGCAGTGTCGAAACAGATCGCTTGATAAGAGATGTTGATTATGACGATTTTGAAGTTGTGGATATTGTAGGACAGACAGACCCGTTGTTTATGTTATATTCGTCAGGGACAACTGGACTCTCAAAAGGAGTGTTATTGACACATTTTAATGTAATTTCTCTATGCTGTTATCCGTAAGTATTTTGATACAATCTTAAAACCGTTAGGATCGTAAGGAGAACTTACTCATTTAGTAATTCATGTTTTCCAAATTGCTTTATGTCAGAATTACTTTTTCAAGAGTGACTTTGTAAATTTGCATTAGCGATCATTATAAACATTCTTTATATTTCCAATAATTATCGACTTTATTTGGATTAAAGAGTGAATATGTTTATGTAATTCGTTAACAGTAGGTATTACATCTACAGCAAAGATTATTGTTATGTACAATAAATATGATTACTATAAATTAACCTAAAACTAAAAACCTAAAAAAAAATATAATAACTAAAATATATTATTAAAAGGAGTCCCTTTAGGCAAGGTTCCGAAGATACTGGCAGCATTCCCCCTTTGAATAGCTAGATTAATTCTTTGTCCGAGGTAGTTGCCAGCTCTTCAGACTCCTGTGATGTCGACTAACCTTTTTGCTATTTCCTTAAAAAGCATTGTAGCGCTTAGACCCCACGGAGCAATGGTCTCAACACCGAAAGGGAATGAATAATGAGTGAATTATTACAATCTCTACAAAAAATGTGGTCCTTATTTTTTTGCAGAACACTGGATTTCATGGGTACTACTCTAAACGTTGGTCCGTGGTTCCACGTCTTCGGACTCATGGGAAATTTAATTATGTTCTCGGAAGGCAGAGTCTCCGTTTACCTACCCAAGTTTGAGATCAACTTGTATCTAGAAATTGTTGAAAGATATAAGGTAAGTAATAAATTTATTATTCTTTGTAATTTAAATATAATACAATTTGTGACGTTATTATTCCTGTTTGTCCGGACTGAAGTGATAGCGTTTAAGGCTAATATTTGTGTCATGAGCTTTGAACCTGAGTAATGGTTTATTAGCATATCATTGTCATCTCAGCTATAAGACGTCCACTGTTGGATGGAAGCTTCCCCCAAAAATAGGGGTAGTCACCACGCTTAGCAAGCCGGTTGGACATTGCAGCAACAAACAATAATGCAAAAACGCTGCGACCCATTTTCCGGTCTATTGTGATCATCTCTATTATCATAACTGTATGATAATAGAGATGATCACAATAGACGACTGCGTCTTTTCATCATCATGATTTACCATCTTACTGTTATTATTTGCAAAAAGAGCTAACTACATCACCAGGTCTTGCAGGTTGGAAGTCGGTCCCCCTCCCCGAGGTTATTTCGCCAGTTCATCTCGGATAGGCCTCCCAATTTCCGAACCGGTAGTAGACTCAGTAGTATACAATGTAATCATAGTGAGAATATAATAAATAAATGAAATGTGAAAATAAAACAATTTCATTTATGTGATCACGGCCAAAGAGTATGTAATCACTATTATCACGGCTTCTGTAAACGAGTCGAAACGTCAGGATTAAATATTAAATAAAATATGCGCAAAATCCGTAAAAAAGTGTTTTATTCAAACGATTCACAGTTGTTGCGTTACACTTATAATTTTTTTACAAATTATTGAATATGTTTCCTGCATGAATTTTTTTGCATATCGTACCAAACGTGACGTCTTCGATGTTAGAACAAACGTAATTTAATCATGTTGTAAGTACTTATGAATTTAATTAATTACAGTCGCATCGATTACCCTATCCCAAAGTAAGCACCGTAAGGCTTGTGTTATGGATTCTAGAGTAACGGATAGACATACATATATGATACAAAAATATGTAATAATAATGGAAATAACCCATGCAATGCGTGTATTTTCACTGCAAAAAGCTTGCAAAAAGAAGTTCCTTCAACCTCACTCCTACTTTCCGAGGTACATCTATACCTGTGACCGACAGCCTCGAGCTTCTTGGCATGGAGTTGTCGTCAGATCTCAACTTCGGCGCCAACATCGAATCCAAGGCTCAAACTGCAGCTAAAAAGCTGTTCGTCCTAAATAAGGTTAAGCGATATTTCACGCCGGGACAGCTTTCAACTCTCTATAAAGCTCAAGTCCGATCTTGCATGGAATATTGCAGCCACCTCTGGGATGGCTCAGCAAAATACCAACTTTCTGCACTGGACAGGATCAGCGCAGAGCTGAGAGGCTCATTAGTGACAGCAAATTGACGAAGAGCAAGTTTCACAACTTAGCTGACCGCCGCAAAGTTGCCTGTCTGTCGTCTTCTACAGATTGTATTTTTCAGCTTCTGGGTTAGCTCGTTCCATCGTGGATTCGGTCTTTGCCCCCGGGCTTGATTGGGATCAAGAGCGAACCCATTCTGAATTAAAAAAAAAGTTTTTAAATACCCTTGACTCAGGTACAAATGTTCGTATTCATCACACAAACATCTGCCCCTTCCGGGTTTCGAAGCCAGGACCGTCGTTGCGAAAGGTAGGATCGCTACCGTTCCACCAACCGATGGATGGTTAAGGACTTTAAAAAAAGTTCTTGAGCATACGAGCAAATTTTTATTCGATATTTTGTATTCAGTTTCATTTTAGTGTATCTAAATTATTATTCTTAAGTTAGTTTATGATCGTTTTTATATTCTAACTGTTAAAAAATTACAGGTTAAAACGTTAATAGTGGCGCCAGCCATTTTGGTTGCAATATTGAAGTGCAAAAAACAATACGATTTGACGTCAGTAACAAGAATTGTGGCGGGATCGGCGCCATTGCATTCGGATGTTATAAAAAATATTATACCCAAGTGAGTGATTGGTTTTGATCTATTGATGTCCCATTTCCTATACTATCCATAGCAATAACCATTTATTTATTTTTTTCGTATATCTTTAAATCTATAGAATCACATCTATTAAGATCACAGTTGTTTGTATGTTTGTCTGTCCGCTCTTTTCCCCGCTCTTTTTCCATTGTATCAATAACGTTACCATAGCAACGCGTTAACCGCAAGTAGTTCGTCTACCAGACTCTAGATGGCGCCAACGGAAAAATATTTAATAATAGAACAAATTCAAAGAATTTTGTCCACCCGTGCGAAGCCGGGACGGGCCGCTAGTCTATACTAATATTATAAAGCTGAAAAGTTTGTTTGTTTGAACGCGGTAATCTCCGGAACTACTGGTCCGATTTGAAAAATTCTTTCAGTGTTAGATAGCCCATTTATCGAGGAAGGCTATAGGCTATATATAATATTTAAAATATTATTCCTGAGCCACAGCGACGCGTGGCCGGGTCAGCTAGTGAATTAATAAATATAGGGTGTTAGAAAAATGAAATGTCATTTATGCAAACCTTTCTATCGAGTTTTGGAGTTAAGTCTATCATACAAGAAAATTATATATATTTCATACAAGTAAATTATTATACATATGTATCACTCAAGTGAATTATATACTAAAAATACAAAAAATAAATTTATGTGTATTTTCGATAAAAAAAAATCATGGAACACACTCATATACAGTAACAAGTTGCAGGAGTCTCCTTTAAAGCTTATAATCCTTGTACCAGGTAACTTCACTCCTCCAATACATTGTTAGACACGTAACAATAATTATTCTTACTAGTATAAACTTAAAACAGTACTCATAAATGTGTGTTCCTATGTGCATGAGAATGTGAGTATTGTCCCAAGTGTTATTGTGAGCAAGTTTAGGTACTTTATTCACTACTGCGCATGTCACGTGATTTCAAAATCATGTTCAACTTATTTGCCGGAGACTATATGTCAGTTGTGTGTTAATATAACCAGAGACAAAAAACCATCAGCAACAATAAAATATTGCTATTATATCCAAATATGCGTTTCCGATAATGGGATCGATTTTTTTACCGATTACCACTGTTGTGATCGACTCAACGCACACGCCCGAACTTGTTTTCTTATATCAGTATTTTTTTATTTAATTTTAAGTCACCTCTCTAATGCTCATTTTCTTGCTCTGCCTGAAAATTACCGTCACATATGTAACGAAAGCTGAGGTCGGAGTTCATTTCAGCAACAAATGTATGTTTTATATATTTTTGGTCAATTATTACGTCTTGTTATTATCGACTTGTAAGTCGAATAAATGTTTTTTCCTTTTTTTCTTTCTTTCTTTTTTATATGAATTATGTACGTCATCATTTTATAGATGATGATGGAAAATCGTACGCGTGTATTTAATAGGTCATAAAATCGATCGAACCGTCAGGATTATATCTATAAAAACTGGTTGGTTGCCTGTAAAGTCGGTATACGGGCGAAAGTTTTACGTGACAACGACTTTGAGTGGTAAAATAATTTTAATGTGAATATTCATTCGTATAGTAGGAAGAAGGATGAAATAATAGTAACAATTTAAAACATTTATTTATACAAAGAATTATATTTAAAACATTAATTTATAGGCACGCGTCCCTTCCAGTTTTTATGTCTGTCTCTCTCGCTCTTAGGCGGGCTAACCATGCCCGAGTGGAAGGGACGCGTGCCTCTCACTCGCTCTCATTGTAAGCGCATAACGTGAGCGGAGCGTAACGCAGTTTCTTGAAGTGTCACCCGGCAAACCAATTTATAAGACGTTGTCACGTCAAAAAGTACCCTGACTCTGGTATAAGCTTAAGACATGCATAGTTAATTGTCTTTTTAGACGTCTCAGATAATATATTTTTTTATATAAATGCATGATTTCAGATTTCCAAACTTGGAGGGTGTTACAATGGGGTACGGTCTCACAGAAACCACATTAGCCATATCCGCAAGTAGATATGATAACCCCAAGAAGTTGAATAGTGTCAGCGTTGGAAAGGTTTTACCTAACACTGTGGTTAAGGTTAGTAAAACAAAATCCATAGTAATATACAATATAATAACACTTCATTGTTTACGCCATAACATAAGAAGAATATTAAATAGCAGATAATTGCTTAAAACCTGACGTGTTACAATAGGTAGTATTTTCGCTAAAAGCGATATTTAGTAGCCACTTGTCAGTCCATGGTAGCAATTGCTACCGATAGCCAACACCCCTCGCCAGTCCCTGTTAGCAATTGTTACCATATTCAAATTACCGTGTGGCCTGCTGTTTTTTTCAATTACGACTAATTTTTGAGTTATAGAGATCCAAATATTCTGTGGTGGATTCTTTATTTAATCAGCTTTATGTTAGAATGTTTTGTTTGGTCCTAGCTTCATTATTTAGCGAGAAAATAGCATTTTTATCTTAGAGTCCGACATTTTTTTTCATTTGGATTGTTGAGAGGAGTGGGCCGTGCGATAGTGGACTGACAAGTGGCTAGACAATCTTTGAATGGAGAGGTTTATTTGAAAGCAAGAAGCTGTGTAACTTAAAGAAGAAAAACACAAGGAGGATACTAAATATAACAACAATAACAAACGTCTATACTTAAAGTAAGATATGAATTGGTACAAAAACATGTATAGATTAAGCTAATCTTATGGAAATGGGAAAGAATTCCAAAGACGAACAGCCTGGACCGGGAAGATAGATTCTTAATAAAGTTGAAGTTTGTTTTTTGTTTGTCAGAATTAAAACGCTAACCATTGAATGCTGTAGTCGGATTTGATAAAAATCGCTTTGAAATTGACAAAAAAATGATAAGACTTGGTTATTTTTAACCGATTTCAAAAAAGGAGGAGGTTTCTCGATTCATCCGCATATAAGTTTTTTTTATGTTTGTTCGCGGATAACTTCGTCGTTTATGAACCGATTTTGATGATTCTTTTTTTGTTGGAAAGAAGATATTTCTAAAGGGGTCCCATCATAACGTAATCAGGGTTTGATCATGGCAGACCAGAGAAATCGAGGGAAACTTTAAAAAATCATAGGGACGACTAGTGCGTTTTTTTCATTAATAATAAGTATTTTTTATTTTATTTATTAATTTATTTATTAGAGTAGTAGCAGTTTTGTAATTGCTTTGAAATATTTAATAATATTGTTTGTACTTAGTAATTTGATATTGTAGATATTGCACCGACTGCAAAATTGTAAAATAATTTTTATCATTTCTATTCAATTAAATGAAATTACGTATTACTTTGTGCGAAGTAAATTTATTTTTTGCTTTTTAATTTACTTTTTGGAGTCGGTTTTTTGTGAAAATTTATTTTTAAGTTTGTTTTCTTGGAGATGTTCGCTTCTTTGTTTTTAATTTGACGAGACGAGGAGCCTCGATAACGGCAGATAAAGAAATACGCTCCGGTACAAAAGCTTGTTTCATGACAGAAACATCCCTTCCAGGGATCGAACCCAGGACCGTCGCTATGAAAGACAAGATCGCTATCGTTCGACAAACGGTCTTCAAAATTGGTTTGAATGTAAGAAATATTGTAAAAAAAACTTTTTCTTATTACAGATCGTTGATTCAAATCAAAACCCTTTAGGTTGTAATGAAACAGGCAATATATGCGTCAAAGGTGATCTTATTATGAAAGGCTACGTTGGCGGTGATACATCAGCAGCATTTGATGATGAAGGCTTTTTCAAGACAGGCGATGTAGGACATTATGATGAAGACGGTTATCTTTATGTGGTTGATAGGATGAAAGAGCTTATCAAGTATAAAGGACATCAAGTGAGTTGTCATCGTTACGAGTGAACGCAAGTTTTCTACATAGATGATTTATTTCTGTTTTTTTTGGACTTACGTATGATGGAACTGTGCCGGATGCACGATGCGGATCTTTTTATTTTATTAAAGTTTGTAAATATCAATTATTTAATTTATTATGGTTCAAATTTTTTTATTAGATCCTACTTGGAAAAGATGTCAAATATTTTATATATTTTTAACGGATATCACGTTAAAAATGTCCTTAAACACTGAAATCTTTTTTTAACTAAAGTTACAGTAACATATGTCATTATTGATATTATTAAAGATGAAATGATTTGCAAGTGCACTATTAACAATCACTAGGTAGTTTAAATAAAAGTAAAACCAGTCCAAGCAGTTTTCGCCGACAATAACATGTCGGACCTCTTATAAAGGTATGACCAGAAGTACCTAGCGTACTTTGGTTGCGCTGTCAATCTCTTGAATCGCAAGAAAAGTCTTCAACCCATTTTGTTTATGGTAGTATGTCAAACCCAATTCGAAACTCAAAAAACAATACAGTTTTCTTTTAAAATAATATTCCAGGTGCCACCTGCGGAGATAGAAGCCCTGCTGTTACAGCATGAAGCTGTTAAAGATGTGGGTGTAACTGGTATCCCAGATGAAGACGCAGGAGAAGTTCCTGTAGCCTTTATTGTGTTACAACCTGGAATGAGTGCGACGGAGAAAGAAATACAAGATTATGTTGCGGAAAGGGTGAGAAAATTATGACTATTTTTTCTTATACAATCATCTCAGTAGAGAATAGTCCTCTGATGAATGGAGACCTCCCCTTAAATATGGGGTTCTGTCAAATGGAGATCTGCCCTAAAATATGGGGTACTGTCAAATGGAGACCTCCCTAAAATATAGGATTCTGTCAAACGGAGACCACCCCTAAAATATCGGGTACCGTCAATTAGAGACCTCCCCTAAAACTTACTGTACTGTCTGGTACTGTCAAATGGAGACCTCTCCTAAAATATGGGGTACTATCAAATGGAGACCTACCTAAAATATAGGGCTCTGTCAAATGGAGACCACCCCTAAAATACGGGGTTCCATCAAATGGTGACCTGCCCTAAAATATGGGGTTCTGTCAAATGATGACCTCCCCTAAAATATGGGGCTCTGTCAAATGGAGACCACCCCTAAAATATGGGGTTCCATCAAATGGAGGGCTCCCCTAAAATTGGGGGTCTGTCAAATGGAGACCACCCCTAAAATAAGGGGTTCGATCAAATGGAGACCTCCCCTAAAATATGGGGCTCTGGCAAATGGAGACCTCCCCTAAAATATGGGGTTCCATCAAATGGAGACCTCCCCTAAAATATGGGGTTCCATCAAATGGAGACCTCCCCTAAAATATAGAGTTCCATCAAATGGAGACCTCCCCTAAAATATGGGGTTCTTTCAAATGGAGACTCCAACAAAAATATTTAAAGTTTTGTCATAATCTGCATGTAGGCAGATGGGTTAGTTAAAAATTGCAGTAATAGACTGTTATTCGGAAATGCTGCTACCTATTCTGTGGTCTACTGGAGGTATGATAACTACCTTCAGTATCATTTGTCAACTTTTACGAAGCCCTGAAATGTAAAACGTTTGAGTTATTCTACTCTACCGGACACTAGATGGCGATTTTTTTGTATGTGTTATATATGTATATAATTTCGATATATTTCTTATGTTTGTTACCTGATATTCCATTTGTTAACCCCGACGCCAAAACCCTCTTTTTGGCGTCGGGGTTAACAAATGGCTATATGTTTGACCGCTATGTGTATGGTTCTGTCTGTGACACCGTAGCTTTTAAACGATTGAACCGATTTCGATGTTGTTTTTTTATTTGAAAGCAAGTTTCGTAGCGGTTGTTCTTTAACTTATTTTATCAAAATTTAACTAAACGTCTTTAAGTTGGAGGTTTTTCAAATTTTTAATTTTATGTTATAAAATGTGTTTGCAGATTTCAAAAACCAAACATCTACGGGGTGGCGTTCGTTTCATACCAGAGATACCTAAGAACGCTACTGGGAAAATCTTACGATACGAGTTGAAAAAACTCGCTTTAAATGGTGGTAGTCGTAATTAGTTTCTCATTGAGTTGTAATTTGATAAAACTGAAGATTTTTTAGAACCCGCAGTTTTATTTTTAACATCTGCTAAAATCATCAATATAGACTGTAGGGAATTCATTTCAATAAAAAAAGGTAAACAAACTTTTCTTGTCTCTTTACTTATAATGCAAAAACCACCCGCCACCTGGTTGACGACGGTTGAAAAAGACCTATAAGAAGCTCATTTGCAAAAAGACGTAACACAAAATCGTGCAAAATGGAAAATGCGAACAAGGAAGGCCGACCCCAAGTAAATAGGAAAAGGTCTAGACAGAAAAATAAGAATAAAGGGTACCAAGAGAAATTTAAATACTATAGTTAAATATATCTATATTTTGTATATTCGCAACACATAACCTGATTTTGAGGGAAAAATAGATTAATTACACATAAGGTCCGCAGTCTGTCAGATTAATAGTTACTTTCTTTAATAAAAACAACGAATAAGTGAGTGTATACATAATAGAACAAATGTATTGTGTACATTTTTTTTTATTTATTTATGCATTTTTTACAAAAACTTAAAAAATAAATATTAATAGTGATTGTTTAAATTTTAATAAAACTATGTTGTGTGTATATATTTTGGAAATATGAACGGGTTAAAGGAATTGATTATAATTTTGATGCCATCGGGAAATGTCATAATCCTTATGCAAATTTTGTATATTTATTTTTGAAATAAAACACTAAGTGATAATGATTATGATTAAGAAAGTTTGTCAACTTGTAAATTTCATTGCTTATGGCTGTACATGCTATTAGCAGGAAGGTCATCGTGGAGGTATTTTAGGAGATAAAGTGGTTGATTTACTTTATAGCCATAGCCAGCCTTTCCTCTGCTTTTGCCTTAACACTAAATCTTTAAAAATACTCGTCCATTCATCAAATGTTGCAATAGACATTCTGAAGTTGTTAAATTTTTTTATCTCCCTTGTTTCGTAAAAGCGGATAAGGTATGGACATATTGACTATTTTGTTCACTGTAGAATAATATTCTTTGCATTTTCAGGAGATAAAGTATAATTCTTGTTCAAATTCTATGTTAAACATAGTAATACTCTGAAATTATATACCTACAATAGCAAAATACGTCTGACTAGACGACGTCGTCGATCGAATGTCGTTTGTCTGTCCCTAGCCATAGTAAAGAAATTGTGTTGACAGTTATACTAGAAAGACATCCTTAAGTTTGAACTAGGACTTTCTGGCGGGAGCGGGAAGCGTCACGTTGATGGTTTTGTTTCTCTTGTTAAAATTTGTGTTGTTGTGGATATGTGTGTAATAATGGTGGATTTTTAACCACTAAGTGTTCGTGAACATACAAGAGTGTTGGCAAGTGTAACAATGCAGCGGAAGTTGTCTTTTCCTGCTCTCTCAAGAAGTCCACGGGGAGGTTTCAGTTAAACCTCCCATATTTACTGAAACCTAGGAAAAAATATATTTTATTGTTCATTGGTCATTAAATTAAGCAATTATTCAAGAACTGGCAATTATACTTACTTGACACTGGCTAAATGTACAAATCGTGCAAGCCACAAATAAAGAAAAAAAAGTTTGAACTAATTTAAAGTTAGTACCAAAGTATGTGACTTTACTATACTTTACGTTTTTTTGCGCTTGAATTACAATGAGTTTACCGTACTTCAATGTAATTATTAGTTTTTGATTTTTTTTATGATAGACAACCCTACGAAGGAGGTATGGTTACTTAAACCGGACACAACTCTCAATGTCACCGGTTATGTAAACACATTTCTCAGAGAGCGCACCGATAACATTTCGATTTTCGGCACTTCAGTTGTCGCCTGACCACCAGGCGAAACTTTCGCTTTCTTATAAATTTAGAACATCGCGTTTACGACATTCTGTGTCTATAAACAAGGAATTTGAAAAAGAACGAATGTCTGAAAAAAGTAAAAGTTAACGCGCGAAACTAACTTGTGTTTTGTATCAAACGTTAAAAAAGCCGCGAGTTCCATTAAATTTGAATAAAGAAGAGGGAAATTAAAAGCAATTATCTTTTTTTCTAAACAAAACTCTTTGCAGTCGGAAGACGATCCCTATCTTTTTAATCTGCTGTAAAGTGTGAATTGAATTTAAAATGCAAAGACAATTATTAATATTCGCAAAGGTTTTATTACTTCTTAATTTGATAAATAGCATCTGTGTCTATGCGGAAAGTGACAAAAACTTAAACGATAACTTGATAGTGACTAAGTCGATTGGTAAGTTAGACACAAAAATAGTGACTGATTTAAATCACAGAAAAGGTTCTAATTTCGAAGATATAACAATTATGGACGATAACGGACAAATCAAAAGTTTGAAAGTTAAATCGGCGAGTAAACAAGTTCAACGTATCAGTGATATTGTTAACAGAGACAAAGTGACGAACCAATTAGATGTGCCAGTATTGGAGAACAGTGAAAAGGATAATGTGAAATTGGAAAGTGGTCAGAAACTAAAATTCTTTGACGAACTGAGTCAATTAGGAGGTTTGTAATAATTTCTAAGTATGCTTTAAAAATAATCGTTGTACAGTTACGGGTATTGTTTTTTTATTGAATTTTTTCTCTTAAAGAGGACAAAGAGTACAATATGCATACAGCCTCGTCTCTAATAATTTCTATTCTTAATTAGATGATATTAAATAATAATGAGAGCTGATTTATTAATGCAGGCGGATTATAAGTTGGTGAATGAGTAATCCTTTTACCTAGGTTTGGGAAAAAGGTTTGGGAATTTACTGAACCCTCAATAAACTTTTAGAGAGAACACGAAAATACACTTTCCGCTCTTTTGTTACATACTTGCAAACACACATGAATGCTTACGAACAACTTAATGGTTAACAATGTACCATTATTAACACTTGTAACCGCCACAACACAATTATTTACAAAAAAAAAACTACTAAAGAGGCACTAATTGGCAGTGTCTGCCAAAAAAATTCCTCTTTTGAATTTATTGGTTTTGAAATAAAAACTTTTTGAAATTCTAAAGTTTTTAAATGTAAACTTTTTTGTCTTTGGTTTTCTTGTTCTGCCATTTTGGTCTATGTCTATGTGTTCTCCGTTTCTATATAAGTTTTACTATTATATTCTTCCTTTATTTAACTTAATTTGAGCTTATGTTTTCTCCCTATATAGCAGGTGTTGTTTCATTGCACAACATACTAACTCAACCACCAAAATACAAAACGCACAACAAAACAATAATAATGATTTTGTGAGAATTAACTTTTTTGATTTGCCATAAGGTGTTATTTTTAATAATAATGTTAAAAATAATCTTATTTATGTATAATTATAATACATGTTTTTGTTTTCCACAATCTAACTTTACAGTTCGTACTAAGTATCTTTTTTGTTAAACATATTCTAAATGAGATTATGAGAAACAGGTGTTCGAACTAAGGGCAAAATCTTTATCTCAGGGCATCACTACTCTCACCCATTGACAGAGGGATAAGTGAAATTGTCATCTGCTACATTAACTTATTACACTGATGTTATGTATTGTTATTATTATTTATCAGTACATTATATTATATTTTATATATTTTTAGTATTTTTCAATGCTATCTTATAAGATAAATTATTTTTATAGAAAAATTGGACTCACAAGCATTGGACCGGACTTCCAAAGGTGGCGGGATCGTTTACCGCCTGAGAATTCACTTGTGAGCCGGGTCGTTTTTTTTCTAGTATTTTTGATTTATGTTATAAGATAACATTGAAAAATGCAATATATGTATAAAAAAAATCTAAAAATAATTTATCTCATAATAATTCCCTGCAAGTAGCAAGAAGGAGGCAAATTAATACCAAATACAACGGTTTTGCCAGCTTGTACTAAAAATATGATGCTTATTACAAATAATAAAAAGGGATAAATTTATATAATCTTCGGGTTAGATTAGGTTTGATATTTTTTACCGCACCAAATTTAAACCTCCTAAATCAAGAGTTGAATCAAGACATCAAAGATGATCAATGATAAACTTTGAAGTAACTTAAGACAACTTTTATTGCGTAACGAAATATAACGCTAATTGAAGAGTCGAGAGTTGAATGTAGACTAACTGAATTATGATGTAAAATGATGACTTTAAACAAATTATATGTAGGTCGTTGCGTAGACCGTACAATTGTTTAAACCAAATCTCACCAGTTACAACTATTTCTAATTTAATAACTATAATGATTAAAAATTAAATGGGAAGATTAGATTGGAACTGTAGCCAGCAAAAGTAAAGCTTTTGGTCGAATGGCGATTTGGGTGATATTTACCCTAAGCTGTCAATATGCCTGCAATTTAATCTGTAGCATATCTTGTTGTCGCTTTTTTGAGCAAAGCTCTCTTTTAGACAACTCACAAATTTCGCTTGTGTCCCTCCTGCTACTTAACAGTTCAACCGATTCGAACGAATTTTGGCATGAACATACATGATGATAACCTGACGGACATAGGCTATGTAAAAAGAAAATAGACTTTACCATGGAGTAATAATCACCGAAAGAAAAATTCAAAAGCTGATCACAGCTAAACCGCTGATATTACATTGATGAAATTTGGCGCCAAAGCTCACAAACGAAGGTAAGGTAGTGCTTCGCTCAGTATTTGCAAACAGAAGCATGCATTGCAGACCTAGTATAAATACTTATTGTATTTTCTGTTTCGTTTTTATGTCAAATTATATGCATTTCTTCTTTCCTTTAGTCGTTAGCTAGCCAAATTCCCTCTGGGTCTCTCAGATCTTTTTGTCAATAAGAATGACCGAGGTCTCAGCGTTGGGGACATACATAGGCTGTTTTTTTTGTATTTTGAAATAAAATAACAATATTTTCTTTGTAAACTTCATGAAGTATTACGGTTGTTACCCGCTTTTTGGTAACGTTACGCTATAAGTGCGTTCGGTGAAAGCAATATCCGCTTCGTATACTTTATTAGTCATCGTTAGGTTGCGTACACAAAGAAAAAAAAGATAAATTTTTAGTTTTATATAAAAAAGGATAAATAATTCTTTATACAGACTTTTATATTCTCGTTAAGTCATCGTGGTAAGCTAAATGTTTGAACGAGTGGGTCACGTCTGTAATACATTTTTACTTGTAGCACTCAACGCAAGAATAAAATTACAATAAGCGTATTATGTGAGCATTTTAATATAAACATTTTAGCTAAATGTTGTTGTTATTAGATTCGCCAAAAGGCAGGCAAAGGTACTAAGCCATACAGCCTTGTCTTCTTTTAATTTTCTTGTTTTCTTCGTCAATAACTGTCAAATTTTCGAAAGGACAAAGCCATGTCTGATTTCATTTGAGCTAAATAAATGAAAAGCGTTATATTTCTTGCTTATTTTTTTCCCTCAGGGAAAGGCAACGGATACAAATCACATACAACATTGTAATCAGTTATATCTTTTTTAATCTGATCATGAAAAATGTGAAGCTAATTTATGAATGGGGTATCAATACACTGATGATACTGATGATTATTCCCACATCTTTCCATACCACAAACTTTGATATTAATCTCTTACGTAGACAGACGAGCTTTTGATCAGGGAAGCTTTACATTTCATGGTATAAAGCCACCAGTTAAAATGGACAACAGCGGAAAAATTTACTACATAATGTATACAAAATTATCATTTCATGCGAATGAAGAAATTTCAGTTTTTTATAACCACTCGTCTGTCCCGGTACCATATTCAAATTTATACGTGGCCTGTTGTTTTTTAAATACGATTAATTTTTGAGTTAAAGAGATCGAAATATTATATGGTGGATGCTTTATGTAACCAGCTTTACGGTAATATTTTTTGTTTGGTTCTATCTTCATAATTTAGCGAGAAAATGGCATTTTTATCCAAAAGTCCCAAATTTTTTTCCCATTCCCGCAGCATTGTTGAGAGGGGCGGACTGACAAGTGGCTAAGTTGATTGGCTGTTCACAGTATCTCAATAAAAAGACATCAACGAAATAACCTTATTATAAAGTCATTTTGAAGTAAGGATGTCTCTGTCTTAATATCATGCTTTTAAAGTTCTTAGTACCGCCGATATAATTATTTTATCGAAATACATTAATCTAATTAAAATAGGTAAGTTCTTTTTTATGAATAAATTTTGAATATAATATACAGAAAAAACTCAACTTGTTGTAGCAATATATATGTACTACGGAATTCCTTTGTTTTGTATAATGTTTATATTCATAATATAGGTTGGTATAAAATCAAAAAGCATTTTTTTTATTTGTGGCTTATACGATTTGGGCATTTAGCCAGTGTCAATGATTGCCAGATCTTAAGTAAATTCTTTTCTTTATTTAATGATGATGAATGAAGAGTAAAATGTAATTTTCCCTAGGTTTCAGTAAATGTGTGGGGTTTTACTGAAACTTCCCTGTGGACTTCATGAGAGAGCAGGAAAAGATAACTTCCACTGCTTTGTTACACTTGGTAACACTCTTGTATGTTGCACAAACACTTAGTGGTTAATAACATATCATTATTACGCACTAATATCCACAATAACACACATTTTAACAAGAAACCACCAAACGTGATGCTTCCCGTTCCCGCCAAAAAGTCCTAAGTATAAATTGATATAGATTGCAGGTTAGATTAGATATTTTTTTTTATCCATTACCAGCCAGTAAGTTATATCAAGCTTCTATAATTATGCCTAACATCAATTTGCAACAAAATATTACGCTTAAACAAAGGGAACCTTTTACTACAGATTTGTCATCTGTTACGTAGCAGTTATTAAAAAAAGAAGCAAAGATTCACGGCGAAAATATTATTTTTTTATATTCCTTTTGTCTATGGTCGTTCTAATTTTTTTCAAGGTCAGTGTGAACACGGCACTGGTTACATCCAAAAGCAAAACTTTCTCCACTCAACCTTCAACGTAACTACTAACAGAATGGGTTATGTAACAACGGTAATGCGTTCACACGACTTGTTAGTGTAGGTTAGCGACTATTGAGGTAATCTAAATGGGATGGAGTGGAAGATTATCTATGGTTTTCCTTTTACCTTTAATTCTTTTTCTTTGTTCGATGTGAATCTTAAATTAATAACTATATTCAAACAGTTGAGGTTCTCTGAGAAGAAGAAATATCTGGTTTCTGAGAAATATGATAAGTGTAAAGATAATGTAATAATATTTCTTATATTCACACCAATCAGCCTAACCCAATAAAGCACTATAAGGCTTGTGTTATGGAAACTAGGGTAACAAATAGACATACATATATCATACATAGATATGTAATATTTATTGAAGAATATGTAAATATCCATGACTCAGGTACAAATGCTCGTATTCATCATACAAACATCTGCCCCTTCCGGAGTTCGAACCGAGGACCATCGGTGCGAAAGGCAGGATCCCTATCGTTGCACCAGACAGTCGTCTAAAGATAAAAAGGATTCAACTAAGGTTTATTCAGGTATTAATTACATACAATAATGAAATATCCAGAAGTTAGGTGTTCAAATAATTAAAAAATTAAAAAAAAAACTCTTTTTTTAAATACTCGTTTAAAAATAACTGTTGTTAATTTTTTAAAAGACTCTTCTAACTTTTTTACAACAGAAGTTTTTAAACAATTTGTCGGTCTAAAATCAAAAAGCATTTTTTTTTTCTTTATTTGTAGCTTGCACAATTTGTGCATTTAGCCAAAATTTAAAGAAATTACTCAAGAACTGGCAAGTAATTTCTTTTCTTAGTTTAATGACGATGAATGAACAATAAAATAGTTTTCCCTAGATTTCAGTAAATGTGGGTTTCACAGAAATCTCCCTCTGGACTTAATGAGAGATTTATTATATTTTACTTGTATTTTACCGCCATTTCATTAATTTGAAAGTTATGAAAAAAATTAGAGAAATACTTTTTTTATTGTTCCTTAAAGTTTTTAATTACTACTAGTAAAAAGAAAAAGAGGTAAATTGGATAAAAAATGTAACCTTTTTTTACTTTACCTATTCATTTAACGATATTATTTGACGTTTTTATTATAAAGATAGAAAAAGATTTAAAAGTGATACCATTTTTTTTCATTTAATGTTAATTACATTATTATTGTTTAGTTTTTACTTTTCACTCGTCGGCAAAAAAGTAGTAAAAAAAAAAAGTTGGCGTTGTTTGAATACAAAGAAAAGAAAATATCTGTCTCCAACGAAAAATATTTTTGCTCCTCATACAAAATGAGTCTACATTCGTATGAGAAATCGACCAGTTGAGTAAGTTGAAAAAAAAACTGTCTTATTTTTTAATCGATACCACAGTCAATTGCTACTCAATAAAAAATGGAAGTATGTTGACACTGTTGCACCTTTATTATTGTGATTCCGAATACGCACGGTCGGCCTATGATTACGGAGATTAAGCAATATTCTCTAGGGCTCACTACAGGATGGGTGACCACAAATTCAGTACCTTCGTTCCCGTAGACCCTGACTGCACTAACAATTCTTATACCCACCAGTTCGCATTGTGCTCGCATTCTGGATAAGAAACTCGTTCTCCCTGTGGACGGTTTTTTCCACTGTGTTGATAAAACTAAAACATGTCTTCCGCAAAAAAAAACAAAAAAGCACTTGCGGCCCGCCCGCAAATAAATGCAGACAACGACACACCTTGCCCATTCACGAAATACTCTACACGTGTTTCGCCCCCACCTGGAGTATTATCAGGAGCTGATAAACATTGCAATATCATCATCATCACCATCATCGATATTGATAACGTGTATTTATTTTTTTATTTTTTGCACTCACAATTTTATTTCTATAAGATATAAAATGCGCCTGTAAAAAACAACTCCGCCTCTAAGCACTCAGGTTAGATTCGAACTTTTTCGCAATCCGGGCGAGTGCTCTGACCGCCAAGCTATTGAGATGCTGGCAAACGCGTCGAAATTTACAAACGTATTTTAACTTTATTATGAGACACTATCTTTGCACCAACGTTGAACGTTAACTACCTTCAACATCGAGAGTAGATAATATTTTAAGAAATATTAAACTTTCGATTAAGATGAAACCAGCTATAATAATATATTTATTTTTTTATTTTTTTCATTTATAATGCCATATTTCTATAAGATATAATGGTTTTACGGGTATATTTTATATCTCATCGATATTGATATCATCAAAACCAGAAAGTTGTTAAATATTACACGGTCTAACAGCTCCTGATGATAAAGATACTACCTTTGTACTTCCGCTTATACTTACTTCTAACTAGCGGCCCATCCCGGATTCGCACTGGTGGATAAAATGCTTTAAATTTTTTCTATCATTAAAGATTTTTCCGTTAACGCCATCTAGCGTCCGGTAGAAGAACTACTTGCGGTTAACGCGTTGCTATGGTAACGCATATACAATGGAAAAGCCAGTAAAGAGAAATAGGGTGCAATTTAAATAAAAGAAAAAGAAAAAAAGGGTTAATTTGTTACTTAAAGGAAGCCCGTATAAATAAATTTAATATTTTCCAATTAATACTAGCAGCCCGTCCCGGCTTCGCGCGTGTGGACAGAATTCTTTAATTTTTTCTATTATTAAATATATTTTTCCGTTAGCGCCATCTAGCGTCCGGTAGACGAACTACTTGCGGTTAACGCGTTGCTATGGTTACGTTATTGATACAATGGAAAAAGAGCGGGGAAAAGAGCGGACAGACAAACACACAAACCACTGTGATCTTAGATTATAGATTGAACATCTTGATTTTTTTTGTAGAAATACCTTAAAATGTGGTCTGAACTTGATTCCAAATTACCTACAAAAACTTAAGTTAAATAAATACATTTCCTTTCAGAAGTTTATTTGCATAAAAGTGTGTAGAAAAATATCTGTAATTTTATAAGTAAAAATCTAATCAATCAATATATTTTTATCAACTGAAAGTTTATTTTACTTACTAGTAAATACTTTTACAATTGATTATTGATTATAAAACTAAAAATTGTATATAAAGCATTATACAATGCTTAAAATAAAAAAATATACATAATCACTTGTCTACGCTAATTTTTACTAAGTATTCTCTTTATGTTTAAATTGGCTACTTAAAAATGCATTACTATTACAAGAACACGGTATAATTGGAACATGCAAATATCGTCCTAATCCACAAATCTAGATGCTGGCCGAACGGCGAGTGTCATGTTCTAAATATAAAAATTAAAAAGTAAAACCTGAGCACTGTGCTAGCTTTCCCGCGCTCTCGCTGCACCTCTCTCTGGCGATGGCTCTAAGCGGAGCGCTCAACATTTTCTGAACTATTTAATTATTATTTAATACCTATTTAAAAAAGTGTCTACTCTTTTTTTGATTATGTTTTTATTAATATAATATCAAGTTGATATCAAGTGTTTGCCGTTAGACATTTTTGCTGTTCTCCAAATCAAGGTAGCGCCAAAATTCAAATTCCGGTAGGAGCTTTGTTTGTGTTATATATCTCGTAGACATCTGTTACGTAGTTTGAATGAATGAATGAAAGCTATTTGTATATCTGTGTGTGTAACAATACTTTATTGTTACACACACAGATATACAAATAGCTTAAAAAAAATAGAGAACGAAAAGGTGCTACAATAGGCGGTCTTATCGCTTAGAGCGATCTCTACCAGACTACCTAATTTGGGCATACCTAGTTTGGGCATAGATAAGTTATAATTTGTGCCAAATTTTGATGATACTTATTTAAAACTTCATTTATAAATTTAAATAAAATAAACTAATTCTGGTTTGATAAAAATTATTGATAGTTCAAGACAAAATAAATTTTGTAGTGGTTATTTGTATACACAAAACTAAGTTAAGAAAGGACATTAAAAAAAATCTAAAATTAAATGTTTAGTACCCCACCTTCTCACGTGCGAACGTACTTTTGTCTGTCACAGCAGTATAACCAGTGTCGTGTTGATGCTAAATTAAAAAGCACGCGTGAAAAAACCCAAAACGGCTTAAAAAGTTACCGGGATGGCGCGAAAATTTTCGAATATAAGATGACGTTTGTGGCTTAATAAAGTTTTATCTTTTTTTCAAAGTCGGTAAGTGTTGGTGTGTGTATGAGGAAACAAAAACCTACCAATTGGATAATTGGTTTAATTTAAAAAAAACCTTTTTAAAGAGAACGGGTGTAATATAAACATCATTTAAAACTTAATGAACAGATTATTAAAATAAGTTGTTTGATTTATTAAATCTTATCAAATAACCCGTAAAAAATATTGTTATAAAAATTCATTTTCTTTTCGTTTTGTATACATTTCAGATAAAAATAATTCTGGTAGTTCAAAAGTATAGCATCTTAAAACCAATCATATTTCCTCAATCAATGAAAAAAAGCATACAATTTACAATTAAATTGATAAACTACACTGTATACTTGTAACTATAAGAAAAATAATCTGGTCATCGAAAGGTCATTAAGGAGAACTTTAAGAAAATAATTTAATTGCCACCATTTTAAAGATCAAATTTAAGAAAATTACTCAATTGTCACCATTTTAAAGATCAAATTTAAGTAAATAATTTAATTGCCACCATTTTAAAGATCAAATTTAAGAAAAGTATTTAATTGCCTCCATTTTAAAGATCATATATTTAAATGATATTAATTTTATGAAATTTTTCTAGTTAGTTTGCTGTAAAGTGTCCTGAAGAATAGAATAGCAACCACTCTTTATACTTAACGGTGTGATAAAAGGCTACTAATTGTTCTAAAGATAATGACATATACTATAAGTATATTTATAGGTGACACATATTTAGGTTCAGCAGTATTTTTCTAATTGTGGTCATTCACTGCGACCTCCAACCTGCTTGACAATCGTAGAGATTCCATAATCTCGACGAACGAAAGGTTCGTTTCGCCATAGAAACGCTCCTTAACTTTTTTGGGGAAGGCTTTCTTTCATCAGTGGACGGACACGTCTTTCGGTTGAGGTGATGATGATAATAAAATAGTAAAATAGTACAATGTAATATTTATTACAATAATAATTTATATTATAGAATAAAAAAGGAAAAGCATTTTTTTTTTCAATAATAATTTATGGCCAGATATCTGAGTTTTTAGGCCAGCCTTCATGTTTAGTTGGGTTTTTTGGAACAAAACCTCCTTTTTGGTTAAAACCTCCATTCAGCAGTGGACTTCTTTCTGCTGAGATGGTAATGATGAATTAATTCGATGATAAAATCGTATAGTATAATTAATTTTTTTTATGACATATAATGGAATATTAATGAAAATGAAATATTTAAAAACTTGCCGTAGGTACCCGGCAATTTGCAATGCCACTGTGCAAAAAGTTTCATCAAAAACGAAAAAGAAAATCATTTATATATAAATTTTTTGTGCCAGAAACCGTCATCGGCCCCCAGAAAACTGTCAAAGTTTTGACACAATGTGATCAACGGTTTCAGAACGCACAACAGACAAACATACTTACATTGATTTTTATTTATAAAGATTTTAATATAAATAATTACAAGAAAATAACTCAGTTCACAAGATTGTTCTCAGCCGGGACTTAGAAGTCGGGATTTCCACCTGAGCAACAAAAAAAACATTCTAAAAATTTTCTAACAAAAATTAACATATAAGATAGCATAAAAAATCCAAAAATATAAAAAATAACATAACCACTTGTCCGTCCACGGTAGCAATTGCTACCGATAGCCAACCCCATCGTCAGTTACTGGTAGCAATTGCTACCATATTCAAATTTCCGCGGGGCCTCCTTTTTTTATTATTACAATTATTTTTCGAATTACAGAGATCCAAAAATTTTGTGGTGGATTGTTTATTTAATCAGCTTTACGGTAATATTTTTTATTCAGTCCTAACTTCATTATATAGCGAGAGAGAATTTTTATCTAAGCGTCCGACATTTTTATTTACAGTTCGCGCAGCATTGGGTCTGTTGAGAGGGGTGTGGCGCGCGGTAGCGGACTGACAAATAGTTAAAATATATTATTTTACGACTATACTGAAAATAAAAAAAATGGCTTCGTCATAGTTTGTCACTATACCAACTGAACAGATTGTTTATGTTTGGAAATACCGTAGGGACCATGGGCCATATCGCATCATACGGATCCAATGTGGATAAATAGATATTAACGAATGCAAATACAAGCTACTTAAGGCCTTTGACACAACCTTTTGAAGGTGCCGTCAAAGTGCGCTTATATCCATATAAACGCGATACTCACGTAAGTCAAACGTAGTTTGACTATGAAATTATGTAGGTGTTCAAAGTTCTATCTTTGATTACTTACATAAATTCAGTTTCACGCTTAAATCGGTACAGACGTGATGATGACTGCAGGCTACCACCCTTTCTTGGATGCTATTCCTACCTGTCGCACCAAGCGCTTTTCGACATCATTCATAATGCGCACAGCAAAGGAGTGGAACTTCCTCCCTGCGTCTGTATTTCCGAGTACTTACAACCCGTCCATTTTCAAAGCCAGGATTAATAGGCATCTTCTAGGTTAGCTCGTTCAATCGTGGATTCTGTCTTGGACCCCGGGCTCGATTGGGATCAAGAGCTAACCCATCCTAAATTAAAAATAAAAGATGATAACACGCATTTGTATAAATACAAACACATAAGACATGCAAAAAATTGCTCTGTGGAAAAATAAGAAACGCGCTACCGACGCGCGTCTGACGTGCGTTTCTACGCGCAGTGCGCATAGACCCTTATCATGCTTTCCGAAACACGAAGAATTTTCTGGTCACCCTTTCGACGACTAGCTCTTGTGAAAGTTACTTAACCATCGCAATCATAGACTGAACTTGTTAACCACGTGCCATTAAATCCACATTTATTTATTTTTTATTAGGGATAATCACATCGTTTTAAAATCAGCGAGTACATAATTATTACAATCTTGTTAGCCAATAGTAGTTATACACTATTAAGAAGAAAATTATTTATCCGGAAAAATACAATTTCATACTCTATTCACAATGCAAAATTAGGTTCCCATTATTGATACTGCTTCATATAAATATATAAATAAATAAATATTAATTAGCCTAGCCCAAAGTAAGCACTGTAAGGCTTGTGTTATGGATACTAGGGTAACGGATAGACATATATATATATGATAAATGGATATGTATTATTCATAGAAATATATATGAACACGTATTCATCATACAAACATATGCCCCTTCCGGGATTTGAAACCAGGACCGTCGGTGCGAAAGGCAGGATCGCTACCGTTGCACCAAACGGTCGTAAAATAAACATATAAAGTTGTTTATAAATATATCATAATTTTTTATTTATTATATTTTCTTTTATTTAAGTTATCATTCAAGTATTGCCGTGTAAACTTTCTATTGTATTACAATGTCATTAAAAAAACAATAATCTAATAATAGACAAAATAGACAAAAGACGACATCCGTCATGGAATGGCTCGCATACCGGTTTTCATCGTAAAGCCACTGCGAGGTCTGGGGTTCGATCCCCGACAGAGTCGATGCAGAAAACTTGTCCACAATGGCTCGGATCTGGGTGTTATGGTACCGTAATTGTTCCTGAATTCCATAACGCAAGTACTTTAGCTACTTAACTTGGGTTCAGAACAATGCTTTGATATTGTATAAAAAACAGTTTTAACTGTTAATAAAACAGTTTAAACTATTAAAAAACTGTTGAAACTGTTTAAAAACTGTTAAAAAACTGTTGAAACTGGTAAAAACTGTTGAAACTATTAAAAAACAGTTTATACAGTTAGACTAACATACAGTTTTGTGTCTTTCCGACATGTTGAAATTAAGCTTTAAAGAAAAGAACTAAATACCTTAATACTTAAAATAGGCTTACTTAGCAGTAAACTTTTATGATATTTAAAATTTTAACAACTTTTTATTTATAACAAGTTTAATATAAACAATGCGTTATTTTTATTTCTGTGGTTATTTAAACGCCTGTATTACGAGTGGGTATAATTCCATAGTACATCAGCGAAATTCAAACTCGGAAGCTTATTTCAAAGCTGTGTCTCAACCAGCAATGGCCGCCCTACATGAGAAATAAAAATCTCAACAAAAAATCTTAAAGTCTTGAACACGTGTTTCCGGCAACCAAATGGTACCAAGCTGTAATTAATTTGAAATCCGTACCATATTTTTAAGATTATGCAACAAATGAATTCCACTTATTTAAAATAGATCGACATTGAAGATAATTTGAAATGCCTTAAAATATTTCTATATGTTGCCTGTCTGTCGGTCTTCTACAGACTGTACTTTGGAGAGTGTGCCCAAGAGCTGCATTTGCTCATACCGCCATCTCCTTTTTCCATCGTACATCCAGACGCACTGCAGGCTACCACCCTTTTTTGGTTGCTATTCCTACCTGTCGCACCAAGCGCTTTTCAACATCCTTCATAATGCGCACAGCAAAGGAGTTTAACTCCCTCCCTGCGTCTGTATTTCCGAGAACTTATAACCTGTCCATTTTCAAAGCCAGGGTGAATAGGCACCTTCTGCGTTAACTCGTTCCATCGTGGATTCTGTCTTGACCCCCGGGCTTGATTGGGATCAAGAGCTATCCTAAATCAATAAATAAAAAAAAGATAAAACACACACAGTTTTAAGTATGTTGTATAAGTTACTAGGAAAATTTAAAAAAACAAGAACACAGCATTTCAGCAAATACAAATTATCAATTTTATAGATACATTTATGCCTGAATAAAACCTGATTTTTTAAATTGACGTTAAATAAAATTATTAATTATTGACAAGTCAGTAGGTATTCAGTCGATTGATTAGATGTAATAATTATAAGATAAATTATTATAATAGAAAAATACTAGAAACAATCAACTCGGGCCACA
The DNA here is from genome assembly GCA_927399485.1 of Calamotropha paludella. Lineage (NCBI taxonomy): Eukaryota > Metazoa > Arthropoda > Insecta > Lepidoptera > Crambidae > Calamotropha > Calamotropha paludella. The sequence continues at coordinate 6,841,134 of OV656830.1, read as the reverse complement.
AGTGAATTCTCAGGCGGGAACCGAACCCGCAACCTTTGGAAATCCGGTCTTATGCTCTCCCAATTGAGCCTGAGAATTCACTTGTGACCCTAGGCGATTTTTTCTAGTATATTTCTATCAGTACATTATATTATGATAATACTTTGTGTGTTTGTTACCATTTATAGTTACCATAAGGTTTACGCGTTGCTATGGTAACCAATTAAGGTTACCATAGCAACGCGTGGCCGGGTCAGTTAGTTATAATAATTTATCTTATAAGATCACATTGAAAAATGCATAAAACATATATAAAAAATATGAAAAATTTAATAATTATGTCAAAGTTCATTATTATCTTACAACATATACGAATTCATTACATTTTGACAGCTTATAGAAAGTAGCCGTATAAAGTTAACAGTTACCTATTAGGAAACGTAAAATGTATCATAATTAAATTTAATAAAATAAAACACAGTTACAAACTGACAGTTACAAAAAATGGATCTATTGTTTTCCATAGACAATTTCACAATAAACAGAAACTCGGAGGCGTCGGCATGACTACAACACATCCGGTTTCAAAAAGAATCCATTTGCGATTGTCCATGGCTTATGCCACATCTTGGAGACAAAAATTTTGCGTATACAACCTACATGGTTTCATGGTCTGATTGTTGACGTGTCAGTGTATTAGAACGCAGCCTTTGATTTGTTTTTAAAAAGTTCAACCTTAATATTTTAATAGCTTACGCTCTACTTAACTTTACTCGTGGTACGATACAAACCGAAAGGTATAAAGTACCGACTATAGCAGACCTATTTATAACTAGTGACAGTTTATTAATCAATAATCTAAGATCACAGTGATTTGTGTGTTTGTCTGTCCGCTAATTTCCCCGCTCTTTTTCCATTGTATCAATAACGTTACTATAGCAACGCGTTAACCGCAAATAGTTCTTCTACCGGACGCTAGATGGCGCTAACGGAAAAATATTTTTAATAGAAAAAATTTAAAGAATTTTGTCCACCCGTGCGAAGCCGGGACGGGCCGCTAGTATAATTAAAAGATAGAGTTAAAAATCCCCTTACGTAAAAAAGAAAAGCGAACATTTTGTTTTTTAATCAATATTATATTTATATTTGTTCAATATTATAACATAGCAATCGAACAAAGCTTGTAGTTGTGTATAAGTGAGAAATATCATTTAATTTACATTAATTATGCGTCTAAGATCTCTAGAGCATCTGACAAAAGAGCTGGCGACCTTGAACCGATTTTGATAAAATTTGCTTTCAAATAAAAAAACACATTTAAATTGGAATTGGATCTTTTTGGAGCTATCGTGTCACGATCTGATACACAGACAGAGAGACACACAAAGCGGTATATAACACCCCCTTTTTATTTCTGGTTACAAAAAAACCCTTTTTGTTGCACCAAATATGGTTCAATATGTTTGCATGCAGTCATGCTCTATAAGTGACTTAGTTTCAAATACAAATGAAATAAAAAGAATGAAGAATATAAAAAATATTTGAAGAAATTTAAACCAAATTTAAAACTGTAATTTATAATTAAAAAAGGAGAATTAAAGTTTTTATGTTAAAAAAAATCTAAAAGTAATATGCAATACAATTTTTTGCAATCGTTGCCAACATCAGAATTTGAAATAAACGTTTTTAACTAATAGGCTGACACCGACTTAAAAAAAAATAGTTACCATATTTAGTTTTAGATTTTTTTTAATATCAAACTTTTATATCTCCCTTTTTAATTATTAATTATTTAAATAAATTATTCTTTTGAAGTCGGATTAATATTTTTATCTTTTTTGCATACTCTGCGGTTGGTCTGCAGCAATACATCGACCTAGAGCCATTGGACACCACATAAGCAACTTTTGAAGTGAAAACTTCTTTAGCGGCGTTGTGCACTTTTTGGGATGGGTAAAAAATGTTAAACTCGCGTCAGGACACGTGACCTGATCGAAAATTCGTAAGATGTAGGGAGAGTAGACCGCCGCGCCGGCACGGCGTAGGAGAGGAAGTAATGTCCCCCTCTTTTTCTACCGCACGGCGAAAAAGTATGCCTGCTCCTGCTGTTTCGTTTAAGATGCGCAGGGCGCTTGCGCGAGTGTGCGTGTGTATTTGTTGTATTGTTTGTGTACGATAGCGCAACAAATGAATATTGTATTTTACCACATAAATGATAGAACTTTTATACTAAAAATTAAAGCAATTCGTGCGAAATTATTCCTTAACCATTCCAAAATATCAAAAATGCACAACGTTAATGTTCATGTTTTCACTTCTGCCGGCTCTCATGGAGTGCAACCCGTAATTTTTTTTTTATATATTTCTCACATTTACTCAATTAGCGTAGCCCAAAGTTTATATTTTATTTTTTTACATTCACAGCGCGATATTTCAATAAGATTTTAAATAAAAAATATCACGTCTCCGAGCCCTTATAAACACATTAAGACTTGTGATATGGATACTAGAGTAACGGGTAGACATATATATATATATATATATAGTATTTATAGAAATATACATAAATACCCATGACTCAGATACCGATGGTTGTAATCACCACACAACTCAGCCACACAATCATCTTTTCGGTACTCGAACCCAAAACTGTCGAAAGGTAGGAAGCTACCATTGCACCAAATGGTAGGTGATTAGTGATTAAAATTTATTTATTTGTTCTTTTGTTTGTCTGTCTCTTGAAAGATCACTTGTTTGTGCATGCAAAATCTAACCGCTTCTTTAATTCCTATTTTCGTAATAGTGAATCACTTGTGTAATATTCACTTCTATTCGTGCCAATTATATAATTGTCTCATTAAATTAGTTAAGCTGAGCTATTTTCAGTTAACTATTAGTCAAAATTCCAATTAATCGGTCGGTGATTTAGTCATTCGTTTCGTTACGTGAATCATATAAATCGAAATACTTTCAACAAATTGAAAAACAAGGAGTAAAAGTTTTTATATTTTTTTAGTAAAAAGGTTTTAATCTTTTTAGATTTTCTAAATATTTCAAATTATTTTTAACAATAATATGTTAATGTTTTTCCATCAAGTAGGTAGACTTCGGAGGCTAAGCAATCTTTTCTCTACCAGTGGATTCAACGTCTTTAGGCGGAGATAATGAGATCCCATCTGAGACATAACTTTTGATATGTTTCTTTCTCCTGCATTCTTAGAACATTAAAAGCTGATATACAGAATGAAAAGTTTTTAATTTAATTAATTAACTTCAACCGCAGATATCATAAAAGGAAATTTAAAAAAATAAACCCGATTAAAAAATCCACGGTCCAAAAAGTATGAGACGAAAATATTTTTATCTGAAATTGTTACGTTTTGACTATTTAATATTTATCATCTATTAAATAAACAACTTATATGTAATATATATCAATGTAATGAATACATATTTATTGTATTATTTAGAGCAAGGCTACTCAAGTTTTTAACCAGTCCCGACTTGCCAAACGGATGGTTCAGAAATTTCGGAGGGCCACTAACCACTTATTCATCTAATAAAATCAAGTCGTGAAATATCCGTCAAAAATTCATACTTTTAAGACTTGTGCAATAAAAACATATTCAATATTTTTAACTTGGCAGGATTTCTGAATTTGTGTGGCCTGCGGGCCTATGGTTGAACAGTCTTGATTTAGAGGATAGCCATATCTTACATGTTGAATACATGGCATGATTAAAAAAACTGTAGTTTATCATTTTATGTTCTCTACAAGGCGTAATATATAATTTATTATGGGATCACATAGACTATAACCAACAATGTTAATGCTTCCAACGATACCTCATTTGTCAAATTATGCCGGGAAAAAACGTCCGTAGCGTGAAACAAAAAGCGTAAGATTTTTATCTATAGTCTATGTGGGATGGCTATACAGTGTCTAATGACTGTATAATCTACGCGATGACTGTTATTATATATTTTTTATAAATCATTATAAATAAAATAAAGATGTTAAGGTAATTTTGTAAAAGTAGTCTTTGCTTTTTATCGATAAGTAAAAATCATAATAGAAAATTGATACCCGAATAATTATTTTCTTTATACCGCGAACAGAACTTAAAATTAATATTTCATGAAACTACGTTCCTAACCGATGTACCACGACACCACACGACTTTTTTATTTTTTGAGTATATACATACATATCGGTAAAAATTAATGCTCTTATTTTTGCTATGTCGAAGGTGTATAAAAATCGGTTATCAAACCAATAAAAAATACTCTTACGAGTAAAGATTACTAATGAATAAATGGCTTAAGACTCACATATAGCTCATAAGTTGAGACGTCAACTTTAAACCAAAAAGATAGAGTTCCTACCCCGTTGATGTACAATCAACAGCATATTTAGATTTGCGATACTGTAAAATTTTGTCATTCGATTTTCATCTTAAATTCTAACATATAGAGTACAATATCAAATGACAAAAAAAACAGAATCTCCCGGAAGTTGACTCACAGTTGTCCATACATCGAATATGTATTCGTAACACAGACATTAATTTACTACGAGGAGTTAACAGGAATATTAATAACATGTGTAATACATTGTTGTAATGTATAAAGGTAATTGCACACTGAAAATAACTTTCACTGACATTTACTTGCATTAAGATAATGGATAGTGATAATCTATGAGTTTACGCCAGTGAGATAGGTGTAGATACACTGGAATGACGTGACGCGACTAACAAACCGTGATCAAGATATTTATATAAAAATTACACATATTAATATTGAAAATACAAAGATAGATACGTTTATTTCGGTTGTACACATATACATTGCCATTATATAATCAAAGAAAATAACAAAATAAAATAAATAATTTCATGATACAACCAACTTTGGCAGGTACCTGTGTGCAGCAGCAGGAATAGGATCAATGCATTTGCTCGGTGCAAAAAAAAAATCACCCGGGAATAGGTGGAGCACCGATTTTCAGACATCACCCTGGCTGATGAGAGCGCAAATGATATGAAACAATGCGAGTCAGTGTCATATACATATGTGCAAATAAATTGTCGAAGAGAGTGGAGTTAGAAAAAAATAATTAGATAATAACAATAATAATACAAAAAATTAATAGCTACAGAATGTCAAAAAAACACTTTTTTCGGATAAGATGCGGAGTTAATTTTATTATTTTAATATATATTGTAGAAAGGATGGACGAAAGAAACTTGACAAGTATATGAGGCAAATATGCATAGGTAAGTGGGTAAAAGCAGACCGAATGTAATTAGGTAAACATAGTTGTAAATATAGGTTGCATATCTAAAACAAAAACAAACAATTCCACACATGCCAGAATGTAATAGACTAACAAAGTAATCTAAAAAAGTTTGCTAGCGTATCTCTATTAAAAAAATAACAACCAACCTTTACGTGGGAAAACCGCAACCCTATCAAAAACGTATTAGTCACAAGTTTTACGCAACACTACGGCCAAATGAACCGCGACCAATTCCATTAGGGAAGAAAGTACGACTATTACACCAAAATCACAAGCATCCTTACCTCACTCCTCTCTACAACCAAAAGCTAGCTCTAACACCCAATCAAAAGGTCTAATATTGTTTAAATATTTATTTAAATACACTTTGGCGCCATAGAAATAGAGTAATCAAATGAAAATCAGCTTTATATCGAGCTCATTGTAAATCGAAAATCGTTTGATAAGCTGGCAACGTTTAATACCTCCTTGCATTCGTTATTCCATTTTCGAAAGTTACGGCGAAAGTTGACGCTATACGAAGTGTGACCACTTAATCTTGATGCTTTGAGGCAGAATAATTTAATACAGAAGGGTTTATTAAATTATCCTGTGACACATTAGTTAGGACAAAAACACAATACAATACAATCACCATTAATTCTAAAACACTACCAGTATTACCAGAATAAAAAAGTAAATACATAATTATAAGTACATCTGCAAACGCAAGTATGGACTTTCTTGAATGTAATTAAATTTAATTTTCTTTATTGATTACAAAGATCTAAATTTTAGTAAAGTCATAGTAAATTCACTTCTTAAACTGTCACATCAGATATTTTCAACTCAAGTACTACCTGAGTGCTCGGAGTGCAAAACATTGGTTTGTTATCTAAAGATAAAGAACCTGGGCAAATAACCTTCGCTCGTTTGTTACTAAGATATTTCTGTTCAATGACGGGAAAAAACAAAGCAACTATTTTACAAGAACAACTGAAATAGGTAAACTTACAAATCAAAACCTTATCTAAATACAAAACTTCATTCGGATCGTTAGAGCAGTTACAGAGAAAGCGAAATAAGTTTATATACGAAAATTGCTCGTTTAATATAATTAGATAACATAAACTAAAATTAAAATAGTTATTAGTGAACCGTAATTTCTTATGATCCCCTTAATCGGCCGAATCAATAAATACAATTTCCCAATAATAATTGGAGCGGAGCGAAGCGAAGCTCCCATGGATCAGCTTCAATGGCGCAATGTCTGTTACGCAATAACTTCCCGAGTTCTTAACCGATTTTAATATTTTTTGTGTGGAATCGAATCAGCAGGTTTAGGACCAGATTGTGACGGAGACCAATTTTGAAATTCGCAAAAAACAATTTTTTTCTTTTTTTAGGTATTACGTTCCGCTCCAATATATGGTGCTAGCGTAGCTTTATGCTTAGCGACTGCATCGCCTAGTATTTCTTACATTCACACCAATCAGTCTAGCCCAAAGTAATCACTGTAAGGCTTGTGTTATGAATACTAGGGTAACGGATAGAGATACATATATGGTACTTAGATATTTAATATTTATTGGAGTAAATTTTATTGGAGCGGAGCGAACGAAGTGAGCGAAGCTCCCATGGATCAGCTTAAATGGCGAAATGTCTGTTACGCCATAACTTCCCGAGCTCTTAACCGATTTTAATATTTTTGTGCGGAATTGAATCAACAGGTTTAGGACCAGATTGTGACGGAGCCCGAATTTTGAAATTCGCAAAAATTCCCATCGAAACAATAATTTTATTTTTCTTTTTTTAGGTATTACGCTCCGCTCCAATATATGGTGTTAGCGTAGCTTTATGCTTAGCGACGACATCGCCTAGTAGAAATTATATAAATACCAATGACTCCGGTACTAATGCTCGTATTTATCACACAAACATCTGCCCCTTCCGGGACTCGAACCCAGGACCGTCTGTGCGAAAGGCAGGATCGCTACCGTTGCACCAAACGGTCGCTATAATTATTCTTTTACATTCTAAAAGTACGTTATAAAATAATATGAACATCATAATATAGATGCTGAAGATATATCAAATAATAAAAAAGTTATTAAATAAAATTAATAGTATTCAATTTCAGATTTCGGTGTTCTTTATATTTTTTATTAAATATTAGTTATATAAGCATAAAGTGATCTAAAATATCAAATTCATTAATTCAACTATAAGTATTATGACGAAATTTGGTATCTAAGTAATTAGATAAATTAGCAACCACGTGGTATCTTTAACTACAAGAAGTCATTAAAATCGTATTTACCATCACGCACACCGACAAACCGACAGTGCTATTGTTTCTCTCTAATAACACGATAGAAAAAAAAGTGAACGTTACAGAAACTGTGTTATTAAACCTGTTTAGCGCAACAAAAAAAAAGTTTATATTGGTTATTTTTTTTAATGTGTCGTCGAAACAGTGGAATATCAAACTTTTTACTCAAAAATGTTTATGCAAACGGAACCCTAGCAGAAAGTGAAACGGAACGAACGAGACTCTGCGCTGACGGCGACGCTTACTTCCGATTGCTAACTTCCCGCGGCCAGACGTCCGTACGTTGTAAAAAGGTTCCATAAAAATAAAAACTTTTTAAAAATGTTCTCAAAACAGTGAGTATGTGTGAAAGAAACGTGATCGATGGATTGGTGGCGGTCAAAAATTTCAAAATTCGAAGAAGAACGCGCGGCATCATGGCGCCCGGGAAGTTGACAGTGCTTTTCTTTTTGGCGGGAACTCTCAGTGCAGTGTGTTCGGAAACAGACAACGACGTGTTGACATTACAGGACGATTTAGATCTGAAACAGGATGCCGTGTCTGATAGGCGGAGACCAGCGAATGAACAAGAAAAGGACATTCTTTTATTGGATGCTTTAGGAAGGCGAAAAGGATCATACCACAGTTCGTACTCTTCTTCACAGGAAGATGACTCCATCATGGATTTGCTTGGAAAAAGTGAGTAAAGTAATTATATTAATTCTATTCTAAGATTATGTATTAATTTCATTTTTTTAATAGATGATTATAACCAGTTTTTCACACGAATTTGAGACTAGATATAAGTTAATATCTTCGTAACTGCAATCAACACGTCACGTCACGTCGTGTCATATAGGCTGTATGACAGCTATATATTATGTGCATTAAGCCATAACATAAGAATTTTTTATGACATTCTATGCAATTTTTCCTGCGCCGTTACATAAATTCTGTGAGGTAATAAAAAGTAACTTAAGTTTTTGAAATTACTTTTGAAGCCAGATAATACTTTTACGTATGCATTATGCAAAACGATGACTGCATCGTACGTCATGCTCGTGAACGGGTTCTGGGAGATGGATCTGCTTTAAACTTTCAGTATTATTGACAATTACTTAACATACAAAGTTGTATATTGCTTTTTTAAATTTGTCTTTTATACTCTATATGTCACGGTAATATTACCGTAACTTATTTAAAACAGATAGTTGTTAAATTTGTTGTTATTAGCTTTATTGTTATTATAATAGTATGACATTTGATAATTTTTTCTATTATAATAATTTATCTCATAAGATCGCATTGAAAAATGCAGAAAATATATAAAAAAATAAAAAAAAATACATTTGATGTTAATATTGTAAATGTCGTTACTACTATTAAATCTGACGAGATTTTGTGCCCATTATTCTTGTTAATTAAAAACGTCCTGAATGAGTCTTTACCGGGCACTAGGCCGGGTAGGGGCATGGAGGAGAGTCCCGTATATCCCTTCGTCCCACATAGTTCTCCTGGCAAGAGGGAATGCCTAATGCCATTTCCTGCGAAAACAAAAAAAAAGTTTAACAACAAGAATAAACTTAATTTCATCATTTCACAACAAACAAAATCCAAAATTGATTGATATTTATAAATGTACTAATTAAAGGTTATATTTGATTTCCCTGTATCACTTAAAACACAATTTATAATTATTTTAAACACACGATTTTTCTCTTTATTCCATTTCGCTATACGTGTCTTGATAACAAACAATAAACCACATCAAGCCATGTCTTCATATTGACTAGTTTCGTTTCATCGTCTACGATGATTATTATTATTGATAGCTGATTTATAAATTAGGAATGATCAGTGAATACTCTTCTCTCTTACTAATAATAAAGCTATGGCGTTTTATTAAAACCTTCCCGTGGACTTCTTGAGAGAGCGTGAAAGAGAATTCCTGCTTTTTTGTTTCAAAACACGTGAATATTTACAAACACTTAGTGCTTAATAAACCAACTTTATTACATTTCAAAATTCATTAAAACACAAGTTTTAAAAAGAAAACCAAACCACTTAAGTAATGCTTCTCGCTCCCGCCAAAGTGTCTGTATGCTAAAGCAAATTACGAGCTCGTAACAGACCAACAACAATGATAGTAAAAGCGATTTCAATAGTGAAATTATCGATCGGCCATTCACCGATCTATAGATCTCTGTTGCGTGATCTCGGTTGTTTATGGATTTGTTCTTACGTTATTTATGGTAATTTTGCACGATTGTCGTGTTAAAGTGAAGAATGAAAGCAATATATGATCGCTGGATTTGGTAATGTTTGGCATTCGCCTACTCTTTGTTTCGTATACACATAATACGTACCTAATCTTCTTAGATATACTAGGCGTTGCAGTCGCTAAGCATAAAGCTTCGTTAGCACCATATATTGGAACGGAGCGTAATACAAAAAAATATATATATTTAAATTCATTAATATTTAGTAAATTTTAAAACTCCATAAAATTAAAACTTTCAAAAAGTGCGCGCTTTTTGTATCAATGGGAAATCCCATAGAGCCAATGTTTTTTGGTTATAACTTTTTTATTTTTGTGAATTTCAAAATAATCTAGTCTTAAACTTGTTGATTCGATTTCACACAAAAAATAATAAAATCGTTTAAGAACTTGGGAAGTTATGGCGGAACAAACATTGCGTCATTGAAGCTGATCCATGGGAGCTCAGCTCCAATAAACAAATTGTGATGGACCGACGATCTGGTGAAGGTCGCGGGAAGCACCTGGATGCGGGCAGCGCGGGACCGGTCGTTGTGGGCTCCAAGGATCTCGGGGGTAGCCTATGTGCAGCAGTGGACGATATAAACAAATTAAATAATAAATACAACCCCAACTCAAATAAGAAAAGCAAAAATTTATAAAAACTTAATTATTAAAAAAAAATAGACTTATTTACGATATTTATATAGGTAATACCTATCATTACTCTTCTTCTATTGTATGTAATAGTTGGTATTCCTGTTGTAGGCAATATAAATCAAAGTAAATTGTTAAGTAAATAAATTTATTTCATAAATTAAGATAACAAGAGAGCTGATGATAAATCAAAAACCACAGCTAGTAAACCAGCTTCCAAATAAGAAAACCGCATCCAAATGCGGTCACCTATTTCAGTGCTACGGTGTTACAGACAGACACATACATAGCGGTCAAACTTATAATCATAATGCTATAAAAGAGATATGTTAAAGATAAAATCAATATCATAAGAGACAAAGAAAATTAAATGCATCAAAAAAACTTTAATTGAAATCTAAAACATTTTCTGCATGAAACTCAGAATGTTTCTCTAGTAATTGAATTCACCATAATATCGATAAACACTGGTCCTTGATAGAGTACATCACCAAAAATTGAATAAAGTTCATCGATGCACTGTTGCTGAGTTAATCCACGTTGAAAGTTGTGAAAAATAATTGCACGAAAATGTTCACGATTTAATCCCATTTTTTGGCCGAAATGAATCTTTTAATTTAAGTTATTGTAAACAACACAAATAGCGCTCATATGTCAAAACGTTCTGATTACGCATAACCTTTCTCTTTCTTCATTTGTGGCTTGCACAATTTGTGCATTTAGCCAGTGTCAAGTTAGTATAATTGCCAGTTCTTGAGTAATTTCTTCTCTTAACCTTCATACGTTCCTCAAAGTTACCGACGTAAACGGGCTTTGGGTCTTATTTGACCCAGTACTATGTTGCCTTAATTTACACTCAATAATTGCATAGTGAATAACATTAATGTTTTTAATTTAATATGAATAAATTATTAATGAAAAAGACGGTTAGTTAAAGTAAGTTTTTATTAATATGAAGTAATGAACATAGAACAAATTTTGTGAAATAATAACAAAATCCTATTATTATATCCAAAACAAAAAGTAATTATTACTTATCACATTTAGTACATAGAGTAATAGTTTTAGAGTGCTTTTTACATATAAATTTTTTGCATGTAAGGCAAACTAATCCCGTTTTATTATCTGTTTTTGGACATAATTAGCATCTACTTCTCTTGGTCGTTTTTTTCCCTGTATTGTTTTCCGACTGGACTGAAGATGATTGCTGTGGATCGTCTTGCGTTGAATCGCGTAAATTTTTCGCAACTTCCAGTGAAAATGGTACTCGAGGCAAAGTTTGCCGGGTTTTCACGTAAGGGGCAACAAGCTGCATACCCAGATTTTCTAAAAAGTAACGGCGTTTAGCAAGACACCCTTCTTTCCAGGCATGATTAGCCGAAGTGAATAAGATAAAAGCATTATAGGCTGATATATCAATCATATTACTAAAAACCACTTGAGGCCACCGTTTTGTCTTTCTTCTGCAAGTGTAACATGAAACAGCTTTATCCATTGTATCTACACCACCTTTACATTTGTTATAGTCTAATATAACAACAGTTTTTCTGTCTGTGCAATTACTGAATTCTGAATCATGATGCAATGTGCTCAGAAGATTTACGGATCTATTCTTTTTAGGAATATAAGACACTAGAGTAGTGTCCCCAGTAAAGGCAAAATTTGATGAAAAAACTGGCCTACCTTTTGTATTCAGGAAATCTTTTGGTAGTTCAGGCTTGTTTTTACGAATAGTTCCTACCAGTGATATTTGCTTCTCCAGTAATTTCTGTCCCAGTTGATATGACGTAACAAAGTTATCTGTGGTGAGATTATGACCCTTCAGACCCACAGTCAAATCAAGAACTACTCGTTGTCCCTGGTTTCTTTCAGGAACACTTCCAGATTCTTTACCCGTGTAAGGTTGAATATTCCAAACATAACTTGTTGCAGAATCACATAGCACCCAAAACTTTATGCCATACTTTGCCGGTTTTGATGGCATGTATTGTCGGAATGGGCACTTTCCCCTGAATGCGAATAATTGTTCGTCTACTGTCACATTTTCGGAAGGATTATAAAGCTTCGGTAATACCTCAATCCATTGATTCCATAGCTCACGAATGGGAGCAAATTTATCCGATAGTCGCCGTTCACTTCGAGTTAGTCTATTATCAAACCTTATAACTCTTGATATTTTTTTGAATGATTTTTGTGACATGGTTGCTCCGAATATGGGTCTACCTTTTTTAGAATCCCATAAACTTTCAGTACTTTCGTTATTTGATCGAAAAACACCAGCTAACAGGAGTAAACCTATGAATGCAAATAAATCCGTATTATCAATATCAGTCCATTCTTCATCAAATACACGTCTTCCCTCAATATTTGTGTAATACAAAATAGTGTGTATCAACGGAGGCGGAAAAAATAATTCAAAACTTGATCTTTCTACTTCTGTGATTCTTGAAGAAGAATATCTAGTCAATCCTGGCATCATGTTGATGATATTTTCTCTAGCGGCTCTTCCTTGACTGCTTCCAAGCGGTGTTTTGGAATAAGTTATTTGGCCATTCTTTGATATCATTCTTTCAGAAGGAACAAATGTACTTTCACTCTCACTAAAACTAGTGTTAGATGAAACAGCATTCTCCACATGATCCTCGAACTCTGAACACGGTTCTTCTTCATCGGATACTTCGTTCAAAAAGCTCTCAATCTCACTGTCCCTCATTTTCAAATGTAAAATAATACTCGATCGTGAAACACCAAGACGTTCTGTGCACTCAAAACTATGATACTGCTAAAGGTAATAACAACACATACACGAGTATGTGTTGTTATTACCTTTAGCAGTATAACTATAAAATGGCGGGTAATCCGATAACAAAAGTAACAGATAAGAGTTTTGTTTGTAAACACATAATTCAGAGGAACTACAATATTTTAATACGTATGGTCAATTTTGACCCGAGGACCAATCAAATATTTAAATTGAGCTCAAAACTTCAGAAAAAGTCATTAAATATCAAGTGTCAAATAAATATATTAAAAGAGAAAACTTAGTTTCTTTCCTAAAATGGGTCTTAATTGACCCGAAGATCGTATAAAGGTTAATTTGATGATGATGAATGAACAGTAGAATATATTTTTTCAGTAAATGTGTGGGGTTTTACTGAAACCTCCCCGTGGACTTCTTAAGAGAGTAGGAAAAAACAGCTTCCGCTGCTTTGTTACACTTGCCGACATTCTTGTACGTTTATAAACACTTAGTGGTTAATAATCCACCACCATTACACACTAATATCCACAACAACACAAATTTTAACAAGAGTAAGAAAACCACCAACGTAACGCTTTCCGTTCCTGCCAAAAAGTCATCAACGCATAACCTAAAAAATGTCAAACTTTACGATAGAACTGTCAGTTAGCAGTTTGCAACACTAGGGTTGTCCAATCCCGAAATATAAAAGGCAACGTTTGTATAAAGGGTTTTTTCTTGCATTTGTCTATGAGAAAACAACTAGTTAAAGTAATCAATATGATACAGTTAAAATACGACAGAAACACTAATTTAAAACTTGGCTTAAGCAATTACAATATTTCAGAAACATCAAAAACACAAACCTTAAAAAAAAAAAACAGAATTATGTAGATCCATTATTACATAATACACCAATTAGCCTAGCCCAAAGTAAGCACTGTAAGGCTTGTGTGATGGATACTAGGTTAACGGATAAACATACATATATGTTAAGTAATATAATATTCATAGAAATACCAACTGACCAAGCGTTGCTGTGGCTCAGTTATTATAATTTGCAATATATTTTTTAATTTAAATTTAAATGAAACCTATCCTATGTCCTAAATTGGAATAAAGCCAGCAAAATGAAAGCTTTGATCATAATCGGTTAAGTAGTTTAGAAGTTCTTCACCGTCAAACACTGTGACAGGGATTTTTGAAGTTATACTTCTTTAGGCGCGTTATGAAAAAAATATGAGAGTGATAAGATGCGCGCGCATCACTGTGACACAAAATTATCATGTTGAAGTCGGCCGCAAAAGCAACATAGAATGAACCAGCGGGATGAAGTTGGCCGCTAATTATGAATGTGTGTGTGTGTGTGTGTGTGTGTGTGTGTGATTTTAAATTATATATGGTAGTTAACAATAATTTATATAAAATTATAATATTACTTATCTTTGTTTAGTAACGATAAAGAAGTATAACTTCTTACGTGCGTACATAAAAACATCCATGGCTCAGATACAAATGTTCGTATAATAATAATAATAATTTATTTCACAATAACCCAGTGTTTACAATAGCATATAATTAGGAGAATTATGTTATCTAGGATTAGTTTTAATTTTATAAAGTCACAAAAACTTGTGCCCCCGACCCCGAAACTAGTAAAAATTGTATTAGGATCAGTGATTCTTCAAACGGATTTAACAAAACCACGCGACAGTGTTAAACAACCAGGAAGTGGATAGTTGAGTTAGGTACATAAAATACTTAAGATATAAAAAGAGAAAACTTATTTACTAAATATACACGAGAGGAGGATATGTTTGTTTGAGTGAATGTTTTTATGTTGTCTGTGATGTGTGAGTGTGTGTAATGAATACCACTGTTCTATATTTACTTTACATCACACAAACATCTGCTCCCTCCGTGACTCCATCAGGAATCCAAAACTTTCGGTACGTATGCAGGATGCAACGATAATAGTTTTACCAAACATTCGCCAATTGCCACCAATGTTGGCGAAATTCTCATCGATACCTTATTGATTGATACCATGGTGTTGTTATCTTGATCATTTCGTAGTAGTTTTGTAACATGACTTATGCAATAAATAATTTAAGCCAACTTTAATTCGATAGGCATTTTCACGGAATTGGGAGAATTGATTAAACAATATTCTAGAAGGTTTCATCGTTAAATATAAATATTATTAAATAAACAATTGAAAAGTACATTGCATTTATGTTTATATTTATTGCGTAAATAAAGCACAAAATAACGGCGATAACATTACCAAAAGACCCTAGAAAAAGTGAAAAAAATCTATAATAACCTAGCCGAGAATAAAAAAATAATAATAATATTTTTTTTTTATATGGTTTCTTACATTCACACTACTTAGCCTAGCCCAAAGTTAGCACTATAAGGCTTGTATTATGGACACTAGGGTAATTGATAGAGATACATGTATGATACATAGATTATTATGTAATATTTTTAAAAATGTATATAAAATACCTATGACTCAGTTACAAATACTGGTATTCAATACATTTACCCAAGAATGATTAAATGGTTGATTATGTAAAAAATGCTACACTTTTCTCATTTCGTCCTTATGGTATGGCATGGAATTTCTGTTCTGTACCAATAATGTCTTCAATAGGCTGATCATTAATAAAATATATTTAGTATTGATTTTAAGTTAAGGTTGTATAGTAAGTAGCCTTAGCGGCGGCTAATATATAACTTATACTGGGCCATAAGCCATAGCTGTAAGAAAGTGGGTGCGAAACCCAACTGAGCAGATTATCTGAATGTTCCCAACAAATCAGATTTTGTGATGTGAATACAAAACACACAAATGATTCTGTAAACAAGCATGATTTTATGCTTATCACATAAACATTTCTCTTTGCCAGGATTCGAACTTAGGACATTTGGCGCAAAGCCAGAATGGCTGCGTTGCAACAACCGATCGTACTTACGATGGCATGTACTCTTGTAGTAATTATTATTCTGTTTGGGGATGTCAATAGTATGTTGTTTGAATTGGTCTTATCAATAATAATATTAATGCTTTACAGAAAGCCGCCATATTTAGTACTAGCTGTTGCCCGCGACTTCGTCCGCGTCAATTTCTGTTATTATGGTTTTATTAGCGTAATATTATATAGCCTCGATAAATGGACTATTCAACACAAAAAGAATTTTCCAATTCGAACCAGTAGTTTCTGAGATTAGCGCGTTCAAACAAACAAACTCTTCAGCTTTATAATATTAGTATAGATAACCTGCCGTATAGCAAATAAAATTTATACAGATTGAGGAAAATACTACAACCCTACACCTCTCATCATAGATATCATTAAATTCCCACACCCTGTAGTTTAATTGGGCTAATCTCGTAATTAGAGGGTTAACCAGCTCAATATATGCTGCAAAAAGTAAATTTTTACGACACTAATGATAATATTTTTACATTCCTAGACCAGGTAACATTCTATAAGGCTTGTATTATGGATACTAAGATAACAGAGAGACACACATATACTTTACATAGATGCGTAATATTTATAGAAATATATATATAAATACCAAGAATCAACCAAATGTTCGTACTCACACAATCATATGCGCCTTTCGTTGCACCAAACGGTGGTGAAATTTTAATTTATTATTGTTCCATTCTCTGTCTCTACCACAGAGACGATTCTAGCGCTTTTTTACCAACCAACGATCAAATTCTGAAAAACATTTATTTGTTTCTAACCTTCCTTCTTCCAGGATGCATGACTTACCAAAAATTTCAAGTGGTAATTTTTGTTGCCTGAGTCTGTTTCCTGACACATAAAATGGAGGGATCTCCAAGTCGTGACTTGATAGGTATCTTCTAGGCGAGCGTGTCACATCCTAGGTGACACGCTGATAGTAAGCGCATCATCGCTTACCATCAAGCGAGATAGCGGTCAAACGTTTGCCTATTTACTACAAAAGAAATTACATTTGATGTATAAGTAGGTCGATGCAGTCGCTAAACATAAAGCTTCGCTAACACCATATATTGGAGCGGAGCGTAATACAAAAAATAAATAATGTTTAGTAAATTTTTAAATTCCTTAACCACTTGTCAGTCCGCTTCCGCGCACCCCACCCCTCTCAACAGTCCCAATGCTGCGTGAATTGTGAAAAAAAAAATGGCGGACTCTTAGATTAAAATGTTATTTTCTCGCTAAATAATGAAGAACTAAATAAGGGCCATACAAAAAATATAACCGTAAAGCTGATTAAATAAAGAATCCACCACAGAATATTTAGAGCTCAAAAATTAATCGTAATAAAAAAAACAATAGGCCACGTGAAAGTTTAATTATGGTAGCAATAGCTACCAAGCTACAAGTGGATAAGAATGAAAATTTTCAAAAAACGGGCGCTTTTTGTTTCAATGGGAAATCCCATAGAGCCAATTGTTATTTGATTATAACTATTTTATTTTTGCGAATTTCAAAATTAGAATTTCAAAATCTCCGTCACGATCTAGTCCTTACTGTGTTGATTCGATTCTACACAATAATATTAAAATCGGTTAAGAACTCGGGAAGTTAAAGCGTAACTGACGATCCATGGGAGCTCCGCTCCAAATAGGCCGAATTTATTAAAAAAACCCTTAATATTTCAAGGTGTCAAAAAATGTGACTATAATACTAAAGGTAATCGTTATACACCTCCCGTTGACAACAATATGGGCATACGTTTTAAAAATCAATTAATAAATATTCTTTATAGTACTCACAGGAGTACAAACACTAGGAGACGATCAAATGAGCGATTTCTTCTATGCAACCTTGGGATGAACAGCAAATAAATATAATGAATGATTTACTGCACTTAACTGTTCTGGATTCTTTGTTATATTTTTTTTTTCTGTTATATAATATGTATTAATATGCATTATTGTTAATTTAACATGCTGTGTACTTACACTTGGTGTATTCACATCGACGACCTTTTGGTGCAATGGTAGCGACCCTGCCTTTCGTACTGACGGTACTGGGTTCGTCCCGGAAGGGGCAGATGTTTGGGTGAGTACGAGCATTTGTACCTGAGTCATGGGTGTTTATATATATTCCAGTGAATAATACCTATTTATGCATCATATATGTATGTATACCCGTTACCCTAGTATCCATAACACAAGCCTTATAGTGCTTACTTTGGGCTAGGCTAATTGATAAATAGATATATTATTTATTTGCATCAAAGGCACACACATACAAACCCACATGAAAACAGCAAAGTGAATAAGAAAAAAAGAAAACTACAAACACAACTAATATACATAGCATTCTACTGACAAAGAGTGTCACAGCGATGCAAAAAGGCCAAAGCTCAGCGATATATTTGCACTAATAGAGTAAAACGCTGGTTTTCAGCTTTTGCCCGTAGTAAGACGCGAGGACCGGGTAACGAAACCGACCGTGCTCTCCACTATTATATATGTCAAAGATAAGAAATAATTAATATATCTGTTAATAATAACTGAAATAATAATGTATAATAAATAGTATGAAATGTATAAATATAAATAAATCAGATAAATACCAAATATATTCAATAAAATTGAATAATGGTATGAGAGTATAATAACTTCTAATAAAGAAAATGTATAATTAATAAACATGCACAATGTTACAAACAACAGTAACTGTTCGATACGATTTAGATACGATAACTAAACGCATGAGAACCATATGTTTTCCACCACTGAGAGAAACAACCACCAAAGCGACCAAGAGAACCTACTCGTATAAGCATACTTTGTTTTTGTTTGAATTGGTGTGAATGTAAGAAATATTATTATTATTATTTATGGATTATTTAATTAATATATGTACTTATAGTTATATTGTTATCAAAGCTATATATACAATTATATATAGCTTTGATAATAATCAGACAGTCTACCTAAAAATAAATAAATGAGACTATGATGAATGAAAAACACATGAATAAAAGTTAATAAACCACTTATTTATTCTAGTATATTACATAAATATAATACATATATAAATGCTGAATCATAGATAGGAAAGTAACATATAGTTTGAGTAAACCACTACATGGTCAGGTGATCTTATTGTGGTATTTTTCTGCGATCTCCAACCCGCTTGCCAAGCACGGAGATTATAAGAAAACTCCAAATTTTTGGGAGATATCTCCGACCAGCATCAGAGGACGTCTTTTGACTGTGAATACAATGATGTACAAATATTTAATAATAATAATAACAATTTTGATTTTACTACATACTTACATAAAATCAAGCCTTCTTCCCACAGTGGTAGGCAGAGATCACAGATTTCCACTTACCACGATCCTGACATACAGCGTGGCGCAAAAAGAACGCATGAATTTTGAAATGTTATAAGTTTGTTTATTATAATCATACAACATTTCTTTTAATACCAAAACAATCAGCAATCAACCCAATTTAAGAATTGGTCATTACGAATTCCAAAGCCCCTCATTAATTTTTAAAAATAACATCTGAGAGGTGGCGTCCTTCTGTGCGACTTCTTCTTGTGGGGTCACCTGAAATTCAAAGTGTACCGTCGAAAACCTCGTTCCATCGAAGAGTTAAAGACTGCAATACGTGAAGAAATTGCTGCTGTACCACAGGACACATTGACAAAGGTTATGGAGAACTTTGAAGAGAGACTTTTAATGTTTATGAATGCAGAAGGACGCCACATCTCAGATGTTATTTTTGGCATTCACAATGACCAATTCTTAAATTGGGTTGATTGCTGATTGTTTTGGTATTAAAAGAAATGGTGTATGATTATAATAAACAAACTTATAATATTTCAAAATTCATGCATTCTTTTTGCGCCACCTTGTACATCTCTCACTTCTTCCACTCTCATCAGCCTTTTCATACAAGCTTGTCAGTTAAGGGTACTTTTACCTGACCATTTTCAAGACATCCTCCATTATTATTGTATTGATATGATCTCTTTCTCTTTACAGTGATACCACAGACTTGCCGGTACCGAGGGGCGAGGTATCCTTGTGGTTTGAGTATATCATGCGTGCTTGGAGGAGGGAAGCCATTGGATCTGTGCTCTGGCGGCATGATCTGGGCTTGCTGTGTCGACAGGGATACTACAGAAAGACCCAGTGAGATCGCGCCTGTTGTGCATAACGCAAGTAAGTAATTGACTTGGAAATTTTCAGGGAGTGTTCTTTGAGAAATCAAATTCATAATTGTCGAAGTAATCTGATATTCTTTTCTTTATTAAATATCCTAACTTTAATTTGTAGATTTATATGTATTTCCATAGAAATTTCGACGAAATCGTGCATGGGAGAGAAGTGGTAAGCTTATAATTTTAATTAAAGATAATTAGTAACAGTTGTTGTTATTCTAAATAGTTCATTGTTACGTTGAATTGTTAGTTCATGAGATTTTTAAATGAAAATTTCTCAACTACGTTCGTCGCTTATTTCGACAATCGGGAGTTTGCTTTCTTACAGAATACAACCTGCGTATACTGGTCTGAATTTTTATTGGTTGATACACCAAAAGCTTATTTAATTACTCGATATCGTCAGCGTAAAATATAATAAGGGTGGTATGCTACTTATCCAAGCAGTTTGTTCAAGTCACACTGAATAAACAGCTTTTTATTCATTGCATTCGCATTGGAGGGTTTCATTCAATATCGTACGAACTCTCAACTTTGATCAAAGATTTATGATTGCTAGATTTACGACTTCAGTTATCGTCTTTTGTTTTTTGGCAAGCAATTCATAAAGGATATTTCTGCCAGTTTCAGTTTTGCATATGTTTTGCGCTATTAGCATTTAATAAAAAAATCGACATTATACATAATTAAAAACTTTATAACTCATAAAAAAGTATATTTACCATTTTCTTAAGTGTTTGTATTTTTTTTCTGAATGATTTAAATTCAATTGTCACGAGTAACAACATCCAGATTGCGACAAAGAGAAACTAAAATAAATGCTTACTGTAATACATATATTAATAATCTCTGGTGCAAAGAAAATTTGGACTAATTTATTGGATAAGTAACATGAGATCCCTTGAACTTGTTTCTAAACTTGGACAAAGACTGTATTTTTATTTTTATAAAAATTGGATAAGTGGCATACCTCCCTTATGGATCCCTGTATTAACTATCAGAATCTATGAATCTATAGAAATCGATACATCATACGATATCGAGTATCGACTGACTAAACACGCACTTAAGTCTCTGTGTTCTCATGAATGTTAGTGTTGTGTCTAATTAATTTAATATAAATACATACATACTACACACCACATGATGTCTTACAAAAGTTAAATAATCCCAAATTACAGGCTAACTGTGTCAATAAATATCCGTATAAAAGAATTGTATAGTCATTTATCGTGTTAATTTTTGTTATAAAATCACAACCAACACAACGAAATTATTTAAGAAAAAAATTATACATACCATCCAAGTATTTATAGGTATATTATTTTGTAGGACTTATAAGTTAGACTTACTGTATAGTAGCGATGTGCCGAGAGATTTAAGTACAATCGGTAACAGACTCGACAGTTCTGGACTCGAGTCAACATCGAATACCAAACATAGAACTCGAGTGCTGGGCTCGAATCGCGCAATCGAGTCATGATTCGAATAGGTACCGTACAAACTGACCCGTGTCGACTCGATCCAAAAAACCATCGACTCGGCATATCACTACTGTATAGCCGTTAATTTCTCAATAAATAAATAAATAATAAATACAACCAAAAAATAAAACCAAACGACTCCCCTAGAGGCTACGTTACGGGAGCAGATTTTAACGAAGCTACTGACGAATAGTGTTATCACTACTGGGCTCCATAGAACTTTAGATTTTAAGTAGTATAAACTTGTTATCGTACACTGTTTGCACAGAAATTGAAACATACTTCTTCGTGCATAAAGATGGTGAAGAAAGGAAGGTGTGTCTATTTTATTCACAGACGAGACGCCAACGTTAAATTTATTTATCCATCTTCTGTAAAAATTAAGAGTTGTTGTGTTTTCAGTATAAAATAAAGTAGCTAACGGTATAATTTTGTAAAGTTTTATAAAGAAAGTAATTTTTTTATAATTTTTAAAGTAGATCCACAGGATTTTTTTTCTATTTACGTGATAGATTCATGTAAGCTGCGTCGCAGTGGCGTAGTTAATAAACCTTTTTTTTGTTGACGACTCCCCTGGAGTAATCGTTTGGTCGTGTCATTGTCTTTATTAATATTTATTTGTCGTGAATAAAATGACACTGAACTATACTATTCTTATTAAACGATTATTAGTTACATGGCATAGACATAATCATAATATTTAAATGAGGTGTCATTTAATAATAATGATCCGTACATTCACACGGCTTAACGTAGCCTAGAGTAAGCATTCTGAGACTTATGTTATAAATATTAGGATAAAAGATAGACTTATATTATACATAAGTAAGGAATATTTATAAAAATATAAAAATACTGTATACCCAATTTCAATTACTCTTATTAGGTATACAAAAGTCTATCAAAAAGCCAAACCGTTATTTATTTCAAAACAAATTATATTTGATCCTGATAAGCTAAATAGATCTACCCAATTCAAATGTGTTGAAATGACCCTGAATAACAAAGGTGGTTAATATTACAAATAAATAAAAACTTTGATTGATAATATTCTTAAAATTATGATTCTTAAAACTGGTTACTTTTTAGAGGAGGAAATATATGAGTTATTTTTTTTATTCACCTTTACTCTTCAAATTATATGACTAATTAGCCGGAACAAACAGACGGACAGACAGACAAAAATTATAAAAAATGTTATTTTGGTGTATGTACCGCATATATATTCATATGCATGTAGTAAAAAACGTTTATTTCAATATTACAAACAGACACTCCAATATTATTTATATGTATAGATAAGTAAGTAATCACTATTGAATTGTAACAAAACTTTGGTTTGATCTATTTCGCATTACACGGTCCGATTCAAAATAGGTTTTAACCTATTATAGAATATTCGTAACTTAAATGGGTCTTAAACGAAAATTACTACTTACTCGCAAACATATTTTCAACGTTCGAACCATAAACAAACCATAATCTTTGGTCATTCTTTTTTTAATTTGTCACTGTCACTGTGTTTAAAAAATTAAAAGTAGCGCACCTATATCACTTTTCAAAGGATGTTCAGTTTTGATAAATCGATTAGGGTACATATTCAATTTTATTTATTTATAATAGGGATAGTACACAGCACAAATAGCATTGCTTATAATTTTTTTTACATTTAATTTTGTAGGCCAATTACGACTATCCAACGATTTACAAATTCGAACTCGAAATATTGAAGATATTATCACCATAACTATATAAAATTTTTAGTATAGATAACATTCCGAATCACAAGAACAATAATGAAAACAAAACCAAGTTAGAAAAAAAAAGTATTGATACCCAAGGGAAGCCTTACTCATACTACAGCGGATATTAATATTATTTTATAAATTAAATTACATACATATTGTATAGTAATACTACAATACATACATACAACTTTAGGTAATAGAAATCATGAGCAATATGAAATAAATAAATGTATATTATGTATAAATGATACTATTGATACCTAGTGCCAAAAAAATGAGGAAAACAATAAAAAGGATAAACACTGGATCTGATTCTCGTACTCAATACATATAAATAATCTTACATTTTTACGATCAATCTTTTTAGAATTCTTAGAAAATTTATATTTATATTGTTAAGCACAAAGAAATAACTACAGAAACAGCACAAAGAAATACTTTGCTGAATCGGTCACCTCAAGAGGATGGAGTAAGATCGTTAACGTCGACCCAATTTCCGAACTGGTGATAAACTCAGTAGTTTTTAGTAATCGTAGAACTAAATAAAATGCAAAACAAAATAATCTTGATTTACCAGTTAAGAATGTGCCCGATTAAAATTTTGTATTCATAGAAATACAGGTACAAATGTTCGTATTCATCACACAAACATCTGCCCATTCCGAAACTCGAAAATAGGACCGCGCCGCGCCGGTGCAAAAGTCAGTACCGCTACCGTTGCACCAAACGGTTGTCAAATGAATTAACAGTTCAAAATCAATTGTTTTACATTTAAATTAATAAAAACTCGCCATTTTCACACCGTGACAGTAGCAATACCTTAATATTCCATAACATCAGTATACAATGTAGGTCACGAATATAGAAAATGGTCTCTATTCTTGAAAGCAGAAGGTTAAAAGTGCGAATTCATTACACGTCTCGTATTACGAAACTTGACGGCATAATGCATGAATGCAATACACTCTCTCTTAGGCGCACACGTTAAGCGATAGCGGTTTTTATATTCTTTCAAACTTATATTTACACTTACAAGTTTTTGAAGTGAAAACTTCGTTAGCATCGTTGTGATTTGAAAGTAGCGATGTGCCGAGAAATCGAACGTAAATGAAATTAATAAAAAAATGTATCATGAGGCTATTATCAATGTTCAATTAAGAAAAATCATTTTTCCTCTACATTTTTCTCTCCATCGCATTATAAATATGAGGTTATATAAATATCTTGAAATAAATTTCTTTATTCTCTTACATAATGTAGTCGTTACTTGTTTATATTTGGAAACAGCGATTGATAAGTAAATAAAATCAGATTTTCTTAGTAAAAGAAAAAATGCATGTGTGCAATTCACACTAAGTAGAAGTCAAACCTTGAAAAATAATACGTACATGTTTAAAAAAAACCCCCGGTTGTTGTGAAGTCTTCTCTCAAGCTTTGTACTACACATGCACACACAAACACGTATTAACACACGTACATAATGCTTCCTATCTCATTTTCTCCTACGTTAAATCTTATGAATTTATGTGTGTCTCTCTTTACTGTCGCTTTTTCGTTTCAAAGAGACACTGTATAATTCTTCCTATGTCATTTTCTCCTACGTTAAATCTTATGAATTTATGTGTCTGTCTCTTTCTACTGTCGCTTTTTCGTTTCATCGACTTTTAAATCACAACGATGCTAATGAAGTTTTCACTTTAAAAAATCATATAAGATAGTATCGAATAAAAAAATCAAAAACGTGTACGTTTTATTAAACGTGGACATAAGCAAGGCATAGCTATAAATATATGGAGTAATATGAATACATTCGGAAAGATTTGCCGGTCCGCTAAGCCCATCACTTAAACACCCATGATCACAAGTTCACGCGCTGATTGTTCCAAGACGCACGTTAATACTAGACCTCGCGTTTCCGGGCTTGTTCATCTTACCGCAATTTTGTAATACACCGTTATATATAACTTCACACTTTCACGGTTTTGCTGAACTCGATAATTTGGCCGTTATTTTTGGACATATTGTTTTCGTAAAGGAATAATTTGCCGTTTAAACGGTATATGATTTTTGATATACAATTCACGGTATGGCAACTAGGAACTGTTGTGTTTTTGACAGTAATGCATAAATTGTTATTTATAACTTACAATATTATCTTTTTATATACACAAATGAATTGCAGTTTATTGGTCTTGCAAACACTCAAAAAGTAATCGATAAATTGCATCAAAACTCTGGTTTTAGACGTAAATCAATTTAAAACACAGCTGCATAAATTAGCTCCTTTCACATACGTTCTATGACTAGGAGAAATTCTTTTATATGAGACCATAATGATTAATAAATGATTTATTGACATTATTTATATTCTGTTATTATTGAAAATGTAATGTTTCTTATTATTTTATTTTTAATCGAATATAGTGTCTACATATTTAAAAATAGGAATATATTTTGCGTGGCATCTTAATGGCTAAACATACATCTGTACTTTATCAGTATATAAGAACACCTTACTACCATGTTTATTGGCAAATAAATTATGTTATATTTTGTTGTTGTTGTCGACGAGTTACTTGCGCCAGTTTTTCTTGTCAGTTAAAAGACGAAGAATAATTTTTGGACGATTAAAAACCACTTCCAAGTACTTATAACCCGTCTGTTCAAAGCAAGGGTGAATAGGCAACTTCCGGGTTAGCTCGCTTCATCGTAAATCCTATCTTGGTCCCTGGGCTTGATTGAGATAAAGAGTTATCCCATTTAAAGTATTTTTAGGGTTCCGTTCCTCGAAAGGAAAAAACGGAACCCTTATAAGATCAATTTGTAGTCCGTCCGTCCGTCTGTCAAGACCCTTTTTCTCAGGAACACGTGGACGTATCAAGCTGAAATTTATATCAAATACTCAGGTCTACTGTCCCTTGGAGCTATGAAAAACTCAAACTTCTAAGCCAACGCAATCAAAAGATACAGCCGTTTATGCCACAAAATTCCGTAAATTTTCGACACTCGCAAGGGAATCAAAACCTACAGGGTACTTCCCGTAAACTCAGAATCTTGAAATTTGGTACAAAGCAACGTCTTATAGCACAGATAAAGGAAGAATTGCGAAAATCGTAAATTTTTAGTTACATCATATAATAAAAATATTTTACGGAACCCTCGGTGCGCGAGTCCGACTCGCACTTGGCCGGTTTTTTTAAGAAAATAATAATTATTTTCGTTTATTCTATCCTGGAACGTATCTTATAACCGGCTTCTGCATTTTCAATGACTTTAGGAAAGCGATGTCACTGGTATTTTTCATTTATATGTTTGAAGAATGGAGTGTGGAGGTCTTGCGATTCTGTGCAATAAGAGGATTTACAGACAATATTACTGCTGCCTCAGGTTGGCAGGTGAATGATGCGACTGGTGTAACATTCATTAATGATATCATAAAATAATTTTGTTTTTTTTTTTTGGATTATGTATGGTGACAACGTATTATATTGTAAATGTCGTTACTTCTGTTAAAGCTGACGAGTTTCTTGCGCCCATTCTTCTTGTCAGTTAAAAGACGTCCTGAATGGGTTGTAGGTAAAAATGTTGGACGATTCAAAACAACTTATTTTTAAGTGCATTTGAATAAAGTTCTTTTCATTTCATTTCATTCATACAAGATCCCTAGCCGTGTTTCTTATGATTTCTTCTCGGTGATCTGACGTAGATTACAAAGCTATGTGTTAGCTGTCTGCCTTTCATTTAATGCATCTTAAATGCTTATCTTTATCATACATTGCTATGTAGAGACGTGTTAAGAAGTGTAATGCGGAGTCTGGGTATGCAGGCAGAACTGATGATCTTAAGGGCGACAGTCGAGTAATTTCCATCACGTATTAAATGTTAAACCACTTTCTATTAAGCAGACAACTTTCGAAGTTCATAGAAAATATAAAAGAAGGTAGTTTGCTTACATAAACACATACACTGTAAGCCCTCCAATCTCTGGTACTTAATCTTTTATTACAAAATCGAGATGTAAGTGAAATTCAAGTGAAAGTCACAAAATATCAAGTTCGTTGAAGCGTTACCTACCACTGTTACTAAGCTCTTGAATCGAGATTGTACGTACTTCATTCAGCAATTATAGTATTAGAAGGGGTAGTTATCGTCTAAATCAAACTCGTCAGAAAAAAATTGCTGCTTATAGCTTTAACGTAAACATACCAATAATATTTTAGTGATTATAATAATTAATTTAATATTAAATGCATTCAATTTATAACTGTGAAGCAAAATATGATACTTCTTATAAATAATCTATAATCTATGATCACAAATTTGTTGTTTATCTGTCCGCTCTTTTTCCATAGCAACGCGTTAACCGCAAGTAGTTCGTCTTCTAGACGCTAGATGGCGCTAACGGAAAAATATTTAATAATAGAAAAAATTTAAAGAATATTATCCACCCGTGCGAAGCCGGTACGGGCCGCATGTTATAATAAAGATTTCTTTGAATAGTTTTATTTTCAAGGATTTTCCGAATTTTGCATTTTATTTAGTCACTAGCTTTCCGCCCGCGGCTTCGCCCGCGTGGAATTCGGTTATATTGCGGTATAAAGCACAACTATAAGAAAACTTCTCATTCCCACGGAAAAATCTACGCGATGTAACGCTGGATACAATTAGTTGTTAAACCAAAACTGAATGGTACACTATATTATATGTTTTCCCTTGTGGAGCAAAAACATGCAGATTTTGGGCACTGGAAACCCGGGAACACGCTACATAGAGCTGACCATGCGAAAAACAATGTTTTTCCAAGTGTACTCCAGCAACCCTTAGAGTTTGGCCTTGTGCTTCCACCCACAGCCAGCGCCATCTATCGAATACCTCAATAACTAAATAACGTAACTAATACTTATACCAATTAGTAATTCGTTGACTTTAGCGATTTCAGGATAAGTAGATGTAAAAAAAACAATTTAGACGATAAAACAAATTGTACGTCATCCCTCGGGAATTCCTCATTTTCGGGGATTCATTATCGTATCATTTAACTTCTAAATTTACATGTTTATATTCGTTTGCAATATTTTACCTTGTTTTAAACGACACACAGCGCCATCTACAATCCATCCATCAAGCAAACAATATTTTTGTTTTTCCTCGGGAATATCAATTTTTTCCAGGATAAAAAGTACCCTATTATTTAATCCGGACTTTTATCTTTACGTCTGCAAAATTTCAAAGCAATCGGTTCAGTAGTTACGGCGTGAAAGCGGAACAAACAAACAAACAAACTCACTTTCCGATTTATAATATTAGTAAGGATATTTGCTTACTTTTTCGGTGTCCATAAAAATTATTTAATTTCAATAAGAAGATCTATTAATAGGATTGCTATTGCGATTTGATAATGGTTGACATGCTGTTGATTACACTGACAGCAGCAGCGCGTCAACCTACCACAGACAATATATTTTTTCTTCAATTGACCGAGTGACTGTGAGTATTCCTCAGCTGAAAATAGACATATACGAAACTGTAAAATTTTGCCAGTTTCATATGAAGTACTGTCAAATGTTGACAGTTTTGTACTGGTTATTACTGGTATTTATTACTGTTATACATCTATCTAAAACAACTTCCATGTGTTATATCAAGCAAAAAAAATGTTACATGATTATTTCCGACTTTATTCATTACTTCCTTTGCTGTTATTTAATGGTACAAAGCAAAGTATGTTATGTACACATTGTATAAGGAATCTAATACATGTAGATATAAGACATTAAGTAATATGGATCTGTAATAATAGTTATTCAGTTTATTTGCCATATTTTTGAAAAGCATAATATAAAAAGGCATAATATAATATAACTTTCTGGCTGGTAATGAATAAACAATCTATGTCTATAACTAAATAGCTATGTATACCGATTTATGCTTTTAGGTGGTATACTAAGTGCGAAATTATGCGTTGCGATAAATTAATATGTAATGACTATCTAATTATAGGCATAAAATTTTTTTCTCATAATTTTGAAAGCCAAAGTTTTTGTTGCCTAAACTTAAAAAACATAAAATTTATTTGTCATAATTTTAAAAGACATATTTGTCATAATTTTTAAACACAAAAAGTTTACTTATAATATTATTCAAACATAAAGTTTGTTTGTTATAATTTTGAAAGGCATACATTTTTGCCTTATTATGAAAAAAATAAAATTTATTTGTTATAATTTTGAAAGACAAAGTTTATTTGACATAATTTTGAAAAACATAAAGTATGTCATCATTTTAAACATACAGTTTGTTGTCTTAATTTTGAAAGGTATATATAAAGTTTATTTGTCCTAAGAAAGGTATAATTTTAACAGGCTCTTTAATATTTCTTGCTGCAATTTTGTAATGGAGGTAAATAAATATAAAAAAATACTTAATATTTTATGGCTGTAGCGGTGTTTCCTTGCCGTTTGATACTAGCGGCTCACTATATTTTATCAGATTATTTACTTTTTCAGTAAAAAAATACTAAGCTATGCCTTATGTGCTATTGTATATATGAACGTAAAATTATTATATTGATAAGCCTTCAATACGAAGTCAATGTCCAGATGATAAACAAAGAGTGTCTTTTAAAAAATGAAATAAAGCTGTAATTTCGATATCTATTCTAAAGCATTATATGACCGAAGATTTTCCCATATGTAAATACACAAGTACTTATTCTCATACATTCTGCATACTCTTACACAAAATACAGATTAACTTATAGAATTATTGTAATATGAACGAAGATTTTGACTCAAGTAAAAAGTAAAGGGGCTAAGTTTAATTGATGTCGAAAAACTTGCCGTTTTAAAATAATTTTATATACACGCCGAAATTATTGTCTTCGTTTTTCCATAGCAGATTTATCTTTCGATTTAACCTACATACGTATACTGTCAAAAACACCCACTCAAGATCTCAAACAAATACATATTAATAATATCTCATCCAAGTTTTGTGTAGCGAATGCAGCTCGCTTTTAGGGCTCAGGGCAGTGGGCTGTGTTCTGTTAGTTGAATTACTGTAGCTTATCACGTTTTTGCTGATGTAATTTAATTTGAAAACAAAAATTTTTTTTTTTTTTTTAACATAAGTCTTACGCTCTTACTATTGAGGAAACAGAAAAGAAGCATTTTTTACAGATATATTTATTAGTTAGACCTATACTGTCACACTTCAATACATAACTAATACATAATTAACCACAGGTGATCTAATAGAACTCATCGGGTCCTTCCCGCATGAATCCTACGACTATCAAAATACAAACCAATACGAGGAACCGATCATCATCTACACAGACTCAAACCGGCCAAAACCGCACCGCCCGGACTCAGACCACAACCACCTAAAACCGGTTTCTAACCGCCCCAAACCGGATCACAACCAACAAACAGACTGGAATTATAATCAAAACAACTACTTTCATGTCAAACCTTCGTACCATGAAAGTACTACACAAACAGAATACACACCCAACGTCAATGATGGTGATGATTATGTTCCGGTCTTAACAAACGGTCACAAGCCTCAGAGACCGAGTTACCCGGGTGAGATGTATTTGTTTACTTATAAAGAAAATAAAGATTAAACTCAAGCGCCATAAAGTTTAAACTATCTTAAAGATAGATTTTTGTTGGGGGTAGATCTTTAAATTTTACTAAGTAAAGTCATCGTTTCTAGATTCAAACCTTAACGGTTTTAATCTAGTCTGTATAAAGTATTCTATATTTAAAAATAGATGTTTCTAGCATTGGTTTAAAAGTAAATAGACCATCAATAAAATTTTATCTTCAATAGAATTTTCGCATTATTGTTAATTAATTAGAAAAAAATATAATCATTCAAAATATTATTTATATTAAAAATTAGTATTTTATTTGTTATTTTACTAACCACTTTAATTGCACCTGCAAAATATTTTCGAGTAATTTTAAAAATAGTTTGCTAAAAGATACATCTATTTAATATTTACTAATTTGAGTAAACTCCTTTATACTTTGTAAACATGTGGATAACGTCTTTGGTTCTACGTGTAATTACATTATTGCCGTTAATATATAACTGTTCTCCCAAATAAATAATATAAAATTCCTTTCTTATGACAAGTTCAATGTTTAAATAAAATTTCAAGCAAATTTTTTAAATCAATTTAGATCATTTGAATTGAGGACAGTAAACTATTATTTTGTTTCGATATGGGATTTTAACAGTGTTCCTGTTCAATAAATTTAGGTTATAATTCAAAGGGGATTAGGAAATTAATAAGGAAAAACATCGTATATCTAATATATCCCTTAAATGCTTAACAGGTTTGTTCTCTATTTGTAGAAAAAAATGTTATCTGAAATAAATATGGCGCTCGAG
Organism: Calamotropha paludella; assembly: GCA_927399485.1. Classification (NCBI taxonomy): domain Eukaryota; kingdom Metazoa; phylum Arthropoda; class Insecta; order Lepidoptera; family Crambidae; genus Calamotropha; species Calamotropha paludella. The sequence goes on along the minus strand of OV656830.1, from coordinate 6,809,072 downwards.
TTTTCTCTCACAGTTTTGGCTATATCTTTCTCGCTTTTCAATTGCACAGCATTTTCGTAGTTTTAAAAACGGTCTTGGTTTTTAGTTCGTAATCATCACGCACCATTTTTGTACAGCATTAGCTTTAAGGCTTAACATATCGAAATCCTTTGCCTTTACAAAGGTCATGAAGTAAGTAATATTGTTGCTTTTTGGCAAAGAGTTTTGTTATGTTTTCACATTCACACACAAATCAGATTGATATATTTTTTTTCAGTTGTCACACTTTTCAATTAGCTCTATGTAATAATTTAATTCATATGTTTGTGTATAAAATTGTATATTTTTGAAAGCGCTGAATTTTTCTGCTTGTCTGCATTTCTCGTCTAAAATAAACCGATGAAGGCATTTTATGCAGGCTTGATCAGTTTTAAATAAGATTTTTTTACATGACTATACAATTGGGAGGTGATGGTGGAACTTTGCTACCAATTAGTTCAGATGATATTTGGTGTTTATTTTTTTATTATTATTTTTTTATTCTAACAGTAGAGAGGGTTACAATACTTTCATGTACGACAATGGATGTTTTTCAAATATTTTTGGCCGGTATTTTTAAACCACTGTTTGCAATTTTCTACTAATTATATTTTGTAGATACGAAGATCATGCTGGGAATAATTATTTCTAACACGATCACGTTGAAACTGATCAGTATATCTAACTAGATATTACGAAAATTCAAAACAGGCTAAATAAGAGCTTCGGCGTGCTCGTACATTCATTATGATATGTGAATTTTTACAAAATCAAATAAAAAAAAAGTTTTTATTTATTGTTTAAAAACGCTTAATGGATATAGAGATATGTTGCTGGCAGCTTAGCGATCCTTTTTTTGTGATTCTGAAAATATTTTTATATTCTGTATTTTTGTATTACTTTCATTTTTGTTCCTCTTTTTTATAAAATCAATTATTAAAATAAATATTACTAATATAATAATTTCATATTTTTCATTTATTTCGGGCAGAGCCAATGGAAATGCTTTTTATAAGTTAATATCATTCCGTCTAATGTCCGGCAGAATAGAATAACATGAACCCTTCACACTTCAAAGTGTTGTTAGATGCAACTGACACTGAAAAAAATCCTCTTAAAACCCGCAAATTGGTAGCAGCTTCTTCTAATTATTTCGAAGCATATAAATTATGACTAAATCCGTCAACTTAAGGGAAATCTTCTTTACAGTAGTGTTTCTACTGCTGTAAATATAATTCACTTTCTCTTATTTTGTCTATGACTATAATTTATTTATCTATACTAATATTATAAAGAAGTAAAGTTTGTGTGTTTGTATATTTGTTAAATTGTAAGGGGTAATCTCGGGATCTACTGAACCGATTTTAAAAATTCTTTCACCAATAGACAGGCACATTATTGCTGAGTGTCATAGGCTATATTGAATGCTAGAAAAAATTTAAAGAATTTTGTCCACCCGTGCGAAGCCGGGACGGGCCGCTAGTGTATTATATTCTCATTGTTCCATCAATCAATTAAATCAAATGGCTTGGGAATTAATAATGTAGGAGTTGGTCGCCCCTAATATATTATTAGCAATTCGTTTATTTTATTTTATTATTTTTATAGGTTGCGGTGAACACTACACTCGTTCCAATCGCATCGTCGGAGGTCATTCTACCGGTTTTGGCTCCCACCCTTGGCAGGCAGCGCTGATCAAGTCAGGGTTCTTAAGCAAGAAGTTGGCGTGTGGAGGAGCTCTTATTTCGGACAGATGGGTCATCACAGCGGCTCATTGTGTTGCTACGTAAGTTTGTTTTTCATATTTATGGTTACTTAGTACAAATAAGTGCTGGAGCCTTGGTTTAAATTATAAAAATTCAAGAAAACAAAAATAATATTTATAATATTAATAATATTCACAACTATTTCACTAAAATGAGCCCACTTTTGGCTCTTATCAGCTTATGTTGATACCGATAGAGTAACAGATAAACATACATAAATGTCACATAGATATATTAATATTCATAATTTGTTTTATAAGAGATTATAAATTAATATTCATAATCATCATCATATCAGCCGTACGACGCCCACTGCTGGACATAGGCCTCCCCCAAGGAGAACTATATAAATACTCTTAGTACAGTCAATATGTAAGAAAAAAATTCGAACTCTCCGAAAAATGACAAACCAGGATTCGACGACGCGAATCGTTAGGGGGGCAAGTAATAAACTTAATGTCAGATTTCCGAAGTCATCCCTCCTGCTGTTTTTGAGAAAATCCAAAATTTTTTTGAAATGCATTTATCTCAGCAAGTATAAGTTCTAGCGACCCGTTTTTTTTTAAATTAAAGAGGACACTGAGGACTCCATTTTCTTTCATTGAAGTGACGTCATCCGACTTTAAATGCAAAAGCTAGGTGGCGCTAAAGTTTAAAAAAAGTGGATTTTTGCTATTTTCATTATGAAATAACATTTTTTTTTGCAATAATGTTAATGAGAAAGTTGTTTGTCACAAAATTAGCTACAACTTTTATTTAAAACTTTTTTTCATAAAACCCACCGATAGGGTTCATAATTTATGTATTATACTTTGTCCAATGTAGGATGATACTTTTGACAGGTGTCAATTCCTTATTGCTACGTACTAAGGTTGCGTTTGTTTCCTTATGTTTGGCTTGACATAGCAAAAGCAACTTTATATCCTCTATTAAGGTGTCAACTGTCAAAAGTATCATCCTACATTGGACCAAGTTTAAGTTCTATTAATATGTTTGTTTCTGGTATAATGAAAAATGTTATCGACGGCGAAGTGCCTATAACACATAACTGCTAATTTCAAAATAATACACAAGCTGAAGAAAAACGTTTAATATCTTGACAATTTAATAATTTGTTAAAAATTTGTTTATTTATTTTTTAACTTGATGCACTTCGGTATTTAATTTAAAAACAAAAAAGTGAATTTCTCGACTAATTTCAGTTAGGAGGTCTTGGCACTTCGCCGTCATATATTATACTAGCTTTTGCCCGCGGCTTCGCCCGCGTTAAATTCGGGGTAGCACTGTTCCCCTTTCCTGAACACAGAAGAGAACTCGGAACAGAATTTTACACGTTATTTATTTTATTTCAACACTGCCATCTGTTATTAATTTTTGAATTAAGCAATTAAACCTATCGTGAACATAATATACAATAAACATATCAGCGCCATCTATCGGAATCCATGAGTTACACTTATTTATGTTTATAATGTTTATTTTCTCAAAAGCTGATTGATATATGGTAAGATTTAATGTTTTTCATATTGTTTCATTTAATTCGTTTTAATTAAATTATTTTACGTCAATTCGTCGTTCCGTTTTGCCGTGAAAGAAAGACAAACAGACAGACACACTTTCCCATTTATAATATTAGTATGGATTATCATTTATTATCTACTAATGCATTTTTTTGAATGAATTGCAATTCATGAGAATTTCATTGACTGGTAAGAAACAATATTAGTATGAAGTTGTATCAAAGTTTTATTATGATAAAAAATAAGGTCAAAAGATGTCTTGTTGGTACATCTTTCGCTTGGCAAGAACGAAAGTCCCTACTGGAAACGTCTGTATTAAACATTGACTAATAATGGTATTATTTTCCTTTCAGAACACCAAACTCCCAGCTACGAGTACGCTTAGGGGAGTGGGACGTGCGGGACGCGGGAGAGAGATATTCTCACGAAGAATTCGCAGTACAACGCAAGGAGGTTCATCCGGCTTATGAACCGGCTGACTTCAGGAATGACGTGGCTTTAGTGCAACTCGATCGGGGAGTTGTGTTCAAACAGCACATAATACCAGTGAGTTGTGTTTCCTTTTCCTTCTTAAATAGAGTAAGGAAAGTGTTCAAGATTTTTTACAGGCACGAACAGTTCACCCAGCTTATAAGTCATGCGTCTTTCACAGTGGCTTAGTAGATCTTGACCAGGGGTTTGTGTTCAAGCAGCATATTTCACCAGGGAGTGGTTTTTCTTTTCCCTTCATGCGTAGTATATGGAAAGTGTTCAATAATTTTTACAGAAACAAAAAGTTCATCCGGCTTATAAGCCATGCGACATGTTCATAGTGGCCTGTACATCTTGACCGGGGATTTGTGTTCAAGGAGCATATATCATCAGGGAGTGGTCTTTCTTTTTCCTTCAAGCATAGATTAAGGAAAGTGATCAAAAAAATTTACAGGCACGTTTGAGTTAAAACTTCGGCTGTTGTATGTCATTCAGTTGTTCTGTTTGCTTTTCCCAGGTTTGCTTACCGCAAAAGCAGATGAAACTAGCCGGCAAAATGGCGACTGTCGCTGGCTGGGGAAGAACCAGGCACGGACAGAGTACTGTCCCATCTGTACTACAGGTAATTTTATAATGTAATTCTTTTTTGTTTTATCAAAAGACAATGTGTCTTAATAATTTGCACGACCACGTCAATTTTGGCGAGGGGGCGAGATTTTTAGATAGCCTAGTGTAGTGGTTTTCTAGATGGACGGCATCTCCCACGAGGGAGTCTCCGAACCAGCATAGATTCACTACGGCGCTCCAGCCGGATAGAGAGCACGGGGTGACATAGGGCGCCTCTACAAGCTCGTAGGATTTTAAAGTCAGTGCACAACACGTTTTTTAGACGCGCCGTCGACGTGCGCTTATTTCGATACAAACGCGATACTCCCACAAATCAAATGCAGCTTGACCCTGAATATGTAGGTGTTTAAATATCTACCTTTGAAGACCTGCATAAATTAAGTCTCGCGCTTGAATCGGTACAGACACAATAACGCGCACTTGTATCCATTCAAACACGTTAAAAATGCTCTGTATCCATTCAAACACGTTAAAAACCCCCGTTGGCATCGCGCTTAGAAAACACAGTGTGCATAGGGCCTATAATAATTAAATACTATAGAAATAAACGTAGTTGGTTAGATTTGGTTAAAATAATAATCCACATAAATTTATTAAAATTTTTAGCGAGATTTTTTATTTGATATTTGTTTTATTACTTTATAGGAAGTGGACGTTGAAGTGATTCCAAATGAGCGGTGCCAGAGATGGTTCCGCGCCGCGGGAAGAAGGGAAACCATTCACGACGTGTTCCTCTGCGCTGGTTATAAAGAAGTGAGCATTTGTTGTTCAAGTATTTTTTGTTATATATCGACTTATCCATAGAACAGAGTTCGATGGGATCATGTGATCATGACTAGTTTTTTAGCTAAATGAGACCTTATCTCATTAAATAAAATAAAAAAATCGACTTATCCATAGAACAGAGTTCGATGTGATCATGACGCAAAAACTAGTTTTTTTAGCTAAATGAGATAAGGTCTCATTTAGCTAAAAAACTAGTCATGATCACATGATCACATCGAACTCTGTTCTATGGATAAGTCGATATGTTAAACAACACTTTTTCGTAAAACAGTTCGTCAATAAAACTGTCATGTTTTCTCAACTAATTGGAAATTGAAGATAAAAAGAGAAAAGTGAGTTTTGACTGCTTTTTATAGGTAGATATGCTGTACCTCTTTACAGTGAAGAAGGTATTTCCAAAGCCACATTTTTTGAACTTAACCTTATAGTTCTTTACATAATCCTTGTTTATGATACCTACTGCAATTATTATACACAAAATTATTACAACTACTGAAACATCTACGAGTCCTAACGCGAAATAGTTTGATCGCGCTCTTCGAGCACAGATGCCTACATCAGTAAAAGAACTATTCTTTTCACTTAACTTGTGGCGATTACTATCATTTAAAAGAAATATTTGAGCAACAAAACTGGTACCTACTAGTAGCCTTAACAGCCTTGTTGTCCTCAGTGTCAGCACTAGGGATATTAAGAGACATAAACCGTCTTCAAGAACCTGTCTGTAAGATCATTCGGTGTAACGGTAGGGATACTGCCTTTCGCACCGACGGTCCTGGGTTTGTGTGATGAATACAAGCATTTGTCATGGGTATATATGTATATCTGTCCCTAGTTTGCATAACGCAAGCCTTACAGTGCTTACTTTGAGCCAAGCTAATTATTCTTATTATTATATGTGTCTAAACAAATAGGTTATGGAATTGGGCTGGTCAACTATATACATTTTTGTAAGCAACTATTAATATAGTTATTCATTCGGAAAAAAAAGAGACATGTATTTTATGTTATTTTGTATTTAATTTAGTTTTTATATTAAAAATTAAGTTTTCAACTTATAGAACACTTATGGCGAATGTTGATTTAATTTTGTTTGTCCTTAACTACGCGAATGTTTGCAATCGAATATCTTTATAGTTAGAATTTTGGCCTTAAAATCTTATCCCTTATTATAATGAGTGATACTTTATATAATTTTGCTGATAAACCAGTCTTAACATTAACAACAATTTATTTGCTCTCACTTCTCTACTCAATATTTTATCTACCAACTTTACCATTACTAAAAATATCTCATTTCATTCTACATCTTCACAATGCCCTTTCAGTTCATATTCTAATCCATCTATAGATAATTCCTGCCTCTCTTCGGACTTCCGATCTCCTTTTTACACTACTTTAATATACGTGTTGTTCGATTATGGAACTCACTTCCAGAAATTTACGAAAGGCTCGAAGTTAAGGATGCTTTAGCGAATTAAAAGCTATTTCAATATCTACAACTTCAGATTCCATATTCATGTATTTTTATTTCTTTTTTGCTGTCGCAAAATAAATCCACATACTTTTGTTTTTGTAATGCTCCTCCAATTGCCTCCAACTCCTCTACAGGGTGCCTGAAAGAGATTTTTGCTTATAAATCGTCATTATTTCGTTATTTTGTATGTGGCAATGAATTAAAATTTATTATTAATTTTAAATTAATTAATAATTCCAGGGTGGTAGAGATTCCTGCCAGGGGGATTCAGGAGGCCCACTTACAATGAAGCTGGAGGGGCGAAGCACCCTCATTGGATTAGTTTCCTGGGGCATCGGTTGCGGTCGCGAACACCTTCCCGGAGTGTATACTAATATACAGAAATTCGTGCCTTGGATAGATAAACTAATAGCTGCTCAGTGATGATAATAAAGAAAAACTGGTGAAATATTCGAAATTCCTAAAAAGTTGTTAACAAAACCTATGAAGGAATATAAAATAACACAAATTAATTTAAACATTAAAAAAAACAACAATAAGCTTTTTGGTGTTGATAATTAGAAACATTTAGTGACAATATTAAAACTGCCGTTTCCAACTGAATTGTAAAAAAATAAATACAATCTAAATAACACTAGTGAAAAATTCAAATATATACTTAAGGTTATATCCTACTTTAAAATTAATGAATACACTAATACAATGATTATTTTATTATACAAAATAAATTATCGTTTTAAAAAAGGAAGTGACAAAGAAAATTGCGAAAAAGAAAACTAAAAATAATTTATTCTTATTATCAAATGAACATGTGTTTCAAAAGTGTGATATTGAATAATAATGTCGTCTAGATATGTATATAGTATAAAGCTTACGATAGAAATTTATATAAAAGAATTTAATATTTGACGTTGGTTCATAAATTACAATTTTGAAGAACTTACAAATGTTAAAATTATATACATCTTTGTTACTTTTTAAGGGTTTTCTTGTTAATAATGTAAATACGATGTTTGATAGAAGTCATAGGTAATGTTGTTGTTAAAATACATGAAAGTTCTGGTGCTAGTTATTGTTCGTCGGACTACAGGTTAAATATTAAATAAGGTCGATTCTAGGAACAATTGGCCTTACTAAAACATACGTTCAATCATAATGAGCTAAGATGTTATAGAAATTAACGATTAAGTTAATTTATTTTATATTTTTCACTGAAATTATCGAACCTTTATATCAAACTATTATAGAAATAACAGCCTATTTTTTTATTTATTTCCACCTATATATCATTATAGGTTTATAAACGGCGTTGTGAGTCCAAGAGCCAATTTCAGTAAACAGAATCCTAAACTGAATAATGAAAATGACTAGAAAAAAATCAACAAGTCCGTCAAAATATCGGTAGCTCAATTGAAAGAGCTACCACTCGGTTAGAGTGCGGTTGCGGGTTCCGTTTGATACCTGAGACTAGTTGATCTTTTTTCTAGTAATAATTCCTTTCGATAAAATTAATCTCGCAGGTAATTACCAAAATAATAAAAACAATAGTTGACGTCAGCAATTTAGTTATTGCTAGTAGAAATGCGATTATTGAAACAACTATTTTGCCCGTTTGGTTTTTAGTTACTATTCGATGCAAATCTTATCTTAACAATTTTCCAGAAATACTATAAAGATCTCTCAATAAGACTATAATATTTCAAAAGTGCTGCTTACCCTTTGATATATATCCCGTTAAATACAACAAAACTTCTTTTTACTGGATGAAGTAATTTATTCTCTTTCTTAAACATATTAAACTTGTGATATCTTCTAGCATTGTTGACAAATTTTTCGACCTTCTAGGTATAACGTCATACTTTTCTTACAGCTAATAAGCCTGGGTACTAAATCTTTATCCATAAACAAGATTGATAATAACTATCACTTAAATACTTAAAGGAACTCGTCCTGCAATATAAAATCAAAATACCACATGTCGAATTTAATTATTTTTACCTAACTTTCCTAAATGTTTAAAATGCAACGTCATTTGGTACTGCTATCTATTTATTATAACACGAGTTCTTCTCAGGATGGATATTTATGTAATATCAAAGATGTTACCGTTGTTTTAACAATTTCTCATAAAAAATAAAAGCTGGTAATTCTGACGTTGAGTTATAAATCATGTGTAAAATGTGAGTTTCTAATCAAATTTAAAAGAAATTAATACACAAATTTCAATGTTATGAAATTTAATCTGAAGTGGCCTTCTATCTTTATATATCAATCACTATTTACGAAGTTTCTAACCCATTCATCTTATACTGATCATTCATAATTTAAATGTATCAACCATCATTTACCACTTTCATCATCATTATCGTTTTGCCATTTATAATTTTTGCATAATGTATCGAGTTAACAACAAATATGCATAGAAATCATTTCTTTAGGTCGTTATGAATTGTCACGATACATTATTCAGTAAGACAACAATGTTGGTGTTAATTTATGTATTAGATGTTAATTCTATTTATTTGCTATTTTTTTAATAAATTGTTTTTGTATCTAAAAGTGTCTGTTTTTTTCAATGTCACTGCTTTTTGAATGCTAAGTTAAAACGATGGGGCAAGAGATACGATTTTGCTTTCCGGAATTTAGCAAGACAACTATAAAACTTAGAGTAGAGATAATTATTGTCTCTGTTATTAATTTAAATAAATATGAAACTAAAGTAAAAAATAATGAGACAAAAGAAATATTGGAAGGAAAGAACTTTAAAAAAGGTTCACCGTTGCTGTTCATAAAGGCGCCCAAAAGGCGGACAGCGTTTCCTCGTTGAATAGTTATACTTAATGTTTCCAAACGAAGTTGCTAGCTCTTTTATCTCCATTCGCTTCAATTAAAAGGTCGGACGTTATTAAAAAAAGGGTAAAAGTTGCTTTCGTGACCCATAAACTCATAGTCTCCATACTGAAGGGTACAAAGATGTAACTGCTTACAAGGGCTGCATGCTTTCAAACTTTTTGACCTTTTACAGCTGTTGCAGCAGCCCCGGCTTCGATAAAGCGGATACATGTCAGTGTGCTCCATATGAAAAATCGACCTTGTCGCCAGGGGACAAGTGTCATTCCATCCGGTCTACTTCCATCGTCTTAACTGTAAATTAGTATAATGTAACACAATTATGCGAATATATATGTATTTAAAAAGAAATTAATGAAAAATAATAACATTACGAAAATATAAAAGTTTACGAAATTAGAAGTTTGATTGTCACATTAAAAATTAATCAACCCACAACTTTTTAAAGCGTTATATCTCTTAAACGGTGACTCTTAGGAAAAAAATATTTATACATTTTTTGTAGAGAATTTTATGATCTACAATTCTTGTTTGCAGTAATTTTGCGATAGAACTCGCCGTTTTGCTGAAAATGGCGAAAAGCTCATTTTGTTTACCTTTGAACTCGCGCCAAGTTTTTTCCACAGACCGGAACAATGAGGACTTTTGAGATTACTTTTATAATTGTTATAAAATGACCGGACTATAATGTTAGGTTTGTGTTATGAATATTTGAGTAACGGGTAACATGATACATAAATAAGTAATACTTATAGAAAATCTATTTAATTACCCATGACTCAGGTCCAAATGCTCGTATTCATTACAGAAACATTAGCCATTTTCAAGACTCAAATTCAGTACCGTCGGTGCTAAAGGCAGGATAACTACCGTTGCACTAAACAAGAATAATGAAATTATTAAGTATTTGCGTTACCAAGGATTTTTAGAATTAAAACAAATTAATCTGTCTCTATAACTCGTTTTTACGGGCATTACATGAATGAACTTATATTTTTGAAATTACACTTCTTTAGGCTCGTTATGAAAAAATGATGAGAGTGAAATTTTAAGATGTGACACAAAATTATCATGTTGTAGTTGTGACACAAAATTATCATGTTGAAGTTGGCCGCAAAAGCGACTTGGAATAAACCAGGATGATGTTGGCTGCTAATTATGAATGTGTGTGTAATTTTTAAATTATATATGGTAGTTAACAATCAATTATATAAAATTATAATATTAGTTATCTTTGTTTAGTAACGATAAAGAAGTATAACTTCTTACGTGCGTACATAAGTACACACAACGGTATTTTTCTTCATAAATACACAGTAAATTAAAAATATCATTCACTTGCTATTCCCAGCGTGTTTTGCTACGTCCTTTTGCTGATCATATATAAACCTTTTCTGGCATACGTATCACAGCAAAGTTATAACGCAATCCATTGTCTACTTTTAGACTTACTGTAAAACAAAAGAACAGCAATTATTTTATACATTTATCTATAATATAAAAAATATGTGTCATAGTGTTTGACCACAATGAACTCCGAAATGATTATTTTTTTTAATTTTACTGGATTTGTTTCAACTTAGTATATAAAATAGGTTTTATTTTAATTTATATCAACAACGCGTCAGCTAGTATGTATATAAAAAATCCCTATAACAGTGTTTGACCGCGATTAACTACGAAACTACTCAATCAATTATAATGTCATTTTTTGCGACTTAGGACATAGGATAGGTTTTCATTTTAATTTATAATAAAAAAAATATTCTCATATAACTGAGCCACAGCAACGCATGGCAGCATCAGCTAGTTTCTAATATTTTTTGATTATATTGACAATGATTGGAGTACTTAAATTACACAGGTGATTTAGTTTGGGTGATTTAAGTGTAACCATACAAATGAAATAAGTAACTCCATAAATAAATTATATTTATTATGCACCTAACATAGGTACTAGCGCCATCTCACATTTATAGTGAGAATCTAATTGTACTCTTACTACTTACATTCTGCGGCAGAACCTTTAAGCTTGTAAACTTAGTTCTTAATACAAGCGATAGATGACACTGTTAACCAATAATGTTAATATACGTCTGGGCACAACACATAATGTTATGTAGACAATACTATTAAAAAGTTGGTCATTTTGTTTACATTTCTGCTTAAAACTTCTAAAAGAGTTAAAAAACCTTAAGTTTCTTCTTGCTATTCCTAAAACGAACTTTGAAGTTTTATATTTAGGGCACAAAATTTTTATTTAAAATCATTAGTTTTACTAACAAAACTTAAATATCCTGCTTATTATATTGATATAATTACATTATATAAAGCTACATACTTTGCGAACTTTTGAGAACAATACCTCGTTCTACAATTCCATTGTTGTAGATTTTTTTACATTAATTATTTACATAATATGAAAGCTATATCAATATAAAAATTGTTCTATCAATTTTAAACGAACTTCTATAACGTAAAAAAAGACATTTAATACTGTAACGAACTTATATAACGCTCTAGAATTTATAAAAAAGACATTTAATATTGTTGTAATTAGTAAAATTAGTAAATATTCGTTTGCTAATAAAATTAAACCTTTCATACATTTAAACAAAAAAATTGACGATTTTTTAATTAATGTAGTTAAATTCTCTGATATAAATAAAACAAGGTTATTTATAACTTCAGTATTATAGAAGTGTTTAGATTTTTATATTTTATTTTGTATTTATAATATTAGTATCAAAAACAACTATGTAGTTATATTTTCATGTGCATAAGAAAACAGGTATAAACCTGCTATGCTGTAAGGACATTATTCGATGGTGGTATGAGTGTCCTTTCAGCCAGCACTGGACCAAATTGCTTGTTGGGTGAGGCCAAGTGTAATTTAAGAGTGTGTGTCGATTTTAATTTGTTATTTTTAATTATTTTTTCACATACCCTGTTTAATTAATAATTGTCGTGATTTTTAATATATGTACTAACCTAGTTTTAACTTTCCATTGTTACTAACCATTATGAGACTTTGATTCTTGCAATAAATTGAATTATTATATTATTATTCGTCGTCTGGGTTCAATCTAAAACCTATTTGTAAACATATCCTAAATGCATACATAGTCTTTGAAATAAAAAAAAACAAATATTACCTATAAACGAAATAATCATGACAGAACTGAAAATAGTAAAAACATGAGATTTCCAACAAAACCGCATTCGAACGCTTCACTTAAAGTAAAAAATTAAAGTGTATTTGTAAGCAAACAATACAAAAAATAAGTTAAAAAATACGATGCAACACTTTGTTTTATTTATTCGTGGCATTGAACTTGACGCGTTGATGTCTTTTGTTCGAGCGCGCGATTGTGAACATTTTTCGTCAAGTCAAATCGTATTCTTTAGGCTGTTAAGTGACTTTAATGTTTGGCAATATAATAATATACACTTATACACTCACACACAAACATAATACATCAGTTCATATACACTCATCATACTGATTCTCATTTAACATAAAAACAACAATATTTGTTTCTATTTCTTTCTTTTCAACTTTTAAGTTTAATTTTAATCTTTCTTGGTTGATATTTCTACCTGTCGCATGCATTTCTCAACATCTTTAATAATGCGTACAGAAAAGGAGTGGAACACACTCCCTGCGTCTGTATTTCCGAGTACTTATAACCCATCTGTTTTCAAAGCCTGGGTAAATAGGCACCTTCTGGGCTAGCTCGCTTTATCGTATATCCTGTCTTGGCTCCCGGGCTTGAATGTAATCAAGAGTGAAAGTTGATAAAAAAATATTCAAGAGAAATGACAAATTTAATATTCAATTATGCTTTCTTGATAATAAAAAAAATCTTATCGACAGGTCAAGTGATCGAAAGGCTGGTTTGTACCTTGCCCAGAGAATAAGTTTGGTGATACAACGAGATAACGCTATCGGGCACATCACCTACGAGCAAAGATTTATGGGATATTTTTGGATATCCCATGGATCAGCTTCAATGACGCAATGTCTGTTACGCTATAACTTCCCGAGTTCTTACTGATTTTAATATTGTGGAATCGAATCAACACATTAAGGACCAGATCGTGATGGCGCCTGCATTTTGAAATTCACAAAAATAAAAAAGTTATGACCAAAAATCATTGGCTCTATGGGATTTCTCATTGAAACTTTGGATTGCAATTCAGACTCTAATAATGTATTTCTATATGTACCTATTTATTTTTGTAATAATTGTGATCTGTCTTGTGTATAAAAAATAAATGAAATAAAAATAAACAAAAAGCGCGCGCTTTTTTACAAAATAAAATTTACTTAACATTATCGATTTTAGTATTACTCTACGCACCAATATATGATGCTAGCGAACCCTTATGCTTAGCGACCGCATCGCCTAATTTATTTATTTTAGTTAAGTACCTAGAGTATGGTTTTAAGCTTGTTAAAAGTTTTTTGTTGATTAAGTAGGTATATTATTATATATGGAAATAGTTTACTGTTTCTATGAAGCTCGTTTCTTTTGTAATTACATGTCTAGTCCATATAATTATAACGTGTAGGTGTTTAGTTGGTGTAATAGTATGTGCTTTATTAGTGGATGGTGTTAAATGAATCTCTTTTATTTCCATAAATTGATTTTTCAGAATAGGTTTGATATGGCGACTTTCTGGAAAATATATATTTTTTTATTTATTTAGGATGGGTTTGCTCTTGATCCCAATCTAGCCCGGGGGCCATGACAGAATCCACGATGGAACAAGCTAACCCAGAAGGTGCCTATTCACCCTGGCTTTGAAAATAGACGGGTTATAAGTTCTCGGAAATACAGACGCAGGGAGGGAGTTTCACTCCTTTGCTGTGCGCGTTATGACGGATGTTGAAAAGCGCTTGGTGCGACAGGTAGGAATATCATATTACCAAGTTTTGTAATTTTTATGACTTTATTGCTGTTTTCCAAATATGCCTAAGTTGCCATTCGATGCTAGTGTTATATTCAGAACATTATGCAATCTTGTAAATTGATAGTTACTATTTGATTTTAATAAAGTCATTTGATATAACAAATTCTTTAGTAAAGTGATGTAATCGTTTAATATAAAGAAGTGAGTTTGTATACTTTTAATGAATAATAATTTATTTTTTGTATATTAAACTTTTTTCGATTCAGAATATTTAATTATGAAAAAATGAAGTTTTTTGCGTCATTGCTTATATTACTGTATTCTTTACTTTTTATATTTAATAAAACTCACAAAATCATGCAAAAGGAATGCCAAATAATGCTTAAACTAAAATGGTGAAATTATATAGTCTTCTTACCATTAAAAATAACTTATAAACTACTTGATTAATACCTGTGGAGCTTGCTGCTACAATTTGGAGTTCATATTGTCGATGTTCACTTGTTCGTATCCGTTAGCTTTATTGCTTCTTGTAGCGAAACATTAACGTTATCACTAAATCAAGTGTACGAGCAATAATAAATATACATCGTAGAACCATATCACACTAACTCGTCCAAATTCAAAGAGACAACGGTATAGAAATAAAGAACTGACGTAATGTGATATGGTTCTACGTTTTGCCGAAACGCCATATTGCATCGATGTAACGCAGTTTCGAGACAAGTACATTTTTTCGGTAGAATTGCTGTGAATATAAAAATCAAGCAGTTTCATGCTTGATGCAGTTTATTGCTTAATGAAATACAATTATGAAAACGATTTTTGGCATATCAAATGAATAGGCTTAAAGTATGGCACATCAATGCAATGGTGATTTCGGGGAAGCGGACACTTGTGCCAGTGGTATTGCCATGGCACAATACAGCTAAAAAAATTGGATTATTGAACATAATAATAATATTTCTATCACACTATAAGCCTGGCAACAGTAGACACTGGAAGGCTTGTGAAATAGATACTAGTACTAATATTATATAGATACTAATATTATAAAGTTGAAGAGTTTGTTTGTTTGAACGCGCTAATCTCAGGAACTGCTGGTAAGAACTGAAATATTATTTTTGTGTTGGATAGTTCATTTATCGTAAAAGGCTTTAGGCTATAAAACATCACGCTGCGACCAATAGGAAGGAAGCATCAGTGAAAAATCATAATAACAGAAATTGACGCGGACGAAGTCGCCGAAATAGTATATGACAAATAGATATGTAATTTTAATAGAAATGCATTTATGACTCATGAGGTAGAAACGCTCGTATTCATCACACAAACGTCTGCCCATTCCGGGACTCGACCTCGGACTGTCGTTGCAAAAGGCAAGACATTTGCACCAAACGGTCGTACTATAATCTAAGATCACAGATATTTGTGTGTTTGTCTGTCCGCTCTTTTTCCCGCTCTTTTTCCATTGTTTACGCGTTACCATAGTGCCTATGAATAACATTCAAGAAGGCTATTTTTTTATGCAAAATGCACCCTCTTAGCTATATGTGTAGTCGTAGAAACGAAACGTTAGCGCGATTCATTTCGGTACAGCGACATCTATAACTGAGACACAACAACGCGTGGCCGGGTCAACTAGTTCTCATTCAATGTAGAAAACCAATATCTATATTGGCTCGAGTCTGGGTGTTATGGTACCGTCGTTGTTTCTGAATTCCAAGACATAATGCTTTAGTAACTTCACTTTTTTTTATTTAGAATGGTTTCGCTCTTGATCCCAATAAAGCCCGGAGGCCAAGACAACAACGATGGAACGAGCTAACCCAGAAGGTGCCTATTCACCCTGGCTTTGAAAATAGACGGGTTATAAGTTCTCGGACGGTAAAGTAAATGTATTTTGTATAAACTAGCGGCCCGTCCCGGCTTCGCACGGGTGGACAAAATTCTTTAATTTTTTTCTTTTATTAAATATTTTTCCGTTAGCGCCATCTAGAGTCCGATAGACGAACTACTTGCGGTTAACGCGTTGCAATGGTAACGTTATTGAAACAATGGAAAAAGAGTGGGAGAAAGAGCGGCCAGACAAACACACAAACCACTGTGATCTTAGATTATAGATTTAACAGTTAGGAACGTGTCCGATTAAAATATTGGAAGGTAGTTAGCACACGTATGATGACCAATACGTTATCCTTGGTAATCCTGTGATTAAACGTCAGGATTCTACATATTAAAAATATAAAATTAACTCCGCAACTAATCCGGTAAGTGTTTTTATTTTCAATATTAAGTGTGTAATTTTTGCTTTGAAAATGGACGGGTTATAAGTTCTCAGAAATACAGAAGCATGGAGGGAGTTCCACTCTTTTGCATTATGAAGGATATTGCGAAGCGCTCGGTGCGACAGGTAGGTATAGCAACCAAGAAAGGGTGGTACCCTACAGTGCGTCTTGATGTCCGATGAAAAAAAAGAGATGGCGGCATGAACAAATGCAGTTCCTGCGCACACTCTCCAAAATACAGTCTGTAGAAGACCGACAGGCAAGCAACTTTGCGGCGATGAGAAAGCGTGAAGCTTGCTCTTCACCAATTTGCTGTCACTAATGAGCCTCTCAGCTCTGCGCTGAATCGTGTCCAGTACCACCACCCACTTGGGTTCAGAATAACGTATGTGATATTATCTACTATTTATATATATACGGGCAGTAAATTCGTGCATATGCTCCAAAGGTCCAGGGTACGAATCTTTGCAAGAAGACATGTTTGTATATTGTTTAGCATATTGTTCTCGATATTTATGTTTATTTCCCGTTACTGACTATCCATAGTCAATAATACAAGTTCAGCTTATTTAGGAACTAAATAATTAGTATGAGATATTCGGATTTTATTTTATTGAACACATAGCTGCCATTATGAATATAATAAAAAAAGTATAAAGAGATATTATAAAAGACTGGTATGGAAAATATCAATTCAATTTGTGTCTTATTTCTTAAAGCTTAAACGTTAAAATCTTTTGAAATTTGCGTGTTGAACAAAAAGAAGGATTCACATATCGAGTTTTGCAACTGACCTTTTATCCTTAATTATACTGGGTAAAACAATATCGACTTTAATACTTTAAAATAACAATGGTTTTTGGTTAAAGACAAATATGTCATAAGACTTTTGTAAAATAAAAAAAGCATAATTATTTCAATGCATTGCAAATTATTCTTAAGTGCAGAAATGTAAGAATGTTCGTCGTAAGAAGATTTTAATATTAATTACCAAAGAGTATGTAATCACTGTATTTTATTTATTACTGTTGATATGTGGCGTTTTTTTTAGCATAGACAACATTTTTAATTTTTTGTCATAAGGGAAGGCAACGAATATGAACCCATACATCCTATCCAATTCCTAAGCTATTTCATTCCTTATTAGAATGACGGTGATTAATGATGAATAGAGATGACTTCATTATAAATAACGAATGATAAATTATTTTCTAGCCATTCCTGGAGGATTTAAGTAGAAGGAAGATTTATTAATATCTCTACCATATTATGGAATTTAAAGAAATCATCCGCTACTTCTTTTTACCAGTCAATACTTTTATATGTTCACGAACACTTAATGTTTACATATATATCATATATTCGATAATGAAATATATTTTAAATTTAAATTAAGTAATATGTTTAGAATAAACAATTACATTTAAATATTCTGCTGTTAAATAAATAAATGTGTTAAATTACCAAACTGTCAGAAAAAAGTATATAATGAAAAGAAGTTAATAATTGACAAAATGTTTATTTCGATATCGATAGCAACTCAACTTAATTACTTTATAATAAAATTGTCAAATACATATTAATAACATGGGAATAAATAAAAATATATTTTATTGTCATTGTTATATGGATAATTGCTTATCTAAAATAAATCTTATTATTATTGGATTGGTAGAATGTTCTACTTATAAACTAATGATTTCCAAATAACCAGATGAGAAAAGAAATGTATCTCGTTTAATTTCCATGTCCTGTTTTGTTTTCCATTTAAGGGTAATATTTAAATTTTAATTAAAAATGTTGTATCATAAAATAGAGAACTTACATATTAAGTACTCGTCAATTTCGATTTGTAAATAAGAAGCTATGCTTACTTCGAGTAGGGTAAATTCACATAAGTTAGTTTTTTATGTTTTTATATGTCTAAATTAAATAGATTGTACCCAGTTCAGTTAGTCAAGTAAAAATATGTTAATCAAAGAAGGTACTTCTGAGTCGGAAACTAGTAAAAAATTATTAACACATAAACGCTTTAAGTGCGATGATGGCATCGCCGAAAAAACGCTAATTACGCTTTAATACTTATGAACAAAAGTCCCTATATTAGGCTAAAATGACATATCCTTTACACACTGAATGAAAGCATACGATTATTGCCATATCTCTTTTTTTGTTATTTATAAATAAAATTTTATTAGAGTTTCAAGGTCTCTATCGCACAGTTGGCAGAGCGCACGCCTGGATAGTGAGAGGTTGGGGGTTCTGACGTTCAAGTTCTTCGATATTAAAGAACAGCTGAATTATATTGCTATGATATAATCCTCTATCTCATATAAATATTGATTACTTTTCAACTAAAAAGTAAGTCAAAAATACTGGCCATAAATAAATACCCCAAAACTGTAGTCGAAAAGAAAACTATCAAAGCCATTCATTATTAAGCATTTTCTTTGTTACCCAATATCGTGCATCGTACTTAAGAACTTCGACCAATATTTCCCGTTAAGGCACAACGAGTTTTTAAATATCCTCCACTGACATCATCTTCTTATTTCACAATAAGGTTCACAATCGTATGCAAACACACTTACGACCTTCTTTCGTACGAGTTCACAATGCTCTGCGCCTGCGCAAGCCAGTATACAACCGACTCTAGAACGCGCGGCAGCCATGCGCAAAAAAACGAACAATTCAAAAAACGAAAACGAACCGCTTGTCAAATTACACTGAACGCGTTCCTGGAATTAAAAATAAATAGAAAACTAGTGGTACTTAAAAAAAAATAAACTTGCATTCAAAATTCGAAAAAGCTTCTATCTCATTACAAAAGCATATGGCCAGTCCAAGGATGTGAACTTTTTTAATTTTGTTGTGCGTACAAGGGAATGTGGTTTCAGTGCGGTTGCGAATAAGAACGAGTGTTGTGTAATTTTTTGAGTTCATTGTTTTTTAATGGTGGAGGTGTCAACCTTTGCGAAGTGCCAGAGATCGTGTAGGATATAAAATAAGGTTCTTATAAGGTAAGAATCTATTACTTTTCCAAAAAGTTTGATAATATAACCTTGATTTCAGTTTGTTTTTTAAAGTTAATTAAATGCAGTAGTAAATCAACGTTCCATGCTTGTGACCGACAAACTAATCGACATAAAAACCTTCGATTTTATTGTTAAGGTCATATGGAATGGTATCGCAAATTAATACTTTTTTGTAAGACAAGAAAAATCTAAACGCCGTTCATTTGAACGAAGTTTTTTTGCCATTACCATAATTTCTTAACAATGATTACTAAAGAAAAACAATGATTACCGTTTTTGTTAGTAAATTGTACGGTTTGTTTGGTTTTTATGCTGAAACTAGTAAACAGCAGCGAGATGTGAAAAAAAAAATCTATTACTTCAATATTCTGTACTAACTAATATGAGACTTTTGCGTACCTATGAAACTGTTGGTGGTAACATACCTATGAGGGTTTTATATATTTTTTTTGATGTGTAATTGATGTTGATGACCTTAACAACGATACCGGGTTTTGGGACGGCGAAATCCTTAAATGGACCTCAAGCCGAGAGAAGCGAGCCACCATAGTGGTTTCTAGCTGGGCGGCATCTCCCATTAGGGAGTCTCCGAACCAGCATAGAGTCACTACGGCGCTTAAGCCGGAAAGAGAGGGTTTTGTATATGGACTACATGAATAAACAACCTCTAGCACATTGTCCCTAATCTAAGTTATATAACTAAAGCACTTGCGTTATGGAATTCAGAAATAACGACGGCATCACAATACCCAGACCTGAAACAAATATAGAAAAGTACGTTTTCTACTTTAACCCGTTAGGGAATCGAACCTGGTACTTCGGAATGGCGTTATTATAAAATCCGGTATGCGAGCTCGTTTGAAACGTATATCAATAATAATATTTTTTCTCTTTTCTTAATTACTATTTTATTTTTCGTTGAGCAAGCATTAAATTAAAACCAGCTTTTTAAATTTAAAAAAGAATGTGTTGTGTGAGTTTGAGTTCCACCACACACTTGAGATAATTTGAATCTATAATCTAAGATCACAGTTGTTTGTGTGTTTGTCTGTCCGCTCTTTTTCCAGTGTATACGCGTTACCATAGTGCCTAAGAATAACATTCAAGGAGGCTAAGAATGGTTAGCTATATGTGTAGTCGTAGAACCGAAACGTTATCGCGATTAATTTCGGTACAGAGACATCTATAACTGAGACAACAACGTGTGGCCGGTTTAATTTGTATTTCTCATTAACTACTAAACTCAATGTACCAATATTTCCTATAGGTATGTTATTGAGCATATCTTGACTAATTAAAATATTAGTCATTTGGACAGAAAATAAATATTATTTTTCGAAAATACAACCAAACAAGAAAAAAGTTCGTACTAAAAGGGAGTCATTTTTATTACTTTTTATTATTAGAAATAATATTAAATAATTATTTTTATTATTGTAGAAAGATTGGATATGAAGTATTTATTAAATTTTATAATTAGTTAAATTAAAGAACCTAGTTAAAATTTTTTTTTTTTTGATAAAGCAAAACATTCTTTAGTGTTGGAGAACACCGATATTTTTTTAGGTATGCATCTCTTGTTATATATATGTAGTTTTGTGAGATGATTATACATATAATTATGTGATATGAACCCAGCGGACCGAGTTCAAAACTATTACCAACGTGGACCCACTCGTTACACAATCTTTTAGCTTACCACGAGGGGTTAATGTTAATGTCTTTAATAATAGTCATTTCTTTGATGTTATATTCAAAATTATAAGAGTAACTAGTTGACCCAGCCACGCGTTGCTGTGCCGACTGCAGCGCCATCTGCCGGGCGATCTAAACCATTTGTGAATCTAAACCATTCTCAGATCCCCTGGAACACACACAAAAAAAATCATTCAAATCGGTCCAGCCGTTTAGGAGGAGTTCAGTGACATACACACTCACAGAAGAATTATATATATTAAGATTATCTCCCAAATCAAAAATGCCCGTAATTTATGTTTTCTTTAGCTGGTTACAGTTCTTATATAAACTAACTAAATTATTCTTACTAAACTTTAACGTAACGTAACGTTATTGGTGAAGTTATGTTAAAACAAAAATCTTGAGAAAATTAAACAAAATTTTGAGCGAATTTGTTTTGATGTGTATAAAAACCAAAGCTACCATCTTAATAAAAAATATGCTAATTATTTGCTCACGTTTGATGATTTCTCAAGCATATGTTTTGCTTTTAACTATAATACGAATAACATGACTTCATACAATACAGTTCCGGCAGTATAGTATGCACAATGACGTCATTGTGACATGTAGGCGCTCAGGTTTAGCACAACCTTGAATCGATCGAATGAATATTATAAATATCAACGAAATATGTTTGCAAGGTTTTGATATAGGCGAAATAATCTATACAAATAAGTAAAATTGTAGTGTCTGTTTGTAATATTGAAATAACCGTTTTTTACTACATGCATATGAATATATATACGGTACATACACCAAAATATTTACATTTTACATTTTTTTGTCTGTTTGTTTGTTCCGGCTAATCTCTGAAATGGGTGGACCGATTTTAACGGGACTTTTATTGGCAGGTAGCTGATATAATAAGGAGTAACTTAGGCTACTTTTATTATATAAAAATTCTTTTATTTTAGAAAAATAAATATTACTGTATATAAAATAAAAATAAATAATATTAAAAATATAAAATTAAAATTACTGTGCCACAGCAACGCGTGGCTGGGTCAGCAAGTTTATAATAATTTGGCTACGGTAGCAATCTTGCCTATCGCACCGACGTTCCTGGGTTCGTGGACGGGAAGGAGCAGACATTTGTCTGGTGAATACGAGCATTTGTACCTGAGTAATGGTCATTTCTATATATTTCTATAAATATAAAAAATACTGTCTATTAAACAATGTGTCCCGTCACCAGTGTTGGAGCCTTTAATGGTGTGAAATACGGCATTTTGTATCGACAAATTGCCCCTCAAATTTGTTTTTTCTCAAAAAGCCAATAATTAAAAAAATACACAAAAAAAGAATCTATTTGTTTTTCTTTAATTATTTTTGCTATCTTTTATTCCATGCCAATTGAAACATGATGGCTGTGTAACTGTTACATGTTTAGCTATCAAATGACACCTTCTTAATGTTGATAGGACATTTACATGAGTAGTGGTGGTCGAATTAGTATGACAGACCTGATCTTGGTTACCAAGGAAACAAAATGGCGGTCGTAAGAGAAAAACAAAATTTGAGGGGCATTTTGTCGATAAAAAATGCCACACATTGGCTCCGACAATGGTAACGGGACACATTGCATAATTATGTATGCCTATTCGTTACCATAGTATCCATAACACAAGCCTAACAGCGCTTACTTTGGGATAAGCTAACTGTGAATATAAGAAATATTACATATTTATATTATATTAATTTTCGCACTACTGGGGTAGACTGCTCTATGCATAAAAAACGTAAGAAAAATTGAAAAAAACACGGAGGAACTTAAAGATAATAAATTATTACAATATTTTAAGAAACTTCAAAGTATCGGTTTTATCTGTATCTAATTAACTACACTAAAAAAGGGTTTGGTGCAACGATAGCGATCCTGCCTTTCGCACCGACTCTTCTGGGTTCGAGTCCCGGAATAGGCCAATATTTGCGTGATGTATACGAGTATTTGTACCTGAGTCATGTGTGTATCTAATAGTGCTTACTTTGGGCAATTGGTGTGAATGTAAAAACTATTATTATTATTATTTTATACTGGTTTTAAACCGCGACTTCGCCCACTTTTTTTGAAATTTTTATCAATAAGAAATATCCTATGTTACTTCTAATACCTCCAAGAATATATGTACGAAGTTTCATGATTATCGGTTTAGTATTTTTTGCGTGAAAGCATAACAAACAAACTTACATTCACATTTATAATATTAGTAGGGATAGTATATAAGCTAAGACAAATAATTTTACGAATCTCAATTTTCTTATAATCTTCTTCTTACTTAACAGTTTATTGTATGTTGCAACTGAATACTCAACGATCGATGGATCAATACTTGCTCGCTGTGCAAGTTATATGTTTTGAAACAAAGATGATCAGCCGGAGGAGTGTGGCGCAACAAATCCTCTTTAATACTAGAGAGATAGTATTTTGAGTTACTAATTACGTTAAATACTAAAATTATTATCGTTTTATCAGTGCAATATTTCGTAAATAATAATATAACTAGGCGATGCAGCCGCTAAGCATAAAGCTACGCTAGCACCATATATTGGAGCGGAGCGTATACCTAAAAAATTTTTTTTTTCAATGGCAATTTTTGCGAATTTCAAAATTCGGGCTCCGTCACTATCTGGTCCTAAACCTGTAGATTCGACTCCACATAAAAATATTAAAATCGGTTTAGAACTCTGGGAGTTATGGCGTAACAGACATTGCGCCATTGAAGCTGATCCATGGGAGCTTCGCTTCGCTCCGCTCCAATAATATTTCTAACAAACACACCAATAATCCTTGCCAAAGTTAGCACTTCAAAGATTGTCTTATGTTTATGTATATAAGGGTAATGGATAAATATACTAAATAAATTTTCTAGACGAATCAACTTTTATTTTTTATATAAGTTTAAAAAGTGTATCTGTAACTATTGATCACTTATTATTATTGTTACTTAATGTTATTATATTTTTGTAATATTGATGAATTTATTAAGTATTTATTATAATAGAAAAATACTAGCATAAATCGATTTTTTCTAGTATTTTTCTATTATTATTATTTATCTTATACCATAGCATTGAAAAATGCATAAAATATATAAAAATTATAAAATTATTAAGTATTTACAAAATAGAAGACTTATGGTAGGGGTATGCTCAACTGTTGTATATTTGTGTACAAAACTATTTCTTTATTAATGAGTATACAGCTCAATATAGCTGTATGTTTCCCTGTTTTATTAAAATAAAAAAAGGAATTATTTTTTACACTTTTAGAAATTGTAAGGATTCTTAAATTATATAATACTACAATTATTTACGACCCTATAGCAATTTTGTTCGGTTATATGAAGAAATATCACATATTGACCAAGGTACTTAAAGCGCCACATGTCGTAAAACTCGTCCTGCCATATATAAAGCGACCAATTCAACGAATTTTGTGTGGGTCTTGATAAATGTTTACACATCACGCAATAAAAAAAAACCTTAATGGCAGTCATTGGTAAAAGTGATATACTGTGTGATAAAACGACGGCCTCCGTAATCATGTGTCTCGAATTCATGGCAACGTCACGTCCCGGATTCGATCGACAGGTGAATCAAAGTGGAAAAAAAAAAATTTAACAAAAAAAAAACCGACTCCAAAATTACTCTACAATTGCAAGCACCACTAAACAATAATATTTTTTTTGTCTGTTCTATGCTTTTACTACATTAATACTAATAGTTATTTTTGGAGTCGGTGCCAGCTAATTATCATTATAAACCTACAGTATTCAAATAATTTAAGTATTAATTAACTAACAACAAATACAACAAAATATTTGAGAAGAATACAATATATATATTTTTGTAGATTATTGCTGGCACCGACTCCAAAAATAACTTGTGTAGTAAAAGCATAGAATAGACAAAAAAATATTATTTTTAACTTTTTAGTGATGCTTGCAATTGTAGAGTAATTTTTGGAGTCGGTTTTTTTTGTTAATTTTTTTTTTCTTGCTTCGTTGCAAAATAACGCACTAACGTTATTTTGCAACTAGTTTTTTGAAGATTTTTTTATTTTTATTTATTATTTAGTTTGCTATAAACACCGAAATCGTTATATGTTACCTATGATAATATATAAGAACTAAATTTTATGATATGAAAATAAAATGGGACCAATCTGAAGGTATACTCTTTCAAATAAAAAAAGTTTTTTCCAAATCGGTTTATAATTGACAAAGTTATGAAGTAACAAACATTAAAAAAAAAATACAGCCGAATTGAGAACCTCCTCCTTTTTTGGAGTCGGTTAAAAAGTAATTTTATATTTTAGGTCGGGACTGAGTTGAGTTGAGTTGCTTATATATTACATAACACAAGTGTTTTAGCTACTTAACTCGGATCTGGAACAATGTATTTGATGTTGTCTAATATTTATTTAATTATTATTTTTATAACATTACTAGATGTCGCTGTACCGAAATGAATCGCGCTAACGTTTCGGTTCTACGATTACACATATAGCTAACCGTTTTTAGCCTTCTTGTTTCTTTCGTGTTCTTCTTTTACTGAAAATATGGTAACAAACACACACACACACACACACAAAGTATTGTCATAATATAATAAGGAAAAATATTTTTTTTGTCCATTTCCACGTGTCTCTGCGCCTTTAGAAACGTTCTTTCTTTCTAAATGTGATTATTGTACCCTCGCAAATTTAAAATTGGAAGTATCATTTGCTTTAACCGTAGGATAATAGAATGCTTTCCTTTAATGGAATCAAAATGGCGGCCGTGAAATACAAAATGTCCGTTCACATAATGTTAATATATCTCTCTTAATATATTTTTTAAAACTTAAACGGTCACTGATATTAATTTTACTAAAAAATATATAAATACCATGGTTTATAATACTTTCGGGATCATTCTTGAAGTAAAAAGAATAATCCCGAAGCCTGATTTTTATATAACTAATGTCTCTCAATGTTCCTAATCACACCATGAAAAAAATTTAGAACGGAAAAAAGACAATTTTATGCATATAAACTGCGTACGGTTTCAATTCAACTAACTTCTTTAAATTTATTAAGGAGTTTGAACAGATTGTTCAAGTCGTTAAAATCAATTAAAGTTACAGAATACTCGTGTAAATATTGCAACTACAGTCGTACAAAATAAATTCATACGTAGGGCCTCAAATTCTCCCTGGTATGTCCGCAACGCGGACTTGCACAGGGACTTTGAACTCCCTACTCTCCAACAATACTTTTTAAAGGCCTCTGAACGTTTCTTCGAAACAGCAGAGAGCCACTCAAATCCACTTATCCGGGGCGCATCCAACTACACTCCTTCCTCATCCATGAACCCTCTGTCTAGGCGACCTAGGTCTGTCCTGACAGACCAACCCATTCAATTGTCA
The DNA here is from genome assembly GCA_927399485.1 of Calamotropha paludella. Taxonomy (NCBI): domain Eukaryota; kingdom Metazoa; phylum Arthropoda; class Insecta; order Lepidoptera; family Crambidae; genus Calamotropha; species Calamotropha paludella. The sequence continues at coordinate 6,782,168 of OV656830.1, read as the reverse complement.
GCTGACCTGAACCTCCTCTTAGAGGCACAGGAATCAGCCAAGCGTAGAGTCAATACAGACCCATCAGGTCTACCCCAGTCCTCTCAGATGCCGACTGGCCCCCCTTTTGGGAGCCAGCCGACTTAATTTCATTTTCACGACTGACCCCCCTTCTGGGAGTCAATCGTTTTTTCTATGCGCTCTCTCACCTAGGTGAGTAGCGCTTGCGCCACCCCTCTCTAGAGGGGTGGTCGCCTCAGATGACGGCTTATGACCTTCTCCGGGTACAAGCCAATCCCAGGTGGTGTTTAGTCAGTACGAGTCTGACATAATTATCGGGCCGGCCCGAAGTATCCATGGAGGATTCACCACCTCCCTCCCCCGTGTCCGGAGGGTGCATTTAGCATAAAAAAAAAAAGTTGTATCTTCTCCTTCAGAAACAGTTGTACGTTTAATCCGCGGGACTCTTACGACGAAGTTACCATGACTTAATTATCAACATCAAGTTACATATATTAAGAAATTTCTTCAACCGATTTTCGACCTAAAATTCAACATTATATAGTTCTTACACTTTGGCGCACATTAAATATTTAAATAAAATTTTTTTTGATAGGTAGTTGCCTAAATTTTTATTTAATCCTGACGTTTCGACTCCTTTTTAGGAGCTGTAATCACAGCATGACCAAAGCAATGGTCGTCATACATGTTCTACTACCTTCACAATATATTAATCGGGCACGTGCCTAGCTGTTAATTTTTTAGGATTCCGTACCCAAAGTGTAAAAACGGGATCTTATTACTAAGTCTTCGCTGTCTGTCCGTCCGTCTGTCCGTTAGTCTGTCACCAGGCTGTTGAAATTTTCACAAATTATATATTTCTGTTGCCGCTATAACAACAAATACTAATGACAAAATAAAATAAATATTTAAGGGAAGATCCCATACAACAAACGTGATTTTTTTACTTAACTAAAAGTTTGTACGGAACCCTTCGTGCGCGAGCCCGACTCGAACTTGGCCGGTTTTTATATTAAATAAAAAATTGTGCATATATCCGTTAATAGTTGTTGTATTCAAATAGGTAATACATTTTTAGATCAATAAAAAAACTTGGTTACTATGCTGTCACCCGAGCAACAAGGAACGTGTTTCTCGAAGCACTGATAGCTAATGCTAATGGAACAGACGCTACAGACACAAAAACTGATCCGCAACTTGGCTTAGCAACATAAATCATTATGGCTTTGCATCATAGTTTTAAACTGCACTCAAATATATTTAACAGACAGTTTAGTAATTGTACAGTTAAATAATAAAAACTATCAATCACTTCACAATGTGGCTGTACGCAACTGTGAGCATATACTTATTGGCTAATAAATATTGTTTCAATTACGGTTTTTTATATTTTTGCTCTAAAGTAAGCCCACAGACACATACTAGAAAAATTCGATGCACAAGGCTCGTTGACTCAGTTGTAAGAGTAGTAAACTGGACATCAAAAGGCTGCGGGTTCGGGTCTCATTAGAAAATAACTTGTTAATGGAGTTCTAGTATTTTTTCTATCGAATATTATCTATGTTTTTCTATTAAATATTTATCACGAAAAAGTCTCTATTGCCGACAGCTTTCTTTTTCTCTTTTTCTGCTTCTATTTCTGTCTCATTGCCTCTGTCTTACCACTCGGGTCGGCAAATAAAGTATCTAAAGTCAAGAATGAACCACCATAGGGGTATTTTAGGCGAGCGCATTAACTTATTTAGTTCTAATACTTCCATTTCCACTCATCAAAATGAAACGTATCATAATATCATGTGAACAAAACTCCTGAAAATTCTGTAGAAAACGTGAAAATAACTCTGATTCCGGTATTCATAAAAACAGTCACTGTTTAATGAATTCTCCTATAAGTAACTTACAAAAAAGGCCCCGGAGGCATATCTGCCCCCAATACAGTGTCTGAATAATTGCCTTACCTAACAAAAAATGAATTCGCGTGAGATATAATGCGCTTATCGGACCGATATTTTCATCATTTTTTTATAGTTTAAGTCCGAAACTTTGCCGGCACCTCTCAAGGGAAGTACATTTCAAGAGTTGACAAAGGATAATTCACAATCGGGCGAGTGCGTTCAGTCGGTAACAACTGACGGCGACAAATCTATCTAATTTACCGGTTGTAGGAACGCCGTAGCAGTCGAAGTTTTATAAGTGTATGCTTATAAAACTTCGACTGCTATACATGATTGTATGCAGGCCCTGATTTGGACGTGTGGAGGCCCTGGGGCAAGAAACGGCCCTAATCAAATTCGAATAAAAGTCAAAATCGTTTATTGCGAATATGAGTGATACAGTTTTTATAACAATGTTAAAAGTTCTTCTATATTCTACAAAAAAAATATTGGTAAAAGGGTTGGAAGATTTTTGTATGGAGGGTGGCCCTAACGTCGGCCGCCATTTTGATATTTTTTCAAAATCGCGGTGCACAACAAAAGTTATATATTTAGATGGAGGGCACTTATACAAACAAAAAAATGTTATAATATGATATTCTCAAGCGTCACGTTTCGGATATATTCACCAAAATAAAAGTATAGGTGATATAACAAATCATTATAATAATTAAACACATTTATATCTGATTCCTATACTGATACATTACAAAGTAATTAATGAACAAAAATAATTATTAGTACTAAAATATTTGTTTTCTTTCTTTGTCTGTTTCAAATTAAAAGTAAAAACTTAAACAACATGAAATAACTACAAAATAAATAAATAAATTCGTTATCACAACTGTTACTTTTATCTTTGAAAAACTCAGAAACGTGACACTTTATGATGTTATGTTATATAACATTTTATGCTTGTATAAGTGTCCCCTATCCAAATATATGACATTTATTGTGCACCGCCATTTTGAAAAAGAAATCAAAATGGCGGCTGATGTTAGGGCCAAAACCTTCAAACCCCTTTATTTTTTTATCTCTGTCGTGGGGGCCCATCTCTTGTGGAGGCCCCAAATCCGGCTCTGATTATATGTATGTATGCAATAATTGAATAGCGTTGATCATGTTTATAAACGATTTCATGCATTGTGGGAGCGTCAGAAACATTTTTATGAATCACACGCAATATTGATTAAGAAAAGCTGTTTTAGGATTTAAAAACATGAATATGCAAATATGAATGTTAAATCTATTAGAAAATAAGACTTTTATGGAATGCTGTGGGTGTTAAAGACTTCGCCCACATCTTGTAGTGCAAAAACCCACCAGTTCTTGATAAGTCTGGGTGACCTTACTATGTTTGTTGGTACGACCATACATTTTAAGTAATGATTGCAAATAATTTTGAAACTCCCTGAATTTAAAAAAGAAAAAGCCGATTGATGAAGTGAAGTTTGATGAAGTTTAATATGTGTCCTTTCTTTGCTACCATTAATGATGGTTTAAATCAGAGGAAATTCCGTAAAATTAAAAAACACACTTACTCACACACATACAGACGCGCATACACATGATGTTAAACATACTTATTATGTTTTTCTGGACGATTGACACCCTTGATATAATTTTACCAATAATAACTTAATTTTTTTTTGACGTAAAATATAAAGGTACTGTTACATAGTTTAAAAAAAAATTGTTTGTTTTTTAACTATGTAACAGTACCTTTTATGTTAAAAATGTTTTTCAAATGTGAATACCTTTTACTGGCGAGATGTTAATGTCAAAATTTATGTTCAGTTTTATAAATTAATTAACATGTGTTGCTTCAATCGCTTCTGGGGGAAATGTTTTAGGATAAATGAACTAACAGATGCAGTTGGGATCAACATTTGTGAAAATCATAGATATTTAAACTCAAATAGAATTACATATATCATAAATAACGTGATTGACCACAGACAAAAAACGCTCAGCTCTCGAGGAAAATTAGGCGGTTTAGCCAAAATCTCCATGCTTTGCAAGCGGGTTGGAAATCTCACTGAAATACCATAATTTGGACCCAAATTTTCCCTTAAATTAGCCATTCATATAATGTAGGTATGTTTAAAAGAATATTCATTCACAATATATATGTAATGATACCAGAGGCAACCCATGATTACCTACATGTGACCTCGCATCGAGGCCGCCTCATGTGCACCGCAAATGCCTACGCAAATCTACAATTAACGAAGACTCTAAGGTTAAAGAAATAAAGACGCATTCTGCTTGTTAAATGAATAAGATAAATATGCATTGCGGTATAGAAATAACAGGTAGATTATCAGAGCAGGTAGCCTCTATTACGTAAGCAGTAAGGATGGTATTGGCTAACAATTTACGTTGGAAACGCGATATGACAAGTGATTTTTCTCACAGATAATATTATGTTGTGTTAATTCTTAAGTCATTGTGTTTTTTGTACGTTTTGTTTATGTAATAATGATTGCTCTTTTTATTGCGGAACCTCTCTTTAGTTACTTTTAGTGACTTTTTAATCGACACGCCAAACGTATAGTCTCCGGCAAATAAGTTAAACATGATTTTGAAATCACGTGACATGCGCAGTAGCAAGTTTAGGTACATTATTCACTACTGCGCATGTCACGTGACTTCAAAATCATGTTCAACTTATTTGCCGGGGACAATACGTATTCCGTGGTGCGCCCTGTTAAATGGGCGTCCAATTTTATACGACTTTTTTATGTTAGGAAAATCATGAGTCTTTCGAATCATTTTTTAAAAGTCATTTGGTATTTTCTGGGCTTGACTCAAACTAAAGTCTTTTGCAATTATTACCAAATACACGTAAGATACCACTCTTTAACTCAATTTTTTCTAATGTAAAGAAAATGAACTTAGTAAGACTCAAGTTCTGAGTATTATATTCTGAGGTCTTTTGGAGATCTATTTGATCTAGTCGTTGTGAAAAAGTTTAGATATAAGAATCAATAACAATAATATTTAATTATTTTTAATTGGAAAAAATTAGAAAATATCGATTCAGCTCACAAGAAATTCTCAGGCGGAAAACCCGCCGTTTCTAATAAAATAATTAACCATATATGTGCATTAAACAATGCAAAAATAAACTAAAACTAAAAACCAACTAAAAAAACATATTTTTAAGACTATTATTTGGGATAAATAGACCTATCAAGATCACAGTATAAGCTTTGTTAAAATTCAAAAATTATTAAGTATCATTAAAAGTACTTAAGCGTTTATTTAGAACTTGAGTTATGATAATTAAAATTACAATTTCGAGAACTCTGGCATAATGAGTCTAGTCCTTAGGTTTAGACTTTAAAATACTGCAGTCCTTTTAAACACTTAATAGGTCACATATCATAAAGTTACGGTCCATCAAAGGCTTGTGTGCCGCTGGTATTTATTTCCATAAATTTAAATAAAAATATACCGTTTATATAACCTGCAAGAAGTTTTATTAAGCTATCGTTAAGCGCCATCTAACAATAAGTCTATGCCATAGTCTCTATGGCCATAGAGAAAAGCCGATCTTCCAAAAGCGGTGACAGATCATTCGTCATGCACTCTCTTTTGTAATGCTGTAGCACAAATGAGATTTGAGACTTAAGTTTGTATTCATTGTTTGAGAACCTCTCATGTCGGATTGCTGGCAAAAAAATAACATCATAATCACTGTATTTTTGAATTTCAAAATTCGAAACTGGAATGTATGTACGTAATTTCTATCCTAGTGACAGTCAGAAAGAATTTTAGAACAAATTACTTGATTGCCAATGATATTATTTCAATCCCTTGTTTTATTGGCAATTATAATTAACGCCCCGTAATTTCATTGAACTATGGAGCATTGGACCGGATTTTTGAAGGTTGCGGTTTCGGTTCCCGCCTGAAAATTCATTTGTGATCCGAGTCCATTTTTTCCAGTATTTTTCTATTATAATAATTTATCTTATAAGATAGCATTGAAAAATATATAAAATCCTTCATAATGCGCACAGCAAACGTGTGGAACTCTCTCCCTGCGTCTGTATTTCCGAGAACTTATAACCCATCCATTTTCAATTTGGGATCAAGAGCTAACCCACCCTAAATAAAAAAAAAATGTTTAAAATCTCGATGTATGTAACTTCGAACTTCGAAATTTAAAATTTTCATAGTTGCGTTTTGTTTACTCTTTTGTACTTTCAGTCGATTTAAATTATATTCTGTGTAAATACATTATAGAGCCTATACTTTTTTGTATCATTGCATTTTTTCCGTACTTCTAGGTACTGATTATATTTTTCATTGGTAAGCTTTCTTTTTTGATTCATTTTTTTTCTCTTCGTTTTATTTAGAATTTTGCCTTATTAGTTATGTCAACCTCATCATACCCTTATAGAATAATTTACACTTAACAAATATATCAACGGGAACAATAAGGTTTGCGGGGCACTTCATCCCACATGTAGTAGAATAAAATCGGGTCTACGGAGCGCAGAAAAAAAGAATGAAGACTTTTGTGTAGAAATATAATATTACACAATAATTACAAATCTATAATCTAAGATCACAGTGCTTTGTGTGTTTGTCTGTCCGCTCTTTTTCCATTGTATCAATAACGTTACCATAGCAACGCGTTAATAGTTCGTCTACCGGACGCTAGATGGCGCTAACGGAAAAATATTTAATAATAGAAACAATTAAATACGCTAGGACGCTAGTCTGTAATCTAAGATCACAAATTTGTTGTTTGTCTGTCCGCTCTTTTTCCATTGTATATACGTTAATAATAGAAAAAATTAAAAGAATTTTGTCCACCCGTGCGAAGCCGGGTTGGGCCGCTTGTTATAAGAAAATAATTAACACAGAAAGGCATCACCTAGCAACCGATAACAACTTGAAGTCCCTCCAGTGGCGTCAGCTGCGCGCGCAATACAAAATGGAGAAAAAGCCTCATGTCATGGCACGTAAAGATGGGGTGCCACTATTGCCTCGAGTAAAGGTGTGGCCCGACTGGCAGAGGTTGCCACAGGTTATTCATACAAAAACATACTAATAAGTTTTTTAAACACATCTAACCTATTTATTTTATGTTTCTACACATCACATTTTATGATACCTTATAAGTGGTGTCTTCAATAATAATATGTGACCGTAAACGAATTTACATTTTCTTACATGTTAAACATTGCATAATTATTAGCGAGTGCATGTGGGTTGCACTGAATGGGTCGAAGTTATTGCTTCTTGTGTTGTCTAAGGACTAATTTTTACGATCCATTGAAACTGGCACTTTGTAAACATTTGCATTGAAAATAGAATACATTGTGGCATTTTTATGTCGGTAACATTTAGTTATATGGATTTTTGTGGCCGTTTTCTTTGTATTCTTTTTGTAAAGGTGTGCGAAAAGTACTAAAGTAAAGTATGTAACCAAGGCGAACATAAAACAAATAAAAAAAATCTGCTTTTTTTATCAAAATAAAGAAATATATTGTTATTGTCAAAAGAATTTAATCTTCGAGTTTCTTTCCTCTCGGAAGGGCCACCCAACTGGTAGTAGACTCAGTAGTATACAATGTAATCGTAGTGAGAATTTTATAGCTAAATAAAATGTAAAATAAAACAATTTGATTTATATTAAAAATTAACAATTAGGAACGTGCCCGATTAAATTATTGTGAAGGTAGTAGAAAATACATGACAACCATTATCTTGGTCATCCTGTGATCACCACTTCTGTAAAGGAGTCGTAACGTCAGGATAAAATATAAAATAAAATATGCGCAAAATCCGTAAAAAGTGTTTTATTCTAATTTGCTTCATATAAACGTAACGTCAGCTTAAGAAACACATGGTGTGTCAAGGCCTCTGTAGCACGATTGGAAGACCTTTAATTGGTTTAGAAGAAATAAGCCTGTGACAATTTTTTTAATGCTTTATTTTATCCATTTTGTTATGTATGGATGATTATAAACAAATCTCTATTAATTAGTCATAATGCGGAAAAGATCGCTAATTTCTATACAAACTGAATACGTAAAAACCATTCAAAATTCCACCTACGAGGAAGATTACTCAAGGTTTACTGACAAATCTGTTCGGACTTTCGTCATCACAGATGCCGTGATCGTGTGGGGGTCAAATTAAAATTGTTCACACAACCAGTCATGTAAGACCTCCAATATAGTGGGCAGTTCTTTGCGACCCAACTAGATAGAGGGATTAATTTAGGTTGGTTATTATTGGAATCCATTTTAACCTTGTGGATTCGTGTTGAAGTGTCAATTGATATGATCTTATGTAATGTTTAGGGCGAAAAGTATTATGTCTTAAGGCACCTGATTTCACGGTTACATGAAGGTTTCTTTATAGTCATATACTCATTTATGCGGTATTAAAAATAGCAATGATTAGCTAGAGATCGAAATAAAAGTATGTAAAACACTGTTTCCAAAATAATCTTTTATATAACTCTACGAGTAAAGTTTGTCAATAGTGGGACGAGCAAATAGTAAAATGTTTAAACTAGTTTTTTGCCCATTCGATGAGTAAAACAAATGACTATCGCAAATACATTATCTATGAAGCATTGATATAGAAAGGCATTCAAATTTCGAAAACGAAGTGATTCAATGTTTTTTCTTTTCACATGATGCAAGTGAATCCCACCCGTAGTAACTCGGACCGCTCCGGCTAATATTATTTTCATAAACTCTATTTTTTTTATTATATTTCAAGAGTTCTTATAGTAGATAACGTTGAATTAAAACTTTTTGATACCTATTAATCAATATATCACAATACAATTAGTGATATATTGATTTATTGTTTGCGTGTGGCCAAAGAGATTTGGGAGACAAACCAAAAACATTCCCTTTTTTGTACAACTTCATCACATCAACCAACCAAAAACTGTCAAATATTATCAGTCATAATAAATTTAAAATAGAGTTTAATTTTTATTTAGAAAATTTTGAAATGTATGACTGGTTATCGGTACATTAGCGATCTATTCTTGTAATTCTTACTACAGATTCATTCATTACACTTGAAAAAATATAAGGATGAGATTATTTTTTTCCCAAAATAAATTCAACCCCTTCTCAGGAATCAAGTGGGATTTGAACACACATCCTCTCGCTATTCAGGGGAGTGCTCTTCTTATTGACCGCTGAGAACTTGACATACATAGGTACTGATTTTTTTCCAAATATTGTTTTTTTCTTAAAGTTGAATGGCAACGCCATCTCTTGATGTTCTAGGTAACTACTATCTACTAAATCGAATGTAATCCTTTCACAAGTATCAAATAATCGATAAAGGAGAAACTGGTATGTAATACTTATGTATGTAAGGTACCTGGGTCGAATATGGCCACCTTAAGGTTTGGTATGCTTTTTTAATAATAATAAAGCTAAAACAAGAAAGTTTTAGCACTCATTTCTAAAGAGTGGTTATTTATCTTTACAAAAAAGGCAAAAAAATGTAAAGACTTCAAATGATAAAAAAGTATTTGCAACATTTTTAAAAATATAGAAATTGGCCATATTTCCGACGGGGGAGGTAAATATGCCCATACATGTGGCCATATTTACTGTATGAATTAGTTAGTTTAAAAAACTTCTAAATAAAATGAAATAAAAATAGTTATAATATTTTAATAGAAGATTTATTTAAAAGATATTCTTTGGGCGATATTCACTACAAATAAGGAACTAAGTACCTTTACAAAAATTTAAATTAAAAGATAAGGTCAACAATGAAACTCAACAAGTCTTTCTTAATTTTAAACTTAAAATGCTAAGTATATTATACTTATAGATAATCAACAAAATTATTAAAAATAAAACGTAAACTTTGAGATCCTTGATAGATAAATCACATTGATATGTTAAACTAGAAAAAAGTAGGTAAATCTAATGAAATAAATATTTAGAATTAGTCCTGACTGCACCGAGTGCAAATAAATTTATCAGTGTCTTCTTTTGTTAAACCAACACAGTCTTCATGGACGTATGTTTGACATAAAAAGCATATTCTCATATCTGCTATTCTATCCTCATCGCAAACGTAACAATACCAAGAGTATTTAGATTTTTTAGTATGTCCTTTGCCTTTTTGATTAACCTTAGAAGTGACTGCTTCAGTCTTGTTCATTTTAGTAGAATATTGTTTCCTTTTTTGAGAAGACGCTCTAGATGGACCTGGCTTATTTTCAATTTTTTGTTTACTTGCATTGGATGGTCCTGGCTTATTATTTTTCTCTGTAAACATTGATTTTGTTAGCATCTGTGCCAGACTATTAATAGCTTTTGCTCTAGTTTTAGTTTTTGGACTTGACGTCTTCTCCGGGGTTTTTAAAATTTCACAAAAAGATGAATATGACTCATTAAGTGTAGTGGAGCAGACTTTTGATTCAGTTTTCGAGTCTCTATTATTCTTGTGCTGTTTTAACTTGGATAAAGGAATCTCTTCGCTACTATCGAAATCATCATAAACTCTATCTACTTGAGTTGGGTGCTTTGAATTATTATTAGAACGATTTGCAGTGTTTGGCAATAGATGTCCACGTGTCTGGGAATCTTTTTGATCTGGATGCAGTATAGGCACCGGGTTTTCAACAGAGAAGAAATGATTGCCACTGACATCAAAAGGGGTGCTGTCATTGGGATTATCATTTACATGAGCAGGAATGACCAGATTTTTGCCAGCAACAGCATCATTGCTTTCAGTGTGATCGTCATTTCTTTGAGGAGGAATTAAGATACTTTCGCTAGCATTAGTAGCATCGCTGTCAAAAGGATCTTCATTTCCACGAGAAGGAATCAACACATTTTCGCTAGCATTAGTATCGTGGCTGTCAATGATATCTTCATTTTGTTGAGGAGGAATTGACAAATTTTCACTAGCATTTGTAGCATCGCTGTCAATATTATTTTCATTTCCTTGAGAAGGAATCAACAGATTCTCACTAGTAATACTATCGCTATCATTGGGATCATTATTTTCTTGATTTTGAGAAGGGCCCGGTATTGTGGAATCAAAGGTAGGTATGCTAGGAGCGTATGCCTCTTCGGGTATCCTTTCTGGATTAAAAGGGAAAATTCCGGTGGCTTCAAATCCAGATTTGATATTAGCAGGTGTTGCAGCTTTATCCCACGCCTTGGAAAATAACATCCCAAAACGTTGTTTTGTTATTTTCCTGTCTTCGTGTACTGACCAGTACTTTAAGACTTCCTCGTCCCAGTAATATTCAAAGGATCGAAATACCGATTTGTCCATCGGCTGTAATTCATGCGTGGTGTTACTAGGAAGGCAAAAAAGCTTGATTTCAAATTTTTCTGCTGCTTCCACAATCGAATAGTCCAGGTGGCATTTGGCTCCATCGAAGATAAGTAAACAAGGTCCGGGCAATTTAAATTTCGAAAAATGATGAATCCAGTTTACAAACGTTTCAGAGTTCATGCTCCCTTTGGGTGTCATTTGGGCTATTGAGCTGGTTGGTAAGGAATCTATCCATTCTGGCTTCATGCGTTTGCCTTTGAAGAGAATCATAGGCGGAATCGCATGGCCTAAGGCATTGCCACATGAAACTATTGTAACATTCTCGCCGTGTTCTGATGCTACTAAATGTACTCTCTTAGATCCACGTTCAGCCTAAACTTCTGGTGATTTGTGCAATTTAAGTTGGCAACCTTTTTCGTCAATGTTAAATATGCGTTCCGGTTTATTCATAATGTCATTATCTTCCAAGACTTTTTTTAATTTAGCAAAATAATCAGAAACAACGGTTTTATTCAACTTTTGCGCCCTTGCGGGGTTTAGGTTTTGTGCCTTTCGCTTGCTGATATTCTTATGACGTTTTAAAAATCCTCTCAGCCAATCTCGTCCCACCATCGAGTCTCCATCTGACGCTGAAATGTTATTTCGATCACAGAATGTCATTACGCATGTACGTAGTACACGTTGTGTCAATGGGTATCCCACGTTGCACAGGCGAATAATACGGGATGCTAAAATCTTCTCTTGTTCAGGGTTAAGAAGCGGTTTCCGACCCAATGTAGATTTTGTCTCCTTTTTCTCTAGTAAATAACGCCTCAAAGTACGTCTTGGCACATTATAGTGCTTTGAAGCCGTATATATTAGGGGTTAAAGTATGAAATTGCCGATTTGTACTGAAAATCTATATTGTTTATTTTTTAAATTTTTAACAAATTTATTTAATCAAAATAGTTGCCATTATTATCTATACATTGCTGCCATCTAATGGGAAGGTCATTAATGCCTTTGCGATAGAATTCCGACGATCTAGACTGCACAAACTGTGTGAAAGCATTTTGTACTGCCTCCTGGGAAGAAAACTTCTTGTCACGTAGATAATTGTCCAAATCACGAAAAAAATGGTAGTCCGTTGGAGCAAGGTCTGGTGAATACGGAGGATGACGAATGGTTTCTAACTGCAGTTCCTGAAGGGTCAAAATGGTTTCTCGTGCTGTGTGAGGTCTCGCGTTGTCGTGGAGCAATAATGGTGAAGATCGATTCATGAGTCGGGGCTGTTTTACTGCTAGTTTTGTCAACATGGTTCGGAGTTCGGCACAATAGACATCTGCCGTTATTGCTTGACCAGATCGGAGAAAACTATAGTGAATAACACCATGCTGAGACCACCAAACAGTTACCATTACCTTTTTATTGGTAAGTTTTGCTTTAGGACACTGTTGTGGCATTTGACCTGGGGTCAGCCATTGCATTTTTCTTTTCCGGTTATCATAAAGAATCCACTTTTCATCACATGTTACAATTCGATCCAATATTCCTTCATTTCTGTACCGGTTCAACAAGGCAACACAAGTTTCAACACGCGTTTCTTTCTGCAGATCAGTCAAATCATGAGGCACCCATTTTTCGTATTTTTTTATTTTATTGATTTGACGCAAGTGAGTCAATATTGTGGGTAAGGTAACGTTAAACCATGCCGCTAATTCCTGGGTACTGTGACTAGGATCGGCTTCCACTATCTCTCTTAATTCATCGTTATTTACCTGTGTGGGCGGTCTTCCTCGTGGCTCGTTCTTTAAGTCGAAATTTCCATCACGAAAGCGTTTAAACCAAAATCGCACGGTGCGTTCATTAGTAGACCCCTCTCCAAACGCAGCATTGATATTGCGGGCTGTTTCTGCCGCGTTAGTTCCGCGTCGGAACTCGTATTCAAAAATAACTCGAATTTTCGCAGTATCCATCTTTCTTGTCTAAATTGAATAACAAAAACAATTGAAAGTCGATATTCAAATGTTTTACATTTTTTAAAAAAAGAACATCATAGAAACCATTTAAAAAAAGTTTCATTCGAAAACCTCAAACCATGAAGATTCTATGTCAATTCAAAGAACCTATTGCAATAAAACGGCAATTTCATACTTTAACCCCTATTATTTTCATCTTACCGCTTTTGATTGCAGTTAATGCTTGTTTCATTGATGCTTCTGACCAATTACCTCTAATCCCTTTAGATTTATAGCGTGCCATGGTCTAAAACAAAAAAAAAGGTTACTACTTACTTAATATCGGAAATATGGCCACACGGTGGCCATATTTGCAGTCATTCATTTTTTACGTTTTCATATCAGGAATGAAAAACTCATTATTACTTTGGTAATTAAACAAAGAAATATCAAATTACAATCGCCACACAAAATCATAATGTGATTTACAAAGATTCTTAAATTCAAACTAACAAAATACAGGACAATACTTACTTGATGTTTTTATAACCTTAAAACTCGTTTTCATTTAATAAACACTGGGCGACTAGCGGGCGCGCGGGAGGAGTGACAGGTACGCCGTTCGGATACACGCTACACTAGCGACAATTTATGGTCGCGTTCAGGTTATTATAATATTTCGTATTTGAAATAATGGCATGTGGCCATATTTTTCGGCTTGCCATATTCGACCCAGGTACCTTATTACAATTTTAAGTCTAAGCAAAACTGCAAAGCGAGGGGATGTGGTGACGCCTTAGAAGATTGATTTTTGTTGCAAAAAATTTTAGATATAATAAAATGATTAAAATTACAAAAAATATATAAGCATATTATGGACCATGAAACTGATCTTCTAAACCGTAAGAACTACCATCACGCAACGAAAGCTGCACGCCAACAACTCATTTTCTCATCCAAGGTCGTATTATCAAGAACAAGAGTTGATTTTCCACACAAAAAAAAACATAAATGGCACACAACACAAACTTCCCAATGCGGTTTTATAAAACAGCTCAACAAAAATACTTCGTTATGCTTGTAGATATAAGACTTACAAAGGTAACTTACTAGATACTTTACCTTAAGATTTACTAATCTTGATATTGTTTTGGCGCCATTTTCTCACAGCCGTAGTCGTCCATTGTATCAACGTGATTATTACAAAATGGCCGCTTAAGAAATGCGACCGAAAAATCAAAGTAGATAAGTGTATCTTTGTTATGTTGCAATTATGTAATTTCCTGTCTTTCATTAAATTTTTTATGATTTCTTTCAATGATAAAGTTTTTAAATAGTATTGATTTAGAACATTGGTCTTATAATTGTAGTCATAGTTACAGTGATCATTTTATAAGATAAGCCCAAATGTAAAAGTGTATAGTTTGAGGTGATGGCGACTGTACTTGCTTCTCGCTTAGTAACATTTCGGTTATTATTTTTATTCGATCAAAACATACATACATACAACCACGGCTTTTTCACTCAAAGGTAGGCAGAGATCACATATTTCCAAATTCCACAATCCTGACATACGTGTCTCGCTTCTTTATTTAACTCTTATCAGAGGGCCTACCACCATCTTTTAGCGCGATTCAAGTTCGATTGTCAAAGTGAGACACCGCTATACGTGGTCTATAGTGGCGTCTCTTTTTGACAGCTAAACTTGAATCGCTATAAGGCGTGACGGTAGGGCCTCAGGCCTTTCATACAAGCTTACAAATAGGCACCATTAAATAGAAGATATACCAAACAGTCGCACTAAGCGTTTTAGTTCCAATTTTGTGATACGTACCTCTAAGGAGTGGAACTCTTTGCCTGAGTCTGTGTTTCCTGACGTAAATTTAGGGGTCTTCAAGTAACGAGTGAATAAGTATCTTCTAGGCAAGCGCGTCGCATCCTAGATCGCATCGTCGCTTACCATCAGGCGAGATAGTGGTCAAGGCATGCCTATTTTCTATAAAAGCTCGTCACTTAAAGATACTTTTTACCTGGTCTATTTTCAGGACGTCTATTTGGACCCTGAAAGTTATCGACTTATCCATACACATTTACTTCTTATACTTGTTTTCTCAATCTTCTTTTGTCCATCGCCCAAACTATCCCTTTTCTATAACATAAAAATCTCATAATAATATTTCTTACACTAACGGCCCGTCCCGGCTTCGCACGGGTGGACAAAATTCTTTAAAAAAAATCTATTATTAAATATTTTTCCGTTAGCGCCATCTGGCGTCCGGTAGATGAACTACATGCGGTTAACGCGTTGCTATGGTAACGTTATTGATACAATGGAAAAAAAGAGCGGACAGACAAACACACAAACAACTGTGATCTTAGATTATAGATTTACACCAATTTGCCTAGCCTGAAGTAAGCATTGTAAGGCTTGTGTTATGGATTCTAGGCTTACGGATGGACATACATATATGATATATAAATATGTTATATTAATAGAAATATAATAACCCATGACTCAGGTATAAATTCTCGTATTTACAACACAAACATCTACTTCTTCAAGGGTGCGAAAGGGGGGATCGCTACCGTTGGCAGTGACCGTTAGGGCCGACCCGTGGAGGGGCCGAAGGGCTAACCATCCGTTAGGACCCGAGGTTGTACGTGGTAGGGTTTTCTACCCGGGTAACCAGATCCAGGTATACCCGGGTATATGAAAATTTTAGTACGGTACAAAGTCATTTTGGTTCCTTGTTTGTTAATGAAAACAAGACTGTTCAACGGTGTGAGTAATTGTACTATAAGTGAAGGAGACTTATTTACATACTTCATTCTTTCGTAATAAAATATTTTATAAGAAAATTGTCTCTTTTTTCTGCAAAAAATAGAAATACCCATGTAGCCGGATATACCCGAATATTTTGAAAGGTAATACCCGATACCCGGGTATTGGTCCCACCATTGACCATAACGGGTAGTGGTTTTTAGCCTTGGGAATGCCCACGCCTGCTCTCCGTGCGCTATGGTGTGGAAGAGTCCTGCATGGGTCCGTTCGCCAACACGCGGCAGGAAATCCTTAATGATTTTTAACACTGGCTGAATAAAAAAAAAATCGCTATAGTTGCACCAAACGATCGCTAATCACTCCCTATTTCAACATAAAACCTTTAAACATTCCTTAATGGAAAGTTCGACAATGTCACGCGTGCTGATATTGCGAGATTGCTAAAGCTAGTGTTGTATATTAAACTGCATTACGGCATTGACCTTGTCACAACTGTAGCGACCTGTATGTCAACTCCGATATATACATTCTCACTGTCGAACTTTGATACCTTGAATGTTTGACATTTAAGCTTTAGCCGAATACCAGAGAAATTCCTTATTTAAATCGAAGAAGAAACTGCTGGTTTCTTTTCATATTAAACGCGATCTATAATGTGCTGCCAGTTGAAATCAAGGAATTGCCTACCAACAAATGCAAGTATAAATTGTTTAACATCCTTTTAGATAAATGCTATTATTCGGTTAACGAATTCCTAGGACAGAAACTATAATTGAGCGAAGCTCCCTTTTAGGCAACTCACAAATTTCACTTGTCTCCCTCCTGCTACTTAACGGTTCAACCGATACGAACGAATTTTGGCAGGAACATACATAATTATAACTTGAAGGACATAGGCTATGTAAAAAAAATATAGACTTTACCATGGAGGAATAATCACCGAAAGAAAAATTCAAAAGCTGACCACAGCCAAACCGCTGATACTACATTGATGAAATTTAGGTGAGGTTAGGTAAGGTAGTGCTTCGCTCAGTATTTGCAAACAGCAGCAGCATTGCAGACCTAGTATATATTTGTTAGTGTGTAAATAAATTGTCATTGTACTGGCAGGCAATCATTATGCAATTGTATAAACTTTTTGTGATATTAACTTATGTTTAGATAATTTATTTTTGTTAGCTTTTTTTATAATTTATTAATGTCCGCGCCGAACAAAGGCAGAATATGCCGGATTTGTTTTGTTTGTCACCTATATTTATGCTTATCTTATCTTGAACGATTTCAAAAACACGAGGTTATGGATTCGACCTTATATATTTACAGAATTGCACAGTTTTATTTATGTCAATACTATATTAGCTTCTTTAAATGGATGCCAATAAGTGTGTGTATGTTTGTCCTCAATATTTGAATAAACGTTGGCGCTTGGCACTAGTTGTTAAAATACTGCATTTTTAATGATATTTATTTTATATCTTCGCTACACCCGGCATGCTATATAATGGTCTTTGCTGATCTTTTTTGCTTACTATACATATAAAGCTGGCATGTATATGTCACAGTAAAATTGTATCCACCGTTACATTATAATCTATCTCGCGAGATTGTAAACTATCGAAAGATTGTGAACCGTAACATACTGCTTAGAGTTGCTTTAAATGATACTACATATAAACAATAAATAAATAATAAAAAGCTTTGTAATTATACTTTTTTTTAATTAAAACATTTAATTGTTATTGTTTAACGAAATTGTCACATAAAAAAACTCACCGCATTTTTTCTGGTAAAAATTAGTTATATAGAAATTTCTACCAGTAAAATGCTTACTTAAATAGAAAAAAAATTAATTAATAAATTTTGATTTCATGTCTCATAACTTCAATATCAATAAAACTTTTAAAATAAATTTATATTAAAATTTACTCATATTAAACCAAACCATCAATGAGTTAAAAATAAACGTATAAAACTCACATTATATTTATCTACATATGTAATTATATGATGAAATCATCAACTTCCAAGGTTTTTATAGAAAAACAACTATACGTAACTAATGGTACAAATTAAAATAACAATAATTATCATAATTAACTATAAAAAAACGTAGTGACTGCTGCAAAACCTGTTCTTGCAGATACCGGTTTCATATAAGAAATAACATAAGCTTATATTTTTAATGATTTTATTGCAGTGATGTTCAAGGATATAGTATATATTTATAAGGAAATAATATGACTGAACAACACATCAACATACCACAAACTGTAATTTTTTCTAAAATCTATAATCTAAGATCACAAATTTGTTGATTGTCTGTCCGCTCTTTTTCCCGCTTTTTTCCATTGTACAAATAACGTTACCATAGCAACGCGTTAACCGCAAGTAGTTCGTCTACCGGACGCTAGATGGCGCTAACGGAAAAATATTTAATAATAGAAAAAAATTAAAGAATTTTGTGACCATAAACGTTTAAAACAAGATATTAGTAATAACGATATTCACCACATATCAAACACGACTATTTTTAAATTCATCAAACTCCTTTTTTAGTGTAAAAATGAATCACAATTGAATACCGTATATGGACCTGACCATAAAAAATCTAACACTATATAACGGGCACTACTCGAAAAACCCGTTACCATACCGGTCCTTGGTCACAAGAAGTTTAAATTACTTAAATTATGAAAGTGGTTTACAATTTTGAACTTACTGTACACTCAAAGTGATGTCGCTTTTAAACTTATACCAGTAAGGGAACTGTAGTCAATCTATCTTAACTTTAACTTAAGCGGGCCGACTCGGTCCTAGTCGATGTACTAAGGACGTGGACCTTCTCGTAATAATAAATAATGTTTAACGAATTATAAATATTACTAGCGGCCCGTCCCGGCTTCGCACGGGTGGAAAAAATTCTTTAATTTTTTCTGTTCTTAAATATTTTCCGTTAGCGCCATCTAGTGTCCGGTAGACGAACTACCTGCGGTTAACGCGTTGCTATGGTAACATTATTGATACCGTGGAAAAGAGCGGGAAGAAGAGCGGACAGACAAACACACAAACCACTGTGATCTTAGATTATAGATTTATAACAAAATATAATTCAACAGCAAGATGACACAAACTAACTAGACTCATTTTGACGGCAGTTTGGTGTGACGGTAGCGATCCTGGGTTAGAATCCCGAAAGGCAGATGTTTATGTGATAAATCACATATTTATATATTGATATTAATTTGTATGTATTATATATCACAGTAAAAAAAACCGTTAAATTTAAAAAGTACAAAGTATGAATAATGCGCAACCAAAAGGAGGCCTTATGTATTTTCAATATAACTCAATTC
Source organism: Calamotropha paludella (assembly GCA_927399485.1). Lineage (NCBI taxonomy): Eukaryota > Metazoa > Arthropoda > Insecta > Lepidoptera > Crambidae > Calamotropha > Calamotropha paludella. Next base: position 6,762,862 of record OV656830.1, on the reverse strand, counting down.
TATTTTATTTATTTAAAAATCTTTATTGACCATAAATATAAAATTGTACAAAAGGCGGACTTAATGCTAATTGAATTATCTCCCAGTTAATCTTTGGGGAAAAAAGACACTTAAAAGCGGATACAATATATATATATATGAGACTACTTAAACTTATCAATTTAACATACATATTACATTATATACAATACACACAATACGTATATATTTATATTACACTACATATATGAACCAAATATATATCACACACACAATTAAATACATTAAATAAGTTACAATAATGTGATGATTCCATTTTACTATTACTATAAACCTTTAGTAAGAAAAGCGTGAACTTTATTCGGAGAAATACATTAAAAGTATGATCTGGATTCCATATTAAGTATATAAACGATAGTTACTATTGCCTTTCAGAAGTAACGTTAGTATGAGAAAAAATCTGCAATATCACGGGTAGGGGCGTAAAATAACAATAGAATTTGGACTAGAATACCTTTAATTAAAAAAAACCATAAGCAGTACAGTTCTAGTTTAGAGGCATACCATGTTTGCACAGCTTCTATTGCTTTGGGAGCCGAAAGCTTATGACGTAACGTACTTCAAACTTGTGTAACTGCCCGCACCAGTACACTCGCGTAGAACTATCTTATTAGTATTTGGGTATAAGATAAAATGTCCAGTCGATTGGACATCAAGCTGTTATCACACTCGCTGAAAAATCGCCCACTTTAAGTCGAAATCCTCCCCCAGAAATTAAGGGTTTTTTTCATAATCTCCATAACTCGGTGTTATCGATTTTGTGGTCAAAACGAGGTGTACGGTGATACCCTACAGTGTAATCAGTTGCCTTTTCCGACTGTAGTGAAAAGTGAAGAATTTACGCCATTCTACTTTATCAAAAACCATAAGCAGGAATCTACAGATTTTTATTTTAACTTGGATTATCAGCACCTGATCATCTGACAGCCGGTGTGACACTACTTTCGAAGCCAAGTGGTCCCAGGTTCTAGTCCCGTAAGAGGCTGATGTTTGTGAGATGAACATATGAGGTACATTTATATCTTAGTCATCGGGATTTAAATATGTATCTTTGTATCATTTGATATAAATTTGTCTTATTGTATTACTCGTAAAAAAATCAAATGCTTAAGCTGTTTAGATATAAAAGTGTTTACATATACTTTGCTACGTCGTTTAGCGAAAGATCGTAGGTTCGAATCCTACCTAAGGGCGCGGAGAAGTGTTTGTTTTTTATTTTAATCTTATTAATGAATATCAATTTCTTTCCGATTATGATTTAGATTAAGCGGGGTTTACATGGGTGAGTAAAGCCGCACGATTTCCGCCGCACGGCAAAATGGACCGTCTAAATGGCAATTCGACTAGGTCGCAAGTGACTAAAGCTCAAAGTTGGGAGGCATCCGACTTTGGCCGCAAGGCGATCGGCCGCGTGCGGCTGGTGACTAAAATCGACCGTGTTAAGCGATCAGTTAATTCTTCTCAACATTTTCGTAGAAAATGACCAAGCCGCGTGCGATTTTAGTCACCTGTGCAAATGGGATAGCGATGCGGCATGGTGAGACGATTTGTGAAGCGACTAGCCGCACGACGAAAATCGACCCGTGTAAATCCCGCATTAGAAAGAAGAAAACAAGCCACTATAACGTTAATAAGTTTACTAATTGTTTTTGCTCTTTTATGAATGATATAAAAAATACCTTCAACAAATTCAAACGAACTCAGATGTAACTTTTTCATCTGCCTGTACATACTTAACAAAGTGAATGCGGTCTGTCTGTACAGCTACACTAATACAAAAAAAGTTTGCCGTTCTTATTTGATTTGGTAATAAGCATTAGTATGTTACTTGCCGTGTGGTAAAAAATATTCTTTCATTTCACCTGGCTATTAGAAGCCTGCCGTTATATCCGATTGCAAAGCAACGAACACAGAGTAAAAAGTTAATTTTTAATTCAATAAAGAGGTTGCGTTTGAGCTTCACCTCACGTTATGTGTAATTAAATCTTAGTTATAGAGTAGAACCAAGGGTTGCCAACTGCCACTGCGTGATTTGAGTGTTACCAATATCAAAAAAGGGGTTTACTCTTTTTTACGTAAAACAATTAGAAAAGCATTGTTTTATAACAAAAATCTTTTTTTTTTATTTATATGATTTGTTAGTCGAAAAGTTTTAATAAATTCTCCGTTTCCAACCAATTGATAAAAATACGGAAACTGATTAACCCATATTCGATTTAACTAATTAAGGGGTCTTATGAACTTATACTCCAAAAAACGGCGTACCTGTAAAATACGGGGCATGTGGCAAGCATAGTGGAAACCTACTCATAGAAAGGTATGATATTTCACCAGGAAAGTGGACTTCGACCGATATAAGTCGAACCCTATATACTTTATTAACACACCTTAGAAACCGCTAATGTACGGTGTGGTTACCATATTAATTTTCGCTTTTTGGAGCTAACGCCATCTGTGATACAAATTGTAAATCTTGCTTCTCCTAGCCTGCGGCGGTGGAAAAGTATCATCACCGTAGTAGTAATTTTTCTTACAAATTTAAAATGTTTCATCTGATTGAATGGACGTGGAATTCTAATGACTATAATATGAGTCCTCACTTATGCAATTGTCAATTCTCATCCTAAACACTATTGTATATATGTATAACTCCGTAATAACCGTAACCGAGAACTTATAACCGGCCCATTTTCAAAGCCAGGGCGAATAGGCACCTTCCGGGTTAGCTCGTTCCATCGTGGATTCTGTCTTGGCCTCCGGGCTTGATCGGGATCAAGAACTAATCCATCCTAAATAAAAAAAAATGTTTAAATAAAAAGTCAACCTTTTTTTAATAAAGAATGTTAACAATGCGAGAAACACATCCTAACCAATCCTAATATACTGCCGTGGTATAACTATAATGCCGTTAACTACCAATTAAGATTTGGTGATTCACGACTTTATAGTTATAATCATAAGGTATTAATTGGTCCAATTAGAATTTGGTAGTTAACGGCATTATAGTTATACCACGGCAGTATAGTAACCAAGAATCTATCCTTGTGTTTGGCAGAAAAAAGCGCTTGCGAGCGTTTACCAGCGCTGAAAAAAAACTATACAGTTTTCGGCCAGGACACGTTTGCTAACTTTAGTTGCGCTGACACAATCCGCCATTTTGCTTATTATCACTCAGCGATCGCCATTTTTCTTACAAGCGCTCGCAAGCGCTTTTTTCTGCCAAACACAAGGTATGTTTGTTTGTTTGTTACCCAGAAAAGGAAAAAGGGTATAGAAATATAACTTCTAATAAATAGTCTACACTAACTCGAGCGAAGCTTCTCTATTCCAGTCAACCCCTCGGGCTAGCTAAATGTTTGTTTCCGTAGTACATGAGAGAACACCGAACTTTGTCTACTTGGCTTAAAGTTGACATCTCAACAGACAAAATCCAGTTATTTAAAATCGTTTGAAATTGGAAAATTACTTTTTGAAGTGACTTCTTTTTGGCTACTCAGAATAAATGCTATGATTCTTAAACTTGCGCGGCTATCGCAAATTTAAAATAAAACCACTTTCACCGGGTTCAATACATTTATTTTCATTTTTTCTGTTTAATCCTGGCGTTTCAAATACTTAAGCCTAGATTACAGAATTACTAAGGTTATGGTCGTCATACATTTTCTACAAGTACCTACCAATGTTTTAATCGGGTACATTCCTAACATCTAAATAATTTGGTTTAAGTTTGATTTTATTTAATTGTAGTAATTTTTAAAATACACAGTTTTTTCTCTTTATTCCTTTTCGTTATCTATACGTGAATTTAACAAGTAATTGGATGTATGAATTTTTGGTTATTGAGAAAATAAAATCAATAAAAATCTAAAGAAGACTTTTTTGCGGGAGCGCGTAGCGTTTCTTCAAGGGTTTTGGTTTACTTGTTAAATGTTGTGTTCTGGTTGATATTAGTGTGTAATAATGGTGGGTTATTAACCACTGAGTGTTTCGGAATATGCATTAGTGTTGGCAAGTGAAACAAAACAGTGGAAAGTGTCTTTTCGCGCTCTCTCAAAGAGGCCACGAGGAGGTTGGAGTAAAACCCCACTTCTTTACTGAAACCTAGGAAATTACTCAAGAACTGGCAATTATACTTACTTGACACAGGCTAAATGCACAAATCGTCAAAGCCACAAATAAAGAAAAAAAAGTACACAGCGCCGCTAAAGAAGTTTTCACTTCAAAAAAATCTAAAGAAATTATTACCAGCAAAAATTCAAATCACCGTAAGCTGAATTTTAATTGTAACATTTTTCTTAATTATCTAGTAATTAGGTGTAAATAAAAATTAAGTATCACAGGGTTTTAAACCGCAATGAACTCCGAAACTCATTAACCGATTTTGATGTTTTTTTTTCATTTTGCTGGATTTTTTCCAACTTAGGACATAGAAAATGTTTCATTTTAATTATTAAAAAAAAAATGCAAATTATAATAACTAAACCGTGGGCACGCGTGGCCAAGTCAGCTACTATTATATTATCCTAATTATATTATGACAATACTTTGTGTGTGTATTTGTTACCATATTGTCAGTTTATTCGATGCGTTGCTATGGTAACGGTTTCACTAATTCTTACACGTCAAAATAAGAACGTAAAAAGTTAAATAAGAAAACTGAAGCTAAATATTGCCATTAATAATTACTGAGCCACAGCAACGCCTGGCCGAGTCAGCTAGTGTACAATAATAATAAATAACAAATTTAAGAAAATATCTATACACATTGAAAACTTTATACGTGAGCATCTAAGAACAGTTGATAATAAATTGAGTAATATCGTTCGATGCTGTAATAAAACATTACTTTATGAAATAACACTCATATACTTGTGTAACTGGTTGTTAGAAAGGTTTCGTTTTTAGTGACTCGACGTAAGCTGACAGGGTCTGGCGGCAAATAAGTTCAAGATGTCAATAAGTATTAATACATGATATGATAATAACTATTACATGTTTATTACACAGACCAATTAGATCCTTTAATTTGAAAAAAATAATTAAAAGAAAAATTAATTAATTGGTTTCCTCAATATTTTCGATCCAGCGCTTGATTTCCAAAAAACCACCAAAAGCCCTTTTTTGTTGCATTTTCAAATACATGTGACAAAAAGAAAAGATTTTTTTTTGGAAAGGCAAAGGCCGTTAAAGAGTATTCATTCAAGTTCTTGAAACCCACCTTTAACTTTCTGTACGATCATTGGTTGCTGAGATATCGATAAATCAAAGACAAAAGGATTCTTTTCCATTTGAAGACCGATATCTCGGCGAGAAGTGGACGTATCAAGGTCTATAAAAAAATAAATTAAAGCTAAATAAACAAAGTATTCGATCCTTATAGTGGTTAAGCAAAAAAAAATTTTCTACGCCCGTAGACAAAAAATAAAACTAAAAAAATTTCAATTTTTTTGTTGTTGGTTTTTCTAAGACTACTCAAAAACCACGGAGGCTACAAAATTTTAAAGTCCTAATCCAAAAACTGGACACTTGGAGCTAGAATTTCCTTTCTTTTGATTTCCTGTACGACTATTTCTCTCGAAGTTACGGCCTGTTGAAAATTTGTTAGTAGTAAAAGTAGTGTAGATAAATATCCATGACTCAGGTACCAATGCTCGTATTCGTCACACAAACATTTGCCCTTTCCGGGACTCGAACCCAAGACCATCGGTACGAAAGGCAGGATAATAACTAAATATCGTATATGTATGTTTATCCGTTACCCTAGTATCCATAACACAAGCCTTACAGTGCTTACTTTGGGCTAAGCTAATCTATAACCTAAGATCACAGATTTGTTGTTTGTCTGTCCGCTCTTTTTCCATTGTATATGCGTTACCATAGCAACGCGTTAACCGCAAGTAGTTCGTCTACCGGACGCTAGATGGCGCCAACGGAAAAATATTTAATAATAGAAAAAAATTAAAGAATTTTGTCCACCCGTGCGAAGCCGGGACGGGCTAGTTGGTGTGAATATGAGAAATATTATTAGTACTGATCTAAAAGAAAATATTAAACGTGTCCAGTTATTTAGCCTTAAGTAATAGTAGCCCTACAAGACTTTCTCTATAGCCCAGATATTGCGACCTTTACGCTCTCTTCATGACTATAATAAATCACTCTTATGCAATTTTGTTATTAACATCGCTAAGATCAAGATATGACGCATTTTCAATTTATGACTGGATATTAGGAGTTAGCTCTTTGGCTAACTGTCAATTATTTAATTGATAACTCAAAATTGCTCAAACCCCTTGTGTTTTTATATATTTTTATAATCTATACTAATATTATAAATAAGTAAAGTTTGTGTGTTTGTATATTTGTTAAATGTAAGGGGTAATCTCGGGAACTACTGAACCGATTTTAAAAATTCTTTCACCAATAGAAAGGCACATTATTGCTGAGTGTCATAGGCTATATTGAATGCTAGAAAAAATTTAAAGAATTTTGTCCACCCTTGCGAAGCCGGGACGGGCCGCTAGTCTTAATATATATTAGTTACGTGTCACGCTGTTTGTCCACGATGGACTCTTAAACTACTTAACCAATTTTGATCAAACTTCGTAACTATCTGTTATTTGATCTAACTTAAAAGATAGGATAGATTTGATTTTCATTTATAACACAGCAACGCGTGGCCGGGGCAGCTAGTAAGATATAAAATACGCCTCCGAGGCGTCAGTGTGATTCGAACCCACGACCTTTCGCTATCCGGGCGAGTGCTCTCACCGCTGGGTAACTCTGAACTGACAAATGTGTCGTTTACAAACGTATTTCAACTTCTAATAGGAGCTAGTATCGATCCACCAATGTTGAACGCTAACTACCTTCAACATCGAAAGTAATATTATTACAAATATTAAACAATCGATTAAGATGGAACCAGCTATAATTATGTTTTTATTATTTTTTTGCATTCACAATCGGAGGCGTAGTTGTTTTTTACGCGCGTATTTTACATCTTACTAGCGACCCGCTCCAGCTTCGCACGGATGCAATGCTCTACTATATTATGCATGTATTATAAATATAAACCTTCCTCTTGAATTACTCTATCTATTAAAAAAAACCGCATCAAAATCCGTTGCGTAATTTTAAAGATTTAAGCATACATATGGACAGAGAAAGCGACTTTGTTTTATACTATGTAGTGAAATATGATAAAAATATTGCATTGTGAATGTATAAAATTAAAAAAACATATTTTTTATAATTTTTATATATTTTTCAGACAGAAACATTGCTTTTGTCTCTGTCTATAAAATAAAAGAGGTCTCTCAGAATCAGTAAGAATTTCTATTGTCTTGATGTTATTCTTATTTGTCTAGTTTTTATTGTAACTTTAAGTGATTATGTTTTAGATTTTGAAGCAAAGATTATTTAGCACGCTGAAGACATTTAAATTCTACAAATAAAATTATCAACAGTGATCAGAGGGCCTACCATCAACTTTAAGCGCGATGCAAGTTCGATTGTCAAAGTCAGACACCGCTATACGCGGTCTATAGACCACTATAGTGGCGTCTCTTTTTAACAGCTTAACTTGCATCGCTATAAGACGTGATGGTAGGGCCTCAGATTACGTTAATCGGCCAGTAAATCAGTTATTACCTTTAAAATAGACTTTGACAAATTAATTATAGATAACTTTAAAATTAAAATGACATTAGCAATAATTTGCAAGCAATCATAGCTCGAATATTTTAGTTATGTTGCTACTTCCTATTTATGTTTTAGCGTCATAAAATGTTATGAAAGTCATTGGCTTAAGAGTGAAAATATCATAAGTTAGGTAGGATACATATAAATTATTATAATAGAAAAATACTAGAAAAAATCGATTCGTGTCACAAGTGAATTCTCAGGCAGGAACCGAACCCGCAACCTTTGGAAATCCGGTCCAATGCTCTCCCAATTGAGCTACCGAGCCTTGTGAACACTCCTCGAAATTTTCTAGTACCTTTTGATTTTTCGCTGTAAGCCAGCGTTGTTTCATCAATGAGAGGAAATCATTTCACCATTTCAGAAATGAGAGGAATTCACTTGTGACCCGAGTCAATTTTTTCTGGTATTTTTCTATTATAATAATTTATCTTATAAGATAGCATTGAAAATGCATAAAATATATAAAAATTATAAAACTAAGGTACATATGTACACCCAGCAGCACTAGTGTTATAGAATTCAGTAACAACTAAGGTACCACAAGTGGTTTAAGTTTAAGTTTCGACATTGACCCGGACGAGGATCTAACCCAGGGCCTCGAAGTAGCCTTACCATGAAAACCGGTCTGCAAGACACTTGACCACGGAGGTTGTTAATCGTCAATGTTATCATGTCAGAGTGACGCGACTACAATTAAGACAAAGGAGAAAGTAATCCTGCCTAATGTATTGACTTTTTAAATAAATTAAACAGGCGGTAGGATATATTCTTCTTCTTCTTCAGCCGTTCGCCTCCCAATGCTAAATGTAGGCATCCTGCATTGCCCGCCATACTTCCTTGTTTTGGGCTTTCCACTGCCAGAATTTCCCGGCAACCTTGACCAGATCATCGGTCCACCTCATTGGCTGTCTGCCCACACTCCGACGACCAGTTCTTGGCCTCCACTCGAGCACCCTCCTCCCCCATCTTCCATACGTTCTACGCTCTATGTGTCCCGAAATAACTAACTCGGCTCTTATTAAACTGTGAAAACAAAAATAATTTCGCATATAACAAAATACATTTCACATTTTAATGCTAAAATATTAAGAATTTTTTACATCAGAAACTTATTTCGAAAACAAGACTGTTAAACTTTATGATTGTTTTTAGGGTTTCGCACCCAAAGGGTAAAAACGGGACCCTATTACTGAGACTTTGCTGTCTGTCCGTCCGTCTGTGTGTCACCAGGCTGTAATCTCAAGAACCACGAAAGCTAGATAGTTGTTCACAAATTTTGTATATCTGTTGCCGCTATAACAACAAATACTATAAACAAAATAAAATAAATATTTACGGGGGGCTCCCATACAACAAGCGCGATTTTTTTGCCCTTTTTTGCTCGATATCTATAATGGCACTTGAAATATTCACAAAATACTCAGTTGTATTTTTACTTTAATAATAAATAATAAAATTAAAATAAAATAATTTTAAATAAAATAATTCATTGGGGTAGGTTATATTAAATATTGTCAAATGAGTCAGGGATGTATTATTGACATGTTATGTTAGTTCTGTCATTTCATGTCCTTTACGTAATAACTTGTGGTAAGAACGCTGGGTGCAGTCACACTGACCTACTTTCCAACACTTACTCACTGTTTGACACTTAAAACACTATCGGTGAGCTTGCAGACCAATATTTTGGGATTACTGTCTTTCTTTTGTTTTTTGTTTTCATGGTAAGTCTGGAGTGGTCTTTTATATACTTTGGAAGGTCACTTTTGAATATTTATCCCACCAAATATGAACTGTTGTATTCAACTAATTTTATATTGGACGGTCTGTGTAAGCATTTTTTCCAGTTTGGTGTTAAAAAGGTGAATATGACTCTTTTGGGTATGGGCAATACTTAAAAAAGGCATAAATTGATATACATTGCGAGTAAGGTAAGGATTTGGTATTTTTTTATGCATTAGAAGCAAGCAAACTACATTACAAATTTAGACAATTATTATAGGTAACCGTCAAAATTTTCTCTAATGAACAACAAGAAGCTGCTGTTTAAAGAAAAGGCCTTTTAACAGCACTTAAACTATTTTTATTTACTTTTCTTGTTTTTTGAATATAATTATCTTTTTCATTTCATTTTTAGATCTGCTTTAGAGATAAGCCCTCCCATTGTTTGAAATGTTATAAATCATGTTTGTATAATAATAGTATTTTTTACAACTAGCAAATTGATAAAGATATAATTCAAAGATGTTTGCAGTTTTATGCCTTTCAAATATTATCATATAATTAAAATGCAATTCTACGATTTAGCTCCTGTGCCTATCAGTCCGTAACTACTTCATATTTTTCTTGGTTCGAGCCACCATCATCACCTTTTGACCTGTCTTGTGAATAGTTTGTCGATATTTAACTTAAAACATTAGTTTTTCTGTTCACCATTAAAAGTTATGGAATCAAGCAACCTATGGGACAGTTCAGCAAAATACCAACTTACTGTACTGGACACGATTCAGCGCAGAGCTGAGAGGCTCATTAGTAACAGCAAATTGGTGAAGAGCAAGCTTCACACCTAAGTTCATCGTTACAAACCCTGTCTGTCGGTCTTCTACAGATTGTATTTCGGATAGTGTGCACAGGAGCTGCACATGCTCATACCGCCATCACCCTTCTGTTATCGGACATCCAGACGCACTGCGGGCTACCACCCTTTCTTGGTTGCTATTCCTACCTATCTCACCAAGCGCTTCTCATCTTATTTTATAATGTGCACAGCAAAGTAATAAAACTCCCTCACTGCGTCTGTATTTCCGAGCACTTATAACCCGTCCGTTTTTAAAGCCAGGGTGAATCGGCACCTTCTGGTTTAGCTCGTTCTATATTGAATCCTGTCGTGGCCCCCGGGCTTGATTGGGATAAAGAGAGCTCATTTTGACGCGGCCATCTTGTATCTAGAAAACATAGTAATATTCCTTTTTTATTTGACAATGTTCTGATAAACAATTGTCAAACAACACAAAAAATATATATATTTTATTACACCCAAACACAAGGTATAATTTATTCAAAGCGAATGAAGTCTCTGATGTTATTATCAACAGGTATATCATTATACTTGCGTCCCTTCTGTCGGACAGTTAATGTACGGTATAGTAACTTAACTAAGACTGTAATTACGAAAATCACACTTATCATTTGTCTCCACATAGTAAAAACATACCAGTAGCATCACAATCAATTTATCGAAGAACTTAAGCGGTACGTTTCCACTGAGGCAGAAATTACAGAAAAATAGCGGGTCTTTAAAGCGGGTAAAGAAGTCGGTGTTATCATTGAAATGAAGATGAGTAGAGTACAGAAGAGAAAATAGGTAAGTTACTTTGTCAATCTACGTCGCCACAAGTCGATTTTTGTTTACAGGCAACACATAAACCTCAAAACGGAGTATATTGGCGACATGTTGTTAGTTTTTTCCGACGACCTCAATCTGTTTCAAAATCGCTTGTGGCACTGTTTTAGTTGTCCTAGTTATTTTGCTCTAGAATTCGGCTGTTCCTGATATTCTTCTATTAAAAGCACCTCATTATATTCATCGGTGATAAATTGATTTTTCTGACTAACTACACCAGTTATATGTTCCGTAATGACGCAAATATTTATTACTAACATAATAAAATGAAATAACATTATACAGAACATAAGTAGGTATACATTTTTAACAATAATATTAACAATTCGTATAACACGTTATTAATATTCAGGCCAACCTATCGTGGTAAGCTTAATAAGTTTGTGTTACGAGTCGGCCACATCCGAAGTCGGCAGGGATCGAACGTGGTCTACTTGGGTAAAAACGATGAACTATGGCCTCCTTTACCACTTGTCAGTCTGCTACCGCGCGCCCCACCCCTCTCAACAGACCCAATGCTGCGCGAATTGTGAAAAAAATGTCGGAGTCTTAGATAAAAATGCTATTTTCTCGCTAAATAATGAAGCTAGGACCAAACAAAAAAATACTACCGTAAAACTGAATAAATAAAAAATTCACCACAGAATATTTAGATCTCTGTAATTTAATAAAATAATCATAATTTAAAAAACAACATGTAACGCGGAAATTTGAATATGGTAGCAATTGCTACCGTGGACTGACAACTGGTTATATAATAATGTACCTGTACCGGCCGTTCGGTACTAAGGCAGAAAGGATCGCTACCGTTGCACTAAAGGGTGATCGAAAAAAGAAATAAATAAGGAGTATCGTTCCAGCGGTAAAACCATCTTTAGCAATTTATAGCTACACTATTGGTACTACGACAAAGGCTTTCCCAATGGACGAAAACACAATAGCCAGAATGGACTATAAGACAACGCGAGAGCAGTGCGGATTGGTAGGTTCTGACTTAACATAGCTTCAAGAGCAATTCTCTCACGTCTCACTCATTTTTTTATATTTAATACATCTACTATTGATGACTTAATTATCTAAGTCATTCTGCGAGCACGGCTCCTATAAAAGAGTCGAATCGCCAGAATTATACACAAAAAAGGAATTAACGCATACTAAAGTCCGGTTAGAGTGGTAAATTTTAGTGTCCCAATCAAAGACTAGTCCTTTCGATAATGCTTTACTTCCGGAAGCAGAAAAGTTTCGATATTTTAGTGTAACATTAAAATATATATATATAAATAGTATATATAATACTTGCTTTGTGTTCACTGTGACATCTTCACCTGATGTCATGCTTGGCGGAGCCTAAACATTTCCGCGTAGCGATCGGTTGTGAATCGACGCTCTTCTTTATGTCTAAGTTTAAGTTTTTTTAGTTTTTTTGTATTTTGACGTCAATTAAATTATTTTAAATTAAAAATCTTTAGGCTTCAATTCTTATGTCTATCCGTTACCCTAGTACCCATAACACAAGCCTTACAATGCAATGTAAGTTTTTTTATTAGTGGGTTCTGTTTATCCTTTACGGTATGGAACCCTAAACGTCATCAATGTAATTGATAATTTTACTACAGTCGGGTTAATTTAGAAAATGTTTTTTTTTTCCATCTTCAAACTTCATCTTTCAAAGCAAAAAATCGACTCAGTTCGCAAGTGAATCCTCAGGCGGGAAACGAACCCGCAACCTTTGGAAGTCCAGTCCGGCCTAATTGAGCTACCGAGCCTTGTGAACACCTATCGATATTTTCCAGTACCTTTCTAATTTTACGCTGTTGGCCAGGGTTGTCTCATCAATAAGAGGAACATCCTCTCATATTCGAAAGAAACATTTTTACAAATGTTTGGACAATCGATTAAGATGAAACAGCCATTTAGTTTTATAATTTTATATATTTTTTTCATCTTTTCTTTATTGACTCGGGTCTTTGTGTAGTGTTCCCGTTTTTGATGGATTCCATTACACAAGCTAAAGCTGACGAGTTTCTTGCGCCCATTCTTCTTGTCAGTTAAAAGACGTCCTGAATGGGTGGTAGGTAAAAATGTTGGATGATTCAAAACTACTTATTTTTAAGTGCATTTGAATAAAGTTATTTTCATTTTCATTTTTAAGTGCTATGGAATTAAGTAGCTAAACTACTTAACTTGGGTTCAGAGCAGTGTATTTGATATTTATATTATGTCTACCGTAAATTTCATTGTGTTCATTATGCCTTCTTTCACTGAACATTCGTTAGAAGTCGCTTTTATAATGTTTAAAGTAAGGTCTATCTTAATCCCTACAAATTGCAGGTCCTATTCTACAATACAATATGTGTGTATATATAGGATTAATATCGAACTCAGACAATAACCAATTACGCGATTTTTACATAAATTTAGAGTCTGGTATTTAGAGACGTCCACTGACATTATCTTTTAAGTGTTGCAACTTTAATTTATTATTTAATAGGTACGTATTAATTCACTTTTGAAGTTTTGACTTTTATTTGATTTATGTACATATTAATAGATAATTTAATAAGCGATGCTGAAACTGATTCTATATTATTATTTTGTTTGAATGTGAGATGAGTATTAAATTATAATAAAAAAAACAATGGGTTGCACTCCTGGAGTGCCGGCAGAAGTGAAAACATGAACATTAACGTTGTGCATTTTTGATAATTTCGCACGCATTGCTTTAACTATCGGTATAAAAGTACTATCATTTATGTGGTAAAATACAATATTCATTTATTGCGCTATCGTACACAAACGTGACAACAAACACACACGCATATTCAAAGAGAAGGGGATGTTACTTCCTCTCCTACGCCGCGCCGCCGGTGGTCTACTCTCTTACGTCTTACGAATTTTCGATCAGGTCACGTATCCTGACGTAAGTTTAACATTTTTTACACATCCCAAAAACTACACAACGCTGCTAAAGAAGTTTTCACTTCAAAAAAATTGTATGTCAAAATACTGTTACAACTTGTATACCGTGTTTTATAGAAAATAAATAAATTTAATTTCAAATAAAACATTATCTTATCCCACGACGATTAACTTAAATATTTCTTTGATATGTGTTTAAATTGAATTTTCTATAAAATGTAACTTTTATGACTTTCTGGTATTTTTTGAACAACGGGTACTAGCAACACTGTCATAAGGAAAACGGGGCATAATCCACGTATACTGCCCTCACGCAAATAATCCCGTACCATTTTATTAATAACTGAACCAATTAGCTAACCTCTCAAGAGGCGTTGAACGTCCCAAGACATTAAAACTTTCGATTTTCTTTTTAGATCACATAACGGATATTTCCGTATGAAATGCTAATTATAATTACGACAATTGCGTTAGTTTAGAAAGGTGAACTCAATAATTATTAGTCTAAAATTACGTTTAATACGGTTTCATGGACCGTAAATGATAAATTTTTAATGTTAACTTATTTTTAAGACTGTTAACTATTTATTGCATTAAACAAATTTTGTGGGTTAGACAGTAGTATATAAAATTAGACCTTATCATTAGTGGTGTAGCTACCAAAAGGCCTTCAAACACAAGGCGCCCTCGGACCCTGATCACCAAATTTTCATTGAACTAGCTAAAAAAATTTCTTCCTTCGGAATGTAAATAATATGGATTGCAACACGACTTTAAGGTATTACCGTTCGGTTAGAGAATTACAATATTATTATTCCATTTATACGTTCCTAAACTCTGTAAAACCTAGGCGATCACTAAACCTCACGAAAGACACTTATGCATATACACTCGAGAGCAATGAATCCGGGTCACTTAAAGAATGGTAAAAATCTCGGAAACTAAAAATGATAGGTTAATGCAATAAATTGTATTTAATAGACAATGTAATACTCCTTAAATGAAAGTAAAAAAAATATGAGTCACCATACATTTTATAACCACAAAATTACATAAAGAAAAAAACTGCTGATCTCTCCTTAAAACAAAAATAGGAAACATGAAATGTTTGAACTTTATTACGATTTTCTTGAATTTTAATACTTCGTATTGCCTCCTAGTGCTTCCATTACGGCGTTTACGCGGTTTGGCATGCTGTACACCAAGTTCCTTATACGATTTTGGGGAATATTCTCCCATTCCTCTGTGAGAGCAATTTTGAGCTCACGAAGCGTGATTGGGGGAGGGTTTCGTTGTTTTACGCATCTGCCTAGCTCGTCCCAAGCATGCTCGATCGGGTTGATATCCGGGCTGCGCGCTGGCCACTCCATACGAGTAATGTTCATCTCTTGAAGGTAGTCATTCAGAATCCTACCTGTATGAGGTCGGGCATTGTCATGCATAAATATAGCATCCTCACCTAAATTGACCATAAATGGACCAACGTGATCATTGAGGATTTCTTCCACATATCTTACGCTAGTTAAAGAGCCGTTTTCTATGATCACCAGCTCTGTGCGACTTTCAGAAGAAATTCCGGCCCACACAAGTACAGACCCACCACCGTAGGCTACTTTTTCTTCGATGCATGCTTGCTTGAATCTTTCCCCTGGTCTTCGATACACTCTGTGTCTTCCATCGTGCTTGTAGAGCATAAATTTTGATTCGTCGGAGAACATAACTTTTGACCAATCTTCAATACTCCAATTTACGTGGCTCTGGGCATATCTTAGTCTTGAAATACGATGCCCACGCCAGTTCCAGTTTAGGGCCGTTTGCAGGTCTAAGGGGTTTTAAGTTAGATTCAGCAAGCCGACGTCTTACTGTCCATGCACTTGGGTTACTTCCTCCGAGGCGTCGAATCTGATTGGTGAGTTCAGTTCCTGTGAGAAAGCGATTTCGAAGCATGGTGTTCACCAAGTATCGGTCTTCTCGTGCTGTGGTACACCTGGTTCTGCCCGTTCCTGGTCTGCGTAGGTTAGAACCAGTTTCTTCGTAACGTCGGAGAACTCTTTGTACTGTTGACAGCGACACACCGACAGTCCTGGCTGTATCGCGCTGACTCCGGCCAGTTTCCAGCATTGTAAGTATTCTGGTGCATTCTTCAGGCGTAAGCGACATAATTTCAGCTTGAATAATGAATATAGAGCACTATCAACATGGTTTATGTACCCACATAAATGACAGATTACAAACAAAAGCAAAACCAAATGCTGTAATTTCGTAGTTCCATCTTCGAAAGTGGCCCTTTTTCAAATTTCATTTTTTTATGATATAACTTTACAATAACTAAGAAGTTTTAATACCTTCATTTAAGGAGTATTACATTGTCTATTAAATACAATTTATTGCATTAACCTAGCATTTTTAGTTTCCGAGATTTTTAGGATTCTTTAAGTGACCCGGATTCATTGCTCTCGAGTGTAGTAATTAGGTTTTTTCTGACATGTAGTACACAATAAACTAGTAGCTTTATACCTGAAAAGTACCTAAACAGCTCAGTTAGTTGTTCTGGGGACTTTTGATACCTAGCTACATTTGCATTATCATTACCTCAGTAGAAAAGACTTCCACTGACGAAAACTTCCCCCAAACTGGGGAGTTTTGCATTTTCCCACACTTGGTTAATAATCGATGTAAAAGACTATAGAATGCAGAAAACGCTGCAGCTCATAATTTGGTTTACAGGAGAGGTATGGTCATTAGCTGTGGTATTCATCTTTACGACACCGTTAGGTGTGATGGGATGGCGTCAGGGGGTGTGGTACTTCTCCTTCCCACCGAAAGGGGGCCAGTGGTTGTCGGGTTGGGAGACCGGCATCCGCATTGCACTTGGCCCTCGGGCGTGCAGTTGCTCCCCCACGGAGCATAGGCGACGTCCGTCCCCCCTTGGGACCCCTTTGGGACCCACACTGGTCCGGGTCGCGGCAGAGCCCGACAAGGGGTCACGTAACCCCCAGCAATGTGCTGTGGGACGCCGCAGGTATTAGTGGGAAGGCCTGCAAGCCTTCACAGGCACAGGTCTTGGGGAGTATAGTGGAGAGTCCCACATACCGTCTCGTGCAATCCCAGCACGAGCGAATGCCTAATGCATTTCCTTAAAAGAAAACTCTTGAGTAAAAAAACCGTCCCTTGTAATAACGTTCCGAAAATATGTAAGTGCTAGCAACATATCTTAGCTTTATACTTAAAATAATAATGTATTCCAAGGCTATAAGAAGTAGTATTTGGGCGAAAAAGGCGCCACACTGCCTTTTAGGTCATCAATTTATATGTACAGATACAAAAGGAGTCTGATTTTTAAAAACTAAAACGATTTTGAATGAAACGATGAATCCCAAACGAAATCTGGTTCAACGGATGTTAGCTGATTCGTAAATGAAAGTCAACCTTATCTCCTATTAAATATGAGCCATTGAAAACAATATTAGCTCACATTCGAAAGGGAGACCTTGTGATGTAATTTCAAGTTGTATTACAAAGAAGTAATTTCGCAGACGGAATGAGTGTTTTTGCAATACTTCCGTCTCTTTCACGCTACCCATTGATCAGGTGTGTTTTATTATATGTATAAATATAGACAATATTAAATACGTTGTGCTAAATATAATCTTAATATATATAAATTACGTGTCACGTTGTTTGTCCGCGATGGACTCCTTAACTAGTTAACCAATTTTGATCAAACTTCGCAACTATCTGTTATTTGATGTAACATAAAAGATAGGATAGATTTGATTTTAATTTATAACACAGCAACGCGTGGCCGGGGCAGCTAGTATTAAATATATTATATTAATTTCGATACTATAATTATAATCATAATTATTATTATATAATATAATATAAAATTAATAATTGTGTAATGGAATTCAGAAACAAAGACGCTACCATAACACTTAGAGCCCAGCCAATATCCTAATTATATTATGACAATACTTTGTGTGTGTTTGTTACCATATTGTCTCGCTATGCAATTTTTTTTCCCCTCCGGACGCGAGGGAGGGAGGTGGTGAATCCTACATGGATACATCGGCCGGCCGAGAGGTTATGTCAGACTCATACTGACTAAACTCCACCTGAAGTAGGTGCCTTAGTAGGAGCGATCGCACCCATGGGTGGCGGGGCGACGCAGCCCGCTATGCAAAACTAAACTTGCCCTTACGTACTCCCGCAAAAACAATACGAGAGAGTGTTTCTACGCTTCAGCGCCATCTAGTAGTTAATAAAGTTCGTTTTGCTATGTTGACCCGGCCGGGAATTGAACCCAAGACAAATTCAATTCAATAAAGCAGCGGAAGTTGCCTTTTCCTGCTCTCTCAAGAAGACCAAGGGGAGGTTTCAGTAAAACCCCAAACATTTACTGAAACCTAGGAAACAATTAATTTTACAGTTCATTCATCATTAAATTAGAACTCGACACTGGCTAAATGCACAAATCGTGCAAGCCACAAATAAAAAAATATATATGACAACATTTCAAATATAGAAAAGTTATGTAAAGTTAAACAAAACATTATGTAAATGAGTTTATAATCCAAAAAGGTTGTAACTTGTCATATCCTTTTTAACTTGAACTATATTATGAAATATAAACTGACAGTCGTTTAAGTATCGGCGCTTGCGCAATAACAGCTGATCAAATAGATTAGGCGAGTGAACGGACATACCGATTCGTTCATTTAGGTTATGAGAAGTATTTATTCATGTGGTATAAATTGGGACATTTCGCCATTTTATTATTTACCTATATGTCACCGTAAATTTTTATACACCGTTACATTATAATCTATCTCGCGAGTTTGTAAACTATCGAAAGATTGTGAATCGTAACATACTGATTTCAGTTTAACGCATATTTTTCGGTAGATAAAATTAGGTTTATGACTAAACAGAAATAATAGGTGGCCATTGACGATTTGTTTGATTTTTTTAAATATTTGCTTTGTCTACTTACGTTCTAAAATTTGTAAGCGGTCATAAAGATACTGTATTTTGTTGGTCATTTTAGACACGTGTAGTAAAAAGAAAAGAATATGGATTTTAAGATCGAAGCGTTTGGTGCAGCGGTAGCGATCCTGCCTTTCGCATCGGCGGTCCTGGGTTCAGATGTTTGTGTGATGAATACGGGTATTTGTTCTTGAGTCATGGGTATTTATATTTCTGTTAATATTACTTATTTATATATGATATATGTATGTTTATCCATTGCCCTAGTATCCATAACACAAGCCTTACAGTGCTTACTTTGGGCTAGGCTAATTAGTGTGATTGTAAGAAATATTATTATAATTATAGCTTAACCAAAAATATCTTTATATATATAATTCTTCTGTGAGTGTGTATGTCACTGAACTCCTCCTAAACGGCTGGACCGATTTGAATGAATTTTTTTCTGTGTGTTCAAGGGGATCTGAGAATGGTTTAGATTCACAAATCAGTTCGGCAGATGGCACTGCAGTCGGCACAGCAACGCGTGGCCGGGACAGCTAGTATAATTATGAAACTGTATTTTTTATATATTAATTTTATTTTTGCAGATAGGTACTAATTGTTTGTAGAAATATCTTGAAAATATGGAGTTCAAATCAAATGACAAATTAAAGTTACGATTCTTAGTGGATTAGTTGACAAACTCCGTGGTCAAGTGGTTCGCATACAGGTTTTTATAGTAAATATTGATTTTTATATAAGATTAAAATTTAGTGACCTATGGTTTAAAAAAAGAAAAAAAAATTAAAAACACTTTTATTTCATTTTCGAAAGTGAAACATACCACCACCAAACCTCCACTTTTATATATCAATAACAATTCTTACAGACCTTTTTTTACTTTCCTGGCAGAGTCTAAATATTATGTACTAGCGGCGGACAAAATCCTTTAAATTTTGTCTAGCTTTAAAGCTAGTTAAATAATATTTAAATATAGCCTATGTTATTCAGCGTGAATGTAACTTTCCAATGGTGATAGAATTTTTGAAATCGGCTTAATAGTTTTTGACTTTATTCATTACAAACATACAAAAATACAAATATTTCCTCTTTATAATATTAGTGTAGACAAAGGTCCTATTCTTTAATTACAGTAAAAAATATAAGGGTCGTTCTTCTGTTTTTACCGACAGTAAAACGACGTTTTTCTGTTCTTTTGGACTTTGAACTATCCATAATTGTGGTTTCTGTGTGGAATTTAAAAGAAATTGTATCTGTGTTGTCTTTAGGACTAATTAAAGTTTCCTTTGCGGCAAATATTAATTCTTTTTTAATGTTGGTTTTTAAAAAAATTACGTGACAGAGTGGCCTTTTTCTGTGGAGACCACATTTCGGTTTACCACTCTGTCACGGCATTCTACGGAAAACAAACGAAAAAATATATTGGTTTGAGAAAATGAAAAATTACATAACATTAATAGTTAAGAAAAATATGGACGTTTATTCGAACCGAATTAAAAACCGTAAATATCAATACTCCAACGAGATGCCATAATAAGACGAAGGACAGACCAATGTCGGTAAATAAGTAGAACGACCCATAAACAAAAATTGCAATTACAATTGGAAGAGCACTATATATATCCCTAAAGCAATTTTCTAGAAAACTTTCAACATGTCACAAGTTGAATGACCCGGTAATTTTTTTTCTAAAACATTAATTGATTTACTCATAGAGGTCTCTGCGATTCGAAAACGAAAAAGTTTTAATTAGAACTCCTATCCAATGTTATAGTGGATCATATCTTGATTAACCTTTAAAATCTTTTTTCATTAATGTTACCACCTACTGTGTGCCTTTCACAAAGTGCGTTTAAAATAACAACAGAGACTTAATACAATTATAGAATGCCACAACTAAGTTTATAAATCAGTAACTCAACATTAATTATCAAAACCTTTTAATAAAAAAGTATATATAAACAAATTATAAATTATATTTTTAAAAATTATATTATAAATCAATGACTTAATACAGTTTTAATCCTACCGTTGAAATCAAGTGGTAAACTAAACGCTTTATTTTGTCTCTTCAAACAGTGGTACATCCGTGATATGTACAATAGCTTGTTAATATAGCACAACTGTAATTTTTTCTCACCTCTTATATCTTGAATTTTAAGTTTGAAATCGAATAAATAAATTGTCAGTTTCGTATTGGCAAAGTTTGTATTCGGTTCAGTTGGTTCAAAGCTAACTTTCAACCGATGATTTATGTTAAATTAATCTTATAAGCCAAATCACTATAAACATGATTGTTATTTTCGCTAGTTTTATGTACTTACGTCAGCACATTAAATATATATAAGTATATCTTTTGTGATCGCATGTTTGTCTGTATTAACTAATATCCAAAACTACTTGAATAATTTCGAGATAGTTCTAGGGGATTTTAGGAGGGCTTTCGTCTAACAGTGGACGATTTTCAGCGTTATAGTTTATTATATGAGTATCGATCCGCCCCGGTTTCGCAAGGGTGTAATGCTGATACTAAATATATGTACTTCAGAACCGCTACAACTGCTATGTTCCTGCATTTTAATTCCGTAATATCAACGAAAATATTCATTTAAATTACATGCTGTAGAAGGCCAATTTGATCTATATTAAATGTATAATATATTTAAGGTACTTAAATGCTGTATTTCTTAAAATCGCTTCATAAATAAGCCAATATTTCTCGTAAAAAGTAAAGGATTAAAAATGGTTATTGTGGGTTATCCCTAAGAGATAGACATGAGCCATCTAGGACTTTTTTGTAGACCTTTTTTAGATGTACACTACTGCAGTACATTATTTTGATCTATCTCAAAGGGTTAAGCCATAGTTTGCAATGTCAACGCAAAAAAATGTGTTTATTTACGATATCACATTAGAAACCTCTACAATTATCAGTGTTTCTCTACTATATTATGCATGTATTATACATATAAACCTTTCTCTTGAATCACTCTATCTATTAAAAAAACCGCATCAAAATCCATTGTGTAGTTTTAAAGATCTAAGCATACATAGGAACAGGCAGACAGCAGGAAGCGACTTTGCTTTATACTATGAAATGACAATATTTTAATGTCATTTTTGACATAATTATACAAAGTTATTTTTATTGCGTAGTTACTGACTGGTCTCATATTGACTGTGGCTTAACCTTGTTATATTTATAACAATGCGATAACGTTACTACTCCATACAGGTAATGCTAATTTTTGTCCACTGTAACGCTAAATCTTACACCACTTTACACACTACGGTACACTGGGTCACCCCCTCCTCTATAATTTTTTACGCTTTTTGACGGAAAGGTAAAAATCACTCTTGAAGCTTTCGTTGTACCGATAATATTTGTGTTGCAGCGGATATTAATGTGTTATAAAGCTGGTTTACAATAAAATTATTGTAATTTTGCCGAAACTACTTGCACTGTATTACCAGAGACATTAATAAAACAACTTTTTACGGATTTTGCCCATAATTTTTTTCGACTCTTACGGAGTGAGCAGAGAGTGACTAAGGCAATGATCGTCATAATTTTTTTTCTCCTACCTTCACAAGATTTTAATCGGGCATGTTCCTTTAATTTTTTTATGTTATCAAATTGTTTTATTTACCATTTTATTACAAATGCAAAATAGATTTGATAAAAATTTTGTGAAGGTAGTAGAAAATATATGACGACCATCGCTTTGCCTTGTGATCACGGCTCCTATAAAGGAGTCGACACATCAGGATCACTACATAGTATAAAACAAAGTCGCTTTCTCTGTCCCTATATCCCTATGTATGCTTAAATCTTTAAAACTACGCAACGGATTTTGATGCGGTTTTTTTTAATAGATAGAGTAATTTAAGAGGAAGGTTTATATGTATAATACATGCATAATATAGTAGAGCATTGCATCTGTGCGAAGCCGGGGCGGGTCGCTAGTTAAATAAAAATAAATTATGCGCAATATCCGTAAAAGAATTGTTTTATTCAAATGTGTAATGTGCGCTAAGCGTAAGAACTAAATAGGTTCATTAATGTGCTTTTTATTGTTTCAGACTGATAAAATGAAGATCATACTGGCACTGCTGATGCTGTTGGCCACCGCGCGGTGCAAGCGACTGCCTCAAGTGAAAGGTAAGTAGCAGAACTGGCGGCAAATATGACATACTGTTTCATAATAATTATGACATCTTCAGTTTCATAATTTTGTATATATTTTATGCATTTTCAATGTTATTCTTATAAGATAAACTAGCGGCCCGTCCCGGCTTCGCAGTGGTGGACAAAATTCTTTATTTTTTTTCTATTATTAAATATTTTTTCCGTTAGCGCCATCTAGCGTCCGGTAGATGAACTACTTGAGGTTAATGCGTTGCTATGGTAACGCATATACAATGGTAACGAAAAAGAGCGGATAGACAAACACACAAACCACTGTGATCTTAGATTATAATAGAAAAATACTAGAAAAGGTCGACTCGGGTCACAAGTGGATTCTCAGGCGGGAATCGAACCCGCAACCTTTGGAAATCCGGTCCATTGCTCTACCAATTGAGCTTCCGAGCCTTTGTGAACACTCGTCGAAATTTTTTTCTATTACCTTTCTGATTTTGGAATTCACTTGTGACCCGATTCGAGCTTTACTAATATTTTTCTATTATAATAATTTATCTTCAGCTTCGCTAAGAAGATTTCTCGTGTTTTGATAATTTATATTCATAAAGCTGTAATTTCTGAAACAAAATATTGTGTCGCTCTCTCGCTCTATTACTCTAAACAAGAGTAGTGATTGGCCAATAGCCTAACAAATATATGTAATACTATAGTAACCCTAGGCCGTCAAAAAAGTATGGAATGAAAATATACAAAAACATCTGACTGGCTTATGCATCATTATAACAGTTCAAAAGGACTGGTCAAACGAGTAACTGTGTTTAAGTATATTTGTTGTTTATTTAGGGTCAACATAAAAGTATATGCATGTGATTTTAGTATAAAGATTGGTATTGGAATTTCATCCTTAAAGGAAAATAATAAAAGTTACTTTGGAATCGATGTTCTTGTAAAATGTAGTCTTGGAGCTATAGTCACAGGATAATCAATTCTACAACTTTAAATTGACCAATCTAAGCTCTATTTGGTATTTCCTGAAAACGCAGAATTTTTAATATTGAATCAATGGATTTCATCCCAACACAGTTACACAATTTAAAATAACAACTTATTATTATTACAAAATGTCTTATTTCCTCAAACTATATTCAAGATAATGTTGCCATTTATAAAAATGATATAAATATATACAGCCCTAGGGGTTAAGCAATTGGCTTAATAGTTAAAGCAAGTTCTCACAAAACACCGTACGAAATACCATTGTGATGTCATCAACTGTAACAATAGTAATAACATATCACCAGAAAAATTCAACATATCTCAGTTCTCAGATGTATGAGACAAGTTGATTTGTTACGTTATTATTTCTGTAGATATAAAAGCGGTAAAATGCTTAATTATCAAAGAAAAATAGCGAAATCAATCAAAGTAGACGGTAGACTAGATGCAGGTATTTATTCGTTTCTTCTACGGGAGGGACTAAGGACCTTAGATCTCAGATGTCTGAAACAAATAGATTTATTTCGCTATAATTCTTTTTTAAATTTAAATTAAATTAAAAGGAGATGTCCCACGCTACATACATTGTTTGCCCCACAAAAAAAAGTCTATGCGTCAGCTTCAAAACTAAATTACCGTTTTCGTATTTTATTCTACTATTAGAAAATATAATACTTTTTGCTGTAAATAGTGGGGTTTTTAAGTTAAGTTAGGTTATGTGTCACACTATTTTATCATTTAAACACCATTTTTTCAGTATGATATGTTTTCTTTCTTATACTTATCGTTTTTCATAAAATACTACACAGCAGTTTATATTGATAGCAACAAAATTCACTAATGTGTGCTGTCAGGAATCTACTTTATATCAATTATATAAGTTATATATATTTATTTGTACGAAATACTTTAGAAAACATTAAATATACTTGGTAGCCGTTTCTAAATATAAATTGTTTGTTTTATCAAGTATTAAACATAAACCGAACTTCACCATCAATAGAAACAAAGTGTGGTATTCCACAGAGTAGCATAGCAATAACAAAAAATTGAAACAAGTAAAAGGCGACTAATGACTGGAGGCAATTGGATATACGTCCCCCGTAGACTATAAAATGGGCAGCAGCTTTTCCAAATTATGGTCTCTTACTGCAGTTACCCACCAATCCGTACTGGGTACGCATAGTGGGCTATGGCCCATTCTCCCTACGGTATTTACCACCAAGCACCAGGCACAGGCTTTAGTTGGGCCTATTACTTAGCAGCGGGGATATTTATAAGCTGATGATGAATAAACGTGAATGATGAATTATTTAGTTCTTACACTTCCGCGCACATTACATATTAGAATAAAACACTTTTTTACGGATTTTGCGCATATTTTATTTTATAATTAATCCTGACGTTTCGACTCCTTTACAGGAGCCGTGATCACAGGATGACTAAGATAATGGTTGTCATGTATTTTACCTTTACAATATTTTAATCGGGCACGTTCCTAAAGTTAAAATTATTTTGTATAAATTAAACTGTTTTATTTTTATATTTTATTTAGTTATTAAATTCTCACTACGGTTACATTGTATACTACTGAGTCTACTACCAGTTCGGAAATTGGGAGGCCCTTCCGAGAAGAACTGGCGAAAGAAACTCGGGCAGGGGGACCGACCTCCATCTTACTGTTATTATTTGCAAAAAGAGCTAACTACATCATCAGGTCTTGCAATGTGTGTTTTTGTAGGTATTCATTTATTAATTATACATTTATTATAATCCAAGCAGGTAACCAAGCTCCAACATTCGTATCTATTGAAATTAGGATGTTTCCTGATTTCAATAGCCGCGCGTAGCATCCTAATAACAAATCTTTGTTCTCTAGCGAGAATTTGTGGTTTATCGAAACGAATGTAGTGGTTTGGCCCCTCAAAAGCATGCTCACACACTGCAGATCTATTATCGCGCCTATGTTTTATGTCAGCTACGAGTTCTTTAATGCGCGTCCCTATACTTCTCTTTGTCTGCTCGATGTATGAGAGACCACAGTCACAATCGATTTTGTAGACTGGAGGGGTATATTGCACTTGACCGGTCGTAAGAATTGGTCAATCTTCCTGGATGGTTTAAAATAAGTATTAATGGAAACCCGCTTCAGAATATTCCCAATCTTGTCAGTGACCCCCTTCATGTAGGGAAGGACAGCAGGTTGACGCTCTACTGTGGCTAGTTTGTGGCGCGGCCTCTACGACGCAGTCTTGGTACTCGCAACTTGTTATCTTGTAGTACTCGCTTGACATGCTGAAGCTCAGCAGTCAGATGTTGTTGGTCACAGATGCCGCGAGCTCCCTGAAACAAAGATTTCTCTACGGTAGCCAACTGTATAGGATGGTGTTGTGAATCACCTTTCAAATATCTATCTGTATGAGTTGCCTTTCTATACACTGTATGACTAAGGGTTTGATTTGGATTCTTGCTGATTTGAATACCTAGGAAGGCTATTTTATTGTCTGTCTCTAGTTCATGTTTTGTAATATGAACGTTTATTATTCTTCTTCTATTAAAATATCGTCCAAAAATGCTGCTGGAGGATGTAAACTATCTGGGTTATACCTAGCCCAAGACAAAAACCATAAAATAACCATAACATGAGAACAGCAGCCCACAGTTCTACTACCTGCCTTACAACTGCAGTAATAGCCCGTTATGTTCTCTTCGGTGTGTTCTGAATATGAGCAGTATGTAATATAGGAATAATATACTTTGCTCGAATGGCGAGAACTTATACGACCACGAATTAAAGTTCCCCTTATATTTTCACTCTCGGGCACTTCCAACTGAGAATTTAACTCAATGTTAAACATCCCACCATCCCTGACATGCTCACCATGAACGGGCCTGTTTAATTTGGTATGTTCCCAGAGCAATCATTTCTAATTGACTCATTGTTAAACGAGGAAAAGTAGAAAGATGTGGTAAATGGGCGCTAATACTACGGAAATTGGTTCTTTGACGATTCATATTATGGTGAATAACAAATTCTCCCAGATAATTAGGCTCATTTAACCTGCTCAAAGCTTTTGCAGCAATTTCTCTCGCATTGGTTCGGTCCTGCAAAAGTGGATGAAAATGATTTATAAAGGCACCAGCTATACAGAAGTCATCAAAAACATGTTGTGATGCCAGGTTAAAGAACTCTTGTCTTAATAATCTAAAATCCCTTTTGAAGCGCCCATTGACAATTTCTACCACCCACCTTACTAATGTAATGAGCCTAGTTTTGTTAGCTTGTAAAGTAGTCAGTTGGAAGTTGCCTTCTTCAATGGATTCCGGCATGTGAACATTATAGCCATATGTTTGTTAGTCTTGCACAGCATCGCGAAATCCTCTGTCAACTATAAACACGTCTCCAGCTCTAAAAAAAGTTCGCATTGGGCCAGCACCATCAAGAAAAGCATTTTTCATAATTAAAGCATCAGATTCCTTAGCAGAATATGGCCCTAAGATATCTAAAATATAACCATCAGAACATACAAGTAGAAAAGGCTTCACAAGATTTCGGTACTTATGTAGACTGTAGGTATCTTTTTGGAACTTATAGTTACTACTTTTTTGTATATAAGTATAAGTTCCATCACAGATAACAATAAGAGGCTGTTCTCCTGTAGTGGTCAAATGTCTCCCAAATAACTCTCTAGGGATTGTAAGTTTATGCTCACTGGCTTCCTGAACTCCTATATGTCTTAAACCTAAATGAGTACCAACATAATCTTGGGTTAGGCATTCCCTTACAATTGTAATATTTCTATTAAATGTAGTTTTAGAAACACCAAAAATTGATGATAGTCTTCGATCACTATCACCAGATTTATATTTGACTATTCTGTTAGTAATGCTAGCAGTGTCATTTATAATATCATTAAATTGCTGCACTGTAACCCCTATCCAATAATGACGAATTTGATCATTCATGTTTTCAATGTTCTCAAAATCGAATTGAGTGTCTTGATTTATTTGAGATAACTCCAACATATCCTCAATTTGCGCACTACTAAAGTGATTTGTTAAATATTCACTTAATAAAATGTTCCAATTAGAATCAGCTAAGTGGTCTGAGCAAATTCGAGCACATCTAGGAATGTAAACTTTTAAATCAATTAGAATTCTATGCCTTATTATCCTTGGTATTAATCGAAATATACTATCAATGTTTAAACAATCACTGAATAAACATCGCCTTGATGTTGAAGAAACTCGTTTATAATTTGGAAGTACAACCGTCTGCCTTTGCTGTTGCACTTCCACTAGCTCCGGCACAGGCATGGGTAATGGTGGAGGAATTGGTGGTCTGTTTGAGTCCTCAACTTGAACACCGACATTTACCAGCAAGGGTTGCTCAGCATCTTCCTGTAAAATATAAGGTACTTGTAGAATTACAATTATTATACAATAACACATCATTCACTTTACAACAATGCAATGTTGCATGTATTGTAGTATTGTATGATATGTCATTAGATATTATTTACAAATGTCAACTTATTAAAATCGTTAACATTATAAAACGAAACTAAACAATTGACACTATGTAAAAAAAGATTAATTCCTATAAAATAAATAATTTAATAATTTAGTTGTTTCACTTGGGACAAGGTAATGTAAAATAAATTAATATCTTTAATAACCAATTAAATAATACACACCATTTGTATTCCAACAAGAGGATCAGGTGTGTTTTCATCTAGCTCTTGTTGTGGGCTTGTTACAATTTCTACTTGATGATCTAGGTCTGATTGTGGGCTTGCTACGCTAGTACTTGGAGCCCTGGAAGCTTTTCTCCAGCAAGATCTACAAATCCTTGTAAATATAGGGAGATTTGCCTGAAAAAATGAATTATGAAATGATTTCAAGAATGTTCTTTTATTGTTGTATAGTTAGAAAAGTATTTTATGTTATTTAATAATACCTGAATCTCAGCCACCCATGCTTTAATTATGGTATACTCGTGGCGATTTTGATTAGCTGAAATGCTTCTTGCTCGTAGAACAGAAACACCACATCCCAAACATACTGATTTGTGACCATAACTTCGAGAAGGCTCACTCATCTGAGCTTGGAACCGAAGAATAACAAAACATTCTTCACAAACACGGTATTCAGATAAAACCTGTAACAGAATTGATGCATTATTAATCTTAGATATTTAATATGCCAGTAAATAGGTCCCTATGTATTAACACTTCAATATCTTTGCATGTAAATGTAATTCAAAAGGGTAGATTTTAATGCTTTTAAACTTAGCTGGCAGAGAAGTTTAGTTTCTATATACTTTTATACAATTATATTGTATAAATACATAAACGCATGTTTGGCATAAATCGCCTTAAATACATGACGTTTCTTAGGCCTTTTTCGAGTCTGCAAAAAGTGCGGCTCGGTCAACATCTTAGGGTTGAATGTATAGAGTAAAAGTATTTGCAAAACTTGAGACACGTACCTCCAAAGGTGAAATCCAAGATATCAAGAGATCACGTAGTGGTGTATCTAGGTCCAAAACTCTTCGAGATACAATTCGTGGATTTGTGAAGGTAATAGTACAGTTCACACAACGATTAGAAAACGCCATTACGTTATACAATACGTTTACGCCAATATGTTTAACAGTACTACGGAGAATCTGCTGGTGATCTACTCAACGCAGCCTGAAAGAATAACACTAAACAAACGAGAAAATAACACTAAACAAACGAGAAAATACAAAAAGACCACGAAGGCGCAAACGCATGCAGCACAACGAAATGACTTGTTGTAACAACACAATAATACCAAAGGGTATATATTGATCAATGATTATGTTTTTTTAGGCTGTTCTTTCATTATGGGCAAGGCAAAGAATCTACCAAACAGCCAATTTTATAGAATTTCCTTTTCATATATATTATAAAAACATCAACATAATAAATTGTTTGAGATCTTTGACAAAAATATATCATATCACTTTTTTCAAATACTCTTAAATATATTGTAATGCATCACATTCACATTATGAAAAGAATGAAAACACCGTTAACTGGCTGCATGCAGATGAGCATGTTTGCCTCCCATTAAAGGAGCACATTAAAAAACAAAACAAATACAACAGTTCATTGTTAGAACAATTCAGTCAGGTATCTTTTTTTTATTATTTCTAAACCCCGCTATGTAGAATAATTCGAAAGTCAATCTGATTCATTCATGATAAGTCGAAAGCAATCAAATTACACAATCGATTCCCAGTTGCCGGTATATGTAAATTCCTACGGAAGCATCCAGGGGACACTAAAATGTAGCCATAACAGACCCATTCCTGCGCAACAGCCACAGCCATTGATATGGTGTGGCTCCAAGACTATTCTAAGGATACGCCGGGATGTCGCGTGTCATTGACCCCTGTCGCGTCCGCGCGCAGTGCAGCACCCATCTTTATTATATGCTCCTCCTTAACTGGTATTACTTACAAAGTTTTACCGTTAATTTAACCACGTTTTCATATTTAAATTCCAAAAAGTTTTTTTTTAGTTTCATTACAAAAAAGGATGAATATCAAAATTTTAAAAAAAATATATGCCAAAAAGGTTATATGCCAAAGAGATTTTATGTGTGTATTTGTAAAATGAATAAATGGTATATAAATATTATTTATTTATTTATATAAGGCTTACTAACTAAACACATACATGGCATTAGCTTATATGAAAAAAACAATTTTATATACTCGTTTAAATGAAACGCATGCATAGTAATAATTTTTTTTAAACCATTTAAACGAACAACACAAAGAAATGATTTTTTTTTTAAATTATTTTTAAAAAGAGGATATAATTTTAATTTCAACTCGATACCTCCACGCAGTGCCAAAATAAAGGGTTTTGGAAGACAGACAGGTGGTTTGAGTTACGGAACGTTAAAAATCAAGAAATCAACCTATTAACGTATCATAATATATCAACTACCTACATTTATCATAAAACCCTGGATTGTACAGCCTTAATTAACAGATAAAGGCGCGGCCGATATAACCGCCTATTACGCTTATGCCCATACTTGGCACAGCTAGGGAGTCGTCATATGGGGCAATAGCACACTCGTAAACAGGCTCTACATCTTACATAAAGGATGCATAATTATAAATACTAGTATATAGCAGACATAAACAGCTGTAGGCCGCATTTCATAAGAGTTACTTACACTCATTTATTTATGTATAGTAGCTAACCCGGCCACGCGTTGCTGGTATAACCCGGCCATGCGTTGCTATGGTAACGTTAATTATAAAAACTGTTATTCTTAGGCTTATGATAACTATATATGGTAACAAAGCCACAAAGTTTTTCTTTTATATAGATGTTACACGTATTTTTTTTTCACATAGACGTCGTGATAGCCTTTGTTCCCTGACATATATTTTACGAAATAATAATTATATTTTCTTATATTCACACCAATTAGCCTATCCCGATGTAAGCGCTATAGGCACTATGGATACTAGGGTAATGGATAGACATACATATATGATACATATACATGTAATATAAATAGAGATAATAGGGGTTAAAGTATGAAATTGCCGTTTTATTGCAATAGGTTCTTTGAATTGACATAGAATCTTCATGGTTTGAGGTTTTCGAATGAAACTTTTTTTAAATGGTTTCTATGATGTTCTTTTTTTAAAAAATGTAAAACATTTGAATATCGACTTTCAATTGTTTTTGTTATTCAATTTAGACAAGAAAGATGGATACTGCGAAAATTCGAGTTATTTTTGAATACGAGTTCCGACGCGGAACTAACGCGGCAGAAACAGCCCGCAATATCAATGCTGCGTTTGGAGAGGGGTCTACTAATGAACGCACCGTGCGATTTTGGTTTAAACGCTTTCGTGATGGAAATTTCGACTTAAAGAACGAGCCACGAGGAAGACCGCCCACACAGGTAAATAACGATGAATTAAGAGAGATAGTGGAAGCCGATCCTAGTCAAAGTACCCAGGAATTAGCGGCATGGTTTAACGTTACCTTACCCACAATATTGACTCACTTGCGTCAAATCAATAAAATAAAAAAATACGAAAAATGGGTGCCTCATGATTTGACTGATCTGCAGAAAGAAACGCGTGTTGAAACTTGTGTTGCCTTGTTGAACCGGTACAGAAATGAAGGAATATTGGATCGAATTGTAACATGTGATGAAAAGTGGATTCTTTATGATAACCGGAAAAGAAAAATGCAATGGCTGACCCCAGGTCAAATGCCACAACAGTGTCCTAAAGCAAAACTTACCAATAAAAAGGTAATGGTAACTGTTTGGTGGTCTCAGCATGGTGTTATTCACTATAGTTTTCTCCGATCTGGTCAAGCAATAACGGCAGATGTCTATTGTGCCGAACTCCGAACCATGTTGACAAAACTAGCAGTAAAACAGCCCCGACTCATGAATCGATCTTCACCATTATTGCTCCACGACAACGCGAGACCTCACACAGCACGAGAAACCATTTTGACCCTTCAGGAACTGCAGTTAGAAACCATTCGTCATCCTCCGTATTCACCAGACCTTGCTCCAACGGACTACCATTTTTTTCGTGATTTGGACAATTATCTACGTGACAAGAAGTTTTCTTCCCAGGAGGCAGTACAAAATGCTTTCACACAGTTTGTGCAGTCTAGATCGTCGGAATTCTATCGCAAAGGCATTAATGACCTTCCCATTAGATGGCAGCAATGTATAGATAATAATGGCAACTATTTTGATTAAATAAATTTGTTAAAAATTTAAAAAATAAACAATATAGATTTTCAGTACAAATCGGCAATTTCATACTTTAACCCCTAATATATATAAATGCCCATGGGTCAGGTACAAATGTTCTTATTCGTCGATGCGAAAGGCAGAATCACTATTGTTGCACCAAAAGGTCAAATAATACAAATAAGCCAGTCCTTTTTTTACAAAATTCCATATAGTATAATATAGATAATCCCAAATAATATTAAAAGTTTAAATATAACCATTTTTACTATTGTATTGCTTTAAATATTGATTTTTTATATTGAATCCGACGACTGACAACTGTTTCGTGAAATCGTCGCGATTTTATACATATTACATTTATATATCTATGTAACATTTGATCCCATGGTGATGTCTGCCACGCCATAATTTACCGAATTTCTAACCGATTTTAATATTTTTTGTGTGGGATCGAATCAACAGGTTTCGGATTAGATCGTGACGGAAGACCAAATTTTAAAAAAGTAATGACCGAAAAACATTGGCTTTATAGGATTTCCCATCAAAACAAAAAGCACGCGCTTTTTGAAAGTTTTCATTCTATTCTTATGGAATTTTAAAATTTACTAAACATTATTTATTTTTTTAGTAATACGCTCCGCTACAATATATGGTGCTAGCGAAGCTTTATGCTTAGCGACTGCATCGACCTAGTATATGTATATCTATCCATGACTCTAGTAACCATAACACATGTCTTACAGTGCTTACTTTGGGCTAGGCTAATTGGTGTGAATGTAAATATTATTATTATATTAGAAACAAAATGTAACGCTTATTTTAACGGTTTTTGTATTTTTCTTTTCCTTTCCATAAATACTGTAGTGTGTGGAAAATAAAGCATTTTCACTAATTAATTTATTATTCTAACAGAAACACCGACCACTACAGACTCAACACTCACAGAAGACGAGACAACACCGTGGCCTGGCGCAGTAGCTCCTCTGGATAAGTTAGCAGTGGCGTGCGAAAGGGACAGCATGCATATAACTGTCACACTCGCACAGACACAAACCTCCTATGACTCAAACAGGTACGTTTAAACGAATTTGAAAAACATATAATGAAGACCTTGAGTCTGATTTAAATGCAAATTTTAAACTAAGCAATTATGTTCACTTTTAAGTAATTATTTTAACTAGAAGTTAATGTCAAGAATAACAAGTAAAAAGCAGTAAGCCGATTCGCTGTTGCGTGCAAATAAACCTTCAAACAGACAAATTTCTCAGAATAAATATGAATTACATTATATATCTTGCCAATGAAATACACAGATAAGTTTAGCTATATATATAAAAAATCCGAATCACAGTGTTTGACGTTGACGTTGACGTTTTGCGTTGAACTCCGAAACTACTCAACCGATTTTGATATAACATATTACAAATTATAATAACTACTAGCGACCCGCCCCGGCTTCGCGCGGATGCAGTGCTCTACTATATTATGCATGTATTATACATATAAACCTTCCTCTTGAATTACTCTATCTATTAAAAAAATCCGCATCAAAATCCGTTGCATAGTTTTAAAGATTTAAGCATACAAAGGGATATAGGGACAGAGAAAGCGACTTTGTTTTATACTATGTAGTGAAGTTACAGCAACGCGTGGTCGGGTCAGCTAGTAAATTTATAAATGTATGTGAAAAAACCAGACTTTGAAATAGCTAAAGGTTACAATATATGATATTAACCAATACACTCAATCAGAGCAATATTTATTCGCTAAATAAGCATGCACCGATTTTCACACTTACATTAATTCAGTATTACATATTACCTGCAATTTATATGTGAGCATTCATTAAAATTGTATTCCAATCGTTTCAAAGAAGAAACATATATAGTGTAGGTCCAAGAAAGTAATGATGACCTTGTGGAACTCTTTTCAAGCTTGTTAACTGAGACATTTAAGGCACATGTAGTCTTATTAAATCATAAACTTGTTTGCCTTCAAATATTATTCGGTGTAACTGTTAACCAGTAGCAAGCTGTTAGAATTTATTAAAACCTTCTGATGAGTATTTTTAAATTAAATACATACTTTTATTTATCTATATTTTCATTTAAAAGTAACTTTTTTTTCGATTTAAAAAAAATAATTTATAATCGACAATCGACTAGATAAGATGATCCTTTGGTACAACGGTAACGATCCTGCCTTTCGCACCGATGATCCTGGAATCGAGTCCCGGTAGGGGCAGATATTTGTTTTTATGAATACGAGCATTTGTACCTGAGTCATTTGTATTTATATATATTTTTATAAATATTACTTATCTGTATATTATATATTTATGTCTATCCGTTACCCTAGTACCCATAACAAAAGCCTTATAGTGCTTATTTAGGGCTAGGCTAGGCTAGGCTAATTAGTGTGAATGTAAGAAACATCATATTATATTGTTTTTCACAATACCATATTTCTATTATAGCTGGTCCCAGCTTAATCGATTGTTTAATATTTTTAAAAATACTAGCGGCCCGTCTGGCTTGGCACAGGTGGACAAAATTCTTAAATAAAATTCCATTATTAAATATTTTTCCGTTAGCGCCATCTAGCGTCCGGTAGTCTAACTACTTGCGATTAACGCATTGCTATGGTAACGTTATTGATACAATGGAAAAAGAGCGGGAAAAAGAGCGGACAGACAAACACACAAACCACTGTGATCTTGGATTATAGATTACTTTCGAATCTTTCGATGTTAAAGGCAGTAAGCGTTCAACATTGGTGGAACGATACTAGCTCATAGTAGAAATATCATAGGTATTATAATTATCATAATCGGTACTGTGACGCGAGTAAAACCGCGTCTAAAAGCTAGTAAATATTAAATTTCATGTCGTTTATTATTTCACAGTGTATTCGACGCATTTAATGGCATCGTTTACCCTGCTGGGCTGGGAAGCAATTCCTCCTGTCTTCGG
The DNA here is from genome assembly GCA_927399485.1 of Calamotropha paludella. Taxonomy (NCBI): domain Eukaryota; kingdom Metazoa; phylum Arthropoda; class Insecta; order Lepidoptera; family Crambidae; genus Calamotropha; species Calamotropha paludella. Next base: position 6,726,909 of record OV656830.1, on the reverse strand, counting down.
GAATACGAGAACGCGAGAGGTGACCTACAGTACACTCTGCCGCTTATGGGGTGTAACACCATGGCAACTGACAATGTGAGTACTTAGTAAATAGTATTGTATGCCCAGCAAAGAAAAAGAAAAAAATAATTTTATTGTCTTTCACCTGTCCCGATGTCAGGAATGATATCTTGCGAGTTAAAGACCCACTTCCCAGTTTCCTATTGAGCTGAAATTTTACATACATATGTATATGACAATGCAATATTCTGATGACATGGAGCTCATCTGATGCTGGACCTGGAAGGTAGCCAAGGAACTCCAGAATAAAACAACACAACCCCATCTAATTTGGGCTTTTCAACTTTTTAGCTCGTTTCATTAACAAGTAATTAAAAAAGATTATTTTTACAAAAGGTTCTTTTTTAAGTTATCTTGTTTATATTTATAAAACTTTTTTGACCACAAAATAAAATTGGTGTATAGGCGGACTTAATGTCAAAAGCATTTTCTACCTACCCTTCAGTTTTAAGGGCGTTCTAAAAGGCAAGTTCTAAATGGGAAGCACGGTTTTCCTAATCATGATCTTTAACCGAGTTCTTCATTCTTTAACCAACATAGTAAAAATGGAGAACTTGACAAAATTCGACTTTTTTTGAGGGAAACGAGTTCAGTTGTAGATGTCTTTCGAAAGGATGAAAGAGTATACCAATGACCAGATAAAAAAAAATCATATATAAAATACAGCGAAAATGAGCTTAAATTTGTAAGATGTAGAGTCTATTATGGGTATACGCAAATAGTTTTCGATATGGAAACTATCGGATATACTGTTCATAGTTAATGCAAGTGAAAGGGAAGGTATGATCGTGAAAAAAACACGTATTAGACCGCCTGATTAGTGAACATGATAATTCGAATTACAAATTTAAAAGTGTCTTATTATACAACGTTAAAAAACAAAACGAACCTCTTTACGATTATCATTTTTTTTAACTGTAACAGCTGTGTATAATCTTTATATCGCTCATTCGGTGCAACACTGACGCAATAATTGTAAATGTTGTGTTTTTGAAGAAGAGGGAAATTTTAGGTAAGGCTTTTAAATACATTTTCTTTTTTAAATCAACATTACCTTAAAATATGAGTACAAACGTATATTTTTCTTAAGTTCATTTAGCTTCCAGCGAAAAATAGAAGAAATACAATTCTGACAATTTTTTCAGAAATGTAATTTTGACCAAAAGTGTAATTGCGTCACTGTTGCATCAAATGAGCGATATTTTTTTTCAATAAAATGCTTTAAAATCTGAGGTATTACTAAAATACGTAAAGTATTTTATTATAATACTTTACTATCATTCGATTATCTATATACATATATCTATACTAATATTATAAAGCTGCAGAGTTTGTTTGTTTGTTTGAACGCGCTAATCTCTGGAACTACTGGTCCGATTTGAATGATTCTTTCAGTATTGGGTAGTCCATTTATCGAGGAAGGCTTTAGACTCTAGAACATCACGCTGCGGCTAAAAGGAGCGAGCAATATTTATATACAAAATCCGTGTCACAGTGTTTGACCGCTCTTTCCATTTTGCTGTATTTGTTCCAACTTAGGACATAAGGTAAGTTTCATATTAATTTATGACACAGCAACGCGTGGCCGAGTCAGCTAATTATAAAAACCATGTTGCTAAGAATGGATCCGTTGACTTCTCGCCTTTAATACAAACAATCCAACGGGTTTGTGACAAATTTATTCGTCTCACGCGCTTCCTCGTCGCTATGTTGCGTAATGTCTGCTTGGATGTCACGTCGGAATACGGGCATCGCACTGTATCTATGCATTATCAATGTCAATTATGATTTGCGGAGAATACCTTGTTAATAATATTTAACTAGCTGACCAGGCCACGCGTTGCTGTGTTAAAAATTAAAATGATATCTATCCTATCTTTCAAGTTGAATCAAACTGCACACGGCGTACAAATTTGATTTAAATCGGTTAAGTAGATTAGGAGTCCATCGCGGACAAATAACGTGACAGGTAATTTATATATATTAAGAAGATTATAATTTCACTTGATGACGAATGTTTGGTAGCAGCGATCCTGCTTTTCGCACCGACGGTCCTGGGTTCGAATCCCGGAAGGGGCCAATTTTTGTGTGGTGTATATGAGCATTGTACCTGAGTCAAGAGTATTTATGAATAATGTAAAAGTATTATTATTTTATTAATCTATAATCTAAGATCACAGTGGTTTGTGTGTTTGTCTGTCCGCTCTTTTGCCCGCCCTTTTGCCCGCCTTTTTTCCATTGTATCAATAACGTTACCGTAGCAACGCGTTTACCGCAAGTTCGTCTACCGGACGCTAGATGGCGCTAACGGAAAATATTTAATAATAGAAAAAATTTAAAGAATTTTGTCCGCACGGGTGGACGGGACGGGCCACTAGTACATATGAATTACTTACTTACTCTATATACTTAAACGCTGCATATTTATTAAGCTTGACAGGCAGAAAGAGCTTTTGATTTTAAAAATAAGATTTTTCATGACGTCATCAAAATTATGGTTGTTAATGGTTTGCTTATAATGGATTATAGGAAGTTGCTCGATACCACACATTAAAGTCACGACATTGTAAACGTGAGTAGGGTTGTCACACATACAAATTATTGCATACTATTAGTAGTAAATTAATACTTTTGGAATCAGAATGATTGAACAAAATTATTTTGACTATGGAGGTGCCGTAACGCCACTCCAAGGTCCCGGGTTCGGTCCCCGGCCTGGTTAATGTAGAAAACGAACTATTCTTTATAGGCGTTTGGTGAAACCGTCTCTGTATTTGAATTTCATATCGCAAGTGTTTTAAGTACTTATATTATTATGAATATTATATTAATTAAAATACATATGAAAATGGCAATTTTTTTTTACCTCAAAAGTGTAAAAAATCTCAAGGAAACCGCAACTTCTAAATAGTGTATTCAGAAACGTGAAAGTGTACAGTTTCATGTACTCAGCACATGCAAAAACACTTTCTTATTTTTTCTTAACACACTGTATATGGTCTATAATTCCTACAAATATTTTTTGATTGGAGTTGGCATCTGCAGTTCTAACAACTGTCCGCACTGGGACTGAATGAGTGATTTCATCAATAGGGAAGGCCCCCGTAGTGGGTAGATTATGGTTGATAACGATAAAAAAAATGAATTGCTATTATTTTCTTAGTCATTTATTATAAATATACCTTTTGTTACGTAACTTTTTAGTTATAACTTAAAAAAAATATTATTTTGTCATCTTTAATATTTTATTCAGGATATTACCAAATGGTTTCTTATTGTAATATTCTCAAATTATAAGCTTAATATATTATCTCGATAATAATTCAAAATGAAGTCGAATTTATTTCATGTGGCAACCCTATCAGTTCCATATATGGCGATCACGATATCATAATACAATGCCGTAATAACAGTTCGGTAAAGCTTTAAAAATTAAAAGCCAATACGAAGCATCATCATCAGCTGTTATTAGCTCTTTAGAAGGCACAGAACAGCTGTTAGCCAGCCAGCCATCAACTTCCCTCAACCCTTTTTTGTTATGACGGCCGATTGGTGCAACGGTGGCGCCAACGATTCTAGGTTTGATTCCCAGTGAGGGATTTGTGTGATGTGCTTCAAGCATTTGTTACCGAGTGTGACGACCTCTGTGGTCGAGTGGTTAGTATACCACCACCATTAGTATACCGGGTTTCATGGTGAAGCCTGGTGGTGTTGTCTAATATTTATTTATTTATTCCCTTTTTATTTTATATTTATTTATTTAGTTAGTCAATTTTTTCATTTACTAAGTTTCGTTCCGTTTCCGTTCCTAGAAAGGAAAAAGCAGAACTCTTATAGGATCACTTTGTTGTTCATCCATCCGTCCGTCTGTCTGTCTGTCTGTCAAGACCCTTTTTCTTAGGAACGCGTGAAGGTATCAAGCTGGAATTTATATCAAAAACTCAGGTCTACTGTTCCTTGGATCTGTGAAAAAATCAAACTTCTAAGCTAACGCAGTCAAAAGATACAGCCTCTTCCGCAAATTTTCGACACTCGCAAGGGAATCAAAACCTACAGCGTACTTCCCGTGAACTCAGAATATTGAAATTTGGTACGAAGCGACGTCTTATAGCACAAATAAAAGAAAAATTGCGAAAACCGTAAATTTTTAGATACATCATATAATAAAAATATTTTTACGGAACCCTCGGTGCGCGAGTCTGACTCGCACTTGGCCGGTTTTTAATACTTATAATTATTATTCTATTCTATGTCGCAGTAAACGCATCACTGTTTCGAAAACGTCCGCAACAACTCATTCCATGGTCTAAGGAAGATGATTTTCTTAATTATAAAAATGACAGGTGGCATTTAAACTGATAGTTAGGTCATCTGAAGATCTTTTGACCGCAGATGTAACCGTGATGATATGTTTAAAAATTGTTTCACTCATATCCGCCTTTCGGCAGTTATGTAAGCATTATTGGTGTCGACATTCTGAGTGCAATGTTATAATATATTAATTTAAAATGTCTTGTAACAATTTTTTTTTTATATTTCTGAGGTTATGTCTTTATATCGATTTTATTAGTAAATTTCATATATTTTCCTAACTATATAGTTAGGAACAAATTATACCAGTGTGTTGTGTCGCAGCGCTATCTGTCGTGGCGCCGACTGCACTATCCCGATCACGCTAGAACGATGGTGTGAGTTTGACGCGTCATACATACATAACCCAACCCACAAATATATTTCAAGCCTAATGCAGAGTGATTTTTTAAGTAAATTTGCTACAGTATTTAATTTGTTTAAATTGCCTTAAGGATACCCCAACATCTAAATATTCTCCATAATTCAGTGGTTTTCAATGTTATTTCTTGGTCTTAGGGTTTTTGGAATTGACATAGGTACTATAATTGCTCCACAGATATCTATGACATTAAGAAAAGATAAAAAAGTTAAATATTTAAGTATCTTTTGTTCATGTTTACCTGTGATGTTTATTTAGTATATGTTGGGTAAGACAATATTTGCAGCATCAAAAAGTGAAGTTTCTTGTGTGATGGTGATTTAGTCTGTTTGAAGTGTCGTTTAATACTGTAAATGAATTCGGTTGAAGGAAAACTTCTTTTAAATTACCACTAGCTCCATCGATCGACATTCCGCAAAATATAAGTAAAAGCGATATTTTATGTGTGTATTAGTCACCCAAAGTATTTATAAAACTAAATATTGTTATGTAAAAAGGATATATTTCGAAAGGTAGCTAACCTATTCGTTTTTTATAGGAGTTCAGTACATTTGCAAAACCTTGTTTCACAATTTTACAACCAGACTTACAAATAGATGCCACCATAATATGGTAGATATATCAAAGAGTCGCACTTGTGATACGTACCGCTAAGGAAAGGAACTCTTTGCCTGAATCCTGTACTGTGCACTGGTCCGTAGTCACCTGAAGTTCGCGTCACAGATCTGGAGCCCCGAATAGCAGATATAGCAGATGTGTATATATATATAACATTCAAAAAAGATTTATTAAATATTTATGTTTTCGCACTAAGCAGCATTATGACTCGAGTCACTATATTGACCTTTCAGAACAGACAGAACTTCTTTCTATACTTAATTTTAAAACACCAACTAAATCTATTAGAATCAGTTGTGCGTCCCCCCTGCATCCTCAAATTATCGTAGGAATTCATTCTTATGGCGTGCGTGTAGGAGCTTTAAGTCAGCATCGTATCGGGCTAACTTGAATCTGTTTGCTACAAGTGATGCTTTGCTTAAGCGAATGATGTGTTTAATATTCTTTGATGACTCCTAAAATTATAGGTGTACCTATAGGTTCTAAGTTATTATTTATAATAGTGCTCGTTATATGTACAAAGATATTATTTGTGATGACCTGTAATAGGCTTTGTGTTGCTATGTATGTAAATTATTTCTTTTTTTATAGCTGTTGGTCGTCCGACAAGTAAATAAGTAAGTAAGTAAGAATCTGTGTTTCCTGACAAATACAATTTAGCGGTCTTTAAGTCACGAGCGAATAGATATCTTCTAGGTAAATGCGTCACATCGTAGATCGCATCGTCGCTTACCATCAGGCGAGATAGTGGTCAAGTGCCTGCCTATTTAGTATAAGAAACCCTGTATTAGATACAAGCATGAATGAGGTCGTAAGCAGTCAGTGTCCTCATGTATGTCGTAAAATATTATAATATACTAGCTGATCCGGCCACGCGTTGCTGTGGTATGAATTAAAAAAGAACACACGCGACGGAAGCTTAAAAAATGGAGTAACTTCTCCCGTTTTCCCAAGATTTCCCTTCACTACTCTGCTCCTATTGATTGTAGCGTGATGAAAAGTGTACTACAACCTGCCCAGGAGTATGAAGAATAATTGTACCAAGTTTCGTTAAAATCCGTCGAGTAGTTTCTGTTTCTATGAGGAATATACAGACAGACAAAAGTTTTACTGTTTGCATTTTTGGCATCAGTATCGATCACTAATCACCCCCTGATAGTTATTTCGAAAATATATTTCATGTACAGAATTGACCTCTCTATTTATTATAAGTATAAATTACTCACAATTGCTATTTCATACAGATTTTGATACAGCGGATGATTAACAGTTATGATGAAATCCTGCCTACATTCTCATTATCATATTATAATCTGGAATGTGCATTATGCACCAACGTGTGAAATGACGTCATGCAATTGCTTATTGACTGCAAAACAAGAGATTACCAAGTGCATTTAGCAATGTGGATAGGTAAACTAATGCATGAATAATTTGTGAGGTTACGTTAAGTAGCAGTCATGTAATTGTACGATAAATAATTAAAATATTGCATTAGAAAAGGAGGTGGTTTGCGATTGCAGATGTCAAGCAACTTTCGTGAAGACCTGGTAACAGATGGGTGGCCAAAATATTAGTGTTTTTATATCCTGCTTAACCATTAGTGGGAATTTATAGTTAGATTTTATATCTAGCGGCTTTTTTATATGAGTACGATACGAAACCTGTCTAAGTCTATAAAAAAAACATCGATGAATGCTTTTGCGATACGAAAGAACTGAGATTTACCTTTCTTGTTGAGTAAATTAGCTTTCAGGTATTCTCGACCCAGTGGGAGGCATAAATAGTAGATTATTAACCAAGGGGATAAAGCAGTGGCTTCTGTCGCGGGTAACGATTTAAATCGCGAGCGTAACGAAGGACCCTAGGTTTACTCCCGAGCGTAGCGACCGATTTAAGACGAGTCCTGAGTGTAGCGAGGGATTTAAGTTCACCCAAGACTAAGACGGCTTTATCACCTAGGAATATACTCTACTTTTCGTACCATTTGCGAAAAAATTAAAACAATAATAATATGAGATAAGCATTTATTAAAAATAATGACAATTAAAAGTAAAATGCGTATTCCTTTTTCAAAAAGATGTGTAATGCTTTATATACAAACTCAATGGTGTAACACAGATGAAGTTCAGTATAAATTTCGGTAAGTATTCCAAATTTAAATCACATTCTCCCCCTAGAGGATGAATGAAATTCAGTACAATTTTCTTTCCCTGTTTTTTACAGATTAAAAATGTGTTATGTTCGCTTTTTGTGGCATAGAATGTCACTTTTTTGAGCAAGTGGTACGAAAAATACTTTTTCTATCTCTACTTATAAAACAAAGTATAGAGAAAATACTCATTTTATTATATCGTCTAAAAAATAAAATAGTACCTTCTATCGACATATTTCATGAGAAAATTCCACGATTTCGCAAACTTTTAAAGGAATATTGTATCCGGAATAAACTAATACGTACTTGTATTTTCACCATTTTAGTTTAATATCTAATCTATTTTAATTTTAAATTGTTATCGGCCCTACAATAATATTAATTTTTAATTTTAAAATAATTAAAAAACACATACTTTTAATCAACAAAATTATGTTTAGCTAGCTTTGGATACTAAATTGTGTATTATATATTATAACATGCTGTTTATTCCCTTTAATAAATAGAACAATATAAAAAAATCCACATTACTGCGAACTACAGACACTGCGAAGTCAATTTCGATGCCCATTACCGCGAAAGATCGTCACTACAAAGGTACTCGACTTCGATGTCGCGAAAACTCTTTATAAGAAAACAAGACTGACATTGTATCACGTATTATCGTCCTGGCAAAATATAAAATCAAGTCACGTATGATTGATCTAACTCCAAAATTTACGACATTAAACTTTAATGTCATCTGTATTTTTTATTTTTATATATTAATTGAAATCTTTTGATCGTCTAGACGCTTTACACCATTATTTAAAATCAATAGTTGCCAGAATATTTAAAATACAACCTTCAGTATTTGGGTGCTCCTCATAATCGTAATCTCTGTTCAGACAGCAGACTAACACTGCCATTCATTCTCACAGCAGGTCTTCTTTGACTCTTCAGCCAACCGTTGTATAATATTGAAACTTGTATGTACTGTGGTAACAACAAACAAAATAAAAGTACCTTGAAAAAAATTTTTTTCAATGAAACATTTTCAACGAAATCTATAAAAACCCTTTACTGCTAGAAAATTTAGTTCAGAAAGTAAATTGACAATTTTTTTTTAGACAACCTAAAAATTTTAAGTTCACTAAAAATTTTTCAATTAACATTCCATTTTCAAAATTTAGAAAAAAAATCTTAGTAGCAGTCTTAAGTTAGTCTATGGTCAACACGGCCTTGACCCAGAGCGATAGAAGTAGGCCGTAATGACAGATTTAAAATATATCCCATGGTCATCGTTTCATGACGCTCCTTGTAAGGAAGATGACATCATATCGTCGGTAGCAAACATGTTTCGTAGAGGTTGACATTTTACGTAATCATGTAACCCGTATGAATGGAGACGATTCTTCGGCCCATTAAATACAGGCGATGTCGAAATATTATATTCCGGGATTCTCTGAAATACTTTCCTCCATTTTATAAAGCGATATTTTCTTCTGAAAAAGTCCTATATCGGCTTTTTAGGCAGGAAACAGAAGCGTCACCTTAGCACATGAACGACCCTGTTATTCGCACCGATGCCGACGGTCCTTGTTTCAGTCTCAGAAGGGGTAGTTGTGTGATGAATTTGAGCATTTGTACCTGAGTCATGGGTAATTATAGTAAGTCATGTAATGTAAGAAATATTTTCTAAAACGGAGCGGGTCCTTAGGCTGTAATAAAAATGAATTATGAATCATTATGTGTATATGTGTATCATTATTTCCCATCAATGTTTCCCATTTAAAAAAGTATCGTAATTAACTTAAAAAAAACTTAGACTACGTTTTTGACATTGATTCGGCTGGAATCAAACCTGGGACATGGGAGTGGTGTTGCCATGGAAAGCGATAAGCTTGCCACTTGACCATGAAGGTCGTCAAATAATACAAATAAATCATATTATATTATTTGCCTAAAATTATTAAAGTACTTTATATTAGTAATAAGAAATTCAAGGAAGAATGGGTGATTTTCTTTGCACTAATATATTTAACCTGAACTAACTATAACTGACTTCAATTGTGGTGGGAATACCCATTTGAAATATTTCCCATTCATTAAAATGAAGCACTTTCTATCGATTTACGTAAAAAATACATTTCTTCTCTTCAACAAGTAAAGCGGTTAAACTATTAAAAGAGGCGACATCATTTCGCAATTTTTTATGCATTCACCGGCATTCACCACTGGTATATAAATGCAACAGTAAAAAGTTTTATCTGAAGTTTATTACTTAAATCATTTAGTCAGTATTTACGATTACAAAGAGACAGCAGAGAGCAGAATAAGTGCGTTAAGGCCCGGATTTGGACGTATGGAGGCACTAGGGGCAACAGACGGTCCTAATTATATTCGAATAAAAAATCAAAATAGTTTATTGCGATTATGAGTGGAACAGTTTTTATAACAATTTTAAAAGTTCTTCTTTATTCTACAAAAAAAATTATTGGCAAAACTTGATAGACAAAAGTAACCCGTCGAAATTTTATTTTTTTTATCTCTGTTTCGGGGGCCCCTCTCTTGTGGAGGCCCCAGGGCAGTGGGAGGGCAGGCGGGGGCCCTCCCCCAAATCCAGCTCTGAGTGCGTTATATCAATATCGAAGATGGAATATGCGTATTCTTTATAACATCACCTGAGCCCAAAGACGTCCACCAGTGGGAAAGTATCCCCCAAAAGTGACGGAGATCGCAGTGAAAAACCAATCAATCTCGTAAACGCTGTTGCCCGTTTTTTAATCTACGAAAGGTGATTGCCTTGAGTATCATTCGTCATCTTTAAATATACCCTGAGAGCAAATGGTTGGTGTTATTTTACTCTACCGGATACCACACGGCTAACTTTATTTAAATAAGTACATAAGTATTAGTAAAAAAAAATATTTTTATAAAGCTCATATTTTATCAATTACAATGATAAAATATGAGCTTTATATCCATACACCTTAATAAAATATATAAAGCACATATTTTATCTTTTTCCCGCCTTTTCTCGTGACCGAAAATATTCTTTGAATAAAGCTTTTTTTTGTAAAGTTATTCCTTCATGGAAAGGCAAAGGCAAAGGTACCCTTTATGTATACAGCCTCGTCTTTGGTTATTTCTGTTCTTATTTGATTATAATGTAATGCTAATTATGTTGGTATATTAACTATATGAGTGATGGACGATCTATGTATGATTAATGAAATATAATAATTCGTATAGGATTCAGTGGTAATGGGGGAATGCACTGAAACCTCCACGAACTTCTTGAGACAACGTGAAAATATATATGCCGTTGCTTTTTGGTAAATTCATTTTTTTATGTTTTTATATTTTAAACCCACATTTTTTACCTCGACATAAGAGATATGTTAAGTCTTGAAATTATGTGCAACAAAGACTCATAGATCAATACATCATGCAATGACTAAAACCTTCCGAAATAATATTTGCTTCACGGAAATAGAATAAAGATATGACACAATTATAAGTTATGAAATAATCTGCACAACACAAATTTATAACAAGAAAACCAAAATGTGAAACTGCAGTGACGTTTCCCACTCCCGCCATAATTAATGTTTAAGTGGCGCGACCACAGAGTATTTTTTTTTATACGCTTTGAAAGCTCAGTCTCCGTACCAAAAAAAAATATATCTGAGTCATATGTACCTATTTTGCTAGTCCAACCGGTCTTCTTTATATGTCGTGAAATTATAAAGGCAGCCGGACTGGTGGCCTTTCAGTGCCCTTGGCGGCGCCAGTGGGCGGCGAATGCTCTCGGAAATAAAATAAAAACATGTCATATTAGGTCTTGAAGATATTGTATAAGGAGCTTTATGACGCAGTGGTTAGTGTATTCGATCTACGATTGCAAAAGTAACGCGAATTAGGACTCAATTTCAAAATAAGTTATAAAAGACTTTTTGGCGGGAGCTCGAAGCGTCACTTTAATGGTTTTGGTTTTCTTGTTAAATTTTGTGTTGTTGTTCATATTAGTGTGTAATAATGATATGTTATTAACCACTGAGTGTTTCTGAATATGCATGAGTGTTGGCAAGTGAAACAAAACAGTAGAAGGTGTCTTTTCGCGCTCTCTCAAGAAGGCCACGGGGAGGTTTCAGTAAAACCCCACATCTTTACTGAAACCTAAGAAACTATTCAAGAACTGACAATTATACTTACTTGACACTGGCTAAATGCACAAATCGTGCAAGCCACAAATAAAGAATAACGCAAATTAGGCAGGGGCTAGGGGCTAGTCATAAGTTAGCAAATTACTATCATTAAAAAGAAAAAGAGATAGAAAATCTGAAAAGATCAAAGTGGCGCGACCAAAATATCTTTGGGTTGTATTTCCAGCTTATTAGATCAGTACTAAAATAAAGATTAAACCTGTCTGCATTATGTCATAGAGAACTAAAAAAGCCTATTTCATTGCGAACGCTTTATTTATCTACATATATTTATCCATAGCGCTTATGCACTAAAACCTTTATCACACATTAACAGTTGCGACACGTAACTCTTTCTCTTCGGCCAAGTTTTTCGTTTGGCTCAGTCAATCGTACTGGAAGGCAAGACCGATATTGTTTTTGACGTGATAACGTCTTATAAATCGATAAACTCCGGCTGCACACACGAAAAAGTGTAACGTTTCGCCTGAACCGAGCGTGCAAGCGAGAGCGCGGAACAAGCGATAGACAGGCACGATCGGCCTAAGCGTTCGACTTGTGGCTCATCTATCTCTCTTCCACTTCATAAAGTATGTTAATTTTTCAATTAACTCCTTCTTTGTACTATACAAAATAATGATAATTCAGTCATAATAATTCAATTCAATTCATAAGAGTATGCAATTTTTCATCAATGTTTTCTTATGACGCTATCACGTAAAATTATCGTCCGTAAACTGATTTTACAGACAACTAATAATTTTTTTTTGTATGTTTGTGTGTCTCTGGATGAATTAGATTCACAATTAGAACTTGTCGGCGCTGTGATCGTGCGGGACAACATAATAAGTAATATGCCTATGCATATTTAACATCCGTAATATTTGGTTGCAATGTAAAATCGCTAAATCTATCTTAGCATATATATTTAATATATTACCAACCAACCGAAAAAGAAAGCGAAGTCATAATAATTAAGGGTAATTGTATCATTACAATATTCCGTTGTTGGCATCATCATTAATAACTGTCAGAAATTCGCGCATTCCACTGATGGCATGAACCATTACACTTTTTTTGGACAAAAAGTTTTTGTTATTTCGACTCTCATTATAATAACCTCTTTGGTTGAAAAAAAAACATAATTCGAACATAGACAATAGAATGGAAAACGCAAAGATTGAAGCAGATGGCATAATTACAAAGTGTACAGAAATGTTGCTAGAATAAAAAAAATGTTTTAAAGCATTTTTCAGTTGTTAAAGATTTTTGGTCACATAATTTGACGACCAAAGTAGGAGTCCCGTTAGGAATGATTGTTTGTGTGTGGAATACGAACATTTGTACTCAAGTAACTAAATAATACCAATGCATTGACAACCGTTTGGTGCAACGATCTGGCTGGCAAGGCTGGGATTTAAGTACATCTTACGGACTAACCGCTAAACTATTACCGATCTTATCAAAAGTCAATCACTATCTACATTTTTGGTTAAAAAGTGTTTTAAACAGCTAAGAAATGTTGAATTTTATTCTATAAATTATATATTTTTATGTTATACTAGCGGCCGCTCGCGACTTCGTCCGCGTAGAACATTGCAACATTACTTTTTTTTCTAAAATAAAATAATTTATTTAAAATAAAAGTAGCCTAAGTTACTCCTTATTACATCAGCTACCTGCCAATAAAAGTCCCGTCAAAATCGGTCCAGCCTTTTCAGAGATTAGCCGGAACAAACAGACAGACAGACAAAAATTGTAAAAAATGTTATTTTGGTGTATGTACCGTATCATATGCATGTAGTAAAAAACGGTTATTTTAATATTACAAACATACACTACAATTTTATTTATTGAGCGAAGCTCTCTTTTAGGCAACTCACAAATTTCGCTTGTCTCCCTCCTGCTACTTAACGGTTCAACCGATTCGAACGAATTTTGGCATGAACATACATTATTATAATCTGACGGACATAGGCTATGTAAAAAAAAATAGACTTTACCATGGAGGAATAATCACCGAAAGAAAAATTCAAAAGCTGATCACAGCCATATCGCTGAGACTACACTGATGAAATTTGGCGCCAAAACTCACATCGTGGTCGTGACTAATGTGCAAAAAAAAGGTTTTGAAATTGGACATACCATCGAGGAATAATCACCCTTCAAAAATATAATTACTTCGCTCAGTATTTGCAAACAGCAGCATGTATTGCAGACCTAGTATGTATAGATTCAAATAATAATATTTCTCACATTCACATCTATTAGTCTAGCCCAAAGTAAGCACTGTAAAGCTTGCGTTATGGATACTAGAGTAACGGATAGACATACATAATATACAAAGAATAATATATTGAGATATATATGTATAAATACCCATGACTCAGATACAAATGCTCGTATTCATCACACAAACCGGGATTCGAACCCAGGATAGTTAGTGCGTTGGTAACAAACTATATAACATGAAATGTGAAAAATCCAGTTTGAAAAAGAAGCTTCTGCTTAAAATTATTTGTTACTAGCTTTTACCCGCGGCTTCGCCCGCAATTTTTTTTTCAATAAAAAGTATCCTACGTTACTTCTTAAACCTCCAAGAATATATGTACGAAGTTTCATGATGATCAGTTTAGTAGTTTTTGCGAGAAAGCGTAACAAACAAACTTACATTCACATTTATAATATTAGTAGGATTATATTTCACATTTTAATGTCACAAATCTAACTATTAATATGCGTCTGGGTGATAATTATATCGTCGTTTTTTATTTCCCACCTACAAGTACTTCTTAGTTCGAATATAACAATAAAATGCTGTCTTATATATAAGTATTTATTATATAGATTTGTTTAAGTATGTTTGTGTAGTAAGTACCTCACTAATTTGACTTTATGCAAAAGGTTTTTAAGTTATAACGTTTACATTATTTTTAGGGTTCCACTCCTCGAAAGGAAAAACGGAACCCTCATAGGATCACTTTGTTGTCGGTCCGTCCGTCTGTCAAGACCCTTTTTCTCAGGAACGCGTGGAGGTATCAAGCTGATCTACTGTCCCTTGAAGCTGTCAAAAAATCAACTTCTTAGCCAACGCAATCAAAAGATACAGCTGTTTATTGCCGCAAATTTTCGACACTCGCAAGGGAATCAAAACACAGGGTACTGAACTGAGAAGTTCACGGGAAGTACCCTGTATGTTTTGATTTTGAAATCTTGAAATTCGGTACGAAGCAACGACTTATAGCTCAGATAAAGAAAAAATTGCGAAAACCATAAATTATTAGTTACATCATGTAAAAAAAATATTTTACGGAACCCTCGGTGCGCGAGTCCGATTCGCACTTGGCCGGTTTTTTTCAACATCATGTTCTATACGCAGCATTAATTTCATTGTCTTTTCTCTTCACGAAGGATTCGGACTGATGAGTTTTAAAATTCAAATCATTCCAGTCGACTTCCTTCCTAAATTTGTGGGCACACCGGAAATGGTGTCGCGTCTGTCCCCCATTATAAGTCAGGGCAGCACCCCTCTGTGTAACCATACGATGCAACTACTCTTTTTTGTTATTTTATACACAACTAGTGTTGTGTGGTGTTCTGTAGGTGTAATAATAGCATCATGAAGCGAAGGTATATTTTTTTTTCTCTACCTTATAAGATAAATTACTTTAATAGAAAAATACTAGAAAAAAATCGACTCGGCTCACAAGTGAATTCTCAGGCGGGAATCGAACACGCAAACTTTGAAAGGCTTGTCAAATAATATTTCATATTTTATAATTGTATTAGGTATAATTGTAGTAATTTAAAAATAATATGTTATGAAGAAGAAAGATTATCTCCTTTTATCTATTATTGACTACGCTGATGTATGTTACCCTGATCTGTCGGAAGAGTTACTCAATAAACTCGAGCGACTGCAGAATGTATGTATCAGATTCATTTTCAATCTTCGTAAGTATGACCACGTGTCTCACTTCCGTTCTAAACTGAACTGGCTGCCTATTCGCCGGCGCAGGGACTTGCATGTTCTTTCACTCCTTTATTTCATACTTTTTTTGCCATCCTCTCCGCTCTACCTAAAAACCTATTTCTCCTTTCGCTCCTCAACCTCGCAGTGTAGTTTGCGTTCGGCAACCAACCTTTTACCTGGAAGTTCCACGGCCCTCTACCGACTTCTTTTCCTATTCCTTTACTGTTTACGCTGTCCGTGTATGGAACTCACTACCAGAGAATATTAAAAAGGCTCAAACTCTTGGATCCTTTCGCGACAGAGTTAAAAGTTATTTCCTTTCGTCCAATATTTAGTGACTATTTTATCCTCATTTCTTTCTTATCTTTTAATTATTTTATATCCACCATAACCTTTAAAAAAATTATATATTTCCTTTTATTCCTCTCTTATTATTATTATCATTAACATAAATATTCTTTAAGAAGCAGATTTATGTATGGTCACCAAAAATGGTCAGCATAACAAACGTCGCAAAACACGCATGACACAGCTAAATTTATGTATGAAAAAATTCTTTCCAGGATGACGGAACTGTTGAATACTACAACAATATCATCGTCCAACCGCATCCCAAGATCGTGACTGGTCAGGGGAGAGGGTACCATGTCAGGTGCCGATACCGTCGCCGTGACCTCATGCAGTTCCACATACTACACCCACAGAAGAACGAGAGGACCGGGAAAGCGCTGTTAGACGATAAGTAAGATATACAAAATAAAAAATATTTTGTTTTGGCTATGAATGGGAATCTCCTTTTAAGCTCATAGGCCTGTGTCAGGAGACTCCACTCTTCCATAAAAGCGAGCATTTTACACTTATTCAGGTTGGTAAGTATTTATAAACATTCTTTATAATTAAATATTTTAAAGAACTTCTAAATATGTGTGGTATAGTTTATGTCTGTGTTTGGGCGTGTGCGCGTGTCTGCTTACATGCGTTTGTGCGTCTAGTTGTGTGTGCGTGTATGAGTTTGGGTTTGAGTGTGTGTGTTTGGGTGTGTGTGTGTGTGTGTCCATGATGAACAATAACTATCCTTGTGTTTGGCAGAAAAAAGCGCTTGCGAGCGCTTGTACGAAATAATAATACTAGATTTAAGAATCTAAAAATCCCACGTTTTTCAATGACCAAAAAAGAATAAAATAACCCGACGGGGCCAAGTAAGGGGCCACTCAAAACGTGGGGGCGCATGTTATTTATGGAGATGTAATGAGATGTATGATATGCATAGATGTTGAGAGTATTTGTAAAGATGCGGGTGTCAATAAAGGACAGTTCCCACTGTTGGCAATGCTTTCCAAAACAATGCTCAGGAGCTGCATGTACTCATACCCTTCTTACATCGGCCATTCAGACGAAATACATCCTACCTCCCTTTCTTGATTGCTATTCCTACCTGTCGCACCAAGCGCTTCCCAACATCTTTTATAATGTGCAAAGCAGAATAGTAGAACTCCCTTCCTGCGTCTGTATTTCCGAGTACTTATAACCCATCCGTTATCAAAGCCAAGGTGAATAGATCTTCTAAGTTAACTCGCTCCATCGTGGATTCTGTCTTGGCCCCTGGGCTTGATTGGGATCAAGAGCTAACCCATTCAAAATAAAAAAATAAAAACTGCTTAGGATCCGGCCTTTTTGCGCAAAATAGTCGGTTAAACTCGACCTGCGCATCTGAAAGTGAAAAATGAAAATGAAAATAACTTTATTCAAATGCACTTAAAAATAAGTTGGTTTGAATCGTCCAACATTTTTACCTACCACCCATTCAGGTCGTCTTTTAACTGACAAGAAGAATGGGCGCAAGAAACTCGTCAGCTTTAACAGAAGTATTTACAATATAATACGTCGTCACCATACACAAAATTCTTTTGTTATTACAATACTAATAGTGTTATGATATCATTATTTCGTTGATTACAACAAAGTCAACAAGTATCTGTAATTACTCAAAGTAAGTATCCCTGAACACTGCAATGCTGATGCAAAATGAAAACACGGCAAAAATAAATTAAGATAAAGCACAGATGCCTAACTAGTTAACTAATTGCCCTACTGCAAAAAAAACTGCCCAACTACACTGTTTAGATTTAACGAGTGAAAATAATATTTTATCTAAATACTTTTAAGGTACAAATCTATTAGTTTATCATTTATTTTCTTTATTTATGGTTTGCACAATTTGTGCATTTAGCCAGTGTCAAGTAAGTATAATCTTTCTTCTATGTTCTTGAGTAATTTCCTACGTTTCAGTAAAGAAGTGGGGTTTTACTGAAACCTCCTCGTGGCCTTCTTGAGAGAGCGCGAAAAGACACCTTCCAACCTGTTTTGTTTCACTTGCCAACACTCATGCATATTCAGAAACACTAAGTGGTTAATAACCCACCATGTTTACACACTAACATCAACCACAACACTAAATTTAACAAGAAAACCAAAACCATTAAAGTGACGCTTCGCGCTCCCGCCAAAAAGTCTATTAGTTTATCATCAACTCTTTATCGTGCACTCCATGGCTCAGCAAAACTATTTACTACAAGTTTGTGCATAAGTGTCTTGTGTGAACTATAGTGATCGCCTAGGTGAATAGTTTAGGAACGTATACTTGGATAAATGATATTGATATCACTACATAGTATAAAACAAAGTCGCTTTCTCTGTCCCTATATCCCTATGTATGCTTAAATCTTAAAAATTACGCAACGGATTTTGATGCGGTTTTTTTTAATAGATAGAGCAATTCAAGAGGAAGGTTTATATGTATAATACATGCATACTATAGTAGAGCATTGCATCCGTGCGAAGCCGGGGCGGGTCGCTAGTTATTCAATAAAATGAAGTTAAGCAAAATATGTGTCAGAATCTACTAATATGCCATACGCGTGTGAAAAAAGCTTAATAATAGCTGAATTTATTTTTTCTCTTCGCAGCGATCTTCAAGATCTGGAGAAGGAATTCGTGATGCTGCCGTCAGTCACCATGCAACTGTTTAAAGGCGACCCTGAAGAGAAAAACGTATGTCATAATAGAACTTATGAATCTCACCTTTCTATTTCATTCCGGCTTTATATTAAAAAAAATCACATCTTTTACAAAATCAATATAAATTGTTAATAAGCATTATTAACCCTATGTTAATAAAAATGATATTATGATATGATATATAAAATTAATTTAGTTTAAAAAAATATTATTATTATATCTAACTTCTTTCCTCTTTGGACTGTTTGGCTCTGAGACAACCTCCCCGAATGCATTATAAAATCTTCTAATCAATTCTCCTTCAAATGGCATGTTTACGTATAAAAAAGTAAAGTAGACGCAGTTTACCCCAACACTAAGTTTTTCTATTATAATAATTTAACCAACACTAAGTGTTATTCTCTTTCATATAAAGAATAATGTGCAATGGTAGCGATCCTGCCATTCGCATTGATGGTTCTGGGTTCGAGTCCCGGAAGGGGCATATGCTTGTGTGATGAATACGAGCATTTGTACCTGAGTCAAGGGTATTTATATATATATATATATATATATTTCATTAAATATTATTTATCTATCTATGATATATGTTCGTCTATCCGTTACCTTAGAATCCAAAATGACTGGTGTGAATGTACGAAATATTATTCCTTCTTTCAGGAGGTGTCAGAGGCGAAGGTGGGTGACACAGTGACGCTGGTGGTTTCCCTGGAGAAGCAAGACAACGTAGGAATGTTGGTGCGAGACTGCTTCGTGCACGACGCCCTTGGGTGGGCGGAGCACAAGCTCATCGATGAAGACGGGTAATGCTAATAGAACCCTTTTACTGACTGACTCGCTGATTTTGAGATGATATCCTTATGACATCTTAATCTGACAATAATATCATACTCATCAGCGGATTATCCTTAAGGCAAAGTAGGCACGTGCCTAGGGCGCGAAGTTAGAAAGGGGCGCGCGCGCGAAATTTAAAAAAAATGTGTCGGAAAGTACCTATGCACTTACTCACAATATAAATACGCATACACACACACATGCAAATGGACATAAACACATATCTATGCTATCTAGTCTACACTAATATTATAAAGAGGAAAGATTTGTATTTTTGTACGTTTGTCAAAAACTAATTAACTGATTTCTAAAATTCTTTCACCATTGGAAAGCTACATTCACGCTTAGTAACATAGGCTATATTTAATGCTAGAAAAAATGTAAAGAATTTAGTCCACCCGTGCGAAGGCGGGACGGGCCGCTAGTGAACTATATTTTCTTAAGAAGTGCTAATTGTAATTTTAGTCTATGGTCACTAGAGCGGCGCCTATGAGGTGTTGGCCAAGGGCGATCTCTACCTTAAACCGCCTCTGAAATTCATCATACAAAACTCGATTTTATATCAATGACTGGTTTCATAACATATATTTTTATGAATTATTAATTACATATGTTATATATGTCTATCCGTTACTCTAGTATCCAAAAATACAAGCGTTACAAGTTCGCCGATTTTAACAGTTAAAGTTACAACAATACTATATAAACAAATAAATTATTCGAAGTAAAAAGTCCATTAGTTGAGATTTTAGCTTGGAAACTTTCAGCGACCTACCATCATCTTTTAACGCGATGCAAGTTAGATTGTCAAAGTGAGACACCGCTATATGCGGTCTATAGTAGTGTCTCTTTTCAACAGCTAAACTTGAATCGCTATAAGACGTGATGGTAGGGCCTCTGGAGTAGCTAAAAATACAAGTGTAGCTTATCTTAGGGATTTAATAGTAATATTAATAATGAGTCAAAGGCATTATTCTTCTGTATTTGTGGCTTGCACGATTTGTGCATTAAGCCAGTGTCAATTAAATATAATTGCCAGTTTCTTGAGTAATATCCTACGTTTTACTAAAGATGTGGGGTTTTATTGAAACTTCCTCCTCGCCTTCTTGAGAGAGCGCGAAAAGACAACTTCCACTGTTTTGTTTCACTTGCCAACGCTGATGCATATTTAGAAACACTCAGTGGTTAATAACCCACCATTATTACTCACTAATATAAACCACAACACAAAATTTAGCAAGAAAACCAAAACCGTTAAAGTGACGCTTCGAGCTCCCGCCAAAAATCAAACGCATTATATGTGAAGGAAAAATATTGATATGTGCAAAAGAATACAACGGTAAATCCCTAGCTTTTTGTCCGCAGATGTCCATTGGATAGCGCAGTGATGGGAATGTTTGATTACTCGTCTGACGGTTTGAGGGCGCAGGTATCGTTTTCCGCACACAAGTTTGCATGGAGCCCGAGTGTTTACTATACCTGTGGGGTGAAACTCTGCAAGAATGAATGCGTGAGTTTATTTGCACTTTTATATACGTTTTTAGTCTGTCGAATTTTTATCATAATCTTCGAGACAAAGGCCTTCCTTATTTGTTACTTATCTTAATATGTCCCTTAGGAAATAATCCACAGCAGGAGTCTATTGGAGATTGGTGGTTGCTTACTTAGCATGCAAGTCTTTCCAATCTATTGCCTATTAAAAATAAAAAATCAGCCCTCATAAAGCAGGCTTAATCCCTACTAATATTATAAATGTGAATGTAAGTTTCTTTGTTATGCTTTCACGCAAAAACTACTTAACCGATCATCATGAAACTTTGTACATATATTCTTAGAGGTATTAGAAGTAACATAGGATACTTTTTATTGAAAAAAAAAATAAAAAAAATATCTGCTGAGTGAATGTTGTTGTGTCCAGCAGTGCAGAATAGCACCAACACTTATACTTAAGGGTGTTGTAAAATGCCAATGTTACTAGAGGTAGTATCCTGATACCTCCAGTTATCCACAAAATGGGTAGAAGCGTTTCTGAATTATGGTCGCAGCAAAAATATCTTTGCAGCCTGACCACGAAATTGCAACAACATTAATACCTTGCTTTTTTTAGTTCCGCAGATCATGTACTGACAAAGGCAAACGATTACGTCGTGACCTCGACGAGGGTTCTCCAGCCACAGTGGAAGTGTTCACTGGCCTTTACGTCAACGAAGCAGACTCCTTGGAAAGCGATGAAGTCGTCAGTGAGAAGGTATGGGGCCAAGTCAAAGAATAAAATAAATAAATAATCGAGTCAAATTATTTTAATAGAAAAATACTAGAAAAAATCGAATCGGCTCACAAGCGAAATCTCAAGCGGAATTCTAGTATTTTTCTATTAAAGTAATTTATCTTGTAAGATAGCATTGAAAAAATACAAAGAACATATAAAAATTATAATCAAGCCTTTAAATTCAACATAATATTTTTTGGCCAACTCTCACCGACTATTTAGTTCCAAACAAGCTAGGTCAGCTTGTACTTTACTATGTGAAATAACAGTTAGAGTATACAAGTAAGGATTACACTAAGATAACAATTATGATTTGGGAACAAATGCTTATTTTGATCATACATACACACGCTCTCATCAAAATTTGAAGCCAGAACCGTTGTTGCAGTAAGTAGGGTCTTTGATATAGAAAACAGCTGACATACGTTATTCCGATTTTCTATTGTTTCTGATTAATAATAAATTCATATTGATATTATAAAGCGCATTTAAACAGTGTAGTGTGGAGAGGTTATAAGGATAATCGTTTCTAAGGAGTAAACTCCAGTAACGCGTCGGAGCTGACACGCACAATTTTTGTCATGGCAATACCTTATTATCACGTTCTTACATTATTGGACATTAGTTGAATGTTCCATTTGATATCCTTTTTTTACTCACTAACCTTTAAATATTCTCTTTTTAAATTCCAGAAGGAAGACGAGATTTGCATATCCCAGCGGTACTTCGCCATCGGCATCTGTATTGCCGGTGTTATCCTTATGATCTGCGTCATCACAGCGATCGCGTGTATTTTGGCGCGAAGACGAAATCCCAAGACGTATTCGAGGACCGGCAGTTCATTGTACAGCGGACCATATACTAACACCGGCTACTCGCACACGAGTTAAAGCGTTCCAATTTTGAAAATTTATACTGTAAACCAAATGAGGTTTTATACTAAAATGCATTTTCATTTTTGAAAGTAGTCGTGCATTCGATTTTTTAATCATAATAATTAGATTATTAGCCATTTGTAAATCGAACACGTTTTTCGGATTTAAAATTCGAGCGAATTTTTATGTTTTTAAATCATACAAAATTAAGTACAAAGGTTTTATACACTCTAGGTTTTTAAATTAAACGAATTAGGTATTTACAAAAATAAAAAAATAAACAACGAATGGTTGTGTCAAAATTCAAATTAACTTTTATCTATTCCAAAAAACATCTTAATTATAACAGCGGGTTGAAATAATTCGACGCAAAAATCATCCTTATTGTAAATACGTCTAAGTCGGTTGTATGAGCAAGAATTTTTAATTCCTATACTTTCGTTTTACACCACAACTATATTAACAATTTAATTATTATAAAACAATTCTGAAATATTAATATTAGTGGTGTTCTTTAATACTGCCAAGTGAACGGCACTATTCATTTAGGTATTACTTATATTTAGTTGTGTGCAATAATCACAACGAAAGTCAATATTTTTTTAGTAATTATATTAGTAATTTACCAATTTATTAAAAAATAAGGTCCAATACCATTTAAGGAATGTGTAATAATTTATAATGTGATAATTTTTCGTATCATATCCGTCCTTATATTTATAATTTTCTTTTATTGTAATTATTTTTCGAAGTTGGTACATGTTTTTTTAACGCCTTAGAGTTGCTAATTGTGATATGAATAAATTTGGTGACAACTTTTAACATGGTATCAGCTTTCGAAAGCAATACAATAATCAATTGTATTGTATGGTAGCCTTGCACTACGTAAATAATTATTAATAAGACCAATGTCATGGTTTATAATACATATTAAGGGATTTAAATTAAAAACCTGTGAAAACTAAAAGAAAATTTTTAAATATCTCATGTCTATAAGCGATAAAATTAGGTATAATCGCTATGCAAAAGCAGCGGTGTGAGCGAGATGGCAATATTCATTGTGTAGAGCAGTGTTTCGCTTCAATTTTGTTTTTAATTGCAAATCATGTTTTCGAAATAAAAATGTGTGTATTTTGACACAAAATAATCTATTTCTTCCAAGTGGAAATAAAAAAACTAAAAAACGACAAGAATTCTTTGTTTTCACAGGTTTTTATTTCTTAGGTGTTGGGAAATCTTTTCTCCGTTAAGTCCAAGGGTGAATGTGTTCTGAAAAATCCTAGACGATAATAACCTTTATGGATCAAACAATAAAGAATGCCATATTGTTTAAGATTACTTAGTTATTTTTTAAGTTTCTTTTTAATATATGAGACGTCCATCCTGTTTGGTGCTATTTTTAATGATAGCTTAACTTAACTAAGAATTTTTAGTGTTGCGTCTGGGCAAATTCAATTAGTAGCTGAAATCAAAGTACATACACATTGAAATACTTTATAAGAAAATATTTGGAACTTTATCTAGTCCATAATTACTAGGTTTTCAGATTAGTAAATAAATGTCTCAATAAACAAGATATTAAATCAACTAAACTCAATTATAACCTAACATTTTATATATAACACTATTTCAGTTAATTAATTTAAAATCAGTGATCATATAATAAATTACCTTTATACCAGTAAAAATAAAAACAGCGACAATTCTTTTGGAACGAATCCTATTATTTATAATAAGTCATAAAAATCGCAATTTGTTAGACGCAACGCTATGGCGTACCGCTTATATGCTTATCCGAATATTCATATGAAAATATACATTTATATATTTTTTTTATAACAACGAATTTTCGATATACGTTTCATACTATTCCATTGTGTTTCTAATACTGTAATTTTTCCTTTTAATTACAATGGGGTTCTGGAACGATATCGAACGTGTGACATATGTACGATTTTTTTTAACAAATATACTGACTTAAAAATGTGTTTGTTTTATATTTTTCCATCTCATTCCCTTATTCAGATAAATAAGTAACTTGTATGTCTCCTTTCTATTGTCACCACAGCAGAGCTACAAATTTTGTCAGTTAAACCATAGAGTAAAGAAATACTAGGTTTATACTGTCTGTTTTGCACCTTATTTCGTTAGGACTTTTTGGCGGGAGCGGCAAGCGTCTCTATGGTGGTTTTTCTTGTTAAAATTTGTGTTGTGCTGGATATTAGTGCCTAATAATTGAGGATTATTAGCCACTAAGTGTCTGTGAACATGCAAGAGTGTTGGCAAGTGAAACAAATCAGCTTAGAGTAGTCTTTTCCTGCTCTCTCAAGACCACGGAGAGGTTTCAGTAAAAACCCCGCACCGTTACTAAAAAAACCTAGAGAAAGGGATATTTCGCTGTTCGTTCATCAATAAATGATCATCTATCATTTGTGGATCGGCTCTCATCATCATATTATTATTTATGCAGATGTTTCATCATACAAACATCTGCCTCTTCCGGGATTCGAACCCAGGACCGTCGATGCGAAGGCAGGATCGCTACCGTTGCACCAAACGGTCATCATCATCTAATGAAGCAAATGAATTACTGAAAGCAGTATGGTTTAGACTTTCACCTGTCCCGAAAAAGACGAATGAAATTACTACTGGTTATTTCGTGATGCGCATTTGGTTAGAAGATACAGCGCTATCTGTAATGTCATATTCTACAGATTTGGTAATTTCTGTAAATTTTTAAGAAAATCTTAACTAAATTCTAAAATAACATAAAACTAAAGATAGTCTTTTCAAACATAAAACCAAAGATTTCTGAAATTTAGAAACGCACTTTACGTACGCGTATTGGTTGAGGGCCCAAATTAAGAATTTTAAGAAGTTTATGGTCCTTTGAATTGTAACAATTTTTTTACTCAACGAAATAGAATTATATGAATTAATTCTATTTCGTTTAGCAAGGAAAAAATGGGCCCTCGGTCCACATGAACACTGAGTGGCTCAGCAATTCAGTGACACATACTATTTTCTCATTTGAAAACAACTAGTTTTTTATTAGTAGCTTAACTAAAAATGAAATTTGGATAACACAACAAATAAAAGCAAGTTATATCGGAACAGTGTGTATATTTCATAACATTATCTTCACATAACGATATAAAGTTACTATAAGGAAAATAATTTACAAAACAAATCTAGTGGGGGGATAATAAAAGTAACGATTTGTACGATTGACAGAACCGAAAAGCGTTCTCGACTCGACTATCCCAACCATAGTAAGGTACCCCAGCCGTACCATTGGATTCCAAACCTTTTTATAATAGTAAAAAGGTTGATTTCTACGGCGAACCAGACTGACAGCTGAGAGGCCGGACGAGCATATGGCTATTGAATACTTTTTAGTTCTTACATTTCCGTGCATACTACACATTTAAGTAAAATCACTTTAAACGAATTTACGACGCGTTTTTCTATATTTAATTCTGATGTTTCGACGCCTTTACAGGAGTACAAGGAACAAGAGTAAAGGAGTCGAAATGTCAGGATTAATAAAACAATAAACACAAATTTTTAATAGAAATCAATCGATAGAACCGATTCGAATTTTTCAAGTATTTTCAATTAAAATTTATTAAATAAGATAGCATTAAAAATGCAACAATATTAATATCATAAAGAATAAACGCGTTATAAATCCGATTAAAGATTTTTATTTAAAAAACGCTTTTAAATTTTCAGGACCGAAAGAAATAATTTCCTTGATTATACAGTATTAAAAAATGATCATAAGATATTTTATAAAAACTCATCGAAATAGATATATTTAGCTGTCAGATGGAATACAATAAATTTATAAGTATAATTTACATATATTTTAAATATAAAATATTTTTGATTTGAGAAATTGTATAGCTGCCTTCCCATAAGCAAGGCGATGCGAGACCAGACGCCATACGATCACCTTTTTAAAATGCGCAAAAAGGGAATTTACTACTTTGTCACTGAAGAAATGCGTTAATTTTAAGGTAATAAATACCCTATGTATGTAGCAATACGGTTCATAATAGTAGCAACATAAATTTCAGTTCTCGTCTCGCATCGACCGGGAAATTTAAACCATTTCCACCTAAAATGAGTGAGGAGGGAATAGTTTACTATTTAGTATTTTAACTCTCGTCTCGCTGTGTTTGTTTGTGAATAAAATGTACCTTATTACAACCAAAGTAAATTGACTACCCATCTGCTAACCAACGCTTTAAGGAGAAGGTGTAACCTTACCTAACCTAAGCATAAGGTTAGGTTAGGTTAGATATTTTATAATCTATCGAAAAATAATGCGTTAAACTGTAAGCAGTATGTTACGGTCATCGAGCACATACCCCAATAGAGTAGAAATGTCAATCATTTTGTTTGAAAACAATTCCGCTAATTCGCCGCTACTCACGCTGATCTAACTGCGCTCCGATTGGCTATCCTAAGGTCAACTATTACTCTAGAGATGTGGTAGTGTCCAAGTATCTAAGGTTCATCGATATCGATAGCCAATACATCAGTAATTATAGCAATAGTGAATAATACATACGTGTTCTCTTATGGAAATAAATGCCTATAAATGCTGCTAGTGATCAAATAAGAAGATATTAACCGCTGAATTGCACCTCAACAAGAACCAAACCAATTACCAAATTACATTTAATTAGTTGTATTAAAAGTAAAAATTAAATGATCAATTAACCATTTATTGGTTTACTGATTTTTAAAATGAATTAGCTTCGTATAAATTCTTCTGACTGATTGTTTTTCATCATGTCTTTTTATTGCTAAAAAAAGCAATTTAAAAAAAAAATCTTTGTTAAAAACCATTTATTCAAAAAAGTATAAAAACCGTTCAACCGTTTATTTCAAATACGCTATATACCTAATATATCGGTATAATCGATCATAGGCGGGGAGCCGGTTCCACTGAAACTCCCGTCATAGCGGAATCAAAAAAAAATAAAAAATAAATAGTACATAAGTATAGGAATAAATTAAGGACGGTATGCGTGGATTCCTATTGCCGAAACAATGTTAAAAAAATATTTATAAAAAATGAAAATATGTTTTACCGTCATCGCGGATATTAATTTTTTTTAATGTATTCGATAGCAAATTTTATTGGCTTTTAGAAAAAAATCACGAATACCACTTTTTTCTGCCGGAAGGGTCTGGCATACCTATTTGAAGTGTGTGATGAGGGCTAAAATTG
Source organism: Calamotropha paludella (assembly GCA_927399485.1). Lineage (NCBI taxonomy): Eukaryota > Metazoa > Arthropoda > Insecta > Lepidoptera > Crambidae > Calamotropha > Calamotropha paludella. The sequence goes on along the minus strand of OV656830.1, from coordinate 6,698,943 downwards.
GTTGGCCACTGAGCCAATTTGTATTTTATTTGAACCAACTGAATGTGGATTGCAACTGAATCAAGAAAATAAGTTGGGACCATTGTGGTATAAAGGCCCAACAGCACCTTCAAAAGTTGAAGAAATTCTTAGTGGCCAATTAAATAAGGAAGAAAGTGAAGAATCAGAAAATGAAAACCGTTGTGATATAGAAGAAATTGATTTCGATGATTATCAATAAATATACTAATTTTGAGAATAAACTCCTGTCAATTATTTCAATGTTATTTTATCGTTTTCATTATGTAAAATAAAGATTCCCCTACAATTCCTTGAATCATATTAATCCTCATATTCTTTTAAATCTATGCAGAGAAATAAATAAATTTATTGAACATCGTACATTTTGGAGTAGATGCTAATATAGTTTATGCACTTCAAAATTGTATGCGGGATTTTTCCGGCAGTTTTTGAGCGCGCATACCGAGATATTTTTAAAAATTACTTAAAAATAAATAAATAAATGTTTCCGGCATGATGGAGAAATTTTAGCCCTCATCACACACTTCAAATAGGCCAGACCATTCCAGCAGAAAAAAAGTGGTTTGCGTGATTTTGTCTAATAGCCAATAAAATTTACTATCGAATACATTAAAAAAAATATATCCGTGATGACGGTAAAACATTTTTTCATTTTTTTTTCAATATTTTTTTTAACATTGTTTCGGCAATAGGAATCCACGCATACCAAGCTTAATTTATTCCTATACTTAAGTACTATTTATTTAAATAATTTTTTTTTGATTCCGCTATGACGGGACTTTCAGTGTTACCGGCTCCTGGACTATTAAGACTTACATAATCAATAATGCACAACACTATCAATTAGATCATTAATGCAAATATTATAATTTCAAAATTACTTTCATGTTTGAAAAAAATATGTAATAAACTACAATAATGTTATTTATCGATACACCCCTTGATCCTTTGAATGCAACACTAGTGTTGAGAGCGTAGACTAGAAAGAGATGGCGTAATGAGAAATTACGTTATGTGGAAGCAGGACGCATAGACACCTGAACACGTGCGTCAACCATTTCACTTTGATTGTCCAGTTTAACTTGAGCCCTGACAATTTTTTATAAAAAGAAATTTTTAACTATAACTTTCCGATGAAAGGTTATTCCGTCAGTTTTATAATTTGAAGTTCTGCTCTTTTTTCCACACCACCGAATAGAACGACACGCCATTATGAAACTATTTAATTGAAATTAATTTCGGAATAAGCAGACACGTCCGCACAGATCCAATACTGGTTTTGTACTGTTTGAGTGGGAGCGAGCGTTAATATTTATAAGTGACAAATCACTAATCAGTTGCGGAGGCGGACAGCCCAATATTACCACTCTATTGGGGTATGTGCTCGATGGTTACGGTTCACAATCTTTCGATAGCTTACAATCTCGCGAGATAGATTATAATCTCACAGTATTTACATATTTACGGTGACATATACAAGGTTACTTTTAAACACCTTCCAAATTGTTTTCTTGGCATAGATATCAAACACTCCATTTAAAAAAAATAGGTAGGTAAAATTGGTAAAAGGTGTAATCATCTGCTACAACGTGCGTAGCGCTATTGTGACAACAAATGTAGTTTTATTTAGGATAACTTTCTATAGTCTTTACTTAATATTTTAGTACTGGGTGATATTAAAAGAAAATATACTTGTTTCGTTATTTTCTTCAAAGAATATAATATATAAATTTGGATGGTGTTTGTAAAATAACCTTGAATCTTGTAATAGATGTCTTTATACATTGATGCTATCAGAAATTGATATTAAACTTTATACTGCGGGCATAAAGTTGATAATTAATTGAAATAAATTTATTTTTTTGGATTAGGCGTATATGTTGGTGACTGTACAAATTAATAATAGTTTACTGCTAATTGTGTCTTTTAAAACTTAGACATTAAATAAATAATTTAATTGCAAAGTTAAACTTACAAACTAATAAAGAGGGAAATGAACAGATAATTTTTACAGCGGATTAAATATATCAATTTTCTATAACTTATAAACTAATCCATCAGTCTTATACTAACTTAACGTATTATTTACAAATATATAAAAAATGTAAAAAAATGTATCACTATAATTAATGACTCTACCAACTACATTGTGCTTTTTCTTCTAATTAAGTGACAAACTTTATTTTTCCAAACATCTGCTGTTTTCAAAGTTTCGTTTAAAACTAAAGTAAAAACTTAATATTCTAAATTTTTGCTTTGTTAAAAATTGTGCAATTTTAAGCAGAATCACATTATTTTTTCTTTGCCTCGTTGAATGAAAATCGCGACTTATTCTAACAGACACTTCTTACTCTTTTGACAGAGACAAAAGGCAACAAATATTCTACCTAAAAGTGACTAATTTTTAAAACATATATGAACATTACAAACAACAATAAACCATTTTAATTCTACTACATTTTCAAACAAATTATTTCGTGTGTTTGGCAGAAAAAAGTGCTTGAGAGCGCTTGTGACAAAAATGGCGATCGCTAAGCGATAATAAGCAAAACGGCGGATTGTATCAGCGCAACTCAAGTTAGCAAACGTGTCCTCGCCGAAAACTTTATAGTTTGTTTTTCAGCGCTCGCAAGCGCTTTTTCTGCCAAACACAAGGGTTATAAACAAGGTGGGTTCCAATTAATTACCAATTTTACCAATATACAGCAAGTGAATGGAAAGAAACTACGTTATTAATTTATTTTTTTCTAGTAAAAAATATTATAAATATAAAGAAATTTAATGGCACAATTTCGCAACGATTGCGGATAAAGCATTTTTTTCATATAATATGAAAAAAAATTATTGCACATACAAAAATAAAATAGAGTCCTAATAACTGAAACGTGAAATGTTACGTTAAGTTCCGACAAAGGACAACCAGAGCCTCGATTCTGTTAATATTTTAAATGTAAGACTTCATCACATACGTTATTCTAAACCCAAGTTAAGACTCTTTGCGGATGACACGTCTGCCGTGCCATCATTTTTTTGTGTGTGGCGTTAGGCAAGGAAGCCGTGTCATTTTTAAATCCATGATAGCTCCTTCAAATTAAGTTTTAGTGAAATCGACCCAGAATTAAACTATGTATATTCGTTTTTTACGTAAATCAAGCTTTGTAGCCTTCGATTCTGGTAATTGTATGTCGCAACGAATCGGTTAAAAAAACAAAACTGATTCAAAATCAATACCAGTCAAACACCATTAAGATATAGTTAAAGCAGTATGATTTGCACAAAAAACAAAACACAAACGGCTTTTTTTTCCAAAAGAGTAATTTGGTTGTTTTTTTTTAGTAAATCAAGCTTCGTAGCCTTCGTTTCTGGTAATTGTATGTCGCAACGAATCGGTTAAAAAAACAAAATTGATTCAAAATCAATACCATTCATACACTATTAAGATATGGTTATAGTAGTATGATTTGCACGAAAAAACAAAACACTAACGGCTTTTTTTTTTCAAAAAGTAATTTGGTTATTTTTTTTTTATTGCAACCCTGGTAACTGAATTTATATCAATGATCTTCATAAAAAAACTACTTTTTTTTAATTGCAAACTTGGCAACTGGTTGTTTTGATCACTGGATATTTTGTCCACTTAGGCATAGTTAGGATATTTTTACAATAGGACCTATCGGTGCGGGCTTCCCCCAGAAGCTTTTACATCCATCACTCGTCACTGATAACCACATTTGTTTCATATCGTTTGGGAACGAGCAATCTATACGATACCGAGTTGCGAAGTGACCTAGAAATCCATAAGTAACTGCTTCTTCGTAAGTTAATCAGTTAATTTTCGATTTTCCTTCGCGAACTACTCACATCTAGTTTTATCATCGATTGTGAGATTTAAAATATCACGTACAATGATTTTATTGGTGCATTCAATATGGCAATTCGTCGTGCATATGTACAGTCATTAGTGCATCTTCCGGGTGAACTTCGAGTGTGGCTTCACATCCATCATTAAATGGAAACGATACGCTTCCGTCTACCACCAGACCTATAAGAATAAAGTTTTTTTTAGATAAGTAGAGTTCAGACATGTAGAGAGCATGGAAAAAAGAAGAAAATACAAGTAAATGAAGCAAAGGTGCAAGGGGAAGTTGGTAAAGGCAGAACTTTCAGGGTACCTTAACCGAGGAGATTGTATGTGATCTCCGCCTACTCCTGGATGACATATGCGTGATTTTATCTATGTATATATGTATAAATAAACAAAAAATTGATTTCGGACAAAGCACACATTTGCCTCAAACTTGTAACACGTGTTTTCTAAGATTCAACATTTTTTTTTATAACATGCCACTAATTTTGAGTTTTACCCTGATAATGGGTAAATAAAATTTTGAAAAAGGAGTATCATTAGGACTTATAACAAAAAAAACAAAAGAGCTCGTATATATGATGTTATTTTGTTGACGGGGAACTGCTGTAGTAATATAAAATTAAATAATACTTCAATACTGTTTTTATTACGAACTATTGAAATGGATCGGTCTTTTAAATGAAAACAACCTACGATATATAATAAGAACATGTAATTTTCCAAAATAATTACACACCCATTCAATTTCAACTTTAAAACTATGAAATAATATTTTAGCCATACTATTTCAATTATGGTAGAAAAGAAAAAGTAAAACTACAAGAATTAAAAGCGCGCCGGCCTTTCTAATGTAGTATTGACGTCTTGTCGACTGGTTAGATTTCATACAGTTTTTGTTATGTTTGTATCATAATCTGATTAATAATATAAACCATTGCAAACTAGCTAGAAAATATATCGTTTATTTTTAAAATGCCAAGATAACCAATCGGACAAGGCAACATATTCATCATTTGGGACTGATCGTTCGGGAGCAGATCGCAAGGATCTGGCAATAATACACTCCGAGTCTATAACTCTATAGCGGTCAATCTATACTCTTTGTGTGTCTGTTGTTGTTCGTTCTCTGATCTCGAGTTGAGTCGGCTAGATCTTTGATTTTTATTGCAAATTAGCTGACCCAGCCACGCGTTGCTGTGGCATGGTAATTTTATTTTTCTAAAATAAAAGATTTTTTCTAAAATATAAGTAGCCTAAGTTACTCCTTATTACATCAGCTACCTGCCTATAAAAGTCCCGTCAAAATCGGTTCAGCCATTTCAGAGATTAGCCGGAACAAACAGACAGACAGACAAACAAAAATAGTAAAAATTGTTATTTTGGTGTATGTACCGTATATATATTCATATGCATGTAGTAAAAAACGGTTATTTCAATACAAACAGACACTCCAATGTATAGATTTCCTGCTTATACGGTGTTGATCAAGAAATTCTTCTCTTCATTATTGTCTGCGTGAGATTCAAAGTGCAACCAGCGGATTTCAGCTAATAAGCTGGTCGGAAACAAGTAAAATAGTTATCTATCCATTTGGAGAGCCGATCACCCCCCGAACATAAGATACATACTTTATTTTTTAACTCCGAAAGGTAATATAAACATTATTTTATTATTTACTCAATGCTAAATAAAAGTGTTTTTTTTTTAGATTTATATGAATTAGCAAAAGCATATGATAGACATATTATCGTACATTTAAACTTAAGTCCTTTGTTATACCACAACGAAGTATATTGCAAATAAAGTAGTCAGTATTTGAAGTATTTATTTTTTAATATTATAATAACTATTATTGTAATTGATAAATAATCTTGATTTTATGATAGTTTTCATAAATATAGATGTTATACTTTCTTAAGACTAAGTGCTTTACATACCAGCGTCAGTGCAGTGTGATTTGACCTTGACCGAAGACGCCTTGTCCCTGACTCTTAACCCTTTCGGCGCCGGCCAATCTTCAAAAGTGATATATTCTCTAACACTGTATGCCATCTGCTCCGAATCTACAAAAAAATATTCAATAATTTCAAACAAGCAATTTCTTTTATAATTATTTTTTTAAATATTATGCGTTTTTCAATGCGATCTTATGAGATAATTATTATAATAGAAAAATACTAGAAAAAATCGACTCGGGTCACAAGTGAATTCTCAGGCGGTAATCGAACCCGCAACCTTTGGAAATCCGGTCCAATGCACTCCCAATTGAGCTACCGAGCTCGGGAGCTCAATTGGGAGAACATTGGACCGGACTTCGTCGATTCCCGCCTGAGAATTCACTTGTGACCCGAGTCGATTTTTTCTAGTATTTTTCTATTATAATAATTTATCTTACAAGCAATTTCTGTTTATATATTTATTTTCCGTATCTCGGAAACGCCTGTAACGATTTGGATAAAATTTAATTTTAAGTCAAAATTTATACAACAGTCTGTTAATAAAATTACTTTATGTACTCAAAACATCAAGTTCAATTTGAGTTTTACTTAAAAATAAATAAATACCAGCAGCAAACATGAGTTTCTGATTATATCTCTCTGCTACTTCACGCGCCTTCTCCAGACTCGTGTCTAACTTCACTCCGTACTCTTCTGATAAGATCTTCATTAGCTCCAATACTGAATGCGTTCGTAGACAGTTTATGCTGTAAGCCAAAGTAAATAATTGGTTTATTACTTAATAGCATTCAATATGTGATATTTAAAAAAAGAAGATTTTTACATCTCTGAGTCCTACTACCTGACAGCTCAGATGTATTTAGTGGGTTCCATGGTATTTATTTTATTTTTGCATTCAAAATATTTTTCTATAAGATTTAAAATAAGTCTATAAAAAAAATAACCACAACAACCAAACCCTCAGGTGGGAGTATCTCTCAGGCACATAGAAATGGCAAATAAATTATGAAATACCTGAAATGCCATGAAGTACTGCCCGTTCCGGTAGTGACGCATAAACCCGAACTCTTTGTATGCGTCCATTTTCCATTATCTATCTGTAATCTCAGCAGTGACACCCTGGATGTCACACTTTCTCCTATGAACACCTGCGTGGGAGAGAAAGGGACGGTAAACAATCAATGTGTTTATTCCACGATGTTAAAACGCTTGACATAAAATTATCTAGTTATTCTGAGTCTGTGGACATTACATTGTGCATCGTTGCATTTGTCAATAACTATCAGAGCTGTCTTTATAAACACAACACCATAAGATTGTAAGTAATATCTGACAGCGAGAATGGGTCTTCAAGCATACTAACTTATAACTTGCTTTGTAAACATACATATTAAAATGGGTCTATAATCAGACTCCTGTCAACTTTCACTCTCTTTGCCTACTGTGAATTCTTGCGTTTGATCGTATATTAATAAAAATTATTTTTTTTATGAATACGTAAATATTCCACCGAAATATTCGGAATGGAATAACACTTTATGTTTTTTTTTATTTAAGTATTTATATGCTACTTTTAATATGTAAACAAATTTTTTACTTTAATAAATCAATTAGTCATAAAAAGAGCTCATAATTCACTACCAAAGATTTCTTCGCAGAAAGAACGTTTCGACGAAAGATGTTATCTCTCTCTCTTTTTTTTATTTCTTAACGGTGGCGTCTACTCAAGGGTCCTGTCAGAACATCAGCGCCTCTGCGTTCGTTCTTTCCATCTCTGAACGATGTAGAGGCTTTTATACTGAGACAGGGTCCTGTTTTGGCCTCAGACACACCATATTTATATTTTTCCCAATTTTATATGTATCTTTATTTTCTTTTTTTATGTTGTTACTCTTTTGTTTATATCCATCTTTTGTTGCTGTGTGTTGTTTTAAATAAATGTTTTTCTTTCTTTCTTTCTTTAAAGTAAATGTAACCTTAATCTAAACTAACCCACTGAGTCCTCTAGTTATTTCAAATTAAAGTTTTTATATCATTAATATGATAATTTTCGCAATCAAAAGTATGAGTTATCATTATCAGTTTAGAGAAAAATTATGTGAATAGAAAGGTAACCGAATAAACGCATCCTCCATCGAAATAAAGCTATAATACATTTATCCTAAAATCATAAAGGCAATTTCGCATATGTTAAACAATAATATTTCACTAATTTATCATTAAAACTGAGAATAATTTAAAAATAAAAATATTAAATCTCTCACCTCATTTAGAGCCAAAAATGGCAATACTTTTGTTGACAGCACAGTGTTGCTATCAACTGAATTATTGAAGTTGGTTTGCGCCTCCTGCGACTCAGCGGTTTCTGGGTCGCTCGATACTGGCGGGTACCTGAAACATCACATTATATTTTGAGATCCTTAGCTCAATTTCTGAATAAGTAGATCTATTTACTGGTTCTCTGAGTGAGTTCATAAGGGTTCCCCTATTTATTTGAAGTTACAATGAATCTACTTTTACTTCTTCACTACACTAACGCATTGGTAAATAACTGTAATGGATACTTATAAGTTTGGTTGAAATAACAAATAAAGTATTCCTCGTAAGTATTTAATAAACAAAAAAGTATCCGGGTCAAAGGACCATTGGTGTAAAATTTTATGTTTAGTTGACCACGCTAATTAATGTGTTTTAACTTTATTGCACACATGTATCCAAATGGCGGACTTAATGCTGATAGGCATGCTCTACCAGTCAACTGGAGAGTAGGAAGCTGATAGCGTATTGATGGTGCATTATAAGGAAAAATAGACATTGACAACTATGCACCACATAAACAAATTAACTTACATAAAATATCAAAATATACACAAATAATAATAATAATATTTCTCACATTCATACCAATTAGCTCAGTTTAAAGTAACAGTATGGCTTGTGTTTTGAATACTAGGGTAATGGAAAGAATTACATAATGTGATACGATATGATACATAAATAAATAATAATATATTTAAATACAAATGACTAAGGTTCCAATGTTCATGTATTCATCACACAAACACCTGCGTCTTCCGGGACCCGAACGGGTCATTCTCGCTGGACTAAACCATAATTATATGAATCTTGGTGAAAGCCATCAACTTGGGAATTCCCCTTTATTATCAGTTGTTTATTGTAGTAGCGTGACTAAGACACTGGTTTAATATTTAAACTAATGTTTTAGTAGCTTAATAATAAAATTATTAAAATATTACCAAGCGGTTTGCATAGCGGTAATGCCACTCCGAAATCTTGGGTTCGTTCCCCAGCCAAGTCAATTTCAACTAACTTATCTATATTGATTCGGGTCTAAGAGTGAGGTAACTACCGTTGTTTCTGCATTCCATTACACAAGCAATATAGCTAATTGGGTTCGGACATGGTAAATATTACGAAATAAGGTAGGTAAATTACATCACAGAACAGCTGACTAGGTATGTCCAGTGTAAACTGTATAACAATAAAATAGTCTGGGATTCATTTGTTACGATGAAAAAATCCTTGGTTATCAGAAAAAAATATAAAAAAAAACCATTGTGTGTACGCACGTAAGGAGTTATACTTCTTTATCATTAATAAACAAAGATATTTAATATTATAATTTTATATAAATCTTTTTAACTACCATGTATAATTTAAAATCACACACACACCTTCATAATTAGCGGCCAACTTCACCCTGCTGGTTTATTCTATGTCGCTTTTGCAGCTAACTTCAACATGATAATTTTGTATCACAACTTCAACATGATAATTTTGTATCACAACTTCAACATGATAATTTTGTGTCACATCTTAAAATTTCACTCTCATCATTTTTTCACAACGCGCCTAAAGCAGTATAACTTAAATAAAAAAAATACTGAAAATTTAAACAAAATATTAAGCAAAACATACCTGCTGAAATGTAATGTGTGAAGATCTACCGGTGTAATTTTGTCTATCAGCTTTTGTTCGCATCTAATTGTGGTTCGTATCCTTGTGCGTCGCATCCATCTGAATTTACCCTAAATAAAAAGAAAAAACTTTCTCAATAAAGCCTCGATTACATTAAGCGAGTTCACAAGCTGCTAGTTGGCTATTTTAGAAGCGGACTAGTCGGCTAGTGCGATTGTAATGATTACACGCAAAACGTGTACTACTCGCTTAGTAGCCAACTAGCTAGCGAGTAAAAACCACGTGCACTACCCCGACGTTGTCTGCCGTTGTGAATATTAGGTACGTTTCAATCATACTATTACGTTTTTTAATCGACATTTCTGTGTAACTACTGTTAAAATGAAGTGAAACACAATTAATATTATACAATTTCTGAATTAAATTCTTTGCCTTTTCCGCTTTTCTTTTTTTTAAACTCCTTTTTGATAGCATGAGCTAAAATAATGACACCCGCACATACAATTTCCGTCGACATTTTGTAAACACTGAAACCATAAACGCCAGCGAGTAGCGAGTAAAGTAGCCCAGCTTTCAACTTTACTCGCAGATAGTTTACAATCTGCTAGTTGGCTAGTGAATATGATTACACTGGGCGAGTTTACTAGCAGATAGTGAATTTGTCAACTAGCAGATTGTAAAGTCGCTAAATGTAATCGACGCTTAATATATTTCAATACGAAGACAACGGCTACGCTGCCGGTTAAACGTAGGAGCCAATGTCAACCTAAAGCGTTCAGTAATACGGGTAATAATTCCGTAGCTTTACGACACAGCCAATGTATTTTGTACAACATAAGTACTTTGGTAATCAGTAGAAGCCCTATGCGAAAGAAACAGTTCATTATAGAGAGTAAAAGTAAGATGTTTGTTGTTTTTAATAAAACCTATTCTAAGAAGTATGTTGTATGTGCGATCTAGACATCTCTGTTCTTAAAGAATTGTTTATATGTGTATTATAATCTAAAATAAACTGTCTGAATATTGATTTCAATGAAAATGAAAAATATTTTATTACGACACACAGATGTGTTTATGCAGGACCGTCTTTAACCTATTGGAGGCCCTGGGCATATAAGAATAATGGGGCCCCTATGACTTCGACAGAACACTTTTATAATTAGAATAGACAAAAAAGTAAATAAACACGGTTTATTTACTTTTTTGTCTATTTTTGTAATTGGAGCGAAGCTCCCATGGATCAGCTTCAATGGCGCAATGTCAGTTACGCCATAACTTCCCGAGTTCTTAACCGATTTTAATATTTTTTGTGTGGAATCGAATCAACAGATTTAGGAACCTTCTTTGTGACGGAGCCCGAATTTTGAAATTTGCAAAAATTCCCATCGAAACAAAAAATATTTTATTTGACGTAGCTTTACCGACTTCCCTACGCACATTTGTCTCGTATAACTTGCCAGTCTTCATTCATTCATCCTTTCTACTCTCTTTATTGGAGCGGAGCGAAGCGAAGCTCCCATGGATCAGCTTCATTGGCGCAATGTCTGTTACGCCATAACTTCGCGAGTTCTTAACAGATTTTCATATTTTTTGTGTGGAATCGAATCAACAGGTTTAGGACCAGATGGTGACGGAGCCCGAATTTTGTTTTTTTTTTTTTTAGGTATTACGCTCCGCTCCAATATATGGTGCCAGCGTAGCTTTATGCTTAGCGACTGCATCGCCTAGTATTATATATTAATATTATGAACATGTTAGTGAGACATTTAATCGTTTAAAACGTCAATGCCGTCTTTATAGATAAAATATGTTCTATTATAATAACCTTGACATCAATTCATAAATATGCCTAACACATTCGTACCAAATAAATTATCTATCTATCAAACATTTTAAAACAACTTAAACAAAATGAACATTGCGAATTACCGCTCTAATCTGATATGATGTAAAATTTAGGGGTCACTACAAAGCAAATTACACGTTATGGAAAGGTGACAAATATGTTTTGAGGTCATAAGCTTCGTGACGTCACATATATAGTTTCTTATTCTTTTTATTTGTTATTGTTTATTTTTGCGCCCCTGGCAACTTGGGCACCCTCCGGACGGGGGGGAGGGAGATGGTGAATCCTCCATGGATACTCCAGGCCGGCTTCGGAGTTATCTCGAAGATCTATCTATCGAATCTAGACTCTTACTGACTAAAAACCACTAAGCTTAGGAAGGCTGTGTACTACGCATCTTTTTTTATATAAAAATGTATATCTCTTTTTTCTACATTTTTAAGAATTTCAGTAAGTAACTGTAATTTAAGTAACTATAACCTCATTATTTAATAACTATTTAACATAGAAGCCATATTTATATGTATACTGTTACAGCTATTATGTAAATAAATCAAAGGTGCTTAACCCCTTAAAAACCCGTGAGCATTATATCGTGCGCACGACAACGATACCTAAAATCCGCAAGCATTATATAATGCTCTATAGCGCGCAGTCTGATTTAAACCTTATTACGGCTTTGGTAATGGTTCTTTTTGATTGAATGATATTTTTCCCCGATAGAGAGATAAAGAACGCATTTAACACATAGCTGGGCGTCAAGGGGTTAAACACTTTTTAACTCCAAATAAAAACTGATATTATATTATCAACTCTATATCTATTTGAATAAGGTTTAATTTTTTTATCACATTTTTCACGTTTACGCCCGCTGTGATGTCGCTCTTATATTTGTTGTTACATAAATATAAACTTCAAAAATTTTTTATTAACTATTGATTATATCGAGAAAGATTTATTAATTTAAGAATATATATCTATTTCAAAATTTTGTAATACAAGTATGTGACGTCACACCAACAGTAGGGTGACTATTAATAAGGAAGGTGAGGGGTCTACAAAATTACGAAAAATGTGATGTAATATATGGATAAGGTGTACCATACCTCCTTCAACGCCTGCAGCGCACCTTTGACATCATTAGAACACCATGTAGGTAAGCAAAGTCTTCCAACTGATTTATGAGGAGCGCTATTAAAACCAATTACTGGTTTGCTGAAAAGATTGAACATTATTAATAGCGCTGTAAGAGCGAAATCGGAGTAAACATTTTTGCCATATCGACGACAAATTAAACGTAAGTCAAATTCGCAAATGCCTGTATTACTCCTACGTCGAATTATCAACTGTTAAAGTATCTTATTGATATAGAAAAATATCCTGTAATTTAAGGAAAACTCCCAAAGTAACTAAAGTATAATAAAGTAATAAAAAAATCATAAAAATTCGAGTTATTTTTGATTTAAGTGCATTTTTTTGGATTATTAATAAAAACTTTTTGATTTTGAATCAAAAGCATTTAACGCATGTATGCTTTTCTTAATTAAAAAGTAACAGTATTACAAAAAAAGACAACAAGATTATAAACCTATTTAAGTAATAGTGGTTTGTCTTCTTTTTTCAAAATCATATTTTTTTTAATTTACATCATTTAACTAAAATAGGTTTCATATAAATAACAAGGTTCGATTTTATTAACTACTTACTTTGCATCTCTAACTCGAGAAGCAGCAAGAAGAAATGTACCGTCACCTCCGCAAGGCACAACTACGTCACACCAACTAATCAAGTCGTCATTGTACGTAAGTCTGAAACAAAAACAATGAAATCAACTTTTATAGATAAGATAAAGATAAAATACTTTCCATTCAATAAAAGCATTCACAATGCATTCAGTGAAAATTAACAAAAGCAAGTTTAAAGTCTTGACTGGGGCAGGGATAGTGCAATTGTGGCGATCCTGTCTACTGCATCAAAAGTTCAACACTGTATCCTGTCTTCGAATCCTAAAAGGCCATTATTTCTATAAGATATAAAATACGATACTAGCTCATAGAAGATGAAACAAGTTTGTACATTTCGACGCGTCTGTCAGCGTCTCGATAGCTCAGCGGTCAGAGCACTCGCCCAGATAGCGAAAGGTCGTGAATCCTACTTGAGGGCTCAGAGGCGTGGTTGTTTTTTACAGGCGTCTTATATTAGTTAATTATAAAATAGGAAAAACATCCAATTCATATGAAAGTTGCAACTGAGCTGAAAAATTTAGAAAGACACAACTAAAGATTAAATGATTCTGATTCTGATCAGAAATTATAATGAATACGTAGGATATTCGATCTACTACATTCGAGATTATATATGTTTTATTACCAAACAACCTGTATTTCTATGACGAGCTTTTTTGTGCCCAAGTCATAAGTTGTTATACTTGTATACTTAAATAAAACTCTTCATCTCAATCAAATCAAATCGAAAATTCATAGTTAAAACTCTTTCACTCAAATTTAAAAAAAAGTTTGAGACTAGACTAAATGATTGGACTGCATTTGTTTTTATAATTAATCCCGATCCCAATAAAACAAAATGGCTAAAGTACCCTTCGAATTTCCGAAGCGCAAAGAAACTGAAGATTATAAATTTATTGGTCAAACATCCCATGAAAGGCCTTCTTGAAAGTCGCTTACTCTATTTATATAAGAGTATACATCGATTTTTTAATTGTATTATCAAACTTCTTAATTTCCATTATCAGTTCCCAATTAAATAATACTATATTTTATAATGAAAATATGATTAAAATTGTATATGTCGAACACATTGTTCCACATTTGATAAACTTGACTTGCTGTAGCTTTCCATGTTGATTCAAATAAAAATTCCTAAAAGAAAATACGTACAACTTTATTTACATCTTCTGTGTTGCTAATTTATAAACGACTGCAATAACATTTTTATACGCCGAATGTCACAATCTCATAAGATAACGATAAATTGGATCACACGAATGTCAATAACATATTATGACAATAAATGAATGATCTAAAAGCGTTAGATAAAGGATAACAATAATAATATACATTAAGCATGATTTATAGCATTATTTACGGGGAAGGTTATTAATGAAAATGAATAAAACACGCCCTAGTGCTGAACCTTGGGGTACAACTATACGTGAACTATAGGCGTACCCCAAGGGTCAGTATTAGGTCCAGTGTCTTATAGATGCTTTAAAAAGAGAATTTTCAACATTTAACCTTTGCCATGCACCCCACTGAACTAGTGTTATGTGTGGGGCCACAATCTCAACGAAGTTTTTGTCCATAGTGATGGCCTATGTCCACCAATGGGGACAATAATAGACTGATGGTGATAAACCCTTGTAGCCAACTGTTTTTATCGATAAACACTTTAACACTTATGGTAAGACACGGTGGAAAATCTTTTGATACGTGGAGTTATTGACATCAAGTAAAATATAATAACACGAGTAAATAAATATGAAGACTCGTATGATTTGCTTCAGTTTTTCACATTTTTTAATTGATTAATGATGGATACATTAAAATTATTATTAGGGATCAGAAATAAGAGGATAACAAAGTAAAGATACTGCTTTCAGGTAAATGACTTCAAACGTTTAGATCTGATTATTTACTAAATTATTACATGGAGTTGTGTGTAAGGTGGGAAAAGAAGATTTTAGATTAAATTTAGGTTAGCACATCAATACACCACAGATTTAACTGAAACAGATGAAAAATAGAATCGGACAAAAAGCCATAAGTCTTATTATTCGCCAGATGAATTAAGGTCAATTTGAAACAAGTTATGTTAGATTCCTTATTATTTCAAATGTAGTAATTAGTAAGTCACTTTGTAACCCCATAACATATACACCCCATAACATAAAACAAATGCCTATGTTAAGTTTGCCATGATGCATCAGCTCTGCTTGTTATGCAATAATATACGTAAAGAAATCTGTTATCCATCCATAAACATTATATAACAAAATATCGAAATGGTTTCGTAAATCTTATAAATATTAATGTTATCAACAATGATGACATACCTGCTAGCCATTTCAACTTTGATTCCACTATCTTTTAGGCTACGTGCGACGTTTTCTTCAAACGTTTTCTGTTCTTTATGATTCTGCAACATGGCGTCGAAATCAGACCCTCGCTTGCGGAGTGTCCTCTCCAGTTCATCATCAGGTATATTCTCATGGCTATGCCTGAAAAATTAAAGTCTTTATAAAAAGGAAACTTGAATTAAATATTCAGTAATTCAGGATTGATATTCGACATTTTTTCATTATATATATTGTCGTTAAAAAAAAGAAAACTGTACCCGATCGCGAGGCCATCTACCTGATCTCTATAGTATATAATAAACATATATATACTTTTTTTAACAAAGCCTCAATATCTAGTATTAAGCTTCTGAATTCAAATACATTGGAATACTCTTACAGTTTAGACCTTTGATCATCTAATTGTTTAAAACTTTGATATCTGATTTGCATAGAATTTTATGTTTCTTTGAAAACAACAGATTTCCATATAATAGTTTATCTCCTATTTTATTCCCTGAGGAGTAGAATATTCCAAAACTCTTTCTAAGCTCTCTAGTCTACCTGGAAATTCTCCTAGAATTTAGTATTTAGGTTCAGCGGTTTATGCAGTGCGTTGTCCCTCAGCCAATCAGTAACTCATTACAAAGCGGTTTATATACTTAGACTCAACGTCATTATCTTTTTTATATTTTTAAACATAACAAGCGGTAAACCATTCTGTTATTGAAAACATGTTTTAATATTGTTTAATTTATGTCACGGAGTCAATACGAAACGTTAAAATAATAACTGTTCATGTAGAAGTTATCCTAAAAAATGTAGATTATCAATTAAAAAAAGCTATTAATAGATACTACTACCAATTATATAATTGATAAGAGTAACACATCGGTTAGTTACAGCTAGAATTGATACAAAAGACTTTTCACTTCGAATTGATGTCTTCTTGCAAGTAAAATAGGGTTCTTATTCGTTTGCTCAGTAAATTCATTTGATTCGCACACAAACAACGGCCCAACACTTTCATAGAAGTTAAGTACGTTAGAAAAATCATTTGTTTCAATTCATATTCAACTTCAATAAATGTGTACACTTGACCGTATTTTTATGAAATATTTTGTAACATTGTCAGTCGACGGTAGCAATTGCTACCGATAGCCATCACCCCTTGTTGTGAATCAACCTTTTTATACTTACAAATGTGTCTATGAAAAAATAAATGTAATTTTGACAATTACTTGAAATAAATCTTTGAGAAGACAAGTTTTTGATTCGCACAATTTTCGTCTTTTATTATTTCCATCCTGGCACAATATTAGTTTCCAACACCCCTCGTCAGTCCCTGGTAGCAATTACTACCATATTCAAATTTCCGAGTGGCCTGCTGCTTTTTTTTAATAACTTAATTTTTGAGTAACAGAGATCCAAATATTATTTAGTGGATTCTTTATTTAATCAGCTTTCCTGTAGTATTTTTTGTTTGGTCCTAGCTTCATTATTAACGAGAAAATGGCATTTTTATCTAAGAGTCCGATAATTTTTTTTCACAATCCACGCAGCATTGGTACTGTTGAGAAGGGTGGGGCGAACAGTAGCGGACTGATAAATGGTTAGACAACTAACCTTAACAAATGTAAGAAAGCCAGAAAGTTAAATAAATTGTTGCGATTATCATAATTAGAGAGCTTCGTCATGTTTTGATAGCGATATGTATTAGTAGCAATGATATAATAATTACATGATTTGTATGTATTTTCTATATCCAGATATTTTGCTTCAAACTATTTACAAATATTGTATGTAAATAGGAAAAGGAGTTTAAACTCGGATATCAGATTTATCTAATAATAGTACACAGTTCACTGAGAGGAGAAAATGACAGACTACAGACGAAAACCTTATTTCTGGCCCTAGCCTAAGGCGAAAGCGTTAAATAGCAACTATGATCGGGAAATGAACTTTCTCTCAAGTGGTAGACAGTATTTCATAGTACTCCTGCGAGGCAAATGAAAGAGATACGATTAATGTCTTTACTTATATGAAAACTAGGTGAGCAGGCCACGCATTGCTGTGTTATAATTAAAATGAAACCGACCCTTTGTCCTAATTCGAAACAAATTCAGCAAAATAAGAAAAATACTAGATTTAAAAATCTAAAAATCCCACGTTAATATTTTATTCTTTTTTGGTCACTGAAAAACGTGGGATTTTTAGATTTTTAAATCCAGTATTATCATTTTATTCTTTTTAATTATTAACTCAACGAAGTAACCATGTGTTTCGCAACAATCGGATAAGCCCCATACAAAAGTGAAAGTTGCCGAAAGTTGACCTGAAAGTGCACCTAGAAAGTTGAAAGTTGTTTAAGCGTGCATTGTCATCGGGTTCTAAGCTACCCCGAAAGTTTCAACTCGCTAGGTGGTCGGGAAGTGCCTCAAAATTGAGATACAAGATTCCAACCGGACAGACAAGACGAGAGACAAGCAAACAGACAAGAAAGCGACCTAAGAAAAACGTGGGAAAAAACATCAAAATGGTTGAGTAGTTTCGGAGTTCATCGCGGTCATTGCCAGGGAATTTTCGTCTATATAGATGAAAGTGGAATAAACATTAAATATACAATACCCGTAGTTTGGGATTGTTTAAGAACATATCTTTTTCATAAGTTTTTCTATAGCTTCCCATATTTATAGGTTATTTTACCGAATGGCAATGACGCCTTGAAATAAACTATGCATATCGATTTATGAATAAAGATCAATCGATCGCCCGTTATCTCTAGTAATTTTATCTTTACAAAAATTCGATCAATACGATTAAACGGGTGTGTTGGCCATCACCCTTTAGATAATTAAAACTTGAAACAATAGTATTATCATCTATGACGCGTTTAAGCTTATAAACATGCGAAAACATGACCTTGCTGTTAGATTATATTTTTCTAGATGCGTTGAACATATTTTGATAACATTTCAATAGTTTTTAAACGATAATAATTTGCGTTATACACGTTAAACTATTAAAAACTTTTTGGTTCATTCTAGCAATAACGTAAAAGAAAATAGAATAGAAATATTTAAGATATGAAATTTGGTAGAACGAAAAATGTTTTGCTATATTAATGTTAATGGAGTATGTCCATGTGAATGTATTGATTTATCTTTGCGTTTCAAATAAACCAAGTATTTCAATAATACACGGGTTTTAAGTTATCAAACACAAATACCTCTCGCAGCCTACGAGCTCTGAGCCCCGAAAGGTATTCGTATCCTAGCGGACCGAATGGTACCAAGCATTTTATATAAAGCCATAAAACCACCACATCCCTGAAAATTTATGATTCTTTATTTATATGAAGAACGGTGAAGTGAAATTCCTGGACGGAAATGGTGCCCATTGAAAATGAATAACAACTTTTTTCTCATTCACTTTAACTGAGTTTTGAATAGTCCAACTTTTTAGCTACCACCCATTCAGGAAGTCTTTTAACTGTCAAGAAGAATGGACTCAAGAAACTCGTCAGTTTTAACAGAAGTAACGGCATTTACAGTATTATACGTCGTCACCATATATAATCCACAAAAGAAAAACAAAATTAAATTTTTTGATAATCAATTCTATTGATGGTCAATAACATTAAACCAATATGCAGTTTTTCTAATGAAATGCATTTTTTCTGTCTAGTGTTGGTTCTCAGGCTTTATTATATTTTTTCGGGTTTTTGTTATACAGATATTAATAAACATCCTGTATATTCATAAAAAGTTCACTCCTTTTTACTAAAACATTATTCAAACAAACATTTATCTAAAAGATAAATGTGTTTTTTTAAAACACATTTATCTTTTAGATTTTTGTATCGGGAGCAATTTAACATAAAAAATAATAATAATTTATCTCAGGTATCAGATGATGGCAGCACTCTCGTTATGAAAGAAATTGCTATTCCAATTATGTTCCAGTTGATTTTTTTCAAGTAGGTACTTCTTAAGCACCATTTCCTTTACGTGTACCTTATACTCCACTACACAATTCTCATATTTTTATATGCCCTAGAAAACGATAATGTTCATGCAATAAAAGAAATATAAACTTTAATGGCTGAAGATCGGTGTTACGCGCGGTAGCATGGCAATTAGCAAAAATATGATTTCAAGTTAATTACAATTTTTTTACTGTATAATTTATCTATTCGATTTTCGGCTTAAAGTCCAACACACAGAGTTCAATATCAATGGATTATTTTTAATAGTAAGCAAGGGCGTCGCCAAGGGGGGGCAGGGAGGGGCAGCTGCCCCCCCCCCCCCTAGAGATTCTAAAAAGATAACTTATTTACAAGTTTTTTATTGCATAGTCAAGAAATCAAGAGCTCGTGCTCGTGTAGCTTTACACATTGGACTCTGTACTGTCAGAGAATATATATGTATATAGTACTAAGATACTGTTGTTATTACAATCGCTGTAGATGTAAGGCTCGTAGTACAAGTGAAAAGCTTCATGGGCTGTCGACTTTACCTACAATTCATACCTACTTTTCTCATTCATAGAGAATGAGAAAAGTATGAATTGTAGTAGGTAAAGTCAACTTGCCCCCCCCTGCGCCATCGGCTGGCGACGCCTTTCAGGATTTAACATACAAAAAGAATAAATGCATCGTGGAAACAGTAAAGTATTCTTTTTAATGTACGATTGATGCGAAAATGCCAGAGCTATACCTAGAGTGAATGATGACCACAAATTCAGGTTTTTTTTAAACATAAAATTGTTATCACAATGAAAACAAGGTTGGAAATACATTTTTATTTTACCAACTATATCATCCAAGTAGTAAAAACATTAAACAACTTTGTTATAGTTTGATAATTATTCTTAACAATAACATAAATTTAAAGTGTCAATAACATCTGTAGAACTATTTTAATTCCAATAATATTAAACAACTATTTTTAGAAACGCATAAATTATCATACGACATAATAAACTAAAGCAACGAAACTTGAAATAAGGCAGTGCTGATGTTAAATGCGACACGTGTACTAAATATAGAATTAATGATTATATACGCGTCTGTATTACACTCTGACCTTAAGATAATATTTATTTAACTGCTTCCAACTATTACCAGTTTATGAACAATGTGTGACACGGAGATGATAAGCTATATGATTATCGAAATCATTGACTAAACATGAGCAGGAAGCATGCATGTTTCCGAACTTTCACATCAAATAGAGAACTAGTAAAATATGAAATAGTAGACAAACTGTCTATGACAATATTAAAATACGATAATGATTATAATATATCAAAATCCTTGTATAACTTTTAGTTAACGCGCCTTTTTGCCAGCTCTATTGTGTTTTTTAATTTTTTTTAACCTTACTTCTCTAATGATTTGTTATACCAATTTCATTGCTATTTCTTGACCCAAATTTCTTCTTCCTTACTGATATAAATAAGTCATAAAGTGTGAAGTCTAAATAATTCATATTTTTATTATTTTTATTCCAAACCAAAAATATCGCTTGTGTTTTGCTTAAGTTTGTTCACTATTCTAAATCCAAAAGCTTTTCCTTTGATGCTTCGCCATATGATGATAAAGACTAACAAAATTAACAAAACTGAAACAACAACAGAAAAACCATAGAGCTTTAGGACTATATTAAGTAGAGAAATTAGAAATATTAGGACAATTCCATATAAGGAATATCATGCCATCTATATTTTTGTGGGTAAAGAAACAGAGAAATAAATTTTAATGTAATACTGTAAGTTATTACAAGTACGTTGAAGATATAACAATAAAAATCGGCAAAGTGCGAGTCGGACTCACGCACTGAGGGTTCCATACAAACTTTAAGTTAAGTAAATTATGAACGTTTGTTGTATGGGAGCCCCCTTTGTTTTATTTATTTTTTTATTTATTTTAAAATTGAATATATAACTAAATATTCTGTTAATATTTCAAACGCCTACTTGTTGCCGTTATCAATATCAAGCAAAAAATTTAGTTTGATGAATTTGAGCCCCCTTCAATATTTATTTTATTCTGTTTTCTAGTATTTGTTGTAATAGCGGCAACAGAAATACATTATCTGTGAAATTTTCAACTGTCTAACTATCACAGTTCATGAGATAGGCACATCCTAGTGACAGACGGATGGAAGGAGTCATAGTAATAGGGCCCCGTTTCACCTTTTGTGTACAGAACACTAAAAACGTCCTCACTAAAGTTGTTTTGACTATACCTATGCTTACAGCAACTAGAGCATGTGTACCAATCATCATACCAATTTTTTATTCACAATAATAATAACTCTTGATAATCTCATATGTAGTGATGGTCATGATTTGAATAGTTTATGGGTAGTAAAGAACTGGTTTATTTTCAGTTCCCTGGCTGGACGATTGTTAAAATAACTTTTAGACTAAATTCTCTTATTCGATAGTTGTTTCTTAGATAGAATAGACGTCTTTAAAAGATAAGCCAAAATTAAATATTAATTATCGAATAGAGATCTTGTAAATGAGTCTTGTATTTATTGAATGCAAGCATATGTTTGATGGAATTTGGAGACTGTATCCTATGGACAACTGCCATCGCATTCGGTGAAGGAATGGAGGCAGAGCATGCACACAAAATTAATATCTCCAGGTAGGATTAGCTAATGACAGCACTGATTAGTGGGAGAATCCTAAAAGCACCTCTCACGCTCAGTGTCCCCACATTTACACAAGTCTTTTAATATTTTTCTATCGCTCCATCTCTTTCTATTATATAGAAGTGCTATAATTTAGAGTGAGCGAGGTTAAGACACGACAGCCGTACGAATCCAATACTTTGCGGCTCCGTACGCAGAAGCACTCACCGGATAGTGAGAAACCGTCAGTAAAAATTCTGCCTACTCCTGAGACAGTTTCTTTCTTGAAATTAAAAATTCTTTAGGTATAAAAGGGAACAGTTAAATGCTCAACTAAAAATATATAAAAAGTTGTTCCTTCTTTAACCTGGGCGTACGTTTAGTTAAACAATATAAGTACCAAAACATGTATCAATAGTTATTTGTTATGCAAGGCTGCAAAGTTGAGATTTGACCGCGAGTTACTTCTATTGAAACCAGAGCCAGCGAAGGATTCCAGGATTGAACCACGAGCGCAGCGAGATAAAATCCTAAGCGTAGCGAGGATTTCAAAGGTACGAGAACTACGAGAAGCTAAAAACTTTGCTGCCGCACACACAATTTTTCACCTCACTACAGCGAGGAAAATTTTTAGGTGCAAGAAAATCAGCTTAAACAAAATAGTAAATGGGTTTCTTTAATTAAAAATGGAAAGTAAAATTGCAACAATTAGTAATTTTATATTTTTTAATTTATTGGTTTTTATTCAATGTGATTTGACTAAGAATACCATAATACTTTAACAGTTTCTTTTTTGGTGCGGTTCGAAATCCAATCATATGTTATGAAATCTCATCCACCATACATTTAAAATTCTTCATCTAAATAGTATATATTCTTGTTGTTTTATATTTAATAATAATAATAATTTAATAAAACCAAAACGAAGTAATATGGTAGTAATTTAAATAAGAACAAAATGTAACTTAGAAAGACTATAACGACGATGTGGAATGTACAATGTATATTTTTCTTTGAATAGAAAAATTCTAATTTTAAAACTTTTCCACACTAGCGGAAATTGAATAACAAACCATACTTTTCCGAGAGTGTGAGGTGAAAGAATATTTTTACATTCACTTACTTTTCGTATTCATATCTTGTCACCTTGGAGACGATGAGACACTTTTCCATCTTAAGTTTCGGAACATTTTGGTGGAGCGTGTTACCGCAGCTGCCGGAAAGCAACGATTCGTATAATTCCTTCTTTGGACTGAGACCTGGGAACAAAAGTTTCATACGTCAGTAAAGGAAAGCTTAGGGTTCTTTCAATTTAAGCCGTTTTAAGTCGGATTGCTGCAGGACCTGAGCAATACGGGCATTGTATTACCCACGGGCGATTGCTATTTTTTCATACAATTGACGCGCCGAAAAAACAGTTCCAGGCCAGTATAGTCTCCGGCAAATAAGTTGAACATGATTTTGACAGGCGCAGTAGCAAGTTTAGGTAAATTATTCACTACTGCGCATGTCACGTGATTTCAAAATCATGTTCAACTTATTTGCCGGGGACAACACTAAGCACGCACAGCACACGCTTTTCGCACGCGCTTCGTTTTCGATGTACCAATTATATGTAAAAATGATACCCTCCGTACCCAGTACGATAACCGCAACGCTCTAGCCCTACAGAAGTTCAACGTCAATTATCTTAATTAAAAGCGCCCTCAAACACAGCCATAGGTTGAGAAGTCACATTAGAATCAAATGGACCAAGTTTGTACTACGCCTGATTCACTCGTAACACGATTGTTAAGCTGACCACGAGGAGTTAACGAAATTAAGTGAATAATATTCTTGTTTTGTAGTGTCAGCTGATATAAATGCTGATTTTTCTCGAATAACTAAGCTTGCATGCGGGACCAGAGCGCACTCAAGTGTGTTTTTTGAAGTTATACTTTTTTAGGCGCGTTATGAAAAAATGAAATTTTAAGATGTTTGTGTCAAATATTAAAATTTCAGTCTCATCTCAGCAAAAGCGACATTATAATAAACTAGCAGTTGGCCGCTAATTATGAATTTGTGTGTGTGATTTTAAATTATATATGGTAGTTAATAAATTATGTAAAATTACAATATTAATTATCTTTGTTTAGTAACGATTAAGAAGTATAACTTCTTACGTGCGTACATAAGTACACACAACGGTTTTTTTACCTTTCATTTGACTTGTTATTGTGACAATCATATCGTAAAAAAAGAGCAATTCAAGCATTGACCATCAAGGATTGTATACCAGAAATGAGAACACGTTCAAAAGGTGTCTAGAAAATACAGACATTTTTTGTAACGTCAAACGTAACGTAAATTTGAATTAGCAATGTTGCATGCACTGCGGAAATTTTCTTTGTAATGGCCTTCGCAACAATGTAATCTTTTTTAATTCAATTCTTATCTATGTGCATTTCAAGGCGAGTAATCTCTTTATCATTATGCAAGTAAATAAGATAAAAATCCTCACATAAAAAACTAAAAGTACAACTGGACTTTTCAACGCGTTGCATCACGTCCCACTGTGAGCTAACCCTTTTTTTGAAGTGAAAACTTCTTTAGCGGCGCTGTGTACTTTTTTTGGAATGGGTAAAAATTTCTAAACTCGCGTCAGGACACGTGACCTGATCGAAAATTCGTAAGACGGCGTAGGGCGCTTGCGCGATGTGCACTATACGCACATTGTATACGTGTCATTTTTAAACTTCATAGTGACAGTTACATTATTTTTTTTTTAAACTGTCATTATGAAATTTTGAAATGGCAGGTAATGTCATGAGAACGCTTGCGTTCAACTGATTTTATTCATTGATTCAACTGATTAAAAAATGCAACGAACACGACTTGGTGTGTTTGTTGACATGTTTGTATACGATAGCGCAATAAATGAATATTGTATTTTACCACATAAATGATAGCACTTTTATACTGATCATTAAAGCAATTCGTGCGAAATTATTCCTTAACCATTTCAAAATATCAAAAATGCACAACGTTAATATTCAAGTTTTCACTTCTGCCGGCACTCCCGGAGTGCAACCCGTCGTTTTTATGCATATGCATACTCCCCTGCTTGGGTAGAAAGCGGAGTTATGTCGGGCTGTCCTTCGGTCACCCACCCGACAACGACAACGACGAAGCCCAGTGGGTGATCGAAGGTATACCCACTAAAACTCGTCGTTGTGCATTCATGCTGTCCTGCACCCTTTGTTGGAAGCACCACTTAAGTTAACCCTTACCTTTGTTGGATGCTTTTTATGAATGCTTTGCATATTTTAAAATTGAGTATATATCAGGTAAAGATGTGCTTTTATAACCAGTTTCATCTTCATTGTCTCAGCTGATCAGTAAGAGATCGTAGTAGAAGACCAAAATTCGTAAAACGCTGCACTGCCTATTTTGTGGTTTAACTAGGGTTGCCAACCGTACTCTAAAATAGAGTATTGTACTCTATATCATGTAGGCGTACTCTTTAATCTATAATACTAATAGAGGACGCTAAAATACTCTTTTTTACTCAACGTTTACTATACTAGTGCCAGTCTCGCATATATGATTATCGTAACCAAAAAAGTCAACTATTTACTTTTAATATGCTGGTATTCCCAAGTTAGGAATCCCTACACCCCAAGTCACACTCGGACGTATCTGAATTTGGTTATTTAAAAAAAAATAGCAATATACTCTCTGTTCCCAACACTTCAGGTTTACTGAGCGAGTATTTTTGGATCATGAATGCGAAGAGAAACAGGGCTTCATTGAAATTGATTAAAAATGAGCATTCTAACTATTCTATTCTAGAGTTAGAATGTTTGGAGTCATACAATTTTTTTTTAAACGAAATGAAAAATTGTTATTTGCTGTAAAAAATACCCTTATAAAAATTTTAAATAAATGATACTCTTTTTTATAAGGCCGTACTTTTTATTTACCTCCTTTGAAATCAGATATACTCTATTTCTTCTAATAAAAGTTGGCAACCCTAGGTTTAACCCCTTAAAACCCGCGAGCACTATATCATTCGCGCGACAACGATACCTAAAATCCGCGAGCATTATAAATAGCGCGCAGTCTGATTTAATCGTTATTACGGCTTTGGTAATGGTTCTTTTTGACTGAATGATATTTTTTTCCCCGATAGAAAGAGAAATAACGCATTTAACACAAAGCTGGGCTTCAAGGGGTTAAGAGAGGTTTATTTGGTGATAAGCCTTCAATATCACAGTTGCCTATTAGGGCACCCTTAACTTTGAAGGATTGGTGCCATTATATCTTTCTCTATATCACACAACAATATCAAATCCAAGAGATTATACATAAACGGTTTTCAGAAGTAAGTAACCTTAATATACATACCGAACAAATTAATAATAATAATAATATTTCTTATATTCACACCAATTAGCCTAGTCCAAAGTAAGCACTGTACGGCTTGTGTTATGGATACTAGGGTAACGGATAGACATACATATATGATAGACAAATACGTAATAAATAAATACCTATGACTCAGGTACAAATGCTCGTATTCATCACACAAACATGCCCCTTCCGGGACTCATACCTAAGACCGCTGGTGCGAAAGGCAGCATAACTACCATTGCATTAAACTGTCGTCGATTGCAAATTAAATATTTATAGTTGCAAATACTAGATATGTCAATTACATAATTTCTAGTATCATAATGCCGTGGCCATGAGTCTTGATTGGAGTCAAACATGCAATAGTATGTCAACCCACTTTATCATGATATGATATTGATCATTATCATTGATTGAAAGTTACCATATAAATTATAGTTTGAAAAAAACTAAAAAAACACGCTTTTATGGTAAATCAGCTTAAAAATAAAAGATAAATTTCAATATAACTATTGAAACCCCTTGAAGCCCAATTTTGTGTTAAATGCGTTATTTCTCTCTCTCTCTATCGGGAAAAAAATAAATATCATTCAATCAAAAAGAACCATTAACAAAGCCGTAATAACGATTAAATCGGACTGCGCGCTATAGAGCATTATATAATGCTCGCGGATTTTAGGTATCGTTGTCGCGCGCATGATATGCTCGCGGTTTTAATGAGTTAAGTAATTAACGAGAAAATAATGTCATTGTAACAAAAGCGTGTGGTGCTCGATATTGATTGTTGTATTTTATTCATTTATTACCCCTTTTTTATCACCTACTATTTTTAATACGAAATGCAGTTATGTAAAGAGAATGTCGTACAAAGCACCCCACGCTTTTTAGGGTTCCGTACCTCAAAAGGACAAAACGGAACCCTTATAGGATCACTTTGTTGTCCGTCCGTCCGTCTGTCAAGACCGTTTTTCTCAGGAACGCGTGGAGGTATCAAACTAAAATTTATATCCAATACTCAGGCCTACTGTCCCTTGGAGCTGTGAAAAAATCAAACTCCTAAGCCAAAGCAATCAAAAGATACAGACGTTTATGCCGCAAATTTCCGCAAATTTTCGAAACTCGCACGGGAATCAAAACCTAAAGGGTACTTCTTGTAGACTTAGAATATTGAAATTTGGTACGAAGTAACGTCTTATAGTACAGATAAAGGAAAAATTGCAAAAACCGTAAATTTTTAGTTACATCATACACTCGAGAGCAATGAATCCGGGTCACTTAAAGAATGTTAAAAATCTCGGAAACTAAAAATGATAGGTTAATGCAATAAATTGTATTTAATAGACAATGTAATACTCCTTAAATGAAAGTAAAAAAAATATGAGTCACCATACATTTTATTAACACAAAATTACATAAAGAAAAAAACTGCTGATCTCTCCTTAAAACAAAAATAGAAAACATGAAATGTTTGAACTTTATTACGATTTTCTTGAATTTTAATACTTCGTATTGCCTCCTCGTGCTTCCATTACTGCGTTTACGCGGTTTGGCATGCTGTACACCAAGTTCCTTATACGATTTTGGGGAATATTCTCCCATTCCTCTGTGAGAGCAATTTTGAGCTCACGAAGCGTGATTGGGGGAGGGTTTCGTTGTTTTACGCATCTGCCTAGCTCGTCCCAAGCATGCTCGATCGGGTTGATATCCGGGCTGCGCGCTGGCCACTCCATACGAGTAATGTTCATCTCTTGAAGGTAGTCATTCACAATCCTACCTGTATGAGGTCGGGCATTGTCATGCATAAATATAGCATCCTCACCTAAATTGACCATAAATGGACCAACGTGATTATTGAGGATTTCTTCCACATATCTTACGCTAGTTAAAGAGCCGTTTTCTATGATCACCAGCTCTGTGCGACTTTCAGAAGAAATTCCGGCCCACACAAGTACAGACCCACCACCGTAGGCTACTTTTTCTTCGATGCATGCTTGCTTGAATCTTTCCCCTGGTCTTCGATACACTCTGTGTCTTCCATCGTGCTTGTAGAGCATAAATTTAGATTCGTCGGAGAACATAACTTTTGACCAATCTTCAATACTCCAATTTACGTGGCTCTGGGCATATCTTAGTCTTGAAATACGATGCCCACGCTCCAGTTTAGGGCCGTTTGCAGGTCTAAGGGGTTTTAAGTTAGATTCAGCAAGCCGACGTCTTACTGTCCATGCACTTGGGTTACTTCCTCCGAGGCGTCGAAACTGATTGGTGAGTTCAGTTCCTGTGAGAAAGCGATTTCGAAGCATGGTGTTCACCAAGTATCGGTCTTCTCGTGCTGTGGTACACCTGGTTCTGCCCGTTCCTGGTCTGCGTAGGTTAGAACCAGTTTCTTCGTAACGTCGGAGAACTCTTTGTACTGTTGACAGCGACACACCGACAGTCCTGGCTGTATCGCGCTGACTCCGGCCGGTTTCCAGCATTGTAAGTATTCTGGTGCATTCTTCAGGCGTAAGCGACATAATTTCAGCTTGAATAATGAATATAGAGCACTATCAACATGGTTTATGTACCCACATAAATGACAGATTACAAACAAAAGCAAAACCAAATGCTGTAATTTCGTAGTTCCATCTTCGAAAGTGGCCCTTTTTCAAATTTGATTTTTTTATGATATAACTTTACAATAACTAAGAAGTTTTAATACCTTTATTTAAGGAGTATTACATTGTCTATTAAATACAATTTATTGCATTAACCTAGCATTTTTAGTTTCCGAGATTTTTAGGATTCTTTAAGTGACCCGGATTCATTGCTCTCGAGTGTATATTAAAAAATAGTTTTGGAAATATTAAAGTCACTACCTCTTTTCTCATGAACGCGTAGAGGTATTAAATTGAAATTCATATCAAATACTCAGGTCTATTTTGTTACAGCTCAAAGGTATTACCTTTGAGCTGTAACAAAATCAAACTTTTATGTCAACGCAATCAAAAGAAATAGCAATTTAAGCCGCATATTTTCGAACTCGCAACTACCCGCGAGGGAATCAAAACCTAAAGGGTACTTCCAGTCGATCTAGAATCTTGAAATTTGGCATGAAGCAATATTTAAAAGCACATATAAAGGAAAAAATCCGAAAACCTTAAATTTTTTGTTATATCTTCATTTTGCAATAAAAATACCATAACTATGACTCGATTGTCGTGATGGGTGAACTTTTACTTATATACATACCTACAGGTTTGTACGGAACCCTCGATGCGCGAGTCCGACTCGCACTTGGCCGGTTTTCAACAATGACATTAATTTTCCTTAATTATTTTGTAATATTGAAATTTATTTTTTAACTATTTAGTTCGGTTTACCGTAGAGCGCGTTTTTTAATTTTATTTTTTTTATCCACTATGGAACTGCGACCTTTTTCATAATTAATGCTATTTATTATAATTTCTAGTTCATCGCATTTTGAATTTCTTTTTTGCGAAATTATTCCTATGATATTTTTTAAATACTTGTATTGTCTTCAATCTCTGATAAGTGTGCAAAATATTAATTAATCTGACGTTTTGAAGTGGATAAAAATCGCGTTACAAACAAACATACAAACATACAGGTGAAGTTAATAAACGCGTGTTAAAAAAGGGCAGTTTTTCAATATTTTACATTTAATATGATGTTGGAAAAATATTAATAAATTAATCATCCATAGATCAATAACATAAAAATGAAAATTACAAATTCTTGTGGAGTGACACATTATTGTATATTTGCATCTTTAAAGAATGATAAAAATAACATCAAAACAAAAGTGACCTAGTTAATGTTTCGAAATGAACATAATAGAAGCTATCATGGAAATTTTTGATAACAATAAGTGTAGGAAAGTCCCTGGCATATTCTGTGGCTATTATTGATTAATTTAGCAGAAATAAGATCAGGAATGTACCAGATATTTGACTATAAAAGAAAAAAATATATTACTACTAAAAACTTATTTAATCTCTTAAATAAATGTCTGTCCGCTCTTTTTCCCGCTCTTTTTCCATTGTATCAATAACTTTACAATAGCAACGCGTTAACCTCAAGTAGTTCGTCTACCGGACGCTAGATGGCGCTAACAGAAAAATATTTCATAATTGAAAAAATTTAAAGAATTTTGTCCACCCGTGCGAAGGGCGGACGGGCCGCTAGTGGAGAATGATAATCATAAGAAAGAAGTGACATAAATAGTGCATCTTCTTGTTGGTTTCTTTACATTAGTTGTTCTTAGAATTTGCTTGGTAAGCTAGAGAACAAAAATTTACTGAACAAGCACTCTTTGTTAATTGAATAGTTAAATTTTAGTATTTGTCAAGCTATGCTGATGAAAAACATTCTGGCACTGAGTTATTATTTAGCTCAGTTAGACTTCTGCAGCGTCCATTCTACTTTCCTTATGGAGTTTCTAATAAATATACAGGTATAATTCTTTAAAGTCAAGTTCAGTGAAGTTTTATTGAACCCCATAATCTACCACTTCTTGTTTAATTCGTAACTGGATTACTTTATTGACATACAGGATTACATGAATCTTTATTCATTATTAATGGATTCTTTTATTAGTATTCTTACTAATAAAAGAATCCATTTATAATTGGTGAACAAACACTATTTTAATATATTATTCTCTTTTAATTTTATTTTCATTATATATAATGTGGGTAGTAAGTATGTCTCATGTTTTCATTGGTCTCATGTTTTCATTGGCTATCATAATCAATAATAAAATCGTCTAATTACTGCAATCAAAACAGGAAGATAAACAGCTATTAATGGACCATAAATAAATCATATCTTGAATGTTTATTTGATATTATGCAATAATATAATTGCAGCGCTATGCATTCTGTTGTTAATGTTATACCCACTGGTCAAATAACCTCATTTGTGATAGCACTCACCTAAACTTAAAAAGGTGTATAAATAAACTAGCTGCATCTAGCATGCTTTGTTAAAGCTATGCGAAAAATTAATTTTGAATATTTAATCTAGATAAAAATGGCATTTCCTTCTAATCTGGAGCAGCTAGCTTTAAATTTTAGACTTAAGTATACAGAAGCATTATTCAGGATTACAAAACAAAAGAAAATGTTTAGAAAAGTAAAGATTTGTAGCAACAAGAGTGAAAAAACTGTCACAGGGTGTAAATTTTATCGATTTTTTTTAAGTGCTAGATTTTTTTTTAAATATATGACTTAGATTTTTTTTTATATTTTTCTGATAACTTATATGAGTTAGTCTACCACCTGCTTTCGGCTTGACGTCGGCTTCTGGTCTGCACACAACAACTTAACAAAGTTTCATCACAATCTGATCAATGATTTCAGAATGCATAGGGAACAAAAATACAAACATTAATATTTATTTATATAGATAGATAACAACAGGCTCCATTGAATAATTTCTTTAACATATATTTAATTTTCTATCTGGTCACATTTACCTACTTGTTGAATGATATAGTATTGACAATTTTATTTTAATGAACTTGTGTAACGCTATTTTGTTTTGCATTTTCCTTAGTGTTCTGCGTAAGTATTTGGTAAATATAATTCTTTTTTATTAATTGGAAAAAAACCGGCTAAGTATGAGTCGGACTCACGCCAGAGGGATCTGTACAAACTTTTAATTAAGTAAAAAAAATCATGTTTCTTGTATGGGAGCCCCCCTTAAATATTTATTTTATTTTCATTTTATTATTTAAGTAAAAATACAACTGATTATTTTGTGAATATTTTAAGTGGCAACCTGTTGCCATTATTGATATTGATCAAAAAAGGGCAAAAAAAATCACTTTTGTTGTATGGGAGCCCCACTTAAATAATTATTTTATCTTGTTTTTAGTATTTGTGGCTATCACAGCAACAGAAATACATAATTTGTGAAAATTTCAACTGTCTAACTATCGCGGTTCTTGAGATACAGTCTGGTGACAGACAGACGGACGGACAGACAGCAAAGTCTTAGTAATAGGGTCCCGTTTTTAGCCTTACAGAACCCTAAAAAGGAATAGTGGTGTTTTTTTCATAGCATAGCATTTGATGTTTTAAAACACTTTTTTGCCCCCCACTAATTTTTAAATATTATAACAAAATTATGTTTATAATCCACTCCATATTACGTCTGAATTTATAAACCACGCAATAGTAGACAGTTAATGTACAGTGGCAGCACTTCAAGCTAAATCAATTCAATGAATTAAAAAGCAATTCAAAAAGTGTTTATTAGAACAACAACTCAAATGTATCTATTAGTTTAATTGACAATTTTTAATAATTACATAACCATTTAAGTTTAAAAATAAACTCTAATATATCATCTTAATAAAAGTACTTGCCTCTACATTATATAACAGAAACAAAACATATTTGGTTTAATTTATAAATCTATATATGTATGTATTTTATTTTATTTATTATAATCATTTATCAATAAGTATTGTTTTCATTCATGTGTTGGCTCCATGGAAAATCAGCTTTGCAAATTAATGTTTGTAACATATGCTGAATGAATGAAAAAACCTTTTCAGTTGTTACTTCTCTAATTTAAAAAAAAATGAAGTATTCTTCTTACTTGAATTTGCAATGGTTGAACATATTAATCTTTATGCCTTTGTAGTCCCTATTACAATTTCATATGGTAGGTTGATAAGTAAATATTTAATTTTTAGTGTATAGCTTGATGTGATATCAGCTGTACATCTCTTGTTTCATTCATCTGTTTTAATTGCTAAGGTTGTTGGTATCAATTGAAATGCATCTATTTAAAACTGCAGTAATAACAGTAAACTAGACTGCACTTTATGTTTTTAATGATGCTATAAAAATAATGTTATGATTAATGTGAAATAATAACTATCAATTATCGACATACCTACGTATTTTAGTTCAATGTTTCCAATAAACTTCTATTAATCTAGATACAATATTTACGACGGTTGAAACAAGATTATGTTACCTTAAACTTAGTGAGGTTGATAAGAAAAAACAATCAGGTACTCACGTCTTAACCCTTTTGCTACTGAAACGGTGAAATTGTTCAAAACGGACATTCTTGCCGCCACTGCGAAAAGTTCAGTCAGAATTCCCACAATAGGTTATATAAACTTTGCTGATAACTTTCAGTGAAATTATAACAACACTTGTATGACTTATACTATAGTAGTTCGAAGCCTTCTAATAAATAGAAAGGCATACGTGCACGACACAGAAGACAAACACGCTATGACGTTTAGTGGCCGCTAAATGATAAACAGCGCATCATAAACAGAGGTGTGGCGATTAGATCGAATTCTCGTGGCGTACAAAGTATTAATGAACGCTGATAAGTTTGTGTAGTTATAGAAATCGAACACCTATCACGTTTCTTTGATAAAGTAATATGTCTTGTTCATTCGATAAAAAATCAACGACTGTCATTCCACCCACAATATTCCACACATAACTGACATAACTGTAACTGACAGACAGACCTCAGATTGCATAACATTGACAGTGACAGCATTTGCTTCGGTGTTGCAAAATTGTAAAATTAAAATTCATTACATTTGCTACAAAAAATCGACATCTTTAATATTTAATTTTTGTGGGTTTTAAAGCCGACATTTTCAAGATTAAATATTTTCAAATAATGTTATTTCTTTAAAAAAGCAATCGAATAGGAAAGACAGAGTTATCGGAATTTTTTCAACGCTGAGTGTCTCAAGAGTTCGTTTTACCATTGGAGAAAGCGGAGAATACAAAGCCCATACAGCCTCGATTTCAATACTAACTTGGGTACTTTTATTAATTTGATAACGATAATGAAGGAAGCTGTCTATGGATGAAGAATAAATAATGAAATAACCCCTTTCCCTAGGCTTCACTAAGAGTGTCTTGATTTAAATTCTGGAAAGGTTGTAAAAAGACATCTTCCGTTGTTTTACTTCGCTTGTAAAATAATATTCATTCATGTTCACGCATTGTATTATATAGTTAATAGATTAGTTATTATTACACACTAATATACACCACAATACATTGTTTTACAATAATTATTGATCAGAATAAAACACTTTTTTACGGATTATTGCGCATGTTTTATTTTATTTTATATTTAATCCTGACGTTTCGACTCCTTTACAGAAGCCGTGATCACAGGATGACTAAGATGATGGTAGTTATTTAATTAATTAAATAACTAAATAATGTGTAAAAATAAAACAATTTGATTTATATAAAATAATTTAATAATTAGGAACGTTCCCGATTAAAATATTGTGAAGGTAGTAGAAAATATATGACAACCATCATCTTAGTCATCCTGTGATCACGGCTCCTGTAAAGGAGTCGAAACGTCAGGATTAAATATAAAATAAAATAAAACATGCGCAATAATCCGTAAAAAAGTGTTTTATTCTGATGTGTAATTTGCGCGGAAGTGTAAGAACTAAATATAATAATTATTGATTTTCTTAGTTAGCGTTAGTTTGCTTTTGACCTTGTCGTTTTGTTCGTTTAGTACCTTGTTGCACTGTGGAACACGTGGCCTACACTCAAAACGGACAAATCCATCGAAACACAACAGTTTCTGTGCGCATTGGTACCGTAAAGAAATATAAAAGCCGGCTTATGATGCCATGAAATTATCAATTAATTTTTCCAGTAATTTTCATATTGAAATCATCAATAGTAGTCTGAATTAAGTTCCTTCACTATTTATGTCTTAACTAAAAATATATTATACATTTTAACAGAATAATACTTGACATGTAAGTCGACTCGGCTCACATGATAATAGGTTATTTTACTCCATGTAAGAAAAACTACAATTACGGATATTTATGATACATTTCGTTCAAATTTAACGAAAAACTTCTGTATTTATTCATAAAAATGCAATTTTTGAATAAATGCAGAATTTGATAAATCAATTTTTAAAATCATCTTTTTTAACCTGTTCTTCAAATATCTAAAACGTCATTCGCCATGTTGGATTCCAACGTGACGTAATTCAATTAGTAAATAAATGCTATATGTCGTGCTCTGAACACAGATTTTTGAGTGTATTTATGTTATAATAGCGTGTGTGCATTTTTATCTTGCATTTTTTAAATCGCATTGTGAAAGCAGAAAGTACAAATCTACCAATGATAAATACGTTGATGGTAACGAATTTTTTTGCATCCGATACCGATTTCTGATTTGCCGATTTGAGAAATGTTAAAACGGCAATGTAAGTAACCTATCCTATGAAGTGCTGTCTAACATACATACATTGTCTAACACGTTATAACTCATTATTTTCACAAATTACTTGGTCTGATGCTGTCGTATAGTTTACTCACGAAATGACGTCACGAGCCGAAACGGCATGGCAGCTAGCGTTTCCGCGCGAAAATTCGAAATCATAAATAAAAGCAAGTTTTTATATAATTTCTCGGTTTATATAAAATTGAAATAAAAATTCTACTGGTTCATTACGACCTCAGGTTTGATTTAAAAGTTTTCAAAAAAAGGTGTAATACCCTATTCTAGGCGGAACTCGAACCCGGATGTGCGGTCCACTGGTCTCCTAATTGAACTAGTAAACCTTCCGTAAAAAAATTCTAGTATTTGATAGAATCAGGCGTTAATTTTTACGCTGGAGCCCATCATATAAGATAACATTAAAAATGTAAAATAAAATGATATGGTAGATTAATTTTAACAACTGTTTTGAACAAAGCCCATCACTACTCTACGAATATAGCTATCATTATTTCACAAAATTGATTACATTACCATCTGTCAAAAAAGGAGAGGTAAAATAAAACTTCAATTAACTGGGTACTTGTATATTAGTTCCATTATAAAATAGCTAATCAACATTACAAGCAATAAATAACAAATCTAACAACACTATTCGCTTGACAATCTTTGTATTTACAAAATGAGAATTCTTTTGCATTTACCCGCTTAGCCCAACTTTCATCCAAAGATCAATCAAAATTATTAGATAAGGCATAAAGCATGCACAGGCAACACTTAAAACCTACCACAAGCTGACAAAATCACTCCAAATGATATGAGACTCTATTGGCTTCATTTTAAAGTTGAATTTCAATTGAAGATATTAGATTGGTGATATAGATTATTATACTATACAATTAACAGCATTATGAATCTATAAAACACTAATAAACTTCTCCATTTGATTCTCAGCTTAATGTCCTAAGTTTAAAATTTAATTTCAATTGAGAAAATTTGTCAGTTTATGGTAAGTTGAGTCCTGTTGTCCTTACTATCACAATCCTAATTTACAGTGTCTTTTATTAATTTCTATTTTTACAATTTTACACAATATATAGAAGACTTTATGAGGACTCTCCATTAACTTACAATGGAGATTATTACCAAGAAAATGCCTCAAACAGTTGCATTTTAAATTGTATATCTGAAAACTCAAAGGTTGTAATATAAAATTGTTGTCAATAAAAGTTGGGCTACTTTTCCAGATGATCATGTAAAATCTATAAATAAACGCAAGGAAAACTCACAAATATGAGTTCACGTTCGAAACAAATTATTTGTATATCTACAAATGTTGTCTATACCTGAATTTGACATCGTTTACCTTTTTTATAATGGTAAGGGGCCATTCATTTATTACGTAAGACGATTTAGGGGGGGAGGGAGGTCAACCATGTCTTATTTTTTCTTACAAGGGGGTAGGAGGGAGTCTCGATAGTTCTTACGTAAGATCACAAAAATGCGCAAAGTTAAAATCATACTTTTAAAGCGCGGGCAACTGCGCGAGTGTCGAGGTTCGCTCGGATGCGTATAAGTACATGATTTCTATTTCCATGGCAACGGAGCCGCGCCACCCGCGGTATTACTTTTTTGCCTTTAGATTCTTACGTAATAAATATTAAACAGGGGGGAGGGGGTTGGTCTATTCTTATTTTTTCTTATAATAGGGGGGGAAGGGGTCAAAAGCTAGTGAAAATTGTCTTACGTAATAAATGAATAGCACCTAAGGGATGTAAGAGAAGGATATAATTTAAAAGAAAATGTATCATTGTATTATTATTTCACATGTCAATAAATGCCTATACACTAAGACGTGGCACGGTATTAAATCCACTTGTGATGATAATGTCTTTAGCTCAATTTTCTCAATTTTAATAATTATATAATATAATATAATTATATAATAATAATACTTTGTGTGTTTGTTACCATATATAGTTTCCATAGTTACCATAAGCTTAAGAATAACAGTTTTTATGATCAATTAACGTTACCATAGCAACACGTGGCCGGATCATCAATTAACGTTACCATAGCCACGCGTGGCCGGGTCAACTAGTATAAAATAATAATAATATTTCTTAGTAAGCGTAGCCCAAAGTAAGCACTGAGGCTTATGTTGTGGACACTAGGGTATCGGATAAACATACATATAAGATACATAGAAATGATATATTCATAGTTATAGTAACTATTATATAAGTGTATATAAATACCCATGACTCAGGTACAAATGCTTGTATTCATCACAAACATTGCCCCTTCTGTGACCCAGATCAGGTTGAAAAGCCAGAAAACAAAGCATGAAGCTGTGTTTCATGTCAACAGCACGCTCACGCACGCGATAAAACATTCCACAAGAAAAGGTAATTTTTCAAATTTATGCTATTAAAATAGAGAATGCTAAGACAACACAAGTGACTTAATATGTGCCACGTTTACAATTTGGCAGTGCGCTAAAACTTTAAATAGATTCAAAGGTTCAGTATGGAGTAAATGGAAAAATTCTTGCGCATTCGCGAGCATTCTCTCGATCTCAATTTTACATCGAGTGAAAAAAATTAGAGACATCGATGCGCTGTGTGTGGAGAATTTTTACGCTGCTCGAGGATCCTTGAGTTTGTTGGCGATAGCAAGAACGGTGTGGTTGTAACCCCACAAGATGAATCCAAAAAAGGGGCGGATAGCTAAACACAGCTAGCTTCACATCAGCAGTTAAGCTAAATCTAAATAGTTGAGAGTGACTGAAATATGGGCCTTATCTTTTAGCGTTGAAGTCGATAACTTTGACACGTATTTTCAGCTGAAAATGATGTATCAAACTTTATTGTGAAATTACGTGTGAGATGACAAATCAGTTTTAAGGCATGATAGAACGCGCAGAATTTTATTTATAAAGATCTGTATATGAATACTGATAAAGTTCTTTATTCAGTAATATCATAAAGTACACGACTATCCGTTTTAATCTATACTGAACCTAAAGAATCACATTAATTGCTGAATACTATTTCAAATGCCGTATCATAGTTTTAGTCAAACTCAATGATATAAACAAAAATGTCGTTTATAATTTTCAGCTTAATAATTTAAACCACAGTACACTATAAACACTCTAAAACAATTCAGGAATGTGTATTGGGTATTATTTGTTATAAACAAAATGACTGTTAGTAAACACTCCTTAGCGCAATAAATTAAAAAAAAACTAGATAATTTTTTTAACTACTGTTATTCGCGACAACCTAAATGTTAGAAACGTGCAATTGTTCATTTTTGCTCAATTTTAACTTAGTGTTTTCAGCCATGTCTATTTAATTATGGTATTTAAACTTGGTAGTTTTTTTAAATCAAGATGTTGATTTAGTAGTTTTTAATGAAAGAAAATTTGCAACACCAACTAACCCACTGCGCAAAAGTGGTTTCATATTTAGATGTTAATATGTCCAAACCATCCATTTGACTAGATAATAGAGTTGCA
This sequence comes from Calamotropha paludella, assembly GCA_927399485.1. NCBI lineage: Eukaryota > Metazoa > Arthropoda > Insecta > Lepidoptera > Crambidae > Calamotropha > Calamotropha paludella. The sequence continues at coordinate 6,659,414 of OV656830.1, read as the reverse complement.
TGCAACAAGGCCATTGACTATCATCAATTCGTATTTGACATTAATTATTCGTAGGAACACTGTACTATTGGGGTTGCAATAAATAAAAAATATTAGGAAATTAGTAGTAATTTTAGGTTAATTGTGCCGACATTGAAAAATTTAGCGAACTATTTCTATTTATTTTTTATCTAAGGAAGCATGTTTGTCAGTCGCAAAATTTAAAACTTGGGCACACATCTTTCTATGCCTCTTTAGCTACTAAAAGAAACTTTCAAGAAATGCTTAAATAAATACATTAATCGCGTTGAATAACTACAGCCAAAACTTTGCAAATAAATTTCTTGAATATTAACATTATAGTCTCCATTCACAAAAAACTACCAACATATGTAAACTACATCGTAATAAGACACATACAACCCGGTTACAATATCTGTGGACCTGATGACGTCGCGTCAACGCTTAGGTACGGTGCACAAAACAAGCATCATGGGGATAGTATTGTAAACAATAATAATTATGAACTATAAATAAAATATATTATACTTTTACTCTTTTATTATTTTATTTTTTTATTCTTTTTCAAGAGAACGGGGAGGGGGCTTGACATTCCAGCGAGGTCCACAGATATTGTAACCGAGTTGTAAAAAAGTATTAAAATTACTTTTCATTGATTATTCTTGGAATTAAGTTAGGCCATTTTAGTTCGGTGCTTTTTTGTCCGACCAATCCGCGTCATGGCTTTTATTGCTATAACAATAAGGTTGAACTTTACTGCGTGATTTTTGTGGCCTAATTCAAATCTATGGCCCTAGTATAATAATCATGATCGAACTGAAGATCATTGTCCTGGTGGGATTTATTCAACGCGAATAACAAACTAGGATATTTCTACGCTACAAATAAAATAACTTGCTTCTTAAATTAAGTATCAAGCCAAATAAATATTGCGGTTAACTAAACACAAAATCTATAACTAATAGATTCGATAGTAATTTAAGAGTAGAAATAAATAAAGGAAATATGAAAAAAAAATTGCACTGATAATTAAATCGACTCAAATCAATAACGAACATCAATCATTGACGCTTCATTCCAAGGTCCTGCATTCGATTCCCAGTTTTAGCAGTCGATTATGAAATTTTTTAACTGTTTTCTTGTTTTATAATTTACAATTTTATTAAATGTCTGTTCCGGATTAATTTAGTGAGAAATAATTATCTATCAAACTACAAATAGTTTAATAATACATAGTTCAAAAACTACGTACAATGCTTCTCTTTTATTACATGTGTATATCGGCAATCTTCGCATTTTCGAACGCACCCGAATACCACAATTTAAGAAATAAATGTGGTATTCGGATGCATTTGTTATCCGTAACAGTTCAAATTCAGAATTTTATTACATACCACACTGTTGTTTTGTTTTAATTTTCATATGAATAATATAGAGATGTTACAACTATTCTCTTTTTAAAATGTAAGTTAAAAATAGGGTTGTAACAGCTCTATATTATATAATCGGCAATGGCATACGTCCGGCCTGTCTGGAGGAAGAAGGGCGACTGATAAAAATTCGACGACATACGATACTAATAAACTAGAAGCACTATACTAGAGAAATGGTGTCAAACAAAATACATTGCCAGTACCAACTCAAGAGGCGTTATCGTCACAGAAAGCGGTTACATAATTTTTCTAAGTTCAATACTTATAACTCTTTCGGAATTCGAAAAAGCGTTTATTTTCATATTCCTATTTAATACCGATGTTTCGATGTCATAAAAACGTCAGCGATAATATAACAACTCGTTTTTATCGCGTTATGCTTTCCTATTAGTAAAACAATAAACTTGTGTAGATCTAGATCTAGGTACTAGAGATATTGATACTATTTAGTACCATGTAGGTACTAATTACCTTTTATAGTACGTAATATGATATTTTTTTGACCATAGAGTTATGATTAGCCACATATTTTTTTCTAATTTAATATCATTTTAACCCCTTGAAGCCCGGCTTTGTGTTAAATGCGTTATTTCTCTCTCTATCGGGGAAAAAATATCATTTAATCAAAAAGAACCATTACCAAAGCCGTAATAAGGATTAAATCAGACTGAGCGCTATTAAGCATTATATAACGCTCGCGGATTTCAGGTATCGTTGTCGCGCGCATGATATGCTCACGGGTTTTAAGGGGTTAATGAATGTTATGTACGTCGTGATTGTGACATTCATCACAAATTTTCAACCTTTGTTTAATCTATACAATTGTGATAAAATCGTCTGGTAGTACTTAATAAATACTCTGTTTATACATTTTCATGTCAGGTTAGACGGCCCAGTGGAACCGGTCACAGAGATATGTTATAAATTTATTCAAAATAAATAATAATTCTGACAGTTAATAGCAATTATTTAAAATAAAAAACCGCTTCTCAAATTTAAATTCAACTCATAGAGTTCAATATCAGCTGTCAAATTTTTTACATAAAGTTTTAGGTAGCAAGAACTGTGGGTTATGCAGTCAGAGTCACTGTTCTAGACAACACTGGGATTGAGAAACAAGATAATTCTAAACTGATAAGAAATCGAATGCTGATTAGAATCATACATAATGATTAGTATTACTAATTTATAATTGTCATATATTTTAAATCTTTTTTGTAATACAACATTGGTACACTGACTTAAATCATTCCTAACACTGGATGAAAAAGATGTAATAATTACAAAATATGTAAATATTAACTCACAAAGACTCAAATCTAGTTTCAGTACTGACGTCTCGAATTAATAACAATTTGTTTGCTTATCGGTACAAGATAAATAACTCTAAATAAACAAATTCTGTTTCAAGCTTCATAACTCTATGGCAGCCATCTATTTCGCTAAATAATCCGGAACACATTTATTTTCAATGAAACAAGGCACGTAATTGTATTGCTGTTACAATAATAACAAACATTTTGTATATACACTAGACTTTGTCAATAAGGTCGCTTTTCAAATAACAGCTCTGATCTTAACAAAAGAGGCACTTGGGCCCTTGCTGGCTTATCAATAAGATTGTTTTTCAATTTACGACCTTATATGAAAAGTAAAAAGATAGGAATCGATATCTTCCTAGTTATTTAAAAGCTCCAGTGTTTATACAATATATTTTATTTATTACTTATTCATTAATATATTAAATTCCAATTATCATTTTTGGTGTCGTGTTTTAAAATAATATAGATATATATTTTGACTAGTTAAAAACTCGGTATAATCTAAAACTTTTTTTAATTTAATGACACAATAAATAAGGTTCATTTTTGAAAAACAAGAACACGACGATCCATTGGTTAGTGAAATATCTTTACACATTAGCAAATCAATGTGATGAAATAATATTTCTTATGGTATAATATTCCAAGTTTTCGAATATAACGAATTTCCAAACTGTCATGTATATAATTTCCGAAAAACGTGCCCCCAAATATTAGTTTTAGAAATCAATTGAAAAAAATACATCACACTATTATATATCTATATCGTAAGCTAATATTCCAATTTTCGTATATCACCCAAAAACATTCCTTTCAATAAATCCAATTTTAAGTGATACCTTTCAAATTTTCAAATCTTGAAATAATCCGAAACTTTCGGATACGGATTTCGGATATCTTTTCGATAACATTCGTTCAGTCTTCTTTTTTCTCGATCATGGATTTCGGCTCCTCTTCTAATGAAGAAGGGGGTCGATCTGATTCGCCTCCGGAACCTGAAACAAATTGATATGAAAAATATTATTTAAAACTACTGTCATAACACATAATAGTCTAACAAATCATTTAAATATATATATACTCTCTCTATGCGGCTTTAAAGTTCAAAATAGCTCAGAATCACTCATTCCTACAATTTCAGTTTCAATGAATATTAGTCCGTAAGCACGTGCACGCAAAAATATACTGAGAAGTAATTCAGCTACGGCTTGTTTTACCATAGCTATTGTTATTTTCTCAGGCGGTCATAAAAAGTCGTCCTATAGGTTGATTTAATAAGGAATAGACAATGTTCATTACTTTTAATTTTACCAATAATGGTTATAGACAGATTTAATACCATTGAAAATGGCATAGATAAAAAACAAACACACGGATTTATTTCATAAAATTGATTTATTTTGTCTTGAGATTTCGGATTTTCTTTTCGAGAAATATTTTCAATGAACGAAATTAAGAGCGCTAACACACATGACATTTCAATATCAACACATTAAAATATGACAAAGTGATTCTTGTGAAATTTTATACATTTAAGAAAGTTACTAAAGTCAATAAAATTTTTAGAAATGGAAATCATGAAACTGCTTTAATTTTAAGTATAATAATCTTATCCAAAATGTTATAAGCATAGAGTAATAAGCATGGTATTGGAAAAAGTTTTAAAAACATATGAAATTACTCACCAACTTTCGCAGAATCCTTCTTTTCATCTTCGCTGTCCGTTCCAGAGCTGGTTATGGAAGAGTCATCACCGCAGCCTGTTGACAAAGCCAATAAATGTAGACAGTATTTTTGAGTTACGTTTAATAGTGTTAACAATTAGCACTTTCTTTAATTGAAACCAATTACAACCGTAAGTAGAAGCAACTAAAGTCGACTTTTAAACGATAAAGAATAAGGCTTTCTATTTTATGACAGATATTTTTTTTTATTTTTCAATGCAAAAACTACGAGATGTTCTTCTCATTGATGCGATGACGGGTGTTCAGAAGCCTCGGTAGCTCAATTGAGAGAGCATTGGACCGGACATCCTAAGGTTTCGGGTTCGATTCCCAACTGAGAATTTACTTGCAAGCTGAGTCGATTTTTTCTATTAATAAAATTTATCCTAATAGTTTCTATTCATTGACTGGAAGCGAGTTCCTTAGTCAAACAGCATGTAAAGAAAAGGAATAAGTTCGGAAGTCCATAGAGTGATCACTAAGGTTAGCGCTTTTTTATTGAAACCAATTTCAACCGTAAGCTATGGCTACTAAAGTCGACATTTAATCGACATTAAATAAGTCTTTCCATCCTTTGGCTCGGAAAAAAAGAAAAGGACTAAGTTTGCAAGTCAATATAGTACTGGTAATTATCGAAGAGTAGGATTAGAGGATGAGAGAAAAGTACAGCCGATAGCAAATTAATATATAAATTTAAGAACTTTTCTTCGTATAATTATTGAAATATATCAAGGTATTAATTATATTTGTTAGCATTCCAGCTATATTTCTATAAGATTTAATATACGCCTATAAAAAAACAACCTATTCGAGCACTTAGGTAGGATTCGAATCTACGACCTTTCACTATCCGGGCGAGTGCTCTGACCGCTGACCTAGCGGACGCTAGCAGACACCTCAAAATTTCCTACCTGAGGGCTCAGAAATTTGGTTGTTTAGTAGGCATTTTTTAAATCTCATCATAAAGTTTAATAGGCGCAATATTAAACCTTAAAGCGATGCAATAAAGATAAATTTGCAAGAGTATTTAAAAATAAACTTACCCGTCAAAGGCAATGGAGAAACGGGTGCTAGCAAGGGCGCATGTGGCCTCTGTTTCCTGGCCGGGTTGAACTTACCGCAGTAAGCACAAGCGTACGAGACGAACTCGAATTCTTCAGCCATAGCCATACCTTAATACATAAAGACATACCATGTGTAAAAAGAACAAAACCAAGACATAGAAATATATATATATCTATATTTTCTATTGTAAAAATGTGGGCGCTTCACCAATACCCGCCTGGTGGTAAGCGACGATGCGAACTAGGATGTGGTGCGCTTGCCTAGAAGATACATATTAACTCGTGACTTGAAGACCCCTAAATTGTATGTGTCAGGAAACACAGACTAAATATTGTCAAAAACTTTTAATATATACCGACGTTCAATTATTAAGGGGGATAGCCACTGTTGACGGCCGAAAATTTAGTGATTTTTAAAATTTTTTTTTGACCAAGTAAGTAGAGGAATTTTTGGATCGGGTTTTTTTATTTTATTAAGTACACATCTAATAATTTTTCCACAAATTTTTATTAAAAAATATTAAATAGTTTTAACAACATAAACGATGCCGTAGCGCCTGAAAAAAAATTCCCCTTCATGGTCGCATTGATTTTTCAAAAGCCGGTACTCCGAAAAAAAAATTTTGTAATCTGTATGAATGTAGTTATCGAAGTACGTAGCCGTTTTTTTATTTAGATTTTTTACAAAATGGCGACCGATTGACAATGTTTTAATTTCGTCGACCCTTTTTTTGGTTTTTAAACAGTTTAAAAAATAGTAAAAAACAGAACTCTTCAAATCGGCTACGCTTACCCTTAACCACTACTAAGACGAACAAAACAAATAAGAAATTAGACATCGGTTAATAACTGTTCGAGTTATTTATGCGACCGGTTCAAAAAAAAATTGTTACAAGAAAAATGCGTTTAAAGCTGATTTTAGTTCATTTCTCTCGTAATGAAATCTTTTTTTTTTAATTTTCATACTTATATTAATATAATAAAAAAACCCGATTCAAAAATTCTTCTATTTACTCCGTCAAAAAAAAATAAAAATCACTAAATTTTCGGTACTTGTAACAAAAAAACTATTTTTAAAATTGCTGTCTATCTGTTTGGTCTGGCCCCCTCCTGAACTGCTCGACCAATTTATTTATTTATTAAAACAATGTCATTTCTGGGTTACAAAATGACAGCAAGTTAATATACATATTATTGTTATGTTTATCTTTTATATTTTATTTATTGAAAATGAATGACCAGCAACTTATTTTTACATATTGAAATAAAAACACAACTATTTTTTAATTTTTAAAATTAGCTATTTGAATAAATTATTGAAATGATTAAGACATGTACTATCTAGGTCTCTCGTGCCTTACCACTTTGTAGAAATATTCGTTTGAACTGATCGCATCGGACACGCCCACACGGCCCATACCTATCCCTAATTGGCTTCGTATTTACTACGATTCATACTACGGCCAATCATAAACAACTAGTTTTAAAATCGCCCTTGATGTCAGTACTGTCAACTGTCAATCTGCTCTCACTTGTTTGTTTGCGCACGCGCGCCATTGTTAAATGAATGGAGCGGGGCGTGGCCTGAATCGTGGGCATCGTGCAGTGTGCAAGCGACTTTCGACTTAAGACTGATAGGGCGCCAGAGGCTTCGATAGTACATAGCTGAAAACAGGTAGAACATGTAAAAACTTAATATTAAACATTAACTAAAAATTATATAAACGCAGAACTTATCAGAATTTTGACGAAAAATTCACTAACAGATAGCTGGTGTTATCAAGATTTAACAATTTCTCATATAGTCAGGAAAAATAATGGTCAGCAAAAAGAGAGTACTGTAAAGCACGCCGGGCACAATCATACATTACATTAATGACAATACTTTGTATGTTTGTTACCATACCAACAACGCGTTGTTTTTAATAAAAAGACGGTTGAGATGTCAGCAACAAGCGAACTCAAATTTACCCTCTCGGAACTGTAGTATGTAGGCGAGGTTAACGAGATGTTAATAATGTGTTTGAAGCATTGGTTCTTTCAGAAAATATTTCTAACTAACTCACCGTTGTGTGAGGAACACTCGCTGCATATGAGAGCCATGCGATTATTGGGTCCATCCTTTAATATATAGTCCACCACTTTATCCAGCGCTGACCGGTTCCTATCCAGAAGCGGCCGCGGGAGTTGGTCAGACTGCAATAGAAAAAACAACAAAAATTATATGTCGGAAGTTACGTCAAATCGGACGTTACGCCACCTGTTGGTGTTCGACGGAATCTACGACGTGGCGGTCAGTTGAACGGAGCTCAGTAGTGTTGCCAGAATGTTGCTTTTATAACATTTTACGATACTTTTGATCTTAACATGTTACCTCAATGTTACACGACTTAAGATGTTACTTATGTTGTTTAATAGTATAAGTTAATAAAAAAAGAAAAAAAAAACACGAACTTCGATTTGTAGAAAAAAAAACTGTTGTGTGTACTTATGTACGTACGTAAGAAGTTATACTTCTTTATCGTTACTAAACAAAGATAATTAAAAATTTCCTCCGGTGTGCTCGTATTCTTTGTATGTGAAAAGAAAGAAAAAATAACATATTTTCTATATATCTCTATACAGAATCAAGTAATATATCAAAGGCCATTAAAATAAACTGTTTAACTAAAAGTAATGTAAATACAATAATAATTTATATTATAAACAAATAAAAAGAATAATTACCGACAGTTAACCTCAAATCAATAAGCACACTTAAAAAAGTTTACAAAATAAAAACCACTTTTTAATAATATTGTTATTATATAATATTAAATTGTTTTTATAATTTTATATAAATAATTGTAAATTACCATATATAATTTAAAATCACACACACACACACACACATAAATGTATAATTGTCGGCCAACTTATGCTGCTGGTTTATTGTATGTCGCTTTTGTGGCCAACTTCAACATGATAATTTTGTGTCATAGTGATGCGCGCGAATCTTAAAATTTCACTCTCATAATTTTTTCATAACGCGCCTAAAGAAGTATAACTTCAAAAATATCTCTGACTTAACTTTGGTGGAATTTATTTTCATATTTTATATGTTTCATTTAAAACTGTTAGTTACTCTGTTATAGAGTTGAGTGTGCTAACAATTAGTACATTAGCTATTTTAAATAAGCGTTTACAGAATCAGTAATTTAATAAGAAAGTCCAGGCTAACTTCAGCAGTAGAATTTGGTTTTATTTATCGTTCTACTCGTTACAAGTCATATATAACGAGGCCCTCAGTATTCAAGTCGTTTTCTTTATAAAGTAAGATAATATTCATGTTACTTTTCTCGTGAAAATGTTATTTTTTGAGCTGTCTCATGTTACTTTTGACCATAGGCTTCTGGCAACACTGGAACTCAGTCTTGTTGAAACGGATAAACCGTCAAGATGCTTCTAGAATCGCGCGTTCTATACTATTTTGTTACTGATTTGTGATAAGAATAGGACTTCACTCAAACATATTGACACTTATGATTTCAACCAACTCTTCCTCACGATAACTAATTTGATGAACTGGCTTAGTAGATGTAGTAGTAATGTACTAATTAAAATAATAACAATATAATAATAAATTAAATTGAATTGAATTAAATAAAATTAATTCAATATTAAATTTTACCTCACCTAAAGACAATAATTTTAAACTTGTGACTTACATTGAAATGAACTAAAATTGTTATTAACCTTACCTAAACTTTAACCATCAGCCAAAGTTCAATAATGTACTAACTCTAGTTTTTGAGATAGGGAAGTTTATGGCGATGGTAGTATGTCCAATCACTTGTATGGGTACAGATCCACCATGCACCACGCTTTTAGAGAATATTTCTTAAAAACCGATTTATTTCTATGTTATGCACTAATTACTTTAAAGTTCAACCAACCCTAGTATCAAGACAACCCCACACATAGTTTTCATTCAAATAGAAGCTAGTCACTATATATGAATAAATTTCAAGCTTTTTGTAATTAATTTCCAAAGCTTAACCGAGTCCAGGCCCATGACGCGCTAGGTGCGTCATAAGAAAATTGATACAATTTAATTTTTTATTTATTTATTTATAAATAGGACAACTTACAAAACATACACAAAGGAGAAAATTATACAGTTTCTGGTGTGGCTCGAGCTATAGTGCTGTTTCTATTACAAGTTGCCACGGAAGCAATACAGGTTACAAGGTATGCAGACAACGTTACAAGATGGTAAATTTAACTAAAATTATTACTCGAAACAATCACATTAATAAGTAATTCTATTCTATTCTATTCATACGATAAGTAATTCTTTCTTCTTTAATTTAAACAAAAAATTTTTTTATTTTATATAAAAATTAACACATTAGAGACCGGGGGCCAAAGACGCGCTAGGTGCGTCATCATTCGAGAGGGCCAAAGACGCGACACGCGGGTCATTAAACTTTGTATGGGGCCGGGGTGGAACTGTCGAAAAATAAAGATGGCAAGGAATCGGTTAATTGTTTATCTATCAAATGTATTCGTTTTTTACTTTAGTTTGTACCAAAACAAATACGAAATTGCAACAAATTAACTTACCCGAAGCCTAGGCCCTTTGTATAACGCCATAGAGTTGTTAATAGCAACGACGTTCATCTTGTTCCCCAATGGAGTAGAGCTCGCCAAGGCGAGTTGCCGCTGTCTCAACTGGCCTGGAGTTGCTGAAAAGAGAAAGAACTAGTATCACATTGTTTAAGTCTAAATAATATACATAAGTGTAAGTATGAGGTCAATGTACAAAAACCAATACAAATTTTTACACAAATTTTATCTTTATGTACATAAATGTCACCAAATGTGAGAAGGTTAGGCCTACTTTAATTCAGTTGGGAAGAAATTACGGTTCAGTTGCGAAACAGTTATTGTTATTTTTAGTTACTATAGAAAAATATCCAAGGAACAAAACCATAGTGGCCCTATCCGTTACTATAGTCCGTTTTTTTAGCATTAGAAAGAACAAAATTTGGGTACTTTATTGTACACACATAATGTAACAAGCAAACCGTAACATCATGAAAAGTTTACACTAAAAATACCTTAAGAAGCCGAAGTTGCAAACTTGTGGAACGAAACGTTGGTCAGTTTGACACGACAAAATTAAAAAGTACATGTCGATGTTGTAAAACGTACCATATTAGGTGATTTTTAAAATGGTCACTAAACATGGCCGCCATTTGCAACAATAGCGGTAAATGTCATCGTCTGCATTTATCTGTTTTGACTATTTACTTTGGTTTATTTTTAAGTTTTTATTGAAGTTTGTTGTTAAAAGTTTTTGTCGTTATTTGTTATTTAATCTGTTCAACAATGGACGAGCCTGAAGCCGGTCAAAGTGGACTCCAGCACAGGGTTAGCCACCACTGCTTCTTTGTTTACATAATTCCTAATACTAAAAAAAATGGACTATAGGGAAAGGTTATTAAAAATAATTGAAATCATGCTTTGTAATCAATTTTTAATTAAATGAAGCAATATTAAATGAAGATATACCATGTGGTCTCCGGCAGAGTAGAACACCACCAACAATTTAAGCTTAAGGAGACTAATGATCAAATCGAATCATATTTTTAGGTCTTAGACTTAGGCGCCTACCGCATATTTAACCCCTTAAAACCCGAGAGCATTATATCATGCGCGCGACAATAGCAAATGCTCTATAGCGCGCAGTCTGATTTAATCCTTATTACGGCTTTGGTAATGGTTCTTTTCGATTGAATGATATATTTTTCCTCGATAGAGAGAGAAATAACGCATTTAACACAAAGCTGGGCTTCGAGGGGTTAAGTGTGAAGATTTGGTGGAAATCTACTCTGCAGGACACCGAAAGGCAACCATATAAGTTCCTGTTATCTATACCAGGTACAAACGGGGCTGTGTGAACTTGGCACCCGACTTTGGAAAATTTAGTTTTTTTTATTTTTTTTCAAAAGATTTTGATTAGTAGTGGATAGTAGTGAAGTTATTTTCGTTAGTAGTAATGCCAAAAAAATAAAAAAAAATAGTAAAAAAATGTAATCCCCCGAAATTAGAAAAAAATGTTTTTTCCGACTGTTTCTCATAGATAGACGTTAGTAGTGGATTGTAGTGCAATTTTATTCGTTAGTAGTAAAATAGAAAAAATAAAAAAAAAAAAAAATGTTTCGGAGCATTTTTAAAAAACTTTTTTATGGCGTAAATACTGTTTCAAGGCTTATATGATTACAACAAAAGTTGGAATTGAGTAAAGGGGGTTCGTAGAGGTTAGTAGTAAAAGAATTTTTGATAGTAGTAAACAAAAAAAATTACTAGGAGCACTTGAATTGAGTCAAACCTGTTTCGGAGCAATATTTATTGAATAACATCTGTTTGAAGATAAATACGATTACTACAAACGTTGAAATTGAGTAAGAAGGGTTCGTAGAGGTTTGTAGTGAAAGAATTTTTGATAGTAGTAAAGAAAAAAAATTACTAGGAGCACTTGAATTGAGTCAAACCTGTTTCGGAGCAATATTCATTGAATAAAATCTGTTTGAAGATAATTACGATTACTACAAACGTTGGAATTGAGTAAGAAGGGTTCGTAGAGGTTTGTAGTGAAAGAATTTTTGATAGTAGTAAAGAAAAAAAATTACTAGGAGCACTTGAATTGAGTCAAACCTGTTTCGGAGCAATATTCATTGAATAAAATCTGTTTGAAGATAAATACGATTACTACAAACGTTGGAATTGAGTAAGAAGGGTTCGTAGAGGTTTGTAGTGAAAGAATTTTTGATAGTAGTAAAGAAAAAAAATTACTAGGAGCACCTGAATTGAGTCAAACCTGTTTCGGAGCAATATTCATTGAATAAAATCTGTTTGAAGATAAATACGATTACTACAAACGTTGGAATTGAGTAAGGGGGGTTCGTAGAGGTTTGTAGTGAAAGAATTTTTGATAGTAGTAAAGAAAAAAAATTACTAGGAGCACTTGAATTGAGTCAAACCTGTTTCGGAGCAATATTCATTGAATAAAATCTGTTTGAAGATAATTACGATTACTACAAACGTTGGAATTGAGTAAGAAGGGTTCGTAGAGGTTTGTAGTGAAAGAATTTTTGATAGTAGTAAAGAAAAAAAATTACTAGGAGCTCTTGAATTGAGTCAAACCTGTTTCGGAGCAATATTCATGGAATAAAATCTGTTTGAAGATAAATACGATTACTACAAACGTTGGAATTGAGGAAGAAGGGTTCGTAGAGGTTTGTAGTGAAAGAATTTTTGATAGTAGTAAAGAAAAAAAATTACTAGGAGCACTTGAATAGAGTGAAACCTGTTTCGGAGCAATATTCATTGAATAAAATCTGTTTGAAGATAAATACGATTACTACAAACGTTGGAATTGAGTAAGAAGGGTTCGTAGAGGTTTGTAGTGAAAGAATTTTTGATAGTAGTAAAGAAAAAAAATAACTAGGAGCACTTGAATTGAGTCAAACCTGTTTCGGAGCAATATTCATGGAATAAAATCTGTTTGAAGATAAATACGATTACTACAAACGTTGAGATTGAGTAAGAAGGGTTCGTAGAGGTTTGTAGTGAAAGAATTTTTGATAGTAGTAAAGAAAAAAAATAACTAGGAGCACTTGAATTGAGTCAAACCTGTTTCGGAGCAATATTCATTGAATAAAATCTGTTTGAAGATAAATACGATTACTACAAACGTTGGAATTGAGTAAGGGGGGTTCGTAGAGGTTTGTAGTGAAAGAATTTTTGATAGTAGTAAAGAAAAAAAATTACTAGGAGCACTTGAATTGAGTCAAACCTGTTTCGGAGCAATATTGATTGAATAAAATCTGTTTGAAGATAAATACGATTACTACAAACGTTGGAATTGAGTAAGAAGGGTTCGTAGAGGTTTGTAGTGAAAGAATTTTTGATAGTAGTAAAGAAAAAAAATCACTAGGAGCAGTTGAATTGAGTCAAACCTGTTTCGGAGCAATATTCATTGAATTAAATCTGTTTGAAGATAAATACGATTACTCCAAACATTGGAATTGACTAAGAAGGGTTCGTAGAGGTTTGTAGTGAAAGAATTTTTGATAGTAGTAAAGAAAAAAAATAACTAGGAGCACTTGAATTGAGTCAAACCTGTTTCGGAGCAATATTGATTGAATAAAATCTGTTTGAAGATAAATACGATTACTACAAACGTTGGAATTGAGTAAGAAGGGTTCGTAGAGGTTTGTAGTGAAAGAATTTTTGATAGTAGTAAAGAAAAAAAATAACTAGGAGCACTTGAATTGAGTCAAACCTGTTTCGGAGCAATATTCATTGAATTAAATCTGTTTGAAGATAAATACGATTACTACAAACGTTGGAATTGAGTAAGAAGGGTTCGTAGAGGTTTGTAGTGAAAGAATTTTTGATAGTAGTAAAGAAAAAAAATCTCTAGGAGCACTTGAATTGAGTCAAACCTGTTTCGGAGCAATATTCATTGAATAAAATCAGTTTGAAGATAAATACGATTACTACAAACGTTGGAATTGAGTAAGAAGTGTTCGTAGAGGTTTGTAGTGAAAGAATTTTTGATAGTAGTAAAGAAAAAAAATTACTAGGAGCACTTGAATGGAGTCAAACCTGTTTCGGAGCAATATTCATTGACTGAAATCTGTTTGAAGATAAATACGATTACTACTAACAGTGGAATCGACTAAGAAGGGTTCGTAGAGGTTTGTAGTGAAAGAATTTTTGATAGTAGTAAAGAAAAAAAATAACTAGGAGCACTTTAGTTGAATCAAACTTGTTTCGGAGCGATATTTCCTGGATAAAGTCTGTTCGAAGACGAATACGATTACTACAAACGTTAGAATTGACTAAGAGGGGTTCGTAGAGGTTTGTAGTGAAAGAATTTTTGATAGTAGTAAAGAAAAAATATTACTAGGAGCACTTTAGTTGAATCAAACTTGTTGTGGAGTGATATTTCCTGGATAAAGTCTGTTTGAAGATGAATACGATTACTACAAACGTTAGAATTGACTAAGAAGGGTTCATAGAGGTTTGTAGTGAAAGAATTTTTGATAGTAGTAAAGAAAAAAAATTACTAGAATTATTTTAGTTGAGTCAAACTTGTTTGGGAGCAAAATTAACTAGATAAAGTCTGTTTGAAGACGAATACGATTACTACAAACGTTAGAATTGACTAAGAGGGGTTCGTAGAGGTTTGTAGTGAAAGAATTTTTTATAGTAGTAAAGAAAAAAATTACTAGAAATATTTTAGTTGAGTCAAACTTGTTTGGGAGCAAAATTAACTGGATAAAGTCTGTTTGAAGATGAATACGATTACTACAAACGTTAGAATTGACTAAGAGGGGTTCGTAGAGGTTTGTAGTGAAAGAATTTTTGATAGTAGTAAAGAAAAAAAATTACTAGAAATATTTTAGTTGAGTCAAACTTGTTTTGGAGCGATGTTTACTGCATAAAGTCTGTTTGAAGATGAATACGATTACTACAAACGTTAAAATTGACTAAGAGGAGTTCGTAGAGGTTTGTAGTAAAAGAATTTTTGATAGTAGTAAAGAAAAAAAATTACTAGGAGCACTTTAGTTGAATCAAACTTGTTTTGGAGTGATATTTTCTCGATAAAGTCTGTTTGAAGATCCTGCTGGTTTATTCTATGTCGCTTTTGCGGCCAACTTCACCATGATAATTTTGTGACACAGTGATGCGCGCGCATCTTAAAATTTCGCTCTTAACGTTTTTTCATAACGCGCCTAAAAAAGTATAATTTAAAAAAAAATCAAATTTTTTTCCAAAAATATATTTTTTCGCGGATTATCAAAATTCTGTCGGGGCAATTCGGTGCATCGTAAAAAAACCTACAAAATGAGGCGTCGCACACCCCTGTCTGATCAGTATTGCTTGAGATATCGAGGTTTGAAAATTCGGGGGGAGGAGGAGGGGGATGAGGGGGGGGGGGGGCGTGTCCCATGGGTGTGAAGTTCGGGGGGTACCCTAACCACCCAGACACGGTACCCTTTACACCCAGACACAGTACCCTTAACACCCAGACATAGTACCCTTAACACCCAGACACGGTACCCTAAACACCCTGACACGGTACCCTTAACACTACCCTTAACACGATAAATTACAATTTACATTAAATTAACGCGCATACTACTACTACATGCAGACAATATATATATATACCATCGTATAGTGGCGACACGTCGGTCGCCACAGCATGCGCCACCGCGTCAAGAATCGGTTTTAGCCGCGCCTAAAGAAGTATAACTTCAATAATTCTCCTTCAAAACACTATAAGGGTACGACCACCAAAGGAATAGATCGAGGTAAATTCGCAAAGGTTAGTATTAAAAGAATTATTGATAGTGGTACTAACAAACAAAAGTTGCTGCAAACGAGGAAAAGTCACTACTAAGGAAATAAACGCCACTGCGTACGGTCAACACTACTACAAAGGGAGTAAACGCTACTATCATCTTCAAACAGACTTTATCCACTTAATTTTGCTCCAAATCAAGTTTGATTCAACTAAAGTGCTCCTTGTGATTTTTTTTTTCTTTACTACTATCAAAAATTCTTTCACTACAAACCTCTACGAACCCTTCTTACTCAATTCCAACGTTTGTAGCAATCGTATTTATCTTCAAACAGATTTTATTCAATGAATATTGCTCCGAAACCAGTTTGACTCAATTCAAGTGCTCCTAGTATTTTTTTTTCTTTACTACTATCAAAAATTCTTTCACTACAAACCTCTATGAACACTTCTTAGTCAATACCAACGTTTGTAGTAATCGTATTTATCTTCAAACAGATTTTATTCAATCAATATTGCTCCGAAACAGGTTTGACTCAATTCAAGTGCTCCTAGTAATTTTTTTTCTTTACTACTATCAAAAATTCTTTCACTACAAACCTCTACGAACCCTTCTTACTCAATTCCAACGTTTGTAGTAATCGTATTTATCTTCAAACAGATTTTATTCCATGAATATTGCTCCGAAACAGGTTTGACTCAATTCAAGTGCTCCTAGTTATTTTTTTTCTTTACTACTATCAAAAATTCTTTCACTACAAACCTCTACGAACCCTTCTTACTCAATTCTAACGTTTGTAGTAATCGTATTTATCTTCAAACAGATTTTATTCAATCAATATTGCTCCGAAACAGGTTTGACTCAATTCAAGTGCTCCTAGTAATTTTTTTTCTTTACTACTATCAAAAATTCTTTCACTACAAACCTCTACGAACCCTTCTTCCTCAATTCCAACGTTTGTAGTAATCGTATTTATCTTCAAACAGATTTTATTCCATGAATATTGCTCCGAAACAGGTTTGACTCAATTCAAGTGCTCCTAGTATATTTTTTTTATTTACTACTATCAAAAATTCTTTCACTACAAACCTCTACGAACCCTTCTTACTCAATTCCAACGTTTGTAGTAATCGTATTTATCTTCAAACAGATTTAATTCAATGAATATTGCTCCGAAACAGGTTTGACTCAATTCAACTGCTCCTTGTGATTTTTTTTCTTTACTACTATCAAAAATTCTTTCACTACAAACCTCTACGAACCCTTCTTACTCAATTCCAACGTTTGTAGTAATCGTATTTATCTTCAAACAGATTTTATTCAATCAATATTGCTCCGAAACAGGTTTGACTCAATTCAGGTGCTCCTAGTAATTTTTTTTCTTTACTACTATCAAAAATTCTTTCACTACAAACCTCTACGAACCCTTCTTACTCAATTCCAACGTTTGTAGTAATCGTATTTATCTTCAAACAGATTTTATTCAATCAATATTGCTCCGAAACAGGTTTGACTCAATTCAAGTGCTCCTAGTAATTTTTTTTCTTTACTACTATCAAAAATTCTTTCACTACAAACCTCTACGAACCCTTCTTACTCAATTCCAACGTTTGTAGTAATCGTATTTATCTTCAAACAGATTTTAATCCATGAATATTGCTCCGAAACAGGTTTGACTCAATTCAAGTGCTCCTTGTAATTTTTTTTCTTTACTACTATCAAAAATTCTTTCACTACAAACCTCTACGAACCCTTCTTACTCAATTCCAACGTTTGTAGTAAACGTATTTATCTTCAAACAGATTTTATTCAATGAATATTGCTCCGAAACAGGTTTGACTCAATTCAAGTGCTCCTAGTAATTTTTTTTTCTTTACTACTATCAAAAATTCTTTCACTACAAACCTCTACGAACCCCCCTTACTCAATTCCAACGTTTGTAGTAATCGTATTTATCTTCAAACAGATTTTATTCAATGAATATTGCTCCGAAACAGGTTTGACTCAATTCAAGTGCTCCTAGAAATTTTTTTTCTTTACTACTATCAAAAATTCTTTCACTACAAACCTCTACGAACCCTTCTTACTCAATTCCAACGTTTGTAGTAAACGTATTTATCTTCAAACAGATTTTATTCAATGAATATTGCTCCGAAACAGGTTTGACTCAATTCAAGTGCTCCTAGTAATTTTTTTTTCTTTACTACTATCAAAAATTCTTTCACTACAAACCTCTACGAACCCCCCTTACTCAATTCCAACGTTTGTAGTAATCGTATTTATCTTCAAACAGATTTTATTCAATGAATATTGCTGCGAAACAGGTTTGACTCAATTCAAGTGCTCCTAGTAATTTTTTTCTTTACTACTATCAAAAATTCTTTCACTACAAACCTCTACGAACCCTTCTTACTCAATTCCAACGTTTGTAGTAATCGTATTTATCTTCAAACAGATTTTATTCAATGAATATTGCTCCGAAACAGGTTTGACTCAATTCAAGTGCTCCTAGTAATTTTTTTTTCTTTACTACTATCAAAAATTCTTTCACTACAAACCTCTACGAACCCCCCTTACTCAATTCCAACGTTTGTAGTAATCGTATTTATCTTCAAACAGATTTCATTCAATGAATATTGCTGCGAAACAGGTTTGACTCAATTCAAGTGCTCCTAGTAATTTTTTTTCTTTACTACTATCAAAAATTCTTTCACTACAAACCTCTACGAACCCTTCTTACTCAATTCCAACGTTTGTAGTAATCGTATTTATCTTCAAACAGATTTTATTCAATGAATATTGCTCCGAAACAGGTTTGACTCAATTCAAGTGCTCCTAGTAATTTTTTTTCTTTACTACTATGAAAAATTCTTTCACTACAAACCTCTACGAACCCTTCTTACTCAATTCCAACGTTTGTAGTAATCGTATTTATCTTCAAACAGATTTTATTCAATGAATATTGCTCCGAAACCAGTTTGACTCAATTCAAGTGCTCCTAGTATTTTTTTTTCTTTACTACTATCAAAAATTCTTTCACTACAAACCTCTACGAACCCTTCTTAGTCGATTCCACTGTTAGTAGTAATCGTATTTATCTTCAAACAGATTTCAGTCAATGAATATTGCTCCGAAACAGGTTTGACTCAATTCAAGTGCTCCTAGTAATTTTTTTTCTTTACTACTATCAAAAATTCTTTCACTACAAACCTCTACGAACCCTTCTTACTCAATTCCAACGTTTGTAGTAATCGTATTTATCTTCAAACAGATTTTATTCCATGAATATTGCTCCGAAACAGGTTTGACTCAATTCAAGTGCTCCTAGTTATTTTTTTTCTTTACTACTATCAAAAATTCTTTCACTACAAACCTCTACGAACCCTTCTTACTCAATTCCAACGTTTGTAGTAATCGTATTTATCTTCAAACAGATTTTATTCAATCAATATTGCTCCGAAACAGGTTTGACTCAATTCAAGTGCTCCTAGTAATTTTTTTTCTTTACTACTATCAAAAATTCTTTCACTACAAACCTCTACGAACCCTTCTTAGTCAATTCCAATGTTTGGAGTAATCGTATTTATCTTCAAACAGATTTAATTCAATGAATATTGCTCCGAAACAGGTTTGACTCAATTCAACTGCTCCTAGTGATTTTTTTTCTTTACTACTATCAAAAATTCTTTCACTACAAACCTCTACGAACCCTTCTTACTCAATTCCAACGTTTGTAGTAATCGTATTTATCTTCAAACAGATTTTATTCAATCAATATTGCTCCGAAACAGGTTTGACTCAATTCAAGTGCTCCTAGTAATTTTTTTTCTTTACTACTATCAAAAATTCTTTCACTACAAACCTCTACGAACCCCCCTTACTCAATTCCAACGTTTGTAGTAATCGTATTTATCTTCAAACAGATTTTATTCAATGAATATTGCTCCGAAACAGGTTTGACTCAATTCAAGTGCTCCTAGTTATTTTTTTTCTTTACTACTATCAAAAATTCTTTCACTACAAACCTCTACGAACCCTTCTTACTCAATCTCAACGTTTGTAGTAATCGTATTTATCTTCAAACAGATTTTATTCCATGAATATTGCTCCGAAACAGGTTTGACTCAATTCAAGTGCTCCTAGTTATTTTTTTTCTTTACTACTATCAAAAATTCTTTCACTACAAACCTCTACGAACCCTTCTTACTCAATTCCAACGTTTGTAGTAATCGTATTTATCTTCAAACAGATTTTATTCAATGAATTTTGCTCCGAAACAGGTTTCACTCCATTCAAGTGCTCCTAGAATTTTTTTTTCTTTACTACTATCAAAAATTCTTTCACTACAAACCTCTACGAACCCCCCTTACTCAATTCCAACGTTTGTAGTAATCATATTTATCTTCAAACAGATTTTATTCAATGAATATTGCTCCGAAACAGGTTTGACTCAATTCAAGTGCACCTAGTAATTTTTTTTCTTTACTTCTATCAAAAATTCTTTCACTACTAACCTCTACGAACCCTTCTTACTCAATTCCAACGTTTGTAGTAATCGTATTTATCTTCAAACAGATTTTATTCAATGAATATTGCTCCGAAACAGGTTTGACTCAATTCAAGTGCTCCTAGTAATTTTTTTTCTTTACTACTATCAAAAATTCTTTCACTACAAACCTCTACGAACCCTTCTTACTCAATTCCAACGTTTGTAGTAATCGTATTTATCTTCAAACAGATTTTATTTCATGAATATTGCTGCGAAACAGGTTTGACTCAATTCAAGTGCTCCTAGTAATTTTTTTTCTTTACTACTATCAAAAATTCTTTCACTACAAACCTCTACGAACCCTTTTTACTCAATTCCAACGTTTGTAGTAATCGTATTTATCTTCAAACAGATTTTATTCAATGAATATTGCTGCGAAACAGGTTTGACTCAATTCAAGTGCTCCTAGTAATTTTTTTTCTTAACTACTATCAAAAATTCTTTCACTACAAACCTCTACGAACCCTTCTTACTCAATTCCAACGTTTGTAGTAATCGTATTTATCTTCAAACAGAGATTATTCAATGAATATTACTCCGAAACAGGTTTGACTCAATTCAAGTGCACCTAGTAATTTTTTTTCTTTACTACTATCAAAAATTCTTTCACTACTAACCTCTACGAACTCTTCTTACTCAATTCCAACGTTTGTAGTAATCGTATTTATCTTCAAACAGATTTTATTCAATGAATATTGCTCCGAAACAGGTTTGACTCAATTCAAGTGCACCTAGAATTTTTTTTTCTTTACTACTATCAAAAATTCTTTCACTACAAACCTCTACGAACCCTTCTTACTCAATTCCAACGTTTGTAGTAAACGTATTTATCTTCAAACAGATTTTATTCAATGAATATTGCTCCGAAACAGGTTTGACTCAATTCAAGTGCTCCTAGTAATTTTTTTTTCTTTACTGCTATCAAAAATTCTTTCACTACAAACCTCTACGAACCCCCCTTACTCAATTCCAACGTTTGTAGTAATCGTATTTATCTTCAAACAGATTTTATTTAATGAATATTGCTGCGAAACAGGTTTGACTCAATTCAAGTGCTCCTAGTAATTTTTTTTCTTTACTACTATCAAAAATTCTTTCACTACAAACCTCTACGAACCCTTCTTACTCAATTCCAACGTTTGTAGTAATCGTATTTATCTTCAAACAGATTTTATTCAATGAATATTGCTCCGAAACAGGTTTGACTGAATTCAAGTGCTCCTAGTAATTTTTTTTTCTTTACTACTATCAAAAATTCTTTCACTACAAACCTCTACGAACCCCCCTTACTCAATTCCAACGTTTGTAGTAATCGTATTTATCTTCAAACAGATTTCATTCAATGAATATTGCTGCGAAACAGGTTTGACTCAATTCAAGTGCTCCTAGTAATTTTTTTTCTTTACTACTATCAAAAATTCTTTCACTACAAACCTCTACGAACCCTTCTTACTCAATTCCAACGTTTGTAGTAATCGTATTTATCTTCAAACAGATTTTATTCAATGAATATTGCTCCGAAACAGGTTTGACTCAATTCAAGTGCTCCTAGTAATTTTTTTTCTTTACTACTATGAAAAATTCTTTCACTACAAACCTCTACGAACCCTTCTTACTCAATTTCAACGTTTGTAGTAATCGTATTTATCTTCAAACAGATTTTATTCAATGAATATTGCTCCGAAACAGGTTTGACTCAATTCAAGTGCTCCTAGTAATTTTTTTTCTTTACTACTATCAAAAATTCTTTCACTACAAACCTCTACGAACCCTTCTTACTCAATTCCAACGTTTGTAGTCATCGTATTTATCTTCAAACAGATTTTATTCAATGAATATTGCTCCGAAACAGGTTTGACTCAATTCAAGTGCTCCTAGTTATTTTTTTTCTTTACTACTATCAAAAATTCTTTCACTACAAACCTCTACGAACCCTTCTTACTCAATTCCAACGTTTGTAGTAATCGTATTTATCTTCAAACAGATTTTATGTAATGAATATTGCTCCGAAACAGGTTTGACTCAATTCAAGTGCTCCTAGTAATTTTTTTTCTTTACTACTATCAAAAATTCTTTCACTACAAACCTCTACGAACCCTTCTTACTCAATTCCAACGTTTGTAGTAATCGTATTTATCTTCAAACAGATTTTATTCAATGAATATTGCTCCGAAACAGGTTTGACTCAATTCAAGTGCACCTAGTAATTTTTTTTCTTTACTACTATCAAAAATTCTTTCACTACTAACCTCTACGAACCCTTCTTACTCAATTCCAACGTTTGTAGTAATCGTATTTATCTTTAAACAGATTTTATTCAATGAATATTGCTGCGAAACAGGTTTGACTCAATTCAAGTGCTCCTAGTAATTTTTTTTCTTTACTACTATCAAAAATTCTTTCACTACAAACCTCTACGAACCCTTCTTACTCAATTCCAACGTTTGTAGTAATCGTATTTATCTTCAAACAGATTTTATTCAATGAATATTGCTGCGAAACAGGTTTGACTCAATTCAAGTGCTCCTAGTAATTTTTTTTCTTTACTACTATCAAAAATTCTTTCACTACAAACCTCTACGAACCCTTCTTACTCGATTCCAACGTTTGTAGTAATCGTATTTATCTTCAAACAGATTTTATTTAAATGAATATTGCTCCGAAACAGGTTTGCCGCAATTCAAGTTCTCCTAGTGACTTTTTTTTTACTACTATCAAAAATTCTTTCACTACTAACCTCTACGAACCCCCCTTACTCAATTCCAAAGTTTGTAGTAATCGTATTTATCTGCAAACAGATTTTATTCAATGAATATTGCTCCGAAACAGGTTTGACTCAATTCAAGTGCTCCTAGTGATATTTTTTCTTTACTACTATCAAAAATTCCTTCACTACTAACCTCTACGAACCCCCCTTACTCAAGTTCAACGTTTGTAGTAATCATATAAGCCTTGAAACAGTATTTACGCCATAATTTTTTTTTTAAAAATGCTCCGAAACATTTTTTATTTTTATTTTATTTTTTCTATTTTACTACTAACGAATAAAATTGCACTACAATCTACTCCTAACGTCCATCTATGAGAAACAGTCGGAAAAAACAAATTTTTCTAATTTCGGGGGATGACATTTTTTCACTATTTTTTTTTATTTTTTTGGCATTACTACTAACGAAAATAACTTCACTACTATCCACTACTAATCAAAATCTTTCGAAAAAAAATAAAAAAAACGAAATTTTCCAAAGTCGGGTGCCAAGTTCACACAGCCTACAAACGGACATAGGTAGAGGTGTCTAGGGGTCTACCTGGGGTTGGTGATTGGTGGGGCGAGGGTGGTTTACCGGGCACGTTGAGTGTAGGGACGAACGGCTTCAGCGCTTTAGATTGCTCGTCCGGACTGCCGTATTTGTCTAATATCTCTTTTGCAACCTGCAATGGTTAGAAGGAATTACAAAAGAATATAATAATCCTCAAAAACTTCTTTGTCAGCTTGTTAATGTCCTCTATGGAGGGTCGCAGTCATTTTTTGTAGTACAAGGCTGCCGGCGGCAGATTGATAATCCAACCGCTGACATTGCTCTACCTTACGCGTAAGCGTTATACGTGATAGCCCTCCGTAGTAACTACGTAGAAAAACCAAAATAAACAAAACGGGTACGTACAAAGATAACTACATTCATATAGATTACAATAATTTTTTTCTTTTTTTTTTCGGAGTACCGGCTTTTAAAAAATCGATGCGACCATGGAAGGGGATTTTTTTTCAGACGCTACTGGATTGTTTATATTGTTAAAACTATTTAATATTTTTTAATAAAAAATTGTGGAAAAACTATTAGATGTGTACTTAATTAAATAAAAAAAAAACCCGATCCAAAAATTCGTCTAATACACGGTCAAAAAAAAATTTAAAAATCACTAAATTTTCGGCCGTCACTGTGGCTATCCCCCTTAACTTGGGTTCTAAACAATGTATGTGATGATGTGGAATATTTATTTATTGAACGTAAACAAAAAATTGTTACCTTGTAAGTCTCCGTGTTCATAACTTCTTCCAGAATCTTCTTTTTCTCTTCTCGCATTTTGTTCAGTTTTATTCTATTTTTATTCAACGACCAGTTGTAATACCATGATATGGTGGCGCGAAGGAATATAACTCTGAAATGAACGTTTTAGTTTTTAAAAGGTGAGCTTTAATCCAAGCTACTACGGACATGGTCCATTTCCTAACACACGCATTTAGCTTACCACGAAGGGAAAACGGGAATATTAATAATATGGTATTTTTTTAAATAAAACAAATTAATGTTAAAATGAACCGTGTGGTGACCAGATAAGTAGAAGCACCAAACACTTCTCGTCGACCACAAAATTGGTCGCAGTATTTTCCAAATTAAGTTCTTTTACTGCGATTCAACCCACCTGCCAAGCATGGAAATAGTGACAATGGCAAGATTCCTCCCCCATTTTTGGGAGAGACCTCTGTCCAGAAAACTATTTGGTGTACAGCCGTCATCAAGCTATCCACTATAACGTATAGACCTACTTTATGCCATTGTAATAGAAACCATTTCGTTTTTTAGATTGTAAAGCTTGTGCTGACGTCGTGCAAAAGAAATGCGTTAGGATTATAACTCAAATAGACAATATGCAGAGTTGTAAGCCTTACTTTATAAAATACCAACTACTAACATTACATACAGGATATTTGCTTGTTCGTATTTAAGTATCGTAATGAATTCCATCAGGAGCAGGACACACAAAATTTACACCCGACACAAAACAAGATTATATTTGTCTCCATCACGTCTTTAGATGTTAAACTGCAGCCCACATTTCATGGCAATAAAGATCTTCAATAAGTTACCACCGACAATAAAAAATGACCAATATTTTAATTCTTTTTAATAAAAAATTATTATGAAATGTTTATTTATTCTCATATAATTGCTTTATCTTTAATATTTTAGTTCACTTTAATAATCTACTTAATTTGCCATACCTGTACAAGGTGTCTTAATTATAAGTACTTTTTGTTAATACTAAGAACTAAATGTTACACTTAGTAAGAAAATAAAAGTTTGAACTTTGAAGTTTGCTCCTTACTGTACTACCTGGTATTGAATCGTGGTATGATCACATTTATGTGATAAGCGTTACATTTGCCCGTGAGTTACTGTTGTTCTTTACATATCTGTATAATATCCGATATTTAGTATCTTTAGTACAATTATCTGATTTATTTAGGAATATATTATTAAATTGTTTGAAATTTACTTTTAAACAAAAAAGTAAAAAATTATTACTAAAGTTTTCGTTTAGGTCACTTCTTGCATCATATACAATCTGAGAACTTAGTGCGAATTCATTGGGTGCGTTTGGAAGAAAAAAGCGTTTGACGGCGCTCGCTAGCGCTGAGAAATAAACTATACAGTTTTCGGCATGGACACGTTTTCTAACTTTCGCAGTGCTGACGTTTTCCGCCATTTTGCTTAGATAAGTTTGATATCTGCATTAATTGGTGCATTAATAATAGGAGCAGCGATATGATCACCAAGAATATCGTCTATCTCGTCTTCTTCAATATCGTCATTCAATTAATTTTTCATAGTTTAAAATTTTTCACTGAAAATTTGATAAAAATATATTTAATTGAGGTTATGTTCCCCAGTGACCGCTTAGTTTGCGTACTAACAGAAAATAGTCAATTAGCGCTCAGTCAGCGGCGCTTACTGCTGAGCGGTCGCCATTTTGCTTTCGAGCGCTTTTTCCGCCAACCGCACCCATTAGACTTCAGATTCCTATGAAGATTCGTAGTACCTGATAGTTACTACTATACTTTGTCCAATGTAGGATGATACTTTTGACAGGTGTCACTTCCTTATTGCTACGTACTAAGGTTGCGTTTGTTTCCTTATGTTTGGCTTGACATTGCAATAGCAACTTTATACCCTCTATAAGGTGTCAACTGTCAAAAGTATTATCCAACATTGGACTAAGTATAGGGGTGCTTACACAAAAACACATACTAATATTTTACACGATATCGAGTATCCATACGTAAACTCGCGTAAAGTATTATTGAGTATACTTACAATATAGGCAGCACGAGTAAAGGCGACGCATAAATCAACGAGTGTAGCCAATGCTGACTTCTTCCAACATACATGTAGTAATACAGTATGGCGAATACAACATATAATCCGACCGAGTACGCCATAACGTAGCCGATGACTCTTTTATGAGTTTGCTCTTTGTATTGTCCATCTTGCTCTATGCCCTTTATTTTAGTCTCAAGGCGCTCTAGGATCTCTGTGGTCGTTTTCTTGCGCTGAAAAAAAAATAAATACGGTTAAGAAAATTGTTTTATTCGGCCTATTTTTTTTAAACTTATAGCTAAATAGTGATATTGTCAGATGATAAAATACAGCCATTTAAAAGTTTTCACGTATAGAACTATACGCATATCCACTATCTGTATTTTTCATAAGGAAAATGAAATACTAAGAAACCTATTTTTTTTATTTCATTGCAATTATGGGAGGGGTTGGGGGTGGTTCCGTTTGGGGTGGAATCGATTTGATAGTCCATATAGTAGTTAAAAACATTTTTTTTTAATTTTTAGATAAAAAATGGAAGGGGCCGAAAACCCGCCTTATTGGACCCTCCTCCTTTTATTGAAATCCTTTTAGTGGTTTTTGCGTAATTAAGAAACAAACAAACATTCTTCCATTAATATTAATAGGATTGCAGTAATCCAATATTGAACAGTAACACAAGATGTCACACTATTACCAAAATATAATGAGGAAGTATACATATCATTTTTCATAAAAAAATTTGATGCCTCAAGTGCGTGTTCAATTACTCCCATAACGTATCAGAAGGACCTTGGGTACGCAAATAATGTCTCTGACCAGCAGACCAAATCAGCTATCACTTTATATTTTGAAGTGAAATTTTCTTTAGCATCGTTGTAATTTGAAAGTCGATGAAACGAAAAGCGACAGTAAAAACAGAGACACATAAGTTCGTAAGATTTAACGTAGGAGAAAATGAGATAGCAAGCATTATACAGTGTCTCTTATGTTCGTGGTTCTCTTTGTGCTCTTCTTCGTACCCCCTCCAGTCGTGTTTACCAAGGCATAGTGGGAGTTTGCTTGGGCCTCAGCGTTGAACGAGTGTTAATACGTGTTTGTATGCGAATACATAGTACAAAGCTTGAGAGAGGGCATCGCAACCACCGTGGTATTTTGTATACGTGTACGTATTATTTTTGAAAGTTGCACTTCTACCACGTGTGAATTGCACACATGCTTTTATTAGTGCCGGTCCGATTGGTAATAAGAAGTCGTCTTTTGTTTTTTCCGCGATGAAGAGCTTGGTCGGACCTCACCTCTTAACCACATTAGTGAAACATTGTACTATTGTCACCCAGACCACAGGCAAACGAAAAAAAAATCATTTTTCTACTAAGCTTTGAAAGCGATTTTCGCGGCGTTGTATAGTTAATACAATCAAAATTTAAATATATTACATCGTTTATTCCAAATATTTCGGATGGCACCGACCTCAAATATATAATAATCATATTTAATTTAGCTTTTTAAAATCACATAACTTTTATTTCTCCCTTTTTTTTTAGGAATTAATCGCATCATTTACAGATTTGGAAGTCGGTTTAATTATGATAACAAATTAAACTGAATGATTTTGTGTATATTATAAAATTGCAATCCTGACATTTTACATACACATACGGTTGAATTCATAACCTCTATTTTTAAGTCGCTCAAAAAGGGTACAAGTTTGGTAATAATCTCATTCGCGGTAGTTGATGTTATTGACAAAAGAGTTGACAATTGAAAGGCGCCAAATTTCATAGCAATTTTTTTAACTAGCCATTTTTGTTTTTCAGGTTTTTACAAGTAGTATTTCGTCTCAAGATCTGAATAGTGTTTTATCAAAAGTTTTCTATTGATTCATAAGTAATCTATAATCTAAGATCACAGTGGTTTGTGTGTTTGTCTGTCCGCTCTTTTTCCATTGTATATGCGTTACCATAGCAACGCGTTAACCGCACGTAGTTCGTCTACCGGACGCTAGATGGCGCTAACGGAAAAATATTTAATATTAGAAAAAATTAAAAGAATTTTGTCCACCCGTACGAAGCCGGGACGGGCCGCTAGTGTTCATAATAATAGTATTTACTGTAGATAAATCTTGTGTTATGGATACTAACACAAGGCTCACAGTGCTTACTTTGAGCTAGGCTTACTAAGAGATAAACATACGTGTGCATATGACACATAGATTATATATATGTAATATTCATAAATACCTATGACTCAGGTACAAATGCCCGTATTCATCACACAAATATCTGCCTCTACCGGAATTCGAACCTAGGACCATAGGTACGAAAGGCAAGATCGCTACCAGTGCACTAAACGGTCGTCAGAAATAGTGAACGCTTAAAATGTATTTTATATATACTCTTTATTGCACTTATAAAGTAATTAAACAGTACATTTAGATATATTTGTGAGCAATGGTGGGCTTATCTCTAAAAGAGATAATAGAACCGGGATACCGGATATACTTATAGAACAATAAGTATTTTTGGGATTGTGAAGTCATCAATATCATCATCTGGCGCGTTTTTATTTTTTCTATTTCTATTTTTAATTATTTTTAAGGGCACAATGCAGGCCTTATCATTGTGGTAGAAAACACCGTAAGAAAATGGGTCAAAAGCCACCATGCGGCCCCAGTGAGGATCGTGGGTGCTAACGACTGCAGATGCAGCCGGGACCAACGGTGCAATGCACATTTCGAAGAACGGAAATAATAAATGGTAATATTATGGGAACCCATCCGACACCTTTGCGAGAGTTGCTTAACCTTCAAAAATGTAAGACCATTTGGTGTAACAGTAGCGATAATGCCTTTCGCTCCGATGAGCCAGGGATCTAATCCCAGAAGGGGCAGATGATTGTGTGATGAATACGGACATTAGTACCTGAATCATGGATATTTATATATATTTCTATAAATATTAAATATCTTTGTACCAAATATGTATGTCTATAAGTTACCCTTTTTTTAAGTGGAGAAAATGCTTTGCGTATACTTCCGCCACTGGGAGTGCAGCGGAAGTTATGTAGGACTCTCCCCTGCAGACCTATCTGACGATAAAAGCTCGCCAGATTGGTGTCAGGGGCCTACCCACTAAAAACTCCACTACATACCAATAACCTTGGTGGCACTGGACTGTCGTACAACTGGTCATTGTCTGTTGACGAGTATCTCGACGATGCAGTGACACCTGGTGAGGTCATGGGAACCCTTACGGACACTACCGCGGCCCCACCGGTTCTATAAGTTACCCTAGTATACATAACACACAATTATTATTATATGCTGAACTAGCCTACCGCTGCGCTATCGTGCTATAGGGACTGACAGTTTCCTCGTTGATCTATTTTAGCACGTAGCGTATTTGCAAAGTTTTTAGTTCAGGTGCTCTTGCTATACCATTCTCAACTTTAAAGTTAGATCATTTTGTGCGATAGTTGTTTAAAATAAATAATCGCAGATCGAAACGCTTATCAGTGAGTCATTGATTCATGTATGTATTGTTAACTAAACGAAATCGTCTAACACTACAAGTACATAAATTTATAGCGAGATGAAAGTAACAATCTATCTGGGTCAAATGTAGCGTGCCAATCGAAAGTGGTCATTAATGTTCAGTAATAAAGTCGCATTTTGAACTTTAAATAGATATGAAAGTCCCATAACAAGTACCTTTCACTTATTGTGAATCTGTCTTTAGAACTTCACGAAATTTCCTAGAGACAGTACATTTAGCTGGTGGATTGTTACGTTCTAAAGTCATTTGACTGGAAAAAAGTAACCGTCTTGTAAGACGGGAGTCGAACCTGCAGCATTCCGGTATCAGAGTGCTCTTATAATCTACTACCGATAGCCTAACAGATTTTTTGATACTTTTGCATTTTTTTCGATATATTAATTTTTATTTGAACATATTTTTTTAAAAGAAGCTCTTAACCTAAGTTATTAATATGATTCTTCAATTATGTACCAAGTTATTCTATTTTCTTTGAAAAATATTAAGATTTTTATATTACAATCATAATAAACAGATATGCCAAAAAATAAATAAATTAGAAAATGTGATGTCATTATTGAAAAAATAATATAATAAATCAACAATTAA
The DNA here is from genome assembly GCA_927399485.1 of Calamotropha paludella. Classification (NCBI taxonomy): domain Eukaryota; kingdom Metazoa; phylum Arthropoda; class Insecta; order Lepidoptera; family Crambidae; genus Calamotropha; species Calamotropha paludella. The sequence goes on along the minus strand of OV656830.1, from coordinate 6,628,712 downwards.
TCATCATTAATCCCTACTAATATTATAAATGTGAATGTAAGTTTGTTTGTTATGCTTTCACGCAAAAACTACTTAAACGATCATCATGAAACTTCGTTCATATATTCTTGGAGGTTTTAGAAGTAACATAGGATACTTTTTATTAAAAAAAAATGCGGGCGAAGCCGCGGCTAAAAGCTAGTATAACATATTTTATACGGTTATGAAATATTATTTATTAATTGAAAAAGGGATGATTAGATGGTTTGGACATGTGGAGAGGATAGACTAAGGGAGATTGACAAGACAAGTAGGTATATGAGGCAAAGGTGCACACCGAGGTGAACTTTCAGGGACCAAATAGACATCCTAAAAAAGAATAGGTCTAAAGCAACTTTAACTGGTGAGCTCGTATGAAAGGTCTGCTGAGAATTGTAGAAGAGATGTGTTTCAGGATCATAGAAAGTGGTAATGTGCTATCTCTGTCTACAGATACAGGAAAATGGCTTAATTGTGATTCTGTATGCATATCCCACATGTCAAACATTATATGTTACCGTTGTTGTTTCTGTTTACAAGTTAAATAGAGCAACAACACTAACAAACTAACATGTGATGCCTAAATAAAGCTAATTGAGACTTGTATGAATTTGTAAATTAATAATTCTGCATTAGAGATTTTAAAGCTATTTGTATCATATTATGTACAGATAACAACAGCATATGTACATGTGCAGTGTTTGCGCATTTGCCCATTTTCTCTTTTAATTTAGACATTTGGTAACACACTTCTGCAGGTACAGGGACGGTATGTTTTTTATACAATTGATGCATTGAAAGTGTAATGTGTCGTTGTCTCACTGCTTTCTAGTTGTCACTTCCATAGAAAACTATCATCCGCTAATGGGCAGTATAATACCCATTAGACATACAGCCTTTGTAACAGACCAACATGAAACATCTATATTGAAAGCACCCTAAGATAAAGCGAATTGTACAATGGAGAGTCCTCGGATGGATAGCCATTATAACTTCTTCATGTTTTGGAATGCAAGTTTAGTCAATGGCCTTGTTGCATACAAGGCTGTAATCATTAGCGTCTAACAAACTGCAGTGGGCCCGCATAGTGGGTTTATCACTCATTTTCTATCGAATCTAAATATTTCGAATTTAAATCTGTCAAACTATTGGTTTAAATTAGAGAAACCTGCCGTTAGCATTTTCTTTAGAAATAATATATACAACACTTTTTGTGCAACAGACATTTTATAATTTATATGTATATGAAATGCGATAATATAATGTATAATTATATATATACTAAATACGATAATATAATTTATTAATATACGAAAGCTGTAGAACCTTTTTTTATTAATAAATAAAATAAATAAATGAAAAAAAAACAAATATAGCATCAGTTTTAAACCAGGTCCATGTTTCATACTGATAAATGCATACCATGTTAAAGTATATGGCTTAAGCTATATTGCTGACTTTGAGATTTGGCAATGTTTTACAATGGATGGTGCAACAGAAAGCTGAATAATAACAAAATAATTTATTATCAATGCTAAATTCTAGCAAACCCTTATTGGTTAATTATTTATCAATGACAAAAGTAAGTTTTGCAATTTCGTCCTTAAACTTCAGTGATATTTGTTCCAACATAACATACGTCATAATTATACTGTTCAAGTGTTCATTAGCTTCATCAACATAGGTTAAATATGAAGAACTGAAGAATAATCGTAAAAATAGGCATAACATTAATTTATAAAAAATTCTATTAGGTTATTTGCTGCATTGTATGTTAATTTCAATTTTGACCTTGGTTTTTTATTTGTGAAGTTATACTGAATAACGTCACCAATAAATTAATTATGTTGTAAGTGAAGAAATAAGTATCATAATTTTGTGTAATAGACTGTTTCCCAATTCTTTTCTCATATTTAACATGTTTTTTCTTAAATTTTTGACACAACTATCCTTTTTCCACTGAAGGTGCAAGGGTATAGGACAAGGATAGAATTTTGTGGGCCAAGAGTGGTGCTCTGTGAGTTTGCCAAAGACAAATCTAATTTATAGTCCAATCTTTTGCCTCGTAAAAAATAGTGTAAGTTTATTACAACTTATTTTTTACAATTTGAAAAGGCTAATATCTTCAGTCGTAATATCATTAATTATTACAAAGGAAGATAAAATTACTATGTACTTGCAGATTTCATATAATTAAGAGATATACATAAAATTCATCCATCATCACTTTTGGATTCAGATTATTCTAATACCTGAAAATTTATTTATATCTTTTATTTATTTTTAATAAGTGTTTATTACATATTTAGATTATTTCTAATAAACACTTTATTGATTAAACAGTTGATAAACTATTCATTTACACATGCAAGTACACATCTATTGTAGGTACATACCTAATACATTTTACTTTTCATTGAACTAATAATATTTTAACCACTAGACAGACAACTATAACGCGCCCTCTCCTCTTAACAGTCCCAATGTTGTGCGCATTGTGAATAAAAAACATAGGACTCTAATATAAAAATGCCATTTTCTCACTGAATAATAAAGCTAGGACCATACAAAAATATAAATACTGCCGTAAAGCTAATTAAATAAAGAATCCACTACAGAATATTTTGGATCTTTGTAACTCAAACATTAATCATAGTTTAAAAAAGTTAACAGCAGGCCATGCGGAAATTTCAATATGGTAGCAAGTGCTACCATGGACAGACAAGGGGTGTTCGCTATCGGTAGCAATTGTAACCGTAGATTGACAAGTGGTTGTAACACCGATAGTTGATCTTTATAAATAAACTAATATGTAAAATATTTGAGACTGTTTTGTTTGATTTGTGATATTGTAATTTATAGGGAGAAAACTGTAAACATAGTTGTATCTTAAATGTCAAAAATGAAGTGTATTACAAATACAAACTAGCCACTGTATTCACTATACATTAACTGTTAAGACAAAAGTTAGAAAACTTAATACTCGCATAATCTTTTTTTCAGTATTTGAATCATATATTAAAATAATAAACTACACAGATCCTGCAATAGAAGAGTTCTATACTTATTTCAACTCTAAAAATATTCATGTTATAATAGATCTTTCATGATGATATTTTGATATCATTACTGATACCACTTGGATGAATAGTTCAAGGATGTTATATTGACTTCCCGCCAAAGATATTGCAATATCAAAATAGTTTTGGCTTGGTTACAAAGTCGATGGGTCTTCATGATTTCCACTCACCCGAAATCTTGAAATGATAACTCCCATTGTGACAGTCGCACGAAGGTTACAGAAATCACTCCTTACACTTATCAAAGGCCTTTAATTTCGATTTTAAAATCTAAAAATAAATTTGGCATAACACTGCCTACGCCGATGACGACTTTACGAAGGCGATTTTATAACCTTAAAATTCCGGCATAAAACTGTAGCTATCGCCAATATGCGAAATTAAACTGTATATTTCAACATTTCACGTGAAACATTCAAAACTTTTCTGAAGGCGGCACGTCATCGAAACAAATTTATCGCAATCTGGACAAAAAATTGAAATCCCTTTCAAATAAACTTCAGACTTACACAGATTATATGTAAGTAGGTAGGTAGCTTTCATGAGCAGTGTTGCCAAACTCGGATTTTTAAAGGGAACTGGATCATATCTGAAAAAAAAAGCTAAAAAAGAACTAGATTTTTTTAGAAAAAAGCTAAATTTATTATTTAATGTACTATTTATTAAAAATCGCTATGAACAACATTCAGTTACTTAAAATATCAAAACAGAAGTAATTACAATACAAAGATAGAGTCTTCTTCGCAGGGCCCGATCTAAGGGGGGCAAGCCGGCCCAGAGCGGCAAAAATGCAGGGCGGCAAAATTGACTTATTCCTTAGCCATTAGCCATTTACCACCCAAGTTTGAGAATTTTATGCGCCACCTTCCAACCTACTTCAGGTTGGATAGTGGAAATATTTTACTTAATTTACTGCTTACTTATTTTACTCTCATATCGATACTAAGTATATTTGGATACGATACTTTGTTCCGATATTTTTGAGGTATCGATACTTTTATAAGTACTCGATCTTTTTAACAAAATTTAAGTCACACCCGAGCACCCCTCCCGATCTCTATACAAGATCTAATTAAGAGGAAGCGGTCCTTGTTAAAACTTTGGTCACACGTAAGGTGCCCTCGAACGAAAGCCGAGATTAACAAGTTGACCGCTGAGATCGGAAAGAGGGTTCAATCATGGAAGGGTGACTCCTGGAGCTCCGCACTGGATAAGGCGAAAGATCATTCCGCCCAACTCCACCAGCTAATTAGGCGAAACACCAAAACGCCCTCCGCCCCCTGCCCACTGCTGGATGATTTGGGTCGACGACGCTACGCAGCCCAAGATCGTGCTGCTCTTCTTGCCGCCCACTTGAGGCACCAATTTACTCCTCACCCTCCGGAGCCCACAGCTGCTGAACATCATCGCTGGATCGAAGAGGAAGTAAACAAGCTACTGGACACACCCCCCGCCCCCCTTCCGGGTGACGCCTTTATCTCGCCCACGGAAATGCGGAGGGTGGCAATCTGCCTCAAAAGGAAGAAAGCGCCTGGCCCCGATAATCTGCCACCGGGGGCCCTCAGCGAACTCCCTCGCCAAGCCTTTGCCTCCTGGGCCGGCATTTTCAACGCCTCGCTTCGGCTGCGGCATTTCCCCACTGCGTGGAAGCAGGGCAAATCATTGTTATTCTGAAGGAGGGGAAGGATCGTCGACATGCTGCCAGCTACAGACCCATCACCTTACTGAACCATATAGCAGTGGCGACGCGTGCATATAACACGATTCCCATCGGGTTGCCTTGGCGATCACTAATAATTTTTTTATTATTTTCAATAATAGCTTACCCCGCTTTGTAATGTAAGCCGAAGTTCAACGGCTTTCGGATTGCAAACGCCATAATTACATTGCGCGCTTTGTAAAAATATTCTTCTATATCCCGTATACAAGATACGCAATGTATTTGAAATAGCAAACGCACACAAACACAGTTTACAATCATATGACGCGACAAGTGCGACGCGCTCCTCCGCTCCGGCAACCCGATCAAAATATTGGGAATTTACAAATGCCAAATGTATGCAAATCACTCACACATACATAAACAAATACATGCAAAAGCCTCGTAATAATTGTTTATAGATAACTCGATCTCGGATAGCCTACCAATCTTTATTTGTCTCACGTTAAGGTTTCGTTTCGCTTGAGCGTCTAGTTTCGCGCGACCTCGACCTTGAGGCTGACACTCGCTTGCAGCGTTGCCAACATAACGGATTTCCCGTCATATCTAGCGGATTAGGGCTATGAAGATACGGAACAAAAAGTATTTTGACGGCTAACGGATTGTTTAGCGGAATTTGAAAAAGATTATTATTTAAATAAAGATAGATTTATTCTTATATTTCAAATTACAACAATTTTTTTTCAAAAATCAAAGCTAAATTTTTGTTTCTGTTATGTCAATTCTACTGCGTAAATACTATTCATGTACCAAAGATACTGTCTACGACATACATGTACAAGAATTTCTCTTGTTTTAGACAAGGTAGCAGGAGGCAAAATAATGATGCGAACTCTGTCACACTTTAAACATATTTGTATTGTTCTTTTTTTGTTTAATTATATTGTTATTTTTTTGATAAAAAAGTGATCTTATGGATTGATGCACTTGATTTTTATTAAACTTGAATTATTATTTTATTTCGCTTGGTAATTCGACGGATTTTACTGACGAGAAAATTGCGAGATTTAACGAATTGCTAACGGAACTTCGTTATGAAGTTGGCGGAATTTCAAAATTATTATTGGCAACACTGCTCGCTTGATTGATCACAGATTACTCATTACGCGGTCACGGACAGCACGGGTAATTTATGCTATAAATTAGCATTTATGTGAATTATTGTTTATGTGAATGAATAGATGTGAAAAATAAGTGAAATTTTACTTGCCGAGTGTTGTGTTAGTCTGTAATAAATAGTTTGTTTCGTTTCCTCGTAAAGGTTTGTCTTTATAGTTTATTTAACTTTGTTATTTGTCGTGACGCGGTTAGACGAGAAATGGCGGCATTGATACAAATTGACTGTTGTCTTACAGATTACTTATTAAATGACTTAACTTCGTTCTCCAATCAATCTTTCGAAAATAAAAAATATATCATAAAAAATGGACGGGCTTGTCCCGATATAAAAATTGATTATAGGCGTAAAGACGGATTTTTCAAACATTTTCACAGTTCTATGTATGATAAATACAATTGGTTAACGGGCAGTTGCAAATTAAATTAAAATTATTTTGTTTTCCATGTTTGTTGTTTTCCGATACAAACAGTGCTTGGAATAAAACGGGTTTTTCAGACATTAATAATTTGACAAATTCGGCTAGGAAACATACTCAAACTGAAAAACATTTACGCAGTTGTTTATTATTACACGATTTTGGAAATAATAGAATAGAAACATTTTTCGGTAATAGTTATGAAGCCCATAATCGAAAAGTGGAGCGTAATCGAAACTTAATGAAACGTTTAATTGACACTGTTGTTCTTCTTGGAAAACAGGAGTTATCTTTCCGCGGCCATAGTGAAAACTTAAATTCAGACAATCGTGGCAATTATGTAGAAACATTGTTTTATTTGAGTAAGTACGACAGCGTTATAGACTCTCATCTTGATCAATGTTCATCTAATTCACACTCCGTGTTTACCGGTCTCTCGGGAGACATTCAAAATGATCTTATACAATGCATCGCGGCGGTAATTTTAGACGAGATTAGGTCTGAGATTAGCCAAGTTAAATTCATTTCAGTCATGATAGACGAAACCCCAGATGTTAGTCATAGGGAACAATTATCAGTCATATTTCGTTATTTAACCGAAAACGGTCTGGAGGAAAGATTTGTAGGTTTTTACGACGTTAGTGAAAGCCGGACAGCGGCTGTATTAGCGACTCAGTTGCTTAATATTCTTGAACAATATCGATGCAAAGACAAATCGGTCAGACATACGACGGTGCGGCCGTTATGTCAGGTGAACGCGGAGGCGTTCAGTCTTTAGTACGGGGTCAATGCCCTCTCGCACGTTTCGTACCGTGTTATGCTCATATACTTAATTTGGTTTTAAGCAAATCCTTGGAAAATATTTCGGAATTAAAATCATTTTTTGGTCATATCAATGGAATTGTCAGGTTTTTCAACAAATCGTCGAAGCGGTCAAATCTTTTAAAACAGTTTTCCGACCGTCGTATGCCTGGAGTAGCTGAAACGCGATGGCATTATCATTCACGCATTATTAATGTTATATTTAATTGCAGGTTAGATATGATTGAAACGTTTAATCATATATTAGATGATCCCCAATCGTGGGATGTTGATTCTGTATCCATGTCGGAGTCGTTTGTAAGTAAATTAGAAGATATGCAATTTTGTTTCCTTTTACATGTTTTTTCGGAGATTTTTGCCAGAACTGACATTTTATTTGCTTTGCTTCAAACCAAACAAGTCGACATCGAAACCTCAGTTAGAGAAATAAATGCATTTCAATCTTGGATGTCAGAAGAGTTTTTAAAGCAATTTGATTTTATTTTCAGTAGTATTCAGGAATATTGTGAACCACCACGACGACGCCGGCGGCTGGATACAGAAATTGACTTAAAAACACAATACAAGCGTTTATTCGTTGAAATAATAGATAACATCAAAAGCCAAATAAACTCCCGTTATTCATCTTTTCAGAACTTAACTTTTCTTGATTTAGTCAACAAATCGAAATACGCGAGTTACCGTAGTAGTTTTCCTGAGGAAAGCGTGTCTAAATTAATATCCGAATTGCCAAATATATTTGATTTTCACGCCTTAAAAAACGAATTAAAAGTTTTATACAGTACTTCATCAATTAGTAATTTAGATGTTTACGAACTTTATTTATATCTTTTTAAATCCACGTTGAATGAAGCTTTTCCTCAGCTTTTAATTTTATGTCAAATTATTTTGACTCTTCCCGTATCGGTGGCTTCCGCGGAAAGGTCGTTTTCGGCATTGAAGCGGATTCATACTTATACACGAAACAGCCAAAGTGAGGCAAGATTATCAAATCTCGGAGTAATATCAATTGAAAAACATCTATTGTTAAAATTGCAACAAAAAAGCGACTTTTATGAAAGGATTCTGGCTCATTTCGTAAAGAAAAACCGTAGAATTATGTTGGAATACAAATAAAATAATTTATAATTTAAAATCATGTATAAATAAATAATTTATCAAAAAAAATGTTACGTAAATTTATCGGGTTATAGAATATATATATGGCGAAGACAGACGACAAACGACAAGTAACAAAATAAAAACATCCAATATTTCTACTGATATTTATTTGCTAGCTTATGCCTGCGATTTCGTATGTGTGGAATTCAGGTCATGTTGATTGTTCTATTCCGTGTCCAAGGCTACATGCATGCCAAATTTCATCCAAATTCGTTAATTCATTTTCGCGTAATTAAGTAAAAACATTCACCATTTGTAATAATATAGTTAGTAGAATATGTTCAGCAAGTGAAGTTTCACTTATTTTTGGTTCTTGTTTTTCTATATATTATAACCCCTGTGCGAGTGACGTGTGCTTAAAACGGCTTTTTTCAAAGCCACTTTTATCATACTCGATATGCACTGTTCATATAATACCAGTGAAGTCATGTATGGTGAAGGTGGTGAACACTAACAACTGATAAATTGCATACAACGCACGCAACGCAAGCAAATCACCAAACCTAACATTTCGTCGTAGTTATGGAAAAGGTAAACTAACACAACACATGAACACACTCAGGTCAGGTATGTAATTTATTGCATATTTTTTTATAATATGATATTTTGTTTAATTACGCATTAGCCGTTTTTTGGTCCGGCTTTACCTTCCTTTTTTTTCACCCCACGCCACTGCCATATAGCCAAACTGTTCGAGAGACTGCTTCTGCATCGACTCACTCCACAGTGAATCCGCGTGTTCCAAACGAACAGTTTGGCTTCCGCAGTGGACATTCAACACCATTACAATTAACGAGGATGATTCATCAACTCGCCAGTGGCCATTTTCCTCGACGTAGAGAAGGCTTTCGACCGGGTTTGGCACCCCGGTCTAATATTCAAGCTAAGAGAAACCAACGTCCCACCCGCACTAATCCACCTGATATCGAACTATCTTCGTGATCGAACATTTTACGTTACAGTAGAGAACGCCAACTCAGACGTGCACCCCATTCAAGCCGGGGTGCCACAAGGTAGCGTGTTGTCGCCGTTATTGTACGGCCTCTACACGAATGACATCCCAACTATTAATTCATCCTTACAGCCCTGGGAGCCCCGCGTAGAGCTGGCCCTCTATGCAGATAATTGTGCTTTCTTCACCTCCTCAGGGTGGCCACGAACCGCCGCGGCTCGCATGCAGCGGCAGCTCGACCTGCTTCCCGAGTGGCTCGCCAAATGGTTGGTAGCAATTAACGTGGGGAAGACGGCAGCCCTCCTCACAACTAAGAAGAAGCATCCACCACCGCTAACCTTGCTTACTCAACAGGTCGAGTGGCAACACTCAGCGAAGTACCTGGGGGTCATCATCGACAGGACTCTCCAAATGGTTCCACATATGGACCAGACCGTGGCGGCTGGCCACCGCGTGCGCAGTGCCCTATATCACCTGTTTAGGTCGAGTCTCCCTAAACGGGTGAAAATTAGTATTTACAAGCAGTACCTGCGGCCGGTACTCACCTACGCCGCTCCATCATGGTACCACCTATTGTCGGTAACACAGAAAAGGCGGCTGCAGACATTCCAGAACCGGGCGGCAAGACTCATCGCCGGCGCGGGTGGCTACGTCAGAAATGACGTCATCGCGCGCGATCTCCGTATCGAAGCGCTTGACGACGTCATCGACAACCTGAAGCGACGTATGTTTGACCGCGCCGACAACAGTCGCCACGCCCATCTCACAAAAGTCGCTCCCAAAACTCCAACCGCAACACTATTGAAACACCGCCGCCCCCTACATAGATGCGTGCCCTCGCCCATCCAAACGCCCACTGAGTCCCATCACGAATTTCCCCCCTAACCCCGCCACCCGAATTACAAACCCCACCCCTTGACAGCGTAAGTCGCACCCGCTCGCAGGCGCTGCCTGGGCCTCCTCCCCCTCGGGGGGGGTCTCACCCGGCATGCTGACCGCGCCGAGGGCCGCGCAGCAGTCCCCCCCTGTGAGGGCATAACGCCGAAGGGGCGGAACGGCAAGAATCCCGAATAATCCAAGAAGGAAATGAAAATAATAATGCGGTTGAAATGACTGTTCGCAACTAGCGACTTAAAATCAAACAGATGCAGCAATCAGACGACCGCATCTCATCCACTCGTCTACGACGGCCGCTGTTGAGCGGCACCCAAGGCCCGCTGGCTATTAAGCCAACGAGAAGATGCCCGGGCAAGAGTCCCAAACTCAGCCCGTAGCCCACTCACCTAGGTGTGTGAAGAGACCCGAAAGCCACATCATTAGATTTGGGTCGTGGCGGATTACCCTTCTATAGACAATGGTTTATGTTTAGAGCGTGTGTTGCCAGTTTCTCGTGATTGGTACCTATTCTCCTATTTAGTAGATTTATTTTGATCAATTAACTAAAAAATGATTTAATACAGTTTAATCCTAAATTTACTTTTTTACTGTTGCTCTTGCTTTTGCTAATATAGCACAAGGAAAAAAAGGCCTATACGCAGCAGTGAATCGCAATGGGTCGATGATGATGATAAAGTTGAAAGGTACATAACTATGTCGATAAAAAAATATATTACTCCATCCATTCAATAGTTCCTGTGAAATTTTTCAAAAGACATACATCGTATACTTATAGTAATATATAGAAACACTGATCAACTTTCGTATAGGTTACTTAATATTCACGTCAGTATTTTGGGCCTTCTGAAGACAGAAGGCCCAAAATACTGACGTGAAAATTGTTGGTAGGTATAATCCTAACAGTATGACGTATTTTATGTAGGTACTTGTATACTTAGCATCTCCCAACAAAACTGGCTCATGACTTATATGGTTTTCTGTATGTAAAGGGCGGCGAAAATGATCTTAGCCCTGAGCGGCAAAATAGCTAGATCGGGCCCTGCTTCTTCGTGAAAAACAATAGTTTCCGACTCCGGCTTTTGTAGACCACTACTGGAACCAGCTCTATCGTCACTATTTTGTTTGTAAACGGTCCAAATTTTGTTAAGGTCTTCTTTTGGAAACTCGTATACGTGGCAGCATTTTTTCATTCCTTTTAATTACGACCTGATTGTCAAAATCACATTAACCATTGCTACGCTTAACCTGTTTCTTGATTTATTTTTCACTTAATTTAACTGGCTAATAACAATCTTAACAATTCACCGTTGGACCATGGCAATGAAAGTATATAGACGGCAAAGGAACTAATTTCATCAAAGGGATTTTCGACAGCAGCGTTTCGATATTTCAGCACCTCTGCCCAGAACATCAATGTGTTAGTTTTATTTTCCCAGGATATTAATGTTGTCTTTTGCCGCTAGATTTCTACTTTAGCTGCAAATTCTGCTTGGTGCCCCATTCCAATAACTAGTGAAGTGATTGTATCCTCCGATTCACCTTTATTAGAATTAACCTCGCATTTGCAATAGATACAAAACGTTTTGGTGGGGTCTGTTTTTACTGCTTAAGCCAACCTTGAAATTCTAGTTCAGACAGCCATTGTTATCTGAACTTCTGTATATGTATATGTCTGCTTACTTTGCGCCATCTTATTATTATAAACAATTCACGCGGGGACGAAATAATAACAAATATTCTGAATTGAAGCTACCGTTTAATAGTGAAAATTACCACCGACACTAAATGAGTAGCTCACTATGTAATACCACTACTTTCTCAGCAGCCGAAACTTTTAGAAAATTGTCGGGAAATACCCAACCATAAACAACGACGCCAATAACAACATTAGAAAACATAATAGACCAGATATACCAACCATAGACAATGTAGGTATATTTTAGCTATGGAAACAAGTATTTTGTGCTTAAAAGATTACAAAATTATTTATTCATAGTGTACATGGAAAAAAGCTAAAATTGTAGAAAAGTAGAGCTGAAGAACTTGACCTACGTCTTTAAAGTTAACCAAGTAGATTTAGAGCTAAATCTAGCTCTAAAAACTCCGTGTTGGCAATACTGTTCATGAGCCTTCATTCGCTCAACTCAATTACAATATAATAGTGTAGGGATGTAACAAAATGTACTACTCAGTAAATATTAACCGTTATTACTTTACCATTACCATTTTGAGTTTACTACGTAACATATACTCTTTACATTTTCAAACATTGTAAAGGAAACAGCTCTTCTTTAATTCAATAATGCCAGCTGGTTACAATTTTCTCCTTTGAACATATAATTACTTTCAATTTTTTGTCTACATGTTGATATCACGGTAAGTATACAAAAATATCGATGTCAGTAATTATTTAAAATATATTTTTTTGATTTTTGTTTTTTCCCCACGCCATTTTACCGCTAACATAACGCGCGCGTATTTGTATAAATGTCATTGTTTTCTTTTAATTTAATTCTAAATAAATGCCTGTAAAGAAATTCTAATCCTTCTTAATTGCTTTCTACTCTTATTTTGCCAAGCTAAAACATTACAGTTTTTATTACTTTGCGGCACTGGTTTCGGATTCAATTGCATGAGAGAGATAGTGAGAAAAACATTTATTGATAAACAAAACACATGAATAAATCGTACAAACAAAAATTACAGTACCTACATGTATAATAAAGTAAAGGTATAATAATTTATGTAAAGAAAAAGCACAACAAGTCAATCAGTTTTTACTGTTGTATTTTTTTTTCCTCCAGCGTGGGAATTTATTGATGCTGTAGGAGAAAGAGATTAAAAAGAAATGCTTTTTATTCCTGATATTTTTTTTTCTCCGGCTTCAATTATGGATATTATTCAAATATTGAAATGTCGTAGCGAGCGAAGCTCCCATGGATCAACTTCAATGGCGAAATGTTTGTTACGCCACAACTTCCCGAGTTCTTAACCGATTTTAATATTTTTTGAGTGGAATCGAATCAACAGGTTTAGGACCAGATTGTGACTGAGACCGAATTTTGAAATTCGCAAAAATTCCCACAGCAACTGCATCGCCTAGTTACATTTGGATGGTGTTTATAAAATTACTCTGTATAATATTATTATATAGCTATGTTAATGACGTAAAAGTTAGTTGACTTTGAATTAACGCTATCGTGTATAATTAATATAAAAAACGGTACACAATCGAAATCTCACACATCACTGTTCTTCTTTTTTTTGTCTTTATTTGTGGCTTGCACGATTTGTGCATTTAGGCGTGTCAAGTAAGTATAATTGCCAGTTCTTGAGTAATTTATTTTATTAATATGATAATGATTAATGAACAGTAAAATATCTTTTTGCCTAGGTTTCAATAAATGTGTGGGGTTTTACTTAATCCTCCGACTTTTTGAGAAAGCAGGAAAAGACAACTTCCGCTGCTTTGTTAAGCTTGCCAAATTCTTGTATGTTCACAAACACTTATTGGTTAATAATCCACCATTAATACGCACTAATATCCACAACAACACAAATTTTAAAAAGAGAAACATTCTACCAATGTGACACTTCCCACTCCCGGCAAAAAGTCCATTTCTATTCTTCATTCATCATTCATTCTTCAGACATCAATTTGACTTTATTGTTTGTACTTTTTAAGTTTTTCCTTGAGGGAAGGCAAAGGGTACGAAACCTATACAGAACTTGAATTTATGAAACGCTCCCTTTTCCTAGGTTCCAGTAAAGGTTATGGTTTTACTGAAGAAAGACAACTTCCTCTGTTTCAATCCTTATATATATATTCACAAACACTTAGTTGTTATAAATACACCATTATTTCTCACTAATATCCATCACAAGACAAAATTAAACAAAAAACCAAGACCACTAAAGTGGCACTTCCAGCTCTCGCCAAACAGCTTTTTTATGATATGAATAAAACAAAAAACAAATGTCATTAAAAACAATTTACCAACAATCAATTTGTTTAAAATTTACATAATAATAATATTAGCGTTATTTGACAAAAAGATCTTATCACATGTCATATAAGACAACCAAAATAATATATAAAAATGTTATAATGATTTAACCTTTCAATCCGTATTACAAATAACTCAAAAACTAAAAGCTATGGGCAGTACTAACATGTGGCGCAAATGTTTGCAATCTAATGGTATATTAATATATTTTATAAAAGCTGAAAAGACTAAAATTCAGGACTGTGAAGTCAGGAAGTATTTGTGAGTGCTGACTCTTGGCGACAAACGGTACTTTACGCGGTTTCTACGATGGTGAATAATGCCATCAACAACTTCTCCAGTCTGGAGTGTAGCAAGCTAAGCTGGTGACATCAGAGTTCTCCCTGTTTTCTTGTCTCCCATCGGAATCCACGCACCTGAAAGGGAAAGCCTTATTAAGAATTTCCGTGTACCTTTAGTTTTGACTCACCAAAAACACCAAAGGGAGTCTACTTAATAAGGCAATAGTGTTGATCCAACACTACATAACTTGTCCAGTTGCAATTAACAGCTCACGCACCCACCAAAAGATTGCAGAAATTATTCGATTTTCATCTTTAAACCTAACCTTATATATGAGTTTTAAGACATTTTATTTTTATAATGCACCATCACATAACATACACGATCAAACACGATGTAATCGATTTCCTGAGCAGATGAGAGGAAAACACATTAAAACGAGATAGTTACGTTCCTATCTCACTTGTGAGCGTCAAGATGGCGGGATCAAGTCCCCAATTTGAAATTTATCACATTAAAATGTTTGTGCTACATATGTTCTATTTGTACCCCGAACCAGACATTTGTACCTCTAAAGGTAAATGAAGTATGTAAAGATCTCCCTGATCCCGCCAATTTGACGTCAAAGTGGCGGGACCTTCTGAAAGCTCTACTCAGAGGCAGGCAATTCACACCCGAAAACTTAGTACTACATATGTACTTGTATATACTCAGTACTCAACACAGTTGTAAGTGCCAAATTAATGTAATGTGATTAAAACATTGGTCCCGCCAATTTGATGATTCATGTTATCGCTGAAATTATATGAACATTGTTACAACTCGCGCAAAATCAAATGTGGAAACTTAGTACGGCCTAAGTACATGAACTTGTGTAATTTTCATGTTCATAATTTAAGTACATCAAAAGTTATCTGTCATTCATCGTTATTATTTTTCGTACCTAGTATTGTCACCGGCAAATAAGTTGAACATGATTTTGAAATCACGTGACATGCGCAGTAGTGAATAATGTACCTAAACTTGCTACTGCGCATGTCACGTGATTTCAAAATCATGTTCAACTTATTTGCCGGAGACTATATTTTTATAGAATTGGACAAATATATGCAGTAATGAAACAAATATTTTTTTGGTTATCAATGGAAACCCTAATTATTTAACGTAGGTTGTATTTAACGAGATAATTATTATCTAACCATGTTTTACAAGTTATGAGAAAATATTATTGAGTTTGAGGGTAGGTTCAAATCAAATGTTATCATGCAGTGCATCTGGATGTAATGGAATCAAAACCACATTATGTTCACTATCATCTACTATAATTTTTGAAATTAATGATCTGAAGAAGATTCATATTTTTGAAATTCCAAGACAAATTGTCTTTAAAGGGAAATGCTATTATATATTATCTGCTATAGAGTTTATAGCTCCACCTACATCTAGCGGTATCGGGCATTATCGAGCTCATTTCTCGAATATTTGGTGGGAGTGTTACGATGACTTAAAGACGAAAGTTACGAATAGTCAAACGTACATAGTGCCTAATTGTTTAATATATGGGCAAAAATAAGTTGTTATAAACTTTATTTTTATTTTTTATGTAACTTTTCTCATTAGAACACTAAAGGCTTTATAATTATATTGTTGTTGTTGTTTCATTTCTGCATAAATGTGTCCATTTCAGAGATAACGATGAATGACAGATAACTTTTGATGTACTTAAATTATGAACATGAAAATTACACAAGTTCATGTACTTAGGCCGTACTAAGTTTCCACATTTGATTTTGCGCGAGTTGTAACAATGTTCATATAATTTCAGCGATAACATGAATCATCAAATTGGCGGGACCAATGTTTTAATCACATTACTTTAATTTGGCACTTACAACTGTGTTGAATACTGAGTATATACAAGTACATATGTAGTACTAAGTTTTCGGGTGTGAATTGCCTGCCTCTGAGTAGAGCTTTCAGAAGGTCCCGCCACTTTGACGTCAAATTGGCGGGATCAGGGAGATCTTTACATACTTCATTTACCTTTAGAGGTACAAATGTCTGGTTCGGGGTACAAATAGAACATATGTAGCACAAACATTTTAATGTGATACATTTCAAATTGGAGACTTGATCCCGCCATCTTGACGCTCACTCTCACTTTTGCATTTTACTATCTGGTGTTGTGTTGAATGTTGCACAAAAGCTAATCACGTTCTCACTGCTTTATAGTCGTAAGTTGTCAAATCAATATATTTGATAGTTTCTAAAATGTTGTGACAAACAATGTTTAAATATGCTACTGGCCTTTTACTTATAATTTACGTTTAAGTGAGATAGCGCCAAATCAGCTTTTAAAACAGAGTAGATTCCTTAACATTGCTAACAAGAAAATTATTAAAGCAGGTTCTACGCAGCAAAATTACCACACTACCCATTTCACTGTTCAGGGCAGACTCCTCTTTCCCACTGGGCACCACTGGGCACTCTGGGCGAATGCTCAGGGCCCCGCGATCGATAGGGTCCCCCAAATTCCTGCCAGATCACTAAATCAATATCGACATTTATTACTGAAAAACTTATTTAAATAGAATAAATCGAACCTCAATTAGGGCCTATATTATCGACTTGCTTATTAACTTTTGTATGTGTGAAGCTACTCTACTCTCGCCCATAATAAGGCTATCGAACTTCAGCATGCTTAGATAATTTTAACTATGTGAGAATCGCCCCATTTAAATTAAAGATGATGTATTCATCTATTGATTGTCAATAAAAAACTGAAACCTTGTTTATCTACTTACATTGTCCATTCCATGTCCAAAGTGTTCTGTCAAAGTCATAAGACCATTATTTTTATATGCCCAGCGCCTCCAATAGGTTAAAGAAGGCCCTGGTTCAAGGGCTCTATTTTTAAAAGACTTGCGCCCGGTTCATATGCAAGTTGTCTCTTTCTTGCGATTCAGGAAATAAAAAGGACATCATGGGATTTTAGCATGCAAGTCCAGCGATTCAAAATAGGGCCCTATACCTCACCTGCCCTTAGAGGCGCCTGAGATAGGGGAGTTTTTGAAGCCGTGAAGAAAGTAAGAGTAAGAAATAATCATCAGCACCTGCAAAGACCTCTTCGACATTGGATTCTCCTGAAGTTGCCATTTTTGCAGCACACCGGCCGTTCAGCAGATGAAGCCATCAGCATTGAAGTTTGAGCACATTCTAAAAAATAAATATATTACATAAAACTGGAAACCGTAAAGGTAACGTTGTTAAATCATATATGGACACTGGCGTATTAAAAGACAAAGACTTATGGCCATGATTTTTTTGCATTACCTACAGTTCTTTTACCCTCTTCAAATTACAATATTTTATTTATTTATTTGGTAACGAGTATTGGGTTTCCAGACATCATGATTCTAGCTAGACTTTGGAAAGATTTTGGTTATTTTAGTAAAAAGGCAATAAAACAATAGTTATTGGAGCGGATATGGTATATATGGTGCTAGCGTAGCTTTATGCTTAGCGACTGCATCGCCTAGTTGGAGCGGAGCGAACGAAGTGAACGAAGCTCCCATGGATCAGCTTCAGTGGCGAAATGTCTGTTACGCCATAACTGCCAGAGTTCTGAACCGATTTTAATATTTTTTGTCTGGAATCGAATCAACAGGTTAAGGACCAGATTGTGACGGACCCCGAATTATGAAATTCGCAAAAATTCCCATCCAATTTTTTTGGATGGGAATTTTTGCGAATAAATTACGCTCCGCTCCAATATATGGTGCTAGCGTAGCTTTATGATTAGCGACTGCATCGCCTAGTTGGAGCGGAGCGAACGAAGTGAGCGAAGCTCCCATGGATCAGCTTCAATAGCGCAATATCTGTTACGCCATAACTTCCCGAGTTCTTAACCGATTTTGGTGACGGAGCCCAAATTTTGAAATTCGCTAAACTTTCAGCAAAAATATTTTTTCTTTTTTTTAGGTATTACGCTTCGCTCCAATATATGATGCTAAAGTAGCGTTATGCTTAGCGACTGGATCGCCTAGTTTTTATATAAAGTTTATTAGGTACTCGTGTTGGTACCATTTTGGTAAGAATATAAATAAGGTAGGTGAAAATAAATTATGTGCTGCAGGGTGCAACATTGAAATGCGTATTACTTAGTTGGCAATACGATGCAATATCTATAAGCATTAAAATATAAATATATACACTGCAGTTTCAGGTTACCATCAAGTGAAATCAACTAGGTACTGACGTATTGGTCATTAACAACATCGTAATCTAAAGCCAATTATATGAAGGATAATAGGAAGATGAATTTCCTCTGCGCTGGCCAGGAGAGCGCGGTCCACTAGAATAAAGTCCAGCATTGTATACCTATATTACGTGCCAGGGGAACACGGTCTGCTAGAATTAAGTCCAGCATTGTATTTGTTATTGACATATCTTAGGAATTGTTATGACACGATATCGGTTTCCATGCTAGTGCTCATCCTCAGAGCTCGCGCCATCTATGATACGAAAATCAAACTTGTTGCTTCGTGGCAAATTATTCTGTTAGTAATAATTTGAAATAGGTAATATTGTAGTACTTACTACAATCCATTGGTTCGTATTCGGGAGTGTTCCTGTACGCCTCGTAATTTTCAATTTGTTCTCCATGTTCATCGATGCATATTTTCCTGTGAAGAGATTAATTAAAGTAGGTACAATCCAAAGCAAATCAAACTGACATAAAGTCACAATTAGAGCATTCACTCGCGTTGATTATGGTAACAAATATTAAAATTATTTAAAAATCGCTAGCTGTGCGCACTGCGAGTAAATGTCGAATCAAAATCACTCCAGAAGTTTTGACTATTAACCGAAACAAAAAGACAAACAAACTAAAATTATAAAAAAACGTTTTATGTACCGTATTTACCTATTTTCCATGACGAGCCAATATTTATATCATAGAAGAGATTTAAAAATTATCAATCGGGCAATCCCGCGGGTCGTTACAGACCCCCCGGGTTTTGCCAATAATTTCTTAGAAAGTTATCATTATGAAAAAAAAACTTACGTGTTATTTTTAGTTATGGCAACCCTGCCAAAAGTGCCGTCAGGTAAACATTCAGGGATGTCACTAGCGTAGTTCACGTCGAAGCCCAATTCTATACTTTCCTCCAATAGATTTAACCTATCCTGGATGTTTTCAAAACATGGTGTTGTATAATTGAAAGGAGGAGTTCCGACGCTTTGTTGAGGAAACAAATCAAATTGTGGGTCGTCTGAAAAAAATATAGAAAATGGTGAAGCTTCGTTTTTAAAAAAGTTAAGTTAGTTAAGTATTTAAAGAACCAGGCTTCGCTGGGCGGAAATTCATATCCTTTATAAATCCAAAATATTTTTCTTACTTCCGCAAAAAATTAATCGCCCGCCAGCAAATAAATGCAGATACCGCATACAATACTCCGATACACCTTGCATCTTCGCCAACTACTCTACAAGTATTTCGCCTCCACGCGAAATATCATTAGGAACTGTTAGACCTTACAATATCGTGCACTTAGTCAAGCAAGTATTTTAGAAATGGATATGGACTTCCGTAAAGTAACGCTTGTTTATGTTAAATAATACCTACAAGACATTTTAAGAACTAAAGACCTTTTCTGATCAAGATAGACTTGAGTTGATTTCATTTCTATGTCACGTATGTTATGTCACCTAGTACCAAATATAATGAAGAAACGCTTGTGAGGTTCATCATTTCAGATTTGTTTCTTTATTGGGATAGCTTGTAGACGTAGGCATTACGTGCTAAATCGATAATCTAAGATCACAAATTTGTTGTTTGTCTGTCCGCTCTTTTCCCCGGTTTTTTTCCATTGTATACGCGTTACCATAGCAACGCGTTAATCGCAAGTAGTTCGTCTACCGGACGCTAGATGGCGCTAATGGAAAAATATTTATTAAAAGAAAAAAATTTAGAGAATTTTGTCCAGCCGTGCGAAGCTGGGACGGGCCGCTAGTCTATAATCTAAGATCACAAATTTGTTGTTTGTCTGTCCGCTCTCTTGCCCGCTTTTTTCCATTGTATCAATAAAATTACCATAGCAACGCGTTAACCGCAAGTAGTTCGTCTACCGGACGCTAGATGGCGCTAACGGAAAATATTTAATAATAGAAAAAAAATAAAGAATTTTGTCCACCCGTGCGAAGCCGGGACGGGCCGCTAGTTGTTTGAATAATCGACACAACTTACAACACCGCAAACTAGTCAAAGGTTCTTCGTTCAGATCAATTCTTCTTCCTTCTCCATCTTGAGTTTCTCCAGTAATTTGGTCCACGCAGTAACAGTCATTCTCTATACATTGTACAGGGTTGAAATTTCCATCAGCTGTACATCGAGGTCCGATCACTGGATACTGTACACCTACTCTGATCGACTTCGCTATTTTCTCATGAAATCTGGAACAACCTGAAAATCGTACAAGTAAAAAGTGTGCTTTGTGTGCCAGTAGTAATTATTTGAATTCCGATTCAAGACTTGCCTTACATATTAACGTATAATTAAAGTTTATCTTCTTCATTTTTGGGGTATGTTAAAAATAAGTAAAGAGGCCGTAAGTCCATCGCCTGAGATGGCAGCTCAACCTAAACGGACCTAGTTCGATCCTCGCCAATGTACTAAGGACGTGGGCCCACTTGTAACACAGGCGTTCAGCGTACCCCGAGTGTGTTAACGCGTATATTTTAATTGTGTTAGATTAATTGTTAATACTCTTTAAGAAAAAGATAAAAGGCATGATTTTTTTCCGATAAAAAATATGGATATTGTCCCGGACTTACCACAGTGCATGTGCTCCTTCACGGCCTCTCCAACATACAATGCTTCGCCGAAAATTCGTTCACCTTCGTCTGATTGACAGAAGCAACTAAAAGAAAAAAAATTTAAAGCAACTTTTACCAGAAATAAGGAAAAAAAGATTTTTAAAAACCACGTTAAGCCTGAAGACCACCCGCCCCACGTTTTTAGTCATATTACCCTAGGCGATGCAGTCGCTAAGCATAAAGCTACGCTAGCACCATATATTGGAACGGAGCGTAATACCTAAAAAAATAAAAAAAATCTTTTGTTTCGATGGGATCTTTTGTCAATTTCAAAATTTGGGCTCCGTCACAATCTGGTCCTAAACCTGTTGATTCGATTCCACACAACAAATATTAAAATCTGTTAAGAACTCGGGAAGTTATGGCGTAACAGACATTGCGCCATTAAAGCTGATCCAATAATATCCTAAACCATGTAAGTTTGTGACGAGAAAGAAATAAATGACTATTATTATACTTACGTCTGCGTGGGTACACAAACGATAGTGGCGAACTTGCCTTTGTCGTCGCAAGAAGGTCTTTCTTCTAGAGCACCAGTCTGCCCAGTGGAGTGACGAGCGTCGAAGTCATCTTGTGCTCTGTGGCAAGTAGTGTTCACTGTAAACGAAAAAATATTTTAGAAATATATAGCAGGACACTGTAGCGGTGATATCCACCTACAGCTCGGCCCATAACAGGAATGACAATTTTTGATAATCATTTTTGCCTTTTAAAAGTAATTTCTTAAAGTCAGAACCAAAAATATGTACACAGCATAGAACCATGTCATGTAACGTTATTTGATTACTCTTTACTTATATTACTTACCGTTGTTGTTTTTAGGTTTTTGTTGTCAATTCAATGTGAAATGATTCTAAAATATATACATTTTAATAGTTCTGACTGTAAATAGAAAAGAAATTCTTTTAATAATATCACGACAGATTTACAATAGGTGCCAAGTCTTATAAATAATAACAAAGTAAAATAAAACACAACACAAACATAGGAGAGGAATGGAATAAATATATGTGATTGAGACGAACAGGTCCTTGCCTCAGCGTGTGTTGCTGCGTTCGTGACGTTCACAAGAAACGCAACAGCAACGCTGGTATTTTGACAGGACCTATATCCATGAAGGCTTTCACTACAAAATGGTGACAGCGATATTTTTTAATTAAATTCTAGAATTCATTTAAATTACAAAAATATCTATCTTACTTCCGACAAAAACAAGCAGTATACAGCGCTCGCTCGCCCACGACACACCTTGAACCTGCACCAACTACACGTGATTCGCTCCTACACAGAGTTATTATTATTAGACCGCACATTTATTCTGCTTGTTTTTTGCGGAAGTAAGGTAGATATTTTTGTTCTATAAATCATTGTAAACGTCCGCCAAATGACGTCGGATTATTTTAAATATTCCCTTTATTCGTTAGGTAATTGATATTGATAACTCGTCATCACACTATTAAAATCGCCATTTTTGCCTTTTGGAATTTTGTGTATTTGCTCAAGACTATTGGCAGAACTCTGGAGCCCGGTGCTATTTATTATTAATCGTAATCTCAGCCTAAAAACGTCTACACTTCCACATGGAGGTTTTCTATTGAATTAATAGGGTGGTTGTGCCATATCTTGGCAGGTGATTGTAAAACACCATAATTTGAAAAACATTAATCACAATCTCAGCATCAAAACGTCCACACGGCCACAAGGAGGCTTCCTCTTAAATTAAAAGGGTGGTTTTGCCATAATTTCCCAGCTTGGCAGGTGATTGTAAAAGACCAAAAAACGCTGCTAACCATTCTGTAATCTACGGGAGGTGTAAATCATTAGTCGTCTTTTACGAGAACCTTTGGTGTAAGGGGTCGATGCTATGCTTCTCTGTCGAACACCATAAGGTGCCATAGGTTACGATTACACTTACTTCGCCTGCAGAAATTGCCGTCAGTCTCAGGTACGCATGTCAATCCCGAGCCACAGCGACCCACTGTGGTGCCCAATCCTGGCCCGCCAACGCTGCAATGTTCTGTCTCTCCTGGAAGTTCCAGTAAAAGGCATTAAAAAGGCAATAGGATTTGATCCGCCGATGACTGAGTATTCAATCTGAATATCTAACCAGTAACCAACGTCTTGGAGACAAAGCAAAGCAAACTTGATCGACCAGTGATCGACTCAAAATACGAATTGTAATATGACAAACTTAGTTATTGGCCATTCATGTTTGTAATTGGAAGTTTGTATTTATAATTGGGAAAAGCTTTCAATGTTGCAATATATTATTAAACAAATAAAATAAAAAGTACATTATAAGTATGATGATACTGATTTATAAGTAATTAGCTTATAAGGCATAAAAGTTACGTACGCATGGCTGATTTTGAAAAATAAAAGACTGCCGCTAGCAGGCGTTTAGTATCACGCAGAGCGATCGCTCGCACGTTTGTTTTTCAAATTTCAATCGCTTATTAGTTGCTAATATCTATGACGGTATTTTGCCCAATAATAAATAAATAATCTGCCAAGACGTGTTCAAATTCGAACAGAGTAGTATTGGCAGCACTGCTTGAAGTTTTCGCTACGCGGCGTTTGTTTTGTACACTTTGATCACGCTCAAGGCAGCGAAAGCCCTTAGAGTCATATTGGGTTGTCTTAAGTCCGCTGTACTGAGTGAGCTGTGAACGCAATGGACGGACACTTTCTATTTTCACAATTATTTTTAATAAATGCTAAACCCAGCTATAGAACTTTTTTTCAGTTAGCATCATACATTCGTAATGGATGGACGTAACCTTAATGGATAAGTATAAAAAATATTAATCATTATTATTTATCGCGTTGCAGTTAGGTGAATACCAATTAAGAGTTTTTCCCTTTTCTACTTTATTTGTTTTTGTGTTATTTTTTGTTTTTTAGGGTTCTCGAAGATGCCGGTGAAGTGCAGTCAATTATTATTTGTTATTTCAAAGTGTACCGTGAATGTTCCACCAGTTCTTGTAGCTCAGGTGGCCGTTAAGCAGTTGGACTTGAAATCCAATCCAAATCTACGTGCGCAAAGGTGACTATATTTAAAAATATGACAAAATTTATAAACTGTATTTGGACGATGGGTTCATCTCAGTTGTAATGCTTGAATTACCCAGATCTTTAATATATACTAAAAATAATATCGGCCCAAGTACACCTCCCTTTGGTACACCATAGTTTTATTTATTTTAACTAGTTGATTACGATCAGAAAGGTAGGTAACATTAAGGGTCCGGTACAACTCCTCTGACTCCAATCTTTTCAAGTTTACTCACAATAAGGAACGAACAAGACTGAATCAAATGCTTTTTTAAGGTCTAGAAAAACTGTTACACAATTTTTATCTTGATCCAGCTTCACAACAATTTCGGAAATCAATCTTTCTGATAAATTAGGCCCTGCTCGCATTTCACTTATTAAAACCGCAATTACTTTGACGATATACAGCGACGTAGGTACTTTGTTAGCGACCAGATATACGGTAGCACATAAAACCGCGCCAACTTTACAAATAGCATTCGGTAGGTAGGTAGGTAGTTCTTCTCGTTATCGCCAAAAATATTTCGTACCAATGTCATCAATTGACATCTGACAAATCAAACAGTATGAAAAAGACTGTTAAAAGAAATCTTTTGTCAAAGTATTTTCCTCTTTTAAAAATTAAGAGCATATTTAATGATCATGACAAATAAAAGACGACAGATGACAACCCAAGAATTCGTCAATTTTTCATTTAATTAAGTTTACTATTGACAAAGTGGTCATTTTGTACATATTGAAATAAAAAAAAATAGTGTTAACGTATTCGACGGCATATTTGGTACAAATCGTATAACTTATACCAAGAACTAATTTAACCAATAACTAACTTTTTTAAATATTTTTAACTGCAATCGATTAATAAACAAACACAATTTTGAAAACGACTGACTAAACTGGAACCAATTTTGTGTGTTTAACAAAGGATGGCAACTAAATAGCTAGCAATACTACAAAATTGCACTTAGATACACACGGAATCAGAAAAAGTGATTGTACATGGACTTTGTAAGTATTAAACGTATATGTTCATGTTAATTTATATATGTTGTGACAATTTGTCAGTAAGCTACAATTATTTCGTTTTTAATGATAAATAAGTCACTAACAACTTAAAAACCTAAAAAATTTCATTAAATATGGTTTTGTGGTGCAACAATTTTGGCACTACTCAAGTTGTCGATTACGGACATAATTTTCAACCTTTTTATTTTTTCTAAACCAACCAATCACAAAAGTTATAAGGACCTTAAAAATCTTATCGAAAGGTCATGTAATCGGAAGGTTGGTCTGTACCTTGACCAGGGAATAAGTTTGGCAATACAACAGTCTTCTGGGCAGTTGCTATAAGCAAAGGTTTAGGGGATATATTTTATTTCTTTAATTTAATGTAGGTACCTATATTTAGGTTGGTTTATAACTTTGTTGAAAAAAAGGAAATTATGAATATAGTTTTACCAATGAAAGGAAGACAGTAACTACAGCAGTTGCATGTAGTAGGTGATGGTAGACTCATGCCAGAATGGGTGGCATTGTTGATATCGCAGTTGGCCGATGTACTGGAACAACCTTCATCATTAACGTAGTCCTGAAAAGTTTTTTTATATAACAAGGTATAGTTTCATAATAATAACATTTATTTATATACGTGATAACGTCTTATAAATCAATGAACGCCGGCAAAATATAATACAATGAAAAAGTGTAACGTTCCGTCTGAGCCGAGCCTGCAAGCGAGAGCTCGGAACAAACGACGAGCGGCCTAAGCGTTCGACTTGTGGCGCATCTATCTCTCTTCCACTTCATGAAGTGAAAAGTTAATGTGGTTTCCATTGTTTACTACAACAACTTAATTTAATTTATCAAAAAAATAATTTTCAATTAACTCCTTCTCTGTATGATACAAAATAATGATAATTCAATGATAATAATTCAATTCAATTCATAAAAGTATGCAATTTTTCATCAATGTTTTCTTATGACGCTATCACGTAAAATTATCGTCTGTAAACTGACTTTACAGACAACCATTTTTTTTTGTTGTGTGATATCTAGCAGAGTGGAGTACCAATCCCTCACATCTAAGTGTGTCGTAATGTGTGATTACCATAATTTCGGACACCACTAATACTTCCAAACAGATCAGACACAGGGTTACCATTTAGAAATTTGAAAAGTCCTAAAAACCTAACACTATAAAGAAAATTTGGTAATTTAAACACAGAATACCATATTTGCTGGTAGTTAACTGTTTGCAGTAAAGAATTAAATTATTGATCATGTTAATTGTTAAAAGAAGATTAAGTTTTTGTGTTAATTATGTAAGTTTCTTTCTTGTATATGTCATCGTAAAATTGTAATTACCGTTAGATTATAATCTATCTCGTGAGATTGTAAACTGTCCAAAGATTGTGAACCGTAACATACTGCTTACAATTTACCGCATTATTTTTCGGTTCATTATAATCTATCGCGCGTTATATTGTCAACCGTTCGAAGGCTTTGCCTTTGTCCACACACCAGTGTCCATTGAGTTAAGAATGAAACACAGGTGTCCGTCAAATAAAATAAATGCACTTCCATACACTTTCATATAACTAATTCTATAGCTGTGAGTTATTTTTAACACGAAATCAATTTACAATTATCAAAACAGAATAATAAAAAATATGGCGGCGCGTGCCATTTCACAATTTAACGATTTCACATCAATAGAATATAATTTATCGAAAAATAATGCGTTAAATTGTAAGCAGTATGCACAAACATTTGATAGTTTACAATCTCGCGAGATAGATTATAATCTAACGGTGTTTACAATTGTACGGTGATACATCCATCCATCTAAGCAACATATTTGGACATGTCCGGATGAAACCCGGATGGATGGTTACCCTAGTCACAATAACACATTCATTCCCGCAGGTAAGAGTGCAAACACCTATTCGCAGTAGTTCCTCAGTCATCATCATCATTCATAGTTATTCCTCATTTTCGTTTACCGAAATTATGATTTGTGATGGCAAGCAAACATTTATGAGGATAATTTAAAATATATGCAGCCAAACACGGATGACTGATCTTTATTTTTTTGAGTGTATAAACATATAGAAATGTATTGCCTTTGTATGCGGTATATATGTGGTGTGTAGTCTATAAATAATAATAATACATATTCCATACAAAAACATATACATTATTCATTACTGAAACAGTAGATTTTTAATAATAATAAGCAATCGTTATTAAATAAATAATCAATAGTCAAAAGTAAAAAATACTTTAATTTAATAATTTTATTTATTCTTATAACTAAATTACATAACAATTAGTTAATTTCGTAATTTAATAATTTAGTTTTGTCTGCACTCCCTTAAGGTAAAAGCCTCCTCCAAGGACTTCAATTTCTTTTTATCTTTGGCTGTGGTTAGCCAATTTCCGTCTGCTGCCGTCACTATCTCGTCTGCCTATCTGAATTTCGCCGGCTTCTCTTTCTGGGTCATTGTGGTCCGAACCATTTTATTGTTCTGCCAATCCAACGGTGGTCGGTGTATCTAGCCACGTGGCCTGCCCACCTCCATTTTCTTTGTAGTGAAAACATTAAAGCGTCAGTTATTTTTGTTTTTATTCTTTTGTTAACGTTCTTGACTTTGTCTTTTAGTTTGATTAATAGTAGGTTTCGTTCCAATTTTCTATGAGTTGTTTGCAGTTTGTTTCGAGATTTGAAATCAAAAGTTCAGATTTGGCAACCGTATGGAAGTATTTCTGAGTCAATAAATATTTTCTTAAAGCGTAATGGGAGCTGAGATTTGAATAAACCTGTGTGGGTTCCGTCCTTCTTCCATGTGGATGCTATTCTTCGGTTTATTTCCTCTTCTATCTTTACTGAATGAGATCTGTTAACACAGGTAGACATAGTTTTCTACAAATTCAAGTGCGTTATTATTTAACAATATGGGGGTCTCATGGTGATTTGTTAAAACTTTAGTTTTATCGATGTTTATTTCTAGTCCTACCCTTATACTAGCTTAATGTAAGTCGTTCATTAAGTTGTTGAGATTTTCCGAGAACAAGATAATATCTTCGGCGAACCTAAGGTGGCTCAGATATTTTCCATAAACGGTAATACCTCGCTTAGACCATGGTAAGTTCACCATTATATATTGCAGGGCGGCTATGAACTATGTATATAAAATATAAAATTAAATATAAATAGCCTCCATCTAAAAAACAGCACCACGACGACCCTGAAAGTATCTCCGCTGTAGCATACGCTAAGTCGGGGACTTTGCCAGCGCCCGTAGCTTCAAACAATGTAGTAACTCTTTATAAATCTGTTGTGTCGTTATTGGAGCGGAGCGAGCGAATCTTCCATGGATCAGCTTCAATGGCGCAATGTCTGTTACGCCATAACATCCCGAGTTCTTAACCGATTTTAATATTTTTTGTGTGAAATCGAATCAACAGGTTTAGGACGGAATTTTAAAATTCGCATAAATTCCCATCGAAACAATAAAATAATTTTCTTTTTTTAGGTATTGCGCTCCGCTCCAATATATGGTGCTAGCGTAGCTTTATGCTTAGCGGCTGCATCGCCTAGTTGTATATATGTATTATTGCTACGGTGTGTGGAACATTTTAATTCCTAAAGGGATTCCTCAGCGATAAGTATGCGTACTAATTTCCGCTTAGAGCGCCATCTCTTACGCTTTCTTCCAGTCCTATACATCGTAAGGTTTTCAGGAAAAGTTCGCTTATGCGATAAGACTGCTTATTGTAAAACTATTATAAGTTTTTATTTTGTTCTGTTATTCTCTCAATATGGTGTTATCAGTAGTATTTTATTGTGTATTGCATAGTTTATATTGACAATAAATCATATTTTCAACCACCTGATTTCATTGACTCATTAAAAATATTTATAATGAAAATTAAGTTATACATATTTTCTCGTTTACATTTTTGCTCTTTATTTAAAGTATATTTTTTATTTTTCCAAATAAGGCAGAATATGTTTTTCTCAAGCCTCAGTAGGAGTAACGTCACTTTGACATAACAATAAAAGTTCTTACAAACCCTTTTTTCTTTTCTTACGTATACAAAATGTCTGCTTCAAGCTCAGAACAATAACTTATTGTTCTGAGGCGTCAAGATCCTTAATGTTGTAATAAAAATACAAGTAATTTTATTACTTCTTTATTTCCAAATTAATAAATAGAAACCGGGAATTGAAAATTAATAAACATATTCCATTTTATTACTTTCACACCAGTAATAATAAAATGGAATATGTTTATTAAGCACTGTGAGGCTTGTGTTATGAGTGACCAAACTGTCGTGAAACCTTTCTTAACTGCAAAAACATATTTAATCTTCTTGTAAATTAACTTTTTCAAACTTCTTTCATTTATTAAAGTATTTAAAGAACTATTTCTTTGATTTTTAACAGGCTTTTATCCGTGTTAAGATTACAAACTATGTAATTAAATATAAGAAAAAGAATTTCACCCACTTCTAGTTTTTATAATATGACGAACCTTCGTGTATATATTATAAATATATACCAAAAAGGAGTCCATTGGACTGGATTTCCAAAGGTTCGATTCGATATTTTCTAGTATTTTTCTATTATAATAATTTATCTGTAGTTTAGATGACAGTACAATAGTATACTACTACCGAGCTGGTCTAATGATGGAGTTCAAAAGTAGGAGAAGGAAATTTAGAATGCTTACTAAGAAACCTATCGAGATCGGGCTGATTACATTCAATGTAACAAAACTTGTTCAAAACACATGAAGACGAGAACCTGCTGATGAAACTGGAAGTTAGCTGATAGATTGTATCGCTATTTTACTGCAGTTAAGCACAGATAAAAAGTTTTAAACTAATCCTTACTATCCTTACTAATATTATAAATCGGAAAGTGAGTTTGTTTGTTTGTTTGTTTGTTTGTTTGTTCCGCTTTCACGCCGTAACTACTGAATCGATTGCTTTGAAATTTTGCAGACGTAAAGATAAAAGTCCGGATTAAATAATAGGGTACTTTTTATCCTGGAAAAAAATTGATATTCCCGAGGAAAAACAAAAATATTGTTTGCTTGATGGATGGATTGTAGATGGCGCTGTGTGTCGTTTAAAACAAAGTAAAATTTTGCAAACGAATATAAACATGTAAATTTAGAAGCTAAATGATACGATAATGAATCCCCGAAAATGAGGAATTCCCGAGGGATGACGTACAATTCGTTTTATCGTCTAAACTGTTTTTTTTACATCTACTTATATGTTGCAAACGAATATGAACATGTAAATTTTGAAGCTAAATGATTCACTAAATGACTCATTCCTCGGATTCCGATTATTCCAACAGACCTCCCATTACAATTTAAAAGACTACAATTTCCTATAAGGGTTTCATTTGCAATGACCATTAATAAAGCACAAGGCCAAACTCTAAGGGTTGCTGGAGTACACATGGAAAAACATTGTTTTTCGTATGGTCAGCTCTATGTAGCGTGTTCCCGGATTTCCAGTGCCCAAAATCTGTATGTTTTTGCTCCACAAGGGAAAACATATAATATAGTGTACCATTCAGTTTTGGTTTAACAACTAATTGTATCCAGCGTTACATCGCGCTTCTTAGATTTTCCGTGGGAATGAGAAGTTTTCTTATAGTTGTGCTTTATACCGCAATATAACCGAATTCCACGCCGGCGAAGCCGCGGGCGGAAAGCTAGTATATTATAATAATATGAATTAATTTATGTGTGAAACGTGTATGTATGGATATTATTATTTATGTATAATAGATAGGCTGGGATTTGGGCGGTATCTGATGTGTTTGACAATGTGCTGAAGGAAGTAACGCGATTGTCTAGAAAATAACTACTTATTAATAAAATAGGGACTCGAAGGCCTCCAGATTTCCTATCAGAAAAATCGGACAAGGAGTACATATAAGAGGCCTACTAAGGTCAGTAAAACCATTCCTTATTTTTAATATAGAAAATGAACAGCGTTTACATTCACTTTCTTTGCAGATAGTAAGGCTTCTTATAGGTTTTCCTAAGTTATTAGAAATATTGAGGAAAAGCTGTAAGTAGCCTTACTACCTGCACTCTGTGTTGTAATATCAGTTTTAAATATAAGAAGTACTAGTAAAAAAATAGTATTAATAATAGCAAACACAAACGCAAATACATATCAATACGAAATTCATTCTCGGAAAAGTCTAATCACTGTGAAGTTGTAAAATGTTAAAGATAATGCTTTTTAAAAATAGTCTTGGAATAACAGAACACGCCAATCATGTTGTATGTTGTACTTTTTGTAAAATGCGAGAAATAACCGATTTTGGGTGTAATTTGTGCAATTTCGCGGAATATACAGAAGAGACAGGAATTTATACTTACGGGGCAAAAATCTGTATCACACAAAATCCCACTAATCACATTTTGGACATGAAATAAACTAATAAACAAAATAATTAAACACACCCGTTCCGCCATATTGTGAAATTTATTAACACTGATTTAAAGTTTATGATTAAATTGATAATGTTCATAAAATTAAACGTAATTATCAGTCGTTGATAAATTGTTGATATGATAAAATTATGGTAGTACGTCTGAAGTACTTACCTTTAGTGATAATTCAGTAACGGATATTAGTTTGTCGATAAAACTTCTTTGAAGTAGATAACAGGGTTTCTGTTTTCCGATTTAATGTAAGCTATCAATTAGTTATAAATTCGGTTTACGTATCAGCGCTGCTAGTTTTGTAAACTTTCACGTAACTTTTGACCTAGTAACGATACCTCCATGTTACATGACTCTAAATCAATACTAATATTATAAAGCTGAAGAGTTTGTATGTTTGAATGCGCTAATCTC
The DNA here is from genome assembly GCA_927399485.1 of Calamotropha paludella. Classification (NCBI taxonomy): domain Eukaryota; kingdom Metazoa; phylum Arthropoda; class Insecta; order Lepidoptera; family Crambidae; genus Calamotropha; species Calamotropha paludella. The sequence continues at coordinate 6,596,410 of OV656830.1, read as the reverse complement.
AGTAACTACTGTTCCAATTTGAAAAATTATTTCAGTGTTAGATAGCCCATTTATCGAGGAAGGCTATAGGCTATGTATCATTTAACATATATACCTGAGCCACAGAAACGCGTGGTCGGCTCAGCTAGTGTTAACATAACCAGTAAGAATTATCAAAAAAATTATAAGCTACACAAACTTCGATTCGAAGACAAAAATAATTTTATCTGTGATTTAAACTTAGTGCTCTTTTATATTTTTTTAATGTTTTGTTTAAAATAATTGTTTGCTATCGACTTGAGTGTGCTAACAATAATTGGTGCTTATGTAAATATTTTATGTAAGCGTTTAAGGAATCAAGAATTCAATAAGGAAGTAGATGCTAAGTCTGCCAGCACAGCCGTTGAATTTGGTTTTAATTTGAGTTCTCTTCGCTACAAATCAAATGAGGTTTACAGTTTAAGAGGTTATCTATATAAAATAAGATAATGTTACTTTTCTCATGAAAATATTAATTTTTGACTAACGGCTGTTGGCAACACTGTTTCGTATACGTTCTAGTAATTTAATAACTATTTGTGACGTCATCATCAACATTAAAGTATTGTCTATGAACCTATGTGTTGTCCTTAAGAAGTCCGTGAGAGAGAATTGGGATTTTTACTATGAAAATACCAACATAGCAATGTGAAAGTGTTCTTAAACTGTTGCATTATTGTGTTTTTTATATGCATTCACAATATCATAAGTGAGATTAAAAAATCGCTTACACGAAAAACAACTACGCCTCCGAGCCCTCAGGTAGGATTCGAACCTACGTTCGTTGTATTATTATTAACTAGCTGACCCGGCCACGCGTTGCTATGGTAACGTTAATTGCTGGTAAAACCCAGCCACGCGTTGCTATGGTAACGTTAATCGCTGGTAAAACCCGGCCACGCGTTGCTATGGTAACGTTAATTGCTGGTATAACCCGTCCACGCATTGCTGGTATTGGTAACAAACACACAAATTCCTTCTTTTATACAATGTGTCCCGTCACCAGTGTCGGAGCCTTTAATGGTGTGAAATATGGCATATTGCCACTCAAATTTTGTTTTTCTCTTACGGTTATAAAATGGCCGCTATTTTGTTTTCTTGGTAACCAAGACCTGGGCTCTCATACTAATTCGACCACCGCTACTCATGTAAATGTCCTATCAACATTAAAAAGGTGTCATTTGATAGCTAAACATGTAGACAACAGTTACACAGCCATCATGTTTCAATTGTCATGGAATAAAAAAATAGAAAAAAATAATTAAAGAAAACAAATAGATTCTTTTTTGTGTATTTTTTTAAGTATCGGCTTTTTGAAAAAATAACAAATTTGAGGGGCAATTTGTCGATAAAAAATGCCATATTTCATACCATTAAAGGCTCCGACACTGGTGACGGGACACATTGTACAGTAGAGATTAATACAGCAGCATATGAACGTACCACCAACTCAATTACAGTCAACATTAAACTTACCAGGAAAATTTTTCATTTTTGTATAGACTTGTGTTTTTATCCCAAACCAATTCCGAAAATCACACTTCTTTGTTTTATCTTAAATAAGAGATTAAGTTTGTCGTCGTTTTTTGCTTATTACTTAAAAAAATTGTAAATATTGTTAACAGGGATTAGAAATAAATTGACACCATACATAAATATTAACAAACTCGTCTTCATTAAAGTTTTTTATTGGAACTGGATTTGTTATCCGGGTGATTTCCGAACACCGAGACATGTTGATTTTTTCTTATAATGATTTATTTAGATATAATAATCTAGTAAATGCTTAAATAACAAAATATATAATATTTAGATTAAGTTAGTAATGTGACAAAGTTAAAAACATAAAAGTGTGTCCGAGGCTATTTAAGGCTTACTTACCACCTAAGCCAACATTCGTAATAGCCGGTCATAGTGTACAAAAAAAATATCATGAACTCCTTCCTGCTTCGTTAGGCTGTTGCTGTTTCACAATGAGTAGGGGACACTCTTTTTCTCTGTGTTGTTGCTCTGATTCTGACCCTTAGACGTAATAACGTTTAATAACAAATACCCTAACTTATAAATGACTATAATCTTGAAACAGTAACCTTTAAATTTGAATAAATAGGATACGAAAAAAAAAATAGATGGGGACAAAATTATTTGCGATCAGAATTTACAGCCTATCGTTGTATGTATATAAAATACTAGCGGGCCCAGCGACGTTGTGCAGACCGGTTCCAGCGCTTGTGAATTCAATTGTAAATCTTAATCATTCAAGGAACTCCAATGCACACGAAAAAATCATTAAAATTGGCCCAGCCGGTTCGGAGGGAGGAGGAAGAACTACTTATCTATGAAAACCGAATCGAAATTGAATCAGCGCTTTTTGCATGATGCGTATACAAACAGACAAACAAAAAAAAAAAATTATGCATTTTTATATTCTGGTACCTGGTACAATTTTTCCTGGAATATCTTTATTGTAAAGACAACTTTTTATAGTTTTTATTTATTTATTTATTTATTTAAGGAACACAAACAGCGTATTGTACAAAAGTTATCTTACAAGCTAATATGCCAAAATGTTTAGATCTAGTACATACACAAATAACATGTGTCCACAACATCTTCCATTCTATTATTTCGTCTTACTTAACTACCTATATCGACTTATATGACATAACAAAATATTTGAGCATTAATAAGATATATATTTATTACAATAGATACAGCATCGTCGTTACTCTAATTTACATTTGCTTACAAAAGTCTTAAATTGTGCTTGTTTTCTACAAAATATATCTATATTGCTAAAATTAGCCTTGTTTAAAAAGTTATATGTATTACACATTCTTATTAATGGCGAATTGCTACCAAGATTTGTACGACATCTGGGCAAAACAAATATATCAGTAATAGGTCGTCGTAGTGGTGGAGGTCGAATTGAAACTTTTAATTTAAATTATTTATCTTTATTCTTTCCAACAGTACAGAATCACTAATTTTTCCATTCATTATTCCGTGTAAAAAACGTAAATCGGCTATTTTACGTCTTTTGGTAAGTGTTTCTAATTTATATTGCCTTAATCGCTCTGGATATGGAGCTCTCTTCCTACACCCATACTTCCAGCACAAGTGTCGTGTAAAAGATCGCTGAATAGATTCTATACGCTGTGAATGATTAGAGTAGAGAGGATTCCAAATGACACTTCAAAATTCTAAAATACTTCTTACAAGGCTTTTATACAACATAAGACTGGTTGTTACTTTCTTAAATTGTTTGGTATTTCTTTTAATAAATCCTGCTATCTTTGCAGCTTTGGTAGTTATATTATCAATATGAGAAACAAAATTTAAATTCCTATCTAGCACTATACCCAAATCGCAAATAGTTAAAACTTCTTCTAATTTTTTATCATTGATAGCGTAAGCAGAATCAAAGTACTGTTTTGTAATGGTAGAGAAGTTAGTATTTATATTTAACCACTGTTCTAGCATATTGTCGCTCAGAAGATCTAGAATGCATGCATACATAGTATGCATGTTGGTCACAGTTGCGCATTTATGCGCAAACTAGCATATGCGATACAGTTACCAATAAAAAGCCTAAAATATGGAGTGTGTCTAGAAAGTTATTATATAATTAATTTTCCTCAGCCACGTCCTGTTTTCGTAGATTTGTCAAAAAGACAGGTGACCCGGTATCATGTTTGACTTCCTTATCGTTGCGTTATCTGTGGAGTATGATAGATAACCAAAGAATTTTACAAGCAAACCGCTCTAAGAGATGAATTAGTTTACTCAAGAATTTAATGTGATGAAACTTTTAGATACATACGTGGCAAGGTAAGTATGAATTTTTTAACGTTTACACCGTGATATATTTATTCTAGAATGATTTGTTTTAAAAAGGTGGATCCATTCTAAATAAATAATAACTTTTTAAGAGTAAAATTTAACAACTGCTGTTAAGTAGAAGCTTGAGTAAAAAAAGTGAGATGATTGCTCTGAGGGCGCCACGTTCGGTAATAGTTCTTACACCAAATGAGATTTTAAATAACATTACATGTATCTTCTCATGCCTTTGTTTTATTTTATAATAGCCAAACCCGATTAACGTCGCCATACCTATTTGTTTGCGTTTTTCAAAGCTGATAATAATTCTTATAAATATATCCTTCGCACTTAAATAGCAGAAGAAACTAATTTTCGTGGCGATCGGTTAATCGGTACATATTGGTTGTGACTCTTTAACGCCATCTAGTAACACTACAAAGTTGATACCATAAATTCTACTATTTAGTTCTTACATTTTCGTGCACATTACACATTTAAATAAAACAACTTTCTCACGGAGTATTCCGCATACACGAACCGTATTCATAGGATGACTAAAGCAATGGTCGTTATACATGTTCTATCACCTTCACAATATTTTAATCGGGCACGTTCTTAATTGTCAAAATTTATACAAATCACAATATGTATACAAAAAATGAAGGTAGTAGTAGAACATTTATGATGACCATTGCCATCAAGGTTCCTGTAAAGGAGTCGAAACGTCAGAATCAAATAGGTATAAAGTAAGCTGAATAATCCATGAAAAAGTTGATTAATTTCAATAAATTATCTTACTTGTTTAATTCTTAAACCTCAAAACGACTATAACTGGATTATTGCATTTTTAATATTGATTTTTTTTAACTATAGTGCTTACAGGACTTATTTAATTTTTACCCATGTACGAGGGCAGATTGATAAGTTAGGTAAAAACAAATGAAGGGGTAATACTACTATACAGGTTATAACTTGTTTGGACAGGTCATTGTTTTGAAGATACATGCACAAAATTTCATACTGATATTGTAATGTATACTAATATGTTCCTTTATAATCTCCGATTTTCATTCATAATTTGCATCGTCATACAATCTCTTGATAAGTATTATGGTAAATCTTCTCCGTCACTTAAGATGATTCACAAGTGGTTTACTGAGTTTCGTTGTGGTAGAACAAGCACGGAAGACGCTCCTCGCTCAGGACGTCGAATTGAGGTGACCACTTCAGACATGATCACGAATATCTACGATATTGTATTGGGAGATCGAAGAATTAACTTGAGAGAGATAGCCAGCACTGTAAACATTTCATATGAACGAGTTTTCAACATTATGCGTGAACATTTGCGTATGATAAAGCTTTCTGCAAGATGGGTGCCGCGTTTGTTAACAAAAAACGTAAAAGAGTGACAATGTCCCAGCATAATTTGCGTCTGTTTGAGCTTAACCCAGATGAGTTTTTGCGCCGTTTCAACACTGTAGATGAAACATGGATTCATTTTTACACACCAGAGACAAAAACCAATCTAAGCAGTGGGTGGCAGCCGGTGGCAGTGCTCCAAAGAAGGCCAAGGTGGTTCCATCAGCAGGCGTAGTTATGGCTACGGTTTTCTGGGATGCACAAGGAATAATCCTAATCGATTTCCTCCAAAAAGGGAAAACAATAAATGGAGAATATTACTCTACACTCTTGGGCCAGTTAAATCAAGCAATCAAAGCAAAAAGGCCTCATCTTGCCAAGAAGAAAGTTCTGTTTAACCACGATAATGCCCCTGCTCATTCTTCTGCCATTGCAACGGCCAAGTTGGTGGAATTACGTTACGAAGTGCTTCCTCATCCACCATACTCTCCTGACCTGGCACCCAGTGATTATTTTCTTCTTCCAAACATGAAAAAATGGCTTGGGGGATGAAGGTTTGGAACTGATTTGGAAGTTATCTCTAGGGCGTATTTTGAAGGCTTTGGAAAAGATTATTATAAAGAGGGGATCAAAAAACTGCAACATCGCCTAACCAAGTGTATAGCTTTTAAAGGAGATCACGTTGAAAAATAAAAGATATCATTTCGAAAATGTAACTCTTTGTTTAATTTTTACCGGACTTATCAATCCACCCTCCTATCATATCGTAGCGATCATATCGTAAGGTTGAACGGTCTGCATGTTATCTTTTCACAAAGATCCAATCCGGCGTGCGTTATGAATCACCAAAGTTTTATCACAATTAATAAATAGCTTATAAAAGAACAGGAAGATATTAATAAATTAATAAAGAAAAATTTCCCTGAAAACTGCAGAATTAAGAAAAATACTATCCGCATCGGACCGGTTGATGGACAAAATAAATAAGTGGACGAGATTTACCAAACGACAAAATATGAAACATGTAGACCCTTTAATCATAGCGGGCCCAGTTCGAGCCTCGCCGATGTAGAAGGTTCGTACGTGGCTCTCTGTCAACACAAGTATTGTTAATATTCTTCAACACAAATCTCAAAACACACAACATTATCAGGGCTTTCCTGTGGATGAAAATACCATAGAGAGAATGCATTATAACAAGTACAATACCATGACGCTTTCAGGGTGAGTTTTTGGCGCATGCGGTCGTGTAGCACATCAATGTAATAAGCGCGTGCACGAATTGATTGATATCTATCACTCGGTACTGCGGCGCCACATAGCTTCCCTCTTGAGAGTGCTTACATAAAAGACAAATGATCGCTGCAGGAACACCTGGGTACATTATTATTACTTTTTATTATTATTATTGGTACTTTATTTAAATTATAATTAACTAAGTTTTAATATTATTGTTGAGAACTAGCTGCAGCCAGCATGCTTTGCGATCGTCTTTTTTGCTGACCGATAGATGGCATTGTAAAACGCGGTATCATTTTGTTTATACGAAAACATTGGTTTGATGGCACTCGAAACTCTCCGCATCCGCACTTTACTAAGAGATTTATAAAAAGTTACATTAACAGCTACCTATATATGTTTTGTATTTTCATTTGAATGTCATTCCAATTTTGACTTAGTTAACTAAATACCAAATTTTCGGACCACTGAATTTAAATTTACAAAATATTTATATGCATTACTTAGATTATAATTGATATATTATTATATCCGAAATATTAAATCATAAATATGGGATATTTTGATATTTATTGTAAATATCAGATATTTTCTTACCCTGTAATGACGTTCTTTCCAGGTTTACCGACTGCGAAATAGGAGATGATGTGAGTTCTACATTACGATGTCTGTAAAATAAGGTATCAACCTTTAATAAGAACATAATGTCTTGCATGATGTATGTTTATATCATTTTAATGTAATAATAAATATCTTTTTACTTTCTCTACCGTTGTCTCCCAGTACAAGTGGGTATACTTACGTATAGATGTCGTGGCCAAATACTGAAAATTGATCACATATTTATTTATATACATATTTTCAAATAAAGGGTACATCTTAAGGTCTTAATACTACTACGGCACCGACAACTTAATTACTCTTCTCGAGTATAGCAAAAGTGCGAAATCACATTAAAAATTCAATAAGATTAAAATCATCACTTCATTTAGTTGTATTTACTGATACAGTAAGCTACATTTAAATTTCATGATATGTCAATCCACTTTTGGCCATATCTACACTAATATTTTAAAAAGGAAAGATTTGTATTTTTATATTTTTGTATGTTTGCAATGAATAAACTCAAAAACTACTAAGCCGATTTCTAAAATTCTTTCACTATTGGAAAGCTACATTCAGGCTGAGTAACATAAGCTATATTTAATGCTAGAAAAAAATCATTTTAAGTCAATGATTACACAATTCTAAAATAAATAAAAGACTTCTATGTATTTCTGTGTCTCTCATGTTGTAACTGCAGAAAATAAATATAAATGATCACGCCTTCTTCCGACAGGAGATCACAGATTTCCACTATCCACAATCCTGACAAACATTTCTCGCTTCTTCGACTACCATTAGACCTTTCATACAAGCTCGTCGGTTAACCCCTTAAAAACCGCGAGCATTATATAATGCTCTATAGCGCGCAGTCTGACTTAATCCTTATTACGGTTTCGGTAATGGTTCTTTTTGATAGAATGATATTTTTCCCCGATAGAGAGAGAAAGAACGCATTTAACATATAGCTGGGCGTCAAAGGTACTAAGGCGTTAAGGGTACTTGACCTTGTTTAGGACATCTTCTATTTGGTCCCTGAAAGTTCACTATGGTCTTCCTTCACCGACTTGCCCATGCACATTTGCCTCATATACTTGTCTACTCAATCTTTCGCCCATCCTCTCTACATATCCAAACCATCTAAGGAAATACGGCAGGTTTATATGGCGCCCACATCTTTTTCGTTGAATGTTTTTCAATTGTCTTATTTACATTTTAAGATAGAACCCTGAATAAGATATTACTAATTTACTAAAGTTGACTTTGTTGAGGGCGGGAAGCGTCACGTTGGTGGTTTTGTTTCTTTTGTTAAAATTTGTGTTGTTGTGGATATTAGTGCGTAATAATGCTGGATTATTAACCACTAAATGTTTGTGAACATACAAGAATGTTGACAAGCAGCCGAAGTTTTCCTGCTCTCTCAAGAAGTCCACGGGGAGGTTACAGTAAGACCCCACACAATTACTGTAACCCAGGGGGAGGGGGGAATATATTTTACTGTTCAGTCATCATCATGAAATATTACTGGCAATTATACTTACTTGACACTGGCTTAATGCTCAAATCGTGCAAGCCACAAATAAAGAAAAAAGCTTTTTAGTAAAAAAAAATCGGCTTTTGTAAACTATAAACAAATAACTGCCTCTACAAAGATTGCTGCCACAAATAAAAAAAAATAAAAAGAATTGTTTATTTTCGCCGACATATGTGTTACGTAGGTACTTAAATAACATTTTGTAATATAAGATAGGCACTATCAGTTTCAGCCAGTTTCGCTATCACTAAATAAAATCTTTAATATCTATAGATAAAACTTTATTTTACAAGTACTTAACCTACCTTTCTGAGAAGCGAATGATATTGTGTAGAGCGAATATTCTTCTTATTTCAGAAAATCAACATATTACCAACATAAATTGCTAATATGTTGATTTTACAGACATTTAAAACAAATAGCAAACGTCAAAGTGAAAAGCTCGATTTGCTGTTGACTTTAAAATTTTTGTAACAAAACAAAAGAATATTTATAAACTAAATTATCAGATAAATTGAGAAGTGTGATTCTGATTTTTTACAGATTAGATTTTCCAAGCGATTTTTGGAGTAGAACTCGTTAAGAATCGTTAAATATATAGCGCACGGTATAAAACATGGATGGGTAGTAAAATCAAACGTTCACAATAAGTGAAGGGTCACATTTCCTCTGTGTAATGCTGCGCCCCGGACGCTAGCGGGCGGAGCAATCGGCGCGGGCGGCGGTACGCACATCTTGATCAAAGTTAAATTTAAAACTGTTAAATTTATTTTAATTCGCATTTTAATAATCTCTATTGAGTATTTAGTGAGTCTTTCACCATTTACAAAACACAACTTAATAACAATAAAAACTTAAGAGAATACCTCTCGTAACACAGGGCAAAGGTACATAATTAAACAACCTGTAAAAAGAATAAGTTGTTGAAAAAAAAATAATAAAAAAATCAACTCGGATGTTGGAGACCATGCAGACAAGAAATGGCGAAAGGACATCGGGCCGATCTTATCCACTTGTCAGTCCACGATAGCAATTGCATCCGATAGCTAACAACCCCCGTCAGTCCCTGGTAGCTAAATTTCCGCGTGGCCTGCTGCTTTTTTTTAAATCACGATTAATTTCTGCATTGTGTCTGTTGAGAGGGGTGGGGCGCGCAGTAGCGGACTGACAAATGGTTATCTTACATTTTAATTATGGAACCTAAAAGCCATTGCATGTTTGTAAACTCAGACCTCTGGACTACCGATATACAAAATCCATGGGAATTTTCCCTTCCTTTTATTTGGTAGAACAATTAGTCTTTGTCTTCCTTTTGATAAACAACATGACTGTATCAATTTTCAAGGACTCATTTTAGTGCTCTCCGTTTTAAGTTGAAATATTCCGGGCTTAAGTCGTTACATATTATATCTTTAAATAAACGTTGAAAGATTATAAAACAAACATTAATACTAAATATACACATCAAAAGTAAGTCTGAAGTGACGTTATCAAACGACAAATAAGTGTTTATACTCAGCTAAATTAGTTAATCACTTAATAACATAATTGTGTATGTTCTGTCCTTCTATAGTAATTCTGAACATGAAGTTGACTACATTTACAGACAAGGTTATTAAAAAGTTTAAATTTAAAAACTGACTTATTATTTTTTCTTTTCGCCCTCGTTGAGTTTTAATTTAAATTTAATTTTCTATAGTAATAATAATAGTTATTTGGAATGCAAGGCTGAAAAATTGAAATTTGGCCGCGAGTTACCTCTATTGAAACTTGAGCCAGCGAAGGATTCTAGGATTGAACCATGAACGTAGCGAGTGGTTCAAAGATAGAATCCTAAGCGCAGCAAGGGTCTCAAAGGTACGAGACGCTAAAAAATTTGCTACCAAGCGAAGTACACAATTTTAAGGAGGAATAAAAAACAGAAATAAGAAACTGCGAGGAAATTTTTAGATGCAAAAGAAAACCGCCTAAATAAATTGGGTAATTGGTTTGTTTAAATTAAGAATGAAATTGTTACAATTAGTAATTGTGGCATGCAATTTTTGAAATGGATTTTTTATAAATGTATATTGACTAAAATACAGATCAATTTGACAGTTCTTTTTCGGGTGCGGTCCAAAATCCATTCATATATAATGAAATCTCACCCACCATTCATTTAAAATTCTTATAGTTAACAAATAGTATATTTTAGATATTATTTATTCTTGTTGTTTTTATGGTTGAAGGGTCTAAAATAATTTATTAAAACCAAAACGGAGTATTATAGTATTAATTTAAATAATAATAAAATGTAACTTATAAATACTAAAATGACGATTCGGGATGTGCCATGTGTGTTTTTCTTTGAATAGAAAGGCTCAATTTTTAAAGTTTTCCACGCTAGCGGATAAAATGCCATTTTCCATGAATAAATTGAATGACAAACCAAAGTTTTCCGAGCGTGTGAGGTGAAAAGAACTTTAATGCATAAACATGTTAATACAAAGAGTTGTTTATTTTAAGTGCAGTGCAGGCAAGTAAGGCTAACATAAATATAGCTTGAATTTTTTAAGAATAGGACAAGAACGTATTTAATTTTTTTTATATTAGTGAATAACAATGATAATATTACAATATTATATTTTTTTATAGAAAAATATTAGGAAAAATCAACTCTGTACACAAATTGTCACGCCTGAGAACAAATTGTGTGCAGATTCGATTTTTTTTAGTATTTCCTTTTTTTAAATTTATCATATAACATAGCATTTAATAACCAATATATAAAAATCATAAATTTTAATATTATTATTTTTATTTTTTGCATTCACAATGCCCAATTTTATAACATTTAAAGTGTTTTAAATCTTTAAGATCATAACAATATACAACCACTTGTCAGTCCACGGTAGCAATTGCTACCGATAGCCAACATCCCTCGTCAGCCCCAGCATTTGCATTTGTATTCGTATTTCCGCGTGCCTGCTCCTTTTTTTTAAATTACGTTTAATTTTCGAGTTACAAAGATCCAAATATTATGTAGTGGATTCTTTATTTATTCAGCTTTCCGGTAGTATTTTTTGTTTGGTCCTAGCTTCATTATTTAGCGAGAAAATGGCATTCTTAAATAAGAGTCCGACATTTTTTTTTCACAATTCGTTTAGCATTGGGACTGTTGAGAAGGGTAGGGCTCGCAGTAGCGGACTGACAAATGTAAACATTATATGCAGGATGCCTTTGCCATCTGATATTGACATCTCATTACAATTTGCTTTACGTAGTTCGTACCTAATTACTTTTTTAATAAGTAATGTGCTAAGATATACTCCATAATACCTAACTCTATATTATTTAATATTTTTAAATAACTCTAAAACTATGATCTTTGTGTCATAAAAAGAAATAATGTGACGCCCGCCGTGGTGGAGAGGCTCGCATACAAGTTTTCGATCGTGGCCGGGTCAATCCCCCGGGCTTGATTAGGATCAAGAGGATGGTTTAGCATCCTAAAAAAAAAAATAGACAGCGAATTTTCTCAGCGAACACTCAAGTCTGGGTGTTGTGGTTGTCGTTGATTCTTAATTTTAGATTCACAAATCACCCCGGCAGATGGCGCTGCAGTCGGCACATCAACGCGTGGCCGGTCAGCTAGTTGTATATAAATAATAAAAATATATTAAATTTTATACTTTATAATAAAACTGTGTCTGTTACAAAGACAGTAACTAGGTCAAAACGTCTTAACTCTATTACGTGACGTTCGAATGTACCTTAGGTACAGAATAACAGACTAAACTGGACACAAAGCAATGAAAATAAATACATACTGTTCTCATTGACGTCAAAAATAACAAAGTCTATATTCCTACCAATATATATGTTACAGTCAAAACCCATAACCAGTCACAACCACTTTTGACTGCAAAAATTAGGCAAAAGTACTTTTGACCAACGACCTTAGTTAAAAACATGTTTGACTGATTTTCGCAGTCAAAAGTAGTTTTAACTAAGGGCATCGGTCAAAGGTACTTTTAACTGCAAAAACCAGTCAAAAGTGGTTTTGCCTGATTTATAATTTAGATTGTCAGTCAAAACTCATAAATAGTTGAGGTGGTTAAGTTAGGTTAGGTTAGGTTATTCTCTTTTTATTATTGATCTCTTTTTATTATTAAATCTCAATTCAATAAAAATACGTGATTTGGAAATATTGATGCTAATCCTTGAAAAAGTTATTAAACAGAGAAAATACAACCCCTTAATGGTTGATGCATGAATTTTGCAACACATATAAAAGTGACTAATACGTTACACTGTAACCTAAAATATTGTAGCAGAAATTGGAATTGAAAGAAAATGAGTAGAAACGAAAAGAATGAACGCTTTTTATGAAGGCTTCAAACGTTAGAAGAAATGAAGAATAGTCATTATAATGTAATGGCAAGGGAAGAATTCGAAAAATTTGTAATTGAGGTGGAAGACGCAAAATTTGCGGAAAAAAAGAAAACATTAAAAATTTCCACTCCAAGTAGTTCTGACTAACATTCTTAGTCAGAACCACTTTTAACTAAAACAATTTGGTCACAAACACTATTACTCAATATTTTGCAGTTAAAAGTACTTTTGACCAACGCCCTCAGTTAAAACCACTTTTGACTGCGAAAATCAGTCAAAAGTGGTTTTAACTAAGGTCGTTGGTCAAAAGTACTTTTACCTAATTTTTACAGTCAAAAGTGGTTTTGACTGGTTATGAGTTTTGACTGTAACATATACATGTAAGTCTGTATTGGTTTGACCTTCTACAATGACAAACAGACCTGCTGATCAACATATTTACAGCGACTACAGCGTTGCTTAAAACATATAAAGATTCTTAATCTTCACAGTTGTTCATCTTGAAAGTTGATCGGTGACCGTTGAGCCAGCATCCGTTCATAAAGAGAGCAACTCCATGACAGTGTTTATCGCCAATACTGTCGACGGATAGCTCTCTTCATTAACAGATTATGCTGTTCTTCTTATTCTTCGTTACTTCTTAATAATGCATTGTAAATTAACTTATTTGTGGAAACTTCACCGTACTCACGCGTAGTGTGGTGTCCGACAGCGTAGAATAACACTTTTCCTTCAAACTTAAGGAAATCGTAAAAGACGATTAATGTTACTGGAAGAATTCATCTCATCTTCCGTAGAAAAAAAAATAGGCAGCATCATTATCCGGTCTACTACGTATTAAGGTCTACTGCGATTTTTAACCATCCTGCCAAGTTTAAAAAAAAGTAAGGTGTCAATTGAAAATCAGGTCTCAAAAACCTAACAATGCTGAAATCGCTACATGTTTACAGCCAGGAGACAGATACAGGTGTTGATTTTTTTTTAAATGCGTACTAAATCATAAGGCATAATTTGATAAAGCTTGCTGGTTGGTAATGGTTAAAATAATATCTAACCTAACCTAACCTATAGTGTCTTATACTCTTACTGTACCAAAACACGTTTTAAAGACACTAAGAAAATTAACTTCTTAATTATTGTTCCTGGATAGGTAGGATTGAGACATTGGTCACTAAGCTAAATGCTAAAGGTTTCAAATTTTGTTACACTCAAACTTATATTTCAAAGAAATTGATATGGTTTTCTGACAACACTTACGTGGTTGAATTATATAAAAGAAATAATCGTACACAAAGTTTTTAATTGCATTGTAAATAAGAAGTCTTCGTTTATTTATTCATATTCAAGTTTAACAATAAAATACGCAATAAAATATTTAAGTTGAAGCAGTACAAGATCACACATAATTACGAACAGCTGCCTTTTGTTCGGTACGGATAGGCTGCAATTATAATAATAAAATTTCTTACATTCACACCAATTAGCCTATCTAAAGTAAGCACTGTAAGGCTTGTGTTATGGATACAAAAATAACAGATAGATATATTTATACGAACATTAATAGGTTGTAATTATAGAAATATATATAAATATACATAACTCAGGCACAAATGTTCTTTTTCATTACACAAACATTACCTTCCGGAACTCAAACCGAGAACCGTTGATGTGAAAGGCTAACGTTGCGTTAGACGGTCATCGAGTTATGCTTTTCTACACTGTTGTGTAAAAAATTGTGGTGGGAAAATGTTTCGTTTCGTTTGTCGTTCCGTATAAAATAAATTGCTTAGTATAATTATAAGTAATACAAGGGCTTTACCGACTTAACTTGGGTAAGGATCTATGTATGTGATATATTGTATAATATTCACATATTTAAAATTCTGTTTTGCGAATGTTTTTTTCTTCTAGGTATATTTTATTGAGAACCAAACCTTATTTAAATATAAGAATTAAACTAGCTTAATGATGTTTAATTAATAATATTTCTTACAATCACACCAATTAGCCTAGCCCAAAGTAAGCATTGTAAAGTATGTGTTGTGGATACTATGGTAACGGATAGACATTCATATATCTTACATAAATAAGTATGACTCAAGTACAAATGCTAGTATTCATCACATAAACATCTGCACTTTTGGGACTCGAACCCAGGACCGTCGCTGCAAAATGCACCAATGCACCAAACGGTCGTCATTGCTTAGACCGTCACCAGAAAACCTAAAAGAAAACTCTTTCATTTGACTTCTATGCTATCACGTGGAAGAAAAATGTTTCGTTGGTCTGCAGGATACAGACCAGCTCCAACACCATTCTGACTATTACGGATATGGAATCGATATGATTTTAACTCATTGTGTCCGAATATGTTTTATATACACCAAATTAGTGTTTTAATAATCTTCAAACAATGTACTTACAATAAGGAAAAAAATATAATTGTATTAACGATAAAATAATATGCGGTAACCTGAAATAATATTTTTTATTTTAATAATTTAAGCAAATGAAAAATATGCGAGTTTTCTTGTTATTGTTTTATTTTATTATATAATTATTGAAAACAGATTACACCATTGTTTAGACATTAAACTTTTAAATATCACACTGTAAAAAAAATGCAATAAAGTATATAATTTCCCGCCTAAAATTAATATGTGAGCAGAGTTGAATAATTCGAGTATTTTTCTATTGTTTTTTAAAGAGCAATGCAAAATACATAAATCGTTATTTAAAACAAAAGAACATTGTCGATAACTGGCCAATCCACTTTGCAACAGAGTCATTTAGTTGTTCAAAGAAGTTAAATAAGTACTTTGAGTGCTCCAACAGTTCACTTATTATTATCTGTGACCCAGCCTTGTCACAAGTGTAAATTGGTATACCACGTATGTTTGTATGTTTATTCAACATGTTTGAACAGTCGCTACCGTTCGGTTCACATTCTTTTGTAACGCCGGCTTAACGGGCTTGAGGTTACAGTAACCCTGCATTATGAAATAGAAACGATCCTTAGTGCAATAACGACACAACTCATACATAGAATAAAGATGACCCTAACCACCTGTATTCCATTTTCTAACACAAAAATTGAGTTACATCGTAACTTCCATTTATTATTGCAACACTTTTCGATATCTGAGAAAGAAAATAATTAATTCATAATGAAACAACGACGTAAGTGCATACTTACATTAACCAGGGCAGTCTTTAACTTATTGGAAGTCCTGGGCATATAAGAATAATGGGGCTATGACTTTGACAGAACACTTTTTTATAACTAGTATAGACGAAGAAAGTAGATAAATAAGGTTTCAGATTTTTTATTGACACTCAATAGTAGAATAGATAATTTTTAATTTAAATGGGGCGAGTCACACATATTTAAAATGATCTAAGCATACTGAAATTGGATAACCTTTTTTTGGAGAGAGTAGAGTAGCTTCGCAAGAAATGCAAGTCGATAATATAGTCCCTAATTGAGGTTCGATTTACTCTAATTAAATAAGTTTTTCAGTAATAAATGTCGGTATTGGTTTAGTGATCTGACAGGAACTAGGGGGCCCCTATCGATCGCGGGGCCCTGGGCATTTGCCCAGATTGCCCAGTGGGAAAGAGGGGTCTGACATTAACTAGAAAATAAATAGGTAAAGTTATGAAGTACCATTAACATTTATTTAATTATTCATATGGGATATATATATATATATATATATATATATTAAAATCGTAATTATTAAGTAAACAGTGAAGCCCACACCATTATCCAGAAGTTAGTTTGTGGAACTCATTAACTTAGAACACAGTGTAAAAAAAGTATGTATGCAATTCACACTTGGTAGAAGTGAAACCTTCAAAAATAATACGTATACGTATACAAAATACCACGGTTGTTGTGATGCCTTCTCTCAAGCTTTGTACTACGCATGCGCACACAAACACACGTACATAATGCTTCCTTTTTAATTTTCTCCTACGTTAAATCTTATGAATTTATGTGTCTGTCTCTTTTAACTGTCGCTTTTTCGTTTCATCTACTTTCAAATCACAACGATGCTAAAGAAGTTTTCACTTCAAATCACAATTATCCAAATAAAGCTAGAATAATTAAACTTTCATTATAAGTTCATAATATCATTTTGTATTAAAATCCATTTATTAAGTGTCAAAGTCAGACACAGCCTCAATTCATCTCCTTTCATGATTATACGCATTTCCTTATAATCAATGTAGAAACTATTACGTAAGTATCGAAAGTATCGAAATCTTGAATGACAATAGTTCTTCCTCATTACTCCATAAACAATTTAATATATGTGACTTAAGTTATTTATTTTCAATTGTTTCACTGTTGGTTGCGAATGTGTGTAAGTTTCGTTAAAGTACCATAAATTCTTCAATGTGTGTTATAAAGCTGGTTTCTTAAGCCTTAATTTTATACTCCATAGGAAACTAACTGATCAGTTATAGACAAATAGAAATATGTATATTCTACCACGAGCGACAATTTTTTTGAGTAGGCAATAATGTAGCTTGACTTTTTGGCGGGAGCTCAAAGCGTCACTTTAATGGTTTTGGTTTTCTTGTTAAATTTTGTGTTGTGGTTCATATTAGTGTGTAATAATACTCAATACTCAATACTCAATACTCAATTATTTATTGCATTCCACAATGTTAACAAAAGATGGTGAACATAAATAAAAGATCATTATGGACCCTGAGGGGCACGCAATACAGTTCTAGAAGAGAGGAGGCGCTATAAATAAAGTTAAGGTAACAATGCAAATTATATAAATCTAATAATAAGAAGTAAAATGTATTTTAGGTGAGAGATTAAAATACTTTTAAATTAAATATTAATAATGGTGTCATTGAAATATTCATTTAGATTGTAATAACATTTATTTATTAAAAAATTTTTTAATTGATTCACAAACAAAGAATATTTATTTTCATTAATTATAGATCGGGGTAATTTATTAAAAATATTAATAGACGAATATAATGTACTTTTAGATGTTAGCATTAGTCTTGAACTGGGCAATATCAATTTGTTCTTATATCGCGATGAATATTTAGTGGGCATATCTTGTCGTTTCGTATAAAATTCACTGTGCCTGCGTACAAATTTACAAACTTCTAGAATATACAAACACGGCAGGGGCAGTATTAAATATTTTTTGAAATGAGGTTTACAGCTCTCAGTCTGCTCGATATTGGCTATAATGCGGATCAATTTCTTTTGCATGGTGAGTAGCACCGCCGCGTCCGTACTGTTGCCCCACAGTACTACTCCGTAACTCAGCCAAGCATGCGCGTACGCGTAATATGTAACTATTGCCGTTTCTTTATCGGTTGTCTTTTTTACTTCTCTTAGCGCGTAGGAAAAGCTTGACAGTTTCGATTTAATTTTTTGTATATGGGCTTTCCAATTAATATGCCTATCTATAACTATGCCTAATAATGGGAATTCTTCCACACATTCTAGTTTTGTACCTTTATAATTGAAATTTACATTTAATGCTGTTTTTTGATGGGGATGAAAAGTCATAATTTTAGTTTTGGATAAGTTAATATTTAAATTATGGTCATTTAACCAATCTGCAGTTTTTGCGAGTAAGCGATTTATATTCCCGTTTATATTATTATGGCTACAACATGACGTAAGTAGGGAGATGTCATCGGCAAACAACACGCAGGTCTCCTCTATAGTTTTTGGGAGGTCGTTAATGTATATTAGAAATAAGAGACATCCGACGACGCTGCCCTGGGGTATCGAGGCGTTTACTATTTTACAATCGGAGCGTACGCGAGTGATCCATCCAGTATTACTATCGAAATATTCGATTTCTACGAACTGACGCCTGTCCTTTAAATATGATGCAAACCATTTGTGAGCGGATCCGCGAATCCCTATGCTGTACAGTTTATTCAGCAGAATATTGTGCTGTACGCTGTCGTATGCTTTAGTCATATCCAACAGTATTCCTACACCATATTGTTTTTTGTTTAGTAACGAGATTATTTCTTGAATGTATTTATATACGGCTAGAATTGTAGAACGATTTTTTCGAAAACCATTTTGTGAATCATCAAAAATTTGGTATTTTTCACAGAATTTTACAACTCTATCATACATTGCCTTTTCTAAAATTTTTGATGCTGTTGGTGAAATGGCGATAGGCCTATAATTACTGGGATTAGTTTTGTCATTTTTTTTATATAACGGTTTTATCAGTGAATTTTTTAATAAATCGGGAAAAACGCCTTCACTAAATGACTGGTTTATCAAAAAACTGAACGGCAAAGCTAGCTCATCGGCGCATTCTCTGACTAAGCTAGGCGGCAACTCATCCACACCAAAGCTTTTTTTGTTTTTAAGGTTTTTAATTATTCTGTGGACCTCCCTGGGGTCGACCGGGCTGAGATATATTGAATTTTCGGTCGGGCTCTGCACGGGGCGGCCGCGGGCACAGCCAGCTGTGGAGGCGCCGCTGCCGCCACTGCTCTGCCGTTGCGAATCGGTCAGACCGATAGAAACAAAGAATTCATTAAACGAGTTTGCAACTAGCTTAGGGTCTGAGCTCAGGGATTTATTTATATTTAATTCTATATTACTTTTCAGTTTTTTATTTATTTTATTGGTTTTCTCATTTATTATATTCCACATTGTCTTGACCTTATTACTTGAACTTCTTATTTTATTTCTATAATGAATCTTTTTAGAGCAATTTATAAGTGTTTTTAATATTTTCTCATATTGTTTATAATGATGTCTCAAGATTGGATTATTCGATTTTACAGAAAGTATTTTAAGTAACCTTTTGTTCTTGCAAGAATTTCTTAAACCTTTAGTTAACCAATATCTTTTTAAATTTGATTTTAGTTTAACTTTTTTCTTTGGTATGCACTGATTTAATTTTTCCAATAAGATATGATGAAAGGTATTATAATTTTCGTTTATATTTTTGTGAGAGTTTATTATTTCACTCCAATTTATTGAGCGGAGTTGTATTTTGAAGTCTTTTATCACTTTTTTATTATATAATCGTTTTTCTGTAAACCAATTAACTTGTTTTGTTTGTGAGTTTTTTATTATATATATAAATGCACCCGCATGGTCCGAAAAGCCATATTCTTTTACACCAGTGCATAATGCTTTCTCATTAAAATTAGTAAATATATGATCTAAGCATGCCTTTTGACGTGTCGGCTCATTAATATGCTGGGTCAATTTGAACTCTAACATTAAATCTAGGAATTCTGACGTTTTTTTGTTTTTTTGCAATACATTTATGTTAAAATCTCCACCCAAAACAACTCTGTATTTAAAAAACTTTTTTGTAATATAATTCAAAATTAATTTCAATTGTGAATAAAATACGCTTTCCTCTTTTCCATTCCAATACATTAACACAATTAAAGTACTTTCCGTAGGTAGCTCAATCGCCGTCGCTTCTAACACATATTCAATTGACATGCTCGTGATGTCTGTTACTTCTTTGTATTTAAAATGGTCCTGTAGTAAAATGCAAAGTCCTCCTCCTGTACGAAATTTCCTGCAAAATGATGCTGCAATCGTGTAGCCGTTAAAATGTAACAGCTTGAGTTTTTCTTCGTTTAACCATGTCTCAGACAAACATAAGGCATTGTAAATAGGGTTATTTTCTAAGAAGGCTTCTAATGTATTTTGTTTGTTATATAAACTTTGCATATTTTGATATAATATTTTAATTAAATTTTTATTTTCGAAAGGAGTAAGTATTATGAGAGCTTTCACTATGATTTTGAGTAAAATTATTGACACTTAATCTTTTTTGTTTCTCATCACCTATTGCAGGGGCAATGGGGGTTTGTGTATGATGTGTTTTGTTATAGCTAATAATTTTTCCGTCTACGTATAATTGATTGTTGCGTATAATCGCATGTCGCCCTTCTTTGCGAGCCAATAGCATCTCTTCACGCAAAGCTTTTCTTTTCATTAAAGCCGTTTTATCTAAAAATTCCGAGACTGAAAACCCACCTTGTTTAAGGGTATAGCTATTTTCCATAATATGCTTTACCATTCTTTTGCTTATGAACTCTATGACTAGTGGTCGGGTAACATTTTTATTGTAGTGACCTAATCTGTAAAACTCTTCAACATATCCTGTCACATTCATTCCCATCAAATCCCAAAACAAACCATGCAAGCGGTCGAGCATATAGCTTTCAGGTTCTTTATAATATTCTTCTAATCCATAGAGTACAATTTTTTTACGAGCATTTTCAGCAGTTTCACGGTTCTTTTCTGTGGGATAATTAATTTTTGTTTCTATATCTTCCATTTGCCTTTTCATCAATGTGTTTTCCTTTTGTAATGGTGGGTTATTAACTACTGAGTGTTTCTGAATATGCGTGAGTGTTGGCAAATGAAACAAAACAGTGGAAGGTGTCTTTTCGCGCTCTCTCAAAAAGGCCACGAGGAGGTCTCAGTAAAACCCCACATCTTTACTGAAACCTAGGAAATTACTCAAGAACTGGAAATTATACTTGACACTGGCTAAATGCACAAATCGTGCAAGCCACAAATAAAGAATAAAATAATGTAGCT
Source organism: Calamotropha paludella (assembly GCA_927399485.1). Lineage (NCBI taxonomy): Eukaryota > Metazoa > Arthropoda > Insecta > Lepidoptera > Crambidae > Calamotropha > Calamotropha paludella. Next base: position 6,574,862 of record OV656830.1, on the reverse strand, counting down.
TACTTTTAATAAGTTTAACTTAAATACTACATGCGCTGCGTGGTTTGCAAAGCTCTTATTTTTTTATTTTTTCCTGGCATTACTTAACCTTCCTATACCCGCGTATTGGTCTGCTAGACCGTAAAAACATTTATTTTAATTTCTTGAATTTTTCTTAAATGCTGGCGAGCTGAGGTTTTAGCTAGCTGCCGGATTTGTTACTAACTTCAATTTAGTGCACAGCATGCGTTTGTGCTCAACGTACGTGTAGGTGTATTTGGCGCCAATTGGTCCGTGAGACCGACGCGGGTATAGGCGAAACTTTTGGTGGAAGTATAAAATTACTACATTATTGCTTGTTTACTGTTAAAAGATGACCCATGGTGATGGTATAGCCTGATGAACATAGCAGGTATTAACACCTACGTAATATACTTGTAAAACAACCACAGCAAGAAAATTAGTCACAGGGTTTTTAGTGCTGTGTCCTACGATCTCCTCAACTCGCAACTGCGAAAACGAGCTCTCAGCACATCCTTGCCTTGAACCATCAAGTTGAGACTCCCCGAAATACGTCGATTGGATGGTCTCGAGTCGGCAGTAACATCTTACAGAAATAAAATTGGTCACTGTGGATATTAAAACGCGCTACAACTGCAAAATACACTTTTGTATGGAACATGCTATTATGGTATGCTCTGATTGTTATGGTATGGCTGATAACCAAGTCAACCAATGATTTATATGTCGTATGATAAGAGATTTTTAATATGTAAAAGTTATTTTTTTTATTTAGAAGAAAAAAATGTTTAAGTTCTGTTTTTGAAGTACCTAAGCAAAAACTTGCAATTTTGAAGGCTGTTTTGTGATAGACTGATAGATAGTTAAATAATTAATAATAAAGTTCTTGCGAAGCACAATATTTTGCATTATATCCTCAAATTTAAAAATAATATAATATATAAGTAGGTTTTCTTAGAAAAAATAATTAAAAGAGGACTCTAAATATTCGGTCTGTGGCACCACGCGCGGGTATAGGTGTTACAAAAATTGGCGCGGGTATACGAAGGTTAACCAACCACTTACCAATCCAATCTTCGAGGTTTTGTGAGAACAACGCACGACAAGTGATTTTGTATGCAAGTATGCAAGTGTAAGTACGAACTACATATTTGAACAGTTTGGGGTTGAAACAATGGGCCCGTGGGGTCCTGGGACCCACCAAATATACAAGGACCTTAAAAATACTTATCGATAGATCAAGTGATCGAATGACTGGTTTGTACCATGTCCAAATAATAAGTTTGGAAATACAACGAGGTAATGCTATCAGTCTTCTAGGCATTACCTACGAGCAAAGATTTTGGAGATATTTGTTATTTAGTATAATTAAGTGTATCTAGGGTATTATTTTTTAGATAATGGATTTTTATAAATATATGTATATATATACATATTGGAACGGTTCTTAATATATAAATCAGAGTCTCCCTTAAGATGATTGTAAATAATATGATAACAATAAAGGAACAAAAAGTAATATTTACACAATATAATAGGTACATCACAATAGACGAGAATCCACAGAGAATTATAATTGTAATTAGTTTTATATCAAATTAATATTTTACTGTATTCAAATTCAATTTTTTTATTTGCATTAAATGTGGATGTAAATTATAATTCAGAGCTTATAATCTATTTAGCCATATCAGAATAGCATGCAAATATTTCAACACATTACAATTTATACAATTCTAACTACTACATTTTTTTTAAATGTGTCTTTAAATTAATATGTATATATAAAAATAATTAAGAAAATAATAATTCTCGAAACCAGATCATGATAATACAAATGAATGCATCAACACCTTAAATATCTTTGTCTTAAGAAATCATCAATTGAGTAAAACGTATTCTCTAGCAGCCAATTACGCAACAAAGACTAGAACCAATTTAAAGGGAGGTCCTTAAAACGATTTGTATTAAGGATACCGGTGTACAATTTTAATCCAAAATCCAAGAATAATGTACCACATTCAAAAATAAAACCTTCATGTTAACGCTAAGTATAATATAGTTTAAGATAGTTGAATAGTTTTTCTTATATTTTTTCATAGCCAGTAAACCCCTTCACAATTAAGACAGGAGATGATAAAATGGAAATCAACTTAATAGTCTTTAAAATTAATTTCAATCATCCAATTTTTTTTTACCTAGTACGTTTAAGAAGTATTTTCAACTAACAAGAAAAACACACGTAATGAACCTGTCAGCTATTATAGAAATAAATAATTATATTTACGTTTTTTCCCATAATATATTCTTTTGAATGCATGGGCTCCAGGGTAACTCTGTTTTGACAATTACCGTTACGACACATTGTTAATAAAAAAAAACAGAAAAATCGACTGGGCTCACAAATTATTCTCAGACGAGAAATACTCGTGAGAAGAGTTTCTTTTCTAATATTTTTCTAATAAAAAAATATCTTACAAGATAGCATTGAGAATGAAAAAATACATAAATTATAGATTACTATTACGACTGCTAGAACGGTCTTGTTTTATTATAAATGCATTTCCAAAAAAAATAAAAGTACGGTAAATCATTTCAATACATTTCTTACCAATATTGCCATAAAGAAATCTTTAAAAGATTTAGACGTAATATTTGTTTTAGTTCAGTAAGCTTAATTTGGCTCCGGCCTTCGACAAAGTTGTCCTTATAAAGAGTAACGGTCCTAAACGCCTTGGGCAACCCCGCCAATCAAATTAGTTGTTTCGTGAGAGCGCAGTTTACGCGTTTAGTGATACTGCGATAATTGAAGTAGAGGACGCATGCGTGCGCGCAATGAAATAGTTTTTAATGTTTTGCTTTTAAAAAATCCTGCAGTTTGCATATAGTTTATGTTAATTGCGATTATTATCGACCGAATATAATAGATAAAAAATCGCTGGTTTGCGAGAATATCGACGCAACTCAAAAATCTGCCGAATTGAACTTAATATGCCAAACCATCTTAAATCTTTGATATTTTATCGTGAACAGAGACGCAACGCAGATATCGCGCCACACCGTTCACTCGAAAGAGATACAATTACATTTTTTGGTATAGCGATAAAAGATTTAATAAGAAATTTAAAAATCTTGTTCTATAAAATCAAAAGTTTTTAGTTCTGTCGTTATTCTCGCAAACCAGTGAATTGTACAAGTAATTTTCATAACTCTCTGAATTATTTGTATTTTATAATATAGCCCTGTATTAGAAATAATTCACTTATTAATTTTCTTTCTCTAGGTGAATCGCTTGACTGCCTTTGTCTCGATTTTAAATTATAAAATAATACATAGGTACAATATGAACAAACATATTTGTCACTTTAAAATTAATCTTTAAAAACAAGAAGTAAAAAAACTTATCATCAACAGGCATATATATTTTTATTTTACACTGTCAAACCTAAGCTCCATTTTGGTATAATGATTGTTTGACAATGTAAAACAAAATGGATGCACGTTGCTGGTCCCATTATTTCTGATGAACCCCAATCCAGAAACTTAAAACAAGAAATATCCTAAATTACTACAAAATCAACGCGTACTGAGGTTAAACCACTTTCGCTTGGGTCAATCATCGAATGGATGGCAAATACGCAAATGAAATTTGTGAATGTTCCACGTATAGCCGGCTAGTAGACCAATATCCAATAACCATGCATCATTAAATTACGTCTGCCACCCGTAGCTAAAGTGTCACTAAGCCACAAAATAGTTTTTCGAGACATGAGCGAAATACGCGACAAATATTTAACAATTGATGTTTTTTTAAACTATTTAAAAAGTAACAAGTTATATAAATATGATTCTTAGTCGAATAGAATGTGATTTTGTTTCTTGCTGGCATTTAAAACTCAAAATCGACCTGAGGCTCAGCGAATTTTAGGTGACGGATGAGAAACGTCTCGCAGTATACGGGAAAGACGTTGCGATTTTTGGTGCGCTTGGCAACAATATAAAATATAAAAAAAAAAACAAGGAAGGTGTGTAAAGCCATTGGTCTCGGCTGCATCTGTATGCTCTAGACTAGGCTGATGATGATGATGTTTCTGATTATGAGCATTATTTTTGCGAATTAACAGTTGATAACGACATTTATAAGAGACTCAGCTTTATGAGTAAAAAAACTGACTCAGTTTATATGCAAATTACACCATTATAATGATTTCTATATATATGCATATATAAAAATTCCGTGTCAGTGTTTGGCCGCGATAAACTCCGAAACTATTCAACTGATTTTGATGTTTCTTTCCTTTTGCTGGATTTGTTCCGACTTAGGACATAGGATACGTTTTATTGGAGCTTCCATGGATCAGCTTCAATGACGCAATGTCTGTTACGCCATAACTTTCGAGCTCTTAACCGATTTTAATATTTTTTGTGTAGATTCGAATCAACACATTTAGGACCTCAATGTGACGGAACTTTGAAATTTACAAAAATAAAAAAGTTATGATCAAAAAACATTGGCTCTATGAGATTTTCCACTGAAATTAAAAGCGCGCGCCTTCTAAAAGTTTTCATTCTTATCGAAATTTAAAATTTACTAAACATTATTGAATTTTGTTTTAATTTTTTTTTTTTTGTATGTAGCTGCGCTCTAAGCTCTTATATATGGTGCTAGCGAAGCTTTATGCTTAGCGACTGCATCGACCTAGTTTTAATTTATAATACAGCAACGCATGGCTAGGGTCAGCTAGTATTAATGATATTTTTTTATTAATAATTTTTTAATAAAGTAATTTTAAACATTAAAAGAATTTGAATCACGATATTAACGTTCAGAAATTCAAGACATCTCTTAGTTAATTTACTAAAATTAGTCTAACCATAGGTACGGTAAGATCCTCTCTATTCATAACCAAATCATCATTGAAATCTCGTCAGTCTGTGACAAATTGTTTAAACTTGTACATTTGCATGTGTTTTGTTGTTCCATTGTTTCCTCAAGCATTTGTCATTTTACTTTTAAGAAGAAATAAGTTATGCATGATGCAACCTAACTGACCTATTTAGAATGTGGAAGGCATAACACCTCTTCGACGTTTGCTAGACTCGTGGGTTTAAAAAAAAACTTTTAAATTTCGAATCAGAAGTCATTCACATACTAAGTTATTATCACTGTCTAGACAAGTTTGGATGAGTTTCATCAAAGTTTTTGCCTTAGATTTGCTTGTGTAAAAAAAAATCGGTTGACAAACTAAAAAATAAAGGTATTGATTGTCTTTTGTGTATATAATATTATTTCTCATATTTACACCTATCTAGCCCAAAGTAAGCTAAGACACTAAGGTAACGGATATACATACATATATGATACATAAATAAATGAATAGAAATATATATAATCACCCATGACTCAGGTACAAATGCTCGTATTCATCACACAAACATCTGCCCCTTCCGGGACTCGAACCCAGGACCGTCGATGCAAAAGGCAGGCCGCTGCACCAAACGATTATCTCAAAATAAAAAAAAATACATAGAATATGATGAACATTTTTTTGATTTTACGAACAAGGATATTACGATAGAAACATCTGTGTTTTGAGGTGACATTCCATTTCGAGTCACTCGGCAATATAAATTTCGAAAAAAACGCGAACTCATATTGGATCCTGTGTACAAGATATAGAGTATATTTTCATTAGAATTTGTACGATCAGCTGAACAAATATGTGAGCTATGAAACATTTTTAGTCTAAAGACACTGGTAGAACCTATTACAAAATTATTTTGAATACTTAGGTAGGTATTTAAATTAATGAAATGAGTTAGGTTGGTAGGTAGGTACCTAACTCATTTTACGATATGTTATTTATGATTTTCCATAACTAGACGCCATTTATTTGTAATAAAGGATTCTGCCATCACTTGGCTTTGCCTTAAAGAACTTTGAATAAATGAATCAATTCAATACCTATATTATTCCATCAAACCACTGCACAATTCGAAAATACGATGTTGTAATGACCGATTTTTTCCAATATTAAGAGGACCTATTCTTCTTTAAATTCCATCGCACTAATATTAATTCAAACTCATTACCAACATTTGCTGGTACATTTAGAAGTCGCACTTTTATTACTGTATGAAAACTGCTTTTTATTACGAAAAATGTAACTTGTTTTTTATTTATTATTTTTACATACTTACATAAGTTATCTATTTAGAATAGAATAGATTAGAATAGAAAGCGTTTATTCAGCACAAAATATTACATTTGCATTTCATTACATATAAACAATATTTTTATGCCGAAACGGTCACATCTCAGCATATGTCACCGCCTGATCAGAGACGCTGATTTTCAGATGCAACCTTGTGTTGGTGTTAGATATCGTTGTATAAATATATTTTTTTTAAACATATATTTACATTTACTGTACAAGTGCATGAGAAAAACGATACCTATTTACACAATATTTATAAAACGGTCTTAATGAACAGTGCAAAATAATAATATGTGTTAATAACAAGTTAACTAAAACCAAACTTAATCTCTTACACTGCCAAGTTATGTATCCAAAAGGTAAGCCTTCACCTTAGTTCTGAAATAAGTGATGGAACTTAGAATTCGGAGAGGTGGAGGAATGTTATTCCAAATTTTAGTGGCAGTGTATTTGTAACAACCCTTGTAAGCTGTAGTATTGTGGAATGGAACAGCAAGATGAGAAGAGCGGGTGCTCAAACACCAAGTTAGTTTTTCGTAAAGATAAGGAGGTTTACGTTTTTTTATTATGCCAAATAGGAGTGTAGCAAAATGTGCATGTCTTCTTGAATCCATGTTCAATATTTGTGCACGGTTAATAAAAGGCGAAACATGACTCCTCGGAGGTATATAAAAACAGAAACTCATACAGGCATTTTGCACACGTTGTATTAAAGACTTAGTCTAAGTCGGAAGTCTAGGTCCATAGACAGCATCAACGTAATCAAACTTGGAAAGAATTAATGGATCAATGAGTCTAACACGCAACTCAGTACCTACTTAGAAAGTTACGAACTTTATAGAGCACTTTTAAACGATAAAATAATATTTAATATTTAGTTTAATCTAACTTTGTTTTTTATCGCATCTGAAAACTTTAAAACATGCCTTACAGTAAAAAACGTGACTAAAAGAGCCTCGAAAAACCATTATACTTACTTATCTTTTACAAGGAAAATTTATTTACTTTGTTTTTAAGTAGGTGAGTGGTACTTTAATCATGAAAAATCCTAAAAATAACGCATAGGCTGGACACAGTATAATTTTTCAGGGCACGCATCTAAAATGCCTAACCTTATCCGGCTTTATTTGGACTCCTGGGAGAGCGATACACGAGCTACTATGTACAGTCACGAACAATAAACTCTATACAATACACCGTACAACTATGTCCAAAGAATTGGCCAAAAGCAAAGAGGCAACAGTAAAGAAATAAATAATTGATATAATGTACATGTACAATATACGTGTATAGTGTAACATGGTCAGTAGCCGCTTCAGCAGTAGGGTGTGGTGAGGCGGGCGGACGAAAAGTATGTATTACTTCTGCCGCGCCTACTAATGCGTAACTAAAGTACACGCACGCTTTTTTTATCCGACTGCGACAGAAGGAGGGTTATGTTTTTACAAGTTCTTATTTACTTTCACCTGTCCCGGTGTCTGTAATGAAATCTTCCAAATTAAATTTGACACACTTTCCAGTTTCCGATTGAGCTAAAATTTTGCACTCTTATGTATATTGCGTGACAATGCAATGTTATGATGACATAGAGCTTATTTGATGGAGCTGGAAGGTGGCCATAGGAACTCCGTAATAAAACGACACAAACCAATCGAGTTTGGGCTGGTTTGATTCTTATTGATGAGTACTTTGATTCTTTTTAGTAACGAGGATCTGATGCTGGAGCTGGTTACACTTTTTAGTTCGTTTTATTAACAAGTAATAAAAAAAGTTCCTTTTTAACTATTAATTAATTTATTTATTTTAGAAGCTCCGTTATTGAGCAGTTGCATGCGCCATCGTCCCGAAAAACTAAAGTTTTTTGCGAGTGGATACGAATGTTGCTTGGAATGCATAAATCACATTTCTACACTGTGATTAAAATTACTTTTATTTAACTTAACTTCGGGAAGTTAAGGGCAATATTAATAATGTGTTTGTTTTTTGACGTGATAACGTCTTATAAATCGATGAACGCCGGCTGCACGCACGAAAAAGTGTAACGTTCCCCCTGAGCCGAGCGTGCAGGCGAAAGCGTGGAATAAGCGATAGAGAAGCACGATCGGCCGAAGCGTTCGACTTGAGGCGCATCTATCTCTCTTACACTTCATGAAGTGAAAAGTTAATGTAGTTTCCATTGTTTCCAATAACTTAATGTTAATTTATCGAAAAAATAATAATTTAAAATTAACTCCTTCTTTGTATTATACAAAATAATGATAATTTAGTGATAATTATTCAATTCAATTCATAAAATTAGATATGCAATTTTTCATCAATGTTTTCTTATGACGCTATCACGTAAAATTATCGTCTGTAAACTGACTTTACAGACAACCTTTTTTTTTAATTACAGTAAAGGATCGTATGCACCGATTTACAGTTACCTTTATAACTGTAATTATGAACTAATGAGCAACTGTATGATACGTCGTTGAGCACTTCTCTTCTCTCCAACGATTGTGGCAGTAATGCCTCTTTTGGAAAGCTGGGTCTTTGGATTGCCCAAAAACTTTTATACGGAGTTTCTCCGTACCTTTTCTATTATGCCTTCTTTGTTTTCACCCATAGACAAGACCTGTGCCTCAACATCGAGGACATTAACGAGTCCCGAAAGCGGTACATATTTATGTCATGATCACAATCATTTGTACCAGATTTATTCTCATTTATATGAATATTATTTATGGATTATATAAGTAGGTACTAGCTAACCCGGCCACGCGTTGCTATGGTAACGTTAATTGATTATAAAAACTGTTATTCTTAGGCTTATGGTAACTATATATGGTAACAAACCCACAAAGTCCTTCTTTTATATAGTAGAAATATATATCCTTTACCCTAGTATCCATATCATAAGCCTTAAAGTGCTTACTTTAGGGTAGAGTCATTTGGTGTGAATGTAAGAGATATTACTATTATTAACAGTTTAATGAACGACATTGATTACCGATCATTGCTCTTATGTTTTCATTTAATAACTTATTTAAAAGAAAAATACTGGAAAAAATCGACTCGGCTCACAAGCGAATTCTCAGACGGGAATCGAACCGGCAACCTTTGGAAATCCGGTCCAATGCTCTCATAATTGAGCTACCGAGCCTTGTGAACACCCGTCGAAATTTTCCAGTACCTTTCCAATTTTACGCTATAGGCCAGCGTTGTCTCATCAATGAGAGGAACATCCCTCTCAAATTCGAAAGAAACATTTTTACAAAATGTTTGGGCAATGATTAAGATGAAACAGCCATTTAGTTTTATAATTTTATATATTTTGTGCATTTTATTCAATGCTATCTTCTGAGATAAATTATTTTAATTTGTTATTATTATTTTTCTATTAAACTAAATTGTCTTAGAAGATAGCATTGAAAAAAAATGCACAAAACATATAAAATTATAAAACTTATATTAATCTTTATGTGTTTGACTCTAAGTTAATAATCGCTTGAAGAAGTTATAAAGTAAAGCCTTTTTTGCGTAATTCAGTAATAAACATACAAACATTCCTATTTATAATTCTGGTAAAATAGGTATTCATAAGTTTATCTAAATGCCTAAAACATAATCATTTAGAATGGAAACAAATAACCATGCCAACATTAAAAGTCACTTTAAACTAACTAAACAGTTTTCTGTGTCCCATTTCTGATAATGTAACGTTATCAAAGAGTTTACTGCTCTTTAATCTATGATATCAAGTTTATTTGCTTTCCGCGCAATGTGACCCCGAGTTGGAATTAGATCGTTTACCTGTAGCAAACACCTTGTTAATTAAAAAAAAGGTTCAATGACGAAATTCCTTTGCTCTTGTTCTTTTTTTTTTTAATTGGGTAAATGTCTTTTGTTTTTTTTTTATTAATATTTCGTTAATCCTTCGTGGTGAACTAAATTCTTATGTTAGGACAGTCCATAGTACAACAGCGAGAAATTAACTCATCTACTTGGTTTCAAGTTAACATCTCAACGGAACGACCGAATTTTGATATGTGTTCCCGCCAAAAAGTCCACAGCAAAATTATTTATCTGTGGTTGTTACAAAAGTAACAGAATAGATTCAAAGTGACACCATGCATTCCCCGCGAGAGCTATCAACAAAATTAAGTCAAATTCCTTAACAAAATGGGATAAAAGTCGGTAAAATATTTGGCGAATAAATCTGTTGAAAAGTTGGTGCAAAAATTTAGACTGCTTTTTCATTAAAAATGTTACTAAAATTACAGTAGATTGTTAAGTATTCCTTAAACATTGATAAGTATTTGCAAGTGAAACAAAACAGCGTAACATGTCTTTTCTCGCTCTCTCAAGAAGTGTAAGGAGGTTAAGTTAAATCTCCATACCTTTAAAATAAACTTAAAGAATCGGATTAATTTTTCATTTATCGTCCACTGATTATTTGTTATTCACTTATCAACTAATCAAAATCAAGCTGAGAAAAGGAATAACGTATAAGTTAAAGAACTGTCTCTTTGCCTTCCCATGGGGAAAAAAAACAAAAAATGTCTATGCTTATTTAAGCATTTAACTACGAGATTTTATAGGCATTGAAAAGAATATTTACTTTTTATATAAAATATATTTTCCACTTTTAAAGTTAAATTTCTATTTTGTAACAAAAATACCTTAAAACTTAAGATAATTTCATAAAATTAAAAAACATCGAAAGTGACATATTACTTAGGTACTTTAAAATTATTGAATAATTTTTAATATCATCATTTGTGTTTAACTCTTAAGAACTGAAGTAAAAAAATATATTAAATGAAATAATAACCAGATCAAGAGAGCTAAGCACAAAAGTAACTCTAACTTCTTAATCACATCACTTACCTAATACAATGAAATTAAAAAAAAGGAAAGTCTTACCATCCGAAGCCAGTACCGAAAGCTCGCACTACAGAATTTCCACTGAAAAATCAGCCATCTTTGATCACGTATATGTCGTTGTACTCATTTCGTCATTATGGACGCCCTAGCCATCATGTGACCAATCACAGAACGGTAAAACTTGAGACAACATCTATTTATCATTTCAATGAGATCCAATGACAGACGCGCAAATTAAAAAAAAAATCTTCACCGCCTTCCCGCTAAAATTTGACAATTGACTATAGACTCATCACTTTTATAAGCATTTACTACTACTTTTATAAGAATTAGAAAATGACTTTTTACTTGTGTAAATTATTTTGTAACAGTTTAAAGAGGCCATTGGTATTTTTAGAGCGCACTAAATATCTTAATTATGTTAAAAAGTAAGTAAACAGTAAACTGACACGTATGGTGGCAAGAGCAAAATGGCTTCTTGCTGTACCATGTTGGTTTTTTATACGAACCTGCCTGTTACGTCACACACCTGTGGCATGGGGACATTATTCACATTTTGTTATCGTTTTCTAGCCTTATCAGTCGCGGCAAAAGGATCTTTACGTCTAGGGCGTAAGACGATAGTTTCCAACTGTAAATTTTCTTACATATTGTTTCTCGAGCGTAGGCAACCGTATGTGTTCAAATACAATGAGTTTCTTGTATTTGAGTTATTTTGTACTACCTACCTAGTTCGAAACATGCAGCATTTAAAAACGGTTATCTACATTGTGTTACCTTCGTTACAGATAGTGAGAAATCCTTGTGAAAATTCATTTATTTCCGTCGGATTTTAAGGACACATAAAATTTGGAACATTACGTCTACCTTTTTATTTGGCTTGGATTCTGTCTGAAGCGTCGTTTTTACATTAAGCCTTATAATAGAATATAAGATTACTTAATTAAATATTTCCTTTAACGCGTAACGTTGGCGCCAACACTAAACTTCTAGCCATTGCGATACGAGACAAATACTGCCCATATCTGTATTACCTGCTATACGTTACGACGTAGGATATTTTATTGTACCAGGACATGACATTGAAGGTACACACAATGTGGAAAATCACATTAATACTTTTTTTAACAAATTATAAGCTTATATCCTCGTATAAATCTTGCTGCGATAGCACGATGTCCTGCAAGACATTTCTAAACTTTCGAAATCACTGATTCATATTTTCCATATAGCTGAGATGTTATAAAATGCTTTTTTTACTTAAAGTGTTATACCTAGTTATTTATTTATTTATTTATTTAAGTGATTTTGGTTTTTGATATATATATATATATTTATATATTTTATGCATTTTCAATGCGATCTTATATGATAAATTATTATAATAGAAAAATACTAGCAAAAATCGACTCGGGTCACAATTGATGAAACAACGCTGGCCTACAGCGTAAAATCAGGAAGGTACTAGAAAATTTCGACGAGTGTTCACAAGGCTCGGTAGCTCATTTGGGAGAGCATTGGACCGGATTTCCAAAGGTTGCGGGTTCGTTTCCCGCCTGAGAATTCACTTGTGACCCGAGTCGATTTTTTCAAGTATTTTTCTATAATAATAATTTAAGTGATTTTGTTCGTCCAGCCCAGTGATCATTTATGAAAAAGAAGCAATTTAATACTAAACATTTTTTTTTTTCTCATTTGATTAAGTGAAGTTCTTTTTGTAATAGATTAGCTGCTTTCTATAGTAGAATCACTGCACTGCTGGAGCAAAACTATTAAATATTTATTGGTACAAGATATAACGAACAAAACTAATTTAAATGTTTGAGGAAAATAAAACTAATAGGTATGTATATTGACAAGTTTTATTTTTAATCTACATATTTTTTTTAGACAGAAATTTACATCTACACTAATATTATAAAGAGGAAAGATTTGTATTTTTTTATGTTTGCAATGAATAAACTGAAAAACTACTAAGCCGATTTCAAAAATTCTTTCAGCATTGGAAAGCTACATTCACGCTGAGTAACATAGGCTATATTTAATACCAGAAAAAATTTAAAGAATTTTGTCCAGCCGTGCGAAGCCGGGACGGGCCGGGTGTATTATGAAATAAATGACTCTTGAAATGATAAAATTAGACCTTTTTAATAATAATTTTTAGAATGTTTTCTTGTTTCATACTTCTTAGAGCTTGATTTTTCAGTAGTCTGTTTTTTTTAACTTAATTATATTTAAATAAAACCACTTTCACTAAATAAACTACGTATTTATTCCTGTTTTTATACTTAATCTTGACATTTCTGGCGAAAAAATTTCAAACTTACATTAAAACAATAAAATGTAACAGAATAAAGGAGGAGGGTAGCTAAGGCTGGTTTTTGGCCTAATTTATTTTGAACAAATATGTTTTTTGTTTTGCTACTAAGTATAGATCATAAAAAGTCGATTTTGGGATCTGGGCAAGAAGCCATGGACACCATAAAGTGCAATATTGGACCATCGAAAAATAGACCATAGGGTGAATAAGGGGGGGGAGGGGGGGTTGAGGTTCCGTTTATGGTCAAATCGACTGCTTATGATCTATACTTACTGGCAGATTTTTTATTTTTGTAAAAAATAAAATAGGGCAGAACCAGCCACCTTCCTCTTTTCAAAACTCTTTTGAAAACTTCTACATTTTATGGGCTGTTCATAAATATGATTTTCTTGGTCTTGTTATCATAGTTTTAAAGCACAATTAGTCAAAAAAAATATTTTGTGAGGTGAGGTAAAAAAAAAACGGAATAATTATGATTGTTTCTATTGTTTAATGTGATTTTTTACAAAAAGTTTTCGATATGCTGATCATCTTGCTCAATGCGAAAACAATACTACACAAAAAAATTAAATGTAATAAAAATTATAAACCTAGATTTAGCTTTAATGTTTATATAATATAATAGTATGTTCTTTTTTTTGTAATATTGCAAAATCCAAAATAATTTATTAAGTTATTATCAAACTAGAATTGTATGCTATAACAAAGAACCTAAAACTTAAACCCTTAAAAAATATCAAAAAATAACTAAAATATATTAATAAAAGGAGTCCCTTTAGGCAAAGTTCCGAAGATACTGGCAGCGTTCCCCCTTTGAATAGCTAGACTAATTCTTTGTCCGAGGTAGCTGCCAGCTCTTCGGTCTCCTGTGATGTCGACTAACTTTTTCGCTATTCCTTTAAAAAGCCTTATAGCGTTAGGACCCCACGGACCAAGGGTCTCAACAGCGAATGGGACAAAATCATATTCGGAGCCAAAACCCCTGTATTTGCATGCTTTAGCTTTTTCAGACGCTTCAGAAGCCGCACCAGCTCTGTTTTTTGGTTCCATGTAGATAGGAAGGGGCAGCGTTTCGGAACAGGTTACATCCCATATGTTTTATATATCACCAAAGAAGTTCTATATCAGCAAAACTTATAAATCAATTCTTATTTCGTTGATGCGTTGGACGTACTTAAGCTCTTTTGTCATTTGGGTATGATGAGCACAGCCAATGGATATAATATCTGTTCGCGTGCTTTGGAGCATCAATTACATTCATATCAAGGTGAATAGTCTGAAAATGAAATAATATCGACTACAATGGCATAAGGTAAAGTCTGTTCATTCTAACTTGTGATATTTGGTAAACAATCTTAGCACAACTTTTAAACGAAATCACCCATTTAAAAATAAAATAATAACAAAGTCAATAATCTAAAACAATAAATCTTTATTATAGACTGAAACCTATTGAATCTTGATATCAGTTGATTTTTAATGCTGCATTTTCAATAAAAAGGAGTGCCAAGATTGTTTACCAAATAGGACAAGTTAGGATGAACAGACTGTAGGTCGGAACATCAAAGTGTATAATTTTTTGTGCTGTCGATTGTATCTTGAGCAAAAGCAATTTTTGTATGGCCATCCGAACCTATATATCATAGCCAATAGTTTATATTATATTATTTTTATTAGTTATTTCAGCTTAATCGGTCAAGGAGTCATTTTATTAAAACAAATAGAATAGGCCGCTATCCCAAGATTATTTTTTAAGTAAAATTATTATTTGCTTTATAATTCGTTTGTACACTTTGTAATGTTTATTGATGAAACTGAAATGAGAGAGATTGTGCTTGATATGTCATGAAGTTGGTCGCAGAATATAGAAGTAACTCATATACAGCATGTTCATTATTCAATGGAAAATGATTTTTATATATTATAGGCGGCCCGTCCCGACTTTGCACCGGTGGACAGAATTCTTTAAATTTTTCTAGCATTAAATATAGCCTATGTTACTCAGCGTGAATATAGCTTTCCATTGGAAAGTATAAGTGATAAGTGAAAGAATTTTTGAAATCGGCTTAGTAGTTTTTGAGTTTATTTTTTGCAAACATACAAAAATACAAATCTTTCCTCTTTAATATTAGTGTAGATTAAATAGGTTTATTTCTATATTATCTTGATGTACTATATAATTCTTACATTTATTATTTAAAAAGATACTAGGTCTCGCAGTGTTTTTAAGATATTACTTATTTATTAGCTATGGGATCCACAGAAGGTGAGACACTCTAACTCCTTCAACTTTATTAACATAAAGTTTTTTACTGATTTCTGTTAGCATTCTAAGAACAGGAATATATATAGCAAGGATTTGTGGCTTATAAAATACAATGTAGTGGTTTGGCCCTCCGAAAGCATGAAGTGGTTTGGCCCTTCAAAATCATGCTCACACGTTGCAGACTTATTATCGCGCTTATATTTTATATCGGCTAAATGTTCTTCAAGACGCGTCCCAATACTTCTCATTGTTTGCCCGATATAAGGGACACTACAAACACAATCAGTTTCGTAGATATCTGCTTCCTGAATCCCATATACCCCATATTACATTTGACAGGTCGTAAGACTGAAAACCCGCTTCCGAAGGTTCCCAATCTCATCACTGAAAGAAATTCATGTAAGAAAGGTCAACAGGTTGACGCTCTACTGTGACTGGTTTGTTTTCTGTGATGTAGGCATGGTACTTGCAATTTGCTATCCCGCAGTACTAACTAGAATTGCTGAAGCTTAGCAGCTAGGTGTAATGGTCACAGATACCGTGAGCTCTCTGAAACAAATATTTCCTTACGGTAGCCAGTTGTATAGGATGGTGATAATTGATGGTGTGATGGTGATGGTGTAAAAACAAGAGTAAACGCGTCATAAATCATGTTAACGTGGTTTTGTTTAAAAAACTATCGTAAGTTAGAAAAATACACTCATTTTTGAGCAGTATGGTGTGCTATTTAATCGTACCTATCTACTAAACTTACGAAAATTTCAATTGGAATGAAAAAATCGTTATAAAAATATTCTGCGCACAGATTCCAGTGGCTCCTTCATTTGATAACTTTTTATTACCTATCTAATGACAAACTTTTGCGACACAAAGGCCTTACGGCTTTCGCTCCAACCACAACACCATCAAGCTTGACTATCTGAAGATAATTTGCAGTCTTTAAAAATTATATTTCCAATATCTACGCTTTTTAAACACCCTGTACCCATCTCAGTTTCAGTAACACGTCCCAATTGCGTTATCAGTGTAATATCTCACGGTATCTAGGAGTAAACTGAATGCGTGGATGCTGACCTCATTATAGACTACATAGCAAATAGTGTCGAAATATGCAACGTATAGGTAATTCTTTCTTGTAATTTAACCTACCTACCTACTTTGATAATGCTTTGTTATAATTTAACCTGAAAATAAATAGTCTTTCTTGTTTTCAGAGTAGAATAACACAGACCCTTCGCACTTAAAAGGCGCTGATGATACACCACCCGTAGAACATAGAGTTGACAACGATGTCTTTAGAACTATTGTATTTTACTACGATCCGATCTCCAACTAGTGTTGCCGATCGATAGTGGACTATCGTTAAATAATCGATAGGGGATAGATAGCAGGACTATCGATCGTAGTATTGACAATATCGATATTATTGTTGCCCGTAAATAACAAACTACCTATTGATAGTATCGATACTATCTATGTTCTTCGTAACAATACTATCGATAGTATCGACATTATCGATTGTTTTATATTATCGATTGTCGTTAATTTTGCAATAGTATCTATCTATCGATAGAATCGATAGGCCTTTCGATAGCACGATATTTTTCAGATGAAAAATTCGATAGAAATACTCTCGATAGTTTGGCAACACTATCTCCAACTCGCCTGTCTGCGTGAATATCATAATATTCACGCAAACCCCCCTATTTTTTGGGAGAGGCCTCCGTCTAGCAGTGGACGTCTTTTGGCTGAGATGATTATAGAGAAAGATCCTTATGGAATTTTACGTAAACATCACTATGTTGGACGTATTATTTATAAGATAAATTAAAAGTAATAAACCTTTCTTAATAACAACCTCTTATTTAATACTAGCGGACCCGGCAGACATTATTTTGCCAAAGGCCAAATACGCCTACAAAATATTAATGGCAATACATGTCGGATGTATGGATGGACGTTAAGTCAAACTACTACATTTATTTTTTCCCAATTGATATCGAATTTCATAGCTTTATAAGTTGCTGAAAATAAGTTGTAGTTATTAATTGTAGGTTTATCTGTTGTTGACTGAAAAGGATTTGTTTAATTAGGTAAGGTCATATTTAACTACTTCAATTATTAAGTACTTCTTCGCCTTCAATTTATAAAAATAGCACTTAACCCTACAATTGCAAAACTTCTGCCAGGTGAAATTTTTTATTATTAATAATTTATTTCAGATAACTAAACCTATGATTTTTACATAATGAATGTGTTAGTAACGATTTAACTGGATGGTTATATTTAAGATATTTACTTCATGAACTTATGTGATTATGTATGATGGATTAATGATCATCAGTCGTGAGATAATAATGATGTACTCGTATAAGACCTCTGCAAGATTTCAAGAAAAAGCAATAACTCAGTTTAACATTCGGCAAAAAACTACTAAGGTTTACCTTTTTCGACGTCTCCTCGAAAAAGGTTAAGGAAAAAGGATAACGTCCTCGCGAGGCCGTTATCTCACGAAAGGAGGCCGCTGGGAGGGGACGCAAAGAGGGTGCTAAGGCAGCTTTCTTAAGCCGCAGGTGAGGGGGCAGGAGAAGGAGGCGCTACGCGCAGCTTGTTCCTCATGTTGTTTTTGGTGATGAATTTGTAAGTGAAATAAACCATTATTAATGGATTACTTTATTGCATTTTATTTTGACAAACGATACACAGTACGCACAATCTATTGTAGCCATCTTTTTTAATATTTTGGAGGGATCTAATGCTCTTTGGGAGGGATAAAAGCGAAGTGTCATTCAGTTGACTATAGACTATAAAACTCAACGTAGACATATCAAGGCAAAGGGTATGGAACTAATTTAACATCCAACACCTCAGCCTTGTCAGCAGGCTGTGCTAAGGGGTCAGGGTTATCGAACGACACCAGGACATCCCCGACGACGTCCGAGGGTTTGACTCCCGAATAACGTAAAGGGGGGGGACGGGCTGCTGAAGAGGATGTAAAACGGCGGCCGTAGGCCAACCGTCATGGTCAAAGATGAGTGCTAAGTGCTAAGGTATGTCGCAGTGGTGTTTTAGTTAGGGTATGCCCCACTGATGCTAAGCCCCGGCGGATCGAATCCGTAAGGGATCTATTAACTGCAACAAAAAAATGTCATCATTTATCACACACTTATTGTTTTTCAATAAGATCTGTCATTATTTTTACATTTGAGTGTACACCTAACATTATCACCATATAAAAAAAAATATTAGTGTCTGTGTAATGTGACATAAGCTATCATCGGGGATAGTTTTATGTCGATCGCTTCTTAACATTCATATTTGCACAGGCATATACAGTACTAATCTCGTCGTTAGTCTTAGTTCGTAAAAGCAGCCCTCCTTAGTTTTCTTGTTAACCACTTATCAGTCCACGGTAGCAATTGCTATCGATAGCCAAAGCCCCTCGTCAGTCCCTGGTAGCAATTGCTACCATATTCAAATTTCCGCATGGCCTGCTGTTTTTCAGTTGGATCTCTGTAATTTTTCAGTTACAGAGATCGAAATATTTTGTGGTGGTTTCTTTATTTTATCGGCTTTACGATAATATTTTTTGTTTGGTCCTAGCTTCATTATATAGCGAGAAAATGGCATTTTTATCTAAGAGTCCAACATTTTTATTTACATTTCGCTCAGCATTGGAACTGTTGAGAGGGGTGTGGAGCGCTGTAGCGGACTGACAAGTGGTAAAAATGATTTTATCGCATATTAATTGTTCGCGAACATACAAGAGAGTTGACAAGTGAAACAAAACAAAGAAAGGTTGCTTTTCACGCCCTATTAAGATGCCCACAGTGGTTTCATTAAAGCCTCACACCTAGAAGCAATTTCACTATTCATTTATCATCCATTGATTATTTATTATTCACAAAGGAGCTCTTATCATCATGCATCAAATTTAGAAAATTAAATTATTGAAGGCGAAGCTGTATCTACGACGTACCCTATGCTTTATCATAGGGGAAAATTGAACAAAAAAAGGGTTTTTTTATTTCTTTTGCTGTTTAATTTAGTGTAGTGGTTATTATTAATGTTTAATTGTGGTGGCTTATTGACCACTGAGTGTTTCTGAATATGTAAGTAAAACAAAACAGTGGAAGGTGTATTTTCGCGCTCTTTCAATAAGTCCACGAGGTTTCAGTAAAACCCCACACCTTTACTGAAACCTAGGGGTAAGGATTTTATCACTATTCTTTCATGGTCCATTGATAATCTATAATTCATAAATCAACTCTCATCATCATTCATCATGATTTAAGAAAAGAAATAACTAAAGGCTAGTCTGTATGGGCTTTGTACCCTTTCCTTCCGTTCCCTTATGGAAACACTTAACTTAATATTTTTGGTCTGTTGCGGAGTTTGTCAAAAGTCTAGTCAGTGAAAGGCTGTATGGGTTAGTACCTTTGCCTGCCTTTTGGCGAATCTAATAACAACAACATCTAATCAGTGACATCTGGAAAAATCTTTTTAGCATTTTTCTTTCATTCGCGGAACGCAGCGAGTGTGAAGTACGTTGAATAAGATTTTAATTTTATGTATTAAAGTTCTTTAGTTAGTAATAACGAAAATAATAATATTGTCTTATAAATATTTCTAAAGCTCGTTTCGTTAATAACCGCTTTAATTTAGTAGTCATAGGTTATGTAAAGTGCATAATTTTCGCTCATCGATAACTTACTTTTCTGTGAAAACGTGTGTGTTAACTTATGTTTGAATGTGATTTTATTATTATTTTCTATTTCAGCCCACAGACTGGTTCAAGACACTATGAAAACGACACAAATTGCCAAGTACGCCCTCAGACTCACATATTCGCAAGTAAGTAATGTATTTTGTAACCAAAAATCTAATTTTAATTAGCGCCCCTTTATTCTATTTATTTTTAAATTATGAATCTTTTTCTGATTATAAACAATCGATAAGTAATTTATTATCATACTACCCCTTGAAACGCGATAACTACCATTTAATAACATTATGTAATATGTCTATAAAGCAACTTAGGACACCTGTGAACCCAAAAGTGTGCCAATAAATTTTAATGATGAATAAAAAGGAAGGATGAAGTAGAAAAACATTTGATTCACTTCATATTTAATTTAGTTTTTGTTTTCGTCCATTTGATTGTCTTTGCGTATTTCGTCATTCTATCGATTTCGGAAGAATTTAATTTCAAATTTTTTATTTTATAACAAAGCAACATTAGACCTGCATTGTACCTAATTTTATTTAAATGTAAATGACTATTGTAAGAAAAGCTCTTTTTGTTTGATATCATATACAAAAGAGTATTTATTTTACATCTAACTGGTCTTAAATATATAATATTGAATAAGCATTAGTATTGGCAAACATATAATCTCATTTTGATAATTTTATTTTACCACTTGCAATTATTTATGACACAACACTAAAATAAAACAAAATATTCACCTACAAGTGTGCCAAAATAGCGCTTTTTCAGCATGTGTCAATATTTAAACAGGCTGATTTTCAACCAGACTCCTTTTTCTTTTATTTTACACTAGCTACCCTGGTGTCTGTTATTATTATTATAATTAAAATGAAAGCTACCCTATGTCCTAGATAGGAACAAATCCAGCAAAATGAAAAAAAAACATCAAGATCGGTTAAGTAGTTTCTTATTTCATGGTGGTCAAACTCTGTGTCAGAGAATGTTTATATATATATATTTGGAAGCCGATAGTGTTGTATCCATAGTTATTTTATAAACTAATAGTTCTGGTTTGTTGTGATTGGTATAGTTTTAAATTGTCTGGAATTAATTATTTACTGTCAAGCTATTATTGGCTTCACTGTGGGGAAATTGACCTTTCATATATGGAAACAACAGAAAATGGGTTATACCCACTATGCAAGTGCAATGTGGAGTTATGGATATTAACAACCGATAATGCATGCTTTTATAGAAAATGTACAACGATAAACACGACACAATGCCGTAAGCACAAAGGCATGTTTGGCTTGCAATTGCGGATGTAAAGCAACTTAGCTCAACAGGTGGACTGAGCAGTCTCCAATTGTTATTAAACTGCATGGTCGTTTTTTATGGCCTGATCTTTCTAAGATATTTTACTTAACAGCTCAAAACTCATGCAGAAAGTAACTTGTTAAATGACTTATTGATGATGCACGAAAAAAGTGTTCTATTGAGCCTTAACTAAACTTTTAGTAACAAAACAGAGAGCCCTCGAAGGACTTCAGAGTGAAAATGAAAATAACTTTATTCAAATGCACTTAAAAATAAGTAGTTTTGAATCGTCCAACATTTTTACCTACCACCCATTCAGGACGTCTTTCAACTGACAAGAAGAATGGGCGCAAGAAACTCGTCAGCTTTAACAGAAGTAACGACATTTACAATATAATGCGTCGTCACCATACACAATCCACAAAAAAAAAACAAAATTATTTTGTTATGACAATACTAATAGTGTTATGATATCATTATTTCGTTGATTACAACAAAGTCAACAAGTATCTGTACTTACTTAAAGTAAGTATCCCGGTTAGACCGGTTAATACTCAGATATTGATGAAATACTGTGTAACCATTGTTCCATCAATATTTAATCATTCTATAGTCAATAGTTGTTTATTCCTTATTACAACTTTATAAGTAAATGATATTAGAATGAATCCTCCTTGGTATGCTTTACAGTATATGTAATGGTTTTCCAGATATAATAATAGTACTTAATTATGCTGTTAGAATCCATTAAATATTGATCAACATTTTCATTATGTTTATCCACTAATAATTCAATTGCCTTAATTAAATAATGATGTCACAGTCCAATATTTACTTATGTTTTCTTAAAATAAAGAATATTAATATTGTCATTAACCCCACATGATAAGTTAAACGCTTCTGTTACGAATGGGTCCATGTATAAGGCTAAAACAGCAGCTTTTGCAATAACCAAATTTTCTAGAACTAGTGGGTATTCAAGAGGGCTTGAATAGCTACTAGAATGTTAAATTATACATGTTGACATGTCTCCAAAAAGTTCTAGAAAATTAGGTCGTTGCAAAAAGCTGCTGTTTTTCTGCTGCCAGTTTCAGCCTCATGGTCCATGTCTGTAATATATCGGCGAGGATCACTCTTGGTTCACTGAAAATTTAATATGAAACAGGTCTAAGATGGTCTACAGTTACCTTATTGAAAAAATAATTATTACCTAGAGTATTTCTTCAATTATCTCAACTGTTTCCAATATTGAATAAAATATTACCACTACAAATAGGACCAAAATAGTTTCATTGCCTACATGTTTTGAGATGACACTGGAAATAACAGTGGTTGCCTAATGTCTGAAACAGATTAATTTACTCACTGATGAATGAGAAGCTGGCTCAATTAACGCCTTTTGTCTATAACAGTAGAAATTTAGCAATTTGTAAATGCTGGTTATCGATTGGGTGACCAAAAATATATAAGCTTATTTGATGCTTTAACTTATGAGACAATAAAGGAAATTTACAAAAATAAAGTATGTATCGAATAGTAATAAATTAGTCGCATTCGCATCTTAGCCGCATTGTGCAAGTTGGTGCATTATTCGGAAGGCTAAAAGCCGTTTCTGTCGGCTGCATCTGCAGTAGTTAACACCAACATATCCCCCCACTGGGCTACTGTTGGAAAAAATCGATTAATCGATTGATTGATACCCGAAATGACTCAGTCGTGGCGCTATGTAGTACCGATAATGTAGGTACTTTTAATAGTGACATTCCTCATAAAGAAAGTATCGATAACATCGATAGTATGAGTGATTTGGTGCCCTTCAATAGGCTATCGATACCTGCCGTGACTGCCGCAAGCTGACCCACTAAACTATGTTTATCTTAATATATATAATTCTTCTGTGAGTGTGTATGTCACTGAACTCCTCCTAAACGGCTGGACCGATTTGAATGATTTTTTTTGTGTGTGTTCAAGGGGACCTGAGAATGGTTTAGATTCACAAATGGTTTAAATCGCCCGGCAGATGGCGCTGCAGTCGGCACAGCAACGCGTGGCCGGGTCAACTAGTGTCACCGTAAATATGTAAATACCGTTAGATTATAATCTATCTCGCGAGATTGAAAACTATCGAAAGATTGTAAATCGTAACATACTGTTTACACTTTAACGCTTATATTATATTATAAAATATCTAACCTAACCTTACCTTATGGTTAGGTTAGGTTTATCATATATCATATATCGCATATTTTATCTACCGAAAAATGTGCGTTAAACTGTAAGGAGTATGTTACGGTTCACAATCTTTCGATAGTTTACAATCTCGTGGGATAGGTATTAATGTAACGGTGTATACAATTTTACGGTGACATATACACGTTCATCATCATCATCATCATCATGTGTATACAATTTTACGGTGACATATACACGTTATTGCTCGTCAATATACGTCTCAGAGGTTTTAGTTTTGGGTAAACCCCTGCCTACGCTTCATGTGCAATAGCAGGGAAAGTCCCACATATTTATTTATTTATTTAAACTTTGTTGCACACAAAAAATATGTACAAATGGCGGACTTAATGCCATTAGGCATTACGGTCGGCGGGTCGAATCCGTGAAGGATTTCCCTTGTGTCAAAAAAAGTCTATCGATAGACAATCGATATTCGGATAAGCCTACACTGGGCTCGTGTGATAGATTGTGACCCATTCTCTCTACAGTGTTGTCATCAATAGAGAAGGCATGTGTTTGGACACTGTGTGGATGATCGGTAATTGGTAACTATAAAAAGCCTAGCTTCGTTCATTTGTTTGTTTTGTTGACAACCGTTTGGTGCAACGGTAGTGACCTAACTTTCTTACCGACGGTCGGTGGTTCGAGTCCCGGAAGGGGCAGATGTTTTTAAGATTAAAACAAGCATTATTTATTAAGGATCATATATGTATAACTATCCGTTACCTTAGTATCCTGACAGTGCTTGCTTGCCGCTTGGTGCAACAGTAGGGAGCCTACCTTCTGCGCCAAAGGTCCGGGGTGCGAATCCCGGTAGGGGCATATACTTGTGTGATGAACGTAACCATTTGTTCCCGAGTCATGCTCGTTAATTAAGTATTCATTAAGTTATTATTATTTAGTACAAGCTTGGCTTAGTTTAGGACTGAATAATTGTTCTGAGTTATCCGGAATTTATTATTATACTAGCGGCCGCCCGCGACTTAGTCCGCGTGGAACATTGCAACATTACTTTATTTTTCTAAAATAAAAGTAGCCTAAGTAACTTCTTATTATATCAGCTACCTGCCAAAAAAAGTCCCGTCAAAATGCGTCCAGCCATTTCAGAGATTAGTCGGTACAAACAGACAGACAGACACAAATTGTAAAAAATGTTATTTTAGTTTATATACCTATCGTATATATTCATATGTTTGTAGTAAAAAACGGTTATTTCAATATAACAAACAGACTCCAATTTTATTTATATGCATAGATAAGGTTTTATAGACAACCCTATTTCCGCACGCTTGCATCGACGTGATTTTCTGTCGCATCACTCACATGCCTGCAACGTGAGTTCGCGACTAAACGGATCTAATAAGCAGCAATACAGATATAGTCTCGTGACGGGATTCTAACCAACTACATGAATAATCCTCCATGCTTTACTGAAATAAATATAGCGACTGTTTCCTATACAGTCAATTTATGAAATAAAGTGTCAAAATAGTTGGTAACAATGGAACTTAAAGCTCGGTTAGTGGATGATATTAAACCATTTAGTGCCATACATATTTTACCAATATATGCTAAAAATGCCAGTAAAAATGTGCATTTTTTAGATAATTTATATGAACAAGAGTTATATGAAAGATGTTTATATAAAAATATGCGATCGAAGATAATTAGAATGCAATAGAATTTATAAAAATACGAACACGGTAACACGGCCGTCACTTGCACGCGCCAAAAGTGAATTGTCAAAAGGAGCGCTATCGCGACGCTGGCATTTTTCACAACTAGCGAGAGCAGCGCCACGGCGCTCCTTGGCACTAAAAGGATTGATAAATCAAATTATTACAAAAGCCCTTAACGTATTTACGACATATAAGTATGCAATTATATCAAATTACTCAAACTACTATTACCGAAACAACTTATTTTCTATGTATCAAAAAGTCAGCAGGTATAAGATATGACACGCTATGTTACGCACGCAGCAAACTGACTTCGTGTGTATTACAGCTACCGAACATAGGTTCGGTATCATATAGATGCATTTATTGATTGACATGTGCGTTGTGAAATTGTCACAATTATCGAAAACAATTATCGATTTGAACTTCAATAAATCCGTAATGGAGAAATATTATGATAGCGTTAGTACTATATTTAAAGTAAGGGAATTAAAAATAGAATCAACCAAGACCTCCTAACTGAAATTCGTCGAGAAATTCACTTTTTTGTCATTTCGAATTGAAATTTCGTTATTTGCATGTTTTTTTATGAAATTTCCTAAACGTATTTTCAGTTGCAAGCGCATCAAGTTAAAAAATAAATAAACAATTTTTTGCCAATTTTTAACTTGTCAAGAAACTAAACGGTTTTTTTCAGCTTGTGTATTATTTTGAATTTAGCAGTTAGGTGTTATTGGCACATTGCCGTCGATATATTATTGACATTTTTTTTTAATTCATCTGAGTCTGAGAAATCTATTTAAGTTCACATCACATTTCGAAACACATGTTAGTTGACCTATCCTAGATCGACGCACTACAAAATCGCTTATTACAGTGGATCCCCGGTAGTCCGACAAACATTTTGCAGGGCAGTGTCGAACAATCGAATTTGTCGGATTATAAAGTACTGCCTAAGACCCCCTATAGTCCGATTTTTTTCACAAAAGAGTACCTTGTAATCCGACAAATTACAGATCCAATAAATTTAGTAAATTAAACAACACAACAGAAAGATTACGTTTTATTATAAAAGTAACGTCATTAATGCTATAGAATTTACAAAAAAATATGCAATAACTTTACATTAGGAAATAATTGTGTACAAACAAATGTACATATGTACTAAAATATCATATGTATAATATAATACCGTACGCACAATAGTGATGGTGCGTACAAGTTGTAACATAGACGATGTCGGATTATTGGGGGTGCCGCATTAGCCAGGGGCCGGATTACCGGGGCTCCACTGTACTTCCATATGGCTTTCGCGCTTATAAGGCGTTAAACTTTTTAATAAGCCGTAACGTTATATTTAAGATTGTTCAGCCACACGGCATAACTTATAATACTAGACGATGCAGACGCAAAGCATTAAGCTTCGCTAGCACCATAATTTGGAGCGGAGCGTTATACTAAAAAAAAAGTAAAATAAAAAAAAGAAAAGCGCGCGCTTTTTGTTTCAATGGGAAATCCCATAGTCAATGTTTTTTGTCATAACTTTTTTATTTTTGTAAAGGAGGAGGGTCAATAAGACGTGTTTTCGGCCCTTTCATTTTTGACCTAAAAATTAAAAAAAAAAAAATACTATACGGACTAAAAAATCTATTATTATTATTATATACGTTTTGCTTGTTACATTATATGTGTACAATAAAGTACCCAGATTTTGTTCTTTCTAATGCTAAAAAAACGGACTATAGTATCCATAACACAAGCGCGTAAGCTGCTTACTTTGGGCTAGTTGATAGGTGTGAATCTAAGGAGTTATTTATTATTTATTTTATTGATTAATCTCTCCTTACGAAAACATAAAGGACGTTTAATATTACAGATTCAATCAAATCATTATTTTAAGAATATACAAAGAATATACATATTTTTTACCTGGAGATACGATATATCGATGCGTATTGTATGGTCGTGTATCGATACAAAATATCGATATATCACATTGCTACGTATCGATACAGCATAATATCGATTCATGTCTCGGATCTTTAGCTAAAAATTGAGTTACGCACACCTCGTTAGATTGCCCCACTTCTTCCTTCTATTCATATCACTTGGTACACAATTTGATTTGGGTTCTTGACACGAAGGTCAATATAATATTTGTAGTAGTATTTTCTAATATCAGTCATCGTGTAATAAACAAAACAAACGAACGATGCAAGTGACTACACATCAATGAATTTGTAAGTACCTACTCCGAGAATATAAGGCGTGTCGTTTAGGTCAAATGACGTCACTCGCTGGAGCGCAGCGTGAAACGAAATTACTGTTGCAAGCTTTTTAAGTCCCATAACTTTTTCATTTGTAGATATATTGTAATGATATTTTCATATTTTATATTATATATTTCCCCGGTATTGACAGATTAAAAAAAAACGCCGTAATGATTGGAAGAGTTTGTGGTTTTCGTTAAGGGCCTTTTTTACATATTGTTTATGGAAAATAAGACCAAATTATATGACCTATGACACAATTTTTTGCTATTTAATATTCAATTAATAACAATTTGGAATTAAATTTTGGAACACCCTGTTTTTAATGATCTATTTAAAAACAATAAAAAAATTGACAGGTATTTTATGTTATTGTATTTTGTTGTTTTTAAAAAAATGAGCGTATTTAGGCAGATTCTCTTTGTAGTCCTTTGCATCTGTAAAATAAACGTCACTTTGACATGTGTCAGTTCTTATCGAAATCAGTTCACATGTAATTTTGGGAATAACTATGCCAAAAAATTTATACTATACTATTAAACATACAGTTATCTACGTGTGCCATTAAACTCGTATGTTTATTTATAATATTTATCTTAACGACTTAGATAACTTAGGGTCATACTATCTCTGTTTTATTCACGCGCTATAGTACTTGGTAAATCGTGCTCTTGATATGAAAATAAACTTTATTTGAATGCACTTAAAAGTTCTTTTGAATTATGCAGATATTTTTACCTTTAACCTCAGGATTTATAAGGGCCTTCACCTAATAAACAGCTAGGGGGCGTTAATTTAAATTGTCTACCTTATTTTCTTAGTAATAATGATCATTATATTTCTGGTATTAAGGCATTCAGCTGCTATATTTCGATATTTGAACAAATTTGTAGTAGAAGAGAGTGCTTAGAAGCTGCATATGCTTGTACCGCCATCTTCCTTTTTCCATCGGACATCCACGCGCACTGCGGGCTTCCACCCATTCTTGGTTGCTATTCCTACCCGTCGCACCACGCGCGTCTCAACATCTTCCATAATATGCACAGCAAAGGAGACAACTCGCTCCCTGCGTCTGTATTTCCGAGTACTTAAAACCCGACCGTTTGCAAAGCCAGGGTGAAAAGGCACCTTCTGGATAAGCTCTTGCCATTGTAGATTCTGTAGAAAAAAAGAAATTGTACGTGTCTCTGGAACCAAGCGAGCCGCGAAGCCACATTCTCTCCTTATCCAGGCTAATGCTCTTTCAGTTGAGCCTTGACAGACATCGAATTTTTCCAGGTTTTTCTTAAACTGAATCTCAACGCCATCTCTTCGCTAGTAACTATTATCTTTGTAAGGTCTGGCGCCGAGGAGTTAAAAGAAACACATGTTGATGGTACAATGATTAGATATTTAATAATCGATATTCAATCTTATTAGAGTATATATAGGATTACGTAGTTAATATACATATTTATAATTACTTCTACACCACACGCCCCGCGGAGGCAAAAAAAAATATTACATAGGGAGGTACATATTAGGGGTTAAAGTATGAAATTGCCGATTTGTACTGAAAATCTATATTGTTTATTTTTTAAATTTTTAACAAATTTATTTAATCAAAATAGTTGCCATTATTATCTATACATTGCTGCCATCTAATGGGAAGGTCATTAATGCCTTTGCGATAGAATTCCGACGATCTAGACTGCACAAACTGTGTGAAAGCATTTTGTACTGCCTCCTGGGAAGAAAACTTCTTGTCACGTAGATAATTGTCCAAATCACGAAAAAAATGGTAGTCCGTTGGAGCAAGGTCTGGTGAATACGGAGGATGACGAATGGTTTCTAACTGCAGTTCCTGAAGGGTCAAAATGGTTTCTCGTGCTGTGTGAGGTCTCGCGTTGTCGTGGAGCAATAATGGTGAAGATCGATTCATGAGTCGGGGCTGTTTTACTGCTAGTTTTGTCAACATGGTTCGGAGTTCGGCACAATAGACATCTGCCGTTATTGCTTGACCAGATCGGAGAAAACTATAGTGAATAACACCATGCTGAGACCACCAAACAGTTACCATTACCTTTTTATTGGTAAGTTTTGCTTTAGGACACTGTTGTGGCATTTGACCTGGGGTCAGCCATTGCATTTTTCTTTTCCGGTTATCATAAAGAATCCACTTTTCATCACATGTTACAATTCGATCCAATATTCCTTCATTTCTGTACCGGTTCAACAAGGCAACACAAGTTTCAACACGCGTTTCTTTCTGCAGATCAGTCAAATCATGAGGCACCCATTTTTCGTATTTTTTTATTTTATTGATTTGACGCAAGTGAGTCAATATTGTGGGTAAGGTAACGTTAAACCATGCCGCTAATTCCTGGGTACTTTGACTAGGATCGGCTTCCACTATCTCTCTTAATTCATCGTTATTTACCTGTGTGGGCGGTCTTCCTCGTGGCTCGTTCTTTAAGTCGAAATTTCCATCACGAAAGCGTTTAAACCAAAATCGCACGGTGCGTTCATTAGTAGACCCCTCTCCAAACGCAGCATTGATATTGCGGGCTGTTTCTGCCGCGTTAGTTCCGCGTCGGAACTCGTATTCAAAAATAACTCGAATTTTCGCAGTATCCATCTTTCTTGTCTAAATTGAATAACAAAAACAATTGAAAGTCGATATTCAAATGTTTTACATTTTTTAAAAAAAGAACATCATAGAAACCATTTAAAAAAAGTTTCATTCGAAAACCTCAAACCATGAAGATTCTATGTCAATTCAAAGAACCTATTGCAATAAAACGGCAATTTCATACTTTAACCCCTATTATTTTTTTAAACTAGGTACAAAAATTAAAAACTATTTTTACAATAAATCAAGGTTATTAAAGTATACGTTACAAATGTAATAAAGTAGCTAATTCTAGTAATGATTATACATTTTTTCTTACTATATTGTAAAGGTTATTTTGACTTATATAATTTTGTTCTATTTTTATGTACTGTTTTCTGTACACCTTTATCTAAAATTATTACATTCGGTTCACTGTCTTGTAATACCTCAAATGGTCCCACATACAAGGGATCTAACTTACTGCTTCTAGCCTCATTTTTAATCAAAACCAAATCACCTGCTTTGTAATTAATAATGTTTATATATGAGTCATAGCGTTCTTTTCTTAATTGTTTACTTACACACAAGTTGTTCCTAGCATCTAGTTGAGATTTTTGTATTCTGTACTTTAGTTCTTTAGCGTAATCGTTAAAACTATACAAAGGATCTAAACTTTCTGTTAAATTGGTAGGTATGTTACAACACTTTCCGAAAACAAGTTCATAAGGGCTATAATTAGTTTCGCTATGTACAGTAGTATTAAATGAGAAACACCAATAGGGTAACCATGATGACCAATTTTGAGCGTTATTATTTGATTGAATACGTAAAAAGGATATTAAATTTTTGTGAGTATTTTCAAGTGCACCTATAGTTTGATGATGATAGGCAGTAGATGTCTTATGGCTTATATTCAATAACTGGCAAACTTCCTTCATTACAGAAGAAATAAATTCGGTACCCCTATCTGTTATGATTTCGCGAGGTATTCCGTAACGCAAAACAAAGATACTTACAAAGGCAGAGGCGACGGTCACTGTGTCTTTAGATGAAATCGGATACGCTTCGACATACTTTGTCATATCGCACTGTAGACTTAAAATATATTTAGAATCGCTAATACTATCATTACCTAAGGGCCCTACTAAATCTAAAAATACTCGGTCGAAAGCCGATGTAGCCGTATCGGTAATTACCATCGGCTGCTTTGTGTACTTAAAGTACTTTTGTCTTTGACATTGATCGCATTTAGTAACAAAATCTGTCACGTCCTTCTCTATGCCTGGCCAGAAAAATCGTCTCTTAATATTTTTCACCATACGCCTAATACCGGCATGTGCGCTAGTTGGCAATATGTGATAGTCGTTTAATATAACACGAATCGTGTCCCTGTCTGTTATCCTCTTAACTCCTTTTATAATATGCAAGCGCGGACCGGTCCATTGAGGAGTTCTATTTATAGAATGAATTAATTCTTTTACAATTGTGTATCTGTCTTCATTAAGGATAACATATAACTCGTCTATATTTACTTTATGACAAAATAAACTCAACTCCCTCGCAAAGGCATCTCGTGCGCAGTGTGATTGGGCTGTTGGTTTAACACAAATAAAAGACTTTGATTTTATATACGCGAAAAAGTAATTTTCACTATCAAAGCTATTTTTTAGTTGTTGGAACTGAGTCTCATTTAAAAATACTAATTCGGTGTAATTTTTCGGTAGTTTAAGCATCTCTACGACTCTTGGGTGATCAGACCAACAGTCGCTAGTGACCTTATTCTCCGAAACTTTACCCAAATGCGTTTCTTTTTTCTTTGTTTGTGCCCTAGTCATAACTGACACAATATTTTCATGCATACCTTTCAACTCTTCACTACTAATGCATACCCTGGACAATGCATCTGCAGCTACATTATCCTTTCCTTTCACATACAATACATCGAAGTCATACTCCT
Organism: Calamotropha paludella; assembly: GCA_927399485.1. Classification (NCBI taxonomy): domain Eukaryota; kingdom Metazoa; phylum Arthropoda; class Insecta; order Lepidoptera; family Crambidae; genus Calamotropha; species Calamotropha paludella. The sequence continues at coordinate 6,542,430 of OV656830.1, read as the reverse complement.
CTAATAGTAACCTTAGTTTCATTAACCTACTCGACGGATTTGATAAATTAAACAAATAAACAAGAGGTTTGTGATCGGTTTCGACTGTAAATCTTTTTCCGTACAGATACGGCCTAAAGTATTTAACCGCCCATGTTATAGCCAATAACTCTTTTTCTATTGTTGGATAATTTTTCTCTGCTTTATTTAACGTCCTACTTGCGAAAGCCACCGGCCTACGATCTCCGTTGTTAAGTACCGCGCCGATCGCAAAACCAGACGCATCCGTTTGCAAAATAAATTTGTTGTCGCTGCTAAAATTTGGATACTGCAATAATTTAGGTGAAACTAATTGATTTTTTAATTTTATAAATGCTTTTTGACAATCATCCGTCCATTCAAACTTCGCATACTTTCTACACAACGCATTAAGTGGTAAGGTAATCTCCGCAAACCCGGGAATAAACTTTCGATAATAGTTTGCAAACGCGACAAATCTCCTAACCTCGTCTGAGTTTTTGGGAACTGGATATTGGTTTATTGCTTTAGTTTTTTCTGGATCCGGTACTATACCTTTCGCTGACACAACATGACCCAAGTATAGAACTTCTTTTCTGAGAAACTTGCACTTGGCAGGGTTAAGTTTTAAATTTACTTTTCTGAGCCTAGATAATATGTCTATAAGATTTTTATTATGGCTAGATAAACTTCGTCCGAAACAGAGAATATCATCTAAATAAATTAGGCATTTTTCATAATTTAAGCCTGCCATTGCTATAGTCATTGCTCGAGAGAAAATACTAGGAGAAGTCTTCAACCCCATGGGTAATCTAGTTAGTTGGTACTGTCCCGTGGACGTTGTAAAGGCTGTGAACTTCCTACTGTTAGGATCCAAATTTAATTGAAAGTAAGATTGTGACAAATCAAGATGACTGAAATACATAGCACCTGAAAGTGAATCAAGTATATCTGCGATATTTGGAAGTGGAAATTTATCATCTAAAATTCGTTCATTTAATTTTCGAAAATCAATAACCAAACGCCAAGTTTTAGAACCATCTGACTTTTTCGGAACTAACAAAACGGGGCTCGACCACTCACTGCAGGAAGGTTCAATAATATTTTCGGATAATAATTTATTTACTTGATTCGTAATTTCACCTTTTTGTGTGCATGGTAATCTATAGGGTCTTGTGTACGCTGGTACAGCGTCAGGTTTTAATTTAATCTCTGGTTGGTAAATATTACATACTGACAACTTATCCCCTGGTAAATAAAATATGTCTGAAAATTTAGCACATATATTTTGCACAGATCGCCTTTCTTCCGTATTTAAATGAGAAAAATCTAAAAATGAAAACATTTTCCGTACCCGTTCGCTGTCAATAGATTCATTCTTATTAAAAGTACATACATAATAGCTATCCAAATCTTCTATCTCATGCGAAAAATAACTCAAAGTGACTTGTTCTTCACGTGAGTTTAAAATTTGAATAGGTATTTTTCCTTCTTTAGCCTTACATATACCGCCTGCTAAATAAACACCTTCACACAACTCTTTCGATCGAATAATACAATCCTCACTCATACGGGAATCTATATAAAAAATCTTCTCACATCGTGGTGGTACGGTCAAATAATTATTTCCGTGAAATGAGCCCAATTCTAAGGGTAAAGTTATTTTAAAATCATTTCTACCATAAGTCATAGAAACCGTATTTACTTCGTAATTTACAATGCATTTGTATTTTTGCAAATAGTCTTGTCCAATTATGCCATCATGCAAACAAGACATATTTCTTAATATATAAAACTTGTGTACAAATTCTTTTCCTTTTGTGGAGAGCTTTAAGTACACATAGCCTTCGCTGTTTAGGCTGCCGCCAATTCCTTTTATGCTAATGTTATCGTTAATGATCGGTATCTGTAATTCAATAATGGATTCATATTTTACTGCAGATAATGATGCGCCAGTATCTATGAGCCACCTTTTATTTACGTTGCCTAAACTTAATTTTACATGATTACTACTATTACACGAAAAAATGCATTTATGAACGAAAAAAATCAGTTTCGGCAGAACGGGTCTCAGTTTCGGCAGGACGCGTCTCAGTTTCGGCATCCCTGTTATCTAAGTTTGCAGCTAAATAATTAATAGATTTATTATAACTATGTCGATTGTAATGTCTCCAAAAGTATCTACCCCTTTCTGGATAAACACGGTGAGATGAACGACCTCGAACGTCGCTCGTGCCGCCCCGCGCCGATGCGCTGCCGCGATAAACATTTTGAGTATTATGATTATACGAAGTAGGTCGGCTGCCTCTGAAATGCATATAGCCCCGACCACGACCTGTAAATTGTTGATTATAGTTACCTGACTTTCCTCGGCGGGCCATGAAGACAGACCCTTCCGATGAAGCTCGAGAGGTAGACAATTCCTCGTCCTTGGCTGCTCGGATGACATCTTTCAAAGACGTGTAGTTACGCGCTGTTAAAATAATTCTTAAACTAGGGTTTCTAAGACCGTCAATAAAACTTTTTATATTCAACTTTTCGTTGATCGGCTTCAATACACTAAAAGCGGTGCTATTGCCTTCGGCTTGCGATATTGTTAAGTCAGTAAATAATTGTTCAAGCCTTTTACCATAATCTTCAATACTATTAGTGCCCTGACTTTCTCTCATTAATTGTGAATGAATAGCGTTACTAGACTTTTTTGTCAGTAAGTGTTCCCTCATATCAGACAGAAGTTGCTGACATGACGAGTAAGACTGGGAAAGACGCAGTTTTGCACTTTCCGATAGCCGCGTTTTCATTATAAATTTTATCAAAACATTTTCACTGTCCTTATCAATAATCGAACTATAGAGCTCAATAGAATCTATTAATTTTTTGGTAATATCCTCGTCTCCGTTCATGACGGGCAAGAGAGAAACCGCCGTTTTTAAATCAAACTTTTCCATGGTGTTTCGCTTTTCAATACTACTGTTGTTATAAAAATCGACAATTTGAGCGTACAGGGTTTCTATTCGTATACAAATTTCTTTGACCTTCACTATTATACAACTCTCAAGTTCACCTTCGCGTATTTTATTATCTAAGATATCAGCACATTTCAAATATTTATTATATAGTAATGTTGCATCATTTAATGTTTTTTCTAAGATATTTTTTGTTCTTCGCGATTTATTTAACTTAAATGTATTTTCCTTTAACCTGTTTATTTGTTCGTATACTTCATTAATATCGTGCAACATTACACTAAATTACTAATATATTTAGATAAATATAAGTGTATAACTATTGCAGTAGTACAAAATAAATGCGATTAACATACTGGTCATACTACACTAGAAAATACAAGTTGCAAAAAAAAAAATTAAAACTACATACCACACGTGCACAACACTTTAAACACCAAAAGTTTCCACTTAATATGTCTCCTCCTTAGTTGCATCCATAGCCCTGGTAGGGAGAGCGTCTCCTCCTCGACGTCCACGACCGAAAGAGGACCAGGGGTTTCGCGCCAAGTGGTTAGATAATTCACGCCGTATTGTCCTCTTATGACACCTGTAGTACAGCTTGTATACACCGTACATCAACACTAGCAGCACCAGTAACAGAATCACGCCCAGCAGTATGGTAGTCGCGGATGCGTGGAACTTCAACTCGTTGAAAGAAACGTGGGCGTCATTTTTCCCGAATTGTGCTAAAACGATGTTGTTGTCATCTTTATCCTTGGTTTGTTGTCCACCCATTTTATTTTGTTACAAAAAAATTAATAATGTAATTATTACAAAGATCACCCACAGGCGACGAAATCGTACTTTGGACTGTCCCCATAATTAACGCCGGTCTTATAATTTGATACTATATCAAACACTCGCGTTGCGAACTGGCAGGGTCGCCATGTAAGGTCTGGCGCCGAGGAGTTAAAAGAAACACATGTTGATGGTACAATGATTAGATATTTAATAATCGATATTCAATCTTATTAGAGTATATATAGGATTACGTAGTTAATATACATATTTATAATTACTTCTACACCACATCTTCAACATCGAAACTGATAAATACTTATACAAGTATTAAATAATCGATAAAGAAAAAACTTTAAGCAAATTAATGAAGCAAATTTATCTAGAAAAACAAACTCGTGTCTGGAGTGGGTTAAAGATCATATCACGGACAGAATCTGACAAAAACATTTTTTTTATACTAGTCGTTCTCATGATGGATTATTGACGGAAATATTAACGCCAGCCACGATTACAATGGATTTTATTGATACACGGTCGAACACAATCACAGCTGGCAAAACAGAGGTAGATAGAGAGTTGACAGGAGTATTATTTTAGACCCAAGTAGCGGCCCGTCCCGGCTTGTACGGGTGGACAACATTCTTTAATTTTTTTCTAGTATTAAATATGTTTTCCTTTAGCGCCATCTAGCTTCCGGTAGACGAACTACTTGCGGTTAACGGTTTGCTATGGTAACGTTATTGATACAATGGAAAAAGAGCGGACAGACAAACACACAAACCGCTGTGATTTTAGATTAAAGATTTATTATGTATGTTTACAAAGCAATTTATAAGTTAGTATGCTTAAAGACCCATTCTCGGTGTCAAATACTACTTACAATCTTATGGTTGTGTTTATAAACACAGCTCTAATATCTTACGGATGAAGATACAATAGGAGAATAAACCACAATACCCGTCAATGCTGATCTTTTAATACTATCATCTGTAAATTTTTGGTTAAGGTTCCTATGGCAAGCCATTGCGAAAGATGCTTAACCTGCGTAATCTTAAGCCGAATGCACTTGCCACTTGGGTTTATGGTTTCTTGACCTTTTTATTTCTCGAGGCTCGAAAATGCTCAGCCAGGATTTGTAGTTTCTTGAGAAATGTTAAAATGTTTACTAAAACACTAAGTTTTTTTTATAAAATTTTCCTTTTTCAAACTAAACTGGCAGGGAGATCAATTAAATCAATTATTAATATTTAAATAACTGTAAATATTGTTTGTCGAAACAAACATTCCGCTGCCAACTTAAACACAAAATGCTTTGATCATTTAAACTAATGTTAATAACATCACAGTATTTCGATTTAATGATAATAAACTTTTAAAACTATTTTCAATTTGCGCAAAGTAAACTAATCCCGCAAAATAATCAACAAAGAAATCAAATTTTAATTCAATATTGCTGATAAATGACGTCGATAACGATAGCAAATATTACCTAGCAACTAAACCAAAGGAGGCCTGTCTCTTAAGGCCATTTTCAATAACCTATCCTCAATAAAATGAAGAAAGAAAGAAACATTTATTTGTACTCAAACACACAAGAACGAAAATTGTATATATCACCGTAAAATAGTAAATACCGTTAGATTATAATCTATCTCGTGATATTGTAAACTGTCGAAAGATTGTGAACCGTAACATAGAGCTTACAATTTAACGCATTATTTTTCGATAGATTGTAATCTTTCGAAGTGAAACTATTTAATCACAATCTATCGCACGTTGAATTGTCAACTGTACGGTTGGTCTTGCAATAAGCCCTTCTGTGTCAATTGAGCTAGGTTAGTTTAAATTTATATTAGACAACACACATTGTCATTTCACAATTTGGCGGTGTCACTTCGAAATTGTAAGCACTATGTTACGGTTCACAATCTTTCGACAGTTTACAATCTCGCGAGATAGATTATAATCTAACAGTAATTACAATTTTACGGTGACATATATATAAATAAAAAGAATAACAAATATGAAAGAAATCAACAATACAACTTTTTATTATAAACCATAAAAAATATACACAAAAAAGCAAAGAAAGATATATTAAAAAAACTAATAAGGTGTTTTTTAGGCCAAAAGGTCTGTTTCAGCATAAAACTCTGCGTCGTTCGGAACACAGAGGCGCTGTTGTTCTGACAGGGCCCTAGAGTAGACGCCACCAACCATAAGAGTTAGGTAATGTTATTTCCCCATTATTGAACGACTGTTAATGCGAAAACGCATACGGTATTTATTTCTCGAGTTCTCGAGGCGTTGAGTTTCTTTTCCTGTTTCATCTCGAGCAGAAATCCCACTGCGCCATGAAGCTCCTTAAAGAAAACTATATGATTACAATACAAATAGGAGGAAAATTGTTTAAGCGACTCATTACTTTCCGTGCATCTTAGTTAACTTGTCAATCAACTGTCATATACTAGACAGACCTTGAGATACAAGACGCTTAAAATCTGACTGTCTAAAAAACCTTGAGTGGGAACAGTGAATGCCGGTCGTTGCTAGGCGGAATTCTTTTAACACAGCGGTACGAGGGCGTAAAAAAAAACTGCCCAGTTTTTTTTATTAATTTAAATATAAGACAACGTACTTGTGTACGTTGTCGTATAAAGGAGTAAAATTAAAAATAAACAATGGTGTTACGACACTCAGTGCTCGAGCCAATACAGAAAACTTGTATTCTACATTGACCCGATCAGGAATCGAACCCGAGACCTCGGAGTGACTTTACCATTGAAACTTGTATGCGAGCCACTCGACCGCTGAGGTCGTCATGAAATTAAATTGTTCTCATTTGCTGTTTCTATAGATTCATTTAAAAATATAGTAGAAATAATGTAAACCTTATTTTTGTTTTTTTCCTTAGACTCTATCAGAGGAGCAAAAAAATTAGTCAAAATGGCATTTCAATTACTAAGACTGAGGGACAAAACGTGATTCTTCCTAATGATCAGCATATCATTAAAAATGTATAAAACACGTAATAATTTAACATGACACAGTTAAATAATTTCAATATTTAAAGCAATTAATTACTCAAATTATAACTTTTTTTTTTCGGGATTACTTGATTATTCTTTTTTACTCAAGATATTATTATTTTTGTTCATGGCAAAACACTGTTTTGCGAGAATAGAATAGCAACGGACTAAAAACTTTTGATTTTATACAATAAGGTTTTCAAATTTCTAATTAAATCTTTTATCGCCTACCAAAAAATGTAATTGTATCTCTTTCGAGCGAACGGTGGCGCGATATCTGCGTTGCGTCGCTGTTCACCATAAAATATCAAAGATCGCATATTTAGTTCAATTTTACAGATTTTTGAGATAGGTCGATATTCTCGCAAACCATTGAAAATTAGTCAAATCTATATAAATTCTTATATTTATTTAAATGTAGCAGGCATATTTGACTACCAACAAACTACCCGCATTCATACCGGAAGTAGGAACCGTAATACCGTATGAAACAAATGTCAACCTTGTTAACTCAAAATAAGCGCGGATTTCCTATTATGACGTCAAGTAGTTGCCACGTGTTACTATCAATTGGCTGATCTGTCGTTTTACCTTAACATTATGTTCCTAAATCCGCTGATTCCGAATATATATATATATATCTCAATGATACTCTCAAAGTTTCGTTTAAATCCTTTCGCATTTATCCGTCGATATTTACTAGCGTATGACCTCATCTATAAGGGATGCGAATAGCTCGATAGTTTAAAGATATCGCAGCAACTTTTAACCGATTCGTTGCTACATACATTTACAGAAACGAAGGCTACGAGCTTGATTTACGTGAAAAATGAAGATAGTTTTTATTCTGGGTTGATTTACCTAAAACTTGATTTGAAGGAGTTATCATCGGTTTAAGTGGCTAACACCACATACAAAAAAAGTGATGACACGACAGGCGTGCCATCAGCAACGAATCGGTTAATAAATATATAATTTCTGTTTTTTTCCATAATACATAAGACCATATAATAAGGTTGGTCAACCTATTAATATTTCATATAGCTTTAAAACGCCTTAGTAGAGTTTGAATCTTTACGCTATCAGCGTAATATATTTTTTGTTGTTCCGAATAACTGTATTTATCGAATCTCGAGCGACAGTAATACTTTAAGCTATTGAACCCAATTAATATACCCGTTAAGAGAATTTGGAATTATACCCACTGAAAACTTCAAGAGCCATGAGCCCAGTTGGCTCGTAATAGTAATCACCCCATACCTTGCCAGCGACCTATTTTTACAATAACTCTATATCTGATCTGATTTGTTTATTATATTCCCCTTTATCAACAATTAAATATATAAAGGATCCATCAGCAAAAAATCACTTCGATTCGAAAAAAAAATATTACGCAATATATTGCATAAAATCTTTGTAGTCACATTTTCCGTTCTGAAAAACTACTATTATCTCGTTAAAACCGTTAACAAACGTGTAAATAGTAACTTTTAAAATGTACACAGCGTGTCCTGCAAATTATCTTTATAGTGTTAAATGCGTAGCGAGTAAATAATAAATTTTCAAGATAAAGTTCAGATTGTGTATCTCTGTGAACTGGATTTTACCAGTTTAATATGCAGACGAATTATATCGGCTTTTGAATTTCCTTACAAAAATATGTGTTAGGTCCATTGACTCACATGTTTAGGTATCACAGCCATGCGTATGCACAGAACCAGTCGTAGAAAGAATGAGATACCACTGGAATTAAAATAGTACTGTCCTAATATTATTTTGAGCGCGCGCATCTATGATATCAAACATAAATCCTTAAAACCCGCGAGCATTATATCATGCACGCGACCACGATACCTAAAATCCGCGAGCATTATATAATGCTCTATAGCGCGCAGTCTGATTTAATCCTTATTACGGCTTTGGTAATGGTTCTTTTTGATTGAATGATATTTTTTCCTCGATAGAGAGAGAAATAACGCATTTAACACAAAGCTAGGCTTCAAGGGGTTAATCATACTAAGTTTTCCTAATAAATCTTTTGGGTTTATACTTCCTTATAGAATTTTAAAAGATCCAACTTTTTTAACTATCTCCAGTTCTTTGTTAACCATGCCATCGAACTTTCCTCACTCTGGTAAGATAAGTAAGGTTCCAGAAAGATAATTGTCCATCTTAGGAATTTCGGGGAAAACCCGTTTTTATGCTTCGGGAAAAACTGTTACTAAAATATAGAATTGCAATTAACTCAACGATATTATTTATTTATGGAGAACCCATAAGTGTAATTACTAACTTTATTAATAATAATATAAACTTGATATAAAAAGGTATATCAAATTTTATTTATTTTAGAGTGATTTTTCTCTGTTTATGTTATTTCCTTTATGTAAAAAACCTCATTCGTACTTCGCCATTGCTGAATTTAACTTGATAAAAACTATATTGCTTTGACTTATAACAATTTCGCTATAGATTAACCTAGAATCTTTAAAATGCGTAGTTTTTAGCTGGAACCAAACACGATTGTGACCTCATAAAACATAACGACAGGAAAACGATCATCTGAAACGGTAGACCCTATCACAGATTAGATAATTATTATTACAAAACCGAAAATAGCTCGCGAAACCGTTTTGATCTGTGGTTAATTGAGCGTGAAATGTTCAAGCATTTCATTCGGAAAGTATATTGATTACCGAAGTGTCTGCTTTGACAGTCAGGGAGTGAAGCATAGACACAGATAACATCCTCAGGTACCTGATACTGTTATCGAAAAGATGTACCAGTTTGATAAGTTTATTTTTAATTAAGGATGACTGAACTATCTTGTAGGTACTAAAACAGCTCAAAATAAGCTTATCCGATCCTTTCTCTGCGCCACGTTTAGTATGGCTTCAATTCAACCATTCGACGCAATATACATCGAATAATAATATCATTTTTTTATTATCAACGTACTACAAATACCAAACTGGACTAAAATGTCTAGAAGATTGCTGATAAGATTATATTCTCTTCGTTTCACGTAGTATTTATTCTAAATATTAGTTGTCATAATTTGTTAGTCATAATTTTTATGTCATAATGATTAAAAGACATAATTGTTATTTTTCATGCTGTTTAATACTTTAGTGTAACAATTACGTTAGGTTTATGTGCCGAGCTACGCTTAATCCACGAACATGTTTTATTTCACATACGAATATGTATAAATTAATTAAATTCTAACGGGCTTTTTTCACTTTAAGAGTTATTACATTTATGTAAAATTAATAATATGAGTAATTATGACTGACTTCTAAAAGTATATAATGACATATTATTTTATTTTATGTCATATGATAAGTGAAAATCTTTTGAATAATGGCGATAAGAGGTCCCCCAAGTTCTTTAATCTTCAAATTATTTTGTGCATACGCTTGTATCATCGTATAATTTTTTATCATTTTCACTAGCATTCTGAATACTTTTTTGTATCTGTATATTTTTTATAAGCTTTCATTATTTAACATAGATACATATTTGAGATAAGCTCTATATCTTAATGGCAGTGTGGCGGTATCTACATTTTGCAGAGATAATGTCAAATTTATTTCAACGTTACATAATATAGTTACTATTCGCTCACGCAAAATTAGCGCTAAATGACTCGCCGTACTGCGCATTTGCGCGTTCACTATGTTACGCACATTGGATGAATGAAGATTTATTGGCCAAAGATCATACGACGCAAGTTTTATCACCAGCGCAAAAAATTTAACTATTGGATCTCCCGGCCTGCACGTTGAAAACAAACTTAAAAACTGAAAGTTTCACTGTACCACGTTCGAAAGTTCCTGAAGTCGTTACTAGATGGCACTATGCGAATCTGAATCGCACATTAGTTTTGTTTTAACAAACATATTTGGACTCATTGTTGTAGACGTCACGGTGTACCATAGCTTTCCCTCAAGGGAGATGCCGTCCATATAAACTCCACTATATGACTCTCCGCCCGAGGTTCATATAGAGATCTCGCCGTCTCAAAACCCGGTATCGTTATTCAGATCATCTGAGACTAACATCAATCACACATCACAAAGAAACATTGCTGCTGAACCAGCCCGGGTGGGATGGTATTATACCTATTCGGTGGGCGAAGACTTTGAGCGTCCCATTCTCTCCTGTAGTCTGCCCCTAATATGTCATGCAAGCACGTACAAAGTCAAACTAGCAGAATAACAGCAAGAGGTTATTTCTCGTCCGCAAACTAAAGTATAATCAAACACAGCGCACGACCAATCACCGCAATCGGCCAATTACACGTAATCGTTTAAAACTTTCAAACACAATTCATAATTTTGTTTTGATAATAATAATAACTGAGACAATTGGTTAGCATAGATAAGTATAGGTAATCGTCAGTCGTCCTTTAAGTAAGTATAATTTAGTGTGATTTGTCCATAAAAATTATCTACACTGTGTTCGCAGCCTTTAATTTTGCCACACTACCCCTGTTACAGTTCAGCATCATTTACGTATTAACCTAACTTATTCACAAAAAACGTAAAATTTATAAATCTAAACTTAAACACAAAAATTAATACAACTATTAATTTATTCACTAAGTTCGTTTACAAAACACCCGAATTTATAATAATCTTATCTAAAGAGTGGATTACCTTCACATATTTATTTATTTATTTATTTAAACTTTGTTGCACACAAAATATGTATAAATGGCGGACTTAATGCCATTAGGTATTCTCTACCAGTCAACCGGAGAGTTAGAAACTGATAGCGTATTGGAGGTGCATTGAAAAGGTAAATAGAAAATGCTATAGACTACATAAACATACATACTGACATCATGTGTAATAAAATAATAAACATATATAAACTAATAAACATATATAAAATAATAATATTTAACATTTTTTATTTGCAATCTGTGACACATACACAAAATAATAACAAATGATCACTTTTATGAGCTTTGCAAACGCTGTTTTATAATTAAGAATATTTTCCAAAAACTTAAGTTGATTCTTGTGAAAATTATAATAGAAAACCGGTCAAGTGCGAGTCGTATTCGCGCACGATGGGTTCCGTACAAACTTTTAGTTAAGTAAATTAAAATTGGAAAGAAATCACGTTTGTTGTATGGAAGCCCCCTTAAATATTTATTTTATTTAAATTTTATTATTAAAGTTAAAAATACAACTGAGTATTTTGTTAATATTTCAAGTGCTTACCTGTTGCCATTATTGATATCGAACAAAAAAGGGCGAAAAAATCGCGTTTGTTGTATGGGAGCCCCCCTTAAATATTTATTTTATTTTGTTTTTAGTATTTGTTGTTATAACGCCAACAGAAATACATAATTTGTGAAAATTTCAACTGTCTAGCTATCGCGGTTCTTGAGATACAGCCTGGTGACAGACTGAAATCGGACAGAGCGAAATCTTAGTAAAAGAGGTCCGTTTTTACCCTTTGGGTACGGAACCCTAAAAAGTAAAGTCATGTTAACGTTCCTTCAGACCAGAAGTATAAACCATAGATAGTAGTATGATACACCACTTTATACGTACTTGTTCCTGTAATTACTAGGGCCGTGAACTGTTGTAAGGATTTGGTAGTGATATGAAATGATCGTACACACTTCGGTATATACTTCGCCATGTTACAGTGTATTATTAGAATTGTATTATTGAGCTCTTGTTGTTTCTAAAATATCACACACACTTCTGGTCGTCATCTCTGTGTTCACTCTTGGTTGTAGCCATAAATCAGCAATTTACTCGTGTCACGAGTAAATACTATGCTGAGCTGCGTCTCTTGCGTACTGCTGCAGCGCACACACACACGTTGACTGCCACGGCAATCAGAATTCCGAACTAAAAAGCCAATGTCATTTATTCATATTATATTATTAAAAACTAATTATTGTACATAGTGGTCATCAAAAAAAATAAAAAAAAATATTTTAAAAAAGGCCCTACGAATTACTTGATATGCTACGAATTTAATTGTAGCTGCACGAGTATGACAAATAAACATACTACGACATAACTCGTAGTCGGCGTCCTAGCAAAGAACGCAATCTACGAGTTATCTCGTAGTTGGCAGTCAACGAGTTAAGGACCCGAATTTGTTATTTGCTCTAAAATATGCGTCTAGTAATGTGCGTGTGTTGAGTAAGGAATTAAGCTATTATCTATCTATATGAACTAAGTTATGTATATGTTACGGCTAAATGTAAGGTATGGAATCATGTTGTGGGGAAATGCAGTAACAATCAATAGACTGTTTATTGTACAAAAACAATGCATTAGAGCAATTTGTAACGTTCCACCTCTTACTAGTTGTAGACCTCTTTTTAAAGATCTTGGTCTGTTAACTCTTCCTTGCCTATACATCTACGAAACGTCTACTTTTGTGAAGGCCAATATGCATTTATTTGTACAACGACAGGACAAATGCCAATTTAATGCCAGGTATCCGAATAAGCTGATTTTTCCTAACTGTAGAAGTAACATTTACTTAAGAAACTGTTATTGTATGTGTGTAAAAATTTATAACCATTTGCCAGAAGCTATTAAAAAATTATTATTAAATGTATTCTAATCAGTTTTATACAGCTGGCTTATGGATAAATGTTTCTACAGCATGAAAGATTTCTTTTTGAAACATTGTGATAATTAAAATATTTTAATAAGTTTTTGCATGCTGGAAACGGCTAGTTGTGAGGTCTAATAATATTTATTAATATCTCTGTAACCACAGCTAAAGCAAATAAAGTTTATTTCATTTCATAAAGGTAGGTGTGAACATAAACTTAAATTAGCCAGCTAAACCTAGGTTTATCTTCGAGGAGGTGTTAATGTTAGTTTCTTCTATCTTTAGCCGGCATAACTAATCTAACCTAACCTAACCTAACATGATATCGAACTTTAGATGCTTCTCAAAGATAAACCTAGGTTTAGCCGGCTAATCTTAAGTTTATGTTCACACCTACCTTTAGCCGTAACATATACATATAATAAATAAAAATCAACGTATGTATGTTTGTTGCCTTTGCGTTCTGAAACTATTGCTCAGATTGTTAGAATGTTCTGGGGACGCCAGTAACGGTTTCTGCCCCAAAAAATCTATATATAATTCTTTTTTTTCGTCTTAAATGATACTTTTTGCGCAATTGCTAGTGTAAAATGAAACAAAAGTAAATTGACAGCAACATTTTGTCCACATACTGTTACGCACGAAGGACGTCTCCCGTGGATAATTGCCAGAGTATTCACGCTAGCATATTTTAGCGCGCAAATAGTTTAAAAATACGATGTAATGAGTTTGGTGATTCATTACTTTACCCGTGGCAGTGAAATATTAGTTTAAAAAAGTAGGTGTGAAAGGAGATAGTGTGATATTTATAAAACTAGGCGATGCAGTCGCTAAGCGTAAAGCTACGCTAGCACCATATATTGGAGCGGAGCGTAATACCTAAAAAAATAAAAAATAATTGTTTCGATAGGAATTTCGCGAATTTCAAAATTCGGGCTGCGTCACAATCTGGTCCTAAACCTGTTGTTTCGATTCCACACAAAAAATATTAAAATCGGTTTAAAACTCGGGAAGTTATGGCGTAACAGACATTGCGCCAATGAAGCTGATCCATGGGAGCTTCAGTATCTTCAACAAGTATCTTCAGATAAAGAAACTCAAAGATCAATTTCCAGCTTACTTGCTTCTGTAACCGTAACATAATAATAACATTATTTCTTTTATTTTTTTCAAGTGTCATTTGTTTATTTTATATGTTCAATCACATTAGTTTAAATTTTGCACCATTATTCTAATTTATCTCTCTCTTCAGAGACACGAAAAGCAAAAAAATACAATCTCATCACACTGAATGAGGTTATGGAAAATCACAACTTAATTATTATTTTCATACTAGCTGACCCAGCCACGCGTTGCTGTGGCACAGTAATTTTAAAGAATTTTTCTAAAATAAAAGTAGCCTAAGTTACTCCTTATTACATCAGCTACCTGCCAATAAAAGTCCCGTCAAAATCGGTCCAGCCATTTCAGAGATTAGCCGGAACAAACAGACAGACAAAAATTGTAAAAAATATTATTTTGGTGTATATATACCGTACATATATTCATATGCATGTAGTAAAAAACGGTTATTTCAATATTACAAACAGACACTCCAATTTTATTTATATGTATAGATAAATCCCAAGGTTGCCTTTAGTAATACGGTCCCTATTTATACGTCTTCTTGTGCTTATTTATTTACAAATAAAGGTAGTTAAAACTACTGGTGAAATAAAAATGGCACTCGAAATCCTCAACACAATTGTCACATTTAAGTGATTGAGTTGGTTTTGAAATTTCCCGCTAAAAAAATTATATCTTATGTTTTTAACTTTTCTAAATAGTATTCTTATCTCAGTATGAAGAACATTATCTAATCTAATATGGTGGTTACAAAAAGTATTTGATCCAGATAAACAGGGGGTCTGGCAAGAATTCTTTTGAACTATTCTAACTATCGGTCCATCTGTTTTACTCATAAAAATATTTCAAATAGTTTCTATATATTCTTCTATGTAAAAATATATACATATCTGTAGTGCCAAATACATGTATCTGTCACCGTAAAATTGTATACACCGTTACATTATAATCTATCGAGGCTAACCTCGCATATTGTATATCGGAACCTAAGTTCCGATATACAATATGCGTTTAACTGTAAGCAGTATGTTACGGTTCACGATCTTTCGATAGTTTACAATCTCGCGAGATAGATTATAAACTAATGGTATTTACAAATTTACGGTGACATATCCATTTGACAAAAGTAAGGGGTCGTCCGTAAAATACGTCATGTTAATTTTTTTACGTTTTGGACCATCATCCATTTTATTTTGATTCCAAATTTTATATGATAAAAAGTATTAAATTTATTCATTTTTGCCTTAATACTATTAAAAGCCAACGACTGATAAAAGTTCGACTGTCTCTAGCTTATCCTTATCATAAGAGGTAATACGCATGCCCACAGATCTTTTGATATAATTATATATTTGCTGATAACTTCATAACAAAAACTGGATTCATAGGTATTTCTGAAACACTATTATCTACTTGTATCACATAAAAAAAAATCTTTTTATGTATTGATTGAATTTTTTATGATTTTTTTATTGTCAAGTTAATCACAGGAGTCCGAAGAGCTGGCAGCTACTTCGGGCAAAGTGTTCAAAGGGGGAACGCTGCCAGTATCTTGGGAACCTTGCCTAAAGGGACTCCTTTTATTATTTTTTAGTTTTAGGTAATTTGTTCTAGCATATATTTATTTAATAAGTCATAATTAAATGGAAAAGCCTCTTTTACTACTTTTCATAATGTATGTATGTACAAACCTATAGGTTATAAGGTCATGATTGTTCAAAATAGGGATGCTTAGATGATTTGGACATGTAGAAGATTGACTTTATGAGGCAAATATCCATGGACAAGTCGGTAAAGATAGACCAAGGTGTACTTTCCAGGTAAAAAGGCTAGGTCAATACTGCCGTGGTACCTATTACTATAATGCCGTTAACTACCAATTAGGATTTGGTGGTTCACGACCTTATAGTTATAATCATAAGGTATTAATTGGTCCAATTAGAATTTTGTGTTAACGTAGTTATACCACGGCAGGATAGCACCCTGAACCGCTAAGCTTGAATGAAAGGTCTGATGAAAGTTGAAGTAGCGAGATATGTCAGAGTCGTAGTGGAAATCTGTGATCTCTGAATACTCCAATGGGAAAAAAGCGTGATAATATGTATATACCAGCGGCCCATCCCGGCTTCGCACGGGTCGAAAAAATTCTTTAATTTTTTTCTATTATTAAATATTTTTCCGTTAGCGCCATCTAGCGTCCGGAAGACGAACTACTTGCGGTTAACGCGTTGCTATGGTAACGCATATACAATGGGAAAAGAGCGGACAGACAAACAACAAATTTGTGATCTTAGATTATGATTATTCATATTTTCTTAATCATGTTGAACTTATTTTCGCTTGTAAATTGTTATGTTTACTTAATTATAAAATACTAGCGGCCCGTCCCGACTTCGCACGGGTGGACAAAATTCTTTAAATTTTTTCTAGCATTAAATATAGCCTATTACTCAACGTGAATGTAGCTTTCCAATGGTCAAAGAATTTTTGAAATCGGCTTTGTAGTTTTTGAGTTTATTCATTGCAAACATACAAAGAATACAAATCTTTCCTCTTTATAATATTAGTGTAGACAATAAAAAAGAACTGTTATCTAATAATTTCTAATAAAACTAAAATAGACAGGTATGTTGTTTATATAAATATTTTGGCGCCATCTGTAACTAAATTTAGAAAACATGTTTGTCAATATTTATGTTTTGTTTTGTTACGCCTTATAAAAGGATGAATTAAGCGCACATTTTAATTTTAAACGC
Source organism: Calamotropha paludella (assembly GCA_927399485.1). Taxonomy (NCBI): domain Eukaryota; kingdom Metazoa; phylum Arthropoda; class Insecta; order Lepidoptera; family Crambidae; genus Calamotropha; species Calamotropha paludella. Next base: position 6,525,174 of record OV656830.1, on the reverse strand, counting down.
TATTCCGTATTGTTCATATTATTTTAATAAGGTTGAAATGATTTTGACTTATTTGTTACTCTTGCCTAATTATAATATACCATTCAAAAATATCTCTTTTCTAATAATTTGTAGTAAATATACTGTTAACAGTTTTGTTAGTTCAAGGTAGATATATATTATTGGCGCCGTCTGCAACTATAATTAGGAAACATGTGTCGTCAATGTTTCGTAACGCTTTATACAAATGTGAAGTGAGCACATAAAATCATCAATATTAACTTTTTACGACGCTCCTTTATGTAAATTACTAGCGGGCCCGTCGCGACTTCGCACGGGTGGACAAAATTCTTTAAATTTTTTCTAGCATTAAATATAGCCTATGTTACTCAGCGTGAATGTAGCTTTCCAATGGTGGAAGAATTTTTAAAATCGGCTTAGTAGTTTTTGAGTTTATTCATTGCAAACATACAAAAATACAAATCTTTCCTCTTTATAATATTAGTGTAGATAACCAAAGAATCTCTCTTTCTTTCTATACGTAGTGAAAAAGGATAGATTTAAATACCGATAAAATAACTTTTACAATCGTTCATTATTTTCACCTGAATTTGGACAACCAGACTCGAAGCGTGCTATTACCCTTTCTTGGTTGCTATTCCTACCTGTCGCACCAAGCGCTTTTCAACATCTTTTAAAATGAGCACAGCAAAGGAGGGACCCACCCGGCGTCGGTATTTCCGAGTATTTATAACCCGTCCGTCTTCAGAGCCAGGATGAATAGCCACCTTCTGGGTTAGCTGCTTCATCGTGGATCCTGTCTTTGCCCCCGGGCTTTGATTTAAATCAAGATGGAACCTATTCAAAATATATAAAGATTCCATTATAATGTCCTCACGGCTAAAATACTTCGTTGAAATTTCTATCCATAAAAAACCTCTTAACTTAGCACCATAATGAAAACGGGCGATTGTTAGCAGACCGAGTTCCAAGATAATATTATTATTCTAAAATAATTGAATTCATTGAATCTTATTTATGTTTATTAATATCAATATCATGCGGTGGTATCCCTGACAATGCTTTTGTTGTTTTAAAATATCCATTCAGTTTAATATTACAATTATTATCAATATTCTGAATCTGCGAGCGAGAAAAACCTCGTCGTCTTTATAATCGTTTCTGTATGTAATAAAATTCATTTTTCCATGACACGATAATATTCAGCTCTTACACTTCCACGCCTATTGCACATAAAACAATATTTAGGGCTTCTTTATTTTTTTTATTTTTTATATATTTAATCCTGACATTGCAACTCCTTTACTGAAGCCGTGATCAGTATGTTTAGAGTAATGATATCAACTCCTTTACTTTGACGCAGACGACGCAGAGGCTTTTATGCCGAGACAGGGTCCTTTTTGGCCTCAGATACACCATTTTTGTTTTTTTTTTCCGATTATATATGTATCTTTCTTTTCTTTTTTTTTAGTCGTTACTCTTTTTTATTATATACATCTTTTGTTGTTGTGTGTTTTAGTTTCAAATAAATGTTTTTCTTTCTTTCTTTATTAGAGCCGTGACCAGTGTGTAATGGTATCATACATGTGCTACGCCATCCTTGTAATTTTAATCGTGCACGTTCCAAACTATTCAATTTATTCAATTAGATATTTATTTTATATTGCTCTTTTAAAATTATTTAATTATATATACGTTATTGTAAACTATAGAGTCTTAACACTTATTTGGAAATTACGATGGCCTTCCGAAAATAAATGTCACAGATGAAAATAATTAATTATGTACCGTTCACTAACTGGTTATGTGTGATGAATGAACGCAAATATATTATTTAATCTATATAACAGGTATTTAGCCACGTGCCACAGCACATTCTAGATAAACAATGATCTTTATTACAATGATATAAAGTATATCAATATTTCAAAGCGTATTACTTGGTGCGCGGTCAATTGTACTCTATCCATTAGTCAAATCATGATAGTAAAATTAAATATACAAGCGAAATATATAAAAAATATGTGAAATCCGTAAACACGCAAATGCGTTGGCGCAGCTTTCAGACGAGTCATGTGAATAGTCTATTAATAACTTTAACGACAGGTTATTGTAAATTTGGCAATGGTATAGGAATCTCGTCGTTGCCTAATGTAAAGGCGCTTGTATTCCTTGGCAACGATATCATTTATATATCTTAGAAGTACAAGAAAAAGTAAATTATGAAACACATAAAAAAGGGAAAAGAAAAATATTTTTTTTTTGTTGGTAAGTAATTAAATGAAAAAATCGGTCGGGAACAGTAATGGAATATCTCCGAATTTAGATTTGTTTTTAGATCAGTAACAGAACAAGTCGAACTATTCTTAGAAGTAGTTCCACTTCTACTCTGAGCACATACTCTAATTCAGTATAGATAATTATCTCTAATGAGTATTGCTCAGGACAACTCATTTTGGAATGTTCCAATGCTGTTTTCGTCCGACGATATTCTATCTTGTCGACCTACTAGTATAGCATTACAAACTTACTACAGTAACGACTTATTGTATTCCCGATAACTTCTGATACTACTCAACCGATTTTGATTATTTTGTTTCATTTTGCTGGATTCGTTCCGACTTTGGACATAGGATTGGTTTTATTTTAATTTATAACACAGCAACGCGTGGCTAGGTCAGCTAGTAATATAGTATATTTATTTATTTAAGTCTTATAACTTATTTTGTTAGTTATAATTTTCCTATGTTAGTAAGCTTAATTTTTTTTGGTTTTATAATGTAACTTAGAAAAAATATCGTATTATGTCCGATGATCCTTAAAATGGGAACGATTATGTATTCCAGTGTGGTTTGTTAGTAAGGGATCGTAAGTAAGATAGCTCTCTTGCGACCGTTACATGCCTCAGAAACGAGTACACATTTCACTGTACGTACAAAAACTAAATTATACAGTACTTATTATTAATTTTATATTACATTACATTATACATTGTATTTTACAAACAAAATTTCTCTTATAATTATTAACCATATATAGGGGTGTAAGTTTGTATTATTTATTCAGTGTTTTTGTTTGTATTTAAAAAAATTCCAAACGTCATTTCAATGATGTGAAGAAAACACTGCATAGCTATAAATAAGACTTAAATAACAATTTTGTTGTGATCAAAATGCTATTGGGAAGTATATATCTGTAAGTTGTTATTGCATACTTGCCACTAATGGCCTACGCACACTGCGTTTTTTAAACTCGCTTTTACGCGCGCGTTAGAAACACGCTTCAAACGCGCTTTTCTGTTTAGCAGAGCAATTTTTTGCATGTCTAATGCGTTTGTATCGATACAGATACTGATTTAAGTGCGAAACTGAATTTTATGCAAGTACCTACTCAAAGATAGAACACTTTTTGAACACTTATATAAATTCATAGTGCTGTAGGTATTTGACTCGCGTGAGTATCGCGTTTGTAATTCTTTTAATCATAATTCTTTTATTTGCATAAAACATGGTACAATATAGAGGTGTCATTAATTAAAGCTTAGCGTTTACCTGTTTTATCGATTTGTTGATATGCAAATAATACGCCGTCAGCGTTATTGATATTATATAATTCTTAATTAGAAACAGTAACAAATAAAATTATTGGAACGAAGCTCCCATGGATCAGCTTTAACGGCGCAATGTCTGTTGCGCCACAACTTCCCGAATTCTTAACCTATTTTAATATTTATTGCGTGGAATCGAATCAACAGGTTTAGGACCACATTGTGACGGAGCCCGAATTTTGAAATTCTCAAAAATTTCCATCGAAAACAATTTTTTTTCTTTTTTTCGGTATGACTCTCCGCTCCAATATATGGTGCTAGCGTAGCTTTATGCTTAGCGACTGCATCGCCTAGTAATAATATAGAAATCGATAAGCGCGTTTACGGCGCGTTTAAAAACGTGTAAACGCTATAAGAGGTCATTCCGTTATGACGTCATAAACAATAGTGAAACTATCAAGTAAGATGTGCACCAATCTATCCACCAATCCCAACTCATGCCTTGAGACGCGTGTCTACCTTTCGTGAATAAATTAGATTGTCATGTTATAATTACTGATTTTGTGGTCCAATAGTAATAATATTTCCTACAATCACACCAATTAGCCTAGCCCAAAGTAAGCACCTTAAAGGCTTGTGTTATGGATACTAGGGTAACGGATAGACATACTTATACTATATATAGATATGTAATATTCATAGAAATATATGTTAATATCCATGACTCAGGTACAAATGCTCGATTGATCATATGTTGGATTCGAACCCAGGACCGTCGGTGCGAAAGGCAGGATCGCTACCATTGTACCAAACAGTTCCAATGATCACAATAATGAGTTACGTCATGTACTGAATCTAATATACATACTACGATTGTATCGTGTGATGTGACGTCATTGGGTAGTCGTCATTCTCTATCAATTTACGTTTGTATCATCAGGTGCTATGCATTCCACTGTCATGATACATATTCATAATATTACATTGACACCAATTCGCCTAGCCCCAAAGTAAGCAAACACTTGTGTTATGGATACTACATATTTTACTGTATTATGATTACGATGATCTCTCTGCGTAAACTTTGACGTTAGCACTCAATTACACCGCACGTATATTAAAATGAACTTTTTAGGACAGTTTCTTCGGAAAGAATGAAAATATTTGAAAAACAACCTTACTATACTCGTGGCTGAATACAGCTGAACATAAAAAAAAACTGTGGAACACAGACTATTTAGCTATGCCGCTAATATTGTCGATAGTTTTGATTTTGTTTTTGCCAAAGGTAATGAAAGAGTGCACAGCCTGGTCTAGTTATTTATTTTCTTAATTTGTTGATGATGAATGAGACTCAACAATTTTGTGGTGCATTATAGACTTCTTAAGAAAATGCAAAAAGACATCTTCCACCGCTGTTTCAAAAACAATCCCACTCTTATTTCATATTAATATCCTGACAAAAATATGTTTTATAACAAAAAAAAACAAAACCATTTGATCTATCGCAAAAACTGTACTGAGGCCCGCCCTTACCATCACGTCTTAAAGCGATTCAAGTTTAGTTGTTAAAAAGAGACGCCACTATAGACCGCGTATAGCGGTGTCTCACTTTGACAGTCGAACTTGAATCGCGCTAAAAGATGATGGTAGGCCCTCTGTTCATTGATCCAGTATGACAGATAATCTTTATACAAATGTTAATGAGCTTTTTTCTTTCCAGCCAGCGAACCGTGAGAAAATGATGTCAAGATCAGCATTTGCCCTGGCTGCTATCGGTTTAGGCCTCTCCACATTCAGCGTCCGCCAGATGGCGCTACACCAGTCCAGGCGAATCTAAGTGACTTGGAATCTTCCAGAAATTCCACAAAAGGATAAGATTGTAACGAAAGGAAATAAATCCTACCATGTATTATATGTTTAAACGAATCGTTTTCCACTATGTGTGAGTGTGAAAATGTCAACCACCATCTTAGTTTTTTTGATGTTTGAAACTATTTATTGTTTGTCTATGTAATGGAAATTAACTGTCAAAAAAACAGTAATTATTATGTGCGAAAATAAAAATAGTAACTTATTTTTTTTTAATACTTTTTAATTTTTGTGTGCGAATGCATAGTGAATACCACCTTGCTAGATGATGAAATTTCTATAGAGATAAGTTTAAGTTGTGTGTGGTTGATTCTCTTAGTACCTAAATAAAATGAGACTAAGTGCGTGCGGATCGCTTAAACGTCTGTATTGTGATGGAAACCAAATAAAAATAGCAATTAAACTTACTTTGTGTTTATTTTTACTCCCATACCTTTATCTGCTTTTCGTAGTACAAATTAGACTAGACATATTCTTAATCACTATTAAGAGAAACCAATTGGTAGTTTTATTATGTACAGTCACGAGCAATAAGATATATCGCAGTCATCTGGTTGAATCTGCTATTTGATAAAACGACTAGCGCGTTCATTGAATGACGACATTCAATTAAATGACTTGATGACTTAATTCCTTGTTCTTTATTATATTATTCCATAGGAGCCAGGTTTTTCCTATTAATAACACGTTGATCAAAGGTCAATTAAAAAAAATAAGAATGGTAGAGCAAGTTTCTTGTCAACTCTAGACTTCATTGGCGCACAGGACTTGCTATCTCTTGTCAAGTATAGGTGACATTGGCGCTCAAAAGTTTAAAAGCAACGTTAATACAAAATCTCAATGTTCAAAATAAAACAAACCGTATTTAAACTATTCAAAGTAATTTATTAACTTTATGCATCATTAACAAAGCCACAATTATAAAACTACTGTACTTCAAAAACAAAGTCACATGTTTACAAAACAATATTTTGTGATCATTATATAAATGCCTATGTAATACCATATAGGATTTACCTCTTAACGGAATTGTCTCCAACTATGCTATTCAAAGGCGAAACTAACATTTCTTTTTATTCTACTGACCAAAGACTAGTCTTATAAAATACAATTATCATAGAGCTATACTAGTTTCAACAAGCCAGTCAGCTTTGTTCCCACCTACTACAATACATAGACAAAATACTTACGTTTTTTTACCTGAATGCTCAACTTATTTCAGATTAACCGTTTTTTAGTATATTTTTAATACATAATTAGATGAAATTTAAGACGATGTCTTTGCTCGCTTCGTATGTAATTCGTCGTAGACTTCTAAATTACATTTGCTCCTTAAAATAATTTACACCGAACAGACATAAGGCTTAATTTCTCCTCGATCGGATGAGAACTGCTGGTTCAAAGATAGTTTGATAAAGGAGTCGAAACGTCACAGGTAAAAAAAAATCCCTGTGAGTGTGTGACCGTAATGAACTCCGAAACTACTCAACCGATTTTGATATATTTTTTTTAATCTTGCTGGATTTGTTAGTCCGACTTAGGATAGGTTATACATAGGACATAGGATAGGTTTCATTTTAATTTATAACGACGCAACGTGTGACTGGGTCAGACAGTATTAAATATTCCTGCGTATGGTAGTTGACTTGACTTTTATAATTGACTAGCTGATTTCCTGACTGAACGGTCAATCAGAGTAGTTGTCGATGGTTGCTCCTCTTATTCAGTGGCTATTGAGCCTGATCATCGAGTCCAAGGCTCAAACTGCAGCTAAAAAGCTGGGGGTCCTAAATAAGGTCAAGCGATATTTCACGCCGGGACAGCCTTTAACTCTCTATAAAGCTCAAGTCCAATCTTGCATGGAATATTGCAGCCACCTCTGGGACGGCTCAGCAGAATACCAACTTGCTGCACTGGACACGATTCGGCGCAGAGCTGAGAGCAAATTGGTGAATAGCACGCTTCACACCTTAGCTCACCCCCGCAAAGTTGCCTGTCTGTCGGTTTTCTACAGAACGTATTTTGGAGAATGTGCTCAAGAGCTGCATTTGCTCATACCGTCATCTCCTTTTTTCCATCAGACATCCAGACGCACTGCGTGCTACCACCCTATCTTGGTTGGATATTCCTATCTGTTGCACCAAGCTCTTCTCGATAATGCGCACACCAAAGGAGTGGCACTCCCTCCCTGCGTCTGTATTTCCGAGTACTTATAACCTGTCCGTTTTTAAAATCATGGTGAAAAGGCACCTTCTGGATTAGCTTGTTCCATCGTAGATTCTGTCTTGGCCCCAGGCTTGATTGGGATCAAGAGCGAGCCCATTTAAAATTAAAAAAAAAATACTTAAATGGTAGTATCACTTAACTTTAAAATACCCACCATACCACCAGGCAGTGGTATAGTTTGAAGTGAAGGAAACCACCCCTCCATCTCTAACTGCTGTCACACAATAATATTTTAAATCGTTGTTATAACAGCAGACTTATAAGATTGTGATAGCTCAAAACCGGTGCATTTTGCGCTCAAAACTACACAAAAGCGATTAGTAAGTACAAATCTTTGTTAAACTACACTTAGTATCTATATAAAACGATTTTTCAACTAACAATTATTGATATCTTTATTTTAATTAAACGTAGGTATTTTATTGAAAAATATTATCCACTTGTCAGTCCGCTACCGCGCTTCCTACCCCGCTCAACAGTCCCAATGCTGTGCGAATCGTGAAAAAAAATGTCGGCCGTCGGACTCTTAGATAAAAATGTCATTTTCTCGCTAAATAATGAAGCTAGGACCAAACAAAAAATACTAGCGTAAAGCCGATTAAATAAAGAATCCACCACAGAATATTTGGATCTCTGTAACTCAAAAATTAATCGTAATTTAAAAAAACACAGCAGGCCACGGGAAAATTTGAATATGGTAGCAATCGCTACCAGGGACTGACGAGGGGTGTTGGCTATCGGTAGCAATTGCTACCGTGGACTGACAAGTGGTTTTGAGACAGCCAACATGTCAAACATACGAAAAGTACAAGTAATCTTCAATCAATCATATTTGTGCTTATCTATTAATAAATATTTTTTATTTACATAGACAATAAAAAACATTATTTTATACTGTATGAATACGGCAACATGCTCCATTCCCAGTTGCCACCTTACCCTTAAGAATATGGGGCAAATAGGAAATGGTGCAACCCTAAAAACACCGCCTATTACATTTACACTTATCTAAACAACCAAAAAAAGCGCTTTGTAAAAATAATTCCCAAAATAGTCTTTATACTGATGAAATATCTCAAGGACTTTTGAAAACGGTCGAAATGTCCTTGAAAACCTCCAGCTATGGTCTTTTGAAGTATTTCTCGTCCACTCGTTTGGCTAAAGCGACGAGTGACTCGTGTTTTCTCACTGTATCTGCGAGTTTACGGCAGGGGAGTCTGGTTGTGATTAAAGTAAATACGTGACCGAAGACTAGAGCGTCCAATTCTGTAGGCCTGGGGAAGAGTAATAAAAAAAATTGTATATCATAGGAGTACTTACAAAACATTACAAAATGTAACTACTAAAAAAATTATCATCAAAAAAATAAAATTGGCAACCTAAAGGTTAGGTTAGGTTAGGTTACAATTGTATTTTTTTGACGATCAGTTACAATTTTTTTGATGATCATTTAAATATGTACCAATAAGAAATATATACTTATATGAAATGAAATATAATATTACACAAAATAGTGTCAAATAAAAAAATATGCATCATGAAGATAATACAATAAAACTAGTGATAATAATATTGATCTATTTTTTTTAATTTGATACACTAATAAGATGTGAAGTTAACGATTGCCATTCTAAACAGTCTAACTACAAGAACTGCATTATCTCACCTTATTAAAGCTTCCTTTGAATTTGTACAGTCCATTCATCCTAACTTGTCCTATTTGGTAAACAATCGTGGCACTCCTTTTTATCAAAACTGCAGCATTAAAAATCAACTGATATCTAGATTTAATAGGTTTCAGTCTATAATAACGATTTATTGTAATAGATTATTGACTTTGTTATTATTTTATTTTTAAATGGGCGATTTCGTTAAAAAGTTGTGCCACGATTGTTTACCAAATAGGACAAGTTAGAATGAACAGACTTCAAAATGGAAACCTCTAGTTATCTTAACAACTATTTAAAAAATAACATAAATACGAAAATAATACAAAACCAATTTATTTACACAAATAATTTTTAGTAATGGTAAATATTCATTGACGTTTGGATCATGTCTTACATGCATGTAATACAAAACATCACCGAATTTAGACAGTTAAAACAAATACATTGACATATTGTACAATTTTGACATAGATTTTACAAAACTTATTTTTGAGTCAAAACTACCACTAATTCCGAATATCTTAATTGAAATTGCATTCTATCAAATTTAATATAGACTAGGTTGTATTTCAACTCACGGAATTTGGGCAATTGTAGATATAGTTCTATTGTTGACTTAACATGTAACAGACGCAGAGCAACTTTCACCAACAGCCATTTAATAAGATTAGCACATATTTAACTCGTTAACAGTCCCCATACAAAATTTTCGGATGCGCCATAATGTCAACATGCGTTTTGGTATTTTTCGTTCATTATTTGGGGTAGGTTTCAGCAATGATGAAAAAAAAACCCGTTATGCCCGTGTACTCCCGGAAGTACACGGACTTATGAAGGAAAAACACCGTGCAGGGTGCACCACGGACTCATGAGTGTATAAGTAGACATCAGTTGAATATTTATTGACTATAAACAATGAATTAGGCCCCATAAATGTTGGCTACAGACAAATAAATATCGTCATACCCTCATGTAAAAATACTTCCCTAAAAACATGTTTTTTTTTATTTATGATGGCCACAGGTCCAAAAAAACCACTAGCCAATTTGGTAAATCCATGAAAATACATATATCCTATAACGTAACACAGGCTTCGTGTACCACATAGGGTACACTGGACTGTTAACGTTAAAACATCCTATCTTTTTCATATTCTAGTACAGCCCGTAATCCGGACCCCGATACTCCGACGTTTTGCAAGGCAGTGTCGGACTATGGAATTTGTCGGATTTTAGAGTACGCCCTAAGATGTTCCGGAATTTTTCGAAATATAGTACCTAGTAATCCGACAAATTACAGATCATAATGATAAGATTCTAGAATTGGTAAACAATAAACGCACGATAGGCTAACCCTATTATATGTAGTCAATAGATTATTATATTATTATTATATATATTATATTAAAATCAAACTGAGCGATCAGAATCAAAACACGCTTCGAGGACATTACAGTGTAGTGATGGCGTGTACAAGTTGCAACCTGATCAATGCATTACTACGTTAGTGAATATTTTTTTAATAATGTTTGTGTAGACTAGCGGCCCGTCCCGGCTTCGCACAGGTGGACAAAATTCTTTGAATTTTTTAAGATCCATCTAGCGTCCGGTAGACGAACTACTTGCGGTTAACGCGTTGCTATGTTGACCCGATTTAGTTGTTGGCAGTTGTTGTGTCTCAATTATAGATGTCGCCGTACCAAAATGAATCGCGCTAACGTTTCGGTTCTACGACTACACATATAGCTAACCGTTCTTAGCGTTCTTGAATGTTATTCTTAGGCACTATGGTAACGCGTATACAGTGGAAAAAGAGCGGACAGACAAACACGCAAAACACTGTGATCTAAGATTATAGACTCAACAGTGACAGGCACGTTGGATTACAAGGGGGCGCTGGATTAGACAGATGCCGACAGAAATATAATGACATTTTAATTTTATTAAGCGCCAATTTTAATTAGTGGCTCTTGGTGTAAACCGCTCTAAAACAACAATTATCTCCAAAACCAATTTATTAATCGATATCAGCTACTGAAGGGCTCGTATCATTAGCTGGGATTGTCTTCCTCAAGTATTGTAATAGACTTTCTACACTCATATCAGCACTAGGCATTTTTAATGTTGACTCTGAAAAAAATTGATACGAAGATTTGAGAAGAGTCTAATTAAAAACCAGCAAAGACTCCTACGGACGAAAATTCTGCGAAAGGGAATAGAAATTATCACTACAAAACAGAACTTCGGTACATTCCGATTGGTGTTGTAAGATATTTTGATATTTCGAATGAAAAGTAATGTTTCTAAAATTTATTCGATATCAAAATCTAGCAGCATTTAAGCTTAAACAAATAAAAACATATATTTATAGAAAGTTCGTATTCGTTGGGAGAGTCGGGTTTATGATTAAGCAGTATTTATTTGGATTTAATAGTTGTCACCGACATTTCGCTCCAAAATAGCAACAAAATTGTATTGTTTAACACTTTTACATGGATTGATGGTGACAGCGAATTGACAGGGATATGCTTCACGCTGCTGCACAGTGTATCGACTAGAACAAGCTAGCTGGACAAAATTATTTTCTTTGATATTTCGCTTTTAATAGGTAAGACAAATTTGTTTAATGATCTTCCATATATTGTTCTGATAATGGTCCATGGCATTTATTCACTGGCATATTTCACTTACTCTACGAAAAAATTCATTTTAGAGAGATCGAAACTTCTTTCTAAAAAAAATAAAAAAAAAATTATGAGCAAAAAACGAGCAAAAATTTTTGGTTTTAAAATGATGAGGAACGATTTATCTACCTTATAGAACAGAAAAACGTTCGGGGTAAGGCGGGGATTTTTACTTATTGTCTAATGAATTCAAAATATCCTAAAAAAACAATTTCTCTTGATTGCGATTGATGTAACTAACCATAATACTCTGTAATACGCGTATAAAGTAGTTTAGAAAATAGAAATTACCCTTAGGAACCAATTCTTTAACTGCAGATCACCAAACTTAAAGAAAAGCACTAATTACAAGCTATCTCGTTACAAGTGAATATGCAACTAACTTACCGTAAGCTGTTTACATACTCGCCCTAATTACTTAAGTTTATAATGACGGATGTCAGTTTAATAGGCATGAATGTTATAAATAACATATAAGTTATCTGCCCTCAGTTATTTATAAATAACTAGTTGACCCGGCCACGCGTTGCTGTGCCGACTGCAGCGCCATCTGCCGGGCGATCTAAACCATTTGTGAATCTAAACCATTCTCAGATCCCCTTGAACACACACAAAAAAAATCATTCAAATCGGTCCAGCCGTTTAGGAGGAGTTCAGTGACATACACACTCACAGAAGAATTATATATATTAAGATAATGTTGTTTTTGTCCAGCTAGCTTGTTCTAGGCGATATACTGTGCGCTGGTACATAACGTGTTAATAAGGCAGTTTTGACCGGAACCGCAATCAAACTTTTCTAAACGCAGTTTTTAAAATACTCAATTAAGATATAAATTCAACATCCTAAACTATCGCTTAGATTTCCTTATATTATTGCTTTACTAAAGAGGATCTTTGAAAGTAATGCAAAATAAAATAAAAAAAAGAGTGTCAACCTGATGACGCTAACGAACGTAAATCTGATTTAACAGAATTTTGGTAACCAACAGAAACTCGATTGTCAGAACCGCTTACTGAAGAGAAACCATCATCCATACACTTTGGATTACTGTGAATAAACGAAATAAATTAATAAAAATGTATAATAATAATTTATAATGTTTCTTAGGTTCACACCAAATAGCCTAGCCCAAAGTAAGCACTATTAGGCTTGTTCAATGGGAAATCGCATAGAGCCAATATTTTTTGGTCATAACTTTTTTACTTTTGTGAATCTCAAAATTTGGACATTGCACAATACGGTTCTAAACCTGTTGATTCGATTCCACACAAAAAATATTAAAATCGATTAAGAACTCGGGAAGTTATGGCGTAACAGACATTGCGCCATTGAAGCTGATACATGGGAGCTTCGCTCGCTCCGCTCCAATAATTCAACATTATTATTTTTAAAAGCAAGCTCAAAGATAAAAAAAAAATACCTATTTAACTAATACTAATCCAAGTGACCATGAATGTTTAAAACAACTATAAATGAAATATACCTGGAATCTGTACCATCAGGACTGACATTAGTAGTCCGAAAATCCTCACTCACCACAATCTGGGAGCCCAAAAGCTTGTCATTCACTAAACCATCGCTATCAGCGTCACTCACAACTCTTAGCGCATTCTCAGAGCAATGCGTCGACATTTCCTCACCTAAATCATCATTCTCGTCTATCGTATCTAAATAATCATTGGTCCTACTTATATTCGCGTACGCTTCATCATATCTCTCTGTTGGGTAAACAATCATTTCGAAATCATGTTTTTCTTCGTTTGCGATTTCGTTTACTTTATTGATTATTTCATCAACGATATCCACAAAGAAATCATATTCATCTTCGCAGAGCAAGTGGATATCTTGGAATCGTTTCGGACCATCGTAATCACATGTAATGTGGCCTTCTTTCGATGTCATTATAATTATTTGTTTGGAAGCAAATGGTTTAAAGCCTAAAGAAAGGAGGACGAAAAGATGTAAGTTAAGTTTTTACTATTAAATTTATTGAAGTGAAAACTTCTTTAAAATCGTTGTGATTTAAAAATCGATGAAACGAAAAAGCGACAGTAAAAAGAGATAATTTCACAAGATTTAACGTAGGAGGAAATGAGATAGGAAGCATTATGTACGTGTGTTACTACGTTTTTGTGTGCGCATGCGTAGTACAAAGCTTGAGAGAAGGCATCGCAACAACCGTGGTATTTATTTTGTATACGTGTACGTATTATTTTTGAAGGTTTCACTTCTATCACGTGTGAATTGCACACATGCTTTTTTAAATTGCTTGATGTTTCAAAATGTTAAGTGTTCCTTACATTTAGAGTATCTGATAATAACACATAAAAGCCATTTAAATATTAAATTAATTTGATTCAGTTTTGTTAAACACGCTGACTATGTTTGGAATTATTAAATAAGACAAACCTATCAATATTTTCAGTTTCTACAATAAAAGTAACGTTATGAACATCAGAAAAAAACTTCATACTTATGATTTCTAAACCAATATGTATATTACATTACTCCTAAAACTTCCATGTTCACTCATTATAATGACAATTTCTATACCAGATAACCAACGTTTGTGTTAAAGAAATAGGCCCAGGATTGTACATACGTATAATTATCAAGTAAAAAGTGTCTCATACTTTTCTATTAGGTAAACGAGCAGTTTCATTTCAACACCATATAATATCATGAATTTCAGCAACAGAGTTGGCAAAGAATGGAATAAGCTTCCAGACAGTGTTGTTCTTGCCCTAAACGTCAATTTGTTCAAAAATCGACTGGATAGATTTACTTAATATAAGTAATCGAAACTCATAGAATAGCAAGATACAGGTGCTATCAGTTGTATCGACTGCTTGCATGTCAATAATAATAATATCACAAAACAAACAATTTCAGAAATAGAGATTTATTGTTGTGTTTTTAAGTTAAAAACTTAAGTTGAACTTAAATTTAAACTGTTTGGAAGTGATGGATAATTTTGTTAAATAAAAGTGTTGTACGATGTAAAAATGAAATATTACCGAATAAATTTTCGTTGCTGGATTTTTTCAAAGACATTTTGGATCGCTTGACTCTCGTACTGCGTTCGGATGCGCAACGGTCTGGGGACCCTCGGCGGCGGGTTATTTTAAACGCCTGAGTTATTAAGTATTCTTCTTGATACTGGATAGGGATAGGAAGATTGGTTTAAAAGGAATTTATGGTTATTTTTGGCATAGGGATTCAGAAATGTTGACGAAAATCAGTCATCATTTAGGTTTTTAATCAAAATCGTCAAAATTTATTTATGGTTAATTATCTCGTTACTAATGAAAAATATCTTTAACTTTGATTAATATAGTGTCGTATCTTTACGCGACAGTAAAATGGGGACATATTGATAAGCATAATTTTAAAACAGATACTAGTCATAACCACTTCACCAACAGTCCACGGTAGCAATCGCTACCGATAGCCGCGATAAATTTCCGCGTGGCCTGCTGTTTTTTTTAATTACAATTAATTTTCGAGTCACAGAGGTCCAAATATTCTATGGTAGATTCTTTCTTTAATCAGCTTTACGGTAGTATTTTTTGTTTGGTCCTAGCTTCATTATTTAGCGAGAAAATTGCATTTTTATCTAAGAGTCCGACATTTTTGTTCACAATTCAACATACAACACTGTTAAGAGGGGTGGGGCGCGCGGTAGCGGACTGACAAGTGGATAAGACATTATATGATATATTACAGGTTAATTCATTTTTTTTGCCCATTACCAAATTATGCATTAAATATTATTAATATGCCAATCAATAGGTAACCCAGTGGAATAGGCTAGACGTAGGCGATCGATCACAGTGGAAAGACTTCACTCTTAACCATATAAAAAAATTATAGTATTATACGCAATCTAAATAACGGAAGGGGTGAGGTAGGAATTTATTTGAATATAATTCCTCGCCCCTACTGTTAATTTAAGAAACTAGCGGCCCCTCCCGGCTTCGCACGGGTGAACAAAATTCTTTAAATTTTTTCTATTATTTTATTTTCCCGTTAGTGCCACCTAGCGTCCGGTAGACGAAGTACTTGCAGTTAACGCGTTGCTATGGTAACATTATTGATACAATGGAAAAAGAGCGGGAAAAAGAGCGGACAGACAAACAAACAACTGTGTTCTTAGATTATAGACTAGCGGCCCGTCCCGGCTTCGCACGGGTGGACAAAATTTTTTTTTTTCTATTATTAAATATTTTTCCGTTAGCTCCATCTATCGTCCGTTAGACGGACTACTTGCGGTTAACCCGTTGCTATGGTAACGTTATTGATACAATGGAAAAAGAGCGGGAAAAAGAGCGGACAGACAAAACACACAAACATCTGTGATCTTAGATTTTAGATTTATACATACATAAAATAGGCACAGATCACAGATTTTCACTTATCGTGATCCTGACATACGTCTCTCGCTTCTTCAACTCTAATCAACCTTTTCATACAAGCTTTTCGGTTTTGACTTCACATATGTCTAGGAATGAATGAATAATAACTACTTTACTGTTACCAAATATAAATCTTTAATCTAAGATCACAGTGGTTTGTGTGTTTGTCTGTCCGCTATTTTTCCATTGTATCAATAAACGTTACCATAGCAACGCGTTAACCGCAAGTAGTTGGTCTAACGGACGCTAGATGGCGCTAACGGAACAATATTTAATAATAGAAAAAAATTAAAGAATTTTGTCCACCCTTGCGAAGCCAGGACGGGCCGCTAGTCTATAATCTAAGAACACAAATTTGTTGTTTGTGTGTTTGTCTGTCCGCTCTTTTTCCCCGCTCTTGTTCCATTGTATACACGTTAACATAGCAACGCGTTACCGGTTCAGCTAGTAAAGCTTAAAAAATAGAGAACGATAAGGGTTGCTACTTATCGATAAGGTCTTATAGCTTAGAGCGATTTCTATCAGACAACCTTTAAATGTACACTACACAAAATTATATGATAAACAACATAAAACGCACCGACAATTTCATATTGGTCAAATTGACCATCCTCAATAGATGTCGCAGCAAGGAACTTGTGATTGGCTTGATCATTAGTGCCGCTTTGGGTCCAGTGGCTGAGAGTATGGCTCGCATGTGTCCGTATACAAGAGCGTCTAATGGAGTCGGTCTGGGGGACAATGGGAATTCTTTGGGTGGGGATGGTGGGAATATACAGGATATGATATTTAGGGTTTATTAAATTAATTTCAATGGAAAAATATAAATGAATATTTTCAGAGATTGGGTTTCAGAAATAATGATTACTTCACATAAAATGAACTTGCGTTTTAAATATGGAATGAATTTTTTATTAAAGTAGTGACCGAAAAGCCACCTAATAATTTGAAATCTCAAAGGCATGTCCATCTTAACATATACATTTGAGGCCACTGACCCTAAATCAATTTACAACTCTGAGTATTATAAATATGTATGAATATCTTATCTAGACACATAAACAATCATACCGGTGTAATTCTTGTCCTCTTTCTAGTATTCTTTTCTTTTTTAAATCGCAGTCACCAAAATATAGAATGGCAATCATCAACCTTATGCTGAACCATGGGCGTCGCCAGCCGATGGCGCAGGGGGGGGGGGCAAGTTGACTTTACCTACTACAATTCATACTTTTCTCATTCTCTATGAATGAGAAAAGTAGGTATGAATTGTAGGTAAAGTCGACAGCCCATGAAGCTTTTCACTTGTACTACGAGCCTTACATCTACAGCGATTGTAATAACAAGAGTATCTTAGTACTATATACATATATATTCTGTGACAGTACAAAGTCCAATGTGTAAAGCTACACGAGCACGAGCTCTTGACTTCTTGACTATGCAATAAAAAACTTGTAAATAAGTTATCTTTTTTAGAATCTCTAGGGGGGGGCAGCTGCCCCTCCCTGCCCCCCCTTGGCGACGCCATTGTGCTGAACACAATAAATCTAACATGCTCACTAAAAGTTAAAATAAATTAAAACTCACGATCCAAAGAAGTAATCTCTATCTCCCAAACGTTGACTTAGCGAATTACAGCATTGCTCTACCTGTAATATAGAAGTAGGTTTATTTGCATAATCCGAGCAATAAAGTATTGTGATGTAGGCAGAGTAGAATAGTATCAACCCTTAACACTTAAAGGTATCTGTTGGAATATTTTGGTTATACAGTCCCTCGCTCCAACATTGATCCATAGGTCGCTGGCTTATATCCGGCTCGAAGGACCAATGTTGGAACGAGGGACTGTATAGGATAAAAAAAATATATGGATGAACTAGTTCGAGTTCATAAAGAAACCTGTATTGAAAACGCTTGTATTAGGTCCAACACTACTGAAGAAAGAGAGTTGTAAAAGAGTACATAACAATTTTTACTCTTAAATGTTGCTATAGCAACTGTGTTGCCATTATAAATGTTGGATATGCCACCAGTATCGCAAATGGCATCTAATGATACTGGAGGTAATCACTAGTCATGACCACGTTATTACCAAAACATAACTAAAAACCGTTTTGAATTTCATACCGTAACGTAACGTTATCGCAAAACATAAAACCGTTTTTCTCATAGCCAACGCAATGCGCGCTGTCATGAAGGGGGACGTTAACAAAACTGATATAATTGAAAACATGATAAAACGAAACCAAAACTGAAAACCGCGCGTCGCACCGTGTACCACAATCGGGTTGATGTGCCAAAAGAGCGATAAAAGCATTTATAAAAACAAATAATTTTGTAAATTATATAAATGATCAGAAGTTTTATCAGAAAAAAAATATATTGTAAATATGAAGATTTTTAATTTACATTAAAAAAATGTAATTAACTTTAAATTAAAAATTATTACTTCATACATTACAATTTTAACAAACTAGCCCTAAGCACGAAGGGAAATAGCCATAACCATAATTACCTAAAACTATAACAAAAACTTGCGTTACGGTAGCTAACAGCGTTTGCGTTATCTATTCGTTTTGTAGTAGTCAAACTATCTCATCAACCGCGGTAGTGATAACCAAAACAGAAAACGGTTTTTGATAACGTTATGGTAATTTCAAAACCGTTTCGTAACGGTTTTCCAATATAGTCAAAATGCTCATCACTAGTAATCACCATATACTTCCACATACTGGGCAGCATCCTAAAGCTAAGCATGGCATTGCAAAATCCCTCGTCTTCTGTCCAGCAGTGAGTCTTTTTTCTGAATGATAAATCAAATAATTACTACTTGTTATTTCTTCAATGTGGTATTTACAAAAAATTATATTAAAATGTATTTACTACAACAAACCAATGAAATATCATTACCGTGAAAGTAACTCTGTTAATCTCTTGTCTGTTATCATGGCGATACAGCTGAACTAATCGAAAAATTGGATGCTGAAATTTGAAGGTTTGAGAGAACGTAAGATTCTTTACCCGCGGGAAGAATCTTACGATCTCTCGGAAATTTCAGTAATCGCGAGAAAATCTAATTTTAAGTTAATCATATGCCCCCCTAAAATATTGGTTTTACTTTAATTTAATTATTTTTAAATAAATATACTAAATATTCTGTGTATATTTCAAGCGTCTACCTGTTGCCGTTATTAATATTGAGTAAAAAACTAGCCAAATAATCACGTTTGTATGGGAGCCCCCTTGAATTTATTTAATTTATTGTTTTTTTAGTATTTGTTGTTATAGCGGCAAGAGAAATACATCAGGTGTGAAAAATTCAACTGTCTAACTTCTGTTAACTAAACTTGAGATACAGCCTGGTGAGAGACAGAGGGATGGACGGCGGAGTCTAGTAATAGATTCACTGTTACCCTTTGGGTAAGGAACCCTAAAAAGATTTATTTCACTTAAAAATGTATAGTAAACAAGGTAAAGATTGATGTCTCCTTTTAAACTTATAAAGCCTGTGTTTAGACTGAACTTAACAAAAAGGGTAAAAATAATCACTGATGAGTGAAAGTGTTATATCTTACTGAATAATTCTGAGGTATTAGCTATATAAGCAGCTGAAGAATAAAATAAAATACAAATATACAACTTACATCGGATAGCACCTGTTCCAGTGTCTTATCATGCCAGTTAAGTGCTTTAAGCCTCTTAGCTACAGCATTCCTTTTAGATCTAGTCTGCAGCCAACCCAAAGGCCAGGGATACACCGATGAGTTGCGAACTTTGGTTACCGCATTGAATGTCTCCTCGTCCAGCCAAGAAATGTAGAGCTGGAGGATAATGGGAAAAGTGAATATAATGTGTTATAATTTACAATGGAAGACAAAAAATATCACACAAAATTTCTTAAAGGAAGACTATTGTGACCTCTTGATTCAAGCTCATAAGGTATTGCTTGCTATATTCCCCATGTCTTCCACTTTGCCCTTGAATTTATGGGGGATAATGGGAAAATCAGTTTGCATTAAAAAAAAATCTCACTGATTTGACAATTGCTAAAGATATAATCTTGGATGCAATATCAACAACTTTATAAATAGACAAATATCTCCAATATGAAGTGTTTAAACATGTAATATGATAACTGAATACAGACTTTTATCAATTGTCAAATGAGAGTGCAATCTTGATCTCGCAAGATCTTAAATCTTGAGAAACCTCGGCCTTTTCTTTGATTTTATCTTGACAATAAGCAAACTCGTTTTTAAACTTCATCTGATATCTCAATAATATCGATTGAGATGGAATAGTCAAATAGTTTCTTTTATTGACAAAATGTTACAGCAATATAAGAAAATACTACTCTAGTAGTATTTTAATTAGTTTTCTTCAGTTTTGTATGAAATTAAGAGTTAATTTAATAAATATTAATTTTGACACCAGAATTGACACATTAGATTTTGAATTTCAAATCTTGGCTAGAGATTGCATTCCCTAGTCGTAACTATCTACCTGTAGCTAACTAACAATAACAACAAATCAAAATAAAAGTTATCTCTTTTTTATTTAATTTCTATGAGAAGCAGGCCTGACTGTAACTTATGTAAATATGACACCACCATCAAAACATACTTTGATACCAAAATGAATAATGTGTTTATAAGATTATCAAGAAATAATTATGCAAATTAATAATATAAAGTGAAAGTTATCCTCGTAAGTCCTGTGTTTTTTAACATCAGTAGTCATATCTGCCGGCTGTACTATACCAAGTACAAATCAAGAATAGTGCTTCAGACCGCGACAAAGAGATGTCGGTTTTAGGCAATTTTGGAAGTGAATCACTGTTGTCTGTATTTACGGTATGTGTGATGTATAGCACCTCCTTAAGAAGACATTGAAAATATTTCGTACTTGGATATGTACGATAGGTAGTTACTTTATCTTTGTAGTTAAAATGTCAGGTCTGAACTGCCATCATTAATTTATATTTGTATAAGTACATGGGGCCTTACGAGCTTAAAAAGTGTATTATCAGTTTTGAAAGTTTATCTTTGGACATGCAAATAAAAGATGAATCAAATAGGTTGCCTTGATTAATACATAGGATACTTTTTGTACAGACAAAATATTAGCTTTCTGTGGGATTATCAAAAAAGAATTTATGAGATAAAGTTTTAATACTGAAGTCTCCAGATAATCTAGTTCTATTATAAATCTTACCTCAGCGTTGACCAACACATTAGTAATGAGACTCATATAAGCTCTCATTTCTGCTTTCTCCTCTGTGCTGAGGCGACTGCACAAAGTGACACCCTTGTTTGCTGCAAACTGCACCACTGGTTCTAATTCTGATACTACAAACGCACCGCATTTGATGAACGGTACTCTGCCCGAAGGTGACATAAATTCTGCGTTCCATCTCATCTCTACCTCGAAAGGAAGGTTGCATATCTGAAATCAAAGTTTATAGCTCAGCTTTGTGGCACTTTTTTTTTTTTTTTGTCGCAGAAAATGGCATTAGTTATTGTTCTCCCAGCACAATGGATATGTGGGACTCTCCTCCATGCCCCTACCCGGCCGAGTGCCCGGTAAAGGCTTGGAGGCCTACCCACTAAAAACTGCGGCGTCCCAATACACAGTGGTGCGAGTCGCGTGGCCCCTTGCCCGACTCGGCCGCAACCCGGACCAGTGTGGGCCCGCGCTTGTGGGCGGACCTCGCCTATGCTCCGTGAGGGACGGAGCAACGGGGTGAACCGTGACGCCCTGAACACCCCGCACGCCTGAGGGCCAAGTGCAATGCAGCTGCCGGTCTCCCGCCCCGACAACCGCTGGTCCCCTTTTGGTGAGGAAAGGAATCACCACATCCCTCGACCGACACCGACCCACAAGGGACGAGACTCCCGCGCCCGTGATGATCACCCAGGAACAAGTTCCCAGGCGCCATCACAGGCGGCAGCTTTGTGGCACTAAGGACTATATAGTGCATTCTTTCTATGGTGTTTTTATACGCTGGATGTTGGAGAGATTAAGCCACTTTCAATCTAACAGCTTTGGATGAATAGAAAGGTATACTATTATGCTATGGAAGGTAATGTGAAGCCATTGGTCCCAACCGCACCTGCTATTGTTACCATCCACCAATCAGCAATGGACCTGCATGCAGGATTATTACTGTACCCCTACAATGTTTTTATCAATTGATAAGGCCTTTGCCCCAATATTGGAGATATTAATAGGCTCCTGATGTCAATAATGTCAACTCAAACAAAACATTGGATTTAATTTTGATGACCGCTTGGTGTAATTGTAGCTATGTAGCCTTTCCCACTTATAGTCCTGGATTCGTGCCTCGGAAAAACAAGCATTTATACCCGAGTCATGGCTATTTATATATTTTATCTATAAATATATATCTCTATATATTAATATCTTTGTACTGTTTATGGATGCCTATCTTTACTCTAGTATCCATAGCACTAGCCTCACAGTGCTTACTTTGGGCTAGCCTAATTGGTGTAAGAAACATGTTTTTCATTTTAGAAAATGAGTATAAAAAGTAAACCTTCAGAAAAGCCTGGACGGCCAAGCAGCTAGCGTTATCCGGGAGCAGTATTTGTTCCACTTCATATGGCTGAAATAACTTTACGTTGTCAGGCCATGGCTCCTGAGCTGAAATAATAAATAACCTTATTCTGGGTTTTGAATAGATACCCATTGAAAAGGTAAATATCAAGGGTTTATTTTACATTTGTTAGATTTTTAATGTTTACCTTTTTAATGTTTAACTGGCATAATTAAACTTAGAACATTCATGTCAGATTTAGGTTTTAAAAAGGTGCTATATTACCCTCTTAAGATTGTAAAAACGAATGATACACGTTTCTTTAAACATCAAATATGTAGATTAAGGTTATAATTGTTGGAAACCAGTCATATTTTGGTTTGAATGAAATGTGATTATAGTTCAAACTTATAACACCACTCAAAATAAAATGTTATACACAAAATAACACAGTTTAAAGATGAAACCAGCAAAATCACACGTTGTTAACAAAAATACCAAATGCGAATTCTCCTTCCTTCATAGTGCTAGTATTTGAATAAACTCAAAAGTTCATACACTACACAGCGGAGATTTATTCAGATGTAGAGCACCTCACGTCTAAAATTAAGCGATTGTGTCATACAAACAATAAAATACAGTGGAAACAGAAATTATGTAATTTTAATCAGGACAACCATCACATTTTACTCTTACCATTCATAGATGTGATAATAGAGTCTGTTAGTGACAATTCCGGCATTGTTTTTCTTTATGAAATTTCAATTATAAAACAGAATAATCTTACTGTCTTCAACGTTTGCAAATTTACAACAATCGCGACGCGAATAAAATTTGCATCTATTTTCAGTTTCAATTTGACGTTGATTGACTGACGGCTGACAATGTTGCAAAAGCATAAAATAAAAATCAGAAGATTTCTGTTTAGAATAAAATCATTGACGCCTCGATAGATATTGTTAATATGTATTAAAATCCAGTTCAGTCGAATTCACACTCACGGCAGATCTATAAAAAACAAAAATAAATATCTATCTAGCAAAAATGGTTTTATTAAAATGTGCGGTAAATTAAATCATTTTGTTAGTTATGTATAATTGTACTTATGCTATTTAAGTAATAGTGACACAGCTGAGAAAAAAAAATAGATTTTTATTCTGCCCGCATGCAAGTAATTTCCGCACAACGCCGGCAGACGTTGTGCATCCATTAGCCACATATCGGCAGCTCAGTTAATATTTGCTAAGGTATTCAAATGATTATTCATTGAAAATTATGTTTTTATTATTCTCTGATCTCAATGAATATTTATATGGTCATAAAGTGAGGTCTTTTTAAAACAATGTAAAATCCTGTTTTGCTGTCATTATTTTTGGAGCGGAGCGAGCGAAGCGAGCGAAGCTTCCATGGATCAGCTACAATGGCGCTATGTCTGTTACGCCATAACTTCCCGAGTTCTTAACCGATTTTAATACTTTTTGTGTGGAATCGCATCAACAGGTTTAGGACCAGATTGTGACGGAGCCGGAATTTTGAAATTCGCAAAAAAATTGAATTCTCTTTTTAGGTATTACGCTCGGCTCCAATATATGGTGCTAGCGTAGCTTTATGCTTAGCGACTGCATCGCCTAGTTTTTCCTACAAATTCTTACATTTTCTTTAACCTTTTTTCGAGTTTTTTTTACTATCTGACAAGGTATCGGTATCACAGTTGTGGATTTGAAATCCGCCTGTCTCCAGAGAAGAGTTATCTTTTTCCCCTATATTCTTAAGATATCATTTATGTTAGAAAGATTGTCATTTTTAAAATTTATTGTTTTAATGACATTTTGGGTACCAAAATTATCAATTAACGTTATTAATTACTAGCGCTCATGCCTCTTTTCATTTATTTTTTAGGGTTAGTAGGAATTATGAGCCATTTAATTTCTCTCCAGTTATGAAAACAACACTCCATAATACAAACACCTGTTATAAACTTTTGACTTACCCATTTGTATCAATCGTGTGATATTGTCACCCACACATGCAACATTTTTATTCAACAAATTGATCCCAAATGCAAATTCGTCGTCGTCAAAAAAATCGAACGGTCTCTCAGTCGGCTCTGCTGGTTTAGCGTCGTTGGAAATATTTGATTTCGAATGAACTAAATCAAGATAATTGTTAAATATTGATTCGCCAACTCCACTTCTTGGCGGTGATAATGATCGAGGAGTTTCCATTATAGTTTTCGACCAATCTGTGGATATGGATAAATTTATTTTTGATTCTTGAAATTGTTCATCTGCTATATAAATACTCATTTTAATTTTTAAAGTTATTTCCGAAATATATTTTAAAACTTATTGAAAGCTAAATGTCCAATATGCATTCCTGGAAATTCGTCTGTTATGACTTATGTCAAAGAAATGGCATAGAGTTAGCATTCAGCTGAAATGGATACTGAAAATGTAAGTGGAGGGCGCGGTCCTTCTCATTGATTGCAACGTAACTAGGAGTTATAATGTAGGTCTAGAACAAAAGCTATAGTAGATTACTACTAAAACCACAATGAACATGTAATAGGTTTCTAGTTTCGGTTCGCATTGTCAACTATTGGGCAATATACTTGTAGAATACTTTTATACGAAGGCCAAGACGATGATTTTCATAGGCTCGTTATTTTTAGACGGTGAACGGGAGCCAACCTCTGTAGGTTTAACCTACAGTATATACTTTATACTTTACAATACGATACTTTACAATCATAATTATATGTGATACTATTGAGAAACTATGAATTCGTAATGTAAGTTTTCAAACTAATTCGTGCTTTACGCTGTGAATCTAGTTCCACTTGTATTAGGGGCCATTCATTTATTACGTAAGACGATTTAGGGAGGGTGGGGGGTCAACTATGTCTTATTTTTTCTTACAAGGGGGTGGGAGGGAGTCTCGATAGTTCTTACGTAAGATCACAAAAATGCGCAAAGTTAAAATTATACTTTGAAAAAGCGCGGGCAACCGCTCGAGTACCATTTCCATGGCAACGGACCTGCGCCACCCGCACTACTCCTCCCGGGAACTCCCCGCTTGTGGACTAGTCGTCACTTGTTCGGTCCTTACCATTTTTACTGTCCATCAATACAAGATGCGTTCATAGAAAGAATTTGTTTTGTAGGTATGCTCTATATATTTTGCGTCGAAAAAGGCATCGCAACTTCACAAAAAACTACTTATACTTTGAAAAATAAACATAAAATAAACCAAAAGTGTATTCATTTTTGCCTTTAGATTCTTACGTAATAAATATTAAATAGGGGGGGGAGGGGGTCGGCCTATTCTTATTTTTTCTTACAATAGGGGGGGAGGGGGTCAAAAACTAGCGAAAATGGTCTTACGTAATAAATGAATGGCGCCTTATGCAGTGCCAATCATGTTTGCAAAGAGCAATTTAATGTGTAGCTAAGAGTATTATTTAATTAATACTTATGTATTTTTTTTATTAACAATAAAAAACTAAGCACTGCATAAATAGGAAAAAACTATTTACCTTTGAACATTTTAGATACACATAGTTAATTTTTAACTGTTCAAAAAGAACTAAGCAATATCATTAGCTAATGATAATGGACTATTCGTTTTCATTTGGACTAGATTACTCAGTAACTGATGTGACGAACATGCACTAATGGTTTAGTAGCACGCCATGTATGTCAAACAACCAATTGTTAAATTATTTTCCTTATTTAGTTTGTTTCGAAACTTCTCAACGATTGTGACCACACTAATGTATAGTTTTTATTTCTATTTTTATTTTTATATAGGTGTGTGTGTTGTTTTTCATTTTTGTTTCTTATGTACTACTATCTGTGGAAAAGGCTTTGTGTTTACAGTTCTTTGCATTGAATTTGCTCTTTGGCATTGAAACGACAAGTCTGACATTTAATTGTTTGACACGATGCCTCCCTCCCTAAGGCACAGATTAAAAATGAATGAAACGAGACAAAAAAACGCGAACCGCCAGCTAGGGAAGGAAAATTATTGAGACGTTTATTAGATATATTAGTTTTATTATACTCTAAAATTCTATTCCAATAGGAAATAATAAAGTTGTCTTAAATTAGAGCCTAAATCAGAATGGCGGATGTGTTGGATATCGAGAATTCTGAAGAATTCGAAGTTGACGAAGACGGAGAACGTACGCAAAAATTTCTTCTGTTATTGTTATTACAACTCAATTATTTACTATTTCGTTTTGTTGGTACAATCAAATTAAATATTATTTATCATTAGTACATTCCATAACGTAAACTTTGACACAAACTTAATATTTCTTTTAGGTTATATTTGTAGCAAAACCTTATAAATAATGCAGTTATCATTTATTAATAATTTATTTGATATTTGATATTAGAGATTATTGTATGCTAACTTTCTATTTTTGACACGTTACTGAGTGATTTAATTTGTCCTCAGAGGGGATCGCTAGATTAAAGGAAAAGGCGCGAAAGCGTAAAGGACGTGGTTTTGGTAATGAAGGAGGTGGTGGAGGAGCCTCTGAAAGGGGCAGCAGGGGAAGGTAATTATTTATTTAGCTATTAAATACAATTAGGTAGTAAAATCAGACAGCCCAATACCTAGCACAACTTAATAATAAACATTTTTACAATTCTATTTAACCAATCAAACCTTTATAATCAAATTCTGGACAATAAAAGAACAAAAGTATTTCTGCCATGATTATTTAAAAAAAGGTTTTATTGTTTTAGTAAAAACTTAACACGCTCAGCGCCAAGCCCTATATGCCAATACTAACTAAATTTGACTTTTGTGAAAAAAAAATCTTTCAAAACCATCTAAATGTTGTAGATGATCATTTTTTTCCATCCCCACCCTTCTACTAACCTTCTTCTAGTGTGTATCTTTTTCGATGCACAGGCCTGTGAAAATAGTTCACACCCAAAATATTTTCGTGGGCCATGTGTATTGAAAAAGATACACAAGTCTTAGTACAGAGTGTATCGAAAAAAGCTAAGCGTGTTAAATAATCTTATTCAATATAATTCAATATTCTTGAATGAGTATTTTTCCTTCATTTGCAATGAAGTTTAAAGTATTTGATGAGATCACAAGTAGAATTGAAAATAGAACAGTTCTCACTGAAGCAGTGAAAATAATATAAAAATTAAAATATTAGGGCTGTAAATCTTGATTATATCCTGTCTCAGTGAGAAGGTAACTTTAACATTTAGTTTCTTTTTTACTTTTTCAGATATGACAGTTTGGCTCCAGAAGGTGATGGCAGTACACCCGGCCCTCAGAGGTCTGTAGAGGGATGGATACTCTTTGTCAGTAATGTTCATGAGGAAGCACAAGAAGAGGACATTCAGGTTCAAAAAGTTTTATGTACCTATGATTTGTTTCCAATAAGGGCCTACTTAGACAACAACTTTTTTGTATGAAGCAGCCAGCATGTAGATAACGGTTATGAAACCCATTCTAATACAAATGATCTTTTTTCATCCCAATCATGTCTTCCTTATAGTTGAAAAACACAAGGAATGAGTGCCATAAACTACCTCATAGGCCTGGTTTATATTGGTGAGTACTGATGACGGCTGATGCAGCCAATGGCTAAATGACAATTCCAAAGCATGGAAGAACTCGAAATAGTATAATGTTAGTTAATAACATATCTGATATTCAGAGCATTTAGGGTTGTGTTATGGATACTAGGGTAAAGAAAGCTAAATGTATATGATATACAGATAAGTAAAATAAAATAATAAAATAAATATTTCCTACATTCACACCAATTAGCCAAACCCAAAGTAAGCACTGTAAGGCTTGCGTTATGGATACTAGGATAACAGATAGACATACATATATGATACATAGATATGTAATATTCATAGACATATATGTAAACACCCATGACTCAGGTACAAATGCTCGTATTTATCATACAAACGTCTGCCCCTACCAGGATTTGAACCCAGGACCGTCTGTGCGAAAGGCAGCATTGCTACCGTTGCACCAAACGGATGTCAAATAATAGTAATATTCATAAAAATATATAGATACCCATGGCTTAGGTACAAACTTGTATTAATTATGCAAGCATTTGCCCCTATGGCACTAGAATCTAGGACTATAATTTTTGCAGTGTCACTTACGCTTGGACAAGCTGGTCCTTAAATCAATTACCGTTTGGCCTATTTTATATTGTTTGGTTAAAATTGTAAGTGTTAGAGTAATTAACCCTGGGCCATCAACAGTTTAAAAATAGCTTAGACAATCATCATCAAACCAGCAACAACCGCCTGTACTTATATAATAACAATAGTAAATATTTACTGTTGTACCCTGTACGGTTGTTGTACCCTGTATATACAGGGTGTCCTAATAAATAGAGTAAAGCGGAAATCCAGAGGTAGTCCATCGACATGATTACCCAAATCACACCAATGTAATTTCATGATTCTTTATAGTCTTGTAGTAAATTTTTTCACAAAGACATCAATTTATTAGGATAAGTACTATATTTTTTTGAAACTAGGTGAATAACATACCTTGAATATATAAAAACAATTATGGTTAAATGTTAAGAAAATATTGAACCTCATGCTTAAAAGGTTGGTCAAAAAAATGATAGAAATGTACACTCAGAATTATAAAAAATCACAGAACATACAGTTGCCTAGCTTAGTGATGCTCTATTTCTGGACTTACAATTTACCTTATTTTGTGGGACCTTATGTATTTTATATCTTATATATTCATTTATTTTAATCATGCTTTCAGAATCAATTCTCAGAGTTCGGTGAGATAAAGAATATTCACCTAAACTTGGATCGACGTACCGGTTTCCTAAAGGGCTACGCTTTAGTAGAGTATGAGACTTATAAGCAAGCTGCTGTGAGTATATTAACAGTTAATTTTTTTTCATATGCCATTTTAACAGCTTTGAACTTTGTAAATCGAGTTATGTGTGAACTCATTTGCTCATGCTTTATTAATAAGCATTTAGCTTACAAGTGGTTAAAAGCAATAATAATAATGTGTTAAATTTAATATTTCTTATAATAAAAAAAATACAAATATAGTTTAAGACTGCTCTCTGAACCACTTCAATGGCTTTAGCCATTGTGTACTTAGAACAAAATTGTTTTTTAAAGAGAGGTTGTTAAATTAAACATAAATGGAAAATTTTATGGACTAACAGCCATTAAAAAAAGGTTACATCTGGATTTTCATTTTTTTTTTTTTTTTCCTGAATTTTCACATTCTATCATTTTGTACTAAACTAAGCAAAGCATGCAAAGTTCATTTCACTTCATACTCTCTTTTAGTGTAATGTGTTTATGAAATAAAACTAAAACAAAATACTTTATTTATAACACCACAGTGAAGAAATATCAAAAAATACTTAAAAATAATGTTACAATCAGTGATCTAATTATTCAAAGCAATCTCTGCCATACATCTTTGGATGAATAGGACTGGAAAGAACCGTTAGAGATGGCGGTTCTTCCAAGCTTTCATAGAGGGCGCTGTAAATGATTTCATAATTTTTAATTGCGAATTCACTTTAGCTACCTTGCTAATTCGTAAAAACCACAATTCTATTTTTGCTAGCATTTTGTCACATGTTTCCAGTATAACATTATAATTTCTTTCAGAGTGCCCGTGAGTCCTTGAATGGTGCTGATATCTTGGGGCAAGCAATATCAGTCGACTGGTGCTTTGTAAAAGGACCAACCAAAGGCCACAAGAAGAGGCGATAGGACTATCCAACCAGATAGTGTTGCGTATTGCACTTTGCTTTTATTTATAACTATAAAAAATAAGATTACCATTCATGCATACCAGTTAAATCTACGCATTAAGGTTTTTTTTAATAGTGCAAGATAGTGGGGGAACTTCCACATTTGCAAAACTTTTTTAAACGGAAAAGCCACAAAGCCAAAGTAAAATTTAATAGAAGTACTTAATACAAAGTACAGTAATGTTATTTTTATCCTAATTAAGTTTACATAAGCAAATAGTAAGTTTAATGAAGTGACAACTATTAATTTGTACTGAGGTCATAACATATTTTGCTGTGGTTTATTGTAAAGCATAGACAACTTTTTACTTCCGTGTGCTCTTGTAATTGAAAAAAAAAACATTAATGGATATAATCCTTAACCATTGAGTATTTTATGTCATTATGCATTGAAATCACGCTTTTATTTATGTGAAGATAAAGAACAAATTTAAAAGTACTATGCGCAACACTGGAATATACATAGTCTGTAATTTCGTAATATAAGCTATCTTTCTATAAAGTATTTTTTTATTTTTCATTTTCAGCAAAATATCAACCCATTTTCCAGAAATAATAAAGAAAAAATACAAAAGAAATTGACATTATTATTTTAAATAATAAGTATTATTAAATAAAAAGTAAATGATATATGATCAAAACTGCAAACAATACATATGAGTTATTCATTAATAATAATATATAAGATTTACTTGAATTTTCATGTATTTTTTTTTCGAAATCTATAACTAAGATCACAGTTGTGTGTTTGTCTGTCCGCTCTTTACCCCGCTCTTTTTCCATTGTATACGCGTTACCATAGTGCCTAAGAATAACATTCAAGAAGGCTTAGTATGGTTAGCTATATGTGTAGTCGTAGAACCGAAACTTAGCGCGATTCATTTCGGTACAGCGACATCTATAACTGAGACATAACAACGCGTGGCCGGGTCAGCTAGTTGAATATAAAAACTTAATAGCCATATCAACAAATTTCAATCTATCTATGCATTTATATAGAAATTTCCTGTCACAGTACTTGACCGTGATGAACTTTGAAACTACTCAACCGATTTTGATGTTTTTTTTTTCATTTTGGTGGTTTGTTCCAACTTAGGACTAAGATAAGTTTCATATTAATTTACAACACAGTAACACGTGGCCGGGTCAGCTGGTCATCTATAAAAATAAAAATCTTTGTATCTTCCAAAACTATAGAGCAGATATTTTTTTTTATTTTTTTATTTAATTCTACACACAACAGAGTAACAACAATGAACACAGTTATCGAAAGCAGAACATTAGATTGTGACGTGACGGTTCCTGGTTAAAAAAGTTTACACATAATTGTTTTTGATGTGAAAACTTCTTTAGCGGCGTTGTGCACTTCTTGGAATGGGTAAAAAATGTTAAACTCGCGTCAGGACACGTGACCTGATCAAAAATTCGTAAGACGGAGGGAAAGTAGACCGCCGCGCCGACGCGGCGTAGGAGAGGAAGTAATATCCCCCTCTCTTTCTATCGCGCGGCGAAAATGTATGCATACTCCTACTGTTTCGTTCAGGCGGCGCAGGGCTCTTGCGCGAGTGTGCATGTGTGTTTGTTGTCTTGTTTGTGTACGTATGCCGCATAAATGAATATTGTATTTTATCTACTCTGATACTATAATACAAAGATTCTAAAACTGAAAACAAAATGCTTATGACAAACATTACGTACAGGCCAAAAATAATAAAAAAAAAGTTTAATTACGATACAGGTCTTGTATGGACACCTGTAACATAATATAACTTTTTAATCATAACGATACACCTATACAACCTCCAGCTGGACCAAGGAGGTTGAACCTCTACTTTAAAAAGGTTTCAATGAACGAGTCCGCGACGACGCAACACGCATGCGCAATCGGTGTTTGCACCTTGGCGCCAACATTTGACATTTAAAAAATCTTTTCAATATTTAAACAAAGTTTGGTTTTGTTTGTAAAATATATTCAGCGTTTTATTTGCAATATTGTTTTACGTATTATAGTATGAGAGTAGATAAAGTAGTGTACATAACTTGGTCTTATAACACTCGTGTGATACTATAGAAAAACTCGCCTACGGCTCGTTTTTTTTAAACACACTCATGTTATAAGAACCCTTATTATGCAACAGTATCATAAACTACTATTACCACATAAATGATAGTACTTTTATACTGACAATTAAAGCAATTCGTGCGAAATTATTCCCTAACCATTACAAATGCATAACGTTAATGTTCAAGTTTTCACTTCTGCCGGCACTCCCGGAGTGCAACCCGTGTTGTTTTTTTGTTGGTTTTAATGAAATTATTTATACTATGTCATTGCAACACATTTCGAGTACAGCTAGTTTGAATAAATATTAGTAGACAATTATTTTGGAAATATAAGAAATAATACTTCCCTAATATGACAAGTAAATTTTGTTTTCTTGCAAAAATCATATCTAATCTTATTAAACAGTAGTGCAATGATTTGTGGTATGATGACCATGTTTATTAGTTACGGACAACGATAAATAAAATGGTGTCTAGTATTAATAATAAAAAAAAACCGTTGTGTGTACTTATGTACGCACGTAAAAAGTTATACTTCTTTATCGTTACTAAACAGAGATAAAAATTTCCCCCCGTGTGCTCGTATTCTTTGTATGTGAAAAGAAAGATACATTTATAAATTATATAGTGATCAGTAAGAAGCGTCAAAAGATTAACAGATTTCCTATATATCTGTATACAGAATCAAGTAATATATCAAAAACCATTAAAATAAACTGTTTAACCAATAGTAATGTAAATATAATAATAATTTATATTACAAACAAATAAAAAAATAATACATACCGACAGTTAACCACGAATCAATAAACGCACCTAAAAAAGTTTATAAAATAAAACCACTTTTAAATAAAATTGGAGTGTCTGTTTGTAATATTGAAATAACCGTTTTTTACATGCATCTGAATATATATACGGTACATACACCAAAATAACATGTTTTACATTTTTGTCTGTCTGTTTGTTCCGGCTAATCTCTGAAATAGCTGGACCGATTTTGACGAGACTTTTATTGGCAGGTAGCTGATGTAATAAGGAGTAACTTAGGCTACTTTTATTTTAGAAAAAAACTTTTTTTTTTTAGAAAAATAATATTACTGCCACAGCAACGCGTGGCTGGGTCAGCTAGTATAATATAAAATTGTTATTATAATATTATATAAATTACTTTTAACTACCATATATAATTTAAAATTACACAGACACATTCATAATTAGTGGCCAACTTCATCCTGCTGGTTTATTCTATGTCGCTTTTGCGGCCAACTTCACACTGTAACTTTTGTGCTGCAGTGATGCGCGCGTATCGTAAAATTTCAGTCTCAACATTTTTTCATAACGCGCCTAAAGAAGTATGTATAACTTCAAAAATATATATTGCGACTTGTTTTAATATATATAATATATATAAATCTTATATTACGATGTATGTTTAGTGGATTGTTCCAACTTAGGAAATAGGATAGGTTTTATTATTATTTATAACAGCAATGCGTGGCCGGGTCAGCTATTTAATGTATATAAATGTTTGCTTATCGCTAGTTGAAGTCTTTAATGGAAAATACATTTCATCACTGAAACGTAAAAAATATGTAACATATTTTTTATAATAGGAAATGCAATTAGATAATTTTGTAAAATAATGATAGTTGTCAATAGCTGGGTGAGGCTCACAGAAAATGTACCATAACACACGGGAACTTGTAACACACAATAACACACTGGAATTGTTTTCGAACAACAACAACAGGGAGAAGAACATTGTCGTACGCGGACTTTTGCTTTTGCTAAGCAGGGATGCAATAGCGGCCGATAAAAGAGCGTTTTTGAAACAACACAAGTCCAAATTCTCCAGTGTTAGATCAGGTAACATTTTGATTTTATTATCTACACTTAGACTATATTTATTCCAGTCAGCCCGAGACAGAATATATTTATTTTTGTCTAGGTGTATTTTGCGGGAATTCCTTTCTAGGTCTGGGAAACATCACCACGATTGGGTAATGATCGCTTCCATATGTGTTATCCAGAGTTTGCCAATTGATACTAGAGGTGAGATTGGCTGAGCAGAGGCTGAGGTCAACTGCACTCTTTGGATTCTGTGTGGGAGCAACTCGACGAGTTGGTGAACCATCATTTAAAATACAAAGGTCAAATTCATCTAACATATCTAAGATTTTAGGTGAGAGAGGGTCAGAGGTATGGCAGCCCCACATTTGGTTGTGTATATTGAAATCACCTAAGACAATAAGTGGTTTGGGAATTGTAGCAATTATATTTGAGATATCTGATAAGATGGAAAGAGAAGGATTTGGTATAAACAAGGACACCAAGGATATATTCATCGATCTGACCGCTACTTATTGAATTTTTGGTTATTATGAGGTGGGAGAGTTATAGGGTTGAAAGTATTATGTCTGGTAATGAAAATCGCGGTTCCAGCTCTGTCGTCATTTCTTTCATCCCGGAAGGACGCTTAGCCTTTGATCCGGAAGCTAGATTCAGACATAAGCCACGTTTCCTGAATGGCAATTTACACTGGTTTATGGGTATTAATAAGATATAAAAGATCGTGTTTCTTATGATTAATACTCCTGCAGTTCCACTGTAGCAGTGGTGTGAAGATTATTAATTGAGGTAAGGTCAGTAAGTTTTTGTCTGATATTGTACGGTAATTCTACACCATTGAATTGTTAAATGAAATTGATTGAAGTTGACAATTGTGTAAACAGCATTTCTAATAAGTTATCATTAGGTTCTGGGGAAACCGGGAGATTGTTTGATAATACATATCCATTAGGTAACATAGATGGAGGGGTGCTAATAATGTTGTTGTGTGCAACATTGTCGAACCCGTGGCTAGAGGCAGGAGAGCGATGATGCCTGGGGAGTTCAACAGTTTTACGGTGCTATTGAGTATATGGCGGAGATTGAACTGCTCTATGAGGTGTTGATCTCTGTCGGCTCTGAGAAGCCAGAGTGGATCTAGTAGTATCAGCGGAAAACTTTTTTATTGGCGGGAATCTAGCCGAGGCTTCCATGTATGAGACACTCTCCTGTGACATTACCAGTTTGATAGATTTTTGTCTTACGTGTTCTAGACAGGATGAATATGTAGCAACGTGATCACCAAAGCATAAGACTCATTTAGGAGGGGCTTGACTGAGACAGTCTTCGCCTTCGTGTAAGTCTCCACATTTATAGCAACGAGGCCCTGGACCGGCATTGGGACTTGACATGACCAAAACGACAACACTTGTTGCATTGTATTACTGGGAGTTTGTACATTTCAACTGGTAGAGAGGTATAGTAGCAATAGATGTACCTAGGTAACTTTTTGCCAGTGAAGGTGAGTACAATAGTTACAGTGTCTTCATCTTTTATTTTGGGAACTACAAACTTTAGCTTCGGTTTTTTTATAGTTTTTAGAAACCGTATGGTGAAATAAGATATTCCTTCTTTTTTAACAATATCTTCTAAGAATCCTATGTAGTATTTCCATGAGGTTCTTTGATAATATCTTACAAGTACAGTGTCTATCAAAGATAGCTTCCATATATCTGTACTAATATTTGATGTCACTTCCGAGTTATTATTAGAATTTTGAAAGTTGTTTTCGTCATCCTCCAGAGTAGTAGCAAGCACAGATTGTCCAGCCAAATTAGTTATACTACTTCATTTTCTTCATTCTTCAAAACTTCAACTTCATTTTCATTGGAAAAAATGTTTATTTCTCTTGTCTCTCGTGTCGTGTCTCTCTTGGTGTCTATACCAGTGTATGTGTTTTTTTCATCTTCATTAGTGGATTGTTTTATTTGTTTTCTCTCCATTCTATTTGTGTCCGGTTTATTTCTTACATTTGTAACGTTCTGTTCTTTCATTTCATTATCCATATCATCAAGATCATTTTCGTCATCTATAATGTGATCACAAGTATCTCTTCATCACAAGTATCATGCACAGAAATCGTCATGTCTTCGTCTGTACTGCTCTCATCTTACGTTTCTTAATTGTTTTAGGTTGTATGTCTATTATTTTTCTTTTTTTTAACACTTCTTTATTTTGTTATGAGAACCGAATTCCGAGCCAAACCGAAAATTTTGTTTTGAACTTTTGCCAGCAATGTCTGTTTTGAGGTCTATTGGTTTTAAATTGAATGGTCCATAATGGCTTAAAACAAAGTGAGCTTTGTTTTCTTCAGTATTTTTAATGTCAGCTAATACTGTAACAGACATTTTAGACGCAAAAGATTTTTCATTTGACATTTCTGTTTGCTTAAGCAAGTCCGCAGATTTCAGATTAAAACAGTCTCAAAAACCTGGTCTACTCTTTTGGCAGAAACAACGTAAATAACGGTAGGAAATAGAGTTATCTGAGTCAAAATTGTTAATAATCTGATGTATTTTCATCGTGTTTGGTACAGGTACGAGTTCTACTGATTCGTTCAGCATGGCATCTTCAGGTATAAAGAAAAGCTGTATTTTGGTTTCAAACGTCCGTAGAAGTTAGTAAGCTGTTTTCGGGTCAGGAACATTTGAACCATAAGCGACAATGGAGTCAAATTTTCTTTTAATGGCTCCTCCTACGCCATCAGCGGCTCCTTTTCCATGTGATGCTTCGTAAAAGTTCCACGTGGAAAATGGAAAGCCCAATCCTTTAGTAATTTTTCTGAAATAATAAAAGTTTTTCTTTTGGCGGTATTGCACAGTAGGGTCATCTGAATAGAAATGAATTCCGTCTACTTTGGGTAATTTTTTCTTGATTAATTTAAGCACAGTGCCCAAATGGCATCTGGTCCGTGGTCTTTTATGACCTTTTTCGGTGTATAACACCCCAGTGTGGAGAGTTATTTGTTGTCTGGAACCATCGAAGAGCATGGCTTTTATTTCGGTGCTCAATTTGCAAGCATAATTTTCCGAAAAATCGATGTGGACAACGACAGTACGATCATCTAAATATTCTATGCACTGCCGATATTATTTATACTGATGCATGATATTGTAGGAATGGATTGTGAAATTTTGCAATTCTTGTTGAAAGGCATCTAGGAGTATTTTTAGTGAACCGGATTTTTTTTCTATGTCGTTTTTCTTCGTAGTTTTTGTCAACTCGCAGTTTTTTTTTTGTTTGTATTCATGAGATTTTAAAACCCATTCATCCCAAGACACTATAGTTTAGATTTATTTCACCTATACGAAAATCAATATGTTTATTTTTGCACATATTACATTCCTTTGATTTTGAAGAACACTCAATAGCTCATCGAGATCTGTAGTTGTTATCAATCCAATTGACTTTAATGCCTTGGTTTTCATTTGCAAATTTTCATGCCTCTTGCAAGCGCAAGTTTCTCGTTTCTCGGCTTTTGGTGGCAATACATAAAACGGCCTGTATCTTTTGAATGTTGAAAATGATAATTTTTCTCTTTCTTCTTTATATTTCTGATATAGTTTACGTAGAGTAAATACTTTCTCTGTTTTTTTTGTTTCATTTTTGTTTTTACTTCGTTTTTCCCTGCTGTAATTCTACTCACGTTATCCCTTTCATAAAAAAGCCCTAAATGTTGCTGTATCAATTATTTTTGTTTTTTGTATAGGTGGCTATCTTGGTTTTCATGTTATATTTATTAATGTTATAACTTTTGGTAAAAACATCTTTTATTAATCGTTTTTCTTTGCTGTTTTTATTTTTATAGTTCTCTTTTATAGTGTCCACTATTACATTATGTTCTAGCAAAACTTTTTTCACGCTTTCTCTTTCTTCACGACGAATATAGGTAAATTTTGGTCAATGTATGCGCACGTTTTCGAAACGGGGGTCATTTGTTCAAGGTCTTCATCTTTTTTGGCACTTTGGCTTAACTTTTCTTCAAAGCTACGAATGATTTGGTTTTTCTCTTCAATAATTTCAAGTAACTTGTTATTTTTTTCTATAAAACGGTTTAATCTCTGTCTCATATTCTTCAACGACTTTCTATATTTTTTCACTTCATTTTCTAGTTTTGTGTTTTCATTTTTTAATCTATAAATAACTCTTCTATTATAGTTCCTCTTCTGTGTTAAAATGTCTTGTCCATGTCCTTCTCAAGGCTCTTCTTTAGGCTTAGGTTCTTCCTTACTTTTCTTTTTTCTCTTTCTCCACTGCTTTCTTATAATATCTCGATCAGATGAAGGATATTCTGCAATATTTTTTCTATTTCTTTTTGTTCTTTCTGCATTTTTTCTTTGCTGTAATTTAAATTTTTCAGGATTTACTTCTTTCAACCGTTGTCGATAGCGTTTCTGCCTTTCCGCAGGTGTAAGTGGCATCTGGGAAATCAATAAAAATTAAAAATGAAAACCACGAATGTAGTTTCTTTTTAGCTCTCTTTTTTTTGTTATAGATTAACCTTTCTTTGAGTTTGAAAACCCATCAATGGCATAC
This sequence comes from Calamotropha paludella, assembly GCA_927399485.1. Classification (NCBI taxonomy): domain Eukaryota; kingdom Metazoa; phylum Arthropoda; class Insecta; order Lepidoptera; family Crambidae; genus Calamotropha; species Calamotropha paludella. Next base: position 6,485,902 of record OV656830.1, on the reverse strand, counting down.
TTTAATCAAACCATTAATTTATATGGGACCACCCTGAAGGTATGCCATATTCACTAACAAAATAATGTTTGAAATCGGTCTATAGAATGAGAAAAAATTGCATTACATACATAAAACAAATCACACGGTTTGAGAAACAGACGGTGTTAAAAAGCATGCTCTGTTTACAATAAAATTTGTGGTAGTGAATATTTAAGTAGAGTTAGTGCATACTCCATTAATTACAATAGTCTCTTTTTCTATAGCTAACTATTGCATTGTGAACTAAGCTTTATACTTTTCGCGTGTGTTACGTCACATATCTTCGTAACACACGCAACACACGTGAACAAACACTCGTGAATAACATAACCTAAAATTCATGTAACGTCTTTAGTTTCATCGCAAATCAGTGATAATCTTCATTATTTAGGAATATTTAATGTCTCTTCTAACTATCTATATACGAAACCAACTAATATCATTACTTACGTTGTAAAATAACTTCTAAAATTCCTCTAAAACCAATGTCGAAAAATAACACACACCGAGCACTGTCTTCTGCTCGTCAACCAAGTTTTCTGATGAAAATTATAATGTTGCCATTGTAAAAAAAAAAGCTAATATGTATCACAGTTTTTGTAACACACGTGAAGCAGATAGAACACATTTGTTTTTCAATTGTTTTTTTGTGTAGGTATTTTTATATTAGTTTTATAAAACTAGTATAAGAGTAGTTTAATGCCATTACATTTAGCATAACAATAAGAAATCACGATACATTACGTAAACGATAAAGTAAAGAAAAAAATAAGATCTTTTAGGCGTGGACACATTTTATTTTTCTATGAAAGCATATTTTAAAAGATTTTTGTATCAGTTTATTTTTGCTTAAATTCAAAATTATTTACAATTTAAATCGACTAATATTAACAAGCAATTAATGCCCAACACAGAAAAAAATGAGATGGTTTATCATTAACTCCTATTATTTTTTTTATATTTTATTTAAATTGGGCGCGTGGGAAACAGAGACGAAGTACATTTTTTGTGAGCCTTACCCAGCTAACTAAAAAAAGTTAAAAAAAATCCCTTGACCCCGACGTGATTTGAACACGCAACCTTCTGATCTGGAGTCAGACGCGCTACCGTTGCGCCACGGAGTCGGTACAAGAGAATGCGAAAATTTAAATCACCTAGTATTATGCTAATTGCAGTAATTGCATTGGTTAAGTAAGCACTATTATTAACCCCTCACATAAAACTGGTTTGAGATTTAAGAACTGATTTAATTCTTCTTTGTTCTAATAGAAAAAAATACTGACTTTATACAGCCAAATAATTCGAGTAAATATTTAGAACGCGAATAAACTATTAACTCTTGAAATTGATTTTTTGTTAGATCTAGATCGCGATTTATAGTATTTTATGTCAATTCGTGTAAAATTCAACCTTATGCTTTTATTAATAAAGATCTTGTCGTGAACTAAATATTAAATCAAACAGCTACATCCTATAGACATCCTATTGTGGAAATAAGAAACAGTCTGTTAATCACTTGGATTCACATGACACCTGCTCAACTCTTAATAGTTTGATTCTTGAGACCAGTCTTACAGCAATCAGCAGAATTGATAGTATCAAAATGCTTTTTATAGTAAAGCATATTAGCAAAACCTTTCAAAATAATAGATTATGTTAAAACAATGACTATCCATCCATACATATTCTAAGTAAAATTATAAAAATGAAAGTGAGTGCAATGTGATGGTTACATTTTCACGCCTTAACGAAAATATGCCGCGAATACGGAAACCGTGGATATGGAATGGTTATTTTTATGGAATCATAGAGGATGCGTTCCAAGGTTCCAAAATAAAACAATTATATAGCAAAATAAAATCATTTTATTCAGAAATTTGCAATTAAAATCAATCGCCATTTAAAGCAAGCAAGTGTTCAAAGAATTAGATTTATTTTTTGCTTTGTCGCTTTTAAAAGTCTTAATTTAGATTGATAATGAGTTGTAGCATTAATTTGCCTTTTGAATAAAAGGCTCCTTTCCATAGATCGATCAACTTTCATGAAGAAATCACAAACCGTCTCTCAAAAGTTTCAAATTAAATGTCCTTTTTTTCCTCGCCGATGTACTTAGTACGGACGTACAACTACTCTATTACCACGAGGCATTACCAGGAATAATATAAGAAATGTAATGCATTGTAAATATTTTTTTAAACTTGCTTTTATGTAGTGACGGTAAGGTTTGTTTTTGTTTGATATTAGTCCACTCGGTTAAATCTTTAATAAAAGCCGCCTACATGCGTACCAGCACTTAAATGATGTCGTTAAGTTAATAAATGACACTAAATCTCTCTCTGTTTACCGATTGCATTCGTATGCTATAATGGAATTTATAGCCGCGAATACGGGAAGGGGTTGCAATTTTTTCACCCACGAATAAAGAAACCGTGAAAAAGGAAGTTTTACTGTTTATACAAACGACTATCGCGGGGAACTTGACTGCTTTCCCTGGTGGAAAAGAAGCAAAGGGTAAACAATGGGTCTAACAATAAATGAGGGGCGCCATTTTTAGATATTGAAAGAAAGAAAGAAAGAAATTATTGATCGTAGGAAAACAAACAATAACAACATTTAAAATAGGAACAATTGTGCTTAATATAAATAAATTAACACCTACGATCAACCAGGACCCTGCCTCAGCATAGGCCACTGCGAGCAGAGATCCACCGCAGGAGCGCTGATAACTAAAATTGCACCATTTAAAATTGTCGATACGACTATCACTTTAGAAACGTTAGAAATGAAATATGATTCCGCTTTAGATCAGGCTGTATTATTCGTACAAAAAGATTTTGTGTTTAAACTAGTATCATTTTTTATATACACTAAGGGTACCAAAAATATAAAATTCACCATCCCATTCACAAGTGATAAAAAATTTGAACAAAATAGTACTTGTAATGCAAACAGAAATCAGCGCCATATTTTTTTCAAATGTGATTATCAAGGCCTAAGTGGGATAGAGCACGAAAATTGTATAATTATGATTGTGTTCATAATTGCAAACTATATGAGTCATATAGTTTGCAATTATGAACACAATCATATAATATGACCACAGTTTGACGACCGTTTGGCGCAACGGTATTGATCCTGCCTTTCGCACCGACGGTCCTGGGTTCGAATCCCGGAAGGGGAAGATGTTTGTATGATGAATACGAGCATTTGTACCTAAGTCATGGGTATTTATATATATTTCTATGAATATTACATATCTATGTATCATATATGTATGTCTATCCGTTAGCCTAGTATCCATAACACAGTCCTTACTGTGCTTACTTTGGGCTAGGCTAATTGGTGTGAATGTAAGAAATATTTATTTATTAGTTTCATTCAGTTTGGTGTCCGGATGCGTAGACTTGCCTTGTGATCCAGACCCTACTTTTTTAATGGGTTCGCTCTTGATTCCAATCAAACCTGGGGGCCAAGACAGGATCCACGATGGAACGAGCTAACCCAAAAGGTGCCGATTCACCCTCGCTTTAAAAACTGACGGGTGAGTACTCGGAAATATAGACGCAGGTAGGAAGTTCCACTCCTTTGTTGTGCGCATTATAAATGATGTTGAGGATTATGCGGATTAGGAATAGCAACCAAAAAAAGGTGGTAGCCCGCAATACGATGGCGGTATGAGCATATGCAGCTCCTGAGCACATTCTGTAAAAGGCTGACGGATAGGGAACTTTGCGGCGGTGAGCTAAAGTGTGAAGCTTGCTCTTCACTAATGAGCCTAAGCTAAGCTTAATAAGCTAAGTTTACTAAGCTAGCGCATGTTACAGTCTGTTCATCCTAACTTGTCCTGTTTGGTAACCAATCTGGGCAATCCTTTTTATTGAAAACGCAGCATTAAAAATCAACTGATAACTAGATTCAATCAATAGGTTTCAGTCTATAATAAAAATTTATTTTTATATATTATTGAATTTATTATTTTATTTTTAAATGGGCAATTTCGTTAGAAAGTTGTGCCAAGATTGTTTACCAAATAGGACAAGTTAGAATGAACAGACTTTACACACAAAGTAGTCGACTTTATCATGTTTCTATATTTGAATTCTGTTATTTTTTTATGTTTGTACTTACCCTTTGGGAATAAAGTATTTACTATTGCAAATGCAAATGGTGTCCAAGCCTGATGATGGAGCCAGGAGGGGGATAGTGGAGTTCATTGGTGACTACTAACCCCCGGGTTTGGGTTAGTTTCACTGATTTTAGTGTTGTGAGGCGATTGAAGCCAAAAATGATTATAATTACAGCACACGTCACCTCAGCGAAGACTTTATCTTTCTATAAGCACCAGTGAGGTAGTTGACTTTGTATGGAATGTAGATAATGCATTACGTACCAATAATAATTATGTTAAAGAGTGTAAAAATGATAGGAAATTTAACAAACACTTATCCCTCGCTAAAATTAGATGGTATTACGGCGTAAGTACTTATGTTTTTTCCAATTTTTTTTCGTTCGTTTTTTGCCAACACCGAATTACTGATACAAGAAGCTCGTCTGGGTGACATGTACAACCTGACTACTGAGACGAAAGATTTGTAGAACTACTGATAAAAGAGCATGATATACATCCTAGTTAGGTAGTAGTAGAAATCTCGGTTAAACGGAGTTTACATCCCAGAGGTTTTAAATCGTCGGTCGGAAACGGTAGTGTAACATCTCCGAATTTTAAATTCTTCACTTTTAGGTGTGTAACTTTCTAATACTTTCCATTCCTTCGGTACAAGGCCAATAAACCTGGTAATAAAACATCCATTGTGGCGGCACAAGGCTTATAGACCCTGTACCATTTCAGAAACTTAAATCCTTTTTTGGTTTCCGTGCGGTGCTAGGTGTCTAAACCTGGTATTAAGGTAGGTACACCATTGGATTCTATTTTAATAATACATCTTAGATATATATTCATTTTTTTCCTACACCGAACCAAATTGAAGTTATGCCTTCGGCACGACAAGGAATGCTATACTTTTGTAGACATATACAAGATGTTTAGACCTGGTTTCGCACTCAAGGTGTTAATAACAGAACAAGTCGTAATCCGCTTAGAAGTTTGTTAAAAACAAAGATCCACTTCTGCTCAGTACAAATACTCTAGTTCAGTATAGCAAAATAAATTATCACTAACAAATTTGAATATAACACTTTTTTACGGATTATTACGCATATTTTATTTTATATTTAATCCTGACGTTTTCGACACCTTTACAGGAGCCGTGATCACAGGATGACTAAGATAATGGTCGTTTTATTTAACCGATTCGTTGCTACATACAATGACAGAAACGAAGGCTACGAGCTTGATTTACGTGAAAAATGAAGATACATAGTTTCATTCTAGGTAGATTTCCCTCAAACTTGACTTAAAAGAGTTATCATCGATTTAAAAATGACGTTTCAGTGGCTAACGCGACACGCAAAAAAGTGATGGCACGACAGCATCAGCAATGAATCGGTTAACTGACGAATTTTCGAGCATACTTCAGTCCGCAATAGAGAAGCCCCCTCATATTCATTGCCAAGTCGTGCTGGGTCAAGTACATTAATTCCTCTGGGTTAAAAAGGTAGTTACTGGTAAGCGTGATACTTTTTACGGAATAATAAGCTTAGAGGAATGGAAAGGTGCATGTCTTCATTCAAAGCAATCCTTATCAACTATGCAAAACCTATTTGTTTCTATTAAATAATGCTCTGTAGATGCTTTTTAAATAAACCCGACCAATCACGAACCGGCATATAGTAGCGGACAAGACACTGGCTTAACTATAATCGGAGGCAACAAATGCTGTTTAACTTACTCTAATAAGATAAAGATGCTACATTACAAAAAATATTTATTAAATTTGGTCCCAATAATATACCTTGGGGGACACCAAGAATCTATAAAAGGTAGTAAAAATAAAACTCGTGATATTTTCTTATCGTATATTGTGTTCAAGCTATAGAACTCGCGTTGGAGGCGATACGAGGCCATAGATCTGCACATTCCTTTGCCACAGGCCCCGTTATAGCTGAACCCTTCATCTCGCCCTTGTTGTTCACTATGACGCCAGCATTGTCTTCAAAGTATATGAAAACTCCGTCCCGCCTTCTAAACGGTTTCCGCTGCCGGATTACCACAGCAGGCATTACCTGGAAGGGACAGAAAGTACAATTTATTCCATCTCTTTGATTTCTTTACAATAGTTCTATCCTAATTATATTATGTCAATAATTTGCATGTGTGTTTGTTACCATATTGTCTCGCTATCCTAACATTGCAAAACTAAACTTGCCCTTACGCACTCCAGCAAAAACAATACGATAGCGTTTTTCTACGCGCTACAGCGCCATCTAGTGATTTATAAAGGCAAAATCTTTTGCACTACATCCTTATCCAAAACGTCCCAACATGGTGGCTGTATGGATGTATCTGTATTAGCTAATAAATATTAATAGTTATAATCTATTTAAATATGAAAGAAAATGTTATAATATTTTATTTTAACTTATTTAAAAATTTAGTAAATGTTATGTTATGTTGCTCATATATTTTTGATTTTTGTTTAATTTTTATGAGTTTAATAACTATTAAAAGTGCTTGGGCAAAATTAAAGTAATAAATCAGTGATTAGGCAATCACTGATTTATTACTTTAACTCGGAGAAAAGTCATTTGAACATGACCTTTACTTCTCTGATAGAAACTAAGGCTAGAAATTGTTGTCAATTACCAGAAATGTATGCTAATATATTTCATTTGCTCAGTCAGCCAAGGTTTATCAACAACGTGTTGTACAATTCAGCCATAAAAGCGAAACCATTTGGCATATCATCAGCGCAAATGAAAGATTCATGACAGTAGTGCCATTATCAAAAGATTTGTTTTTAATAAATTAAGTAGTAAAGAGTTTTGTGTCTTATAAATTATTGTACTATATAATAAAATATATGTGTATCACACTATATAATAAAATATAGATATAATAAAATGACTACTGAACTATTATTTATTTTTAAAGAAAAATTGTCTCAAAAACTGTTTTATAAAATAAAATCTGAATGGAATTTTATTTCTATTAAATCTAGACTGATTCTTAAATTACTGATACTACAAACAACAGACTTTACAAATTACTGATTTTTTTTAATTGAGTTAAATTTAACATGTTCAATGCCACCAACTCGCTAGGCGAGTTCACTGACATAGATCCTACCGGTCGGTGGCATTGAATGTGTTAACTTAAAGCAGTATTTAATTCTATACAGAAAATATTTGTCATGAAATTAAGGTCATCTATCCATCAAATATTATTGCACTATCAATTTTTGTAATTATATTTACTGCCTTCTGCAACCTAAATTTGTATTTAGGTTTAAGGATTCAACTTTCTAAAAAGACTCTAATTTTGACTTCATCAGAATGCTTCTGAGGTAAAAAATTTGAAGTCTTGAAGATTGTGCCTATTCAATAAACTGCCATCCCTACGATAAGTGCAGTAAGTTCCTCCATTTTGTATCGTATAGACTCTGACTTAAAATCTCGTCATACTGTTAGGGATCAGATGTTATTATATAAAATCATACATAATAAGATCGATTCCATACCACTTTTGAGTGAAATAAATTTCCGATGCCAAAGGATAAGTGCTAGAAATAAGTTTTTGTTTTGTACTTCTGCAATGCATACTAATTATGGTAGGAACAACTTTTTAACTCGTGCATGCAAATCTTATAATAGTATTTTTTCTCAGATTGATATATTTGCTATGTCATATGGGCAGTTTAAAGGTCAAGTTAAATTACTATTAGAAAACAGTCGTAATTTTTAATTTGATTACTCTTGTTTATTTTTATCTTATTTTACTTAACTTTCATTGTTAATGTCATAGTATTTCTTGCTAATGTTTGTTAGTTGTCAATGAGTAAAATATCTGTGGAAACTTTATTGTTATATGCGTATTCAATATGTGTTGTGTATAAGTCTAAAATTATGTATGTTTCCCTTGAAAATAAATAAATAAATAAGTTGAGTTTACACTAGCATACAATTTACATACAAATGTATGGACAAATATAATATACTATGCTTCATTTTATAGTCATATAGTAAAAGTTTCAAGTCAATAGCTATTATAGTTATGATGATACACAAAAAAACAAAAATTAAATCTTTATATCGAAAGTAGCTGAAAACTACTTATTGCACTTTTCATAAGAACGGTAGTGCTACTATTTATGCTTTTGTAAATTCATGACTGAATAAAATACTAATATGGTATAAACACTACCTTCTTTCTTAGTTCAGGTTTGCCCTTCTTGACAGTGGCAACTATCATGTCTCCGGAACCAGCCGCAGGCAATCTGTTGAGGCGACCCTTAATACCTTGTACAGCGATGACATACAAGTTTTTGGCTCCTGAAAGTGTTTATGATTCAAAATATATAGATCTATTACATTATCTTTAGTGAATCTCGACTGGTTATTTTGAATTTAATGATGTAAACTGACAATAGTTAAACAATGTTTTTAGATCTTTGCAAATTTTGACTGTAAGAAAACAATTACTAGTTTAATCTAAAGCATATTTGAAGACTTCAGACACAGCCAAGGTAGATATCATCATGATTCAAAGTACTATAGAGTGTATTATCATCACAAGTCTTCATGTTTAAGTTTTGAGGTTATACATCACAAACAATATAAAAATTTACCTGTGTTATCTGCACAGTTAATGACGGCTCCTACTGGGAGACCCAGGGATATACGGAACTTCGCTCCCGCGGAACCACCACGTCCTTAAATCAGAAAGAAATCTTTGTACATTTTACACCTTAACACAATCCCGTTAAGTTATCAGCGATAGTAACAAAATATACATGATTTGAACTCAAACTGCATCTAGGTAAGTTCGCCCCATTTTTATAAATCAAATTGTACACTAGCTGTGTGGATTAAAATGGATATTTATTTATTTCACGCACCTCTTTTAGACATTTTGTTGTGTCAATTTTTTGAAAGGAAATAAAAGAACGTGAACTTTGCTACGCAACAATCATGACATTAGTATATTCGTTCAGAAATATGGATTACTCTAAAGATTGCTGCATATGTTCACTTATATAAACGTTCTCTAAAAGTTTGACTGTACTTAAATTAATATAGTATTTATCACTAGTGAAATTATTTTTTGTTTGATAAAACTATTATTATGCTAGGTTCTTTGTTGTACAGCCAACAGTATGTCGATCTTAGTTAAAATATCTAATTTCCTATAACAATTTTGGCTTTAACTGAGTGTTAAAGTTATTTAACTTGAGTCAAAGATATTAAACTCTATGAGCCCGTAGCTTTGGTGTACCTATGTCAGTCAATGTTTTTCAAAATTCATGAACTATACTTTTTTTTAACTTTATTTTGTCTTTATTAATTACTAATATGTATACAACAATATCAAACTAAAAACTTATCGTGAAAAATTAACCCTAATATATTTATATACACATTCACAAAAAGAATATGTCATCCAAAATTCCAATTTGGGGCATGGTACCCGGAACACTGGCAGCATTACCTCGCTGAATTGCTGAACTGATTCTCTGTGCGAAATAACTGTCAGCCCTCTGATCACCCGAAGAGGGAATTAGTCGATTCGACATATCCTTCATAAGCCGCTTCATGTCGGCCGACCACGACCCTAACGTCTCGAAAGCTAACGCCGCAAACTCATAATCTTCAGTTACAGAAGAGTATTTACGACGCTTGAGAAACTGAACACGATCGGCTGCGGCCCCAGCTTTAGTACAAGTTTCGTGTATATAAGATGGAGCCAGCGTGTCTACGCAAGTTACATCACACACCAGAGTGCGGCCCAGTCTCCACGGCACAAGCGTAGCAGGTCAGGTCAGTCCGTCAGGTCTCTTGCCATCATCTCTATATAGACTACATGGTTCTAATGTTGCCGGTATAGAAACCGTGGCAAGAGCTCTACGTACCAAATCGTTAACTGTACCGTGGCGATGTAAGCGACCAGCACTTCTGGAGCAGGATAAGCCATGTCGACCCAACTGATCCACAAATTGTCCACATGAACAGGAATGGGGTTCACATACTTTGGCACCAAGCCGGAGACTAACGGAAATTCTCAGCGTTGCAGGATCTAAAATTGTACCAAGATTATATGAGAGAAACGCGTACAACCATTGACTTGAGTGTTCGCTGGTGACTGCTAATAGTCTCGCTCTCTCTGTATTGTCCATTACTTGGTCAAGGAGACAAGCAAACGTTATTTTTTGTCCCGGCATGTCCCAAATTTTTTGTTTTGTTTTGTCAGTTGGGATATTTTCCATCGGAAACATAGCCCTCCAAACATCCAAAGCCTCACTCAAGCCCGTCACTTGAACATCAGCTTGTTTTAAGTTTAAAATATTGCTGATGAGAGTAAACGTACTGTGAGTAGAAGCTAAGAAAGCCGGTAGAGCCACGCTTGAGGTGGTACGAATTCCCAACCCACCTAATTTAAGAGGAAGGCAGGCCTGTCTCCAAGTCGTGTCTTCAAACTTTAAATTTAGAATTTCAGATACAATTTGTTTCAATGTAGAATCTATATGACCGGTAACCAAAGGGAATTTCCACACAGGACAACACCGAAGTAAGTACATAAATTTTGGTGTAAATAAGCAAAGGCGGAGAAAGTAGATAGCCATGTGAGGTTTCAGTTCCAAAAGGCGATCAGAAAATTGAAGAAAAGTTTCTAATTTTGAATTTACTATAGAAGGTACTGCATCCTCGAAAATTGGAGCGCCTAAAAGATTTAAATTTGTTTTTGACATTATGGAAATGCTTGGTGTTAATGTACTGAATTTATTAATTATTTCTGCAGAATGATCTGATATGATATGGTAAGAAATATACAATTCGCATTTTCTATGATTAATTTCAAGTCCTATTGCGTTAAATTGATCTATAATTATTTTGAAATCATCAAAAACCGAGGATACAGTACCAGCTATACAACCATCATCAAGGTACCATACATTAAATTTAGAATTTAATTGTGAAATAATTGGATTAATAGCCAAACTGAAAAGAACTGGACCAAGAGGGTCACCTTGCTGACATCCTACGGAGGACTCAATTTCGTCATCGCCAAACATTAATTTAAAAGGGGTACCATAACATTGCCAAATGTATTCAAATATTTCAGGAATTTCTTTTTTAATTTCAGTTAAAAAAGTACCCCTATATACAGAATTAAAAGCATTTTTGATGTCTAATTTTAAAAGAATGTTAAAGTCAGCTCCGTTAACAAAAGAACGTGCTGCATGTACAGCTGCCTCACATCCTCTTTAACCCCAAAACCGAGTTGTCGAGGTTTAAATTTAGAAATTAATCTTTCCCTATATTGGCGACAACACACTTTAGAGGCTATTCTTCTGAAAGTGCTACCGACAGCAATTGGACGGATACCTCCATCTTTTTTTTTAAGGGCAATTAGATTAGCACCGTATAACTTTACTTGTTTCTGAACGAATGACAACGTTCCATGTCGCAGGCATACTTAACATTATAAAGTAATATTATATTTTTCATTAAAAATAATTGTGATGTTTTATCTGAACTACTATTTGATTTACTAACTTATTATTAAATGCATTTTTATGTTAAAAAGAATATTGAAATTATAGTAAATTTTCATAATAAAAAATAACCACATTACTGTTTTTGCATGAAACGTAGCGTAGGCTTTATAACTTAAATTTTGTTTGTCACTTTCATAGCCGCTTGTCATCGTACGAAATTTACTTTTATAATTGATTAATATTCTACTGGATAAGTTAAGAATATATAAAAAATTAAAGTCTCATAATATCAACGCGTATTATCTTAAAAAATGGCATTTATGGGTGATATGATGAATCCAGCGCCTTTGTGGCAAAATGGTCCAGCGCCAGGAGCTTTCTACAACTTCCCTGGCAACTCATCCACTTTCGGGCCTGGAAGTCATTTAGCTCAAAATTTTAAAGCTCAGTAAGTATTTATAATGTAAATAACTTGCTCTTAACATACAAGAAAAACGTGGATTTCCTACTTTTATATTCAAGTTATTCCCAGATATCTTAAAGAAGGTTCTTATTAAGTATACTTTTTTAGTTCTGCAAGCCCCATCACTACAACAACAACAGTCATAGGTCTCAAGTTCGATAAAGGAATAGTCATAGCTGCAGATACACTTGGTTCTTATGGCACATTAGCAAGGTTCAGGGATTGTCCTCGTGTGATGAAGGTGAACGACCTAATCCTGCTTGGGTCAGGCGGCGATTATGCTGATTTTCAATATTTGAAGGATATTATTGAACAGAAAATGTAAGTACTAACTAACCATACCTTGCACAGAGTGTATACAAAGTCATTAATCAGCTGATTGTAAATAAAAAAAAGTGATTGTAAATTAGTTCAACTATTGCTGAGAGAAGTGAACTGATATAAAAGTCATTTGATGTTTTTTATTTATTTTTAATTTCATATTATTTAGATTAAGGCTTAGATGACACACAATTTTTTATCTGACCTTGTATATTGCCGGATTTGGAAGGACACTAGAATTAGAATAACAACCAATTCTTGTGTGCAGTGCCCATTATCACAGACTTGCTTAAATTCTTACCATATATCATCGGTCGGAAAAACTAGTGGAACATTTCAGAATGAGTTCTTCTGAGCAATTAAAAATGTCAATATTTTATGATTTATTTAACCCTCCAGCCGCGAGTTGATTTTCATTTTTTCTGTCAAGAAATGCGGGCAATTTTAATGCACTATTTAAGTTGAAAATATGACTTGTTTGAAAAAGACATAGAAAAAAATTAAAAAAATTTGGAATTAGTGAAAAGTTTATTTATGAAACGTATACATATGCAGGAAATGTGTTTACCACGTTTGACCTAAAATAAATGTTTCCCGCTGACTACATTCAAACAAATTACATGCGCTGCAGATATAGCATGGCCCGCAAAAATAAACCAAATAAGCAGAACGCTATTTCCACTTCGCCCGCTGTTGGAGGGTTGATAATATTTAAAACATATTTATTGTTTTTTTATATAATTATATTTTATCAGCCCTTATGTGTATGATTTCTATTCTATAACTATTCAATAACAGCCATGTGTCAACTTTGACTTGTTCTGGAAAAATGAGCAATTTTATGAAATGTTCTATTACTCTTTCCGACCAATCAGATGTCATATAGATTTTTTGTAATCTGTTACAGTATTGATGAGAAATGTGTTGGAGACGGTTTGCAATTGAAGCCACGCTCACTTTACTGCTGGTTGACGAGGGTGTTGTACAATAAGCGGAGTAAGATGGATCCTTTGTGGAGCAATTATATTGTCGCTGGCATTCAGGTGAGAAGCTTCATCAATGTTATTTATATTGACAATTGGAAAGATTATCATTTTCTAATTGCGTTTTTATTGAAATGAAACAGTATTTTTTGTTTTTCATTCACAAAAAAATCGAGGAGGAAGGCAGACAGAAAAATAACCTCAAATGGAAGTCTCTCTGGAGTTCTGGATAAAATTTCACGAGAGCTATTTATAGAATCATCCCCTTATATGCTCTGCAATTTTTGTTTAAATTATTTTTTTTGCATTAACTTTAATTTTGTTGAGGCATCAACACAAATTTCTAAACAATTATTATCATCATGTCTGTTATTTGAATCTATTTGTAACTTTATCACAGGATGGAGAACCATTCCTTGGAGCAGTAGATAAATTGGGCACGGCCTATGAAGATGCAGCCATTGCTACAGGCCTGGGAGCATATATGGCAACTCCACTGCTACGAGAGGCCGTAGATAAGGGCAATCTGGATGAGCAATCCGCTAAGTATGGAATGTTATTGTTACAAAGTTTATTAATCAAACTCATAGAACAGTATATTTTCAGTGTCATTTTAATATAAGAATAATAAACTGTGTAATTGATGCATTTCAAGTGATTTAATCAAATGTTTGAGTGGGGTGAAAGTTCACTAACTAGATACAATAAATAAATATTTCTTACATTTACACCAATTAACCTAGCCCAAAGTAAGCACTGTAAGGCTTGTGTTATGTATACTAGGGTAACGGATAGATACATACATTAATTGTGATACATAGATATGAATTATTCATAGAAATATATTTAAACACCCAGGACTCAGGTACAAATGCTCGTATTCATCTTACAAACATCTGCCCCATTCGGGATTTGAACCCAGGACCGTTGGTTCAAAGGCAGGATTGCTACCGTTGCACCAAACGATCGTCAAATATGTTTAATATTATGGTACATAATAGGGAGACCATGTTAACTGCTGCAAGTTCAAGCTTTTCCAGATATAAACCAACTATATTTGTATTTTCAGAGCCCTAGTTCGCAAGTGCATGGAAGTTCTGTTCTACCGTGATGCCCGTGCCTTCCAACGCTACCAACTTGGTGTCGTGACATCAGATGGAGTTGTCATCGATGACATAGCAGAGATCAAACACGATTGGTCATTGGCGCACATGATACATATGAAGTGAATTATAGTTTGTTAAAAATAAAGCTCTTATTTGTATTGTCAGTGTTTTATTTTATTAGAATTCATTCAGTTAGTGAACCCTGAGACCACTGAACCCATTTATACATAACTTTGTTACAATCAGTGTAGTTGTTTAAGAAGAGTTCTAACATCAAATATGTTATTCACTAATCATAACATGTTATCTAATTCAGTTACAAACATGTACAAAAAGATTATGATTTTATGAATAACTTAAAGCTAATTCTGACATTTAAACTGAAGGTCCGTTTCCTATAAATACCAGTTTATTTTTAGAGTTTGCTGTTGACGGTACTTAGGTGGTTTAGTAACTTCAAAAATCAATTTTAAGTAGTAAAACACTTCTTTCTTATGCAGAATTTATTTATAAAAAAAATTACTGCAGGCTTGCACTTTCAGACTAAAGGCAACTAGTTTCATATAAAATGCAGTACGGTTCCACCATAACAATATGAATGAAGTAAATACAAAAATATAAAGATAAGGACTATATTTAAATATCATTCTATAAAATCATATAGACCCAATATTTATTAATCAGTGCAATAGGAAGTTGTATCTATTTCTTAAAAATTGAGGAATGCAATAATGTAATAATTACAAACCGCTTAAATTAGGATCCGTAAAAGATAAAGAGATCTTGCTACTGTGAATAAGTAGGGACAGTTGACAGACAATAATTGTTAAAATTTTATATAAATAACATAATACTTAAAATAACACACTTAAGATTGTAAATATATACTTACTTATTTTTAAAATTAGTAATTAGAAGTATTAAAAAAAATATTGTTTGGTTTCATTAAACGGGCCTACGTTTAATAATAATGGCAAAAAATATGTATTATCAAATGGTATAACCATGTCGATATGCTTCAAAAAATGTGGAACGCTTCACGATTTTGCGTGTCATCCTTGCGCAGGGGCCATGCTAATCTTCTCTGTATCGTTCCAATTTTAGTATATGTACTGCCGAAGCAAGTACACTTGTTAGGCAGTAAAAATTGTATATATACCAAATAGCGTCAAAAACTTTATAAGTGTGATGTACGTTTTCATATATTTTTAAAATTTTCCTTCTTTATGTGTTTAAACGCCATCTATGCATGGCAGTATAAAACTAAGTACAAAGAGCAACGTTTACGTGCTTTACACTGGTGTTTGCACATGCTTTTGATTTTTCACAAAAAGCATGTTGAATCTGCTTTTATCAGAACCAAGCATTATGTCTGTCTTATTTAATTGTGAAACTACTGTTTTATTAGCTAAAGTAATCATTTGTGAAGCAAAGCACAAACAAATTTTTTTGAAGAAAAATTATGACTCCTTTTTCTAATAACTGTGAAATAAAAAATATACTAACAGGACTAAATTATTAGTTTAGAAAAGTTGGGTAGATGGCAGTGACGCTATAGATTTGAAATAGTCCTTTTTAATTAATACAAGCGGTATAACTTCATGAGTATTATTTATAATACCATACAAATAGACTGTTTAAAAATAAAAAAGCAGGACTTTTATTTATTTATTTTTTATTAATTTCCTCCAATTTGATCCCGATGCAGAATCAATTTATGGCTAAAAAACTAAAACTAACAATTAATAAATGCTTTCTTATGCCCGAATTTAATAAATATTTACAAAATATTGCTAAAAATAAATTAATACGTTTTCTATGGATATCTACCTATATACTTATTTCATGAAAAATGTTATAAATGATCCTCATCAAATTTCAATATAAATACTTAAAATTAATATTATTTCGTTTAAATTATTTATCTAAACACTTTAAACTACTTTGTTTTTATGCATTTTTTTACAAACATATAAAAAGTCACTAATTATAAATTCGAATTATTATCAGAATTACTTATTAATTACAAACATTTAGAAAATTATTATTTTTTAATCCTAGTTTCGTTGTTAAATTCATCTACCTACTTAAAAATTTGAAAATATCAACAAATCATTACTATCAACTCATAAATTTTTGGACCGAATAAGCACCAATTTTCACAGTCTTTTTGAATTGCAATTGAGTTTTTTAAGAAAATAAACACAATAATATATTTATAGGATATAATCCTTTCGCAGGCATTCTCCTTTTAGAATACTCTTTTCAAAACAAAAAATACGCCATGGTTGTTACGGCAGTAAGAGCATGCATTTTGTAAACAAAATAATACAAATTCTTTAAATTCGTTTCTAAAAATACTTTTTTCCAGTAATATAAACGAATTACAAGTTTATTTTCACAATCTCAATCAACGAAAATCATTTAAGATTTTCTTGATTTCTAAAGATTCGTATCCATGTTTTTAACAGCCAATTGAGCGCCATTTTGTTGTATCGTTTAGAATTGTAGAATTTGGTTGATCCAGTCTCTGAATTCGGATATTCGTGTGTATACTCCAGGTTGGTTGGGTTCAGCACAGCCAATGCCCCACGAAATTACCCCTCCTAAAACGAAACGGTTGTCGCGTTCTCTTTGTACTACCATTGGACCACCGCTGTCGCCTGTAAAAGAAAACAGAGCATGGGACAAGTGTAAGTGACAGTTAAGGTCTTACCTCAATACAAATAGGGTTCATAATATAAGCGTGCTATTGTATTTATTAAATAAACCAATGCAGTAATAGTAGTTTATGATACTGTTGCATAATAAGGGTTCTTATAACATGAGTGTGTTTTAAAAAAACGAGCCGTAGGCGAGTTTTTTTATAGCATCACACGAGTGTTATAAGACCAAGTTATGTACAGTGTCATACACTACTTTATCTACTCTCATACTATAATATGTAAAACAATATTGCAAATAAAACGCTGAATATAACAACAAATTTATTTAAATGTCAAATGTTGGCGCCAAGGTGCAAACATTAATTGCGCATGCGTGTTGCGTCGGTCGTCGAGGACTCGTTCATTGAAACCTTTTTAAAGTAGAGGTTCAACCTCCTTGGTCCAGCTGGAGGTTGTATAGGTGTATCGTTATGATAAAAAAGTTATATTATGATACAGGTGTCCATACAAGACCTGTATCGTAATGAAACTTTTTTTTTATTATTTTTGGCCTGTACGTAATGTTTGTCATAAGCATTTTGTTTTCAGTTTTAGAATCTTTGTATTATAGTATTAGAGTAGATAAACACAATTATCCAATCCTGTAGCTGTAAATACAGTTCATGGTATAAAAAAAAACTGGAGAAAGTGAAAGATAATTACAAAAAGACTGCTCAAAAATGTTAATTTTTTCCTTAAAGCATACCCACAATAAGTAGGATACCCTTTCTCAACGACTAATTTTGATTTTCATAAAGCCATTGTAATCAAAAGGCATAGATTTATATAAAGGTACATTGCAGGTTGGGTTAGGTTGGATATTTTTTATCTATTACCCACAAGCAAGCTAATTCAAATAATGCTTTTGAATGTTATTGCTTTTAATATGATGATAGATAATTTTATGCTTATTATTTATTGAGATTTTGAGTGAGATCACTGTAATTTTTAAAAAGCAAATGACGTTATTGTTTTTTTTTACTTTAGTTTATTGCCTATGATACGAACCTTCGCAGCTATCAGCGCCACCTTTCTTCCTGCCGGCGCAGATGAATATGTTGGGTATATGTTCATTGTAGCCAGCATCTTGATACATCGCTTCGCAAAGGGAGTTGTTGATCACTGGTACTCTTACTTCTTGTAATACGCTCGGGAGTGGACCGTCTGAAGAAGTTTATTTATATATTTATATTAAAAAGAATAAAAAGCATTTTCATTTAATTTCATCGAAGAAACTGGACATTAAGTAAATTCTACTGGTTGTACTATTTTTTAAAATATCGCTTAATCTTTTTCACTCTGTTCTATTAGTACTTTTAGTAAAACAAATTATATAATACAAATTAAAGAAAAAAAAACTATTTAGACATAAATACTTATTTTTTGTACATCTACATGGGGTTCGAAGCCATGTTTATTGGAAAAAATGATCAGGTTTCCTATATCTTGACCGAAAACTTCTATAGAAGTCTTGACTAGCTAGATTTGTTAATGACCGAATGGCTTGCCTCCTTGGTTAGATTCGCGGCTTACGTCGATAACGAACATTTCTATTTTGTTTTGGGTCTGGGTGATTGTAGCAGATACCAGTATTAAGTTGTTAATGTTTTCCAAAATCTTAGTACTGTATTTTTCTTGCTAAGAGCGATATAATTTACTTCCATGCGAAAGATGTCGCTGACAACGACTGGTATATAATTATTTTGAATCTTATTCTTACCGTCATAGAGACGACCCCAGCCGGTGACGTAAGCCGTTTTCCCAACGAAATCGTCATCATTGTCAGGTACACAGACTGGCAGGATGTTCGGTTGGAACGTAACGGGCTCGTAAAACCTGAAGAAAAACGAAAAATAAACAAACGATCATGTCGTTACTATGAACTATCACTCACTTTCACTAATATTAACTGTGTATGAGCAGTATTTTCAAATATTTTTATATAGAAAATAGTTTGCATATACCGTTACTGTTTGGGTTAATGACAATGGGCCCACCACATACACAACAACCTTAAAAAAAATCCAGACATCAAGTGATCGGAAAGCTGTTTGCCATAGAGAATCAGTTTGGCAATATAAAGAGGTAACAATCAGACTTCTGGGCACCCTACCTGCGAAAACGGGTTTGAGGAATGTTTTATTTATCTATTTTTTCGGTATTATTTAATTGTCTTTAGGTTTAGTCTTTATATTTTACATGCTAAATATAAATTACTCATAATATTATTAGACATAATTATATTAAAAGAAAATTTTTAAATTCATAAATCTTCTCTCTGGTTTATCATCTGATGACTGGCCCTCCCGAAAGTAGCAAAATATTTCGTAATCATAAACTAAACACATTAACAACGAAGCCATTGACCTTATTATTAAAATATCATTAAAAATAAATAATTATAAATAGGTAAAGAATTTCGCGATCCACATGACTTAATGTAAAAATGTTATAATCTCAGAAAAAAAGTTAATCGTGCTAAATTAAACTATTTTTCTATCTAGTAAATAGTTGTTTAATATAGATTCAAATATAATATATTTAATTACCTAAAGGGATTCAAAAGTCAAAATTAAATTTAAAAATTAGCTACTATAAAGATTGTACAAAGATATTTTACCTACTATAATTATTTTTAAATTTGACGATATATCTAAATATTTTACAGTACCTAAGTTTTGTTTTACAAAAAAAGTAATTTATATAATTAAACTCAATTTACAATTGAAAATTATATTATTAATAATTAAAAAGGAAAAAATAAGCGTTAAATGTTTAAAAAAATTAAATATGCTAAGTAGTTTTTTGACTCTGCGCCAACCTCAATATTTGGAATAAACATTGTCGCATTAATAAAAATAATCTATTCTATTTCAGTATGTTTTTAGTTTCATCGGAAAAAAATATGAAGAACCGATGAAATATACGAGTTTTGATAAAATCGCCATCTTTTATATTAAACTGTTCCATAGTTTAATATAAAAGATGGCGATTTTAAGATTGACCATAAGCAACAAAGCATCATAATTCGCAAATTAATGTGAGAATATTCCAGGCATGATATAAAATTCTTTGAATAATTTTGCAATAAAATCTACGTTGCAAATGCCGGTAGTAATTTAATAAGGCGCCAGACTTTTTTTATCAAAACTTTGTGGCGCTGGATTGTAGAAATCAAAAGTTGTTTATTTAAATTCCACTTTTTTTTTTATTTAGTTGATATTTTGTTAGGAAACCTGTTTGTGTATTTATATCACAGTAAAACAGATTACCTACCAATTTTATTATAGAGACGAAATAAACATATTTAAAAATTTTGAGAGGTTCGATGGCGCAGTTATCAACGCGTATGGCATATGCTTGTGAAAGTTAAGGAACTTTGGCGAAGGCCGGTCACTGAATGGGTGATCAAAATCTTATATCGAGCTCCTTCGTTACCCACAATAAAATGAAGAAAATACCTACTACATGATCTTAATAATAATAAATAATGAAAAAAGAAACTTCGTGCGAAAAAATTCTCTGTCGTATACAGTAGTGGAACATTTTAAAATTAGTTGTTTTGAGCAATCAGAAATGACTATATTTTCATATGTTATTAAAAATATATATTATTGTTTTATATATGACTAGCTGACCCGGCCACACGTTGCCGTGGCTCAGTTATTATAATTAGCAATATACCTATTTTTTATTAAAAATCAGCAATAGCCCGCTCGCGCGTTCTGAGCCCGCGCGATAGGCAGCCTTTGTGATATTGATTCACAGTGGTGGCATGCGCGTAAGCTGTGCACGGTATTGGACAGTACTTGGACATTGCAACGTAACTTTATTTTTCTAAAAAAAAAAAAAAAACTGAAGTAAAAGTAGCTTTAGTTACTCCTTATTACATCAGCTACCTGCCAATAAAAGTCCCGTCAAAATCTGTCCAGCCATTTCAGAGATTAGCCGGAACAAACAGACAGACAGACAAAAATTGCAAAAAATGATATTTTGGTGTATGTACCGTCTATTATATGCATGTAGTAAAAACGGTTATTTCAATATTACAAACAGACACTCCAATTTTATTTATATGTATAGATTACATTTTATCGGCCTTTATAAGTATGATTTCTATATCTTAGCGTCTATGAAGATCACATTAAATAACAAAAAAATCATTTAGGAACAGAGTACTTGTCAAGACACGAGACAAAACTTATTTATTGGATTGCGTCCTTTTATTACAGAGCTCCCTTGTTTTCTTTCCACCTCCATCAGACCAGCTCCATGATAATATATTGCATAGTCATCTGATTTGGACACGCATGCAAATTTCAGTATGAAACCGGGGAGTGGGTCAAAAACACCGGGAAAAGTATACTAAATAAAAGCTTGTAATGGATTTTAATTTGGGTAATTCTTGTCCAGTTTTTAAATATTAAAAAGTTTCTTCTAAATGTCTATACATAATTTATAAACAATAAAACCTGTTTTATGTACAAAGGTTGTACGGTTGAATGCTCCAACATAGACAACCGTATGGCAGGAGTGCTGTTTTTTTGCGCGCGCTCGAGCAGATTGCGCGGGAGTTAGAGCGGTCACTCACCACTGCACTTGACCTTACTTCGTAGGCTGTATACGTACATTGCCATTGCTTAACTGTAGAATGAGGTTGAAATAAATAACCTGATTCTGTCTTTGATTCATTAATTAATTGGGTAGATATCAGAAACTACAGAGTGATTTCAACGTTATCGTGCGTAGTATATTTACATAAAAGAATATAAGATTGTTTAATACCTACTGGATTTTTTTTTAACCCTACCAAAAATCTATTTTTTTATGTTTTTTTTCAACTTACGCACGATTTCAATATACAAGTTGATGTGCCTGGTCTTTCTTTTAATTGTTTTAGAAAAAATTTGAAATGTAAAGAAAGTATTGACATTTTCGGTTTGCTTTACTCTATAAAATTAGATATAAGTAAAAATAGAATTCCCTATTTGTGTAAATACTTATGGAGAATGTTCCCCTTCTTAACTTAAGTTAAGTTATTAACTTACATGGTTTTAAGGCAAAAACACAAGGAAATGTAGAGAAAAACTTAGTATTTGAAAAGATACTAATTATCAAAGCATCAATTCGACGGACCAAATATATAGAAATTAAAAAAAACTGTTTTCTTTGTTTCTTCCTTAAAAAGTTAACCGGTATTCCAAATTGATAGAAATATAATATTTTAATGTTTTAAAAGAGTTATGTGCGTAATATTGTGTACAAACAAATCTGTATTTCATGTATGAATACTTAATATTATTAGAACAATAATTAACGTCAAAATGTGTGACAGTATTTTTTTTATTTTTCTTATCTTAAATTTTACTTGTATTTCTTTGGATTAATTATATTGATTACCGTAAAATGATTTTGCGTCATCTGCCAGCGTTTTAATAAAAAAGTAAGCATTAACTTAAGTCATAATAGAAAAATACTAGAAAATATAGACTTGGCACTCAAGTCTTAGAATAAATTGTGAGTTAATTTTTTCTATTATAATTATATAAATTGTTTATTAAGCATTAACTTTTGAAACCAAGAAAATGAGTTGACCAATCTTACCTCAATAAAGCAAGGTCGTATTCGAATGTGGCAGAGTCAAAGTGAGGGTGACTTGCAATAATCTGGACCCTCCTCTCAGCGAAACCGAAGGGTTCGTTGTCATTGGCCAGGTCATGCTCTCCGAGTCGGACTAGGAGCTCTGATGGGGGAACGCTGGAAATAATAAAAAAATTATTACCAAATGTCTCATTAATGAAACTAACTTTTCTATTCACGATTAAAATAAAAGCGGTTAGACAACAGAGAGAAAAACAAAGGAGTACCTATACTTTTAGAACGATTAGAAAAATATGCATGTTGGTATTATTGTTTTCTTAAATATGTTTGGAAATTCGATCATTTGTTTGACAACCTTCTTCAAGATAAATCGAGATTGCTGTACAGATAAAATATGCATCAAATATTATATGAATATCCATCTGTTGTTTAGCGACCTGCAATGTTATTATCAGAATTAAAGTATGTATTGGATACGTAAATTTAATAAATAAATAATAAAATGGGATAATTTTTTTCAATCTGGAACACAGTTACCAAGGAAGTTTAAATTTCAAACTGGCTTGCATAAAAAAAGACGAGAGCCTGCCATGGATCGTGAAAAATAATTTTTGTTTTCAGTTAAAAGTTGATTTTGGTAATGAGAAAATGAAAATAATGATAAGTTTACTATTTAGTTTGATTTTTTTTTTTATTGTACACTCGAGAGCAATGAATCCGGGTCACTTAAAGAATCCTAAAAATCTCGGAAACTAAAAATGCTAGGTTAATGCAATAAATTGTATTTAATAGACAATGTAATACTCCTTAAATGAAGGTATTAAAACTTCTTAGTTATTGTAAAGTTATATCATAAAAAAACAAATTTGAAAAAGGGCCACTTTCGAAGATGGAACTACGAAATTACAGCATTTGGTTTTGCTTTTGTTTGTAATCTGTCATTTATGTGGGTACATAAACCATGTTGATAGTGCTCTATATTCATTATTCAAGCTGAAATTATGTCGCTTACGCCTGAAGAATGCACCAGAATACTTACAATGCTGGAAACCGGCCGGAGTCAGCGCGATACAGCCAGGACTGTCGGTGTGTCGCTGTCAACAGTACAAAGAGTTCTCCGACGTTACGAAGAAACTGGTTCTAACCTACGCAGACCAGGAACGGGCAGAACCAGGTGTACCACAGCACGAGAAGACCGATACTTGGTGAACACCATGTTTCGAAATCGCTTTCTCACAGGAACTGAACTCACCAATAAGTTTCGACGCCTCGGAGGAAGTAACCCAAGTGCATGGACAGTAAGACGTCGGCTTGCTGAATCTAACTTAAAACCCCTTAGACCTGCAAACGGCCCTAAACTGGAGCGTGGGCATCGTATTTCAAGACTAAGATATGCCCAGAGCCACGTAAATTGGAGTATTGAAGATTGGTCAAAAGTTATGTTCTCCGACGAATCAAAATTTATGCTCTACAAGCACGATGGAAGACACAGAGTGTATCGAAGACCAGGGGAAAAATTCAAGCAAGCATGCATCGAAGAAAAAGTAGCCTACGGTGGTGGGTCTGTACTTGTGTGGGCCGGAATTTCTTCTGAAAGTCGCACAGAGCTGGTGATCATAGAAAACGGCTCTTTAACTAGCGTAAGATATGTGGAAGAAATCCTCAATGATCACGTTGGTCCATTTATGGTCAATTTAGGTGAGGATGCTATATTTATGCATGACAATGCCCGACCTCATACAGGTAGGATTGTGAATGACTACCTTCAAGAGATGAACATTACTCGTATGGAGTGGCCAGCGCGCAGCCCGGATATCAACCCGATCGAGCATGCTTGGGACGAGCTAGGCAGATGCGTAAAACAACGAAACCCTCCCCCAATCACGCTTCGTGAGCTCAAAATTGCTCTCACAGAGGAATGGGAGAATATTCCCCAAAATCGTATAAGGAACTTGGTGTACAGCATGCCAAACCTCGTAAACGCAGTAATGGAAGCACGAGGAGGCAATACGAAGTATTAAAATTCAAGAAAATCGTAATAAAGTTCAAACATTTCATGTTTCCTATATTTGTTTTAAGGAGAGATCAGCAGTTTTTTTCTTTATGTAATTTTGTGTTAATAAAATGTGTGGTGACTCATATTTTTTTTTACTTTCATTTAAGGAGTATTACATTGTCTATTAAATACAATTTATTGCATTAACCTATCATTTTTAGTTTCCGAGATTTTTAACATTCTTTAAGTGACCCGGATTCATTGCTCTCGAGTGTAGATAGATAGGTAAGCGCTTGATCGCTATCTCGCCTGATGGTAAGCGACGATGTGATCTAGGATGTCACGCGCTTGCCTACAAGATACTTATTCACTCGTGACTTGAAGACCCCTAAATTGTATTCATCAGGAAACACAGACTCAGGCAAAGAGTTCCACTCTTTAGCGGTACGTATTACAACTTGCTGCACTAGACACGATTCAGCTTAGAGCTGAGAGGCTTATCGGTGACAGCAAATTGGTGGAGAGCAAGCTTCACACCTTAGCTCTTCGCCGCAAAGTTGCCTCTCTGTCGCTCTTCTACAGACTGTACTTTGGAGAGTGTGCTCAAGAGCTGCATTTGATTATACCATTGTCAGTTAATGCCTGTTTTACCAGCCGCTGCCGTAATGTACTATTTTAGAACGCAGAAAATAAGGTTTTTAAGGGCGGCCTATACTTTGTCCAATGTAGGGTGATACTTTTGACAGGTGTCACTTCCTTTTTGCTACGTACTAAGGTTGCGTTTGTTTCCTTATGTTTGGCTTGACATTGCAATAGCAACTTTATACCCTCTATATAGGTGTCAACTGTCAAAAGTACCATCCTACATTGGACAAAGTATAGTTTGCTATGATAACAACCTCCGTGGCCGACTTGCTTGTTTATCGGTTTTCATGTTGACGCCACTCTAAAGTCCAGGATCTCTGACCAGAGGCCCTACCATCACCTTTTATCGCGATTCAAGTTAAGCTGTTGAAGAGAGACGCCAATATAGGCCGCGTGTAGCGGTGTCTCACTTCAACAATCGAACTTGCATCGCGCTAAGAGATGGTAGGCCCTCTAGTAGTAACGTCTAGTAGTAAAGTCTAGTAGAAAACGAACTTTTTTTATATTGCCGCGGCTCTGGGTTTTGTGGTACTGTAGTCGTTTCTGATTTCCATAATACAGGTGCTTTAACTACTCAATTTAGCCTTAGAATTATATGGGTGATGTTGTAATCTATAATCTAAGATCACAAATTTGTTGTTTGTCTGTCCGCTCTTTTCCCATTGTATACGCGTTACCATAGCAACGCATTACCGGGCCAGCTAGTCTATAATCTAAGATCACAAATTAGTTGTTTGTCTGTCCGCTCTTTGTCCCGATCTTTTTCCATTGTATATGCGTTACCATAGCAACGCGTTAATCGCAAGTAGTTCGTCTACCGGACGCTAGATGGCGCTAACGGAAAAATATTTAATAATAGAGAAAATTTAAAGAATTTTGTCCACCCGTGCGAAGCCGGGACGGGCCGCTAGTATAATTAAAATATTAAACAGGGTTAATATAAAAAGGGTTCTTTTACGTCGTAAATACTAAAAGAAGTATAGAATTATAAAAATTTTCTATGTCTGTGTTATTGACTGGTGCAGTCGATCGGAATCACGACAAGAATGAGGAAAAATATTATGATTTTAGTTCGACTGACATAAGAGGAAGATTTAGAGGAAAATATGACTGTCTTATTGTCACGATGAGGTATGCTTCGCAACCAGATTTATGAAAGAATATGCTTTTTATGTCTCAGTAGTTAGCGCGTACGACATCTGAATACGGATGTCAAGCAACTGTCCCATGTGGCGGGGTTTTTTTTATCACGATCTCTTTGGTGCTTCTGTATTTGGTGGTGATTTATGGCTCAGTTATGAGTAATAAGTTATTAAATAAATAAATGTCGATTCTAAATAATTCTTTGTCTTATTATGAATAATGCTTTTATGTAAGTTTATTAATTTCTAGGGATCGCCGCATTTATCATTAATACTATTATTGAAAACGCATGTTCAATCAAGTTAACCTTCCTAATATTGGGAATTTCCGATGACGATGTTTTATTTATTTTAATTAATTGTATCATAATAATTTCAGCCGACGTTCACTGCTTAAAGCAAGCCTACCTCGAAAATGCCCCATTGGCATAATTTTCACTTTTTCAATATTGCTTGAAATAATTCTATAAGTCTATAAAAAATCTGAAATAATTTCATAATATACTAGCTTTTATACGCGCGTTAATGTGGACTATAGATCAAAAGTAATTTTTTGGGTATTATATGTGCTTTTCTATACCCCTGGCAAAGTGTATTCAAAATTTCGTGATGATCGATTGAGCAGTTAAGGCGAGTGTAACAAACAAATTTACTTTCATATTTGTGATATTAGTTAGAAGTATACATTTTTGCGATAAGCGATAAGATAATAAAGCCTATCATTTGTGTAATTATATGATCTTATCATATACCAAATTTCATCACAATCGGTCAACTTGTTCTTGACTTATAGAAGAACAAACAGACAGACAGGCAATATTTATCATAAAAAAAATAAATGTACAGACAGAGCCTACAAATTTAAAAATAAATAAATAATTAATAAATATTTCCTACATTCGCACCTATTAACCTAGCCCAAAGTTAGCACTTTAAGGCTTGTGTTATGGATACTAGGGTAACGTAAATATATCATACATAAATAAATAATATTCATAGAAATATATACAAACATCCATGACTCAGGTACAGATGCTCGTATTCATCATACAAACATCTGCCCCTTCCAGGATTCGAACCCAGGACGATCGGTGCGAAAGGCAGGATCGCTACCGTTGCACCAAACGGTCAACGGTAGATTTGAATGTATTTCAAATCACGTTTAATTGTAATTACATATTATTGTTTAAAAAAAGGAACTTATTTTTTTATATTTTTGAGTCGATACCTAACCTTTTTGGAATATTGCTTAAAAAAGGTACTTCTTTTTTAATTTTTGAATCGATACTTAACCTTTTTGGTTACGAAATTTTTCTTCATCTCGGACGAAATATTCTGCCACAAAACTTTGATACTTATTAAAGTGAATATGCTTTTGTTGGTAGTATTTGAGTGTTTTCTTGAACTAATATATAAGCTAAAACTGAAATTTCGATTTTAAATATCTACTGTCATAAGTTTAAGTCAAACTGATCGGCGGCGTTTGTATGTTTGAATTTTATTTCCAAAACACCTTTAAAAAACTTAGAAGAACTTATTCCAACAGTCCTAAATACATATAACCTTTGAGGTTTTCCTGTTGAAAATTTGTCTTTTTAGGTCTTATTAGCTTTAAAAAAATATATTAAGATAAAATGATTTTTATCTAATATGAGTATGTACAATGCATTTATTGAAGTCAACGATTATGCCATGGTATTTACAATCTACATCGGGCGGTCTTATTCAGTGAAAAATTTACAAATACTCGGCAATGGTTATTTCTCTAACCTCAATGTGTTACAGATTTTTTGAATTAAGAAAACTTTTCCAGCGCTTCTAAAGATGTATTAGAAAAAATAACTTTACAAAATATATTTTGTTATTGCTTATGTGAGAATAATATATATTACTTTAGCGTATTTTAACGAAAGAACTCTGGTTTGAATATTCTCGCATGTTTGATAGTGTAGAATAAAAATAATAATTAAAAAGTAAAATCCTTTCACAATTCCACCTCTTACGACCAGAGCCGTTTTTAACCTTGCTTAAACCTATTGGAGGCCCTGAGCATATAAGAATAATGGGGCGCCTATGAATTTGACAGTACACTTTTTTACTACTAGAATAGACAATGAAAATAGATAAACAAGGTTTCAGATTTTTTATTGATAAAAAGATAATCTTTAATTTAAATGGGACGATTCTCACATATTTAAAATTATCTAAGCATGCTGAAATTCCATAGCCTTATTTTGGGCGAGAGTAGAGTAGCTTCGAGCATGCAAAAGCTAAAAGCAGGTCGATAATATAATCATTAATTGAGGTTCGATTTACTCTAATTAAATATTTTTTTCCACGTTTTTCTTAGGTCACTTTCTTTTCTGTTTGCTTGTCTGTCGTCTTGTCTGTCCGGTTGGAATCTTGTATCTCAATTTTGAGGTACTTCGTTGAGTTAATAATTAAAAAGAATAAAATAATAATACTAGATTTAAAAATCTAAAAATCCCACGTTTTTCAGTGACCAAAAAAGAATAAAATAACCCGGCGGGGCCAAGCGAGGGGCCACTCAAAACGTGGGGGCGCATCTTTACAAATACTCTCAACATCTATGCATATCATACATCTCATTACATCTCCATAAGTAACATGCGCCCCCACGTTTTGAGTGGCCCCTCGCTTGGCCCCGCCGGGTTATTTCAGTGATAAATGTCGGTATTGGTTTAGTGATCTGGCAGGAACCGCGGGGATCGCGGAGCCCAGAATGCCCAGTGGTGAAGAGGGGTCTGATTATGACAGATAAATATTCAAATTTATTTACTGCTTTTCCATTATAAGATAAAACGTATTTAGAACTATACTTACAATGCGATGGAGGCCCTGTAAAGCACAGTAAAAATGGGTAACTCCTTATTTTTCATTATTGCTATCTTTCATAACTAATATGAATTTGAATGGATATGTTTTGTTTTTTATTTTTTTTCTTAATAACCACTTGATTTTTCGTTACGAAATTTTATGTACTTTATTTCTCATTATCTAAGTTTATAGTTGAAGCAAAATTAAAAAAGAAAAAGCCTTGTCTTTTTTAATAAACCCATAATTAGCTATATTAGTATATTTTTCAACATCAATAAATTTTCAGTAAGTAGATTTTGTTTGTAGAAAAACTTAAAAAACAGACTTACAGAAGTTAGGTGCATAATAGTTTGTAGGAAAAATAAAAAAAATATATAAAAGAACTTCATATTAATTTTCATAACTGGCTGGACGCTATGATAAATCAATAGTAAATGGTAGAAAACCTCTTTTTATTTTTAAATTTAAAAAGTAAAAACTTACTGTTCGACGCAATGTGCAGCAGTTATAGCCCAATTCTCGTTGAGAAGGGCCGCCCCACACTTGTGCAGGTAGGTGGAGGTGCGGTATTGTCTCAGTGATATCTGCCAAGGCCATTGTCCGAAGGCCGACTTCTGGCCTCCGACGATCCGTGCTTGAGGCCAAAGTCTTCGACCACATACTGCCATCAACAACAATGTAGAGTTTAGAATCATTTTAAAAGTGTTCTATTTTCAAATTTGTATTTATTGTTCTTGTTTTTCTGCTATCACTTTTTGCTACAGTTTATAGAACATCGATAAGTTCGTCTTATTTTGTTAATTGTCTCTTATTATTTTAAATTTGGAATACACTGTCCGCTTCAAAATTATTATTGAACTGTTTACACTTATTTATTTGTAGTTGCACCCAACCTCAACGTGCCACAGTTTTTTTAGATCACTAGTCAGTAATTAATTTAAGAACCAGTTAATCAACTGGCCTATCTTCATACTCCCATGACATTTTCAAACAGGTAACCGTTAATTTAAAACACTTTAAAATGAAAACTTAATGTGAATTTTTCATTTTGAGAATAGTTTTGCCACTTGTTGCCTCTTCTCCAATGAGTATCTACTAATTGTTTGTAATATACACTTTCCTAATAGTTTTACTTTTAATTTAATCAAGGAGTTTTTAATTTATTTGTATTCAAACAAGTTCCATTTTTAAATTTCAAACACTACTAATTTTCCTTTTAATTTTAACGAAGGAGTTTTATATTGTCTTTGACTAGTAATACATTAGCCGCGCGACGTCCTTGCGGTTGCCTTGGCCGTGACGTTCGCGTCGTTCGAACGCCGACAACTCTTTGTTTGAATTCCGAACAGCGTTGCGTTTTTTTATTATTATTTTGGCTAAAGATACAGTGTTATGGAGTTCTTTGACCTATGTGCGTCAGTTTGCAAGTATCGGAAATTCATAATTTAGGAATTTATCACTTCAATGGAATGATAATGGTGAAAAGAACAAATGGAAAATAAAAGATATACTTCAAAGCAAATATTTTAGAGTGTGACTCAAAAAGTTAATAATGAAGATATATCTTTAAATTATATACATTGTTAAAGAAAAACAGAGTTAAGTAACGATTTATAATTATGCTTTTGTACTTCAATGTTTTATTTTTATAAAGGTTTAATAGAGTCACGAAAACGCAATAAAATTCTGTAAGAACTGACAAGGATGCTCGAACGCAAAGTGCATTTTTTTATGTTTTCCTTTAATGACATAATATTCGAAACTTCGTCGTGAATTACAATAAAAACAAATATTATGTTGTAAAAATTTAATAAGCGATTTCTGCCATACAACTTTTGGATGGAAAATGACACTTGTACGGGCAGTTTTTGTTATTTTTTTTTTAATTTAAAGTAGAAGACGTAATTAATTAATTATTAATTATAAGTTAAGCATGGAGAATAGAAACAATAGCATAGCCATAATTAAATGCCTGTTATACTGAAGGGTAATTTAGCTCCATACTTCCTAGTTAAGATTTTAGTCCAGTGATAACTTTACAATGTATTAACTGATGAAACATTTTTTTTAATTGTGTAAACTTTTGTGCCGCCATATTGTAATAGTATTATCTGTTACTTACATTTATTATTGTATAATTTTCGACACACGTTTTTAACTCTACTACCTATTTAATAAGATAAGTATAAAAATAATTGTATTGTTTTTTGTCCCGAAATAAATAAAAAAATTACCACAGACAATGAACAAAAAAAAGCGTGTCCATAATCTAAAAAACTCCATTTAGTCGATCGGTTTCGAACACAGGACATTAAAAGGTTAAAAATTATCAGAAAAATTTAATTATACTTAAGTTCTTCTTTTTAATGATAAGTTGAAGTAAATTTAATTAAATTAAAATGTTGAATTGATATATTGCTTTTAATAAATTTTGTCATGATAATTTATATGTTGCTATACCTTTGAAATGAATTTAAGTTTTACTGTTATTACTTAATTATTTTCATATAAGTGCAATAATAAATAAATATTATTAATAACTGTTTAATTATTTATAAACTCACCTTCTTTGTAATTGGACATATTGAAAGTGGGAACTTCAGGTGTAGTTGGAATTGCGACTGAAAAAATAATATTTATTAGTGCATTATGTTCATGTTTTATAGCATTAAGCGTTATATGGAAAAACACTTAATATAGAAAAGATTGTTGAAGAAATTTCTTTTAATAATAAATATTCATACACACCAATTAGCCTAACTCAAGGCTAAGGATTAGCCTAACACTAAGAGGCAAACCTCTTAGTGTTAGGCTACACAAATGTTATGGATACCCCGCTACCCGCGTCAATTTCTATTATTATGATTTTTCACTGATGCTTTGCTCCTTTTGGTCGCATCGAGATGTTATATAGCCTAAAGCCTTCCTCGATAAATGGAATATCCAACACAAAAATATTTTCCAATTCAAACTAGTAGTTCCTTACATTAGCGCGTTCAAACAAACAAACTCTTTAGCTTTATAATATTTATATAGATATGAAAATCCAAAGTTATAACAATCAAATATTAAAATGCTGTTATATTTCAGTCAAATGTCAATCATTTGTAATTTTTTTTTTAATTCGAGGATATTTAATCTCATTGATGAAGCAACGTTGGTCTACAGCGGAAAAAAGTCAAAAGTGCTAGAAAAATTTCGACGGATGCTTACAGGCTTGTTAACTCAATTGGGACAGCAATGGACTGGACATCCAAAGGGTGAGGGTTCGAATCCCGTTTGAGAATGACTTGTGAGCCAACAAAGTTAATTGTTCGATATTGCACAGTCTAAGATGCTGATGATGCTCCCTCTGGGAGCGAAATACGTGTACAGTCTGTTCATCCTAACTTGTCCTATTTGGTGAACAATCTTGGCCTTTTTATTGAAAATGCAGCATTAAAAATCAACTGATAACTAGATTCAATAGGTTTCAGTCTATAATAACGATTTAATGTAATATATTATTGACTTTGTTATTATTTAATTTTAAATGGGTCATTTTGTTAAAAAGTTGTGCCAAGATTGTTTACAAAATATCACAAGTTAGAATGAACAGAATTTAGAGTAGTTGGTGAAGGTATGTCGTTGTCTGGAGTATATGCATGCATATGCTAAATATTTTTGTTTTTAAACATGGATATGGTTATGATACTTCCTCCAAGCGACTCGTGATTCTACCAAAAAGGTAGAACTTTATTTCTTTCAGTTTTTTCTTACCTGTCGTGGTAGTTGCATCTTGCACCGTAGTAACACTCTCAGTGACATTCTCAGAAATGACTGTTACATTATCTAATGTCACATCTGTCATTGGTGACGTCATAACACTGACAGGTGACGTTGACACTGTCGGCGTCAAAGTTACGTTCACAGTGAACTCTATCATTGGTTGTTGTGTTGTTTGGGCTGTCGTTGTTGTAATTTTTGTTGTGGTTGTTGCTTCTGTTGAACTGGTGGTTGTTGGGTTCTCTGTTGTCTCAGGTTGTGTCGTTTCTTGTGTTGTAACGATTGTTGTTGGCGGTTGTGTTGTAGTAGTAGTAGTTGTTGTTGTTGTTGAAGTTGTTGTTGTGGGTTCTGGTGTAGGCGGTACTGTTGAAATCAATACCCAGCCTTCGGGTGGAGTTATCGGTGACCATTTTTCTGTAAAAATAGCAGTTATTTAAGTATAAACAAATTTAAGTTTAATCGTTTTGTGAATGTGCCATGCACAATGAATGCTTTTCTAAGTGGTTCATAAACGTCTTGCAACGGTAAAAATATTTTTTTCGAAATTTTCATACATAATTGTTATTTTCATTTTAAGAGCAACACATTCACAATATAGGTTTATTAAACAATTACTCAACAAGCTTTTACATCGCAAAAATCTCAAAACTCTATCACAGAAATTTCGCTAATGTCTCGTAGTTGTGTCTGGACTTTTGTCAGTGTTTTTATTCTAACTTATCACAATTTAAACCTAGAAAATAGCTGCGCTGGACATGTAATTAGCAATTTCTCACTTTTTGTGCTGATAAAGTAAACTGAAATTCCTGTATTCGAATTTCAGCTTACAGTCCTATGTTAATAAAGTTTTTTAAACGTGCTGTGTTGCCCGTAAATACCTTAAAAAGTAAACCAGATCTCCAAAAAGTTTAATACAGTTTACATTGGCAATGGTCCAATTGTGTTCCATTGACAACGCGTCGCAGTCGCCTTCAATGTCACGAAGGGATGTCACGACAGTGACCTCGTAACTTACTCTGTGACACCGATGCAGTCGTCGCATCTGCGTGTACTGTGTGCAACTTTCATTTTGATTTATAGCTGTTCATTATCATTATACTAATAATGACCCCTGCATTATAAGTACCCTTGCTCTGACCCTTTTCCCCTATTTTTATAAATATAAATATATGGATGTGCAAATACGTTAAAAAAATGAGACTTATAACTGATGTTGAAACAACTTGAATGGTTTACTTCAGCTGCTTTTGCAGTGTAGTAGGTTAGCAAAATATAATATAAAATATGAGAAGTAATTAGAAAATATATGATTTTTTAAAAACAATAAATTGTGTAGAGTTCAATGACTGATCAAGAATTCTGACCGCCAAGGCTAATTATCGCGTGCTTTTTAAAAATTCAAAATTTATTGTTAAAAGTCAGGGACTCTCAAGTGCATTTGGTTTTAGTGTTTTGTCTCGGTCTAGTTGAATTGCATGTAGGGTAGATGCAATGATGCTAGATTAGTGCATGCGAAGACACGATCTTATCGTGCCCCCCCTCGATTCTTGTGCCCTAGGCTGCAGCCTAATTAGCCTAAGGGTTAATCAGGACCTGGTAGAGTTAATGTCCTTTCTGTTCTTTTCTTAAATAACAACACTGTTTAATTAAAATTATTTGCAGTCAATTTTTCTTATGGTTCTTGATTAGTTTAACAAAAATTTCTTTAAATCAAGAAACTCTGTTATACACAATTAAAAGGAAAAACGGTAACAGCCTTTGCAGTTTCTTTGGAACTTCTTCTCGGCACGAGATCTTTCAGCGTAGGACTTACTAAGCCAATTTAAATATTTTGTTTGTTTTATTAGCGTTTTATCTCATCTTATCATTCTCCTCATGGTGTGGTCTCCTTAGCCTCAGATACGAGGAGATGAATAAGCTAGTTGAAGCCAATACCTATTAGCAGCAATTTTTGATTACACTAATTGTCTTAAAGGAGAAAGAGGCAGATATTATCGGCACAGTTATTAAACCTATAGATTTAAGTAATAGTCCATACTAATGTTTCTTATGAAATAATCATCCCAACAATCACAAAAAAGTTTCCAAAATAACTTAGTTTTCAAGTATAATTTTTAAGTGTAAACTGATGATTTGGGTTTATAAAGCTGTTATGTCTGGAGGCAAAAGCTCAGATAAAAACAAAGATAAAAAAAAAATGGCAATAGAGTAAAATTTGCTTGTAGATTTCATCTCATAAGGCAACAAATTATGAGGCTGCAGCTGTTCTCAATTCAGACGTTGATGTGTAAACGTAAACTGTCTTAAAAAAAAAGAAAGTTTCTTTTTCGTTTTCAAACAAACCTTTTTGCAGAACTGTCGAAAGTGAGGTTAGATGATGGCACCGACTCAGTCGTGCCGGCCTCGATACGTGACGCGATTGTCTATGACGCCTGGCGCCAATGCTTGCGAATTCTTAATTCAAACGTTTAAATGTTTTCGAATTTTTTTGAACCTTTTTTATTTTTATTTTACTGTGAGGTTTCTACCGGTCCTGTTTATAATGGCCTTCAGTCAAGTTTTGGTATCGCTTTGACTGTTGAATCTTGATTTGATTTATTTCTATTCTTAATTTGAGGATGATGAAATATTAATGATGATTGAAAAAAGGTACCCCATTTCCCTAAGTTTCAGTCAAGATGTAAAGATTTACCCATACATTTTAACAGGAAGACCTACTAAGCTGTAAAGCTACTTAGTGATGTTTCCCGCTCCCGCAAAAAGGAAAGAAACGAGGTTTTTTATTAAAATTTTCATGTTTGGATACACAGATATAGACAAATTACGATCACATAAAATTGCAAATCGTTGTTATGTTAATTAATTAATTAGAATAGATAAATTAATTTAATACTTCCAACCAGTCAGCATACACTCGACTACTTGATTTTTCATTATTTCTTTATTTTATTTTTGAGTATCTATTTTGTAAACGGTAGCCATATTTTGTAGTCACCCAAGAAACGACGAATGCTGTGTATACCTGTAATAGGCGAACATATTTGAACCTAAATTGAAAGGACCCCGCACCATTAACATTAGGAAATTGTGATTGGTAGATTTCCCGTAAACATGTATATAATGGTAGATTATGCTATTCTAAACAACTTCTGCCCTATGGAAAAAATTGATACGATGAGTCTTTTGGTATTTACGGACCGTTTAAAGTTTTTCATTTTCCAATAAAATACAGACATAGTGCCTGCACATGTGTGCATGAATGCATAATAACATGAGTGCATGAGTGCATGCATAAATGTGTCTATACATTTATAAGTGCACTTTTGCATTAGTTAATGCATGAGTAAGGTACAGTGCGTAAGTAAATGAACACATGTGTGTGTTACCGCCATTCTGTTCAATGCTTGAATAGCTCCCGTTAGAGCCATTTTTGGTGTGCTAAATCCGACCATGCAACCTCCTCGCGGTGCACACTGGGTTATGCTAATGCTGGCGGTAACACATACATGCGTTCATTTACTAACGCACTGTACTTCACTCATTCATTAACTAGTGCAAAAGTGCACTTATAAATGAATAGACACATTTATGAATGCACTCATGTTATTATGCATTCATGCACACATGTGCAGGCACTATGTCTGTATTTTATTGGAAAATGAAAAACTCATCGAATCGGTTTTTTCCATAGGGCAGAAGTTGTTTAGAATGGCAAAATCTACCATTATATACATGTTTCCGGGAAATCTACCACTCACAATTTCCCAATGTTAATGGTGCGGGGTCCTTTAAGTTGGGATTGTGTATTATGTGTCGCTGTTGGTATGTCTTGTTATAAATAAATAAATGAATAGAAGCCTGAATCGCGCACTAATTTTCTAAGAAACTGGACACAATCGGAGAACGGAGTACTTATCATGAGGTTGCTTCGATCATATATATGATCGAAGTGAGGTTGCAATAGTGGTAGTTAACAAAATTGTTAATATTCTTAAAAAAAAAATCAATTTCTTTTCGGATCATCCACTTTTATATCTCAAAGATATTGTAATTGTTATTGTTATTTTCAGCCTTTGTTGTTTATTTTTCTGCATTAAAATATTTATAATTAAAATTTAAAAGATATTTTTCTAGTTTCATTATCAAGGCCTTGTCGGCAAGTAAAATAATGACCAGTTATTACTTCTTCGTCTCTAATTTTTATATATAATTTATTTTCAGTATCTTGAACATGGTTTCAACGATTTCAATGACTTATTTAGATCACGTTTGCTTTTGAGTTTTATCTTTATAGTTGTGTTTTTTCATAATCACTATTAAATACAAAAAAAAAATCTGTTTAAGAATTCTTCTTCTTCGTCGTGTCGTTACACTCTTGCTAGAGTCGTGATCATGAAGTCTTGTCTTCAGCCGAGGCAGATGTTACTCGTCTCACGATCATTCGCCATTTCTCCCTGCTGGCGGACGTCCTGTTGTATTCGTTCAGGGAGCCACCCAAAGCAGACTTCACTTGGTCAGTCCATTTCACGGGCGACCTCCCTGATCCTCTGGTGTCCTCTATCTTGCCCTGTACGACGAGGCGCTCGATGGAGTCGATGTCGCGTCGAGAAATGTGGCCAAAATTTTTTAAAATACTACTGTTTAAGATTTGATTCAACTGCTAGGTTACATTAGGTTTTTACCGTCATTTAACAGAAAACGAGCGTATTTCGGTCGCCCAGGTACTTTTGATGAAATCAATAAAAACAGGTGCTTTTTTGCGGTCGCTAATTATACTTGTTTGGCAACTTTTTTTAAATCATATATATTTTAAATTTCAAACGTGACTTAAAGTAAATAACAACTAGATTCTACAAAAAAGTTTTATGCTTTTTTTGTGTTACAAAAAATGAATAAATAAAAAT
The DNA here is from genome assembly GCA_927399485.1 of Calamotropha paludella. Taxonomy (NCBI): domain Eukaryota; kingdom Metazoa; phylum Arthropoda; class Insecta; order Lepidoptera; family Crambidae; genus Calamotropha; species Calamotropha paludella. Next base: position 6,447,800 of record OV656830.1, on the reverse strand, counting down.
AAAAGAAACAGGTATCACCTAAACTATAGCTCAATAAAGAAATATTGGATAAATACTTTAATTTATAAAAAAAAAACTTTAAAAAACCACGTTTTACTACGGGTTATAGATGTACTAAAAAGGAGAAAATAAATTTTTACAAATGGACTAAAAAGATAAAAATAAATTTTTGGTAATAATGAAAATTTACGATACAAATATTCTAAAATTTATTGAATATTATGTATTGTTCTGAACATTCATACGCAGAATTTGAAAAATTTCCAAAAAATTAAAACGTGGTGCGTAATTTAGATCAACAGCGTCATTGATATTATATTAATATTTTCATTATCTTTCCTAAATCCCTTCCTAACTAAACCAATGCAATAGTAATGCTGTGGATGGCATTGAATAGTTTTTCAAGTATAATGCGCACCACGTTTTAATTTTTTGGAAATTTTTCAAATTTTTCAAATGAATGTTCAGAACAATACATAATATTCAATAAATTTTAGAATATTTGTATCGTAAATTTTCATTTTTCCAAAAAAATTATTTTTATCTTTTTAGTCCATTTGTAAAAATTTATTTTCTCCTTTTTAGTACATCTATAACCCGTAGTAAAACGTGGTTTTTTAAAAGTTTTTTTTTATAAAGTATTTATTTAACTCTTTTTAGTTTTAAATTATCTGAATTGTGCCTACTTAGTTCTTCAATATATACATGTAATATATATCAAATATCCAGACACACCACGTGGAGGTTAATTTAATTAAAGCCTAATTAAGTGGTTTAAAGTGGTTTTAGGATGTAAAACTGATTAAATATGAAATTGTTAGGTGAAATAAGCCTGTATACAAAATTTCAGCCAAATCGGATAAGAGGAAGAGGTCGAAATAAGGATCTCAAATTTTGACGACAAACCAACAGACAGACAACAGACAGACAAGTGAAGTTAAGTAAAACGTGGTAGAAAGATGAAAATCAGTTTTATCGCTACTGTTCAAAATGCGATCAGTACTCCTAGCACATGAGTGGTAACTAGGTGGTGGGACCGATTAATTTTTCAAGGTTATTTTAAGTGTTACCTACCTATTAGAAGTAGTATAATGCATTTCTTAGTCTTTCTTGATTTCTTGTATTTATTTGTAATAGCGGCCCGTCCTGGCTTCGCACGGGTGGAGATTTTTTTAACTTTTTTCTAGCATTAAATATAGCCTATGTTACTCAGCGTGAATGTATCTTTCCAATGGTGAAAGAATTTTTGAAATCGGCTAAGTAGTTTTTGAGTTTATTCATTGCAAACATACAAAAATACAAATCTTTCCTCTTTATAATATTAGTGTAGATGTAGAAAACAAAGCAGTAGGTACTATAAATTGTATTAATCGAGTCTCAATAGGTGGTTTCTATAAGTCTATTGTAAACATGCTATCGAAGAGTGGTGCTACTTAACATAAGTTAAACATAAGCTTAAAATGAATCCCTATCTACTTATTATTCTATCAGACTAAGATTCTGAAATAAATATTTTTATCTTTTTTATTCATATTAGCTTAGCTTAAATCTTAGCTATAACACCTAAAAATTAAAATTTGTTGTCCACTTTAAGCACTGCGCATTATTTCCTACAAAACTGACGAATTATTCCATTCGATTGTTACACTAAAGTCCAATGCATAGAGTTCAATGTCATAAGAAGTTAACAGCTTATTACAAGTTGATATGGTGTCGTATGTACATGTAGGAATACCTAAAATTTCTGTACTCATCAATAAGTCAATGATTTTATTATTATAACTGTTCTTTGGCAAATCGATGTTAGGAATTTTGTTTTCACTTGTTTTTTTTTCTCGACTTCACACCTCCGCGGTCAAAGACTTTTGGACATCTAATATAAAAAAATATTAAGTACACACTTTAAAGGAGTTTATAATTAGGTGAGAATCTCTATGGTGCGAATCGTTAAGGCGTTCGAACTATGATTGCGGAGGTTAAGCAACTAACGCAAAAGCTCGTTATAAGATGGGTGAACCAGAAATTTATTATCTCCAGCTCCCGGTTGCATTAGTCGTTATCACCCACCGATCCGTGCTGGACCCACGGCCCATTCTTGTGGTCTATAGGTTCATAATCATTAGTCGCCATTTACGCCACTTTTAAGTGTGCAAGGTTATTTTAATATATTAGACGTCACAAGGCACATATATGGCACGGCACTTAAGTGAACAGAGGGCCTACTATGATCTTAGCGCGATCTTACTTATTAGATTAGATTATTTAAAGCTCGATTGCAAAAATGGCTACAAGAAAAATGTTTTATTCGATTCAAGAATAATTAGATAAGAGACACTTTTAGAGTAGTAATCTGGGATAAGTTTATGTAATTTTCTTAATATATTGAAAAATTATTTTTGTATAGTTATTTGCTTTGACTTGATTATTATTTTTAATATATTTTTATATTTTACTAATTTGATATTGACTTATATTGTTTTATGCTTGACATTCTATTGGAGGTTGTTTAAGTTGATAATTCTCTTTTGATAAATATTATGAATTTAAAATTGAATTAATGAATAAATTATATCAAGTTATTGGATGCTTTCTTTCAGATAGTAAAATAATGTAATACCAATATTGTAATGTAACATATTTTGGTACACCATATTTTAAGCAATAAAATATTATGATTATGATTATTGCAAAACTTGTCATTATAAGTTAAAGAACGGTTGCGACCCTGACTTTTGCACCGTTTCCCTTTCGACCTTTTCGAGTCCCGGAAGGGGCGGGTGTTTGTGTGATGAATTTGTATTGTACCTGAGTCATGGGTGTTTATATAAATTTCTATAAACATCACATATATATGTATCTTAGTATGTCTTTCCGTTACCTAGTATCTATAACACAAGCCTTACATATAGGCTAGGCTAATTGGTATGAATGTTAGAAATATTTATTTATATATGTTGAAGTGTTTATTAATCACTAATTCTTAACAGTGCATACAACTGCACCGAAATATCTGAGTCTCAAAAACAAAAAAGATATGATAATAATCGCGTTATAATTAATATCATTAAAAAATAGGTTAACAAACAGAGGAGGATTGGCTTTTAATAATTTGACATGTGCATAAAAAATAGGTGCGCCATAATGCTTTATTTGGAATCGTTACGAAACAAATCCTTTTTAAAGGCAATGTCGAAACGATTTATAGACTCTATTATTATTATTTTTTTATTTTTCAGTTCCTAATCTTAGCTTTTACTAATAATGTATTTAAATCTAAACTTAGTAAAACTTGATGCTTCAAGCACAAACTGATATATTCACAAAAAAATATAATTATTTAGTCTTTAAAAAAATGCTTTATTTTAAAATATTTGTTTTTTCTTATTTAATTGATTGAAAACGTTATTTTTCAGAAAACGTTGACAACACCTTATCACTCAAGTTGTCCTTTTGATCAATTGATTCGGACTCGGTAGATGGCGCTACATTCGAGCACGATAACATCTAGAGGCCGCTGGTTTTTACAATTTGGATTCTAAATGTTTTATAATACTTGTCATTGCAATAAATTCCAATCCGCCATTCGATTGGCATAGATAAAATCAACACCAGAGTAGTGTGATAAAATTGCATTCTTATTTATGGATAAGCCATAAACACATGTACAAGAACTTTCACACAGTCATTTAGTGCGATAACACATGATTCATAAAGTATTCATTTTCTGAGAAGGATACGTGAGTCATAGACAAACTGTCACCTTTTTTGTTTAAAGAAGATTATCTTTCAGTTTATTGACCGTTGTCTATGATTCCATTTGATTAATTATATTTAAAAGTTGAATAACATCGTAGCTGAGTCAGTTTGCATCACATATTGATGGATTATGGTCATAGCCACTAATTGAATAATTTAATCTGTTAAAGAAAATTCTTAATTTATAACAGGCAAATACTAAGGGTAGGTGTTGGAGCGAGGGACTGTATAGGATGAAATAAAATATGGATGACTAGTTCGAGTTAATAAAAAGAAACCTGTATTGAAAATTTCTCAATTCAAAATTCAAAAATGTTGGATATTCCAACAGTAGGCCAGACAAAACAGCATATAAATTCTGGAGGAAACGTTATATTTCTGACTAGTGGTAAGCCGCGTTTTAATTCTGGGAGAACATAATAAAGTTACCATTCTTTTGGTGATGAAAACACCGGAAGATAAGACGATATATGTAGGTCCTACCTGTGACATACTTTAGTTTTTACACACTATTATAAGTATAACTCCTGTTAGGCATTTAATAACTTCAGATTGTATAATTAATATGGAAACGAGATTGTATTTTTAAGGACACATATGAATAATACTACACTAAATATTTTTCTGACTGCTTCTTATAATGTCCGTATACAATGTGTCCTGTCACCAGTGTCGGAGCCTTTAATGGTGTGAAATATGGCAGTTTTTATCGACAAATTGCCCCTCAAATTTGGTTTTTCTCAAAAAGCCAATAATTAAAAAATACACACAAAAAGAATCTATTTGTTTTTCTCAAATTATTTTTTTCTATTTTTTATTCCATGACAATTGAAACATGATAGCTGTGTAACTGTTGACTACATGTTTAGGTATCAAATGACACCTTTTTTAATGTTGATAGGATATTTACATGAGTAGTGGTGGTCGAATTAGTATGAGAGCCCAGGTCTTGGTGAAATGGCGGCCATTTTATAACCGTACGAGAAAAAAAAATTGAGGGGCAATTTGTCGATAAAAAATGTCATATTTCACACCATTAAAGGCTCCGACACTGGTGACGGGATACATTGTAAAAGCCTTAAGAAACTTACAGCCATCTTTTATGTTCTTTTATTGTGTATTCCTGTAACATAACCTAGTTCCTTATTATTAATAATGTTAGTTTGTTTTCTTTAAATAGTGAATATTGTTACTAACTCGGCTAATCTGAGAGTTGGGATCTTGGTGACCTACTATACATAGATACATTTATATAGATTTATTACTGATGCATTCGTTTAAGCATCAGTCTAGCACAAAGTACTATACTCAACTCTAGAATATTAGTATCTACTTGTGTTTTCTGTGAACAAACTTTATTGAAGAGAAATGAACAAAATAAAATCGAGGCATGCGTGTGTTTGAGTTCGTTTCTTATCGATCGATTGTATGTATTTATCTTTACTGCTTTAGCTTTTTATTTTCAGTGGTTCCATGAAACATTCTTAAAAACGAATCTGGCAAAAGAGTAGCTCAACACAGTGGCTTGAGAAGGATCGTACCAATTTTTTTTAATTTTAATTTTAAAAATGCATTCCAGCATGACACAAGTGCAAAAACGTTAATGGCGGATGCTAAAAATAGCATGTCTGCTACTGTCTTTAATATCAAACCTCTTTTTATAAAAAGCTTCTAGAGGAATTTTGAATAATTTATTTTTAAAGCATTCATTGTCTATTAGATTTTTTTTAAGGTCTATGCTCTCGCAATAATGAAGGAGCAGGCAACACATGGAATCGTAATTAGTTGAGTCGACAAACCAAAACGACTTACAAAACGACTATTACATATGCATTAAGTAAAAATTCTTTGAAATTTTTAAGCGTTTTTACATGGATAAGATTACCCTCATAAGAAAAAAGACAGTAATTTTTTTTTTTTTGATATGCGTTAAATATACAATTGGATTTAAAAAGGAAAGGCGTTTCCACACAATTTCGATAAATGTGTTATTTAAAGAGTTAAAATCAAAACTGAAGATCTCTAATTTAAATTGAATATATCATAATTTAATATAATGTCGTTAATTATAATGATAAATGAATTTTGAAGTTGCGAAAAAGTATTTACCGTGTTTTGATCAATAAGTAGTAATTAATAAACGATGAATTACCTAGTACTAGTTTATTAAATTTAGAATAAAACATTAATATAATTTAGGTACTAAATAAAAGTTTAATTTATTAATTATTACGTGTTATTATTTTTTATTGTATTATTTGTTGAGTAAGTTCTTTTGTCTAAAAAGTAAAAATAGTCGAAATATGTCAGCCAATATTAATATTTACAAATAATCTACCTCGCTATATCAATTGCTTTTAAGTTTTTGACACAAGAACGAATTCTCTAGCACTTAGACGATAGGTGGTGGTCTAGGAGCCTAGATGAGGTCTAGAAATCAAAATTTCTTAATTTGATTTGATAATATAGAAACAAATATTGAAAATAAAATCTGAGATAACATTCGAAACTACATCTTTCTGGTCAACCCTGGTACTTTCCGCTAGGAGCCTGAGCGGTCAGCCAAGATACGGCGCCCCCTAGTTTAAATACGCCTATTATAGCTGCGTTAAAAACTTTTGCTATGCTATTTGATTAGGCGTTCAATTAATCTAATAACATTGTAATTAAAAAATTAAAAAAGATAAAGTAAGTATATAAGATTTTTTTAGTAAACAATATTAAGTATGTGTTAAAATCCCTGCTTTACGATTAGGTCAAGGTTCGTAGTACATCGGCGAGAATCAAACTAGGTAGATAAATATTTATACGTTATTATGAAACGATTATTACCTTTGTAGCAATATATGTAAGTTATGAAAATACACATAATGTTTATTTAGTTCGGTATTTACTGTACTGGAAACTGGTTTGCATGTTAAATGTTATAGGCACTAAATTGATGGCATAAATGTCTGTATAATTTAGCAATGTTTATATAGGTTTCAAAGAAAAATAAACTTTGTCTATAGTTTGGAAGTCTATGCCTGATTTTTTCTTCCACCTTATTGAGTATGTTATTGCATGAGTAGATTTTTCTAAAGAGGATTTTATTAATTCATTATTTAAGTTTTTGCATTAAATAAAACTATCGTTATTCTAGTCATTAAACAATAGTAATTAAGTGGGTAAAGCTTAGAAACTTACGAGATTTCATTTTTTCTTCAGAATTACGCATTGAAGAGGCATCTTATTCGTTGCGTCCCATTTAAGCTCTGATTTTTTGGATACCTACCTAAATCATGTCTATGAACTATGTAAAATTTTGCATGGCTATACAAAACTGAAAATTTGATAGATAACGAAACTAAAAATATCGATAAACTACGATACCTATTAATTATAATATACACCGTAGCTAAAATTTCTGTGATAGTAAATGTAAGAAGTAATTAAACCTTAAAAAGAATTAGGTAATTGAATGTAACTTACCATCAGATAATGTGGTGAGATTCTCTGGAGCTTTGGTAACCGCGTCCACTGTTGACCATGTTACCAAAGGAGGATATTCTGTAGATAGCACTGTAATAGATGACGAAGGACTATCAGCTTCCGTCACTGGTTTTAAAGTATCTTTTTCCTCCAAAGGTGCTGTAGTTTCGTTATCTGCTTGCGCAAGGGTAGTTTCAGTAGATAATTCGACAACTGGCTCTTCTGAAGACTGTGTTTCTAATGTAGGCGTTTCTGATGAAGATGTTTCTGTTGGGGACTCTGATAAAGGTGCTTCAGGCATTTCGGATGACGGGCTTTCCGATGATAGCATTTCTATTAATGGAGTTTCCGATGAAGCTGATTCTACTGGTTGGGAATCTGATAATAGGTCTGGTGGTGGTTCAGATGATGGGGTTTCTGCGGGTTGTGGTATATTTAATGGAGTTTCAGGCTGTGGTTGCGATGATGATAACTCTGGAGTTGTTGTTAAAATCTCAACTGTTTTCTCAGTAACAGCTTCTGTTGAAGAAGAAGCTAGAGTTTCTGTTATTGTCTCTGCTGCTTCAGTAATTTTTTCAGTAACCAACGGTGTTGTTTCTGTTGTTGTTGTTGTTGAAGACGGTGGTGGTAATGTTGTTGTCGTTGTTGACGTTGTTGTCGTTGTACTAGATTTTTCTTCAGTTGCAAGTGTTGTATTAATGTAAGTTATAGACGGAACAGAAGGTCTAGTAAATATAGGTCTTGTGCTAGTTGACTGAGGGATAATAGTTATATTTAATCTAGGGGGATGTGGTATAGGCTTTTTGGTCGTGTTCCTCTTTGGGGGGAGTCTATAAGGTGGTTTCCGTGTGATATTGAATACAAGCGGAGGTTTTGTTGGTCTCGGTTTGGTTGTTGTTGGTATATATTGAGGTCTAGTGAAGTTTGTAGGTCTGTAACTTGGTCTTGGTTTGTAAGTTGGCTTGGTCGGTTTTCTTGTAACCACAGGCTTCGTTGGTTTTACTGTAGTTGATGATGTTTGTTGAGTTTCTTTCACAACTTCTGTAGTTTTCGGTTCCTCTGTAACTGAATTACTTATATCGCCTGAAACTGTTTGGAAAGTGGATAGTTTAATAGGTAATTCCGTTGCTGAGGTTTGACTTTTTGTAGTCGTTTCAAGTAAAGTAGTCAGTTTACTATCGCTCAAAGTAGTATCGTCAGATTTCGTCTCCATATCAATAGGTTCAGTTCTATCTTGTACAGTTTCTGATTTATCAGTCGTAGATTCCGTCACTTTTTCCGTAGTAGTTTTTCTATTTGGAAATAAGTCAGGTATTTTACTAACTGTACTGTGAATTTTATCTTCAGTTTGAGGATGTACGAAATTAGAGCTATCTATAGAGTTATCCTCAATATTGTTTCCTATAATCTGTGGTAGAACAGTTTTATCGGGTATTTGACAGCAAGAGCCGAAGTAGAATCTGTCGATACACGTCCCTAGATGGGAACCGTTGGCTTTTAGGCAATCTATGGCAAACATACACAGGCCTTCTTGGCCTGTCCTTCTTGATATGCATGGCAGATGCCTGATATTTCTTGCTAGTGGCACGGGACCTGGAAAAAGAGAAAGATGAAGTTTAGATCAGAGTCAATAAATCTTTAATCTATGTATATACAGGTATATACAGTGGACCCCCGGTAATCCGGCCCCTGTCCAATCCGCTGCCCCTGTAATCCGACACGCCTATCACTGTTGAATGTAGGTAGGTACACAAGAATTCAATCAGCTCAGTTTGAATTTGACTGCATAATATATGATAGCGGATCGGCCTAACATGTATTCATAGTTTACTAGTTCAGAGAGAATATTATCATTTTGATCTTTAATTTTTCGGATTACAAGGGACTCTGTTCCAAAAAAATCCAGGTTATTTGGCAGTACTCTATAATCCGACAAATTCGATAGTCCGACACTGCCCTGCAAAACGTTTGTCGGATTATCTGGGGTCTACTGTATTTGTAAATCATTAAACTTTACTTCGACTTTAAATTTAATAGCCTTAAGCTATGTATTACAACCGTGTGACATCTGGAAGGGTAGAATATCATCAACCCTTTACTTTTAAGGATATCGTAAAAGATAATTAATGATATTTGATGTAATCACCATACAACTTCCATAGGCCACAAAATGTGCGGCAGCGTTTTCCGAATTATGGTATTTTATTATTTATTTTCCACATTCCGACTCAAGACAATCTAGAAAAAAATATTTTCCACTTTGACTCGGGTGGAAATTAGTAAGAGGGGAATGGTTTCGACACATTTTTCTACATTTTGACATTAATTATAAAGACAAAACACACAACCAAAGATTTTTGAAGTGAAAACTTCTTTAGAATCGTTGTGATTTAAAAGTCGATGAAACGAAAAAGCGACAGTAAAAAGAGACGGATACATAAATTCATAAGAAAATGACATAGGAAGCATTATGTACGTGTGTTAATACGTGTTTGTGTGCGCATGCGTAGTACAAAGCTTGAGAGAAGGTATCACAACAACCGTGGTATTTTGTATACGTGTACGTATTATTTTTGTAAGTTTCGCTTATATCACGTGTGAATTGTACACAAGCTTTTTTATAAAAAATTAAATTAAAACGTGAAGTAGACTGGACGCAAGTCATGATTGCTTTACCTACTGCGAAAATTTTGGTCCAACCTTTTAAAACCAAGATCATACTGTACTATTATTACTTAGTGTTGTATATTAATTTTAATGAAAATCTTTTTATTGTTATTTATTTACTATGATTTCCCTTATTAATATCTACTAGATGTCGCTGTACCGAAATGAAACGTTTCGTTTCTACGACTACACATATACATAGCTAACCGTTCCCCGCCTTCTTGAATGTTATTCTTAGGCTTTAACTGACAATATGGTTACAAACACACATACAAAGTATTGTAATAATATAATTGGGATTAAATAATTTTAGTATTCACCATTCATTCACTATATATCGTGTGTCATTGATTTAATTGATAAATAATCTTTACAAAAAGAACAGTTGACAAATATTCCTCTTGTATTTTCAAGATTGTAGTAATTCTACATCTCTAGAATCCAAAACTATGGTTAAGGAGTAAAAATACATTAATGTAGAGAAACATTTTAATGAGTACAACGTACAAGTCGGGTCACCCAAGGTAATTAGTCTTATAAAGACCACCGATAACAACCATGAGTTAAGGCATTATGAGTAACATTATACCGGGCTCAATTTATTAACATCCCATCCAGAAATAAAATACTGCTGTTTCCATTTCGAGCGATATAACTAACTTATGGTTAACCAATTAGCTTAGCCCAAAGTGCAGTTACGGTGCTTCAAAAGTTTGTGTTATGGATACTAGGGTAACTGATACATGGAAATTCACAAAAATTCCCATTGAAACAAAAAAAAATTTTTTTTTTTTTTAGGTATTATTCTCCGCTCCAATATATGGTGCTAGCGTAGCTTTATGCTTACGACTGCATCGCCTATAGTCCGTTTTTTTTAGCATTAGAAAGAACAAAATTTGGGTTCTTTATTGTAAACATATAATGTAACAAGCAAAACGTAACATCGTGAAAAGTTTACACTAAAAAGTACCTTAAGAAGCAGAAGTTGCAAACTTGTGGAACGAAACGTTTGTCAGTTTGACACGACAAAATTAAAAAGTACATGCCAATGTTGCAATACGTACCATATTAGGTGATTTTTAAAATGGTCGTTTAATATGGCCGCCATTTGCAACAATAGCGGCAAATGTCAACGTCTGCATTTATCAGTTTTGACTATTTTCTTTGGTTTATTGTTAAAATTCTATTGTTTATTTTTGAAGTTTTTTGTTAAAAGTTTTTGTTGTTATTTGTTATTTAATCTGTTTAACAATGGACGAGCCTGAAGCCGGTCAAAGTGGACTCCAGCACAAGGTTAGCCACCACTGCTTCTTTGTTTACATAATTTCTAATGCTAAAAAAAATAGACTATAGTTGGAGCGGACCGAGCGAAGCTCCCATGAATCAGCTTTTAAATAAATTAAAGACGGCTCATAGATTGAGAAGTACCCGCCGATGTACAAGGATTTAGCTTAACACAAGGGTGTAAACGGAAATATTTATAAATTTTTTATATATCTTTAATATCGTTGGAAAAAAAAATAAAAAAAAATTTCTTCTGCGATAACAACGCACCAAGTACGAGCTTGTCACAAATACATCATGATAAACTCGGGCAAAGTCGCGGTGTGCCGTTAGTCATAGTTAATTTATTATCACCATTTTGTGTTTCTTCTAAATCATTTCCGACATCTAACGGGTTCTAATTAGAGCTTACATCTACGGGAGAAAACTTGTTTTCGGACATCCGTCACTTTTTACAGGGTTGCCACTTGCAGTTTAAATATATAAAATTATTTTTTTATTTCATTTATTACAAAAACACAAATTATTAATTCCGATAGTTATTTAAACCTAACCAGGTTTAAATGCCACTACATATTATTTCAAATAGGTACAGTCAATAGCATATCATTTTAAAAACGATTGTATGATAGTAATGAATGCAATAATTTTATTTTCTTAAAAAACATATTTTTTTTACAAACAATTGAACATTAATAATCGAATAATATTAATAAAAAAATCTTTTGAAATATTCCATAATTTATATATTTAAACATCCACAAGGTTAATTGTTCGGCTTATGATTGCTAAGATTAAAAACATTCGTAATGGCAGGTCATCGGATTGGTTGCCAAAATTTACCATATGGAGGTCCTCCGTGCTTTAGCAGGTTTGCTAAGACGTTTATTTATTTACCAACGACTTATACAGTTTAACATTAGCAATTGTATTAGAAATGATACAATCAATAAATGCAAAGACATTTACAGGCAGATACAGCATGCTATCCACCTTGCATCTGCTTGTATCCAGCATCCACCAATCCGTTCATTGTCCTTTCTTCCTATGGTGATTTCAATTATAAGGATGGGCTGTGGTCTCGTAGTTAGTGTCATTAAGTTTAGTTTAGTCATTACGTTCCGCTCCAATACAAAGTGCTAGCGTAGCTTTATGCTTAGCGACTGCATCGCCTAGTTTCCTGTTATTCTTTCCTCTTCGATTTTTTTTATTATTTTCATTAAAACTTTTTACACGTTTGACAACCCTAAGGTGACGTCACCGAGTATTTGAATGGTCAACGTTACCGTTGTCATCTCAAGGTTATAGCCATTTTGTGCCACTGACCCACATCAAGTACACGCCCTAATCTTATATTTTAAGGGAAATAACTAATTTATAATTTCAGTAAATAGAGTTTAAAATCTCATATCTCTACGAAACTCCGTAGTTTTTTTCTTTGTAATTTTTAAGTGCGTCAAATCATAATTTAGGAATAGGTACCTAATACTACAGTATTATTACTAAACTCAAACCCGAAAACAATCTGTAATTCATCAATTCGTCCTATATGTCTAGGGCCCGTTTAGGACGAGTTGGAGAATATCAAAATAAATAATATTGCCATTCTGCAATTCGTCTCACGTTTCTTTATGTGTGAAACTTTAAGATTCATCAACACATATAAAAACATATTTATTCTAAGTATTTGTGGTTTTTACTTTTATTTAATATAAAAAAAGCTTTACTAAATATTTTTAGACTACATTTACTATATTTTTTAATAAATTTGAAGTATTATTGTAAGTCCGTTAACACGTAATCCAAATTTCGTTACTTTAAAAATGTAACAAACTGCAATTGATTTTTATAATAAGGAAAAAAGATTTACACAAACAATTTGATATTTTGACGACTGTTTAGTGCAACGATAGCAATCCTGTCTTTCGCACCGATGGTTCTGAGTTCGAATCCCGTAAGAGGCTAATGTTTGTGTGATGAATACAAGCATTTGTACCTGAGTATTTATGTATCATATATGTTTGTCTATCCGTTACCCTAGTATCCATAACACAAACCTTATAGTGCTAACTTTGGGCTAGGTTAATTGGTGTGAATGTAGGAAATATTATAGGTATTATATTATATTTTAAATTACAATATTTTAACATATCAAAATAATGTATTTATATAATTTTTGCATTCGTTTTGAATTCCACCTGAGGGATTGTAAGCGTGGTTGTTTTTTACAGGCGTAATTATGAAGTGAAAACTTCTTTAGAGGCGTTGTGTACTTTTTGGGATGGGTAAAATATGTTAAACTCGCGTCAAGACACGTGACCTGATCTAAAATTCGCAAGACGGTGGGAGAGTAGACCGCCGGCGTGGCGTAGGAGAGGAAGTAATATTCCCATCTCTTTCTACCGCGCGGCAAAAATGTATGCCTGCTCCTGCTGTTTCGTTTAAGTGTGCGTATGTGTTTGTGTAAGATAGCGCAATAAATGAATATTGTATTTTACCATATAAATGATAGTACTTTTATGCTGATAATTAAAGCAATTCGTGCGAAATTATTCCCAAACTATTCCAAAATACAGTGGACCCCCGGTAATCCGGCAAACATTATGCAGGGCAGTGTCGGACTATCGAATTTGTCGGATTATAGAGCACCTGCCTAAGACCCCTATAGTCCGGATTTTTTTACGAAAGAGTACCTTGTAATCCGACAAATTACATATCTAATGACGAGAGTCTATATATTATACGTGGCGCGTACGAGTTGTGACCTGTTCAAACTTGCGTGATCTATATTAGCAAAGATTGTCAAACATAATTCTGTCATGTCGGATTACAGGGGGCGCCGGATTAGACAGGGGCCGGATTATCGGGGGTCCACTGTATCAAAAATGCACAATGTTAATGTTCATGTTTTCAGTTCTGCTGGCACTCCCGGAGTGCTACCCGTTGTTTTTTTGTCTTATAGAAATAGCAAAATAATTAGTATCCATGGCTTTTTTGAATAAATGTCTATGATATAAATAAGGGATTAGTTAACGCCACAAAATGAAATTTTAAATTAAAATGTTTTTAATTTATAATTATTGAGATTAAATTTGTATGTCTGTTTGTTTTCTATTAACGGTACGGTACTGATAGATGTTTGGATTCTTTAAAATTTAATAATCGTGTTGTACTGCAAATAAATTTTATTTCATTTGATATAATGGTCAAAACTCTAAGCCTGGTATTCTAAAATATTATTATTAGGTACAAGATGGCCTGTGACCACTGCGCTGGGGGTCATATATTTTTAATCAAAGTCAAGTAAACCCTATGTGTTAAAGGCCTTAGTACTTGGCTGAGATTTTCAATAGATCCATTAAAATTTAAATTTTCGTTTTTGTGAAAAGGCGAATAAATTTAAAAGATTGTAATAAAATATAAAATATACATTTTAAAATTTATGTTTAGTGATTTTATGCCAAGTTTATTTTTGCTATACATTATTCCATTCACAATGATGTATCAAAGTAAAAGTTTAGTATAATCGTTAGATCTAGATTCAGTTAAAGTTAAATGTGAGTAATAAAAACTACATTCTGGGGAAGTCCCGAAGTTACCGAAGTGAAAACAACATTTACACTACACAAAATAGGCTCGCCTTTATAGCGAATAATTTGTTGTTTTTTATTAAACTTTACAGTAGTCATGTATTTTAAGATTTGTAAAAGTTTCATTTTCTTTTTACTGTTAGGTTGTTATAGGTATGGCCATATTTATATTAAGTATCTTGCTCATATTGTATTGCCCTAATCTGTCACTTCATGCTTACTTCTTTGTCTATGGCGGCTATCTGCCTGTGCCTGTAATACCTCTCACAGTAAAATATAGCTACAGCAGTGTGGAAACTAGACTGTTCCCACACTGCTGTTTCAATATGATATTTCTGTTTTGTAACCTATCCTTTTTAATGAAATATCATAGATTAATCAATGCTTATAAAACCAATTTAAAACGTAGGTATTATCAACGTTATAGACAAAAACCAATACGGTATGAATTGAACCCAACAAGGCGTTGTAACAATGTCGTAAAAACGATTATACCCATTCCAGTGTTAAGCCGATAGTAATTATATTGTTCCGTGTATATAAAGGTTATATTCGAGTATTTAAAAAAAAATACGCAAAAATTGACGACAATATGTACAAAGTGACGTACAAACACAAAATCGCAAATTTTGACAATGGATTTTGTACTCTATATGTTTTATTTTAGGTATAAAATTTAAATAGATGTATTTTTGACTGTACGACGCGGATATTCGCATTATGTATGTGTCAAATAAAAAGCTAACGAATTCATTGACTATTATTAGCAGTCATGGGTATTTACGTCAATACTATTAAAAAACTGTAAAAAACGGTGTCTGTACATTTAAGATATTTCAGATAAAAACATCAAAAGTTAAGTATTTCGACTCATCCATAGAACAGAGTTCGATGTGATCATGTGATCAAGACTAGGTTTTTAGCTAAATGAGACCTTATTTCATTAAATTAAATAAAAAAATCGTCTTATCCATAGAACAGAGTTCGATGTGGTCATGACGCAAAAACTAGTTTTTTTTAACTAAATGAGATAAGGTCTCATTTTGCTAAAAAACTAGTCATGATCACATCGAACTCTGTTCTATGGATAAGTCGATTTGTCCGTTTGTATGTCTGTCTGTGCGCGGTTCACGTAAAAACCGCTGAACTAATTACAATTTAATTAACAAAATTTAGTAGCTTGGTATTCAACTTTAAATCTAAGCTACCTTTCATTGTATGCGGGTAAGTAAAACTAGAAATACCGCTCAACATCTTCATAGTACTAATCTTCATACAATTACGAGGTTATTTAAAATGGTCATTTCGGGAATAGTTTACCATTAACCCGCCTATACCATCCTGCATATCAATTACATAAGCTGACGAAGGCGGTAACAGTGAAAACTAGCTAAAACCCAGTGTCCTCTAGGGAGTGCGATAAAAACAAAAAATCGTCATTCTTTACTACTGATAAATTTACTATTTTTATAAATGAATCATACACTAAATTAAAGATTGAATCTAAAGGAAAGATTCCATTATATTATAATTAATATTTGGTTGCATTGCCATGGTTGGCCAGGAGCCAAAAGGATTTATTTTATCCATTTACATATTTCTCATTCCCTTTTGTGTCAAAGTACTGGCTGGCTTGTCTTAACTCTTATTATGTATTTTTTCTTTAAATCTTTTAAAAGAAGTATTATACCACTTCGTAGGTTTATAGTAATCGTACCATAGAGTTTTTTAAAGTTGGTATGTACCTAAATAAACAAAAGAACCCTCTCAACAAAAGAGGTTTATTAAAAACGAATCTTAACAAGATTCCTAGCCAACACGACATTAAAAACTCATTTTTAGCCAGTGACTAACCGAGTGAAACCTACAGCTGATCACACGTCAAGAGGTCAAAGACCCCAACACCTAGTTTGTTTAATGGTGGCTACCGTTGTCTGTCTCTTCACATAAAAATTAAGTTTGTCATCACGAAGAACGTTTCGAAAGGCGATAATTTTGTAGTAAAATTTAATTTATTTTTAGATATAATATTATTTATTAGTAGCGTTTTTAATTAAGGTAAGGTATGCGATTGTTATACAATCGTTAAAACTATTTACAATACAAAACAAAACACTTTATTGTAAACACCACATTGAGTAAATAACAGAACAAAATAAAACATAAAATTGTGTTACAATTGTGTCACACTTACAATTTCACTCTCATCATTTTTTCATAACGCGCCTAAAGAAGTATAACTTTAAAAAGTTTATTCATATTTAAGATTATCAAGTACATTTAATAAAAATTAATTTCGTATTAATATCGTCGAGTCCGATAGTTAAAAATCATCGATCCATTCAGCTATATAAAAGAATAACCGCATATAAACTTACAACTTTTCATATGAAATAAAACTCTATATTATGAGCACATAAGATGCAAAATGATTTCAGAAAGTTAACACGTTATTTGCACATGAAATTTAAAGATTATTTAACTTTATATTATTCATATAAATTAGTCTTTGGAGTAACCATCCTATACTTATCTATTAGTTTAACATTACTCTGACCCGGATAACGTGGGAAGTGAAAGTGTGGACAGTTAAAGGCATGACCAGTTTTTTCAATTAACCGTAGAGTACGTTCCAACCGTAGACAAACGTTAAGAACTTTGGTTAGCGATAAAGAAAAGGATATGTTAAGTAAGTAGTCTTTTCAGTGTTTAACAGTGTTTTTCGAATAAAGTGTTTTAAATAAAGTGTAGAAAAATACTAGAAAATAATCGATTCGGCTATCAAGTTATTTATTCTAAGGCGAGACTTGAATCTTTTGAGCACGGACAGTTTACGGACGATAATTTTACATCATAAGAAAACATTGATGAAAAATTGCATATTTTTATTAATTGAATTGAATTATTATCACTGAATTATTTTATTTTGTATAATACAAAGAAGGAGTCAATTGAAAACAAAATTTAATGATATTAATTTAATAAAATGTAATAAACAATGGAAACCACATTAACTTTTCACTTCATGAAGTGGAAGAGAGATAGATTTACCACAAGTCGAACGCTTAGGCCGATCGTGCTTCTCTATCCCTTGTTCCGCGCTCTCGGCTTGCACGCTCGGCTCAGGCGAAACGTTACACTTTTTCTTGCAGACGGCGTTCATCGATTTATAAGACGTCATGTCAAAAAGTGTGTAAGTATTAAAATAACATAATACCATATTCAAATTAAATAAGCTTCACTAGAAGTATGACAAAGGAGACCTTTCTTTTCGGGCTAAAAATGTACCTTGGTACAAGTTATTTGAAAATATTCATAATAATTTACAAACACTTATTTTATATACTATATACCCATAAATTAGATTTTTATAAAGTTAATAAAACACAATAAATTATACACTAAATCACAACTGCGTAGAACGAAACGCTAATGTGGCACTTGTGTGTGACAGTCGGTTAGATTTTAACAAGTTTTTCGCGGCTCTGGAACACGGTATCTTAGTAAAGTCCGTAGGCTGATAAAATAACTAAACGCTTAGAATGATTCGCAATAGCAAGAAATATCTATTTTCGCTCTTGATCCTACTGTATATATTAAAAACAGAAGAATTCATAAAGCAGTGTTGCTGATAAACTTGTATACATTTTATGTTTTAGACTGAATATCGAAAAATGTTTATATAACTTTAAGCTACAAAACGCTTCAAACTCAAAACAATTGTGCTTGCCAGCTAAAAAAGAAATTTGTTGCAAGTAATGTATATTTTTGAATGATTTTTTTTAGTGGTACAAATGTATTTAAAAATAAATAAGTATTTTTTTCGGAATATACAATTTTTTAGCTATTTTTTGGTATCTTTGAATCTTAGGTACATGTTTAGCCTTACTTATATGAAAGAAAGAAAGGCTCCTTTATTATTGTGATTATTATTTTAATATGGCAATACATATAACGAGTTACGTCGTAAGTGTTTAATCTGCCAGTGACCATCATCACAACAGCCATACGTCGTTCACTTCTGTGGCCAGATGTGCACAGGGGTGAGATTTGTGCATATGCCTTCTTATCATTCCCATTAGTTTATTCATCTGTTTATTACCTTTAAAAATGCAGAAATATCTAACTATAAATAAAATATAACGAAAAAATGCTCTTCGTATGGAATGCCAATAGACATCTGTCGGGATATCCGTAACACCTCGTAACGAGGTAGAGTTACCACACGGGCCATAATCACAAAAGTGCAGGTAGATTGATTTTTCGTACTTGCATCATGATATATATAACATGGATATGCCTTTCCGGAAAGTTCCGGTATTTATAGGAGTCAATTTATTATTATACGGCGCCTATCACACACATAAGTAATACCATGTTTACCGGATGAACTACGAGTCTAAATTTTTATATTTAATCACGACGTTTCGACTCCTTTACAGGAGTGGTGTTCACAGGATGATTAAAGTAATGAGCGTCATACATATGCTAATTACTATCTTCCAATATTTAAATCAAGTACGTTCCTAACTATGAAATTAGTTAACGCTTGGTTAATACAGTAAAAGATTTTGTGATTTCATAATTATTACAGTTTAAATAAGAAAAAAACACAAAATAAATCGTTTTAGCCCTTTCCGTGCCAGCTACGATAATACTATTTAAACATTTGTCATGTATTTTTATTCCTAATGCTAAACTCTAACCGATCTTACTTGTATTGCCAAGGAATATTTTTTTGTATAGGATGCCAAAAAAATCAACGAGCATACTCGTAGTCGGCACCATGTTACAGTACCGCACTACGAGTTTCTCGTAGCTGGCACGGAAAGGGTTAAATTTTATTTATGGATTTTGTTTGTTCCTAATGTCTTCCTACGATATTCGTCTGACTGATTTAAAACTTTGCTGACATATGCACTAACAAAAAAAACTTTAGAAAATAAAATCACTAAGAGTAGCGAAAGTAATAGTAGCCACAAACTAAATAATTACTAACTAGCTGCGTGAAATAATTTTGAAATTCAGAAAATGAATTCTAATATTTTAAAATTCAAGAAACATGGAGGTGTGTCCATATTAACATATACGCTTGATGCCATTGACGCAAAATTAATTTACTTATTTCGAGGCCTGGCTATTTTCTTAATATATTTTACTAAATTTTACTATGACTTCCCAGTTCAAGGATAGCTCTCTATCATTGTCAATTTTTCATTAAAGGAGATGTCCCATTTTTAAAACAATATTTGCCCCTCACTTACAAAAGTTGATCTGTCTCTATTTAACTTGAATGGTTGAATTGGTTTTCTATTAAAAAACAACCATTTCCGTTTTTTTTATTTAAGTAAAAAGGATTTTAATATTATAGGAGATTCGACTACTACTTCTACTATCGACTTACCGCAAAAACAACCACAAAGCGATATTAAATAGCGACACAAATGATGGTGTGTTATTATATGGGTAATTTTGTACGGTGCTTACACTTAAAACAAAAATACCTAACTCAAAACTTATTATTTAGGCAGTTATAAAAATAGTGCTAAATCTTAAGTGAAATTTTACTTACTCTACAATAAATTTTTCTTGTGTTTTGTTTCAATGGGCTGCTATTTTGTTTCAAAATAAGTTATAAATTTTTATAAACCCAGGATAAAGTATATTTAATCTATTATTGAAAACTAAGTATAGTAATATTTTAATGGCGTCCGTAAGTCATATTTTAAGTCATGTTTGACCCAAGAAAACCGTGTTCTATACTCGCCGATGTACTATGAATTTTGACTCACTAGAAACTCATACGTTTAGTGTACCACGAGGGGTTAATTGTTTGAAGTTTGACGTGCAACGGTAGCGATCCTGCCTTTCGCGACGTCCTGGGTTCGAGTCCCGGAAGGAACAGGTTTATGTGTGATGAAGACGAGCATCTATACCTGAGTTATAGAATATATATGACTATTAAATATATATGTATATCTATCTTTTAACTTAGTATACATAACACAACCTTTCGAGTGGTTACTTTGGGCTAGGTTCATTGGTGTGAATCTATTATTACTATTTATTTATATAATAAAAAAGCATGTGAGCAATTCACACGTGGAAGTGAAACCTTCAAAAATAATACGTACAAGTATACAAAATACCACGGTTGTTGTGATGACTTCTCTCAAGCTTTGTACTACGCATGCGCACACAAACACGTATTAACACACGTACATAATGCTTCCTATCTCATTTTCTCTTACGTTAAATCTTATGAATTTATGTGTCTTTTTACTGTCGACTTTTCGTTTCAAAGAGACACTGTATAATACTTCCTATCTCATTTTCTCCTTCGTTAATTTTTTTTTTATTCAGGATGGGTTTGCTCTTGGTCCCAATCAAGTCCGGGGGCCATGACAGAATCCACGATGTAACGAGCTAACCCAGAAGGTGCCTATTCACCCTGGCTTTGAAAATAGACGGGTTATAATTCTCGGAAATACAGACGCAGGGAGGGAGTTCCACTCCATTGCTGTGCGCGTTATGAAGGATGTTGAAAAGCGCTTAGTGCGACAGAATCGTAGAAGAAGAAGAAGACATCGTAGGAATATCAACCAAGAAAGGGTGGTAGCCTGCAGTGCGTCTGGATCTCCGATGGAAAAAAGGAGATGGCGGTATGAGCAGATGCAGCTCTTGAGCACACTCTCCAAAGTACAGTCTGTAGAAGACCGCAAGACAGGCAACTTTACGGCGATGAGCTAAGGTGCGAAGCTTGCTCTTCACCAATTTGTTGTCCCCGATGAGCCTCTCAGCTCTGCGCTGCATCGTGTTCAGT
This sequence comes from Calamotropha paludella, assembly GCA_927399485.1. Classification (NCBI taxonomy): domain Eukaryota; kingdom Metazoa; phylum Arthropoda; class Insecta; order Lepidoptera; family Crambidae; genus Calamotropha; species Calamotropha paludella. Next base: position 6,426,209 of record OV656830.1, on the reverse strand, counting down.
GTAGCAAGCAGTTTGCTGAGCCATCCCAAAGGTGGCTGCAATATTCCTTGCAAGATCGGATTGAGATGAAACTTTGTTTAGCTATTATATGCATGCCAGGGATGACTTATTGGAGGATGGACCCATGGATCAGCTTCAATGGCGCAATGTCTGTTACGCAATAACTTCCTGAGTTCTTAACCGATTTTAATACTTTTTGTGTGGAATCGAATCAACACATTTAGGACCAGATTGTGACGGAGCCCGAATTCTGAAATTCACAAACATAAAAAAGTTATGAATAAAAATTTTTGGTTTTCCCGTTGAAAAAAAGCGCGCCTACACTCGAGAGCAATGAATCCGGGTCACTTAAAGAATCCTAAAAATCTCGGAAACTAAAAATGCTAGGTTAATGCAATAAATTGTATTTAATAGACAATGTAATACTCCTTAAATGAAGGCATTAAAACTTCTTAGTTATTGTAAAGTTATATCATAAAAAAATCAAATTTGAAAAAGGGCCACTTTCGAAGATGGAACTACGAAATTACAGCATTTGGTTTTGCTTTTGTTTGTAATCTGTCATTTATGTGGGTACATAAACCATGTTGATAGTGCTCTATATTCATTATTCAAGCTGAAATTATGTCGCTTACGCCTGAAGAATGCACCAGAATATTTACAATGCTGGAAACCGGCCGGAGTCAGCGCGATACAGCCAGGACTGTCGGTGTGTCGCTGTCAACAGTACAAAGAGTTCTCCGACGTTACGAAGAAACTGGTTCTAACCTACGCAGACCAGGAACGGGCAGAACCAGGTGTACCACAGCACGAGAAGACCGATACTTGGTGAACACCATGCTTCGAAATCGCTTTCTCACAGGAACTGAACTCACCAATCAGTTTCGACGCCTCGGAGGAAGTAACCCAAGTGCATGGACAGTAAGACGTCGGCTTGCTGAATCTAACTTAAAACCCCTTAGACCTGCAAACGGCCCTAAACTGGAGCGTGGGCATCGTATTTCAAGACTAAGATATGCCCAGAGCCACGTAAATTGGAGTATTGAAGATTGGTCAAAAGTTATGTTCTCCGACGAATCAAAATTTATGCTCTACAAGCACGATGGAAGACACAGAGTGTATCGAAGACCAGGGGAAAGATTCAAGCAAGCATGCATCGAAGAAAAAGTAGCCTACGGTGGTGGGTCTGTACTTGTGTGGGCCGGAATTTCTTCTGAAAGTCGCACAGAGCTGGTGATCATAGAAAACGGCTCTTTAACTAGCGTAAGATATGTGGAAGAAATCCTCAATGATCACGTTGGTCCATTTATGGTCAATTTAGGTGAGGATGCTATATTTATGCATGACAATGCCCGACCTCATACAGGTAGGATTGTGAATGACTACCTTCAAGAGATGAACATTACTCGTATGGAGTGGCCAGCGCGCAGCCCGGATATCAACCCGATCGAGCATGCTTGGGACGAGCTAGGCAGATGCGTAAAACAACGAAACCCTCCCCCAATCACGCTTCGTGAGCTCAAAATTGCTCTCACAGAGGAATGGGAGAATATTTCCCAAAATCGTATAAGGAACTTGGTGTACAGCATGCCAAACCGCGTAAACGCAGTAATGGAAGCACGAGGAGGCAATACGAAGTATTAAAATTCAAGAAAATCGTAATAAAGTTCAAACATTTCATGTTTCCTATTTTTGTTTTAAGGAGAGATCAGCAGTTTTTTTCTTTATGTAATTTTGTGTTAATAAAATGTATGGTGATTCATATTTTTTTTACTTTCATTTAAGGAGTATTACATTGTCTATTAAATACAATTTATTGCATTAACCTATCATTTTTAGTTTCCGAGATTTTTAACATTCTTTAAGTGACCCGGATTCATTGCTCTCGAGTGTATTTGAAATACTTAACATTATATGTTTTTTTAGTATTACGCTCCGCTCCAATATATGGTGCTAGCGAAGCTTCATGCTTAGCGACTACATCGCCTAGTGTAGGTATAGTAAGCAAAAAAGATTATTGCAAAGCATGCCGGGTGCAGCGCGTTTTTGATATTCTTTTTTATAATTTAAGGATTTAAGTTTAAAACTACATCATTTTAGTTTTAAACTTAAATCCTTAAATTTTATACTATTCATGTCCCCAGAATGCGTTTCATTAGTTGTGATTATCAAATTTATTTTCCTATCTATCCTGTAAAAAATCGTGACGATTTTAGGAGCATGCTAAATATTTCTAGCCTATATTTCTCAACGCACTCTAACCAGTTAAAATCATATGAGAACATTTGAAAGTGGAAGTGAAAATAATCTGGAATTTCACGGGTCATTGTCGACAGACACAAGAAATGTTTGGAACCAATCGACTGTCTAAATGTTAGATGTTGTCAGTTTTGTTTGAGGTCGAACGAACTTTCGTTTTGCTGTCTGATATTTTTTTCGCAGCGCCGGTGCATTTACTTTATCCTAACTAATATTTCAAATACAGAAATAAGTTTTTTCGTTTGTTACTCTCACGCCACACACAAACAATAATTTTTTATACTCTTTTAAAGGGGTACAGATAAGAAGGTAGAATACCTTTTATGAAAAAAAAAAACACCGGGTTGCACTCCGGGAGTGCTGGCAGAAGTCAAAAGATGAACATTAACGTTGTGCATTTTTGATATTTTGGAATGTTTAGGGAATAATTTCGCACTAATTTAATTATCAGTATAAAAGTACTATCATTTATGTGGTAAAATATAATATTCATTTATAGCGCTATCGTACACAAACATGACAACAAACACACACGCACACTCGCGCAAGAGCCCTGCGCCGCTTAAACGAAACAGCAGGAGCAGGCATACATTTTCGCCGCGCGGTAGAAAGAGACGGGGGTATTACTTCCTCTCCTACGCTGGCGGTCTACTGACCCTCCGTCTTACGAATTTTCGATGACGTCACGTGTCTTGACGCGAGTTTAACATCTTTTACCCATCCCAAAAAGCGCACAACGCCGCTAAAGAAGTCTTCACTTCAAAAACTGTTCCGTTAATATTCTGTTAAATAAAAATCTTTTTATGACTAAAATGAATTCTACGACTACAGAGATGCAGGCAAAATCTAATTTGTTTACAAATGAGTTGTTAAATGCACTTAAGTCCGTGATAAAAAATAAAGTAATGAAATCGGTTAAAATCGAGCTTTAAAGCGTAAAAAACAACTCTACCTATAGTTGAAATCGGTTAAAATGTAGCCAATGTTACCCAGGCCATAATAACGAATCGGTTGACACCTTATACATCAAAATCGGATGTTAAGTTAAGGCGCTACGGAAGAACATACGTAAATACAAACATACACTGCTTAAATCATAGCTTTGGCTTCGCTGTAGTTGAGTAAAAATCCCAGGGCGCCCGTTCGATACCCCACATTTGCTAAGAACAATGCCTTTTTTGGGCCCACCCGTAAACAACTCAATTTTGATAAATTATATATCAAAATTTACGTAAGTAATTTTATTTTTGCATTATATGAAATTTGCTTTTCTTAAAAGTATGCTAGTAATTACAATAACATATTTAATGGTTTAAATGTCCATTGAATTTTAGTTCAACGGCCAGTTAAAAATAATATGTCAAAATGCAAATGAGTGCCGAAAAGAATTTAAATAAAAAGGTAACGAGATGAGTTGGTTCCAAGTCTTCTAATTGTACTTTAATTAAATTAATCTTAAAATTATGCAACATGACAACAGATCATGCGGAAATGCACTACCGAATTACAGGTTGCGATTAAAGAACATTAAAGATGCACAACAATAACAATGAATATATTAATAATTTATTTGACGACGGTCCTGAGTTCGAATCCCGGAAGGAGCAGATGTTTGTATGATGAATACGAGTATTTGTACCTGAGTCATGGATTTTTGTATATATTTCTATGAATATTACATATCTATGTATCTTATATGTATGTTTATCCGTTACCCTAGTATCCATAACACAAGTCTTATGGTGTTGACTTTGGGCTAGGCTAATTGGTGTGAATGTAAGAAATATTTATTGGAGCGGAGCGAAGCGAAACTCCCATGGATCAGCTTCAATGCCGCAATGTCTGTTACGCCATAACTTCCAGAGTTCTTAACCGATTTTAATATTTTTTGTATGGAATCGAATCAACAGGTTTAGGACCAGATTGTGACGGAGCCCGAATTTTGAAATTTCAAAAATTCTCATCGAAAAAAAAATATATGTAGCTTTATGCTTAGCGACAGCATCGCCTAGTTTATTTATATAACACATGATGATTACTTTCATTTGGTTACAAAATCAGTGATAAAATTCAGCGAATAAATCGATCAAAAATCTGAGTGCTTAATTAATCAACAATAATAATAGTTAGAGCATTTGTGTCATGGTATTCAAAAATAAATACGGTACTACAAAACTCAGTCCCGAGGTAATCCTTATAAATCGGAAGTACTAATATTATAAATCAGAAAGTGAGTTTGTTTGTTTGTTTGTTTGTTCCGCTTTCACGCCATAACTACTGAACCGATTGCTTTGAAATTTTGCAGACGTAAAGATAAAAGTCTGGATTAAATAATAGGATACTTTTTATCCTGGAAAAAGATTGATATTCCCGAGGAAAAACAAAAATATTGTTTGCTTGATGGATGGATTGTAGATGGCGCTGTGTGTCGTTCAAAACAATGTAAAATATTGCAAACGAATATAAACATGTAAATTTAGAAGCTCAATGATACGATAATGAATCCCCGAAAATGAGGAATTCCCGAGGGATGACGTACAATTTGTTTTATCGTCTAAACTGTTTTTTTACGTCTAATTATATGTTGCAAACGAATATGAACATCGCGCTTCTTAGATTTTTCCGTGGGAATGAGAAGTTTTCTTATAGTTGTGCTTTATACCGCAATATAACCGAATTCCACGCGAGCGAAGCCGCGGGCGGAAAGCTAGTATAGAATAAATCCGTTTTCTACAGGGTGTAACCTTTATGCGAGACAGTCGATTACGGAGATCGTCAATTATTAAAAAAAAAACAAAAACAGCCGTATGGTTTTCAGCAAAGTAGAAAAGCACCAACTAGTTACACTTAAGGGTATTGGATGTTTTATAATTAATTCTAAGTAATATGCTACTTATTGTTTGCTTGTTTACGTTTATATTGTTACGCCAGATGGCACCACTTGGTAGGCGTCCTTTTTTGTCATGTCATGTAAATCTTTTACTATACACTGTTGGAATAGATTAGTAAAAACATTTATTAATTTATAACTCAAAGAAGTTTTGTTTATTAAAGTAATCCTAATTATATTATTACAATACTTTGTGTGTGTGTGTGTTTGTTACCATATTGTCTCGATATCCTAACATTGCAAAACTAAACTTGCCCTTACGTACTCCCGCGTGGACAATGATCAATACGATAGCGTGTTTCTACGCGCTACAGCGCCATCTAGTCCTAAGAAAGACGACTAATGATACTGGTGCTAATCACAAATAAGCATTAGCGCTTTTAGAATGATATTTTTTTTACTGGGACATACAATACGTTTTGTAAGATCGGAGATTAGGGAGGGAGGGAGCCTCAGGGAGGTTGCCATCAAGGAGTGAGGATATTTAAAAAATAATATTTACCTTGTAAGTAGTCCAAATTAAGTATGACTGGTCCAGCAGTAACCAAATTCAAACTCAGAGCGAATTGCAGCAACAATAACGCGAAAGTGAAATTATAACACAGCACACGGAATTTGTGTAAGACACACTTGTGTTCACTTATCACCAATTTGCCACTGCAGTCCGGGACACTGTGGGGGAAGTGCTGGCCGTATGGCCAGGTGCTGATGGGTGGACCCATTTTCTTTAAGATCGTTGCATTTTCTTGAGCAACCTGTAACAAAAGGGAGAAAAATATTAACTTTTTTGTTTTTATTTTGAATAAGTTAGCTAATCAAGCCCGGGGGTCAGGACAGGATCCACAATGGAACGAATTAACCCAGAAGGTGCCTATTTACCCTGGCTTTAAAAATGGCTTTTCAATACGAAAGCAATAGGATACACCAAATTTCAAAATTTTTTAACACAACATCTTTGTAAATAAATTATTATAATAAAAAATACTAGAAAAAAATCGACTCGGAGCACAAGTGAATTCCCGCTTAAGAATCGATCGTCGATTTTTTTCTAGTATTTTTCTATTATAATAATTTATCTCATAAGATCGCATTGTAAAATGCATAAAACATATAAAAAATTATACAACATCTTTGATTAGTACAATACAAGAAAAAAAATTTGTAGTTTATTTCCGCAAAATCCAAACAAAATATACGCCCGCCCGCAACGACAAAAAGCGGTGTCAATATTTAACTGCGGATGTTCGCGGGAGATCAAAGGTTGGATATAGACTCCGCCAAGTAACGCCTGATTCTATCAAATACAACATCTTTGAGTCTGTTTGTAATGTCAATATAACAACTTTTTACAAAATGCATATGAAAGTATTTACGGTACATATAATATGCACGAGTCGACAGGTAACCGGCCTTTTTTTCGCAAGAAGGCTGGATCTTTGTTGCACGCAGAGCAGATGGGGGTCCGCCTAGGACAGACACAAATTAATACAGCAGCCGAATAAGGATTAAAAAAAACCCATTATTTTATAAACTTAACTATTGTTACAAACAAATGGCAGCTCCGCGATGGATGCCGGTTAAAAATATAATAATTAAAATAGGTAAAGTAAAATGCAACGGATGCGTGTTGCAGTGTCATCATTTCCGCGCATGTCGTATTTTTACTGTTGACGCTGCGACACACATAAATTGAAAAACAATTTATTTAGAATATTGCAAAATATTAACTTAAGGCTAGGGACACACTTTGAAGGTTTCTGGTAGGTACACACTGATAGCTTAAAGTATTATCACTAATAACACACATAACACACACCGTGGCGAGATGACCGTGGCAGAATCTACGATACCACGCGTACCCCACCGAGATGTAAGGAGGGACTTCGTGGAGGTTTTAGTGTGTAGATCAGATAAGATAATTTAATTGCAAGCAAACACTGTAGAAAAGCTATTACAAAAGATTATATATGATCAAGTGTTGCACCAGGCACTGGCACGCAAATGTTACATGATTGGTTTTAATAATAATTATGAATATCACATTATTAAATTGCTGAATAAAAGATGTCAAATAATGTTACGTAATTATAAAATCTCACATTACTATCATCATCAGGGATCTTATTTTAAATTATTAACAGTAATATAGCATTTTAATATTAGACAAATAGAGGTATAATGCACTAATAAACAATTGAATTCGCAATTCATTACAATTTGTCAGTTAGGTATTCTTTTAAATCATAGTAACACTTGAGCAGAAGAAGCTGCAACAGTTGTTTTCTAAACAAGTTTAATGGCAATTCTTTAATGTCCTTTGGTAGTTTATTAAAGATTTTTATTGCCATTGGATAAGATTTCTGACTATACAGACTTTAGGACACCATTGGATATATAAGTCTATTTGGGTATCTTCTATTATAATTAGGGATAACGTCACTCTTCTTATTAAAAATACTTGGATAGGATTTAACAAAGATACATACTTCAAATATATACATGGATGGTACTGTTAATAACTTCAGCTGCACAAAATAAGGCTTGCAACTGGTCATTCGTGAAATGTTACAAATAGAACGAATACATTGTTTCTGGGCGATAAAAAGTCGATCTATATCAACCGAGTTGCCCCAGATCACCATTCCATATCTTAGTATGGAAGCCACATACCCATGATATGCCAATAAAGCTGTTTTCAAGTCAGTTACGTTAACGAGTCGCCATAACACATATGAAGAGCTACTAACCTCACCACACACTCGATGTATATGCGACTTCCAAGTAAGGTTATTATCTATGACAATCCCCAAAAACTTAATCTCCTTAGTTTCACCAATCAGCTGACCATTGTATTCCACCAAGAGTTCACTTAACTTATTATTGCGTTGATTGTGGAATTGCAAGTATTTTGTTTTAGTTACATTGATTTTTAAATTATTTTGGGTAAGCCAGTTTATAATATTACATACAGTTTCATTAATTTCTTTATTATATTCATTTTAAGACTCGTAAGAATTGGGGATCACTACTGCAACATCATCAGCGAACAACGTACAAAAATGGTTTGTAGCTTGAGGAAGGTCGTTAATATACATTAGGAAGAGCAATGGACCCAAAATACTGCCCTGCGGAACTCCCGAGTAGTTTATTTTTTTCTCGGATGTATATGGCTTTTCATAAAGTCTACTATCTATGTTTTTATCTTCAACGTATTGTTGTCGTCCAATTTTGGGCGTTACCTCTGAGACCATATTTTTCACATTTTGACAAGAGTGTTTTGTGAGAAACAAAATCAAAAAAAATACCGCTGTGACCTCAATTAATTTATCAACATAGGCGAGAATTGTATTAGTAAGTCCAAAAGCTGCTAATGTTGTGGACTTGCTTTTTTGGAACCCATGCTGATTTCGATCTAATATTCCTACCTTGTTTACAAAACTAAGAATCCTGTGAAACATAGCCTTTTCAAAGATCTTTGAGAATATGGTCATTATAGCGACAGGTCTATAGTTTTCAAGAGCGTCCTTGTTGCCCGTTTTATGGATGGGCTTTACTACGGTTATTTTAAGTTTGTCAGGAAAAACACCCTGCTCAAAGGAGCGAATAATTATGTGACTTAGAACAGGCGCAATAGGGCATTTAACAGCCTTAGTTATGTTCGTAGTAAGTTCATCATAGCCGACGGCGTTTGAGTTTTTCAGGCTTCCAATTATTTAACATATTTCTCTATCATCCGTTGGGAATAAGAAAATGCTATCATTTATAGACCCCTGCAGACCAGTTTTTATCGACGGGTAGGAGTGCATGGAAGAATTCCACATACAATCCGTTGGGCTACGAGCAGCGAAACGTATTTAACCACGTTAAAAAAACGTTGTGCGTCGGATCCGTGGCAGCCGTAATATTGTTCTAAAAAGCATTGATGGTGGGGAATATCCTTTGTTCGCACTAGCTCTTTTATTACCAATTCCTGTTTAGTTATTAAGTACTAACGTAGGCTGTAAGATTTGAAATTACGAACAATTTCAATATGGATCATTGATGTCCGATAAATAAATGATTTTATTTATAACAAAAAATATGTTTCATTATTTTCGTCCATGTTCTCTGCCTAAACCCTGAAACGTTTAACCAATTGTTACGCCTTAACACGACTTTCACTGGCAGACAGCTTATATTATTAAAAGTATCGTAGATAACTTTTATTTCATGGTCAAAAAACTTGGAGAGTTACAAAGCACGCCGAACATAGCTAGTTTTTCTAAAAATCTTGATGTGATTATTTGTACGTAGATATTGTCTTTACTTTCCTTTGTACGTAGAAAATCATGATTTATTTTAACACTTTATATGTATTTATAAAAGAAATTATAATATTTTATATTATAAACAAATAAAAAGAACACATACCGACATAATAAACGCACTTAAAAAAGTTTATTAAATAAAAACCACTTTTAAATAAAAATTTTATATTTTTATTATTTAATATAAAATTTTTACAGGCCAACTTCTGCCGGGTTTGCTAGTGATATATAACTAGGTGATGCAGTCGCTAAGCATAAAGCTACGCTAGTATCATATATTGGAGCGGAGCGTACCTAATACCTATAAAAAGAAAAAAAAATTGTTTCGATGGGAATTTTTGCGAATTTCAAAATTCTAACCTAAACCTGTTGATTCGATTCCACTCAAAAAATATTAAAATCGATTAAGAACTCGGGAAGTTATGGCGTAACAGACATTGCGCTTCAATGGAAGCTATCCATGTAGTGCAGTCATTGAAGCGAAAAATAGGGCCTTACCTCTGAATTTTTTTACTGTGAACCGATTTGCATCGAATTTTGGAATTATGCTCGTCTTACCTTTAACTCCAAAAGTGAAAATGATCTGAGCTCCGCCTATTACTTTTAAGGGGTCTTAACAACCCCTTAATGAAAAAATTGACATTGATCCATTTTATCGCTAGAAAACATATCGGTAAGTGGTGAAATTGTAAAGTATTTTCTAACATACTTACCTCATATTAAAATCATTTTCAACCCCTTGAAAATCTTACAACCCTTGCAAACAACCCCTAAATGGAAAAATCACAAAAAAATACTTTGGTATGACATAAAAAGATGTAAGTATAGAGTAAGTAATATTTTATATGCTCTATAATAATTATCAAATTTTAACCCCCTTTCAACCCTTGAAAACTACCCCTTGATAAAAAATTGTTAATTTTTTTTAATAAAATGAAAAGGTTTGACATATTATTCCACATTCTCGAAAATGATTATCACATTCTTAAGCTTTTCTACCCTTAAAACTACCCCTAAATTAAAACAGTAAATATATATGATTTCATATTTAAAAATAATTTAATTTAGAGTATAAACTTGCCATTTATTGAATAAAAGTATTTACAAATTATATAAAATTGTACTATTATTATTAAAATATAATATTATTATTCATGACTCTATGTCGGAGTCGCTGTCACATTCAACATCTCCTGGCTGAATTGAATGGCTATTTTGGCAATTATCTCCACTGCACGTTCCACAGGTACTATTACAAAACAGACCACATTTTCTGCATCCGCAAGACGCTCCACATCCTTTTTTGCAGTTGCAAAAAATCATTTTCAGCAGTTGCAGACGGAAATATACTGGTTACATTATAACGAATAAACGGTGCACGCACAGCTGATCACATGGCTTTTTCGTTGGCCCCTTCACTCAAATGTGTTATATATACATATAAGAACGTTGGTATGTATTCATGCCTACGTTTCCAAAATATATGAGCCATATTATGTATATATATATACACATTACAATAGTTGTGGGTCTCTATTATACTGCGTACTTTCACATTGCTCTAAATATTCACACTCCGAAATTTTCAGTTACTAAGTAGAAAAAAATATGATAAGTTTTTGGACCATAACTCCTTCAATTTTCATGCTACCACAATTTATAAAAAACCATTGTAAAGGTAATTAAGAGAGCTACAACATCCTTCATTGCAATATATAGTAAAAAACCTTTTTCTAAAACGGTGAAGGGTTAAAGGGCTTAAGAGAGGCTGTGATTGCGCTGCCACGCGCTCTTTAAGCAATCATATCACCGTTTTTGTTTGACAGAAAAAATAAAAGAACCAAATTGTTTGTCACAAAAATACATACATTTTTAATTCGTACACTTTTATACGTATCTGTCGTCATTTTTGAGATATTATGAAAAAAAGTGGGTTTTTTTAAAATTTGAAATTCTGTTTTTTTATTTAATCGTGACTTTTATGAAAATATGTTTCCTGAAGCAGCCAAACTGATACTATCTATCAAACTCTTCATAATAAAGTTAATTCTAGGCGGAATACGATTAATTTTAATTTTGGTGGAAATGGCACTTACGAAACCCATTGATTTAAAAGAAAAAACATTAGATGCTCCCCTTATTTGCAATACAGCTCACTTATTTTACGTGCAAAAGACTTTTAATAGTACTCATTTTAAAGCTTATTTCAAGCACTACAAAACCCTTTTGTATTAGAATGCATAAAATGCATCTGCTCGCCACTAGATGGCATTGACCACATCGATTAAATTTCAGACAAAATAAAAAACGGCTTTGATCTTTAATATCTAGCTTAATATTGCACTTAGAATACTTTACAAAAAACTAAATTGTTAATTGTTTTACCTGCTACAATTTTGTTTTTTTATAAAATTTTCGATAAAACGTATATTTTTGGAGATATTTGCAAAAAACCGATGAAAAACGTGAAAAAATTGCGAATATTCAATTGACAATAACTCGATAACTATTGGATTTTTGAAAAACTTTATAGATGATTTTTTGCTTAAAATTAGGCCTTCTATCGATATCCGACATTATTTTGCAAAAAAATAAATCACCCCCCGAGAAGGGGTGGCAACCACCCCCAGGGTGGTTGCGGAGTTCAAATCATTTTCACTTTTGAAGTTAAGGGTAAGATGAACCTAATTCCAAAATGGTATACAATTCGGTTCACAGTAAAAAAAATCGGAGCAATAATGCTTCAATGACTGCACTAATGGGAGCTCCAAATATGGGACAAGTACCACCAATTTTTAAGTTCCTAACAGAGGAAATTAGCGTCATTACTGATATTGTTATTAATCGAACCCAGAATTGCTGGTGCAGACGGCAAGATAGCTTCCGTTACACCAACCAGACGTCACTTTAGAAATAAGCGTGCGTTGATGTCTTTTGTACACATTTTCGTTATTTGAATTGTTTCGGTTTTACATCCTACGTAAAAACAGTGTTATAAGTTCGGCATGTATATCTGTGTGTCTGTTTGATCTTACAGCAGTGATCGAGATGGTTCTTAGCTATAATTTATGAAGATCTGTTGAATATACATATCGGACATATGTTTATGTAATAAGTACAAATATTTGTACCTGACTCATGGGGATTTGTATATTTTTCTTTGAATATGACATATCTATGTGTTATGTGTATGTTTATCCGGTATCCTAGTATCCATTACACAAGTCCTACAGTGCTTACTCCATACTAGATGATATTTACTTGTTGCTTGTTACTGTGCGTACTTACTGATTTGTTTCAAAACAGCACTACTATCGTATTCCATCCATCTAGAAATATTGCAAAAAAATTGCTTATAAAGGGCCTTTATTAACAAGGTTAGAGTAATGTCAATTGGTGCGCTTGTGCTTCCAACTGTATTTAAACGTGTTTTTACACCTAATACTTAAGCAAAGCCTCTCGTATTGAAATCCTGTATTCAAGAGCAATTGAATAAAACACAGTTATATGTTGTGCCGTCCGGTCGAAACCAGTTTTTAGTATATCCTGTAAGAGATTGCCGTGGCTATTGGAGAAATAAGGTTAAATGCAGATTGGAATTTTTGATATTCTACTAGCAGCCCGTCCCGGCTTCGCACGGGTGGACAAAATTCTTTAATTTTTTTCTATTATTAAATATTTTGCCGTTAGCGCCATCTAGCGTCCGATAGACGAACTACTTGCGATTAACGCTATGGTAACGTTATTGATACAATGCAAAAAGAGCGGGAAAAAGAGCGGACAGACAAACACACAAACGACTATGATCTTTGATTATAGATTTACGTAAAAAAATATTGCTCCATCTGAGTTTTGCCAAACCACAACTTTAAAACGTAAGATTGTTTTTTTTTTCATTACGTTTGTAACAGTATTTTTAATTTTAAACCTTTTTAATTACTGAACTGTTTGGATCCAAAGTATTTGTAGATATTTCTTACTTATCACGGTACCCGAAAGCTAAGCTCTTTTTCAAAGAAATGTCCGACAGGTTAACTGAAGCGACAGGAGACAAAAGATCTGGCAGCTTCTTCGGCCAACGTATAACGCTGCCAGTTTTTGGGTACTGTTCTCATCAGTAGCGGTGGGGCTAAATTTCAACTTTTTATTAATTTTTTTCACTCAATATTTCTTTTGTCTTACTAACTTTTAAGTTTAGGTTTGTATTATGTTGGATCTATATTATTTTTATTAAAATTATCTTACTCAGCCTTAGTAAAGTTTTCTTAAACTATTAGACATTAGGAATTTGCAAAACTACCATCTACGTACCAATTCTTCTATCTTTATCTTATCTGTATCTCCTCATATGTCTCTCCTCTCTGCCGCCGTCATGAGTAAAACCGCATACACTTCATAGTTTCCATGTTTCCACAATGCTAACGGTTAACTCATTTAAATACAGTGAAAACCGCCATTAACTGCAAATTAGTTTTTTTTTGTAACGGTTTCCATGTTTTATATTTACAATGGGCTTAAATTTAAATTTAGCTAAGCCTAATTATAAACGGCCTAATGATAATGCCTGATTTTATCTTTGAAATAATACGAAAAGGAAGACCATAAACAAAATAAAATCTAATTTAAAAGGAGAACGGCACTGACTAGATTATCATTTTGAGGTTACACACAATTTTCAACCTTACGAAGTTATAAAAGGTCAGAAATTCATATTTCTTCAGAGGCTAATGCGACAACAGCGCTAATACAGGTCAAACGGAGCTAAGCTATCACTGTCAATGTTACTCTTGATTCCCGTTAGATGGCAGTAATGCAGTATTAATATTATTTATATTCGATTACTTCATCGTAAGTAAATATTTATCGTCATATCTTTTGAACGTTGTATGATATTGACATAAAATTATACTTATGTTAATTTATTTTTTAAATACAAGAAATTAGTTACAATATTTTAATGTAATAAAACCTTATTAAGCATAATCATACCTTATTACCGAAACAGTAACAACTATTATTGGTTGTCTGTGTTCAATGTGAGATGGATTAACAATTTGTGAAATATTTTTATACCTTGTAAGTATAACTATTTTCGTTAGATTTGACGTTCACATCTATAATTTTTTTTTTAATTAATTTTGCGTTCACATCTAGCGACAAGAGTGTTGCCATTTTTTTTACTTTTCCCCTAGATCCATTTAAAAGCCCCCTAGTTTCTCAAGAATGATTGATAAAAATCTCTGATGATTGTCATTAATCAATTTCATCTAAAATGTAAGAATTACTACTCCGATCCCGGCCGGATTTATCCGTTCAGACGGTAAAAGCAAAATAAGGCCTCTGAAGTCAACAGAAAATCACATTCAAAGTTCTAGATTTTCTAGTAAAAAGTAATTTACATAAAACTGTAGGAGTGAAATGCAATTAGTAGTAATATATTTTGTTGTTTAAAACAAAAAATACTGCTGCTAATTACAATTTTAAATATCACATTCATTCCAACAAGCCAAATCCCAACAATATAAATTAATCGGTGTTATTGTTTCATTTAAAAAGAAATTCACCATTGGTAACAATGGTAAAAAAACCTTCGAAAAACCCCTTAGATAGATTTAGTGGCATCTAAACCTCGAAAAACCTCTACGACCTGAATTTAGGGAAAACCTCTAAAGCTAGCAACACTGAGCGACTCCTGCACATAATAAATATGTCACCCAGTGACATGCGCCGCGGCGCGCAGCCCAATAAATTATATTTTCATAAAACTAAATCTATAGTGCAATCAGTGCAAAAATCGTGAATTAGGCCAGGAGACCATCGTAGAACAATACAGCTGGATCAAGGATACGGAGGTACCTTCAAGAAGACGATTGGCAGATTCCAAGGTGAGTGCCTCTGAGTTCAAATCCAAAATTAACTCAGAAACGGGTAAAGATAAATCATAAACTAAATTCTCATACATAAAGTCTGGTTTCATATTCAAGCACTTTCAGTAAATTTTACCTCAACGAATTCAATAGAAAAATCTAACTGGGTCATAAAATTTCAATTTGTTATATATTAGGTACGGAAAATTTTGTAAGCGTCTATTTTATGTTCAGTTTTACGCACCACAGGGCGTGAGAAAAACAAAAGGAGGCCATTTTTTATTTAAATACTTCTGTATTCTTAGAATACAATTCGATTCGAATATTATAACACCATAAAATTACAATATGTTTTGTTAAAATTTAATAGACTAATCTATACTAATATTATAAAGAAGTAAAGTTTGTGTGTTTGTATATTTGTGAAATTGTAAGGGGTAATCTCGGGATCTACTGAACCGATTTTAGAAATTCTTTCACCAATAGAAAGGCACATTATTGCTGAGTGTCATAGGCTATATTGAATGCTAGAAAAAATTTAAAGAATTTTGTCCACCCGTGCGAAGCCAGGACGGGCCGCTAATACTAGAATAAATTGACTCTGCTCACAAGATTTTTTAGGTGGGATTCGAACCAGCAACCTTTGGAAAAAATCGACACGCGATCGACTCGATTTCTATCCAAAGTTCGGGTTCAACAGCCGCCTGGGAATAACTTACGTGCGCATCAATTTTATTGGTTTTTTATTTATTAAAATTTATGATATAAGTTAGCATTGGCAATGTAAAATATAATATATTTAAATATTTATTATTATTAATGTATTTCACTGTCTATACATTCTTTATTTATAAGCTTTATTCATGAAATATACAAAATCTTATAATAGACCTATACGATATTCAAATATTGTCTACCTGATACATGATACCTCTGGACGCGATGCACACCAACCATTTCTTATTGCAATAAAATTAATGTTCTTGACATAATATCCAATCTTACATACATTCATATAAAACTAAAGTATACATACATTATCTACACTAATATTATAAAGAGGAATGATTTGTATTTTTGTATATTTGCAATAAATAAACTCAAAAACTACTAAGCCGATTTCAAAAATTCTTTCACCATTGGAAAGCTACATTCACGCTGAGTAACATAGGCTATATTTAATGCTAGAAAAAAAATTAAAGAATTTTGTCATACTGTAGGGACGGGCTGATAATATCTAAATAATTTTAGTAATGATAAAAACTGATCGCGATTTAAGATTTATTAAAGGACCTATGTGTAATCATATTAATTCATCTATTTTGACGACTATTTGATCGCACGGTGGCGATCCTGCCTTTCGCATCAACAGTCCTGGGTTCGCGTCCCCGAAGGGCACATTATATGATAAATGCTATGATTTGTACCTGAGTCACGGGTATTTATATATCTATATATATAAAAATTCCGTATCATAGTGTTTGACCGCGTTGAACTCCAAAACTCAAGCGATTTTGATGTTTTTTTTTTCATTTTGCTGGATTTGTTCCGACTTAGGACATAGGATAGGTTTCATTTTAATTTATAAATAAATATAAAATATCTTTATCATATTTGTGTGTCTATTCGCTATCCTTTAGTATCCATAACACAAGGCTAACAGTGCTTATTTTAGGCGAAACTAATTGGTATGAAAGTAAAAATTTAAAATTAAATTAATAATTATAAATGAAATTATCATATGGTAGAATAATATTATATATACATGAATCCATCCTTTTTGGATGGGTCCACGATCTATCGTCTGTAGGAGATTCATAATAATAAGTCCAGTCAACCTACCACCTTTAAATGGCAAATAAATAGATTAATATTTTAATATAATAGAAAAATACTAGAAAAAATAGACTCGGGTCACAAGTGAATTCTCAGGCGGGATTCACTTGTGACCCGAGTCGATTTTTTTTTCTAGTATTTTTCTATTATATTAATTTATCTTATAAGATCGCATTGAAAATACATAAAATATATAAAAATTATAAGATTAATAATTGTTTTACATAAATTCAGAGGCACTTCAAAGTTATGTCGCCAGTTTGATGACGACCTCTCAGGATCGCATTCTTTCGTTGGCCGCATTATAGTCTCAAACCATGCTGTTGTATGCTTGTACTATGGGTGATAAATAACAATAATAAAAAGAATGTAATGCCGATTTATATTTTTTTATATCTCAAGATGCTGAATCTTTTTAACTTTATTCTTACCTTACTTCAACATAGAGATAAATTAAACCTAGTCTAGGTACATTGACTAGTAGATAGTTTTATAATAGCTTAAATAATTTAAATATTATTTGCATATTATTGCCTATAGCTGAGTAGGTGTAACTACTGGAGTATGATATTGTAACTGTTCGTAATCGTGATTCTAACCTATTTAATAGTAAATAAATTATTTCGGCGAAACGCTCTTTACTAATCGTGTAAGTTTACAAATATGCAAGGTCTACTACCATCTTAGAGTTAACATGTATTTAAAATTCAATCCTTATTTCCTAAGTGTTAAGATCTATGGTACAAAAATGAACTCAAAACCGATAGACACGTAGACCTCTTCGCTCTAGTTAAAAATTCCGCGCCGCGTCTGTATGGGTTATACGACGATTGATACAAGGGGTTAGATAAAAAGCAAAGAGTATAATTAACTATGGAAAGTTATTTTTTTTTAATTAACTAGAGACGACAAAGGCATTCTTGCGGTTACAGCTTCTGACTCAGCTTTTCAAGACTTTGGTTTGTGTTCGCGATAAAACTTTTATATTTTTTTTCTTTATTCAGAAAAGTAGTTGCATTATTTTTATGTTTAAAAACATACGTGACAACATTTTTATTGGCCGCGTGAAAAAAATCCTTGAACATAAAAAAAAAATGATTTTGGCACGGTAATCGAATACACTGCCCACTACTACTTTCACGTGCCATCCGAACGCCATAACGGTGCCCGTACCACTGACACACATTTCTATTCTGGTTTAGTCTGAACTCGAAGTCAAGGAAAAGTAAACTTTAGGGCAACAAATTAAGAACTCAAATTTTATATTATCCTTAAAGTATAGGTGACACCGCTAAGACAATGGAATAGCGTCTCTAAACTTTAGTGGGTAAAGACAAAATTTTATTGAAAATTACCTTATCTACGTTTTAATTTACTGAATCATTGACATAGTGCTGTTTGTAGAAAAACAAAGACATGTTCTGTATTACTACGAGTCTTAAAACTGTTGTTACTAAGTATTTTCACTCACTTTGTCTTATTATATCGTATTATATTTATTGGGCAGTTACTTACATTTTTATGGATATTATTGATTTATTTTTGGCTATGCAATTTTTTGTGGATATTAGAAATATCTTTTTAATTTATATTTTATGTTATCAAATAATTAAACGACAATTTTTGTATATTTTAACTAGAAAAAATCATGAAGAAAATGCTTATCTTATATAAGTATATTAAAAAAAACTAATATATCTTTATATAATAATAGGATCATTAATCAATCATGGCCGTTAAAAACTTTCCAGAAAAGAAAAATCGTATATCAATTGTCAAATTTTACGCATCTGTCAAATTTCCGCAATCGATTATCAACTTAAATTCTTACAGAAAGAGATCTCAATTTTGATTGAAGAATACTGATATTTTGTGTAAGGTTATTGTGCTGTCTTTACATTGGTGACAAGCAATAAACGTAAAAATGATAAAAAGATTAATTTATGATTATTAACTTCTTCTTCAGTGGCCTAAGGTGGAGGTAAAAAAGATAAGAAAACATCTTAATTTCAAAAGAGATTAAGGTTGAATTGTTCCAACTGCTTGGAATCCTATAACACAAGATAACAAAATTTGACAAAGTTTCCTACCCAGACACCTGAGTATATTTTCCCGAAGGATTTTGGTGTGCTGAATCCAAATCCGGTCGCAATTGCTCTATCACGTCAGGTTTATGAGATCTGAATCTAATCTAAACTAAACTAATGACAGTATAGGTAGTATGAAGAAAAATTGCGAAAAATGAACTTCATAATCCGATATATCAGCAAAAAATAAAAAAAGAATTTGTAAACAAACTCAACGCCATTTGAAAATTTAAGACTTGTACTTTAAGATTACCCCTGTAGTTTCTTAGGTATACTAAAAACTAAAGGACCACATAACCTCAAAAATGGGCGAAAACGGCGTTTTTTGCACTTTTAGGTTAGAATATCTCAAAAACCTGACGTGATAGAGCAATTCTGCTACCGGATTTGGTGAACCCAAATCCTTCGGAAAAGTATACTCACGTCTCTGGGTAAAATTTTTGTTGACCAGTGTAATTAATAAAAAAAAATTTTTTGAGAATAGGTATATGCTTGACCACTATCTCGCCTGATGGTAAGCGACGATGCGATCTAGGATGTGACGAGTTTGCCTAGAAGATACCTATTCACTCGTGACTTGAAGACCCCTAAATTGTATTTGTCAGGAATCACAGATTCAGGCAGAGTTCCACTCCTTAGCGGTACGTATCACAAAATTGGAACTAAAACGCTTAGTGCGACTGTTTATTATGTCTACCATATAATGGTGTCGCCTATTCGCCGGTCTGGTTGTCCTATGAAAAAATGGGGACGGCGGAACAAGGTTGTGCAATTCTGCTGCACACTCTCCGAAATGTATCCTATAAAAAACGGATAGGCTTGCTACCTTCCGTCTATGTTTAAGGCTTTTAAGTTCTTTATAAAAAAGATCGTCATTGCCGATGAGCCTCTTGGCCCTCCTCTCAATGGACTCAAGCGTCTGCAGCTGGTATCGGCAGAATCGCCCCAAAGATGGTGAAATTAGCACTAACAAATGAATAAAACTGAAGATAGAGAGTTTCTTCCGTCATTTCTTCTCGGAAGGGCCTCTCAATTTCCGTACTGGTAGTAAGTATTACCTTTAAAAAATATTATATGCACCATTACCTTTAAAAAATATATATTTCCTTTCCTTTTTTTTCCTCTCAATATGCGCACCCACTTCATCATTATCCTTTTATATTTATTTATTCTTTTCACCCAAGGTTGCCTGGAAGAGATTGCTGTTTAGCAATAAGGCCGCCTGTCTGTATACTTTTCTTTGTTATTTTTATTTCTCTGTATTCTATCTGTGTGTGCAATAAAGCGTAATTTATTATTATTTTAAGTAGTAGTTTGCAGTAATCGGTGATATTATAAAATTACTAAATAAGCAATTGTATTTGTATAACTTGAGTAGTAAGAAAGGTGCCTGATTAAAAATATTGAAAGGCAGTACTTCCTGTGATTACCGCTCCGGTAAAGGAGCCGAAATATTAAGACTTAATCCTGTTTAAGGGATTTCATTTATTGGGCGATTGGCACGGAAGTGCTAAAGTAAAACATCATTTGATGGTAAATCTAACATTATATCAGGGCCGGATTTGGAGGTCTGAGGCTCTGAGCAATAGAGGCCCTTAATTATTTTCGAATAAATATTAAAAGATAAGATTAAATATTTTTTATTAAATATGAATATTTACAGCGTATGTATTGAATGTCAAAGTTTAGTTATTCAAAATTGTTTATTGTATCGGATATGGGTTATAGAGTTGTGATAACAATCTTAGAAGCTCTTCTTAATACTACCGTCTAAAAATTCTAAAGAAATCTATTTGGGAAAAACGTGATATTTACTGACTCATGATACTAGCTGACCCGGCCACGCATTACTGTATTATAAATAATTATAAAACTGTTATTCTTAGGCTTATGGTAACTATATATGGTAAGAAACACACACACAAAGTATTGTCATAATATAGTTAGGATTGTGGAGGGCCCTCTCTTGTAGAGGCCCCAGGGCAGTAGCCTAACCTGCCTTCTCCCAAATCTGGCCCTGATTATAATCTATAGCTCCTTTGTGCTTAAGTAGTTGATCCCGGCAGTATCTGAAATGGACAACACCCACTAACCCACACTGGGCGTAGTGTGTAGTAGCGCCAAATTGATGATTGGTGATAATAAGAAAAAGGTAAAATGCTTCTTATTCGATATGAGCAAATACATTGCGTGTATTGAAGGTCAATAGCTACGCTTTGGCATCGAATAACTTCGTTGGTAGACCTTATACAGAGAAGAAGCCGCAAGAAACGCAAAAAAGGCTACTTTTTGTTCTAATCACGTGTTTCATTACATAGTTACATTTAAGTAAGATTTGTTTGTACTACTAATACGGATAATAAAAAATGCTATTACAATTAACGGACATTAAACAGTGCTATATCTACTATATAAAAAAAGGACTTTGTGGGTTTGTTACCATATATAGTTACCATAAGCCTAAGAATAACAGTTTTTATAATCAATTAACGTTTCCATAGCAACGCGTGGCCGGGTTATACCAGCAACGCGTGGTCGGGTTATCTAGTCATTATAAAAATAAATAGAATGCGTGGT
Organism: Calamotropha paludella; assembly: GCA_927399485.1. Lineage (NCBI taxonomy): Eukaryota > Metazoa > Arthropoda > Insecta > Lepidoptera > Crambidae > Calamotropha > Calamotropha paludella. The sequence continues at coordinate 6,404,386 of OV656830.1, read as the reverse complement.
GCTAACACTCCACGTGATCATGTCTTTTAAATCTCCGATATTGTAATAGCATTTATTCATAAATGTATTTTTAAAATTTTTAAACTTTTCAAAAGGTTAAAGTGAGATCGTGTGGAAATTCCTTATAAAAGTAAAACCTCCAGCCAAAAAAGGAGCTTCTTGTTCTTTTTGAAGCCTGAAACTTGGAACGATTTCCTACACTTTTCCTTCCACTCGTTGAAACGGAACGTTTTTACTTCTTTATCTCTTTACAATCCTGACTAGGGAATGAAAATCAACATCCTTCATAATGCGCACAGCAAAGGAGTGGAACTCCCTCCCTGCGTCTGTATTTCCGAGAACTTATAATCCGTCCATTTTCAAAGCCAGGGTGAATAGGCACCTTCTGGTTAGCTCGTTCCCCGGGCTTGATTAGGATCAAGAGCAAACCCATCCTATATAAAAAAAAAATCCTGCACATAAATTTAAGATTTTCCTGCAATCCCGCGGGACTAAGAAGCTCAATCCCGCAGTCCTGCAGGAATGATTTCGTTTCGACACCTTTTCAGCCGCTACGTTGAAAGTCAAATCGAATGTAACGATTATAAAATAGTCGAATATAATTTCAATTCTCGCATTTCGTATTCACTCGCCTTGCTCTAGTGTATAACCATCTTTATATACAACACTAGATAAACATTAGTGAGTTCAATGAACTGTACATAATATATTCAACTAAATGCATAATTTGACTCATTGATTTATGTCAAGTAGGTTAACTTAATGGTAATCCGTTCTATGATTGATGATCAATATTTGTGATTGATGTTACTGTGATAAATTAATTATTTACACAATACTACATTGCCTCAATATAAGTCGTGTTGGAGCTCTGTATATATAATTCAATGGAATGATTTTGTATATGTATATGAATAACCTTATTTTATTAGAATGTGACTGTTTTTACGGATGTCTAAACTTGTTTATTTTTTCCTAGTAAAAATTCATTTAGATATCGGATCCCTATTATCCTTTAAAAATGTTAGGTTCCTGTGATATTATTAAAAAACGAACTGTTGGTATCTAGTTGGATTTTCGAAAGTCAACGAACAAAATCGCGGACACAAGCTAGTCTGAAAAAAAGTATAATTCAAACATGAATGGATCAATTAAAATGAATTTTCAAAGAGTTCAATTGATGCCAAATTATTTGTATATATAGTAAAAATTGATATAGTAGTGGCGTGTTGGGTGGGTCGTTACGTTCATTAAGATGTGGTAAAGCGAAGCGATGGCTGCATCATGCTCGTGAACGGGTGCTTAGAGAGGTCTGCTTTAAACTACCAGCATTATCGACAATTACTTAACAACTTACTGAGCTACCGAGACTCAGCGGTCAGAGCACTTGCCCGGATTGCGAAAGGTCGTGGGTTCGAATCCTACCTAAGGCCTCGGAGGCGTAGTTGTTTTTTACACACGTATTTTATATCTTATAGAAATATTGCAATGTATTCACAAAAAATAATTATAAACATAAATATTTATGTTGTTCTTTTAATTCGTATTTTATACTCTGTATGTCATAGCAATGTTTAAGTTATTAAAAACTGATAGTTGTTGGCTTCGTTGACACTTGACAACGATGTGACAATAGGATAATATTGTTTTTTTGTAGATAATAATAATATTTCCCACAATAACACCAATTAGCCTAGCCCAAAGTAAGCACCTTAAAGGCTTGTGTTATGACATACTTATACGATACATAGATATGTAATATTAATATAAATATATGTAAATATCCATGACTCAGGTACAAATGCTCGTATTCATCATACAAACATCTGCCCCTTCCGGGATTCAAAACCAGGACCGTCCGTCGGCGCGAAAGGTACCGTTGCACCAAACGGTCGTCAAAAGTATGTTTATGATTGATGAGATTATGTATGGTTACAATGTAATATATTGTTACTTCTGTTAAAGCTGACGAGTTTTCTTGCGCCCGTTCTTCTTGTCAGTTAAAAGACGTCCTGAATGGATGGTAGGTAAAAATGTTCGACAATTCAAAGCAACTTATTTGCAGTGCATTTCAATAAAGTTATTTTCATTTCATTTCAACATATAACCCTCCAAATACAAACCAAAATGCACAATAAACTGTTTATTAATTGTAGATTATGTATCGATAAATGATTATTTGACTTATCATCTAACGGGTTAGTAATGCGTAGACGTTTGTTAGTGGATGGTACAAAAAAAAAACAATGACCAGAGTTATATCTTATCTCATTAATTGGTTCCATTATTTCGATTGTCTTTAGTTTTGAATGCTAAATAATCCAACCAACGCAACGCTCTGTGGATCGGTCCTATACAAACATTCGGAACTATTATTGGTGACGAAGATTTCTATAAACAGTGTTTCAATGACTTTAATACAACTCTTGGGTTCTCTATAACCCAACTCCCGACCAAATTGCAGATAAAAATCTAGTTATAAAACTTTTAAGGGGGATAGCCACTGTGACGGCTGAAAATTTTGTGATTTTTATATTTTTTTTAACCGAGTAAGTAGAGCAATTTTTGACCCGTTTTTTTATTTTATCAGTTCCGCTTTTAAGGGAACGTTTCCATCAGAGCTGTGTGACGTTTCTAAGCGATGCGGAGGAAAAACTCCACCAATAGCAGCGCAAGGTTAGGAAAATAAAGTAATTTTATTGGTTTATTCTTTCGCATAGCTCTGGAGGAAGCGCTCCCTAAAGGTCGTAGCTATTTTCTTCGGGTGGTCGGCAGTCTCATACCCTTTACATCTCGTCGCATCGCATCGCTTGCATGATTTAATTCATTTTCGATTGGCATTGATTCTGACTTTTTATACTTTATTTGACTCCTTAAAGTGATGTTTAAAATCCTATAACCTTCCTCGAGGATTGGGTTACCAAATGCAAAAAAGGTTTTAAAATTTAGTTTCAGTAGCAGTGATTAACTTATTAATTAAAAAAACTTCAGATTTATTATATTTGTTTAAATACTCGTAGATAATGTTATTTAATATATAAAAATGACATTCTTTACTACACAATAAAATTTTAAGAAATAAAAGATGGGAGTACTATTAAGATAGAGTGTTTAGAATGTTCAAACTATTTCAAACTGAGTAGATAAAATAGACAATTGATAGTCTTTAAAAAAAAGAAAAATGAAACATTATCTTTTGTTCATTTGAACATTTTCTGCTTTTGAATTACTGAACGAAACAGCAAATGTCAGTTGATGCAATAAAAAAACAGGTAGTCTCCGGCAAATAAGTTGAACATGATTTTGAAATCACGTGACATGCGCAGTAGCAAGTTTAGGTACATTATTCACTACTGCGCATGTCACGTCATTTTAAAATCATGTTCAAAATATTTACCGGGAACAATATGTTTTGTTTAAAACTTTATTTAAAAATTATATATTGGCAGCTATTTCGCGCAGAGAATCAGTTCAGCTATTCAGCGAGGTAATGCTGCCAGTGTTCTGGGTACCATGCCCCAAATTGGAATTTTGGATGACATATTCTTTTTGTGAATATGTATATAAATATTTTAGGGTTAATTTTTAATGATAAGTTTTAGTTTGATATTGTTGTTAATTAGCCATTAAAATGATTATATTGTACTTAAAGTAGCATGATGACTAGTAGTTATTTTGGTTTGATATTCTCACTATAAAAATTCTTTGTGTGTTAATAAGGTAGATTAAAATTCAACCGCGATTCGGTGCCACGGAAACCATTATAGGAAACGGCCTGTTTGGGACTTACACGTTTGCTTGAGAAGATATTAACAATGGGATTAAAAAAAATAAAGTTATGACAGCTGGTTGTCACTATAGATCAATGTGGTAAAAAGACTTTTTGGCGGGAGCCTGAAGCGTGACTTTAGGCACGTTAATAATAGGGGTTAAAGTATGAAATTGCCGTTTTATTGCAATAGGTTCTTTGAATTGACATAGAATCTTCATGGTTTGAGGTTTTCGAATGAAACTTTTTTTAAATGGTTTCTATGATGTTCTTTTTTTAAAAAATGTAAAACATTTGAATATCGACTTTCAATTGTTTTTGTTATTCAATTTAGACAAGAAAGATGGATACTGCGAAAATTCGAGTTATTTTTGAATACGAGTTCCGACGCGGAACTAACGCGGCAGAAACAGCCCGCAATATCAATGCTGCGTTTGGAGAGGGGTCTACTAATGAACGCACCGTGCGATTTTGGTTTAAACGCTTTCGTGATGGAAATTTCGACTTAAAGAACGAGCCACGAGGAAGACCGCCCACACAGGTAAATAACGATGAATTAAGAGAGATAGTGGAAGCCGATCCTAGTCAAAGTACCCAGGAATTAGCGGCATGGTTTAACGTTACCTTACCCACAATATTGACTCACTTGCGTCAAATCAATAAAATAAAAAAATACGAAAAATGGGTGCCTCATGATTTGACTGATCTGCAGAAAGAAACGCGTGTTGAAACTTGTGTTGCCTTGTTGAACCGGTACAGAAATGAAGGAATATTGGATCGAATTGTAACATGTGATGAAAAGTGGATTCTTTATGATAACCGGAAAAGAAAAATGCAATGGCTGACCCCAGGTCAAATGCCACAACAGTGTCCTAAAGCAAAACTTACCAATAAAAAGGTAATGGTAACTGTTTGGTGGTCTCAGCATGGTGTTATTCACTATAGTTTTCTCCGATCTGGTCAAGCAATAACGGCAGATGTCTATTGTGCCGAACTCCGAACCATGTTGACAAAACTAGCAGTAAAACAGCCCCGACTCATGAATCGATCTTCACCATTATTGCTCCACGACAACGCGAGACCTCACACAGCACGAGAAACCATTTTGACCCTTCAGGAACTGCAGTTAGAAACCATTCGTCATCCTCCGTATTCACCAGACCTTGCTCCAACGGACTACCATTTTTTTCGTGATTTGGACAATTATCTACGTGACAAGAAGTTTTCTTCCCAGGAGGCAGTACAAAATGCTTTCACACAGTTTGTGCAGTCTAGATCGTCGGAATTCTATCGCAAAGGCATTAATGACCTTCCCATTAGATGGCAGCAATGTATAGATAATAATGGCAACTATTTTGATTAAATAAATTTGTTAAAAATTTAAAAAATAAACAATATAGATTTTCAGTACAAATCGGCAATTTCATACTTTAACCCCTAATATATACTTTAATACTAAGTGAATAAGGCGTGAATTTTAAATCTACACTAAGGTTTGTATATTTGAAAACATATGATACACTCAAATCTCAGATTGATAAGCGATACGCTATGGTGTGTGTGGCCGAATATAGTGATAATTTACTTAATATTGTAACCTATAATAATAATTTTTACATTCACAACCATTAGCCTAGCTCAAAGTTAACACTATTAGGCTTGTATTATGGATACTAGGGTAACGGATAGACAAACAATATTATACATAGATATGTAATATTTATAGTAATAAATATAAACTCAGGTACAAATTCTAGTATTCATCACACAAACATTTGCCCCTTCCGGGTCTTAAACCCAGAACTGTCGGAGCGAAAGGCAGGATCGCTACCGCTGCACCAAATGGTATATAAATAAATATTTTAATATATTGTCTTCCATGCGGGGATATGTTTTCATACAAACTTCGGTACGAGCATAAAGCGGTCCACCAGCGGACGTCCTTCAACTTATATGATGATGATGAATATGAAATAATTGTAAAGGAGGAGGGTCAATAAGGCGGGTTTTAGGCCCTATTTTTGACCTAAAATTCCAAAAAAAATTTTTTTATATACTATATGAACTAACAAATCGATTCCACGCCAAACGGAACCACCCTCAAACCCTCCTCCCCCCTCCCACCTCCCCAAGAAGCAGAATAATCATATATGACTTAATACATAAAAAGAATAGGGCCGAAAACCCGCCTTATTGACTCCTTTACCATTAAATGTCCGTGCACAACAAGTGTTGGCAAGTAAAACAAAAGCGTAAGTCGGTTATTTACCACGTCTTTACTGAATGAATAAGTGAAAAAAAAACTTTATTCAAATCCACTAAAATGTTTTTACTATCGTCCAACAGTATACAGCCCATTCAAGACATCTTTTAACTGTCAATAAAAACGGGGGAAAGACATTTGTCAGCTTCAAAAGAAGAAACTATATTAACAATATAATTATAAATCGTTACCATTACTGTGAAATTATGGTGGTAGAATGGTGGTCACCCTGTTGTAGGTTTTCGACCATAACTCATTTAAAATTTAAATTTCAATGTTATTAAGTTTCTTTGCCAAAAGACTGTCATTTATCATAAGCAAATCAGAAGGAGCTTATGTGTTTAAAAGGAGTTCCTTTCAATAGGTTTTATTTTCACTTAAGTATGGCGCAAATACGGGATTGTATTAAGCAACACAAAAATGTACAAAACCTTTTTAGATATACGCAATCGCTCGCGATATGCGGGTCATATGAAATTTATGTAAAACGAACCAGGTATAAATATTTATGCAGAGTCACATAAATTTTAACGTAAAACTATTTAAAACAGAAACTTGTTGCCTTTTCTATGATTGGTAACATTGTATTAATGTAATGACAAAAAAGTGTGAATTTGTTATGATTAAAATATGATAATGGTGTATTTTGTTGTAAATATCGTTACTCCTACTTAAACTGACGAGTTTCTTTCTTGCTTTATTCTTATTATAAGTTAAATGTCGTTCTGATCAGGTGGTGAATAAAAAATGTAGGACATATCAAAATAATTATTATTATAAGTATATTTGAGTGAAGTTTATTTTCATTTTAATACAGATATGTTGAAAGAATAAGTTTGTCTTATGAGGAGGAATGGTTAATAAAACATGTCATAAAATTTTTTGTGCGTTGGTACGAAATCTCGTTGATGTCTTTTGTTTGCACAAAAATTTAAATAATTCAATTGTATAATATATACAAAATAAAACAGAAAACTTAAATTATTATAAAATTAAAGAAATTATGATTGAATTAATAATCGAGGTATAGTAGTTATAATTACTTGTATTTGCCCATTAGTTGAAATTCGACCATAATTCATTTCAAGTTTAAATCTCAACGTTATTAAGATAATTTTGTTAAAAGCTATCTCCATAATTAAGGCTTCAAAGTCAAATTAATAATAATAAAAAAATAAATAATAAATATTTCTTACATTCACACCAATTAACCTAGCCCAATTAAGCACTGTAAGGCTTGTGTTATGGATACTAGGGTAACGGATAGACATACATATATGATACATAGATATGTAATATTAATAGAAATGTATATAAACACCCATGACTCAGGTACAAATGTTCGTATTCATCATAAAAACATCTGCCCGGATTCGAACCCAGGACCGTCGGTGCGAAAGTCAGGATCGCTACCGTTGCACCAAACATTGTCAAAAAATTGTCTATCTTTTTGAAACAAATTTAAATAAAAGCAGTCATAGATAAAATTTATATAATTAACTCCATATAATCATGACAATAGCACATGATTATCTTTGAAAATAATACCATGTTAATCTCTTTTCAGTTTGACCACAGACTTTACAGAGTTTAACCATAAACAAATAGGTCGTTGGTATATAATATAATGTATTTGTCTATGTATGACATACGATAGTAGCTGTAATGTTTATTTTAATTAATTTAATGTATTTCTAATGCATTTTATATAAATATTAGCTCTGCAATTATTATTCATAAAAATTTTAACTGTGCCAAATTTCACACTCTGGACGAGAAATTTTCTTTGAAAAGGGGTACTAAGTTTTTGCTTGCTGATTGTTATAAATTGATAATTATTAAATGGGAATGTATATAACATTATAAACTTTTAATAATGTATGTGTTTAATTTAAAAATTTCCATTGACTGATTTTTGCACGCAATCTGCACATTCATTTGGAGCTGTAGTTAATATCTATTTTCATAGTTTTTCGATTATTTTGAGTTATTGCACTGTTCTGCATAGAAAATAAATAAAGATGCACTGATTAAAACAAAAATTGATTTGACACAAATGAGCAAAATAAAACTTACTGCCTAGTGACACCTTTGATGATCATACATTTTGTATTTCTCAAAGCAAGTGTAGTCCTGTTTATAACTACAGTAGGAATACACATATACAGCAGCAGAAATCTTAAAATGCTGTAAGGAAGTGAAAAGTTTATGATAATCAAAAAAGAAGTTCTATAGCAGACCGAATTCGCTATCCACAAGACTTTATCAATGATCGATACTAAATAGCCATTGTATAGATATAGTAATAAGGTTAAAATTCAGACTGCTTTGAACAAAGGATCTTCAATTATAAATGAACTCTAGCTGAACACCAACTTACTGCCGACGCAATGCGGAAAGGTGGTGCGGAATGGCCCCATCTCGACCCGAACTGGTTTCGCAGATAAATGTATAAGCCTTAGTTTGAGTTTATCGATGAAACTCTTGATTTAATATAGATAAAAGAACGAAACTGTATTTATGTACGTATCTTCAAAATCAGTAGTTACAAAGATCCGAGATGTATCTACTGGGATATTATTTACGTATTCAATCTGTTTTAAAAAATGATTTAGCATTTTCGATTTAGTCGACGACCATTTGGTGCAACGTTAGCGAACTTGCCTTTCGCACCGATGGTCATGGGTTCGAGTTCCGGAAGGGGCAAATGTTTCTGTGATGAATACGAGTATTTGTGCCTAAGTCATGGGTATTTATATATATTTCTATAAATATTACATATCTATGGTTTATATATCCATAATACAAGGCTTATAGTGCTTTTGCGCTTGCCTAATCGGTGTGAAAGCACGAAATATTATTATTATTATTTTCCAGAGCATGCTCAGTGAACCAACCTCCAGTTTAGTTAAATACATTTTTGATATGGTCAGTCATTGATGATCGATGCCCTCGCAATCAACTCTCATACTCTTTATATTAAATTCCTTTAGTATCAAGTTATCATATTTAGGATATTATAGTACACTCACATCTCTACTATATAAAAGAAGGACTTTGTAAGGTTATATCAGCAACTAACGTTACCATAGCAGCGCGTGGCTGGGTTATACCAACAATTAATTCGCTGGATTTGCCCCGACTTAGGACAGAATAGGTTTCATTTTAATCTATACTAATATTATAAAGAAGTAAAGTTTGTGTGTTTGTATATTTGTTAAATTGTAAGGGGTAATCTCGGGATCTACTGAACCGATTTTAAAAATTCTTTCGCTAATAGAAAGGCACATTATTGCTGAGTGTCATAGGTTATATTGAATGCTAGAAAAAATTTAAAGAATTTTGTCCACCCGTGCGAAGCCGGGACGGGCCACTAGTTTATAATAAACCAGAAACGCGTGGCCGAGTCATCTAGTATTACATAAAAGACATTTCAAAATTTTGATAAGAAGAAAACTCTTGTTACAGCAGTTGTAAATTATTAAAAGATATTTCTAACAAATTAACCTTGACGTTAGCGTCAAGGTTAATACCTTTGTGAATGTATAAATCCATTTTCTTATCAATGAAGAATGTACGTAACAGTGGCGCCATCTGTAGTTAATTACTACGGCTTATAGGGACGACCAGTCCGCCATCCGTTTAATATTGGGAAACAACACGCATCATTCCTAACAATTCCTGATTAGATACTTTAACTCTTAACGCCATAAAAAGATAAGAAACTAGTTTGAGCTCTCTCGTAACTCTGACTGAACTGATTTCCTGGTGGTTGCCCTGGAGCGGTTCGAGCTGTGCGACCGCACAGAGGGCCGTCAAGGGGGAAGGGGGCGTCGATATTTTTTATATTGGCACGTGTCTGGGTGTTGTGATACCGTTGTTTTTTTCGTAATTACATAACACAAGTACTTTAGTTGATTAATTTGGTTTCTGATTAATGTATGTGATGTTATCCCATATTATTTTGCACAACACTGTCATCCATGATAGACAAATACACACTCAGACTTTCTCTCTCTAACACAACACACAAACACATACACACATGCACACACACACACACACACACACACACAAACACACACACAGCTTATCTTTATTTATAGTAAGAATATTAAAAAAAGATGTATTACTTAGTTATTTAGTAATAGAATGACCTTACCATAAGAAGAGTGGTTCCTTCTGGTACAGGTGTTAAACACTTAATAGAGGGAACCTACCCCGGTTAACAATTGTTGTTATACTTAGTAACGAAATAAATATTTTTATTTTTATTATATTTTTATTATTTATTATTATTTATTGACCTCACAACAAAGTAACAAAACACCAAATCAAGGGGAGGGAAAAGAAGAAGAGAAGGACTTTTAAAGCTTCACAACTTCGAACACCTGTTAAGATATTGTATCGCCAAAGGTTTATTTAGGTTAATTCAAGTCATAATAAAAACACAATAATTATTACCAGTTTTTGCTTACGGGATAAAGTTATTAAAAACTTGTCCGGCACAAAAACCGTTAGCTGTTAAGTGTTTTTGTTTAAGGTTCTTTTTTTAAATAATAAAATACTGTGAAAAGTAAAGTCATAAAAAGGAGGATGTGCAAAATTCACATGGACGTCGCATTTAAAGCTGCCAGAATTGAAAATACTTGACTGTTTGACAGCTTTACTTAGTACCATATTAAAGGATATTAATTCCCATTTCAAATGTAACCTACAAATAAATTAAAAGCTATGGAAGCGCAATTTTTGTGTTTTTTATATCTCTTTTTTTTTGTAAATTCCATATCATATTTAGGTCCGGTTTTTAAAAAAGACAGGCTATTTTTTCCTTTATTGTTTTCTTCCTTCTATACAAGGAGGTTAGGTTGGGTTAGATAACGCGGTAACATTTATTTATTCCTCTTCTAACATCTTAGTAATGCGGTAGCGAAAAGGAAATCAAATTAACAGTAAACAATCGTAATACGCAAAAAAAAGTGACATTTTCTTTCCATTTTCTTCACATAAGATGAGGCAAAAGGTACGAACCCATACAGCTTCGGTTGCTTTCTTTTCTCATTTTGATTTGATTAAATAAACTTCTAAAATAACGCTTAAGTTTTCCGCCAATTGTAACATGGTACTATTTTATGATATGTACCGCTAAATCAGTGCTCGTCACATTAATATTACACAGAAACATTACTTTTATAGGAGGCTTAAATGATTGAAAAACTAAAATAGTCTAAGTAAGATTTGACGTTTAAAATAGGCTAATCTATACTACAAATTGTTTTATATTTAGATGAATGACGTTTGGATAGTGTTAAACGGACAGTTTTTTAGCAAGTTTTGCCATAAATAATACGCAAATCACAAAAGAATAAGTCTAATACAAGGACAATTCAAATTAATATGTATTTATGTAAAAAATATTATCTCATATCTTTTCATATAAACTAATATCTAATCCATGTTCCGCACTTTAATATTACGATTTACCATTAATATGGTCCTTCGAAACAATAACGTATTTTAAAGCATAAAACTGTAACCGTAAAAAATAAAATTTATGTTTGTCTATGGCTCAACAAAAAAGATCAAATTGGGTATTTTATAATGTCACCGTAACCAAATGTAGAGAAGAAAGTTACCCTAAAAAAACTAGTAATAATAAAAAGAATGTCAGCCTTTCGTGGCTTTGACAGCTAAAATCGGTCAGTCGCGGACGCGGGTCGGATTCCATACGGGACTGAGTTTCGATCATTTCACTGACCCACATTTTGTACACTGCGGCCCGACAGCTCAACGGAACAGATATGTAAACATTTGAGCTAGAGTTCTTTTACGGGTCCTCAGTTTTTTTTTGTTACGATGACTGCAAAAACTAACGTTGTGTTTCTAGACGAACATCAATCAAAATCTTAAACTATTTTGACGAATTCAATTACGTTTAATTGATGATAGATTGTATTAATTACTCAGTTTATTGCATCATACCTTTTTATAAAAAGCAAAAAAAAAAATGCTGTAAGTGGTTTTATATAAGGCACGTTTCTTACTGTTCAAAAATGATAACTTTATTACTTACATCGCTTGTACGAATCATACTAATAAATACTGAAGATACCTACTACATTTTTATAGTTAGAAACCCTTAAGAATATTCAAGTGTGTTAAAATGCTCTTCATGTAAACTCAATCTCCTTTGTAACAGTTTAAACAAAAGATAAGGGTAATACTAGACGGCACTTTTGACGTTAGTACTAAAGCTTGTTCCGAGCCTTCCTGTATAAAACGAGGTGCTTTTATATCTCGGCCTCCGCGCAGTAGGAAGAGCAACAACCTATGATTGCAGGGCCGTTATTCCCGATCGAGTCGACACCGAACGTTGATAACTGCAGAAAAAACCGCGACTCAACCATTACCTTTTTAAAGTATAACCACCTTATGTATATAGAAACTCTTTGCTATATAGAAAAATAAAATTGAGGTTTCATTACACGCTGTCTTTACTATAATAGTTGCAATGACTCCAATTAATATTTATAACGGAACGCCGTTTCGGGAGCGCGAAAATCACAGCGAGCACAAATTATAAGGTTCACCACAAACAACGGTGCATTGAAATCAATTTCATATTCACCTGTTTAACTGGCACCAAGACGATACTCTCACAATCACAGCGAACTCATTATCCACCGGCACTTGGTCTTAACAGTTATTCGTACTAAAACCCGTTGATTAACAACTTAAGATTACATCAACCTCCTTTTCGGTAAACTTTTTTAATTTTATTTTTAATTACTTTCAACGATGACAGGTAAAGAACCCCTTTTCGATGTTTGAACAATGCGCGCGCTTTTATTTTTTTTTATTTTTATTTTTTCGAAAGTTGTGCGCGACGTAACTTGACCGCTAGGCGACTGCGGCCTTACTGAACGTACTGCAAGCTCGGCTCTCAATGTAAATTACTTTCCAACAGTTACTTTTTTTCGCTTCGCTGCTGATTCCGACCAGATTTTTTTAAGCTCCGGTATGTAAAGGAAAGCTTTGGGTTGATGATAAGTCAATAACAGCGATATAAAGACATTCATTAGTTTGATTAAAAATAGTGAATCTTTAAGATAGAGATTTTTTCAAATTAATGCATTGGCTTTGAATATTATCTTCCACTTGAAAAAAAAGAAACAAATTTTGTAGTCGGTTAACACCTTCAAGTAATACATATTAGTAAAACAACAGCTAGAAAAATATTCACTTTTGTCAAAGAAAAGATTTCAACGAGCTTTTTACCATACTTAAGAATCGCGGCTCCTGTAAAGGAGACGAAACGTCAGGATTTTAAAAATGGTTTTAATTAATTGGGCTATAATCGCGGAAGTGTACTTATAAAATATGTTAACGGTAAATTTATTAATTAGAGCTTTAAATTTTTCAACAATATTTTTTTTAATAAAGAAAAAATAATAAAATCGTATTAAAACGTAAATGTTTTCTCTGTTTCGATAACGGAGCGGCAAAGGAAAATACAAACCTTTTCATAGTAAAAAAAATGTGTTTTTAGTTTAAAAATATTACCTTCTTTGTAGAAAAATTGTAGTAACAATATCTTCTATATAATTAAAAAAAAAATGTCACTAATAAAATCGTATATTTATTAAGGGAAAGAAAATTCTAACACAATTATTCTTATAGTAACATGACAGGATGAAAAAAAGTTTGGCATGAAGTAAGCAATTATTGTGAATTGAGATAAAGTCGGGGACCGCTCCTAATTAATAAGTGTCACATGCTGTCCCCGAACGCGAAGTTTTTTTTTAAATATTAATACATACTTATACATATAGGTACTTTAGGATTAATTTTCTTTTATTATTTTTTACTTTTTAAAGGTAGCTTATGTTTTTTGTTGAACAGTTTACAAGCACGCTTTGTAAACATATTGGCAATGTTATGAGTTCTATCATGTGAAATATAAAATAATTATTTTTACACGTCCGCGTGGTACCCTGAAGTGAATTTCACAAAGTAGTGAGGAGAAATCAAAATGATTGTGTATTAATTTACATAATAGTAATAAATGATTGCACTCGTGTCTGTTTTGTAAAAGTTGCGTCTCATTACACCTTATATATAACTGATCACCAACAATTTTGCACCAAAACAATTATAAAACATATACAAACTTATTAATTATTTGATCATTGAATTATGTTATAAACTTCCTTTTTTATCACCGGATATGCCACCAAATGATATGTATAATATATTTTTTGAGTCATTTTGCAACCAATTTAACAAAATTTTCAAAACCAAAGAGATCACTGTTACTGATAATCCAGTATTTAGCGAATGGGCCACTGCAGGAATACACAAAAGTAGGCAAAAATTGTATGAGCTGTACTCAGAAAGACAGTTTAATAGAACGGAATCCTTTCAAAATTATGTTAAGTCATACTCACAATTTTTTAAGCAGGTTTGTCAAACTGCAAAAATTAAATATATAAGTTCTCAAATTTATAATAGTACAGACAAAGTCAAATCTACTTGGAAAATTATAAATGCAGAGACTGGCCGAACAAAAGCTTCAGCAAATAATTATAAACTTAAAATTGATGGTAAATTTATTAGCTCGGACTCAGATGTTGCGAATGAATTTGAAAAATTTTTTACTCGAATTCCAGTAGATTTGACAAGCACTTTAGGCTCTTCCACCCCCATTGCAGAATCCTTGTTGAAAGAAAATGTTCCTTGTTGTAATACTGTATTTAAATTTAATTATGTTACTAAACGGGACATCATAGACACTTTTAAATCGTTGAACATTAAAAAAACTGCCGATCTTTGGGGAATATCTGTATATATGGTAAAGAATGTTATTGAAATAGTTGCTACACATTTAGCCTTAGTTTTCAACAACTGTATTGATAGTGGTGTGTTTCCTGATTTGATGAAACTTAGCAAAATAACTCCATTGTTTAAATCTGGTAGTACTTCAGATCCCTCTAACTTTCGTCCAATATCCGTACTATCAACATTCAGTAAAATTTTTGAAAAAACCGCGCTTAAGCAATTAAAGAAATATTTTAGTAATAATAACTTACTACACATTAAACAATTTGGTTTTCCCGCGGACGGTCCACGACTGATGCTGGAATAAAATTGTTAGAATGCATTTATGAGGCCTGGGAGGAGTCGCAGGATGCCTATGGTGTTTTTTGTGACTTATCAAAGGCTTTTGACTGTGTCCAACATCAGACGTTAATCAGGAAATAACACTATTACGGTATCCGTGGTACAGCTTTGGATTTTCTCACTTCTTACCTAAGTGACAGGATTCAAAAGGTGGTCATCAATGGAGAGCAGTCGCCTGGATCATTTGTAACAATGGGGGTGCCGCAGGGCTCAATATTGGGTCCATTTCTATTTCTGGTATATATTAATGACCTCCCTCACCTTGTAAGACGCGACTATGAGATAGTTTTGTTTGCAGATGACACGTCTTTAATATTTAAAGTTAAACGTGGACAAATTAATATTGACGAAGTAAACATTGCACTCTCCAAGGTCGTTCACTGGTTTGGCGCCAATAATTTGTTGTTAAATGAAAATAAAACAAAATGCATTAGATTCACTATGCCAAATGTTCAATTAGCCAAAGTCAAAGTCAGGGTTAGGGATGAGGAAGTAGAGCTGGCCAATCAAACTGTATTTCTGGGTATAACTTTAGATTCTAAGTTACAATGGGGTCCTCATATTGAATGCCTATCGAGCAGACTCAGTTCTGCAGCATACGCCGTAAAAATGATTCGTCAGTTAACAGACGTAAAAACTGCGCGCTTAGTCAATTTTAGCTACTTCCACAGTATTATGTCGTACGGGATACTACTGTGGGGAAATGCAGCCGATATTGGCTGCATTTTTGTGCTGCAGAAGAGGGCTGTTCGGGCGATCTATAGGATGGGCTCCCGAGAGTCTTTAAGAGAAAAATTTAAAGAAATTGGTATTATGACTGTACATTCACAATATATTTATGAAAACCTACTGTATGCGCACAAGTGTAAAGATATTAAATTCTGAAAAAATAGTGACTATCATAATTACAATTTAAGAAATAAAGACAAGCTAGCAATGCCCAGGTATAGGCTCCATAAAATAAGCATAAATTTTTAATAAAAACTCAGTTATGCAAAAAGGCTTATTATAGTGTTAAAGATTTTTTGAATGATAAGGCAGCGTGGACCTAAAAGAAATGAATTTTTTTTTTTTTTTTTTTTTTTTTTATAGAAAATAGGCATGCGCTTGACCACTATCTCGCCTGATGGTAAGCGTCGATGCGATCTAGGATGTGACGCGCCTGCCTAGAAGATACCTATTTACTCGTGACTTGAAGACCCCCAAATTGTATTTGTCAGGAAACACAGACTCAGGCAAAGAGGCAAAGAGGCAAAGAGAGAATTGCTCGTTCTCTGAATCGTTTTGTAATATACACAATTTGTAAGACATTTGGCGATTTTATAAGAGTTTCGGCACATGAGTTTCTTGCCCGATTCTTCTCATGTTAGCCCCTACGTTCGGAATCGGGTCGCTTGTGGCGATTACATGCGCGGCATCAACTCCGCGGATGTACTTGCCGCTAGCGCACGGGCTATCTTTATTATAAAAGAATATTATCTTGATTCTGTAAAATTGACGATTTTAAGTGCCCGCAAGGGCCTATGAAATAAAGTTATTTTGATTTTGATTTTTGATTTTGATCATGTGAAACCTTAATTCGAGGCGACAACGGCATGCGATACAAGAAATAACAGCAATAGCATTACAAGTAAACAGATTTACAGGTTAAAGAAAAGTAAGAATCCTACAGTTAAATAAACTAACTTATATAAAAAAATGTTTATTGCAGACAAGGTCCATATAATTCATTAATCATAAACTTAATAATAAGTTAAAATCAAATCAAATATTTTAATTATAGTTGAATTAACATTATATATATGACACTTAAAATTAGCAAAATAAAATAAAATAAAAATGAAATCAAGACATTAATAAACAACTAATTAAAAAGTCAAGAGTAACTTAGTTTAAATATCTGCGCCCCAACGAAATATTATGAGTGAGTTATATTGGGAGAGCATTCTATTTAAAGGAGAAAACAACCTTAAGTTTGAAATAAAATATAGTATTTCATACCTTAACGGAATATGTTAAAGGTTTACCGATACGCAATAAAAAGCCAAGCTGCATATATGACTTGCTTATAATAGAATCTTTGTGTGGTATAAAAGTCAGCTTAGAGTCCATAATGACACTAAGATCTTGAATTTGGGTTACATAAAACAGTGTTACCAAGTCTGTAATCGCAAAAAGTTGCAGGCTTCTTCTCTGTTGGATACTAGTGTAACAGGTACACATATATGATATAGCAATAAGTAATATTCATAGAAATATATATAAAACCCAATGACTCAGGTACAGATGCTCGTATTCATCACACAAACATCTGCCTCTTCCGGAATTCGAACTCAGCAGCATCAGTGCTAAACGTAAGATCGCTACCGTTGCACCAAACGGTTGTCAAATTACCCATGACATTGCATTTATCTGAATTACAAAAAAGGTTATTTTCTGGGCAAAACGATTCAAAATTTCTAAAATCAGCCTGCAAGAAATCACAATCACTGAAATGAATTAAAGTTATAAATTTTGGTGTCATCGCCATAAATTAAAACATTTAAGTATGTTATTGATTTTGCGACATTATAAATATAAATATAGAAAAGCAAAGGTCCTAAATGCGATCCTTGCGGGACTCCTGACGTCGCAACATAATAATCTAAGATACAACTTAGGTAGGATTCAGACCGACCGGCTCGGATCGGCCCGGCCCGGCAGGCATTTCACAATGCGGTAAAGGAAATTGAAACTTCTCACAAGAAATTACAGTTCATATTTCTGCCACATATACATTCCGCGACGGCCCGTCGGCTCCGTTCGGCTCCGGTCGGCTCCTGTCGGCGCCGGTCGGCTGCTGTCGGCTCCTGTCGGCTCCTGTCGGCGCCGGTCGGCTGCTGTCGGCTCCTGTCGGCGCCGTTCGGATACGAGCGGCTCCCGACAGATACCGCGACCGCGACAGCTCCATCGGTATGCGTCGGGTCAATTCGGAGCCGTGCGGCTGTCGAACGCTCAGAACAATAACTAAAGCTATAGAAGCCTTGCTAAAATAACAACACAATACGTTAGTTCCTACTATTATAATTCTATGGCGTCTACACAGCGTAATGCAAGCAGTACATCTGGGCGCCAGGGTGTTTACGCATGCCGCGGGCGCTGTCGGCTGTCGCAGCACGCATACGGCAGTCGCGGCAGCCGTACGGCTGCCGCGACTGCGTTCGCATCCGTTCGCATCCGCATCGGATGCGTTCGCATCCGTTCCGGGCCGAGCCGATGCGGGCCGGTCGGTCTGAATCGTATCTTAAACATTTGTTTGGCAGATATAGATATATTTTGCACTGTGAACATTATGAAACAAGCATTTAGCACTTGCTAATGTAACTACCCAAATAAACTGTAATTTACTGTTTAAAATTATTAATTCTTATTTATTTATATATTGTGTTTGTACTTATTTAAAAAAAAAATTATATATTTTTTAAAAAGAAATGACAAGAATATTGGAATCCCCTTTTAAGCTCATAGGCTCGTGTCAGGAGACTCCACTCTTCCATAAAAGCGAGCATTTTATACTTATTTAGGTTTGTAAGGATTTTTAAACATTCTTTATAATTAAATATTTTAAAACATATTTTAAACAATTACCAAATACTTGTGGTATAGTATCTGTCTGTGTTTGAGTGCGTGGCTGCTTGCATTTGTTTAAAAAAATAGTTTTATAAATAGTAAAAATGATTACTTTAGCTAAAGGCTAATTATGCCGGCTCCAGACGCTTGAGAGGAGGGCCAAGAGGCTCATCGGTATTGAGGATCTTTTCTATAAATAGCTCAAAAGCCTTGAACATTGCATAGACGGAAGGTAGCAAGCCTATCCGTATTTTATAGGATACATTTCGGAGTGTGCAGCAGAATTGCACAGCCTTGTTCCACCGTCCCCATTTTATCATCGGACAACCAGACTGACAAATAGGCGACACCATTATGTGGTAGATATACCAAAGAGTCGCACTAAGCGTTTTAGTTCCAATTTTGTGATACGTACCGCTAAGGAGTGGAACTCTTTGCCTGAGTCTGTGTCTCCTGACAAATACAATTTAGGGGTCTTCAAGTCACGAGTGAATAGGTATCTTCTAGGCAAGAGCGTCACATCCTAGATCGCATCGTGGCTTGCCATCAGGCGAGAAAGTGGTCAAGCGCATGCCTATTTTCTATTAAAAAAAAGAACTATAGATCTTTTTTTTCTAAAATGTTCCCTACAGTTAATGTGTATTGTATGACCGTTTCTGTCTTAATAAATAAATAAATAAAACCGGCAAAAAAACAACAACAACAATTTTTATTTTGAATTGATAAAACCTTAACAGTTTAGTTAGGTCCTTGTTTTTTTTCGTAGTATAGCCTTTGGTTACCGTATTACGTCTCTGATCTCTAGTCCTATAGGCTCGTGCTGCTGGTGCCGACTGTTTGCACTCAACAATCCGCATTGATCCCACGTGGTTTTTCACGAACAAATCTTTCTGTAATGTTTTCATCCACGGTTTCTCAGTAATGGGTTTATTAATAGACGATAATGGACTCTGTATTCAAAAGCATAAAGTTTAGTTTATTTGTCATTGTTTTGAAAGGCATAATTTGATATAGCTTGCTGGTTGGTGATGGGTAAAAAAATAACCTAATCTAACTTATTATTTAAAAAAATACTAGAAAAAATCGACTCGGGTCACAAGTGAATTCTCCCGCCTGAGAATTCACTTGGAACCATTTATTAGTATTTTTCTATTATAATAATTTATCTTATAAGATCGCATTGAAAATGCTTAAAAATATATAAAAATTATAAAACTCATCTAACCTGCAATGTATTTATACATTTTGATTATAGAATGCTTAATGTCTTGACAATCGAAATTATGCTTCCCATTTTAATGATGTTCGCGTTGTCAATGCTATTTTGTATGATGAAATGGTCACAAGGCTCGTTAGCACAATTGGGGGAGCTCATTTTCTACATTGAGCCTTCCGGACTCGAGTCCGGCAGGCTAAGGTCCTGGTTCGAACCCGAGATCTCAGAAAGGCGTATTAGATTTATAACTTTTGGAGTAAAAAAATAATTTAAAATTTATTATTTAAAATCAAAAATCACTCAACTTTAATAAAAATGTAGTCCGCGGGTCCAATCCGCAATTCAAAACACAGATCAACATGGATTTATGTAATGATCCAAATACAAAATAAATTAAACTACCTACTCCAATCTCTGATTATTGTACACATGTCATAGAAACTGCGAATGTGCGATGTAGGTTTCCATACTACATCACTTTTATGAAGCTATCGTTATCTGTGACACGGGCTTTTAATTTTGCTTCATGTAGCGATGTTATGTGCGGTGGCGGTGTGTAGGTGTTGGCGCCACAGTACCGTTAAATAATATGTTAAAAAAATATATACAGAATGTTGCTGAGGCATCATTATGGTTTCAAACCAAAGATAATTTTGGCTTCTAAATAAAAACTTTTTTATCTACATCTAAACAAATATTATAAAAAGGAAATTTTGTATTTTTTTATGTTTGCAATAAATAAACTCAAAAACTACTAAGCCGATTTCAAAAATTCTTTCACCATTGGAAAACTACATTCACGCTGAGTAACGAGTATATTTAATGCTAGAAAAAATTTAAAGATTTTGTTCACCCGTGCGAAGTCGGGACAGGCCGCTAGTATTGAATAAAACACCTTTTTACGTATTTTGCGCATATTTTATTTTATATTTAATCCTGACTTTTCGACTCATTTACTCAAATGTGTAATGTGCACGGAAGTGTAAGAACTAAATTTTTTATATTGGTTTGAGTTCTAAGGGTTGTGGCGGCAAAACTTACGCATCGCTGCACATAATATTTCTATAGGAAGCAACAAGGTTGACACATCAAAGATATTGCTAACTCCGTGATAGCTCATTGATAAGCGTAACCTACATCGCGCAAACGTAGTTTCTAAAGCATGTCTAAGAGAAGACAAAATATACGAAATTTGTAGTGAATCGTTATTTAACTTGCGGGTGGACATGCGATTGGTGGCAAACCCCTTATTAACATTAAAAAAAACAAAAGGGTGTTTCTTTGTTTGTTACATTTTCACTCCTTAATTACTCAACTGATCGTTATGAAATTTTGCATACACTTTGTGTACAGAAAAGGACGAAGGATATCTTCAGAAAAAATCTATTTAGAAATATAACTTTTAATTGGTAGCCCACATTAACGCGAACAAAGCCGCGACTAAAAGCTAGCATGTCATGAATTAAAGATGGACTTCCTGGTAAATCAGTGATTTTTGACACTATTGTGACGTTTTTAAACCGGAACCACCAGCCAAATTTCATTGATTACATGGAGGTTAGAGAGAAGGAGAACGATCGCTACTTTGTAGAATTTCTAGTTCATTTTTCAGCCACCAGCCGCGCTGCCGTCGGTCGGTAAGTAGCATCTGCGAAGTTAGCTGTTTATGAGAACAAGTAGATGAAGTTAGTTGAATAATGTACAAATTTAACAACAGTCCGCTTTTATTGAGACAACTTAGCGATCGCAGCGCCTCACATATTTTGTTTATATTTCTGGGACACTATTTTTTTACAGCGATCGTTCTCCTTTTCTCTAATCTCCATGATTGATGATTAGCCATGATTAGCTTATTCATTAGCTGTACTTCGTGAGGTATAGAAGTTTTTGTCTATGCCAATATGTCTGACCATTTTTATGGGCACGATCCACTATGCGTCAGTCCACGGACATAGATTTATCTAACCCAAAGGAAGATCTTCTCTTAAGCCGTTCTATTATCTTCTGTGTATATATAAAAGTTACCAGACACAGTATTTGAGCCCGATGGACTCCGAACTAGTTAACCGATTTTGTTTTTATTTTTATATTTTGCTGGATTTGTTCCGATTAAAGACATAGGATAAGTTTCATTTTAATTTATAACACAGCAACTCGTGGCCGGGTCAGCTAGTATATATGTTAAAAAATCACAAAGGATAAGTATTTTCAGAGGCGTAGCTAGGTAACCAAAGACATTGGAGCAATAAAATTGGGGTACCATCTAAACTATTAGAGTTTTATCAAGTAAAAATATAAATATATGTAAATACTTTAAAAGAAGACTTGTTGCAACTTATTTTATTTACATTCCAAAGATGGGCGAATTTTTAACTTGTTAAATACGAAGTTTGCTGGTGAAGGTCCGAGGGGCCCCTAAATTTGGGGGCCCTGGTGCACAGTACCGGATAGACCTTTGGTAGCTACTGACACTAAGCATTATACATTTATAATTAGTTAACAGCATTGTGACAAAAATCAGAATTAATTTGTCCGCACACTGGGACTCATCTTATTTCAATCTCTCAGTTGTGTAAAATTCCTCTTAAAAGTTTTCACCGTTATTCATCTTGAACAGTCACATTTAAACACATGAATCATCCTTGTTACGTCTTTCATATGAAACATCATTATCAAACGACTAAGTCATTAACATCGTATCACAAGTTATTGACACAACGAGAGCATACTTATATTTTCAAGAGATTTTTAAATGAGTAAACATCGTTAAACCTTACCTGTATAAATATAAGGTCTTAATTTAAAAATTTAACGTAACGTAAAATAACACTTCATCATTATCCCAGGTAAAAAACTTCCACTGCTAAACGGAACTTTCCCCAAAAAAGGGGAGTTAGCCATTATCTATCCACACCCTTGGCAGGCGGATTGGAGATGAACAATAAACGTAGTGATTACATACTCTTTGATGAACAAGTGCGAAAGGAAAAGTTTATCCATTCTATCCAGTGCGATAGAAGAAGATGAAGCATACCAGCTGCTGGCACTTTAATTAAAAAAAATTTAAAGCCATGCAACCATGGTTTTTGAATGGTTTTTTGATAGCAAACGTATACTTATCATTTCTCAAAAAAAAGCTTTATTTTGATGTATAATTTATTTGGATACTCGATCAGTAAGGGTACTACTTTCGATTCACCCATTTAAATCTAACAACAGTAAAAGTCGTAAACAGAAAACGGTAAGCAACCGCATTATTACATATTCTTTTGACTTTATTTTTTCGATTAGTGGTAATTTTTTTAAATGTTCGATAAAGGCATGGAAATATATCTGTGTTAAATTAATTAAACATACTTCGAACAGATTTCTTTAGACAACCAATAAAAATTAATTTTGTATCAGAATTTATTTTATAAAAAAATATGCTTCATTCGGTTACTTGATTCGTGAAGGTCGACATCAATTACGGATCCTGAGGCTCTACTGTCACCTTTAATCGCGATTCAAGTTCCACTGTTGAAGAGAGACGCCACTATAGACCGCGTATAGCGGGGTCTTACTTTGACAATCGAACTTGCATCGCGCAGAGGTTATGGTAAGGTTACATCATGGTACTATTAAATCAACCACTTTAGTTACGTACCCTTTTTTACGACTCCTTTTCTGCCGGTTTTATCAGTGTGCTACTACCGTAAAATATTTGAAGGGTTCCGAACCCTTCAAAATTCTATTAGTCAAAAAATAAACTTGACTGATATTATTAATCACAAAGAAAACATCATATTCTATATAAGAATATCGTCACATTATTCTGAATCCAAGTTAAATAAGCTGAAACACCTGTGTTATCAAAATAACACACAAAACCCAGACCCGTGCTAGTACGTTACGTAAAGTACGTTTTCTACATTTATGTTCGACTTTTAAGCATTCGACCAAATGTCGCTACGACGTTTTGTAATCTAAACTTTCGATGTAATGTCTTTCGACGAAATGTGTCGTTCTTTTAGCGTTCGATCATATCACCATGTACAAAAGCCGCCTGGTTAGCAAAAGATCGAACCCAGCATTACAGAGAGGAGATGAAGTGTTAGGTTGATACACATCTGTCAGAACGAAATCGCATATGTTCATGCTCTATCCTTTTCTAACGCTCAGGAAAGTTATCTGCTAAAGCAAAGTAGATTTAATGAGTGCCATCGTCCGCTGCAGCATCAACGAAAACCTTATATGAAATAATAAAAACACACACACTTAATGTAGGTAAACCATTAAGTATGTGATGAAAACTGAATTCCAAGAAGATAAAGTTGCGTACTACAGCTATTATTGTATAAAATCTAATCTAATCCATTATTATTTAAGTTTTCTTGAAAGCTCAACAAGCTTTTCTCTAAGAATAATATGGTCCCCTATAACAGTAATATAATATAAATGTTAACGTAAAATTTATTGTAATTTACCGCAATAATTTACTTTTGAGAAGTCAACTCTGAGTATCGCGCCGGCATTAGAGGATATACGAACGATTCTTTTTAAGTACAACTTTCACCAGGAAAAACCCAATATCTTAGGCTATAGAAGCGCAGGCGCGGTCATACACAACGAAGTATTGTAGTATTGCTTCGAGACTTTATATTCGTTACTGGGCTTTCTCAAAATCAGGTTACAGAATAAATAAACGAATTACGGACAGATTACACACCAATTATTTATTTCCAGACAAAATAGAGCTTTTTTACTTTACACAATGAATATTAATGAGTCCCAATAAGTTCTTATGGACATACAAATATACAATGTGTCCCGTCACCAGTGTCGGAGCCTTTAATGGTGTGCAATATGGCATTTTTATCGACAAATTGCCCCTCAAATTTAGTTTTTCTTAAAAAGCCAATAATAAAAAAATACACAAAACAGAATCTATTTTTGTCTAATAATTTTTTTATATTTTTTATTCCATGACAATTGAAACATTATGGCTGTGTAACTGTTGTCTATATGTTTAGCTATCAAATGACACCTTTTTAATATTGATAGGACATTTACATGAGTAGTGGTGGTCGAATTAGTGTGAGAGCCCAGGTCTTGGTTACCAAGAAAACAAAATGGCGGCCGTAAGAGAAAAACAAAATTTGAGGGGCAATTTGTCGATAAAAAAATGCCATATCTCACACCATTAAAAGCTCCGACACTGGTGACGGGACACATTGTATGTCCATACGAACCCAGGACACTTGGTACATAGGCAGGATCGCTACCGTTCACCAAACGATAATCTAATACATAGGAAATAGCATAACTTTATTTTTAACTTCTGCATTAAAGATTTTAAGCAATATTTCATTACCTGACCATTTTTAATTAATGCTGTATAACCGATTATTTTCGACAATTTTACGAGTATATTCGACTTTAATTCGATTTTCTGAAGGAATCAACGCACATATTCGAAACTTCGTCTTATAGCCTTCGATAAAAGTGCACGTAATATAATAATCGATCGTGTGCGTTGTATCGGTCTTAAAAATCGGTTAAACATTCGGTGGTGTGGGGAACGGCTCTCTGTGAATCAAAATAGGGAGAAAAATAAAGGTGAGTTGTCGGTTCTTCAAGTACTGAAATTATACGAAGCGGTCCTCGTAGCTACTTGCCCCTATTATTTTTTATTTCATTCAACATTTTACTTGCCATGATATAGGGAAAGTATACAATGTACCACTGAGAAACTAAGAAGGTTTATAATTCATCGTCGATATCATACATTTAAATAGCAACGTAATAATATCCTTCATAAATCATTCATTACAATAATTCAAGTATATTCTTATAGTTAAAGTACGCTTCAATCGGGAGGTAATTTGTGAATGAACATAGGAACGGCGAAAGCAGTTTTTCGCTTGCCGGAACAATTTTACATAAGTTGGACTCACACAGACCTGTTTATAAGTACGTGCATTCAGCCTATACTGATAAATGATTTTGAATTGGAATAAATAGCATACCCGCAAAAGGTACGTTTTTTTTTAACTACCTGCCTTTGATCTATAAATTTAAAATAAGGTAGAAATAAAGAAATGTATGTATTTCATCTTTTTTATATTTATTCTTTTTATTTTAGGTAGAATAATATGATATCTTTATCAAAACTGTAACTGTCATGTCAAACGGACGTTTCTCTGACTGAGACGAAGCGAGAGTTAAGTGATTTGATGTAATAACGGGTACATTTACCATCAACTCTCATCATCTAATTAACAAAAGTTTCTTATTTTACATAAATGAATTACGAGAGTCCACAGAGCATCAGTGAATGAACTACGCAGATGATACAACTTTACTTATACCATGTGAAGACAAGCTAGTAATGGTGACATAAATTCGATAATGATTGACGTGATGAAATAGCTGTATTATAAAATAATAAATAATTCGGAAGTCAATATATCTAAAACGAAATATTTACAATTTCATAACTAAGTTGTTAAAAACGTAAAGTTAAACTAGCATTCGAAAATATTACTATTGCTGCATGAAACACGCGAAAATACCTTTTTGCACATAACGATACATAGTTGTTGCAAGTGGAAACCAGATAGACAAACTGTGAGCGAAACTAAACCGATTTGTTTCTGCCTAGAGGCACCTGAGTAGAACAAGCAACCAAATATCATAAGCATGATATGCATAAATAAACCAAGATAATTATCCTATTCGAAGACATGTAAAACTCGCATTTCATCATTTCATTTCGCAGATATTTGTTGTAAATAGCTAATTGTGCAATCCCAATAATTAGTAAACCTCTTTGTTAACCACAGTTAAAGCAAATTAAAAAAAAATCTTTTCATACTGATGATGAGGCTGTGCGCACATAGTAAATGATGCCTTCCTTTATAGAAAAACCTAACAGAAATAATACGACCTTTTGACGTGAGCGGGAAGCGTCTCTGGTAGTTTTGTATTTCTTATTAAAATTTGTATTGTGCTACATATTAGTGCATAGTAATGGTGGATTATTAATCACTAAGTGTTTGTTAATATTCAGAAGTGTAGCCAAGTGTAACAAAGCAGCGGAAGTTGTCTTTTCCTACTCTCTCAAGAAGTCCACCACCGGTTTCAGCAAATCCCCACACCTTTACTGAAACTTAGGGCTGTGAAATTTTCTCTGTTCATTTATCACTCAAAGATCGGCTGTTATCATCATTCATTTAATGAAATAAAAATAACTAAAGACTAGACTGTATGATATTTGTACCCTTTGCCTAACCGTATGAGAAAACAAAAAATACAAATCTGACGTCAAACCGAGTTGTCAGTGTCAAATTTTTACAAAAAACAAAACATTGGAGCGTGTTCGTAAATGAAAATATGTAACCTAAAATAATATTAATGTTAGACTGTAAAATAAAGTTTTACAGTAAATTTATATTTATGTAAAACTTTAAATTACGACCGTCTGTGTAGAATATTGAAGCATTTTAGGAAAAAATTGTCGCCTATAAACACATGTCCGAAAAATAAATACTATTTTACATATGTGATATAAAATATAGCTAAAAATTTCAATATCACTCTTTTACTGTTGAATAGTTTTTGGTTTTACTAAATCTTTGATTTCTTCATCATTTACTTTGGTAAATGGTATTATAACCTCATTTCGGCAGAAATAAATAAACTAGAAGCCACTATGGTTGAAAGTGTAAGGTTTGTATATTTTTTACGCTTGTATTTACATGTTATGCTACGATATGTGCAATTCAATTTATAATCGATGAATATTAACTCAGTTTCATACAGTCATATGCATTCTTGCAGCATGGATAGCCCTCGGAAAAAGAAGATACTGAAACGCAAGTCTGAACCAGGCTCGCCGCTGCTTACAAAAAGTCAGAAGGTATCTCTGGCAGACCCAGCTGAATCAACAAACTTACCATTACAGAAGAAAAATTTTGGTTAGTATTGAGATGCAGTTTTAATCATAGCTCAGCTTTAAATAATATTATATTATTATAAGTTATTTACAGGATTGTTACCATGTCCCTTGTTTTTAGCGAGTTTCTGATATTTCGGTATTGTTGCAAGCGGAGCCATGATCACGGAGCAACTGAAGTAATCATGGGTAGGCTTTTATTGGCAGAAATACTGGTCTACCTTCCGATGAAGTCTTTTATTGACTTCGATACCCGTACCACTGTTTACATTCTCACTATTCACTTGAAACTGTTCTGGAAACACAACACTTACAGTTTCGGATTGTGACACTACTTGTATTTTGAATATTTTGGTTTTAACACATAAGAATTACAGGTACATGGTAACAATCCCGTAAATAAATTATTCCTGTAATGTTAGTGACCATGAAAGTTTAAAACAATATATATATATATTATATTATGTTATAAAAAATATTATATTTATTATGAAATTACTAAATATAACCTATGACCTATTCTTAGGATATATAATTTTTTAGTTTAATGGTAATAAACATTAGAAACAATGCAATTTTGACATAATGGCATGTATTTTTTTTAATGATATGGTTATATTTTGGTATTTTGTACACATGGATAAACTTTTATTTATCTGTAATTATCTTTTATAATACATATAACTGCATGACCAGCCTTAATAAAAATCCTGTGCTGAATATGCCAAAATATAAACATGATTAACGTCAATAGTACTATGAAATGATGGAGATAAATACTCCCTCCCTGCATCTGTATTTACGAGAAATTATAACCTGTCCATTTTTAAAGCCAGGGTTAATAGGCACCTTCTGGGTTAGCTAGTTCCATCATGGATTCTGTCTTGGCCCCCTGGGCTTGATTGGAATCAAGAGCGAACCTGTTAAGTTTTATACGTTTGATGGATAATTTACAGAATACAAACTTGGAAATATTAATATGTTTTATTTATATTATAATAACTTGAAGAAAAATACATTTGATAAACCGTAATAAATATTTTTGACAAATTTATTTTTTACTTGTCACAATTATTTCTAAATCTTATAGAGAACACTATCAGTGTACGACCTCTTTATAACAGTTTTATGTAATACAACAGAGGCTGTTCTCGCAAGAACTTGGTGAGAGAAGGTTTTCTCGCCAAATACATGGAAATGGCTTATACAGGGTTTTCTTCTTACCCACAATTCAAATGGCGTTACTTGCCCAATACTTTGATTAATGCTTCTGTTTGATAAATAATTAGCCGTGTAAACAGCTTCTGCCCACAGGTATAACGGTGCTTTCGATTCCAACATCATACATCTTGCTTTTTCAAACAAAGTTCTATTTTTTCTTTCTGCGATACCATTTTGATGAGGAGTGTATGGTGCTGTCAGTCTTCTCGATATACCATTGTCTTTCAAGAAAAGATCAAATTCTCGGTTACAGTATTCTGTACCATTGTCACTTTGCACGGCTTTTATCTCGTTTCCAGTAAAATTTTCAACAAACTTTTTATATTCTTTAAATTTTTCAAGTACTTCATTTTTGTGTTTTATAAAATATATATAGGAGTATCTCGAAAAATCATCAATAAATGTGACCATATATTTGTTTCCATTTATTGAAGCTGTTTGTATAGGTCCACACACATCGCTATGTACGATTTCTAGTTGTTGATTGGTACGTGACATTGTGCTAGACTTGCTAGGTATTCTACTTAATTTTCCTTTCATACATATTTCACAATCGTCCAATTTGCTTTTACGGTCAAAGTCTAAACCAATCAGTAAATCATTATTTATGGCATATTTCATGTCTTTCTCCGACATATGCCCTAATTTGCTATGCCATAATTTTATATCATCAGATCGCTTTTCATTTGTTTGAGTAATATTAGCTTTTTCCCGACGATTAGTATTGTTGTTTTCTGTCTGTAAATAATATAGACCATCATTGGATCTTTCAACGTTTATTGTAGTTCCCTATTTTTTATCACTGATTATTGCTCTATTTTTAGTGAATATTACTGTATGTCCAGCATCATTTATTTATTTATTTTATTTATTTGTTTTTGGTACACAGACAGATTACTATCAAAACCATACAAAAAAATAAGTTTATAAATCGAGGTAAGCTAGACAATAATCCATAAATAGTGTACGCAGCATGTTAAATTAATAATAATGCATATTACTACATATTAAATAACTGAAAACAAAAACTAACATATAACAAAGAGTCCAAAACCGTTAAGTAAAACATTTAAAGAGAAGAACACTTTTGGCTTTTATAGAAATCCGTAATTATTCTCTTATACTGTGCAAAATTGGCGTTAAAAACATCAATGTCTTTGCTACTTCGCACCACTTCGTTATAAGAACGGCACATTCTAACCAAAGGACTGTAGTAGGATGTGTTGTTTTTGTAAACCTGCATTGCGAATGTGTTTGGAAAGCGCGATTTGTATCTAGTGTTGACATTCAGTGATGCAAGCAGATCTGGCGCATCAATGTTTGCGTGGAGTACCTTATGCAGACAAAGAAGGTCGTACCTTTCACGTCGTGTTTCCAAAGAAATCACCTCAAACCTAGATAATCTCTGATTATAGTTCCCGAGAGATCGCCCCAGGTTACCCCTGTACGCAAGATGTTTCAAACACCGCTTTTGAACTCTTTCAATATTGTCATTATGGACTTTATAGCAAGGAGACCATATAGGACAACAATATTCCATAGAACTTCTCACAAAGCTAAGATAAAGACACAAAGTGCTTTGTGGTCTTTTAAATTCTTTTGTCATCCTTAATACAAAGCCCAACATTTGATGACCCTTCTTAATGATATGGTCATAATGTGAACGAAATGATAGTTCTTCGTCAAATATCACACCCAGATCCCTAACAGAATTGACTCTCATTAGGGCATGGTTATTTATTTCATAGGAATGAATGAATCTATTCTTCTTTCTCGTAAATGTGTCCAGCCCAAATAAAAATGTGATAACACAACATTTATTTGCATTAAGAGTCATGTTGTTAGATTTACACCATTGCGAAACAACCTCAAGATCATGTTGGAGGGCTGCACACTGTCTTTCATCTTCGACATTGGTGAATATCTTAAGGTCGTCGGCGTACAGTAGGGAAGGGCACGACAAGTGGCTAGTCAGATCATTGATGAAGACAATGAACAGTAACGGTCCGAGGTGCGATCCCTGGGGAACACCTGATGAAACGGATATTGGTGACGAGGAATAGCTCTTGACTGTCACAAGTTGCGATCGGTTGTTCAGATACGATTCTATCCACCTCAACAAACACCCGTGTATCCCATAGTGTGCTAGCTTAAAACATAGCAAGGTGTGGTTTACTTTGTCAAATGCCTTACTAAAGTCCAAATATACTGCATCTACTTGGCCTCCAGAAGCAAAGACTCTGCACAAGTAATTTTTATATTCTAACAAATTACTGAGCGTAGATCTCTTCCTCACAAAGCCATGCTGCTTGTATGATATAAATTAGTCATCAGTTAACTTTCCGAGTGATAAAAGGTTAGCACATAAGCTTGGTACATAAAGAGCATTTTTTACGTCCATTAGTACTTGTTTTATTTTTATTTGGGCTGGACCTGATCCTTTTATTTCAGTTGTATGTTCTTTGGAAGCTAGTTTCAACGTTTCTGACATATTTCTCAAATGTACAAACGGTTTGTTTGAAAACGTCATGTGAGAGGTGCATCCACTGTCTAATATCCAACATTTTCGCATTTCTTGTTGATTTATTGAAAAACAAGTGAAGTTGTTCTTTTCATATCGATTCAAATTCTTTTGTCGATTGTTTGAATTTTTCATGTTCTTTTATTGTATTTTTTATTTTTAAACCAACATTTTTCTTGTTCATGTCCTTTTTTCTTACATATTTTGCAGAATGCGTAAAATGTTTCTTCTACGTTGTCGAAACTTGTACTAGGTTGGATATTCCTGCTGCGCGCATCGCTCTCTTCAATTATTTTAATTTTCAATTTTTCTGGACTTATTAACGAGTCTTGAGATTCTATGGCGATTCTAAAATTCTCATACTCATCCGAAAGGCTATAAAGCATCATTATGGACAATAAGTCACTATTGATTTCTATATCTAAGTCTTTTAATTTATCTACCGTATCCATGAAATTCTTTCATGGATACGGTAAGTGTTCACGAACGTCTGCCTGAATGCCTAGCTTAGTCAAGATCAGTTTATTTAATAGGGATGCCTTTCTGGCTGGACCTTGGCTGGCGTATACACTTTTGAGATTTTCCCAAACGTCTTTTGTATGGAGGCAGTTCTTCACTTCTTTCAATTCAGTTGGTGAAAACAGTAACTCAGCTTTTGCAAGTTCGTCATTTTCTGCTTCAGTCTCTGAATTATTTTCTGGATACCTTGTTACATATTTCCATAGCCGGTTCTTTGTCAAGTATGCTTTTGCATGAATTACCCATGTATCGTAATTTTCTTTCCCAAGCGGAGAAATTTTTATAACAGACATTTTCTTTCCTATAAACGCCATGTTAAGTTTTATACGTTTGATGGATAATTTACAGAATACAAACTTGGAAATATTAATATGTTTTATTTATATTATAATAACTTGAAGAAAAATACATTTGATAAACCGTAATAAATATTTTTGACAAAGTCATTTTTTACTTGTCACAATTATTTCTGAATCTTATAGAGAACACTATCAGTGTACGACCTCTTTATAACAGTTTTATGTAATACAACAGAGGCTGTTCTCTTAACAGAACCCAACCTAAATAAATAAAAAGATAATTGCCACTATTAATAATCAATAATTTAAGTGAATGACATGGCAACAACCATGTATATAAGTTTCCAATTGGCTTTTATTAATCTCCTAGAACTTTAGTGTTTTAGTTTGACAAGGAGGGAAGAATAAGATCAATACATTCCATTTTATGGACAATAGATCTACTTTGAATTATATTTTTATAAGCTGGAATAAACAGTATGAAGTAATAAATTCATATTCCTTTGAATTATTACATAATTATTCTCTTCCTGAAATAATTTTCAAAATTTGTAAAGCTATAACACTTGAATAATATCAGCACAGAAAATTGATTCTTTTTGATTTCAGTTGATTTG
The DNA here is from genome assembly GCA_927399485.1 of Calamotropha paludella. NCBI lineage: Eukaryota > Metazoa > Arthropoda > Insecta > Lepidoptera > Crambidae > Calamotropha > Calamotropha paludella. The sequence goes on along the minus strand of OV656830.1, from coordinate 6,371,236 downwards.
GTTTATAAAATAAACTGGTGAAAGCTAAGAAAAAACATAAGTCAGACAGTCAAATCTTACTTCCCTTGTTGTTTTTTTAATTAGTTGTAGAAATTTACTTAAAAACACTAGCAAAGTTGAAGTTTGTATACATATTGATGTCGGTAGGAATTATTTTAATATCAGGATTATAACAAAATGAAAAATTTATCAATCTTTTTCCATAAGAAATACTAAAATTTAGCTATTAAATATCACTTAGTATAATGTTAACACAATACTATACTTTGTCCAATGTATGATGATACTTTTGACAGGTGTCACTTCCTTATTGCTACGTACTAAGGTTGCGTTTGGTTCCTTGACATTGCAATAGCAACTTTATACCCTCTATATAGGTGTCAACTGTCAAAAGTATCATCCTACATTGGACAAAGTATAGGACAGTCCCCACACATCATTTAGCCATGTCCTTTCAATGTGAATAATATTAAAGTTTCAAAACCTTTTGACTGAATAATAGTGACATCAGTTTTATTACTTATTAAAAACGATTAATTCCCCTTTCATATGAATTACATAATACATGTAATTCATACAATATAACATCTATTTAGTAACTAAATTAATATTAACATTTTAGGTGCTCAGAAGATAAAACTACCAGAAGTTATGTTTGAAGGACTCTCTATGGATGAAATTGGTGCAAAATATCCTGTATTAAAGAATGAAGAGTTGGTTAAAAAATTCCTTGCCGTACCACTGACTAATAATCAAAAAGGTTATTTTTAATTGTTATTTCAAAAAACTTACTGGTGTGGATTAGTTATGAAATCAGACAAATAACAAAGTTCTATCATGATATTATTAAAACTATTAAACATCAAAGAATGTTTCTAAGAAAGAGAATGCAACCAGCCTTTTTGTGCAACAATTTGGTTTTACTAAGAATAATCTGTCATATAAATTTTGTAGTTGGAGTTTTATTTGATTGGTTTATAATCATAAAAATGAAAGGTCACCAGATGCCTTGATCCTAGTTTACTTTTCGAAAGTCGAAACAGTCTGCGTAAAATATTTTAAATAAATAGAGTTTTGTATGAGCGCCCCTAGCGGTAACCATCAAGAACTACGACTCTTCATAGCAATCTGTAACACGCTCAATAACAAATAACAATATTATGCTAATAGACTATACTAATAGTTTATAGTCTTGCATTGCCAACAGAACAAATGTCTATGAAACTTTTAGCTAAGTACTTATTTTAGATTAGATTTTATTAAACACTTTATTTAGATAAAGAAATCTAAATAATATGAGGTCATATAACTTCAAGCAATTATTAGTAAAAAGTATTAGTACCTTGAACATAAAGTGGTTCCTGAGACAACTTAAGAAATATTTGAATAAATTCAATGGGTCTGTCCTGGTCTCGGTAAAGTTAAAAACTTTGTAGTTAAACATTTAACTAACAAAAAACATAGTAATGTCATATTAGGTACGTATTGTTACCAAAAGTAAAACTTGAAGTAAAATTTTGTTTATTAACCGATTCATTGCTACATACAATTACCAGAAACGAAGGCTACGAGCTTGATTTAGGTAAAAAATGAAGATAGTTTTATTCTGGGTAGATTTCCCTAAAACGTAATTTGAAGGAGTTATCATCGATTTTAAAAATGACACGGCTTCAGTGGCTAATGCCACACGCAAAAGAAAGTCCGCAACGAATCGGTTAATTCAAACAATCCTTTTGTATTGATTTGAACACTTAAAAGGCTTATTCTTTTATTCCGGGTAAAGTCTAAGTTAGGATGCATTTAGATTAATAATACTAGTCCAAAGTAGCAAGCCTACAATGGTATTGACAATTTTTGAGAGTATAAAAACATTAATCCTATAAAATATTTACTCTACCAACCTAAATGAAACTTTATTTCAGGTAGAATACGACAAACATTAAAAGACAATTTAAAAGGGACGTCCAGCATATTACTCCCAGATGTAATTCATAATCGTATACTCAATATATTGAGGGGTTCTACCAATCTTAATGACACAGAGCTGCGTAAAATCAGAATTTTATATAATATGTTAAAGACTGCTCTACAAATGGGAAAAGATGATGAAAACAAGAAAGCCACTGAGAAAAAGGCTAATGAGAAAAAGAAAAAACTAAGGAAATTGGAAAACAGCAAAGAGAAAGTGACGGAAGAAAAGACAGAGAAGAAAGAACAGCTAGTGAAGAAAGTTAAGGGAAAGAAAAGATATGTGGTGTTCCTAGGAAATTTGCCATTAGGAGTTAATAAAGATATGGTAGGTTTTTTAATAGAGGAATGGTAACACATGTTAGCTTCCATAATGGTTTTGGCATACCGTCTTATCTTCAAAAAATATAAGTATGAAAACAAGAAGTATATTGGTTGTTCTTCTTTTTTACCGAAACTGAATTGACGTTTATCTGTTTTTTTGGTTTTTGAACTATCCATAATTGTGGTTTCTGTGTGGAATTTAAAAGAAATTGCATCTGTGTTGTCATTAGGACTAATTAAAGTTTCCTTTGCGGCAAATATTAATTCTTTTTTAATGTTGGTTTTTTTAAAAATTGTGTGACAGATTGGCCTTTTTCTGTGGAGACCACATTTCGGTTTACCACTCTGTCACGGCATTCTACGGAAAACAAACGAAAAAATATGTTGGTTGGTGTAAATGAAAAATTACATAATATTAATAGATAAGAAAAATATGGACGTTTATTCGAACCGAATTAAAAAACCGTAAATATCAATACTCCAACGAGATGCCATAATAAGACGAAGGATAGACCATTGTCGGTAAAAAAGAAGAACGACCCATTTATTAATACTGAAACACCAAACAGAAAATGTATAAATTCTTATTATTAATAAGACATGTTAAAAACATGCTAATATGATCATAGGTAATTTTTTACAAGAGATGAGAGAAATTTCTTTCAATTTCTAATATGAGCTAGTATCGTTCCACCAATGTTGAACGCTAACACCTTCAACATCGCAAGTAACATTTTGACAAATATTAAACATTAGATTAAGATGGAACCAGCTGGAATGTATTTTAATTTTATTTTGCACGGCCCTCGGCTCAGCGGGGTGGTTGTTTTTTACATGCGTATTTTATATCGACGACCATTTGGTGCAACGGTAGCGATCCTGCCTTTCGCACCGACGGTCCTAGGTTCGAATCCCGGATGGGGCAGATGTTTGTATGATGAATACGAGCATTTGTACCTGAGTCATGGATGTTTATATATATTTCTATGAATATTACATATCTATGTATCATATATGTATGTCTATCCGTTACCCTAGTATCCATAACACAAGCCTTACAGTGCTTACTTTGGGCTAGGCTAATTGGTGTGAATGTAAGACATGTTGACATGTATTATATCTTATATAAACATGGCATTTTGAATGCAAAAAATAAAATTTAAATAAATAAAAGAAGAAAAGCTTTTATTTCCAGCTCATGTTTTGCTTATGATATACTTATTATTACTATTATTACAATTACGTGACATATTTATATTTAAATCTACAGATAATGCAACATTTCTCAGAGATGAATGAACATATCATAGATATACGTATACCGAAGCCTAAAGAAGACAAAAAAAGTGCCATCGCATACGTTGAACTCAGGAATGAACCCACTTATGAGGTGAGTTATGAAATACACACAGGCTTACACTTGCAAAGACAAGAACACAAACATATGCATATACAATCACATTTAATATTTTAATATTTAATAGTGAAAATTTGACATCATAGTGATATTTTTATTAAAATTTAATTATTACATTGCTTATTCATTATTAAATTACTAGTTTAACTGCATGATGCATTATATGACATTATGTAGCTTCTTTTTCATTTTAACGTTAGCATTCCAGTACCTGGTGCAAAATGTGAAAATAATGCAATTTTATATGTCTTTAATGCCATACTTGCTTGCAAATAAATAAATACTTCCCTGAAGCACAAAATCATACACACAGAACGTAATATTACCACATCGAATTTCGCTCACTTTTATATATAATTAAAAGAAAAAGGATGTTAATAATGTTATATGTTTAAATAATAAAATAAATTGAAAAATTGATTATAGTTTATTCATTACAGCTCGCTCTATCAAAGCATCACTCAATGATGGGCAGCAAGAGAATAAAAGTATTGTACACAACTCAGAAGAATGGTAAAATAACTAAAGGTGAAGCGAAAGTGAGTGTTATTTTGTCTGTATTAAGGTTTATTTTCATTCAAAGAAGCAAAGTAACCTACCCAAACATGATAAATTTCTTCAATCGATTTTGATCCTTAAATCAAGTTCAAGTTTCAACTTTACAGAAGTTTTTACTTAAAACTCGATCATTTATTGCATACCAGAATGTAAAGACAGGATGGTGAATATTAATAAAAGATCTTTATGAACTCTGACGGCATGCAATAAGGTTTTGAAAGAGAGGCTGAAGCGAACTTGTATTTTAAAATAGTTTTGATAGAAATTGCTTCTGGAACTGTTTTTATAACTTCCGAAAATATTGTAAATATACAATCTCCTTGACAAAAAAAAATATAACTCAAATAGCCCTAGTGATGCTCTATCTTTGGACTTCCGCTTAATCCTATGTTATGGGACAAGTTTCGTGCTTAGTCTCTCAAAATCGCGAAAAGCAATTAATGTATTGCAAAAAAAAAACCCTTTTATTTTAGTATAAAATTGTCACTATGATAATTACCTACATAATATTTTAACTTTTGTGTTTTTGTTGCATGTATGTCAGTATGTAGGTATTTATCTATGAGAATCAAAAATGGCAAAAAGAGTGTTACAATATATTTAAATATTTTTTGTTGCATATATGGTAAAGATTCCAATGATGATTTATTTTATACCTATTTTTAACATTTGAGTGTAAGGATTTATCACCTGTGAAGAATGATGAGCAGTGTGGTGGGATACTCTTTGACTAGATAGCCATCAAGTAAATTTTCCTTTCGGTTAGCATTAGAACAGAATCGCATTAATTCATTTTGTATCCTTTTCTATACCCTAAGAATGTTATTCGCTAGAGCGAAAAAGAAAGCGTGCTGCCGAACGCATTGTCTATGCAGCTGTGCGCGATAACTGTCGCGTTATCTTTCTCATTCAGTTTCTTAGCGACAGAAAAGGATGGTACATTAAAAATACGATTCTTTGCTAATACACGTGTTTTTTGTTTTACAGAGCAAATCGGCGAAACTTTTAGCCCTTCAGAAGTCAGGAATGTTGATAGGAAGTACTCCCCTCAATAAGAAGAGAAGTCAGCGCCGATTGAAGCAAAAGAAAGCCCGGGCCAAGCAAGAAATGGAGCACAGCATATAATTATTAACATTATTTATAGAAATACAAAACAATATTATGCATATAGTTTAATTTATAACAGCCCTCGAAAGATCCCATGCTTATATAGTTATAACCTCGTCGACTGTCTCTACTTTTCGGTATCCCAATTGCAATTATAAAATTAGACGTAAATAGATAAATACACTTGCATGTCCATTATCTGGATGAATGTGTCCTGTTCAAACCTATTTATTTAAGACAGTGTCTGTCTGTACTATAGATGTAAGGCCGGTTTTAAACCAATTAAACCAATCGGTTTAAAACCATTTTAAACCAAAAAACCGGTTTAAAACCGTAATAAACCATTATTTTTAGGTTTAAAACCGTTAGACTTGATGATTGTGTTTTTCATAATAATAACTATTTTATCTTGATTTTACCGAGGTAAAAACATTACGAAGTACCTACCTATAAACTGTGTAAAGTTTTTAAATTTGTTATATACAGATCGTGATAAATTTAGCAAGAATAGGGTTTTGATAACTCACGCGTTGCGGTTATTAGACTCGAGATGCGCTCACTTCCAGTTCCGAGTCAAATTATCATTCAAAAATGAATGATAATTTGACTCGGAGGAGGGAGGTGGTGAATCCTTTATGGATACTCCGGCCCGGCTTCGAAGTTATGTCAGACTCGTACTGACTAAACACCACCTGAGATTGGCTTCGCCTTCGTCTGAGGCGCTACACACCTAGGTCAGGATGCGCATAGAAAAATCGACCGGGTCCCAGAAGGGGAATCAGTCGACAATTGAGAGGACTGGGGTAGATCTGAAGGGTTTGTCGTGACTTTATTTTTGGCGGATTCCTATGCCTCTAAGAGGTGGTTCAGGTCGGCTGATAGCTGATTAGGTTGATCCGTCAAAACGGATCTAGGTTATCTGGACTGACGATTTGAGGAAGTGGAAGGTATATAGTCGGATGCGCTTCGGATAAGAGGACTTGAGTGGCTCTCTGACGTTTTAAAAAAACGATCAGAGGCCTTCGTTTAGAATTGTTGTAGAGTAGGGAGTGCGGATATACCAGGGAGCATTTGAAGATAATTTGATGTTATTACATTTCTATTTATACTTTTCGGAAGCTTCTGAACTAGGGAATCACTTAGTGAGAAGATCTAACGGAGACCTAACATTGATATTTTTCGATTTATGGCCTATGGGTGAATCACCATGCACTGACGAGCACTGTAGGTACACTCGCGGCGGGGTGGCAACGGCGCGGCCTTAAAGACAACGTTGTCTGTTTCATGCGCAAGTAAAACGGACGGCATTTTGTTGATGATTTCTTCTAATGGAGTGTGTAATGAATAATAGGTATATATTTCTTTTAAATATAGGTAAATAAATTAACACAACATCACATTGATCTAACTCCGAAATAACAAGCTTTAATTAAGTACCTACTTGTGTTACGGATATAAGAGTTATCTTCACTAAAATTATAAATATAGGTATACAAATAAATAACACCCAGATTCAGAACAAATACAATGTTCATCGCATGAGCACAGTAACTGTACCTACATAAAGAAACTAAAGTGTGTAGGTTAACCTACATACTACTACTTAAGTTGTCGTATAGTAGGTACCGATGTAAGTATTGTAGTGTAGGTAGGTAATTTCTATTTTATTGGCTATAAACTAATTAAAACGAAACATGATATGTCGTCAGGTGATCAAAAATTGCCCTTAATGAAGTGTAAAATACAGTTCTTTTATTTTTGTAGACAGGCAAGTTTTAAACCACATCAACCTTTTGAAATGGTTGAAAACTGGTTTAAAACCGCAAAAATTGGTTTAAAACGTTTTAAACCGGTTGATTTACATCTATAGTCTGTACTAGTGATGTGCCGGATCGTCAAAAATGTAGATCCGCGGATACGGATCTAAATACGGATATTTGGTGTCAAGATCCGCAGATACGGATACGGATCTTAACTTTCTTGCACAATCGGTGTCGGTGTGCGCAATCTTGAGTTGAGATATGTTTTGACTTGCATTGCTCGGCGGGTTTTTGTTTTGTTTTAGTTTAATGTGACACTGGGCATCATAGATAAAGCTTGAAATACTACGCTTAATCATAGAAAAAGCTAAAATGTGGGATAATACAAACCCCAAATCAATAAAAATTATATTTGATTGCTGACATGTTAGCTTTATCGGATCTACCTTTTCAACACGTAGAAGAATTAGGATTCCGCCGATTGATGGACCATATCGTTTCAAATTATGTTTTAAAAGGTAGAAAGTATTTTACGGATCCTGTTTGTATGGAGCTTAAAGATAAAGTGTCATTAAAAATAAAAGACTACAAGATTTTGAGAAAGTTTACTTCACATCAGATATCTGGTCTAACTCTTCATCAATTTAATCACATATTCAAGGCGAAGAGTAAGGCGCTCTAGCGACGCCAATTGCTTTAAATTGTTAGCAACTAAACCGGATCTATTTTAAATAATTGTGGACCGCCAGAATCTCGGCAATTGGCGTAGCTAGTGCGCCTTACTCTTCGCCTTAAAGAATTTCATCTATAAATTTAAAATTAACAAGATAAATAGATCCGTGAAAGATCCGCCAAAAAGTAACGGATACGGATCTTTCTTCTGCCTCGGATATCCGCGGATACGGATATCCGGCACATCACTAGTCTGTACCACATTTTAGAGACATATTAATTCTATTATATTCTATCGCATATCGGCGAAAACACTGCACATTTTTTATACGTAGACATGTTAAAAGGGGGTCATTTTTTGTGTTATGAATTATTTATAACACAAAAAATGACCCCTGAAATGAAATGATGGTTTTAGCCATCACATGAAATGTCCTATTGACCTACTTAAATGTAAGCTATTTTGAAGATTTGTACAGACAGCCATTACTACACCATTTTTTGATCTACGTCAAGCACATTAGTTGCCTTTTACGACCGAAGATTGTGCTATTCTATGTGGCCGGTTACCACACAACTCTTAACCGATTCGTTGCTGATGGCACGCCTGTCGTATCATTACTTTTTTTGCGTGTGGCGTTAGCCACTGAGACTCCTTCAAATCAAGTTTTAGGGAAATCAACCCAGAATAAAACTATCTTCATTTTTCACGTAAATCAAGCTCGCAGCCTTCGGTTCTGTAGTTGTATGTAGCAACGAATCGGTTAATACAGTAGCGACAAATAATCGCCTAAATCTTGGCATAGTCTGCGCGGTTTTTTGTGGCTCAGCGTAAAACTTTATATTAGAAATACCGTATAAAAATTTATGATGTACTAAATAAAGCCTAGGTTTTATAAAAGGCTTTATTTCAGTACATATGTTAATTTTAACTTAATGTTTTTTTGATTGCTACAAAGATTTTTGACGTGACAACGTCTTATAAATTGGTTTGCCGGGTGACACTTCAAGAAACTGCGTTACGCTCCGCTCACGTTATGCGCATACAATGAGAGCGAGTGAGAGGCACGCGTCCCTTCCACTCGGGCATGGTTAGCCCGCCTAAGAGCGAGAGAGACAGACATAAAAAGTGGAAGGGACGCGTGCCTATAAATTAATGTTTTAAATATAATTCTTTGTATAAATAAATGTTTTAAATTGTTACTATTATTTCATCCTTCTTCCTACTATACGAATGAATATTCACATTAAAATTATTTTACCACTTAAAGTCGTTGTCACGTAAAACTTTCGCCCGTATACCGACTTTACAGGCAACCAACCAGTTTTTTTATCATTATTTATATGAAGCTTTTCGGGAACCGGTCGGTTTTTTTAAAACCATTAAATTAAACTAAAATTTTGATCTTTTTTTTATTTGATAATTATAGCAATTAAAATAGGCGGCAGTTTCTTTTGAGTACCTCTTTAGTTATTTTAGCCATTATATAACTTCTGACTAGACAGTTTTCGTAAGATATGTTAAAACAAAATAAAACAAGAGGGGAGTGCTTCAAAAATTATTTATTTATTCGTATATATAATTTATATATCCATTTTATAATTAAAATCAACCGATCACACAACATAAACCTCTCAGTTTCCACACATGCTTCCCGACCAATATATGCCACACAAACATAGACCTTATGTACTGGCAGTAGGGTTGATACCTCCAACATATCTTGGCAAAGGATTAAGTATTTATTCTACATACACAATAATTTATTTAAAATGAAATAACCCATCAGGGTGTGTACTAAAATGAATATAAGCAAGTGTCATTATAATGAAAAATAATACTTTCTCTTAAAATACAAAAAAAAAAAATTACTTTACAAACGGTATTTTTACTGCAATTAATGGCCAAAAGTCACGTTGAACGTTAACACAGAATAAGTACAATTAAATATATTAAGAATTCGCCAATCAGCGTAATAAATATTATTATTATATAATTAAGAATTCACCAAAGATATTGTTGACTTCTTTGAAATAATTCAAATAACATTGTAAGGTACGTTTCTCATGGAAAATATGTTTAGACGTCTTATTCACGATAAAATTGCTTTATATTATTCTCATAGGGAAATCGACCACGTTCATAGTACTTAGATTACCCTAGTTCATTAATATTGCAAAAAACAAATATTGTAGAAGAAGCGCTACCAAAATCACTATTGTAGAGCTCTAAAACTTAGAGCTATATTGTCAAATCGTAGTAAAAGCGTTTAAATATAGAAAATTGCAATAAAAACTTTTCATTAAAAGTATATTACAATCCAAGGTAAACGTATATAATCTGTGCTTTTTGAAATATGAATAATAAATATTAAAAATAAATTAGAGCTAATTAAAATGTATATAATTATAAAAAAGTTTCGACACTGGGTGTTCAGGGATAATAGATAAATATACTTTTAAAAGCAAGTATACAAATGACATCTTTTAATTATTTTTAATAATCAACTCTGGAGTGACACTCTGTGGAATACTGCAAATTAAGATTCACAATATTGTTTGAAAATGTATTATTGTAATAATTTAATAAAACAATCTTAACTATACAGAAATGCCACCCCGAGAAAAATTCACAAGAGCGGACAGCATAGAGAACTGTCACCGTGCCATAAATTATAGACTAAGGCCGTAATCCATAGACAGGCATACCACAGACTCGGTATTGCAAAATCTATGGTACTCATTAGGCCCACTACACTTACAGCTGGCTATAACTAACCTCTTCCTACAGAAAATTTGAAATAGACAACTATATTTTTATTCACACCAATTATGTTTATACATATACAAAGAATTTAATATCTACCAAACTGGCCACTTAAGATCCAATATTAAAATCAATGAAAACTTCTCTCAGTAAAGAATTTAATAAAATTCCTGCTTCGTTGCACTACTCGCAAATTATTACAAAAATAATATTCGAAAAGTGACATTCAATAACTCTATAATATACTTAAAAATAGATATAATACTTTTAATTTAATCCTAATTTTAAAGACTACATATGTACAGCCTGCTACGAATTAAATACAAGTACGCTCGACCACGTTCAAAAGTGTGCGTTGATCGATTATTTTTTATTACAATTTTTCATCGATTCAAAATGATTTTCTTTATTCCTGAGATTCTTAATTTACAAATTTCTTCATAGATTTCGATCTTCGTAATCGCGTCCGAATTTGTATGGAATGTTTTGTGTCATATATATTTAGTATGTCAAAAAAATCGGTCATGGAATGAATGATTCTTAAAAATATTATTTTTCATAATACTTCTCAGTAATATTATTCGAGTTAAAAGTCTATGATAAATACAGATTAAAAATTCGCCATACTATATATTTGTAAAGAAAAAATCAATGCTTGAGAATTTGTTTGAATTTTTTTTTAATTCTTGGCATAAATACCTTATTTATAAGGTTTTTTTTTAATTAATGAACTGTCATGTCTGCTCTTAACAATGATATTGAAACCGTAAAAATAGTTGCAAGACCGTTTTCATGTAATTTTTGGCACTTCAATCTTCTTGAAAGCAGGTTAATAAATTGAATTCTCAGATATTTGATATGAAGCGTCAATTTTAGAAGAATTCTACCTCTTTGTGAAGAAAACACTTCGCCTTATTTTCAGAAAGTCTCATGTTAAGCCTAAAAACTTGCGCTGTTACGCTTAATTTGTTAGGGCCTTTTTAAACGATTCAGTTATTAAAAAAAAGAAAATGAAAAAGTTTTTCTTTTGCATTAAATTTTGTATCAAATTAATGTCTGATTACGTCACTGAAAATCGAATAAAAATGGCGACAAATCACAATATAAGTGCTAGGTATTATCCGAGTTGAAATGGTTTATTCCACTATAGTTACTTGGGTAATAATAACTGGCTGATCATTATATTAACATAAAAAATCTATCCACAAATGCGTCCAGCGTCATTATAGTTTTATTTCCCGCAATCCGTCCACGTTTTAATTGGAACCAATTCGGTGTGTATTTTAGAATAATGCTTCATGTAAAGATCTCGTAAATAAATTAAGTTTTCAAAATAAATCACAGGAGACAGTGAAAGGAATTTATCCATATATTTCTCAAAATATCCTCTGAAATGAGGGGAGTTTTCCATAATAAGTTTTTGTTCGGGATATAACTTATTTATTGCAGTATATTTTGGTAATTCCTCTATTCCTATTATGCAAATATTTGAGGAATCTTCCATAGTTTGTTTAAAATGCAGCAATAATAAATCAGATGGTATAACATTACAATGATTTTTTTATTAGTTTTTAACGTCACAGAAAACTGTTTTTACGATCACCAGTAGACTTTTATATATTTTCTGTTTTATTTCCAAAATAAGATTGTTGATTGACGGAGATATTTGGATATTTTCCTTATGTATTGAATACAAATATTTGGTAAAGGTTTAAATTCTAGGTTTTTTTGTTCTTTCTATTTGTATAATGATTTTCCATTCATTGTGTTACTATCAAGATTTTCGTTATTTCCATTTTTTTAAACGAATTCCTGATTATATACAATAGGATACCATTTTAACTGATTCAGTATTTTTATTAAGCAATTTTAGTATATATTAATGTGATAATACCAAATAGCCTAATAAAAATATTGAATTTCCACCAAATAAACATCAAAAATAGAATTATTGTACATAGATGTACACAGTTTTTTTTAGAAATTCTTGGTTTTCGATTCAGTTGCTGTTAGGAACAAATTCCCAGTATATATTTTTCTTCAAGTTGATTTTCCTTTTTTATAAAATATTTAAGTAAGTTGTACATTCTTTGTTTCAAGTCTGTGGCCACCTATCGGTGAAAAATTGCCTCATGTGGTGTCCTGCTCGTCCAACTGGGCTGTCGTCTTCGTTGAACACCTCACAGTTGCTGAATATCAGTCGTACGTCTGAAGCAAACTCTTCTTTACATTTGTAGCTGTAACGAAAAGTTTTAAATGAAACATTTTGTAATTAAAACATCTATGTTACTAATATGTGAGGTATTCCTTATCTTTGGCAGAAAAAATTGCTTGCGAGCGCTTACCAGCGCTGAAAAACAAACTATACAGTTTTCGGCCAGGACACATTTGCTAACTTTAGTTGCGCTGACACAATCCGCCATTTTGCTTATAATCGCTTAGCGATCGCCATTTTTCTTACAAGCGCTCTCAAGTGCTTTTTTCTGCTAAACACAAGGATTATTTACATTTTTTTTTTTAAGTTTTAATTAGAATAAAAAAAGAAAATTGTTCACCAAGGGGAGAAATTGACAGATTATTGTTGGCGAGAGCTTTAAGTACGCCAGAAGACGGAAATAGCACTGTTGGAAACCAGCTAGTCATCAGATGGTGATTGTTGCTGAGTTTTTGTGACCTTTGGTGGTCTGTCATTGGTATATTTCTGCTATTTTTAGTTTTGCCAAATTATATATGATTTCTTTTAAGATTCTGTGTTTCCATCAGTTACCAATACAGTATATTTTCTCTCACTGGTTAACAAGCACCCAATCTCGAGTAATACATAGTACTCTATACCTCACTTATGAAGAAAAAAAATTAAAAAATATATATTTCTCTCATTTTTCCATTGCGTGAAATCATGCAATTTAAGGAAGTTAATTTAATTAACTAACTATTGTGTTAATTAACTATTTTGCACGCGTCATTATAAAATCTTCGCTATCACTATATCTCGTATATTTATTTAAGTATTTACTGCAGTTACATAGACGATAGGAAACTAAAAATTCAAACAATAAATCGTCGAGAAATTGTAATGTTTCTAATTTTAGAATGAAATCTATTCAGAAGAAACCAAAGAGGCTATTACGATTTCTTTAAATTCCTAACTAAGAACTTTTCGGATTTTGTTTGTTTTGTTGTTACTTTAGCTCCCGCTTATTTATATACCATTAACCCCTTAAAACCCGAGAGCATTATATCATGCGCGCGACAACGATACCTAAAATCCGTGAGCATTATATAATGTTCTATAACGTGCAGTCTGATTTAATCCTTATTACGGCTTTGGTAATGGTTATTTTTGATTGAGTGATATTTTTCCCGGATAGAGAGAGAAATAACGCATTTAACACTTAGCTGGGCGTCAAGGGGTTAAGACGTACTCTCTGACCTGTTCCTACACAGTAACGATAAGCGCATTTCGAGTAAGTGTATTATAAAATTATCATATAATAAGCAATAGTCTATCAATCCCATAGCATTCGACAACCATGATCGAATAGCGTTTTTAGTTGTTTTTATGATAAGGAGTACACTTACGTGCAGTTCTAGATCTCGGGTATGATCCCCAAGCGGGTCGATGTAAAAAACTACAGTCTGTTCATTCTACCTTGTCCTATTTGGTAAGCAATCTTGGCACTCCTTTTTATTGAAAGTGCAGCATTAAAAATCAACTAATAACGAGATTCAATGGGTTTCAGTCTATAATAACGATATATTGTAATAGATTATTGACTTTGTTAGTATTTTATTTTTTAATGGGTGTTTTTGTTAAAAAGTTGTGCCAAGATTGTTTACCAACTGGGACAAGTTAGAATAAACAGACTTTATGTCTTTATTGCCTTGGGACTGGGTGTTGTAGAACCGGCGTTGTTTAATAATAAAATAAGTGCTTTTCTTTTAACTTGAGTTCAATGATATTGTCTGATATTTATTTATTATTTTAGCGTCTACAGATAATGAAAAAAACAATTCTTACGTTCCGTCTTGTAGTTTTCTCTTGATAGTGGACAGGTCCATGGGGCATTTGATGACCTTCTTGTACTGGGGGAATTGTTTAGTGTTCACTGGAATTAGGAAAGGCCACGCGTGCTCGTGGCATTCCATCTCACATAGCAGGTTTCTGTGGACAATAACATCATTATATTATAAGAAAAAAAGTTTCTCTCTGGCTGAGCGGTTTTCATAGTAACGCCACTTCGAGGTCCCGGATTCGATTCCGTTAGTTAGTTAGTTCCGTGTGGCTCGAGTCTGGGTATTGTGATATTTGTTGTTTCTGAATTCCAAAAGTGCTTTAGCTTCCTAACTTAGGAGTGTGTGATGTTGACTAATATATTTATTTATATTAATAATACTTACTTGCAAAATTGCAGGTCTTTTTGCAGTTTCTTGGCGGAATTTTTTTCCTTCTTTGCTCGTGATACAAGTGGCACATTCTCCGTGTCGAGGTCTTCACCTGGATTTGAATTATCTATTATAACATCGCATAAAAGTTAATATTTGATAGAACTAACGATTTTTGAGATGGCAGTCTCATAGAATCTATCTTCATAGTACTTTTTGGGAATGTAATACCATTTAGGGAATAAGTTTCTTGCATGTAATTTAAAAAAAAACTATTTTTTTTTAAATATTCTTCAAATATGTAATAAACTGATTGCATTCGTTAAAATCGATATTTTCTATTATTTTATAAGAAATAATTATTATTTCGGTTAAAAATTATGCATAAACGAAAGAAAATTTCAAGACAAACTAAGAGCCTCATGTGGCCTGAGCCTCATGTGGCCTGAGCCACATGACATGAAGCCATACCTTTGCCGGCAACATATATCATTACAATGTATGTAGCTTCACCCATAGTAACGTGGCAAGTCATGTCATGTGACGTCATTCAAAGCGTCATTCAAATGGCGGCTGTTTAAATTACGATTTATGCACTGACCCAAGAAAATATATTTTTAACAAAAATTAATCCTTCAATTTTTTTTTAAAGAATTTTTCTATTAAAAATAACTTGATTTAACGATTTATACAATTTAAAAAAATCATGCAAGAAAACTTATGTTGCTAAAACTCTCTGTTTCTTTTTAATCTTTTTATTGGCAATCCTTAGCAGTGGTGTCCGATAAAATAGAATAGCACGAACTCTTCGCATTTAAGGTATCGTTAAAGACAATCAATGATACTGGAGATAATCTCGTAGTCTACAAAATGGGCAATAGAATTTTCCGAATTATGAGTTTTTAGTACGATCTCCAAACTGCCTGACAAGAATAAAATAGATTTTGACTTATGAAATAAAGGTAAAATACAATTATTATTGTTGTTATAGTAATTATTGGAGTTTCATTACATTTCCACCTTTGTCAAGGTGTACAAATACTTTTGGAATTTCTTATTTAATCACTTAAAAATACAATTAAAATAATTTTTCTTCTCCGATGAATATCAATAGAAGAGTGAAGATAATGTGAGGGTTTCCTTCCCAAAGTAGACGTGTTTCAGCTAAAATGACGATGTCAATTTAATTGTATTAGGAAGGTCGATACCGAACGACAAGAGCAGGACATTTCTTGTTTTGAGTATAAAAATTTAGTAAATACTAATAGCAAAACTATATTTTGCTGTAGGCTATTTACCGTCAATGTGTTCACCGTCGTCGTGTTGTAACGCGCCGTTACCTCCCACGTATAGCCGATGCCTTTTTTCAGGGGGACCCTCGTCTGTGAACTCTGGGGGCGCTGAAATGTAAAAAAAATATGTTAGTCATCTAACAAGTAATAATATCTGCAATAAGTTCATATCTATTGAACTTATATTTTGTAGAAGTTAAATAATCCATGTGTTTGGCGGAAAAAAGCGCTTGCGAGCGCTTAGAAGCAAAATGGCGATCGCTAAGCGATAATAAGCAAAATGGCGGATTGTGTCAGCGCAACTGAAGTTAGCAAACGTGTCCTGCCCGAAAACTGTATAGTTTTTTTTAGACGCTGGTAAGCGCTCTCAAGCGCTTTTTTCTGCCAAACACAAGGAATATTTTTCTTTACCATTAGTAACTAATTTCGGTGGTAAAATATTCAATGTGAGCTAGAGCTGTTTATGATAAATGTAGGATAGGGTTTGTTCACAAATTAAGACAGTTTATTTCCACTTTAACATCGTTTATTAAATCCTTTATAAGACATGGTTTAAAACATCCTTCGTCCCAGTACACCAAACCCAGAAAACATGAGCAAACATTCATTCTCCACTCATTCATACCTTCCGTTCAGAAGTATTACATATATTAAAAATTTGTTGGGATACCTCCAGCTATTTTGACTTTTATAATTTGTGTTTTAGATAGTAAAATACACTGTGAACAATGAGCTTCTTTACAACAGTATTTTGTATTTATTTTAACGGTTAATAGGATATATATTGTTTGTTCTAATTTGGTAGAATTAGTTAACTATGTTAATTTTACAATTACTATCACATTAACATACCTCGAAAATTAGTTAACTTAAAATCCAACACAAAGTTTGAAATAATTGAAGTAAAATATATTAGTATTTATATTATTTAAGATTTAAAATCCGCCCGTAAAAAAACAAACACGCTTTCGAGCACGTAAGCAGGGCTTAATTTATTTTTTTCATTCACAATGCCATATTTCTATCTTTA
This sequence comes from Calamotropha paludella, assembly GCA_927399485.1. NCBI lineage: Eukaryota > Metazoa > Arthropoda > Insecta > Lepidoptera > Crambidae > Calamotropha > Calamotropha paludella. The sequence continues at coordinate 6,353,955 of OV656830.1, read as the reverse complement.
TATATACAATTTCCCTGTCACAGTGTCTGACCGCGATGAACTCCGAAACTACTCAAACTGTTTGATGTTTTTTTTTCATTTTGCTATATATGTTCCAACTTAAGACAGAGAATAGGTTTCATCTCAATAATAAAAAAATATATTGCAAATGATAAAAACTGAGCCACAGCAACGCGTTGCCTGTTCAGCTAATATCTTATAAAATACTAGCTGACCTGGTAACGCGTTGCTATGGTAACGTCAATTGATACAATGGAAAAAGAGCGGACAGACAAACACTCAAACCAATGTGATCTTAGATTATAGATTTAATACCAACAATAACAATATTGAGCAACTCTTTTTAGTACTTCTAAAGACTATTTTGTTAATTTATCCTGGTGGTAGACTTTGAGAATTTTACCTGGATGATGGTTGAGCCCGTTTTCAGACTCCGGGGCCGGTTCATCTTTCTCGGGCTCCACCTTCTCCGGTGTATGGAGGACGTTTGCAGCACAATCTTCCGCTGTTGTCGAAGTGGATGCGTGGGACGGAGCGGGGCTAAGGAGTAAATGGAGAATCACATCACAAACCAAGTTCACTATCAGTGTATTAATGTACCACTGCTAGAACACAGGAATTTATTATAGATGAGTAAACCGAAAGGTCTTTAATTCACAATAGGACCTATGTTTATTGGTAGGTGATAATATAGTATTCGGAACCAATGGCTTCACGTTGCTTCCGAAGCAAGAAGAAACCGAAGAACAATTTTATTTGCAATAAAAATAAGTTTACTCAAATGCATTGAAAATGTTATTTTCCTACCGCCCATTTTCGACGTCTTTTGAATAACAAGAAGAATGGGCGCAAGAAACTCGTCAGCTTTAACAGAAGTAACGACATTTATAATATTTATAATTTGGTCAGTATCAGAATCTTTATTTTAGTATCACAGTGATGGTATTTGTCAATGTTAATGTACCACTACGTTTCCATCTTAGATAAGGTAAACAAATAGAAAATAAAATAAAAATACAATTTTCATTACAAAACCAAAATAATTCATGATTAAATTGTAATAAATACTCATTAAAATAATTTCAGTAATCAATTAATGTCCAAAAATGATATAATAAGAAATATAAGTCATTAATATGTAAAATGTTTATTATATATTTTGAGTAATAAAAAAAACGTCAAAATTATTTCAAGTCTTTGCTATTTACGAATTCCTGTTCTGTGTAATAAGTTTTGTTAATAAATAATGCTTACAACCAATTTTTAAATATTATTATTGGAAAGCTTAAGCATGTTAAGAATTTTGTCAAAGATTCTGAAAACCATTAAATGTTTTTTTTTCTATTTTGTTGCACATATCCTTTTCCCATTTCGATGTCTTTTATTTGAATTTCTTTCTGTAAACGTAGTGAAAAAGGAAGGAAAGGAAGTGAAGGAAGTTACACATGACAAACACTGATACTTCAAAGATATAATTGAGAGTGTGCGCTTAAAGCCGATCAATAATGTATATGTATATAAATAATATTATGTATGTAGAAATTAAAGTTATTATTTATTTAATTCTATATAAATAAATTTATTTATTTTCGTTTTCATATTCTACAAAGGATACAATGTGATAACTAAAATAAGAAATAAATACTTTCGATTTAATTTTACTTATACATCTAGAAAAAACTCCAACAATTGTAGTTCCATATTTTGTTGTACTTTCATTTTTACTATTTGACATATTTAAATCCAATGTGATCTTTAAATAATTAATAATGACAATTATTAGTTATTAATTGAATATACTAAACACAGCGACACCCGATCGAGCCATTCACCTGAGAGGGTGACGGATAAGCCTAAGTCCCCTTTGAAGTGTTCACTTCAAAAACTCCTTTAACAGACACTAACTTTACAATATATTGTTTTAAACTTCATGGTCACTAACATTATAGTAATTCAAGTTTCAAGTGAATAGTGAGAATGTGAACAGTGGTACGGGTATCGAACGCAATAAAAGACTTCGTCGGAGGGTAGACCGATATGTCTCCCAATAACAGCCTACCCGCAATTACTTCAGTTGCTCCGTGATCGTGGCGCTTGTAACAGTGCCGAAATATCGGAAACTTAATAAAAACAAGGTATATGGTAACAATCCCGTATATAACTTATATTACTAACTTTACAATCCTGCCAAAACTCACGTCACAAATATCAAAAATTCAATACCTGGGCACCATATTAGTTTCATCCAAGCTCGTGTTGTTATCTTTGTGTTTGCTGTCCCGCTTCTTAGTATTGCGTGGTTTCTTAGGCGGAGCACGCGATACACACTGAGAGCAATACCATTTGCCACGAGGATTCTAGAGAAAAGGAATAGTCGATATATCAGTAAAATATATAAAAATGGGTATTCTTAACAGTAGCATTTACATAAAATACAGTACATTATATCGACTATATACAAAGACACAACAGTACAAAAATAAATCATTGATATAATGTGACATAGTTCTATGGTGCATACATCTTTTTGCTCGTGACATTGAGATCTTTTGTAAGTATTAAAATACTTCCCTACCTTATCATACATTTAGAATAATATTTTAGTAGCTCGTATGTAAGGGAGCGTTCAAGTATTACGTAACGCAATTTTTGAAGATTTTTGACCCTCCCTCCCCCCCTTGTAACGCGCCGTAACGTTTTACTGTTCCCCCCCTCCCCCTCTCTAAATGTTACGTAACACTCAAGTGACCATTTTTATCCAAATATACAAGAAAGTCGCTAAAATATCCTTGTTATAGTTTTAAGCGACTTTGCGGTAGTAATACTAAATAAAACAAAAAAATTTAACCCGCAATACATGCGTATTTTGTTTATTATTTTAGAAATATTTGGCTTTATACACAATTGTTTTTCTCCTTAGTTCTCCTATTTTAGCTTTTTTTACTAATAAACTCTTAAAATAAAAAAAACATATTTATTTTAACCTTTGGCAATGCAATTATAAACAGAAACCTGCCTGAAATTAAACATTTTAGTCAAAATAAAATCGTATTCTCAACATAATTAAAAAAAATCGTATTATTAACAAAATTGAAATCGTTTTCTTAACAAAATAAAAAAAAGACAACCATTAACCAAGTAAGTAGGTCTATAAAAAAACAATAGGTTTCTTGCAATAATTTTAAAAATGTAATATATTTTTTTAATATTATTCAAATATGTAATAAACTAACGGCATTCGTTAAAATCTATAATTTCTATTCTATTTCTTAAGAAATATTTTTTTTTCACTTTAAAATTATGCATAAAATATGCAACGAAAGAAAATTTCAAAACAAACTGAGCGCCTTCCCATCATTTGTGACGTCACATGACATGAAACCATGCGTTTGTCGGCAACATATATCATTACAATGTATGTTGATTCATCTATAGTAACTTGGCGAGTCATGTCATGTCAAGTCATGTGACGTCATTCAAAGCGCGTGAAAATGGCGGCTGTTTAAATTATGATTAATGCACTGACCCAAGAAAATATATTTTTTAACAAAAATCAATTCTAAGTACAAAGAATTGTTTTAAAGCATTTTTCTATTAAAGACTATAAATGACTTGATTTAACGATTTATACAATAAAAAAACTGGTTGGTTGCCTGTAAAGTCGGTATACGGGCGAAAGTTTTACGTGACAACGACTTTGAGTGGTAAAATAATTTTAATGTGAATATTCATTCGTATAGTAGGAAGAAGTATGAAATAATAGTAACAATTTAAAACATTTATTTATACAAAGAATTATATTTAAAACATTAATTTATAGGCACGCGTCCCTTCCACTTTTTATGTCTGTCTCTCTCGCTCTTAGGCGGGCTAACCATGCCCGAGTGGAAGGGACGCGTGCCTCTCACTCGCTCTCATTGTAAGCGCATAACGTGAGCGGAGCGTAACGCAGTTTCTTGAAGTGTCACCCGGCAAACCAATTTATAAGACGTTGTCACGTCAAAAATCATGCAAGAAACCTATTCAATTGAAATTACTGCTGCTCTGTCCACTTAGATTCTTTCATCACTGGCTTCAGTAAGAACATTTATTCTATGTTGCAGTATGCCAAATTTCTTCATAAGAGTTTCTTGAGCCGGTTTACTTGGAATTTTTTAGTGAGGTCCGAAACAAAGTCGTGTTTAGTTCCGTAGACGGGGTCTCCGCAGTTTCCTCATCAGTATTCTCACTTCGTTCATCGTGGGTATCGCTCATCTTTCGTTTGACGGCAGTGCTCTTTCTTGTCCAGCGACTCCGACAATCGATTCCATAAGAGATGAATAATTGGATGAAGCTACAACATCCGAATCCTATTAACCAAGTGAAATAAATTAAGAATAGGTATTATTGAGACATGCGATGAAAAATAACATAATATACACATATACAAGCAGATGCACGTGGCTTTGTTGAAGAGCACGTGAAGTCGAGGGGACATTGGGCCTTAGTATTGCTGGCGTACTTGATGTTTTCATAGGTAGCTAAAAATATATAATAGTTCTGTTATGAAAAATCTAGGTTTGAATTACATATTACTAGGCGATGCAGTCGCTAAGCATAAAGTTACGGTGGCACCATATATTGGAGCGGAGCGTAAAATCTAAAATAAGAAAAATAAATTTTTGTCTCGATGGGAATTTTCGTGAATTTCAAAGTCCGGGCTCCGTTACAATCTGGTCCTAAACCTGTTGATTCAATTCCACACAAAAAATATTAAAATCGGTTAAGAACTCGGGAAGTTATGGCGTAACAGACATTGCGCCATTGAAGGTATGTCATTATTACATTTTAGCAGTAAACTTATCTGTGTAAAATAACTAAGCATTATTGCTTTCTTCTTCGTGGCCTTCACCTTCAACTCTCGTATAACATCATTTATATGTTCTATTAACTTTTCTTTAGCCATTTTCCAAATTTCGGTGGCTTTATTGACACAATTGCGCTGGTAAGCCAACATGAGAGCCTTTATAGGCCAAGAACAGCTGATGATACAAATCTCCTTCTTTTGAGGACATTATAGTATGAACACTATGAACTTTAATAACACCGACTACAGCAATGTGCTTCTGGATAAACACTAACTAATACTGACAACTAAAACAACATTAAACGACGTACAATACAATCGAGGGATTCACCGTAAAACGTGAACGAAAAGGGTTGTCAAATTGGGAGTTTTATTCCCTAGCTTTAAATGTTACGTAACGTTTTGTAAGAAAGGCCCCCTCCCGCCCCTGTAACGCATCGTAACGTTTTACGAGACCCCCCCCCCCCCCCCAAATTGCGTTACGTAATACTTGAACGCCCCCTAATTAATATATATGCGTGTGTGTGTGTGTCGATAAGTGCGTGTATGTTTATAACGACGTGTATACTGTGTGTGTATGTGCATAACTGCATTTTAATGTCATATGAGATTTGTTTATTTGTACGATTATTAAGTCTTACAATTGTCATATTATATTATATAAATAAACTATCAAGTTTTTGCTAATCTTTTTCTTTCAGCCATTTAATAATGGTAATTTTACATTCTTTTACAGTTATAGGGTAAATACTTAATTTTTTTAATTATATAATATTAACTGACTGTAGTAAGGTTAGTTTAAGGAAAACTAAACCTGTCTACTATTTTTTGTCTAAAGTAAATAAACAAATAAAGTCCTTCTAAATATCTTACCTTTCCCAAGGGTGGATAGTGACAATCTTGGTGATATGCGCGTGCGCATAACGCGCACGGTATAGTCCGCCCGCTACTACTGCCGCCACACACTATACATACGCGTTCCCCACGTGCTTTGTTTACACACTCCCAACAGTACCTATAAGTAATTACATCAAATCAATACAGCTGTTTCATCATTTATTATTACGAGCTAACATATGTGTGTTTGTACTAAGATTAGATTACGTCACATATTCACGTTGAAAAACGCAACATCAAATTTGTCATAACAAATTAAAAATATCAAAATAATACCCGAAATATGGCTTTAAACTCAATGTAAGATACATTCAATGTAATTTAAATTGTATTTTTGTGCAACTATAAAATTACTATTATTATAAATCCAGTTTAGGAGAAAAAACCCACTTTGAAATGATTACTCGTGAAGGTTTTATTTAAAAAAGAATAATTTGACAAAGGATTTGGCCAAACAAGAGCTAGCTAAACCAAAGTCATAAATCTAAGCCATAAAAAAGAAGGAATTAGCATATTTTTGTTTATTATGAACATTTTTATAAATTAAGTTACCGGATTTTTCTTTTGTTCTGATTATTCATAGGAAAAGTAAACAAATTTATCTTTCAGGATATTAGTGCCTACTAATATTGATACTGTCAGAAATCGATATGAAGCAAAACACGCGTAGTGTGATTATTCGGATACGAACCACTAGGCTACAAAGAAATATCTATACCATTATTGTAACCAAGCATTTAAAATTTAAGTAGGCCGCCGTTCATTCGACAGAATCAATTTTAAGAATCAGCAAGAGTATAGTATTTTAAAGGCATTTTTATGACTAGATAGATATGAATACCGCTTTTCACCAGATGTCACTAAATCAAAAATCTATATCCATTTTTGAATATACTATTCCTGACGATAACTTCTTGCATACGGAAACACCTAGTTTGATAAACGCCCCTAGTCAATTAAAAATGGAATTTATTTGAATCTGCAATTCCTTAATAAAAAACAGTTTTTATCTTTTTAGATGACTTCTTAACTATACGTTCTTCAATAAATTAATATTAATGTAGAAAATCTATGAAGGAGTTTGTATAAAATACCTGACTAAAGCGGAACGGAGAGATAAGATCGCAAATCAAACGAAATAATAACTGAAATTAAAACTATGAAATTCTAAGGAATTTGTCAATGCTTGCTACTTATTTTTATTAAAGTTATGTTCATTAAAGTTTGCACTTCCAAGATCAGAATGAAATATTCTTTTAACACTGAAACACTTTGAAATATTCTTCAACTGAAGACCGCATTGAAAATCTTATTTCTCACATAGGGGCCGGCAAAAATCGTTTTAAAATGAGGCTATGTCAAATTAAGGACCGGCGAATGGACTACTGTAAAAGCGGTCCCCAGGTAAAACATGTGTGCCCATCCGTGAGCACGCGGGCCGGTAATGTTGTTGCGGAATGACCCACCGGTGGGAATGGGGTCTTTAACGTGTTAAATATTGATTATTAGTAAGTAATAGGACTCATTGAAAGATGTCTTTTAATGGATTAACTACTCTCAAAAATCAATTAAATAAGTATAAATGAGCTTTCAAAAATCGTTAAAGATTGTCGAAAAAGATTCACTTACCAATCACCCTCTGGAATCTTGTCCATTCGCGGCTTGAAGCAGTACGTATGGTATCCTTTGTCACATCCATCGCAAAGAAGAAGTTGGTCTTCATTGTCTCCGCTTAGACAGAACTGGCAGTTCTATGAACAATAATATTATTTTGATACTTTCTGTTCCATTTGTAGTAATGATATGTATAGACAGGTGCGTTTGGGTACCCGGTAATATTAATTAATAATAAATATAAATTATACTTTTATGTACACAAAAAATATTACATAGAAAACACAATGTATACAATAGCCGACCTTAAAAATAAGGGCGTCTTATAACAACGATATCTTCGATACGATATGTAACGAAGAGAAACCAATTACACAGATGAAAACAATCAGCCGTTGTAAGATGTAAATCCAATTGTAACTAATAAATTTTATAAACAGCACCATCTAGTTACTTAGCGAGGCACTAGTTACTCACCGCTTTCATGATGCTTTTGTCCCAAGCGACTGCTGCTTCCAAAGCTTGTAGCAACATAGCCAGTTGCGCGGACGTATTACATCGGGCGACCGCTTCGCGCCACGTAGCGAGACCTCGGGCAATCCCTTTGTTGTCTATGTAAATAGAAAATAGGTCTATATCAACTCCTCCTTTTTTTCAATTTAATTAGTTTTTTGATCATATAATAAATAGATAAGAATAATGCAATATCATGAAATATTCAAAGATTATTTGCAATAATCAAGTTATCGTAAGACGATAAATTATTTTAATTGAAAAACTAGAAAAAAAGACCCGGCTCAAAAATTATTCCCGCTTGAGAATTGAAAATGCAAAAAATATATAAAATCATTTGCAAGTTTAGTGTTCGCCAAGCATCAGTTTTTAATAGATCTTTTTAAGTTTCCTCGATATCAATTTGTTCACATTCCAAAATTTTACACAATTTTGGACCCTGTTAGCTCTAATAATATTCAATAGACCCAGTGCTACCAATCACCTTTAACTAACTTTAATATAATTTTATTAAAGTTAATTTATTAAACATAGTTTATGTTATAGATAATAGTCATGTTATTCAACCGATTCGTTGCTTATGGCACGTCTGGCGTGCCATAATTTTCTTCTGCGTGTGGCGCTAACCACTGGAACCGTGTCATTTTAAAATCGATGATAACTCCTTCAAATAAAGTTTTAGGGAAATCTACCCAGAATAAAACTCTTTTCATTTTTCACGTAAATCAAGATCGTAGTCTTCATTTCTGGTAATTGTATGTTAGCAACGAATCGGTTAAACTTTATGCTACTTGTGCAGTATAAATAAATAATATTAGTAAAATTATTGCTTAAAAATATGAATTTTAGTTTTATCTCCTAACCTTTTCCTTCATTAGCATCTGAATTTTGCGGTGAAGGCGCCGAAGAGTTGCCGTGCTCTCCTTGCAACACAGCGCCCAGCGTAGCCTCAGCATTACTGCAAACAGACAACTCTACCAATCATCTCATAATTTATTAATAACCCACCACAAGAACCAAAAGCATCAAACCAGTCATTTTAATTATATTTTTGTTTATTTTACTACAAGATTTTTCCTAGTAAAATTCTAATTATTATTATTATTTATTAATCAATAACAATGCAAGTTGACAGATCTCTCCAACACACATGCAAGTCACAAAATTGTCTTAGGCTTCAAATAAAACTTGAATCCACACCTCGTATCCAAACGAATGCTCATCTAATTCCTAATTCGTGGACCTTCCACATGACCTATGACATAAGTTGAATCTAAATCCTAATTATACCTAATTATACTAGTGTGTTTGTTACCATATTGTCAGTAAAAGCCTAAGAATAACATTCAAGAAGGCTTTTTATGTGTAATTGATGTTGGTCGCTGATGACCTTAACGACAAACCGGGTTTGGGACGGCGATATCCTTAAATGGACCTCAAGCCGAGAAGTAGCGAGCCACTATAGTGGTTTTCTAGCTGGATGGCATCTCCCAAGAGGGAGTCTCCGAACCAGCATAGATTCAAGAAGGCTAAGAACGGTTAGCTATATTTATAGTCGAAGAACCGAAACGATAGCGCGATTCATTTCGGTACAGCGACATCTAGTTTTATATAAATTATGTACGAGCCTTAACCGGGAATATTAATAATGAATATATCGCTTTGTAAATATTCTTAAAAAATTATTGGCAATCCATCCGACGACCAGCCTTTACAAAGATTACTTAACCTCGGCAGTCATAAGCCAAGCACGTAAACCACTTCGGCGTCAAATTCCTCATTTCGTTTCAATTTTGATTTCATACATGAAACCGATTCTAATAAAATTTTATACATTTAAGTCAGATATATAAATCTTTTTTTTTTATTCCATAGTAATTGAAAATTTATTATATGTATATTTACATTAAATATTTCGAAACTTAATATGTAAGACTTCCTTTTTTTATCGTCAAGTAAATTAAATTTCATAAGATTCGGTTACCTTATTTAAAAAATATTTGGACAAACTACCAGTTTTTATGAATGTTGTACGCGTAAACGTATCTATTAATGAAAGTTAAGTAAGTCCAATTTACGATGGGAGACCTTGTTCTGAAAATAAGGAGCGAGAAACACAGCAAGAACCAGTTTTTTCTGTTTTGCTTTAAAATTGTTACTATTGAAAATGACCTTTGTATAAATACGCTATAAAGTCATATTCCTTCACACACACCAATATTTTAAAAAATTAAGTATAATTATCCACACTATGGAGAGGTATTTTGTTTTCTTGTTCAGACTCTCACTGCTTATCGATTTTAATATTACTGAGATGTCGAAACCAATTCTTTACCAGATAACTTTGACCCGGGAAATTGTTCTTTGTATCTGGCAATTGAACCCATATGTTGATGCCGAGACCGCTATTTAGCAACAGATGTCGACACCAGAAGGCAGTTTAGTTACTTAGCCACAGAGGTTTTCATTTATATCTCGGAATTGAACCCAAAATCTGAGTAGTCGATAGTGAATAGTTCTCTGTCTATTCTGCTAAAGATTTGTAAAATCAACAATTCTAAAATCATGACAATTATTTACACAACACAAACACAAGCAACATTCAAACATTATGCAATGTATAATCTGAATCGGTGAACTAATTCCTTAAAGGAGATTGCCCAAATAGTATGGATGAATGTATTGAACAAAATATTTTTGAGTCTTGTTGAAAATGTGTTTAATTGATAATGAATTCGACGTACCAACTTTAGTCAATTTTCATTTTCGGAGTTAAGAGATATTGATCAAAATAAATGTTTTTAGGTTAAAGCAACTTTTCAAGTAATATGGACTTTATGTAACCGTGTTTTAAGACTCGCATTCGTGTTTTAGCCATTGTTTTGAATTATTGTTTATTCCATTAATGGTCACTCACAAAACACTGTTTTGGGGTCTACGGTTGCAACTATACAGGTACTATTTTGAAACTCGATATAATAATTACCTTAATAATGATTACATCTAATCGTAATTATTTGATCCGTATAACTAGCAGACTCCGGCGTGCTTTGCAACACACGTTTTTGCTGATCATACTAGAAATGTGGCCTTACTCATTCCTTACAACAACAACTAACTGTTAGTAAAACTCCTGTCAAAAACGGTCCAGCTGTTTCAGAGGTAAGCCACAACAAATACCAACATTTAAAAAATTTCATTTTGTTTTAAGTACCGTAACTAATTTCAAATGCATTCAGTAAAAAGCTGTTATTTACAAAAAGACACGTGAGTTTTATTTCTTTGTTAAGATGTATGATTATCACATTACATTACATTTACATAAAGTGTAATATTTCTTATAAAAAACAACACAAAAACACCAACACCTAAAGTCAACAATAAGCCACACCCATTTTACCTCTCCTCAATAAAGTTTGTTTTACATTACCTAGCGTACCTTTGCGCCAACGGCGGCTTTAAATACCGCCGTTCTATGTGCGCCTCCACCGCGGCTAATCGATGCCTCGCTCGGGCCACAACTTCCCCTCCGTTTCCCCCACCCCCACAGGGGGAGGGCCTCCATCCCTTCACTTGCATCGAAGCAGCGGCTACGCGCTCTTCTAGTTGCTCCACCTATGAGGAAATTTACATTTTGTATTTTTTTCTAATAAGATTCTAGCTGTACTTTGCAGCGATCTCATTTGCTAACCTTATCTGACTTTGGTTGGCCTTCACTAGCAACACTTTGGTAGGTTGTTTTACTACGATCTACCTAACTTACGTCGTAATCCATCGACTACTTTTCCAGTAATTAAAAGTAACACATTAAATAACAATAAGACAGTTTACTAAAAATGTTATGATGTCGGTTTAACTATCAGAACATAACACAATTATTATTTAATTAGCTAATAATTAAATGAGTTTATAAATAACATCAATATTTTAGCTTTTTAATGAATTTACTGATTTTAATACAGTATGACCAAAGGTGGAAATAAATGGCTTTATCATTATTATCATTTTATTGAAATTTGACCAAAAGAAACACTACCTTATTTATTTCATCGTAACATACAATGCTATAGATGCAATGGCCCAATTAACAGGCTAAATGCGAAAACCGCCTCTTGAAACTTACTAACCATTTTACAATCCTAACATAGCTAGGTAGTATTTTGAGACTTACCTCTAAACTTATTATAGAAAAGGTGCTTTTATACAGTTAAAGAATTGATTTGTGGCATACTCGTATCTGAATCTTGTGAATTGACAATAAATTTGATGCTATAAAATAAATTTTATTGTGACATATTTAACAATATTTTTTGCAAATTTTTTGATAATTTCAGGTCAGAACTTAAAATTTTTAGTCAAGTAATTAAAAACTAATTTTGAAATTTTATTTTATTTTATACAATAACATAAGTTAGTTCAAAATGCCATGTGTCTCAAGGAATACAAAAAAAAATCTTTTATTCCTGAAAACAATATTGTAGTATAGTTCATACTCACTGCGTTCAACAACTGCATGTCTATCCTCCTAGCGGTGGCAGCACAATACGATCCGTCGGCGTCTGGGCTGGGGAATCCCCCGCTTTGAGCAATCACGCGGTCCAGGTGCAATATCGAAAGCTCAGTGCTATGCACGTCGCCTTTCTCGATGTAGATCTAATAAAATAACTTTACAATTAATACACACATTTTATTTAATTAATATATAATCACCCGATCCTTTTTATTCGAAAAAATAATATGTACTATCGAAGCCTCTGGCGCCTTATCAGTCCTAAGTCGAAAGTCGCTTGCACACTGCACGATGCCTATAGCTTCAGGCCACGCCCCGCTCCATTCATTCAACAATGGCGCGCGTGCGCAAACAAGCAAGTGAGAGCAGGTTGACAGTTGACAGTACTGGCATCAAGGGCGATTTTAAAACTAGTTGTTTATGATTGGCCGTAGTATAAATCGTAGTAAAATATGAAGCCAATTAGGGATAGTTCAAACGAATATTTTTACAAAGTGGTAAGGCACGAGAGACCTCGATAGTACATAGTCATACCTTGTTAGTCATAATTATTGTTTTGTATACTGTTTCTGTAGACATAATAATTGGATACCACGCTAACAATAGGTTAAGGTGTGGTGCGGTTACATGTTAAAGGGGTGGCGCTTAAGTAATATTTAATCCGCGAAGTTGATTGTTTCCATATAAATAAATAATATGTAAATTGTAATGGACCTTTGAAGTTAAAGAATTGAATACATTTATATAGAATGAATATTATGAGTAATCATGATTATGACAAGTAAAAGTGTGATACAAAATAGGGAACCTCATAACAGTAAATTGAATTTAACTTACAAATCACATCAATCTATCACAAACCGTATTATTTTCTCAGTGGATATTGAACTCTGTATATATTAGACTTTTAACTGAAAATCGAATAGAAATATTTGATAGTTTTGAATAGGTTGATGTATTACTGCTGAGTGCTCATTAATCTTCTTCACAGTTCATAGAATGTAAATTGAAGAATAATTGTCTGCTAATTATATTTTTTGACACCCATATAAACATGACATATTTCCATCTATTTTAATTATTCGCCTCTGCGACTCCTAACGTTATTAAATAGATAAATTAAAACAAAAAATGAGGTATCAAATGTTTTAAATTAATTTTCACATTTGTATTAATTACAAACATTGATCAATACTGTATATGAAATAAAAATTTCGTCTGCGCGATGTGAATATTTCACATTTGCATGTAAGCGCCACCTGTGATCTGAAATGTTAAATTTGCTCCATGAACTGATATTACGGTGCACGAATGTCGCCATCACTCAATTATTATTACCTATGTTAGATGGTATACCAAGTTTCAATAAAAGTACAATATCTACCTTATTATTGACAGTAGGTACATGTTGAACGAACGCCGTATGCAGCTCCCTCTCGCGGACACCTCGCGGATGGAGGGAATCCATTAAGTCTTTTAGTTGATCCGATTCGGTTATTCGCCACCAACCGTGCCTAACGACAAGAACAAACAAATATATTCAGTCATTTATGTCCGTTTCAACCGCGCGGCCACCTCATAATATTTGATGAAACTTTGCCAGGAATTAGTGCTAATTTGTTACTTTACACACCTCTTTTCGTGAATTTGTTACAAAAAAAACTAAGACGCTATCACAAAAAATAGGTGGCCGCTAGAACCGCCACTTGCCGTAGTCATCGTCCGTGATTACACAGAAACTATATAATGCAGATAGACGAATGATGCATCAAAAGAAAGGTCTTAATTTGTTCAATTTGTTACAAAAATAAAAAACGTGAAAACGTACATAAACAAAAAGTTATGCAATATTTAGTTTTCAGGTTATGAGTAGGTAGGTATGTCACCATAAATATCAAATTAATAGAGGCTAATGTGTATGGATAATTAGTTACTAATTTGTTACAGCGAATAAACGTAAAAAAATACTAGAAAGTGGGTTCAATAATTTGTTAGAGTCGATTTTAGTTGGCCGCTCGGACGGCAATATGCCTAAAATACAATGGCATTTATCTCGTTATTAAAAGTAGGTTTAAGCTTAGTTAGAGTACTAGTCGACGGGTAACGTAACCTAGTTTAGATAAATATGGCGAATATAACTGCAGCATTCATATTTTAGAAAATATTTGCAAAAAACGGTAATATGAAACCGTATGAGAGTAGGGTGACTATGATTATTGGAATTTTCGATATTCATATCTTATTTTTTTAGGGAGAGTGCTTATATAAATACATTTTATGTTAAGACATACTTTATATTACCATTTTTGATATTTGCTTTTAAATATGCTTATAGTATTTCTGTTAATAATGTTAGTGTGAGTGGAGTAAGAAATTAAGCTATTATCTATCTATCCTATGTATACAATGTGTCCCGTCACCAGTGTCGGAGCCTTTAATGATGTGAAATATTTGGCATTTTTGGCTCTGATGGCCGCCATTTTGTTTTCTTGATAACCAAGACCTGGGCTCTCAAAATAATTCGACCACCACTACCCATGTAAATAATCAGCATTAAAAAGGTGTCATTTGATAGCTCAACATGTGGACAACAGTTACACAGCTATCATGTTTCAATTGTCATGGAATAAAAAATAGAAAAAAATAATGAAAGAAAAACAAATATGTATATGCAACCAACGTTTAAATAACGCGGGCGTTTACGGCCGGCTGGTATTGAAGGAGAAATATTACGATTAGTTGCATCCAAAGGAATAGAACTTCACACACAATCACATAGAGCGCGTGGGGGCACGGGCCAGTTGCGGCGCAACGGCATCGGCTTGGATCGCATGGCTACTGTAAAATTTTCTTTTATTAAGGCACCAATATGTTAACAAGAACATATAATTGGACGTATTTACATGGTAAAGATCCAACCCACAACTTCACTTAAATTGACGTAAGTATGACAAAATGGCCTTAATGTCATATACTTACACGTCACGAAAACAGCTGTCGCAATAAAGTAATAACTTTATTCACGTCATCATAAAATTGTAAAAATCAAACTTACCGTAGTCAATTTGGATCCCTCTGCAATACACTTTTTGGTGGTGACTTCTATATTAACAAATCATATAAGTGGGCACAACTCATAGCTAAGCACTTTTAGACACTTCTGGATTTACTGATAATTGTAACTTAGTAGTATGAAAATCACGGGAATTAAATACGTACGAGCACACACTTCAAAATCCAGCACAATAATGACAGACAATATTCACAACGGACAATAATCGCTTTTTAAACCCCTTCCGACAAATATTTTTAACAATAATTTGGAAACAAAAGAGATCCTTTTTCGGGAATCGTGGCCATCATAAAACACCTGCGGAATGTCAATGAAACGAAAATCTTATCAGTAAATACTTTAAAGAATTAAGAACAATAGACATCAATATGGCTGCAAAACTGCATATTCCTTCAAACAGAGTACAACATTAAAAACATGCCTTTGTACTAATATATTCATAGTCACCCTACTCTCATACGGTTTCATATTACGGTTTTTTGCAAATATTTTCTAAAATATGAATGCTGCAGTTATATTCGCCATATTTATCTAAACTAGGTTACGTTACCCGTCGACTAGTACTCTAACTAAGCTTAAACCTACTTTTAATAACGAGATAAATGCCATTGTATTTTAGGCATATTGCCGTCCGAGCGGCCAACTAAAATCGACTCTAACAAATTATTGAACCCACTTTCTAGTATTTTTTTACGTTTATTCGCTGTAACAAATTAGTAACTAATTATCCATACACATTAGCCTCTATTAATTTGATATTTATGGTGACATACCTACCTACTCATAACCTGAAAACTAAATATTGCATAACTTTTTGTTTATGTACGTTTTCACGTTTTTTATTTTTGTAACAAATTGAACAAATTAAGACCTTTCTTTTGATGCATCATTCGTCTATCTGCATTATATAGTTTCTGTGTAATCACGGACGATGACTACGGCAAGTGGCGGTTCTAGCGGCCACCTATTTTTTGTGATAGCGTCTTAGTTTTTTTTGTAACAAATTCACGGAAAGAGGTGTGTAAAGTAACAAATTAGCACTAATTCCTGGCAAAGTTTCATCAAATATTATGAGGTGGCCGCGCGGTTGAAACGGACATAGTCATTTTAGGTCAAACGCATGCGTAATAGAGATCGAAATTACTGATTAGTAATTTACGCAGTCCTTCATTTTGCAAGTCTTAGCTGCCTATAAATAGCTGCTTATAAATAAGTTTTAAATATGTACTAGGGCAGCTAATAGTTACAAAATACACATATAACTACAGCATTTCCTTTTTTTATTATAACTTAGCACTTAATATTAATTTTACTACCTTAGTATTGATAACTTATATCACACTGCTTACTAGTTAAAATAAACCTATAATAAGTACCTTTTGTATCTATATAAGTAATTAAACTAAAAATCTACGCAAGCGAAGTCGCGTGAGCAAGCTAGTGATATATAAAGTTACTCACCTAAGTTCCCTCGGTACAAAAGTTCCTCCCAACCTCTTGGGTAGACCGTGTTGCTTGCAGTGATCCAGCTGCTTCACTTCTTCGGGAGACATTTGTATCGGTGGGGGACTGTCACAGGTCACGTAAGTTGATAAAGCATTAAAATTTAGCAGTCCAAGGCTGGTTAAGCTGTTCGCTTTAGCTTTTTGCGTTGCTAAGTCGTGTTTTAGAGCGTCAGCTTGCAGTTCCTTTTCTAAATCATTGTCCTGAAAGAAATGCAATATAACTTATGATGTTGTAACACAAAAGTGATGGATAACACGCATCAATAGCAATATAAGTCTGGTAATGTATATTCAGTATAAACTGAAATCAAACTCAATAATATTAAAAGAAAAAACAAACCATAATATAGGTAAGGCAAAGATGAATGGCAGCAGAACATGGAGATATCGGTCTCAGATTTCCTTATATCACTAATATAAATACCATCAAAAGATATGCTGCCAAAAATAACACAAGGCAAATATATACAGCCAGAATGTATAAGTTTTAATTCCTATAATTAAAACACACCTAAAAATTGGGCAAGTGTTTTTAAAAGTATAGTGGAAAGAATCATCAACAAATATGTTTAAATACTGCTCTATATCTTCTAGCATAAAGTCGATAGAGATACAGTAAAGCTAACGAGTATTCTCCACTAAAAAAATACCTTTGGATCAATTAAATTCAAATCTCAAATTCAAATAATTTTTTTATATCATGAGATTAATTCATATTCACGCCTCAATATTCCTAACTTGACACGCAATTTAATGTAAAAGGAATGGCCATTATATCCTACCTGTTCTTTAACACTATCTTCGACTTCCTCCTCCTCTTTGCCACTTTTATTCAAACTAGCATCCATCATATGCTGATCCAAACCTGACATAGTCAGACTAGAGTCAGCATACACACTATTTGACGGTACTTGCACACTAGTCACCATAGAGTTCAATGTGAACAAACTTGGATCATTCAACAAATGTAAATTATTTGAAACGTCCCACTTATGTCCTTGGCACAATATCACTTCAGCACATGTATGTTCATTATCACAATACGCGGGCACATCGCACTTATCAACTACTTCGTTAATGTTATTCAAAAACGCACTTTCATGCCTTAGAATAGAGAACCATTTGCCTTCCATTATTTTCGTGTACAAATGCGCGTGAGCTGTACCAAGTTCCATAATTTCTTTTTTAACTTCCTGCGTTTCTGATTCCTCTACTTTAACTTCAGCTTCAGCCTTTTTAGCTGCATCCAACTGTGAAGATACAGCTTCCGCTAGCTTTCTCAATTCTTCTAAATTATTCACTAATTCGTCTTTATTGTCTTCTTCCTCTTTCTCTTCCTTTTTCACTACGTTTTCTACTTTAACTATTTCTTGAGGTTTGTCTATGGGTTCGGCTTGTGTCGCGTACATCGGTTTATGCGAAGGTTTCTGGACGAGGAAAGCTGTGGGGATTGAGTCTTCTATATCGAGCATGTCTTGTTCTTCGTTGTTCTGCTTCTGCTGTATGTATTTCTCTTCCATTTTTATTGATGAACCTGTTGATTAAAAAGTGAGGTAAATTATAGATTGATACACATGACAGGGAAATTAACCCCTTGAAGCCCAGTTTTGTGTTAAATGCGTTATTTTTCTCTCTATCGGGAAAAAAAATATCATTCAATCAAAAAGAACCATTACCAAAGCTGTAATAACGATTAAATCAGACTGCACGCTATAGAGCATTATATAATGCTCGCGGATTTTAAGTATCGTTGTCGCGCGCATGATCTGTGGGTTTTAAGGGGTTAAAAGACGATTTGTACGATTTAGTTTTAAAAGTAAGATCAAGTTATATTGCGCAGTGATCCACCCTGTTACAATAACTTTTGTTGTTTGTTACTTTTTGAGCTTCTGAAGAGAGAATGTGTTATTCGCAACTCCTAGCAAGCACTTAGTCTGTTGAATAAAGTTTTTTGTGATTTATCCAGAACAATCTTCTGTAATATCTTCGTATAGTATCTATTACATGATGTCTACAATGGATAAATAAGAAGGAAATTTTTAGATGGTCAGCGCTTCGTGAGTGACTTCTGCTTACTAAAGAATGGTTAGTAGACTTTATTAAAAGAGCTCTATGGACAACGTGCTACGGTTAGCGCGATCGGTCTGCTCCATCCGTTTTGAAGACCCAAACTTGGATGACAAATCGGGACTGTTTCGAGTCCCGGGAGGGACATGTGTAAGAGTGTTTGATACGAGCATTTGAATTAAAATTATTTTCAAAGTAAATAATATACAATTTTCAATAAATTAGTGTCATATATGTATAAAGAAAAACGTGGTAATTTATCGTTCATCATCATCATCATCAGTCAATAACAAATATTATTGTTATTATTTATATCTATAGGGATCATTTGTGCCCCAACAGTGAATACATGGGTGGCACCTAAACTTAAACATAGCTGGCACCTAATTGATGGATATTAAAAGATAGTTATTAGATTACCTTCGACCTTGCAGGCGCCATGTTTTACGTTAGGTTCATATTTGATTATCTGCGTGTGATCGCTTAGATTAAGTTCTGATTTGATGCTCTTCAGTTCCATTTCAGTCTTAAGGGCTTCTTCCTTCAAAGCTTCGTCGGTGTCTATACCCTCTAATTCTGGTGGAGCGGCAGGGTCTTTCTTTTCTTTGGCACCTGGTGTAACCAAAAGAAATTAAGTAATTATTGTTTATATTTGGGATGAACTTATGGGATCTTTGCCCGAGAGCTGAGATTCAACGTTTGCCTTAGGAACTACGCTGCCATTCCAATTTATTTGAATACAACAAGCATTGACGCTTAATAATAAGTGAATTAATAAATAGCTGATGCTGAATATTTGTTGGAGAATTTATTTTAAGATCAAATCAATATATAATCAATAAACAAATAAATCATTTATTATTTTTAGTGTGCAAACCACCCTTAATTCTTGATACTTTGAGTTTACTATGTTTTTGTAAATATTATAAATGTTACCTTTCTTTTTCTTATTGTTGTCAGCTGGTCGTTCCTTGGCAGCCGCCTCCAGACCTTGGTGGTACTCCATAATCTCGGGTTGAGCGGACTCCATGCCTTCCACAAATATACCTCCGCATTTGCCGAGCGACCAATAGCGCCGCCAATACCTGCAAAGTAAAAGGGTTCGTTCCAATAACCTTGGATTTTCCTATTTATTATTTTTATTTATTAAAGACAGCAAAAATTTTATAAGGATGTACTACCAATTTTTGGTGTTGAATTTAAATGAGCCCTTAAATGCGCCAGATTTGATTAACGATTAACTACTTTAAAGAAAAATTATGGAAATTGTTAAATACCAAAGCTAAGTGGTTTAAAATAATTATGCTGTTTTTTCAAAAAAAAACTAATAAAAGTTATTAAATTTTTTGAAAAATACATCTGTGTTTTTTGATCTGTGGTTTACAAGAATTTAAACGCGTTCGGCCATGACTGAACATCGGATGACGTCACATCACATAAAACAGAGTCGTTTGATTTGTATGTCGTAAACAGTATGCTGAAAATATGTACTGGTTATCAAAATCTAGTTTACAAAATAGCTAAAATGTATCTAAAGGGCCTGAGGGTCAGAATGTAAGGTGTACATGAACGTGTAGATACTTCGCTTCGATTTCATTAGAGATATCTATTTCCGAATAATAATGTTGATTCATGGATCTTGCTGCGTAACTCCATTTTTGATATATCAATATATGTATTGTTTAACCGCTTATTAATTAATTCCATACATTATGCATAAACAGTAAAAAATAATGAGTGCAAATAAAGGAATATAAAACTAAATCTTACACTGAATTCAAATGACAACTAAAATATATAAATTAGATTTTACGTGATATCATATTTAAATAACATAAATATCACATTAAACTTAACTACTTAGATGCCTCAAAGAATTAAAACCATTTTCAAAAAGGCAAGAGCTCAATTTAATCTATAATCTAAGAACATATTAGTTGTTTGTATGTTTGTCTGTCCGCTCTTTTCCCCGCTCTTTTAACATTACCACAGCAACGCGTTACCATAGCAACGCGTTACCGGGTCAGTTAGTCTATAATCTAAGATCACAAATTTGTTGTTTGTCTGTCCGCTCTTTTTCCTTTGTATATGCGTTACCATAGCAACGCGTTAACCGTAAGTAGCTCGTCTACCGGACGCTAGATGGCGCTAACAGAAAAATATTTAATAAAGAATTTTGTCCACCCGCGCGAAGCCGGGACGAGCCGCTAATATAATATAAATTCCCTGTCACAGTGTTTGACCGCGATGAATTCCGAAACTACTCAACCCATTTTGATATTTTTTTTTCATTTGCTAGATTTGTTCCGACTTAGGAAATAGGATAGGTTTCATTTTAATTTAGCCGGGTCAGCTAGTATTCCTATATAAACTAGTGATAATATTATATAATCATACCTGTCTTGCCCATAGCAAGTGGCTCTAAGCGCGTGGGTGCCAGCTGTCAACTGTTGGAGCTGTTGCTCCGATTGTCGCATCAGTTTGTCCAACTTCCGTGACAACTCTTCGGATGAAAGGTTCTTGTCTTCATCCTAAAAGAAAATTACAAGGTACAGCTACACGGAAGATTTGGTGACTTATAGCTCTGACCCGACAAAATAAAATTGTCTTTATACATCAATGTATGTACATATGAAATTATTGATTTATTCATTTATTGTAATAAGAGTAATTTTACTTAAGCTATAAATAGACAATATGATTTAGATTGTAACATTTTCGGCAAAAATGTTGCTAACAGTATAAATAACACTATTTAATTGTTTCTTTTCGTTGTAAATAGTGAATAAACTGATGTTTCCATTATTAGTATTTCTACTTCGCGACCCTTCACAGCAATCGCAAACGAAATTCTGTCATTATAATTTGAAATATTATATTTATATTCATTTATTCTTTCTTTAATCTCTAATTTTTATATTTATATTTTTATATTCTTTCAATAATATTAATAATATGTTTATATTGTAAAAACAAATAATAAAACAGGTTATTGATGTTTCCATTAACACATTCAGACATGACTCGACCTAATAATAACCTCTAGCTTTGGTTTATATATATAATTACCTCTTCCGGCTGTGTTCCCTCACTCTCCAAATCACTCAAAATAGCATCGCAATCTCCCATCACACTATCCTTATCTAACTTCGAGTTGTCAGCTGGAGAACAATCCTCTTTATTATTATTCAAAACTTCTTTACTTTTGTTCATGTTAGAGAGGTCCTTTAAGGGTGACAATTCCTTATCACTATCTTCTGGTGGAGTTTCTTTGTACGGGGATGTTGGTTTTTCATCTGTTTCAGGGTTTGAGATATCCTTTTTGGGCGTTCCTTTCCCTGGTGGTTGTTCTGAAGAAAAAAAAAACAACAATGGTTTAAAATAATATTTAAAAATTATTAACATGGAAATTTTTCCCCTAGACTAGACTTGAGCGGACTCTGACTATGGATTTTCATACACATTTTTTATTATATAAAAGATTAAGACCCCAGAAGTCTGTTTCAAAATCCGCCAGATATATTTTTAAAATGCCAAACGCATTCTACTTAATGGAAAATATTTAATATTTTTATAAGAAAGAAAAATTAAATTTGATTTATTTGTAGTGTATAAAATATTTTGACAAGACAGAAAGTAATTGTGTTGCTTTATTTCACCAAGACGGACAGGAGCCTAGGTATCGTATATATAGTCATATCTATCATTTACCGTTGCATCTCTAACTTAAACCTCATAGAACGTACTTTGGGATCGGCTAATTTGTGTGAATATAGGACTTTTTTAAATTATTACCCATACAAATTCACTAAAAATAAGTATCTATTTTAATATCATAATAACAGCTTTTTATTTAATGCATATAAAAGTTTTTACGGTACTTATTTACAATAAAACAATTTTTTCAATTTTTGTCTGTCTATTTGTTTCTGAACCTCTTTTGACGGAACTTTCAGTGGCATATAGTGGATATTATAAAGAGTAACTTGGGCTAAATTTATTGTATTGTCCACGTCCAACATAGTTATCACTACATAGTATAAAACAAAGTCGCTTTCTCTGTCCCTATATCCCTATGTATGCTTAAATCTTTAAAACTACGCAACGGATTTTGATGCGGTTTTTTTTAATAAATAGAGTAATTCAAGAGGAAGGTTTATATCTATAATACATGCATAATATAGTAGAGCATTGCATCCGTGCAAAGCCGGGGCGGGTCGCTAGTTATTTAATAAAATAAAAAATATTTACCGTCGTCATGTGGCGTCGGGGACACTCGATTTAGGTTCGCCGTGCTCTCTTCGACGAGTCGTTGCATCCTCTCCAGAGCTAAGGCCTGTTGCTTCTCAGTCTGTTCCGTACGGACTTTCCGTTGGTGGAGTACGCGGACTCTACACAAAACAAATTGACATATTTTTATTATTACCATATAATTATATGCACAAAAACCAGAGCAGAATAGCACCAACATTTAAGGCGACCAAAGTACTTGAGGTAATCAACACAAACTATAAAATAGGGAGAAGAGTTTCGTAATTATGGTATCTTACTGTAATTTCCAAAACGCTTGACAAACGCTGAGAATATGGCAATATATTTTCCTCTAAACGGCTGGACCGATATTATTTTATTGTGTATATTTGAGTGGGTCTCTCTAGTGTTTTCATCCATAGCGAAGGGCAGTGCGCTAGCAGTGAGGACATTAACCCCTCAAAAACCCGAGAGCATTATATCATGCGTGCGACAACGATACCTAAAATCCGTGAGCATGATTTAATGCTCTATAGCGCGTAGTTTGATTTAAACCTTATTACGGCTTTGGTAATGGTTCTTTTTGATTCAATGATATTTTTTCCACGATAGAGAGAGAAATAACGCATTTAACACAAAGCTGGGCTTCAAGTGGTTAATAGGCTGATGATTATTTACTGTTATGTGACGTCATCATAGACACAATCAATTTCGTTCGTTTACAAAATATGATATTTATAGGATAAATAATGAAATTAGTTTGAGGTAAATTATAGCAACCCGCTTTAGAATCTCTTGAAAAAACAAAGAATTCTCTTCTACCTATAGTAGATGACTTATAAAGTTATTGAGTGATACATTTGTATACGCAATGTTGAGTTGGGAAAAAATAATAAGAAGAAAATGTTTAATTGAAATTGGTTTCAATTTTGACTTAAAAGAGATTTAAATACGAAACTAAAAACATGAGATAACATCCAAGTTTAAATATCAATCGCTACTCACTTTCTAATCTTCATATCCAATAGGTATCTCTCCTTCTTGACTTGGTTGAGATGTTCCAACGATCCGTCGATCTGTCGCAACACAGATTTGTTTTGAAGCAACTCGTCGCATAGGAAAGTTAAGATCTTCGCTTTGGTCGTTGCGTTTAATGCTAAGAACGGTTTGTCACGTAGTGCCTCTGTAAATAAAAATTACTTTATTTAAAGTTTTTCTGTTAAATATTTAGCATATAAGATAGCATTGAAAATGAAAAGTATAAAAATCATAATTCAAATGGATGTCTTATCTTAATAGATTGTCAAACATTTGTAAAATGTTTCTTTCGAATGCGAGATAGTTTTCTTATTGACGAAGCTATGCTAGCCTACAGAGTAAAAAAATGTAAAAAGTAGTCTTGGCTAGACAAGCCTCGGTAGTTGAATTGGAAGAGTAGTGGACCAGATATACATAGGTAGCGGGTTCGAGTCCCGTCTGAGTACAACTTGTAAGCAGAGTTAATTTTAACTAGTATTTTTTTAAAATCTATTAATCTAAGATCACAGTGGTTTGTGTGTTTGTCTGTCTGCTCTTTTTCCCGCTCTTTTCTAATGGTATACGCGTTACCATAGCAACGTGTTAACCGCAAGTAGTTCATCTACCGGACGCTAGATGGCGCTAGCGGAAAAATATTTAATAATACAAAAAAAAATAAGAATTTTGTCCTCCCGTGCAAAGCCGGGACGGGCCGCTAGTATATTATAATAAGACAACATTGAAAAGGGGGGAAAAAGTGTTTAACGCATTGTTAATACTTTTTATAATATAGATGTAATCTTTGGTTTATTACCTGATAATTTGTACGTTTTATTGCCATGCAAATGTTCGTAGTAGGTAGCATTTTTAGTACTGGCGCAAGTGTGTTGCATCTCTGCTTCTGTCTGATGATGATCAGCCACTCGCCGTTCCCTTTCCCTTTCAGCAGTTAAACCTTATAAAAAAAATAAAACCAAAATGTTGTATACTTTTCAATCAGACAACAAATATCTTAAAGACATTATATGACAAGTCTTGATTCTTCTATTTTTTTCCTTGTTTTGTCATAATGGTGCTATAACTTCAACAATTCAAATTTTTACGCAAAATGCGTACCCTGGATCCATTTTTTAAGCCAACATTTTTATTGGATCTAAATGATTTTAACACAATACCAATTATATATTGATGGGGCAGTACTAGAAAATGCCTTAAGGCAATAAATTCATCTTTCGCTACCAGCAATGAGGTATAAAATAGACAAAACATGAAAATATGTTAAATATATACTTACCAGTGAGCGCCTTAACTTCGCCGGTAGCGTTAGCATACAAATATATCCGTAAGACTTCGCTCAAATTGGCGGGTGTGATGTCACCCATACGAATGGCGTGTCCCAGTAAGGTAGTATGGCGGCCTGGGTGCGGTATACCCGGATCCTCTGCGAATTATAAATGTATACGATACATTATCTCTATATATCGAAATTAATTTAAATGTTAAAAATCCAACATCGTTTATATGATAAATAAGTGCTTGTAAAGCACAAAGGCCAAAAAGTTTTGAAAATTTGTATTTTAAAATTATTTCATCAAAATCACATCAGCCTAGTGACAAGGTTCTCCGTAACAATCTAAATATATAAATAGCAATCTACGTATCCTAGTTTCGTAAAAGATCGAAATCGATGAATTGCATCGAATCTTTGATAAGTTGTTCTATGCGTGTTAAAAAATGGTTATCAAATATTTTAAATTTAATCTGGAAATAAAGACTCATTATGGTTAGTTGGAGCAAGCGAGCGGAACTCCCATAGATCAGCTTCATTGAGGCAATGTCTGTTACGCCATAACTTCCCAAGACCGATTTTAATATTTTTCTGGAATCGAATCAAAGGTTTAGGACAAGATCATGACGGATAGTTTAGTAAATTCGCAAAAATAAAAAGTTATGACCAAAAAATATACAATATGGGATTTCCCATTGATACAAAAAGCGCGCGCTGTTTAAAATTTACTAAATAAATTTAATATATATTTTTTAGTATTATGCTCCGCTCCAATATATGGTGCTAGTGAAGCTTTATGCTTAGCGACTGCAACGACCTAGTATAAAAAGAAAGTGAAAATTATGTTAGTATATTTATATATTTTAATTTCAAGTATCAAATTATTGATTAAAAAAATAAGACAATTTTAAATTTTTGTATCATCAGAAAATATCTAAAAAATGTATATGCACGCAAGAATATAACATTTCTTTTATTAGCTGTTTTTTTTTGCAAACGAAGCAGCTGGTAAATGCAAGTCCTTAAATGAAAGGCGACGTCCTTTTATTTAGGAATTAGCATTTACTAACGACACTTATAGTGTTTTTCTAATCGTATGATATCTTTCCCATCTACTCACCGATAGCACAGACGAGCAGCTGCGTAAGGACCTGAATAAGCTCGTCTTCTGCTTCCGTACAGCAGTCAGGTAGAAGCGCCATTTGGAACGTGTTCAGAGAAGGGATGTTGTCCATGTCTGTGAGACAAAATTAGATATAAACATTGATAGAACATTCTTCAATAATTTTTACGTGTATATGCAGATATATTATATTTTTTCTTAATTAGATATTATTCCATGTTTTTCTATTCTCAGTTATAAAACCACCTTCTAATATTACTAAAAATTAAACAATTTATATTTATAAAATATAATAAAATTATTATTATTATTATTTATTAAAAATCCATGTATTCAATTCCAGGTAATCCTTCAAATTTACTTGTTGGACAAACGTCGCTGGAAACATGGCGACAGTTATCAACAAAAACTGTGAGCTACTTCGTAAATTGCATGTTTACATATGATAATAACTAATCCATTATGATTATTACGAAAATTAATAAATGCAAAAAACTTTTTCATTCAGTAAAGTAAAAGCAAAGACATGATAAGACTTATATAACTGAGCTATTTTTACGACATATAAATTAATTAAATATTTTATACAGGACCCAATATATAGATAGAATATATTTTATACAATATCATTATTCTTTAATCAGCGCAAAATATTGATTTTCAAATTTTAGTTTAAAAAAAAATTGTGTTCGGACTTTCATCTTTAGACAATATCGCATTTAAAGAATTTGCTGTAGGTAGGGCGAATAGTCAATATAAATACTTGCAGTATTTACAAAAACCTATCGACCTAGATGAAAGAATTAGCTCAAAATCAAGAAATAGCACTCACCAAACCCTAGCGTCTGTCCGAAGTTGTGTATGAATTCGTACACTTGCAGGATGTCAGCGAACGCTTGCCCTGGTAGTTTTAATCCAGGGATACGGTTCAAAGTAGGTAGGGGCTTCTGATCCGAAAGAGAGGAGTCTTCTTGAGGTCGTCTGTTTAATTAAAGAAAAACTGTTGATACAGGGTACGTTTGGAAAATGAGTTTTAAACTAAGCTAGATAAAGTCTGTATTTAACCTATTTAGTTGTTACAATTCCACGAATTTTAAACATTTAAATAAAACTACTTTTACCGGAGTAATGATGCGTTTAACATTGATTATTAATATGAAATCCTGACGTTTCGACTTCTTTACAAGATTTGTTATCACAGGACACGGGACAAGTTAACCTTAAGGTAAGGTCATCTTGGTCACCTGTATACGGATTTCACCTGAAAACAACTTTTTTACGGATTTTGCGCATAATTTATTTTATATTTAATCCTGACGTATCGAATCCTTAGAAGAACCTTGATTACAGGATGACTAAGGTAGTGGTTGTCATATATTTTCTATTACCTTCACAATATTTTAATGGGGCACGTGTGCCTAATTGTAAAAATTTTATATAAATCAAATTGTTTTAGCTTACATTTTATTTAGTTATTAGATTCTCACTACGATTAGATTGTATACTACTGAGTCTGCTACCAGTTTGGATATTGGGAGTCCCTTCCGAGAAGGACTGGCGAAAGAAACTCGGGTAGGGGGACCGACCTCCACCTTACTGTTATTAATGCAAAAAGAGCTAACTACATCACTAAGTCTTGCAATGTGTGTCTTTGTAGGTATTAATTTTGATTTGAAAAATAATATATGTATAAATTAAACGCATAATACTTACTAATAATAATTTCAGTCATCTCACACCAATTACAAGACTGAGGCGGCCGCAGCCGATTTGTATCGGTAGATGTTAGGTTTAAAACAAAAGCGGGCCGAGTTCGATCCATTACAACGAGCTACTAAGGTCATTAACACGTTCTCTGCACGTTCATGCATACTTTCCGTTCCTGCGGCACAAAGGTGCAACATATTTATCTCTTTCCCACACTGGACCAAACCGAAGCTATGCCCGTAGCGAGAATTTCACGTTTTTCCTTGCAGCACCACAGAGAAGTTGCATGAGAGATGATTTAGGCCACGTTACGCACTTAACGTGTTAAATAACAGAGAGAATACATGAATAAGTGAGTAACAACCAAGACTCGGAAACAAATACTTATGCTCTTCTCACAAACATATTCCCTACCAGTATTCGGATCCAGATACGTCAGTGCAATACGCAAGATCAGCATAATTGTATCCTTACACATACTGTCATGATTATTTACCTAAGTTCAGCTAAAAGCTCCATTTCTTTCCGTCTCTGCTGCAACTTCTTCTCTTTCACCAGAAGTCTGTCTAAAAGGTTCTGGTGTTTTCTCCGTTCCCGTTCTTCCCATCTCTTTCTTGAGTCCAGTTGTCGAATAAACGTCGTGTGTTGCCGTCGCCTTTCACGCTCCTGTTAGAGCGAGACAAAAGTAATAATAATATTATTTCTTACATTTACATCAATTAGCCTAGCCCAAAGTAAGCACTGTAAGGCTTGTGTTATGGATACTAGGGTAAAGGATAGACATACATATATGATACACAGATGTTATATTTATAGAAATATATATATATACCCACGACTCAGGTTTAAATGCTCGTATTCATCACACAAAAGTTTGCCCATTCCGGGACTCGAACCCAGGACCATCGGTGCGAAATCACTACCGATGTACCAAAATATTGACTCTTTGGAATTTTATAATTAAGAGTATGTCTTTTAAAATCTTTTACTTAATACTTTTCATATGGATCTATATTTATGTAAATGTATTTTAATAAAATCATGATAGTTTTATAGAAATAAAGGGCATTACTAATAATTAACTATATTTAATGAATACTTAATATAAGCAGCGTCAAACCAAACAAATAGAATCAACATGAACCCAAAAACCAACTACAGACCACCACCCATTAGTAATCCTAAACATATCAAACAAATTACCTCCGTGATATATTTTTGCTGCGGTCGCCATGTGGCAATCCATAGGAACAGAAAAGAAAACAAAAATGTAGTCACAACACACACACTTATTCGCATCAAACTTCATAGATAGTTATGCACATTGCACCTGGCTCTAGCACTATAACATCTTGTTAAACATATATCTCCATGGGCGGTCAGGCCCCGGCTCTATGATGCCTACGTCATGTTAATCGCGGAGCTTCGTAGGCGGGCGACGCTAACGCAGCGCTTTGGTTGTTTAGTCTAGAGTCCGGCGACGAGCTTCCGAGATAAGAACCGTAGCTCTAAGATTTTGTAATAGAATTAAGTTAGTTCTCATTAAAGCATCGAGCTGAACGGACTCCTTGTTCTTTTTAAAAACCTTCGGTCGCATCCTCGAGATTTAACTGGCGCAGCCGGTAGGATTGCCGGCTTTTACCGAACGCGTTCGCGGAAGTAAACCTAAAATTGTTAATTTCCGCACAGTTTTCGCGATTAGTAAGCTGCACGTTCTAACGCGCGAAAAGGCAATCCACGAACCAAATAAATAAGTGAACCTCCGCGGCCGAAAGTTTTTGTGTACGAGATCAGCTTTACGGGAAGGCATGGTGATGAGCAGACTGTAAGTAGACCTTTTTACCTTCCTGTCTTTTCCTGCCATTTCCCGTGGTTGTTAGCGTATGACTAAATATTTAATTAATAACTTTTATAAAAAATCATTGAAGGTTATTTGACTTCTGCATAAAGTAAGTTAACTTAGTTTAAACGTTTAATTATTAAGTGAAAATTGTTTAACACAACAAATAAGTAATATTGATAATAGCAGTATTTTTATAATTAGTATATTACTCGTAATTAATTTTATATCAATATTTTAAATATCATATTATAACAATGTCACAAAATAGCGATAAGCCGGTCACATCTACTGTTCAAATGATTCCAAAAGATCTCTTAGATTTGATCCCAAGATTTGACGGTGATCAAAACATATTAAACCTGTTTATAAAAAAATGTGAATATATTATAAGAAATTTTAACGGGCCAGCTAGCCACGTACAAGAGACATACGTCTTCCATTGTTTAACTAGTAGACTCAGTGGTAGAGCAGCGGCTCTACTTAGTGAACGCGATGATATTACCACGTGGGAACAGTTGAGAGCTCTTTTCACACAACATTTCGGTGACCCTAGATCCGAAGAATGCATAGCTATAGAATTAGAAAATTTAAAAATAAAATTAGGTGAAAGCTATCCACAATTCTGTAACAGAATCCAGCAAACACGTAGCGCCCTCTGCTCGAAGGTGAACTTACTTGCCGATACAAACATAAAAACCGCAAAAATGATAATTTACAATAATATGTGCCTAAATGTGTTTTTGTACAACTTACCCGAGGACTTTATTAGAATAGTGAGGCTGAAACAATGCACATCATTAGAGAGTGCACTTAGCATTATCATGGAAGAAGTTAACTTCCAATTTCAATATAATTCGAAAAACAAAAATAAATCAAATACGGTAAAAACACCTCAATATACGTTTACGCCGAACCATGCAAACAATGACGGGTTTAGAGCTCAACAGATATTTAAACCGAATTTCTTTCCAAATAACCAACAGTTTAGACCCGCGATTCCGTATCAGATGCCAAGTAATTATAGACCTGGATTCAAATTTGGAATTCCTAACCAAGGATCTCCCAGACCTGGATTCACCCAGGCTCCTGGCAATTTTAACTTTGGCATACCTAATCATAGAGGTTTTACCAACGTAGGAAATCCACAAAACAATTTCAAGTTCGGTATTCCATACTCAGCGCAACAAAGCCAGTTTAGACCGCAATATACCAACCCACAGCATCAACCAAACCCGCAATTTAAATTTGGAATGCCATTAGCAAATCAACAATTTAAATTTGGTATACCACCGCAAAATCCAGTACAGCGTAATTTACCTCATTTCCAGGAAAGCGATGTTTCCATGCGTACGGTCCGTCCCCTTAAACAAAACATGCTCACACACGTAGCTAATGAGGAAAGTAACGACTTATTTTACTCATACGACAATAACGACTTAGAATACCCAGGGCCACAACGCCAAGAGTGCCCAGTAGATTATGACAACTATCCTCATTCGCAAAATTATTATAATGAAGGCAATTATCAAACCTCATATGACGATTTTTATGAAGAAAACACTGAACCCACGGTAAACGAATCCGAAACTCCAGAAAGCAATGTAAATTTTCATTTATCGGCCTCCAAGACCAACCACCAGAAATGATAAATTTAAATTACAACGGAATAAATAAATTACCGCACATTTACTTACCTGAAATCGATGCCAGTTTTATGATTGATACTGGAAGCACGAGAAGTAGATCAGTATTTCTCAAATTATAAATTTTACGAACCATTTGAGGTTATCAGCACTCACGCACGAAGTTTACATAACGAAATAATTTACATTCCTTTATTCAAAACATTTAAAAGTAATACTAAACACAAATTTTATATCTACGACGTTGATATGCGATATGACGGATTAATTGGTTCCGATTTACTGAAAATCCTAGATGCCAATATCGATATGAAAAGGTTAGTGTTATGCACAAAAAATACAAATATACCAATAATGTACAGTCCTCCATTTGAAATCACGCTAGAACCCCGTAGTGAAACGCGAGTTAAAATACCTACAGATTTTAGCAATGGTGAAGCAATTCTTGATTTTAAAAACTATGGAAATGGGATTCGCATGCCTAGTGCTATAGTGACATGTATAGATTCGTTTAAAACCACCATCATACAAAACACTTCCGACAACAGAGCGACTTTGACCTTTACTGCACCTTTAACTGCAACAAAATTTTGCGAAAAAACTAGTTTAAAATCTTTCACAATTAATGATCAAGTTAATCAATGCGATATTGACGAATTATTAAAAGAAAATTTAAGTAAATTACGATTAGAACACACAAATTCCGAGGAACGCGAAGCCCTACAAAAACTGTGTTTTGACTATAGAGATATCTTTTATTGTGATAAACTCCCACTTACCTTCAGTAATCAGGTTAAACACCAGATAAGGACCAAAAACGAGGACCCAATATATATACGACCATATAGACTTCCTCCAATGCAAAATGCGGAAGTACAACAACAAACCGATAAACTTTTAAAAGACAATGTCATACAGGAGTCTTTCTCACCTTGGAGTGCACCCGTGCATCTGGTGCCTAAAAAGATGGACGCGTCCGGCCAGTTTAAATATCGAATGGTTATAGACTACAGACGCCTAAATGACTTGACAATGGACGACAAATATCCCCTGCCCAATATAAATGATATATTCGACAAGTTAGGTAAATCAACATATTTTAGCACACTTGACCTTGCAAGTGGCTACCACCAGATTGAGGTTGAGGAACAGGACAGAGCCAAAACAGCCTTTTCTACACCATCGGGTCATTATGAGTTCACCCGCATGCCGTTCGGACTCAAAACCGCACCGGCAACATTCCAGCGGGCAATGGATAATGTGTTGAGGGGTCTGCAGGGAATCCATTGTCTTGTTTATTTAGATGACATTATTATATATTCAAGTAGTTTACAGGAACACATAGGAAAACTTAGAAAAGTCTTCGACCGACTTAGGGAAACTAATTTAAAAATAACTCTAGATAAATGTGAGTTCCTCCGAACGGAAGTTCTTTATCTTGGACACACGATCACGAAAAACGGGTTGAAACCAAATAATGACAAAATTAAAGCCGTCCTCGATTTCCCACTTCCTCGTTCACCTACAGAAATTAAGAGTTTTCTCGGTTTGGTCGGATACTACCGAAAATTCATAAAGGATTTTTCAAAGATTACCCAACCATTAACGCAATGCCTGAAAAAGAAAAATAAATTAGAAATAACCTCAGCTTATGTAAATGCATTCGAAAAATGTAAAGAGTTACTGGTAAATGCCCCGATACTCCAATTCCCTGACTTTAATAACCCATTCATATTGACCACAGACGCGTCTAATTACGCCTTAGGCGCCGTCCTTTCTCAAGGGTCTGTAGGTAATGATAAACCTATCGCGTACGCAAGTCGAACGTTAAATGACGCGGAAACACGTTACAGTACCACAGAAAAAGAGCTTTTAGCAGTAGTGTGGGCTGTCAAACAATTTCGCCCTTACTTGTATGGGCGGAAATTCACGATATATACGGACCACCGACCATTAGCTTGGTTGAATTCACTAAAAGAACCCGGAAGTAAACTTACTAGATGGAAATTACGATTGTCGGAATTTAATTTCGAAGTCATTTACAAGAGTGGCAAAAATAATACCAATGCAGACGCTCTTTCACGTATCAAATTAAATATACTTACCAGCAAAAATGATAATGCTTCCTTGGAGGGTAATGTCGGAGATACTGAGAGATCCAATAGCCCAATAACAATATCAGATTCATCAGAGACCTCGAATATCCCCTCATTGCCTGCCGAAGAAACAACCTACCCAACGCGCTCACCCTCATCTAGTACCGTCACTGCTTGCTCATTACCTGAAACAATTCATTCTGCCGACGATATTGATACGAGTGGTATCCCAATCTTAGACGAAGCCGTAGACACAAAACCGAACCAAATTCTTGTTTTTACCTGGAACAGAAACCAAACATTAGTTAAAGATTTATCACGAGACAAGCAAAAAGTTCTAGAAGTCCACCTCCCTGTAGACAATCCCGAGCTAGTGAAGAAATTCCTCCTGGAATATATAAAACCTAAAATTAAAATTTTCTTTTATTTCGAGGACAAAACACATCGTATTCAATTTACAGAAGCTGTTATAAAATTGTTTAAAAAGGACACCGTAAAATGTTACGAATGTACTAAAAGAGTTATCTATTTAGAAGATGAAAACGAACAGCGCACTGTTATTCTTAATTATCATCACGGTAAAACATCTCACCGCGGTATCAAAGAAACTCTTATGAAACTGAAGCGTAATTACTTTTGGAAAAACATGGACATAACAGTCGCCT
The DNA here is from genome assembly GCA_927399485.1 of Calamotropha paludella. Taxonomy (NCBI): domain Eukaryota; kingdom Metazoa; phylum Arthropoda; class Insecta; order Lepidoptera; family Crambidae; genus Calamotropha; species Calamotropha paludella. Next base: position 6,319,297 of record OV656830.1, on the reverse strand, counting down.
CCATTATAAACTCATGTGAAACTTGTAAAACACAAAAATATGACCGTAAGCCCATTAAACCCGAATTACAGCTGACCCAAACTCAGAAAAGACCATTTGCCGAAATCTTTATGGACTTGTTTTCCATAGAGGGAAAATACTTTCTCACCATAATCGATGCATTTAGCAAGCTAGGTCAGGCTTTTGAGTTATCCAACCGCTCCACACCTGAAGTAGTCCGAGCATTAATCAAATTCTTTTCAATTTATGGTGTACCCAACGGGATCAGTGCTGACTCCGGTACCGAATTCAATAACACGTTATTGAAGGAAACTTTACAATTCTATAAAATCAATCTTCACATTGGCACTCCACATAACCCCAACTCTATGGGCCTGATAGAGCGTTTCCACTCAACCATTTTAGAAATATACCGTATAGCTAAATACGAGCACAAAATAACGGACGCTGCTAACGTAATGACATACGCGATCATGTCCTACAACCAAACTATTCATTCGGCAACAGGCCTTACGCCCTTCGAAGTTGTCTTTGGTCACACAGACTTGAACAGTACTTTTGATCTTGAATTTAATAAACATTACACGCAACAGTTGATAGCTGATCACGTAAAGCGTACAAAATACCTTTATAACTACCTAACGGATAAATTAGTTAGTAATAAAGAGCACATAGTTAAAAAACGTGGTGGCGAAACTTCGTTTAACGTACAAACGGGGGATACTATATTTGTAAAGGGTGTAAACGTTAGGAGAAGCAAGGAAAAGCCACGCTTCCACAAAGCACAAGCTACGGGTGATATAACCAGAAACACTTGTCCTATTACACTTAGAAATCGCGAAACAAAAGTACCTATTAAGGATATAAAACGACCTTCACAGGTGCCTCGCGCTTATTGCGCTGACAATCGGGACCCACGCCCTTCAACTTCAAAGGATTGATAAAAATCCTGGAGTGCTGCTGGTGAAGCAGGGTCAAGCTAGCGTAAGTTATGATAAGTGGATTATTATTAAGGTTTTAAATTTAAGTATCATACAAGAGGAATTAGAACTTAATATAAATAGATACGCGAACCTGAATCAACATGTGAAAATAAATAACAAAATTTCTAATTTCCAGTTACTGAACATTAAGTTACAGACAGACTATGTAATGAATTTTACTATTCAAAAATTTAAACAATTACTTCCATCTGCCAGAATAAAACGCGGTCTTCTAAACCCTCTTGGATCTATTGTTAAACTGATTACAGGAAACCTCGACTATGAGGATGCCAACAGGTATGAAATACTAATTAGTTCATTAAAATCACGTCAGGATACGTTAACAAAAAAGGTGACCCTGATAGCTAAAATGTCTGAAAATTTGGTAAAAATAACTAACGCTACAAATAACAATTTCATTCATATAGACAAAGAGTTATGGGAACTAAGAAAACTAATCAATCAAACGAAAGCTAACATAACTATACATAACTACATTAACATTTATAATCTATTTTTACATAATTTTCAGTTAATATACAGTCATATAGACGAAATTGAGACCATTATTACGTTTAGCAAGTTAAAAACTCTACATCAGTCTCTTTTTAATCCTGACGATTTAGTAAAATTGTTACTAGAAATAGAAAAATCTCACAAACTTGTATTTCCAGTAAGTTATGATAACTTAGTTAAAATAGAACATTGTATAGAGTTAAAAGCTTATTCAACGGGAAGTCAAATAACTTTTATTTTAGATATTCCACTGATTAAGGATCAGATATATATATATTATAAAGCCATACCTATCCCTATAACCGATTCCAATAACCTAACTAAAATAATCATTCCTAAATATCCATACCTCCTGGTAAAAGGTCCAGATATGGTCTCGCTCTCCCAGCCATGCGACGAGCTCCACGATGCGGCGTATTTATGTCATGAAGATGAGTCGCAGATGCTTCTAGAAGATACCTGTATAACCGCACTTATGAAATTTTCACATAACATCAGTTCCTGCAACCCAATAATAGTAAAAATCGACACGATAAAAGTAGAGCCAATAGGAAAACATAGATGGATTATTTACACCAAAGTTGAAAACACATTTACGAAAACCTGTAACAATGATATAACGAAAGAAAACATAAAAGGAACTTACCTTCTTACTCTTGATGACCGCTGTGACATGAAAATCGGTAGATTCACCCTGAAGTCTCGTCACTTCACGGAAAACAAGGAAAGCTTCTCAAAATTGCCCATTATCAACCTTCCGGAAATACCAGACGTGGAACCACAACTACATCGAGAGCCTATCCAACTGGACACCAGCGAACTGTCGAATCTCCAGAATTTAAACAACTTATTAAAAATTAGTGAAAATACAGTGGAAAATAATAGTGAAAAGGCCATTAACGTGAACAGTGTTAGCATAGCTATGATAATATTATATGTAATTCTAGTTTTAATCATTTGTTTTTTCGTATTATATAAATATAATCTTTTAAAAATATTCCTTAATCGAAATAATCAGAGCGATTTACATCCCTCCGATAATTTCGAATCTAAGGGGGGAAGAGTTATGCACATTGCACCTGGCTCTAGCACTATAACATCTTGTTAAACATATATCTCCATGGGCGGTCAGGCCCCGGCTCTATGATGCCTACGTCATGTTAATCGCGGAGCTTCGTAGGCGGGCGACGCTAACGCAGCGCTTTGGTTGTTTAGTCTAGAGTCCGGCGACGAGCTTCCGTCGTAGAGATAAGAACCGTAGCTCTAAGATTTTGTAATAGAATTAAGTTAGTTCTCATTAAAGCATCGAGCTGAACGGACTCCTTGTTCTTTTTAAAAACCTTCGGTCGCATCCTCGAGATTTAACTAGATTGATTTGAACACAAACAAACAATTTCAAATGGCCAATCGCCTTGTCAGATGATTTCAAAAACGACACATTAGTGGAGTTTCTGGGGCTTTTGACCTCAGACTTTTGTTACAGTGAATGAATTGAAACGGTCAAGGGGGGGTTTTCTTTTTTATACTATGAAGAGTAAAGTTTACCCAATTTTTTTTGGTGCTTTTTGTTTTTTTTTTTTTAACAAAAACTAACAAAAATCATTACTTGAGCATGTAATTTTATTTGAAATATTTTTTTTTCGTATCTATTCGTTGAATAATACCTAAATAGACATAAAATAATATTTTTCTAAAATGTTGGAGCGTTTTAACGGTCATAACGACCTAGGGCATGTAGTAGAACGTGGAGAGGGGAGAACGGCGTTCTGTTTTTTATTTGTTCATTTGGTAAGTAATCTCATTAAAAATTTGCAGTTTATTATATTATTATGATCATGATGGTTATAATATGACCATAATGATTATTAGATAATAAATTAAATAATAAGTACATAGACAATTAAAGATTAAGTCAAGTAAAAGAAATAAAATGTAATAAATAAATTATTTAATGTATTCAATTGTTTTCAATCGTTTTCTAACAATGGGTGAATCAAGGACCAATATTAATACTAATGAGCACAGCTGCATTATCTGTGAAAAATTGCGTTCATCTTCCGAAACCAATTCAGATGTAGGTGTTATCAAAAAAAAATTTAAAAAAAAACGTTACGAGCTGCTTCAAGCGTACGAAAGGATGGCTTGTTGCCTTATCTTCAAACCGACTTCATTAACGCTCATACAGGTTGTCGCCAAAAATATATTCATAAAAATATATTGAAACATATAAGAAGAGGCCCAGTGAAACTCCATTTTCGCCTCCGAAAAAGAAACTTCGAAGTAGCACTGATTTTTCGAGCTTTGAGTGGGAAAAAAACTGTTTCATCTGTGGCCAAGAAGCTAATAAAGGAAAAGAAGCAAAATTAAATAAAAAGCGACGAAGACAAATCTCTTATATTATTACTCCAACTTTAAGTGACTCTATTGTAAACTTTATAGCTGTACAGAAAAATGAATATAATCGAGAAATTCATAAACGAATTTCTGGTATAGCAGATTTACAAACACTCCAAGCAAATATCATGCTGATTGTTATAATTCTCTTAAGAATTCCATTCATCTGAGCTCTGCTAAGAAGAAAGTTGGTTTTAGGATTTCGATGATAGATGCAGCAATGGAGCAAATATACAAGTATATAGAGGAGAATGACGACTGCCAATTTTCTATGCAAGAGTTAAAAAATACCATCACCTCACTGCATACTCCGGATAAAAAAACTATTAGAAAACGACTAATAGACCGCTATTGTTGTATCAAGTAAATTTGGAGCGAATACTATTATATGTTTTAAAAAAACTAATCATAGTGTATTGAAAGAAATTTGGAACAAACCACAAAATAATAGTCAAGCAGAACAGCAGTTACATATATTGAAAGCAGCTAGTGAGATTATTAGGAGGGATATAAGAGGTCAACTTTGAAAATTGGGTCTGGAATTATTTTAATAAAATGTTTATCCCAGTAACAATGAATCAATCACCAGCTCCAGATAATTTATTACAAATGTTGTTTTGTAGCTGCAAAAAGTGTTGTCTAATTTCGAAAGAGTGGCTTATACTGCAGTGTAGCATGTCCACAGTGCAGCGAAAATACTTGTTTTAATACTTCACCAATCATTGAAATAAGTTAAGTTGAAGAAAATACTTAAATAGACAAATATGTAAATTGTTTAAATAAACAAATGAATTGTTGACAATTTTTTTTTCTTATATGTTCCTTCATTTACTTTTTTCTAATTACCATCTCCGTATGCATATATAAATTAACTTAATTTTGGTGTAAAAAAAATGTTCTACAGCCTAATATTATGAGGTGTTGTATCATTTAAACTATCAAATTTATAATTATTTAATTATTTTTTTTTTAAATCGAGATCACAATTTTTTAATAGGTAAACTTTTTTGTATATATTATAAGCTAAACATTCCACTTTAAATTATAAAATTTCATTCACTGTAACGGAAATCCGAGGTTTTCATGTTTTTATCGCCCCAGGCACTCCACTACATACATTTATATTAAAGAAATAACAAAGCAAAATAGGCTTATCTTTTACATATCATGGATTATTGGAAACGGTTGTGGGCAGCGATCTACGGCTATCTTCAGTTCAATCTTAAAGTTTGGTGCGAACAATAAATCTTATACATATGACATAAAACAATCTATAAAAGCTAATAGGGCAAAATGTTAAGATAGCAGCACCGTTTCAGCAATTTACTTCGATTAAAATATTCAAAAAGGAGCTGACAATTAAAGCGATAACAAATTTTACCCTATTAACATATCAAATATATGGTTTATTCCATTATTAGTAGCAGTAGACATTTTTTAAAGGAAACTTTGTTGCAATATACGTAAGACCTAATAACGGTTCTAAAAAATGGTATATTACTATAGGCTGCATATTATGATGAATGCTGAGGCTGAATATCCCTAAGTGAAAAGTAAACAATTTAATATGCCTGTAAAATTTGTATTTGGGTCGTTCTACTTTTCTACCGACAATGGTCTGTCCTTCGTCTTATTATGGCATCTCGTTGGAGTATTGATATTTACGGTTTTTTAATTCGGTTTGAATAAACATCCATATTTTTCTTATGTATTAATATTATGTAATTTTTCATTTTCTCCAACCAACATATTTTTTCGTTTGTTTTCCGTAGAATGCCGTGACAGAGTGGTAAACCGAAATGTGGTCTCCACAGAAAAAGGCCACTTTGTCACATTAAAAAAAAAAAACCAACATTAAAAAAGAATTAATATTTGCCGCAAAGGAAACTTTAATTAGTCCTAATGACAACACAGATGCAATTTCTTTTAAATTCCATACAGAAACCACAATTGTGGATAGTTCAAAAACCAAAAACCAGAAAAATTTCGTTTCACTGTCGGTAGAAAAGAAGAACGACCCATTTATATCTATTGACATAATATAAAAACTATTGATTAGTTCTATTTTACAAAAATCACAAGATAATATTTTCAATATAGCTTCAAAGAAATTAAGCGTTTGCATTAAAAAAATGCAATTCGTCTATGGTTATTTCTTTTAAGTCTTATTTTAAATTACTGATATTATAAATAAATACTTATCTACATTAACGCAACAAAGCTGAAGAGTTTGTTTGTTAGAACTCGTTAATCTTTGTAATTGCAAATCGGATTGAAAAAAAACCTTTTTTCATCTGATAACTCAATTGTTGGGGAAAATAAAAGGCTAATAAACATGATACTAATACCCCTATAATCCGAGTAATTACTGAGCATTACCGAGAAAAACCGAAATGTTATTATGACATTATTCCCAATTCTACACGGACGACTTCGGTAAGTTATAAGTCTGTACAGATGAGAATCAATTTTTAAGAGTCAATTAATCTTATAAACACTTCAGAACGGAACGAACCATATACTTGATCTTACGAAGTTTTATAATTTAATTGGTATATTAATCACACACAAACTTGAATTAATATTATAATATTAAGTATAGAAAAACATTATTAATCAAAACACAAAAATTAATCAATCATGCCCCTCTCAAATAAAACATAAGCAAGCTAACCTGTTCCTTTAGAAGCATTGCCTGTTGTCTCTTTATTTCTCTTTCCTGGAACAAAATATATAACTTAATACCTCATTTAATGGAATTCAAATCTTTAACCGTAAAGCAAAAATTAAAATAAGGTCGGCTTAGAAAGAAAAAATTTGCGGCAACCGTCAGTCGGCTACATCATAATATTGCGTTTACGTGATAGCGTCATAATGTCCCCACTAATGGGTAAGCCCGTACCTGTGTGGCCTTACCGAAATGTAATAGGGGGCAGTTGTCTCCCTCCGAAATTATATTTGCCCATGCATAGTATTTTCCTGTTATTGCATTTTGTTTGTCAGCAAAATTATGTCAGACAACTAATAACAATAATTTACTGCAATAAATTAATTCTGATTTATAAAAATCGTAATAATTATAATTCGTTCATTTTCCAGGTTATCGTAAAATACAAGTTTTATACATAATACAATAACAACAATACGACCTACCGAATTAGATGAAGTGCAAATATTTTAAGTTAGATTTACGCCGATTTGCGAATCTTAATTTTGCAATTATATTCATAGTATTATTAATCACTAGATGGCATCAGTAGTCGCCTGAATCGCGCTATCTTTGTAGTTCAAGAAAATTATTAGGTCCTTTTTTTACATTATTAAATTATTACCCAAATTAGAACAAGTTTATTTGGTTTAAACGGAAAAACAAAATTTGGGAACCAAAATTTACTTCCGAAAAAATTCGAAACCTGGTAGTTAATACCTCGATAATAATCAATAAATAGTCAATTGGCATTAATTGGACTCCATAAACTACCTCTAATTAAAGAAAATAATAAGATTATCAAATGCTTGTACTCTTAAAGCAGCACTTTCTATTCCATCGTGTAGAAAACTTAGGAAGAACACCGGCTACTAGCAACTACAAATGAATACAGTCTGCGTAAAATATTACTATGGAATTTTGTATGACCGCCCCTAGCGGTAACTAGCAGAAACTACGAATCTTCATAGAAATCTGTAACGCTCAATAGCGAGTATCGAATGCGTGAATTCGCAATAGAATCTCAGATCTTACGTAAAACATCTATGCATTTATTCCTAGTACGACAATCGAGCTTTTAAGTCGAAATATTTCTACCGCGAACCAGGATTGTTGAAGGCTATATGTGGTCCAAACAATAAAATTGCGAACAAAACAGTGTTGAACTTTGAATAAATTCAGCTGTACCCCATAGACAAACCTGTTGTCTCTTCGCCTGATCCTCAATCTTCTGCTTCTCTATTTCTTCCTGCTTTTTTCTCTTAGCCTTCATTTACAATCCGACAACATCGAAAGCGGTACAGCAAATTATAATCATAACAGCGAACATGAAACAAAATTAGCAAAATTAAAAAAAAAACAACAAAATTAAAATGTCGGTTGTTAATTACATAGGACAATGCACTCGATTTTCATTTAATTCATTTGCATCGAATTCGAATTAAACAGCAAATACAGTTGGCTTTAGTTCTCTTCAATCATAGATAACTTATTATTATTATTATTACATATCTTATATTTATTTAAATTAGCCTAGCCCATAGTAGGTACTCTGAGGTTCGCGATATGTATACTAAGGTAACAAGTTTTATATTCGTGGATATAATATTTATGACTCGGGTACAAAAGCTAACATACAAAATATATGTTCCTACTAGGACTCAAACCAGTGCCATTAAGAATACAGAGTTATTCCCGATTGACCAAACCGGTCGTTACTCATATAATTCTAGTAAGCACAAATGGCAAAACAATAGCGATAATGACTATTTTATCGCGCTAGATGGCTGCACTTCTCAGCTGAACTTTGCCAAACTGTCATTGTGGTCCGTAAGTGAGCTTTGTAACATTGTATTATAGTCCTTTTTAAATAATGTAACAAAATCCCAATTGTGCAGTTAGTTGCTAAAATATTTCTGAGAAAATTACAAAAACAAAATCTATGGAAAATAGCTCTTAGAAAAAAAAAACTGCAGATTTCTAACGCACAATCAACAGGTATATTTTTTTATTCTAGCAACACAACCAACACGCTTTCACATGCTGTCATAGCTTTTGGATTTTCACGTATCAATATTTTAACTTTATTTAAATTGTGTTAAAAATATAAAAAATACAGTCCTTAACTTTTAGTGCCTTATTCCAAAAAGTGTTGCTGTTATTAAAATTATACTTATCGTTACTACATACATACATACATACCTAGAAACGAATTCTACGAGCTTGATTTACGTGAAAAATGAAGAAACTTTTATTCTAAGAAGATTTCCCTAAAACTTAATTTGAAGGTGTTATCATCGATTTAAAAATGAGACGGCTCCAGTGGCTAGCGCCACAAGCAAAAGAAAGTGATGGCACGCCAGACGTGCCATCCGCAACGAACCGGTTAATCACATTGTCGTCTTATAAGAACATTTTAAATAAAAAAGAAACAATAATTTGATTTTGAAAAGTAAAAGTAAATTACAATCGAGTTCACAGTCAGTTAAATAGTTACCCAAAACGCAAAAAGCATATAAAATATTGTTAAAGCAAACACATTGTAACATTAAATTTATATAAGGAAAGAGACATGCTATTATTCGTAAAATAAAAAGTAGGTAGTTATAGAATAAATATAATTATTTTAAAAAATAATCTTAATACCATCACCTAATAAACATTGTTATGAAACCATGCTTTTAAGGCCCGATTTGTGGTGTTTAAGCCAATAAATTGTAGCATTATTTCCTCGACATTTTACAATTAGCAACTAATAATGCTTTTCACAAATACTGCAATGTAAGTTTGTGGTTATTACAGAGTTAAATAGAAAATGGTAACCTCTGTAAAACCGACTGTTTCTTTTATCGAATTTCATTGCTTGAAACAGAATAAAAATAGCTATTCGTGAACAATTTTCGTTTTTGATGTGTCATTATATTATTCTGATAAATCATAGTATACTTGTTTTTCTTTTACTAACTAATAGCTTCTGTAGTTCATTCTCATTTTTTTTAGTAGTAGTCGTCCCATTTCCAATGTCTTTAATTTAACATTGTTAAAAATTTCGTCGTTATGTTCGTATATTGCGTATAGTTTTAAAATTAATAATCGTTCTAGTTCGAAGAAATCATTATTATAAATGCTTCTGGTAATTTAATCTTCTGACCTAGGTGTCTATAATAAAATGTCGTAATGTGAGTTCAGATTCTGATTCTTAAAAGAGATAAAAGCAATATATCATTCTCCGGTGTGTGAAAGTTTAGTGCTACCAACCCAGATATGCAAGTTAGTGTTTTACAGAGTTTTTTTTACTAAGTTAGTCTTATTAGTATCATAATAATCCGAAATGTTAGTTATCGATAAGTCTTGACGTACCAGTCCTAATGCATCCTTACTGCCGAACGGATGTACCGATATCGATAGGGCCCCATCTTTACCGATATTAAAAGTGCCTTCGCTAATTTTTTTTGTTATAATATCAGTAAGTATATTATCGTCATCTTCGCTCAAATCAATCACTTCTTTCAATACAGATTTCGGACCATCTTTGGGCATTAACGATAAGTTTTGTGACATAAACTCATTTTTTGCGTTTAAATATTTTTGTTCGATAGCTTTCGCGTCTTCAGTCTTTTTTGTCGGTAATTTAGACCAATCGCAGCCGTTTATGAACTCTGTTATACGGGAATAGGACTCAATAAGTTTTTCCAAATTATTCTCTTTGTCCGGGGCTCTAAGTCGTTTTTCGTTAGCCTTCATCAGTGAGAAATCAAAGTATTTGTTGTCTTTAGACCTCTTTGGGAGGTCAAAAGCTGCTTTCTCGGCAAAATCTTTCATTTTATCTAAAGCGTTATATTCTTCTTCTTTCCAATTGTTATCAAAGTTAATTGTTTTTATAGGAGAATTTTGGGTATCTTTTCCTGAAACTGGTATCAATGACAGACTGATTGGTGGCATTGTCCGCTCTTTACTTGTCTTAGTGGCGGGGCCCATGATTATATCTGGTATCTTCCATTCGTTATCCGTACAAGATTTCGGTATTGAAGGCAGCGGCTCGATGGTGAGCTGAGTTCGGTTCTTGTTGATATGCTGTTTCGGATTACGATGTTCGTTAGTCTTTTTTTCGGTATCATTTTCGATATTTATTATCAATTGGATTTTTGACAACATTGTCAATGACCCTTCTCTTTTTGTGTTAGATCTCGTAACCCAGGAAGATAAGTATACATTAACATACATATATAAGTATAAAAAGAATATAAAATATACTATATTGAACTAATACACACAACTACCAACTATAAAGCTAGTATCTCAACGCTCTACGTAAAAGCAAAAAGTACCCAATTTTGATACCCATTTTATAAAGGACCTTTTAGCTTTTTACGAGAAATAAAAAGAAGTATAATCTACAATTCATATGTATGTGAGCACAATGTTGCCAAGCGTCAAATTGATAATAAAAAAAAAAACAAACACAAGCATATGATTTTACAAACATAAAAATATAAGTGAAACACATTCCCATATAACAGAATTGATAACATGAAAAATAATTTATAAAAGCACATTACAATTATAATAATTAGCCAAATTATCATGTAATACCAAAATAAATAAAAAAAAATTTTAAATCTTTTTAATTAATTTTACTACAAGACATGAAACATATTGTAATGACACAGCTAGTATAAGAATTAGGGTTTGTTACAAAACGGCAACTGCTCTACTAATTTTTAGGAAAAAATAGAAATAAGTATGATAATTTATTCGTCTATTTACGTTTTCATACGTCTATGCTAACCTGACATTGTTAAAATTTTGCAAATAAGTTATATCAACAGCGCTATTTCATTTACTTTTGGAATAGCTGTTTCAAAATCTAAACATGTTTATAGATTATACACTATTTACTTTTTAATCCTTTCTAATAGATCTATTTTGGGGCCTCCATCATTCTAATTTATATATAAAACTGTGATACGGGAATATGAATCGAATGTGAACACAACAAAACCCCAGTCTACATAAAGATTATATTCCAAGACACAAAAAACCCCATACAAAGTTCCCTTGACTAAAAAACGACTAAGCTTGAATAATATTGAGTATTAAAATATAATATGAAACCGTTCTTATTGTTTGCAGCTCTTCTTCCTTACAAATGTATTGATAATTTATGCAGTGATTTTACTAGTCATTTCGATCACAAAAGTGTTAAGAAATCAAGTTGTTTGACTTGACAACAATCATCAATTAGAACAGAAGGCTTGTAGACTTCATTGCCTCATTTATAACTAATTATTTCTCTCTATATGTAAATAAGGTTCAAAATCAGATTTTTTTAAGTTTGCTAATGTCAGAACTGTACGTCATTGAAACGTGTTATATTAATTTCATTGCATTTCTGAACATAAATAAATAACCACCTTCACATTTTGTCTAGTTTTGACCTTAGATCTCAGCAGTAAAAAGTATTAGCCGCCAAAAAGATTAAATGCCAAAAAGGCACTAAGGTCTATAGGGGCAAGAGGCAAGAGTTTGGGAAATTTGGGAATTATATGAGTAATGCTTGCTTTAGTCGCTTCTTAGTCAATAGATGACAGAATGTTTGTACAATTTGTACCTCTAACAGCTGTTGGGATCTTGCCTCTTTTTCCCGCTTCACCAACTCAGCCTTTTCATTTCTTTCTAGCTCTCTGACTAGGCGGGCCTGTTGGAAAGATTTATTTTTTTATTAGAGAGGTTTCCAAATTTTTTGATAATTTTTTATTTACTCATATGTTGTTTAGAATTATTAAATGGGAAAAAATTGTAGAAAGGTTTTCCGGATAAATATTCAAAGCTATAAAGACTCTTTCGTTTTTTTTTTGCTATTTGTGTAATAAATATTCACAAATAACACTTTTTGTAGGCATGGATGGCTTCCCAAAGATAATAAAAACCTACTTTTATCATTATTTTTGGTGTTTACCTATTAAAACAATAGTAAAAGAGTAAAAAATGGCAACTCAAATAAAATAACAAACTGAGAAAACTGTTAATGTTACTAATATTTATAAGCAAATTCTTTCTAATTCTAGACTAGACTTTTTGCAAAGTATACTACTAAGATAAAGACATAACATCTAATAAAAAGACAAAAGACAGCTTTATTATACATTAAAGAGTTACATTCATTACGGGCTCACTCAGTTATTATTATTAAACTCAACTTTCTTATAAAGAGCGTAAGTGAAAAAGGGCCTATATGTATTATAACTGTCTCCAACTAAGTACCTTTTATTTATTTATTCGTAATATTTCAATACAAGTACGATCCATTTCAAAGGTCAAACTCTTGGAGGATGAATTCTTGACATTGATGGATAAAGGTCCAGATCAGGTTCGTATCGGCATTGGTTAATTGCTTAAGGGTTTTTGCATCTATCAATAAATAAGCTTGGTAGTATCTAAAATTTAAATTCCAAGCTCATTAATTAAACAAGCGTAATGTTTTATTTAAACATTAAAATAGTTTATTCATCCCCTTGAAGTCCGTTAGCATCTATAATTTATTCCTTGAGTCGAACTAAGGTACAGAAAACTCGCAGCTCATTTGTTATAATACGCATCATCGAACGAAGAAGGTCTATTTTCGACCATATTAGAACGCATTAAGAACTAAGAACTTTTTTGGTGGAATAGACTATACGAGTATCACAGATTTTCGCATTTCAATTCAATGTCGATAAATCGGTCTCGAAATCTACTTCCAGGGAATAAACTATATAGTTACGACACATTTAACCGATTCGTTGCTACATACAATTACCAAAAAAGAAGGCTAAGAGCTTGATTTACGTGAAAAATGAAGATAGTTATATTCTAGGTAGATTTCCCTAAAACTTAATTAGAAGGGGTTATCATCGATTTAAAATACTAGATTTAAAAAATCTAAAAATCCCCCGTTTTTCAATGTCCTAAAAAGAATAAAATAACCCTGCGGGGCAAAGCGAGGGGCCACTCAAAACGTGGGGGCGCATATTACTAAGAGGAGATTTTAAAGAGATGAATGACATGCATTGATGCCGATTATTGTAAAGATGCGCCCCCACGTTTTGAGTGGCCCCTCGCTTTGCCCCGCAGGGTTATTTTATTCTTTTTAGGACATTGAAAAACGTGGGATTTTTAGATTTTTTAAATCTAGTATAATTATTTTATTCTTTTTAATTATTAACTCAACGAAGTAACCATGTGTTACGCAACAATCGGATAAGCCCCATACAAAAGTGAAAGTTGCCGAAAGTGGACCTGAAAGTGCATCTGGAAAGTTGAAAGTTGCTTTAGAGTGCATTGTCATCGGGTTCTGAACTATCCTGAAAGTTTCAGCTTTCTAGCTTATCGGAAAGTGCCTCAAATTTAAGTTGCAATATTTTGCCCGGACAGACAAACAAACAAATAAGAAAAGTAAGATAAGAAAAACGTGGTAAAATGACACGGCTTCAGTGGCGTCAGTGGTGACGTGCCATGAGCAACGAATCGGTTAAGATCAGCAAAGTTCGCATTGTCATCGGACAATGAAACGCGTGCTCTTTTTATGGAATACTCTATCTATTATGTGATTTATCCTAACAATAGTTCTTTAGCATTATATGACAAGGCAAAAAAAAATACTAATAATTCACTATGATGGGTATGAGTTTCTTTGAAATAGTGGTTACATAGCATCTCTACGCTTCTACACTAATAAAAAAACAATAGGGTATTTGACAGGTTCTACGAAAATATCTCAAATGGTTCGTTATAGCATAAATTTGTCCAGGATTAATTCTTTGTTATTTTGTCTTTTTATAAAAATCGCCATTAAAGTCCAAATGAACAAAAAGCCCGCCAAAACGCTAGACGCCATTATACAGGTTACTTAATGTCATGACGTCACTTGCTTGTAAACGATTTTCAGCTGTCAAGTCGTAATACCTATATCTTTAATACAAAGAAGTTAATTGAAACATACATTTTTTTCCGATAAATTAACATTTATTTGCACTCGTTAATTCAAATAAATTAATGTTTAATCTTACATTAATAGCTACGCATGATCATTTTTTAATTTAATACTTTGACTAATTTACTAATTTGACTTGTTATACTTTTTTGATAATTTTTTATTCAAAATTGTAACATAACCTATTATTACTGCACTCGCCTAAAGATGCTAGTTTTTTAATACTAATACAATATACCGTACAAAAACTAAGACTGACATTTACTGTAAACAAGCAGGTGACGTCACTCCAGACTCAGCCAACTTCGTGCGTTTTCAATCACGTGGTCGAACGTAATTTTTTTTATTATTTTACTAATAATTTCTTATATGGACTATATTGGTTTAAAAAATTATTTAAGGTTAAAATTTTATCAAGAGCGAACCCAATCAAAATGGATATATATATTTTTTCATTGTAATCAAATACCCAATTGTATGACATTACCTGATCCCTCGACCTGGCGTTAGCGTCCCTTCTAGCGTCTCTCGCCGCTTGCTGCCTCCTTGCTAGTTCGATGCGTCGGTCGACAGGGGGCGGTGTAGGCCTAGGGCCTGTTAACGCCGCCAGGGCGCGGGCTTCTTCTAAACTGTAAACACAGAGGGTATTTTTACAAGTTTTAAGGCTGAAATTTAACATGCATATGTATATCGCGTGACAAGCTGATCTGATGCTGGAGCTGGAAAGCGGCCATAGGAACTCCGCAATAAAACGACACAACCCCATCGAGTCTGGGCTCGTTTGATTGGTATTGATGAGAACTTGATCCTATATGGTCATTAAGTTCTATTGGTGGAACTGGAAGGTGGCCATGGGAACTCCGTAATAAAACGACAAAACCCCATCGAGCTTTTTAACTTTTAAGTTCGCTTTATTAATAAGTAAAAGCTTGTTTTAAAAAAAAGTTAACAACTATTCCATTTGCTACACTAAGACATTTTAGCTCTATAGATACTATATGTGTGTGCTACATAACGCACCATAAACAAACTTGTTGGAAATTAAAATATTCAAGATTTGGTGAATATTCTGTGGATTCGTGCGTCAGCATTAAATTGATGTACAATAAGGCGGCCGGCCGTAGCCAATCGCTTGAGATGTCAACGGACAACGTTCGATCCTCGCCGATGTATTATAGACATGAATAAGCTGAACGTGCTAACAGTTGCGCCATTTCAATCAATATGTTCTTATATTATATGAAAATTTTTATTATTGGAGCCGTGGGCAGTGATTGTTTTTATATATATATTTTTTTTTATTCCGTCGCTTGGTTAGTTTTACTTCCTTACCGGTTGACTGATAGAGAATACCGAAAGCAAAGAAAGAATTTTTTTGTCACTACAAATTAAATAAATATACAATAAAATTGGGCATTCGGCCTGCGATTTGAAAGGTTTAGCCACTTTCACAATGGTCAGTCTTCGGACGGGTGTCCAAAAAATTATCATATCGAACCCGGCTGCATCTTAAATCGTCAGCGCTCAATAAGCCGCACTGCGCCTGTGCAAATTACCGGAGTTTCCAATCATACGTAAAACCTGCATCCCAGCAGTGGGGAGATACATATATAATATATCTGATGGTATTTAGCGAATTTGATATTTTAAAAAATATTTAGACGCTTAAAGACCTCCGTACAGGTAAACTAACCGTTTGGTGATCTCCTGTTCATTGAAGACCAGGGGTTCCCCTAATTCAGCGGGCTGCACGTACTCGCCAAGTACCACGCGAGCGCTGAAGCTGAAGTTGTCGGTCGATAACGGAGGGCTCGGATTCGACTCCAGGAACTGGGTGAGGACAATACATGTTGAATTAATAACATAAAAAAAAAATTGTTTCCTGAAACTTCCTCTGCTTCGAATTTTGGTTTATCACACAGTAACAGTTCGGTAGTTCTCGCTAATGCTCAGTTGTCGTCGGGCCTTCTCGACCCCAAGCCACTACTCATCTCATTGCCCGTCTGCACTGTTACCTCGTTTTCGTTTAGCCTTCTTTCTGACTTTGTACAGTTTATTTTCTCGGCTCCAAAGGGTCGTAGCATGATTTTAAAAAGTCCATAACCTTCCCCAAGTATTGGGATAAGTAGCCATCAAACTTTCTCAATTTCTCTGTTCAAATTTAACTTGTTCGAGAAAAGGTTTGCCTTCAAATGCCACATTGTTTTCACATAATCTTATTATTTCCCCTAAATTTACTTACCACAAAAACAAACAATTTTATCTTTTAACAGATAGTATAACATTGATGGATTTAATTTAATATTGTTATTGGAAACATGTTTTTGGATATATACAAATCATATATCATTAATAGCTTCAGCCAGAAGTGGGCCAAATAGTATAACAATTTCAAAAGGTAAAATTTGTACAAAAAATATAGAACTAATGATATTAACATTTGGTTTATTTAAACTGGTAAAGTGCGTTATTTTGAACTAACCGTGTGTAGTTCCTGTGCGGATTTGATAGCGAGTGTAGTGTGTGGCTCGGGCGGAGTATAACTGACATCGCCCTTTATACTGCAGTTGCGAGACAATCCTTTTATGACCGTCACGCGTTTCCAACCTATAGAAAAAATAGTTAATAAATATATGACAATATCACATTTTTAAACAAAACGGGTGCAATACTCTACTATATTATACATATAAATGTTTCTCTTGAATCACTCTATCTATTAAAAAAAACCGCAGCAAAATCCGTTGCCTACTTTTAAAGATCTAAGCATATGGACAGACAGCAGGGAGCGACTTTGTTTTATATTATGTAGTAATTCTTACGTTTAGACTTCTTTATAGGAGCCGTGTTTACAGCAAGTATGGTAATGCCCTTCATCTGTTATGTTCCTTTTTTAAACAGTTAATTTTTTGTTTTATTTTGCATAAAATTTTGCACTCAAAAGTGGAAGATCTAAATATTAGATACAGTATTATAAATTCTAGTAACTAAAGCTCTTGTTATATGGAATTAGACACTTAGACCAGAACCAATATAGATTAGTTTGTTTTCTAGATTGAGCCGGCCTTGGATCAAACCCGGGACCCCAATTGGCGTCACCATGAAAACGATATGCACCGTGGTTTGCATACAATCGTCGGAGGACAATTAGCAACTTTTTTTCCCTATTCCTTGTTTTTGTTTACTCTTTTTAAAAATGTAAGATAGCAGAAAATTAAATTACTTAAGTTCTTTGTTCTATTTTTTAAGAGTTTCGCACGGATTCACCACTCAGAGCGCTATGACACGTCCTTCCATTTCCGTGATATGATCACTACAAAAATGCAATCATTAGGCAGACTCATTTTGTTAATCTTTGTCTCAATTAGAGAAATGGCAATGCCAATTCTAGCTGATTCTGACAGATTTTTTACTTTTCAGATAGAAACAAAGGCACCGACAATTATTCTGCCGAAATCTCACAATATTATTGTATTTCATGTTATTTAAACTGTTAACTGCTAGAACTTTATATGTAATGATATTTGTATTAAAATGATTAAATTTATCTCAGGAGTCAGGCGGGACTCGAACCCAATACCTCTAGTTAACGGGCGCCTTATGACTAATTATTATGACATCAAAAATTATGATTAACAAATTATAACAACGTACATTAGGAATAAAAAATTGTGAACCAAAGACAAAGCCAATGCTCACAAAACTAGGAACATTCAAAGACCGGTGACGATGATACTCACCCAAGGCTAACGGCAGTCGCAATTGAGCATCGTTGGAGCGGCGTGAGGTGTCGGACGCGTCCGAATCGGACGGGCAGCTATCCGAAACACATTCAGAGTCCGTACTAGCACTTTCGCCTAGCAACGCCTTTAGTTTCTCCTGGGGATTAGGACGAACAGACAATTTACAACCTTATCGACAACCCAAGTATGGTTACAATAATTTAGTACAAATTAAAGGAGACCCACTAAGTATTGCCTAGGAAAACGAATCCATATGATGTCTGGCTGGATGTGGATGTCCACGGTTTTGTTATTTTATATAGTGACATGGATAATAGCATAATTGTAAATTAACATTACTTTCTTATTTTAGTTAATGAATTTTATGTTGAGAACATCGGCTATTGTTGACAGCGACGGATTTAATTTGTCGGTTCCAGGTGACCTTTATTACTACGAAATGAAGGTCGAATGCGGAGTGATTTTTATATGTGGCCAAGTTCATGTTTATGTACCTAGTGCAAACATAAGCTATCACAGATCGTTTGCGAAGATCCTTACGAAATCAGATATTGAAAGACTTGAGGGAATACGCTAAAACAAATATTTGGACTAATACTAATAAAAACACAAGAAAAACATAACATTAAACAAAATTGTATTTTAATAGTTATCCGCTGTATACAGCGTTTAAGATTATCTTATTTCTCAAAATTTGTCTGCAGCTGCCAGCTGTCAGATGTCAGCTGCATCAGCACTAAATCCGCCTATTATATTTGTGAATTAAAATTATTTTTATTTTAATAAATTTATAATATTATAAACACGTTAAAGCTACGTATAATAGCCCATTCAAGTTAGCCCAAAAAATAGTACCCCTATTTTGATGGTTGGTTTGGATGGTTGACAAAAATTCGCATAGAGCTGAAAATTGGTACAAATGTTCGGACCACCATTATAAATGAAATGTAAAAAGTCCCCATCGATCCCACACTTTAAATAAAGAATTGAAGGTAAATATGGGTTTTTTGAGTTTTTTATTCAACTATAAGTTTTAACACAAAATAGGTCGGAAAAAAATTGTAGATCATGTCTACTTTACTCGGACTATAAGATGCAATCCCTTATTTGATGAAATTATATTATTAAGGTTTACATCGAATATATGTGTACAGTGAACCACAGGTAGAAGAGTGCACTCACCAGGTCGGTCTCGCCCAGTAGTTGTTGCGCCAACGCAGGTCTCAGCCCGAGCGCTCTGCTCTGCGCCAATAGTGATGCGACGGTATTCTTCTTTGGTTTGCTGACACCTCGCCCGAGGTTACGGGGTCGGCCTTCTCGAGTAGGCCACGCGGAAACGGCTGAATTGAATTACATTAAAAATAGTAAATAGGGCCGTCTTTAACCTATTGCCGAATAAAGGTTATTGAATTCTGACTCCTAATTGTGTGTTACAAATTACATATTATAAATAATTACAATCGGGCTGCGACAGCTCGCGAACCCTTGATTGGCGAGGCAGTGCTCCATTTATTTATCAATATAGACATTAGTTGCTGCAAGTGATTTATAACTATAAAACTATTAGGGCTATGACCGCAAAGATCATAGCCATTATTTTTTTTTATTTAATCATAGGTAGTACTTATGAAAAAAGCTAAGGTTCATTTTCTGTTATTATGGAAATCTCAAAGTTACTTTAATTTAAAGTTTAATAATGTTGTAGGTGTAAGTAAGTGAATAAGTTGTGAACCAACTTGAATTTTACAAGTATTTTTCTATCAGCATATATAAGATATCATTGAAAATGCGGGAATAGAAAATCATAAATATAATAATTTTATTCAAAAAGCTTTTTATTAACTTTCCTGAAATAAACAAAATTCTATAAGTCAGTTTCCTTATTAAACCCCTTAAAACCCGCGAGCATTATATCATGCGCGCGACAACGATACCTAAAATCCGCGAGCATTATCTAATGCTCTATAGCGCGCAGTCTGATTTGATCGTTATTACGGCTTTGGTAATGGTTCTCTTTGATTGAATATTTTTTTCCCCGATGGAGAGAGAAATAACGCATTTAACACAAAGCTGGGCTTCAAGGGGTTAAAAAGGTATTTGGCTTTGGAAATTTGTATGAATAGTAATGCGGCGTCAACAGTCGCAACATGTGATGTGTGTAGTGATGATGAACTCACATTCACTATCCTCACTGCCACTGGACTTAGGCCTCGGCGAGTCAGCCACTTGCGAGTTTAGTTCTGGCGCAACTCGCCTTGGCTTCGCACCCGGTTTACGGCGAGCTGTGAAACAATCAACATAATAAATGATAATAATATTACATTGTTCATTGAGGGGAGAAAGAAACCTTTTACCTACAAGGAACTTTAGAAGCACCCGAGATCGCGAATCGCATTTTTGCACGAGCGATACATATCACAGTACACCTACGAGGAAAATAAAAAAAATAATTTGCTTAATTCTAATTTATCTGAATAAGACGCGTATTTTTCCCACCTTTCATCATGATAATCATAATATTAACTTCAAAGTATTTACTTCGACTTTTTGGAAGTTCCCAACGACTGCTTAAGCGACATCTTTTAGCTCTGGTGACGTTATTATAAAATCGTCACTATCACTAAAGTATGTTCATTCTAACTTGTCCTATTTGGTAAACAATCTTGGCACAACTTTTTAACGAAATCGCCTATTAAAAAATAAAATGATAACAAAATCAATAATCTATTACAACAAATCGTTATTATAGACTGAAACCTATTGAATCTAGTTATCAGTTGATTTTTAATGCTGCATTTTCAATAAAAAGGAGTGCCACGATTGTTTACAAAATAGGACAAGTTAGAATGAATGACTGTAGTAAATGACATTTTGGATATTTATTTTAAGTATGTACTGTAATTTCCGACCTGGTGTAGCATAAGTAATATATGTTATATAATATTATATAGCAATAACTAGTTATAACTATATAATAAATGTAAGATTCAACATTTCTCGATTCAGTAGCCAAACGGTGGTGTCTAGACGGTTAGCCAGAAAATCGTGGGTTTCAATTAAACTAGAAGCGATTTTTTTTCTACCTAGTTTTTCCAACCATATTATTGTTACTATGAAGGGCTAAGACCTCATACGCACACTATCATTTGTTTACGTATTCGAAGGAAAAAGTAATAATTAAGCTAAGTACATAATACATATGCAAGTAGCATACGAAAGAAAGAGATAGCAAGTACGTGCAGTAGCAATGAACGAATACTTACATATCCTATCGTTGCCGGCGGAGGCATTCAATGAACTACTTAACGATGTTAGCCTCGAGAGAGCATCTGAAGCCTGATGGCTCGCTGTAACAAAACATTAATTCAGGGAAATATGCTATTATCTACTGTAGTATAGATATAAGTTCATATTATATAAGTTCATCTTCATATATATAACCATCCAAAGTGTATGCCAGGGGCAGAATAAATGAGTACGTTAATCTAAACGGTTGTCTTTATTCCTAACGACCCCACATCTCTACATGGCGACCCTTGCCATCGGAGACTGGGAGCGCGCGCGACTCCGTATATGGTGCGGTTAGTGTAAACTATCGCGAATATTCGAACAAAATTGACAATGAGTTCGTTACAAACTGTGCTGGTGTTAATACAAGTGTGTTCGCGACAATTATTATTTCAAAATGGGAAAACAATATTCCACGGAAAATAAGGAGGTGGTTATCGCGCAAAATGCGGGAGCTAGTGATGTGATGCTAGAGCAACTGTCCAAGCATGCGGATAAAACTTCTTCTACTCTGGAGATTATTTGCTTTGTCTTTGTGATTGCGGGAGGTTTCATCGCATATCGCATTTACAAGAGTTGTCATCATAAATGGATTAGACGGGAGATCACGGAACACCAATTGCAACGATCTTCGAGCTGGTTTCGACGTCGTGAGCTACCACGGGCTGCGCCACGAGACGATTCGGCGGTGTGATGAGGCGATGACCATCCGCCCATCCGTCCACGTCCTTAAAAGTTGAGTGTTAAGTGATGAAAGTGCCAACCCTACGAGTGATATGCGTATGCCTTTTTTATTATTACTATTCAATTGTCCTTAAGTAAAATACTACATATATACCTAAAGTGTATTTTAAGCATTTAACCATTTATATGAATCGCATTTATTCTTCATGTATACCTAATTAATTAATATTTTTATACAAGAGTTATTTTAATATTTTAATGTGTTAAGTGTATTAAGCATAATACCTATATGGCATCTCGACAACAAGCTTACTATGACGAACTTATTAAAATTTAGACATATTTGACTAAGATAGGACCTAAAAGAAGGCGAAATTCTGATATTTGTTCAAAAAAGTTTGCTGAAGCCAATAACGCTTTATGTAACTTTGAGATAGAATTAAAAGAAATTAATTTAGAGAAACAGAAATATAAACCTGAGGAGTTGTCATTAATTTCTCAACTTTGTGAAAGCATTAAGCCTTTATTTGAGGTAATTAAAATTTTATGTAAAGCTAAGGATTGTACGGAAGCAAATTCCTATTCTGATAGTTACAGTTCTTTGAGTGACACCGAGAAAATGGAAAAGTTTGACTTAAAAACGGCTGTGTCCTTGTTACCTATTATGAACGATAAGGAAGAAGTCACAAAACAACTGATATCTTCCATTGAGATGTACGAAGCTCTTTTAGAGGAAAATTCTAAGAAAATGTTAATAACATTTGTACTAAAAACCAGGTTATCAGAGGCTGCAAAACTAAGACTTTCGCAGAGCTATGGCACCATTAAGGAACTTGTAAGCGATATGAAAACTCATTTGCTTGTTAAAAAATCTTTTACAGCGATCCAACAGCAATTGCTTCGAACAACGCAGAACCAAAGGTCTATCGAGGTTTTCGGTAAGGAAATTGAAAATTTATTTGTTGAACTGACTATTTCGCAATCAGGCGGAGACTCAAATAAATATGATATTTTAAAACCCTTAAACGAAAAATTAGCAATCAAGAATTTCTCCAACGGATTGCGAAACGGACATATCAGTACTATAATATCTGCCAGGGATTACTCTAGCTTACGGGAGGCCATAAGAGGCGCGAAGGATGAAGAAATGTCGGCAACATCTGAGGAATCTCTTATTAGTTTCACGAGAGGTAACAACAACAGGTATTTTTATAATTACCGAGGTTCACGTTCACGCGGCTACAGTAGGCGCGGATTTAACGTCGACAATCGCGGTTATAACTTCACAAATCGCGGATCTAATGGCCCTACTCGCGGTTCACTATCAAGTAATACGCATTATGCTACACGGTCACGCGTTCAAAACACAAGAGGTCCTCGATTCCCGAACAATAACTACAGTCGATTTAATAATTTCCAACAAAATCACCATTTACGTTATATGACTTCTAGTGAAAATACTGAAAATCCTACACCTAGTTAATCACGTTCAGAACGAACAACAAAATAGTATTTCTGAACCATGTCAGTTTTTTCGGTCTTTATCATAAACCAGATAACTATAGTGATAATATTTGTTATTATGAAAGTTATAACTCGGTACAGTTAACTTTAAATCATGATTCATGTAGTTGGTTAATCGACACGGGTGCTTCACTTAGTGCGATTAGGTATGAGAAATTGATCCAACTTAACATTCCATTCCAAATAGGTTCTATTAAAATAAACGGAGTGTGTGGCGAACTTTATTCGGAAGGTTATGTTTATTTAACGATAACTATAAATGGAAAGGAATTTATACACAAGTTTCATGTCTTCAAAGATTTATGTTTCACGTGTGATGGAATATTAGGTTTGGATTTCTTAAAGAGATATAATGGAATGCTAAATTTAGAAAAAAATACTTTAACATTACGCAATGATGAGGGTGAAACGACTTTAACGTTACAACCGGGGAAAAGAAGTTTAAATAATTATATTTGTGTCCCACCCAGGAGCGAATCGATACATTTTGTACGAACTTGTATGAAAGATGAATGTGTGATTTTTCCAACAGAACTTTGTGAAGGAGTATTTTTAGCAGGTTCCATTGCAAAACCAAATAATGACGATGTGGAAGTGTCCTTAAGTTTTTTCAGCCAAGAGATAGATTATTTAAATAATTATAATATTCTTAATTTTGATAGAAGTTATATTAATGGAGACAGAGTAAAAAGATTATTTCCTGAATTAAACTTACAAGGTTTGCAAGGTGAAGAACGATTGGAAATAGAGAAAAATTGTGCGAAATTTGCAGATATTTTTCATCTCGACGGAGACAAGTTATCTACCTGTAATATTTATCAACAATCTATTCATTTGAAAGCTAATGCATTGCCTGTGTATAAAAAACAACATCGATTGCCTAAATCTCAAACGGGGGAAATAAAGAAACAAATTCAAAAAATGTTAAATGACGACATAATTGAAGAAAGTACGAGCGAGTGGTCGAGTCCCTTATTACTTGTGCCCAAAAAAAGTGATGGTGTTGAGAAAAAATATCGGCTTGTCATAGATTATTTTGGACGATAGATTTCCGCTACCGAATATTGTAGATATTTTAGATTCACTTTCAGGAGCTGTTTACTTTAGTCATCTAGATTTACAAAATTCTTATTACCAAATCGACCTTGAGCCAGAGAGTCGGAAATGCACAGCATTTACTTTCGACAAACAATATCATATGAAAAGACTTCCTATGGGTTTAAAAACAAGCCCTAGTGCGTTTTCAAGGGCAATGACAGTAGCTTTATCGGGTTTAAACTACGAAAAATGTTTTGTTTACCTTGATGATTTAGTAATATTTAATAGTAAAAAGATTTGTCGCTTTTTCAAACTACTACCGTCGTTTTATAAAAAACTTTGCTAAAATTACCAATTCATTAAATAATTTAAGTAAGAAAAATACACCCTTTATTTGGTCAAAAGAATGTCAGGACTCGTTCGAAAAGTTGAAAAATAGTTTAATTAAACCACCAGTTCTTCAATTTCCGGACATTTTAGAAAGTAATCAGTTTTATCTGTACACTGATGCATCAGGCAATGCAATAGGTTCAGTTTTATGTAATAAAAATAGCCTTCCTGTGGCCTTCGCAAGTCGGCCATTAAATAAAGCCGAACTTAATTATCCAACAATAGAGAAAGAAATGCTTGCTGTCGTATGGTCCGTAAAATATTTCCGTCCGTATTTATATGGACGAAAATTTAAAATTTTTACCGATCATAGACCCCTAATTTATTTATTTGGAATGAATAACCCATCTAGCAGACTTACAAAATTTAGACTCATTTTAGATGAGTATGACTTTGATATTGAATATATTAAAGGACAAAATAATTCCGCAGCTGATGCCTTATCGCGAATTATTGTAACTTCGGACGAGTTGAAAAATATGACCGACAGTGTGAATGTAATGACGAGAGCGCAAAGGAAAAAATTAGACGACAACCGAAAGAATGATTTGTCGAGTAATAATAATAAGGTTCAAAACAATTGTCGGCCTGATCAACCGAAAATTGTGGAGATGGATAGTAAACCACCAGAATCTGTTGAGCTTAAGCTAGTGTCTCAAAACAAATGGAATAGTCTAAAAAATACAGAGGAAAAGCGACACTTTTTCTTCTTTTTACCAAAAGAGTCTATTATATATACTTGCCTTCCTTCACGATCGTATAGGGCGCGAGACGCATATATGAGTGAGTTTGAGCAGTGTTGTATGTTAAAAAACATAAAAAATGTATATATTATGAAAGATGAGTATAATAACGAATATATATAGAATGGTTAACCAAACAAATAAATAATAATGACCAGTGGTCCGGACCACACATTTGTGTATTAAAAGGAGTACAAAGAATTTCCTTAAAAGACGATAAAATTGTTGTTCTAAATGACTTCCACCTTCTCCCTTCTAGTGGCCACGCTGGCATTAGGCGTATGATAAATAATATTAAACGGTATTATTTTTGG
This sequence comes from Calamotropha paludella, assembly GCA_927399485.1. NCBI lineage: Eukaryota > Metazoa > Arthropoda > Insecta > Lepidoptera > Crambidae > Calamotropha > Calamotropha paludella. Next base: position 6,293,001 of record OV656830.1, on the reverse strand, counting down.
CCAGGGATGGAACGTGATGTTACCGAATACGTAAATAAATGTAAGAAGTGTCAAATGCAAAAGCATTCCGTACACACGAAACAGCCGATGGTTATCACTTCGACTGCCACTGCTGCTTTCGATAAAATATTTTTAGATATAGTTGGGCCCTTAGATAAGGATTATTTTAATAAGTCGTATATACTTACAATTCAGTGCGAGTTGACTAAATATGTAGAAGCTTATGCGCTAGAACGTAAGGATTCAGTTAGTGTAGCAAAGTCCTTTGTTGAAAACTTTATCTTGCGATACGGCATACCGCGCGAAATCGCTAGTGATAGAGGAACAGAGTTTATCTCTACAACTATGACCGAGGTTTGCAAATTACTTAACGTCAAACAGTTGAAAAGTACCTCTTACCATCACCAATCAATAGGTTCGCTCGAGAATACACACAAAAGTTTAAATGCATTTTAGCGTATCCAAACAAATAACGAGTCTAAAGAGTGGAGTACATGGGTCCCTTTCTGGTGCTTCGCTTATAATACTACGGTACATAGTTCTACAAAATTCACGCCGTATGAACTGGTTTTTGGCAAAATTTGTACATTGCCTAGTAATTTGACTTCGAATCAAAATCAAAATAAAATGTATAATTGTGAAAATTATCCTTTAGTTCTCAAATATAAATTACAAACTTCTCAGCAACAAGCACGAAATAATTTGTTATTGTCTAAAAATAGTCAGAAACATCGATATGATTATTGTTTAAACCCTGTTAGCTATAAGCCTGGTGATAAGTTGTTATTGAAAAACGAGACTGGGTCTAAGTTCGATTATGTATACAACGGCCCGTCCGCCCGAAGTTGTGCGAGACGAGACTCCAAATGTTATTATAATGAAAGATAATAAATTTATAATTGTTCATAAAAATAGAACAAAGCCTTTTAGGTCTTCAGTTCATTTTTAGTATAGAAATTAAAAAAAATGTAATTCTTTCCATTTTTTTTCTCCGAAAAGGGGAGGTGTAGTATAGATATAAGTTCATATTATATAAGTTCATCTTCATATATATAACCATCCAAAGTGTATGCCAGGGGCAGAATAAATGAGTACGTTAATATAAACGGTTGTCTTTATTCCTAACGACCCCACATCTCTACACTACTTACGATTTTTTATTAATCTAATTAGATTATTTTTTTTCTTTATCAATTTCAAAGGTATTATGGAAAAAACTGAAATATATAAATTATTAAATATTCTTTTAAACATATTTTTTTTAATTTTCAGTATTTAATGTGCTACTACTATGTAAGTAAAGATAGAAAAAAAATGCACAAACTAGTTTGCATTTACTTTTTCACACCAGTATAATAAGGTCCATTTTTGCTTGAACCTTTAAATTTTTTATTCTTGTTATGTTTTTCCCTTATTATCACCTATAATTTTTGTTTTCTTGTGATATCCATATTAATATTTAAAACAAACAGTAGGTACTTACAAGGTGTAGGTTTCAATGATAGATTGAGCGGCGCATCATCGTCCATAGAACACTGTTTCACACCCAGATCTAAGGGTGCGTCTTCACCAGATTTCGTGCTTAAGTTCAGACCTGAATCTGCAACAAAATAGGTCTTATTACGAATTGATACGGTATCTAATTACATTGGTAACATTTCCTAATCAAAATGGGAGCAGTATTACTGAAATAAATAAAAAAGAATCCTGAAACTCCTAATTGATGCTAAATATGTACACGGTTTTAATATTTTATGCATCAAGTTTTAACGGATTATTTTGTTAGATTTACCCATTGTTACAATGCATTTATGATAAAATGTAATAAATAAAACTTTATTAAAACACTGAAAGTCTCCGGAACTATTAATTTACATAAACAATATTCAAAGGTAATTAAAACGTTTGAAATTGAAACACTATGGCTGTAAACTTAAGTTTTTTTCATCTGATTATCACTTGTTTTTTATATTGAGTATTTGTTTATTAAGTAAATATTTGTAGTTGTGACTATTTACAGTGCACCTTATTCAAGCCCAAAAAAAATTATCTTATCAGGTGGCAGCGTTTGTAGCACTCTGTAAAAACTATCCCATCAAAAACAATACTTGTCAAAAAAACCAAGTCTCGCAACTTAGTTGTTCTACGGTAAAAAGTTGTGAGATCCATGTAATACCAAGTCGGTTATTAATTTATTCAGTCCCTACTTAAGCGAATTTCTGTCTTAATACCAGTCCAGTCCCTAAGACCACTGGACAGACTGGACGTATTAAGACAGAAATTCGCTTAAGTAGGGACTGAATAAATTAATAACCGACTTGGTATTACTTACAACTTTTTACCGTAGAACAACTGAGTTGCGAGACTTGGTTTTTTTGACAAGTATTGTTTTTGATGGGATCTCATTGCTTTTTGTATTTTTTTTAGTTTTTCCTTGATTCATACACCAAACACTATTTATATTCCAAATTTGAAGTTTCTAGGTCTGCTAGAAGTGTCTTAGAATTTTGATGATCGGTGAGTCAGTGAGTGACAAAATTAAGAAATTTGACCCGTTATAATTCTTAAACTACTAGTTCAAATTGAATGAAATTTGAAATATACCGTGTCTTTACAATGCCTGCATGGTTACGGAAAATTCAGTCTTCTAGTTTTATCCACAACGAAGTTACAGGGGGTCGAAAATGGCCTGAATTGCTTCGAAAAAAGGATGGTACGTCCGTGCCGCTTTTTTGCTCGACATGGCGGGGGCACTGCCGTGCCCCCACATTTAATTTCAATAAGAAGACACAACTGTGAGAACTTAATATATGTATAATTAGCACATCAATATATATAAAACTATACATGTTCTCTATTCAATTTTCATCTTTGAGTCCAACATATAGAATAATATATCGGTTAGCAAGAAAATCTTTGGTTTCAATTATACTAGAGGCGATTTTTTTCTTAATTTTCTCATTTTATTGTTACTACGAAGGCCTATGACTTCATACGCACACTATTATAGATATTAGAACCTAAAGAGCAATAATTAGGTTGCGAGTTAATTGTTGGAGAAAAAAGTGTGTATATGCGGGTAGCATAAGATAGAAAGAGATAGCAAACGCGTTGCGGTACTAATGAACGAGACAGATCGCGAACGCGGATCGTTATTTTTATAGTAAAAATGTAATACTTGCATATTCTATCATATCAAAAAATTACAAATTTTGGTACCTGTGTTATTAGCGGAGCCTGCAAGCTGCCGCTCTAGCGCGGCTAGGCTGACACCACTCTGACTAGCTATAGTCTGAAGCAACTCCCGGGATATACCTGAAAATAAATTATTTCTTTCAATTATATCACAGGAATTTTATAAATACATTACAAAATACCCATAATATATTAAAAAGGGATTTCTTAATGAGAAAAGACAAAAATATAAATTGAAATTAACATAAATATCAGAATTATCAAAAGCATTCCCAGAAGTAATTATTATCGTCTCAGATGAAAGACGTTCACTTCAGGACACAAGCCTCCCTAAAAATGGGGAGAATCGCCATAATCTCTACATTTGGCAGGCGGGTTGAAGGCAGTAAAAGTGCATAATTAAGAGGTATATGGTTATCAGACTAGTACTATTCTACTTTATTGGACACCACACGTCGAATAAATGAAAACACGAGATGCAAATGATTTAGTTCCAAAATAATCGTCAGTAAATCAATATACACTTTAGACTTTTGAACCTACCTTATGCCATTGTAATAGAGAACAATTGAATGTGTTGTAAACTGTACAATGTATTCTAAATAATAGAGATTACACACAAATAAATATATATATTTTTAATTTATATAACATTACAAAATAAATATACATTGTGGATACATGGATCACTGGGATGATACGGGATGATAATAATAGCTGGGATGATAATAATAGCAACAAAAAACCAGTATGGTTTAACCCTGTGCTATCTCAAGTCTACTACATTAAAAAATCACTAAAAGATTACAATACTGTTATTAACTAATAAGAAAAAGCTGGATACCATAAATAAACAAGTCAATTTAACTCAAACATAGTGATGTTCAAGTTAATTTGACCTGTCTTGGAGAATGTTCAGGCCATTCAAATAACCTAAGAACACAAATTTGTTGATTGTGTGTCTGTCTGTCCGCTTTTTTTCCATTGTATCAATTAACGTTATCATTGCAATGCGTTACCATAGCAACGCGTTACCGGGTCAGCTAGTGCTTACAACTATAAATTGAAAACAAAAGCTTATCTATATGCTTATCATAGACACATATAACTCCCACCAAAATTCAAACTCAGTATACACTACAGTCCTATTCTCCTGAAAGTACACCTAATTGCCAAATAAGAAAACAGAACTCACCAGCGTAATCTGAAAGGTTCGGTGGAGGCGTGCCCGATAAGGGGTTTCCCCTGTCCGGTTTGTTCGGCAGCCGGATCACTTCCACAGACGACCGCGAATTACCGTACTCGTCCTGAAACAACAAGCAAATGTCAAATATTGTACTATTTTAGTGCTAAAGAAATTGCCCTGTGTCCATTAATATCCACTGTAAAAATACATGGATAGAACTGCACAAATGTTGCTAACAATGTTGTAAACACAACTGTAAAATGCGTCTTAATAAAAATAAAATAAAGACAGAATTTGAATGCACTCTGTTTATATAGGTCTGATTGACGACACGGTATCATTTAATTGCCCATTTTATTTAAACAAATTGAATGTTACTTTCCATATTTTCACTTAATTAGTAATGACGTTACGAATTCTATTCAGGAACCAGATCCTATCCTAATTATATTATGACAATACTTTGTGTGTGTTTGTTAGCATATTGTCAGTAAAAGCCTAAGAATAGCATTCAAGAAGGCTAAGAACGGTTAGCTATAATTGTAGTCGTAGAGCCGAAACGTTAGCGCGATTCATTTCGGTACAGCGACATCTAGTAACTAATAAAACTACCTTTAACACTAACCATTCATGCGTTATATACGGGCCTCTCAATAAATATTAGACAACATCAGATAAGTTTTTCTGAACCCAAGTAACTAAAGCACTTGTGTAATAGAATTCAGAAACAAAGACGGTAACACAATACCCGTGCCAATATATAATAGAACACTTCGTTTTCAACATCGACCTAGCCTAGCTCGTCATCGTCCTCTTTGCTCATAATCTTTCATATTCTACCCTGTTGTTGATTTTCTTACCACTTTCTGCCGCTTGCTGGGTACAGGAGTAGCTCTGTCGCCTGAAGCAGGGTGAACGGACACTTGTGGGGGATCTAATGATATTGTTTTCTTCCTCCCTCGGTTTGTCGTCCCTGGGGGTGCCTGGGAAGAGAAACAAAATGGCTTACATTAAACATATCTTCAAAAAATAGGTAGTGAAGAGGAAGCGCTTTAAATTGGCAGTCCTACAGCTAAATAAGGCAAATGTTTGAGATATCTCTAATTAATAATAAACAATACAATGCATTGTGTATTATATTGATTTAAATTGAATATATACTTATGTTCTATTTAGACATAGACATATACACAAAAAACCTTTATTCTTTTTATAAGTACTGTAATAACATTAAATTATATATTGAATTTTAACTATGATAAACAAAAAAATTATATATTGAAGGAAGTGGTTTTTCTGGTCTTAAACTATTGTTTTTTCCATATTGTTTTTACTAATATTTTTCTATTAAATTTCTAATTAATAAAAAAGTTTATATATTTTTTATATATTATTTAATATAACTAAAGCCTATGCTCCAGCATCGAGAACGTTAATGGATGGTAGGGTAAGATCAAATTATTTCTATTAAATATGAGAATTTACAATGCGGTCATTGAAAGTAAACAAGTAAAATTAAAAGTAAAATGAAAGAGCCGCGAAACAATAATCTTTATTTCAATACGTATAAGGTGTATACTTTTGGAAGAGAACTTACTCGTACCTTGGGCCCAGCTAATGAGGAGGTATACTTGATTATCTCTGTGTCAGGCGGCAGTCTCACTCCACCTAGCACTGACGATGGATCACTGGACACAAAATGAAATAAATAAATGATAGATTATTAACGCATTTTGTTACAAAAACAATTGTAAGCTTTTAATAAACCGCTTAGTAATCATGAGGAGACGAGGCAATCATATCCTTGAATTGAGTTTTATCCTATCATCAGTCGCATTTAAAAGCCAACACTACGGTGATTAAAAAATTGCCTACAGTAAATATTTGAATCCATCAATTACAGGTGATTTATATTTTAGATTATATAAACAACAACACCGAACACCCGTATGTATGCTCAACCCTTGACAGGTTAAATAATAAGTACACTATTTCGATTTATAATAAACTAGCGGCCCGTCCCGTCTTCGCACGGGTGGACTAAATTCTTTTAATTTTTTCTAGCATTAAATCTAACCTATGTTACTCAGCGTGAATGTAGCTTTCCAATGGTGAAAGAATTTTTGAAATCGGCTTAGTAGTTTTTGAGTTTATTCATTACAAACATACAATAATACAAATCTTTCCTCTTTATAATATTAGTGTAGATAAATAAATTTTATTTGTCAATTGAGTATTATGTCCATAGCATTACAGTCAAAGTTTCCTTGATTAAAACTATAACGACACAAACAGTAATGCTGACCAAAAGTCCTGACCAATTTTTTCAGTCACTAATTGGTTTTGACTGCTAAATGTCGTGTATATAAAACGACCTTAGACAAAAAAATTACTTAATGTTGCTTACCCTCCTTCCAAGGCAGCACTAAAAATATTAATTATTATTAGTAACTTGTAAATACGAATATAAGCAATATTATGTTAAAACGAGTACGCAGTAAATGTTACAATACTTGGGCTACTTAATTTTCGGCTTTATTGCAAACTAATAAGACTTGTAATCACATATGATTACTAGATATATATTGAGTTGTTGTCGCTATTTCGGATTATTGGCAATCAATAAATTTTAATCACACAGGTTTACAGTATTTTCCCCAAGTTTGTGACAATATATTAAATTATTTTAATAGACGTGTGTTCACAAGGCTCGGTAGTTCAATTGGGAGAGCATTGGACCGGACTATCAAAGGTTGTGGGTTCGATTCCCGCCTGAGAATTCACTTGTGAGCCGAGTCGATTTTTCCAGTATTTTTCTATTAAAATAATTTATCTTTTAAGATAGCATTGAAGAAATGCACAAAATATATAAAATTATAAAACTAAATGGTAATATGTTGTTAAAAAAATTAAGTGCAATAACCTAACAATCATTTAAGCATTTACATAAATTACTTTTTAGATATTATTATTATCTGAAAATTATGAAATATATTATATAATTTCGGTTTGATCTAATATCGATCTTTATAATTTGTACATAAGGATGATAGTAACCTGAGTATAGTGTGTGGGAGGCCGGTGAGGGAATCAATACCCGAGTGCCGATCTTTCTCGGAGCCTGGCATACCGAAGGGATAGAGTGATGACATATTCTGAAATAATAAGACAAATTAATGAAAATAACGATATTTTATTGCCTGAAATATGGTCACATAAGAAAGATATCATTAAAATTACAGTAGCTCAGTATATTTCGCGAAAGATCCAACATGCAAATGAAAACAATATAATAAATTGGTATAAAAATTACAAATTACAATATTCATTCATAATAAGAATTAATATGTCAAATTGCGTTAGTAAAAATTAGCGACCCGCCCCGGCTTCGCACGGGTGGACAAAATTCTTTTAATTTAATTATAGCATTAAATATAGCCTATGTTACTCAGCGTGAATGTAGCTTTCCAATAGTGAAAGAATTTTTGAAATCGGCTTAGTAGTTTTTGAGTTTATTCATTTCAAACATACAAAAATACAAATCTTTCCTCTTTATAATACTAGTGTAGATATCAAAATAAGTTATACTATTTCTAAGTGTACAATAATTGATCATTTAGTTACATACTGATAAAATTTGATTTAATATAATATTGGAGCCAAATCAAACCAGCCTTAAACCATGTAATCTGTTATCATTTTCAATCTTGTGATATGGTGGGAAATTAACAAAACTATGCTTTTATGTGAATTGGTATCTTTTGCTTCAGCAATTGTGTTACGGTTGTGAACTAAATAAGCTACCAGAGTTTCTTATGAATAAGTTCCATCACTCTTCTTAACCAAATGTCTTTAGTTATTGCACTATTGTAATCATACTTACATAAAATTTCAGTGTTTTCAATAAATCCAACTAAACATCTAGCTTATTTATACACAAAAAGAATTAACTTGTCACGGTAGAATTTTAGCCAAAACCATGTTTTTATAATGTTTTACTAGTAGTTCGTCAGGCACAGTTACAGACAAAAAAGTAATAGGTGAAGTCTGTAGATCATGTAGCCTTATCAACTTGGCATAACTCCATATTACGACCGTTTGCTGCAATGGTAGCAATCTTGCTTTTTGCACCGAGGGTCCTGGGTTCGAATCCCGGAAGGGATAGATGTTTGTATGATGAATACGAGCATTTGTAGCTAAGTCATGTATATTTCTATGAATATTACATATCTATGTACGTCGTACGTACAATATACGAATATCATATATGTACGTCTATCCGTTACCCTAGTATCCATAACACAAGCCTTACAGTGCTTACTTTGGGCTAGGCTAATTGGTGTGATTGTAAGAAATATTTCTATTCTTTTATTTATTACGTTTATTCTGGTTCGATTATTTTATTTATTTATAAATATGGTACACGCAAGAGCATCACTTTAATTAAAATAATGTTATGGCTGTTTTAACAGCTTAACACTCTAATTAAAACACTAACCAAATATTATCAAATTTATTTTCTACTCAACACAATAACCAAATAATATACTGATAATTTGAACCTTAATGGCTTAGTGATAAGGACCAACCTTCCCTTTAGCGGCTGCAGCGACCGCAGCGTGGTAGGCGCCGTGAGCTGCGGCCTGCGCTAGCATCAGATCCCCACGCAGTAACGCTAAGTCCCTCTCCTTTCCTTTTGAAGATGAAGAGGGCGCTGAAGGTTTGCGATCTGATGGCAAAAACATTAAAATCAATATGTCTTTCTAGCTAATATATTAGGATTCCACCTATGAAATTCCCGATATCTACCAACATACTAATAAGCACATAACTTCAGTTTGATTAAGTAATGTAAAAATAATAAATATAGCCGCTTTTTCATTTCGAAGGATAGATTTTTTGACACATTGTAACTTTTTTGCTACAGAATTTTTCTTTTTACTGCTTTTGCTATATGTGCATAGATAAACGACCAATAAATCGTAAATAAGTATTGTGTAATTACTTACAAAAAAAAAGGTATTAATAAAAAAATTCAGAAAATGACAACACCAACAATTTCATAGGTAAAAACAGTTGAGTTCATCCTTGCTCATCATCTTCCATGTCTTAATATTCTTGGCACCTTATTTTTAAAACCAGCTATGTTGTCTTTTGAAAGTTTCGAAACAGCTGTTATTTGCATACAGATAGAGGACGGCTTCTGTTTCGAAATTTAAAATAGCGTCAAACTAGGTAATTACCTATATATTATTTTAACTTATTATTTTTTCATAAAATTTGCTTGCTTTTTGACAAAAATAAATGACTTTTTATGAAAATCTGTTAGTGTAAATACTAACTAAAATTCCATAAAAATTAAAACTTACAAAAACGCGCGGGTTTTTTGTTTCAATGTTTTTGGTCATAACTTTTTTATTTTGCGAATTTCTATATCAAGTCCTAAACTTGTTGGTTCGATTCATTTCAAAATATACGAATAGGGTTATGGCGTCACATACATTTCGTCATTGAAGCTGATCCATGGGAACTTCGCTCGCTCTGCTCCAATAATGAATACAAAAAAGAATCTGATTTGAATTGTACGTCATAAGTTCACTCCTTAAACAAATTAGTGATTGCCGGCGGCTACGTTCGAATAGAATTAATTTATGTCGTGTTTACTAAGTTCCGAAGCTATGTATGACTCATCCTGGGGAAAAAAACTCCCCTGCATAACTCACAATTGATTATAGCTATAATCATATCACTTACTAGATTGCGGAGGTGGTGGCTGTTGTTTACTGGACTTGGACTGGTGGGGTGCTGCTACGAGGCTATTAAGAGAGGCTAGGCTGGACAGGGACTGAGAATGCATGCTGGACGGCGACGAAGTCTTCGGGAAACCATAACTGGACCCTGAAAAAGAGAGATAATACATGAAAATCGAGAAATAAAAATTATAGGTCGCCCGCAGCAAGAGGTAATAAAACTGGAAAAAGTGTGAAAAATAACCCTGAGGATATAAAAAAAAGGATCATTGGTTTTCGAGAATAGCGACGGAACTAAAAACTTTTTATTTAATGGAATAAGGTTTTCAAATTTCTTATTAAATCTTTTGTCGCATACCAAAAAATGTAATTGTATATCTTTCGAGCAAACGGTAGCGCGATATCTGCATTGCGTCTCTGTTCACGATAAAATATCAAAGATTTAAGATCGTTTGGCATATTTAGTTAAATTTGACAGATTTTTGAGTTGCGTCGATATTGTCGCAAACCAGCGGTATGATCATATACACCCAAAACAATTCTAATTCAATATTCAAATAAAATTCCAACACTATTAGTTCAGTATCTTAGCTTAGAAAGTTTTATAATTTTCTGATTGATGAAAAGCTCTTAGCATTTAAGAACTTCCAAAAGTTATTATTTAAATTACCTTCTAAATAAAACTTTTCTAAGCCTTTAATGAAAGATATGTCATCATTACACAAACACAACAACACATTGGGACGTGGCTATACACACATGTAAATACATATACAATGTTTTTGTATTCCGAAGCGGACGGAAAACACCCCCGCTCGGGTAGAGGGGTTTATTTAGATTTTTTACAGCTGCCATACCGCGCTGACACATATTTACATACGTATTTTTCTTTAAAGATTATTTATTATATTTTGCATTTTCAATGCTATCTTATGGTAATAGCTGACCCAGTCACGTGTTGCTGTGTTATAAATTAAAATAAAATAAAATCCTATGTCCCCAGTTGGAACAAATCAAGCAAAATGAAAAAAAAAAATTAAAATCGGTTGACTAGTTTCGGAGTTCATCACAGGCAAACAGTGAGAGGGATTTTTTATATATTAAGATATTTCTCAGGTCTGAGAACAACTTATGAGCTGAGTAATTTTTTCTATTATTATTTTTGTATAATTTATTTATTCATCTTAATCAGTTGTCATATTTTTTTTAAATGTTTTATTTTATTTGTTTTATTAGGGCAACCAAAAAGACATACACCTTACAAGCTAATATTATATTTTTACGGTAGCATCAATACAGTGCTGTAAGTAATTAAAGGCTGCCACGGGAAGCATAATAAAAAAAATAGTTGAGAGCAGAAGAATAAAAAGTTACAAAGTTAATTATTAAAAAGCACTGAAGAGAAGCTAGCTCAGCAATTTTTTCAGGGAATATAAACACTTAAGCAGAAACTTAACAGTGCCTAATGCCTAAAATTATTTAACCCTAAATTAAATTCAAAAACCCCTAAAATTGCCCTAATTACTTGGAGAGCCCCCTAAAAATAAATCGTATGATATAATTTTGTTAATTTTTTATTTATAAAAATAAATTATATTTATAACGTCAAATATTGTCATTTTCTTCTGACGAATCAGATTTTATAAAGTCATACATGTTGACTTTGAACAAGCCTAATATTTTAGGAGATGAGTTGAATATTGTACAAGGTCATTTCATCCACCATTTCGATTTAAAATTCCAAGTACTGTACTTGGATTTTAAGTACACTAGATGTTACTAAGTCCGAGGTCGCTAGGTAAAAAATAAATTTGATTAGCTAGTTAAGACTGTCCCAGGGCCTATACTTTACATCTTTTTTTTCTCGATAAATAAAATATAAAAAAATATGAAGGTCCACAAAAACCCTAAAAATAACCCTTAACATATAACATCCCTAAAGAAATCCCATCTTACTTATTTACCCCCTAAATTAAGGGGGAAAACCCCTTAGTTGGGAACCCTGGTTAAACCGAAATATGTCAATACCTTCGTTTTTACTCAATGCATTGTAAAGAGATTGTAACCTATTTAGAGGAGAGTTAAGACCAAGGTTACTTTTGGATGACTTAGGTGAAAACAGATGTTTCTTTCGAATGTGAGAATAATCCTCTAATTGATAACGCAACGCTGACCTACAGAGTAAAAAAGTAAAAAGAACTAGAAATATTCTGTGGAGGATTCAATATCTCAATTGGTTTGAGTCCCGCCTGATGCCTGAGAAAAGTTGTTTTTTTTTCTAGTAACTATTTCTTTGGATATAATAAGTAATTTTAGTTTCATATTTTATGTTTTGAATAAACACGCCTTTAGAAAATCTTTGGTTTTCTCTTTTTCTTATCTATACTATAACATAAATTTAGACAATTGACGAAAAAAAACATATTTAACCCCGCAATAAATTAATTGCCTTGACTACTTGACATAGCGTTGTGCATTCCACTGTTTATTAATGTTAATATAAATTAATTTTACCGGAATAAAAATTTAAACAATCCTCAACATAAAATACATAATCGATTAGCTATCAACTGTAGAAAAATTCTTCTCAGGTGACTAAAGTGCATGCTTTACGTACGTAAAACTTACTACTGACTTTTGTAACTACATTCAGGATGGAGTAATTGATCTCTTTTTAGTCACTAAAGTACAATCAACAGCACATCAATCTGTACAAAACTGTCAAATTTCTTCATTCGTTTTATAGTTTGTTGAACTCATAAAGTCCAATACCAATTATTTAGAAAAACCTGTAGCTTATAGTAGGTTGACGTGTTATTGTCCATACATAAAAAATAAAAGCTAGAGTCGACAGATTTCTTTTCTCATGCATGAGAAAGGTATTATTGCCAAGCAACTTTGACCATTAACCCGTAAGCTTTTAAAGTGATAAGTGCCCCACTCACTCATATGCGGTTGGGAGTTACTACTGCTTGTAGCCGGACTCTTCTCCTTGTTTGACGTTCCCGAAGAGGTGCTGCTGCGGCCTGACCTGGAGAATTAAACTCTATTGTAACTCCACAGGATGGAAAAAAAAATAGTACTAATATAACATCTTTACCATAGACACCTACTTTATGTAGGTTTTTCCGAGGCAACGAGAAAATGATAATTTGTTTTCAATACAAGCTTTTGTACTTAACCCTTTGAGTCTTAGTAGCTTCGCACTGGAACCACTTATTAGTAAATTATTGCCTAGCGTCCTAGTCCGCAGAACTTGGAACCACCAGCGTGAGTCATGTGTTAAGACATGTTACAACACGAAAATGACTGAAATTTACGCACATTGGTAATTGGTATTGTCTTTGCAGCCTCAGGCGTATAAACAAGTGTCGTAGTGGTTCTAGACAGTGAATTTTTAATAACTAACTTTTGTATTTAAATATTGAATTTCAACAAGGTTTAAATAATAAATTGATTACTTATGTTTTCCTTTTAATTGTTAATAAATACAAAACTTAAATTCAACAATTTTCACCTTATTTTCATTGTTCAATACCTAATATAATTTTTCAACGTCAATTATTAACTTTTCTATTTAAAAAAATTAGGACTCAAAGGGTTAATTCGTTTCGGTGTCAGTGTGTATGTATAGTTGACGGCTTTCCAGGTCGACTGGCGTTCACAACCGTTTTCATAGTTTGACGTCCAGGGTTCGATACCCAAACAGATCAATATAGAAAACGTATTAGTGATCTTTGCTATATCGGCTCGTGTTTGTGTATTTTAGTACCGACGTAGTTTATGATTTCCATAAGCTTTAGCTACTTATAAGTATTTAACATGCTAATGTTCTCTAATATTAATTTGTCATACTTAATTACTTATAATTTTCATTTTACACAAGTGTATTTACTCTAAAATTTTTAAAATCCATTAGAATTGATACGAATCCGTATGTAAATGTTCGGAGCTTGGATCACCTATGCCGCATCACAACGTATTATTACAGTATTCAATTATTATGGCTACAGAAACAGTACGCAAAACAATAATGACTATTATTATGACTTACAAATTATGACAACGTATATTAAGAATTATAACTTTATGTCAATCAAAGGGAGCCAGTGAAGCTAAAAATGGTGTTAGTTTATATAATTACCTTTCATTTCTACTAGGTTGTTTACTCGGTTTCTGCGGCTGCTTCAGGCCGGCGGCGGATAACGCCGACAATGCGGAGTAAGGGTCCGCCATAGGTGGAAAGTTCAGACCTGACGCCTGCAAACGGGCGAGGTAATCCTGCGCCGCTAGGTGTGACGCCATCGACCACCAGGCCGCACCTGGATTATTAATAAAAGCATAATTATCATCAGCGTTCTTCCCTATGAAAGAATAAACCATAATCACCGTACACGCACATAGAGGTGGTAGCTAATGAGCGCAGTTAAACAAACACGTTAATAAAGTTGTTCATAGAGCAATTATTACTGGAACTGCCGCAATCGTGGGCCAAACCTGTTCAGCATAAAGCTTCCCATAGTTGGAAAAGCATGCTAATTTGATGTTGACTTGGGCAATTTATAATGTAACAACTAATGTAACTGTAGAATTTATTAAAAATGGCTTCCTTCTTTTGATAGAAAATCATTAAGTTATGTACAGTCGAGAGCAGAGCTTTACGCTTTAGCGTTTGGTGTTACCTTATGCCATTGTAAGAAAGATTACTTTAGAGTACGCACATCACTCGCCACGGGGTGAAGCAAAGTTCCAAAGCTAAAGGGAAAGCTTGCTCAATGCTGCTAGATTGATGGCAACACAGCATTATGAGAGGAAAATTACTGTTGCTGACATCAAACAATATTGCCTGCAGCCTTCAAGAGGCAGACTAAATAGCACCACATTAAATCAAGCTGGGGAGAGTTGCAGTAAGAGTATAATTGATTTGATAGGATTTTCTGTAATGGAAATGATAAGCGAAACGATGCAGTCTGGTTGGCGGCGAGTACTGGCGCTTGCAAAAGCTTCTGATATCTATACTAATATAGTAACGCTAAAGATTTTGTTTGTTTTAACGAGCTTATGTTTGGAACCCAATTCTTGGTAAGGGTATTTCTAGCAAGACCAGCAGACGGTGCATGGGTTGATCCCATCGTCGGCATTGAACAGGTCTTGCACGTGTGGTGGGAGCTTCAACGTCCCCACAATGGTCTCGGTGAAAGGATACATCAAAGAGGTTTTAGTCATGGGTAAGATTAGTCTCCGTGGAAATGGCAAGCGGTGGCTCTAATTCATTAAAGATTTTCTCTGATTCAAACCTACAGGTTTGAAAGTAACTTTTTTTTCTTAGTGCTTAAGGCTCTTAACGAGAGAGCCTTAAGCACTAAGAAAAAAAAGCCTGCAACTTTAGACCTGAGTATGTAAAAAAGGTACTTACTCGCAGCGGGATGCAGTCCGAGCGACGCTGCCTGGTTGGCGGCGACTCCAAGAGTGGTGGGTGGAGGGTACCGGCCGCCGAAGCCGAAGAGCGCCGCTTGCGCCTGCGCTTGAGCCTGGGCGGCCGCACCCCCGCCCGCCGCGCCGTCTCGGCCCCAGTATGCTGGAAACCAGAATCACGTGTTAATAAATACTTGAGATGAAAGTCCGTGATGATAGTGGTAGTGATCTGTAAAATTAATGTTGTTTAGTTGGCCACATTCCATTTTCTAACCCTCTGTTTTTATAGATTCATTTGCTACTACAGGTAAAAATTTAAATTAACTTATATTAATTTTATACGCGTTTCTTTTTTTTATTTGGAGAACTTTAGGGTGAATCACTTTTTTCCTTTGTTTCAGAGACAATTATAACCGAAGTTTTTCCTTATCTAACAAGGACAAAGGTTATAAAATTGTTCTGCTTAACAAACCTTAATTTATATGATAATAAATAAAGAAAAAATAATTCTTCTTTTTGTCACACTTCTGTGCCTACTCAAAAATGTATATAATTTTTTTAGTATCTAAATCTAAATGCGTTTATTTCTATGTTTTTAATGAATGCTATTGTTTCGTCCCTTTTACTGGAGAAGGCATGTTCACAAGATTATTTAAAGCTAGAATATTATTATAACAGTATTGACTTGCTGGCGTTTTAGGCAAAGTGTAAGCTAGTTAAGTAGTTTAACTATTTTTAATAAATAAGTAAAGCGTAAGTATCCGACAAACAAAAAGGTCAATAACAAGTACGGCTTTCTACGGCTATTATACATGCCTTTATACTTTGTCCAATATAGGATGATACTTTTGACAGTTGACACCTATATAGAGGGTATAAAGTTGCTATTGCAATGTCAAGCCAAACATAAAGAAACAAACGCAACCTTAGTACGTAGCAATAAGGAAGTAACACCTGTCAAAAGTATCATCTTACATTGGACAAAGTATAGTAGTATACAGATGTAGGTATTATAATGTTGTATGTATTATAACCTTATATTTTGGAAAACTTTTGTCTATCTGCTATTCTCCGAAACCGGACCTACTAAATCCATTTCGATGGGACTTTCACTGGCAGATAGCTGTTAAAAAGAGCAACTTAGGCTAACCATTACAAAACACGTGGGGCACAGTCAATAAAAAAACTATTAACGGACGACATTTGTTTCTCTTTTTGTTTTAACTATACGACTTCATTGGTCTATCAACAAAATTCAGTCGCGCAGTATTCTGTCTAGAATAATGTTTGATATTATGTTGATTATACTAGCGAAACCATTTCTTTCACTAGTAACAGTAATAGCTCGCAAACGACAATAGTTAAATTATCTATACCAGTGTTGCCAGTAGTCAAAAGTAACATGAGACAGCTCAAAAAGTAACATTTTCATGAGAAAATAAATATACAAACTTAAAACAAACGTATCTTAAGGTAGAATACAACAAAGTTGTCCTTAACAACGTGTGTGTGTGCTGCAGCAGTACGCAAGGGTCGCAGCTCAGCATCGTATTTATTTACTTGAGTAAATTTCTGATTTTCAGCTAGAACCAAAGACGATGACAGTAACATCAGTGTGTGTGATATTTTAAAACATTTACTCAATAATAAAGTGCTTATGTGATGGTGAATGTGTAACATATTTTTATATATTTAATAAGCGTTAAGTATATGTTGCAGTCATTATAATAACAATATAAATAAATAAACTTAGTTTGGACTTTCTTATTAAATTCCTGATTTCCTAAATGTTTACTTAAAATATTTAGTTAGGTACCAATTTATTGTTAGCACACACAAGTCTATAACAAAAAAAATCAAACATTTCAAACGGAACATACAAAATATGTAAATGAAATCCACAAAGTTAGATCACAGATTAAATTATTTTCGTCTTTGAAATGTCTGCAAACTCCTGTTGGTGAGTGAGAGTGAGAGTTCTACGTCATGTTAATAAATAATTACAGTTATTATTATTTGAAGAAGTGGTTTTTCACTCATCCACTGAGCTGTCGGTAATATTGAGGAAAGGGTGTTTTATAAAGGTGTATACTATCAGACCCCTCTTTCCCACTGGGCACTCTGGGCAAATGCCCAGGGCCCCGCGATCGATAGGGGCCCCTAGTTCCTGCCAGATCACTAAACCAATAGCTACATTTATTACTGAAAACCTCTTTAATTACAATAAATCGAACCTCACTTAGGGACTATATTATCGACTTGCTTATTAGCTTTTGCATGCGCGAAGCTACTCTACACTCGTCCGAAATAAGGCTTTCGAATTTCAGCATGCTTAGATAATTTTAAATATGTGAGAATCGCCCCATTTAAATCAAAGATTATGTAATCATCTATTGACTGTCTATAAAAAAAAACTGAAACTTTGTTTAACTTCTTTCGCTGTCTATTCTGGTAATAAAAAAGTTTTCTGTCAAAGTCATAGGGTCCCCGTTATTCTTATATGCCCAGGGCCTCCAATAGGTTAAAGACGGGCCTGCATACTATATCAGACCCTGCATAATATACACTTATCCTGGCTCTTGATTAACGACAGTTTCTTCTAACTAAGAAATAAGGGGATCTATTATGATTACATTTAGACTATTTCCGAAAAAAGAGACTCTCGTAACCCATAATTTTAATTGTCATAAAGTCACTTAGCATCTATTTATGCTTAGCATACTAATCAAAAGGCATACATTGATACACACTGCAGGTTTTCCTTTGTGGCAGAATATTTTTAAATAATATAAAAAAGGCAAATTCCATATTTCTTTTTGACTGGTAACGAATACAAAATATGTAACCTAACCTGCAATGTACAAATTTATGCTTTTGAACTTTATGCCAAAGTAAATTAGGAAAAATTATGCTAAAGAAGGAGATCCCACGTCGTCAGGTAATACATTGTTTTATCCATTACCAACCAGCAAACTATATCAAACTAGCCTTATGATAAATATGCAATATTAAAATTTTGGTAAATTTACGCAAATATGGACACATCCGAAAACTATCACTTTTACTCACATAAATTATATTATGAGTATCATTTCCAATAGTATTATTATAGAAAACAGTTTGCATACTTACTATAGACACAAAAGGATTATATTTTGCTATAATTAATGTCAATAAATTATATGAAGAAGAAAGACCACCCATAATGGTGTTTTTTATTAAATATACTCCAGTATACATAAGAATTTTATTACATTTCTCTGAACTTCTGTAATGAATATAGAAAATAACGTTAAAACTACTTTATTTGTACATTCCAATTCCAACATAGCCGTGTGATGTTTTATGAAATGGTCATCATCGAATCCGCCATTATGCGTTCCTATAGCCGAACTCGTCGCAGCTACCTAATCTCGGAATCGTTCAAATAAAACTCATTGTCGTAAACGTATACGTCGATACGAAACACAATTTCACATCGTCTACTGATGCGTAGAACCAATCAAAATTGAACCCTCTAGCTGTTGATATAAAGATAATGTTACGTTTTGCGAACTAGCGAGGGCATTGCCCCCACACCCAGGGCTCTTTCAAGACAGCCGACCAACTTTGTTAAACATTTTGTTATGGATCTTCACATGTAAGTAACAAAGTTGGAAGTGTTTTGTTGCGTGTACAAGTTTAAATTTGTATTTCTAACGTATAACAATGTAGTACCTATTAAGCAGGCGTTGATGATTCTTTTACACGGAATATGGAACAACATTATTTGAAACTATTGACGCAGTTTGTGTCTTAGTGAGAATTGTATAAGTTTTACACCAAGTACAACACTCGTTCTTATAATGTCTTGTGATTTTATTTTTCTTTTCAATACCAAATTGATAGGAATCTATCACACCACAATCACGATTATTTTTCTTTTAATTTATATTAAATTCTATTCTTGAGACTTTAAGTTGAAAATGAATAACAGTTATCACCTTTTTAATAGGTAAGTGTAAAGTCGAATTTTCTTTACAATCACTATTAACAATCAGCAATGAACTGATACTGTCAATGGCTCTTCAGTAAATTTAGTTTGACATGGTCTGTCCATGCACTATTTAAACATTTCGTTGGTTGTATCTGGATCATCAAGAGGATCTTAATCGGTTATCGGAATATTGTCATGAAAACAAACTCAATTTCAGTTTAGAAAAATGTAAATCGATAACCTTTACGAAGAAAAAAAAAGTAAGTAAATATCCATACTGTCTCTGTGGAGCGACCCTTGAAAAAGTTACTTATGTTAAGGACCTTGGGATTACTCTTGACTCTAAATTGCATTTAGATATACATATTCAAAATATAATTAACAAGGCCTTCAAAATGAATGGTTTTGTGATGCGTTCTACTGTTGAATTTAAACAGCCGTTAACATATCTTTGTTTATATAAATCGCTTGTTAGGTCACAAATAGAGTGTGCAGTTAGTGTTTGGAACCCAATTTATGAGAAATACATTAGTAAACTTGAATTAGTGCAGAAGAAATATTTACGTTGTATGCATTATAAATGTACCAAGAAAAAACTACCATATATAGAATTACTTAAGCTTTATGAGATTCTAAATTTAAATTCGAGACGTATTCAATTGGAAGAGATGTTGTTGTATGATTTATGTAATAATAAATATAATTGTATTGAACTGACCAATGAAATTAGATATAGGACACCAATAAGAAATCACACGCGATCAACGCGTCCTCATAATTTGTTTTATAATGCACCATGTCGAACTAACGCTGGGCTTCGTTGTCCTATTAATAGAATGACTAAATCTCACAATAGTCTTTTCAACCAATTAGATTTATTTGCCTGTGATATATAAATAACCACTGTTTTTATAGATCGCAGATCCTTTAGTCATATAACATAGTTAGCAAATTTAATGTAACTGCTATATGCTCAATGATGAGCTCCCTAACATAATGTAGCATTAATAATTTGTGACCAGCGATGTTGGGTTTGCAATAGACAATTAATATATGTTACAACTTATTTAGATTATATATTGTAAACTTGTTTGTGGTCCATATTAATAAATAAAAAAAAATAAAAAAAATTAAACAAAATGTACTCAAAACCATTTCACTAATTAAATAACAACAAAACTTTGTGTGCTTACTAATATGTATTCCTTTTATCGGAATAAATTCGCAAAAATAGTCACAACTCCTAAACTACAATATTTGACTTAGGGCTTAGGTCTTGACATCAGTTTTTAGGTTATATCTTAGTGCATCTAAAAGTAAACAAAGTCTACTCTAGTTTTTTAAATTAGAAAAAGTTAAATATCAATTTTTTCGCATTTTTTAAAGATTTTAATGGGAGTATTTGATAAAATTTTACTGTTAACTTACAATTTTACGCATGTAAAATCTTTACATCGGCAGATATGACTAAATCAATGGAGCCACCGGAACTTAGTAAAAAAAAAAATTAAAAAAGGTCACCATTTCAAAACAGTAAGAGCAAAATGCCTTTTTATTGTGGATTTGTATATAAAATTGATCATATTAATTTGCCTTCGGTCGGACACCGGTGACCAGATAGAATGTATATTTTCTTAGTAAACTGATTAAATCAAGTACATAAAGGAGCGACCGATAAGGAAATAGATAGCAAATCTTTTCGTCGCATTGAGTCATCACCTTCAAGTTATTTATATGATAACCAAAGCTAAGCTTCAACTAGTTTCCTAATGAAGCTGATCTTGAGAATTTGATGTCAGCTTACAAAGAGATTTTTTTATTTAAGTATTAATTAAATCGGAATTATTACCATGTTTTTTGTGGCTCCGATATTGCGGCGCTGTTGACGATGCGCCATCGTTAATGAGGAATTGTATTGTAACAATTTTTTATGAATAAATTGAATTATTTTTATGTATGAGGGCTCTATGGTACCTGCCTTTAACCTTCCTTATGCCTTTAACCTGAAGTTCGCATGATAGCAGAGAAATAGGCCACTTCATTAACTTATGTAAATCAATAAGAGAAATAAAGACAGTAAAATGCTCAAGTTCTAAAGATTCATCTAGAAGACCAGAGAATTCTTTGCAACTTCTACATTCCTGTCTGTCCAACTAGCCCATTGACCCAATGAGACGAAACCCAGTAAGTTCCATGGGATCAGTGGTACTAATATTTTTTGTTTATTTTGTATGTAGCTACCACTGATAAATACAGATAACTGATATTGTTTATGATAGTGGTAGAGAGTCAGCAGGATACACCAGGTGCATGGTTAAATCGAGAAATCGAAGAGCTTATAACTTTTAACTCCCAAATTAAATATATTCGACGACTTTTTAGTACAACTGTAGTTATGCTGCCTATACGAAAACTGAAAAAAATAACTAATAATGAAATTAAATGAATCTTTATTGCACATAAAAGAGAATTATATAGAAATCTACAGAGAGAAAAACGTATTAACATTAGCCTGAGAGAGAAAAGAGAAGCGGGTGCAATACAGGAAGGAAAATAAGTACCTAATATACCTTAAGGTAAGTGCAATGATAAGAGATATATAAATGTAGAGACTTAAATATTGAAGAGGAAATAGGTCGCTCACATATCAAGAGTAAGCTTAAAGGAAGACCGCAACGGACGTTGTATTCCGCACTCAAAGTTGATATGAAAAAACGAGATTTTTCCATGTTGCACGTTTCGACTTCTTTTCATCTGTCATCTATCAACCTGCATAGGGTGATACCATTAATACATTCTTCTATACAATGTCACCAGTGTTGGAGCCTTTAATGGTGTGAAATATGGCATTTTTTATCGACAAATTGCCCCTCAAATTTGGTTTTTCTCAAAAAGCCAATAATTAAAAAATACACAAAAAAGAGTCTATTTGGTTTTCTTTAATAATTTTTTTCTATTTTTATTCCATGACAATTGAAACATGATGGCTGTGTAACTGTTGTCCACATGTTTAGCTATGAAATGACACCTTTTTAATGTTGATAGGACATTTACATGAGTAATGGTGGTCGAATTAGTATGAGAGCCCAGGTCTTGGTTACCAAGAAAACAAAATGGCGGCCGTAAGAAGAAAACAAAATTTGAGGGGGCAATTAGTCAATAAAAATGCCATATTTCACACCATTAAAGGCTCCGACACTGGTGACGGGACACATTGTATAGGTATATATACTAGCTAACCCGGCCACTCGTTACTTTGGCTAAGTTATTATGATTTACAATATATTAAGGCGATTTATTTATTATAAATAAAATGAAACCTATCCTATGACCTAAGTTGGACGAAAATCAGCAAAATGAAAAATAAATCATCATAATCGGTTTTGTAGTTTCGGAGTTCATCGCGGTCAAACATCGTGACACGTAATTTATATATATTAAGATTATTAGCCGACCCGACCACGCGTTGCTGTGTTATAAATTAAAATAAAACCTATCCTATCTTTTAAGTTAGATCAAATAACAGATAGTTACGAAGTTTGATCAAAATCGGTTAAGTAGTCTAGGAGTCCATCGCGGACAGACAACGTGACACGTAATTTATATATATTAAGACTAGCTGACCGGACCACGCGTCGTTATGTAATAAATTAAAATGATACCTATCGTATGTCCTAAGTCAGAACAAATGGAGCAAAATAAAAACATCAACATCTGTTTAGTATTTTTGGATTGCATCGCAGTCAAACAATGTGACAGGGAATTTTTATAATATAGGTAAATACGAGAAAACATATAAATATTGATCGCCTTATTGAATGTTACAAATAAAATATCGAAAATACAAGTAATATAAAGGTATGTAATGCCTATAAGACACCTGCGTGTAGACTAGTCATGCTCTTGATCATACCTATTTATAGAGTTCAATTAAAACCTCTACGGTAGGTACATTATATCATTAACACTTCAAATATACTTGCAACTCCTTATTAGTGGTCTGACTGCACTCAATTTGTTGAAACGATTTTATAAACCTTAGTACGTTTGTAGCAAGAATATTAAAAAAAAATTGAATTGAAAACTTCTTTAGAATCGTTGTGATTTGAAAGTCGATGAAACGAAAAAGCGACAGTAAAAAGAGACAGACAAATAAATTCATAAGATTTAACGTAGGAGAAAATGAGATAGGAAGCATTATGTACGTGTGTTAAAGCTTGAGAAGGCATCACAACAACCGTGGTATTTTTTATACGTGTACGTATTATTTTTGAAGGTTTCACTTCTACCACGTGTGCATTGCACACATGCTTTTTTTAGAGATAAATATAAGACAACGCACATTCATTGTGATGAACCAAAGTTAAGTAACAAAAACTAAAGTTTAAATTAAATTTTAAAAATATATTATAACGAGATGGTATAATACCACTATTTGATTAATTCATGTTAGTGACCATGAAAGATTAAAACAAGATATTCACTTAATACATTTAAATTAATAATTATGTAAATTTACGCACACTATACAAAGTGATGCTTTAATTAAAGTCTGCTATTCATAGAAATCGTAGTTCGGAGAAGTTGATTTCTATTAATTATACAATTATATTAATAAAGAAGGTTTATTCTATTCAACCGACATTTTTAAGTTTTATGGTCTGACTAAATTGTCATGGTCAGATCTTATATTTTTAGGGTTCCGTTCCTCGAAAGGAAAAAACGGAACCTTTATAGGATCACTTTGTTGTCCATCCGTCCGTCTGTCTGAACGCGTGGAGATTAAGCTGGAATTTATATCAAATACTCAGGTCTATTGACCCTCGGAGTTGTGAAAAAATCACACTTCTAAGCAATCGCAATCAAAAAATACAGCCGTTTATGCCGCAAATTTTCGACACTCCCAAGGGAATCAAAACCTATAAGGTACTTTCCGTGTACTCAGAAATTTAAAATTTGATACGAAGCAACGTCTTATAGCACAGATAAAGGAAAAATTACGAAAACCAAAAATTAAATTTTTAGTTACATCATATATTAAAAACATTTTTACGGAACCCTCGGTACGCGAGTCTGACTCGCACTTGGCCGGTTTTTTTTAATGTACTGCAAAAGTGTACGCCGAGTCGCCTTATAGTTGGTATCATACTGTACGCAACATAAGTGTTCACACTAACCTCCAAACAGGCCGGCGGCGTCGAGGAGTCCATCCTGAGGCGGCGGCTTGCCCTCCGCACCCCCCTCGCCATTCTCCTTGTCCATACCACGTCTGAAAACAAACACAAAGTAATAAGTAAAATATGTGGTATACCAAATTTAATTTCGGTCTATTAATTGTACCATTAGGGTGGGTATACACTAGAGTATTTACTTGTAACAGATCAACGAGCCGCTCTATGATGTTACAGTGTATCACTCTTTCACGAACCGGCTTCGACCCGCCGCGGGTAGTTGGCGGGGATATGTGAGGACTCTCCCCGCCATTATTTACTAACATCCATGGGGCGCACTACCACCACTTCCATCATTTCAAGTCCATTTCCAGCCTGAAGGGATCGTGTTATCACGCACCACCTTTGACCCTTTCACGTTCGCAGTTTTGTTACAACCTCGTTTTTTTCAATGCTGTAACATTTCATCGAGACTGCAGACTTTCAGAGCGCGGGCGATGCGCGGATGACACAGAAGGAGATTCGACATTTCAACAATGAGTGAACGCAAGGTACAATCAAATGTTACGGGTAAATTCGCACTCGCTGTGAGCATTACGCTGAACAGAACGTCGAGCATTCGCAGAAAATGCTCTAGTGTATACCCCCACCTCGATAGTACAATTTCCTAATGGTACAACTAGCACATTTAATAACAGGTATCATTTCGAAATGCTAGTACATGAGTAAATAAATAAGACAATGAGACAAAGCTTCTAAAAAACTCGCGATATTTATACCTTTTTAGGGTTGTCACATGACTATAAGATAAGAGCGTTTTAAGTATATTAAGTATGGTATAGTATGTGATGTGCTGTGATTAAATAAAACAAAACAATACATAATAAAGGAGGAAAGTATATTTTTCAAAGTTTGTTGTTGTTGTTCCATCAGTGAAATTAGTGGAACAAATTAGTCGCAGTTTTCCATTACTGCTTAATGGTATAGATAAAGCAATTGTTACCAGTCAAAAACAACATGTCAAGCAGGACCCGAACCCACTTCCACTCGCTATCCGGGCGCATGCTCTTCCGATTGAGCAAGCCCCAGACAAACCCGTCGATATTTTCCAAGTATATCATAATTTGACGCCATGGCCAGTGTCATCCCGTTGTTTTAAGTTTGGCCTCAGACACACCACATTTGTATTTTTTTCCTATTTTATATATCGCACATACGGTGCTATAACGTCACTTATGCAAATGGTGTAATATTTCAGGAGGAGCATTTAAAAATTGAACATCCTTACAACATATAGTTTTTCTCGGCTAAACAAATAAAATAATTAAGCTACAACTTTGAACTTCATTTTAGAGTAAAAGCAAGCAAAGGAAAGAGGTAGAGTAGAGGTAGGAGTATTTTCTCATACTCAGTTCAGCTTTCTCTAAAATTACATAAGTGACGTTGTAGCACCGTATGTGCGATATGTATCTTTCTTTTCTTTTTTTATGTTTTTACTCTTTTTATTTATGACCTCTTTTGTTGTTTTGTGTTTGAGTTTCAATTAATTTTTTTTCTTTCTTTCTTCCTTTAAGTACATTACATATTTACTTTACAAGTGTCGAACAATCAATAAAGAAAAACAGCTTTGTTATTATAACACATTCCTTGTTATATAACTAATTTTTCCTTTTATTACAAATAAAAATCTAGCGCAAATATATATAAAAACAAGAGATAATCTTATAGATACTTCAAAGAGAAAATGTTCGCCGGTGAAGTGAACTGAGGTTATTCCGATATTACTATAAGAAAAACGGAATATAGTGTATCGTAATCGTGTGATGCCAAATCATTGTTATAAACGGCAAAGTTAATCTCATAAAACAGTTGTTCAAAAGGCTTTCTACTAAGTTTTATAAAGACAAAGTTTATTATTTAATTTCGATCGTGTTGTTCAAATAATTTTCCTATAATTTCATTCGTTTACATTCTATCGTTAGTAAAGAATAATCAAAATCATATAAATAAACATATACTTCAAAGCATCAAAAATAATATGCTTGAAGTCGGTCTCATACGCATTTATAGTTTTATTTATAACTAGCTGACCCAGCCACGCCTTACTGGGGCACTTTATTTTATAAAAAAAAATTTTTTTTTTTAAATAAATGTAGCCTAAGTTACTCATTATTACATCAGCTACCTGCCAATAAAAGTTCCGTCAAAATGGGTCCAGCCACTTCATAGATTAGCCGGAACAAACAGACAGACAGACAGACAGACAAAAATGATAAAAATGTTATTTTGGTGTATGTACCGTATATATATTCATATGCATGTAGTAGTATTGTAATTTTTCTTGCATTACAATTTCATAATGACACTAATTAAGTTATATACATTTATTCACATCATCTCATTCCATGATCCTGATCTCTGGCTTCTTCATCTCTCATCAGACCTTTCATACAAGCTTGAGGGCTTAACATACTTTTGAATTGCCTTTTTTCAGGAAATTTTCTATTTAGTCCCTGAAGGTTCGCCTTGGTCTGCCTTTACCACGGTGTCCGTGCAGATTTGTCTCATAAACTGCTTTCGTCCATTCTCTCTACATGTCCAAACTATCTAAGCATCCCTTTTTCTATCTTTGTGACTATATCTTCTTCCACATGATAGTATCATTTCTTATTTTGTCGTTTATTCCCTGTATGTTATTGCAATGTTCAGGGGTATACTTACTAAGTAAGTACAGATACTGGTTGACTTTGTTATAATCAACGAAATAATGATATCATAACACTATTAGTATTGTAATAACAAAATAATTTTGATTTTTTTTTGTGGATTGTGTATGGTGACGACGTATTATATTGTAAATGTCGTTACTTCTGTTAAAGCTGACGAGTTTCTTGCGCCCATTCTTCTTGTCAGTTAAAAGACGCCTTGAATGGGTGGTAGGTAAAAATGTTATGTTGTTATTATGGCGATTCAAAACAACTTATTTTAAGTGCATTTGAATAAAGTTATATTCATTTTCATTTTATTTATTTACTATATATAAATTTGGAGTTTAAATGATAATCCTTAATAAATAAGGCTGTTTTCACTCAGCTTTAACTCAGTTTTTTTCCTCTCCGGACTCGGGGGAGGGAGGTGGTGAATCCTCAATGGATACTTCGGGCCGGCCCGGGCGTTATGTCTGACTCGTCCTGACTAAACACCACCGAGAAGATTCCTTAGCCTGAGGAGGCTGTACAGGCTTAATAGGAGCGACCGAGTTCTATCCTCGCCTATGTACTACCATCGTTATTAGTCGTATCGTTTACTTATCAGGAGGGATTAATTAACGAGAATACGACTAATGTGTTGCACACATTGTCTAAATTATATATCATTCTTTATGTAAGTACCTATGTTTCACAATAAACGATATGTTTATGACTGTTAATATCCTCTATACTGACTAGTAATACAATCTAATTATTGTCATAATTCTTGTAAGCGACGTCAAAACTCGTGATAAAGATAAACTCTGGTACACACGTCACAAAAACGACCTTATATGCGCTAAAACCCTTATCAGAAAGAGCTCTTACGATAATTATAATATGTTTCAAATTCTATTACGATTGTGTTTATATTTAGTTCTTAAACTTCCGCGCATATCGCACATTTAAATGAACCCTTTTACCGGAATAACGACGCGTTTTTTTTTATTTAATCCTTTCGTTAAATATAGGATGATTCAAAACAATATCTTTTAAGTGCCTTTGAATAATTTTCATTTTCATTATACTGGGAAAGAGAAATTTATACAACTTAAACAAATAAAATTATTTTTAATTTGCAATTAATTTATATTAGGTATTTAGTTTAAAGCAATCGTTAAACTTAATATTTTGAATTGGCAAAATAAATAATTATAATTGTAATAAGTAAAATTGTTTTAATAATTAATTTAATAAAAACTTGCGTAATTTTGTATGCATCGTGCATACAATTACGCAAGTTATCATTATAAATAGACTTCAAAATACCGTCTTCCTTTTTTTCTGAATTTTGTCTATACAAACCAGAGCTAATTATTGCTTATGAAGACTCATAGACAGATTTCTACAGCAAAGTGACTTAGTATTTTTCTCTCTAGACCGGCGCTATGTTTTATATAATAATACAAAAAAATACTATGGGTTTGTGTACTTATGTACACGCGTGAGAAGTTATACATCTTTGGCATCATTAAATAAAATTATGTATATTATAAACAAATAAAAAGAATACATACCAACAGTTAACCTCAAATCAATAAACGCACTTAAAAAAGTTTATAATATAAAAACCACTTTTAAATAAAAATGTTATAATGTTATTATATAATATAAAATTGTTATAATAATATTATAAAAACTATTGTTAACCACAATATATAATTTAAAATCACACACAGAAACATTCATAAATATTTATGTACCTTGAGGCAATTAGCGGCCAACCTCATCCTGCTGGTTTATTCTATGTCATTTTTGCGGCCAACTTAAAAAAAATTGTGTTACAGTGAAAATTTCACTCTCATCATTTTTTCATAACGCGCCTAAAGAAGTATAACTTCAAAAAAAATACTCTTGTATTTTTTTATGCATTTCAAAACATTTCTTATCATAAGGACATTACACTGATATGGCATGATTCAATTTACTTACGCTAAATACCTACAAAAAATAATATTATAGATACACTGTGACTAAATCCAATTTAAAAAAAGTATCATAAAAAAATTCTAAATTCAAAAATGTAACTATATAAAAAAACAAAAGCAGTTACGAAAAGTTGCAATGCAATGCATATAAACCTCTTTTTGGAATTCATGAATGAATATTTTTTTCACTATCGTCCATTCAACAAGCTTAGCAGGATAATGCAATAAGGAAGCGCCCCCCCACTCCTCTTACAGCTGACGGGGGGGCGCCCTAACGTTCTATATTTGAATATTATGTATGAAGTTGAGTAGGTCGTGGCACTACGTCATCATGACGTCACAGTATGAATGGGCGATAACAATATTATCATAATACATGTTACGTAATAGCTCTACGTTTAACAGACATTTCATTAAAGCCGATGAATTAAACGCAAAATTAAACTCTACTGCGTGGTCTTAAGGAAACTATCAAACAAAAGCAATGAGTATTTTATACAAAAAACATTTGTGCCAAGTCTTCCTGTTTCTCGTAAAAATCAATTAAAAAGAAAACTTACGTAAAGCTATAGTTACATAAAGGTTTTTCTTTCATGATATGTGAGCATCGACCATTGGCCCACATATGATCGATGTTTGTGAATCTGCTAGAGCTTATAAGCGTATACATCACTAGCGGGCCGTCGCGTCCCGGCTTCGCACGGGTGGGCAAATTTCTTTAGATTTTTTTCTAGAATTAAATATAGCCTATGTTACTCAGCGTGAATGTAGCTTTCCAATGGTGAAAGAATTTTTGAAATCGGCTTAGTAGTTTTTGAGTTTATTCATTGCAAACATACAAAAATACAAATCTTTCCTCTTTATAATATTAGTGTAGATATCTCCAAACATATGGCTTGAATTCATGTTTTTAAATGTGTAAACGTTACTTTTGCTACATACATAAGTTCACAATGGAAAATGTGAACTCGGCCCTCAGAGTCCCGAGTGTAAGTTTTCAAAAACGATTAATATCGTAGTTAAGTTAACATTTTAAATTCAGACCTTATTTCTTAATAATAAGGTTCTATTTTAAAAATATTAACTCAAACGCGATAGTAACGTAACATTATTATAAACTTACACTCAGGGCTCTGACTTTGTATGGGAGTGGAAAATTATGTATTTTCTTGATATGTGATGGGAAATCTATAATTTTATATATTTATAAATGATATTGTATTCTCTTGTATTATAATGGAAATATATAGGTTTTATTCACCTTAATGTGGTGAAATTAAACAAAAATTCGCTCAAAAAAGCTTGCTATACTTAGTGTTTTTTTATGAACGATTTAGACAGTACCAAATGCAATAAATTTGCATTTGGTACTAAATTTTGTGTTGTAATTCTTCTCTGCTAAATCTGTGTAAAATGTGCTTTTTAAAATAAAATATAATATTTTCATAATAACAACAATTATTAAAAAATCGTATTTATCTCCGCCCTTTATACTTAGTGCAGCGCACAGTGGATCTTACCCTGCAAGCGGTCGGACATACTTCTATCGACTATAGCACCTTTATCTTAAGAAGTACATCTATGAATGAGGCTGAAACTGGCAGCAGAAAACCAGCAGCTTTTTGCAACGACCAAATTTTCTAGAACTTTTTGGAGATATTTCAACATGTATAATTTTACATTCTAGTAGGTATTCAAGAGGGCTTGAATAGCCCTTGAATGCCAGTTTCAGCCTCATCATCTATGACCTTTGGTTGGTGGTTAGGGTTTAGGTTAATCTTCAATTGTACGAAAATTCATTGACATACTAGATATTTTTTTATTAATTCAAATTGTTACTCGTACATTAAAAAAATGTTATCTACCTGCCCGTTAATTAAACTTCAAGTTCATTTTTTATAACTCTCTTCTCATTGTCGTGTCGCTAACGTATTGCTTTATTCCATATCATAACTGTATGAATTATAAGTAGTAACATTTAAGAGAGGATACTACTGGTTTCTTCTAAAATATAGGGTGCGGTTTAGTTCAGATCCCAGTTTCAGTTAATGCATGGAATTAAATTTTTATTTTGTAACAAGATTGTGTGCAGAAGAAATGAATTTATTATTATTATTATTAAATGCATTGCTAATTTTAAGTGCATTTGGATAAAGTTATTTTAAATTTCATTTTAATAGCATCTAAAATGGCTTAATTAAAGTTTATTTAATTCATTATTGTATAATCCATAATTACTTATTCATCTCTTAGTTAAGCATAAATTGCAAATCGAGATCTAAGTACCTATACAAAACATTTGGATTGCAATGAAAATACACATATGCACGAACCACTATGCGGCGCGAATGTTTGATGATATACCGACCCCACTCATACATTCGATTATCCATCATCCACTGAAAAATCATGACTTGCATTTGCCTCGAGAGATGTTAACGAAGCTTCGGGCGCGTGCATCGAGTCTTTTACAAAAAATCAGATTAAAAAATCGGCGAAAACGTACATCGGTCTAAAATCTGTCATGAACGGGGACGCTAAAAATCTAGTGGATGAAGTTCTAACAAAGGTTTTAGGCTTTAGAAGAGATTTATACTTTAGTACCAGGTAACTGAACAATAAAACAGAACTCCATTTAAAAAGGCACATTCTGTATATCGAACACTAAAATGACTATGATGACGCTGAATCTGGCAGCAAATTCCAATAATTTTTTTTTACTCGATTTCATTTAGTTTTAAGCCAATGTAAAATAGGAAGAATGAAAGGATCCAAGGCTGCTATGCGCATTAGAGTTTAGAAATATGGGACAAAACTATAGGGACAAGTAATGGCGGAATATACAATGAGTAACTGCGTAAGAAAGACGATGGACTGGGCATATGATAAGAGAAAGGCAAGAGAAATGGACCAGAACAATAACAGAGACAAAGGTGGACAAACGAAAGATGGGAAGATAATCTAAAAAAGGTGGCTGGTTCAGAATGGAACAGAGCAAAGGATAGAGAAAAATGCATATCTTTAGAGGAGGCCTATGTTGAAGGACAAGTTGTTTCTAAAAATAATGACCCGAACGCTGATAATTTAGAATATTTCAAAATTTTAGTAACTTAGATTAGAAGAATGTTTATAGTTTTACAGCAATAAAGGCTAATTTTATTTTATTTCATTAATTATTTTATACCAGGTAACCCAATTATTGCAAACCTTACCAAATGTACGCAATGTGATAACTGACAAAATTCCTGAATCGACATTCAACTGAAAGTCCAATGATTAGAGTTCAATATCAATAAAGATACTTAGTTCTGATATGCGCTTTATTCACCCATTGAAATGGATAATACGGATGCCTAAGAAGCTTTTATGTTCATCAATCAATGTTCTTGTCTCTGGTTTATTTGACGTTTCCTTTGTCATACAATAATTAAAAGTAGACCTCTATACTTGGTAAATGTATATGAAGGTTATATAATCATAACAAGGTAATGTAAATTAAAAATATTTATACAATCAAGGAGACAATTTACAAAATACAAGTAGGTTGACAAATATACATAACGGTTAACGTCTTTAAGTAACCCGCTTACACTAGATGGCGCTGTTTCAATTTCGTAATACTAAAGGTCTGTTGCCACGTCAACGATTACGAAATTCGTCATAGTCACTATTTTAACGTTCAACCCGTCAATGTTATATAAACCCGCCATAGAAACAACTCTAAATTCGTAAAATTGGTCACAACGACCACAATCATTTATGGTAACGGAAACACCTACGACAGAAACTGCTCTTTATATGCAAACCGAATTCGGACCATTACAGCCGACCCAAGCGATTTTATGGTGTAGTCAAAGATTACAAAAATACGTGTAGAAATACCTACAAATTGTAACCTCCTAAAGTAGTAAAACAAATGAATTCGACTTTCGAGCTTAGTTTTTTTACTTTTGCTTCCACTTATTAAAATGAAACGCTTTTTACTGATAAACAAAACGCGTATACTTTTAAATTTTTATTTAAGGTTCACTATTGTTAATCTTATACCTTTTATACCTAAGAATAAAAAAAGTCGGTTTTTTTTTTTTTTTTTTTTTTTTGCCTGTAAAGTCGGTTTTACGGGCGAAGATTTTACGTGACAACGTCTTTTTCTCGGTAGAATATTTATTGATATGAATATAATTAAATTGCACAATGCGCGCGGCAGACCGATCATAGTTGAGTGGGAGAGAGACGCAAGGCATTCGGCGGGCCTCTCTCTCGTTCGGTGACTCATCGTAACGTTACCGAGCGTTACACTTTTTCATAAGTGACTCCTAGCCGCAACCAATTTATAAGACGTTATCACGTCAAAATAAGTCACAAAAACAAAAAAACGAGCAAGATGCACCGGACAAATATACCTCAAGACAGCGACACACACCGGGTACCCTCACCAACTGTGTAGAGTACACGTGTTTCTCTCTTACGCAGAGGATAATCAGGAGTTGTTCTAAAAATATGAACCACTAAGTTGATATAGGTACTTTCGCCAAGTGACGCTTAATTATATCTAATGTATGTATAAGAATACATTTGATTTGCGTTTAAGTTTGATTACTGTTATAACTAAGAAACAAAATTAGGTTTAATTAAAGTTTAGAAACGTCAACAACACCATAGACCAAAGGATAACCTAATACTATATTATAACCTTCAATACTATATTTAAAATAGGAAAATATATTTTGAAAATTTAGTAATATTGGATCAATTTCATATAAACTTAATATCGTGTTAAGACAATTCACTTGAGGATAGTAAATATTACTATCATAAATCACCCTTCATTTTATGCTGACGTTTCGAGTCCTTTTTAGATGTTTTGTAAATATCGACAATATAAAAACTAGAAGACATCGTCTTTTGTCTTAGTTCTATTTAAAAAAAAATGTAAATCTATTGTAAATGTAATCTAGTAAAAGCAATGTTACTGTTAATTATTTTTTTTATTCGATAATAAGTTTGGTCTGATTTGTATTTAAAAAAAACTAATCTACGATAAACGTGTTCTTTTTGCCCAAAAGAGCATTTTTGTATCTCCATTCCCTTAAGTACCTTTACAGCTATTAATTAAAATTTTGTTTTAATTATTTTCTAATCACCTGTCATCTCAACTCACCGGACAGCCCTCAAGATGTCGTCACTAAAGTGAGAAACTTGGAGCGTTCTTGGGTTAGCTCCGGTGGCTGGAGTAGAACATGCCTGACAACCTCTAGACGCAAAACAGGCGCAAAAGACAATGAGTTGCGAAATAGGAGAAAGGAGAGGAAGAATTCTAGTCACCTGAATAAAAACCATTTTTTAAGCTTACATAATATATAGATTGACTAGCGCGTAGTATTCGATTTATCATTTAAAGTTTTTATCGCACTTGCCTAGAAAACAGTCGAATATTCCGAGATAAAAAGTCTCTCATGTTTTAAACCAGTTAATAAAATATCTGTGTGCCAATTTTCATCCAAACCCATTTCTGCGTGATTGAGTAACAAATATACAAATATTTATAATATTTGTAGGAAGTACGATAGATAAATATAAACCAACAACGATGAAACAAATGCAAAGATGATTTAAGTGTTCTCAAGTGATATACTATCTAAAAAGAAAAGAATATTGAGCAATTAACGTGTTTATATTTTTTGATTAAGAGATTCTGTTTTAAGTAAACACGTAATAATTTTCTATTATTAGAAGTTAGCCAAGCTAATTCTAGCTAGACGATTTTTTTTACTTTCTGTCAAAGTAAGTGTCATATGTGTAGCAATTATCATTGTAATTATATTTACGCGTATATGTTGAGAAAACAAATCAAAATTTGTAAGTCAAAGATGAAATTAATTTGCGACAAAAATCATTTGACGATTTCAAACGAATTTGACTTACAAATGTTGATTGGTTTTTCTTACTATAGTTTGGTATTACTTTTTTAAACTGTCTCTATTTTCACGCACGCTAATCTGTGTGTTTTCACACAGATTGTGGTAATGATATTATAATATAAACTCACCGTATGATTCATTGAATTATCGCTTTAATGATAATGTCTTGGAGAAACTGAAGGTTGACTGTAAACTCAATTATACTTATTCTACCTGTAAGGTTTTAAACAAAGAAATAAAATTCATATTTTAATATTTATATGATAATTAAAGGAGAGTTTAGTGATTTTTACGGCTTTAAGTAAAAACGATACTGACATATGTGTATTTTTATATTGTTTGTTATTAAATCCATCAAAAATTGGATTCCACTATAAAGATTTATAGCGACATTGAATAGATATACAGAGCATCGGAGCAAGCAGTATGCTTCCTTATTACTCTTTTTACGTCACATATACAATACATTTACGGCTTACTGAGCTGTCTACACATCTTTGCTCTTTGACGCAGCGGTCGAAAGGTCAATGACTCCAATTGTCTCTTCCTCCGAACTATGACAGATTTAGAAACTTCTTCTGTCGTGAGAAAAAACGTTTGTACACGATTTCAATTAACAAGATTTTCTGGTTTGGCAATCGAAAATGATTAACGCTAAGTCAATACATACGAATTTAATGAATATTTTTTCTTACTGTACTTTATAAATTAAATAATGGATGATACCTTTAAAGTCGAGTCGGCTAGTAGTGGCTATCCACATGTACAGTCCATTTTTTTAGCATTAGAAATTATGTAAACAAAGAAGCATGGTGGCCAACCTTGTGCTGGAGTCCACTTTGACCAGCTTCAGGCTCGTCCATTGTTGAACAGATTAAATAACAAATAACAACAAAAACTTTTAACAAAAAAAACACTGTTAACAATAAACCAAAGAAAATAGTCAAAACAGATAAATGCAGACGTTGACATTTGCCGCTATTGTTGCAAATGGCGGCCATGTTAAGCGACCATTTTAAAAATCACCTAATATGGTACGTATTACAACATCGGCATGTACTTTTTAATTTTGTCGTGTCAAACTGACCAACGTTTCGTTCCACAAGTTTGCAACTTCTGCTTCTTAAGGTATTTTTAGTGTAAACTTTTCACGATGTTACGTTTTGCTTGTTACATTATATGTGTACAATAAAGTGCCCAAATTTTGTTCTTTCTAATGCTAAAAAAACGGACTTTAGAACTTTTACTTCAAGATATAAATTTACAGATAGCCAAGCTATGAATTTTACAATGTTTATGTGTAGGAATATAAACTAGTTATAAACTTACTAAGGATTTAAAATGTATCGGTCGGATACTCTTATTGTCGAGTCGGCGAGTAGTGGTAATCTATATATAAAGCTTTTATTTCAAGAAAAATCGTGTGGTAGTAACGAAGTTTCTTATTATAAAAATATTAATTTTAAGTTCTGTTCGAGGTATAAAGAAAATAATTATTCGGGTATACATTTTTTATTATGAATTTTTATCGATAAAAAGCAAAGAAACTAACGCTACGGACGTTTTTCCCGGTTAGGGTCTCTTAAAATCTTACAAACAAACAAACTCATTTTCGTGTTTATAATATTACTAAGGATAAGCATTTCTTCGCAATCGGTCAACCCGTTATGACTTAAAGAAGGACATACAAACAGACAGACAAAATTTAAAAAAATAGTAGATTTGGTATGACACACTACGAGGGGCGTTCAATGTATTCTTGGTATGGGCATGAAATAATAAGCAGAAAATTCTAAATAAAATTTATTTTTCAATGTAGTCCCCCATAACCTCAAGACACTTATTTGATCGGGAAAGTAATTTTTCAATACCCCTTAAAAATAATTTTCTTCTTTGCCTGAAAAATTTTCATCAATTTCTGCCTTCAACTCTTCGTCGTCGGAAAAATGCTTACCTCGAAGATCTTTCTTAAGGTTTGGGAACAAAAAGTAATCACTGGGGGCCAGGTCTGGGCTGTAGGGTGAATGAGTGATTTCTTCAAATCCACAATCCCTGACAGCAACCTTGGCAACGCGTCCTGTGTGTTTTTTCAACATTGTGGAATCTGTCATCGTAGTTGTCTTTTCGTAATGATATCTTGAATATTAATGATGACAATTAAATGAAATTTTATATTTATACCCTCAAAGAGTGTCTTTAGCTAATGAGATAATATAATTACCCTCATCATTAGTTTATCACCCCGATATCGAGAATACTTTGAACGCCCCTCGTAAGTCATATTAAAACGAATATTTATTATAAAATTTGTCCAAAAGCATAAATGTACAGACAGGACCTACAGATTTATATAGTAGTACAAGCTGACCCGGTCACACGTCGCTTTGGAAAAATTGCTTCGTCCAAAATTGGAACAAACCCAGCAAAATGAGAAAAAAATAGGCCGAGTAGTTTAGCAGTTCATCTCGATCTAACACTGTGATAGGGAAATTTTATATATAAAGATAAATATGATATATGGCCTTTCATTTGCGCAATCACATCTTACCATATACACCATAGAAGGACATACAAATAGACAGATAGAGAGACGGACAGATACCCTATAATTTGCGCAAGGACATGTTCTCACAATATACCGAATTTCATAGAAATCGGTCAACCCCTTTTTTACTTATAGAAGGACATACAGACAAAAATAAAAAAATAGTAGATTTGTATCAGTGAGTCATAAAAGGAATATTTATAATGAAATTTGTCTAAAAAAATAGAGCCTAGATTTATATATAGTAGTATAAATAGATTAATTAAACGTCTTTCGAAATAAAATAAATTCGAATTCATACAAAAACCAAGTTTATATGTTTTGAAGCTACACAAAAAGGTCAAGGCTTATTATCAGTATCCTGTCACATAATAAAAAGTGTAATATTATTTATGTGAAAACGTCATTAAACCTATGTGGTAGCGATATGATAAATATCAATGAAATAAATCATTTATCAATTAAAATCGTGTACTTGGATACAACGTTTACCAAGATTTAAGTTTTTTAAGGAAACATTTCGAGATTATGATACTATAATGTATATTTATTTGCTAAAAATATTCGATATTTTTTTTAAATCAAAGAATATCAAAAAGGCGTCAGAAATCCACTCATATTATTAATATTCCAGTTGACCCCTCATGGTAAGGTAAATGCTTATGTCACGTGTGGGTCCAAGCCCGTTGTAGATCAGTGAAGGCCAAACTCGGTCCGTTTAGGTTAGAGCTAACATCTCATCCGATGAGGGTAGGGTTGCCAGGTCTTAAAATCAAAAAGCCGGACAGACTAGTCAGTTAAGCCGGACATTTGGGTTAAAATACCTCCTTAAGTATTTAGTCTTATCATAACACGGAAAGTTTTTTAAAGTAAAACAATGGTATTTTTTAATTTACCACGAAATCTTGAATCCTAATGAAATATCAATAAAATTGAATTGATTAGTCTTCTCTTCTATTAATTATTCAATCATTACAATAAAAAAATATATAATTTCAATAATTGCAAATCAACATACCAAATTTATCAAAAGCCTTACAAAATCTGGACAGGCTGATTTGGTCGGACACATATACAAAAAGCCTGATTGTGTCCGGCTTTATCAGGACGCCTGGCAACCCTTATACCAATTTTTTTTTTGATTATTTTAGACTGTCGACGTAATAAGTACACGGTTCCTCTGCATTCGTAATACAGAAGATGTGTGTATTAAAAACATGCCCCAGTTCTTAGGATCGTCGATGCATTATGCTATTGTGCATAAAGATTCACGGATACTCGACACAGTAAATATAAATCAAATCATTTATTGCTCTATGGATAACAAGGTGATGATAATTGGTTTTGGTTTAATTCTACTTAAAATTATTCTTTATATTTGTTATATGTTTCGTATAACAATATTTATTAGTAGATTAAAGTTATTATTAAAGAAAATAGGTAATGAAATGAAATTGTCATATTAATATTATTATTTGGATGTTAAAATTATTTAATTGTATCTATTTATGTTTTTCATAAAAAGGTCAATGTTTTCCATCTAATATCTAATGGTAATTTAAGTATGTATTTTTACACACACGTTTTGAGGGAATTGTTAGATTGGTTGCGCACAAAAAACGTAACGCTGTCATTTGATCTCAAATTTTACTCTTCATAATTTTTGAATACCGGGTGCCTGAAATGAAAATCAATTCTTAAGGAGTAAGCTCCTGAATGTTATAAAATTCAACAAAAATAAATAATCTTTCTTAACTTTACCAGGATACTTTAAAAATCCAAGACGCTTCTAAAGAACTGTTCACGACACTCAAAAAAGGGTAACTTGTCTTTCTAAAACTAAACCACCCAATCAAACTACAAAGATCTACTTTAAACAAAATATGTCAAAAATGTCTAGCAGTTTAGTACTTAAGAGTTTTAAGGCATGCAGAAGGATAAAGATAGCTGCGTTGCAAGCACATGGAGAACTCTCCAGATTTTGTACAGGATCCTGAGGATCCATATATCGTATGTAAATCTGTAATTTTCATAGTAGGAGACATGAAATTTAATAAAGCAGCACTCCTGGTAAAAACAA
The DNA here is from genome assembly GCA_927399485.1 of Calamotropha paludella. Classification (NCBI taxonomy): domain Eukaryota; kingdom Metazoa; phylum Arthropoda; class Insecta; order Lepidoptera; family Crambidae; genus Calamotropha; species Calamotropha paludella. The sequence goes on along the minus strand of OV656830.1, from coordinate 6,253,084 downwards.
GTATACGGGTATCAGCATTTTTAATAATTTATTACATTGTCACTATGTGATAACCAGAAAGAACATGTCATTATTCTATTTTTGTTATGGTTCCAACTCAGAAAATCCTAAGGATCACGCCCTTACAGGGGTTGAAACTTTGTACAAAACTTCACCATAATTGAAGTTAGAAGCTAAGAATCTATTAGTAAGAATCTAACTATTTTGGCTATAGATAAAAAAAACGTTCATGTACATATTTCGCAGTTTCTATAAATACCTACTACTCCTAAATGAGTAAAATAGGAGTCGATTATTGTAAGTTATTTTTAAATAACAACAAGAATGAAATTTGATATATAGGCTGCTGGAAAATATAGAGGTGGATATATGCTTTAGTATTTTGGAATATTGTATCATTATAAAGAGGTAGAAAGTTGGTATAAAAAGATCATCTCTTTTCAAGTGACAAGTATGAAATCAATTAATAAATCTCCTTTTTTTGTAGACCATTATGACGTACGTACAACTTGCCAAAGTTTCGTCTCGATCCATCGATTTTTAGAGATTTTACGAGATTGAACGCACGAAAATTGATTAGTTAAAGATAATTAAGTAATGTCGAAAGATCGGTAAAATTGTTAACTATGAAAAAACGAATCGAAAGTTGCGATTAACGCAAAAGAATGATACTTATTTCATGAGCAAAATAATTTTAGATCAATGTAATCTGAGTTATCTACACTAAAATTATAAAGAGGAAAGATTTGTATTTTTGTATGTTTGCAATGAATAAACTCAAAAACTACTAAGCCGACTTCAAAAATTCTTTCACCATTGGAAAGCTACAATAACGCTGAGTAACATGGGCTATATTTAATGCTAGTAGGATATACTATAATGAAACTGGAAGACTTTTTGGCGGGAGTGGGAAGCGTCACTCTATTGGTTTTGGTTTTCTTATTAAAATTTGTGTTGTGGTAGTTATGGATATTAGGGCGTAATGAAAGTGGAATATTAACCAGTTTCGTGTACATGTACGAGTGTTGACAAGTGAAACAAAACAGCGATTGTTGTCTTTCCACGCTCTATAGAGATGAGGCTGAAACTGGCAGCTGAAAAACAGCAGCTTTTTGCAACAACCAAATTTTCTAGCAATTTTTGGAGAAATTTTAATATGTATAATTAAACATTCTAATAGCTATTCAAGCTCTTTTAAATTTATAAATTTTCTAGAACTTTTTGGAGGCATTGGAGATATTCAAGAGGGCTAGGGCTACTAGAATGTTAAATTATACATATTTAATTGCCTCCAAAAAATTTGATCGTTGCAAAAAGCTGCTGTTTTTCTGCTGCCAGTTTCAGCCTCATTCTGTAGAGAATTCCACAAAAAGGTTTCAGTAAAACCCCACACATTATTATTCATAAATCAGCTGTCATCATCCTTCATTATCATCTAATTAAGAAAAAAAATACCCAACAAAAAGACATGGCTTAAGTGGTTAATTCGTCCAAGCTGAAAAGGACACGCATCCAAGCCATCAAATCTTATTAAAAAAGAAATAAGTGAGTAACTTAAAAATAGTTCTCCAGAAAAGAGTAGATATTTACCTTTTTCCGTAGTTCTCATTCAGGACCTGAGGAGCCGGTGGTCGGACCACACTTCACCACACATGTTCACTCCATGTCACCACATTTCACTCCACTGCACTACACACACACTAACACTAGTTCAATCCAAATGGTTCCTGCAACAAAGAAAATGACCGATTAATGTCGCTGATTTAGCAACAGTGAGTTCTTTTTAATTAATAAACTAACTGTGACCAGTGAATTTTGCAACGTTCTTTTTTGCTGTCCATACAACAAAAATAGCCAAGATAGTCTCTAGACAGACAGACTGCACTGACTGGACTGCTTCACTGCAGTTCAGGTGCAGTTTGAAATTAGTTGACACGACTGCAATAAAAATAACAACCAAGCGTGCAGTCTGATTGCAGTTCCAACGACGATGGTTAGCAGTTTCATTGCAATTGAATGAACTTCATTATAACTACATCTGAATCACATTTAAGAGTCGAAGTGCAGTTGAAATGCAGTTCATTTACAGCCTCCTTATAAAATTAGCCGTTGACCAGAGAAAGTGACTATTAGAGAGAACAAACAAACAGATTAAAAAAGTTTTTTTTTAATTTTATGTACGGTATATACCGTACCGAAAACGAAGTATATACTTTCGTTTATTAAAATTTGTTATTGTTCTGTGAAATCTGTTTCAATTGTTTTTAGGTATAAAATACGTGTATACCTTATACAAATATTGCATTTATGAATGCAAAAAAAAACAATAAAAAATAAAAAACTAATAATATAATTGTAGTGATTGTCTACATATTTTTAATAAGACAATGCCTCCTGTATTGTTTTAATACTCGAATCTCGTTAAAAATGTATGAAGCTGCTGATTTTCCAGTCGGTGCTATAAATTATAGAGAGTACCGTGGAATTTGGATTGCTTTATTTTATTTGCTTATTAAAAGTTGACTTTTATATTAAGTATTATAATAATCTGTATATAAGTTTAATTTTGCTTAAACTGAACAATTATTTCGAGTTCGTATTTATATTTAAAAATATACGTACACATGTATATTAAACCCAAAAGGGGATCCATTAGGTGGTCTTTCATTCATTGAACGACAACCAAATCACAATTGTGAACACGAAATGAGGGTCCGGCACCCTTGATAACGCTGTCACTTTCTAACCAAAAAACAATAAATTCCCTCTCTGTCTAATAGAGAATTATATTACAGAATTTCTTGCCCCATTGTTAAACGCTGTGTTTTATATTTAGTAAGCATTATTTTTGGTATTATAGGAATGGGTAACGGCCTATGGCAGGGATGGCGAACCTTTACGTAGGTATTAACGTGCCATTTTTCTAAAGACAAGTTTAATTAGATCATAGACGTGCCATCAAATAATTTTGTTTTTGTGATTATTGGGACAATAATAATAATGAATAAAATCAACTCAAAACTCTTTTTTTACTATAAAAAATAGGTATATTTTGCAATGTATTTTAATAAAATTAGTGTGACTTCTGTTGTTGCATATTAGATGATAAATAACATATGTTAGGGTTGTAAGATGTTACTTTTAGCAGAATGCATGCTGAACTGGAGTGATCTGTCAAACGGTTTCTAACTGAGTCTTTAATGTTATTCATCTCTGAAAATAATGACTCGCAGGCATAGGTACATGAAAATATTGTTAAAAGATTAGGTATCATTTCCGGTCATCATATGAAACCTACTTCACACTTTTTTTTCTAAGTGTCTAATGAATTTCGATATCAATGACGTGCCCAAAATATTGTGTCGCGTGCCATTGGTTCGCCTTCCCTGGCCTATGGGCTATTTTTGGCCTGTTAAAGCCTCAAAACTGGCACACTTCTACAAATAACGAATAAATGAAGCTTATGAGGTAATATGTATTCTTTTTTGTTGTCCGCGAATACTGGCAGTTACTAAAATCACTTTGGACACTTGTAACTACAGTCTATTCATCCTAACTTGTCCTATTTGGTAAACAATCTAGGCACTCCATTTTATTGAAAATGCAGCATTAAAAATCAACTGATAACTAGATTTAATAGGTTTCAGTCTATAATAACGATTTATTGTAATAGATTATTTACTTTGTTATTAATTTATTTTTAAATGGGTGATTTTGTTAAAAAATTGTGCCAAGATTGTTTACAAAATATCACAAGTTAGAATGAACAGACTTTAGTGCTAGAAACTTTTCTGGCCACTTATGAACACTCTACCCACTGTAATAACTGTCGAGAAAATATCACCCAAATCAAAATCGTTAAACAAATAAGAAGTTTAATTAGCGAGATTTGTTAAAAAAACAATTTGAACTTACCAAGTTATTTTTAGTTCTTACAGTAATAATATTACTTACATTCACACCAATTAGCCTAGCCCAAAGTAAGCACTGAAAGCTTGTATTATGGATACTAGGATAATGGATAGTGAACATATATGATAAATAGATATGTAATATTTATAGAAATATATATAAATACCCGTGACTCAGATACAAATGCTCATTTGCATCATACGAACATCTGCCCCTTCCGGGACTCGAACCCAGAACCGACGTTGCGAAAGGCAGGACCGTTGCATCTAATAATGCCTTAGAAAAAAAGTAATTGATGAGATTTGCAATAAAATAATAAAAAATGTTGAACGAGCTTAATTTGGGCGATATCGGCCCTCTCACTCATTCGATATTTTTACCAATATTTTTGCCAACTTATCAGTCGACTGATCGAGACAGTGAACCCACGCGTCCCTTTGTCCATCATCCTTTGTAAATTCATGCCGTGCTTCCCCCGAGAGTTACAGACAAAGTTTCGGGCGTGTTGCATTGACTAAGTTATTAAATCGGCGATAAAAGTCTATGGGTTGAGTGTAAGTTATCAAATATGCGAACTGCAACATTGAGATTTTAAATTCGACCTTATTTACGTATAACTAAGGTCTGTTACATGCAAATATTAACTGAAGGGTAACGTTTGAGCATTAAAACTTGCACTCTGAACTCTGTTATGAATGCAATAAAGTGTATTATGGTTTTGTGGGTTAATGCAAAGCTATTGGAAAAGTAAAAATCAAAAGACCTCATCGTCTAATTCTATCATCAATCACAATTCAAAGTTTTTATAACAAACTTTTTCCTATATAGGACGAACCAAATGGCACGGATGTTCCGTCGCACTACGAAATAGATCGACACTCTTAACACCAACAGATAAAGTTCAATTTTATTTAACTAATCGGCATTTACGAATATAAAACCTTTTGCTAATTTAGCGTGCTTGGTTTGAACGAGTGTTTGGTGCAATGGTAGAAATCCTGCTGCTTTTCGTACTTATGGACCTGGGTGAACGAATAAATAAAATAAAATTTATTGGAGTTCAAATTACAACACAGCACATAAATAGGTAACTGTTACAATCAAAGGTTCATTGAGTATTATCGTAACAGTAATATTTAATTGCTAACAGTTCACTGGACTTCACACTAGGATTCCTTCTCTGTGTCGTGAAAACCAGTATTTCTATTTGAACTAAGCATGTAATACGAGTATTTGTACCTGAATCATGGGAAAAGACAGGTGTATATATATAATTTTCTTTGAATAACATGTCTATGTAATAATGTATGTTTATTCGTTACTCGGTATCCATAACACATCGAATTTGATTTTTTTTTTTATTTATTAGTCACTGATTATGTCTTCACGAAGAAGAATGAGGCATAAACTATCAATCAGCACCAATGCGGGTTTTTTTAAAAGCTTTATTGACCATAAATATAAAATAGGTGCAACAGGCGGATTTACTGCCAGAAGCGGTCTCTAGCAGTCAACGTTTGGGAAAAATTAAACTTAAAATACAATAGATATGGATTTAAACTTAAACTTACATTCGATTGATGCATTCGAGATAATTTTTAGTTACCCATCCCTTGTGAAACTTCAGCCACCGTAAGCCAAACTGACTATTCCTCTGTCTACATGCTTTTTAATGTATTCTTCAGTTTATTTAGCACTTATTGTACAGACTGCTTAGTTTGGGACCTTATAATTATTGTGAGCTGTTCAGAATTTAATCAGAATTAGCTCAGCAATGTGGAAAAGAGGGGAGGACATTTTAAATTGTTAATGGTCAAAGTATTCGTCGATAGACTAATAAATAATCTATAATACCTTGTATTAATATACTGGGCTATTAAAAGTCCAAATCAAGATAGGCGTTTAAAAACAAAACACTGTTTCAAATTCAAAAGTGCTCAAATCAAATCGAAATCATAATAGGAGAACAAAGAACTTAACCGGCGTCGCGGCATCGCGTTGGTTACTATACAAACTCAAAGATGTCCCCAGTAAAATAAAACAGCCTCCTGTCATGTGGTATTGATTCCGGCCCTTCGGCGGCCATCCCTTTCCAGCGCGGGTCAACCCGGTACGTGGGAGCAAGACAGGTGTCATTTCTTGGCAACTCGCCGTTGAGATATAATGTTTACTTGTGTGTGGATTAATCGTGGGTAACGCCCTAGGTGGATTTTGTATAGCCAAGCTCTCGGTTGCAGGTTGTGGCAACATAACGGCTCGCGGCGGCGCCACTTTCTTTGAGCAAGCTGTAATATGACGAACTCGTACAATAGTTCAACATTAAGGAAATCAGAAGCAGTTGATAATTTTATAGCCATTTAGGGTACATGACATAAATAACCAGTTAGGTAATAAGACCTATTTTCATTGATTCATAAAAAGTTATCATCAAAGTTTAGTTTTTAAAACCTTTTCATTGAGAAAATGACACAGAAGAAAGAAAGTTTCTTCAGCGACTTGCGGAATGAGTAAATTTGTATAAAAACCAATTAAATCACGAACCCTTACCTCACGTACTATCAAAGCTGGTAGATACTAAAGTATAGCCGTGTGGTGACCGGTAGGATAAAATAGCACTAACCCTTCGGTGTGAAGGGTTAGGGTGTCCTAAAAAAGACTTATAATAATCACCTTCCGTACTGGGCACAGCGCATTCCGAATTATGTTTACTGCGATGACTAACACGCCGGCCATGCGTGATTTTCGGGGGTGGCATTAAAGCACCACTGGACTTCTTTCAGAGGATATAATTATTTAGAATAAATTCTAAATTTGAAAACCTTTCATATGAATTATGAAACAGTAAAAAAGTGGTTTTCTTATAGTTGAAGGACCGTCCGAACGTGTATTGAAGTTTATTTTTTATTTACAACTATCAGCTACCTGCCAATAAAAGTCCTGTCAAAATCGGTACAGCCATTTCAGAGATTAGCCGGAACAAACAGATAGACAGACAGAAATTGTAAAAAATGTTATTTTGGTGTATGTACCGTATATATATGCATGTAGAAAAAACCGGTTATTTCAATATTACAAACAGACACTCCAATTTTATTTATATGTATAAATTAGTTACTTATGACTTACAGTAAATGTCTCAACACCCATAAACCTTAATAGGTTTTTAGGGATGCTGTTTCGCAATAAGAACTACCTGAAGTCTTAAGCTAAATATGATCTTATCTTCATTCAAATACTGTGGAAATTCAAAAACAGTACATACATTTTGAGTACGATATGTCATTCTATACTGGCCATTCAACTACGATGTTAAAAACAACAATGAAGATATTTTTTCTTAAATAAAAACATAGCTGTACGCTCTAAATAAAATTGACCTCTATTATAATGGCATAAGGACGAAATTATTTGAACTTATTAAACAGAAATAAGTATAGCATGATGTAATGTCGACTCTACATACAAATGCTAGGAAATAATACGTTATTTGCATCTTGAAAAGTCATCCATTTTGGGTTGTGCGGCGTTAAAATTTAAGCGATCATACATCAAAGCAGTGTAAGGTAACAAATAAAAACTTGATAATTTGAATAAAATGCAATTATTTCAAAATAGGCCAGTTTGCAAAGGGCGTAGGAACGAACCCTAATCGAGGAGAATTTATTATACATATATGTTTTTTGCCTATCAAACAAAAACTGTATAGTTACAATCGCTAGATATTTAACCATAGAGTAAACAATACCTATGATAACTCAAGACAAAACCTCTTTCAAGAGTCATAAAGAAAACCTATTCAAATGATAATAGAACACAAAACAGTTTATTGCTGGCGCGGTGGCATGATGATGACTCATCGACATTAAAACAAAACAGTAAAACTGGTATTGAAAACGCACTTATTATAACTATTACAAGTAAGACAAACATCCCAGTACTGATGAACGTTACTGAGGGTCGACAAGCTGACTTAATAGGTTTCTTGCATGACTTTTTATTGTATAAATCGACAATTCTTTTAAAAATCTGATTCCAAAAACATTTTTGAGTTGGACTAAGTATAGTAAAACATAGGGAACTGTGGAAGTTTCATCAAAATCACTTCAGTAGTTTTTGAGGAGAGTTAAGTGTGCATAATAGCATAATTCTTAAACGTTGCATTATGCATATTGTCTTAATAAATATTGAAACAAATTGAGTTAAGGTACTCGAACATATAAATGATTGTCATACGTTAAAATTACAACGAAAATAAATAGAAAGTATGCCAACTAGTTTTTAAGGTCCTTGCCAGATTCAATATCTATTTTAATATTATTAATGTGAATGTAAGTTTGTTTGTTATGCTTTCACGCAAAAACTACTAAAACGATCATCATGAAACTAAGAACATATATTCTTGGGGGTATTAGAAGTAACATAGGATATATTTTATTGAAAAAAAAAATAAAAATGCGGGCGAAGCCGTGGGTAAAAGCTAGTATGGAATAAACGTTACGTAGTCGTTGAGAGTCCTAGTATGCCTCTTTTTAGTTACTAGGTCGATGCAGTCGCTATGCATAAAACTTCCCTAGCACCATATACTGGAGCGGAGCATAATACAAAAAATAAAATTAAATAATGTTTAGTAAATTTTAAAATTACATTAAAATGAAAACTTTCAAAAAGCTCTCGCTTTTTGTTTCCATAGGAAATCCCATAGAGCCAATGAATTTTGGTCTTAACTGTATATTTGCGAATTTTAAAATTCGAGCTCCGACACGATCTAGTCCTAAATGTGTTGATTCGATTCCACACAAAAAATATCAAAATCAGTTAAGAACTCGGGTAGTTATGGGGTAACAGACATTGCGTCTTTGAAGCTGAGTCCAAGGAGCACCGTTTAAATTAATGAAATAAATACAGTTTAGAAGCGAGTATATTTTTTAAGTTTATATCGGCATTTCCTACTACCCATTTGAACTCTGACTGTTTTTTCTCTATTTCTAAAACAGCAAAAAACATACGATACATACCGTAAAAGATTTATATATTACTGCCATCACACTGACAGGTAACATTTTTTCAATAACCTTTTATATTTTTCCGGGTTATCCAGGATTTCATAAAACAAATCCTTTTGCAACTCATTTAACAATGACGGGAACATAAACCTCGAACAACCATTTCCATGTGTTACTTAATATTTGACGTCGGTTGTACCTATCTCGTTATATTCTGAAAGAATAATGAAAAATGAAGGTGTTATTACGACCACAGTATAATATAGTATTTACTTACAGTCTCGTCTTCATTTTCCTTTTAATTTTATGATGACTAGCTAACCCGGCCACGCGTTGCTATGGTAACCTTAATTGATTATAAAAACTGTTATTCTTAGGTTAATGGTAACTATATATGGTAACCAACCCACAAAGTCCTTCTTTTATATAGTAGAGATAATAATAGCCGATTTGTCAACAATGATAGATGAATGATGAATAAAAAAAATAAATAAGGAATTTCCCATGAACGTGTTTGCTTATGATAGAATTGTTAACTTTCAATGAACGAATTGTAAATACTGAATGAGACGCTTTTTATCTTATCTTAGGTGTAGGGATTTACCGAAACCTCTATTTTCAGATGAAGCAAAAACGGAAAAAGATTACCTTCGTTTCAGGACACACTCGTGCCTGTTGATTGTTAACACTTAAAGAATGATTCATCATTATAACACATTATTCGGTAAAAATAACGAAACCAAAACTAATCATGTCACGGTTTAAGCTCCCGCCAAAAAACAAACAGACAAATATTTTTTTTTTATAATTTTATGACCTGGTAACAAAGACCTTTAAGTCATAACTTATTTGGACAATGTTCGTTACTTTGGAAATGATGATGAGAGTTGATATATGAATGATAGATTATCAATGGATGATGAATGAATAGTGAAATACCTTAACCTAGGTTTCAGTAAAGATGTGGGGTTTTACTGAAAATTTCTCGTGGACTTCTTGAGAGAGAGCGAAAAGACACCATCCATTGTTTTGTTTCACTTGCAAACACTCATGCATAAACAGAAACACTCAGTGGTTAATAACCCACCATTATATTATTACACACTAATATCAACCACAACACAAATTTTAACAAGAAAAATAAGACCACCATAGTGACGCTTCCCGCTCCCGCCAAAAAGTCTTAACAGACTAGTATTTTAATGAATGCCACAGATAATTAAACGAGGCACCATTGTCTATGCAGTTATATCAAAACGTAATCTTTTTATTGACAATATTTTAGCTGCTTTCCCTATAATTGTTGTCAGCTCAGTCAAGACTTAAATACCTGAATTTTTACAACTCAAAGACATGGACCCGACGGGACCTTAGAGTGCCGTTAATATGAAAACCTCTATGCGAGTCACTCGACCAAGGAGGTTACGAAACAGTCATCAATGTTAATATCTAAAATGGCGACATAATTTAAACTCTATAGATGTGAGAATTCAAACTAAAAACATGATATTATTCTAAAGTTACGAACGAAAAGTATTGTCTTTTTGAATAAACTTAATTCTTTTTAAATTGTTGTAAAAGGGGAATTCCCGGTAGAGATTTCTAGTAAAACACTAGTAACAGATATATTTTCTATTCTGTACAGGCAAATTTAACACCATCAATTTTCTGCAAGCCTCTGTTACCGCTAATGTATGATAGATTAAAATATTTCGTACGACTAATTGCTACTTTATTGTAAAAGTCATAAGGACTACATCTCTTGTGTCGCCACCCTCTTTAGAAACAGGAGGGTCCGAAACGTGGGAACAACAAGAGGGTTCATAAATGATTGGAATAATAATGACTTGATGGCTACCAAATGGTTACTGTACTGACGAATACATATTTAGGGTTCCGTAATCAAAAGAGAAAATAGAAACTTACGAAGAACATAGTTCCATTTTCTAAAATGCCAATTATCTGTTAGTAAATTAAAATGAAAATAAAGTTTATTGAGCTCTTTTGAATCGCAACAAAATCCACAACTATTCTGCCCTTCTTATGAAAAGTGCAATAAGTAGTTTCAGCTACTTTCGAAATAATTGCGATTAAAGATTTAATTTTTGTGTTTTTGTGTATCATCGAACTAAAAAAGCTATTGACTTTTACTATACGACTATAAAATGAAGCGGAATTTTATGTAGTATATGATATTTGTACATACGTACGTAAATTGTACATAAGTCAATTTGCCCAAAAACTTGACTTATTGCACTTATAGTAAGGACGGTAGTATTCAGTACGTGTTTTAACTAATAAGAAGAACGGGCATAAGAAACTCGTCAGCTTGAACCGAAGCAAAATACATTTATTTACAAAATTAGACATCGTTACGGGGCATAATCTCATACTATTATCGCAATAATAGCAGTATTACGTTTCTATTTTATCATTCAACAACAAAATTCTGTTATTAAGTAAGTATACTCTGCATAGACTAAAGGATAAAATGAAAAGCGATTATAATGGACTGACTCTTGGTACGGACAACATCACGAAAACCTATTACTGTTGCATTTTCTTAATTGATAATAAACTCGTGAGTTTTGCCTTGGTTGCATAGGTCGATGTGCTGTTGACTGTACAAGCAGTTTATTTACAAAAGTGCCTGGACTAGTTAGGTATTTTTTTTTTCATTCAAATTTTCGAAATAGTTTTAATAAGATTTTTGAAAAAAAAAATGAAATTTTTGGCATAAACAGAGAATTGACGCAAGATTCTATGGGAAGTTGTATAAACTCAAAATAGTTGAATTTTGATTACTCATTAATTATGCTAATATAATAAGGCTGAGAGGTTTGTTGGAGCTCCCACGGATCAGCTTCAATGACGCAATGTCTGTTACGCCATAAGTTCCCGAGTTCTTAACTAATTTTAATATTTTTTGTGTGAAATCAAATCCAACATATTTAGGACCAAATTGCGACGGAGTTCGAATTTTGAAATTCGCTAAAATAAAAAAATTAAGACCAAAAACATTGGCTCTATGGGATTTCCCATTGAAGCAATAATCACGCGCTTTTTGAAAGCTTTCGTTATTATGAAATTTTAAATCATTTCATTTCAATAGCTAAAAATCTAGTCATCATCACATGATCGAATCGCACTCTGTTCTATGGATAAGTCGATATGGAGCCAGCGAAGCTTTATGCTAAGCGAATACATCAACTTGGTTTTATTAACGCCCTAATCACTGGAATTTAATCTAGTCACATTTAAAAGACTGTCTTAGCATTTGCTTGATCAATGATTGAATCAAATTATAGGCCTACATCACGCTACTTAACCCTTTGGAGCCGAGCAAAAAATAAAACGTTAAAAGTATAAATCGAAATAATAACGCTGACTATACATCGCATCGGGGCAGAGGGCGGCAGGCGAAGAGAACCGACAATTACCGACAAGAGCCGAACAGTTGTTGTGTGACAAATCTAAATCCATGCGACCAAAGTCACTGCCCACAGTTAATTTTTTTTTTTCGATTTAGAATATAATTCTATATTTTTAAATGACTATATATTCCGTCACCCCGTACAGACAGACAGTTAAACTATAAGTAAAAAATATTCTTGTTAAAACAAATCAGTTTTTTTACTCAATTTATCTACGACGGATAGATTTTTTGTTATCAATAAAGTTGAGTTCCTTTCTCAATTCGAACTCATTTTTTGTTTTGTTTTTCTATTTTATTCAATTATGTATTAAAAGTTTATTTTGATGAACGTAGTCCTATTGTACCATAATCTCCCCTAATATTGTAGGTAAACGTTATGGGGGACATATTAATTGATTATGGGGGAAATTAAAAGCTATTCCAATGGGTAAAAATGGCAGCGTTTTGTTTCCCGTGATGGGCGAACTATTCATTTGAAGCATAAATCCAGTCATTTTTATAAAAACTACTTTTGTGGGATACACGACGCGTTTATTTTTGTTTCATCATCATCCTGTAATCTGAAGGAGTCGAAAAGTTAATAAAATTAAATAATAAAATACAAAAAAAATAATTACTCTTGATTCAACATTTTATTTAAATAATCCCTACTAATATTATAAATGTGAATGTAAGTTTGTTTGTTATGATTTCACGCGAAAACTACCAAACCGATCATCATGAAACTTCATACATATACATATTCTTGGAGGTATTAGAAGTTACATAGGATACTTTTTATTGAAAATAAAATTGCGGGCGAAGCCGCGGGTAAAAGCTAGTATTAAATAAAACTATTTTACTATTTGAAAGTGCCGGACAAAGAAAATAAATGCTATATTTTGTTAGAATATGTCCTTTAAATGGCTACATTGTACTAATAGCACTTTCAATGACCACATTGTTCTAATTATCATGTTTGTTCTGACAAATATTTTTCAACGATAATGTATGAAAAGATATATTTTCAACCTCTAATAACACCAAAGATTTTGATCCTACGCTGTTGGCCCCATAATAACAATTGCTCAGATGGACATACTCTAGCAAAATATGTCATTTATTTTCTTTGGCCGGCGGCACTTTCAAAATTTGGATCAGAATGGATTATGTCTTTTTAATCTTAACTTTATTTCTAACGGGCGCCTTTTATTAAAATCATTTCTTAAGGAGTAAACTCCAATCCCATCAAAAACAATACTTGTCAAAAAAACCAAGTCTCGCAACTCAGTTGTTCTACGGTAAAAAGTTGTGAGATCCATGGTCGGTTATTAATTTATTCAGTCCCTACTTAAGCGAATTTCTGTCTTAATACGTCCAGTCTGTCCAGTGGTCTTAGGGACTGGACGTATTAAGACAGAAATTCGCTTAAGTAGGGACTGAATAAATTAATAACCGACTTGGTATTACATGGATCTCACAACTTTTTACCGTAGAACAACTGAGTTGCGAGACTTGGTTTTTTTGACAAGTATTGTTTTTGATGGGATCTCATTGCTTTTTGTATTTTTTTTAGTTTTTCCTTGATTCATACACCAAACACTATTTATATTCCAAATTTGAAGCTTCTAGGTGTGCTAGAAGTGTCTTAGAATTTTGATGATCGGTGAGTCAGTGAGTGACAAAATTAAGAAATTTGACCCGTTATAATTCTTAAACTACTAGTTCAAATTGAATGAAATTTGAAATATACCGTGTCTTTACAATGCCTGCATGGTTACTGAAAATTCAGTCTTCTAGTTTTATCCATAACGAAGTTACAGGGGGTCGAATATGGCTTGAATTGCTTCGAGAAAAGGATGGTACGTCCGTGCCGCTTTTTTGCTCGACTTGGCGGGGGCACTGCCGTGCCCCCAGATAAAGGTTAAAAAATAATAAAACACTTCATGTGAATTTCGAACCCAGCTAATTTGATGATACCATGAAATTCAAAACAAGTATTTTGCAGGTAAACTTTCCAATTTCCGATAACATTATATTTATTAAGCACCCATAGAGACTTTAATTAAATTCAATGAGATAAGTCAACAGTGTATCAAAACAGTTTAAATGTGCCGCGACTTCGTCACAGATAAATAATGTAATTTATTATCTGTTGTTTTATTTTGCGTGACACTTCGATAGTGTCACACGAAATCTGAAACCGAATCTGATACTGGTAGTTGTCGAAAAGTAATTAGCGAAATAATGCCAATTGTTGTACAAAGATTATATTCCTAAGGTTTCTGATTAACTGTGTAAATACAACGAATAGGGTTCAATATCTCTTGAGAAAAATAAATTTTAAGTACGTTTCTTGTCTTCACCATCTATCGTAAAATATTTCTAATTCAAACTATTTTATTACACCTTTTTCGGTTCAGCTTGGACATTTCATCGTTGCAAAATAAACCTTATATGGTACCGCAAAAGATAACTTTTCGCGTACCTTCTTGTGCAATTCTAAAAGCTTAGAAGTACAAAGCAAATAATAATACGTGCCTGCGACCAGGTGATAGTAATTCACAAAAACATAGTTTGCATACTGAAACAGCTAAACAAATATCAACCTTGGGTAACAACAATAACATCTACCAAACCACACAAAAGCGAGGGATTAGCAGAAAAAAGTTTAAATGCAGTCAATGTCCTTGCTTGCAGTTTGCTGTCGCGTGCTGTCTTTCTCGCACGTGGTAGATTAGAAAGGGATGGAGGGATTGGGTGACAAAAAATTATCGTGTGCTGCTTGCGCACAATCCGGTATAGTAGAATGATTGAAATCGGCCCTTTTTTGTTCGACTCCGTCGGTGCGAGGGTAGCAATATGCGACGTTAAAAATACACTGGTCATTTTATGATAGTAAAGCAATTTTTATTTTATTAGCTATTCATTTTTAAGGCAACAATAATTTTCTTAAATTAAAAATTCTATTTGACACATTATTGAAAAAAAAGAGGCGTTGCTAAATTGCTTGCGTCTTCTCGGTAAAGTTCTAACGAGACGAGACTGATAGCTAGTTGTTTACTTTAAATGAACGTATTATGTGCTCATATTAATCAGGGATTCAAAAACACCTATATAAGGATACACTTTCATAAGGGTTACACATTGAATCTGTTACAGAATTATTTCTGTATCACTTATTTGGGTGTTTTGAACCTGTTTTGCGTCGAACACTTATAAAAGTGTAACAGATATAATTTTTCTGTTACCAATCTGTAAGAAACTGTTTTACAGGTCAGTTAACTAAAGCTGGCACGTTCACAGTACTCACACTTATGCAATTTCACTATACAGTATGTTTAAAAATAAATGATTTTGATTCATAAATGTAGGTAAATTAGAGTTCGTTTTTTAGTAAAATGGGTGGGTTGTAAATAAATTAATACAAATATTCGTGTTACTTGTTTATATTATGATTATTACATTATTGCTTTTAATCAGAATCGTAAATTAAATCTTCTACCCCACTCAAACTGTCATCGCTCGAAGAACTTGATGTTTCGCCGTCGGAATTTCCTACTGTTATTATAAATGAGTCAGTGAAATTATCCACTTTTGGTTCCAGTTCAATATATCGTTCCTCATGTACTCGCGTCTTTCTCCAAATGTCACTAAACATATCCATAGTAATAGAATCGGCTTCTTTTCTAAGCAATTCCTCCACAGTTGTCAAGTTAAACTTAACATTTTGTGATGCAACTTTCCCTTTAATAATACCCCACAGCAACTCTATGGGATTCAGTTCTGGGTGGTAGGGTGGTAGGCGTAATACACTGTGTCCGTGATCTTCGAGTATTTTATCAAGTACAAATTGTACATGGCTTGGCTTATTTCTTTTAATAATATCATATATTATAGGTTTTGTGTTTATTTCTGGGTATGATATGTTATATTTATCCAACCAAGCTAACATGTCACTTTTTTTTGAATTCGAGGTGGGCACTCGATCCGATACGACGTTGTGATACGATGCATTATCGACTACTAAAACTGACTGAGGCGGTAAATTTGGAAGAAGTTTTTCTGTAATCCATTTCTGATAGTTACCAGCATTCATATTACTGTGATAATCTCCCGTTTGCTTTTTTGCTGGATAGATAAGCAAAGCTCTTGGAACGAATCCATGTTCCGAGCAGGCATGAACTATCACTAGCATATCGCCTTTGGAAATAGGTACTTTACAACCTTTGCTCGTTTCGTCGGCCCATGCTCGTGGCAATGTATGCGAGCTGTGTATATAAGTTTCATCCGTATATATTACAGGTCGGCCTTGTGATCTATATTCTTGCAGTTTCGAAAGATATAATGTTCTTTTGAGTCTGATGTGACTTTTTTCAATGAGTATTTTTTTATTATTTTGTGTCTTTCTCCATCTGAAACCTAGCCTCCGAACGATCTTCCTTAGTGAAGAAACACCACCCTCAAAGTTGATACTTTCTTTCAACACTTCTAATAATTTTTTCAATGTGGGAAATGTATGCTGAACCAGATGGAAGTTATAGATAGTTCGCCTTATGACTTCTTGATCAAAACTATCTACTGTAGATTTTTTTGCTAACCTTGGTCGCTTTTTACCCGGTGTTCTGAAAGTAACTTGATGCGCCAATCTTTTCGGTGCTTGCGGTTCTCCTTCTTTTGAGGTAGATGGTTGAGATGTTGCATCAGCTTTCACAGCCGCTGTTACTTGATTGCGTACTTCACAAACAATTCGTTGAACACTTCTCTGAGAAACACCAGTCGCCTCCGACGTCAAATCGTACAAAGTTTTCATTGGAAGATATCCACCATCACTGTTTTTATTATGATGCATGAAATAGTTAAAAACATTGTACACGATTTCACGAGATTGTCCCTTCAGAGTTTTTCCGGAACCAATTCTTTCCGAAGACATTTTATTCTAACCTCTAAATAGGTAAATAAACACACGCGCCGCGCACCGATCACACGTGACTAACGCGCTAACATCACGCTGTATTTATAAACAGTAGAAAACCAAAAACAATAACTGTCCCCTTCACGCTCATAAGATAGACCGCGCGCGAAAGAGACGGGCATACTTTTCATGATGCCTATGCAGTACGACGTCACGCCGCACGCTTATTCACAGACACTACACAAGCGCAATGTGTAAATGTGTTGATCGTGCCAGCTTTAATTAACTGACCTGTACGTTTAACTATCTATGTGTCTACACAGTACACCAACATAGGCATTTCAAAGTACCCAAATCATTAGTGAGCTGTCGCAAAGTTATGCCAATTTGAACCTTATAGACTGTAACAGATATTAACACTTATGAACCGGTTTTTTCTGAAACAGATTCAAAGTGTTACAGTGTCTTTCTGTTTAACTTTAAAAAAAAAAATGAAAAACAGTGTTCAGAACACTATTCGGATATCGCTAAAATCCCTGATATTAATTATAAAGCATTTTAACTTTAATATAATTCTAAATGTTCCCGCAAAACACTACTGCAACATTGTGAAACTTACAGGGAATAAGTTAAATGAAAATGCGTTGTCAAGGACGCTATAAAGTTCGGTGACTAATTTCAGCACTCTTCATAAATACAGTAATAAAATTCCGAAGATCGCTATTAAATTGTTATTTCACAAAATATGGAACATTTAAGTCACTCAGGCAAGCTGTAACTAATATTGGTTATATTTTAAGACTTTTGTCACAATAACTTTTTCGTCACTCCACGGAATTGTATGTCTCCTTGGACTCCAAGGATCCACGATTTGAAAAAGTACAGAGAATGACGACTTTTCCAATAATAAAAACGAATATCAATTGTTTTTGACAGCACATACAAAGATAAACTGCCTTTTTATTGTATAATAAACGCTGTATTTTACCAATAAAGGATTCTTGGAGATTATAATAGCAAATATTTATTAATCAATTTTGTCATACGTCACGTGGCTACTTGTTCGCACCTCCATAGATCGCCATGGACAAAGATCTATGTGACAAATGTAACACGTGCGCGCAGGCCCTAAGGTAAAAGTATGAATAGCACAAATTTAATTTGATGCATTGTCCGTTTGTGTTATAATATTTGACGTTTGTATTAGTTTGTAATGTGACGTTATTTGACATATGTATCGATTAAAATAATTATTTTTTTAATCAATAACAGTTATAACATTTTAAGTGACATTTATAAGTTAAATAGAACTCTTGTAATTTTAAAAATATTTGTTAATAAATTCGACATGTATTTCACCATGTTCTGACAAAAAACGAATTATTATCATTATGCATCTGCTAACTTCAACTTACTTTCATTGTTCACCCTATATTAGAGGATACCGTGTAATTAAATGAATACCATTCATATATGACGGTGTTTTATCTTAGCTGTATTTCTATCACACTAGATGTCACAAATATAATTTGACAAACTGCCATATCTGTAATTCACGGCAACGGGATCTGGGGCTCTACATTTGATTCACTCTAGCCCGGTATTAATGTGACGAGCGCACGCCGTCTCTTTCTCAAGATACAGGGAATGAAAAAGACGACACGAGAATTTCGCATGCGAGTCGGATCGTATGAAATATAAGTCCAGTAATCGGTTGCTACATACATACAAACCTTCCTCTTGAATTACTCTATCTATTTAAAAAAAACCGCATCAAAATCCGTTGCGTAGTTTTAAAGATTTATATACATAGGGATATAGGGACAGAGAAAGCGACTTTGTGAAGTATAATTTTCTTTTAATACTTATTCAATTCATAAATAAACATTCGCACACTTTTAATTTGCTAATTTAAAGAAGTTACGAAATATTACTTTATCAACTTCTAGTATGCACATTTACAACGGATAAAAAGTGCATTATTGCACGATTCCGCTGTAAAAAGGTGATGAATGCCATCTATTAGTTTGACCAATCATAAGAGAATTCTGAAGTGAGTGTTCGCTTTGTCTCGAATCAGACTTGGCTTTGTATTAACAAAACAGTTCAGGGGACTGAGAACGAAATGCATACGTTTTGATGAGTTTTCGCGACATATCATATTGATATCATATTTAATTATAGAATTATTATTTCTGTCATATGGTGTCCGGTAGAGAAGAATAGCACAAACGATTTACACTTTCAGGTGTCATAAAAGACGACTAATGATAGAGGGAATGTAAAAGCAGCATTTTTTTTCTAGAATATTGATAGTTTTTTTCTGTTGGAGATGTTAATTTGACAGAGGATCATGATTCCACAATTTAGCAGCTATATTTAAACGCACGTGTCTATGATTCTCTTTAGTCCCGTTTTTTTAACATTAGAAATTATGTAAACATAGAAGCAGTGGTGGCCAACCTTGTGCTGGAGTCCACTTGGACCGGCTTCAGGCTCGTCCATTGTTGAACAGATTAAATAACAAATAACAACAAAAACTTTTAACAAAAAACTTCAACAAAAACAATAGAAATTTAACAATAAACCAAAGAAAATAGTGAAAATAGTCAAAACAGATAAATGCACAGGTACTCGCAATCACTTTCGTGATGCCAGTGACGTTGACATTTGCCGGTATTGTTGCAAATGGCGATCATGTTAAGCGACTATTTTAAAAATCACCTAATATGGTACGTATTACAACATCGGCATGTACTAATTTTGTCGTGTCAAACTGACCAACGTTTCGTTCCACAAGTTTGCAACTTCTGCTTCTTAAGGTATCTTATAGTGTAAACTTTTCACGATGTTACGTTTTGTTTGTTACGTTATATGTGTACAATAAAATACCCAAATTATGATATTTCTAAAGCTAAAAAACGGACTATAATGAAAGTATAGTGTTAACAGAAGTAATTGCTGATCGTTACTATATAAGATTGTTGCGAAATATAAAATAGTCACAGAATTTTATATAAGCAAAAACTATGCGAATTATTAAAAAAAATCAAAATATATCTATGAACTTCATGAAGAAAGTAACGCCATCTAGTCATTGGTTTTCAAAACTCCTTATTTATCCTCCCTTATCCCTTAGTCTACGATCTAATATTCACATGATCGACCCGTTTCTCGGTATAGCTCGTCATCGGAAATACCTCACAATACCGCAGCAATTACATCGACTTGTCTGTCTTGTACGTCAACGAACTCGCTCCACAGTATTACTGGAACCACATATTTCACGATCATAAAATCTTTACTGTGAAGTAAATCCAATATAACACTATATATTATGCCTATATCACTACATTTATCTTTTTTAAAACTTGATCAAAGAGTCTATGCTTTTATTCGATTTTTCAAATTGCTTATGCAGCATATATTCTAATAACAGCTGCACCCAGCATGCGTACCAATGCCATGTAAAAAGAAATTTCATTTACATTTTTTTTTGGGCAAGGAAGTGTCGCGCGTTTTTGACGATATTCTGGGAATCTCCTAAGTATTATCTAATCTGTGCTTGAAGTACTAGGGGAATATTCGATATGAAGTTTAGCAGGGTATCAGATAGCAGGCGCGTAGCCATTGAAGGCGCCTCATCAACAGCGCATTGTTAGCTGTTATCAACCAACCTAAAATTCATTTTACACCAGGCGGGAGAAAAATAAATTCTAATACCATTTAATATGAATATTTAGTTCTTACACTTTCGGGCACATCACACATTTGAATTAAACACTTTTTTTACGGATTTTGCGCTTATTTCATTTTATACAAGCGGCCGCCCGCAACTTCGTCCGCGTGGAACATTACAACATTACTTTATTTTTCATAAATAAAATAATTTGTCTAAAATAGAAGTAGCCTTAGTTACTCCTTATTACATCAGCTACCTGCCAAAAAAAGTCCCGTCAAAATGCGTCCAGCCATTTCAGAGATTAGCCGGAACAAACAGACAGACAGACAAAAATTGAAAAAAATGTTATTTTGGTGTATATACCGTATATATATTCATATGCATGTAGTAAAAAACGGTTATTTCAATATTACAAACAGACACTCTAATTTTATTTATATGTATAGATTTAATCCTGACGTTTCGACTTCGGTACAGGATGACTAAGATAATGGTTGTCATGTATTTTCTACTACATTCACAATATTTTAATCGGGCACGTTCATAATGGTTAAAATTTTTATATAAATCAAATTGTTTTATTTTTACATTTTAGTTAGTTATTAAATTCTCAGTACGAAAGTAAATGAGTCCTGTAAAGGAGTCGAAACGTCAGGATTAAATATAAAATAAAATATGCGCAAAATCCGTAAAAAAGTGTTTTATTCAAATTTAATATGAAGTTTGTAGAGAAAAAAATAATATTTATAATATTTGAACAAATTGTGATATAAACAATTATAATGACTCTAGTAATATTTTAGATAATTAGGAAGATTTCCTTTCATAATTGCGATTCTTGGTATTTCTATGTTTTGTTTTGATGCACTTAAAGCTCAAAATTCAACCTGGAGAGTTATATACGAAATTCAACTTCTCATACCTATGACAAAGATAACATTTTCCAAGAAAATGTTAGATAAGGGATATTGACACTTCGCCGTCGCTATTCAACTCCAATGTCCCTGTGAAGCTTTGCAGTAAATTAACGACAACTTGACAAGTCTCAGGGTTTGGAAAGGTCTCACCCAAAAATCTGTGATTATAGCTCATTATTCTGTTCTATTCGGTCCTATTGAGGTCTATTTTCGGTTTTCGACGCCCTAAAACCCAATTGCACCGTAAGGTCCGACAGAGTGGAATAGCTCCAACCTTCTCGTCTCTTCTTCATACTTATTGGTGGTGGACTAATGATACTGGAAATAATTATCATACACCTCCCGAAGACCACAAAAATTAGAGTAAAAGATCATAATTCGTAAATCGTGGAGATTATGGTAAATAGGTCCCATTCTTTGGGACGTCTTTCAGCTATGATGATGAAACATCAATTAGCTGTCATTTGCGATCGACAACTATAAGTATTAATCTTTGTACTTTAATGTAAGTGATGTAATTTGACTTTTCAGAAGCTTTTATTTACTTCCACCTGTCCCGATGTCTGTAATAAAATCATGCAAGTTAATTTTGACTCATTTTCCGGTTTCCGCAAGAGCTGACATGGAGCCGATCTGGTGCTGGAGTTGGAAGGTGGCCATCGAGTTTGTGCTCTTTTGATTCGTATTGACGAGTACTTTCATCCTATATGGAAACTAGGATCTGATTTTGGAGCTGGAAGGTGGCCGTAGGAACTCCGCAATGAAACGACATAACCCCATCGAGTTTAGGCTTATTTGATTCGTCTTTTAACTTTTTAATTTGTTTTATCAACAAGTTATTACAAAAGCTTTTAAATTAACTTATATCTTGTTATTCTTTAATGTAAACGCAATACAAAATCGTAAAAACGCCTATAGTAGACATATATAACAAATATTGTCTGCATCTTATGTTTTATGTAATGTAAATATATATACTTAAACTGTTCGTGTGTATACAGAATTATCTTTAATAACGTATGCTTTTATAATCATTATCCAAATAAGCAATTATTCTTGTACTCACTATTGAAACATATGTAAGAAAGAACTTGGCACTTGGTTCCTATTTACTTGGAGGTCAAACATTTAAACGATTCATATAATTAATTAAACTTGAATTCTGCAATTCTGAATAAAATTGTAGTTAACAAAGTACATTGCTTGTACGAACAAAGAAGTCTTTTTATTTTGTAGTGTCCACATACATACAAAAACAAATGATTTAAATTAAAAACATACTAGGCGAGATCAAGGCTCACAGGCTGCGCTGGCTTGGCCACGTTGATGAGAGGATGGGGGAGAATCTGGCGTACCTGGGACGACCGGATTGACGAAGACCGGTCGGACGTCCCAGGTTAGCTGGAGATACCAAGTGGAGGAGGATCTTCGCACACTCTTAGCCACCCAGTGGCAGGAGAAGGCGCAGAACCGTATCGAATGGCGTCTCGTGGTATCGGAGGCCAAGGCCCAATTTGGGTCGCTGCGCCATCTTAGTTAGTTAGTTAAAAGATACTTAAGTAACTATATTGTTTCGCAATATATTGGCTCCATACCTTTTGAACGTTTTGACGTGGGTTACAGTTTTGTTTAAGTTAAAGATAACTATATAAAATTACCGTCTTGTTATAATGTCTAGAAGAGAATAGTATCTTTACCTTATTGCCGTACTACGTACAGTTTGTAGTCCAAATGAATATAAGTAACAATAGCGTACCCACCCACGTGAGTTGCTTAACAATATTATTTCAGTAAATCTATTTTCGTCCAAAATTATTGAACTACATAGCTAAAATTGTAAACGGACAGTTTTATAGGTAAACTTTAGGTTTGGAAGCGTAAATATTCATCCAAACTGTAAAATATCGAGCTCTTTCTTTAAGGGGCTAATCCAGTGTAACCCATGAAAAATAAGGCGATTTTCGGGATAGGTCATTGTATAGGAAATACCTTCAATAACTTTTAATAACCTTTTAGATTTTTTAAGTTTCAGCTACTAATTCGGCCGGAATCATGTCAGCAGTTGGAGAACTTTTTTTTGGCACCTGCGAAGACAGCACATAACTCCGTTATCTTTCAATATTTTGTAATAAAAATCTTAAAATATAGTTGAAAATATACCTTATTATGTCCAAAAAACTTCAAAACATTCTATCCAGTACTAAAATAAGGAAATTCAAGAGCTCTAAAGTGAGATAGTTATCTAAATTTTAATAAATGAGGATTTTTTTTGTAAGTAACAAGAGATGGTAACTGTATAAAATCCGTCATTGTAATAGTAAATTTTTCTTATACGTCTTGGAAGTACCAGAAAAGTTTATCCAAATGTCGCATAACAATGTAATAGACCACATAAAGGTAGAAAAAACATCCCTTGCCGAGTTACTTGCGGCTTCTACTCGGTACAGTACAAGTTTCTCGACTCCTACCTACGTGGAAGCCATGGCGAAGCTAACGTACAAAACACACATTGTAAATACTCATATTGGAAAAAGAACTTTTACCTAAAGTAATTTTTATACTCATATTGGAAAAAGAACTTTTACCTAAAGTAATTTTTATAATGTTATTCGGTAAAAATATTGTGATATTGCATTGGCTATGGGAAGCCGACTCACGTTTATGTCAACACCATTCGTGATTCGTTAGCGGTTGTCCCATAATCGATTCTCAGCTGCCGAATTAGGAAACTGTTCTGTTTCACAATATTGCTTTCACACCATTGAAAATAACTTGTTCTCTTGTTATTTGGTTTAATGATTTTAACGCTTGATCCTAAGATATGTTTGTTTAACACT
Source organism: Calamotropha paludella (assembly GCA_927399485.1). Classification (NCBI taxonomy): domain Eukaryota; kingdom Metazoa; phylum Arthropoda; class Insecta; order Lepidoptera; family Crambidae; genus Calamotropha; species Calamotropha paludella. Next base: position 6,228,403 of record OV656830.1, on the reverse strand, counting down.
TGCTGTTGTCGTTTAAGTTCAAAACCACAGTTACAGATTATTGTAATATTTTCTTTTTTTTAAATATGAAAAACTCTTAAAAGCCGCGCCTAAATTTTACCTTATATAATTTGTTTTCAGCACATTTTTTGTTTTATTTGCAGTAACAAATTTTTATAATAAGATCAAGGGAACTAGGCATTGAAATTTAAGTGGCGATAAATATAGAAGTAATTAAATATGAAGTCAGTTAATTAATATTTACATATATTTTATAAGAAGAAGCATGTCAGTGTCAGCTTTGTAGACCCAAGGGTATGGTAAAAGGTTTTGATAAGTCACGGACTTTTTAAACATACTGTCAACCGCTTGAGCTTATTTATTAGATAATTAATTATAATTTATCTTACATTCACACCAATTCGCCTAGTCCAAAGTAAGCACGCTAAGGCTTGTGTTATGGATACTTAGATAACGGAAATGTGTAATATTAATAAAAATATATATAAATAGCCATGATCTGCTCTTTCCGGGTATCGAACTCAGGACCGTCGGTGTGAAAGGTAGGATCGCTACCGTTGCACCAAACGGTCTTCAAGTGACAAAGGGGGGTACACCTGCCGCCCGCTCCTATCTCGATCTTCCTTGTCGCCGTACCCCCGCGCTACTGTACCGCGCGGGCGAAGACTCATTCTAGCGGTCCACCTGTGTGTTCCTGTATAGGTATCGGAAACAAACTATACTTAAAAGTTCATCCACAGCATTATTTCAAACTAGTCTGATCTATCAGATCAAACTAGGAGATAAAATTAGAAACTCTGAAATAAGAAGAAAAACTAAAGTTACAGATATAATAACACGTATAGATCATTTAAAGTGGGGCTGGACAGAACATATGCTACGTTGCAAAACAAACAAATGGAGCAAACAAGTAACTTTATGGCACCCAAGAAAGGACACTAGAAGAAAGGGGCGTCCAAAAACAAGATGGAATGACGATATCCGCCTAACCTTGGGACCTTATTGGACAGAGTAGCAGAAGATAGAGTTCAGTGGAAAGAGCTGGAGGAGGCCAATGCCAAGAGGCACACCGAATTGCGAGACATACTATAATTAAACAAACCCTGGAAAATTGTATCTTCAAAGTTGTAGCAAGTTCGGAAGAAAGGGCTTTATTATTATATTATTTCCACCGATTAGAGTCGGAGTCGGGAGTGACTCTACCTTCGAAGCCGGTCCTTGATTCTAGTCTCGGTAGGAACAAATGTTTATGTGATGAATACGAGCATTTGTACCTGAGTCATGGTTATTATTTACATGTCTATCCATCTAAGTATCCATAACACAAGCCTTACAGTGCTTAACTTTGGAGTAGGCTATATATATTTGTAAATTATTGTATAACTATGTGTATGTGTGTGTTTGTTCGTGTGTGGTAATGAACTACGTGATAGCAGATATTTTGTTTTTTTCAGTCAAGCCAGCTTTAAAGATTTTATATTAACAAAGTTCTATACATAAAGCACAACATATACCTAGTCATTTGACCTACCCGCATATCGCACACTACAGCTGCAGCTCTTCAGAAGTTATCCAAGCGCATTTCGCGCCAAAACAATACTGGATGCTTGCCAACTGCCAAATTGATTAAATATTTCGATACAAAGAATTATGTGAGCGTATTCTTTCAATATTCGGCACTCGCGATTATTCATGGTTTTCTTTGAATAATAAATAAAAATAAAATAAATTATTTTATTTCAGACAGTATTCATAAAACAAAAAAAATATTTAATGCCCCTTTTTAAATAAGTAAATTTACAAACGCCCCGTTTTCGCACAATTGGACCACTCGCTCGGATAGCAAGAGGATGCGGGTCCGAGATAAGTTGAATTTAATCTAGTAATAATTTCTTTAAATATATACTCTAAAAACACAAATTTGTTGTTTGTGTGTTTGTCTTTCCGCTCTTTTTCCCCCTCTTTTTCCATTGTATCAATTAACGTTACCATAGCAACGCGTTACCGGGTCAGCTAGTATATAACAGTTGCAATGACTTATATAGTATATAAGTCATTGCAACTAGTAAGTCTCCAATATATTAGATATACACTACTTCGAAATAACTTACAAATACTTTAGCGTCCGAAAGCCTATTAAACTTCATTAGACCTATTTAGGCAAGTTTATAGTCTTGGCGATTGGGCGTGGGCGTAAGCGCTTGTCTTTGAACGTTCGATGTTGCAATCATAGACTAGAAACCAAATCATCTACTTGAGCATAGACTAAAATAGGAAAGACACATTGACTTTCTAATATAAACCCATTTGTATTACAAATAATTGTAACTTATAGGTATTAAAGTGCTCCTTAGAAATCAAGAAAATTTTGTCTCTGACTGTTCTTAGATAATACTTATATATATATATATTATATATAATTATAAATTCATAATCAGCTACTTTTAAAATTAATCATAATAATATAATTTCACTTAGACAACTGCTATGAAAACACCTTTTTTTGACGCCCGACCGGAAACCTAAAACTTAAAACCTGTCGAAATCCATAGGTTTGCTTGATAATATTTGTAAACCCTATTCCGAAGGTTTATTTTGCATTGTTTGCCGTCAGTCGCTGCCGACCGCTGCAACGTCTCCGTATTTTGGGACCGCGAAATCCTTACTAGCGTAAAGACATCCCCACATAAACAATTTACACAAACTTTTTCCAAAAAAGTAGTGCCATCCATAACATATCTCAAGAACTATATGAGCACTGCGTCGCTTAGGAGTAGACATAGATCCAGTCCGGAAGAGTACAATAGAATAACTCATCACTCTTAAAATTCTCGTAAAAGACGACTACTGATATTAGAGTTAAACACCACATACCTTCTCTTATATCTTCTACAGCGACATCCAACTTCTCAAGCTTGAAGATAATGCCAAAAACCGCCTATCTTTAACCGAGGAGACTACGTTCAGTAGGCGTCTGTTGGCCGAGTTGAACTTTTGGTGCAACGGTAGCGAACCTGCCTTTTGCATCAACGGTCCTGGGTTCGAACCCCAAAAGGGGCATATGTTTGTGTGATGAATATGAGCATTTGTCCTGAGGCATGAGTATTTATATATTTCTATGAATATTGTGTACGTCTTTCCGTAATCCAAGTATCCATAACACAAGCCTTACAGTGCTTACTATGGGCTAGGCTAATTGATGTGAATGTAAGAAATATTATTATTATTTGGGATTTCAAAGAAACTTATACGTATATAGTAATTGTGATAATATTTGTAGTTAAATGTAAATGAAATAAAACAAAAGAGATCGCTACAGCAAGACGTGTGAAGGTCGCGAAGCATTAGACAGGAAATACATAAAAAAAACATTGAAATATTCGTAGATTAATTAAATATCAACATAGGGTACTACTAGCAGTATAGATTAATGACAATTTAAATATTGTAGTATAACTATTAGTGGCCAGATCTATAAAAGAGATAAGCATAATCCTACTTATACAACCTATTTGCTTACAAAAAATTAAAACAATGAATTCCTATTGTGCCTAAATATTATTTTGATTTGTTTTTTAATTATGAAGTAGACAATTCGCTAGTTTATGCCACTTAACAACTTTTGCTACTTAAGACAGATCAATGTATGTATGTCTTCACTAATATTATAAAGAGGAAAGATTTGTATTTTTGTATGTTTGCAATGAATAAATTCAAAAACTACTCAGCCGATTTCAAAAATTCTTTCACCATTGGAAAGCTACATTCACGCTGAGTAACATAGGCTATATTCAATGCTAGAAAAAATTTAAAGAATTTTGTCCACCCGTGCGAAGCCGGGAGGGGCCGCTAGCCACATATAATAACAAATAACCAATTTTCATTACACAGGTAAAAAAAACGTAGTTAAATGTATAAATAACAAAAACACATACATTTCGGGTTTTTTTTAACTTAATAACTTTTTTCGGATAATACTTTCAAAAATAGGTAAGTATTGCTCTAGTGACACCAGTTTTAAACATGGCTCCAAAAAATCCAAACAGAGAATAAATAATTCCTTACATAATTCCTTACATGTATTGTAAAAGAAAATATATTGTAAAGTCCATTATTTTACTCAATCCCTATTCAATAAAAAATGTATTGTAAAATTACAATAGTCTTGGTCTCCCATCATGGTTTGACCTCGGTGGACGTTGCTTAACTTCCGTGATTATAAGCCACTAAGTGTAAATGCTAAATGCACAACAGCAAGGGTTTTCTAAAGAGAAACGAGTCGTGCCTTGCTGTATGCAGATCTAGGTCGAGCTGTAGAGACACCATAAAAAGGGTAAAGAAGGGAAAATAGTGCCAAAAAATTTACAAGCTTGCCTATGACGTAAGAGGAAACATTAACGCCTTTCATGAAATTTACTTCAGGACTTAGTATTTTTATTATAAAATAAAAAAACCATTTTGGGCGATTTTGGTACTAATGTAAATATATATTTTTCGCGAAACATTCATTTGTCGTGGTTCATTTTAAAAAAGAAGAACAAATTAAATTTTAAATATAACTTTTTTTATTTACTGAAAATAGGTATGCGCTTGATCACAATCTCGTCTGATGGTAAGCGACGATGCTATCTAGGATGCGCCTGCCTAGAAGATACCTATTCACTCGTGACTTGAAGACCCCTAAATTGTATTTGTCAGGAAACACAGACTCAGGCAAAGAGTTCCACTCCTATGGTTTAAATCACCTTGGTTTTCAAAGAAAAATATATGTTGACAGTGGAATTAATTGTATTGTTTTTGGTTTTTGCTACTTTGGTCCCTGCCGCATAGCCTGTTGGTTTTATAACAATGTGTTATAAAAATAAATTTAAGATCTAATGCTTACTCTATAATTAATTATAAAGAAAACAATAGTCTATTTTTAGTAAAGAAACTAAATTTACTGTAAAACTCATACAAAGTTTACACAGGTGCAATTTCCAATTAGCCTGAACTAGGTTGAATTATTTTTTTTAGGCATGCCTAAAAATATCTTGTTCTTTTATTCCGACATAATAATATAAATTTGTTTTTAATTTAATTTTTTGCATTCACAATGCAATATTTCTATAAGATATAAAATACGTGTGTAAAAAACAACTACGCCTCCGAGCCCTCAGATGGGATGAGCCCATCTGAGGGCTCGGAGGCGTAGTTGTTTTTTACACACGTATTTTATATCTAATATAAATTTGTTTAGTGACCTGTCATTTCTTATTTCTGTACTATAGGTGACTAAATTTAGTAAACAGATAATTCATGAAATCATTCAAGGGCGACAAGCCCTAGTACAATTTTAGAAATATCATTCATTAAAGCCTATTCGTGGCTAATAACTATGTTAAATATCCTCTGATACCAAAAAGTGGGTATAAATTAATTGGACTTTGGAATAGTAATTAAATTATTTGTTTATTTTTATGGCCCCCGTATTAAAATAAAACGTAGGTAAGATTAGTAAGCAGTTACAAGAAGGGAGGTTAGTTTGTCCTAATAAATATAAATGCGTAGTCACTCTAACCACAGTCTAGTTTAATAGAACATTATGCGTTTATGCAGTTTCTACTACATTTATTGCAGCGTAGCATTTGTTGATTGTTAGTTGAAAACAACTACTTCTTTTATAAACGCTCTTGCCCCCCTATTAATACCTATTTTTTTGTTCTGAGGTCTGATCATTATCAGCTAATTAATATCCTCAGTATTGGTAAACATGACTTCTTTAGTTCGAAATACCCTTAGTATTTGCCAACAGAGATATTTTAAATTATTCTAAATAACAATTATAAAATTCCTGAAAGTATCCATATTTATCTGCTAAGTTTTTGATGGTGTCACCTAAATTGATTTTGATAAGAGTGCCTGAGGTTTGAAGAAGGACATATATCATATCTGGGTGAAGAATCATACGTACCTTCGGAAATTTAATTAAACGCGAAATTACTTTCATAATTTACGCGAATGAATTCACGGGCAACCACTAATGATAACGTTATTTTAAATAGAAATAGGTCTGACAAGAAAAAGAAAGAAACTTCAAAAGATAGATTTTTTTATTGACAATGGTAAACAGTCTAATTACTGATGTAGGCAATGGAAACATTATCGCTGTGAGCAACCCCTTCTAAACAAATTCGTTGCATAGGAAATCTAAGAAGATTTACTGACCTCATAATAGTTTGCCGGAAACAAGAGCGATAGATATGAATATAATGAAGTTAAGGTTTGAGTCCATTTTTGTCAACACTCCCTTTTTTTGTGGCTTGCACGATTTGTATATTTAGCCAGTGTCCAGTAAGGATAATTGACAGTTATTGAGTAATTTCCTAGGTTTCAGTAAAGATGTGGGGTTTTACTGAAACCTCCTCGTGGCCTTCTTGAGGAGCGCGAAAAGACACTTTCCACTGTTTTGTTTCACTTGCCAACACTCATGCATATTCAGAAACACTCAGTGGGTTATTAACACCCACCATTATTACACACTAATATCAACCACAACACAAAATAAAAAATAAAAAAAATTAATAATGTATTATTCTCTATGTTATGTAGTCTATGTTGTAAATTGGTGGGTCCAGATCACCTTACCGTGTTATCAGCTGTAGAGAAGTAAAATATTATATTTAAATAAATAAACATAAATAATAAATAAAATAATTTATATTCAATATGAGTATTTACAATGCGTGTATTTGTGTATCAAAGCTACCACACAACACTGATACTACAAATAGAATATGCTAAGAGCATTCTTTGCTCAAAATAAAACGAATGCGGCAAAATTAATGAAACATTATTCATCAGATAAATTGAATACTGAATATAAGATATGAATGTATAAAAGTAAAATAAATATACACATATAAGTGAGAAAAGGTAATGAATAAGGATTAGTGCTTTGAATAAGCTTTCTAGGAAACCAAGTATTGCCTTTTGAAAGCGAATTTATTACGAGATTTGCTGTGTTCGTAGAAATTGTTTCAGCGTTGAGTGGGGTGAAGACAAAAGTAATTATAAATATATGAAAATAAGAGTTACCTATCCAAAATATAAATTAATTTAATGCGTAACACATATTGCGTAACACGAAATGATTTATTTTCAGCGTAACACTGAAAATAAATAATTTCGTTAAGGAGGTACGTACTATTTAAGAATTGATTTTCATTCAAGGCGCCCGGTATGAAAAAAATATGAACAGTAAAATTTAACGATCGAATGACAGCGTGACGTTTTTTTGTTTCACTTTCACTTTTATTTTAAAGTTTTGTTTTATTTTTTTATGCCTGTTCAAAGACAATCGTTCTTAAGGAGTAAAATCTACAGTACTCACAAACCTTTTTCTCCAAATAAATACATTTTTCATTATTTCAGTGGTTCTTATCTGCTGGATGGATTTTTTCCCCAAAATGGGGAGATTTTGGCATCTCCACGTTTGGCAACCATTTGGATATCACAGTAAAAAAACCATAGTAAGAAAAAGGCTGCTACCCAAATTGTTGCCTACGTTGTGTGTATGATTAAGTATCACCACCAGTAGCACCTACAAGACTCCTTTTACGATGCCTTAAGTGTAAAGCGTTGGTATTGGTACTTTTCTACTCTGCCGGACGCTATACAGTTTACAATACAATTTTACCCACTAGTTATTTACGTCTTAGACAATCCATCTTCACGACGTGTCGCCAGTGTCTCTTGTTGTTTTAGATACCTACTAATTGACACTCCAAATTTTACGTCAGATAAAAGCTCGACAATGTATGGAGAAAGAAATGTTAGAAATAATATTTGTTGAAAAAAAATGGGAATAAGCATTGCATAATAATTTTTTTCCAGGTCCTCCATGAGACATACGAAGCAATTAAGCCTTACTGCCTATTCTTGAGTCAGTTTTTTCTTTTATTTATAATATATCCTTAAAAGATGGTAAAGGTTACACACCCCGAAGTTAGTTCTCTTCAGTTATTTTCTTATTTTAATGAATATTTATAAATGATGATAAGATTTCTTAATTTATGGCATATGAAAATTGTAATACTATTCTTTTTACTGCGGGTATCGAATGAAACCTTAGGAGATTTCTTGAGAAATCATAAGATGATACTCAGTCATGTCCAGTAAACATAAAAATTTTAACAACAAACCAAAATCTACTTCTTCACGATCTCATCCAAAAACTCTTGGGTCCACATTCTTAAAAGCACTGTTTGTATTGAAAAAAAAAAACAAAAATACAAAGCAATAACATTCTTATTACCTGATTAACTATCAGCTTCATTTTGAATATTTTATTGGTAACTGTAACACAACTCTTTTCGATAAGTGCTGACTATATTTGAGTTGAGTTTATTTAAATTCTTACTTTATTTCGTACTATTAAAGTCTATTAAAACAAATATTATCTCAAAAACGATAATACCGTTTGCTCATTAAAAATATATTTAAACCTATTTAACAGTTTGGACAAATTGCTTGACACGAGATCAAGAGAAAATAAATTAAATAATGTATTTATCACAGAGAATCTAAAGTACTGCATTTTCTAATCAACATCAGTTTTTAAGTGAAAAGTTCTCACAACCTCGGTTGACACTGGGTATATGCGAGCGTGATATGATCTAGGTTATCCGACGACCTAGATGCAGGAGCTAAAGAGGTTTTATAACAGGTATTCAACCATACAGGGATCTGCCGCCATAATGGGCGACATTTCTAATGGCGGTCAAAAATGGTGGGAAAATTTTCATAGTTGTGTTGCCATTTCAAAAATAGAAATTGATTTGTTTTGTCAAAGATTACAGATAGGGTAACTATTACACAGACTAGAGATGGATTACCTATCAAACTTGATATCATGTGGATTTGAAAAAGGAAAAAATAATGTGAGAATACCTTAATTGTCAACATGATACATGGGCCGATGACAGTTTAATTGAAACAATACTTATTTATTTAAGGTACACTAGCAGCTTATGTCTATAGATACATTAATAAGTGTTTTATTTAATAATACGTATATACACGTATGTTATGTATACGCATGTTATGTATACGAATAGCACAAAACATTACATACATTAGCTAAATTTGACGATAGAAGGTGGTATAAAATACGTGTGTAAAAAACAACTACGCCACCGAGCCCTCAGGTGGGATTCCCCCTATTTGAAGAAAATATTGACATGTTATGTATAAGAATAGCACAGAACATTACATAAATTGGCTAAATTTGACGATAGAAGGGATCCCACCTGAGGGTTTGGAGGCGTAGTTGTTTTTTACATCGTATTTTATACCTTATACAAATATTACATTGTGAATTCACAAAATTTATAAAAAGATAGAAGGTGGCTTCACGATCCATTCATAATTTAAATATTATCACGTAAAACCGCTAAATTTAGTTAAAAATCAATTATGAACTGAAATATAGCAATAATATTGATTATTCTGCAATTGCATACCGCCACTTTTAATGAGGATGATCTCTAAGCAAAATAATGAGTACAAGGCCTTTTTCGCATCATACGAATAAAATGCGAATAACTCACACTGTTTATATATTTGCTTGGCAATGCACGGTCTTACCCCTAGCACAATATGGAAACTCACCGATAAAAATTATCAAATGCATGCTTAACAAGACTTGTTTTACGAAATAGAACATATATGTCTTTCACATCTATTTTTTTTAATGTCCTATAATACTATTTTAATGACGTAACACTTCACTTTGACAGTGGAGTAAAATTTATATAATGGTTAATCCCGCCAAAAGCGTTATCAAAGTTACAATGACAGTGATGTCATGATCAAAATAAACAGATATTGAACTCTATGTGATGAACGTAACGTGTTATTTGCATTCATACCATGTTTTATTTTTTAAATGAAATCATAATAACAACTTAAGCTAATAGAATCATCTATTTCTTGTTCATAAAAAAGGACTTTTTCAAGGGGAAAAATTACAATATTAATTAAAACAACTAGTCAAAATAATGTTTCTAGGGTAGACTATTTGAACAACTTGATTTTTTGGTAATTATGCAATATTTGATAAGTATAAATCAAAGCTTGGTATACAATTTAACTAGTTTAAGGTAAAAAATGTAGTTTATTGCTTTATTAACAAAAACCGCTTTAATAACTCTATGTAATTAAACAAAAACTAAGTTAGTAACAATAATGTTGAAAAAGTGTTGTAATCAATAAACAAATGAACCATCATATCGAAAAACTTGCCAGTTGGACGAGAATCGAAGAGATAAAATCAGACCATAAAGGCCGGTGATTCAGCAATAAAAGCTAAAACGGACGAATTACGAGCGACGTCAATAAATACCAAGAGAGATGGTGAAAACTGACATTCTTGGTAAGTCGCATAATAGGCAGTTGGCGGAGCACCTCGCGTCGATGCCGGCAAAAAATACATGATGACCCGTCTTGTCTGTGGAACGCAACGCGACAAATTTAAGATGATCGCAGAACCGCAAAAGGCGCAGAGCGACCCAGTCAGTTTCACGTGATAGTGTAATAACTTTAGGCGGTAATTCTGGTTAAGTACACGGTTAGGTATGTCTAGTGAATATGAAGCCAGCGGGGCCGTTCACAAGGCGCGGTCGTGAACGAATGCAATTATTTCATGCTCGATGTGCGCTTGTATCCGCCATGATAGCTAACGCGTTCGAAATTTGAAATGTTTATTTTTTTGCGGAGAACTGAGAATGACTATGACGAACGCTTGTTCCGTTTGAGTTCGAAATATAAATCTTTTATGTTTTGCTTTTAATTTATTCGTAAATGATATCAAGATAACGATGACGTATTCATTATCTGTTAGGGCAGTTACAATTTATGTAATAATTATAATCTTTTTGGTAGAGGACATTGGTCATAGCATGAATGAAAGATAATTTTATCTTTATGGCACAGCGACCTATACCATTTTTAAAGGTAAGATACATAGTTCCAAACATTTGCATTAAAATTAAGTTGATGGCGTAGGATATGATTCCCAGCTATAGATAAAAACCAGTTGATTTTCAATGGATTGAACTTTTTACCATAATTACCATAATACAATACGTTAGTTAGGTCTTTATAAAGAAATAGGAAATAAATGACAAAAATGAGCATTACATTGACATACGACAAACTTAAACCTAGTATTCATATTTTTTGGCAGAAAATTTGTATTCGTGAACATGAAAATGTGTTGGCAAATGAAACAAAGCAACGGAAGGAGAAGAAGTCGGTACGTTATAAATTTTTAATCTGTTCACCTGGGTGCACTAAGTGAAATTTGTAAGATAGTAAGAAGCACCTTCATATGAAGAGAGCCCCTTAGCTAAATTTATTCAAATTTTAATGTTCAACTATTTCATGATTTTGAAGAGAAACACGTCAACTGCTGGACGAGTCTTCGCCAAAAATGCCAAAAATCACCGAAAATCTCCACTATTGGCAGGAGGGCTGGAGGTCAGTGTGCTACAGTACCCTTAGTCACCTTTTACGAAAACCTTAAGTGCGTAGGGTTGGAACACTTGGAATTGAACCATTCAACTCTGCTTTACACAGCATGACACATTTTCTTTATAATGCATATAAAACCTTTATATAGTAGTGTGGGAAGTATCACAAAAGACCCTGTAAATATTTGAATAAAACACTTTTTTACGGATTTTGCGCATAATTTATTTTTTATATTTAATTCTGACGTTTCGACTTCTTTACAGGAGCCGTGATCATGGGATTACTAAGATAATGGTTGTCATGTATTTTCTACTACCTTCACAATATTTTGATCGGGCACATTCCTAATTGTATTTTTTTATATTAATTAATTGTATAATGTGGGCTAGTGTAAGTGTATACCCTGTAAATATCTTTATTTGAAATGGAAATATTGAAACTCAAGATTAAAACAAAGAAAAAAACTTTTATGTTTTGTGAAGACATGGAAAATAACTTGCGTGTAAACAAGTATCCGTTTCCTCATAATTATGACACTAATTGTATATTATTATAGAGGTGACTTAGTTTTTAGTGTCATTATTGGAATCAATGTAAAAGTATTGGATAAATATGAACTATCATACAATGCTGGTATATTTCTCTTGGTAGATACGGATGTAGGTTCGAATACCACCAGACACAAGTTGATTTTTTTTGTAAGAATTTCTTAACAAAACATAAATATAATTAGTACTCATTAAAATGCCGAGCGATATACGAACTTATAGGACTTATAAGTTCTTAGTCGCTATAATAGGATTTTGGAAGATTCCACCTCTAAGATAGTGTAATAGGGGATAAATTGTATATATGAAAAGTCCAAGCCTGATTCAAAGTTTTGGAGGCTTTTCATAAAAAATAAATGCAGGTACATGTGTTTCGTCGTTTATTGGAAAAAAATGGATGAAATAAGAGGGTTTATTTTAAATTCATCATGTTTAAAGTAAGAAACGTGAAATTCGATACACAACGACGTATAGTATTTTAGAAAACTGCATAACTAAGAGTGTTAAAAGTTTTTATGAATAGTCCACTAGTTTCAAGGTTAAAACCGTTGATTAAAAATAAAATATTCGTATTTCATCATTTTTGGAAATAGATAAAATATCTTAAGTCCGTTGTTTTAAGTACGAAGCATAGCAAGTACAAGTTTGATATGCTGGTTCTTGAATAATCATAAAATAAATTTCAGGTAACTCAAAACCCATTTTTAGTCCCAAAACTAAACAGAGCTTATACCTGAGACGAGACGACCCTGACTACGTGTATCAGTGTTTCAGAAAATTCTGCCTAAAAGGGGGTTGAAAAGTCTATTACTCATTACATGAAACTAAGCTTTGAAGTTTTTGATAAAAAATAAAGCAAGTAATTTTAGAACTTTAGTGTTTTAGAAAGTTGTACCCTTATTGGAGTAAAAAGGGGTAGAAATTTTTATGATTTTGAAGTGAGAAGCATTATAATTCAGTAAACATGCTCCCAGTAAGAAATAAAAGGATACATGCTTCAGAATTTTAGTCAATGATACCCCTAAGAGAATAGGGGTTGATAGTTCTTTTAAGTCCACCAGCTTTTAAATGAGAAGCATTATACCGACTAGATATTAAAGTTATTTATCGAAAAACAAAATAAGTCGGTGATTTTTTTTTATGAATCTTAATACACTGATTCCTGGATAGAAGTAACTCCTTTACTCCTTTGTTCGGCAGAGAAGAATAGTAACAATAATTTACATTAAATGGTGTCGTAAGAGACGACTAATGATCCTAGAGGTAACCACCATGCATATTCCATAGACTCCACTGCTGGGCTGAAGCCTCCAAAATGGAGGGTTTTGTCATAATATCCACGCTTGGCAAGTTAGGTTTGAGGTGGCAGTAAAAGATCGTATTTCGGTATACTGCTGCCCATTTCGGGGTCTATGGGAGTTGTATGGAGATTACTTCCAGTGTCATTAGTCGCTTTTCCCGCCACCCTTTAGATTAAAATTGTTGCCGATGCTATTCTATTCCGCCGAATAGTTTACAGAAAAGTTAAGTGTCTATAATCTGTGATATTAGTTTGCTTTATGGTTATGTTCTAAACCAACCAAGAAGGTTGGTAAGGGGGTAATTGCTTGCTTACATTCTCTTTGTCCTTAACCTTTGTAGAAGTATATCAAATAGGATTTACCTTTTTTGTATTTTGACAAAGGAACCGATCTTTTAAAGCATAATGAGGTTGTAGGCGTTTATAATAGTAGGTTGATTCTATCTTGTCTCTCACGAAACAGCTTTTGATGAACATTTAAAGGCTATTATAGGAGGTACCTACATTTCGCTATAATAAAGTTCGTCCATAATTTCGAATTATTTTTACTAGTAAAGCATATCAATAAAATTTTTGGCGCTTTGTCAGTAATATCATTTTGAACTGATTTTTTGTAGATATCAAACCTTCTTTATTTGATTAAATCGGCAAAGGCTTATGGTTTAAATATTTTATAACAAAATATTTGAAGAACGTTTTTACGCTCATTTAAATGAAAGCCATAATTGTGTGCAATGTGTTATTTTAATTAATAAGTTTTATGCTAAGTTCTCAAACGCCACAACCATTTTTATTTTGTACCTTTTTATTAGTGTTTTATTTAAACTCGAAAGGTAATGTATACATAAAACTTTTCCCTAAGATACGAGATATTTTTAAGTAACCTATGATATGTGACAACATGTTGTCAAGTATACTAAACCATACAAACATTATAGAAAAAAATTAAACACTATGATGACATTATATTCACATGTTTATGACTCAGAATGTGGTAGGTATCAGAGATATGACATAATCGGTCTTAGGTAGGTGACCTACTTGTAAATTCTATTAAATTGTAATATTTTATTGCATTCAATGTAATTTATAAAAAATGCAATTAAACCTAATCTTTACCGCTAGATGTAATTTATGATTGTGTATTATTCATTGTATATATAGGGATCTAGGCACATAAAGAGTTAAATGGTGTGATTGGAAGTTTAAAACATGTCCACCAATCCTGACGATTATAGTTTTTTCTCCATAATCTTTATAAAAATCTAATGATGACCTATTTATCATCGGTCTATTTATAATCATCACTCATATGTCATTTCAAATTTAAATGAAAGAGAGAGACAGCATTAGTATGGTTAGAAAGTTATTTCTACAAATAAGATCGGAAAATTCGTCTGTTTCCCATATTGAATCATATCAAAGCAAACGTATTATTGTAACACAATTTTCCGTTCCAAAAATTATTATTGTATCAACGCCATTTTAGGTTGTAAGTCTGACTTTCTATTGCGTCCAACATTTAGTGAAACCTCTAATCGGCTTATTCATTGTTTATTTCTTTTGTAGTAAAATAAAACAATGTTTTATATTAATGTTGAGAAATCGAACACAGTTTATGCAACAGACATTGGCAACAATAGAAAATAGAAATAAGCAAAAATTTGAAAAAAAAACTATTCAATTACGAAGAAAAATAGAAACAGATGAACACGAAATTGTTAAATTAAAGAACGGTGTTTTTGTTTCTTTTTATTGTTTATGGATCTATGTAAAAAAAAAATAAAGCAAAGGCAGGGCATGCATCCGGCCTTTTGTAAATAGCACAATCCCATTTGAGCTACAGATTAACAAAAATAAATTATTGTAATAATAACAACAATTGATTTCTGTCCATTTTCGTCATTCGTTCACTTCGACAACTAATGTGATTCACTTTAGCTGCATAAATTACATGCACGCTCTCCGTGTGTTCTATAAATA
This sequence comes from Calamotropha paludella, assembly GCA_927399485.1. Lineage (NCBI taxonomy): Eukaryota > Metazoa > Arthropoda > Insecta > Lepidoptera > Crambidae > Calamotropha > Calamotropha paludella. The sequence continues at coordinate 6,213,058 of OV656830.1, read as the reverse complement.
GAATCGGAAAGAAAGCTGCACGCTTTTGGTGCAAATGCACATAATCGTAACAAAATTGAAATACATTTACCTACCTCAAGTGAAAAGTATCACACACACACATACACTTTTCACGTCAATCAAATCGTTCAAACACTACATATATACTTTCACAATCATAAACTGATTTGCGATAAATCTTTCGCGTTAGCTAAGGACGAGCGCGGGTCAACGAGACTTGCCACTAAAATTATTGATTTCAGAGCGTTACAAAACAACAAAAGATATAAAACGGAGTGCACACCCCCGCGCCGCCGAATCGATCAGAATGATAATTGTCGCGCACAAAGAGTAGTGACTACTCACCTAGGACACTCGGAATGCACACATAGAACAACAACACACAAATTTATGTCAACAACGGGTTTGTACACTAATTTTGCACTTATTGTTGCGTTGTGTCACTTTGTCCGATTGTTTTTTGATGGTTTAACGGTTAATTAGTGCGAATTAAGAGCGATTTGTGTCGCGGAGACGCGAGCATTTGAACGACCACTAGCAAGATGGCTCCGGTCGACTCCGCGTATGCCGCGCGGCGCCCTCCCCCCGCACCGCGTACGTGCAATGAAAGATAGGTAGCCGGCACACGGGTGAGTGGGAGAACGCTGATAGATCTCGAGATAGATCCTTTACTGTTAGGGTTTTTGCTGTCGTGAATGCGTAATGTATTGTATACGAATAAACAGAGTCGTGGCCTTTGATTTTGCGTAGGTTTTTTGTTTAAATTTATTGAGTTGCACTTAAATTTTTAACATTTTAAAATTCCCAAGTACTAAATCTGCCACTACGTTTCCGAAATCAAATTTGTTGGAACAATAGTAGGCCATTCAATACCATATTCTATTGAAATGAATAAAATCTTTTAATCAGTTGTTTGACACATTTTATTCGAGTGACCTTCAAATAAAAATAAAGTTATTGCTCATCGAAATGTTGCACTCTTTACTGGATAGCTAAACGCGTTATACTTCGCGTTATACACATGTTATCATTTAATCCTGATGTTACGACTTCTTTTCAGGAACCTATTCAAAATAATTAACCAGAATTCTAAACTAAAGTACGAAATATAACATGAAAATAAGGGCCGGTAGCTGTTTGTTTACTGTTCCACAATTATAATTATCCTCATTTTTAGGAAGCGTCATTTAGAACATTCCCGACTCTTATATTCGTCAATAAAAAAACTCTATTGTGAATCCGATGCGCCCATGTAAAACAGGAGATACTTAGTCTTAAGACCCTTGACTGCTCTTAAAATCATATCAGAACGCCTTTAACATTAAAAAGAGTCTAAAGCTGGATTTATGACTCCTTCATAGAATGCCTCAACGGGGGTTTCGGCGACGATGTGTCTAGTGGGAGACCTACAACGACGCTACTACTCGTATGTTTTATAGCTCGTGGTTGAACTCAATAAACTCTTTTTTCCCATAGCTATAGATGCCTTAAGCTGTGTGGCCCTAGGCAGACCACTTTTAAAACACTAATTAAAAGTTCTTATATTTCTGCGTCCGCTCATTGCATTGTTACAGAGGGAAATACGACTTCTTTTCAGAAAACCTGTTTACCGGATAACATCCTGTAAATCTATTCAATAAAAAACATGAATATCTTTTCAACAAATGAAATACGATAAAAAATAAATTGGACAAAGAGCTCGAATTTTGTGAAGAATGTACCGGGCTATAGATCGACTTAGAAATAACCTTATATCATTAATGATGAATGAAAAAGACAGTATGAGCCTTTACAATTTCTTTGAAGTAAAATTTTCATTTTAATAAAGTCGTACCACGACTTATAAAGGTGTGTCAGACGTTAGTGGTAAAACCTAAATTTGAAGATATCTTCGGACGCGTCGCGCCACCGAACATCTCGCGTGTCGCTCTGTTCTTTCCCTTCACACCGCTTTGCCGTGCGAGATCGCCCCTTCCCCGCACCACTGTCCTCTGCCTACCAACCTCTTATATACTGCTCTCTTTACAACAAAAAAACAGCAATTTCCCAAATTCCCGAAGCGGGCCGAGCGCGGACCTAAGATGGCGGCGACGGACGGCTTCCATTTTGATTGCAGATTACGAGTCGCGCGTCCCGACTCAAAGCCTAACCGATTCGTCGCGGCGCGCTCACCGAATGGTTCATAAATGTATTGCACACGTATTTAGGCTAATTTTTCCCGTTCTGTACGACGGTTGTGATGCCAAATGCGTTATACTCCCCGTTTCGGTATTAACTCTTAAAATGGCCGTCATGTTTGTTAGGTATCTATAACTAGTAGCGGTTATTGTATCGATTTGACGGACCAATGTCGAAACTCTAAATGTCGGTGTTAAAATGATGTTTTGTCTCTCTTTATCTTTACCTGAGCTTACTGCATGCCTCGCTACAAGTGAACCAAACGAGTGGAACAGAACCGATCGTTCGGTTATTCGTTTAGCGCAATAAGCAAATTTCTTATGTCGAGTCGGCGAAGGTATTACATCGTAAAGCCATGGGCTGTATCCGTGCCAGCAATATTACGACAGCTATTATAGCGCTGTGTGACAGAACAAAGAGCACCACTTTTCGTATAAACATCAACTAGTAAACTAAGACGGTTTTGTTTTAAGTTTAAAAATCAAAACAAATGATCTTCTGTATTTTTTATCTAATGTAGACAACGATCTTTATCATAAAGATATAAAGCTTATTATCGCATAGCACTGCGACAATTCGCATGTTGTTCACTGTACACAAGGATGTCTGTATTGTTTAGGTCATAGGGTTGATTATCATATAAATTTAAATCGTACGTTAAACCTCATTCCTTTCGAGTAATTGGTTTTGAGTTTATATAATTAATTATAAACAAACATTATTTCTTCCAAGTGAAATTTAATGTAAATACCGGTTGGTAATTAAAACTCATAGAGCAGAACGAATTATTTAAGTAATTTAACTTAAGTATTATTGATGACAAGAAATTTAGTATAACTATGAACATATAACTATGAACATAATATATGTTTATAGTTTTTAAATATTATAGAACAAAAAAGGTTTAATTAGAGTGAAAAAAAAATCCCGTTTTAGGTATATTGGACGTATCGTACTATTTTTTGTAACAGCCAATTGTTTTTTAAATAGTTAAAATTAAGTGACGAAGATATTTCAAATTTTTCATGTTTATGTTTATTATTATTTTTAGATAATGATCTGAAAATTATAATTGAAACAATAATAATTGATAATTCAAAGTGATTCTGAGTCATTACTCTTTTTTTCCTTTGCCTTAGTCATTTAAACGTCACTTTGATCTAACAATGAATATTCAGAATGAGTGTACCAGACTCTTTTAACTTTTCTGGCAGATACAAAGGATTTAAATTATTAAAAATAAAAAATACTATAAGTAATGGCAAAAAAAGCCTTACTTTATTTCAAAGACAATTTTTTTGCAAAAAAGACTACCGTTGCAACCGGTGCAACGGTAGCGATCCTACCTTTCGCACCGACGGTCCTTAGTTCAAAACCCGGAAGGGGCAGATGTTTGTATGATGAATACGAGCATTTGTACCTGAGTCATGGGTGTTTATATATATTTCTATAAATATTACATATTTAGGTATCATATATGTATATCTATTCGTTAGCCTAGTATCCATAACACAAGACTTACAGCACCAAAGTAAGCACTGGGCTAGGCTAATTGGTGTGAATGTAAGAAATATTTATTTATTTATTTTCAAATTAATCAATAAAAACATTGGAGTTAATAAAACATAATGGTGTACATTTGACAGCATGATAAATGTTAAGATTATATATTAAATAGATAATAGATTAATTACATTAATTACTTATTGTTTAAAGGTTGTCCCCGGCGCAACGGTGTATTTCTAAATTGACGTTATAATTGTTGCATAAACAATTCGATATTTGCATGCTACTACCGATGTCTGAATGGACGGATCTTTTAAATTATTTATAACTCATTCAGAATCAAATAAATTATATGATGTAATACTGACAAATTCCAAAATGTTCTCAAATTGATACTATATTTTTTTAACTCCGGTGATTTCATACATGCATTTGAAAATATAAGTAGTATAAATAAAAAATCATATTATTTAGGTTTTATAGTATTTTGTATTTTTTTACTTTTTAAAGCCTTTGTTTGTGTCAAAAAAGTAAATAGTCTGGCAGGATCAGTCCTAATTTGCTTTGTTATGTCAAAGTGACGTTTCACTGACATATATTTACTACATTTTTTAATAAGTCAATCCTGCCATCCAGCCATCTAAAACTACCTTCTGTGATTGTTAAAATGACACGTTGTCAATTGACTTTAGTGTCAAAGTGATATTTTCCTTTGACAGGGTAATTTATTTATGGGACTGATAAGTTTTTGTTTAAGGAGAAAAAATGGCCTAAATCAATCACATACTATCAGTAGTTATTAAGACTGTATTATTAGTGTCATGTGAAAAATAAAGTGAACAGCTATGGTTCTTTCGAAAAAGTAAAATGTCATATTTTTTTCTTTTTATATGAGCGCGCGTTAATGAAGGTTGAAGTTGGCGAAGGAACTGGGACCTTGTATGTTACATTTATTTTTGATTTAAGGAACCATTCATACAGTAAAAATTATTATGAAACCTGTGGTTTTATTATTCAAAAAAGAATATACAAAAGACTTAAGTCAAAAACATTTTGTTCTTTTAAATCATTATCAATGTGATTGCCTTTGCTGACAAATGTTTTTGTAACAAAATTAAAATTATTCTTTTATTTTATTTTGAATGGGGTCGCTCTTATAGATAAGATTCACACTGTTTTGAAAACGGACGGATTATAATATAAGTACTCGGAAATACTGATACAGGAAGGGAATTCCACTTTAATGTTATAAAATATGTTGAGCAGCGCTTTGTGCGACAGTTAGAAAGTGCAACCAAGAAACGGTGGTTGAGTTGATAAGAGTTTCATCCAATTGTGATTTTATTACATCAGTAAAATACATACAAGGTTAGCCAAAAATACCGGAACACCTAAATAACTCTTGAATCGAAAAACTTTAAAAAATTTTTTTCAAACAAAAGTTTAAAAATATTTTGAATATACATGTTTAAATATTTTTTGTTTGAATTATTTTTTTTATAAAACGCACCATTTTTGAGTTATAAGAAATTAATCAAACTCCTGAACTTCATACATACTCGTTTATTTAAGTCAAAGGATAAATTAATTTCAAAATCACCAATTAAAGTAGGCTTAAAAATGGAAGTTGATTTAATTGGTTATAACTCAAAAATGGTGCGTTTTATAAAAAAAAATTTAGACAATAAATATTTGAAATTAATCTAGGAATCGAAAAATGTAATAATATACAGGATGTTGCATTAAAAAAATGACTAGTTACCCTGTTGCCATAATAAAATGAGCATCCTGTATTTTCAAAATATTTTTAAACGATCGCCTGTTTATATCTAAAAAACTTTTGTTTGATTTTTTTTTTGAAAATGTTTGCGGTTCAAGAGTTATTTAGGTGTTCCGGTATTTTTGGCTAGCCCTGTATATGAGTGCAATGACTTAATCACTTTAAAAATCAAACTAAGGGGCAGAGTAAACAAGCAAGCGAATTTAACTTAATAGTTATGAACCCGGTACCCAAAAAAGCCTTACTTTCGTATTTACGTTAAGCTTTTTTGAGGTTAGATTTTAAAATCAACTTATCAAGTTTTATTTCATCATCAAAATCTTAACATTCATTTCATGAAACAGTAAGTTTTGATGTGGTTCTGAAAATATATGGTTCTCTTTAGCCTCTAGTTTGTTTTGTAATCTGAAGTATAAAATAGTATGTAAAATTTTAAGGGTTTCTTAGTCAACAATGAACCTTTATAGTTTTGCTATGTGTCTCCGTCTGCAAGAGAAAGTAAGCTTTTCTTTGTATACTAGAAAGCTGTAATTTAGGATAAGTATTGTATGTTTACATAAGGATCATGGTACATTTCTGTTTTTTGGTGTCGAAGACAATTTTTCTATTCAGGGATCCGTTTGTTGTAATATCTAACTTTAAAGTAATAATTTTTGATAGTAATGTCATGTGCCAGCTAAATTATATAGTCAGATATTTTTGAATAGATATTTATGTAGACCAACTTATGAAATTTACCTTTTCGTAGAAAAAAAATCAGAACATTTATCTACACTAATATTTTAAAGAGGAAAGATTTGTATTTTTGTATGTTTGTAATAAATAAACTTAAAAACTACTAAGCCGGTTTTAAGAATTCTTTCATCGTTGGAAAGCTACATTCACGCTGAGTAACATAGGCTATATTTAATGCTACCAAAAAATTGCGAAGCCGGGACGGGCCGCTATACTCAATAAATTAATCTGTTACCACGTGGTGTGGTAGTATAAAACACAGTTATGTTTCGAAGTCCGTATATACATATTGTAAGAACTCTACTTTACTTGGCCATTTCTTTTTGTGTTGAATGAATGGGTTAGAAAATATCAAATAAGTACTTCTTTAAAAAATATATTTCAGTATTTTGAAAGGCGATCAAACATACTAAATTAAAATAAAACTAGACCGTTAATTGTAAACAGCGTGCTCTTTTAAAGCGAATAAATCTATTATCAAAATTAGCTGCTAACCCCCACAGCAACAGACCGTAGATCTACTTTATAAATAGCTCGAGTAAACCATTCTTGCTATTTCAACGTCAGTTATGAGTAATAACGGTTATTCGCAGCGAAACTTAGTTTAACCTGACAAGTTATCATGTATGAATGTTGTAGGGCAAAGCCAAAAGCACTGCAGTAAAGCCACATAACATGCAAGCGTGTTGAAAATGTTTGATTCTTGATTTTAAGTATAGTTTTTATAAAGTAATTTTACCCTTTTTTTATTAAATACTTCTTACGTTCACACCAATTAGCCTAGCCTAAAGTAAGCACTGTAAGGCTTGTGTTATGTATACTAGGGTAACGGATATACATACATATATGATACATAGATATGTCATATTCATAGAAATGTATATAAACGCCCATGACTCAGATACAAATGCTCGTATTCATCACACAAACATCTGCCCTTTCCGGGATTCGAACCCAGGATCGTCGGTGCGAAAGGCAGGATCAATATACATAGGGAAAATAAACAAGGTTGTCTACTTTGGCTGTCGTCATGTTTTGTTTTGTTTTTACTAGAAAATTTTAACATAAAATCGAACTATTACAGCTATTGCGGTTTTAAGCGGAGCCTCTTGGTTGCAGGTGACTCCAACGTGGTCCCGCCGCTTACCCGTGACCAGGGATTTTAGCGTTATCCGAATAGAGTGTTCTGAACACTGTTTTTCATTTCTGTTTTAAAAGTTAAACAGAAAGAAACTGTAACACTTTGAATGTGTTTAGAGGATACCGGTTCATAAGTGTTAATATCTGTTACAGTCAATAAGGTTCACATTGGCATAACTATGCGACAGCTCACTAATGATTTGGGTACTTTGAAATGCCTATGTTGGTGTACTGTGTATACACATAGATAGTTAAACGTAAAACAGTTTCTAACAGATTGGTAACATAAAACATTATATCTGTTACACTTTTATAAGTGTTCGACGTTATAGCAGTGGCGGATTACCCCCTAGGCACACTAGGCACGTGCCTAAGGGCCCCGGTGTAGAAGGGGCCCCAAAATGTGAAAATATAAAAAAAAATGTAAATACAATTTTTTAATTTTACACTTGATCAAAAAAATGTGCGGATACTAGATAAAAAAATAGCGAAAAAAAATAGAAAAAAATATTTTTTAAGCAAACAATTTCTGAAATCAATGCACTTTAATTTACTTTTTCATAAAATTCCCATCTTTCGGTTTTAAATTATTATCTCATTAAGTAAACGGTGTATTTTTTCAAAGTAGTCTTATTTGAAAGCTAAAAAGACTAACTAGCAATAAAAATTTAAAAAACCTACGATTTCGAGCAGTAACTTTGTTAAAAAAATAATAAGATTTATTTTTGTGTGAAAAAATACTTTTCATTTTAATTTTTCATTTGTTATTTTAAAACTAGCACATTGACGTAACTTTCTTAGCATGTTTTATTAAACTACATGATTTACTCTACAATTTCTCCAAAATAAAATGGGTTCTAACTCTTTTGTTGTTAAAGATAATCACTATTTAAATTAGGTAAGTAATCTCAGCACGAAAATCAAACTTTATCTAATAATGATTTAATTGACATAAATTATGGAATAATACAAAAAATAACAGTAGGACAGTAAAATGATTTAATTTATTAAATTTTCAAAATGACCACCATTCTCATCTATACAAACAGTTGTACGTAATGCTACACTACGTACTGTTTTTTTTAAACAGTACGATTTTCTTTTATTTGACTAGCCGCAGCCATTATCTTTTGTAACAACTCTGTTACTGTGTACTCTCTGTTGTGTACTAATTGGAGTGCTGTATGCAATCTGCTTCATATGACCCCACAAATAAAAATCCAGGGGGGTCAGATCAGGGCTGCGTGCCGGCCACATTACTGGTTCGCCTCGTCCAATCCATCTATCTCCGTATCGTTCGTTTAAATAATCACGCACGACTGTGCTGAAGTGAGCTGGAGCACCGTCATGTTGAAACCACATCCTCCTCCGTGTTTGTAAATCCACATCACTCATCAGATCAGGTAGCTCTTCTTGTAAAAATGATAGGTAAGCTGGACCGGTCAACCTTGACGGAAGGATAAAGGGTCCGATTAAATAATCTCCTATCATTCCAGCCCAAACCTTTCTCGAAAATTCTACTTGAAAGGATGCTGGCCGAACTGCTAACGGATTTTCTTCTTGCGGCATCCACAAGTGTAGGTTGCGAAAATTTGTAACTCCAGTCCGGTCAAAGTTTGCCTCGTCCAATCCTCAAAATACGATCACAGAAGTTGCGGACTAAACGTCTTTGCCGCAATAGCCACGAACAGAAAACACTTCTTCCGTTGTAATCTGGCTCGTGCAGATTCTGCACTCTTCGAAAATGGAAGGGGTACAAACATTCTTTTTTCAAATTTTTCCACACGCTGACGTGATTAATCCCCAATTAGAGAGCTATTCATCGAGTACTAATTGTGGGGTCTTGGTACACCAAACGCAACACTTGTTCATCCACATCCACAGGTATAACGGGAGCACGTTCACGACGTGGGCGACGTAGTCCATTTTCACAAAATTCGCTATGCACTGCTATGAAAACCCTGTAGTCAACGGCAGGTCTTGTTGGGAATCGCTGACGATACTCTCGAGCGGCGGCGCGAGCATTGCCATCGTAAAACCCGTAAATAAAATGAATGGCGATTACATGCGCGGCATCAACTCCGCGGATGTACTTGCCGCTAGCGCACGGGCCATCTTTATTATAAAAGAATATTATCTTGATTCTGTAAAATTGACGATTTTAAGTGCCCGCAATAAAATATGAAATAAAGTTATTTTGATTTTTTTTTTTTTTTTTTAGAATGTCGGCTACTTCGCGAGCAGACATTGAGTCTATCGTAGAAGGCATGTCGACGAAAAATATTTATGAGCTTATTCAACGTGCAAGTTAGGTAGCGTTGCAAGATGAACTGTTTGTTTTAAAAAAGTTTACCTCGTTCTCGTTCTGCGGTCTCATTCTCGTGAACGAGACCCAAAACGTCATTAAAAAGACAATTCACTCTCTCACTCGCTCGTTTCGGCTTTAATTCATCTATCTCTTTCTAACTTTACCTGCTATTGTTGGAATATGGGTACCTACCCGAGCTTATCGCAAATCAGCGCAAATCAACAAACCGATGGCATTTTTTGATGATGATTATTTTAAAAACGAAAAGAGATAGAGCCCATGTTATTTTGGAGAACTTGTAGAGTAAATCATGTAGATTAATAAAACATGCTAAGAAAGTTACGTCAATGTGCTAGTTTTAAAATAACAAATAAAAAACTAAAATGAAAAGTATTTTTGACGTGACAACGTCTTATAAATTGGTTTGCCGGGTGACACTTCAAGAAACTGCGTTACGCTCCGCTCACGTTATGCGCTTACAATGAGAGCGAGTGAGAGGCACGCGTCCCTTCCACTCGGGCATGGTTAGCCCGCCTAAGAGCGAGAGAGACAGACATAAAAAGTGGAAGGGACGCGTGCCTATAAATTAATGTTTTAAATATAATTCTTTGTATAAATAAATGTTTTAAATTGTTACTATTATTTCATCCTTCTTCCTACTATACGAATGAATATTCACATTAAAATTATTTTACCACTCAAAGTCGTTGTCACGTAAAATTTTCGCCCGTATACCGACTTTACAGGCAACCAACCAGTTTTTTCACACAAAAATAAATCTCATTATTTTTTTTAACAAATTTACTGATCGAAATCGTAGGTATTTTTTAATTTTTGTTGCTAGTTAGTCTTTCTAGCTTTCAAATAAGACTACTTTGAAAAAAATACACCGTTTATTTAAAGAGAAAATAATTTAAAACCGAAAAATGGAAACTTTATTAAAAAATAAATTGAAGTGCATTGATTTTAGAAACTACTTGCTTAAAAAATATTTTTTTTTGTCGATAATTTTTTATCTAGTATCCGCACATTTCGTTTGATCAAGTGTAAAATTAAAACATTGTATTAATTTTTTTATTTACACGTTACGCCGCGGTAACGGCATATAAAGTAAAGGTGGAATTCATATTATGACAGTACGTATATCGCCGTTTTCACGAAAATTAATCTAAAAATTACTACGGCAACAACCGTCGATTTTACATTAGAGTGTCATAGAGAGCAGTCTTACTGTCATTCGGTAAAGGAGGCTTGTGTTCCTAGTGTCAAAAACACGTGTACACTAAAATACTGTGAAAAACAGTACGGGTATAGGTGTACGAAACATTTGTATGAAGATTGTTAGTGTCATAGTGGACTGGAGTACCGCGTCGTAACGTGTAAAATATTTTCTGATTTTGTATTTATTCACTCAAGAAATGAGTATTCAACAAAATTTGAGGGGCAATTTGTCGATAAAAATGCTATGTTGCACACCATTAAAGGCTCCGACACTGGTGACGGGACACATTGTATAAGGGGGCCCCCAAACATAAAGTGCCTAGAGGCCCCAGGCGACCTTAGTCCGGCACTGGTTATAAGTGTATCCTTATAAAGGTGTTTTTGAATCCCTGCCCGTGACAGGCACTTGCGAAGGAATTTTTCCGAGTATGAAACAAATTAAAAAGGAAAACGCAAACATTGAAAACAATCTTTTAGTAAAAAAATTAGGTGAACTTAAAGTTTGGGCTATTTCGCATGTTACTTTATAATTTCGCCAGAACCTTCTTTGTTTATGACAAGTCACAAACAGGCAAGGTTGACTTTGCTCTTGAAAGATTTTGTTTTGTAACCCTTTGACGATCGTTTGGTGCAAGGGTAGCGATCCTGCCTTTAGCATCGACGGTACTGGGTTCGAGTCCCGGAAGAGGCAGATGTTTGTATAATAAATACGAGCATTTATATCTGAGTCGTGGGTATTTATATATATTTCAATAAATATTACATATGTGAGTATCATATATCGCTCATTTGGTGCAACAATGACGCAATTTTACACTTTTTGTCAAAATTACATTTCTGAAAAACATTGACAGAAAAAAGGAACGTCTCAGTAGCTCAGCGGTCAGAGCACTCGCCCGGATAGCGAAAGGTCGTGGGCTCGGAAGCGTAGTTGTTTTTTTTTCAAACGTATTTCATACCTTATACATATAAAATATAATTTAAAGAGTATTTTATCATTTTGCTACTTTTAATTTTTTTCAGCTACGCCAAAGAAGTATAACTTCCTACGCTCGTACATAAGTATACGCACCATTTGTTTAGTTTCAGGGGTTTTTTGATGCAGTTTTTGATACATGTTGAGGCCCATGTCCTACATAAAATTGTAACGCCTCCTTTCAATCGGTAATAAGTCAGTGCACATGAGTTGTACTATCACCATATATTTTCCACGTCATTAACCCTTTGTGAACTACGTGGCATAAAAGTTACACCGCAAATCGTGTGGGGTTTCTCAGACCCCATGCAATATCAGGGCAACGAAAGAATATCTGTTTTCTTTTTAAAATACTGTTTATTATCTATTTTAGGTTAATAATAACGAACCCTAGTTAAATAATAATAATAATATTTATTTATTCAAAGTCAACAAAATGGACCAATTACATTAATTTCATAAATTACAAAAATTTTAAATCCTTTACAAAATAACAATATAAATAAAATGTAATAAATTTCAAAATAAATAAAATATAATTAAGTTAAAATAAAATAACATTATTAGCCCGTACATGTACCATGTCACAGTGATACACGTACTGGCAGTCAAAACGCTCGGCGAAAGCTCTTAAGATACTGTTCGGGCTGGCCCGCACCCTGCGCACCAGGGATGTGCACCGCTTGCGCATGGTTGTAGGAAAACAATCCACGCGCGCTTCAGCTTACATCCCTAAGGCGCTACAGAAGCGGGGCAGCCCCAACAGAATCCTGAATGCATTATTGAATTGGACACGTAAGGCGCCATACTGCTTCTGCGCATAACTCACCCACAGACTGCTCGTGTAGAAAGACGTACAAAATGCCCTGAACAGGGTTATTTTGACGCCCCTAGAACAGCGAGCAAATCTGCGGGCTATTATATTCGCACGAACAGACAACGCCCTACGCTCGCTTTCAATATCCGCATTGTCTTTCAGGTCCGGGGTAAGAATGTGCCCAAGGTACTTAGATTTATCTACTCTTTTAAGGAGGCAGCCATTCAGTCTAAGTTTGGGTGTTTGACTTAGGGACCTTCCCCGAGCCTGAAAGATCATCCATTCACTTTTCTTAACATTATAAGTGAAACCGTGTATTTTAGCAAATTTTTCGCAAATATTAAGTAGCTGCGCCAGTCCACATACAGAGGCACTAAAGTTAAAGAATCAACAATATTTAACAGCGGTGGAAAACATACTAATCTTTTAGGAACTAAAACATATAATCTTCTTTGTCCTAGCTTTCACAATTATAATATTACGAAAAAAATTAACTCGTCTCAGGTGTCATGCGGAACTGGAACCTAAGTTGTTTTTTTTCTGGTAAAAAATTAAGATTAAGATATAAAAATCTAACAGTTTAAAGCTTATATAACAAAAAATACAATAATAAACAATTGATCAAATCCTTACCAAATGTCTTAAATTAAAAAAAAACACATACGATATGTCTATTGGTACATATTAATACAAATATTCTAGAAATACTACATTTTACATAAAAATGACTAACCACTAAATTGCTTTTTAGACAACATCCTGAACAACCAATAAAGGGTTGTAGCTCGCAGTGCGTCTGTATTTCCGAGTACTTATAACCCGTCTGTTTTTAAAGCCAGAGTCAATAGGCACCTTCTGGGTTAGCTCGTTTCATTACGGATTCTGTCTTTGCCCCAGGGCTTGATTGAGATCAAGAGCGAACCCATTCTAAATTAAAAAAAAAAACGCGAAGTCTGTGAGACCAGAACACACTTTATGGTTGTTCGTTTGCTGCATTTTGGCGATGCTATTTCTAAACCATTGTCACCAAGCAGTTTAGCAAATGCCGTAACTCTAGCTGCTTAATTTTTTGGAATAGCCACGCATATTTTTACTGAGTCACAAGGACTGTTGTGTCGTTGCGGTCTGTTAAACCTCATATGGGTCACGAGGGTTAAGATCAGTGGGTATAAAAAAAACATTGCGGACTTGTTACGGACAACTTCTAACAATTATTTATTCCGGAAATAAGCAGAAATTCTAAAGAGTGAAATATTGGGTCTTGGTCAAAATGTCCAATAAACAACTTACAGGACAGCTTAAGTTTTCAATTTGTGTTTTATAGACAAGAACCTTTTAAAAAAGGCTCTTACACACTAGAGGCCAAATGGAAACATTTTTCTCTTTATTTTTAGGATTTTTTGTTTTTTGAATCATGCCAGTTCATCAAACCTTATAAACTACTTACTAGCTGACCCTAGCTACGTGTTGTTGTAGATCAGTTATTATAATTTTCAATAACTTTTTTATCATAAATTAAAATAAATCCTATCCTATGTCCTTAGTGGGAACAAATCCAGCAAAATGAAAAAAAATATCGATATCGGTTGAGTAGTTTCGGAGTTCATCGCGTTCAAACACTTCGACAGGGAATTTTTGTATATACATATATGATAGATTTAAGATATATAAAGAAACTAGCTTTTACCCGCGGCTTCGCCCGCAATTTCTTTTTCAATATAAAGTATCCTATGTCATACCTTCAAGAATATATGTACGAAGTTTCATGACGATCGGTTTTGTAGTTTTTGCGTGAAAACATAACAAACAAACATACATTCACATTTATAATATTAGTAGTATAACTGTAACTAATTTAACTTATATTAAGACTGAAATATCATAGCATCATAGCTGAACTCGAACAAGGTTTAGCTAGGTTGCACTGTAATATGCCGACATCAGCGGTGCTTTGTTTGCAAAACATAACACCCTTCTTTCACTTTGCAATTTTTTACATTCTAATATGTGCTAAACGTCATCTACAGTTTGTTTGTTTTTTATGCTAAATGCACCCTCCGGACACGGGGGAGGGAGGTGGTGAATCCTCCATGGATACTTCGGGCCGGCCCGAGAGTTATGTCAGACTCGTACTGACTAAACACCACCTGGAATTGGCTTGCACCCGGGAAAGGTCATAAGCCTTCGTCTGAGGCAACCACCCTCTAGAGAGGGGTGGCGCAAGCGCTACTCACCTAGGTGAGAGAGCGCATAGAAAAATCGACCGGCTCCCAGAAGGGGGGTCGGTCGTGATGATGAAATTAAGTCGGCTGGCTCCCAGAAGGACGGCCAGTCAGCAACTGAGAGGACTGGGGTAGACCTGAAGCAGTTCGGAGAGTGTGCAGCAGAATTGTTCCGCCGTTACCATTTTTTCCACTAATCAGACTCACAAATAGGCGCCACCATTATTTGGTTGATATACCAAAGAGTCGCACTAAGCGTTTTGATTCCAATTTTGTGATACATTCCGCTAAGGAGTGGAACTCTTCACCTGAGTCTGCGTTTCCTGACGAATACAATTTAGGGGTCTTCAAGGCACGAATTAAATGAATTGATATCTTTATAGGCAAGAGCGTCATATCCTAGATCGCATCGTCGCTTACCATCAGGCGAGATAGTGGTCAAGAACCTATTTACAATAAAAAAAATACATCACAGGTAGGTGATTCTGCTTTTTTCATCAGAAAACCAGGGAAATTACTTGCGCAGTCGGTGAGCTAATACAATAAAAGATCTTTTAAGTTTACTGTAGGTAAACCAGGGAACACGCGGAGGCTCACACTGGATGGTCTTGTACCAAATTGCCTTTTCTCTACTCTCACAATCGAAATACTAAATATAGAAACATGTTGCGTATCATGTCGAGCAACAAAGTTTCGGAGACAATGACGCCCGAAGACGTCGCGTTAATTAAAGCTGCATACATACCTTTATCTGGGAATTAGAAGACGTTAAATCGTCGCTGCGACTTTAAGACCTCCTGTGTGTAAAAATAATGATAAAAATATGAAGAAACTAACTCCAACAAATATGTTGGAATATGTTGAAAAAAATGTGAAGAAACTAATATGTTGGAGTTAGTTTCTTCACATTTTTTCAGTAGACACTTTTTATCGATTATCTCGTAAACATGAATTTTACACATAGGAGGTCTTAAAGTCGCAACGATGAAATGAAGGATAGTGGATTCGTTTTGATCTTCGGTAATCTGAAGCTTCTGTGGACATCGATAACCAAAATTAAAAGAAAACATAATTGCAAAAAGCATATTGATAGCATCAGGCATCAATCGGCGTAACTCCATATGAAAAAAAAAACTATTGATTAGTAATGGCTAATTTTAAAACAAAATATTTAGCTTACTTTAGCAAAATCAAGCAAAATGCACTGCCCGCAAATAAATGCAGATACCGCAGAAAACGATACACCTTGCATTTTCACAAACTACTCTACACGTGTTTCGCCCCTACTCGGAGCACCATCTCGGAGCTGTTAGACCGTAGACGCGTAAGTAAGCTAGATATTTTTGTTTTAAATTATAAGATAAATTATTATAATAGAAAAATACTAGAAAAAATCGACTCGGGTTACAAGTGAATTCTCAGGCGGGAAACAAACCCGCAACCTTTGGATATCCGGTCTGGAATTCCCGCCTGAGAATTCACTTGTGACCCGAGTCCATTTTTTCTAGTATTTATCTATTATAATAATTTATCTTATAAGATCGCATTGAAAATGCATAAAATATATAAGAAATTATAAAATTTAAATTATAAGCTATATCAATTTATGACATATTTATTTATTTATAAATAGGACAACTTACAAAACATACACAAATGAGAAAATGATACAGTTTCTGGTGTGGCTCGAGCTATAATGCTGTTTCTATTACAAGTTGCCACGGCAAGCAATATAGGTTACAAGGTATGCAGACAACGTTACAAGATGGTAAATTTAACTAAAATAATTACTCGAAACAATTACACACTATACGATAAGAATAAGCTAGATAACAAAATGAAATAAAAGGTTTTAGGAGCATTATTTTTATTTCCTTTTTGTATTTTAGGAGATTGTGTCTATGATTAGCATATGTTTTAAAATTATCCGATTTTTTAATTTTATTATCCGATTTTGAAACTTTTTCGACATGTTTGGGACTTCCCCAATATAACTACACTCAAAGACAATACAAACAGCGCAACATTGACTGATGCAGACTTAAGAGGTAACATAATATGAGTCCCGCGTCACGTAGAGTCTCAATATGTTGCGCACCATATTATTGCAAGGCACTGCAACTTTGCAGCGTCACGTAGATTCAGTGTAAGACGCTGTTAAATTAAAATAAACTCTGTTATTACCGCATAAGATAGGTCGAATCGTCTACGTATAGCTCTATCTCCGTTGACTCTACAATCCTCATTAGTTTTAAAAATGTTAAAAACATTTTGTAAATTATGTCATTTATTAAAGAAATAACCCAATTAACGACTTTTAATTATATAAATTTGACAAATTTTAGAACTATCTATGTAAAATTAAATTCAGTATTCTTTCATATTTGTTATTTATTTAATTAGTATAAATTAAAATGGAATTGAATAGAAAAAAAAATTGTAATTATTAATGTTCATTTTATTGATTTTTAAGTAAAGTGCCGACGCAGAGTTCGAGAGATCTAGTTCCAACTTCCATCAACCCAATGTTTACGAAGAAACAATACGATAGCGCTTCTTAAAATACCACTAGCGCCATCGATCGTCAGCGTTTCGCAAAATATGAGTTAAAGCGAGGTATTGTGTATTTGCATATCATGAAACCTTGGTAAAAATATCTCTACCTATACATTTTTTATGCTTGTAATATCTTCAGTGTAACTGGGTATTATGTAGCAAAAAATAAAATGAATATTTTGGTGTAATAGCAGTCTACTTTTTCAATAATGTTAAAGATTACTTGACAAATTTGAAATTAAGTAAACCGCTCTTTAAACCGTGCATCCATAGACAAATCAAACCAATTAAACGAATCATCACCAATCCGAACATTCCACAGATTAAAAATAGAGCAAATGAGTATCACCATTAAAAAAAAAGAAACATTCTCATATATTATGTCAACCTGCCGACTTCCTTCAATCAATGTCCAATGTAATGAGACCTTTGGACTTATGAACTTATTCCCCTCTATCGCATTAATGTAATGTGGAAGAAAAGGGGGGAAATGGGTCTTGCATAACTGGTTATTCTACCTTGCTCAGTGCAATGACCTAACAGCTTGTATCAGAAAGGTATAGTTTAACATCACTTACTCGATTTGTGAGAAAACGATACAGCACTCTCTACAATGAAATAATTGCTTCAACTTAAAAAAAAAAACATTCTTTTGTTAATTCTGATAAATAAATAAACACGCCATGTATTGTCAATTATTTGTCAATATATGTGTATGCAAATAATCTAAATTCTCAAATTATAATTATTATTTTGTCTAGAAAAAAATACAACTTATTTTGTCACTCACATAAAAATCAATGTGAATAATATAAAATGAATTAATGTAATTAATAAAATTGACGTCATAAAATCAGAATGTGTTTTAACATAAACATTAGAAATGATCTTATATTATTAAAGGAAAAATCAAAATCAAGGTAAACACTATCAAGTGTAATATCGACGGCGAAGTGTCAAGACCTCCTAACTGAAATTCGTCAAGAAATTCACTTTTTTGTCATTTCGAATTAAAATTCGTTATTTGCATGTTTCTATGAAATTTCCTAAACATATTTTCAGTTGCAAGCGCATCAAATTAAAAAATAAATTAACTTTTTAACTAATTTTTGACTTGTCAAGAAATTAAACGTTTTTTTCAGCTTGTGTATTTTTTTTAATTTAGCAGTTAGGTGTTACTGGCACTTCAAGCGCTTACCTTTTCGTAAAAAAAGGCAACCTTGGGATAGACAGGAAAGCAATAAAATAATCCAGGTCAGTCGGTGGTACTCAATTAAAAGGAATATAACTTAAAATCGTTTTTTTTTTATTTAGAATGGGTTCGCTCTTGATCCCAATCAAGCCCGGCGGCAAAGACAGAATCCACGATGGAACGAGCTAACCCAGGTGCCTATTCATCCTGGCTTTAAAAACACACGGGTTTCTACATTAACGCAAGCGTAACCGGTAAACGCTAAACATAATAATCTTGCAGACAAATCACACAAGATACTTAGTTTCAAACTAAACAGAGTATCATAGTACAAGATTATGAATAGTTTATAGCAATGAATCGAGAACAAATGCTTGCTCATCAAAATATATGCCCTTACCAGGGTTCAAAGAGTGGGCGCATAAGCACGATCGCTTAGCACCAACCAATACCTATAATATATAGCAGCTATAAAGCGTACAAAGCGGTGAGTCGATCACCGTATTATAACTAAAACTAGCTTATAATATAAGTGCCAATGAGGACCGATTGTCCTGGGTTCGAGTCCCGGGGGCAGATGTTTGTATGAAGAGTATGAGTATTTGTACCTGAATCATGGGTATTTATACATCTATATATATTCCCTGTCACAGTGTTTGATGAAGGATAGGTTTAATTTTAATTTATAACACAACACGTAGCCAGGTCTGCTAGTATTCCTATAAATATTACATATCTATGTATCATAGCGGCCCGTCCCGGCTTCGCACGTGTGGAAAAATTCTTTAAATTTTTTCTACCATTAAATATAGCCTATGTTACTCAGCGTGAATGTAGCTTTCCAATGGTGACAGAATTTTTGAAATCGGCTTAGTAGTTTTTGAGTTTATTCATTGCAAACATACAAAAATACAAATCTTTATAATATTAGTGTAGATGTATTTCAAACTGTTGCCTTAGAATCCATAAAATAAGACCTTATTTACTTTGGGATTGGCGAATTTGTGTGAATATAAAATATATTATTATTATCAAGAAGAGATTAATACATTTTATATTTTATGAAGAAGTACTATTTTAATCTCTTGAGTTTGTGTATAAACAAAAAAAGTATGCACGTTAACAATAATCATTTACACAAATAAATATGACGATTCGATAGTTTTCTGTCAGTAAAACAATTACATTTCATTATAACAAGACAGCCAGAAAATATTTAAAAAACTTTTAGTTAAGCAAAAAAATCAAGTTTGTTGTATTCCCATACAACAAACACCCCTTAAATATTTATTTTATTTTAATTTTATTATCACTACATAGTATAAAACAAAGTCGCTTTCTCTGTCCCTATATCCCTATGTATGCTTAAATACTTAAAACTACGCAACGGATTGTGATGCGGTTTTTTTTAATAGATAGAGTAATTCAAGAGGAAGGTTTATATGTATAATATATGCATAATATAGTAGAGCATTGCATCCGTGCGAAGCAGGGGCGGGTCGCTAGTTTATTATTAAAGTAAAAATACAACTGAGTATTTTGTGAATATTTCAAGTGCCTACCTGTTATCATTATCGATATCGAGCAAAAAGAGCAAAAAGGGAAAAAAAATCGCGTTTGTCGTATGGGAGCCCCCCTCAAATGTTTATTTTATTTTGTTTTTAATATTTGTCGTTATAGCGGCAACAGAAATACATAATTTGTGAAAATATCAACTGTCTAGCTATCGCGGTTCGCGGACGGACAGACGGACGGACAGATAGTGAAGTTTTACTAATAGGGTCCCGTTTTTACCCTTTGGGTACGAAACCTTAAAAAGGATTGTGCGATTGCTTTGTGTTGCATTTGCCCTACGAAGCCAGTTTCGCTTAGATGACAATTCATCCAAAAAAAACTTACCCACAATTTTATTTTTTTATTTGTTAGTCACAGTCTTCATTTCATTATTCCAAAGTCACCAGATTTTTCTTAATCACTACATAGTATAAAACAAAGTCGCTTTCTCTGTCCCTATATCCCTATGTATGCTTAAATCTTTAAAACTACGCAACGGATTTTGATGCAGTTTTTTTAATAGATAGAGTAATTGAAGAGGAAGGTTTATAAGTATAATACATGCATAATATGATAGATATATATATAGTAGAGCATTGCATCCGTGCGAAGCCGGGGCGGGTCGCTAGTACTTAATTAAAATTGTAATTATTTATTTTATTTTTTGCATTCACAATGTCATATTTCTACAAGTTTTAAATAATGCCTATTAAAAACAACAAACACCAAAAACAACCATTCTACCTGAGGTATCGGAGATGTGGTTGTTATTTATAGTTGCTTATTTAAAATGCTTATAAAAATTATTAATACCCCACAAAACCAAAACTTTTAAGTTAACTTAGAACTTGCAAATAACAAGTAAAATTAAATCTAAAACTATTAAAAATCCTCAAAGAAGAAAAGAAAAGCTAACATTTAAAAAGTAAAAATTCCTATTAATAGTCGTATATTTATATATATTTATATTTCTATGATAGCGTATTATTACGTAATAAATAATAAATAATAATAAATAAATATTTCTTACATTCACACCAATTAGCCTAAACCCAAAGTAAGCACTGTAAAGGCTTGTGTTATGGATACTAGGTTAACGGATAGACATACATATATGATACATAGATATGTAATATTCATAGAAATATATAAAAACACCCATGACTTAGGTACAAATGCTCGTATTCATCATACAAACATTTGCCCCTTCCAGGATTTGAACCCGGGACCGTCGGTGCGAAAGGCAGGATCACTACCGTTGCACCAAACTGTCGTCAAAATGTTATTTATAACTAATATTATAAAACATAGTTTGTAGCCGTGCAAAGTGAGAAAGATTAGTTAATTGAATAAAGTTAATCCAATCCAACTAAATGACCTTGTAACGACTGAACCGATTTCGATAAATTAGTCTAAGAACCGCCGCTCGAAAACTTGCTCTCAAATATGCCAAAAAATCGCATCCAAATCGGTTCACCAAGAGCTAAGGTGCCACAACCGACTCAGACACACACATGTCTGAGTCGGTTGTGGCATAACACCTGAAAATATAAAGAATAAATTAAAACAATACTTTTTGGATATTGGAATGTAATATATGGATGCTTCTGCTTCTCTGCTTCTATATTACTGGATATTATAGATATAGTTTGTAGAAAATTATTATCACACAAGCACTCCTGATTGTTGTAAATAATACGATTGTAAAATGTTGGGAATCTCGATGTAAAATCCTGACACATATACAAACCCTAGTGGTTTCCTTTGTGTTAGCTATAGTCAATAAGTTTCATTGTATAAGCATTTATAATGATAAATAAAGGTAAAAAAAAAAAACATAGCGGTCAAACTCATAACAGTCGAGGTTACGAAAAGAAAACTGTGGTGACTTTTATTTACTGAGTTATCTAACCCAACCCATTCACATCCAAGTTTTTATCCATAGGATAGACCTGAGTCCCAGAATCGGGTTCATCAATAGGCTGGTAATGATAAAAAAAATAACTTTAAAAAATACAACTTATAAGATTAATTCAAAAATTTGCAAGAGGATACTTATTTTTATATATTTTATACATTTTTTTTAATGCTATCTTATATAAGATAAATTAATATAATACAAAAATACTAGAAAAATCGACTCGGCTCGCAAGTGAATTTTCAGGTGGGAACCAAACCCGCAGCCTTTGGAAGTCCGGTTCAATGCGGGTTCGTTTTTAAATTGATTTGCCTTTTAATGTAAGAATATAAAGCACATCGTAATTTTTAGTAAATTTTACCTTCTTCATCACGTTGACCTTTTGACCGATGAGTATCAGAACCGTAGGGAGTGGCAATCTGTGATCTCTGTCAACCCCTAAGTGAAAAAGGCGTCCTTATTTATATGTATGCATAAGCAGTAAACTTAAAATATTACCTTAAACGCGATTGCATACATGTGAACTTACTCTGAGCACTCTGATTGTCCGTCATTCACTGTAAATTCATGACGTGATCTTTTTCAGAGTGCTACCGAGGAAGTTTCGGACGTGTGCGTTGATTCCTTCACAATTTCGTATAAAAGTAAGTAAAATGTGAGTCATTTCAAGAGTTTCTTTTGAATGAATGAATTTTCAAATAATATCCCTGTATCTAAACGCTGCATTGATGAAATAAATATTTTGCAAAAAGAGGCTTTGCGAAATGCTTATCCAAAAATGCTATTACAGTGTATGCGAATTTTTAAAACAATATCCTAAATTAATTTTATAGTAAACATTTAATATTTCTTTATATTATTATTATTTCTTTTTTAGCATTTGTTTAGCATGATCAACTAGTGTATATTGTATACACAGTGAAGTCAGACACAGATCGTACTAACCCGATTTTAACAATTAAATGTAACCTGTGATCTTCAATTGATAACTTTAATTTGAAAAATAAGGAATAAGGTGCTAAGTAGGTTAAAAACTACGCCTTAATTCTATGGTTTTAACTGTTGGTCACAGTTCTGACCTAATCTAACCAATTAAGTTTAGTTATATAAAATAAATATTACTATTTTACAAAATTCTTATATTCAAATCAATTAGCCTAGCCCAAAGTAAGCACTGTAAAACTTCTTATGGATACTAGGGTAACGGATAGATATACATATATGATACAAAGATATGTAATATTCATTGAAATAGTATATTTATCATGACTCAGGTACAAATGTTCGTCTTCATCACACAAACATCCGTCGGTGCAAAAGACAGAATCGCTACTGTTGCACTAAGTTCCTTTATTATCACTAAAAATAAATTTCTAAAGGATATAGTAAAAGTTTTTATGGAATTTGAACCACCTTATGAGCATATTACTTTAGAAAAGGTATTTTTGTAAGAAACCATATGAATATTTTCATAAAACTTAACTAATTTGAACTTTGTTATGAAGCAATAATGTGTTATGGAAACTTGATATCAACTCTATCTAGATCTCAAGTTATTAGGTTCTCTCAAACTCAATGTTGAAAATGCCCCAAGTCCTAAGTATTCATAAACAATGTTAATCTAACTTAAATAAAAATATTCAGTTTAAAGTATTTCTCATTTGAGACAGCGAAATTCTTAAACGGACTTCACTAACATAAATCAACCAATTAACTATCCATGCACCAAATTAAAAAGAGTTGCAGTTTTGCATGGGACCTGGGTCACAACCTCAAAAAAATTCGACTAATATTAGCAGTTTTCAATGGTGAATCATATAATTTCAAAACGAACTGAAAATACAAATGGTTTGACGTGAAATAATAATGAGAGAGTGATGGCGATCACTGATTAGGTATAAAGATAACGGCATAATAGTGATTTTTCTTTAAGCAAAATGCACCCTTCGGACTCGGGGGAGGGAGGTGGGGAATCCTCGATGGATACTTCGGGCTGGCCCGAGAGTTATTTCAGACTCGTACTGACTAAACATCAACTGAGATTGGCTTGTACCCGGGAATGGTCATCATAAGCCTTTGCCTGAGGCGACCACCCCTCTAGAGAGGGGTGGCGCAAGCGCCACTCACCTAGGGGAGAGAGTGCATAGGAAGTTGACCGGCTCCCAGAAGGGGGGTCGGTCGTGATGAAAATTAGGTCGGCTGGCTCCCAGAGGAGGGGCCAGTCGGCAACTGGGAGGACTGGGGTAGACCTGAAGGGCCTGTATTGACTCTAGTTTTGGCTGATTCCTGTGCCTCTAAGAGGAGGTTCAGGTCAGTCGAAACTTGGTTGGGTTGATCTGTCAGGACAGATCTAGGTCGTCTGGACAGAGGATTTATGGATGAGGAAGTCTCTGTGCAAGTCCGCATTGCGGACATACCAGGGAGCATTTGAGGCCCTACGTATGAATTTATTTTGAATCACCTGCAATTTGTTGAGGACTGATGCCTTTGCATGTGAGAAGATCGGGGACGCGTGGGTCATCACCGGTCGAATGCAAACCTTATAAAGTGTTCGCTTGTTACGAAGTGACATGCGGCTGTGACGCCCCAACATAGGGTTGAGGCGCCCCAAATAAAACCGCGCGTTTCGAGACACTCTCTTGACGTGAGGAGAGAATGTCAGTTTTTGATCTAGGATGACACCTAGAAATTTGGCAGTGCGTTGCCTAGAAATGGACTTCCCCTGGAGTCAGGTTGGGTTGTGGCGGGTCGGAACACACGAGCGTTTGGCGTCGAAGCAAACAGCGGAGGGTTTATCCGGGTTTACATCGATGCGCCACTTGCGGAACCAGTCGCCTAAGTTATTAATGGAGGTCTGGAGCTTCGGGAGAATATGACGGAAGGATGGGCCCTTGGATACAGAGCGGTATCGTCTGCAAATAGGGACAGTTTTACCCCATTTGTTCGGACGGGAATGTCATTTGTGTATATAACATACAGGGAGCCAGGACAGAGCCCTGAGGCACGCCTGCTGTTATGTTTCGAGGAGTTGAGAGAGTACCTTCGTATCTGAAACGGAAGGTACGGTGGTGGAGATATGATGCTACTAGCCGGTCTAGTCTCACTGACAGATTAAGTCTGTACAGCTTGTCAGTTAGTCCAGCGTGTTGGACCTTGTCAAAGGCCTTGGCTACATCAAAGAAGACCGCCACGGTCTCGTATTTCTTAGGGCAGAACCCGCTCGAGATATACTCGACTATGCGGTAAATCTGTTGGGGGCATGAGTGTTTGGCTCGAAAGCCAAACCGGTGGGGTATGAGGTCTTTTGAGAAGAGGTGATCTTTCAAACGAGCGAGGATACACCTTTCAAAGAGTTTCCCCATTGCCTTGAGGAGGCTGATGGGGCGGTGGTTCGCTGGGAGGTTTATGGGTTTCCCCAGCTTGGGGATGCCTATTACGATTGCTTCCTTCCAGGCTGCTGGAAAGTAGAAGAGATCGAAACAGGCGTTGAAGATGAGGGCTAGAAAGACCAGCACTTGAGATGGTAGGTGCTTAAGGGCCATATTGCAGACGCCGTCGGCGCTAGGAGCCTTTTTGGTCTTGAGGTCCTTGATGAAGGAGTGAACTTCATCAGGGGACACTGTAAAGGGACCTGAGTCTGAGTCTAGAAGTTTGGAGTTCAGCTCGCTGAGCTCCTCCTCAATCGACTGGAGGTGGGATGGGTCGCATATCTGGGCGCTGACTGAGCATTGTGAAGCAATGCTATCAGCACAATTGTGATCTAACTCTGTGCAGTTTATAGTCTTAATGGGGTTTTTGCTGAAACTTTAGATAATACGTACTATTTATTTTATGAATAAACGAATCAAAAATTATTTTTGTTTTCTGTAATCATATGATATTTTCTTTTTGACTTGATAACGTCTTATAAATCGATGAACGCCGTCTGCACACACGAAAAATGAAAAGTTTATGTGTTTTCCATTGTTTATTACTTCTTAATGTTAATTTATAAAAGAAAAATCAATTAACTCCTTCTTTGTATTATACAAAATAATGATAATTCAGTGATAATAATTCAATTCAATATATAAAAGTATGCAATTTTTGATCAATGTTTTCTTATGACGCTATCACTTAAAATTATCGTCCGTAAACTGACTTTACAGACAACCTATTTTTTTAACTGCTTTAAGTACAGGTGAAAAACGTAATTTCTCCTTTTGTAGGATTGTAGTTTTTTCCCGTGCACTAATTTTTTTTTCTTTAATAATAACTTACATAATACAAAAACTACTGCCGATTCCAAGACTCGGAACACGGGACCGTTTGGCATCTCAAATAGGAGTTACCCTTGCTCGTCCAAACCGGTCGTCAATAGCTTTAGCTACTTGTTATTTAGTCCAATGACTGTAATCCAAAAGCATACATTGCAGGTTTGGTTAGGTAAGGTTAGGTTATACCAGCCAGCAAGCTATTTCAAATTATGTCAAACGTAGTATGCGTTCTAAAATTATGAATTTTAAATTTCCCTTCAAACACCTAGTATTCATAGTCTCTGGTTACCATTTATCATTCGGCACCATACATGATTGATTGCCACTTAAATGGTATGGTATAGAATCAATTTCACAACAAGTGGCACTTAAATGGTATTATTTTTAATCAATACCAACACATCAACTTCAAGAAAAATAATTACACACTCAATAAATTCTTAAGATTTAAGTGCATGTTACGAGTTATGAAAATATTAATCATAATTATTATATATACTTACAGTATATATAATAATTCGTCTTTTTGTCGTAACTTGATATGCTAGTTAGAATTTTTCAAAGGCTGAGTTACTTTTCGAGCGGGATTCCGTTCTATTCAGCCTTTAGGTTAATGTGCGATGCACGATTGTTTTACATGAAAAAAAGTGATGATTCTAAACGAAAATGTATTTATATATTCTGATAGATAAACAAAAAAATGGGTCTCTTGGCGAAACAAAACGCTTTTAAATTTTTGAAAAGAACACATTTGAATATAGAAGGCATTTATTTAAATTAGAAACTTTTTGATAAGCTCGCATTGTCTATGGTCACTGAGTTTGCGGTTCGTTGCGTTTCGTTTCGTTTTATATTACTATTAACTTGTAATGTGAAGGTAGGCAATCGATATGAAGGAGACAGCACGGAGGCAGAGGTGAAATATATATCGCGCTCCATAAATATTGATTTTGTGAGAGGGGCGGCGGCTAGCAGGGTTGCAAGATCTGAGTTTTTGAACGAATGATTGATTTATTAATTCCCTCTTTATTGAATAGGGCTTGGAGTAATTGGCGCCCAGTAAATATACAAACTTTTTTACAGTATTTCCTTTAGTTAATACCACAGATTATACAGTCAGTATTACGTTTCGATTATGTACAATAAAGGATAATTTTAGAGTTATTTGCAAATTCCAGTAGTTTTGTGATCAAAACTTTAACTATTTTAGGATAAATTATCCTCTAATGTTTTAATTTATAGGAAACCAACAGTCATGTGAAACTACAATAATATACGTTCATGCACAATTCCAGAGAGTCAATAATAGGTACTTATAATGTTAGGACCGTTCAATCATACACGTGACATTCACACAATGGAAAAAAGTTATAATTGCCCTATTAAAGAAGAAAACTATCACTAAGTTGCTTGTTTATAGAAATAATTGCTTAGAGATTGGATGAGTTTGTCATAAATTATTTTTGAGAAGACGTATGGATATCCTGATTTAGTCATAAACTTTTGAGAACATCGTTAATTTATTTTAATTTAAAAATTAATGGCAAATTACTTTTTTTTATAGAATCAATTGCACAACAAGTGTTCACAAAAAAGAGATTTTATCAGTTAATACCTGACCATAATAGTCCTTTTTTGGTTTATAAGTAACAGTAAGTTAAATCTGTCATTATCTATAATCTAAGAACACAAATTTGTTGTTTGTGTGTTTGTCTGTCCGCTCTTTTTCCATTGTATACGCGTTACCATAGCAACGGGTTACCGGGTCAGCTAGTGTTATACTAATATTCCAAAACCATTTGGAGATTAACTTATAAAAAAGCATTATTGCTTTAAAAACCAAGCATTGCATAATAACATAAGTTTAACCATTTGGAGAGCAAAATTTAAGAGCAGCTATCAGAATAAAAGGTGTCTGAGACAGAAGAAGCACTTAATTTTTAATTTATCTTAAATATAAATATTTACGTTCACTCCATTGTGACAGCCCTAAACCGCAGAGTTAAGCCTGCGGGGATGTCACACGTCTGAGGGGCAGTGAGATGTGAGAACGAGACACGAACAACCAACCCGTACATTAGACAGAGATAGCTACGTATCCCCGTTGCGTCCACGCGACGTACTTAAGTCTTTTTATTTATTCGTCGCATTTGGTTACATTTTGTTCCCTTTTTTGATGGATTTGTGAGCTTTTTAATTATAATACTGTTTTTTATTGATTTCTTTGTACGGGAGCGAGTTGGTTGACGAACTAAAGAGTTATTTTATACGTTTCGTAACATTTTGTGTGCTAGTGTTGTATTGTTGTTTTCTACTGAATTACGTTTCGTTCTTTCTCAATTTCCTTTGAATTCTACTAATCCCCGTCTTGATGTATTAGTGCTGTCTCATACAGGTTAAATTGGAATCTACAAACTTTAGAATTATAGTATTTGTAAATATTGATATAAATTAAGTAGCGTGCGTATTTTTTTTAGCTCGGGGAAATTATATTTTAGTATGTTTATATGTGCCATTTGGTGACCTGCAGAATATGAGAGCATCAACTCTTCACGTTTAAGGCGACAACTGATACTGGTGGTAATAACGATACACCTTCAGTAGACCAGAAAATGGATAACAAAGTTCCCGAACTATGGTCTTTATCTGTGATCTCCATGGGCGGCTTCCTTTGGACGTCTTTCCGCTTAAGTGATGATGTTTGATAGAACAATTGATGGACTTAGTGTTTAAAGGCGTTCTCTACCAGTCAACGAATGAGTTTCTGATGAAAACTATTTTAAAAGGGTGGAAATAAAGAATAGAAATCAAGGACACCAAATGTAGACGTATATATGCAAAGTAAATAATACTATCTGTTAGAACCGAGAAAACAAATATTTGTTACAAAGATAAAATCATATATGGACAAACTGACGGTGTCACAGAAATAATAATTAAACAAATGTCTTTATTTAAATAGCTATTTAGCGCCATTACACGAAAGCTCCATGCTACGCCGTTTACGGGGGCGGGTGTATAATGGAAACCAGGGATTTTAGCGGTATCCGAATAGTGTTCTGAACACTGTTTTTCATTTCTGTTTTAAAAGTTAAACAGAAAGAAACTGTAACACTTTGAATCTGTTTAGAAAATACCGGTTCATAAGTGTTAATATCTGTTACAGTCAATAAGGTTCACATTGGCATAACTATGCGACAGCTCACTAATGATTTGGGTACTTTAAAAAATCCTATGTTGGTGTACTGTGTATACACATAGATAATTAAACGTAAAACAGTTTTTAACAGATTGGTTACAGAAAACATTATATCTGTTACACTTTTATAAGTGTTCGACGCAAAACAGGTTCAAAACACCCAAATAAGTGTTACAGGAATAATTCTGTAATAATAATAATTCTGTAATAAAGGTGTTTTTGAATCCCTGATGGAAACAGCATCGAAATCTATTACAGAGAGAAATATCTTATCCAGAAATACTGGATGGATGTAGACTTAGGTAAAAAATTATACAATAATATTTCTTCAAACCAATCAGTAAAGTAAACATCGTGATGCTTAGATTATGGATACTATACTGTAACGAATAGATATACATTTATTGGAGCGGAGCAAGCGAAACGAGTGGAGCTCCCATGGATCAGCTTTATTGACGCAATGTCTGCTACGCCATAACTTCCCGAGTTCTTTACCGATTTTAATAATTTTTGTGTGGAATCAAATCAACACATTTAGGTCCAGGATTGTGACAGACCCTGAATTTCGAAATTCGCAAAAATAAAAAAGTTATGACCAAAAAGCCTTAGCTCTATGGGTTTTTCCATAGAAACAAAAAGAGCGCGCTTTTTGAAAGAATTAATTTTTTTTTAGTATAAGGGTGACAAATCAACATCGAGCTATGCTGCGCTGTACTGCGCTGTGCTGTGCTGTGTTTCTTAAGCTACGTTTTTTTAACAATCAACATCAATCTGTGCTGCGCTTTGTTTAGCTCATTATTAAAAGTAATCAGCAGCTTGTTTAATCGTTTATCTCGTCAAAAATGACTTAATTTTAAAAAAAACGTAAACATAACGACGCAGCATGGCAGGGCTCCATAAAAAAGATAGCACATTTCGGCACAGCGCGGCTCAGCACGGCGGGTAGCGCGCCTCGCTCGAGACTGTTGCGTTTTTAAACAGAGCGTAGCCTCACACAGCGCAGCACAGCATGGTTTGTTTGTATCCTCATTAAAATATTAGACGAGCGAGTTGGCCAAACATAGCACAGCGCAGTACAGCGCAGCATAGCTCGATGTTGATTTGTCAGCCTCACGCTCCGCTCCAATATATGGTGCTAGCGAAGCTTTATGCTTAGCGCCTGCATCGATTTAGTCTATACATACAATAACGCCTTTCACCCTTAGGGGTTGGCAGTGATCACAGATTTCCACTTTCCAAGATCCTGACATACATCTCTCGCTTATTCAACTTTCATCAGAACTTTCATACAAGCTCGTCGACTAATAGTGCTTTTGACCTGTCCTTTTTATTCACTAGCTGATCCGGTAACGCGTTACCATAGCAACGCGTAAACAATGGAAAAAGAGCGGGGAAAAGAGCGGACAGACAAACACACAAACACCAAATTTGTGTTCTTAGAGTATATATTTATTTAATACATAAATGAGTAATTTTCATAAAATTGGATTTAAATAATACCCATGGCCTAATACTACTCGTATTAATCATACAAATATATTTCCCTACCAGAATTCAAATCCGGGAGCGTTGGGTCGTAGGCTAAGGCGGTCGTCAAAATTATGTTATTGAGAATATGTATCAATATCGACGCCCAAAAATTTTTTTTTAAAGTCGACTTGACAAAAATAAATAGATAAATTATTATAATAGAAAAATACTAGAAAAATAAATAGCTTTTTGATTCTCGATGAAATGACGATACCAGAACTTTAAACAGAATCCTTTCATAATGTGGTTATTACAACTAAGCAACTAGCTATTGAAAGTATGCAGCTATTACTATAATTAACCCATTGTAAAAAAAGGAAATAAAAAAAAATAATAGATGTGTTACATGGTTGTTATAAATTTTGATTTCCGATTTAATATAAAAAAAGAAAAAACGCGTCATGGAATCTGTAAAAGCGTTTTTGTGAAAGCGTTAAATGTGAGTATTGCAATGAGGCGACGAGAAAAGATAAGAACTTATTTACTTATTTTTAATTTACTGTATTGACAAAAACTACGTCAATCTGCCAGATTGTTAAAAAAAAAAAAAAACAAAGAATATAATTCGATTGTTCGAATGAAAAAATTTGACAGTTTTGTGTAGGTTTGATGATCTGTTGAATGTACCCAACTCAGTAAAACATGCATTAACCAAACTGAATGTCTCCTGCAGTCCGGTGCTGAAGCTGGATAGGCACTTACCTACCTACCTACTTACAACCTTTACGAACTCACCGCCACTCATTCGACAATTACATTATATTTTTACCTAATTCAATACGCAATACTGTGTTAATAAAACAGTTTTATGAATGTAATTAAATAAATATCAATTTGAAAAGATTGGAAATCTATTTCTGAAGTTTATAAAAGCCGTCATTGAGATTTCCAACCATTTTGCTAATGAAGGATTAGGTACCCATTTAGGTATGCCAGCACCGGGGATCACAGGCCGTACGGCCGGGCCAAAAGAATTGAAACATCAACACAAGCACAAATTAAAATGTACATGCAGATGTAATACTTTAATACTCACTGTCTAGTTCATAGTTCGTTTGTATCATGTGCACAAATCTTCCTGACACTTAAATCATCACTAAGTTGATGTTTCTAGCTCTTTTTTCAACAGAACATTTAATTTCTATTCTTCCCATTTTGTTATAAGGTATCTGTTTTGTTGACTGGTAGTGACACCTAAGCGACGTGAGTGAAATGTGCTTTTGTGCTTTTAGAAATGAAAAGCATCTTATTGTTAATAGGTTTGCTACCGGACGCTAGAGGTCACTCTACAGAAATAATCATGTTTCATTTGTCAATCCTCTACATCCACTATACCCGATGAGCACACAAATTGATAATAAAATAATGTATTACACCGTGCTAATTATATCAAGTTTCCGTCTTAAATAGACCTACAAAGTAATGAAATATAACTATTGGTATATATTGAGCAGCGCCATCTGGAGACTTGTACAATGATGGATGACGTCATAACAACGTCGACTGACTGGTTTGGTCAAGTTACCCAGAGTACCGTTGAGTTCAATGGCCTCCCGCCCGCTTTGTTTACGCGGGAATGCAACTGGCGGAAGGTTAAAATTTTGGTTTTTGTGCGAATATTTTCCGTTTCACATGAATTTTTAAGTTCTGAAAATAAAAATTAACGGTTCTTCTCTTTATTTTAAGAGCGTACGATATAAAAGCTTAGTTAAAAGAGTCATTTTAAGTTTATTTTGTAAGATTTTCGTCGATAACAATAAACAATAATGGATATTAAATTTGATGTTAAATTGGTAACAAGCAATATAGATCTCCAAATCTTCAGCACTAAACTATTGATTTATGTTATTATGATGAAAAGAAAAAATCAGTATAGAAATTTATCCAAGAATATTTTTTATATTATTGGCGTTGCTTTAAAGACTCTGTCTTTTTGTTAAGATATCTCTAAGTGAAAAATATTCATAAATAATAAGTTCTACCGCGTTTTAATTTTGAGGATTCTTTTAGCTACATATTAATTCAGAATTGTAATCATTTAATATGAAAATAATAAGATGATTGACAACATAAATTTTCCATTTGCTTTGTAACTATTGTATAGTCAAGGCTTAAAGCTCTAAATTTTAGATTCATTATCACAGCCGAAAGACAGCAATGGCTGGGCGGAGGCCTTCCCCTGAATATGGGGGAGATTTTTCTACAATTTCTACGTTTTGCAGACAGGTTGGAGACTCCAACTTGGAGTTTACAATGAGAGATCATATCATAATTCGGAAAATGCTGCAGTCAATTTAGTGGTTTAGAGGTCTATGGTATATATCTCCAGTATTATGTCGCCTTTTTCAACACTTTTAGGTGTCACGGGTCTGGTTGAAGTTGAAGATAATCGTGTCTTTATCTAAGACTGACCTAAATAGGCCTTTAAGTGTTCCACCACTACTAAAAATCCTAAATCTTTATTAAAGACCTTAGGTATTTATATAACTTAAGGTGACTATATGTGGCTTTAGACTTAATTTGTTTTTCAAGCCTTAATGATATTTTCAATAGGTTAATGCCCTTTAGTCATGCAGATTTAAAAAAACAACTTATTTTTTTGGCGCAAGTAAAGTAATAAAATATTAGCACCAATCAGCATGGTGGTAGCAATAATTAATAAATTACGATTTTTTCATAAATTTAGTAAGTAAGTTTTTATTGTTATTCATAATTTAAAAATACTATTCTATAGAATAATCATTTGAAAGAAAACGAAACGACTAGAGAAAGCCTTTATACTCTAAACTCGTCAACTTTTTCAAATAGACTTCAAAATCTAATAAAGGTTAAAATTCTCTCGAGCTGTTTCTTTAAGGGACAAGACTCCTTTAAAGGCTTTTAGCCAAGTAGGTCTCTTATCCCTGTAGAGTACGTCCCAAGTTGAGAATGGGAAAGGTTTACCGACTATCATACAAAACCATCCAATAGATGGTAGAATGTTACGAGGCAACCAGTTGACAGTAAACCATTAGGAGTGAAGTATGGAGGACATAGCCCTGTTCTTCGATGGGCTGAAATATATAAGTATGTAACGAGGCGCCATAGCTATATTGGCGACTCGTTGCTTTCATTGCGCTCTTCTCTGGCCATTTTTCATATTTTCTTTTCTCTTCGTTTCCTATTTTAAATTTACTGTCTGTCTCTGTTTCCTATTTTAAAATTTACTGTCTGTCTCTGTTTATTTGTTTTGTTCGAAGTTTATTCTTACCAGAGTCAGCGCGTAGAGCGGTTGACTCACCAAAAATAAATTATTTAAATATATTTATAGTGCTGAGCAGTTATAATAAGCTCACAAGTATATAATAAGCTCATAAGCATAATTCACAAGTTTTCCTGTATATATATTCTGTACCACCAGTTTCTGTTTACAAGTCTACAAGTTTCTTTAAGGCACTATTTTATGCCTTAATTCCTTAAATATAAAAACAAGTGACCTTTTTGTGTGAGCTTTTATTTCTCCGGCTGCACCCGTCACAAGTAGATGACATCATCTTCTTCTTCTTCTTTAGCCTTTCGTCACCCAATGTTGAGTGTAGGCTTCCTGCATTGCCCGCCATTCTTTCCTGTTTTGGGCCTTCCTCTGCCAGAATTTTCCGGCAACCTTGACCAGATCGTCGGTCCACCTCATCGGCTGTCTGCCCACACTCCGACGACCAGTTCTTGGCCTCCACTCGAGCACCCTCCTCCCCCATCTTCCATCCGTTCTACGCCCTATGCGTCCCGCCCATTTCCACTTTCTTTTGGCGATTTCTACCGCTATGTCGGTGAGTTTAGTTCGTATCCTTATTTCGGTGTTTCCACATAGCCCGTTCCATCGCCCTCATAAACTATAGATAGAGATGACATCATAAACTATAGCAATAACGGAAAATATCAAATGAAACGCTCCCGCTCTTCTGCGTCTGGGCGAAATTTGTCTCTTTTTGTCGCTCCTAGATCTACGTCCCGCGCATAGACATTACACGCCGCATGGTCATCACCGTAAAGCTCTATTTCATTTACACATTAGCATTGTAAGTGACTTTTTTTAATTTGAAATTAGATAGATACCCGTACCATTACGCTGGAGGGTAAAACAGTTGCTTCCGTAGAGCGCGGACTGAAGAAGGTCGCTCAGTTATCAAAACCTCAAATGCAGGCTTCTTAGAAAGCACAGACTGTATGTGTGTTGCCTGCTAGTCTTGGTGTAGGTAGTAGAATTGGTGACAATCCCAGTAGCTCAATGACGGCGTCTGAACTTTCCTATAGAGCTACATCAAAGTGAAGAAGGACGCTGATATAACGCTAATTATTGCCCTAAAAAGCACTAATTTAGAGCCACTTTGTCAATTGGTCAGTATAGTGTATTAAAATATATTGTAAGTATGGGTTTAATAGTGGACTCGAAACAGTAGACGCTCTCCTATTAATCCAGAATTGTTTTGAAAATCAGAAAACAGTTTTCATGCGGTTTATAGATTTCATAAAAGTAACCTTTATCATGGACAGCTAGTCTATAATCTAAGAACACAAATTTGTTGTTTGAGTGTTTGTCTGTCCGCTCTTTTTCCATTGTATTAATTAAAGTTACCATAGCAATGCGTTATCGGGTCAGCTGGTTGTTAATAAAACTGACAGGGAGGGCAAAGATGCAAGAAGGCTATTAAACCTATATTGAAACTAAACTACTTACATCTATTTATCACTGTATGCTTGACTATTTAAATGTATCCATATTAAAAAAAAAATGATATAAATTCATAATTCGTACATATTTAACACAGTTTATTTTGTATTGCCGATGCTTCTCATTCATTCATTATAATTTCTTAGTTTTCAGCAATAGTAGCAGCAGAAAGTACTAGGTACTTCTATGTTTTAACGAAGGATGGGTTATCCGACCGCTATACTTGTACAGCCTCGCCCACCTGTGGGGAAATCCCTGTACCCAGATTTCAAGACAGACAAGGCCTTCGGTCTACTCGTCGTTGTCTATGGCTGTTGCTGCACTGGCCTATCAGAACGTTGACGAAGCTGAGGGTACGTCAGGGAGTTTTATGCTAGTAGTCCTTCCTGTGTTGGTTGGGAGTCCTACACTTTCGTCGGTTCACCAAGAGCTGATAAATAAGAATTATCTTTGTAAAAAATAGTTCTTCTATATTTTCAGGGGTATTTTAGTTGGAATTAAGTAAAAAGTATAAAGTGGTGTATATGTCGACGTTGTATACACCGTTACATTATAATCTATCTCGCGAGATTGTAAACCGTTAACTTTAACGCATTATTTTTCGATAGATTATAAAATATCTAACCTAACCTTATAGTTAGGTTACGTTTATCATATATCATATATCGCATATTTTATCTACCGAAAAATATGCGTTAAACTGTAAGCAGTATGTTACGGTTCACAATCTTTCGATAGTTTACAAACTCGCGAGATAGATTATAATGTAACGGTGTATACAATTTTACGGTGACATATATAACCACGTTACCAAGAGAGAAGGTGGTCCACGAAGGGACTGTCCACAGTTTCTTTGAAACTCATTAGTTAACTTGGGGGAATAGTTACTTCTTCCTTTTGTTTTGATTAATACAGATGCATTAGTTGCGGAATGCAAATTAAACTGCACTGCGTTTTTATGTCACTCGTAACAATATTCTGAGCATGTAGTTTGCCTTAAATTAATTGTACATTAAGCTACAGAACTGTGCTTTTCACTGTTATGTGATGTATAATTGTAACAATTATTGATAAACCAAATAAAGTAAAATAAAAAATACATATATATTTGTAGCAAAAACTACGAAGGTGGGTCAAAAAGTTCGCGAAATGGAGGGTAAGAAGTAAGAAATAAAACAAAATTATTTTTCCTTCTCAATGTATTCCCCCTTAACTCTAATACATTTATTAGACCTATCAATTAATTTATTAATACCTTCAAAAAAGAATGAGAAATCATTGTGTCGTCAAAATAGGCCGAAATTGCGCTCTTCACTTCTTCACCGCTGGAAAATTTCTCCCCTCGAAGCTCTTTTTTCATTTCTGGGACTATTTTGACTTCAGACTCTTTTGGAAGACATCTCTTCGAAAATAGTCTAGGGAGGTTTTCCTTGTTTGGTAAGGAACTTGATGACTGCGCGAAACTCAATTTTCTCCATGTTGCAAATTTTCTTCCGGATTGACTTGTTGATTGATGTGTAGCTCAGATCATTATGACCTATTTTTTTTAAACTATTTAGTAAATAGTATAAGTATTTATACTCTTAATGAGTGTCACAACTAGTGCAGGTAGTAAAAAGTCACCTTTCCCCCCTCCATGCCCCTCATTCCGCGAACTTTTTGACCCGCCCTCGTATGTATCAATAAATTTAAGTTATATAGGATTGGAACCCGTCTTTCTGACTGCCAGGTCAGATGCCATAATTGCAAGATTACTGAGGCTCTTACCCACTTTAATGAATTTCAGCATCATTATATTTTTTTTATAAAAGTGTCCAAGAATATATTTTTACATTCACA
Organism: Calamotropha paludella; assembly: GCA_927399485.1. Taxonomy (NCBI): domain Eukaryota; kingdom Metazoa; phylum Arthropoda; class Insecta; order Lepidoptera; family Crambidae; genus Calamotropha; species Calamotropha paludella. Next base: position 6,175,423 of record OV656830.1, on the reverse strand, counting down.
CCAATTAGCTTCCACAGTAAGCTAAGGCTTGTGTTATGGATACTAGGGTAACGGGTAGCTATTATAATACATAGATATGTAATATTTATAGAGATATATATAAACACCCATGATGCCGGTATGAATGCTCGTATTCATCACACAAAGATCTACCCTTTCCGGGGCACGAACCTAGGACCGTCGTTGTGAAAGGCAGGATGTTTACCGTTGCACAAAGTCGTCGTCAGTAAATACTTACTGTTAATAAACAACGCTACAGCCTAGACTACTAGTGAAGGTTTTGCGTGTGACAAAGAAATTCTAACAGCGGTTTCTTTATACTCGCCTAATATCTACACCATTTCTAAAAACATTTTTTATTCATCAACCATTGTTACATTACCATTTTGAAGAAAAGCTTAACTATTGAGGTGGCTGTATGAGCTTTGTATCCTTTGGTTTCCCCTATTAGGAAAATTTAAAAATAAGATAAATTGTCTTGTGAGATCCAAAAAGTGCGCTTTTTTAAATTACGCTTTTTTTAATTCCTTAAAACAAGCTTAACATAAGTAAGCAGTGTTCATTGCGGACACCATATTAGCTATTCCTAATTCAAGGCCCAGAAGAAAGCAATGACCTCTGTATCAGTGAGGAACTCCGTACCAGCTTTCGATTATAAGGTTTTTGAACTCTAAGTAATTTTTTTTGCCTTATCACGGAGCGATTCGCGAATTTCAATCATCTTCCGTAACAGACCGTAAGTTGCATTAGCCACGCGCCCACTGATACCACTGAACGCCGCTGATGCTGAGGTTCCGATTGGAACCGGCCTCAACACCGTTACTACTTCGCATCACGAAAAAAAATACAGTTAACCGCACCGGCGGCCGCGCGCCTGTTTCGAAAAAAGCACAACCAGCCATCGCCGCACGTCACCAAGACGTATACGCGGCTCAAGCGCGGGAAAACTGACAGCCGGCGCGGGAAATAAAGACTCCTTGGTCCAGCGAAAAGTTTAAAAACTTTTTTATAAACTTGTGCAGAGACAAAAAGTATTTAAGTGTAACGAAAACTATTGTGTTTTATCATCGATTTGCGTGTGATGATGTCGGAAATTGGATAATTTCTGGTGTTGATAACAGTGATTTTAATGGATTTTTGGTTTGTCCCCGCCACTTATTGAAGGATTTTGACAAAATGCCCAGCACTATAAGAGGTAAGTTGTTTTCTCGAAACATTTACGAACGTTAATCGTAATATCGGATTAAAAGTGTATAAACTATGGCAAAACCGTTTAATGCATGAAAAATATTACAATTTTTTTAGATTAGATTAAAATATTATTTTAATTTTCGTCTATTACCTATTTTCGTGAACATAGGTATGATTTTTTGCAAAAGTTGTATTTTTCTGTTTATATAAAAGAAATTGAAATACAAAATCTAAATTATCTACATGAAGTACGGATTAGATCGCATTATTTCAAGATTATAAAATTGTGTTACGAGTGCTTGCAATATCAGGTATAATGCCAGAGGTCAACGCCCTCTTGTGTTGACGGAAGCGAGAACCGTGTGACTAACAACGACAAAATTTAAATTGCGGTGTATTTAAATTTTAAAAATAGTCAATTTTGACACTTTCTACATTGTTTTCATTGCATCTTGTCATATTTCAACATGTTTAAATATTAAATCGAGATTGTCGAGCCTAAAGTTGTGTATTTTTTCGTTTCAACTAGCTAACCGAATTATTTTAATTCATTTGCAGTTCCATTTGAAAATTTAAACTTTGAATAAGTAAATATCAACTTAGTTTTTGCAACCACGGTAATAAAGTCGAAATTGGTTAAGCACAATTCATGTCAATTTTAAAAAAAGGTTTGTAAAGGATGTTTTATGAATAAAGTAACCGGTTTTTTTTTAAGAATAAAAGTCATTTATATGACGAAATAATATGTTTGTCTCCCACCACACAAAGAAAAGAGCAAAAAAAAATTATAATTGAGATAATTTTTCTTTTGAATTGTAATGAAAAGCATTAAGTTGGTCAAATATTTTATCCATATTTTTCCTCGAACTCTGAACATGAATGAGCTATGAATACCAATTTGTTCATTGCAATACATAATATTGTGTTTTTTTGCTGTGCATTTCAAATATATTATGTTTTTCGTTATGAATATTAATTATTATTAACTGGGATAATTTCTTTTTCAAGCTTTTATCCAATTTTACTCGTCCCAGTGTCTATCTGTTTGTTATCAAATCTGTTTAGTTAAATTTGATCCAATTTTTAGAAACAAATTAATTTTCTTAAGTTTTCAAATAAAACCATATTACAACCTCTTTCTCACTCTTACAACAGGATGAGCAGTAATAAATTTACATTTTTATTTATCCAGCTCGAAGGACCATAAAAGTAGTATGGTGTTCCACACAACTCTTTAATATGATATGATGTATGAAAAATGGTTTATTGCTAAATGATAATGACGAGAACTTATTTATATAACCAACTAATATTACCTACAGACGAAATCAATTAAAATTATATTTTTATTAACAAAAAACAGTTCATAATACCATTTTATAACATTTATTTATCAAATTTAAAAAATGTCTGATTATTTGTTGCTTTATTTCTTTGTATGAAAATATATTTCATTGCATTACTTTTTACTGTTTTGACGAATTCGGAATTTGCAGACTGGTATACATACCTATTAGCTTTTTTTTCAGATTTTTAATAATGATATTTATGAATATATAAATATATACGATTATTGCAGGGTGTTGAATTTACAAAATTATACCAGTAGAATTACTGTAACGCATTCTTACAAAAATCCTGTTTTGTTTTGGTAAGTCGCGCTTTACGGCAATAATCCGGATTATTACCGTAAAAAAACTCATTGTGATTTTGGTAAATCGTAATACAACCTAATATAAAACAGTAAATATTACCTCCTGTAAAATTTGCATTTTTTGATTACCGTCTTTTTGCTTGGGGGCGTTGTTACCTAAAACTAAGTAGGCCGTGTAAGTCGGATTATATCAGAAAATTGATTAAATTAACCTCAGACGGGACCCAAATCAGCATTTCAGCGTCTTTCCATTCTTAGTAATTCTTAACTTTGATTTGATAAATCATAACTTTGATGTAATGGCAAACAAAAAGATATTTTTTTACTTTAATGTATTAGAATTAAATAAAAAAATCGTTTAAGGAAGGAATTATTATTCGGAATTTCTTTACACCTATTTTATATAGAAGTGGGTTTGAAATATTTCTGTTACTCACATTTTTCCGTAAAGGCATACCAAGACGAAATTTCACCGGTCAAATAAAAGATGTCCTGAAATATACCAGGTCAAAAGTATCCTTAACCGGCGAGTTTGTATGAAAGGATCGTGTTAAGCGGAAAACTGTGATCTCTGCCTACTTTTGTAGGAAAAATGATGATATATGTATGTATGTACATTTTAAAGACACAACTGAATCAATTTCTGTTTAACAAAGCATATTACTCAAGAATATATCAATGGCAAAGTGATTTTAGTAATAAAATAACATAGAAATCAACGTAATTGGTGTGGTTAGATCAAAACAGTTATCAGTAAAATTAATAAAAAAATATTGATTTGGCCGAACCAGCGTCAACCAGATGCAAGCGGTTGCAAATGTATTAGGGAAGCACTCGCTTTTTATTGCTGTCCTGTTGTAAAATAAGATAAAGATAAAAGATTAAATGATTTTTATTCAATTATCTTTAATTAACAATGCATTCGTTGAAAGTCAGAAAATATGCCATGGCTGACATGGAAGCCGCAAGAAACTTGGCAAGGGCCTTTAATGAGTTTCAGAATTTTTGAAATTTAAGGAAACTGTTTTAGCGCTAGTTAAAAATGCATTAAAAAAATAATTAGTCTGCTATAAGTGCTATTCTACTTTGCAGGACTCCACACGACCTGGTTAATTGTACCGACAACCGTTTGGTGCAACGGAAGCAATCCTACCTTTCGCACCGACGGTCCTGGGTTCGAATCCCGGAAGGGGCAGATGTTTGTGTGATAAATACGACCATTTATACCTAAGTCATGGGTGTTTATATACATTTCTATGAATATTACATATCTCTGTATAATATATGTATGTCTATCCGTTACCCTAGTATCCATAACACAAGCCTTACAGTGCTTACTTTGGGCTAGGCTAATTGGTGTGAATGTAAGAAATATTTATTTATTTATTTTTAATTGTACGTATGCCACAGTAATTATGAAAACTAAAAGATAATAAATTAACGAATAAATTCCGGACAACTCACGCTGAGCTTGCACTATGGGTATTAAATAATGTATAGAATACATTTATAAGTATATAAGTGAGGATGACTCGAAAACAAATGCTTATTTTTATCACATAAACATACGCCCATATGGAACCCATCCGGGCCCTTTGGCACAGAAAGTAGGATCGCTGCCGTTGCACTAAGAAGCTATATCTTAACCAAACCAACCACTTGGTGCAACTGTGATGAACCTACCTTCTGCGCTATAGGTCCCGGGTTCGGATCCCGTTAAGGACATGTGTTTGTTTGGAAGAACATCGACGCAATTCAAAAATCTGTCAAATTGAATTAAATATGCCAAACTATCTTAAATCTTTGATATTTTATGGTAAACAGAGACTAAACGCAGATATCGCTCCAAACAAAATTGGAGGGGCAATTTGTCGATAAAATATGCCATATTTCACACCATTAAAGGCTCCGATACTGGTGACGGGACACATTGTATACAATCTTTAATAATTAGGGCAGTAAATTCAAGGCCTGACCTGGTGCGTTCATGACCTCGGTTAAGACGGTTTCTGTGAGTAATAAAAAAGTTATACGTTCAGTTTGCATTGTTACTGTTATCTGGTTCGATCGGGAATCGGGACCAAGCAATATCCAAATATTTTTCGATCTTTTTTCTTATTAATACTGTTTTATATTAAATAAAATAGATATATTAATAGATTATCTACTGAAGATTTAACACATTACATATAAATATATTTTATTACTACCCGCCTGCCAAATGTTAAGATTCAAGCAAACTGGATTTTTAGAAAGACTACCTTCATGCAGTGGATTTCTTTTGTCAGAGATGGTGAATAAATTTGTATGACTAAATCAGAACTCTTCATACAATGTCTTTTAAATATTGCCAGGGTGAAAAACAACTTTACCATTAAGTATACAAAAAAAAACATTAATATGGTAACATACAACCACTCTTTTTTCCCGCAGGGGTATAATAATGGGACCTTATTACTAAGACTTCACTGTCTGTCCGTCCGTCTGTCTGTCACCAGACTGTATCTCAAGAACCGCGATAGCTAGACAGTTGATATTTTCACAAATTATGTATTTCTGTTGCCGCTATAACAACAAATGCTAAAAACAAAATAAAATAAATATTTAAAGGGGTACTTCTATACAACAAACGCGATATTTTTTGCCTTTTTTTTTGCTCGATATCAATAATCGCAACAGGTAGGTACTTGAAATATTCACAAAATACTCAGTTGTATTTTTACTTAAATAATAAATAATAATATTAAAATAAAATAAATATTTAAGGGGGCTCCCACACAACAAACGTGATTTAACTCTCATCAAACCTTTCATAAAGCTCGTTGGTTAAGAGTGCTTTTAAATAACATGATACAATAGTTACAATTATATACATGAAATTGTTTACCATAAATGTATGATTCGATCAGATATGATTCTTCATCTCCTTGCGATTTATAAACTCCTGGTACTTTAACAGAGAGACAATCTGGTATTACAGTTATGGGCCTGACCATCTTTATAAAGAAAGGTGTGTTCCTAAACACAGCGGATAAATTACCTACAAAACTTACTGATGGTCATTAGACAACATTACGTACACTGAACCCAAATTAGGTAGCTTGTGTTATAGAAATCAGAAACAATGACGATATCATAACACCCAGACTCGTGCCAATCTACACTAATATTATAAAGAGGAAAGATTTGTATATTTGTATGTTTGTAATGAATAAACTCAAAAAGCACTAAGCCGATTTCAAAAATTCTTTCACCATTGGAAAGCTACATTCAAGCTGAGTAACATAGGTTATATTTAATGTTAGAAAAATTTAAAGAATTTTGTCCACCCGTGCGAAGCCTGGACGGGCTGCTAGTATAGTTGTATAGTTAGTTTTCTATATTGGCCCGGGTAGATCGAAGCCGGAGCCTCGGAGTGGAGCCGCCATGAAAACTAGTGCGCAAACCATTCGACTACGGAGGTCATTAAGACATATTTTCTCATGGGAACGGACTTCTAAAACACAGGTCAAAATCGTAATGTGCGTTATGAAGCACGCAGAAAATAAATCCACCAAGTCACCGGATAGCTGACCAAAAATATTATTATTTCGAAGTCTTTATGGTTCAGAATGGATATTAACGCGTATAGATTACATCTGCAATCGCATCAGGCCCCTGTACTTATGTACTGTAGTCATCTGCCTGTTTAAAAAGAGTTGTGTTTCCAAAATGTCTACACTGCAAATAATAATGGGTTGATAATGGATTGCAATACTCTTTCCTTGTAAATACCCTTTTTAAAATCAAGACATATTGTATTCTATTGACCAATGTTTGGCACAACTGTAGCGATCCTGCCTTTGCACCGACAGCCCTGTATTCGAGACTCGGAAGAGGCACATGTTTGTATGATAAATACGAGCATTTATACCTGAGTCATTAGCATTTATATATATTACTACTGATTGGGCCGAGGATACCTTCGGCATGAGAGTAGACTGTATTGTGGTTTCTTAAGTAATTTAATAAGATGGTAAAAAAATAACACAGGTTTTTATTGCGGAGATCAGAAAATTGATTATGTCAAAAACAAAAGAAAAGAACAAAAATAAACATTCATTGGTAAAACGAAAAAGGTTTGTTGCTTAATAATCTACGTATAATACTTATCTATGTATCAATAATATCTATGTTTATTTGTACCCTAGTACCCATAACACAATACTTACAGTGCTTACTTTGGGTTAGGCTAATTTATGTAAATATGAGATTTATTGTATTATATTCGTAGTGTAGTATACCTTACACAGTATTTTTTGTTTGATTCGTTTGAGTTGTTATCCGCTTGTCGCTGTGCTTGCGACAGCGCAGGAAAGCGACAGTCGCGGTACGCAGCGGTACCGCAGCCCTGTACGTACTGTTACCGCAAGTGCAATCCCTTTCGTCGTGACGTAGCCAACGGTATTCTTGCTAGTGATGGGATAAATCGAAAGATAAACATTTTTTTAATATCTATGAATCTGTTTTGCTACGTTTGTTCATAATGACAAGTTAAGCCCACTTTTAAGGACAGACAAACTTTTTCTATAAATAAAAATTTTGTAAAATGAGTTATTACCCAATACGAGTAACAACTGCTTGAGACTTAATATTTTTTTTTTTATTTTCTTATTAATTAAGTTAAAGTGACTGTTTTAAGTTTTTATTTATATGTATAGCTTTTCGCAAGGGGTAAGTAATGTCATTGCGACCAATGGTCGACGCTAAGGATACCTCTCGCCTAGACACAAGTGCAAAGAGAAAAAGAATCTAGAAAGAAAGAGCGACAGACCGACAGGAAATCTTAATTCATTTGTACATAACAAATCTTAACTGCTCATCTCGTCACGGGAATTTCAGTTACATAAATATATTTTAAATATTAGCTCGTGTGCTTTAAAAGGTACGCTAAAATCTCTCTTAAAGAACTATAAAGAATTTAAGTCCCTGGTTAATAGACAAAATAACATTTTAATAACCATCTGTTTTGTATTGGTTAACTTTGGTGTTCGTTGTTGATGTACATTTAAAACAAAATATAAAATAGTATTAATAAAAGATTAAAAGAATAGACAAAAATATAAAAACCTCACGATGACGTTTAAAATGGCATAACCTTACCCAATTCCATCGATGTCGATGGCCGTCTCACTAACGCTAGTGACGTGACGTCGCTAACGGTCCCCAGTTGGCCTCCTCTCACCCACATACGGTGTAACTGTGCGCCGTTATGTGGACGCAATCCGCACGAGACGTGAGACCGGCTGTACGGGCTCAATGCCTTCGCCCGACAAGAAAAAAAAATTAATGCCTTCCTCTTAGTTACTTTACGACTTCGAGTAGTTGGAAAATTGTGAATGTTACTTAAACATGTTTTAATTTATTAATTACAAGTAATTTATCATTCGTTAATACTATAAGTTATATCAGACGATGAAAAGCGTTTAATAGGACGTAAATGGGGAATATTAATCAAATAGAAGGATTCTTTTTGTAGTAATTCCTTTACATATGAAAATCTAAGCGTTTTGATAACAAATATATTATAATTAAAAAGCTGTTTATTCTCGACCAGTCTGTCAAGATATCTGTAGCTAAATTGGAAAATTACTCACCCGGATAGTGAGCGGATATGGGTTCGAGTGAAACTGAGACAAGTAATTTTTTTTTGTAGTAATTATCAACACCCTACCTCTTACTTGTCTCCACATCACCCTAAGGTTGACTGGTAGAAAATGCCTAAGGCATTAGTCCGCCTTTGAACAATTTCTGCAGAAAGTATAAAATAAATAAATTATAAAAGTAATTTAAAAATAAGTCCTATATTCCAGTAAGGCCATCTCATATAATTGCCACCAGCCTAACAATGTGCCTAAGGCTGTTTTTTTATGCCCGTAGCAAGTTAGGCACCCTCCGGACGCGGGGGAGGGAGATGGTTAATTCTTATGGATACTCCAACCCGGTTTCGAAGTTATAACTGCACTGACTAAACACCACTTAGGAAGTTACATAGCCTAGGACAGCTATATAGGCTAACCAGGGCTGAACTACAAGCCTTCTTTATGAATGAAAACGTCGGAAGTAAAATGGCTCATCTGGTGTGTATTACTGGATACTAACAGCTAGTAATATAATATTTCTTACAATCAAACAAGTTAGCCCAGTCCAAAGTAAGCACAGTAAGGCTTTTGTTATGGATACTGGATGACGGATATACATACATATATAATACTTAAATAACTAACATTTATAGCGATATAAATATCCATGACTCGTACGTATGTATCCATGCATGGTACAAATGCTCGTATTCATCACACAAATATCTGCCGCTTGCGGGACTCGAACCCAGGACCGTCGGGCGAAAGGCAGGTTCGCTTGGTGCAACAGCAAACTGTTGCACCAAACGGTCGTCATGACAACTGTATAACTGCCGAAATACGGTACATTGTGCTTTCTAAACCACGTATGAGAACCTGATAAAATAAGAAATTTGTGGTCAGTATTCCATCATCAGACCTTTTCAAAAGTAGAAAAGTCTTTCCAAAATGCGAAAAGTCTTTTCAAAAGTCGAAAAGTCTTTTCAAAAGTCGAAAAGTATTTCAAAAGTCGAAAAGTCTTATCAAACGTCGAAAAGTCTTTTCAAAATTTTCTTACATTCACACCAATAAGCCTAGTACAAAGTTAGCACTGTAAGGTTTGTTTTAGTTACTACGGTAACGGAGAGACACACATTTATGATACTTGAATTACTTATATTCATACAAATATATACGTAAATATCTATAACCCAGCTAAGAAATAATGTTCGTGTTCATGACACAAATATCTGCCACTTCCGGGACTCGAAGTCTTCTTTAAGAACTTGATTTAAAAAGAATAAACAGATTTAACTCGTTGCGCGATCCGGATGGACCATCCAATATTTGCTTTCATTCAACAACATGACAAGTCTTAACCACACATCTAGTCACGGGAATTTCACTTGCATAAACATATGTATTATCAATACGTTCGCTTGGATGCATTTCTTAATTTCATTGTCACAACAATAGCATAAAACGTACGGTGAATTTTCTTATATAAATCACTCACTTAACTGACTACACTCCATTTTTAAAACCACCTGTATTTATTAATAAGTATTTTTTTATTTATTTTCTTTATTTATGGCTTGCAAAATTGAATTTAGCCAGTGTCAAGTAAGTATAATATTTCTTCTATGTACTTGAGTAATTTCCTAGGTTTCAGTAAAGAAGTGGGGTTTTACTGAAACCTCCTCGTGGCCTTCTAGAGAGAGCGCGAAAAGACACCTTCCACTGTTTTGTTTCACTTGCCAACACTCATGCATATTCAGAAACACTCAGTGATTAATAACCCACCATTATTACACGTAATATCAACCACAACACAAAATTTAACAAGAAAATCAAAACCATTAAAGGGACGCTTCGCGCTCCCGCCAAAAAGTCCTATTAATAAGTAGGTTGTGTTATGAAAATCTTAGACAACAACGGTATCAAAAGACACAGACCCGAGATAAAAAAGAAAAAAGAATTAGCGATACCGTATTAATTATATGTTGCCTTTGTTGTCTCTTTAATTTTTTATTCTGTGTACAAAACTACATAAGTAAATAAATGAACCAGGTGTACGGTAGATCTATAGTTCTGATTAAATTAACTACAACTTAACAAACAGGTGGCACAAACACCTTATCTTTATTTCGGCTGAAATATCTTTATTTTTAATCTGTGAATTGTTTGTGGTCGTCTAGACCGTATTTGAATGTAGAATCCGGGGTGGCCATTTTTCAAGCGGTCGACGACCTCGTTTTAATTTTTGGTAGACGATGGCATATCATGATTATTCCGAAAAAAATACAATGAAATGCATTTTTTTGATGTCTTGATAATATTATTTATAAAGAATAAGAATAATCAATGGTACTTGTAAGAAAATATATTAAAGATATAGTATGATAGTAGTGTATTTTAATATTAGATTGAAAAGTATGCATTTAAATACAGCAATATTGTAATTTATATTTGATTTTCATAGATTAAGATGGGAATGGACCTGTTTCATGAAAATAGCTACAACTTGTCACGGCTTACTTATTAAGCCAATACAAAATATAAATATAAGGGTATTTTGAGCATACTTTCTTTTAGTGTTACTTAATAATTTCAGGGCAATACAAGAGATGAACTAAAAATGATTGTTAGAAAAATATTGTCCAGAAAATCCAGAGATATGAGAAGAATGGAAAAAGTTGCAAGACGCTTTTGTCTATAATTTTTCATCTCAAATTTATATATTTCGATGAAATAAGATCATTCATATAAATAAAAAATTATATACATAAAATAAAATCAAAATATTAGTAACATTAAAATTAATAATTGTAATAAGTAATTACCTATATCAAATAAATCTTTACATTGGTAGCACCCTACTTCTTACTTGACTCCATATCACCCTAAGAAAATGCCAAAGGCATTAAGTTCATCTTCCTATAATTTCTATATAAAGAAAATAAAATAATTAATTGTAATTCTCCTAAAAATATCTGAGTAAAGGCTATTTATTATTATTAATCTTATTATCAACATCGAGATCATACATTTATATACTGAAATAAAAAATTAACAAGCTTATAACTATTTGTTAAAATTAAGGCGACCGAAACCCAGTGGTTGAGATGTCAGCTATAATCCAAGCGGGCCTAGTTCAATTCTCGCCGAACGTTCTTTGGACGTGGACCCAGTAACAAGCGTTTAGCTTACTACGAAGGGTTAACGGGTATTTAAATAATGTGTTTTATATGTTATTAATATAAAAAAAAAATTGTTAAGCTTTATCTCACACAGAGATAGGATACAGGAAAGAAAAGTATACGAACAGGTGGTCTTATTGCTAAACAGCAATCTCTACTACGTAACTTTGAGTGAAAATAATAAACTAGGCGATGCAGTCGCTAAGCATAAAGCTAGGCTGGCACCATATATTTTTTTTATTGATGGGAATTTTTGTGAATTTCATTTGCGTCACAATCTGGTCCTATACCTCTTAATTCGATTCCACACAAAAAATATTAAAAATCAGTTAAGAACTCGGGAAACTATGGCATTACAGACATTGCGCCATTGAAGCAGATCAACGGGAGCTTCGCTTTAATAATAATAAAATAATTAATAATAATTTATTTTGGAAATAATAATAAAATAAATAATAATGACCAGATTGCCCGAATTTTGAAATTCGCAAAAAATCCCATAGAAACAATTTTTTTTTCTTCTAACGTAGCTTTATGCTTAGCGACTGCATCGCCTAGTTTGTAATAGCTAATGGTGGATATAAAATAATTTGATAAGATAGTAATCACGAGACAATTATAAAATTTAGAATTAATATTTTTTATTACAAAAGAAAATAATCAAGAATTTACGTTGCACAAAATGCGCTTTCAGTTTAGTTTTGATGTTTGGATCTTTAATTCTATCGTGTCAATATTATTTAAACCTTATTTAAACACATAAAGAGAGTTAAATCATAGTAATCAACTGTTACTCTTATAAAAGTCAACTGCATAATAAACCTATTTTAGGTATTGTGGTGTTTTGTCCTTTCCTATAAAGCTTAGTTTCAACTTGAGGGAAAGAGACAAAAATAGATTAAAAGCCGGTTTAAGTTTTAATAAATAACATGGTAATTTTTTATTTAATCTGTGTTTTTTCTTTATCGCTCTATTCCAATGAAGTATCTTGTTAATGAAAGTCAACGGGTCCGTATAAATGAAATAAATTCCCATAATTTGCATTTATTATAAGTTGCTTTTAATATTCTTGTTACTCAATCGGAAACTAGTTTTCTTTTAAAACGTACGATTGGTCGGAGAATTTAGTGTCCAAAGTTTATTGACTCTGGCGGGTCCGTGACTCTATGACCAGCTTTTTTTTTAAAGAACAGTTGTATTATACACACTTCTACAATAGCGATGGTTTGAGATGACCTTTATTTATCTTTTTTGGGACGATATTATTTTTAAGTGTTTATTTGGGATGGACCATAAAAAGCTTTAATAATATTATAAAAAATATATTGCATTATTTTGTTTGTTTTTTGATTAAGTAAACCTACCCTTATGGTCTAGAAGAAGCTACACTTCTGGATAAAACCCTTAAAAAATATATATTGTATTTTCAACTGAAGCAGATTGCAGGAAATGTAGAAAGATTTGAAAGCTGGGAATTACCATGATTCTAGTCCATAATTTTAGGGTCAAACAAAAATCAAATCAACAGCTGTTCCTTAATAGGTTACACCTATGTGACGATATATGGTTAGTGACCTACTTTGTATAGCACCGGAAGTTTTAGTAGACAGAACAGTCCTTATAAAACAATCCTAAACACGCATTCTTTGCAGAGCGATTGTCTGTACTCCATGCCCATATTAATTGTGACCCATATCCGCGAAATAACAAAAAAAAACACCGTTCCATTTTTAAATTCGCGCCACGGTCGCTCGGACGTGACAGGCCAAAAGCACCGTAACCGCAGTTTGAAAGTTGCGCAACGGTACGCAAGTTTGGAGTTCAATGAACGCAGTTCGGCTACTTACCGTTAGTTGGCGCACGTGATCAGGTGCTTTTACTTTTAAATGTGCAATTTAGTACCGCTACTCAACGATAGATGCTGCTGATGTCATGTTGTTGACAGCGCTTACTTATTGAATGCTTGGCTTAAAATGCTGGTTTTATGGTAATACACCATGTGCTTTGAATTAATTAAATCACGTATTCATCGTAACTTGTATTTTGATGAATTTACGCAGTACGCAGCATTTATTTTTTGCTTACCCCCACTTTTTAGTAATTAATTTGAAAATAAAGTATTAATAAAGTGTTTTATTGTTTGTTTTTTTTTATTTTTAAATATTTTTTCGAAAAATTTGACGATACGGTAGATTTTTTTTCTTTTGTCTATCTGAAATGTAGAGTATCGGGTTTTTGGCGGGAGCAGGTAGCGTCACTTTAGTTCTTATGGTATTGTTCTTAAAATTTGTTTTTTGTCGATATTAGTGTGTTATATATAATGATCGATTATTAACCGTTTAGACTTTGTGAATATGCACGAGTATTAGTGAATGAAACGGAAAAAGTTATGAATTTACAGCGATGGATGGATGATGTTTCAGTCACAAAATTTGTGACTAGAATCGGAAAAACAATGATATGTGAAAACGTTTAATCTTAATTGTCATTATTCTAGTTGAAAATATCATCTATCTATATAAATCATCTGTATATTTAAATATTTATTTAGTTCTTACACTTGCGTGCGTATTACAAATACAAGGCTTCCTGTACCTTTACGAGTCGAAAAGTCAGGATTAAATAAAAAAAAAAAACAAAAAAAACGCATCGTGTGTTTCGTAAAATTAGTTTTATTTAAATATTTTAACACTACTAATTAATAGATCATTAATACATGTTTGTAATTTATCCAAAGTAAATAATTATATTTACTATTGTCAAAATCAAAATAAAAAAAAAAGTAGTATGACATATCATACATTTACAAAAAAATAAAGAGATAACATTTAAAACAAAAGCTAGAGATAACATTTTAAACAAGCGCTGTCTTTCCAACAATCTTATCTTGCAGGTTGTCAAGGTTTTTAGATTAAGTATTTTTGTGTATATTTTTTGGAAAAAAATGCTTAGTCACCGTTCCTCAGACTTTACTTAATTTTTAGGGTTCCGTAACTAAAGGTAAAAACGGGACCCTATTAGTAAGACTTCCATGTCTGTCCGTCCGTTTGTCTCTCACCAGGCTGTATCTCAAGAACTGCGATAGCTAGACAGTTGAAATTTTCACAACTTATGTATTTCTGTTGCCGTTATAACAACAAATACTAAAAACAAAATAAAATAAATGTTTAAGGAGGCTCCCATACAACAAACGTGATTTTTTACTGAACCAGAAGTTTGTACGGAACCCATCGTGCGCGAGTCCGATACGCACTTGGCCGGTGTTTTTTAAATATGTCCGTTTACTTCTTATTTGTAAATCGTTTCCAGATAGTCTCCAATACTTAATGAAGATATCTCTGAAGGAAGAAAGTGAGGGTGGCATATGCCAAATTATTTTTAACTTTTTAAAGAACTACTAATTCTACATCACGTCAATTTGCTTTTAATATATTTTCCGGATTGGTTTTACTTAGAGTTGGTGCATCATATAAAAAAAAGTTAGTAATATATTTAGTTCTTCCACGCGCATTACACCATTGAATAAAACAGTTTTTTATGGTATTTGCGCATAATTTATCTTCTATTTAATCCTGATGTTTGGACTCCTTTACAGGAGCCGTGATCACAGGATGACTAAGGCAATGGTCGTCATATATTTTCTACTACCTTCACAATATTTTAATAGGATACGTTCCTAATCGTTAATTTTTTTATATAAAGCAAATTGTATTATTTTGCATTTTATTTAGTTATTAAAGGAGGAGGGTAGCTAAGGCTGGTTCTTGGCCTATTTTATTGTTCACAAAAAAATGTTTTGCTAGTAAGTATAGATCATAAACAGTCGATTTAACCATAAACGGAACCTCCCTCCCCCTTATTCACCCTATAGTCTGAGGTTGTCTAATATGGGCACCCGATGGTGCAATATTGCACTTTATGGTGTCCATCTCAAAAATACCCCTTGCGCAGAAATCTCTCTATTATTTGGCGATTTTTGGGAAAAAGTCTGAAAAAGGAAAAAAAATAAACTATAGGGTGAAAAAAAGGTCGGGGGGGTTCGTTTAGGTTCCGTTTATGGTCAAATCGACTGCTTATAATGGCAAAAACAAATGTATTTTTTGTAAAAACTAAAATAAGCCAATAACCAGCCTTAGCTACCCTCCTCCTTTTCACTACGATTATATTGTATACTACTGAGTCTACTACCAGTTCCGACTGTGTAGTAATGGTATAGTAGTGGTATAAATGTCAGGATTATATATAAAACAAATTATGAGCAAATACCGTCAGAAAACTGTTCTATTATATTATTATTACTAGCGGCCCGTCCCGGCTTCGCACGGGTGGACAAAACTCTTTAAATTTTTCTAGCATTAAATATAGCCTATGTTACTCAGCGTGAATGTAGCTTTCCAATGGTTAAGGAATTTTTGAAATCGGCTTAGTATTTTTTGAGTTTATTCATTGCAAACATACAAAAATACAAATCTTTCCTCTTTTTAATATTAAGTGTAGATATTAGTGTAGAATTACTACGCAGTCTGAAGGATTACAATTTAAAAGATCAACCTTTATTAAGGTTAAGGTTAAGGTTGATCAAAAAGGTCAACCTTTGTGATGATTTTTAATCCAGGACCTACAAGGGGGATGTCTGTAACTTGGGATGCCATGAGGCCGAAGGGCCGCACGCATGTGTGATAACAATACGATACAAAACACTTTATTAATACCAACACATTCAAGTTATAATAAAACAAAAGAAATCTTAAAATAGTGTTACAATGGGCCATCATATCGCTCAAAGCAAAGCCGGTCTCGGTTCTTCTAACCAACGACGAAAGGGTTCAACGGTACGGTTTTTTAGCGAGTATATAGTTCTTCCTGTAAGCGCTGTTCCAGAGGCATGGACTCACGTCGCCTCACTCACTGCGTGAGCTAATAAATCGGATTTCCCCTTGTTAGGCAAAAAGCAGTCATACTTAATTACAATAATTATTGATAAAAAACAGTAATTAAAATAAAAGACCTACAGTGTAAGATTGGTTAATTTCAAACTACTGGCTGAATACACTAACCACTAAACTGTAGAGAGCAATTCTCCGGTCACCCATCCTATAACTGACCATAGCAGGGGTTGCTTAACATTTATTATCGCATGCCAATCTCCCAAAGCTTAGCTCTATCGAACTGCTCGGTGTACTATTATTTGATATATAAGCCCTGAAAATTGTAATCTAAGGTAATGCCATGCGCAATGCGCCCAAGGACACCTTCCCGCCTACAGACCTGACTCACTAAGCAAACAAGTAAAGAGACTTCTATAAAGATTGTAATATATTGTTGCTGAAATTTTATAACGAAATTTTTACCATAAACGGGATACGAACATGCGACCCCAAGCTCAACTAGCAGCTCAGTACTGTCATCGATTACTATAACTAGATTTTTCGATACGGTAATTTGAAAAGCTTTACTTAATATAAATATAAAATGAATACAAAAGGCGGACTTAATGCTAGTAGCATTCTCTACATAACATAGCAGACGAGACTTAAATGTAGATACAACTGATATAAAACGATCGTTTGGTGTAACGACGCCCCTGGGTTCGAATCCCGGATGGGGCAGATGTTTATGTGATGAATACGAGGATTTATACCTGAGTCACAGATATTTGTAAATATTCTTAGAATATTACATATCTATTTATCATATATGTATGTCTATCCGTTACCCTAGTATCCATAACACAAGCCTTACAGTGCTTACTTTGGACTAGGCTAAATTTGTAAGAAATATTATTATTATTACTTTAAATTTATTTTTTAACTTACATATATAACAAACTGTTTTACACAATGATTATTATAAGTATATAACTTTCTGATTTAAAATGAGGTTTAATCAGGTTTCTTAGCGATCAGCATAACTATGTCAGAATCTGATGACGCGAGTTTTAATTGCAAAAATATGACATAAATTAAATTAAAGTTTAATAATACCAGATCAAATCAAATCATACAAGTAAATATAAAGATACTTAACATTACTTTCGATGACTGTTCGGTGTAAAGGTAGCGGTCCTGCCTTTTCCACCGATGGTCCTGTATTCGAATCCTGGAAGGGGCAGATGTTTGATGAATACGAGCATTTGTACCTGAGTCATGGGTTTTTATATATATTTCTAAAACATTACATATCTATGTATCATATATGTATGTCTATCCGTTACCCTAGTATCCATAACACAAGCCTTACAGTGCTTACTTTGGGCTAGGCTAATTGGTGTGCATGTAAGAATTATTAGGTTTGATTTTCATACATAGAATGACCTGTATCCCAGCTGATGTTTGATGATGAATTACTCATACTGAAAATGTTACATCAAACTCTTTCTTTCTTCCGTAAGTTTTTCTTTCCTGAATGATGACATCTATATATAACTGTTTACCATAACTTCCCTTGTTTTTGGTTGTCATCCAGTCTTACGTAATCCACCGACGGTGTACGGTTCGCAACAAAATGGATGAGATGTAAACAAAAAAAAAATAACTTAAAAAAGTCAATAGTACGAATTTATATATAACACTAGCTGACCCAGCCACGCTTTGCTGTGTTATAAATTAAAATAAAACCTATCCTATCTTTTAAGTTAGATCGAATAACAGATAGTTACGAAGTTTGATCAAAATCGGTTAAGTAGGTTAAGGAGTCCATCGCGAACAAACAACGTGACACGTAATTTATATATATTAAGATATATATTTATACACATAATTTGTCTTTTTTAGATGATTTTTTAGTTTTATTTCATTCACTGGAAAACTTGAAAAGACAAGTGAAAAGAAAAAACAATAAATCCAAACAGTTTTTATTCAAAAGGCAGTATATTTTTCAATTGCTATATATTTAATGGTTTAGAATTGATAATTATAATTGTTGAAAATTATTAAAAATGGTAATTAGTATAACTATTTCTTTTGAAACTTCCATTTCATTAAAATAACATGAATAAAAAATATTGAAATATATTTAAATATTAAATATTGAATTTGGTTCAAGGACACAAAATCTATTTCCTCTGCGGACGTTACCCGGGCCGGGCCGAAGCGGCATAAATTCGATTATACGCTTTTTCGTCATTCTGAAACGATCGAAGGAGTGCGAAAGGGACAGGTGTATACGGCAGAAAAGAGGTAGTGAACAGAGAGAGTGCCGCGCAGGCGCGGGCACGTGCCGACGAAAGTGGGCGACTACACACGGGGTGAAGATCCCTAGATATATTTCAGGATAAGATCGGTGAAATTTTTCGGATTATTTTTTTCTAGTATAATTGATATCGTTTTAAATAAAACAAACATACAGTAGCGACAAAGGGTGAAAATGGTATATGGTATATACTATGTTATTTTTTTATTAGATGTTTTGAGATAACCTAACCTAACCTAACTAAAGTGAAGAAAACAAATATCGGAATTTTTATTGGTTTTCTGAAGATAATTGATGGTACAAGTACTGATAAACGAATATACTCTTTATTACCAAAAAGGTTAAAAGAATATCTAGGATTGACATTTTCCTATCGATTATTGACGGATATTTGTAAAAGGAGGTTGAAACAGTTCTATCCGATTTATTTTCCATTTCTCACATACCCATGTCGTTGTTTAGAGTCTTATAAATCAAACTGTGTGTGTGAAGACCGTACATTAAGCTAAACTTTAAATATTTAATAATCTCTATTACAATAATAAAAAGGTAGATCCAGACTTAAGAGTGTATAGATTGGTGTTTAGTTGACTTTCAGGTAAAACTTAGTAATAAAATGTTAACATTATTTAAGATAATCAAATTTTTATTTTTAATAAAAAATATATCACGGAACAGATCATATATATAACACTATATAAAAAATGAGAAATTAAAAAAACCAACACAACATCAACAAAAATCTATCTCCAGATACATCCCGGGACATATTCACGGAAGTGTGTAGACGTTACGGCGCACCGTAGCTGCTACGCCGTAGGCCGCAGTGGCTACGGCGGAGGCGACGCGTGCCCTACGCGCTCGCAAATAGGACATTGTGTCATAAGGCCACTACCCATTGGCACCCGAAAAGGGGCATAAGGGACCGTCTCCAGCCATGTGAAATACACCGTGCCTCTATAACGAACACTGCCAAAAACGCACAAAAGACTATGAAACCAAAAAGTATAACGACCCCTGACCTACTTTCAATGCAGCTGCGCTCTGCACCGCCGCAGTAAACCACCAGTGTTCATTTATCCCTTATCTGTGTGATAGCCGTGTTCACTAGATTAAAAAAAAAAGAAAGAAAAAGTGCAATAATCGTCTCTAATTCACTTCGACTGAAAATATAAGTCTGACTGTCTAGTTTTAGTGTTGTGTGTATGGTATATCGATGTGAAAATGGCGGGGAATCGAGAGAATTTGGAAGGGCAATTGACGCATGTTATTCAACACCATATGTCGCAGACAGATGCTTCAGTGAGCGTCCATCAAGTGCAAAGCCCTTCGGGAAGCGGGAAGCGCCACCAGATCATAATCGATATAAAACAAGATATCGATATTGATGAAATGTCAACCAGATCGTTGGCTGAGAGTGTTATGGAGACATTGGGGGCTCGTTCAGCCGCCGTGTACATCGATAACTCTCAGATTACTGGTGAGAATTCGGATTTGGAATCGTTGACGACTGTCAATGTGATTGTTGCGAATGATTTGAGTCAGACAGCACCGAGCCCTCAGATGGAGGAAGAGGTTCAGGAAGTGGCAGAGAGCCCATTACCGGGAAGGATCTCGGTGGAACGAGTTGTCGAAATGTCAACTACGGAAACATCAACATCGAGTACTGTATCGATAACAACGGCCACCACTACAGCTTCAGGTATTTTTATATTATTATATTATTATAAATAATAAATCTATATTTGACGACCTCCGTGGTTGAGTAGGGTTCTCCAAAGTTCCGGATTCGATCCACAGCCACGAACTTTTCTATATTGTCTCAAGTCTGGGTGTTGCGATACCGTCGCTAATTCTAAATTTGATAACACAAGTGCTTTAGCAATTAACTTAGGTTCAAAACTATGTAGATATGTAATATGGTTTTCATTTATTTACTAGGCGATGCAGTCGCTAAGCATAAAGCTACGCTAGCACCATATATTGGAGCGGAGCGTAATACCCAAAAAAATATATTTTTTTTGTTTCGATGGGAATTTTTGCGAATTTCAAAATATGGGCTCCGTCTTAATCTGATCCTAAACCTGTTGATTCGACTCCACACAAAAAAAAAATCGGTTAAGAACTCTGGAAGTTATGGCGTAACAGACATTGCGCCACTGAAGTTGATCCATGGGAGCTTCGCTCGCTCCGCTCCAATTATATATATCAATAGCCCATATAGTGTCTGGACAAGAAGAATAGCAACAAACCACACACTTAAGTATCTCTTATAAGGACCCATAGAAGGTAATATCACCTTCCGTCGATCACAAAATGGGGAGTAACAGTTTACTGTGAACTCCAACCTGTCTGTCATTTATTTATTTATTTGTTGGAAGATTTACAAACAAATATCATATACTAGAATGTAATCAGTAGCTAAAATCCATGCCATTTACAAATCTCCACAAGTTTATTTTAAGTGAGTTGCTTAAAATTTTAATTATGACAGCATTGAGCAATAATAACAAAAATAATAATTATAAAAGCTCCAAAGTGCAGTAAATTAAAGGATACAAAATAAATGGAACCCAGTTAACGTTCCTCCACGTCCATGTCCATGTCATGCTTAGAGATTATGGTGAATACCCCATAATCTCCATGCGTTATTTGGGAAGCTTTCGTCTTTTTTTTTTAATGGGTTCGCGAGACGAGGACGACGGAGATTTAGACGGAATCCACGATGGAACGAGCTAACCCTGAAAGTGCTTATTCAATATTCTTTTGGGCATATTTAAAAACAAATTAAAAGTTCTTTCTAGATCCATATCAAGCCCGAAGGTCCCATTACTGGTAGGATAATGATATTTTGTTATTGACAAAGAGTTACTATACCTTACTTGACTATTTGTTTGCATTTCGTGACACCAAAGTCACCAGCCTCTCCTATCGGGATATGTCCACATTTGTGTAGAATAAAAATATATATGTACGAGATTTTTTACCCATAAGTAGTAGGGATTCGTGGGTTCTGGCGCACTTCCCCCCAACCCAGACCCCTCTCCTCCCTTCCCTTTGGTATTCTCCAAACTCGATCCGACCAGCGTCACCGCCTAAAAAAAAAAAAAAAAAAAAAAAAAAAAAAAAAAAAAAAAAAAAAAGGTAAGCACCCCCATTTGGAGCGATTGCGCTGGGTCCCAGCTTCGTATCTCTTACCGTTTCCGAGATACGTTTTTGCTGAACTCATTCCTACTTGATTAACTAATGAACCCCTGTTAATGACACCTCGACGCTAATGACACACTCGACTTAAGGCCTTAATGACATGATTCTAATCACCTTCCCCGATGCTTCTCATTAACATATCGTTCATGGCTAATTGTTTTTTAGCAATGCTATGTACTCTGTACCTAAATAATTAAAATAATTTATCATGGAAATTATTTCCAAATTTGGAATCTGCTCTTCATCGGTCATTCTCGTGATACATTTACTATTATTTCATGCTCCTAAACTTATCAACTACGTATGAAATATTTTTAAAATTATGTTTTATTATTACAAGTAAAAACACCATATTTCTTTGTCTTAAACGTATACTCATTCAATATTGAAATGCTTTATCAACTACCTGTTACCGCAGTCCATGGTCGAGGACAATGAATTTGTACCATTTTTCACCCCATGCATTCAACATCAAAGCAGTACAGATAATGAATTCGAGATCGATGGGTTGAGAATGATGGTTAATTGCACCTTATGCGTGGAGGAAAGAAATAGTGGACGTTTGGTTGCTGGTTACTCACGCCCATCATCGCCGATTCCGATGGAAGCCGCACCAGTCAACCCCCTCTTGCGGGATTGGACCGCAGAGGAAGATGAAGAAATCAACGAAATTGTCGCCAATACCGATACCGACATGTGGAATAGGGAATATCGTATTCTCCAACAACCACTTCTCCAACTTTGTTTTAATAAATACGATGTTCGTAACATATATTAAAGAATTGTAAATTAATTAAAGCATTTTTCTCTTTTACTCATCTTATCTACAGGCTACATATTTGGTCATCACTTTGAAAATACGGGACCTTGTCTACACAATTGCAACAATAAAATCTTGGCGATGCATACTATTATTTCATGCACCTAAACTTATCAACTACGTATGACATTTCTCTTTGCTGTATTTCAACCAAGTTAAACGACATGAAACTTTTTAACTTATGTTTTATTATTACAAGTAGATACTCGTTACCATGCGAACACCATATTTCTTTGTCTCAAACGTTTACTCATTCAATATCGAAACGCTTTATCAACAATTTGAACTATTTGATTCCGCAATCGTAATGACTCGCCATTAACTTTCACTAATTTTGTTTTCAGAATCTTAATAACCTTGTTCATTATTTTATCAATTATTTGCTTCCAGTATCATGACAAGTTTTGTTTACTTGTATAACTACATTTTATCAATTATTGACAAACACATCTAATGATCTGAACTAGTATAAGAACAATCGCATCGTAGCATTTGCTAACAAAGTGCTATCCACTGCCATCGAAAACGTAGACTACTGCTCAAGTCAAGTCACGACAACCGATATGGATGTGAGTATTATTTATTATCTACATACTTTCATTATGCTTGTTTCTGATTTTGTGACTTGTTTGTCTAAACTATCAACCTTCAGTGTATTCCATAATGTTGATGTGTATTCATTGTTGTACTTACTATTCTTTGTATTCATTGTTATAGCTTACATCATGATCAGAGCTAGACAGATCAAGAGGTACCTTATTTTGAACGATTGCATATTTGAATATAAGCCACTGAGTAACATCGTTAAAAAGTATCATGACTAACGATACTATAATAGTGGATGTGCAAGGCTTTAAAAATGAAAAAAATGAATTTATATTAAAAGAATTAGTTATCGGCACAAAAGAGCACAGTCAAATATTTCTAATAAAACCACCATACCCATTCTCTACTCTGACTCTGGAAGAAAAGAAACGTGTCAAGTGGATAGAAAGAAATAGAGGATACCTTTGGAGTGAGGGGCACATTGATTACATAGAATTTAGAAGACTCATTAAGTCCTACTGTGATAAGCGGAGCATCATAGTGAAAGGTAGAGAAAAAGTTGATTGGGTGCGAGAATTATGTGGACACGAAAACGTTTTTGATATAAGTGATAAAGGTATACCTAATTTAGAAACTTTAAGTGAACTCTATTGTAAAGACATATCTACATATAATTGTTTTAACCATACGAAATATTGTGCATTAAGAAATGTTATATGTATTAGAAAATGGATTATAAAAAATAATATATCATTGTATTGACTATTAATAAATAACTGTTTTAATTTATTACCTTTGTTAACATTTACTTGTTTTTATTAATTTCAAGGGTTTTTAAAATAAAGATCAAAATAAATTTAAACATATTTATTACACAAACTTAAAACAGGTCACAAGTAAGTACATCATTTATTATCAAATCAATATAAAGGACTACATATAATTGACATTGTTCAAATTGTAAAGTTAGAAATTTTGAATACAAACTTGAACATTTTTCAAAAATTTGACACAAATCCTGTTTTTTCACTGCCACTAGGCCCAGCCTCTATACAAGTTAATAGATTGTTAAAATGAATCATTGTTACGTCTTACTATAAGAACGATTAATTGGGCAGTGCATAAGAAAGGAAAGCTGACTACAATTTACAATTACAATTATAATAAAAAAGATATAATTAGTAGGCAAATACATACAAAATTACATTGGTAATAAGATCATTTTTGATACACAATTTCTTTATAAATTAATAAAATACATATATTACGAGCGACCCGTCTCGACTTCGCACGGGATGACGAAATACTTTAAATTTTTTCTAGCATTAAATATAGCCTATGTTACTCAGGGAGAATGTAGCTTTCCAACGGTGAAAGAATTTTTCAAATCCGCTTAGTACTTTTTGAGTTTATTCATTGCAAACATACAAAATACAAAAATACAAATCTTTCCTCTTTATAATATTAGTGTAGATGTAGATAGAAGTCACAAAGATTATTCATAATTATATGTGAAACACTAAAAAACTGAAATAACAAAACATTAAAAACATGCATAAAAGACAAATCTTACATATTTTTATTACAGATATTAAAACTACTTACAATAAAAAGAATACTATAAATAAAAAAACACATTGCTAATTAAATCATGCTATTTACTTAAACACAAAAAAATTAACATTTTCTTAAACTATAATGACCCCAAGATGATATGTAACAAATTAGGATATTTTTGTGTGAATATCACATGTTTGATTGATCAAAAACGTTGCATATTGGAAATCAAAAAAAAATTTTTTTCAGTAAACAATTCTTATAATCGTCCATAGTATATTTTTTTGTTGTTATTTATTGACAACTTTAGCCTTAGCCATAACTTTGTAATAACACAACATTAAAAACATGCATAAAACACAAATCTTACATATTTTTATTACAGATATTAAAACTACTTACAATAAAAAGAATACTATAAATAAAAAAAACACATTGCTAATTAAATCATGCTATTTACTTAAACACAAAAAAATTAACATTTTCTTAAACTATATTGACCCCAAGCTAAAGTGTCTGTTGAGTTAGGTAAAAGGCATCGTTTTGTATCCATTATAAGATAAACCAACTTTGGATATTTTTGTGTGAATATCACATGTTTGATTGATCAAAAACGATGCATATTGGAAATCAAAACATTTTTTTTTTTCAGTAAACAATTCTTATAATCCTAACCTAACCTAACCTAACCTAACCTAATTTAGAAACTTTAAGTGAACTCTATTGTAAAGACATATCACAAATCTTACATATTTTTATTACAGATATTAAAACTACTTACAATAAAAAGAATACAATAAATAAAAAAACACATTGCTAATTAAATCATGCTACTTACTTAAACACAAAAAATTTAACATTTTCTTAAACTATAATGACCCCAAGATGATATGTAACAAATTAGGATAGTTTTGTGTGAATATCACATGTTTGATTGATCAAAAACGATGCATATTAGAAATCAACCTAACCTAACCTAACCTAACCTAATTTAGAAACTTTAAGTGAACTCTATTGTAAAGACATATCTACATATAATTGTTTTAACCATACGAAATATTGTGCATTAAGAAATGTTATATGTATTAGAAAATGGATCATAAAAAATAATATATCATTGTATTGACTATTAATAAATAACTGGTCTAATTTATGACCTTTGTTAACATTTACTTGTTTTTATTAATTTCAAGGTTTTTAAAATAAAGATCAAAATAAATTTAAACATATTTATTACACAAACTTAAAACAGGTCACAAGTAAGTACATCATTTATTATCAAATCAATATAAAGGACTACATATAATTGACATTGTTCAAATTGTAAAGTTAGAAATTTTGAATACAAACTTGAACATTTTTCAAAAATTTGACACAAATCCTGTTTTTTCACTGCCACTAGGCCCAGCCTCTATGCAAGTTAATAGATTGTTAAAATGAATCATTGTTACGTCTTACTATAAGAACGATTAATTGGGCAGTGCATAAGAAAGGAAAGCTGACTACAATTTACAATTACAATTATAATAAAAAAGATATAATTAGTAGGCAAATACATACAAAATTACATTGGTAATAAGATCATTTCTGATACACGATTTCTTTATACATTAAAAAAATATATATATTACTCCTCGTGCGAAGTCTCGACTTCGCACGGGTGGACAAAATTCTTAAAAAATTTTCTAGCATTAAATATAGCCTATGTTACTTAGGGAGAATGTAGCTTTCCAACGGTGAAAGAATTTTTGAAATCCGCTTAGTAGTTTTTCATTTTATTCATTGCAACCATACAAAATACAAAAAAAAACAAATCTTTCCTCTTTATAATATTAGTGTAGATGTAGATAGAAGTCAAAAAGATTGTTCATAATTATATGTGAAACACTATAAAACTAAAATAACACAACATTAAAAACATGCATAAAACACAAATCTTACATATTTTTATTACAGATATTAAAACTACTTACAATAAAAAGAATACTATAAATAAAAAAAACACATTGCTAATTAAATCATGCTTTTTACTTAAACTCAAAAAAATTAACATTTTCTTAAACTATATTGACCCCAAGCTAAAGTGTCTGTTGAGTTAGGTAAAAGGCATCGTTTTGTATCCATTATAAGATAAACCAACTTTGGATATTTTTGTGTGAATATCACATGTTTGATTGATCAAAAACGATGCATATTGGAAATCAAAACATTTTTTTTTTTCAGTAAACAATTCTTATAATCGTCCATAGTATATTTTTTTGTTGTACATTTATTGACAAATTTAGCCTTAGCCATAACTTTGTTTTCTACATTCATTACATACATTTTTGATCTTAAACCAACAAATTCCCTAAGTTTTTTTTTCCATTATTTTCATCTTTAAAATAACCGATTTTTTTATTTATCTGAGGGAAACCATGTGGATTATCAGCTGAATAATCGGAAGTATCGAAGTATGAATATAAATCTTGTTTTATATCAACATAAAAATCATTAGTAAAAATTTGATACACGAGGCTGTCGGTATCTGTATACAATAATTTTATATTTTCTCTAAATTTAGCTTTCATATAGTTATAGTGAAAGTTATATATTAAAATTTTTGATAAATCTAAAATACTAAAACCTAAAAATATATATTGGTTTATCATAAATTATGTTGGTTTTTTTAACTGTATAGCTACAAGGTTTTCGCAAAATACAGCTAAACTGTAAAAATCAGGGCGAGCAATAAGGCTTTCCGCACCTTGACTTTTACCTATATATTTCCAATGAGTTAATAATAATTTCAAATTAACACCTTTATCGACATTTACCATTGTTTTACTGAAAACAGAGTTATCCATCAATTTGTAAAGTCTTTTTCAAATTATGATTTTTGCTCTCTCTCTTAATTGTATATTTTGTAACCACGATCCTCGATTGAATTTTAACACTATGAATTTTTATTCGCAACTTTAAACAAAGCAAAAGATTTTGAAAATGAATAACATTTCTTTTATTATTTATATTGGCTATTTTTTACTATTTCCTGGTGTACAAATATTTTCTGGGTAAAGAGGAAGATCGGAATGAAGGTCGTGTAAATTATCGGAATAGTCTAAATCTACTTCTATTATGTTACCTACATCTGATGTTGGTGAAATATCAGAATTCACATTTGTGTAAGTCCATTCAAAACTACCATATGGAAGGTATTGAGACATCGCCCAACCATAAAGATTGTTTGTATCTAGATAAGTTAAAAAGGACACAGGTAGATTGTCGTCAAAATCATCTAAATATTTATTATTAGCTTCCGCATATCTATTACTACACCGAGAAATACCACCTCTTAAACCACACTTTATAAAAGCAATCATTTCAATATCACTCAAAAGTTCAAATTCAATTTGAGTTTGTTTTAACATAGCATCCCAACTAAGCCCGGGTAAAGTGTAATAATGTGCAGGATCTTAACGATATGTACTAATACAAATATCGCGAAAATTTTCAAAAATGTCTGTTAAAAGCAAAACATCCGTTTTGAGATATAAATTAGAGTAATTACTCTAATTTAATTCATTTGATATTTGTATTAGTACATATCGCTAAGATCCTGCACATTATTACACTTTACCCGGGCTTAGTTGGGATGCTATGTTAAAACAAACTCAAATTGAATTTGAACTTTTGAGTGATATTGAAATGATAGCTTTTATAAAGTGTGGTTTAAGAGGTGGTATTTCTCGGTGTAGTAATAGATATGCGGAAGCTAATAATAAATATTTAGATGATTTTGACGACAATCTACCTGTGTCCTTTTTGACTTATCTAGATACAAACAATCTTTATGGTTGGGCGATGTCTCAATACCTTCCATATGGTAGTTTTGAATGGACTGACACAAATGTGAATTCTGATATTTCACCAACATCAGATGTAGGTAACATAATAGAAGTAGATTTAGACTATTCCGATAATTTACACGACCTTCATTCCGATCTTCCTCTTTACCCAGAAAATATTTGTACACCAGGAAATAGTAAAAAATAGCCAATATAAATAATAAAAGAAATGTTATTCATTTTCAAAATCTTTTGCTTTGTTTAAAGTTGCGAATAAAAATTCATAGTGTTAAAATTCAATCGAGGATCGTGGTTACAAAATATACAATTAAGAGAGAGAGCAAAAATCATAATTTGAAAAAGACTTTACAAATTGATGGATAACTCTGTTTTCAGTAAAACAATGGTAAATGTCGATAAAGGTGTTAATTTGAAATTATTATTAACTCATTGGAAATATATAGGTAAAAGTCAAGGTGCGGAAAGCCTTATTGCTCGCCCTGATTTTTACAGTTTAGCTGTATTTTGCGAAAACCTTGTAGCTATACAGTTAAAAAAACCAACATAATTTATGATAAACCAATATATATTTTTTAGGTTTTAGTATTTTAGATTTATCAAAAATTTTAATATATAACTTTCACTATAACTATATGAAAGCTAAATTTAGAGAAAATATAAAATTATTGTATACAGATACCGACAGCCTCGTGTATCAAATTTTTACTAATGATTTTTATGTTGATATAAAACAAGATTTATATTCATACTTCGATACTTCCGATTATTCAGCTGATAATCCACATGGTTTCCCTCAGATAAATAAAAAAAATCGGTTATTTTAAAGATGAAAATAATGGAAAAAAAACTTAGGGAATTTGTTGGTTTAAGATCAAAAATGTATGTAATGAATGTAGAAAACAAAGTTATGGCTAAGGCTAAAGTTGTCAATAAATGTACAACAAAAAAATATACTATGGACGATTATAAGAATTGTTTACTGAAAAAAAAAAAAATGTTTTGATTTCCAATATGCATCGTTTTTGATCAATCAAACATGTGATATTCACACAAAAATATCCAAAGTTGGTTTATCTTATAATGGATACAAAACGATGCCTTTTACCTAACTCAACAGACACTTTAGCTTGGGGTCAATATAGTTTAAGAAAATGTTAATTTTTTTGTGTTTCAGTAAATAGCATGATTTAATTAGCAATGTGTTTTTTTTATTTATAGTATTCTTTTTATTGTAAGTAGTTTTAATATCTGTAATAAAAATATGTAAGATTTGTGTTTTATGCATGTTTTTAATGTTGTGTTATTTTAGTTTTATAGTGTTTCACATATAATTATGAACAATCTTTTTGACTTCTATCTACATCTACACTAATATTATAAAGAGGAAAGATTTGTTTTTTTTTGTATTTTGTATGGTTGCAATGAATAAAATGAAAAACTACTAAGCGGATTTCAAAAATTCTTTCACCGTTGGAAAGCTACATTCTCCCTAAGTAACATAGGCTATATTTAATGCTAGAAAAAATTTTAAGAATTTTGTCCACCCGTGCGAAGTCGAGACTTCGCACGAGGAGTAATATATATATTTTTTTAATGTATAAAGAAATCGTGTATCAGAAATGATCTTATTACCAATGTAATTTTGTATGTATTTGCCTACTAATTATATCTTTTTTATTATAATTGTAATTGTAAATTGTAGTCAGCTTTCCTTTCTTATGCACTGCCCAATTAATCGTTCTTATAGTAAGACGTAACAATGATTCATTTTAACAATCTATTAACTTGTATAGAGGCTGGGCCTAGTGGCAGTGGAAAAACAGGATTTGTGTCAAATTTTTGAAAAATGTTCAAGTTTGTATTCAAAATTTCTAACTTTACAATTTGAACAATGTCAATTATATGTAGTCCTTTATATTGATTTGATAATAAATGATGTACTTACTTGTGACCTGTTTTAAGTTTGTGTAATAAATATGTTTAAATTTATTTTGATCTTTATTTTAAAAACCTTGAAATTAATAAAAACAAGTAAATGTTAACAAAGGTCATAAATTAGACCAGTTATTTATTAATAGTCAATACAATGATATATTATTTTTTATGATCCATTTTCTAATACATATAACATTTCTTAATGCACAATATTTCGTATGGTTAAAACAATTATATGTAGATATGTCTTTACAATAGAGTTCACTTAAAGTTTCTAAATTAGGTTAGGTTAGGTTAGGTTAGGTTGATTTCTAATATGCATCGTTTTTGATCAATCAAACATGTGATATTCACACAAAACTATCCTAATTTGTTACATATCATCTTGGGGTCATTATAGTTTAAGAAAATGTTAAATTTTTTGTGTTTAAGTAAGTAGCATGATTTAATTAGCAATGTGTTTTTTTATTTTTTGTATTCTTTTTATTGTAAGTAGTTTTAATATCTGTAATAAAAATATGTAAGATTTGTGATATGTCTTTACAATAGAGTTCACTTAAAGTTTCTAAATTAGGTTAGGTTAGGTTAGGTTAGGTTAGGATTATAAGAATTGTTTACTGAAAAAAAAAAATGTTTTGATTTCCAATATGCATCGTTTTTGATCAATCAAACATGTGATATTCACACAAAAATATCCAAAGTTGGTTTATCTTATAATGGATACAAAACGATGCCTTTTACCTAACTCAACAGACACTTTAGCTTGGGGTCAATATAGTTTAAGAAAATGTTAATTTTTTTGTGTTTAAGTAAATAGCATGATTTAATTAGCAATGTGTTTTTTTTATTTATAGTATTCTTTTTATTGTAAGTAGTTTTAATATCTGTAATAAAAATATGTAAGATTTGTGTTTTATGCATGTTTTTAATGTTGTGTTATTACAAAGTTATGGCTAAGGCTAAAGTTGTCAATAAATAACAACAAAAAAATATACTATGGACGATTATAAGAATTGTTTACTGAAAAAAATTTTTTTTTGATTTCCAATATGCAACGTTTTTGATCAATCAAACATGTGATATTCACACAAAAATATCCTAATTTGTTACATATCATCTTGGGGTCATTATAGTTTAAGAAAATGTTAATTTTTTTGTGTTTAAGTAAATAGCATGATTTAATTAGCAATGTGTTTTTTTATTTATAGTATTCTTTTTATTGTAAGTAGTTTTAATATCTGTAATAAAAATATGTAAGATTTGTCTTTTATGCATGTTTTTAATGTTTTGTTATTTCAGTTTTTTAGTGTTTCACATATAATTATGAATAATCTTTGTGACTTCTATCTACATCTACACTAATATTATAAAGAGGAAAGATTTGTATTTTTGTATTTTGTATGTTTGCAATGAATAAACTCAAAAACTACTAAGCGGATTTGAAAAATTCTTTCACCGTTGGAAAGCTACATTCTCCCTGAGTAACATAGGCTATATTTAATGCTAGAAAAAATTTAAAGTATTTCGTCATCCCGTGCGAAGTCGAGACGGGTCGCTCGTAATATATGTATTTTATTAATTTATAAAGAAATTGTGTATCAAAAATGATCTTATTACCAATGTAATTTTGTATGTATTTGCCTACTAATTATATCTTTCTTATTATAATTGTAAATTGTAGTCGGCTTTCCTTTCTTATGCACTGCCCAATTAATCGTTCTTATAGTAAGATGTAACAATGATTCATTTTAACAATCTATTAACTTGTATAGAGGCTGGGCCTAGTGGCAGTGGAAAAACAGGATTTGTGTCAAATTTTTGAAAAATGTTCAAGTTTGTATTCAAAATTACTAACTTTACAATTTGAACAATGTCAATAATATGTAGTCTTTTATATTGATTTGATTATAAATGATGTACTTACTTGTGACCTGTTTTAAGTTTGTGTAATAAATATGTTTAAATTTATTTTGGTCTTTATTTTAAAAACCCTTGAAATTAATAAAAACAAGTAAATGTTAACAAAGGTAATAAATTAAAACAGTTATTTATTAATAGTCAATACAATGATATATTATTTTTTATAATCCATTTTCTAATACATATAACATTTCTTAATGCACAATATTTCGTATGGTTAAAACAATTATATGTAGATATGTCTTTACAATAGAGTTCACTTAAAGTTTCTAAATTAGGTATACCTTTATCACTTATATCAAAAACGTTTTCGTGTCCACATAATTCTCGCACCCAATCAACTTTTTCTCTACCTTTCACTATGATGCTCCGCTTATCACAGTAGGACTTAATGAGTCTTCTAAATTCTATGTAATCAATGTGCTCCTCACTCCAAAGGTATCCTCTATTTCTTTCTATCCACTTGACACGTTTCTTTTCTTCCAGAGTCAGAGTAGAGAATGGGTATGGTGGTTTTATTAGAAATATTTGACTGTGCTCTTTTGTGCCGATAACTAATTCTTTTAATATAAATTCATTTTTTTCATTTTTAAAGCCTTGCACATCCACTATGATAGTATCGTTAGTCATGATACTTTTTAACGATGTTACTCAGTGGCTTATATTCAAATATGCAATCGTTCAAAATAAGGTACCTCTTGATCTGTCTAGCTCTGATCATGATGTAAGCTATAACAATGAATACAAAGAATAGTAAGTACAACAATGAATACACATCAACATTATGGAATACACTGAAGGTTGATAGTTTAGACAAACAAGTCACAAAATCAGAAACAAGCATAATGAAAGTATGTAGATAATAAATAATACTCACATCCATATCGGTTGTCGTGACTTGACTTGAGCAGTAGTCTACGTTTTCGATGGCAGTGGATAGCACTTTGTTAGCAAATGCTACGATGCGATTGTTCTTATACTAGTTCAGATCATTAGATGTGTTTGTCAATAATTGATAAAATGTAGTTATACAAGTAAACAAAACTTGTCATGATACTGGAAGCAAATAATTGATAAAATAATGAACAAGGTTATTAGGTTTCGTTGATTTCTTCATCTTCCTCTGCGGTCCAATCCCGCAAGAGGGGGTTGACTGGTGCGGCTTCCATCGGAATCGGCGATGATGGGCGTGAGTAACCAGCAACCAAACGTCCACTATAACTCCACTCCACTCCACGACACACGTCCACTCCACGCATAAGGTGCAATTAACCATCATTCTTAACCCATCGATCTCGAATTCATTATCTGTACTGCTTTGATGTTGAATGCATGGGGTGAAAAATGGTACAAATTCATTGTCCTCGACCATGGACTGCGGTAACAGGTAGTTGATAAAGCATTTCAATATTGAATGAGTATACGTTTAAGACAAAGAAATATGGTGTTTTTACTTGTAATAATAAAACATAATTTTAAAAATATTTCATACGTAGTTGATAAGTTTAGGAGCATGAAATAATAGTCAATGTATCACGAGAATGACCGATGAAGAGCAGATTCCAAATTTGGAAATAATTTCCATGATAAATTATTTTAATTATTTAGGTACAGAGTACATAGCATTGCTAAAAAACAATTAGCCATGAACGATATGTTAATGAGAAGCATCGGGGAAGGTGATTAGAATCATGTCATTAAGGCCTTAAGTCGAGTGTGTCATTAGCGTCGAGGTGTCATTAACAGGGGTTCATTAGTTAATCAAGTAGGAATGAGTTCAGCAAAAACGTATCTCGGAAACGGTAAGAGATACGAAGCTGGGACCCAGCGCAATCGCTCCAAATGGGGGTGCTTACCTTTTTTTTTTTTTTTTTTTTTTTTTTTTTTTTTTTTTTTTTTTTTTTTAGGCGGTGACGCTGGTCGGATCGAGTTTGGAGGATACCAAAGGGAAGGGAGGAGAGGGGTCTGGGTTGGGGGGAAGTGCGCCAGAACCCACGAATCCCTACTACTCCCATATATTTGTTGGAGTTTTGTCAACCGCACTTAATGACATTAACCTATATATTTTTGCATTGTCTTAGAATATGGAACAGTTTGTTTTTACGGTTTATTTCTATGGTTTTAAGGGAATTTTACTAATATTATTCTGGCAACACCTCTTAGGCATAAAATCTTAGTTGATTCCAAAGAGTTTTATGTATAATGTTTCGATGGATTAAAAATAAAGAAAATATAGAAGATTATTCAAAAAAAAATTCAAATTCAGAATCTAAGTGTCTATTTTTGCAATGTGACATTTTTATGAACTCGAGAATCACATTTCAAAACATGGCTTAATTTTTGTTTTGTTCGTGTTAATGAAAATTGTAAAAAAAAATCCAAACAAAAGAAATTATTACGCAAGAATAATTCTAACGGCCGCTACGTCGCTATTACATAAAGGAAACAATAATATCGCTGTAAGTTTTGTTATTTAATTGATACTCGACATAAGAATTAAAATTTCCTTAGCTTACATAAGTCATCTTTCATTGTTTACATGGGATGTGATGTATTTGGTTAAATTTTTTATGATGTTTCTTATATTCTTGAGTAAAAAATTACTAAAAGAGAATCAAAACCTCTTTTCTACGATCCCCAACTGAATCAAACCACTTTTTAGGGTTCCGTACCTTGAAACGGAACCCTTATAGGACCACCTTGTTGTCATTCCGTCCGTCTGTCTGTCTGACAAAACCCCTTTTCTCAGGAACGCGTGGAGGTATCAAGCTGGAATTTGTATCAAATACTCAAGTCTACTGTCCCTTGGAGTGGTAAAAAAATCAAACTTCTAAGCCAGCGCAATCTAAAGATATAGCCGTTTATGCCACTTTCCGCAAATTTTCGACACTCGTAAGAAAATCAGAACCTATAGGGTACTTCCCCTGAAATCAGAATCTTGAAATTTGGTACGAAGCGATGTCTTATAGCACAGATAAGGAAAAAATTGCGAAAACCGTAAATTTTTAGTTACATTATGCAATAAAAATATTTTACGGAACGCTCTGTGCGCGAGTCCGACTCGCACTTGGCCGGTTTTTTATTAATATTTTCGTTTATTGCAATATCTTCACTTGAATATGATAGGTTTGGAAATACAAAGAGGTAGCGCTATCAGCCCTCTGGGCACATCACCTTCGAGCAAAGTTTAGGGGATAATTTTTATTTACTTTAATTTTAGTGTATGTAGAGAGTTATTTGTAAGTTAATTTTATTCTTTAAAGCATCTTGTTAATACACATCTAGCATTTTAGGCGACAGGTTTCAGCTCGTAACGTGGTAATTATAAGTAGGTTTATTTCATATAGCGATAGTATCGCTACAGCAAAGCGGCTGAATCGCTGCAGAAGCGCAAAAAAGACGCAGCGAGTAAATCTTTATTGTCTATAGGTTAATGGGTCACTGTGCAAATACGGAAATAACCGAACATGGTATTATATTTAGCTCTTACATTTCGCACATTATTCATTTGAATAAAACGACTTTTTTACGGATTATGCGCATAGTTTATTTTATATTTAATCCTGACGTTTCGACTCCTTTACAGAAGTCGTGATCGCAGGTTGAATAAGGTGATGGTCGTCATATATCGTACTACCTTCACAATATTTTAATCGGGTACGTTCCTAATTGTTAAAATGTTATATGAATCAAATTGCTTTATTTCAAAATTGTTTCATTAAAAAAATGATTTATTTAAAAACAATTTGATTTTTATATAAATAGTTTGATTTAAAAAGAATATGATTTATATAAAAAATAAAGTTATATTAAAAACAATTTGATAAATATAACATTTTAACAATAAGGAACGTGTCCGATTAAATTATTCACGATAGTTTAATCGAGCACGTTCCTAATTGTTAAAATTTTAAATAAATCAAATTATCTTATTAAAAATTTTAATTAAAAACAATTTGATTTATATACTATTTTTTATTTAAAAGCAATTTGATTTTTATATAAATAGTTTGATTTAAAAAGAATATGATTTATATAAAAAATAAAGTTATATTAAAAACAATTTGATAAATATAACATTTTAACAATAAGGAACGTGTCCGATTAAATTATTCACGATAGTTTAATCGAGCACGTTCCTAATTGTTAAAATTTTAAATAAATCAAATTATCTTATTAAAAATTTTAATTAAAAACAATTTGATTTATATACTATTTTTTATTTAAAAGCAATTTTATTAATTTTAAATTTGAACAATTAGGAACGTGTCCGATTAAATTATTGTGAAGGTATATGACAACCATTACTTTAGTCATCCTGTGATCACGGCTGTAAAGGAGTCGAAACGTCAGGATTAAATATAAAATAAATTATGCGCAAATTTCGTAAAAAAGTGGATTCATTCAAACTGTATTTTATCATTGAGAATAGCCAATCATTACTCATGTTATATGGGGAAAATAACGTTTCTATGTCTTCGATAATTAAGTGCATATTCGCTAATTTTTATAGACTTTCGATTCGAGTTTTCAATTTTAAATGTAATGTTACAAAATATAGAAAACTAGTCGACCTTAATTTTTAGGTTATTTTTTATGTAGTTAGCCATTGTCTATAATAAACTTACAGACATTTTTTTTTTTGCTTTTTTTCAATATATTTAATCCTGACGTTTAAGTACCTTTACAATAGCCGTTATTACAGGATGACTAATATTATAAAAAACAGTGATTTACCAATCATCGTCTCTCTTGTTTTCTGAGCTCAATAGCGTCGTATAGCATTTTGGCAACAAACATATATTTTCTAGGAAGGATTTATCGATACCGAATCTTTTTTTAATGGTTGGGCCCTTCAAATGCATGCTCCTACACTGGAGATGGATCGCTGAATTGTTTTTAGCCCAATTTGTCATTTGGCAAAGAAGATTGATAATATTTTATCAATCTTTGGAAAAGAAAGGAAAATATTTTTTATGCACGAAAAGAATGGACTTAAAAAAATCCATCTTAGGTAGGCAGAGTTCGCAGAATTGCACTTTCTTCTCTCATTAGGTCTTTCATACAAGCTCGTCGGTTAAGGGTACTCTTCAGGACATCTTCTATTTTGTCCCTGAAAGTTCAATATCGTCTGCCTTTACCGATTTGCCCATTCACATTTGCCTCATATGCTAACAAGTATAATGTTTTTCTATGGCCAGTTATATAATTTAGTTTTAAATCTATAATCTAAGATCACAAATTTGTTGTTTGTCTGTCCGCTCTTTTTTTGCCGCTCTTTTCCCATTGTATACTCGTTACCATAGCAACGCGTTAATCGCAAGTAGTTCGTCTACCGGACGCTAGATGGCGCTAACGGAACAATATTTAATAATAGAAAAAAATTAAAGAATTTTGTCCACCCGTGCGAAGCCGGGACGGGCCGCTAGTATTGTTTAAGAACGAAGCTTTCTTATGTCAGGTAATTTATTATAAATTTTAATATACATCATTAAGCAGTTAGAGGTAGCATGTTTGTTCACTGATTTTCTCGTTGTTCAGAAGACTCACTCTAAGTCATAATTTCATATAATCACGGAAAAACTGACAATGACCATAGTATGCAACTACGCCGAAATACAGAAGCCTCAAAAATAAATAAAGACATAGTAACCTCGTTTGAATTAAAAATGAAATAAGGTCTGTATTGCGTTGAGAACTTATACCAAACCTTCCGTCTAACAGCGTTGGTTTTGATTTTGGGTTGGGAATTGTGGCTCTAAGGTTTATGAGCCCCCTAGCTAGTTAAAAGAAAATGCTAGCTGTGCGCTTTCTAGCGGGCGGTTGGGAGAAATCCCTGGGATAGCAGAAGTAGTTTCAGCATACCATAGAAGCACTAAGCTTTTTAGTTCCAATTTTGTGATACGTACAGCAAAGGAGGGGTCTTTGCTTGAATCTGTGTTTCCCGACAAATACAATTTACGGGTCTTCAAGTCACGAGTGAATGATCTTTTAGGCAAACGCGTCATATCCTAGATCGCATCGTCGCTTACTATTAGGCAAGATAGTGGTTAAGCGCCTATTTATCTACTACTAGGCGATGCAGTCCTAAGCATAAAGCTACGCTAGCACCATATATTGGAGCGGAGCGTAATACATAAAAAAAGTTTTTTTTTTTATTTAATGGGAATTTTTGCGAATTTCAAAATTCAAAACTCCGTAACAATCTGGGCCTAAACCTGTTGATTTGATTCTACACAAAAAATATCAAAATCGGTAAAGAACTCAGGAAGTTATGGCGTAACAGACATTGCGCCATTGAAGCTGATCTATGGGAGCTTCGCTCTAATAATATTTCTACCCCGGCCAGGAATCGAACCCGAGCCCTTGGAGTCTCGTTACCATAAAAACCGGTATGGTAGCCACTCGACCACGGAAGTCATATTTTATATTCTGTGAGTAATCAGAGCCGCTAAACATTATGCTTTCGACTTACTCCCTTTAAAAGGATTAGTCCTAATCTCGTTAACTTTACCGTTCGGTTACTCTGGTAGTTATAAAAAGAGACTTATATTTCTATAGCATAGTATTACATTAATGTGTGGTAAACGCTTATATAATCTTTGCTACTATATAAATCTGTAGGCTCTGTCTGTCCATTTATTTTAATTTTAAAATGTTTGCTATTTTTTTATTTTGTCTGTCTGTCTGTCTATCTGTACGGGTACAGGTTGATCTATTTCGATAAAATTTGGTGTATAGTAAGAACATGTGATTGGGTGAATGATAGGCTATATATCATATCTATACTATATTAATCTATAAGTTGTGTCTGTACATTAATTGTTTTCGATATTTATGATAAATATTCGTTTTATGAATCACCACCAATTACCAATTTTACTATTTAAAAAAATGTCTGTCTGTCTACCTGCATGTCCTTTTATAAGTCAAGAACGTGTCGACCAATTTTGATAAAATTTTGGTATAGGTATAGTAAAATCATCTTCGTCGGTATTGTACATTAATTCTAGCGAAGCTGCGGGTAAAAGCTAGTAATATATTATAATTATAATATTTTCAACTTACGTGCTCGGATAAGTTTGGTTTGTCATTTCATTTCTGCGTGGAAATTGCGTTTTATCCGCTAGCGTGGAAAAGTGTTTTAAAATTAGAACCTTTTTATTCAAAGAAAAATACACATGGTATGTTGCGAATCGTCATTATAAGTTAAATTTTATTTAAAATTATTTAGTTCATTAAATTATAAAATCAACAAGAATAAATATTATTTAGAATATAATATATTATTAAAAGAATTTTACAGGTATGATGGATGAGATTTCATAACATATGATTGGAGTTTAGACCGCACCCGAAAAAAAAAAGTCAAAGTGATAATGTTATTCTTAGTCAAATCACATTTAATAGAAACCAATAAAAAATGATATTTAACATTACTGATTGTAGCAATTTTACTTTTAATTTTTAATTTAAATAAACCAATTTACCATTTTATTTAAGCTGATTTTCTTGCACCTAAAAATTTTCCTCGTTTTAGTGAGGTGAAAAATCTTGTTTTTCGCTCGGCAGTTTTTAGCGTTTCGTACCTATGAAACCCTCGCTACGCTTAGGACTCTATCTTTGAACTACACACTAGGCTCGTGGTTCAATCCTAGAATCCTTTGCTGGTTCAGGTTTCAATAGAGGTAACTCGCGCCAAATCTCAACTTAGCAGCCTTGCATAACAAATAACTATAACTTAGCCCAAAAAGCACTATAATGCTTGTGTTATGGATAGAGTAAAGGATAGACAAACGTATATGTAATATAGAAATATATATAAAACTAGCTGACCCAGCCACGCGTTGCTGTGGCACAGTAATTAAAAAAAAAAAAGATTTTTTCTAGAAAAAAGTAGCGTAAGTTACTCCTTATTACATCAGCTACCTGCCAATAAAAGTCCCGTCAAAATCGGTCCAGCCATTTCAGAGATTAGACGGAACAAACAGACAGACAGACAGACAAAAATTGTAAAAAATATTATTTTGGTGTATGTAATGTATAAATATTCATATGCATGGAGTAAATAACGGTTATTTCAATATTACACACAGACACTCCAATTTTATTTATATGTATAGATACCTATGACTCAGGTACAAATGCTCGTATTCATCACACAAACATTTGCCCCTTCCGACACTCATTTTTATAGAAAACTTACGTTGCCGAAAATTCTATGCTAGTGACTAGTATTTCACGGAAGGAAGTGACAGTTACAATTATATATAGTTATATAGGTGCGTTACGTTGCGTCGTGTAATACCTATAGCCAAAGCGAAGGTCGTTGCGTCTCAATCGATAAGCCTATTAGAAAGACACCGGTGAGTCGCCATTTTCGTTTAATAATTTGACAACGGAATGAACTTAGATCTAAAAACGTTGTTTTTTTCAGTTTAAGACTTAATTTTAATTGGATGAATGGACAGTTACGAGTACTACAGGTACACATACCCAATAATATTTGATCTATTTTTTTTACAAGTTTTAGGTTGTGACGGATGTGTGCCTACTCTGTGAGATAATTATTATTCTGTGGATGTTAGCTACATACTCGGTGTAATAAAAATCAGACGCAATTGACTATTTCTGACAGCAAAGATTTTTCTGATACGAAGAACTTTTAATGAATGGTATTGTAATATTTGCAAGTTTATAAAGACAAATTCAGTGATCTATGCAGGACTTTCATTTATCAATTTC
Source organism: Calamotropha paludella (assembly GCA_927399485.1). Classification (NCBI taxonomy): domain Eukaryota; kingdom Metazoa; phylum Arthropoda; class Insecta; order Lepidoptera; family Crambidae; genus Calamotropha; species Calamotropha paludella. Next base: position 6,134,009 of record OV656830.1, on the reverse strand, counting down.
CTCGCTTCTTTATACAAACTGTAAATAGTGGATAAGTTGGAATCCGCTATAAGGTGTATATATGTATATATATATATATACACACACACACACACGAATATTGTAGTAATAATATAACATTATGTTCCTCAAAAATACAAAGTGTAAAATAGTAGTATTTACGCATTGTTAAGTAAGAGCGGAGCTTCATACCACAAGCAAATCTCTTGTTTAAAAGGAAACTATGGCCACAATTTACTGTAACTTTAAACTTGTTAATAAAATAAATTTATTTGATTTGATATTTGAGGTATATTAAGACAAATTAGTGTTTCTAGAAAGCTTGTTTCATTTATTTTCGTCATGCTAAAGTTAAAATGCTTTTATTCAATATAATTATTTACAATGCATTCATTTAAAGTCTAAAACTATGTCATGGCTTCATAACTTAACTTTGTAACCTACGATGGAACTTTTTATACCAAGACGAAGCCACAAGAAACTCGGCAAAGACTTTTCTCTCCTTTTAATGTGTTACAGAATTGTTTGAATCAAGAAAACTTTGCTAGCGCTAATTAAAATAAGCAAAAAAAAGATGCATAATATAAATTAGCAGTATAGTTATTAAAGCTTATAATTTAAACAGATTACATTTCCATAATTCAAGATGAAAGTTGTAAAAAACATAATCGCCTTACCCTCGTGGTCCAGGTGTGTCGAATTATTAACTGGTCCACCTGTAATTTTTTAACGATTCCGGACGAAGGCATAACGGATTTAAAGGGAATTTTAATTACCTGTATAACCACTAAGTAGATTGTAACTGAGCCTAAGGTATTTCGTACCAGTCGTTTTCTTAAATAATCAACAATATAATCAAATTATATATTGTTTTAAACTTTCATGGTCACTTACATTACAGTGATATAAGTTATGTACCTACGGGATTTTTACCATGTACTTACCTTGTTTTTGTTTTTATTGAGTTCCCAATATTTCGGCACTTTTGCAAGCGCCATGATCACGGAGCAACTGAAGTAATTGCGGGTAGGCTGTTATTGGCAGATATATCGGTCTACCCTCCGACGAAGTCTTCTATTGCGTTCGACTCAAACAAAAATCAATAAAAACAAAAACAATGGTAAAAATCCCGTACATAACTAATAATCAAATTATATAATAAATTATAATAATAAGGTATTATTAACTTGCCTTACGCTTCCTTGAACATTTATATTTGTAAACTACCTATAAGATATTATAAGAGAATAATTGTATCTCGTTTCATGTTAATATAACACCGTGTGTTATGGAAGAGCGATGTTTCCTGGCACAGGTATTGTCATACTTAAAAGGGGACCTCAACCTTGTTTCTATTATGTAATATGTGAAATGAGATAAATTAGTTTTAATTTAATTTAATTTAATTTAAGAAATGCGATGCTAGTCCAACCGTAATTAAATACAGATTTTAGATTTATTTCTCTGTATTTTTCACATCGTTCGTCCCTTATTTTCTTCTCCTATTCTCTCTTTCTCTCTCTGTCTCTTTCTCTCTCTATGTGTGTGTCAATGTTTTTTCTTTCTTTTAATAAATTGCTACTGCATCTACTCAGTAATTAATTTACGGTATAAATGTAGATACCGGAGCCACCGACACACCCTGCACCTTCACCTACTACTCTACGTATTTGATAGAATCAGACGTTACTTGGCGGAAGTCCATATTCATTATACTTTGTCCAATGTGGAATGATATTTTTGACAGTTGACACCTATATAGAGGGTATAAAGTTGCTATTGCAATGTCAAGCCAAACATAAGGAAACAAACGCAACCTTAGTACGTAGCAATAAGGAAGTGACATCTGTCAAAAGTATCATCCTACATTGGACAAAGTATAGTGCAACAAAAATATGTAGCTTAGTTCCGCAATATAATTACGTATTTCGCCCCCACACGAAGTATCATCAGGAGCTGTTAGACCGTGCAATAAGCACTAAAGTATCTAAGTGTTAATGTAGAGTAGTTGGTGAAGGTGCAAGGTGTGTCGGTGTCTCCGGTATCTACATTTATTTCGTAAAATAATTGCTGAGTAGATGCTGTAGCAATTTATTAAAAGAAAGAAAAAACATTTATTGACACACACACACACACACACACACCAACACACACACAGAGAGAGATTAGGTGAAGAAAGTAATGGACGAATGATGTGAAAAATATAGAGGAATCAAACTTAAAACAAATGGGGTTAACAAATACCCTGCCTCAGCATATTGCATTACATACGAGCGAAACCGCGGGTAAAAGCTGATCATAATTTTTTTTGTAAAACCTTTCATAAATATTTTAATTTCAAACTTGTTACTAGCAGAATGGGGGAAATATTCGAAATATTATTTTCTTATTTATTTTATACATCTGAAAACGCTGCATCCCATATCGAGGTCTACGCGAGGTATATCGTGATTAACTTTAATATCATTAGACACCTAAGATAGATTTTAATTCATTTGTACACCCCTTATACTTTACGGTCCTAATTATATTATGACAATACTTTGTGTGTGTGTGTGTGTTTACTATATTGTCTCGCTGTCCTAACATGGCAAAGCCTCCGTACTCTCGCAAAAACGATACGATAGCTTGTTTCTACGCGCTACAGCGCCATCTAGTTAAAATAAATAACAAAATCAAATAAAAGAAATCATTACACAATCAAGGACTAAGGACCTTAAGCGTGAAGGATTGGTGCTATTTTACTCTGCTACACCATACTGAATGTTAAGAATATGAATAGCTGGAATTTGATGTCCTCCTGCCTTACATTAAGCGCCATTTTTGATTAATATACTTTTGAATAGCTTTGTTCTATCATAGATGTCTCATTCTAATAACGCCTCAGTTCTTCGTCAAAAGCCAATGTAATATTACACAATAAATGTAATATTTGACATTGCGACAGTTTCATAAGATACTGTCAAACCTATATCACAATTCTATTGTTCAAAATCAGTATGACAACATGATGTTCTTATGATGAAATATTAATAGGGTGAATGTTGTGTATATCGTCAAAGTAAGACTAGCTGACCCGGCTACGCGTTGTTGTGTCTCAGTTATAGATGTCGCTGTAACGTAATGAATCGCGCTAACGTTTCGGTTCTACGACTACACATATAGCTAACTTAGCCTTTTTGAATGTTATTCTTAGGCACTATGATAACGCATATACAATGGAAAAAGAGCGGGGAAAAGAGAGGACAGACAAACACACAAACCCCTGTGATCTTAGATTATAGATTACTAGATTAATGAAATCTTGCAGCCACCTCTGAGACGGCTCCGCAAAATAACAACTTGCTGCACTGAACACGAATCAGCGCAAATTAGTGAAGAGCAAGCTTCACACCTTAGCTCACCACCGCACAGTTGCCTGTCTGCAGTGCTGGTTTTAGCACTACCAACGCCCTGTGTGAGATTTCTACGTCACGTATAGTCAGTGTCGGATTTACCATAGAAGCTGAAAAAGCTGAAGCGTAGGGCTGCAAAATTAGGGGGCGGCAAAATTGGCCCAGAAAATTGGTACAGAAAAAAGTAAGTAATAGTGCAGTAAAAACAAAGCTTTGCTTTTCTTAGCTTAAAAATATATCCAAAAAGTTGTAAAAATAATCTCGAAACTAGATGAATCCCTAAAAAAGGAATGAACATTATTGCGAACAGTGAATCTAATTTTAGAGGTCAGTAGGGGCGGCAATAATATTATAGCTTTGGGGCGTCAAATGTGTAAGTACTGCGTGTAGTATACGAAAAAAAGAGAGAAATAAATAATACAAAAAATTAAAAGAAATAACCATTTATTAAAAGACATCTCAACCAATAACTTGGGATAATACACTATAATAAAGCTCAGTGACACACATTGGGAAGCAAGATTAAGCATTATTAAAGCAGTTCGTTAAATTAATGCCATCCAAACCGCTTCAATTACTTTGAAACAAAAAACTGATGTTCAAGTTTCTCATGAGCCTACGACGCTTATACAAAATGTATTTTGGAGAGTGTGCTCAGGAGCTGCATATGCTCATACCACCATCACCCTATTTCCATCGGACATCCAGACGCACTGCGGACTACCCTTTCTTGGTTGCTATTCCTACCCATCGCACCAAGCGCTTCTCAACATCTTTTATAATGCGCACAGCAAAGGAGTGGAACTCCCTCCCTGAGTCTGTATTTCCGAGTACTTATAATCCGTCCGTTTTTAAAGCCAGTGCGAATAGGCACCTTCTGAGTTAGCTCGTTCCATTGTGGATCCTGTGTTGGCCTCCGGGCTTGATTGGGACAAGCGAACCCATAAAAAAATTGTCATTTCTTATAAGTAGGCCTACTATAATAATAATATTTCTTAAATTAATAGCACTTCTCTGACGCTACTTTAGTATCGATAACACAAGACTTACAGTGCTTAGTTTTGGCTAGACTAATTCACGTCGATTACCCATTATTCAGTCCCAAAATAAGCCAAGTTTGTACGATCGTTTGGTGCAATAGCGATCCTGCCTTTCGCACCGAACGGTCCTGGGTTCGAATCCCGGAAGGGGCAGATGTATGTGTGATGAATACAAGCATTTGTAACCGAGTCATGGGTATTTATATATATTTCTATTCTATAAATATTGCATATCATACAATGTATGTATGTCTATCCGTTACCTTAGTATCCAACACAAGATTTACAGTGCTTCCTTTTGACTAGGCTAATTAGTGTGAATGTAAAAAATACGAAGCCCAAGCTGCATTTTTTTAACATGTAATTTCAGTTAGCTTACAAAGATCGCGGTATATACGCTCTTGGGAATTTTAAACCTTGTGTAAGGCGTTACGGCATGTTCATTCAAACTAATTCTTTACTAGCTAACTCGTGCCCACCTCGCTAGTTATTTTTAAAATAATATTCAAATATAACCTTTGTTTCAAAGCAATAATGTAGCTTTCTACTCGTGAAATAATTTTTTAAATCGGTGTAGTAGTTTCAGAGATTCTTCCTACAAACATACAAATTTTACTTCTTTATAATATAGGAGTAGAAATGAAGATTATTTGAAACGTATTATTGCGGAAAATTGACTCTATGTAAATAATAAATGGAAGAAGTCGGTCTGTCCCCCTTCCCAAGTTTCTTTCGCCAGTTCTTCTCTAGATTCAGTAGTTTAAAGTAACGTAGAGATAATAAAATAACTAAATCAAATGAGACGAGACGATCTACTTTGTATTCTTTGGATTCACCGTGCAGGTGCTGGGTCCATCTTGTGGCAAAAAGAGAAACTTCGAGTAGATTCTGAGACACGGGTGTAGATTTAAGGGGCCCCTTTCCGATAAACAAAATAAAAGAAAAAATGAAAAAATTGAGTAGATGGGTACTTACCCCATTAAAATTTTGGAAGGTAAGATGGAAGTACCAAAGTACGGCCATTAACTTAGTCATCTTGTGCTCGCGGCTCCTGTAAAGGGGTTGAAACGTAAAGATTAAATAAAAAGAAAAAAACATGAACAAACATGTCGTAAATCCAGTAAAATCTGTTAACTTTATTGTCAGATAATTATTTTATACTTTTACTAAGAATATTTCTTGCTTTATATAAATATTTTATTTGCTTTTAGCTCCGGAAAATAATCCTCTACAACACTTAGGCAGCAAAATATTTATAGATATAAATTTCAATCCAAGAATAGGCCGCCCCAGTAATTGATTACTGTGCATTCACTAAAGCGCTTTTAAATCCACAAACTCATTTATGGTACGCCTAAAAAAGTATCGATACTTTGTAAAGTGTGAATTAAAAGACCTTCGCCCTCTAGACCTTCGAGTGTGGTGTGTAAACATTAATTAAAAGTTCATAGATACAGTATAATTATTAAAGCAATATAATTATTAAATTGACAAGTTAAAATCATAACTTTATCACAACTACCGTTACTGCCATCTATTGAGCAAATACGTTAGTGTCTGACACATATAGAAACCTGCTGTAACGGTATACGCTTCTAAATGAACCTTTTCTCAAGCAATCAGCATTTTATAGATAATGGGACACCCGGAGGTGGCATTTAATTAAACCCATGCCTTGGCAATTACACGTCTAAGAATCTCAATGACTTACGGTAAATGCATTTAGAATTTTTACACGTTTCTCACTATTCCGTCAGTTATTGCATAAATTCCGAAATAACTGACTTCAATAAGCAAAATGTTGTTTTAATAAGTTCCTTGATTTATTGACATTTATTTTATACTTTATTACTTATTATATTAGTACAGTAAATATGATTTCAGTAAAACAAATAATCACAATAAAAATTACTTGCAGCAGACGCGAACATACAGCGCCATCTAGCGTGCAATAGCGCAAACATATTTTTATCGACGACGCAACGGGACTTACTGACACAGTTTCGGGCCCAGCTGTTCGCTTCTGTGTGAGTGGGGCGCACTATCTGTGTGTGAATCCGGACACTGCCGTTATACCATAGAGTATAAATCTACATGATTGTAACCGGTTTTGTTTAACGACGTACCATGTTTGAAGTTTGTATTCTTATACCATTGTTTGTTGCTAATGTTACTTCTTAGTTCAAGCTCTGTAACGGTGCAATTAAGTAGGTACGCACTTAGAGACTTACAGCTTAGGTAAAATACATTCACCTTACAGTAAAATGTAATGTTATTCAAGCAAATTAATTTTTCAAATGAAAGGTAGTTTAAAAACAAAAAATTGACATTTAAGCTTACATTTGAAACTAAGCTATCCAATTCAAACACATCATGTAACCAAATATACGTTTTGATTTAACTATACCCCTATCCTACAGCGCTCTAGTGGTTAGAGAAGTGGTAAATCCAGGTATATCCTTTAACCTTCTACGTTATCACTTATTACTCAGCTCAGAAATATAAAGAAATACTTCTTTAATAAAGAAACACTAATTGGAAAATTCACTGATTTTATGCGTTCGTGACCTTCTGGTGTATTAAAAATTAGTTGACAATTACACGCTATGTTATCTGATCTGGATGCACCCTTACATAAAATGCATAGAGTGTTAAAAAAATCTCAAAAATTACAATACTTGATTATAATTACAATAAAAATTATGCATGCCGTACTTTACTCGTAAATATCATATACAGTTATCCTTATGTGAAATAGAATGCAATTTTAATTAAATTTTAAATTATAAAATAATACGTATCTTATGCTTTTTACTTTTGTGAAATAGTATGCAATTTAAAGTTCTATTAAATATTTTTATAATTCATTAATTTACTAGAGAAGTTTATAACGCGTGTTTTTTCTAATTTTTATATCGATGGCATTGTTTGTACACCTTATTGAATAAATTATAAATATTTTTTACACCTTGAAGTTACATTGAAAAAAATTGTATTATCTCGTTCCGAATGTCAGAGGACTCGATTCAACCTCTCAGTTTACTGCCGATTGTTATTCCAATTGAGAATAACAGATTTTTGCCCAGTTTCACACTTGTTTTAATTGTTTATTTTTTCAGAAATAAAAATTCAAAGCTACAACTTGTATTTTAGTTTAAATAAAGTGCAGTGCGGACGGGGAGAGTTCGTAACATCAAATTTCGACAATCCAATGCTTTCGTAGAAACAAAATGATCCATCTATACTTAGCGTATGTTTTTTTTATTAATCATATTATTCGTGTTTTTTCAGGTAAGCGACATAAAAATACAAAACAAGTATTTTATCAGACTTTTTCTGCAGAATAAAGAATCGAATCTAAGGTATGTACCAGGTTATCAGAAACTTAAGGGTATGATTCTAAATATGTATACAAAATTAATATCGTATTATATATTTTTTTATTTTAAATTTAAGCCTTATTTCGTTAGTGTTAAGGTCTATCATAAAAATATTAACTCAAATGAGTAACAAACATTTTCTTACGTTACCGCATCTAGTATGAATGTACCAGGCTATCAGAAGCTGCTAAAGTTTTTATTAGGTCCCATTGAAGTGAAACTCTTTAAAGAGCTTTCATTAAGTTTGACGGGTCATCTATTAAGTTTTTGGCTGTACTGATATTTTGTACGTGTGTGTAAATCGGATCATAATTCATTATTATAAGAAAAATAATATTTCTCATATTCACATCAATAAATCTAGCTCAAAGAGCACTGTAAGGCTTGTGTTATGGATAGGGTTACGGATAGATATACGTATAATTATGATACATAGGTATATAATCTTCATAGAAATATTTATAAAAATACCATGTCTTAGGTACAAATACTAGTATTAATTACATAAACTTCTGTCCCTTCCGGTATTCAAACCCAGGAACGTTCGGTAGGAAAGGCAGGATTGCTACCATTGCATTCGCCGTCATTTATCACAATCATTATTAACTATAATGATTGTAAAAATTTGTTTCTTTAATAATCTTTTAATGGCGACCGCGTGCTGGACGACGCTCAGTGGGTAGGCCCACTACGAGGTGGACCGACGATCTGGTTAAGGTCGCGGGAAAACGCTGGATGCGGGCAGCACAGGACCGATCGTTGTGGAGATCCTTGGGGGAGGCCTATGTCCAGCAGTGGGCGTCGTACGGCTGATATGATGATGATTATAATGAATAATCTTTTTAGATGATTAGAGTTTTTGAAAATGCTTTTCACCATTTGTTAATTATATATTGTCGATTGATAAACACACATGGGTATTTTACAAAATTAGTAGAATTTCATTTTGGTAATTTAATTGGTTTAAACTAAATAATTTTTGGTTTATATGTAGGTAAAGAGATTGGATAAGAAAATAATAATTTGTCATGCAATTTGAAAATAAAATCGTCTGATGAAACCGGATAGTAATTAGTTTGTAAAAAAAATAACGTAACTTATTACCACTATTAATGCACAATTTGGATGACGGTGCAGATGCATCAGATTTCCAATAAATTTTTAGTCCAAGAGATTGAGTGCGGGTTAAATATAATATCAATAAACTACTCATTAGTAAATTGTTAAAAATAAAAACGCATAATTTTTATAAAAAAATCTGAATGAAATAGTTGATAAAAGTTGAATTAAATTAAAATATAAATACTGTTTGATTTTACAGGATTTTTACACATTTTAAACACCTTCAATGGGTTAATATGTATTTGCTATTAAGAATACGTATCATTAGACATTCAAGTCTCTCAACCATGTCAAACATTTTCCAACTTCGTTCGGTCGAAGTAATTAAGTTGTAAGTAACAATTAATTTATATAATAGTAATAATATTTAGGCTTGTGTTATGAATACTAGGGTAAGAGATAGACACATATGTATGATATAATTGATACATAAATAAGTTCTATTATATACAATATAGAAATAACTATGAGTCAGATACTAACAACTGCCTTTACCGGCATTTGAAGCCGGAATCGTTTGGTTTAGCAAGTAGGGTCACTCCCTATTAACCCAACCAGTCATCATTTGTACATAGAAGACTACACTATAATGGTAGTTTGAAATGGACACGTGATGATTAAATTACATAGCTTAAAAAAAATTAAGAGAATTCAGAGTCATCAGCACGAAGGATATAGGTTCGTTACTAGTTGTATTATGGAAATCAGTAACAATGACGTTACCACAACACCCAGACAGGCGTAAATATAAAAAAAAAAGTAATTTTCTACATTGACCTAGCCGGGATCCGAATCCGGCTGCCCCCAATAGAGTGGCATCACCGTGAAAAACGGTACGCAAGCCACTCCAACGAGGTCGTTTTATGATTGTCTATCGACTTATTATTTAACATTATCTAAGAGTCTGCATAATGTATGTGAAGTTGTTAATTATGCATTTATTAGTAACGTGTTTTGTAGAATGCCTTTCTCTTGGAGTATGTCGTAAGGTGAGTAAGCATATTTATATACATGCATAAACAGTTATTGCGCAATGCTATTGAATGTATCGATTAAATTGAATATTTTTCTATTTGTTAATTAAATGTGTCATATTTCTATGAGATTTTAAACACGTTTATAATAATCACATTCCACCTGAGGGTTGTTTTTAGGCGTATTTTAATTCTTGTACCTTTTAATATAAATATTTATAAAAAAGCTGGTATAGCCGTAAAGTTTTTTTTTTGTTAATTTATAAATATATCCTACCTAATAATAACAATATTAAGTTAAGTATGTTAGGTTATTTATGTCCGTTAAAAGCAAGCTAGTTATATCTACTTATACTTTTTAAAATAATGACAAGTCGACGGCGAAGTGCCAAGACCTCCTAACTGAAATTCGTCGAGAAATTTACTTTTTTCTCATTTCAAATTAAAATTCGTTATTTCCATGTTTTAATGAAATTTCCTTAACGTATTTTCAGTTGCAAGCGTATCGTATTAAAAAAAAAAACAATTTTTTTAACTAATTATTAACTTGTCAAGAAATTAAACGTTTTTTTCAGCTTGTGTATTATTTTGAAATAAGCAGTTAGGTGTTATTGGCACTTCGTCGTCGAAATAAACTTTATGCCTTTATTAAGCGACCCCTTTTAAATAAAAATAAAATAAATATTTCCTACATTCACACCAATTAACCTAGCCCAAAGTAAGCACTTTTTAAGGCTTGTGATATGGATACTAGGGTAACGGATAGACATACATATATCATACATAAATAAGTAATATTTTTAGAAATATATACAAACATCCATGACTCAGGTACAAATACTCGTATTCATCATACAAACATCTGCCCCTTCCGGGATTCGAACCCAGGACCGTCGGTGCGAAAGGCAGGTCGCTACCGTTGCACCAAACAGTCGTACATAAGTACAGACAGTAGTCATTTCCTCCTAAATATATTTCGGTAATCTTACCTAATTTCATGTACAGTTAACACCACATCAACTAATACAAAAGTGTCAAATTTCTACATTCGATTTCCACCTTAAAGTCCAACATATTGAACTCAATATCAAACGAGAAAGTTTGATAGTTTATATTTGGTTGACATACTGTGTGTACACTATTTATTTTGTAAGGGCACACCATAATAAACCTAACCCTTATGTTTTTAGTTAATAGAAAAATATCCCCTAAAACAAAAGGGCCAAAATTTTTACTTACTTTTTCTGGTTACAGTTCTAACCTAACTTGATCAACTTATTTTTATATTACTAGCTTTCTGCCCGCGGCTTCGCCCGCGTGGAATTCGGTTATATTGCGGTATAAAGCACAACTAAAAGAAAACTTCTCAATCCCACGGAAAAATCTAAGAAGCGCGATGTAACGCTTGATACAATTAGTTGTTAAACCAAAACTGAATGGTACACTATATTATAATGTTTTCCCTTGTGGAGCAAAACATGCAGATTTTGGACACCCAGCGCCATCTATCGCATACCTCAAGAACTAAATAGCGTAAGCTATCATTCCACTTCTTATGTAGGTATTTTAAAAAACACATCGTTACCATGTTTTAAAAACACCCAGCGCCATCTATCGCATACCTCAAGAACTAAATAACGTAACTAATACTTATACCAATTAGTAATTCGTTGACTTTAGTGATTTCAGGATAAGTAGATGTAAAAAAAAACAATTTAGACGATAAAACAAATTGTACGTCATCCCTCGAGAATTCCTCATTTTCGAGGATTCATTTTCGTATCATTTAGCTTCAAAATTTACATGTTCATATTCGTTTGCAACATATAAGTAGATGTAAAAAAAACAGTTTAGACGATAAAAAAAATTGTACGTCATCCCTCGGGAATTCCTCATTTTCGGGGATTCATTATCGTATCGTTTGCAATATTTTACCTTGTTTTAAACGACACACAGCGCCATCTACAATCCATCCATCAAGGAAACAATATTTTTGTTTTTTCTCGGGAACATAAGTTTTTTCCAGGATAAAAAGTATCCTATTATTTAATCCGGTCTTTTATCTTTACGTCTGCAAAATTTCAAAGCAATCGGTTCAGTAGTTACGGCGTGAAAGCGGAACAAACAAACAAACAAACAAACTCACTTTCCCATTTATAATATTATATATATATATATATATATATATATAGTAAGGACGATTTATTTGTATTGTCAATGCTATATTATATGGCAAATTAATTTATGAACTTAATATTGTGATAAATTATATAATTTTTATTTTTATTAGGCGATCTAGCCTGTGAGCCAAGTCGATATTTTCTGGTATTTTTCTATTAAATTCATTTATCATTTATTTATTAGGCTAACCAACATCTGTACACAACAATACTAGGTACAAAAAACATTCTTAACAAATTGGCTAAATGTTATAACTTATAGGTTAACTTAACATGCACATCTGAAATTTATTATTTTGACAAACTTACCAACTTAAATACAGCAAACTTAAAAAGAAAAATAATTGAAATTAAATATAAAACTATCATTTAAGTTATTACTTATAAACTTGATAAAATACTATAGAAATAAACGTAATTGGTGAGGGTAGGTGAAAACATTCATTTGTAAAAAAAAAACAGAATTTTTAAAGAGTTTGATTTGGGATATCTTACGCATTCAGTTTTACCAGTGATTTAAGTGTCTCTAAGTATTTTTTTTCATTATATTGGCACAGTACATACAGCTTAATACAACTCTCTGTACTAAAAAATTGCCCTGTTTATAATGTTTAAATTAATACACAACAGTTGTGTATAAACGTGTTAAAAGTAAACCATAGGACAAGAATTTAGTAAAAACGTAATTAATAATTGTTATTAAATAAATTTATCTATACATAAAAAAAAATTGGAGTGTCTGTTTGTAATATTGAAATAACCGTTTTTTACTACATGCATATGAATATACGGTAAGTACATAAACCAATATAATTTTTTTCACAATTTTTGTCTGTCTGTCAGTCTGTTTGTTCCAGCTAATCTCTGAAATAGATGGACGCATTTTGACGGGACTTTTTTTGGCAGGTAGCTGATGTAATAAGGAGTAACTTAAAGTACTTTTATTTTAGAAAAATAAAGTAATGTTGCAATGTTCCACGCGGACGAAGTCGCGGGCGGCCGCTAGTATTAAATAAATTTAATGAAGAAGAACGTGCATGGTTACATTTCCAAAGCTTCTTCTAAACAATGACACATTTTAGATACATTTTCGCTCATAATTTGTTATAAACTTAAACTTCTATTAAGCTACTTACATAAACTTAGTATTTATAATATCAGTTAATTAATAATTGTTATTTAATAAAAACTTAATTTATAAATTACTAGAACACATTTTATAATAGCTTCAATAATTTAAAAATTATTTGACTATTTTGCCTATAGCTGAATATGTGAAACTACTAGAATATTATTGTATATTTTTTTGCGTTTATTCTATACTATTCAAAAGCAAATAAATTGTTTCATCTACACTAATATTATAAAGAGGAAAGATTTGTATTTTTGTACGTTTGTATTTTTGTATGTTTGCAATGAATAAACTCAAAAACTACTAAGCCGATTTCAAAAATTCTTTCACCATTGGAAAGCTACATTCACGCTGAGTAACATAGGCTATATTTAATGCTAGAAAAATGTTAAATGTAATAAATAAAATAGAGCGAGATTGTGAACAGTATATTTTGAAGTAAGGTTTAAAGGTTAGTTTTCATTAACCATAATGTATAAACAAAGAGTTTCTACAACAAAAAAAATTAAAGAATTTTGTCCACCCGTGCGAAGCCGGGACGGGTCGCTAGTTTATTAATAAATAAATTAATGTAATAAACAATATGATGATATTAAGTAACAATGATAAAAAGTGATCAATAGTTATAGATACACTTTTTAAAGCTGTCAACCCTCCTAACTCATTACGTTACGAACACACTAACCTAATTTCAACTGATAAGTGAATGATAACGCAGATATAACCTATATTGCGGTCAATGACCGATTGGAGTTATCACTTTCGAGTTATTTTACGAAAGTTATTGTTGAGACTACAAAGAAGTATCGGTGTATAAAATCAGGTGATAATAATAAACGAAATTTACAATATCTATGTCATGTGTGTCTATACGTTACCCTAGTTTCCATAATACAAACATTACAATGTTCTCTTTGGTATAGACTTTAGGCATAGAGTATTTACTTAGCTTTTATCTGTTGAATTTCGTAATAAGCTCATAATTATTTTTTATAAATAATGTTGTATGCTCCTCAAATAAAATACTAGATTTGCAATACATGGCGCTGTTTGCAAATACTGAGCGAAGCAATTAGATTTTTGAAGGGTGATTATTCCTCGATGGTATGTCCGATTTCAAAACTATGTCCGATTTTGCACATTAGTCACGACTACGATGTGAGTTTTGGCGCCAAATTTCATCAATGTAGTCTCAGCAGTTTGGCTGTAATCAGCTATTGAATTTTTCTTTCGGTGATTATTCCTCCATGGTAAAGTCTATATTTTTTTTACATAGCCTATGTCCGTCAGGTTATAATTATGTATGTTCATGCCAAAATTCATTCGAATCGGTTGAACCGTTAAGTAGCAGGAGGGAGACAAGCGAAATTTGTGAGTTGCCTAAAAGAGAGCTTCGCTCAATAATAAAACAAAAAAAAAAAAAATTACATCGAAATAAGATTTAAAGCTAAGAGTTTGACTAAATATTGTTTGGTTAATATTTTATTTCGGATATTTTAGCACTGTAATAATTAAATGCAAATAAAACGAATAATAAAAGAACCACAGATAAAATTACAATAACAACAAACTCGAATTAGGACTTTTTACAAGTTACCGAGTAACATATTGTGATGTAAAAAAGGAATCACAGATTACAAAAAAAAAACGCGTTAGACTCGATGGTTTTTTAGCACATGAAATCCTTTTCAATCTGTAAATTGACGGTCTAACCCTCTCGGTTTGCTGGTCGATGGATTTTACATGTCCTCCTGTCATTTTTACAGGGGCGCAAAGGGTTACCATTAATTGGGTTTATTAAATTTTGTCCTAAAGCACTGACATTGTTTTGATCTTTAGATAAATATCTGATTATAGGATATTTATATTGATCATTAAGATAATATATCAAACTGGGAAATAAATAAAAAATACATTTCTTTAGAAAATTTAGAACTTAAGTCGAAAGTTTTTTTGTTTTCTCTATAAATTTAATTTATTAAACTGTACAATGTGTATATTATTGGCCTTATTAATATTGCATATTACCTTAATCTGTAACAGTGTTGAAATTTTAGCTGATTCACTATAAATCTATTCGATCCAAAAATAATGTAAAAATGTTTTTTGGACGCTATCCAATCCCTATATTGTTTATCTATCACCTCCTGATTTTATGTACAGTCAACAGCACTTTAACCCATTTTTTCTAAATCAATATTCAACCTTAAATAAAACAAATAGAATAATATATGATTTAGGAAATTTCTTTTTTAAACACCATACGACATTATTAACGTACGCACATAAATATCGCTTTTGATAAAAACTAAATCCTAAAAATTAAATATTTCGTTATATAAACGTTAGGAACAGAATGAACCGAAAAAATCCTTTTTTTGCCCTACTCATAAGTCACCCTACACCAGCACGAAAGGGTTAGGTCAGAGCCCCTCTGAAGGGTCCATCATCATGTCGTAGTCTAAAAGTAGGTCATATAAATCGATTTTGACAAAAACAAAATTGTCACTTATTGCAAATGTAACTGAACTTGGCAAAAAGTGGTAAAAAATACCCATGACAGTTGAAGGGTTAATTGGCTTTTCTAGATGTGCTGCTGTCTTTTCGCGCTCTCCTAAAAAACCCAGACAATGTTAATCATTTCAAAAAGCAATTAATTTCAAGTAAAAAAAAGTTTTTCGACATTCATGAATTTATTAGATATGTATGTGAAAATAACTTGAATATTTTTTATAATTTGTACTCTTATTAATATATATAATTTTTTAGTTACAAAATCTTAACAATAACACAAGCTTAATATTCCTTACTTTGGGATAGGGTAATTGGTGTAAAAAAAAATGCAATTTACAATAGAATTGTTATTTTTTGAGAAATGAATAAACGATTCAAGATTTAAGTAAATACCTACACCTTAACTGAAACCTACGAAAATAGTTATCATTATCATAGTTCATTCATAATCTGTTGATCAACCATAAGTCATAAATGATCTAGTATCATCATTCATCACCATCAAATTAAGATGCTGTATGAAATTTATACCCCTAGTCTTTGATCGTTCTTTTCTTAACTTAAAAAAAAAGAGAATATATTTTGTAACTTTAGATTTGCATGGATGTAGGAGACAACCTTTCAGGAGCCATGTTTTCAGTATGATTGACATAACGAGGATAAAAGTTCTTTTTCTTTGAATAAACTCGGAAGTGTAAGAAATGCTATTGGCCGTATCTCTTTTGTTTTTTATTTTTTCATTTCAACGTTTTACGTCGCCCTGACAGGATACCAAGTTCTTAAGATGGCGCAGTCGTAGCAGCTGCTGCTGCCTTATTTTGCAAGATTATATGCCATTTAGTCGCTAGCTTAAAATAAATGATTTTCATTATTTTATTGTTTTATTAACTTTATGATATAGGTAGGACTATCCTAAAGGTTGCTTAACTTGGTAACGTAACCTAATAATAGGCCGCTCACTAACCAATGCGCCATAGAGGATAGAGTAATAATGGGGTCTTATACAATTCAAAAGCAAATAACAATATAATATGACAGCACTCATTGTTCTGAATCGAAGTCTGAAGTCAAAAGCTAAAGCATTTTGAAATAACAAAGGTATCACAACACCCAGACACGAAACAATGCAGAAGAGTTTGTTTTTTAAATTGATGTGGACGGGGATCAAATCTGAGACCTCGTAGTGCCACTGGACCATGGAGGTCGGCAAATTATAATTTCGTCTTGTTTACAGTATTGATATCAAAAATTTCTTAGAAAACTATGAATTACAAAGCGATATAGTTGTAGCACGGTAATAATTTGATCACCCGTCTTTTAATCAGCTCTTGCGAAAATACCCTTTCTTGGTTGCTATTCCTACCTGTCGCACCAAGCGCTGCTCAACTTCATTTAGAAATGTGCACAGCAAATTAGTTGAACTCCCTCCCTGTGTCTCTATTTCTGAGTGCTTATTACCCGTCTGTTTTTAAAGCCAGGGTGAATAGGCACCTTCTGAGTTAGCTCGTTCCATCGTGGATTACGTCTTGGCCCCCGGGGTTGAATGGAATCAAGAGCGAACACGTTCCAAATAAAAAAAAAAATGCTTATTTTTACCAAACATACAGATGGAAGTAATAAAATAATAATATGATCGAGTTCATTGAAAAGTTCGTTATGTCTAAAAAGAACTTCACAGTATCAAACTTATTATGCACGATATTGAATATTTGCTGTAAAAATTCAAACTTCAACTGTCATCTTTTGAAAGTAGTTCGAAAGTTTAGAATAAATTTTGAAAGATAAACGGATTTCACTTGTTTTCTGTTGAATGTTTGATATTTTAACATTTTACCAAAAGTTTCATTTTATTTCGGGAAAAACATTGTCGTCTTGATGTGTTGAAATTGAAATGTTTTCGACAATGCTTTGACGTTTTGTAAACATACCGTGAGAGTTGTAATAGTTGAATGTGCCAAAAGTGCACAATGACAAGAAGGGCTGTATATTTGTAATTCTTTTGCCAGCTGTGTTAAAAATTATTGTTGATTGATAGGTAATTTAGTTAATGTGGTATATTTATCGAAGAAATAAATTAATTTGGAGACAAAAACTACATTTGTGTGTCAAATAATGGGAATTTAGTTTGCAAAACATTATTGTAGTTTTTCAAAATAAAAAAAAAGTTTTTATTTCAAGTTACCATATTGAAAATTAAAAAAGTTTGTAAAGTTACTTTCAATAAAGGTGCGTTCGATATTCAAAAGTTCAATTCGTAATTGTCCATTTACGACTAGAACAACCCGAGCCACGGTACCTTCACAATCCTGCTAGCCAAACCGCACGTTTGCTTGCGCTTACAAAATTCAGTTTGTGTCGCAGAACGCACGCGCGTGGTCGCACTGCGCGCCGAAACTTTCGAATTTGGAAGCTTCGCGTTCGCGAATTTTGAATTAAGAACGTTATTTTCGCAACTTGCGATTGTTCCGCTCGTTTTGGAGATTTGTACTTTTTATTTTTTTTAAGTTGCAATAAGTGTTTTTTTTTCGGTGTTGCACTTGTGACTCTTTGGATTTGTAACAAATGCATTGCGTTGGACGTGAGTAGTATATTATAAGCGTTTTGAGATTGTTCGGGCGTCGTACTTTGCTCGTGTGGGGGACGTATTGCATCAAGAGATTTTTACTATTCAAAATTAGAATTGCAATTGAGTTTATTTTTAATTAACAAAAATTTTAATTTTCGTGCGTGTAATTTTGGTTGAAGAGCTAATTAGTAATAAAAATGAATAACGATACTATAAATGCATAGAGTTGTGCGTACGTAGATTTTTTTTGATACAAGAGTGATGTACATTTTTTTTTCTGCGTATATTTTCTATAGTTTTATCGTAGTGACTAATGAGAAACACATTTTTTTATCTTATACTTGAAAACACCCGTATTATATTGACCCGTATACCAATTATCTATCACGAAACTCGCAATTTATCAAGGTCTTGAATTGCATGAGATCTTACATTGCATACGGCGCGAAAGAGACGGCAAACATGCCGCATAGGACGGAGCGAGATAGAGGATGTTGGGAAATCTTTAGAAAATATAATTTTTCTCTTTCGGGTACTGAAGGGCGTTTTTTTATGATTCTGTTTTTTTAAGATAATTCTTTATCTGTAGTATTTTTATTTGCTTTATTATTGGGTCGCCGTTATAATGATTAGATTTCACTCCTTCCAAACAGGCCTAACAAAAACAGCTGGTTCTTTTTTTAAATTCAAACCTTCTTTCAAGACTCCAAAGAGTATTTATTACACTTAAAATTATGCTCTCCAAAAATAAAAAAAAACAAAATAGTTTTCATACATGTTTTTTATCATTTTCGCGTCTTTTTTATTTAGTCTTAGAACACTTTTTATAAGATTTTATTTAGTCTGTTCGTAAACAAAACTTGCAAATTAAATTTGACGCCTTTCCCGGTTTCCGATTGAGCTGAAATTTCGCATGCGCCTGCAAATCGGGTGACAATGCAATATTATTATGTCATGAAGTTGATCTTATGATGCAGCCGTAGGAGTTTGCAATAAAACGATGCAACACCATTGAGTTTGAGCTCGTGTGATTCGTCTTTGTACGTCTTTGTCGTACTTTGATCCTGAATCATATCCAATGGCTAAACTTTTTTCTTTTTTTTTTATTGATTACTAATTTTTTTTATCGGAAAACTAAAACTTTATCGTATTTATGTTTTTATAAGTTCTTTTTTCTTTCTGGAGACATGTTTATTTTATAATGATAGTGTAAAATAACTTTTTGTTTCCACCTCTTTACGAGTAGTACTAAAATTGTCTATTACTTGTAATATACAGATGTTAAATTAAAATTTAATTGAGAAAAAGAACAAAAGATTAGAATTCGTTTTATTAATGAGCAATTATTGTGAGGGTCTGTCTGTCCTTGCATCACGCAATACCGAAACCAGTAACTCGTTGCGTAGATTATTATCTGTTAATATTTTACATATAGACATTTTATTTGTTTAGATGCAGAGGTTTTTTATACAAAAACTAATTAATAATATCTTCCCAAAAATAGGGTAAATGGAAAGACCAGGGGTAAAGCAACATTACAGTTACCCTAATATATGTAATGTATCCCCCGTGTATGTAATTTTTCGTAATTTTCGAGGTAATTTTTCACAGAGACATCTATTATTATGATAAGTCCGTACTTTTTTTTGTTCCTAAACTGGACGAATAACATACCTTGCATTAACATAAAAAAACATAAAAAAAATAATATTTCGTCATAGAATTTTCATCATGGTTCATTCAAATATTTATAAAAAATATGAAAAGGATGCAGAACACATGTGTACGAAAAATCGCGGAACATACATTGTAGTGATTCGGGTGGCTTATTTTTAATTGGATCATGCTTATCTTGCCTTCCGAAGCACAAAGGAGATCTTGCTATTTTTGTGGTCACCCATCCAATATGTATCCTTTACGAAAATAGCTTAACATATAAAATCAAATGCAATATCTAGCACCATCCATCCAACTCTTCAAGAAAAAATATTATACATAATAAAATAAAAATACATAAATAAGTATGCACTGTCTATTACTGTTTTTAGCTTAGCTCTCCAGTTGACTGGTAGAGAATGACTAATGACATTAAGTACACAATTTGATCTGTTTTTGTGATGTTTAGAATAAATAAATATAATACACCTCCAATACGCTATCAGTTTCTAACTCTCCGGTTGACTGGTAGAGAATGCCTAATGGCATTAAGTTCCCCATTTGTACATATTTTGTGTGCAACAAAGTTTAAATAAATAAATAAAATACACAAATAAAAGTAATACGTTTCCCATTTTATTTTTATAAATTAACTAATGTATATATATATATATATATATGTGAGAGTAATTTCACTAATATGTCTTTTTTGTTTCTTTTTTATAACCATCAAAATGGAAGAATTAATGCCGTCAAGAGTTCGTTGCCAAACTAGAAAGTGAATCGTCTACACATTACCTTATATTACGTATTAATAATAACATTATCTTATTATATAGTCTAATAAAATTATTAAATTTCAAATTGTGTCATTTTTCATAAAAAAAATTATAAAGTCACTAGAACCTTCTAGAAATTTTAATATTATATCTGATCCACATCTGCTAAAATAAATTTTAGTCAGAGCTACTATATGAATGAGAATAACATAAATTAACATGTATACATAATATATTTGAAGCACTTTAAATAAATATTAAAAAAACCACACATTTCTACATTCGAAGTACCTGTTATGAAAGATAACCGATAAGAATATCTCTCCGTATCAACCAAAACGGAAATCGAACTTGAGACCGCAATGATTGCGACATCAGTACCAGAATTATCTGGTTTTGTTTATAAAATCTCTGCGCAAGGTTAATTTAATTTACAAAACATAACTCTAACTACTCCCGAATAAGAATTCTTGAAGAATATATTGATATAGGTACATTATTTAGAGAAAATGAATATTTATATTTCTTAGTCTTTTAAATTGATAAATATGAAGTATGAAATATTTTAATCTTTAACATATATTAAAATATTGATAAAATATTATCTTTAACAACACGGAATTCTCCTGAAAATTTCAATATTAATTCGCGGAAATGTTTTTTAAAAAAAGAATTAGAAAATAGGTTACATATCAAGGAAAAGGCGCTACAAACCATTCATCCTAAAAATTAAACACATAAATCTTTCTCTGTGGAACAACGTATCGATTGGTACATCCGGCTTTTGCTTTTAGCATATCTCTTATAATGGGTAATAATAATTATGGCTTCGATCAGGCGAGAGTCCGCTTTCACGAGATATTTTGGCAGTTGCTACTTTCACTTAAGAGGCGACGGGCACAAGGTATGCGCGCGTGTCGATAACGTCACTTTATTACAACCCTTTTGCATATTTGTCTATGGTCGTTTTGTATTTTTAATTTTCTTTACGCGGGATATCGATAAGGAAGAGTGAGGAGCAATACTGGCACTCAGTTCTTTTTTTGAATTTACTTGTGAAATATTTCTTATTAGCAATAAGGCAGTCATTTACATTTAATTATATGCTGTTTGTCACGAACTTTTCATATTTGTTGATATTTTATCACATTTTGATTTTATAAATTAACGGTTCGAGAATATTTTGCCTTGGCGACAGGTGTGTTTTTGTATTCATATATAGCTATGACTGTGTATCGTAACGTTATTTAAATTAGCTATAATATATAGCTCAAAGTTATCCGCTATCGCTTGTCGTTCGTTCTCTCCGAAAAGACTCACGCGTCGCAACGTAATCTTGCGTAATGCGTCTGCGCAGCCAGTATGTTGATTAATGCCGTGCCTTTTATTTGTGCGTTGTAACTTTTTCTATTCTACCACAACGCCTTCTTGGTTGGTCAACTGCACTACCTTATAAGTTTTTCCATTTAATTTTTTTTTTTAATTAAATAAATGGCTTCGTTCGCGTTCTGCACTAAAATGTATATAAAGTTCCATAAAGTATTGATTTTGATTAAAAACTGTAGAGTATGTTTCTGTTTTTAAAAATGGTAGTGATTTTTGAAAACAGAAACAGACGCTTTCAGTTAGCGGAGTTCGTGTACGAATTTTAAGTGTCTCACTTAATCAAGTTTTTTTTTGTGCCAAATTTCTTTTAAAGGTAATTTATTTTTAAATTCCAGGGAGATCAAAATAAATAAAAGTATTTTAAAATACTTTTTGGAATTAGCAATTACAACGATGAATATTTTGGTAGTAATCAAACGAAATTTTAATTAATTTACTTTTAAATGGTAATCTTTTCGACTCAAGTATTGGCAATACTTTTATTCTTTTTAAATGTCACTTAAGAAATACCTCTCACTTTTTATCATCAATATGGTTTTATACTGTACATAAATATGTAATTTAAATAATCAATCTGTCTTTCTATAAGTAAATTTTTATTGTGTAAGCTCAAATTGATATTGTACAAGCAAATCAGTAGCATTTGCTTAGAATGCAGAGTACGTTTCTCTTACGCATTGTACTCGTAAAATGATTGTTTTATTAGCTAAAGTCGACTGCAAATGGTACATAAAATTTTTAAGTTAATACATTCCTATACCACATTCTTAATCTACGTATTTTATCCACATATAATATAATATTTCTCTATGCTTTTACTTTACGAGTCATGTCTCATATATTATTATATCAAAACCAATTCAAGAAATTGTTCGTTATTATGTTATATTTCAACATGATTTAATCTATTACTTTTATCTAAATTACGTTTATATTAACAATTAAAAATATAATGAAAAATATATTCATATAAAAATTAGTTTTTTTTTCATAATCCATTGAATATTATCTGTAAAGATATCTGTATTAATATCTTTATTGTAAACAGAATAATCGGCCATTGCTCTACTTTTGTTATCTATTCCAAACATCAAAAGAGTTCAGTTCAAAAACTATCGATTCTAAATGCAAAAAAGAAACAATCGATCAGGCCACTTTCGAATCGCACAACTCAATTTAAAACCAAATCGATAGACAAGTACGTTTCGCATTACAACACTCGCTACAAAAGAGTATTTAACAAAGAGTATATACGTTCCACAGAGTAACAGAACATCAAAGTGAATGACATAATAGTGCTCCCCTATAGTTATATGCAGCCAGCCATACACATAACACGGCAAGAAAAGTAGTGTTTTAGTTGGGATACCTCACTGGCCACGCGGGATCGATTTCGAGCATGCGCACAACATGGCAATACTTCCGCCCCCCCACCCTGAAGCTGAAACCCCGCACTGCAACTGCACTTCAGTGCATACGAGAACGCCATAAAGAAAAAAACTAAGAAAAAAACAACTAAACGCAATTATAAAATTCGAGTTCCAGTCTTCGGTTGTTCCAAATTCAAATAATGTTGGGCGCGTGTGTTACCGAACCTCCTTTGTATTGAAACTGGCCAGCGAGTGGACGTGGAAAATCGACGATTAACGAACTATGAAGAGGAAAAAACGAATAAGGAGAACGTACGAAAACCGGAGCAATCACAGATTACACACAAAATATTTTGTATGAAGATATCGCAGTGACAATATATCGATAGATAAGTTTAATACGTTTTCCGAGAGCATTTAATCACAGTTTATCAATTTTACACCGTCATATATAACCACAAACAGGATAGTTTTTATTCTATAACAATAATTAAAATATCTCACAAATATATAATAATTAGCGTAATCACAATGTATAACTTCCCAAGCAAATAAACCCAACCTTACGAACGAAATTTTAGACTGATCTTTAAATCCGAATAAAGTAGCCGAATACAAATTATAGCGTATTTACATTAGTTGAAGATTTGAGAAAGTTTATATTTAATTGTAGAATTTAAAAATAAAAAAGTATTTATAAATCGAATGCAATATTTAAAAAAAGAACATACACAAATTTAAAACCGGGGATCAGTGAGTAGCCTTAAGAAGTTTTTGTACTACGATCGAACAATCTTGAAGTTTGAACTTATTAATTTCTTTTTAGTGTTTAATAATGGTTGAGTGCTTATTAAGTGTGTGAGGAAATTGTTATGGATTATTTGTGACAGTGCTCGGTCCCTAGTGGGCCCACAATGTTGAACATGTTTGATATGTGGAACTCTGTCAGTACGAAGTTGGAGGCCCAGAGCAATGTGCAGCAGACACAACAGCCACACACCTCAGGTGGGAGCATTAAAGGTAATTTCCAGTTAATTGCGGCTTCAGTGCGGTAACTAAGCGAATTTGATTATTTTCGGACAAAATTACTTATAAAAAAATCTCTCAACCTTTTTGCTAGTTAAGAATATACTGTTGTGCAAACAGGGGAGGCTATTTGATTTTTGAAATATGAACAGGAAAAATATCAAAATACGTCAAAAAACGGCTCGCGATCTCTGTTTTAGAGAAAAGATAGGAACTTGTCTAGAAAGATGTGTAATAAATTACTAGGTGGAAGCAGTCGCTAAGCATAAAGCTTCCCTAGCACAAAAAAAATCATTAATGTTTAGTAAATATTAAAATTTCATAAAAATGAAAACTTTCAAAAAGCGCGCGTCTTTTATTTCAATGGGAAATCCCATAGAGCCAATGTTTTTTGATCAAAACTTTTTTATTTTTGCGAATTTAAAAATTTCCTTATGATCTAGTCCTAAACCTATTGGTTCTCCTAAATCGGCTAAGAACTCATAGAGTTGGCGTCACATACATTTCGTCATTGAAGCTGATCCATGGGAGCTTCGCTCCAATTAGTACGGCCATCAGTTAGGTTCGAGTCATTTTGACGTAAATTCTTACGGATGCTGTGTTTAGATTAACTCTGTATGAATTAACCTAAATCTCATTGATTTAAAAACGTTTAAAAGACTACTTCACGGACAATTAGCCTGAAATCATTGGCCTTTCTATGTGATTCGCTAATATTCCGATTGTTAAAGAATTTTAATAGCATTATACTTTAGAAATTAAATGTAAATTAATTTTTTACCGTTTAAAATATACTTTCCTCTACATTGTGTTCAAAATCGTAATTTATAAGCTTCACTCGGTGATTCATTGCGCGCGAAGTTGAACTCTCTTTTCCAAGAAATAGTAGAAAAAACTGAACGTTAAAAGGTTTCACAAAACTTAATCAAATTGGTGAGTGGCTGGCTTGAAAACACAATTCGATATTCAAAACAGGCGGCCATCTTTTTTTTCTCTTTTAAAGTATCAAGTTCGCTTAGTTGTCATGTGTTAATATAAAGCTTGCATAACTTAAAATTGCAGCTTATTAATTATAAATAGCAACATATTTGTTTTTTTCTTATGGTTTCTCTCGTGGTTTTGTTTATTCAAAGAATTAAAAAGTATTAAATGTCACTAAAAGAAACATACCTAATTCTTCCATCCATATCTAATGTCGATGGCGTGAGATATAGTGTTTAAAAACCGTGTTGAGCCTACCGAAATTGGCGTGAACGAAATTATGCGAAATCTCTAGAAAGTGCCAGAAAACACTTCTTTTTCCGGTGTATTAATACATACATAATTGTTTCTCATTTCGTTTGATGGTTACGCAACTGAAAGTTGCATGCGTTTAAGAAAGTAGCCAATTAAAATTCGGTAACCGCGGTCCCTGTCATTGTATTACACTATCTCTTTCTTAATGACGCAAGAATATCAGCAATAATGATATTTATAAAGATTTTACACTTCTATAACCAAATGTCAAATTGTAGATTCGTCTTTTTCGTAATTTGTACTTTACGTACTTTCACGGTGCTCAAAAAGAACGCGTTCGAAATTTAAAATAATAAAGGACACTCGGTCCAGCGTTTTGCAGTTACAAGAAAGCACCGCTACGAAATCTGGTTTCTTTTTAAAGACACGTTCGGTTGCGTAACGTAATAACTTGGAATAACAGAACGGGTTCTATAGCTATTTATTATCTGTTTTATTATACGTGTGTGAATGGAACTGGACCAGTCCTTTGCCCCTTCTCTGAATTTTAAAAAATATATTCGCGAACTTTTGCGTGGATTTAAATTTGGAAGAGTCGCGGCCATTATTGTATTTTTGTTAAGAGAATAAACTATTGTTATACCGGTTATGTGTGAAATTTCCATCAAAATGAATCATAGAGATATCTGATTCATTTATGTTTATTAATTTATAATATAAAATAAGTGATTTTCTTAAATCTTTTATCTACTCTGATACTATAATACAAAGATTCTAAAACTGAAAACAAAATGCTTATGACAAACATTACGTACAGGCCAAAAATAATAAAAAAAAAAGTTTAATTACGATACAGGTCTTGTATGGACACCTGTATCATAATATAACTTTTTAATCATAACGATACACCTATACAACCTCCAGCTGGACCAAGGAGGTTGAACCTCTACTTTAAAAAGGTTTCAATGAACGAGTCCGCGACGACGCAACACGCATTCACAATCGATGTTTGCACCTTGGCGCCAACATTTGACATTTAAAAAATCTTTTCAATATTTAAACAAAGTTTGGTTTTGTTTGCAACATTGTTTTACGTAATATAGTATGAGAGTAGATAAAGTAGTGTATGACACTGTACATAAATTGGTCTTATAACACTCGTGTGATACTATAAAAAAACTCGCCTACGGCTCTTTTTTTTAATTCACACTCATGTTATAAGAACCCTTATTATGCAACAGTATCATAAACTACTATTATTGGTGATATTTTTTTAATATCTTTATATACTTTCTTAGAATCGATGCTAATTATAATTAGCTATAAAAAAATAAAGAGTTTTGATACGCACTATTAAGAAATAGCTATTTCTACTTGCTATACTTGACTTGAAAATTGTTAGCCAATGTAACTCGAAATACGTGTTATTAAGTAGTAACATCGTAAAAACTACACTTAAATATACTATAGAAGTTGAGGTTTTCATGCTCTGAATCATAAAAAGTTTTTGTAAGAATATTTAATTTGGAGGAATATTTAATCGATATGATTTTAGGGTCCATGGATTGCTGATGACCGAATCAAATAAAATAAATAAAAATATGATGGTATATCTTAAATACACACCAATTAGCCTAGCCCAAAGTTAGCACTTTATGGCTTGTGTTATGGATACTACGGTAACGGATAGACATACATACATATATGATACATAGATATGTAATATACATAGAAATATATATATTCCCTGAATCAGGTACTAATGCTCGTATTTATCTCACAAACATCTGCCCTTTCCGGAACTCGAACCCAGGACCTTTGGATGAAAGGCAGAATCGCTACAATTGCAACAAACGGTCGTCTGTTACATTTTGTTTTTTCGAGGTCAATGAATTTAAACCATTTCTACCAGAAAACTGAAGCACTTAATTACGCGATACTGTTTTATTTGATACTAGCGGCCCATCCCGGCTTCGCACGGGTGGACAAAATTCTTTAATTTTTTTTTATAGCATTAAATATAGCCTATGTTACTCAACGTGAATGTAGCTTTCCAATGGTGAAAGAATTTTTGAAATCGGCTTAGTTGTTTTTGAGTTTATTCATTGCAAACATACAAAAATACAAATCTTTACTCTTTATAATATTAGTGTACATATTCGAGTATAAATGCCGTGTAGTGTCTGATGAAGAAGAAAAATACCCACCATTCTCTCTTAAGGCGACTATTGACATTGGATTGAATCACCATACACGTATTATTATTGACTTTTTGAGAAAAACAAAATTTGAGGGGCAATTTATCGATAAAAAATTCCATATTTCACACCATTAAAGGCTCCGACACTGGTGACGGGACACATTGTATAATCACAACTTTTCTCCGTAGGGGAAGGCAGAGAGAGAGAGAGAGTCACTTTCTAAGATCCTGACATACATCTCTCGCTTCTTCATCTCTCATCAAACCTTTCATGCCAGCTAATCAGTTTAGGGTGCTTATGATCTGGCGTTTTCTCAGGACATCTCCTATTGGCTCCTGACAGTTCGCTGTTCTATTTTTACCGACTTGCCTTGCACATTTGCCTTATAAACTTGTCAATCTTCCTTCGTCCATCCTCTCTAAATGTCCAAACCATAGCATCCAATTTTGTTCCATAGAATAGATAAATTTATGATTACGCGTCACTGTTTTGTTAAAATGAAACCTATCCTATGTGGGAATAAATCCACCAAAAAAAGTCATCAAAATAGGTTGAGTAGTTTCGGAATTCATCGCGGTCAAACACTGTAACAGGGATTTTGGAGCGGAGCGAGCGAAGCTCCCATGGATCAGCTTCAATGGCGCAATGTCTGTTACGCCATAACTTCCCGAGTTCTTAACCGATTTTTTTTTTGTGTGGAATCGAATCAACAGGTTTAGGGCCAGATTGTTACGGAGCCCGAATTTTGAAATTCGCAAAAATTCCCACCGAAAAAAAGTTTTTTTTTCTTTTTTTGGATATAACGCTCCGCTCCAATATATGATGCCAGCGTAGCTTTATGCTTAGCGACTGCATCGCCTAGTAATAGTTTATATTATATAAGATATTATAATATTGTTTGGAAAATTTTTGAAAATATTTAATTTCCATTTTGTTTCATGGCAGTAAACTACGGTGAAAAGCTAATATGTAGTTTTATCGAAGAAATAGAGACTTGTCTTATTATGTCCAATGATGTCATTTTTCATAGAACAAATATGAATTATCGTCCACACCTTTTCATAACAATTTAAATTATAATTAAAATATTTGTAAAGAAAATGTTCAAAATTGACCTCAATAGTCGCCAATAAATATGGAGTGTTGCAAGTTGATGCTGTGTCAACGGAATTGGAATTATATGCGTATTGTAATATGAGACATATTGCGCACTCGCTAAGCACGTTTTGTGTATTGAAAGTAATTATTGAATGTTATTTCGTTTTTATTAGCTTTAAAGGTTGACTTAAAGAAATAATTATTATGATAATAATTCTTACTTTCACACCCAAAGCCCAAAGTAAGCAATTGTGTTATGGATATCAGGAAAACGGATATACACACAAATATGATAAACATACACACACACATCTATATATTTCGACGACCGTTTGGTGCAATGTTAGCGATCCTGCCTTTCGCACCGACGGTCCTGGGTTCGAATCCCGAAAGGGGCAGATGTTTGTGTGATGAATACGTGCATTTGTACCTGAGTCATGGGTATGTATATATATTTCTATTAGTATTACTTATTTATGATATATGTATGTCTATCCATTACCCACACACACGTCGACCGTTTGGTGCAACGGTAGCGATCCTGCCTTTCGCACCGGGTTCGAATTCCAGAAGGGGCAGATGTTTGTGTGATAAATACGAACATTTGTTTGCATATATTTGTTTACATATATTTCTATTAGTATTAATTATTTATGATATATGTATGTCTATCCGTTACCCTAGTATCCATAACACAAGCCTTATGGTGCTAACTTTGGGCTGGGCTAATTAGTGCGAGTGTAAGAAATTTTATTATTATTATCGTTTCTAAGGATAATGGTAGCTTGATGGCGCAGTGATCAATGCATTTGACTTATAAATGAGCAACTTCACTAGGTTTGAGGTCGTTTTAGATAGGATATGTGACAATTTGCAAGGTTCCCTTCCTTGAAAGGAAAAAACGGAACCCTTATAGGGTCACTTTTTCTCAGGAACGCCTGGACTTATCAAGCTGAAATTTATATCAAATACTCAGGACTACTGTCTCTTGGTGCTGTGAAAAAATCAAACTTCTAAGTCAACGCAATGAAAAGATACAGCCGTTTATGTCATAAAATTCCGCAAATTTTCGACACTCGCAAGGAATTCCAAACCTACAGGGTACTTTCCGTGAACTTAGTATCTTGAAATTTGTTACGAAGCACCGTCTTAAAGCACAGATAAAGGAAAAATTGCAAAAACCGTAAATTTTTAGTTACATCATATAATAAAAATATTTTACGGAACCCTCGGTGCGCGAGTCCGACTCGCACTTGGCCGGTGTTTTTATATTAAAAACTGCTCTGAGGGCCAGTTTTAGTTTTTGGTCTCAGCTATTAGTGGCCAATTATTGTTTCGCCTATTCCCATTAATAATATCTACCGTGGAATGTAAAAATAGGAAAAATATACTATAATTTAAAATAACGATCATAGTTACGAGAAAAATTGTAAAGTTCAAAGAGAAGAAGCAAAAATCAATTGTATTAGATCCAAGTAAAACAATATAGGGAGAAAAAGAAAAGCAACAAAGAAAAAAGAGTATAATTAGTCATAAAAAAAACCGGCCAAGTGCGAGTCGGACTCGCGCACCGAGGGTTCCGTAAAATATTTTTATTATATGATGTAACTAAAAATTTACGGTTTTTGCAATTTTTCCTTTATCTGTGCTTTAAGACGTAGCTTTGTACCAAATTTCAAGATTCTGAGTTCACGGGAAGTACCATGTAGGTTTTGATTCCCTTGCGAGTGTCGAAATTTTGCGGCATAAACGGCTGTATCTTTTGATTGCGTTGGCTTAGAAGTTTGAGTATTTCACAGCTCCAAGGGACAGTAGACCTGAGTATTTGATATAAATTTCAGCTTGATAAGTCCACGTGTTCCTGAGAAAAAGGGTCTTGACGGACGGACGGACAACAAAGTGATCCTATAAGGGTTCCGTTTTTTCCTTTCGAGGAACGGAACCCTAAAAAGCGGGGCAAAGTACCCAGTAAAATAAGAAATTAAAAAATAATATATCGGGGAGTGCCTTTAAAAAAATCATTCCGCATTGAGCCCGCGGAGTGGGTTATTGGCTCAGTCTTTTTACAATTAGTTCTATTCGATATTAATAACAAGATTTCTATAAGATATAAAATACGTGTGTAAAAAACAACAACTTAATCGATTGTTGAATATTTGTAAAAATATTACTTTCGATGTTGAAGGTAGTTAGCGTTCAACATTGGTGGAACGATACTAGCTCATAGTAG
Source organism: Calamotropha paludella (assembly GCA_927399485.1). NCBI lineage: Eukaryota > Metazoa > Arthropoda > Insecta > Lepidoptera > Crambidae > Calamotropha > Calamotropha paludella. Next base: position 6,102,724 of record OV656830.1, on the reverse strand, counting down.
AAGTTGAAATACGTTTGTAAAATTCGACACGTTTGCCAGCGTCTCGGTAGCTCAGCGGTCAGAGCAGTCGCCCGGATAGCGAAAGGTCGTGGGTTCGAATCCCATCTGAGGGTTCGGAGGCGTGGTTGTTTTTTACACACGTATTTTATATCTTATAGAAATATTGCATTGTGAATGCAAAAAATTTAATTAAAAACTTAATAACAAGATTCCATTAAAAAAAACTTTTAAAGAACAAGCTATTATTATTGCTTGTTAAAGAACTAAATAGTTAAAAAAACTAATCAAACGAGTCGAAACTAGATGAGTCGTTTTATTGCGGAGTTCCTATGGCCACCTTCCATTTCCAGCATCAGATCAGCTCCATGTCATCGTAATATTGCATTGTCACGCAATATAATTATGCATACAAAATTTTAATGGTAAACAGGGAAGTTGGTCAGATTTAACTTGAAAGATTTCATTACAGACACCGGGACAGGTGAAAGTAAATAAAAGCTTGTATTAATAAATATTTTACATAGCATTTAAGGATACAGTTCCATTTTTTTTCTTTATTTGTGGCTTGCACGATTTGTGCATTTAGCCAGTGTCAAGTGAGTATAATTGCCAGTTCTTGAGTAATTTCCTAGGTTTCAGTAAAGGAGTGGGGTTTTACTGAAACCTCCTCGTGGCAATCTTGAGAGAGCGCGAAAAGACACCTTCCACTGTTTTGTTTCACTTGCCAACACTCATGCATATTCAGAAATACTCAGTGGTTAATAACCCACCATTATTACACACTAATATCAACCACAACACAAAGTTTAACAAGAAAACCAAAACCATTGAAGTGACGCTTCGCGCTCCCGCCAAAAAGCCTATACAGTTCCATAGAGTGATCTGGAGTCTAAACTAGGGAAGATCCTGTATTTCAGGACTCCAGGTGTTCCTCCTCCCTATCATCATACATTTATATAAATTTTCTCTTTTATAATAAAGCTTGATGTTGTATTACACACATATATTTTGAAGTACATAAATAATATATTTGAAATTAATAAAAAATGCATATTTATTATATATATAGATTTACTTAAACAAAAAATACACTTATCTCGTAAGTAATGGTAGAATTGTATTATTTCCTATTTAGTTTCTTTATTTATGTATATACAAAAACATTCATTCAAATCGGTCCAGCTGTTTAGGAGGAGTTCGGTGACATACACACGTACAGTAGAATTATATGTATATAAAGATGACCCGGCCACGCGTTGCTGTGCCGACTGCAGCGCCATCTGCCGGGCTGATTTGTGAATCTAAACCATCCAGGTCGCCACCCATACGCATACAAAAAAAACATTCAATTCGGTACAGCCGTTTGGGAGGAGTTCGTTGACATATACACGTACAGTAGAATTATAGAAGATATATTTTAGTTAACAAATAAATTTTCGTTAGATTAGAACTTTAACAGACCTAAACACATTCTAGAACCGTAATTTAATCAATAACCAAATGTGGGTTATCGATAAATAGTATATAATCGATACGACCTTAGGTAACACATGAAAAGTACCAGGATAACATAAGCATGTGACAGGCGAACTCTAGGCTCGGTTAGTACGAGTACTAAACTGCGCAAGAAAAAGTTGAATGGCCAAGACCCATATACTGCGCCGCTCGCGTACGAAACGTTTTGATACTTTTGCGTTGACAAAATCTATGTTCGGTAGTCGAAATTTTTTTTTGTTATTTTTTTCTTTTTAAATTGCGCCAAATTAATTGACTGTTTAAGCCAAATCGATATCTTAGCATTATTTAATGCTACAAACTTAACTTTTTAACGTAACGTAAAACAATTACTTAAGTCATCTATGAATATAGTTCCTGAGGTTCAAATAATATTTGACTTTAATACTCCTACAATAAGTTCTTAATTTAAAAACTTAAGCTTGCTAATATTTGAAATGTAGCACTTTTTAACGTATACCAAAAATGCGTTTCGTTTTCTCAATTACAACAATTATTTAATCATCTGTGAATATGACTCGTCTTAGGTAATATTTGACTTAAATACTGTGATAATTACTTCTGAATTTAAAATTGTTATTCCTTATATTTGAAAACCTTTATTCAGCCTCCTAAAAACGTGTTGCAACATCAGGTTTAAATAAATTAAAATATGGAGTAAACGCTAAAGTAAGAATTCTTCAAGTCTAATCTAATATTTTGATTTTCAGAATACATGTTAACATTTTGGAAGAACTGCTATACAGCATAGCTAGTGAATACTCACTAGCTCTATATAAGGTTCGCGTTGATAAGTAATATTGCCCAGAGTAAATTTGCACTACAAACTACAACAACTACAACTTTAAACTACTTATTTTTAAGTGCATTTGAATAAAGTTATTTTCATTTTTCATTTTCATTTTCATTTTGAACAACCATTGCAGGTGTTCTCAGAATAGAAACTCTGCATATCAGATTGCTAACAGGAAGATTTTATCTTATTTTATTAAAGTTTTTAATTATTTTTTGCTAGTAGGTAAATTACTCGAAATACTGACATGGTGTTTTATAGGTATTGAAGTTATTAATATCATCAAATTTTCTTTCTTTCTATAAATCCAACCCTATTGAGATTTTAATAATCAAAAAGGAAAAAAAAAAATGTAAATAATTTTTATCAATAAAAAATGTATAAATTCCGGATGACTAAGCATTTGTACTGACAACAGCATATTAATTTACCACAAAATATCAAAACTTCTCAACTTAAAAGGAACTCTACACGATGGAGTTTAAGTTGAACATCCAAGGAGGTTTGATGTTATTTGATATGTTGATGTGATATTGTTCTATGTATTTTGATAGATTAGATAATCATAAAATACATAAAAACAATAATAAATCAGAAACATATTTATGCTTACAATACAAGCAAAACCATTACCAGTATTTTTTTCATAGTTAGTGCAGTAGCCAGAATCTCTATTATTGTATTAAATATTCGTAAAAATACACTTAAACGTTAAATTATTATTAATCAAGGTGTATATATAAAAGATAAATGTATTAATATCAAGAGGGTTTCTTTTATACATAATTTGTATATTATAATTAAAATAAGACAGGATTATTTAAAATATAAATGATTATGCAATCTTCGATTAATCTTTAAAGTAGCAAAGTACTTTGTTTGTATTTTTATTGAACTTCATAATAATTAACTAAGCAACGGCAAAAAGATGTCAAAAAACCTTGAAAATTAAATTTTTATAATTTGTTGAGCCTTAGATTCAGGTACTTATGTAACATATTGTTTATTTGGCAAACATTAAGATTATTTTAAAATTACAAAAGAATAGATATCGCATTTATGTCTCTACATGCCCTTTACCATATACAATGTTTATTACTATTACATAAAATGAAAAAAAAAAACTTAAGACAGGTGATTGTTATTTTTTAAAATTTAAAGTTCATTGCACAACAAACCTTTACTGAAAATATCACCTTCTTGTATAATTTCCCATTTTATATTTTATCCTTCGGATGTAGTAATATAGCTATTAAACGAAAATTATGGTTTTGACTTTTTTTTAATTACATACTAATAAATGGAAACGTAGCACTGCATGAAGCAGCAGCATAATATTATTTTTTAATTGATTATGTACGGTAATTATGTATTATTACTTTTAATTACATAATTTATGTTAAACCTGATGAGTTTGTTGCATCCTGGTCTTCTTATCAGCAAAAGAACTTTTTGAGCGGGTAGTAGGTTAAATAGGTTTTAACTTAGAGTAGTAAAACTTATTTTAAGTTAATTTGATTCAAAAAATATTTTTATTAATTTAAACCAATCGTACTTTAGTCAAGTATAAAGTAATCATTTATGCAGTGCTTCCATTATACTGGAGGGAGACTCTGTACCAGGGTCGTCTGCTTAGGTACCTCCGTCTTACCTATTTCTGCCGCAAAGCAGCAGTGCTTGCATTGCTGTGTTCCAGTTTGAAGGGTAAGATATGGCAGTGAAATTACTGGGTACAGTGACTTTACATCTTGTGTCACAAGTTGGCAACGTACACTGTGGTTCTTGTGGGGTTGCAGTTTTGCTGCGAATCTCACAAGAGCAACATGTATTATAGGTGACTGTTACCACTTACCATCAGGTGGGCAGTTTGCTTGTTTGCCAACTTTCTGCAATAAAAAAAATAAAAAAATGGCTTTTGAAACTAAATTTCAGATAGAAGTAACCGAAAGGGCTGACCAGCTCAGCTCGTGTTAGCTACAAAGCTGAATTTCAGCTGGACCCGTTAAGAAGATTATAACAAACCAAAAACGATTGCAACTGTTCAGTATCGATTAATTTAAGTAGGTCTTTATATATGCAGGGATTTTGGCTGAAGCACCAAGGGCTAAAGATTTAGGGGAGATTCCAGTCATTTACAATAAGCTATGGTTCTTGCTATTCTCGGCGTAATGTCCATTTAAGGATTTCACCGTCCCAAACCTTATGATCAGTCATCTGTGTCCAATAGCACATAATAGAAAAGCAAAAAGCTAAATAATTTTTTTTTTCAATCTGTGAATGATTTTTTCAAATAGATTCAGTTGTCTGTAGGTTAAAAGGATGATTTTTTAAATGTTCCGCAATAGTGATTTACGACGTCACTATTGCTTTAAGTCAATGAAATGCAATGTTATTGTTTTGTCAATTATTAAATATCTTAATACTATTTGTTTAATTTATATTAATTGTGCGTTTTTAACTCAGTGGAAATCCTATATGGATTCGACCCATAGCAGGGAGGGGATTAGTTGGACTCCCTCTGCGATTGCGTAATGACCCTATTCTGAGGTATATCCAAAAGCTAAACTACAGGGGTATGGTCGGATATATACAGGACATCCCTTCTAATACCAATTGGCATGACCTAAAGTAAGCAATTTGTGGCTTGTGTTATGGATACTAGGGTTACGGATGTATGTATATTTTTTTAGGAAATTATCATCATCAATGCATCGTGTCTACGCCTAATAAAATAAAATAAATGTAAACTGCAAAAGCACAAAGTGAAGTTAGTTTAATATGTAAGTTTTGTCCTAAATATATGTAAGTAAAAACCAAAATATGGGCGAAGAAAAAACATGCTGTAATTTAATTTTGTCAAAAAATTGTCATTAGTAAAAATAAAGTAAAAAATATTTAAACAAAAATATTACAAGAATAAAGAAATAATTTGCGCATTTTTACGGAGTTTAGAATAATTTCAATTTTATTAAAAATATATTACTAAAAGATAAAAATAGTTTGATATTAAACGTTAAAGTATCAAATAAATAAGCCGCGGTTGCATTTTATATGTGTACGTGCATGTGTGGTGTATGCGCTCCTAGAGATATGATAATGTTGGCCTAGGCTCTATTTCGTGCTGCGTTCGAACAGATTTTACTTAGTCAAGTCTTAAATGTTATCGAAAAATGGTTCTTATCAGTTAATATGGTAACATAGGCATTCGTTGTTCCGAACACTGGTTATAATTATGTAAAATAAGTAAAACTCTTTGGAACAATATAATATACTAGCTTATACCTGGGCTTCGCCCGCAATTTTTTTTTTCAATAAAAAGTATCCTATGTTACTTCTAATACCTCCACGAACATATGTAGGAAGTTTTATGATGATCGGTTTAGTAGTTTTTGCGTGAAAGCATAACAAACAAACTTACATTCACATTTATAATATTAATAGGGATTGATGGGAAAAAAGATCTAAATGTAAAGGAGATTGGTTTCTGTACATTCGATATTTGAATGAATCCGGATTTGCTAATCAATTGTCATCCTACGCCCTACAATTCTAAGATTTGTTTTTAAAAAGGATTCGTTTATTAAAAAATAAATCACACTGCTGCCTATAAGTATACTTACCAAAGATACTCAGCTCTACACGTTCGATATTTGAATGTATTCGCGCCAACGCGATAGTCATTTGTCCGCAAAGTCGATTTTATATTATTATTTTGTATACCGATGTCTTTTATATTTTTTATTTCAGACCAGTAAAATGAAAACCTTTTTGGAATAGTATTCGTTTTATTTAAACCAGCTTCTACAGAAGTTTATTCTCTTGATTAGATTTAGTTACCTATATATGTATATAACAATCATTTATAGTATGTTAATCTCGCTATTACTCGAAAAGTAGCAGATGGCTTGCAACAAATTTTTGGTAAGTTGTTATGTATGATGAGCCAGAGAAAAGCTAAGGAAAAAGAGTGTTGCTAGTATCGTATAAATGTCAAAAAGATCAAACATATATTCTGAACCGTGTTTTTAGTTTGTGACATCACAAACAATAAAACCTCTTAGATTACACAATACGAGAGTATTATTTGATTTCTCTCTGATTGTTTCAAAAAATGCTGTGCCCTCTTTTAAAACTCAAGCTAATGCCTCTAATAACCAATTAGAATTACGTAAAAACTTAAATCGTGAAGGTTAACTCTATGATAAAGCCTCCGACATTGGGTGACTTAAGTTTGTGGCACACCTTTCAAGTAAAATATCGATGTGAACGCAGCATCGTCGTCAGTAGCTATGCGTGTGCACGCGTCGATGACGTCATTAGCTATTATGTATTGAAATTGGCGGTAGGGAGAGGACATTGTCGCATGTACTTGGTGTATATATGCAACACCTGTCACTATTATGTACAATTATAGAATTTAAAAATAAAACCCATACGTTATGTACCTACGCATTTGAAAATGGAATTTGAAAAACGAAAGTGACTTCACGATATGCGACCTTATTAGTCGTTTGAAACTGTTTTCTTTTTACTTTTGATTTAAGAACGTTATTTTTTTTCTTTTTATAAGCCTTATTTTACATATCAACCATCTATGGTACTATTGGGAATGAAATAGACTTTAATGTGTTCCAAATCAAGCTACGTTATGGTCGTCCATCTTATAATTGGTGTTTGGAAAAGAGGCTTAATAATTGACATCGAAGTAAACAAACCGTCGGATTGTCAATATAAATTAACCTTATTACAATTTCCACCGATTTTCCCTCTCAAGGACTAGATACTGACCCGGTTTCGCGTATCAACGTGGCGAAAAAAAAAACGAAACAATCATTTTATCACCTTGAAGGGTGCATTGCGAAAATTAAAAAGCGACTCTTGCAAAACGGCGGAAGGTTGAATTTCACTTTTGGTAATGGAAACTTATTGTGTTGACAAACGGACAGTACGAACGTTCATTGTGTTTATTAGTTTGTTAGCCCTTTTGCAATAAACATTGATTGTTCCGTCTCTGTCGTGTATGTGGGTTTAAAATGAGATCAAAGCAATATTGCAAGTGTTAAAAAAAAAGTAAAGCAAATCTTATTCTAAAAAAGGAACACTTCTGCCAAAACCAAATTGAATGGTACCTTTGGCTCACTTATTCTTTAGAATATATAAAAGGCAAAACGCACTGCTACTATTTACATGGATATTACATCATATATGTAGTCAAAATAACATTTATATCTATCGTCTTATAAACTGCTGTTTGGTGCTTGTCGTCAGCTAACATGTAGGTTCCGGTGTTGCCATTTTGGGATATATAAACTAGTTATAATCAATACAATATTGAAAAGTTCCTATTTACAATAACCAAATTATAATTTATAAGATATAAAATACGTGTGTAAAAAACAACTACGCCACCGAGCCCTCAGGTAGGATTCGAACCCACGACTTACACTTTTTACTTTTTACACACGTATTTTATATCTTAGGCGGTTCACACACTAGAGATGCGTCCCGCCGCGGTGCGCGTTCCGACAGAAAAACGCGCCCCCGCGCGGAGGCGCAGATCTGCCTAACTTAGCGGTTAATCTGCTTCCCCGCGCAGATTTTCAATACAAGTTGACCCTACTTCTTCACGCCCCGCGCTTCCGCGCAGATTCTGCGTTCCCGCGTCGGCAGTGTGTTGTCATAGGCGTGTTTTCTATATTAATTGAGATACTTGCATACAACAATAAAATCTGCGGCCACGCGCTACGCGACGGGGCGCGGTGCAGTGTGTTAACCGCCTTATAGAAATATTGCATTGTGAATGCAAAAAATTAAATTAAAAACAAATTATAATTTGTTGTCGTACACTAATTTATCGCCTGGTGTCCGGTAGACCAACTCTCCACACTTAAGGGTGTCTTAAGATGAAACTAATGATACTAGAGGTATCAATAGTTTCATCTTAAGGACCTTTTGGTCTACCTATTTTATAGGTAGCAACATTTTCCGAATAATGGCCATCTCCAACCATGCCGAGCGTGGAAGTTACTGTAAAACCATCCTATTTCCAGGGACGGCTTCGGTCCGACAGTGGATTTCTTTTGTTTAAGATGACGATGAAGATTTATATACGTACTTTTCTATATTGTCTGGCTGTATAGTCCAACTGCTTTGCCTATTGAGATCAAGATTGGAGTAAATGTGGAGCGTACATGCTTGAACAAACGGTGTGGTGTATTTTTATTTATGTTTTATTAGAGTTTAACATAATTGATTTATACACTTTCGCGCCTATTGCAAATGTAAATAAATTTAAATTTTACATATTTTTTTTTATATATAATCCGGACTTTTCGACTTCTATATACCTAGGAGCCGTGCTCACAGGATTTCTAAGGTAATGCTCATCAGTAGCACGTGTTTGACGACCATTGTCTTAGGTATCCTGCGAAGATAAATGCCATCATCATCTTTAAAAACACTGTAAAAACGCACCAAACCTGCCCTCCTGCACTCCGAATTGGTCTGTTATGGACTGCAGGAGTAGACGGAACCAACGGTGGCGTATTCTGATTAACCTTTAAAATTCAATTTTTTTTTTACTTGCATGGGGTGCAAAAACCCATGTTTTATTATTATTTGCCAAACACTTACTTTAGGAGTCACGTTATGATACCCTCCCTGGGTCATAAACTGGGTACGAACTGGGTAGGTTTAAGTTTAGAATAGAATAGGAATAGAATCTATACAAAAAAAAACAAAAGGCCATCGTAACTTTTTTGAATTTCAAAATAATAACTTTTTGTATTATGGCAAAAAACAAAGGATTTTCATATAACTAGCCCTCACATATTAGTATGACAATAAAGACGTATTTTCGGACCCATTCTTGCTCTAGTATCATCGTACTTTTAGAGCTGGTATAGTATAAAATACTTTTCGAACTAAATGTTAATTTCAAACATATAAATATGAAACCTTAGCCTATTTTGCTTAAAGTCAAAACTTGTGATTTACCTAAAGTCACACCATTTTGCAACCTAACGCCATCTTTCGACCGCAATAGGAACGATTCTAATTTTAACTAATAAACAATAAATCTATGACAGCACTAGATAACAATTCTAGTGTTCTATGATAATATTGTGGACTTTGATTGAACATCGTGTAATTTATAACTAAATACGCATTGTTTGATAACTTTCTAATATTAAATGTAGGTACTATTCATGCTGTGACTTAAGTTGTTTAAGTGAAAGTTTATGATTTAAGTCTCCAAATTCATGACGTTCGCGTTTTCTTTTTTATTTATAGCTAAGTAGAAGTTGTTGTGACTTATTCTTTGTATATGATTGGAGCTCCCATGGATCAGCTTCAATGACGAAATGTCTGTTCCGCCATAACTTCCCAAGTTCTTAATCGATTTTAATATTCTTTGTGTCGAATCGAATCAACAGGTTTAGGACCAGATTGTGACGGAGACCGAATTTTGAAATTCGCAAAAATTCCCATCGAAACAAAAAAAAAAGACTTTTTTAGGCATTACGCTCCGCTACAATAGCGTAATGCCTGCTAGCGTAGCTTTATGCTTAGCGACTGCATCGCCTAGTTCTATTCTATCATTGTCTATGTCTATGATTATATTCTTTGTATTTGACAAGTAATTACTGATTTCAATAAATTGATTACTCAAATAAAACTTGCCCAAAATTTTGAATACATTTTACTCATCACAGTTTCAACCTAAAGAAACATTTTTTTTTTGTTTTAATAAATTGAAAAGGTTAGGTTTGAAGTGTTACTATCCAAATTAATTAAAATTTTGCACGAGTTTGATTTCGATGTTATTCATGCAATCTGAATTATTACTTCCAAATATTTATTTCCATTGGTGTTAAGCACTAACTTTCTTTTAGTCTGCATCTTATTTGATTTTATCACAGAATTACAGTTCGGCTTCTTTCGGTTATACTCGGTAGTTGGTTCTTGTCGGTAGTATTCGGTTCTCATCGGTAGTATTCGGTTCTCGTCGGTAGTATTCGCATTCTCAAAGAGTTAGGCTATGAAAAGCATAAAATATATTCGACTTTTAGTTCCACAGAGTCTATAGTTAGTGTTTCAATAAAGAGGCTGGCATATACATATTACCAGTGAGCCTTAAAGAAAGGCGAAATCTTCTTTAGCATCTGTGGTTTTTATTTTTTATTCAGCTTTTTTTTTGAGTTGCTGATCCTTCTGGACACATATCCCGTTACTATTCAGGCAGTCGTAAAACCCTAATACGCTGTCAAGCGGAAGACCAACGGTAGAGCACCATTAGGGTTACCCGAATCACCCTTATGCCCTTATGTGTGTTCCGTTGTCATAATTCTCAAGTTATTTTTGACATATCTTTTTTCATTATTGTTTAATGCAACTTTTTTTTGTTAAATACATAATATCAACAAAAAATTAGCACCTATTGTTTGGATAAAATGGTCAGGATATTTAGGAATTATGGCGTAAAACTGCGATATCCAATGTGCCATGCGTAGAGATTCAAGCAAAACCTCCCATTTTGGTGGTCTTCTGTCCGATTGAAATGGTCACTATATTGATTGTGGAGCTCGCTGGGTTTTCTTGGTGGTTAGCACGTTCAGTCTGTGATGCGGATATTTTCCATCGTGACCAATTTGTTATCTATATTTCTCAGTGCTTCTGAAGGAACGTTAAGTGGTTAATGTCAGTTGCGTTTAAAGGAAGCTTTCCCACCGTAGCATTTTTGTCAGTATTTTTTATTAAGATTTTTGTTTATTACTTTAGGGAAGCCTTATTCTCCCATCTACTTTTATTTTTTGCTGTGGCAATCTTTATTTAAGGCAGCACTTATAATTGTTGCTCTTAGCTCTTAATGTGTACGTCCTTTTTAGTTGTCCAAATAAATAAGACACTTTGAGCCCCAGCAGTGGGCATCAAAAATGATGTTGATATAACTATTATATAATAATCGACAAATTGACCGTCGCAACGTCCAACATTGAATCTAGAGAAAAGCATTTTTCATTTTATTTCACCAAATACCAGATCAGATAAATACATTTTTCGGACGAGAATAAAAATTTTGGCTAATGTTTAACATGAAAAATATCGATGTTACCAAGTATAAGTACCGAACATGGAATAGGTACGTATAGTAGTAGTACAGTAATTTAACAACGTCAAACGAAATAAGCAGCGTCGTCAGTGTTCGCCATCATGTGACTGAGATAGAACGTAAGTGGGTATATTCCCATTTTTCCCCTAATTTTCAATCGAAGCAATTATCAATAGTGGCATTTTTGGTGCAGCCTATTCATAATTTCCAGTAGATTTAAACGTGTCACTAAAACTTCTAAATTCATAAAAAATCTAGTATTTATTGAGAAAAATTTACATGAAGACAAAATTCTACGTTTTAGAAAAATACTTGAACTACTAAAAACTGCTATAAAATTAAGCATAAGTAACTCACTAAAACTTCGACATTAAATAAAACTTCTACATTCAAAAAAATAGACTAAGAGGTGGGGAGTTTTATTACCAACCATGTTACATTTTACCAAATGGAATCAAACATACGTATATATATATTTGTAAATATAATAAAATTTGTTTCTGTATTTTTATGATTTAATTACCTACATTTGTTTATTTTTCAGAAAACAACAACGTTAAATGTGTTATCTTTATATTTGTGGTTATATGAATAGATACCTATGCCTACCGCATACCGCGTACGATAGTATAAAACGATTCTGTTTCATTTTACAAATGTTTACAAAATGGCAGACAAAACACTCGAACCATCCCGCCAAAACTAATAGTACAGTCTTTTTACGCAAAGGTTAAACAATTGTTCAACCCATGATAAACCTACGTAGTAACTGAAAACCGCGTAAATTCGAATTTTAAATTTCGAAATTTCGCGATAGGACACGCGTTGTCTCAATTAAAACTTCACTCAGCAACATTCCCGCAATTTATGCTTTATATGCATAAAATAAGGTCGTTACTCCTTTAAATGCTGCATCTCATAACGAGAGCAGGAGCAATTTCACTTTATTTATACTTAGTATAAGGTGTTATTTCGCTTGCACCGCAGCAAGGCGTCAAGCCAACTCAAAAGTGTGTCACCAGTTGAACAGCACACACAAGGCCGAGCTATCTATGACTGCGCGCACAAAACCGCGGATGTATCAAAATCGTCTATAGTTATATTTTATTATCTATCATAGTTGATATCAAATGTTAGGTTAAAAATTCGAAGACTTTTCCTTTGAATTTATCGTTTTTCTATTTTGAACGAGTTCCAAATTCGAAGGATATCTTGTTTTGATAATGAAGAGTCCATTATAGATACTTGCACTTTTGATTTCATTATGTTCATAAATATTTTATTACTGTGTTAATGTGATACCTTAAATAAAAAACAACAAAATAATGTTGCATATCGGTTATGTTTTTCAAAACAAGTGAACTGTTCTAAATTTAAAATTACCTTTTTCTTTTTGTACATCTCACTATTCTTTTTAATCTGTTTACATCCAAAGAGTCTTATGGTTTAGAACAAACCATAGATAACAACAGGTGACATAAAACGAGCATACGGTACAAAGTGTAAGAGTAAACAAAAAGTGCGCGCTTACGTTGCGCAATGCACGCCCAGCGTATGGGCATGTAGCGTCAGCAGAACAATTTTCGTAAACATTTTTTCGATAAATCGACTAATAAGAAATTATGCACACTGAGTATTATTGAATTTTAAGGTAGAGTCAGCAAAATATAAAAAAGGTGAAAACAATTATTTTAACGATTTTGTTAATTGGTAGGTTATTGGCCTAAAATATAATGCAATATAATTTTAATATGAATTATTGTCAAACAGCACGCTCTTGCATACAACCATATGAGTGATACAATAAAAATATACCTAATATATGAATGTAACTAAGATTTTGATTCCCTTGTTTTTGCTTACGCTTTTTACTTATCAAGGAAAAGATGCACCGCATAGATACATTTGAGGGAAAGTGGACCTTATTTCCTCGATTCATTAAGAGTTTTACCAGAAATTTTATTAAGTATAGCTTCAAAAAAGTAATTAAAAATCGTATATCTTGTTTTTCATTATTTACATTTAGCATATTAGAATCGAAGGAATTATTTAATATTTTCATACAGGCTTAGTACTTAATGTATACTCTTATTATGCAAACCCTATCTCTTAACGGTTTTCCTCGTTGCGACACCGTACGATTATTTTTCAAGGGAAAGTGGTGACTAATATGTATTTCCACTGCATCCGTTGACTTTGTTAATGCTTTAGCAATATTTTTAATTGTTTGACATTCAAAGAGAAAATTCGGCATAGACAATTAAAACTATAGTCAATTTTGGCGGCTGAATATTGATGTGTTGTTTATCCTCCATAGAGTTTCGCTTCGAGTTTTGGACACTATACCATTATAATAGACCTTTTTAGAGTATTAAGTTTGAATTACTGTCGACTGTATATTTTAAATGTTTTGATATTGCCCTATTACTAAGACATGTTTTCGTACTAGACACACACTAGTGTCTGAAGGTCAATGCATTGTTAGTATAAGATAGTTGAGAAATATAATTTGATAACAATAAAGCTGTTCACGCGCCGCAATCTAAACACATCTATAGTCCGTTTTTTTTAGCATTAGAAAGAACAAAATTTGGGTACTTTATTGTACACACATAATGTAACAAGCAAAACGTAACATCGTGAAAAGTTTACACTAAAAAGTACCTTAAGAAGCAGAAGTTACAAACTCGTGGAACGAAACGTTGGTCAGTTTGACACGACAAAATTAAAAAAGTACTAGCCGATGTTGTAATACGTACCATATTAGGTGATTTTTAAAATGGTCGCTTAACATGGCCGCCATTTGCTACAATAGCGGCAAATGTCAACGTCTGCATTTATCTGTTTTGACTATTTTCTTTGGTTTATTGTAAAGTTTCTATTGTTTTTGTTGAAATTTTCGTTAAAAGTTTTTGTTGTTATTTGTTATTTAATCTGTTCGACAATAGACGAGACTAAAGCCGGTCAAAGTGGACTCCAGCACAAGGTTAGCCACCACTGCTTCTTTGTTTACATAATTTCTAATGCTAAAAAAAATGGACTATAGTTCATTCGAATTAAGAATCATAGACTCACAAAAGAGTTTTAACATTCATTACAAGTGAAGGAGCTCAGGTAAACAGCCACCGCACCTTAATCTAAGCATCGTGAATTTGAATTCAGAAGCCCTACGAGTGACGTCATCCGTTCGCGTGCACGCTCAGCCTTGGCGCGTAATGAGGCTGTATGGAGCCGGCATCATTGACACGTTACTTAGTTCGAAGAAAAAATATTTTGCATTTAAACTTAGAAACGATACTTACCTGCCTTGGATTTAAGAAACGAATCTTTAAAATTACTAAACTCAGTATCAATCCTCTTTGCGTAAGTATTTATACATTTTATTTGGGATATTATATTGCTTTACAAACAAACCATTTTAAGTAAAATACTTATAAATTTATAAAACTTGTTTGTTTAATTATGATTCGATGAAAAGTAATGAAATAGGTCTTATATATGTACAAAATGGCGTCTGGCAGAGTAGAGTAATAACAAAGCTTCACACTTAAGATTTTGTAAATGGTGACTGATAAACTCCATACATCTCCGGTAAATCACAAAATGGGTAGCAGAGTTTGCGCAATTATGATATTGTGCTGCGATCTTCAAGCGTGGAGATGGCAAAGCCCCCTATTTTTTGGGGTGGGCTCTGTCATTACGATGAAGTCTGACTTACAATTTCAAGTCGCACCAAGCGCTTTTCAACATCCTTCATAACGCGCACAGCAAAGGAGTGGAACTCCCTCCCTGCGTCTGTATTTCCGAGAACTTATAACCCGCCTATTTTCAAAGCCAGGGTGAATAGGCACCTTCTGGGTTAGCTCGTTCCATCGTAGATTCTGTCATGGCCCCCGGGCTTGATTGGGATCAAGAGCAAACCCATTATAAATAAAATAAAAAAAAAGTGAAGAAATTGAATGCGGTGCCTTCACTCGGTCCATACCTAGAACCGTTAGTATTGGTATAGGCGATAGGTTTTCTACATTAACAAGACCAAAATTTTGACACATGTCATCTGTCAAAATCTGACGTATCATTATGACGAAGCACTATGCGCTATAGTGATGTGAATCGATTGTTTGCACAAAACAAATGACAGACGATCGCGATGAACTTTCTAATTTTAACATTACAATGTAACGAGTATAATATTTTTATTTGATTGCGTACAAAACAAATGTATTATTTCCAAACATTCTATGTGCACCGTATTCATATCGTGTGAATGTAAATAAATTTGATGTTGCAATGAGTTGATTCTATGTTTATATTCCTATGGCTGTTTAATCGTCTTTACTGCACTTAACACTAAAGTGAGTACGTTTTACTAGGGAGAAATGCTCCATTCATCATCAACCTATTAAGTTCGGTTCTCACAAGCATTTTTTATTAATAAATAAAGAAATATTTCCTACATTCACACCAATTAAAAACAAAGTAAGCACTTTAAGGCTTGTGTTATGGATACTAGGGTAACGGATCATGCATAAATAAGTAATATTCATAAAAATGTATACAAACATCCATGACTCAGTTACAAATACTCGTATTCACCATACAAACATCTGCCCCTTCCGGGATTCCAACCCAAGACCGTTAGTGCGAAAGGCAGGATCGCTACCGTTGCACCAAACGGTCATCATTATATATGTGTGTGTATGTAAATATACACTTATTATACTATACTTGTTGCTCATGGCTTTGCTTGCATGCTTCCGATAATTTAAATAATCTATCATTACTTATAGGATGCCACTGACGCTAACAAAACAATACACTCTGTTAGTAGTAAGCGTTCATAAGTTTTAAGGTAGCATATGACCTAGGCTATAATAATAATATCATTTACCAATTAGCCTAGCCCAATTAAGTTCTGTTAGGCTTGTGGAGTCGATGCTAAGGTAACGAAATAAATACAATGACTCAGGTAAAATGCTCGTATGCATCACACAAATATCTGCCCCTTCCGATAGTGAAGCCCAGACCATCGGAGCAAAGGCTTTTTTACTTTTTTTTCAATAAAAAGTATCCCATGTTACTTTTAATACCTCCAAGAATATATGTACGAAGTTTCATGATGATCGGTTTAGTAGTTTTTGCGTGAAATCATAACAAACAAACTTACATTCTCATTTATAATATTAGTAGGATTCTGTCGAACAACATAATTAGTTAAGATATTTGATATTATGTGTTTCATTCAAGTCATTTAATTAGCTGAATAATGACCTTCATTGTAAAAATCACTAGAATTATTACTACTCAAACTGGACATTTTGTAACCACAACTGAGTTGGTACATCACTGGTTTTATTCATCTTTTTAAATCAATATTAAGATTTATCTATATTGTTTTACATTTTCTCCCATTAATACTTGAAGAAAGACCATGATATGGATTTTTTTATATTGCCGAAATTTTTAACTAATTTTTAGCAACGACATTCCACGTTTTGTATTCTTTATTTGTGGCTTGCACGATTTGTGCATTTAGCCAGTGCCAAGTAAATATAATTATCAGTTCTTGAGTAGTTTCTTAGGTTTCAGTAAAGATGTGGGGTTTTACTGAAACCTCCTCGTGGCCTTTGTTGAGAGAGCGCGAAAAGACACCTTCCACTGTTTTGTTTCACTTGCCAACAGTCATGCGTATTCAGAAACACTCAGTGATTAATAACCCACCATTATTACACACTGATATGAACCACAACACAAAATTTAACAAGAAAACCAAAACATTAAAGTGACGCTTCACGCTCCCGCCAAAAAGTTCCACGTTTTGTAAGAGGAAAACTTTAGATTCCCGTATACCGTTCTAAAACCTATTTACATTTTCCTAGCTATAGTTCAGTATTAACTTCAAGGGTTCTAGTTACGCACATTAAAATCTATGTCAACAACTATTTCTATTCATATGTTATGTTTTATTTATTAATCTTCCATATTGCAAGAGGCCTGGCTGCTGCTGCGTGCGGAGAAACGTGTCGACAATAATATTCAAGTAACAATAACGTATGTAGGCCGTGTGGTATTGCTTTACAATTAGCCTATGCACGTCCTGTAAAGTACCATAGACAAGGAGGATGGATGACGTTTGGCGCCAAAAGAATAGAAAATTCTCACTCAAATGGCGGGAAAATAGCGCGCGAAAATTTTTTACGTCAATATTTTTCTATTTTCATTACTTATTCAGGTAAAATGTATTTTTCTAATTGCTATAGGGCAGTATTGCATAAATTTTGATGCTATTTACTCTAATTATATTGCCAACTAGCGGTCCGTCCCGGCTTTGCACGGGTAGACAAAATTCTTTAATTTTTTTCTAACATTAAATATAGCCTATTTTACTCAGCGTGAATGTAGCTTTTCAATGGTGAAAGATGTTTTGAAATCGGCTTAGTAGTTTTTGAGTTTATTTATTGCAAAAACAAAAATTCAAAAATACATATTTTTCCTCTTGATACTATTAGTGTAGATAAACATAAGTAAGGCTTTAACTACGACTTCTTAGTAGTTTTCTTAAAAGTTCTGCGTCTCGTCATTATCTCTAGTATTTTAGTTGAGAATACACATTACCCAGATTTTAGTTTTGTGATGCGTTTTATGATATTATATAACATTTTACTCCCTTAATTGTAAATATTATTAATTAATATATAATAGGTAACTTGATATGGTTATTTTGGTTACCTCTGTAAATTTTTCTTAGCTGGCTAGCACGTTTTCACGTAGCGCCATCTAGCGGAGGGAGGAGCAAGTTTTACTTTCTTAGCTCACAATTTGTATTGTGAGCAAAGGACATTGTTTTGTATCTGAAATATCAACAAAGAGCTATTTTGTTTAATCATTAATGTTTGATGTTTTTTTTTGCAGGTAAGATGCTTGAAGGTCATATATGAGATGGCTTCTATAAAATCTTTTACGTCATCTTTTGGTAAGTAACAGAGTGTATTATATTTTTTTATGTAGAGAGCAGATCTTTCGATGGAAATGGAAGGTAAAAGGGATAGGAGAATAATTATAGGTTTGGTACCACTATTAGTAATCATAGACTACGGTGTACATAATATAAACGGGACATATGCAAGTTGACCGACATTTTAAAACGTTTATTCATTATTATTACTAGCGGCCCTTTTAGACTAAATCTGGCATTTTAACTGACATATAATAAGCCCTATATCTATTGGCGATAAGGTACTTCTCATATGCTAAAAGCATTTTTGAGCGGAGCTCTGAAAGAGTGAAGCTCTCTTTTAGGCAACTCACAAATTTCGCTTGTCTCCCTCCTGCTACTTAACGGTTCAACCGATTCGAACGAATTTTGGCATGAACATTATTATAACCTGCCAGACATAGGCTATGTGAAAAAAATATAGACATTACCATGGAGGAATAATCACCGAAAGAAAAATTCAAAAGCTGATCACAGCCAAACCGCTGAGACTACATTAATGAAATTTAGGTGAGGTTAGGTAGTGCTTCGCTCAGTATTTGCAAACAGCAGCAGCATTACAGACCTAGTTTAAATAGAGTGATTAGTTCCGGAGATTACCCTCCACATACAAACAAGTACCTATACAAAATTCGCTCTATCTCTTTTTTCAATAGATAAAAAAATATGTAGATTGGTAGTTATTTTCTCGTATTATAATACATATAGTAGTATATATATAGTAAATTGTATAGCACCTTAACATAGAGGCGGGCAAAGCTATTCGAACTTAGGGTGTAATAAAGTATGAAGTGTACACCTTTAAGTGATTGTACAGTCTAAGTACCTTAAGCTTTAAACATTTTCGTACAATTGTTACAGTCGTTGGTGTACCTCATTAAATAAATAAAAAAATGTCATTAACTGACTTACGATAATAAATACTGACACGTGGTTCAAAATGGCGAGATCTGATGAACCTTTTCGTATAAAAAGTTTGAGTTTTTTTACAATTTTTTACTGACGTGATACATGATCTTATATTGTATTATATTAAAATCAGTAGTGCCAGTATTTTTGTAAGATAAATACATTTGTATGTATGTGAAGTCAACGTATAATTATAAATTAAATTAATCAACACATCAGCATATAAGATAAATTATTATAATAGAAAAATACGAGAAAAAACTCAGGTCACAAGTGAATTCTCAGGTGGGAAGTAACAATGTTTCTTTCTAAGACGAGAGGATGTTCCTTTCATCGATGAAACAACGCTTGCCCACAGCGTAAAATCAGAAAGGTACTAGAAAATTTCGACGAGTGTTCACAAGGCTCGGTAGCTCAATTGGGAGAGCGTTGGACCGGACTTCCAAAGATTGTGGGTTCGTTTCCCGCCTGAGAATTCACTCGTGACCCGAGTCGATTTTTTCTAGGATTTCTCTATTATAATTATATTTTATAAGATCGCATTGAAAAATGCATAAAATATATAAAGATTATAAAAAATATTTTATTTATTTTTATTTTGGTAAATTTATGGGTACGCTCTTGATCCCATTCAAGCGCGGGGGCCAAGACAGGATCCATGATAAAACGAGCTAACCCAGAAGGTGCCTATTCACCCTGGCTTTAAAAACGGACGGGTTAATTTCTAAAAAATACAAGTTTTCTTTAGTACTTATGTTAGAAGTACCTATGTACCTTGGATTTTGTTAAATCTTTAAACACAATATTAACAAAACTAACTTTTTGTCATAAAATTTAAGAGTCGTTATGAGAAAGAATAAAAAGATTTTAATCCGTATTGCGTTATTTTAGTTGGGGGTCAACACTCCCTATTTGGAGAGACGTAGTTCTAAAATGGAAAACTACGTACATTCTGTTATCTCTTTTCTCGACAGTAATATGTAATAACTATATACACTTTTATAGATATAAACATAATATTTACATAACCAAATGAAACGCACACCTCGCGGACGGACGAGCCGTGTGTATGACACCCGGGTAGTTATCTAATAGTGAAAGTTCTTTTTGGCCACTCTCGAATTCCGCAGCCGTAAATTTAAAAAGTTATCTTTTGGATGTGGATGTAAAAGAGGTTTGACATTTTTACTTCGCGACTCTTTCGTTTTTTTTTTAAAAACAATTATTGCGTTTACGTTAATTTTTATACATATTTAATAATTGTTTTAGTTTGTTACAATAATACAACTAATATGGAAAATATAAAGGGTTTTTACAATAAAAACAAAATAAACTTATTACCTACCTAATTTCCCCTGTTGATATTAAACTCTATGTATACAATATAACGTTGAATATTGATTTGCGTAATTTGATATATTTAGGCGATTTTCTGTATGGGATGCAACTTGTTCAGACACGCTGGCCCCTTCCCATCTACATGGAACCAACAACAGAGCTGGTGCGGCTGGTGAAGCGGCTGAAAAAGCTGAAGCTTGTAAATACAGGGGTCTAGGCTCCGAATGTGATTTTGTCCCATTCGGTGTCGAGACCCTTGGTCCGTGGGGTCCTAGCGCTATAAGGCTTTTCAAAGAAATAGCCAAAAGGTTAGTCGTCATCACAGGCGACCGAAGAGCTGGCCGCTATCTCGGACAAAGAATTAGCCTAGCTATTCAAAGAGGGAACGCTGCCAGTATCTTCGGAACCTTGCCTAAAGGGACTCCTTTTTATAATATACTAGCGGCCCGTCCCGGCTTCGCATGGGTGGACAAAATTCTTTAATTTTTTTCATTCAATATAGTCTATTGCATTATTGTAGTAATAGGAACTACTATGTAAATAAAAACGTAAAAAAAATATTATATACGATTATATATTATATACGATAAAAATATTATGGTCCATGCAGTCGCTAAGCATAAAGCTTCGCTAACACCATATATTGGAGCGGAGCGTAATAATAAAAAAAAATAAAGATTAGTAAATTTGAAAATTCCATAAGAATGAAAACTTACAAAAAACGCATGCTTTTTATTTCAATGGGAAATCATATGGAGCCTATGTTTATTAGTCATAACTTTTTTATTTTTGTGAATTTCAAAATTCAGTCACCATCTATCTGGTCCTAAATGTGTTGATTCGATTCCACACAAAAATTATTGAAATCGGTTTAAAACTCGGGAAGTTATGGCGTAACAGATATTGCGTCATTGAAGCTGATCCATGGGACCGACAACAAACTGTGATTTAGGAAAATATTTGATTTAGTTAAGACGACCGTTTGGTGCAACGGTAGCGATCCTGCCTTTCGCACCGACAGTCCTAGGTTCGAATCCCGAATGGGCAGATGTTTGTATGATGAATACTAGCATTTGTACCTGAGTCATGGCTGTTTGTATATATTTCTATGAATATTACTTATTTATGTATGACTAGTGGCCCGTCCCAGCTTCGCACGGGTGGACAAAGTTTTTTAAATTTTGTCTAGCACTAAATATAGCCTATGTTATTAAGCGTGAATGTAGCTTTCCAATGGTGAAAGAATTTTTGAAATCGGCTTAACAGTTTTTAAGTTTATTCATTTCAAACATACAAAAATACAAGTCTTTCCTCTTTATAATATTTGTGTAGATATATGTATGTCTATTCGTTACCCTAGTATCCATAACACAAGCCTGAAAGTGTTTACTTTGGGCTAGGTTAATTGGTGTGAATATAGGAAATATTTTTTTTATTTCTTATTTTAATAGGTGTTGCAAGCATTGAAAACGCACAGCCAATCTTATTGACGTGTAAAGATTAAACAGATTTAGCGCTGAAAAGGCTTGATTTTGCTTATAGTTCACCTTTTCATCGAATGGATAAGCAAAGATCACAGATTTCCACTTTCCACCATCCTGATATCCTCTTGCTTCTTCAACTCTCAGAAGACTTTTAAGCTCGTCGTTTAAGGATACCTCTGACCTGACCTCGTTTCAGGACATCTGTTTGGTCACTAAAAGCTTGCCTCAGTATACCTTTACTATCTAATTAATTTGTTTTTACTTATTTATTTATTACTAGCTTTTAACCGCGGCTTCACCCGCTTTTTTATTTTTCTTACAATAAAAAGTATTCTATGTCACTTTTAATACCTCCAAGAATATATGTACGAAGTTTCATGATGATCGATTTAGTATTTTTTGCGTGAAAGCATAACAAACAAACTTACATTCACTTTTATAATATTAGTAGGGATTAAGGGAGCAAACAGCTACTTTAACATAAAATTACGAGTAACAGTGACAATGCATTAGCCAACACAGTTTCCGTGATAGTTTAAGCAGACATGCAATAATAGTACCTTATCAACTAGGAATTAAATAACTTTTTTGGGTACTGGTTTATAAGACTTTATCAATGGCATAATTATTAACGACACTACAAAATTTGCTGCAACAACAACTTCCGATTGAAAAGCACACAACATCAAATAATATATATATTCTGTATAGTTCAATAGATCCCATCAAAATCTGAATCTTTTTCTTAAAAGATGTGGAATTTTCAAAAAATATGTCAACATCCTTTAATATACAAATATGGCTTCTGTGTGCGCGAACCAGAAATCTATTTTTAGCGTAATTTTAATAATAATAATAATTTTCCATCGGACTTCCAGGTGCACTGCAGGCCACTCTTTCTTGGTTGCTATTCCTATCTGTCGCACCAAGCGCTTTTCAACATCCTTCATAAAGCGCACAGCAAAGGCGTGGAACTGCCTCCCTGCGTCTGTATTTCCGAGTTATAACCCGTCCATTTTCAAAGCCAGGGTGGATAGGCACCTTCTGGGTTAGCTCGTTCAATCGTGGATGCTGTCTTGGGCCCCGGGCTGGTATGGGATCAAGAGCTAGCCCATCCTAAATAAAATAAAAAGTAATTTGTTTTACAACATAGAACTTTAAAATGTTTAGTATTACGTAAGTTTTCTTTTGAACGATTTTGTGAGATACGGCGTAAGGAGAATCAACCTGGTGATTTAGGATTTTATAAAGGAATATCTAATCGCGTATATGTATTATAATTATTATGTAATGTATAAGTTTCGATTAGTTTAGTTCAAAATTATAGATGCTATCTGGAATTTAAACTCCTAAACGTTTCGACCGGTTTTGATGACATTTTTCTGGTTATTTGAGTCCTTGGATAATTCAGATATGTATTACTGGTATGACCGCCATTTTGGAATTAAATAAACTCACGTGTCTGTGGTTTTAATTAGTTAATTAAAATAAATCTATCGATCAATAATACGACTTTGCGTTAACACTACGCGACAACGGCTAATATTTTTGATAAAAGTAACATCAATTAAAAATACAAAGAAAGTTCATTGTTTTATAATCCAATGACAACGCTCCAGTTTAGAAGTTTTCTCCTGGAGAATATGACACAGACATATAGGAAAACTTTTTTAGTATATTTAGTATCCCAGTACTGGTAATGCCAGAATAATGTAAAAAAAATATCTCGATCCGTCTTACTCGTAACAAAATCATAAATTATTACTATTTTTTGCATTTTTCATATCTCAAAAAATAATTTATGGCTTAGCGCCATTTTAGCTGTATACATAGAAATATAGTATATATATTTCTCACAAAAAGTCGAAAAGTAGTCTACAACGAGACTTGTAGAATACCGTAGAACCATATCACATTACATAGATTATTTATTTTTATACTATTTTCTCTTTTATCTCGGCCAACTAAGTGTGACATAGTTCTACGGTGTAAACATCTTTGCTTTTAATTGCTAACTTCAATCGTGACTGTAGACGTGCCAGAAAAGGTTTATGTTGGCATACCCCAAACATTCGGATTTCTTTTTTTTCTTACGAAGTACACACGTCGCTCGTCTTTTGTTTTTGTTATTCTTTAAGACCTTTTGAGTTGGATTTTCGAGAAACTAATGAAACAAGTACGCTCTATAGCATTTTGGAATGCTATCTGAATTTAACGTATCGGTTACGAGCATTTATAAATGCTTCCGGGTTTTAAGGGGTTAATGAGCAAAAAAGAAATCTACGGGCATAGTTAGTTACTAATAAAATATAAGAATATGATTTTCGTTTGTTTTTGAAAGTATGCCTGTCTTACTCGTTTCTTAATCACGATTAGATAATTATTTTAATTAAAATTTGTATAGAAAGAAGTGGTTTGTACCGAACGGTGTTATCTCATACATAAATTATTTTTAATTACATACTTGAATTTAATGTTGTTGCATCATATAAGTGATTATATATATATATGTGTTAATATGTTTTGATTTTATAATAAATGGCGTGATATGTCTGGAAGAGTAGAATAGTAAGAATCTTTAACATTTAAGGGTAAAAGACATCGTAAAAGAGAAGATATTTTCTAGTATTTTTTTTTATAAAATATATCATGAGATAATATTAAAATTTTAAAAGCATTACTAATAAACGTTTAAGGTAACAGTAAAAAAGTGTTCTAAACTAATCAATAATAATAATATAATCTATAATCTAAGAACAAAGTGGTTTGTGTGTTTGTCTGTCCGCTTTTTTTCCCGCTCTTTTTCCATTATATACACGTTACCATAGTGCCTAAGATTAACATTCAAGAAGGCTAAGAACGGGTAGCTATATGTGTAGTCGTAGAACCGAAACGCTAGCGCGATTCATTTCGGTACAGCGACATCTATAACTGAGACACAACAACGCGTGACCGGGTCAGTTAGTATAATATAATAATATAATATTTCTGACATTCACACCAATTAGCCTAACCCTAACTAAGCACTATAAGTCTTGTGTTATGGATACTAGAGTAACTGATTGACATACATATATGATACATAGATAATATTTTATAATTAACAATTCGAAATATTGAAACTATTTTATGCTCATGTAACTTAATTGACAGCAGTTTATCAGTTGAAATAATTACAAAAAATATATAAATTGAAATGAAACCTATCGTTTGTCCTAAGTTGGAACAATTCAAGCAAAATGAAAGAAAAATCATCAAAATTGGTTGAGTAGTATCGGAGTTCATCGCGGTGACTGTGACGGGGAACAAATGCTCATATTCATCACATAAACATGTACCCCTTCCGGGATTCGAACCCAGGGCCGTCGTCGTCATAATCATCGTCAATGGTTGATTGGTTAAAATAAAAATTTAGTTGGATATTTATTAAAGTTGGTTATTAAGGGTAGATAAAGAAAAAAAAATGGTTATATAATTTTATGGATGAAGAAATAATACACACATATAACTATAAATAAATAAATATTACATAATAATGTATTTACGTTACTTTAGTATCTATAAAACCAGTCTCACAGTGCTTACATTAGGTTAGCCTAATTGGTGTGAACGTAACAAGTTTTATTTTAATAATTATTAAAATGAATAGGTTATAGACATGACCTCGCACCAGCGACTGCACAAGTGAGACTCGGGCGCAACAGTGATCAGCGTCCCCGAGGCAAGGACAGCTCCCTCTTCCTTCTCAGTTGAGAAGGGAACCGGATGCACTTGGATTCGGGAGTGCGGCTGCGGGAGGCCCCCGGCAACTTTTTTTCTGGACTCCGCAAACGCAATGGGCCCAAGGCGACTGGATTTGGGGGAGGTTATTCCCCCATCTCCACCAGTGGAGGCCAACAAGGGTCGGGTTTGGGAGAACGACACCCGCATTATCGGACTCCAGGCGATGCCGAGCGCTCAGGGTGTCACGGAGCGCTCTGCAGCTCCGTCCCCCGCGGAGGAGGGTCCACCTAGTGCGGACACACACCGGTGGATCGCGGCAAGCATCCGCAAGGATACCACGTGATCCCCACCAAGGTGGTTTAGTGGGTAGGCTCCTGCGCACCAACCTGAGAAGTTTTAATCGCTAAGTTGGGGAGAGTTCCAAATAACGAGTCCACCGTTCTCCCAAACGGCGGTTATGCGTAAAGCATTCCCCGCGAAAACAAAAAAAGGATATAAACATGGCATATTGTCAGTCTGATTATCATTATATATTTACGAATCCATTGTGTCCAGATAAAATTTATAAATTTTTGATTTTTATAATTTAAGTTTTTTTTATTAATTCATTTAGGGATAACAACGGCATTTTACAATTGGTAACTACACACATAATGATTACAATTTTTGTTATTCAATTATCTTTGTTGTTCTATTGTTAGCCAATTACAGTTATCCACAGTTAAAGTTAATTAATAATTGCATATATATTACTAGCTGATTCGTCTATGCGTTGCTATGTTATAAATGAAACTATCCTATGTCCTAAATCGGAACAAATCCAGAAAATTAAAAAAAAACATCATAATCGGTTGAGTAATTTCCTTTTTTTTTATCGCGGTCAAATACTGTGGCAGGGAATTTTTATACATGTATATATATACATATATAGTTACATGTATGATTATTAATGACTTCGATATAAATTACAAAGCAGCGCATTCAATAGAAGTTCTCAAAAACTAAATTACAATTATATATAATAAATAAATATGTATATATACATAAATCAACATATATCTATTACCAAATATGTTGCGGACTGATTTATCAAAGAAAAGGCTTTAGGTGAGTTTAATAGAAAAAGAAATAGAGAAAAACCTACTGCCTAGGTACTACTACTAGTACCTACTTACCATTCAGGCAATGGCATTTTAAATATGTTTGCTGTCATATTTGACTGTTCTGTCCATAAACACTGTGTGCAAACATTGTAAGGCTTGAAAGGAACAAACAATACTAACTCAATTTATAAATTTATATTATAAATAATCTTTACTAACAATAGTGTATAGAATTTTTCTTTTTAATAGAAAAATTAAATTAAATTAAAATTTAATTTAATTTAATTTTTATTATAACTATGATTATACGTAAAGCTTTTTGTAAAAATTATGTTTCTGAATTTGATAATATTATTATAAATATACACCATTAACATCACATAACTTTTAACTTGTTCCTGTATATTTATATACATATGGGTACGCATTTTGCTAATGAAAGGTTTATGTAAATATTTTTTGTTAATTGTAGTGCGTATTTTACAGTTATTTTTACGCGTGGGAATAATATAAGTACAAAATGTGTTAAATACTCATTTACTGAATGGTACAATCGCCTTAAAGGTCATGTAACTGCAGCGTGCAACTATTGCATCTGAAAATAGTTACGAAAGACATAACAAAACTGTATGTCTCTTAATTTTGATATAAAACTTATGGGAACCGTTCAAATCACGCATAAGACTCAAACTTTCATTTTTTTATCTGAGTGAAAGTTGTCTACAGTTTTGTTTGCATGTGAGTGGCGAAAAATAAAAGGTTCCGAACGCGGAAGTTATGACGACTCTAAATTCAAATTATTTTAAATGTTATGTGGTGTTATAAAATTGGCCATTTGATAATATCGTGGTGTTACTTAATTGTCTATGGTTTGTTAAATAATGATTGTTCATTATTTCCATATTGAGATAGGGAAAGATCAAAGTTAACATTTAGTTTTAGATTTACATAAATGATATGTTTTATTCACAATAGGAAAGTATTTGCTTATCTTATCTGATGTTAAGTGAATACCACGGACCACCTTCCAAACACGAAGGAACTGGCTCTTTAATTTTACTTTTTTTAAATAGTTGTTATGGCGGCAAATTTAGCTAAGATGGTGGTAGACTATCAACCAAATCGAGCATAAATATGCATACTCCCTGGACTTCTGAGCGTAGAACAGGAGGGCAAGCAACTACACCATAGAGGTGGTATCATCTCCTAATGGCCCATATGATGATTATTAAATGGGTTACTCGACTAAAGTCATTAATATTTGTTGAAGCTCCGATCTTTATCCGATTTTTTCCTGGAAATTGTACAAATGTTAATTTAACGATGTCTTTGAATAATTACTTCCCCGCCGAATGATTCACAGTTATGCACGATGCAATACGGAGTCTTGCAACATTGAATCGTTTTCTAAAAATACGATTATTAATTATTCTAAGAATACAAGGATTACTTTCTTAATCTTTAAAAATCATATCAATCCCTGTATATTTTTCAATATTTGTTAGATATATTGAGAGTTCGGGAGTCACTGCAATTTTTGAATATATTATTTCCTATGTATGTTATTTTCAAATCAGTAATGACAAAAACTAATCTTGAAAAATCAAAGTAATCACACAATGTTTTACAATGCTCTTTAAAAAATTGTGTAAGTTAAACTAAATACAATTTTGTAGACAATTTATTTCGTTAATTAACTTTAGTTTCAAACTAGAAAGTTAACTAAGTCAATGAAATGTTTTATTTTTTAAACATTCGCATTTTTAGTTTTACACTTCCGCGCGAATTCCACATTAAAATAAACTATTTTACCAAATAAACGACACAGAATACGGTGTGTGATCACAACTTCTGTTTAAGTAGCCCAAACTTTTTTTTTTCCCCACTGGGTTCGGGTGAATCCTACATAGATACATCGGCCGGCCGAGAGGTTATGTCAGACTCATACTAAGTAAACACCACCCGAATTAGGTGCCTTAGCCTGGGAAGGCTATACAGGCTTAATATGAGCGATGGCACCCAGGGTAGACGCAGCATAGCGGTCCAAACGTCAGGATTAAATATAAATAGCAATAATAATCGATTTATTTATCCGGTAAAAGTGGTTTAATTCAAAATAAGCACTTAAAAAGGTAAGATTTACAGAGATATGACACAAAATTTACTTAAAAAGTCCTCCCTTATTGCGACACCTAATACTTTCGGAAGTGACGTTGTGTTGTATTATCTGTAGTAACAGCATTGATAACACAGAAACAGCGAGCGAGTTTACGTAATACGACACGTCCAGATTGTATAGAGCCAGGGCGCCTTTCTTTGCGTTCTAATCTGGGAAGGCGGGAACTGTGAGACGTGTCTTGATATAATGGCCGTGTGTAGTCAATAAGGAAAGATGGCTGCTGTATAGGGTTGCGACAGTTACATTTTAATAATTGAAAGAAGAAAAAAAACTTTGTACAAGTTTGTGTATTAATAAGACTAGACTAAAGAAGATTAAAAGGAAATACATTTTTTTATTGTCTAGTAAATATTTGTCAATTTGGTTACATTATTAAAATAATGTTAACTTAATCATCAAAATTGAATCAAATAAATACATTTGGTTTAATGGTTGACAAATCAATAGCTTATCAGTCAATTTATTTGTTTGTATAATGACGGCATCGTTTTATATGTACTAGGCAATGCAGTAGCTAAGCATAAAGTTTTGCTAGCTTTTATTAGAGCGGAGCGTAATACCTAAAAAAATTTTTTTTTTGTTTTGATGGGAATTTTTGCGAATTTAAAATTCGGGGTCCTAAACCTGTTGATTCGATTTCGAACAAAACATATTAAAATCAGTTAAGAACTCGGGAAGTTATGGCGTAACAGATATTGTGCCATTCAAGCTGATCCATGGGAGCTTCGCTCCAACTAGGCGATGCAGTCGCTAAGCATAAAGCTACGCTAGCACCATATATTGGAGCGGAGCGTTATACTTAAAAAGAGATTTTTTTTAGATGGGAATTTTCGCGAAATTCAAAATTCAAAATTTAAGAACTCGGGAAGTTATGGCGTAACAGACATTGCGCCATTGAAGCTGATCCATGGGAGCTTCGCTCACTTCGTTCGCTCCGCTCCAATAAATATTATATATTTTGACAACTGATGATAAATAACTGTACTAAGTAAATCAACTTATATTATACTTATATATATTCTCGATTTATGCAAAAAATGACGGGTGATTGTTAAATAAGCTTTTTGCCAAAATTAACACAGAGGTGTTACTTATTTGGGTAAATTAGTATGTTAAATCATTCATTTATTATAGTTAATTATCACTTAGTTTGACAGATTATGTGTGAAACTAAGCTGAAGTTATATTTTGATATACATACTAATATGACACATGCATTGCTAATATGCTTGAAGTAAGTTAAAAGCTTGTGTTAAGAGTAGGTCCAGATCCGTGGTACAGCGGCGAAGAGCAAACTCGGTGTGTTAAGGTTAACAGACTGGGTTAGACTAAGTCCGTCTTAAAGTAAAATTATGATAAGTTATATTGGTTCAAGAAAATAAACATTAGATTTCTTAAAAAAAAAAAATAAAAAAAAAATTATTATATGAAAATTGAAGATTGAATGTATGGAAATCCACCTTTTATACCCACATTGTAGGGACAGAGGCTATCCCTATCGATCAAAACACAATATAGAGATTGGCCCGTAAGATGTTTACATCGTTGAACCATATCACACTAAATCAACCGAAAGCAAAGAGACAACAGTGCATCTTATTGCTGGTGACTGTACCAACAGCTAAATTTGTAAGCTGGACGCGCTGACCAATGCACCGTCAAGTTTGAATCAAATATCGATTCACAAAATTTTTGATTGTGTTAGAAGAGCTATTGATTGTAATGAAGCGAAAACAAACTGTCAAATATTTTTGATTCATTCTGATTTATCAATTTTGACAAGAACTTGAAAATTAGTTGGAAAATATAACCTTTTGTAAGGTAGATATAACATAATACATTAACTTTCCTGTACTTTAAATATATAATACGTGGAAGTAACGATGTTGTAAACGTGCGATGTTGATTCTCGTTTTCAGATTACTCATCACCGGTTCTTTACTTTTTGACGAGTTGAATTATGTAACGCCTTTCCCTTAGCGTGAATAATTTAAACCGTGGCTAAGTAATCTTGTTTTCATTAAAACGATTTGCAAATTACTTTAAGTCATTATTCAATTAAAAATTAATATATAGAATTTTGATAAATGCAAAAATGTTCAACCCTACGCTAGACATATGTTAGCGATGCCGAACGTAGCCGAGCTTTGCCGAGAGCCCTCGTAAGTAGGTCACACGGATGCACACACACATATACGCATTATTACACGAGACTTGTACGCACAACACGTCGCGTGATGCCAGTAAAATACTTTTTACGCATTTTGTATAGGTGACAAACTTTTGACCAGTGGCCAATATTGTAACTAACGTTGTCCTTTAATTTTGTTAGTAAATTGTCGATACTAGCGCCAATACGTATCTGTGTAATATTTTGTCCCAAAAAGTTTGCACAGTATTTTTTTTTTCAAAGACAGCCAATGTTGCCAGCTTCTGTAAAAAGGGGTAGATATCATTGCTTTTGGCTCTTAAGGAGCAGGGGAATGTGTGAATGCAAGACATCCTCTTTGAAGCGGGTAGGTAAGCACGTGCTTATTCTATTTATTGATTTGCTGCCATCGGGAAGAGGGTCGCCGCAACATACGTTCGTACATAACCTGTCTAGATAATCTATCGCGTTTGAGTATCGGTATGATATACCTTAATACTGCTGCCTACCACCCTTTTTTGCTTGCTATTCCTACCTATCACACCAAGCGCTTCTCAACAACATTTATAATGCGCACAGCAAAGAAGAGGAACTCCCTCCCTGCGTCTGTATTTCCGAGTTCCTATAACCCGTCCGTTTTTAAAGCCAGGGTGAATAGGCATCTTCTGGGTTATCTCGTTCCTGTCGTGGTCCTCGGGCTTGATTGGGATCAAGAGGGAACCCATTAAAAAAAAAGGTTTGGTTTAAAATGTTACCTCAACACGTTTAACACGTTAGTGTGCATATTTTAAAACTCACACTTAGCCCTCTGGTCTAATAATGGTTACTAATGCGAATTTACTACAGCTAGAAGACTTCCATAGGAAAAATGCCAAATGGCAATAAGAGACAATCACTTAAGTGTGTTGAGTGAATGGTTAATTGACAATTGTTTGATGCATAGGTTGTGATTCTGTCTTTCGTGCCGACGGTACTGGCTTCGAGTCCCGAAAGGGGCAGATGTATGTTTAATAATGAATACTAGCAATTGTACTGAGTCATGTGTATATACATACATATATCTATGGATACTACATAGCGTATATGTACGTCTATACATTAGCTTAGTATTCCTAAAGCCTTAAAGTGCTTTCTTTGGGCTAGATTAATTAGTATGAAAAAAAAAATATTGATATTAAAAAAAGGCTTCTGTCGTCTCTCCCTAGATCCAGTTCTGACGTGATTGTCATAAACAACCGAAACAAATTAGTAAAACAAATTTTAATTACATTATCAAAAAATATTAGATATTGACCGTTAAGGAGTTCCTTCACCGGGAGCCAAACCCTTTTGCTTTTTGTATAAATCCTCGACATCGCTCTATTGGACCACAGATCAGCCAAAATTGTACCATAGACAAGACGTAAAACCTATATATAGTTTTACGATATAAACTTCCGTTATGACGTCATAATATATGAGCCTATTAATAAATAAATAATGGACAAATATATTGTTTTAAACTTTCATGGTCACTATCATTATAGTAATATAAGTTATATTCGGGATTTTTACCATGTAAAGCCTGACCATTAAAATAAAAAACCTGCTGTTGGGGCGTAAAATGACAGTGATACATATGGCAACACTTACTACAGTCGTACACATGCAACTTGTACTCATATTTTGTCATTATTTTACAACACATGGCAGAAACCTACACCACACTTTGACAGACGACAATAATAACGACATCTTGAAGGTGTTGCCACTTAAAGAAATAATTAGTACCAATAAATTCCGCAATGTGGCGAGCTTTTTTATTTTACTGGTCAGGCTTTACCTCAACTGTAACTCAATAAAAACAAGGTACATGGTAAAAATCCCGAATATAAAATATATAACAATAATAGACAAATATTTATTTGCTCTGTTCTAATTGCCGAGTGTTTACGCCATAATAAAGTCTAAATTCAAAGTAGAAAAAGGAAAACTGCAATCATGTAATATAGTTATTTATGGCTATTGCATAAGCATATGAGCCGAGATACTGTCAAAGACCGGTCAGTCTCCTAAAAAACACACAAACTTTCTACTGAATTCTGGCTATTTTTTAAATGAGAAAGAAAATTTGTCGTAGCTATTGGCTGTACATTCAAAACTCTTTACAGTCTAAAAAATAAAAGCGTGTAAAAAAAACAAAAAGGGCAGAGGCAAAGTTTATACACACATAAATCCTTCGAATAAAGTTACCTAGTAACAGCGAGGTATCAAACGCTATTGTAAATGTACAGCTCGACAAGTACCAAGTTAGTTTCAAGTAACTGAGATCCTAAACAGGTTTTGTGACTAGTTATACAACAAAAATTAGTGACTCTACCTTGCTAATCCATACTAAAATATAAATGTCAATGCAACTATGTCGCTTGCATTTTCACGGTAAAACATCTGAACAAATTTTCAAGTTTTGTTTCAGAATATTTTGTCTTGTCTCCTCTCCATAGCTAAATAAAGAAATCATTTATTGATTCATTCTACATGAATAAAAAAACTCACCAAAAAGTTTTCATACTAACTTCATCTAACTTCAACTTTCAAAAAACAAATACTCTACTCCCGCTACCTTCTAATTCCTAAGCCCATCCTAAACTTTAATATTTTGTCTTGTTTCCTGTCTATGGTTCAATAAAAAACTCAACTATTAAAAAAAAAAAACGTTGTGTGTATTTATGTACGCACGTAAGAAGTTATACTTCTTTATCGTTACTAAACAAAGATAACTAAAAATTTCCTCCCGTGTGCTCATATTCTTTGTATGTGAAAAGAAAGATAAATTTATAATTTATATAGTGATCAGTAAGACAGATATTCTATATATCTGTATACAGAATCATGTAATATACCAAAAGCCATTAAAATAAATTGTTTAACCAACAGTAATGTAAAAATAATAATAATTTATATTATAAACAAATAAAAAGAATATATACCGACAGTTAACCTGAAATAAAAAAAAATGTCACCAAAAAGTTTTTATACTAAACAACTTCATCTAGAAAAATCCCGCTACCTTCAAATTCCTAAGGCTATCCTAAGATTTAATATTTTTTTGTCTCCTGTCTATGGCTCAATAAAGACCTCATTCATTAATTCATTATATTTAAAAAAAAAACTTATCAAAAAGTTTTCATTCTAAACAACGTCGTCTAGAAAAAAAACTGGTTGGTTGCCTGTAAAGTCGGTATACGGGCGAAAGTTTTACGTGACAACGACTTTGAGTGGTAAAATAATTTTAATGTGAATATTCATTCGTATAGTAGGAAGAAGGATGAAATAATAGTAACAATTTAAAACATTTATTTATACAAAGAATTATATTTAAAACATTAATTTATAGGCACGCGTCCCTTCCACTTTTTATGTCTGTCTCTCTCGCTCTTAGGCGGGCTAACCATGCCCGAGTGGAAGGGACGCGTGCCTCTCACTCGCTCTCATTGTGAGCGCATAACGTGAGCGGAGCGTAACGCAGTTTCTTGAAGTGTCACCCGGCAAACCAATTTATAAGACGTTGTCACGTCAAAACAAACACTCAACTCCCACGACCTTCTAACACCTCTACCATCGAACCATTAGCATCTCAAGAGGTTAAAGTCATAAATACTTTATGTGATGTTTAAGTATACCCGAATTATCATTATTTAAACGGTTTAGTAAACAAAGATTTTATTCTGTACTAGCGGCCCGTCCCGGCTTCGCACGGATGGACAAAATTCTTTAAATTTTTTCTAGCATTAAATATAGCCTATGTTACTCAGCGTGAATGTAGCTTTCCAATGGTGAAAGAATTTTTGAAATCATTTTAGTAGTTTTTAAATTTATTCATTGCAAACATACAAACATACAAAAATGCAAATCTTTCCTCTTTATAAAGTGTAGATAAGGATCATATCGACCAAAATAATCAAAAATTTTTTTAAAGCTCTTCCCAAACCTTAATTTAATGACGACTGTTTGGTGCAATGGTAGCGATCTTGCCTTTAGCGCCAACGGTCCTGGGTTCGAATCCCGAAAGGGGCAGATGTTTGTGTGATGAATACGAGCATTTGTACCTTAGTCCTGGGTATTTATATATATTTCAATAAATATTACTTATTAATATATCATATATGTATGTATATCCGTTACCCTAATATCTATAACACAAGCCTTACAGTGCTTACTTTGGGCTAGGGTGATTGGTGTGAATGTTAGAAATATTATTATTATTATATTGTTTGTGATTTAAGTATGCAATTTTATTTATTTATTTTTTTTGAATTCACAATGCCATTCTATGTATATATAAAAATTCCGTGTCACAATGTTTGACCGCGATGAACTCCGAAACTACTAGACCGATTTTGATGATTTTTTTTCGTTTTACTGGATTTGTTTTAACTTAGGACATAGGATAGATTTCATTATAATTCATAACCAAGAAAATATGCAAATTATAATAACTATAATAATTATAATAACTGCGACGCGTGACTGGGTTAGCTAGTATTTCTATAAGATTTGAAAATGATAGGACCAGAGATTTTCAGATATGATTTCAAGAAAAAAAATCAATTATTCTGAATTGTAAGGCGAGAAGCAAACCCACATCCCTTCACTAACTGGGCGAGTACTTTTCCAATTTATTCTATTTTACATGTTAATTGAAACCAAAATAAACGTTTTTAGCGTAGTTCGATAAAAATGGTAATCTATAAAAATAATTCAAAATTTTGGCGATGCGTACATAAGGACCCACAACTATTGAAATTTGAATAATCATATTCAATACCAAAATATTATAAGATAAATTATTATAATAGAAAAATACTAGAAAAAATCGACTCGGGTCACAAGTGAATTCTCAGGCGGGAATCGAACCCGCAACCTTTGGAAATCCGGTCCAATGCTCTCCCAATTGAGCTACCGAGCCTTGCGAACACTCGTCGAAATTTTCTAGTACCTTCCTGATTTTACGCTGTAGGCCAGTGTTGTTTCATCAATGAGAGGAACATCCTCTCGTATTCGAAAGAAACATTTTAACAAATGTTTGGTCAATCGATTAAGATGAAACAGCCATGTTAGATTTATATTTTTTTTATATTTTATGCATTTTCAATGCGAACTTATAAGATAAATTATTATAATAGAAAATTGGGAGAGCATTGGACCGGATTTCCAAAGGTTGCGGGTTCGATTCCCGCCTTAGAATTGACTTGTGACCCGAGTCGATTTTTTCTAGTATTTTTCTATTATAATAATTTATCTAATAAGATCGCATTGAAAATGCATAAAATATAAAAAAATTATAAAACCAAAATATTATGTAGAGTCAATGTATTCAAATAAATTAAAAACATTCTGCTTATTATAAATAGCTTGTTAAAATGAAACCAGTTAATTCTGATAAATTAGCGCGCTTAATACCTATTGTGTACTCTCAGGTCTTGAACAAAGCTTTTTTTTAATTTTAAATGGGGCTCTTGATCCCAATCAAGCCCGGGGGCCGAGACAAGATCCACGATGGAACGAGCTAACCCAGGAGGTGCCTATTCAACCTGGCTTTAAAAAGCTCATGTAAAGGAGTTGAAACATCAGGATTAAATAAAAAAAAATAATATAAACGTTCTGAGCTATCCTTTTAAAATGCTTACATTTTGAAATGTAAACGGCTCGAAAGTGTTACAAATAAATTCGCTGACAACAGTTTTAAAACTCTAGCCATAGCCAGTCTATACTAATATTATAAAGAAGTAAAGTTTGTGTGTTTGTATATTTGTTAAATTGTAAGGGGTAATCTCGGGATCTACTGAACCGATTTTAAAAATTCTTTCACCAATAGAAAGGCACATTATTGCTGAGTGTCATAGGCTATATTGAATGCTAGAAAAAATTTAAAGAATTTTGTCCACCCGTGCGAAGCCGGGACGGGCCGCTAGTATAATATAAAATAATAAAATATAGACTTAATTGAAATTTCTTCGGTTTTTCAGCAAATAGAAGTGACAATTTCAATTCTAGTCCATTGTAGAAAAGCAAGCGAGTAGTCTTAAATATAAAAAAATGCTATAGTGTGGCAACCCATATAAATTTTAAAATTAGTTTTTAATATTATTGCGCTATTGGTAATTAATTGAAAAACTTTTTTCCATATGATCTTAAGTGCATAAAACTTATTATAAATAACTTTTTGGATTTTCTGATTTTTTTAATTTAATTAATAGAAATTATTCAATCTATTTGAATAGAAAAAATATATTATTTTAATGGAAAAATACTGAAAAAAAATCGACTCGAAAGTAAGTGAATTCTCACCTTAATTTTCAGCTTTCACTTATGAGTAAAAAAAAGAAATTATTCATTATATTAAATCCTGATCTAAAAGTGACGTTATTATGGGTTAACATATAATTGTATATTTGCGTCCAATTTTCACTTAATTGGACGCAAATATACAATTCTTTCCAATACTACTTTACATATCAAATTAGTCACGTAACAGTGCCAGTATAATTTTACATTCGGTTAAAAATATATTTGTGTACAGATTATATATTTTTTGCATTTCTCGAAGGCAAAGGAGATTGACTATATTTAGGAGAGTGACGTCATATCGTGTGCTTCTCATTTTCGCTTAACCACGCGTGGTTTTATTTTGTGGTGTGGTTGTGGCGGCTGTGTAATGGAAGCTTAATTTAAGCTTACTGTTACCACAAAACCTAAATGTATTTTTTACGTAAGCATTTGACTAGCAAAATAAACAACAACTTCAGCTTAAGTAGGATTCGAACCTATGACATGGCTGACTGAGTTATCCGTAACTACTGGCCAACAGAAGCTCTTAACCACTTGAAGCGAAATTCATCAACACTATCTATTTTGATTGTTTAACGAACGAAAATGCGAAATACTAACAATAGTGAAAAATAGGATTATACAAACAAAACTATTTAAAATAAAAGACTATTAATTATTGTTAATATTGTTTCCAGTTTAATAATGCTTTATTCATTAGATTACATAAAAACGTGAAACACATTTATTTATAAATTATGAAGAGAGTTTATTTCCATCTTTTTAAATTAATCCCGATGATATGTCGTTGAAGTATTGTTTCATTAGCCTTCCATAGACAAAAAGCAAACCTCTTTTGTATTGCTACCGCTAACCTTACATAAAAAATAAGAAATCTTACCATAAATATTATACCGTATGGGATTGACAAGATTTCCTTTTGTACTGTGGATATTTAAACCAACAAAAGGACCATAAATAGCCTGATCCGAGAATAAAAAGTTTCTCTACCTTCAAACGGTTTAAAATCAACCTCTATCTTAGAAATGGCTATGTTTAAAACTTCTATAGCTTCTGTCTTCGGTGTTTGCATACAGGGAAGGCCTGTCCCTAGAAGGGATATTAATTGGATCACGAGTTTAATGAGAGCAAGTCTTCGAAACAGAATAATAGTATTTTTAGAAAGCCCTTAAAGTGTAATTAAGGAAGTAGCACAAATCAGTTAAGTACTTTCCATAGGGAAGTGATAGTAACGATTAATTTATTTCGATTTCTCGATAATGCAATAGTAAATGAGGAGTGTTAAATCGATTTGCGTAATCGGTTTGTATTGGGAATACGATTGTCTTTAAGTTTATACTGAGAATTGTTTTTCTAAAAATATCTGTGGGCCTTTAATTTAATATGAGTATTGCCATTTTCTGATATAGTATACGTTCTGCCAATAAAGCTACTATAAAATGCTCTTTGAAGGCATTTCCACTAACAGAATATTGACTTGCCTTGTCAAAACCTAGTTTACTTGCAGTATCAAATGTAAGTGAACTTCTTTATTAGCAGTAAATACGGTATTCGGTGAAGTTGAAATTAAATTATAATATCGAAAACTCAACCCAAACTTAGGCGAAAAGGTGTAATCTCAGGGCCAAAAACATTAATCATCAAAACGGACGTATAATTAAAAAAGTGAAAAACAAAAAAATTAAAAAAAGAATCGCAGTTCGTTCCGTGGAAAAAACTTGAAAGCGAGCGCGCAGAGAAAGAATTTTCCCTTTTCAGAGAGCCAGCTTTTAAAAAAGTACTCATTAAAGGTAGGGACACATTCCACAAAAGATTAGGCTGTACACACATGTTGCTGGCACGTGAAGCGGACCGCATGTATAAACACGAGCTTGTGACGTGGTGTGTGTGGCGGGAAAGTGTGTGTGACGCGCACACGGGCAAGTTGTGATGTAATGCCCGCGTTGACGCCTCGCAGACATTTTTTATGGACTCTGACGCAACTTTTTTATAGCGACAGCGTAAGGTGCAGTTCATGATAATTTTCTGATCGCTTTTTTTGTTAAATACCTCATAAGGACAGGAAAAGGGTACATAGCCCTATACAGCCTAGCTTTAAGTGATTTTTTTTTCATTACATGATTATGAGTGAGAGCTGATTTATGACTATTGAATGATGAATTAATACAGGAACCTTTGTGAACTTCTTAGGAGAGAGTGAAATTAATCCTTCTACTGTTTTGTTTCACTTGAACAAACTCGTGCATTCTCAAAAACACATAATAATTTAAATCTCATATCTGCCACAACATAATTTTAATAAGTAAACTAAAATAACTTAGCGCTTCCCACTCCCGCCAAAATTCCTCGCTTTGATTGTTTAATAAAAAATAACAACGAACGAAGGAGCTCTTTATTATTAAGACAAAAAAGGTTTTATGCAATATTTATTTTCATATTTTATGTTTGCGCCGAAAAAAAAGAAAAAAGATTTTATTGATCAAAATCCATATAATATTGCAAACCATTTTCCCTAGTATTTAAACAGTCAGATATTTCTCTATCTCTTATTTTTTTTCAAATTTAGAATTTGTAGCACCTAATGTGAATATAATAGACACATAAATAAGTTTGAGGCAAAGGCCCTTGCATCAAACAGCTTTAATGATGATTTATAATGTACTAATAAAGTTTTTTTTATTTACAGGTAAGAATAGGGGATACGTAAAGAGCGTTTTTACCATAAAAAAGAGTTATAATTATGCAGTAAGTGGGTAAGTATTATTCAAATAACTGAATAGGAGCTTCTGGACTTGTAATCTTTAGAATGTTTGACCCACGATTGAGGTAGTTAAGCAACTTTTAAAGAGCCGGTATTGGGATGGGATCGAGCTCCTCTATGCTTTGGAAGGCATGATAATCCGTTGATCCTGGCTGCATGTGCACCTGTTTTTGTATCCCAGGGGAACGGCTGCACCTGCCAATACTTACTGGACCTGCGTGGTGGGTTCCATTGTGCTTCAGCATTAAGGATATTCTAATATTATAGATACGAAGTGATTTTGTCAGTTTGTTACGCTTTTGCGCCTTAACTGCTGAACCGATTACTATGAAATCTTGTATACACTTCGACAGGGGTATAGAAAATGACATTTCGTCTAGAAGAAGGACATAGGTACTCCCAAGGGATAGAAAATAAAAATTTACCTTTTTACTGGTAGCCTACATTACGAGTAAAGCCGCTGGTAAAAGTTAATACTGTAGACTGATGAGTGATGTTATAATACAATACAAAACATATAGATTTTACTGTACACCAAATTTAAATTTAGTACAACAAAGAATTTATATAAAATCCACAGTAAGTACAAAAGGGCCGATCTGCATAGAGATACAAATCGTATATGTAAAGGTCGGTTTCGTTTAATTACCAAAAAATAAAAGTAAAGAAATTCGTACTAAAGTAGATGTCTATAATTATTCGATGGCGCATACGTCTGAACCAAAAATATGATAAAAATGAAGTCACTCTAATCATCTTGTGATCACGACTACTGATCAAGGAGTCGAAACGTTAGGATTAAATATATAAAAAAAAAGATCAACGGCTCCTGATTGGGGTAAGAATGGTTTTTTTATGATAAAAATCCCTTTCTTTTCTAATACTAATTGTTAGTGACAATGTTTGGTCAAATCTATACATATAAATAAAATTGGAGTGTCTGTTTGTAATATTGAAATAACCGTTTTTTACTACATGAATATGAATATATTTACGTTACATACACCAAAATAACATTTCTTACAATTTTTGTCTGTCTGTTTGTTCCGGCTAATCTCTGTAATGGCTGGACCGATTTTGACGGGACTTTTATTGGCAGGTAGCTGATGTAATAAGGAGTAACTTGGGCTACTTTTATTTCAGAAAAATTATTTAAATTTACTGTGCCGCAGCAAACGCGTGGATGGGTCAGCTAGTTATATATAAATCATGTTATTTCATTACGAAGAACGGGAAAGATATTTAAATACTTTTTATGTTTAAATATAAATATTTTCCAAAATTACATTGTTTTGAATCCAAGTTAAGTATCTAAAGAGCTAGTGTTACGAAATTCAGAAATAACGACGGTACCACAACAAAAAAACAAAAAAGCCGGTCAAGTGCGAATCGGACTCGCGCACGAAGGGTGCCGTACAAACTTTTAGTTAAGTAAAAAAAGTTTGTTGTATGGGAGCCCCCCTTAAATATTTATTTTATTTTAATTTCATTATTTATTATTAAAGTAAAAATACAACTGAGTATTTTGTGAATATTTCAAGTGTCTACCTGTTGCCATTATTGATATCGAGCAAAAAGGGCAAAAAATCGTGTTTGTTGTATGGAAGCCCCCCATAAATATTTATTTTATTTCGTTTTTAGTGTTTGTTGTTATAGCGGCAACAGAAATACATAACTTGTGTAAATTTCAACTGTCTAGCTATAGCGGTTCTTGAGATACAGCCTGGTGACAGAGAGACGGATGGACAGACAGCAAAGTTTTAGTAATAGGGGCCCGTTTTTACCCTAAAAAGTTCGTTCTCTACTTTGACCCGGCCGGTGGTCGAACCCGGGACTTCGGAATGGTGTTACCACGAAAATCGGTACTCGAGCCACTTGACCACCGATACCGAAGAAATATAGATGTTTTACTAATTGGAATACTCATTTTTGTATATTTGTGTATAATGTTTAAGGAGTGGAACTCTTTGCCTGAGTCTGTGTTTCCTGACAAATACAATTTAGGTGTCTTCAAGTCACGAGTGAATAGGTATCTTCTAGGCAAGTGTGTTACATCCTAGTTCGCATCGTCGCGAGGTGCGTTCTCTATTCACGATAATCCTTTACAGGAGCCGTGATCATCCTGTGATCACGGCTCCTGTAAAGGAGTCGAAACGTCAGGATTAAATATAAAATAAAATAAAACATGCGCAAAAATCCGTAAAAAAGTGTTTCATTCTGATAAAAAAAATTGTTAATATTATATTAACAGTTTCACTTCAAATAATAGTTAAGTCTTATTAGTTCGTTAGTTTGAAAACATAATACTAACTAATAAAAAATATTTAATAATTCAAATCCTTTAAGCTATAATTCTTTTAAGTATTTAGTTGAATACATTTTTTTTTGAAAAATTATTATTTTTTATTTAATTTAATTTGACATTTATTATTAAACAATTTATTCTAACAGATTATAGCCTCCAAGTAATTATTTAGAAAAAGGATATTATTATTAAAATTAAACATACACGTCCGAAGAAATTCTCTATTTCTAAAATTGCTAAGTGACTTTGATAAATAAGTGTAAAATATTCGATTCACTTGTTAATTGCATGTTATGTTGTAATTTAAGTAGTCAGTGACATGTAAAACCTAAATTATTTTTGTTATTGCTCGATATTAATAATTGAAACTGCCTTAGAAACGTTTTCCAATGTACAAGTATTCTTTCATATCTCGTTCTTGTCAATACTTAACTTTTTAGTTATATTAGGTTAAGAAATATGTTTAAAAATTAATCATAATTTGTTTTTTATAATTTTTATACGTATATTGTAATTTATACATCGCTTTGTATAATAAATATGACGGTAATTATGTTGAATTATCAATTTAATTAACTGATACCTACTTGATACCGGTACCCGCCATTTCTTTACCATAGACACGCGTGTTCAGTTAGCGTCAAAATGGCGGACTATGAAATTTTGTCTTTTATGGAATTGTCTAAATGAAAAATTGTCAATCATTATAACGATTTATTATTTTGTAACAATGAAATTATGAAAAATGTTCGGTAAACATTTAAAAGGTAAAAATTAATACAATCATGATATTTCTAGGAAAATTAGAATCTGATTCATTCATTTTATGCAGTGCTTACGTTCGACCTTCGTGTCCTCTTCAGTACTATGAGAATCACTAAACGTAATTTTTACATAGCGACTTGAGGACAGTTTGTTAAGAAAAAGTTATGAATTATTTAATAATAATAATATATTATATAATAATAATAATAACTCCAAACTAATCAGCACCTTGGATACTAAATAAATGAATAAATACATATGGAAAATTATAAACAACCTTGACTCGGAATGTACAACAAATATATACAAAATATGTCCGTACCAGGATTCGAACCATGAATTTTTTGCACTACCTACCAAGCAATCATTTGGTCGTTTATTGTAAGGGAAATTATTTTTTTACGTTTGCTTGTAATATTTATATTTATAAACATTATCAAACCAATATTTATATGTTTAAAAAAATATATTATTATAAAGAATTTATAAATAATAATTAACAAATACCAGTTGGTTTGTATATGATAGCAAATATGTACATAA
This sequence comes from Calamotropha paludella, assembly GCA_927399485.1. Classification (NCBI taxonomy): domain Eukaryota; kingdom Metazoa; phylum Arthropoda; class Insecta; order Lepidoptera; family Crambidae; genus Calamotropha; species Calamotropha paludella. The sequence continues at coordinate 6,058,721 of OV656830.1, read as the reverse complement.
TAATTAAATTATTATGGTTTTTGCCAAATTGTTTTTTTCTACGACACAATTATGAAATGAAAGATTTTGAGCTATTACGTAATTAATACATAAATATTTTCAGAACTCACTTAAATAGTTTCTTAATTTTATTTAAAAATAAATATATATTTACATTAAAAAAATGTCTCGTGTGAAACAACCCTAAAGATGCATATTAACACACACACAAACTAAGTGTACAACAGCAAGGCTGCACACATAGCTAACAAGGACAGGTCAATGCACTCCGTTACCTTGCACGAGCGGGACCGAAATACCACAACTAACGTGCATCAAAGCGAGACGGATATAAGTTGCACGCTTCCGCTACCGTAACGTAGAAACCAATGGGTGCGACAAAGATGACGCGCTACCGGCAAAGCAAGATAGCTATATCAATATTATGACTCTTATTTCACTTCCCTTCGGTTGTGATGCAATAATGTTTTACAGTAATGTATCTATTTTCAGACAAAGGTGCGTTTATTTTTAGGTAATATTAGCAAATTATTGTAATTATTTGTTTACATGGCTTTTTAATAAATAAATTAATACACTTTTAATATACATATATACATCATTTGCTAAATCGCTATAAGGGGTTATTATAATCATTGTATATCATTTGACAACATATGAAAAATAGTTTACAACTGTTTTTGTTTAAAAAAAACCTATTTACCACAATTTACTACATAGTCTAATTTCATATACAGCGCCATCTATTGACTAGTGGCAATACTTCAGTTTAATTTATTGCCTATCATGTTTGTCCTCATTTTCGGACGGACTCGCATTACAGATGCGATGTCAAACGCGAAAATGTTCGCGAGAAAATGTTCAGTATGTCATTTTGTCCTCCCGTTTCAAGGAAAAATCGATTAAAAAACTGCGGACTACGCATGCCCTAGTTTTGTTCTGTGAAAAGATCGCTTCTTTTGTAGACTTTTCAGCGTGCCCCACAATATGGTGGAAAAAATCGGTAGGCCCAACCGCGCGCCAAACCACGTGTCATTGAACTTTGTCAAAAAGCAGCCAAGCCCAGCCCGCGGCTCAAATCAAAGTAGTCTTTACCGCAACGCATTAATGCTCAGATTGCCTCTTAATCCATGTAGAGAAAGAGTCCTCTTTCGAATATCCTCCTTTTTCACTTACGCTCTTTCGTTCGAAATTCAAAAAATGTAAAGACTCGCACACACGAACGCCTCACTATCAAAGACGGTAAGGCTGTGGTTATGTACAAAGAAAGTACGAGCTTTCTCTGTGTTGCGTTACACAATCTCAGTCGTTGCATCTTTTTCTAACGCACACAACATACTATCCCTCTCTCTTTTCGAGACTGTTATGTAATAACTAATAACGGTTGTTGTGATTTAGCAGCGTAACATTTTTCTCTTAGAACCGCTACGTAGACTGTACAAGGAGATTTTTAATCTGCGATTTAAATGCTACGGGATCATGTCTTGATAAAAAAAGTTGTTGTTACTTGTAGTTTTGTACTATTTCGTGTGCTAATTAGGGTAATTTAGCGAAAACTTTTTAAACCACAATATAGTAACTTGATGGTTTAAACCTCTTTTTAGGAAAAATTACGTGACAAAAAAAGCTAGCACACAGAGTCACGTGTCATGTAACCAGTAGGCCTATAAATAAATACCGCATGTCAAAGAATATGCACCTCGACGCTTACATACATGCATGAACAGGCAGGGGGAGTGTGTGTGTTAGTTCTGCCGTGGTGTGCCGGAGCCCGTATTCATTTCCTAGTTGCTCCCCTGATGGCCCGCTTGCAACATCACGGTGTGAGCGGGTCCTTACGATTTCGGCGCGCATTTTCGAAATTAGAATGATTTCTTTTTAAAATTCGAGCGTTCTGGTGCAGTGTTATAAAGTGACAAATTTTGAGTGTCTGTTGTTTTGTGCGTTCTTTTTTTAAACTTGGATTTTTATATGGGATGCAAGGTTTGATAGGATATTAAATAATTTTTAAATATTTTTTTTTTCATTTGTACTAGAGGTGTGCACGACTCGGCATAACGATTATGTATATAGTGATGTAACGTTATAACTGCGGTTATGTTAAAAACGGTGCGAAACTTTCTTCGGCTCGAGACATGTTTTTTAATTACTAAATTACTTGGTGTGAAGCTGTATTCGCACGTGAATTTTTGTTAATTTGCATTTTTAACGGATAATATTACTGTAGTACGACAGTTAAATATGAAAAAGTAGCCGTAGTAGCCAGTTAACTCTTGATTTTACAGTTGTCTTGATTCAAGGGAGGCAACTTCAAAAAGCTTTCGAAAAAGACTTCTTGATGATTTTAAGAGTTTTAAGTAGTATAATAATCCAAGGAAAGGAATGTTTTGGAAATTATTAGACATATTATTACAAATACTTTGCATTAGTTTTTGCTTGTGACATCGACTGCGTGGTATCCCATTTAGGCTCAGGACAATTCTCTGTTCCTAATTTATTTAACCCCATTCAGTAAATAGCAGGATGCTAGATCAGATAAAAAAGTAAAATTTTATTACAAATTTGATAATAACGCCAGTTTTTGGACAGCATTTTTTATATTTAACAGTGATTTTGGGTGTAGAATATAAAAGAAAATTGTTTTAGAAATTCCGAATTTTTTAGTGATATACTTTTAAAATATCACCAAAATAAAAACAACCAACATATTTTTAATACATTTCTGGTAATTTAAATATTTATTTCAATGATATAATGTACTATAAAAAACAACTTCATATAACCACATTTAGTTTACACTATAAAATAACTACAAAACAACACTTCCAAAAGATAAAACATAGATACCGCATTCGTTTTCCAGAAACTGTTATCGACTATAACTGAAAAATTCCTTTGCAAGTGACTTTTGTTAGTATCCACTGTTCTATTATCGAAAAGTCAATATTTTACAACACTCCACAAAAGAATTCGTTTTTCAAAATTAATCGTTGCGATAACACTACGTCTCTATTTTGAATTGCAGGAATTCTTTTTTCAAAATCAAAACAGAATTGAAAAAAAGGTATATATTTCTTTTTATATTTTCAACTCAATCTGATTGTTGAATTAATTAGTGGCCAGTGCTGGCTAAATATAAAAAAAAGTATTTAACAAAAATAAGTTTGTATATTTTTTGTTATTCTGAAATCGCTACCTGTGATTCATTTCATAAATAACATATACATACATTAATATTTAAACTTTAATCATTTACAATGATTGGAAAAAAAAAATTTAAATATCACGAATACACTCTGATTTGGTTTGAAGTGAAAATATATTTGAATAGATACACATTTGCATTAAGGACGACAGTTGCAAGATATACAATTTAAAATTCGAATTTCAAGTTTGTTACGTGACAAAACATTACGTTCCTAAATTATTTAACATGTCACACAAAAATCGACCTTAAAGTTCACTATTAAAATAAGTTCCTATAGATTTATATTATCTTTATAAGTGTTACTAATGTATAAGTTTTTGAAATCCACATAATATCTAACTGGGGGGCTAGAGTTATCGTCGCGTCTTTCGCACGTACGGCGCAGTCAGTTGTGCGAAAGAGATAGCGGCATGCGGATTGTCATAGTACAATGGCTGACCTATTTTCATGAGCCACGTGGCATGAAAGAACGTATTTTCACATTGTCGGAATTTAAAAGGGGAACGTATTACTGAATGTATTTTAAGTGTTTTTTTTAATCTTCGAATTATCATAGCGCGTGAATTTATTGATATACAGCCAAACTTAAATCTTTTTAAACAATCTTTTTCTCAGCTTAAAGACATCCAATGCTGGAAGCCAATCTAATGGGGGGTTTGCAATAATAAACCGCAGTATTCGGAATTCGAATTATTTTATTTGGAATCTAATTATTCGGAACGCTGACATTAGATACGTTAGACACTTTTCGGACGCATTAGATACTTAAGTGCCAAGGATTGGTGCCAAACACCACAAAGCAAATCAAAAACAAAATGTACAATGTGTCTATCTCACTGACGGTCCTGGGTCCGAGTCCCGGAAGGGGCACATGTTTGTGTGATGAATACGAGCATTTGTCAATTGATGAACCTACTCTACCTACCTAATCAACTTGTGTCTTAGTATTAATATATATTTCGATTATTATTACTAAATTATTTATAATATACATAACACAAACCTTACAGTGCTTACTTTGGGCTAGGCTAATTGGTGTGATTTAAAAAAATAAATACTATATAATTACAAAACCCCGTCTTGTATCGTAGTGTTGCCATAGCAAAAAGTAATGACATGTTATATAAATCCAAGTCATTTAAGTGTCTATGGTAGCACCTAATCAATAACTTTAGCCATTCAATTATTCTTAATTAATTACATACCGATGTTTAATGACCAATGTCAATATTGACCTCCGTGGTCGAGTGACTAACATACTGCCACTCCGAGGTCCCGACTTCAATTCCCGGCTATTGAATGTAGAAAACGAACTTATTCGATTATTATATAAACGAACTTCTATATTGCTTCGGGTCTGGGTGTTGAGGTACCGTATTAGGTTCATCAATTTATGTTTTTTGCAAATGCTTATGAAGGATATTTAGTTTGAATTAAATTCAAATTCAAATTTATTAATTTTAGAACACAGGTTACATTAAGTTGTTAAAATATGTTTAGCACAATCTGTGTCTTACTTTGTAGAGTATACAATATATTTTATACTATTTTTCATGCTATACAAATACAAAAAAATCAAAACAAACACTAAAGAAACAAATTCTAATAATTAAAAACATTCAATGCTGTAAAATATAATTGAGCGAAGCTATCTTTTAGGCAACTCACAAATTTCGCTTGTGTCCCTCCTGCTACTTAACGGTTCAACCGATTCGAACGAATTTTGGCATGAACACACATGATTATAACCTGACGGACATAGGCTATATAAAAAAATATAGACTTTACCACCGAGGAATAATCACCGAAGAAAAATTAAAAAGCTGATCACAGCCAAACCGCTGACACTACATTGATGAAATTTGGCGCCAAAACTCGCATCGTGGTTGTGACTAATGTGCAAAAAAAAGTTTTGAAATCGGACATACCATCGAGGAATAATCACCGAAAGAAAAATTCAAAAGCTGATCACAGCCGAACCGCTGATACTACATAGAGGTACAAATACTCGTATTCACCACTTAAACATCTGCTCCGTCCGGGACCCGAATCTAGGACCATCATCGGTGCGAAAGGCAGGCTTGCTACCGTTGCAAGCAACAGTCGTATATTTAGCATTTTTACTTACAAGTTTTAGTTGCCATATAAAATTAATATTCCATTTTTAATCGGACGGAAACCTTTTATGTATTATTAATAATTATGGCGGGAAACTCATTTCCTTTGTAACTTAAAAAATATCCTTAACTCATTAATCGAGAAGATAAGAAAAAATACATCTATATAATGTAATATATAATATAATAGCTTATATTTAACCGATTCGTTGCGAATGGCACGTCTGGCGTGCCATCACTTTATTTTGCGTGTGGCGCTAGCCACTGGAGCCGTGTCATTTTTAAATCGATGATAACTCCTTCAAATTAAGGTTAAGGGAAATCTACCCAGAGTAAAACTATCTTCATTTTTCACGTAAATCAAGCTCGTAGCCTTCGTTTCTGGTAATTGTATGCAGCAACGTATCGGTTAATAGATTTTTAATTGCATTAGTGTGTGTATTAAACTTCAACAATACTTAACAGAAAATTTAATAGTTACTAAGAAAATTTAAAAAGCTATTGCTTTGGAAATAAAACTTTTCATTAAATCGTTATAGAAAATTACAAAAATATACATTTTATATTTATGGTCAAATATATGTAATACCGCCAACAATATTATTAATTCTAATTTTGAACTTATGAATCTGTTGGCGCTAAAATGTTTAGTTTTTCATTCTAATTTTAAATTTTCTAATCTTTTCGCCGCCAAAAGTTTTACATGTTATTGACCCCAAAAACAAGATCGCAATGTAGGTGACCCAACCGGTCTGCCCTAATCTCCCGCCCTTGGCTGCATTCGAGGTCAGAGTTCAAATTCTGCGATTCGATTTCAGAACTCATTTGTTTTTGAATCTTTTTAATAACTAAATTTCTTTTCTTTTTTTAATTTAAAACTTTTAGCTACAAAGAGTTGACATTTCAGATGGAGTATATCAAACTTTTTTGTGTGGCTTTAAGAAACAAAAGACTTCGTTAAACAAAATATTCTAGAAAAATCATAGTCTTATTTAAATTACACACAATAATATATACAACACAGAGTTCTTTTTTTAAATCTGTTGGTCAATAGAGATAGTTTTTTTATGTACTTACTCTGTTTATGTGCTTTCCATTGCTAAAGTTATCATCAATACTCACCAATTTTTAAATTTCGAAAGGCAAAGGAAATAACTTATGCTTATATAGAAAAAAGTACTTAGTGACATTTCTGTTAAAAGGTTCCCCTATATTTATATCTTTTATATTTTTTTTATATTACGACTTTTATGTGATTAATATCAGACATATTTAGCATGGCAGAGTAAATAAAAGTTCTCATTAAAAAGCGCGACTCTACGTAAAAAGCAAGCGTCCTTAAGATTGTATGGATCCTTATAGACCCTCCCAATCTGAAGGGGCAGCTGACCTTGTGGATAAAGTCTTTGTGAGCTTCAAGATACTGCTCTCTTAGACGCGGATTTGGGAGGAAGGGATAGAGAAATATGAAGGGTCTTTTTAATTTTAAAAATCTTATTGCATTTCTTAGATTCAGCATTTTTTTAATATGAGATAGTGTATATTGGCGATAGAGAAATATCAGTTGAATATTAAATTATTTATTTATTTTAATTCGTTAACAAATAAATGGTTTTTATTTTTATGTTTAAGATATTAGAATACTATCGGTACCATATAAAAATCATTTACAATCCACCTTTATATACAAAATATAATAAACAGATAAATAGATTTTTATACATAAAAGATAATGTTATGTAAATCAATATAAACTTGTTTAAGTTAATACATATGTAAATACATAAATCATAACAAAGGGAATAATTTTTTTCTAAAAAAAACTGAAATAAATTAATAACTCAAAAAAGATTTAATTTTAGTGTGTAGAATATTTAAATGAATATTATATTGAATTAACAACAGCGTCTGCAATATAATAATGACACCGCAACTGCGCCACCGCCAGCGTAGCCATCTGTCGCCGAATAGCGGAACTAAAATTTAAAGAGAAAGGCGACACATCTTAGTGCTATCACAAGCGCTTTTCCTATTGAAACCTTTCATGTTTAAAAACGTCCTTTCTCTCGTTGCGAATGTACAATTTTCGGCTGCTGCGAAACTATATCTTTAAACATCACCGCTAGATGGCAGAACTAAGAATATGTCACTGACCGAAGATATTATGTCATATTTTTTTTATCAGCAATTATAATTATTGTATGTAAAGTAATCGTTCGTTGAACTTTTATAACATTGTTTTTCCTTTAAGTAACTAAGCATTGTTGTCGTGTATAAATAAAAGTACGATAATAAGGAAAAACAATATTGATACATAAGTACTTCACAGTGAATAGTGATTTCTTTCCTTACTAAATTTATACAATCATAATGTATTTATTAAAACTATTTTCTTAAACTAGGTTTGGTGGAATATAAAAACTCGCCAAGTCAACGGCAAATAAAGCTGTAGTCGCTGAATTATCATGCTTTTTCTGTACAATTCTTATGGCCATTTCTTTGCCTTTCTGGCTGTTTATCCTCGGTATTCTCTTCTGATTTCCATAAGACGATTTGTCTAAATTTTCGAGATTTTATTTAGTAAAATCTGTGTTGTAAATTTAAATGTGATTTAAACGCATATTTCCGGCTAACTGGAATAGTCAACCACTAAAGCTATTAAGTCTCATATCCACGAATTTAATTTATTTTAATTGTTCTGTCAAACATTAAAATTTTCCTTTATAAAGAAATTTATAGCATTTTTTAATTTATCATTAAAATCATAATAAGTTAACGACAATTTAACAAAACTTTTTTTATAAACTTATTGTTTTACAATCATCATTAAATTAAAGATAATATAAGATTAAAAAGGGATTATTTTTAGCTACATCCATTTTTTTTGCACAACTTTTAAACAAAAGGAAAATCGGGAATATTTTCAGCGGGATTCCTTTCACATAAAGTTTTAATTTTTAACTTTACTTTGTTATAAAATCAAAAGGCGTAAATAGTAAGCAGGTTAGGTAAATTAAGATATTTTTTTTATAAAATATAAAATATGATCGGAGGTGTGGTCCTTTTATACTTGCGTATTTCATATCTTATAGAAACATGGTATTGTAAACGCAAAAAATAAAATCAAATAGATATTTTTATCCATTATTAGACTGGAGGTTAATTCAAATTATGCCTTTTAATAATCTACCAATCCATTAAATATTCTGCCAAATAGTTATATACTTATACAAGAGGAACCCAACACAACTTATGGGATGAAGTAAAGTTAATAATACAGCTATCGATAATTTGATACATTTATTATCAGACATCGACTGCAGTAACGCCGTATTAGATCAAGATATAGTTTTTGTTTTATCCTTTTATGATATTGTCCTCATAACAATAATTTATTTATTTACAAAACTTTATTTACCATATATTGGTAGAATCAACAGTACAACCTTTACAAAACTGTTAAGTATACCATTTAAATTTCAGCTCAAAAACCAACACTTAGAGTTTAATATCAATTAAGAATATATGACTTTATCTATACTTTCGGATTTTATGAGACTTTTGTCTATAAAAAAGGAGGATTTCTATACAGAATTACGTCTTAAATTGCCATAAATAATGTATATATATTTTTATACACTAGAGCCGCTTCTCGAAATCTATAAGTTGGGTTAGAGCGAACAATATCTTTGCTAAACCTACCACTGGCTTCCTAGTTCCTCGACTTATTTACGATCTAGCCAATGAAATGAAAACCAAAAGCAGACCTAATAATAAAAAAACCAACAATTACCATCTTAATAAAAACACAAGGTGTCCCAGACCTAAATTCATAGTTTAACAAATAGTCTTAATTCTGGAAAACTTGGGGCAATTGTGTCATTATTTTTGACTGTGGTTCTAGAAATGTTATTTAGGGTTACGGTTCCAAAGTTTAAATGAACAAAAATAATAAAAATTAACCACAATAACCGAAAAATGGTTACAGTTTGACCAAATTTCTAGGTTTTTCTTAAATGCCCATGATTTTCAAACTGCATGGGATAGATTTTTTTCAGATTTTTCTCACGATGGTTACAATCAATCCTGTCATCCCGTTTCGGCTTGACGTTGAGTTTTGGGACACCTTGTATAAGTCAATAGAGCCGAGTTCTTTTCTTACGAGGACTATGTTAGTAGTTGTGACAAGTTTACTACCCTTATTACTCTATTACCCCTATTACTACCCTCTAATTACTCACTACAACCACATTCCACGTGTTAACCAATATAAATATACTATCTTAATTTTCAGTATTGGATACTATTGTGTTAAAGAGTATTTGGTATTCGAACGTGAAAAATATAACAATTGAATCTAATTAAATCATCTACTTTGAAACACAAAGAAGCACTTTTGCGTGTAAAATAAATGAAAAATATTTTTTACATTCACATCAATTAGCCTAGTCCAAAGTAAGCACAGTTAGGCGTTATGGATTCTAGGGTAACGTATGGACATACATATTATGATACATTTATGTTATATTCAAATTTAAATTAATATCACTCAGGCACAAGTTCTCGTGTTCATAACACACACATCTGCCCATTTGACGATCGTTTGGTGCAACGGTGGCGATCCCACCTTTCGCGTCGACGGTCCTGGGTTCGAATCCCGGAAGGGGCAGATGTTTTTATGATGAATACGAGCATTTGTACCTGAGTCATAGATATTTATAATTATTTCTATGAATATTACATATCTGTGTATTGTATAAGTATGTCTATCCTCTATACTCTATACCCTAGTATCCATAACACAAGCCTTAAGGTGCTTACTTTGGGCTAGGCTAATTGGTGTGATTGTGGGAAATATTATTATTATTATTTCGGGACTCGAACCGAGGACTGTCTTTGTGAAAGGCACCAATCGGTCGTCAATATTACATTGACGACGTAATCATGATCCCATTTAAATAATTATTTCTCAGTACTTAAAATAAACGTTCCATATGGACATGGGACCTTATTCTGGTGTCCCCCGGGAATCGTAAACACGCGAGCTCGAGAAAATAGCCTCGAAGCAAAAATTGATTAAAGTTATTTAACATACAAAACTTCCTCAAGTTAAGATACAACTAGAGATGGTCACTTACTGGTAAAAACCCAATGTCAGTTACATATTATTTTAAACCTTTTTTACTTTGCATAGCATAAAAAATAATACCCAATCAACCCACAACAATTATTGGTAAAAAAAAGTGTTTGAAAGTATAATGTATATTAATTTTGGAGCTATTGAAGGATGTGTATGAGATTGCGGCGTCTTTGACTTGAAAGATTAATGTTCTGTCATAATATTGTGAAATCATTAATTATTCATAAACATACGCTGATTTCATTGTTAAAAATATATAAAAAATCAAATTCAAAGATATATATGTAAATTAGAAAACAATCGATGATTGCAGAAGTGATGTGCTCGATCATTTCCGCGAAAGATGACAGTACAAAATAAATCATGAATGCGTCATACAGTCAAACTGAGATAAGGTGGGGTTACCGACCTTGTTTGGGGGTCTAACGAACCTTAGTACTGCTACCTGATAAGAGGTGGCGCTGTATGCGACCTAGCAATGAACCCGCCAGGGAAGTCTTGTTTTCCTTATTATTGTTTTGTTCCATTGAGATAATGGTAGTTGAACTGTAAGTTGATGTAATTAAGGTAAATATTTAGAATATTTCCTGACACGAACGCCTACAAATAGAAATTACTAATTGCTTTTATTATAAGTAGAAAAATCCTGAGCAAGGAAAATGCATGAATGTAAATTTCCGCAAAAATGACTAAAAAAATTATACACAAATCCATTAATAGATTTTGTTAATTGTTAAATACTTCGACATATTAAGGTCAGATGAGATCAGGAGCGAACCCATCTACACTAATATTACGAAGAGAAAAGATTTGTATTTTTGTATGTTTGCAATGAATAAACCCAAAAACTACTAAGCCGATTTAAAAAATTCTTTCAGCATTGGAAAGCTACATTCACGCTGAGTAACATAGGCTATATTTAAAGTTAGAAAAGAATTTAAAGAATTTTTGTCCACCCGTACTTAACCGGGACGGACCGCTAGTTCAAAATAAAAAGAAATCAATCGAAGTGACTTGTTTTGTATTCAATTTAGTTTATTGTTATTTTAATTATTAATGCGTATTTTATTGACGACATTTCCGTATAGACACCTTAACAACAATCTACTCCTAAAAGGACATTGCACTTTCAAAGTTCAAACACGTCAAATTTACAGCATGGCTACTCATTACTAGAGGGCGCTGTATCAAAACAAGGTTTGTGTCTAGGTGTCATCGGAGATCGTTGATCCCAATGACCGAATATCTTAAAAAGTGAACCCACGAAAGTGTCAAGATACTATTTCAAGTGTTTGCACTTTTGTTACAAATATTTCGTAATGTGGTTTGCAATTGAGACCTATTTTATTGGCCAAAAACGTGTTATTTATATAAATAAAAAACGGGTTAAAAATTTGTTTATATTTAGCATATTATATTTCAGCATAAGATTTGCTTCCGAGTTATCTTTGTTATGTAAATGTGGACTTAATTTTTTTTAAACTTACATATCTTCCATTATAAATATTGTACAGTTCTTTACGTACTGTCGACATCCATCTATGCTGAAGATTACAAATACTGCTATTGTCATGTACATTTTTTAATGTTCGCAGTGTACAGTTAACAGCAGCTCAACTTCTAAAAAATTTTTAAATCTTTATCTAATTTTCATTCCGGAATATCTACGAATAGAGCTCATATTTAATTGATAAATTACTCTATTCTATCAATAAATACGTAAATTATACCCTAATTTTATCTCTTAATTAAGTGTTGATGCGACGATCAGTCCAAACTGAAGTAATGTGGATATTTTTTTACCACGTTTTTCTTAACTTGCTTTCTTGTATGTTTGTTTGTTTGGGTCAAATCTTGCGATCGATTTTTCGACCCCTTTCAGACATTCAATTGAGCTGACATTTTTTATATAGCCTTGCTTACGATGACAATACAATATTTTAAAGGTTTAAGACTAAAAAGTGTTAAATAAATTATCATAAAAATATTTTTAAAAACCACGTTTTTCTCTTGTTACAAATGCACTAAAAAGGGTAAAATAAGTTATTTTTTCTCTAGGCTATGTGGATCCGTAAATATGTTTAGTTTAAACAAACTGTAAAATTATACAATTAAAAACGAGGGGTCTGATATGGTGTAGTTGGGAATTTATATTTGCTGTGTACGCAAAGGGCGACTAAGTTTTTTAAGTTCCATTTATATTTTAACACCAGTGTACACTTTATTGGCAATAAAGATTTATATTTAATAAAATTTGACACTTATATATTTGGTATGTAAATCATTTAATTTTAAAAATATTTACAGAGTTAATGAAAGATGCCAAAATTTTAATATCCATTATTTATAAATTATTCTAATGTAATCAGATGTTGCACAATAAGGCATCATTATAATGCCATATTGCTTGGGCGTAACATTTTCTTATGGATGAATATACGGTGGACAAAAAAAAACCAATCGGGCCTCTGCGGATTAGTATTTAGTACAAAAGATTGATAAAATCGGTACCACATTACTTTAGTAGCTGTGAAGGTAATTGAGTGTATTCTAGCATTATTTTTCATAAAAAAGTAACTAATATCTACCTTTTAATAAATCAACTTATTTTGGACTTTTTGCGCATAATTGATATGGCTCCTGTAAATTATAAGGAAAAAACTTATTTTGTAATTTTTACTTATATGTGCTCAGAAGTGAAAGAGCTAAATAATAGTTACCTCTTATGAATTGTGAATATAGAAGTGAATTCGCCGTTACGTTAAATTTTTACTTATATTTATTAAAAATTGCTAAAAGATCTTCTCCTTATTCTTATAAATGTTTTCATCTATACATATAAATAAAATTGGAGTGTCTGTTTGGAATATTGAAATAACCGTTTTTTACTACATGCATATGAATATATATACGGTACATACACTAAAATAACTTTTTACAATTTTTGTCTGTCTGTTTGTTCCGGCTAGTCTCTGAAATGGCTGGACCGATTTTGACGGGATTTTTATTGGCAGGTAACTGATGTAATAAGGAGTAACTTAGGCTACTTTATTATAGAAAAATTCTTTAAAATTACTGTGCCACAGCAACGCGTGGCTGGGCCAGCTAGTTTAATAAATAAAAACAGATCATTTAAAAAAATAAATTTATCACTATGTTACAATGTTCTAGTGATATGCTTAAAGCAGACTAGAATAGCAATGGTGTCGTAAAGGTCGACTAATGATCCTGAAAGTAATCTCAATACAACTACCGTAGATTATAAAATGGGCAACAGCCCTTTCGAATTATTTTTTTACAGCGATTTCAACCTGCTTGCTAAGCCTTGGGATTATTTGAAAACCTCTCATTTTTGGGTAAGGTTTTCTTCAAACAGTGACGATATATATATATGTATGTATTTGAAGCAAATTGTACATTCTCTTTGTATGTTAGATTTAGTTTAATTATTTTTGATTAGTTCCCGTAGTTTATACTATTTGTTTATCCCTGTTCATAAATTTTTCCTTGTGTTAATATTCCTGTTACAATTCACAAGAATTTGCTGCATATTCCAAGTCAATGTCCTATATAAATGAATGATAAATACAGTCCACTGTGTAAGTTATAACTTGCTAACGTTAATATTAATAATACATTCACACATTCATACCAATTAGCCATTAGCGCTGTAAAGTTTCTGTTTTGGGTAACGGATAGACATATAAAATGTGTCCCGTCACCAGTGTCGGAGCTTTAATGGTGTGAAATATGGCATTTTTTTATAGACAAATTACCCCTCAAATTTTGTTTTTCTCTTACGGCCGCCATTTTGTTTTCTTGATAACCAAGACCTGGGCTCTCATACTAATTCGACCACCACTACTCATGTAAATGTCCTATCAACATCAAAAAGGGTCATTTGATAGCTAAACATGTAGACAACAGTTACACAGCCATCATGTTTCAATTGTCATGGAATAAAAAATAGAAAAAAATAATTAAATAAAAACAAATAGATTCTTTTTTGTGTAATTTTTAATTATTGGCTTTTTGAGAAAAACCAAAATTGAGGAGCAATTTGGCGAAAAAAAAAGCCATATTTCACACCATTAAAGGCTCCGACACCGGTGACGGGACACATTGTATATGCCTATCCGTTACCCTAGTATCCATAACACAAACCTTACAGCGCTTATGGCTAATTGGTATGAATGTGTGAATGTATTATTAATGTTAACATTAGCAAGTTATGACTAAGATAAAAAAAAATTAAAAAATCTTTTATTTCAATAAATATTAGACAACATCATATACATTTGACGACCTCCGTGGTCGAGTGGCTCGGGTTCTTTCCCCGGCCGTGTTAAATTAGAAAACCGGCTAAGTGCGAGTTGGGCTCGCGCACCAAGGATTCCTAAAAAATATTTTCATTACATGATGTAACAAAAAATTTACCGCTTTGGCAATTTTTCCTTTATCTGTGCTATGAGACGTTGCTTCGTAACAAATTTCAAGATTCTAAGTTCACGGGAAGTACCCTATAGGTTTTGTTTCCCTTGCGAGTGTCGAATATTTGCGGAAATTTGTGGCATGAACGGCTGTATCTTTTGACTGCGTTGGCTTAGAAGTTTGATTTTTTCACAGCTCCAAGGGGCAGTAGACCTGAGTATTTAATATTAATTCTAGCTTGATACCTCGTCGCGTTCCTGACAAAAAGGGTCTTGACAGATAGACAGACGGACGGACGGACAACAAAGTGATCCTATAAGGGTTCCGTGTTACCGTTCGAGGTACGGAATCCTACAAACGACCTTTTTATATTGGCTCGGGTCTGGGTGTTGTGGTACTGTCGTTATTTCTGAAAGCCATAACACAAGTGCTTTAGCCACTTGGGTTCTCAACAATTTTTGTGAGTTGTCCAATATTTAATATTTATTAAATATAAACTAAATATAAAGAGTACACTCACACATAATTAGCTGAGGGTGAGGTTAATATGGATCCTGCCTCAGCGTAAACGTCTGCGTCATTCCAAGATGGGCAGAATGACGCAGAGGTATTCTGACAGGGCCCCAGAAGTTGACATAAAATTAAACAAAAATGTGCAATGCCTAATTAAAACTTATTTCTTTTCATGATTGCTTAAAAAGGCATTTTGGCTATAATTAGTACAAATAAGTGATGATAACGATGATAAAAAAAAAAGAAAAAAAAAATAACGCTAAAAACTCTGCATTCAGATTAAATATAAAATAAATGATGCGCAAAATCCGTAAAAATGTTATTATAATCAAATAATATCTCTTACGTACACACCTATTAGTCTAGTCCAAAGTAAGTGCTGTGTGACTTGTGTTATGGATACTAGGATAATGTATCGTACATAAATATGTAATATTTATAGAAATATACAAGATAAAAATGCTCGCATTTATCACACAAACATTCCCTCTTCTGGAACTCGTACTTTCAATGCGAAAAGCAGGGTAGTAGGTAGTACTGTTGCACCTAAAGGACGTGCAAGATTTGTCAATATTTTACACACAACGAAAATGGTGCATTCAGTAAAGAATGTGAGAAAATACAGAAGCATAGGCTTGCTTTATGCATAGGCATAAAGGAAACGGAAGTTGCAAAATATTACTTTTAATTATAAGTTGCCAGCCACAGTAGGTTTTCACATGGTGGACCACCGATGCGGTGAAGGTCATTTAAAGTCAATTGTGGCTTTGGAAATTTTTGGAGAAATATTTAATCACTACATAGTATAAAACAAAGTCGCTTTCTCTGTCCCTATATCCCTATGTATACTTAAATCTTTAAAACTACGCCACGGATTTTGATGCGGTTTTTTTTAATAGATAGAGTAATTCAAGAGGAAGGTTTATATGATTAATACATGCATAATATAGTAGAGCATTGCAGCCGGGACGGGTCGCTAGTATTAAATAAATAGATGACCGTTTGGGGGGATGGTAGCGACCGTGCCTTTCGCTCTGTCGATCCTGGGTTCGAGTTCCCAGAAGGGGCAGATGTTTGTGTGATGAATACAAGCATTTGTATCTGAGTCATGTACATTTATAAAATATCCATGTTGTCTATTTTATTTATCATAGGTGTATTAATACATTGTAATTATAAACATTTGATGTATCATCGGGTTCAAATATCTTCCTCAATACAAAAAAAATCTAATTGGTAAATCATAGGCGGGATTTTATATTATCTACGTCTGCAAAACATCACTCTGTCACCTTCTCTTTCTATTTGTATTGATGTCTCGCTCTGTCGCTACAAAAATATCGCCGGCCGGCGACCTGGGTCGTTGAACCGCCGAAATTCTGCTAGGTCAACGAACGACCGAGCGAAGTTGAACGCACGGCCTGATGTTACGTAGCTCGTCCGAAAAAACAGATCGCCACCTTTTTCGCCATTTTCCCGCGACAATTTGACTTTTTCTTTTTTTTTTTTTTCGATGTCATCACGTCCACCTTACTGTTCGAATCGTTGCGATTGTCTTTTTTTTTCTAAAATTTTCCGCATTTGAGTTTTTTTTTCTAAAGTGCAACGGTGCTTTTTTGTTACTTCTTATATTACTGGAAAGACGTTTGAAAGAGTTTTCATAACGCTTACAGTGCATTTGATATTGTAATTTTAGCTCCAAATACTGCAGATATTTATAAAGAAAATATTTCTTTTTCCGATTCGCAAGTTCATCGAACCAAAACATTGTGGATACACCGAAAACAATAATACTCATCAAGAAGGCAAAATTTCGTAACCGAGTTTAATGACGTACGAACATTTCCTTCATAAAAATGGTTTTATCTTAATAACTATGCAACCTATTTTAGTAATAGAGATTAAAAAAAATTGTTCCGTTGTCATGTATTGCATAAAAAAAAATTATTGCAAGAATCATGTGGCATGAATAAAGCAAAGGTCATTTACATTGCGTACGTTAACCTTAGTATTTAGGTGAAGGGAGTTCAGTCATATAATATCACATATAATACTATGTTTTGCATCGATACAGCTTTTACAGGATTCAAAAGTTGAATGGCACATGTATTAAAGTTTAACATACAATTAGTAATATGCGAAAATACTTAGGTATCTTTAGAGGAATTCTAATAAAATATATAAAGATGCAGTGTTGCTATTTAAATATTTATGATTACATTGTCAAGCGCAGTCAACGGTGCATAAACAAATGTCAAATCTCATCGAACTATCTGGTATTGTCTATTTTAAATCTAATGTACAGCATTCAATATCATTTGGGATAATTTTAAAATTTATTTTGAGTTGTTATGTTGTTGAACGTATTTAAATTTAAATTATTACATAGTTGAGGTTCTGAAATTGCTGTATTTATTACTTAATTGAAGTAGCTCTTGGTCATCATTTGAATAAAATGAGATGTCTTTTTTTCACTGGTAATTTGTGATGTTGTTTTTTTTTAAATTAATTTATGGTATCACTTTTTTGACAGCGTACAGACACAAGTCATACGCATTACCATATTTCTACACATTGTAATTCTTTTGCGGTGAAGTTGAATCCGAACTTGATATTTCGACTTTTCTTTTGTATACCCAGCCACATCACAAGATCTCATGGCTTTAACACCCTTATGCACCAACTTGAGACACAGTGAAGATCAGTCATATTATTTACTTGCCACCTGCAAGGTTGCAGTAGTACCGCCTACATCCAGTCACTTCATTAGACCTTACTCCCTGCAAACATCCATATAATAACATCTGTGGGATACGTAAAACTGCTTTGGCACAGAGGCTGAAGTAAAAGCGTCTGTATACCCAGTCACTGCATCGGACCTCAGCGATTCACATCCTCAAACACCTACACGAGATTCGCAAAACACCATGCGCAAGTCTACCCGAGGATGTAATAGAATTATCTATATACTCATTCACTGCATCGGATTTTAGTTATTCGTATCCTCAAACACCTATGCGAGACTCGCAGTCACCATTCGCCTGTTGGCTCTGATGCCGCAATAGAATTGTCTGTATACCCAGTCACTGCATCGGGTCTCAGCCACCAAAATTTCAAACACCCGTGATAGAATTCGCCTACTTGGCTGAGGCCGCAGTAGAACCTCTTGCATACCTAGTTACTGCATGGACCTCACGACCCCTTACCCCCAGACTCCGATAAGTTGTTTTATGGTGTGAGGCTCAAATTCCAGATGATATACGAGCCCCCTACCCGAAAGTTTTAAAAGAATTAACCTACACCAACAAAAATATTAAGATACCCGGAAGTAATTTTGCACCAATGAAGCCCAGTTCAAGATATATTGGACAGCGATTTTGGCACATTCACCCAGCTGAGAGCATTGACCTTTGCGAAATACATTTTTATCAATCCGTGATAGTGATGCAGTGCGTTATTTTGGTATTAAAATAGATTTCATATAGGCACCATTTTTCTAGAGAAAGATTTAATCTAGAATCATCTTAAAAAGCATATTTCTTTTTTTAACTTTTATTTTGAAATATCCTTGATAATCACTAAAATTAGTTAAATTCCAATATATTTTTGGTATTCACCAGTAGTTCGAGTGATAAAATTATAATTTACATGTTGGTATATTTTTAATAAGTGAGCAAAAATATTAACATATTATCTTAAATAAATAAAAATCTTAGTAATTTACCAACTATTTAATATCAGAGGTGTTAAGATGGCAAAGATTTTTATGGATTACAAAACGTAAAATATTATTCTATTAAGAAACGTTTTAAGCAAATGTATCTGATACAGCCATAACTATCCAAAACGGAAGCATTGCATCTTAGAAAAAAAAAAAATCCAAAGAGTTTATTTCCCCTTCAGTCTCTACTGGTCAAGTGTGAAACGTCCATTACTACGCGCAAATTCGGTGATAAGTAGGAACATTCAATGTCATTCACCTCGTGCAAGATCACTGACATTCGAAAACATTTGCTTACTATGGGGGGTTTATTGCAATATAAGCGAGGGGGGCTATATTGATATTGTAAGTTCATTAACATCACAAAAATGAGAGACTATTACTTAAATGATTTAAGAAAAGTTTAATCACATTAACGATTTGTGGCTATTTTTTTAATCTCAGAATTTAGAATCTAGTACGTCATTATTAAGATTTTATTTGGACCAGAATGTCAGATAAAAATATTTAATAAACTGTTTCATTTCGATAATTCTTGGCAAATAAATAATTTGTGTTTATTTCATAATCCTGTGTCACAGAGACGAAACGGACAGCTGTCACCATCCAGGTCAAGTCCGTCATCACCACTATGTCACTACGTAGTATTCCAACAAATTAATATAGCCAGATCTTCACTAGGAAGATGTCGCTTAATTTGAACATAGAATATGTTGCCAGATATGGGAAAGCACTTTTAATAAAAAGCAGTTTCGAAAAAAAAAGTTTGATAGATTTTTTATCCGTGCATATTATATAGTAGTATAGAATGGAACTTGAGAGAGGGAAGGGTTATTTTAGTGGTTTTGGTTTACTTAAATTTGTGTTATGGTGGATATTAGTGCGTAATAATGGTGGGTTATTAACCACTAAATGTTTGTGAATATCCAAGAGTGTTGGCAAGTGAAAAAAAGCAGAGGAAGTTGTCTTTTCCGGCTCATGCTTCTTCATAGACATATATATAAATACTCATGGTTTACTTAAAAATGCTCAGATTCATCATACAAACCTCTGACTTGAATCCAGGACCGGTACCATTCCACAAAGCAGTCACCATATCATTTTTATTTTCCTTACACTAAATTTATTTTATCAAATTGCTTTTATTTTATTCATCTTTATTAGAACAACCAACAAGGTCATACATTATACACGTGAAAAACTTAATGATATGGCTGCTTAAACTAAGTGTTGCCTTACTCAAAGGTTGCCACGGAAATAAAAAATAAATAAAAGCCTAAAAAACTGAAGTCATCGTAATCTATGTTAGTGACCACTAGCTAATATAAGTGTCAATGCTAATAATATGGTTATTTACATTCTTTTCAAATTCAAACAAATCTTAACAAAAAAAACTAAAGTTTTTGAATAAGGACTCAAAACTCGCAGCGAGATATTAACGAGCACATTAAACATGCGAAGAATATATTTATTTATATAAAATAAACTTATTTATTCATTAAATTTAGTTTATTTTCAATGGAGAGTACGTTAATTGAACGAGTATATATGCAAACTATAGGTTTTTCACCCTAGTCACGTGAATGAACTAATTTCCTAATTTCTCGGTCATAAACCTTTTAAGGTCGAAGTCGTGTCACTGACCTATAGTCATTTCGAATCTGTTGCTTTTACTATGAATATTTTATATTTTACTCTTATTTATGTTAATTTTTTACTAATTTACGAAAAACTGGTCGAGACCTCCCGTTGAGTGGTTAGCACGCTGATATTAAACGTAATTTTCTCCAAAGATTCGGTCCTTAAAGAGAAGGTAAAAAACGAATCTTTTTATATTTGTTCGAATTTGGGTGTTTTAATGGTGTCATCGGTATTTCTCCATCGGTAGCTAGAATCTGAGAAATGTACGAATATGTTATAGGTATTTCATTGACAAATAATAAAATTAAATAAAAACGCTTTGTATTTAAGCTTAATACATATTATTAAAAGTATTGAATTTCAACGAGAGATGTAAATAAAAATCGATCCATCAAATGATGTCATATCTAATATAAATCAATGAATCATATTGAGTGTATTCAAATTACCATAGACTAATGGATGGCTTTACAATCACGCGCGATTAAAATCGCACTTGTCAGCCTATAGACGAAATAGAGATGATGTCAACGAAAAGGTCTTAAGATCTTATACATTCAAGTCGATGATAAAAAAATTCAGAAGCGTAAAAAGGATTGATGCATACAAAGAAAGCATGCGAGGCTACAAAACTTTATGCAGAAATAATAAAAAAAAACTTTTTGATTCTTTAAAGTCGGTAAATAACTTTTAGCTGTCAAAAAAACTATACATGACGTCATTGTGCTTGAAATTTGAAAAAGGAATTGCTCTGCTTACGTTAAGACAAAACAAAAAAGTTTTAATGAAGAATATAATGTTCTTAGCCACCTGTATTGTAGAGCAAACAATATTACAAGTGTTTTGCGATTGCATTTGAATGACTAATACGAGACTGGATGTTTCTTGAACTTTGGACGAATTCCTGTTTGGAACAGACTGTGCTAGTAGAAACAAAATGATAGAAGATCGTAGTTTAAAACTTAGCAAAAAAAGAGAGTTCTTTACTCGACAAAAGAGGTCGAATTTCATTTGTTTTGAAAGGTCCCAGACATAAGATTTAACAAAAGAGGTTCCATTACGTAGTGTATGTAAGCGATCTTTTTAGAGGAGTACAACGAACAAGGTATTAATATCGCAGCTAGTAAGGAGTCGCAGCAAAACAGGCCTTACTCGATTGTAGTGTATACGTGCGCGTCAGTGTGCGTCACTTCCACTAGCTCGTTCGCTGAACTCTGCGTGAACAGTGGGGCAGCCGTTGACCCACCACGTGGGCTGCGCCGGCCTTATCGAGCTTCCCGGTTCGATTTTTGAAATTTTCATACGTGCTGCGATTTTCTTTTGTTTTTTTATTGAAGGTGAGGTTTTATACAATACTAAAGGTTCTTTTTTTTCCTTTGCAATCCTTCTTCGTTACAATAGATATTGCTACGCGATAATATGGTAATTCTTATATGTAACTTAGGAAATATCACTGGGTTCGAAACATTTTCTTTTATTATAAATGTAATGACTTTTAATGTGGACAAGGGTTTGGAACCGTGTAGTTGTACTACTGCTATTGCAAGTGTGTACCAGCTTTAGCGACAGTAAATTTTTATAATACCACCACATTACAGTTACTATTATAGCGGTCTTAGCGCTTATAGCGATCGCTTTGAAACCACTTTGGAGAGCTGTATGGAAATTGAGATGGGGTATAAGAATGTTATGCATTACTAATCTATGATATCTACATATATAAAGAAACATGTATACTGTAACATATGCTACTGTTTAATACTTGTATATCTTTTTTTATAATTATATCCTATATGTTATATATTATGAGTAAGATGGAATGGCTTAGTATCAGCATTGCTTATTTCACCTTACAGTGCTTATTGAATTGTGAAAGTAACACGAAATATTTTTAGGGTTATTAAATAGTGGTGGCTTCAATTGTGGCTTTTGATTTGTTTTTCTATTAAACATTTTTCTTTCTACAAAAAAAGGTAAAAATTTTGTCCATGGTTGCAACTATGACGTTCGGCTAGCGCTTTCGAAGGTTAAGTAACTTTGACAAAAGCCAGTATTGAGATGGCTGACCAAAAATTAGCGGTTAGGTGCAAAAATGGCGGAGTTTCGTAATCGATTAATAGTAAAGCATATATTTAAAATATGTCAGAATGTCTTTCGTAGAATTATTAATTTACGCCTTTCACATATACAGATAAAAGGTGGCCGCCATTTTGGGTGTAAACATGAATGACCTGGTTAAATATCTAGGTTGTCTGTAATAACTGACGTTTTTGGACTATGCTTTCATTTTCAGGCAACATGCCTTTTCAAACTTAGTATATTAGAAAGAAATAAAGAAAATGGATACTAGCAAGACTATTTTATTATATACTTTGCTTTCGAATAGGTTTCTTTAATAGGAATTGTATTAATTGTCATTTCACCTGAAATACATATTAATCTTTATGTATAAAAATTCCCTGTATGTTTGACCGCGATGAAGTCTGAAATTACTTAACCGATTTTGATGATTTTCATTTCATTTTCTTGTATTTCTTCCAACTCAGAATATAGAATAGGTTTCATTTTAATACAATTAAAAAAGTCTTGCAAATTTATAACTGAGCAACACCAATCCGGGCCGGGTTTTCTAGTTATATTATTTACCAATTAGCCTAGCCCAAAGTAAGCACTGTAAGGCTTGTGTTATGGATACTAAGGTAACGGATAAACATACATATATTATACAGTAAACTCTCGATTATCCGCGCGCGGTTAATCCGCCAAGCGGATTATCCGCGTGGGCAAAAAAAAAAAAAGGTAACAATATGAGTTGACTTAGCGGTTAGGAAGGGTATGGTAATTAATTAAGTTTATTTTTTTTAAATAGTGAACTGTTTACTCTTTAAACTGTACCTACTGTATTTAAAATGTTTATGTTAAAAACGGTGCAATAAATCAATCTTTTATATTGGAACTATTTTGTTGTGTGTTTACCTCCCATTTTCGTCCGTTTTGCGGATTATCCGCTATTTTCACTATCCGCGGTCCCTCAGCCACTCAATTCCGCGGATAATCGAGAGTTTACTGTACACAAATAAGTAATATTAACAGAAATATAAATACCCATAACTCAGGTACAAATGCTCGTATTCATCATACAAACATCCCCTTCCGGGATTCGAACCCAGGACCGTCGATGTGAAAGGCAGGATCGCTACCGTTGCACCAAACGATCGTCATAACATATAAATAAAACTTTGAATGCCCTCCATGACCCACCGCTTTAAGGTTGATCTCACGCCTTCCCCACCAGATGCCAATAGGAGACGAGAATGTAACACAAATGGCATTTCTCGACTGTCGCTTTGAGATTTTGATAGTCCACTTGCATACCCTGTCACTGCACTGTAAGGGTACTTTTGAGCAGAGGGCCTACCATCATCTTTTAGCGCGATTCAAGTTCGATTGTCAAAGTGGGACACCGCTATACGCGGTCTATAGCGGCGTCTCTTTTTAACAGTTAAACTTGAATCGCTATAAGACGTGATGGTAAGGAATCTGGACTGGACACATTTGGTCCCTAAAAGTTCGCTTTGGTCTGCTGTTACCGACTTGTCCAAGCACATTTGGCTCATATTGTCTTGTTAATCTTCTTCTGTCCATCTTCTCTACATGTCTCAGCATACTTTTTTCTAATTGAGTAATTATTATTGTCTATTTTTTTATCAGTATGTAACTTAACCGATTCATTGCTACATATAATTACAGAAACGAAGGCTACGAGTTTGATTTACGTGAAAAAATGAAGATAGTTTTATTCTGGGTTGATTTCCCTAAAACTTGATTTGAAGTAGTTATCATCGATTTAAAAATGACACGGTTTCAGTGGCTTACGCCACACGCAAAAAAAAGTCAGCAACGAATCGATTATTTATCAATTATTGTACTTTAGAAATTTATAACTTATTTTGATATTAAATTTAATTCTTATCTATAATGGAATATAATATAAATGAATGTTGTAATTTGTATTTTTTTTATCAATTTATTAAAATGTTTTGATTTGCAAGTCGGACCTCCGGCGAAATATGCTGAGCTGAATTTTAATGATATTTTTATAATGTAACCATATTTCATGCAATAAAATATCTTTTATCTATCTTTGCTTAGATGGTTTGGATGGCAGTCGCCTATCGCTAGGTTTTTATAGTATCCTCATGCATACCCAGTCACTGCATCATGTATCTTACGCTCTCCACAGTCAAACAAAGCACACGTCAATGCCAGTTTTACAGTTTCGGGTATGCAGGTGACAGATACAGATCTTACACAACCCGCAAAATACTCACCTATGCGAAAACGAATAAACCACAACTGGAAGCACTCTTTTGCATCTCTGAGGTTGCAGTAGTAACCTGTACAGTCATGAGCAATTAGGTGAGCGTAGAACTTTGTCACATTATATAAATTATTTATTTCCATACGGGTACTATAGATCGATTTAGTGTGACATAGTTCTAGGGTGTATATATCTTACTGTACTGTACATACTCAGTCATTGCGCTGAATCTCACCCCGTTAAGAGCAGTGTTGCTATATTTAAACCCACAACCCCCTATTGGGGTGTTATAACTTTGACCGTTATGTGGTTGTCTGTGGTACCGTATCTGTTAAATGGGTGAACCGATTTGGGTACGGTTACAAAAGTAAGCTACGGTAGGGATATTTTACGCATAATGGGTATAAATTAACCGTTCCTTTTTATTTATTTATATTCATTATTTATGTTCATTATAAAAATAAATCGTAATAATGAGCTATCCCTAAAATAGATGATAATTTGCTATTTTTGTCTTCAAATATTAGCTTTTTTTTTCCTCGGGGATTTTTATTTTTTCAATTAATTTTCATTTTTTTTGTCTTCAAATATTTGCTTATTTTACACGGGGATTTTCATTTTTTTATTTAATTTTACTCGTTCTGATATGATTGTGTTTTTAGAAATAGAACTTATTTATTGTATCGCGTTGTGACAAAGATTTTTAAAGTTAAAATTTTCCAAAATTTTGCCCCATCTCTATACATAATATTATACTACATATGTCTCCTCATTGGATGGCATACTAAACTCTTTTCGATTAAACGATATTAATCGTAAAATTTTCTTTTAATACCGCTGAAATACGTTAGATATATTATATATTTTTAATGCAATAAACACTTTTTTGCGTTCGCTTCCTCAGGAAAACCGCTATCAATCGCACTGTCATCGGCAACAATCAATAGATATCGTATCGAACGGGCGTCGAACCCCAAAAAAGTTCAATGGCTCAAGGCTCGCCTAGCCGGGCGTTGGCGATGCGAAATTTGAATTTCGAACTCTCTCCGGCTTGTGAATTACGATGTCGTTGTTCTTAATTTTTAAATTTGAAAATGGAACTATTCTTGTTGGTAATTCTTTTTCATGTATTGTTTTGCATTCATACTGCCATATTTAAGAAACAAAATACGCCTGGAAAAAATAAACCACGCCTCTACGTGGTCGTTTTTTGTGTGAAAACTTTATAAATACGCAATTGTTTTGTAAATAATGTAATTAATAAATAAAATTGTCATCCTGTGATCACGACTCTTGTAAAGGAGTCGTAACTTCAGGATTAAATATAAAATAAATTATGCGCAAAATCCGTACACAAGTGTTTAATTCAAATGTGTAAGGTGCGCGGAAGTGTTAGAACTAAATAGGTAAATATTTATATTGTTTTTGTATAAATAAATTATTCTTAACTTTTAAATGATACGTTAAAATTTCTCAAATATGCAAAATGTTAAATAATATTCTTAACTTAAAATATAGTAATGCTAGATGTTCTTAACCAGACCAGAATATACAAATATTGATAAGAAAAATATAAATGCGTCATACAAAGTGTTATGTAACTCTATCCAGAGAAATACAAATAAAAAGATTGCTTAATCGGAAAAAACTGTACTAAATAAGTAAACATCATTAACTTTATTTCAATAAAAGATGCGATAAAGGTCATACGAAAGCATAAAAATAATTAAATATAATAAAGGACATTAAAATGCCTGATTTAAGAAAGTAATATTTAATGTTTTCTCGTTGGGCCGTACAAAAGGTCAAATCAAGTTCATACTGCCAGTTCATAGTTCGATGGACGCGGCAGCCGCAAAATTTGAAATTCGAACATTGAAAATTGGCATTTTGAATTTCGAATACTTCCTGATTTCCAAATATGTGCAGTTACGTTGCTATGTATGTGACGCTTTTTTAAATTCATGAATAATACAGATTAAAATTGTCTGCTTATAAATTTAAAAGGCTGAAATATCCTATAGAAATAAGTGTTTATAAAATGCATTTGCAGAACAATCAACTACGAGTGATTATAAAAAGGCGCGTCATGTTTTAAAAATACGATTGTGCAATTGTATTACTAATAAAGAGGGTTCAGCGACATGTCGTTGTCGTCGAAATGTGTCGCATCACGGTTCTGCCAACTCACTACACAGGTTTACGTAAAAATTGCTTTTGGGCCGTAAATTGATGACCTCTGTGGCCGAGTGGCTCGTATATCGGTTTTTATGGCCACTACGAGGCCCCGGGTTCGTTCCTCGGCCGGGTCAATGTTGTGGTGTTGTAATATTGTCGTTTTTTTTACTGAAGTGATTTAGCTAATAAACTTGAATTTAGAAACAATGTGTGTGAGGTTATGTAATATTTATTGATATTTCAAGAAGTTGAAAATTACGTTTTCATTTCTTGTAGAGTCACTGGACTTTTGACTATAGAATTTCAAAATCTTCATTGGCGCAATCTTGTACACGGTTTGCCTACAAATAGGTATATATGATTATATGAATAAGTGACATTTCTATATAAAATAAAATAAAAATATAGTTTTATTTCTTTAAAATTGCTTTCAACACTGAAACATAGGAGTTGGGGCCTTCTTTTAAGTATAACAATACTTGTGCTAGAGGACCCTGCTCTTCCATATCATACTTTAAATTGAAAAAATAAAAATAAAAATAGAACAGTCAAATAAAACTCAAAACAAGTATGTTACTTATGTATGGTTTGTGAGTGTGTGTGGGTGCGTGTGTGAGTGTGTGTATGAGAGTGTGTGTGTGATAACTCTGTAAACATAATAAGCAATATAATCAATTAAAACAAATGCCATTACTACGAAGCTAATGCTAGGAAAAAGGTTCCCAAGTAAGAAGGTATAGTCATTCCCCTTAAGAAATCATACCTGTCTTCGTCGGCGTTCAGTGCCGCTTAAAACATTTTTGCAAATAAATATATAGGTACTTTTTACATTATTTAACTAGGTACAATAAACAGTAATAGGTACGTACGCTTTGACAATTGAACTTTAAACTTTATTCAGTTCTGATAGAGACTCACGCGCCTAAAGCTCATATAAAAAAAAACTCCTTTACCTAATCCACGACGCATTTTTTTTTGTTACATTGAAACGTATTTATTAAAAAAGATTCATTATCTTAGTTACCATGTGATTACGGCTCTTGCAAAGGAATTGAGACTTCATGATCAAAAATTAAAAAAATCATAAACGTGTTCGTTTATCCCCTATTATTTTATTTAAATTATGATAGTTCTTTAAGCAAGCATACGACATTTTGAAATACTATATTAGTACAATTAGATGTTTTACACAATCACAACACACATTCATTATTTTAATTTCAGCCGAAAAACGTTTTCTTCTGGATGGATGCGTCCCTCAAAATTTGTAATTTTGTAATAATTTAAACGCTTGGATAGCGGTAGAAGTCTATAATTCGAAGTCACTGCTGGAACGCTACATGGAGTTTGGCATTTTTTTTACTTCTTTTTCTATCTACATCATTATATCCAAAAAGGTATTCAATCAAAATTATTACAGTATGTATAATCTATGCAAACTTGAAAATTAAAATTGAAAATTCCAAATTCAAGTATGTTTAGATTCTAAATTCAAATAATTACACGCGTCGTAAGTTGGAACGTTAAGTGGTCAAAACATTACATTGACATGCCTAATGCGTTCCGATCGTCAAAACGAACGTTCCCACATATCATTAAAACATGGTCAATTCTATTGAATCTTCGTGTAAATTCAGTTTTTCTTATTATCTCTCCGGTTGTTTTTTTCGATTCGAATTCGGTCGAATGATAAAAAAATTGACCCCAGTTCCATTTATGAATTCCACCGTTAAAGCTTTGGTTGTGTTGTAACAGTCAATGGTCAAATGGTGTTCAATTTACTTACTTTTTCATTCAAAAGCTTATAAAGTTAATATGTTTTACATAGCAAATGTATTTTTAAGGGAAAATTTTATAAGATCATGCTACCATGCAGGCTGTATATTTATGTAATTGCCAAAATAAAAAGTAACAAAAAAATAAAACTTCATTGGTCAACTGAATTGTTCCACATTTAAACTTCACCCCAATGTTTCGAAAAGGTTTCATAGAAAAAGTTCGAATAAGTGTACGTTATGTTTAAAAATAGTTTTTTCGAACTGGCCCAATAATTTCGTTTGAAAACTAAAGTAGTTCGACGGTAACTAGGGCATGTCCGAATGCAACTGTGTGAAAGGGAACGTCCCCAGAGTAAAGTTGTCTTAACGGGAGAAAGAGATTCTAAATTTTTAATTCGCGTTTGCATTACGTTTGTATTTTTAAAAATGATTAAGACTATTAATTGGTTTTATTTGAGCGAGAATATTTAAAATTTCAAACAGTTTCCATATATTACACTTCACGTATGCTCTTCCCCTATCTCTTTATAATAATATTACTATTCACACTTTAAAAATGAAATGGTCTCTATTACAACAGCATAAGGGACGTTAAAGTTTTAAATTGTATAGCTTTATTTGTCGTTGACTGTACAGGGCGTACTGTAACAACGAATTAATAAAACAATTATGTTAAATTTTATCTTTATTTATTCAAGTTCTTTTTTTAATATTAAGACTATAAACGAGGTTCACGTTCCATTTTTAAAAATTAGTAAAATAACAACACGGGTCTGTTGTTGGAACCTTTCGAATTATGAAATTGCAATCGGAAGTTCAAATGTGGAACTCGGGGAAATACGAAAAGTGTTGAAAAGCTTTCGTTTTTTATACATTAAATTTGTAATAAAACTATGTTTTTTTTGTTATATAACACGATAAATCTATAAAATAACGCATTTCCTTTTCAAAGTACCAAGTACCTATATGTCCACAAATTCCATTCATAGCAATGAACTAAGGACTGTTACGGTCGTACCGATAAACGTAATGGTATTATTCGAAAGTAATTCTTATATTTACAGATTAAAGGTTGATTGTTAAATGGATCGGTAATATTATATGTGCTGTACACAGTACTTAGCACGTGGTCCCAAATCGATAGGTCGTTCGCTTAGAAGGAGATAGCTGAGTGACGTCACAGTACGGTTCGCTCGCAAGGTCGCCGCCTTCCCACATAGGTTATTTACTTTTGGGTAGACATCGGGAAACATTTTTTGGGAAACACCATTGATAGTATACGATGTGAAGCGACTTTCGTAAAGGTCAAAAATAGAATGGGCATGTTATCTGTTGGGCTGAATTAGTAGTGATTAATACACTAATCGAGACCGTGTGTTATAAAAATTCCATTCATAACGAAGTTTTGTACCTCAGTAATAATCTTATGTTCGTAGGTTACGGTAGTATACTATGCTGTTGGCCGTATGCTAAAAAAATAGTTAAATCAATTTTGATTTTTAACATTTTTTTTTAAATATTTAAAATAGGTATATTTCTTTAAGGTGTGAGATATTTAATTTTAAATAATTTATTATTTTATGTAAATATATTACCTTCCCATGTTAAAAGAATTGCTGCATAAATTGGAAAACTATTGAGAAAATAGTAAAACAAAAATATTTGTATTAAATGTACTGGAAGAATCTTAAAAAGTAACAGTCGTTTTGTTAATAAGGCGTATTATGTAATTCTATTTAATAGGACGTGATAATAATGTTATTCATAAAAATTATATGAACTATGGCAACCCTGTAAAACTAGAATTCAAAAAATAGAACTGCCGTATCATTTTAGAACATTCCATGTTCAAAAATAAACTGTACACACGATGTAAATGTAGTTTAATCAGTTGTTTTTTTAATATTGCAAATGAAGCATAGGTCATTTAATGCCAGCGCGTACAAATAAATATAATAAGTACTTGCAAACTATTCGTGGCTGACAACATATTTTCCGGGGTCAATGACACCAAGAAGCCCACAACCGACAAGCGCGCGGCGAATAATCGACTATTTAAAACATATTTAAATATCGAATTCAATTTTCGGACGACGATAACGAAAAAAATTCTAAATTCAAAAATTTGAATTTGTCAAAATTCGCGCGCGAAGGAGTATCGTTCGCCGATCCGACTCGAAACTAGAGTTCAACAGCATTTCACCGAAATCTACTTTGTTTGGGTCCCGGGGTCAATGAACTAGTGTGACGCCGGCGCGTCTGTGTGCCGTATACGCGCCGTACGAGACATCGCTTCACGCACACACCTACACAAACCAAGTATTGAGACAATTTTGTTTCTTAATTACTCAATAATCTTAAACATTATCGACCTGCAATTTTGTATTTGAGTCATTAAAAATGTCAACTTCGAAATGGTATTTATTTTTTTCCTTAATAGACAGTTTAGAAGGATTTTCTTCTGTGGTTCGGGGCGACTGAACTATCACTATGAGTTGATTATACGGCCGGAGTGAAAAATATATAATTTTTTCGTGAGCCCCGAAGGTTCGTCAATGCGTCAGTCACGATTGGACTGTTATAACGTGAACAGCTCAGTAGACGTCGCGTTGCCGAGTTGAGCACAACCCATAGTACAAAGTTGACGTACAAATTTTTCCAGCAGTGAGGTGTTGAAAACAGTGACAGTGCCTTTAAAAGTGCAGTGACAAAACGCAAAACGGAACGTAGTGGATTTAAAAAGCGAAATAAAAAAATAAATTAGTGTTCCACGTAAATTCGGACAAGATTTTGGATAGCTGAACTCGTCGTTCAGTTAACTAAAATCGAACGTTCTCTTTTCGAATTTCAAATTTAAAAGTTGAATTAGAAATATGCAAACTTTTGAAATTACATAAAAATTTTCTTCTGCTTTCGATTTTCTTTTTGCAGATTTTTTTTGCGTTTTCTTTTACAACATTAGTATAAGGGAACAAGTGAACTAAATTTATTTTATTAAAACAGTGCCTTATATAGAAGTTTTAAGACAGAAAAGGGAGACAAACACAGCAACCACGGAAGCAAAATGCGAAACAATTTGGTGTTGTTTAAAAAGCTAATTCCTGAAATTAATTTTGCAAAAAGAAATCTCACTTCACCCCTCGGCCGGAACATATACATAAGTTAAAAAAAATACTGGTGCTAAATCAAACAAATTTCACTAAACCGACCGTAACATTTTCTAAAAATCTTATGGTCCCAAACACAACCCGGAAAATAGTTGCCTTACCGACATAGTCGAAAAACTCAAGCCGTTAAAAAAAAACACCAAAACGTTCAGTGATATTAGTGATAATGCGAATTGGATTCGCACAGACGAATCATTGGTCTAAAGTCACTTAAAAAAAAAACAAAAACCTCCTTTTTAAAAACACAAAACTTTTCTAAATTGGAACTATGAATAATAGTCAATTCCACGAGCTGTTCGGATCGCAATGGCCACCGGATCAACACGGAGGACATTCCTCTGCCTCTACTATGTTACACCAGAATCACCAAGGGCAAAGCATGCCTCAAGGTATGCAGTTGAAGAGAGAACCTCATCCGGAGGTCCAAGGTGTGATGCACAATCAGATGGGAATGGATATCACGTCAGGATCAGTAGCCGATAGCACCTCCCCTCCTCCCGGAAGCAGTGAAGGCATGTTTGGGTCTTCATTATCCGGCATGTTCATGGACAAGAAAGCCGTCAACTCTATCAGAGGTATTTTTGAATTAAGAATTTATTATTTCCAAAAAGGTTTTACTTGAAAAGATAATGTCCGTTAAAGTATTAAAGCTCTTTTTAATTTTTTTCAATACTTGTTCTAGAATACCGTATATTCGAATTCAATTAACTAATTATTCTTAAATTTTATTCACTGATGTAGTTTTACAAGTTTTAAAATTAGAAAAAATACTACAATGCCGAAAATGCTACGAAACTCGAAATTGCTACGGCTGCTACGACGTAGCACGCCAAAAACTACGACCCTTTTATGGCTAAGCGGAGACATGTTTCCGTAAATTCATTACTGTTTTGCGTTCAGAAATGTGTGGTTCTAGTGAACTGACCTAAATTTGAATTGGAGGAAAAGCTAAGATATTAGGTGACGTCGTAACGGTGTCCTAATTTATGATGATGGTGATATGTTCCTTAGTACAACTTAATAGGTAATATTAAATCGGTATACTCAATATTTTCCCTAGATATAATGAAAATATTATTAATTTAGATTTTTCAAGTTTTTTCAAGGAAGTAAAGCACGATAATTTCTGATTCATGCTTACTTTTCTTAAATTTGCATTCATTTGATTACAATTTATCCTGCCAAGATAAAAAGACAATTGATACATTTTTTCAAAATATATGAATACTTTTCAGTTTTGCTTGTATTTTTGAAGATTTATACATAATATAAGAAATTTTCCTACAGTTATAAGTAATATTATAAAATATCGATAATAATTTATATATTGAGTTTAAGTCCATTTTAATGGAATTGTCGACAGTTAAAACGGAGTCCATAAATCATAAAATTATGTGAGAAGAAATTATATTCAAGTACTCGTAACAATATTCTAGTCATTTTAGTAATAAGCTAATTAGTTCAGTATATAAAGTACTTTATCATCTCCATTTGGCCAAATGCCTGGCTTTTACATGCCAATAATTCTCATAAATGGCTAGACACACACCTACAACTATAGAGCGACGCCATTTTGCAACCAAAGACTCAATATTACTCTATGATTTGAGAATAAAAAATACTACCATTTAAAAACATCAGTATGATTTTGTGAGAATAAAATTCTAAATTCGAATAATCTTTAAATTTCGAACACAGTTACAATAATTAGTAACCTTTGCAGAGCATACTTTATTTTTAAGAATAATTACGCAATATTATGGCATTGTGTGGATGTTCTTTTTACAAATTTTCAAATAGATTTAAGAACATATGATAATGTCTCTCCATAACATTTTTCTGTACAGAAATATTTCAAATTAAGAGTTCTTTTATTTTTATTTTATCAAAGACTTCATTGAATTTTTAATTGAAAATAAAACTTCTTCGTTATCAATAAATCTATGGTATGTTCTTTAATAAAATCACACAGTTTTACCGTCGTTACAAAACGGTTTTGTATTACCGCAAGTACGGTATTGTGGGATCTTCGTACCGTGGTACCGGTATAATGTGTATAATCATCAATTCCCATAGTTTTTACTAAAGTATTATGTCGTTTGACCCAGTGTAAATGCATGAGAACTTTTACTTATAAGGCCTTCTTTAAAAAGGTTTTTATGAACAAGTTTATAATTGAGTTTGCATGAATGGTTTCTTATGTAGCTGATTTGTTTATGGTACAGAATTTATTGTATAAACTCAACGCCAAGTTGATGTACTCTAACCTTATTGTTGATTTAATTTTTGAAACACAATTGAGATAACATTTACAGCAAAATATGGTAAATCCTTTTAATATATGCTTAATGAATTAACTTTATAAGCGTAATTAAACATTTTTGAGTCTTTTTTATTTTGATATTGTTTTTTCTTAAAAACAATTTAATGAGTTTTGTAGCTCATTGGTGAATGTATTTGGACTTCTATCAATATTGCATGTAATTCAATTTATATAAATAAATAAAGAAATATAGTCTATGGAACTAAGTTGCTAATGCAGCAGGTGGGAATCTTGAGAGGTAGTATAGGCATATTACGGTTTAAAATTTTTTAGCTATGTATATTATACAGGGTATCCTAAAAAGCTGGTAAAGCGGAACTCCAGAGGTAGAGCATAACTAGAGCTATTCGTATCACCCCATGTATGTCCGTGCAATATTTCGTATTTTTAGAGTTAAGCATTTTTTTTCATAATAAAACTAACAGACAGTTAGAAAAAAAAATATTTGAATGAAAAAGGGGAATATTTTTATAAAGACCACTTTGATATTATAGAGTAATTAAGAGAATGATTCAGAATCATATAACACAACAGAAAAAATCAACATTTTTGTTATGAAATAAATTTGGCGGCTTCCATGGTCGAGTGGCTCGTGTACCGGTATTCATGGTGACCTCACTCCGAGGTCCCAGGTTCGTTTCCCGGCCGGGTCAATGTAGAAAACGAACTCATCTATATTGAATCGCATCTGGGTGTTGTCATTGTTTCAACAAGTGCTTAATCTATAATCTAAAAACACAAATTTGATGTTTGTGTGTTTGTCTGTCCGCTCTTTTTCAATTGAATCAATTAACTTTACCACAGCAATGCGTTACCATAGCAACGCGTTAGCGGGTCAGCTAGTCTATAATCTAAGAACACAAATTTGTTGTTTGTGTGTTTGTATGTCCGCTCTTTTTCCCGCCCTTTATCAATTGTATACGCGTTACCATAGCAACGCGTTACCGGATCAGCTAGTATATACTCTAAAGACACAAATTTGTTGTTTGTCTGTCCGCTCTTTTTCCATTGTATCAATTAACGTTACCATAGCAACGCGTTACCGGGTCAGCTAGTATATAATAATAATAGTATAATAATAATTTCATTTATTTCCAGTAACTTTAACTCACTTAAGGCTCTTTAACTTGGGATCATAACAATGTACGTTTTATTGTCCAATTTTTATTATTAAATTTTTATTTTAATTATGAAGATTGTTATTACCTTAATTAAATCATTAATATAAAAATGTATCATTCTATGTTAGTTGCTAGTACCGTACCTGCCCTATATACAACTTATCGAATTAAACAAATATTACTATCAATCATTGCATTCAAAGTTCACCACAATCACGTTTTGTGGCCGGACAATGACGTTCTGTTTGTTTGTTCCTCTAAGTATATTTACAGAAAAAAAAACAAAAAACTTCGAGAAATATTCCAAGTTCAAACATGGAACTATAAGAACGAACTTTGACAGCGTATCATATTAATACTATATATTTAAATTTGGAAAGAACGATCGATTTCACAGATTATATTTTCGAAATTCAAATACCAAAGTTAAGGAAAGAGGAAGTACAGAAAAAGTTTGTCCTTATTTTACAAGTAATAAAAAGTATTTTAATAACTATTTATTTCCAATAGGTCTATGAATAAAAACTACTTAAAAATATACTAGCGGCCCGTCGACAAAATTTGCACGGGTGGACAAAATTCTTTGATTTTTTTTTCTAATATTAAATATAGCCTATGTTACTCAACGTGAATGTAGCTTTCTAATGGTGAAAGAATTTTTGAAATCGGCTTAGTAATTTTTGGGTTTATTCATTACAAACATACAAAAATACAAATCTTTTCTCTTTATAATATTAGTGTAGATGAAATTTGGATTAAAAGACTCTCATCAGAGTTAAAGAAGCAAGAGATGTATGTCAATGGTCGTGGAAAAGGCGTGATCGTACATACATATAATAACGCATTCTTTTCTCTCGCTTCTTCTATCTCTCTCTCTCTCGCGCTCTTTCATGAGACCTTTCATACAAGCTCGTCGGTTAAGGGTATTTTCCCTCGTTTTTCTGTACTTCTCTTGGTATCTGTTTGTCTGTCTGTAACGTACAAATCTTGAAACTGAATTTTCACCCATTTCCCGACTAGCTAGAGCTCTGAAACTTTAAACATAGCTCAGAACTCGATGATAATATATGATTATATACTTTCAGACATGATTCAATCACAATTTCAGAGAATATTTACAAAATTTAATTTCAATTGGAAAAATTTTAGTTTCGTAAAAATCCACAGATGGCGCTAAAATCCAGGAAACAAATGTTGCATAATGACATACTAACAGCTACTTGACATTTTAGATCGAGCAATTGGAAATCATACACACAAAACTAAAGAGAAGAAAATAATTTACATTTAAATTTAAATTAAATGTAAATTTCCAATACGAAAAACGGGGGGCTCATAAATACTATAAATACCAAATGTAATATTTTATCCACCACCGTATTTCGTATTGGACACATGGCAGAGAATTATTTTTTTTCTTTTTAGTTGGCCTGAAAAACTTGGGTTTTTTTTTAAATTTAAATGTACCAAAATTTTTTTAGCTTAACTTTTTTCAGGATATCTTCTATTTGGTTCCTGAAATTTTTCCTTGGTCTGTTTTCACCGACTTTACTTGCGTATTATACCTTGCCAATAAGCCTTCGTAAAACTTAAAGAAAATATGCGAACTTTCCACATGTTCTTGGCTAACCCACAATGCGTCATGTGTTCCAAAAACTGAATTATTTATTTACAATTAGTGAATTATCTATGTTCCCAATTGCATTTAAATGTTTGTGCCCCAAATGATAATTGATAGTTTAAGTTATTTTTCTTTGTTAAAAATGGTGTTAATCGTTTGTGAATTTAGGTTAAAAACGCCTAATTCTGATGTTTAAGTGTTAAAAAAACCCGATGCAATTTGTACTTAGTAGAAACACACAAAAATTTCGAAGAATTTGTTATAACAAAAACGCTTTATAATAAATACCTAAAAAAACAAAAAAACTTTTTTTGTTAAATTAAAAAAACGATTTTTTTTGTTTTTTTTAGGTACGCAAAAAATGTTAAGAATTTGTTATTAGAAAAACGCTTTACTAAATACCTAAAAAAATACGAAAAAAATTTTTTTTTATAGTTTTTTATATCTCATTAATCCGACTAATCTCCGAATTCAGCTGAACCGATTTCGAGAATCATTTCACTAGATAGCTGATTTTATAAGGAATAACTTAATTTTCTTTATTTACCAGATAATAAAAGTATACAGTGATATACCTCAAAGCATATACAAGTCACAAAAATGCAAAAGAATGTAAAAATTAATATTAATAACGTAGGGTCAGGAATAATGAATTAGGTATTACTGATAAGAAATTCCATAGTGCAATGACAAATTTCAGTAGAAATTATTAAGACGACCGTCTGGTGCAACCGTAGCGATCCTGCTTTAAGTCCTGGGTTCGAATCCCGCAAGGGGCAGATGAAAGTATGAAGAATACGAGCATTTGTACCTGAGTCATGGATGTTTATATATATTTCTATGAATATAACATATCTATGTATCATATATGTATGTCTATCCGTTACCCTAGTATCAATAACACAAGCCTTAAATAGTGCTTACCTTAGGCTAGGCTAGTTGGTGTGAATGTAAGTAAAAATGAAAAAAAAATATAATGTACACTTTTGTATTGGCATCGGTTCTTTTCCCTATAGAATGGCAATATTTTGTTTATCTATGTCATATATTTCACATTTAGTATCACTGTTTAGTTTGGAACTAAATAATTAGTTTAAATAAATTTAAATTTAAGTTTAAATAAAAATAAATTTAATTTATTTAAGTTTAAATTTAACGGCATTCAGAACATACCGCATCAAAAATATAAGTCACCTCTATTCTTCGTTATACTCCCTTACCAAAGTAATTTAATAGCAAAGAGTTTGTTAACCATTCTTTAAACTTTTCAACTCCTTGTTTCTTAATTTTACTCTCTATTCGTACGTACTTACAGTTGCTTTCGCTTTGCATTGAATATGCACTAACAACGTTTAAATATGGAATGCACAATCCACGTGTCTTTTAGGCCGGGGTCATTGATCTTGACATACTCGCATTGCACTATGACTCCTGTACAGCTTTTTTCTTTACCAAGTATGTAACTTTGTTTTCTTTATTTCATTGTTTACTAGAAGTTAGTGACGTGTGAATCCTCTTTAAAGTTTTAAAATGTATTTTTTTTACTACTTTTACTAGAGGCGGCCATTGTTTATTTTTTTATTGCAAAATACAGTAATGCCTAGCTACATTCTCTATTCCATGCAATAAAAGAAAAAATCAAATTTACATTAAAATATGAATACATACTGATACTAAGTTTGTGCTTATGAGTATATGTAAATATCTATACATATAAATAAAATTTGAGTGTCTGTTTGTTATATTGAAATAACAGTTTTTTACTACATGCATATGAATATATATACGGTACAAACACCAAAATATTTTTTTTTTACAATTTTTGTCTGTCTGTTTGTTCCGGCTTATCTCTGAAATGGCTGGACTGATTTTGACGGGACTTTTTTGCCAGGTAGCTGATGTAATAAGGAGTAACTTAGTCTAATTTAAAAAAAAACTTTTATTTTAGAAAAATAAAATTACTGTGCCACAGCAACGCGAGGCAGGGACAGCTAGTAATAAATAAATACTAGAGACCATCACATACGTTGTTTTGAACTTAAGTAAAGTAACTCAAGCAATTTATGGAAATCAAAACAACGAATGTATAACATTCAAGACCCGAGTCAATATACAAAACTCCCTTTTTTACATCGACCCGGCAAGGAGTCGAACCCGGGACTTCGAAGCGGCGATACTAACTAAACAAAAAAAAACTGACACTGACACACACTGACAGACAATGAAACTGACAGACACTGAAACTGACAGACACTGAAACTGACAGACACTGAAACTGACAGATACTGAAACTGACAGACACTGAAACTGACAGACACTGCAACTGACTTCAGTAGTAGTGAGTCACTACTACTGAAGTCGTCACCATAAGAATAATAGTAAAAAAAAAGTAACACTAATCATCGAAAATATAAATTAATTGAAATTCTGCATCCCTTTTACTCTCATTATGTGTGAGCAGTACTCCCGATAATTGTTGACATCGGGAGTAGTTCGCATACACGTAATCTAGTTTTGTCGTTACGGAGATAACGAATACACGTGTTTTCAATTATTGTGAGTACCAAAGTTCATTAAAACATTTTTTTCGTGACATTTTTTTATTAACCAGTATGTAATTATATGTATATTATTAAATAAACGCGCGTATTTCAAATATCCAGCCTG
This sequence comes from Calamotropha paludella, assembly GCA_927399485.1. Classification (NCBI taxonomy): domain Eukaryota; kingdom Metazoa; phylum Arthropoda; class Insecta; order Lepidoptera; family Crambidae; genus Calamotropha; species Calamotropha paludella. The sequence goes on along the minus strand of OV656830.1, from coordinate 6,018,774 downwards.
GTCAGAATACTAGCGATGCTAAGATATATCTGGTATAGAAAGAAAGATTTTATTGACGCATAGCATAAATAAAATAGAGAAAAAGATAATAATCATAAAAATATTATGACCCTGGATCAGGATCTTGCCTCAGCATAATGCCCTTACAGTGTGATGCGTTCCAGTGCATTAGCGCTGGTATTCTGGCAAGACATGTAGACCAGTCACCAGTGTCGGAGCCTAAAATGCTGTGAAATATGGCATTTTTTATCGACAAATTGCCCCTCAAATTTAGTTTTTCCTCTTACGGCCGCCATTTTGTTTTCTTGGTAACCAAGACCTGGACTCTCTACTTAGCACAGCAAACAAGGTTTGTTGTGATCTGAGGGTGGAACGATACTTGCTCATAGTAGAAGTTAGAATACGTTTGTGAATCGACGCGTCTTGCAGCGTCTCAGCTGAACGGTCAGAGCACTCGCCCGGATAGCGAAAGGTCGTGGGTTCGAATCCAACTTGAGGATTCGGAGGCGTGGTTGTTTTTACATTTTATATTTTTGATGCTATTCCTTTTATAAGCTATAAATTTAAAGAGTCGTAGCAGACGAAAGTATTGGTGTTGCCCAAATAATAAAAACGAGGAATAAAGACTTCTTAAAATATTTTTTTAAGTATTTAATTTTAATTACAAACTAGTTGATTCATTCAATTATTTGATCAATTTAGAAGCTTAATCAATATATTAATAACTAAAAAATAAATTACAAAATTATTATAGTGCCACCCCTAACACTAATTGAACGTAGGTCTTAATAAATAAGCCTAGATTTGGTACTGCTTTATTTACTATAGACCTTATGGTCAATAAGGCCATTTTCGTTGATTGTTTTGTTTTGGTCATGTATTTTTGTCTTCAATGGTCTTTGATGGCAATATAAATGTTTCTCTCTCTTTTAAATATCATAATTCATTTGTCCCCACAACTGGGCATAGTAATTCCTATTGAAAACCCCGATAGTCACGAGGAATAAGATGTGAACACCTTAGAACCCTATCACATTAAATCGGTCGTAAGCAAAGAGGCAACAGTATATAAATATATAATTGATGTAATGTGACATAGTTCTACGTTGTTATTGTTCGTGTCTGTAGGCCCAATGCAGTTTATTGGACGTTTACGAGATTAAGATGCTTAATGACCGACGGCTTAACTTAAAACCTAGGTTATTATATGATTTAGTTGATCACCCATCCCATTACCATCCTTTACAAAGGTCGCTTAACTTTAGTAATCTAAGGGTTAATAATGTGAGAACATTGCGACATTGTGCTTCTCAAATAAGTAACAATACTAATCACACCCATGAAAAGACAGTCGGTTAAAAAAGTCAAAATTAAAAAACTCGAAAGAAGTAAGAAAAAAAAAACATACGTAAAATATGGTCAAAATGTTTTTTAAAAACGTGTGCTTTTTATTGATGTTTACCAGTATTAAATGAGCTTGTCACATAAATTTTTGGGAGTCATCCGTCCACTAATGAGTAAATTGGTCGCGCGTTCAAGGCTGTTTTGAGTTAATTCAATAATGCATTCACCTCAGTTGTACAGTCGATGGTTGTAAAAATAGAATTTAGTACTATATCTCACAGAGAACTTTAGAATCAGTAAAAACAATCATTAGACAAATATATCATCAAATATTCGTTTAAAACAAACGAAAATCACAAGTAATTGTATCGTCTGATTCACGATCTTCATTTGTTTATCATAAAAACAATTGAAAAAGTTGGAAGCCGAATGTTACATACCGCCTCTGAGGTTGATGACCCCGAACGTCACTGTGTCGTGACGTCACACGCTGTCACTTTTATTTTAGAGCGCTCCAATTTAACCGACGATTGACATTTAGTCAAGTGACATGTTTTATTTTAACGTATGGAAAGGCTATTAATCGCTACTTAATTGGGTGAGATATTTATTTGAATTTTAATAACGGCGCTTTGTATATATTATAAATCAAAGGGCTAGTAATATTTCTTATAAAGAGCTGCAAAATTGCTTGTTAACTAATTAAGTTATAGGTTCGAATTAAAAAATAATAACAGAAGAGAATTAATGTTATGTCAAAAATAATCACTCTAGTTATTAAATAATATATACCTATTCCATTAAAAAAAAAATATTTGAAATAAGAGTAGATTCAATTGGTATTAGACAGGCAGAATTGAAATTTCGAATATAAAATTCAAATTAGTGTAACCTTCGAAAAGACCACGCCGCCGCCCGGCGCCAATGGAACGATATAGGCGCGTTCGAATTTTGCAATCGGCCATTTGCTTATCAAGGTCATTGACCCAATGATGTCACGATGGCGGCGCGTCATGCGCGATATTGTATGATGTTACTCGATAATAACGTGACGGTATCTTGTTGTATTTCCTTGACCGATTAATCGGCTGTCGTGTTTTGTTTTTGGCAATATTGTTTAATAACAAAGTTAGCACATGTGCTTATGTTTTTTGCTTTGTTCGTTTTTTTACATTAAAAAATGTCACAGATTTTTAACGATATGGTTATCCATGACATTTTAGACAGCTGTGTTCGATAATATTTGTCTGTAATCACAGTCGTATGTAAAAAAATCGATAACATATTGAGTAAGTAACGATAGGCAACAGAAGATAAATGAAAAAATCAATATAAACTTTCTTTTTGCCATATTTCTTGTCAAATATTGCTTAAGAAAGTGACTTCTAACGGATTTTTTTACCATTTCGCTTAATAAAGTGGCTTGGTTCTCGCGAACTTTAAGAGTTTTGCCCCTAGGTTAATCCAATACACTATTTGAACAAAATACGTTTAATATATTTGACTAACAATTTGAAATGATGCCCCAAAGTATTGGATATGTGACTTCCTAGGTCTCGTTTGTGTCTAATGTCATAGTTTTCTAGTTTAACTAAATTAATCTCTATTGCTTAGTGTTAAGAGCGCTTACTTCTGTTTTCGTAAGATAGAATATCTATCAACGGTGTATAATCGATACAGGGTGCAGGAGCTACAGATTCTTTTAAGGTATTTTTGTATAAGACCATTGTTGAGGATCAGACTGAGAATTTTTTTGAGTTTCTTTGATGAATTCCTGCATTTAATTTGCATTTTAATATTGATGGATGAATATTCCGTTTAATTAACACACAGTCTATTGGTATGTGCGTGTCATATATAGCACTAATTTATTTCAATAAATAAAAATAAAGTTTCACGCCAAAGTTCGTTTTTAACAGACCATAGTACCACCATGTCCAATTACCTTAATAGATACATAACATGAAAAAAAGCGATATTCTTCAGTCTTAAATTAACTGATGATTTGCCAATAACAATATGTTTGCAATTATGATTCCAAAAAAATGTTATTTAAAACGAAACAGTAATTGCTAATAATAATGAATAACAAAGACAACACCCATTAAAAAATCATGGAGTAACTTTTAAATGTCATTTTGAACACATTATACCCAAGTATTTTGCGATGTTGAAGGGTTCAATGACCTTTACGTAAAGCTCTGATCTCCCGCCAACATTTGATCCAATTAAAACCATGTAAACACCATTCGGAATCGCCATTTCTTGTATCGACTATTCACTTCCTTATTTCAAATACTGGCCAGTATCATTCTTTTTTAAATTCGTAATCCATTCCTTTTTAAAAGTATATTTGTACCAGTATCGAGTTTGGTATATCTCTGACTTTTTGTGAGATGCAGTTGTAGTTTTTTTTATGTTTCTAGGAGATTTTGGTATAAGAACGATAATAATCGCCTTCTTTTATTATTTTACAAACAATATTACGATGGAATTATTATAAAATCTAAGTTTTAACAAAAACTCATCAACGCTCATGTTTACCTTTCGCGTCACTTGTTTTTTTTAAGTTTGAGTATAATGAAAGCAGGTTGATTAAGAATAGAACATAGTTTTCAAACTACTTGGTACGTAATGTGTTATGAACTGGCCACTTAAAAATCGAATCTAAACTTCCTGAGAGAGAATATAAAACTATTTCAGGAACAAATCTCATACGAATTTCAATACCGGCCAAAGTTGCGTGCGGTCAGCAAATTAATTGTTAGACGAAATTAAGTTTTGTGTCTACGTGATAACAACTAACTCTCTAGCATTGGGTGGTAAAGTTATAGTTGTGTAGGAGCTTAGTTCGGACAAACGCGGTTGTTCACCCCTGACGTACGCAAGCCGTTAGATCGAAATTCAAATTTCGAACTAACTCAGTAGGTATAGGCCGTTGACCTGTGACGTATTAGTGGGTGTGTAATACATAATAATTAAGATTATTTTACCTCCCATTTAATAATTAATCGTTGAGGTTATGTTTCTAAACATTATGTAAAAGACACCGATCGGATATTGTTTTACCTTTTTTGTTTCAGTAGGTACCCAAAATTTAACGAAGTTTAACTTCGTTATGAAAGAATGTGTTCTTTATTTAAAAATTAAAAGTAAATACTAGAACCTAAAAATGTAGGTAAGCAGTAAATCTTTGTTAAATATTATACGTAGTAAACGGTAATACTCATGAACGAACCGATATAATTACCAAATGAATCTTACTTGATCTTTGGTTGTTTGTATGAGTCGATTTAAAATTAGAACTGGTAAGTTTTGCATGTGAAATCGTTCTTATAGGTTTTATGTATTAACATAAGGTGCTTATTTATTGCTAAATATAAACCTTACCATAAGAGTATAGTTTATTATAGCAAAAGACTTTTTGCAGAATTATTAATTAAAGTATCTCAAAAACTCTAATACTTATAGGTTCTAACCTGATTTAACGCAGCTTATAGAAAGTATCTTTTGATCCAATTTGTAATTAGAACCAAACCCGCCCTGATTTTTTTATACGTAATTTCGGTGAACAGTGCTTCGGTGAACTGTGCTTGTGTATGTGACCGAAAAAAAAGAAAAATTGTAACGTTAATTTCCGCCTCTATTTATGCAGAATGTGCTATTAAAAACAATCTGAAATGGTTCAGGTCTATTTGAAAATGTAGGATTTCTTCAATCGATTTTCTACTCAATATAAAAAAAGAATCAGTTCGATATGAATTGGAAAGCCAAACTTTTGTTGAATAACCTGAATGCATTTAAAGTATAAATAATAAAATATTATAATTTATCATTTAATAGTTTTTATTTCTTCTATATGGATACTAAAATAGTAGTATCAAACACTACGAAGACAATGACTGTAACCTTATATAGTTCATAGCGCTTTGCCTCATGTTTCATGACAAATGATATTCTAGCAAAACATATCAAAGTTACAAAACTTCTTTAGAATGACAAATGACAGAAAAAAATAGAACAAAGAATCCCCTCAAAACAATTTGCTTACTTTTTGAGATTATTATCAGAATATTATAAGATTCTGAACCTTTTTAAATGCATACTGCAAGGAAATGATCATCTACTCACGCAACCCCACCACTAATCAACTCATAATTATGAACTAACCTGACCCACCCACACAAACACGTCGTTACGTAACGGTGCGCGGAATAATTCAAAAACGGAACACGAATTCCAAATTCGAACGGTGCGAGCCTTCTCATGACGTCATGGTGGGCGTGATACAATTTTCGAACGATCCCGAGTTCGAAATCCGAACGACACGGGTCGTCGACCTGTGACGTCACGATCAGCTGGCGAGTGCAACGGGTAAGTCGAGCTAGTTCGCTGTCCCTTTTTTATGGTCTCTCGTAATCGATGGCATTACTTGTGTCGACGATCGCTCTTATTCCGGATTAAAAAAAGACTCACATCACTTTTTTTTTAATTTTGAATAGTTGTTAGATTCAAATTAGCTGTTCGATTTTATGTGAAAGTCAATTAATTTATGTAAATTATTAAATATTTTACCACTAATTATACTGAATAAGCGCTAAATATTTTATGCTAACTGCTTGTAAAAGGATATTGCTAAACTGCTGACAATGAGGTTTTGTAAGCACAACGTACGGTCATCAAAATGAACGGCCAGTGTTACACAATCGACAGTTTGTCACTATGCCATTGTTTTAAGGTTTTAACGCAACTCTTTTTGGGAACGGCATTGATCGCATTAGAGGTATCCTGTCAAGCTAACAGTTCCTTCGAATATTTTATCAAAACAATAGAAATGCAATATTCTTAGGAAAGGGAGGAAAATTAAAGGTTTCTTTTAACCGTTTAAATGTAATAAGATCTGCCATTCTTACACGTGGAAAATATTAATGTAGTTAATGAGTAAACCAATTAGATCCTACCCAATCAATTTAACGATATAACTTGAAATTTATAAAATTGACTTTCTTATCAATAACAGTCATGATAATATTTGTGATTCGAGAAAAATGAGAGCTGGAATGATAGCAAACTATTTTTAAAGACCTTCCAAACAAATGAAGAGCAAAAAGAAACAAAAAAAACTGAATCGAGAAACAAAAAGGATGTTCTAAATTTTTATTTTTATTGCAAAAAATTGCGTGAAGTCTGCATCACACCTTTTTCGCGCTTCACAGTCGGTTGAACAGGCGATCCCGTTCTTATCCCACCGGAGTCAGTGTAATAGTGAGATATCACACACATACAAACACACACACAGGCGAAGAGCAGTCATCGGCCGCGCTGCGACCTTGCCTTGGGGTCGATGAACCCGCAGACCGAAAACCGCGTATTAAACAATTCGAATTTCGTATCTCCGCTGTTCGTTCCAATAGCGCCTTTTTCTGTTAGGAACTTTTTGTAAAATAAAATAGTTCGCGTTTCGTTATTTTTCATATACATTTTAAAAAAGGAAAAGAACGGCTATTGTTTGAATTTAGCAAGTGTTCTATTGTTTTAAGGAAGTTTGTAATTTAATTGTTGTCTGAATGTCAATTAACTAGGAGACTTTAACATTAAGAATAAAACTGTTTAGAAAATTTGAAATCAGAACGAACTATGTGTAGAATTTTTATGTCTTATTTAATAGTGTTTATTGCTGGATATGATGCAATAATATAGACACAATATTTACACAGTTCAATATATTTTTCTATTTTTCAGTCCAAAAAGGTTTTAGAGTGTTATCAGCTGTCTATGGTATTTATTTCATTTAAAATGTATCTTTCTTTTGTTACAGCTCAAATCGAGATCATACCGTGCAAAGTCTGTGGTGATAAGTCATCGGGAGTACACTATGGCGTAATAACCTGCGAGGGATGCAAAGGATTCTTCAGAAGGTCACAGAGTACAGGTCGGCGTCATATATCTATTCTTATTTATCAGTCGAACTCTTTTGACACCTTAATTAAAAAAAAAGAAAATTTACTTTTTGACGGTTCTTTCTTCATGCAATATTTCAAATATGGAACGAAAATCCTTGGATTAACTGTAGCTATCGTGAGTTTTAATACTAAAATTGAAAATATTTTTCTGTACTGAAGTTAGCATTTCAATTTGAATCACCCTTGTTTAAAACAAAATACCATTTTCACGCTGAATAAAATACAAACTTTTATTTGTTTATTTATTAATCAAAAACAATGCAAGTTTACAGATTTCTCTAACACATATGCGTCACAAAAAATAATTAAAAAGAATGTCAAAATTAATATTAATATAAATAGATATATAATAAAAAAGGTTTAAAAAGTAAAATCCTTTGTGGCTTTAAGTTAATAAATCTTTATCAGTTGTATTATTCCTTGATTTTGTTTGAATTGAAAGTTATCTGAATCTATTAATTTGTTTTTTTTTGTAATGCTAAATCTAAAATAACGCTCATAGTTTAAAAAGGTTAAAATTAAGAGAGATTTTGTTCTAAATGCTTACATATAATTTTAATTATTTTATAAGGGACTTATTATAAAAAAAATGTCTTTTTAAATGATTTTTTTATATACTCTGAAGTTCAAAGTGATTTGTTATGTTCTATAAATGAATTCGTTGATTAGGACTTAAGATGATAAATTAACGAAACATTTACAATTTTAATTTGAAGCAACTCGTTTAGATAAATATGAATCTGTGTCAATACTATATCTCATTTATCTATCTATTTAGACAGAGAGAAAATTAATCTTATGTAAATTAGCTTATCGACTCTATAATATACGATTTCAATGTCAAGATTTATTACTTCGAATGTTTGACACTTGTTATAATTTGACCATTCTGACTTCGAATCGTAGAGCAAAGTGTCTAAAAAATTTAAGGTAGTTGATATTATATTACGTTGACGATCGTTTGGAGCAACGGTAGCGATCCTGCCTTTCTTACAGACGGTCCTGGGTTCGAGTCCCAGAAGGGGCAGATGTTTGTGTGATGAATACGAGCATGTATTCGAGTCAATGGGTATTTTTTTATTTCTATTAATATTTTTTTTTGTTGTCAATCCTTTACTCCAGTATCCGTAACGCGAGCCTTACAGTGCTTACTTTGGGTTAGTCTAATTGGCCTGATTGTAAGAAATATCCTTATAATACTATTGTCAAACATTCGAAGTTCAAACTTGACAGCGGCATTGTAATACAGAATAATAAGGATTTAGCTTTTATGTTTCGGCCTTTTTGGAACTTTTTTTTAAATTTTAATTGTTTGTGCAGGTTTGGGTTTAGTATTTGATAGCCAGTAATTAATGATATAGATGACTATAAATCCTCTTTTGCCTTATTTAAAACTATTTCCATAAATAATATAAATTACATTATGGCGGAATCCTGTCTTGTTCTAACTATGAATCTTATCCATTGTTCGACACATTTTTTTGATATTTTTGTAAAACTCAAACCTCTTGATATAAAAAAATATGTTGATAAAATTTAACTTACTTGCGATTAAGCCATTTATTTCTATTTTTATATTTCTCTTAAACAAAATAAAAGTATAAAAAAAATTTCTTTAAATTTTTTTTGGTTTAATAACTGATTACTGTATTTATTGATTGTTGGTTCAACCAGTAACGAACCTGTTATATCGTTGAAGTAATGACAACAAACAACATGTCAACTTATTACAAACTGACAAAGGATGCGAAAATCGCTCAAGAAATGAAAAATTATAAAATTATTTTTATAATTATTAAAATAAATGGGGTCGTTATATGTTCTTAACCTTAGGACAACAAAACTTAACTCTGAAATAGTAATATTAGTTTAAAAAAGGAAGTTTTATATATTTTAATTTTTACATAAATATTAGTGACTACTATTTTTTTATTTTAATATGAAAATATACTTTCTTCCTTTATTATTAACTGTTAAGCTTATAAATGGAATAAAGTAGTTAATTGTTTTTCTATGATATCTAAAAGTTGGTTCAAATTAATCATAACCTCGATATCTTTCCTGTTTATTTATTAAACTTTTTTACAATGTATTTGCCCGAAAACTCTCGTTTTCTTACGTATATACTTGTAATGTAAAACTCACAATTTTTTTCTTTGATGTATGGCCGCAAAATAATGTCCTTTCATTGAATACTCAACTCTATATCTAAATTGTTCAGCTGAAGAACTAATAATGGGATTTTCCAGTTTTATATATGCTGATATGCTGTTGACTGTACCAATATCTTTCTAACAACAAGCAAATATTACAAAAAAAAATCGATTTGAAAATAAATTGATATATTTGTTAACGCTTTGAGTAATATTTATATCCTACCTGTGCAGCCGGCCGTCCCGGGTTCGAGTCCCGGAGGAGTTTATTTGTGTGATGAATACGAGCATTTGTATCTGTGTCATGGGTATTTATATAAGAATGTATACAAAATAGCGACGCGGCTTCAAGAAACAAGTCCGACAATGTTGCCAGACATGTCGCGAAACATCAAGCAACGTCTCTCTATTTGCCTATAACCTATGACACAAGTCGCGAAATATTTGGCCCCTAATAAATACAAAACTTTAATATTCGCTTTTTTTACAAAACAAAAAGTCGCAACGTGTATAACCGCCCTTAAAATATTTATTTATTTATTATTATACCTTGACGACCGTTTGGTGCAACGGTAGCGATCCTGCCCTTCGCACCGACGGTCCTGGGTTCGACTCCCGGAAGAGGCAGATGTTTGTGTGATTAATACGAGTATTTGTACCTGAGTTGGTTACCTGAGTGCCTGGCTATTTATATATATCTTTCTTTTAATATTACATATATATGTATCATATATGTATATCTATCCGTTACCGTAGGTAGTATCTATAACACAAGCCTTATAGTGCTTACTTTGGGCTAGGCTAATTGGTGTGAATGCAAGAAATATTATGATTAAATATTATTATACCTGTAGTCTTTATTTACTTAGTGTAATTTTCCAGTGGTCAATTACCAATGTCCTCGCAACAAAGCCTGCGTGGTGGACCGGGTGAACCGGAACAGATGCCAGTATTGCCGCCTGCAAAAATGTCTGAAGCTTGGAATGAGCCGTGACGGTAAGTTCAAGATTTATCCAATTAAAAAAAAATGAGAAAAGAAGGTTAATATAGCTTCCTTATTTAAATAATAGCAATATCATTCTATTCGCATGTTAAGTAATTGAACGCTATTTCAAATTTAGAATGTTCGGAACAAAGGAAAGGAAAAGAAAAGAGGTTGCGGTTTGAAAACTATTGAACCTTTTCGATTATAAAAATGCATTCCAATTTCGAATTCTTTATACAAATGAACGCTTTTAATATTCTAAAAGAAAGAAGGTTGCAGTTTGAAAACTATCGAACCTTTTCGATTATGAAAAATGCATTCCAATTTCGAATTCCTTATACAAATGAATGCCTATAAGAGGACTTCTTCATAGTTCCCACACTCTAACGTACTATTCTTATACGTAGCATTCTTATACATTATACATATTATGCAAAGCGTAGCGTATCACTGATAAGGGGACGTTAACCTCTGTTCCCTTCCTCATAGCAGCACGCCCGAAGGTATGGTAATACGCAATTATCATAAACATGTGAGTAAGATAAGAAAAAAGCTTGTAAGATTTAAACTGCATTCATTGAATTGTTTAAATTAAAGTTTTAAATAAAAATTGCAACGAAAAACCTACTCGAGTCATCCGAGCTTAGTTGAATTTAGCAACTTAAAATATCTATAAGAAAGTAGAATAAATATCTCAATATTTTTTTTAGATGGACGTATAAGTGTTTTATGAAAAAACATAAAACAAAATAGCAGTTGTTTCGCTAAAATCCCATTTTTGCACAGTGCTTACGACGTAAAGTATATCAGCCGTTATCTGAAACGGCTAGCTTATAACATTGTCTGCGACTGTCGCGTGTGAGCGTACAGCGAGACGGCAACGGGCCATGTGACGTTGCGCAATCATACGTAACACATAGTGATGAGACCAATATCGATAAAAATAGATAACCAATAAACAAATAGAACGATAACGAGCTTTACGCTACACACACGAGGCAGACAATTGACAATAGCACTAGCGCGAATTTGGCGCATTCAAATATCGAACGACTACAACCAATCTTTTTTTTTTATTAAGAAATGCGACCTTATTGCTATGAAAAAAGGTTATATTCAACCAAATATTGACTTATAAAACACTGTTGTTATTTTTAATTTGAATTATGAATGTTAGTAAAATATTGGCTTTTGTTTACTTTAAATAGAAACAATGTAGCAAATTTAGTTGAAATGAAAACAGTTGTATTAAAAAATTCAAAAGAGATGGTATTTTTACTTTGTTTATAAATATAAATATCAGAAAACCGTTCATCTTATTCCGTAAAAAATAATGTTGTATTAATCTACATTTCTATCGCGCACTTTCTTTCATATTCAAACAAAAAGTGGGTCAGTTATAAATTCCGTGGACAGCATAAGCCTACATTATAAATCATTTGGACGTTACTAATTTAAAACTTAAATATTTTTCTCTAAACATAAGAAAGGAAGATTAATATACCTTTCCTATTTAAATAATTGCAACGTCATTCCGTTCGCTTGAAAATATTTTTTTTTTGTTAAAAAAGAACTTGATTTCAAAAACGACGCCAACTTATCATTTATGAAAAAGATATCAGTCATTTGTTTTTTTTTTATAAATAGAATTTCATTTTCGAATTTTAAAAAATCTGTTTTGCTCTCGAAAGAGTTAACTTTAAAAAAGTTTTAGAACTCATATCGTTTTCCATCGATGTCGACTGGAACACGTAATCGATTCGCTCTATCGATTGTGCAATATCTAGGCGTGGAGCGTAACGTAAACATGCACGTTTTATGCACACGTAATACATGAAGATTCGCATGCGGTTTTTTAATGAAAATTACCTGAAATATTGGTTTATTGGTTCACCTAGTTTTTATTAATTTTCAATTGTCGTTTTGTACGCTTTGATAAGTATAACAAGTGTGACAGGCAAGTGTATAATTATGACATTTTACGAGTAGGGTAACTAAAGTGTTGTATTTTAGTACTATAGTCGTAAATCGGTTTTGTCATTTAAGGTTTCCCTTGCGACAAAATTTGCATTGTTAAGCAAGGTTCGTTCGTATTGTATTTAACTTTACGAACAATAAATAAACTTGCTTCTTTTTGGAATTTCGATATTAAAAAGGTTGACATTTGACCTCAGCATTCGACCTCGAATTAGGTCATATAACAAGAAACCATTCATCCAAACAGACGTACAATGGACGCTCTATAAATCTCCAAAGAAAATATTTTCAATAGAAATTATAACAAATAACTTATTATTTCGTCACAAACAAGGTGTTATTCTTTTCTGATTTTGTATGAAAACGCCGAACTAGGACATTAAACTGTAGTTCACTGTTCCTAAAATCGGTAATAAAACTCGGCCATTAATATATACCCAGTTGTACAAACTTATTGTTAGAAGCATATTGACAGAAGTTCAATGAACTATTAACAAAGAAAAAAGAGTCTTGTTAACTGCTAGTTAAATAGGTTGCGCATCTTAATGAAGTTTGTCTATGCTCGCCAAAAGCGCGCGAATAACTTTTTTTAATTTCGCAACGGTACCTTCAAAATCGTTACGTATCGAACGTCATGTAGTATGTATACGATACGTCAGCCATCGGTCGCGCAGTTCGTTGTGCCACTAGGCAGTATGCCAATGAACGCACGCACACATAAACATTAACGCACACAGGAAAAAAGCGCACACTACCATCTTTACGCACACTTGGAAGTAAGAATGTGGTAGTGAAGTGTTGAGTAACCGCTAAGCTAGGTGTCATTGAGAACTAATTGTATTGAAGACGGGGCTTACCGATTTTTCGTTGTTTTTGTCGTGTGAATTTCGAATTGTATGGGAATGAGGCGATTATTGGATTCCCTTGTTATGTCATCGGTAGAGATGATAGTTGCGCTCAGCGGCGAGTAGTGGAACTAAAATTTGTAGTAGGAGGTATATTTCCTCATTTATAAAAAAGTTTGGTGTCTATCCCAGCCATTATTATATACTTCAGATATTTACACGTATTTTTACAGAAAGAGGCTATAACCACTTAGTAATTGTAAATTTTTGATCTTCCAGCTGTCAAATTCGGACGGATGTCCAAGAAACAACGTGAGAAAGTAGAAGATGAGGTCCGGTTTCACCGTGCTCAAATGAGGCAGGCAGATGCCACTCCAGACTCAGTATACGATGCCCAACAACAGACGCCTAGTTCCAGTGATCAATTCCACGGCCATTACAACGGGTAAGTAACGCCATCTGTCATCGAGTAGCGGATTTATAGACGTGACCTACCTTATTCATACTGTTATTTGGAATGACTTTCCTTTAAAGGAATGTAGATTTGTCACTCGCCGTTATTTTCACACATTTCCTTGCGGTTACATTAGAATTATGTATTTTTTGGTAAAACTGTCGAAATATTGAAAAAAAAAATTATTTAATATTATGACCCATACTGTTCAGAAAATACAAAAATTTATTCAAAGAGAAGGGAATTAGCAAAATATATAATTTGACCCAATCAAATTGACATCGAAGCATCCAATATAATAATTCGTTATGGGTTGAAATATGCGCTTTGCATTTTGTACTTTAGCTTCAAAATTTTATATTTAAACAAAGTTGTATTTTAATTTTATGATCATGGGAAATAGGTCCCTAGATACATATGGATGAATATACAAGTTAAATGAAGCTTTGAGAATATAGAAATCGTAATAACTCAAATATTTTGACGATTTGCTGAATACCCTATCAATTTTCATAGCCCTATTCACACTCAAACTAGAGTCTGATACAGTCTTATAGGAATAGCTCATATTTTTAATGAACAAATTCTTTATAACTTCAAGATGATCACAAAATCATTCGAACTCCTTGCGTTGACTCGAACAGTTAACTCCTGGACGATCAATGTATTATTGAAGGTTATATTGAAAGCCTTAAGTTTATCCACAGATGTTTTAATGTCTATAAAACAAAAAAAATGGTGCCAGAAATTGCGAACAAAACCTCATACATATTGCCGGTTTAAGCTTGAGGTATATTCATATAAATTCGGCAATATAAATATTTTTATAAATAGTTTAATTTTCCAATCATGACAGTCATATCATGAGTCTGTTAGTAGGAGTTAACATTAATAATTGTGTAACAATTGTTTGGTTCTTTGGGAAAGTTCCTTATCTGCCACAATCGCAAGCCAAATGCCGTAACAACAGGCGCTAGAGGAGCTGTAGAGCTCCTCAATATAAATGTCTAGCCGTACATATACCGTACCTAGTATATGTACTACATTGTCTAGTCTATAAGTAAACTTCATCACCGTCTCACTGTATTAGAGAAATCGTCAGTAACTTAGTATTCTGTTCGCATTACTATGGCCTTTGCCAATTACAAAACCTGCATCAGACGACTTTGATGTTAGCCAATATTACCGGCGAGTATTGATGTGAAGGGCTTGATCCTTATTTTAGAAGTATAATACTCCAACTGGAGAATTAGAGAAACGACTGAATACTTGCAATAATATTGCGAAAATAAATCTAATAGGCCCAGTGCTTAGGTAAATAAACAAATAGATTATAAAAAAAACGATTTTATCTTCTCCTATTTATCATTCCATGTAAAGAGTGCCTTTTTGGTTTCACCGTACCACCGTACCACCGTACCGTGAAATATGAAAGTCAATGTAATGCTCCTGTCTTTGGTTTTGGATAAATTGTGTTATCTTAAAAAGGAATCTTCATATTGGTGCTAATTCGATATAAAGGAGCCAAAGTTGCATCGAACCTGTACGACCAGACTTATTTGTCTCAATTTAACGTAATTCCTGTAAAATAACATTTTATTTACCTTTTTTCTCCCATAACTTTTCTGTAAAATGACTTGTGTCGCATTTCACAATGGGTTTGTTTAGATTACCCCTAATTCCAATGTTGCGGTGATTTGTAGCTGTGCAAAGATTCTAGTACAAGTGCATTATCCCGCTACATCGCAGTCGTCCCGTAATACGTCAAGTTTATTCGTGTCAGCAGTGCGCTCTGTCATTAAAGAGAACGGTACCTGCCGCGACACCGATAACGGTAAATGTAAATAGCGCCACCTAGTGTCAAGTAGCGGTACCACAGCAGCTGTTTCTTGCAACCGTGATAGATGGCGTACCGCGAAGTTTAATTACTGTAGTGGCTAGAGCTTTAATGAAGTTTTTGTTCTGTACTTGGTTTTGTGGAATACCGTTAAGGAAATGTGTGATAATAAAAAAGTAGATTGTTTTTCTTAGATTGAATCATGTTATTTTAGTTTAATATGTTTTGCCGCATTAAATTATGTATTTGTAAATTCGCAGTTCATCCTGCAGACTTAATGACAGCCAGGCATATATCATTGAAAAGCTAACAGAAAGAAAACGAAGCAATAATAAGTAATAAACAAATTTTAATATAGATTTAAGTTTTTGAAGTTATACTTCTTTTGGCGTATTGAGGGTGACATTTTTCATTTAACGGGAGTTGCACGCAGCATGCAACGAAAAAGCGACACCATGAAGTTATCTGTTAAAGTGAATAGGCTAACTTCAAGATATATAAATCAAACAAAAAAGTATAACTTCTGCCGCGCGTGCAAAGTACACGCACGTTTTTTATAAATTTTGGGAGAATTTAAATTAATTTATTTTATTTAATAAATTTAATTCTAAAAGTAAAAATTAATCAGCTCTACAAGACTTCAAATTGCATATAAATAATCATTATAATTTGTTTTCTTTTCGCTGTATTGCAATTGTAATGTAATTTTGCGCTGTTTTAACTCTTAATAATAAATCGCATATTAAATAATAAATCGAAAAGGAATAGAATAAAAAATCAACCATCCTTCTCCCCTGCTTGATGGCGTTCAGTGTGAAAACAGCGCACAATTTTTATTTTTTTTAGGTGTTGTGCTATACATTTTTCCATGGGTTTAGTATAAGTTTATGCGAACTATTTTCGTTATTAAATATAATGTAAAGAAAGGGAACAGAAGGATTTATTTCATATATAAATTACCCATATATTTGAATACATAAAAATCTTTATTAATCGGAATCAACTTAGCTAGAGGTGAGATTTGAATTTTTTCTAATATTTTTTTATTCAGATATAAAATTGGGATCTTGTTAAATGTTAAGATGTATTGATTCTATGCTGTAGTTTTTTTATAAACAAAATTGTTTGAATAAGCTCATACTAAACCCGCTCTCTATACGTAAGGCCAGAGACTACAGAAATACCAAGCGCACAATATACCTGTCCCATTTGCATGTTTGCATCGTACATAAAGTGCGAAAGAGATAAACATATTATTAAAATGTGACTTTTGAAAAGAGGAATTATTTATTAAATTTGTTTGTTATATTTATATTGTCAAATACTCAAACGTTTCTCATATGCTTCAATTTATAATAATGTTAAATTATTTAAATATTAATTTTTAAATTTGATATTATTGGCCGTATCCCGATATACTTTCATATCACCCTAAGTGAAAATATCGTCAATTTGTATAAATACGAAATTAGAGAAAAACAAAATGGCGGTTTTTTTAAATTTGTTCATAATTACTGTCATTTTCAAAAAAGTACCATAAAGCTGTGAAGATAATATTTCAATTAGAAACGCTTTGATTGTGCGCACATTAGTTATCCCACAAAAGAGTTTCGTTAAAAAGGTAGCAGGTTTTTTGAAAAGAGGTTTATCTTCCAGCTATCCCGGTTACGGATCGCCAATATCATCGTACGGTTATAACAACGCCGGTCCAGCGCTCACGTCAAATATTGGCATACCACCACAACCACCGCCGCAGCAACCGTACGACGTATCCGGGGATTACAATGCAGATTCGACGACGTACGAGCCGAAGCAAACTGGTTTCTTGGACACAGACTTCATTGGTCACGGTAAGTCTCCTTTTGCTTGAATCCGAGACTCATGACACAGACCCGTAACGGAAATGATACCAAATTCTATCAACTCCGGTTTCGTTAGTGGTTGTTATGAGCTGCTTACGCTGGTTTTCAGTTTTTCGTATTGTTTAGTATGAGCACATATCTACGACAGTTGTGAAATGGGCGTTTTATAAAAATAATTATCAACTATTTAAAAAATATTCTAATTACACTGTACCAACAGAGCGAAATCGACACTTTGAGACACTTAGAATCCTACGTCGATCTACAAATGATACTCGCATATAACTTAATAATAGGTAAACATTTAGCTATTACAATTTAACAAAAAAATTGTCGGTAGACGAACAACAAAAAGGGTCGGCCATCCGACCATCCGGTTCCACATCGACCACAACAGCGACCACAGCGACCACGACCATCCGACAATCGACCATAAACGAAATCCCACGGCCGAGAATACAAGAATTTGACCGTTACGACCAAGAAAGAATACAGTCACCCGCGTCAATCTCCAGTGGTGTGATCAACATAAAACAAGAGATCAAACCAGAGACATCTATCGGTGTGGACAATTTGGTTGCCAGCTATGTGGACTCCACAACCTTTTTGCACAGTCCGTCGAACATTCAACACAGTCCAATGGACATACAAAACTCTGTGTTAGTCAGTGGACAGAGTTCTGTATCCTTAACGAGCGAGGAGTTGAGCCCTGATGATTTGACGTCCAGTAGTGGGCATGGGAGGTTAATGGACCCCTTAAACATGAATATGTCAGGGATGGGAATGGTCAACCCAAACGCCGTGACGAATAGGAGACAGCAGGGTTCAAGTCATAGCTCCAGTGATGAGATGCCTTGTAAGTTGGTTGCGATTTTTGTAACAATTTGGTTGCGTTGGTTCGCATATTATTTAATTTAGGTTCATTTCGTAGTCTGCTTGTGTATGGCAGTTATGTTTCGTTATTTTTTGATTAAGTTGTTTTGTAGACAATTTAGATGTTATTGTATTTTTTATTTAAACAGCACAAAATTTTAAAATTTATTTATTACGAAATGCGATCGTTTTTTACGTTTTTTCAAGAAAATTCCACTTTTAGACAATTCCAAGTAGTAAGTATTGTCGTTGCAGTTCTGAAACAAATATATTGTAGTTAGTGTTTATGTCAAAAACAACGGATTTGGTGGGAGCGTAAGGATCTGATCCGTATGTTTACAACACTTTACAATTTAATAATATAAGTCACAATAATTACACATTTTCTCGTGTATGCTATATTGTGTTAAGAAGATAGTAAATTTACATTTTAAACCGTAAAAGTTACCAACCTATATAATAATTTTGGTTTTCTTTCTACGAAAAGAACGTTTTCGCTTAATTTTATCAATAACTGTATTTGCATCCCCTTTTTCACTTCCAAAATGTATTGTTGCATCTTTACGGATCAAATCCGTACGTAGAACATCTTCCTTTGAGCGTCTTGATTTGTCTATTTCTATTCTTGATGTAGGCATTGCAGTTAGGTCCACAGGATATATATTGCCTAGGCAATTGCAGGATCTAGTAAAGCTTGTGCATTCGGTACTCTTATCTTCGATCAACAATCGGTGAAAGCTATCTGTGTCTGTGTACTACGGCAAAATAGAAAATTTCTTAGGAAACTCAACAAGGATGTGGTAAGGTTAATAAAAGAGTAATTTGATTTGGTGAGATTTTCGAAGCAATAATTTGTGATTATTTGACTCATCGTCGAAAGTTTTGAGGTGATTTTATCAATGTTGATTACTATGGCAGATGCCCGCCCTATAAATCGAAACACCGTATGAAAAAGATGATTCAGCCATAAATCTAATTAAAATAATGCTTAATATCATTGCCGTAAGTGATAATTTTGTCTACTCTATTCAAAAAGCTCATATCACCATGTTTGGACAGTAATTTTTAAGCAAACACTATTTTGATGATTGAGGTATTTAAACTTACTGATGTTTCATTCGGTTTCCTCTTGCACTTCCCATCTTGTGCCACGAAGAATGGTATATGAATTAGTGGTAAGTATATACATAAGGGCAAATAACACGCTGAAAAGGAAAAGGACTTTCATTTTGATTTCTAATTCCTAAATGGGATTGATAAAATTTTAAGGGTCAATTTGTTTTTTGAATGTCAGCTGATTGTGATCTAGATGGCTTCGGTTACACAATTAAGATATAAAAAACATTAACTTATATGGGATTTCATTAAATGAGATATTAAAAGTGTCAGGGATGGTCTTTACAAACCAACGTAGCCAAGAATACTACCAGTATATATTTTATAATGTTCCTGTAGGAATACTGGCAACCCAAAGGGTTAATTGTCTTTATAGTTTATTTTTAACTCTTCCACTGTGAATTGAGCGGATAATTTTAGCCTATTAATACGAAAGTTAAATTCGGCTCTCAATCGATAAAAGACCTCAATCCGTTTTCGCATAGATTCATTTTAAAATTTATTACAAAAAGAAAGATTGGATAATTATTTTTGAATTTATTGAATGAAGCTCATGTATTCCCTATATTGTTTTTAGTTTGTTTTTTGGAAACAGAGTAATTGTTTTGACAATTCTTTAACTAGTGGTAAGAAAACACAATTGGTTCCATGTATATTTTGGGAAGAGGCGATACTGTACTAGCGTATGAGCCGTACGAATTAATTTTGAATATGATGTTTATGATTCCTATAAGTAAAGTACAAGCAATGAACTCGCGATACAACTGCGAGGATGGGAGCAAAGAAATTGTACGAGAAATAAAGAAAAAGAATGAACCCAGATGAATAATGGCATCCAGCCAAGAAAAAAACAAATGATGTCACAAATCTTAGTATCATAAAAGGCAATCTAATTTAAACACTGATGAATTAAGCTGTGAAGTTGTATTGATTGAAAAGTTACGCTGGAAAGCCTTAATTTAAATATCATTCTTATAGAAAAGTATCATCAAATTATTGATCACCCTTTTACAAGATAGCAAATAAACGCACTGAATTTAAACACTTTTAACATAACATGAAGTCTATAAATGGCGTAGAACCATTAACTGTATTTATCAATAAAAAGAAAGTTTATGAATAACAATAAAAGTTTATATGTACATATTCTTAAAATGCATACTTAAAAAATCTATTAGTTGATTTTGGTGTACAATACTGTGAAAACTACATAACTGTTTATCTTTATTATAAAGGTGGATGTCAAAATGCAAAATATCTTTGCCTAAGTATAAAAATACACGAGGCAGACCATTTGGAAATTTATTTACAAAATATTAATAATGA
Source organism: Calamotropha paludella (assembly GCA_927399485.1). Lineage (NCBI taxonomy): Eukaryota > Metazoa > Arthropoda > Insecta > Lepidoptera > Crambidae > Calamotropha > Calamotropha paludella. Next base: position 5,998,039 of record OV656830.1, on the reverse strand, counting down.
AAATGCATCAAAACTAAAAGTGCATAATAAAGTAAACGAATCTATTCATGAACTATTCAGATTACTAGTTAACGCACAAAATAGAACTAAACCAGATGTCAAATGCATGTCATCAAAAACTAAACAATTATAAATTTTATTGAAAATTATCGACCTTATCTTGTGTAAGAAATATTGAAATTGTATTAATCAACGGTTAAATAGCCATTAAAATGAAATCAAAACTTTATTTCAACCAGATTACTAAATAAACGTAGAAATAAATAATATAATTAAATAAGCTAAAGAAATTTGCCGGCTTAAAAATGGAACAGATGCAAGATGCAACAAGGATTGATAAAAAAAAACATGGAATTAAACAATAACTAGGAAGGACTTTTAAAACCAAGCACTATGCAAATTGTTCCTTAAAAATATTGATGTACTTCAAAGTATCAAAACTATCCAACTATCAAAATTAATAAGTGTAAAAATTCAAGTATAAAAATATACAGATTGAGAAACATACAAATAAGACCAAATTGGAACAGCCTCAAAGGGCCAGAAATATAAGAATCTTCACCATAAACCATTTTAGCTTCAAGAGTAAGATCAGTACTATTAGATTAGGATTCCATCCATTTATATGCAAGCTATCAAATGATAACTTAAAAGAAATACTTTACAATATAGACGCACATATAGTTAAATAACCAGAAATCACGATTTTAACAAAACCTTGACATAATATTTCAGTGGCCGGCGAATAAAGCCAATGATTACATTGTAGAATTATCTCAATTATAATATGCCACTGACGAAGGCAAGATATTTGCTGAACTTGAAGTGTAAAAGAAACAATTATGTACCATATTCTTGGAACTATTTATGATTATAATTATATTTGCATCTTGCATTAGTCTGTGGAAAGTTAAAGAGGTGAAGTTCATTGTAGCGGCAGAGAATACAGGACTGGAGGAGGACAAGTTCACTGGTGGAACATTCCTGTGAAGCAATCGTGTGTACAGACATTAAGGTCCACAGAAACAACTGGGCATGCTGGGAAGATCTTAGATTTTTTAAAATATGTTTATATGAAAGTAATTACTTACGCCAACAGGCAAATAGACAGGATCCTAATAAAAAAGCTGATAGAGGTTCTATCATAATAAAAACTAAATCATCATGAATACATTTTGGCATTGGCGAGTTTACATGTCAGCCGATGGCGACAGTTTTGAATGACATTAAATTTTTTTTCTTAATTCGCTAAAATGAGGTTTTATACCATTGATACAGATTCGTAAATATCGCTTCATCCAATTTATTTAACATTGTTTGATCTGAAGTTTGTTTTATATTAGATGTAATTTATAAAAATATTTTTGCTATGTAATTCTAAAATATTGTTAAATTTAGTTTTATTTTAGCCCTTAAATAATAAGTCCAATATATAAATTTTATTTAATTTTTTGTAGTTGGCTTTTTATTTTTAATGCAAGTTTAGTATTAGAAAAATAGACTGATTGTTAGTTTCTGAGTTAGGAAAATGCAATATTAATTTTTATTCTTGACGGTTTTTACTTGAAGTGTTTGGACAAAAAGATCCCAGTGATCTCTTATATTGTTATTAAATGATACACCTGTATTTTACATTAGTTGCTTCCATGTTATTTTGTAGTTCTTAGTTGTTAATGTTGCTTGAAACACCCAACTTAATATTTTTACCTGGAATAGTTTATACTCATACTAGCTGTCCCGGCCACGCGTTGCTGTGCCGACTGCAGTGCCATCTGCCGGACTGATTTGTGAATCTAAACCATTCTCAGATCCCCTTGAACACACACAAAAAAAATCATTCAAATCGGTCCAGCCGTTTAGGAGGAGTTCAGTGACATACACACTCACAGAAGAATTATATATATAAAGATAGTTTACAGTTAAAAATCCTTCTACTTTCAACCTTTTTTATGAGACACAATGGACTGGAAACTATTTTCTTCTTCGAACCATGAACAAACTTTATATATTTTTTTGGAAGCAATTTTTTAAATATTTTTTCTTTTTTCAGCGGAAGGCGATATCAGCAAAGTCTTGGTGAAGAGTCTCGCAGAAGCCCATGCCAACACAAATCCCAAACTGGAGTTCATCCACGAGATGTTCAGAAAGCCACCAGATGTTTCAAAGTAAGTATTGTACCTCAGCAAAGAAACTCTTTTAAGGGACGTCTACAAACGATTTTCATCCTCTTTGATAGAGTCTGGCGAATAGTCAAGGAGTTTTTCGTACCAAGTTTTTAATACTTTTCAATGTTCTGTAATTTTTTTGTTAAAGTTTTAATAAGCGATTACGCACGATTACGCACCTTCTTTATAAAATTAGCATGGCTTTCCTATAACTTTCTATTTTTAATGGAAAGTAAATAGGCTGGCTATGACGATTTTTTAAAGAAATTACTCAACAGATTTTGAAATTAAAAATATTTTTCAGACTGCTATATTACAACTCGATGAGTTACGAAGAAATGTGGTCGGACTGTGCTGATAAACTCACAACGATGATTCAGAACATCATCGAGTTTGCAAAACTCATTCCAGGGTTCATGAAGTTATCACAAGACGATCAGATACTACTTCTCAAGTCTGGTAAGTAATGATCAGCAGATGGTATTTATAATATTTATCTAAAAAATAATTAATTGAGTAAATGGGTGAATTATTTGCAGCTAAAAATAAAATAAAATTAAAAGAAAAACCATTTAGACCGTAGATAAAAATTTTGAAAATCGCTAAAGAAAGTTAATGGAAATAATTTTTTCAACAGGTTCATTTGAATTGGCTATCGTGCGTTTATCGAGGTTGATAGACATCAACAGGGAACAAGTATTGTATGGAGACGTCGTGTTGCCTATACGAGAATGCGTACATGCAAGGTGAGTTACATTTAAATTCAAATGATTTCATTTAAATTTGTAAGATTTCATTTAAAGTCATATGAAGTAAATTAAAATTTTATTAGGTAAATTTAATTATTTTATAAAGATTAAAAAAAGTAATCCTTTAGTTTAGTTTTACTTTCAAAATTGTGAGAGTTTCAAATTTCTTACATTAACTAATGAATGACGCATAATTTTGATGTTACTAATAATTATATAGAATAAAAAAAAACATTCGTAATAGACTAATAGACCGATAATTTAATTATTGACAGGGATCCCCGCGATATGGCGTTGGTGGTCGGCATCTTCGACGCGGCCAAGACCATCGCGAGGCTCAAGCTCACGGAGACTGAGCTCGCACTATACCAGAGCTTGGTACTGCTATGGCCAGGTGAGGGCATGTATCTGAGTTTTTTATAAGAAACAAATTAAATGTTATTTATTCACTGAAAATTGCAGATTTTAATAAAACAACTTATTTGGGGTTATTTTGCGCATAATTTATATTTAACCCTGACGTTTCGACTCCTTTACAGGAGCCGGGATCACAGGATGACTAAAGCAATGCTTCTCATATATTATCTAGTACCTTTAATATTTTAATCGGGCACGTTCCTAACTGTTAAAATTTATATGAATAAAAATTGTAAATTTCTTTAGTTAACAGTTTTACTAAGATTACAGTCTACCATCAGTTCGGAAATCGGGAAATTCGCCTCCCAATGACCTTAGTATCCATAATACAATCCTTACAGTTTTTATTTTGGGCTAGGATAATTGTTGTGAATGTAAGAAATATGATGATAATTATTATATTTCAGAGCGGCACGGCGTTCGTGGCAATCCTGAGATCCAGTGCCTGTTCAACATGTCGATGGCGGCCATGCGCCACGAGGTGGAGATCAACCACGCGCCTCTCAAGGGGGACGTCACAGTGCTGGACACGCTGCTAGCAAAGATACCCACCTTCAGGTATTACACCTTCTTCTATAAACCTGCTAACTTAAGGTCATAGTTGGAACAAGATAATTGCCATGTCTTAGCCTTTTGCTGACCCCATCTTAGTGACTCGATCTTCAGTCAGGTCAATGTAGAAAGCAAGCTTTTTCTATTACCTAGGGTCTGGTTCTTGTGGCACCGTATTCATTTCATAATACACTAAGTGTTTTAGTTCCGATTTTGTAATGGGTACCACTAAAGAGTGGAACTTTTTATAGGATACATTTCGGAGAATGTGCAGCAGAACTGCACAGTCTTGTTCTGCCGTCTCCATTTTTCATCGGACAACCAGACTTACAAATAGGCACCACCATTATATGGTTGATATACCAAAGAGTGGCACTAAGCGGTTTGGTTACAATTTTGTTATCCGTACCGCTAAAAAGTGGATTTGCTTGAGTCTCTGTTTCCTGATAAATACAATTAAGGGGTCTTCAAGTCACGAGTGAATGGGTCGTCGCATCGTCGCTTACCATCAGGCGAGATAGTGGTCAAGCGTTTTCTTCTTCACAATCGAAAATAAAGTGCTTTAGCTGCTTGGGTTAAGAACAATGTACGTTAACTTGTTTAATATAATCATAATTATTACATTAATGCAACTACAAGTATGTTAATTTTTTTCATACTATGTACCTATACCATGATCAAAATCCGCTAAGGATAATATTACGGTATTAAAAACACTCTTTTTCTATAATCTCGCTGGGTCAGGTTCAGGTTTGGAAGTAAATAGTTAATACATCTAATCCTTTTTTAAAAACACGTGGCACGTCGCAACGTTTGAGTGTTAGACAGATTGTTGATGAGACTATTACACATATGGTTGTTATAATATCAAATTCTTTTCCCTTAAGATAATGTTCTAATGTAGTAATGGTAAAGTGATAAATACCTTTCTCGCAAGGATATCTCTAGGTATTGCAAGCATCTACGCCAAGAACCCCAGTCACAAGTCATGTATAAAAAAACATACTCATTTGTCACTAAATAATCACCATGTGACCTTCCTTCCAGTTTTATAGATCTAAATAGCCTAAGACAGGACCGCAACTAAGTGATTCGTTTGTTTTCAATTTGATTTTAGACCATATTTATATTTATCCGCTTTTTTTCAGAGAACTATCGCTGATGCATCTTGAAGCACTCTGCCGCTTCAAGGCAGCCCATCCACATCATGTATTCCCAGCTCTGTACAAAGAATTATTCTCTTTAGACAGTGTCTTGGATTACACGCACGGATAGACGGGCCGACATATAATCAGGAACGTTACAATATCAGTCCGTTCAAATTTCCGTTAAGAAAAGAGCGGGAAAAAACGGACTTTTTTCAAAGACTTGACAGCTACGTATTTTTAATTTCCCCCCCCTCCATATTAAAATCATAGACAATCACGACGCCATTGTTAACCTATTTATAATTGTATGTATGTACTTTGAGACTGTTATTATGATATTTACGTATAGGTACGTACGTACAATATTAATATTTAAAAAAGTGTTTATTTAATTTCATATTATAAACGTCGCGAGGGTCTGTGGTTTCACCTTTAATGTCAGATTATATTTTTTTCGTCATATATGGTTTTAATTTTTCATAACGATGTAGAGTTATGATATAAGACCTGATTCGTCGCTTAAATGTAAATATACAACATTATTAGTGTTGTGTGTTTATATTATGGATGAGTAACGTAATATAATTATCATAAATGTATCTAACTTTGAAGAAGAAATAATAATTATTATATAAAGATATAATAATAGAAATAGAATTTTTATTAAGAAATAAATAATGGAGTTATAATGAGGTAGTGAGTTAAATATCACACAGTTTCATTTAAGCGAATCGTTTTATAAGTCTTACTATTTTTTAACATTTTTTTTTTAAAGATGTCGTAACTTGTTATTTATTTCAAATGATTATATTATTGATGTTTTTCATTCTGTGTAGATTTTTGTATAAGTTGTATTATAAGAAGTAACGATACTGCCCTAATGTGTATTTTCCGTTAGCTTTTTATTTTTTTCTTTTTTTTTTATATAAATAATAAAAGCGTTCGATGAATTTTCGATCATCCTGAGTCAAGATTACGTAATTCAAATGAACACAAGTCCGAAGTTGGGTGCGTCGAACAAAATTTTCATACGAACATAAATGTAACGTCATTTAAATGTAAATGAACAAAATAGTTCATTTAACGGACAAAAACCATTTTTGTATTGTTCTTGGCAGGCAATTTGTCATATTTTTAATTATTGTTTTTTTTTTAATATTGAATAAATTTTGATCTCATTTTGCACGTTTCTTCGCTTTGGTGCCATGTTCGAGATGTTTCACAATTTTTTTGTTTTTTTTTGCATAATACGTGAAAAGAGAACAAATGGAAAAGCATAATAATTATGATGTTGTATTTTCAATTGTCCATTTTTAAGTACATTATACGTAATGCCTTTTTTAACGATTTACGCGTCTATAATTAAATGTACGTATACAATGTAGTATTTGTTTCTTATTTTGTATTTTTTCTGTTATTTTTTTTTATTGAAAATTGCCTGCTGCATTAATTAGAATTATAAATAACCATAAAATTTTCTAACACTTACGCTAAGTTTTGTCGGATAGCCTTTACTATAGACTGGTTTATATTAATGTTATAAAAAAAGTATAAATCTTAACTCGTATTTTGTAAATAGCTATTAATCATATGTATTTTATATTAAATATGATAAGGTTCGATGGGTTATTTTTAATTTTACATTCTATTAAAACAAAAAAAAATAAAACAAATTTTCCACTGTACAATACGAGGTTAAACTTGTGAAGTTAGGTGAAAAATATTGTTTTTTTTTTCTTTATATATATTATATATATTTTTTGTTAAATAAAGCAATCTGTTATTGTCTATATGTCTTTTGTTTTATTTTGTTTTTTTACGGTTATACATTTTTGCGTTGCCTTTTTTTAAATAACATTAGAAATTGCACCTTTTTTTCGCAAAGTATATTAAAATAGGATTAATAATATATTAATAGTGAGAATCATGATAGTAAATAAAATATACGGGTGGTTCAAAGATATTGTTTTTATAGGTCTCATATAATTATATTATATTTACATTTTCAGTTGGTTTCGAATATTTGTTCATTATCGTTCTGAAATAAATAAAAAGTCGCAACTTTTTTTTCACTGACATATTTAATTAGATTTTTCTCACATTATACATTTATTTCTTAGCTTGGAATAGTGTATGCATTTAATACATAATCAATTTGAAATAAATTTATGTTAATGTACTAAAAATTAGTATTTAAAATACGTTATGAATTCGCAAACTACACAGTCACAGTAAATTACAAAATTTTTATAATAATTTTAACTGAATCGAATAAATGTAAAGTGTATTTTAGTAATAAATGAAACACTGTTTCATTTAGACGGTATTTCTTTGAGAGATATGTTCGAAATTTTGTAATTTAATCTCAAAGTGCATTCATGCATTTTTATTTGGTCACCCTCATTTCTGCTTGTTTTTAATAGAAGTAAGGATTGGGCAATTTCCCATGGGTATTAATTTAATACAATAAATTTTAGAGCACTAAGACTGAAAATCGGCTAATCAAAAATAACTCATGCCTTTTCCTAAGCAAATCTCTTGTAAAATTTTAATCTGGGTTCATTATTGAGGTTTTCATTTTTCATGTAATTTTAAAAATAGACCCCAAAAGAGGGTTTTTAACATTTTACCCCTATTTCATTTTCAAATTTATGTATTTCGACCAAAACGGATCATAGACATAAATAATAAATTACACAAAAAAAAAAAATTACAAAATATTCATATTGGATTTCGGAATGGTTTATAGCAATTTTATCTAATTTCGGTAATATCGGAAATAACACTAATAAAACGCTGGCCGATTTCAAAATTGTGGAAGGCTTCGAAATACTAGGGATATGATATAATAAATTCCTGATCACCCATCCATACCTTGCGAATGTTGCTTAGTATTAACATTAACTTGTGGGAACATGTGCTGTATCAGGCACTTACAGGAATGTGTCTACAAAAAGTAGTAATATTAAAAAAAATAAGACTTAGTAAGCATATAGTTCAACGATCGCGTATTATAATAACTGGAAAAATTTAATTGCAAAAGTATTGTAAGGGACTTTTTGGCGGGAGCGGGAAGCGTCACGTTCACGGTTTTATTTCTCTTGTTGAAATTTGTGTTGTTGTGGATATTAGTGCGTAATAATGGTGGATTATCACTAAGTGTTTGTGAACATACAAGAGTATTGGCGAGTGTAACAAAGCAGTGGAAAATGTCTTTTCCTGCTCTCTCAAGAAGTCCTCGGGGAGGTTTCAGTAAAACCTAAGCAAGAACTGGCAATTACATTTACTTGACAATGGCTAAATGCACAAACGTGCAAGCCACAAATAAAGAAAAAAAAGTATTATAAGAAGGTTAACATCCAAGACAATATGTCATATAATTTTTTGATATTGTTTGTGTATGAAATATTAAAATACAAATAATTACGCACATTAAGAATGACAATGAAGATATATTTATTGCAATGGCGATACAAAATTAGGATTTATAACAATCTCTGCCAAATGGCAAAATTTATATTAAAATTTAAATGATTTGATAAAACTTTGATATATTTTTTTGTTGTTAAAGAATAGAGTAAGTTATTAGAATTGATCATTGTTCTATGAGTTTTGGGACTGTGTAGCACAAAGGAACTGTAGTTACAGTGACCTGGAAGATCTTTCACAGTCGTCTTTAAATTAGACTGTTTTAGTCTGGAAAAGCGAAAAACTAGAATCTTCTTAGTCTTGAGAGAACTTTTTTCTTATTGGTTATAATATATCCACAAGAATAGAATTGACCATGAAAAATTTGTGAAGAAGTAATTTTTTTTACAAAAATCTTAAAATAGCAAATAAACTTTGTGCATAATACAATTACCCTTACCACTTCTAGCAGTAACATATTATTTCATATCTCTATATATTGTTACAAATTAATCTTAAACATAAACTTATTCCGAAGAACTGACGATTTGTGGGTGACTGTTATCTGTAAACGTACCGCTCTATCCTCCGTCGCAGTCTTGCATTATACACTTTATGCTGAATAGGCTGAAAACATAAATATTTGTACCTCAATAATAGTTAAAAACATGGTAATAACCATGATATAAATATTAATGTCAGTGACCATGAAATTTAAAAACAATATTTAAACGTTCATTGTGCATTTTAAAAAGATTTTCATTTGCGCCTTTTTTTATTGATAACCCTGCGCGTTCATCAAAGTATATTAATTTGTCATTAAGAAATGAAACACATAGATTCAGGGATTTTTACTTTTAGATGCTGCAATTGTCTTTCCTTTTGAGATAGAAAGAGATGCAGTTTCTTTAATAAACTTTTTAAAAAGTTGTGCACAGGGCTGCCAGATCTGTAAATTCTTCTAGTGTTGCTATTAAATTAATTTCAAAAATACTACTTTGATAATGAACCCAGATAAAATTGGTACAGAGTTTGACTTAAACCCATTATTTTTACAAATAAAAAAAAATGAATATTTTTCATTTAAAAGCCGTGTCCACTCTATTAGTGATTTTAATGTAGACTTCTATTGGTGCAGAGTATGGTGAGTAACTAAAGGAAGCGTTTGTCCCTTTCGCACGCGTACGAAGAAAGTATTGTACGATAGAGATAGCTATAGGGTACGTTTAATTGCTGGGTAGTATATGTAGGTATTTCTAAAACTTTTGTACTATGTTTTGCTAAATTTTCACTAAAATTTAAATATAGATTTGGACACGTAACAATTAGTAATATAAAAAATTAACAAAAAAAAGGTATTTTGGAAAAGCAAGATTGATAATAACGGGAATAATTGGTATATTTGAAAACTGTGTGTTTGTGTAGTAAGGTATAATTATTTTCAATTGAAAAATTAGCAATTTTTTTTTAATTTCACTTCAAATTATTTGAAAAGAGCTTCTATTTTCTAAGATACCGGATTTACGGGTGTCACAACTTATAAATAGTGAAATGACGAAAAAAAAAGAAATTTTTGTACTTATCTTGTTTTTCTATGAGATGATTTATATTATAAAAAATATTAATTTGTTATTAAAAGTATTAAGTATTTTTACACATTACCTGATCATATTGTGAAAATATAAACAAATATAAAACATATATCTATGTAAAGAAATTCAGAATATATAAAAACATATTTAGTATGAGTAGACCGATTGAATTCTTTTTTTATCAATAAAAAAAATAATTTATATTTATTTTACACAAAAAAATATTTTTTGTAACATAGATGCGATTGTGTAAAAATTATACAAAAAAAATCTTTCATTTATTCTCATAATAAATGAACGGTTATCTTTCTTTTACGTGTCACTTCTTTCATTTATTAATAATAAATGTATTTTTATACAATTGCATTAGATTAATAATTAATATTAATTGTATTCAATCGGTATTATATTGTTTTCAATCGGTTTATCCATAAGCTTTGTTGATTTATGAACACAATACAAAACATTGTACCTTATGTAGATAAAAATGGAGTTTGATAACCAATAGTAAATAAATGTTATTGTTTTTATTATTATTCTCGAATCACTTGCAAGGAGTCGTGTTTCATTTAAACCCTGAACTTTTTTACATTTAAATTATGAATTTAAAGGAATAATTAGACAAAATTCAATCTGTGTCAAGCGGGACCCGAACTGACTTCCCCTCGCTATCCTGGCGAATACACTTCAGTAATACTTGTGTCTTAATCACTTGCCAGTCCGCTACCGCACACGCCACCCCTCTCAACAGTCCCGATGCTGCGCGAATTGTGAAAAAAAAATGTCGGACTTAGATAAAAATTCCATTTTCACGCTAAATAATGACCAAACAAAAAATACTATCGTAAAGCTGATTAAAAGAGGAATCCACTAGATAAACATTTGGATCTCTGTTATTCAAAAATTAATCGTAATTTAAAAAAAACAGAAGATCACGCGGATATTTGAATATGGTAGCAATTGTTACCGTGGACTGACAAGTGAATAAATACTAGAGTAACAGATAGACGTACATATATGATATATAGACATTAATAGAAATAGACACATAGATACACATGCTCGTATTTATCACGTAAACATCTGCCCGGGATACGATCCCGGATCCTTGCGCGTCGGTGCTAAGGGCAGTATTGCTACCGTTACGACGAACGGTCATCGGTTGTTATTAAATAAAATTTTAATTTATGAATTAAAATAAGAATAAAATTAAGGAATAAAAATTACAATAAGGACAAGATGGCTGTTGGCGAAACACATTTTATAGTAAATATAAAATGAAGCAGTACCTAAATTAGACTTATTTGTTGAAATAAATACCTACGTGCCATTGGAGCAGTAGGGGTAAATTTTTTAGGGTTCCGTAGCCAAAGGGTAAAAACGGGACCTTATTCGTAAGACTTCGCTTTCTGTCCGTCTGTCTGTCTGTCATCAGGCTGTATCACATGAACCGCGATAGACAGTTGAAATTTTCACAAATTATGTATTTCTGTTGCCGCTATAACGACAATTACAAGGAACAAAATAAAATAAATATTTCAGGGGGGCTCCCATACAACAAACGTGATTTTTTTGGCTTTTTGCTCGATATCAATAATGACAACAGGATAAAGTGCAAATACAAAAACTCAGTTGTATTTGCACTTTAATAATAAATAATAAAATTCCCATACAACAAACGTGATTTTTTTCTTAACTAAAAGTTTGCGAACCCTTCGTGCGCAAGTCCGCCTCGCAGTTGACCGGTTTTTTCAGTTTGATAGTTATTATTTTTATTGATGATTTATCAAGTTATATGAATCAACAAGTTTACAAATAACATAGAGTATTAATATATTTATTATGTTTTTTGCATGCCATATTTCTAGTATCCTTACATATTCTAAGACGGTAATTCTATCAGTTTCAATGGCGCAATGTCTGTTACGCCATAACTTCCCGAGTTCTTAACCAATTTTAATATTTTTTGTGTGGAATCGAATCAACAGGTTTAGGACCAGATTGTGACGGAGCCCGAGTTTTGAAATCCGCAAAAATTCCCATCAAAACAAAAAAAAATTTTTTTGTTAGGTATAACGCTCCGCTCCAAGCGTACAATACAATACAATACAAAACACTTTATTGATAACACCACATTGAAATAATAAGATAACAAGAGAAAACTTAAAATAGTGTTACAATGGGCGGTCTTATCGCTCAGAGCGATCTCTTCCAGACAACCTTTGTTAGTAGTCTTTAATAGTAGACAAGCGTAGTTTTATGCTTAGCAACTGCATCGCCTAGTTACATCAATAATTAAATCTTTTTAGGGTTTCGTACTCTATACCAAAAACGGAACCCATATTGGATCACTTCGTTGTCCGTCTGTCAAGACCCTTTTTCTCAGGCACGCGTGAAGATATGAAGTTAAAAATATCGAATACGTAAATCTGCGGTCCCCTGGTGGTGTAAAAAACTCAGCTTCTATGTCAACGCAGTCAAAGGATATTACCATTTATGCCGCAAATTTAGACACTGGCAAGGAATTAAAACTTAAAGGTACTTTCCGTTGACCTAGAATCATGAGATTTAGCATGAAGCGACGTCTATAACCCGAAAATTATTATAATATCACATAAATAAGTATTTATTGTGAATGCAAACATTTACAGTTGAAATGTATAAAAGTTTATATATTTCGCCTGCAAAGTTAAGTTTGTTTTTGGGTTAAATCAAGAACATGGGACATCTATAATATTTTCGTCAGATAGAACCCTCTTCGCACGAGATCAACTTGCACTTGTGCACTTTTTAATATGCTTTTCAATTATATTGCACCCATGATATGGTAATGACAATTAGCATGCATGGATAAGTTTAAATTGCTGAGTTAACCTTCCGTCATCTAAGTTAATAACTTTGCTATCGGTTATTAGCCAGCTAATAGGATTAAACAATTACATAACCGAGTATCATTGTTAGGAATTATAATAAGGACAGATTGTGCTGCGTATATTATCGATTGATAAAAAATGTTATGATATTTTTGTTTTTATTACTAAATATGTAACATTAGTTTGATTCCAATTTCATTCTTTCAATGTTTTATGACTCTGCCATAATAAGACTGTATGCCTATTATAAATAACAGATGTTACAAAGAATCCACCAGTTTGTTTGAACTTCTCGCTGCCGAAAAAATGCTGGTAAACGCTCACCACTATATAGCCTGATACAATGCTATAACGAGTCGTTTGCTTAATTGACATTGTGACAACTTGTCCAGGCATCTTTAAAAAGCTGCTCTATAAAAAATTAGTTGGGTAAATTCTTACATTATAAAATGTAAGTGAACACATAGTCCACTAAGGTTCTCAATCTTTTTAAATGAATATAGCTAATGTGTGGTGAACGGTTTTGGTTTCAAATATACTTACATATAAATAAAATTGGAGTGTCTGTTTGTAATATTGAAATAACCATTTTTTACTACATGCATATGAATATATATACGTTACATACACCAAAATAACATTTTTTACAATTTTTGTCTGTCTGTCTGTTTGTTTCGGCTATTCTCTGAAATGGCTGGACCGATTTTAACGGGACTTTTATTGGCAGGTAGCTAATGTAATAAGGAGTAATTTAGGCTACTTTTATTTTAGAAAAATTCTTTTATTTTAGAAAAATAAAGTAATGTTGCAACGTTCAAGTACTATCCAGTACAAATTATAATAACTGAGTCATGGCAACGTATGGCCGGGTCGGCTACTCTTATCTTCTTAATATATATAAATTACGTGTCACGTTGTTTGTCCGCGATGGATTCCTAAACTACTTAACCAATTGTGATCAAATTTTCGTAACTATCTGTTATTTGATCTAACTTAAAAGATAGGATAGATTTGATTTTAATTTATAACACAGCAACGCGTGGCCGGGGCAGCTAGTATGTATATAAAAGTTCAGTGTCACAGTGTTTGACCGCGATGAACTCCTAAAGTACTTAACCGGTTTTCATCTCTTTTTTTCTTTTTGCTGGATTTGTTCCGACTTAGATATAGGGTAGGTTCCATTTTAATTTATAACACAGCAACGCGTGACCTGGTCAGCTAGCTATTTATATATTTACAATGATTAAATAAATAAATATTTCCTACATTCACACCAATTAACCTAGCCCAAAGTAAGCACTTCAAGGCTTGTGTTATGGATAGGGTAACGGATAGACATACATATATCATACATAAATAAGTAATATTCACAGAAATATATACAAACATCCATGTCTCAGGTACAAATGCTCGTATTAATCAAGCATCTGCCTCTTCAGGGATTCGAACCCAGGACCGTATGTGCGAAAGGCGGGATCGCTACCGTTGCACCAAACGGTTACCGAATGAGTATACGTTTTACTCATAGAACATGCTTCTTTTGTTGCATTACACCTAAATCATTAATAGACTCATTTCATCCATCTAAAGGATATATGGTAGAGATCGCTCTAAGCGATAAGACTTCCTTTTGTAGTATCTTGTATTGTTCTTTATTAGGCTAATAATCTGTGTATGAGAATAAAATATTTTAGTACTGCGGGCTACCACCCTTTCTTGGTTGCTATTCCTACCTGTCACACCAAGTGCTCCTCAACATCAGTTATAATGCGCACAGCAAAGGAGTGAAGCTTCCTCCCTGTGTCTATATTTTCGAGTTATAACCCGTCAGTTTTTTAAGACAGGGTGAATAGGCACCTTCTGGGTTAGCTCGTTCCATCGTGGATCCTGTCTTGGCCCCCGGGCTTGATTGGGATCAAGAGTGAACACATTCTAAATGTAAAAAAATGTATATATGTATATTCTCTAAATATTGAGTTGTTATAACAAACACTGAATGATTAACAGATTACTGAGCTAGGGGACAAAAGTCAATACAGATTTCCTGATAAGGTTAATTCGTATCGTTAATAATAAAGTTCTGTTCACATTGGTACTGTTATTGGCCCGGGGCCAAGACAGAATCTTAGTTGGAACGAGCTAACCCAGAAGGTGCCTATTCACCCTGGCTTTGAAAACGGAGTACCTACTCAGAAATAAAGACGCAGGGAGGTTTTCCACTCATTTATATTAATAATAACGAGTGATAAATTCACATATTTATATATTTAACAATACGAGCTGACTCGGCAAAGCGTTGCTGTGTTATAAATTAAAATGAAACCTATCCTATGTCCTAAGTCGGAACAAATCTAGCGGAATGACAAAAAAGAATCATAAAAATTTACTTATTATGCTTTTACTGACTATATGGTAACAAACACACACACAAATTATTGTTATAATATAATTACGAGCTGACCTGGCCACGCATTACTGTATTATAATAAATTATAAAAACTGTTATTCTTAGGCTATGGTAACTATGGTAACTATATATGGTAACAAACACACAAAGTATTATTATTATATAAAGTACTGATTAAATTTTTAACAATATCTTACATAAATACAAATACCCTCCAAAAATATTAACATTTGGGAACCATTTAAATTTTTACGTTATTATTTTTGCTATTTATTTTTGGTCGTATTCTTTTAAAACAATTATCGTGTGACGGTAGTTCGCTGTCAAATTGTTACTTTTATTAAAAAAAACCTGCACCCGACATGCTTTGCAATGCTCTTTTTTAACGTGCTGTTATTAACTTGTATGTTTGTTTGTAACGCAATTTTTACTTACCTCAAAACGTCAGATTGATTATAAATATTGCACACTTATTTGCTAATCTTTTTTGCTGAATATACATATAAACCTTCCCTGGCATACAACAACTCAACAACGTTTCGTCACAATCTGATCAATGGTGTATAAACGCATAGTGTATGAAATCACAAGAACACACCAATTTTAGTTTCATAGTTCTCAAAATCGTCAAAAGATGACAATATACTATTTTACATCACGCTTACTTGTTTTTGTTTTATCCTTACTAATATTATAAATCGGAAAGTGAGTTTGTTTGTTTGTTTGTTTGTTTGTTTGTTTGTTTGTTTGTTTGTTTGTTTGTTTGTTTGTTTGTTTGTTTGTTTGTTTGTTTGTTTGTTTGTTTGTTTGTTTGTTTGTTTGTTTGTTTGTTTGTTTGTTTGTTTGTTTGTTTGTTTGTTTGTTTGTTTGTTTGTTTGTTTGTTTGTTTGTTTGTTTGTTTGTTTGTTTGTTTGTTTGTTTGTTTGTTTGTTTGTTTGTTTGTTTGTTTGTTTGTTTGTTTGTTTGTTTGTTTGTTTGTTTGTTTGTTTGTTTGTTTGTTTGTTTGTTTGTTTGTTTGTTTGTTTGTTTGTTTGTTTGTTTGTTTGTTTGTTTGTTTGTTTGTTTGTTTGTTTGTTTGTTTGTTTGTTTGTTTGTTTGTTTGTTTGTTTGTTTGTTCCGCTTTCACGCCGTAACTACTGAACCGATTGCTTTGAAATTTTGCAGACGTAAAGAGAAAAGTCCGGGGCGGATAACAGTCCTCATAGCCTGCTAGTAGGCGTGTATGAAAAAGACCTTCTCACCATAGGAAAAAAAAAGAAAAACATTCCTACTGACCAGTAACTCCACATCCCTAAGCCACCGTCCGTTCGCTGGCGCTACCTGGGCCTCCCCTCTCGGGGTCTCACCCGGTATGCGGACCGCGCGAAAGCACTCCACGACCTGCCACAGTCGCCGCCACATCAGTCGCTGCACCAGCGGCCGTCCACCACCGCGCAGTTATAACTGCAGGAGATGAAGCACGGGGAGGAGCCCATGGCTCACCCCCATACCAGTTAGCGCGCGCCATTCGCTGCCGCTACTGAAGAAACCCGAGAGTTGCTTTTTTAACCACATATCTGGTTTTGTTCACATAAAGAATTAATATATAAACATTGTTAGTTCTTAAATTTTCGCGTATATTACAAATTTGAATAAATCGACTTTAATCGATTTTGCGCATAATATATTTTATATTTAATTCTAACGTTTCGACTCCTTTACAGACACCGTGATCACAAGATGACGAAGGCAATGGTCGTCACATACTTTCTACTACCGTCACAATATTTTAATCGGGCACATTCCTAATTGTTAAAACTTTACAATTTAAACATAGATTTTTATTTATATAGATTGAATATGACCGACGATCTGGTGAAGGTAGCTGGAACCACCTTGATGCGATCAGCGCATTAGGTTTTAAAATTTAAAAAAAATATGAGTGCCACCCCTGTCGCTGTAATGAAACGTAGATGTTTATCTCAACAAATAGGCCTAGTTTCTGTTTTAGTTATTTACTGAGCTACGAGTGACTTCCCTTCGTGTCGTGCTTCCAATAGGAAATGACAAAACTTAAACAGCTTCCGTCAGTAAAGCATCCATTTTATCACTAATTGATATCACCCGTCCATTTACAAAACCAGGGTGAATAGGCACTTTCTAGTTTACCTTGTTCTATAGTGGATCCTGTCATGGCCTTAATTGGGATCAAGAGCCAACCCATTCAAAAAAACAAAATTGGTAAATATTATACATTTTTACAAATAAGACGTATATGAGTTAGTTATATTTTATCAAGATTTAGTGGAATTCTTCATTTGTTAGATTGTACTCGTCACAATCTTTTATTAAAAAGATCTGTCTCGATTCTTGTTTCTTCCGTTCGTTAATTTCGTATATACATATTACATCATTTATCACCACTACAAAGAAGAAATTCGAGAATACTCTCGAATGTTCTAGACTGTTCTAGAATTTTCGAAGGATGAAAATTCCTTCAGGTAAAAACGCGACACGTGGATGGGGAAAAGAGAGCTACTACACCATATAACTCTTTTAAACGTACTGGGACTTATTTTTGACTTTAATCATGGCTACCACTAATGGCTATGGTATATTTTTATATTGGTTTGAGTCTGGGGGTTTGGGTGTTGTGGTGCTGAAGTTAATTCTGAACTCCATAATACAAGTATTTTATCTACTTAACTTTAGTTTAGAACGACTCGTATGTATGTGCTGTTGTCTGATCTCTGATCTAAGATGTATATAAAATTCTGTATTATATTAATATTAAGATTTACTCTTTTATTATATTATCTGTTATATCTGTATATTCGCATGATAATCACGTCTTTAACGTAAATGCTACTCGAGCTATCGTACCACTGATTCAGAAGACCATTTTAAATTGATCCCCGCTTCATTTCACTTAGTTGTTATTATTTTACAGATAAAGTCTTTATTTGTCTGTCAACATGTTAAGACCGGTCGATACGTAATAATTAGGTACCGGTTACGGTCGTACAAAGTAGTGCTATCCCGTTATCGTGGCCGAATGGACGTGTAGTTTTGAATTTGGAAGCGGGGAATAAAAAGGTGAGTGGTTTAAATACTCTTTGGTTTAATTATTTTTAATGCAATAGAGTTTTAAAGACTTTTTGCTTTTTCTGTCGAAAGACATTACGTTCAAATAATCTAGCGATTCGTTTTGTTCATGGTTACTTACAATTCAACTGAAGATGAGTAATATTTAATTTAAGAAGATTCCTCAAAATTAGAGAGGTCACAACTGGAATTTTAATTGAGAAATGTTTATTACTTGCTGATGTGTTATTGACATGCGATACTTTCGAATGAAGGAAGTGTCTAAAGCTATATTAGTGGTGACTTTTTTGTAGGCCTAACAAACATAGAATTAAAATGGCCCATGTATAGTGTAAACTTTCATCAACCTTTCACATTTAAGAGTATCGTTATAGGCGAATAATGGATACTGGAGATAATATCTTCTTGTAAGCCACAAACTGGCCAGCAGCATTTTCTACAGCGATTTCTAAATTATCTGCCAAACGTAAAAATTATAAGAATACCCACTCCTTTTTGAGGCAAGCTTCGGTTCAGAAGATGCCTTTTGAAATGAAGTACTGTTAAGTATTATTAAATGCCTTAATAATTATAATTTTTACATTAACTCCTCGTGGTTAGCTAAATGTTTGTGTTAGGAAGTACTACATCTGTAGTAGTCATGAACAATAAGATGTATACAGCGTAGAACCATGTCACACTAAATAAGCCGAAAGCAAAGAGACAGCAATATAGAATTAAATAATTGATCTAAAATTACATGGTTCTACAGTGAGTTCGGTGAGGATTATTATATAAAGCTGACATTTATTCGATGAGCTATGACCGCCTCGATTGTATGTAGCTATTCTCCCGTTATCGATTCAGGGGAATCGATTTTATTGCTG
Source organism: Calamotropha paludella (assembly GCA_927399485.1). Classification (NCBI taxonomy): domain Eukaryota; kingdom Metazoa; phylum Arthropoda; class Insecta; order Lepidoptera; family Crambidae; genus Calamotropha; species Calamotropha paludella. Next base: position 5,978,778 of record OV656830.1, on the reverse strand, counting down.
ATGTTCATCCATTTTAATATTAAGGTTATGGCTTTTGTGCTTAGACTATGAAGAAACACAAAATCTATTAGACTAATGGGCTAAACAAAAATAAAATATGGTATAACATGCATTATTTTGTATTATAAATAAATAAAATTAAATACATATAAATTATACTTATATACATCTATCTATATATCTATCCTCATTATAATGTTTATGTATTAAGGTCTTATATATCTAATTATAAGTGCATTGCTAATTTTCTATTATGAATAAACTTTTAGTCACTCATGTTGCAAAAAATTGGGAGGCCACTGACACCTGAGATACAGGCATTAAGCATAGTTTGGGCGTCAGAGTCTTCAAATAAATTGTAAATATGGATAATGTTAATAAAGATTATTATTATAGTTACTTTTTTATGGTTTATTGATCGGCTTTGTTGATTGGGATGGTATTGATCATTTTTGTATTTATAACTTACTGTAAGGACGTAAAATATTGTGTATAAACTCTATAACTTGTGTTAGAAGTTGACAAGTTTGTTGCATTTCTTCTCTTCTTGTTAAAAGAAATATTGAAATAATTTAAATTTGTAATATTTTTTTTCACAATATCTCGCTTTATGGCATTATAGAACTCATTCAAGTTATAAATAAAAGAATAACAAACCACCTTCTATTCACGGCTTTTACCACAGGTTTTTTATATTGTTTATTTTTGTATTATTATAGTTATAATAATAATAATAATTTAATTCATTATAATTTCTCTTACATTGACACCAATTAGCCTAGCGCAAAGTAAGCACGCTAAGGCTTGTGTTATGGATACCAGGGTAACGGATAGACATACATATATGATACATAATTATGTAATATTTATAGAAATATATATAAATAGCCATGACTCGGGTACAAATGCTCGTAATCATCACACAAACATCTGCCCATTCCGGGATTCGAACCCAGGACCGTCGGTGCGAAAGGTAGGATCGCTACCGTTGCACCAAACGATCGTCAAAATTGTAATTATAAAGTTTAATATTTGTATCGTGTTGTAAAAAAAATTAACATATTTTTTTCTAATTTAATTGTTGTTTTCTTTTCAGATGTCTCGTATAATATATTTGCGTATGGCGGGCTATTTAGCCGCCATATTGCTTCATGTAGGAAATCTAATAGTGGTCTCCAGACCAAAATCCAAAGAAATCCTGGAAGATATACGGATAAGAAAGTTCTCCGAAATGCAATACAGATATTTGACGTCTTGGACTTTTGTGAGTATATTTATAGGGTCTGTCATTTTTGATATAACGTTCAAATTATAGAATTTTACTTGCTGACTCGGCCACGCGTTGCTGTGCCGGCTGCAGCGCCATCTGCCGGGCTGATTTGTGAATCTAAACCATCCAGGGTGCTACCCAAATGCATACAAAAAAATTATTGAAATCGGTCTAGCCGTTTAGGAGGAGTTCAATGACATACACACGTACAGTAGAATTATATATATAAAGATTTGACCTTACAACTGACTTTAGTTAAATTTTATTTGAGATAATAACTTAATTTGCTACTGGACAGTTGTAACGAAAAAATATATTATAGTTTAATAACATAGCTTAGTAACTTTTTTGCAAAAAAGTGTTTTTTTTTTTTTAATTGTGAGTTTTTTTAACTGGGCTATAAGAACCAAAACGGGAGCGGATATGTCTAGGTTTAAAACTACAAAATGAATAAAATATTTATCCATAAAATTATCAAATTGCGAATTATATAAAACAATTAATAAAATACTCAGATGATATAACAAACATTTTATATAAAATAATACTCTTCTATATAACCACTTGTCAGTCCGCTACCACGCACCCCATCCCTCTCAACAGTCCAAATGCTGCGAATTGTGAAAAAAAAAAAGTCAACTTCTTAGATAAAAATGCCATTTTCTCACTAAATAATAAACCTAGGACCAAACAAAAAATACTACCGTAAAGCTGATTAAATAAAGAATCCACCACAGAATATTTGGATCTCAGTAACTCAATATTTAATAGTAATTTAAAAAAACTGCAGGCCACGCTGAAATTTGAATATGGTAGCAATTGCTACCAGGGACTGACGAGGGTGTTGGCTATTGGTAGTAATTGCTACCATGGACTGATAAGTGGATAATATTTACTGTAATGGAAGCTGCAAAAACTCCGCTTCGCTCGCTCCCCTGTCACAATTCTTACCTTACTTAACCATTAGCTTTATTTCGTACCCATGGTTTTTTATTTATAGAGGGGAGTCTCGTTACCCCACCTGCACCTCCCCATCAAGCATTTTGCAGGCACTCTTACATTATAATTTTAATAAAAAAACTAGCGGCCCGTCCCGGCTTCGCACGGGTGGACAAAATTCTTTAATTTTTTTCTATTTTTAAATATTTTTCCGTTAGCGCTATCTAACGTCCGGGAGACGAACTACTTGCGGTTAACGCGTTGCTATGGTAACGCTAATTGATACAATGGAAAAAGAGCGGGTAAAAGAGCGGACAGACAAACACACAAACAACTGTGATCTTAGATTACAGATTATATCAAATTAAATTATATAATACAATTTTATACTAATATGGCTTTAAAGAAAAAGTTGTTATAGAATATGAGTATTATATTAAATGAATAATATACGTAATGTTGTTATAGGAAGTGTATTTATACGAAATAAAATTTGTAACCTTTGAAATTTGTGTTTTTATTAGTAACACTAGTTTCAGCTTATTTTACGTTTTGTCTAAGCGTGTTATAATTTTCTTCATTTTTTTATTACAGGTTCTTCAGATAGTGTATGGTTGTACTGGTATTTTCTGTGATATACTAACGCTGAAGAATTCTCAAAGTCGAGATTACAAATTGCCAAAATATTTGAGGGGGTTTAGGGATACGCTTTTCTCTGCTATCGTGTGGCCATCTTCTGTGGTAAGTTTACTTAAGATTTCTGTTTCGCGTATTTTTTATTTCTCATTTACTTAAGCATAACAAGTTAAGCACATTTTTGCCATAATAACACTGACGGAATTGGTTTTGCCATATATTTCTATAATATAACTATTTGCTATAATTTTGATTCGCATAAAGTATGACATATTGTTTGTTTGTGTAATCGTTATTAGGGACAATTTCTCATTAAGACTTGATGATTATTTGAACCTGGAATACAAAAATGTACTACATCCACCAATATAAGTTGGGTACTATAGTGTAATTAAGAGAGAGAGAGAGACGGATAATATTACTTTTGATTATTTAATACTGGTAAGGATGTATATAGGGCTCCCCTTGTTTTAGCATTTTTTGGGCAGAAAATTGTCAGACATAATTTGATAACAATATATATATATATATAATATATAAATATAGTCATATCAAATTGTACATTTTTAAAAATACTTTTATTCCTAATTTACATTGCAATAAAATCAAAAGCTTTTAATTGATATGTTTGCAGGTTAGGTTAGCTATTATTTTTAACATTCTTTTTTGGCAGAATATTGTTAGATCTTATTTGATATAGTTACATCTGAGACAAGGAAACGAAAGTCATTCTACTATCTTTATAGAATAAAAAATTAAAACGAAAAAAAATTTTAGAAATAAAAACAAGAAATATGTGTTACTCAAATTTTATTATATTTGTAAAGACACCAAGAAAAAAGGATTGGTAAAATTAAATATTGTCAAAAATATAAGTTAGTAAAAGTATTAATAACATTTATCTGATTGAAATATCTTTATTTGTTCACAGGTGGTATTCTCGATGTTTTGGACCATTTTCACTTATGACCGAAGTCTGGTTTTCCCTGAATTCCTAGACAAAATATTGAGTACTACATCTAATCATATAATGCATACAGCCATCCTACCTATAGTGCTGTGGGAGATTTTGTTCCAGCCTAGAATAAAGCCTAGGTCACATTTAAGATACCTAGGACATTTGACGTTCCATTTCATTCTATACGGTTCGGTGTAAGTATAATAACTATTTGTTTTTTTACGATTCGTTTAAGTTGCGCCTTGTTTTTTCCTGCTCACGATCAGAAATCTAACCGGTTTTTTTACCGCCTCTTTCACGCACATACCCGTAACTTTGTTGGTAGCTATTGAGGGAAGTGCACGTTATGAATTTAAGGAATGATGTATAATCGGGATGTGTTTTCATTCGATCAAATAATCAGTGATACAAATCTTTGAAAAAATCGATTATATGTGGCACTGCATTTTTCCAAAGCCAGGGTAAATAGGCACCTTCTGGGTTAGCTCCCTCCATCGTTGATCATGTTCTGGCCCCGGGCTTAATTTTTTTAAATTTGGAATGGGTTCACTCTTCATCCCAATCAAGCCTGGGGGCCAAGACAGGATCCACGATAGAACGAGCTAACCCAGAAAGTGTCTATTCACCCTGACTTTGAAAATAGACGCGTTATAAGGTCTCGGAAACACAGACGTAGGGAGGGAGTTCCACTTAAACAAAAGAGAAACCAACTGATTCAAATTAAAATAAAAACAAATGAAATATTAACAAATGTCTAATAGTTGTATTGAAAAAGGCCCATGACTCTCCACGCGGGCTTAGTAGTCATTGGTGGTTGTTAACTGCATTACAGCTGTGACCAACAGCATAATAGCCTCCATGGAGGTATGACATAACACTTTTTAAAAACAGATATTACGCTAAAGGCATAATCGACAATTATCTTTATAATTGCGTAATTCTTGAATGAATCTGTTCATTGATTTTGATAACATTTATTGATATAAATTGTTTTGATAAAAAAACCGTATCTTTTTATTGTACAAACATATCTGTGTGGTCCATTTCAATTACATTATAATATCGTTATATAGAAATAATTTTTATTTAATAATTACTTATACCGTACTGATATTAAGGGAACACACTGTTATCCATACCAGCCAACTAAGTGGTATATACCTATTTCATTACAATATGCCACATTTTACAATTACAGTAGTGTTCTACTGTAATTGTTATTAATTCGATTAGTTTAATTAATTCCGATTATCCGAATTAATAAAAATATTTATGGTTTTTATATTTAATTACTTTATCACACATATAAATAAAACCTCTTACCGAATCATCGACGTATTACATTTTTTATATTGAATTCTGCTGTTTTGACTCCTTTACAGCAATACTAAGGACTTAGTTGAGTTGAAACGTCAGGGTTAAATTATTTAAATATTTATTTATTTTAATATCAGACAATATCACATACATTATAAATATTTTTGACGTGATAACGTCTTATAAAACAATGAACATCGCTGCGTGCACGAAAAAGTGTAACGTTCCGCGTGCAAGCGAGAGCGCGGAACAAGCGATATAGATGCACGATCGGCCTAAGCGTTCGACTTGTGGCGACATCTATCTCTCTTCCACCTCATTAAGTGAAAAGTTAATGTGGTTTCCATTGTTTATTACAACAACTATATGTTAATTCGAAAAAAAAACTCTTTGTATTATACAAAATAATGAGAATTCAGTGATAATAATTCAATTCATAAAAGTATGCAACTTTTCATCAATGTTTTCTTATGACGCTATCACGTAAAATAATCGTCCGTAAACTGACTTTACAAACAACCAATTTTTATAACTGAACTTAATATCAAATATATGAAACTTTACCTAAAGCAAAAGTTAAATAATATTTTTTTTTCAGACTGATCTACACTTACATAGAAAAAGGAATATGGCTGTATCCAATTGTGGGGAAGATCTATGGTACTATATATTTACCATTGATGGTCATATCCGTATACATTATAGCCCTTCTAAGTTATTATTTGCAATGGATGTTGCCATCCTTCGCGATAGTTCCAGAGAGATCAAGAAAAAAAAATCGATGATGAATAAAAATATATTTTCTAATTTATACCGGTGAAGAGAGTTGTAATATTATATGTTTTTTGAAGCATTTTTTACGTAAATAAAATTTTGTTAAAAAAATAACTTGTCTCGATAAATTGTGTAAATAAAAAAATGTGAAAATGTCTTTAGAATTAATAAATGGAATACTTAATTAAATATGTATAAGTGAAATAATACATCACACCGATGGTATGATTATGACGACCGTTTGGTACAACGGTAGCGTTCCTATCTTTCGCACCAATGGCCCTCGGTTCGAATCCCGGAAGGGGACGTTTATGTGATGAATACAAGCATTTGTACCTGAGTATTTATATATATTTTTCTAAATATCACAAATCTATGTATCATATATGGTATGTGTATCCGTTACCCTAGTATCCATAACACAAGCCTTAGAGTGCTTATTTTGAGCTAAGTTAAGAAAAAATTGAAAAGTGGGTTACGTAGTATGGGTACGTTTCATTCATTTATTGTACTCCAACTCAATAAAATTTACCGTTTTACTTGTAATAAATACACGATAATAATATGTGCGCGAAGCCGACCAGCGTCGAAAAATAGGTAATATATTTGAATATAAATTAACAAGTGGCTTCAAAAAAACTTGGCATTCTGACAAAGGTGAGAAAATACTTCACACCGGAACAGTTGCTCATCCTTTGCCAAGCACAAGTTCGATCGTGTATGGAGTATTGTTCTCATCTTTGGGACGGTTCCGCCCGATACCAGCTCCAGATGCTTGAGTCCATTGAGAGGAGGGCCAGGAGGCTCATCGGCAAAGAAGGTCTTTTCTATAAAAAGCTCAAAAGCCTTGAGCATAGACGGAAGGTAGCAAACCTATCCGTATTTTATAGGATACATTTCGGAGAGTGTGCAGCTGAATTGCACAACCTTGTTCTGCCGTCTCCATTTTTTCATCGGACAACCAGACTTACAAATTGGCGACACCGGTATATGGTGGATATACCAAAGAGTCGCACTAAGCGTTTTGGTTCCAATTTTGTGATACGTACCGCTAAGGAGTGGAACTCTTTGCCTGAGTCTGTGTTTCCAGACAAATACAATTTAGGGGTCTTCAAGTCACGAGTGAATAGGTATCTTCTGGGCAAGCGCGTCACATCCTAGATAGCATCGACGCTTACCATCAGGCGAGATAGTGGTCAAGCATGACTTGAAACCCCTAAATTGTATTTCTTAGAAAACACAGACACAGGCTAAATAAATTTCGGACAACTCAGAACAGTTATTTAGCTCAATACTAAGCAGAGCTATGGATACTATTTAACGTATAGAAGACATATATGGTTTTCTAGAGAATAATTACTCGGGAACAAACCATAATGTTAAACATATACATATGCCGCTGCCGGGATTCGAACCCTGGACCTTTAGTGCAGAAGGTAGACTTGCTACCGTTGCACCACCAATAATTATTAATATTTAACGACATAGTAATAACGCACGCCGACTACGAAAAGATACAAGTTTTTTACTTTACTTTAGCTAGATAAAAAAAGTAAAATCAGTATCATACTCGGATATATATCACAATGCCATTGTTACGAGATGACTATATTTACTGTACTTTAGGCCAGTCGCTAATTAGTACTGGTCTGAAAGTGTGAAGTATTTTGCCCGTTTTTTAGGGTTCCGTACCCAAAGAGTGAAAAAGGGACCATTACTTCTTCTTTCAGACTTCGCTGTCTGTCCGTCCGTCTGGGTACAAATGCTCGTATATATCACGTAAACATCTGCCCGGGATCCGATCCCGGACCCTCGCGCGTCGGGCAAGTTAGCGACGGTGCTAAGGGCAGTATTGCTACCGTTGCGAGAAACGGTCATCGGTCGTTATAATAAAATTTTAATTTGGGTATTAAAATAAGGATAAAATAACTAGGCGATGCAGTCGCTAAGCATAACTCAACGCTAGCACCATATATTGGAGCAGAGCGTAATACCTAAACCTTTTTTGTTTCGATGGAAATTTTTGCCAATATCAAAATTTGGGCTCCGTTACAATCTGGTCCTTAACCTGTTGATTCGATTCCACACAAAAAATATTTAAATCGGTTAAGAACTCGGGAAGTTATGGCGTAACAGACATTGCGCCATTGAAGCTGATCCATGGGAGCTTCGCTCGCTCCGCTCCAAAAGAATAACTAGGCGATGCAGTCGCTAAGCATAAAGCTACGCTAGACCATATATTGGAGCGGAACGTAATACCTAAAAAAATATTTTTTTTTTGTTTCGATGTGAATTTTTGCGAATTTCAAAATTCGGCCTCCGTCACAATCTGGTCCTAAACCTGTTGATTCGATTCCACACAAAAAATATTTAAATCGGTTAAGAACTCGGGAAGTTATGGAGTAACAGACATTGCGCTATTGAAGCTGATCCATGGGAGCTACGCTTCGCTCCGCTCCAATTAAAATAAGGAAAAGATGGCAGTTGGCGAAACACATATTATAGTAAATATAAAGGGAAGCAGTACCTAAATTAGACTTATTTTAGAAATTAGAAATGAATATCTACGTGCCATTAGCGCTTTAGGGTTCTTTAAGGTTATCTAAAGGGTAAAAAGGGGACCCTATTACTAGATCTTCGCTGTCTGTCCGTCCGTCTGTCTGTTACCAGGCTGTATCTCAAGAACCGCGATAGCTAGACAGTTGAAATTTTCACAAATTATGTATTTCTGTTGACGCTATAACATCAAATACTTAAGGGGGCTCCAATACAACAAACGTGATTTTTTACTTAACTAAAAGTTTGTAATTAACCCATCGTGCGCAAGTCCGGCTCGCACTTGGCCGGTTTTTTTCCTCTCTCTCGCTTTGAAACTTTTAAATATGGCATCGATTTCTGACGTCAACGCGCTGGCCAGTATATTCCGTAACAAATCGACAGCATGGAGTCGATTCATGAATCTAAATTATTATTTAAGAAAATAGTAAACCTTTTTGATAACTTCCCAAATCTAAAACAAAACACACCTACTGTTCTTTTTTTTGCGTTCGGGATTAGTTTGGCACGTTCCGTAGGCGGACGAGGGAGATGGGGAAAGTTTATGGATACCTCTGGATGGATATATAGGTATGTAATGCGACAATGCGAGTAACAAAACGCGAATGTATGTGAACTCGGAGGGGAAAATAATGGAAAGCATCTGTTTGAAGCTCCTGGTATACTTAGCGGCTGGTTCAGCGATTGCAGTGGTTAAAGATCGTCAGTGACGCTGCACTACTTCACCTGGTTAAATTAAATACGTTAACCATGAGATAATGTTAAGCCCCGGGCCGCTTAATTAAGCGAATTGGCGAATTAGAACATCAGACGACGTTTCGGTACGGAGTATCGAATCGCCACCTTTTTTCCTTCTGCGTTGGCGCCGCCGTCTTAGGAGCGGAAGTGGGGTCAAGGCCGGGGATTTGTGTTTACTATATTTGCCAATAGATGGCGCTAATACATGGGAAGGGTCATAAACCTTCAACGGATGATATAAAACGCCCTTCAATAGGCCAATACCTTAGCATAAGGCTTCCAATCCTGCATGCCCTTGCTGGATCTCGGCATAGGTGGGATTAAGAATATTCAATGGTGTGGGATCTCAATATAACCGGCACCTGGATTTGTCGATAAAGAAAGTAAGTAAGTACCTAGTAAAATACCAGCATTTATTTAAACAAGTACAAAAATATGAAGAAATTTTAAGGATTTCACTATGTTTTGGAAGTGTTTTCGCAGTTAACACAACATTCTCAACGTATCGTCAACACAACTACTTCGTATCTTGTTAGCAAGATAACTTCTACACTTGTAGGCACTACAGACTTTAGTGCACTGTGCGCCAACTTTAAATGTTAACCCATCGATTTCCCTGCTTCATATAGTCATCGTCAGTCCCGCAAATCCCGTGGGATTCCGTATATCTAATCCCACTATGGGCGGGACTAAAAACCTTAAAAGATTTCGATATTTCCGGATCTTTGTAACATGCTTTATACCAGAATTATCAACTAAAATTTAATTGATAGAGTTATATCATTTCAGACAATTTGATATGATGATGTATTATTTTCGTAATTTTTACTGTACCAAAAATGAGTTTGGTAGTTTTAATTAGAAAGTTAGATTGTAGCTACACCATTATTAACCGAAGTAATCCTTTAAGGGAAATAGTATACAAAAATACATGCATTTATAAACTATGTCGTGATTCAGGAATTTCTTAACAAGCTTAAGGACAAAATCCAAGAAAATGAGATGCCCTACATTAGATTCCTAGACAAGGTAAATTATTTTTAATGACGCATGAAATTATGATTCAAAACATTTCCGGTGATTCCGACTGTTAATTACCATTTTCCTTTTATTAACCAAATTCAGACAAAGACTGTACCATTACTATACAGACATACACTTAGAAACACGGGAATGGTGAATGTATAATCGAAAAGAATATGATTCTATGAATATATCCATAGAAACAAAATACTATCACCCAGATACAAAAGCTCGTATACATCATATAAATATTTGCCCCTTCCGTGACTTGAACTCTGGACAGTTTAGTTTCGAAGGGTCAGTCCCACTTGGCCCAACTGGTCGTCATTTAGAGCAATAAATTTCTTCTAAACGAATACCTATATGAAAAATGAAAATAGATATCGAGGTTAAAAAAAATAATCGAAAGAAGCTGTTATACAAAATGGTATCACATAAATATACATTATAAACCAGTTCAATAAAAAGAGAAATGGCCGTCTTCCCTATAAACTATGAAAAAAAAAACTTTCGAAACTATTCTGGCCATTTTACTTTGACACTTTACTTCTCTTAGATTAGCGTACTAACAATTGTAGATCCAAAGCTCTTCAATAATTGGATGCGTGCATCTTCGTCAAAATATAGCATGCGTTCGCTTTAAGCTACTGCTTGCTAATAAGATTCAATTTAAATAACAGTATACGTAACGGATAACTTTGTAATGCAAAGAGGCTGCGTTCTACTTTATGGTCAAGTGCATTGGTGTGGCTTGCTTTTACTACTTCCCCAATTTCTTGGGTAAAATTAGGATTTTTGTAACATTTTGTTTTGTATATTGTATTGTACGGATAATAGCATGTTAACCTACCACATAGTGCGATTTATTTAAATTAATATTGGACTCTAATTTTAACTTTTAACGGGAAATCAAATGGAGAAATTTGACAGTTTTATATTGATTGATGTCCTGTTGACTATATAAGGTTAAGAATATTATGACAAGTATATAGATCAGTAAATATATGATATTGGAATTAAGTCATCATAACTCGGAAATAACGGTTAAATTTTATGTTAATTAATAGTAAATAAAATATGTGTTGTTCAAAATAAAGTTAATTAAAATTATAACTACAATTATAACAACATTCCAGAGAAAATAACCAAAAAGAATATAAAGGGAGATTACCAAATAAAAGAAAAGAGATAGTTGAATAATTCTATAGATAAAAAAATTGGTTGCCTGTAAAGTCGGTATACGGGCGAAAGTTTTACGTGACAACGACTTTGAGTGGTAAAATAATTTTAATGTGAATATTCATTCGTATAGTAGGAAGAAGGATGAAATAATAGTAACAATTTAAAACATTTATTTATACAAAGAATTATATTTAAAACATTAATTTATAGGCACGCGTCCCTTCCACTTTTTATGTCTGTCTCTCTCGCTCTTAGGCGGGCTAACCATGCCCGAGTGGAAGGGACGCGTGCCTCTCACTCGCTCTCATTGTAAGCGCATAACGTGAGCGGAGCGTAACGCAGTTTCTTGAAGTGTCACCCGGCAAACCAATTTATAAGACGTTGTCACGTCAATATAAATAGATTTTTTTACAACACGCCAATTAATAATTAATAATACCCAATTACCACTGTAATTTTAATGTTATTAATAAGGAACTCAAATACCTTAATCTTCTTATTTTCGTTTTTTTTTACATAATTCTGATGAATCAATTATTCGATTTGTGTAGATAATAGCCACTCTGATTTTCTAAGTCACGAACAAATTCTATCGCCCTTGAGTCCTCACCTCAATATAGTTGTGTTAATTTGAAAAATAAATGGCCACACTATAGGTAACTGGTATAACGAAGTTTCACTCGCATTTCTTCTTTAGACGTGTATCCGAGCGGTTGATTAAAAAGTATAAATTAAAAAAAGTTTTGACCCGAAAAAGTTTTTATACCCAGTGTTCTATTAAAAATGGCGGTCTCTTACGCCGTTTCCCGCGTTTTGAGGCGCGCGTCACCGTTCCTTTTTCAAAAAAGGTGCGAGTCGACAGTGGCAAGTTTTACCAAAGATGAGATTTTGTTATTATTGAGACCTCCTTTCACGAATTGGAGCAATACAATCAGAGACGCTGAAAAAGTTGTTGGATATCCGACATCGTTTATGAATTTACGGTGTCTCTTAAGTGATGAATTCGCAAATTTGGCCTTATATTTGAGGAAACTGGTAAGTATTCTCTAACCAAAATATTTAATAAGTTTAAGATTTAGTTAAAAAACTTTTTGAAATTAACTTAATTGAGAGAGTCTGTTGCTAACTATTTTCTAGTTTAGAATCCTTGAACCTACTGTTGAAATCACTTTTGAAGTTAGTCAATCTAGCAATCTAGTGTTTTTAACGAGAATAGTTTGTTTTATATTTTTGTTAATTAACCATTTTGTTATTTAACTTCTTGAACCCAAGAAAGTAGTTAAAACACTAATGTTATCGCATTTAAATCGAATTTTTAATCTTTAATATCTATGTATCATTATTATTGCATATGCTATGTAGAATGATATATAGCATGTATCATTCATTTCTCTAGTAGGGTCAAGGCGGCAACAGTGGTCATAGCGGCAACAGTGGCGCACTGGTCGTTGTATCTAAAGTATTATAGGTATCTTTTTCTATCTCTCACTCTTCGGAAGGTCTCCTGATAGATACTGGTCACAACCAGTTTCCCTGGGTCAACCATGTAACAAACCCGTGTTTAAGTGTTTTCTTTGTTTTGACGAAAGAAAAAGTGAATTTTCAGGTGAGATATACTTGGTATTTTTTCACAAACCTTTTGTTTCACTAATGGACTTATATTTTTGCTAAGTAACAAACTTCATTGAGGTCATTTTGGCGTATACTGCACCTCGATTTACGTAAAACCATCTCACGTGGAATGAGTTAAATCCAAAATGGCAGTTTTGTACACAGTGGCTCAAATCATTTGAGTTCACAGTGGTTCAGGATCCACTGTGTATTACTGGTACTGGATAATAACTACCCAGACATTAGTTTAGCAAAAATCAAGACGTAATATTTTTTCTTAATTTTCCCTTTTAGGATGACTTGACCATCAAGGCCCCGTAAAATAGGGAAACACATAGCTGACATGAAAAAAAGCAAAATTATATTTCTTATGTGCGAATGAAAAGTCACTTTGAGACTGAAGTAGTCAAAAAGTTACCTGATTATTCATTTTAAGGATAAAAAATCATTTTTTTTGATAGTTTATGCAAGATATAGAAAAAGTTTTCTGTTGATGATTAACTAAGTCAAAAAAAATAAGATAATTTAGTAAATTTTAAATGTGTAAGACTGAACAGTCACTTTGAAGTGAAGTAGTAAAAAAAAACTCTTTTTCTATGTAAAACTTATTGTTTGATTAAAACAAAAAATAAAGATCAATAAAAAGCAAAAAAAAAACTTTTTTATTTGAGTTATATTATAGATGATCCACTGTGAACTTGCCTGATTCACTGTAAACTGAGGGCCGATTCACTGTATCCCACCCCCAGTACACAGTGGCTCAAATGAGATTTTTTTTTAAATACTGTTTATATTCTAAAATATTACCTTGTTTAACTAAATCGATTGGAATAATCAATATACATTAGTTACGCTATAATACTAACCCTTTTACATCTTTCCAACACTCACCCACATCAAGTTACATCACTGGAAAAAAAAAGTGACCCACTGTTGCCGCCTTAACCCTATCCATAGCACAAACCTTGCAGTGCTTACTTTGGGCTAGGTTAATTGGTTTGAGTGTAAGAAATAGAGAGTTATACGGGCATTAATTACTTAATAAGTATTAAAATTCGATCACGGTAAATCCGTAATAAAAATCTAAATGAATAGAATAATTGGAACGAAGTTCCTTATGAGGCGTTGCGGGGGGTACCCTAGCCGGGAAAAAACGTCCGTAGCGTTAAACAAAAAGCGTAAGATTTTTATGTATAATCTATGTGGGATGGCTATACAGTGTCTAATGTATAGTCTACGTGATTACTGTAATTATATATTTTTATAAATCATTGTAAATAAAATAAAGGTGTTAATATACTTTTGTAAAGTAGTTTCTTTGATTTTCATCGAGAAAAATCATAACAAAAAATGTATATCCGAATTTTTTTTTTACTTTTTTTCTATCCGATTATGCTCTAGCAGCTTATAGATATGGATATGAAAAATATCAAAATATCGAATAGATATAAAAAAGATTATGTATTGACACTCTTAATATAATTGATATTTATCTCGTGGGGAATCAGATAATTTATTTTGGGAGGCTTGAATTCCTTAAACCCCTTTTTTGATGAGGGGAAATGCTGTTATTGACTTCCGGCTACGTAGGCCGACAATGAGGCGAGCCTAGCCACTGGTCTCTAAGGATGAGTCGTGTAGTCAGCGATCATACCCGTAAACCCCCCGTTGTACATTCACGTCACCTATAATTTCTTTTAACCTTTTTTTAAATTCACTAATACAAACCTTAAAACAATACCTATTGTTAAAATAAAATAATATTTTTACGGTTTTTTGGGCATAATTTATATTTAATCCTGACGGCCATTACCTTAGTCATCCTGTGAACGTCTGAACCGCGAAAAAGTAGTTTATTCTGACTACTGTTTGGTGCAACGGTAGCGATCTTGCCTTTAGCACCGACGGTCCTGGGTTCGAATCCCAGAAGGGGCAGATGTTTGTGTGATAAATACGAGCACTTGTACCTGAGTCATGGGTATTTATAAATATTTATAGTAATATTACTTTTTTATGTTTCATTATGTATCATATATGTACGTCTATCCGTTACCCTAGTACCCATAACGCAATCCTTACAGTGCTTACTTTGGGGCTAGTGTGAATTAATTAGTGTGCTTATTAGTGTGAATGTAAGAAATATTATTATTATTATACTTTAGACTGACAACTTCAATTTCTTTTAAATACTAAAATTCGTAAACTTTCGTTTAAATTAACTTATATAAAGATAAGAAGAAAATACCTATCTTATTTAAAATTTATTATTTACTAGCTAACCCGACCACGCGTTGCTGGTATAACCCGGCCACTCGTTGCTATGGTAACGTTAATTGATTATAAATTACTATTATTATTATATTATTATCAATTTTTGTAATAAAATCGTTAAATAAAATGGTTCGACTCTGCTCAGAAGTTATTCTAACTAATAGATATTAAAAGTTTATTTTCATTTAATTATTTGATATATAGTCCGTTTAATATTTGATTGTTTTTTTTTGTAAACAATCATATATAGAAGGAAAATATACAATGACTCGGGTACTTTCCTCTTACGTAAATCCATTAAAGATTTGGGGTAATAATAATGTGTTGTACACAGTACGTTAGTACCGGATGGAACCAGTTATCTCATTCGACCGTAGAAAGCGAATGCTAACTGTACACGTGACTTTCACACGAAATAACTTTTACATTAATCATAATACGAAAAAAACTAGTTTAATGACATTTTTAAGAGAAATGTTTGGAGTGGCCAATTTTGGGATGGGTGACCGTATAGACTGTTAAAAAGTTAAAGAATACAATTTGAACTTCTATGGTTGAGTGGCTTGCATACGGTTTTCATGGTCAATCCCGGTATAGATCTCCCCAAGGTTCAATGTGGAAAGCAGTAGGTTCGCGTCTGGGTGTTGTGGCACCGACATTGTTTCTGAATTCCATTACACAAGTGCTTTAGTTACTTCACTTCCAAATGAACTTAAGAACAATGTATGTGACGTCGTCTCATCTATAATCTAAGATCACAGTGGTTTGTGCGTTTGTCTGTCCGCTCTTTTTCCATTGTATCAATAACGTTACCATAGCAACGCGTTAACCGCAAGTAGTTCGTCTACCGGACGCTAGATGGCGCTAACGGAAAAATATTTAATAATAGAAAAAAATTAAAGAATTTTGTCCATCCGTGCGAAGCCGGGACGGGCCGCTAGTATTTATTTAATTTTGCACAACATTTTTTGGATCAGCTCCCATGGATCAGCTTAAATGAACAATTGTCTGTTGCACCATAACTTCCCGAGTTCTTCCCCTTTAATAATTTTTGTGTGGAATCGAATCAACAGGTTGAGGACTAGATAACCCAAATTGAAATTGAAATTCGCAATAATAAAAGAGTTGTGACCAAAAAGCTATGGCACTATGGGATTTCCCGTTGAAACAAAAAGCGCGGACTTTTTAAAAGTTTTCATTCTTATCGAATTTGAAAATTTACTAAACATTATTGATTTTTTCACTATTACGCTCCGCTCCAATATATGGTGCTAGCGCAGCTTTATGCTTAGCAACTTCATCGACCTAGTTTGAAATCAAGTCTCCATTTTTTTATCGGACAACCGGACTTATAAATAGGCGCCATCGTTATATGATGGTTGGTGGATATACCAAAGAGTCGCACTAAGCGTTTTGGTTCCAATTTTGTGATCAGTACCGCTAAGGAGTGGAAACTCTTTGCCTGAGTCTGTTTCCTAATAAATACAATTTAGGGTTCTTCAAGTCACGAGTGAATAGGTATGAAAAAAGAAATCATCATCATCAACATGAACTATTTATGTACCCATTAGGGTTTTAGTAGGTAGGATGGACTATAACTTACTACGCGGGCCGAACGCGGAAAAGTGGGTGATAACGACTGACACTAACAGTTTGAAGTGAAGAACTGAGCGATAATAAAGTTTTCGTCATCTCTGTTGATCAGCCCTTGGTTTAATTCACTCATTTTACTACTAACGCTTACTTAACTCAGTTATCATTGCTACATACCCCTTTTATTACGTAAGACATTCAGTTTTGAGAAACTGAAAAACCAACATAATAAATTTTATATTAATTTTCGGACAATTAACGATAATTATTTGATCTCAAATTAAGCAACGCTTGTACTATGGATAATAAGTAATGTATCTATACTAATATTATAAAGAAGTAAAGTTTGTGTGTTTGTATATTTGTTAAATTGTAAGGGGTAATCTCGGGATCTACTGAACCGATTTTAAAAATTCTTTCACCAATAGAAAGGCACATTATTGCTGAGTGTCATTGGCTATATTGAATTCTAAAAAAAATTTAAAGAATTTTGTCCACCCGTGCGAAGCCGGGACGGGCCGCTAGTTGAATATATAATAGGTATATAATCGACTATGACTAGAGAACAAATGCTTATGTTCATCGCACAAACATTTGCCCTACCAGGATTCGAACACGAGACCATTGGCGCAGAGAGTAGGATCACTGTCGTTGCACTTGTCATACATATACATAAAATACATGGAAATATATATCTTTTGACGTGACAACGTCTTATAAATTGGTTTGCCGGGTGACACTT
Source organism: Calamotropha paludella (assembly GCA_927399485.1). Classification (NCBI taxonomy): domain Eukaryota; kingdom Metazoa; phylum Arthropoda; class Insecta; order Lepidoptera; family Crambidae; genus Calamotropha; species Calamotropha paludella. Next base: position 5,961,168 of record OV656830.1, on the reverse strand, counting down.
CAAGAAACTGCGTTACGCTCCGCTCACGTTATGCGCTCACAATGAGAGCGAGTGAGAGGCACGCGTCCCTTCCACTCGGGCATGGTTAGCCCGCCTAAGAGCGAGAGAGACAGACATAAAAAGTGGAAGGGACGCGTGCCTATAAATTAATGTTTTAAATATAATTCTTTGTATAAATAAATGTTTTAAATTGTTACTATTATTTCTTCCTTCTTCCTACTATACGAATGAATATTCACATTAAAATTATTTTACCACTCAAAGTCGTTGTCACGTAAAACTTTCGCCCGTATACCGACTTTACAGGCAACCAATTTTTTACTCTTTTTTAAGAAGTGCAATATTTGAATCCATTGCGTAGTGCTATTACGCGGATTTCCCCTCTGGTGCGAGGGTATTTTAAAGGAAATTTTAGGAGTAAAAAAGACATATTTTTGTCTACCTTTATAATAAGATAATCTGTATTTACTATATAGAGAAATATATGATGTGTGCGTCGGAAATCAAATACATATATAGAATCGTTAATATAAATCAATATTCAATTTTATGAGCATCCTTCATAGCTATAAGAAAAAATTATCATGACTTATATTGTGTTAAATTTCGCCCTTCTTTTGTTCTAGGTTGGGAGCAACCACTTAGTAATGCAGACAGCGAAGAACATCCTCTACGGAGATTCCAAAAATCTGCAACCGTGGGGTCTCATAATACTGCTCCTTTCCAAATCTGTCAAAACAACTACTCCCCTAACAAAGAACATGGAAGAACAGCAAAGGATTCTGGCAGAGCTCACCGAAATGATAAGAACTGGACATTTGATCCATCAAGGGATAGTTAACGTGCCTTTCACAAAAAGATCTAAGCGTACCGAGTCAGCAATATTTGGTAACAAAATTGCGTTACTTCTCGGTGATTACCTTTTAGTTACAGCCAATGCGATGCTTGCTGGACTTAGGAATTCAGATGTATCTTATATTATATCTACAGCTTTAAAAGACCTGTCTGAAGGGGAGTTCTTTGGGGAAAGAGATGAGCAAAATATGCCGATACCGGGAAAGCCAAAAGACATTGGCGAAGACTTTGAAATAACATTTGACACGAATTCTATCTCCGTTGATGAAGTGATAGGGAAACCGAGGAAGGAATGGACGGCGAGGACCGTCTTCAACGGAGTCAGCCTTTTGGGGAGGGGCTGTCAATCAGCTATGGTGTTGAACAAGCAGAATAGGGAAACTCAGAATTGCGCCTACCACTTCGGATGTCATGTAGGTCTCGCTTGGCAGGCAGCTGTGGAACTACAGCAGTTGACATCTGAATCTAAGGAACAGTTTTGCTTGGCAAGTGCTCCCGTCTTGTTCGCCCTTGAAGGCAACCCGGAGTTATACAAAGTTATTGATCAAGCGAAAAACGATCTTAAGGACGTTGATTACGAGGATTTGAAGTTCAATATCCTTAAAACTGATGCAGTAGATAGAACCAAAGCACTTTATCAAGAACATGCTCAAAAAGCTACAGCTTATATTGAGAGTATTGGCCAAAACGATGCTGTTGATATGATTAAGAAATTAATTAACACTTTTTAAGAGTTATATTTTATTTATGGGTTTAATTACAAAATAGGGAATTTCTTTCTTCTTCTAAAATTATTAACGGATTAAGTATGGATATATTACAAACAGAAAGGTATTTATTTTTTTAATGAGAAAGAAATTATGTAACATCGATAGTTTTATAATAATTTAACTATTTTAGCACAAAATATTTTTAAGTTACATTCGAATTGTATTTTAAAATGTGACATTTAAAAAAGGTATTACTGAATTTTGTGCATAATTTTATAGATCGTTGTTTAATGCATGATAATTTATTATTAAATTTTATATTAATTAGTAACAATTTTATTTTATTTTAATCCTATTCCATTTCAAACTATTATAATAGAAAAATACTAGAAAAAATCAGTAAAAGACAATTTCTAATTTTGGGTTTTGGGAGTTGTATGGTGATTCCTTTCAAGCTCTTATTGTGAAGGATTGCTTGATCTGAACAGATAATTCTCCAGGCATATTGAACGAATTTTAAAACGAGACACTGATGGTGGAAGTGTTGCTTAGTCCACGAATGGAATATCCAAACGACGACACTTCAAAAGCGCCATTCCTAAACCTTTCTTTTGTCTTATCAGTCAATTTGTTCGTCTAAAGCAAATTGTTTGTATTTGTATTGGATTTTACACTTTGTATAAATAAATTTAATAAAGGTAACGTGAGCTAAACTATAAAAAATATCCCGGCCCAGAAACTGGATAATGTATAATATCCACTGCGTCCAAAATTGAGGGATATTTGTCACAATTTCCAGACTCAGCAAGCGGGTGAGTAAAAAACCGTAATTCGGAAAACACCGCAGCCCATTTTGGGGTTTACAGAAGTGTATGAAATGACATGAAAATAACTTTATTCAAATGCACTTAAAATAAATTGTTTTGAATCGTCCAACATTTTTAACTAGCACTCATTCAGGACGTCTTTTAACTGACAAGAAGAATTGGCGCAAGAAACTCGTCAGCTTTAACAGAAGTAACGACATTTACAATATCCTTATCCTATTAGAGACAGGGTCCTTTTTTGACCTCAGACACACCATATTTGTATTTTTCCCTATTTTAAATGTATCTTTCTTTTCTTTTTTATTATGAGCTTCAAATAAATGTTTTTCTTTCTTTTCTTTCAAATATAATACGTTGTCACCATACATAATCCACAAAAAAAAATGTTATTACAATACTAGTAGTGTTATGATATCATTATTTCGTTGATTACAACAAAGTCAAAAAGTATCTGTTTTAAGTAAGTATCCTAAACATTGCAATTACATACAGAGAATAAACGACAAATTTAAGAATGCAACAAGATGTATTGTTATGTATGGGGTTTAGCTCTAATAACCAGGGATGTTGCGAATATTCGCATCCGCATCCGCATATGCGGAACATCCGCATCGATTTAGACATCCGCATCTGCATCCGCATCCGTATAAGTCAATGCGGAGCTGATGCGGATGCGGATGCGACAAGAAAGAAAGGGGAGGGGCCGGCGAGTGGCGCGTGTCGACCGAGTAAAAGATTAATGATACGTGGGTACGTGGTGGATATGAGTCAAGTTCAAAAAATATTACACGAACATTTAGGCGTCAGGAAGCTTTGTACTAGATAGATTCCCCATACTTTAACCGACAACCACAAACACCTTCGCATGGACTGGTGTCGCCAAATGTTAGATAAGTTCAACGGCGGTGACTCAAATGCTGTATTTGATATCGTCACAGGTGATGAAAGCTGGATATATTGCTACGAACCCGAAACCAAAAGACAATCAGCTCAGTGGGTGTTTCCTTTCGAGAATCGGCCAACTAAGGTAAAGAAAGGAAGAAGTCAAGGAAAAAAGGCGATTGCCTCATTCTTTGGTCGGAAAGGTCATTTCGCGACAGTTGTGCTAGACGATGGAAGGACAGTTACTGCAGACTGGTATGTCAATCACTGTTTGCCTGTTGTCTTAGAAAAAAAACCGACAGCAGCGCCCTCGAAGCAGGATTCACCACGACAATGCTTCAGCGCACTCCGCAGAACGGACTGTTGAATATTTGATTATGGCAGGTGTCGAGATAATGAGTCATCCACCATACAGTCCTGACCTGGCGCCCTGCGACTTTTATTTATTCCCAAGAACTAAAGATAAAATTCGAGGTATTCGCTTTACGAGCCTTCAGGGCTTCAGGGCAGATGCGGTGAAAGCGTACGAAAATGCCATAGAAGAGACCCCTAAGGAAGAATGGGCCCCCTGCTTTTCTCAGTGGTTCCATCAAATGCGACGATGTGTAGAGAGGAACGGAGATTACTTCGTAAAACAATAAAAGTATTGGTAACTTTCTACATAAAGCCGTTTTTCATTTTCTAAACATTTTCAGTGTTACCTAGGTATTTTGAAGATTAACAGAAACACGAAAGACATCTTGTGTTCTCGATCAATATCTTCAAGTACCGAAAGAGCGAAGAAAATGAGAATGACAGATTTCATAGAAACAGAACGGAACGATTAGAGACCTCGGTTTCAGGATGTCAGTCCTGTTTAATTAGTCATCTTAACATGATGCTCGATTCATCAAGTGATGTTGAGGAGAGTCAGGAAACATCAGAAATTGTCAGCCCTGACACAATTCACAAGAAGGAGTTACTTACTTTCCGAAATAAAAAGTGAATTAATTTAAATAGGAGACCTCTTAAATGGTGGAGTGTTAATTAAAGTGAGTTCAAATTGTTTCCTAAAAAAACACGCAAATTCTTATCAGCGCCACCAGCCAGTGTTCCAAGTGAACAATTATTTAGTAGCGCAGGATTAATACACGAACCCTTGCGAAACAGATTGGAGTCCGAAAAGGCGGCCATTCTACTTTTCATTAAATATACCTAATGCTCCAATATTTAAATTTCATTACTAAAACAATCAGTAATAGTAATTCACTCGCTACTTTATTATTAAACTAGCTCAGTTATTATAATTTGCAATTATTTTTTTATTAAAAAAAATAATTGCAAATTATAAGCCTTTGTGATATTGATAAGCAGCCTTTGTGATATTGATTCGTTTGTGGGAGAAGTGGTGGGAGGCGCCCGACGTGATGGCACAGTGATGGCATGCGCGTGAGTTGCACGCAGTACTGGACAGTACTTGGACATGGCAACATTACTTTATTTTTCTAAATTTTCTTTTTTTTTTTATAATAGTAGCCTAAGTTACTCCTTATTACATCAGCTACCGGCCAATAAAAGTCCCGTCAAAACCGGTCCAGCCATTTTAGAGTTTAGCCCGCACAAGCAGACAGACAGACAGACAAAAATTGTAAAACATGTTATTTTGGTGTATGTACCGTATACATATTCATATGCATGTAGTAAAAAACGGTTATTTCAATATAACAAACCGACACTCCAATTTTATTTATATGTATAGATAAAGAAAGGATAAATATTACAGCTTTTTACCCTACCAATACCAAACAACACTTAAGTTTTTTGTACAGATCCGCATCCGCTTCCGCGGATGTGAGCCTCTTAAAATCCGCATCCGCAAAATCCGAAAAAAAATGCATCCGCAACATCCCTACTAATAACATAAGTCGCTATTTACGCCACTCTTAAGTGTGAAGTGGAATTACTTTATATGGATTTGGTTACACTGCCGCGCTCATCACATATTTAAATACAATATAACAACTCTTTCACACGTTTGCGCATAGTTTATATTTGATCCTTACGTTATGACTCCTTTTCAGGAGCCGTGATCACAATATAATGATTATCACATTATTATTTTAATCAGCCACGTTCCTAACTATTAAAATTTATATGAACCAAAATTGTGTTATTTTGCATTTTATTTAGTTATTAAATTGTTAATACGATTACAGTGTACATTACTGAGTTTTCCATCAGTTCGGAAATTGGGAGGCCTTCCGATAAGAACTGGCAATAGGACCTTGGGCAGGGGGCAGGGTATCTCACTTTTTTTATTTAAAAAAAAGTGCTAACTACATCACTAAGTTTTGTAGTGTGTGTTCTTGCACATATTAATAGTAATAGAACATATATTATGACGACCATTGCCTTCGTCATCCTGTGATCACGGCTCCTGTAACCGAGTCAAAACGACAGGATTAAATAAAAATTGCATAAAACCCCAAAAAAAGACGTTTTATTTTTATACTTTTTTTTTATAAATAACAGTACCTACAATGTACAACACGCAATGCATATGTCTACCCAAACGAATATGTTTGTTTATTAATTAATATGTGTAATTTTGAACATTATTTCATGGAATAGTGTAAAAATTGTTAATTATATTTAATAATCAAAAATTGTTAATTTCCCTGGAAAGACAAAAGAAGATTACCCAAATCTTCTTGACTACAATTTCTAAAGCAGTTTAGAACTTCGTTAGCCTAATAACTGTTGTGCCAAAGCTCAGTTTTTTTCCGTATAAGATTTCACTTGGGATCAAGTGCATGGGCTAAAACAGGACCTTCGATGGAGCGAGCTAACCCAGAAGGTGCCTATTCACCACAGTTCAGAAAACGGATGGGTTATATAAGTACTCGGAAATAGAGACGTAGGGTTTGCCATTTGTTTAAAAGTAGCAGGACCGATGCTCACTTGTGATGAACAAAATCAAAGTTTATTTTTTTCTTCTGAAATATATTCTAAACGTAAGTTTTTTAATAGGTTACTGTCACATAATGTTATTGAGCTAGCTCATAAAACAGATTTTGTTAATAATTGACAGATCTAATTAGGTATAGTTTTAATTGTAAGTTAGTTAAAGATATCTTTAGATATTGAAAAGTCACTGCATTTTACTGGATCTCATGCGCTTAACAAAAATATCGATAAATATATAAAGCAAAATTGTTTTTTGTAAACAAAACTCATAATAGCTATTTTATATCCTAAAGATTCACTTAGGCAATATGCTTGAGCGCCATCTCTACGCGAATAGACGAATCATTTAAAGTTGATAAAATGAAAGGCAAGCACCTTGTTTTTTTAGTTTAACACCTAAACTTTGTTGTTAATTCTGATAAGAATGCATAGATGTCGTTATATAATCATTGTTACTAATATTTCTACGTATAAGCCCAACACTATATTTAAAATTTTTATTTTTTCATTTTTTATTGGCTGCTTTTTTACTATAGGAAACTATAGGTCTAGATTTTATATCATATTAAGTAATTTATGACTGTGACCGTATAACCTTGTATTTCCTATAAATCAATTATCTTAGCCCAAAGTAAGCAGGTACTGCAAGGCTTGTGCCGGGGTAACGGATCCATTTGGATAATGCATATATGATAAATACCTACAGCGACCTCTGTGGTTGAGTAGCTCGCATGCCAATAATCGTAAAGCCACTACGAGGTACCAGGTTTGATAGCCGACCGGTCATATAAAAACGAACATATTTGATAGAATTGGGCGTCACTTGGCGAAAGTATACAGGATGGATTTTTGAGATGGGATTTAAAGGGCAGGTACATTAACCGTTCTAGTTACAAGAAAACATTGTTAGGCAACCATTCATAACTTTTTAAGATATTCTGTTCTGCATTCACAGATTTTGGAAAAAAATTACAGTCAGCAAAAAAATGCCAAGATAGCAAAAAAAAAATTTAATGCCTAACGATCCTGTTCATGCTGGGAATTAAAGACTCTATGGGGCCATTGGGCGAAATCGCCAAAAACTTTTCTCATACATATTGTATGGAATATACTCGGATCCTATTTCTTACAGTGATTACAAATTTATTTACAAAAATATCTAGATCCTTTCCTATAATAATAAGCAAGATGAGAAGCTCGTTCACCGATCATCCACCTTGCCAAATCGTTGTTGAGTTTCTCCATGAAGGTTCTTAGTGAGCGAAAACCAGCTTCACAGCCATCTTGCAGGCCAAATCCAAGCTGGCTCGGCATAAAGTAGTAACATACATACAAGTTTTTTTCCGGAAGGGTGGGCAGAGATCACACATATTCTTTTCCACGATCGTGACATACATTTCTCGCTTCGACAGCTTTCATCATACCTTTTATACAAGCTTGTCGGTTCTTATTTTATTTAAAACAAGTCACTATAAGTTGAAAAGAACACCAAAAGAAAAAAAAAATGTTTCTGCTTGTTAAATAATTTATAGTTACGGATAGTTGCCTCTAGAGTAACTATCCGCAAAAGTAAAAAGGGCGACTATCCTTTTTGATACGGATACTTGCCCTTTCTATTTAGGAAATAAATAAAATCTATTTAACAATAAAACCTAATGAGCAGTGTAATTTAAACTCTAGTGCATATAAAAAAACAAAAAGTTGGCTGAAACTACAATTAATATCAAAAATATTTAATACAAAAGACTTACCCATATAATTTTGACGCCTGCCAAGTTTCACCCCGGAACATTTTTGCTTATACGGACAAAACCCATGCGCCTACATTAACGGCTTAGATGAAACCTAGGTCAGCAGGGGGGGCACTTCCAATCATAATCAACCGCTTATGCCACCAACATACCTAACAAAGCGTATTCAAAACTGAGGCATGTATCCGGCTTTTACCCTATAAGATTTCTTGAATTGTGCAGTTAACTTTTCCTGCTAGCAGCCAATTCATAAGCTCTGCTAATTCCTTCAGAAGGGCTCCGCCGACTTCACCACAGCTTCTTGTCAGAAGAGTCTTTAGGTGTTGCGTATCTCAGGCCGTCTAAGTCACCAGCAATACCACTCATGGAGAAACGATTGAAAACAATACCTCGAAGAGTTCGGGGGTCGGGCAATCAATAAAGAAGAAACAGCTATCAAATTATTGTATTTTTTAACATGCTTTTATGTATGTTTGTATGTTTGTTCGTAACGGAATCTTATAACGCGATTTTTACCCACTTCAAAAAGACACATCAATTTGAAATTTTGCACACTTATGAGAGACTGATGGCCATGGGCGTACCCAGGTAGGGGTATAAAAAAAATATTAAAAAATATAAAAATTTTATCCAGGGGGGGGCAGCTGCCCCCCCCTGGAAGATAAAATTAACGTAAATTTTCCTGGCAAGTGGGAATTAAAAACGTGTTACCTTTTCTGCGCAAAATGAAGTGTTGGAAACAAAATATATCTTTTCAGTCAGATATTTTGATTTAATATTTTTTTATCTATAATTAAATATTCTACATTCTACAACATTCGATATAGTATACTGTTAGCGACGCAATATAATTTAAATCTCCCGCGAAACCGTCGCATCTCGTAGTTTCCGCTCCTGACGAGACAGAATCAGAGCCATCTAGGATTAAAGCCGAATATAATTTGGAGAAAACAACATCTAGCGCTAGCGCTATCTAGCTACGGACGACAGTACTTTTTACAGTAAAGAGAAATAGCAGCAATTTATACGGTCAATAGCGACATCTTGTATTGAATAGCAATACCACGACGAACGTTCTAGCATGGACTATTCTGGAAAGGAAATACAGTGATAGCAAGTATGAGACAAGGATGGAAATAGTCTAGTATTTTCTACGTATTTCGGTAGCGAGAATATTTGAATATATAAGCGGGATCGTGAGGCAGAGCAAGGCAATTCAGAATTCAGTTCGAATACAATTCAATTCAGTTCTGAGTTTAATACGAGCGAATATTTCATGCGCCATAGTGTCTTATAGTTATAGTTTAGTTGCGGCGACACGAGATTGAAGTTTACTGCACAACAACTGGAAATTACTCCGTCAAATGGATATCAGGAAATTCTTTGAAAGAGGTGAGTCAAAACAAAACACATACATATGTAGGTACCTAATATGATTATTTGATTTGTTTAAGGGGGGCTCTCTTGTAAGTGTATATCTTTAGCAATGCTTATATTACATCACATTCCTATAATATTATACATTATACCTATGAAATTTATAGGTATCTTGATCTTTATTTTCGTTCTATGCCTAAACACCGTAAGAGTAATAGTAATTTTGTGTATCCATTTTTTAGGGACAACACGCGAAAAAAGAAAAAAAGGCCGAGGAAGTGGCAGTGGAAGCGATGAATATGAAACCATGATAAAACTACTCATGTAATGCCAAGATCATTGCATGCTCACATTGGACAAGCGTCACATTCTCGAGCAGAACCTGTAAATATATCTGTTGCCGACTATTCTTCTCCATCGACATCCCAACAAACTTATGACGTCAACGTCGATCCTAAAATTATAGTGGATGATGGCTATCATCACTATCATGAAAATGATCTGGGTCGTTATGTTGGGTTGGCTGCCCAGCTATCGACGGAAAAGAAGAGGGAGTTATTACAAAATCCTTGGATCCCGCCCAGAAATTACGATTTTGAAAGTGATGCAAGCCATTTGAAAAGAAAATTTAATCATGCTTGGTTGGATCAATATGCACCATGGCTAGTATATTCCAAGCGACTAAAAGGCGCTCTTTGTAAGCATTGTGTTTTGTTCCCTCCGCCCATCAGCACTGTGAGAGGAATTTTGGGATCATTTATGGTCAGGCCATATATAAAGTTCAAAAATATGCATGAAGACTGCCGAAAGCATGCAACGACCAACCTTCACATAACAGCGACAAATGCTGCGAAATTTTTTCTTGAAAATGTTCCTGTAGACATCCAACTGCAAAGTGGACACCAAAAAGCAATCGATGAAAACAGACAAATATTGTCATCAATTATTTCTTGTATAGTATTTTGCGGTACACATGATATGCCTCTTAGGGGAAAACAAGCAGATGAGGGTGTTTTATTAGATTTATTGAAGTTGAGAATCAATTCAGGGGACGACAAATTAAAGAGTCACCTGGAAAAGTGCCGTCGCAATGCAGTTTACACATCGCCAAAAATACAAAACGAATTGATAAATTTATGTGGCGAAGTTATTAAGGAGAATATAATAAGTGAGGTTCAGAAGACCATGGCTTACGCAGTCTTAGCTGATGAAACAGCAGACGTAGCTGGGAAAGAACAGCTGTCAATAGGCGTGCGGTTCTACGACGAAAGCAAAAGGAAAATCAGAGAAGAATTTGTAGGGTTCGTTGAACTAAAAGCACAAAATGCTTCAGCAATTGCCGAAGCAATTGACAATTTCTTGATTAGTTCTAACCTCCCAATCGAAGATTGCGTAGGGTTTGGATTCGATGGCTGTTCTACAATGGCAGGGAAAGAGGGTGGCGTACAAGCCATTTTGAGAAAAAAATATCCTCGTGCTTTTTATTTTCATTGCTCAAGTCACAAACTCAACCTTGTTGTGAATGATACGAACGCAGTGCCAGAAATTAGAAATACTATCGCCACTGTAAAGGATGTTATAACGTTTTTCAGAGAATCGACTACACGTCGAAACTACGCTCCAAACCTATCACGATTGTGTGAGATGAGATGGTCCGAAAAATATAAATCAATCAGAAAGTTTTCTCAACATTTCCCAGAGCTTGTGAAATCTCTAGAAACGTTATCCGTACAGGGAAATTATTCCACCAGAAAATCTGCATATCAGTTGCATTCAGCCGTTACAAAACCAGTGTTTATTGTTGCTCTACAAACAATAGCCAAATATTCAGTAGTTTTAGAACCAGTAGTTAACGCACTGCAAGCTAAATCGATCGACATGATCTCGGTGGGGGAACACATCAAAAATATCAAGGACATTCTCAGAAATGACCGCGAGTTTCCTGATAGAATAAGTAATGAAATGCTTCAAAAAGCGCGAGCTGTTGCAATGGATTTGAACATAGAAATTTCGGTTCCACGTCTTGCTCACAAGCAAACACATAGAAGTAATCCACCATCAGACAATGATAACGAATATTGGCGGCGTTCCCTGATAATACCATACATTGATTCACTCATTTCATCGTTGAATATTCGATTCTCCCAAGAAAATACTCCAGCGTTTGCTTTAAGTAAGCTACATCCCTTGTATATGACCAAAACCAGCATTACAGACTTACACAAGAACGCAGAATCATTCCAAGAATTTTATAACCTAGATATCACCGGAGAACTGAACCTTTGGCATAATTTATGGGTGAAGAAGGCTTTATCAGATGATCAATTAAGGGACATAGAAGTAGTTGATCTGTTCCAAGAAGCCAACATTTTTTACCCTGCTGTCAGAAAGGCATTGATTATTTTAAGCACTATCCCATGCACCACGGCGACCGTAGAACGGTCATTCAGTACGCTGCGAAGAGTTAAAACGTGGCTTAGGAACACCATGGGTGAAGAAAGGCTTACGGGTTTATGTCTGATGAGCGTACATCGCAATTATTTAAAAGAAAACAGTGAGTTTATTGAAAAGACTGTCATAGACAAATTTTCGGCAAACCCGAGAAGATTACTGTTTAATATATATATATATATATATATAATATTTTGTTTTGTGTCATAATCAAACTTAATTAATAAAAGTAAATTTTCATGATTTTTTTGTTTCAATATACCCGACCGACCATCTATTCGAAACAGGTATGAGCTGCCCCCCCCTAGCTGTAATCCTGGGTACGCCCTTGCTGATGGCTCTACATTAATTAAAATAAAATATCGGAAAGTTTTGAAAAACATTTCAAAATACGAAAGACTAAAAAATTATAATAAATAACATTAATTAGGTAAAAAATCATGCATGCAAAAAACAAAAAAAAAACGCTTTTATGGTAAACCCAAATAAAAAGTAGAAAATTCAAAATAATAATTTAGTAATGAACGAGGAAATTAATGTCACTGTAGGAAAAGTGTACGGTGCTTTGTACGACATCATTCTTACACTAACTCTGCATTTCGAAATAAGAATAGGAAGGTAAGTAATAATAAATGAAGAAAAAATACAACAATCGATATCAAGTATCGATTCAACGTAAACAAATTCAAATCAAACGATTACGTCATCGAAATTAACAGCGCCACAATATTTTCCATGTTGGTAATTTTTAATTGCTGATAGAGTACATAGCAAGGGACAATACGCAATATTTTTACGATTTTTCTATTACCCGATTTACCATTATTTTAAAAAGTCTTTCCAAATAATTGACATAATCTTAGATTCATGGTGACTATACAAAATTTGTTATTTGAATGAATTAATATAAAAAATATTTTGCAAATTGTACATAAAGAAATCCCAATAAAAGCAATAAAAAAACCGTGTACAGACGGAAATGGTCACGACTCAGCACAAATGTAGTATCAGGTAGCTCGAAGCTGATTTTCTATCGTGCCAACAATAGTTATTTGTTCAACTAGAGAGGAAAGTTGGTTTTTTCAAGCGAGTGCTAATTTTGAATCCTGAGCGTCGCGAGGGATTCAAAGGCACGAGATGGAAATAACTTTTCTCTCGCGTGACACATACAACTTTTCACCGTAGCAGTGAGAACATTATTAGAGATATAAATGAAACAATATGAATTAAAATGAAACCACATATATTTGCAAAAACTAAGTATCTATTAAAATTTAAAATTACAGTTATTAAAAGTTACATTTTGAAAATGTATAGTTTTATTAGGAAGTGACACCGTGGAGTTTGCGATTTGATTTTGACTCGAGTCCGTATTTTTTGACATTTAATAAATCGAATTTCGAATGACGTGTTTCGTACATAATGATAATTCGCAGCATTCTAAATTCAAATCAATATTCCTCACCCAGTGAGGGAAAACGCATTTCCCTCACTCTTTTTAAGCAGGGAACACAGTATGTTTGAGCTGCTAAGGTGAAAAAATATTATACATCAAACATACAAATATTAAGGCAACTCTTAAATAAAGATGAAAACCTACAAACTTATAAAATGGAAACAATTAAGGCTTATAAATAAAAACAACATAAACTTAATACCCAACTTAATACTTTAATAAAATAAACACTACAAATTCAGTCTGCCAAAGTACATCAGAAGAAGAAACACAAAAATAAGAGCCTTATTACTGCTACCATCTTTAAGCTTTGGGTAAGCAATAACTCTTTATATCGCTTTTCAAACGTGTACTTAGAAACAGGGGTACGCAATGATGGTGGAAGAGTCTTCCAACACTTTGGTGCCTGGTAGCGGAAACTGCCTTAAAAAGCACTTGTTGAATATGGTATTACCCAAAAAACTCACCCAATTCTGCACGAGTTGTAGTTTTTAATTGTCTCGACAAAGCCACGTTAACTTGTCGAAAAGTTGTTAAGTTTTTCTTCTCCTTCTTACTTCAGAGACAAGGGCATGCACCATGCCTGGCATCGGTATTCAAAGTATTATTCTGTCCAAGTACTTAAAAAATTTACCATCTGTATGACATCAGTTTTTTATCTTCAATTTTTACAAACAATTTAACTGAAATACTATACAAAGTAGATTCGCTATTCAGTGTAGTTCCCTCAAATTAAACAAAAAAACTTGCATTAATATACCTCTATATATAAAAAAATGAACGGTGTCTATATCATTAAAACACCAAAAATAGTATCTTTGTGTACATAAAACAACTTTTTATTCCATATTAACCCAGAAAGTCTTTGAAAACCGCCTCAAATGATATGGACATGTCAGAAGACGAAGCGAGAACCATGTTGTTAATATTGCACTCGGACTACCTGAACAGAAGAGAGGTAGAGGCTGCCCTCCACTGACGTGGTGGTCTAAAATACAAAGAGACCTCAAGGAAGCCAATTTGCCTTTTTTTTTTTTTTTCTCGAGTGGAAATGCATTACGCATACCCCACCGTTGGGCTGGCGGTGGGGTTATGTGGGACTCACCCGTCACGAAGGCTGACGGGCATACCCACTAAAACCCCCCGCTGTACTACACTTCGCCGTTTGACCTTGTGGGTCCCTTTTTGGGAGTCACCACTGCGGTCCGGTGGTTGGCCCGCTTTAGGCCCCTTCACGACTCGGTGATGCCTGAGTACAGTTCAGGCATCGACCCAGACATTGGGGTGAGTGCAATGCCTCCAACGGATACCCGGTCCGTTGAAGCCCACCCCATCACCACATTTGGATCCCGGCCTCTTCACGTGCCCTTTTCCCTGGAAAAGGGTGGAAGTGACCGCCGCCCTAGGTCGTTAGGTGTGGCTGGATGCCCTGTGCTACTTGGGCATTCCTCTTCCGTTCGAAATCCTGTGCGGATTCCCATATAAGGGTAATCCCTTATATGGGAATCCTGTTGGCGTACATGCGCCGCCTCCTCTCTGTCCTTTTCCTTCTTTGGGGGGCGGAATTTGCATCCTCCTCCCTCGCCCTCTCTGCGATCTCCTTCTGAAGGATAACTTCCTCGCAGAAGGAGATCATAGCGTCCCACGACCTCTCGGTAGCAAGCATGGCCTTAGCCACCCCGGGTAGCGAGAGGTCCCTCCCTATCGTCGCTACCAGAGTAACGCGCTGCGAAGACCACGCCGGACACTCCCCTAGGGTGTGTTGGGCGGTGTCCTCCGCAGCGCCGCACTCATGGCATGACGGGGTCGGTTCCCTACCAATCCGGTGCAGGTACTTACCGAAGCATCCATGCCCGGTAAGCACCTGCGCCAGCCTATAGGTCACCGACCCGAACCTTCTGGCGCACCATTCTTTAAGGATGGGGCGCACTGCTTCCAGGGTTTTGACCCCAGCCGATGGGTACTGAATGACTTCCATCCATCTCCCCATCAGTTCCACCTCTGCCTGCCGCCTTATCCCTATCAACTCTTGAGGGGCAAATCTCTCTCCTCTATCTCTTGCCGCTTTGCGCGACAGGTACACCTCCCTAAGGACCCGGGCCTCTAACTCCCAAGGGGGTGTACCTGCCAGGACGCATGCCGCCGCCCAGGATACGGTCTTGTAGCCCCGTATTATCCTAGTGGCGACCACTCTCTGCGCCCTTCTCAAACACGCCCTATTTTTGGCGCATATCGCCTCCGCCCATACCGGCGCTCCGTATAGGGCCATCGACCTTATTACCCCGGCATACAACCTGCGGCAGGCGGGATCTGGCCCGCCCAGGTTGGGCAGGAGCCTACATAGTGCCCTGGCTGCTTCTTCCAGCTTTGGAGCCAGCTGCCTGAAGTGGTTCTGGAAGCTCCAGTTGCCATCCAAGACCAGCCCCAAATATTTCATTTGTGGCTTGAATGCCACCCTCTCACCATCTACATCCATGGTAACCCCAGCCGGAGGGAGCCTTTCTCGACCGCGGAAGTGGAGCACTTCGGTTTTCCTGACCTCCACCTCCAACCCCAGTGCCCTGATGCGTCTTATTACTAGGGCCGCCCCCACACTCGCTCTTCTTCTCGCTTCGATGAAGCTCTTGCCCCGGGCTGTTATGAGGGTATCATCTGCATAACAGATTACCCTTAACTTGGGAAGGAGTACGCCCCGCAGCACCCAGTCATACCCTAAGTTCCACAGAAGTGGTCCTAGCACCGACCCCTGTGGAACTCCGCACGACATCTGCCTGCTCTCAATTTCTCCCCCCGCGACCCCGTAAAGTACTACCCTATCCAGCATATAATTTTCCAGGATATCAATTAGATACCCTGGTAGTCTGTGGTACCTCAGCGCCTGTCTAATCACGTCATATGGGAGGGTGTTGAAGGCGTTTTTTATATCGAGAGAAACGGCGACAACACCCTCCCCCCTACCCTTGGCATAATCCGTTTCCGCTTTTAACGCCAGCACCGCGTCGATGGTCGACCTCTGCCTTCTGAAGCCAAACTGATTTGCCGCCAGATTCGGTCCTGTCTCCTCCAATTGCTGGCCGACTCGGTCTGCAATGATTTTTTCCAATGTTTTCCCAAGTTCGTCCAGCAGCACCACCGGGCGGTACGCCGAAGGAGAATCAACCGGCCTTCCGTCTTTCTTCAGCCGGCAGAGACGACCTCGCTTCCAGGCCCGCGGAAATATGCCATTCTCTAAACAGGCGCTGTACAGCTCTCGTATGTCTCCCCCCTGATATTGCGCCACGACCGGGATGATCCGTCCCGAGATGCCATCGGGCCCAGGCGCCTTCTTCTTTAGCTTGAGACAATCCATGACTGCCTCAAACTCTTCTTCGGTAACCGGAGAGTAACCAGACCCCGTTCCCGGCGGAGGGACTGGAGGGGCTTCATCTAGCAGAGGTATTTCCGGTATGTTTCTTGGGAAGAGACCTGTCACCACTCTGTCTAGAAGTTCGGGGTCCATGGATTCTGTCGCTGGTGCCTGTTGGCGCAGTCTCCTACGTACCATTCTGTAGGGACGGCCCCAGGGGTCCCTATCCAGCTCTTCGATTAATTCTTCCCAGGCCACATTTTTTCCCCTTTTTATGGCAATGGTTAGAGCCCTCTTTGCTTCCCTGTGTGCCTGCGACAGCCTGTCTTCCTCCCCCGGCTGTTGGACCCATCTTCTCCTGCACCTCTGAAGGGCTCTTCTTGCTCCCAGGCATCCGATCAATATCGGAGGGCGCCTAGTTCATCCGACCACCAGTACACCTGGTTTCTGCCTGGTATCTTCGCTACCCTAGGCATAGCGGCGTCACAGATCTTTGTGAAATCTGCCGCTAGACTCCCGCTGATATGGGTGGTCCGAGAGCGATTCTATCTCGGACAGGACCCTCCATCCCTCCACCCCCGATGCCAACCCGGGAGTGGTAAATGTCAGGTCTACCCGGGACCCACCGCTGCCTCTAACGCACGTAAATGCCGTGCCTCGATTATGCAGGACCAGCCCCACGGTCGCGGCCCACCTGTTTACTGCCTCCCCTTTAGGATCATTGTTAAGGGAACCCCACGCGGTATGCTTCGCGTTGAAGTCCCCCGCCACTAACACCTGTCTGGGAGACAGTCTTCGCACCACCCCGCTAAGACCGTTTAGCCATCTCTCCAAGTCGGTCAAGTGCCGATTTGGGGAGAAATAGATCCCCACTAGCACCCTGCCCCCCCAATCTACGGCAACGTAACCCGGGGGGGAGAAAGCACCGCTGTTAAAGGGACCACAACTGCCGCGGTTTTATCCGAGGCGCCAATCCAGTTCGGCCTCTGTGGTATGCAGTAGGGCTCAGAGACTACACAAACTTCGATCTTCCACTCCACTAGGTGCTGCATGAGCAGATCTTGTGACCTAGCGGAGTGGTTGATATTCGCCTGGAGGAAACTGTAACGCCGCCTTAACATTGTGGTGACGTTATAGCAAACTCCATGGCCTCAGCAGCCCTACCCGTCCCTGTTTCAAACGCCGATGGCATTGGCCTTCCTTTTACCGGTGGGGGAGAGCAGTTTTTTCCCCCCATAATATGCCCATCCGGACTTTTTGCCACCCAGCACACGGCACACCTGGGTTCTAGTGCTGCACAATCCACCGCTTTGTGCCCGTCAACCCCACATCTAAAACAGGCTTTCGAGCGATCCACCTTTGACGGACATAGCGCACTAGTGTGCCCAGGAGCCATGCACCGGTAGCACCTGAGTGGTAGAGGGTTCAGCGCGCGAATTTGGGCCACGCTCCACCCTGCCATCAGTTTGCCGCTCTCCACTAATGCTTTTGCCGCAGCCACCGGACACTTTATTAGCGCCCATCCTAGTCCCCCAGGACCAGGCTTGATTGCGCTGACCTTTACCTGGTCCGCTGGACAGCCGCTCTTAACGGCCACTGCCTCTTGGATATCCTCTTTTGCCACGGAGTCGTCTAAACCGGAGATGCGTAGGTCTACGCATTTCACGGGTCTGTAGACCGTTGCCATATCCCCAAGAACTGACTTAAGCTTTTCCGCTAGGTTGTCCGCCTTCTGGCCTTTGTCCGTTCCCACTACTTCTATTAGCCTGGCCCCTGCTATCGTGGACTTAATTTTCAAGTCCTCGATTCCTAGGTCGGCCAAACGTACCTCTTTTTTTTTGCCTTAGCAATGACTGCCGCATAAGATGCTCCCTTCTCTGCTGCTTCCGATGAGATTGAAAGGACAACCGCCGCCGACTTTGGAGGAGTCAATTTTGGGCCCTTAGACTTCTCCTTTTTCTGAGGTTGGACCTGCGGCTTCGCGGCTTGTACCTCAGTATTTTGAGCTTTCCTCTGTGTGGAAGGCTGGGATTTCCTGGCCTTCTTCCTCCCCCTCTTGGCTACCTCGGACCATTGGCCTTCTCGTCTTGCTTCTGTCTCCTACGTAGTGGAGGCAGCAGCTGTCTGTCGGGGCCCTGGGGGCTCCCCCTCTAAGGCCGTTGGTCTTCCCGATTGGCTCTGATCAGATCCTTCTATTACGGAAGGTAGTCCCTCCTTTTTTCTCCCGTCAGACGCTAAAGGTGGGCGGGGCCTTGGAGGCTGTTGGAGACCTGCGATACGGGCATCGATCATATTGCCCACCGCTCTGAGCAGATTCTGCTGCATTTCTCCGCAATAACTTTTCAAGTGCTAGAGTACATCCCTTGGCTGGGGCTCCAGGTTCATAGGGCTCACATCTCGTATTTGTGGACCTTTGGCCTTTTTGTCCGCTCTGGTCTTCGCTTTTTCGGCATTGTGCTCCGTCACTGTCTCCTGGAGACCCTTGACCTGGGTCTTCAGAAGCTCCACTTCCCTTTTCAGCCTTTCGTTGTTTGCCACCAGCCGACGAGTGTCTTCCGTGGAAGTCAGGTCCCTCAGTTTCCTGACCATAGCCTCGACTTCCTTGCTCGCTCCTTGGGCCCCATACTTAAGGTCCGTCCTAAAGTTCCTCGAGGTCTCGATCGCGTGGACCATGATTTTGAGATTCTTGAGTGCCCCTTCGTATAGCCCTTGGGTCGTTTCCTCAACCAAAGAGCCCCCTCTTTGGTGGAGGAAACGACCCAAGGGCTACCGGCCCCCTTCCTGAACTTTGAGACCATTTGAGCCGGGGGGCTCCTCTTCGCCTCCTTCCCTAAATCCTCTAGTTACGCCTCTTCTTCATACTCCCTGTCTTCTAGGTCCTTATTTTGCTGTTTAGCCTCTGCTACCCCAAAGTAAGGGCCTAGAGGCTTCCCTGTTATCCCTTTCTAATTTCCTCCTTTTCCTCTTCTTGACCTTCCGGTCTTCTGCACTTTCGGAGGTGCTCCCCATGCTGGGCCTCGCCATTAGTTACTTGGAACTCTGTCACTTCTGAGTCTGAAAAGAGCGCTTCATATAACTTGGCTCGTTTTCGGGTGGTTATTTCACCATCCTCCACAGGAAGCATCGAAAATCTATTTTCATCTCCTACCGTCACTCCGCTCGACCTACTTCCCTGCTCAAACACTTTATTCAGGTCCATCTTCGGATATTCTTCTTCAATAAGAGTGCCTATTAACACCCCAAAACAAACAAATAAGACACAACATTTAAAATATCTCTCACCTACAACAACACAACTCGTTAATCGCATAAATTGCAATACACTCTCAAAGTATCGATCACTTGTGGATGGTGTTGGCCGAAACTGGGCACTGCGTTACCGTGCACCAGCTCGTTTCCAGGACGCGCCGCGGGGAGGCCACCATCCAGCGCCCCAAGGAAGCCCATTTGCCTGAAGAAACAACCCAGGATAGATTATCCTGGCGCAAAAGAGTGAGGAGACCCGATCCCAAATAATGGAAAAAGGGCAGGACAGAGAGATCGGATATTAGCGCATACTTTATATTTCATCCTGAGTTTTGTGATCACAGGTTGATTAAGGTAATGGTCGTCATACATGTGCTGCTATCTTCACAATATTCACAATAGTGCACGTGCACAATTTATACAAATCAATATTATTCTAATTTGCATTTTTTAAATTCGTCAGCTGTTAAATTTGCTTAAAATAAAATGGCAGCCAGTTTAGGATAAATTTTATTGTGGAATTGATATAATCTAATTGTACATTGTTTTTGTACATTGTACATTTTTTGGTTGAGAGTAAGCTTCACACCTTAGCTCATTGTCGCAAAGTTGCCTGTCACACAGACTGTACTTTGCAAAGTGTGCTCAAGAGCTCCATTTGCTCATACAGACATCCAGACGCACTGCAGGCTTCCACCCTTTCTTGGTTGCTATTCTTACCTGTCGCAACAAGCGCTTTTCAAAATCCTTCATAATGCGCACAGCAAGGGCGTGGAACTCCCTCCCTGCTTTTTTATTTCCGAGAACTTATAACCCGTCCATTTTCAAAGCCAAGGTGAATAGACACCTTCTGGGTTAGCTCGTTCCATAGTGGATTCTGTTTTAGCCCCCGGACTTGATTGGGATCAAGAGCTAACCCATCCTAAATAAAAAAAAAAACATAATTTTGTATTATTATTAACGTTGAAATTTGTAGGTACTGATTTATTATCTTTCATTCTATCTAATATCTCACTCTGTTCCTGTAAATAAATTATTTTATTCCAGTGGTGACATTTTCAACGTGATTTTACAAGGCGAAATTTTATTTTATTTATCTTCTATAATCCCCTCCCACGACCTCTAAAATCGATCACTTTAATTTTTTATGTCTAACAAAACAATGTTAAATCGAAATCGAAACGCAATTAAAACGATACGATATCCAAACAAACAAAAACCGGAAAATAATAGTAATTGATACCCACAAGATCCAAAAAACAAAAATTAATGAATTCACAAACGCGCACGTAAACTTATGAAAATTCAACATCCCACTTCCGAAACATATTAAAAATTTTACAACTTCTAAACAAAAAATGGCTGTTGCGATGTATTTTTTAACTGTCATTCTTATTTTTTAATTATAAAATCTTATTCAGAGATCAAATAGAAGAGGTCCTGATAAAGGTTAGGTCATGCCAATTTAAATTATTACCATTTCTCACATAATAAGTTTGGCAATAAAACGAGGTAGCGCTATCAGTCTTCTGGGCGCATTATCTACAAGCAAAGGTTTAGGGGATATTTTTATTTAGTTTAGTTTAGCGTTCCTAAACCATAATTAATTTTAGAAATGACTAAAAACTAGACAACGTTGGTAGTACCTTTACAAAATTAGAAAAGAAACTTTATAGAACCATCATTAAGTACAATTAAATATGGAGCAACAAAATAGTGGACACACATTGATTATTATTATTTAAAAGATCTCTTAAGGGATTCTTATACCAGTGTAATCTAAAAAAAATAGGCGCGTTTCGGGAGTTTTTTCAAAAGAAAGTACTTGATAGAACGTTTTGAAATTTTTTGGACATAATAAGGTATATTTTCCGCTATATTTCACGATTTCTTAAGATTTACAAAAAATTTGTGTTATGTGCTGTCTTTGTAGGTACAAAAAAAAAGTTTCCTAACTGCTGACATGATTTCGGCCGAATGAGTAGCTAAAACAAAAAGAAATTTATTAATGTTGAAGGTATTTCCTATACAATGACCTTCGATTTTTGAAAAATGACAAAAATAATAAAATGGCGTAGTTCTGAAAAAAAGTGTCGTTTTATTGGGGTAAAATTTGGCCGTTTGTTAATGAAAAATTGAGAATTTCCAACTAATCAAAAATATCGTAGGTCATTGTATAGGAAATACCTTCGACTTTAATAACCTTTTTTATTTTTTTTTGTTTCAGCTACTCATTCGGCCGGAGTCATGTCAGCAGTTGGGAAACTTTTTTTTTTATGATATGCCTACTCCTGCGGGAAAAAGGCACTTAATAGTGACAATAATTTTCATTAATCATGGAAAGGTCCAACAGATTAAAAATTTTAAAAAATAGTTTATTTTATTTAACCCCATCGTAAAAAGTTGAGTGTTATCAGTTTGACTGTTATTTGTGTGTCTGTGTATTTGTCTGCGGCTACATAAAAGCTACTGTAGCTTTAAAATGAGTGAACTGATTGAGATGAGGTTCTTTTTATTTGAAAGCCGACTTCTAGCGATGTTTCTTAAACTTGTTTTATCAGCTGTGGTGTGGATCTGAGACGTATAACGGGTTATTAACTGATCTTTCTCACTTATAGTCGACTTGAAACTATATACGGCTGTTATGTACAATAATGAACCTTATTAAATGTTTGTTTTTTATTTTTAAGTTTTTTTATTTTTTATTTAATTTTATAAATTTATTGTACTACAACCGGATGGCGACGGATAACGTCAAAAAATTTTGTGAATTGAAGAAGAAACAAGTGCGAGTCGGACTCGCGCACGAAGGTTCCGTACAAACTTTTAATTAAGTAAAAAAATCACGTTTGTTGCATGGGAGCTCCCCTAAATATTTATTTTATTTTAATTTTGTTATTAAAGTAAACATACAACTGAGTATTTTGTGAATATTTCAAGTGCCTACCTGTTGCCATTATTGGTATCGAGCAAAAAAGGGCGCTTGTTGTATGGAAGCCACCCTTAACCCCTCAAAACCCGAGAGCATTATATCATGCGCGCGACAACGATACCTAAAATCCGCGAGCATTATATAATGCTCAATAGCGCGAAAGAGAGAAATAACGCATTTAACACAATGCTGGGCTTCAAGGGGTAAAATATTTATTTTATTTTGTTTTTAGTATTTGTTGTTATAGCGGCAACAGAAATACATAATTTGTGAAAATTTCAACTGTCTAGCTATCGTGATTCTTGAGATACAGCCTTATGACAGAGAGACGGAAGGACTGACAACGAAGTCTTAGTGATAGGGTCCCGTGTTTACCCTTTGGGTACGAAACCCTAAAAAGGAGGATACGTTATGAAGAGAGCGCGACAGAATTACACAGCCTTGTTCCGCCGCCCCATTTTTTCTTCAGACAACCAGACTCACAAATAGGCGCCACCGTTATATGGTTGACATACCAAAGACTCGCACTAAGCGTTTTGGTTCCAACTATTTGATCCGACCCCTAAAAAATGGAACTCTGCCTGAGTCTGTGTTTTCCGATAAATACAATTTAGGGGTCTTCAAGTTACGAGTGAATAGGTATCTTCTAGCCAAGCGTGTTACATCCTAGATCGCATCGTCGCTTACCATAAGGCGAGATAGCGGTCAGTCGCTTACCTGTTAACCGTAGAAAAAGGCAGGTGTCTCCAGATATTAATTTTTCGCCTTCCACTTCCATTAATGGTTTCCAATAAAATTCATGGTCTTATACAAAACACTAACGTACTTATTTATTAAGTATGATAACAATTTGTGACGTAATGAAGAGGGCTTCACAATTCTATCGATAAAACAGAACCGGTATATCGAGTATTTATGATCAATAACAAATATGAAATATAATGATTTCTAGATCATTTAAAAATACTGATGCCCTTCGTAGATAATTTCGAAGTGTAATGAATGCGTGATTATTTTATGACAAAATCTTATAATGAATTGAATTATGAATTTATTTCTATTTATTCTTTGTTTGTGGTTATTTAAGGATGTGCGTATATCGACAATTAGAAGTAAATAAAAAACGAGAAAGATCGATTCAATATACCAAGGAACAATAAAATAAAAATGAATTTTTATTGCAAACTAGTTTAAAAAGTGTTGCATACTGTATATACAATGTGTCCCGTCACCAGTGTCGGAGCCTTTAATGGTGTGAAATATGGCATTTTTTTATCGACAAATTGCGCCTCAAATTTTGTTTTTCTCTTACGGCCGCCATTTTGTTTTCTTGGTCCTAAATGTCCTATCAACATTAAAAAGATGTCACTTGATAGCTAAACATGTAGACAACAGTTACACAGCCATCATGTTACAATTGTCATGGAATAAAACATAGAAAAAAATAATTGAAGAAAAACAAATAGATTCTATTTTGTGTATTTTTTAATTATTGGCTTTTTGAGAAAAACCAAATTTGAGGGGCTATTTGTCGATAAAAAATGCCATATTTCACACCATTAAAGGTTCCTAAATTGGTGACGGGACACATTGTATAAACAAAAAAAAATACATTATTACATCAAGACCGTTAGGTGCAACGGCTATTCGGGTATGCCCCGCCTACGCTCCGTGCGCTGTGTGGGAGAGTCCCACATATCCCCGCCATCAACCCGTGGCGGGTCGAATCCATGAAGGATTTTCCACTGCGGGAAAAAAGAGGTGCAGTGCAAATACATATAAACCTTCCCTCGCGTGCATACAACAACTAAACAAAGTTTAAACGCAATTTGATCAATAGTTTCGGAATGCATAGGGAACAAAAATACAAACATTGATCTTCAAAGATATGTTCTACTAGTGGCCCGTCCCTTCGCACGGGTGGACAAAATTCTTTAAATTTTTCAAGCGGTAAACATAGCCTATGTTACTTAGCGTGAATGTAGCTTTCCAATGGTGAAAGACAAAAGAAAGACAGTGTACCTAAGTGTATATAAAGTGTTTGATAACCATTTGGTGTAACAATAGCGGTCCTAGATTCGAAGTCAGGAAAGGGCAAATGTTTGTGTGATGAATAAGAAAATATGTACCTGATTCATGGGTATTTATATATATTTCTATAAATAATACATATCGATATATCATATTATGTATGTTTATACGATACCCTAGTATCCATAACACAAGCCTTACAGTACTTACTTCGGTCTAGGCTAATTGGTTTAAAAGTAAATAATATTAATATAATATAAACTAGCGGCCCGTCCCGGCTTCGCACGGGTGGACAAAATCCTTGAAATTTTTCCATTATTAAATATTTCCGTTAGCGCCATCTAGCGTCCGGTAGACGAACTACTTGCGGTTAACGCGTTGCTATAGTAACGTTATTGATACAATGGAAAAAGAGCGGGAAAAAGAGCGGACAGACAAACACACAAACAACTGTGATCTTAGATTGTAGATTTCGGTTAACTTACAATATTTTTTAGTCTTAACTAAGCTGAGCTTATACAATGGGTACTAAATAACGGATAGAATACATAAACGATATACTTATTTCTATTCACTCAAGCGTCTATTACCGGAGACAAAGGCTCATGCTTATGTTTCCTACTAGGATTCGAACCAAGGACCTTTAGAGCGGAATGTAGGATACCTACTTGGACATCTATATCACCCTTGTTTAGTACGTGCAACAACTAACCAGTTTCGTCAGAAACTGTTGACTACTTTACAAGATTTAAAAATGGCAATCTAGTCTTATTGGAGCGGAGCGAAGCGAAGCTCCCATGGATCAGCTTCAATGGCACAAGGTCTGTTACGCCCTAACTTCCCGAGTTCTTAACCGATTTCAATATTTTTAGTGTGGAATCGAATCACTAGGTTTAGGACCAGATTGTGACGGAGCCAGAATTTTGAAATTCGCAAAAATTCCCATTGAAACAAAAAAAAAAATTTTTAGGCATTACGCTCCGCTCTAATATATGGTGCCAGCGTAGCTTTATGCTTAGCGCCTGCATCGCCTAGTATATAAGAAGAATAATACATATAATTCCTTTTCAAATAATGTTACTAACAATTTGGGTCAAGGTCCATCAGGTTGCCGATATTTTAGTATTCTCTAACAAGTTTTGTTTCCTTACTAATATTTTCAAAAGTGTCTAAATAAATACGTGTTTCTAGACGCGTATTAATGTTTTTTTAATAACTAGTTCGGTGCAGTCGCTAGGCATAAAGCTTTGCTAGCACCATATTTTGGAGCGATGCGTAATACAAAAAAAAAATAGATAATACAGGGTGGGCCAAGAATTCGTTAACATTTAAACCTAACATCCCGCGCTAATACAAGCCGCGCGGGGAGCGGGGAGGGAACTGACCACTAGCTCGCTTCTCGGAAATTTAGTCGCAATGGATCACTTCACGGGGCCGCAGCGCGCTTATTGTGTGAAACAATTTTATCTAAACAACAGTTCGCTCATTACTGTGAGACGCTTATTTCGCGTTGAATACGATTTACACGATTTAAATCAGTGTCCGAGTGCTCCATTAATAAAGAAATGGGTTAAGAAGTTCGAAGAGACGGGATCTACACTAAACGTGAAGCAAACCGGCGGCCCACGGACTTCTCAGAGCGAAGAGAACGTGCAGCGAGTTTCCGCATCAGTTCGACGTGATCCACATTTATCGACGCGCAAACGTTCGGCTGAATTAGGATTATCCCGTACATCACTGCGCCGAATTTTGAAATTAGATTTGAATTTACATCCATATAAGATCCAGTTAGTGCAGGAATTAAAACCTAATGATTTAAATTTGCGCAAGTCGTATGCCGAAACAATGTTAGATCGATTCAATAATTTTGACAACCTCTTATTTTCCGACGAAGCGCATTTCCATCTAAACGGACACGTAAATAAACAGAATTCCAGATATTGGAGCAGCGAAAATCCCAAATCTAAACACGAGAGGCCACTTCATTCTCCCAAGGTTACGGTATGGGCTGCAATTTCAGCAAAAGGAATCATTGGGCCCTACTTTTTCGAAGACTCTCGCGGCCGTTCGGTTACTGTGAATTCTGCTGAGTATGTGAAAATGTTACGGGAGTTCTTGGCACCGAAGCTACTGGAATTTGCTGGCTACAATAGTAACACATGGTTTCAGCAAGATGGAGCCACTTGTCACTCATCTAACGAGTCCCTGCCGGTGGTCAAAGAAATGTTTCCGGAAAAGCTGATTTCCAGACGAGGCGACATCCCATGGCCACCCAGGAGTCCGGATTTAACCCCAGCAGACTTCTTTTTATGGGGTTATTTGAAGAGTCGTGTTTACATCCATAAACCAAAAACACTAGGTGAATTAAAGGAAAAAATTAGCGAGGAAATGTCGGCAATCACGCGGTCTCTTTGTCGGCGAGTATTCGAAAACTTCGGTGCTCGCTTAGAAGAGTGCAAAAATCGAAACGGTGGTCATTAAAATAATGTTATTTTTAAAAAATAAATTCCAAATCATTAACTTTCTTATCAATAAACAATTTAAAAAATATGTCAAATGGTTTTTTTTATATGATTTTTTAAATTGTTAACTAATTCATGGCCCACCCTGTATTAGTCAATTTTAAAATTGCATAAGAATGAACACTTTCGAAAAGCGAAAGCTTTTTGTGTCAATGGGAAATTCCATACAGCTAATGTTTTTTGGTTATAACTTTTTTATTTTTTAATTTCGGTCACAATCTGGTCCTAAACTGGAGGGAGACTCTGTACCAGGGTCGTCTGCTTAGGTACCTCCGTCTTACCTATTTCTGCCGCAAAGCAGCAGTGCTTGCATTGCTGTGTTCCGGTTTGAAGGGTAAGATATGGCAGTGAAATTACTGGGTACAGTGACTTTACATCTTGTGTTACAAGTTGGCAACGTACACTGTGGTTCTTGTGGGGGTTGCAGTTTTGCTGCGAATCTCACAAGAGCCACATGTATTATAGGTGACTGTTGCCACTTACCATCAGGTGGGCAGTTTGCTTGTTTGCCAACTTTCAGCAATAAAAAAAAAAAAATGTGTTGATTCGATTCCACATAAAAATTATTAAAATCAGTTAAGAACTCGGGAAGGTATGGCGTAACACACATTGCGTCAAGCTAATCAATGGTACCTCCACTCCAATAAATAAAATTGAAAACAACTGGATTTTTTTATGAAACCACACTCTTGGGGGACGACAATTCTCGAGTTTTTTAAGTATTTCAAGAAATTTTAAAAATTGTAATTGAAATCTTTGGTTGTATTATAAATAGCGGCCCGACCCGGCTTCGCACGGGTGGACAAAATTCTTTAATTTTTTTCTAGCATTAAATATAGCCTATGTTACTCAGCGTGAATGTAGCTTTCCAATGGTGAAAGAATTTTTGAAATCGGCTTAGTAGTTTTTGAGTTTATTCATTGCAAACATACAAAAATACAAATATTTCCTCTTTATAATATTAGCGTAGATAAGACTTTTGGATGAGATTGATGAAATGGTAATTTCATATATTTTCAATTGTAGTCATTATTATATAAATTAACAACAAATATTAATGTATTTCTATTTTTTGCGATAACAAATCCATATTTCTATTCGATTTAAAATAGACCTGTAAAAACAACCACACCCCCGAGCTCTCAGGTAGGATACCTAAACTTACTTGTTAATAATAATTATAAAATAAATAAAATTAAATTAAAAAAAATTCAAGCAATATATTTACATAACTATTAAAAGAAAACAAAACAATCTTTTGGTACAAACTTAACTTAAAAATACTTTTGACTTGATAACGTCTTATAAATCGATGAACATCGGCTGCATGCACGAAAAAGTGTAACGTTCCACCTGAGTCGAGCGTGCAAGCGAGAGCGCGTAACAAGCGATAGAGAGGCACGATCGGCCTAAGCGTTCGACTTGTGGCACACCTATCTCTCTTCCACTTCATGAAGTGAAAAGTTAATGTCGTTTCCATTGTTTATTACAACAATTTAATGTTAATTTATCGAAAAAAAAAAAGTATTTTCAATTAACTCCTTCTTTGTGTTATACAAAATAATGATAATTCAGTGATAATAATTCAATTCAATTCATAAAAGTATGAAATTTTTCATCAATGTTCTCTTATGACGCTATCACGTAAAATTATCGTCCGTAAATTGACTTTTTTATATTTATAAACATAATGACATGACAGTCTTTCCATTAAATCATAATTAGTCTTTTTATTTGTGCAACGTTAACTTAAACAGTAATTACAAAGGATCTGGCAGATTCTTCGGGCAACGTGTAAATATAGCTATCCAACGAGGAAGCGCTGCCAGCCTTTCGGGCACATTTTTCAACTGCGATGAGGCTGGTTTTCACTTTTTTTTGTTATTTTATTTTATCTAGATATAATAATTATTGTATTGTTATATTTTTGATTATTAAACTTTTAATTTAATATTCGTTGGTCTAAAACGGTGATGGAATATTTAATAATGAGTTGTTCTGAGGAAATGGAATGATTTTCTATACCGAAGCAAAGAAAAAGAAGCAAAAGCGGAACTTGAATTTTTAACAACTTCTATGCTCAGTTCGGATTATTGTCATACTAAACTATAAAAATTGCTAAGAAATTGTATTGTACCAGACCCAGGGCCGGATCTACCATATGGCTTTTTGGGCTTCAGCTCAGAGACCCGTGGATTCAAGGGGCCCCCAGCTAAGTAAAGTCAAATTAAAAAATAGACGATAATGCGAAAGAATCCATAATTTTAGTAAATTAAACAGATCGTATGGTTTGCAGCCCTGCGAATCTTGCGAATAATCAAACCCATTCAATTCATTTAATTCAAGTCTACGTTCAGGTGTTGGTACTTCAAACTGACAGTCAAAATGTTCGGCTGCCATTACACATTCATCTCAATCGTGCTCCGCTGTTTCCCTCTCAGACTTTGTCTCTTTCTATCTTGCTAGAATTATTTATAAGTACAATTATTTATCATTTTTATTTAGTACTTTTAATTATTAATAACTAGTATGATAGAAAGAAAAAGAGTTTTGGAGGAATGTAGCGGATCGTGATCCAAATTGAATGTTTAATGGCCGCCTAAGGGTTGGCAACCCTGAACTCCCAGTATGATTTTACGGACGACGGTATATTGTCTTAATTTTCTAAAGTTGTGGATAACTGCTTAAAAAAATTTACACGTTACGATTTAATATTTTAATTAGGCTCATACAGTAAAATTCTATAGAAATTGTCAAAATGTAAGCAAATATGGCCCACTGACATTGACGGATTTTTAGTCTATGTATTAGTGATCCGACAAAACCTCTCATTAATCACAATGTGGAATTATTGTAGTACTTACGTACCTATAGATCGCCGAGTTAATACAACTAGATACTAATAATACACCTTTCATCAATCTACTATCTTTATTTCGTTTATTATTTATTATTTTTTGGGAAAAAATATTGGAAAGATTTTAATAAAAAAATACAGAGCCCAGGTTTAGATATTTGTGAAGAATATGAGTTAATTTGGATCATTAAAAGAGTTTGTTGGCAGCAATCAGATCAGAAGCTAAAGGATTACGAAGAAAAAGCCAAGAAATTAAGTACAAATGCGGAAACTAACTACAGTGATATAACTAAGAGACGCATTATATCAAAGTATTCTGATAATTCTACAGAGAAAGTTGCAGAAAGCTAAACGTTGCGCTGGATAAACTGAATACGGATTTAAACCAAAGAAGTCAAGCACATGAGAAATGTAGCAAACAATTTAAATTTTTAATGGATTTGCAAAAATAACATGCAACACATTGATTTAGAAAGCGTAAGAAGGTTATTGACTATTATCCCGATGATGTGGATGAATATTTAGTCAATGAATGCATCCCATTAAAAACTTATTTGCTTCAGTCGACAAAGTCCTACTCGTCTTGCGTACATTATTACGATTATTTATGAAAAAGAAGCTTGTTGACGTATTCCCAAACTGCTATACAATGTTAAAAATATATTTAACTTTACCAATCACAAACTATGAAGCCGAGCGCTCCTTTTCCAGCATGGCATATATAGAGAATAAATACAGAACGACGATGTTAAACTCACGACTTAACCATTTATCCGTTTTGTCCATAAATGTTGATTTAACTGAGAACCTAGAACGTGAGGAGCAAATTAAAGAATTTACCAAAGGAAAGTGCAGAAAGGTTGCTTTTTATTTTTTGTCAATTTATCTACGGTTGTATAACACTAAGTTATAATATATTATAATATAAATCAAATATTTAAATGTCTCGTTTTTTCTATACTTTGAGTAATTAGGTGGGCCCCTAAGTAGTATTAACCCAGGGCCCCCTAAACTCACGGTCCGGCCCTGACCAGACCCCTTATTAGGTCTGGTACAAAGAAGTAAAAGTGGAAGATGTTTCACTACTGTTTCCGGCCGAAGTATTGCTGATAAATGAGAATGATAATAATAGCAAATATTGCCTTGCAACTAAACCAAAGTTGGTCCATCTTTAACGGTCATTGCCAATAACTTATCCTTAGGTTAGGTTATGTTATTTTCCGTTTAACTCTTAAAAAGTTTTATAACTATTTAGCTGTTATTGGTCATTAAACATGGCTGTTTTAACCTTTTATGTATGAGAATTATATAACTGTTATTTTTTTTACCATAAATTCTTGTTACAATTTTTTTGTTGGTTTATAATATCACTAAATAGACTGTCTAAAAAGCAACCGTTCTATGGAACACAGTTTTTATCTAAATCTAATTGGTCCCACGACTGCAATGACTATTTAATTTTTATGTTTAACCACTTGTCAGTCATAGCTTCCAATGAAACAGCTTCTCTTCTTTTTATTTCTATCTTGTTTTTCTTTTTTCCTATCATTCTGTCGCTCTATCCTTCTACTCTCTTTTTCTCTCCATGTTGTTACTCTAGCTCGAGGAGTATCCCTGGCACCGACCCCCGGATTTAATATCATAATAATAACACATCCCTAAACTGCAAAAACTATCATTCTAATTTTAATAATCGAATCAGTTGTCCTGATTGGAGCGAAGCTCCCATGGATCAGCTTCAATGGCGCAATGTCTGTTACGCCATAACTTCCCGAGTTCTTAACCGATTTATTCTTAACCGATTGTGTGGAATCGAATCAACAGGTTTAGGACCAGATTGTGACGGAGTTTTGAATTTTGAAATTCGCAAAAATCCCCATCATAAAAAAAAGCTTTTCTTTTTTTGGTGCTAGCGTAACTTTATGCTAAGCGACTGCATCGCCTAGTATTTAACAAATAAGACAAAAAAAAAACACTTGTCAGGCCCCACCACGCTCCTCAAGTCCCCACCCCTCTCAACAGTGCTTGCACCCAATGCTGCGCGAATTGTGATAGAAAATGTAAACTCTTTAGAAAAAAAATCAAAACAAAAAACCAAACAAAAAATACTACCGTAAAGCTGATTAAATAAAGAATCCACCACAGAATATTTGGATCTCTGTAACTCAAAAATTAATCGTAATTAAAGAAAACAGTACGTCTCGCGGTTATTTTGAATTTGGTAGCAATTGCTACTAGGGACTGACGAGGGATATTGCTATCGTGGGCTAACAAGTGGATAAACAGCAAAAAAATAAGTGAATTATGCGTTTTAGGCAAAGAAGTGTTTTTATTATAAATCTACATAAATTATCAGAAACAGTACATATTCAGTTCCTTTATACGTATTTAATTTATTTTAATTATATATCAAGACATACAAGGTCATTTTATAAACACCATCCAAATTTATATATTATATTCTTTGAAGAAAATAACGAAACAAGATTTTTTTCTTTTAATATCACTCAGTACTAAAATATTAACGCACGCTACGCACGGTGTTGTAGCAGATGATTACACGACCCCCGCCCCGCCCTCCCGTATTTCATTGATACATTACAATGATTTTCATAAGTTGCAAATTTAAACGAAAAAAAATAGGAACGTCAAATTGAAGAAGAGATAAGTTGATTTGTTCTTTGATTATAACAATATTAATCGATAACACTTTTAATAAATAAAAAATGAACATAAAAGTAAACCACACCTTAGGCACTTACGTCGCATTTTTTTAAATTTAATCAACTTATGTAGAATAATTGGTTGGAGTAAAGCAAAGGGTGTTTATTAACCACAGAATCTAAAAAAACACAGGGATCGCAAAGGCAATTCGAAAATCGCAAAAACAAATGCAGTGCCAAAACCTTAGTACCTACCTACCTAAGTTATTTTTGTCTATTTTACACGATAGGATAAAGAAATGTATAATTAATAGTTCTAAATTTTTGTGAAAAATTTCACAAGTCTTAGCCGCCCTGCACACATTTTGCTTTACTCCAACAAAATAATTAATTAAAAATCCAAAAAAAATACACTTACATGAAGTTTGAAAACAATCACTTTACCTTAAAGTGTAGGTAATTTCTCTCTAAACAGTCTTGCACGTTTATGAACATTGTCTTTTATTGTATTACTTGTTTTTTCACTTTGTCACTTCGTTATTATTTATAACGCACGGATTATATTTATATTAAGTTCTCGAGGCTTTGGGCCTTCTTCACATAAACCCGTCGTTCAATTTCGCCCTCGATTTCAATTGCAAGTGTGAACACATTTCGTTAGGTAGATAATTATGCGACGTAAATGCGTGAACGCAACATTGTACATCGCGGAAAGCCCGCGGCTGACTGATTTCATTGCGCCGATGTAGTTACAACTTGCGCGCGCAGCTCGGTGAGGCGCTTCGGGCGGTCGGTCGTTCAACTGTAAGTACCTATTTTGCCAGTAACCAACTGTTGTAATAATTCGCTCGGACAAAATTTTTTTTTGCGGAAATTTTACCTACCAATTTTTTTTCATAAATGAAGTGTTTGAATGATATCTAATGCCTAGAAAAAATTTGGATGGTGTTTATAAAATAACCTTGTATAATATATTAAGGAAAATCAGCGTTACAAATGAATATTTGTAACATATACTAAGAGGAGACTTTCTCGTTAGATGTTATTTATCTAGTTTGAAAATTTTTTTATGTGAAAAGCATTTTTTTGTATTCTGCTGAATAAATTTATTGGAACTATTTTATTTATTCAATGTTATTTTATATAAATTATTTTGTCGCAATATTTCTAATGAAAATTCAATCATCTACTAATCCGTTCGCTCGTTTATTTGTTTGCAACCAAAGACATAATGTTTGTTTGTGTAATCTTCTTCTTGTGTGACCTATCAGGCTTGTAGGGAGGTACGTTTTAAGTGCAAAAAGGCGGGGAATTAATGGCCTTTGCTTTAATATACTTCTAATTAATATTTCTTACAGTTAATTTTTGTAATGCATTTTACAAACGCTAGAAAAGTTTATTCAATGTAAAAAAATCTGTAACACATTAAAGGGAGAAAATTGTAATTTCCCATTTTCTTTTTCTCGCTACAAGGTCCCCCGCCCTGGGGCTTACGAAGCCAGATTTTGGCTTTCGATAAATGCATTGTAATACTTATATTGAACAAAAAGCATTTTATATTTATCTTTAGATAAATTATTTTACTCTAAATTATTGAGAAAAATAATTAAATTGACGCAAAAATCACAAAACAGTTACGCTATAAAGACATCTAGTAATAAACCTAAATCTGTGTGGAAAATTGTTAACAATTCAAAAACAAATATACCTAAACAAAACATATCTCAAATAAAAATTGACGGTAGTATTATCTCTAATCCGGAGATTATAGCAGAAAGTTTTAATAACTATTTTATAGACAAAGTTGAACCGCTGCAGGAATATGGCAAAAATGTAACCTCCCTAATTCAGTCTAAAAAAGATTCAATGTTTATGATGCCAAGTGTTCCTCTTGATATTTTAAATATTATAAAAGCGTTGAAAAATTCAAATAGTGTAGGTTTTGATGGACTAGCGATTAGTGTAGTAAAAGCTGTCGGTGATGTTATTTCTCCGCACTTAAGCTATATTCTCAATCTATGCATTGAAACTGGAGTTTATCCCGAGGATTTGAAAATATCTGTTATAAAGCCGCTATTTAAAAAAGGTGATAAAGAATTATTACAGAACTATAGGCCCATCGCATTAAGTTCCATAATGTCCAAAATATTTGAAAAATATATTTACAGAGAATTGTACAATTATTTTGAAAAGAACTGTATATTATGTCCTGATCAAAAAGGTTTTCGTAGGAATAAGTCTATAAATACAGCCATATTAGACTTCTTATCAGTAGTGCTAAGAAATGTTGATAAACGTAATCCTGTCTGCTCGGTATTTTGTGATATGATGCAGGCATTTGATTATGTCGATCATAAAGTATTATTGCAAAAACTTAACGCATATGGTATAAGGGGAAACATATTAAACCTTATCGATTCGTATCTATCCAATAGAAAACAGTGTACATCTATAACATGTGTAAATATTACATCGCGTCGGGAGGAGACACACTATTCGAAAGAGCGGATGTTGACTTATGGTGTTCCTCAAGGTAGTGTTTTGGGGCCACTATTCTTTATTATCTATATTAACGATCTGCCAAAGTGTATTAATAGACCATTAACACTTTTCGCTGATGATAGTACATTGACAGTAGCATGTGAAAATAGTGAAATTTATGAATATGACATTAATGAATCGTTGACATCTATTATAAATTGGTTAATTAATAATAATTTAAAAATTAATTTAAATAAGACAAATGTAATGCATTTCAATCAAAGACAAGCTAAGGTTCGCGATATTAATGTAAACTATAACAATATAGATATTTCTAAAGTTGATAACACTAAATTTCTTGGCATTAGAATCGACAGTCAACTGAACTGGAAAGCGCATAGAGAAGAATTAACTAAAAAGATTTGTAGCTCTGCCTATGCTCTATTTAAGCTCTCTCCAGTCCTAAAAAGAGACTCTTTAATTATGGCATACCATGTTCTTGTTGCTTCTTATTTACGGTACGGAATTATATTTTGGGGAAATTCCACTGATAGGGAGTCGATTTTCAAGGCACAAAAACGTTGTATTAGGGCCATGTTCAATTTGAAAGTAACTGATAGCTGCCGGCCATATTTCATAAAATATAATATTCTATCACTCCCGTCCATCTATATTTATGAAGTAGCAATATTTGTAAAATCAAATCCGTCTTTGTTCCCAAAACTATCTGATTTTATCAAACGAAACAGACGAGATAATGACAGACTGCACTTAGAAAGGTTTAGAACTACTCTTCTTATTAAAAGCATACTGTTTATGGGTCCTACAATTTTTAATAAGATACCGAACACAATAAGGAATCTCAACATTCATTTGTTTAAAAATGAATTTAAATCATTTCTGTTGAGTAAATGTTATTATAGTACTGACGATTTCTTGAATGATAAATTTTAGCTTTTAAAAATTTAAGACATTTAAGAATAGGGAGTAGTTATTCTTGTTATACATCGTGACAATTATTTTAATTTGGTTGACATATATATATATATACCTATTTTGATCCTAGGGTTAAGTCTTGATATTGAGAATTATGTAATTATGTGATCTGACAATATTGTATTTGCATGCTATTTGATTATTAGCTGAATGGGCCGAACAATTTATTAGTTATAAGAGCTCTAATTTTACCTCGTTCAAGGCAAATAAAGATTATTATTTATTTATTTATTATTTATTTATTTTATTTTTAATTTTCAGTTCATAAAGTTTAAATATGATGACCGAAGCCTAGAGAGATGTAAAGCTACCAAAAGGAAATAGCCGTATATAAAAAGATACTTACTTCCAACAAAAGATATGACACCTCTTCAGTAAGATATATGTAGATAGATAAAGAAATGGAATGTATGCTCGAAAGTGTAAAGAGAGAGAAAAGAAGAGAAAAGATCATTCAAAATGTATAAAAAAAGATTGAGATGCTGAATAAGACAAGTGATATTATCATATTTAGGAACTAAAACATGCAGCTTTTTTTTTTAACGGTTTCGCTTTTGATCCCATAGATGCTCACTATTTTTCATTTGTTTTTCTTTCTGTCAAAATGAGCGAATTGAATAAAGAAATAAGATATATTTAAAAATATTATTACAAAAAAATTTGTGACGTTTATGTACCTAATGCAGTGTCAGTAAGAGTAGCACAAAGTTGGTTAAAGCGTTTTTAATCCGGGAATTTTGATGTCAAAGATGCACCTCGCTCTGGTCGCCCTGTTACGGATAAAATGGACGCTATTTTTGAAAAAGTGGAACAAAATCGGCAAATCAGCAGTTACGACATATCTGAAGAACTGGGAATTAACTACAAAACAGTTTTGACCCATTTCAAATAAGCTGGGTACACAAAAAAGCTCGATATTTGGGTACCACACAGGATGCACGATACCAGTTAAAAATATACCCTGAAAGTTTATAAAAATACGTTTCTTAATTACTTAGCATATTATCTCATTATAAAAATATTAAAACAAATTGTATTATATCATAAGCTCTTAAGCTCAGCATTTGAAATCGACAAATATAACTTCGAATTGCTACTATTATTAAAATGTTATCTATAACAAGTTTTGTTTTTTAGTCTTCTTGCTAACAAAAACTATTTTAAGTTTTCTTTATTATACCTCTATTTAGTTAGACTATTCATGAGTAATATGACATTTATATTATTGCATTCACTAGGTCAGATCAGAGCTAAGATAAAATAAATTTACAACAGTTCAATTCGTATTTAAATCCTCTTTTGCCGTAATATTTTTTACCAGCGCTTAGAAACAGTTATTACAAAAGAATAAAAAAATATAGCATAACATTTTAGAATACCAATTTTTTAAAAGTAAGCAAAAATGGTTGAATAAATTTAAAATTTATGATCAAATAAATAAATACTATTTTTTTTCGATGGGAATTTTTGCGAATTTCAAAATAAGCCTGTTGATTCGATTTCACACAAAAAATATTGAAATCGGTTAAGAACTCGGGAAGTTATGGCGTAACAGACATTGCGCCATTGAAGCTTATCCATGGGAGCTTCGCTCGCTTCGCTCGATCCGCTCCAATCAGGACAACTGATTCGATTATTAAAAGTTTTTGCAGTTTAGAGATGTGTTATTATTATGATATTAAATCCGGGGGTCGGTGCCAGGGATACTCCTCGGCCTAAAGTAACAAAATGGAGAGAAAAAGAGAGTAGAAGGATAGAGCGACAGAATGATAGGAAAGAAAGAAAAACAAGATAGAAATAAAAAGAAGAGAAGCAGCTTCATTGGAAGCTATGACTGACAAGTGGTTAAACATAAAATTTAAATAGTAATTGCAGTCGTGGGACCAATTAGATTTAGATAAAACTGTGTTCCATAGAACGGTGCCTTTTTAGACAGTCAATTTAGTTCTACAGTAAACCAATAAAAAAAAATTTAACATAAGAATTTATGGTGGCCGTAGGCCATCGGTTGAGATGTTAGCTTTAACCCAAGTGGAACGGGGTCGATTCTAGCCTGTGCACTAAGCAATTTTCATGAATATACTTTTTGAGTTCTCTATTTAACTTCTAAACTCAGTGTTACGAAATTTAGCAAGAGTTAACAAGCATATCTTAGCTAAGTACGGCATTAGTTTAAGGAATAGATTTTTTTTTGAAAATTCAAATTTTTTTTATGAATTTTAAATTGGTTGAAAATATATCAAAATATTATTTTTATAGTTAGAAAAACATTTAAAAATTACGTCTTAAATCAAAATTCTAAAAAAGTCGCAGCAGTTATTAAAACATAAAACTTATTTTTCGGAAAGGAAAACATCGATAATTTAGTTAGCATTACAATAATATGCCTATTATAGTTTACCAATTACTATTTTATTAATATTTTTTATCTTAGTATCATGTAAGCGATATTTCACGCCGGGACATCTTTTAACTCTCTACAAAGCTCAATTTCGATCTAACGTGGAATATTGCAGCCACCTTTGGGATTGTTCAGAAAAATACCAACTTGCTGTAGTGTACACGATCAGCGCAGAGCTGAGAGGCTCATCGATGACAGCAAATTGGTGAAGAGCAAGCTTCACACCTTAGCTCTTCACCGCAGAGTTGTAAGTCGGTCTTCTACAGATTGTATTTTGGAGAGCGTGCTCAAGAGCTGCATTTGCTCATACCGCCATCTCTTTTTTTCCATCGGACATCCAGATGCACTGCGGGCTACCACCCTTTCTTGGTTGCTATTCCTACCTGTCGCACCAAGCGCTTCTCAACATCTTTCATAATGCGCACAGTAAAAGAGTGGAACTCCCTCCCCGCGTCTGTATTTCCGAGAACTCCGTCCGTCCATTTTCAAAGCCAGGATGAATAGGCACCTTCTGGGTTAGCTCGTTCTATCGTGGATTCTGTCTTGGCCCCCGGGCTTGATTGGAATCAAGATTGAACCAATTCAAAATAAAAAAAATATATGTATTTGTTTTTTTTTTTTTTTAAGTTTACTAAATGAATTACCGAATTAAATAAAATATATAAGTAAGCGCCCAAAGTAAGCAATGTGGAACGCTTGTTGTGGATACTAGGTTACGGGTAGACATACATATATAATACTAAGTA
The DNA here is from genome assembly GCA_927399485.1 of Calamotropha paludella. Classification (NCBI taxonomy): domain Eukaryota; kingdom Metazoa; phylum Arthropoda; class Insecta; order Lepidoptera; family Crambidae; genus Calamotropha; species Calamotropha paludella. Next base: position 5,921,692 of record OV656830.1, on the reverse strand, counting down.
ATATTTATAGAAATATATACAATGTGTCCCAACACCAGTGTCGGAGCCTTTGTGTGTGTGTGTGTCGTGTGAAATATGGCATATTTTATCGGCAAATTGCCCATCAAATTTCGTTTTTCTCTTACGGCCGCCATTTTGTTTCCTTGGTAACCAAGACCTGGGCTCTCATACTAATACGACCACCACTAATCATGTAAATGTCCTATCAACATTAAAAAGGTGTCATTTGATAGCTAAACATGTTGACAACAGTTACACAGCCATCATGTTTCCATCCTCATGGAATAAAAAATAGAGAAAAATAATTAAAGAAAAACAAATAGATTATTTTTTGTATATTTTTTAATTATTGGCTTTTTGAGAAAAAACCAAATTTGAGGGGTAATTTGTCGATAAAAAATGCCATTTTTCACACCATTAAAGGCTCCGACACTGGTGACGGGACACATTGTATAAATAACCATGACTCAGGTACAAATGCTCATATTAATTACACTAACATCTGCCCCTTCGGGGACTCGAACCCAGGACTGTCGGTGCGAAAGTTATCGTTAACGTTGCAGAAATAAATAAATAATTTATAATTTTTGAATATTATATTGTAATAAACTTAAAGTGACAATTTAATTGAAGAGACTGGAAACTAAAGACCTGTTAGCTTCTTCAGCCAACGTATAATATCCAACGAGAAACGAGAATAATTTTGTTTTTTTTTATTTTGTGGATTATGCATGGTGACGACGTATTATATTGTAAATGTCGTTACTTCTGTTAAAGCTGACGAATTTTAGTGCCTATTCTTCTTGTCAGTTAAAAGACGTTCTGAACGGGTGGTAGGTAAAAATGTTAGACGATTCAAAACAACTTATTTTAAGTGCATATGAATAAAGTTATTTTTAATTAATTTCATTCAAATGCTGCAAACCTTTTGGGCATCTTTCTCAACAGCAGCGGTAAGTCTGATTTTCACTCTTTTGTTTTTTTTTTCAAAAGTATATTATGTTTTACTTATAGTTGTTTCTCTTATGTTGTATTTAATTTAAGATTATTTAATATTATTTATAATATCACAAAAGGCGAAGCATTTTTAAACAAACATTGAAATCAAGTCTTATTGCGATATGGAATATGAAGGAAGCACGGTAGCATCGTTATCTAAAGATCTATAAATCGATATGATCTCGTTATGACTATCGATAAAGATCAGCTCGACTTTAGCCGGAAAATCTATTAAAAGTATTTGTCCACATATTTTGATAGTTTGTCGTCTACAAATTAGGTTGGTCACACATTCATAGGCGGAGCGTTTTTTATGAACATCATGTAATAGCGTTTCAGGTCAATAACTTTTTCGTTGTTGATTCTGGAAATGGGTATAAATATGAATAATATGCTCAGTCCAATAAATAAATATAATAATTAGCTAGCATTAGCCTCAAAAACAGAATTGTATTTGTTTAATTTAATAAGTAAAATGACTTGTTTTAAGCATACAATACAATTTAGCTACTACACTCGAGAGCAATGAATCCGGGTCACTTAAAGAATGTTAAAAATCTCGGAAACTAAAAATGATAGGTTAATGCAATAAATTGTATTTAATAGACAATGTAATACTCCTTAAATGAAAGTAAAAAAAATATGAGTCACCATACATTTTATTAACACAAAATTACATAAAGAAAAAAACTGCTGATCTCTCCTTAAAACAAAAATAGGAAACATGAAATGTTTGAACTTTATTACGATTTTCTTGAATTTTAATACTTCGTATTGCCTCCTCGTGCTTCCATTACTGCGTTTACGCGGTTTGGCATGCTGTACACCAAGTTCCTTATACGATTTTGGGGAATATTCTCCCATTCCTCTGTGAGAGCAATTTTGAGCTCACGAAGCGTGATTGGGGGAGGGTTTCGTTGTTTTACGCATCTGCCTAGCTCGTCCCAAGCATGCTCGATCGGGTTGATATCCGGGCTGCGCGCTGGCCACTCCATACGAGTAATGTTCATCTCTTGAAGGTAGTCATTCACAATCCTACCTGTATGAGGTCGGGCATTGTCATGCATAAATATAGCATCCTCACCTAAATTGACCATAAATGGACCAACGTGATCATTGAGGATTTCTTCCACATATCTTACGCTAGTTAAAGAGCCGTTTTCTATGATCACCAGCTCTGTGCGACTTTCAGAAGAAATTCCGGCCCACACAAGTACAGACCCACCACCGTAGGCTACTTTTTCTTCGATGCATGCTTGCTTGAATCTTTCCCCTGGTCTTCGATACACTCTGTGTCTTCCATCGTGCTTGTAGAGCATAAATTTTGATTCGTCGGAGAACATAACTTTTGACCAATCTTCAATACTCCAATTTACGTGGCTCTGGGCATATCTTAGTCTTGAAATACGATGCCCACGCTCCAGTTTAGGGCCGTTTGCAGGTCTAAGGGGTTTTAAGTTAGATTCAGCAAGCCGACGTCTTACTGTCCATGCACTTGGGTTACTTCCTCCGAGGCGTCGAAACTGATTGGTGAGTTCAGTTCCTGTGAGAAAGCGATTTCGAAGCATGGTGTTCACCAAGTATCGGTCTTCTCGTGCTGTGGTACATCTGGTTCTGCCCGTTCCTGGTCTGCGTAGGTTAGAACCAGTTTCTTCGTAACGTCGGAGAACTCTTTGTACTGTTGACAGCGACACACCGACAGTCCTGGCTGTATCGCGCTGACTCCGGCCGGTTTCCAGCATTGTAAGTATTCTGGTGCATTCTTCAGGCGTAAGCGACATAATTTCAGCTTGAATAATGAATATAGAGCACTATCAACATGGTTTATGTACCCACATAAATGACAGATTACAAACAAAAGCAAAACCAAATGCTGTAATTTCGTAGTTCCATCATCGAAAGAGGCCCTTTTTCAAATTTGATTTTTTTATGATATAACTTTACAATAACTAAGAAGTTTTAATACCTTCATTTAAGGAGTATTACATTGTCTATTAAATACAATTTATTGCATTAACCTAGCATTTTTAGTTTCCGAGATTTTTAGGATTCTTTAAGTGACCCGGATTCATTGCTCTCGAGTGTATTTCTCTTTTATTTCGACTAGCTAACCCGGCCAGGCATTGCTGGTATAACCCGGCCACGCGTTGCTGGTATAACCCGGCCACGCGTTGCTATGGTAACGTTAATTAATTATAAAAACTGTTATTCTTAGGCTTATGGTAACTATATATGGTAACAAACCCACAAAGTCCTTCATTTATATGGTAGAGATATGAGGCAAATTTTACAATAGCATACTTTAAAAAACAAAAACATAATTTAAGCGATTTTATTAGAAAAAAATCATCTTAGGAGTCAGTTGGGATTCGAACTCACAACTTTTTGTAATCTTGTTAATTGAGATACCAAGACCATCATCAGCTCATTAATTTTTTTCCAGTTTTACTTCTGAATCATCAGTGACATCTCTGTGTCCTGTGTAACTACTTACAAACATCAAATGTAACATCTTTTACAAGTAAAGAGCAATCGATATGAAAAGAACTGCTGTGAATTATCATATTTTTGTTATATAACATTTGAAAATTGAAAATTATTCGCTTAAATAGCAAGAGATCGTAGGTTCGAGACTCGCCTGCCACTTCAAGCCATTTAATATCTTCTAGTAAAATTACTTCAGATATAAAAGATAGTAACAAATAAAATAGCTCAAATAACAAAAAATATGTTAAGTAAGTAAAATAAGAAACTGGGAATTCATAATCAAAACAATTAAGATACGATCTCTACCACTAGACGAGCACGGTTGAATTTGAGTACAAAGACTCCATTCTTATATTCAATTCGAAATCACAAATATTAGCAATTCAAGAAAAAAAAAGAAAGAACGCATACAGTTTTTTTTCTATTTATTTGGGTAAAAAAAAGGTAACAAAATACACAAATTACTTATCAGATTACAATATGATAAAAGACTAATTTTGTTACCAACATCATTTAGAATAACTTAAAATTAAAATATATATAAATAAAAACGTCTCTTCCAAAAGAGACTCACTTGCCAGTCAGGCTTTGTTAAAAAAAGAAACAATTTAATTTCCCTTAAGTATATAGTTGAAACAAAAAAGTATAAATATGTTGAGAACATTAACGGATATAATAAAATCTTAGTAAGGATGATGGAATGAAGTAGACAATGATAGGCTTCACTACTTAGATAAAATGGATATTTTTGTTTTAATTTGTTTTACACATTGCTCATTGGATTTTTGGTAAAATAACTAAAAAAACCTTTACCAGATCGCTCTGAATCGTATTTATCAACGAATGACACATGTCATAATGACAGCCATACAAATAATTTGGATAAATCTTCGCTTAGTCAACCTGGTAGCAATATGGAAGAAAATAGTTAAGTCCAAACGGAATTAACTATAATATTAAAAAAGAACACTGACAATAGTTAATAAACAAACTGAAAGAAACCAATAAACAGCAAGAAGATATAATATATACTCTAAAAACACAAATTTGTTGTTCGTGTGTTTGTCTGTCCGCTCTTTTTCCATTGTATATGTTTTACCATAGCAACGCGTTACCGAGTCAGCTAGTATATTCTCTAGAAACAAATTATACAAAACATAAATGTAATAGTGTGTTTACCAATGTTTAAGTATTATTCTGAAGCTAATACTCACTACAATAGAATGGAAATTTTCCTCATTAATTTTATGCTGATAACCGGAGCCATAATTATTGTTATTTAATGGATTTAAACAAGAACCTTAAATTTTGATTACAATTGTTCTCGAAGTATAAGTTAAATAAGCGTAGAACAAAAGTAATGTTTAATAACTTAAGTCTATTAGTTTCAGGAAATTATAAATAAATTAGAGTATATTAGTCTCTCAGATTCAATAGTCGAGAATGTGTAACATTTTTCGAATTCACAAAAAATACACACGAATGGCATCATATTTCTTTTGTTTTTTTGACACAGAGAAAATCCATAATGTATTTTCCGCGGCGCGGGTTGGCAGGACTCCTTTTACAATGACGCACAAAGCGTAGGCAGAGGTATACCCATAAATTTAAACTTTTGGGATGTATCCTTTACTCCTACCTGGTGCGGTATTGAACACATAGGACTCCATTGGGGGCGGGTCAAAGAACTCCTCTCGGTTAGGGGGATGCCCAGGAAATCTTGAGCATTCTTCCATGTAGAGCTTGTGCAATGCTGACCGTAGTATAACATTCAGCGGAACGTATGTTACACGGGGCTCAGGAGTCAGGACTCGATGGCTGTGAGAGGTATTTTGGATATATTGTTGACTTAAATAATCACTTTTATTATTCAAATTTTTGTTATTGGAATCACAAAAATAAAACTACACTCAACAGGATTGACAGGACGAGTATAATATTAAATAAGTAGTAATATTTTGTGACTATATATTATGTTTAACGTCATAGAAGTAGATATATGAACAAAACACTCTTTCTTATACTTCAAATAATATTCTAAATAACTCTATAAACCAAAAAGTTCTCATAGCGCGCAGATTATAGTAGAATCAACCCATCCGCCGCCGGCAAGTTTCACCGGGGTGGCATCATATCTTGGGGCCAGTCATTTGATGTGAAAACTGTATTTATTCTGTCACTTAAAACACTAAGAGAATCATCTAGAATACTATTCGTTCAAGTAAATATCCTTGTGATCACTAGTGTCTATATTATGGAATTATGTAGACTTGTAAAGCACTGCCATGACAAAGTTAGCTGTTATACTTCACGTTGAAATAAAGATCTACTTGTACTTGCATTAAGCTTAGAATTATTCAAAAATGGACCACATTACATGGACAATAAAAATTATAATGACTTTCCATACGCGGTGGAAGCCCTCCAATGCAATAGAATTGGATTGATCACTCAGAAAAATACTTTTGGAAAGGTTCATTATATAATGAACAATTTTTTCAATAATAAAATTAATTTGCATGTTGACTCAGATAGGATTGTAATAATAATAATAATAATATTTCTTACATTCACACCAATTAACCTAGCCCAAAGTAAGCACTATATAAAGGCTTGTGTCATGGATACTAGGGCAACACAAAGACTTACATATATGATACAGAAATATGTTATATTTATAGAAATATATATAAATATCCATGAGTCAGGTACAAATATTCGTATTAATCACACATACATTTGCCCCTACCGGGATTCGAACCCAAGACCATCGAAAGGCAGGATTGCTACCGTTGCACCAAATGGTCGTCGATATTAATTCTATAGTTATTGTTATTTTTGACGGACATAAGTTAAATTAAACATTAAATAGCTGACCCGGTCACGCTTTACTGTGGTTAACTTATTATAATTTGCATTTTTTTTTTATAATAATATGAAACCTATTCTATATCCTAAGCCTAACTATGTCAGAATAACAGCGCCTCTGTGTCTATTCTGCCCAGCTGTGAATGACACAGAGGTAAAATGCTGATACAGGGTATTTGTTGACCACACACATTAGATTATCATTTTTTTTCTTTTGTTCACTTCGTTCGTCCCTTATTTTTTGTTTCTTTCTCCTATCCTTGTTTTCTCTCTCTCTCTGTGTGTGTCAATAAATGTTTTTTCTTTCTTTCTTTCTTTCTAAGCGACAATAAATCCAGCAAACGAAAAAAAACATAAAAATCCGTTGAGTAGTTCGGAGTTCAATGCGGTCAAACATTGTGACAGGGAATTTTAATATACAGATTATAAATGTTAATCAATTTTTTAATTAAATGGCGTTTACTAAAATATTGTAAATTCATACTTAAATGGTGATAAGTAACAGCTACATTCTATCTTATAAACATTTTACAATACGTATAATCTAACCAAACCTTGTGAATCTATAATCTAAGATCACAGTGGTTTGTGTGTTTGTCTGTCCGCTCTTTTTCCCGCACTTTTTCCATTGTATCAATAATGTTACCATAGCAACGCGTTAATCACAAGTAGTTCGTCTACCGGACGCTAGATGGCGCTAACGGAAAAATATTTAATAATAGAAAAAATTTAAAGAATTTTGTCCACCCCTGCGAAGCCGGGACGGGCCGCTAGTAGTAGATATATTAGTAGACAGAACGATTTATTGTGGTTTCCGAATGTTTTCCCGAATTTTATTTCCAAAACAAAATTTAGTCGTTAGTCATAAGCAATCGAATGACATAATTCTTAATACATACATACAATTTGTTGATTATGTATGGTGACGAAGTATAATATTGTAAATGTCGTTACTTCTGTTAAAGCTGACGAGTTTCTTGCGCCCATTCTTCTTGTCAGTGGGTGGTCGGTAAAAATGTCTGACGATTCAAAACCACATAATTATGTTTGCTTATATATTTTACTTTAATTAATGTAACTATACGTTATAATAATTTGCGTTTAGATTTTTAAACCTAGAGTACTAATTATCGCCTGAAAAAACAATTATATTGTCTGGTACATCGTTCGCCCAATTGCTTCTCTTGTAAAAAAAAATAAAACTTTAAAGTTACCTGCCATAAAAATTGTGATGCTCAATATCAGTTTTTTAAAATGATCTCAACAGACAGTTTTTGCATTTTTATAAACATGTTTGTTTTTAAGATAGTTTTTAGGAAAAAAAATCGTTCATTTATTATATATATCTATGTTTTGCCAAAAAAAGTAATGTATGTATTAAGATTGAAGCAATATTCAAGACTGTGTTGATTTAAAAATATATATTTTTCGTTATTTTAAATAGTAGAAGTTGGCCTATGTGAACATATATTTTACATACTTTACTAAAAACTTCAAGAAAAAAGGCTAGTTTTTTAAAGTAGCACCCCGTGCGATGAATAGTGAACAAAAAACAAAAAACATTAGTACTCTAGGGTGAAAAATGGTCTCTTCACCTAATTGCCTAAAAGAAGATGACAGGGATTTAAATAATAGTTTTTTTGTACTTTGTCGGGAGTTCTCTGCAGCAACACACGCACTATGTTTTGATCAACAGATATATTTTTAGTAAAACATTACGTTGTAAAATGTACATTATCTAAACTATTGATAATGTAGAATAATTTTTATGTTAAAGTCGATTATTGTTTATTGAATATTGTTTTTTTTTTCGAGTAAATTATAATATTTCAGCAGCTAAGAAATAGTTAGAACGAAGATCTTTATGGGGCGGTGCGGAGGGGTACCCTAGCCGGGAAAAAACGTCCGTAACGTTAAACAAAAAGCGTAAGATTTTTTTGTATAGTCTATGTGGGATGGCTGTACAGTGAATTTTTATATATTTTTATAAATCATTGTAAATAAAATAAAGGTGTAAAAATAATTTTGTAAAGTAATTTCTTTGCTTTTTATTATAAAAAAAATAAAATAAAAAATGTATACCCGAATAATTATTTTCTGTATACCTTGAATAGAACTTAAAATTAATATTTTTCTAATAAGGAACTTCGTTCCTATCCGGTGTCCCACGTTACCACACGACTTTCTTTCTTTTATTTGAATTTTCATCGCCAAAATAAATGAAAAAAAAAAACTTTTCTTATATACACGAACGCATATTAAACACTTATACATAATGTGATATTTAATAATGTTATCAGATAAACTAATCCTTTAGCAATTGCTGTACAAAATAGATGATTAATAAGGTATTAATAACACCTTGACATATTGTCATTCAATTACATCAGCAGTTCCGAATTAATAAATGTAACTATCTAGATTTCATATAAATAAATTATTACCAATTTACATCATAAGTCAACTTCCTCTTCCTTCTCAACCCGCTACCCGCGCCGCTTATAACCACAACCACGTCCTTATAATCCGCAGCGTAGTCACCACCCCTATAAAAGCGTAGCTAACCTTCGGGTACAGCAGTACGTAGTCACCCCCTTTGCGTGTAACGCGATATTTAACTTTTTAATTGTTGTGTAATACCACGTAAGTATTTTTTTTCTTAAATGGAATGAAAAAGTTTACTAAAAAGTTTAGTTGATTAAGGATTTAACCTTTTTTGAGGGAAAACTGTCTTTAAAAAATAAAAACAATACAAGAAGGTTCTATATTCAGTGATTTAAAATAACAAATAAAAGAGTGGCAAAACAAAATTTAATTATAGAATTTAAAAAAAAATAGGTTTGTTTATTTAAAAAGTTTTAATGTAGATATTTTAGAGTGAATAAATAGGTTTCATTGCATTATTTTTTTTACTTTAAATATATTGGCTTTTATATAAAATTCTATATAAATTTAAGACAAGTAAATTATATATCATTACCTATTTTTAAAATAAGAAATCATAAGCAAGAAAGGTTTTTTGTGTCAAGGAAAAATTTATAAGATGTAAGATTTTTTCCAATAATTTTATGTAAAATAAAGTACTTACTTTGATTAACGTACACAATTTTTTTTACCTACAACAACACAATTTATTGTGATATTTAAGGTTACAATACTTTCGGAAATACTAAATAAAAATGTTAAACAAATTAACATTTTCATTTTCGATTAGATTTATTGACAATTGATTATTTCCATTATTTTATATAACTCAAAAATGATCAAAGATTTTTTGTCTTATTTACAAAAAAATATAAATAATTACTGTCATCACCAATTTATAAGTTTAAGATGCAGCTTACCTATGACAAACAAATACTGACCTCAACGAAAAATTTCTGGCAAGTTTGTTCTTGCTAAATTTTTTTACATTTTCTCAGTAACTAACACACGAAATTTCATTAAAATTTTGAGTGCATACTAATCGTTATCTAGGCTCGAATAGAAAAGGGCAATAGAGAGAAAAAGCAATATATTATTACCACCGTTTGATGCAACAGTAGCGATGCTGCCTTTCACATCTACGGTTCGAATCCTAGAATGTGCAGATATTTGTGTGATGAATACGAATATTATGTACCTGAGTCATGGGTATATTATACATATTTTTATCTACTATTACATATCTGCATATCTTATATGTGTCCATTATCCTTGTATCAAAAACACAAGCCTTAGCGTGCTTACTTTGGGCTAGGCTAATTGTTATTAATTTAAGAAATATTTACAGAGTATATAAGACATAAATCCTAATACCAAAAAGAATTCACATTTAAATATATTCCTTTTTCAATATCTATCTACTTTAAATTACTGAATATTAAACTTTAAAATATGGCCTTAATTTCAAGAAAAAATACAAACTAAAGTTATATAGTAGACAACAAATTACCTTTTTTTAGGTGATCACAAAAAAAAAACATAGAATTGTGAACCTAAATATAATATATAGTAGTTATTTTTAATCACTTCTTAATCAACAAAAACAAAATTTAACAAACTTAAAAACAATACTCTAGGCAATAAAATAAACTTTATAAAAACTATTCCCTAAATCAAATCTGGTAGTTAATGTTTTATATTTTTTTTATATATTTTATGCATTTTTCAATGCGATCTTATAAGATAAATTGTTATAATAGAAAAATACTAGAAAAAATCGACTCTGGTCACAAGTGAATTCTCAGGCAATTCTCTGATTTTTTCTAGTATTTTTCTAATATAATAATTTATCGTAAGTAATGTGTATGGAAGACTTATAGCGTTAAAACTTATAAATAGAAAATAATAATTGTTTTAATATTCAAGCTTTTGTAAGGCATATGACTATTATTATTACATTTATTTCGGGCAGAGTCCATAGAATGTGTTATTAAGATTAATCTAAGAGTGGGGTTAGTAAAGTACAATAAAACAGACATAAAAATACTAAATAATTAAGGGTTAAATCTGTGTGCAGCTGAACCCAACCCCATAGCAGTGGTAAAGCCCATCTGTCTACGAACACCCTTAGGATACCATCGCGCTGTTGTGTAAACGAGAAAAATTGTATATAAATATAATTTCTTTACAAAATCAAATATATAAATTTAATTAATATGTTTATATATATCCAAGTATATCAAATATTTTAATAATGAAAAAAAGTTTTTAAAATTTAATACAAATTTTAAGTTTTTAAATTTTTCATTACCTTCGTCCGGTCTGATCCAACAAAAAGATCCAATGCCAATTATTGTACTCGTGGGTTATTAATGTAGCTTTTTTATTGATATCAATTGTTACGATCTATATATTACCGTCTCCACTGTGGGCTACAGATCTTTCTTATACAATGTGTCCCGTCACCAGTGTCGGAGCCTTTAATGGTGTGAAATATGGCATTTTTTATCGACAAATTGCCCCTCAAATTGTTTTTCTCTTACGGCCGCCATTTTGTTTTCTTGGTAACCAAGACCTGGGCTCTCATACAAATTCGACCACCACTACTCATGTAAATATCCTATCAACATTAAAAAGGTGTCATTTGATAGCTAAAGATGTAGACAACTGTTACACAGCAATCGTGTTTAATTGTCATGGAATAAGAAATAGAAAAAAATAATTCTTCTTTGTGTATTTTTTAATTATTGGCTTTTTGAGAAAAACCAAATTTGAGGGGCAGTTTGTCGAAAATAATGCCATATTTTAACCATTAAAGGCTCCGACACTGGTGACGGGACACATTGTATATATAAAGGCATCAAAGGAACTTTAGTTTAAAATTATGCCCATTTCTTAACGCCATAGTCATTCCTAAAATATTTAATCACGCTCCCCGCGTCTGTATTTCCGAGAACTTATAACCCGTTCATTTTCAAAGCTAGGGTAAATAGGCACCTTCTGGGTTAGCTTGTTTCATCGTGGATTCTGTCTTGACCCCCGGGCTTGATTGGGATCAAAAGCTAACCCATCCGAAATAAAAAAACTTTGCTTAATAAATTGTAGCGATAATCAAACATTTTCATAAAAATATTTATAAAAAAACTTAGCTACGAGTATATCTAGCATAATAACAAGTGGACCCAATAAAAGCGTGATAATGAAGATTTTTACTGGAAGAAGACAATGGGCATAGTGGTGTCTAAGTTTTCTATATAACGACAACCTCAAAGGGTTTTTCTTGGAAGTATTCTGACTGTTGACGTTCAATACACGCATTGTAAATCCTCATATTTATCATCAACGTCATCAGTATCAGTAGTCAGTATCATCACAGCTGAAAGTCTACCGCTGATCGGAAGCATATCCAAAAAATGGAAGATTTTTCTATAATGCTTATGCTAAGGCTTGGTCTCTCCAGTCTCTCCACAATCTTGTGTTTTTTTAAGTTTACTGCATATACCAATTACGATCAGCTTCAATGACGCAATGTCTGTTACGCCATAACTTCCCGAGTTCTCAACCGATTTTAATAGTTTTATGTGGAAAAATGCGTAAAAATAAAAAAGTTCTGAACAAAAAATATTGGCTTTATGGGATTTCCGATTGAATCAAAAAGCGCGCGCTTTTGAAATTTACGAAACATCATTGAATTATTTTGATTTTTTTAGTATTACGCTCCGCTCCAATATATGGTGCTAGCGAAGCTTTATGCTTAGCATTTGTGTCGACCTAGTTAATTATATCTACTTCCCCCTGAGGTTGGAAATCGAAATATAAGATAGTAATTCGGAAAATTTTGGTGCCTATTTTGTGTTTCCTCCTCATTAGTTATCTTTTACGACACTTTTAAGTGTGAAGACTTGGTGCTATTCTAGCCTTCCAGACACCATACGAGTAATACGGATGTTCATGGTAAACAAAACGAATTTTGAAAAAAGTAAAAACAGGGGCACGCCAGGTCGTGCCAACAGAAGTGAAAAAAATTCATCAAAAAAATTAGCGCGATTCTTACTTTTTAAATGTAGAAAAGGTTAAGAACCGACGCAGTAAAAAGAAGCGGCCAATATTTTTGAATTCAAAAATAAAAACTTTTTGGATTATAGTAAGTTCTTTTTTTTGTCGCGATTTCAACGGTTTTTTCCCGTCTCAAAAAATGCCACTTTTCACTTCAAAAACTAATTTTATATTTGTATATCGACCTAAAAGAAGATTTAGACGACCGTTTGGTGCAACGAAAGCGATCCTGCGTTTAGCGGTCGCTTGTTTGAGTTACGGAAGGGACAGATATTTGTGTGATGAATACGATCATTTGTACTTGGGACATGGGTGTATATATGTATTTCTATAAATATTACATATTTACGTATCATATATTTATATCTGTCCGATACCCTCGTATCCATAACACAAGCCTTATAGTGATACCTTTGGGCTAATTGGTGTGAATGTAAGATTTTTTTTTCAAAATTAAAATATAAACATTATTATAGCTCTTCCATCTTAAGCGATTGTTATACCATATGTCCCGTCATCAGTGTCGGAGCCTTTAATGGTGTGAGATATGGCATTTTTATCGACAAACTGCCCCTAAAATTTGGATTTTCTCAAAAAGCAAATAATTAAAAAAATACACAAAAAAGAGTCTATTTGTTTTTCTTTAATTATTTTTTTCTATTTATTATTGCATGACAATTGAAACATAATGGCTGTGTAACTGTTGTCTCCATGTTTAGCTATCAAATGACACCTTTTTTCATGTTGATAGGACATTTACATGAGTAGTGGTGGTCGAATTAGTATAAGAGCCCAGTTCTTGGTTACCAAGAAAACAAAATGGCGGCCAATTTATAACCGTAAGAGAAAAACAAAATTTGAGGGGCAATTTATCGATAAAAAATGCCATATTTCACACCATTAAAGGCTCCGACACTGGTGACGGGACACATTGTATATTTGTAAAAATATTACTTTCGATATTGAAAGTGGTCTATCAACATTGATGGAATGATACTAGCTTATAGTAGAAGTTGAAATGCGCTTGTAAATTTCGACGCGTGTAACAGCGTCTTGGTAACTTAGCGATCAGAGCACTCGCTCGGATAGCGAAAGGTCTTGGGTTCGTGACCCACCTGAGCGCTCGGATATGCGGTTGCTTTTTTATAAGTTTTAAATCTTAGAAAAATCACATTTTTATGTAATAACCTAACATATAAAATTGTGAGACCTTATTAAATTTTAAGAGCGTGAAAATAAAAACACGTTGAAAGCAATAAGGATAAAGAATTACGGAGAAAAGTAAATAGGAAAACATAACGTTAGTTTTTAAACCAAATAGTATCAAAGGCATTTGACAGATTAAGACGTATGACTATTGACCCTATGTGCAGAAAATAGCAATCAGAATGTTAGTCACTTTCAATCGAAATTGAACGCTATTTGATGGTGTTTTAAGTTGATAGTCGCTTTAAGAAATCTGATGTATTTGTGTGGGTTGACCAGCTATTGTGTGTAACTTACTTTCAAAAACTTTTTTTATTTTATTTGGTGATATAAAAGCTATTTTATTTTAAAAGTAAAGTAAAAAATATGTAAATAGGTGTTTTTATACATTTCTATGAATATTACATATCTATGTATCATATATGTATGTCTATCCGTTAACCTAGTATCCATATCACAAGCCTTACAGTGCTTTCTTTGGGCTAGGCTAATTGGTGTGAATGTAGGAAATATTTATTATTTATTATTATTTATTTATACAAAAACCAATACCGAGAATTGAAATCAGAAAAAAATCTTTAATATTCGGTAAAGATTTAATGCGGTTTATTCAATTTTTAGCATTTACGATGCATTAATTTCATATCAATAACTATTTAATGGCTTCCTAAGTCATAGGTACATTGCAAAATATTGTTTTAGTAATTTGTTTTATTTTAAATATAGTATTTTTGAAGACATTTTGGTTATTTTAGAAGTGAAAACTTCTTTAGTATCGTTGTGATTTGAAAGTCGACGAAATGAAAAAGCAACAGTAAAAAGAGACAGACACTTAAATTCACAAGATTTAATGTAGGAGAAAATGAAATAGGAAGCATTATGTACGTGTGTTAATATGTGTTTGTGTGCGCATTCGTAGTACAAAGCTTGAGAGAAGGCATCACATAAACAGTGGTATTTTGTATACGTGTACGTATTATTTTTGAAGGTTTCATTTCTACCACGTGTGAATTGCACACATGCTTTTTTATAAATTTTGTAGTTTTTCTATGAAATTTTATGCGTGTAAACACTCTTAAAGTGCCTTTTCAGACATGAAGAATCCCCATATAATTAACTTTGACTAAAAACTTAACCTACTTTAACCATATGACCAGAAGTAAAGATAAAGAAAGAGAACTCGTGAATAAATTGATTAAAAGAAAATTCAAACTCAAAAGCCTTTATTGCTGAACAAAATTACATTATTAATACTTAAAATTTAAAGCAGCGTATCCTGTTGACACATAAGCCTCCTACAGCCTTTTCCATTTAGACAAAGACATCATCTTTTACAATGACTCTCTAAATCTCTAAATCGCACCGGTCCCAAATATATCTTTAAATCTCTCAATCTTTGTGCATAAGGTCATTCAAGATTCGTTGCAAAACTGAATGTAGTGTATGTAATAACAAAGTATAATAGTTTTGTCAACTATATTGACAAAACTATTATACTTTGTCCAATGTAGGATGATACTTTTGACAGTTGACACCTATGAGGGTATAAAGTTACTATTATAATGTCAAGCCAAACATAAGGAAACAAACGCAACCTTAGTACGTAGCAATAAGGAAGTGACACCTATCAAAAGTATCATCCTACATTGGACAAAGTATAGTGCTAATAGTGCTATTATCGGTGAACCGATCGATCGTAGAAACTGCTCTCACTATGTTCTAAATAGTATCATGACTAAATCAAATCGAATGTAATTAAAATAATTAAATCAAAGCGATTTATAGATTTAACAATGTGAAATGGTAATTAGGGTTCCGTAGCCAAATGGAAAAAAATGGAACCCTTATGGATTCGTCATGTCTGTCTGTCTTATGCATAAACCGTGAACCATTATTTTTTACTAAACTAAAAGTTTGTACGGAATCCTTCGTGCGCGAGTCCGACTCGTACTTGTTTTTTTGACTGATTTACTGAAATACTAGCTGTCCCGGCTACACGTTGCTGTGGCTCACTTATTATAATTTGCAAAGATTTTTTTTAATATAAATTAAAATGAAACATACTATGTCCTAAGTGGAAAAAAAATCCAAGAAAATGAACAAAAATATCATCAAAATCTGTTGAGAAGTTTCGGAGTTCATCGCGGTCAAACACTGTGAAGATTTGTATAAAAGTGATTTAAATATGTAATTTGAAAAAAAAAATCGAAATTACTGTTCCGTAAAAAGATTGTTTTTGCGCATGTTTGATCAAAAGATATGTAATCTCCGCGATTATAGTGACAGCGCTAACCTATAGCTTCTGTACTAGTATGTATGCTGTTATTCCTGTACTATTATGCATAAAGGGATTTTTGCCAAGTTTTCTGCTATTTTTGACCTGAAAGACGTCTAGTGCTGGTCAGAAAAACTAATAGATATAGTGGGATTCTGCGCGCTTAGGACGAGGGTTTTGCCATCACCTCCACAATTCAGTATTTTAGTTTTAAAAATGGTGCTATTATTTGTATTTTATATGAATGTTAGGGTCATGCAACTTAAATCTATTGTGTCTGGCTTTAAGTCTTTTAGCTTGGAAGTTTCTAGGATATCAAGAATCTTCTTAGCCTTGAGAGATCTTAGTTTCTCCGGGCCGATAATAAGTTGTCTAATGTGGACCTGTTTTTGGATTAGGGATCCACAGTCATTTAAAAGGTGTTTGGATGTTTTTTTCCTGTTCACTGTACTGTAAACATCTGTGTCACTCAATTTTATGAGAATTTGGTGTCTATTTAGGTTCACTTAAGGTTCTAATAATCGTCTGGTGAACTGTATAAGTTCTGCAGTTTGTAATTGCGATTATCTTCTAACAGGATATAGCGTGTACTAATCCTGGTTCTCTCTCTCTGTTCTGCACTTTCTCTCTCTCTTTCCCATTATTTGGGGTTGGGTCTCCTCACTCTTTTGCTTCAGGATAATCTATCCTGGGTTGTCTCTTCAGGCAAATAGGCGTCTCTTTGTATTTTAGACCACCACCTGTACTAATCCTGGTTGTTTTAACCAGTATTTTTCCATTTGTCTTTAAGATGTTGCATAACCTTGTTCTTCGCTATACTGCAGAATGGAGCTGGGCCTATTTGTTTGCCCTGCATTCCAGTTCTTGCATGCTCATCTGTTATTTCGAAGCCAATGATTCCTGAATGTCCTGATACTCAATCGCTGCTAGGTATATATTAGTTACCTCCAGTATCAGCAGTTGCCTTCTAAAGACAATCTTAAGAGTGAACGGTTGCTGCTATTCTACTTTACTGGATACATGGACAAACCATCATAATAGCGTTTTTTAAGCGCACGATATGCTGGATAACCACTTAAATTGTTTAAATGATCCATTCGTAAAAAATAGGTCGTTCTATCCGTTTGTATACGACATATTAGAAAAACTAGTCTAACCAACACTTGTGAGGCTTCGACGCGACTAAGACTAGTAAGGATTATAAAATAATACGATTCGAACGAGGGCAGAGCCGAAACTTTAAGTGAAACATTGAAAAATATATTTTCCCAATCGTCAGTATATAATCTAAACCTTATGCTATGGTGGTAGAGCTCATTTCATTTCTAGACAAATGTTTTAATGTGTATCATGTAGAAAATTGAAAGTGGTAAAATTGTTAATGATTTTGAGACTACTCAGACGCCATTTTGGGTAGATATCCGACCAGGTGACTTATTACGGTTACGGAATGCTGATGTATGAGGCTTTACCATGGCGCACACGGGCCACATGTGATAATCAGAAACGCTTACTTGAAGTTGAGTGTGGAAGCAAAAGTAGCTGAAACGCGTGTTAGTCACAGGTTGGTGAGTTCATTTTATTCCACTGCTTATAATATTATAGCACCAAACAAGAAGATTTGATTAAAAACAGAGGATTGGATTGCTATACATTCAAACTGGAAGTTTAAATTTAAAGTGGAGTGGAAGAGAATGTTAGAAGCAAGAAGCGAGATAATAGCAAATAAAATGGATGAAGAAGGTACAACACAGCTCTATTGGGTTTTATGATTATAGCTTTTGTGAATGACTGAGTTTCTGGGCGTTCTATGAAAAGGCGATGTCCAAAAGTAATAATTGTTTTAAAGAAGAAGAATTACATAGTATAGTGACATAGTTTTTATATGTGAAAACTCATAACCGTCCTTCTCTAAATATTTATCATTGACCATAAATAAATACATTCTACATAATGACTAAAAACCATATATACTAAGGTCTCTAACCTCGTATAGGTTGGTTTCAAGGAAACTTGTGGGAGATCAGTTACTTTCTGATAACATTATATTTTATTTTATTTGAAAAAGTACAAAATGGGTATGATTCAAATATAAAAAGTTTAACAATAATAAATACAATTAAACTGTTTTCGCATTCAAATATACGCTTAATCGTGATCTAAATCCTAAAATAATTATGGTACTTTAGTTCAGACACAGACTGAAATATTTAGTTACAAAAAAAAAAATCGGTAAGGCGCCAATTGAAATTATTAACATTGCCCATAGAATAAATTTGCCAATACAACGAGGTAACGCTATCAATCTTCTGGGCATGGGCTGGGTATATTTTTTAATTTAGTTTAACTTAGTATTCCTAGAATCTACTACATAATTCATATAAAAAGTGACCACAAACTAGACAACGTTCGTCGTACCTTTACAAAATTATTAAATAAACCATTTTAAACCATTATTAAGCACACTTCAATTATTACAATTGACAATTTTAGCAACACAGTAGTGGACACTTCATGACGATATTGAACACCATTAAATTATGTCCTGAAAAAAAGGCCGCTTTGCTGCCACGACGGTACCCATACTCCACAATTACTCGAATTTTTAACTTATCCATGACGACGAAAAATGTTCGAATGCGTTGAAAACAAAACACTAACTATTAAACAATTGACAATTTTCGAAAAAAGAATTCCATGTTTTAAAATAAAATTAATTTGAAATTATAATTATCCGCAAAAAAAAAATATTATGATTTGAAATGGCCAGTACAGGCAGAACGGCAATTTCATAGGTAAATACCTATTATTACGTCCCCACTGTTAGGACACTTCTTGATTAAGACAAGATATATGACTCAAAAGATACCGGAACCATTACTGCCTATACCCATGGCACAAGTTAGAACATGGCTGCGTAAAAAAACAGAGGAAAACCACCAAACAGAATGGAACAAATAAGAAATTGTTATTTTTAAATTACAGAGAGACACCAATTAAAATATTCGTACAGTCTGTTCATCCTAACTTGTTCTATTTGGTTAACAATCTTGGCACTCCTTTTTATTGAAAATGCAGCATTCAAAATCAACTGATAACTAGATTCAAAAGGTTTCAGTCTATAATAACGATTTATTGTAATAGATTATTGACTTTGTTATTATTTTATTTTTAAATGGGTGATTTTGTTAAAAAGTTGTGCCAAGATTGTTTACAAAATAGGACAAGTTAGAATGAACAGACTTTAAAAGATGGTTTTTTTATAACTTTTTGTTACAGATAGTTCGCTGAAAATGGAGCATACTGAGTTCCGAGTCAAAGGTAAATATATTTTTATATATTTTTTTATGCATTTTCAATGCGATCTTATAAGATAAATTATTATATTCTCAGGCGGGAATTTCCGCCTGAGAATTCACTTGTGACCCGAGTCGATTTTTTCTAGTATTTTTCTATTATAATAGTAAATATATTTTTTTTCTTTTCATAGTTGAAAATTTTAATCCTTAGATACAACTGTATCTAAGGATTATAAACTTATAAGTTGAATAAGTTGTTACCCATTGAAGAAGAAACGCAGTAGTAGTCGGTTACTACTGCGTTTCTTCTTATGTCGGCATAATGTTGGAATTTGTCAGTACAATAAGCAGAGAACCGAGTAGGTATATTGACTCGGGGTCAATGTCCTCAAACTAAAGTTTTTCGAGGATAGATCCTCGTAAGTCCTGTGTTTTTTTAACATCAGTAGTCATATCTGCCGGCTGTACTATACCAAGTACGAATCAAAACTTTAGACCGCGACAAAGAGATGTCGGTTTTGAAAGTGAATTACTGTTGTCTGTATTTTTTACGGTATGTTTGTGATGTATAGCATCTCCTTAAGAAGGAAAACATTGAAAATATTATGTACTTTGGTAAGTACGTTAGGTAGTTACTTTATCTATGTAGTTAAAATGTCAGGTATTAACTGCTATCATTCATTTATACTTGGATAAGTACGCGGCGACTTACGACATTAAGTAAAGTACAGTTTAGAGCAGGTCTTTGTCCCAAGGAAGCACTCGTATACTCATTTACGCATGAACTTGACATCAACCACAACTTAGGGACCTTAACAACCTAGCTCACACGCCACCACCTAAGAAATGTTTGAAAAAAACATGCCATACTCCAATTGCATATAGTAAATTTTAATATTAACAAATTCTTATAGCTGTAGGTATCACTCGGCCTGTTAGTTAGTGTTATGCTCAATTAGTACGCGGGGACTTCGAAAATCGTTCATATATGTCATGATATATATAAATAATTAATTTTGTAACGAATAGTTAAACAATTATAGTCACCTTGGAAACTCGATGTGACACTGTAATCAGATCAATGATTACGTAATTATTAGCAATTATTTAGTGTTGCTATAGGCAATAACTTTTTATGTGCCATGAATACTGATCAGCTGAAATTTTCCTATGGAGTTGATAAAACGTGAGACGACTGTGGCCGTGTGACTTGCGTACCGGTTTGTAAGGTGACGATAATTTGCGGCTCCGAATTCGATACGCGGCTGGGTCATTCTAGAAATCGAGCTAACGAATGATTCTTCCCACAGGTAAATAGTTCGGAGAGTTCGAATAACATTTCAGAGAGTATGTAGCTGAAATGCACAGCCTTATTCCACCATCCCCAGTTTTTTTTTAAAGAACCAGACGTACAAATAGGCGCCTCTATTATATGGTTGATATGCCATAGAGTCGCACTGATCCCTTGCTTGAGTTTGTATTTCCTGACACAAAAAAATTAGGGGTCTTCAAGTCACGAGTGCATAGGTATTCTCTAGGCCAGCGGTTTCTAATTTTTTTTCGCCCTGGAACCCTTATTGATCATACTTTTCTAGGCGGAACCCTATTTTTTGATGAAAAAGATAAACTTGTGGTTTGAATACTTTCATGTTTACCTTGAAAAGAAAGATCAAAAGTTTTGTGTAAAACTTACTTTAATGTGAAGAGTGATATCTTTTTACATTTTTTGTTAAAATAGCATTGAAATCAGGCTTTATATCAAACAGCTGAATCCGAAGATCTGGAACTGCACCCAGTCGGTTTCTGTATTTGTTTTTTATGTAAGCGTAAGCCGAAAAACCAGTTTCACACCGGTAAGTGGTCACAAACGGTAACAAAACTGTGACCTTCTCGACGATTTCTGGATATTCGTTTTTAAGTCCAATCCAAAGCTCATCCAGATTAGTTCTTTCTGAATTGAACTTTTTTTGTAAGGAAGAAGCACATTTGATATCTATCAAAGCCTCGTACTCTGTTGCTGTAATAGTCGACGGTTTCCTGCGAACTAGGAATAGATTTTGTACCCACTCAATGTCCTGCAGGGTATTTTCAGGAAAATACTTTTCCAGCGATTTTTTGAGGGCCATCAAATGTTCGTAAATGCATTTTTCAATATCTGAGGTTACTTGCAACTCATTTTTTTCCAAAACCTCGTTTAAAAGAGTTAAACATTGGTACTGTTTTTGTTCATCACATTCTATCCAGAAGTCAAGTTTCTTTCTAAGAGAAGAGATTTTGTCGTTTACTGTAAAAGTGTTTGTGTTTCTTCCTTGCAATGAATTGCAAATTACATTCAGTTTATCAAATATGTCTGCCAAATACGCCAGTTTCATTAGCCATTGCTCGTCTCGCAATAGTTGAATAAGACCACTCAAAGATGAAGAAAGCGATTCTTTGGAAAAAAATACCATTAGTTCGTTGCGCAATTCAAACAATCATGATAATACTTCTACTTTGTAAAGCCATCTTACTTCCGTGTGAAGAAGAAGTGACTGATACTGACTCCCTATATCTTCACACACTTTTTAAAAAAGTCTCGATCGGAGCGGACGTGATTTAACGTAATTCACAATTTTTACGGCTTGATCGAGAACATTCTTTATTTTATTTAAACTTTGTTGCACACAAAATATGTACAAATGGCAGACTTAATGCCATTAGGCTTCTTTATTCTTTACCGCGTGTGGCATTTTTTAACGACAAGAGCATGTCGATGTAAAACGCATTGACTGCTACTGCATTTAGGTGCAACATTCTCAATTGTTGTTACAGTACCTTTCATTTTGCCAGTCAAAGCGGCAGCTCCATCGCTACATACATAGATACATTTGTTGATGAATGAATGAATGTTATGTACATTCATGTAATTATCAATGACTTTAATAATTTCTTCTCCAGAGGTGTTGATCTCCAAAGGAGCACAAATAAACAAATCTTCTTCAATAGATCCTCCGAAGGGGTATCTTACGAAAACAACCAGTATTGATGGTCCAGTGGCATCTGTACTTTCGTCAAGTTGCATTGCAAACATCTCACTACTTTTCAATCTACAAATCAATTCATTCTCAATGTGGAATTTTATGGATTCGATCAGATATGCCGTTATTGGAACTCTGAACTGCTGCAACTTTCTTCGCTGCGTCTTCGCCAAGTACACACTTGACAATTTCTGTCATACAGGGTTTTATTAAAGTCTCTGCAATCGTGTGTGGTTTGCCAGCACGAGCAATCCTGTAACTTAGCAGGAATGTTGCTACTGTGGCATTTTCGTTATCAGTATTAACATATTCGTGTAAAGCAGCTACACTG
Source organism: Calamotropha paludella (assembly GCA_927399485.1). Taxonomy (NCBI): domain Eukaryota; kingdom Metazoa; phylum Arthropoda; class Insecta; order Lepidoptera; family Crambidae; genus Calamotropha; species Calamotropha paludella. The sequence continues at coordinate 5,898,730 of OV656830.1, read as the reverse complement.
GTTTTATGTGCATCTTTGTATCTTTTGAAAAAGTCTAAACTTTTGTCTTTTAATTGCAGATGGTTGGTATTAAGATGTCGTTTTAGCTTCGCAGGTGCCAGAGAGCTATTACATATGATTTTGTTGCAGATAACGAATTGACCATCCGGATTCTCAAGCATACCTACAGAAATAAATCCGAAGGACAAATAGGATTCGTCATATTTTCTCTTTTTTGAAGTAGTTTTGTCCTGAGATTGCCCAGCCCTTTTGGTCGTTGACGTGTTTTGTCTATCCTGCTCAGGACAACATCGTTCAGAAATTACGATATCCTGGAATTAAATAAAAAAAAAACATTAGTATCGTAATATGACGGCAAGCTGCAGTTTGTTGTTGGCTAAAAAGAACAGTCCCTCCCCAAATCTTCCTTTGGCACAGTCTGGAATTTGACCCCTTTTTTGGACGTGATTCGTTTATATCAAAATTAGATGGCATTTGCTGTTAAAAAGGCTAGAGTAGAACACCCAAGCATCAACGATGTATATTTTGGACATTACAGGCCCTGTTTTGAGCCAGTTATCCATTTTTTAATAAAGGCTGAAATAAAAAATAACATGAATATGAATAAATCGTTTTTATTTGTGTTGGCACTATCTGCAATTGGTAACAAATATAAAAAACACTTACCTAAAACGGATATCGTAAGTTCAAGATTTTAAGAACAGGAATAACAATATCAAGAAATATCACCTTTGTCAGTTTACGCGAATTAAAAGAGAACGAGAGTCGAGAACATGTACGTTTTCTTTTGTCACAGTCATAGACTCAACTGAGCGGCGCGGCGCGGCGCCGGCAGGCGATACGGGTCGCGGAGGACGGGACGGAGTAGGCAAACGTGCTCGATAGAGCTCCGTGCGCATTGTTGTGTTTGTTAAAAACATACGTACCTTCATAAATCATAATATATACCTATAAATACGCGCAAGCGATAATTAATTTCACTTATACGTACGATTTAATGTCTTCACATACTTAAAAAGCATTACAAAGATTACGCGTTAAATCCGGACGGAACGTGGAACCCTTGTGATGCTTCTACGGAACCCCAGGGTTCCGCGGAACACCTTTTGGGAAACGCTGCTCTAGGCAATCGCGTCACATCATGGAACGCATCATAGCTTACCATGAAACGCCGCCGCCATTTTGTTTTCTTGGTAATCAAGACCTGGGCTCTTATACTAATTCGACCACCACTACTTATGTAAATGTCCTATCAATATTAAAAACGTTTCATTTGATAGCAAAACATGTAGACAACAGTTACACAGCCGTCTTGTTTCAATTTTCATGGAATAAAAAATAGAAAAAATATTTAAAGAAAAACAAATAGATTATTTTTTGTGTATTCTTTAATTATTGGCTTTTTAAGAAAAACCAAATTTGAGGGGCAATTTGTCGATAAAAAATGCCATATTTCACACCATTAAAGGTTCCGACACTGGTGACGGGATACATTGTATAAATATTACGTGTCAAAGTGTTTGACTGCAATGAACTCCGAAACTACTCGACCGATTTGGACAATTTTTTTTCATTGTGCTGGATTAGTTTTAACTTACGACATAGGATAGATTTAAATTTATTCATAACTAAAGAAATGCAAATAACAATTACTGAGCCATAGCTACGCGTGGACGGGTCATGCTAGTTTATTATGAAAGAAACCGGCCAAGTGCGAGTCGTTCTCGCGCACCCCCTCGGTCCGTACAAACATGTAGGTATATAAGTAAAAGTCAATTATTAACAATATTCTTCTTATATGATGTAACTAAAAATTTACGGTTTTCGTAATTTTTCCTTTATCTGTGCTAAAAGACGTTGCTTCATACCAAATTTCAAGATTCTGAGTTCACGAGAAGTATCCTGTACGTTTTGATTCCCTTGCGAGTGTCGAAAATTTGTGGCATAAACGGCTGTATTTTTAGATTGTGTTGGCTTAGAAGTTTGATTTTTTCACAGCTCCAAGTGACAGTAGACCTGAGTATTTGATATAAATTCCAGCTTGATACCTACACTCACACATGACAGACAGACGGACGGACGGACGGACAATAAAGTGATCCTATAAGCGTTCCGTTTTTTCCTTTCGAGGTATGGAACCCTAAAATGAACCATATGTGCCTAAAATGAACTCTTCATGCCAAGTTTTATTAATATTAGATCAACCGCCGTCGTGAAAAAGTAACCGACAGAGTTACTTTCGTCATTAACAATATAGCGAGTTGTATAAATGGTGAGATGGTCGAGTCATCTGGTTCCATTCGAAAGGACACACGAGTTCGAAGCCGCGCAAACGTGCAATTTCTCTTTATTCATATAAATAGACTGGACTCTTTTTAAATAGCAACTGAATTCGATTTTGCCGTATATTGAGCAATAAAAACACATCACGGTCTAAAAGATCCCACGGATTTGTAATATTGAAACATTTGACAAATCCTTTTATAGGGGACATTGCGACTGTATTGCATTGAGCGTAATGTATTGTGCCGTTTTGTCATTTAAAGAAGTGTATCGAATGTATTGATCGTTGGATGAGGGTTAAAGAGAAAGTGTTGTTTTTTTAATTCTCATTTACAGAGGGTTAAATTCTTTTACTGAAATTATTTGATACAGCGACTTAGTCTCCACATCAGGTCAGACAATGCCTTTAGTTTGCTAGGTACTCTATCTAATAACGTTGAACTTAGCTATTATTTTGTAAGAAGTCTTTTTAATCAGTTTTGTAGTGCAATTTTCAAGTTTTGAGAGTAAATTTTTGTATTATATTGTTTTATGAGTAAAAATTTGTTGTTGTTAAATCCGTTGTGTGTACAACCCGGTTACAATATCTGTGGACCTGATGACGTCACGTCAGCGCTTAGGTACGGTGCACAAAACGGTTCTTTTATTATTTTATTCTTTTTCAAGAGAACGGGGAGGGGGCTTGACATTCCAGCGAGGTCCACAGATATTGTAACCGATTTGTACTTGTACGCACGTAAGAAGTTATACTTCTTTATCGTTACTAAACAAAGAAAACACACACATTCATAATTAGCGGCCAACTTCATCCTGCTGGTTAATTCTATGTCACTTTTGTGGCCAACTTCAACATGATAATTTTGTGTCAAATTTTAAAATTATTTCACTCTCATCATTTTTTCATAACGCGCCAAAAAAAGTATAGCTTCAAAAAACACTTGACGGATTCACGACGCGTTTATTGTTGTTTTCTTTATATTTAATACTAGCGGCCCGTCCCGGCTTCGCACGGATGGACAAAATTCTTTAAATTTTTCTAGCATTAAATATAGCCTATGTTACTAAGCGTGCATGTAGCTTTCCAATGTTGAAAGAATTTTTGAAATCGGCTTAGTAGTTTTTGAGTTTATTCATTGCAAACATATAAAATACAAATCTTTCCTCTTATAATATTAGTGAAGACTGATATGTCGATTCTTTTATAGGAGCCTTGATCACAAGTTGACTGCCCCGTCAATTTAATAATGGGGTAGGTGCAATAGTACAAGAACTCAGCTATGTTTCTTTATTAATGCTTTATTAGTTACAGAAATAATTTAAAAAGTTTAAATAACACGAATGAGGCGTCTGTATCCCATCGGTAGAGGTGTCAGATTCAATCCAAGCGGGCTGAGTTTAATCTATGGATTTGTAATATAAGTATTACATGCGTTTAGCTTACCACGAGGGGTCAACGGAAATATTAAAATATAGTTATCGCGTTTATTTATATTATAATTTATAACAAACACATAATTTATAATAATAATCATAGTTCTAGAGATAATATCAATATAGTGTAGTTAATAGTATGCATCGTTAATATTAGTCAATTTTAAATTATTTGTTTCATCTATCAGTATTAATAAGTTAGTTTATAGCTTGCGAGAGGCTGGAGCCTAAATAGGTTTAAAGGAAAACCTGTAGAAACAATGAATACATCGAAAAATAACCAGTAAATATATAACTTACAGATTCCAAATTGCATTGTTAAGTAAATCTAGTTATTTATAATTGGAGTTGAATGTATGCGAGTTTGTTATATACTTTTTCATATGAAGTATGAAAAGGGACCGGGACAAGTGAAAGTTAATAAAAGCTTGTTAAATTTGGCTCGGCTCAGAAGTTGTTCTCAGACGGGACTTTTGTCGATTTTTGTAATAATTTACTAATTAAATTTATCATACGTGATAGCATTCGAAATGCAAAAATATCATAAATCAAAAAACTTTACAGGAACTGCTTACTTATGTAAGTGACTAGGGATCCCTTTCATTGACATAATGTTTTTATTCCTAAAATAGTTTGGCATATCTTTTTGCATAATATTACTTTGTCATAATTGATTTTTGGCAGCATACGTACTGTGACATAATTATTATAAGGTCTAATATATTTATGCCTAATTATAATTTGCACAATGTTTTTAGGCATAGTGTTTAGTCGCATCATAGTATTTTGTAATAAAGGTTAATATGTATAAATGAATGGAAAATTTGTAAATTTTAGTTTTTTTACTGTGTTTCATGCAAATTTTATATAGCTACTTACATACATCTGTACATATAACAGTTAGGTTAATTTTATTAGAGCAATATTTATGAAAAAAGTTATTGATGTGTTTCTATTATTATCTTAGGAGTTATTTATTCTGCGTAAGATGATTATATTCATTATAGTTTGATCCCATTATGCCTTTATAAAGTAATGGTTGTGATTTTTATGCTTTAACATGATTATGATGGTATTTATGATTAAATCAATTATGCTAAATTTGTTATGGATAATAATATTATGCGTAAGTATCATTAGTATGAATTACCATATGCCAAAATATTTTATGGTTTAAATTTTTATGCAAATGGATTGTGAACCAAGTGACTAGTAAAGAAGTGATAATTCTAGATCGGCATTTTGTTTGCTAACATTTAATTTCATAAGTTCTTACTGGGTTTCGAGAGAATTAGAAAATCGACTTGCCGATCTAAAGTTAACTGCAAGTCCTTTGTAGTTCAAGTTACATTTAAGCTATTGTGTCCGGTGCGTTCCCACTGTTTGTCACAAAGAAACGAATTGGATTTCCTTTAACTCGGTTTTTTTCTATACACTCTCCAGCATTGGTTTCCAATAAGGATGATAAGATGGCTTCCAATAAACCTTTTTCACACAGAAGATAAATAATTAAACCCGTAATTAAGATGTGTTCATCATGGAATCTTTTTACAGTACAATTTTTTGTTACGTGAACTGACTGAAAACTTCAGTGTGTTAAGATTTTAGGATTTATAATTTTATTTAATATTATTTACATTTTCAATATTATTGTTTATAAAAATATTTTAATAGAATAATACTAGAAAAAATCGACTTGTCCACAAGTAATTCTTAGGTGGATGTCGAATCTTTGGACGTCAATATTTACTCGTTGATCTGAAGCGTCTACCTAGGTGTAATTATTTTCCTTTTCAATTTCATATATCGACGCTGGAGAGCAAAAGATACCATATGTGTCATTTACTACGTGTTTGCTTTGCACCGTCGATACATACTACTACAATGATGTTTTTCGCTGGGAGGACACTCGACTCTAACAAAAAAACACTTTCAACCTGGACATCTGGTAAACGGATTCCTGAATTGAAAAATGTTTTTCAGGAAGATACAAAATTTTTGAACGACCTTTTTGGGGGTTTCGTCATAATCTCCGCGCTTGGAAAGTGGACTGGAGATCATAGCAGAAGACTATAATTAAAAAAAATGCTGCTACCCATTTTATGATCTATGGGCAGGGCAGACGGGCCTACTGCTCTTGGGCTTTAAGAGAGGGGTCCCCACAATCACACCATAAATTATACAAAAAAAGTTTAATACTTTAAAAATTCTTTAATGAAACCCACAATGAAAGAAAGAAAAAAAATACCCCTTGCCGTTCACTATCCATTTGCATAAAAATGTAACCATAAAATATGTTGGCATATGGTGATTCATACTAATGATATTTACGCATTATATTATTATGCATAACAAATTTAGCATTATGGTTTTAATCATAAATACAATCAGCACGATCATATTTCAACATAAAATTCACAAACATTAGTTTATAAAGACATCATGGTCTCAAACCATAACAAATATAATCATAATCATCTTAGGCAGAATAAGTAACTAATAAAATAATAGACACACATCAATAACTTTTTACATAAAAAAGTAACCCAACCTAACCTAACCTTTATTATAAAATACCATTATGCGACTATACACTATGGCTAGAAACATTGTGCAAATTATAATTACGTAAAAATATATTAGACCTAATTATAATTAGACCACAGTACATATGCTGCTAAAAATTAATTATGACAAAGTAAAATTATGCAAAAAAAATATGAGAATCTCGTTATGCCAAACTATTTCAGGAATAAATACATTATGTCATCGAAAGGGATCCCCTTGCCAAGATTTTAATATAATAATATCTTCTCGGAGTAAGGTCTCCTTACTTACTTAGAATTAACGAAACTAAGTTGTAGTTGTTCACTTTCAATACACGCTTTTTATTTTTATCTTTATCATTTTACTTTGCCGGTTTACATACCAACATTTTTTTCTTTTGCCACAGCTAAAGAGATGGTGGATTACATCGCTGACTATTTGGAAAACATCAGGGATAGGCGCGTATACCCTGGGGTGCAACCGGGGTATCTACACAAGCTGCTTCCGAAAGAAGCTCCTGTGGCACCGGAGAAATGGGACGACATCTTCAAGGATGTGGACCAGCACATCATGCCAGGGGTAAATTGATTTTGTAGAAGTGCTGAGATCATCGTTATCGTTTTAGCCAAAAGACTTTTATGCTGGGTGGATGCCTCCCTCAATAATGTAGGAGTAATCGATAATTACCACTCTCGTCTACTACGTCTACTCGCCACTCTTGTCTCAAGACGAGTTGGAGATTGCAGTAAAAGATTTTAATTCGGAAACGAGTTCGTGGTCTACAGGAGCTATATCGTAATTACCTCCAGTGTCATTAGTCGCTTTTTAACCCTTAAGGGTTGGTGGAACTTGACTTTGCCCGATACCACACGGCTTATTGCTCGTAGTTGCGATTGTAACAAATGTATGGAAGTTTTACTTGTCGGGTATCGCGTTGCCAATTGCGAAACTTATTTTTAATAGTAGTTCTTCTGTGGACTCACTGACAACATGCTTCTATTGTTCAACGAACGAACGAATTCATGAAAATTGTTTAGTCCAAAGGTACTTTTAATAAGTTCTTTTGAATTATTTAATATTTTTTTAATAAGTTGATAAGTAGAACGGCCGCAAGAAACCTGCCATCTTTTCATCAATAATTACATTTTAATAAAACAACTCCTAACGTTTATCTTGACTCCAAACAGGAGCCGGGATCACGTAATGACTAAGGTAATGGTCCTCATTCTCGTATATGTGCTTAGTCCTTTACCATATTTTAATCGTGCACGTTCCTAACTGTTGAAAATTATACCAATCAAAATTATTTTGAAAAATTGGAGTCGAAACTTCAGGATTCAATATAAAATATGCGCCAGTATTCAATTTTTTTTGTCTAAATATGTGATGTGCGCGGAAGTGTAAGAACTAGAAATAATAAAATTTTCAATAATGTCAATTTACAAGTGAATAACTGCGTTAAAAATAATTTTCATAAAGTAACCTGTGTATGTGATCCCATAATTCTTCCCACAGTTGGTCCACTGGCAGAGCCCACACATGCATGCATACTTCCCAGCTCTGACTTCATACCCATCCATTATGGGGGAGATGCTGTCCAGTGCTGTCAATGTGCTTTGTTTCACATGGGTGAGTATTTTAACTATCTTAGTAATCAGAATTATAAGACCTTCACAGTTATTTATTGGTTTATCTCTTGTTCTAAAATCAAAATGACATGTAAATAACAGGTATAATAAATTCCGGACAAGGGGTAAGGGGCAGGGGTAAAATATTTAAACATTATGAGATTAGACATCATAGAGAAATTGTTAAAATAAATTTCAATTAAAACATAACTTGCTTTATCTCTGTGTGGTAGTTTATGTGCTATAAATGTCAAACAGAATTTTGTTTGTGGGATTTGTCAGACATTGTTAATTTTATGTCAAAATGACGTTTTCCTGACTGACACAAAGGTAAAAAAGGGATTGTGCCTTAATATGTAAAAAAAAACAAGAGTTACTCAATTTTGTTACTATATTTTGTAATAAACTAGGCGATGCTGTCGCTAAGCATAAAGCTACGCTAGCACCATATATTGGAGCGGAGCTTAATACCTAAAAAAGATTTTTTTTTTGTTTCGATGGGAATTTTTGCGAATTTCGAAATTCCGTAACAATATGGTCCTAAACTTGTTGATTCGATTCCACATAAAAAATATTAAAATCGGTTAAGAACTCGGGAAGTTATGGCGTAACAGACATTGCGCCATTGAAGCTGATCCATTGAAACTCCAAAAAAATGAGAGTTATTCAATATTGTCAATAAAAGTCAGAAATATTAGTATTTTTCTTTTGTAAAGGCTTCTTCGCCGGCTGGCACTGAGCTGGAAACTATATCAATGAACTGGCTTGGCAAACTTCTTGGTCTGCCAGAGTGTTTCTTAAATGAGAAGAATGACAGCCCAGGCGGTGGAGTTATACAGGTACAGATAAAACTTTTTATCACAAAAAAGTTTTTATTTTCACATTTTTTTTTCTACAAATCGTGCAGCCAATAACGTCATTGATAAAAATAGTTATAATAACTCGTATCAAAATTCCAATTTTAAATTTAGTTTTGCATGTAATGATATTGTTGTCATGTTGCCATCTGGAAACTAGTACCAATGGAGGTTAGAGAAAAGGAGAACAATCGCTACGTGCTAAAGCATTAGCCCGCCTTTCCTTAAAATTTGTAGAATTTATAGTTCATTTTTCAGCCACCACCTGCGCTGCCGTCGCGGTAAATAGTATCTGCGAAGTTAACTGTTTATGAGTATAAGTAGATGAAGTTAGTTGAATAATGTACAAGTTTACGCCTCACTTATTTTGTCCATATTTCTTGGACACTATTTTCTACAGCGATCGTTCTCCTCTTCTCTAACTTCCAGCTAATATATATTTACAAAAATATTAACGTTTCTTTTGTAAAAAACATCTCAAACTACATCTCTATGGAGTCTTCCATATTTAAGCATTTATATGTGACGAATTTTTGTATCCCAGCTTCATATTCATGCGCCGCCAGTGTAAGATACGTAGTCTCATTAACTTTCAGTTTTTCATCTGTTCCAAATTTCTATACTGCCAAAACGTCTTTTAGTTTTGTTAACACATGGTAATTTGAAGTAAGGACTATGGATGGTTTAAAGTTCGGTTGTAATTGTTAAATTTAATTACAGTTCTAACTTCACAACTGGAGATGCTTTTCTATTTTCTGGAATATTATTAACACTAAGATAAATAATACAGTCAATATTAACTTTGCATACAGCATCTTATGTATAACTGAATGAGTTAGATCTTGTCTGGTGGCTACTTTATTCGCAAGCACTCCGCACTGCGGAAACGGGTACTACTTTTCGGACGACCTTCGTATTACAAAAAAAATGATAGTTCAATTTATATCGAAGGCGAAGTGTTAATACCTATTTATAAGATGATATTATTATATTGTTTTAAACTTTCATGGTCACTAACATTATAGTAATATAAGTTATTTACGGGATTGTTACCATGTACCTTGTTTTTAGTGAGTTTCCGATATTTCGGCACTGTCGCAAGCGCCATGATCACGGAGCAACAGTTGCTCCCGTCCCGTATATAACAAGTTCGTTTATAACTTATATTACTAGATGATATAATTATTTATAGGTTGGTATTATTATTTATAAGTTGTAATACAAATCTTTCAGTGTATAACTAGTGCAAAAATAATTTCATTTATCGCTTTGGTAACACGGGTTTTAGTTCGCATATCACTGTTAAACTAAGTAACTAGTAAGTTTTCATAAATTCTTCCAAAAATTCTTTCTTAGCGGATGTTTACTATATTTTTTTTAAATAAGTATTTAGTCATTAGATTTTCATATCCAAAGAAACCAATTAGCAAAATTCAAAGGTGTCAGGACTCGAGTTTTAGGGGATGTCTTCGCTATCCGGGCGAGTAATATGGCATGAGCTTCAGGAATATTAAAAAAAAATTGCGGTCTTATAACAGTAGTCAAGAACTCCGTAGCTTGATTCGAAGAATACTCGCTCAGATAGCAAGGGGGTGTGGGGACTCAATCCCAATCCAATCAATCCAATTTCTTGGATGCTTTCATTTAAAAATTATCCTTTTTTCGAAATTTCAAATCTCAGGCTTAGTATTTTTAATTGTGCATTGGAAGTCAGTATAAGACAAAAGAATTTATAAGTCTAGATATATCATTAACCTCATGTTTTTTTTATAAAGACAACGGCAAGCGAAGCGACATTAGTGAGTTTGCTGGCTGCTCGCACGAGGGCTCTGATGGAGTTGGCTGAGCTGAACCCAGATCTACAATCCTCAGAATTACTTGGTCATCTGATTTGCTATTGCTCAGACCAAGCTCACTCCTCTGTTGAGAAGGCTGGGTTAATCGGTAAGTTAATAATGATAAAGAGTTTACTTTCTTATTAACGAGGGGATGCTATCCCCCCCAAAGATAGGGTTTTTGCGGGACTTCCCCGTCAGTAAAATGCTGACGGGCATAGCCACTAAAACCCTCGTTACATCTTTTTGCTATCTTTTTTGGAGTCCCTGATTCGAATTCACCACTTCAGCCGGATAGCCAGTACGCTATGGGCCCCTTCTCCGTCAGGCGATGCCTAATGTCAAATCTTTGATGCCGTGATGTTTGGTCAAAGGATCTCGTTATTTATTTATTGTGTATACAAACATTTATACAGATTATGAATCTATATTGTAATATCACATTTTTTGTGTCTGTCCGCACTTTTCCCCGCTCTTTTATATTGTATATGCGTTACCATAGCAACGCGTTAACCGCAAGTAGTTCGTCTACCGGACGCTAGATGGCGCTAATGGAAAAATATTTAATAATATAAAAAAATTAAAGAATTATGTCCACCCGTGCGAAGCCGGGACGGGCCGCTAGTAATTATTAATAAAACAACATTTTATTACAGGTTTAGTAAGGATGAGGTATATCGAATCTGACGAAAAACAGAGCATGAGAGGTTCTAAGTTGGAAGAAGCGATCCTGGGTGACAAAGCCAAGGGATTGGTGCCGTTCTGGGTAAGCCGTTTTTTATTATTTTAGAATTAGGTTTTTACTATTAGTAGTTTCTCTATCGTCAGGTAAAAAAATTTTTGAACCTGATTTAACTTCTTCAGATTACGATGTTTTCTTTGATTTGGTTAAAGCCTCTCTTTCAACTTCAAATACTTTCTTTCTTTGGGAAGTAAAGTAGTTCTTTGTATTAAGTCTCATTTGGTCGATCACAATAATTGAAAATAAAATAAGCATCGCATTTTCCTGAGTTTGCACTCAACTTTACAGTTGACTTGTAGACAATGCCTAATGGCATTAAGTCCGTCATTTCTACTGTTTTATGTACAATAATAACAATGTCTCTTACATTCACACCAATAAGCCTAGCTTAAAGTAAGCACTGTAAGGCTTGTGTTATGAAGACATACATAAATGAAAGACAAATAAGTAATATTCATAGAATTATATATAAATATCCATGATTTAGGTACAAATGCTTGTACTTATCACATACACAAGAACTTATTATTTTAAATACATTTTTAACAATGACAATTTTGTTATTATTTAAATATATATATATATATATATATATATATATATATATATATATATATATATATATATATATATATATATGTGATAGAACAAGGAACCTAAAACTAGAAACCTTAAAAAATATAAAATAAAAACTAAAATATGTTAATAAAAAAAGACCCAATTGGAAAGGAGGAGAAACAATTCTAATTATTTGTCGATTACAAAAAGGAGGTGCCTACCTAACATTTTAAAAACAATAATTTAATATTTTAAGTTTAGCAAAATTTACATATAAATAAATTTAAGTTGGAAATTTTAGTGAAATCTAAATAATTTTATAAACGCATAATGACAAAATTATAATTTTTATGGTCATTAAATCTATACGCCGAAATATTAACTCTTAACCCTTTAGAACGCAACCACATATATTTTCTTAAATACTTGTTATTATGGTAGGTAAAAATAAATGAAAAATTACGTATTTTTTGTTAAAATTTTTAATAGATATGTAGAAAATCATAAAAAGGGAGTGTTACAGATATGTTACATTGTGCTTTACCATTCCCCTAGGATGTATGAAATGCCTTGAAACTTTCCTCAAAAAATTTCTTCTTAATCACTTTATTTTCTTTGTTACCAAATTTTGTGTTTAGTTGTTACGTGTAGGAAATGGAAATAAAGAGATATATTATATTTTTCAAAGGTTACAAAAATGAAAGAGAAGCGAAAAAAGAACTGATATACAATTTATTTTTACCATTTATTATTATTGCATTTTCTACGTTAAAATATCTTTCAAAAATGTCTACATTAATTGCAGGAATTTAATCAACTTTTGTTTTACAGAATTAAAAATATTGACTAAATTAATAACACAAAATATTAAAATTATTTTAATTATATAAATTATCAAAATAAAACACTTTTTTACGGATTTTTTCGCATGTTTTATTTTATTTTATATTTAATCCTGATGTTTCGACTCCTTTACAGGAGAATCAGAATAAAAAAGTGTTTTATTCTGATGTGTAATGTGCGCGGAAGTGTAAGAACTAAATATATAAATTATTTTCACTTTAAATGCGATATGAGTATAACAGTGAACAGTAGTATAAAAATCTGGCAGTTATAATATGCTTAAATACCAAAAAACATAATAATTTGACTACAATGAAAATATAGATCAAACTGTTGTTAATTTAACAGTAAACTTTTTGACAAATAAATCATTGAACACCGGCTGCATGCACGAAAAAGTGTAACGTTCTGCCTGAGCCGAGCGCGTAACAGGCGATAGAGAGGCACGATCGGCCTAAGCGTTCGACTTGTGGCTCGTCTCTCTCTCTTCCACTTCATGAAGTGAAAAGTTAATGAGGTTTCCATTGTTTATTAAAGCAACTTAATGTTAATTTATAATAAAAAAAAAATTGTCAATTAACTCCTTATTTGTATTATACAAAATACATAATGATAATTCTGTGATAAAAATTCAATTCAATTCATAAAAGTATGCAATTTTTCATCAATGTTTTCCTATGACGCTATCACGTAAAATTATCGTTCGTAAACTGACTTTACAGTCAACCAATTTTTTTTAAACCAATTTAGCCCACACATTATTCTAAAATATAGGGTAAAAGCCGGATAGTTGCCTCAGACGGATACATGCCTCAGTTTTGAATACGCTATGTTAGGTATGTTGGTGGCATTAGCGGTAGATTATGATTGGAAGTGTCCTCCCTGCCGACCTAGGTTTCATATAAGTCGTTAAAGTAGGCGCACGTGTTTTGTCCGTGTAAGCAAAAATCTTCCGCGGTGAAACTTTGAAAGGCGTCGAAATTATATTGGTAAGTCATTACTATCAAATATTTTTGTTATTGAGTGTAGTTTCAGTCAACTTCTTGTTGTTTTACATTATACATGCATTAGAGTTTAAATTACACTGTTCATTATGTTATATTGTTAAATAGATTTTATTTATTTCGTAAATAGAAAGGGCAAGTATCCGTATCGCAAAGGATAGTTGCCCCTGTTACTTTTGCGGATAGTTGCTCTTAAGGCAACTATCCGTAACTATATATTCTGTAACAAGCAGATTTTTTTTTCTTTTGGTTCTCTTTTCTACTTATAGTGACTTGTTTTAAATAAAATAAATAGTTAACTGTTTCATGCACTCGTTCTAGGTAAGGCAAGATGCCTCGCAAGTATGTATAAGCGAAAACCTGGCGTGGTGCCACGTCACATTAGAACGAAACAAAAACCAATCAAAAGAAAAAAAGGCAAAAAATCGATCAGAGTCGCTGAAAAGATATTAAAAGTGAATAACGCTAATTCAGAAATATTGCGCAGAATATTTTGATTTACAATTTTAGTAAATCGAAATCAGATTGGATTTAAAGTAAGATGTGTCAAATGTGGGTGCATGAAACTTGTTCTACATTTAAAAACCATTGCATGAGATGTGGAAAGTTAAAAACCCTGACTAATGGTGATAATTAATGCTAATGCCAAAGTTGAAAACCATATTTTCTATCTTTAAGATAAATAATAATATTTCATTATTACCTAATCCAATTCAAAATTTTGAGACCTTTTTTGTAATTTTATAGTTTAAAACTTTAGGACATAGCACTATTTTAGAATGTTAATTAATATTGTGGTAAATACTTAAAAAATAATCTCAGTAAATAATAAAGGCTTACTATAACTTAAATATTTAAAATTACTTGAAACTTATCTTAAAGAAAAATAGAGACCCGTCTATCCTAACACGAGGCAAGTATCCCCCGAAGCATTTTAAAAGTTAGGCTACTATCCGCTGTAGTAGGCAACTATCCCCTTTTTGAGAGGTCAAATCAAACGGGATTTACTCGAAACATATATTAAATATGTTTACAAAAATAGGCTGTTATGAAAGATTTAAGATCTATGTTTTAATACAAACGTCCAATTGTTCTTAATAAACATATATTTTTTAATTATGGAGCTCTTTTTAAAAGTAGGGCAACTATCCGGCTTTTACCCTATATGATTTTTATGTGAAATCAATCATAAATAAAATAAACATTCACATTCAACCACGTGATTATAAATGCACGGGATTGACTGAATCACGAGTGTCGCCGGCTCGTTTACAGTTAATGCAAGTCTAAGTTAATCTACACTAATATTATAAAGAGGAAAGATTTGTATTCTTGTATGTTTGTATTTTTGTATGTTTGCAATGAATAAACTCAAAAACTACTAAGCCGATTTCAAAAATTCTTTCACCATTGGAAAGTTACATTCACGCTGAGTAGGCTATATTGCTAGGCTATATTGAATGCTAGAAAAATTTAAAGAATTTTGTCCACCCGTGCGAAGCCGGGACGGGCCGCTAGTGTACAATATATTGACAAGCAGGTGACGTCACAACATCAAGTAAATTCCAGGCGTCCTAGGCGTCCCTAGCATGTTGCCGCTTTTTTTATTAATTCAAAGTTTGATGATGATTTTTATAAAAAATAGAGAAATTTACAAAAAAATGCATGTGTGTAATTCACACGTGGTAGAAGTGAAACCTTCAAAAATAATACGTACAAAATACTTCGTTTGTTGTGATGCCTTCTCTCAAGCTTTGTACTACGCATGCGCACACAAACATACATAATGCTTCCTATCTCATTTTCTCTTACGTTAAATCTTATGAATTTACGTCTGTCTCTTTTTACTGTCGCTTTTTCGTTTTATCGACTTTCCAATCACAACAAGTTTTCACTTCAAAAATTATATAGCAGATGTATTATGCTATGTCGAAATATTTAAGATATTTTCGGAAAACCTGTCAAATAATTTGTTAGTAAGATATATCACACGCAGCTGTATTTAATTACAATGATACGCAAAATAATTTTCCTCCCAGCTTTCATTCATCTACTAAGGAAAATTAAAATAAATAACGATACAATTAAAAACAGCTAGAATACAAATTACCAGTTTCATAGCTGAAATATCTCCCGACTAATAGAGAATGAAGAGAAGAGAATTTTGAAATACTCCCCAGCGTTTCATAGACAATATTTCAAAATCCACTTTCATAATGATAAGATATCAGAGTCTTGTTTTTAAACCGACCACAGTAGCTTCCAATGGGACCAATTTGTAGGAATTAAGTGTTTCTTGGCGCAATAGGATTTCCCTGTCGCCAATTAGGAGTGAACAATTGTAAAAGCGATTTGATTTTACAAAAAATATATATGGTTTTAAAAGTCTCTGGTTAATGAAAGATTTTTATTAAACTATTCTAGTTTTTTATTAAGACTAATGTTTTAGATAGAACTGATATTTTAAAGAGATATTATCAAAGACGATATTATATTAGACTTGCCTATTATGGAAAATTGTTTTTTATGTAAGAAACTATATTTCAACAGTTTTCCGAAAAGTATAAAAGAAGCGATGACGGCTCCTGAACAGGAGTCGAAACGTCAGGGTTATGTATAAGTTATATGTAAAAAAAATATTTTTTTTAATAATTATTATTCTTTAACTTCTTTTTCGATAAATAGAATAGGATCAAATATCCTCTCGCTATCTGAGCCTGCTGAAGGCTTCGGGTTTGAGTTTTGTCTGACACCTCAAATGTGTTGAATTTAAAGTTATTTATATTCTAGTAAAGGTTGTATCTTTTACACAACATGTTGCTCACATTTTCATTATTATCAACGTATTATTATTTGACAACTGTTTTGATTAAGCAGGACCCTACCTTGAAAGCCAAACGATCCTGGGTTCGAGTTCCGGATGGGGTAGATGTTTGTATGTAGAGCACAAGCATTTGTTCCCAATCATGGTCATCTATTTACTTATTTATGCAATACTAGCTGACCCAGCCACGCGTTGCTGTGGTTCAGTAATTTTAATCAAAAAGTAGCCTAAGTTACTCCTTATTACATCAGCTACCTGCCAATAAAAGTCCCGTCAAAATCGGCCCAGCCATTTCAGAGATTAGCCGGAACAAACAGACAGACAGACAGACAAAAATTGTAAAAAAAAATATTTTGGTGTATATACCGTATATTTATTCAAATGTATGTAGTAAAAAACGGTTATTTCAATATTACAAGCAGACACTCCAATTTTATTTTTATGTATAGATAAATGTCATTTAGTACCCACAGTACAATCTCTAATATGGGTAGTATTTAAACCAGTGACTCTAAATTAAAATTTTAAATGATTAAAATAATTAATTTGGGTTATAGTATTATTAAGTGAGCGACTGATTACGCGTGACGATAAATAAACAGAACAGTAACTTACAAACATTCATACAAGTTACTTGAAATACTAGGCGATGTAGTCGCTAAGCTTATGCTTTATAGCTTCGCTAGCACCACATTTTGGAGCAAAGCGTAAAACCAAAAAAAAAAAATCAATAATATTAAGTAAATTTTAAAATTCCATCAGAAATAAAACTTTAAAAAAGCGTGCGCTTTTTTTCAATGTGAAATCCCATAGAGCCAATGTTTTTTGTTCATAACTTTTTTATTTTTGTGAATTTAAAAATTCGGGCACGTGACAATCTGGTCCTTAATGTGTTGATTCGATTCCACACAAAAATTATTAAAATCAGTTAAGAACTGGGGAGGTTATGGCGTAACAGACATTGCGTCATTGAAGCTGATCCATGGGAGCTACGCTCGCTTCGCTCGCTCCAACAAAATGAGAAGCTTCATTATATGACGCGCTATACCGGGCGTCATCAGATCGAATGAGTCACCGCGTAAACAACAGTTTAACAAACTTGACGAGAATAGATTGCACATTGAATTAAATAGTATCGATTGGAGTATAGCTATGCAGTACAGTAACCCGAACGATATTGTCAAATATATATATGATGAATTTAACTCTGCGTATAGTAAATGTAAATATACTATAGAAAAAAATGTCAATAGAATGAAAAACTAAAGAGAATGTGTATGAAACGTGATGAGCTGTATGAGATTTGGCTAAAAGATGAGCATAACCTGAAAAATAGATTATTATATAATGTTTATAGGAATAAAACAAATAAATATGCTAGTTATTTAAAAAATAAACAAACTTAGACCAAGATAATTCAAAATTTCAATAACACTAAAAAAGTGTGGCAGATAATCAACAGCCTCACGGGTAAGATTACTAATTGCATCGACGAAATACTTTTGAAAAAACTGGTTGGTTGCCTGTAAAGTCGGTATACGGGCGAAAGTTTTACGTGACAACGACTTTGAGTGGTAAAATAATTTTAATGTGAATATTCATTCGTATAGTAGGAAGAAGGATGAAATAATAGTAACAATTTAAAACATTTATTTATACAAAGAATTATATTTAAAACATTAATTTATAGGCACGCGTCCCTTCCACTTTTTATGTCTGTCTCTCTCGCTCTTAGGCGGGCTAACCATGCCCGAGTGGAAGGGACGCGTGCCTCTCACTCGCTCTCATTGTAAGCGCATAACGTGAGCGGAGCGTAACGCAGTTTCTTGAAGTGTCACCCGGCAAACCAATTTATAAGACGTTGTCACGTCAAAATTTTAAACTCAATCCTATCTCATTAGCAAATAGTTTTGCCGCGGAGTTTGAATATAACAATAGAAATATTTGCAACTTTTGCGATAAGCCATTGCTGGACAAAAAAACATATCAGACGATTCCTGATCGATCTATCAGATTGCAACGCGCTTGTGAAAAATCTGTTGCGGATATTATTAAAAGATTAAATGACAAAAAAAGTCCTGGTTACGACGGCATTCGGGCAAAAGACATTAAAATAATTTCTAAACACATGGTACGAGTATTAACGCACCTAATCAATCGATGTATCGAAACTTCGATATACCCTGACCTTCTTAAAATTGGTGTAGTAAGACCTATTTATAAAAAAGGCAAAAAAACGAATATAATAATTATCGACCGATTACAATCCTATCGTGCTTAGACAAAATAATAGAAAGATTTTTAGGAGATCAAATAAATAATTATTTACAGCTAAATAACATTATTAGTAAAAATCAGTACGGATTTCAAAAACACAAAAGTACCTCCCATCTTCTCAGCAAATTTTCTGACGAAGTCAATGAATATCTTGATAAAAAAATGCATGTTTTGGCCCTATTCATTGATTTTAGCAAGGCATTCGAAATGCTTAATTATGATACGCTTTATGATAAACTATCCCAAAATGGAGTGCAGGGTCCACTGCTGAATTTGCTGGTTAATTATCATAATAATAGGTACACGACTGTAAAAGTCAAGGATCAACTTAGAAAAAAAACCTTGACTACCAAAGGTACGGCCCAAGGCTCCATAGTTGGTCCAACCGAGTACCTCCTTTACGTCAATGACATGAGCAACATGATGGAATTGGGATCTGTATACCAATTTGCGGATGACACGTGTCTTTTAGTGGCCTGTAAAAATGTTTTAGAAGCACAAAACTTGCTCCAACAAAATTTTACATATATGTGCATGTGGGCGCATGATCACGGCTTAGTCATAAATGCTCAAAAGACTAAATTAGTACACATACACTCATCACACAACAAATCACCAATCACACCATCTGTAAAAGTCCATGAACATGCTTGCTTGCACTATAGCAACTCAAACCATTTGTGTCAGTGTTCTTCCATTGAAGTAGTTAATAATCATAAGTATATTGGTCTCGTGATTGATAGTCGATTTTGCTGGGGACCCCACATAGATAACGTATGTAATAAACTAAGATCAATCACTAGTAAGCTTTACGTACTGAAACATAAATTACCCTTTAAAACACTAAGATTATTATACCTCTCCCTAGCAGACTCGATTGTTAGTTATGGTCTGGGTACGTATGGTAGAACATTCACGACATACATTGATTCTATATATAGATTGCAATTAAATATGTTAAAAATCATAACGCCTAAACACATTAAACTTAAACTTAAAGATAAAGAGAAAGATTTATTTTATTACCGTCGTGTTATGAGTATATATGATAAAATTAAATATCAATTTCTGAATGAATGTTACAATCCTGATTGTGTAGAAGAAAAAAGTAGGCCTAGTTATCTAAGATCTGTTCCATACCTAAATAAGTACCATCTTCCTAAATGTACCAACCTGTACGGGTCAAGAGTTTCTAGATACTTAATACCATTTTATTTAAATAAATTGCCTTCAGAATTACAAAAAATGTATAATGAAAATGTTAAAATGTTTAAAGTTAAGTTGAAACAGTATTATTTACCAAATAAGCAATTAAAGTATA
Source organism: Calamotropha paludella (assembly GCA_927399485.1). NCBI lineage: Eukaryota > Metazoa > Arthropoda > Insecta > Lepidoptera > Crambidae > Calamotropha > Calamotropha paludella. The sequence continues at coordinate 5,878,580 of OV656830.1, read as the reverse complement.
AATAGCGACTCCCCGTCACCCAGATAAACCCTGTGAGGTTTTCGTGGTGCGGCTTTAAATTATTTACCTAAATGTCATAATATATACAGGGTGTAAATGAAAATAGAACACCTGCTTTAATGGGTTATCATGTATCGCAAATGTAACAGATTTGTTGTATCAGTTTTTCAATTAACTAATAAATAACAGAGTTTTGAAAATAAGAAATAAAAAAGAACGGAGCGAATCGCCTTAAATTTAAACGCGTGGGGTCATCGCTGATTGACCGCGTTCATTGACCGCGTCACACGCGTGGGTATTTAATATTTTTATTTATCAAAGATGCCTAATTTTTTAAAAATAATTTAATAAATTCTCGCTCAGGTGAGTGAGAATGGACCGTGTGTACGAGTACCATCTTTAATCACAGTTCCACAATGTACGATCAATAGCACGTCACAGTGAATGAAAGCAGCTCGATATTAGCGCTTACGCCTACGAAATAAAGCCGGTGCAAAGTCCAAAGTGCTTCCTGCTCTTTGCATGATATGCTTTTGACTGTACTAAAAAAAAATTAAAACCTACCTTTTTAATGTGCCGTTGTTATCACCTCCATTAGAGATCAATATGATTTGCACTTCAATCACCAGACAGCACTAAATACACTTACACTTTAAATTAAATGTTCAAAGTTCCTTTCCTGTACGGACACACACAGTCTTGCACGTGCATAGTCCATGCGGCGCTCGTAATCTTCCACCAATAATGCTTGCACCTTTGTAAAATTAAATGGATGTCGCGGCTGTTCATCCGTCTTTAGGATTTTGTGTACGGTGGCATTGTAGACTTCAAAAAGTCGACCGGCACTTCTTGTACTGTCCTCAGGATGTACATCAAAATGAGCGAGAATTGAATCCCTAACGTCCACGTCACCTATAGCACCGGAATCCACGTTGCGATTGGAAAAACTGCCACGATCTCTTAAACGCTGAACTACGTTCACAATATTCTACCATGGGAGGGCACATAGTTATTATTGCGGTGTCCGAAATAGTCCAGATACAAACGCAATGCTTCACCAGAGTTCCCAACGCCCATTCCATAAGCCAAAACCATATCCGTGTATTGGATATTACTGTACTGATAAAATTAGGCATAATTATCCGTAAATAAACACCACACTAATCACAAAATAGGTAGTACTTATCCAGAAAAGTACACACGAAAAAACTAGCACATACGACACAATAAGCAAATCACGTCCGCGAATTGTGGTTAGTTTCCGTCAGTGTTACCAACTCTTGAAAATATTTAGCCTAAATTAAATTCAAATAACCCCTAAATTTGCCCTAATTACTTGGAAATCCCCCTAAAAATAAATTGTATGATATAATTTTGTTAATTTTTCATTTATAAAAATAAATTACATTTATTACGTCAAATATTATTTAATTTTCTTCTGGCGAAACAGATTTTATAAAGTCATACATGTTGACTTTGAATAAGCTTAATATTTTAGGAGATGGGTTGAATATTGTACAAGATCATTCATCCACCATTTCGATTGAAAATTCCAAGTACTGTACTTGGATTTTAAGTACACTAGATTTCACTAAGTCCGAGGTCGCTAGGTAAAAAATTAATTTGATTAGCTAGTTAAGGCTGTCCCAGGGCCTATACTTTAAATCTTTAATTTTCTCGATAAATAAAATATTAAAAAATATGAAGGTTCACAAAAACCATAATAATAATCCTAAACATATAACACCCCCAAAAATCCCATCTCACTTATTTACACCCTAAATTTAGGGGGAAAACTTCTAAGTTGGGAACCCTGGTTTCTGTACACACACTAGCGTGAAATTTTAAACAAAGGTAGGGACTTTACCTACCTAAAGGTACCTACATTGGAAAAATATTTAATAAAAGAAAATTAATAACGTTTATTACAAACATTAACAATAAATTACTTGTTCCATCAATGTTATAATAATGCAATATTGTTATTTGTAGAATGTAATACATGTTTTTATATTATTTTCTGAGAAAATAAATTTCAAAACAAAAATTAAAAGTATGACCCTTAGGTACCATCAACTTACATCTGTTCTGCTATACTCTCGTATAGCAGAACATATTTTAGTAGTGGTTAATTTCAACAAAAAATCCAGATATTTTCAGAAAAAGGATCTTGTTATCATAAGGGTCCGTTTGTTTTTACTTTTGATGTACGGAATTCTAATAAAAAGTAAAAACTCTTTAATTTCAGGCTCACTTCAACGCGAACTAATACCAGAAACGTTAAATAAATTGATTGAGTCGATTTATTCATAATAAGGACATACCTAGGCACCCAAGTAGCAAAATCAAAACTATTAATAGTAGTTACAAACAACGTCAAATGATATTATTTCTAATATCCGAATCCAAAAAAACACAAAATTATGTTAAAAACGCGCCTAGGTACCTATCTACTATCAATAAAATATTTTTCCGATGATAAAAAAAATGTATCCACAGCCTAATTTTAACGACCACTGCAAGCTCGCCTTTCGGCAAGATAAAAGGTACCTACGAGAGCCTTACACGTGCCACTCATTTCGCGGGCTGAACTTAGGAATTAATTTCAAAAGTATGATGTTTTAATTGGGGTAGATTGTTTAAATGTTTTTGTTTATTGCGTTGCTACTGTTTTTGAATATATCATGTTACGTTTAATGTATTGTAAAGATTTGTGGTTTAGAGTATTTTCTGTTGTTATTAGAAACTTATCTAGGAAATCTACTTTTTAAAAACGATAAAGATGAAGATGTGTACATGCTGGTCGTTATGGTAAATTGAATACCATCACGTGTATGAACAAAACAGTCAATAAAATGGTCATAAGGATTTTAATGACATTTCAAAAGTAGGTATTTAATAATATTCCAGTTAAGTTCGGCCCTGGATGGAGCTCGGCCCTGTGTAGAGTTGGGAAAAATTACTCGTAAAATGTGAATCAAATCACTAATTCAGACATTGGTATCAGAATCGACTTTTTGATTCGTATGAATATTAGAGCTGTTGCAAATCGTATGTATTCGATACTGAGTAACGGGTGGGCCATTTAGTACCGAGTAACGAAACGTTATACACAAATGCATTTCGTTACTCGCATTTTTCGTAGTATGGGTACCTACACTATTTCAGTTTACGCAAGTACCGTTGATGCGTGTATTTGTACGTTTGATGATCGTATATTTTACGCATGCGCGCGCTTATGCAGTGAATTTATAAACGTACGTTACAAAGAACGATGATTGTTTGTTAAGTAAAGTATAATTTGGAAATTCGTCGTCCAAGTTTTTTACTGTTTATAAAATTGTATTGCGTATGTAGACAAAGTTTGAGATTGTAACAGAAACAAGGTAAGGAAGAATTTTTTACAAATAAGAAATATGTATGTTTTTGTTTTTTATTATCGCGTATTTTCACGGTTTTTTGTTGTTATCTTAAAAGAGATGTGTCTAAATGAGTCTAATGATATTAAATTGTTTCTTCGATAACAAAAGCTGTTAATTATCAAAAGTCTGGTTCAAAATACAGAAAAGTGAAAAAAAATTACCTGACAGCTTGGTATGTAACGTATAAGTATGTTTTCTATAAATCACGAATGTTGCGACGCCGCGACGTCATACTGCACTCGTATGCAATACGATTCGATTCGTTGCTCTAACTTACACATAACATAGCATGTTATAAGGTAACTGAAGTAACGATACGATAGTAATAATTGTTATAGTAACGAATACATACGGGTACACTTTTTTTCGTTACTTTTACAGCTCTAATGAATATCATTGTTGTCAGATCGATTTCGATTTAAGATCAAAATGTGATTCTGACCTTAGTATCTTTCGGCCTGACTAAAATTATTAACTCTGCGGACTTGATAAAATTTGAAGGAGTCGATTAGAGAGTCAAGTGACGGGTAAAGTCACTATGCATTTAACCGTCACTAGTTCTTTTAGGTCAGCGATTGTGTGAGTGACACACACACTGAACATATTGAGGTAGGTAAGTATAGGGTCAAGCTGAGGGGTCAAGCACCAGCTGATTTAAGGCGCAGTTTAATTCGGTTTGTCAATAACAAGGAATCGTTTTGGACGTCTATTTTCATAATTATACGAGCAATTAAAAAAATACCAATTACTGATTGTTAAATATCATTGATACTATAGGATTTTAATAATTTTATTTTAATTACTGCAACTTAATTATGAAACTTTGAACTGCAATAACTCCGAAACGGAGAGTGATATCGCGAAAATTCTTTTTGTGTTTGAACACTGGAAGCCCATGGTTTTCACCATTTTAACAGGTGTTCTATTTTCATTGACTGGCGGTATATTGAATAAATGATTAATAATAATAATAATAATTTGGGGGACCTAATATTTGTTTGACTATCAACGTTACGTCCGCCATTTTTTTCAATATATAGTAAATTATTTATTTATAGTGAGCGATATTCTATCTTAAATGAAGTGTTTCGAATAGCAAAACCACTTTGAAAAATACTACAATGACCCGATGAGACTTTGTCTCAATTTTTTCAAAATTTTCTTGTGAACAAAATAAACCTAATCTAACCTAACCTATTCTGTATTTCTAATCGCTCGCGTAGTAATTAAGTCGCACGTTTATAATTTAATAACCAAAACGGGTTATTCGCAACCCACTTTTTGTAATTTCGTTCTGATTTTTTTTTATTAATTAACATTCGTGGTCAGCTTAGTAAATTTATCGCTTAATCAAATTCATGTCGCTCAAGTTCTTCAAATAGAATCTCATCATCAGTCGCTAATTTTTTTTTTATTATTGCCTATTTAATATTCATATTTTTTCTATACAATGTGTCGCGTCACCAGTTTTTGAGCCTTCAATGGTGTGAAATATGGTATTTTTTATCGACAAATTGCCCCTCAAATTTGGTTTTACTCAAAAAGCCAATAATTAAAAAATACACAAAAAATTTGCTTTTCTTTAATTTTTTTTTTCTATTTTTTATTCCATGACAATTGAAACATGATAGCTGTGTAACTGTTACATGTTTAGCTATCAAACGACACCTTTTTAATGTTGATAGGATATTTACATGAGTAGTGGTGGTCGAATTAGTGTAAGAGCCCAGGTCTTGGTTACCAAGAAAATAAAAAGGGCGGCCTTCAGAGAAAAACATAATTTGAGGAGCAATTTGTCGATAAAAAATGCTATATTTTACATTAAAGGCTCCGACACTGGTAATGGTACGGGACACATTGTATATTGATAATGTAATGGCTTTTTCACAGCAGATTAATAATTTTCTAGAACTTACATTTTTAGAGCTGCGAATATTGCCAGTTAGTTCAGGGACGAACATTGATAAGATTAGTAAGTGTAGGATATGCGTATTTTCAGTGAGGTGGAATTAAACGGATATTGTTTCACTAGATGTGACACTGTCATGGGCTCTATTTTTGAAATGTCTACCTATTTATAAAATACATAATTTTAGAATGCATACTAATCATTTGGCATAATTTGTAATAGCTTGCTGGCTGGTAATGAATAAAAAAATACCTAACCTAACCTAACCTGCAATGTATGTCAATTTATGCCTTTTAATTAGTATTCCAAGTGACTTTCTGCGCAACAAGCATCTGCTAGATAAAGGGTACCCATTTTTAATCAAATGAGGTAATTTAAGAGCCATCTCTTTCTCGTGATATGGGAAATAAAAAAGACGACATGCGAATTGGACATGTGAGCAGAACACTAATCTTTGAAAAATACGGCACCTGGTAGTAATACATACAATACATTTTTATATACAGGGCCATTTTATAAACACCATCCAAATTTATATGTTATATTCTTTGAAGAAAGTAACGAAACAAGATTTTTTTCTTTTAATATCACTCAGTACTAAAATATTAAGTTAAGCCTACACAAAGTTATCCGAGGAAAACTACCGATTGCTGTCACAGTCACGCTACGCACGGTGTTGTAGCAGATGATTACACGACCCCCGCCCCGCCCTCTCGTATTTCATTGATACATTACAATGATTTTCATAAGTTGCAAATTTAAACGAAAAAAAAATAGGAACGTCAAATTGAAGAAGAGATAAGTTGATTTCTTCTTTGATTATAACAATATTAATCGATAACACTTTTAATAAATAAAAAATGAACATAAAAGTAAGCCACACCTTATGCACTTACGTCGCATTTTTTTAAATTTAATAAACTTATGTACAATAATTGGTTGGAGTAAAGCAAAGGATGTTTCTTAACCACAGAATCTAAAAAAACACAGGGATCGCAAAGGCAATTCGAAAATCGCAAAAAAAAATGCAATGCCAAAACCTTAGTACCTACCTACCTAAGTTATTTTTGTCTATTTTACACGATAGGATAAAGAAATGTATAATTAATAGTTCTAAAAATATTTTTGTGAAAAATTTCACAAGTCTTAGCCGCCCTGCACACATTTTGCTTTACTCCAACAATATAATTAATTAAAAATCCAAACAAAATACACTTACATGAAGTTTGAAAACAATCACTTTACCTTAAAGTGTAGGTAATTTCTCTCTAAACAGTCTTGCACGTTTATGAACATTGTCTTTAATTGTATTACTTGTTTTTTCACTTTGTCACTTCGTTAAATGCACGGATTATATTTATATTTAAGTTCTCGAGGCTTTGGGCCTTCTTCACATAAACCCGTCGTTCAATTTCGCCCTCGATTTCAATTGCAAGTGTGAACACATTCCGTTAGGTAGATAATTATGCGACGTAAATGCGTGAACGCAACATTGTACATCGCGGAAAGTCCGCGGGTGACTGATTTCATTGCGCCGATGTCGTTACAACTTGCGCGCGCAGCTCGGTGGGGCGCTTCAGGCGGTCGGTCGTTCAACTGTAAGTACCTATTTTGCCGGTAACCAGCTGTTGTAATAATTCGCTCGGACAAAAATTTTTTTTGCGGAAATTTTACCTCCCAATTTTTTTTCATAAATGAAGTGTTTGAATGATATCTTATGCCTAGAAAAAATTTGGATGGTGTTTATATAATAACCCTGTATACAATTGCCGGTTTCTTTTCGTACTATTTTTTTTAATTATTAACAAAGAACATTACAAGAATCATCATCATCATATCAGCCGTACGACGCCCACTGCTGGACATAGGCCTCCTCCAAGGATCTCCACAATGATCGGTCCTGTGCTGCCCGCATCCAGCGTTTTCCCGCGACCTTAACCAGATCGTCGGTCCACCTCGTAGCGAGCCTACCCACTGAGCGTCATCCGGCACGCGGTCGCCATTCGAGAACCTTTCCGACCCAACGGCCATCAGTTCTCCTTGCTTACAAGAATACGGAACATTAATTCCGTTAACCCCTCGCAGTAAGTTATTTTCTTGTTTTGCGAGTTGATTCACGTCCGTACTACATAGAAAAGGATCGAACACGGTCCATTTGGGTTAAAGCTGTTTATCTCAAACGATGGGTGACAGTCGCCTTTCACTATAGGTCTTTAATTTCTAATACTCTTTTATGCATATATCTTCGTAAGGCAAGAGTAACTCTATTTTTGTGTAATTAATCGGGAAACCAGATCACATTTTTGGGGTATTTCTTTAAATAAAAAGCAGATATTTCATATAAAAAAAATCTTTAAAAACATCCTAGCCAAACGCCTGAAAACGAATTCACCAAGTGATTTCGAATAAGTTAAGCCTAAACACCGCCCGCTCCACATTTTTTGTCATATTACATCAAAGTACTTGAACATATTTCTTTGAAATTTTGATCATTCCGGGAAAAGAATTTTCCATCATAATTCTGTGATAAAATTTATTTTCTTCTTTTTAGTCCGCTTACAAGAACGTGTTTTTTATTGACGTGACAACGTCTTATAAATTGGTTTGCCGGGTGACACTTCAAGAAACTGCGTTACGCTCCGCTCACGTTATGCGCTTACAATGAGAGCGAGTGAGAGGCACGCGTCCCTTCCACTCGGGCATGGTTAGCCCGCCTAAGAGCGAGAGAGACAGACATAAAAAGTGGAAGGGACGCGTGCCTATAAATTAATGTTTTAAATATAATTCTTTGTATAAATAAATGTTTTAAATTGTTACTATTATTTCATCCTTCTTCCTACTATACGAATGAATATTCACATTAAAATTATTTTACCACTCAAAGTCGTTGTCACGTAAAACTTTCGCCCGTATACCGACTTTACAGGCAACCAACCAGTTTTTTTTATTCTCTATTTATTTTATTCTTTTTAGTCTTAGTGTAAAATGATAACAGCAAATTGATAAAATTTCATTCCTTTATTGAATTTTTCAAAATTTCAAAATGATTATTTTTAATCTTTTTCTTATGTTATTTTTAACGGTCTATTAAAATTTAAGATTTCCGAGAGGATGTAATTTTTTTACCGTAAATCCCAGGATTAATCCGAGGATTTATTGAATTCCTTCAAGGATTATATAGGTGTTTTAATTACTTATTGTAGCTTATCTAACTCTTAAGTTTATGTTGGTGATGACTGAATCATGAACTGTCACCCATGATCTACGTGTGGTAAAATTTTTAGACCTTAGGAGCATCAGAAGTGGTCTAATTTTGAGTTATAAGATTTGAAAATTTTGCGGACAGACACGAACGAAAGCAAGTTAACAAAAACGTGGTAAAAAAATAGCTTGATTTTGATTTCATTTGATTTTTAAATGTACAGTTTTTCTAATTATTTCCTTTTGTTATATGTTCTTGGTAAGGACCATTAAAAGCACGATTTTTAAATGCATACTAATCACAAATGTGTATAAATTTATGCCTTTTGATTAGTATACTAAGTGACTTTATGACAACTTAAATTATGCATTCTGCCAGGTTTCCCATAAAACATAAAAATGCATAAGTAAGAATCATTTAGTTTATACGAACATTTTAAAAAGGTTACTAGGAAATACTAAACATTTTAAGTAAATTCAATTGAAAAGGCAAGTTAAAGTCTGATGTGTAAGATATTTATTTTATTTTAGTAAAAATAGCTCTAAATACTCACTTCTGATGAATGCCACTTCTAGTTAAGCTTTAAGTTGGTTGGCATTGTATTATTGTAAAATAATACAGTTACGTCGAAGCTGCAGTTTAATAAGGGCGTCACGTGCATCGACAATTTTAAAGGTGTTTACGAAGTCAATCTTCGTAGTTTTAAAAAAAAAAAGGTTGAATACATTTCGTAGGTTCGTTCGTATAATTATCTCGGTTGCAATCTCGGTAAGTAAGTAAGTCAAGTGAAAAATTTATTTTGGACTAAGATTGCATTAGATTAAAATATGCTTTATGATGTACAATAAAGAATATTCTTATCTATTCACATCACACACGACAAAATTTTCATCTTTTCCTATAATAACATTTGATGAAAGATTTTGTCGAGGATTATAAATATTTATATAATATTTACGAGTATATATTACATGTCGGTGAGAAGGGCAGTATCGCTACAGTTGCACCAAATCGTCGATAAAATAATGTATGTAAATTAGTTGTTGATTCTGGGGCGATTAGACAAAATCTTCACAAAAAAATTAAGTAAAATAATATATTTTTTTGCTTCTGTTGATCTTCATAAACTTGTTGCTGACGGTAGCGATGCTGCCTTTCGCACCGACGATGTTTGTGTAATGAATACGACCATTGGTACCTGAGTCATGGGTATTTATATCTTAATATATATAAATTACGTGTCACGTTGTTTGTCCGCGATGGACTCCTAAACAACTTAACCGATTATGATCAAACTTCGTAACTAACTGTTATTTGATCTAACTTAAAAGATGGGATAGGTTTTATTTTAATTTATAACATAGCAACGCTTGGCTGGGTCAGCTAGTATCTATATATGTAAAAAATCCCTGTCAGTGTTTGACCACGATGAACTTCGAAATGAATGATGATGATTGATGTTTTTTTTTTCAATTTGCTGGATTAGTTCCGACTTAGACCATAGGATAGGTTTCATTTCAATTTGTAACACAGCAACGCGTGACTGGGTCAGCTTGTATTTATATAAATATTAAATATCTATGTATTATATATACTAGATGTCGTAGCGCGTAGAAACACGCTATCGTATTGTTTTTGCGGGAGTACGTAAGGGCAAGTTCAGTTTTGCAATGTTAGGATAGCGATACAATATGGTAACACACACACACACACAAAGTATTGTCATAACATAATTAGGATATATTTACTATCCGTTATCCTAGTATCCATAACAACAAGTCTTATGGTGCTTACTTTAAGCTAGGCTAATTGGTGTAAATGTTGGAATATTTTTATTATTACCGGGATTTGGGGGCTACATACTGAACCTGCAAACTATTCCAGGTGTTTAAATTGTTCCATATTAATGTTCCAGGTATGCGCAACCTTGGGTACCACGGGATCGGTGGCATTCGACAACTTGAGAGAAGTTGGTGAGGTATGCGCTCGGCACGCTGCATGGCTGCACGTGGATGCTGCATATGCTGGAAGCGCTTTTCTGTGCCCTGAATACAGGTGGGTTACACTTCATCAGGTAATCTATGGTAAAATTGTAATTATTGTTACAAGTATCAAACAATCTGTAGAGAAGAAATTTCCAGTAAAATAGCTAAAATATAAAATCTAGAAGTAAATGCTCTAGCAGTTTGAGGACCGTTTGGTGCAATGGTAGCAATCCTGCTTTTCGCACCGACGGTCCTTGGTTTTCGCATCCCTGAAGGAAAGATGTTTTTATTACGAATACGAGCATTTGCACCTGAGTCATGGTGTTTTTTATATATTACCCTAGTATCCATAACATAAACCTAACAGTGCTTACTTTGGGCTAGACTAATTGGTGTGAAAGTAAGAAATATTTATTTATTATTATTTATGAATGCACGCTTAGGTTACTTAGAATACTGTTTTGAGGGGTTTTCATTGATTTGTTTTTCTTCTTCGTTAGTGTTTTTCTTCAGTTGTTGTATTGTTTAATGTTTAATTGTCTTATTTAATTGTAATTAAATTTTAAAAGTGCTATGCACAATTGTAATTGGGCGCAGACACGCTCGATGTTAATCGTAAGTGTTTTTATTGTGCATTGTCTCTGTTGTCTGTTATTGTGTCTCTATGAGAATAAAATATATATATAATAATAAGTCTACCTGTGTTTGTAAATCTACATGCAATAATGAAACTAATATTTCATATTTTTATTGCCCCCAGACATTGGCTGGATGGAGTAGAGTTGGCAGATTCTTTTGCTTTCAACCCTTCAAAGTGGCTCATGGTCAATTTTGACTGTACAGCTATGTGGTAAGTTTATATATAGCCTTGATAAAATGTGGGATATGATGTCTAATTTTTAGAGCTAAGAAGATTATATTAAATCTGCTATTTGAATGTTTATTAATTATAATGAATTCAATTATATATGATGGAAGTTTTAATTTTAAATTTACATTATTTAAATGTTATTTTATTTGTAATTTCGTATAATTTTTTGACTATGAGTGTACTTTCTAACTTGATTGTTTTCTCGTTTACTGTAGGCTAAATTGGTACATATATAATATTTATTGCGACATTGATTATTCAAGTGGGTCTCAGAAAATAATTCAAAGTATCTTGCTTTCGTAAGTAATACGAAATGCTGTTTTGTTGTCATAAACTACAGCCATAGTGAAAACAATCAATTAATGCAATTGCTTCATTGCGTACATTATTATTATTAAAATTATAAATAATATCTTTACAGGGTCAAAGATAGTACAGCACTCCACAGAACGTTCAACGTCAACCCGATTTACTTAAGACACGAAAATTCAGGTATTTTTTTATTTAAGAATTTTTATAATTACTAGCTAACCCGGCCACGCGTTGCTGGTATAACCCGGCCACGCGTTGCTGGTATAATCCGGCCACGCAGTGCTGGTATAACCCGGCCACGTGTTGCTGGTATGGTAACAAACACACAAAGTATTGTCATAATATAATGTATAACAGTCACTCTGTATAGTTTCACTGATAGTCATTGGCCTATCATTAACACAAACAATAATAGGACCAATTTTTTAAGTATATATGTACTAATTTATGCTCACTAAATTTAGTTTATAAATAAAATAAAAACTGCTGAGTTTTGAAATAAATGAAAAAATGAATTTATTTCACCTGCTTTCTCGTCGTCATACGGAAGTGAAACTTTTTTGTCGCATCATATCTTTTATTAATCCTGACAATACAGTGTATTAAAAACGTAACGTAAAAACGTAACGTAAAGTTCCATTAGAGAGTCAGGGGTGACACTCTGTATTATTGTCAAAATTTTAAAAGTTTTTATTTCTTTAAACATTTATTTGGGATCTGTAATTATCAAATAATTATATGAGTCATCTATGTTACATACGAAATTATGTAACACAATAATTATGTAACTAAAAATACACCATCATTTTAAGGAGTTTTATTCTTCATGCTTTATTATTAAATTTTATCTACACTTATATTATAAATAGGAAAGATTTGTATTTTTGTATGTTTGCAATGAATAAACTCAAAAACGAATAAGCCGATTTCGAAAATTCTTTCACCATTGGAAAGCTACATTCACGCTGAGTAACATAGGCTATATTTTATGCTAGAAAAAATTTAAAGAATTTCGTCCACCCGTGCGAAACCGGGACAGGCCGCTAGTAGTGTATAAATGTCTTAATTTAATGAATAGCAACAAAGATAAAACGTGACCACAATTTCAACAGCATTGCGATGTACGCTTAGGGGTTTTGTCGAAGCGTGCATCTGTGTGAGTGCGTTCATTTAGATCAATTGTACGTATTTGCTTTCCTGCTAAAGCTATTTTTTTTTTTTTTTTTTTTTTTTTTTATAGAAAATAGGCATGCGCTTGACCACTATCTCGCCTGATGGTAAGCGTCGATGCGATCTAGGATGTGACGCGCCTGCCTAGAAGATACCTATTTACTCGTGACTTGAAGACCCCCAAATTGTATTTGTCAGGAAACACAGACTCAGGCAAAGAGTTCCACTCCTTAGCGGTACGCATCATAAAATTGAAACCAAAACGCTTAGTGCGACTCCTTGGTGTATCCACCATATAACGGTGTCGCCAATTTGTTAGTCTGGTTGTCCGATGAAAAAATGGGGATGGCGGAACAAGGTTGTGCAATTCAGCTGCACACTCTCCGAAATGTATCCTATAAAATACTGATAGGCTTGCAACTTTCCGCCTATGCTCAAGGTTTTTGAGCTTTTTACAGAAAAGATCTTCATTGCCGATGAGCCTCTTGGCCCTCCTCTCGATGGACTCAAGCGTCTGGAGCTGGTATCGGGCGGAACCGTCCCAAAGATGAGAACAATACTCCATACACGATCGAACTTGTGCTTGGTAAAGGGTGAGCAACTGTTCCGGTGTGAAGTATTTTCTCACCTTCGCCAGAATGCCAAGTTTTTTTGAAGCCACTTGAGCCTTGCTCTCAATGAAAGAGCCAAAATTGAGCGTCGGTGACAAAGACATACCGAGAAGCTCAAGATGGTCAGTGATCGGCAAGGATACACCTCGGAAAGTAGGAGTCAAGTTGAAAGGACTCCTTTTAGCGGAGAAAAGACACGCCTGGGTCTTTGACGGATTGAACCCCACTAGATTGGCATCGCCCCATTCAGAGACAGCCTGCAGAGATAGGTTCATACGGCTAACCATCGCCTCTCTATGACACTGGATCTGTTCAGCACTGGCTCGTGCATCAGATATATAGGTCTCTACAACAGTGCTGTCATCTGCGTACCCCAAAAAACCGGGCAAAAGCAGGTCATTTATATGCAGCAGAAAAAGAGTTGCAGAGAGAACGGAACCCTGAGGGACGCCGGCATTGATAGCCAAATGGTCAGACGAGCTACCGTCAATGACAACTCGTATTGACCGATCCCTCAGGAAGTCCGATATCCAGACACACAAACCAGTGGGAAGACCATATGACGGAAGCTTGCTAATAAGGCCCTCATGCCACACCCTATCAAAAGCCTTCGAGATATCAAGAGAGACGGCAAGCGCCTCACCATGCCTCTCGATGGCTTCGCTCCATTTGTAAGTGGCGTATGCTAGAAGATCTCCGGCAGACCGGTTCCTGCGAAACCCATATTGCCGGTCACTAAGGAGGTCATTTTCTTCTAGATACGACAGGAGCCTGTGGTTCAGTACACGTTCCATTATCTTGCAGAGAATGGACGTGACCGAGATGGGCCTATAATTGATAGGATCAGCACGACTGCCCTTTTTAGGCACAGGTTGCACGTTGGCCAGCTTCCAGGACTTTGGCACTTGTCCTTTAGCCAAAGATAAACGATATAGGCGTGTCAATACCGGAGCTAACTCAGGAGCGCAAGTCCTTAGTACTATGGCTGGTATACCATCCGGACCACTGGCTTTATTCAAGTCCAGTTCCCGCAATGCCTTTCTGACTTCGGTTTGTCTTATACGAATTTCAGACATAAAAGTCCCACAACTTGACAAACCGGAAGGTACAGCATTGCCAGGATCCAAACGCGAACTTTCGGCAAATAATTCGGCAAATAAATCGGCCTTTTCCTTGGCCGTGTGTGCCAATGATCCGTCAGGTTTCAGCAAGGGAGGCACTGAAGTACGGCAGAAGTTGCCCTCGATCGACTTAGCCAGGGACCAAAACGCTTTACTACCCGAGGGGTAAGAGGCAAGCTTCTTCCCAATGCGGCCTATGTGATCGAAGCGAGCTGTCTTTACAACCTTCTTGCAGGACTTGGCGGCTTTATTAAAGGCTTTCTTCTTTTCGCGCGTATTACTAGCTTTGCGGGATCGAGCTTCAACCCAGGCCAAATATGCTTTGTATTTTGATGCCACCGCATCACGACATTTGGCATTATACCACGGGCGAGCTTTGCCGGCCAGTGATATGTCAGAGAAGGGAATAAAATACTCCATACCCTGACGAAGCACATTGGTCACAGCATCCGCGCAAACTGAGGGGTCGCTAGAAGAAAAGCAAACCTGCCGCCAAGGATAAGATGCAAAAAAACAACGCATCTCATCCCAATCTGCTGATTTAAAACGCCAAATCCGCCGGGAGCCTTTTGGGCTTGGGTCGGGCGGAGAATACATCGACATAGATTCCACCACACAATGGTCAGAACTGCCAAGGGGTGGTGTTACCGACACCGAGTAACTGTCGGGATTTGTCGTCAGCAGAAGGTCCAAGCAATTGGCTGTTTGTCCGTCAGAGTCTGGCACTCTAGTGGCTTCCTGGACCAGTTGGGTGAGATCAAGTGTCAAGGCTAGCTTTCGCGCTTCTCGACCAGCGTGGTCGGTTTTCTCGAAAGGGAACAGCCAGTCCTCGTGGTGTGCGTTGAAATCACCAAGAACCACCAGTTGAGCGGACGGGTATCGCTGTAGGGCCATGTCTGCCTTCTCAATGAGTTGGTCGATAAGCCTGGTAGTCTCCGCGTCTCCACTATGCGAACGGTAGACACAAGCATAGATGATTTTCTCTAAACCTGTATCCACCAGAACCCAAATGATAGAAAGGGTGGGGTCTTCAAGATCACGGAGACGCAAATAACAGATGTCATCGCGTGCATACATGCAAACACCCGCATGAGCCCTAAAACAATGTTCAAGGACATAACCCGGGTAAGCCAGGTACGCTGCGTCAGTTGGACGTTTTATTTGCGTCTCCGTGAGAAAGAACAGAAACCACACGTTTTCTAGTCTCAAGATGGTGATGGACGGGGTCGAGATTAGAGTGCAAGCCTCTTATATTAGAGACGTGCACTAGGAAGGAGAGGACGTGCGACCGCTGTTTAACCTTTTTCCTGTTGCTTACTTTCATTTTGTCGTGAGGGAAGGTAATGTAACGAAGGACGGAAGTAGAACGAGATGCTGATTGCGAACCAAATGAGAAGAGTCAGGGCCTCACACCTCGGGATAGCCAAACCGGAGACCGCGGGGACGCCCGAGCCCCCCCAGGGGTGTCCATCGGGTCCTCTCGTCCGGGCGCCAACCGGCACGATGGCGCACCCCCAGGATTTTTCGCGAGATGGCGGGGCAGCCTTTTGTGAGTGGCTAGCTCACTACTCGGGCCCCCAACTATCTGCGGTCGGCCAGCGGAAGAACCGTGCCTCGGATCCCGCTGCTCTCCGAATCTGAATAACCGATGCATTGCCCTGATACATCTCAATAAATCGTCCATTGCAACCAGCACAACTGTACTGACCCGTCCTCCAATATGGCTTCACCAGACTTCAGCACTGGAACACGATCGGTTGGGACCGCTTGGCAGTGCTGTCTTTGTCTGGTGGGTGGTAACACGCCGCGGCCGAAGCCTACCACCTGAAAGGGGTTTACTCCTTTAGCACCACCCAGGGGCCACGTGTGGGACATCGAGGGTTAAATCCCACGGACGCGAGTAAACTTGGACCCCCCTATTATATTTACTGTGCTGACGTTTCGAGTCCTTTTTCGGAGCCGTCTTCAAGTAATACAGAAGAATAGTCATGAAAAACGAGTTCCATTTGATTTATTTACCTATATATCAATATGTATTTACAGTATTTTATACATACATATATACTTAAACTATAAAATTGTGATAATTTCGATATATGGGTCGTTCTACTTTTCTACCGACAATGGTCTGTCCTTCGTCTTATTATGGCATCTCGTTGGAGTATTAATATTTACGGTTTTTTAATTCGGTTCGAATAAACGTCCATATTTTTCTTATCTATTAATATTATGTATTTTTCATTTTCTCCAACCAACATATTTTTTCGTTTGTTTTCCGTAGAATGCCGTGACAGAGTGGTAAATACGAAATGTGGTCTCCACAGAAAAAGGCCACTTTGTTACCTTTTTAACCGGCCACCAACATTAAACAAGAATTAATATTTGCCGCAAAGGAAACTTTAATCAGTCCTAACGACAACACAGATGTAATTTCTTTTAAATTCCACACAGAAACCACAATTATGGATAGTTCAAAAACCAATAAAACAGAAATCGTCGTTTCACTGTCGGTAGAAAAGAAGAACGACCCATTTTCTATCTTTATATATATAATTCTTCTGTGAGTGTGTATGTCACTGAAATCCTCCTAAACGCCTGGACCGATTTGAATGATTTTTTTTGTGTGTGTTCAAGGGGATCTGAGAATGGTTTAGATTCACAAATCAGCCCGGCAGATGGCGCTGCAGACGGTATCTAGGTTAAATACCGTTTTTTTTTTTTTTTTTTTATCTATACTGCAAAAATAACAGGCAGGACAACGTCTGTCGGGTCCACTAGTTATACTATATTACGACCGTTGGGTGCAACGGTAGCGATCCTGCATTTCGCACTGACGGTCCTGGGTTCGAATCCCGGTAGGGGCAGATATTTGTATGATGAATACGAGCTTTTGTACCTGAGTCATGTTTATATATATATATATATATTTCTATGAATATTACATGTCTATGTATCATATATGTATGTCTATCCGTTACTACAAGCCCGTCCATAATACAAGCCTTACAGTGCTTACTTTAGGCTAATTGGTGTGAATGAGAGAAATATTTATTTTTATATTTATTCTGAGTTACTATTAATATTAATTTGTTACAGGAAAAGCGATCGATTATATGGTAAGTAAAAATATGATAATTGTTAATTAAAGTAGAAATAAGCAAAAAAAGATTATTAACTAATTTCAACTTAATATCCAAGACGTAATACTCCACGATTATACCAGGACTGAAATCCACGTGTACTTTTTATCAATAGAAGAAAAATAGGTTATGTAGTTGTTTAAGATCAAATAGATTAGTTTCATAGATGTTGATACTGAATCATTCTTATAGTACAGTTAATAAGATTCAAACTTTCAATTTTCATACTTTCTTCATTAAGTTAGTAAAATAAAAATATGTAACTGACTTCCGCAAAACACAAGCAGTGTGCACCGCCCGCCCGCCCACAAATAAATGTAGAAACTGCAGACACCTGCACCTTCACCAACTACTCTACACGTGTTTCGCCCCCACACGGAGCATCATCAGGAGCTGTTAGACCGTGCAATAACGAGCACTTAGTGCTCGTGAAGATGCCAGTGTCTGCGGTTTCTGCATTTATTTGCGGGCGGTCGGGCGGTGCACACTGCTTGAGTTTTGCGGAAGTCAGCTACGTATTTTTATTTTACTAATGGATATGGAATTCCGCCAAGTGACGCCTGATTCTATCAAATATTTCTTCATTAAGGGTGTCTTTATCAGCAGAAATATTTTATCAGCAGGTAATCTTACCTGTAATGGATTTATAAGAGTTCTTTTTCAACTCAGTACGTACTGAAAAATGTTAGCATTTTATTGAACCTTGATGACCTTTCCTTTTTTAAATTCTCTTTGATATCCAGCTTGGAAGCGAACATGCGAATATCAAACGCAACGGAGATAAAATAAATCAAATAAAAACAACGATATCTTCAAAGACAAATGGTGTATTGAGCAACGGAAATTTAACCAACGGGATATTGAGCAACGGAAAATTTAACGAAGACGAAGACTCCTCTGAAGATCTTTATGACGATGAAACCAACCTTCATGGTTATAATAAAATGAGTGCAGGGTGCGGCAAAAAGATACAACTCGAGAATCCTGAGAAAAAAGAACTTCTCGTAAGAGTTTCATTGTTTTGTGGTGGAGGGTTATCGTTAACATGGCTTTCATAAAGATACAGAAACAGATTCACAGTCTAATTAACTATTACTTAAAGTAGATGTTTCATCTATGATCATTGAGCGCAATAGTAAAAAATAGGCAAAAATAGATTTACATAAAAATAAAGTTTTTCTAATTTATTCTAAAAAAAGGCCGCGAAGACTTTTCAATCATATTATTTTACTAAAACCACAAAGGCCAATGCCGTGCAGTACATACAAAAAATACACTAATATAAACGGATTGTAGTAGCAGCGTACAAAATAGTGTCCCAGAAATATGGACAAATAAGTGAGGCGCTGCGATCGCTAAGTTGTCTCAATAAAAGCCGGCTGTTGTTAAATTTGTTCATTATTCAACTAACTTCATCTACTTGTAGTCATAAACAGCTAACTTCGCAGATAATACTTACTGATAGCAGCGCGGCTGGTGGCTGAAAAATGAACTATAAATTCTACAATTTTTCAGGGACAGGCGGGCTAATGCTTTATCATGTAGCAATCGTTCTCCTTCTCTCTAACTTCCATAGACAAGTCTATGAATCTGTCGTGTCAAGACTTTTCAAATTATGTTGCTGAAATAACAAAAACCAATGCCGTGAAGCCCTTATAAAAACTACACTAACATTTCAATTTTTGAATAGGTCATGTCAAATCAATAATTTTGTCCGCCATTTTTGCTTAGGTTTAGCTAGTTATTAATTTTAACTGTACAATCCCAGACGTAAAGTAATTGTAAGAGCAATGGTATTTAAATGGTTCATATTTGATTTTGCTAAAATTCTGGTATGCTTTCCTATAGTCTCATGCCCCAGATCCATACACTTTCGAAGCATCTACTTTAGTATGGTTTATACGGAAATGTTTTACTGTACCATGGTTATGGGAGACTGAGGTGCTGGTGGAATGATGGTTGGAAAAGATGTTACATTAGACATGCAAGCAATGCATGCAACATTCAAGACTATCGAACTTAATCTGCACTGGTTAATATTAGGCATTTTCCAACACCTATTATTTTAATAGGAGTTGGATAAGAAATTGTTTTATACACATTAAGGTGGCTGTAATTCATCAGTTGAGATGTCAGCTTCAACACAAATGAGTTCGAACCTCGCCAGGACTCCGTAGGCATGCCAAATACCCCGTATTTTTCGGGTTGCCCCGGAACTAGAAATTAGCCAAATTAAATAAGAGTATCCAAACTTCCCGTATTTTATCAATTCGCTGAGCAAAACGGAGAATTTTTTAAAACCGTTTCAACTAACTTAATGTAAAAAAATCAGGTTTTGTCATAAAGGAACGCTATTTTATTAATCTCCGATAAAAAAACTGAAACCCGTTTTTTGATGTTAGTAACCCTTAAATTACGTAATGATAGGTGACAACCCTAACTACGAACGTGGATCAACTCTTAACGTAAGCATTAGCTTACCTAGAAGGATTAACGGGAATATTAATATTGTGTGCTTTGCATTGTAAACATTCTTTAAATAGAAAGCTTAAATCAACGTTTAAATAAACTACGTGCCACTATAACTCGCTTATAGACAGTAACTGTGGTGAATATACAACAATGTTGGTTTCTTAATTATGACAATAGATGGCGCTGTTTCATCTACACAGCAAAAAATAATGTTTAAGTAGTAAAATCTTGAGCATTAGAATTTCTAATGCCGGTATAATTGATTATGTAATATCATCATTAAATCAATAACGAAAAACTAGCCTAAATTCAATTTGTTTTTTATCATAATACTCTTAATCAAAATTATTTTACATGTGATATTATAAAGCTAATGTCTGGGACTAAGTGGTGGATTTACCTTTAAGACAAAATTCTTTCAGTCAATCAAATAATTGTGTGTAGATTACTGGATCGGTGATTATGATGGAAAAACAATGACCTTAATTAATCAAATACAAACGAGTGCATACACAAAATAGACACAAGAAAAGATAAACTACATATTATACACAAAATAAAACAACTCATAGTAGTCTCTGATATAAGTAATTTTACATTATGCTATTCTATTATTCGAATAAGAGAGGATGTGTCTCTCATTGATGAAACAACGCTTGCCTACAGCGTAAAATCAGGAAGGTACTGGAAAATTTCGACGAGTGTTCACAAGGCTCGGTAGCTCAATTGGGAGAGCATTGGACCGGATTTCCAAAGGTTGCGGGTTCGATTCCCGCCTGAGAATTCACTTGTGACCCGAGTCGAGTTTTTCCAGTATTTTTCAATTATAATAATTTATCTTATAAGATCGCATTGAAAATACATATAATATATAAAAATTATAAAAATATATCACTATGTAAATTAATTAAACTTTTTTATTGACATTTACGTATCAATAGCTCCAACTGAAACTACTAGCGACATCTTTTGATTAAATTATCAAAAAACTAAATGCGATATATCACTATTGTAGTTAATTAAAATGTGATTAAATTTTTTTTATTGACATTTACGTCTCAATAGCTCCAAATGAAACTACTAGCGACATCTGTTGGTGTAAAATCAGTTGTAAATCTAAAATGTATGAAACTGATTCTACATGCTCAAACTAACCTGCTTTATTAATTTTAATTTTATCTTTGCTTCAACACTACTACTCTATCCTCTTCATTCTTTATGGGCGGTGTCCGCAACTCGACGACTTTAATTTTGCGTTTGGAGGGTGTCGGCTAATTTCAACTATCCCAGCTTTACCAGCGACGCTCCAAGCGTTCCACTTTGGTGAAAACTTCCCGAAGCTGCTCGGCGAACTGAGATGTTTCGCATTGACTGCTCTTTTCTATGGATGAGAGCACTGTTGGGAGAAGAACGAGTATAGTTTAGTTTATACCGTTACCAGCCGTCACCGGGAACATTTAGTGCAGAGAGTTTGAGAATTAAAAATAATATCGTTTAAAAACTTTTTACTAACATGTCAATTCTAACATTCAGCATTGGTAAGTCAAATCTGCAAGCTTGTGGTAGTGGTACCTGTAATCATTTAATGCATGCATTTTATTTATGTATGTGTTATTAAGAATCGGAAATGCTGTGAGGTGTCACCTGTCAAGTTTGTTCGGGATATCAGTTTCAACTCAGGTGGACCGATCCTGTAGACTTCGTAACATAATCATTAAGCTTACTACAAGGGGTGAACGGGAATATTAATAATGTGGTACAGGTATCGTTATTCTTATTTTAAAATTCGAAACTCAAAAATGATATATTTTTTAATTTCAGCACTGGCAAATTCCCTTGAGTCGTCGTTTTCGTGCTCTGAAACTATGGTTTGTGTTGAGAAACTACGGATTAGTTGGCTTGCAGAAGCATATTCGTGAGGTAATTCTTTTTTAAATATTAGAGAAATAAAGCTAGTGTTTCTTCATTAAAGTGGACTTTTTGAAGTATATGTTCGTATAGTTGTGAAACATTCATATACCACGAGTATTAAAACAAAAAGTTCCTTATTAACTTCCAATCTATCAATGTTATAAGCAGTGGTCGGAGTAGGTATATTGAATTAAGGTCACTGACATCAAACGTATATGTTAATATGGATACGCCTCCGAGTTTCCGGATTATTATGATAAAAATACCGAAACATCGAAATTATTACATGAAACTAGTTAAAAATGTATCAATACTCTCAACGCTATGCTGCTAGTGGCGTAGATGGCCAGAATTTAATAGTAAAAAAAATTGGTTGCCTGTAAAGTCGATATACGGGCGAAAGTTTTACGTGACAACGACTTTGAGTGGTAAAATAATTTTAATGTGAATATTCATTCGTATAGTAGGAAGAAGGATGAAATAATAGTAACAATTTAAAACATTTATTTATACAAAGAATTATATTTAAAACATTAATTTATACAAAGAATCTCGCACTGAATTTCATATATCACCGCCTAAGCGAAATAGAAGCGCAAGACATGAACCGGTGTGTATGCCTATCTCTCTCACTCTCTCTCTCGCTCTGTCTCTCTCGCTCTTAGGCGGGCTAACCATGCCCGAGTGGAAGGGACGCGTGCCTCTCACTCGCTCTCATTTATAAAATGATATAATAATAATATTCATTTCAACACACGACATCCGGCAAACAGGGTCTTTTGTCCTCTTATGTCTATGCTCAACGCATCTGACCAATTAGAATCAAGTATCCTGGATGACTCATTGACTGTTTGTTCGAAAACAATGCTCGCACCGACATCCAGACCAAGTGGCTCACTCACTTATTTCGGTTCGTGGAGTGCGCTTATTTTATGTGTTGTGAATATCTTGACTTGACCCTGGCTTGTGTACTGTCTTCTGAAATCTACTTAAAACGACGAATTTGGCTTATAACTACGGACATCGATTTATTACTCTTGGATTGGGCCCATTTGAAGTTGTTTTTGTACGGGTAAGTTTTAATTATTTTCACTATTTAAGAAGGTTTTAGAACTTGGAAACAGTTAAAATATCACTTTATAGCAATCATCATAGCGCATGAGAGTCCGGTACGCACACCGCAGGGCTATCACCGCTTCAGTTAAAAAAATCACTTTATATGAAACAGAATTTCATTATCGACTTTACAGTTGTGTATGTATATATTGTAAATTTAAATCATTGTTTTAGGTGACATATAAATAAATATGGCAAAGGTCAAGGCTGAAACAGTGCTAAAGTGGTTATTGCACTATCCTGAGCTACTTTACGATAACGCTAGTGGCACTATATACTGTACAAAGTGTGAAAGTCATTTGAAAGCTGTGAATAGAGGCAACATTACCAAACACATTGAAGGCGCTGTACATCAAGGAAAATTTAAGAGACCGCAAGAGGAATTTTACTTCGACCTCATTAAGTTCCTGATTCTATGCAATATTCCTTGGTCGCAAATGAAAAATCCAGCGTTCAAAGAGTTTTTTCAGAAATATATGTGCAGTACTTGTTGTTGCGTTTGTACCAATCGTAAAGTGGTTGACGAATCACAGTTACGAAAAGTTTATTTGGAGAAGTTTTATAGGAATAAAATCAATTCGATTTATGAAATTAATAAAAATGAGAAACTATGGATATCGCTGGATGAGACAACAGACATTTTTGGTCGATACATAGTCAATTTCCTAATAAAACCATTGCATCCTAGTAATAGTGCAGGCCGGCCTTATTTGATTGCTTGTAAAATGCTAACAGCAGTAAATGGACAAACAATAACACAATTTGTACTGCAATGTCTAGAAAATTTATGGCAAAACACTTTTGAAGCGAAAGTTGACAATATTTTAATGCTTTGCACTGACAGTGTCGCGTACATGCTATCTGCAGGGCGAAATTTAAAACATTACTTACCTGAAATGAAGCATGTGACATGTTTGGCGCACGCTCTTCATCGTGTAAGTGAGCAGATAAGGTCAGAATACAACGATATTGATATTCTTATATCAAATGTTAAAAAAGTATTTTTAAAGGCTCCTAGTAGGGTAAACATTTTAAAAGAAAAATATCCTGACTTACCGTTGCCTCCGCAACCAGTCATTACCAGATGGGGTACTTGGTTACAGGCAACATCTTACTACGCTCAACATTTAGATAAAATAAAAGAAGTTTTATCCTGCTTGAGCAGTTCTGATGCTATAGCCATACGAAACGCAAAAAACATTTTGGAAAAACAAAATTTAGAAAATGATTTAAAATATATCGAAGAAAATTACTCTATTATACTACTAGCCCTAAAAGAGTTACAAAAACAAAATTTATCTCTAGCTGATTCACTTTTAGTATTTGATCAAGTAAGGGCTACGCTTAACGAGTGCAATAATGAGAATATAAAAAATAAAATAGAATCAGTTATGGAACGAAATCCAGATTTAGATACAATTAGAGAATACAGCGAGAGTATTGAAAAAAGCGTAGCAAATAATCAGAAACTTTATTTCAAATTCGCTCCATTGACATCTACAGATGTTGAACGATCATTTTCCACTTACAAATGGATCTTAGATGTTAAAAGAAATAGCTTAAAAATCGAAAATATTGAAAAAATTATAGTTATTTATTTTAATTGTATAGAGACAGAAAATCAAAATGTAGAAATTGTAACCGATGAGGATTAAAAATAATTGTTTTTAATAAAACTGTAATAATGATTATTTGTATTCACAATAAACAATTTTGTTTGCTTACATATGGTTTTTTATTTTATTACTCTATTTACCAAATTTTTGGAAACTCCGGTACATTCCGGAAGAAATGCATGTCCATGTTATGATATCATGACGCAAGTATCTAAAATCAATATACCTACTCCGACCACTGGTTATAAGTGATTTGGGGTTCTTCGAGAGCCTATAGATATTACCGATAAACGACCATTTTTCAGGCAATACTAGCTAGAGTGTGAAGCGATACTTTAGTAGATTTGGATTTTTTGTTAAAATATATATTCAATCGGCGGTTATTGTTATAACGATGGATCGTTAACCACATAACTTTAGTTAAAATGCATAAGAATAAACAAGTGAAGCAAAACAGAAGAAGACGTCCTCGCTTTACCTCAAAACATTCGCGAAATTTTCAGTAAATCTCTCCTTGTAGGATAGGTAGGGCCCTTCCATAGGTAGGGGAATTATGACTGTATTTAATTAGTCTTTATATTTTCAGAGTGTGCGTTTGGCTCAGAAGTTTGAAGCTCTTGTATTGGCAGATCAGAGATTTGAAATACCCCAACCAAGGAATTTGGGTAAGATAAAAACATATCATGGTGTTAGGCAGGGTATAAAACACGAACCTTTTACACTGAAGGATGTCGTAAGGCAATCAATGATATAAGAGATAATCACGATTAACCTACCGCAGAACACAAAGTCGGTAGCAGAATTTTCCGAATTATGGTCAACCCATTTGCCAAATGTGAATATTAAGGCAAAACTCACTATTATTTATTATGGTGATTACTTAGACACTCTTCTATTCCAGGTATGGTAGCTTTCCGCATGAAAGGTGACAATGCTCTGACTGAGCGATTGCTCAAGCGTTTGAATGCTAGAGGGTTCATCCACGCAGTGCCAGCCTGTTTCAAGGGCATCTACGTCATCAGGTTTACCGTTACTTCTTCCAGGACTACTAACCAGGATATTTTGGGTAACCTACGTCTATAAACGTCTCTTCTATTTCCTTTTATTTTCACATACCAGGTTCACACCTAATACTGGAAAATATGGCTAGGGCACGTCATGAATGGGGAAGGATCCTGTAGTGAATAGACCATGATTGGGTTACCCCACAGATTAACAATATACACCAAGTTCGAACTACATTGGTCGAACTACGATTCCCAGGAACAGAACACGTAGCCCAAAGGAAGATCTTTGCCTATTTATTTATTCAGATAAGTACAGGCCACATGGTGCATATTAAAACAATAATACATTGCTTAATCTAAAAAAACATTTCTGATATGCACTAAGATAACGGCGTACATAACACTTGCGTTAAAAAAAAAACACTTGCAGAAGAGTACAGCGACTAATCTTAAAGCCCAAAATTTGGCCTGATGAATACTCCAAGCTCAAAGACTTCAATTTTCGATGTTTTTTTGGGCTAACTAAAATTGTAAAATCCTTTTGAAAATGGACATATCCTGACATCAGTTGATTTAATAACTTAATCCTTAGACTATCAAATGGGCAGTAGAATTTACGAATTATTGTCTTTTTCCGCGATTTCCAAACGATCCTCAACTTTTAGGGACGTTTAATGAGTGATGATGATGATGGTAATGATCAAATGAAATACCCTTGCTAATAAATAAAGTAAGGTAACTTTATTAACTTTTTATCGTGAATTGGTAAGCGCTCGACCGCTATTTCACCTGATGGTAAGTGACGATGCAGCCTAGGAGGTGAAGCCCCTGCTCAGAAGGTTCACTCGTGACTTGAAGACCCATAAATTGTATTTATCAGGAAACACAGACTCGAGTAAAGACTATTTAGCGGTACGGATTACAAAATTGTAACCAAACCGCTTAGTGCGACTCTTTGGTATATCAACCATATAACGTTGGCGCCTATTTGTAAGTCTGGTTGTCCGATGAAAAATGGAGATGGCAGAATAAGGCTGTGCAATTCTGCTGCACACTCTCCGAAATGTATCCTATAAAAACGGAAGCTACTTTCCATCTATGTTCAAGGCTTTTCAGCTTATTATTAAAATGGGGTCATTATTACTTTTTTATTACAGACGACTGGAATGAAATAAAAACCGTTGCTTCGGAGATACTCATTGACGTGTTTGGATCTGAAAATGGGAACATCGTTGTACCTAAGAAACCGAGGATCTCACTGAAGGGTAATTCCTAATTTTTATATTACTACTAGCTGCCCGGCCATGCGTTGTGCGGTATAAATGAAACCTATCCTATGTCCTAAGTCGAAACAAATCCAGCAAAAAAAAACATCAATATCGGTAGAGTAGGTCGGAGTTCATCGCGGTCAAACACTGTGATAGGGAAATTTTATATACATATATAGATATCTTATAATCTTATCATCATTGTCGTTTAATAAATCTATAATCTAAGATCATAGTGGTTTGTGTGTTTGTCTGTCCGCTCTTTTTCCCGCTCTTTTTCCATTGTATCAATAACATTACCATAGCAACGCGTTAACCGCAAGTAGTTCGTCTACCGGATGCTAGATGGCGCTAATGGAAAAATATTTAATAATAAACGGTCCGCTAGTAAAGCAAAATGAACGTATCATATTATTTGTTGCATTTTTGTTATTTAAACTTCTGACTCTTAGATTTTTATATGTAAAGAAAGTAATAAATGACCCACCTAACACTTGAGACCAGTTAAGTTTTTTCTAAAAATAATAATTAATTCATTTTCTTTATCATCTTCATCAACTCTAAATCCTTATTGACTCAGGGCAAATAAGAGAGTGTGTGTATCTGAAGTTCCAATGTTCAACTTCTTATATTTCATTATCAAAAATAAATTTGAAGCCATTGGTTTGGAGCTTAATTTTAGCAAATGCGAACTTTTTATAAATAACTGCGACCTAAATTTAAACGATGTAAAACAAAAATTTAATATTTTGGCTCCAAATATTAAAATAGTTAACAGTAATTCCCTTTACCTTTTAGGTTCTCCAATCTTTGATGAATCTATTTCTGAATATATTAATAATTCAATTACTAAATTTCAAAATTCTGCTTACCGTCTCCTTGAAATTAGCCCACATTATGCACTTTGCATCTTAAAATTCTGTCTTTTCGTCCCAAAATCTACGTATGTGCTCCGTTGCTGCTCCTTTTGGAATCACCCAGATCTTTTAACACAAGTAGACGATTTAATCAAAATTAGCTTAGAATCGATTCTTAATATGCAGCTGAACGAGCAATCTTGGACCCAAGCATCCCTACCCATCCGTTATGGTGGTTTAGGGATTCGCAAAATTTCCAGTGTCGCTTTACCAGCCTTCCTATCTTCTGTCCATAGTTCAGCAAATCTCATAAGTAAAATTTTAAGGGCATTCCCTTCAAACTTTGAGATTGCTGGGTTGGAAGAAGCTAGAAACGCTTTCTTAATTGCATGCCCAGGTCAAAATTTTCCAGTTTCTCCAAATTCACAAAGGAGCTGGGACGACATAAACTGTAAATTGACTTTTCACAATCTTTTGAGCTGTAGTACAGGTTCGGCGCGTGCTAGGCTTTTGGCCGTGGGTGCACATGAGGCCGGTTACTGGCTTCACGCGTACCCTTCGTCAAATACAGGAACATTTCTTGAGCCTGACACGCTCGGAATCGCAACCTGTCTACGGCTTGGGGTTCCGGTCTGCGCTCCTCATAAATGTCCCTGTGGCAGTGATGTCGACAAGCTAGGACATCACGGACTGTCATGCCAAAAAAGTGCAGGCCGCTTCTCGAGACATGCCGCACTTAACGATATCATACGCCGGTCCCTTGCCACCGTCAACGTGCCAAGTCTACTTGAGCCGACTGGTATTGCAAGAGACGATGGCAAGAGACCGGACGGTATGAGTTTGATTCCATGGAAGATGGGCCGGGTGCTGGTATGGGATGCAACCTGTTCAGACACGCTGGCCCCTTCCCATCTGCATGGAACCAACAACAGAGCTGGTGCGGCATGTGAAGCGGCTGAAAAAGCTAAAGCATGCAAATACAGGGGTCTAGGCTCCGAATATGATTTTGTCCCATTCGGTGTCGAGACCCTTGGTCCGTGGGGTCCTAGCGCAATTTCGCTTTTTAAGGAAATATCAAAAAGGTTAGTCGTCATCACAGGAGACCGAAGAGCTGGCAGCTACCTCGGACAAAGAATTAGTTTAGCTATTCAAAGGGGGAACGCTGCCAGTATCTTTGGAACCTTGCCTAAAGGGACTCCTTTTAGTAATATATTTTAGATATAATATTATATTTTTAAGGTTTTTAGTTTTTAGATTTAGACTAAGTAATTTTAATTTCATTATTTCAATAATAAATAGCTATTATAATATATTTATCCATATTTAACTTATTGTAAGTTTCTATTATAATAAACAATTTATATGTTACGTTTTTTTAAATTTTAGCTTGATGCAAAAATCTCTTTTTTGTAATTTAAGTCAAACCCGTTATTTACACGAGTTCCATCCCATTGTACTATTTGACATTTTAATTTTCTTTGTTTTTCTGTCTAATTTTGTAGTTTTGGTGTCAAATCCAAAGTATTTATTTGAAAAGCATAGGTACACAATTTGTTAATTTATAAGAACAGTTCTTTTAATAATAAATTTAATACGTAAAAGTTTAGATATGTCCCTAATTAAATAAAAGAAATAATAATATTTCTTTCATTTAACTTTTAATTATACAAAAAATTCTGTTATATAATAAGGTATATTACTTATTTTTGTATTGTATTAAACTTTCCAGTTAACGTCTACATAATTTCGTAGTAAGTTCATAAACACTCTCAGTTTCATTTTTACTATCGGTCTATGAATATTCCTACTGCTACATAAACAACCAACACTAGTAGACTATTATACCTTCCAAAGATAAGAGTAAATTTTTCGTCACACATCCAAGACAAAAATTTGGACGAATAGTATTTTAATGTTGAGTCGATAGAATCAACTCTCCGTAAGATTGTCTTATATCTCTTTCTTGTCTTATATCTATATATTCAAAATTTGTTAAAAGTGTGTATATGCAAATGCATCTTATGGTAGGTATGTAGGGTGTGATACACGTCTTTTTGCGTATCTAATATTATGCGATTTCCAATAATAGACAATGTCCCAGAGGTTTGTAGGTCGTTCAAAATCTCAATTAGTTTTTCGACATCAGATTATTTGTTTCGGAATCTAATATACAAATAGTATACGAGAAATACTTCTTACAACTTTCAGAAACACGCGAACTCAACGCTACTTTCGGAACCAGCCTCCTCCTTGCTAATAGTCCGATGAGCCCCAAAATCGTCAATGGAACTCACGCCGCTATCTGTGACTATGAACAAGTCCTCACCTCGTGCGCTCAAACCTTCGCGCAGCTAAAGATGGAACCAAAGGACAGCCCTGGTAAGGACAATTTCTGACGGCTAACCAAACCTAACCTAACTCGCAATTTTAAGGTATCTCATATCTATAAAATTGGTTCATCATTACTGTTATCTTTTGTATTTCTGTAAAATATTAGTGTGAGCCACTAACCTGACTTCGCACCTGGTGATACGTTATGAATGTATAATACATAATCTCTAACCTTTGGAAATTGGCATATCAAATGTAAAAAAGACTTTTCAAAGTTCCGGTAATTAGCGCAATCAACAAAATTCGTCAAGTCATTAGATGCTATTGTTTATTTTGTTAAACGTGTAGTATGCGGAGTAAAAAAGCATCAGCACTTCACTAAACCTTAAAAGGTTGTCGCTAAAAACAGCTGAGGGCAATCACCATTCACCTTCACAAACTGCCAAATTGGTAGCATCATTTTTTCAATTGTAGTATTTTACGATCACCAACCTGCCAGCCCAAAGAATAGATTATGGCAAGACCCTCCAGATTTTTGGAAACGGGCTCTCTATCAGCTAACAAAGTTTATTTTATATCTGAGTAGGCTTATGATAGGTGCTTGCCTAATGGTGCAAAATCAAATGCATCACAATTTTTAGTCTATTGAATTAAAAAGAGTTTTATTAATCATTTAAGTAAAGCTTACAATGATTTCTTACTAATTTGGTTGTGGTATCATACATTACTAACAGAGATGCGCCGGCGCATTAGAGGAATTAAGATGTGGGGGAAGAAGTTCTCCTTGGACTCTTGCATGGATATGGTGCAGGGTATGATGGTGGAACAGTCCCTGCCTTTGTGCTGCGAGGATGAGAGAGAGGACGTTTCTAATGGTGGGTACTTTTACTTAAACATTTGTTACCC
This sequence comes from Calamotropha paludella, assembly GCA_927399485.1. Classification (NCBI taxonomy): domain Eukaryota; kingdom Metazoa; phylum Arthropoda; class Insecta; order Lepidoptera; family Crambidae; genus Calamotropha; species Calamotropha paludella. The sequence goes on along the minus strand of OV656830.1, from coordinate 5,847,353 downwards.
AGTTTCACGATTTAAGTTAGACCGCGTGACGATTCCAAGGTCTATTAATGATCCTGCTGGGGCGGGATAAAATCATTATAGAGAGAATGGGCCACTAGAGGGCCCAATGCAGATTGTTGGTTACTAACGACAGCAGATGGTGCTGCAGCTTGTCAGTATCTTGAGATAAATAAGCTAAGTTATCTATAGGCAGACCTTTGCAAATATTTTTTTACCCCCGCAAACGGAGGCCGAGTTCTATCTAATTCCAAAGCTGGTAATTTGGTTTATTTCTTAATTGTTTTGTGACGTATTGATTAAAGATCAAAACCGTCAATATTTGTTAACAGTTTTCTTGTATTACTGTGTTGCCGCCATAGCGGTTAGTCACCTACCGGTCTTGGGAATTATAGAGAACCTGCATGTCGAATATGTAAGAAACAATCTCATTGCTAAGATTTCAAATTGGTTCGACTGTTTGATATTAGTTGGTATAAAAATAAATTATGACGTATATCGCTATCAGAAAATATCACAAACACGTTTATAGCTAGTAATGGGTTTTTCATGTTTAACAAACATTCGAAATATAAAAGCTCGACAATAAGATCGTTCTTTTTCGGAATAGACACGCTGATGTGTTGAAGCATGTATTGGATATGTCTAAATATAAAATATACAAAATGGCAACCTAATCTAGGCTTTCTTTTTTGTCAGCGATACATGCAATGTCACCAACCAATAATTTTATAGTACTTATATTAAGTTAAGGTTAAGGTTAAGTTAAGATCAAATAAAAAATGTAAATAAATTATTCACGAAAGTCTCGGTAGTCTAGCGGTTACGGCGTCCCGCCTGGTTATCCTGAAGGATGTGAGTTCGCTTCTTACGTGGGGAGAAATTATCCGACACGATTTTCAAAAACGTGTTTATACCGTCTCATATTATTTTGTTTTTCGTTTTAGATACGGAGAAAATTAGTGACGTTATCGGTGCCCAAAACTAAAGGTAAAAATCAAATGTGATCACTTTGGTGGCGGGTTTCGGTTTTAAAATTGGTATATTTTTATTGATATACTTTATAACAAAATGTATGTATAAAGAATAGAGGATACGATGGTAATAAAGACCAAAAATAGGTATGAATTAACAATTAATAACATCAGGAAACCCATTTATATGACAATATGATATATATAAAAAAGTGTTTATATTTTATTTTTGCTAAATATCTAATATTAATATTTTTCTTCTATAAAGTCAATTAAAATCCAGGATCCAGCCCCGGGGAACGATCGTCGCTATCATCATCGCCAGTGACATCTAGCAGCACAATTAAACAAGACATTTGCACGGATTCAAACCAGCTACAGGTCCCAGCAACGCCATCTAGGCAGTACCGGTCAAAGTCCGTCGACGTATCTCTTACAGGATTACAATTTGACGACAGTAAAATAACTATCGATGTAAAAAGTAACGAAATAATAATAACTCCAACTGGTTCTAAAAACATTGTAGATGATGAAATCCAGAAAACCGTGCATTTCAGTGAGTTTAATAGCAAATGTAATATAAGTGACAAGATTGGTCAGGCATTCGAGAATTTACAAGACGGCTTACATATGCTTAATGAGTTACGTAACAATAGTATTGAAGAGAAAGATATTGGTAAAACTGACGAGTTTAATGCAAAATTAACAATTAGAGGTCCTGGTAGTTATATTAAAAAGTTAATACAACAATTTAGTGAAGGACCATTTGATAATGAAGACGCCAAACCAGAATCTGAAAGAGCGATGTCTACTCAATCATTCAAAGACAAAGCTGATGCTATTTGCAAAAAATGCTTACATTACAAAGGCAAAATTAGTAAGTAATAAAAATGTGTATCTGAGCAATGGTAGATATGATCGTAGATAATGTAAGAAGATTCAAAAGTATAATCCGTACTTACAATACAGTAAAAATGTGTAATTTGTTGTTAATTAATCTAATGAAGTTGAAAAATTACAAAAATATATATAGGTATAGTGTCAACGTTCATTATGAGAAGTATCAAATATATCATCAGGTAATTAATAAAAAAAGGGTATAAACAAATGGTTAAATACCTTTAAGGAAAATCGTTTCTGAGTATTTTGTAAATATAATCATGAAAAATGTTCTAATATTATTATAATGTTTAATATTATTAATGATTATTATAATAAAAATAGCACAACGCTTTTATATCTAGATGACTTTGTTGTAGTTTCCTTAGCTGTATATGCACATTGCGGCATAAATCACAAAAGTACGTTAACAAAACAAATAATTATTAATATATTATACATATTTATTCAATTAGTAAAATTAATATAAAATTTAAATAAACATATACTGTCTTCTAGTTATCGTTTTAAGTAAGATGATTAATGTTTGGTTATAATTGGTTGGATATTCAAAATTGTTATGGTTAGAAAAAATACGTAGTCCACATGTATATTTAAATCTATGTATGAATTATAATACGTATATTGTTTTAGTTGTACATCTAAAAAGTAGTAACTGCTGTGCAATATCAATAAAAAATACGTAGCAAATATTTTATAAATAGTTTTGAAGACAAAAGAATTAGTGTGTTTAGTACCAATCTCGCACACATTAATTGTATTGGAATCCGTATGGTTTATTGTGTATGTAATAATTAAAGTAGTATTAGATATTGAAATGGTAGTAGTTGTGCTTATTAAAAATGTATAAAACACAAAATATTAGTGTATTACCGTAGAATAGTATATTTGTGCAATAAATATGAATACGAAGCAAGACAAGAAATGGCTTTAATTGAAATAAAAAAATAACAATTTATTAGAAATATTTACGGGTTTGAGTGGAGTAGTGGTTGATTGTAATCCGATAATGGGGAAACATTAGTATTGTTAACAAAATATCAATGGAAATTTAAGGCAACCGTAGCCAAGCCAAAACAGAATCGGACACTTTATTGAAACATATTGCTGATATTATTTAAAATAAATAAAGTGATGAAATATACATGTAATCGACAGTCAGAAATTAAACCGAATGTTATCTTTGGGTGTGTTAATTTCCAGTGAATATAAGATACCTATGTAGGCAAACATTGTATGAGAATATCTCACAATTACGAAATTTGAAACAGCGTTGTACAAAATTTCTATTACATTATATCATGTAAGTGAGAAAGTCTTTCTAAGATGAATCGACGCTCCGTACATTGAGATCGTTTCGTAAAACATGAAAATTAAGTACTTCGTCATGGCCTGCTTACAGAATCACATGCGCTTACATAAAATACTTTCCAAGTTTATTATTCTTTTAGAATATCAACAATACTTTAAACACAATTTTATTATTCTCGTTAGCTCCTCGTGGAAAGCTAAATGCTCGTGTTACGAATGGGTTTATCTCCTTAGTACATCGGCGAAGTGTGAACTCGTCGCTTGGATTAAGCTGACATTTCAACCGGTGGGCTACGCTCGACTAAGTCGAGAACAATCCAGTAATAAACTTTTTAAATTCATAAAAAGGCATTGTTGTGACACTTATGAAATAAAATGTAAGGAGAATCTAAGAAGAAAATATTTACTAGGCGATGCAGGCGCTAACCATAAAGCTACGCTAGCATTATATATTGGAGCGGAGCGTTATACCTAAAAAAAGAAAATGTTTTTTCCTGTTTCGATAGGAATTTTTGCGAATTTCAAAATTCGGGCTCCGTCACAATCTGGTCCTTAACCTATTGATTCGATTCCACACAAAAATATTAAAATCGCTTAAGGACTCGGGAACTTATGGCCTAATAGACATTGCGCCATTGAAGCTGCTCCAATAAAGCAAATTTGCTTTTTTCGTCATTCTGTTTCTCCGCTCAATTCTTCTTAACTACACAACGGATTTTATTATGGCTGTGGAAATGAAAATTGTATTCTGAAGGCTCATATATGTTTAATACAAGCATATTATAAAAGATAGAAGCCGAGCATTTTAAATATTTGACAAGATAACGGAAATACCCGTTTTTGGATGCTTCCATTGCTAATACTAACTAAACCTTACGAATTAGATAAAAATAATGTATTACGGAATAGTATATCTTAAAAAGATCTACAGAGAAGTCCGCGATGGTATATGCCTTTGTTAGAATTAGGAATAATTCGGAGTGTATTAATTGTTACTTAATCATATTCATTATCATTATTTATATTTAAATGATTATTTATTGATTTACTAAATTGATTTATTGATTGATTTAACTATGTACACTTTATAGTACAATATTTTTCATCATTGTCTTTGGTCTAACGTGTTATCTGTCATAGCATAGACAACACGATCGGTCCACGTCACCTCCCCGCCAGGCGGTGGAGTGACGCGGTGCCTTTATAATGCCTCGCACTGAGTCAGACGGCCTTTTTCTTTGCTTGACGCTCAGAGCCAGCGGACGGCCGGTAGTCCTTATCGGATTATATTCAGCACTAATCGTTGTGCTAAAGATAAGTATATATTGGTAAAGTGCGAATATTAATTGTTGAATCATCATACAATATAAATTTAGAGCATTTGAATATTTAGTTTTCCATTTTGATGGCAAATACATGACCTAGATGAATAAACTGATTTTGGCCACTTAATAAATACTTTATTATCTACCCTCTTTTTGATATTTCATTTGATCAAAAGAAAATATAATATTTCCTCTTTTCCGTTTGATGACATCAGAAGTGGGATCCTCACGCCCTGTACTAAATTTTTTTTTCTTTCTTTCAGCATGTGACCAAGGTCGGTTAAATAGTTCGATATAGACCCTACGATGCTGAAGGGATTGTTGTTGGCAATACGTGATGCTCTACCTCGTTATGATACTAAAAACTGTAATTTGAAACCACGTGTTCAGCAAACGAGTAAATTTAATGAATCGTGACTAAAAACTACTAAAATATTTATTCATGGCTGAGAAAAAGTAACAAAAAAAATATAAATAAAAATTAATGAATACCTACAAAAACACACATTGCAAGATCTGATGATGTGGTTAGCTCTTTATGCAAATAATAACAGTAAGATGGAGGTCGGTCCCCCTGCCCGAGTTTCTTTCGCCAGTTCTTCTCGGAAGGGCCTCCCAGTTTCCGAACTGGTGGTAGACTCAGTAGTATACAATGTAATCGTAGTAAGAATGTAATAACGAAATAAAATTTAAAAATAAAACAATTTGGAACGTGCCCGATCAAAATATTGTGGAGGAAGTAGAAAATACATGACAACCATTGAAACATCGGGATTAAATATAAAATAAAAAGTGCGCAAAATCCGTAAAAATAAAAAGTGTTTTATTCAAATGTGTAGTGTGTGCGGAGGTGTAAGAACTAAATGAGAAAAAACTAAATTTCATATTAGGTATTGGTGTAAATTGTAGTCTTATAAGGGATTGTCTAGCAAAGCGTCTTAAATATCACTTCTCATCATGTTACTTATATTTCGATAGAATAGGAAAGGCATGTTATCTACACGTCTTTTCGAAAAATTTTAGTGCCTGTTACTACATGTTCTGATTCATCAGGCTGGCCGAACAGGTTTTGGAAAGTTCAAATTTTGATTACAACTGTCTTAAAATCAACCGGATTATATCCTCTTCGATTATTAACAGGTCGTACTGCAAACTTACCTTACAGGCTCGATTTAATGAGGTTACGAAAGGTAATGAACATAACTTCATAGATGAAATGCTTCTATTGAAAATAAACTTGTAAATAGTGATAATGAAAATGAACTTGTAAAAAGTGATAATGAAAATGAAACTGGAAAGTAGTGATAATGAAAATGAACTTATAAATAATGATAATGAAAATGAACTTGTAATTGGTGATAATGAAAATTATTAATTGAGTAATAGTGTAACAGAATCGTATCATAAAAACAATGATTAAGAATAAATAAATCAGTTGCTGGGTACCGCTATGCTTGGTGTCAGTTTGGTCTTCACTAACCAGCAAGTGATGGAACTGTACATGTCTAGGCATAGAGGTTTATAAAAAAAGATATGCTGGATAACCATGTGCTTGGTGTCAGTTTGGTCTTCACTAACCAGCAAGTGATGGAACTGTACATGTCTAGGCATAGAGGTTTATAAAAAAAAGATATGCTGGATAACCATGTGCTTGGTGTCAGTTTGGTCTTCACTAACCAGCAAGTGATGGAACTGTACATGTCTAGGCATAGAGGTTTATAAAATTAAGAAACAATAACTTGATTTTATGAAACGATATCTGATTTATGTCGGTGTTTTTTATATAATCTAAAAAGTACTTCGGGGACGAAGTACTGTCAGTATGGCCGTGTTAGAATTAGGAATAATTCGGAGTGTATTAATTGTTACTTAATCATATTCATTATCATTATTTATATTTAAATGATTATTTATTGATTTACTAAATTGATTTATTGATTGATTTAACTATGTACACTTTATAGTACAATATTTTTCATCATTGTCTTTGGTCTAACGTGTTATCTGTCATAGCATAGACAACACGATCGGTCCACGTCACCTCCCCGCCAGGCGGTGGAGTGACGCGGTGCCTTTATAATGCCTCGCACTGAGTCAGACGGCCTTTTTCTTTGCTTGACGCTCAGAGCCGGCGGACGGCCGGTAGTCCTTATCGGATTATATTCAGCACTAATCGTTGTGCTAAAGATAAGTATATATTGGTAAAGTGCGAATATTAATTGTTGAATCATCATACAATATAAATTTAGAGCATTTGAATATTTAGTTTTCCATTTTGATGGCAAATACATGACCTAGATGAATAAACTGATTTTGGCCACTTAATAAATACTTTATTATCTACCCTCTTTTTGATATTTCATTTGATCAAAAGAAAATATAATATTTCCTCTTTTCCGTTTGATGACACCTTCATAACCATTTTTATTTTTCCATATTATTATAAGATAGAAAGTCATTTGCCAAGCTATTTTAAACAATACTGTTTTAATCCTTATACAATTGAATATGTTCCATAAGTTGGGTGTTAAATCAAAATTTCCCTTTACAGCATATTATAAACAAAAAAGAATCCTAATGCCTTCTATTTTGCCTTGAGGGAGTGAAGTACTAGCGTTCAGGGATACCCACCTGGACTAAGTTCAGACACAGAATATCTTCGAAGATATCCTATAGAAATTTCACGTCGAAAATTATATGTAGCCCTTTTACGTGTAACCTCTAAAATCTGTATGTGCTGTCTAATGAAAGAAACAACTATAATGATATGGTGAAAAGTACTATAATATATCATCTTTGCTTACCCACCCAATACTAGCTTATACGATACTTGTTAAATATCCAAAACCACAGACCGAAGCGATAGCACGAAGCTAAGTTGAAGCAATTTTCGGTTAAAAAGTTATTAGGTGTTTTATCTATTGGTTACAAGTAAAATGATCTTTGGGTAAATAAAAAAGTGAAAAGAAAAAAACAAGCCTAATTCTCTAAATATTTGTAAAGTAATATTGAATAACTACCCCATAGAAAGAGATTCATGTTAAAGACTTAGATAAAACAGATAATTACAATGTGTTCTACATTGTAATTATCTGTTTTACATAGCGACTTTAAACTGTTGGGGCCCATCATTGGAAAAATTTTAACCGTTCTAGAATTCTTATGCTATTCTTATTCTTACTTCAGCTCCCGATTCTTATTTGCGTCGTGTAATAAAAACTTAAATGTTTATTAACACATATTTGAATTATAGTGTTTTGTTTTTGACGTGATAACGTCTTATAAATCGATGAACGCCTGCTGTACGCACGAAAAAATGTAACGTTCCGCCTGAGCCGAGCGTGGAAGCGAGAGCGCGGATTAAGTGATAGAGAGGCATGATTGGCCTAAGCGTTCGACTTGTGGCGCATCTATCTCTCTTCCACTTTATGAAGTGAAAAGTAAATGTGGTTTCCATTGTTTATTACAACAATTTAATATTAATTTATCGAAAAAAATCTATTATATCTTTGTATTATACAAAATAATGAGAATTCAGTGATAATAATTCAATTCAATTCATAAAAGTGTGCAATTTTTCATCAATGTTTTCTTATGATGCTATCACGTAAAATTATCGTCCGTAAACTGATTTAACAGACAACCAATTCTTTTTTTCTTTCAAATTCAAATCCCAATTCAGATTAAATTGACAAAACACTTTCTTTACTAAAATAAGTTTATTAAGCGTTTAATTTTGAAAATTATGACGTACTTTTGGTATTACTTTTTCTAGCACTTCTACGGTTAAGGATGCCTACAATATCAATATTTTATAGAAATCTATGCTGTAATCTTTTGGAAATTTTGTGAGTTTTCAATCTGCAACTAAGATTTTTTTACAGATACGATATCTATAAATGACAAGAAAACATATCTTTAGATATGAAAGTTAAAGAAATAACTATATCAGACCAATTCGCAATTAAATAATGAAAACGAACTCCTGATTGTCGATACACGTAGTTATAGAAATTTTGCTCCTAATGAAATACACCAATGTAAATTATTCTTTCCGAAAGTGGGTATTACTAAATAAATAAAATAAAATGAAAAGACATCATAATAAATACTTAAAATTTATTAAATAAATGCGTAACAGTCAATAACATTTTCTACTTAAAAACTAAATCTTAAATTGAGCGTTTTAAAGATTCCAAACTCTTCCGTTACAAGTCACTTTTATTCTTATATGATATAAGCAGTAGAAATAAATAAACATTTAATTAAACGTTATTATCAAGAAAACAATCAGAACTGGGATTTTAAAAGGTATATTGAATCAAATTTATTAATCTTTTATTTTCTTTGAGATAGTGCATTCCATTCATTCATTTGACAACTACTTTCAGTCTTAAAACTAAATTTAATACTATAATAAATGCAATTTTAATGTACAAAATAACTATTTTAGTTTAGCATATTTAACGTTTTAAAAGTTTTTCAAGACAACGATTTTTTTTATAAATTTTACCAATAAATTAATGGATATTTATTTGGTGTACCATTAGGACTCCATAGAGAGCTAAGCGATTTTCGCTGTAATTTCACTATCCAGAGGAAATGCTTCAAACAATATTTTTACAAAACTTTTCAGAACATATTTTTACATTATTTTTTTACAATAAATACAATATAATTTACAAACCAAACGTCAACACCAATCGCGACAACAGAGCAATAAAACCTTTTCACAAAAAAAAGATGCTGAATCGTTTTCGATGAAACTTTTCCGATTTGATCACAAAATTGGTAACCCAGTCACAGTTCCCTCTCTTCAATGGACCCCGGTGATGCTTTTTAGCCACGGTTTATAATATGTTGTTCTCATGTAGACTCCTGGGAGGAATGGAGCAGCACATTTGATACCATGGGAGACAGTACCTACTAACTGCCATCTACCATCTTCTCGTTGAAGAACTAACGGCCCTCCGCTATCACCCTGAAATAATAAAAATATTTCTAACATTCACACCAATTAACCTAACCCAAAGTAAGCACTGTAAGGCTTGTGTTATGGACACTAGGGTAACTGATATACGTACATATATGATACATTAATAAGTAATATTAATAGAAATAACCCATAACTCATGTATATTGTTGACCAAAATCAGTCTTGAAAGACACAAGATTCTTGCAAGCTTAGTCTTGTTCTTAATAAAACTAGGCGGTCTTGATCTTGCAAGAATGCAAGAATAAGACCAAAATTTAGGCAAGAACAAGACTAAGCCTGCGAGACTCTGGCATCTTGCAAGACTGAATTTGGGCAACACTACTCATGTACAAATGCACGTATTCCTCACACTAACATCTACCCTTTCCGGGATTCGAAGCCAGGACCGTCGATGCTAAAGGCAGAATCGCTACCGTTGCATCAAACAGATAGAAAAATAGATACTGGTTAATTGCATGTTTTTAATTGGTCTGATACTATGATAACTTACAGGTTATTATCGTAAAGAAATCGGAAATAACAACTTTAAAATGACCATGCTGAGTCAAAAATAAACTTTGCCTGCATTGAATCAAGTAATAATAGAATTGGAAATACCGAGTATTAAAGTAAAATGCCAAAGTCAACATTCAAAACGACCACGCCTCCGAGCCCTCAGGTAGGATACGAACCCACGACCTTTAGCTATCCGGGCGAGTGCTCTGATCGCTGAGCCACCGAGACGCTGGCAAACACGTCGACATTTACAACCGTATTCTTTACCTTTAACTTCTACTATGAGCTAGTTTCGCTCCACCAATGTTGAACGCTGACCGTAGTTGTAAAAATATTAAACAATCGATTAAGATGGAGCCAGCTATAATAATGTTTTTATTTTTATTTTCCTCAGGTAGGATTTTAGCTCGGAGGCGTGGTCGTTTTTTACATGCGTATTTTATATCTTAACACTACTATTATTATAATAACAGAATAATTTTGTTTTCTTTTCTGTGGATTATGTATGGTGACGACGTATTATATTGTAAATGTCGTTACTTCTGTTAAAGCTGACGAGTTTCTTGCGCCCATTCTTCTTGTCAGTTAAAAGGCGTCCTGAATGGGTGGTAGATAAAAATGTTGGACGATTCAAAACAACTTATTTTTAAGTGCATTTGAACAAAGATTTTGTCATCACATTATCATATTCATATAGAAATATGGCATTGTTAATGTAAAAATAAAAATAAAAATTTTACGGGCGAAGATTTTACGTGACAACGTCTTTTTCTCGGTAGAATATTTATTGATATGAATATAATTAAATTGCACAATGCGCGCGGCAGACCGATCATAGTTGAGTGGGAGAGAGACGCAAGGCATTCGGCGGGCCTCTCTCTCGTTCGGTGACTCATCGTAACGTTACCGAGCGTTACACTTTTTCATAAGTGACTCCCAGCCGCAACCTAATTTAAGACGTTGTCACGTCAAAAACATTATTAGCAATCAGTTTGTAGATTGTCGCAGAGTATAGTTTAACTCTGAGGAACTCACAGAACATAATTTCCTCTGTTTTGTGGGAAACCACTCCTTAAATTAACCGAAGCAAACTGTTTCATACTCGTTCTAATTAACCTACTTTAAAATTATCGTGAAAGTCAATATTCTATTATGATATCGCTAGACTGGTTTGACGGTTGGGTATAATGGTACTCATAGCAAATCTCAAAGAGTATGTCTTAAGCAGGGTATATTACGAGATGTTTAATAATTTTTAACGAGCATTTATGTCTTTTTACCATTTTTGTCAAATTGTCGATGTATGCCGTTATAACCTAAAAGTTAGATCTTATTAAGAATGGTTTCTGTGAATAGTTATTGTATTCAATATACATAGTAATGTTGTTGATGATATAATAAACAATTATATAGTTAAGTTTGCTTATTCAGAAACTAACTAGTAGCATGCAAATATACAGTTAAAAAATCTTATAAAAATAACTGAATTAAAAATGATGAACATTCATACGAGGTTTAAATAACATCAAAGTATTGTTTAAACTAGGAAATCTATAATCTAAGAATACAAATTTGTTGTTTGTGTCCACTCTTTTCCCCGCTCTTTTTCCATTGTATACGCGTTACCATAGCAACGTGTTAACATAGCAACACGTTACCATAGCAACGCATTACCATAGCAACGCATTACCATAGCAACGCGTTACCATAGCAACGCGTTACCATAGCAACGCGTTACCGGGTCAGCTAGTATAGATCAAATCTCGTATGTCTAACAAAATAATACTATGTTAGTTATCTGTAATAATGTGAAAGCGATATTTTTTTTTAAGCAAGGAACTAATTAACTATTATAATATCATCTATAAAAAATAACATACTTTACAATTTTATGCTTGATATATTATTAAGACACTCACTTCACAAGAATCCTTTTGACCGTTCGCGTAACCAGCGCATATGAATGAGTTGAGAATCTTCTTGGAATGTCCTGCAGTCTGGAACATTTCCTGGCATGCGTTGTTCTCTATTACTGGAACCTGAGGGAAGGCAAGTTTAAAATCAAATATAACTGTTTTGTTAAAACAAAGTTTATGAGATATAATTATCATGATCCCAGTTGAAAGATGTCCACTGCTGTACAAAGTGTCATTTGAAAAGGGGAATATTTAAATGATCCCCAAAAAAAATAAATGATCACCTAAAAAAATACAATTGGTAACCTAAAGGTTAGGTTAGATTAGGTTACCAATTGTATTTTTTTGACTATCAATTACTATTTGTTTGATGACCATTTAAATATGTATTTAAATCATAATAATTTGGAAAGCCGATGCTACCAATTTTGTAGTCTATGGAAGGCGTACGATGATTTCGTTTAGTATCAACAGCCGCCTTTTACGATACTATTAATTGTCGAGAGTTGGTACTACTCTATTCTAACGAATATAGTGTATGGCCTTATAATAAGCAATGAATAAGCAAAAACGAACCACATACAAATATTCCTCAATATGGTTACAAACTCCGGTAAAGCCCTTCTTTATACAGCTTTTAGAGAACGTCTTGATTCACATCTCCTTATAACATAATACATTTATATACAATACAATTTTTGGACTTTTCGCCAATTTTTTCACGTTATGTTGCAGTTGGTAGTAAAATCAATTTATGAAAAAAAATAGAATGATGTGAAAATAATTTTCAAGGGAAGTACAAGTGACTATGTATATGGATCCATATTTACCTGTACTTCTTGTAAAACTGCCGGCACTCCCCCTCCGTATTTGAGTCTGCCCCACCCAGTGACGGTGGCCATACGGCCAGTGAAGTCAGCCTCATCAGGAGGCATGCAGATTGGTACTAGAATGGTAATGGCGATGGGATTACTATTGAAAATTAATAGCTATGCGTATAGTTTCTGATTATACTCATACCGATTATGAAGAATGTCGACTGGTTTGGTCGAGCAGTAGTGACGCTACTAGTGAAGCAAAACGCGTTCGAGTCCCAGAATATTATTTGTATGATGAATATTATCATTTGCCTCTGAGTCATCAGTATTCATATGCATATTACTTGTGTATAATATTGATATATTTATCTGTTACTATAGTATTTATAATATTAGTAACAGTACTTATTTCGGGTTAGGCAAATTCGTGTAAATGTAAAAAATATTATATTATGATGAATTTCTTTTAACAAAATTAATGCCATACATAAACCCACCACAAAATACCTGATTTTCTTAATTCATACTGAATTTCGTTAGTGGTTTTACGCATGGAGGTGGTAGTAAGAATATTTTTAAAAAACTATCAAAAAATAATAGATTAATAATCTATGTCTTTCTACTCCTCTCTACCGTCATGATTTATGTCCAATTTTTTTACACTCCAAGATAAACGTCTCTGAAGACTTCCAAACTATCTTCGTAGCTCTCCCAGTAAGTTAAAATTCGAAAAGGAAGTTCCACGCTTTTCTCACTGAAGGTTAAACAGTATGAAAGTGAAATTGAATCATAATCTTATAGTTATGGATATAGTATATAAGTCATATATTTATTATTATTATTATTAAATATAATAGTCTGATAAATATGTAAGTAAGGTATACCGTATCCATTGTATATCGTGTTTAAGCCACGGGTTTTTTTTCATTCACTGGTAGAAAATGCCACTAGTATTAGCCCACCTGTTGTAACAATTTTTATTTGTGGTCAATATATTTTTTAGATAAAAATACTGGTCTTACCGATATGGGCATCAAATTTGATTGGTGAGTCAAGTTCTAACAATGCCAGGTCGTTTTCAAAAGTCGCTGCGTCGTACTGACGGTGGACGATCACTCGCCTCACATTCCTGGAGACAGGTCTCCTTGGCTCCTTGTCCCCTGAGATGTCGTTTTCGCCGAATACTGCCACTAGAGATGCGAGGAAGCTGTGGATATAAGTAACAAAAAGCTTTTAAAAGTGGAATATAAATGCTGCAGTTTTATTATACTGTAATAGTCGTTTATCGTCTGTCCCACACTGAAATTAAATCTGCTCTTTCCGATTACACAGACTTTTATGCTTCCGTTCATTATTCATTTACACTTTTTATATAACATCAAAAATTCTCAAAAATTCTAGGTACGAATATTGGTCACGATATATGATATGGAGTGTAAGTATTTAGTTCATTTAAGTCAATTTAGTTATTATTTTCTATCCTTTATTTACTAAACAATTTCTCAAAAAATGGTATTAATTGTCACGTGCGACCATATTTTACAATTGTGCATTTTTTTAATTAAATATATAAGATGACATGAAACACTGGCAAGGTATCCAAACACTATAAGAATTAAATACTTGATACTTTTTTGGTATCCGTGAATGTTGTTTTATAAAACCCTGTCGCTAAGAGAGGAGAGTTCGAAGGCTGTGTGTGCGTCTGTCTGTGGCACCGTTGCTCTAAAACAAATAAACCGGTTTGGATGCGGTTGTTTATTTGAGAGCAGGTTTTACTAGCGGGGCGATAGACTTGTTTAATGAAAATCGGTTCAGCCTTTTCAAGGTCACCAGCTCTTTTGTTAGCTGTAGTAGGGATCTTATACGTATAATGGATATAAATATACTAATCTTTCTCACTTATGCATAATTAAAAACTATTTACGGTCGCTAAATACAATAATGGATATTATTAAACACAATACGTATTAATACGCTATCCTAGAGGAACTGCTTTTCTGCTTTTCTCTTTTAAGTTGGGTTTTTTATTTTTCAAAGGGTTCTCGAATGGCGACCGCGTGCCGGACGATGCTCAGTGGGTAGGTCCGCTACGAGGTGGATCGACGATCTGATTAAGGTCGCGGGAAAACGCTGGATGCACAGGTCCGATCGTTGTGGAGATCCTTGGGGGAGGCCTATGCCCAGCAGTGGGCGTCGTACGGCTGATATGATGATTTTTCAATGAGGAGACGCGAAAGTGTAAGACCTATTTATTAATCCAATTTGTTGCTCACCCGGGTTGGCAATGCGCAGCGGTCGTAACGAATCTGCTCGTGATAAGAACACCTCCGCACTTGTTCTTTGTGAAAAGTCCCAGCCAGGTCGATTCCCGGACAAGCACCTGCCACGGCCATTGGCCGAAACGGGCGTTTTTGCCGCCTACTATACGACCCGACTTGACTAAGGGTCGAACACCGCACACTGAAAAAGCAAAAAACGCGTTGTTTCGTAAGAAAAGAGGCTTTGTAACTAAGAAAAAATATTACAACAAATCCTTTAGGGAAAATTCATACCAATAAGAAATCAAATGACAATATTTTCTACGATAACTTACTCTAATGTCAGTGAGTTTTTTGTTTTTAAGCAAATTCCCTAATAATTTTATGGTTTTAGGGAATTAGTAACAGCGTTTTGTTAAAAATACAATACTATAATAGATAAAATTATACTATTAAGCCATTTGCCCACAAAACGATCACTTTGCTTTTCACTATAATACGTGTAAACTTAACAGGCATTTCTACAATAAATATTATATAAAATTGTTTGAAATTGAAAAAATGGATTTATGTTGGCTTTCTGGTTTCGTAGAATTATTGCTTTACGTTTCTTGATAATAAAAAAATTGTTATGAAGGCTCAACCAAAAATGTGGTTACATCCAATAACTAATCAAACCGAAATTTCAAAACTAAGCACTTACCTACTAGATAAACATCGACAACTAAAACTAAACAGAAAATTATTGATTACTACCTGAGAATCCATTTCTTATAACAGTTTGCCCTAGGAGATCAAAATTGATTCCGTTCTTTACCTATAGTATAAAAAAATATTTGCAGTTTGGTATCTGGCAGGATAGAACAAAATAGTTTTTTTCACATTAAGATGTCTTAAACTGCTACTACGGTACGTGAGCAGCAAAGTTTCCGAATTATGATATTTTGCTGCGATCTCCGATTTGTTCGTCAAGCCCCTAAAAATGAAGGAAGGGAAGTGGTCAAGACTCCCCTTCCCTCATTTTTGGGCGGCTTTCATCCTGCAATGGACGACTTCTTTCAACTGTGCAGTGAAAGTGATTTCGTCAAAATGATGATGTGATTTCCCTCACAAAATACAAATCAAATCACACTTTTCAAATAATATCAAAGTATGGACAACAGTACGTCAAGTAACCGCAACCTATCAAATTATCCCAATGAACTCTAAGTGTAAGACTACGACCTGAAAATTGGGAAACTTGAAACTGAATAACGAAACTTGATAATTTTATATGATTTATATACTGTTGGCTGTATAAATAAACTTTTCAATATTATCTCGAGGCTGATGGAGAGGGCCTGATAATGGAAATAGTAGGTTACAAGCGGAACTATTTTTAATTGCTATTTCTAGACTTAACATTTAATCGGCATGCGATAGAAATATCTACAGTTCTTTCTGCCCAATTGAGTGTTTCATCAGACACAAAAAGTTAAGGGATACTTCAACAAAATCACTTTTAGCCAAGCGTTTATTCGATCTGTTGTAGAATAATCAAATGTTTCTTCGAACATATTATTTGAAAGGATGAAATGAATTTTGATCTCTTATGCTAAACTCCGTCCGATATTTATTGGTTCAAATTTTTAGGTGCAAGTTAACGATCTATAATTATTATTCAAATGTTATAATAATGTTTATACTTACAATTTTTATCATTGTAGTCGACTTGCTCGTACACTATGGAATCCGTAGTCACCTCGTCAGCCAGTTCTGTAGTCACCGTCGTCGGGGCAATAGTCGTCGTTGTCACCTTCTTAGTTGGCTTTGACTTTTTCGTAGTCGTGACCTGGAAGCAGGGGTTTCGAGGGAAAGGCGAACGTGTCTTTTTTATAATTTTTGAGGGTAAAGATATAGCCATTTCTATTAATGGATATTTGGAAAGTAAGAGTTAAATTTAGAAGGAATTTGCATGCAAATTTTTAGATTATTTTTGTGAAAGTGTGAAATTTAAACATTTAGCAATAGAGTATTGTGAAAGTTTAGTTTACATTAATTAAACTACATATATTATTTTTCATTATTTTAAATTTTGAAATTACTCCGAATAATGGTGAAGTTGAAATGTTATTCTAATTGTCTTCGTGTTTTAGTGTTTTCTTACCGGTTTCTTACTTGTTGTTGTTGTTGGAACGGGAGTTGTCGTTGTCGGAAGTCTATAAATAGTTGTCAGCCTTGGCGGCTTTTTAGTCGTTTTAACTGTAGGCTTTCTAGTCGTCGTCGTTAACCTTACTGGTTTTTTAGTCGTCAAGAAAGGTTTTTTAGTCGTAGTCGGTTTTTTAAAAGGTTTAGGTGTAGTAGCTTTAATGACTGTTGGTTTTTTATCTAAAATGACTATGTCATGTAACTCTTGAAAAGTGCCCTGGAGACTACCAACGATTTTATTGACAAAGAGGTTCATTTTTTCGTTGAGTTTTTCGTCTTCTTGCCAAGTAGGTGTAGTAAATTCTATGTCATGAAGTAAATCGATTTCATTATCAGATAAAGCTATGCTTGTATTGTAAACAGCGGGGTTTGAACCAGTTGCATTTAACATTGGGTTTCTTACTGGTGGGAAGTTTATTAAATCATCTGGTGATGTTTGTAATTCAGGTCTTAAAGTCGTTGGAGAATAGTATTCTGTGTAAGACTCTAAACTTGGTACTGGGCTTGTGGATGATGAGAAAACGGGCCTTGTAGACGCTTTAATTGGATAAGGAGTAGTAATTGGTGGCGGTTTAGGGGTTATGACGATAGTAGGGGAAGCAGGACGTTCATAATTCGGGGGTTTTCCCATGTAAATGTTGTTTGTCGATTGTATGTGGTTGTTAACAGTTATCTGGCTGACGGGTTTTTTAAACGGTTCTTGGGATATCTCGACAAATTCAGGCTCCTTTTGCGATGTCAATTCGGGTTTGGCCGTTTGGAATCCACTTAGGACTATAACAGTAGGCGTGACACTAGAGAATGTGTCTGGAGCAACGTCGTAGCTTGTGTCGAAATTCGTAGGTGGTGTAACTGGTCTTCTTAAAGGTTTAGATCCTGTTACATAACTAGTTGAAGGGGGTTTTCTTGTTGTTGTGGTTGGCGGTGTTGTACTTGAGCTCACATAGCTGAAGGTAGTCAATGAACTGCCGAAGTTATCAGGATCCGTAGGGTATCTATTGAACGCGTCTATAGCTTGACTAGTAGATTGACTAGGGAGCGGAGATGAATAGTAAGGTTTGCTTGTAGACTTATCGATGACTGGCTTGAGAGTAGATACAGGATAAGATGGCTTTTTGGTACTAAACGTTTGTGGTTTAGAGGGATATGATAAGCTTGATGGTCTTGGAGTAGGTTTTAGAGTAACGTAATGGCCTGTAGATGCGTAGTAATCAGGATATCTGCTGCTATATGATACCGGAGGTACTGTTCCAGTTGGGTGTGGAGACGATTTAGTTTCCGTTTTATCAACGGAGGCAGGTGACGTTACATCTTCTTTCATACTTGGAGTACTGTCATTCAACATTTGTATAATAGAATCTATTGATGACAACTCTGTGATCTTCTGGCTTTCTTTTGTTACTGTTGAAACCATAACATAATTTTCGGTCGAAGGGGGTTTTGTTGTTGTTTTTGTCGTTGTTTTTGTTGGTTTTGGCTTAAAGACCGGCTTTGTGTACACAGGACGATGAGTTGATACCGTTTTGGGTGTGGTGGTTGGTGTTGATGACATTGAACTGACAGTTGGCTTCGTTTGCATGGATGATATTTGGATATTAAAATCTGAAGGCCTGACTATATTGTCAGCTATTGAACCATTCTTGTTGAAGAGGATTGTATCTGCCGCATTATGGTCTATAGTGCTGTGAGTATAAATACTATCTGGTTTATTAGGTTTCACATAGATGTTGGTATCTTGAGGAGGTGTATTTAGAAGCGAATTAGTGATTTGTGAGAGACCTTCAGATATATCAGCTTCGTCTTCTTGTGTTGTTTTTGTGTCAGGTGTAACACTGGCTGGTGTCGCTCCAGGCCTGTACCCTGGGGTGACTATAGGTTTGAAGCTGTTATGGAAAGCACTGAGCTGTTCGGAATCGTAGTCATCTGTTTCGGATTCTGCTTCAGGGTAGTCTAAATAGCTGGTCATCACAACTCCGGGGCCTTTGGGAATATGTGATTGGCTATCCAATTTAAGTTGGCAACACGCTCCAAATAGAAAACCATCCATGCACGTTCCTACCACTTCCCCACCTCTTTGCGCACATTCGTGGTTGAACATGCATATTGTATTTCCTTTATTGTATTTAGCTGCTCTCGACGCTTTGCAATGGGATGGTGTTATCCGATACCCACCGAAGAGCTTTCTTGATTCTGCAAAAGAAAAGGTTCTTTAATAATTTATTTTGCTTAGCTATTGCAATTTTATAAAAAAATATATCACAGACTTGGAGACAAACATACAAATTCTAAATTATACTTAAGACTTAGACTCAGATTTAGACTTAGGCGTTGCAATATCATACATATAATTATACCGTTTTCCCTTAGAGGTAGGTAGAGATCCCAAATTTCCATTTACCACAATCCTGACATACATCAGATCTTTCATACAAGCTCATCGGTTGAGAGTATTTTTGATCTGGCCTTTTTTCAGGACATCTTCTATTTGGCCTTGAAAGTTCGTCTTGGTCTGCCTTTACCGACGTGTCCATACACATTTGCAATATATTCTTGTTTTGTCTGTGTCTTTTCCTATTTATCATTGCGCAATCTTTACTCTTCATTTCTTAAAAATACGTTTTTAGAGGTTTTAATAGTTTTTTAATATGCAGCTTTATGTAACCAAAAGATTTAAAAGCTAATTGTTAACAGTGAGAAAACTGTATATTATGTATACTCTTTTAAAAAAACACAAAACCTTGCAATGCAATGTTTCTGTTCTGGAAAAGCGAAGGAAGGACAGAGTTGCTACCACATTAGCACTAAGTACTTTGTATTTTATTACGCGCTACTTATGAAAGAGCGATTCCATCTGGCACAGGTGCACTATGCACTTAATAGAGGGAGCCAATCATCATGCTGTTACAATTATTGGTAATGCAATAAATATTTTTCATTTATTTTTTCATTTAATTGTGATTAATGACTTGTAATGTATATAAGAATTTAGTGGTATATATGGATTATCTTTATAGCATTTACAATACCTTGAAAATTAAACAAAGATATTTTACAAAGCAGTATTTCTAGTACTAGCAAAATTTAGCACGATCACAATCAGGAATGTCAGACATTTAGAAGTGATACTGTGTTCCGCGAAATTTTATCTTATTCATATATTTGATTTGAAAGAACCAAATTGTATTAACAGTAACTGACATTTAAACTATATTGAATAAGATTTGGGATAGAAATACTTAATATATTTAATAATTTTAGATAGAGGGTTGACTTTTTAAAACAAAGTTTCACCCAAGCGGTCTAAACTAACTTTTGAAAGTTTAAAAAGATTGTGAAAAACGCACTCATGAACAAAGGCAAGTAACATATCGGTGACTATTTAAAAGACAAAAATGCGTGGAGTTAATAGTCTTGTTGACGCGATAACGTCTTATAAATCAATGAACACCGGCTGCATGCACAAAAAACTGTAACGTTCCACCTGAGCCGAGCGTTCAAGCGAGAGCGCGGAACAAGCGATAGAGAGGCACGATCGGCCTAAGCGTTCGACTTGTGGCGCATCTATCTCTCTTCCACTTCCTGAAGTGAAAAGTTATTGTGGTTTCCATTGTTTATTACAACAACGTAATGTTTATTTATCGAAAAAAAACCATAAAAAATTCAATTAACTCCTTCATTGTATTATACAAAATAGTGGTAATTTAGTGATAATAAATCAATTCAATTCATAAAAGTATTCAATTTTTCATCAATGTTTTCTTAAGACGCTATCACGTAAAATTATCGTCCGTAAACTGACTTTACAGACAACCACTTTTTATTAATAAATTAATTTTTTTGTAATGATAAAATATGGTATGAAATCCGGTCATTGTAATAGTATTTTTTTCTTATACGTCTTGGTAGTACAGGAAAAGTTAACTTAAATGTTGTATAATTATGTAATATACAATACAATACAAACACTGTATTGATAACATCACATTGAAGAAAGAACAAAACAAAAGAAAACTTAAAATAGTGTTATAATGGACGGCCACATCGCTCAAACCGATCTCTGCTAACCTTTGGGTATATAGGACTGGAAGGTAACGTCAGAAGCGTTGCAAACGAAAAAAAATATAAATATACAAATATTTACAGTATAAATTCAAATATACGTATAAGCATACATAAAGATATACATATATAAACTAATAATAATAATATAGTACTTAACAAAGCAGAGTTTAAACTATGGATACTAAATAAAGGATGCCTTTGGTTATATGGACCAAACTCTATGCCAATTAGCAAACCAGAGGACTAGTGCTGTTCAAAAGCTATTATTGCGTGTAAGTTTTTTTAATGAAACGTATTGGCAAAATGATATTTATCTACACTAATATTATAAAGAGGAAAGATTTGTTTTTTTGTATGTTTGTAATAAATAAACTCAAAAACTGCTAAACCGATTTCAAAAATTCTTTCACCATTGGAAAGCTACATTCACGCTGAGCAACATAGGCTATATTTAATGACAGAAAAAAAATTGAAGAATTTTGTCCACCCGTGCAAAGCCGGAACGAGCCACTATATATTATCTTGTTCATAATTTAAATTTTTGGCCCTCCCCTAATTGCTTTATGTAAAAGCTTTCAGATTCACCTTACGAATTTATTTATAGAAATTTAATTTGAAATTATATTTTCAATTCAGGTCATGTCCATTTTCATCACAAGTCTCAATGTCTTGGCATGTGCCACATGTCGCAAAATGTTGGCGAAGTATTTCTTTAGAGAAACTTATTTAGCTATAGGAAAGTGCACGTGCGTCGTATTTTAAGCTTCATGGGAAACTTTGAATGTAACTTTCCAATAGTATGTACATTTTCTTCGCTAGCGGAGACTTATCTGGTAAATTTACATTGCCAGTTAGATTGTTAAATTGGAAATGGACTATTAACTAACTTGTGTGTTTAATGTTTGTGATTCGGCATCTAATTATTTATTTACTTTATTAGAAAACAAACAGAAATTTTACAGAAAATTGGGTTTAACTAAATTTATTAATTTTGATTTTTATTTAAAATAGGTTTATTTCAAATCAAGCCCGGGGGCAAAGAAAGAATCCACGATGGAACGAGTTAACCCAGCTTAACCCAGGTGCCTATTCACCCTGTCTATAAAAACAGGCGGGTTATAAGTACTCGGAAATACAGACACAGGGAGGGAGTTTCACTCCTTTGCTGTGCGCATTATAAATACAACAAAAAAAAATAATTAAAAAAAAACTCCAATTCAAAAAAGTAAAGCGAACATTTAGATTGTTTATAATGTTCATTATTGAACATACCAACCAAACACAGTTTGTAATCGCGCATAAATGAGAAAATTGAAAAAACCCCTAACAAAAGGGGTGATGACTTTCAAACCGTGAATCAGTTTTGATAAAATAAGTCTAAGGACTAAAGCAGAACACTTGCTTTCAAATTAAATAAACCGCATTCAAATCGGTTAACCCGTTTAAGACCTTATGTACCACATGCAGACACGTACACGGTCAAACATTGTAACAGCCCTCTTTTTGCATCGGGGGTTTAACTCCGAGTAAAGGAGTGCTTCAATGTACTTTAAAATTTAAAAAGTGTACTTGAATAGTTTTGTTATCTTAGAGTGGTTGTGTTTGTACTAGAAAGCTACTACACAAGTTTTTTAACTTATAACGTCACTAGTAACCACAGCTACAGCAAAGTAACCACAGCTACAGCAAATAAAGTTTATTCCATTTCATTCCATCTCATTCCATCTCATTCCATCTCATTCCATCTCATTCCATCTCATTCCATCTCATTCCATCTCATTCCATCTCATTCCATCTAATTCCATCTCATTCCATCACATTCCATCTCATTCCATCTCATTCCATCTCATTCCATCTCATTCCATCTCATTCCATCTCATTCCATCTCATTCCATCTCATTCCATCTCATTCCATCTCATTCCATCTCATTCCATCTCATTCCATCTCATTCCATCTCATTCCATCTCATTCCATCTCATTCCATCTCATTCCATCTCATTCCATCTCATTCCATCTTATTCCATTTCATTTCATTAAATTTCATTTCATTTCGACCACAGAGGTCGTCAAAACTCTGATATGCTTGTCATGTTTATAAAATAGAATACACAAAAATCACCAAATAGGTCGAAAGCTAGAAAAGGCGGTCACGATGCCGTAAGCGTTCGTTAGCCATTCAAATTAAAAAAAAAACTGCGAACACTAATTGACAACCGTGTGTTAAAAGTAATTATTTAGATTTGTACTAATAAATGTTTGAGCAGTTTGAACATAATGAACGGAACTGTGTCATATTGAATAGGCAAATAAAGTTTTGTCGTAGTAAAAGATATGCTAATACTATATAAGTATACACGTTAACCACCTTTATAATCTAGATACTTTCTTCTCAAGCGATTTAAATAAATTAAGGGGTAGTTGTTATCGATTAATCCCATTTTTTAAAATACCATACGGCAGTATCACTTTTGTTATAGCCAGAAAATAATCACTTTATTATTATTATTTATTATTTATACAAAAACATAATTACTATTATGTTTTGTATAGACACTTTTACACTATTTAAGTATTTAGAAATCGAAATAAAAGTTATAATAAATAATAAATAAATAAATAAATAAATAAATAAATATTTCTTACATTCACACCAATTAGCCTAGCCCAAAGTAAGCACTGTAAGGCTTGTGTTATGGATACTAGGGTAACGGATAGACATACATATATGATACATAAATATGTAATATTCATAGAAATATATAAAAACACCCATGACTCAGGTACAAATGCTCGTATTCATCATACAAACAACTGCCCCTTCCGGGATTTGAACCCAGGACCGCCGGTGCGAAAGGCAGGATCGCTACCGTTGCGCCAAACGATCGTCGAACATTATACATAGTTAGATATTTATCGAGTTATACATACTTAGATATTTGGTTTACCGTGGATTGCCACTGCAATCGACGTTTGGTATGTGGTGACTGCAACATAGATGCATCGTACTTATACTTTGATATACTAATAAAAAATGCGACCGATTTTTTTTTAACTTTTCTGTATAGTGATCAAGGCATATTTTGCTTTATCTAATAATATTCAATTTATTTTAAATTGTAAAAATACAAAATATAGTAGAAAAAAGCAAGCAAGGTCGTTTCGTTGTTCCTATATTTTTGGTTAATCAATAAAAAACGGTCGTGGAAAAATCAAGTGTTGACAATTACAGACAGACATTAAAATTATTCTCTCTTATCAAAGTTAACAGACTTTGATAAGCAATTAAATTAAAATACTAGATTTAAAAATCTAAAAATCCCACGTTTTTCAGTAACCAAAAAAGAATAAAATAACCCGGCGGGGCCAAGCGAGGGGCCACTCAAAACGTAGGGGCGTATCTTTACAAATACTCTCAACATCTATGCATATCATGCATCTCATTACATCTCCATAAGTAACATGCGCCCCATGTTTTGAGTGGCCCCTCGCGTGGCCCCACCGGGTTATTTTATTCTTTTTTGGTCACTAAAAAAACGAGGGATTTTAAGATTTTTAAATCTAGTATTATTATTTTATTATTTTTAATTATTAACTCAACGAAGTAACCATGTGTTACGCAACAATCGGATAAGACCCATACAAAAGTGAAAGTTGCCGAAAATTGACCTGAAAGTGCACCTAGAAAGTTGTTTAAGCGTGCATTGTCATCGGGTTCTGAGCTACCCTGAAAGTTTCAACTCGCTAGGTGGTCGGGAAGTGCCCCAAAATTGAGATACAAGATTCCAACCGGACAGACTAGACGACAGACAAGCAAGCAGACAAGAAAGCGACCTAAGAAAAACGTGGGAAAAAAATATTGAAGTATGATATTATGAAAACTTGGAAACAAACAGTAAATTGTTGCTTTATGCAACCTTATTTATGAATGCTTTTAAATTAAATAACTTATTTAGCGTTTTTGCGCACGTTCCTAACTGATAAAATGTATATATTTAAAATGTATAAAATTGTTTTGCATTTAACATGTATTTTTTATTAATGCTGTTTCTATAATATAGCTCTGTGACCGCTTCGTAAACTATCTCCTGCAGTGTCCTCGTTTCTAAAATTCCTAATCTAAAAGGATGTGCGAGGCCACACCGTTACCGCTAAGTAATTTTTGCATAAAACACAGATTTGTAAACAGTTCGTATTGTATGTGCTTTTTGTGTTTCGAGGCGAGATTATACTGTTTGCCAAAATGCATTCTATCTGCAGTAGAAAGTTAAAAAGGCAATTATGCATTTCTTTTTTTTTATTTTCCTATAAATTTACAGAATTATGAAAAAAAAAACGTGATGAACCAATTTTAGTTAAAAAGTGTCTGTTGTCAATTTCATTCGAATTATGATTTCAATTTGAAAGAAAAGGACAATACACTCCAGAACTAAAATAGGTTTTAGAGTTTGAGTTTTATAAACAGTAAGGTTTGTCTTCATCTACAAGAGATTTACATGTATATACTAGCTGTCCACCCCGACTTCACCAGTGTTAAATTATATGTATATGTCACAGTTGGATTGCATAGTTAACTATTTTACAAAGAGGCTTCGTTTTAACAAAAAATGCATCAAAATTACACAAATTATATCACCAAGAATAACATAACATGAAAATATGCACTTCAGTTTATCATTGAATCAGTAACTAAGAAGAGTTCTTCAAACTAGGCAAGTCTGTTTCTTAGGAAACCAGCTGTCTTTTATACACACACTAGCACAATCAGCAGATAATTAGAAAAGGCAGAGTATAGAAATAATATAAATTAATGAAAGTTTATATACAAGACAAAAGTATTGACAACAAAATACATAAAAAATAAAAACATAGAGATAGTGCCACATAAGCCTCTGCTCAGTAAAAGCCGTGATAATGCAAGTCATCACGGCACTGGTGTTGTGGAGATGCTTTAGGGGCCATTCATATATTACGTAAGACGATTTAGGGGGGGAAGAAGGTCGACCATGTCTTATTTTTTCTTACAAGGGGGTGGGAGGGAGTCACAATAGTTCTTACGTAAGATCCCAAAAGTGAGCAAAGTTAAAATTATACTTTGAAAAAGCGCGGGCAGCCGCGCAAGTGCCGAGGTTGCGTATCTCTACTATATAAAAGAAGGAATTTGTGTGTTTGTTACCATACCAGCAACGCTAGGCCGGGTTATACCAGCAATTAACGTTAGCATAGCAAATCGTACTGATACTTCTCAATGTAGTCTTGAAGACTTTTTTACAAAGGTTCTGACTTACAGGTATCAATGTGACGTAACGTATATTTTAATTTATAATAAACCAGAAACGCGTGGCCGAGTCATGTGTCCTTTTCGTGCTCCACGATTTCATTCTTTTGGGCATGCTGCGAATTTATATTATCTATCTTGAGGCAAACTATGTCACTCTTCAAGTTTGCAGACTTGCAGTACTATCAGGTTTATGGGGGGTGGTATTCAGAATAATAAATAAAATATTAATATTTATTGTTAGTTACAATAACACCAATTAGCCTAGCCCAAAGTAAGCACTGGAAGGCTTGTGTTATAGATAATAGGGTGACGCTAATAGACATATATATATGATACATAGATGTTTTGTATTTATAGAAATTTATATAAATAACCATAACTCGGGTGCAAATGCTCGTTTTCATCACACAAACATCATCACCACTATAATCAAAGAGAAATCATTAAGTGCAGCGACCAAAGTTTTCTTAGCTCCTGAAACCTAATGTCTATTTCAGAATGCAAACAATGGATCATAAGAATAGCTTTACTACCAAACAAAACATTGTAAAAATACAATATTTAATAGAGAAAAGCAAGCAAGGTGCTTTATGGTAAACCCAACGGTCCTTTTTTTTCCCAGTGGAAAATCATTTATGGATTCGACCCGCCACGGGTTGATGGCGGGGATATGTGGGACTCTCCCACACCTTA
The DNA here is from genome assembly GCA_927399485.1 of Calamotropha paludella. NCBI lineage: Eukaryota > Metazoa > Arthropoda > Insecta > Lepidoptera > Crambidae > Calamotropha > Calamotropha paludella. The sequence goes on along the minus strand of OV656830.1, from coordinate 5,820,139 downwards.
ACCCACGGAGCGTAGGCGGGGCATACCCGAACTAAAAAACCACTGGGACGTACCACCTGACTGCCTAGGCTCTGTGGGGTCGCAGCTTTATTTGGTCCTAGCTTCATTATTAAGCGAGAAAATTGCATTTTTATCTAAGAGTCCGTATATTTTTCTTTACAATTCGCGCAGCATTGGGACTGTTGAGAGGGGTGGGGCGCACGGTAGCAGACTGACAAGTGGATATATGAGTCCTATATCAAAATTCGGCAGTTTGGACTACGCTTTGCTTTTTTAAGCAGTCATCTCAATATGTGGGCTACAACCGCGACTTTTTTTTATCATATCAACCATATACTGGTGATGCCTATTTGTAAGTCTGGTCATCCGATAAATAAATGGGGACAGAGGAGCAAAGATGTGCAATTCTGCTTCACACTCTCCGAAATGTATTTCTAGCAGACTATACATCGATGTGTAAAGTCACAGTAAGACCTAAGAACTACCTTCGCTTTTAAATGTCTTCCCTTAAAATTCTTACGGCATATTTCGAAAGTGTACCGCGCTCTGGTTTGGTTTAAAAACTATTTGATATCATTGGTATTCTGCGGACGAGTACGCTGACATACTTAGAAACATCCTGCATATATCCGGTCAGCTGACAGACAATTTTCGTTGCTATGCTATAAGTATGAATGTAAACCAGTCGTAAGAAGTATAATTATAATGTAAACGACGATCGTTTGGTGTAACGGTGGCAATCCTGCCTGTCGCATCGACTGTCGTACGTTCGAGTCCCGGAAGAGGCAGACGTCGGTTACCCTAGTATCCATAACATAAGTGAATGTAGAAAATTATTATTATTAGTACTAGCTGACTCGGCCACGCGTTGCTATGGTAACGTTAATTGGTGACCCGGCCACGCGTTGCTATGGTAACGTTAATTGATTATAAAAACTGTTATTCTTAGGCTTATGGTAACTATGGTAATAAACACACTAAGTATATATTATTATATAATGTACTGATAAGGTAAATGAAAATAACGCTTTTTACAAAAAAGTAAAAAAACTGTTTTTTTGCTTCATCTCGGTATAAGTTTTACCTATGTAGGACTTATGAAGCCATTACATGGTTGTCGAATTTTAATAAATGCATTGCAATGCAATTTTAATATATTCATATAGAAATCTTTAAGATTTTAAATCTTACCCTGAAGCCTATTAGGGCTAGTAGGCATGTTTGTTGTTTAGAGACACATTTTAAATCTTATATGCCAAATCTAAAATATGGCATTGTGAATTAAAAAAAAAATTAATGCTTTAAATGATATTATGCTTTAAATAAAGTAAAATCAGATTATGTAATTTGTGGCAGGAAAATACGTACGTGTTGTCTTTAATTATTAATTGTATTTCAGTATATTTCAACTTCAACAGCCAGGCGGGATTTTTTTTAAGAATATGAATTGAATAGAATACATATAATAGAATACTTCTTTGATTGTTTAAAAAGTGATCCGTACATAATATTATGACAATACTTTTTGTGTTTGTTACCATATATAGTTACCATAAGCCTAAGAATAACAGTTTTTATAATCAATTAACGTTACCATAGCAACGCGTGGCCGGGTCAGCTAGTAAGTATAAAAGAAATTTATGAAGTCACAAAATTTTCGACGGATACTGGCATGCAAACTGTTTATACTTCTAAATGTATAATATTAAATGTTGTAGGTATGTAGTTACTTCTAACATGAAAAGATGGCGCTGATCTTCGGGTTTGAAACAACTAAAAAAATTCAACAGTTTCAGATAAGGTCTAGGTATAGCATCACATCGAAACAACGACGGTATTATAACTCGAGCCAATATAGAAAATAATAATAATAATAAATAATATTTCTTACATTTACACCTATTAGCCTAGTCCAAAGTAAGCACTATAAGGCTTGTGTTATGGATACTAGAGTAACGGATAGACATACATATATGACACAGAAATGTATTTTTATAGATAGGGTACAATATAGGTACAAACGTACGTATTCATCATTCTTCACTCCATTTGCCCCTTCCAGGATTCGAACCCAGGACCGTCGTCGGTGCGAAAGGCAGGATCGCTACCGTCGCACCAAACGGTCGTCAGAAAAGTTTGTTTACAACATTGAACCGACTGGAATCGAACCTGGAACTTCTTTCTGTAGCTTAATTGGAAAAGTACTCGTCCGGATAACGACAGGATCTGGGTTCGGGTCCTATCACTATAAATTTAATAATAAATTTCAGTTATAAATGCTTAAACAACAAAGATTGGGTCCGATTGCGATTCTTCAATCTTTTCTCAACATATTGAGTTAGTATTATTTTTATAGCAGTCCAATAAAATATAAATTAAAAGTTATTTTCTGATTTTTAGTTCGATTTGCTATTAAAGCGTGTTTTTTTAGTTTTTTAAACTATATTTTATTCGTAGTGTCTTCACCAGAATTTAAACCGGCAAAGGCAGCACGTAATATTTTTGTCTCCATTTTCAATCCAATAAAACTATACTTTCCGATAAGTCCTAAATAAATAAATACAAAACAAGAGTTCTCTCCACAAATATTGCGCGGTAACAGCGTAAGTTCGACGTTTGTTTGACATTCGACGCAGTGTTGTCATTTTCGGCGTAGAAACGAACTAAATTAGGTTCAAAACCATAGACACAGCAGTAAGTTAAAATTTAGTGACATGGACGTAATTTAACAGAAAAACTTTTAGATAAAGACATCGATATAATTAGTAAAATTTTAGTCTATCACTAATTAGTTTCGGAGAGAAAAGCAATCGGACCCATTATTTACTGATAACTAGTCTTAAAACTATTTTTTTCTCTATGGTCACACCATCTTGTTACGGTAACAAAACATGACTAATGTTCTAAAAGTTGAAATTTTGAAATATACCAATAAATTGTATAACTTTCCAAAAATTAGTCAAATCTCGCCTTATGTAATAGTATTAGGTGAATTTCTTATGTATGACACATAACAACAGATGATTTCATACTTAAAAAATGTTATAATATATCTTCTTCTTGTGCTTTGCTTTTTCGACTTAGCTTCCATCATTTACAACATTTAATACGCAAAATCGAAAAATATTAACTATTATAGTTTTTGGTATTTGCATTTCACTACTTGACGACCGTTTGGTGCAACGGTAATATTCTTGCATTTCGCAACGACGGTTCTGGGCTCGAATCCCAAAAGGGGCTGATGTTTGTATGATGAATACGAGCATTTGTACCTGAGTTATGGGTGTTTAAATATATTTCTATGTCCCGTCACCAGTGTCGGAGCCTTTAATGGTGTGAAATATGGCATTTCTTATCGACAAATTGCCCCTCAAATTTTGTTTTTCTCTTACGTTTATAAAATGGCCACCATTTTGTTTTCTTGGTAACCAAGACCTGGGCTCTCATACTAATTCGACCACCACTACTCATGTAAATGTCCTATCAACATTAAAAAGGTTGATAGCTTAACATGTAGACAACAGTTACACAGCCATCATGTTTCAATTGTCATGGAATAAAAAATAGAAAAAATAATAAAATTAAAACAAATAGATTCTTTTTTGTGTATTTTTTAATTACTAGCTTTTGGAGAAAAACTAAATTTGAGGGGCAAATTGTCGATAAAAAATGCCATATTTCACACCATTAAAGGCTCCGACACTGGTGACGGGACACATTTTATATGTCTATCCGTTACCCTAGTATCCATAAGACAAGCCTTACCGTGCTTACTTTGGGCTAGGTTAATTGGTGTGAGTATAAGAAGTATTTTTTATTTATATTTAAATAAATAATTTTGTTTAAAAAAGATTTACTTCTGTCTGATGACAGACGGGATTCCAACCAGTATCCTCTAGCTATCCGGGTGATTGCATTTCCAATAGAGCTACTGACATTTTGACGAGTTGGAGAATAAGAATAGCGGTAGCCCGGATAGAGAGAGGCTACGGATAGAAGCCCCTTTTACATCTAAAACAAGTTGATATAGAAATTATATATTTTATGCGTAAAAAAACATTACAAAGACATATAATCATTTATTGTATAATGGAACAGTGATCCAAGGAGTTAAATTCGAATTAATATTTATAAAATAAATTTAGTATAATGTGCGAAAAAAGTTGGATTTAAAAGAAAAATATTTATCCCACTAGTCCTATCGACAAGGTTCCATGGTAGGACAAATGGGAAAATGATTTTCCATTAGTTTCCATGAGCCAACTGATACTCCTTGATCGATCCCCTTTGACATGCGACTGCTCAATGTAAAACCGTGTGAGCACCGATCAGCGCAAGCGCAAATATGCGTTTCTAACACGCTCTGATTGTTATGTATGCCGCTTCCGTACACAGCAGTTATTATATTATTGATTCTGTAACATGCGTTTTATAGGCAGTTGCATATAAAGAGTGAGACAAAGATAACTCTGTTGTTGAAACATCTGTTATGGTTATAAATGTGTTGTTTATGTTATGAGCTTGACTTTTTCAGTCCCATAATTGTTGATATTGTCCCAAAGTATTTTTCCCACGTTTTTGTCAGGTCGCTTTCTTGTTTGTCTGTCTGTCTGTCTGTGCAGTTGGATTCTTGCAACTCAATTTTGAGGCACTTCCCGGCCACCTAGCGAGCTGAAATTTTTGGAGCAAGTCAGAACCCGATGACAATGCATCCTAAAACAACTTTTAACTTTCTACGGCCACTTTCAGGCCAAATTTTGCGAAATTTCACTTTCATATGAAAAAAGTCATAGCGACTCATGGTTAGCTGCGATTAATTAATGAATTAAAAAGAATATAATAATAATAACGCAAGAAAATCAAAAAGAATAAAATAATAATACTAGATTTAAAAATCTAAAAGTCCCACGTTTTTCAGTAACCAAAAAAGAATAAAATAACCCGGCGGGGCCAAGCGAGGGGCCACTCAAAACGTGGGGGCGCATCTTTACAAATACTCTCAACATCTATGCATAACGTACATCTCATTACATCTCCATAAGTAATATGCGTCCCCACTTTTGATGCGCCCCTCGCTTGGCCCCGCAGGGTTATTTTATTCTTTTTTGGTTACTGAAAAACGTGGGATTTTTAGATTTTTAAATCTAGTATTTTTTAAGTTTAAAACTCACAATCGTAAGCTAACCTATAACTAAACAAACACGTACAGTCAGATAGATAGATAAAAGCTTTATTTCTCACACCACACACACACTCACACATACATGATTAACAAAAATACAAATATCACATCTTAACAACAAAGTCGTCCTTAATAAAAATGTGTGTGTGCCGCAGCAGTACGTAAAGGACATTAACGGACATACACCATACACCGTGGATATTATTAGGGACATTAACGGACTTACACGATATACACCGTACAATCATGTCACATAACATCAATTTTTGAATTGAAAACTTCCTTAGCGGCATTGTGCACTTTTTGGGATGGGTAAAAAATGTTAAACTCGCGTCAGGACATGGTGACGATCGAAAATTCGTAAGACGGAGGGAGAGTAGACTGCCGCGCCGGCGCGGCGTAGGAGAGGAAGTAATATACCTCTCCCTCCCTCCCTCTCTTTCTACCGCGCGGTGAAAATGTATGCCTGATCCTGCTGTTTCGTATAAGCGGCGCAGGGGGCATGCGCGAGTGCGCGTGTGTGTGTTTGTTGCCATGTTTGTGTACGATAGCGCAATAAATGAATATTATATTTTATCTACTCTAATACTATAATACAAAGATTCTAAAACTGAAAACAAAATGCTTATGACAAACATTACGTACAGGCCAAAAATAATAAAAAAAAAGTTTCATTACGATACAGGTCTTGTATGGACACTTGTAACATAATATAACTTTTTTATCATAACGATACACCTATACAACCTCCATCTGGACCAAGGAGGTTGAACCTCTACTTTAAAAAGGTTTCAATGAACGAGTCCGTGACGACGCAACACGCATGCGCAATCGATATTTGCACCTTGGCGCCAACATTTGACATTTAAAAATTTGTTGTTATATTCAGCGTTTTATTTGCAATATTGTTTTACGTATTATAGTATGAAAGTAGATAAAGTAGTGTATGACACTATACATAACTTGGTCTTATTACACTCGTGTGATACTATAAAAAAACTCGCCTACGGCTCGTTTTTTTAAAACACACTCGTGTTATAAGAACCCTTATTATGCAACAGTATCATAAACTACTATTACCACATAAATTATAGTACTTTTATACTTATAATTAAAGCAATTCGTACGATGTTATTCAGTAACCATTCCAAAATATCGAAAATATACAACGTTAATGTTCATGTTTTCACTTCTGCCAGCACTCCCGGAGTGTAACCCGTTGTTTTTTTATTTCTATACAACAGTATAGAGACAACAGTCTCTATGATTTCGGCAGAGATTTACTGTGATATGGTTCTACGTTGTATACATCTTATTACTCGTGACTGCAATAATGTACTTTAAATACATTGGTTAGGTTAAAACTTTAAGTTAAAATCTGCGTGGTTGAGTGACTTGCGTACCGGTTTTCATGGTGACGCCACGCCGTGGTCCCAGGTTAGGTCTTCGGGGGCATTAACATAGAAAAGCCTTAGTCTCTTAACGTAGATTTAGGACAATGTATGTGACGGTTTTTTTTTAGTAGTCCATTTATTTGCTCAAATTTCTGTCTTGGTAATTAATGTGTCATCTTTTATAAGGCTCGTCCTTTTATAGTTGAGATGTCAATTTGTCCTGAATGAAACTCGTCTCATAGTTATTTTTTTATATTTAAATAGACATTGTTTAGGTAGAGTAAAAACAAAATAATATTAAAAAATAACCCGCAATAGCAACTGCTAAACAAGATTTTGATAAAACAAGTTTAAAAACCAACGCTAGAAAAAGTGCTTTAAAATTAAAATATATGACGACCGTTTGGTGGAACGGTAGCGATCCTGCCTCTCGTACCGACGGTCCTGGGTTCGAATCCCGGAAGGGGCAGATGTGTGTGTGATGAATACGAACATTTGTACCTGAGTCGTGGGTGTTTATATATATTTCTATGAATATTACTTATTTATGTATGTCTATCCGTTACCCTAGTATCCATAATACAAGTCTTACAGCGCTTACTTTGGGCTAGGCTAATTGTAATAATATATATTTTTTTTATAAAAATATAAAAAAAAACTTCATCCAAACCTGTTCTCCCATTTAAGAGCTAGTGTGCCACAGATAGACACACACACATAGCTTATAATACACCTCTTTTTGGCTTCTGGGGTTTAAATGACAACTTCTTTCGTAAAGTAGCCGAAGAATTTAAAAAATTAAAATTAAACAAAATTAAACTCTATTCAATGAACTTACCGTTGCTAAAAAAATCACCTTATAATTTATTGAATCTTAAAAAGACTTACAATTGAATGCACTTAAGATGGTTGAACAAATCTTATAACCATATCGGTTCCACTTTCCGTTGAGCAATCAGTTGAACTTTCTAAGAGCTCGCTCGTTGCACATAATCGGTCTATCTACAGATAACTTACACTAAATATTATGGCCTTGTCAATCTACCATCAACAACTCTCGCGATTCAATTTCATGCATATATCGCAGTCATTTGGTTGAATCTGCTATTTGATTGAATGACTAACGCGTTCATTGAATGACGACATTTAATTGAATGACTAAAGGACAACTCGTCAAGTTGTTTAATGTAACGTTCAATGTCTTGACTGAACGTCCTTTAGTATAGTTGTTGAATGGGATATAGCCGACTTTATAATGTTTGGTTAGGTTAAATCCATGCTCTCACACTATTTTATTACGAATAACGCACTTTAAAGTAAATTTAGTCAAAAAATAATAATTAATTAATTATTATCAAGTAATTTCAATCACCTGATTCACTCACTGATTTTACGGCCGCTCTATTCAAAGGGCTATGTTACAATCTGCTAACTAGTTGGACTTTGAGTGACGCTTGTTCAATCAACGTTCGGCCTAGTCATTCAATTAAATGTCGTCATTCAATCAAATAGCAGATACAACCTGATGACGGCAACACATACATAATATTTAAAAATGCCTATTTCCTGTAGGGGTAGGCACTGATCACTGATTTCCACTCTATAAGGTACATCTCTCGCTTCTTCAACTCCAATCAAACCTTTCATACAAGCTCGTCGATTAAGGGTGTTGTTGACTTAGCGCTTTTTAGAACATCTATTTAGTCCCTGAAAGATCGTCTTTGTCTGCCTTTATCGACTTGCTTACGTACATTTATTTGTTTTGTCAATATTCTTTCGTCGAGGATGGACGAAACAAGTTTTACATATCGCTCACTTGGTGCAACACTGACGCAATAACACTTTTTGTCAAAATGACATTTCTGAAAAACATCGACAGAAAAAAAAGAAATACAATTATTATAGTTTTCGCTAGAAGCTATATGAACCTAAGAAAATTATACGTTTGTAGTCGTAATTTAAGGTAATGCTAATAAAAAGAAAATGTATTTTAAATTTGTATTCCTCTTCTTCAAAAACACAAAATTTACAATTACGTCAGTGACGCACCAAATGAGCGATATCCAAACCATCTAAGCAACCCTTTTTCTACTTTGTCCCTATATCTTCTTCCACGCCACACCACTCTCTTTTCACATTACTCAATTCCTTATCTAAATAAAATTCCTCTCATTGATGAAACAACGCTGGCCTACAGCGTAAAATCAGGAATGTACTAGAAAATTTCGACGAGGGATCGCAAGGCTCGGTAGCTCAATTGGGAGAGCATTGGACCGGATTTCCAAAGGTTGCGGGTTCGATTCCCGCCTGAGATTCACTTGTGACCCGAGTCGATTTTTTCTAGTATTTTTCTATTATAATAATTTATCTTATAAGATCGCATTGAAAATGCATAAAATTTATAAAAATTATAAATCTAACATGGCTGTTTCATCTTAATCGATTGACCAAACATTTGTAAAAATGTTTCTTTCGAATACGAGAGGATGTTCCTCTCATTGATGAAACAACGCTGGCCTACAGCGTAAAATCAGGAATGTACTAGAAAATTACGACGAGTGATCGCAAGGCTCGGTAGCTCAATTGGGAGAGCATTGGACCGGATTTCCAAAGGTTGCGGGTTCGATTCCCGCCTGAGATTCACTTGTGACCCGAGTCGATTTTTTCTAGTATTTTTCTATTATAATAATTTATCTAAAATTTATTTACTTATTCGTACAAACATTAAAATACTAATTTTAATGACGTCAACAGCATGCGGTTCAATGTGATTTTACAGCTGAAACTTGATCATAAACCTATGCTTTTTCATTATCTCATCTGAAATACATCCACTGCTGGAGAAAAGCGTCCTCAAAAATTTGTTAAGTTTACCATAGTTAAACAAGTTAGCCAAAAAATGTTTTTAAAAAAGGCTGTCAACAAATGTTATGTAGCGTCCGGCAGAGTAATTACAAACGTCAACAATAGTAATTTCCTGTTAGAAGCCTTAAGTAATTGTCTATGATATCATATTATTATGTATTGCGTTATATAATATTCATTATTGTACATAACAACCATACACTATAATAAATAATAAAAATAAATGAGAAATATCTGTAAATTTAAAGCCATTTTGCGTCCAAGATCTCTACCGCAGCCACAAAGAAGTTCCGCAGCTAACAAAAGAGCTGATGACTTTGAAAAAGCTGAACCGATTTAAAAAACCACCGCTAAAAATGCAGTTTCAAATCAAAATAAACACATCCTAATCAATTCATCCTTTTACGAGTAATAATAACACCCTCTCTTTTTACATCGGGGTTTATATACTTGAGTGAAATAATCATTACATTGCTATTTTTGTGATAATATAATAATACTAGCGGCCCGTCCCGGCTTCGCACGGGTGGACAAAATTCTTTATTTTTTTCTATTATAAAATATTTCTATTATTAAATATTTTTCCATTGGCGCCATCTAGCGTCCGGTAGACGAACTACTTGCGGTTAACGCGTTGCTATGGTAACCGCAAAAAGAGCGGATAGACAAACAACAAATTTGTGATCTTAGATTATAGATTTAATACGTTAACTAATTAAGTATCGAAACGATATGACGTCGCCACTTAATACTCTTCTGCTCATTCGTCTTAGCTTTTAAAAGATGTCCTGATGGCAAATAGGTTAGTAAATAAATTATTTGATGTTTATAAAAAACTTACCTTAAGTTTATTTGAATAAAGTTTATTATCATTTAAATTCGACATATTTGTGGAGGCGTCTACCTTATTTAGAAGGCACGGGATATTATGTCTATTATACAATAATTGACCACGTTGGGCATATCCTGACTCACTTTCCATTACCTTATTTTTTCTAGGAATTTCTGGCCATATGGCAATTCTTCCTAATTTTGGATGGTCCTGGGTTCGGGTTTCAGAAGGGGCTGATGCTGGTGTGATGAATACAAAGCAATTGTATCAGAGTCATGGGTGTTTATATATAATCATATAAATATTCAACATATATGTATCATATATGTAAGTCTATCCTTTACCCTAGTATCCATAACACAAGCCTTACAGTGCTTACTTTGGTCTAGGCTAATTGGTATGAATGAAAGAAATATTATTATTAACTTACAACTTAAAATTTAAATTAAACCACTTTTACCGGATAAACAACGCATTAATTCGTGTTTTATATTTTATGATGCGATAGGAAGAGTATAACTTAATATTACAACTTTACAGTTATCTACTCGACATTTAATGTGTGTAAACCAGCCATTACTGAGAATAGGATATTGATAATGGTAGAACGGTGGTAAAACAGATGTCAGATATTTATTTATTTTATTTTTTACATGCTATATAGACAGAAGTCTAAATAATTTATCTTAACAACATATAAGAGTACTAAATTTTATCTGAAACTAAAACTAAAAACCTTAAAAAATAAAAATAATATAATGACAGAAATATATTATTAAAAGGAATCCCTTTAGGCAAGGTTCCGAAGATACTGGCAGCGTTCCCCCTTTGAATAGCTAGGCTAATTCTTTGTCCGAGGTAGCTGCCAGCTCTTCGGTCTCCTGTGATGTCGACTAATCTTTTTGATATTTAAAAAAAGCCTTTATTTTTTGCATTCACAATGCTATATTAACATTAGATTTAAAAGACGCTTAAAAACAACCATATTTCCGAGCCTTTAGGTAGAATTCGAACCAACGACTTTTTGCGAGCGGCGAGTGCTCTGACCGCTAAGCTACCGAGACGCTAGTAGACGCGTCGAAATTTACAACCGTATTTCAATTATAGTAATATAAGTTATTTACGGGATTGTTACCATCGGGTGAATAGTGAGAATGTTAACAGTGGTACGGATATTGAACGTAATTAAAGACTTTGTCGGAGGGTAGACCGATATGTCTGCCAATAATAGCCTACCCGCAATTACTTCAGTTGCTCAGTGATCATGGCGCTTGCTACAGTGCCGAAATATCGGAAACTCAATAAAAACAAGGTACATGGTATGAGAATGTGAACAGTGGTACGGGTATCGAACGCAATAAAAGACTTCCTCGGAGGGTAGACCGATATTTCTGCCAATAACTACCTACCCGCAATTACTTCAGTTGCTCAGTGATCATGGCACTTGCAACAGTGCCGAAATATCGGAAACTCAATAAAAACAAGGTACATGGTAACAATCCCGTATATAACTTATATTACTATAATGCCGGATGACGCTCAATGGGTAGGCCCGCTACGAGGTGGACCGACGATCTGGTTAAGGTCACGGGAAAACGCTGGATGCGGACAGCACAGGACCGATCGTTGTGGAGATCCTAGGGGGAGGCCTATGTCCAGCAGTGGGCGTCGTGCGGCTGATATGATGACTATAATGTTAGTGACCATGAAAGTTTAAAACAATCGTATTTAAATTTCTTCTATGAGCTAGATATTTGTAAAAATATTACTTTCGATGTTGTAGGTATGAAAAGTTGACTTTTAACATTTATGGAATAATACTAGTTCCTAATAGATGTTGAAATATGTTTGTAAATTTTGACGGTAGACACCAGCATGTCCAATATTGATAAAAGTATAGTTTGAGCTCGTGTGATATAGCTTGACAATTATTTTGATCTAGAGTCGGAATTTTACGTTCTTTAGTCAGGGCCGTCTTTAACCTATTGGAGGCCCTAGTCATATAAGAATAATGGGACCCCTATGACTTTGACAGAACTTTTTTATTACTAGAATAGACAATGAAAATAGATAAACAAGGGTTTAGATTTTTTTATTGATTGTCAATAGATAAATAGATAATCTTTAATTCAATGGGGCGATTCTCACATATTTAAAATTATCTAAGCATGCTGAAATTCAATAGCCTTAGTTTGTGTGAGGGTAGAGTACCTTCGCGCATGCAAAAGCTAATAAGCAAGTCGATAATATAGTCCCTAATTGAGGTTTGATTTATTCCAATTATATAAGTTTTTCAGTAATAAATGTCGGTATTGGTTTAGTGATCTCGCATTAACTTGGGAATCGATCGTGGGGCCCTGGGAATTTGCCCAGAGTGCCCAGGTCCCAAGCTTGTTTTTTGGATAATATCATTTTTTCCTGTTCTCTTGAATCTCGTACAAGCGGATAAATTACTAGCTTTTACACTGTCGCTTGCGTTATTGTAGATTATCGATTAAAAGATATATATCTTTAGAGAATAGTACCCATGTACAAATCTGTACCCTTGGACAAAATATGCAAAATTTCATGATGATGAGTTGAGTAGTTAAGGCTTGAAAATGTGACAAACAAACTTTCGTATTTTTAATATTAGTTAGGATGGTGTAAATTGTTACCAAAAATACTAGGTCGATGCAGTCGCTAAGTATAAAGTATCACTGGCACCATATATTGGAGCGGAGCGTAATACTAAAAAAAAAATTTCAGTTTAGTAAATTTTAAAATTCCATAAGAATTAAAACTTTCAAAAAACGCGAGATATGGGAAATCCCATAGATCCAATGTTTTTTGTTTTTTTTTTATTTTTGTGAATTTCAAAATTCGGGCACAATCCGTCACAATCTAATCCTTAATGTGTAAATTAGATTCCACACATAAATTACTAAAATCGGTTAAGAACTCGGAAAGTTATGGCGTAACAGACATTTCGTCATAGAAGCTGTTCCATGGGAGCTACGCTCCAATGAAAGATGTTGCTGACGTACGTCTTAAGAATTTAATAGGTCTGTAAGTTTTGATAGCTCAACTAGTAGAGCAATCACCCGGATAGAGAGATGTTACGGGTGCGACTTGCTTCTGTCATCTAAGATAAGTTGAAACTCTCGAAAAAAGATGCCTTGAGTTAAAAAACTAGCAATTAAATAATTCAAATACAATAAATTACTTGCTATTACGAAGTATGATTCTTTTTGTTAGAAAGACATGGGTTCGAATTTTAACCTCAAGAAAATATTTTGTATGCATTTTTTATATAATAGTTTTTCCGTGTATTTCTTTATTTCCGCAATTCTGAATAATAATCTCGATTCTTAAACTCGTGAAGCAAGAAATTATTGTTATTAAGTTTATCCAATGCGCTTTCTCTATCGTTTCTCTTTTTGAAATCCATAAATAAGGAATATTAATTTACTTACGTAAGATATAATTTTAGATTCTCATTTTTATATTTATTTTTTACATTATTAATCCTAATCATCTAAAACTAGAAAAAGGATTTTTTTTAATCAATTTAATAGCGTAATGAAATTTCTGCTTTATGTTAATAGTTTAAAGACATAAAACGAATTAAACAAAATCTTTAAAGTTAAATGTTATTAATCTACAATCTAAGAACACAAATTTATTGTTTGTATGTTTGTCTGTCCGCTCTTTTCTCCGCTCTTGTTCCATTCCCGGGTCAGTCAGTATTAATTATATTTCTTACTCTCACACCAATTAGCCTAGCCCAAAGTAAACTCTGTAAGGCTTTTGTTATGGATACTATGGACGGATAGACATGTAATATATATGAATGATATATATGATACATAGACATGTAATATTAAGGGTTCGTAAGTTGATGGTCATATTTAAAAACCTTAGGCATATTGCAGATAACAAGTTAATAAGATCCGTTTATTATGCACTCTGTCAGTCTGTACTTTCATATTGTATATTAGTTTGGGGTGGTGCTGCTAAATCAGCTCTCTTAAAACTTGAAAGAGCCCAAAGAGCAATTCTGAAAGTTAGCTTATCCTTGCCATATCGTCATCCAACCTCTGACCTTTATGAAAAGAGTGGGGTCTTGACAGTTCGTCAACTCTTTATTCTACAAACTCTACTTAAACAACATTCTTTAACTAAATATGAACCACATAAATTTAATGTGAGAAGACGTAAAGACATAGTGTGTTATGGGAGAAGGTTTAACACTAGTTTTTCACACCGCTTCTTCTGCTACCAAGGTTCACAAGTAAACAGATTGTTGTCAATCTACAAGTTGCCAAAAAACCGCTGTAAGACTCTAATAAAGGGTTGGTTGCAAAAATTAAGCTACAGGTTAACTGAAGACTTACTTTAATCCTTTAAAAGAATATGGTTTTAGTAAATGAATAAAATGAATAAAAAAAAAAAACCTATTAATTTAACACAAATGCATACACATACACACACACACACACACACAAATGCACAAACACACAAATGCACACACACGTGAACGCGCTCACGCATGCACGCGCGCACACACACACACACTCACACAAACACATGTTTTAAACAAGTTTTAAATAAGCACACAAACAAGTTTTAAATAAGCTCAATAAAAATATTGTTATTGTTGTCCAAACTAATCCGTGGGGCGGGGACCTGGTGATTTGTAATACAGGTTATTCCCATATCAAACACCAGCTCCTCACATACCAACATATACTAGGTCTGCAATGCATGCTGCTGTTTGCAAATACTGAGCGAAGCACTTACATTACCTTACCTCACCACTAGATATGGGCATTTTGGTTACTTTTTGAAAACCGTTACGTAACGTTTTTGAATTTTCCATAACGTTATTAAAAACCGTTTTCAGTTTTGATTTTCACTACCGTGGTTGAAGAGATGGTTTGGCTACTGCAAAACGAATGAAAACTAAAACGCTGTTAGCTAACGTAACGCAAGTTTTTGTTTTAGTTTTACGTTATTATGGATATGACGATATCCATTTGTTTTTACTAGACTTAGGACTAGTTTGTTAAAATTAAAATATATGAACTAGTAATCTTTAATGGGAACTAATTTTTTGAGCTGTTCTTTAAATATTCGAGATGTTATTATGATGAGTTGGAAAACATATTGAGCAGTTATTTAATTTAATGGCGGTTGATTAATCATTGCGACAGTAAAACATGGACAGGAATAAAAAATCAATTAGTCGGTTATTTTGTCATAAAATGTCAATTCTAAAAGTAATTGAGCAGTTCAATAACTAAATGAGCGGTAAAAATGATGGAATGAGCGGTTCGATAAATAGTTCGGTAGATCATAGCGAGCGGTGAGACCCGAACTCAAATTCATTGAGATGAGAAGTGGCGGAAACGACCAATCACAGGGTTGGTTAGGTTAGGTTAGGTTATAATTATAATTGCTTAGAATGAGATTTCTTACCGACAAATTCCGATTTATTACTGCCCACACGTAACCACTCGTTCAATAATTCTTACCGTCCATTTAATTATTTTCCTGCTCAATGATATATTCACTGATCCATTTAATTATTTTTTATATCTCATTTTTGTTTACTTTACTGCTTAGTTTTAACTGCTGAACTAGTTATTAAACGTGCCATTTATAACTTTTAACTTACCAAAACTGCTATTTACAATTGCCTCTTCAAATCACTGCCATCTTTAATGTAACGTGAATAAATGAGATTTATGAATAAAAATCGTCATATTTACAATAATTTTTATTTCGATTTTTTTTTTAATATTTCTGATAAAATTACAAAATTATTTGTTTTATTATTGCATTTACCACTCTTTTGGCTCATTTACGCGATCGTGGCGGCCGGCGCGGCGCGGCGCGCGGATTTTAGTTTTGGTTGCATTGCGTTGGTTATGAGAAAAACGGTTTTATGTTTTGCGGTAACGTGACGTTTCGATATGAAATTCAAAACGGTTTTTAGTTACGTTTTGGTATAACGTTCTCATGCCTACTCACCACCTGACCTTAGCTAACCTAACCTCACCTTAATCATTAACAATTGCCTCGAAAATATCGCGCACCAAACTGGTTGCCTCTCGCGGCTACCGCCGCTCGAAGCGAGAAGTTCTGTGAGGCAGAGCTAATACAAGATGAACCGAAAAGGGCTTCGCCGGACATTGCACATTTGAAATTGAAAGATTTTATTTTGATCTTTTTTTCAATGGTTTTGAATGAGATTATTGAAGGGTTATTATTCCTCGATGGTATGTCCGATTTCAAATCTTTTTTTGCACATTAGTCACGACCACGATGTGAGTTTTGGCGCCAAATTTCATCAATGTAGTCTCAGCGGTTTGGCTGTGATCAGCTTTTGAATTTTTCTTTCGGTGATTATTCCTCCATGGTATGTCCGATTTCAAAACTTTTTTTTGCACATTAGTCACGAACACAATGTGAGTTTTGGCGCTAAATTTCATCAATATAGTATCAGCGGTTTGGCTGTGACCAGCTTATGAATTTTTCTTTCGGTGATTATTCCTCCATGGTATGTCCGATTTCAAAAATTTTTATGCACATTAGTCACGACCACAATGTGAGTTTTGGCGCCAAATTTTATCAATGTAGTATCAGCGGTTTGGCTGTGATAAGCTTTTGAATTTTTCTTTTGGTGATTATTCCTCCATGGTAAAGTCTATATTTTTTTTACATAGCCTATGTCCGTCAGGGTATAATCATGTATGTTTATGCCAAAATTTGTTCGAATAGGTTGAACCGTTAAGTAGTAGGAGGGAGACAAGCGAAATTTGTGAGTTGTCTAAAAGAGAGTTTCACTCTTTCAGAGCTTCACTCAATAAAGTGTAAATCTGTTATTGATTGTAGCTTCTTTGTGAGGAGAATGAATAAATGTTATTATTATTATTATTATAATATTCATAGAAATATATATCAACATCTGCCTCTTGCGAGGTTCGAATCCAGAACCGCCGCGAAAGACAAAATCACTACCGTTTCACCAAATGGTTTAAATTGAAAATATATCAATAAATAGATTTAAATCAAGGAGTTAGTGTTATAGCAACAGGAAACAGCAACACACAAACAGCAACAGTGTAGCAAACTTCTGTGTGTATGCGAGTTGAGTCAGTAAAAATCGGTAATTTACCGGTAAAAGTTGGTAAAAAATTATCCAACAATATCTCGTGAGGTCATTAATTAAAAAATATTTTGTAAGTTGAGACCCTTTTTCTCTGAGATGTGAGTAACATCTCTCCGTGAAAAGTTACTTTCTTGTATTTTTTATATGACGAAATTAATTTTCGTCTGTTTGTTCCAAGCTTGCAAGATTACGTAACGGCAAACTAATATACCTACTCAAGTTATACTTGTTATCATTATATTTGCATTTATAAGATTCCTTATATATATTTCCTAAAATTAGAACAGTATTTTTTTTTAAAACATTTAAATATGCGTCTAACACGTTAGCATCTAGCGATAAGCTTGTTTCACTGGTGGTAGCACCGACAAAACCAATAATATAATATAGAACCATGTCACATGGGATTGATAGCAAAAAACACAAATAATGTGTTGGAAGTTAGCACTTGACGTAATGTGACATAGTTCTATGATGTACATATTGGTACATTTCGGTTGAAAATCAAAGTTGATATCTCTACTGACGAACTAAGACTACTCTATTATTTCTTATCAAGTTCATCTCATTGAGTTTTCTATTAATTATAAAGATTAACAGAAAAACAAAAGAACTTCGATTTTAAATTAAAAATAAATAACAAAAGAAGAACAAACAAAAAACTCACTCATAACTCTGAGAGAAACACAAATAATAATCGTGACTTCACTTCACAATAACCGCCATTCAAAGTTCCGAAAATTTCACACATTACGCTCAAACGGATCATGTTTTGAGCAAACGACACAAATCGAGCATTTGGTCATAGTGAAAGTTTTTAAAAAAGAGAAATTGTTTACTCACAGATCGTTGGGCAAATTGAATTAACTTGTTTACTGAGTAAGCAATGCGTTACACAGATGGTCATTTTTAGTTCGTTTCTTTTGAAACATACGTAGTTTTTAATATAAAACATCATTAATAAGATGATAACGATCTATTATATACGACCCTTTGGTGTTAGAGCCTAAATCGCGAAAGGACTATTTTTATTTTTTACTAGCTGATCCAGCCACGCGTTGCTGTGGCACAGTATTTTTTTTTTAAATCTAAAATAAAGTAGCCTAAGTTACTCCTTATTACGTCAGTTACCTGCCAATAAAAGTCCCGTCAAAATCGGTCCCACAATTACAGAGATTAGCCGGAACAAACAGACAGACAGACAGCTAAAAATTGAATGAATTGACAGATAAAAAAAGTTATTTAAGTTGTATGTACCGTATATTTATATTCATATGCATGTAGTAAAAAGGGTTATTTCAATATTACAAACAGACATTCCAATTTTATTTATATGTATAGATGTTTATTTATTTATTTGTTGGAAGATTTACAGACAAATATGTTATACTAGAATGTGATCAGTAGCTAAAATCCATGCCATTTACAAATCTCCACAAGTTTATTTTTAAGTGAGTTTCTTATAATTTTAATTATGATATCACTGAGCAATGTAAACAAAAACAATAATTATAAAAGCTCCAAATAAAACCCAGCTAACGTTCCTCCATCGAAAAGAAATCATCGGAGAAAAGTTTCTTGGCCGAAGCTGTGCTGGAACAAAACAGGTCAATATCATAGGGTAGTTTATTGAACGAATGAGTCGCGCGCTTGATATGTGTTTGCTCTATAACGGGTACTAGCTGGTGGGACGTTTAGAATTGGTCGTTGCCTAAATCTCAAGATGTTAGTTTTCAATTGTATTCCAGAGAGCAGCTCTGGACAATCAACAAATCCAACAGCAATGTCCATAAGGTAGGAGTGTCGCTATTGCTAATTTTAATTTAAAAAATGGCTTATTTGCGAAAGATAATTTCTTACATTCTCAAAAAAGTATAGTATAGTAATTATATCTTCATTCAAGACGACCGTTTGGTGCAACAGTAGAGATCCTGCCTTTCGTACCACTGTCCTGGGTTCGAGTCCCAGAAGGGGCAGATGTTTATGTGATGAATACGAGCATTCGTGCCTGAGTCATGGGTATTTATATATATTTCTATCAATATTATTTAATTATACATGATATATGTATGTCTATCCGTTACCCTAGTATCCATAACACAAGCCTTACAGTGCTTACTTTAGGCTAGGCTAATTGGTGTGAATATAAGAAATACTAGCGGCCCGTCCCGGCTTCGCACGGGTGGACAGAATTCTTTAAATTTTTCTAGCATTAAATATAGCCTATGCTACTCAGCGTGAATGTAGCTTTCCAATGGTGAAAGAATTTTTAAAATCGGCTTAGTAGTTTTTGAGTTTATTTCAAACATACAAAAATACAAATCTTTCCTCCTTTTAATATAAGTGTAGATAACAATGAGATCCCGACACTTTTGCATGCGTCTTGTCTTGCTTGCATCAAGCGCGCATGGATTTCCTTAGCATAGTTATTTTAGAAATGTATTTATTATACTCTTCAAAGATCTTATACTTACAATCATCAACAAATATATTTCGAAAAAGATTATTACAGGATTTTATGTTGATAAAAAACTCATTAATAGGTACTAACTCTTAATATCTTACACACGTGATAACTTTTAAACGAAATATCCGATTGAGATGAAACAAAAAGTATTTTACTTCTACATAAATACTCTTGATAACATAATGCTTAATTTCGATAAAGATTAATATTACAATACATATTTAACGTAGTTTTTTTTCTTCGGACGATTTAATAATTATTTTGAACACAAAATCGGTTATTGTGATTAAACCATGATAGCTAGATATATGTTCCCGCGGACTTTTTTGTAGGTCTTAATGGGATCTACAAACCCGTAGTACATCATTTTGTTCTATTGACATTAGTTTTTGCAGCGCACGCAAAAATAGGTTTTTGATTTTTCACCCTGTGTTACAAAATAGCAATTTCATTACGGATCCCTAATTTTGAAAAAAATATATAACCTATAGCCTTCCTCGATAAATGGACTACCCAACACTGAAAAAATCATTCAAATCGGACCGGTAGATCCAAAGATTAGCGCGTTCAAATAAACAAACAAACAAACTCTGCAGCTTTATAATATTAGTATAGATTATTATTATTATACATTACGTTTAAACGTCATATATAAGACGATACAGACCTATGAGATACGACCCTTTGGCATTAGGAACTAATTTACAAAAGGACTCATTTAAAAAATACTTATTTGTGAAAGCGGAATTCACATATTCTCAATAAAAGTGTAGATATTAGTAACGAATAGTAATCCTTCATTCAAATATTGCTTGTCTTATAAGAAAAGAAGAAAATAAAAATATATTAATTTGAGAACTCACAAATTACAACGAGCAAAAGAAAAAACAATGCGTTTCAACTTAATTTATGAATGTTCTAAAATTTTTTTCGCCCAGCATAATGCCATGGTACTAAAGAAGACTTTTGTCTTTTGGGGAAGCCATCTTGTAACCGATAATATTTGGTTTGCGGCACCATCTTTTCACACTAGAGGTAATAGAGGTAATCACAAATGGCGACTAATGATATGAGGTAGTCATAATACATCTCCCATTGACCACAATATTGTCATAGCGTTTTCGGAATATAATCTTTTACTGTGACGCATACCAATCGTGGACATTACGGCAAAGATCTGTGTTTCCTGATAAATACAATTTATTTTATTTTCCTGATAAATTTCAAGTCACTAGTGAATAGGTAGCTTCCAGGCTGGCGTGTCACATTCTAGACTATTCTAGCAACGTCGCTTACCATCAGACGAGATAGCGGTCAAGCGCTTTCCTATCCACAATAGAAAAGAGCGACCGTGGGGGTCGCTCTTTTCTATTTAAACGCCATTTGGCGTTTTTTTTTTGTGAATCCTACATGGATACATCGGGCCATCCCGAGAGGTTATGTACTCTTACTGACTAAACACCACCAAGAAGATGCCATTAGCTTTTGAGACTCTACAGGCTTTGTAAAGGCCGCACCCAGAAACAAGGCGACGCAGCATTTTTTGGGGAGACATCCGTCCTTTAATGGACGTTTTCGAGTGAGATAAGCTGAACCTATACTGTTACACTGCGAATTTTTAAGAATTCCATGTATTAAAACTTCAATTTGCTTTCAACCGTTTGGTCCCGAAAAGGGCAAATTTTTGTATGATGAGTTACCATAGTCTCTATAACACAAGCCTTTCTTTGGACTAGGCTTATTGGTGAGAATTTAAGTAATATTATCTTTTATTATTAATATATTTGACAAAATAATAAAAAATATAATAGAGACTCTCTCCCGCTAAATGTAGCGGTAAAGTTGTTCAGCATAATTTAATGAAATTATGCTGAACAACTTTAGAAACATTGCCAGACATCCCAGACAATAAATAAGTTAAACATATAATTTACTAATGCTCAAACTCAAGTCGGAGGAAGTGGCGACATCGACAGGTATTGTTCAAATAAGCTTTTTTTCCACCTGACTTCACACGGTACACTTTACGTCTATAGTCTATGGGAAATAGCATGTTTTTGTTAATTTACACGTGCACTGTTTGAATGCGTGTTTGAAACGTTGTAAAAAGAACGACATTGCAAATAAGCCGAGAATTTTTTGTATTAACAGCTGTTTTCAATACCTAACCTATTTCTGGTAACATATTGAGCCACTATAGTTTTGTTGGAAAAATAGTTCTGTTAAATGTTGGAAAACAACGAAGGTTGTAGATAGTAGTACCTAGATATAAGATGGCGCTGACATCAGTTTAAGAAATACTTGAGAAAATTCTATGTGACTGTTAAGTAGGGTGGAGCGAAAAATTTTTTTTCTGAATTTTATATTTCCTGGCTTCTCAAACAGTGATCCATCGTAATGGAAATGTTCATGCAAAATACCAGCTTTCTAACTCAATATCTTGAGGTGGCGCATTAGGTATGAAGGTAGAAAGATAAGAAAAAAAAAGACTTACAAATAAACATTTATTTTTGACAATAATACTCTATATTCTATTGAATTTATACTTAAAACTACTCGTATAATGAATAGCTATATTAAATAACCATAAAAATAACATTTTAATGTTCAGTATCAGTAGTCCCAGTGTCTTCTTTTAGACGGAAATACTGAGATTTGGTGTGAAAAATAGGTTTTTCTTGCCTGGATTGTATTCTAGTGCGAATGAAACCATCTCTAGCATCGGATCCACAAACAGACGCCGAAGCCTCAGTTACAAGTTTGACACACCTTTCGACTGCTTGAGTGTGGCAAGGGTATTTCTCATTCATCTCAATATCAAACAATTTACCTCCAGATGCAATTTTTGTAGTAATTTCCGAGTCGCTATATTTCATTGTTACAGGAGGTTCCGTTATCTTCTCTTTCGCCCATTCTATCAAATCATAATATTTTGTCGCATCTATTTTTAGCTCTGGTAACTGGAATTCACGAACTTTCTTGCCTTTAAAACTCTCCGAAGAGCCAGCTCTCGTACTTGTTGATTATCATCTTGTAACAAAGCTAGCAGAAGTAGTAATTCATTTGCATGTAACAAGCACACAAACCATTGCAAAGGGCGCTTCAGACGTTTGCAGATAAAACAATGACTCCATTTTTCCGACCAGTATTAACAGCAGTACCATCGCATCCAATTGCCACCAAAGAAGAACAAAATTCATATTTGTTTTTAAGAAAGTCGACAATATTTTTCTCAATATCAGCCGCTTTACCTGAATCAATAGAAAGATGACCGATGTATTCAGAATAAGGTTCTGATATGTTTGAGATATGTTCTTCAACTATAATCTTCCTTTGGGATATATTATTAGCCTTAGTTATAGTCAAAGTTTTGTCCTTACGACCATCAAAATAAATAGCCGTTAAAGGTTCGTGTTTTTCTATAGATTGCAATTCTTTACGAATCTTCTGCCGTTCTCTGCGTATTTTGCTTTGATATACCTTATCCACAGAACCAATATACATTTTGCGCTCATTTCGTTGATCTGTTAAGAAGTTTTTCTTAGCAACGGGTACTTTAGTCACACATTTGCATAGTTCTCGGGATACACATTTACCTGTTGCGATATCAAACAACATATTAATTGAGTCATCGTAGAATATCTGCTTTTTGGAGTCATTACGTAATTTTTTCACATTCTTGTACTTTTGATAATATAAAATCAGCTTAGAGATGACTTGTTGATGGGTAATTGTAGGGATAGATGCTTTACTCCAGATTGTTTCAATATCGGAAGCAATCATTTGACATAAGTCTTTGATTGAAGGGTCCTTTCCATTATTCAACTCTAACATTTCGTTTCTAATCCGTAAGTAGTGTTTAATCACATCAAAATATGAAGGTAACATGTTGTCACTGAATTAGATTGGATCACCAAATATAGGACACCGGAAATCCTTACGCGTTTTAGGCATTTTTTATGAAAATTTACTTAACGTTGGCACTATTTTAAAACCATATATTAAAGTTTCATAAAAAAATACTATATTTATGTTTCGAGATCACACTTAGACGAAGTTAAAAACAGTATATTTGTAAGCAAAGAATGTAAGAATAACTCTTTTTTGAGGGTAGGCTTATCAGTAAAAATATTAGTTTTTTTGAAACTATTATCTCAATGCGCCACCTGAAAATAAAGTCATAGACCTTTGATTTTTTGCATGAATAAAGCTTTTACATATGGTCACCAATTAATAATACAGGAGATTTGAAAAGATCAAAAAAAATTTTTTTGTATATGTTTCACTCCACCCTACTGTTAAGGTCTCGGTAGATCAATTTGAAGAGTACTCGCCTAGTAAGCGAAGGGAAGGGTGTCCGAGACCTGGCAGACACTTGATACAAGTTGAAATTTTTCTAGTAATAATTTCTTTTAACATGCAGTAAATAATAAAAAAATTACAAAGGTTGCCTAGCAAACCAAAGTAAGCTAGAGAAACATTTTAACTATTAAAAATTTTTTTAGAAAAAAATTCCTAAGGTGGGATTTAAAAACACGTCTTCGTGATCAACATAATAAAATATTTTTGGTCACCCATCCAAAAACCGACATTTACGAAAGTTGATTTACCTACACAAACAGAAAGTGGTTACCACCAGGCTCCTTAGTAAATTCACTTACTAGTTTAATAGGTTGGTCGTTCTGGCCACGTTAAGCCGGTCTACGAGTATCAGTGGGAATGTCTTTGACCTACTTCACGACCCAATGAACTTGTAATCATGATGAGGTCGTATGATCTCAAGTTTCCTTATTATAATTCCTCAAGTATATTGCATGGAAACCAATATCCATATTGATTATTGGGTAAAATACATCTCGAGTTTAATCATTATAATCATTTGTACGAGGATCATTTGGGAGTTTGTACCCGATCTGAAATATAAATAAAACTAGTATATACTAGCTGACCTGGTAACGCGTTGCTATGGCAACATTAATTGATAATGGATTGGAAAAGAGCGAACAGATAAACACAAAAACAACAAATTTGTGTTTTTAGAGTATATACTAGCTGACCCGGTAACGTTGCTATGGTAACGCGTATACAATGGAAAAAGAGCGGGGAAAAGAGGAGTTTTATCTGTAAAAAATATTTTATAAACTATTTTTCTACACACACCTCTCAAATTTAAGCTTTTTTCGTAAAAAAGACGACATTTTGTATCCTAGTTTCATATTCATGCGCCGCCAGTGTACCGCCGTCATAGTATTTCGTTTGTTTCAAATTTCTTTACTCCCAAAAACTCCTCTAGTTTTGTTCTGACGGAGCTTAGTCTGAACTATAGGGTGGATGGTTGAAAGGTCGGTTGGAATTTAATCACAGTTCTGAGTTCACAACTGGCGAAGTTATGTTTTTTCTTGGTCAATTTTTAATAATCACATAAACAACACAAGCACTACAACTATTTTTGTATTTACTAGCGGCCCGTCCGGGCACGGGTGGACAAAATTCTTTAATCTTTTTATTATAAAATATTTTCCGTTAGCGCCATCTAGCGTCCGGTAGACGAACTACTTGCAGTTAACGCGTTGCTATGGTATCGTTATTGATACAATGGAAAAAGAGTGGGAAAAAAAGAGGACAGACACAAACCGCTGTGATCTTAGATTTATAGATTTAATATTTAACTAGTACATTTTAATATCACAAGCAATTTCAACTAGAATAATCTTAACGTGTCTCGGGTATCAAACGAATATAATTTCATTTTACCTGCTTATATAAGCATAACATTAGATGTTGTACGTTACAATATGAATAGGTGACCCTGTAATCAGCAAAAGAGACACATGAAAAAATTTAAGGTCTGTTAGGGGTTTTATTAGTTAAAGTGGAAGAGCTGTCCTCTGGACAGCAAATGGTTAAAGATTCAAGAACACACACATAAGCAACAACTAATTATGTTATGAATTTTTAATATAAAATGCACGTTCTGTACCTAGTTATTATTATTCTAGTTATACCATCACATCATTGTAATTTTATTTCTTGTGATTAGTCTATCACATATTTAATTTCGGCTGTCTCAAAGGTCCGAGATGGTGGGAGCATGATGAACTGTATTTACCCGAGAGTATGTATGCATGTATAATTGTTTGACACGCTCTGCGGCCCTTAACGACCCCATGGATTTAAGCTTGAGAGGTATCGTTAGCTTCGTATTTACTATGAGAGTGACACTGGGTATATCAAAATAAACAAAAAAAACTGGTTGGTTGCCTGTAAAGTCGGTATACGGGCGAAAGTTTTACGTGACAACGACTTTGAGTGGTAAAATAATTTTAATGTGAATATTCATTCGTATAGTAGGAAGAAGGATGAAATAATAGTAACAATTTAAAACATTTATTTATACAAAGAATTATATTTAAAACATTAATTTATAGGCACGCGTCCCTTCCACTTTTTATGTCTGTCTCTCTCGCTCTTAGGCGGGCTAACCATGCCCGAGTGGAAGGGACGCGTGCCTCTCACTCGCTCTCATTGTAAGCGCATAACGTGAGCGGAGCGTAACGCAGTTTCTTGAAGTGTCACCCGGCAAACCAATTTATAAGACGTTGTCACGTCAACAAAATAGCGGATTTTTGGCGCCAAATTCAAGTGTTTTGCACTCTCTGTAGCCTGAACGGCTCGATGGATTTTAGCGGTATGTGTATATAGGTTACTTTACAAACTCAATCAATAATAAAGGTAAAAAAAATAATTAAAATTGCAGCTTACTTCAAACTACTGACAAGACGGCTGACTTTCTAGAATGGGTCCCGACTGCTTTAATTTTTCTTGTATTTAATTTATACCCAATTTTAGGCACCAGTCTCTCACAAACTTGACTATGATTAGTAATAAACTAAAATTGCGATGAGAAAATAAAGATTCATTATTATTATTGTTTGAGGCCTGCCTTACAACTAAGACAAGACAGATAACTAGAAAAGTTTAGACAATATATTAATTATATACCTTCTAATTCTTGACAATCGACCCAATTGTGCCCCAAGCCGTTAGAGCTTACGTTATAAAAACTCCTCAGTATTTATGATAGCCTAGTACTTCACACCCTTCAATTATTTCAAAGCAAACGTCAAAAGGATACGATTTTGGTATTTGACCTTTTGACACTTTGCTTGGAAGATGGCAACTCTTAAAGCGTCTGTATTTCCGAGTACTTATAACCCGTCTGTTTTTAAAGCCAAGGTGATTATGCACCTTCTGGGTTAGCTCGTTCCATCGTGGATTCTATCTTTGCCCCTGGACTTGATTGGAATCAAGAGTGAACCCATTCTTTATAAGAAAAAGAACCTTTCTATTCTTTTTAGAGATAGTATCGTGTCGATGGCGACAATTCTGTCAGTATCAGAAGTGTTGGCAACATCTGATCATTCTTGATACTTACTATTCATAGTATTAATTCCATGTAGCGAGTCCCAGAATCCTTCTTACTGTTTGTCTTCTTGATATAAAACCTACAATTAAAGTCCGCTTGCCTTTCTCCTTTCTCCCGCTCTTTTTCCATTGTATATGCGTTACCATAGCAACGCGTTATCCGCAAGTAGTTCGTCTATCGGACGCTAGATGGCGCTAACGGAAAAATATTTAATAATAGAAAAAATCTAAAGAATTTTGTCCACCCGTGCGAAGCCGGGACGGGCCGCTAGTTTCAATACAAATTACCGCCTACCCCTGCGAGAAAGGCGTAATTATATAAATATTCCTTTTACGACTCACTGATATTAATTCTACTTTTTTTTACTGTCCATCTGTCTTTCTATAAGTCAATAATGGGTATACCGATTTTGTTTAAATTTTCTATACGGTAAGAACGTATGATTGCAAAAATGATAGGCTATATATTATATAGGTAAAAACCTTATAGGTCTAACTTTTATCTTAAACTAGCTGACCCAGCCACGCGTTGCTGTGGCTCTGGTATAATATGTTAAATGATATATAGCCTATAGCCTTCTTCGATAAATGGGCTATCTAACATTAAAAGAATTTTTCAAATCGGACCAGTAGTTCCTGAGATTAGCGCGTTCAAGCAAACAAACTCTTCTGCTTTATAATATTAGTATAGATATGAAAGTATCAGACGGCAATTCCTATCTGTGTGTTGTGTTCATCTGGCCGTTGGGGCGGAAAGGTTCTCGAATGGCGACCGCGTGCCGGACGACGCTCAGTGGGTAGGCCCGCTACGAGGTGGACCGACGATCTGGATAAGGTCGCGGGAAAACGCTGGATGCGGGCAGCACAGGACCGATCGTTGTGGAGATCCTTGGGGGAGGCCTATGTCCAGAAGTGGGCGTCGTACGGCTGATATGATGATGATGATGATGAAAGTAAGTTTGTTTGGTACACTTCCACGCCTACTCAATAAATCATCATGATATTTTGCATTAACTTTGCCAAGAGTACAGAAAATATGTATATATATATGTATATATATTTTATCCAGAAAAAAGTACTATTGTGTAAATATAACTTTAAGCCTTTTTTAAGAATTTAAAAGCTAATATAATATTTAACTGTTATTCTTTAAAATTTGCTATTCTCCAAAAGCTTACCATGAAAAATGAAACAAGTAAACATTGTCAAAACACCATAAAAATGAAAATGTAATAGTGACCTTGAATAGACGACTCAAACTTACACTCAAACCACTTGAGTAGAGGTCAACGAAAGTGAAATGCAGCGTTCTAAGCAAGTGCTATTGTGGTAAAGACGAGAGCGACTTTATAAAGTTTATTTGAATATCTTCTTGTTAGTGCTATAATTTTTATCCTTTGAAAAACTTAAATATATATATAAATAAATAAATATTCGTTAACCTTATATACGTCGTTCTCAATCCAAGTTAGGCAGCTTAAGCACTTGTGATTATAAACAATTACGGTACCACAACACACAAACCTTAACTAATAAAATAAAGGTCGTTTTTTATTTAGAACTAGATGGCGCTATAGCGCGTAGAAATACGCTATGGTATTGTTTTTGTGGGAGTACGTAAGGGCAAGTTTAGGTATGCAATGTTAGGATAGTGAGACAATATGTAACAAACACACACACACAAAATAGTAATAGTATTTATTTATAATGCAGGGTTCCCAACTTAGGGGTTTTCCCCCTAACTTTTAGGGGGTAAATAAGTGTGCTGGGATTGTTTGAGGGGTGTTATATGTTGAGGGTTATTTTTAGGGTTTTTATGATCCTTCATAATATTTATATATATTTTATTTATCGAGAAATATAAAGATGTAAAGTATAGGCCCTGGGACAGTTTTAACTGGCTAATAAAATTTATTTTTACCTAGCGACCTCGGACTTAGTGACATCTGGTATACTTATAATCCAAGTACAGTACTTGGAATTTTAAACGAAATGGTGGATCTTGTACAATATTCACCCATCTCCTTAAAGATTAGGCTTATTGAAAGTCAACATGTATGCCTTTATAAAATCTGATTCGTCAGAAGAAATAAAATAATATAATATAATAATATAAATTATATTTGAAGTAATAAATTTAGTTCATTTTTATAAATAAAAAATTAACAAAAATTTAATATTATACAATTTATTTTTAGGGGGATTTCCAAGTAATAAGGGCAATATTAGGGGTTTTTGAATTTGATTTAGGGATAAATATTTTTAGGAGTTGGTATCACTGTTATAATGGGTTCGCCCTTGATCCCAATCAAGCTCGAGTTTCAAGACAGGATCCACGGTGGAACAAGCTAACCCAGAAGGTGCCTAATCACCCTGGTTTTGAAAATGAACGGGTTATAAGTTCTCGGAAATACAAACGCAGGGTGGGAGTTCCACTCTTTTGCCGTGCTCATTATTATGGACGACCATTTGGCGCAACGGTAACGATTCAGCCTTTCACACCGATAGTCCTGGGTTCAAGTCTAAGACATATGTTTGTGTGATAAATACCTTAGTCATAGGTATTTCTTTTAATATTACAAATCTTTGTATTAGATAGATATCTAGTATCCGTAACATTAACCTACGGCTAGGCTAATTGTCGTGAGTAAAGAAATATTACGCGCCATTTTTTGTAATTATGACGACAATACAGTAAATCGGTGAATAGATTATTAGTAAAACGAACACCGTTTTGCGTTCAGCATCGCAAACTGCATATATTAACGGTTTTTCTTATAAGCCGTTCATTAACACCCAGATTATTGCGCATGCTATGATGCGTACTTATTTTGCAATGTATCAATTGCTTTTATTAGAATCGACGACATGAAAAAAACCTAATGTAGTACGTGGTTAAGTTCTTTTAAAGTATTTTTTTATTGCTTTTTTTATTTTCTTTTTTTGTTTTACTGACATAGCGTCAAACAAATAATAATAATATTTATTACATTCACACCAATTAGCCTAGCCCAAAGTAAGCATTATAAGGCGTGTGTTATGGTTACTAGGGTAAAGGATATACATATACTAGGCGCTGCAGTCGCTAAGCATAAAGCTTCGCTAGCACTATAAATTGGAGCGGATCGTAAAAATTTAAGAAAAAAAATCAATATAATTTAGTAAATTTTACAATTGCATAATAATGAAAACTTTCAAAAAGCGCACGATTTTTGTTTCAATGTGAAATCCCATAGAGCCAATGTTTTTTGTTCATAACTTTTTTATTAATGTGAATTTCAAAATTTGGGCTATGTCACAATCTGGTACTAAATTTGAAGATTCGATTCCACACATTGATTATTAAAATCGGTTAAGAACTCGGGAAGTTATAGCGTAACAGACATTGCGTCATTGAAGATGATCCATGGTAGCTCCACTCGCTTCGCTCGCTCCGCTCCAATAACATAGATATACATACGAATATAAATAAGTAATATTCATGGTAATATATTAAAATACCCATGACTCAGGTACAAATTATTGTATTTATCACACAAAAATCTGCCTCTTTCGGGATTCGAAACTAGGACCGTCGTTACTAAAGGCAGGATCGCTACAGTTGCACTAAATAGTTATCAATTTAAATTAAAACTCTTTTGATGCCACATAAGAGTACAAATAGCACAAATTTCATAATTAACCTTATTTTCTACATAATATGATTCCATTTCACTCATCATAATCTTGTATCGTAATAGCGGTACCATAATAACGTTATACCGATTTAGAAAAGAAAGCGGTGCTATATCGATTATATCGATCGATCACGTCGCCTCAAGAGACTTTGTCACTTTCGTTCGGTCTTAGAAAGTTGAGACAAAAGAGAATTTTAATGGACTTGGTAAATAATAAAATTACTTGATTGATTTCTTATGGTATGGATGATATCATCGCGTGGTGTCCTGCAGAATAGAGAAGCACCAAACCTTCACAATTTAACCAGGGCCGGATTTGTAGGTCTGCAGGCCCTTGGGCAAGGGAAGGCCCAAATTATTCAATATCAAAATCAATTTCTGTTAAAGCTCACAAGTTTCTTGCGCCCATTCTTCTTGTCAGTTAAAAGAAGTCCTGAATGGGTGGTAGGTAAAAATGTTGGACGATTCAAAACAACCTATTTTAAGTGCATTTGAATAAAGTTTTTTTCATTTTATTGAGAATATGGGTTTGTTGTGATAACAATGTTAAAAGCTCTTTTGTATTCTACCCTGTAAAATAAAAAAAAATGAGAAAACGTGACAGTTGCTGTCTTTTTTTGCGTAAAAGATGACTCATGATAAATAAAATAAATAAATAATGACAATATTATACAATATCACATACTGAACCCAAGAATCGAAAACACTCATGTTACAGAATTCAGAAACAATTGTGTACCTACTCAGATACGAGCCAATTCGTTCGTGTTCTTCATTGATCCGGGCAGGTATCGAACCCGGGACGTGGGAGTGGTTTTCCCATGACAACCGGTATGCGAGCCACTCAATTACGGAGATCGTCAAATATTGGAGATAATAGCAATCCGCCCCAAAAATCACAAAATGACAGCAGCGTTTTTTTTAAATTATGGTATTCTGCGTTCTTAATCAACTCACCTGCCAACCTTTTATTTACAAATTGTAACTTGTCACGCTAGTCACATGTTAGAGTGAGACAACAGATTATGATGCACTGCAGTCCACAGTAAACCTGACTCCTATTTGAGTTTTTAATGCCTACCTACATATTGTTATAATATTAATAATGTCTGTGTAGTAATGTTTCAAAAATTCTCAATCTCGACTACTTTGGTGTACGGTAAAACTCGAATGAGTTTATGATTGCACCTATCCTATGTATTATTATTGTGTTTTTTTCTTTAGATAATAAATTTATTTCTTTTACCTAAATTTTTTTTTAGATAATAAATTTATTTCTTTTAAATGGTGAACGCATGATCCACTTCAGATTCTCAATCTTTTTAAATGTATATAACTAATCTGTGGTGAACAGTGCTGGTTTCAAAGTAATACATGTTGATACACCTACTTTGTAAATAATATATACTTTGCTACTGTTTGTTTACCCTTATAAATAGAAAAAAATATACATACCAGGAGAGATAAGGACACCCCCATTTTTGGAGGAAGGTCTAAATCCAGAAATGGATGTCTACATCTGATATGATGATGAAGGTTTTAAGTTACAAAGAATGATAATTTTTCAAATTATATATATAGTTTGAAGGTAGAATTATTGGGCCTAATACTATCAGAAGGAGATTTCCCCCTTGGATTTCATCTTGAACCTCTTCCACCCTTCTGTGTCCACCACTGCTTGGTTTTACCTACACTCATATTTTTTTTTAATCTTTACCTGGACTTAAAGTAAATATTTAAATGTAAATATTTATGCCACTTTTAGTTGTAAAATTTCTATTGTGTTTTCACTAAACAATAAATCATAAAAACTTGTGAGGTCATTACATTATTATGATGACTCATTGTCTCCGAAAGTCAGAGATAAGTGAAGAATTTACAACCATAGAGACTCTTTAAAGAGTTTTGTTAATGTGTTAAGTATGCGAGTGTGTTGTGTAACAGATTAAAAAAAAAGGAAAGTGTCCTAACGATGAATGCGTAATATTTCACCGTCATCGTTATATAAAAATTGACAAGCTTTTAGTTATTTTCACTTGTCCCTGTGTTTGTCTGTTTGCCATATATTGCAAATTGATTTCCACCCACGGCCGAATTTCGATTTAACAAAAATTTCGTGTTAATTGGATGACAATGCGATATTATTATGCCAAGGTTGACCTGATGATGGAGCCCTAAGGTAACGCACAACCATCGAGATGGGCTCATGTGATTCGTCTTGACAAGTACTCTCGTCTTAAAATTTCATGGTCACTAACATTAAAGTAATATAAGTTATATACGGGATAGTTACCATGTACCTTGTTTTAGTGAGTTTCCGATATTTAGGCACTGTTGCAAGCGCCATGATCACGGAGCTCAGGTACATGGTAACAATCCTGTATATAACTTATATTATTATAAAGTACTCTAGTCGTCCAAGTTCTGATGATAAAGCTGGATGGTATCCATGGGAGCTCTGCAATTACACTACGTAACCCTATCGAGTTAAGCTCGTGTGAGAAAAGTCTAGAGTATTTGTCTACACGAAAGACAATTGCTCTGGTTCAAAATGATATTCAGGTTTTGAACGTTAAGTTTTATTTTTTCATCAGCTCAGCCGATAATGATTGGTGGGCGAAATTCTCTTTCAAAAATGGGGGTTTTGTTATAATCACGCTTGGTAGGTGGATTGGAGACATCAGTATAATACCGTAATTCAGAAAATTTGCTGCACATTTTTTGGTTTACGAGAGGTTTATTTCCTCCAGAAGCTTCAGTATAATAAGACGCCCTTAAGACACTATTACGTGTGGAGGGTTGCTGCTATTCATTTCTGCTAGACACAACATAGCCATACTTTCTTTTATTAATAACTTATCAAAGCCTGGTTTTGTTAAACTTTATTGTCTAGTAAAATAGGGTTTATTTTACCTTAATTTTTTTTGAGTAATTCTCACGCGTTTGAGTTTTTAAATATGTTAGATGTTTTAAGTAGAATCAATTGATTATTGTATTTTAAATTTTTTTTTTTTCATTAACAATGCCATATTTCTATAAGATATAAAATACGCCTGTTACGCCCCTTAGGTGGGATTCGAACCCACGACCTTTGGCTATCCGGGCGAGTGCTCTAATTCTTTTTTTATTTAATTGAATTGATTCTTTTTGACTCGGGCAAAGAAACAATGTTCTTTTTCTTTTCTTATAGAGACACAGGCAAAATATTATCTCTCCCATCTGGTTTTGGTGCAGTGGTTAGCGTTTTCGGGCCATGAATGCAGAAAAGCAACGTTGTTTATTTATTGTTTATCGGAAGTCACAGGTTGGAAAGGTGTAACAGAGTTGGTATATATTGGAATGCACGCGAGGCGGAATCTGCTGTCTTTAACCTCCACCAATCGGCGCTGGTCCCCTATGGTCGAATATGGGCCATTTTCCCCTTTTTTTCATCCATAGGGTAAATACATTGTTGCTATTGGTTTCAAAGCCATATTTCACAGATATCAATCTCAAAACCACCATAATATGAAGACTCGTTATTTGTAACAGAACTTGATATAACTGTTCGGACTAACAGAAATCGTTAAATTTCCTCAATTGAAATTGAACTCTATCGTTTAGAATTAAAGTTGGAAATCAATTGTAGGAATTTTTCATTTTGCTTATGTTAAATGTGATGTTGACTGTACTTCGAATGACTATATACAAAAACGCAATTCGGAGATCTTTTCATGGTATAATAAATATTATTTGTAATGACTTTCGAGAATCACATGTTTGCTTTTGAAAGTAGGGGTGTGTCAAC
Organism: Calamotropha paludella; assembly: GCA_927399485.1. Classification (NCBI taxonomy): domain Eukaryota; kingdom Metazoa; phylum Arthropoda; class Insecta; order Lepidoptera; family Crambidae; genus Calamotropha; species Calamotropha paludella. The sequence continues at coordinate 5,785,354 of OV656830.1, read as the reverse complement.
GAGTTTTTATATTATTTTTTATTATTATATGTTGAGTTTATATTTTGTTTTTTTTTTTATATATAGAATATTAACAATACGTGGATTATATTATTAAAAAATTAAATTAAAATTCTTAAATTTCTGTTAACCCCTCGTAGTAAGCTGAATGCATATGTTACGAGTGCACTTGTACTGCATCAGCAAAAACCGAATCGGTCCGCTTGGGTGGAAGCTGACATATCAACCCAACAGGGCTAGGGACGCCTAAGATCCTTTCTAAATATTTTTTTGGAATAGTCAGGTACTTTTAAATTAAAAATAGAAGAATTTGTTATGATTTTCATTTAAAAACTGTATATTAAACATCATTGATTTCGGCGAAATATATTTAATATAATTAGTTTATATTCATGTTATATAATAATGTATGATATTATAATTATATGTTAATATTTGTTCAAGATTTCAAGTGTTTCACACATCGTCGAAACCTCTCTACCTCAGAGAACAGGGTGTACCAGTATTATATTCATTTACAGGTTATAATAGTGACCAAGAAAAATTGTGAGCGGAACGAGCGAAGCAAGCGTGACATAACAGCGGCCACGATACTGAGAATATTTTCTGAGTGATAATTAAAAATATCAATTACCCGTAAATAAAATTATAATTTGTAAAATAAAAGTTTATGTTAAGTTTTTTATTTAAATGTTGACTGTCCTCACGCACTTTTTCTACACTCGAGAAGAGTAATTAAATTGTTAGCGTATCGTTCTAGAATCAAGACCTTAAAATGTAAACTTCATTTGCAAATAAGTAAAAAAAATTGTAAATAATTATTTTATACGTTAATTTATATTCAACTTCTATTAATTAGATTGTGATTCGTTCTGTATAATTAAATTATTATACACCTTTATAATATTGCAGACAACCCTATCCTGTATCAGAACCGGGTCAGTCCCTTTAACGAGTATTTTGGCGGACCGGTTCGCACCGTTGCATTGGCGGGTAACGAACTTGGATTTAATACCTTTTTTTATTAAAAAGTAACCTTAATTTTGTGAGTAACCGACATACAAGCGAATGCCGTTAACCAATAATGGATAATTAATAATATTATAAATTATTTTTGTAACCAACATTAGATTTACCTATCTTAAAAAAGTGCTTCAAATCTTGTAAACAATATTAAAATTGAAATAAACAAAATAAAATATTTTAATTGCAGACCATATCTCATATTATTTAAAGTTAAATGAATCAAAATACATTCATATCATCATAATTCATTAAAAATTAAAATTAAAATAGAATATTGGAGATTTGTTTGCTTGTTGACATAAATTTTAAAATAAAAATAAAAAGAATAAACGTAAATAATGCATGCATTCTAAATATCCGTCTGTTTGAATATATAGTTGTATTTTTTTAACATTCTTTATATATTTATAGATTTTTACGTTATTGGAGCGTAGCTCCCATGGATCAGCTTCATAACGAAATGTCTGTTACGCCATAACTTCCCGAGTTCTTAACCGATTTTAATATTTTTTTGTGCGGAATCGAATCAACAGGTTTAGGACCAGATGGTGATGGAGCCCGAATTTTGAAATTCGCAAACATTTCCATCGCACCAAAAAAATTTTTTTTTAGGTATTACGCTTCGCTCCAATATACGGTGCTAGTGTAGCTTTATGCTTAGCGACTGCATCGCCTAGTATTGCTTGGACTAAGCTGTCGGTACAAACGTGTAATGACATAAGGCGAGAGCGAACATTTACTTCTTTCAACTTGGATGTAATGCCGAAACCAAAGCAGAAAGACTCATTTTTATCACGACTCGGTGTTGAATATTTAATGTTCTAACACCTGATGATGCTCCGTCCGTGTGGAGGCGAAACACGTGTAGAGCAGTTGATGAAGGTGTGGCTGTCTTGGCGTCGGCGACATCTGTATTTATTTGTGGGTGGGGATTACATTGCTTGTTCTTTTGAGAAACTATGCTAGATATTTTTGCACTTATATTATAAAGAGGAAAGATTTGTATTTTTGTATGTTTGTAATGAATAAACTCAAAAACTACTAAGCCGATTTCAAAAATTCTTTCACCATTGGAAAGCTACATTTACGCTAAGTAACATAGGCTATATTTAATGCTAGAAAAATTTATAGAATTTTGTCCACCCGTACGAAGCTGAGACGGGCCGCTAGTAAATAATATGGGCTTCCTCCAAGTGATGCTTGACTATATCGAATAATTTATAATTTGAGTTTTTGATGTCTGTGGGTATCAGCATTTATTTTTTGACGATTGTTTGGTGCAATGGTAGCGATCCTGCCTTTCGCACCGACGGTCGTGGGTTCGAATCCGGAAGGTGCAGATGTTTGTGTGTTGAATACGAGCATTTGTACCTGAGTCATGGGTGTAGAGACCCAGATATATATATAAATATATTTATATATAATATATATGCATGTGTAGCCGTTACCCTAGTATCCAAAACACAAGCCTTACAATGCTTACTTTGGGCTAGGCTAATTGGTGTGAGTATAAGAAATATTTATGTATTTTATTTATTTGTATATAGTTCAACTTATCTATTTTTGTTGAAGTATGGTAGATATTTTTGTTATTATAGATCATACTAGCGGCCCGTCCCGGCTTCGCACGGGTGGACAAAATTCTTTTATTTTTTTCTATTATTAAATATTTTTCTGTTAGCGCCATCTAGCGTCCGGTAGACGAACTACTTGCGGTTAACGCGTTGCTATGGTAACGCATATACAATGAAAAAAAGCGGTAAAAAGAGCGGACAGACAAACAACAAATTTGTGATCTTAGATTATAGATTATTACCCATTTAGCTACTCTGCATTACCACGTTCTTTTTTCATCGATTTATTTTTGATAACCATATACAAACTTTTTAGAATATGCCTATAACCTTCACGCAAGTAAAGACAAATTTAAAAAAAAGTTTTATTTATAATCGAATGAATGAAACGTCAGCGCATTAAATACGAACACAGTTCGGTAAGGACGTCCAAAGGGATGAAAGTAAGTTGTCAAACATACTAACGTTACTATTTTGAGATAAGATTTTAAATTAAGACCTTATTTACAAGGTATTAGGGTCTGCCTCACAGCTTAGGCCTCTGTTTCAAAATTCAAACTTTTCAACACGTGCTATAAATATTTATTTGTATAATAATATATATTAGTAGGTATAATATCATTCCAATTGAATTTGAAACAAATGCGTCCTACAATAAAAGGAACCAGGCCATTACGTAATTAAACTGTTACACCAAAAACAACTAAGACAACGCAAAGCAACCATAGACGGTGTCTATTCTATAAGAGAAAGTGACGTGTCTATGGTTAAATGATGAATCGGTCTGTATGCTGTCCGGTAGACAGAAATTTTGAATATTTATGTGATCTTCAATTTTAAAGTAGCGATATTAATTATTTCAAAATGTTAATTATTAATAGTGAGACTTGAGAACAAATTTCTTTAAATAAAAAGCGTGTTTATATATCGTCACCAATAGAAAATAAATAAATAAATATTTCTTACATTCACACCAATTAGCCTAGCCCAAAGTAAGCACTGTAAGGCTTGTGTTATGGATACTAGGGTAACGGATAGACATACATATATGATAAATAAATATGTAATATTCATAGAAATATATATAAACACCCATAACTCAGGTACAAATGGTTGTATTCATCATACAAACATTTGCCCCTTCCGGGATTTGAACCCAGGACTGTCGGTGCGAAAGGCAGGATCGCTACCATTGCACCAAACGGTCGTCAAAAAATATCGCTAAATAAAATATACGATTGCTTATATAATTAAGTAAGTAATCTTGGTAGGTTTTGATTTTTTTCTCATAAATTGCAGTTCGTATGTAAAATATAAGTATAAGTTACACGTATACCACTTGCTTAACCAAGTAAAAGCAGTTTTTATTTACTTCCTGTATCATATATATCGTTTTAAATAATTTTATTTCATAAAAAGACAAAAGCATCGAAAACAAGACAAAAGCTGCATCTGCTCATACCGCCATCTCCTTTTTTCCATCGGACATCCAGACGCACTGCAGGCTACCACCCTTTCTTGGTTAATATTCCTACCTGTCGCACTAAGCGCTTTTCAACATCCTTCATAACGCGCACAGCAAAGGAGTGGAACTCCCTCCCTGCGTCTGTATTTCCGAGAACTTATAACCCGTCTATTTAAGGCCAGGGTGAATAGGCACCTTCTGGGTTAGCTCGTTCCATCGTGGATTCTGTCATGGCCCCCGGGCCTGATTGGGATCAAGAGCAAACCCATCCTAAATAAAAAAAAAAACTCATTTTGTCAGTTTCTATTAGCAGTGACTTTACTACATAGCTCCATTATTTAGTAATGTCAAATATTTCCGTTAGTCAAAAGCTAATCAATGCTATAAAAACATTATAGTTAAGTATTTACCCAATCAAATTTGAGGGGCAATTTGTAGATAAAAATGCCATATTACACACCATTAAAGGCTCCGACACTGGTGACGGGACACACTGTATATATATAAAGATTGTAAGATATTTTTGTTTGTTTTAATTGTATTTCGTGGTTGCCTTTTATTAATTGTACACTTAGTTAGTTAATATTAATATGTTTTATATCTTATGTAAAGCTGAAATTTTACATTAGCTGTTATTGTGTATTAGTGAAAGCTGTTATTTAAAAGCTGAAACCAATATAAATAAATTTACAAATACTTTAAAAAAGCTCTTAATTACAAAATGCTACTACTCATTCGACGAATATTTTAAAGATAAATTTTAACAAATGTCTGCCCCTCTCACTTCCTTGTTGCTGTGCCTATCAAGGTACATGCGATTGTTTATAGCTTAGAAACAATGTATTGAGACTGCTATCAATATCGTATGTAACGCAATTATAAATGAATAAATAAATAAATAAATAACAATTGTTAGTGAAGCAATAATAAAAATTGAAGAAGCTAGAGATGTATGTGAGGATCGTAGGAAGTGGAAATTTGTGATCTCTGCATACAACTGCGGAATAATGGCGTGTTGTATGTATGTAATAAAAAAAATTTGCTTGTCTCAAGTGTTAAGCGGAAGTCAAACCCACTTCCTTCGCTATCTGGGCCAATCTTCCAATTAAACTTCCGAAACATCTCAAGTTCAAAGTATAACTACATACAACATCGAGTAAAATACTTTTACAAATAATAATAGGGGTTAAAGTATGAAATTGCCGTTTTATTGCAATAGGTTCTTTGAATTGACATAGAATCTTCATGGTTTGAGGTTTTCGAATGAAACTTTTTTTAAATGGTTTCTATGATGTTCTTTTTTTAAAAAATGTAAAACATTTGAATATCGACTTTCAATTGTTTTTGTTATTCAATTTAGACAAGAAAGATGGATACTGCGAAAATTCGAGTTATTTTTGAATACGAGTTCCGACGCGGAACTAACGCGGCAGAAACAGCCCGCAATATCAATGCTGCGTTTGGAGAGGGGTCTACTAATGAACGCACCGTGCGATTTTGGTTTAAACGCTTTCGTGATGGAAATTTCGACTTAAAGAACGAGCCACGAGGAAGACCGCCCACACAGGTAAATAACGATGAATTAAGAGAGATAGTGGAAGCCGATCCTAGTCAAAGTACCCAGGAATTAGCGGCATGGTTTAACGTTACCTTACCCACAATATTGACTCACTTGCGTCAAATCAATAAAATAAAAAAATACGAAAAATGGGTGCCTCATGATTTGACTGATCTGCAGAAAGAAACGCGTGTTGAAACTTGTGTTGCCTTGTTGAACCGGTACAGAAATGAAGGAATATTGGATCGAATTGTAACATGTGATGAAAAGTGGATTCTTTATGATAACCGGAAAAGAAAAATGCAATGGCTGACCCCAGGTCAAATGCCACAACAGTGTCCTAAAGCAAAACTTACCAATAAAAAGGTAATGGTAACTGTTTGGTGGTCTCAGCATGGTGTTATTCACTATAGTTTTCTCCGATCTGGTCAAGCAATAACGGCAGATGTCTATTGTGCCGAACTCCGAACCATGTTGACAAAACTAGCAGTAAAACAGCCCCGACTCATGAATCGATCTTCACCATTATTGCTCCACGACAACGCGAGACCTCACACAGCACGAGAAACCATTTTGACCCTTCAGGAACTGCAGTTAGAAACCATTCGTCATCCTCCGTATTCACCAGACCTTGCTCCAACGGACTACCATTTTTTTCGTGATTTGGACAATTATCTACGTGACAAGAAGTTTTCTTCCCAGGAGGCAGTACAAAATGCTTTCACACAGTTTGTGCAGTCTAGATCGTCGGAATTCTATTGCAAAGGCATTAATGACCTTCCCATTAGATGGCAGCAATGTATAGATAATAATGGCAACTATTTTGATTAAATAAATTTGTTAAAAATTTAAAAAATAAACAATATAGATTTTCAGTACAAATCGGCAATTTCATACTTTAACCCCTAATATATACTCTAAAAACACAAATTTGTTGTTTGTGTGTTTGTCTGTCCGCTCTTTTTTTCCATTGTATCAATATCGTTACCATAGCAACGCGTTACCGGGTCAGCTAGTCTTTAATCTAAGTACACAAATTTGTTGTTTGTGTGTTTGTCTGTCCGCTTTTTTTCCCGCTCTTTTTCCATTGTATACGAGTTACCATAGCAACACGTTAGGTCAGCTAGTATCAAACAATCGTGAAAGAAGAAACAGCTATGAAATGATTATATTTTTTTTAATTTAAGCTTTTAATTGCTAGATTTTTCTTGTAATAATGTCTTCAGATATAAAAATATTTTTTAGCACAATTATTATTTAAAAAAAAGTTTGGTTGACGAAGGAGTCTGATCTGTTTACTCAAATGGAGGTCATTCTTGTAATTTTCAAAGCGTCATTTTCTATTTAACGGTCCACTTTAAGCTTTGATTTGATTAAAATTTTACGAATGGCCAAACGGTATCGCTCTCAAATTCTTTTTTTTTATATAATTCGTAATTTTTGCGGTGATGGTTTCACGGAAATTTCGCCGATGGTTTAAAGTTTTAACGGAGAAAAAAGACTTATGAACAATCGCTACTTATTTTATAACCCATTTATATTTAATATAGTTTATATATACATGTATAAAGTAAAGTATAAATAACTAAAACAAATCATTTCAAAATTTCACGACAAATAAATATCGTTTAGAATTAAAGTTAAAATTCTAAATGAAAACTAACAAATGGTTAAAAATTTAATTAATATAGTAATAACAATCATATAATTTGACCGATGTAAAAAAAAACATACGAGTCATAACCACAGATTATGTATTTTTAAAGCAATTTCTTTTTTTTTACTTCGAAGCGCGAGTTCATCTTGTGGCTTTTATTATATAAAACTGTAACAAGACTGTAGAAGAAAATGAGTGTATAATTTTTTGGAGTACTTAATTTTATCATAATGGCTTCATCAAACTTGCAAATACTTTAGCCCAATTTTTAATCGTCACTTTGGTGGTCTAAAAGTTTGAATACAATACTTATGGTGGATCTGATAACACTTTATCTGATGAGAGCAAGTGTTCCGTTATCAACATTAAATTACACGTGTAGTTTGAGGAATTTTGTAAAAGACCAATTAAGTAACCGCCTCGAAAACACAAGGTCAAACAAACTTAAGTTTTTTGATATGAGATATATTTTTAACCTATTTCTTGGCAACTGATTCTTACATAAATACTTTTTCCAAAGCAATTGGCAAATATCTTTACAGTTCGGTTAATAGAGAACATTATTTGATAATCAGTTTTTTTAACAGACAATAGCGGTTCATTCTACTTAAATATTAAAATTAAAGAAGCTCAAAAGTAGTCGTTTGCAACAAGTCTTATATGTGCGAGCATAGACAATTGGCGCCAAAATTACACCATAAACACGGATTACTTTTTTTTCTTTCAAATTGGCGGTAGTGAGCCTACTTTTTTATCAAGTTGCAAATGTTACGCGGTCATCGAGAAAGTTGTGGTCTTGTTAACTGACGAACAGGTTAGCTTTTATTATTGGTTATTTGTTGAATTGCCTTCAGTCAATTGTAAGAATGCCGTTAATAAACATTCTAACATTTTGACATTTATCATGATTGATACATATTATTACAGATTAAAAATATTTGATGACATATGATTGATTTTTTTTTAAACTAAAATTTTACTCACATAAAAATTAAAAGAGGTTTTATTACTATTTTTAGTGACCCTAAAAGATATGAAATAATGAAATGGTCTTTATCAATTAAAATATTTACAATATCTAAGGTCAGCAGTTCGTGTATCTTCATTGTTGTTGAAATATTGTTAAAGAGTAATAAAAAATATAGTGTTTGTTTGAGCAAAGGAAAAAAATAATAATCGCAACTATTCCCTAGCATCCTTTAGGTCCATTTAAAATCCAAACATAGAGGTTTTTTTATATAAATCAAAGACATAAATACTCTTATTTCTGGTTATGATTTGGTTTGATTTGAGGTTATTGAGCGTTGGGGTAATAATGTATAGACAATATATCCGGGTTTTAATTTTTATTTATTACTTTTTTTTAGTTTACTTAAGTTGCATTCGCATTCAGAACAAGAAGGAAAAAAAAAGTTTGTTTTTTTTTAAAATAAGAGAATTTTTTTTATGTTGTGATAAAATATTTAATTTTCTATGTGTTAAGGCAGAATGACGACTGACTTATCCTTTTTTATTAGCATTGTGCTAAGCTTTTTATCATATTAATACTTTCAAATATGTTTGAAATTATAAATATAAAATCAGCAATTCAGCTTGGAATATTTTTCAAATCTTAGTCTTTTTAAATAAGAAAATTTTGACAATAGAAGCATGGTATTCATTTGTAACGGATTCAGTGTTATTGTTCTAAATTTAAAGTTGTTTATGGTTATAATTAAAAATACAATTAAAAGTATTGAAAGTCAATCTACAAATACATACCCCTGTCATTATCTTGAGCTTTGGTAGTAAAATTGTCCAATACAGCTAAAATCACAAACAATAACAACAAAGATCTCACTTCACAATGTGATCTTCCGAAAAACAGGCACTTTTTAAATGTCATTTTGACGTATCGTTTCCCGCGCAAACCGAACTTTTAAAAACTTTTCTACTCAACAAAACTCCTTGCACATTTTATTTTTAAAATAAGGTTTTTTTTAGTAGCGACACTTGAGCGGGATCCCCGACATTTTCTACACGTTATTTTCGTACTAAATCAAGTTTAATTATGAAGACGTGCAACCGATGTCACTGCTAAGAACCCACTAGCCGAGTGACCAACTTAACACTCTGAAATAAGAAACATACATATTGCTGGAGGAGGATTACTTAGAAATAGTTCTATCATACTTTCTCCGGCGGAGAAATTTCACTTCTAATTTGTAAAAAATAAAGTTGAAAAAAGCATCGTGCGTAAACTGTAAGAACTCGGTCACAGTAAGCGCTGGCAACTTGCTAAACAAGTGAACGGTGAAATGAGAAATTGTAAGAGACAGACATATGTCAGAATGAGACGGCCAACCATTTCTTTTTATCAATTGACCACGAAAGCTACACAGAGTCTACAATACATATAATTGATAATTAGATCTTCAAATACAAAAAAGAGGAATTAATTAATTCATTGATGGTATTTTCCTTGTGTGTATATTTGTGACTTGTGTGTATCTATTATTGGTTTTATTATATACGTTTCAAAGTAAAGATAAAATTTAAGGTTTTCATTTCTATTATTGAGGTAGTTTCCTCAAAAAACAAATTGATTAAATATCAATTAATAATTTTTTAGTTCTAATAATAAAATGCAAAATATACAAATCAGACAATAATTTATATTTACGATGGCAATACTTTTATTCGAGACAGTTTATAAATTTTGTAAAAACGAAAAATTATGAAATTGTTTGTAAACATTATTAAGTGATAAATAAAAAAAAATCAGGCTATATAGCCAATAACAAAAAAATACTCATTTTCATTACTAAATCTTCGACTTAAACTCCTAGTAATAAAGATGAAAGTAAACTGAGAAAATTTGACAGTTTGTAGGATGATTATGTATGTATGTACTTTGACTTTAAGATCTAACATAAATATATGCCATCTAACTTTTTTTAATTTTATTTATTATTTTAACTAGGCGATGCAGTCGCTAAGCATAAATCTACGCTAGCACCATTTATTTTAGCGGAGCGTAATACCTAAAAAAATTTTTTTTTCGATTGGAATTTTTGCGAATTTCAAAATTCGGGCTCCGTCACAATATGGTCCTAAGCTTGTTGATTTATTTCCACACAAAAAATATTAAAATCGGTTAAGAACTTGGGAAGTTATGGCGTAACAGACATTTCGTCTTTGAAGCTGATCCATGGGAGCTTCGCTCACTTCGTTCACTCCAAATAAGCGTTTATGAGCGAAATTTTTTAATATAAATTTTTATAAAACAATCTTAAACATAGAACATGATATTTCTTGTTACTTAAACATTTAACTACAAAAATTGTATATACAAAAAAAAATCTTTAATAGTCCCGCCCGGCACTTAGACTAGTTGATTTTTTCTAGCAATAATTTCTATAAAAAAAACTTTTATTCAATGGAGTTGATAATAAAATCCAAATATTTATCTACTGACAGATACCTTGAATAATCTGCTACTTAAATAAACTTACTAAATGACAATTACCTATACAATTAAAAATAAAATTTAATTAATTTTACTATATGTACATTGCAACCATAAAATTAGACATAAATCTACACTGATATTATATAGAGGAAAGATTTGTATTTTTGTATGTTTGCAATGAATAAGCTCAAAAACTACTAAGTCGATTTCAAAAATTCTTTCACCATTGCAAAGCTACATTCACGCTGAGTAACATAGGCTATATTTAATGCTAGAAAAATTTTGTCCACCCGTGCGAAGCCGGGTAAGGCCGCTAGTTTATAATACACCGTTGAATGTCGATTATCTTTATGAATGTGTCCTGTTCGAACCTATTTATTTATATCTTTTTTCTTTCCGCGTTTTCTTTTAAGTCCAAAGCCATATACTGTCGCAGTAAACCGCCATATGTTTCTCATATTATCTTTTATTAGTAATTACTAGCGGCCCGTCCCGGCTTCGCACGGGTGGACAAAATTCTTTAATTTTTTTCTATTATTAAATATTTTTCCGTTAGCGTCATCTAGCGTCCGGTAGACGAACTACTTGCGGTTAATGCGTTGCTATGGTAACGTTATTGATACAATGGAAAAAGAGCGGGAAAAAAAGCGAATAGACAAACACACACCACTGTGATCTTAGATTATAGATTATACTCGGTTGACCCGGATATAGACTATCTTTCTCCTTCATTCACTCTTTCTGCTCTCTATCTTGTCCTTGCTTCGTCTTCGCTCTATGGTGAGAGGTATCTCTAACCTCAAACCCTGGATACAAATACGTAATATAATAACAACTCGCTCTTGCAAATAATTAATATAAATCTTACTCAGTTATCTTAAAACTTTAATAACTAGGCGATGCAGTCGCTAAGAATAAAGCTACGCTAGCACCATATATTGGAGCGGAGGTAATACCTAATAAAAGAAAAAAAAATTGATTCGATGGGAATTTTTGCGAATTTCAAAATTCGGGCTCCGTCACAATCTGGTCCTAAACCTGTTGATTCGATTCCACACCAATATATGAAAATCGGTTAAGAACTCGGGAAGTTCAAATAAGATAAAAAAAGACCCTGATATAGGTATATTATTTTTTATATAACTTAAACCTATAGTTCGACTGTTTTGTTATTTTTTTTTATGCTGCACATCATGCTTAAAAGTAAACTGTGTGTTATGTCGCTTCTTGTATAATTAGTAATTTTTATTATTATTGAGCGAAGCTCTCTTTTAGGCAACTCACAAATTTTGCTTGTCTCCCTCCAGCTACTTAACGGTTCAACCGATTCTAACTAATTTTGGCATAAACTTATATGATCATAACCTGACGAACATAGGCTATGTAAAAAAAATATAGACTTTACCATGGAGGAATAATCACCGAAAGAAAAATTCAAAAGCTGATCACAGCCAAACCGCTTATACTACATTGATGAAATTTGGCGCCAAAACTCACATCGTGGTCGTGACTAATGTGCAAAAAAATTTTGAAATCGGACATACCATAGAAGAATAATCACCGAAAGAAAAATTCAAAAGCTTATCACAGCCAAACCGCTGAGACTACATTGATGAAATTTGGCGCCAAATTTCATCAATACTATATTGATGAAATTTGGCGCCAAATTTCATCAATATAGTATCAGCAATCAGTATGGTGCGCGATATTTTCGAGGCAATTATAAATGATTAAGGTGAGGTTAGGTAAGGTAGTGCTTCGCTTAGTATTTGCAAACAGCAGCATGCATTGCAGACCTAGTATTATATACTTAAGCCTATTTATTATAAATAGCATGGCGCAATCGTTTGTTATTCATTACAAAATAAAATAAAAATTAAATAAATAAACCGTGTCTGTATGTACATTCTAACAAAATAAATAATTCTATTCTTTTCTTAAATTTAATCTCCAAAGTTATCGTGGTCGTTGATAAAAGATTAATATGTGTCATCACATACATTTATCTCACTTAATTCTAAAAACTTACTAAATGACATAATTTTAGTACAACTTTTTACTTTTTCAACGTTCTTTTTCTTATAATGAACTCATATATCTCGTTCTAATGAAAGCTATTACGGTATGTGTGAAAGAGATGACAGTACATTATTGGAAGTAGGTTGAGTCAATCGCGGCGGAGTATCGAACACTGATTGAGTTAATATTATGGGAACGGTAAATTGATTGTATCCGTCACAAATTAATTTTTGAAATTTTCTTAAAAAATTATATGGTTCGGATGAAAAGAAATCAAAGCAGTTCTCTGCGCAAGTGCGTAGATTAAAAATTTTAAGTGTTCCAATTTTAAATCGAAATTTTACCTTTTTTTAACTTGCTTTAATAATAAGCAACGTAAAATCATAGCGTAAATGAATACTACATGTGTAAAACTTTTTCTTAGATAACATTCCAAATTCAATTTTATGAATAAATGTTTTTTTTTTCAAAATTTTTTTTTGTGTCAGCTAAGATTAAACAAAGGGTTAAATTGATTGGGAACTTTTTTCTTATCTTACCGATAATAAAATTAGCGCACAGGTGACATTACTAGTAACCGTACTTTCAATTTCTCGGGGTCACCGACCTCTGGCTTGCAGGTCTCAGTGGAGAAGCGGCAATGGGAAAACACATCACTTGCCTGTACAAAGTTGGGTAGGCTGGACTTTCGCTGAGGGTCACAGTGCTCTAGTGTTGTGACTAGTAGGAACTAATCGAAAAATAAATAGGATAAATATGCTATAATTTATTAATCGTAATACATATACGCAAGAATACATAAAACATGAACAAATTGACGAATTGTTTTTAAACAATATCACATCAATTATTGGTTAATGTATTTATAAAAAAAATATTTTTACACGTTCGATTATTTGGTTCAAATGATGGAGGTAAGTAAATAAAAATTATCTTTCAATTGTTTCAGCATTAAAATGGAATACAATATTTATTTTTTTAATTATTATATGTTGACATGATTTGTTTTTTGTACCTCTATTATAAAAATACAACACAAGAAATTCACAATACATGATTTTTAGGTAAATTTTCAGATACCATTAGTAGATAGAAAAAAAGATTTAAAATCATTCGCTTTATCTAAAAACTCAACAAACATATAACTTTAATTGCCAATTTCAGTCGTAAAATTTATTGATATTATTTAAGTTTCATCTTTGGTCTACGTCAAAACAATACTGTATCTGCTTTCCGTCTGCAGTTCCAATGTCTCCCTATTTGTTTATTTATGACTGACTAATGAGTCATTTGGGCCCTTTTAACATTCGACCATCGTATCCCAGAGAGATGTCTTTCGCCAACTTGACTTTTGATCTAGTAGCGCTCTAATTCTTCAAACGCCTCATCGTACAGTATCTGAAGCTTTCAGGTTCAATGTACTTGGATCTTTTTACCTTCAAATACGTAAAAAGCTCAAACAAGTTTGCTTTTAAGAGACTGTTACTTGAATACTATCTTAAGTCAGGGAATAATGGAAAAACAATAATATAATTTACCTTTAATATTAATTTAAGTATGAGTATATATTTAGCGTTCTATGTTATATGTTTTAGCTAAATATCGCATTCATAGTATGTATATACAAAAAAGTATTGATTTAATTTTTGAACCGATCATAAAAGTCTGATTAATAATTAAAAAATTAAAGAAAGCAATCGATCTTATTATAATCGATATCGCACATCACTGGCGTCCCTCGAGCTATTATCGATAAAGTATTCGACACGGCGCGGCACACAATAGAAAGTTTATTTGTGTACCGGTACGGTCAGCAGGAAAAGCAAACATTTTTTTTCATTTTTATCTCGTTTTGTGGTCACTTGCCCCATTATGTTGCATGAAGAGATATAGCTCTTATAGGTTTGTGAATAGAGCTCAATTTTTGTTGGTAACAGTTAAACAGGATAACAAATCGTGTCCCATTATTGACTGCATTGTTACGCATGTCTTTGAAATTCCTCAGTAATTTGGGTTCTTATATATTTTTTTTACTTTTGTAAATATCTTGATTCGTCGGTGTCGGAATTAAGTAGCCGTTGCCATGGTAACAACGCATGATACAGAATATTTGGTTATGGTAACTACTTCAAAATAGAAAGGAATAAAAAAACAGTTATAAGCTCGCTTCGTAATTTAATAAAATGTCTTTAATATCTATAAAATTTGTAGAAATATAATTAAATGTGTTTTTGGAGTGAAAAATTTTTAAGCAACGTTGTGATTTGAGAGTAGATGAAACGAAAAAGCGACAGTAAAAAGAGACCGACACATAAATTCATAAGATTTAACGTAGGAGAAAATGAGATAGAAAGCATTATACAGTGTCTCTTATGTTGGTGGTTATCTCTGCTTCGTACCCCCTTCACTCGTGTTTACCAAGGCAAAGTGGGAGTTTGCTTGGGCCTTATCGTTGTACGTGTGTAAATACGTGTTTGTGTGCGCATGCGTAGTACAAAGCTTAAGAGAAGGCATCACAACAACCTTATATAACAATATTGTGTACGTGTACGTATTATTTTGAAAGGTTACACTTCTACCACAGATCAGGTCTTCTTTTTTCAAATTTATATAGTCTCTATATCTTCACTACTATACTAGGTGATGCTGTCGCTAAGCATAAAGCTACGCTAGCACCATATATTGGAGCGGAGCGTAATACCTTTTTTTTTTTTTTTTTTTTTTTGACGCGGGGAATGCGTTACGCATACGCCGCCGTTTGGGAGAACAGCGGACACGTTATGTGGGACTCTCCCCTGCGGACCTACCTGACGATAAAAGCTCGTCAGGTTGGTGCTCAGGGGCCTACCCACTAAACCACCGCGGTGTCCCTCTAACACCTTGGTGGGGATTATGTGATCGTGTTAGGATTCTTTCCACGATCCCCACCAGTGTGCGTCCGCCCTAGGCGGACCCTCCTCCGCTCCGTGGGGGGACGGAGCTGCGGGGGGCACCCCGTGACACCCTGAGTGCCCCGCATCGCCTGGAGACCGGTGCAATGCGGGTGCTGGTCTCCCAAGCCCAGCACCCGCTGGCCTCCACGGGTGGAGATGGGGGAAAAACCTCCCTCACGTCCAGCCGTCATGGGACCTTTGCGCCTGCGGGAGTCCTCCGGGAAAAGAGTTCCCTGGGGGCTCCCGCAGCCGCACTCCCGAATCTGAGCGCATCCCGTCTCCCTCTCAACTGAGAGGGGAAAGGGAGCGCTCCCTACATTCGGGGATGCCGACTACTCGGACATCCCCTCCCCCTCTGGCGCCCGGACTCGCGCCTCCTGCGCTCGCGCCCGCGCCTCTCCGTCACTTGTACAACCCGTCGGCTCAGGGGACATCCCCTTCATTACCGGCGGGTCGCACCTGCGACTACCCATGACGTGGTCGGCCGGCCGCCGATTGGCGGCGCACACCGAGCACGTCGGCTCCCGCTCACAGGAAGCGGCTTTGTGACCAGGCACTCCGCACCTGAAACACAAGCCGCTCCTGTCTATCTCCGCTGGACACCTAGGGCTTGCATGCCCCAGCCCCATACATTTGAAGCAGCGCATGGGACGGGGGCCGAGCAACCTCACATCCGCAACACTCCAGCCAACACGCAGACGTGCTCCATCCGCTATCACTGCCATTGCGACAGGAACTGGCAGTCTGGCAAACGTATGCCTCAATCCGTTTCTTCCGGCTCTTATGCTCTGGATTCTCACCACTGCCCTAGGGCATCCTGCTTTGTCTCTGATTGCCTCAGCCACCTCGTCCTCTACAACGGAATCGTCCAGGCCCGAGATCCGCAGGTCCGCCGTTCTCTCGGGCCTCCCTATTCGTGCCATGTCGCCTATGGCCTCCTGGAGCCGCCTTGCCAGCTCGTCAGCCTTGGCCCCGCCTGACTCTGGTACATGCAGTACCCGGGCGCCAGCTTGGGTTTCCCTTACCCTGACCCCTGCCTCTAGGCCTAGATCAGTGAGGGAAAGCACTGACTTAGCCCGCTTCAAAACAAGGGCATACGTCGCCCCACTCTCAATTGCCTCCTGTCTCAGCGTAACACTGACTGCCGTTGTCCGTGGGGGGGTCAGCTTAGTCTTCCTTTTCGTCACCGTCTCCTTTCTCGTAGCTGCTGATGCCACGGTCTTCTTTTCGGCCTCTTTCCTTGCTGCCCTCTTCTTTCTTTTCCCTAACGCCTTGGTCCAGCCGTCACTCTGGGCCAGGGTGTTGGTGCTCACCTGTTCAACAGCCTCCCGAAAGGCTCTTTCTGGCCCTCTCTCGTTTGACCCAGCGGGGTTCACTGGGCCTACTTTTTGCACTGAGTTGGTGTCCAGCTCGCGTAGTTTGCTTTCCACCATCGTCGTCACAGAGTGGATGAGGGCCCTCTTCCACTCCTCTCTATCTTTCAGTGCCGGCAGTGGTTCCGCTCTTCGTGCTTTCTCCCGCGAGGCTTCGCGCAGGAGACCCACTTCTCTTTTGAGCTTCTCCAGCTCTCCCCGAAGATGAGCATTCTCCAGCCTAAGCTGTTTCAGCTCCTCTCCCGCCTTATCCAGTACCTGGTCCTCCAAACCTGTCCAGGTGGCCACTGAGCGGGTTTTCAGCTGCCTACCGTCGCTGGTCATCCGAAATTGCAGCTTCAAGGGTCCTTTCCTGGCCCGCTTTATCCTGCCTCCATGGTCTGAGGTCACCTCAGCTCCATCTTCTGATGTTTCCGCCTCTACGGGGGCCCTCGCTCTATTCAGGCTCTCCTCAAGGAGGACGATCACGGTGTTTGACTCCGTTTGTTCTTCCACCAAATCCTGGTACCTCGGGTCCTCTGGGCTGGTTCGGGCGATCTTCTTCCTGAGCCACAGGTGCCTCGGCATTAGTTTTTTGAGGAGTTCTTCCTCATCCACCTTGCGCTGGTTCAGCCGATACTGCTGATCCTTTCCCTCCGGAGTCCGCACTCTGGTTGGGCGGTGCTCCCTTTGCTCTTCAGTTGTGCACAGTTTTTCCTTGGACTCCGTGCGCTGTCCGTCAGAAGGCTCGCTGAAGCTCACCTTCCCACCACTATTCTTCTTCAAAGTTTTTGTTTTTATATTCAAATCAGTCATCTTATTCCCACGACAATGGGAGAAACAACGGACCACCAGGGCAGAGATCCCGGTACCCTGGCTACCCTACTTACGCCTGGGGGGTCGGGAGGTACCCCAGGGCGACCGCTAATGGGCCGACTGCACTCCGCCGGCCACCTCCATGAGGCGCCCCGACACCACGAATCCCAGTGCCGGGACTTTGAAGATTTTTATAGTGGTTTTCTCCACGCGGCCCCCACCGAAATGGCGGCCCCCGCTCCCGCACCAGCGGAGCGTAATACCTAAAAAAAATATTTTTTTTTTGTTTCGATGGGGATTTTTGCGAATTCCAAAATTCGGGTCCGTCACAATCTGGTCCTAAACCTGTTGATTCGATTCCACACAAAAAATATTAAAATCGGTTAAGACCTCTGGAAGTTATGGCGTAACAGACATTGCGTCATTGAAGCTGATCCATGGGAGCTTCGCTTCGCTCCGCTCCAATAAATCTGTAGGTTATGTATGTACATTTATTTTTTTGAACAAATTTCATGACAAATATGAATTTTGATACTATCTGCTACCAATTCCAATATTTTTAAATTTTTGTCTGTTTTTGATTGACCAATTTCAATGAAATTTGGTATATAGTAAGAACACGTGACTGCTTAATTGATAGGCTATATATCATATAATTGAAAACGTTATAACCCTAACTAAATTTTCTAATACAAAAGTGTCTGTTACACTGTCACGCTTTAACTTCCCAATCGATCATCATGAATAACATACAATTTGGGGTACAGAAAAAAACATACATCCAGAAAAAAGTATTGTTCCAGAGGACAAAAATCTGTAGATGCGAGCAAAAACTAGTAAATGCTTAAGTTTGATTGATTATTAACCATTAATTGTTCAAGGTTATGTAAGAGTAACCGTATATAAAAAAAACAGCAATATGTCTTATTAGGTTTTCTCAAAATATTGTGAACACTTATTGAAATTACTATTTAATACAGACTTTCAAACCGATAAAACTCTTTACCGGTAGAAATAACAGTCATAATCAATCTATAAATATCTCTACTTTTTGGACTTATGACTTTTCTATTCTAAGCCATGTAGGAAGAATGAGTCCTCATATTGCATCTCACAATAGGATGACCAATTGGCACCATTGTTAACGATTTTAGACAGAGCCGAAACAAATGGCTTTCGGTGACTTTTGGATATTTTCGTAGAAACATGTGGCCTCTTATCTGAGCCCTTATAGAACGTTGCTTAATCTTCACGATCGTTATTATAAAAAAAAATGTGTCAAGTTTTTAAATTAACTTATCATTTATAATCAGCTTACAGCCATATCCAGAAAGCAGAGTAGATCATAGATATAAACTATCTTGTAGTGTTTTTCAATGTAATATTCTTAACGTTAAGTTGGATAATCTGTTATTTATTTATTATGTATATAAATCGCTACCGACTTTTAAAAATATTTCATTTATAAATTCACACTTGTGAGAAGACAAGGACTATTATATAAAAATAAAATAGAAAAATACTCCACAGAAAAAAACAAAATAGTCGGCAAAGTCGTTAAAACAAATTTTTGTTTTAGTAGCTGAATGTGTTCGACAAATAAATATACTAGCTAAACGAAAACTATTATATTGAACATCACATTAATACTATATTGCTTATAAAAACTAAATATGCAGCAAAATATGTATAAACACTATAAAACATTTAACTATAAATTTTACACACATGAAAATCATAGAAATTGTTTGAAAAACAGAAGAATTGCACAAAGGCAGAGGCAACAAAAGCTTATTTCAGATCGAAATATCTTCGTAGACAGTCCGTGTGGACTTTGACAGTATACAAATAAATAAATACATTAATATACGTACTTATAGTACAAGATGTATAAGCATGTTGTTAACATACAGTAAACAAGATAAAATTGAAAACCTCTAATGCAAAAAAGCGAATTATATTATATCGGTTTTATTATGTTCATTGTTGTACATAACAACCGTACATAGTTTGTAGTCGTGTATAAGTGTGATAGCTCAGTCCATATGCGTCTTATATCCCTACCGCAGCCTACCTAACAGCTGATGACCTTGAAATGGCTGAACCGATTTTTTTAATACAAGTCTAAGAACCTCCGCCACAAAAACTGCTTTCCAATAAAAAGACTACATTTAAATCGGTTTACCCTTTTAAGAAATACATTATTACAGACAAACACATGATTGACGGTCAAAATTATAACACCCCTCTTATTGAGTCAGGGGTTAAAAATAGATTAACATTATAAACCATTACAGGGTTTTAAAAGAAGTAATTTGTATTTTAGTATACTGATTGAAATATATCAGATATTTTTTTTTTTTTGCTAACTGTACACATGTCGCAAGTTCAAGTTGATACTTAGCAGGTATCAAACATTTGAGGTCGGACATAGTGTATATTGTAACAGTGTAAAAACTTCAGTTTCATTATCATAATTATTAGTTTCCTCATTGTTGGGTTGAATTGGCTTTCCGTGAAAACATCGGAGCGAAATCACCACGCGGGCCTAATACGGATCAATGGGTTCACTAGATTGCCGCTTGGTGCAACGGTAGCAATCCTACTTTCTGCACCAAAATTCGAATCCGGGATGGTTCGAATCCCGGTAAGGGTATGTTCATCAGAACAAAACCATTTGTTCCCGTGTCTTGGTAATTAACATACTTACTAGCTTTTACCCGCGGCTTCGCCCGCCATAAAAATATTTTTTTTGTTCAATAAAAAGTATCCTATGTTACTTATAATACCTCCAAGAATATATGTACGAAGTTTCATTATGATTGGTTTAGTATTTTTTGCGTGAAAGCATAAAAAACAAACTTACATTCACATTTAAAATATTAGTAGGGACACATTATTTATTACCTACTAGCTTTCCGCCCGCGGCTTCGCCCGCGTGGAATTCGCTTATATTGCGGTATAAAGCATACTATAAGAAAACTTCTTATTCCCACGGAAAAATCTAAGAAGCGCGATGTAACGCTGGATACAAAATTTATATAATTCATTCCACTTCTTACGTATCTTAAAAAAACACTTCGTTACCACGTTTTAAAAACATCCAGCGCCATCTTTCGCATACTTCTAGAATTAAATAGCGTAAGCTATCATTCCACTTCTTACGTATTTAAAAAAACACATCGTTACCATGCTTTAAAAAGCACCCAGCGCCATCTATCGCATACCTCAAGAACTAAATAGCGTAACTAATACTTACACCAATTAGTAATTCGTTGACTTTAGTGATTTCAGGATAAGTAGATGTGAAAAAAAAAAATTAGATAATAAAAACAAATTTTACGTCATCCCTCGAGAATTCCTCATTTTTGAGGATTCATTTTCGTATCATTTAGCTTCAAAATTTACATGTTCATATTCGTTTGCAACATATAAGTAGATGTAAGAAAACAGTTTAGACGATAAAACAAATTGTACGTCATCCCTCGGGAATTCCTCATTTTCGGGGATTCATTATCGTATCATTTAGCTTCTAAATTTACATGTTTATATTCGTTTGCAATATTTTACGTTGTTTTAAACGACTCACAGCGCCATCTACAATCCATCCATCAAGCAAACAATATTTTTGTTTTTCCTCGGGAATATCAATTTTTCCAGGATAAAAAGTACCCTATTATTTAATCCGGACTTTTATCTTTAGGTCTGCAAAATTTCAAAGCAATCAGTTCAGTAGTTACGGCGTGAAAGCGGAACAAACAAACAAACAAACAAACTCACTTTCCGATTTATAATATTAGTAAGGATAGTACAATCACAGCTTAGTTTATGTCTAAATAATTGTCGTAAGTTGTCCGGAATTTATTTAAAAATTACATTATTTACGATATAGATAAGCGTCTAAATATATTACTTAATATATTTATAAGATAAATTATTATAATAGAAAAATACTAGAAAAAATCGACTCGGGTCACAAGTGAATCTCAGGCGGGAATCGAACCCGCAACCTTTGGAAATCCGGTCCAATGCTCTCCCAATTGAGCTACCGAGCCTTGCGAACACTCGTCGAAATTTTCTAGTACATTCCTGATTTTACGCTGCAGGCCAGCGTTGTTTCATCAATGAGAGGAACATCCTCTCGTATTCGAAAGAAACATTTTTACAAATGTTTGGTCAATCGATTAAGATGAAACAGCCATGTTAGATTTATAATTTTTATATATTTTATGCATTTTCTATGCGATCTTATAAGATAAATTATTATAATAGAAAAATACTAGAAAAAATCGACTCGGGTCACAAGTGAATCTCAGGCGGGAATCGAACCCGCCGAGTGTTCGCAAGGCTCGGTAGCTCAATTGGGAGAGCATTGGACCGGATTTCCAAAGGTTGCGGGTTCGATTCCCGCCTGAGATTCACTTGTGACCCGAGTCGATTTTTTCTAGTATTTTTCTATTATAATAATTTATCTTATAAGATCGCATAGAAAATGCATAAAATATATAAAAATTATAAATCTAATATATTTATGGTAATAAACAGAGAGAATTTTAAAATATAGTAAATTTATTTACAGAATTTCCGTTCCGGTTTTACTCTCAGATGGGGCAGATGTTTGTATGATGAATATGAGCGTTTGTACCTGAGATATTTATACACATATTATATCTATTGGTTGCCCTAGTCCCTATAACACAAGCCTTACAGTGTAAGCACTGTCTGTAAAGTTGTAAGGCCTAAAATAAGCTTTGGGCTAGGCTAATTAAATATAAATATAAATATAAATATTTCTTACATTCACACCAATTAGCCTAGCCCAAAGTAAGCACTGTAAGGCTTGTGTTATGGATACTAGGGTAACGGATAGACATACATATTTGATACATAGATATGTAATATTCATAGAAATATATAAAAACACCCATGACTCAGGTACAAATGTTCGTATTCATCATAAAAACATCTGCCCCTTCCGGGATTTGAACCCAGTACCGTTGGTGCGAAAAGCAGGATCACTACCGTTGCACCAAACGGTCGTATTACGTGAGGAATAAACCCAGCTAGACATTACAATTTTTAAAATTAGACTCAGCACTAATTCGACTAATTAAAAGTTATTGTTTAACATACAAAAAATTACTTAGATACTTTTAAAAAATATTATTATAACAACCGTTTTGTGCAACGGTAACAATCCTGCCTTTCGCACCAACAGTCCTGGGTTCGACTCCCAGACGACGCATATGTTAGTGTGATGAATACAAACATTTATACCTGAGCCATTAGTATTTATATACATATATATATTAATATTTTTTAAAGATTGTATTTGTTTAAAGATAACATGTCCCTGTATATAAAATTCTCGTGTCACGGTGCGCGTAATTGAACTACTCCGAAACGGCTTGACCAATTTTCGTTAATCTTAGCGTGCGTATCGGCTAGGGTGGAGAATCAGATCAAAAAAAGGGTGGTCCAACCTTAATTTTTTTATTTGTTTATGATACATCATACAAAAACATGCTACCCTAAATTTTCACCCCTCTACGATCATCCCCTATTTTTTATTTATTACTTAATTAAAAACTTTTCCTAGAAATAAACTAGAATTTCCTAGAAAGAAATAAATAAACTAGAAATAAATAAATGACCCGGCAAAACAACGTTTGCCGGGTCAGCTAGTATATGTATGATAATTTAATCAGCAAAATTGTGATAAATGCTGTAAGTTTTCTTAAAGAAGTTAATATAAAAACTGTTACTGTGACTTACAAATAAATAAATGGTGAGCAGCTGGGTGGAAGTCCATATCCATTAAAATAAAAAATACGCAGCTTACTTTCACAGAAAAACAGCAATGCATTGCCCGTGTTGTATACTGCACGTGATGATGATGATGATACTCCGTGTGGGGGCGAAACACGTGTAGAGTAATTGGTGAAGGCTGCGTTATCTGCATTTATTTGTGGGCGGGCGGGCTTTTAATTTTGCTTGTTTTTTGCGCAAGAAGCTACAATTTTTTGGCTTAATAATATAATTAATAGGCTTATAAAGATGGTTATATTTAGAAAAAAAAAACGACAAATGACTACAATTATTTAGGTTAAACTAAGCAAAGTTTTTCCATGGATTAGACGACTATGACTCGACTACAAATGCTTGAGCACATCACAAACTAGGATTCGAATTCTATCTGAGGAGAATAATTTTAAATGGTTTTATATTACAGTACAAGAAATAATCAACTGGCATATATTTTTTTATAAGCTTATTTTTATTTTTATGGCAACTGAATCAATTTATAGTAAAGTTTTTAAAATTTTGGGGGTTAGTTATTGAGCGAAGCTCTCTTTTAGGCAACTCACAAATTTCGCTTGTGTCCCTCCTGCTACTTAACGGTTCAACCGATTCGAACGATTTTTTTCATGAACATGCATGATTATAACACGACGGACTTAGGCTATGTATAAAAAAATAGACTTTACCATGGAGGAATAATCACCGAAAGAAAAATTCAAAAGCTGATCACAGCCAAACCGCTGATACTACATTGATGACATTTGGTGCCAAAACTCATATCGTGGTCGTAACTAATTTGCAAAAAAAAGTTTTGAAATCAGACATACCATGGAGGAATAATCACCGAAAGAAAAATTCAAAAGCTGATCACAGCCAAACCGCTGAGACTACATTGATGAAATTTGGCGCCAAAACTCACATCGTGGTCGTGACTAATGTGCAAAAAAAAGTTTTGAAATCGGACATACCATAGAGGAATAATCACCCTTCAAAAATCTAATTGCTTGGCTCAGTATTTGCAAACAGCAGCATGTATTGCAGACCTAGTTTAAATGTTTTGCGTCCGGGGGTCGGAGCCAGAGATACTGTTCGCCCTGGAGCAAAAATAGCAAGAAAAAGAAAATAGAAAGATAGAGCGACAGTAGGTATAAAAAAGAAAGAAAGAAGAGAGTAATGTAGGTTGAAAAGTGATTTCTTACAAAGGCTAAAGTTGTTGTTAGAATTTTGATGGTATTATAATAACATTAAATTGTTATGAATTATGAAAATTGATAAAGTGAAATATTTTGGTTTATATGATATCATAAATTGTTTTAAGATAAAACTCTGAACATTATAGTAATATCCCTACTAATATTTTAAATGTGAATGTAAGTTTGTTTGTTATGCTTTCACGCAAAAACTACTAAACCGATTATCATGAAACTTCGTACATATATTCTTGGAGGTATTAGAAGTAACATAGGATACATTTTATTGAAAAAAAAAAATGTTTTCACTTAAATGCGGGCGAAGCCGCGTGTATAAGCTAGTAAGTTACATATAACGACGACCCATAGGTCGTTCTACTTTATTACCGACAATGGTCTGTCCTTTGTCTTATTATGGCATCTCGTTGGATTATTGATATTAACGGTTTTTAATTCGGTTCGAATAAACGTCCATATTTTTCTTGTCTATTAATACAATAGAATACCGTGACAAAGTGGTAGACCGAAATGTGGTCTCCACAGAAAAAGACCACTCTGTCACATATTTTTTTTTAAAAACCAACATTCAAAAAGAATTAATATTTGCCGCAAAGGAAACTTTAATTAGTCCTAATGATAACACAGATGCAATTTTTTTTATATTCCACACAGAAACCACAATTATGGATAGTTCAAAAACCAAAAAAACAGAAAAACGTCGTTTCACTGTCGGTAAAAAAGAAGAACGACCCATATAACTTATATTACTATAATGTTAGTGACCACGAAAGTTTAAAACAATAAACTCTGAACATCCTAATGATAAAACACTG
This sequence comes from Calamotropha paludella, assembly GCA_927399485.1. Taxonomy (NCBI): domain Eukaryota; kingdom Metazoa; phylum Arthropoda; class Insecta; order Lepidoptera; family Crambidae; genus Calamotropha; species Calamotropha paludella. Next base: position 5,759,678 of record OV656830.1, on the reverse strand, counting down.
GCATATATTCAGTTTGACAAGCTGTAAAAAACTAGAAAAATGCTCACGGTTACTACAAATAATGACTCACTTACGCCTATCCCAAAATTAACCACATCAACGTAGCTTAACCATAACGGTATTCAGCCTAATTAAAACTTGTTCCATTAGCTTTAAACTAACAGCACTATTCACACAGTTTCACTTGATCATTGATAATATTATCTTGACTTGACCTCGATGGATTTGAACCTTGTACCTAGCGAACTAACACAATGCGCTTTAATTTTACTTTGTGAAAAATATAATAATAAACTATTGCAGCCAACATCTAACTTTCGCATTAAGATGATCAACCAATGAAAGATGAGCTATAAAGCGATTCTTAAAGATTTTTTTGATTGAAAAAATCTACAAAGTCAACTATTTAAGTAAATAAATCTCAATCACTTAAACGATTATTACTTTTATTATTGATAAAATTTAGGTGAACATGTTTTTATTTTATTTTTTTGTATTCACAATGCAATATTTGTATAAGGTATAAAATACGTGTGGAACGGTAATAGCTCATAGTCGATGTTGAAATACGTTTGTAAAATTCGACACGTTTGCTAGCGTCCCGGTAGCTCAGCGGTCAGAGCACTCGCCTGGATAGCGAAAGGTTGTGGGTTCGAATCCCACCTGAGGGCTCCGAGACGTAGTTGTTTTTACACACGTATTTTATAATTTATGTGAACATGTTGACTTGACTAGAGATTGCATTCAAGTTAGTCAGTGATAAAAATAAAACGGTGTACGCAGATGACAAACTTAATAGTAGGCGCGTAAAACTTGGCCATATATAAAAACCACAATAAAAAAAAATTCTGCCTAATTTTGTTCTTAATAAAAATTGTCGCAGTCTTTGTAGGCTCTATGGCACTGCGATTAGATCTAGTTGTACTTACAAAACTTTGTTATGTAGACATGTGTGATAAGATGATAATTACGATAATAATAATTACTAACTTAATGGGACACAAAAGTTTAAGTTTTATATTTTATTTTTATAAGTAATATCGCAATAGATCTGTTACTTATACATTTTCTTGTTTATTACCATTCATTAGCTTCTATGCTTAGCTATCCCAGAATAGAAAATTTAAATTTAAGTTAAAATATATTTTGGATTCTATTTGGTTTTGTAATGAAATAAGTAGGAGAAATTAATATGGGTAAATATTATAAAAACGTTTACAACAAGATTTTGTTCTAGAAAAATCTAGAAGAAAGAAGAGGTGCTTCTTAAAAATACATTATATTTAAGGTTTTATAATATTTTACATTTTATCAGCAACACGAATATTTATAGCATAGCTTTGCGATTGGACGACATACCCAAAGATGATATAGTAGAAATAGTATGGCCTCAAAGGCCGTTTCGTTATTAAGTTGTATGTTATTGTTAATTTTATATATACTCATTTACCTACTTGCGTCCGTTTTCAACTTGTCAGTCTGTCATGGACTTTCTCACTATGTATGTAATGTACCTAAGTTATGTTTTAGGATACATTAATTTTATTTTATGGGTTTTTTCCAGTAATCATGACCATGCTTGTCGTCGGGTGCTGCTTTGGAAGATGGGTTTGCTATAAACTCCTAGTGTTATCGACCATAACCTTTATCTTTGTGTTGTTTTTTTAAATATGTTTTTTTTGTATCATTTTTTTATTTGGCTTACTTAACTTGGTACAATCCACTTATATCTCTACTATATAAAAGAAGGACTTTGTGGGTTGGTTACCATATATAGTTACCATAGTTATCATAAGCCTAAGAATAACAGTTTTTATAATCAATTAACCTTACCATAGCAACGCGTGGCCGGGTTATACCAGCAACGCGTGGTCGGGTTAGCTAGTTATACATATAAAAGATTAAACTAACTTACTAGAATTTACCCTACTCGAAATAAGCACAGCCTGATTAGTTTTAAATCGAAATTGACGACTATTTAAAATGTAAATAATCTGTTTTTATATACAAGTTTTTTTATTAAAATTTAATCATAGCAACGTTTAAAAAATTAAAAATACAGATAATTGCTGTCTTTGTTCTAACGAACGTTATAATGAAACCACAACACTTCAATTATTGTGAATCATGTATGGTTACGATGTATATAATTGTAAATGTCGTTACTTCGGAAGTGAGAAGTTTCTTGCATCGGTTCTTCGGAATAGGCTATTTGACTACTTTCTGAAATAGTTTTAAATTATTCTAATACACCATAAGCACACTCCATTGATATTTCTGGCAGATCTACTGTATTATAAGTGAAAAACAATGTTAAAGTTTAAATCATCGAAACCGCGACAATAACGATGTCTGACGTCACAAGCAAGTCAACAGATTTCTAACCTCAATAAAATAGAAATAGAACAGCACAGTTGAAGAGAATTTTATGATTTTCTTTCGAGTTTATTGGTGAAACGGTGTATAAATGTTGTGTAGTGCCACAATGTACATATACGTCTATAAAAAATCCAAACAAATTGGTTTTTCTGTTCCAACGAATCACAAAAGACGAAAGATGTAGTCATAATTTGCTAGAAGAGACCAAATAGCATTTTAATGCATACGAATGTTTTTAAGTGCGAAGATCACTTTAATTTAAATAATATTTACCTGTATTATAACACTAGATACTTAGTAGATAAAAATATTGCATATTTTAACGGCGGTTTATCTACGTACTTGTCTATAAGTCCAATTAAAGATTAACAAAAAATGGCTTCAGAAATAGCTCACAGATGTAATTATAACTCAGAAAACATAGAACGCGTACAACCAACAGTCAAAGAATCGATGCTAACTCGCATGTGACGTCATCAAAGTTGCCGCCAATCACAGGACGTACACGACACAAATATTTTTTTGTTTTAAATATTATTTTTCTATTTTGAAAAAAATATACATATTTTAGAATATATCAAGTGAAATATGTTTTTTTAGGCAATTAGCTGATAGGATAACCACAATTTGTAGTATATTTTCAATGTTGTCAAATTGTCTATTCTAGTGGTGTAAGTCATGGTTATCTATACGTATTTATGTATTTTATTTGTTTTTTACTAGCTGACCCGGTAACGCGTTGCTATGGTAACGCGTTGCTATGGTAACGTTAATTGATACAATGGAAAAAGAGCAGGAAGAAGAGCGGACAGACAAACCCACGAACAACAAATTTGTGTTCTTAGATTATAGACTAGCGGCCCGTCCCGGCTTCGCACGGGTGGACAAAATTCTTTATTTTTTTTCTATTATTAAATATTTTTTCGTAAGCGCCATCTAGCGTCCGGCAGACGAACTACTTGCGGTTAACGCGTTGCTATGGTAACGTTATTGATACAATGGACAAAGAGCGGGAAAAAGAGCGGACAGACAAACACTCAAACCACTGTGATCTTAGATTATAGATTACCAATAGTACAAGCTATGTTTAGTTTCGGACTAAATAATTGTTGTGAGTAGTCCGGGACTTTCATTCATTTGTGATCATTATTAGATCCACATTTTTTTTTTTGTTATAGTTACCGTGCCATATAAAACTATTTATGTTTTATCAAGTACTGGTATCCACCAAAATTTACTTTAATTACTAACCAAAAAACTTATCTGGTCTTATAAATATCTAACAAATACTGCAATGCATGGCATGGTATTAATTGCATTTAAATCTATCTGCACAAATTGCATCAAGTCGTCCTATTGAATTATCATTTTTTATGGATTATTTTGTAATGTATTAAGTATATTGTCAAAAAAGGTTGCATATAAAATTATGTGAATTCTGATATCAACTTTATTTATTTATTTATAATTGCGTAACATGCGATATTGATAGAAGTCTAAATGCACTTTTTCCAGGCTCCAAACAATCGGATGTACCTTGATAGGCACAGCAACAAGGAAGAGAGAGGGGCAGACATTCGTTAAAATTTATTTTTAAAATATTCTTCGATAGAGTAATAACCTTTTGTAATCAAGAGATTTCTTAAAGTATTTCTAAATTTATTTATATTGGTCTCAGTTTTGAAATATACTGGTAATTTGTTATAAACTTTAATGGACATTGAATATGGTCCGGAACTATGTACCTAGTTTTAATTTAGTTATTTGCACAATATTATTCTTGTATCGCGGATTATTATATCGAGGGGCGTCTCCTACCTTCACATACAAGTATGTATACTTTTTTATAAATTTACATATTTCTAATATACCAGGCAAGGTTAAAATATTGAGATTTCGGAAGTGCGGCTTACAGTTTTCTTTTTGTTTTATATTTGTATCATTATGTAAAAAAATTTATAGCTTTATCTAAAACTTACAATACTTTACTTTCTTTTTAAGCAATTGTTTAGCTGAATCACACGTTACAAGCCAGTCATTTAATTCCTGCATAAAAATTACTTACCATCAGTCACGATTTCACGTAGTTAGAAGTCTAAATGTTACTGCGTCTAGACTGACTGCATTCTCAACAAGGCGTCGTAGGCTAAATGATTCAAATCGAGAATAGCACATCAAAGATAAGATCTTCTTTATTCGGTACAAATTGTTTCCAGCATGTTATAAATTGATTTTGCTGACGATAAAAGTAGTCTAAGTTATTATAGACTAGCCGCCCGTCCCGGCTTCGCACGGGTGGACAAAATTCTTTAAATTTTTTCTAGCATTCAATATAGCCTATGACACTCAGCAATGATGTGCCTTTCTATTGGTGAAAGAATTTTTAAAATCGGTTCAGTAGATCCCGAGATTACCCCTTACAATTTTAAAAAATTTACAAACACAAACTTTACTTCTTTATAATCTAAGTTATTATAGATTATATTATCACCTGAGGTCTAAATAGGGGAGGGGGGTTTCGGAAAACATCACTATGGATCACAATGGGGGAGGGGGAGTTGCAATTACATATCACGTGTAACGTTTTCGTGTTATTATTTCTTATAAAATTACTGTTGAAGATAGTCAAGCAAATCCTTTATCCGAGAACGATTTTTAGATTAATATGTATTATATTTATTAATGTTAATAAAGTATATAAAGTACCGTTCTTTAATATATTCAAAGTAAAAAAATATTCAAGTTTTTTTAAGAAAATAAATACACGTGATGTAATAAGGGGCGTGGGAGGGATAAATTAGAACCTCACCACGTATCACAAGAAGGGAGGGGGAGTGTAAATAGTGGTCTAAATACATCACGTGATTAATGGACGACCCCTTATATTACTTCAGCTGAAAGTCCTGTCAAAATTTATCTAGTAAATGCCCATGATTCAGGTACAAATGTTTCTATATATCACATAAACATCTGCCTCGTCGAGGTTTTAAAAATCACGTCAGGTTTTAAAAACTTCGTGAGTCTTAACTGATGGGTAACCTTGCATCGAGAATAAGCACCAAGAAACGAAAAAAAGGGTGGTAACAGTGGCGTTTTGCGCCCTTTGGCTATGCGTTTCATTATATTATAAATTATTATTATAGAAAAATACTAGAAAAAGTCGACTCGGGACACAAGTAAATTCTCAGGCGGGAACTCGGGTCACAAGTGAATTCTCAGGCGGGACCTTGGGTCACAAGTGAATTCTCAGGCGGGAACTCAGGTCACAATTGAATTCTCAGGCGGGAACTCGATCGAGTCGATTTTTTCTAGTATTTTTCTATTATAATAATTTATCTTATAAGATCGCATTGAAAAATGCCTAAAATATATAAATATATTAAAATTTCATTATATTGTTTCATAATTAGAGAAAACTTTTCTTGTACTACTAATACGTGTATTAAAAATAAATAAAAGTAGCCTTAATTACTTCTTATTACATCAGCTATTTGTCAGACACAATTGGTCCAGCAGTCCGAAACAAACTAGCGGACAGACAAAAATTTGAAAAATAAATATTTATATACTCTCATATGTTTTAACGACCTCCTTGGTCGAGTGTTTTCCATTCCTGTTTTAATAGTGATGTCAATCGGAGGTTTGATCCCTGTCCGGGTCTTGTTAGAAGAACTTTTCCATTTTGGCTCGGGACTGGGTGTTAAGATACCGTCATTGTCTCTGATTTCCATAACACAAGTGCTTCAGCTACATAATTTGGGTTTAATCTAATACTAGCGGCCCGTCTCGCCTTCGCACGGATGGACAAAATTCTTTAATTTTTTTCTATTATTAAATATTTTTCCGTTAGCGCCATCTAGTGTCCGGTAGACGAACTAATTGCGGTTAACGCGTTACTATGGTAACGTTATTGTTACAAAGGAAAAACAGTGGGAAAAAGAGCGGACAGACAAACAACGAATTGTGATCTTAGATTGTAGATTAAAGTCTACTTTTATTTATTTATATAAATAGTAAAAAGCTATTAATTTGACATTACAAACAGACAAATTATTTGTTCAGTTGTACCCATTTATTTGTATTAAATTTACAGTTGTCTAAAAAGTTGAAACACTGGCAGTTAAACATTAGAAAAAAAAACAAAGTGTACAGGTCAAGTGCAGGTTCAGTGACCCCTAGCAAGAAAGTCGGATTTCATAAAGTCTGTAATGTCATCCTTTACGGAGTCCGATATCACTTTTACTTGATTTTATAGAAAGCCACTTTCCCCGCGTTTTCGTGCGAAGCGAAGATTTCTGTACGTAACTTAAGTCATAGAGTCATAATCGCAAATGGTTACCGAATTGGAATGTTTTTCACGGTTAGTTTAAATGCTTTTTTTATGTAACACTCGATCAAGTGACACTTTTTCAATTTATTTATTTATTTATTTAATTTATCTACTTTTCGGCGAATCATCAGCTTACAATGTTGTATAATTACATGCTATAATACTTAAAAAGCAAATAAAAGATTCACACAGGTAAAATTGGTCTAGTTATTTTTGAGCTAAATTAATATAGTTATAATAAATCTAAAAACAAACAAACAATTAAGAAAGAAGTCTGTATGAAAACAGGATTTATTTTCATTTTGACGTGACGTGATAACGTCTTATAAATCGATGAACGCCGGCTACACGAATGAAAAAGTGTAACGTTCTGCCTGAGCCGAGCATGAAAGCGAGAGCGCGAAACAAGCGATAGAGAGGCACGATCGGCCTTAGCGTTCAATTTGTGGCGCGTCTTCTCTTCCACTTCATGAAGTGAAAAGTTAATGTGGTTCCCATTGTATATTACAAAAATTTAATGTTAATTTGTCGAAAAAAAATTTTTTTTTAATTAACTCCTTCTTTGTATTATACAAAATAATGATAATTCAATGATAATAATTGAATTTAATTCATAAAAGTATGTAATTTTTAATCAATGTTTTCTTATAACGCTATCTACCTTAAATTATCGTCCGTTAACTGACTTTACAGACAACCAATTTTTTGCGTAATTTTTGTTGTTGTACTTTAATATGTTGTGTTAAAATAAACTTTAATTGGTTGTAATGCAAATAATTATAAATCGCCGAGAATATCCGCAGTAAAATAATTGTACTAACATTTTCCACAATGATTTTTATTATTACTAGCGGCCCGTTCCGGCTTCACACGGGTGGACAAAATTCTTTAATTTTTTTCTATAATTAAATATTTTCCCTTAGCGCCATCTATCGTCCGGTGGACGAACTACTTGCGGTTAACACGTTGCTATGGTGACGTTATTGATACAATGGAAAAGAGCGGGAAAAAGAGCGGACAGACAAACACACAAACCACTGTGATCTTAGATTATAGATTAATGTTACTTTTAAACATTAATAACAGTTGTGACATAGTCCATAGACATCGAATTTGTATAAACGACCTTATTGAACATAGTTGCATTTTTATTTCTTTAATCATTTATAATGTTATTTGGAAAACTGCATTTTAAAGATATATTTATGGCATATCAACCTAATACAAGATAAAAAGTCAAAGATTTTATAACAAGAAAAAATCTACTTGTCTCAGGTGTAAGGATTCGAACCTAGTCGCTATCCGGGCCAAGTGTTCTTCCAATTCAGCTACCGAGGTCTTGACAAATCCGTCTAACTTTTCCAATATTAATGATATTTTTATTCATTACTTTGTTCATAAGTGTATTTAATAAGTTTATGTTAAAATTTTTGAAAAGATAATTCAGTGATGTTATGTGGAATTTATATTAAAATGTATATATGAACTTATACTAAATTATTGATTAAAAATATTAAAATACAATTCCAATAATTCACACTAAGCTTCATTCAAAATTAAAAGAAGAAAATGATACCGGCAGCGTTGCCACGCTGTATCGCCATGAACTGCCACTGGACCAGGTATGAACCACAACGGTGATCATAGCTCCGCTCAACTAAACTCTCGCTTAACTTTCTTATAAGAAGCCTTTGCCTCCAAGCCCCACCCGCCAAAAGTCTCAACCGCTAAAGGGACAAAGATATATTTTGCTTTAAAACCTCATATTTTGTGTGATTTTGCTTCGCTGCCTACTTGAATAAATAACATTTTTGAACTTAATAGTTTATTAAATTATGTACTAGATTTATTCTTTGAATATTATAATTTAAATAAATATATTTAAGTATTTGCTATCAAATCAAATAAATATATATATTTAAGTATTTGCTATCAAATCGCATTATTTGATATTAAGCTTTCGCTTTAAATGAATCGCATGTGGTTTTTACAGATTTGAATAAAGCCTTTGATAAATTTGATTATCAATTACTCATTTCGAAACTGCAATAAGCAGATGTTATAGGCAATATATAAAGATGGCTTATCTTTTATATAAATGGGTGAATATCCCAACAGCATTTGACAGACCTAGCAAAAATATATATATAATAATATAATAGCTATGAATCATATTTAATTTTACAACAAAATAACTTACTCAGCGATTTAGTTTAATATTTGAAATGAAGAAAACATACTAATTAGTTAATTAATAATAAAAAAATTAAATTATTTTAAGCACCAGGTGGCGTGTCCACAACTAACATCTTATAAAACATGCATTTATTATGTTTAGAGTTCTATGTAAAACCTTGCACCTTGCATCTAAATCAAATACTCTACACATATTTTTACTCATTACTTGTTACGCTGTGCAATATCTAGTATTGAGTCTCGGAGCTGGATATTAGTGATGCTCTTTGTATGGGGCCGAAACATGTGTAGAGTCGTAGATAAAGGTGTAGGGTGTGTCGCTCTCTTGATGTCTGTTTCGTCACTCTCATATAAATTTTGCCTGTTTCAAATAAGTTAGATATTTTTGTTTTTATACATCATATTACTACCTGCCGTGCCTTTTTGCAACACTCTTTTTTGCTGGAAATACGTAAATCTCTGCGATTATTCTTCTTGCAAGTGCAAACAATGACTCAGTACATCAGTACATTAAATACAAAGAAACAAACGTTTATGTGTGTTAGCTTTAATGTTCAAATGTTTTGTTAATATTTCAGTACGGACTTATTATTCAGAGTCCTTGGTAATTGGACAAACTATAGAAAGTGAAACTGAGACAACTCGCGTGGGCACTTATATTCCCCAGAGCACGTACGTGCAAGGTTTGTAACTCAACCTCCGTTTTCACTAGAGAAAGTTCAGGAGAATTATTTATATATTCATTATTACATTTTGACTTAATGCTAAAAGGCATTTTCTACCAGTCACCCAGTGAGTTACGAATGAAAAACTGTTAAAGAGTGGAGATAATGAAAATAAAATAAGGTTACAAAATTGTATATAAATATAAAATTTGTATTTTATATTAAAAAATGTTATTAAGTTCCTTTTATTAATACTAATAAAATAAACTTCATTTGGTTTGCTCTCTTCCATATGAGAAACGAAACGGTACCAGATGCGAATCCCGGTAACTGCCATAATTGTGAATTGGAAATGGGTCGTACTTTAATAATATCTAAATATTTTAAACAAGCTATTCTAGTGTATGTAGGAGTTGTTTCAAGTTTGTATCGAAAAACCCGTGATATTATTAAATAAAACGATTAATATTAGCAGTTTTCAATTCTGAATCATATAATTTAAGTACAAATTGTTTGACGTTTGAGAATAAAGATGGGAGAGTGATGACGATTACAGATAAGGTATGAAGATACAGCCACAAACGCGACCTTACTCTATGTAGTTTATGGTCTTAATTGGGTTTACACTGAAACTTTAAATAATACGTACTATTTTATGAATAACCTCATAACTATGCGCTCTCGTAAGCTATTCGCAACTGCTAAATGTCGTACTAATGCAGGTATCCGCTCACCTCTGCGTCGAATGACTGATATCTATAATGATAACTTTGTTGACTCTGACATATTCCATCTTTCTGAGGGTCAGTTCAAGCGTTACATTTTTAATATAATTAGCACGCTTTAGTGATATTTTTTCTATTCTTTAGTTTCTTTTATTGTTATATGGATTGATACTCTCTATTATGGTTACATTATTTTTTATAATAATGAATTTTGGTATTATGTGCAGTCGCTGGCGCTAACAGGTATGCAGATCCAACTAAGTACAATTATTATTAGTAAAATACTGACATAGTGTGAAACGTGGGTTTGCATCTTATTGCTGGCAGCTATACTTAACTGCACTCTTAAGATTAGCTTTTGTTGCTTAGCAAGTAGGTACTCGCTTTGCATAATTTATATTTAAGATCACATTTATTAATATGTGGATAGCGTATTTGACTGCATATACACTATTATTATTACTTAAGGCCAACATTTATTTATAAAACAATAGTATGTAGTTGTTTTCTTTTCCTAATAAAGAGAAAAAAAAAAAATTGTTTAAAGAATTAAACCTTTGTTAAATTGTACAATTGTAGGCCCAAAATGTAATACCTCTTTTAATACGCTCTTAATTGTACGCTTCAGAACTTTTTTTAATTGCTTATTTTGGTACAGTTGGTATGCAACTTAGTTATTACCATTATAGTGATCGGATGTTTATCAATATCGTCACTATAAAAAAACAAGTATTATTAGCATGCGTAATCTGTAATCTGAAAACCACAAATTTGCTGTTTGTGTGTTTGTCTGTCCGCTTTTTCCCCGCTCCGTTTCCATTGTATACGCGTTACCATAGCAACGCGTTACCGGGTCAGCTAGTTATCTTTTAAATAATCATTGGTTTCGTGCAATATATATAACTCTACTGTACGTGTGTATGCCACTGAACTCCTCCTAAACGGGTGGATCGATTTGAATGAATTTTTTGTATGCGTTTGGGTGGCGCCCTGGATGGTTTAGATTCACAAATCAGCCCGGCAGATGGCGCTGCAGTCGGCACAGCGACGCGTGGCCGGGTGAGCAATAGGTATTCCCTATAATTGAAAACACTAGTGGGAGAATGGACTATGGTTCTCAACGCGGGTCAAATGAGAATAAGTGGGTGTTGACGATTACAGATTCAACCTGATTTTTACATAGGCTGGATTAAGTATTTTTTGATCACCCATCCTTTGCCTGGCCTTTGCGAAAGTTGCTTAACCTTCGCAACTGCAGGCCAAGCGCGTAAACCATTTGCGACAACCAGTTCCTCATTGTTGTAATATTTAAGAGTTTTTAGGTAGAAGTGTTTTATATGGTTGATCATAGTCTTTATACGAAACATAATCCGAAAAAGTTTGAATATAGGAGTTTTTTTTTCATTCTTAAACGTAATATCTTTAATTCCTTAAGCATTGGGATTACAATTAAAACACGTATACATTTTGTAATGCATATTTATTATTTTGGAACCGTATTTCAATTGTTTTTTATAATATAATTCGCTTACAGCTAATACTGGTAACTTATCAAAACTTTTTAGAGATGTGAACTACTTACATACATTCACAAAAAAATCCAACCCAAATTGTCGTGATTTGTAGAAAAAGTATTTAGGCATTTGTGACGGTTTAGTCTATAAAATTGTCCAAAAATATAACTTATTTATTATATGTACCTATAGAAAACATAATTCTAGTTTTATGTCATAACTTAAGCCATTTTAGGAAGCATCGTCAATTCAACCCAAAATAATAGTTTTTAAGTCAAACTGACAATTTCATCATGCACCAATCCAAACTAAGTTTACCTTAAAGTTATGTCAATATCTAATAAATCATCGATCCACATAAAAAACTACGAAATTCTACCTGTTTAAGAGAAAAAAAGGATGTTTAGTTGATTACGTTTCATTTTTCAATTGATCAATTTATAATTAAAATCAAAACTGGGAGCTTTATAGCTATTATTTATTTTTCAAATATTTTTTTAAGATTTGGAAGCAGAATAACTTATTTTCTTAGTCAGAGGGACATGATTATTACAATTTTGAATTTTTCCACTTTTCCGACAGAGACAAAATATTTAAACAAAACGATAAAGAGAAGAGTAAAAAATGGTTACCTTTATTTTAATAGTATTTTTAAATAAATAAAATAATTGAGGAATTAAAAAATAAAATGTTGTCAATTATATGAGTGTGGTAACATTTTCGGTGAGGATCTTAATATATATTTAAATATTTTTTAAGTATATGTGTTAAATTAAGTCATTAATAAAGCTTCATACTTTCGAGAAGCTTTGACGTAAAAATACAAAAGTAATAATTATTCCAATCGCATTTTAGTTTTTTACAAGCATTGTCCATAATATTATACTAGGTCTGCAATACATGCTGCTATTTGTAAATACTGACCGAAGCAATTACAATTTTGAAGGGTGATTATTCATCTATGGTCTTTCCGATTTCAAAACTTTAGTCACGACAACGATGTCATTTTTGGCGCCAAATTTCATCAGTGTGGTGTCAGCGATTTGGTTGTGATCGGCTTTTAAATTTTTCATTCGGTGATTATTCCTCCATGGTTAAGTCTATATTTTTTTACATAGCCTATGTCCGTCAAGTTATAATTATGTATGTTCATGCCAAAATTCGTTCGAATCGGTTGAACCGTTAAGTAGCAGGAGGGAGACAAGCGAAATTTGTGAGTTGCCTAAAAGAGAGCTTCGCTCAATTATCAAAAGTGTTTATAACATATAAATTATATAAAACCTAATGTATTTTTCTTCAATAATGTATATACGTAAAGATTTTCTTTAAAAAGAATAATGGTAGTTTTAATACCAAATTTGTAAAAATTAAACATATTTTTGAGTTTTTCGAAACTTTATGTTGTCCTTAATTGTATTTTCATTATGATTTTGAAAAAAATATCGGGAATATGGAAGTAATATAATAACAAAATCATTTTATTCATTTGCTATAGCTAGTATATTCTGTTAGAATTTTTCGTAAATATATATTTGAATTTTAGTGTGATGATATTTAAAAATAACGGGGGCAATGCTGCCAGTCTTTTGGGTACTTTGCCTCGAACAGGAGAGTTAGTTGAAATATTTTATTTGTGAAATGTATTTTAAAATTAATAAATATTTTTAAAATTAATAAATATTTTTAAAATTAATAAATATTTTTAAAAATATATATGTATTAACTCAGTAAACCATCAGAACATAATGGACTATGTTCAGTAATGACTTAATGCTTGGTCACTTCAATGCTCGAAGTGTTGAATATGTTTTTGGATTTATATAACTGTTCTATTGATGGTTCAAATCATATTTTTGATAAATTCAAATGAGAACATGAATTTTGCAAATCTTAGTACTCCGTACATATTCTTACTTAATACTGGTTAACTTAATCACGTCAAAAGCATAAATTAAATATAAATCATCGACATGAAACAACTTTTAAGACGTTTTTCTAAGACGTTTAAACTATTTAAAAAATATAAATGTCAAAGTTTTCTTGTTCCTTCACTGTTTTCCAATTTCATACTCCTGTCTCGTTCTAACAATCTCCGTCTCACTTCCTCTGGGTTATATCTCTTTCTATACACTCGTCTGACACGCCTAACTGGATTAACATTTCTTGTTTTAATTACTTTTTTCTTCCCGAAGTTATTATTAGCGATTACCGAAGGAGCTCTAGAGTCTTCTAATTGTCTAAAAGTTTTAGATTTTCTCGTAGTATTAGAATAAATATCTCTTTGCTCCCTCAATGTTGCATCATAAAATACTTTACCATTAATAATAGCCTTTCTTATATTTTCTGTAGTAGTGCTTAAAACTCTGGGAGGACGAACGAATGTCGTCTCACTGACTTCCAAACTTCTATCAGCATTCCATTCTTTTGCTATCTCATCTTTCGTAACTTTTTGTATAATACCCCTACGTTCTGTCGTAGGAAATTTATTACCGAAATTGAAGTCCACCAAATCTTTATCTAAAGCAATATTTTTAGATTCCAAATCTTTTTGGGAACGTTTCTCTAAAACTAGTTTGCCGCCCCTCCTCGATGCTAATAATCTACCGATAGCTTCTATCTGTCTTTCCTCTGCTTCTAAAGTCTTTAAGTCAGGTATTTTTTCTCCTGTTTTAGAATCTTCAATATCTAAGACTTCTATTGGTCCAGTAAAATCTTCTAATTTGTCATCTATTCCTTTTATCTTTTCACTTTCTTTTACAGTTTTAACAGTTTCTGGCTTTATCATTTCGACGTCAGAATTATTTACTTTCACTTCTTTTTCCTGCACTTTAGGTTCAATTTCTTCCATTACAGGTTTAGCTGTAGTAGTAGTTGTTGTTGTAGTCGTGGTTATTTTGTCCAAATCTATTTGAAAAATATCTTCATCAGTAATGTTTCTTGTTTTCTCATCTCTATGGTTCCTTGCTTCAACGATTTCTTTCGGTTTTTCTGTAACCCGGTTGAATTCAGGAGGTGGTTGTTCTCTTGGTGGTAATATTGGTGTTCTTGGGTAGTCTTCTGTGGTAGTAGGGTTCCTTGTTTCATTGTATGTGAAATAAGTCATGTTAGGAGGTGGACCTTTATGGAGGTAAGCTACCGGCCAATACCTAAAAGCAAAAATCGGTTTCAATATTTCTGGTTGAAAATCACACTAGTACTATATGTAAAAATTTATATCATCGTACATGTATCATCTCTACTATGTAATTTAACTTTATAAGAAAATATTTACACCCAAATGTTTATAGGAACTTTATAAATTTTATTTTTAACAAGATGATAACGTAAATAATTTTTTGAACCGATCTAAAACAGTTAAGGAATACAATAAAAAATAGTTAAGCTTTCCAGCAAATAAAAAAAAATAAACACAGTAGTTGCAAGAAATGGTCATGTTAAGAATTAAAATATTAGGGGTTAAAGTATGAAATTGCCGATTTGTACTGAAAATCTATATTGTTTATTTTTTAAATTTTTAACAAATTTATTTAATCAAAATAGTTGCCATTATTATCTATACATTGCTGCCATCTAATGGGAAGGTCATTAATGCCTTTGCGATAGAATTCCGACGATCTAGACTGCACAAACTGTGTGAAAGCATTTTGTACTGCCTCCTGGGAAGAAAACTTCTTGTCACGTAGATAATTGTCCAAATCACGAAAAAAATGGTAGTCCGTTGGAGCAAGGTCTGGTGAATACGGAGGATGACGAATGGTTTCTAACTGCAGTTCCTGAAGGGTCAAAATGGTTTCTCGTGCTGTGTGAGGTCTCGCGTTGTCGTGGAGCAATAATGGTGAAGATCGATTCATGAGTCGGGGCTGTTTTACTGCTAGTTTTGTCAACATGGTTCGGAGTTCGGCACAATAGACATCTGCCGTTATTGCTTGACCAGATCGGAGAAAACTATAGTGAATAACACCATGCTGAGACCACCAAACAGTTACCATTACCTTTTTATTGGTAAGTTTTGCTTTAGGACACTGTTGTGGCATTTGACCTGGGGTCAGCCATTGCATTTTTCTTTTCCGGTTATCATAAAGAATCCACTTTTCATCACATGTTACAATTCGATCCAATATTCCTTCATTTCTGTACCGGTTCAACAAGGCAACACAAGTTTCAACACGCGTTTCTTTCTGCAGATCAGTCAAATCATGAGGCACCCATTTTTCGTATTTTTTTATTTTATTGATTTGACGCAAGTGAGTCAATATTGTGGGTAAGGTAACGTTAAACCATGCCGCTAATTCCTGGGTACTTTGACTAGGATCGGCTTCCACTATCTCTCTTAATTCATCGTTATTTACCTGTGTGGGCGGTCTTCCTCGTGGCTCGTTCTTTAAGTCGAAATTTCCATCACGAAAGCGTTTAAACCAAAATCGCACGGTGCGTTCATTAGTAGACCCCTCTCCAAACGCAGCATTGATATTGCGGGCTGTTTCTGCCGCGTTAGTTCCGCGTCGGAACTCGTATTCAAAAATAACTCGAATTTTCGCAGTATCCATCTTTCTTGTCTAAATTGAATAACAAAAACAATTGAAAGTCGATATTCAAATGTTTTACATTTTTTAAAAAAAGAACATCATAGAAACCATTTAAAAAAAGTTTCATTCGAAAACCTCAAACCATGAAGATTCTATGTCAATTCAAAGAACCTATTGCAATAAAACGGCAATTTCATACTTTAACCCCTATTATTAACAAATAGTACAAACCTAGGTACTCCCAATCCACTAGCAGATGGCGGCTCTTCCAATGGCTGCGGTACCCAACCTCCCGTTCCAGGGCGGGGGTAGTTGTGTCTGTACTTTATTTGAGGACGATCAGCTGTAGGCACACGAGTGTAGCCTGAAACACGAAGAAAATGATCTACACAAAGATATTTCTAAAATTAGTCTTGACAAGTCAATTAAGTGGTAAATAAAAGTGATAATTGTGCGACAAAATGATCCGGTGGAAATGTTGCCAGTATTGACAACTCAAATTTCGCTATTAATATAAATAATTTTAACACTACATTGCAAATGTAACGGATTAGATCTATGTTAGTAGTTCTTCTAAAAGACTAGGGTGTATTGGCTGTGTGATGCTTGGAAAACGTGCAAATCTTGGATTTAAAGTTAGCTATGATAAGCTGTCAATGGAATACAAGTGAATGTAATAATAATAATAAAAACATATGCATTGTCCATTTCATAAATATAACATTGATTTTAGCTAATGTCCATTAATAAAATATTGGTTAAGTAGCTGGCCCGGTCACATGTTGCTGTGTTATAAATTAAAATGAAATCTATCCTTCGTCCTAAATCGGAATAAATCCAGTAAAATTGAAACAAAAATCGAATTTCGTTGAGTAGTTGCGGAATTCATCGTGGTTACTATGACTATTGTGTAAATGCAACTATTTTCGTCCTCGATTTATGAATAACAATGTTAACCTACACATCCAAAAATACTCCCAAAAAGTTTTTTTTCAAGTTGAGGAGCTAACTACTACTTATTATGCGTTTTCTGTCGCGAGACTGATGAAAGGATTTTGTATAAAATGCTGTGCCATTGTGCATATTTCTGTATTGCATATAATAATGTATATTCTTGTGCATACAAACTTATAAACGTATAAATAAATGAAAAACCGCTGATTCATGCTATGATCATCAATATAATGACATGAGTGAATTTTGTGGCTGCATCATGCTTCAACAATCTCTACTGTGCTATATCAAATTTATGGTGTGTGGTTTTAAATAACGTGCCTGGTAGAGGATTCCCATATCTATCATAGTAGGCTTGTGGACCGTTTCTGTATAGATCATCCCAGTATTTTCTGTTACCATTAGATATGTATGGGCCTACTGGTCCCACTCTATCAGGATTATAGCCTGGGTCGTGCGGTTTAGGACGAGAAGACCATTGATCTGTTGGAGAGAATATGTCTGTGAGACTATCTGTAGTTTTAATATATTTTAGATCAGAAGAAAGGTGTTTGGACCAGAAGGTCTACTTTGCATTCTTTATTCTTCTTTTGGCCTTGCCTATTTCTCTTCGCAGTCATAAAATTTTGGCAATAACATCATAATGGTCTTTAGTGAAGTTGTGTCGTTTACAGACCCTTCTTCTTACAATGGAAAGCGTCTAGTTCTAAAACACAAATTAGTTCTATTGCTAGTATCTTTTAACTCAATACCGGTACTTTAATTTATTTCAGAATGTTGCAAATATTTTCTTTCAAATTGGTCGCGATTTGAGTATTGTAGAATATTCTTTAGTTGCCGATAAAAATAATCGAGGGTAACGAGTTAAACATTGAACCAATGAGAATTAATCTGGATTTCGTATTATAGTTTGTAGTTTTTCTTCTTCTGAATTGCTTACGTATGTAATGATATACATAAACTATTTATCTATACGGGGAAGTATAATAAAAACCCACGAGACATTGTTTAATGGTAATTATTAGTGAAGAACTGTTCTTCCTTGACGGTGGCACATTTAACATGCTTACGATTCCGTTTTAATAATACCTAATGAGATACATTTCTATTTCTAAGAGGTGTTGTGTGATCATCTAGATTCTTAAGTTTTTCAAGAACTTTGATTTTTTATTAAATAATTGATATTTCAGCGTTTGAGCTACATAACACTCTGCTAAAGCTACTAACATAACCTATGGGTTAGTAGGCAAGGCGTACAACGATTTTAATTCTTGTAGTAGTCAGAAATATTTTCCGTCATTATAAATTCCCTAGCTTCTTATTTTATCTTCGAAGTGGTATCTACAAATTCTAAAGTGTCAGTTTGCTTACTCTTAAAATTAATGCGGATCGATCAAACACGTAAGCATTGTATGGTCATTTAATTTATGGAACATCACAATTCAAATGACAATCGCACGAGATTGGTTTTAGGAATAAGGGTACTGAAAATAGGTTTGATTTCCAAGATTATAAGAAATGCTGGTCGGTTTCGATAATAGTTTTCAAATATGCCTGACTATGCCTTAAATTTTATCTGCTTTCATCTTACCGCTATGACCCTGTGACGGATGTGGCACGTTATGCTGATGATAAGGATAATATTTCTCGCTGCAAGGTCGCCATTGATCTTCCGATGTTCCTACGTAACACCTACAATGGAAGACATGATAATTACACAATTTTAAAATCCCACGTAGAATATAAAACAAAAGATTTAATCGTTTACCATGGCTTATGAAAACCTTCGCTGTATCCACAACGATGAGTTGGTGAGCAGCAGTAGTCCCATGAACCTGATAAAAAAGAAATATAAAAGAATTTTGGTATTGCAAACATTACTCATTACAACTTGAAGTTAATGAAAAAGAACAGTAGACTTTAACCCATCAAAAACGTAAATGTGAAATGAGAGCCAATTTTAATATTATGATATATGCTTTGGTTGTTGACTTCAACGACAAAAGAAGTGAGATCTAAATGGGTGCCAAGTTCAATGGTCAGTCCTGAAATTTATTTATAACTACAAAAAATATAATTTCTTCTTATAACTTAGGATAATATATTGTAGCCGAAGATCTGACTTGGCTAGTTCTCAAATGCGAATTATCATGTTCGATGACTAGTTTCTACCAGAAAGCCAAATTTTCGGAAAAATAAAATAAGAACCGACAAGTAACAGGTTTAGAACTTGCGAAGGCTATAATAGGCTATAATATAATTCCTATGTGATTTTTTTTATTAAAATTGGTTTAGCTGTTTTAATGAGCTTTTTTGATAGTTATGGTAAAAATATTAAACGCATAATAGGTATAACTATATACTTAATACGGTTGTAATGTTTATCTAATAATGAACATTATAAAATACAATTTAAATATTTTTTTCATTTCTTGTTTAATTTTATGTAATAGATTTTATTGTTACACCATGCTTAGTAACTTAAGTGTTTCATGGACATACAAGTCCAAATCAACTTCGAAAATGGCATCGTTAATGTGATATATCAGTGACATCGTTAAATCCTTCTTTGATTGTATGATCAACCATACTTATAAAACTTACCAATTTCTCCACCTTCAGGCTCGCATGCCCAATGTCCAGCTACTTGGTTTTGGGCACAAGTGGTCCCCGCTCGACAGGGAAACCCGGATACAGTATAATGACGCCATGATACTGAAACTGCAATCAGAAAAAAGCATTCATAAATACATATAATAAATGTGAAATTTGTTTGCAATAACTCATATTAGATATAATATAAAATATAAAATAAATTAAATTAAATTGTTACTAATATAGAAATTAAGTTAAATTGTTACTAACACTTATGGATTATGTCTGAAAAGAAATATTAATATTGATATCAAATCGAAGTATGAAATTAAATTTGTAAATATCCTTGTTTTAATCAAAAACAAGCAAAGTATAACGGCCGAGTTGTCTGTGAAGAAATAACAACTTTATTACAATAGTATTAGTGATTAAATCGCTACTAACAATCAAAACTGTTAATTCATTCTACCGAAAATGCTAACAAATCTAAGTGCATATGAATACGAGTTTCTTGTTAAAAACAAGCACGTGAAGTGTTATATTATGATTGATGACGTATGATTATTTTTCAATAACAGTTCACATTTCTTGTTCACCTGTAAAAATAAACTGAAATTAGTAAATTATCAATAGATTTTTAATCGAAATATATTTAATGTCTCCAGGAAAATAACGTTTCATATTACATAAAATATAATGCAAAAAATCTGTTATATTTTATTGAATTAAAAATTTACTTTATAGATAAAAATAAACAGTCAAAGTATTAGTTCAAAAAACAAAAATAGTACTATTTGCTATTTGAAAAATCATTTTATAAGCTATTGGTATTCAATTCTTTAAAATTATGAATGTTAATTAAAATAATATTATAATAGAATTAGGAAAATAATATCTATTCTCTTGACAACTTACTCGGTTCTTGTATTTCTCTGTCTCCTAAATCTGGTTTCGGTCTATCCGGATGAGGTCTTTCAGGTCGATAACCCGGGTTAGGTCTATACGTTCCCGGGCTTGTTTGCGGTCTATACCCAGCTTCCGGTAGATACCCAGGTCTGGCCTCAGGACTATAAACTGGTTGAGTACCCGGGTAATCATAACTAGGTCCACTCGGTTCAGGTGGTCTAAATCCGGGTTTGAAGCCGTTATAACCAGGTCCGGTTGGTTGAGACGGTCTGAAACCGGGTTTGTAATCGTAATCCGGTCCAGATGTTTCTGGTCTGTAGCTAGGTCTGTAGCTCGGTCCACTAGGACCCGGATATCCGGGTGAACTTGGTTCCGGGTAACTTGGTTTGAAGCCTGGTCCAGATATTTCAGGGCCGCTTGGAACTGTGTAGATTGGTTTTTCATGGCCGTTGTAACTTGGTTTGTAACCGGGTCCACTCGGGGGACCAGAACCGGGTATGTAAGGTGATTCTGCAGAAATAAGGTTGAGTTATTCACAAGGCATAAGTATAAAACGAATCATTAATCACTGCAACAGAATTGTGTTGTCCAATCAGATGTCAAGAGTGTTATTACATACTTATTGTAGACTAGTATTACTTTTATGATATTTCATTTTATAACACCGTGGCGTCATTTATTGTGGATCTCAAGGATCGTAAGGGACGTCAAGGGACGTCGGTTGTAAATTACTCCCGTTCCAAATAGGTACATTCAGTTGTTCAGTCTCATATATTGTATTATTATACATTTTTTTTATTGGTTTACAAACAATTGTTGCACTAAATAATTTAAAAGATAAAAAACACAAAAATTAAGGAAATGACTCAGTGTACAATTAATAATAAATAAAAAAACAAACAAAAAATATCTTGCAATACAACTATAAACATAAAGCAACTACTCCATAAAAATAAAATGTAAGTAAGTAAATAAAATCTTGTAATATAGCTTACAGTACTTTTAGCGGATAGTATACATGAGTGAATAAACTTAAACAGTGTTAAGTTACACTACCTCGCAAATGCATATTTGAATAAAACCACTTTTATCCAAATTCTGACTTTTTGACTCGTTTTCAGGAGCCATGATCACAAAATGGTTAAGGTAGCATTCGTCATACATGTGCTATTACAAAAAAAGCTATGTCAACAAAGAAGTCAAACGTAAGGATTAATTAGTATAAGAAAACAAGACTAAATGAGCCGTTTATTCTGGAAAAGTGGTTTTATGTAAATAAAACATAGTTATTTTTTTAATATTGCCAGTTAATTAGTTCACCAAGCACAAATTAAACGACGTATGGCGATAGAAGTACTCAAAGTAAATTTTTACTTCTGTCATGATCTCTATTTCCATTTAACTAATACATGCTTCAAATAGTTACGTCAATGCCTATGATTTAAAGCTGAAAATGAAATAACAATTTCAAATATTCTAATTTTATATATACGAATGTATACTAAGTCAGGATCCATTTTTATTGAAAAGGTATGTTGTCTTACCAACTGGTCCGGGCAAATACCCAGATCCGCTAGGACCAGTACCCGGGTATGTTTCTTCACTTGAACCGGATATTGGTCTTGGGACTTCATGAGATGGTTCACTGCAAAAATTATAGACACAAAAATGTAACGAGAACATATTAAAAAACATGTTATTTGATTCGTGATTTAGTGTTCGATCCCGGACCGAGTTATGGTAGAATACGAACTTTTCTTTTCTAGTGTTGCCCAAAATCAGTCTTGCAAGACGCAAGAGTCTCGCAGGCTTAGTCTTGTTCTTGCTCAAATCTTGCACGGTCTTTCTTGGTTTTGATCCTGCTACAATTAGGCAGTCTTGGTCTTGCAAAAATGCAAGAACAAGACCAATACTGCAATCTTGACCAAGATTTGAGCAAGAACAAGACTAAGCCTGCGTCTTGCAAGACTGATTTTGGGCAACACTGATTGGATCGGAATGTAGTGTTACCATCGTTGTTTCTGAATTTCATTATACAAGTACTTTAGCTCCTTAAACTTGGGTTCAGAACAATTGATGTGACTTTGTTTAATTTTTTGACCTTAAAGTAAGAACTGCGTTGATTGCGAAGGTCAAGCCACAGGCTGTTAGCAAGACAGAAGCAAAATCCTTTTAAAAGACTGTCGCTAGTCATTGGGACACTTTTTGGAGCCACAGGTCGTAAATGAGGAAAATGAGTAAATGAGGATCACCTGATAGGGAATATGCGATCATGACTATTAAAGGACCTTCGGGCAATACCAATGCTCAAGTTAGCTCTGAGTTTGGATTGGGAAGGATATATCTAAGGTAGTTTATGAAACAATTGTAGTATGGCATTTACAGCGAGTAGTTGTAGCGATGCGCCACAGGAATTTGGGTAAATGGGCCCTATAGCTTGTTCGGTGCGCTTTTGTCAAGTGCGATATTTATGGGGCGATTGGGATAAATCCCTTGGGTAGCAGGGCTAGATTTTACATCTCATAATGGGTTTGCTTTCGCAAATCCAACTATCTTGGTTCTGGTGAATGCCCCCACTATTCTAAAAGTCTAGTCAGATATAGGCATAAGGCTGAGTGGTTTTTAAGCCTTTTCCATATTGTCACTTCATTTAAGATATCAAGGTTCACAAGAAAATTGTAAAGAGCGACTTACTCATAGTCCTTTCCATTGACCTTCCTATAGCACTGCCCGTTAAACAGATCGAAGGCGAAAAGCCAATCATCACTCGAGTGTATGTAGTCTACGTCTTGTTGTAGATCAAATAAGCGAATTTCTGAGAGGAGGCAGTTATCAACGCCAGGTGGAGCGTTGTTGCTGAAATATTCCAATAAGTTATTATTAAAAGATAATCATGTGCAATAAATAGCTTGTTACAGATTGGTATCTAATACGTTTATTTCCACATTATAATTTCATCCCGAAGATTTGACTCCTTTTCAGAAACCGTGTTCAGAAATTGACCGAGGTACAATATCTTACCTAAAAAAGCCTCAGGAGAAACGTGTCTAAATACAATTCATCTCAAAGTAAAAAATTGTAGCTTTTCAAATAAATAGGGTAAAAGGGTTCTGAATAAAAGTGTCAGCCATAAATAGATACGACTCAATGTTTTGTACAACTTTTTTTCTATTGTCTTCTACGAATCTTTTTCTATATCGTTACTTCCTAACATATGCAAAGCAGGTCCAAAGAACAATATTGTCACAAATTGCTTAATGCAAACCATTTGCGATACATCTCTTTTAAGTTTTCTTTCTTTAGATGTTTCTCACTTTTACCCTTGGACTATTGGCTTTTTATTCTTTTAAATAAATATATGCTGTAAGATAATGTTAATCACGAACATTGATTCATTGTACAGGATTAATCTAATAATTATTCGTTGATTATTTTAAATCTTTTAAATTTATTATTTTGTAATTCTTGCATAAAAGGGTTGCTGCGTGTCTTTGTAACTGAGCTTGCTGAGTTGATCAAAACAGTGATCAAATATATAGAAACATTCATCCAAATTTTTTATACTTACTTATAAGAGAAACTAAGGCATCTAAAAGGCGCCTCAGTGCAAATTTCGCCGCATGCCTGCTCGTCCTTTACTCTCGCCTGACCACGAATAGCAGTCCCAATCAGTTTAGCTGCGTTGTCGTACTGAAGGTAACAATCTGAAATTTCCGAATGTGGAATAAATGCCTGTGTTTTAGTTACATCTATTAATTAAGTGAATGTAAGACAAATTGAAAATGAATTAAAAAATGGGACATAAATAAAGCTTATTATACGTTGACCAAATATCTGTGTGACATTAAAACTGATAGTATGATTATGTATAAGTATAATACTAACAATTCTAACGTGTTTTAATATTACATTCTTTTGTTTCTTCTATGTATAAATTCAAATTCAAACCCAAAGGGTCTGCACTTTGGGTTTGAATCCAGCGCTCAGATCTTGTAAATCAACACCAATTATTGTAAACCTATATTCTGCAAATAAATAATTCGAATATGGAAGTAAATACTTACGTTTTTCCTGGTAATGCACATCGTCATACAGCGCAGGCTCGCATCCTCTACCGTAGTTCCCTCTTGCGTACAATTCATGCCCAGCAGTAGGACGTAAACCATGACCATTTTCTAAGGAAGTTGGAGGCGAGGATGTCAAAATGCAGTTTTCCAGTTCATCGCCTATGGTAGGAGCGTCAAATCTAGAGAAAGAAGTGCTTCTGGTTATAAATTTAGTTATATCGGTAAGATTTGTCTTCTGGTGGAATAGTGACTCTATGACAATTCAGTGACTTTAAGAAGAATACTGTCCTGCGTTATTTTTCTATGGCGACTCACTATTCCCGCTTTAGAATCCGTTAAAAGATTTCACCATTTAAAACCCCTGTTACTCTGTACTATCTACACCACATTATGTACCACATATATATCATACTTCTATGGATGAAAAAACCCATAGAACAAAATAGGTCCCAAGGACGGCCACAACCAAGGTTTTAACGTGTTTTCCGAAACACGAAGGACCTCAAGATTATTTTTTAAGTTCACTCATCTGTTGACTGGGTTGACAACAAGGATTGTTAATCATCTCAGGCTAGTGAATCTAGGCTTCCCCCGAAAATGGGGTGGTTTTGCAATGATATCCCCGCTTGGCAGGATGGTTAAGATCGTTATAAAAGGTTATAATCCGAAAAAGCTATCAGCGTAAGTATGGTAATGAACTTCAGTGTCAATAATCGCATTTTACGACTTCTGATGCTATTCTACTATGCTGGACATCGCACAACTAAAAATTCACATTCAATAATTTGCATTTTTCTAGTATCTATATAATGGTTTTATAAATATGTTATTTCCTAACATAGCAGCCCTATAAAATGACCATAGTTATTAACAAATAGTCAATAACAAGATACCTCTATTACTTATTTGTGTATATTATTTTTTATTAAATCACTAAAAATCTCTATTAACCAAAATAAATTATGTGATTTTTTGTCAACTCACCTGAAGCTAAATCCTCTGCAGAAGAATGAATGAGCCCGTATGCATTCCGCTTCGCAGGCACCGAGGCCGGCTACAGTCAGAGCAGCACGAACCGCCTGTCCACTCACCGCAGCGCCAGTACGAACATGCCAGAAGCATTCTAGAAGAACACAGAAGAAACAAAATCTTTATTGTATCTGCCATGGATCAGTTGCAATGACGCAATGTTTGTTACGCCATAACTTACTTCCCGAGTTCTTAACCGATTTTAATATTTTTTGTGTGGAATCGAATCAACAGGTTTAGAATTAGATCGTTCAAAATTAGGCATTTTGAAATTCGGAATAATAAAAAAGTTATGACCAAAAAACGTTAGCTTAATGAGATTTCCCATTGAAACAAAAAACACGCGGTTTTTTTAGGATTTTATTCTTAGGGAAATTTAAAATTTACTAAACATTATTGAATTCTTTAATTTCTTTTTTTTGGTATTACGTTCCGCTCCAATATATGGTACAAGCGAAGCTTTATGCTTAGCGACTGCATCGACCTAGTACACCATGAATAGGCTTTAGTGGTGGGATATTATCATTATCTCATCACTGTTGGATGAAAGTCTCCAGTCCCTGGCGGTTCTTGAAGGATTTTGCCAAAACATTCACGCGTGGCAGGCGAGTTGCAGTTTGCAGTAATTTTACTGGTATTTACCGTAATTAGGAAAATACTACAACCCATTTTGTGCTCTGCGGAAAGTGTATGGTGATTCTGATTACCTCCTGTATTGTTAGTTGCCTTTAACGACTTTCTTAAGTATGAAGGTTTGGCTCTGCCAGAAACCACACGGAGAATAATGGCAGATATATATTTCAATATATTTTCACGATGAACCAGTTACACCCGATATATGCCTAGCCAGTTTTTGGTGGCTGGTTACAATGAAGTTGATATTTTAAAAATAATATCTGCGCTCTTACCAATGCACAATAATGGCGAAATATCCATACGAATCGTTTCATCTCCTATTCTCACACCGTTTCCAATTCCAATGGCTTAACTTTTAAAACTTCTATCTCATTTAATCAAAGTACAATTAATACCGTAACGGCTTTTTGATTCTTTTTTAGGTACTTTTATGCGTAATTTCATAAATGAGATTGAATATAATGACCCTTACGACCAGTTCTTACTCTTTTGTTTTCCTCAAGGATCAATAAACAAACGTATACATTATTGGAATTTGAGCCTTACCACTCTCCACCCAAGGACGATGGCTTACGACCGAACAGCCCTGGTCTTGCGGCATAGCGTACACATCAGAACCGCTATCAGTGGAAAGTTCTAGTCCCCGATATGGACGCTCGCTGAGGTAGCAGTTGTCAGTTCCACGATTACTCGAATACCTAAAACAATAATTGAAAAGAGTTTATGAACGATTTATCGTTTTGGTTCTGATAGTAGTGCCAGGGGAAACAATCTGTAGGAAGCTACTATAGGTAGATCAAGGAAACATCTTCCTCCGGGCTAGGAGATCTTTTCCCAGAAACTGCGGCTCTATCGTTGCTAGTTTTCATACTGATCCACTTTTTTGAGCTTGGGCTATTTTCCAAAGTAGGTACCATTATTGTTTAGTGAAGTGATGTTTTGTAAAAGTCGCCGCCACATTAACGGTGTTCTTATTGTCAGTTACACGGTAAATCTTTTTACCGACTATTAGACAAAAAATGGTAGATGGTTTAAAATAATGTTTCAAGGGTATTAGAATTAAGCTTTTTTTCCATTTAATTTCACGTCATTCGCCTTCAATATCTAACAGAAACTGCGGCTCTATCGTTGCTAGTTTTCATACTGATCCACTTTTTTGAGCTTGGGCTATTTTCCAAAGTAGGTACCATTATTGTTTAGTGAAGTGATGTTTTGTAAAAGTCGCCGCCACATTAACGGTGTTCCTATTGTCAGTTACACGGTAAATCTTTTTACCGACTATTAGACAAAAAATGTTAGATGGTTTAAAATAATGTTTCAAGGGTATTAGAATTAAGCTTTTTTTCCATTTAATTTCACGTCATTCGCCTTCAATATCTAACTTAAATAATGGAAATAAGAAGTAATTTGCTCTTTCTGTAGATATGTACGTCAAAACTACTAGAGTAGTAACTATTGAGATGTTCAATCTGCTGACACTCAATTAAAAATGTTTCGGTAAAGTCCTCCGTGCCAAAGCTGGAATGGGACGACCACGTACGACACTAGAAAAATCTGACTTCGACTTTTATCGATCGATAAGGATTAATGTCAAAATTGATCAATTGTGGAGGAAAAAGCATGGAACAATCACTCCGCATTGTCACTGTAGATAACGACTGCAGATGTTTCCACGGCGAATAAGAGGGTCAAGAAAATACGTATCCAAAAACAGTCATTTAAGAAAGATACTTCATTGTCAGCCAGCTTTTTAATTCGTCAGCCATTAGACTGCGAGGACCAACGGATCAAAGTGTCTTCCAAAGCACAGAGTAATTTATGATACCAGGGAATGTATGATGCCCCTTAAAAAATGATTAATCTCCGATATTACAAATAGAATAAGCGGCTTATCGAGCTTTTAAATTATAGTTATTCTTACCTATAACTATAGGAGACACATTTAAACTCTCGTTCATCGAAGCAAGCAGCCTCACACTCAACCACATTGCGGGCTATCAACGATCTTCTGATAGCTCCAGATCCCAGTGACATTCCTGGTCGCCGACGAGAGGAGCAATCTGCAACAATAACAATATTTATTAGGAAAGAGCAAATAAATATTTGTTTATTACTTACTTCAATCTATTTATTATACATGTCTATTTTATAAACACCATCCAAATTTATATATTGTATTCTTTGAAGAAAGTAACGAAACAAGATTTTTTTCTTTTAATATCACTCAGTACTAAAATATTAAGTTAAGCCTACACAAAGTTATGCGAGGAAAACTACCGATTGCTGTCACAGTCACGCTACGCACGGTGTTGTAGCACGACCCCCGCCCCGCCCTCACGTATTTCATTGATACATTACAATGATTGTCATAAGTTGCAAATTTAAACGAAAAAAAATAGGAACGTCAAATTGAAGAAGAGATAAGTTGATTTGTTCTTTGATTATAACAATATTAATCGATAACACTTTTAATAAATAAAAAATGAACATAAAAGTAAGCCACACCTTATGCACTTACGTCGCATTTTTTAAAATTTAATCAACTTATGTACAATAATTGGTTGGAGTAAAGCAAAGGATGTTTCTTAACCACAGAATCTAAAAAAACACAGGGATCGCAAATGCAATTCGAAAATCGCAAAAAGAATGCAGTGCCAAAACCTTAGTACCTACCTACCTAAGTTATTTTTGTCTATTTTACACGATAGGATAAAGAAATGTATAATTAATAGTTCTAAAAATATTTTTGTGAAAAATTTCACAAGTCTTAGCCGCCCTTCACACATTTTGCTTTACTCCAACAATATAATTAATTAAAAATCCAAACAAAATACACTTACATGAAGTTTGAAAACAATCACTTTACCTTAAAGTGTAGGTAATTTCTCTCTAAACAGTCTTGCACGTTTATGAACATTGTCTTTAATTGTATTACTTGTTTTTTCACTTTGTCACTTCGTTAAATGCACGGATTATATTTATATTTAAGTTCTCAAGGCTTTGGGCCTTCTTCACATAAACCCGTCGTTCAATTTCGCCCTCGATTTCAATTGCAAGTGTGAACACATTTCGTTAGGTCGATAATTATGCGACGTAAATGCGTGAACGCAACATTGTACATCGCGGAAAGTCCGCGGGTAACTGATTTCATTGCGCCGATGTCGTTACAACTTGCGCGCGCAGCTCGGTGGGGCAATTCGGGCGGTCGGTCGTTCAACTGTAAGTACCTATTTTGCCGGTAACCAGCTGTTGTAATAATTCGCTCGGACAAAAATTTTTTTTGCGGAAATTTTACCTCCCAATTTTTTTTCATAAATGAAGTGTTTGAATGATATCTTATGCCTAGAAAAAATTTTGATGGTGTTTATATAATAACCCTGTATAAAGCACACCACTGCTATTTATTGTGATAAAAGAATAATATGTTTTGTAAATGGCATTGCTTCTAATAACGGTGGCGAATTTTTGCACGCATTCTACTCAAAATATTAACCCCAAAACGGTTTTAAACAATGAATACTTATTTTTGGAAAAGAGTCATAAATACACAATTCAAATAAAAGCGTGCGTGTAGTTATGCACTTTTGGTTCAATTTTTAAATGAGATATCTTAAATTTAGCCTATTCACTTAAACAGCTAGCTTCGTGGTATCGCGTTTTCATTGCATGCTGCATACGCAACTTCCGTTACATGAATTTCACCCTCAACACGTCAAAAGAAGTATGACTTCAATACAAAAAATAAAAAAGACTCGAAATCGTGTCTCCGGAAACATCACAAATATCTCTTTTCTCTAGTAATTTGTTGTAAGATTTTATGTTACGACTTTCTTGTCGTCATAACACTTAAATATCACATTACTGCATTAATTGCCTTAATTATTATAAAACAGTTTAGTTCTTACACTTTCGTGTTCACTAATTTAAAAAAACAGGTTACGAATACCGAAAACATGTGTGAAATAGCTTGTATAATAATATATGATTTTTGTAATTTTGCATTTTCTATGCTATTTATATGATAAATTTGAATAGACGACGGATGCTCACAGGGCTCGTTACTTAAATTCTGAAAGCGTTGGACCGAACATCTTAAGGTTGTGGGTTCGATTTTCGCCTGAGAATAACTTGTGAGCTGATTCGATTTTTCTAGTATTTTTCTATAAAAAAATTAAATGCAAAACTGTGAAAATAGAAAAACTTAGAATTAAACCAAATCAATTCTTCAATTTATGAAGGATATGTCGAATCGACTAATTCTCTCTTCGGGTGATCAGAGGGCTGGCAGCAATTCGCGCAGAGAATCAGTTTAGCAATTCAGCGAGGTAATGCTGCCAGTGTTCTGGGTACCATTCCCCAAATTGGAATTTTGGATGACATATTCTTTTTGTGAATGTGTATATAAATATTTTAGGGTTAATTTTTCACGATAAGTTTTTAGTTTGATATTGTTGTATTTGAAAATAATGTGAAATTAAAATAAATGTGTATTACTTAATTCGCAATGCAATTGCAATTCTGGCGAGAGAAACTCGGACAAGAAGACAAGAAATATCGTATCTCAAAAATCTTCGTAATAAGTTTTTAGTCCCAACTACATCTGCAGTTGTTATCACCCCACTGGGCTCGAGTAGTGGGTTATTTCCCATTTTTCCTAAGGTGTTTTCAGCCATAGGAAAGACTTGTTGATGATAGTGACTGTATTTAGAATATATATAAAAAAACAATTACCTTTAAGAGTGAGTTCATCATCCCTTTCAGCTGACTCATAATAAACCTTCGGCTTATCATAGTAATGTGTCTCCCCTGAATCCAAGCTATTCCCAGCGCCAGAATTGTTCCACCTTCCCCTCTTCCAAGCACCATATCCATATCTATGATTCAAAGACCTGTCTTTGCCGAGGCTATGGTAATCGAAGTCTCTATTATATCCTGGCTTGACACCAGACGGTCGGTCTACGTCGTTCGGAAGGCGCCAATGATTGATAGATTTGTGATAGTCGTTCCGATCTTTATAATAAGTGTTGTAACCTCCATAAGAACCACCATATATTCCCCAGTTCTCTATATCAGCTTGGCCGTCGTTGCTTCTAGCTACTCCTGGAAGATTTACAAAAGATTAAAGTTGAAAAGATTTGGAGTAGGAAGTTAACTGCTGGAGTATAGAAAAATAGCGACAGCTTCAGGGTAACTTATTAAGGTAAAAGCGTCTGGCTCAATTTGACTTATTTTACATTGGATTCCTTACGATTGATTTAATTTTTAGCATTCTACAAATTGGGAATATTTCATGAACTCTTTATTTTTCATTTATTTCTATAAAAAAATATAGACTGTTTTCCTAAATTTCCGTAACTTTAAACTCGCTCAATACTTAAACAAAAAATTGTTTAGTTATGTTATAATTTTCTTACCTATTTGATAAGGCACGTAAAGTCGCTCATGGTATCTCCGTCTGTGGTTCCGTCTACCGTCATCGAAGAACCTGTTGTAGCCGTTGTATCTGCTGTCGTAAATGTCCACTCGGTCACTCCACTGATTCTGGTAGCCGGGAAGTCTGCAAAAAGGACGATCAGTAACGTACTTAGCTTATACATTTTCGCGTTTATTAATTGAACTTTTTACTTGTTTACTTTCGTTTCTCAGTCATTCTTTGCAAATTCTATTATTACTGCTCACTTACTTTGCTTTTAATTTACAATAATTTGTTTTGATAAAAAGTAATTTTAGATATATTATTATATTAGAAAAATACTAGAAAAAAATCGACTCGGCTTACAAGACCGACCTGACCGCCTGAGAATTCACTTGTGACCCGAGTCGATTTTTTCTAGTATTTTTCTATTATAATAATTTATCTTATAAGATCGCATTGAAAATTGAATAAAATATATACAAATTATATAAAAAAAGAAATTTTTAGTTTAATGATCCACTTAAGGCAAAATGAGAATTTCCCAACGCAGTTAATAGCACAGAAATTATAACAGAATCTAATAGTTACCTAGCAATATGCTAGGTTCAATACATCGCTCATTTAAAGGGAGTACGTGATATCTCGATATTCTTCAATTTAGAGAAATCGACTTTTAATGATTGTAAATACGATAACTTTGTCTCTTTTTCGCACAGAGCCTTCATTTATAACTTTGTAAATACTACCATGTTTTTGTAGTATTAAGAACACGTTGCGGTGAATAATTTGTGATACTATTTCCAAAGTCGCTTTCTGCCAAGATGTCACGTTGTTATTTTAAATGAGCGACATCTCCCAAACTATATTTCAACATAATCTCAGTTGAATCTGAAGTAAGTTTCGAATAACAGAAAAATCTAACTTTTTTACAAATTTTGTATTGCTTATCTCAAATCGTTGGCGAATTTGAATCCTATACTGTATGTATAAAAAAAAATCTTGAAATTATTATTACCTATCCGGCTTTGACGATAAAAAACCCGAGTGCAACATTCCTGGGCCTCTTAATGATTCTGGGCAGTTGGGCTCCAAACTGTTCCGGTCTACTTCGTAGAAATCATAGTCCTTATCTTCCACGAAGTCACGATGAACGTCGAAGGCTTCTATTGGCTGTGTCATCAGCTCACAGAGACCCTTACCACGGAACGAAGGATCCAGCCTGAAAAAGGAATAAAAACATAGATATCATAGTACAATCAATAAAAGTATAAGCTATTTTACACAAAGGTTATGCGCAAAATAAACAAAATATAAATTATCAAAGATACATTTATTTTATCAACTTAAGAATTGGTTTAAATTAAATTGTGGTCAGTTTCCTTTTCAGTTTGCTTGTGTTAGGATGATCCGCTCTTCCTAAACAATATGTAGATACTACCTATTTTTAAAATTGCACTTTTAATTACAACATAATCTATAATCTAAGATCACAGTGGATTGTGTGTTTGTCTGTCCGCTCTTTTTCCATTGTACCAATAACGTTACCATAGTAACGCTTTAACCGCAACTAGTTCGTCTACCGGACGCTAGATGGCGCTAACGGAAAAATATTTAGTAATAGAAAAAAAATAAAGAATTTTGTCCACCCGTGCGAAGCCGGGACGGGCCGCTAGTACCTATAATTATAATAATAACTTAATAAATAACAATTAAGTTAAAAAATATAATAAGAAAAAAAATATCGAAAATATTTACAAAACTCCACAATTTCAAAGGTAACAAAATTAAAATTTTAATCGACTTCTGAGGAGTTAGCTAGTTAGAGTACCATACACTTGACATAATTAATTCCAGAACACATTCGGACCGTGCAAATTAGACCATGACCAAGGTTAGTACTTACGAAAACTCGTCATCTGAAAAAGGTGCAGTGCAAAAATGAACTTTAACGGAAACAAAAAAAAGACTAATGTGGAAAGTGGCACAACGATTGACAGATCGAGATTTGATATGAGGTTGCATATTAATGTTATTGTAATGATAATAGTGAAAATTGAAGGGAATATCATTGAAAGATTGGAGGACTTTGTCGAAGTAGTTGATGCGGTAAAATTGTTGAGGGTTCTTTGCGGAAATTAGTATGGAAAGAGTGAC
Source organism: Calamotropha paludella (assembly GCA_927399485.1). NCBI lineage: Eukaryota > Metazoa > Arthropoda > Insecta > Lepidoptera > Crambidae > Calamotropha > Calamotropha paludella. The sequence continues at coordinate 5,725,586 of OV656830.1, read as the reverse complement.
ATAGTACAGATGCAAACAATATTGATACATTGCACTAAAGAACGCCACAGATTAAATATAAGCGAAAATTGTATATCTAAGTTTTAGACAACCATTTGGTGTTATTTAGCGATCCTGCATTTCGCTACCTACCACCTGCCAAAAAAGGTATGGGATTCTCATGCCGGATGGGATAGACTTTGTGTTATGAATGCGAGCATTTGTAGGTGCTTGTCTTGTCTGATTTATACCGTAGGGGTAACCTGTGTTGTGTACAGGCCTACTTCTGGTGATTAAAATAGAATAAACTTAGAGATGAGCGTTCTCCACTCAGGTAATATCACCAAGGCAACTTTAAATCATCACCTAAGCCGAAAGATGTAATTCTTCAAAGCCGGAGAGGCCGAAAAGATTATAAAAAAAACGGAGGGGTTTCCCATAATCTCCACATTGGACAGGATGGTTAGAGATAGCAATAAAAGGTCATAGGTAATTTGATAACACTGCTGCCCGTATTTTGGTCTAAGAGGTGTAAATTGATCACTATATAGTACAGTATAATGTAATTTTATCAATCGTAATTTAATTTATCGTAATTAAAATTGGTATTTATAGTACATTTTGACGTGACAACGTCTTAAATTAGGTTGCGGCTGGGAGTCACTTATGAAAAAGTGTAACGCTCGGTAACGTTACGATGAGTCACCGAACGAGAGAGAGGCCCGCCGAATGCCTTGCGTCTCTCTCCCACTCAACTATATATGCGCTTACAATGAGAGCGAGTGAGAGGCACGCGTCCCTTCCACTCGGGCATGGTTAGCCCGCCTAAGAGCGAGAGAGACAGACATAAAAAGTGGAAGGGACGCGTGCCTATAAATTAATGTTTTAAATATAATTCTTTGTATAAATAAATGTTTTAAATTGTTACTATTATTTCATCCTTCTTCCTACTATACGAATGAATATTCACATTAAAATTATTTTACCACTCAAAGTCGTTGTCACGTAAAGCTTTCGCCCGTATACCGACTTTACAGGCAACCAACCAGTTTTTTTTCTTTAGACTGTGAAATTTACTACGATTAGCTTTATGATGATACCTATTATGGTTCTTCTGCATGCTGTTCTATATGGCTAAATAGGTCCAAAGCTTCAATTTATTTCAAAACTTAACACCAACATTCATGTGTACTTACCCTATTTAAGAGCAAAAAAAGTTTTTGTATTTTGTATTGTATTTTTTTGTATTACTAGCGGCCCGTCCCGGCTTCGTACGGGTGGACGAAAAAAACAAATATTACAAGATAAATTATTATAATAGAAAAATACTAGAAAAAATCGACTCGGGTCACAAGTGAAAGCTCAATTGGGAGAGCATTGGACCGGATTTCCAAAGGTTGTGGGTTCGTTTCCCGCCTGAGATTCACTTGTGACCCGAGTCGATTTTTTCTAGTATTTTTCTATTATAATAATTTATCTTGTAATATTTGTTTTTTTCGGCTTCGCACGGGTGGACAAAATTCTTTAAATTTTTTCAATTATTAAATATTTTTCCGTTAGCGCCATCTAGCGTCCGGTAAACGAACTACTTGCGGTTAACGCGTTACTATGGTAACGTTATTGATACAATGGAAAAAGAGTGGACAGACAAACACACAAACCACTGTGATTTAAGATTATATATTCCAGTGTTGTTGGGATGCCTTCTCTCAATCTTTGTCCTACGCATGCACACACAAACACGTATTAACACACTTACATAATGCTTCCTATCTCATTTTCTTCTACGTTAAATCTTATGAATTTATGTGGTTGTCTCTTCTTACTGTCGCTTTTTCGTTTCATCGACTTTCAAATCGCAGCGATACTAAAGAAATTTTCACTTTAAAATACTTTTATAAGTAAAGTTTTTTGCGTTATGATAAAACACCAACATCTGATATTACTACCAGCAGTGTATTCTCGATATCAGTTAAGTGTAATCAGTATTGTTCTTAGTTTGTATTGTCGTCACCTTGTACAGAGAATTCGAAGGTGCGTGCGATTGAAAAGGAACAACGTGTAAAAACGAGGAGCTATTATAATTTTATATATTTTGTGCACTTTTGATGCTTTCTTATAAGGTTTTAATAGAAAAGTACTAGAAAAAATCAATTCGGCTCACAAGTGAATTCTTAGGCGGGAATCGAACCCGCAACCTTTGGAAGTCCGGTCCAATGCTCTCCCAATTGAGCAACCGAGCCTTTTGAACACTCGTCGAAATTTTCTAGTACCTTTCTAATTTTACGCTGTAGGCCTTGTTGTCTTATCAATGAGAGGATTGTGTCTCGTATTTTTACAAACGTTTGGGAAATCGATCAGGATGAATCCTATCAAAAACATAAATGTGAAATGAGAGCCAAGTTCAATATTATGATATATGCCTTGGTTTTTGACTTCAACGACAAAAGAAGTGAGATCTAATTGGGTGCTTAGTTCAATGGCCGGTCCTGAAATTTATTTATAACAACATAAAATACAATTTCATCTTATAACTTAGGATAATATATTGTAGCCTAAAGTCTGACTTGGCTAGTTCTCATTAACGAATTATTATGTTCGATGGCTAGTTTCTACAAGCAAGCCAAATTTTCGGAATAATAAAATAAGAACCGACAAGTAATAAGTTTAGAACTTGCGAAGGCTATAATATAATTCGTACATGAAAACTAGAAAAAGTCGGCTTACAGGTATTTTTTTATATATTTTTTGTACTTTTTCAAGGCTATCTTATAAGATAAATTTTAATGGTTGTTTCATCTTAATCGATTGTCCAAACATTTGTAAAAATGTTTCTTTCGAATACGAAAGGATGTTCCTCTTATTGATGAGACAACGCTGGCGTACAGCGTAAAACCAGAAAGGTACTAGAAAATTTCGACGTTCACAAGGATCGGTAGCTCAATTGGGATTCACTTGTGAGCTGAGCCGAAATTTCCTAGTATTCTTTTTATTGAAATAATTTAGCTGTTTGACATACATGTCACTCATTGACATGCAGTCGTTAGCATCTGTAGGGAATCATCTATAGGGGGAAGGTCTGTAGTCCAGTAATGAGGACATAATTGGCTCATAGTAAAATACAAAAACCGAATAAAAAACAACTTTAAGTAATAATTTATATGGGGCATAATGCTAAATGCTACGAGTAAACTGATGCTAATGACGATCGTTTAGTGCAACGGTAACGGTTCTGCCTTCGCACCGACGGTCCTGGGTTCGAATCCCGGAAGGGGCAAATGTTTGTATGATGAATATGAGCACTTGTACCTGAGTCATGGATGTTTATATATATATATATTTCTATGAATATTATATATCTATCTATCATATATGTATGTCTATTCGTTACCCTAGTAGTCATAACACAAGCCTTACAGTGCTTACTCTGGGCTGGGTTAATTGGTGTGAGTGTAATAAATAATTATTATTTATTAAATGACCGTTTTGATTTTTTTTATTCGTTTCTGTTAGACTGTCAGTCGTCTTGGAGGTTTTAAAAAATATTATAAAGCCCCTGAGGTCAGTTCATTTAATGCTAAATAGCTAAAAAGACTAGCATTATGTTGCGGAAAAACAGGAAATTCGCAAAGACAATTAATCTTTTTTAGTGCTACTAACGTGATGATTGTATAGGCTGAGTTTTGATTTCTTGCTCATTTCATTACTTAACTCTTAGGACAGATTCTATTTCAAGCGAAATCGTTTTAGAATTTTAGCTTTAGTGAGGAAAAACAGAAAAAATCGGATTTAATACCTTTTTGTATAGGATATTAGAATAAACTCAAATATATTTCACATACACAACAATTAGGCTAAAATAAGCACTGAGGATTGTATTATGTATACTAGGGTAATAGATTTTCGTGCATTTATTTATTTATATTACATTTAGATAAGTTATATTGAGAAATGTATACAATTGCTCGTAAAACATAAGTTAACTTCGTGTTTCAGGTTTTCAGTAGTAATAAAACATATAAAATTTAATTAAACTATAAACTCCCGCCGGTGTTTATTATTATTCAGGAAAGCACCAACCTCAGAAAACTACCCTAGAATAGGGGACTATATTAGCCTGATAATGGCAATATACAAGATATTATTTTAATTTTTGAGGATTTTGAGGATTTTTTTGGCGGGAGCGGAAAGCGTCACTATGGTGGTTTTGTTTTTCTTGTTAAAATTTGTGTTGTGGTTGATATTAGTGTGTAATAATGGTGTATTATTAACCACTGAGTGTTTCTGTATATGCATGAGTGTTTGCAAGTGAAACAAAACAATGGATGGTGTCTTTTCGTTCTCTCTCAAGAAGTCCACGAGAAATTTTCAGTAAAACCCCACATCTTTACTGAAACCTAGGTTAAGGTATTTCACTATTCATTCATCATCCATTAATAATCTATCATTCATATTATTCATATATCATCTCATCATCATTTCCAAAGAAACGAACATTTTCCAAATAAGTTATGATTAGTGAATAAGTTATAATTTGAAGTGAAATTAAAGGTCTATGTCACCAGGTCATAAAATTATATATATATTTTAATTTTTCTAAATTTAACTACACATAACAGCGTTCTAGATAGATTTCAGCCCGACAACCTCAGTTCGAATTTCTTGTATTGGATGTGACTATCTATCGCTGGTGAATTATGTGAGTTTAATTGGCACAGACTACAGTAAATGTACCTTTAGCACCTACGGTCCTGGATTCAAGTTCTGGAAGGACAGATGTTTTGAAGTTCAAAACCTTCATTACCTCAGCCAAAAGATGCTTAATTAGTCTTCTCTATAAATAGAGGTTTTTGAAAAAAATCTTAATTCCTAAAACGGTTCTGGCCATTTTGCGGTCTGATATTAATGACAATATATTAATAATAAATAAAAAAACTGGTTGGTTGCCTGTAAAGTCGGTATACGGGCGAAAGTTTTACGTGACAACGACTTTGAGTGGTAAAATAATTTTAATGTGAATATTCATTCGTATAGTAGGAAGAAGGATGAAATAATAGTAACAATTTAAAACATTTATTTATACAAAGAATTATATTTAAAACATTAATTTATAGGCACGCGTCCCTTCCACTTTTTATGTCTGTCTCTCTCGCTCTTAGGCGGGCTAACCATGCCCGAGTGGAAGGGACGCGTGCCTCTCACTCGCTCTCATTGTAAGCGCATAACGTGAGCGGAGCGTAACGCAGTTTCTTGAAGTGTCACCCGGCAAACCAATTTATAAGACGTTGTCACGTCAAAATCGAATCTATAATCATATAATATAAGATATCAAATAGAATAACTATACCACATGTAAACAACGTAATACCCTTTTAAACCCAACTTTACGTTCAAAATTACAAGTATAATCTCATAGGAACCCTTCTCTTACGGTCACTGCGCAAGAGGGTCACAACTCACGACCTACCAGATGCCATCAGCTGATAGAATTGGTGAGAAATATAGCACCGGATATTAGTTCTGATAACGCAATGATGTTTTCTATATCATGTAACATACATAGAGATAAAAAATGTATTCGCTACGACACACATTAGCAACTCATACATATAACATGAAATTAAAGACTAGAAGAACATAAGCAAACAAAATTGATGAGCACGTCAATAAAAATAATAAAATTTCTTACATCCAATTAGCCTAGTCCAAAGTAAGCAGTGTAAAGCTTGTGTCATGGATACTATATTCATATAAATACCCATGACACAGGTACAAATGCTCGTATATATCACACAAACATTTGCCCCTCCGAAACTCGAACCCGGGACCGCTGGTGCGAAAGGCAGGATTGCTACCGTTGCACCAAATGGATGCAATGCATAAAACGACAAAAGAGATAGGAAAAAGGATTAATGTAAGTGTTAACAGCAGCAAGAAGGGTCAAGTAGACCCCTCTTACCCACTGGGCATCGATCCATAGGGGCAGCCCCGCGATCGATAGGGGCCCCTAGTTGTGGCCAGATCACTTAACCAATACCGGCATTCATTACTGAAAAATTCCTCAATTAGGGACTATATTATCGACTTGCTTATTAGCTTTTGCATGTGCGAAGCTACTCTACTCTCCCCCAAAATAAGGCTATCGAATTTCAGTATGCGTAGATAATTTTAAATTTGTGAGAATCGCCCCATTTAAATTGAAGATTTTCTATTCATCTATTGACTGCCAATAAAAAAATCTGAAACCTTGTTTATCTACTTTCATTGTTTATTCTAGTAATAAAAAAAGTGTTCTGTCAAAGTCATAGGAGCATATTATTATATGCCCAGGGCCTCCAATAGCCAGCCTAAAGCCAAAGCTTAAACCAACAGGTTTAGGTAAATTTATTTTCGTAGCCACTTAATTATGCGTTAGTTTACATTTAAATATACACATAATTTGATTCGTAAAATTAAACAATAATAAAAATTATTAAGGTCGTCGAAGCCTCCAAAGCGCATACTACAATTGTGTGAAACGCACGTGAGAAAGTTACTTCATCTAACGCAAGTTAATTTTTTTATGAAGTTCGACATTGTACAGTGAAGAAAAAAATGGTTAAAGGGCCGATATCTTCTTATGAAATCTTAAATCAAGGCTGTGCTTGTAGTAAGATGTACTAGGCGATGCAGTCGCTAAGCATAAAGCTACGCTAACACCATATATTGAGGCGGAGCATAATACCTAAAAAAAGAAAAAAATAATTTTCGATGGGAATTTTTGCGAATTTTAAAATTCGGGCTCCGTCACAATTTGGTCCTGAACCTGTTGATTCGATTCCACACAACATTTTTTAAAATCGGTTAATAACTCGGGAAGTTATGGCGTAACAGGCATTGCGCCATTGAAGCTGATTCATGGTAGCTTCGCTTCGCTCCGCTCCAATCAAGGACATATACACTGATGTGCTATGATAGTGGACGTAATTCAAGCATTAAGCTTATTAGAGGCTAACAGGTATACTAGATCGGTGCAGTCGCTAAGCATAAAGCTTCGCTGGCACCATATATTGGAGCGGAACGTAATATTATAAAAAAAAAAAATAGTATTTAGTAAATTTTGTTTCAATGGGAAAACCCATAGAACCAATGTTTTTTGGTCCTAAAGTTTTTATTCTGCGAATTCCAAAATTCGGGCTCCGTCCCGATCCTTTCCTAAATGTGCTGATTCGATTCTACACAAATTATTAAAATCGGTTAAGAACTCGGGAAGTCGTGGCGTAACAAACCTTGCGTCATTGATTTATGGGAGCTCCGCTCCAATTAATAATTGTGTTTGATATATTTAAATTAATATTCTTAAAAAGAGAAAAATAAGGAAAAGATCACACTTAAAAAAAACTGTTCAAATTTAATTATGGCGGATTTAAATCAAAATACTATAGTAGATAATCTCTCAGATTCCTGCCTATTTTCTTATTATTATTAATTTTTTAAAACAAGATCTAAAATTCACTATGTCTAATGAGCCGTTCATTAGACATTGGCTATTTTGATTTTAATTATTGATATATATTGGATCTTTTATTTTTAATTTTCCCGTTATTATTCGTTCTCTAATGCGCAAAATTTTAAAAATAATTATAAAAAAATATCAAAAATAATTTTTACATTCACACCAGTTAGCCATCCCAAAGTAAGCACTGTAAGGCGTGTTATGGATACCAGGGTAACGGATAGATAAATAAAACATAATTCTTTCAGTTGCAAATGCTAGTATTCATCAAACAAACATTTACTACATCTGAGACTAGAACCCAGGACCGTCTGTTTGAAAGGCAGGATCCTAACCACACCAAATGGTAGTGGTGCCACACCAAATGGTAGTCAAAATTATAGTAAATTATGAAGATTTCAATGACACGTATAAGTTAATATAAATAAAGTGTAATTTAGATTTTGTTCTAATATTGCCTGATATTATTATTTATTATTATTATGTATTTTTGGGATATTAGTAAAGGCATAAAATTTATCGACAAAATGATGGTTTTGATGCTGCATAAATATCTGAACCAAGCGTAAGTTGGATCGTGTATGGAGTACTGTTCTCATCTTAGGGACGCTTGGAATTTGGGACGATATTTGGAACTCAAGACGCTTAAGTCCATTGAGAAGAGAGCCAAGAAGCTCATCGGTAATGACGATCTTTTAATAGCTAGCTGAAAAGCCTTCAACATAGACGGAAGGTGGCAAGCCTATCTGTTTTTTATAGGATACATTTCGGAGAGTGTGCAGCAGAATTGCACAGCCTTGTTCCGCCGTCCCAATTATTTCATCGGACAACCAGACTTACAAATATGCGTCACCGTTATATGGTTTATATGCCTAAGAGTCTACTAGCTATTAAGTACCTAGCCATCAGTGGTTCTAATTTAACCAAATTGCTAGGTAACAGGAAGTTCTTTTGGAACAGACTACTGGAACTAGAGCAGGTGGAACAGGTTTCGTAAACTACCTGTTCCTAATCACATGATGTTAGGAACAGGTGGTTCATATTTTCAATGTTTGAGGCCGTATTACCGTAAGAAAAATTATCTATTCAACTAAGATCGATTACGAATTTCATACGCTCAATCTTAAAAGACTAGCTTATGACCAAGTCTGACAAATAGAAGAAAATAATCAAAACGTTTCTCAACAAATCGCACAATTTAAATTCCTTTTGACATTGACAGCTGTAGACATTATCACAGATTATACTAGTTACTTTTTGAAGTAAAGATCAATGGTGACCGAGTTTAAAGATGACTAAGACATGGACTATCGAAAAATGTTTGGTTGCAGATATTTGACGCCTATAAATATTACACAATTCAATGCTGATTGTATCTTCTTTTATTAAAAAAGTATGCGAGAGCTATACCCAAAAATCGTATGACCCCTTGCGTATTCTACATATTAAACATACCTCTAAGGCTTCGTTGAGACTGGCACACTACAATGCGCCTAGTATGTTTGCCTATGCACGTATCTGTCACCGACAAACGACTGTCAATTGTCAACTGACATCTTCCCATCCAATAGACTATCCTTTAGTCAAGCACATGTGCCAAGTGGTTAATCCGGCTCGAAGGACCAAAAATATGTATGGGGGTAGCCCTACACACTTGAGTTGATAGTTATGATAAGAAGGATGTTCGGGTAAAATTATGTAAGGGAGCCGACATGATACAAACGTGTCGAGTGCTAACGTAAATTCGACTGATTTATTAAAATTAAAATGTGCGCGTGTAAGCATTTTATAAATGTGCGGAATTGTACAACTTTTTTGTTACAAATTTTCGAGTATGGATCACTCCGTCTTGTCTGATAAATAAATATTTTTATACTTTCATTTGAAGGTGGCTGCGCCGTCTGTTCAAAGTCCGTTCTCCCTTCAGTGATTTCATACCTAATGATGACGTATGGCGGAAATAATAAGCTGGTTATATTTAATTAAAATTGATTGTTTTGTTTTTATAAACTGTATTAGATACATTCGGAATAATCTTCGAGTTTCAGCGTTTCCGTAGTCAAAACAAAAGACAATCAATCGTTTTACTATTTTTATTTAATGTTTGTTTTTTTTATCTGTACAAGAAATGTAGTATTTCGCAGAGGGCACCTACGCCTAGTACCAGAATAACTTAAATAACTTGAAAGTCAATTTACAATATTTTTAAATTTCTGGTTACATTATCTGTTGTTGACTGTACTTTAACAACCCATAATAACACATAATGGTGTCGAAAACTAACTCTATATTTCCATCACAAGTTGTAAAGCTATAGTGAAATGATTTTATCTCGTATTGTGATGGTACTACTTGTAGATACAACCTCCGTGGTCGAGTAGCTAGCATACTGGTTTTTATGGTAAAGCCGCTGAGGTACCATGTTCGATTCCCGGTTGAGTCAATGTATCTATATTGCCTCGGGTCTGGGTGTTGAGGTACTGCCGTTCTTTCGGAATATCATAACACAAGTGCTATAGCTACTTAACTACTACTTAACTAGCTACTTAAGCCAGGGTGAATAGGCGTCTTCTGGGTTAGCTCGTTCCAACGTGAATTCTGTCTTGACTCCCGGACTTGTGATCAAGAGCAAACCCATTCAAATTAAAAAAAAAAATACACGAGCTAATTGTCCACAATATTGCTTTATGTCATGGCGACTACCAAGACGAAAATATCATCAACTTTTTAAATTATTACTAGATGAATTATTATTTTGCTCATACATAAGAATTTTAAAGTATAAAAATATTTTACCTGTAGTTAAAGCTCTCGCACGGGAATCTCCTTTCGATAGCGCATTCTCGGCGGCAGTCTTCGAGGCGCTCACACGGCACTACCCTCCTGACAAATGAACGCAGTGCTCGCCTCCCAGCAAGCACTCGACGGAAGCATGCTGTCAAAAAAAAAGGATTTTTAGCACTTTTATAGTTATATTATTTTGGCCTTTAAACATTTCACTGATAATAATTACACATATAGACGCGCGCACACTCACGCGCATACACACACACTGCACACATAAAATTTAATTAGTTTTAGTTAGAGATAAAATAGTTTATTTTTCTTTTGATTCTACTCCTTTCTATACCTCTACTGTATATCAAGGGAAGAGCAGAATCTCCCACTATACTTTATCCAATGTAGAATGATACTTTTGACAGATGACACCTATATAGAGGGTATAAAGTTGCTGTTGCTATTGCAATGTCAAGCCAAACATAAGGAAACAAATGCAACCTTAGTATGTAGCAATAAGGAAGTGACACCTGTCAAAAGTATCATCCTACATTGGACAAAGTATAAAAGCCTTTAATACGCTTCCTGTGTTGATTCTGGACACTGAAAATATTTTATGTAAATGTTAACGCAATAAACTATTTTTATTAATAATATTTATTGTTATAATTATTAAATAATTTGAAAAAAAATAATTTGATGACAGATTGGTGCAACGGTAGTGATTCTGCCTTTAGTACCAACGGTCCTGGGTTCGAGTCGAAAGAGGCACATGTTTATTTGATAAATACTAGCATTTGTACCTGAGCCATGGGTATTTATATATATATTTCTATGAATAATAATTATTTATGTATCATATATGTAACGGATATACTTCTAGTATCGATAACACAAGCCTTACAGTGCTTACTTTGGGCTAGGCTAATTAGTATGTAAAAAACGTTATTATTAATTTATAATTACTAATATTTAATAAATTTAAATTAGACAGTAACAGTATCATAAATCTTGCCCGCCTGAATACTGATATAAATATTTATTGCTATGCTTGAGATATACAGTTTCTATTTTATTATATCTACTTATAATGAATATTGTATCATTAAATTTCTTAATTGTATCTGTAAGTTTCCTATTTATTAAGCATTAGAAACTGAGACACATGTTGTTTTTAGTAAAATTACAATGCTGGCGTCAGCTTAAGAAATAATTGGAAAACTATAACGGGTTTATATTATTTTAATAGAATAATATTAGAAAAAATCGAGTCGGCACACTGGTGAATTATCAGGCTTTGGAAATCCAGTCCAATGCTCTCCCAATTGCCCAAACATTTCTAAAAATGTTTCTTTCGAATACGAGAGGATGTTCCTCTCAATGATAAGACAACGCTGGCACAGCGTAAAATTGGTAAGGTACTAAAAAATTTCGACGACTGTTCACAAGGTAGCTCAATTGGGAGAGCATTGGACCGGATATCAAAAGTTTGCGATTTCGATTACCGCTTGAGAATTCACTTGTGAGCCACTCCTTTTTTTTGAGTATTTTTCTATTCAAATAATTTATATTATGAGATAGCATTGAAAAAATATAAATATATAAACTTATAAAAATTTTACGGCTTTGTCAAGGTCTCGGTAGCTTAATTGGATGTAAGTACTTTTTTAGATATCGAGGGAAGGGTTCGAGTCTCGTTTGAGACAAGTTCTTGTATTAATTTCTTTATATGTATCTTTATTTCCTATTACCATGGATTGAAGCTTTAATGACTGAATGTATGTGACGCTATATCTCTTTGAGTTCTTTGCCGATTTTCGTATTTTTTGTAATTAATCAAACCATCAGGACTAGACCGTGACGGAGTCCGAATTTTGAAATTCGCAAAAATAAAAAACGTTATGACAAATAAACATTGGCTGTATGGGATTACCCATGGAAACAGAAAGCGCCTGCTTTTTGAAAGTTTCGATTCTTATGAAATTTTAAAATTTATTGAATATTATTGTTTTTTTTTGTGACGTGATAACGTCTTATAAATCGATGAATGCCGGCTGCACGCACGAAAAAGTGTAACGTTCCGCCTGAGCCGAGCGTGCTAGCGAGAGCGCGGAACTAGCAATAGAGAGGCAGGATCGGCCTAGGCGTTCGACTTGTGGCGCATCTATTGCTCTTCCACTTCATGAAGTGAAAAGTTAATGTGGTTTCCATTGTTTATTACAACAACTTAATGTTAATTTATCGAAAAAAATAATAATTTTCAATTAATTCCTTCTTTGTTCTTTGTATTATACAAAATAATGATAATTCAGTGATAATAATTCAATTCACAAATGTATGCAATTTTTCATCGATGTTTTCTTAAGACGCTATCACGACAAATTATCGTCCGTAAACTGACTTTACAGACAACCAATTTTTTTTTGGTATTACGCTCCGCTTCAATATATGGCGCTAGCGAAGATTTATGCATAGCGACTGCATCGACCTAGTCTTTTTAAAATTATTATATTTAAGCGTAAACAATAACAAATCTATAAATAATGGTAGAAGAAGTATTTTTTCATAATACCTGTACAGGTTGTTCAAATCGGTAGCTTTAATGCAGTTCAATAGCAGAAAAAGGGATAAAATAATATTGACATAATAAGGACCTCATCATTAATATTCTTGCTAAGTTATGGTACGATAAAAATGATTGTATATTACGATTGTGCTACTAGTGGGTCCATGCTCGTAGCACATCGGCGAGAATCTCTCGTTCAGTTTGGGTAAGGCGTCAGCTTTACTTTCTTAATTTATGCATAAATTAAAGAAAGTACTATCCCAAGAAAAACATGAATGTGAAAAGTGGAAACACTTTCGTGGTACTTGTCACCCACAGAGGAATTGAGATCCAGTGGACGCCAAGTTTAGCAGAGAGCAAGAGTTTTACAAAAATAATAATCATTATTTAGATATACAAACTAACACTACTAGACATTAACACTCAAGGAAGAATAGAAGCTGCTGGTGGCGGAAAGAGAAATATTTCGAGCAATCCTGGGACCGACCAAGCGCGGGGACGCGATACGGAGGCTGAGAAAGAACCGAACATTATTGGCGAAACAAAGTCAGCTAGACTGCGCTGGCTCGGCCACGTAGAAAGAATGAAGTCGTATCGCGCTGTGAAAAGAGCATACCTGGGGCGACCAACCGGGAAACGCCCAGTGGGACGCCCCAGATATCGCTGGTTAGACCAGGCCGAAAAGGACATCAGTCACCTACAATGGCCGGACTGGCGACAAGTGGTTGAGGATAGAGCAGAATGGCGAAAACTTGTATCGGAGGCCAAGATTCACTTCGGGTCGCTGCGCCAGCTCAGTAAGTAAGTAATATATATAAGAGGAATTCAGTTCAGTAAAGTTTTTCTACTGGAAAATACAGACCTAACACTATTCATTCAGACCTATCACTGCTAATTCAAACCTTTTTTTTTTTCGCAGGAAATGCGTTACGGATACGCCACCGTCTGGGAGAACAGCGGACTCGTTATGTGGAACTCTCTTTCATGCTCCCTACCCGGCCTGTGCCCGGTGAAGTCTAGGAGGCCTACCCACTAAAACCTGCAGCGTCACAGCACATTGGTGGGGGTCGCGTGGCCACTGTTAATTCAAACCTATCGCAGTCCACATTTTTAATTGCACCAAGATCCTTGGAAAGAGCGGAAATTCGTTGTTAGCCTTGGTGTTTTGTTTTGCTTTCAGTTGTGTTTTGTTTACTTGTGCTTAACATCATCCATCAAGTGACGTCATGCAAATAAACGTAAAAGCGTAAAAGAAATATTAAATAGACATCGAAGTTGATAGGTTCGTTTAGATTATTTTCAAATAAACGCACAAAGAAAAGCTGTCATTAACTAATTAGATGATTAAAATAAAAGAATACTACTCTGTCAAGAAAGTACCGGGAAAAGATCAATAATATACAAAATGTTTGTTATTCATTCAAATTTATTTTATCACCTTCAAAGTATGCTCCTTCAGAAACGATACACTTACGCCAACTTTTTCGTCGAATTTGCTCTCTTAAATGCCGCATAACCATTTATTTATCGTTTGAACTTCCGGCAAGAATTCTAAGTGCACAACACCGCCATAGTCAAAGAAAACAGTCAACATGACTTTGAATTTTGATCGACTTTGGCATGTTTTTTTCGATTTCGGTTCAGTTAGAAGGCGCCACTCCGAAGCTTGTTGACTAGTTCTCTTAAACTCGTAAACCCACGTCTTGTCACCAGTAACAATGCGTTTCATGAATGTTGGGTCGGAATTGACTCGTTCTAGCATGTCCTCAGCTACTCTCGTGCAATTGAGTTTTTGGAAAAAATTCAGATCTTTTGTGCCGAGCGGTAACATGTTTGTACCCAAATGATTGGTTAAAATGGTACGGATCGACTCGTGAGATACAGAAAATTCGGCGGCTATCTCGCTCAAAGTTGAATTAGGATTTTCAGTCACTATTTTCTTCACTTTTGCGATGTTAACTTTAGTTGAAGACGTTGATGGCCTACCAGAGCGAGGAAAATCTTCCATCACATCTCGACCATTTTTGAACGCTTTGTACCACTCATAAGCACGTGTTTTTGATAAAGTCGATTCACCGTAAGCCTTCTGTAACATTTTCAGTGACTCCAAACACGAAATTCCATTTAATTTAACACAAACTTTGTTCGATATTTTTGTCCATTATCAAATTCGCAATACAAATAAGTTATGATATAACTAAAAACAGCACTGTATTTAATATTAACAGATGCAACTCAAACTCCGCACCAAAAAGGAAAACAGTTGTACCAATCTAACAACAACAAAAGAAACAAAAATTTGAATTTGGAACCATAAACAAATCATCCATTCCCGATACTTTTTTGACTGAATATATGTTTGTTTGTGTTGTGGTGTGATGTTAAATATTTTTTGTGTATTTAAATAACGGCGACTTATTGAAGTAAAATCTACCATATTGATTTTTTATATAAAAAATCATAGGTGTCGTTTATTACGAAAGTGAAAACGTTTGTACAAGCTATTGAAGATGGTAAAAAAAACTCATTAAGTTTTTTTTCTATTGATAACAAAAAGTTAACCTTGTGAATACTGCAAGTTAGATCCGTTAACCGTTCTCCAAAAATAAACATGACCTACCTTCAGTGCTAAGCGTCATAATAACTGACCATTATAAACAAAAAACTACTCAATTCGATATATTATCTCAGCGGAACGTCTACTAACTATCCAAAAAATGGGGTCTTTTTTTATAATCTATATGTTAAGCAGGCGCTTTGAAGATTCAACTTTATATCAAGCAAATTATAGTTAAAAATGTTATGCAAATCATATAGCACAAAATATTAGGTGCTTAACTTTTAATGCATTTTATTATGAATACAAGGGTAGCGCATAGACATACATATAAGGTACATATATATGTAATATTGATAGTAATAGATATAAATACCCAAGACTCAGGTAGAAAGCTCGTATTGATCACACAAACATCTGCCCCTTCCGGAATTCGAACCCAGCACCGTCGGTGCGGAAGGCAGGATCGCTACCGTTGCGTTATAATAATCATAATTGTTTTAATCTATGGTAACACTACAGACAATACAGATTATTCATCGTCAATGGTATACAATACACCAATGCAACACAATTTCAAAGCAAAAACCGTTCTGAATTTACAAAATGACCTGGCAGATTAGAATTTTGTTTAAAAAAATAATTAATAAAAATCAATAAAAGGAGATTTTTTCTAATTATTCCCAACCTCTATAAAAACGGCACTGATTTAAAGAGGCAGTTGTAAATAGCATTTTTGGCAAGTTAACAATTATAAATGGCACGTTTAATAACTAGTTCAGCAGTTAAAACTAAGCAGTAAAGTAAACAAAAATGAGAAATAAAAAATAATGAAATGGATCAGTGAATATATAATTGAGCAGGAAAATAATTAAATGGCCGGTAAAAATTATGGAACGAGCGGTTACGTGTGGGCAGTAATAAATCGGAATTTGTCGGTAAGAAATCTCACTCTAAGCAATTCTATAACCTAACCTAACCTAACCAACCCTGTGATTGGTCGCTTCCGCCACTCGCGCCAATAAACTTACGAACATTTACCTCTCTTTTCAATGAATTTGAGTTCGGGTGTCACCGCTTGCTCGCTATTCCATCATTTTTACCGCTCATTCAGTTATTGGACTGCTTAATTATTTTTAGAATTGATATTGTATGATAAAATAGCCGACTAATTGATTTTTTAGTACTGTCCATGTTTTACTGTCGCAATAATTAATCAACCGCCATTAAATTAAATAACTGCTCAATATATTTTCCAACTGATCGTAATAACATCTCAAATATTTAAACAACAGCTCCACACATAGTTCCCTATAAAAACACCATAACCAGGTCATTAACGACCTAATTACTATATTTAAATTTCAAATATTTGGTAACTTTTTTTTTATTTATTGAAGTGTTTATTGATTTGTTGTTTTACTTTTTTGTCTTTCATTGGTCATTACCTAGGCACATATATCAAAAAGTAATTAGGAGAAAGTTCTACAAACCTAAACAAAATAACATAGCATATATAAATGACTCTTTTAATATCAATTAATTTTAAATAGATGAATTTTATTTGTAGATGTCTCGTAGCTGCAGTAGCAACTTCAAGAGTTGTAGTAGCGATCTTAAACTTCAATTATTATGTAACTTTAAAAACTGATGTAATATTACTTAATAATAATATTAGAATAACCGATTTTGATTTTCAGAATATAGTATGTGAAGTGTAAGTTAGGTATATAAAAAAAGAATAAACCCTCCAAAGGCACATAAGTTAATTAAAATGATACGTATTTTAACTACAGCAAATATTAATTTATTGTTATTATTTAACAAATAGTTTAAGTTAATACTAATTAGTTATACATTATAAAATTTAAAATGTATGGTAAGGTGTTTTTTTTATTTTGGGGCTCCGATAGTTTGATGCAGTTCCATGCACCACTGACACGAAAGAAATGTAGTTTATTGCTGGTTACCCTCCGTTGTAGTATATTACAAACACGGTAATAATCTTATTTTAATTAATATTTACATTTTACTACCTATAAACTGTAAAAAAATATTTTATATTGAATTCAATGGGTAAGGGTTTAAGTTGAAATAATTAAAATTTTTGTATGAAAATTGTTTTGTGTTACTATGGTGTAGAGACCGGATAAAAATTCTAATATTATAAAATATTATTAAATTAATTCATATACATTGTTTTTAACCTAATTTAATCACTCGTGTTATGGAATTTAAATAAAACGACGGTACCATAACGATCAGATACAAGCCAACATAGAAAACCTTAGCTCACCGCCGCAAAGTTGCCTGTCTGTCAGTCTTCTACAGATTGTATTTTGGAGAGTGTGCTCATGAGCTGCATAAGCTCATACCGCCATCACCTTTCTTCCATCGGACAACGAGACGCACTGCGGGGTACCACCCTTTCTTGGTTACTATTCCTACCTGTCGCACCAAACGCTTATCAACTTCTTTTATAATGTGCACAGCAAAGGGTTTGAATTCCCTCCCTGCGTCTGTATTTCCGAGTACTTCTAACCCGATTGTTTTTAAAGCCAGGATGAATAGGCACCTTCTGGGTTAGCTCGTTCCATCGTGGATTATGTCTTGGCCCCCGGGCTTGATTGGGATCGAGAGCTAACCGATTTTAAAAAAAAGTTCGTTCTCTACATTTGACCCGACTGGGGACGGAACCCGGGACCTCAGAGTGACCATGAAAATTGATATTCATGCCAATCGATTACAGAGATTACCACTATTACAATAAATAAATATTAAAACCATATTTAAGAAACGCTAGTATGGAAAGCTTTAATGGTAATTTGGTTATGCCAAGACAGCTGAGCCAAGTTTATTTATTTATTTAAATTTTCGATCATATGCGGGTTCTCAGATTTTTGTAAAACACAAAAATAACTACTTGAAATCCCTCACCATGCATTGAAAGTAAGGCTCATTTAGCTTCAACTTGGCATTCTCGCGAAGGTGAGAAGGTACTTCACGCCGGAACAGTTGCTCAATCTTTACCAAGCGCAAATTCGATCGTGTATGGAGTACTGTTCTCATATTTGGGACGGTTCCGCCCAATATCAACTCGAAACGCTTGAGTCCATTGGAGGGAGGGCCTAGAAACTCGTCGGCAATGAAGATCTTTTTAATAATTAGCTGAAAAGCCTTGAACATAGACGGAAGGTATAGCCAGCCTATCTGTTTTTTATAGGATACATTTCGGAGAGTGTGCAGCAGAACTGCACAGCCTTGTTCCGCTGTAGGTACCCATTTTTTCATCGGACAACCAGACTTACAAATAGGCTCCGTTATATGGTTGATATACCAAAGAGTCGCACTAAGCGTTTTGATTCCAATTTTGGAAACCTTACTGCTAAAGAGTGGAACTCTTTGCCTTAGTCTGTGCTTCCTGATAAATACAATATAAGGGTCTTCAAGTCACGAGTGAATAGGTATCTTCTAGGCAAGTGCTTTACATCCTAGATCGCATCGTCGCTTACCATCATGGCAAGATGGCGGATAAACGCTTTCCTATTCACGATAAAAAAAAATACTAAAAATATTTATAAATAAAATTAAATAATGTCTCATCATACAAATTAATATAATATATATAAATGTCAACTTATTTTAACAATATATGCCACTAAAAAAGCAAAGTATCAAATAAAAACTAAATTGATTCTTGTATGACATAAAGTTAGTCATTATTTCTTAAAATTTGTCGAGGAATGGCAGTAAATTAAAAAAAACCATTGATTTTTTTTAATGTCAATGTTAAGTTTTGTAGTAAAAATTGCTTTCAATATAAAAATTTAGCATTTACATAGACATTATATATAATTTTAAAATTTCATTAGCCTTCACTCCTTTAAACCACTTTTGCTTCAAGCCATCTTTATATACTTTACCATAGATAATATATAAACATCAATTGTTTGTTAGTCGCAAAAAAGTAGTCGATATATTACAGATAAAACTTTGATTCGTATATTAGACGAGATTTACATATTGTTAGTCAAAAAGAGCGCATAGCACGAGAACAGAGCTAAGTAAATTTAAGAACTTACTTGGTGCATTTTCCACGAGTATCACTCTAGATCCAAATGTGATATGCACATACAGGCAAACCAATAATGTCATAGGCACTTTCATTTTCACTGCACTTTGTAAGCATTATTCACGCACTAAAATGTACACACAATTTTTTTTTTGCATTTCTTATCTATGTTATTAATCTTTAAAAAGTTTGGTCACAAAATATACTGTCATACAACAAGGTTCGAAATTCAAAATAATTGTATCTACTTTATAAAACTTCGATAGAAATGAGGTTGATAACTTTTTTTGGCTGGCATAATCAAAGAGAATTTATGGCATCTTATTTTTTTTTATTTAATGGTGTTTATGTTTTGTTTATGGGTCAGAGAGGTCACAACGCGTTACATACAACGAGAGACTGAACAGTAGCATTGTCTGACGTAAGCTTATATGTGAATGGAAACCTGACGAAAGGATATTATGGACATGATTCCGATTTGTTCTCAATGCCTAAAATGCTTGGTAATATGCCAGTATATCAATGAAAGATGAATCACTTAGATACTTTATTTTGACCCAATTTATGGCATTTTTTACGTAACTGTTGGTTGACCGTGACTTTGTTCACGCAGAACTTCTACTTACGTGAAGGTCCAACGCGACTGACCTTACTTCCGAGGAAAAGTTAATTTTTCACGCGAATATAGAAGCCTATGTCTTTCCCAGTATCCAAGCAATATTCACTCCAAATTTCACTAAAACAAATTTAGCTGTTTCGACTTGAAAACGTAACAGAGACAGAGAGACAGACACAGTAACTTTTAGTAACTCATCGACTTATGCGGTAAAAATATTTTTCTAAAGCAATATGAGGAAGATTGTTACTTTAGACTTACACTATAAAAAATATGATGGCTTATGTTTTTAAACTTTTGACATATTAAGTACTTTCAAACTTCAACTCGTCCGAGATGAAGTGATATTCCTCAAGTGATGCAGGTGGAGTGGCGTAAATAGGGGGGGGGGGGGGGGCGCAGAGTGTGCATATGCCCCGGGTGGCACATTCAAAAGATAAGGCACGTGGCACTGGAAGAACGTTCCAAGGGACGGCGCAGCCCTCTGACAGGGGCGGCAAAATTGGTAAACTGCCCCGGGCGGCAATTGATCTATTTACGCCACCTGTGTAGGTGGTTAATGTTTGGCGAGGGAAGCCGGACTGGGAATCGGACCTAGCCAGCCGTAGGCCTCCAATACTCCATTGGTCACTAGGCCGGGCGGGGGAATCGAAGAGATTCCCACATAACGTCCGCCATGCTCCCAGCGGCGGCGTAAGAGTTTTCCACACTTAAATAAAAAAAATTGGCTAATGTTAGCCAGTAGGATGTTCTCAGTGCATTTTCAATTATGTTCCAAAGAATTGAACATTGAATGCCCGAAGTATTTTAATATAAAATCTTATTCAATACGTATCGCTGTATTTGGAAATAACGTAGCAAATTTAACCTCATATAAACCAGTCATATCCACTCTTATCTAACTTACAGCTGATTAAGTCTGATAACTTTGGCGCTGCGCCTATTGTCTTTCAAAAAGTATTTGTTCGAAGCAAAAACCTAATATATCCGACAATTGTTGGTCGCACGAGAATTATAATGTACTTCTAATATCAAACAACTAGTCATTATGCAAGGAATTTATGTGATTTATATGAATATATAAACAGAACAACATTAAAAAAGAGGTAACTAAGATATGGTATCGATCTCGAGGCATTTCTGACGTTTTTTTTGTCTGGCGGACTTAAATATACATAGATTAGATAGATAGATTTCTTTGTGTGCCCCCCCCCCCCCCTCTCTCACCCTCTCTCTCTCTCTCTCTCCCTGTGTGTATATGTGTGTGAGTGTTCACACACATAAACACTAACTGATGATTGGTCAGTGTTATTATTTTTAAATTGAACCTTTTTCAAAAGACTTAATCCGATATTGTTATAAAGATTTATTAATTATTGTTGTTAATATAATTTTAGTAAAATATTTTTTTTAGGAAAATTTTAGGTTCAAGTGTTCAGCATATTATTGCGAAAGGTAAGTAACTATCTAAGGGTTAGTGATTGGACACCTAACCAAAATATTACTATTTCAGTTTCTCTGTACTTCAAAATGCACGTTAGGCGTTTACTAGTAACCAAAAAAACGCAAATTCCAATAAATAAAAAAATAGTTTTTTTTATTTGTTGGAATTTGCGTTTTTTTGGTCACGTCATACTTGACGTTCCCGCCAAAACTCTGCGGGCGCCATATTGATTACTTTGTTTAACAATTTGTTTTTTTAAAGGTCAAACATTCCAAAACAAAATAGTTCCGGCAGATCCAATATATTACGTCTAGGCTGTATCTGCAGTCGTTAAATCCCACCGAATCGCTTCAATCCGCTTGTGATTGCAGTATATCCTCTTTAAATATATAATACGAATTGAATCACATTAGAGCACAATGAAGGAAGCTTTCGTGAGTTCATACTTCTCCGTACATTGTGATGTTACAACCAAGGTTGGGCTAGTTAAGATTTACTAATATGAATTGCAAGAATAAATCACATTTGACCTTATAAAAACCCAATAGTCAAAATGATTAATATGACGTTTTGGCGGGAACGTATTACTTTTGTTTCATTTGTTGGAATCTGTTTTGTCGGCTACTATAATGTTTAAAGAGTTTATAAGTTGTATTTGTAAGTTTGAATGTAGGAGGTAGTCTCCAAAACTACTCGTCGAGTTAAAAAAATAATTAATAATTAGGCTTTAGATTATCCTGTGTAAATAAAAGGGATTTACGTGTTGGCCTATTTTATAACAACGTTCGAAGAAAAAATGGCCGAGCGATTCTCGCTACCGCTGAATTATAATAATACTGTTAATATCTTATATTTTCACCAATTAGCCTATCCCAAAGTAAGCTGGTGTTATAGTTCCTAGGGTAACGATAACGGATAAACATACATATATAATATATAGATTTGTAATATAGATATATATATATAATAAATACCCATGACTAGGATACAAATGCCCGTATTCATCACACAAACATCTGCCCATCCGGAACTCATACACATGGCCATCGATGCAAAAGGCAGGATCGTTACCGATACACAAAACGGATGTGAATTAAAATTAAGAAATGTATTTTTACATTAAAAACAGAAACGGCAACGGCTAATATTAAAATATTAAATTTTAAATGTAAAAGAAAACCTTTAGCTTGACATTTCATTTTTACCGCCATAGTTTCTACGATAAGTTTGACATTTTTTTTCAGACGCAGAGGTTTGTCCGCAATCATCCCATAATTATTCGAAAAAAACGGTGACATCAGGGCCGTCTTCAACCTATTGAAGGCCCTTGGCATATATGACTTTGACAGAACACTTTTTTTATAATTAGAATAGACAAAGAAAGTAGATAAACAAGGTTTCAGACTTTTGTATTGAGAGTCAATAGATGAATAGATAATATTTAATTTAAATGGGGCGATTCTAACATATTTAAAATTATCTAAGCATGCTGAAATTCGATGTCTTATTTTTAATAAGGAAGTCGATAATATAGTCCCTAATTAAGGTTCGATTTACTCTAATTAAATAAGTTTTTCAATAATAAATGTCGGCATTGGTTCAGTGATCTGGCAGGAACCAGGGGGCCCCTATCGATCGCGGGGCCCTGGGCATTTGCCCAGAGTGCCCAGTGGGAAAGAGGGGTCTGGGTGACACCCGTTTTTTGTCACATGTTGATAAAAATGTATATAAATTGTTATCTTGAGTCTTAATTCGCTGTAAATACAGCCTTATTCACTGGGTCGCTGAAACCTCCCAATTTCCTAGATGAACCATCTTTGATAAATTAGGAACACTAAGAACATAAAGCTGGTAAGCGTCACAAAAAAATAGATCGACATTTTGGCGGGAACGGAAACGTCACTTTAGTGGTAGGTTTTCTTGTTAAAATTTGCGTTGTGGTGGATATTGGCGCGTAATTAAGGTGGATTAATAACCACTCTTTGTTTCTGAACATGCACTATTGTAAGCGAGTGAAACACAGCAGCGGGAGTTGTCTTTTCCTGCTCTCTCAAGAAATCCACTGAGAGGTTTTAGTGAAACCCCACATCTTTACTGAAACCTAGAGAAAGGGGTATTTCATTGTTCATTCATTATTCTTTGATCATCTATCATTTATGATCAGCAGATCAAGATTCATCATCATCTAATTAATTAAAGGAAAAATGGTGTATAAGCGCCGCCGCACGACAGGAGTTTACTCCGTAGGAACGATTTTGAAAATGATAAAACAAAACTTCAAAATAAAAATAAAAGATTGCGCGCAAAAACGTAACACTGTTCGATCACAAAATTTTACTCTTCATATTTTTTCATACCGGCGCTTTATATGAAAATTTATTCTTAAGGTGTAAACTTCAATTATTGAACATGGCCTAAAGGACACGCATCCAGGCCACAAAATCTTATTAAAAAAAATTACATAAGTAAGTCCTTTTTTATTCCACCCAAATAAACGGATTTTGTAAAAGGGTACAAAAAAAATCCTAAACAATGGGAGATCTTAATTCTTCCGTGTGTTTATATAAATTGCATTTTTCCGCCTACGAATAACCGCAAAACATAATGTGTTTTTTTATAACAAGAAAAAATTTATATCCTATGGTTTTATGGCTTAACAGATAAGACCTTGTGGCAGTTTCAAGGTTGAAAGTTAATCTCGTGAATTATGGCAGTATTCGGCAAATAAGGCGACATATTAAACTATACCATCATCACCAAATATAAAAGTTTATTTATTGGGAATACAGGTTGTACTATATTAAACATAAGTAGCAAATTGATTCAGCATTATTCTGTCAGTCTGAGGTTATTACAAAAATCTCAATATTTGGGAACTTACGTTCAGCAATGTACGCCATACCTAAGTTACCTCTACAAATATTTTAATATTTTTATTACGGTGCTTTTAAAACTGAGTCGGAGAAAATTTGGAATTTAATTTTAGGATATTATTAGTAGTGGAAGTAAATTTCTGAAAAAAAAATTGTCTTTGGTAATAATAGACGATTTATTAAAAAACTTTTTTTTGTAACTTTTTTTTAAATTTAGGATCTGTTCGCTCTTAATCCCAATCAAGCCAATACACAAGCCAACCAAGACAGAATCCACGATAGAACGAGCTAACCCAAAAGGTACCTATTCACCCTGGCTTTGAAAATGGACGGGTTATAAGTTCTCAGAAATACAGACGAAGGGAGGGAGGTCCGCTCCTTTGCTGTGCGCATTATGAAGGATGTTGAGAAGCACTTGGTGCGGCAGGTTGGAATAGCAACCAAGAAAGGGTGGTAGCCTGCAGCACGTCTGGATGTCCGATGGAAAAAAAACTTTTGCTTTTCTAAGTTAAGGTAAATTTTATTGCTGTTATAAAGACAAGAAAATTAGTGTACATTTTCGCATTTGGTACTTTTGAGGCATATAGCATATTTTAATCTCGTATACTTTTTGTTTAAAGCAATCTAGTCAATTCTCTTTTGACAGCGTTAGGATATTTTTCATAAAATCTTCATAAACCTCTAAAATACAATGGGTAAGGTCGCGGCTATGATATAACTTTAACAATAAGTTTTGTACACAATGATTCTAAGATGGTTGATATCTGATTCCTATCTTGAAATGGTGGCCTAAGTTATAAGCATTTTTTATTCACAATAGGGAAGTACTCGGCTTTATCCCACCTGAAGTCAAGAGATGACTTTGTTTTTCTAAATTATAATATTTACATCTGTTATCATATACGGCTTGTATGTTATGTACTAATGTTATAAATTTGTAAAAACATTCAATCATATGTCTGATTGTTTAGCCACTTGTCAGTCCGCTACCGCGGGTCTACTCCTCTCAACAGTCCCAATGCTGCGCGAATTGTGCAAAAAATGGCGGACTTAGATATAAATGCCATTTTCTCGCTTAATAATGAAGCTAGGACCAAACAAAAAATACTTCCGTAAAGCTGATTAAATAGGGAATCCACCACATAATATTTGGAAATTAATCGTAATAAAAAAAACAGCAGGCCATGTGGAAATTTGAATATGGTAGCAATTGCTACCGTAGACTGATAAGTGGTTAGGAACGGTTCTCTATGCATCGTACGACACGATATGAAAACCATGTCGCTTGTAAACGAGATATCTCTTTCATCTTTTCACTTGTGTACCATACACTGACAAATACTACAGAGAATAGTAGGCTCGAGCCAAATTGCTTAGACCTTCCATTATATGCCATTATTGCTAAAACGAGATAAAATAGAAGTAGGTAGCTATTTTCATTCATATTAGAATAGAATAGGTCCTATTCAATAGGATATTCTTTTTGTATGTATGTATGTGTGGTATATGTATACCACACACAACAATAAAACTGTTTAATTCAAGAATATTTGAAAGATGTCTCTTCCTTGTTACAGTGCCTATCAAGGTAAACTAAGAAATGTATTCAGACACCCATACTTATAACATGTAATGGAATTATGCGTAAATAAATCGAGAAATAACATACTGTTAAGATGTTTCGTGAAAACTTTTGGTTTTCAACCGACTTCAAAAAAGGAAGAGGTTTCTCAATTCGACCGTATTTATGCTATTTTTATGTTTGTTCGCGGATAACTTCGTCGTTTATGAACCGATTTTATTTGATTCTTTTTTTGTTGGAAAGAAGATATTTCAAAGGTGGTCACATGATAAGGAAATCAGGGTTTGATGATGGCAGACCTTTCGAGGGGAACTTTCAAAAATCGTAGAGGCGACTAGTGCGTTTTTTTTCATTAATAATAAGTATTTTTTATTGTATTTATTAATTAATTTAAAACACCACAATTTAATAAAAGTCTGGAGTAGATCTGATGATGGAGCCGAGAGTTGTAGCTGACTTTAAAATTATAAAATAATTATTTAATCATTTCTATTTAATTAAATGAAAATACGTATAACTTTGTGCGAAGTAAATTTATTTTTTGTTTTTTAGTTTACTTTTTGAAGTCGGTTTTTATTGTTCAGAATTATTTTTTACTACTAGGATGGTTTCCGCAAACCTCATTTGCCAAAACCATCCTAATAGTTTTTGAGTTACGCTTCACTTTTTATATAAAGACTAGATGGTTGTTTTGATTGCCCTTTCTTCGGTTTGTCATATTCGGATAAAATAGAAGACATTAGTTTTATTGTTTTACAATCATTGCTCTAAACTTAAGATTTTCGAGAAATAAATGCAAATAAAAAAAGGTGGTAAGCAGTGATGTGTACTCCATTTAAGTTGATTCATATAGAAAAAAACAAATAAATGTCAAAATATTAATTAATTAAATAAGCGCCATCTCGTGATATCTTTAAGAACCACTAATCTTATTGATATTGTTTGTTTAATTTTTTGTGAACTATGTTTAGTGATATATATTTGCATAATTAACCAACTCTTGTGGTAACTTAGTAAAATTAGGTCAATCTGTCATTTTCTATAATATTTATTATAAGCCTGCGAAAAATCTCCGTTCTACATTGGAAATATTCCAGAGAGAAACATGCTTAATTTTTTTGTATGTTTCGTCTGTTTGTCTATCTATCTGTGCGCGCATCACGTAAAAACCGCTGAACAGATTTTGATGTAGTTTTGACAGTTTAATAGATTGGATTCTATTTTAAAATCTAAGCTGAATATTAAGTCATGAATTCTTCTTAATATAACAAAATATCATTTAAAATGGTCGTTGCGGGCAAAGGTTACCTTTATCTTGATTATATCCTCTTGCATATCATAAAACATAGACTGGCATTACCTCCACACTGTAAAAGCAATAACACCTAAATTTGTTAAAACTAGCTGACCCGGTAACGCGTTGCTATAGTAACGCTTATACTATGGAAAAAAGAGCGGACAGACAAACACACAAACAACAAATTTGTGTTCTTAGAGTATATACTAGCGTCCCGGCTTCGCAAGAGTGGACAAAATTCTTTAACTTTTTTCTATTATTAAATATTTTTCCGTTAGCGACATCTAGCGTCTGGTAGACGAACTCCTTGCTGTTAACGCGTTGCTATGGTAACGCGTATACAATGGAAAAAGAACGGGAAAAGGAGTGGACAAACAAACAAACCACTGTGATCTTAGATTATAGATTCCAGTGTTCCCTAAACGCAATAAAGAGTTTCTGTGAAAAACCAAACATTTGTTATTTATATTTTTCTTTAAGAGCCCCAACAAAATGACAATTTGCTTTAACATTTTAAACCACAAAATATTTTAATAATATGTTTCACGTTTACTATAATAAAAAAGTATAAAATACATCATTATATAATTTTAGGCGACCATGTCATTGTGGATGAAAACAAAAAATCCATAAACAGCCTTCATTTGGCCATCACGGTCTGTGGTTAAAACTCCATGACATAACGTGTGTCATAGACAGATCGTGGTATAATAACTTTCGCATTATCATATTATTAGCAGCCATTTTGGAACGGAATAATGCTTTTTAGATAAAATAATAAAAATCTAATTCCCTGTTTTTTTCGTTCACACTATTAAGTGAATTCTATAATTATATGCTATTAACAGAATAACTACTGTAATACATATATTTTGCTTACTTTGTCTGAAAGATGTGAGTTTAGTACGCACTTGAATAATTTTTATTAATAACCGGTTTTTTTCCTGTTTTTATTTTTGTTATTATAAAGTATCTTTTTTCTATTCTTTTCTCACTAAAAAAATCATATTAAGATATCCGTTTTCATCTTAAAAGGAAAAATACTTATACATAATCTCTTAATGTTTTCCCCTTAAAGCTGAAATTTTCAAAAACATTTTCCTAGCGGGTGCTTACGCAATAAAATAAACCTATATTCCAAATTTCAGCTTTCTAGAGTCAATTGTTTTGGCTGTACATTGGTCATCAGTTTGATAGTTAGTCAGGACAACCGTATTTTATAATTATAATTTATTATACAGACGCCATAGTAACGTTCGTTACCCACGCAGCAGTACAGAAATCATCAACCTCGGTGTACGAATTAACACGGTGCATTGTTCTGACTGATGAGTAGATAATATTATTAACATTATAATGAACTATACTGGGGGAGCGACCTTCCGATTTAATAGTCAAGGGGATAGACATTAAGCTGGACGTAAGATTTTTGTCAATATTTTATTTCTTTTTGAATTAAATATACGTAAAACTGTCAACAAATAAACTAAAATTTTGATGATAATTTTGTATTTGGTGGGATTTGAAACTACTTTTTATGGCTTACCTGGCAAATCGTTACAATCGAAAGGTAGTTGAACCTTCCTTAGCATATTACATCAGTACTCTCTACTTTCTTTGTTTTGTTAAACTTTATTATTTATCGACTAAATACAAAAAAATCTTTTCGTATTTTCTAACACTGGAGCAAAATACTCTAACCAGATTAAACTACGGGGCACGGGTAAATTATTATTTTTTGTTAATTACCATAACACTTAAAAAAGTTCAGTGTGATAATTAACATAATTTATTTCCAAGCGATATTATGTGGCTATTTATTTTATAAAGGAAATCTAAAAATATGTTATATAAAATCTAAGAATATTTAAATAAAGCCCCTTCTACCAGATAAACGCGCGTTTATTCTGTTTTTTATTCTGACGTTACGACTCCTTTACAGGACCGCGATCACCAAAGTAGTTTTATTTAAATGTGCGATAGGCGCGGAAATGTAAGTATAAAATCTAATAATATATGTATCCTGTCTCTAGTGCTAGTATCTCAGAAGTGAATTGAATTTAAATTTTACGCTGGTACCTATTTCGCATATTATGCTCGCATTTAATTTCGAGTGTTGACCCGCTTTTTATGTTAGAAATTAAATTAATGTCTGTTATAATTAGTCGGGCCAGAAATATTGTTACATAAAACCTTATCTCTTTTAAACTTTTTAATTAATTTTGAATTTGGAACGCGTTTATTATTTTATCTACTCTGATACTATAATACAAAGATTCTAAAACTGAAAACAAAATGCTTATGACAAACATTACGTACAGGCCAAAAATAATAAAAAAAAAAGTTTAATTACGATACAGGTCTTGTATGGACACCTGTATCATAATATAACTTTTTAATCATAACGATACACCTATACAACCTCCAGCTGGACCAAGGAGGTTGAACCTCTACTTTAAAAAGGTTTCAATGAACGAGTCCGCGACGACGCAACACGCATTCACAATCGATGTTTGCACCTTGGCGCCAACATTTGACATTTAAAAAATCTTTTCAATATTTAAACAAAGTTTGGTTTTGTTTGCAACATTGTTTTACGTAATATAGTATGAGAGTAGATAAAGTAGTGTATGACACTGTACATAACTTGGTCTTATAACACTCGTGTGATACTATAAAAAAACTCGCCTACGGCTCGTTTTTTTAAAACACACTCATGTTATAAAAACCCTTATTATGCAACAGTATCATAAACTACTATTATCTACTCTAATACTATAATACAAAGATTCTAAAACTGAAAACAAAATGCTTATGACAAACATTACGTACAGGCCAAAAATAATAAAAAAAAGTTTCATTACGATACAGGTCTTGTATGGACACCTGTAACATAATATAACTTTTTTATCATAACGATACACCTATACAACCTCCAGCTGGACCAAGGAGGTTGAACCTCTACTTTAAAAAGGTTTCAATGAACGAGTCCTCGACGACCGACGCAACACGCATGCGCAATTGATGTTTGCACCTTGGCGCCAACATTTGACATTTAAATAAATTTGTTGTTATATTCAGCGTTTTATTTGCAATATTGTTTTACATATTATAGTATGAGAGTAGATAAAGTAGTGTATGACACTGTACATAACTTGGTCTTATAACACTCGTGTGATACTATAAAAAAACTCGCCTACGGCTCGTTTTTTTAAAACACACTCATGTTATAAGAACCCTTATTATGCAACAGTATCATAAACTACTATTAAAAACTTCTTTCAATTTCGCGACATATTACGTATTTTTTCGTGTTCATTATCACATTACAATATGGAATGTCATGCACAAAGTGGCTAAGGAGCCTTGGGTCATATTCCAGACACTTTAAAAGCTTAGATGTTCTTATATCGTACTATCAACAGATATGATAACACTTCCTCTCTCGAAGACTAAAAAAGATCGGGGCAGCCGCATGCTATTAGAACTACAAAAGCTGGTAATGCTGTTAAAGCCAGAATTCGTCGAAAACCCCATTAGGAAGCAAAAAATCTTATCGCGAGAATTGAACATTCCCGCTAGGACTCTGTCGCGTATTATAAAACAAGACCAAGCTCGATGCTTATCGTCGATATATAGGGCATGCCCTAAATCAATCTTTACAATTAAAAAGAGATCAAAATGCCTCTTGACGCAATACACAGGTAAAAGGCACAGAAATATCCTCTTTATCGATGAAAAAGAATTCACGATTGAAGAGCACATTTAGTTCTTACACTTCCGCGCACATTACACATCAGAATAAAACACTTTTTTTACGGATTTTTGCGCATGTTTTATTTTATTTTATATTTAATCCTGACGTTTCGACTCCTTTACAGGAGCCGTGATCACAGGATGAATCCTGTTTTTTCTGTTTTTTCACGGAAAAATCCGTAAAAAAAGTGTTTTATTCTGATTGAAGAGCACTTCAATAAGCAAAATGATAAAGTGTATGCTCACAGCTCTAAAGAAGCTACTCAAGTGGTCGGAAATGTATTACGTGGTCATTATCCTGCCTGAGTGATGGTTTGGTGGGGCATGTCTTATCAAGGCGTCCCAACGCTACATTTTGTGAATAAGGAGTGAAAACTTCAGCCCAAGTTTATTAAGAGACAGTCTTGGATCGTGTTGTGAACCTCTCAGCAATGCACTTTTAAAAAATGTACCGTAGTCTTTCCAATAAGTCTCTGCTGCTGATCACAAGGCACGAACTACCCAAGCCTGGCTTGAAATCAACGTTTCGGATTTTATAAGAGCTGAAAACTGGCCCTCATCTAGTCGAGACCTCAAACCTTTAGACTACGAATTATGGTCAGTTTAAAAGGACAAGGCCTGCTCAAAACGACACGGCGACATCGAGTCTTTTAAAAAATCTCTGGAGCAAGCAGTGGTAAAATATCCCATGGAAACAGTGCGTAAATCCATAGATTCGTGGCCAGACAGATTCAAGGCCAGTGTTGGCCATTTCGAATAGATTTCTTTTTGCTGAGCCTTTTCCAAATATGTAAATATAAGTTTTAGTAATATTGCATTGCTTCATAAACAAATGCATTTTCTTTGTAACAGAACTTATGGCCAGACTAGGTATAAAAGAGAACTTTGTCAAAACAAGAATAAGGATCTTGTAACTCAATTGCTAAGAAAATCTGCAAAAATAATGAATCGATCATAATATATATATATATAAAATTTTTGTCACAGTATTTGACCGCGATGAACTCCGAAACTACTAGATCGGTTTTGATGATTTTTTTTTTCAAATTGCTGAATTTGTTCTGACTTAGGACATAGGATAGTTAAATGTATATATATCACAGCAATGTGTGGCTGGTTCAACTTGTATTTATATAAATAAGTCTTCCAACAAGGATTCGAATATATTATAAATTTAATTTTGTTAAATTATTTTTCATAAAATACACTGGGCTCAAAATTATTTCCTCTCCTTAGCTGTTTTATTCCATTACCTTCTATATCCTAAGTCTGTACAACAAATTAGTAATACATCCTAGATTCTTCCGCACACAAATAACTAATTACTTAACAAATTGCTCATTGTTGAAGTTAAGGTTAGTCTCATGAGTGAAGTTGCTAGTTAATTCTCAAGTGATAACTCGATTTGGAGGACTATACAGACAAATGACCCAAGCCAATACTTCCTATTATTTCTTTGAAAAAGAAAAAAACATAAGACATGATATTGCTTATCAAAAATTGACTCTAGCAGAAATAAATGGCGAACGAATATTGATTGGTGATATTTAATTCACCTAGATTATTGCGTTAATAATATCAAAATATATTCAGGGCCGTCTTTAACTTATTAGAGACCCTGGGCATATAAGAATGACTTTGACCTATGACTTTGACAGAAAACTTTTTATTACTAGAATAGACAATAAAGGTAGATAAACAAGGCTTCAGGTTTTTTTTATTGACAGTCAATAAATGAATTGATAATCTTGAATTTAAATGGGGCGATTATTACATATTTAAAATTATCTAAGCGTGCTGAAATTCGATGGCCTTATTTTGGGCGAGAGTAAAGTAACTTCGCGCATGCAAAAGCTGATAAGCAAGTCGATAATATATTCCCTAATTGTTTGTTACTATATTAACTGCATATAGTTGGTATACCGGGCGCTAGATGGCGCTAACGGATAAATATTTAATAAAAGAAAAAAATTAAAGAATTTTTTTCACCCGCACAAAACCGGGACGGGCCGCTAGTAAGATATAAAATACGGATTTAAAATACGACCACGCCTAAGGGCTCGGAGGTATATGGCATTTAACAAAAGGTTTAAAGAATGTTTAAATTTCCTAATAACGAAATCGATTAATCTATGTATTGATTAGTGATGAAAGATCAACGAATGATGAATCAAAAATAATATACTGAAACCAAAAAGAACTAGAAGTAATTGGTTTATACGCAATACATAGTTTTCAGGTGAGTGAATTCTAGAGAGCTTTTTGTTCATTCATTTTTTTTTTATTTTTATAATGTAGAATAAGATATAAAACTGTTGTAAATAAACCTTTAGTTGAAATGCTGTGCATATCTATTATAGTTATATGCTCTAGGTATGTAATGTGGAATGATATATATTTTAATGTACTGTGTATATAATGTTGATGTGCCAAAAAAATAAAAATAAATATAATTTAAACATTCTTTAAACCTTTTGTTAAATGCCATATACCTCCGAGCCCTTAGGCGTGGTCGTATTTTACATCCGTATTTTATATCTTACTAGCGGCCCGTCCCGGTTTTGTGCGGGTGAAAAAAATTCTTTAATTTTTTTCTTTTATTAAATATTTATCTGTTAGCACCATCTAGCGCCCGGTATACCAACTATATGCAGTTAATATAGTAACAAACACACACACACACAAAGTATCGTCATAATATAATTAGGATTAGGATAGGTTTAAAGAAGCTCGCAAAGTTGAAATGACGCGCCGCACTCTACTCTATTAGTTCAAGTAGATGTGTAACTGCAAATATTAATAACGATTTATATTTTTATATTTTTTTATATATTTTATGCATTTTCAATGCGATCTTATAAGATTGCGGGTTCGATTCCCGACTGAGAATTCACTTGTGACGCGAGTCGATTTTTTCCGGTATTTTTCTATTATAATAATTTATCTTATAAGATCGCATTGAAAATGCATAAAATATATAAAAAATTATAAAACTAAAATGGCTGTTTCATCTTAATCGATTGCTCAAACATTTGTAAAAATGTTTCTTTCGAATACGAGAGGAGGTTCCTCTCATTGATGAAACAACGTTGGCCTACAGCGTAAAATAAGAAAGGTACTAGAAAATTTCGACGAGTGTTCACAAGGCTCGGTAACTCAATTGGGAGAGCATTGGACCGGATTTCCAAAGGTTGCGGGTTCGATTCCCGCCTGAGAATTTACTTGTGACCCGAGTCGATTTTTTCTAGTATTTTTCTATTATAATAATTTATCTAACAATTCATTTGTGTGAGAGAGTAGACCGTTCTATGAACTATGCGTACAAAAACTAAATCTGTAGAGACACATCGCAGGCGACTAGTCGTTTGAAAAATCCACAAACAATCTACATATGGAGTAGCGCTGACTGATTATATGAAATGAGTTGTCCGTTCTTTCGCACTTTCAGACAATTTATGATTAGATGCACAACAAATCTGAAGAAAGAGCTTCTTTGCAAATCAATTTCTATGAAGGGCACAAAGAATTTGAAATGTAAAAAAAAATATGTTGCTTTACGAAGTTATTGAATATGCGCTGTTAAATTTAACATTTTTAGTCTCAAACCTCATAATGCTAATTGATATTATCTTACAAATAACAAGAAAGATCTCACTTACCTTTATAAGAAACTTCATGTCCGGGATCTCTTCCATAAGCCGGTCTCCCACCATAATCACCAATAGTCACCGGTCTAGATGTAATCACTTCTCCACCAGGCCTAACTATATAACTGGGCACATTATTAGGCTTCTCAAATTCATATTCAAATACGGGTCTTATATCAGGTCTGTTATTATCGGTTTCATTTGGTTTAGGTCTATTTTTATAATCATTGTGTTCATCATTATTCTGCGATCCATACCCTGAATCTTGGTTTTCATTTGGAGTATTGTAAGAAGGTGGGTCAGGCCTATTGATATCATGAGGCCGGTCTAAGTAAGGCCTATCATTACCGTATGTAGGTCTATTATTAGTGTAAGAAGGTTTATTATTAGTTGGTTTATTTCCGTATAATGGTCTATCATTCTCATAGCTTGGTTTGACACTGTCATAAGAAGGTTTATTTTGATACGCCGGTCTGTCATTATTTGGTTTATTGCCATAGGTAGGTCTTTCGTTGCCATAAGTCGGTCTGTCGGTGTCATAAGAAGGTCTTGTTCCGTAAGAAGGCCTATCATGTTGTGGTCTGTTATCACCATATGTTGGCCGATAGTCACCATTAAACGGACGATCATATTCAGGTCTCTCACTGCTTTGTATAGGCTTTTGAGAGTGTGAAGGTCTATTTAAATGATAATTGCTTTGGCTCACGCCATAAGATTGACTATCATGATTTTCCACATAGCCTGTATAAGATGGCTTATTACCATATCCTGTGTTAGCGTTATAAGATCCGTGATTGGAATTATGAGAGCTACCATAAGATCCTTGATTACCACTATAAGACGGCTTTTGAGTGACGTCATTAGGTTTTTGTGTACTTTCGCCATAACCGGAAGGTTTATTAGGAGAACCACCGTATGAGGCCTGGTGATCACCATAAGAACCCTGGCTGTTTGTATAAGAAGGTTTAATATCAGGTTTTTGAGATCCATAGCCATTAAATTGACTTCCATAACCAGTATTATCACCACCATAAGAAGAACTTGGTTTATTATACCCCTGGTCATGATCTACAATTTCTGTGATAGCTCCTTGTCCATATGAGCTCTGTGAATTACTCCCTGAACCTTGGTTATTGTGACTACCATATCCTGTACTCTCCTGGTCTCCGTAGCCATAGTTTTGACCATATCCTCCTTGTCCATAACTGGGCTTGTCATTAAGCGGTTTCTTTGGAGGTTTATAAGGTCTAGGAGGATCGTATATCTCGACATATATTGAATTATCTTGATAATTAGATTGTCCATAGTTACTTGCGTATTGAGTGTTGTAATTATAACCAGGTTTTTCGTATGGTCTAGAAGGATGATTGCTTATAGGTTTGTAATCTTGAGGACCTATAGGTCGTATTGGAGCATTTCCTTCATAAGGATCAGGTTTCATGGGATAATCCATAGGTCTGTCATATCCTGGGTCATGTTGAGGCCTAGGTTTCCGATTTGGTCTAACAAAGTAATGATATACGGGTTTCTCCAAACCATATGGATTATTTAAATTCGGTGGTCCATTTGGTCTTTGTCCATAAAGATTGGGAATTTCGTCTAAATGCGGAGGATGATAAGGATCTGGTCTCCAAAATTCTGGATGTAAAGGTCGAAGCGGCTTGTATGGTTCCTGAAAGTGTAATTCATCGTATGGGTCTGCCTTGTATGGATCTTTAAGAGGTCCGTTAGGTTTGTACGGGTCTTTAAGAGGTTTTGGAGGCATGTCTTGAGGTCTGAACGGAATTTCTTGAGGTTTATGGGAGCCATAGCTTGGTGGAGCATCGAAAATGGGCTTTTGATCATTATAATCATCTGGACGGTCTTTATCAATGTGGTTATTGTATGGAGGTCTGTATGGTGGAATGGGCTTGAGCAGATAAGGTCGTATGGATTCAAAAGGCCGTGAATCACTCAAATAATCATCTAATGGTCTTCTGTCTTCTTCATCAGGTCTAAAAACCGGTCTGTGAATAGGACCATCTCCATGATCATCGAACTGTGGCTGGAGAGGGGATGGAGGTGATTGCTCGCATTGGAAACGTCTAATATAGAGGTCATAGTCAGGATGACGAAGGAGAAGATTCTTCTCTTTTATTTCTCTTTCGCTGATGATGCTGAGGTTACATGTCGCGTTGCCCCTTGCTCCGACCCTGAAATACAGCAATTTATTATAAAAAAGATTAAATTAAATCATACCTCTAGACTTAGATAATAAATAAGCTCTACGGTAACTTGTACTAATATTATAAAGAGGAAACATTTGAATTTTTGTATGTTTGCAATGAATAAACTCAAAAATTACTAAGCCGATTTCAAAAATTCACCATTGGAAAGCTACATTCACGCTGAGTATAGGCTATATTTTAATGCCAGAAAAAATTTAAAAAAATTTGTCCACCCATGCGAAGCCGGGAAGGGCCGCTATTAATTTTATATTTTTATTTAATTTTGTTAATTATTGTGTGTTGGATGAATAAATAAATCTTATATTAATATTAATAGTAGTGGGACCAGATCATAATTTTATTTTCAAAAACGTAAGTTTTATATAAACAGGTGATACGTTATTAATTGTTATACATAAATGTTCATTTTATATTCATATTCATGCAAAAAAAATAAATTTCATTTATTTGGTAATAATATTAATTAAATCTATTTATTGATATCAGTGTTAAAAATCTAAAGTATTACTTAGCCGAATGCAAACGCAGACAAATTATCATACAAATATTATAATTTATAAAATAGCCAGCTAGTTTTACAACCACATTCGAACTCTCGCATATAATAAAAACGCTATAACATATCCTACTAATATTATAAATGTGAATGTAAGTTTGTTTGTTTTGCTTTCGCGCAAAAACTAGTAAACCGATCATCATGAAACTTCGTAATATTAATTATGTATTAATTAATTAAGTATTCTTCGTAATAGAAGTAACATAGGATAATTTTTATTGAAAAAAAAAATTTGGGCGAAGCCGTGGGTAAAAGCTAGTAACATATAAATACAAGTAAAGACACTCCGAGGTCGATCCCTGGTAGTATGTAGAAATCAATTTTTTCTATATATTTGTTCGGTCTGGGTGTTGTGATTCCATGGTTTGTTTCTGAATTCCATAAACAAGTGCTTTAGCCACTTAACTGGGGTTCCCATCAATGTATGTAACATAACATATACATATATGTATATCAATATATACATCATGATATTTATTCTTATATATTCCGTACTTTATTTAAAAACTAATAGTAAATAACATTTAATTTTAGGACTGTCGTATTTAATATTTCATAGTATTTACAAGAATTAATCATATTGATCGATATATATCGGATATTTTGATATTTATTATTAACTTCAGACATTTTCGAACCCTGCTTTTAATATACAAATGCTTCGTCTTCATTGACTGACTAAATAATCCCATAACTTCTTTACTGGGACCCATTCCTTCTTTTATATAAATTTTATGGCCTGGATGTGTGTCTTTTAAGCCATGTCTTTCTATTTAGTAATTTCTTTTCTTAATTACATGATTATAAATGATGATGAGAGCTGATCCATGAATGAAAGATGATCAATGAATGAACATTGAAATATCCTTTTCCTAGGTTTTAGTTAAGATGTGGGGTCAAAAATCAAATAGTAGTAATAAAAAAAACACCCTACACAACGTGAGTCCATAAATTTAACCCCTAAAACCCGAGAGCTTATATCATGCACGCGACAACGATACCAAAAATCCGTGAGCATTATATAGTGCTCTATAGAGCACAGTCTGATTTAATCCTTATTACGGCTTTGGTAATGCTTCTTTTTGATTGAATGATATTTTTCCTCGATGGAGCGAGAAATAACGCATTTAGCACAAAGCTGAGCTTCAAGGGGTTAATAGTGCTAGGAACGTTTTAGTAAGTCTTTTATAGAATTGGCGTTCTCGTATATTACGGACTTTTGGACCGATTTTATAAAGGAAGTTTCAGACATTGTGGAGTTAGAGTGACCAAACGTTCTAAGTTGTCGTTAGAAACGTCAGTAGCTCTCGAAGGATGTAGACGTCATGAATATACAGTGGATGATGGACAGTTGCACTTTGTTGTCTGGTGCAACGGTAGGGATTCTGTCTTTCACCTCCGACTGACCTGGGTAGGTCCCGGAAGGGATATATATGTTTGTGTTATAAATACTAGCTTTTGTACCTAAGCAATGGGTGGTTATATGTGTGTATGAATATCACATATTAATAATTATTCAAAAATTAAGTTACAATTATTTTTATAGAACTCATCAGCAAAAACCTCGAGGGTTTATATGCTATTGAGGATTCGCTATCGAATTTGAGTGAAAAAAGTAGCATATTATCAATGTATCATATATGTATATATGTATCCGCTACACAAGTTTTGCAGTGCTTACTTTAAGCTAGGGTAGTGGCGTGAAGGTTAATATAATTGTTATTGTATCGGACGTCTTTAAAGTCGGTAAACAATTAAAAAATTGATCAAAAGTCGGTCGCATGCTCTACCTGTAAACAATTTTACACATATATGTGTTTAGTTTTGGCATATTAATATAATATATTAATTAATAAGGTTATATAACACTTCTTATTTTCTTTTTGTTGCCTGATTTGTATACGTAGTTTCACATCGATATTATGGTCCATCCTACAAGCCTGCGCAACTCTAACCGAACTTCATCAAACTCTAATCGAATCTAACTAACGCCATCTAGTTAAACATCCCCACGACTTTCAAAAGTAACATAATATTTTTTCGAGTACGTACCCGTAGTCATAAGCCTGGCATTGCTTGTCTTGTTTGCAGAGTTGCTCGCATTCGCGAGTTGTTAGTTCGGACACGTTCCGGTAGATGGCATCGCCAGGCAATTGTTCGCCGATCGACAACCTTTCGAAGCAATCTGAAAGTAAAGATTTATAACTATGAAACTTTTTTAAACTTAACACAATAATACTGGAATGCTATTATTAGTTCCTTGTAATATTTTTTAATATTTTTAATATTTTGGTGCATATCGTTATTTCCTATTGTTCTTACTCATGGAAAAGTTTGTATTCTGTTTAGGGCACATGATTATATGACAAGCAAACGCATTTGTGCCTTAGTTCTCTTTGTTTTGTATGTACGAGTATACTATATGTACATTACGAAGTACAAGTTCTGTCAGCGTAGAACTAAAATGAGATGAGTAGTCTAGAATAAATATTTAATTACTTATGAAATTGCCGATTTTGAAAACGTTATGAAGCCGAATGATAAAATATTCAATAGCCACTTCGATTACTTTCCTTCAAAACAAAATACCTTTTTAGTATATTTCCTAAAATAAAAAAAATAAACATAAAAATTATCCCATTCTTTGAACGGACCTACAACCAAATCGGTTGGTTACTTTTAACATCTTGTTTATTCGATTTTTTTAGGTTGACTGTTGTTTTTCATTGAAAATCCATCTAAGCTCACTTGTCCCAATACAAAAGACATCAACGCATGACTGAGTTTTGCACGTGTGACAAGTATTTTTTATATGTATAGATTTACTACCTGACCCTGCCACGCGTTGCTGTGTTATAATTTAAAATTAAACCTAAATTCAGCAGAATAAAAAAAAACAACAAATTCGGTCAAGTAGTTTCGGAGTTCATTGCGGTCAAACACTGAGATGTAATTTTTATATATAAAGATGTTAAGTCTTTACAATTCTGACAAAGTTTAAATTATTATTGGTTAGTCAGTACCTAATGTCATCAAATTCTGGGCCTAACATAGCACTTTAACATATTCTACATATTTAACTTAACCAGTAATTACGACACATTTGCAAAATCCTAATTTTACAATAGTGAAAAACAGTTTTTAAGTACAAAATTATCATTTATATAAATCGTTTTTTACTTATTACATGTATTGTTGTTCAAGTAATAAATAAAAAAACTATTGTTCGTGCTGTTCTGAGGCGAAATAACTTACTGCTTTTTTTATATATTTCCCAAAAAAATCGGTGGAATTTTAACGTAAGTATATTTAATATACTAATTATAATAGACTCATTGTATACTTATTATATTTAGTTAAACTTCTACAGATTTTTTAAAATAGACAGCTTTTTTCGTCTCCTGTAAAGTTGGTAATAATGACTGATGCGGTGCTGTTAGCTAAGGGACGAAATGTGACTGTAACTGATTCACTTGAACTTAAAGTTGCTATTAAAGATTATTGGAAAATAAATATAAAACTTTTATTAGAATGTAGTCAATTAGTTTAAATTTAAAATTTAAAACTTTTAAGTACTTAAAGAAAGCTAGACTCACAATTAGGTCTAGGAACTCGATTTGAGTGAAAGAACACGAAGGGCTGTAAAGAAGTGAAAGGAAGACTGTTTGTCGCGAGTTCTGAAAGAAAGAATCAAAGTCCAAAGATAGAAATAAAAAAGACTCAAATCTTACAACACTGGAATAAAATAATATAATAATAATATGTGAAAGGTATTCGTTATCAATGAGTGAACGCGAAAGTGTAAGAATTGACTATCAGAAGCTTTTGCTTGTGATATGTGTATATTTTTTTTAAGAATACTTTGATGTTTTTTTTTTATTTTTAACTATGTATTTTATTTAATAATTATAGTTACGTCTCCACCATTGGATACAATTTATTTTAGCGGAACTTTATTCGGTATTTTTATACTTTTAAATTTCATTAACATTACTTACTTTGTACATTGTAACATAACGTTTTTGGTTTTAATTCTAAGTAATTTAAAGATAGAAATTAGTCTTACCTTCTATCGATGTACCCAGATGCGAGTCAATTGTCAATGTTTGCACAGCCACGAGCAAAACCGGGCACAGAGTTAGTATACACAACATTGTAACTAAATTGCAAATTAGCATGCTCGCACTTTTCCCCAAAAAGTACTATTACATCATCTTTTCTTCATTTTTATTTAAAAATAAGTGAAGGCTTAAAAAAATTGAAACACGACTTTCTAGTTTTAAAAAGTAAAGAACTGTCAAAGTGACAGCGTCTTTCCCGCGCTTTCCCACGTTTGAGAACAATGTCCTTTAGGAAATTGCAAATGGCGTCTGCACAGGTTGAATTTTGCAAATATTGTGGCGCAAAACATTGCTGGGTGTGTCTTGAAGATACGGTCCGGTGGTCGTCTCGCTTCTTTTGCTCATGTGAACCTTAAAATTAGTTAATCGAATGGAGTACTTTGTTTTGACTGATCTAACAAAGAATGGGTGACACAACACTGAGACTGGTCGCCTTTAGGTTTTCTTTAGAAATGGAATACGTTTAGCTACAATACTTACATAGGTATAGGAAAAATTGTTACTAAAACAACTAATAATAATAAAAAATATAAATAATAATAAACTAACATAACATATATCTTGTTGCTTTCTTAAATTTGTCGTTTATTCCCAGTATGTTATTGCACTGTTCAGGGATACTTACTTGAAGTAAGTACAGATACTTGTTGACTTTGTTGTAATCGACGAAATAATGATATCATAATACTATTAGTATTGTCATAAATGTCGTTACTTCTGTTAAAGCTGACGAGTTTCTTGCGCCCATTCTTCTTGTCAGTTAAAAGACGTCCTGAATGGGTGGTAGGTGAAAATGTTGGACGATTCAAAACAACTTATTTTTAAGTGTATTTGAATAAAGTTATTTTCATTTCAACATTTAATCTAAAATGACGAAATAACTCAGAGGAACTGATAGTCACGGAAATGAAATACAAATAAAAGGATATTGATAAAAATATTTCTTACATTCACACCAATTAGCATAGTCCAAAGTTAGCACTGTAAAGACTGTGTTATGGATACTAGGGTAACGAATAGACATACAGTATGATATGATACATGTGTAATATTTATAGAAATGTAAGTAAATACCCATGACTAAGGTATAAATGCTCATATCCAGCACACAAATAACTGCCCTTTTCGGGCACCAGGCAAATTGGTGCAAAAATCAGGATTGTTACCGTGCAGCAAACTATCGTCAAGATTTAAGAATTACAACAGAAAATCGTAAATACTTTCTTTGAAAAAAAATTGGTTGCCTGTAAAGTCGGTATACGGGCGAAAGTTTTACGTGACAACGACTTTGAGTGGTAAAATAATTTTAATGTGAATATTCATTCGTATAGTAGGAAGAAGGATGAAATAATAGTAACAATTTAAAACATTTATTTATACAAAGAATTATATTTAAAACATTAATTTATAGGCACGCGTCCCTTCCACTTTTTATGTCTGTCTCTCTCGCTCTTAGGCGGGCTAACCATGCCCGAGTGGAAGGGACGCGTGCCTCTCACTCGCTCTCATTGTGAGCGCATAACGTGAGCGGAGCGTAACGCAGTTTCTTGAAGTGTCACCCGGCAAACCAATTTATAAGACGTTGTCACGTCAAAAACAATGCATTAGCACAATGCAATATACTAGTACTTCGGGAGAATATTTCCACAACCGAAGGGGACCACGTAAAAAAATCTCTAAAAATAACACAAAAAAAGATCTAGATAGGAAAATAACTATAATATAGCTAACGGCATAACAAATATGGTCATATT
Organism: Calamotropha paludella; assembly: GCA_927399485.1. Taxonomy (NCBI): domain Eukaryota; kingdom Metazoa; phylum Arthropoda; class Insecta; order Lepidoptera; family Crambidae; genus Calamotropha; species Calamotropha paludella. The sequence goes on along the minus strand of OV656830.1, from coordinate 5,682,265 downwards.
TCAAAGTAGCATTGAAATAATTGGATTTTTTTACCTATCTTTAAATCACTATTAAAAAAAAATCTTATACAAGAAATACTTTGTAACGTAGTTTTTATTATTTTAAAGTAGCCACATAGAAGTATTAAGTTCCAAAAATACTCAAAATACTTTGTTTCGTTTCTTTTAATTAGTAAAAAGTTTCTCTAATAATTTTTGCATGCTTATGCGTTGCGTAGATTGATAAAATATATCGCTTTAGTAATGTATATGTCGCCGTCATCTGGTTGAATCTGGTATTTAATTGAATAACTAGCGCGTTCATTGAATGACGACATTAAATTGATGACTAGGCCGAACGTTGATTAACGTCACTCAACGTCCAACTAGTGAGCGGACGTAAAATCAGTCAGGTGATTGAAATAAGGTACTTAATAATAATTAATTAATAATTATTTTTTGATTAAATATACTTTAAAGTGATAATTCGTAATAAAACAGTGTGACAGCATGGATTTAACCTAACCTATCCTAACCAAACATTACAAAGTCGGCTATATCCCATTCAACGACTATGCTAAATGACGTTACATTAAACAACTTGACGAGTTGTCCTTTGGTCATTCAATTAAATGTCGTCATTCAATGAACGCGCTAGTCATTCAATGAAATAGCAGATTCAACCAGATGACTGCGATATATATAAAACTTAAGTAAAACGAAGTCCCAGTTGCATAGGACAATAGAAAAAAACAAGACTCTGATTATTCTGTTGTCTCTTTCTACCGCACATTTTAACATTGGCTTTTACCGTTCTTATTTACGATCGCCACAATAAATAATCGGGTATATTAAATACTTAGTATTAATTTGACCTTTTTTGCATCTTTATAAAACATAGAGTCAACGTAAATCAACTTTATAGTTATTTGTTATGAAAGGCTGGAAAGTTGACATTTTGCCGCGAGTTACCTCTATTGAAAATTGAAACTTGAGCATGCGAAGGATTGGTTCAAGCGTAAATTCTAAGCGTAGCGAGGTACAGAGGTTCCAGGCGAACTTTGCTGCCGAGCGAAACACACAATTTTCACCTCACTACAACGAGGAAACCTAAACACTTTAGGTGCAAGAAAAACAGCTTAAATAAAATGGTAAATTGCTATGTTCGTTGCTGGTAGACATTTTTGATATTAATTATTTCGGATTTAACAAAATTTCAGAACGCATCTGAAAAAAAATTAAAATTGGTGATTCAATGTGAGTTGATTAATGTAAGGATATCAGAGATCACTTTGACAGTTCTTTTCGAGTCGGTAGGAAATTTAATCATATGTTATGTTATTAAATCTCTTATGCTTAACAAATAAAAGGTTTTCTGGTAGAGATAGCTCTTAGCGATAAGACCGCCTATTTTTTAAGCTGTTTGTATATCTCTATGTGTGTAACAATTAAGTGTTTTTCATTCCTTCTTTCATTAATTCAAATAGTATAAACTAAATTTTATTTATTCTTCCTGTTTTTATGATTTAAGGAACTAAAATAATTTAATAAAACCAAAAAGAAGTATTATAGTAATAATTTAAGTAAAAATTAAATGTAATTGTAATAAAATGTAGTTGGTTTTATTTATTTTTGATAATTCCTTTAAGCCACAAATATATAAATCCCTACCAAGTGGGATTGAAAAGCATATCCGAGTTAAGATATCGTTACGAAATCCAACAACATTTCACTAACTATTACGATCACTGAATATAACATATCTTTGTAAGATAATAATTATGTACGTGTATCTGTTACCCTAATATCCATCACATAAGCTTTGCAGTGCTTACTTTGGACAAGGCTAATTGACATGAAAGTATAAAATATTATTATTTTATAACTACGCCTGGTTACTGCCATTTAAGAATAAGAATATTTATTTGCTAATACCGTGTGTTACTCGTACAATGACGGAATGTTACATCGATTTTGTGAATCAACAGTATTCGCCATATAGTTGTAGGAATGCAAATACGATACATAAAATTTAGATTTTTAATACATTTTTTTAGTTACAATGTCACGAGATTAAAAAGGAAAGCAAGTCAATAATTAAATGACATGAATACGAGTAAACCAATCAATATTTATCAATTAATCAGTGTCAAATAAAAAAATAAGTTTGCGTAAAACTAAGCAAGATAGTACTGATTTTCTGAGCAAGAGTTTTCAATGCTCTCAAGGGTTTTTTGTTAATATTAGGGGTTAAAGTATGAAATTGCCGATTTGTACTGAAAATCTATATTGTTTATTTTTTAAATTTTTAACAAATTTATTTAATCAAAATAGTTGCCATTATTATCTATACATTGCTGCCATCTAATGGGAAGGTCATTAATGCCTTTGCGATAGAATTCCGACGATCTAGACTGCACAAACTGTGTGAAAGCATTTTGTACTGCCTCCTGGGAAGAAAACTTCTTGTCACGTAGATAATTGTCCAAATCACGAAAAAAATGGTAGTCCGTTGGAGCAAGGTCTGGTGAATACGGAGGATGACGAATGGTTTCTAACTGCAGTTCCTGAAGGGTCAAAATGGTTTCTCGTGCTGTGTGAGGTCTCGCGTTGTCGTGGAGCAATAATGGTGAAGATCGATTCATGAGTCGGGGCTGTTTTACTGCTAGTTTTGTCAACATGGTTCGGAGTTCGGCACAATAGACATCTGCCGTTATTGCTTGACCAGATCGGAGAAAACTATAGTGAATAACACCATGCTGAGACCACCAAACAGTTACCATTACCTTTTTATTGGTAAGTTTTGCTTTAGGACACTGTTGTGGCATTTGACCTGGGGTCAGCCATTGCATTTTTCTTTTCCGGTTATCATAAAGAATCCACTTTTCATCACATGTTACAATTCGATCCAATATTCCTTCATTTCTGTACCGGTTCAACAAGGCAACACAAGTTTCAACACGCGTTTCTTTCTGCAGATCAGTCAAATCATGAGGCACCCATTTTTCGTATTTTTTTATTTTATTGATTTGACGCAAGTGAGTCAATATTGTGGGTAAGGTAACGTTAAACCATGCCGCTAATTCCTGGGTACTTTGACTAGGATCGGCTTCCACTATCTCTCTTAATTCATCGTTATTTACCTGTGTGGGCGGTCTTCCTCGTGGCTCGTTCTTTAAGTCGAAATTTCCATCACGAAAGCGTTTAAACCAAAATCGCACGGTGCGTTCATTAGTAGACCCCTCTCCAAACGCAGCATTGATATTGCGGGCTGTTTCTGCCGCGTTAGTTCCGCGTCGGAACTCGTATTCAAAAATAACTCGAATTTTCGCAGTATCCATCTTTCTTGTCTAAATTGAATAACAAAAACAATTGAAAGTCGATATTCAAATGTTTTACATTTTTTAAAAAAAGAACATCATAGAAACCATTTAAAAAAAGTTTCATTCGAAAACCTCAAACCATGAAGATTCTATGTCAATTCAAAGAACCTATTGCAATAAAACGGCAATTTCATACTTTAACCCCTATTATAAACAGTTTATAAACGTCGTGAGATACCGTGAGAATAGAATAGCACAACCCTTCACGCTCAATTTCACACCTAATATGAGCCCTTGTAACTAGAAATAAAACTTTTTTATTTTTTTATTTATATTTAGCTAACGCGTTGCTGTGAATCAATCATTATAATTTACAACATTATTTTAATGAAACCTATCCTATGATTATTATGTGACATTTATTTAATATGAATATTTCTAAAGTGTGTTTATATTACATTATTTTGATTGTTTTGTGTATAAATCAACTTTGCACACCCTTAGGGTATGAATACAGCGTAATTGTAAACCTATATTCTGCAAATAAATAATTTGAAATTGAATTAGAATTATGTCCTAAGTTAGACCAAATACAGTAGAAAAAAAACATTAAAATCGGTTAAGTAGTTTCGGAGTTCATCGCCGTCAAACACTGTGACAGGGAATTTGTTTATATATATATATACAGATAATATAATTGTAAACTCGATCTTCTCCATGTTTCGGAAGGCAAATTATAAGCAGTGAATCCCTGCTGCGTCTTCAATCGTTAAGAATCTGAATAAATTTGTTGCTTCCTGTGTCACAGGTTGCTGTGTTACAGGTTGTTAAAAATACATTTTTAGTGTCAGCAGTTAATTAACAGGCATGCAACATTAAATACTTAAACGAATTACCTCGTGATCTTCAACATAAGCTTATTGTAAACTCAAACAATCTTTTTTTTTGATGCTTAATGCACCCTCCGGACCGGAGGAGGGAGGTAGTGAATCCATCATGGATATAATCCCCGGCATTTAAGTTGAACATGATTTTGAAATCGTGACATGCGCAGTAGCAAGTTTAAGTACATTATTCACTACTACGCATGTCACGTGATTTCAAAATCATGTTCAACTTAAATGCCGGGAACTATACATGGGGCAGCCGAGAGGTGATGTCTGACTCGTACTGACTAAACACCACCTTGTATGTGCCATAGCCAAGGAATGCTCTATAGGCTTCATCGAAGCGACCGCCTCGGGGGAACCCGCGGCGGCGTAGGCTCAAACAATCCTCAAGTCTTGGTTTTTATACTGGAAAAAGGTAGGCGCTTGACCACTATCTCGCCTGATGGTAAGCAACGATGCGATCTAGGATGTCTAGAAACACAGACTCAGGCAATGAGTTCAACTCCTTAGCGGTACGTATCACAAATGGAAACAAAACGCTTAGTGCGACGCTTTGGTATATCAACCGATGAAAAAATGGGGATGGCGGAACAAGGTTATGTAATTTTACTGCACACTCTCCGAAATGTATACTATAAAAACAGTTTTTGGTATAAAAAAAATATTGTTGCATGTGCATAACTTACTTAAATATAATATTACACGTAAAATGTGCATGTGTGTTTAGTTAATTAATGTAAACAATCACACGTGTAGTTGATTGGTTGTATGAATGAGCGATGGCAGCGAAATATAAATTTTTAAGGTTTTTATCACCGTTATTTAAATTAAATTAAAATTGGAACATATTTTTGGATATCTAATAATAAAAGAAATAAAATTAGGAAGAAAAGTGCAGATATTGTTAAAATGTGTTAAAATCAAAATATTCGTGGAAGTTAAAAAAATGGAAATAACCAGCATTTAACTCCCACCAATCCTGATTGGGCCCGCTTTTTGGGTTAAGGTCCATTCTCCCAGTGAGTTCCTTCGTAGCGAAGGCCTAAGTTCAGTATATACTGAACTTAGGCAACCCATGTGGGTCAAATTCAACTTGCAAGATTTGATTACAAACAGTCGATCAGCTGAAACTAAATAAAGGCTTGTTAAATTTAGAAACTCAAAGTTGCCACACTGTATATTACAGTTAACTACATCAAAGGTCTACAAACTTCTCTAAAATCTGCTAATATGAATTATAACTCTAACAATGTAATTGGATGGGAAACAACATAAACTTTCGACTTACGCCAGTATTGGTTAGTCAAAAAAACAATTATTAATTTAATCTGTAATTTATTTATCTTATTAGCTATTGTAGTATATCTCAGCTCTCCGTTATATTAATATATTTTTAAACTAGGCAATGCGGTCGCTAAGCATAAAGCTACGCTAGCACCATATATTGGAGCGGAGCGTAATACCTAAACAAAGAAAAAATATATTTTATGTTTCAAAGGGAATTTTTGCGAATTTCTAAATTCACGTCTCTCCATCACAATCTGGTCCTAAACCTGTTGATTCGATTTCACACAAAAATTATTCAAATCGGTTAAGAACTCGGGAAGTTATGGCGTAACACACATTGCGCCATTGAAGCTGATCCATGGAATCTTCGCTCACTTCGTTCGCTTCACTCCAATAATGCCAATTTTTTTCCACACCCTAATGTTCTTCGGCAAACTGTTTTAAAGGAAAAGCGAATTCAGTTAGTGTCGTTCTACAATCAAAATATTATTCTTGAAAATCTTATTCTAAATAGTGATAATATACCTTAAATGCACACCAAGTAGCCTAGCCCAATATAAGCACTGTAAAGCTTGGGTTATGGATACTAATGTAAGATAGACAAACATATTTTATGCATACTTATAGGTATTAATAGAAAAAATGTAGTATAAAAAATTAATAAAGCAATTAATGTTATTTATTCAGTTATTTTCACAATAAGTCTGTTATCTCAAGTTTAAAATAATTTATTCAATTATTATTTTAATCTGGTTCGCTTCTTGAAGTTCTTGCTGATTGCTTTTCGAGGTCAAGAAGCTATGCCATCGATTATAGATCTACGGTGTAAGGTTTTGTAAGAAGAAGATCTTATGTAGATCTTGTGAGAAGAACTGTTAAGAACTGAACAAGGACTATTATTGCTGGGACACATAAACAAATTATTTCTAAAGTAAGTACCAGGACATTCAAACATTATCGGCAATAAAAAAGCCGATAAATATTTAAGAGCTGGAACGCAGGGTAAACAATAAGACCCAGAGCCTCTCAATGGCATCCGAAAGAACCAGCTTACGCTTCTCTTTAAGTACAACGTTCTAAGCGAATAGAAAAAAAACTAATTAATAAAACCAAGATTAGTACATGCTAAACGTCTGAAAAGTTGCTACTTGTTTACTTGCAAAAACGAGCTGCAGAACTCCTACAATTTAACAGGGCGAACACCAATGCGATTGTTAAAGCCTAAATGGATACTGTTCGGTAAACAGACACCAACTTCACGTGAAATCATCTGACATTGATATTTGCAGATACTGTTAACCGGATAAGGAAACATCCAAACACTTATGTTATAGTGGATCCCTAATCCATAAACGTAGAATCCACCTGGGGTGACATATTACCAGCCAGGGCGGGCGGGAACTGAGATCTCTTAAGGCTAAGTTGGCTCCTAGATTATCTAGAGACTTCTAGGGTAAAAAGGAATCTCTCACTTGGAGGGGAGTCACAATAGAGCTTCTAGTGGAAACGCAAAGCCCTAAAATTCACATTGATTAAGAAAAATAAGTTGCACAGAAACCAATTAAGTTATTATTTCTGGATTTACTGTCTCGAAAACTAAATAACATGTGATTGTTTATAAAATATCTTAAGTTCACAGTTTAATAAGTTACAACGAACCATTGCACGTAGTCCCTTAATTACACGTTATAAGGAAAACAATAACGGAAACGAAAAAAAAATTACATCGTATCGAATTTGACGTGCAGAATTACGTCAGCTTCTAGAGTAACTATAGAATTATACTAAGTTGTGGTCACCTCGTGGTTTGAATTTATTTAATTTTCATGTTCAACCGCCTTCATTTTAATAACTTCTATAGTGCTAGTTAGAGTTTTGTAACGATTTTTCTTTTACTGCCTCTTTATTAATACAAGAAAAGTTAAATTGACACCCACAGTGTGGAACAGGCACATATTGGCCCGCCGCGGTGCTTTCATTTGGTGCGCACGGCGAAAACTATACCTCTCCCTCTGGTACGGAACAATTATCTTAGGTATTTGTAAGAGTTCGACAGAGGCAAATATATATATTTCGGCTTGTGGTCAAAATTGTGGGTTTTACACCTCAAAACATCATGGCAGGCCCTTTTCGGCCCGCTTTGCACTGACGATGAAAAACGTCCGCTCAGTGCGGCAGCGGGCCTATTTCACCTGCCACCTTAAATGGCCACCCGCACCAGATGAAAGTTTATGATTTATTTGCTGTAGTTAAGATGTTAAAAAACTTAATAAGACATATTGAAAGGAAGAAATAACCGCTCTTGCCACGTTTTTAACCAGCAAGCCATGGCGTAATTGTTGACTTTCATTGAAAGTATTGTAAATGATAATGGTTAATAATTAGCATTTATTCAACTCTTAGCGACTCCACTAAACTAACAGATGTAGCGCATATCATTGTACAAAAAGTGGCGATAATATGGTCGCGAACACCCGATTAAATCACGCGGTGTCTCTACCGCTGTTTAGTTCACTGTGCTTTCTGGTTCATAGCTTCAGTTTTTTTTATTGAAACCATAGATACTAATCGTATGATTATATGGTAGCAAAATTCATTCCAATCTACTTACCACTGTGAACGGGTTGATATTTGAATGTCGAAAATTAAAATACCTAATGGTAAAATTTCAATGTTAAAAACATTGAAAATTTAAATATCAGTTGTATCGAATATCGAAAATTGTTACACCTAAGCTTAATATGTTTAAGATTTAAATATACGGGTAAAATTTCAATGTTAATAACATTGAAAATTTAAATATCAGTTGTATCGAATATCAAAAAATGTTACACTTTTGATAGCTTAGGAGCTTAATATGTCTAAGATTGAAATATCGAATGATAAAACGAGTTTTAAATGTCAATAGTCATTATTATACTTACATAAGTACTTGGAAATACAGACGCAGGGAGGGAATTCCACTCCTTTGCTGTGCGTATTATGAAAGATGTCGAGAAGCGCTTTATGCGACAAGTAGGAATAGCAACCAAGAAAGGGTAGCCCTCAGTGCGTCTGGATGTCCGATGGAAAAAAGGAAATATGCGCTATGAGTACATGCAGCTCCTGAGCACACTTTTCGAAGTACATTCTGAAGAAGACGGACAGACAGGCAACTTGGCGGTGTTGAGCTAAGGTGTGAAGCTTGCTCTTCACTAATTTGCTCTGATTATTATATTAAAACAATAAAATGTGATCATATATTGTTTTAAATGAAAGTTTAAAACAATATATGATTACATTTTATTGTTTTAAACTTTTGTGGTCACTAACATTATAGAAATATAAGTTATATACGGGATTGTTACCATGTACCTTGTTTTTGGTAAGTTTCCGATATTTCGGCACTGTTGCAAGCGCCATGATCACGGAGCAACTTATATTACTATAATGTTAGTGACCATGAAAGTTTAAAACAATATATGATTACATTTTATTGTTTTAAACTTTTGTGGTCACTAACATTATAGTAATATAAGTTACATACGGGATTGTTACCATGTACCTTGTTTTTGGTGAGTTTCCGATATTTCGGCACTGTTGCAAGCGTCATGATCACGGAGCAACTTATATTACTATAATGTTAGTGACCATGAAAGTTTAAAACAATATATGATTACATTTTATTGTTTTAAACTTTTGTGGTCACTAACATTATAGTAATATAAGTTACATACGGGATTGTTACCATGTACCTTGTTTTTGGTGAGTTTCCGATATTTCGGCACTGTTGCAAGCGCCATGATCACGGAGCAACCAGTTGCAGGTAAAAATCTCGTATATAACTTATATTACTATAATGATTACATTGACTAATAAATTTTAAATAGAAATATTTTTTTTTGGAAACACTTGATGTCTCTACAAAACAGTGTTTTCTCCTAATTTTTTTTACAACACGTTTTCTTATCACATAGACAACTAATTAATTTAGCAACAGTTACGCTAACGTCGTGAGGTCTATTAAGTCTAGATTTCAAAAATTAACGAATGCCAACTCTCACAATGTTTTGGAAATTCAAAAGACGGGTCAATGTACAACGAACAAAGATAGGAACGAAAGAAATGTGTGGATACGACGCTTCTTATAGTGCAACAAGGGTCTGACATAGGCAAGAACTTAGATTCAAATGTTAGATATCATTTAGAGTTGTAGGTTTTAGAATTGTAGGTTGAAACAAAACACTGTTTATAACATAAAATAAGCTTACTTTCACACAATTAGCCCAAAATTAGCACTATGAGGCTTTTGTTATGGATACCAGTTTAACGGGCAGACATACATAACTATGACTTGTGTACAAATGCTTGTATTCATGCCCTTCCGATACTGGAACCCAGGACCGTCGGTGCAAAAGGCAGTTTCGTTACCGTTTGACCAAACAGTCGTCAAACATAACTAAAGTGTTTATACTTAATGATATTAGATATATTAAAAAATTAAGATCTATAGTCAGGTACAAACGTTGGGCAATTTTTATTTGAGGTAGTGTAGTTAATTCTAATATATCCTTTATCTCATCACAAAAAGTCAGTAATGCCTATCCCGTTTAAAATGATTCGTCCTATACTTATATATTATCCCGTGTGGTGTCCAACAAAATAGATTAGGACAAACCTTTTATATTTAAGTGTGTCGTAAAAGCGATTAATGATACTGGAAGTAAAGAAACTTCCAATAAATTACGGTCGTACACTGTGATAACTTCCAGTCAGCTCGTTAAGCGTGGAAGCGAAAACCACTCATATTGTAAGGAGACTTATCTCCAACAGTGGACGAATAAAAAGTCAAAATCGTTTATTGCGAATATAAGTGATACAATTTTTATAATAATGTTAAAAGTTCTTCTATATTCTACAAAAAAAAATATTGGCAAAACTTGATAGTCTAAAGTAACCCGTCGAAATTTGTATTTTTTATGTTGATGTGGGGGCATCCCTCTCTTGTGGAGGCCCCAGGGCAGCAGACCCGCCTGACCTCCCCCAATTGGCGTAGATTTAATCTTTTAAAGAATTTGTACTATAAATCTCTATAAATGCCTTTGTGAAGACATATCCACACAAAGATTTCGTCGAAAAAAGAACAAAGAACTTAACAATGAATGAGCTAATTACTGTACGCCTTATCACGATCTCGAACGAACAGGCCGCGAAATTTATTATTAATTTAATAATGTCTGTGCGAATTTGCTGTAGCGATGGGAATAAGAGGATTCGCTTTATCGATACGAAAAAATTCGCACAAAAGAATGATCGGACCATTTTATCACCTGTCAAAAACTTGATATGACCCAATAATAAAACTGTACGATGTAAGGCTGATGACCAATGACGAGTTTTTTTAGAATCTGGGTGTTTCTCTACTATTTGGAAACTGGCCCATAAAAGAGTGTCCTAAGCAAAATTTGTTAAATGTTGAGAAACTATTGTAATACAATGAAGGGTAATAGCAAATGAAATAAGTATTTTCAAAAAGCCCATACAATATATTTTTTGTTTTTGAGTTATCGGCCTTTTTTCCCCCTCAAACCGTGACAGAGGACTGTTATAATAAACTAGAGGAAATTTTATATGGAGCAAAAATTCTTTTTTTCTTTCCTTTTTTTAGGATAATTTTTAAGTCGTTGATATCTCAAACATTCAGTTATACGTTTCTGTACTAATATTTATCCTCTTATTTTGGGTGGCTTCTTTTTCGGTGTCATTATCCTACGAAATTCTACCTATGAAAAAGACGATATTGTTAATGTTGTTGTTAATTGATGCGAAGCCTGGCAAGTTACTAGTTACAAAACAGGTCCTTGTGACACATAACGGTAATTTGTGTTAGGAAATGACAGGGGCTGTGGCCAGGGTACTGTTATTATTACCTTTAAAGCTAAATACCATAAAATTATATTAAATGTATCATGGTTAAGAAACATACTCGGCTACATACTCGTCAACTAATTTATCTTTTATAATAATTATAATTAAACCTCTTTAAATATTACATAAAAGACTTACCAGTGGACTGGTTCAACTAGCGGCCAAGACACGTGATTTTATCACAAAAGCACCGTTGACACTTAACAAATAGCTTAGCGCTACTATGCAACAAACTTTAGACCGATTGCGTTCCATTTCACGATCTAAATGCCCGCGCCGACACAAAATGTGATTGTTTTTAAATTTTGAGGAAAACATTCGTACATAAATATTTCAAGTAATTAATGATTTTAAAATTACCATTGTATTAATAAAGATTCTTACTGTATTTAAGTATAATTTGTACGTGTTTTGCTTAGTTAGCAACGACAAAAAAAATATTTGTGATAAGATTTCTATTTCTGGAAATGGGATACTACAGGGGATTGTGTTTTGAGGTGTTTAAAGTTCATTTAATAAGAGATTAGAATTTAAACTACTAGCGTGCTAAGAATATAATATACATTGTTGTGATAAATTACAAAAAAAAATGAGAAATATCAAGAACTTATTTATAAAAGCCTGGGACAACGATTTTCCAATTAGTGGAGAAACACCCATCTATTATATCGACAACTGATCACAAACTAATTTTCCTAATAGATATTGAACTCTATTATAAACAACCCGTATTAAAAGTTATAAATAGATTGAACACGTTTCATATTCCTATGGATTGATGATTTTATATAAGTTATATAAAAACTGTTAACTAATATTTAAATTCGATAACCTTTGTTTTTATATAAATAAAGTTATCGTAAACTCTGAATCCTAAATATCATTCCTTCAATTTTCAAAACATTCAAATCATAATCAAAGGTTCTATCTTACTTTCTTTTGCAACACGGTTTTGATAAAATAATAATGTTTGCGGTATTTAAAAGCAAAATATCGAAGGGTACACGTCAGCGTATGGATTCGTTCATCTTGTGAACGACTTGTGAATACCAACGAAACCTCTGTTTGATTTCTAATATGACGGCCTTCAATTTTTCCATAGTTCTAGTGTTCAAAGGCGGAAATTTTTCGATTGTAGCAGCTGTTCAAAGTACGTGCGTGCATTGTTTGGCTGTTACGTAGACCAGACCGTGAATCTTCATGTAATTTTTATCAGAGAAATTTAGTTCACTCAGAGTAGCACAAAGCCACATATCATATAAAACAGGCGAATAATACATAGGCTTATTTAAATATTTTTTTGACAATTTACACTAATTGCTTAGTACCAAATTAAGCAAACAGCTTTAAAAATAAAAACACCTATTTAATATTCATTGTATCTTGAAAATCATATAAGTATATAATAAGAACATTTTATCGATAATTTCATTCACATCCCTACCAATGCCCCAAGAAATAATGCTGACCCGTAAACTTTGACCGAGGATCAGATAACTAGTTTTATAATTGATAAGACATTCAGGATGATAATTACATTTACATGTACGGAGGAAGCACAGCTAATGACAAACACATCCGTTACATCTGTATGGAGGCTTCATTTCTTCCAGTTCCTTTGTTATGGATTTTTTGCACATAAAAATTCATGACTTCGTATTTTGCACTTACATTTGTGCAGGTCAAACAAATTTTAAGGATGCTATACTTTGTCCAATGTAGGATGATACTTTTGACAGTTGACACCTACATTAACCTAAAGTTGCTATTGCAATGTCAAGCCAAACATAAGGAAACAAACGCAACCTTAGTACGCAGCAATAAGGAAGTGACACCTGTCAAAAGTATCATCCTACATTGGACAAAGTATAAAACCTGACGTTATCCTGTGAACCAAGGCTCCTGAAAAGTAGATGCAACGTCAGTGTTTAAATAAATCATTATGGGATAAAAAATTCGCCTGTAAATTACAACTACGCCTCCAAGCACTCAGGTGGAGGAGCCCTCAGGAGACGTCGTTGTTTTTTACAAGCGTATTTTAGGTATATGTTATAGAAATAAATCATTATGAATAAACTTCTAAAAAAAATAAAAAATGATAGAATCTGAAGCCCTACCATCACGTCTTATATCGATTCAAGTTTAGCTGTTAAAAAGAGACGCCACTATAGACCGCGTATAGCGGTGTCTCACTTTGACAATCGAACTTGAATCGCGCTAAAAGATGATGGTAGGCCCTCTGGCAACACATGGCGAAGTCCATATCCATAAATCCATGCTACATATTTTAGTTTGTTTGGTAAAAATAAGTATCTCTCATTAGAGCTGAACTTTTTAGCAATCCATATGGATTCACGGTACGGATACTGGATCCAACGTTTGGCTCGTGAAATCAATAAAAAATAATAATAAATAAAATATTCATTTCGTTAACAAGTGTTACAAGCAGCAAATCCCAAGATTTTAAACAAAAAATAAATTATAAATATTTTTTTAAGAATGTTAACAATTCCTTAAGCACATTATTTATATTACCATTAACCCCTGTAAGCTACGAGTAGGTTCACGCAGTACATTGGCGAGGATGGAACTCGGTTCGCTTGTGTTAAAGCTTTCACTTTCACTCGAGAGCGAACCCATTCAAAATATAAAAACTGGTCAAGTGCGAGTCGGACTCCCGTACGATGGGTTCCGTACAAACTTAAAAAAATCACGTTTGTTGTTTTTTTTTTTTTCTTTTATTTATCATTATAAATGCTTAAACAATGAAACTTATTGACTATAACTAACACAAAGGAAACCACTAGGGTTTGTATATGTGTCAGGATTTTACATCGAGATTCCCAACATTTTACAATCGCATTATTTACAACAATCAGGAGTCCTTGTGTGATAATAATTTTCTACAAACTATATCTATAATATAATATAATATCTATAATATATATATAATATCTATAATATATATGTAGAAGCAGAAGCATCCCTATATATTACATTCCAATATCCAAAAAGTATTGTTTTAATTTATTCTTTATATTGTCAGGTGTTATACTTTTTATCAAATCGGGAGGTAGATCATTAATTAATCTTGGGACAATGTAACTGGCTGTTCTCTCGCCGTAGGCGTTTGCGGCTCGCTCGACTATAAGCCTATTGTTAGCAATGGCGCGCGTGTATACGGAGTGTTCCTTTTGCCTTACGATGTTACTATTAAAGAAATATTTATTTAGAATAGTGAATTTTATACAAGAATGAATTGGCAATACTCCACAATGTCTGAAAAGGCCTATTTCGTTGTTTTGGTATTTGGCCTTAATTTTTGGTGTAACTATATTCTTTAAAATTTTTAATTGTAATTTATATATTTATTGTATATAACTATTATATGTTCGTCCGTAGCAACAAAGTCCATATTGGATGTAAGACTCTGCCAAGGAGTTGTACAGCATGAGCTTTACTTTAAAAGGTATGCGTCTATTAAGTATTACAATATTTGCCAGAAATTGACGCAATTTATTACCACGTTTTTCTTATCTCACTTTTCTTATTTGTTTGTCTGTCCGGGCAAAATCTTGCAACTGAAATTTGAGGCACTTCCCGGCCACCTAGCGAGCTGAAATTTTTGGAGCAAGTCAGAACCCGATGACAATGCATCCTAAAACAACTTTTAACTTTCTAGGTACACTTTCAGGTCAACTTTCGGCAACTTTCACTTTTGTATGGGGCTTATCCGATTGTTGCGTAACACATGGTTACTTCGTTGAGTTAATAATTAAAAAGAATAAAATAATAATACTAGATTTAAAAATCTAAAAATCCCACGTTTTTCAGTGACCAAAAAAGAATAAAATAACCCGGCGGGGCCAAGCGAGGGGCCACTCAAAACGTGGGGGCGCATGTTACTTATGGAGATGTAATGAGATGTATGATATGCATAGATGTTGAGAGTATTTGTAAAGATGCGCCCCCACGTTTTGAGTGGCCCCTCGCTTGGCCCCGCCAGGTTATTTTATTCTTTTTTGGTCACTGAAAAACGTGGGATTTTTAGATTTTTAAATCTAGTATTATTTGCAGACATGTTCAATGTGTAAATTCCAGTGAAATCTACTTTCTATGTTTAAGCCTAGGTATAATTGAGACTCGACATTTTTCATTAGTG
Organism: Calamotropha paludella; assembly: GCA_927399485.1. Taxonomy (NCBI): domain Eukaryota; kingdom Metazoa; phylum Arthropoda; class Insecta; order Lepidoptera; family Crambidae; genus Calamotropha; species Calamotropha paludella. The sequence goes on along the minus strand of OV656830.1, from coordinate 5,666,717 downwards.
TGCATCCGTATGTATTAGAATGTTTATTATGTAGGCATATGTGATTGTGAGCTATTATTTCAATAGACCGATCAAACTGGATGTAAGGTGATTTAATGTGTAGTAGATTTGTTTTTTCTGGGTTCAGTACTAATCCTGCGTCACACCATTTTGCAAGTGAGTCGAAGTCACGTTGTAGTAAATCACGAGCCTTATAAGGGTCCTTATCGACAGCCACAAGGCAAGTGTCGTCTGCGAATTGGTAGCAAGTTGTATATTTAACACATCTGCTCATATCATTTACATATGATAAAACTAGCGACCCGCCCCAGCTTCGCTGCTCTACTATATCCTCTACTATACTATGCATGTATTATACATATAAACCTTCCTCTCGAATTACTCTATCTATTAAAAAAAACCGCATCAAAATCCGTTGCGTAGTTTTAAAGATTTAAGCATACATAGGGATATAGGGACAGAGAAAGCGACTTTGTTTTATACTATGTAGTGAAGTGCAATGGTCCCAGCACTGACCCCTGGGCTGTGCCTTCCGTGGACGTGATCGGGCTACTACAGTCGTCTACAACTTAGACAACATAAGATCGACGTTGCAGATAGTCGTTGCACCATTTCAACAAAGGGCCCCGTATCCCGCATTGATCAAGCTTAAATATAAGGTGCTTGTGATTAAGGGTGTCAAAAGCCCGCGAGAAGTCTATAAATAGAACCAGTACGTGTTTTTTATTATCAAGTTGTTTGTTCACATAGTCTGTAAATTTTCTTAGGAGATCAACCGTACTTTTTCCTTTTTGGAATCCAAATTGGTTTGGGTAAAGGACGTCACGTGCTCTGTAAAAACTGTGGATTTGCTCACTTATGAATTTTTCAATAATTTTGTCAATTGATGAGAGCATCGTTATAGGTCGGTAATTTGATATATCATTATGCTTACCTTTTTTGTAAACAGGTCTTATGCAGCCCTTTTTTAGTTCGTCGGGATACCTGCCCTTTTCAACTCTACGAATAATCAAGTTTGCTATCGCTGTTGCTACACTTCTCCCAATAAGCTTAACATCGGATAAACTGATTTTATCTAAACCTGGGGCTTTCTTAGAATTTAACTGATTTAATATTTTATGAATTGAACAGAGAGAAGCTTTTTTAAACAAAATACTAGAATCAGTGGGTTTACAATTTTCACTGGAATCACACAATTTCTGATTAAGTACATTTTGGTATAACGTCCTGAATAATCTTATGAAATCTATTTGCAAACCTCTCAGCAATGCACTTACTTGATAGACCCTGAGACTCAAAAGCTTTCATGATAGCGGTATCAATGGACACTGTTACACGACCAAGCATTTTATTAACAATTCCGTATTTTTTTTTGTATCTCTATAATTTTCTTGTATTTCGTTTATAAAATAATTATTTCTTTTATATTCAATGACCTTATGTAACTTGTTTCGAACCTTGTTATATTCTAGTTTTAAAATCGCGTTATTAGGGTCGTTTATCCATGATCTGTACAATAGATTTCGTTTTTCACCGTCGTATAACATTTGCATCGATCCAAGGCAATTTGGTACCTAAATTGGATTTTTTTTGTTTTTCTAACTTGGTACTAGACGCTAACGTCCTTGCTTTTCTGAAAGAATTATAAATAAAATTTAAAATATTGTCAGGGCTACTCATTTTATTTGTCAGTGACCAATTTACCTTTTGGAGTTCGTCATGTAGAATATCACGGTCAATAACGACTTTGGGAACACCCCGTATGTGCGAGTTGCATTTTTTATACAACTCGCACATAAAAAATGGGAGCCCCCCTTACATATTTATTAAAGTTTTATTTTATTTTATTATTTGTTATTAAAGTAAAAATACAACTGAGTATTTTGTGAATATTTCATGTGCCTACCTGTTGCTATTATTGATATCGAGCAAAAAGGGGCAAAAAAACGCGTTTGTTGTATGGAAGCCCCCCTTAAATATTTATTTTATTTTGTTTTTAGTATTTGTTGTTATAGCGGCAACAGAAATACATAATTTGTGAAAATTTCAACTGTCTAGCTATCGTAGTTCTTGAGATACAGCCTGGTGACAGATAGACGGATGGACCGACAGCGAAGTCTTAGTAATAGGGCGGGACCCTAAAAATTTTACTTTTTACCCCTTGGGTACGGAACCCTAAAAATAAATTCAGACTAATACAGTTGTCTCAGTGAAATGAACCATCAGCATAGCCGTCCGGATAGCGCAGTCACCTTCAATTCCCGTCTAAGGCAGTCGTTTTTGGCTACTTATTTTCTACCTATAGTTAATTATTTCTAAGAGAAAAAATTGAGACAGAATGCATTAATTTAATATGTAAATCATATAAGTACGGTGTTTCACCACAAGGTAATACGGAAGACAGGTCAATGCACTGCGTTCATTGTTTGAACCGCAGTAATTAAGAATTTCAGTGTGGTGTTGCCATTAAACGCGGAATAATAAAGATTATGGCATTTAATCATTGCTTTTATTTCGTATAGCTTAGAGCGAGGCCAAACGATGCGTTAACTGTGCGGTGCCTGAGCGGTGCCGCTGCGTCATCCTACATACAAATCACTATACCCTGTCAAACGACGAGTTAGGTCGCCGTGCGGCGTCGCACCGCAAGCGCGCCGAACTTGCGATCTGAGGGAGGAAGCGGGAAGGGGTAATGCGCTGCGGTGACAAACGCGCCTCCACCGTAGTATTGTTTGTGTCTCGAACGTGAAAATTCGCTCCATTGTCGTTAACAGACTAAAGTGACCCTACACACACGGAGTTTCGCAGTATCCCAATAAAAACTACAGTTATAAAAACTGTGAGATGATAAGAATATAAAAAAAAAATGCATATCAGCTCCGACGCATGACTGGAGTTTGCTCCTTAAAAACGATTATCTTAAAATATATATAATAGGCAAAGGAAGTAAGTGAATTCATATATTTATTAATATTAATTTGATAAAATATATTACTTAAACTATAGTATCATTATTTATATACACTCATTTGCAAAAAAAACGGGCGGTTTTGATTTTCATTCATCTTTAAAAAGATACAATACAAAAAGGATTTCAATCGTTTGTACACGTTACTGGCCAGTTTTAAAAATGCCGTGGTATTTAAAAAAGTACGTTCTAAATTCAAATTTTCATTTGATGCTCATTTTTACAGAAAACCCCTTTTTATCCTATATTTTTGGCGCGTAGTTCCAGAAGTTAACATCGACTTTCATAACTTTTATTCAATTTTCATCGATTAATTTCATATCCTTGACTGTCAAAGCTTTATTTATTGCTGTTTGGCTGTATCAAAAATGGTAGATAAAGTGGTAAAAGCTACCAAAATTATCGCGCTGCTTGAAGAGGGTTGCAGCCAATGCTTCGTGGCTAGGAGGCTAAATGTTAGTCGCTCGACGGTCCAAAGGACCTGGCAGCGATATCAGGAGACTGGTTCCGTCGAGAGAAGGCCTGGTTCTGGAAGAAAACCATGTACCCAACCACGGGATGATCGTTTTCTTGTGAGTCGCGCATTGAGAAATCGCAAATTTTCGTATGTGGATCTTAAAAACAACCTCCAAGAAGTAAGAAATGTGCATATTAGTCTATGGACGGTCAGGAGGAGGCTTCTCGCTGCCAATATACGCAGTCACCGCCCTGCCCGCGGCCTCAAATTACTCCGTGAGCACCGAGTTCACAGGCTTAGGTTCGCTATAAATTGTGAATCATGGACTCAAGAAGATTGGAATAGGGTTTTGTTCTCTGATGAAGCCAGGATATCTCTGTTCGGTGAAGATCGACGTCGGCGAGTGCTAAGAAGACAAGGAGAACGCTTTGCAGAGGCATGTTTCGAAGAAATCACACCTTATGGGGGGGGCTCTGTTATGTTTTGGGCAGGAATAAATTCAATGGATCGTACAGAGTTAGTCTTTATTGAAAACGGCTCACTGACTGGGCATCGATACATAACGGAAATTCTAATTCCTCATGCACAACCCGCATTGGTCGCTCTAGGTGAAGACTCGATTTTTATGGACGACAATGCTCGCGCCCACCGATCTCGCGATGTTAAAGCGTATGTTCAAGAGGTCGGCATTCGTCGTTTGGATTGGCCAGCTCGAAGTCCCGACCTCAATCCCATAGAGCATGTCTGGGACGTTCTGAAACGACGTGTGAGATCAGTACAACCGGCTCCGCAGATCATCAGAGAGCTGAAGAATGTGATTACTGCGGAGTGGGAACGTATTCCTCAAGCAAGTATCCGGGATATACTCGCTAGCATGCCCAAACAAATTCCAGCTGTGATTTTAGCTAGAGGGGGTCACACTCGATATTAAACATTTATCTGCTTTTACCTTATTAAAGAAAAACAAACAAAAAAACTTTTTTATTTTTACTTCATGAGCATATGCACTACTAGCGAACATACACTACTAGTGAGGTTTAGCATTATTTCCCATAAATTGTATCAAAATTTTATGAAATACTGATGAAAACGATTATTTGCTTATTAATTTACCAAATTGTGAGGATAAAACTACCTATAATTATCAAACAAAGCAATATTAACATTTGAAATGGTTCATTGCTTAGGTGCCCGTTTTTTTTGCAAATGAGTTTATATATTTTTATTATTTATGATATTATATATTTTACATGTATACTGAATGCTATAGTGAGAAAGAAAGAGAGAGAGAGTAAATGTGCACTTGGGACTGAGGAGCGGGGAGCGCTATAAAATGTGTGAGTATATTACGCAGAGGAAATGTGACCCTACACTTTTTGTTTGATTTAATTACCCGTCCATTTTTTATACCGTGCGCTATATATAAAACGATTCTTAAGGAGTTATACTCCAAAAATCCCAAATAATCCTATTTTCCAGCGGAAATTTTGTATTAAAATAAAATATTAAAAATAAATATTTATAAGAATATTATTTTATTAGAAGTAAAAGTTGATGCAGCCGTAATCAACTGATGCGCTTACCAGTCATTTTTATTTAAATATACAAAAATCATTATTTTTATCAACTCTTCAGGAATAAACTATAAATAAGTAGTTATACTTTTTCATTTTTAACGCCATGTTATGTGATAAAATTTAATAAAAAAAATACTAGAAAAAATTACCTCGGCTCAAGTCATTCTTAGGCGTGACCCGAACTCACAACCTATTCATATCCGGCCATAGCTCTTCCGATTGAGCTACCGAGCCTTAACCGATTCGTTGCGGATGACACGTCTGCCTTGCCATCACTTTCTTTTGCGTGTGGCATTAGCCACTGTGGCCGTGTCATTTGTAAATCGATGATAACTACTTCAAATTAAGTTTTAGAGAAATCTACCCAGAATAAAACTTCACGTAATCTTGAATCTTGTTTTTTCACGTAAATTGAAGCTCGTAGCCTTCGTTCTGGTAATTCTATGTCGCAACGACTCGGTTAATGACAAACCGAATCGAAAATTTCGACGGGTACTCGCAAAGCTCGGTGTCCAAATATCGGACTTTCAAAAGGTGCGGGTTTGAGTTCCGTCTGAGCTAACTTGTGAACTGAAATGATTTTAATCATGTAAATATATTTTTTTCATTTATTTTGCATTGTTACTGGATCCAAGAGTTAGCCATACCAGAGGTCGTACGATAACCACCTATGGCGATAAAACCCAACGTAGAGAGATGCCACTATAGACCACGTATAGTGTTATCTAACTTCTACAATTAACTTGAAATCATGGAATACAATTTAAATTTGTAAATATTTTTTGTTACTTTAGGAAAATCAAATTGTTATAATGTTGAATATAAAAAAAAACTTTAATTTTTAATAGCAAAGATATTGTTTTAAGTGCCTGAAGTAAAACAATAATTTTCACACAAGAATTAACCATGCAGGAAATGAAATCCACTAAACTTATTTAATAAGGGTAACCAAAAATGTAGCGGTATTATTACTAATTCAAAAATTGCCAGTTACAAGGGATTATTTTTCCGGTTTCCGAATTCTTCACATTATTATAATTTTCCGGGTCCTTCTGTTAATTTTTTTTTTCTTCTGCTTATTTAATTTCCTTATTTACAATATTAAAACAAAATACATTTTCATATTAACTTTTTAATAACATAAAATAATGCATTACATATCTTAATTAATAAATGTTAAAAATTAATAAAAAAAGATCAGGTTCACACATTTATCTTTTTCAACCCTACTTTAATTACACTTAGAAACATTTTTGCACTATCATTAACGTTTTGCATTAAACTATTACTTATTCTTTTTATCGTTTTTCTCCCTCTTTCTCTTGTTGATCGGGTTTCTTGGGTCGTAAATGTCAAACCAATCATCACTCTTTGTCGACGCGTCTTTAGCTAATACAGCGCCTCTATCTTCAAAACGGAGTGTATGCCCCAACCTGAATAAAACAAAAAAATTATTATATTAAATAAACAAATGTTAACGACCATACACCTACCGTAGACCAAAAATGGGCAGCATTTTTGAATATTGAACTTTTGTAGTAGTCGTGTTCGTTACATTTTTTGTGCGCATGTGCGGGATTTTGCACATGCGCATTAATAAAATCAGTTGAACGCATGCGTCCTCATGACATTGCCTCCCATTTTAAATTTAATAATGACAGTTTTAAAAAAAAATAATAAATTTAGTCATGAGAACGCATGAAAAAGTGTCATTATGAAATTTAATAATGGCAGGTAATGTTATGAAAACGCATGCGTTCAACTGATTTTATTCAATGCGCATGTGCATTATTCCGCACATGCGCAAAAAAAAATGTAGCGAACACGACTAAAGTGTTGAGATGCATGCGGCGCATGAGTATAAAGCTGGAATACAAAAATTCGTGACACAAAACTACATTTCATTCGGTTACGTTGATATCAATTGGATATTAGACTGCATCATAGAAATACATCATTTCAAACATATTGTTGATATTTTTGTATACAAAACTTATAAATATATAAATAAGATCTCACCATTCGTCATTATTAATGTCTTCGTCGTTCTCTGTCTCTTTCTCGCCTTCTGTCTGAACCTTTTCTTTAATAGAATGTAATTTATTCTTGAAATTGGCAAGCAACTCCAATGTGAAATTCTCCCTGAAACAAACGGATAAAGTTAATTTTTGTGTAAAAATTATTGTTCAAATAAAACTAATTTTAACTGATTCACGACACGTTTTATTTTGTTTTTTTTACTTTTAATCCTGACGTTTCGACTCCTTTATAGAAGGTTTACTTACTTTACACAGGATGTGATCCATACGTAAAAATACGATCTCAGCTTCTGTAGTCGAAACGTCAAAATTAAATAAAAAAAAAATTGATCGGTATTAGATAATTTATTTAGACTAGCTATCATCCGACATGCTTTTAAATTGCTTTTTTTATCTTTTTTGCTAACTATTGATATGAACCTGCCCTGGCATACAACAAAAATGATTTCGGAGAAGTATTAAGTATTTTATCTACGTTAAGGTTCTTTTCCACAGGGACTGTCTGTACATCAGTAGTGAGGCTATTAGGAAGACTGCTTGCGAGATTTAGCTTAATAATATTATTGAATTCTTATTTTTATGTATTGTCCGCAACTTAGTTCGTGTGCAGTTCAGTCATTAAATATTACTAGCGGCCCGTCCCGGCTTCGCACGCGTGGACAAAATTCTTTAAATTTTTATATTATTAAATATTTTTCCGTTAGCGCCATCTAGCGTCCGGTAGACGAACTACTTGCGGTTAACGCGTTGCTATGGTAACGTTATTGATACAATGGAAAAAGAGCGGGAAAAAGAGCGGACAGACAAACAACAAATTTGTGATCTTAGATTATAGATTAATAATGCAATAAAAATATGATTTATATTCTTAATCCCTCGTGGTAAGCTAAACGCTTGTGTTATGAGTGAGTCCACGTTTGTAGTACATCGGCGAGGATCTTTGTCTGCTTGATTTAATGCTAAATCTCAACCGATTTCCTACGGCCGCCTTAAATTAATTTTACAGCTATGTAATAATATAATATTTCTTCTATTCACTTCAATAAGCTTGGCTTAAAGTAAGCACCGGCACTGTAAGGCTTGTATTATGGAATGGATATTATATATATGTCACTGTAAATTCGTAAAAACCGTTTTCGGTAGATACAATATGCAATATATGCTAAACCTAACTTAACCATAAGGTTAGATTAGGTTAGGTTAGATATTTTATAATCTATCGAAAAATAATGCGTTAAACTGTAAGCAGTATGTTACAGTTCACAATCTTTCGATAGTTTACAATCTCGCGAGATAGATTATAATGTAACGGTGTATACAATTTTACGGTGACATATACATGATACAAAGATATTTAATATTTACAGAAATATATCCCAACCCCCATGACTCTGACACCAATGCTCGATTTCAATACAAATACGTCTGCCCCTTCCGGGACTCGAACCCAGGACCGACTTTATGATATAAATTATTTATTTACATACGGCATGACCTGCCGCGTTGCGTGCTCTTCCGCCTGTTTTCCCGGCACAGCTTTAACCGTTTTTCCTTATATGGGAGATGTTAATATCTGTGTAATCTACCGCTATTGCCTATTGCATCATAATAGCGTATACTTCAAATAATTCATTTTTATAGCATTCATTTTTATAGCAATACTTCTACTTGTAACTTTTCACATATTTCAATTGCCTGTACATCTGTAGTATATTATAACACGATTCAGTTATTAATTGAAAAATATCATATACTATCACTACATAGTATAAAACAAAGTCGCTTTCTTTGTCCCTCTATCCCTATGTATGCTTAAATCTCTAAAACTACGTAACGGATTTTGATGCGGTTTTTTTAAATAGATAGTGTAATTCAAGAGGATGGTTTATATGTATAATACATGCATAATATAGTAGAGCATTGCATCCGTGCGAAGCCGGGGCGGGTCGCTAGTACTCTAAAAAATATCTCTATTATAATGGGATAAGGTATATGTTAAGTACACAAAAGATAATATTTTATATAACCTATCCTTTATAAATATTATACTTTTAATCTATAATCTAAGATCACCAATTTGTTGTTTGTCTGTTCGCTCTTTTTCTATTTATTTATTTATTTGATTTGGTGCACGTACAGGTTACAGTCATTGCATTATCAAGGTGTCGTAATAAAATAATAAGACTAAACTGTCACCCAATTACACATACACCCAACATGAGTTAACTAAGGTATTAAAAGTGACACAAAACTAGAATGAAACAAAAACACACAATTCAACTGAAAGTGATAGACAAAGATAAAAACAAAGACACAATAATAATCTTAATTTTAGAGGTATTGGGATCCGGGTTTGAACAAATCTGTAATACTAATTTTTACAATCTAGGGTTAGCGTTGAATACGTCAGACGTGATATTCTTTCTTGCCAGCTCATTGTAGGTTCTGCACATTCTAACTATAGGATTATAGTAAGATGTGTTATTTTTCCAAACCTGAGACGCAAAAGTATTGGGATGTCGAGATTTGTGAAGAGTATTTATAGAAAGCAAAGAGAGCAAAGCCGGTGCATCAATAGACGAATGCAGAATCTTGTGCAAATATAGTAAGTCATATCTCTTGCGCCTGGCCTGCAATGATACAACACCAAATTTTGACATTCTATCACTATGAGAGTTAAGGTGTGACCGAGATTTAATTTACGAGAGATATTTTAAACATTTCCCTTGAACTCGCTCAATCCTATCGATGTGGACTCTGTAGAAGGGCGACCATATTGGACAACATTATTCAATGATACTTCTAGCCAGACTGAAGAAAAGACATAGTATGCTATGTGGCTTTTTAAAATCTTTTGTCGATCTTATGATAAAGCCTAGCATTTTATTACTTCTGCTTACTATGCTATCGTAGTGTGAACGGAAATTTAATTCCTCGTCGAATAACACACCCAAATCCCTCACAAGTGCTTTCCTAGTTAAAATTCTACCCTGGATATAGTATGTACGTGTTATTTTATTTTTTTTCCTCCTAGTAAATGATATAATGCAGCATTTATCCACATTAAGGCTCATTTTATTAAGCAAACACCAGTCTGCGATCGCAATAAGATCATTTTGAAGAGCCACACATTCCTTACCATCTGTAACACTCGTGAAGATCTTCAGGTCATCGGCGTAAAGAAGAGCAGAGCATGTCAACTGACCAACCAGATCATAGACAAAAACATTAAAAAGGAGAGGCCTTTAACTCCCTGAGGTTAAAGCTACTGGACTAAAAGAATAGCCCTCGACAGTCACGAGTTGAGTCCTATTATCTAGGTATGATGTTATCCATCTCAGTAAGCTACCATGTATACCACAGTGAGAAAGCTTTAGGCATAGCAAACCGTGATCAACGCGGTCGAATGCTTTGCTGAAATCTAAGTAAATGGAGTCGACCTGACCACCAGATGCAAAAGCACGACATATATAGTTCTTATATTCTAAAATGTTGCTAAGCGTTGATCTTTTCTTGACAAAACCATGCTGTTTGGTAGAAAGAAACTTATCCAGATAACTATAAAGACAGTCATACACTAAGGACTCGAAAAGCTTAGCAATGCACGAGAGAATGCTAATAGGGCGGTAATTAGAGCATAATGACTTATCCCCAGACTTATAGATCGGAATAATATGAGCCATTTTCCAACTGACAGGAAAAAATCCGGATTTGAGCGATTTATTAAATATCAATGTTAGAGGAATAGAGAGCTTCTGAACAACGTTTAACAAACATGGGAGGCAGTTCGTCTGGACCCGCTCCCTTTCTCTCATCCAACTCTTTAAGTTTGTTCTATTGTATCAATAACTTTACCATAGCAACGCGTTAACCGCAAGTAGTTCGTCTACCGGACGCTAGATGGCGCTAACGGAAAATATTTAATAATAGAAAAAAAAATAAAGAATTTTGTCTACCCGTGCGAAGCCGGGACGGGCCGCTAGTGATATATTAAAAATAAGGTATCTTTAAATGATGCTGTTTTTCCGACATCCGATTTTAATAAAACCTGTCTGTTCCACGCTAATCTCAATCTCAATTTAAATGAGTTTTCCCCCCGCCCGGAAAAAGGGAGACCTTCGTCTGTTTCAACAGACGAAGGTCTAAGCCATACAGCCAGTTCTTGAATAATAACTTTTCTATGCCTGTTCTTGAGTAATTGAAGCTATGTGGTATCTAGCATTGCAAAGGAGCACCAACTTTTCACACTTAAGGGTATCCTAGACAAATAGAAGCGTTTTCTTTTGTTTTACTTCATTTGGGATAGCGAACAGTTTACACAATTAGGCTTAATACTATTAATCTAAGAATCACGCTATCCATGAGATATCCAGTGATGTTCCTTTACTCGTACTGTTACTTGTTACCCGCTTAGCATGGAGATTAAGACAAAAGCCTCTCGTGTTGGAGGAACCTTCGTCCAGCTGTTGATGTCTTTTGGCTATGATGATGAATTAATAGAATCACTTTATACGTGTTTATAGCAAACGAGAGTTCCGATCGTCCCTCTCGGTCGTTCGGTCTATCGGCTCGATTCAGGGAGCAATCTATCTACTCTGTGACTTTTCAAGTCTTAGACAGTTCGCCGCTTTTTCTCATTTTATTTTTTCTTATCTGTGCATAAAATCATGTCTTAAAGTGTTATTGTTCCCAACGAATATAGCGAGTGAAGTGAACAATGTTTTATTTATTTCTTCAGACATTCGTTAATTGTTCAAGACGTGATTACAGGAGCAAACACACTGCTCTTAAGGTGTCAACATTTCGGGATTAAATAAAATACTAAATAAATGTTATTCTATAAAATAAACAATATAATACTATAGTCTTTATTAAATAATATAAAACATTTAAAGCTATATTGCTTACATTGTTTATATCTACAAAAATTCAACTTCACAGTCATCAGGTGGGGCTCCAATCCACAGCCTCGAGCTATCTAGGAGTGTTTTTGGCTACTTCCAATTGGGGTACCGAAATCTTGACCTGAAGATATTGCAGTCTTTTTATTTATCGTTATTTTAACCGATTCGTTGCGGATAGCACGTCTGGCGTGCCATCATTTTCTTTTGCATGTGGCGCTAACCACTGGAGCCTTGTCATTTTTAAATCGATGATAACTCCTTCAAATTAAGTTTTAGGGAAATCTACCCAGAGTAAAACTCTTAATTGTTCACGTAAATCAAGCTCGTAGCCTTCGTTTCTGGTAATTTTATGTAGCAACGAATCGGTTAATACTTATTAAAGTATTATATTCGATGTCGTAGGTAGGTTACCTAGAAGATAAAGAGATGGCGCTGATAATCAGCTGAAGAAACACTCTGAAAAATCAGACATGTCCATGAAGATCTCAAAACCGCAATTGGAAAACATGCCCGGATAGCGAGAGGCTATGGGTACTTTTCAATCTGTTCTTGTTCGCCTTTTTTTCTGAGTAGTTTTATTATGTGTGTGGTACCAGCCAAACCCAATACATATTAATGAAATGTTTTTTTGTCTAAACATTGGCGCCTATTTATAGGCCTCTTTATATTGTCATTAAACAAGTTGAGTGCTTAGTATTCAGACAAAACGAGATTGTCCTAAACTAAGATTGGGCTATTTTTAGGGTTTCGTACCACGAAAGGAAAAAACGGAACCTTTATAGGATCACTTTGTTATCCGTCCGTCCGTCTGTCTATCTGTCAAGACCCTTTTTCTCAGGAACGCGTGGAGGTATCAATTTATATCAAATACTCAGGTCTAATGTCCCTTGGAGCTGTGAAAAACTCAAATTTCTAACCCAACGCAATCAAAAGAAACAGCCGTTTATGCCGCAAGTTTTCGACACTCGCAAGAGAATCAAAACTACAGGGTACGTTACGTTAACTCAGAATCTTGAAATTTGGTACGAAGCAACGTCTTATAGGACAGATAAAGTAAAAATTGCCAAAACCGTAAATTTTTAGTTATATCATATAATAAAAATATTTTTAATAATTTTTTAAGACTTTTATTTATATACCTACAAATATTATATAATATATCATATAATATATCATATAATATATCATATAATATATCATATAATATATATTATATATCATAAAATAAAAATATTTTTAATAACTTTTTAAGACTTTTATTACTCTCGGTGCGCGAGTCCGACTCGCACTTGGCTGTTTTTTTTATGAGGGACCAGAAAAGTACAAGGAATGCAGAAGCACAGCGTTTCGTATCTACTAGAAAAAATAATGGCAACAAATCTACGAGTTTGCTTCAACACACAATAAATTGCCAACGTCTAGGTTCTATTAGTTTTTATAAATGATAATAAATTCTTTAATCCATGAAAAGTCTTAGAGTAGGTTTCTTAAAACTAAAATTTCCACACTAGACTAGGCCTGTATTGTGAGTATCCTAATTTGAGGAATTAGCTATAATAGGTTTCATGTGGTGACTACATTATTGACAAATTATCGGATAGACAAAAAAAAATGGGAAAAGTTTATCCAAGGAGCTACCGACAACAAAACAAGCCGGATTTAAACTCTTTACAGGTGGGAGATAAAGCTCCGCTGTGCGTACTTTGCCTATCCGTTCACTTAGGCCAAACTATTATATTCTAACACGCGTAGAATAAACCGGTTTGGACTAGAACAAACTGGTATGAACTAGAACAATATAGTTTATCCTAGAATAGGGTTTAACCAGTATCGTATGATATGACTTAATAGAATCAAATAAAGCAATATCCCATTTTAAAACATGTCTTTGTTGGCGCCATTTTTTGACAAAAAAAAATAGATTTGAGTTTTTCCAAATCATTCCGAATGGATGTTGCTTAATTTACTTATATTTTTTAAAATAGTAATTAAATATTGTATGTAATAAATAATGTATTCATTGTGAAAAATTTAAAACTTAGGTAAGGTTTAAGGTTTAAAGACATTTATTCTCATAAAAACATAATGTTCGCTTAAAATGAGATTAGGAAAAAAGTACAATTATAACAATAATTTGGCGCGGCGCACATACAACTAAACATTAACAAAGATACAAACAGAAAACAACACATTCAATACATTATGAAACTTAAAACAAAATAAGAACTACTTGCACAAACACACTCTCAAACGCAATGCGAGCATCACGACAGACATGAAATTTTCTATGTACCCGTCCATCCGACACAAAAGTCATCGCGCAATGTTAGGACGAAGACTAATTAAAACTATGGAGTAGACCACAGGTACTGGTATTCATCACACAATCATATGCCGTCATATCAGGACCGTCGGTGCGAAAGGCAAGATCGCTACCGTTGCACCTATTGATCGTTAATAGAATGGAATAAAAGTGAATATTTATCGAAATCGTATATGCTATAATGAGTTTTATGTGACAATTCACACTAGACGATATATTTCGGAAATTTTAGCTGCACTACCAAATTAATTCTATTTTTTAATCAAGCTTTAAATTTGATCTGGTTAATTTATGTTTCAATTTTTTTGTTATTTGGATTTTTTTGTATTTTTTTATGTGCAAGAATAGGTTTAGGTTCAAGAGTCTCACAAATTAACCTGTGGATAATGGTGTGGGCTTCACTATTACCTGACTTTTTGTAATAATTAAGATTTTAACATGTATTGTGAATGCTGTTTGTTATCCTAAATGAAAAAGCAATAAATAGACACGAAGCAAATAAAAGTCGCTTGTCTTCCAGTCAATTCTAGAGCATTCCCGAAGACCCGCAGTGCTGTTGGTTCGTATCTATTTTGTACGTCACACAATAAAAATATAACTCAAATATGTACATTTCTTTGGTATCTGCGGTAATGTAAATAGAATCTTAAACACACATACGTTTCTAAGAAAATAAGAAAAACAATACATTTCAGAACATATCAATACAAATCCGCAATTTCATAGATAAGAACGTAATATATATTTGGTATAATTTTATCTGCATATTTTCTATGCAACGTATTCTCCACTGGCTTGAACAACAATTTAACTTCACGAACTCACTGGAGATCAAAGCAAATCTACCGTCTATTATCTAAAAGGTCGCAAAGCCTCAAATACATTCTGAGTTTTAAATTTTTGCATATTTAAAAAATTAAATCTCTTTTGATCTGATCGAGAAATCATATTTCTATTACTAGTATTTTTTTTAAATAAATCAAGTAAAAAAATCAATTGGATTTGTTTTCCGGGTTTTTCGTTCATATCTCAAAAAATATTATGTAGTAAGCGACGTTTTAACTGTCTGCAGAAACTCATAACAGCTGACAGTTTATTCTAACTGAACACAATTTTAAGGTGTACAATAAACTACATGGAAATAAATATCTTGTAAATGTCTTATTTTAACCTGGCAATCACCAAGTCTGTTACTCTATTTAAAATTAATTTGTACCATAATCAATTATAGATAGTGTTTAAATATTAGCACGCGTCTTCTAGCGTTTGCTCTGTCCCTATCTGTTAAACAGAAGTGTTGTAGTAGAGTAAGATAGCGATGGTTCATTTGCGGACAGATGCCGTACAGCTCAGTGCGCATTTGGCAACCTTTCTCGCTCTAGAGTACTGCGTATATATCACCAAGAAAGGGATGGAGCGATCACGTCGCCGAAGGACACATTTAGATATGACGATCCCCTTAATCTTCTTTATACATTAAGCATTCATCCAAATCATCCGAATCATTAATGACCGCCTCATCCCACGGCCCATAAATATTATCCTTATATTTCTGCCATCTCACAAACATAATAGGGCAATACACACACAAAATCACAACTAGCAACACAAAATAACACAACAAAGTCAATGACACTATGTACAAATTCACTAAAGTTATGCCTAAAGTCATAAAATATATACCTGTAAACCAATTAGTATGCAAAATGGCTTTAAAAAGTTGTGGACTTAAAACAAATAGTATTACAGATACAGTTAGAAGTATGAACGCGTCGAATGGTGTTGATAATCTTGATACTAGACATACGGAAGCAAAGATGGCGGCGTTTATAGACAATGATTTCGATACTAGCGCCACTTTTACTTCGTAATCAAAAAATATTAGATGTGTCAACATCATAATGACAGACCAAGCATATATTGTATCTGTGCTAACAGTATCGGTCAAAGTGTGTAATATAGGGGAAAGTAAATAACCGAATACAACGTAAACCAGTATTGTTTCTACTAATTTTTTAAAATCACTACCTTCGTACATAACATACAATAAATAACAGAAAAAACTAACAAGAACAGATGCTAAAATTACATTATCTATGGAAACGAACCCGTTGTATATATAATAATAGAGCACCGCGTATAAAACACACAAACATATGCGTAACACAACGCGAAATGATCCTAAAAATGCTTGTTTTAAAGTCACTTTCTCTATAAACAAATTCTTCTTCAAATCTTCTAGAAACTTCGAATCTGTGTAGTTATCGGGGTATTCTCGATTTTCATACAAGTTTTTCACCCAGGGTTTCCTCTTTGGCGCCTTCGTGGATTTGCTGCGGCGCCTTCTGAAACCGTTTTTCTTGAATTAATGTTCTGCATTCTTTTTAATTATAGACGGACTTGATTTCTTGATACTTGTGTGTGCTGTATGATTCATTGTCTATATTGTTATATCAGATATTCCGATCTATTTAACTATTTTCAACTGTAACCATCAATTTTCATGCAGCTGAATGTTTATAATTTTTCAGTTTTCAATTTTTTTGTTCAATTATAAAAACTACTTTTCACATCACTACTCAGGTAAAATACACCAAATGAACTGTTTTTTATAAATTCCGTTACGATGGAATAGGGAAGTTCTTTATTACAATACTGTATACAGTTTGCAGATTAAAATGCAGTAGGTATACAAATTTTACAATATTTACAGTTTTGTATTAGAGTTTACGCGAACCATAATGACTTATTTACCGGAATAATCCGGTAAACGAGTTAGAAAAAGACATGTTTTTTAAGAATGCGTACCATAAATTTCTGACATAATTTAGTTAATTATTTCCCTACAATAAATGTATATGTTGTTATATCTTTATAAATATCATTATGAGAAATGTGAGAAAATCACTAATATATTATCTTGGACGGTTCTATTTGAGGGAACTGGGCTCTGGAGGTGAGGGGCTATTTTTAAACACTGACTTCATGGTTAATATATATTACAAATACTAAACTAATTCACATTTACAATATTTTATGTTTATTTATATAAACCCTAGGATGTATCACTGTCAGTCTCTAGATGAGAAATAAGTTGTCATAACAGAAGACAATCATCTGTTATGACATCTGATATGGCTTGAGTGCCATTTCTCTAAAACAATTGAGCAATCGGAGAAATGGACTTTTTCCTAACCCCATAAGAAGAAGTCCAGCACCGCCGATCCATCCTCGCAGAAAGCGACCGTTAAGATACTCTCGCACCTCGCTAGCAAAATGTGGCGGAACTCCATCGTGCTGAAACACCATGTTCCTTTGCTTCTCAAAGAAATCCCTGTCGGTCACAGGAAAGTCGTCAATCGCCTCTTCTTATCCATTTGTAAAAACGTTAGGAAATTGCCTCCGTTCAGACGTGATAGCAAAATGACAGGACCGATGACATGTCCCTCATAAATACCGCCCCACACTTTCAGCTTACACTGATGTTGAAATCTGCTCTGCCGAGAAGCGTGTTGGTTCTCGCGAGCCCAAACGTGATCGTTATGGACATTTGAAAGTCCTGACCTAGTGAATGTTGCCTCATCCATCCAAAGAACATTGTTTGCGTAATAAGAGTTCTCCCTTAACTGCCTGAGGTACCACTCGCAGAAGTTCCTTCTGGGTGCAAGATCGGATTGCATCAGCTACTGCGTACGGCGATAGTGATAAGGGTGACGATTGCCGTCACAAAGAATTCTCCAAACTGCAACATGGTTCATAACGAGTCTTGCTGCAGCTCGCCTCGTCGTGGTTGACTCTTCTTCAAAATGCGGCAACACTAATTCGGCCTGTCTGGGATCGACTGTGCTTTGACATCCACTTACAGTGGACCAATGAAAGGCCCAGGTGGAATGTAGGCGTCTTGACATGTTGAGAAAGCATTGGTCTACCATCAATAAATCGTTGCCGATACAGTTCGCGAGCACGATTTAAGTGGCCATCTTCATGGCCTACGCATAACATCATATCGTAATATTCAGAGTTAAAACAAAGTCTATTTTTCACTTTAAAAATAGTGTTGATTAAAACATAAAATAATTCTAAGATATCGATTAGAAGATTTGAAATTGACAACATAACTTTTTATTTTCGACGACGTTTTTCGAAGCAATTAATTCCTCTTATTGGGTTTGGAAACCTTTTTGAATGAAAAACTTAAAATCCATTAAAGTGTATACTCTGTTAAATAATCTATGATAACTTCAGTTCTATGCAGTGACAGCTAACTAGGATTGTCAATATTTTTGGCTTTGGTAATTTATTACATTTTTTGGTAACACCTTGTATAGCTGTTACATATATCAATGTTTAAAAATGGAAATTATAAACATAACCACTTTCAATTCTCACTCAATCAGCTGATCGGTCATTTTGTACGGAGAATTCATTTTTTTACGATTTCCATTTAATGGCACTGTAGTTATTGAAAAAATTCGGCGCACCCTAGGATCGCGGCGCCCGTGTGCAATGGACACCCTGCACCATAGATTAAGACGAATATTATAACAATTTGTTATTTTTTATTTTGACGTTTCGACTTATTTACAGGAGCCGTGGACACATGATAAAGTCAGATGGGGTAACGAAGGTTTGATATACACTTCCAAAATCTTGTCGTATTTATGTGTTACCAAGATTTTGATAACCTTAATTGTTACTTATGTTTTTTTTACTATGGAGATATTAATTAAAAAAATCATAGAATTTATTATTTCTTTCGTGCATGTTGCGATCACCTGTTATTATTTAAATAAAAAGCGGGTTGCACTCCGGGAGTGCCGGCAGAAGAAAAAACATGAACATTAATGTTGTGCATTTTTGATATATTGGAATGGTAAGGGAATAATTTCACACGAATTGCTTTAATTATCAGTATAAAAGTACTATCATTTATGTGATAAAAAACAATATTCATTTATTGCGCTATCGTACACAAACATGACAACAAACACACACGCATACAATCTATTCAGCCTTACTTGTCCTATTTGGTAAACAATCTTGGCACTTCTTTTTATTGAAAATGTAGCATTAAAAATCAACTGATAACTAGATTCAATAGGTTTCAGTCTATAATAACGATTTATTGTAATAGATTATTTATTTTGTTATTATTTTATTTTTAAATGGGTAATTGTGTTTAATAGTTGTGCCAAGATTGTTTACAAAATAGGACAAGTTAGAATGAACAGACTTTAGTCGCGCAAGCGCCCTGCGTCGTCTTACAAATTTTCGATTACATCACGTGTCCTGACGCGGGTTTAACATTTTTTTGGTTTAACAAAGTGCACAACACCGTTAAAGTTTTCACTTCAAAAACTAACACACTAAATAATAATAATACTAGATTTAAAAATCTAAAAAGCCCACGTTTTTCAGTGACCATAAAAGAATAAAATAACCCGGCAGGGCCAAGCGAGGGGCCACTCAAAACGTGGGGGCGCATGTTACTTATGAAGATGTAATGAGATGTATGATATGCATAGATGTTGAGAGTATTTGTAAAGATGCGCCCCCACGTTTTGAGTGGCCCCTCGCTTGGCCCCGCCGGGTTATTTTATTCTTTTTTGGTCACTGAAAAACGTGGGATTTTTAGATTTTTTAATCTAGTATTATTATTTTATTCTTTTTAATTATTAACTCAACGAAGTAACCATGTGTTACGCAACAATCGGATAAGCCCCATACAAAAGTGAAAGTTGCCGAAAGTTGACCTGAAAGTGCACCTAGAAAGTTGAAAGTTGTTTAAGCGTGCATTGTCATCGGGTTCTGAGCTACCCTGAAAGTTTCAACTCGCTAGGTGGTCGGGAAGTGCCTCATAATTGAGATACAAGATTCCAACCGGACAGACAAGACGACAGACAAGCAAACAGACAAGAAAGCGACCTAAGAAATACGTGGGAAAAATAAATTAAACTAAATATAAATATCCCTTTTGCTCTCTCTCATGATGGTTATCCTTAATAAGTTAATAAATGAGATCCACGTGAACCTTTAACGAACTATAGTCCATTTTTTTTAGCATTAGAAATTATGTAAACAAAGAAGCAGTGGTGGCTAACCTTGTGCTGGAGTCCACTTTGACCGGCTTCAGGCTCGTCCATTGTTGAACAGTATAAATAACAAATAACAACAAAAACTTTTAACAAAAAACTTCAACAAAAACAATAGAAACTTAACCATAAACCAAAGAAAATAATCAAAATAGATAAATACAGACATTGACATTTGCCGCTATTGTTGTATATGGCGGCCATGTTAAGCGACCATTTTAAAAATCACCTAATATGGTACGTATTACAACATCGGCATATATTTTTTAATTTTGTCGTGTCAAACTGACCAACGTTTCGTTCCACAAGTTTGCAACTTCTGCTTCTTAAGGTATTTTTAGTGTAAACTTTTCACGATGTGACGTTTTGCTTGTTACATTATATGTGTACAATAAAGTACCCAAATTTTATTCTTTCTAATGCTAAAAAAAACGGACTATAGTATATATGTTATGAAGCATAGATAGAAAACTGGTAGAAAAGAAATATTCATAGAAAATATGATAAAAAAATTTAAAACGAGCGTTTATCTAAAATTCAACATCTTAGCCGTAAGAAGTCCAGGGGGAGCCTCCTTCTAAAATGGGGAGATTTTGACATAATCTTCAGTATTTAATTCTTACACTTTCGCGCATATTACACATTACACATTACAAAAAAAAAACTTTATCGGTTTTAACGCATAATTAATATTTAATCCTGACGTAATTAAATATATTTTTTTCCAAAACAGGATCCCAGAGTTCCACCTCCAACCAAAGAGCTATATCATCAGACCAAGTCGGTAGTGCCTTATTATTATATGGTCTTCTTATTTATATATAGCTAAATTAGAAGTTTCTTGATGATAGAGGAAGCAGAAGTGGGCGAAAGGCTGTGTCTTAGATTTTAGAACAAAGGACAATGCCCATTCGTGGTATCGTCTCGTGTCACCCTTGTACTTAAACCAAATTTATATCAAAAACTAAGATTTTATTTTCAAAAAACGCTGTAAAATACTTAGCCATTACTTCGACGGACAATAATCCACATAATAATTAGCGATGAATTCACTTTCATATTACCGAGTATTTATTGACACTTGTCCCCTTGGTATTGACATTTTCTAACCTTATCGATTTTCCAAATATCATACAATCGATACGCTTTTTATTGATTGATATTGATATAATATCGAATTGGCAGTTCACATTCTAGCATAGTAAGTAATTAAGTATAAGACATGATTTGAAATGAATATGTTACGAGAAGACGATTTTATCTTTCTATGATTTTAACGGCGCTCCTTTCACTAATCTTGTTGCGTCGTGCTTTTATTAGTTTAATAAAGGGTCTTATAAAGAAGTTAGAAGGTAGGCAATTTATTTAATAATTCATAATATTAACGCACAGGAATTTAAGTTATTCATATATACTTGCATTTGGCAAATATAATCGATACATAATTGTTATTAATTTAGAATACTGGCAACAATGGGTCAATCGGGCGGGATGGAACTGTCAAATTGATATAGTCAATTGAGTGTTCTAATAAAAACCTTAATAATCTAAAATATTATATCTAAATTAATATTATTCAAACTAAAGCATTAAAATACTCGCATCCAGCTCACATCCAACCATTGTGTTGACAGATAAAACTTCAAATGTAAATAAAAACACAAATGAAGAAGGGGAAAAATGTTAATTTGATCATACAAAATTTTGATTGTATAAAATCATTTAAAGTGATATCAAAGACCATACGATGGGCATTGTCCTTTTCTTAGTTACGTGTTTATATCCTATTTTTTGATCCAATGGAAAATCCTTTGCAGATTTTCAACATGTACACGTATGTCAGAATCGTGGAAAGTGGAAATCCGTGACCTCTGCCTACATCTGCGTAAAAAAGGAATAGCATATATGTATGTACTTACCTAGCAGCACCTTTTTTTGGTATTTTCTCTTTCATTTTCTTATATTTATCTTGTTCTTCTATATATTTCTGGTACATCTCGTTATCCATTCCTATCGGTTTGTCTGGTACAACTTCTGTATCTTCTTTGGGTTGTTCTTTAGGTCCTTTCATCTCTCGCTTCAGTTCCTTTATTTCATTTCTTATGCGCTCTCTAAAAATAAAAACACGAAAAAACATGAAAAAACAATTTGAGATACTTTCTTAAAACCTATCAAATACCCTGTTCAAAACAGTCAAATAAAGATTTTTGTACTATTTATTTTATTTGAAAATTTGTAATTTCTAACACCTACCTCTCTTTCTGTTTCTGTATGTCTCTCTCTTTTCCCAAATAATAAGGTTCTTCACTCCCAGAATCTTCATCCTTTTCGGGACTGCTCTCCTTCTTCTTTTTATTGCTATCTCTTTCTTGACTCGCCCCTCTCTTTTTGGCGTTTAATTTGTCTCTGATATTGCTTACAGTTGCTGCAAGCTCTTCTTTCTTCTCTTGTGATTCTGCTATTAACTCTTCGTTCTCTGTGTTCTCTTTCTCTAGTTCTAGAAGAAATATTTTGTCAGCTTTAATATTATTATCGCAATATGATGAATTGTATTTTAGTAATACATATTATATGTGTGAAGCTTTTAGTAAAGATTGTGATAAAGGTCATAATTTATATTTTGTTGTTTTTTTATAGACTTAATATTGATATTTCGTACCTTTTACAAGAGCTGTGATTACAACTGGTCGTACAGTAAAACTGGTTTTATTTTATTTAATTTTTGAAGTGAAAACTTCTTTCGCATCGTTGTGATTTGAAAGTCGATGAAACGAAAAAGTAAAGAGAGACAGACACATAAATTCATTAGCGTAGGAGAGAATGAGATAGCAAGCATTATACACTGTCTCTTATGTTCGTGGTTCTCTGTGCTCTGCTTCGTACCCTCTCCACTCGTGTTTACCAAGGCATAGTGGGAGTTTGCTTGGGCCTTAGCGTTGTACGTTTGTTAATACGTGTTTGTGTGCGCATGCGTAGAACAAAGCTTTAGAGAAGGCATCACAGTAACCGTGGTATTTTGTATACGTGTACGTATTATATTTGAAGGTTTCACTTCTACCACGTGTGCAATGCACACATGCTTTTCTTTAATTAATTATATAAATGAGCGTGCGCATACTTATGTACGCGCGGCAGAAGTTATACTTTTTTATGAGTTATTTGAAAATATTAAATATTATAAAGTTAGGTAATATGGAATATATCACATTACTTATTAAAAAAGTAATAAGGTACAAACTACCTAAAGCAAATTGTAATGAGACGTTAATATTAAATGGCTAAGGCAACCTGCATATAATGTCTACATTTGTCAGTCCGCTACTGCGCGCCCCACCCCTCTCAACAGTTCCAATGCTGCGCGAATTGTGAAAAAAAATGTCGGACTCTTAGATAAAAATGCCATTTTCATCACCCATCAAAATTAAACTAACAAAAAAAATTATAAAAAGGGCCAACGTAAAGTAACGAAAAGAACAGACTTCTGTCTCCTTGACTATAGTCACACATTGTGTACACGTTGTGTATACACAACTATGTAGAGCATTAGTGCCAATTAATTAAATACATATATACCTACCAGCAGCTGTTTTCTTGCTCAACTTCGGATCGTCAAGCAAGTCGTGTGTGGACTTCGGTTTCCCCCTGTATTCCAAGGCTTCGCCCTCATCTTCTTCTGCCTCCGAACCGAAAGAGAGTAAACCGAAATTTCTGTAAAATCGGTTCGGTGATATTGGTCAATTTTGAACTAGTAATGCCATCTAAATGCTGTAATTGGAATCTAAATAATGCAAAGACACCTACAATTTTAGTTCAAATAAATTTGGATATTTAGCATTCAGATATTATGACACTCAGTGGAACTCTTCCCCGATCTTAGCGATAAACTGTAATTATGTGGAAAATGATTATTGGATATTTAAATCAACAAAAGCAGACTTTTATTTGCTTCCAAAACCGTTTATTTTTCTATAATAACACCAGAGTTATAATACAGAACTCAAGATTCGTAAAGTGACACAACAATAAATTTATATCAGAAAATGGAAAAGTGTCACTTTTTTAAAAAAGCTTAAATTCTGCAACATCCTCTGAAAATATTAATAAAATGTCAGCAGGAATGTAAAGAAGAATAAATTATAAACCTAAGTTTAATCAAGAAGTGACCAATGAAAAAAAAACTTTCAATGCAATTTCCTTAAAAACTTAATTTTTGGTTTTGTAACGATTTGGTTATCAAGGTGCAACATTGACTTTAACAATCAATCTATGTTATTGTACTCAAAAAATTCATTAAAAAAATTTAATATTATTTTGTGTTGCTATGCTTTTTCTATACTAATTTTAAATTAAAACTTACTTAACCCCTTGTCGTTCTTTTTTCTTCTTTTTCGGTTCAACCGGTTTAGTTTGTTGTATTCTGGGTACGATGTCAGTGAAAGGGTTGATCAACACTTCAGTGCTTATAATCTTGTTTGGGTGTTCTGGTCGATCATCAGGGCCTATCAGACCTTCGGATAACTTCAACATATTGTATATTGTTTCACCTGTTTGAAATAAAAATAAGTTATGTACTTATAAAACTGAAATAAGCTGTTGTGTCGGACATAGCAGAATAGCACGAACTCTCCACACTTAAAGGGGGTTGTTAAAAGCAATTAATGATACAGGAGATACCCGCAAAAGACAGAGAGGTATCTTGTAGACTGCAAATGGGCAGTTAATCAATGCAGTGTGAAGATGGTAATAACTCAGTCACGATTGTGGTATAAGGTTAGTTTATAATTCCACTATGCATTCTACCATAAACATGATGTACAAATGTATCATGTGTGTGACAGGCCGCTAATAATTAATGATTAAAAATATTGAATTTATGTTAGGATAATAATAAACTAAAAACAGAAATATAAACAATTGAATAAATAATTATGTCAAGAAAATAAAAAAAAACACATTTAAATGTTAATTTTATTTTTAAAACAATTGTTTTTTCATTCAATTGTTTTACGTCGTAAAAACTATGTTAAAGTAGAAAATTTGTAAATTTATTATTCAAAATTGGAAAAGGGAGATCCTTCAGTGACTTTGGCTATTTATTAAATATTTGAATGTATGCATATGCATATATTTTAAATAATTCCAGTTGCCATTTTGGCAGATATAATTTTTGTGGATTCCTAATTGATGCTTTCCTTTTCATAATCTCTGTTTATTTGGGAAAATAAATTGGGTATTTTTTACAAATATGTACTTTTATATACATAGAAGGTAGGGGTAAAATGTTAAGTTGCTTAAAATAAAAATAATTGCTTAAAATGAAAATTGGTTAAAGAAATGAGTATATATTTTTGCATAGGTCTAATCACTGTTAACTGAACCAATCAATATCCTTAACTTTTATGTTAAATGTAATTAAATGAAAAGCAATTATTTTCTTAACTTACCGGTGACTTTACCGAATATTGTGTGTTTATTCTGCAGCTCAGGGGTAGATGCCATAGTAAAAAAGAACTGTGAACCGTTGTCGTCCTTCCCAGCGTTTGCCATCGCAACCAAGCCACGTCTGTTGAACCGAAGGCGAGAGTGGAACTCATCCTGGAAGAACATGAAAAAGAATGGTGTTCGATATAACTCTAACCAATATATATAGGATTTTAAATAAAAAAAATCAATTTATGCGCTCTGTATAGTGCAGTGGACGTCTTTTGGTTAAAATGATGATATAACATTACCCTATAATGCTCTTTTTGGTGACTAAACAACAATGGAGGCTTTTGTTTAGAACTAATCAATATTTAAATCTCAACAAAAGTACTGAGGTGCAGTAAATTTATTTGATACTAGCTGTGCTAGATTTTTGCTAACCATACAATGAAAGTAGCCTTAGTAACTCCTTATTGCATCATATATCTGCAAGTGAAAGTGCTGTAATAACCGATTCTAACATTTCGGAGATGAGCAAGAACAAATGAAAGGACAAAAATTTTAAAGTTTTTTGTTACAAGTACCATATACTATACTTTGTCCATTGTAGGATGATACTTTTGACAGATGTCACTTCGTTATTGCTAAGTACTAAGGTTGTGTTTCTGTTTCTTCTTCTTTTGGTAAGTGGCTTGTTTTGTGCCTTCACAATTCCGCCAATGTCACGTGAGTAGCCTTTACACGTAAGGGAATGTTCTGCATTAAATTATAAATTATAATAAAGATTTTATGTAAGCTCTTAGCACAGGTTTACCTAAAACAAATATATAACAGCACTGGACATCACAAAGCATCACATATAAGAAATTTAGTAAAATTCCAAAATTTTCCAGTTTTCAAAATCCGACGCTAAAATTTTTTGGAGGTTCTTAGAGGCATATTGGGTACTTTTGGTAATCCCTATGTTGAGGATGACTTTTGGAGTGAAGGTTAATGATTCAAAATTGTTCATAAAAAGGGGCAGGCGGGGAAAACGCTCTATAGGTAAAGAAGGTTTGTTAAATTTATAGTAGCTATGTAGAATACATGGGATATTTGATGCAGAATCGGAGGCTGGCTTTGTTACACGAGACAGTTCTTTCAGTCTATCAAAAATAGGGTGCGAAGCATGCTGTGTAGCTTTAATTAGGAACCGGTCACTCAAATACTGTCTGCGAAGGTATAGGGGTGGGTCGACACACTCGAGTTGAAGACCATTGATCGGCGATGATTTCATAGCTCCTAAGATGATACGTAAACACTTGGACTGAATTTTGACCATTTTATCGAGAGGAAGTTTATTACATGGGTCTAGTAAAAATGTACCATAATCGAGGTGGCTACGTACTATTGCGTTGTAGATCAGCTTCTGAGTGAAGGGATGAGACCCCCACCAAACACCAGCAAGAGCCCGAAGGACATTAATACCCTTTTCACACTTACCAATAACGCTATTAAAATGAGGGATGCCCGACAGTCTGGAATCCAAATTGATTCCCAGGAACTTGACTTGTTTGTCAACTGGTATAGGCTCCCCTTGAAATGATATTCGGGGAGAAGTGTTATCGCGTTTCCTAGTAAATACCACACAATTGCATTTCGGAACCGATAGTGACAAACCATGCTCTGTCAGCCAATCGCCCATATATCTGAGGGCATCATTTCAGCGCGTGGTAGCCTCTTGTACTGAATCCGATATAACATATAGAGCAACATCGTCCGCATACTGCAAGACTTGGCAGAACGAGTTGACAGTCCTTTCTAAATCATAGGTGTATACGCTGTACAAGAGAGGGCTAAGGACTGAACCTTGAGGCAGTCCCTTCCAAATAGATCTGGGGGGAATGGAGGGTCCGTGACACCTGATCTCTATCGATCTAGAGGAAATGGAGTTGACAATAAAACGGACCAGCTTCACTGGGACACTCAGCTGTAGCAGTTTATGCCTGAGCACCGGAAGAAGGACGTTATCATAGGCGGATGCTATATCGAGAAACACGCCTATAACATATTGTCTTTTTTTAAAAGCAACGCGAATGTCAGTGGTCAAAATACTCAGACTAATCTATGGTGCTAAATCCTTTCCTAAAACCAAACTGAGATTTAGCTAAGAGGTCATGGTTTTCCAGGAACCATTCCAGGCGATTTCTTACCATATGTTCCGTAATTTGAGAAGGGTTGTGGATAAAGCGATAGGTCTGTATGAATTATGGTCTAATGGATCTTTATTTGGTTTAAGTAAGGGGATAACAATCTGCCTATTCCATGCCTCTGGTATAATTCCATGATCAAAAAACGTATTAACCAGCTTTAAGTAATATAGTTTAACTTTTTCAGGAGAGTTAATAAGGAACGAGTAAGGAATACCATCAGCCCCGGGGGAAGTATCTTTCAACCCTTTAAGAGCCAACTCAAGCTCCTGAAGAGTAAAGGATCCATCTAAACTACCTAATCCATCTTAACTAAGAGGAGTATATAGGAACAAAAGAGTCCTGTGGAAAGCAGTCTTTGTTTGATGCAGAGGGTGGCGCAAGCTTATCTGCAAATGCCATAATCCACTCTGTAGGATCATTAGCTGTATATCCTATATGATCCAGAGAGCCCCTGAATCTCTTCATTTGTCTCCAAACCACAGATGAGGGAGTACGGGGTGACATGTTCTCACAAAATTTTGACCAACCTAATATTTTCTTTTGAGATAATATTCTTCTAGTATAAGCAGCAGACTGTTGGTATTGAAGGAATTTCTCCATGGTCATTGATTTGTTATATTTATTTTCTGCTTCCTTTCATTTTCTTACTGCATTTGTGCAATCTGAATCCCACCATGGGGGCGAAATTCTTCTGCGACTAGCTTGTTTTGGGGGAATGTGCGAATGAGCAGCAGTCAAAAGAGAGTCTGAGAATTTTTCATATACAGCCAGACAGTTGCTAGGGGTTACCGCCGGTAATCCCTAGCAACTGTCTACTAACTCTATCATTTTCTCTGTCTCTGATGATAAAGATGGCCAATCAGCTTTACTTAATTTGAATTTTAAAAGGGGTAGGGTGTTATAGGTGGTCAAAGTTTTATCTGGTAGGGAGATAAGAATGGGAAAATGATCACTCCCAAAAGTGCTTCTCATAGTACTCCATGTCAGTAGAGAGCTTAATTGTGGGGAGCAGATTGACAGATCAACAGCGCTTCCATTGGTTTGCGATGGAGTGGGTCTTCTAGTGGGGCTGCCAGTGTTTACAACACATAGATTCAACTCATCAAACATATCAATTAATAAAGAACCAAAAGAGTCTGTTTGATAAGAGCCCCAGGATTCATGATGGGCATTAAAATCCCCCATAACAAGTATGGGAGCAGGTAGTGCTAAGACAATGGACTTAAGCTCCTGTAGTACTGAGAAATGGGGATGAGGAATATACAAAGACAAAAAAGAAATACCATTAATACGCACGGCCACTGCATTAATGGCATCCTTGTTGTGTGCAGGAAGGGGTAACTGTGAAAAGAGTAGGGAGTTACTAATAATTAGAGCACTTCCTCCATATCCATCATCCCGATCATCTCGGAGACATGAGAAACCAGCAATATCAAAACAGTATTTTCTGGGAAACCATGTCTCCGACACGGCGAGGACTAATGGGGAGAATTTGTGTATGAGGTATAGGATTTCATGTTTTTTAGATTTTAAACTCTGACTATTCCATTGCAGTATGTTCAGAGCCATTTTTGTTGAGAGAGTTAAGAAGGGACAGAACTTGTGGTGCAACGTTGGGCGGTAGTGGGATATCACTGAATTTTTTAAGAATATTAATAACAAGTAGCCACAGAAGGTCCAGACAGTCTTCATTTGGGGTGACCTCAGAGCCAGAATTGATAATAGCACAACCATTGGGAAGTGATGATGAGCAGTCACTAATTATTTCCTGATGAGCTGCTTTATCATAACTTTTACCTAATACTATTCGGGGGCGGGGAGTAGTGGTGACTGTCTTTCTATAAGACTGTAGAGATGGGGTCTGGGAGAGGAGCTGGGAAGGGTGTTGCGTTGAGGAAGGAACTATGGCTGGTGTCTTTGTACTGTCAGCATAGGACCTCCTAACGCTTGGAAAGAATTCTGATGCCTCTTGAAATGAGATATTGTCTTGAGTCATACGCATCTTTATAGACTTCTGACGAGAGTGTTCAGGGCAATTTCTATTTGTAGCAAAATGGTTGCTGGAACAGTATAGACAGGTAGACTTATCTTCTGTGACATCACAATCAGCACCTAAATGGGGTTGAGCGCATCGGTAGCACCTAGGTTTAGAGCGGCACTGAGCCTTTATGTGCCCAAATCGGCAACAGTTATTACACTGTATAGAAGGGTATTGATATGCATCCACTGCTATTGAGGTATAGAATAGAAAGACTCTCGTAGGGAGAGTCTGGCCTTTAAATGTGAGGACCACTGTCTGTGTGGGGGTCCATGAAATATTACCCTCAGTTACTTGCTTTCTGTTAAGGCGCCTTGCTTTGAGTACCATGCCACAGTAATCCGGGGTAACAAGGGATTCCACCAGTTCTTCCATTGTCAATTCAGTAGGGATACCTCTGATTAGGCCCATGCGGGTGACATTATAATTTGGTATCACTGCATTGTATTTATAAAGCGGCAGAAAGGGGTTTTTAAGGAAATCATTTTATATCTTTATATGTTGAAAATTCTACAGCTATTCTGTTACGTCCAACTTTTTTCACACCATCTTTAGTTACATTTCGGACGCGATTTTTCTTTAAAAATTGTCCAAAAATAATTGGTCGGATAGAGGTACCAGATGAGGGGGTTGTCTCCTCCCTCGACACATGTACTATGAAAGGCCCTTTATCCTGTTCATAGTAACATTGAGGGGATTCAGTCACAGATGGATGTATGTAAATCGACTGATTTGTTGTCGCGGATGTAGATGGCGAATTTTGAGTATGGTTCGTTATTACTTTTTTTATGGGTTCCAATTGTGATTCAAAAGATTCAGGATCTAGACGACGTTTCGTGGCCATTTGGCTAAATACTAGCGGAGACAACTCCATCGGCGACGGTGACAACCCCCTATCCGGGGGGTCAGGTGGATCAGGTGCCCTATCCATTGTTTACGTTGCTTACAACGCAAACAATGGCAGGGTGCGACAAATAGTTATTAATTAAACACTTACCCAGGTAGAACAACACAAACTACAACAAATATTGCGGATAAAACAGCTAAGAGACTATAATTTAATAGCCTAAAATACCAAATTCCCTGAACACATGTATCAACTAGCACTCGCGAACCGGAATCCAGGTTGTGTTTGTTTCCTTATGTTTGGCTTGACATTGCAATAGCAATTTTATACCCTCTATATAGGTGTCAACTGTCAAAAGTATCATCCTACATTGGACAAAGTATAGAGAGACACTTCAAATTTAAATAAATAATAAATGTATTGATGATGATCTTGTATGGAGTAGAAAGTGGTTCAGTTTGTTGTTACTCACTTTAAAAGGAGCACCATAAATGGATTCACCTCCAGTACCATCACCATTTGGATCACCGCCTTGTACGCAAAAATCAGGAACCACTCTGTGGAATATTGTACCTGAAAAAAATTTTATTGATAGTTTATTACAATAAGGATGACTGGCTTGGGACATCAAGCCTAATGCCAAGAAAGGAGCCTCGTTAAGTGATTGCCAATTTATAGGAGAACAGGTTTTTTTTATCAGCTTTTATTGATGTATTAGTGAGCTGCATATGTGAACAGGATGTGTAAGTGAATGGAGTTTTAGTGGTGTATTAATTGATCTACTTTCTACTTACTGCCTCCGATGATACTAAAGATTCATATGATGGATGTAACCAAGCAAAAGCATTGGGTCAAAAATTACCTAAATACCATTCCAATTACATTAAATCCCATTTCCATATGCTCACATATTATTGCTTTAATTTTTTTGTACATTTTCAAGAAATAACAAAGTTTACACAGCAACCAAACCAAAGTAAGCCTATTTTATGTCCGGAATGGGCGTTAGGAAATTACTGTCAATAGCTGTAAAAAAATCCCAATTTATACTAAACTCAAATCAACAAAGCTTACGTTTAGCATTTAGCATATAGCTTTATCATAGTTGATATACAATTATGGAATTTTGACAGTTTTGGATCGGTTACTGCACTCTTATCTGTACATGTAATGCTAAAAGTATTCATACATAAAAACAATATTACCATCATAGTATCCTTCCATACACAGCTGAATGAAGTTCCTGCATGCCTTTGGAGTTTCTTTTGTCCATAATTCTATATCAATTTCGCCAACTGAGGTTTTCAGCAACACCTGGAAAAAACATAAAACTTAATCAGTACTAAGACTGGATATCAGAGTGTAATGAAATAAATAAATTAATATAACAGTTATAGGATGGTGGGTTATGAAATTGGCAATAAAACAAGCTTGTAATAATATATACACTTAAGTTAAGCTTTGTGTTGTCGATTAAGATGAAAATAGCAGATTAAATCAAAGATATTCATTGAACAACTTGCAATAGATAAAAAGGTAAGGCTTATAACAAAGTAGGTCCCAACTTTAGTTACCTTGCCCAAAGCTGGCGGTTCTTGGATGTAAATATTACTCATAGTTTTTTATGACTATGTATAAAATTATATACGACACTTTCTTGGTATATGTAGTCAAATTGTTTAGGTTTGAATACTATTTACATACACTTCACTTCAAACGTTAGTACAACTCAGATATAAGTTTGACATTAGGGATGGCGATCTGAGATCGATTAATCGAAAAATCGATTTTTCGAACCAAAAAAATCGATTTTTTAAATCGATATGCAGTACTGGATCGATTCATTGGATCGATACATCACCCTTTTAAATCGACATTCGATTTTTTCTGTTTTGGTATAAACCATACCGTTAGTTGAAGGTGCCCGTATTACAAGAATGCTGCCGGTTAATTACTCAAAATCTCGCGAGATGGCTGTGTGTTTAGTCTACTTCGCCTCACTTCTCTTTAATAAAAAGAAAGTTACGTTTACAATCTTTGACTTTTTGTATCTGTTCTGTGATTGTCATTGCGTCATCATTCATTCATTTGTTGTTTGATTGCGTGACTGTTTTATTTGCTTATTAAACATACTGAGACTAGCGAAATAAATACAGATTTTTATGTAGTTTTTGTTGCGGAATAATAACTAATTAAGAGTACGTAAGTAAAGCGCTCCTTATTTTTTACTTTGGTGCTATTATTTTCAGTTTGTTCTGTTAGTTGTGATTATTAAATCTAACCATGTACCTATGCAAGTCATTTAAATTAACGTTTACGTACGAATAATTACTAATGAGTATTGAAATAACTAATAAGTAATATGTGGAATTCCTAATTGATGAAATGTTCATACTTTACTATTATGTTTGTCCGTTCATCTATATAAACTAAAAATTGTTTGTTTTGTATATATAAAAAATAATAAAGCTCCCATTATTTTTTATTAAAATAAACTACCGATTTTACTCTAATTTTATTTTAATCAAGTAAAATCGGCTTACGTTTTCGTAATATAGTTTTTTCTCGTAAAAGTGCCGGTAGGTAAGATCGCCGGGCCGGGCTAGGGATGGCGATTCTTTCCGAAAAAGATCGATTTTCAAATCAATTTGAATCATATTCCGATGAATCAATTCACGTTACTGCTCGTTTTTTGTTAATCTACGCGCTCTAAAGGTTAATTTTTTATAAAATGTTAAACTATTCTTTCTATTTAATTGTTTTA
Source organism: Calamotropha paludella (assembly GCA_927399485.1). Classification (NCBI taxonomy): domain Eukaryota; kingdom Metazoa; phylum Arthropoda; class Insecta; order Lepidoptera; family Crambidae; genus Calamotropha; species Calamotropha paludella. The sequence continues at coordinate 5,633,092 of OV656830.1, read as the reverse complement.
CTATTCAAACGTTTACTATTCTTTCATATAAACTATTATTTTTAAATTGAATAAGAATTGATGCTAATTACTGCTAATAGGATTTTGAATATTACTCAAAGCTTGTATATAACTTATTACTTAAAGTTTAATTGTTTATGAAGTATAATGAGAAACAAATGTGTTTTTTCAGCATGTCGGGTAAAAGTGATCTATGGAATCATTTTATAAAAAAAGGACTTAGGAGGCACATGCAAATATTGTCACCAGGAAGTAAAAACTAAGGGAAACACAACAAACTTGCGTAATCATTTATTAAGACGACATCCAACAATTCACACCGTAAGTCTCAAAAAGAAGAGTGAAAGTGGTGGTGGTAAATGTAGTAATGCACGAACTGGTGATGGAAATGAACAAGTTAGTGCTGTATTTCTTATATCACTTTCTTTGTTTTCCAATGTTTGAGTTTGTTTGAGTTTGAAAAAAATAAGTCTCAAAGTTCAATAAATCAAAGTAACTATGTTTTCTAATTTTAGGTTGTTGATGACATGATTTTAGACATCGTGCCAGTTCCAGATTTGCAAAATGTTGATAATTCGGATACTGAAAGCGTGGCTTCTTCTTCTGCCTCTGTATCAGTCTTAAAACAGCACACATTTACATCTTGCTTAACAAATATAAAAAATCATTCGGAGGTAAGACATGAAACTTAAATCTTTTTTTTAATTAATTTTCATGAAAGTGAGATGCATACAGGATTGGAAATTGTGACTTTTATTAATTTTCAGATAATGGTGTTAAGCGTGGTCAAATAACAAACGCAATAGTTTTCATGATAGCAAAGGATGGTTTGCCACTCAATACGGTGGAAAAAACAGGATTTCAATATTTAATGAAAGTAGTGGCACCGCTTTATAAAGTTCCAGCCAGAAAAACAATTACTCACATGATTGACGAAAAATATGACATTCTGTCGACACAATTGAAATTAAAAATACAAGAAGTAGAAGCACTATCTTTAACTGCAGATGTTTGGACTGACTCGCAGAGTAGTCAAAGCTACTTAGGCTTAACTGGTCATTGTATATATGAAAATAAATTAATGAACATAATTTTTGGTGTAACTGCTCTAACAGAACCACATAATGCTGACTACTTAGCACAAGTAATTATTAATATGACGGAAAAATGGGGCATCACAAGTAATAAAGTGGTAGCGTTTATCACGGACAATGGCGCAAATATCGTTAAAGCTGTCACAAATGTTTATGGCAAAAATAAACACATACCATGCTTTGCACACACATTAAACCTAGTATCATCAAAACCATTTGATAATAAGGATGGACTGGAAGAAGCCAAAAATTTATTAACAGCTGTTAAAGATATAACAGCATATTTTAAGCATAATACAAATGCTGCTGACTCTTTAAAGAAAGCTCAGGATCACCAAACAAAGCCTTTGGGGCTTCTTCAGTCTGTGTGTACCAGATGGAATTCTGTTTTTTATCAATTGGAACGATTTGTTGAGTTATCCGAAATAATTGCGCCAATATTACTCAAGTATCCTAAAGCGCCAACAATGCTAACTGCACAGCAGTTAGAATTCATAAAAGATCTTATAAATATATTAAGACCATTAGAAGTAATCACTAAAGAAATTTCGGGAGAAGGTTATGTTACAGCCAGTAAAATCATACCAATTGTATCTTGCCTGACGGAAACATATAATAAAATGAAAAATTCAACTGATATCGGTGCTAAAACTAGGACTTTAATTGTGGACGGCTTAAAGAAAAGATTTGGGAGTGTCGAGCAAGTACATTTGTTGGCTGCTGCGACCATTTTAGATCCTAGATTTAAAAAAAATCATTTTACTGACCATCTAGCCTGTTCACGAGCGATAAATAGAATCAACACTACAATTGCAGATATTACTCGGCAACAACTTCCACAAAATAATATTGAGGAAGTCGACGCTATAGAAGGTACTGATAATGATATGAATAAAGGAATTTGGGATTTTCATAAGTTGCTTGTGAAAAAGCAACTTTCTATGTGTAATGCACTTGCACAGGACAGTCAAGGTTTAAATGAAGAATTCAAACATTATTTATCGCAGGCAGTTGTGCACCTGAAGTATGATCCCATACTTTACTGGCAAGAACAAAAAAACTCTATTTATCACCATGTTCACTCAATAGCCATGATGTATATGAGTATTGTAGGATCATCTGTTCCTTGTGAGCGCCTTTTTTCAATTGCCGGAAACATCGCAAGTGATGAGCGGAACCGCTTGGATCCCAGTAGACTTGACAGACTGTTGTTTTTAAAAAGTTTAGATATTAAGCATTGGGAACTATAAGCTAAATTATCTATTTGTTTTGTAAACAATACATTTTGAAATAATGTCTTGTTTTCTACTTGATCTGATACTTTGATATGGAAATAAAAATAATTGTTTTTATCGAAATCCCTGATTTTACTGATTAAAAGATCGTTAATTATAATATTTGTCTTGTTATTAATAAAATTGATTTATACTTACATTGTAAAAGCAAATTTGAAAAAAGATCGATTTTTTGGAAATCGATCTTTTAGACCTCGATTTTTTTGTGGATCGATTCGTCAGGTCACGATTCGAATCGATCTAAAAATCGATCTTTTTCGGAAAGAATCGCCATCCCTATTTGACATCCCTGTGACAGCAATATAAACCCATAAAGTAAGGTAAAGGCTACAATTTCCATACAGCTTCGTCCAAAATAATTACTTTTCTAATTTAGATTATTGATAATGATGATGAGAGCATAGTTATTCAATTTATATGATGAATTAATCAAGAAAGATCCGTTCCCCTAGGTTATAAAGATACTAGAATTTACTGAAACCTCCGTGGACTTCTTGAGTGTGTGAAAACATTGCATTTGCCAACTCTCGTACTCGTACAAGTTTACGAAGATTATATTGTAAATAATTTACCATTATTACATACTAATATCTGCCACAGCAAACTTAATGTTTTAACTTTGATACAATAATGGTTTGAGACTTTTTGGTCGGGCCGAAAAGTGTCACTTGGGTAGTTTTGATTTTCTATATTTATGACTTTACTGTTCGTTCTACTTTCATGCCAAAATAGCTGAACGTATCTAGCTGAAATTTGGCACACAGATAAATTATGACTTGGATTGTCATATAGGATATTTTCATTTCGAATTTTTACCGTGGGAAAATGGAGTTCCCTGTTAGTTAATAATTCAATAAAAAAAAATTATACTTATTTAATGTTTTATTAAGTAAATATGTATGCGTTAAAAATGAATGAATTCAGAATGAGGTAATAGGTATTTTAGAATCATTAATATAATAAACTTATTTGTATCCGGCTTCATCGAAATAGTGAAACTGTAGAAAAACATTGCACATTGCACCCAATAATCAAATATGCTGATACTGCCATGATACTTCTCCTTGCGGAGAAATAAAATATTCTTTGAACGCTTCACGGATTTGCTGTGCTTCATTTCCTAGGTTAACCACCCAGAGACACTTTCCAAGTTTATCAAATTATGTTCAGGAAGAATTTCAATTTTATCTGAATTTTCAATATATCGCTGACGCGTCCAAACATTCAGAGTTAATATAAAATTATGAAATGCACAAACAGCCATTGTCACATATTTAGTTTTGTCCGGACCCAGTTCTAGTCCTACAGGTGGTAGTCAATCATAAACCAGAGCTGGGAGGTCATGCTATAGTTACGGCTGAATTCAACATCAGAAAGGTTAAACCACAACCCCAGTGGGTGTCTTATAGGCCGCTTAGGGATATTATGATTAATCTATTTAACTCTGATCTTGAGGCTATCAACTGGTCTTATCTATACAAAATAGACAACATTGATGACATGGTGGATTCGCTCACGACCTGTCTTGTTAATTTATTTGATTTACACGCTCCTACTAAGGTACGTAAATTCAAGCACCCTCCCCATCCATGGATTACTGATACTGTTCGTTCTATGATGCGCATTAGAGATAACCATCATCGTAAATTGAAAAGTAATTATTCTGTCTCCCTTAACGAGAGCTACAAGATACTTAAAAAAATTGTATCACAAGTAATTGAGTGTGAGAAGAGGTGTTTCTTCAACAATTATATTAATACTAACATTAAGAATTCAAAGAAGCTGTGGAGAAATCTCAGGAACACTGTGCTTCCAGATGGTAAATGCATGGATATTCCACCCTGTTTTAATAATCCTGATGTCATCAACTCCCACTTCCTGAACGTACCCGGGGATGGTCATGCGCCAGTATCTCAGCTCTCTTACTTTGGTGGATACAGGCATGGCTTGGAGACATTTTCTCTGTGCACAGTAACAGAGGTCAAGGTTCTGAAAACTATCAGGAGTCTTAAGTCGAATGCTCAGGGTAGTGACGGGTTGTCTTTGGACATGCTGATGCTCACTCTCCCCCAGTCGCTTTGTGCTTTCACAGCCATTATAAACCTCTCACTAACTATGGGAATCTTCCCTGATGATTGGTGGTTGGAAGTTGGCGATAGTGAAACCATTGCCTAAAAAAATTGCCTTTCTTGAGAAAATTGTATGTGAGCAGCTCACTACATTTGTGGAAGGGAGTGGCATTCTTCCACTACAGCAATCTGGGTTCCGTAAGGGTCACAGCACAGCAACTGCCTTAGCGGATGTGGTTGTCAATCTTCTTGCTGCCCGTGCCCAGGGGGAGATAAGCGCCCTGGTATTGCTGGATTTCTCAAGGGCATTCGACTCTATAAATATTTCACTCTTGATTTCTAAGTTAGCATACTATGGAGTCGATGATGTTGCACTGCGATGGTTTTCAAGTTACCTGCACAATAGGCGACAGCTTGTGGAGTTGACCAATCCAGACGGGTCGAAGACACGCTCCTCACAGTTGTTAGTCACTCGTGGAGTGCCTCAGGGATCAATTCTTGGACCAATCCTCTATACCCTGTACAGTTCCGATGTCATTAAATATATCCATAACTGCAGATATCATTTGTATGCTGATGACCTTCAGTTATACTGTTCCTTCCAACCGGCTGATATTCATGTTGCTGAAACAAAAATAAATGAGGATTTAAAAAACATTTCCTCATGGTGCAATTTGAATTGCCTTGTCCTCAACCCGAAGAAATCAAAATTGCTGCTTGTGGGATCAAATAGGGGCATACAGAAGTTAAGCAACTCCACACTTAATATTAGGGGTTAAAGTATGAAATTGCCGATTTGTACTGAAAATCTATATTGTTTATTTTTTAAATTTTTAACAAATTTATTTAATCAAAATAGTTGCCATTATTATCTATACATTGCTGCCATCTAATGGGAAGGTCATTAATGCCTTTGCGATAGAATTCCGACGATCTAGACTGCACAAACTGTGTGAAAGCATTTTGTACTGCCTCCTGGGAAGAAAACTTCTTGTCACGTAGATAATTGTCCAAATCACGAAAAAAATGGTAGTCCGTTGGAGCAAGGTCTGGTGAATACGGAGGATGACGAATGGTTTCTAACTGCAGTTCCTGAAGGGTCAAAATGGTTTCTCGTGCTGTGTGAGGTCTCGCGTTGTCGTGGAGCAATAATGGTGAAGATCGATTCATGAGTCGGGGCTGTTTTACTGCTAGTTTTGTCAACATGGTTCGGAGTTCGGCACAATAGACATCTGCCGTTATTGCTTGACCAGATCGGAGAAAACTATAGTGAATAACACCATGCTGAGACCACCAAACAGTTACCATTACCTTTTTATTGGTAAGTTTTGCTTTAGGACACTGTTGTGGCATTTGACCTGGGGTCAGCCATTGCATTTTTCTTTTCCGGTTATCATAAAGAATCCACTTTTCATCACATGTTACAATTCGATCCAATATTCCTTCATTTCTGTACCGGTTCAACAAGGCAACACAAGTTTCAACACGCGTTTCTTTCTGCAGATCAGTCAAATCATGAGGCACCCATTTTTCGTATTTTTTTATTTTATTGATTTGACGCAAGTGAGTCAATATTGTGGGTAAGGTAACGTTAAACCATGCCGCTAATTCCTGGGTACTTTGACTAGGATAGGCTTCCACTATCTCTCTTAATTCATCGTTATTTACCTGTGTGGGCGGTCTTCCTCGTGGCTCGTTCTTTAAGTCGAAATTTCCATCACGAAAGCGTTTAAACCAAAATCGCACGGTGCGTTCATTAGTAGACCCCTCTCCAAACGCAGCATTGATATTGCGGGCTGTTTCTGCCGCGTTAGTTCCGCGTCGGAACTCGTATTCAAAAATAACTCGAATTTTCGCAGTATCCATCTTTCTTGTCTAAATTGAATAACAAAAACAATTGAAAGTCGATATTCAAATGTTTTACATTTTTTAAAAAAAGAACATCATAGAAACCATTTAAAAAAAGTTTCATTCGAAAACCTCAAACCATGAAGATTCTATGTCAATTCAAAGAACCTATTGCAATAAAACGGCAATTTCATACTTTAACCCCTATTATTAGCATCAATGGGGAATCGATAGAGCGTGTTGACTCGGCTAAGAATCTGGGTTTAACACTTGACAGTCATCTAAATTTTGAAAGCCATTTGACAGAGTGTACACGATATTGTTTTTATAGGCTGAAATAACTATATAAACTCAGACCTTACCTGTGCGAGAAACTGAGACTGTCACTCTGCGAAGCATTAGTTCTGTCTAAGCTTAATTATTGCGATACTGTCTATGGCCCCTGCCTGCTTTCTAGAACAGCTAAGCTTATTCAGCGGGTGCAAAATGCTTGTGCTCGTTTTTGTTTCCATATCCCCCCCAGAACGCATGTTACTCCCTTTCTTAATAGTAGAAATATTTTAAAGATGGAGGGTCGAAGGAAGCTTCATTTGGCCACATTGCTTTTCGGTATCATTGGTACTAGTAGACCATCATATCTTTATAAGAAATTAGTGTGGGCAAGGAAAAACACCATTTATCCGAGGAGGGCCTGTACTTACATATTTGTCACCCCAAAGCACCGCACTGTGGCATTCCGCGGGTCTTTTAGGTTCGCCGCCTCACGGTGCTGGAATGATATTCCCCCTCCGTTGCGCGACCTGGAAACAATTAGCTCGTTTAGAAACAACCTAAGAAAGTACCTTCTAAGTTAGCAAATTTCTTTGAACTTACATGCTATTTCTTCGCGACGCACCGACAACTTGGGGCCAGCGTTCCAGCGCTGATGGCTTGCCATTGCCTTATCGGTTTTCACTGCTATGGGTCGGACTAGCTGGCTTTAAACTCATTTTTTTCTTTTTTCTTTCACATTGACAATGTTGTTTAGTAGTTTACCACAGTCACGTAAAAAGTATGTGTATTAGGGTGCAGTTAATATTTTATGTATGACTAAATTATGGTATTCTAAGAATGAAAGTGAAGTATATATAACAATTGTTTCAGAGCTATAACCTTCTAGCCTACGTGGCAAACATGACTTTATGTCACAGACTGAATACCGACATTGCGGTTGGCCACAGATTTGCGTTCCGCAACAGAGGCAAGGCAAAGGGTCTCGCCCATAATAATATTATTTTTATTTTATTTTTTCCTCTCTCTTTGTAATTCAATGTATTGTAATATTTTCGTGAATTATTTTGTTTTTTACTTTATTATTATTTGATTTTTCTTTATTTATTAATTGTTTGTCCTGTTTGTAATCTATATGTTTGTTCTACGTTATTGTGAATTGTGAATTTAATTTATAGAATAATAATACGAATATATGTAGGCCCGGCCGGAATACCAGCGCTGTATCAGCCTAACCTGATGCAGCACATGCTGAGGTCGGGTCCTAATTGACCATTAGCTATTAGTTTTATGTTTGATTTTTATATGTCACCTATATGTGCTATGTTTATTTTATGTGTTCCTTCTGTGCTTTGTGGTCAATAAATGTGTTTCTTTCTTTCTTTCTTTAGTGGTCTTCGAAATATGCGAAATTTACTAGCAATTATGCCAAAGACTCTCTCGACCATTCGCCTCGCCCTTGACAGCCGATAGTTAAAAACTCTATTAGTTGCGTGTTGGTTTCTAAATGGGAATGGTTTCATTAAATAACGCTTTAATGCATCATCATCAGCCACTAAAATAAATGGAAGCGAAACGGAACTTCCCGGTGGTAGAGGCGGTAGTGGAATGTTTATTGTATTATTTTCTAATGCTGAAAATAATGACTTTTGGAAAAAACTCCACCATCAGAAACTTTTCCATTGCATCCCACATTCATCGGCTACAATCATCAATACAATACTATGAGAGCATTTATAGTTAAACTAAAAGCTTCCACTGTTATTTGGTGCTTTAAAAACCACGTGTTTCCCATCGAGCGATCCAATACAATTAGGAAAATTCCATTTCTCATTGTAAAGCTTAGCTATTTGCGACTATTCTGATTCAGTGGATGGAACCTAATACAAATTTATTTTATTATTACAGGATAACGTACCAGCTAGCATTAGCGGTATTTCTACAGAACAGCAATCAAGTCAAACTAAAAAAGAAGTAATAACATATATACTTAAAACAACTCGAACTATAATAAAAGAAACAATATTGTCAATATAGATATCAAATAAATTAAAGCGATGTGTTTATATTGTCTTCGTTTATCATCGATTTTGTCTTTACCGCCTCATTGGTGTAGCAGTTTCCGAAGTCCAACTGGCTAGCTACCACCATCTTATTTAAGTCTGCCGCAATAACAACGATTTAAAACATTTTTCTGTTCCGGTATTCAGCGGTAAGATAGCCAGTTCCTCTTATGTTTGAGGATTCTGGGTGAAACGCATTGGCATCTATCATCACTTAACACCAGATAAGACTGACTGAAAGAAAACATTGCATTCATGAGGCAAATTCGTGCAGCGAAAAAAAGGAAAGATGAAGATATATTGCGTAAATGCAACAAAATTTTATCCGAACCAAATGACGATGCCCAAATATTCGGTGAATATGTTGGCTCTGTTCTAAGGAGCTTCAGTAATGCAGGCAACAAAAAACTACGTCGCATAATAAAGAGCATTGTTAAAATCCAAAACGAAGAGGATGGAACGTCATTCCCACGTGAAAGCTCAGCACAATCACTATACCTTTATCACCACCCTCACCAATCACCCTCCTGCGTCTACGGAAATTGATATTAATTTGGTCATCAATGATTCCAACCAATCATATGATTTAAGTATAGTGTAATCATTGTGATTCCTTAAAAAATTATAAACTTTGTTTTTTTTCTTAAATATTTGATTAATTTTAATACTTGAATTAGTAAAAAATAATTGTTTTACTTGTTTTAAATATTCCGCGTGAAGAGTATTGTACAAAGCTTTGCATACTTCAGGAACAATTTTAGATATAGTATATACCGAAATTCTAAATAAATACATTGATGAATGGTAGGAATCCCCTGAAAAAAAACGAAATATTCGTTAAGATCTATATATAAAACAAATATTGACGGCGAAGTGCCAATAACTCCTAATTGCTAAATTCAAAATAATACACAAGCTGAATAAAACGTTTAATTTCTTGACAAGCTAAAAATCGGTTGGAAAATTTTTTTTTTTTTTTTTATTTGATACGCTTGAGACTGAAAATACGCTTAGGAAATTTCATTAAAACATTCAAATAACGAATTTAATTTCGAAATGATAAAAAAAGTTATTTTCTCGACGAATTTCAGTTAGGATGTATTGGCATTTCGCCGTCAATATATCATTACAAAGACCATCTGATAGAGCATAAAACTACATTTTCTGTTATTTTCTATATGGAATATATTTCAAAGAAACTGATATTTAAAGGAAGGTGATAAAAATATACACATAGGTACCATATGCTAAAAATCGCAGTGTCAAAAGCAGTCTTTCCTTCGGTGGTATCGAATCCCGGAAATTAGTGTTTTGTTTTTATATAACATGACCAACTTTCGTTAATAACACTTCCAAATCAACTGCCGTCATGCGTACGAAATTGAAATATTGTTGAGCATCTTCTATCTGTAGTTCTTGCAATAAATTATGATAAACACCAGCTTCACATCGTCTTAAAATCCAATTTTGAACCCAAGTAGATATTTTTTTTCCATAATAACAAAATTGTCATTGCAGCTGCTAGACGTGCATGTTTTCTCGGCATGATTGTATAGTAAAAACTAAATTGCTTGTCGAAGTTCTCGAGATCTTCATTAGTTTCATGTGTAAACACCTCTGCGATAAATAGCGACACTATGATCCGCAAGATTCTCACTAGACAGTAATTGCAGGAATTTATATTACATGTAAACGACGTTGCAAGAAACTTACGCGGAAACGTTGGAAACGCGGCTTACGCTGCTATATTACTAATAGCAGTATTAGGACTGCATAGGCAGTCCTGGCGAATACTTCTTGTCAATCTACACATAACTTTTAGATGTTTACAATAAGTTTTTTATTGTTTTATTTTGTTTTATTGTTTCCTTTTATATTTATAACACATCCTACAAAAGTCAGTCTAAAAAATAAGCGGTTTTCGGTGGTTACAATGGAATAGTGATTGGTCTCAATCAGTCTTATCTGGTGTTAAGTGATGGTAGATGCCAACGCGTTTCACCCAGAATCCTCAAACATAGAGGAACTGGCTATCTTACCGCTAAATGCCAGAACACAAAAATGTTTTAAATCTTTGTTATTGCGGCAGACTTAAATAAGATGGTGGAAGCTAGCCAGTTGGACTTCGGAAACTGCTACACCAATGAGGCGGTAAAGACAAAATCAATCCGTGTGTTTGACAGAAAAAAGCGATTGAGAACGCTTGTAAGCAAAATGGCGATCGCTAAGCGATAATAAGCAAAATGGCGGATTGTGTCAGCGCAACTGAAGTTGGCGTGGCCTGGTTGGAAACGTGTCCTGGCCGAAAACTGTCTAATTTGTTTTTCAGCGCTGGTAAGCGCCCTCAAGCACTTATTTCTGCCAAACACGGAATGATAAACGAAGTCAATAAAAACTTACCTAATTTTATCACCGATTTAATTTATTTGGTATCTATATTGACAATATTGTTGCTTTTATTATAGTACGAGTTGTTTTAAGTATATAATATGTTATTACTTCTTTTTTAATTTTAGTTTATAATAAAATTCGTATGCTCCTGGCTATTTCAAATGCAAGTTTAAATATTTGAATTGGATATTTAATTCACGGGTATCCCTCTGTATAATAATCTAATGACTGGCCTTTTTTCAATTGGTGTTTTATAGTTCATGAGTCAGATATTTCTATTACTATAAATTATATACTACCTTTTCCCCGCGGCTCCGCTTCTACTATCGATTAAAAGTCATATTTCTATCCCTCGGAAACAGTCCTTTTTTTCTGGATAACCTGTAGCCTATGTACTTTTCTGTTCCCCTGGCAAATTATATGCAACATTTCATGATAATCGTGATAGTAGTAAGGGCGTGAACAAACAAACTCACTTTCCCATTTATAATATTAGTTATGGCTATAAGGTTTTTACCGCTATGATATAGTGCCTCTCATTTGCGCAATTACTTGTTCTTGCCATATACCTAATTTCATCGAAAACGGTCAATCCGTTCTTGACTTATAGAAGGACATACAAGTAGATAAAGTTTTTACCGATATGATATATAGCATATCATTTGCCCGATCACATACTCTTACCATCTACCAAATTTCAACGAAATCGGTCAATCCATTCTTGACTTACAGAATGACTTAAAGATAGACAGACAAAAATTTAAAAAATAGTAGATTTGGTATCATTGAGTAATAAAACGAATATTTCGACTTATCCATAGAACAGTCTTCGATGTGATCATGCCGCAAAAACTAGTTTTTTTGTCTAAATGAGATAAGGTCTCATTTAGCTAAAAAACTAGTCATGATCACATGATCACATCGAACTCTGTTCTATGGATAAGTCGATTTATCATAAAATTTGTCCAAAAAAATAAATATACAGACAGAGTCTACAGATTTATAACTAGTCTGGCCATAAATGCTGTTACATAAAACCTTTTCTTTTTTTCAACTTTTTAATTATTTTGAATTTGGAACGCGTTTATTATTTTACTAACTTCTTTCGATTTCGCGCCATTTCACATTTTTTGTCGTGTCCATTATCAAATTATAATATGGAATGGGGTGTTAAAGAAAATAGGTTTGCAGTGATCGCCTTGCACAAAGTGGTTATGGAGCCGTCGTCGGTCATATTCCAGACACTTCAAAAATTCTTATCGCGAGAAATGAAGAATCCCGCTAAGACTCTGTCGCGTATTATAAAATAAGACCTGAAACTCGGAGCTTGTCGTCGATATACAGGAAATGCCCTAAATCATTCTTTACAATTTAAAAGAATGGATCAATCAAACTACCTTCTGTCAGAATACGCAAGTGAAAGGCACATAAATATTCTCTTTACCGATGAAAAACTCTTCACGATTGAAGAGCACTATAATAAGCAAAATGATTAAGTGTACGCTAAAAGTTCAGCAATACACATTTTAAAAATGTACCGTGGACGCTCCAGCAGGAGTCTGCAACTGGTCACAAACACGATCTACTCAAGCCTGACTTGAAACCTACATTCCGGACTTTATAAGAGCTGAAGACTCTATACCAGACCTCAACCCTTTAGACTACAAATTATGATCACTTTTAGAGGGCATGGCCTGCTCTAAACGACACACCGACATCAAGTCTCTTAAAAAATCTCTAAAGCAAGCAGTGACAAAATTTCCCATGGAAACAGTGCGTAAATCCATAGATTCGTGGCCAAACAGATTAAAGGCCTGTATAAAAGCCAAAGGTGGCTATTTCGAATAGAATATTTTATTTTTTGCTGAGAATTTAATTAATATGTAGGTACATATAAGTTTTGGTAATATTACATTACTTCATGGAATAATTGCATTTTCATTTGTAACAGAACTTATGGCCGGACTAGGTGTAGTTGAAGCTGTATTGTGTTTTCAACACAACAAAGAGTGGGGCTATTAATACGAGAGGCTGCTAACTATCTAAAATACTTAACTCTTTGGGCTATTAACTTGTCTGAAATAATATAAATAATAACAAATAAATCTCCTTAAACTTACGCTGGAACTTCTTAAATAGAATTATCATTTTGTACGTTAGATAAGTATGTCTACAAATAGTATTTAATGTAGGAGTACCATTACTAACGTTATATTCACTTTCCAATATATCTTTGGAATGTAGGTATTTCTCATAAGTTTCATATTGAATGCACGAAGATTCCATACGGTTTTCTTATAGCTTGGGCAATATTTTCTTAAGCGTTCGCTTTTCTTGTTCCTCGGGCCCCGCAAAACAATGGCGCGCCTAGATTTTGTGGAATTATTATAATGTAATCAACACAAGTGTGTTATAGAATATTTTTTTTTATCATATTGATTCATTAGTATTGACATTCTGATCAGCTACAATGATAGTGCTAGGAGCTTTATGGTAGGTACGATACTAAGTACGTTTAGCCTTTTATTTTTGAGGGGAAATGCCTTACCCATTTTTGGGTAGACGGTGGGGTTATGTGGGATTTACCCCTCAATAAGGCTGACAGGCATACCCACTAAAACCCCCCGCTGTACTACACTCCACCGTGTGGCTTTGTGGGTCCCTTTTTGAGAGTTACCACTGCAGCCCGGTGGTTGGCCAGCTTCAGGCCCCTCCACGGTTAGGTGATGCTTGAGTACAGTTCATACATCACCCCAGACAGTGGGGCTAGTGCAATGCCACCAACGGATATCCAGTCCATTAAAGGTTACCCCACTATCTTCTCCCATTTGGAGCGAATTCAGTCCTCGACCTTCTCCCGGCAGAAGTGGAAGTCCTAAAAGTCCACGGAAGGCTTTTATTTTTTTTTTATTAAATAGTGTAATGTTATATTGGATCGTAATGTTGTTAGACCTATTTCCTATTTTGCACAAACTTTTGATATAATCGATATAGCTTGCTTGCTAGCAATGAATAAAAAATATGTAACCTAACCTAACCTAATATGAATATCAAATTATGCAAAAAGTGATAAGTGTGTCAAATTAAATTAGAACATTATTTAAGGCGAATCGATAGACATCCAATGTTTATACTTTTCGTAATCCAATGATTATACGGCCATTTTAAACCGCTTCAATTTATCGCGTCTTTATTTTTTAATAAATTAGCACTACATATTCCCGATCATTGGTGATAAAACACGTACAGAGTTACGTGAGTAAACCAAACAATTTTATAAATTGTTTTTTCACGGGTAACAGTATTACAGGAATAAAACTTTATTGTTTACTAAAATAAACCTATTCAGAATATCGACATACCCTGATTAATTATAAATCAAAACAAATGAGTTTCGTGATAGTTTTAAAGGTGTTTGTAAATAATTAAATTATGATTTCCTGAATATAATTGGAGAGTATTTAAATAAGGTAAAATCAACAACTCACACCCAAAATCAATCTCAGTCCATTGTAATAATAATATTTCCTAGTTTCACACCAATTAGCCTAGCCCAAAGTAAGCACTGTAAGGCTTGTGTTATGGATACTAGGGTAAAAAATAGACATACATATATGATACATATTTAAATAGTCACGAATCTTCCTAATCTGCTGACACGCCATTTTAGTTGTGAAAATCGGCGCTCTGAAGTTTAAGGGTGATATTCTGCCATGGGTCACGCAAATATTTGGTATTCTCACCCTAGACGATATGAATAGGGCTCCAGATCTTGCCGTGCCTGCTCTAATAGACATGGTCTTATCGGTAAATCTATGTATAATCTAAGATCACAAATTTGTTGTTTGTCTGTCCGCTTTTTCCCCCGCTCATTTTCCATTGTATCAATAACGTTACCATAGCAACGCGTTGACCGCAAGTATTTCGTCTACCGGACGCTAGATGGCGCTAACGGAAAAATGTTTAATAATATAAAAAATTTAAACAATTTTGTCCACCCGTGCGAAGCCGTGACGGGCCGCTAGTATGGACTGAAAATCTGCAGACAGTGCTTTAGAGAATATGCAAACAATATTAGGTTTAAAAAGTTGGACTAAATAGAGGTTTGTTTAGTATAATAATAAATACAATAAAGGTCAAAACTAAGGTATAAATGCTTGTTTTCATCACACAAACAACTGCCCCTTCCGGGGATCGGTTCCAAGACCGTCGGTGCGAAAATAAGGATCGCTACCGTTGTCGGTCGAGTGGTGCAGCGGTTCTTCTCACCACCAAAAAAGGGCCAGCGGTTGTCGGAGCGGGAGACCGGCAGCTGCATTGCACTTGGCCCTCAGGCGTGCGGGGTGTTCAGGGCGTCACGGCTCACCCCGTTGCTCTGTCCCTCAAGGAGCATAGGAGAGATCCGCCCACGTGCGCGGACCCACACTGGTTCGGGTCGCGGGAAGAAGCCGTAAGGGGCCACGCGACCCCCACCACTGTGTTGCGGGACGCCGCAGGGTTTTAGTCGGTAGGCCTTCAAGCCTTTACAGGGCACTCGGCCGGGTAGGGGCATGGAGGAGAGTCCCACATATCGTCTCGTGCTCTCCCGGCACGAGCGAATGCGTAACGCATTAACTGCGAAAAAAAAAAGATAGGTTCGCTACCGTTGCACCAAAGGAACGTAAAATAAAATAAAACATAGAGTCATAATACTTACTGCTCCATATTAGTTACAATGGGTCTTAACTCGCTTAACTGGGAAATAACTCGCAATATAAGCATAGAAGGGGCTTTGCATCTCTTAACCCCTTGAAGCCCAGCTTAAATGCGTTATATCTCTCTCTATCGGGTAAAAAATATCATTCAATCAAAAAGAACCATTATCAAACCTTAATAAGGATTAAATCAGACTAAGCGCTATAGAGTATTATATAATGCTCGCGGATTTGAAGGGGTTAAAAACTAAAAAATACAATTTTAAATATTCGGTAAATTACAAAAGCGCAAGGTTTTTATAACATCAAAAGAAATATTGTTAGTTTAAACAAACAGGGTATTATCTCGATAAAGGATTTTTCAGGAGCGCTTTTTAAAGTTTCTTTTAGGATTTTTAACCCTAAACCTATGTACATTTAAACCAAACACAGTATTTTTGAATATTTATTATTTTTATTTAATATCGTAGTTTTGAGACTACCGTTTGGTGCAACGGTAGTGATCCTACCTTTCGCGCCAACGGTCGTGGGTTCGAATCTCGATAGGGGAAGATGTCTGTATGATGAATACGAGCATTTGTACTTGAGTCATGGGTAGTAATATATATTTCTATGAATATTACATATCTATGTATCGTATAAGTATGTCTATCCGTTACCCTAGTATCCATAACACAAACCTTAAGGTTGCTTACTTTGGGCTAGGCTAATTGGTGTTATTGTGGGAATTATTATTATTATATAATAATCGTGAAATTAAACAACATGGCATTTAAAGGTAAAAAGCCGGAGATATATAGTCGATACCCTGTTCACCCAAGTTACCATAGGTAATTTTTGATCTATACATATAAATAAAATTGGAGTGTCTGTTTGTAATATTTAAATAACCGCTTTTTACTACATGCATATGAATATATATACGGTACATACATCAAAATAACATTTTTTACAATTTTTGTCTGTCTGTTTGTTCCGGCTAATCTCTGAAATGGCTGGACCGATTTTGACGGGACTTTTATAGGCAGGTAGCTGATGTAATAAGGAGTAACTTAGGCTACTTTTATTTTAGAAAATTCTTTAAAATTACTGCGCTACAGCAACGCGTGGCTGGGTCAGCTAGTTATACAAAATCTAAATCTAATCTCAAAATTAGTTTATATCATAAAAACATTTATAGTAAAAAATATATAAAAAGGGATGCTTAGATGGTTTAGACATGTAGAGAGGATGGACGAAAGGAGATTAACAAAACAAATATATTGTTTTCATTATTAGTATTTCATCTTAATTATTTCCTCTTTAAGTTACACCGCCATAGCTCTAGCTTCCTCATTATCCTCTCAATCCTAAGGTTGTCTGGAAGAGATTTTTCGCTTTTAGCGATAAGGCCGCCGATTGTTGCACGTTAGATTTAAGCATTTATCTGTGATTGTGTATCCCTCTGTTCTTGTGGTGTAATCAATTAAGTGTTTTGTATTGTATTATATTAAGTACTAGCTGTCCCGGCCACGCGTTGCTGTGCCGACTGCAGTGCCATCTGCCGGACTGATTTGTGAATCTAAACCATTCTCAGATCCCCTTGAACAAACACAAAAAAAATCATTCAAATCGGTCCAGCCGTTTAGGAGGAGTTCAGTGACATACACACTCACAGAAGAATTATATATATATAAGATATGAGGGAAATTTGCATGGGCAAGTCGGTAAAGACAGACAAAGGCAAACTTTCAAAGACTACGTACAAGATGTTCTAAAAAGAACAGTATTTTCAATGGGTTCACTCTTAATCCCAATCAAGTCCGGGGACCAAGATAGGATCCACGATAGAACGAGCTAACCCAGAAGGTGGTCACCCTCACATACGCAGGGAGGGAAGTTCCACTTCAGTGTGCATTGCAAGATGTTGAGTAGCGCTTGGAGCGACAGGTAGGAATAGAAAACAAGAAAGGGTGGTACAGCCCAGTCTATCGTATGGGTGTCCGATAACCTTTAACCGAAGAGCTTGTATGAAAGCTCTAATGAAAGTTGAAGAAGAGAGATGTGTATCAGGATTGTAGAGAGTGGAAATTTGTGATCTCTGCCTATCCGTTCGGGAAAAAGGCGTGGTTATATATACCACTAAACGAACTCATACTAAATATGCACGTTGTCAATATGGTTATTTATTGTCCTATTTGTATAATCTATAATCTAAGATCACAGTTGTTTGTGTGTTTGTCTGTCCGCTGTTTTTCCCGCTCTTTTTCCATTGTATCAATAACGTTACCATAGCAACGCGTTAACCGCAAGTAGTTCGTCTACCGGACGCTAGATGGCGCTAACGGAAAAATATTTGAGAATAGAAAAAAGTTAAAGAATTTTGTCCACCCGTGCGAAGCCGGTACGGGCCAATAGAGCAATTCTGCGACCGGATTTGGATTCAGCACACCAAAATCCTTTGGGAAAATATACTTAGGTGTCTGGGTAAGAAACTTTGTTAAATTTTGTTGACTTGTGTATCAGCGTGGCTAAAACCATTGTGATATGATGTGACACACACACACACACACACACAAATAGTAATTAAATAGTTTATTAAGTTGTTTGAATATTTAGTTGGTATAATTATTCGTTAGCACGTCGTTCGTTACTTTGTATTTTATTACTCGCTACTTATGAAAGAGTGACTCCATCTGGCACAGGTGCACTATGCACTTAAAAGAGAGAGTCAATCATCATGCTATTACAATTATTGGTACTGCAATAAATATTTTTCATTTTCATTTATGTAAACATTTAACTCAAATTTTTAAATTGAAATTTTAAAGGCAATTAATAAATTTTTATCTTGTCAGTCCTATCGTATCCTAAACATACTAAAAAGATTTATTATGCATTAGTAAACAATTGATTGATTGCGAGGGCATTGATCATCGTTAACTGATCAGATCATAAATGTGTTTGGCTAAACTGGAGGTTCGCTAAGCAAATACAAATTACAAATACATAATGTTTTATTTTCAAAAACAAGTTACAAGAATGCTATGAATTGGAATCTCCTTGAAAGCTCATAGGCCTGTGTCAGACTCCACTCTTCAATAAAAGCGAGCATTTTACACTTATTCAGGTTGGTAAGTATTTATAAACATTCTTTATAATTAAATATTTTAAAACATATTTTAAAGAACTACTAAATATGTGTGTAGTTTATGTCTGTGTTTAGGTGTGTGCGCGTGTCTGCTTGCATGCTTTTGTGCGCCTAGTTGTGTGTGTGTGTGTGAGTTTGGGTTTGGGAGTGTATGTTTGGATGTGTGTGTAGCAACCTCTATTAAATGCTTAACTCTAATTTGTTAATATTCGGTGCAGTCATAAGCGTTCGACGCTCTTAGGTTTTTGACGTACTCCGATAGCAAGTGCTGAACATCTTCAATTGTTCCTCATTCGACACAATCGGGTAGATATACTTTTATCGAATCCCGGAAGGGGCAGATGTGTAACTGAGTCATGGGTATCTATAATATAATTCTATTAATATTACATATTTATGTATCATATTTGTATATCCATCCAGGACTGTCTTTAACCTATTGAAGGCCCTGGACATATAAGAATAATGGGGCCCCTATGACTTTGACAGAACACTTTTTTAGAATAGACAATGAAAGTAGATAAACAAGGTTTTAGATTTTTTATTAACAGTCAATAGATAAATAGATAATATTTAATTTAATAGGGCAATTGTCACATATTTAAAATTATCTAAGCATGCTGAAATTGGATAGTCTTTTTTTTGGGCGAGAGCAGAGTATATTCGCGCATGAAAAAGCTAATAAGCAAGTCTATAATATAGTCCCTAATTGAGGTTCGATTTATTCTAATTAAATAAGTTTTTCAGTAATAAATGTCGGTATTTCTTTAGTGATCTGGCAGGAACTAAGGAGCCCCTATCAATGACGGGGCCTTGGGTATTTGCCCAGAGTGTATCCGTTACCTTATTGTCAATGACACAAGCCTAACAGTCCTTACTTAAGGCTAGGTTAATTGGTGTGCTGTAGCATGTGAAAATTGGTCGGATAATGTCCACAACTAAGTCTATGCATAATAACAACATAACTTTTTATAAAATATTATATTATTTTCAGTACTTTTAATATTATTTGGGATTTATTATATATTTATTTTGACATATGGTATGTCCCAGTATTGAGTATGTGCAAATTAGTATAAAGTAAAGCTCAGAGCTGTCTTTAACCGATTGGAGCCCCTGCGCATATAAGAATAACTGGCCCCTATGACTTTGACAGAACACTTTTTTATTACTGGAATAGACAATGAAAGTAGATAAAACAAGGTTTCTGATTTTTTTTATTGACAGTCATTAGATGAATACATAATCTTAAATTTAAGTGGGGCGATTCTCATATATTTAAATAATACTAGATTTAAAAATCTTAAATCCCACGTTTTTCAGTGACCAAAAAAGAATAAAATAACCCGGCGGGGCCAAGCGAGGGGCCACTCAAAACGTGGGGGCGCAACTTTACAAATACTCTCAACATCTATGCATATTATATGAGAACTTTAAGTTAATGAATAAAAGACTCATTGAATGAAATATAGTTTAGTTTATTAATATATAGAAAACCTACGCTCGATCTACATACACCATTTCCGATAGCCATTGCACAAGAGGGGGAAAACCACAGAGTAGTTATATACTTGACAGCTCAGTGTCACAGAGTATATAATAATTTAACACTCCCTCTCAATTTTAGTTTATATTAGTTTTAAATTAAATTAAAATTGGTACATATTTTTAAAGTTTGGTTATTTTAGAAACATTATGGCAACACTGGTAAGTAACATTTGACATTAGACATATGTGACATTTGACAGTCTGTAATTACATTGTAAACAAAATTAATTAAACAAATTTGCACGAAAATAACAATGTTTAGAAGTACACAAAGATTTCGTCATCACGTCCGATATATTTTCACTTGACATAACATAGTTTACGGTAATTATGTTGCGAGAAACAATGTCTTTGATAAAGTGAAACTTAATGTCAATATGTTTTGAATATTTAGTGTTTTCACTGTTCATTATCATTTTTATAGCACTTTGATTGTCCACTTTTAGTTCAACACGGCACTGATCACTAAAGTCTTTTGTCAATCCATGAATAAACATGAGTTCACTGACACACATGGCTGCAGAAACATACTCGGCTTCGGCTGTGCTCAACGCTACAGACTGCTGCTTCTTAGAAGACCAAGAGATCAGGTTGCCTTGGTGATAAATAACCATGCCACTGACACTCTTTCTGTCTGTTTTATCACTGGCCCAGTCTGCATCTGAAAAGGCTGTAATAAGAGATAGTTTATTATCTTCTTTCTTCTTATGGTAAGTCAGTTCCATATGCTTAGTTGCATTTAAATAGTGCAATATTCTCTTTGCTGCGGTCCACAAGCTTCTTGTTGGCTTGTCTAGGTATCTGCTGAGAAAAGAAGTAGCAAAGGTAATATCCGGTCTGCTGATTGTCGCCAGATAGTTTAGGCATCCTATAAGCTCTCTATATGGTACATTATTAATCTGTTCTTCTGTTTCAGGAACTTGAAAGCCTTGAAAATGAAAATCTTAATTCCTTGGTGAGCACAAAATCTAAAGACAAATCTGTATTGACTGTTTCAATAGCTGTGATCACATGATTGTACTCGTCTCCTAGACCTGTTAGGAGATAACAAACTTTATCACATTCCGCGATTTTCTCATCGGAACAAGCATTCGCTGCCAAAGACATGGCTAATACAATTTCATTTATAGTAGACTCCGGAGCCACTCAGCATTTCATACAAGAAAAGTACATGAAATATATGATGGACATAGAAGATTTGCCTCAAAAGTTAAATATAAAAATAGCAAATGGACAGACATTAACAGCTACAAAGAAGGGAATTTTAGTGGCCAGTCACAACAACAAAATGATTAAAATCGAAGCTGTTATATTACCTGGACTGAACACCAACCTAATGTCGGTTAGCAAATTGACAGAAAGGAAAATTGAAATAATTTTTAGACAAAGAAGTGTAATAATAAAGCATATAAATGAAACATATTATGGAGTGAAAAAGGGACAGCTGTACATATTTGATGTTAAAATAAATGTAAAGACAGATGAAGATTCATGTCAGTTGACAAAAGAAGACATCAATATGTGGCATCAAAGATTTGGTCATATGTGCAGGAAGAACTTGGCCATATTGGGATTGCCATTTAGTAAAGAAACCTGTGATGCATGTATGAAAAATAAGGCAACCCGATTACCTTTTAAGCGACTTCAGAGACCAAGGTCAAGTAAAATTGGTGAACTTATTCACACTGATATTGCCGGGCCAACCAGAGTGCCAACTGCAGAAGGATATAGATATTTCCAAACCATTATTGATGACTACAGCCACTTCACACATACTTACCTGCTGAAGTATAAATCGGAAGCAACATCTAATTTGATAACATACATAAAGGAATTAGAAAGACAAATGGAAATAAAAGTCAAAAGGGTAAGGTGTGACAATGGTGGGGAATTTATTGCAAAGACATTAAAAGATTTTTGTGCTCACCAAGGAATTAAGATAGAATACACCCAAAAATTTAGCCCGCAGCAAAACGGCAAGGCAGAACGAATGAACAGAACAATTTATGACAAAGCTAGAACAATGCTGGATGAGTCCAATCTGCCAAGACATCTCTGGGGACATGCTGTATTAACAGCTACATTCTTAGTAAATCGCTCACCTTGTTCATCAATTAAAGACAAAATACCAGCTGTGGAAATGAAAAAAGAATTTGATCTACAAAAAATAAAGATATTCGGTAGTAAAGCTTGGGTGCATATAATGCCTAAGCAAGACAAGCTGTCCAGCAGAGCAACTGCAGCTAGAATGGTAGGGTATGCCACAAATGGCTATAAACTTTGGGATCCAAGTACAAACACCATAACAGTATCTAGAGATGTTCGTTTTGATGAAACCAATATCAGGTACACATATGAAAAGAAACCTCAGTATGAAAACAAAGAAGTAGCAAAGGTAATATCCGGTCTGCTGATTGTCGCCAGATAGTTTAGGCATCCTATAAGCTCTCTATATGGTACATTATTAATCTGTTCTTCTGTTTCAGGAACTTGAAAGCCGCTCTCCATTGGGGTCTTCGCTTCTCTGCAGTTCACCATATTAAACTTCACCATTATGTTTTCAATAAAACGCCTTTGTGATAACTTTACTGTGTTGTTATTTCTTTGTATTTCAATTCCTAAAAAGTTACAAATGCTTCCCAAGTTTTTAGCTTTGAATTCTTCTTGCAATTTTCCGATGCTATAAATAAAGGCATATCCCCCTCTTGTGCAGGATGTGCTGCACCGCCTCTACTTCTAGGACTTCTGTAGCCCCGTCCTCGTCCTCTACTGACCATCCTGCACTCATAGGACTTATGACCTCGTCTTCGGCACTTGTAGCAAGTAACTGTACTCATAAATGAAGTATCTTCATTGGTTACTTTCACTTCCTCAGATTTTCTTATTTCATGATCCAATAGTTTAGATCGCACAAAATCTAAAGACAAATCTGTATTGACTGTTTCAATAGCTGTGATCACATGATTGTACTCGTCTCCTAGACCTGTTAGGAGATAACAAACTTTATCACATTCCGCGATTTTCTCATCGGAAACTTCGAGTTCGCGAATGATATTTTCGAATTTGGCAAAATATTCCTCTAGGCTTCCATTTTGATGTTTTAGGGTTAATAGTTTTCTACGCAAAGTTATTTTGGAAATAACACTTTTCCTTTGGAATGTGTTTTTTAATATGTCCAACATTCCTTTTGCTGTCGTACAATCTTTTACAAGATTTAAATGCCTATCGGTCAGGCATTGTACTATGAGACTTCTAGCCCTTGCATCCAGATTCTTATTTCCGGCTTCCACGTTTTCTGCTTCAGTTATTTCCTTTAACCCTCTTTCTTCAAGCAGTGATTGGACTCTAAAGAGCCAATTTCCAAATGCTTCGGCTTTTAATTGAGGATAATTATTTCCCGGCGTGGTTGCCATCTTGTTTGGTGAAAACGCGCACGGTGAAAAAAAAATTCCTAACACTGCCCTAGCTATATCCCTAATCAGGCGTCAATGGCCCATAACCTATGAGAACTTTAAGTTAATGAATAAAAGACTCATTGAATGAAATATAGTTTAGTTTATTAATATATAGAAAACCTACGCTCGATCTACATACACCATTTCCGATAGCCATTGCACAAGAGGGGGAAAACCACAGAGTAGTTATATACTTGACAGCTCAGTGTCACAGAGTATATAATAATTTAACATATTATACATCTCATTACATCTCCATAAATAACATCCGCCCCCACGTTTTGAGTGGTTAAGAGAATTAACACAAAGCTGGGTTTTAAGGGGTTAAGACGTATCATAGAAGCAATCTTCATACACCTCCCGTAAGTCATAAAATGGGCAGCAGTGTTTTCCAGAAACTGTTAGACTAAGCAATATCGCACACTTTGTGCGCATTTATTTGCTTGTCTTACGGAAATTACCGAGATATTTTTAATTTTATTAATAGGTATGGACCAAGAAACTCCTATTATATCAAAACAAAGGGTGCTTCTACTGTCTTTCTTTGTTCATATTTATTAAATGAATAAATTATCTCACTCACTTCTCGCTTCACGCGCTCGTCTTTGATTTGCCACAGATTTTACAATTTCAAAGTATAAGGATCCAGAGATCGGGAATAGATAACTTTTATTTCAAAACACGTTTCGAAATACCTGTAAATATTATTTCGTTTAACCATTATAATTCCGTTTATTTATTAACCGGTTGAAAAGGAAATCTGTTTCAATGAAACGATTTATTTTAATAACTCTTACTGAGAATGTTATTTAAATTGGGCTTACTGATATAAGACCTGAATTAACTTAAACGTGCTTCCCGAGCAAAGCTGCTTACACGTGCGCATTTTAGCAGCATTGCGTGGAACTAGAACTTCGCATTAGGTTTTCAAATTATTCATAGGCATTTTGAAATTAAACTTACCGTTAAAACATAACCGGTATGATTTTGACAACATTTAATACCGTTTAGTGCAACAGTCCTGGGTTTGAATCCCGGAAGGGGCAGATGTTTTTATGATGAATTTGAGTATTTGTACCCGAGTCATGGGTGTCTATGAATATTACATATCTATGTATCGTTTATCTATGTCTATCCGTTACCCTAGTATCCATAACACAAGCCTTACAAAAGCTCAACAGTTCTATGGCTAGCTTAAATTTAGTCATGTTTTCTTCATTGTAGTCACGTTTCTGGATCCGCCATGAATTAATTAGACATGTCTTTTTAACAGGACATTGCACTATCTGGGCTGTATGATCAGACACCGCCAGTTCCATAACACAACTTTTACAACCGTGGATGTTTACTGCAAAATTGTCAAGACAGGTTGTCTGATTAACAGTTTACAATTATAATTGGCTAGCAAATTTTCAAAATACATTGACCATTTGTTTTTCTTTAAAATGTCAATATTAAAATCACCACAAATCACAATTCTTTTATTTTTGTTTTTAGATAATTTATTTATCAGTAAGTCTAACTTATTTATAAATATTTCTATATTAGCCTTAGGGGGTCTGTAAATGCAAACGATAACTAGATCTGCACGTGCCATATTTATAGCGCAGCATTCAAAAATGTTACATATACAAAACTTCAAAACATCCAATACTTCAAATTCGTGACCATGGCGAAGTAGGATGCAAGAACCACCTCTACCAGTGTTTCTTGAGTAACTTGATGCTAATTTAAAGTTTTGTATATACAAGCGATTTTCATCACCGTCTCGCATAAAATGCTCAGTGTAACATAGAATGTCCACATTCTTATAAATCGAGGTTAATTCCTGCACCACTACTTGTAATTGGTCAGTTTTATTAATTAAGCCACATATATTTTGGTGAACTATGGTTAAATTATTAGCTACGAAAAAAGTTATCTTTTTCATTGTCCACTGGATTGGAAGGCTCTATCTTATTGAAGTTAAAATGATTTATCTCTGAAATGAGTACGTATAGACGATTAACAATATTTTTCAAGCCTTTATTATTCAAACGACCAAAATTAAAAGAAAAGTTTTTTCTGCTATACTGGAGAGAGAGATTAGAGTCCAGTAAGTAGGTATAGCCATGTTGCTGATTATCCAAATACAGTATATTATTAAATGCTTCGATTCTTTTGTTAAATAATGAAGTGTTTTTAAATATTTTAAAAGTTGGAGTAGCTATGATGACATTCGTATGGGACAACTGTAATAATTTTTCTCGAATTAATCTAACAAGCTTATAATAATCCTTTGTTGTTTGAAAATCAGTTTCTCCTATAACAATCACACAGAAGTCCTTTCTTGAAAAGTCTTTGAGTTTGAATTCAATTCCAGCTAGTAGTTGTTCCATTCCAGCACCCGGTGAACAGTAGTGACATATACGAAACTGCTTGTCAAATGAGTTTCTCATATTATGTAGAATGCTGTTTGTATTGTTGCTACTGATTATTATCATTTCCTGAAGTTTGGTATTTCTAATTTTGCGCTGAATAGATAAGTTGCTATTGTTTACTTTTTCAAGTTTTCTTGTATATTGCTTATCCATATCACCTATGATGCTATCTAACGAAGTTGTGGATCTTCGTGTCTCAGAATCTATTTTGCCATATTGTACAAGATTTGTAAGTTGACGCTGGCTTACATTTCTCGTCAAAGTATGTTGTTGACTATTTAAATCAGTTTCAGAATGTGATGTTTTATTTGTTTTGAAATTTGAATGTGCAGATAAAAATAATTCTCTTGCAGTAAGGCGTACCCGTTTCATTGTAGGTGTGTAAAATTTACCAGCTTTCCTAGTAATATTTGGGGAAAAATCTGATTTTAAGGTACTTGTCACATTTTTGTACATGTCTAATTGTTTTTGATATTCTATAATTTTCACTTTCAGATTATTATTTTCAGAGCTTATATTACTTATTTCATTGTGGGCACTCTCGAGTTCCAATTTTAACTTTGTAATTTCTTCTTTTAATAATGAAGTTTCGTATGAGTCTGTAGAAAGATTTGGAAGACTAGCAGAACTGCCTTCTAGAACGTTATTCAGAGTTGAGTTGTTTGTGTCCGCATTCGTAATTCCATCAGAAGTATAGCTCTCATCACTATTTGATTTATTTAACTTAGGGCGACGAAATGTAATATTCTCAAAGAAGTTCATGTTTATGACATCTATGTATTACCGTATGAACTAATATGTCGTCGAGTGCTTATTGAGCTATCAATTATATCAGAGGTACACTGTAAATACGCAGTAGTTAGGCGACTGCCCGCTAGATGGCGCTAACGGCACTTTAAGATGGTCCTTTTAACTACGGAATATTCAATCTTAAGTGTACTTACAGTAGGACCGAAAATGGTCTGCGTCCTTTACACTTTTAAATAAAATAAACTGCCACTTTATTGTAATATTAAAATATAGTTATTACTTATAGAAGAATCAACTTTATATTATTATCTTTCATTGAGTTTTTAAGAAAAATATAGTAGTCACTGTTTAATTGTTTACAATTTTATTAACACTGTTATTTAATGAAGTAATGATGCTCAGTCAATTTATTGTTTTTTAACTCAACACAGTTCATAATAACTGTTTATAACACTTTCACACGTTTAAGAATACTTTGTCTTTACACTGATACGATACACACTGAGAAAAACAAACATTTAATATTTTTATAACTTTAAACAACCGGGAGCTAATGTTTATACGGGCACCACAGCGCGACTCTTACTTCATAAAACAAGTGTATTTTAATTACTTTGGATTCCCTTTGGACGCCCGTGACAAGTACTGAGTCCCTCATATGGTTTGTAAAACATATCTGGAGTCTTTTGAAAAGACCCCATTTTAAGTATCGAACACCAATGCTGTGGCGGGAACCTACCAATCATCAAGATGATTGTTATTTTTG
This sequence comes from Calamotropha paludella, assembly GCA_927399485.1. Classification (NCBI taxonomy): domain Eukaryota; kingdom Metazoa; phylum Arthropoda; class Insecta; order Lepidoptera; family Crambidae; genus Calamotropha; species Calamotropha paludella. The sequence continues at coordinate 5,605,299 of OV656830.1, read as the reverse complement.
TTTGGTTAATATTAACGGAATTAACAAAAAAAACCGGTCGAAATGGTGTTACCCTAACTTGTTATCTGTTACCCGACCCGTCCTGTACTCTGGAGATGCGCCAGTACCAGTAGCTTCTTCATCTACACAAAACGATCAAGATTTAGAAGAAAAAAGCTATTCTTCAAGTGATGAAAGCGGGACAGCTAATTTTAACCCCGGTGTTTCTTCTGAGCCCCAGCCTTTTAATCAGGAAGACCTTAGTGCATTAGTCAGAGACCTTGCACTTTCTAAAAAAGCATCTGATATTCTAGCTTCTCGATTGAAACAAAGAAATCATTTAACCCCAGAAACAAGAATTTCATACTATCGTACTCGAGAGACAGAACTGATTTCATTCTTTTTTGAAGATGCCGACTTTGTTTTTTGTTCAGATGTTCCTGGTTTATTGATGGCAATGGGAGTGCAGAAGTATGATCCAAATGAATGGCGATTATTTATTGATTCCTCTAAACGTAGCCTAAAATGTGTTCTTATGCATAACGGCAATAAGCTGGGTTCGATACCGATTGCACATTCAACTACAGTCAAAGAAAAATATGGTACTGTCGCTTCTGTTATGGCTAGAATCAAGTACAACGAACACATGTGGCTGATATGTGTTGATCTCAAAATGGTGAATTTTCTTCTTGGACAACAAGGGGGCTATACAAAATATCCATGTTTTATTTGTCTGTGGGACAGCAGAGCCAAGTCTGAGCACTGGGTTAGAATTGACTGGCCTTCCAGGCAAGCTATGCTTCCGGGACAACTGAATGTGATAAATGAACCCCTTGTGCCCCGGGATCGTATAATATTGCCACCTTTGCATATCAAACTAGGGCTCATGAAACAATTTGTCAAAGCTCTGAACAAGGATGGCGATTGTTTCAAATACATCTTTAACAAGTTCCATAATTTGAGCACAGAGAAAATAAAAGCCGGAATTTTCGATGGTCCACAAATAAGACGGTTGATAAAGGATGAACATTTTAGTAGTTATCTGACTGATACTGAAAAATACGCTTGGAATGAATTCGTTTGGGTTGCACAATTTTTTTTGGGAAACAAAAAGGATAAAAGCTATGCCGCGCATATTAAATTGATGTTGACACACTTCCAGCAGCCTGGTTGTAATATGAGTATCAAGGTACACTTCCTCCACAGCCACTTGGACCGTTTCCCTGAAAATCTTGGTGATCTGAGTGAAGAACAAGGGGAACGGTTCCATCAAGACATTCGAACTATAGAGGAACGTTACCAGGGTCACTGGAATGCTCATATGATGGCGGACTATTGTTGGAGCATTAAAAACAGCCCTTGTGAACCATCCCAAGCCAGAAAATCATACAAAAGAATTTTTTTTAATAAGTAGTGTTTGCTTTTCTAGTGATTTTTTTTTAATAAAAATGATTTTTTTCTTTATAAACGCGTTTTATTGTAACTCAAAAATGAAAGCTGAGTTCAAATCTGAAATCAGCACCCTGTAAATGCATAGTACTGGACAAAATGTTTCATGCAACAAAAATGCTGTTCCCTTGTGAGATCAAACATATTTTTTTTTATTGTGATATTTTTTTTTTACATTTAATGTCACATTGCAATATATTATGATTATCTCTTTAATCGAGTATGTTATCGAAATATATTCTGAGTTTCTGACGTAAGATGTTATCTTGAATAATATTTAAGTGTATTATAAACGAAACATCAAGCATTTTTATAAAAAAAAAACAGCGGGTTGTACTCTGGGAGTGCCGGCAGAAGTGAAAACACGAACATTAACGTTGTGCTTTTTTGATATTTTGGAATGGTTAGGGAATAACTTCGCATGAATTACTTTAATTATCAGTATAAAAATACCATCATTTGTGTGGTAAAAAACAATATTCATTAATTGCGCTATCGTATACCAACATGAGAACATACACACACGTACACTCACGCAAGCGCCCTGCGCCGCTAAAACAAAACAGCAGGAGCAGGCATACATTTTCGCCGCGCAGTAGAAAGAGAGGGAGATATTACTTTCTCTCTTACCCTGCGAAGGCGGTCTTATCTCCCTCTGTCTTAGGAATTTTCGATCAGGTCACGTATCCTGACTCAAGTTTAACATTTTTTACCCATCCCAAAAACACAACACCGCTAAAAAGGTTTTCACTTCAAAAATTATTACTAGAACACATTCAACTAGTCTCAGGTATTATGCGAGACTCAAAACCACATACCCTCGCTATCCGGGCGAGCACTCTTCGAATTGAGCTATCGTGACATTGACAGATCAGGTCTGTATCATAAAAGTTGTTAACATTGTTTATTTCTTTAGTCTAAGTGTTATTTTTCTGAGTACAGTCAGAAAAATAACCTAGAAGAAAAACGGCAATATGTCATTATTTATCCGTACCTATTTTGCTATTATAACATATCGAGAGGTCAAGTGATCAGAAGGCTGAATTGTATCTTGCCCAGAGAATAAGTTCAGTAATACAACAAGGTCACACTAAAATTAAACTAAGTTAAAAATGATCACCTAATTCTGTGTTCATAAGTAATGTGCCTAGAAGACTGATGAGTCTTAAGATAAGGTAAGATGAGATGAGAAGAGATGAAATGAGATGAGATGAGAATGATAAGATAAGATGAGATGAGATAATATAAGGTAAGACTGATCAAATCTACGAGCACAGATAAAGGTGAAATATTTAACTTAGTTCATTTTAGTGTACCTACAGTATTATTTTTAAGATTGTATTTCATTTTTTTATGATTGTGTTCAACTCTCAGACAAAGTAATTATATCAAAGTATTTAAATTTTTATCCCTATTATATAAACTTTGATAATTTAAAAAATGCATGTAATAAATCGATCAAAATTCTATTTAATATTGTACTGTAACATATCTAATTCCTGTATTTGTTTTGAACATGCCTATAATTGGCCATTTTTAATCTTTAATTTGACTTAAATATTTGTATGCCTATATTATAAAGGCAAATACAGTAGGCCTGCCGAAATATTATCTGTGCCAAATAACTTGTATATGTTACCGGCAATGTGTATAATCCGGTATTGTATACAATACCTAGGCAATGTATAGAATACCTAAAACGGGCAGGTAAAGTATGAAATAGAATTTATTTTACACTTTACCTAGGTATTCTATACAATGCCAAACTTGCAGCAGGTAATGTAACACTCGAACGCAAAAAAACGCAACCTAACCTAACCTAACCTAACCTAAAGTTGATAATAAAGTTTATTTCAAGTAAATACAACATGTTTTATTTGTCCGCTATTTGATAAGTAAGTCTGTTAAGATTTATTGATATTAACCGGCTTACCTAACATTAGTTTAGTCTTAAGATTTATTTATTTTACACATTACCGGTGAACCAGCAGGTATTCTATACAATCCCTAGGAATTGTATACAATACCTAGGTAAAGTATGAAATGGACAATGATATTCATGATATTTCATACATTGCCTGGACACCCCAGGGATTGTATACATTACCTAGGGATTGTATACAATACCTGAATTATACACATTGCCGGTAACATATACACAAAATTCGTAAGTGTTTCTGTAGATATAACTTATTTCTATATACAATTTTTTATTGATTGTAAGCTGACATCTCAAAATCCGTGAGTTTATGAAACGGATTCCAACTTAAGAAATAAAATTAAATGATAAGGAAATGAATTAATTAACAATATATATTTAATAATCTAGTCAATTTTAGTAAGATTTGTCAAATAAATTTAATTAATTTTATTGGAGATTCCATGAATCAGCTTCAATGGCGCACTGTCTGTTACGCCATAACTTCCCGAGTTCTTAACCGATTTTAATATTTTTTGTGTGGAATCGAATCAACCGGTTTAGGACCAGATTGTCGCAGAATTGGACCAGAATTTTGAATTTCGCGATAATTCCCATGGAAAAAATTTTTTCTTCTTTTTTAGGTATTATGTTCCGCTACAATGTATGGTGCTAGATTAGCGTTTTATTTTATTTATTTATAAATAGGATAACTTACAAAACGTAGACAAAGGAAAAAATTAAACAGATTCTGATGTGACTCGTGGTATACAAGGTATACAAACAACGTTAATGTTTATTTTTGGCAAGTACTTAGTTTTTTATTTAGTTAGATGGCAAATTTAATTAAAATAATTATTCGACACAATAACATTAACACTATACGATAACAATAAGCTAGATAATAAAATTAAATTTATTGTTATAATGGTGTATGTAGCTGTTATGCATAAAAGATCCAAGCGACAATTTTTTTCCATCCATCTTTTTAACTCAATAAAGAGGTTTTCTCGTATTGAAATTGATTGAAGCTGCTGTAATAATACAGTTAAATATTGGGCTTAATAACTTACCTGGTGATTAAGTCATGCAGAAGTAACTGCATTTAAACTTTAACTCGAAAGTGACAAAATGTTAGGTGAATCTTTTATGTATAACAATGTCCAAATATCCCTCTTAAAAATGAATTAAAAATAATTATTGACATTCTCTACTTTCGTAGAGATGAGCGGGTTTTGTTTGTGTTATCACCGTGCGACATGTAAACCATGCAGTAATTTGAGTTCGCTCGACTTAGTCGGGCGCGGCGCGTGAATCATTCGGTGCTCGCTTGCAATTTTCTTAACTGAGGGTAAACGAATATTACGGAGGCATGCATACACACACACACACACACCTACACAAACATTCACACTTTGTTTAATTGATAAATTTTGTTAAGATTATTTTTGATGTACCCAGTATTTTTATAAAATAGTAAACATAATGAGTTTCTGTAATTGGCTGCGAAACTGAATTACACTTTTATATAATTTATAAGTATACGAAAGCTGTAGAAACTTTTTTTTATTAATAAATAAATAAATAACTTTATTCAAAGTCACTTTAATTGTTTCGAATCGTCCAACATTTTACCTACCTCATTCAGGACGATTTATAACTGACAAGAACCGTATATAACCGTCGTCACCATACATAATAAACAAAAGAACAATATTCTGTTATAACAATAATAGTAATGTTATGGTTTCGTTACAACGTTGATTACAACAATGTCAACAAGTATCTGTTTTAAATAAGAATACTAAAATATTAAGATACTAGGCGATGTAGTCGCTAAGCATTAAGCTACGCTAGCACCATATATTTTAGCGGAGCGTAATATTAGGGGTTAAAGTATGAAATTGCCGATTTGTACTGAAAATCTATATTGTTTATTTTTTAAATTTTTAACAAATTTATTTAATCAAAATAGTTGCCATTATTATCTATACATTGCTGCCATCTAATGGGAAGGTCATTAATGCCTTTGCGATAGAATTCCGACGATCTAGACTGCACAAACTGTGTGAAAGCATTTTGTACTGCCTCCTGGGAAGAAAACTTCTTGTCACGTAGATAATTGTCCAAATCACGAAAAAAATGGTAGTCCGTTGGAGCAAGGTCTGGTGAATACGGAGGATGACGAATGGTTTCTAACTGCAGTTCCTGAAGGGTCAAAATGGTTTCTCGTGCTGTGTGAGGTCTCGCGTTGTCGTGGAGCAATAATGGTGAAGATCGATTCATGAGTCGGGGCTGTTTTACTGCTAGTTTTGTCAACATGGTTCGGAGTTCGGCACAATAGACATCTGCCGTTATTGCTTGACCAGATCGGAGAAAACTATAGTGAATAACACCATGCTGAGACCACCAAACAGTTACCATTACCTTTTTATTGGTAAGTTTTGCTTTAGGACACTGTTGTGGCATTTGACCTGGGGTCAGCCATTGCATTTTTCTTTTCCGGTTATCATAAAGAATCCACTTTTCATCACATGTTACAATTCGATCCAATATTCCTTCATTTCTGTACCGGTTCAACAAGGCAACACAAGTTTCAACACGCGTTTCTTTCTGCAGATCAGTCAAATCATGAGGCACCCATTTTTCGTATTTTTTTATTTTATTGATTTGACGCAAGTGAGTCAATATTGTGGGTAAGGTAACGTTAAACCATGCCGCTAATTCCTGGGTACTTTGACTAGGATCGGCTTCCACTATCTCTCTTAATTCATCGTTATTTACCTGTGTGGGCGGTCTTCCTCGTGGCTCGTTCTTTAAGTCGAAATTTCCATCACGAAAGCGTTTAAACCAAAATCGCACGGTGCGTTCATTAGTAGACCCCTCTCCAAACGCAGCATTGATATTGCGGGCTGTTTCTGCCGCGTTAGTTCCGCGTCGGAACTCGTATTCAAAAATAACTCGAATTTTCGCAGTATCCATCTTTCTTGTCTAAATTGAATAACAAAAACAATTGAAAGTCGATATTCAAATGTTTTACATTTTTTAAAAAAAGAACATCATAGAAACCATTTAAAAAAAGTTTCATTCGAAAACCTCAAACCATGAAGATTCTATGTCAATTCAAAGAACCTATTGCAATAAAACGGCAATTTCATACTTTAACCCCTATTACATAAAAAAATATACTTTTTTTTGTTATGATGGGAATTTTTGCGAATTTCAAAATCCCGGCTCCATCGCAATCTGGTCCTAAACCTGTTGATTCGATTCCACACAAAAAATATTAAAATCGGTTAAGAACTCGGGAAGTTATGGCGTAACAGACATTGCGCCATTGAAGCTGATCCATGGGAGCTTCGCTCCAATAAAATACGCATGTAAAAAACGATCACGCCTCCAAACTCCACCTTCAGGTGGGTCGAACCTACGACCTTTCGCTATTATGATAAATGATGTTTATTTTGCTGATCCGGGCGAGTGCTCTGACCGCTGAGAACGTGATTGTGAATGTAAAACATTAAATCTATAATCGAAGATCACAAATTTTTTTTTTATCTGTCCGCTCTTTTTCCCGCTCTTTTTCCATTGTATCAATGACGTTACCATAGCAACTCGTTAACCGCAAGTAGTTCGTCTCCCGGACGCTAGATGGCGCCAACGGAAAAATATTTAATAATAGAAAAAAATTGAAGAATTTTGTCCACCCGTGCGAAGCTGTGACGGGCCGCTAGTTAAATATAATTAAACATTGTTAGGGAACGATTCCGAGACTTCTAAATGAAAACGTGGTAACAATACACAAGGGTGTATACTTGATGATTAAAATAAATTCACATAATTGTGAACTATGTGGAAAAATTGAGTATGTGCATCATCTTTTGATGGAATGTGAGCGGAACCAAGCTCAAAGAAAACTATTTTTAAGTACATTTAGAATTAATAGGCTGGATGTGGGGATTGTTCAGAGCATTCTGAATAACCCCCAATCTGCGGCAACTCTGTTTATGTAACTTATTGGTAGATGTATAAGATATGTAATAATTTAAATATAGTTCGATGGAGCTGACATGTCAAAAGATAAAAGCTCCTAAATAAATAAAGAAATAAATAAAGGCATTTAAAATGTTGATCAAACATCGATGGTGCCAAAGTAAATAAAATAAAACAATATATTGCTTCGATTCGTCAATTGAACAGATGTTTCCATTATTAGCTTGGACACAGTGGATGCGAGGGAGTGAATACAATTTGTTTATTCGCAGGGAATTAAGATGGACTGCCGCCCTGGGGAACGCGCGCTTCGGCTTAAGGTGGTGCCTGGGACACAGTAGGAGCAGTTAACATTGAAGCGGCTGAAAAAGCTAAAGCTTTTAAATACAGGGGTCTAGGCACCGAATATGATTTTGTCCCATTCGGTGTCGAGACCCTTGGTCCGTGGGGTCCTAGCGCTATAAGGCTTTTTAAAGAAATAGCAAAAAGGTTAGTCGACATCACAGGAGACCGAAGAGCTGGCAGCTACCTCGGACAAAGAATTAGCCTAGCTATTCAAAGGGGGAATGCTGCCAGTATCTTCGGAACCTTGCCTAAAGGGACTCCTTTTTACAATATATTTTAGTTGTTATATTATTTATATATGTATTTTAGTTTTAGGTTAATTTAAGATAAGTTATGTTTTAGTTTAGTTTTTAAGTTATTTTATTATCCTTTGGTTAATTAATTAATAATTCTAACTAAATTATATTCCTCATTGTTATTTAATATCACATAAAATTAACATTGACAATTTTGTTTTTATTTTTTTTATTTATTCATTTGGAAAACAAACAGAGTTTATGACACAGATGGATTTCACAAATTAAGATTTACATTTGCCAAAATAGTTTTCACTTATAAAAATAGTTCATAACTGTTGAATAACAATTATGTGCAGTGTCGATTACAGAAAAGAGAACGTGATGTGTGCAAAACAACGATTCAAATATTTCAATATACCAATTTTTAAATAAATAATTTTTTTCTTACCAAATATGCAGTATTTGGTAAGAAAAAACATTCAATACAATTTAGGCATCAATTGCTAACAACTTTTTAAATTTGGTAAGTTTATATCTAAAGATATCGATGTGACTATATTTAGAATTATAAGAATTCATAGCTCTAATCACAAACCTGTTGCCTGCGTAGTTGGCTAACCCGTGGAGAGGCAAAAGTGGCTGTAGTCCGGAGACTAACCCGTGTTCCTTAAAAAAAAGATGTCCTAAAAAAATGGCAGGTCAAAAGTACCCTTAACCAACCATGAAAGGTTTGATGAGAGACGAAAAACCCAGAGATGTATATCAGAATCGTGGAAAGTTTCAATCTGTGATCTCTGCCTACCCGTGCGGGAAAAAGGCGTTAATGTATGTCTATATTTTCATTTCCGGCTAGAGCGCCGTAGTGAATCTATGCTGGTTCGGAGACTCCCTCATGGGAGATGCCGTCCTGCAAGAAAACCACTATGGTGATTCTCGGCTTGAGCTAAGAATCTCGCCATCCTCGGCTCAATACTCGGTAGCGTTGTGGCGGTCATCAGCTACTAACAGGAATCACGTGACAAAAACGAATGAATTTGTTTTCAAGTTGTAGTTAAGTTCTTACTTCAACAGAGGCGTATAGTAATTCCATACAAATTAAAATTAACGCCAACAGTGTTGTAAGACTTTTACCTATTATCTTAAAAATATAAAACTTCAATAAAATCCCCAAGGTAGTGTATTAGGACCGCTCCTATTTATACTATATTTAAATGACATTCCAAAACTGACTAGACATAAATGCATTTTATTTGCTGATGACATTTCTATTATTGTTACATCTAACAAAACTAATGAAACAATTTTAAATCATGAAAAAGAAATCACTAATACGGATGATAACATTATACAATGTCTCGAACAAAATAATCTAAAAATCAATCTTAATAAATCTAAGTACATACAATTTCATAAATCCAAATTCACACAATACAACTCTAAATTAAATGTCGCTAAACCTAATGAAGTTCCCCAAGTTAAGTTCTCTTGATGTTATCATTGATGAAAACTTAGATTGGAAGCAACATGTGAATGAATTAAGCAATAAAATAAATAAATACATTTATGCTCTAAATCACATGAGACGCATGACAAATAAAAGAACAGTGATAATGTGTTACCATGCTTATATAAAATCAGTACTACGGTACGGGATTATAACATGGGGAAATAGCATGAACGTAAACAGGGTATTTGTTTGCCAACCGAAATTTAAAGAACTCAGTTTGCTACCACTGCCATCATTGTACATCTATGAAATATGTTGTTTTGTTTATAAATATAAATCATTATTTAAAACTGCGAGTGAATCAAATTCTCGTTTGAAAAGAAACCCTCACAAGCTTGTTTTGAAGGTAACGCCAAACTTAGCGAAATATAATAACAGTTGTTTGGCTACGTGTTTACGAATTTTAACAAGATACCGTTCAATATTAAACTTTTACGTGAAAATTTATTTAAGAAAAATTTGTACTAATGGATAAATGAAAATAATTTTTACAGATTTTTTTTTCTCTATTTTGTATTACTATATCGCATAAAATTAATAAAAATAAGTAGCAGGATTTTAATAATAAATCAATTTTGTTTTATAGCATAAAAATATATTTAGCTTTAAAAATTTGCATGCTACCACTAAGTTAGCTTAACATATTGAGCACATAAATGTATGTAAGACCTTCTATACCATGTTAAAAGCAAATAAATTATTATGATTATGATAAACCTCTTCATATTGTATGATGAATACGAGCATTTGCACCTGAGTCATGGGTGTTTATACATATTTCTATGAATATTACATATTTGTGTATCATATACATATGTATGTCTATCCGTTACCCTAGTATCCATAACACAAGCCTTACAGTGCTTACTTTGGGCTAGGCTAATTGGTGTGAATGTAAGAAATATTTATTTATTTATTATTATTATATTGAATGATGTTTACGCTCGGTGTGTCCCAAGTTAACAGCGTGAGAAGCTTCGTATGCCAGTGAACGTTTCAGAATCATTCCGTTTGATGTAGCGCGTAATGGTGTCGGCGGCATTTGCGATTCTAACAAAGGTCAGTGCAATATTTAATTAAAATTATAGTACCTATACATTGTTGCACTTCAAATAATTATATAAATTGATGAAATATATAAAAATCATACATTAAAAAAAACATATGTGACTGAATGATATGTAATTCTTGCACTAACCTAATTTCGGATACGTCGCACACAGTAATACACACTCACAGAGAAACAAGCACACACAAGTACGTGAAAAATGTAAAAAACATATAATTGAAAATAATTAAAATCACGCGATTTGTCCTATTACATCCAGACTCACTACATAATTTGTCACTGCTATAAATGCAGGCTTCGCACATGGCGCTACTCACATATTATATAAATGTGTGTATATGCGAGTGCGCTCGCGTCGTTGTGTGTGTGTGTGTGTGAGCGCGGGTGTGTTTGTGCGTGGGTGTGTATGTGTCAACAACTAAAGATGATTGAAATGAGAGAAATCTAAATCATTTAATTCTTATCAACGAAAAACTTAACTTTTGTCATTAGCAATAAAAGTGAGTGAGTTAAGTAATGTCTCAAAATTATTATAGAAATAATTACTGCGCTCGGTACGTCCCAAGCTTAATACCTCGCTCGTAGCGCATCCTCGTGAACATTTCAGTGCGTTTCAGTGCGGTGTAACGTCTAACGGCCCACGCTGACATTTGCTTCATACTTGAGAGGTTAGTGGTGCATCTGTCGTTAGAAAAGATAAAAATATATGTATGTCATCAAATCCTTGGATTTTATTAATTGTCAATCCAATGGATTTTAATGAATACAATCGGATTAATTCCCTAATTAAATGAAGTGTTTGTTGATAAAACAAAATATTGAAATTTTTGTTTTTATAATATGAATAAAAACAGAGATTTGATAAATTTAATCGGAACAGTTCCCTGATTTAATTATTGTTTGATTAAATTAATTGATTCCTTTTATGAAAATAAGTTTAAAAATAACATTATATTTATTGTATTTTTATATTTTTATTGTAACAGCAAAGTAATAACCTAATGACTGTAATAAAATGTAGTTTATGAATTAAAATTTAGGTTAAATTAAATTACAACTATTTTTTTCTTATTTTTTAATTTCATTAATATTTCAGGATTTTATGCTTGACATTAATTACTGTTTAGTGCTTATAGCAATCCTATCATCACCATAGGTCACGGGTTCGACATAAGCATTTGTTGCCTAGATTGGGGTGTTCATATACTGGTTTATGTGTTTTATATGATATTAAGTATGTATAGTACTACCTCTGCTTACTTTAATTTATTTTTTACTATAACGCTCATTTGATGCAACACTGAGGCAATTGTAAATGTTGTGTTTTTGAAGAAGAGGAAAATTTTAGGTAGGGATTTTAAAAACATTTTCTTTTTTAAATGAGCATTACCTTAAAATATGACTACAAACGTATATTTTTCTTAGATTCACTTAGCTTCCAGCGAAAAATAGAAGAAATACAATTCTGGCGATGTTTTTCAGAAATGTAATTTTGACCAAAAGTGTAATTGCGTAACTGTTGCACCAAATGAGCGATACGTTGTGAGTATTCCGGTTTTTAACTTTTTTTATTTTTTTGCATTTTTTTCAATGTTATCTTATAGCATAAATTATTTTAATAGAAAAATATTATTTAATTTTGACTAGCTGGCCCGGTAACGCGTTGCTATGGTAACGCGTTGCTATGGTAACGTTATTGATACAATGGAAAAAGAGCGGGAAAAAGAGCGGACAGACAAACACACGAGAACAAATTTGTGTTCTTAGATTATTGGCTAGCTGACCCTGTAACGTGTTGCTTTGGTAACGCGTTGCTATGATAACATTAATTGATATAATGGAAAAAGGGAAAAAGAACGGACAGACAAACACACATCAAATTTGTGTTCTTAGATTATAGATTACCCACTGTGTATGTATACCGTTTAATACAAGGTTAGTAATCCTGCCCTTCGTCCCGAATGGTACTCAGTTCGAGTCCCGGAAGGGGTAGATGTGTGTGATGAATACAATTTTTGTACCTGAGTTATGAGTATTTATATATATATTTCTATGAATACCATTTTATTTATTTAGGATATGAATATCTGTCCGTTACCTTAATATCTATAACACAAGCCCTACAGTGCTTACTTTAGGTTAGGCTAATTGATGTGAATGTAATAAATATGATTATGTATGGAGTTTAAAAAGAGTATTTACTGACTTTAAGTCCATATATATTGCTCTTGATATATTTCATACAGGAGTAATATATATACACACACATATATATATATATATATATATACATATGTGTGTGTGTGTGTGTGTGTGTGTGTGTGCCCTTCGATTCGCCAAAAGTAATTTGCCATAATTTTTTTTGGCACACTTATCACTTGGCATAATCTGTTATACATTTCAGGTGAGGTTATAATAAATACTTTTTTATACATTCCTAACCAGCAAGCTATATTAATTATGCCAAAAGTTTGTGAGCAAAATAACAAATATTAATATATATATATATATGTATATATATATATACATATATATAATATTATATATATATATTATATATATATATACTTTATGTATACTATAATAAGTTGAACAATTGTTTCAAGGCATTTCATACATCCTAGGAGAATAGTATAGTACAGTGTAACATAAGTATCTGTAACACACCCTTTTTATGATTTTCTTCATAACCAATTAAAAAAAGCGATACAAATAAAATACTCGATTTTTTTATTTATTTTAACCTACCATAATAACAAGTATTTAAGAAAATATATAAAAGCGCTTTTATAGTAATTTTCTTGCTAAAGCATTTTCATGTGATGTAACATTTCTGCTATGCTCGACGCTGTAGGTACGAGTACTCACGGCATATAAGCCTTTTAATTCTAGCTTGCTCTCTTTTAATGGAAACGTGGTACCTGCAGAACGACTATACGCTTTGCGCGATGAAATGGTACACCAATTGGTTTACAAAATTATAATAGTAACATTTTTTCTTATATTTATAAATGATATTACCTCCTCCATAAAATCTAGTGGGGTTTCTCTATTCGCTGACTATCTCAAATTATTTAAGACAATCAATACTGTATCGGATGCTCGGCTCTTACAGGCTGATCTGGAAAACTTATGTACTAAAAATGGTATGAAGTTAAATGCTGAAAAATGTTTTCATATAACTTTTACAAAAAAGTCAAAACCTATTAAATCAGAATATCAACTGAGTGGGACTAATTTGAGAAAGGTTTCCGAAATAAATGACCTTGGGGTTGTCTTGGATGATAAGCTCAAACTTAGCCCTCACATTAATGCCATAGTTAAAAAATCTGCGCAAATGCTTGGCTTTTTGAAAAGACATCTACAGGGATTTCAAAATCATCAAACAAAAATTCTTCTCTATAACAGTCTTGTACAGGAGACGAAAAAATCGGTGGAATTTTAACTAAAGTATTTATAATAGGCTTATTATAATATACGTATTATTATAATCTACTAATTATAGATACTTAGTAGTATAATAGTTTTCTTCGTCTCCTGTAAAGTTGGTAAAAATTACTTATGCGGTGTTGTTAGCTAAGGGACGATTTCTCACATTCACACTTATTAGCGTAGCCCAAAGTAAGCACTATAAGGCTTGTATTATGAATACTAGAGTAACGGATATCATAATACATAGATATTTAATACACACAGTAATATAAATAAATACTCATGACTCATATACAAATGTATTCAACACACATCTGGGATCGCTACCGCTGCACCAAACTATCAAAATCAGGCTGTTACGAAACATTTTCCCTTTGAAAAGCTTGATTGAAGCGGCTCGTTATTCTGTTACAAGTGAATTCCTTAGTTTAAACATATTATGCAATTGTTTTTAATTTATTTATTTTTTTGCATTCACAATGCAATATTTCTATAAGATATAAAATACGTATGTAAAAAACAACTACGCCGCCGAGCCCTCAGATGGGATTCGAACCCACGACCTTTCGCTATCCGGGCGACTGCTCTGACCCCTGAGCTACCGAGACGCTGACAAACGTGTCGAATTTTACAAACGTATTTCAACTTCTACTATGAGCTAGTATCGTTCCACCAATGGTGAACGCTAACTACCTTCAACATCGAAAGAAATATTTTTACAAATATTAAACAATCGATTAAGATGGAACCAGCTATTATTATGTTTTTAATTTATTTTTTTTGCATTCACAATGCAATATTTCTATAAGATATAAAATACTTATATAATAATATAATATAATAATATATCTTATATATTGCAATTACTAAAAAACAATTATAAGCATTTTTACAAGCTTTTATTTCACCTGTCCAATGTTTGTAATGAAATCTTGCAAGTTAAATTTGACCCACTTCCCGGTTTCCAATTGAGCTGAAACTTTGCATGCATATGTATATCGCGTGACAATACAATATTATCATGCCATGGAGCTGAGCTGATGCTGAAGCTGGAAGTTGGAATAGGTATTCCGCAAAAGACGGCACAACTCCATCGAGTTTGAGCTCGTTTGATTCATATTGACAAGTACCTTGATCCTATATGGTAGCCAGGGTCTGATGCTGAAGCTGGAAAGTAGCTATAGGAACTCCGCTATATCGACACAATCCCCCTTGAGTTTGTTTAACTTTTTAGTTCGTTTATTAACAAGAAATAATAAAAGTCTGTTTTTTTATTAAACTTATATTTTGTTACATACTAGCCGACCCGGTAACGCGTTGCTATAGTAACGCATATACAATGGAAAAAGAGCGGACAGACAAACACACAAACAACAAATTTGTGTTCTTAGATTATAGACTAGCGAACCGTCCCGGCTTCGCACGGGTGGACAACATTCTTTAAATTTTTTCTATTATTCAATATTTTTCCGTTATCGTCATCTAGCGTCCGGTAGACGAACTACTTGCGGTGAACGCGTTGCTATGGTAATGCATATTCAATGGAAAAAGAGCGGACAGACAAACACACAAACCACTGTGATCTTAGATTATAGATTTAACATATGACGCACGTAAATAAAAACTGCGTATTTATTAATTGCAATGTGCAAAACTGATATTTTGAAAAGGATGTCATGATCACCCAAATCACTCGTACTAACGATAGCGCTATCGTTAATGTGATATAGTCTATTGATAGTGAGTTAGCGTAAAAATAGGTCAAAATATCGACAGTCTTCTAAGGTAACTCACTATTAATCGACCTGATGTTACGATACTATTAAAACTGTCGATAACGAAATTTAACAATATTATATAGTTGTAAGGTAGGTCAAAATGACCTTTTGATCTTTCACCTTTTTGACCTTTTTTTACAAAAATATAATGTTAATGACAAAAATATAATATTGATGCGTTTTTAGCTATCGATAATATCGATAGTATCGTGACAATAGGTCGATTGATAGTGAGTTACCTTAGAATGCTGTCGATATTTTGACTTACTCCCCAACAATATAATATTTTTACATTTCTAATTATCGATAGTTTTAATAGTATCGTGATTAAAGATCGATAATAGTGAGTTACCTTAGAATGCTGTCGATATTTTTGCCTATTATCACAATACTGTATATTGATACACTTCTATCTATCGATACTTTTAATAGTATCGTGAAAATAGGGCGATAGTATCTATACTATCTATCATAATTATAATCATAATAATTTCTTGCCAAAATATGGTACATCAAGATGTTAAACAATATGAAATTATCCGTATATTTTACCATTGGAGGCATGAATTTTTAATCAATAAATTAGTCAATAAATTTTACTATATTACTTAAATTATTTCATAAATATGTCATGAACTTCATAGAATTTTTTTTCCTTAAGCCATATCAATAACTTTGATTTAAATGATTTACTAGGTAAGACCTTTATAGCATCAGATATAGCATTAAAAATGTTCACACACATACAATTGCATTGTTTTTAGTACAAAGCCAAGTTTGGCATACTATTGTATATTTACTTATCATGGTTACATACACTTCTATCATTAAAATTACTTCGGGTTTTAAAAAGTTATAGATTTGCTTTTAACTAAATTTGCTACTTCATATATATATAAATACTAGCGGCCCGTCCCGGCTTCGCACGGGTGGACAAAATTCTTTAATTTTTTTCTAGCATTCAATATAGCCTATGACACTCAGCAATAATGTGCCTTTCTATTGGTGAAAGAATTTTTAAAATCGGTTCAGTAGATCCCGAGATTACCCCTTACAATTTAACAAATATACAAACACACAAACTTTACTTCTTTATAATATTAGTATAGATGGAAGTAATATTGTATGGTATTTCAGTGTCTATCTAGCTACCTGTTTTATGAGTAAATTTGGGAATGTAAAATAAAACCAAACCTATCAATTTTCCATCTGCACACTTGGATTTATCTTAATAAATTCTCTATTATTCTAAATCTATTTACACGTTTTTAGACGTATAAAGAATACCATTCCCTTCTGATATCTGTAAATAAGTATGAGATAGATTTGTTCAATCAAAGAAATCCAATGATCCGTTTTGTTTGCTATAAAAGCTTCCTTCATAGCTTATCCGTTATAAAATCTGATTGATTTTTCCCTGTAATCTTATCGAAAGATTAATGCGTCAAGTGTTTTATTATCAGATAATTCCTTCATTATAAAAAGTATGTTTGTTCATATGAGAGCTTTGTGTGGAACTTCGATTTATAGGTATTAGCGAATAACTTACACAAACCCATAGAGAATCGACTACTTTTATATTTTGTAATTTATGATTTTTCATGATAATAAAAATAATAATTTATGTTATGTTAAGTGATATTTAAAATAAAAATAATATGTTTCTTAATACAAAAATGCTTTGTAGTCCATTTCAGCCGTAACAAAACGTTCTTCGCTAAGTATTACTCTATAAGAAACGACACACTTACAAAACTAAGCTGCATCCGGGGCTTAGGAATTACGATGGATATCAAGCTCCGTTTCAATGTACACATCGATAATATTCTAGGCAAAGCTTATAAGCCTTTCGGATTTGTGTTGTGCAACTGCAAAGAATTTAGAATATCACAGACAAAAATCACTTTATACAATGTGTCTCATCACCAGTGTCGGAGCCTTTAATGGTGAGAAATATGGCATTTTTTATCGACAAATTGCCCCTCAAATTTGGTTTTTCTCAAAAACCTAATAATTAAAAAGTACACAAAATAGAATCTATTTGTTTTTCTTTAATTATTTTTTTCTATTTTTTATTCCATGACAATTGAAACATGATGGCTGTGTAACTGTTGTCTACATGTTTAGCTATCAAATAACACCTTTTTAATGTTGATAGGACATTTACATGTGTAGTGGTGGTCGAATTAGTATGAGAGCCCAGGTCTTGGTTACGAAGAAAACAAAATGGCATATTTCACACCATTTAAGGCTCCGACACTAGTGACGAGACACATTGTATAATGCATTAGTACGTAGTGGCCTGGAATATTGCGTAGTTTGGAATCCTCATTACGATGTATATACGAGGGTGGGTCAAAAAGCTCGCGGAATGGAGGGTAAAAAGTAAGAAATAAAACACAAAATTAATATTCATTCTCAATGTATTCCCCCTTAACTCTAATACATTTATTAGACCTATCAATTAATTTATTAATACCTTCGAAAAAAAATGATTTCTCTTTGTCGTCAAAATAGGCCGACACTGCGCTCTTCACTTCTTCATCGCTGGAATTTTTTTTCCCTCGAAGCTCTTTTTTCATTTTTGGGAACAAATAATAATCACTTGGGGCTAAATCTGGGCTATAGGGAGGATGTTCCAAGATTTCGAAGCCCATTCTTTGAACAGCAGCCATGACTGCGCGAAACTCAATTTTCTCCATGTTGCAAATTTTCTTCCGGATTGACTTGTTGATTGATGTGTAGCTCAGGTAATTATGACCTATTTTTTTTTTTAACTTAGTATTTATACTCTTAATGAGTGTCACAACTAGTGCAGGTAATAAAAAGTCATCTTTCCCCCCTCCATGTCCCTCATGCCGCGAACTTATTGACCCGCCCTCGTATCAAGGAGCCTGAGATTGTGCAAAGGCGCTTCCTATGGCATTTCGCATTTGGTCTCAATCTTGCAAAAAAACCTCCCTAATTACGAGGACAGGCTTCGCTACTTTAAAATGGACACTCACAAAGACCGACGTGCTATGTTGGATCGGACGTTTTTGTAAAAACTCGTCAATGGCATTTTAGATTGACCAGATCTACTCTCAAGAGTTAACATAAGCGTCTAGAAACAATTTATTTGTAACCAGAAATTCTAAATCAAACTTAAGCTTGTTTTCTCCTTTAAATAGAATGTTCTCCCAATACAACTCACTGTCAAAGTCGACTAGTCTCGATATATACTCCGTTTCTTTGAATATACTAGCTGACCCGGTAACGCGTTGCTATGGTAACGTTAATTGATACAATTGAAAAAGAGCGGACAGACAAACGCACAAACAACAAATTTGTGTTCTTAGATTATAGACTAGGTGACCTGGTAACGCGTAGCTATGGTTACGCGTATGCAATGGAAAAAGAGCGGGGAAAAGAGCGGACAGACAAACACACAAACCACTGTGATCTTAGATTATAGATTTATAATTATTCAATAACTATATAAGAAGCCATTTTTAAAATATATATTTCACAAATTTTATATATGATAATGGGTTTAATACATATCAATAACGCCTTATTCCCGCAGGGGTAAGCAGAGACCACAAATTTCCACTTTGCACGATCCTGACACATCTCTCGCTTCTTCAACTCTCATCAGACCTTTCATACAAGTTCGTCGGTTAAATGTACTTTTGACCTGGCCTTCTTCAAAGCATCTTCTCTTTGGTCCCTAAATCTCACCTTGGTCTGCCTTTACCGACTTGCTCATGAACATTTGGCTTATTCAATGACACCATATTCGGAGCCTTTAATGGTGTGAAATATGGCATTTAATGACAATTTGCCCCTCATATAAGGTTTTTCTCAAAAAGCCAATAATTAAAAGATACACAAAAAAGAATCTATTTGTTTTTCTTTAATTATCTTTTTTCTATTTTTTGTTCCATGACAATTGAAACATGATGGCTGTGTAACTGTTGTCTACATGTTTAGCTATCAAATGACACCTTTTTAATGTTGATAGGACATGAACATGAGTAGTGGTGGTCGAATTAGTATGAGAGCCCAGGTCTTGGTTACCAAGAAAACAAAATAAATAAATATTTCTTACATTCACACCAATTAGCCTAGCCCAAAGTAAGCACTGTAAGGCTTGTGTTATGGATACTAGGGTAACGGATAAACATACATATATGATACATGCATAATATTTATAGAAATATATATAAACACCCATGACTCAGGTACAAATGCTCGTATTCATCATACAAACATCTGCCGCTTCCGGGATTTGAACCCAGGACCGTCGGTGCGAAAGGCAGGATCGCTACCGTTGCACCAAACGGTCGTCAAAAATGGCGGCCGTAAGAGAAAAACAAAATTTGAGGGTCAATTTGTCAATAAAAAATGCCATATTTCACACCATTAAAGGCTGGTGACGGGACACATTGTATACTTGTCTAAACAATCTTCTGTCGTCCATCATCGCAACATGTACAAACCATTTAAGCATTCCTTTTCCTGTATTTGTCACTATGTCTTCTTCCACACCACACCACTCTCTTTTCACATCATTCCTTCTTTTATACATCAAAACTCCAGCTTTTCTTTTTAAAGCTTTCCACTGCATTACTGATTCGTGCTTCTTCTGTAAAACCCAAATGCGTGACTTAAATATTCTTTAAGAGTTTGTTTACACGTTGTCTCTTTTTCTGTTCTGCAGATGGACTGAGACACCCTTATCAACAATAAAAGAATCAGTATGAAGATAATAATAATTTTATCAACATGGCTACTCACCTGTTACTGTCAAAGCATAGATAATATATTCGAAAAAATCAACAAAAAGTATGAAACATTCAACTCGATAGCAGCAGAATTATCGTGGAAATCTTCTTTTGGACCTAGCAACACTGAACTGCGAGAAAAAGCTGCAGATTACCAGATGAATATGTTAACATGGCAACACAATACGTGTCAACGATTGGCTGTATTGGAAAGTCGTCATTTGTTGAACGGAATTCAAAGGAGGCAGGCGTATTTGTTGTGCAGAGGGCCGAAATATACATATAGAGAATCAAGGTACCATTTTTTCATGTTTTATTACTAATTTTTTTACCTGTTGTTGAATAAGTTGAAATACAAGTCACAAGAATGTGTGATTGTTAAGTTTTTATTAAATGTTAAAGAAAATTGTTAAACATCTACAGTTTATATTAAAAGACAGAAAAATCCTATCTAATGAGGAAACTTGTTGCCCTTTTGGGTTGCTATTATACGACATAATGTGCAATCGCCTAGGTGGTCTAGAGCTTGTAGAAAAGATGACGCTGTGAACTCCATCGCGCCGTTCTCGCCGTAATTTATTTTGCCGTAACATTAAGAACCTACCAAGAGCTTGTGCGAGTAAAAAACATTTGAACTGAGTAAAATAGGTTACTTACAAAAATCGGATTACTTGAGGTTTTTATTTTTTATTAGTTTTTTAGTATGAAACTAACAAGTATTGTTTCATTTTACAATCCTGATTAAATGCGCGAACTTTTATTGGCACTTGCCAAGGCATTTTAGTACATTTTTTAAAGGAGGACCTTTCAAAGTCGCCAAATTTTGAAAATTTTAAATTCATAGTTTAACAAATAGGTTTATTCTAGAAAACTTGGGGCAATTGTGTCATTATTTTTGACTGTGGTTCTAGAAATGATGTTTAGGGTTACGGTTCCAAAGTTTAAATAAACAAAATAAATAAAAATTAACCACAATAACCGAAAAATGGTTACAGTTTGTCAATATTTCTAGGTTTTTCTTAAATGCCCATAATTTTCAAACTGCATGGGATAGATTTTTTTCTGATTCTTTTTTTTATGGTAACAATCAATCCTGTCACCCCGTTTCGGCTTGACGTTGAGTTCTGGAACACCTTATATGCATATAACCCAGAATAGTTAAATTTTTAATAAATAGTTCAGTGGAATCGATTTTTTCAATTGTAATTTTTCATGTTACAATACCAATTGGCAGGAGTCTCCTTTCGAGCTTATAACGCCAGTAGCAGAAGACTCTGCCCATCTAATACATTGTTTTATGGATATAATCACAATCACGTGACAAAATATAATATAAACTTAAAACATTGAATACTCATAAGTGTGTGTTTCAATGTGCATGAGAATGTGTGTGTGTGTGTGTGTGTGTGTGTTTGTGTTGGTGTGTGTGTGTGTGTGTGTAAGCTTTATACTTTACAAATAAAGTGATCTCTATTAAAACGGCATATGGTAAGCCCAAAAAGATAGAGTGATATCGACTGTACAACCAATCACCGATAATATTGGAACAGTTACTCTTAAAAGTTATTTTGAAATAATAAATGAAGTATTTTCTTTGACTGATTGAACCAATATTTTGATTACTCTTCGTACATACACACACAAGATTCTGCACAATCTCATACACATACATGCACATAATTGTTGATTGATCTTTAATATCATTTAGGTGCGAGATAAAATTAAAGAAAAACATCATTTAGAAAAATATATTTATAATTTAGAAAATAAAGCAAATAAAAAGTACAAAACCATTATTTCTTCACTAATGTACTTAGTTTTTAAGATGTTTATATCAAAAGCAATGAATACAAGATTATAGAGCAGGTAGTATTAGTACCTATAATATGAAGAGATGGCGCTGGTTTTAGTTTAAAAAACACTTGGAATTAATTTACGGGTCTATTATGGTCTCTGTAGCTCAATTGAAAGAGTACTCATCAGGATAGCGAGAGGATGTGGATTCGAATCCCGCTTGACACTTGACATAAGTTGATTTTTTCCTATCATATTTTTTTATTGCTATATTTATCTTTTATTACCTTTGATGATTTTTATCGCATTTCCAATGCTATCTTGTATGATTAATTATTTAAATAAAAAAAATACTTGAAAAAAAGACGGCTCACAAATGAATTCTCAGGCGGGAATCAAACCCGCAATATCGCTCCTAATTTAGACTTCTGATTAAATGTTATATTTCTACCCCTCGGGTGTTGTACTCTTTTCTGGATAAAAGATACCCTATGTACTTTTCTGTATCCCTGGCAAAGTGTATGCCAAATTTCTTTACAATCGATTGAGTAGTTAACGCAAGAAAGTGTAACAAACTCACTTTCGTATTATATATTAGTTAGAACTATAAGATTTTTTCCGATGTTATATATAGCTTATTATATGCGCAATTATATGTTCTTGATATGTAACAAATTTTATTGTAATCAATCAACCTGATGTTGACTTATCAAAACACAAACAGACAAAAATAAAAAAGATAGTAGAATTGGAATCAGTCTTAAAACTAATATTTATCATAAAATTAGTCCAAAAATATACAGACATACAAATATTTATATAGTAGTATAAATAGATGAACACCTTTCACCATTCATGTATACCGTCATTTAATGTTTTATACTTATAATACATTGAAATTAAACCGTACGGACTGAAAGAATTAATTTCGCTCAATTGAAAATGGTAAATAGGAATATTTCCGCAACCCAAATTAACATTTCCTCGATAATCTGCCGCGGGCGGCGCTCACAGGATTCTTTGAATTGCAAAATTGTAAGGTTTCCTTGAAAGATACATTACTTGATTTGATAAGTCTTTTGAATAACAAGATATTTATACTCATATTTATCTCGAAATAATTAAAATTAGTTATTAGTTTTTATATATAATTAATCTTTAAACGAAAATCAAATCAAATTATACACCAATTGAGAAATAATAATGATATTTCTTACATTCACACCGGTTTGGCGTAATAGTAGCGATCCTGCCTTTCGCACCGCCGATCCTGGGTTCGAATCCCGAAAGGGGCTGATGTTTTTATGATGAATACGAGCATTTATACCTAAGCCATGGGTGTTTCTATATATCTCTATCAATACTACATATAAATGTATGTATGTATTAATTAGCCTAGCCCAAAGTAAGCACTCTAAGTCTTGTATTATGGATACTAGGGTAATGGATAGACATAGAGATATGATATGTATATATATTCATAGAAATACTAGCTACCCCGGCCACGCGTTGCTACACAACAACGCGAAAATTAAAATAATACCTATCTTATATCCGAAGTAGCAACAAATCCATCAAAATGAAAAAAAAACCATTAAAATTGCATGAGTAGTTTCTACATATATTATATATATTTATATGTACTAGCGGCCCGTCCCGGCTTCGCACGGGTGGACAAAATTCTTTAAATTTTTTCTAGCATTAACATAGGCTATATGCTTATGTTACTCAGCGTGAATGTAGCTTTCCAATGATGAAACAATTTTTGAAATCGGCTTAGTAGTTTTTGAGTTTATTCATTGCAAACATACAAAAATACGAATCTTTCCTCTTTATAATATAATATAGATATATAACCTATGACTCAGGTACAATTGCTCGTATTAATCAGAGTCGAACCTCTAATGCGAATATTGTGAATGTATTGACTGTCGTAATATTCCAAATTAACAAAATATACAGAATCAAATAGATAGATAAAAAGTTTATTCGCTACGAAATACACACATACACACAAATCATAAATACAAAAATACATTAAATTAAAGACTATTAAAACAGAGACAAATTAAGTTGATAGTAACAAGAAGGAATATACGTATGTGCAGCAGCAAGAAGGATCACGGGTCGGTGTATTATTTTTGCCTCCCTGCAAAACGCCGATTTTCAGCCGTCACCCAAAGAGGTTGGTGATGAATGAAAAGAGATTTTTTGAGTTTCAAAATCGAAATACCTCTCCCAGTCTACCTGAATCCCGGAAGG
Organism: Calamotropha paludella; assembly: GCA_927399485.1. NCBI lineage: Eukaryota > Metazoa > Arthropoda > Insecta > Lepidoptera > Crambidae > Calamotropha > Calamotropha paludella. The sequence continues at coordinate 5,580,768 of OV656830.1, read as the reverse complement.
AAGTTGTATCCCGGATAAACCGTACAGTACACATCAATAACTAACAAAGTGTACTAACAAACCAAGAGAAAAAGGGGAGATATTCCTCATTACCTCAAAAAAGTTTATTTCTCGAAAGATTTGTATGTGTGTTTATAAACAGATTTAAAGGACATGTTGGAATCGAATTCTCTCGGTCCAGTGCTCTCCCGATTGAGCCACCGAATCTTGTGAGCACCCGTCCAAATTTTTTAGTACTTTTAAGCCTTTTTTACGTTGTAAATTAATATTTAGCTCATAATCTACTTGAAATATCCTACCATGTAAGTTGAGTTAGATCCCCAGCATTAGTGAATACAGTTTCATTCGGTATAAGCGGATTATTGCCCTATGACCAACCTACACTTAACCCTCACCTATAATGTATGCATAATTTAGTAATACAATTTGCTTTATACTAGCGGTCCGGCCCGGCTTCGCACGGGTGGACAAAATTCTTTAACTTTTTCTATTATTAAATATTTTTCCGTTAGTGCCATCTAGCGTCCGGTAGACGAACTACTTGCGGTAAACGCTTTGCTATAGTAACGCGTATACAATGGAAAAAGAGCGGACAGACAAACAACAAATTGATCATCTTAGATTATAGGCTAGCAGCCCGTCCTGGCTTCGCACGGGTGAACAAAATTCTTTAATTTTTTTCGATTATTAAATATTTTTCCGTTAGCGCCATCTAGCGTTCGGTAGACGAACTACTTGCGGTTAACGCGTTGCTATGGTAACGTTATTGATACAATGGAAAAAGAGCGGGGAAAAGAGCGGACAGACAAACACACAAACCACTATGATCTTAGATTATAGATTAAGAAAACTCAAATTTGCCACTCAATAACTCTTAGAAGCTTATTTCGATATGATGATTTGATCTCTTTGCGTTATCGGCTACGAAATCGGAAATTGTAAATCCATAAGAGTGTTTTTACTTATTGGTGAATAATTGATAACATTTGAAAACTAAAACACTTAATATAAACATTAAACATTCGTTTTATTTGACGCACACACATCGAGTCCGCTCTAGCGCAATATGGCTGCTTCTTTTTGAAAAGTAATCGTGGAGCTAGTGTGCTTTATAATTATTACAGAGACTTACAGTTTAATATTATAACTCTAGGCATAAAATATTCAGATTAGTATAACAATAATCAAATTACACAATAATTTAATTACCTTATAATTAAAGAGTAACCAAAACTTATTCAAACAGAAAAACAAATTGCTTTTAAATCAATCAGCAATCACTAGATGGCATTAGTGGTAGCGAAATGGCATTAAATATCGTAATATCAATCAAAAGCAGGGTTTGTATAGTGTTTTCCTTACACATTTGATTCCCTGATTTTATTGATTCTATCAAAACGGAAGGAAATATATTTTTTTTGTTTGTTCTTACCCATCCCAAGTGTGCACAAAACCGATAAAGAAATTTTCACTTTAAAAATCCTAGCCGTAAAATTCTTGAATAGCCAAAAATATGCACGAATACCGTTAACTCGTTTATTTCCATGTTCTTAATTATTCCTCACGTCTCCACTACTTTTCATAGCCGGAAGCATAGTTTCAGGAAAACTATGGTAATGGTAGTCACAAGTGTGCTACTACTGACCAATATTTTCATTTAGCACTTAGGTAGTTCTAATTTTTTCCAAAATTTTATATACAACAGTTACACTCAAAGACAAATGTTTTATTTGTATTCAATTCAGCGATTAAATATTTATATTTAGCTATTTTTAATACAGGGGTCTAGGCTCCGAATATGATTTTGTCCCATTCGGTTTCGTGGGGTCCTAGCGCAATAACGCTTTTTAAGGAAATATCAAATAGGTTAGTCGACATCACAGGAAACCGAAGAGCTGGCAACTACCTCGGACAAAGAATTAGTTTAGCTATTCAAAGGGGGAACGCTGCCAGTATCTTTGGAACCTTGCCTTAAGGGACTCCTTTTAGTAATATATTTTAGGAATAATATTATATTTTTTAAGTTTTTTAGTTTTTAGGTTTAGACTTAATAATTTTAACTTAATTGTTTCTTTATTATAGTTGTTACATAGGTATTATTTAGTTGTTTTTAATGCGTACTTCAGATTTAATTCCCGATTACGTCTATCTATATTTTTCTGTTTGTATTTAGCTATTTTATTCATATCTACGCAACTGAAAACTATTGAGCTGAGTCTAGTTTAGCAGTCTTGAAATTGGGAGGCTCTTCTGAGATGAAAGTGGCAAAAAAATCACTTATAGGGGACGAGGCTCTGTCTTATATTTAATGTATCAAAGCACAGTAAATATAGACGTCTTATCCCTGGTCGCCAACTTTCTTAGAGTGAATTTCGTACTAATACCTTTTTTATTTAAAGGGCCATCAATTATCTATACGATGAACTACAATCAACATACTCCAACGTCGAAGTTTGTTTGAACGTGTATAAAAACATAACAAAAGACGATCACGCAGCAATCGAATCAGCCATATTGGACTACCTGTCAAATGTGAAAGAATTGTTTAAAATGACAGATGTCGTTCCGATCGCAGCAAAAATTGCAGGAGAAAAGCAAAATACTGGAGAGCAAGACGGTTTCTGTTTTAACGGAGAGAAAGATTTTGAAGAGGCGATGGAGTATTCGAAAGACTTGGACGTTTTAAAATGGCTGTGGTTGGTGTGGCGGGAAAAAATGACGCCCTTGAAGGAGCCTTTTATTGAACTGGTGGGATTGGAGAATCAGGGTGCACGTCGAAATGGTAATAAATGAGTAGTATGAAAACATTCAAAAGCATAGCGTCTCATTCTTTCTCCATTAATAGAACAGGATAGCAATATAAGAAATAACCTGTCATAAACCTTTATTTTATCCTGCACATGTTTCCAAAGGTCTTGAAAGTATTCCTTTACGATAATAAGTATAATTTTTCAGGTTATTCTGACATAGGCGAGTCTTGGCGAGATGAGCTAGAAATACCAAATCTGAGACAGTTCTCTCGTCACTTGTATTTAAGCATTCGTTCTTTATACACATTATTGCATGGAGTGGTCAGGTACTATCTGAGGGAGCATTATGGCGACATAATATCAGAGAAGGGACCAATACCAGCACATCTGCTAGGTGAGTTATACCAAACGTAAATAAATCTATTAATATACCACAACCACCACACCACAACATCTCTTCTCTCAAATATGTTTTATATCTTGCATTCACAATGCCAAAGTACTCTCATATTTAAAAGAGATAGGTTTATAAAAACAACCACGTCTTCGAGCCCTCAGGTAGTTTATAAACGTATTTTAAACCTTAAAAATATGACATTATGAGTGAAAAAAAATACATTATTATAACTGGTTCCATCTTAATTGATTGTTAGATATTTGTAAAAATATTACATCGATGGTGAAGATAGTTTTAACATTGAGGGAACGATACTAGCTCATAGTAGAAGTTGAAATGCATTTGTAAATTTCGTTGCGTTGGCCATCGTCTCGGTAGCTCAGCAGTAAGGTTTTATATCTACTAACGATCAATTAAAAAAAACAGACTAAATTGCATATTCGTATTTATGATGAAAAACTATTTGCGTGTTTAGTACATTACTTAAAAAGTGATGTAGATTTTAAAATATAGTTCATGGTCCTTCGAGCCGGAATACATTCATATTATTTGATTATCATGATGTCTAAAACAGTTGATTAATATGGGAAAATATTTTCTTAATTGTAAATAAATTCAAAGAATTTGTATCAGCCTTCTCGTTTTAAAAAAATATCATCTTCAGATATTTGATGATGTAGTTTGATGATGATCTTTTGTTGTTTTATTTTACCACGTTTTTATTAACTTACTTTCGTTCGTGTCTGTCTAATCTTAATAAATAATAAATTTTCTAATCTTATTGGAGCGGGCGGTTTTCAGGCTTAACTAATTCAAATTCACTTGGTGAATTCGTTTTCAGGCGTTTGGCTGAGATGTTTAGTATTTACAAATAACGAGTACGAAAATGAGTGAATTAAATTAGTTAAGCTTAAAAAACCGCCCACCCCACGTTTTTAGTCATATTACCTACTTGAACATTTCTCTTTAAAATTTTTATCATTCCGAGAAAAGAATTTTCTATCACAATTCTGGGAAAAATAAATTTACTTCTTATATAAAAACGTGGTTTATAAAAATCTTTTTTACTTTTATTTATAATACTAGCTGACCCCGCTACTTTGGCTCAGTTATTATAATTTGCATTTTCTTTATTATTAATTAAAATGAAACCTATCCTATGTCCTATAAGTTGAAAATCGTAAAAATCGTTTGAATACTTTTGGAGTTCATCGCGGTCAAACATTTCTTTTTTATATACCTATAGATCTTAATAGATATCAGCTGAAACTATAATATGCAATTCTTAAAAAATTGATAATTGGCAATAGGTCCTGAGGATCTAAACGTGAAGTCACGTTTTTTCATGCGAGGGGCACACGCCGTCTCTTTCCCACGATACAGGGAATAAAAAAGACAACACATGAATTTGGCATGCGAGTTGGAATGTAGTTGAATGATAGGATCCTATCCTTTGTCTAGGACGATACATTACGCTACTAATGTCATTACTCATTTGTTTTGAATTCTTTTGTTTTTATTTAAATTACGAACTCTAATTGGTTGAGTGGAGATGAACACTAAAGCAATTAAAATATCTCTTATGATGCAGGATACAAAATAATTAAGTATTTTGTATACATTTAAACAAAACGACCTTGATGATTGTTTCAATAAAAAAAGGGAATCACACTTTTTTATGGAAATTTTTTAAATCTTCCTTAACGAACAGGATTGAAATTAAAGAAAAATTGTTCCCAGGACAAAAAAGCATTGATATAGTTTATTGGTCGCATCATTTATCTAAGGTCAATCTGTAAGTTAAAAAATACTATGTAGTAACATCTAAGAAGCTAAATTTCACCCAATTCTTGTTTTCGTATCATCATAAAACTTGGCATGTATTATGTAGATTGGCATTTATGACAAAAAAAGATAATGATAAATTTTAAACAATTCACAACAAATATTAAATCCCAATGTAAACAAAGCTTGTACTGTAGGTAGTCAATAACGTATCCATACTTAATAATATTATAAATGGGAAAGTGTGTCTGTCTGTTTGTCTTTCTTTCACGCAAAAACTACTTAATCGATCATCATGAAATCTTCTTACATATTTTCTTGGAGGTATTAAGTAACATAGGATACTTTTTATTGAAAAAAAAAGACTAAAAAAATGCGAGCGAAGCCGCGGATAAAAGCTAGTAGTATATAAACGACGATGACTCGGGAAACATGCTTGTGATCATTAAACAAAGATATGCCCCTCTAGGATTCAAACCCGGAAACATTGACGCGCAAGTTAGGTTAGGTTAATAGGTTAGTTACAGTTGAAACGTATATAGAGGGTATAAAGTTGCTATTGCAATGTCAAGCCGAACATAAAGAAAGAAACGTAACCTTAGTACGTAGCAATAAGGAAGTGACACCTGTCAAAAGTATCATCATACATTGAACAAAGTATAGGCGACAGACAATAACCTGTTACTACTGAGTTAGTTTAATGATGAAGCTCGTAGGTGGGAGATAATATTCTTACATTCAATTATCCTAGCCCAAAATGAACACTGTAAGGCTTGTGTTATGTATACTAGGATAGACATACATACCTAGATATGTAATATTCATAGAAATATATATAAATAAATACCTATGACTCAGGTACAAATGATCATCACACAAACATTTGCCCCTTTCGGGATTCAAACCCAGGGCCGTCGGTGAAAAAGAAAGGATCGCTACCGTTACACCAAACGTCGTCGTAGAGATGGATTCCTGCGGTGTTTAATACTAAACACAGCGAGTTTTGGATTTCTTAAATTGTCTTAAAAATACTTGTTAATTTCACCTGGCATCGTTCATCATTATATGCATATTGATGGAATTAGAAAAACAGCAATTATACTTTGTCCAATATAGGATGATACTTTTGACAGTTGACACCTATAAAGAGGGTATAAAGTTGCTATTGCAATGTCAAGCCAAACATAAGGAAACAAACGCAACCTTAGTACGTAGCAATTAGGAAGTGACACCTGTCAAAAGTATTATCCTACATTGGACAAAGTATAGAAGAACAGACAAAACCAGTGTTTTTAGTTTTTTTTAAGTATTTATTTGTTATTTATAGTCTATATTAGTAAACTATAGCTAATATATTTATAATATATGTACATAAGGTATTTCCTAATAGAGGAAGGAGTTGCCTGAAATAAAAAAATGTTTTAGGTAATTTATGGTCACACAACTGGGAGTCTGTGATCGATTTGATTACAACGAAATCGATTGACCTGGATGAGAGGATCAATAGTTTAAATTGGACAGTGGAACATATGGTGAGATAACATTTCAGTTTTCGATTTATTAGTCAAATAAACTTAGGGTTTAATTATTATATGCTGAAATGTTACTAAATTTAAATAAAATTACTTTATTTTGGGAAGGGCTTTCAATCAATAAATAGATAAAAAGAGCAAGATGTGTGATTATTATATATTATGATATTATTATTGGTTGTCAAAAAATTGAAATTTATGAAATTGATAAATATCTCATCGACTTTTCATAATATAGAAAAAGAATTGTTCAAAGTCTGTCTGGTCTGTAGAAGACCTACAGACTGTACTTTGGAGAGTGTGCTCAAGAGCTGCATTTGCTCATACCGCCATCTCCTTTTTTCCATCGGGCTTCCAGAAGCACTGCGGGCTACCACCCTTTCTTGGTTGCTATTCCTACTTGTCGCACCAAGCGCTTTTCAACATTCATAATGCGTACGGCAAAGGAGTGGAACTCCCTCCTTGCGTCTGTATTTCCGAGAACTTATAACCCGTCCATTTTCAAAGTCAGGGAGAATAGGCACCTTCAGGATTAGCTCGTTCCATCGTGGATTCTGTCTTGGCCCCCGGCCTTGGTTGGAATCAAGAGCTAACCCATCCTAAATTAAAAAAAAGATAGATTTTCAATACACGTGTTTTTAAAAAAACAGGACAATTAACAAAGCTATTGAAATAAACTCTCGTATTTATTTTGCAAGCCCATATGTATTCTTTCGTTCCTGGTGTAACCACTTTTTATACCTCTAACCTGTTCAGATGAAGCGCGTGGAAGACTTTTACCAGTCAATGGGTCTGCCCGCAATGACGTCTACATTTTGGCGGGAATCTGTGTACAAAAACAAAAATGGCGCCACGCGATGTCATGGGACCGCAGCAGATATGTTCAGAGATGGTGACTATAGGTAATTTGTAGATTGTTTTTCAGTTAATCAAAAATATGTCTTAAAACTGATACGCTTAGACTGTAAACTCAATGAAAATACTTCGTGCAGATTACTTTACTGTTCTGGTACTTCAATGGAAGATTTCTACGTGCTCCACCATGAATTTGGTCACATCCACTATTACATGGCTTATGCTGATCAACCCGGTTTATTTAAAGTAAGTATAAGTCTGCATACAAGAGTTTCGAGACTTTTTCAACTCTTCCTTTGTTAATTATTTTTTTTTTAGCAAGCAAATGCAGCATTACATGAGAGCATCGGTGACGCCATAATGTATGGGGTGATGACACCACAACATTTACATCGGCTCGGTCTAGTCAACGATTCCATACTTTATATAGACACAACTAGAAAACCGTTAATACCGACATCTATAAATGAATACGAAACAATTGACGATCGGCCAAAATTCCATGATCCATATGCTACAAATAGCAAATATAAAGATTACGAAACAAACCAAACTAATGCTGATGTAAAAAATCAGTTCAACCAGAAAGAAAATTTAAAAACAAAGGACAACAAATCAATTGAAAAACAATTGAATTACGAGACATCTATTTTTAAGAAAGAAATCGAAGCGAAGGAAACTAGAACAATAGACGAAACAATGGAAATGAGAATAAACAATAAAAATATTAACGATAATAAAAACAACGTAGATGAAAGCTATGAAGATAATATTGAATTCAGTACTGATGAAATACTGTTATTAAAACAAGCTTTGAATAAATTACCGCAAATACCATTTGCTCTAGTCATAGATGAATATAGATGGAAGTATTTCGAAGGGGCCATGGATAAGAATAATTTGAATAAAGAATTTTGGGATTTGACGTTAGGGTTGCAAGGAATAGCACCACCGGAGAAGAGAGATGAGGAATATTTTGATGTCGCAGCCAAATTTCATGTCCCTGACAACACACCATATATAAGGTATATTAATGGTCAATTTATAACTAGGCGATGCAGTCGCTAAACATAAAGCTACGCTAGCACCATATATTGGAGCGGAGCGTAATACCTAAAAAAAGAAAAAAATCGTTTCGATACGTATTTTTGCGAATTTCAAAATTCAAAATCTGGCCCTAAAACTGTTGATTCGATTCCACACAAAAAATATTAAAATCGGTTAAGAACTCGATAAGTTATTGCGTAACGTAAAATAAAGACATTGCGCCATTGAAGCTGATCCATGGGAGCTTCGCTCGCTCCGCTCCAATGAAGATATATATTATAAGGACATTATACGTTGCCAGATATATAGATAACGTGATGCTCTAAATAAAGAATGTTAGATTGTTTTAAAAAACACTCTGGATTTCCGGGTTCGATTCCCTGCCAAGCCAATGCAGACTTTATAGTGTACTTTTTGTATTATCGTGGATATGTCTATTGTGGTCTCGTCGTTGTTTCTGATTTCCATAACTTAATTACTTAACTTGAATTTTAAACTATTTGTACGATTTTGTGTTTTATATGTTTTGACGTGATAATCTTAATATATATCCCATCAAAAACAATACTTGTCAATAAAACCAAGTCTCGCAACTCAGTTGTTCTTCGGTAAAAAGTTGTGAGATCCATGTAAATACCAAGTCGGTTATTATTTATTCAGTCCCTACTTAAGCGAATTTCTGTCTTAATACGTCCAGTCCCTAAGACCACGATCGTGGTTCATAACAATTAAAAATCAATTGTGTCTGGAATCTCCGTACTCGAAGCATTAGGTTGTTACGTAATAATTAACAGCATCTTATAGTGACGCATATCAATATTAAAAATCTTTATTGTTTTATATAAATATATTGACTCGGCCATCGCACTAAATAATTTAATTTACACGTGTTTTCATGCGATGGCCGAGTCAATATATTTATATAAAACAATAAAGATTTTTAATATTGATATGCGTCACTATAAGATGCTGTTAATTATTACGTAACAACCTAATGCTTCGAGTACGGAGATTCCAGACACAATTGATTTTTAATTGTTATGAACCACGATCGTGGTCTTAGGGACTGGACGTATTAAGACAGAAATTCGCTTAAGTAGGGACTGAATAAATAATAAACGACTTGGTATTTACATGGATCTCACAACTTTTTACCGTAGAACAACTGAGTTGCGAGACTTGGTTTTATTGACAAGTATTGTTTTTGATGGGATCTCATTGCTTTTTGTATTTTGTAGACAGTCTACTTTTTTCCTTTTCGGTACCTTCTACTTATTGTATATAGGCATGTATGTATATCTACCAGCAACTATTTTTCTTAAAGCCCTCTCTCTGACTTATGAACTTTCCTTATTTTTGTAGGTTTTTTTAGTTTTTCCTTGATTCATACTCCAAACACTATTTATATTCCAAATTTGAAGCTTCTAGGTCTGCTAGAAGTGTTTTAGAATTTTGATGATCGGTGAGTCAGTGAGTGACAGAATTAAGAAATTTGACCCGTTATAATTCTTAAACTACTAGTTCAAATTGAATGAAATTTGAAATATACCGTGTCTTTACAATGCCTGCATGGTTACTGAAAATTCAGTCTTCTAGTTCTATCCACAACGAAGTTACAGGGGGTCGAAAATGGCCTGAATTGCTTCGAGAAAAGGATGGTACATCCGTGCCGCTTTTTTGCTTGACTTGGCGGGGGCACTGCCGTGCCCCCAGATATCTTAATATATATAAATTACGTGTCACGTTGTTTGTCCGCGATGGACTCCTAAACTACTTAACCGATTTTAATCAAATTTGTACACCGTGTACAGTTTGATCCAACTTGAAAGATAGGATAGGTTTCAATTTATAACACAGCAACGCGTGGCTGGGTCAGCTAGTGTCTTATAAATCGATGAACGCCGGCTGCACGCACGAAAAAGTGTAACGTTCCGCCTGAGCCGAGCGTGCAAGCCGTGCGGAACAAGAGATAGAGAGGCACGATCGGCCTAAGCGTTCGACTTGTGGCGCATCTATCTCTCTTCCACTTCATGAAGTGAAAAGTTAATGTCCTTTCCATTGTTTATTACAACAATTAAATGTTAATTTATCGAAAAAGAATAATTTTCAAAGAACTCCTTTTTTGTATTATAAAAAATAATGATAATTCAATGATAATAATTCTATTCAATTCATAAAAGTATGCAATTTTCATCAATGTTTTCTTATGACGCTATCACGTAAAATTATAGTCCGTAAACTGACTTTACAGACAAAAATATTTATTTTTGTTTGTCTTTGTACTTTTGACGAGAACTTACATCATCAACAAAATGGTTTGTTAGTTGTAATTATTATACTGTCCGATATTTTCTTTAAATATTAAAAATGCATCAAATACATTATTATACGGTCGGTAGTAGTTTCAACGTAAGGTTTTAAAATTGACATCTTATTCAATACGCTCATATCTTCTTAAGATTTATCATCTCACCAATGGCTCGAATGATTTACACTTATGACGCCTATTTAAACAACATAGGGAAAGCATATATTTTACTCTTCATTCATCATCATTTAATTAAGAAATTACTCAAGAACTGGCAATTATATTTACTTGACACTGGCTAAATGCACAAATCGTGCAAGCCATAAATAAAGAAAAAGAAATGGAAATACTATTAAAAATAAACTACCTTTTTATTTCAGATACTTTCTCAGCAGCTTCATTCAACATCAGATCTTCGAAGCTTTATGCCGTGCTGCTGTCTTCGGAAGACGAGATATGAACATAAATATACCTGACACTATTACTTTAAATAGATGCGATATTTACGGATCTAAAGCTGCCGGGAAATTGTTAAAGTAAGTGTTTTAGTACTTTTATTTAAAAAGCTAGCTTATACTTTGTCCAATGTAGGATGATACTTTTGACAGTTGACACCTATAAAGAGGGTTTAAAGTTGCTATTGCAATGTCACGCCAAACATAAGGAACCAAACGCAACCTTAGTACGTAGCAATAAGGAAGTGACACCTGTCAAAAGTATCATCCTACATTGGATAAAGTATAGTGAGAGTGGTTTGAGGAAATTAAACGATATTCGATATACCGATTGATTCCTGTTTCATTATGCCGTTTAAACTTCAAATAATCTGCAAAATATGAAAATATGTCCAGATATTTTAAAAAGTTACAATTTTTCTAATTTAAACTTTAAATAATCTGTAAAATATGAAAATATGTGTAGATATTTTTTAACAGTTATAATTGTTCTCACCGTTAACTATAAACCATTTTTTTTTTTCATTGTATTTCAGAGATTTGATGTCCAGAGGTCATTCTCAACATTGGCGGGAGATCCTTCAAGCCACTACTGGCAACACTGACATAACACCGGCTGCTTTGCTGCGATACTACCGCCCTCTACACAAAGTTTTGACGCGAATCGTGAAGAAAAAGAAAATTCCCTTAGGATGGTAATCAAATGGTTGAAAACAGAATCTATGTTTTGAAAAATTTTGAAGTGTTTTGCTTACGCGTTTTCTTCTACAACATGGAATATTATAATAAAATCTGAAGGAACATTTATCAAGTTCCATATCTGCATATGAGTGTCAATAAGTGTTGTCATTATGAATTAGAAAAAAGAGACAAAAATTTAAAAGTCATTAATTAAGACAATACAATGAAGCAAATTAAACAGTTTACTTTTGTTTTTTTTTTGGGTTTTACTTTGATTTGTCCATGTTTGTAAATAACTAAAATACTCCAGATAATTTAAGTCGTTTTTATACAGCAAAAAAATAAAAAAATAAAAATGGAGGTAAAAGAAAACGACATATTAAATTAACAATAAATACACTTTATTAACTTAATTTTAAATAATTACAAGCATTTGTTCATCGACACTTAAAATTATTTTTAATTACTGAGTTGATTCCAAAAGAAAAATACTTTTTTTCTTGAACACAAGATGGAATAAATTAGAATTATTTGAATAATTTAAAGCTTAACTTATTTTAACGAAGCTTATGTACAAATTGGTAAAAACGTAAAAAAACAAAACATTTTATTAAAAAATCTTCTGTACAACTAATTATAAAAATATTTACAAAATGCTATAGGTACTTATGAATATAGCTTTTTTTTTTCTAAAAAACATTCGACTTTTGTGTGTATACAAATATTGATTCAAAAATATGCATTTCTTAACTATCACAATTGTCGTTTTATAATTTAAATCCATATACAGCGTATAAAAGTAAGGTTGGTGAAAAATAAACTATATGTTTTGAATTTTTGACATCTGTTTTTTTCTTATTATATTTTTTGTAATTTAAGCATTCAAATGCTAAATGTTTATTTATTATTTTCTTTAGATCTGTATCTTTCAGTTATAAGTTCATTTACTCATTGCTGAGTAGCATAGGCTGAGGCGGCTGAGAAACGCTTCACTCTCGTCTGAAGTCAGCATGGTTTCAGCCAATAATTTAGTCAGCATAGCTGAATGCTGTTCAGCATTTTCGATTTCTGTCCAGTCTGTCTGTCGGCTAAACACACCCATAGTCATTATTATTTCATGTGATTCAACCTTTCCTTTACACATTGTATATGTCTGGTAATAATTTAAAAAATCGGCAGTTTTTTTCTCTCTCCCACTTTGGGATCAAAATTATATATTTGTTTAATTATAACAGATACTTATTCAACCGAACAATTTTATAATATTAATTGCTCTCGTTAAATTGACAAAAAGTAACGTGGGTGTACACAAAAATATCTATGAAGCCATATTTATGTGAATTAATATTTTTTATGACGAGAAATTTGTAAGGATGATGAAAGTATCAATTGTTTTGTTATATTACTCCAAAATTTAAAAAAAGACATATGTTTATAAAACATACTTGACAGTTTTAGAAATCACATATTTTTATTAAGTACTTTCTGTCATTTGATTTATTCGTTTATAATGCTTTGTATGGCAAAAACTGAAAACTTAGTAAGTAATAAAGATTGATAAATTCGTATTTTATTTCATTACAAGTTAGTTTAGAATATTTCCAACACTACTTTTTTTTATACGGTTTTGGATAATCGTAACTGGCAACACCTTTTTCATATGACCATTTGACAAAATGGATCACTATCAAAAATTTTGCTATTTTCTTTTACGAAATAAAATCAATAACAGTTTTATAAAATACTGACAAAATCTAAGCTTTCTGGTTATAATCGAGAACACACTGTTATTTCAAAATATAATCGATAAAAGATTACTCTTTGAAATAGTTTTTACCTGATAATAAGGTCAGAGTTTTTTATGTTGTTATTTGCATTTGTTTCACTTAAAGTCTTAATAAACCTTGGATTATAATGCTCATAGGATAGGGCATTTGCAATTTACATTTTCATTTATAAAAAACGATGGTCTTGTGGTAAGAGTTTATGTAAATATGATTAACTTTATTATACGTTAATTATCAATCATGACGATACTTTTACAATAACATGCCTATACACGTATAAAAATATTTGACCAAGATGACAAAATCTTAAAGAAGATGATATGTTATTTTATCATTTAATGACCATTCAAAACCATTGCGCGGGCACTGGTAGTATTTTTCCACGTTCATTTTAAATACATATTAGGAACGTCATCGCCGTGTAACCTAATGTTGCTAGCGTAAAATATAATTATTGTTTATGGGAAATTTAATTCAGTTTAGTTAAAATGACACTATAAATTTTGACTATAGAAAAAACTTGTTTAATGTAATTTAATCTTTTATTTATGATTATAATTCATTGTTTTTTTTAATATAGTCAAATTATCAAAATATCATTTAAATCAAACTGGCGCTGTAAATGTAGCTACAGAACCCAAGCAGATACTTGCGACGCATTTAATTTCTGTCATTTTAAATACTGTCAATCGTTTTTGATATGATTTTGTTAATTAATTATACGATTTGCATAATTATATATTGGAGGTTTTCGTATAAATTAACGCAATCCTACAAGCATTCTAACCATGCTATCTCCTTCCAAATCTGCCAAAGGATTCTCAACGCTATGATAATGTGGTAGCGTGTGATATCCAATCAACGGTATGCGCCACCCGATGGTAAATCCCTGGTTGTCCCCTACTCGCGCAGGAGTAACCCGCGGACACCACTCCTATAAGGTACCATCTTCCTGCTCGCTCCAGCATTAGAGGACCACCACTGTCCCCTTGGCAACTGTCCTTTCCACCACCCTTGTAGCCGGCGCAAAGCATCTCAGGGTATATCACAACGTTTATGCCTGGAAAAAAAAATCAGCATATCATTACTCCAATTTCAAGATTTATATCTTTATCATCTTAAGTCAAAACCACATGTATTCCAGCTTCACGGATCGAAGATGCTCTTAAATATTTATCTAAACAGAAATTAATTTCGGAAACTCTAAAATTAAGCGTTCCAATAACTACTAGGAACGTCCTTAATTACAAAAGTTATTACAAAAATAAATCTACCAAAAAAATTTACGATTCCGCATGTAGTGGTTTTTTAATGTGGAAGGTACACGTTTCAGTTTTCAGTTACATTTAAAAACTTAATATCCGGTAAAGTTGAATATCATACTTCATTTACTACTCACCGGCCGAAAACTATGTAAACAAATATTACTCATATTCGATAATAATAATAATATTTCTTATATCTCTCACCACTATACACATACATATTTTATGATTTAGGTACAATGCTCGCATTCATCAAACCAATATCTGCTCCTCTTGGGATTCGAACCCATATTGTCACAGCGGTTTGTAGTGCTACGGCTGGAATGCAGTGCTACGGCTTGGAGCAGTGCTACGGGGTAGTATAGTACTACGAAAAGGCGTAGTGTACAGAGACGATTGAGAACAATATACAAGTAACAGCAATCTGAACTTCAAAAACCTCTGTTCCTTTTGTATTTAACAGTCAAATTTTTGAGCTTTAAAGCCATTAAACATCACGTTAAGGCCAGTGAACAAAAAAATTTGTCAGGAAGAACACAAAGTAATAGTAACCAAGAACCCAAGATTACGAGAAGAGCTGTACTGTCCTTATGTATAATACCAAATTCTACGCGAACGAATAAGTAAGAGTTGATATGAGGGTAAGTCGCAGATCAGATCACGGTTCACACATGTAAGCTGAACCTGTGAACCGGTTCACAGATCAGCTCACTCAGTACCGTTTAGGTACTGAAACGTTTCGTTTCGCCGTCTGCTACTATGTGGGTGTACATACCTAACCAAGTGAGCCGTGAGCTGTTTGCTTTGTCGTTGAGATCCAGATCAACGGTTCAGGTCTATTTAATCTGAATATTTGAACCGGTTCAGAGCTCAGTTACTCAAGTTTATATGAGAGTAGCAAGTACCGTTAGCGCGGTGCCATCGCTCGCAGACGCGATTGTCCAATACGGGTACGTCAACGGCCTGCAGAGTGCGTGGGCGCAGACGCGACCCAGGGCTCAGCGCACCCCACCCCGCTGCCCACCCGTACTGGCCTAGGAACTCAGATCCGCGCTCAGGCAGGCAGATTGGAGCTGCAAGATAATATAATTAAATTAGTATATATTTTTTTGCAATACGCCTGTAAATGCGACCACGCTTCACGCCACCATCCCACCTGACCATCCACCTGAGAGCTTGGTGGCATGGTCGTTATTTCCAGGCGTATTTTATATAATAATAATAATTAATAATAAATAAATATTTCTTACATTCACACCAATTAGCCTAGCCCAAAGTAAGCACTGTAAGGCTTGTGTTATGGATACTAGGGTAACGGATAGACATACATTATATGATACATAAATATGTAATATTCATAGAAATATATAAAAACACCCATGACTCAGGTACAAATGCTCGTACATACAAACATCTGCCCCTTCCGGGATTTGAACCCAGGACCGCCGGTGCGAAAGGCAGGATCGCTACCGTTGCGCCAAACGGTCGTCAAAAATATATCTCATTTATCAGTAAGATAAATAATGTAGAGAGGACGGACTCTACGATCCCCGGTAGGTCCATGACATAATTAAACGTTAGCATCAGTGAATCTATCGTTGTACTTATTTGATAGAATCAGTCGTTACTTGGTGGAAGTCCATATCCATTAGTAAAATAAAAATATGTAGCTTACTTCCGCAAAACTCAAGCAGTGTGCACCGCCCGCCCGCCTGCAAATAAATGCAGAAACCGCAGACACCGTCACCACGTGTCTACTCCACACGTGTTTCGCCCCCACACGGAGCATCATCAGGAGCGGTTAGACCGTGCAATAACGAGCACTAAATGCTTAGTTAGTTAGTGCGCGGTGCACACTGCTTGAGTTTTGCGGAAGTAAGCTACATATTTTTATTTTACTAATATCGATGTACTTTATTTTAAATATTAGAACAAAAGCTTCTAACATACTTTTGGAAATTTGGACACGCCTGCAAGCGTCTCGGCTGCCAGCTGCTCAGCGGTCAGATCACTCGCTCGTATAGCGAAAAGTTGTAGGCTAAACCAATCTGAGGTCTCGGAGATGTAGTTGTGTTTTAAAGGAGTATTTTAAATCTCAAATCTCTTTTATTTAATACTTACCTATATGTGGCATGTAATGAACATTTCTGTCCAATGTGAGAACAGCAACATCGAACCGATCGGCTTGCGGCGTGAACTTAAACAGAGGATGGACCTGCAAGCAAAAATTAAAACTTATCAATACTCAAATCGCAACGACAGTAGTAAGCTACAGTAAATTTTTTGTGCTATAATTTTGCTTACCATACAATATAAAGACAAGATAAAATGCTTATTATTCAATCTGAGCATTCATAATAGATTCATTGTAGATCAACAACTATGCCATGGCTTTTTATTTAGGATGGGTTAGCTCTTGATCCCAATCAAGCCCGGGAGCCAAGACAGAATTCACGATGGAACGAGCTGACCCAAAAGGTGCCTATTCACCCTGGCTTTGCAAGTGTTACGAGGGAGACCTTGCACCGAAAAGAAGCCGTAACAAACTCGGTTTTTTCTGCCTTTAATGTGTGACAGAGTTTTAAATTAAGGAAACTTTTTTTGTATATTCTAATGCTGGGAAGTGCATTAGAAATATTAAACTGTAGTAAAAAAATATTAATCAGTAGCCACCACGCCTTTTTGTCCTTTAAATAATTACGTATAAGCCTCATAAGGGCTTTTTAATAACTTATTTTTATATAAGTTTTGTGCTGACGTTATAATAGCTATGACATGAGGGGAAGAATACGAATCTAAAGACACCTCACTCTTCAAATCGATTTAGGCTACAGAAGGTTACAATGCAACGGATATAAGTATTATTAACTCACATGTATACTAGAGGAGTCTGATATGTAGCTTCGAATGCTGTCATATCGACTCATGCTGTTTCGAAAAAAAATTATAAATCAAAAGCCGCTATATCGAATAACATATTTACGAATTTTTGTAACCCCAGACATTATCCTCCTTTTCTGTCAGGCTGGTAGTAAAGACATTGTGTATTTTAAAAGTAAAGAAGTATCAAAGTGCCAGTTCTACAAAACCAAAAAAGTCATATGAAAGTAATTTGGCCGGTAGTCGCAGAAGACGCCTTCGTCGTAAGAAGTTTGTCTCAAGCGATCCCAGGAGTAAATGAAGGGTGAAACCATTTCTTCTTAATTTTTCATTGAAAAAGTTTTTATTTATTTATTTTGTGACAAAAACAGCCATTCTTAATCTATACTTAGACAATCTAAAACGCCAAAAAGTTGCCAACTTTAAAAACAATCACAATACGCCTAAGGCAACAAAGTAGGTAAATAACAAATTAACACAAGCGGCAAAAAGATTATTACTTAATATATATAATAATTTAATAAAATGTAACATTTAGTATGTTTTTTTTAAATTGAAAATTAATAGGAAATATTTTATAAAGTTTAAATAATTCAATTTCTTCCGAAGAACTTTGTTATTAACGATTTTATTTGCAATCGTTTTGATTACTCGAATAAAGTAGTGTTTGCTCGGATTCCATCTTTGATTGACATGTCCATACATATGACGCAATCTGTCAGAAACAAATCTACGCTCTCAAATGGTATCTGATTTTCATGGAGGAAATTTAATGAAAAATGTTTTAGCTAGGAAAATTTTTCACCAATTTCAAAGGTAATAATTTAATAGTAAAAATATACAACGTAACAAAGTATTTATTGCATATCATGATTGGAGAAAAGATTACAATTTAGTTTAACAGTTTTATAGGATTAAATCATGTCATACGTTTGGGCGTACCACAAAAATATAAGGGTAAATCGATATTGTCCAAAATTTAGATTTAGGTACTTTGACTGGTTACAGTTAACCTGACTTTATTATGTAACCGTATAATTGAGGCCATTTTGTTTTTATTTAGGATGGGTTAGTTGATCCTAATCAAGCCCAGGGGCCAAGACTGAATCCACGATGGAACGAGCTAACCCAGAAAGTTCCTATTCACCCTGGCTTTGAAAATGGACGGGTTATAAGTTCTCGGAAATACAGACGCAGGGAGGAAGTTCCACTCCTTTGCTGTGCTCATTATGAAGGATGTTGAAAAGCGCTTGGTGCAACAGGTAGAAATAGCGACCAAGAAAGGGTGGTAGCCTGCAGTGCGTCTGGATGTCCGATTGGAAAGAAGGAGATGCCAGTCTGTAGAAGACCGACAGATGGCAATTTTGCGGCGATAAGCTAAGGTGTAACGCTTGCTCTTCACCAATTTGCTGTCACCATTGAGCCTCTTAGCTCTGCGCTGAATCATGTCCAGTTGGTATTTTGCTGAGCCTTTACTGAACCTATAGAAATAATCATGAGATTAGGTTTAAGCAATGATCTGCAAAATTTAATTAAAATTTTGGGCGTTTGATCAAGGTGATATTGACCCAAGGGCGGATTTGAAAGTATAAAGGCGCTAAGGCAATGGAGGTTCGTTTATTATGAATACGGGTTTGGCAGTGTTGATAGCAATGTAAAAATTCTACAATACTTTACCATCAAAAAATCTAAAACGGATTTTCCCTTTAGAAATGGTTATACACTCGAGAGCAATGAATCCGGGTCACTTAAAGAATCCTAAAAATCTCGGAAACTAAAAATGCTAGGTTAATGCAATAAATTGTATTTAATAGACAATGTAATACTCCTCAAATGAAGGTATTAAAACTTCTTAGTTATTGTAAAGTTATATCATAAAAAAATCAAATTTGAAAAAGGGCCACTTTCGAAGATGGAACTACGAAATTACAGCATTTGGTTTTGCTTTTGTTTGTAATCTGTCATTTATGTGGGTACATAAACCATGTTGATAGTGCTCTATATTCATTATTCAAGCTGAAATTATGTCGCTTACGCCTGAAGAATACACCAGAATACTTACAATGCTGGAAACCGGCCGGAGTCAGCGCGATACAGCCAGGACTGTCGGTGTGTCGCTGTCAACAGTACAAAGAGTTCTCCGACGTTACGAAGAAACTGGTTCTAACCTACGCAGACCAGGAACGGGCAGAATCAGGTGTACCACAGCACGAGAAGACCGATACTTGGTGAACACCATGCTTCGAAATCGCTTTCTCACAGGACCTGAACTCACCAATCAGTTTCGACGCCTCGGAGGAAGTAACCCAAGTGCATGGACAGTAAGACGTCGGCTTGCTGAATCTAACTTAAAACCCCTTAGACCTGCAAACGGCCCTAAACTGGAGCGTGGGCATCGTATTTCAAGACTAAGATATGCCCAGAGCCACGTAAATTGGAGTATTGAAGATTGGTCAAAAGTTATGTTCTCCGACGAATCAAAATTTATGCTCTACAAGCACGATGGAAGACACAGAGTGTATCGAAGACCAGGGGAAAGATTCAAGCAAGCATGCATCGAAGAAAAAGTAGCCTACGGTGGTGGGTCTGTACTTGTGTGGGCCGGAATTTCTTCTGAAAGTCGCACAGAGCTGGTGATCATAGAAAACGGCTCTTTAACTAGCGTAAGATATGTGGAAGAAATCCTCAATGATCACGTTGGTCCATTTATGGTCAATTTAGGTGAGGATGCTATATTTATGCATGACAATGCCCGACCTCATACAGGTAGGATTGTGAATGACTACCTTCAAGAGATGAACATTACTCGTATGGAGTGGCCAGCGCGCAGCCCGGATATCAACCCGATCGAGCATGCTTGGGACGAGCTAGGCAGATGCGTAAAACAACGAAACCCTCCCCCAATCACGCTTCGTGAGCTCAAAATTGCTCTCACAGAGGAATGGGAGAATATTCCCCAAAATCGTATAAGGAACTTGGTGTACAGCATGCCAAACCGCGTAAACGCAGTAATGGAAGCACGAGGAGGCAATACGAAGTATTAAAATTCAAGAAAATCGTAATAAAGTTCAAACATTTCATGTTTCCTATTTTTGTTTTAAGGAGAGATCAGCAGTTTTTTTCTTTATGTAATTTAGTGTTAATAAAATGTATGGGACTCATATTTTTTTTTACTTTCATTTAAGGAGTATTACATTGTCTATTAAATACAATTTATTGCATTAACCTATCATTTTTAGTTTCCGAGATTTTTAACATTCTTTAAGTGACCCGGATTCATTGCTCTCGAGTGTAGTTCCTGACCCATAAAACTTTGTATTTTTTTTTCTCTATTATGGAGGCCTTTCTTTTGTGGAGGCCCCAGGGCATGAGTCACGTCTGCCTTTTTCAAAGCTGCCCTGTATAGACCCATAAATAAATGTAGAGGAATGGATTTCGAATCCAAAGGAGGGAGATGGGGGTAGAGCTAGAGAAGTGTAAAGGAAATTTCATTTTAATCGGAGGTTTGAATAAAAATTAAACGTAACACTGGCAGCTTCAATTATAGTGCAGAGCTACAATATTTACTGAGTATAAATCTCAATAATAATATCGCATAAACAGACGTGGCGAATACAATCCTAACGCAAACATTTTGCTGTGTGCAAACGAGCGTGAACTTTACGTGTATGCACACAAAGTTTACGTATGTTCTTTTTCCGAAGTCTCGCTGCGAGAATCAAAACAACACAGTAAAAATATAGTTGAAACAGTATCCAAAGGAGGTCCATTCGTTAAGATTACTACATACGTTCCATTACAGCGTTAGGTTAGGTTGCGTTAGGTTAGGTATGTTATTTGTTTGTAAAATTTTAAAGTTATTTTTTATTAAATCATTTAATTTGTTTTTATAACCTTCAAATAACAGAAATCAACAAACTTTGACAAAGTTTCTTTCCCAGAAACCTGAGTATACTTTCCCGAAGGATTTTAGTGTGCTGAATCGAAATCGCGTCAGGTTTATGACAAATTCTAACCTAAAAGTGCAAAAAATGCCATTTTTGCCTATTTTTGAGGTTATGTGATCCTTCAAGTTTGTATACCTAAAAAACAACATAGGACATCTTAAAGTACAAGTCTTGAACTTTCAAATGGCGTTGAGTATGTTCAAATTCGCTGATATGTCATATTTTTAAGTTTTCATTTTTCTCAATGTCGTTTCATGCTACCTTTAACCTTCACCAAAATCCTTCGGGAAAGTATATTCAGGTATCTGGGAAAAATTTTTGTTGACCTGTGTAATTTAATGTATTAATTATAAATAAAATTTATTGAAAAAATACATTTTAAGAAGTATTTATTGCAAATAATGAATACTGAAAAATATTTTGGTCTTCTATCGCACGTCCGAAATACTTTATTATAAAAATTTATAGCGTAAAAAATCTTCATTCTAAGAAAAATAAACAAGAGACCACTTGTTTTGACGCGGCACCTGCGACTGACAGCACTGCCACGGCGTTCGCTTAAGGGGTTGTTGAGGTTGGAGTCTATGTGAGATTGAACGTAGTACCTAAGTGCGAGGCCACACGATGCGTTAACGGTGCGGTGCGGTGCCTGAGCGGTGCCGCTGCGTCATCCTACATACAAATCACTATACCATGTCAGACGACGCGTTAGGTCCTGGTGTGGGACCTGAGAGACGAAGCGGGGAGGGGTAATGCACCCGCAACGCAACGCTGTTTACTGCGGTGCGGTGCGGCGCCGCACCACTCGTGTGGCACCGTATACCTCGAATTCATTACGATGCGGTGCCGCACCGCACCGTTAACGCATCGTGTGGCCTCGCACTTATGCTGGCACTTCACTTGGCGATAGGTACGCAAATGTTTGCCTTATTTGTCAAATGTCATCCATGTGTACACACACATATGCCAATTTGGAATCATTTGGCAAACTTAACAAGTGCCAAATGTTGCTTCCATCGCGAGTCGGTTTTCCGTCGCACATCACAGGCGGCCAACTAACCAAATATTTGTGTCATGTGTTCACACTTGGACTTAAACGGAAGTAGCCAGTAGTAGCGCACGCGTTGCTGACCTGTTTGGACGTATTCTACTATCGAGAAAAAAATGGAGTGGAGACTTTATCGAGCTTTATCAAATGCATAGATGTTTTTAGAATTGGCAAGACATATTCCATTATATTTTCCCTGTTGTTTCAGACCTATAGGAATGAAATAAAAATGTACTTGGACAATAATTCGATAACTGTGGCACAATTTAAAAACAAAAACTTTTTGTAATAAATATTTAAAGTCTGGGTCTCATTTGACAAAAGTTATAAAATTCTCTTAAGCTTCTGCCAATATCTCTTTAAACGTTTTATTTATAGTTCCTCTGGAAATACACATTTTTATTTTATTGCATACTTTATAATAATAATATTTCTGTATTTAATTTTTTATTTTTTGTAAGATACTTGCTAATAGTAGAAGTTAAAATAGGTTTGTAAATTTCGACGCGTCTGCCAGCGTCTCGGTAGCTCAGCCGTCAAAGCACTCGCACGGATAGCGAAAGGTAGTGGGTTTGAATTCCAAATGAGGGCTCGGAGGCGTGGTTGCTTTTTTACATTCGTATTTTATATTTTATATAATATATGGCATTGTGAATACAAAAAAAAAAAAGTTAGTAAATTATTATAGCTAGTTGTATCTTAATCGAAAGTTTAATAATTGTAAAAATATCAGTCTCGATGTTGAAGGTAGTTAACGCTTAACATCAAATTGGTGGAACGATACTTGCTCATAGTAGAAGTTAAAATACGTTTGTAAATTTCGACGCGTCTGCCAGCGTCTCGGTAGCTTAGCGGACAGAGCACTCACCCGGATAGCAACAGGTCGTGGGTTCGAATCCCACCTGAGGGCTTGGGACGTGGTTGTTTTTTACAGGCATATTATACAATAATATTTCTTATATTCACACCAATTAATCTAGCCCAAAATAAGCACTGTAAGACTTGCTATGGATACTGGGATAACGGATAGATATAATTAAATGATACATAGATATTTTATATTTATAGTAATATTATTCATCACACAATCACTTGCCCCTCCTGGTATTCGAACCTGGGACCGTCGATACAAAAGGCTCTACCGTTGAACCAAACGATCGCCAAAATAATGACCGTGAAAGAAAGATTATTGTGTTATTAATCAAAAATACAGTATAATGCTACACATTGCAATATAACCTGTCATAAGATTTTAATTTAAAAACTTTTATCTTACTTATTTCTGTTTTTATGAAAAGCAAGCATCCACCAGCATTTTGCCTTCCATGATATTTTAATTACTTTATGTTTTATAATCAATTAGTGCTCGTGGTATACCGGTCTTCATGGTAACGCCATTAAGAAGTTCGATCCCCGGTCTGGCCAATGTAGAAAATATACCAGATATACAGTGCACCTTATGGGGGTTATTCTACCAAAAGTCTCTTCTTCGCGGTCGCTATTTCAAAACCTTACTGTACCAACGCGAAGCGGTTCTACTCGCTACGTCCCGCCTACTGCCACTTCAGGTGAGCAATAATTGAAATTTCGGTAACTTTAGTTCTCCTGCGGCTCTCCTAATTAATGATCTATTAACTAGGGAAACGCCAAGCATCGCTATATCCAATATCCAAGCTAAAGCTCAACGGAATCTTAACTAGCGACCATTTCTCACTCTTCTATGTTATGACTGGCAACACAGACTCGTAAAATACTTTCGTCTTAAGACACTGATGTAATTTGGACTCAAAGACTTTTTGTCTTGTCTATGTCTCTCATAAGACTCGTTCTTTATTTGTATTTGAGTTTTTTTCTTCTTCATGTTTCTTTCTCAGCTTAAAAAACTTTTACTTGTCCCGTGCGAGGTTAATCAGCTCTACAGCGGTCGTGACTCTAGTCTATTCCATCATTGGAGTGGAGCGAGTGAAGCGAGTGGAGCTCCTATGGATCAGCTTCAATGACGCAATGTCTGTTACGATATGTCTTCCCGAGTTCTTAACCGATTTTAGTAATTATTGTGTGGAATCAAATCAAAACATTTAAGACTAGATTGTAACGGAGCCCGAATTTCGAAATTCTCAAAAATAAAAAAATGATGACCAAAAATCATTGGCTCTATGGCATTTCCAATTGAAACAACAAACAACAATTGAAAGTTTTCATTATTATGGAATTTATAATTTACTAAACATTATTGATTTTTTCATCTTAAAATTTTACGATCCGCCCCAATTTATGGTGCTAGCGAAGCTTTATGCTTAGCGACTACATCGCCTAGTTATTAATTACAGCAGATCGTATCTTTCATGTCTAAACACGTGAGGAGGAATGCAACTTTTCGTGTTTTGACAGTCTGCATAGCGGTTCTGGCCGATCCATCTCAAACCTTTGTCATTGGAGACCTTTTGTGTCTGCTGATAGAGAGCACATTTCAAAAGCCTTTTTACGTTCCTTAATCGTTCACAACCATATAGGGCTACGGAGCAAATGTAGCATTATAGTAGACGTGTGCGCTGGAATACTGATGTTATGACTAGAAAGTATTAATCTTATTTTGCTTCTACAAAACTGCGGGAGATTTCTATGCGGGTCTCATATAGCTTTATATTTACGCAGTACATCTAATTTTACACCGGAAGCATATAGCTGGTCTCAAATTTGTGTGCTTGGAAATGATCAAATTTTTTGTCTTTTTCGCAAGGATACTTAAAAAAATTATTATACAAAAATAAGTAAATAACAATAAGAACTAAGCAAAAAATGATGATCACCACACAAAAATACACGTATCCTAAAATGCGCACTTCCGTTGCACCAACCGATTGTCAAAAATAGTCCTTTGCTCAAAATGTACGGACGAAGCTACAAAATTGATTGATTTTCCTCATAACTGTTAGAAAAGTGTTAAATTGAACGCAACCCATTTTAGTTTCTTAATTCGCCACAAGTGGCGCCTCTCTCTCTCCCCGTGTAAACTGTACTGTGTGCATTGTGGTCTCTGAGAAATAAATTAAATAGGGTATATTTACCAAGCAAAACTGTTTTACTTTATAACTACAATATTCTTACAATAACAAAACATAAGTATTTAGTGTATTATGTTGACGATTAATTTGTAGGAACGAAAAGGATCCTACATTTGAAGAACCAGATTCAAGTCACGATTCCAGTGGGGGTAGATGTGTGTAATGAATACGAGTATTTTTACCAGTGTAATGGCTATAATATTTCTATTATTTTAATAATTAATGTGTGTACGATCTGATTCACAGCGCTGTCCTTCACAACAATTTATAGAATATAACGAAGAAATGCAGGATCAGCGAAAGGTACAGTTATGAACATGGCGCGTAGATATGTGAACAAAGGAAACCTGAACCACGATTTCAAAGCTAAGACGCCGGCTAACATAAACAAGTACCGAGCAAAGACATCTAGCTCAACGGAAGTGGGTGGTCACCAATGTAGGCCTGATCCTGCATTGGTGATTATTAACACTGGACAGCAGCAGCCTTCTAGACATCAAACTAAACCTCCTTTTATGATAAGGTTGAAATTTCCATCAAGGTCCTCGATCAGCTGATAAAATGCGTCTTGGTTCTGCGTTTACGACTCTTCATAGTGGAAGATAACAACACGGGAGTCCACGGCTGGACGGCTGGTCTTACTCTGGCGTGGCAGTTCTGTATCTGAAGCCATACCACCTATGATGAAACGATACGCTCGCCTACACGAGATACTGTAGTGTCTTTGGCTTATGTATGAAACTTTTAAGAAAGAGGGGAAGTGATGTAGCTTCCGTTTCATAAAACTACATAAGTATTTAAGAATAATGAACAAATGAAGGATAAGTAAAATATACCATCGTAAATGATACATCGTTATTTGTTTATTTAACAATTTTAGGGAAACTAACAGCTTGGTGAAAGTACAGAAACATAAATAAATACAGAAAGTCACTTACAAGTTTCCATAAGTAAAATAAATAGTATTCCTTTTTATTAAATATTGCAACCTTAAATGTCTCAAATCAAAGTATAAAAAAATTGGTTGTCTGTAAAGTCAGTTTACGGACGATAATTTTACGTGATAGCGTCATAGGAAAACATTGATGAAAAATTGCTTACTTTTATGAATTATTCTCATTAGTTTGTATATTACAAAGAAGGAGTTAATTGATATTTTTTTCGATAAATTAAAACAATAGAAACGATATTAACTTTTCACTTCAGGAAGTGGAAGACAGATAGATGCGGCACAAGTCAAACGCTTATGCCGATCGTGCCTCTCTATCGCTTAATCCGCGCT
The DNA here is from genome assembly GCA_927399485.1 of Calamotropha paludella. Lineage (NCBI taxonomy): Eukaryota > Metazoa > Arthropoda > Insecta > Lepidoptera > Crambidae > Calamotropha > Calamotropha paludella. Next base: position 5,553,684 of record OV656830.1, on the reverse strand, counting down.
CTCGCTTGCACGCTCAGGCGGAACGTTACACTTTTTCGTGCGTGCAGCCGGTGTTCATCGATTTATAAGACCTTATCAAGTCAAAAAGGTAACAAGAGAAAAAAAAATTGCTAAGTAAGTAATCGCACAAGCCAACGAGAAGTGTTGAAGAAGTCAATGTAGTGTTGCTTCGCTAATTTTTATAAAACACTTGCTCACTCGAATTAAAAATTAATGGAGCCTGTTATTTGTTTTGACCGTTGGTACATGGAGCCTATTAGGTTTTCTGAGTGACACCACTGGAACTCGCAAGCAAATATGCAGTAAAAACAATGAAAAGGAAACCTGAAACGCGCTCATAAATTCAAGACGTCCATAACTGGAGCCTTCTCCAAAATTTAGGATGGGAGCAGGTTGACATAGTCTTCATATTTGACAGGCTGGTTGAAAATCACAGCATACCATAACTCGGAACAGGTCGCCGCCCACTTTTTAGTCGAGTTACATAGGAGTCTTTTACGACATTCTTAAGTGTAAAGGATGTGTGCTCTTGTACACTACCGGACATTTTATATTGTGTGGTCCTTATTTTTTAAGATAATTTGAAATGGAACAATGGGGTACTTAACTGAAGTGCTAAATCAGTTGAGGATATGGACTTAATGATTCCCTATTGCTTCGTGTTCAAAGTAGAGCAGGTTAGTTGAGCACAGGGGAAAAATGCACAAATACATATTTTTGACGTGATATCGTCTTATAAATCGATGAACTCTGGCTGCACGCACGAAAAAGTGTAACGTTTCGCCTGAGCCGAGCGTGTAAGCGAGAGCGCGGAACAAGTGATAGAGAGGCACGATCGGCTAAGCGTTCGGCTTGTGACGCATCTATCTCTCTCCCACTTCATGAAGTGAAAAGTTATTGTCGTTTTCATTGTTTATTATAACAACTAAATGTCAATTTATAGTTTTTTTTTTCAATTAACTGTTCTTTGTATTATACAAAATATTGAAAATTCAATGATAATAATTCAATTCAATTCATAAAAGAATGCAATTTTTCATCAATGTTTTCTTATGACGCTATCACGTAAAATTATCGTCCGTAAACTGGCTTTACAGACAATCTTTCTTTTTTTAAGTCTAGTCTTTTTTTAATTTAAAATAACATACCTTAATAGACCGCACGCCAAAAGTATATGCAGGCAAAGGTTCGGCAGCAGAATTGATGACGTAATCGCCAAGAGTGACGCGAACATGACGCGGTTGCGCTCGCGCTACGCAATGTCCCGCTGTCACCACGTGACGTCGCGATATCAGGGACCCACCGCATCTGCAATGTATTATTTATCACGTTAGTATTTGGAACTGTGATTTTCTCACTCAAATATGTTTTGTTTTTATTTATTAAAAAATAAATGTTATTTTTATATCAACGCCACTTTTTTACACTTTTACTTTTTACACTAACACTTTAGAATAAGACTGAATAATTAAGAATATATAATTATTATAATACATTCATTGGTAAAGTAGAAAAGAAGGTATAGGTCAACCACTTAAATGAGCCTTCGCCTGCGGAGAGTGTAGGGGTAGGTAGGGGCAGGTAGGGGTAGGTAGGGGCAGGTAGGGGTAGGTAGGGGCAGGTAGGGGAAGGGATCAGTAAGACTCATTTAAGCGGTCGACCCTTAGTCATGATACCATCATCAGCAATAAATTACAGTGTAAACATATGAGAGAAGAAATTCAACTATACAGCAGATTCTGATGTCAGTCTATCGAAATATAAAACCAACCAAGAAAACCGATTGTCTAACCATGCACGCCAGACACTAGATAACCGATTTTAAGCGAACATAAGCACATATCTGTTACAAATTAAAAAATATATTATAAGGCATTTGTCTTACATATAAAAATAGAATTATTAATTATTAAAATTTCCAACAGTCGAAAACATACATACATATAATTTAAAATCCAACTGAAATTACAACTTATTAGTTGCATTAATTCATTATTATGTAAGAGAATTTATATTTATGCATATGTTGTATGATGTCAATTTGTCGAATATCGGTCGATTTTTGGTACAATTTCACTATGGAAACGCACAGGTCCTAAAAAGTTTATATTAACTTTTAACTTAATACGTAAAATTACGAATTAACTCGATCTTTGGTTTGACTTCGAAAAAGTTGGTACTTGATTTCATTCTTTATCTCATTAAATAAATATCAATTTCAAATTCATTTTTCAAGAAATACAACAGAGGTGGCAACCATATTGTAACGTTAAAAAAACAGAGAATTCATAAAATCAAAGTAAAAAGTCATTGGAAAAACTATGGTCGAATATCTCAAGTACACGGCATATAATAAGGTGTAATACAAACTATATATTTCCTTGTTTTAAAAAAAACATTAATAATACTTTTATTTAAATTCACACCAATTAACCTAGTCCAAAGTAAGCACGGCAAAGCTTGTGTTATAGATACTAGAGTAACATATATGATACTTACATAGATATGTAATATTTATAGATATATAGTTTTTTTTATAATATTACTAGCTAACCCGGTAACGCGTTGCTATGGTAACGTTAATATATACTCTTTAAACACAAATTTGTTGTTTGTGTGTTTGTCTGTCCGCTCTTTTTCCATTGTATACGCGTTACCATAGCATCGCATTACTGGGTCAGCTAGTTGATACAATGGAAAAGAGTAGACAGACAAACACAAACAACAAATTAGTGTTTTTAGCGTATATATTTGGGTATTTGATTTATTTTTAAAACTATAGGAAAGCCTCCTAGTATTTTAACCAAGAATTCGTCTAATCATAACAGAGTTTGTAATACGATATATATTAATAATGTTTCTTACACTCACACCAATTAGCCTAGCACAAAGTAAGCACTGTAAAGCTTGTGGCACGGGTATGGTGCGAAATAGACACATATATGATACGTAGATTTTAACATTAAATTATAAACAAAAGAAGTCGATATCGCAATGATTTATTAGCGTGTTCAACCAATAATTGCAGAAATTAAGCAAGTTTGGCGATGACTGTCAAAAGATAGGTGATTTAAAAATACAATCCATCTATCGTCAACGTTTCGCAAAATATGAGTAAAAGTAAGATTTTACGTGTGTATTTGTAAAATTAAAAATGTATGTCTCTTTTTTATATATCGCGATTTATATCAAGGACATAATATACATATATCATGGAACTCTGATTATTATTATTATGTTTGATTGTATTGTAGCGGAGCGAGCGAAGCTCCCATAGATCAGTGTCAGTGACGAAATGTATGTGACGCCATACCATAAGTTCTTAGCCGATTTTCGATTTTTTTGTCATGAATTGAACCAACAGGTTTAGGACTAGATCGTGACGGAATTTTGAAATTCGCAAAAGTAAAAAAGTTATGACCAAAAAACATTGTCTCTATGGGATTTCCCATTGAATCAAAAAGCGCGCGCTTTTTGAAAGTTTTTATTCTTATGTAATTTCAAAATTTACTAAACATTATTTTTTGTTTTGTTTACACACCGCTCCAATAGATGGTGCTAGCAAAGCTTTATGCTTAGCGACTGCCTCAACCTAAACAACAAAATATATACAGTGGATATATTAAAAAGCTGATTTTAATGATTGTAACACAACAGTACTAAAGATATCATATGCCGTCATATGCCGCAATACAGCGATTGTCTGTAAAGATAAGTTAGAAACGTAAGAACATCACTTCAACCTATCATAAACTGTCTTATACTATCAACTGGTGTTTGAACTCTATATGTAAGACTTAGAGCTGGAAATCGGTTGTTCTACATTACTGTTTTTGATTGGCGTTAGACTGTACCGACTCCATTTTATTGTTCCTTCCACGGTATATGAACGAGAAAATGACGAAAGTATTGCGTTTTTATAATTGGTATATCAATTATATTATTATTAAATGAGAGCGGAAATTTTGAGTTTATATATTTTGAAATTCCTACCGATAGATTTATATATTAATAAATGCATAACGGACAAAATAAAGATAAATAGTTGAAGTTTTAAACTAATCTTTTATCTAAGATCACAGTGGTTTGTGTGTTTGCCTGTCCGCTCTTTTTCCATTGTATCAATAACGTTACCATAGCAACGCGTTAACCGCAAGTAGTTCGTCTACCGGACGCTAGATGGCGCTCACAGAAAAATATTTAAAAATAGAAAAAAATTTAAGAAATTTGTCCACCCGTGCGAAGCCGGGACGGGCCGCTAGTTAATAATAAACAACATATGACTATTAACACACACTGGTTGATGCAACGGTAGCCTGCCTTTCCCTCCGACCGTCCTGGGACAGTCCCAGAAGGGGCAGATCTTTGTGTGATGAATACGAGAATTTGTATACGAGTCATGGGTAAATGTATATATAACCCTATCCATCTAGTCTATCCGTTACTACTATCCATAACACAACACAACCTTACAGTGCTTACCTTGGGCTAAGCTAATTGGTGTGATTGTAAGAAATATTATTATTATATTAAACCTTCGAATTAAAATACTCTACAATATTATTATCGATAGTATTGTAATGTATTTCAATTACTATAGTTACTAGTGATAAATAATCGGTTTTCCACAGCACTACAGTCTAGTGTTGAGCATTACCAAAAAGCGTGTAACTGTTATAATGTGATAAAACCATTCTTTAGAAACAGCAGTACTATTATATACAGAAGCTTAAAATACGCATGCCATGCAATATACATAACTTACAAATTAAACACAATTAGAATTATAAAGTAATAAGAGTAGGAATGTGCGAAAAAGTTTGAAAGAGAACCAAAGAGTTTGAACTAAATGAAGTTGAAAGATTGACTACTGATATAAAGATATCACAGAGTAAAAATATTTTTTTTTTATTTACGAAATAAGTTTTTATTTAATTGTATTTTTTACTAAATCCTTGTCATTGTTGACTTATTTTTTTTATTATAACAACTTTAGATAGGATTGCTTTTATTTCTTTATATCGGTCAAAGAAACATTCGATACGATTTGATATCTAAATACACATTTGTTCGAAATTCAATAATCAACGAATTTATTTTCTTGAAATTCATACTTAATATTAAAGAACTCTACATTAGTAAATATAATGCAGTATTTTGATAATGTTTCTCATAATCAAATATTTTTATCACTAATTTTAATTTAATTTTTAAGAATAGCACGAAAAGAGTTGCAATTAAATATATCTCAAAAAAAGAAAATGGAAAAAGAAAGAAAAAATAAACTATGTACTACTTTTTAACAGAGCTGTTTAAATATATCCATATTCTCCATGTCCATGGGTAGGTAACATTAAAAATGATTATTTTCATGCTAAAATTGTACAGTTACAAAATAAATGTACACATACTAACTACCTATTTAATTTTGTACACCACTAGCGACTACTGACATCATGCTATCTCTTTCGCACATTTACCTCTCTATCCAACACTGCTTCCAACCAATAAGCTCGAAAATCGACATAAGCATGTTGCATCTGGAAAATCAATGTTATTAAATGTTAGTATAATTAGTATTTTAACAATTAAAATATATAGTAGTTACTGGTATTAAAATATAACACAAACATTTAAGAAAGCAATGTGTATAATTTATTTGAGCAAGTTTAAAAACATCCTTCTCAACTTTAAAAATTGTCGTCCATCCATTTTAGTATGAATATTATCTTTAGTTATTTAAAATTCCGACTTTTTCTGTGTTTTCTCGATAATTTAAACAATACATCATAGTAGTTAATATTATAGAAACGGAATTTTGATTAAACATTCTATATGTACATAGTATTACTGAATGTTACTTTTTTTTCAAAATTGGAATCACCTTTACAATTTTGAAAAAAAAGCAATGCCGATGTTGAACCTAAATAGATATATTACGATGCAAAATTCTCTTCATAGTTCCAACAAAAAGATAGTTATCATACAAGAGAATGCGTTAAAATAGTCGATCATTCACTGATGGATGAAAACCATCGTCAATCGTGTATTTCATCATCGTAATCGTCTATTTCAAAAACCCCACGCTTTCCAGGCGGGTTGGAGATCGCAGTAAAAAACCATAATTCTTTTTCTTTATTTTTCTTTATTTGTGGCTTGCACGATTTATACATTTAGTCAGTGTCAAGTAAATAATTGCCAGTTCTTAAGTAATTTCTTTTCTTAATTTGATAATGATGAATGAACAGTAACATTTTTGCCTAGGTTTGAGTAAATGTGTGGGGTTTTACTAAAACCTCCCTATGGACTTCTTGAGAGGGCAGGAAAAGACAACTTCCGCTGCTTTGTTACACTTGCCAACACTTTTGTATGTTCACAAACACTTAGTGGTTAATAATCCACCATTATTACGCACTAATAGCTACAACAACACAAATTTTAACAAGAGAAACAAATTCACTATTGTGACGCTTCCCACTCCCGCCAAAAAGTCAGACCATAAGGTCGGTCAGTAAAAGTAAGTAAGTCAGTTAAAGTCAGACAACCATAGGTCCTATTTTGTTGTCTATAGACGTATATGGTACTTATCTCCAGTATCGTAAGTCGCCTTTTACAATACCCTTAAGTTGGGTTGGTACTATTCTACTTTGCTGAATATTACACAGCTAAACATAATCGATTATATATTATGATGTGAATGATTCGAACTGTCTTTTCTGGCTAACCGGAGGCTCTTCTTTTCAAACACGTCTCTTTCTCGTTATAGATAGAATAAAAAAACCATGTGTGCAATTCACACGTGGTAGAAGTGAAACCTTCAAAAATAATACGTACATGTATACAAAATACCAGGGTTGTTGTGATGCCTTCTCTCAAGCTTTGTACTACGCATGCGCAAACAAACATGTATTAAATGATATTATCTCATTTTCTCCTACGTTAAATCTTATAAATTTATGTGTCTATCTCTTTTTACTGTCGCTTTTTCGTTTCATCGACTTTCAAATCACAACAATGCTAAAGAAGTTTTCACCTCAAAAAGACATCAAAGTTTTAAAAATGAGTTCCAGATCGGACACTGTTTTTTTACTTTGTCAACCTTTTTCAACACGAAATTCATGAACGCGACAAAATATATAATTAATTATAAACCACATAAATATTTTACTACATATATACACAAGTGAGAAAGTAACGAATGACGAACGCTTTGATAAGCTTTCTATGAGGTATGCTCGAACTTGCCTTTTGACGGCGAATTTATTAGATTTTCTGATGGATTCTATAAAGCCAAAAATGAAATAGCGGACAGTAAACTGCAAATGAATTGACAGATTGAAGTTGCCGGGCATAAACTTTATAGAGATATTGAAATTTTCATTTCAATTAAAATAAATTTCACAAGACTATCTATACTCTTTGTTTTTGTTAAAATCCTTACTAATATTATAAATCGGAAAGTGAGTTTGTTTATTTGTTTGTTTGTTTGTTTGTTCCGCTTTCACGCCGTAACTACTGAACCGATTGCTTTGAAATTTTGCAGAAGTAAAGATAAAAGTCCGGATTAAATAATAGGGTACTTTTTATCCTGGAAAAAATTGATATTCCCGAGGAAAAACAAAAATATTGTTTGCTTGATGGGTGGATTGTAGATGGCGCTGTGTGTCGTTTAAAACAACGTAAAATGTTGCAAACGAATATAAATATGTAAATTTAGAAGCTGAATGATACGATAATGAATCCCCGAAAATGAGGAATTCCCGAGGGATGACGTACAATTTGTTTTATCATTTAAACTGTTTTTTTTACATCTACTTATATGTTGCAAACGAATATGAACATGTAAATTTTGAAGCTAAATGATACGAAAATGAATCCTCGAAAATGAGGAATTCTCGAGGGATGACGTACAATTTGTTTTATCGTCTTAATTGTTTTTTTTACATCTACTTATCCTGAAATCACTAAAGTCAACGAATTACTAATTGGTATAAGTATTAGTTACGTTATTTAGTTCTTGAGGTATGCGATAGATGGCGCTGGGTGTTTTTTAAAACATGGTAACGATGTGTTTTTTAAAATACATAAGAAGTGGAATGATAGCTTACTCTATTTAGTTCTTGAGGTATGGGATAGATGGCGCTGGGTGTTTTTTAAAACATGGTAACGATGTGTTTTATAAAATACGTAAGAAGTGGAATGATAGCTTACGCTATTTAGTTCTAGAGGTATGCGAAAAATGGCGCTGGGTGTTTTTTAAAACGTGGTAATGAAGTGCTTTTTAAGATACGTAAGAAGTGGAATGAATTATATGAATTTTGTATCCAGCGTTACATCGCGCTTCTTAGATTTTTCCGTGGAATGAGAAGTTTTCTTATAGTTGTGCTTTATACCGTAATATAACCGAATTCCACGCGGGCGAAGCCGCGGGCGGAAAGCTAGTAAATTCATAAACTGTTAATGATATACGTTACAACAGCCGATTAGAACGTATAGTGCTAAGTTACGGGAATAAGTATTTTGTATTTATTCAATAATAATTATAAATTATACTTTATTGCACACATAGGGTACAGAAGTTATTACACAATAAGTGTTTTAATTTAAATATAGATTTGTTCTTTGGTTTTTAATTAATGTACAGTTTCTCTGTGAGCTATTCCAACCGGCTATGAAAATAAGTTACTTAAACGTCAGGAGTTTTAATACATAACTGGTTACAAAAACATAGTCACCAAAATATATATCTTGTACTTTTTATATAGTTTATACAGTTTCAAATCATAGCGTTTTAGTACCAAATAAAATAAATCAGTTAGAAAATGAGATGAATCATTAATGTTAAAATTATATTAGGCCTCTGACCAATGACAAACTTCACCTATAATAAATAAAAGCGTAAAATGTGAACGAAAATGGTTAAAACACATTATTAATAAACATTTTGTTAAGCGTAAGAACTAACAATGTCACAGTTATTAATTAAAACACAATTATCTTTACAAATACTCGTGTATAAATGAAATATATGTATAAAATGTGCATTAATTTGTACAACTTTACACGCTTCTTTAACACGGCATTGTGTAAGGAAACGCAATTGATATTTATGTTCGTTTTATACAACGTGCAACTGAAATAAATAAAAACTCCAAACATTTATTTCTGTTAAAAATCTGACCATCTTTGTGCATTATTATTCTGATAGATTCCTAACTCTTTAATATAAATACTAGGCGATGCAGTCCCTAAGCATAAAGCTTCGGTAGCACCATATATTGGAACGGAGCGTAATACTAAAAAAAATAATTCAATAATGTTTCGTAAATTTAAAAATTCCATAAGAATGATAACTTTCAAAATTCGCGAGCTTTTAGTTTCAATGGAAAATAGAGCCAACGTTTTTTGGACATTACTTTTTTATTTTTGTGAATTTTCGAATTCGGGCTCCGTCCGTCACAATCTGGTCCTTGACCTGTTGATTCGATTCCACACAAAAAACAGTAACAGACATTGCGCCATTGAAGCTGATCCATGGGAGCTTCGCTCGCTCCACTCCAATTATGTATATGAGGGTACAGAGCTTAAATTATATTAGTATCTAAGATAATATATAGAGTTAGTAGAGCTAAGGAATCTATTTGATATGGCATAATGCGCAATAAAGTATTTTGGTGTAAATTTTTCTTTACCGTATAATATTCACTTTATTTTAATTACACGCTGTATATTGTGTGTATGGTGAGAAGTGTGAGAAAAAACAATATTAATATTACTATACAATATTTATATAATTATAGTTGTTACAATAATGTTATACCGTCGATATTTTTATTTTACAACACATACTTTTATTTTTTTTATTGTTATTATTATTCTTTATTTTAGGCTTTTTTTACAATTTGTGCATTTAGTCAGTGTCAAGTAAGTATAATCTTTCTACTTTGTACTTGAGTAATTTCCTAGGTTTCAGTAAATAAGTGGGGTTTTAATGAAACCACCTCGTAGCCTTCTTGAGAGAGCGCGAAATGACACCTTCCAACCTGTTTTGTTTCACTTGCCAACACTCATGCATATTCAGAAACACTCAGTGGTTAATAACCCACCATAACACACTAATATCAACCAGAACACAAAATTTAACAAGAAAACCAAAACCATTAAAGTGACACTTCGCGCCAAAAAGCATTTAATTGTTAATTTATTTTGATTAACGTCATGAGTAAGAATTTAATCTGTGATCGGATGGTATACTAGCATAGACAATATCAGTTAATTCAGAGCACATCGAACTGCCGAAACTGCAAAAAAATGTAAGGCAGATCTGATTTTTTTCTACTTGTCTATAACTTCTGATAGGTACGGAACTTTTTTGTGTGATGTTCAATGATGTTTTTTATTACAACAAAATAAAAAGAAACTCTGATGGCACAAACTGACCCAGCCCCAGTAATTTTCACATCAAAAGTGCATCTAATTCACAGTGGTGGAAATGTAGTATTTTTTAATATTACAGCATTATTGTAGCATTAAGGTTGTTTAGTACACCTATATTAAAAAAATAAAGTACCCAGTAAAATATAACTTCTGAGTCACTGCTGTGAATACAGGATGTAATTTTTATTCGATATTTTTGTTAATATATTGTTATTTTTTGTTATTTTATTAAAGTCGATTAAAAATTAAAAGCAAAGGTTTTATATTATTTTTTTATCATAATAAAACCATTACTTCTCTCTGATTTAATTGAGCAAAACCTGTTCACTATCTTTATAAAATACACTTATTATTTTTATATAAATCAGTCTTTTCTAAAAACATTCTGATAATCAACCTATTTTCTTCCCAAAAAGCATAGTTTTTTGTTTTTAAAAGAAAGCAAGCCACCTCCAAGCAGTTTTACAAAGCTGTATACAACCTCGATGATCCAATCCTGATGTATGCCTGCCATGGAAAGGTGCCAAATCCCGCGTCGTCCCCTCCTACGATTCGCCTCTGGGCGGTTTGCTTTCCAACGGCTATGCCACATCCTGGAACAATACAGTAAACTTATTAGTTACTAATAAATGACAAATCTACGTAATACCATGTCTTCTATACTGTCCAAACATTATGATCTGTCGTAAACCAAAATGCATCATAAGACTAGCTAATTTTTAAATCAATCATACGCCGAAGACGAAATCCTTCCCCAAAACATGGGAAAGTTTTGGCAGGCAGAAAAACCATGACATGAAAATACTGCTGCCCATTTTACGGTCTATAGGAAGTGTATGGTGTTTAATTCCAGTATTATGTCACCCATAAGTGTGAAAAAGTTGGTGTTATCCAACTCTGATCCACATGACATTTTTAAATTTTATTATTTTATCATGACATTCGCATACAATTGTATAAAAATTTGATTGAATAAATTGGCTGTGTTTGAATTAAAAAGCCAACAATTGAAGTGGTAAAGCATCTTTCCCAAGGGCCGGTCATTGCAGGAAAGTTATTTGAATAGTACAAGTTTATTCGTCACAAATAAGTTTATATTATACTAGCTGACTCGGCCACGCGTTGCTGTGGCTCAGTTATTATCAGTTACTTTAGTTACAGTTTTATTATCAGACGTCATAAGTCATAGTGAAGATTTTATAGTGACGCCGCCAAAACCAAAAGATGCCGCCTATAATAAGTCTTTGACAATTTACTTCCCAAGAAGTGTAGAAATATAAATGCGATAAAAAATATAATTTAGTGCAATGGAAAAATAAGAGAAATACGCCTTCGTTTTTATATGCTCTCAAATTATTTTAATTAAATTATTTATTTTATTTTCCTCAAAGGTATAATAGATAAAAAGTACTTTGTATCCCTATCACGGGTACTTTTAAGTCTCTCGTCGGTGATCGGTCACTTTCTCCCGTCGATAAACAATCGCTCCCGCTACATCTAGCTTTTGTATCCGCGCCCTCACGGTTTGTGTGACGGCTTACTCCTAAACAACAACCGTAGTAACTTACCGAGTGGTTTATTAGCGATTAAGATTTCAATATTATCATAAATACATAAATTTAAATAAAACCATTTTGTTTGTTTAGGGCACATAACATTAACGCCATCTTGTACTCTAAAGCGGTACTAAAACAAAGAAGTAAGCAGTTGTTTATTATACATAGCTGACCCGGCCACGCGTTGCTATGGTAACGTTAATTGATTATAAAAACTGTTATTCTTAGGCTTATGGTAACTATATATGGTAACAAACCCACAAAGTCCTTCTTTTATATATTATAATTATTTATTATTATTATTATATTCATGTCTTACATTTGGCAAAGAAAACTTTTCGCATTTACTTTTCTTCAAGTTAATTCTTATATTATCATTAGTACCAGTGAACTATCTTGAAGAAAGCATCATGTACAGCTTCAGAGTATGTATTTTGTCTATCAGTATTAAAAACAAAAGAAGTGCCATGTGCAAACAATACTGTGACACATGGATTCTTTGTAAAATACGGGAGGGCCTTAATATATAATATAAGAAAGAGTAATGGACCTACTAATGATCCCTGGGGCACGCCCAGTTGCTCCAAAAAGACTTAGCATTAAATAAAATATCTTTTTAAACTTTCACCATTAAATATCATTGTATAAGGCGTCAATAATTTTTACAAAAGCTTAATGTATGGACATTCAAATTACGAACAAATTAATAGTTAGTTATTTTAAACCGGCATTTGGGAAATAAGCTTAACTTCTACTCATTCTGAGTGTGTTAGCCACTACGCCGCAAAAAATATGGCTTTATTCTTATTATATTTATATAGGTTAATATCCTAATGATAATGCTATATGGGACACAACCTTTGCCTATGCAAGAGAATAAAAAAATACTCCTAGTGAAGTGTAACGGCTTGCATTGTCGATTGCAATAAATTATCGATTATTGTGTACACCTCGTGGTTCTTAATAACCGAGCAATATTTTGCTTCAACTGAAAGTGTGTCCGCTGTCAGAATAAAAAAAGTAGTAACTCAGTGACTAGATTAACCATCCAGATTTGGTAAAATTCCGTTCACTTGAATTTCCTCATGGCAGTAGAATTTTCTCATCACAAAAGATTCAACAGGTCGAATGAATTTAAAAAATGAAAAATAGTTAATGACATATTTTTACTAATTCAATTATATTTTTTAATACAAAATAATAATACCTCTGTAAACATATTTATCCAAGTCCATCCTGTGGGTTTTCTTTATTTTGGTCTTTTTGTTTTTGTATTTTTTATTACTTACTCCGGTTATCATGAAGAAAATGAACAAACTTAATAATACATACTTCATTTTGATGTCCATTTGTAAAAGATCACTAATTAGAACTTCATTAAGCATAAATAGAGCAAAATTAAATGATTTACAAAAATGTCAAAACAATATACAAACGTTAGTTTAGTTATAATATTTCACAACACTATATATTTTTTCAAAAGATCCCTAATTTTTTCAAAGGTACCAAAAACGACAAAAACTATGAATCGACAAAAACCGGCGAATGACTTAAGGAATACAAATCTCTATTGCTACATTGATATTATAAGTTTAAAAAGAGTATTGTCGTTGCTTATAAGCCGGGTATAGACAAAGAGAAAAAAGTTTCGAAATGTAAAAAAAGCAGTCCATTCTGAAATGCGGCACTAGTCGAACTCCAATCAAAACTATAAACAATATTCACATCACTGCTCTTCTCTTCGTTTTCAAAAATAGAACAACGAACGAAAATAGAACGTTTTAAGCACACCACGAATCCTTTTTTCTTTTTTTTTTTGCTGTACTATTTACAGATTGGAGCTAGCTTAATTGCGCGTCTACAAAGGTTTAATAGAAGTGCCGTACTAACCAGCCATTCGCATGTTTACGTAACTAGGCCTTCTTCCTGAAAGGAAATGAATGGAAAATAACTCGTACGATATGCTACGATAGAGCGTTTTCACTATAAAAAGTGAGTTTGCATTGTATTATCTATTATATCGGTGAGTAACTGCCTTAAACTAATGGCTGTTGATAGAAAAAGTATTAAATTATATACTATACTTATGTGAAGTCTCAATTTCAGCTTTTTTATATTTATTTTATGCAGGTCTAATAATTTTAAATAACGATATTAACTACTAACTGAAAGAATTGAATGATATTTTTTTTTAAAACTAGCGAAGTTAACCCAGCTTACTTTGTCCTGTTCAAATGCTTACATATGAAAAAGTACTGGAGATTACACATTTTACTGAAAGGGCAACATTATTTTTTTTAAATATATAAATGCAATTAAAATAAAAAAAAATACGCTTAACAAACCAGGATATTAAACCATCGAAAATTCGCAAAAATAAATTCTTTGTGACATCTATAGGGTCAATCATAAGAATCAAATCTCTTTCATCAATTGTCTGACAGAAAATAAGTCAAATAATTAGACAATCACTCAAAATATCAATTAACAGACGTTGTCTTATTGGATCCTCTAGTACTATCTAGGTCCCAGTTCCAGCACCTCTTACCAGGTTTAATTAGGAATAATAACCCTACAGGGATCCACTTAAACACAAACTAAAAAAATCGTAAGGTTTGATTAATAAATGTGCCATATAATTTATATAAAAAAAACAACGGGTTGCACTCCGGGAGTGCCCGCAGAAGTGAAAACATGAACATTACAGTTGTGCATTTTTGATATTGTGGAATGGTTAGGGAATAATTTCGCACGAATTGCTTTAATTATCAGTATAAAAGTACTATCATTTATGTGGTAAAATATTATATTCATTTATTGCGCTATCATACACAAACATGACAACAAACACACACATATGGTACACAACAGGCATACATTTTCGCCCTGTGGTAGAAAGAGAGGGGGATTTTACTTCCTCTCCTACGCCGCGCCGGCGGTCTACTCTCCCTCCGTCTTACGAATTTTCGACTAGGTCACGTGTCCTGACGCGAGTTTAACATTTTTACTCATACCAAAAAGTGCTTTCACTTAAAAATATAAGAAATTATACAAATAAATACTTGTTGTTGACAATAAAACCAAATATATATACATTTAATTTGAATAAAACCCTTCAATTCCTATTAATTAAGAACCGAAGTCGAAACTACGAACGTTAGTATTTAGCATCGTTAAATAAAATTAGTGAAGGGTTAAAATCGGTTCTACTAAACCGATTTTAACCTTTTACTAATTTTAGGGAAAAATTAGTGAAGTCTAATTCTAATTCTTCTTTAAGTGTGTAAGTCACCTAAAGGGTTAGGTGACTTACACACTTAAAGAAGAATTATTTATCTAAAGAAGAGAAGAATGGCATAGTAAAATTAACTGACTTTGACCTGACCTTCACCTTACGAAAGACAATTGATGGAATCAGAAAACACATACAGATAAATTTATGTACATGTTTGGTGCAACAGTAGCGATCCTGCCTTTCGCAACCGACGGGCAAATGTTTCTATAATACCCAAGCATTTATACCGGAGTCATGGATATTTATATATATTTCTTTTAATATCACATATGTATCAGATATGTGTGTCAATCCGTTACCTTAGTTTACATAAAACAAGCCTTATAGTACTTACTTTGGGCTAGGCTAATTGAAGCGACTATAAGAATTATTATTATTAATATTATTAACATTTTTGGGACGCGCAATTATATTACTAATAATAAATAATAAAATCTGGACAACTCAAAATAATTATTTAGTCCTAAACTAAGCTGAGTTTCTACTATTTGTACTAAATAACGTAAAGAAAAAGAGAAGATAATCACCAAAAAGAATGGAACAATAGTGTAGGCTGCAGACAAACGAAGAATGCCATTCCGGTGGCTTCGAAAAAGCTTGCCCGCAACATCACTAAACTAAACAGAGACACAATCCGTAAAGTACTAGGTACTATTACCGGACAGTGTCCTCTGAACAAACATCTATTTACTATAGGTGCGACAGACAGCCCTCTGTACAGAGGCTGCATGGAGGCAGAAGAAGCGCCACATCGCGTACTCCTGGAGTGCAGGAGCGTGGCAGATCAACGGGCACAATTTCTCCAGTCTCCAAAATCACTACCGGAAGCATATAGTAACCTGAAAAGGCTACTAGCCTTCTGGGATGGACTGGGATGGCTAAAGTAAAAGAAGAAAACCCCAATCACGTACAATCAAGAGGCTAAGTGCGGAAAATGCCTCGTAAAACTAACTAACTAACCAACGTAAAGAATACTCAGGAACAAATGCTTATGTCACACTAACATTTGCCCCAAAACCGGGATTCGAACCCGGGACCTTCAGTAAAACCCTACACGTTTACTGAAACCTATGGAAAAATATATATTGTTCAGTCATCATCATCAAATTAAGAAAAAAAATATGACACTGGCTAAATGCACAAATAGTGCAAGTCACAAATAAAAAAAAAACTATGATTGTCATCAATCTCTCGTCGTTATTCTCTCACATTATACCAATTCGTTCTAAAATGACTGAATTATCTAATTTTATACAACCAAAAACTCATTTTTATTTTTGGAATTAACTCCTTACAAACTGATTTTCATATAAGGTTCCCGGTAGGAAAAAATATGTAGAGTAAAATTAAGTGATCGAATGACAGCATTACCTTTTTTGTATGCAACCTATCGTGCGCACTTTATACTTTTATTTTGAAGTTTTGTTTTATTATTTTCTGTGTCTGTTCAAAGACAATCATTCTTAACCCTTTTAGTGCCAAGGAGCGCCGTCGTCGCACTACTCTCGCTAGTTGTGAAAAATGCCAGAGTCGCGATAGCGCTCCTTTTGACAATTCACGTTTGGCGCGCAGGAGACGGCCGTGTTACCGTGTTCGTATTTTTATTCGCTATATTGTATTCTAACTATCTTCGCTCACATATTCGCATATTTTTTTAATATACACATCGTTCATATAACTCTTTTTCATATAAATTATCTATAAAAATGCATTTTTTTACTGGCATTTTTAGCATATATTGGTAAAATATGCATGGCACTAAAAGGGTTAAGGAGTAAACACCAGTCAAGCGTGGGAACTAACACACACACTTTTTTGATATCGCGAGTATTGTTAATGCTACATGTTGAGACCCAAGTTGAACCAAAACTGAAACATCTCCTATACAGTTAAAAAGATTTATACCGTTAGAAATCATTAGAATTATACTCATTGTAGTAAGCCTTACTAGGCGATGCAGTCGCTAAGCATTATAAAGCTTTGCTAGCACCATCTATTGGAGGGAGTGTAAAACAAAAAAATAATTCAGTAAATTTTAAAATACCATAAGAATGAACACTTCCAAAAAGCGCGCTTTTTGTTTCAATAAGAAAACCCATAGCGCCAATGTTTTTTGGTTATTATTTTTTTATTTTAGTAAATTTCAAAACCGGCTGATTAATGTGATTCCACACAAAAATTATTAAAATCGGTTAAGAACTCGGGAGGTTCTAACGTAACAGACATTGCGTAATTGAAGCTGACCCTAAAATAAGTTTTATTCGTGTCAGGGGGTTTACCTTTTTTATTTGTCATTTACTTCAAAGGAAATTATTTGTAATGATTCCATAAATAGAAGGCTTTTCTCGATGTCGAAATATGAAAAGAGTGATTTGCAAATATTATAACATCCGAGATGGCCGCATAAGTAATGTCATCTACCCGAACAGCGTGTAATAATCAACTTGTGTTTCCGTTTCGTTACATCCGATATGTCACAATAATCATATGTTATCTTTGAAGGTGGTCGATGGTTAGCCAACTTCCTCTTCATTTGTCTATGACATTGGAATGAATAACCTAGCTAGGATAAAAACATTAAAAAAACTTAAGCAGAAAAAATTCTAAGGTAAGAAGGTTTTTGGCGGGAGCGGGAAAAGTTACTTTAAAATTTTGGTTTTCATGTTTTAATGTGATGTGATAGATAGATGATGAATTTTCTCAAAAGTCAAGAGAGTTTACAGGAAATCCCTCACAACCTTCCGGAAACCTCGGAAAATGGGTTTTTCTTAATTCATTTATCATTGATGGCGATGATGACCAGGCTCTATGGGCCTGGTACCTTATGCATTTCTTAATGTGAAAACTTAAGAAAAAAATTCTTGCTAACAAATTTGTAATATATTTATTCGAACACCTCCAATCCGACAAATAGGAAACGCTTCGTGATTATTTCGCACAGTGCCGTTAACTTGAACTTTCTCCGCGGTCTGCGGTTCGAATATCGACGGTGACATGACCGCAGTTAGCACTAATACACAGATATTTCGATTTCCTTGGTGTGGAATGGTGAAATATAGTCTGTACTGATTACTAGCGCCTCAGGAAGTACAGTCGACACAATATTCAACTTCACACTTTGACATTTAGACCTAACTTAACTGCTAGACGACGACCGTGCTCGAGCGGCTCGAATACCGGTTTTCATGGTAAAGCCACTCAGAGGCCCTAGGTTCGATTCCAGGCTGGGTAACTGTAGAAAATGTGACCTGTAACGCGTTGCTATGATAACGCGGTGCTTTGGTAACGTTAATTGATACAGTGGAAAAAAGAGCGGACAGACAGACACACAAACAACAAATTTGTGTTTTTAGTATATTTATTGGTGGGTTTGGATTCTATAGTTGTAGTAGTAATTTTATATATTTAGTGCATTTTTTTCAATGCTATCTTCTAAGATAAATTATTTTATTAGGAAAATACTGGAAAAAAACGACTCGGCTCACAAGTGAATTCTCAGGCGGGAATCGAACCCGCAACCTTTGGAAGTCCGGTCCAATGCTCTCCCAATTGAGCTACCAAGCCTTGTATGTATTTGATGTTGCCTTATATTTATTAATTATTGATTGCTATTAACTGACAGCAGTGACACTTAATGGTGGCGTAAAAGACGCGTTATCATATTTGAGGTAATATAATTATGATTTGGGGTATAAGTTATTTAAAAGCTGGTTTCAAATTAAACTTTAATTTTGTGTTTTAATAAAACTAGCCGTCGAAACCCATCGAAACGGGCGGGTGACGGCTAGTCAACATTTAAACAGTTTCTACATTTCACTGTTGGACTGACATCTTCAGTTTTCTTATTTAACTTTTCAAATCTTATTGTGACGTGTAAGAATTAGTGAAACCGTTACCATAGCAACGCACCGAATAAACTGACAATATGGTAACAAACACACACAAAGTATTGTCATAATATAATTAGGATCTAATAAAAACACCAGGTCCAAAACCGACGAGCTTGTACGAAAGGTACTACTGAAGTTACGTAAACACACACATTATTTTTATAGTAAAATTAGCTGTACCCGGCATACGTTGTAATGCCACGTAAAAATCATTTATTTATAAATTTATAAGCCGTGGACTCTAGAACACTCTATCAAAGTTTCATCATAATATGATAAATAGCTTCGAAACAGATAGGTAACAAACATACAAATATTGATTGTAATTTTCATTAAAAAAATTAAAAAAAACTTTTTTTTTCGTGAAAATGGCGCATAAATCTGCACCGAAATGTCGAACACTTAAATAAAACAACTGGATAATAGTCTCTTCCTCATTAATTCTAATAAAAAAATACATATTTATATTTACATAACTATCATTATAAAACTGGATTCCATTAAAAAAACTTTTTTAAAAACAAGCTATTTTTATAACTTGTTAATAAAACAAATTAAAAAGTTAAAAAACTAATCGAACGAGCCCAAACTCGATGATGTTGTGTCGTGTTATTGTAGAATTCCTATAGCCACCTTCCAGCTCCAGTATCAAACCCTGGTTACCATATATGATCAAACTACTCGTCAATACGAATCAAACGACCCCAAACACGATGGGTTGTGTCGTTTTATTCCTTCCTGTGGCCACCTTCACGCGATATACATATGAAGGCAAAATTTCAGCTCAATCAGGAAGTGGGTCAAATTTAACTCACAAGATTCCGTTACAGACACCGGAACAGGTGAAAGTAAAAAAAAAACTAGTAAATAGAATATCATCAAAGACAATTTTTTTAATAGAATAATACTACAATGAATCGATTCAGCTCACAAGTATATTCCCGCCAGAGCCTCGTATTTTTTTAATATTTTTGTATAAAAATTATTTATCTGTGTAAACTTCTGTATATTAAGAAGTAAGTAGCAGAGTGTCTTCTGTTTCCTTCGCCTCATCAACACCGGAAGTAAATATTAAACATTTGTATTATGTAATACGTCATCGTGAACTGTCCTACTTTTTTTATGTTATTCATCGTCATCGTCATTACCTAAGACATAGGAAGAGGTGTCAGAATAATAATGAATACAAATGGGTCATATTATTGATCGTAGATTATATCTCTACTATATAAAAGAAGGATTTTGTGGGTTTGTTACCATATATAGTTACCATAGCTTATGGTAAAGCCTAAGAATAACACTTTTTATAAGCAATTAACGTTACCATAGCAACGCGTGTATGTATAATAAATAACAGCTTACTTCTTTGTTTTAGTACCGCTTTAGTGTACAAGATGGCGTTACTGTTTTACTGTTATTTTATTTAAATTTATAGATTTATCTTAATATTGAAATGTTAATCGCTAATAAAACACTCGATAAGTTACTACGGTTGTTGGTTAGGAGTAAGTCGTCACATAAACCGTGAGGGCGCGGATACAAAAGCTATGTAGCGGGAGCGATTGTTTATCAAGGGGAGAAAGCGATTACCGACGAGAGACTTAAAATAATTTGAGAGCATATAAAAATGAAGATGTATTTCTCTTATTTTGCCATTGCACTAAATTATATTTTTTATCGCATTTATACTTCTTCACTTCTTAGGAAGTAAATTGTCAAAGACTTGTTATAGGCGGCATCTTTGGGTTATGGCGACGTCACTATAAAATTTTCACTATGACTATTGGATTACGTCTGATAATATAAATGTAACTAAACTAACTGATAATAACTGAGCCACAGCAACGCGTGGCCGAGTCAGCTAGTATTAAATAATAATAATATTTCTTACATTTACACTAATTAGCCTAACCCAAAAGCCTTGTGTTATGGATACTAAAGTAACGGATATACAGACATAAAATCACACTTTTTTCCCGAAGGGGTAGGCAGAGATCACAGATTTCTACTTAACATGATCCTGACATACATCACTCGCTTCTTCAACTTTCATCAGCCTTTTCATACAAGCTCGTCGGTTTCAGGATATCCTCTATTTGGTCCCTGAAACTTTGCCTTGGTCTGACTCTACCTACTTGTCCATGCACAATCCATAAAAAAGGCCTTTGATTCGACCCACAAATTATAGATGGTTAAATACACAAAAACCACACACGCAATCCATACGGAAGTAATTGTGATGTATGAATCTTGCATAAATTAAATTAAATTCAAAATTGAAATAAACCCCAACTAAAAAAATAATGAGTTTATAATGTGTATTATTGTACATAATAACCGTACATAGTTTGTAGTCGTATATAACTGAGAAATATCAGTAAATTTACACCCATTAGTAAGATCCTAACTTAAACTAACAAAAGAGCTGATAAACTTGAAACTTTAAGCAGATTTTGATAAAAGAACAACCAACGCTAGAAAACCTTTCAAATAAAAAAAAACACCGCATCAAAATCGGCCATTTTAAGAGCTTATACTGTGCCATAGACAGACACACTCATACATAGCGGTCGAACTTATAACACACCTCTTTTTGTGTCGGAGGTTTAATAAGTTAAAGCCTTCCCTTCTTCATCTATGGTGGACGTAACAAATGAATTACAATCAAATGCATGTCACAAACCCGACAGTACTCATCGCAGTTGGCTAAGCCGACTGAGCAATGTTTGTATACGTGCAATGACTTGAGATTGCTTCGCAGTCTAATAGGGTTGTCAACTTTAAAATAATTAAAGAAAAAATTATTGTTATCGTAATTTTTATATTTAGAATTACTTTGCTATTAGAAATTTTATTTAAAGTGTTATAAATTACTAGCTGAC
Organism: Calamotropha paludella; assembly: GCA_927399485.1. Taxonomy (NCBI): domain Eukaryota; kingdom Metazoa; phylum Arthropoda; class Insecta; order Lepidoptera; family Crambidae; genus Calamotropha; species Calamotropha paludella. The sequence continues at coordinate 5,531,624 of OV656830.1, read as the reverse complement.
CCGGTAACGCGTTGCTATGGTAACACGTTGCAATGAAAAAAGAGCGGACAGACAAACACACAAACAACAAATTTGTGTTCTTAGATTATAGATTTATGAAATTATGCTTATAATACTTTATTTTCTAAACTTAGTATTATTTTTTTTGCTTTTGAATACTAAGATACTATTTTTAGAAAATAGCGCTGCTATAGATTTAATTAGTAATAGTGTATTTTATTCTAATTACATTTTTTGAACCATGTAATGTAACACATTATTCGAGGGGGAAAAGACGGCCTTTGCAGACGGGCTTTTTCACAGTACACGCTCTCCCAACGCTTATTACGTTTAAGACTTATAAATCTATAGGGTAGATGTTGACGTTCAATACACGCATCATTAATGTTAATAATTACGAAAATATCTTTAGATTTCATTTATTTCATGTTTGATAGTAATGATTATTTTTGGCAACCCTAATGAAACCATTTAAAAGGCACAGATTATGTCACAGTGAAAGTCGGACACAGTGCCTACTTATTTCTGACCAACATCTGAAAAATGGGTTTACTGTGTATGACGTAACCAAAAAAACCGGTTCCTTTGTATCGATAATTATCTACCGATTGTTTTGACCGGAACCAAAAGGAAATTGCAAAGGTCATATATTACACAGTGTTTATTTATACTTAAAACTTATAAGAGATTGTTTGTTTGAGAACGCTGGTGTCTGGCAGTACCACTCAGATAAAAAAAAACCGGCCAAGTGCGAGTCGGACTCGCGCACCGAGGGTTCCGTAAAATATTTTTATTATATGATGTAATTAAAACTTTACGGTTTTCGCAATTTTTCCTTTATCTGTGCTATAAGACGTAGCTTTGTACCAAATTTCAAGATTCTGAGTTCACGGGAAGTACCCTGTAGGGTTTGATTCCCTTGCGAGTGTCGAAATTTTGCGGAATTTTGCGGCATTAACGGCTGTATCTTTTGATTGCGTTGGCTTAGAAGTTTGAGTTTTTCACAGCTCCAAGGGACAATAGACCTGAGTATTTGATATAAATTTCAGCTTGATACGTCCACACGTTCCTGAGAAAAAGGGTCTTGACAGACGGACGGACGGACAACAAAGTGATCTTATAAGGGTTCCGTTCTTTCCTTTCGAGGAACGGAACCCTAAAAAATGCATTCTATAGCCCAATTCTTCAAAAAGGTTGTATTCTATTAAACATCACGCTACGATTCTTAAGAGCCGATAAAAAAAGTTCCTTTAAGGCAAATGAAACCAATTATAATAATATCTCACATTCACACCAATTAGCCTAGCCCAAAGTAAGCACTGTAAGGCTTGTGTTATGTATATCAGGGTAACGGATAAACATATATATACGATACTTAGATATAAAATATTTATAGAAATATATATAAATACCCATGACTCAGGTACAAATGTATTCATCACACAAACATCTGCTCTTTTCGGGAATCGAACCCAGGACCGTCGGTGCTAAAGGCAGGATCGCTACCGTTGCACCAAACGTTATCGTTGTCGGCATTGAGTGCTATATAAGCATTTATTGAATTGTTTCAACGACAGTTTCAGTGCATACTGGAGAATGTCCATCATACCAAGTAAACTGATAACGTAATTAGCGTCTGGAGAGACCGACAGAATTTCTGACATATGCCTTAACCCTTTGAAGCCCAGCTTTGTGTTTAAAGCGTTATTTCTCTCTCTATCGGGGAAAAAATATCATTCAATCAAAAAGAACATTACCAAAGCCGTAATAACGATTAAACCAAAATGCGCGCTACAGAGTATTATATAATGCTCGCGGATTTTAGGTATCGTTGTCGCGCGCATGATATAATGCTCGCGGGTTTTAAGGGGTCAAAGGTCTGATGAGCATTGAACAAGCGAGAGATGTGAAAAGTATAAATCTGTGATCTAGCTACCCCTACGGATAAAAAGGCGTGATTCATACGATCTCGCCTAGTATAATATTAAACATATGAAAGAAATAAAGTGACTATTATTTATTGTTTTATTTTTTATTTAGTAACGCATCCAAATAAAAAGCATGTGTGCAATTCACACGTGGTAGAAGTGAAACCTTCAAAAATAATACGTACACGTATACAAAATACCACGGTTGTTGTGATGCCTTCTCTCATGCTTTGTACTACGTATAACACGTATTAACATACGTACATAATGCTTCTTATCTCATTTTCTTCTACGTTAAATCTTATGAATTTATGTGTCTGTCTCTTTTTACTGTAGCTTTTTCGTTTCACCGACCTTGACAACGATGCTAAAGAAGTTTTCACTTCAAAAAACAATTATAGTAAAAATAATTTTTAGACTGTGTTTATCTGAAAAGTATAAAGGTCAGTCAGATTCAGTCATAATCGTTATCAATCAAAGTTACGATTGTTTTACTGAGACAAAAAGTAACCTTTTTTGGAGCGGATTGAGCGAAGCTCCCATGGAACAGCTTCAATGACGCAATGTCTGTTACGCCATAACTTCCCGAGTTCTTAACCGATTTTAATAATTTTTGTGTGGAATCGAATCAACACATTGTGACGGAGCCCGAATTTTGAAATTCACAAAAAAAAATGTTATGACCATAAAGCATTGGTTATATTGGATTTCCCATTGAAAAAAAGCGCGCGCTTTTGAAAGTTTTCATTCTTATAGAATTTCAAAATTTATGGAATTTTTTTTGCTTACGCTCCGCTCCAATATTTGTTGCTAGCCAAGCTTTATGCTTAGTGACTGCCTAGTAAATGTAAATTAAAAAAAAAAAACAAATTAAAAAGACGTAAAACTAACTCAAATTTTAAATATAAAATCACACCTCTAAAAACTAACCATACCCGCGATATGAAAGCTTTAAAATAAAATTTCTCTTGTGTAACAAAGCTCAATAGATAGATTCAGTATGTTATGGTATGCCCATAAATGAATTTAGACCTAACAATATATCCAAACTCTATGGTAACAACAGACTTCGTGGAGAAATTTCGAAAATACAATACGAGGTCACAATTTGAGAACAATAGAATGAAAAACGAAAGTGTCATAATAATTCGTGCATTGTTTGCTTGCATCTCTATAATTATTACAAAACAAAACACGAAAATGTTTTTTTAATTATATTTTATGGCTTGGATGAATGTCTTTTAAGCCATATCTTCTTTAGCAATTTCTTTTCTTAGTAAAATGTTGATGAGCGCTGATTTATGAATAATAGATGATAAATGATAATTAAATACTCTTTTCCCACGGTTTTAGTAAAGATGTGGGGTTTTACTAAAACCTTCCCGTGGATTTCTTGAGAGAGCATAAAAAACAACCCCCTCTGTTTTACTTCACTAACCAACACTCGTGTTTGTTCACTAATACTTATACTTTGTCCAATGTAGGATGATACTTTTGACAGTTGACACCTATATAGAGGGCTATTGCAATGTCAAGTCAAACATAAGGAAACAAACGCAACCTTAGTACGTAGCAATAAGGAAGTGACACCTGTCAAAAGTATCATCCTACATTGGACAAAGTATAGTGCTTAATAATCCACCATTATTACAAAGTAATATCCATCACAACACAAAATTTAATAATAATAATCATTTATTCCACAAATTGACATTTTACAAAAATAAATGAAGTCCCTGACTGCCGAGTTAGGATTGTACCTGCGTTACGCCAATCAGTGTCTTCTCACAACTGAGGTTTACAAATCGTCAAAATTAGCGTCGGTTTCTGACTATTAACTAAGGATAGGAAAGTAGGTACAAATTTCTATGAATAATAAAATAAAAACCGTCAGAGTGACGCTTTCCGCTCCTGCCAAAAAACTCACACAAATGTTAAAATATATAGAATCATTTCACAAATCATATAGAATTAAGTTAACTGTAGAGTTCCAAGTTAAGCTAAAATAAGGTTTTAATAAACAATTTCTGTTTTCAAACTTCGATTTATTAGTTCATGAGAATTTTTTTTTTATTTAGAATGGGTTAGCTCTTGATCCCAATCGAGCCCGGGGGCCAAGATAGAATCCACGATGAAACGAGCTAACCCAGAAGGTGCCTATTCAGTATTTCAAAAACAAACCAATAAATTACTTGTTATCTTTGAGTTATGTTAAATGTTGAAGGTTAGTTATTTTAAGATAGTAATTTAGTAAAAAAATACTGCCCTTTTTGAAACCGGTATGAATTAAAAAAAGACTACAGAATAATTATGCTAAAAGTTATAGATAAGCAGCCACAACTTTTATTTCACAACATCTGGAAAACTCATAAATCACGCACCAAAATTTAAAGTGGTTTTGATAAAAAAACTCGCATTCGGAAAGTGACTATTGATAATAATTTATATTAAAGATGGTATTCAATTTCTTTAAAAATATCCAAATGAGTATTTGAGGCAAAAATCGAGAAATTGGGCAAAACTCATATCGTTATTGTGTCGTCACTAATTTAACAGGTAGGCGATTTGACGTAACAAATATTATTTATGTTTCGTTAAAGATACGGCAGGGTTTCAGTAAAGGTGTGAGGTTCTACTGAAACCTCCCCGTGGACTTCTTGAGAGATCGCGAAAAGACACCTTCTGTTATGTTTCACTTGCCAACACTCATGCAAATTCAGAAATACTCAATGGTTAATTATTACACACTAATATCAACCACAACACAAAATTTAACAAGAAAACCGAAACCAATATAGTGACGACTTGCCAACAAATTCAGAAACACTCAGTGGTTAATTATTACAGATTTATATCAATCACAACACAAAATTAACCAAAGAAAACCGAAACCATTATAGTGACGACTTGCCAACAAATTCAGAAACACTCGGTGGTTAATTATTACAGACTAATATCAATCACAACACAAAATTTAACAAGAAAACCGAAACCAATATAGTGACGACTTGCCAACAAATTCAGAAACACTCGGTGGTTAATTATTACAGACTAATATCAATCACAACACAAAATTTAACAAGAAAACCGAAACCATTATAGAGACGACTTGCCAACAAATTCAGAAACACTCGGTGGTTAATTATTACACACTAATATCAACCACAATAAAAAAATTTATAAGAAAACCACAACCATTAAAGTGACGATTCGCGCTCCCGCTGAGAAGCCAGTTTTAAATTAGTTTTTTCAGGACAAACAAGCAACTGGCAGAAGTCTCCTTCTCCCATTATCAGTCTCCCATTGCCTTCTAACAGTACTGATAGAGTTGTTTTTTGTTTATTTATTTTTGCGCAAACGCGTGCCAATAATGGATGGCTCCATTATATGTAAGTAAACAATTGAAGATGCTTTCGTAAACAAAAGTAAACAAAAGAAGATAATCGTTTGGTGCAGTAGGCAGTGTCATTAACGTTGCACCAATGTTTTGTTTGTGAAATAATTGGAAAACAAAACATTCCCTAACAAATTTATTTTCACTCAACAGTCTTTAACTTTTGCTTAATGTGAAAATTATACTGAAGAAATACAATTATTTCCTTTTAAAGAGTACGTAGGCGTACTATGTGTAATATGAAAGCGATTGACTTGGTGAGCGTAAATGGTATGACGCCATTTTTAGGAGGTACAGTCAATAACATATTCGAACAAAAGTTCGATATTCTATTAACAGCTTAAGTCCAAAATATAGAGTGCAATATCTGTTGTTAAAATTTGACTGATATTGAGTTCATGTTATTTAGAGAACATTAAATTAAAGTTTTGATAAGAAATTGATCTGAGATAAATAGAGGATTACTAAAGTTCTTTTAAGTATGTGAAATAAAAACATTTTTTTTAGTTGAAAAAAAAAGACACGATATTACATAATGGTAAATTACAATTAAGTTCTTTATTGCTTGTTTAGCGTACAAAATATCACATATAAAATTACCTAATCTATAATCTAAGAACACGTTGTTTGTGTGTTTGTCTGTCCACTCTTTTTCCCACGTTTTTCTCAGGTCGCTTTCTTGTTTGTCTGTCTGTCTGTCTGTCTGTGCAGTTGGATTCTTGCAACTCAATTTTGAGGCACTTCCCGGCCACCTAGCGAGTTGAAACTTTCAGGGTAGCTCAGAACCCGATGACAATGCACGCTTAAATAACTTTCAACTTTCTAGGTGCACTTTCAGGTCAACTTTCGCAACTTTCACTTTTGTAAGGGGCTTATCTGATTGTTGCGTAACACATGGTTACTTCGTTGAGTTAATAATTAAAAAGAATAAAATAATAATACTAGATTTAAAAATCTAAAAATCCCATGTTTTTCGGTGACCAAAAAAGAATAAAATAACCCGGCGGGGCCAAGCGAGCGGCCACTCAAAACGTGGGGGCGCATCTTTACAAATACTCTCAACATCTATGCATATCATACATCTCATTACATCTCCATAAGTAACATGCGCCCCCACGCTTTGAGTGGCCCCTCGCTTGGCCCCGCCGGGTTATTTTATTCTTTTTTGGTCACCGAAAAACGTGGGATTTTTAGATTTTTAAATCTAGTATTATTATTCCATTGTATACGCGTTACCACAGCAACGCGTTACCGTGTCAGCTAGTCTTTAATCTAAGAACACAAATTTGTTGTTTGTGTGTTTGTCTGTTCGCTCTTTTTCCCGCTCTTTTTCCATTGTATCAATTAACGTTACCATAGCTACGCGTTACCGGGTAATAGCTAGTAATATAATAACATTTTATACATTACATTTATCTCAGCCCAAAGTAAGCACTGTAAGGCTTATGTTGTGAATAATATATTTAACATGCATAGATATGTAATATTTAAAGACATACAATAAAATACCTATGACTCAGGTACAAATATTCGTATTCATCGCACAAACCTTCCGGGAGTCGTCGGTCAGTGCGAAAGCCAGGATCGCTACCGTTTTACTAAACCGTCGTTAACTTCTTAAGTACGAAGTATTGGATTAATGTTATTGTCCACGAGATAGTCATTTATTGCCTCTTGTCAGTCGGCTACCACACGCCCCACCTTTCTCAACAGTCCCAATGCCGCGCGAACAATTTCGGACTCTTAGATAAAAATGCTATTTTCTCGTTAAATAGTGAAGCTAGGATCAAACAAAAAATACTACCTTAAAGCTGATTAAATAAATAATCCGTCACAAAATATTTAGATCCCTGCAAATCAAAAATTAATCGTAATTAAAAAAAGGCAGGCCACGCGGAAATTTAATTATGGTAGCAATAGGGGACATTACGCGAAACTCGGCGCAGATGGCGCCAGTAGCACATAGAGTAAACCAACCGCAATGGTGTTCTTGTCAAATTATGAGATATTGGTCATATTTGGTTGTTTTACTTGATAAAAGTAAATGTTATTCTGTAAATGCGACTATTTCACATGAATACTTTCCAATTTCAATGAAGTCTTCGGATTTAAAATGTGAACGTTTTGAACGACTTGTCAAAAAATGGTTTACTGTCTACGCTAGTGCTGCATTCTGGCGCCGAACATTGCAGTATTATCCTCTATTGCTGCCATGAACTGACGAGTGGATAGTAAAATAGCATTTACCGATAAGCCATCTCATTAACTTGTGTTTGAAAATTTTAAACGGATTTTGTTTGAATACATTATGTAATTATATTGTACTTTATATGGAAGACGTTGCCTACTCAATAAATCGAAAGTCGGTTACTGTCTAAATTGGACCGTCTAAATTGCGTATTCAAAGATAATTGCAATGTATTATGGTAAATCTCGCTTCCTACTCACATTTTATGAACAGGAACCTTTCGTAACGCAAAATTTCGGTTATGTCAACTCTACGGTCAGAACATCAGCGCCTCTGTGTTCGTTCTATCTATCTCCGAACGATGCAGAGGTGTTTATGCTGATACAGGATCCTGCTCGCCTCAAACACACTATATTTGTTTTTTTTATATATATATTGTTTATTTCCTTCATTTTTGTTATTCTTTTCATTTATATACGAGTATATGTATATTTTGTTTTTGTGTATTTATATACTAATAAATGTTTCTTTATTTCTTTTTCTTAAAATCACTTAGCGTATAAATCAAAGGTAATTTATGAATATACATTGCAAGTTAAATTAGTTATAATTATTTATGACCAGTCAGTAAATTATATCATTTTATTTATAATAATTTTTCTCACATTCTCACCAATGGCTTGGTAGGGGTTGTGTTTTGTTACATATGTAGATATGTTACATTCATAGAAATATATAATGCTGTTTGACTCTCTTCCCTCGTGTTCAATATACAAACCGTAATAAGGCCTCCGTAGCCCATCGGTTCAGATGTCAGCTTTAACCGAATCACATCGTGTTCGATTCTCACCAAAGAACTACGGACGTGAGCCGAAGAGTGTTACGAACTCGTAACACGAGTTAATAGCGAGGAGTTACCGGGAAGATTAATACAGTGGATCCCCGTTAATCCGACAAACGTTTTGTAGGGCATTGTTGGATCATCAAATTTGTCGAATTGAGTAGTCCTTAATACTCCAGATTTTTTTTATACAGATCACCTTGTAATCCGACAAATCTATAATCTAAGATCACAGTGGTTTGTGTGTTTGTCTGTCCGCTCTTTTTCCCGCTCTTTTTCCATTGGATCAACAACGTTGCCATAGCAACGCGTTAACCGCAAGTAGTTCGTCTACCGGACGCTAGATGGCGCTAACGGAAATGTATTTTTTCATATAAAAAAATTTAAAGAATTTTGTCCACCCGTGCGAAGCCGGGACGGGCCGCTAGTTACAGATAAAAATGATAAGTTTCTATCTGAACTGGTAAACAATACGCAATACGCACGTTAGGCCGCTCTCCTGTCATATACCTATAGTCAAATTCAAACTGAGAAATCAGTATCAAAACAATACGCTTCGGCCACAATAGAATGTAATGGTGGCATAACAAGTTCCAACCTGGTCAGTCATGCGTCACCTACATTAGTGAAGATTTTCCAAAATAATATTTGTGTAATTCAACAGTGATAACCATGTCTGACTACGAGGGACGCCGGATTTAACAGGGTCCAGACTATCGGCGGTCCACTGTAGTGACTTATTGTTAGTATTCTTTATAAAGATACAGTAATCTGCCTGTTCTAGGCCTCGAATCCAAAGCTGTTAATGCAAAAGGCAGGATCGCTACCAAATGGTTGTCTTATAAGGAGAAAGGAAACATCCATCAATGAAGGTTTATCATCTCAGATGAAATTCCCAGCTGGACGGAAACTTGCATCAATAATAGAGAGGTTTCACCGTTACCAAACTATAGAGGCTCATACCGTCTCCCTTTTTCCATCGGACATCCAGACACACTGGGCTACCACCCTTTCTTGGTTGCTATTCCTACCTATCGCACTAAGCGCTTCTCAACATCTTTTATAATGCGTACAGCAAAAGAGTGGAAATCCCTTCCTGTGTCTGTTTTTCCGAGTACTTATAACCCGTCTGTTTTTAAAGCCAGCGTGAATAGGCACCTTCTGTGTTAGCTCGTTCCATCGTGGATCCTGTTTTGCCCCCCGGCCATAAAACTATAAAAAAAAATAGTTTTTTGTAGAATCTGTACCGACATTAATAAAACTAGTGCCAATGTTCAATTATGCTATAATTGTTTATTCTAGTTAGCTAGTTAATATAAAAAATTAAGACTGCAAATTCCGAATTAACAGTAAACACAGATGGTTACCTTCATAACTAAAGTGTATTCATTACCTATAATAAACATATGAAAATATCTTCACTATAACACAGTTATGTTAAACTTAAATTATTGTCTCATTTCTTTTAAGTAAACATTGCCCTTGATTGCGATTGCACTTTAAAAGACGCACCGGAAATATTCGGTTGACTGACTATAAGCCTTTGTGTAACACTCAAGATATAAGCGATAGCGATTTATAATAATTACACCTGCACACCAAACCATCCATTGCGAGTCCTACTTTTCAATCGATTTTGTAATCGACTGTTCCGACAACACGTCGGATTCTCAAGATCTACTTACGAAGTTTCGGATATGTGCATTGAGTTTCCAACAATATCGGATAAATACAGTCCTTACAATAGTAAAAAAGGCTGACTTGAACGGACGCTACATAGAGAACGCTATATAGAGAGATATATAGAGTATATAAAAGAGAGATCATCACCATCGTCTCCATTTCAACCGCAAAACATCCATTTCTGGACGGAAACTTCCCTCATAATCCTATTTATGATGGAGGTTTTTGCCATTGTTTCCACTTTCGGCTGGCGTAATGAAGATCTTAGTACAAGATCAGACTTCTGAATCGCTGCTGTCCATTTGGTTGCGGTGAATTTTTTATTTATTTATCAGTATAAAACATAAGTTACAGAAGTATTCACATTAAAAAACACTTAAAAACCACTAAGGTTTATAGTAAGTGCTTTTGAAGCCTAAACATTCGATATTATTATTAAGCATAATTAAAAAAAAAAGAAAAGGAATTAATCTCCCCTTACGACACTCTTAAGGCGCAAAGTACACAGAGCGCTGTCAAGCGAATGCAGTCGATTAGTTAATTGTCTTGTAAAACAAAAGTTATCAAGTTTCTAACAAAATAGCAATGAAAATATGATTTTGAAAGAGACTTTACTTACGTTTAAAACGTGATTTTGAAACGATAATGATTTATTATTGAAAAGTTACGACTACATTACTGAAAGTTGAGATAAGTGCACGCTTATATTAGTCGTAAATATGAAAAATCTATTTTAATAAAATATTCAATGATTACAACATATTTACCATTTTTTTTTTGTAAATAACTAAAGTAAGTAGTAAAATGTAAAGTTATTTTTTCCTGTTTTTTTAACAAGAATATATACTTTCTTTTAACTTGTACCACGCTTAAGTATTCGCGCTCAACGAACCGTATTTTCCGCAATCGGCCTTTCACTTAGTTCATTTATGCATTCTCACACAATGCAACGAACGAATTCTATGAAAATTTAGTTTCGTTTTCACTCAGGTATGTGGCAAGAACAATCCTAAAATAATCAGTCAACGATTAACGTACATAAGAAACATTCAAAGTAATTAATACTTACTCCAATATATGTTTCAATTTTCATCAAGGGTAATTACTTTTTTAGAGTTTTTAATGAAATATGTTTAAAAAAGTCATCAATCAATGAAATATGTTTAAAAAAAGTTAAATTTAGTATTATTATATCTAAGGAGGAAGCTTACAAACAATTTATAACAAATAAAGAAATTTCAAAGAGTTTTCAACCATACTCTATTTTTACTCCATTTTTTCTTCCAATGTATTAGTTACTTAAGTTAACTGACAACGGAATGGGATTTTGGAATTCATATCATGTGACTTACAGTAGATTTTATAATAACTTGTGCATAGACTTTGAAATAAATAAAGATAAAAAAAGTTAACCCGCCAGTGGTGACGTGAAATCAACTTTCATAATTGGTGACCCCGGTCACACAGACCAGAATTTACAATCAAATATAACTTAAACTAAAACAGTTTTTATTACATTTTGCTAATATAATAAAAAAGTATAACTATCCCAAATAATAAAACATAAACATATCTTTACTTACAACACGTTTATTACTAACAAATTAAAACAACACAAGTAATTAAAAAACATCTTATTTAAATTAATGATTTCACAATAAAATCAAGTTAACGAGGTACTAAGTCATGCTTAAATATCAAGAACGATGAGGAAAAAATTAAATGTGAAACAATTTATAGACAAAAACGGCAAATTACAAAATACATAATCGGTGACGCACGTTCTTCAACGATCGGGTATCACTGAAATTGCAGAATAAAAAGCTTCCTTATTTTAATACAACTAATTATCGAAGGACAATACCCAATCATGCAGCTACACGGAATTATAGCACAAATCACTGCAAAATGAGTGAAATATTCCAGTTTTTGTGAAATCCCGATCTCATAGACGTATAAGTCACCGCTGACGGGTTAAAATAGATAGAATGCTTTAAAACATTAATTTATAAGAAAAAACTACATCTCCACATTTGCCAGCGTCTCGGTAGCTCAGCGGTCAGAGCAGTCGCCCGGATAGCGAAAGGTCGTGGGTTCGAATCCCATCTGAGGGCTCGAAGGCGTAGTTGTTTTTGACACACGTATTTTATATCTTAAAGAGATATTTATTTAATATTTTATAACCCTAAGTAAATATTCCAAATTATAGTGACAAGTTCTGTTTTTAATTTTGAACTAGCGGCCCGTCCCAGCTTCGCACGGATGGACAAAATTCTTTAATTTTTTTCTATTATTAAATATTTTTCCGTTAGCGCCATCTAGCGTCCGGTAGACGAACTACTTGCGGTTAACGCGTTGCTATGGTAACGTTATTGATACAATAGAAAAAGAGCGGACAGACAAACAACAAATTTGTGATCTTAGATTGCTTGCTTATTAACTTTTGCATGCGCGAAGTTACTCTACTCTCGCCCAAAATAAGGATATCAAATTTTAGCATGCTTAGATAATTTTAAATATGTGAGAATCGCCCCATTTAAATTAAAGATTATCTATTCATCTATTGACTAGCAATAGAAAAATCTGAAACCTTGTTTATCTACTTTCATTGTCTATTCTAGCAATAAAGAAGTGTTCTGTCAAAGTCACAAGGGCCCCATTATTCTTATATGCCCAGGGCCTCCAATAGGTTAAAGATGGCCCTGACTGACTTGCCAATGCACATATGCCTTATAGTTGTCGTGTCAATCTTCTATAGTCCATCCTCTTCACATGACAAACCATCTAAGTATCCCTTTTTCCATCTTTATCACTATATGTTTTTCTACACCACACCACTGTTTTATCACATCATTCCTTATTTTATCCATGTAGAAGATATGTCACCAAATATTTGTAATACGATTGTATTTTTAAACACGCTTTTATTAGTTTCACCTGTATGTTTGTATGTATGTAACTGACTCGTTTGGGCTCGATTTTGCCCACCGTTAAGCGATCAGATTTACTTTAAACGTTGTAGACTTATCAACGATTGAAACTCAATACAATATTTTGATAAGCTTATCCCAAAAAAAATAAAAAATATAGTTTAAAAAACTAAAAATCAGAAAATCACTTTAAAGGACAATGCCCATTCGTGGTATCGTTTTTGATCGTCGTTGTACTTAAATCAAATTTATGTCAAAAACTAAGTTTTAATTTTTTACGAAATGCTGTAAAATACTTTGCCATAACATCGACGGACAATAATCCACATAATAATTAGCAATGAATTCACTTCCATATTACCGAGTATTTCTATTGGCACTTGTCTCCTCGGTATTGCCATTTTCTTTTCGACCGTATCGATTTGCCAAATATAAAACAATCGATACGCTATTTAATTAATTAAAATATCGAATTGGCAGTTCGCATTCTAACATATAAAGTAATTAAGCATAAGACGTGATGTGAAATTAATTTGTTACTAGAAGACGATTTCATCTTTCTATGGTTTTAACGGCGCTCTTTTTTCCAATAATATTGTTGCGTCGTGCTTTTAATTTTTCATACAGTTTTTGTATTGTGAACCCTTATAATTAAATTGATTAAACCACCGACAGTGACTTTTACAATTTGATATGCTTTATTATGGAATATATCACATTAACAAACAAGTAGACAATGTATATTATAGCCCATATAAGGCCCTCCGAGTCCGTCTGGATTCGAAGGAACTCGAAGTTAAGGAATACTATGATTGATGTCTATCAATCATAGTACGGCCCTAAACGGTGATGCCGCCGACATGCAGTACCTAAACGTGCATGACTCGTAGATGTGTAGACAATACATACATACGCATGCATACACGTCGTTTATAGCTAGCATGTTGAAAAATAAAGGTATCCGTCAATCCATTGCCAGCATATCGTTTGCATGTCATTCGTATCTATCAATAAAATAAACGATCTTGCATGCATAACAGCACGTAAAGCATGACTATGAGTGCTGCATTACCGTCTAGAAATCACAGATTCATCCAACAGTATGATGACAGATTTTATTCGATATACGTGCAATGTGATTCTTATATGATCATAGATATATGCCAGTGTATAAGGGATCTTATAAGAAGTATATCTGCTATTTTAATGCTCTGAAAAGGGATATATTTAATAAAACATAATATCAACGCACAGATATTTAAGTTATTCATATAAACTTGCATTTGGCAATCATAATCGATACATAATTGTTAATAATTTAGAAGACTGGCAACAATGGGACAATCGGGTAGGATGAACTGTCAAATTGGTATAGTCAATTGAGTGTTGTGATGAAAACCTTAATAGTCTGAAATATTATATCTAAATTAGTATTATTCAAACTAAAGCACTAAAATACTCGCACCCAGCTCACATCCAACCATTGTGTTAATAGATAAAACTTCAAATGTAAATAAAAACACAAATGAAGACCGGGAAAAGTGTTAATTTGATGAGTTTTGTTATATATATTTTTTTTCATTTTATCCGTCGAACTACAGAAAAACTGTTTTTAATAATTTAATCTACACTTAGCAACCTAAAAATATAGTAAAAATCATCATGACACAAAATTATTCAAAGCGATACCAAAGTCCATACTACGATGGGCATTGTCCTTTATATTTAAAAAGCGTGGAGTGCTTTTTATATCAAATTTCTATACTAACTTTATGTTTACAAATAGCAACCTTCTAAAAATCCCTATTGCTATGATATCATGCAATAATTTCGAAAGTTTGAGAAGAATCCGCTTGCGAAATGTAAACCTTTTATATGACAAACCGTGTTCAAACAATTGCTAAATCATATTTGAAGTAAATAGTTCTGAGCAACACGTAAAATCCGGTCGGTTATTGCTAAATTGGACTCTATGCCTATAGGAAAATACGTATGTTGCAATTACAAAAGTAAAACTGTATGTTCAGTTACAAAACATAAGTTAGCACGCCAAAAATATACTAAACTGTATTAAAATAAAAAAGAAATAAATATCTATATACTTCACAACAAAATACTTACAAACATTTACAGAATTTAAAGATTTCTTTTGTTTTTATCATGTCAAAAACAAAAGACAACTTCATCAAGTGGACTATTCCATTGCGGTTGTGATCCAAAATCTTTTTTTTCTTTCTAGTCTTTTGAGAACTGGCCTACAAGCCTTCAAAGAGTTAGCAACCACTAAAATGCCTCTAGAATATTTTTAATTTAGGCCTTTTAATTTTTTTTTCAAGATTTAATGCATATTTTGGGCTTAAATGCAGGTTATTAAAGGTCAAAGCCCTCTAGTCATAACCTTATAAATAAAGTTTTAACTTTTATAAAAGCCTTAATAACTTCAACCCATTTAAAAAATAAAGTATTAAAATAAGTTCAAAGTATCACGAACCAAGCGTCTTTAACAGACTAGTCTTTAGCCCTGTAGGCGTTAAAACGCGGTAAATCTCAAAAGAGCTTTGAGTATAAGTTCTTCAATGCCCGTTTAAAATATTTGTATAGATCTTAACATTCAGGTAATCCACACTAATATAAAAAAGAGGAAAGATTTGTATTTTTGTATGTTTGCAATGAATAAACTCAAAAACTACTAAACCGCTTTCAAAAATTCTTTCACCATTGGAAAGCTAAATTCACGCTGAGTAACATAGGCTATATTTAATGCTAGAAAAAATTTAAATAATTTCGTCCACCCGTGCGAAGCCGGGACGGGCCGCTAGTAAGGTATAAATCTAAAATATTTACTCTACCGCGATTGTAAATTTTGCATATTTAAAAACTCACACAGCTTTCTGGTTGATAAGTTGTTATGGAGTAATACCTAACAACTCGTTAAATACCCGTTTCATTAAAGCATCACATTAGCGGTATTGTCCACAGTATCGGCACAGATAAAGCTAAAGCAGTAAGGAAAATATAGCATATACACAGACGCATGCCTCGTCAAGACCCCTAAAACAATGTAAATTAAACCCCCTGAATTTAGGGGGTAAATAAGTGAGGAGGGGTTTTATATGTTAAGGAATATTTTTAGAGTTTTTGTGACCCTTCATAATTTTTTATATATTTTATTTATCTAGAAAAATAAAGATGTAAAATATAGGCCCTGGGACAGTCCTAACTAGCCAATAAAATTTATTTTTACCTAGCGACCTCGGACTTAGCGACATCTAGTGTACTTATAATCGATCTACAGTAGTTGGAATTTCAAATCGAAATGGTGGATCTTGTACAATATTCAACCCATCTCCTAAAATATTAGGGTAATTCAATATCAACATGTATGACTATAAAATCTGATTCGTCAGAAGAAAATAAAATAATATCTGACGTAATAAATTTATTTTTATAAATAAAAAATTTACAAAAATATTATATCATACAATTTATTTTTTCGGGATTTCCAAGTAATTAGGGCAATTTTAGGGGTTTATGAATTTAGTTTTAAGGATAAATATTTTTGAGAATTGGTAGCACTGTGTCAATCGTGGGTGCCGCTTCGAAACGAGTGGTCACGTTTGTTGGAGCGTATCGAGCGAAGCTCCCAAGGATTAACTTTAATAACGAAATTTATGTGACGCTATAACTCTAAGCGTTCTTAGCCGATTTTCGTATTTTTTGTAATGAATTGAAACAACAGGTTTAGGACTAGAACGTGACGGAATCTTGAATTTTGAAAATCGTAAAAACAAAAGTTATAACCAAAAAAAAACCTTTTTTTTTTTTTTTTTTTTTTTTTTTTTTTTTTTTTTTTTTTTTTTTTTGCCTGTAAAGTCGGTTTTACGTGCGAAGATTTTACGTGACAACGTCTTTTTCTCTAATATTTATTGATATGAATATAATTAAATTGCACAATGCGCGCGGCAGACCGATCATAGTTGAGTGGGAGAGAGACGCAAGGCATTCGGCGGGCCTCTCTCTCGTTCGGTGACTCATCGTAACGTTACCGAGCGTTACACTTTTTCATAAGTGACTCCCAGCCGCAACCTAATTTAAGACGTTGTCACGTCAAAAACTTGGCTCTATAACATTTCCCATTAAAACAAAAAGCGCTCTGCTCCAATATAAGGTGCTAGCAAAGCTTTATGCTTAGTCACTGCATCGACCTAGTTTATCTTTGTTTTCTACTCCTTATAATCAGTATTTTTACTATATAAACTTTTGAACGTGTCGTAGCAGACATAAATATTGTTTAGTGCCCAATTTTTCATGTAAGGCGAAAATAATGCGAAATTTCATGTGTGAAAATAATATGAAGAGTAAAATTTAGTGATCGAATGACAGCGTTAC
The DNA here is from genome assembly GCA_927399485.1 of Calamotropha paludella. Taxonomy (NCBI): domain Eukaryota; kingdom Metazoa; phylum Arthropoda; class Insecta; order Lepidoptera; family Crambidae; genus Calamotropha; species Calamotropha paludella. The sequence continues at coordinate 5,514,271 of OV656830.1, read as the reverse complement.
GTTTTTGTGCGAAACATATCGTGTGCAACTTTCACTTTTATTTTGAAGTTTTGTTTCATCATTTTCTGTGCCTGTTCAAAGTCAATTTTTAAGGAGTGAACTACAGTACTGTGTTGGAGCTGACACATGTACTTTTTTATTGCATCATTGGAGCGCCTATAGATCAGCTTCAATGACGCAATGTCTGTTATGCCATAACTTCCCGAGTTCTTAATCGATTTTTATACTTTTTGTGTAGAATCGAATTAACAGGTTTAGGTTTAGATCTAGATGGAATTTTGAAATTTGCAAAAAAAAAAGGCTCTATGAAATTTCCCATTGAATCAAAAAGCAAACGCTTTAAGAAAGTTTTCATTCTTATGTAATTTTATAATTTAGTAGGTAAACATTGATTTTTAATAATTTTTTATATATTGTATATGGTGCTAGGGATGTTTTATGCTTAGCGACTGCATCTACCTAGTTTTATAATAATAGAACTTATAAGAATAGAATCAAATGTTTTAATAAAAACAGGTTTTTTAATTTTATAAAAACACTAACAGCGCCATCTCTGACTCTTAAATGGAACATCGATATTTATCTCAATAAATATGCTAACTTTTGATACTGTTTTAGCTATACTTTGACTGTGGTGTCGGTATAAAACTCTGTCGCTGACCCACTATCATCTGACATTTGACTGAGATCATATCCGTATATCTGTCCGTCTGCCACGAGAAAGTATGTTGTATAATCGAATAGCAAAACATATCTGAATATTTATAATTTATATATTTATCTTTCGGCAACTCAACACACAGACATCTTTTACAGAGAATAAATAAAAATACTGTAACAATACAAATTTAAAGCGATCGTTTAGTGCAATGGTAGCGAGCCTGTCTTTCGCACAGACCGTTCTGTGTTCGAGTTTCGGAAGAGGCAATTTTTTTTGTGATGAATCTCGTATACAAAGAAAAAAAAATTGGTAACAATACAATCTCAAAACGACCTTTTAGTGCTACAGTAGCCATCCTGCCTTTTGTACCGACGGTCTTGGATTCGAGTCCCGAAAGAGTTAGATGTTTGTGTGATGAATATGTGCATTTGTACTTTAGTCGTAAGTATATATCTTAATATATATAAATTACGTGTAATGTTATTCGTCCGCTATGGACTCCTAAACCAATTTTGATCAAACTTCGTAACTATCTGTTATTTGATCTAACTTAAAAAATAAGATAGATTTGACTTTAATTTATAACATAGCAACGCGTGGCCGGGGCAGCTAGTATTTCTATACATAATACATATCTATGTATGATTGGAGCGTAGCTCCCATGGATCAGCTTCAATGATGCAATGTCTGTTACGCCATAACTTCCCGAGTTCTTAACCGATTTTAATAAGTTTTGTCTGGAATCAAATCAACACATTTAGAACCAGATTGTGCCTGAATTTTGAAATTTACAAAAATAAAAAAGTTATGGACAAGAAATATTGGCTCTATGGGATTTCCCATTGAAACAAAAAGCACGCCATTTGAAAGTTTTCTTTCTTATGGATTTTTAAAATTTATTTTACATTATTTTTTTTTAGCATTATGCTCCGCTCCAATATATGGTGCTAGCGAAGCTTTATGCTTAGCGACTGCATCGCCTAGTATATATATGTTTAATAGTTATCCAAGTTTGCAAAATACAAGCCTTAGTGCTTACTTTGGGCTAGGCTAATTGATGTGATATATAAGAAATATTATATTATTTAATTAATTATAGCTGGAAATTATCTAATACCGTAAAATAACACCAGCCCTTAATATTGAAGGGTGTCATAAAAGGCGACTAATGATACTGGAGATAATCGTTTTAAATTTTCGATAGACCACAAAACTGGCAGATGTTTTTTGAAGTAAAACTTCTTTACGCGCTTGTCTTTTTCACCCATCCCAAAAAGTGCATAACGCCGCTACTGAAGTTTTCACTTCAAAAACAATATTATTTTGTTACCACAATAATAGTTTTCATTACATCATTGATTACAACAAAGTCAAGAAGTATCTGTTTTAAGTACGCGATACGCGATAAACATGCAAAAACATTGTTCTCGAAATAAAAAACACCCTGCCGCGTTTATAAATGCAGTGTGCATAAGCCCTTATATTTACCCACGTAATTTTCTATTCCCGTCTCGCCTCGATTCTTAATAGAATTGTAACGTTTCAGTCACTTTACGATTGTGTCGATTATCTACCAATAAAATCATAAAGATTCTCGATAGGATTGTAAAGTTACAGTCACTTTACGAATGTGTCGATTATCTACCAATAAAATTATAAAGATTCTCTATAGAATTGTAACGTTACAGTCACTTTACGATTGTGTCGATTATCTACCAATAAAATTATAAAGATTCTCGATAAAATAGGAACGTTACAGTCACTTTACGTTTGTGTCGATTATCTACCAATAAAATTATAAAGATTCTCGAAAGGATTGTAAAGTTACAGTCACTTTACGAATGTGTCGATTATCTACCAATAAAATTATAAAGATTCTCGATAGAATTGTAACGTTACAGTCACTTTACGATTGTGTCGATTATCTACCAATAAAATTATAAAGATTCTCGATAAAATAGGAACGTTACAGTCACTTTACGTTTGTGTCGATTATCTACCAATAAAATTATAAAGATTCTCGAAAGGATTGTAAAGTTACAGTCACTTTACGAATGTGTCGATTATCTACCAATAAAATTATAAAGATTCTCGATAGAATTGTAACGTTACAGTCACTTTACGAATGTGTCGATTATCTACCAATAAAATTATATAAAAAATCATGTAATTCATTGAATGTGAATCTACACAACGTTGTTTTCTTCAACTTCCTAGCTCCCTTCTCAGAGACAGCTAAAATTATTGTCAGCTTTGCCATAAATGCCTCAAGTTGATTAAGTCAATAAGATTAGGGTAAGATGGAGCTAACATCGAACATGTTAGCAACATCAAAGCTGAAAATGAAAAAAAGGAAAGAAAAATGTCGTGTCTTATCGTGTGCCATATGTCATATGAGATAGAAACACAATAAAAAAAGAAAAGAGAAAAAAAAAGAAATATTACAATGATTATACATGATATAAACTTACCTGCTTGCCTGTAGAACCATTAAACACATATATAATAAGAAAACATATAAAAATGAAAAAAAGGTGTTAGTATGTTAGAATCATATTTAGGAGGTAAGAAAGCAAGACATAGGAGAGAGCATACATAGAGGTATAAATACATAGTTATATTATATATTTGGAATATATACAAGTTCATATACCTGGTGACGTCACAGCTATCTCGATATCTTCTATTATCGGTATGTATGTTTCTAGCTATGTCTTGCCATCCGACCACATCAGAGCTCTATTAGATTGTTTTATTTTATTTTGAGTTTATTTGTCGCCTATCACACCGAAATGTCAGTATTTTTCATTTTCACACCGTTTGTTCGACAAATTATATTGAACTTATTAAGTTATAGATTATTATTGCAAAAAATAACTACAAACGTAGTAAGAAGCGCTAAGTAAATATTTGTATTGACTTGAATTAATGCTTTACATTTTTTTAAAGGTAAGCTGATACAAAGTGTAAACATTTTAACAGATTTTACGTTCATTGTGTATAGAGTTTTTTAAAATCATTTTAATATTACTTAGCATAATGTTATCGATTATATTTTAATATTGTGCTATTTATAACATACACTAAAATGCAAACTGTTTGATTCTGTAAGCCGTTAATGTCATACCGTGAACTACGAAAGACTTCATAATTTTTATTTGATTAATTAAAACAGAGGGTTGTGTTATATTTCAGCATATTTTTAATAACCAAAAAAGCAGGTTTTAAAATAAACTGTTAAGTACGTCTAAAAATATGCTAATAACTACCTCAAGACTACTTTAATTACTTAAAAAAGTGCTAGATGTCAGATATTACTATTAAAATTTAAGTAACTTTCAAACTACTAGACATTAAAAAAATAATTATCTTTAAAACGAACACCTTAACACCAAAAAAGAGCTTTAGAGTGAACCATCACGTCTCTAAACTGTCTGTAACATTTTTAATGTGCAATTAACTTTTTCTTAAAACTGACCAATTACGCAACGGTGTGATAGTGCGACATAATTCTTGGAGTCACTTACTTTCGTCGTTTATAACCGGGCCATAACTGAAGCCTTCGGTTGACCCGTATTCAATGCTGTTCGAATCTTGAACACCAAGGATACCGGCTTTTGCGACTCTGTGGCAACACCCTTTTAACAAACCACCACACGAACCTTCTAGCAAACCGCCAACCATCCAACAGTAAAAAAAGAATTCGCATGTACCACCTTGCGGACACTTTTTCTCATCATTTCTGTCCTCTTTTTGCGAAACTTTTTTTTCGACGCTCGTTTTCAGTAGCGCTTCTTGCGCGTTACTGTCTAATAGACGGCCAGTTCTTTTTCTAGTCATATCTTTCAAAATTTTTGTCACTTTTGCTATTTGTTCGTCTGATATCGGTTTGAATTCCGGCAGTATTGTTGCTGTTATATTTGGAAATATGTCATTTCGCGCTAATCTTAAATTGGTTTGTATAAACATCGGTTTTTCAAGATGTGTGGTTTTTGTTTCTGGAGCTCGATGTAGGTCGTTGGCATCTGTTTGAATTAGAGAAAAAAAAAACAGTTGGTGAAAAGAGTATGTACAGATAGAGTTTTAGTCTATGAATAAGTAATACCATAACCAAACCAGAGTTTTAGGAGTACAGATTAAATACAAATACAGAAGGGAAGGAAAATAGTAAATACAGATTACAAATAGTTTAAGTGATGATAATGAGAAAATGTCTATATGCGTTAATTTTGAAATTGTATACCTTAACCAATAAATACGTTACTTAAGTTTACCAATGAAATAAACAATGTTAGTTAGTCACACTAGTTTTGTAATTATTTATATATAAATAGTATTATTTATATAAAAACACTTTCGCATCCAATCACAAACATGATTCGTGTTTTAAGATAACGAAACTAATATTTATTTGTTTATTATTTAATCCTCATCTAAGACAATTTTTTTTTATCTTAGTCAACCCTAACACGGAGAGGATTCGAACATCAAGTTTAAAAAAAGACATCAAAATGAACATGTTTCGGAATCGCTTAAAAATTCTTCATGTAAATAATTATTACGTAGAATCAACAACACATCAACCTTTACAAAACTACGAAATTTCTCCATCAAATGGAGCTTAAATTTCATCACACAAAGATATGAAGAAGAAAAAGAGCATGCGGTAAGTTGACGTGCTGCTATCAGTATATAAAATTGCTTTTGCTTTTGTTATATTATTGTGAAATAAAATAGCTATATATGAGTGTCATCATAACAGTTTTTATGAGTTTCGTCAATACATTGCCCTAGATATAGTGAACATTATTTTTTTATTTATGGTTAAGTGGCATTACACATGTAATACTTTTCAGATAATTCCTTTCTTAAATGATTAACGCTCTTAATTGGGTTAATGTGTTAATGCGAAACACATTAACACATTTTACACAATAGTTTTAAAGTATTCCTCATAAGGTAAGGCAAAGAGTACAAAACCCATACATCTTCAGTAAGTTCCTTTTTACATGTTTAATGTTAACTGATCACAATATCTGATTATTGAATGTTGTATAATCAATATAATGGATATTAATAAAAAATGAAATAACCGATTTCCCTAGATTTCACTAATGGTGTCGTAATTTACTGAAACCTCTTCGAACTTCTTGACAGAGAGAGCGATAACGCATCTTCCGCTTGTTTTTGTTGCAATTGTTGATTTGTCATGTATGCTCGTAAACACTTTACACACGCACATACAAAAACACAACTAATTAGCAAGTGACGTTTTACACTCCCGCCAAAAAGTCACACGAAACATATCATAGACAAAACAGAAAACTCGTTAAATTTTAAAATATAACAGGACACTTATATACGTCACACTTTGAAAACGAAAAAATAAACCTAGTTGACAAGGCGCGAAAGATAAATATAAATCCTTAAAACAACTCAAATGATATCTTTTATTTATTTGTGTTGTATTTTATTTTTTACTAATATCATTGGTTTTTTATTAACATTTTTATTTCATTACTGTAAGTTGTATTTAATTAAATATATAAGTAAAAAAAGATCTTTGGGTTTTTTAAATTTACACCAACTGGCCTAACCCAAAGTAAATACATAAGTATTGTTTTTAAATAAAGAACCAGTCGAAAACTTAACACAGCATGGATATAAAACGGTTTTATTTGCAAAAGCGTACAATTGATATCCTCAGACGAAACATCTTTATCATTCTTATTTCAAGAGTCAAGACGGTCTCGAATCCACAACCTCTCGCAATCCGGGCGGGTGCTGTTAAAACAAATAATCTTCTCCATCGAGATTTTCCTCTCCAACTCCATCCATTTTTTATCGAGAATGGGTGAGCGCTTGACCGATATATGACCTGATGGTAAGCGACGATACGATCTAGGAGTGACGCGCCTGCCTTGAAGACACCTATTTACTCGTGACTTGAAAAACCCTAAATTGTATTTATCAGAAATCATAGACTCAGGCAAAGAGTTCCACACTTTAGCGGTACGGATGACACAATTGAAACCAAAACGCTTAGTGCTACTCTTTGGTATATCAACCATATAACGGTGGCGCCTATTTGTAAATCTGGTTGTCCGATGAAAAAATGGGGGACATATTGGAAAATGTTTGTATTAGCTTGGATATAGAGATTTTTATAATACTTTTTACAAAAAATCCTGTTTTTAACAGTGGAAACGAGAACATTATCAAACTCAAAATTAATATCAACATTTTAAAGACACCAAAAACCAATGACCAAACGCGTTTACCGCTGCGCTATCTAACTCCATACTGAACACAAAGCCATTCATGTATTATGACGTCACAATACACCTATTTGCATTGTCATATACGAAACATCACGTCATATGTCATACATAACCAATTATAATCATGCAACGAATGAAAGTCAAAGTATTGTATACAATTCCTTCATTATAAGTTATTGTCTTTAAGTGGCCATATATCCATGAAGATGAATAACGAATTTTGCTTTTGTACTTTAGGGCGTAAGGTGTATAATCCTGTAACAACGTCAACGAGAGATATTATATAAATTTGACATGTCTTTTATTTAACAATAGAATTATATAATATTATATTCATATTTGAAGAACATGAAGTAATTTTGATGTTAAGTACCTTTCGCGATGATTAAGCTTGAATAAACTAAGCGAAATCAATTATGGATTGTTATTGGCAATTGACCAGAAAACAGATTTTTAATATCTTATATCATTTCCCGTCATTTTAAGTATTGTATACAGCCGTCCATGTCGCTAAGCCACAAAATATTTTTTGAGATATGAGGATCGTTCTTCTTTTTTACCGACAGTGAAACGAAGTTTTTCTGTTTTTTTTTTGTTTTTGAACTATCCATAATTGTGGTTTCTGTGTGGAATTTAAAAGCAATTGCATCTGTGTTGTCATTAGGACTAATTAAAGTTTCCTTTGCAGCAAATATTAATTCTTTTTTAATGTTGATTTTTAAAAAAAGAGTGGCCTTTATCTGTGGAGACCACATTTCGGTCTACCACTCTGTCACGGCATTGTACGGAAAAGAAACGAAAAAATATGTTGGTTGGAGAAAATGAAAAATTACATTATATTAATAGATAAGAAAAATATGGACGTTAATTCGAACTGAATTAAAAAATCGTAAATATCAATACTCCAACGAGATGCCATAATAAGATAAAGGACAGACCATTGTCGGTAAAAAAGAAGAACGACCCATAAACGTTTTCAAAATCTAGAAACAATAGAAATATGATTTCTCGATCAGATCAAAAGAATTTCATTTAACATAAGCAGCCATTTAAAACTTAAAATGCATCTGAGCATTAGCGACCTTTCAGCTAACGAACGGCAGTATAGTTATTATTCCTTTGCCAAAAGCAAGCAAAAAAAAAAGCCTGAAAATTGACAATAGTATAAAAATTTAATTGTGCTTAAAAAGAACTTAAAACAGAAAAGGCTCAAAATAAATGTTCCAATGTAACAAAAGATGGCGTCGTGCCATTCTGTATATCACGCTATTGTTTCCATTTGTTTTTTCTATAAGTAGTTTGGTTTTATTTAGAATTAACCTCCTTGTATTGAAAATGAATTCAGTCTATCGTCTCCCAGTGTTGGTCTTTTTATTTCCTTCAAAGCTAGGCATAGCACACACCGACCAGTCTGGTTAAGCTAAGGGCAATCGTACAATAGACAAACCACAAACGTTTGTAATTGTTTACTGGAGTTAAGCAACTTTCGCAAAGGCCGTTTATAGGATGGGTGACCAGAAATAATATAGGTTGTTCATCATAAGACAAGCTTTGTCCTACCTATGACTACTTAAAATGTATTGTGTACGTCTGTATTTCCAATTCAAACATTACATAACACTTGAACGTTTGTCTCGTAGTCTCGGATGCTAAATGGACTGTAGCGTCAGCAAAAAAGCCGACAATAATTCTTTTTCTTTCTTTAACGCGTACACCCAATTGCATAATATTGTTCTATTTCGTCTACTGCCAATCGAAACCATGCTTGCGATTGCTTTAATTTTTTACTTTTCTTGAAATAATCTTTCAGCTTACTGTGAACACAGTGCACAATATTGTACTTGTCCATAGTTATAATTTAAGAGCTGTGTGAGCCTGGTGTCTTCTAATACAGGGGGATAATATCCCATAGGGCTCAGACACCAAGTCTCTCTAAAATTAATTTAATTAAGTATAATTTAGATATAATTTTTTTTTGCATAAATTGTAAAATCTATGTTGAAAACAACAATAAATAAATATTTATTTATTATATCACTATTCATTTTAAGTCTCATTACATCGATAGAGTTAATAATTGAGAGATCTTAATCAATGACACACTAGAAACTACTGTAATTTTTAAAGTGAAAACTTTAGCATCGTTCTGATTTAAAAGTCGATGAAACGAAAAAGCGACAGAAAAAGAGACAGACACATAAATTCATAAGATTTAATGTAGGAGAAAATAAGATAGAAAGCATATGTACGTGTGTTAATACGTGTTTGTGTGCGCATGCGTAGTACAAAGTTTGAGAGAAGGCATCACAACATCTGTGGTATTTTGTATACGTGTACGTATTATTTTTGAAGGTTTCACTTCTATCACGTGTGAATTGCACACATGCTTGTTTTAATGATATTTAACTTTACTGGGTGAGTTTTAAAGTCAAATCAATTTGAATATGTCATGTCAGTAAATTGATGTTGTTAATAAAAAGTATGGGGCGACCGATTTGTGACAAAGTTATTATTTTCGTGCTTGTGTTTTTTTTTGTTTCTAAAATGAAAAATTTTCTCTACTTCGTTCTCTCAAATGTAGAATGTATATTTAATATCATTAATGAGATAATTACGTTTTTCGCTCACAACTCACAAATTTCGCTTGCCTCCCTCCTTCTACTTAACGATTCAACCGATTCGAACGAATTATGACATAAACATACATGATTATAACCTGACGGACATAGGCTATGTAAAAACAATATAGACTTTACCATGGAGGAATAATCACCGAAAAAAAAATTCAAAAGCTGATCACAGCCAAACCGCTGATACTACATTGATGAAATTTGGCGCCAAAACTCATATCGTGGTCGTGACTAATGTGCATAAAAAGTTTTGAAATCAGACATACCATCGAGGAACAATCACCCTTCAAAAACCTAATTGCTTCGCTCAGTATTTGCAAACAGCAGCATGTATTGCAGACCTAGTGTACTACCACTCAATACCTTGTCCCTTTACACGCTCTAAAATAACAACTTTGAGAGAAATAAGTAATATGACTTATCGAAATAAACGGACTTATCGAACACCCAACCATTTCCTGAATCATATTTTTTGCTAACCGTGCTCTATCGACCACTGTCTCGCTTTCACATTCCGTGTGCGTTACGCTACCGCGTAATATTATACAACTGCCAGCTGTTTGTATAACACCGATTAATGACCTGACCTTACTTTTCATCATGTCAAATGACATAAGAAAATATTACTTTATTGCAGTGGAATACGAATAAAAGTGCATTAAAGGTACATCTAATTCGTTAACCTGCTAAGTCGTTTTGGCCGAAATTTGTTTTTTATAGTACTTAAAATATTTAAACTATTTCCTACCTTTTGGTCAAGGAATAAAGTCGATAGGAGTTTTAATAAGATAAGTAGTACTAAGGCTCTTCGGCGGGAGCGGGAAGCGTCACATTGGTGGTTTTGTTTCTCTTGTTGAAATTTGTATTGTTGTGGATATTAGTGCGTAATAATGGTAGATTATTAACCACTAAGTGTTTGTGAACATAGAAAAGTGTTGGCAAATGTAAGAAAGCAGCGGAAGTTGTCTTTTCCTGCTCTCTCAAAAAGTCCACGGGGAGGTTTCAGTTAAACCCCACACATTTGCTGAAACCTAGGAAAATATATATTTTACTATTCATTCTTCGTTATTAAATTAAGCAATTACTCAAGAACTGGCAATTATACTTACTTGACACTGGCTACATGCACAAATCGTGCAAGCCATGAGTCAAGAAGAAGTACTAACGAATTATTCGTAAACCAATTGACCGTACTGCATTTTCTATGGAAATATAACATGGTTTAAAATAAGATCATTTCATCATTTCATTTAAAATTCTCCTGGGTAGAAGCTTCCTCATGTGATAGCAAAGTAATAGACCCAGCCATTCACATTGAAGGCCACCGTAAAAGAGGACTCATGATAGTGGAAGTTACCACCGTACACCTCCTGAGGACAACAAAATCAGTAGCATCGTTTTCCAAGTTTTTTTTAAATTTATTATTAATATGGACCACAAATAAGTTTACAATATACGAATTTACAATATACCTCCGAGGCAAGAAAGAAGACGATAGCGAAGTGATGGCCGCTATAGAGGCTGTTTTGGAGAGTCAAGAAAAAGATTTTTTTTCAAAGGGTATTTTAGGTTTAGAAAAATTATGGGCTAAATGTATTAACTTGTTAGGAGACTATGTAGAAAAATATTAAGAAAAACTAAGTATAATCATGTTGTTTAATATTGACGACCGTTTGGTGCAACGGTAGTGATCCTGCCTTTCGCACCGATCGTCTAGGCGGCAGTATGGCCGGATTCCATTAATTTTCGGTATATGTTAGAATTTCTTAGCTTTCTAAGAAAGGTATCAACTTTATTCATTTCCCAAATTTAGTTAATAGATCGAATATTTAAAGTGGTACAAAAAAAATTGGCCAAAACAGACTTAGCAGGTTAACGAAATGGGCCGACGATACGATATCGTCAGTCTTTCTACAGTTTGTAAAGGTTATATTTATTCCCAAACTATAATTTATTACTTAAATGCTAATAATAACAATAAACTATTATCTGTGTTTATTACATTCAATATATCTTAAAGAATTATTGGCGGGAAAAGGAAGCGTCACTTCAACGGTTTTCGTTTTCATGTTAAAATGTTTTGGTAGATATTACTGTAGAATAATGGTGAATTTCACTATTTGTGAACGTGAAGTATAAATCTCAAATACTTTTTACACATAATAAATACCTAGTATTTTCTTTCGCGTGACATTATCACAAGTAAAAGTATCGCCATTTGTAGCATTTCCTTCGTATGGAAAACCTAATTCGTGTACTTACACTAATGTCAATGACACACACCGTTCGTACGAGACGGAAATAAGGAATGAGGTAGGAGTGAAAGAGACGTGTGTATGTTTGTGTGTGCCGTCACATACGACTGCGCGTGGTAGTGAAATCTGTTAAGGGGAAGGATTACGATAATGAAAATGTCATATTCTATTTTTAAATATAAAGAAGATTGTTGAAAAAGAGATTGTATTTTGTATAATGGCTGACTACATAATTTGTAAACCTTCGTGAGATTTTACTGTTTTGTAACTATTTGAACACATCTTATTATTTAGTTCTTACACTTCCACATATGAATAAAACAAAATTGCAAGACCTGGTGATGTAGTCAGCTCTTTTTGCAAATAATAACAGTAAGATGGAGGTCGGTCTCCTACCCGAGTTTCTTTCGCCAGTTCTTCTCGTAAGGGCCTCTTAATTTCCGAACTGGTACTAGACTCAGTAGTATACAATGTAATCGTAGTGAGAATTTAATAACCAAATAAAATGTGAAATAAATCAATTTGATTTATTGACTTTCTAATAATTAGGAACGTGCTCGATTATATTATTGTGAATATTATATGACGACCATTACCTTAAAGTCTGTTCATTCTAACTTGTCCTATTTTGTTAACAATCTTAGCACAACTTTTTAACGAAATCACCCATTTAAACATAAAATAATAACAAAGTCAATAATCTATTACAATAAATCGTTATTACAGACTGAAACCTATTGAATCTAGTTATCAGTTGATTTTTAATGCTGCATTTTCAATAAAAAGGAGTGCCAAGATTGTTTACCCAATAGGACAAGTTAAGATGAATAGACTGTAGTCATCCTGTGATCACGGCTCCTGTAAAGGAGTCGAAACGTCAGGATTAAATATAAAACAAACTATGCGCAAAATCCGTAAAAAAGTTGTTTTATTCAAACACCTGTATATGTCTCGGGTCAATGGTCATTTCAGATTATACCTTACTATATTATATTTATAGTGATAATTTATTATTTTTATAGTTTAATACACTTACAACTAGTGTTATAATAAAACTTATTATTTTTTTATTGATTAAAACTAAAATTAACATTAGTGAATTATTATTATCTTAATATAGGTATATAAATTACGTGTCATGTTGTTTGTTCGCGATGGACTCCTAAACTACTAAACCAATTTTGATCAAACTTCGTAACTATCTGTTATTTGATCTAACTTAAAAGATAGGATAGATTTCATTTTAATTTATAACACAGCAACGCGTGGCCGGTGCAGGTAGTAATAATATATATTTCTTACATTCACACCAATTAACCTAGCCCAAAGTAAACCCTTATGGATACTAGGGTAACGAATAGACATACATATAAGGTACATAAATATGTTATAATCATAGAAATAAATAAAAAACCATGACTCAGGTACAAAAGCTCGTATTCATCACGCAAACATCTGCCCCTTCCGGGACTCGAACCGAGAATCGGACGAAAAGCAGGTTCGCTACCGTTGCACCAAACGGTCGTCATTGAGGCATTATTAATATAGGATATTGTCTTGTTTATTAGAAATGGTGTATATCTTTTGTTTTGTCTTCTGTGAAGCTGCCAATTTCTTGCAGAAATACTTCTCAAAAGACAAAAGATTGCGAAAGCGAGTGGTGGCTTAAAATATGTTTGGCAATTTAGAATAACCAATTTTAAGGGTACCGGAATAAATTTCATTCATTTCATTATAATTTCGTGATATTTTCTAGCAGATATATTCTTAAATAAATATTTATCATTAGGTGCTCGCTTGCAATTTTTCTTAACTGAGGATAAACAAATATTAGGGAGGTATGCATACACACACACACCTACACACACATTCACACTTTGTTTAATCGATACATATTTGTTAAGATTATTGTTGATGTACCCAGTATTTTTATAATATTGATTGTAAACGTAATGAGTTTCTGTAATTGGCTGCCGAACTGAATTACATTTTTATATAATTTATAAGTATACGAAAGCAGTAAAAAACTTTGTTTATTAATAAATAAATAATTAAATAAATTTAAATATCGAACGATCTCCCCCTTAAGTTGCAGCACATGTAGCCATGCATATATTAAGCTATGACATCTATAAAAATGCATTTTAACGGTAATTCCATTGCATTCAAATATAATCCCTTCTATTTTTTACCGTTATATTGAAATAGCTATCGAGGTTAGCGGAAGCATCCGTGTTCATAGCTAAGAGAAGGGCTGCTTGAGAATTACATATTTATGGTCGCCTAAAGGCTGATATTGACAGCAATTCATTTAATTAGAAGGCAGGGAAAGGAAACTGTGTTCAAGTGTTAGGGCTCTGTATCTCAAAATATAAATAAATAATTTTACAATAAGATTTATAATAACAACTTTGTGTTTTTTATATAATTTTTTGCATTCACAATGCAATATTTCTGTTGATGTTGATGTTGAAGGCAGTTAGCGTTCAACATTGGTAGAATGATACTAGCTCATAGTAGAAGTTGAAATACGTTTGTAAAATTCGACACGTTTGCCAGCATCTCGGTAGCTCAGCGTTCAGAGCACTCGCCCGGATAGCGAAAGCTCGTGGGTTCGAATCCTACCTGAGGGCTCGGAGGCGTAGTTGTTTTTTACACACGTATTTTATATCTAATAACAACTTTAATTTTCCACCTGTATGTCTGTCAAGAACCTTTTCCTCAGGAACGGGTGAATGTATCAAGTTGAAATGAGTATTCAGGGCTGTAATCCCTCTAAGGCTTAGAGGGATTACAGCCCTGATTACAGATACAGATACAGCCCTGAATACTGAATACAGCTTAGAGTCTAAGCTGTATAAAAATCATACTTCTAAGTCAACGTAATGTATCTATCGTATCTTTTATACGGTCCTTTATGTCGCTTATTCAAGCACTCGCATAGAAATCAAATATCTATAAGGTACTTACTTCCCGTTGACATGAAACCGTAAAATTTGGCAAGAAGCAATAATTTGCAGCACAAATAAAGCTAATAATCTTAAAACCGCATGTTGATAGTGATATCACATGAAAATACATATTTATTTGCCATTATAAGCTATTATTTGCTGTTGGTAAAGTGACCGCGGTCGTGACAATTTCCAATGGCAAAATGAAGTCCCTCAACACAGTTATTATAAATTACACACTTTTAGGGGCTGATTTGGGGAAATTTAAACCGTCGGAAAAAAAGGAAAACATCTTTAACACTCGATCCGGTGAAATACGAACTATTTACGGAATATGGAATACGTGTGTAAAAAACAACTATGCCTCCGAACCCTCAGGTGGGATGGAGGTGGCTCGGAGGCGTAGTTGTTTTTTACACACGTATTTTATACCTTATACAAATATTGCATTGTGAATGCAAAAAATTAAATAAAATCATATTTACGGAATAGTACGGAACCCTCTGTTATAATTTTTGACATTAAAGCCTGTCAAATAATCAGTTTTGCAGGCAGCCTCTATAGGAATTAGTCATCTGCTCTAATTGGTTGTTAATAATATGGCACTTGTTTGAATATAGATATGTGAATGACCAGAAAAAGACTGAAATCAGTTCTGACCATAGAACACAAGAAAGTTTCGAATGGTGTGTCGATTCTCTAACTTAAAATCTCGCTATCAAGCTTCGAAAGTTTGAATATAAGATGGTAGTTTAATTGGCTAATTTGATAGTCATAACGACATTTAACTCTGTCATTTCGCAATATATATCAAATAAATGTTAAACATACGAACTACCGAAGCTGGGCAATGAGATAGTATGATAAAGAATCGACACCCTTGACACTGACACAAGAGGAACGATTCGACCGTTCACTTATTAAATTTACACCCTTTTTGTTTTGTGTTGTTGTTCCACGCATTTTTGTCCTATTCACATGGATCCTATAATAGCATTTGATCATGAATGAGTTTTTCAATAGGTAGTTCAGTAATATTGAATGGAACTTTATTAAAAAAAGCAATATATTACCCAAACACACCTTTTGTTTTTTTAAGTATGAATATTTCAACAGCAAGTTTATTCTAGCTTCTTTTCAGCGAATCATCATTTACAATGTTGTATAATTACAAGCTATAATAAAACATTCACACAGGTAAAATTGGTAGCTATTTCTAAAGTGAGCTAAATTATTATAATTTCAATGAATTTAAAAGCAATGGTACATTAAAAGCGGAATTTTCATCATTGAAGAACCGCCTGCTAATAAGTGTCCTCGCCGCAAGGATACTGGTATTAAATACATCCACATCAAAATTATTAAATGTTTAAACATAACTTTCTTTTAAATAATGTAATATATTTTCTTTCTTGCATAATATTTTCATAAATTTTGTGTAAGTAAATAGTTATTAATTTAATTTCCTTAAAAGTTATGGGAAGAATCCCTGGATCTTAATACCAGGATGATCTTAAAAAATATATCATTAATATTAGCAGCTTTGCCCCACAATAACAGCTCATGAGTAATAATATTATGAAAAACACTTAAATCATCTTGAAGTTTCAATGTCAGTCATTCATGAGCCTTTTTTAACAGCATACACCGCGGAAATAAGTCTGCCTGAGAAAATATCATATGGGAATCCCATTAAAATCTAATATACAAACATTTTGTGTGATTCTTCAATTCGATTGCTTCGTCATTCATATTTAATAGCGAATTCATCTTCCTCACTTTAGAAAAGGTAAATATTACACACTTAGTTTTATTCGAGTTGAACTTTAAGTTCGAGTGCACTACTTTCAAGAGAAAATTCATTACACCGTTTGAGTACAAAGTATCCCTATAAGCTTCAAAAACTAAAGAGAAAACTAAGAGTATTGTCTTACACAAGTCTTGTAAAATGAAGGACGTTGTTAATCTATATAAGTAATATTGGTCTCAATATTGATCCCTGGGGTACTTATGATCTTGATCTTTTTTATTAGCCCCTTCTTACCTAGTAATGATGTTAAATATTATTTCCTAATTATGTAAATGTAACTGCTAAAACGCAATAATAACTTCAGTTTATGTAATTCATTTAAAACGTAGACAAAATAAAAAACAGCTATTTAAAATTTAATGATATCGAAATATTTATTAACTTTCTTCGTTCTTTTTGTTTTAATTTTATTTTTTGCATTCACTTCTTATAGAAAAATGGCATATTTCTATAAGATACGAGACGCGTCTAAGTAGCTCAGTGGTCATTGCGAAAGGTCGTGGGTTCGTATTCTGAGGACTCGGAGGCGTAGTCGTTTTTTACATGCGTATTTTATATCTTAGTTGTCCTTTTTGTTTGCCATTGCTATATATGCCAAAATAACAAGTAATCAAACACACAAAGTTTCGTAACTAAGAATTATGTCCTTTCTAAGAATGATTTCGAAGTGTTATTATAAAAACAAAATTTAAATAGTAATCTCCATACAAAACGACATCATTTGGCAAAAAATAACATACTCGACATTGGACATTAATCCCGAGATAAAATACTGAATTGAATTGATATTTTCGCCTCTGGTATCACTATTTACATCAAAGATGTTCTCTACTCTCCATCTGACAGAGTAAACTCTACAAAATGTTTAGCTAATGTTAGTCTGTGAATTCAACTTACAATTCAGACCTTTTTGGCGGAAGCGGAAAGCGTCACTATTATGGTTTAATTTTTCTTGTTAAAAGTTGAGTTGTGGATAATGGTGGTAATAATGGTGGATTATTAATCACTAAGCATTTGTAAACATGAAAGAGTGTTGGCAAGTAAAAAAAACAACTGAATTTGTCTTTTCCTGCTAGGGGACGGGGACCTAGGTGAAGGGATTCACTGTTCATTAATTAATCATAGATCTTTGATAATCTATCATTCATGGATCGGCTCTCATTCTTCATCATCATCTAATAAAGAAAAGAAATCACTCAAGAACTGGCAGTATAGCTTAGACCTTTGCCTGTCATGGAAAGCACAAATATAACTATAGTTCCCGGCATATAAGTTGAACCTGGTTTTGAAATCACGTGACATGCGCAGTAGTGAATAATGTACCTTAACTTGCTACTGCCCGTGTCACGTGTTTTCAAAACCAGGTTCAACTTATACGCCGGGACTATACTTACACTACTTACAATTCAACTTTATTATTATTATTACTAGATGTCGCTGTACCAAAATGAATTGCGCTGACGTTTCGGTTCTACGACTACATATATAGTTAACCGTTCTTAGCCTTCTTCAATGTTATTCTTGAGCTTTTACTGACATATGGTCACAAACACACACACCAAGTATTGTCATAATATATTTAGGATTATTATGAGGGTTAATTATTTGGTTTCTCTATTAACACAAACCGATTGCGATTCACTCTAATTATTTAACTTTATTTGTACTTATCTTTGTACCAATTTTAATCTATATTGAAACCGATACGCATCTCCAAACTGCAAATTAATCTCAATATATTTCATAAAATGCTGTGAATCGTCGTAATGTAGACCTTGGGGGCTAAATAATACAAAAAATATACAACAATATGCAATAATTTCTACATCTCTCACCGTGAGAGCGAACAAAGTCGGGTGGAAAGTTTAGTTTCACTGATTTTCCTACAAAAAAACAAGATAAAGTGTGAGAAACTGTATTGTATATCACGAAAGTGTCGTGTTGATGTGAAAATATATTATTTGGCTTGTTTTTAAGGTGAATTAAGTGTAAAGATTATCCTCGCCGCTGTGATCTATAATAGTATTGTATAATATTATATTACTATACTATCTCTCTGAATAAATAATGTGAGTAAAGTGTTTGATTTTCTATACAAAGATAAGGCCTGGATTTAATCTCAAGTATAGTCCATTTCTTTCAAAAATGGTCTAAATGTATACAATATTTTCTTGTATTTTAATTTATTTATTCACTCATTTTAAATGCTTTATTTACCAATAATATTAGTTGATACAACAGGCGGACTTAATGCTGCACTCTTCACCAATCAACATTTGGAGTAACAATATACTTAAACACGGTATAAAACGGACACTTAACACTAAACCTACAGATACTTCATGTATTCCTATTCCTACCAAAGCGGTTCAAATGACCCGTCTTTAAAATGTTACATATATTACTATGTCTAGCGAAAAATATATCAGTTAAGCAATTTGGTATATGAATAAAATATATTTTTTCAAATAACGATTCAAAATAGTTTATATATTAAATTTAAAAAACATAAAAATACAACAAGAAAAAAATTAAGATTTAATTAAGTATAAAATGGGTCATTTGACCCGTCAAGGTATATTTAATGTACTTACTCATTTATCAATCAACTATCTTTCACCCGTGGTTTGTAAAAAAGTTATACGTCTATCCCCCGGAAATAGTACTTTTTTCAGGATGAAAAGTAGCCTTTATTTACTTTTATTTACCCCTGACAAAGTGTATGCAATACAAATTATGGTAAGTTCAGTAGTTAAGGGTTGAAAGGCGTCACTTTCTTATTTATAGTATATATATAGTAGTTAAGATTACAACATATCTACACTTATATTAGAAAGAGGAAAGATTTGTATTTTTGTATGTTTGCAATGAATAAACTCAAAAACTACTAAGCCGATTTCAAAAATTCTTTCACCATTGGAAAGCTACATTCACGCTGAGTAACATATGCTATATTTAATGCTAGAAAAATTTAAAGAATTTTGTCCACCTGTGCGAAGCCAGGAATGGGTCGCTAGTCTACACTAATACAATAAAGAGGAAAGATTTGTATTTTTGTATATTTGCAATGAATAAAATCAAAAACTACCTAGCTGATTTTAAAAATTCTTTCATTATTGGAAAGCTACATTCACGCTGAGTAACATAGGCTATATTGAATGCTAGAAAAAATCTAAAGAATTTTGTCCACCAGTATATAATAAATCCATGTCAGTGTTCTGACCACGATAAACTCCGAAACTATTCAACTGATTTTGATTTTTTTTTCATTTTGCTAGATTTGTTTATATATATATTTAGTTTATATATATACCAGGACCGTCGATGCGAAAGATAGAATCTTAACCGTTGCACCAAACGGTCGTCTTTGTTAAAGTAAAGGGTAAAGTCTTTCATATACTTCAAAGCTTCTTATCACGATGAAACGAAAGATTAAGTAATGGAAATATCTTATAATTACAAATTGCATAATCATTATTTCGTCCAATGTTGTTATCAAAGCGATTATCAAAGATTGTACTTGTTATTTCTTAATAATTGTAACATCTCATTCTAACTATTCATCAGAAATTTCGATATGGATATTGATGACATGATTGAAGTATTCAAGACTAACTATGATGATGATAGCTTTTTTTAATTGTATAAGACTAGCAGCACTTAATTCTTTAAATTTTTCCTATTATTAAATATTTTTCGAACTACTTTCGGTTAACGCGTTGCTGTGGTAACGTTATTGATGCAATGGAAAAAGAGCGGACAGACAAACACACAAACCACTGTGTGGTTAAATTATAGATTTCTCATATTGTTATAATTATATAACAATATGAGAAATTTATAATTCAATATATTTATCCGTCACCTAGTATCCATAACACAAGCGCGTAAGCTTTAGGATAGTCGATAAGTGTGGTTCTCCTCTCTCCACGGTTCAGTGGAACGAAGTACAGCTATGTCTAGAGGAGAGATCAGAAGATATGTCTGGTCGACGGTAACTGTATGCCCTCTACCGTTGCCCTAAGCCATCCACCTTTCTTTTTTTTCTATTTTTTTTTTCAGAGAGAAATTTGAACTCAAATTATTCGGTAGAATACAAAAAATACTCTAACATCAATTTTTTCTTAAACTATTTAAATAACATCTATCCAAAACGTCTCCACTCAGCATATGCTACAAACGTTCATTTGCAACGCTGATCTTTCGTGGAGTTGGCTCCTCTCAGATTACATAACTAAAATAATATAATTTATACTAATATTATAAAGCTGAAGAGTTTGTTTGTTTGAACGCGCTAATCTCCGGAACTACTGGTCCGGTTTGAAAAATTATTTCAGTGTTAGATAGCTTATTTATCGAAAAATGCTATAGGCTATATATATATATATATATATATATATATATATATATCGACTTATCCATAGAATAGAGTTCGATATGATCATGTGATCATGACTAGTTTTTTAGCTAAATGAGACCTTATCTCATTAAATTAAATAAAGAAATATCATTTAACATATTATACCTGAGCCACAGAAACGCGTCAGCTAGTATACAAATAAAAGAAAAATGATTATGATAAATTATATGCGTATATAGTTATGCATATAATTAATAATAATGCGTATATATTACGCAGTTTATATGAACTGCACTGAATATGTATTGTTCCTCATATTTTATGTAGTTAGTGGAATTGACTTTAAATTAGGATAGTATTATGTTTGAGGGTAAGTTTGCAATGATTTAGACTTAAATTCTTATTGTAATTGTTATTGAAAATTGGCTGCTAAACAAATTACTTTATTTGAGTTGTTGTTCAAGTTAATAATTTTTGAATTTCTTTTTTGATTATTTGGGACTCACCCGTCATTGTAAGGCTGACGGGCGTACCCATTAAAACCCCCCGCTGTACTCAACTCCACCACACGACCCTAACCCTACTCGAAGCTAAGGTGATAGGATACAGCTTTGCTGACTCGCCTAGTTCATCAAACCTTTCCGCATATCTGCGTTGGGCCTCTTATCTTGCCAAATCAGACTATGATAAAAGAGGTTAAGTTCCTTTCGCATTACTGACCAAAGGATGTTTGAGATTTGTATGGGACCCGGGTCTTAACAAATAGCATCAAAAAAACCCGTTAAAATAAATCCATTAATATCATCAGTTTCCAATTCTGAAACTTATAATTTTAGTACAAACAGAAAATAATAATGGTTTGCCGTAAGAGAATAACGACGAAATTGATATCGACCACAGATTAGATATAAAGATAACACCACAAACGGGACCAGTAGTTTATGATCTTAATTTGATTTCTACTGTAACTTTAAATAATACGTATTATTTGATGAAAAAACTAATCAACAGCCATTATTTTTTTCGATTTTTTGAAACTACTACAAGTGTAGGTCCAAGATGATATAAAAATAATCTTTTGTTAACAAAATCTAAACTAACTTTACACAGCTTAGGTCCTTACCCGATGTCAATTTAAATCTATAATAAACTACCAGAATACCTAAAAGCAGAAATAAACACTAATAAATTCATAGGGTCTCTGAAAAAGTTATTAATAACAAAAAGTTATTATTCTATAAATCAATACTTTGAGGAAAAAAAGTTCTGAATGTCTGCCCCTCTACCCTTCATTGCTACGCCTTCCACCTCCATGTGATAATTAGTGCTTGCATGTTCTGTTAAGTCACTGAGTCACATGTAACGCAATTTGTGAATATAATATGAAACATGTCCTTAACTATCGAAAGACATACTGAGCTGAGACCTGAGAGCGATAGTCAATAGTCTGCGTAAAAATACTATGGAATTATGCATAAGCGCCTCTAGTGGTAACCATTGGGAACTACGAATCTTCATAGAAATCTGTAACGCGCATCGATTAACGAGTATCGAATGCGTGAACTCACAAAGGTCTGTGTTGTTCATAGCTGCATTCATAAACGTTAGTTAGTAATATGCACTGGTCCGAAGTAGTGTGTTATGTTATGACATGTTCTAACTACGGTGTTTCGTTGGAAGAGGCCTATTGCCAACAGTCAGTGGGTTGATATGATGAAAAAGAAACACTGGCAAAAGTAACACTTCTTTGGATTTCTTCATAGGTGTTACTTCTGCCAGTTTTGTAATTTACTATCATTTGTTATCTCGTTTTAATTTTTATACTGTTTGTGTAGGTTCATGTGGACAGTGATATAATAGAATAATGTTCGCTATACCTTCTGCCGCAAGTTGACGCTCTCATTTCTTTAGTCATGCAGGTTTATCTAAAGTCATAACCAGAGATAAGAAATGGTAGATTGATTTAGGGTCAATGACATGAAGTGTATATATTAATACAGACATGCCTCTTAATTTCTCAAATTTAAAAATATTTAGGATTCTTTTGAGCTGTATTTAGATAGTCATTTAGTTTGTGGGTTACTATTAAAAACATACTACTTTTTGTAAAACATATAAATAAAATTCCATTAAAAAATTATTACTTGCGTTTCCTTCTAATTTCAACTGTAATAATAAATAAATCATTATTATAATAAGCATTTTAATCCTATAAATTCCGAAACTATAGTAAAGTTACTTTTCTCGTGAAAGAATGACTTTTGAGCTGTCTCATGTTACTTTTGACTATCACCTACTGGCAACACTAAATACCGTAGGTTTCTTAAAACTAAAATGTCCACACTAAGCTAGGCCTGTATTGTGGGAATTATAATGTGAAGAATTAGCTAAAATAAATTTCATGCGGTTACTACATTACTGACAGATTATCCTATAATTTTAAGTGTCATGGAACAATGATAACTTTTGTCTTTTAGTCAAAAATCTACAAATAAATAATGCCAAATTATGTTCGAATATTCAGAACATTATTTAACTCTTAAAATAAATGTCACGCTACAATCACGAAATCAATCTTACTACTCCTATATCTGGCCATAATAAAATTAACGAGTTTAGATTTTTTTGAACGTAACGCCTTGCAATGTTGCCATTCTGAAGAGGCGAAGACAGAGTTACTACCACTAAACGAACTGCCTAATAAATTTGCACGTTGTCAATATGGTTATTCATCGTCCTATATGTACAATATCATTAATAAAAACTTGGAAATATATCTATTTACCTTCTATGAAAACAGATTAAGATTATCAGCGTGGCTAACACCCGGTGACAAAAATTTCCTCAAACATCGACACCTAATATAATCACACACATACGCACACACACACTCGCGCGCGCATGCACGTGCATACACACAAACACGCGCGCGCGCGCGTGCGCGCACACACAAACTTTTATTATAAGATCGCCCGGATAGCGATAGGTCGTGGGTTCAAATTCCACCTGAAGGCTCGGAGGCGTGTGTGTTTTACAGGCTTATTTTATATCTTATTAAAATATGGCATTGTGAATGCAAAAAAATAAAAATAAATACATTATTGTAGCTGCTTCCATATTTATCGAATGTTTAATATTTGTAAAAATATTACTTTCAATGTTCAACATTGGTGGAACGACACTAGCTTATAGTAGAAATTGATATACGTTTGTAAAATTCAATGCGTCTGCCAGCGTCTCGGTAGCTCAGCGGTCAGAGTACTCGTCCGGATAGAGGAAGTTCGTGGGTATGAATCCCACCTGAGGGATTGGAAGTGTGGTTGTTTTTACTGGCATATTTTAAATCTTATTAAAATATATTACAATATTATATCATTAATTTAAATATATAAAAAAAAATATTAAGTTGATATTATTTTAGTTTGTCGACCGTTGGGTGCAGCGGTAGTGATCCTGCCTTTGGCACCGACGGTCCTGGGTTCAAATCCCGGAAGGGGCAGATGTTTGTATGATGAATACGAACATTTGTACCTTAGTCATGGGTGGGTCATATTTCTATGAATATTACATATCTATGTATCATATATGTATGTCTATCTGTTAACCTAGTATCCATAACACAAGCCTTGCAATGCTTACATTGGGCAAGGCTGATTGGTGTGAATGTAAGAAATATTTATTTATTATTTATTTAGTTGGCATAATCATTAGTTAGCACTGTAGTCTTTTGTATTTTATTGCTTGCTTCTTATGGAAGCGCGACTCCATCTGATACAAATCAATAGAGGAAGTCAATCACGATGCTGTAACAATTATTAGTACTGAAAAAAGTTTTCATTTTTATTTTCAAACCAAATGAGACGGGGAAGCGCTAGCATATAACAAGTCGCATAGCTCACTCGTAACATCGTGATATAACATCTTCCTGGTTCGATCATAAGTGACATAACAGTTCACAGATGTGTAATGCAGTGAGAGGTATTGCACAGTTAGCTTCTTGTGAAAATTGTACGAATCAGGCAACACTGACCCCAAAATAATGATACTTTGTGTGTTTGTTGCCATATATAGTTACCATAAGCCTAAGAATAACAAATTTATAATCAATTAACGTTACCATAGCAACGCATGGCCGGGTCATTAATTAACGTTACCATAGCAACGCCTGGCCAGATCATCAATTAACGTTACCATAGCAACGCCTGGCCGGGTCAGTTAGTATGTTTTAAAAAGTTTTTTTATTCAGGAAACTCACTTGTTTAAATAAAACAACATTATATTTAATCAACATCTTTCATTATGGGCACAGCAAAGGAGTGGAACTCCTAAAAGCGTCTGTATTTCCAAGTACTTATAACACGTCCATTTTTAAAGTCAGTGTGAATACGTACCTTTTGGGTTAGCTTGTTCCATCGTAGCTTGGCCTCCGGGCTTGATTAGGATCAAGAGCGAATCCATTTAAAATAAAAGAAATTCTGACGTTTCGACTCCTTTACAGGAGCCGTGATCACAGGATGACGAAGGTCGTCATACGGGCACGTGTGAATAACCTAACCTAACCTAACTGTTAAATTTTTTTAAAAATAAAGTTTTATTTATTTTTCATTTTATTTAGTATTATTTGTATCTACTCTAAACTACTGAGTCGACAGCCAGTTCAATATTTTTTTTTTAATATGTGGTGTGCCCGAAGTGTAAATACTAAACATAGTTGCAGTTTAGCCTAATAAGTGTCAAATAACCGAGGAAAAGACAGGAACTATTTTTTTTTCAATAAGCTTGGAACTCCAGCTCATCATTGTACCTTAGATATCATTTAGAACCACAGCTTTTTTTATTGTAAATATGCGATCTAGGATGTGACGCGCTTGCCTAGAAGACACCTATTGACTAGTGACTTGAATACTCCTAAATTGTATGTGTTAAGAAACAAACAGGCAAGGTCCTTTTCGATAAGAATCAAACCAAACTCAATGGGGTGGCATCTTTTTATAACGAAGTTCCCATGGCATTCCTGCTCTAACATCAAATCATTAGATGGCAATGCAATATTATTGTGAAATTTACTATAGACAGATCATATTATTTGTAATTAGTTTTTTTATTTTTGTGAAATAAAGATAAATCAGATTATTTGTGGAGATTTTTTTTTTCTATTTAGAAGGTAGAGTATTATTTTATGTTACCATAATATTATGTGTACACTGCAGAACCTTGTCACATTAGATTATTTAATAATTTCAATACATTTATAATTTTTATATATTTTATGCATTATCAAATGCGATGTTATATAAATTATTAAATTAGAAAAATACTTACTAGAAAAAATCCACTAGGGTCACAAGTGAATTCCCAGGCGCTTCTCAAGCGTGTGTGTTCTTCACTTGTGACCCGAGTTGGTTATTCTAGTATTTTCTATTATAATAATTTAATTTCAAAGCGTTTTGACTGCCAGTATGTGTATCACTGTGACATGGTACATGTACGGGCTAATAATGTTATTTTATTTTCACTTAATTTGATTCTAAACTGTATTTTATTTATTTTGAAATTTATTATATTTTATTTATATTGTTATTTTGTAATGTATAATAATTTATATAATTTTGTAATTTATCAAATTAATGAAATTGGTCAATTTTGTTGACTTTGAATAAATAAATATTATTATTATTATAAAACTATTGTTTTTTGGTTTTCCATCGGATAAGTGTGATATAGTTATTAAAATAGGTATTAAAATATATCTACCCCTGACATTTACTTATTAATATTTAACAAGAATATTAATAATGTATTTGATGTATTGCTAATTTATAAAAAATGTTTTTTTTTTTCATTAAGAAAATTTCAACAAAACTAAGAATTTTTTAGAATACTAATAACCTTGACAACGATTTTCTGAAAAATATATTCATTCTGGTATTGTACTTTACACTTTCCATACCAAAAGGTGAGTTACTATGAGGAACGCCATGTCTCTTTAAACTTTAAGATTTTGTTGTGAAAAATAAAGTATAATAACTTTTATACAATTCACACAAGTTTTTTAGTTCCGAACTAAGCACAGCTAGTACTATTTCTACAAATTTGATAGTTACAACATAAACAACAAACAACAAATGCTTATGCTCTTCGTACAATTTTATGCCACTACAGGATTCGAATTCGGGACCTTCAGTACTGTTGCACTAACCGATCGTATTTAATCACGATTTCAATAAACCTAAACTCATTTTATAAATATTACTTTCAACTCTCTACAATTAAGGTAACCAATATTCGAGAGGGCAAGTTACAGACGGGAACCGAAAACTTATCATTTGGAACCCATACATTAAAAAACCGGAAGTCAAGTCAATCTGTCGTTTGATCCTACCAATGCAGCCGTAACCATCCACTAATTGCAATAATGCAACTTTCTTATAAGAAAGCTTTGACAAAGTTTAGGATAAGTTTAAGAATTGGCAACACTATTCAGAACAATTTAAAAAAATATATAAATCTATTTAATATAAATTTATTTTAGAAGCTCTACAATGAATGTTCTTCTACAAAAAAATTATGCCATTTGATTCTAGTAATAATTAATTATTTTTTTAATGAACTCGAAAATAAACGCCACTACAAACCACGTATAGTGCTATCTCATTTCGACAATTGAACTCGCATCGTGCTATGAGATTGTAATAAGGCTTGAAACTACAGCTATTTTGTTTCATTAGCCGAAATTTTTTCATTTTCCAATTACTATTTGTAAGTTTTCTAAATCTGCAAACATTAGTGCCTATTTTAAATTCAGACCTTATTTTCTTAGTATTAAGATCTATCATACAAAGTGTTTGCACATTAAAAAAATCTCTCAGCCCTCAGGAGTAAATGATGGTTTCTAATCTACTATAATACCACAACAATAAAATTTTAACAAATCAAACAAAACCAATATGCCCACGCTTCACATTCCCGCCAAAAAAAAATGTAATAAAAAAGACTACATCCTCCACAGTCCATTCCTACCGTGCAACAATGATAAATCGAGGTCGTTTTTTGCCCTTTATACGAAAGAGGTCATAACCATTTTAAAAGACGAATAAGGAATAAGGAAAAAAAATGCGTTGTCACCGCAAGGTTTTTATGAACTGTTCACGTCACTTAAAACTATCACCAACCTTTTTCTGTCAGTATTTTAAACATTAATACCAATATTAATTTTGAAATTGATGCATTTATGGTAATTTTATAAAGAAAAAATTTAAATGCATCGAACAGGCATTAAAATATTTGTAATAAATGACATGATGATAATGAAAGAAATAAAATGTTAAAAATTAAACATGAAATTCCATTTCGTGTACGAAAATAAAACAACGAATTCCAATTTTGAATCAATCTTTGACAAGTTGAAAATGGAACACGAATGCCGGGACCTTCTGAGCGAGAGGGCAGATTGTCCGCAGCGAACAGAGAGGGAGCGCATTACATCACATCGTTACGTGCTCGCTCGCCCGCGTTGCGTAACATCGCGTCGAAAGTGGCGCTAGAAAGTACCACTAATGTTGAGTCCGAGATTTAGGTGTTCGAGTAGGGTTGTCCCTAATTCAAAATAATTAATTAAATAAATATAATAAAAACAGTATTATTTATCTTTCCGTAATGAATTAAGCAGCAGTATTTTGTCTATCATTATAACGTTTTGTATGGTCTTTGGCGTTAGCAAAAATATCTTTCTCTCTCTCTTTCCGTTTGTTGCACTCTTTCAATTGCAAGAACAATAGTGAGATACGAGAGGTTTGAATCACTTCTATCACAGGTGACAAGTTTCCCAAGTAAAAGTTTATATCGTTCCCGGCATATAAGTTGAACCTGGTATTGAAATCACGTGACATGCTCTGTAGTGAATGTAGTACCTAAACTTACTACTGCGCATGTTAGTGATTTCAAAACCAGGTTCAAGTTATATGCCGGGGACTGTACTCTATTTTGGGAATTAATCCATGTTAATGTTATGATTTACAGTTAAATCATTTCTATGATCGCTATGACAGCAAAAAATACTTCCTTCGTCAGTCTGCACTTCTTCAACTGAGATACAGGTATACTACTAGTTTATTTATGGGTGGGTGACTGTCGATTGTCAAAGTTTGTCAAGTTTCATAATATTATGTTTAATTTATATGATATAAAAATTAGACACTAAAAATTTGCATTTTAACTTGGATTTCTTCTAGTAACATTGCTTTATAATTGAAAATAGTAGCACTTTTTCTTTATTTCCGCATAATCAACATTTTCAAATCGTTATCAAACAATTATGTTAACCTTTTTCGATGTAAACATCGGTGTAGTTTTTAAAATACTAGTTTTTTTTACAAAAGAGTTATGTTTAACCCAGATCAAGCCAAATAAGTAATTCTTTTTTAACTTAATTCCCGACGTAGCCAACCCTAATTGCGGGCGGTCCGAATCTGATTCACAGTTTTACTAAGATTGTCACTATGACCCAGTTTTATTAGAAAAAATCAGCTGCGAGCGGTCGAATATGAAATTTTATGAATCATAATTTGAATAAATTACGCAGTTATTTAGCGAAAACACCATTTTTAACACCGAGTTGAGGCGCGTACGCATGATTTTAATTTGACAGTCTATGTGGTAGGGGTGCATATTTGAGCGTGGTTTGTGGTGGTAAAGCTTGTTTTAAATCCACCTGGCTCTTTTCCAATCTTGTTTAAATCTGCCTCCGATTAAAAATTCTTTGTTGTGTTCCAGAAGTATACCTTTTACTTTACTTTTACTTTTTACTTTCGTTAGCCAATTCCTGATTGAGGATTCCAGGAGAAACGCGTTTCCATCTTTCGACCATATCATAATTTAATATTCGATGAGATAAAAGACAAACACTTCCCCGTTAATAAAAAATATGTATGAAACAATTCCTTCACGATAATTACATGTACAGTCATGAGGATTAAGATGTACTGTACATACCAACGTAAAACCATGTGTACAGTAAGTACAGTACAGTCAGTTACAAATGTAAGTATTAATCACATATACATCTGCTCATTCCGGAACTCGAATCCAGGATCGTCGGTACAAATGACAGGATTGCTATCATTGCACCGAACGGTCATTAAACGAGTAGTCAACAGAATAAGCACAGCACAAGCAAACAAGCATGAATACTTTTTTATTTAAAAGAAGGTATGTAATATTTCTTAATATTGCACTTTTTTGTATTTAAATACTAATTAACTGATGTATTATTATTATTATTAAATGAATGCTCCAACTGGACTTAAAGGAAACCGTAGTTTGTAGTGAAAACAGTTGGAAAAATAGGGAAATTTTGCTTTAGCTACATTCACCTTGCCGACCTACAAGATGCTTGCTTCTTAACGCCGTTTAAAGGACCCCATACTGGAGAAGAGACAACTGCTTGAACGCAACTCAAACACTTTATTGGTAAAAAATGAGTAAAAACATTAGAAAAGTTTTCGAGAAATCAATAAAAATATTGTACAATAATTTTTACATTCACACCAATTAGCCTAGCCCAAAGTAAGCACTGTAAGACTAGTGTTATGGATACTATGATAACGGATAGATATACATGTATCATATATAAATATGAAATGTAAATATAAGTATATAAAATTATCTATGACTCAAGTACAAATGCTCGTATTCATCACACAAACATCTTCCCGGATTCGAAACCAGAACTGTCGGTGCGAAAGGCAGGATCGCTACCGCTGCAGCAAACGGTATTTACTTTGGCTTCGATCCTTTTCTATATTGATCAATAATTACTAGTCTAGGGAGAGTGGACCATACGTCAACATTCGAACTATTTATTCTTTTTACTCAGAAGAAATACTTTATGGATTTAACTCGCCGCAGGATATGGGCAAATTGAATTCATAAAAATCGCATCGAAAATGGCATTAGAAAGTAACACTAATGTTGATTCCGAGATTTATGTGTTTGAATAGGGTTGTCTATTCATTGAAATAATTAATAAATTAATATAGAATCACAGTTATATGTAAGTAATAAATTAAGCAACAATTGCAGTAACGTTACTCCATTATAATAATTTTATATATTTTTTGCATTTTTTTCAGTGCTATCTTATAAGATAAATTATTTTAGTAGAAAAATACTGCTAATAAATCCACTCGGCTCACAAGTGAATTCCCGCCTGAGAATTCACTTTTGAGCCGAGACGATTTCTTTCCAGTATATTTCTATTAAAATAATTTAATGTTACTCCGGTTAAGCTACATACTTAACAACTGAAGAAATTTTACTAGAAGCAAGTCATCTTGTATAGTTTAAGAACTCGAAATTGTAGCCTCTCTTTGTAATAACTTCGAACTTCCTAAAATGTTGAGGTTTTGTATAACTAAATTTTATTTCTAAATTAGTTGATTCACTAGTTAAAACCAGTATGCAGATTACCTAATTCTGTTGCTAACAATCATCGTTTGAAATCAATGAAATTGTGACTATTTTAATGTATGAACAATTTACAGGTTCAGAATGCCTCTGTTAGCAACTGAGCTTACAAATCATTTATCCATATATAATCGCAAAAGAAACAATTTCATTGATTTCAAACAAGAATTGTTAGCAACGGAATTACGTAATTAACCTGTAGGTAAATGTTTTAACAAACTTTCAAATCTTACAAAATTTAAGAGTGCCATCCCTAACCCTGTAATGAAACTTAGGTATTCATCTTAACAAATAGGTTTAGTTTCGGTACTGATTTAGCTATTCTGTGACCAATGGGTATTACACTCGCCAAATGTTTATGCACGTATTAAATAAAAGAAAAGCATGCAAAGTTTACATTAGCTTTAGTTATTGTTCTGAGGTTTACATGATGTTGTTTTCATTTTTTCTTTTCTTTCTTAAGTTTTACCATAAGGGCAGGCAAAGGGTATAACACCCATACAGCCTAGTCTTTATTTTTTTCTCATTAGATGATGATGAATGAAGATGAGAGCCGATCCTAGGTGTAAGTAAAGGTGTGGGGTTTTACTGAAACCTCCCCGTGGACTTCTTGAGAGAGCAGAAAAAGACAACTTTCGCTGCTTTGTTTCGCTTGCCAACACACTTGCATGTTCACAAACTTGGTAATTAATAAATAATCCACCATTATAACACACTAATATGTACCACAACACAAATTTTAACGATGAAAACGAACATTTGTACCTGAATCATGGTTATTTATATTTCTATTAATAATACTTATTTATGTATGTCTATCCGTTACCCTAGTTTCCATAACACAAACCTTACAGTGCTTACTTTGGGCTTTGCTAATTAGGCTAGTTGTAATAAATCATATTATTTAAATAAAAAAGCTTATTTAAGGGGCCCACCTGCCCGAGTTTCTTTCGCCAGTTCTTCTCGGAAGAGCAGCAAGAGTTGCTGCCCAATTTGAAGGTTTACGTATATTAGGGCGGCGGTCACTTCCACCCTTTTCCAGGGAGAAGGGCATGTGAAGAGGCCGGAGTCCAAATGAGAGGTGATGGGGTGGCCTTCAACAGACCGAGTATCCATTGGAGGCATTGCACTCACCTCACTGTCTGGATCGATGATTGAACTGTACTCAGGTATCACCGAGTCGTGGAGGGGCCTAAAGCGGGCCAACCACCGGGCCGCAGTGGTGACTCCCAAAAAGGGACCCACAAGGTCACACGGTGGAGTGTAGTACAGCGGGGGGTTTAGTGGGTATGCCCGTCAGCCTTCGTGAAGTCCCACATAACCCCACCGTCCTCCCAACGGTGGGGTTTCCCCTCGAGAAAATAAAAGTTTACGTGTATTGTGATAAGGTCGAGTATAATTCGCACATTTATTCAATATGACCATTTAAAATACATTTATTGAAAGTCAACAGAAAATTTTAAGCGTGAAGGCTCGGAACTATTCTACTCTGTAGGACACCGCTCAGCGTGAAATTTCAATATGTAATTATTATTAATAAATAAAAACCTTTCACCCATCGAAAAGTTGCGTGAAGATAAGCAATATCGAATGCCACTCGGCTAGCACTATTATTGGTCAAAATTTGCATACTCTCGGTTGCACGCGAGCGTTAAAAATCGAGAGTTTAGCATACGCCGAATCGAAAACGACTTTATCACATAAAAAATAAGAGTGAAAACGCTGAGACACAAAAACAGCAAGCCGTCAATTTTTTCGCAATCACCATATGTCCTAAAAAGCTACTGTTGTTTTCCTATATCGAATTATATGGATTTGAATTGTAAATACAGAGTTCGAATAGTTAAAAAGCATTTGACATTTCTTTTTGTAAATTTGGTGTTCACATTATAATAATACATCTTAGTCTGTTCATTCTAACGTGTCCTATTTGGTAAACAATCTTGGCAAAACTTTTTAAAAAAATCACCCATTTAAAAATATAAAAAAACAAAGTCAATAATCTATTACAATAAATCGTTATTATAGACTGAAACCTATTGAATCTACTTATCAGTTGATTTTTAATTCTGCATTTTCAATAAAAAGGAGTGCCAAGATTGTTTACCAAATAGGACAAGTTAGGATGAACAGACTGTACAGTCGGCGGTCACACCAATTAATAATGTCGCCCAAAGCAGGGCAGTAGTAAGAGAAAGGCATAAAAAGGTAAATTGCATTGAAATGCTTATATGTAACCGATCTGATACAAATGCTCGTTTTCATCACACAAAAGTCTGCCCTTACCGAAATTAAACCCTTGTCTTGTTAAGCATTCAAATTTGGTAAAATTTTAAATAGAAGAAGTGCGGTAACGTCCTGAGTAAACTTTTTTGTTCGTATTTTAAATAATATAACTTAACTAAAACGTCAACAAAATAAAAAAGAAAGACTAAAACGTTAATTAATCAAAAAGTTTTAGTTTCTTAATAGTAGTTTATGATACTGTTGCACACTCGTGTGATACTATAAAAAAACTCGCCTACGGCTCGTTTTTTTAAAACACACTCGTGTTATAAGACCAAGTTATGTACAGTGTCATACACTACTTTATCTACTTTCATACTATAATACGTAAAACAATATTGCAAATAAAACGCTGAATATAACAACAAATTTTTAAATGTCAAATGTTGGCGCCAAGGTGCAAATATCGATTGCGCATGCGTGTTGCGTCGTCACGGACTCGTTCATTGAAACCTTTTTAAAGTAGAGGTTCAACCTCCTTGGTCCAGCTGGAGGTTGTATAGGTGTATCGTTATGATAAAAAAGTTATATTATGTTACAGGTGTCCATACAAGACCTGTATCGTAATGAAACTTTTTTTTTATTATTTTTGGCCTGTACGTAATGTTTGTCATAAGCATTTTGTTTTCAGTTTTAGAATCTTTGTATTATAGTATTAGAGTAGATAAAAATATAAAAACTTATGTCAAAATCACTCCAAAACTTTCAAAAAAGGTTTCATTATTGTATTTTTATTTTGAATGGGTTCGCTCTTGATCCCAATCAAGCCCGGGCCAAGACAGGATCCACGATGGAACCAGCTAACCTAGAATGTGCTTATTCACCCTGACTTTAAAAACGGCGTGGTTATAAGTATTCGGAAATACAGGCGCAGTTCCCCTCCTATGCTATGCGCATTATAAAAAGTGTTGAGCGCTTGGTCCGACAGGTAGGAATAGCAACCAAGATAGGGTAGCTCGCAGTTATCCGATGGAAAAAGAGAGATGGCGGTATGAGCATATGCAGCTCCTGAGCACACTCTCCAAAAAACATTTTGTAGACGACCGACAGACAGACAACGCGGTGGTGAGCTAAGATGTGAAGCTTGCTCTTCACCGATTGTCACGTATATTCTCTGGTTTGGTTGATTTTGCGTGAAACCATCGTTAGTATCGTATCGTTACTGCATATCGTTACCGCACTTCTTTATATATATCGTAAATATTGCTACACTCGGTGAAATTTTATAAAGTTGCAAAATGTGAATATTTTAAAAAAACTGTTGATTTATTAGTATTTTTACTAACCACATGATCCTCCTATAAAAATTGTTTCGTTTTACATTGATTTTATGTTTCATTGAGCATTGTCACAAAAATAAATAAAGTTAACTGTGTCTTTAAAAATAACAAACTATCCAAACCAAAATATAAGCAAATATATAAATATTTATAAATATTACAATACTTAAATGACTTTATTCTGTTTGTATTAAAAACCTTAATATATGGTCTGGATTTCAATTTGATTACATAATATTCTGTAAGGCAAATACTATTACAGAAGTAAGGCTCATAATAGTGTGTAGAACAAAATCGGCCTTTTCATAAATCATAATCTTCATCTCAAACTAGAGACGCCCACTGCTAATCGGAATTCTCCCCAAAAATAGCTATTGGTTTTGATCAGTTTCTGGATGGTTTAGGTAAATAATCAGACTTGATCAGGCAGTAAAACTTTTTTCGGTAGGCTACCATTAGCACAGAGTAAATAAATAGTAAATCTTGATTTACATTAACCATCTTATAACAAGCTGTTTTTCAAAAGACATCCACTCCTGGACGAAACTTTTCCACAAATATTGGGGATTATGCCATAGTCTCTACGCAGTAAGGACCATAATTAAAAAAAACGCTGATAACTATTTTGTGATCTACGGTAAGTGTACAGTAATCACCTACAGTACCATTAGTCACCTTTTACCCCCGTAAGTGTGAAAAGTTGGTGCAATTCTTAGTATTCTGCCGGCCACCACATAATAATTTCATAACAATGGATAATAGGTCGCTACAGTCGTTAAGCATAAAGCTTCGCCAGCACCATATATTGGAGGGGAGCGTTACACTAAAAAAATAAAAACAAAAATTATTAATGTTTAGTAAATTTAAAAATTCCATAAGTATGAATACTTTCACAATGCGCGCGCTTTTTTTCAGAATAGGTTCACTCTTGATCCCAATCAAGCCCGGGGGCAAAGATAGAATCCCTGATGGAACGAGTTAACCCGGAAGGTGCCTATTAACCCCGTCTTTAAAAACAGACGGGTTATAAGTACTCGGAAATACAGACGCAGGGAGGGAGTTCCATTCCTTTGCTGTGCGCAGTATAAAAGAAGTTGAGAAGCGCTTGGTGTGACAGGTAGGAATAGCAACCAAGAAAGGGTGGTAGCCTGCAGTGCGTCTGGTTGTCCGATAGAAGAAAGGAGATGGCGGTATGAGCATATGTAGCTCCTGAGCACACTCTCTTAAATACAATCTGTAGAAGCGACAGACAGGCAACATTGTGACGGTGAGGTAAGATGTGAAGCTTGCTCTTCACTCATTTGCTATCACTATTTAGCCTCTCAGCTCTGCGCTGAATCGTGACCAGTGCAGCAAGTTGGTATTTGTTTTATTGTTTCAATGTTTTTTGGACATAACTTATTTTCTAATTTCTAAATTCGGGCTGTCACAATCTGATCCAAAATGTGTTGATTGGATTCCACACAAAATTATTAAAAACGGTTAAGAACTCAGGAAGTTAAGGCGTAACAGACATTGCGTCATTGAAGCTGATCCATGGAATAATCCATTCGATGAAGAATTATATTCTTTGTGAAGGAAGACGATGTCCCCTTTACAAGTTACGAAGTGTACGGATGCGTGAGAGCGCACGAGCGTGCGCCTATCACGTGATTACCACACAATCATGTAAAAGTGCCATTGTAGTTGGTTCACTGTCATAGCGTTGGTTAAAGGAGGCTTTACTTATTAATATTAAGTTATTCATGAACCTATCAGAAAACAATAAAAGTTGCCTTCTGACACAGCGATTCGTAAATTTTATAACTCTACCAGCTGACCCAGCCACGCGTTGCTGTGTTATAAATTAAAATAAAACCTATCCTATCTTTTAAGTTAGATCAAATAACAGATGGTTACGAAGTTTTATCAAAATCTGTTAAGTAGTTTAAGAGTCCATCGCGGACAATCAACGTGTCACGTAATTTATATATATTAAGATATATAAAATATACGAATATAAAATTCGATTCACAGTATTTGACCGCAATAAATAAAATAAATATTTCTCACGTTTACACCAAATAGCCTAGCCAAAGTAAGCACTATAAGGCTTATATTATGGATACTAGGATAACGGATAGATATACATATATGATACATAGTTATGTAATATTCGTAGAAATATATGTATACACCCATGACTCAGATACAAATGCTCGTATTCATCATGCAAACATCTGCCCCTTCCGGGATTCGAACCCAGGACCATCAGTGCGAGAGGCAGGATCGCTACCGTTGCACCAAACGGTCATCAAATGATGCAATGATCTCTGAAACTGCTTGACCGATTTTTTTTTCATTTTGCTTAATTAGTTTCAACTAAGGACATAGGATAGATTTCATTTTGGCGACACGTAGCCGTAGATAGTAAATTATAAATATCACTTTCTTAACCTTATATACAAGGATTATTTATCCTCATTCAAATAAAAAGAAAAGTAAATTAAACACTTTTTGCTTTAACACGGCTCCTTTTTTATTATTTCCCATATGCAAAGGCATTGGGTATAAGGCCATTCATCCTCCTCTTCAGTTTTTTTTTTTAAGTTCATGATGATTTTTAATACTGAAAGCTGATTTTTGAATAATGGAGAAAATTAAGGAATGATAAATAGAAATATCTAGTTCTTCTAAGTTCCGGTTGAGTAATTTACTGAAACCTACTTTGATTTCTTGAGAAGAAGCGAAAAAACACCACCCACTGTTTAACGCGCCAACACTCCTATATGTTCGCAAACACTTAATTATTGATTATCTAAAATTATTACACATTAATAGTAGCCAAAGAACAATTTCAAACAAACAAATTAAAACTTCCAGCCACTTCAAACTCCCGCCAAAAGATCTGGCTATTAAAAATCAGCTGCAATTAATTTTTTTTCATGAATATGTCTTGATTATCATAAAAGCTCATTCTAGAATGATGCACGATCAATAGAAAAAAGCATGCGTGCAATTCACACGTGGTAGAAGTGAAACCTTCAAAAATAACACGTACACGTATACAAAATACCACAGTTGTTGTGATGCCTTCTCTTAAGCTTTGTTCTACGCATGCTCACACAAACACGTATAAACACACGTATATAATGCTTCTTATCTCATTTTCTTTAAATCTTATGAATTTATGTGTCTGTCTCTTTTTACTGTCGCATTTTCGTTTCATTGACTTTCAAATCACTACGATGCTAAAGAAGTTTTCATTTCAAAAATGTGCTATTTTATTTCACTTGGCAATACTTTTGCATGTTCAAAACCATTTTTATTATAATATATCTACCACTATCACATTACAATATCCGAAATTTCACCAATTATATTAAACAAAACAAAAGTGCTGTGTAGCATCTCGTTCCCGCCAAACCTATATTTTTGGCGGGAAAAAAATCTGTCATTTTTAATCTTAATTTACTTTATGCAATGACGTCAAGTATTTAAGGTCTAAAATTGTATAACATCATGGTTTACTCATTTTAAAGTCTCTACAATAAGTCTTATATACCTCTAACAATCACCACGTAACAATATTATATCACAATAGCTGTATTATCGCCAATTTCACTGCCATTCATTCATGGTGTATGCTAATTTAGCTATGGCATCATATTAAACATGCACCTTGAATTGATCAGCTGATATGGCAAACTTGATTTCTTTGTTAAGTCAAATTCCATACAATTTTTCTGTTTTTGTGTTTGCTTCCTCTTTTATATCTTATGGTATCATTCCTTTTTACAACCACGTTTTCTTATAAATAAAATATGTGTATTTTCTAATAAAAAAAATAATGTGTGAAACTGATTTTATATCACTATTTTATGTAGATAGTAATCTCTTGCATCACTGATTCTTTATCAAAAATTGTTTTTCCATTCGAAAACTGCATTATTTTTAATAAACATATAGCTATATAGCTTGTTTTGAGATATATAAAAGTATAAATATAAATAGTGAGTTTTGAAATTTAAAAATAGACTCATAAAATTTAAAAACAGGCTCATGACCAAATCTGTGATGTTTTAAAAGAAGAACGCGTGGAGTATAGATGTTGTTTCTATTTGTTTATTTTTCGCGTAATAACAATAATGTCAAAAAAAGACTGTAATTGTAATGGCAAAATTTTTCATTTTCGTCTTTGTAGTTAAAAAGCATGTGTGCAATTCACACGTGGTAGAAGTGAAACATTCAAAAATAATACCTACACGTACACAAAATACCACAGTTGATCTGATGCCTTCTCTCAAGCTTTGTAACGGGTGTTAATACGTGTTTGTAGCAACACAAACACGTATTAACACCCGTACATAATGCTTCCTATCTCATTATCTCCTACATTGAATCTTATGAATTTATTTGTCTGTCGCTTTTTCGTTTCATCGACTTTCAAATCACAACGATGCTAAAGAAGTTTTCACTTCAAAAGAAAATTTTCTGTAATTACGGAACTATATAAAGTAACTCATTATTAAAGGAAAAAAAACGGGCTGCACTCCGGAAGTGCCTGCCGAAGTGAAAACATGAACATTAACGTTGTGCATTTTTGATATTTTGGAATGATTAGGGAACGATTTCGCACGGATTGCTTTAATTATCGGTATAAAAGTATTATCATTTATGTGGTAAAATACAATATTCATTTATTGCACTGTCGTTCTTAAACATAACAACAAACACACACGCACACTCGCGTAAGCGCTCTGCGCCGTCTTACGAATTTTTGATCACGTCACGTGGCCTGACGCGAGTTTAACATTTTTTACCCATCCCAAAAAGTGCAAAACGCTGCTAAAGAAGTTTTCACTTAAAAAATATTGCCGTATTTATGATGTAGGACTTACAAAGTTATGGCGTAGCTTTAACACGTTAAATGCACAGAAATTAATAAAATAATTTGTATTACCTTTTTAATAGAAACACGGTTTAAAAGATGTTAAGCTTGTATGTGAACATTACAATGCATCTACACGAACAAAACCAACTCACGTAGCAGTACTCGCTTCCAATGGAAGTATAAAAGACATCAACGCGCTACCAGAATTCAACACTGAAATCAACAACACATATTAACCTCTTTGGTATAATTTTTTTTCTAATATTGAGACAGTGTCTATGGTTTATTTTTTAATATTGTTAATTATATCCGCTAACTTGTGGTAAGTTAAAAGCTTGTGGTATGACTGAGTTCACGTCCGTAGCAACAACGAAGTATGAATTCGATCCACTTGGTCAAGCTGACATCTCAACCGGTGGGCTACGACCTCAAATTAGTAATAGAACAAAAACTAAAATACTTATTTATTCTTATGATTTCTTATCAGTAAATTGAAATGAAATATTCAAAAACATTATAAGGTACGGTATATAAGTCTTCAAATTAAATTAAAAAAGGAATATCATGTTTCATTTCATTTCATAAATTGAGTTGAGCTTTAGAAAAAAACTTAATCACACCTTTTTATTTTGAATGGATTTGCTCTTGATAATTAATCCCAAGACCAAGCCAAGAGCCAATATGGAGCGAGCTAGCCCAGAAAATGTCTGTATACCAGGGTATTTTCAAAGCCAGGGCTTTGAAAATGGACGGGTTATAAATGTCGGAAATACAAACGTAGGGAGGGAATTCCACTCCTGTGCTGTGCACATTATAAAGGATATTGATAAGAGCGTAATGCGACAATTACATTTAATTCGAATTAATAGATTAATACAATTAAATCAAGTGGTGACAGTATTTTAATGCATCTTTTTTTATGAAATCATAATTCACATAATTTTAAAATTTAATTTATTGTGTGGATCACATTTTGGGTCCTTAGACACGTTTTTATAGCTTAAACAGAAATAAAGAGTTGTCGTAAATAAATATTGATTTTATTGACTTCTTGATTACAAACTCTACTCGTCATCAGTAAAGTTCAAATTGCAACACCACTTTCGAGAAATTTTCAAACGGCTACCGGACACATAAATCACGAATATTCCAACCTTTTTTTCTGAGTTTAAAATCGATTCAAGTTTTTATTTTTCAATTAAGTTGATGATCGTAAAATTCGGACACTTATAAAAAGAAAAGAATTACATTATGTGATTTGGTGGCATAGAAAATTACATAATCAAAAAAGTACCTTATTTATATAGCAATAAAGTTTGAATTAAGTTATTCAACTACTTTTATTCTATGATTCTTAATATCTGTACCAATAGGAAGATATTATTTCGTTGAACTTTATTTTTTCTTAATTTAAAATAAATAGTAATATTTATTAAATTTCGAACGACTTACGAGAATAATTTAGCACCAAACTAACGTACATTAAATAACTCTTAAAATATATAAATAAATAATAGAAGAGCAATAACTCGGAAACAAATAATTATGCTTACCAAGTAAACACATACCGAGTAAATGCACATACCGAGATTTGAACCCAGGACCGTTGGCAGGTCGTTCACTACCTACAGCTGCGCTAATCGATCGTCAATAATGATAAAGTTAGCTTTATTATAAATCATATATCTGTTTATAAAAAAATCTTGATCGTTTTCCTTTAAAATGCATAAATTAAAAAATATATATTATGGTAAGTAAGGTACTCTATTCTTACCCTTTGAACTCGACTGCTAGTAGCAAGAGAAAGTTTTATCATCATATTCATCATTCATACATATCTTCTCATAATTAAGACCTTTCGTCATAGTACTAATTATATAGCGTGTATGGAGATTTCCTCAAAGTTTGAATTCCGCGGTATTTTTAAATAGTATTTCTTGGCACTTTGCTTTTTTCAAAACTCAGTTGCTCAATAAAAAAAAACAAATGTATTTTTCTAATTCAGTAATACTAATTGTTCTACCTTTTTTACCAGATTTAGAAAAAGTATTTACATTCGAACTCGATTCAAACTGCACCGAGTTTTTTTTTTCAAACAAAAACGTTTACACATGCAGCCAACCAGTAGCATGCGTTGAATCGTAACCTTAAAAACTCCTTTCTAACTTACCTCTCTCCGTGAAAGCGTCGTTTCCTCCATTTATATCCTGTAAGCTCTGCTCATCAGTTCCAACTTCATTACCAAAGTTTTGATCACGGAAAATCACATTGTCGAACCCGGGTCCTCCATGAGAGTTCGTGTGCACAAGGGAATTAACACTATCTGAAGCGTAGGGGAATACCACACGTGGGCTTCGAGCTTTCCACCCATTGTAACCACTGTAAAAGCTGTTTCGAAGAGCTGGAGCAAAAGGGGCAACCGTTTGATAAGGATCAAACCCAAAGTTGGGGGCGTAAGGACGTCCATACCTCCCTTGGTAGTACTGGGGTGCTTGGAACTGCCTAAATCTTGGTAGAGGCTCGTAGAATCTCTCGTTTCCTGATGGCAATTCTTCAACTTTAGTTGTTGATTCAACCTCAGGGGAAGTGAACTCGTAATCGCTGCTATCATCGAATTTGACTTTCGAATTAAGGGTTAAATCGATCTCGCCTCTACCGTAGTTCTGATGGTTTTCAGCGTCGTCTAAGAAAAGCACCCTGGATTGTCTACCTCGTCTTCTGTACAAATTTTTTGGCACGAACATGACGTTTCTATAAGGCTTCTGATAGACTAGGCTGAGCGCACG
The DNA here is from genome assembly GCA_927399485.1 of Calamotropha paludella. Lineage (NCBI taxonomy): Eukaryota > Metazoa > Arthropoda > Insecta > Lepidoptera > Crambidae > Calamotropha > Calamotropha paludella. Next base: position 5,471,634 of record OV656830.1, on the reverse strand, counting down.
GGTTGGCTCGACAGCGGCGACGGACGCCGCGACGAGCAGAATCACTTTCCATTTGTTTTCGCTCAACATATTGCAACGGTCAGTGCACCGATTTCACTTTCATCTTACTACAGGAAAGCTGGTGGTAATAAATTTATCCTTCGCCCGCGCTTTTTGGATTTAGAACATCCTTCGATTGTGTTTTATTTTTTTATAGACGGCCCGTGTACATTTTCGATTGGTTACGCGCGCGTTACGGTTGCCGTCTTGACGCGGACTGGCTGAGTTCCCCACTGCTTAAGCAGTTGTTATATAAAACTGCATGGCAGTTAACGTTTTACGTAATGCAGTGACGTCGCTGACAATCGGATAAACAAATTATGTGATAACGCCACTTTGGTGCAGCTTTTTATTCCTTTTTATGACGACCTAAATTAAAAAAAAAGAACTTTACCACAAACTTGAAAAAGTTTTTAAATTCCATAGAACACATAGAATAATACGTTTTTTTTTAAAGAATAATCCTTAAGTTAAGTGAGTTACGAAACAGTGTTTAGTTAAGATATGTGTGAAAAATAATTAAATACCTACATGAAACATTGTTATTAAACTGTTATTGCCAGTTAGATAATTATTTATGGAATTGAGAAACTAGGAAGTGAATAATTGTTTGTTTGTATCTATTGAATAATAAAAACTTTCTTTTTAATGTTGTAGTGTAAAATACATCAATTAACAGTTTTGAGTAAATTGAAAAAAAAATTAAAGAATCCGTGTCAAAAACTGACAAATAAAACAAAAAACAATGGTTTAATTCCTTAATAATTTTTTTTGTTTCCGTTAGGTTTATTAGAAAATATTATATATCATTTTGTTTCCTCTACCTACTCAAACATGTTTTATATAATATAATAAAACTAAAAAGTTTGTGTATGTACATTCTAATTGGATTTTACTAGTTGCAATAAAAAATATGTTTTTGTATTTAATAATCAAACTGTCATGATATGTATATAAAATTGCGCTACAGCTCTTAGGAACCGAACAAAAAGAAAACATAATCTAAACGGCAGATGAAATAGCGGGGCATCGCTATTATTTCAGTAGAAAACTTTTCAAAGTTGACCAGAAGCCTCTCCCAAAAATGGTAGAGTTAAAAAAAGGTAATGCCCATTTAGTGGTCTTTGATAAAGGTACATGGTTGTACCTTTACTATAGCTAATCACCGTTTAGTACACCCTTAAGTATGAAGATACCAATAAAATGAAAATACCAAGCACCAATTTCTTGGTGTTTTTTATACTTCTCAAAATGTGTTACTCATATTGTGTGGGACTCTCCTTCATTTCTCCAACCGGGGAGGATGACGTGAAGTGAAAATAACTTTATTCAAATGCCTCCCACCCATTTAGGACGTCTTTTAACTGACAAGAAGAATGGGCGTAAGAAACTCGTCAGCTTTAACAGAAGCAACGACATTTACAATATAATACGTCGTCACCATGCATAACCCACAAAATTAAAACAAAATTATTCTGTTATTACAATAATAGTAGTGTTATGATATCAATATTTCATTTATTACAACAAAGTCAACAAGTATCTGTTTTAAGTAAGTATCCCTGAACATTGCAATAACATACAGGGAATAAACGACAAATTTAAGAAAGCAACAAGATGTATGTTTTTATGCTATTGGAGGCCTACCCACTAAAAACCTAAGTATGCACCTTCACACTGCCTTTGGTCCGTGGTGCGGGGTCGTTGTTGGCTTTCACCACGGAGATGGAGGGTTCCCTTTTTTCCCAGGGGAAGTCATCGGATATGTGCGGACTACCCTGCCATTACGCACGGAGCGTAAGCGATAGATACCACACTAAAACCCCTGAGACGAACTTCCTGTCTGCCGTAGATCGGCGGGGTCGTGTGCGGCACTCACCACAACGACCCATGGCAAGGGTTGGCGAAACCAAACTTTGACCATTTTTTCACGACACATTGAAATACCAATAGAAAAATATCTAACAAAATCAGACGACTTAGACCAATTCCTTGTTACCAAAATATACCTAAATAGAATTGAAATCGCACGAAAAATTAGCTTTCAATTTACTTTTGTTTTTTTGTTAACAAAATATGATCCACCTAATACGGAGAGATGCTTCAATTCGGCCCACAAACACTAGCTTAATATGGCACATATGTACTTGCTGAAGAATCTTTAAAAAAGTGATATATTCCTTTCGTATTTGGATAAAGATTTCTTTACTTTCACTTTAGAAAATTTCTGGGTTCCTTTTCGAAAATTTGGATGTGTATTATGTTAAAAAGGGTGATTTTGTAGAGTCCCATTTGTGTTCGCATAATTATTTATAGCAGAATATTGAAAGGCATAATTTTATATACCTAATTTATTAGCTGTTAATGGTTAAAACATATCTAACCTTAATTAGTCTGCAAATTAAGAATTAAAACATTATGCGAAAGAAATAAAAATAATATCCTTATTACCACTAATATTTAGCTACTATAAACTCTATAATAACTTTAACTATTAAAGGTTTCTTTAATAAAGGGAAATAAAACTGAGATTTTTTGGCAACTAATATAATAATATTCCTTACAACCACACCAATTAGCCTAGCCCAAAGTAAGCACTGTATGGCGTGTGTTATGGATAGGGTAACGGATAGACATATCATACATAAATAAGTGATACTAATAGAAATATGTATATAAAAATGCCCATAACTCGGGTATACATGCGCACCACACAAACATCTGCCCCTTTCGGGACTCGACCCCAGGACCGTCGATGCGAAAGGCAGGATCGTTACCGTTGCACCAGACGGTCGCCAAACTAAAAACTAAACCAACGTTTTCCTATCTATTACTAAGGAAAGGTTATTGGGAATGAACATAAGGGTTAGTGAACAAAGTAATAAAATACACAGTTAAATCTTAGTCACCACTGTGCAACAAACTGTTTCATTAATATTAATAAAAATAAATGATGGAATCTATAATCTAAGAACACAAATTTGTTGTTTGTATGTTTGTCTGTCCGCTCTTTTTCCATTGTATACACGTTACCATAACAACGCGTTACCGGGTCAGCTAGTTCTAATAAATTTTATAAAAAAGACAGTTACACATTTATGTCTAAACCAATTTTGGCATATCTGTTACTGAGAAAAAGTTCTTTAGAATACTCGTAAGTGTTCGTGAATACGCATGTCGTTTTCAAAAGTATGTATGTGTGATTATATTCTAATGAAGTTGAATCCTTATTTCCAAAGTGCAACAAACTTATTACACTGGTTCTAAATAAAAGAGTAAACAGATGGAATTTGATGAACCTAATTACACATTAATGTATGTAACTCAAATAGTATCGTTACTTAAAGTCTCTAGACTTTAAAATAATAGTATATAAAACTTTTTTTTATTAATAGGCAGGCTCTTGACCACTATCTCGCCTGATAGTAGGCGACGTTGCGATCTAGGATGTCACGCGTTTGTCTAGAAGATATAGTCCCCAGTTTAGGTACATTATTCACTACTGAGCATGTCACGTGATTTCAAAACCAGGTTCAACTTATATGCCGGGAACTATACCCATTCACTCGTGACTTGAAGACCCCTAAATTGTATTTGTCAGGAAACGCATACTCGGGCAGGGAGTTCCACTCCTTAACGGTACGTATCACAAAATTGAAACTAAAACGCTAATCAATCATAAAATAGGCGCCATTTGTAAATAATCAATAAATGAAATGAATTTATAACGCTTTGTCTAATGATGTTAATACGGTTTATATTTGTCTGATCGCTTAAACCTGAATTAGTCCATTGTGTGGATCATGCCATCTATGTAAAAAAGATTGACTTTACCAAAACACTTAAACATAAGCTGCAAGTCATTGGAACCTTTCATTTGTGCTACTGTCAGCTTTCACAAGAGTCCGCAAGATGGCTCTGTTATAAACCTTCATGTCACCGCTACATCGTTTTCTTTAATCATAACAGTATGCCATTTTTATTAATAAGTATTTGTTTTTGAATTTAAACCATATTATTATATACAAATTAATTTAAGTTTAGGTTATAGCAAAGAAGTCATCTGCACCTAAATCCAAATATCCAAGATATCTGTTCCCTTTCCTGAAACCCCAAACTTACCCTTAGAAATCCAGTAAGTAGATACTCTATTAAAAGAGGCGTAGATTCGTCCATTTGTATATGGTACAATATTTCATACATGCTTTTTTTTATTTCATGACATTATACGTTTCAAAAAGATTTTGTTTATAATTTCCTGGGTTTATATATATATATATATATATATATTAATTAATATTAATATAAACATTACAAATAAACCCTTAAAGTTTATTTATTTATATAAATAGAGAAATAACTGTCATAATAGGGGTTAAAGTATGAAATTGCCGTTTTATTGCAATAGGTTCTTTGAATTGACATAGAATCTTCATGGTTTGAGGTTTTCGAATGAAACTTTTTTTAAATGGTTTCTATGATGTTCTTTTTTTAAAAAATGTAAAACATTTGAATATCGACTTTCAATTGTTTTTGTTATTCAATTTAGACAAGAAAGATGGATACTGCGAAAATTCGAGTTATTTTTGAATACGAGTTCCGACGCGGAACTAACGCGGCAGAAACAGCCCGCAATATCAATGCTGCGTTTGGAGAGGGGTCTACTAATGAACGCACCGTGCGATTTTGGTTTAAACGCTTTCGTGATGGAAATTTCGACTTAAAGAACGAGCCACGAGGAAGACCGCCCACACAGGTAAATAACGATGAATTAAGAGAGATAGTGGAAGCCGATCCTAGTCAAAGTACCCAGGAATTAGCGGCATGGTTTAACGTTACCTTACCCACAATATTGACTCACTTGCGTCAAATCAATAAAATAAAAAAATACGAAAAATGGGTGCCTCATGATTTGACTGATCTGCAGAAAGAAACGCGTGTTGAAACTTGTGTTGCCTTGTTGAACCGGTACAGAAATGAAGGAATATTGGATCGAATTGTAACATGTGATGAAAAGTGGATTCTTTATGATAACCGGAAAAGAAAAATGCAATGGCTGACCCCAGGTCAAATGCCACAACAGTGTCCTAAAGCAAAACTTACCAATAAAAAGGTAATGGTAACTGTTTGGTGGTCTCAGCATGGTGTTATTCACTATAGTTTTCTCCGATCTGGTCAAGCAATAACGGCAGATGTCTATTGTGCCGAACTCCGAACCATGTTGACAAAACTAGCAGTAAAACAGCCCCGACTCATGAATCGATCTTCACCATTATTGCTCCACGACAACGCGAGACCTCACACAGCACGAGAAACCATTTTGACCCTTCAGGAACTGCAGTTAGAAACCATTCGTCATCCTCCGTATTCACCAGACCTTGCTCCAACGGACTACCATTTTTTTCGTGATTTGGACAATTATCTACGTGACAAGAAGTTTTCTTCCCAGGAGGCAGTACAAAATGCTTTCACACAGTTTGTGCAGTCTAGATCGTCGGAATTCTATCGCAAAGGCATTAATGACCTTCCCATTAGATGGCAGCAATGTATAGATAATAATGGCAACTATTTTGATTAAATAAATTTGTTAAAAATTTAAAAAATAAACAATATAGATTTTCAGTACAAATCGGCAATTTCATACTTTAACCCCTAATACTTAAAATGCAGACGTAGCGCGTTGATGTCTTTTGTAAAAGAATTATGTACAGGCAATGTTCATACAACGCTGCAACTCAAAACTTTTTACAATGATAACGGAACAAATTAAATTAATTATGGTGTATTGTAAGTTATGTTATTTAACAACATATTCTTATATACAAAGGTTCTCGAATGGCGACCGCGTGCCGGACGACGCTCAGTGGGTAGGCCCTTAACCAGATTGTCGGTCCACCTACGAGGTGGACCGACAATCTGGTTAAGGTCGCGGGAAAAAGCTGGATGCGGGCAGCACAGGACCGATCGTTGTGGAGATCCTTGGGGGAAGCCTATGTCCAGCAGTGGGCGTCGTACGGCTGATATGATGTTGATTCTTAAATATCTTAAACTTAGAAACTTTGACCTTTTTAAATAATGTGATTTAATAGATATGAAAGACAGATAATTGGAATTATGTTGATTCGAATGTAAACTAACTGTATTTTTTTATGATTTTTCTATATTTTATGCATTTTCAATGCGATCTTATGAGATAAATTATTATAATAGAAAAATACTAGAAAAATCGACTCGGGTCACAAATGAATTTTCAGGCGGGAATTGAACCCGCAACCTTTGGAAATCCGGTCCAATGCTATCCGAATACGAAAGGATGTTCCTCTCATTGATGAAATTCTTAATTAAACATAAATAGAAAAAAAATAGTAAGTAAATAGATTTAACCAAATTGTAGAAACCAGAAAAAGTCTATATTGTACCAATATGTTATTTCTACGACATGAGTAGTACCGACTAATCTCCGTTAAAGCCTGAACATCGCAGACCTTAAACCCAGCATCATTAATATTATATAGAAAGCCGCCATGCATATTAAAAACACTACAATCCCACGCCTCTCATTAATCTATAATCTAAGATCACAGTGGTTTGTGTGTTTGTCTGTCCGTTCTTTTTCCATTGTATTAATAACGTAACCATAGCAACGCGTTAACCGCAAATAGTTCGTCTACCGGACGCTAGATGGCGCTAACGGAAAAATATTTATTAATAGAATAAAAAATTTTAAGAATTTTGTCCACCCGTGCGAAGGCAGGACGGGCCGCTAGTGTATTATATAAAAATAATAATATTTCTTATCATCGCAACAGAATCATCTATACATCGTATTCCAGAAAACATTAAAATAACGGCTCATCCAGAGGGTGAGAAATTATTTGTCACCAATTAAAAAAAAAACTGGTTGGTTGCCTGTAAAGTCGGTATACGGGCGAAAGTTTTACGTGACAACGACTTTGAGTGGTAAAATAATTTTAATGTGAATATTCATTCGTATAGTAGGAAGAAGGATGAAATAATAGTAACAATTTAAAACATTTATTTATACAAAGAATTATATTTAAAACATTAATTTATAGGCACGCGTCCCTTCCACTTTTTATGTCTGTCTCTCTCGCTCTTAGGCGGGCTAACCATGCCCGAGTGGAAGGGACGCGTGCCTCTCACTCGCTCTCATTGTAAGCGCATAACGTGAGCGGAGCGTAACGCAGTTTCTTGAAGTGTCACCCGGCAAACCAATTTATAAGACGTTGTCACGTCAAAAACATCTATGGCTACTGTTAGATGTTTGTATGATTTGTTGTTTATATATAAATAAATATAGAACATATATATTATTATTTATGTACTAGTGGCCTGGTCCCGGCTTTGCAGAAAATTCTTTAAATTTTTCTATTATTAAATATTTTTCCGTTAGCGCCATCTAGCGTCCGGTAGACGAACTACTTGCGGTTAACGCGTTGTTAAGGTACCGCGTATACAATGGAAAAAGAGCGGGCAGACAAACACACAAACAACAAATATGTGATCTTAGATTATAGATTATAGATTTCCATAAACAAAAAAGCTGACCCAGCCACTCGTTGCTATAATAACGGCGCTATAGTAACGTTAATTGATTATAAAAACTGTTATTCTTAGGCTTATGGTAACTATATAAGGTAACAAAAACACATAGTATTATCATAATATAATGTGTACTGATTATTTAATACCCATAGCATAAGTTTTGCTTACTTTGGGAGTAAATAATCCTCAACTAAATAAATAATATCTGTTAACTAAATAATCAATATGTATTGATGTATTATCGATTATATAATTTGATTAACTTGAGCACAGATCAAATTTCAAGGTATTTATCATAATTAACATATTTCATACATAAGTAGATTTATCTGTCTGTTTCAAATTATGCATAATTTGGCCAGCACTTGGCGCCAACATGCTGGCGCCAGTGACTGGTGAAATTTAACCACAGTGCAATACAAAACAGTGTTTTATATCTGTGAGCTTGACAACAAAACAATCAAACGATCGGATTATCATTAAGAAAATTTAATGACTTCCGCCGTTAGAGATTCTCTAAATTTCGGAAAGTACATTGAGACTATGGTCCCATTTTGCCTGCATTTACAGTTGTTAGCGCCATCTAGAGAACACGTCCAGAGTCAAAAAAATATTCGTAATATCTTTAGTGTATTGTAAAAAATATTATATTAGATAGCATTGAAAATGGAAAAGATATAACAATCATAAATTAAAAATAAAATAGCTGTTTCATCTCAATCGATTGTCAAACATTTGTAAAAATATTTCTTTCGAATGCTCTGATATTCCTCTTTTCGATGACGCAACACTGGCCTACAGCGTAAAAAGTAAAAAGTACTAGGAAATTTCGATGGTTACTTAACAAGAGACAGCTGTGGACCGGACATCTAACGGGAAAGTCCAACTTGGAGCTCAATTGTCAGCTCGATTTTTTTTAAAGTTAAAACTTCTTTAGCATCGTTGTGATTTGAAAGTCGAAGAAACGAAAAAGCGACAGTTAAAAGAGACATACAAAGCATTATGTACGTGTGTGTTTGTGTGCGCATGCGTAGTACAGAGCTTAGGAGAAGGCATCACAACAACCGTGGTATTTTGTATACGTGTACGTATTATTTCTGAAGGTATGTGAATTGCACACATGCTTTTTTTTAATTTTTCTATCAATTTTTTATGTTATTTTACGTTGGTACGGTCTAGTGCGTAGCGTGTTGGATATGGTCTCTATTCTACTGCGTCTCTATTGAGAGACTTCAACTCACAAAACATCGATGAATGCTATTACGACACCACAAAACTTTGATGTACGTTACTGCAAAAGAACGTTACTGCGAAGTCGACATCGATGCACGTCTTCGTGAAAATTTTCGATATACTTTATCGCGATAGATCGTTACAAAGAAATTATTAGACTTCGATGCTTTATCATGAATTATCGTCCTGACGAAAGTGACTTGACTATTGGAGATCTATTCTAATTCAACGAAAAACTAAATTTCGATTTCGATGTTTCGCTCGTTTTTCACCACCACACCACCACCACCGTTCGTTTTGAACAACATAATTTAAATGACGTTAAAGTTCTTTAAACCTTTCTTATTCCTTAAGACTTCTCTCTCTCTCTCCCCCCTCTCTCTGTTTTTTTGAATCCCTGACAAAGTGTGTGCAAAATTTAGTGATAATTTAAGGCGTGAAAGTGTCCTAAATATAAATCCCACTTTTTGCATAATTAATATTAGTTATGTTATTAAGACCTATTTCAAGCGAAGTTTTATAAAAAATGATGCATGATTATAACTTTTATATAAGTTTCATTTGTGTAATTGTGTGTGTAAACGTCTAAAAAAAACATTTGATTCGTTAAGTTCTCAAAGCGAAACATTTTTGGTTGTATCAACATGGTATCAACTACTTTATAAAAGTCATCAAAACGGTATGTGAGATTTTTTGTACCAAAGTTATATTTTTTTAGTTTAGTAAATATGACTGATTTGAAGGCACATTATGTTAATAATAATGATATATATATGTATTATTTAATACCTATGCTTATTGTAGCACTATATAATTATTTTGAGTATTCTAAAATAACTTATTTTAGATTTGTAGCTTTACTACAACAAGCTTTTATCTACACTAATGTTATAAAGAGGAAAGTTTTGTATTTTTGTATGTTTGCATTGAATAAACTCAAAAACTACTAAGCCGATTACAAAAATTCTTTGACCATTGGAAAGCTACACCCTGAGTAACATAAGCTATGTTTAATGCTAGAAAAAATTTAAAGAATTTTGTCCACTCATGCGAAGCCGGGACGGGCCGCTAGTAATAACATAAAATTGAAGTTATGTACCGTTCTCACTTCACCTATGTCCGAAGTGAAAATATTTCCGGAGCGCGTGATGTCATGCAGAAGAGATGCTGCTTCGATAAATTTGGGAAGTTTACGTTCAAAACACTGCGCTCTAAGTGAATTGTAAACTGTGTTGATTATGAACATGAACCGGTTAGAATAAAAAATTCCTTGCGATGTTTGGCAGAGTACAATAGAACCCACTCTTTACACTAACAATGTCTTAAATGGCGTATAATGATACTAGTAGTCATCAACATACACCAACCGTACACTACAAATAGTAAAGAAACATATTTCTTGGACAACATCGCTTTCATTTATTGCGGTCCCTAACCCGCCTGCGAGTTAATAATTGTTAAATCAAAACCGTTAACCACAAATAAATTTTAACAAGTTGAGAGTATTCCTTAAATAATTTAGGTACTATTTTTAAAATTAAAACGTTAATAATATTAATAAAAGTTATTTATTCGACCAACACAAGATTATTTACAAAAATAAATAAATTTATAAAATTAAAATGAATTTTACATTTTATATTATTCAGTGTATGAACCATACTGCAGTGATTCAAGTACAGGCAGAAATCTATAATCTAAGAACACAAATTTGTTGTTGGTGTTTTTGTCTGTCCGCTCTTTTTTCCCGTTCTTTTTTATTGTATACGCGTTACCCTACCTTTACTGTAACAAAATACGTTGTTACATTTTTTGCATAGATAAATACTTTATTTCGTTCGAGCAACGACTGTTATTAATATCAGTCAGTCGAGAAGAGGGCAAGTATTTCAGAGAGTTTGCAGCAGAATTGCACTTGTTCCGCCGTCCCCATGTTTTCGTCGGACCACCAGACTTACAAAGAGGCACCACCATTATATGGTTAATATACCAAAGAGTCGCACTAAGCGTTTTGGTTCCAATTTCCTGATCCGTACAGCCTGAGAATGGAACTCTTTGCCTCTCTTACTGTCCTGCCCTGTATGTATTGTGGTTTTATTTTAAAATTTTATTATAGCTCAATATTATACAAACAATTATTACATTATCATACAAACACAGGATCTTTTGTATTATTATTGTATAAAATAAAAAAATATTGAATAGGCAGGAAACGAGCTTTGCTATGGAAAATCAGAATCGCACTATGAATACCCATTAACCGTAACTCGAAAATAAATTCTTGTGTTCATCACCTAAATCAAAAGCCTCTAACAAAATTCGAATCTAGGATAGCTACCGTTGCACTAATCGATTTACGTCAAAGTATACAGAAATTATAGGTCACCCATCCAATTACCAGCCCCTGAGAAACTTGCTTAACATAAGTAATCACAGAGTTTCGTATGAAATAGTCCAACAAGAAATTGAGTTTCGTAAAAAGGAGTATTACAGTTAGCTAACGGGACACACGTCACATCTCGATCGTTGCAAAAATGGTGCATAACGGAACGAGGTAAATATAAATACTAAGTGACATTATCACTGGTGTTTCTGTGTTTATTTGAGTACTTACATGGATATACATATATCTATATATAAAAAAGTTCCCTCTCACAGTGTTTGACCGCGTTTAACTCCGAAACTACTGAATCAATTTTGTTTTTTTTTTCATTTTACTGGATTTGTTCCGACTGAGAGGACATAGGATAGGTTTCATTTATAACACAGCAACGCGTGGCCGGATCAAGTAGCATATACAATGTGTCCCGTCACCAGTGTCGGAGCCTTTATGGTATGAAATATGGCATTTTTATCGACAAATTACCCCTCAAACTTTGTTTTTTTCTTACGACCGCCATTTTGTTCTCTTGGTAACCTAGACCTGGGCTCTCATACTAATTCGAACATCACTACTCGTGTAAATATCCTATTAACATTAAAAAGGTGTCATTTGATAGCTAAACATATAGACGACAGTTACACAGCCATCGTGTTTCAATTGTCATGGAATAAAAAATAGTAAAAAATAATTAAAGAAAAACAAATAGATTCTTTTTTGTGAATTTTAATTATTGGCTTTTTGAGAAAAACCAAATTTGAGGGGCAATTTGTCGATAAAAAATGCCATATTTCACACCATTAAAGGCTCCGACACTGGTGACGGGACACATTGTATATAAAAATTCCTGTCACAATGTTTGACCGCGATGAACTTCGAAACTACTCATCCGATTTTGATGATTTTTAATTCTTCTTGCTGGATTTGTTCCTACTTAGGACATAGGTTTCATTTAAATTTATGACACAGCTACGCGTGGACGTGTCAGTCAGTTTACAAATAAAAAACGTATATATATAAACAGCAAAGCAAACAAAAAAGTCGTGTAGGGTGGTAGGGACACAGGATAGGAACCAAGTTCCTTATTATAAAAATATTAATTTTAAGTTCTGTTCGAGGTATAATAAAAATATATGTTCGTTTATACATTTTTGTTATGATTTTTTTATCGATATAAAGCAAAGAAACTACTTCAAAAATTATCTTAACACCTTTATTTTATTTACAATTTATAAAAATATATAATAACAGTCTAATATACATAAGACACTCTATAGCTATCCCACATAGAGTATACATAAAAATTTTACGCTTTTTGTTTAACGCTACGAACGTTTTTCCCGGCAACCCCTCCGCAACGCTCCATAAGGAACTTCGTTCCAAAATTCAACTAAACTATAGATAAATAATTACAGGTTATAAAAAGTCCCTTATCTATGTCACGGCAAAGCAACACAAAGGCCTGATTGTTATATAAGTAATGTGCAAAAGTTATCAAACTGTTTGAGTTTATTTTTTACACATACATCACAATCACGCTTTTTTTCCCGCAGGGGTATAGAAGAAAGAAAGAAAGAAGAAGAAAGAAAGAAAGAAATAGAAAGAAAGAAGAAGGAAAGAAGAAGAAAGAAAGAAAGATTTCACAGATTTCCACTTTCCACGATCCCGTCATACATCTCTCGCTTCTTCAACTCTTATCAGCCTTTTCATACAAACTCGTCGGTTGAAGGTACTTTTGATCTGGTCCCTCCTTAATTCTTTTAAAATAAGTTCCGAAATCTTTACTGATTTGTTTTTTTGTTATTTGACTGATGATATTTAAGCCTAACCAAATGAATACAAGAAAAAATGGTTGTCTGTAAAATCGGACGACGATAATCTTACGGGATAACGTCATAAGAAAACATTGATGAAATATTGCATACTTTTATTAATTGAATTATTATTGCTATCACTGAATTTTAATTATTTTGTTTAGAAGGAGTTTATTAAAAATTACAATTTAATTTTAAGAAATACCTACGTGAAAAATTTTTAAGGATCTATCAAGGTCTCCGTAGCTCAATTAAAAGAGTACTCGTACTTGTTCGGGATGTGGGTTTGAGTCCCGCCTTAAAGAATTTTTTTTTCGGAAGCTAGATACTTTTGATTTTATAAATTCATATTAACTTCCGCCAAGTGACGCCTGATTCTATTAAATATATTCATTTATATGTGTGATTATACATATAAATGTATATATACATATAAATGAATATATATACCGCCAGTCAATGAAAATAGAACACCTGTTAAAATGGTGAAAACCATGGGCTTCCAGTATTCAAACACAAAAAGAATTTTCGCGATATCACTCTCCGTTTCGGAGTTATTGCAGTTCAAAGTTTCATAATTAAGTTGCAGTAATTAAAATAAAATTATTAAAATCCTATAGAATCAATGATATTTAACAATCAGTAATTGGTATTTTTTTAATTGCTCGTATAATTATGAAAATAAACGTCCAAAACGATTCCTTGTTATTGACAAACCGAATTAAACTGCGCCTTAAATCAGCTGGTGCTTGACCCCTCAGCTTGACCCTATACTTACCTACCTCAAGATGTTCAGTGTGTGTGTCACTCACACAATCGCTGACCTAAAAGAACTAGTGACGGGTAAATGCATAGTGAACAATTGAAATGTTTCGATTTCTTGACTCTCTAATCGACTCCTTCAAATTTTACCAAGTCCGCAGAGTTAATAATTTTAGTCAGGGCGAAAGATACTAAGGTTAGAATCACATTTTGATCTTAAATCGAAATCGATCTGACAACAATGATATTCATTAGATCTGCAAAAGTAACGAAAAAAAAATGTACCCGTATGTATTCGTTACTATAACAATTATTACTATCGTATCGTTACTTCAGTTACCTTATAACATGCTATGTTATGTGTAAGTTAGAGCAACGAATCGAATCGTATTGCGTACGAGTGCAGTATGACGTCGCGGCGTCGCAATATTCGTGATTTATAGAAAACATACTTATATGTTACATACCAAGCTGAGTCAGGTATTTTTTTTTCAGTTTTCTGTATTTTGAACCAGACTTTTGATAAACAGCTTTTGTTATCGAAGAAACAATTTAATATAATTAGACTCATTTAGACACATCTCTTTTAAGATAACAACAAAAAACCGTGATATTCGCGATAATAAAAAACAAAAACATACATATTTCTTATTTGTAAAAAATACTTCCTTACCTTGTTTCTGTTACAATCTCAAACTTTGTCTACTTACACAATACAATTTTATAAACAGTAAAAAACTTGGACGACGAATTTCCAAATTATACCTTACTTAATAAACAAACATCGTTCTTTGTAACGTACGTTTATAAATTCACTGAATAAGCGCGCGTGTTAGATTTATTAACTATAAAGTATGATAATTAAGTATTTTACACATGTTTTCTTGTTTACCTTAAAGAAAAGCATCTTTTGCTTGATAGTTTGAGTGATTTTCTTGTATGTCCATCTTCTCAGGGTCGTCTGCTTAGGTACCTCCATCTTACTTATTTCTGCCGCAAAGCAGCAGTGCTTGCATTGCTGTGTTCCGTTTTGAAGGGTAAGATATGGCAGTGAAATTACTGGGTACAGTGACTTTACATCTTGTGTCACAAGTTGGCAACGTACACTGTGGTTCTTGTGGGGGTTGCAGTTTTGCTGCGAATCTCACAAGAGCCACATGTATTATAGGTGACTGTTACCACTTACCATCAGGTGGGCAGTTTGCTTGTTTGCCAACTTCCAGCAATTAAAAAAAAAAAAAAAAAATGTAAATGACAAATTGTTTTCAATAAGAATCATATAATTTACCAAAGCAAAAACCAACCTTTAAGTAATCTAAACTCTGTTTTCATATATCCATTAATATATCCAATTTAATCAATGTGTGTTGTATACATAACCTTACAATTTGTTCCTATTAAGTTATTTTTGCAATTAAAAGCTTAATATCCTAGTTAACCTCCTTTAAATCTCTTTTGATATAATTAATTCATAGTCAATTTGAAAGATATTGTTAAATAGAGACAAATGAATGACGTCAGAGAATATCGTCCGATGTGACTCACTTGTTTGTCACCGCCTATAAAAGACTGTGCTCCGGTCGTACTCGGCCCACTTGCTTCGCAGCAGCCGCACCGCACGGACCTAAGCTAAGTATACAATTATTTAGTACATGTTAGGAAGACATATTATGTACCGCTTGTGTGTTGGTATATAGGTACAATATGTTCTTATTATCGAACCCAGAATTAAATTAGTAAGGTGTATACCTTGCTTTGTTACTTGATATTTCAAAAATGTTTTAATAAGGTTATTTTGGATAGCTCCACACTATTTTACTAAATGAAGTTAATTTGGATAGTTTTATGTTCAACTAAATTATGTTGATAAATGTTTAAATAAATGTTATTCCATGACATTCTTCTTATTTGCTTAAATCATTCTATGATTATTTGTTAAATGAGATTAAAATTACATTTTTAGTATTCTGCCTTTTTCTTTTCTCTATTTTTTTTTTAACTTAATCTCACACGCGCATGCGTAAAATATACGATCAGCAAACGTACAAATACACGCATCAACGGACCTTGCGTAAACTGAAATAGTGTAGGTACCCATACTACGAAAAATGCGAGTAACAAAATGCATTTGTGTGTAACGTTTCGTTACTCGGTACTAAATGGCCCACCCGTTACTCAGTACCGAATACATACGATTTGCTACAGCTCTAATATTCATACGAATCAAAAAGTCGATTCTGATACCAATGTCTGAATTAGTGATTTGATTCACATTTTACGAGTAATTTTTCCCAACTCTACACAGGACCGAGCTCCATCCAGGGCCGAACTTAACTGGAATATTATTAAATACATACTTTTGAAATGTCATTAAAATCCTTATGATCATTTTATTGACTGTTTTGTCCATACACGTGATGGTATTCAATTTACCATAACGACCAGCATGTACACATCTTCATCTTTATCGTTTTTAAAAAGTAGATTTCCTAGATAAGTTTCTAATAACAACAGAAAATACTCTAAATCACAAATCTTTACAATATATTAAACGTAACATAATAAATTCAAAAACAGTAGCAACGCAATAAACAAAAACATTTAAACAATCTACCCCAATTAAAACATCATACTTTTGAAATTAATTCCTAAGTTCAGCCCGCGAAATGAGTGGCACGTGTAAGGCTGTCGTAGGTACCTTTTATCTTGCCGAAAGGCGAGCTTGCAGTGGTCGTTAAAATTAGGCTGTGGATACATTATTTTTTTATCGGAAAAATATTTTGTTGATAGTAGATAGGTACCTAGGCGCGTTTTTAACGTAATTTTGTGTTTTTTTGGATTCGGATTTTAGAAATAATATCATTTGACGTTGTTTGTAACTACTATTCATAGTTTTGATTTTGGGTGCCTAGGTATGTCCTTATTATTAATAAATCGACTCAATCAATTTATTTAACGTTTCTGGTATTAGTTCGCGTTGAAGTGAGCCTGAAATTAAAGAGTTTTTACTTTTTATTTGAATTCCGTACGTACATCAAAAGTAAAAACAAACGGACCCTTATGATACAAAATCCTTTTTCTGAAAATATCTGGATTTTTTGTTGAAATTAACCACTACTAAAATATGTTCTGCTATACGAGAGTATAGCAGAACAGATGTAAGTTGCTGGTGCCTAAGGTCATACTTTTAATTTTTGTTTTGAAATTTATTTTCTCAGAAAATAATATAAAAACATGTATTACATTCTACAAATAACAATATTGCATTATTATAACATTGATGGAACAAGTCATTTATTGTTAATGTTTGTAGTAAACATTATTAATTTTCTTTTATTAAATATTTTTCCAATGTGTGCACACCTTTAGGTAGGTAAAGTCCCTACCTTTGTTTAAAATTTCACGCTAGTGTGTGTACAGAAACCAGGGTTCCCAACTTAGAAGTTTTCCCCCTAAATTTAGGGTGTAAATAAGTGAGATGGGATTTTTGGGGGTGTTATATGTTTAGGGTTATTTTTATGGTTTTTGTGAACCTTCATATTTTTAATATTTTATTTATCGAGAAAATTAAAGATTTAAAGTATAGGCCCTGGGACAGCCTTAACTAGCTAATCAAATTAATTTTTTATCTAGCGACCTCGGACTTAGTGAAATCTAGTGTACTTAAAATCCAAGTACAGTACTTGGAATTTTCAATCGAAATGGTGGATGAATGATCTTGTACAATAATCAATATTTGACGTAATAAATGTAATTTATTTTTATAAATGAAAAATTAACAAAATTATATCATACAATTTATTTTTAGGGGGATTTCCAAGTAATTAGGGCAAATTTAGGGATTATTTGAATTTAATTTAGGCTAAATATTTTCAAGAGTTGGTAACACTGACGGAAACTAACCACAATTCGCGGACGTGATTTGCTTATTGTGTCGTATGTAGACATGGGCGTTTTTGGTTATGAACGCAAACTGATATATAACCGATTTCAGATTTCAAAATCGATTGCAAAATCCGTTTTTAGATATCTGATTTCAGAAGTGCCAATTCACTAGTTTGTGTTTAGATTTGGTTTTAATAGCTAACTATAACGATAACGATACTAGTAGATTTGCGCGATTCTCCTTCATGCTTTAATCTAGGCTTAGGACTAGCAGAAAAGTTAGGTTTAGTAGAACTTTTTGGCGCATTTAAAAATCGGCTTATATACAATGATTTCTTTTTTTACGAATTGTTATTTTTAATTTCTTTTTATTTTTTTTATTTATTTTTTTTTCCATTTCCTACATCAAACTTAATTAATTATTTTGTAGTAAACAAACACACAATAAACTATAAGCCAAAATACCTCACCGCCTAGTCACGCAAATATAGTCTTTAAATACTGACTCCTTAAAGTCCTAAGAGGACTATATTGATCGCATATATTCAATGGCAAGTGAATGCCGCAAACAACAAACCGAAATCGGATTGGGCATCAGAAATTCGCGCTATCTTTTTTACTCCGCTTTGTTACTATTGGTTAGAAAGAGACAAAGCGAATTTCGAATCCGATTTACGTTTGGATACGCAGACATAGTACGTTTGGTGGTTTTAGATCGTTCGTATGCGTTTTGGTTCGGTTAGATTTCTGAGATCGGATTTTCTTGTTGAGAAATCGATTCGAATCGATTTGTGTTTAAAATCGGGTTTTGGATTCGTTTTGATATATCGGCCACATGCCTAGTCGTATGTGCTAGTTTTTTCGTGTGTACTTTTCTGGATAAGTACTACCTATTTTGTGATTAGTGTGGTGTTTATTTACGGATAATTATGCCTAATTTTATCAGTACAGTAATATCCAATACACGGATATGGTTTTGGCTTATGGAATGGGCGTTGGGAACTCTGGTGAAGCATTGCGTTTGTATCTGGACTATTTCGGACACCGCAATAATAACTATGTGCCCTCCCATGGTAGAATATTGTGAACGTAGTTCAGCGTTTAAGAGATCGTGGCAGTTTTTCCAATCGCAACGTGGATTCCGGTGCTATAGGTGACGTGGACATTAGGGATTCAATTCTCGCTCATTTTGATGTACATCCTGAGGACAGTACAAGAAGTGCCAGTCGACTTTTTGAAGTCTACAATGCCACCGTACACAAAATCCTAAAGATGGATGAACAGCCGCGACATCCATTTAAGTTTACAAAGGTGCAAGCATTATTGGTGGAAGATTACGAGCGCCGCATGGACTATGCACGTGCAAGACTGTGTGTGTCCGTACAGGAAAGGAACTTTGAACATTTAATTTAAAGTGTAAGTGTATTTAGTGCTGTCTGGTGATTGAAGTGGAAATCATATTAATCTCTAATGGAGGTGATAACAACGGCACATTAAAAAGGTAGGTTTTAATTTTTTTTTTTAGTACAGTTAACAGCATATCATGCAAAGAGCAGGAAGCACTTTGGACTTTGCACCGGCTTTATTTCGTAGGCGTAAGCGCTAATATCGAGCTGCTTTCATTCACCGTGACGTGCTATTGACCGTACATTGTGGAACTGTGATTAAAGATGGTACTCGTACACACGGTCCATTCTCACTCACCTGAGCGAGAATTTATTAAATTATTTTCAAAAAATTAGGCATCTTTGTTAAATAAAAATATTAAATACCTACGCGTGTGACGCGGTCAATGAACGCGGTCAATCAGCGTTGACCTACGCGTTTAAATTTAAGGCGACGCGCTCCGTTCTTTTTTATTTCTTATTTTCAAAACTCTGTTATTTATTAGTTAATTGAAAAACTGATACACCAAATCTGTTACATTTGCGATACATGATAACCCATTAAAGCAGGTGTTCTATTTTCATTTACACCCTGTATATATATATATATATATATATATATATATATGTGTGTAAAATCACACATATGTTCATCAATATAAGAATGTTTTTCGTGATCCCATGAAGGAAAATTACAGAAAATACTTATTTTGTTATAAAAAAGATTAATATGCTACGTCAGGTTACACAGAAGCTCGAATAGTATAACTTGACACTTATCTTAGCGTTAGTAGAGATGAAGAGATTCTATGAGGCTTTTCATTCAATCAAGACTTAAACGGTGCTGGAGTTATATAAACTACAGATAAAATTATCACCGTATCTCACGCTACAGAAATGTGATATTGCGTGAAAATTATTAAAAAGGGGGTCCACATTGTGTTGCATAAATTTAAAAAGCATAATTTAAGAACGCATACTTATATCATATAACGCATAATTTGACATAATTTGCTGGCTGGTAATGCATAAAAAAATAACTAACCTAACCTAAAATGTATGTCAATTTATGCCTTATTATTAGTATTCTAAGTGACTATGTCAATTAAAATTATGCCTTGCGAAAGGCTCCCTTAAAATGCACTCACATCTGGACGAAAGCACTCCCCTGAGTCTGTGTTTCCTGACAAATACAATTTAGGGGTCTTCAAGTCACGAGTGAATAGATATCTTCTAGGAAAGCGCGTCACATCCTAGATCGTATAGTCGCTTACCATCAGGCGAAATAGTGGTCAAGTGCATGTCTATTTTCTATGAAAAAATGAGGGGGTAAGAGGTTTGCTGTAATCTCCACGCATGGAGAAATTGACGATAATAATAAGCCTCAGGACAATCGGTGCGAGAGGCAGGATTGTTCCAAACGTGCGCCTGTCATATATGCAAAATTATAATCCTTACTTCCTTACTAATATTATAAATCGGAAAGTGAGTTTGTTTGTTTGTTTGTTCCGCTTTCACGCCGTAACTACTGAACCGATTGCTTTGAAATTTTGCAGACGTAAAGATAAAAGTCCGGATTAAATAATAGGGTACTTTTTATCCTGGAAAAAATTGATATTCCCGAGGAAAAACAAAAATATTGTTTGCTTGATGGATGGATTGTAGATGGCGCTGTGTGTCGTTTAAAACAACGTAAAATATTGCAAACGAATATAAACATGTAAATTTTGAAGCTAAATGATACGAAAATGAATCCTTGAAAATGAGGAATTCTCGAGGGATGACGTACAATTTGTTTTATTGTCTAAATTTTTTTTTTACATCTACTTATCCTGAAATCACTAAAGTCAACGAATTACTAATTGGTATAAGTATTAGTTACGTTATTTAGTTCTTGAGGTATGCGATAGATGGTGCTGGGTGTTTTTTAAAACGTGTTAACGAAGTTTTTTTTAAGATACGTAAGAAGTGGAATGAATTATATGAATTTTGTATCCAGCGTTACATCGCGCTTCTTAGATTTTTCCGTGGGAATGAGAAGTTTTCTTATAGTTGTGCTTTATACCGCAATATAACCGAATTCCACGCGGGCGAAGCCGCGGGCGGAAAGCTAGTACACAAATAAATATCAGTTTAGTTCTGACCACACTCATTAGCTTGCACACAATGCAGAAAGCTGAGCATCTAATAACGAGTCAACATAATGACGAGTACGACGAAAGTAAAATCTTTGATATTTCTACGTATTATACCCGGGACCTACGCTGATGAAACGAGTCGTTAAGTAAATCGAACTTGCACATTAATTATTATTATATTATTTTTATAATAATAAATGTAATTAATTTCAATGGTATTGAATTAACTTAAAAATTGAATATAATCAAGAATAATATAGAATTTAAGTATAATTATTATATCATCTACGGCCTCTATCTGGAAATATTTTTGAAGTGAAAACTTCTTATGGCGCGTTGGGCACTTTTGTGGGTGAGCATTTTCAGCCGTTCTCGCAACAGATGAGATGAGAGTTTACACAGATATACTCCGCGTGTATTCTTATAATATATGTATACTATACGCGCTCTTTGCATGGGCATTCGTTCGTGCTCTCGCGACAGACGAGATTACATACCTATATGTATACTCAGAGTGTATAGGTATGTGAGAGCGCTGCATGCTATACGCAGTCTTTGCATGGGCATTCGTTCGTGCCCTCGCGACAGACGAGATTGAGAGTTTTTTATATTTATTTTATAAATGAATATTAAACGGAAATTTTATTTTTATAACTTTTTTATGCAAATTTAGAGTTATTGTTTCGAATTTATAGTAAGTTTTTGAGTTTTAGGTAATTGTTGTACAGAGTTGTCGCTTCCAGGGGTTGGGTTGATACCTCTCACATTGAGGCGATAACGAGAGAAGGAATAGACAGTAGAAAGAAAGAGTGACAGATGGATAGGAAAGAAAAGAGGTAAAGAAGAAATAAATGTAGATGTATCACAGTTATTGGATAATGTTATACAAAATGCAGACAAATTTTACTCTTTATGGAGGTTGTAGTAATTCCATAAATTTATTTTCATTCACGTTTTCTATGATGTGAGTAACTATTTTAATGAATTTGCCAGTTTGTACTTTCACATTTTAATGGAACTGAACTGTGATCAGTTCTTACTTCCATAGTTGTTTTATATACTATGAATTTTATGTGGATTTTGTCTAAACTGAGATACATTCCATGATATAACAATATCTTCTATAATCCTATGTATGTAAACAATTAATTATTGAAGTGAAAACTTCTTTATCGGCGCTGTGTACTTTTTTTGGAATGGGTAAAAATTTCTAAACTCGCCTCAGGACACGTGACCTGATCGAAAATTCGTAAGACGGCGTAGGGCGCTTGCGCGATTTGCGTATAGTCGTGTCATTTTTAAACTTCATAGTGACAGTTACATTTTTTTTTTCAAACTGTCATTATGAAATTTTAAAATGGCAGGTAATGTCATGAGAATGTTGCGTTCAACTGATTTTATTCATTGCGCATGTGCAAAATCCTGCACATGCGCACAAAAAAATGCAATGAACACGACTTGGTGTGTTTGTTGACATGTTCGTATACGATAGCGCAATAAATGAATATTGTATTTTACTACATGAATGATAGCACTTTTATACTGATCATTAAAGCAATTTTTGCGAAATTATTCCTTAACCATTTCAAAATATCAAAAATGCACAACGTTAATATTCAAGTTTTCACTTCTGCCGGCACTCCCGGAGTGCAAGCCGTCGTTTTTTTTTATTTATTTAAAGGTGACCCAAGGTTCACCCTCACCTAACCTATTGTCTACAGAAACAGTACACTCTAATTGTATTAATAATTAATAAAAGGTTACGAGAATTAACGCCGCATCACGTTTCATTGAAACTTTCAAATCTGAAAACTATGAAACTGTTTATTAAGAAAATTTATACTCTATATATATGATGGAAGATATTTAATTTTAAAAAAATTAATGGAAAGCGTTAGAAATTTTTAGATTTTCATTATAAAGATAATTATTAATTTTTTATTGTTATATTTTATAAAATATTTTATATTAAAATTTTAAAAATTACATATGAAACAGTTTCTTTATTTAAAACTATTTGGACTTGAAAGTTTGCATGAAAGTTTGTGCGCGTCAACGCTCTTAAGATGCGGTATATTGCATGTTTTAATATATGTCTTAATATATAAGCCACAAGCATGCTTACAAATAGGTATAAATACTTATGTGTCTTTAAAGTTTGAGGAATTATTTCATTCCTGTAGAATGACTATTATTAGTAAATATAACTCCGATAGGTAAAAGCTTCATGATATAATATTATGATTTTCAATTTTATAATTAAAATAAAATTATGATTGATAAATAATGACTGCATATGGTTCATCTCATCATACAATTGTAATTAGACTCATTAGCATTATCTACTGATATCAGTAAGCATTCTTGCGTGCAATCGGGTCGAAACCCAATTTAACATTATTCTGCGACTGATCCATATCGCTGTTCCTGACCGTTCACGTTGACTTAATTTACCTAAATAATAACCTCATTTCTTTATTTAAATTTTTATTCGATATTAATGTTAATGTGGTATTGTTTTATAACTTATTTATTTGTAATCTAAATAAATAAAAAAAACAGCTAAATATGTATGCTTATTAATTAATCTTTAACACCTGTCTTTATCATGTTACTAGCAAATAAAGATATTTCAATTTAAAATAAATATATAAAACTAGCTGTCCCGGCCACGCGTTGCTGTGCCGACTGCAGTGCCATCTGCCGGACTGATTTGTGAATCTAAACCATTCTCAGATCCCCTTGAACACACACAAAAAAATTCATTCAAATCGGTCCAGCCGTTTAGGAGGAGTTCAGTGACATACACACTCACAGAAGAATTATATATATAAAGATATATTTTCAAATCAATCAATGAGAGAGTTACAAAAATTAAATTTGTCAATATGTCCGAACGTGGAATAACATAGCATAGTGCTTAACTATTTTCTTCCTTATTAACTGTAAATTAAACACTAACCAATCGTTAAATGTAGTAACTGGGCTTTCATACATCTATCTAAGCTTCGTGAAATGGGATTTTAATGACACTAGGAGTTTCACGTACTGTTAATACAAATTGCAATTTATCATTGAATTTGTAATTGTGAATACATAAAAATAATTAATGAAACTTGCGACACTATAAACTCGTTAGCAATAGGAGAACAAAATTGTTGCCTTTTGTCTATGATGATTGGGGTGGAAATATATATTGAATGCTGACCGCAAACCGTACGACGATGACCCAACCACATAAATTTACCAACGCTATGGTGAAAGTAGCGAGAAGTCGTTGGATACGGGGAGTTTATCATAGCATGAACCTATGCCCATGCGTGAGCATCTTAAGGCTGACATGATTGCTTCCACCGCAAGACAATCATGAAATGGATGTTATTCAATACTAGCTTTTTCCCGCAGCTTCAATATCAATGTGGACTACTGATTAAATATTCTATTCTCATTAATTGTATTATGACATTAAATTGTGTTACAGAACTTAATCAACTGTGGTTTACACATAAGTACTTTTTAAAGTATTTTTTTTAATTAATACGTCCCATAAACAACTTCATTTAACCACTGGGTGAATATTTGTTCATGGTCCTTTGAACCGGATATTGTGCGCTAGTAAACGAGTGCTTCTAAATCACGAATTCACTACTAAAAAGTTATTTATATTCAATTACCTTAATAATCTACTCTCGGAATCAGTATTTTTTCTGGATGAAAAGGTTCTATGTCCTTTACTATTTCCGTGACAAAGGATATGCAAAAATTGATAATGATCCGTTAAGTAGTTAAGGCGTGGAAGAGTAACAAACCATAAATTCCCTTTAGTGTTTATAGTATTTCTCAACAGCTTCGCCATGGCCACATAAGTCCCTAGGTATGCCATGAAAGTTTGTACGAAGAGGAATCCGCAAGAAACTCAGTAAGAGTTTTTTTTTCTCCCTATAATTATATGTTATATTATATAATTATTATGGTCATGTCCAGAGCCCTGTTAAGGGACACGCACGTGATAACCCCTGCAAAGGCTTCCTGCATGACCAGATACTTTCTATATTCGGTAGCAGTCTTGCTGGCGCTAATGTCCTCACCAAAGTAAGAAATAATCTCCAAGCTCCCATTAGCCCCAGAAATCTAAGGTTGGGGTTAAGTGGGGTCCTCGTGCCATCCACTATTGCTGCTCCTACCAGATGACCTCTCCTTGGATTAATATATTCTTCGTTTCATCCCATAATGTATTTTAGTCCATATAAACACCCAAAAGCGGGGACTTTAAGAATTCAGACCTAAAGACGATCATGATACAGAGCAAATGAGTCAAATCTATTAATAAAAAGCATAGAGAAGAATTAAAACACTGTTGTAAGAATACCTCAAACAGTTACGGTTGTCATTGGAATAAGTAAGGGTAGTTTCGTTTTAGTTTCTGTATCGGTCTATATATTGTTATTGTAATGTTACTGAAATTATAATTTTATTTATAACAGAAATGTACGCTTGCAGCTAGCTTTCACTGTTCAAATTAACTTTAAATTTGTAATTTGTAAAAAAACAAAAAAGTTATACCTAGTTCAATAGTATTGTATACACTTAGAATAATTAAATTAAATTAATCATTAAGGGAGAGTGGCTGCTCTTGGCACAAGTGTCAAGTCACTTAAAAGAAGCAAGTCAACCTCTGTTTGTTGTTTACTTGCCTAATTTATGGAAATAATCATTTTTTTCATTTATTCATTTTTTCAACTATGACACGGGAACTAATAATGATAATTTCGCAAACACATACCTCCATCGGGATTCGACCTTAGGACCATTGGTTAATAGGCTTGTCATTTCAAAGCAGTGAAAATATACTACACGTCTTTGCACTGACAAAACAGCATACGATAGCGGTCTATTCAGCTTTCGTTGTTGGAAGACTCAAACCTAGCTCTCTAACGATCACAAAAGCTATTTATAACTCACCCTTGGATCGGTTCATATGATTAATTAAGGTTAATCCTCCAAAAACTGCCTTAAATGGAAATTGCCTTTCTCAACAATAGTACGCTTATAATTTGACGATGAATATTATTTTATTGAGCGAAGCTCTGAAAGAGTGAAGCTCTCTTTTAGGCAACTCACAAATTTCGCTTGTCTCCCTCCTGCTACTTAACGGTTCAACCGATTCGAACGAATTTTAGCATGAACATACATGATTATAACCTGACGGACATAAGCTATGTAAAAAAAATATAGACTTTACCATGGAGGAATAATCACCGAAAGAAAAATTCAAAAGCTGATCACAGCCAAACCGCTGAGACTACATTGATGAAATAAGGTAGTGCTCCGCTCAGTATTTGCAAACAGCAGCATGCATTGCAGACCTAGTACATCTTTGTCGCTTAAAATTCGGCGTTACACTATCGTCAATTAATATGCCTGCTGCAAAAACAACGATTTTCCTTGTGGATGAAAACAGTATTAATGTGTTATAACCCACCACGGGAGTATTATACGGATTTGCTACTTAAACCGATTCCCACAGAAACGTCAAGAAATCATAAACAAGTGCATTGCAAACGTTTATTAAATTTTTCTACAACCACATACTTTCGATGCAGCCTTTTCGATCTAGAGCTATAATAATCGTGATAGCGAGACGGCAAATGAAACCTGCATGGTGTCATAGACAGTCGGAAAAATATTGAACTACGAATCACTCTTTATATTTAACAGTTCACATTGACACTAGCGCCATTAACAACTGCGACTTAAAGCGCGTATCGTCGTAAAACCAACCATGAAACCTTCTTGCACTTGAAAGAACTAACAAAGTAAACGGTGAAATATGGAACTTCAAATGGTAAGTACAAAATTACATTTTAAGTGTAGATACTAGCGCCACCATCGAGCATAAAGGTAGCAATGTAACGCCGCTCTAGAGACGGGTTTTTGAGAAAACAGTCTGCTAGTACGCTATTGACCGCAGGCGGGAACTGACGATTTAAAAAGTTACAATCTTCTTTTTTTTACAAATGATACAGGCGACGGAATTTCGGTGCGCGAAAATTAGGGCTTTTAATTTAGTTGACGGATATTTTTGTTGAATATATATTTTTCTGAAGTGAATTTAGCGAAAGTGGTTGATCTAAAAGTGAAAGGAGGTATCGAAGTGAGTATCTAACTATAGTGATAGTCAAAGCCTGTTTTGATTTGTGAGATGATCAAGTCCAATGTTTTGAATAAGATGTGTGGTGACCTAGTTGTGAGAAAGTTATGTGCAAACCTCTTTTCTAAAATTCCTAATAGTTTTTTTTTTTAATAAAACAATACACAAACTTTTTCAATATGACAAAAAGTTAACTTCTTTCAAACATAGAGTTCTAGTCGTTCACAGACAATTTCAGGTTAGTTGGGGTGAGATATTATCATATATATTAGTTTCCTTTAGTTAGAAAAACTTACTTTGTAAAATTGGCTGTCATTTCATTATATTTTTTTATTTCTTTGTTGATCAGTTAATACTTTATCTGAGTTTTATGAATGAAAATAATAGGTTAATATACTACGAAAATCTCTCTGGAAGCAGTTACGAAGTGTGAGAAATAAAACATTTTTTTTTTTATTGTTTTATCGTTACTATTATTTCACTTTTGTCCATTAACTAATGCCATATTGATTTTAAAAATAGATTTCTTTCAAATTTTCAGCCTAGTGCTACGAAAATGAAATAGTCGATACAAAATCCGAATCCTATTTATTCCGACAAAAACATTAATTAATTACGTCATAATAATTATGCTTTAAAGCTATAAATTCTTTAATCAAAGCTTTTGATTACGACAAAAATCATCAATTCTGATAAAGAATATTGAAATATAATCCTGTAAAATATCACATTTAGATCCGGATATCTGTAGTTATAGAACTTATTCAAATTGATTCTATTAATAGTTTCCTCTAAATAGTTTTATGATATTTTAGAAAAAATGGGGCATTTTATGTATTTACGTATTTACTACTGTTTATAAGCTTTTCGATCTCTAAGCTAGTGATAAAGTATTTATATGATAGTTTTAACAAAGTAATATCTCATAAAAATCAAGAATTTAAATTCTGTAATTTCATTGCTTTAGAATATTTATAAAAAAACTTTTTTTAATATTTATACTCTATGTGCACAGTTTATAAATTGTATGATAAATATTGGTTTATGACTAACTGAAATGGTATCTCTACTATTTTTTAAATTTTTGTCTGTGGTAACCCGATTCGATTTATGTTAAGAACATGTGATTGACAAATAATAGGCTATATTTAATATCAGTAAAAACCTTATAATCCCAACCAATATTATGAATACGAAAGTGAGTTTGTTTCTTACACTTTCAAGCCTTAACTACTCAATCGATCATCATTAAAGGGGTTTGAAGATTTTTGTATGGAGGGTGGCCCTAACGTCGGCCGCCATTTTGATATTTTTTCAAAATTTCGGTGCACAACGAAATTTATATATTTAGATGGAGGATACTTATACAAACAAAAAATGTTATGTAACATGATATCCTAAAGCGTCACGTTTCGGAGTTATTCACCAAAATAAAAGTATAGGTAATATAACAAATCATTATAATTACACACATTTATGTCTGATTCCTATACTGAATTGTAATAAAAAGTGATTAATGAACAAAATCAATTATTAGTTTTAACATATTTGTTTTCTTTCTTTGTCTGATTCAGATTAAAAGTAAAAACTTAAACAACATGAAATAAATAAATAAATTAGTTATAACAACTGTTATTTTTAACTTTAAATAACTCAGAAACGTGACACTTTATGATGTTATGTTATATAACATTTTATGCTTGTATAAGTGTCCCCTATCCAAATATATGACATTTATTGTACACCGCGATTTTGAAAAAAAAATCAAAATGGCGGCTGATGTTAGGGCCAAAACCTTCAAACCCCTTTTGCATACATTTTGCTAGGAGTACAGAAAAATACATAGGGTACCTTTTATCCAGAAAAAAAGAATAAATGGCATTCTTAAGAGAACTCGGTGACTTAGTAATGAGCGCGTAAGGCTTGTCTAACAACTTTCGTATAGTCCTGCTTGAGGATGGGTGGCCATACGGTTTAAGTTTAAGTTCATTGTTAAATTAATGTTGTAAAAGAGATGTTAAAAAATAAATGTAAGAAAGAAGCAAACCTGACCTTGCAAAGGAACAGCAACTAATTAGATATCTATAATCTAGAATCACAAATTTGTTGTTTGTCTGTCCGCTCTTTTTCCCGCTCTTTTCCCATTGTATATGCGTTACCACAGCAACGCGTTAACCGCAAGTAGTTCGTCTACCGGACGCGAGATGGTGTTAACAGAAAAATATTTAATAATAGAAAAAAATAAAAGAATTTTGTCCACCCGTGCGAAGCCGGGACGGGCCGCTTGTAATAACTTAAGTACCTTACAGCTAGGTTTTTAAATGTCAAAAAATGTTATTATTGTTTAAAGAAAAAAAACAATAAACAATTTGGAATAATAGAAGTAGGTACACAGTATTAAATTAAAAAAACACATAAAAACTGTTATGTTTTTATTAAAGGTATTAGCGTTTGAATCGACTTGAAAGGACTTCGGAAGTTTATTATAAATTTTTATGAAGCTAATATTGCACTTATACGTGACTTAGAAAGCATTGTTATATATGAACCCTGTATCGGGAATTGCAGACCTTTCTGCTGATCCATTGGGGTATGTGGCGATGGTTCCACACACAAGGCATTGAGTCAGTCTAGCTTGAGCCGTCGTCTGTACCACTTGCTCTACAATTCTAAATAATTAATTTTAAAGGTGAAATTAGTTGAGTTTTCTTTTAAAACCTAATCTCGATACGTCGTATAACAGCACGATAAATTATTGGACTCAACTACACTTGTTAATAACACCTACCAATCCACACTAGGGCTGCGTGGTGAATTGTAATTCATTCTCGAAACATTTTTTTTATGTTTTAAAAATGTGTTCAAGCACTGGGTACTTAATAGCTTAAAGATAAATACTAAATAACTTAGGAAATCACTTAACTCTACCACTGTTTTCATTTACAATACCTATATTTGCGGAATAGGAAATAATGGGATTTATTAATTATAAAAATGGTCATATCACTATTCTCAATGAATGAAAGACCTTGGCTTGTCCAGAACTGCAGTAAGTTCTATACTAGAACGAGCATCTAAAGCTGTATTAGTTGGTTCATACCAAATTTGGCTGGACAGGGAGAGAAACAGTGAGTGTTGACGTTCATCGGAAAGGGGTCCCTTAAACCTACACCAGTGTCACAAGGTTCAGGATTTACTCGGAGTTTCTCTTTTTCTCACACGATGGACCCGGCACCCGTACGGTGAAACCATGGAATGCAAAGAAGTTCGTCTCTGCTTTAAGGCTTGTAGAATAATATAGGTATTTAACTTTAATTGGAGCGAAGCGAGCGGAGCGAGCGGAGCTCCCATGGATCAGCTTCAATGGCGCAGTGTCTGTTACGCCATAACTTCCCGAGTTCTTAACCGATTTTAATATTTTTTGTGTGAAATCGAATCAACAGATTTAGGACCAGATTGTGACGGAGTCCGAATTTTGAAATTCGCAAAAATTCGCATCAAAACATAGTTTTTTTTTTTTTTTTTAAGGTATTACGCTTCGCTCCTCTATATGGTGCCAGCGTAGCTTTATGCTTAGCGACTGCATCGCCTAGTAAATAAACAATTGTAAGTTTTTTTATTATTATTAAAAGCTGCTTAAGTCATTTAAAAGTGAACCCAACACAATAGGAGACAAAGCGGAAAACAGAACAAAAACAAACTACTTAGAAAGTTCAGTTTAAAAATAAATCCTTTCTGAATACACACTAAAGACTCATTAAAAACAACAGCCGACTGTTTTGCATATGAATTAGTCGAAAATTTAATTGTACAAAAGTAACGCCGTGCATTTTTACGCGGTGATAAATATGGAGAAAGCAGGCTATGCTTTATTTAAAAAGGTTTTTCACGTGTATAAATATGTGGACTTTTTTATCTATATTTTAAAGGAGTTTTATCTTTTTGGATATGGCAACCCCATTATACCTAATGCCAAAATCGGAAATTACAAGATAGTATCCTAAAATTATACTTATTAACTTAAATTTGTAACTAAGCTATGTTTTTTATTTTATTTTTTTTTGCATTCACAATGCAATATGTATTTGTATAAGGTATAAAATAGGTGTGTAAAAAACAACTACGCCTCCAAGCCCTCAGGTTAGTTGGTCAAGATGGTTCCGATCGATTGTTCAATATTTGTAAAAATATTACTTTCGATGAAGGTAGTTAGCGTTCAACATTGGGGGAACGTTACTAGCTTATAGTAGAAGTTGAAATACGTTTGTAAATTTCGACACGTTCAGCGGTCAGAGCACTCGCCCGGACAGCGAAAGATCGTGGGTTCGAATCCCAACTGAGGGCTCGGAGGCGTAGTTGTTTTTTACACACGTATTTCATAGTTTATAGTAACTAAGCAACATAAATATCTTGCTTTATCCGACTTAAGGATCCGACAAAACACTTTGGATCATTCCTACATTTAAACAGTTAATATTCAAAGTATTTTTTTATTTCCCTCTTATCCTTGTTCTTTACACAATCTATCAGCAAATGTTGCACATTTTCAATGTCATAAGTCTAGGGCTACAAACCGCCACTGTGTGATTTAAGGGTTACCAACATCAAAAAAAACAGTTTTATTCTTCTTTACGGGAGAAAATTGCTATAGCAATGTTTGTAATTTAATATTAATTGTTAATTTTAAAATCTCCGTTTTGCTCAGTTAATTGATAAAATACAGGAACTTGGTTACCCCGTATTCGATTTGGCTAATTAAGAATTGATATAAACATCTAGCCCAAAAAACGGGTTAACGAGTAAAATACGGGGTATCTGGCAAGCCTTATGTAGTGTCATATTATTACTATTGTGACGACAGATGGCGTTACTTTGAATGACGATCGTGTTAAAAAGCTTGATTATTCACAAATGGTGTTATGCATTTGTCATAAAGTCATAAAAAAATTAACTTTTCTTTTAATAAAATAGAAATTATTTTGCATAATGTCGAATACGTAACTTATTATCAGAATTCATCAATAACTATGGTTTTGTTTTGTTTGTTTTTTTTACCACCGTTTGATGCAACGGTAGCGATCCTGCCTCTCGCCAAAGTCCTGAGTTCGAATCCCTGAAAGGGCAGATATTTGTGTAATGAATACGAGAATTTGTACCGGAGTCAAATTTAAATATATTTCTTTAAATAATTACATATTTATGTATCATATACGTATGTCTATCCGTTAGCCTAGTATCTATAACACAAGCCTTATCGTGCTTATTTTGGGCTAGGCTAATTAATGTGAACGTAAGAAATATTATATTATTCGATTTTTTCTAGGTTGATACATTATTGCTTATCATCGTTCATATATAGGTAGACTCATTACAAAGAATTTATATATTAATTCGCAATTTAATTTATTTACCAAGCAGTTATTAATAAAAAAAAGGGAGGTAACAATCATTTAAAACATGGTTCTTTTAGTACATATACGCTAGGGCGACAA
The DNA here is from genome assembly GCA_927399485.1 of Calamotropha paludella. Taxonomy (NCBI): domain Eukaryota; kingdom Metazoa; phylum Arthropoda; class Insecta; order Lepidoptera; family Crambidae; genus Calamotropha; species Calamotropha paludella. Next base: position 5,438,789 of record OV656830.1, on the reverse strand, counting down.
TATTCACCTGTTGTAGGAATACTGGTCCTCTTGTAATGTCGTAAAATAGATGTTGCTTGAAGCAATTCAAGCCTCTTTCACTTTAGTCTTCTACTGTATATAGATTATTTTGTTTTCATTATTATTTAAGAAAATTATCAATCATCTCAATTCGCAAAATTAATTCAAAAATTAAGTTACTAAATTATTTAGTTTGTCAAAGATGGCGAATTCTCTAATAGAAAAAAAAACATTATTAACTACAACTTGTCCGTTTAATACAGATATTCGCATTTTATGTCATAAATTATTTTAATAATTACTTTGTGTGTTAATTACTTGTCGGTTCTAGGACGAATTTGGACGGTATCCTTTGCCATACTTTAAAAATATTTTTTTTTTCTCGTTTGCCTTCGTGGTAAGCTATATACTTGTATTACAAGTGGATCCACGTCCGTAGTACATCGAAGATCGAAATCGATCCGCTTGGGTTTCAACTGACATCTCAACAGGCCGCCTAGCTTACCTTCGATGCTAGCGGCACTCCCATCGTATCAGATTAATTTGCAACGCCCTACTTAACTAAGCTCCCTTCTTATGTCTAAACTATCTCAAATAGTTTATAGTCGTGATAGTAGTTCATATACGTCCTTTTCGGAACAGACGAAGGTCTAAGCCGTACTGCCAGATCTTGAGTAATTTCTTTTTTTAATCAGATGATAAATATTTTTTTTTTCTCCACGAAAATACATGCATTATAACAATTTTTGGACTCACATACTATAATACAACTTAAACATATATAAACTAACGCTAGATATCACAAAATTAGGACTGAATACGCTTGGTATTTGGGAGGAAATGAATGATGATTAGAGCCGATCCTCGAATGATAGACGATCAAGGAATGATGAATGAACAGTAAAATATTTCTTTCCCAAAGTTTGAAAAGTGTAGGGTTTTACTGAAACTTCCCCGTGAGCTTTTTAGAGTAGAAAAAGACAATTTGCTCTGCTTTGTTTCATTTGCAAACACTCTTGCATGTTTACAAACACATGGTGGTAAATAATCCACTATTATTACGCACTAATATCTACCACAACACATTTTGACGTGATGACGTCTTATAAATCGATGAACGCCAGCTGCACGCACGAAAAAATGTAACGTTCCGCCTGAGCCGAGCGTGCAAGCGAGAACGCGGAACAAGCGATAGAAAGGCACGAAGAGGCACTTCTTCCACTTGATGTAGAGAAAAGTTATTGTGGTTTCCATTGTTTATTACAGCAACTAAATGTTAATTTATCGAAAAAAAAAATAATTTTCAATTTACTCCTTCTTTGTATCATAAAAAAATAATAATTCAGTGTTCATTATTCAGTTGAATTCATAAAAGTATGCAATTTTTCATCAATGTTTTCTTATGACGCTTAATTATAGTCTGTAAACTGACTTTACAGATAACCAAATTTTTTTCCAAGAATAACAGAAACAGTTGTTTTTTTTATTAAATTTTTACAGTTAATTATAAGGGCGCAAAGCTGATACATCTTAGTTTTCAATTATTTCTTTTCTTAACTAGATGAAGTAAAATAATAGAGATAGCTGATTTATGAATGGTGATTTATGAAAACCTCCATGGACTCAAACACATAATAATCCGTCATTATTATGCACTTATTTTCACTATAATATAAACTTTAAAAAGAAAATAAAAACTACTAAGGAGTTGTTTCACGCTCCCGCCGAAAAATAAATTTTTAGTAAGTTTTTTTTTTAAATAGAAAGACAAAAGTTACAAAGCCTATACAGCCTCGTATATAGTTATTTCTTTGCATAATTTGATGATGTGAGATTTCTTCTAATCATTGAGTGATAAACCAATGAATAACAAATTAGTAAATAAATAACCGCTTTCTATAAATAAAGGTGTGGAGATTTCCTTAATCTTTACGGACTTCTGAAGAGGGCGTTAAAATATTATTATTTCAATATAGTAGCCTCAAAACAAAAATAAAAATGGTTTAACCCCCGTTTTTAATTATGCTAATAGAATAAGAAAAGACGCGTTGTCGACATGTGCATATATGAATATGCACACAAACACCACCAAGACACAAATTTTAATTACCTACAATCCAAACTACGAAAGTGACATTTGACGCTCCCGCCAAAAAATCTCATGACATTTTCTTTTTTTTCAATTATTGGAAAACAAAATATCTACGTGCGTGAAAATAAAGCCGTGATGTTCCTCACTGCGGCAATTGGACAGTGACAATTAAAGCGGGCGAAAGCATCTCACGCGCGGTCGACGTTCTAGGTCACGACTCGACCTAGCCAAACACACCTGTTACTAGATTTTTTTGCAATACTAAAAGGGCATTGGGTTTAATAGTATGGGAGATTAGTAACTTTTTTAACATATGTATATTTATCAGTGAAAATATATAATTATATAATTTTATAAATTCCTTGTCACTGTGTTTGACCGCGATGAACTCTTAAACCATTCAATCGATTTTGATTATTTTATTTTGACGTGATAACGTCTTATGAACGCCAGCTGCACGCACGAAAAAGTGTTACGTTCCGCCTGAGCTGAGCGTGCAAGTGAGAGCGTGGAATAAGCGATAGAGAGGCACGATAGACCTAAGTGTTCGGCTTGTGACGCATCTATCTCTCTTCCACTTCATGAAGTGAAAAGTTAATATGGTTTCCATTGTTTATTGCAACACTTAACTTTACTTAATGATAATTTATCGAAAAAAAAAATTAACTCCTCCTTTGTATTATACAAAATAATGATAATTCAGTGATAATAATTCAATTCAATCCATGAAAGTATGTAAAGTGTTCTAATGACGCTATCACGTAAAATTATCGTCCGTAAACTGACTTTACAGACAGCCAATTTTTTATTTCACTGAATTTGTTTCAACTTAAGACAGGATAGATTTCATTTTAATTTATAATAAAAAAATATTGCAAATTATAATAACTGGGTCACAACAACACGTGGCCGGGTCAACTAGTCTGAATACATAAAACAAACTACTTTATTTTCTTCACCAATTATTTTATCCTAAACTAAGCAGATCTAGACTAATTTTCAAAGTGATACTAAACATTGGATAGAATATATATTAATATGACCACAATTGCTTATGTTTGTTATACAAACAAAATGTTTGCTCTATTCAATTCGCGCTTTACCAGGTACAGGCACGTACCCGGGCGCTTCTCTCCCCACGACACGGCGTACCATAGCCGAGGTCTGAGCCTTTAAAGGCGCCTCTTTGACACCCTGTGCTCCCTTGAGCGCCTTGAGCGCCTTAGTGACTCTATGCTGGTTCGCAAACTCCCTCATGGGAGATGCCGTCCAGCTAGAAAACCACTATGGTGGCTCGCTACTCTCGGCTTGAGGTCCATTTAAGGATTTCGCCGTCCCAAAACCCGGTATCGTTGTTAAGGTCATCTGCGACCAACATCAATTACACATAAAAAATATATGTTTGCCATAATGTCCAGACTTGTAGCAGGCGAGTTGGAGATAGCACTAAAAGACCATGTTTCGAAAAACGCTGCTCCCTGTTTTGTAATCCACACAAGGTGGTACAACCTTAAATGTGAAGGATTGGAGCTATTTTACTGTATTAGACACCGCACGGCAAATTTCAAAACAACCGTTTCACTAGAGATTTACACGTCTTTGGGTTATTTGCTCTCGGAAATAAAGACGAAGGCAAGAGTTTCTTCCTCATTTGAGGATTCTGGATCACAAGAACGAAAAAGCTTAAAAAACAACCTTTCTAAACGCATACTTTTGATTGATTTAAAATCACTGGACATTACTCGAATATCATATAATCATTTAGCATTAGTTGATTACTTGGCGCAAATATAAAATTACTGTCATTTGTTTTACACCACACCAATGCACATACAACAGCGTCTTTTTCTTCCACTTTCACGATCCCGACAAACGTCTCTCGCTTCTTCAACTTGTTCAAGGGTACTTTTGATGTGGTCTTTTTTCAGTAAATCTTCTATTCCTTTAAAGTTCTTCTTCTTCTTCTTCTTTATTTAAATGGCGCTGTCCTTATGGATTCCGCCAATATCGAGTTTTCTGCTAAGACAATTGCCTTTAAAGTTCCCCCTGATCTGCCTTAACTGATATAGTGGCATGTCATTTTTAAATTGAAATAAATCTATTGACAATTAAAAAAGGTATGACGATAAGTGTTAGGTTTATTTAAAACTACTGGCCCGTCCCGGCTTCGCACGGGTGGACAAAATTCTTTAAATTTTTTCTATTACCTATATCTAATAATTAAATATTTTTCTGTTAGCGCCATCTAGCGTCCGGTAGACGAACTACTTGCGGTTAACGCGTTGATATGGTAACGTTATTGATACAATAGAAAAAGAGCGGACAAACAAACACACAAACAACTGTGATCTTAGATTATAGATTTGTGCATAATAAAATTCAATGTGATATTACGCAATATAAAATTATATATCAGTCTTCTTATTTCTATCTTTGTATTAATATCGCTTTAGGGTCGTACTCTAGAACAGGCATACTTTAAATTTTAATTAGTGAATTCACAAATAGTTCAATCAATTTCAATTTTATTTCAGAAAGCTATTATAGTCCCACAAGCGAATTTCAAACACGCGCTATGTCAGAACAATACCTCGCATCCCTAGTACCATGTCATCGGTGAAAGATGGAACTACAAAAACAAAATGGACGACAAGATACCATAGAGAAAGCAATGATCACAAGAACACAGATAAAGTATTGAAGAAACTCAAGAACTGCGCATATGAAGCGGTTAAGAAAAAATGGCGGGAGACAACGAAATGGCGAGAAAGGACAAGATGGCGGATTTCAAAAGTGCTTATTCCATTAATGATTTTGAATGTTACGAGGCAAGCAGATGCTGCAGAATGTAAGTTTTTTAAGTAATCTCTTAATCTACATCTTCACTTCACTACATAGTATAAAACAAAGTCGCTTTCTCTGTCCCTATATCCCTATGTATGCTTAAATCTTTAAAACTCGCAACGGTTTTTGATGCGGTTTTTAATAGATAGAGTAATTCAAGAGGAAGGTTTATATGTATAATACATCCATAATATAGTAGAGGATTGCATCCGTGCGAAGCCGGGGCGGGTCGCTAGTATATTATAAAGAGGTAAAGTTTGTAAGTTTGTTTGTACGTAGTAATCTCTGAAACTACTAAACCGATTTTGAAAATTCTTTCACCAAATTAAAGATATAATTTTTTTAACTGTGACCAAAAATGTTTGACGCTCAGCTAAAAAGGGACTGTTCAGCTAATATCTTATAAATGGATACTTACAGCTTACGTATAAAATATTAGGGAGCCATTCGCAATGCATAATTTCAATTGACCTAAATCACTTGGCATACTAATCAAAAGGCATAAATTTTCATACATTATCAGCCAGCAAGCTATTTCAAATTATGCCAAATTTTTTGTATGCATTCTAAAATTATGCTTTTTAAGTTTATGCAACCCTATATGGCCCCAAAGTATTGCTATTCAACGAGAAAACACTGCCAGACTTTGGATACTTTTGTCAAGAGCAGTTGTATGACTGGTTTTCATCATTTTAAAGGATTTTTTCCGAACTTTTTTCTTATATTTAACTTGAAGTTCTAATTTTTTTGTTGTTATAACCAATATCAGTGTCCTTTTTAAATTAATTCAACTCATCACCTACATATTTCATATTATTTAATTTTCCTCTTTACAGCATTCACCAGCAGAGTTCTAGCCAATATCTTCGGGTATCCGTCAACCTGTACCTTTAGCGGTGATGTCAGACCTTGTACGCTGACCTTGGAGTGTTGGTTAAAGGGAGGGACCAGCGTCAGAGGGTGTGGAGGATGGCTGTTCTCATGCTGCATCCCTAAGGAACCGGAGAGGGCTGACAGTTTCGAGAATAGGTGAGTTATGTCGCTTATTATTTCCCACTGCTGGGACTCTTTTTATTATGGTTATTTTATTTTGTTTATTTATAAAACCACGGTCCTTAAAACTAAAAGATATAACATTTAGTGACACATACATTCACATCTTCTTCCCACAAGATTAGGCAGAGATCACAGATATCCATATTCTACGATCCTGAAATTCATATCTATACTTTGTCCAATGTAGGATGATACTTTTGACAGGTGTCACTTCCTTATTGCTACGTACTAAGGTTGCGTTTGTTTCCTAATGTTTGGCTTGACATTGCAATAGCAACTTTATACCCTCTATATAGGTGTCAACTGTCAAAAGTATCATCCTACATTGGACAAAGCATAGTTTCTTTAACTCTGATACCATACAAACTCGTTGGTTAAGGGTTCTTTAAAACTGACCTTTTTTAATTTATTTACACTAAAAAGAAAACTAAAAATAAAAACACGGAGCGCAATGTGATATGTAAATACATCTCTATTATGACTATTAGTATTATTAAAAGTATCATTTATTTATTGTCATAATATGTGAATTTCTTTTACATAAATACACACGCACACGTACACTCTCACATACACAAATACAAGCATAAATTTAATCATACACACACCCAACATTATAATAGTTTAGTCTTTATTTCTTTTTATTATATTGTATTCTCTTTATTATTTTTATAATAATATATATGTTACGGTAAATGTGATTAATTGATTTTTTTAATAATTACCAACAATTATTAATAATAAAACTTCAATAACCTAACCAAATCATGAGTATTAATAATGACTGGTTATTTTTAATAATAAACATATTAATCACATTTACTGTAACATATATATATAACAATATTAGGCTTTTACCTAGCACAGGCATCGGTCTAACCTTAACCTATCCTTCGTCCCAAGTCGAAACAAATCCAGCAAAAGAAAAAATAATGAAATTTGGTTAAGTAGTTTCGGAGTTCATCACTGTCAAACACTGTGAAAGGTATTTTATATATAAAGATATATAGAAAACAATATTAAACGTGCCATTAATCTAGACTAGAGATGACTCATGTCAAAGTCTCATTATTTTTAACATAAAACCTATTTTGCTCATCAGTATTCCGTCATCAGAATGGAAGTATTCCAAGGTGGTGCCTCCGAAGTTGCGACAGATACCACAACGCAGTGTTGTCCCAACCAATATGTTCCGGAGGCGAGTGGACGATGATACGACACAGGTTAGAATTACCTTAATTTTCTTTATTACAGTCGGTTGTTACAGTAGCGGCATTAGGGTAGGGCGCGGTGGGGCGATCGCCCAGGGCGGACATGAAGGAGCGCTGGACATGAAGGGGCGCTATACAGCTGCAATCTTTTAACTGTTCGGCTAGAGTAGTAGGCTCATGAGAAACTTAAACGTCAGTTTTCTGTGTTTCATAAGCCAAAGGAATTAAAGCGCCATGGATGGCACTAATTTGACAACGGACTGTTTTCACGCTGCTTATTCTTGCTTCCCAACATGTATCACTGAGCTTTTTTATAATGATTTTTTTTATAATCCCAAGTGGTCGGTTAAAATGTCTTAACAAATGGTTATTTATTTTAATAAATGGGCATTAAATCATATTCTTTGCTTTTTTTGCATAGTATAGGTTTGAATTGCAGTTAGGGGCTTCCGTTGCAATCTCGCCCGGGGCGTTGGTAGTGCTAAAACCGGTTCTGGGTTGGCACAACAGTATGGAACTTACCTATACGCCAAGGGTTGTTTTGAAAGGGCTGATTTCACCATAGAAAATAATCAAGATCTAGCTAAACTCTCCTCAGAGCATGTTTTTGGTTTCCACCGATATATTTTAAACGTATTTTTTTAGGTCAACCGCTTATATGACTCTTCGCCAGCGCGGTACAGGGTTGAATATACCTTGAAGTAGTTGACACGATTCAGCGCAGAGCTGAGAGGCTCATTAGTGACAGCAAATTGGTGAAGAGCAAGCTTCACACCTTAGCTCATCGCCGCAAAGTTGCCTGTCTGTCGGTCTCCAAGGTACAGACTGTACCTTGGAGAGTGTGCTCAGAAGCTGCATTTGCTCATACCGCCATCTCCTTTCTTCCATCGGACATCCAGACGCATGCTGGCTGCCACCCTTTCTTGGTCGCTATTCCTACCTGTAGTACCAAGCGCTTCGCCGTCCATTTTCAAAGCCAGGGTGAATAGGCACCTTCTGGGTTAGCTCGTTCCATCGTGGATATTGTCTTGGCCCCTGGGCTTAATTGGGATCAAGAATGAACACATTCTGGATTAAAAAAAGTTGAGTCGGTAGTTGAACCTCCTTCAAATTCTGAACGGACGATTTTTCACGTTTAACGTTAAACGGGTTCAAGAGCTGTCACTGTCATTACAACTGTTTACTAGCATGGAATGAAATGATTTCGATATTTCATTTGAAGATAATAAATGATTGAAGAGTAATAGTAGCAAGTTATGAAAAAGACTCATCCTCAAAGTAAGGACGAAAGAACTGTAGTACTTTACACCATTAACAATCGACTTAGATTTAAACCTAGTTGTGGATATGCTTGTGTGATGAACATAACTCTTTTGTTCACGAGTTATAGTTGTAAATGTTATTGATATATTAAATCCGATATTAAATGCCTATAGTAGGTACAACCTTTTTCGTTTGAAACCAAATTATGGGTGTGAATTATCCGAGATTTATTTATTAACAGCCATCCTCAAAAAACTATACCCAATAAAAAAAATTGTTTCCTTAAATTTGTTTTTTAGGTTTCGAACTTTGGTTCAGTTGTTAGACAACTGAACCAAAGTACGCAGTAAGTGATAAGCGATCTCAAATAGCTGTAAGTTATTTCACAATAGCAAAAGTTCAATAATATAAATCAAGAAGATATTTCAAACTAATCAATCAGTAATCAATGTAAAATAAAAACAAAATTAACAAAGAAAAAAATATGCACTCTGGCACCGATAAGGTTCAAATTTCTCTGTCATACTTGGAATGTTAAATTAAATCAGGATAATCTAACAACCCTTTTTAATGAAACAAGAGGAAACTCTTTTGTTAAGCTTTTAATGTCTTTCACTAATTAAATTACGAATTAGTATTGCTGATAGCATTTGGTATCCGACAGAGAAGAATTTATACTTATCACTTAAGAATAGCTTAAACGACTAATGTACTAATGTAATGTAACCATTCACCTACCGTAGATCATTAAAATGGGCAGCAGCGCTTTCGAAATTATGGTTTGTCCCTGCGATCTTCTAAACCCTGTACTTTTGAGGAAAGTTTTCCTCATTTCAGTGCACGTATTTCGTTTAAGTTATGATGTTAATAAACTTTTTAGATAGTAATGAACCATGGACTTCTTCTTCCAGGCGGATTGCGGTCTTCCATCCACCAGGATATTGCAGAAAAGAATAATCGGCGGGCGTGAAGCCAGGTTCGCGGAGTTTCCTTGGCAAGCACATGTGAGGATCTCCGAGTTTCAATGCGGTGGAGTACTAGGTTAGTTGAGTATATTTTTTTAATCTCAGAAAGATTTATTGTCACAGTAAATTAGTTGATTTCACATCCATTAGAGTATAAATAAACCCATACGGAATACCACAAGGTGATAAATTAGGGCCAATTCCATTTATTTTATATATCAAATCAACGACATAAATCAAATAAAAATTCATATTTTTATATAAATTGCGAATGATACATCAATAGTTATGACATCTTATAAAAAATATTCAAAACGTAATCATGATATTGACGTTAATAACAATATTGACAAAATTGTAAAATCGCTTAAATCTTATAATTTGAAAGTTAATATCGACAAATATAATAGAATTCAATTTAATGAAACTAAGCCAAACGATTATAGTGTTGAAGTCTAATTAAATAGAATAAATAGAATTAGACCCAAAGAAAATTGAAAATTACCCAGAAGCAACAAGTAATTACTATAAGTTATATTATTATATTAGTTGCAAATGTCTATTTGAAACGGATGCTACGTGTCCAATAATAAACTTTTATGGAAACAATTTTTTAATGGCAACGTCTCTACGTCGCCATTTTTGACAAACTAATACTAAAGCTAATTACTTTTATTCCTGATCATAAATTCGTAAGACGGAGGGAGAGTAGACCGCCGGCGCGGTGCAGGAGAAGAAGTAATGTCACCCTCTCTTTCTACCGCGCGGCGAAAATGTATGCCTGCTCCTGCTGTTTCGCTTAAGCGGCGCAGGGCGCTTGCGCGAGTGTGTGTATGTTCTTTTTTAATTTGTTCATATTTAATCCTTTCGACTCCTTCACAGGAACCGTGATAATAAATTATGTATTAAAGTAGTTCAACATATTAATTTGTTTCAGTGTCCCGTTGGTACGTTGCTACAGCAGCTCACTGTGTATCACGCGCTCGACCTCGCGACATTTCTGTGTGGTTAGGAGCCTTAGACACGACCGCTGCATTAGACACGGCAAGGAAACTAGGGTAAGTTGGAAACAAATGAATATCAATTTCACAATCTATCTCCTGTTTTTTTTATGAGCAGAGGGCCTACTATGATAACTTCAAATCAAATCAAATCAAATCAAATATATTTATTTCATCAACTTAGGTTTAAATTTACAGTAAATTGTGGCCGGAGTTTCCTTTTAAGCAAGAGATTTGCTTGTGTTAGGAAGCTCCGCTCTTCCTTAACAATGCGTAAATACTACTATTATACACTTTGTAGTTTTGAGGAACATAATGTTATATTATTACTACAAATGTTCGTGTGTATGTGTGTTTGGTGTGTGCGTGTGTGTGTGTTTGGTGTGTGCGTGTGTGTGTGTTTGGTGTGTGCGTGTGTGTGTGTTTGGCGTGCGTATGTGTGTGCGTGCGCGTTGTATGTATGAGTTTGTGTTTGTTTAAGTTTTGGTTTTGTTTTATTTTTTGAATTTCTTTAGTTGGTACTAATAATGCGTTCGACTTCCTCATAATTTATTGTTTTTAGCCATTCTGTCACTGCTAATTTAGTTTTGTAGTATGTAAGAGGATAGATATTTAAAATTTTATTAATGTTGTTATATAACAAGGATGACTGGTAGTTGAATTGTCGTTTAGCGAATACTGATTTTATTTGGGGTTGTGGTGCAACATTGTGTTTTCTCCTTCTGCATAGTATATTTGGGTCGTATGAAAGGGATTTATGCTTCCTCAGTATAGCGTTCAGCAAATAAAGCTTTCTTACAGATAGGATGCCACTCATCTTGTATAGAATTTCAGTACGAAATCTATAGGGTTTGAAAAACATTACCTTAAGTAGTGCTCTGTGTGCGATTTCTATATCTAAAAATCTCGTTTTATTGGCACCACCCCACACTGTCACACAGTATGTTATTACTGGTTGGGCTAATGAACTGTAAATTTGGTGCAAAAGGCTTTTAGTAGCCACATGGCGCAGTGTTTTAAATGTCCACATTAGTTTCCTAACTCTGCCGATAAGTATGTCAATATGGTTATGCCAGGATAAACGTTGGTCAATTGTAACGCCTAGATATTTAGTGTGTGTTAATTTTTTAAGTTCCTCACATGCACAGGTAGTGTTAGAAGATTGTCCACAGTTGTGTAGCACTATTTTATAGTTTTCTGAAGGCTGTGTATTGTTATATTTAGTGAAACAGATAAAGTTACTTTTTATTACATTTAAAGTTAATTGGTTTCGGTTCAGCCAGGCTGCTATCTTTATAAGTCCTGCTTCGCTGTAATTCTTCAACTCTTCCCAATTATTAGCCGAAAAGACGATCGCAGTATCATCTGCATACGAAAAAATTTCTCCCCCACCATCAAGTTTCATATCACAAAGGTCATTGATATATGTGAGAAAAAGCGTTGGTCCCAGCACACTGCCTTGAGGGACTCCATAAGTAATAGTAGATTCTGAACTGACATATGAGTCTATTTTAACACGGTTTCTGCGGTTGCTAAGATAATCTTTGAATAGTTGCAGTGGAGTACCTCTGATGCCCATATTCTGAAGGTTACTCAAAAGAATTGAGACAGACACCGTGTCAAAGGCTTTTTTAAGGTCTAAAAAGACTGCTAGACATTTTTTGCCCGAGTCAACACTTTTTACTATTTTCGAAGTCAGTGCTATAACTGCATCTTCCGTGGAAAGGTTCTGCCGAAAACCGAATTGCGAGGTTGAAAGTAAGTTAAAAGTTGATAGGTATCCTATTAATCTTATGTTTATAAGTTTTTCTAAAATTTTAGCTATAACAGATAACTTAGCGCGATGCAAGTTCGATTGTCAAGGTGAAACACCACTATACGCGGTCTATAGTGGCGTCTCTCTTCAACAGCTGAATTTGATGATAGAGCCTCAGGATTCTTGTGAGTATCTTGTAGCTACTTCTCTGTACAAGATGTCCTAAAATGCTATCTGTTAGCTAAGAAGTCTTTTCGAGACTCAGACTCATTTAGAGTTTTAAATGCCTGCCATATATAAAAAATAGAAAAAAATCAATCTGTCTAAAAATATTTGAGGGTTATAACCCTAATTTATGGTGAACCAAATAATAGATAATTGTATACTGTGTTTATTATAAGTACACAAGAAATTACAGTGGGGAAATCTAAACAGTTTTTGGACTAAAATATATGACCTAGCGAGGCGGGGTTCCGTAGACGACTGGCGAGCCGATCCACTATTACGGACGTCTTGGAATTTGCTGAATTGACAATTCGCCACAAATATTTTAGCCAAAACATCAATTTTAAATATTTCGCTCATATCTCGAAAAATGATTTTATGGCTATAGTGGTTAATGGCTACCGGACGGCAGCGATGTCGAACGATGAGTTACAAAGCCATGGTTTAACTATTAACGTTTTGATGAGCATTTCTTCTTTTATAATTACAATAAAGTATTATGTTTGGGTTTCTCAGAATATCTATAAAGGTGTGTTCTATAAAGGTATTGTTAAAAACATAATTATAGCTGGTTCCATCTTAATTGATTGTTTAATATTTGTAAAAATATTACTTTCAATGTTGAAGGTAGTTAGCGTTCAACATTGGTGGAACGATACTAGCTCATAGTAGAAGTTGGAATACGTTTGTAAAATTCGACACGTTTGCCAGCGTCTCGGTAGCTCAGCGGTCAGAGCAGTCGCCCGGATTGCGAAAGGTCGTGGGTTCGAATCCCATCTGAGGGCTCGGAGGCGTGGTTGTTTTTTACACACGTATTTTATATCTTATCTATAAAGGTGTTCAAATCGACTGCTATGTAATTAAACTACAATACTATGGCAACAAAGCAAAAAGATAATGTTGACGAAACTCGTTAATTAGAAAGACTTGAGTTTGAAGAGAAAAGAGAGAAAAGTTTTTTTTAATATAGGTTGACTGTATTTTGTGACTTACTTCAATCTAAAAAATATAAACCATGTTTTTATTAGAGAATAGATAGTATAACTATAATTTGACAGTGAAAGCTTGATTTCCAGTTGATCGTATGACATTTAATTTTTTTTAAAAAGGTCGCATGCTTGACCCTCGATTTAAGTAGTAGAGACTTTTATTGCGCGCCATGCTTGAAATATTTGGTTTCGATGAGTTTTCAAAAGCCGTAGAAACGAGGTCGCAATAAATCCCCACTTACCTCAAAACTTATTTTGAATATTATTTTGATCCAACTATCGCAAGTAATTCCATCTTTTCACACTTTTACAGAAATTAATTTTTAAAATAAAAAAAAGTTGTGAAGTGTCGTGGGACACCGGATAGGAACAAAGTTCCTTATTATAAAAATATTAATTTTGAGTTCTATTGGAGGTATAAAGAAAATAATTATCCGGGCATACTTTATTTAGTATGATTTTTTTATAGATAAAATGCAAAAAACTACTTTACAAAATTATCTTAACACCTTTATTTTTTTTACAATGATTTATAAAAATATATAATAACAGTCATCGCGTAGACTATACATTAGACACTGTATAGCCATCCCACATAGACTATACGTAAAAAATATTTTAAAGGATAAGGATCTTCGTTCCAAAAAAAATCGGTATTATTAAAGACCTAATAATTTGAACTATATTTGTGGTTTAGGTAGATACTGCAGAGGTAGTACCCAAAGATATTACAATAGAAATTAGTATAAAAAAGGGGCACGGTAGCTCCAAGGCGTGACTGGAGTTTGCTCCTTAAAAACGATTATCTTAAAATATATATATAATAGGAAAAGGAAGAAAATGAATTCATATATTTATTCATATTCAAATGATAAAATATATTACTTAAATTATGATATCATTAATTTATATTCATTTTTTATTATTTATGATATTTTACATGTATACTGAATGCTATAGTGAGAAAGAAAGAGGGAGAGTAAATGTGTACTGGGGATTGAGGAGCGGGGAGTATATTACGCAGAGGAAATGTGAACCTTCACTTTTTCTTAATGTTTAATTTTACTATCCATCTATTTTTCATACCGTGCGCTATATATGAAACGATTCTTAAGGAGACTTCAAATAAAATTGAAACCTTTTTCGTCATTCCTGATTCAAAATTTTGTATTTCCAGGGTCGTTAAAAAAGTTCTTCATCCTCTTTTCCAATTCCGTATGACTCAACCAGATCGCTATGACATAGCATTGCTCAAACTCTCCCGACCAATCACTTACATGAGCCACATTCTACCGATATGTTTGCCGGACTTCGACATGGAGCTAAGAGGAAGGTCTGGTGTGATAGCTGGATGGGGCAAGACTGATACTAGCAACGGTCACACTGGGACCAATTTGCTCAGATCTGCTACTGTGCCTATACTAAGTGAGTATTGGTATTTATATCTACTGAATAATCTTGGACGGTTCGGATGGAGGTGAGGGGCTATTTTAAAAACTCTTTATTCATGCTGAATATATATTACCACACTGCACAATTACTCTTTTACAATATTTATGTCTATAATACTGTATAAGCCATAATATATAATATTTATTATAAATGAAATGAATAAAATAAATTTAATTTGTATTGCTAAATGTATTGAAATATGTCTCTAAATTGTATTAAGAGATGGCGGTGTACTCCGCTGAATCGCGGTGGCTAAAATTGTATTTTTATATATATATAACCAAAAATGTTTATAAAAAAAGAGAATTTATTAAAAGATATTGGTTCCATATTTAAAACTACTTGGCAGTTTCTTTTAGCACATATTACCTCACCCAAAAAAGTATTTATTCAAGCTTTAAGTTTGTACAAATACTTTATGATGTTTAACTGTCCGTGTCTAGAAGAGAAGTCAGACATCATAGCAGAAGACAATCATCTTTTTAAATAATTATTCTGATATTTGAAGAACTGTCACTTTACATGTGACAAGCGTTGCCTACCAGTATTTACATATTCAAACTCCAACAAATAAACTGTTATTCACACTTGTATTCATTTTCAATAACCTATTCTTAGTTACAGATAGGTTTTCTATAAGATTTAAAATACGCCTAAAACAAACAGCTATATCTCCAAGCCTTCCGGTAGGAGATTGAAGTCTCGGAGATATTGTTGTTTGTTTTGTTTTAAATCAGGAAAAAATGGCATTGTGAATGCAAGAAATAAAATAAATACATGAAATTTTCTATAGTTTTGATGCTTTCATATTTCAGCAAAATTAGAGGAAATAACAAGGATTGCCATAAGCAACTAAACCAAAGTAGGCCTACCTCTTTCTGTGGATAGGTTATTGAGAAAGGTCGTAAGGGTATTGGCGGAATGAGCGACTTATATGCTATAACGAATTATTATACAACTATTTTTATACATTTTATTAGTTATACATATTTTACTAAATTAACTGAAAGTAATATTGCTATAAAATAAATCGTAATAAAACAACAATTTGAAAATCAAAATTAATTCATTCTATTTATTAAATTTCATAATATTAATGTAGCTAATAAGTAGGATTTTAGTAAAATTTATCTTCAAAAAAAATCTGTGATTCTATAATAATATTTATTAACTAATAAGCTGTTGAATTGTTCTTCGAAAATTTTTGGTATTTTTAAAAATTTTATTAACATTGAATGGGAAGCAGATGCGTACATTATCCTTGAAAAGTATTTGGTTTTCCTATGGTATTATCAACAAAACGACCTAAAGACCTCCACTTGAAACTAAAGTCAACGCCGACAAAGACAAAGAAAATGGGCAATATACTACTAGCGCCAGGCATTTTCTATAAAAATGATTAGAGTTCTTATTTCAAACTCGGTAGACTCTCTTAGATCTGGGAGTTCTCATGTATCAAATCTTGTGATATGATAAGCGAGCTCTTATAAAAAAAGACCCAAGTTACAACAGTAACTGAAACACTTATAAATTGTATCTTATTTTAATGATTTGTTCACAGGTAAAGAACAATGCATCAAATGGCATCAAAGCAAGCAGATTTCTGTGGAGATACATTCTGAAATGATATGCGCTGGACATTCGGATGGACATCAAGATGCTTGCTTAGGTATAATTTTATTTCTTCTAAAAAGCAAAAACATAATTATAACATACATCATAAGTCAGTTTTATTCTAACAATATTCATATAGGCAATATATATTAAATGTTTTCTTCCATTATCATAATTAGTAGTACTAGCGGCACGTCACGGCTTCGCACGGGTGGATTAAATTCTTTAATATTTTTCTATTATTAAATATTTTTCCGTTAGCGCCATCTAGCGTCCGGTAGACGAATTACTTGCGGTTAACGCGTTGCTATGGTAATGTTATTGATACAATGGAAAAAGAGCGGGAAAAAGAGCGGACAGACAAACACACAAACAACTGTGTTCTTAGATTTTTAATGTACCCACCTATTTAGTTCTTACACTTCCGCGCACATTACACATTTGAATAAAACACTTTTTTACGAATTAGTGATCCTGTGATCACGGCTCCTCTAAAGAAGTCGATCACAGGATTAAATATCAAATAAATTATGCGCAAAATCCATAAAAAAGTATTTTATTCACTATTACTCACCTATTACCTAACAATACATCAAAATTGTATGCGATGTGTGATAGAGTAGATTAGTAACAACTCCTCACAGTTGAAGGTATCGTAACAGGCAACTAATTATACTGAAGCTAATGGACGCAAAATGGACTGTAGGGTTTACCGAATTAATGTCTTTTACTACAAAGTCAGTTAGTCAAGCGTGAAGATTAGTTTTTACTGTAAATAGGTAAGCCCTTAACCGCTATCTCGCCTGATGGTACGCGATGATGCGATCTAGGATGTGACGCGCTTGCCTAGAAAGTGCCGATTCATTCGTGACTTGAAGACCTCTTAATTGTAAATTCTAGGAAACACAGAATTAGGGAAGGTATTTTAAATTAAATCTTCGGATTTTTGGCCTCTTGGAGATGGCCACTGTCCAGCAGTCGATGTCTTTTAACTGTGTCTTTAACAACGACTGGATATCAAACGCTTATACTCATCACACAAGCCAGTAGCCTTACTCATAAAACCAACCCTCCAGCGAACGTGAATTCCTGATGTATCGCACTCTTAAGTTTAACTAATTAGCAATACTATTACAGACTCATACTGCGTGGTTATTTATTATTATTTAAAAACAAACAAAACCCACATTTATGGCTAAACAGCTCCAGTAGACCTGTAGGCACTGTGACCTGGAAGATCTATTGAGACTCATCTTCAAGTAAGAGTAGTTGTTTTTAATTTTTGAATGGGTTGGCTCTTGATCCCAATCAAGCCCGGATCATGACGGGATACAAGATGGAGCTAGCTAACCCAGAAGGTGCCTATTCACCCTAGCTCTGACGACGGACGGGTTATAAGTACTCGGAAATACAAAATATAGAATTTTCATAGCTTTGAGAGATCTCAGTTCCTCTGGACTGGTAATATGTATTCCAGATTATCACTGCGTTTGTGCATTAGCGATCCACAATCACATAAGAGATGTTTGGGTATTTTTTTTCTCATGTTTACAGTATTCATAAACATCAGTGTCACTCAACTTCTTGTGAAATTGATGTCTGCTTTACTTGCAGCGTCCAGTTAAGATTTTAGCAATCCACTAGTGTTCGCTCCGTTAAACTGTATGAAAAAAGAAAACGAATATCCTGAGAGCATATCATCTGCCTTGTGTCGTCTATATCTTTTTCTGTCGCAGCCCATCATTGGATATATTTAATCACATTTTGAACCCTCGGAAAAAAATTACGTGTCATGCTTTAGCAGTAGTTATACTAATTTATGAAATATAAAAACCTGTTTAGGACGTATTTGTGTCAATTTATACCATAAACACACAAAGACTTGTCATTTGTTTGTTATCATGGATTTTACTTCTCCTTGAGCTAATTTGAAAGCGTGCCGTCCCAAACGGAAGGGTGTAAACGTAGGGGTGACCGTATGCGCCTAGAAATTTAGGATTCAATAAGTGGCTGCAAAATGTGACTTTAAAAATCGAAAAGGCATAATTTTTACAAATTTTATTATTAGTTCATCTGCTTCATATTTACTTTTCATAAGTCTGTAAGTGACCCTGTACATTTCCTGCTTTTCTTTTTTTGTACATCGTCTTTCTTTATCTTTGCGTTTCGTTTCTTCCCAGGTGATTCAGGAGGTCCGCTCATAGTCTTAGACAACGGGAGGTACTACTTGATCGGCATCACCTCCGCTGGCTTCGGCTGCGGCGTCGATCACCAACCAGGCATATACCACAACGTGCAAGTCTCCGCAGCTTGGATCAGAACTATTATAGCACCTGTTATCAACTATAATGTGTTTTAGAGCTTAATATGCAACTATCATATCACCTTCAAACTTTTTATTATCAATAGTAGGTCAACCTATATGAAAATTTCAAATTACTTCACATTTTTTGTGTTCAGAGTCAAACAACGTAATGTTTTTATAGTACTTATAATTTAACTAAAACTACTCTTACCGCATAAATTTCCGTGTGATCCTGTGAGAACAGCCAGTGCCGGTTTTAGCACTACCAACGCCCGGGACGAGATTTCTAAGGCACCTCCTAACTGCAATTTAAACCTATACTATACGAAAAAAGGCAAATGATATAATAAAATACACATTTATTAGAAAAAAACCATTTATAAAAAGACAATTTTAAAAGATTGTGATTACAGTTAGTTGTCAAATTAGCGCCATCCATGACGCTTTGATTACTTTGGCTAATGAAATACAGAAAACTGACGTTCAAATTTCTCATGAGCCTACTACTCTAGCCGAACAGTTAAAAGATTTCAACTTTATAGCGCCCCTTTATGCACCGCGCCCTAGGCAGTCGCCCCACCGCACCCTAGGCAGTCGCCCCACCGCACCCTAGGCAGTCGCCCCACCGCGCCCTACCCTAACGCCGCTACTGATAACAGCTCCTGTAAAGGAGTCGTAACGTTAGGATTAAGATAAATTATGCACAATTTATCCGGTAAATGTAGTTTTATTTAACGTAAAGGTTATTATCAATTTGATATCATTGGTTTTAAGATATTATTAAAAATACCATAGACAGAAATATCACAATCATTATAAGTGTAAAAGAATATAAATTAATTACATACCTAATTTTATTAATGACCTGAGGCCTAACATCACCTCTAATCGCGATTCAAGTTAAGCTGTTGAAGAGAGATGCCACTATAGACAGCATATAGCGCTGTCTCATTTTGACAATCGAACTTGCATCGCGCTAAGTGATCATGGTAGGCCATCAGCACAGAATAGCAAAGTCTGCGCAAACCACAAAGCAAGTCGCAGATATTATGAAGGAAAAACCGAATTTAGGAATGCACGAAATAGAATACCGACGTTTAAATAAGCAGAGATTAACTATTTTTATATAGAGTTAGGTTTTCAAATGTTTAATTTTACATTTCAAGAAAAAAGTTAATTATTGTTTGACAAACCTTTTTACTATGGATATGGCAACTTTCAAAAAGGTTCGGTTCATACATTCATAGCATTCTTGTTACTTGTTTTTTTGAAAATAAAATATTTTTTTATTTTGAATTTTTTGTATTTTGTATACTTTTTTGGAAGTTGCAAAGTATTTGACTATAAATCAAAATAAGTTGCTTTACTTTTTTCATAACCATCAGATGTAAACCTTTTATATATTTGAAACAAGACAGACATAAAGAACCTTTACTTTAATAAATATTGTCAGTATTTCATAAAATTTTTCGCTTACTAAAAAAGCAAAGAAAATCTTTAGACCTAAATGATTTTCTTTAACGAATCATTGTTAATTTAACAATCAATCGAATCGCATTTCATCTAAACTTGGTCACATACTGATACGAACCGGGGTTATTATCATGATTATTTATTTTTTGGGCTCAGATATTTTGTCACATATTATAACATATATTTTGTCATGGAAAAAATGAAGGAAAATCGGAGCTTCAAATTTTGAGACTCCATTTTCGTTTAGTACTTGGTAAAATTTAAACTACTTTAACTAACTAATAAGTAACTTGGTTTAATACTTTGGTTGGTTTGTATCAACAAACCAATTCGGTTCACTTATCGATTTGCATTAATTTTCAAAACGTTTTAACCCTTTCCGTGCCAGCTACGAGAGTACTCGTAGTGCGGTACTGTAACATGGTGCCGACTACGAGTATGCTCGTAGATTTTTTTGGGCATCTTATACAAAAAAAAATATTTCTTGGCACTACAAGTAAGATCGGTTTTTTAGAGTTTGATATTAGGAATAAAAATACATGTTTAGTGTTTAAATAGTATTTTCGTAGCTGGCACGGAAAGGGTTAATTCAGTTAAAGAAAAATTTAAATATGATACCTAAAAACAACCATATCTCCCACTAGGGCTACTTACCTGAAGGCTCGAAGATATGGTTGTTTTTTTATGCGTATTTTAAATCTGATAGAAATAAAAATACAAAAACTTAGATTCTTACATTACTACTAAAATAGCATAGACACTTTCTTGCTGCTTTAAGACTGAGAAGGATCTATGCACGCTTCATCATTATTCCAGTTTTCTATTTCTCACAGAATTAGTGTTATAATAAAACATTTTATTGTAACTTTCGGAACTAGCTTTAGTATGGAAGTTATACAGCCTACGTTGCCATTTATACCATTTTGGGTCCATGATTCGAAGCCTCCTTATTGTTTTAAACTATCATGGTCCCTTACACTAATTGAAACGGGATTCTTACCATTCATTTTATCCCCTTTTAATAAATACTCTTGAAATAAAGATCTTTTTGCAGTCGGATACGAAATGAGAAATATCTTAAGTTGACAAAGAACTATTTTGGGTTCTAAGTATGCAATTCATCCTCCACATAAGAAGAATAGTTTAACAAAAACTGGTTGGTTGCCTGTAAAGTCGGTATACGGGCGAAAGTTTTACGTGACAACGACTTTGAGTGGTAAAATAATTTTAATGTGAATATTCATTCGTATAGTAGGAAGAAGGATGAAATAATAGTAACAATTTAAAACATTTATTTATACAAAGAATTATATTTAAAACATTAATTTATAGGCACGCGTCCCTTCCACTTTTTATGTCTGTCTCTCTCGCTCTTAGGCGGGCTAACCATGCCCGAGTGGAAGGGACGCGTGCCTCTCACTCGCTCTCATTGTAAGCGCATAACGTGAGCGGAGCGTAACGCAGTTTCTTGAAGTGTCACCGGCAAACCAATTTATAAGACGTTGTCACGTCAAAAAACACAGTTTACTAAGTATGGACAACTTAAGTGCACTTATAATCAAATTTATAGTAGAGATTACAGGGCAGCTGGCCCTGTAAACCTTTGAGTTCCATCATCAGATTCTCGTCAAGTATTATAAACAAGCCCCGAGGCCCTACCATCACCTAGAGAGACGCCACTATAGACCGCGTATAGCTGTCTCATTTTGGCAATTAAACTTGCATCGCGCTAAGAGATCACATGATAGGCCTTCTGTTACCACGAATTTTATGAGCAGAAACTTGTTGGGTTTTGTAATAAGCATCTCAGGGTTCCATCTTCGAGTTCCATCATCAGACCAGCTCTGTTGTAACATATTATCATCTAAACTGCGTTAACATGTCAAGTTTGTTAATGATACGAAAACTGGAATTGGGCGGGATTTAGACTTACATTTTATTACATAGTTTCTTAGTTCCAGCTCAGCCTAATAAAATCGTGATAAAAACTGGTTGGTTGCCTGTAAAGTCGGTATACGGGCGAAAGTTTTACGTGACAACGACTTTGAGTGGTAAAATAATTTTAATGTGAATATTCATTCGTATAGTAGGAAGAAGGATGAAATAATAGTAACAATTTAAAACATTTATTTATACAAAGAATTATATTTAAAACATTAATTTATAGGCACGCGTCCCTTCCACTTTTTATGTCTGTCTCTCTCGCTCTTAGGCGGGCTAACCATGCCCGAGTGGAAGTGACGCGTGCCTCTCACTCGCTCTCATTGTAAGCGCATAACGTGAGCGGAGCGTAACGCAGTTTCTTGAAGTGTCACCCGGCAAACCAATTTATAAGACGTTGTCACGTCAAAAACTCTTTTGATGAAGCTATGAACCACAGCTACAAAATATTCAAGTCACTCCTTTTTTGTATCCGACTACTAAATAAGGTTTTTCTTTCCCATAGAGAAGCTGATTTCGAAAATTATCTATGATCCATAAGGATCTATTTTTGTTTTTATAAAAAAGTTATTCCAAAATTAAAATATCAAATAATTCTTTAATGACTTAAAATTAAGACTATGCAACCCATCCCGCTCTAGTTTACAACACTTCACAGTGATAGAAAAAGAGAGAAGATGTAGCAAAAATAATGAAGCTTGCGATCATTTTGTCTCGGTTCTTTAATCTTTTGCCATTTCTTGCGTTAACCTTTAACTTGGCTGAAATTTTGATCTCCTATTTAATTGTAAAATTATTTAATTTATTATTTACTTTATCATTATTTTGTTATTGTGCAATTTTGTAAAATAAAACAAGAAAATATAATTTGTCGTTTTATTTATTTCGTTCCTTTATAAATGGTAAAAAATTATACTATCTGTAGGAATTATTCGTCATCTGCCAATTATTGCCAATACTCAAAATATCCAAATACGGAGGTTCGAGAGAAGGAGAACGATCGCTGTAGAAAATAGTGTCCCAGAAATATGGACAGAATAAGTGAGGCACTACGATCACTAAGTTGTCTCAATAAAAGCGGGCTGTTGTTTTTGTACATTATTCAACTAACTTCATCTACTTGTACTCATAAACAGCTAACTTGGCAGATACTAGTTACCGACGGCAGCGCGGCTGGTGGCTGAAAAATGAACTATAAATTCTACAAATTTCCAGGGACAGGCGGGCTAATGCTTTAGCACGTAGCGATCAATCTCCTTCTCTCGAACCTCCATGCCCGGTACCAATAGCTGATCGTGCCTACCGAACAGGGTTGTCAGCTACTGTTTTTTATTTTATAGCATTTGTTAAGAGAAACTAACGAACCAAGGGACAAAAAATAAGGGACGTGATTTTGATATCAATAAATGCTCTGTTATGGTTTCAAAAGAAATATTTATGTATAAAAATCACAAATTCTTTTACCAACAAAAATAACTAAAACAAAGAATCATACATTTTAATGTATTTTTGGAGTCTACTCTTACTAATTGATTTTTATATAGAATGCCCAATATGAAAAAAATATGAAGAGTAAAATTTAATGAACGAAAGCGTAACGTTATTTGTGCGTCACCTATCGTGCGCACTTTTCACTTTTATTTTGTGGTTTAGTTTTTTTTTGTTTTCCGTCCCTGTTCAAAGACAACCGTTCATAAGGAGTAAACTCCAATCGTGAGGTGGAGTTGACACACACACTTTTTTTGATAATGTCAGAAGTTAATTAGTTTAAAAAACAACGGGTTGCACTCCGGGAGTGCCGGCAGAAGTGAAAACATGGCCATTAACGTTGTGCATTTTTTATATTTTCGAATGGTTAGGGAATAATTTCGCACAAATTACTTTAACTATCAGTATAAAAGTACTATCATTTATGTGATAAATTACAATATTATCGTACACAAACATGACAAGAAACACACACGCATACACGCGCAAGCGCCCTGCGCCGTTTAACGAATTTTCAATCAGGTCAAGTGTGCTGACGCGAGTTTAACATTTTTTACCCATCCCAAAAAGTCCACATTGCCGCTAAAAAAGTTTTAACTTCAATAACTTTATTTTTATGTACTTAAAATAATTTGTTTTGAATTGTCCAACACCTACCTACCCATTCAGGATGTTTTTTAACTGACAAGAAGAATGGGCGCAAGAAACTCGTCAGCTTCTCGTATAAAAGAACTATCATTTATGTGGTAAAATACAAAATTCAATTATTGCGCTATCGAACACATACTTGACAACAAACACACACGCGTACACGCGCAAGCCCCCTGCGACGTCTTACGAATTTTGGATCAGGTCACGTGTCGTGACGCGGGTTTAACATTTTTACCCATCCCAAAAAGTACACAACGCCGCTAAAGAAGTTTTTACTCCAAAAATGTTAACTGGTAAGCTAACAACACTTTGATCTTTATTGTCGGTTTAATTAAACACACTATTGAATGTAAAAGCACTCTGCCGAATAAAGATTTTTCAATTGGAATTTGAAACAAAACAATAGATAGCCTAACGATCATTATGACTTGAGTATCATTATAATGATAGACTTTTTTTAATATGCCAGTACTTTAATAATATAAAATAAGTCAATAAAATCAAAAGTTAATTAGCAATATTACTCACAAATTGTTGCTTTAATTGCTATTGTACTTTGATAGTTTGCTAATGTCATAAGAAAAAGATATTAATTTGGGTTTGTACATTTATAATAATTACAATATTTCTTACACTCAAACCAATTCCGTGTGAATATAAATGTGGATCCTTAATTTTAATAAAGGGGCTGGACAGACAGACGGATGGACAACAAAGCGATCCTATAAGGGTTTCGTTGTTGTCCTTTTGAGGTACGGAACCCTAAAAAGTTAAAACTACAAAACACTATAACAAATCACATATTTCAGAACTAATGTGAAGGCTTACCTTTTGAATGTCACCGTAAAATTGTATACACCGTTACATTATAATCTATCTCGCGAGATTGTAAACTATCGAAAGATTACAAACGTATTTCAACTTCTACTATGAGCTAGTATCGTTCCACTAATGTTGAACGTTAACTGCCTTCAACGTCGAAAGTAATATCTACAAATATTAAACAATCGATTAAGATGGAACCAGCTATAATTATGTTTTTAATAAATTTTTTTGCATTCACAATGTAATATTTTCGATAAGATATAAAATAGGTGTGTAAAAAACAACTACGCCTCCGAGCCGTCAGGTAGGATACCTGCAATATTGCTGGTTCCATCTTAATCGATTTTTTTTTTAATTAAAAACTATCATTGGAATAAAACACTTTTTTACGGATTTTTGCGCATAAAAATCCATAAAAAAGTGTTTTATTCTAATGTGTAATGTGCGCGGAAGTGTAAGAACTAAATAATAAAAACTATCGTGAAGACTAAACTAAAGATTGTGAACCGTAACATACTGCTTACAGTTAAACGCATATTTTTCGGTAGAAAAAATATGCGATATATGATAAACCTAACCTAACCATAAGGTTAGGTTAGTGATACCACCAAATACCACAATAGTATTCGTTTTCTAAATTGACTAATTGCTAATTGTTGTAAATGTCAAGTCACCCCCAAGCTAATAAATTGTTTTTGTATTAATATGAATTCTTTTTGCATACTTTTTTGATACGCTTTACGATTTAACGAGTAATAATGGACGGACTTCTTAAGTGTACTTCGAAGGTAAAAAGGAAATTTTCAAACAAAATTTTTATATAGATAGATAGATAAAAGCTTTATTTCCTACTTTACACACACACACACATATATTAACAAAAATAAAAATAATCATATCTTAGGTAGAATACAAAGTCATCCTTAACGCAGCAGTACGCAGTACGCAAGGGTCGCAGCTCAGCATCGTATTTACCCGCATCGCGAGTAAATTGCTGATTTTCAGCTACAACCACGAGGGACCAACAAAGACGATGACCAGCAACATCAGTGTGTGTGATATTTTAAAACATATATTAAATAGAAACTCAACAATAAAGTACTTATAATATAATATGTCTATTTTAAATAAAAAGTTAAGTATATGTCTATTATAAATAAATAAATAAATAAATAACTGTGATGGATATTATTAGGGACATAAACGGACAACATCATTAAAAATCATGAATTACGGTTGACATATTTTGTTTCAAATCAACATTTAGGTTCCGCTACCTGCTAAAGAACCTGGGAATACCTAACTTTTGCTTTGCAAGAAGATATGCCTTCATTTAGCATTTAAAGTTGTTCTTATTTATATAGTTATATTTACATAGAATGAAAAAGTCCCTTTCCTAGCCCGCATTATGTGACGGAACCTTATACTGCACATTGCCGACACACACTTGCCCGTTATTTTTGTTTTTTACGCTATTTATAATCAATAACTTGAAACACCTTTTAAGTCTGTACTGTAATACATTTTAAAATGAGTTATACTTACACTTTCATTACAATCTAAAAAACAATTATTAAACAAAGAAAAACAAAGTTTACAAGTATTTTTATTACAATTATCTATCAAAATGTGAACGCCTTGATATCAAAACCCGTTGAACTAAAAACACATAAAATATTACACTTTATGCCTTTGTATCAAAATTCAAAATCCCGCAAACAGAATATGTGAATTTCTCAACCGGTCATTCAACGCTATTAAAAAATATTTAGTGCCTTATTCTCAAGACTATAAGATTGACTTTTCAATGAGAACTTCAATAAATACTTGTCCAGTGAAACGTGTAGTAAATGTCAAATAACCACAGTCGGCACTGTCGTGGCCGTGCAACGACGCATTCTAAATTTTAAAAACGTTTCCCGGAATCGTTTTCTTTTTAAACTCACACGAAAAAGTATAATTCCGTTTTTTATTATAAAGTTTGGATATTATCTGTGTTATCTACAGTGAAGTGATAAAAAAAACTTAATGGCGGGAAGGTGCAATTTACTTTTTCTTATTGTTTGTGCTATGGCGTCCGTTTTGGACGGACAGACCTTGGGTGGTAAGTGAAAGGGTTATTTTTTATAATATGGTAGAGCACGCTTGGTATATTGGTTTAAATCTGCAATGCACCTTTTTGCAAAGTGAAAGTGTATGCAAGAGTCAATATGAAACGCATAACTTCACGCTTACACATTATCACTTAACGATTTAGATATGCATAATCAATTAAAAGATAATTGTTATTTAATGATACTAATTTAAAACGAATAACCTTCATAACGTACCTACTTGCAAATATAATTCGGAATTTGCTTAATTAAAAAAAAAATATTCCCAAAAAAACAATAAAAAACCTTCGTAATAATCCAGGTCGGGTTAAAAACTTTTAGCTATAAAAATTAAGATTAAAAAATACTGCATTTTCAAACAAATAGGTCACATATTTGATGACAATAAACAAAATAGAGCAGGCAATAAATAATGAAAATATTATTTTAAATTTGGAATAATACATTCTGAGAAAAAAGAACATCGAACTAAGCATTTAGGCAAAAAGATAACAAATATTTGGCGCCAAAAAGCCTTGTACTAGATCGCTACCACAATAAGCTTCGACTTTATTTTTTTTTTATTAAAATAGATAATGGCCTTGGTATCATGGGTCTTAGTGTTTTGGTTTGTTGTACCTTTATAAAATGTTTTTCATTTAACAAATACATCGTCGCATAAATTGATGATACCCAATAAATGTAGCGAATTTTAATCATGAAGCCGATGACCGGCCTTCGCAAAGGTTGATTTTGCTAAAGAAACAGTTGGATTTTATCGGATCTGTCAAGAATTGAAAAAGCCAATTCCGTCTAACTCTAACAACAAGTTGAATATTGTATAGTAAACAATTCTTTAGGCATGATAACCAGTAGGTTAGGGGTAGGTAGAGACCACAGATTTCCCTATACCACGATTCTGACATCCATCTCTCGCTTCTTTAATTCTCATCAGCCTTTTCATACAAGCTGGCCGGTTAAGGGTTCTTTTGATCTGGCCTTTTTTCAGAATATTCGGTCCTCTATTTGGACTCTATTTGATCCATGAAAGTTCGCCTTGGTAAAAAAACGGTTAAATACCTTAATCTATAATCTAAGATCACAGTGGTTTGTGTGTTTGTCTGTCCGCTCTTTTTCCCGCTCTTTTTCCATTGTATATGCTTTACCATAGCAACGCGTTAACCGCAAGTAGTTCGTCTACCGGACGCTAGATGGCGCTAACGAAAAAATATTTAATAATAGAAAAACTTACAAGAATCTTGTCCACCCGTGCGAAGCCGGGACGGGCCGTTACTCTATAATCTAAGAACACAAATTTTTTATTGAGTGTTTGTCTGTCCGCTATTTTTCCATTGTATACGCGTTACCATAGCAACGCGTTACCGGGTCAGCTAGTAATAATAAAGATAACAAATTATTCCCAGGTCGAAAATTAATAGCTAATATTATTTAGAAAAAAATGGTTTTTCTTTATATAAAATACCAAAAATACGTTAATTGTTCTTTTAACCCCTCGTGGTAAGCTAAACGTTCGTGTTACGAGTAAGTTCACGTCCGTAAAACTGACATCTCAACCGATGAGTTAAAGGCAACTCAAATATAAAAATAAGATTATTATACAAGGATACAGATTGTCGACATAGATCCTTCAATTAAATAGTTTTTATCATTCCTGGCTGATTTGACTGTGAATCACTAAACCTCTAATAGGGTAAAGGCACCAGTGCAGCCTCATAACGACTTTTTTAAGTTTGAACAGTTGCCATTTCTACAGCATTCGTCGGATAATAAAACCAACATGATCGGATTTATTGTTTAATACAGTTTTTAAAAAATATATGTCAAAAACAATAATTCTCTTAATAAAATATATAATTAAGTTTAAACAAAAAAATGGCACTTTGTCCCAGTGGACAGCCTCTAAAAACCAATTAACAGCCTCGATCAACCCTGTGTTCAAGCCTTATAAGTATTATTACTAATAATGAGATCAAAGGAGGAGGGTCAATAAGGCGGGTTTTCGGCCTCATTTATTTTTGACCTAAAAATTCCAAAAAAATATTTTTTTAGCTCAAAAATAATATAACCTTTCAAAATTCTGTATTCTAAGTAGCTCCGCAAAAAAAATGTATTAAGTCATACATAATTATTCTGCTTCTTGGGGGGGTGGGAGCTGGAACTTGGGGGTGGTTCCGTTTGGAGTGGAATCGATTTGTTAGTCCAAATAGTAGATAAAAATTTTTTTTTTTCGAATTTTTAGGTCAAAAATGAAAGGGGCCGAAAACCCGCCTTATTGAAGGACCTCTATACGTAACCTACCTTTAAAAGTAAAGGAGCCCTCCTCCTTTACGTATAAAGGTAGCGATCGTGCCTGTTGCACCGACAGTCCTGGAATTTGTCCCAGAAGATGCAGATGTTTGTATGATTACAAGCATATTTTGTACCTGAGTCATATATCTCTATATATATATATGATAATTCTTTGTCACAGTGTTTGACCGCGATGAACTCCGTAACAACTCAACCGATTCAGACAATGTTATTTTTATTATTGCTGGATTTGTTCCGACTTAAGACATAAGATAGGTGATATAAATTTAAATGAAACAACTTCGTGATTTCAAATAACTTCGATTTGACTTCGTAAGTAAAGAATCATGTGTTGCCTTCAGTACCACAAAGTTTTTAAGGCAAAACCAGTCCATGATACATTTATGACTCAACTCAAATTAATCTTTCTCGGTAGTAACCGCGAAAGGGCAGGAAGCGAACAATGACACACGCTTGTAAAATACAAAACATTAATTTTAGACAACAGAAACTTATATTGAGTTCCCGTGAGACAGCATAACCAGAACGTAACTTTTGTAACATTAAAGTCTGTTCATTCTAACTTTTCCTATTTTGTAAACAATCTTGGCACAACTTTTTTACAAAATCACCCATTTAAAAATAATATAATAACAAAGTCAATAATCTATTACAATAAATCGTTATTATAGACTGAAACCTATTGAATCTAGTTATCAGTTGATTTTTAATGCTGCATTTTAATTAAAAAGGAGTGCCAAGATTGTTTACCAAATAGGACAAGTTAGGATGAACAGACTGTATACGTTATTTTTGACCTTCTCACGTTACTTCAATGTTACAATGCTCTAAATTACATAAATAGGAATAAAAAGAGGATATATAACCTGTCCGCTTTCAAAGCCAGGGTGAATAGGTGCCTACGGGGTTAGCTCGCTTCATCGTACATCCTGTCTTGGCGCCCAGGCTTGATTGGGATCAAGCGCAACCATTTAAACCCCTATAGACTGGATTTTTTTGAAACAGAGTACCTTGTAATCTGCCAAAATACAGATCAAAATTATAAGATTCTATCTGAACTAGTAAACAATGAACGCAAGCTAGGCCGCTCCGCTATCATATGAGCAATCAGAATCAAATCAACACGCATCGAGCACAATACAAGTTGCACCCTGTTCAATCGTGCATTACCTACATTATACTTTGTCCAATGTAGGATGATACTTTTGACAGGTGTCACTTCCTTATTGCTACGTACTAAGGTTGCGTTAGTTTCCTTATGTTTGGCTTGACATTGCAATAGCAAATTTATACCCTCTATATAGGTGTCAACTGTCAAAAGTGTAGTTGTGTACCTACATTGAACAGTGATAGGAATGTCGTATTACAGGGGGCGCCGGATTACCGGGGGTCCATTATATATGAACAGCCAGCAAAAAAAGAGCAATGAAAAAAAGAACATCGCAAAGCATGTCGGGTGCAACTACTTTGTAATAAACTAAAATAGAGTTGCTACACATTCGCGTTTTCTCATTCTGATATGCGCGTCCTTGTGATCACGATTAAATAGGAGTCGAAATGTCTGCATAAAATAAACCGGCCGAGTGCGTGTCGGGCTACGTGCAGTATTAGGTTCCGTAGTAACTCAATATGCTTAGACAATTGTTTGAATGTTGACTCTTCGACGTTGGTACACGTTAACTTGTGTAGTCTACCTAGCTGTAACAATTTTTCTTTTGAGTTCGTTATATATGTCACCGTAAATTTGTAAATACCGTTAGATTATAATCTATCTCGCGAGATTTTAAACTGTCGACATATTTTGAACCGTAACATACTGTTTATAATGTCATCCATATTTTTCGGTAGATAAAATATGCGATATATGATAAACCTAACCTAACCATAAGGTTAGGTTAGGTTAGGTTAGATATTTTATAATCTATCGAAAAAAAATGCGTTAAACTGTAAGCAGTATTTTACGTTTCACAATCTTTCGATAGTTTACAATCTCTCGAGATAGATTATAATGTAACGGTGTATACAATTTTACGGTGACATAAACATTATTGCTGTGAATTTCTGTACGATGTTTTAAATAACTGGTTTAGCTGGTAGAGACAAGGGATGCATGAATCAAAATAAAACACTTTTAAGCTTGATATCTGGTAAACGATTTCCTGAACTAAAAAAATGTCATCACAAAGCCACAATATTTTTCAATGACTTATCCAAGTACATGACTGTGTGATGATGTGACTTATCCTGTCACATGGTGCGGAATCCATGTGACAGGCAAGAAAAAAATCATCTACAAATCATCGTGTAGTGAAAGTACCCACATTTTTTTCTCAATAGATATTTTATTCTACCGTTTTGTAGGTGTGATTGAAAATCTCCATGCCAAATGACAACTTCCATGTACCGACAACCCCTGAGCTAAGTCGGGGACAGAAAGACGGACAGACGGACGGTCATGGCGAAACTAAAAGTAGTTCCTTATTTACTTCGAAATCCTAAAATCATATATTTCAAAACCATTTCAGAAATATATTTTTTTCTGCTTTTAGCGGAATCAGAAAGCGAATAAATGGAAAACTTGGACACTCACCCATTAGAATGGCGATTTCACTTAAGCACTATAGGTACTATCTCTCGTAAAGTTTCTGTAATTAATTTGGAACTCAGACCGTAATCTTAGATTATTTCTACATACAAAGTCTAGTTCTTCTGCTTCAAATTTCAGGAATATCCATAAAAACCTAAAGATAACTAATTAAAAATAGATTATAGAACTCGCTTCGATTCTTTTGACGTATTTTTTTATTCGCAATCTGGTTTTTTATTGTGACGGCATATTTTAAATTGGACTAGTAAAAGAATCTTAAAGTTTCCATTGTATTAATTTTGTTCAAGGTCTTTGATCAGTTGTAAACAATATTTACTTTTAGCTTGCCTTCTTCGATGCAGTTCCAGAAATGTTGGATTTATAAATGTAGGTGTACTTTGGACATATAACAGACATATTTGTACGACCTCATTTGATAATATATATATGTTACCGGCAATGTGTATAATCCGGTATTGTATACAATACCTTTTTTTTTTGTTTTCGCAGTAAATGCGTTACGCATTCGCTCGTGCCGGGAGAGCACGAGACGATATGTGGGACTCTCCTCCATGCCCCTACCCGGCCTAGCGCCCGGTAAAGGCTTGGAGGCCTACCCACTAAAACCCTGCGGCGTCCCGCAACACAGTGGTGGGGGTCGCGTGGCCCCTCGGAGAAAAGCTCCGATGCCACCTGGGGGCGGCAAGAGGGGGCTCTACCCTCGGGAGATGGTACCGAGGGTCCTCCTCAAGCGCTCCGCATGCGATCCCCGCACGCGCCCGCGCTTTCGGCGTCTTCACGCCCCTCCCGCGAGGGAGGAGTGGAAGAGGCTCTGTCCCCCCCGAGCGTTTTTACGGGGGGGGGTTGGGCACCCGACGGGCTGGGTGCCCCTTCCTCCATACGGGCCACAGGTTCAGGGGATTTCCCCTTCATTACCGGTGGGTCGCACCTGCGACCTCCCATTACGTGGTCGGCCGGCCGCCCGAAGGCGGCGCACAACGAGCACGCTGGCTTCCGTACACAAGAAGCGGCTCTGTGACCGGGCGCCCCGCACCTGAAACACAGGCCGCTTCTGTCCTCCCTGGCTGGGCACCTGGGTTTCGTGTGCCCCAGCCCTAGGCACTTAAAGCACCGCAGAGGTAGGGCAGTTAACACCCTGACCTCTGCGGCGCTCCAACCGACCCGCAGTTTCCCGTCTTGGGATATTGCCTTAGCGGCGGCTATCGGCAACCTCGCTATCGTCCAGCTGAGACCATTAACGCCAGGTCTCAGGCCCTTCAATTCGATGGCCGTCTTCGGGCAACCCGCCTTGGCCATCATGGCGTCCACCACGTCCTGCTCCTCAACCGAGTCGTCCAGTCCGGAGATCCGCAAATCTGCGGTCTTCTCCGGCCTGGACACCACGACTACGTCGCCGACGACCTCCCGAAGCTTCTCTGCCAGCCTGTCCGCCAGACCGTTCCCTTCCGGCACCTCTATGAAGCGTGCTCCCGCCTGTGTCTCCCTCGTCCTGAGTCCAGCCGTGATGCCGATGTCAGGGAGGGAGACTGCTGCCTTGGCCCTCTTCATAACGTGGGCATACGTTTCCCCACACTCTAACGCGTCATGCTTCAGCGTTAGCGCAATCGCTGCCGTCCTTGGTGGGTTTAGCGCTGCCCGCCGCCGTCTTTCTTTCGGTATCTTTGGCGCCACCGTCCTCTGTTCCGCGCATGCGGCTTGGCCGATCTCCGCTGCCGTGCGTTTTGCCGCCGCCATCCGTTTCTTACGGCCCAACGCCTCCGTCCACTTCTCACCCTGTGTTGGTGGTGTAGGTACCGGCACCTCATATGTTGGTCCACCTTGCGCTGGATTGGTGACCAGCCCCCGTATCCTGCTCTCCACTATCTCCGTTACGGACCGGAGGAGGGCGTTCTTCCACTCCTCCAGGCCCTTTTCCGGCGCTGGCCGGTGCATGGCCTTGCGCAGGAGAGCCACTTCCTGGGTTAGCCTCTCCATGTGCTTGCGAAGATTGGCATTTTCCAACCTCAGCTTCTCCAATTCCTTACTGGAGTCTTTTTTATGACCCTCCAGGGTCCAGGTGGCCACTGAGCGCGTCTTCGGCTGCTCTCCACCCGTAGTCCTTCCGTAAGGCAACTTGAAAGACTTCTTAGCCTGGCCCGCACACTTTTCACTGGCCGTCTCGTCTGAATCTGCTTCTGACTCACCCTCCGAAGCTGACCTCATCTCCTCGGCCTCAGCTTCTCTAGCAGCAGCTTCTCTGGCAGCTCTGCGTCTTAACGTCTCTTCCATGAGGCGCATTATGTGACGCCTTCCTTCTTCTCTGTCCTCCTCTTCCAGAGTCTCCACTCTCGTTGGGGAGCGCTCCCTCTCCTTAACCATTCTACCTTCAGTTCGGCACAGTTTTTCTTTGGACCCCGTGCACTGTCCGTCAAAAGGCTCACCAAAGCTGACCTTTCCACCTCGTATCGTCTTCTTATTTTTATTTTTAGGTTTTAAAGAATTCATCTTGGACCCACGAGTATGGGAGAAAACTGCGTCCACCCGGGCAGAGATCCCTGTACCCGGGTAACCCTACTTACCCCAGGGCGACCGCTAATGGGCCGACTGCGCTCCGCCGGCCACCTCCAGGAGGCGCCCCGACACCACGTATCCCAGTGCCGGGACTTTGACGATTTTTTATAGTGGTTTTCTCCACGCGGCCCCCACCGAAGTGGCGGCCCCCGCTCCCGCACCACGTACGAGGTTACGGTTGGGCCGGAACCGATCCTCGGATCGGAACACGCCCCGACGTGCCCGCAGACGCGAGCTGGGCCCGAAGGCCCCCTCGGGTGATTTTTTAAAGGGGTTTTCTTCCCCGCGGCCCCCACCTTAGAAGGTGGCGGCCCTCGGCCCTGCACTACGTACAGGGTTACGAGCTCCTTCAACGACACCAGACAGAACTGGCATCGCCTAAACTCCCCTAGCTCGGCTACCGCTACCCGGCATACCCAGGACGCCAGCCGAGCTCCCCCCCCTGCTGGTTTTGGTCCGCGCCGGCTAAGCCCCATATCTGGAGACCCCCCAATCCGCCACCCGGGGGACGCGCCCGATAGCAGTTCCAGTTTAATGTGACCGCATATTTTAAATTGGACTAGTAAAAGAATCTTAAAGTTTCCATTGTATTAATTTTGTTCAAGGTCTTTGATCAGTTGTAACAATATTTACTTTTAGCTTGCCTTCTTCGATGCAGTTCCAGAAATGTTGGATTTATAAATGTAGGTGTACTTTGGACATATAACAGACATATTTGTACGACCTCATTTGATAAAATATATATGTTACCGGCAATGTGTATAATCCGGTATTGTATACAATACCTAGGCAATGTATAGAATACCTAAAACGGGCGGGTAAAGTATGAAATAGAATTTATTTTACACTTTACCTAGGTATTCTATACAATGCCAAACTTGCAGCAGGTAATGTAACACTCGAACGCAAAAAAACGCAACCTAACCTAACCTAACCGACCTGTATCTTTGGCGGTGACCCCTGGAATCTTTTGAATGAATGAATTTGTTAAAAACTTTTTATAATTTTATTGAAACACTAATATCGATATAATAATGAAAAAAATTAAAAAAAAAATCCTTACCTAACCTAACCTATCTGCCTTTCCTATTTTGCTGTCTCTCTCTCTTCCTAACATCTTTTTCTATACTAGTCTTCGCTCGTAGGCGAAAAGTATCTCTAGCTTTGACCCTATGATGCGACTACTACCAACTATCACTAATAAATAATTAAACGAAACAACCCACAACTTATGCGAAACAGTTACACATCTAAAATTAACAAACAAGACTTTAAAAAAAAAAAACCTAACCTAACCTAAAGTTGATAATAAAGTTTATTTCAAGTAAATACAACATGTTTTATTTGTCCGCTATTTGATAAGTAAGTCTGTTAAGATTTATTGATATTAACCGGCTTACCTAACATTAGTTTAGTCTTAAGATTTATTTATTTTACACATTACCGGTGAACCAGCAGGTATTCTATACAATCCCTAGGAATTGTATACAATACCTAGGTAAAGTATGAAATGGACAATGATATTCATGATATTTCATACATTGCCTGGACGCCCCAGGGATTGTATACATTACCTAGGGATTGTATACAATACCTGAATTATACACATTGCCGGTAACATATACATTCGTATACAAGAAATCCAAAGTAAAATGGAGGTCGGTCCCTCTGTCAAAATTTCTTTTGCAGGTTCTTCTCGGAAAGGAAAGTTTCCAAGCTGCGAGTAGACTCAGTAGTTTACAGTAATAGTAGTTACAATAAATGTACTAAATAAAATACAAAAAAAAAACTAGTGATCCTGCCTTTCGCACCGACGGTCCTGGGTTCGAATCCCGGTAGGGGCAGACGTTTGTACGATGAATACGAGCATTTGTACCTGAGTCATGGTTGTTTATATATATTTCTATGAATATCACATATCTATGCATCATATATGTATGTCTATCCGTTACCCTAGTATCCATAATACAAGCCTTACATTGCTTACGTTAGCTAGGCTTATTGGTGTGAATGTAGGAAATATTTATTTATTTATATTTATTATAATATAAAATGAATTCACGACGGGAGAATTCACTTGTGACCCGAGTCATTTTTTTCTAGTATTTTCTATAATAATAATTTATCTTACAAGATCGCATTGAAAAATGCATAAAATATATAAAAAATATAAAACAATTTCGATTTGTATTTTTTTACATTTAGGCACGTGCACTATAAAAATATTGTAAAGGTTTGACTATACGACAACTGTGACCACTGCTGCTGTAAAGGAATCTAAACTTCAGCATTAAATATAAATTATGCGCAATTTATCCCAATGTTTTTAGCCCTATTTATCATTTGGCACTCAAACTTTTGATACAATTGATAAAGATGACTGACAATGGATAAAAATATGTCTCTCCTAACCTAACTTGTAATTTGGGATGATTAGGGATGATTGAAAAACATCGATGTTTTGATATCGATGTGTTGACTTCGATATTATCGACACATCGATGTTATAACAAGAAAATATTAAAACGTCAATTATTCTTTAGGGCGCCACCTATTGTGCATGGGATATACTAGGTTCAACTATCAAGATAGTTATTAGCTATGACTGTCAAATTCAACTATTTTCCACTGAGTAAGACTGATCCACAAAACCGGAGGAAGCCGTACGAATAGTTATTTCTTCAATTTAACGTTCGTGTCGTTCTTCATAAAGTTGAGTGAGTGAACTTAAGAACAGAAACAAATTTGATTTACTATTGATTCTCTAAATAATGAAACTTCGGAAACGAAATAAAAGGTATTTGATAACATATATAAATTTTTATTCTGCATTGTATTATTATTTCTTTCTCCAGTAACTCTTGCAGTAATATAACTGCTAACTTTATTTTTCCATTTTTTAAGAATATAAAAGACGGTTTTAGTTGTTACCGAAAACATCGAGACACATCGATGTTTTTCAATCGAATTTATCGTACATCGATACTTTTGATTCGTTGTTGACATCGAAGTCTTTCTAATATCGATCATCTCTACTTGCAATATGTATCAAATTAGGCCAAGTGATTAGTGTACTAAATAAAATTAGGATTAATAATTTGAGTTATAGTAATAATATAGATATCAGAACTAAAACATTGAAAAATATATTTTTTTACCGAAAATATGTTTCTGTTTGACAGTTCTGTGTTTACCAAAAATATTCTAACTCTTATTGAGAGGTTTTAAATATACAGTGGAAATACATCTGAGTTGCAATGAATAACACATTATAACTTAATTTTTATCGATAAAAATTGAGTGATAATGTCCGGTGATAAAAAACTGATTAAATACCTAACCTAATACAAGTAAAACAACAACTTAGTGCTTAATTTTTTTAATATGACTAGCGCCCTAAAGGTGTGGGGTTTAACAGAAACATCTCCGTGAACTTATTGAAAGAGCAGGTAAAGATATCTCCCGCTGCTTTCTTTCACTTGCTATGTAATGGTCACAAACACTTAGTGGTTAATAATCCACATACAAACAAATTTTAGAAAGTAAACCAAAACCACTAAAATGACTATTCCCGCCAAAAATTCCCGTCTATGCTCAAAGGTCATAAGGAACTTTTTTTTGAAGAGCGGAACTCTTTGTCTGAGTCTGTTTTTCCTGACAAATACAATTTATGGGGGACTTTCTGGCGGGAGCGGGAAGCGTCACGTTGGTGTTTTTGTTTCTCTTGTTGAAATTTGTGTTGTGGTGGATATTAGTGCGTAATAATGGTGGATTATTAACCACTAAGTGTTTGTAAACATACAAGAGTGTTGGCAAGTGTAACAAAGCAGCGGAAGTTGTCTTTTCCTGCTCTTTCAAGAAGTTCACGGGGAGGGTACAGTAAAACCCTACACATTTACTGAAACCTAGCAAAAATATATAAATATATAACTTACAATTATACTTACTTGACACTGGCTAAATGCACAAATCGTGCAAGCCATAAATAAATAATAATAATAATTTATGGGTATTTAAGTCACAAGTGAATAGGTATCTTCTAAGAAAGCGCGTCACATCCTATATTGCATTGTTGCTTACCATCAGGCGAGATAGCGGTCAAGCGCTTATAGTTCCCGGCATATAAGTTGAACCTGGTTTTGAAATCACGTGACATGCGCAGTAGCAAGTTAAGGTACATTATTCACTACTGCGCATGTCACGTGATTTCAAAACGTGTTCAACTTATTTGCCGGAGACAATAGTAGTGAAGAATGTACCTAAACTTGCTACTGCGCATGTCACGTGATTTCAAAACCAAGTTCAATTTACATGCCGGTGACTATACCTATCGTTATTTAGAATTCCCTGTCACAATGTTTGACCGCGATGAACTCGGAAACAACTCAACAAATTTTGATGATTTTTTTTTTCATTTTGCTGAATTAGTTTCAACTTAGGACATAGGATAGATTTTATTTAAAATTTAAATTAAGAAATACTATAAATTACAATAACTGAGCCACAGCATCGCGTGGCCTGGTCAATTAGTTTACTATAAAAAAGTATCAATATTTATAAAATAACTTAACATTGTATAAATACTTTTTAGTAAACCATAGAGTAAACAATAATACTACTATGATTAACGACGATAAACTTAAGCCTAGCTAGCCTAGCTTAAGAACAAGCCATAACTTATCTAAGTGAAATCAACTTTTTTCATGTTATTTAATGAATTGTGGGAATCGGAAAGTAGTAAGTACTCAATTCATTGTTCTTATAATAAAAACGTAACAATAATACATAGTTTAGAGCTCCAGAAGTGTATATGGAGAAGGTTTAAACTTTGAAAAGTGCAGTTGGCAGGTTTTTTTTAGGCGGAGCTTCCATGGCTCAGCGTCAATGACGCAATGTCTGTTACGCCATAATTTTCCAAGTTCTTAAACGATTTTAATATTTTTTTGCGTGGAATTCAATCAACACATTTAGGACAAAATCGCGATGGAGCCCGAATTCTGAAATTCGGAAAAATAAAAAGTTATGGATATGAGGGTAATAGATGAACATAACTATGTAATATCTATAAATATGAAAATGAAAAATGAAAAAATATTTATTCAGTATCCTTTAAAAACGTACATAATTAGTGGCTGGTGTCCTCTTTTAAGTATAAAACCTGTGTTAGAGGGCACCGCTTCTTATAAGATTACAAAAGATACATGTTGTTTTAATAACCATTTCTTACTTAGTGAGTGAATGAATACAAAACAAAAAAAAATAAAATAAAAATAAAACAGATTTTGTGGTGACTGTTTATATACAATGAGTGTAAATAGTGTTCTGTGTTCTCGATAAGGTGGAGAATGTGTGTCGTGGAGAAAAGTGTGCGAGTGTGAGTGTGTGTGTGTGTGTGTGTGTGTGTGTGTGTGTGTGTGTGTGTGTGTGTGTGTGCGTGCGTGGCTTTGTGTGCGTGTGTGGATGTGTGTGCGTGTATGTGTGAGTGTAACGAAACATGTACGATGAGTTATAAAAGGTGTATGAAGATGTGAAAGAGTTGATTGCATTTAATGTTGTGTGTATAACTGCGTGTGAAACACGGGATGAGATAATTGTAGATTAAATATAATTAATTTATGCTTTACATTGTTATTTTATATTATAAGGTTTTCAATTTTATTATAGTTTTTTGCTTGCAGCCAACTTTGTAATTTTTGCTTGCATGAATATGATGTCAAGGCGTGGAAATTAAGAATTTTATTAATTTTATTATAAATATGTGCGGATTGTACTGTAAACTGCCTCTTGGCGTAAGCAGTTCTTACATGGGCTACACGAGCTACGTTCAAAATTCTTCTTTTATTTTGTGTATTTAATTTTAGTGGAAGGTTTTTATGTACTTTTAAAAGGGCGTGTAGGATATATAGTTTTCTAACAGATAGGAGGCCACATTCAGAATATAGACTGTCGGTTGGAAACCTATAAGGTTTAAAGAATGTTACCTTCAACAAAGATCTTTGTGCCCGTTCCAATTCCAAAAATTTTATTTTCGTGGCTCCTCCCCAGATCGGTATGCAGTAGCTGAGGACCGATTGAGCCAACGATGTATATACCTGTTTTAATCAATCTGTATCGGCAACATGCCTGAGAGTTTTAAAGACCCATGAAAGTTTTCGAATTCTGCATATTAATAAGTCAATGTGCGTTTGCCAAGTAAGGCGTTGGTCGACCATTACACCAAGATATTTAATATTAGAAACTTTATTTATTATGACACATGAACAGTTTTGATTTGTAAGATTGTTACAGGAGTGAATTTTAATGTGATAGTTTGGGTCAGGTTGATTACTGTTATAATTTGTAAAGCAAATATATTTTGTTTTCGATGCATTCAGAGTTAATAAACTACTATCTAACCAGCGGGCTATTTGGGCAAGACCATTTTGAGCGAGAGCATGTACCTCGTCCCATGTTGAGCCTAGGAAAACGACAGCGGTATCATCTGCATATGAAAAGATTTTCCCACTACATATATCTAAGTTGCAAAGGTCATTAATATATATTAAAAAGAGTGTAGGTCCCAACACGCTTCCCTGGGGCACCCCATAGGTAACATTCACCAGCTCACTAATGTGGTCACCGATTTTGACACATTGTTTGCGATCATCTAGGTAGTCACATAGCAATGCCAAAGGAATACCCCTAACCCCCATTAATTCCAATTTACGAGTAAGGGTGGAGACGGAGACGGTGTCGAACGCCTTTTGAAGATCTAGGAAAGCTGTAATGCACTTTTTGTTTTTATCTACATTTTCAGAAATGTGTGACGTCAAGGCTACTACAGCTTCTTCAGTAGAGATCCCTCTTCTAAAGCCGTATTGGGAGTTAGACAAAAGTTGAAATTTATTTAAGTAGTTAATTAATCTATTATTAATAATTTTTTCCAATATTTTTGATAAGGCTGGAAGAACTGAGATAGGTCTGTAGTTGCAGACTTCATTTCTATCTCCACCCTTATGTATGGGCGTCACAACGGCCCTTTTAAATGAAGTCGGAAAGATACCCTGCGTTAAACAAAGATTAGTCAAGTGAGCAACAATGGGGGCTATCTCTTTACCTATTTGTTTTCAAAAAATTGTTGAAATACCCTCCCAGCCCGTGGCACTCTCAGATTTAAGACCCATTAATAAACCGTTTATTTCCTCAGGGTTTGTTTCTAAAAGGACAAAAGAGGAACACTGTTGCGAATTAGAAAAATACTTAAAATTACTGTTCTCTAAAGAACGACGCGTCATGATACTATCTGCTAAGGAACTGCCAATATTTGCAAAATGATTGTTAATATAATTTACTGATTCTTTAGCGGTTGATTTAATGTTTAATAATTCTACATTGGTTGTTTTACTTTGTTTGCGGTAAGTAATACTATTTATAGATTTCCAGAGTGACCTAGGATTCTTTTTGTTTTTATTTAATTTGTCTCTATCATAATTTCGTTTTAATGTTTTAATTAAGGAGTTGCAGTGATTGCGATAGCGCCTATATGTTATTTTTAAGATTAAATTATTAGGGTCAGATTTTAGTTTTTTCTGCATGTTGTTTCTGTTTCTAATGCAACGAAGAATGCCTAATGTAATCCAGGGTTTTATTATACGATTTTTACAAGGAATTGTTGTTGTTATAGT
The DNA here is from genome assembly GCA_927399485.1 of Calamotropha paludella. Lineage (NCBI taxonomy): Eukaryota > Metazoa > Arthropoda > Insecta > Lepidoptera > Crambidae > Calamotropha > Calamotropha paludella. The sequence goes on along the minus strand of OV656830.1, from coordinate 5,396,392 downwards.
ACTTGTGAAAATACATTGTCTCAAGCGACTGATTAGTAGGTCAGTGAGAGCATTGGGATCGGTATAAGAAAACAAGTCTAAAAGATCTATACTTTTGAAAGAATTAATAGCTTTATCAAAGTCGATTGTTGTCCTTGTTTTGGATACGCTTTTATCATGTACCACATTTGATAGCTTTAGAGAAATCATTTTATGGTCAGTAATTGATGTGTTCAAAACATTAACATAAGCTGAATTTTTGTTTTTATCTAATTTTAATATGAAATGATCCAAACAGTTTTTACCCCTAGTCGGTAAAGTATGACCTGGTAACAAGCCGTGACTTGCTAACATGTTTAAATAATTATGCTTAATTTTCTGTTCGGTTTGCAAGATAGTGTCAGCATTTATTATGTTTATGTTAATATCCCCCGTTATAATAATAGATTTGTGAGTTTTAACGTGATTTAGGTGATTATCTAACGAGTAAATAAAGTTATCGTTGTTGAGGTTGGATGGAGAGCAATATATCCCTAGAATAGTAAAGTCATTTAAAGTAAGTTGGAGACAAGAGGCACTTGAAAGTATGATCTCATTAACCTTAACTTTGTGATTATTCTTTGCATAAATTACAACTCCATCAGCCTGGTTTAAATGTTGCGTTGTTGTGAATGATATGTAATTTTGTAATTGTGGAATGGGTTTTTTTGGATCTATCCAACATTCTGACAGTACAATTACGTCTATAGAAAAGTTAAATTGTGACAAGGTCAGACAAAGATCATCAAAATTACAGTAAATACTTCGTATGTTTTGAGAGAAAATTGTAAGATCTGTATCATAAATTTTACCTACTAAAGTAGGAAAATCCTGAATATCACATGTATTAGAAGATGCTATTTCTATCTTATCAATTTCAGTAACGGTATTTAATAGACAATCCATAACAGTATGCGTTGAAGAAATATAACTTGAGGTTGCATGAGGTATATTTTACTTTGAAGTTTAAGATCTCTATGATCGTACATATTGTGTGCCGTAAAACACAAAAACATTAACATTATATTAATTGGGATTTTATGCAAGAAAGGGATATGTGCAACAAGTTTATCGACAGTAGATATATAACTATTTGCAAAGAATATGAATAAGTACATCAAAAAGATACGCACACACATTATATAAAAAAGAAAAAAAAATGTTCGAGTGTTTGTAGTGTGAGGTAACAAAATGACATGATAAAGTGTTTCCGCATAATTTTACCATAGTATACAAATTCAAAGCATTGAGTGTTTTCACACAGGAGGTAGCACAATTTTCATATTTAAATAACATAAAATTCTGTAGAATAATATATATCTATATAATCCCATGACTAAGGTACAAGTGTGCTCAACAGCTGCATTTACTCATACCGCCATCTCCTTTTTTCCATCGGACATCCAGACGCACTGCAGGCTACCACCCTTTCTTGGTACCACCCATTCCTAGCTGTCGCACTAAGCGCTTCTCAACATCCTTCATAATGCGCACAGCAAAAGAGTGCAACTCCCTCCCTGCGTCTTTATTTCCGAGAACTTATAACCCCTCGATTTTCAAAGCCAGAGTGAATAAGCACCTTCTAGGTTAGCTCGTTCCATCGTGGATTGTGTCTTGGCCCCCGGGCTTGATTGGGATCAAGAGCGAACCCATTCTAAATAAAAAAATGCTCGTATTCATCTGCCCCTTCAGGGATTCGAACCCAGGACCGTCGGTACGAAAGGCAAGATCGCTACGGTTGCACAAAACGGTCGTCATTCCGTAACACAAGTGTTTTACTTATTTAGATTAGGTTCAAAAGAAGTAAGTGATGTTGACAAATATTTGTTTTGTCCATATTTATTTATTTTAAAAATATTATTTGAAGAAACTAGCTGAACCGGTAACACGTTGCTATGGTAACGCGTTGCTATGGTAGCGCGTTGCTATGGTAAAGCCTATACAATGGAAAAAGATCGGGGAAAAGAGCGGACAGACAAACACACAAACAACAAATTTGTGTTCTGAGATTATAAACTAGCTGACCCGGTAACGCGTTGCTATGGTAACGCGTATACAATGGAAAAATAGCGGACAGACAAACACACAAACAACAAATTTGTGTTCTTAGATTATAGATTTGCGAAATACAGAACTATGAGGCTTACCATAAACGCCATTTTCGATTGGCAAAACTGAGACCAATCCACCGACATCGTGATTTAAAATATTTTGTAACCGTTCATATATAACGTCTCTGAAAGTCTGATTTCCTTTTTTGAATAATAATACCAGCTATTAGACGCTCGTAACCTAAATATGCATCAAAAACAATTGTCAAGTTCAGCCAACTCGAAAGTGTCCTCGAGCGTATAAACCGCAATTTGTCCGCGAAAACAACTCTTATTTCACAGTATTAAGAGTCACATAACTAATAAAACACCTATTGTTTGTCAAACAAAAACAGCCATTAAGGGTAGACACTTAAAGCACTATTTAGCAAATAGACCGATTAACAGTAAAATTTCTTTGTTTTAGTGATGATTTGCCGATCCGTTATTGTCTAATACAATGTAATGTTGTCCTTAATTAGTGAAAGCAGTTGTATTGGTTTCCCTTTTAAGAGACCGTTCACATTGGGCGTCCGTATCTACTTGCCGAAGTACTAATCAAAAGTTTATTTTCCTTTGCTTGATATAAGATTGATTCTGGATTGGACATATTCGAAATTCTGGAGGTTCGCTACTTGAGTTCCAAGATACTGTAGACAGTATCTTGGATTGGGCAGATTAATGGATTCGACGAACTAGCTATACGATATATACTACTACTAGCTTTTGCCCGCGGCTTCGCTCGCGTTAAATTCGGGGTAGCACTGTTCCCCTTTCCTGAACACAGAAGAGAACTCAGTACAGAATTTCACACGTTATTTATTTTATTTCAACACTGCCATCTGTTATTAATTTTTGAACTAAACAATTAAACCTATCGTGAACATAATATACAATAAAAATATCAGCGCCATCTATCGGAATCCATGACTTATTTATGTTTATAATGTTTATTTTCTCAAAAGCTGATTGATTTATGGTAAGATTTAATGTTTTTAATATTGTTTTATTTAATTCGTTTTAATTTAATTATTTTATTATTCGTTTGTATTAAAGAACCTGTTCTAATTTTGCGGAGTCTCACACACATTTCCATTACCTATTTTAGGGGCTGGGGGAGGATTTCTAAAAAATGGCAGGTATTTTCGTTAGTAACAGTCTGTGTGCCGATTTTAGCTTCCTGCCTTGAAAACTGCGAAAGGTCTCATATAAAATTTCACCCCCTCTTTTAAGGGGTTGGGTGCAGATTTAAAAAAAAAAATGATGGGCGATTTTTTTGGTAGTCATAAATAGTCAGCATACCAATTTTTAGCTTTCTACCTTGAAAATTGCGGAATGCTCCATACAAACTTCCACCCCCCATTTTTGGGAAGTGGGGGGTCAGAAAGGGGCAAAAAGTAGCCTATATTACTCTCCATCCCTTCAACTATCTCCGCTTAAAAAATCACGTCAATTCATTGCTCGGTTTTGCCGTGAAAGAAAGACAAACAGACAGACACACTTTCCCATTTATAATATTAGTATGGATAGGTTATATACATACTATAACATTTTAATATATTTATGAAAATTCCTTGAATAGCAAACCACTTTATATCTTTGTCATTTAGCCTGCATTTCAAACCAATGCAGTGTTTCCTGTTTTAATATTATTGCTTTATTATTTAAGAAAGGGATATGGCTAATCCCAGTCCCTAAGTGTAAGAAGAAATCTGTAGTTTTACGTTCGGAGCATAGATACCATTTTATTTTTTCAATAAAAATGAAAAGGATAAATTTAACAAAAATAAAATATGCATTGATTATTAAATTTGCGCCTCTTACTTTTCCAGGTCCAATGCACGACAAGGTTGTGGTATGTTACGTAGCCACTTGGGCAGCGTACCGGCCTGACGCTGGCAAATTTCTTCTAGAAGACCTGGAGCCAGCGCTATGCACCCACTTGGTGTACTCTTTCGCTGGGCTGGATGAAGAGAAGATGTCCATAAAAAGTCTTGGTAAGGAGACAAACCATTGAAAAAATCAAACCAAAAATTACCAGCTTGATAGCACAGATGACTCACCTCTATCGTGCTTCAGAAACATATTTACGGCTGAATCATCATCGTTATCTCATCCGAGAGACGTATATACCTGGACAGAAGCGTCCCCCAAATAAAAATATACCTACTATTATTGGGGACGCTATTCCCATAACTTCCATGCTTAACAGGCGAGTTGGAAATCGCAATAAAGTACCATAACTTGGAAAAAGTTAGATTTAGGTTTAAAGACTTTTATTTCTAATAAGAACATACAAAAACACTAAAAATGAAATCTACAATCAATCTTGCCCCCCATTTTACAGTCTCCGGGATCGTTGGGAACTCGTGACGTTTATTTAAACCATTTAGGTATATCTCAATCTGTTCTATTAATCAACTCTCTTACAATGTCACAGGTTACAATGACCGATACACCTGGTGATCGTCTTTTATTCGCTCAGAATTCTAGAATATTCAATATTTAAAAGGGTGACATTCCTTGTCACTAAGCACATCTACGCAACGAGGTTGAATGCGATGTCATAGACGCAAGATGTGATTAAATCCAGCTACATCAGTCGCCTTTACGACATCCTTAGGTCTGAAGGGTTTATGCTTTCCTACTCTGTAGCACGGCACTACTTTATTATAAACCAATTTATGCCTTCCAGATCCTTGGCAAGACTTAGAAAAAGACTACGGCAAAGGCGGTTACAAACGTCTAGTGAGTTTGAAGAACCGGTACCCTCATTTGAAGGTGACTATCGCCATCGGCGGGTGGAATGAAGGCTCATTGAAGTATTCCAAGATGGCTGCCACGCGTGAGAATAGAGAGAAGTTCGTACAGAGCGTGCTTGTCTTCTTAGAGTGAGTAATACCTCTTTTTTGTTTTTCTATTTACAAATTTTCTCAAAAAGATTAAAATAGAACTAAGAAATCTGAATGTTTTGTACAGATTTATAGGATGTTGTAAGTCAGCACGCAATATAATACGCGGTATAATAAAACCATTTTAATACCCTTATTATTTTTCTAAGTCTTGCCAAGGATCTGGAAGAATAAATTGGTTTATAATAAACTAGTAATTACTTCAAACTACAGTAATTGTTATCTTCAAACTACAGATAACAATTACTGTAGTTTGAAGATTTTTGTATGGAGGGTGGCACTAATCGGCCGCCATTTTGACATTTTTTCAAAATCGCGGTGCACAAGGAAAGTTATATATTTAGATGGAGGACACCTATACACACAAAAAATGTTATATAACATGATATCCTTAAGCGTCACGTTTCGGAGTTATTCACCAAAATAAAAGTATAGGTGATATAACAAATCATTATAATTAAACACATTTATATCTGATTCCTATACCAAATTGTATTAAAAAGTGATTAATGAATAAAATCAATCATTAGTATTAAAATATTTGTTTTCTTTCTTTGTCTGATTCAGATTAAAAGTAAAAACTCAAACAACATGAAATAACTACAAAATAAATAAATAAATTCATTATAACAACTGTTATTTTTATCTTTGAATAACTCAGAAACGTGACGCTTTATGTTCTGTCAACTGTACATACTATTGAAATATAATCAGCATCGAATAGGTAATGCTAATTTGTCTAAAAACATACAAATTGATCAATAGATTAATTAACCAAAAATTAATATAAAAATACGTCTGTATATTATAATAAAAAAATAATAAAAGAAAACTGCAATTCGATTCAGGATAATCTGGTCATAATCCCTTTAAAATTAAATGTAATCCATTTTTATATCTTAACTAGCGACCCGCCCCGGCTTCGCACGGATGCAATGCTCTACTATATTATGCATGTATTATAAATATAAACCTTCCTCTTGAATTACTCTATCTATTGAAAAAAAACCGCATCAAAATCCGTTGCGTAGTTTTAAAGATTTAAGCATACATAGGGATATAGGGACAGAGAAAGCGACTTTGTTTTATACTATGTAGTGATAGGCCAGCCTCAAAAATCACAATATCGGTATCCGCTGTCAATTATGAGTTCATAATACTAATATGGGTTTGATTCCCACCTGTCACCTAAAGCAAGTTGATGTTTTTCTTGTAAAAAAATTCTGTACATATAAAAAGCTATCAATTTAATGTTCAAAAAACAAAAATAAAATAATTATTATTCCTTATATTATTAACCATTAACAATGCATTAAAAAACGGCCTCTTAAATTTTTTATGTGAACTAGCGGCCCCTCCCGGCTTCGCACGGGTGGACAAAATTCTTTATTTTTTTTCTATTATTAAATATTTTTTCGTTAGCGCCATCTAGCGTCCGGTAGACGAACTACTTGCGGTTAACGCGTTGCTATGGTGACGCATATACAATGGAAAAAGAGCGGGGAAAAGAGCGGACAAATAAACACACAAACAACAAATTTGTGTTCTTAATTTATCGATTTAGAGGTATAATCCCCGGCATTTAAGTTGATCATGATTTTGAAATCACGTGACATGCGCAGTAGCAAGTTTAGGTACATTATTCACTACTGCGTATTTAACGTGATTTCAAAATCATGTTCAACTTAAATGCCGGGAACTATACTCCATGGGACCGCAGTTAGCGCGGTTTATGATTGCGTATGTTTTCGCGTATGCTGGTATATGGTATGTTCTGTCTTGGCCACCGGGCTTGATTGGGATCAAGAGCTAACCCATAAATTTAAAAAAATGGGTGGATAACCAACAACTAATTATGTTGAGCTCATCCGTGCTTCTGGCGCGTTGGGCTATTGGTCTGGGCTGCATTTGCAGGCATGAATAGTGTGTTAAGATCCATTAATTTAATGGCATTAAATCTTCGCTTATATTTTACAAAAGAAAGGAATATCTTTATAGACCTTAAGGTATAGGAACCTCACGTATTCTTTTTTTTTATTCCAGCCAGTACAAATTTGACGGTTTGGATTTGGACTGGGAATACCCTGCGAGGAGAGACGGCAGGCCTGAGGACAAAGCGAACTACGTAGAACTTGTCAAGGTATGATACTGACAGCTCTTAACGCTCAAACACTTTTCAGCCTGTTTCTGAAACCAGCTGTGAAAAGATTTTTATGGAAAAACAAAGCTACGTTAAGACATGACGACAATCGCAAGGTTTTCATAATCGAGTGGATACCCCGCAATGTTTGTGTATATGAATATATGTATCTCTAACCTTTCATTTAGCCCCCTAACCGACCTTAAAAAAATAGAATCGTTCGCCCGCGCGGATCTATTACTAACTATGGACCCTTTTCCATCTTGAATCTCCTTTAATCATCCACAAACTAATAGCTTAACCGCTAAAATTTAAACGGAAACGTTTCAAATTTTTTTTCTGTTCAAAAGATTTTGTACTCGCGTGATTCCTGCGTGTCTGAACGAGTTCTCCAAGAAGTTCCTGCAGGTACACGTAATAATTAACAAACAGTAAGCCACCATTAATTGTGTTCCAGGTTCTAAATATACATTTTTAGTATCAGTAGTTTATCCAGATAGGTTACCTAAAAAAATATTATCACAAGCTTCTTATGCAACTTATAATTGGCATCTTTCCCATATCTGCTTATGAACCATCCCCGCTGCTGTATCGTCATCTTTAAGGACGCTGGGGGATCTCCGATACGTACCCGGAAATCCCCCACTGAAACCTCGGCATACAGGCCGCGGTGGTTTTTAGTTTGTTATGCCCCGCCTATGCTCCGTGTGCTAAGGTGTTGGAGATAGCAATGCGCAGAATGTGTCACTGAAATGAAAAGATATGAACATATCTTTTGACCGTAGTGAAGTATATCACTCTTTTAGTTCAGTAGTTCATTTAGTCCAATGGTTCAGTTTATATTTCATCGTTGGTTTTAGTTCGTTAGTTCATCGAACAGTACAGTGTTTTCGATTGCTGCGAACTGTGAACGAAATTTCGTCTTGGCTGCAAAATATCTTTGTACATATTGTTATTATTACTAGCTTTTATTTAGTTTCACGTGTCCGATGTTTGTCATCAAATGTTGCAAATTAAATTTGTTCCACTTCCCGATTGAGCTGAATTTTTGCATACATGTGTAAATTGCGTTTTGAAAACACTATTTATATACAAAATTACTGTATATATATATATTTACATAAGTTAATATCTCAATAAACTATTCTTAAAGCAAAACATAATCAAAACGCACAGCAAACAAATAATTCAATTTTGTCGCGAACCGTTTGTTTACGTTATTAATTTAGTAGGTACTTTTGCCAATGAAAGAAATCAGTGTCAAAATGGCGTTAACAAATATACCAAAATGTCTATTAATGCTCAATTCCTTAATGCTTTCAATCTAAGTACGACAAAGTCCGAGTAAAATAGATATCTCTCTCTGTTGCTCACTCGCTTCGGCGGTGGCGTTAGGTACTTACGTCGGCAACGTTCGGTTCGACTCAGTTCGTTGTGTTTGCGGTGGACTAGATGAACTACAGATATGTTTGTATTGGGACTGGACTAGTGAAGTAAGAACTAAACGCAACTGAAGTACTTCAATTGAAGGATTCATTCGCGAACGACACACGACTAGTTGGAGAGTCCTACATATCCCCGCCGACAACTCACGGTGGGTCGAATCTACAAAGAATTTTACACTGGGTCAACAATTGCCTATGCGCTAGTAACAGGCGTATTAAGAGCCTCATGATGATGATGATGGTGGTGGTGGTGGTGAGTGTGAGGGTGGTGATGAGTGGTGATGAGGATTATGATATCGATGATAATAAGCTGCATTGAAATGGCTTTAGCATTCTTGGGCTCGTTTAATAATTAATGATCCTAATCTACTTTGTTACAGGACTTAAGCGAGGCCTTCAAACCCAAAGGATACATCTTGACAGCAGCGTTAGGAGCCGGTAAAGAAACCATGGATGCTGCATACGATTTGGTTAAGCTGAGTAGATACCTCACTCTGATCCATATGATGTGCTACGACTACCACGGAACTTGGGACGGGAGAGTCGGAGCCAATGCACCTTTGAAAGGAGTTGATGAAGATGATGTATTGAGTGTGGTGAGTGGAAAAACAAAAGATGTTTTCTTAAATTTTATGATACTAAAGAGTCCATCTCATCCTCCTGCTCAAAGCTCTGGTTTTCACTAAACTACAACCAAAAATAAATCTTTGACTGCAGTCTTGTAAAACTCTCTCATAACTTCGAACTTTTTTGACTTCTCCCAAATCTATAAAAGCAATAGAAATAAATAACAACAAAAAACACTTCTTAGCACCACCTTAGCTGGGTTATAAGACATGGTTATTTAGAACATTACGTTTCACTCCAATAATACATTACTCATAATTCAAATAATAACATTCATAATGACAAAGACGTTACATTTTATAAATTCATAATATATGAAATACAATAAATTTAATTTTATTATATACTACGCGATGCAGTCGCTAAGCTAAGCTACGCTAGCACTATAAATTGGAGCGGAGCGTAATACCTAAAAAAAAATTTTTTTTGGTTCGATAGGAATTTTTGCGAATTTCAAAATTCGGGTTCCGTCACCATCTGGTCCTAAACCTATTGATTCGATTCCAGACAAAAAATATTAAAATCGGTTAAGAACTCCGGGAGTTATGGCGTAACAGACATTGCGCCATTGAAGCTGATCCATGGGAGCTTCGCTCGCTCCACTCCAATAATAGTAACCACATTATTTAAAGACCATAACAGATATCTCAATGTAATCAATTCGTGGACTCACTTGCTTGAGGACTTGTTAATCAGTAAAGCGACAAAAATTTGCTGAGTCTATCCTATCAGCTATCATACTTAGTATTTTTGCATGATGATAATAATCCACGTTGTCATCTGCAAAAATAACCCAATAAGCTGCGAGTCTAAGGGCGCCTTTAAATTAGAGGCGAAAGGAAGCGCTTCCAAAAAGTAGCGCTGCAGTGGCGCGACTGTGGCGCAGCAGACGTGCGTCAGTAATGCTTTGGAATTTTCTAGTGATGCTCGTCAATTACGCGATGGATCCCGACGAAGAAGCACTCTTGTTGCTAATTTTGTCAAAAAGGATACTGCCTTTTGTTTATAATTGTTATATAATTAAAACAAAAATAATTCATGAAACCAGTAACACTTCAACATTTTCAAGATACCACGCTGGTAACATTTCGAATAACCAAGTACAAATTAGTGCTTTAGATTTACGAAACAAGTTAGCTAATTATTTTCTAGCCCAGATGGCGAATTATCATATTAAGATAGAATTATATAAATAATTTACCTGCTTGATTTTTTTCCGCTTTAGATTTAATTTCGAAATTTTCAATAAATTTGCTGCACAAAAATTCCCATGCATTTTTCTTATGTATGCGATTACAATAACTTTCATAACTACTATCCCATATTGCAGGGTGATTTTTAACATCCTCAATAAACACTTCAATGTCAAGATCTGCATTCATATTGAAGTTCAATAGTAATTTAAATAATATTTAAAAGCTGTCACTTCCTTATGCAAAAATGACGTACGGGTGTCACGCTAGTGGCGCTGCAATTGCGCTTCTAGAAATTGTATGAAAACTAGTAGAGGGGCGGCTAGCGCGCCACTGTGGCGCCACTGTAGCGCTTCCTCTGGCCTCTAATTTGAAGGCGCCCTTAGTCCCATCGAAGTTCCCAAAGATTTAATTTTGTAGTACTCGCAGAGCACCATTGGATCTTCAAATTAACCTGGTCCACAAACCGTTCGTATAAAAAAGTACGCAAACGCTTTGTCTATTGTTCTTCATTTCTGGTTAAACCAAGCTAGTTGTTCCCTGAACCTCAGAGTTGGCAACATAAAAACACTGACCATATAGCATTAATGTTATAGAAGACTTACTTCTTTCTTTCAGGAATACACCATCAAATACATGCTTTCCCACGGTGTGAGTCCATACAAATTGGTGCTCGGGCTTCCCATGTATGGCAGAACCTTCGTCCTTAAGGAGCCTGCAGTAAAGGACGTAGAGTTTGGCAGGACCGCTGTACAGGCTGCTGGTTTTAAGGGACCTTATACAGGAGAGGCTGGTTTCATGGGTTATAATGAGGTAACTTTTTCTTGAGGTATCTTTTTTTTATTTAAGCATTTACTGCAAAATGTTATGTTTATTTATTTAGGAGCTTTTTTGCCTCCTGACATTTCGTTTTTAATTTTAAGTTGTTTTTTTTTTATTCTGTGGATTATGCATGGTGAGGACGTATTATATTGTAAATGTAGTTACTTCTGTTTAAGCTGACGAGTTTCTTGCGCCCATTCTTCTTGTCAGTTAAAAGACGTCCTGAATGAGTGATAGGTAAAAATGTTGGACGATTCAAAACAACTTATTTTAAGTGCATTTGAATAAAGTTATTTTCATTTCATTGCTCTGAACATTTCCCACATCCAGCCTATTTATTCTTAATGCACTTAAAAAATATATTTTTATAGAAATATTACAGATTTTTTTAGCAACTGCTATGCGGCTAAATATCTCCTGTAAAATTACTTAAATACTTGTAAAAGTTTACCTATAAATGTAGCTACCGGCGGTGCTCGTATCAGCTTAAGAAATACTTGAAAAATCAATGGATCTATAAAAGTCTTTGTAACACAATATCAAGATTATTTGCTAAGAATAATATTCAAGAAGGCTAAGAACAGTTAGCTATATGTGTAGTCGTAGAACCGAAACGTTAGCGCGATTCATTTCGGTACAGCGACATCTGGTATATAAAGAACTGAAATTGAGGTTAATTAAATAATGTTAACATCAGCTAAGAAAGAATTTATGGAAATTCCCTCTCCAGATCTGCCAGGAGGTGAGCAACAAGTCCTCCAAGTGGACTCATCACTGGCACGGCCAGTCCTTCACCCCCTATCTCCGGGATGGTGAAAGGATTATTTCCTATGACAACGCACGTTCGATCGCTATCAAAGTCAAGTAAGAATTGCAATTCCTACAAAATATTAATTATCTTATTAAAAGTGTTTCCTAATCATTTATTTTCTCCAGAACTGCCATAGACTACGGTCTTGGTGGACTTATGGTATGGAGCATAGACACAGATGATTTCAAAGGTGCATGCGAGCATGAGACCGACGCTTACGTAGACTTCGAAGAGAGATACAACAAAATGGTGGACGATCCTGTACTTCACGAGGCTTTGAAGACTCTCAACTTGCCTGATAGTGAGTTTTATATTATTCTTGTACATTTTATACCAATCCTGGTAATATACAGTATTGGAAAAAATTAAGGGATCAAAAAAATATTCCAAATTTTTGGGCAATTTTCAACAGTCCATAACTTCGAGAGAAATGGTCGTACAGGAAAATAAAAAAAAAGGAAATTATAGCTCCAAGTGTCTAGTTTTTGGATTAGAACTTTATAATTTTGTATCCTCCGCGGTTTTTGAGTAATCTTAGAAAAACCAACAACAAAAAAAAGTTTGATTTTTTTAGTTTTATTTTTTGTCTACGGGCGTGGAAAATTTTTTCTTGCTTAACCACTATTAGGCTCGGATACTTTGTTCATTTAGCTTTAATTTAGTTATTTATAGACCTTGATACGTCCACTTCTCGCCGAGATATCGGTCTTCAAATGGAAAAGAATCCTTTTGTCTTTGATTATCAATATCTCAGCAACCAATGATCGCACAGAAAGTTAAAGGTGGGCTTCAAGAACTTGAATTAATTCTCTTTAACGGCTAGCCATTGCTTTTTACGACTATTTCTCTCGAAGTTACGGCCTTTTGTAAATTGCCCAAAATTTGGAATATTTTTTTGATTCCATAATTTTTTCCAGTAGTGTATGTTTGTGTAATGACCACAAGCATTTTTTTCTCGAGCCATGGTTATTTGGTGAACATAGTATGAATTCTGCTTAGTTTGAAACTAAATAATGGTTGTGAGTTGTTTAAATACGCTTATTATAATTTTTATGTATTTTTGCTTAACTATTTTTGCTGACCATTAGTATCTATAACATCTGCAATTTACCAATGCAAGCACTGTCAAACTATCTCAAGATTAGCCAAAACAAAGAGAGACACAGACAAGAATTTTAAAATTTGTTTTCTGCTACCAATTTAAGCTTTTTCTAAATAAATATTATTTCATATAGTTTCAATGGTTCCAGAAATTATTCTCCATATATACAAAATTTATTGTAGATGCCAAGCAAGTTTCAGTTGTGAATTGTGACTATTGAAAAAATGTTTATATCTACGTATGACACATAAAAAATAATCACTAAAACTAAATTACTCTTTTCCTCAGCAAACCGCCTCAGCAAACGTGCAGCTTACTCGGTGTCCAACGGCAAACTGAATCTCCGTTTACCCGAACCGCAATACACGAACTACCCTCTAATGGAAACTATTAACGCCGCCGCCATTTTGGCTACAGAAGAAAAGAGAATATTGAATGAAATGGAAATGATAAACAAACAAAATGTCATTGAAGATGAAGAAGAAGATAAGCCAGGGTCATCTAATGGATTGAAATCAAGCTTTGCTGTTTTGTTCTGTGCTTTAATTGTTTTTAGTTTATAATTTGTTTAGTCAACGGAATCTCATGGGAAAGCTTCACGGGAATTAAAACCCTATTCTTAATGTATAAAATATTACTTTTGCATATAATGCCAATGCCCTTCGACTCAAAGAGGTTTAATTAAATTAGTTTGTAGTGATACTATTACGAGATCACCTACGTGAATATTTTCTATAGACAATGAATGCCGCGGCATAAACAGTACTTATGACAGCAAACTCTTTTTGTTTATCTGTCGCATATTACGGCCACTTCCGCGATCTATGATTATTCGTGTCTATGGTATTATCATAGTATGATACATCCAAGATCACACTATAAACAGATTTTTGACTCAAAGTGGTAGTGTTGCCAGTCATTGCCAAAGGCCATTAACTCCACACATTTTTTTTAATTTATAAAACTAAAACCTATTTACAATTGCTTTGTCCCACGGTATAGATATATATCTATACACTTATCGTATATATATATATATAGAGAAATAACAAAATATGGAGCTTTTCTTGTATGTACACTGCCATAGAGTAAGTAAATACGCTACGAAGAAGGATAAGAAAAATCTGATTTTTTTTCTTAACGGAGTGTAGTCAAGTATTAACAACAGTAACCACTTATTACAAGGCATTGCTCACGTTTATTGAACAAAAAGATTTTCACCATAAAATTAGACTTACCTTTTATGTCCACCATAATTACCAATGAAACTTGGACTCAAACAGGAATTGTGGTTTCATGGCATAACTAAACCATTTTTAGTGGTAATGATAATTGCTATAACATAAAAAACAGACTAAATAAAATTCCACAAATGATCTGGGTCAAAGGACCGATTTTAAAGACTGCAATAAAAAATCTCCATTTTAAACATTCCAAAAGCATTCATAAATATAATGCATTTAAGTTTCTTTTTTTATATTTAAATACGAACTTCTTATTGCCTTAGTAAAAGTTAATATTGCGATTTATGATGTAAATATGATTATTACGTAGTTAAAGTAATTCTTTGATAAAATTAAGACTTGTTATCGTAAGATTATCCTGTAATTATATTTTCATTATTCCTCTTTCATATAAGCAATTTATTTTATTATTTTTAAAATTATAAAAAAAATATTTCTATAATATAATTCAGAATTAATTTTTTGAAACAATTTGGCGGCCTCTGTCGTCGAGAGGCGCGCTAAGTGTGAGGCCACACGATGCGTTAACGGTGCGGTGCGGTGCCTGAGCGGTGCCGTTGCGTCATCCTACCTTCATACAAATCACTATACCATGTCACACGACGCGTTATTTCGCCGTGGGGGGTCGCACCGCAGCGCGCAGGACTTGGTACCTGAGAGACGAAACGGGGAGGGGTAAAGCGCAACCTGCACAAAGCTGTTCACCGCGGTGCGGTGCGGCGCCAAACTACCCGTGTGGCACCCTATAGGTCGAATTCATTACGATTCGGTGCCGCACCGCACCGCACCGCATCGTGTGGCCTTGCACTAACCGGTTTTCACGGTAAAGCCGCTCAGAGGTCCTGGGTTCGATTTCCGGATTTCTATTTTATTCTAAGAAAAAAAAGGAAGGACTGTATTTTTAATCAAGTATTTTATAATTATTATAGTATTTTACAATGATCGAACTCAATAAGATAACATTTCTAAGTTCGCATCCTCATGTCTTAAAATATTTGTTGATATATTTTTTTTAAAAGCAAAATACTTGAAATATTCGACTATACTCACAAATTATTCTCATGCGAGAATCGACTTTACATTCTTTAGATGCCCAGTCCATATCTCAACGAGCTATAGTCCCCGGCATATACGTTGAACCTGGTTTTGAAATCACGTGACATGCGCAGTAGCAAGTTTAGGTACATTATTCACTACTGCGCATGTCAGGTGATTTCAAAACGAGGATCAACTTATAAGAGACTATACTGAGCCTTCGAGACTCTCCTGAGAATAATTTAACCACCTTTAATTTACCAAACTTTTGTTAGAGTTTACTCCTTAAGAATTGTTTTTTACATAACGCGCCCGGTATAAAAAACATGAAGAGTAAAGGTGTTTGAAGATTTTTGTATGGAGGGTAACGTCGGCCGCCATTTAATTTTTTTTTTCAAAATCGCGGTGCACTACGAAAGTTATATACTTAGATGGAGGACACTTATACAAACAAAAAATGTTATGCAACATGATATCCTAAAGCGTCACGTTTCGGAGTTATTAAAATATTTATTTTCTTTCATTGTCTGATTCAAATTAAAAGTAAAAACTTAAACAACTTGAAATAATTACAATATAAATAAATAAATTCGTTATAACAACTGTTATTTTAACTTTGAATAACTCAGAAACGTGACGCTTTATGATGTTATGTTATGTAACATTTTATACTTTTATAAGTGTCCCCTATCCAAATATATGACATTTATTGTGCACCGCGATTTTGAAAAAATATCAAAATGGCGGCTGATGTTAGGGCCCAAACCTACAAACCAAATTAGCGATCGAATGACAACATAACGTTTCTTGTGCGCAACCTATCATACGCACCTTTCACTTTTATTTTTAAGTTTTGTTTTATTATTTTCTCTGCCTGTTCAAAGACAAATATTCTTAAGGAGTAAACTCCAGTCGTGCGTCGAAGGTGACATACACACTTTTTTATAAATTTTTGGTAATACTCAATATCTATCCTAATTATATTATGACAATACTTTGTGTGTGTGTGTTTGTTACCATATTGACACATTGCAAAACTAAACTTGCCCTTACGTACTCCAAACAAAAACAATACGATAGCGTGTTTCTACGCGCTACAACGCCATCTAGTTATGGATAATAATGAGATAAAATCTACAATAAAATCACATTTTCAAATTTAAAAAACCCATTACAAGACTTTTTGATAATACTCAATTTTTGCTATAGACAATAATGAGATAAATTTTACTTCTAATTGTATTTAAGTCATTTTTCTTTTATATTTTTTTAAATAAAGTATTTTTGTATCTCATTTGTTGCTATTTATTTCCGATTCCCTTATAAACTATGAATGGCGTTTAGACGAGTTTTGGCGTATGCCTTTCTCACCAACGATCCTAGGTTTAAATCCTGGTGTGGCAGATGAGGCAGCTTGTGTGATGAATACGAGCATTTGAAACTGAGTAAATATCGACGTATCATATATACTAAACCCTAGTATCCAAAAAACAAGTTCTTCGTGTATACGAGGTGTTACAAAAATACTCGTAGTGCGGAAACGGGGTTAAATGGTCCCTAAAAAAGAGTCAATTTACTATATTTGAAAACTGTAGTATCGCAGTATGACTTACCGCCAAAATTAACTAAAAAATATTTTTCATTGAAGTGCCAATCCTATTTTCATATAATTAAAGAGTAAATAACACATAATGTTTTTGTACATTTTTATCTAATATCCGCGGAACGACATAGAGTCAATAACAAAATGTACAGAAGCTGCTCAGATCAATATTACAAGTCAGAGAAAATATTCAAAGACCTGACATAGGTACTTTATGTTATGTCTCTTTCAACATAACTAACACTAACTTTTTCATAACGAACGACAAGTTTACAGAAACGGCTCAACATAACATCATATCGTAATATTCCGAGGAAGAAAACATAGCCATTTTCTCACTTTAGAAATAATGTTGGTGAAAACACGAAATAATTGTAAGATATCGATTAGAAGATTTGAAATTGACAACAATCCGTTTTTTTTTCGACTTTACGTTTTTCGAAGCAATTAGTTCTTTTTATTTAGTTTGCAAACCTTTTTGGATAAAAAACTTAAAATGCGTTAAGAGTACACTCTGTTAAATAATCTATGATAATTTCAGTTCTATGCAGTGACTAAATAATTTTATAGTTAGGAGTAACTGTTTCAAAATTTTATAAACTTCCAGGGGTTGTGGCTAGAGATAACTCTCACCCCAAGAGCGATAACGAGAAAATAAAGAGAAAGAAAGAAAGTGTATATAGGAATGTGACTTCTTTCGGAGATTTAAGTTGTTGTTGATATTTCAATGTTTATAAGGGTAGAATCAAATTATTATATGGTAGTTAGTGTGTAAAATATTTTAATTATTAAGTATGTTGAAGTAGCTTCAACCCTGGTAGGGTTGACAATATTTTGACCAGAAGAACCCCGGTAGGGTTGACAATATTTTTCGCTTTGATAATTTATTACATTTTTACGGGGTTTTTTGTAACACGTTGTATGGTTCTTATATAAGATAAATTATTATAATAGAAAAATACTAGAAAAAATCGACTCGGGTCACAAGTGAATCTCAGGCGGGAATCGAACCCGCAACCTTTGGAAATCCGGTCCAATGCTCTCCCAATTGAGCTACCGAGCCTTGCGAACACACGTCGAAATTTTCTAGTACCTTCCTGATTTTACGCTGTAGGCCAGCGTTGTTTCATCAATGAGAGGAACATCCTCTCGTATTCGAAAGAAACATTTTTACAAATGTTTGCTCAATCGATTAAGATGAAACAGCCATGTTAGATTTATAATTTTTATATATTTTATGCATTTTCAATGCGATCTTATAAGATAAATTATTATAATAGAAAAATACTAGAAAAAATCGACTCGGGTCACAAGTGAATCTCAGGCGGGAATCGAACCCGCAACCTTTGGAAATCCGGTCCAATGCTCTCCCAATTGAGCTACCGAGCCTTGCGAACACACGTCGAAATTTTCTAGTACCTTCCTGATTTTACGCTGTAGGCCAGCGTTGTTTCATCAATGAGAGGAACATCCTCTCGTATTCGAAAGAAACATTTTTACAAATGTTTGCTCAATCGATTAAGATGAAACAGCCATGTTAGATTTATAATTTTTATATATTTTATGCATTTTCAATGCGATCTTATAAGATAAATTATTATAATAGAAAAATACTAGAAAAAATCGACTCGGGTCACAAGTGAATCTCAGGCGGGAATCGAACCCGCAACCTTTGGAAATCCGGTCCAATGCTCTCCCAATTGAGCTACCGAGCCTTGCGAACACACGTCGAAATTTTCTAGTACCTTCCTGATTTTACGCTGTAGGCCAGCGTTGTTTCATCAATGAGAGGAACATCCTCTCGTATTCGAAAGAAACATTTTTACAAATGTTTGCTCAATCGATTAAGATGAAACAGCCATGTTAGATTTATAATTTTTATATATTTTATGCATTTTCAATGCGATCTTATAAGATAAATTATTATAATAGAAAAATACTAGAAAAAATCGACCTACAGCGTAAAATCAGGAAGGTACTAGAAAATTTCGACGTGTGTTCGCAAGGCTCGGTAGCTCAATTGGGAGAGCATTGGACCGGATTTCCAAAGGTTGCGGGTTCGATTCCCGCCTGAGATTCACTTGTGACCCGAGTCGATTTTTTCTAGTATTTTTCTATTATAATAATTTATCTTATAAGATCGCATTGAAAATGCATAAAATATATAAAAATTATAAATGGTTCTTATATGTTTAATATTTCTTACATACTACCAACCATAATAGCAACTAGCCTAGCCCAAAATAACCACTATAAGGCAGACTTGAAGGTTCGAACCGTCCGACACGTAACACAAGTTGAATTATTTTTTGTAAATTTTTTATAGCACAGGTAAATCTTTTTAGGAGAATAAAAGAAGAATTTTTATAAACATTTTAATTTGATGATATTTGTAATAAATAAGCTTAACACTAAATAATTTATATTATTGTACAAACATTACGCATAAAACTCTCAAAATAAAAGGAGGTTTATAACAATGACATAAGGTCTAATCTTGTTTTCCAGTTTGGTCCATTGCAATCGAAAACGTTACTCTTTAATGTAAATTTTCAAAGAAATTCATTAACGAAATTAAATTAACTATTTTTAACATAAAACTAGTTGAAAATATTAATTGTTAAAGGGAATAGTTTTGTTTGTAGAGTTTATGAAAAAATATTAGTTAAAAAAATACAAGAAGAAAGAAATTATTACTAGATTGTCTCTGATTTCAGTTTCGAATCCGCATTCCTTTGCTATCCGGTCGAACTACCGAAACCTATACAGACTCGTCGCAACTTTTTAAGTATTTCTTAATCTAACGCCAGCATCATCTCTTCATATTGTAGGTCCAACTAACTACAACATCGAATTCTAATTAAGTATCCAACAATCGATAAAGAAAAAGCTGCTATGTACAGTAGCGGCTTTAGGTTAGGGCGCCGCACACAAAGCTGAAATGCCCGATCATCACGTTGCCATATTCATAATGCCCGGGCAATGTGATAAATAGGTGAGTTTAGCTTCTAATTAATCACTGGGCCCGGGCATTATTCATACTGCCCGCATTTATCACTTGGCCCATAATATATACACCAAAATGACAGTTTTTTCAATTTTTGTCTCTCTGTCTGTCTGTTTGTTCCGGCTCATCTCTGAAATGGCTGGACCGATTTTGACGGGACTTTTATTGGCAGGTAGCTGATGTAATAAGGAGTAACTTAGGCTACTTTTATTTCATCTATATGCATCTATACATACATATAAATAAAATTGGAGTGTCTGTTTGTAATATTGAAATACTTTTAACTACATGCATATGAATATATATACGGTATATACATCAAAATGATAGTTTTTACAATTTTTGACTGTCTTAATTTTTTGTCTTTCATAAGTCAAAGTTATTAAAGCGTCATGGATGGCACTTGATAACGTGTATCACTTACCTTTTATTAAAATAATCCCAAGTGTTAAGTTAAAAAGTTTTTAACAAATAGTTATTTGTAAAATAAATGAGTATTTTATTATATTCTTTGCCTTTTTTCGTATAGGTTTGCATTGCAATTAGGAGGTGCATAGAAATCTCGCCCGGGGCGTTGGTAGAGCTAAAACCGGCACTGGTTATTCATTTATTCATTCGTTGCAACATGTATTTTCAGGTAAATGTACATATGATAGCCAGTACCATGACATGACCCTGCAAGGGCACCGCAGCATAAAGTTACAGAAAAACAATAAATTTTAACATTACAAGAAAAGTATTAAAAACATTTATAAATTAATTACATACAAATAATTTTCATACATTATGATAGCGTTGATAGTAAAAATACTTATACAGGATTATTTTACTTTGTTTTCGTTGTCACTAAAAAACTCCTGCAGTGAGTAGTAACATTTCCTTATGAGATACTTTTTAAGGTTAATTTTAAATGATTTCTCATTACATTCATCTTTAATATGCTGGGGAAGTGCGTTGTAAATTTTTAAAGACATATTCTGAGGTCCAGAATTAACCATTTCTAATTTTGCTATTGTTAATGCCAGCTTTCGTTTCGGTCTTAGTCTTTCTAGACGAGAATACTGAGGATATGAGTGAATATCATCTTTACCATTTTTGTAAGATATATATGGATACTAATGTAAGAATATTATATTTAACGAATACGAATAATTACATAACGAACGTTATGTAATTACTATATCATTTGGAAGAGTACTTCTCCGGATAGCGAGGGAATGCTATTTTGTGCTTGCTTGTTAAATATTTAGTGGTTACTGTTTCACATTTTCAGATAGCGGTAACAACCAGTTGAAGCTAGGGATATTTCTCGCCCAAATGCAAAACGAAGGAAGTAAAAGAATGTAGACAGAAAGAGATATAGAGAGATAGGTAAGAAAGAGAAAGAAGGTAAGCGAGGGTTTGTTGAGGGACCCCTGAGACAGTTAATTTAAAAAATTGCTAAAAATTATGAACTGCTTCATCATTCATTGTAATAATATTTTAAGAGTGTAACAGTTGATATATTGTGATTTATACGCCCCTCTCTAACTGGTTCCGTATAACACCAGCCCCATGGGAATAACATGCTATGGCATTATGCTGAGTGATGCCTTTAATATTTTTTTTTTAAATAATTTATTGCAAACTTCACAGCTTTTTTCAACCATAAATACATAAAAAAAATCCACTAGTAATAAATAAATGTAGATAATAACTGTATTATGTTTTTTCTTACTTTCCTATAGATATCAAAATGATTTAAACGCTTAAATATATATAACAACAAAAAATTAATAATTCTTGTACATTTTTGATTGAAATGGATTATACACATATCGCTTGCTGTAAAAAGATAATATTATAACAGAAATTTAAATAGAAAATAAATTACAAGTCTTCGAATGGAGATCCACAGCGCACGTTATAGAAATGGTCGCAAACCTGTAACAAAGGTTTAATTATACAAAAAATCAATAACATTTACTAAAAAGATTGTCTCATAACCAATTTATGCCACGGTTTGCTTGCCAATACTTGGGCAATATACATCCCTACTATACTTTGTCCAAAGTAGGATGATACTTTTGACAGATGTCACTTCCGTATTGCTACGTACTAAGGTTGCGTTTGTTTCCTTATGTTTGGCTTGACATTACAAAAGCAACTTTATACCCTCTATATAGGTGTCAACTGTCAAAAGTATCATCCTACATTGGACAAAGTATAATATTATAAATGTGAATGTAAGTTTGTTTGTTATGCTTTCGCGCAAAAACTACTGAACCGATGATCATGAAACTTCGTACATATATTCATGGAGGTATTAGAAGTAACATAGGATACTTTTTATCGAAAAAAAAATGCGGGCGAAATCGCGAGTGATAGGTAGCTAATCCTTACTAATATTATAAATCGGAAAGTGAGTTTGTTTGTTACGCTTTCACGCAAAAACTACTAAACCGATCATCATGAAACTTCGTACATATATTCTTGGAGGTATAAGAAGTAACATAGAATACTTTTTATTGACAAAAAAAAATAAAAAATGCGGGCGAAAAATAAAGTAAATGCTAGTGCATACATACAATCATGCTTTTTTCCTGCAAGAGTAGGCAGCAATTACAGATTTCCACTTTCCACAATCCTGCCATACATTTTTCGCTTATTTAACCCTCATCAGACCTTTCATACAAGCTTATCGGTTAAGGGTACTTTTGACCTGGCCTTTCAGGACATCTTCTGTTTTGTTCCCTGAAAGTTCGCCTTGGTCTGCCTTTACCGACATGCCCACGCACATTTGCCTCATAAACCTATTGTCAGTCTCCTTTCGTCCATCCTCTCTACACGTCCAAACCATCTAAGCATCCCTTTTTCTATCTTTGTCACTATATCTTCTTTCACACCGTACCACTCTCTTATCAGATCATTCTTTATTTTATCCATCAAATACTCTCTAGCTCCCTCATTTCCACTGCATTAATCATACAATCGTGCTTCTTCTGCCAAACCCAAGGTTCACTTCCGTACATTAGAGTCGGTACCAACACGCCTCTATGTGACAAAACATCTTATACATAGTTTAAAGAAACTCATCACAACATAGTATAAAACAAATTCACTTTCTCAGGCCCTATATGCCTATGTATGCTTTAATCTTTAAAACTCCGCAACGGATTTTAATGCGGTTTTTGACGTGACAACGTCTTATAAATTGGTTTGCCGGGTGACACTTCAAGAAACTGCGTTACGCTCCGCTCACGTTATGCGCTTACAATGAGAGCGAGTGAGAGGCACGCGTCCCTTCCACTCGGGCATGGTTAGCCCGCCTAAGAGCGAGAGAGACAGACATAAAAAGTGGAAGGGACGCGTGCCTATAAATTAATGTTTTAAATATAATTCTTTGTATAAATAAATGTTTTAAATTGTTACTATTATTTCATCCTTCTTCCTACTATACGAATGAATATTCACATCAAAATTATTTTACCACTCAAAGTCGTTGTCACGTAAAACTTTCGCCCGTATACCGACTTTACAGGCAACCAACCAGTTTTTTTTTAATAGATACAGTAATTCAATTCAAGGTTAATATGTATAATACATGCATAATATAGTAGAGCATTGCATCCGTGCGAAGCCGGGGCGGGTCGCTAGTTTTTAATAAAATGAATAAGTCTTAATTATACACACTGCCGGTACATATATTTAAGAGGCGTTCAAGTATATTAAAACACACATGTTACGCTAATCGTAAACTAGTCACTAATCGACTGAGAAGCCAGCCCATCTCTATAATGTGACAAAGAAACTGTTTCTCACAACGTTATTTTTTTTCTAAAATCCTATATTGTTTGATTTTATTCAAACTTAATTGAACAACTAATGAGAAGAAAAAATAGAAAATTTCCTTTATTACTCATAATATTTAATTTTGATCTCTATGATCACATATTATTACGTATTCTATGATACAATGTTCATTATTGTACATAACAACAGTACATAATTTGTAGTCGTACAGATGTGCTTTCAAATTAAAAAAGCACATCCAAATCTGTTTACACTTTTAAAAGCTATACGGTACCATAAACAGACACACATATAACGTTCAGACTTATAACACCCCTCTTTTGGCATTGGGGGTTAAAAAATAAAGGTTCTCTAAGTTTTTTATTAATATTTTTTTAGGTATATGTATATTGTTATGCTGAAGGTGGAATCACATTTTACATTTGTCTCTGTTTAAAAAGTAAAAAGTTCGGTCAGGATTGTTGCTGTCATTTGACATGTAATAGTGACTCTGCTAAAAAATAAACTTAAAATAGAACCAACATAATTTGAACTAGACATTGGCTAAATCATAAGAGAGAGAGAGCCATTTACCAAGAAATTAAATGGAATTGAACCAACATAAAAATATAAAGAAAAACTGCCAAGATAGCAGTGTATATTATATCGGTATTTTTTATTGTATTGTATTAACTTCTAATGTTAATTTAATTATGATTTATAAATTAAGCATGAGTGGATTTTTTGGATTTCAGATTACTAGATTTTAAACAAAAATTTGTTACATCTTTTACCGTTGCTGTTTATGAATTTAACACAAGCGCTTCAGCTTCAGCTTCCGAACGCAAGTACTTAACAACGTATGTATTATTGTCTAATAAAATATTCTATCTAAATATATTACAATTGATCGCCGTTTGTTAACCTCGAAAAAAACGAAAAGTATTCATTAGATTGTGATGTAAATTTTACACATACCAAACAAAATTTACATGTATTTTCAGAAGAAAAAAAGCGTACTTTTACTTATATACGCGTGGCGGAAGGTATACTTTTTGACGTGATAACGTCTTATAAATCGATGAACGCTGGCTGCACGCACGCAAAAGTGTAACGTTCCGCCTGAGCCGAGCGTGCAAGCGAGAACGCGGAACAAGCGATATAGAAGCACGGTCGGCCTAAGACTTCGGCTTGTGACGCATCATCTCTCTTCCACTTCATGAAGTGAAAAGTTAATGTCGTTTCCATTGTTTATTAAAACAACTAAATATCAATTTATCGAAAAAAAATATAATTTTCAATTAACTATTTCTTTGTATTACACAAAATAATGATAATTCCGTGATAATAATGCAATTCAATTCATAAAAGTATGCAATTTTTCATCAATGTTTTCTTATGACGCTATCACGTAAAATTATCGTCCATAAACAGACTTAACAGACAGCCAATTTTTTTTTAATAAATTTTTAAATGAGATATCTTGAAGATAGGTTATTCATTTTAACAGCTAACTTCATGGTGTAACTTTTACGTTGCATGCTGCATGCCCAATTTCCGTTAAAAATTAAAAAAGCGCCAAAGAAGTATTACTTCAAAAATCATACCTGAAATTGTTCGTTAAAAAGTGTGCCATTGGCACAGAGATCCGTGTTGACTAATCGCTCTCGCCAACAAAAGTGATATGCCTGAAAATCAAAAAAAAGGAATTTTAATAAAAGGTGGACAGTGTTTTATACACCTGCAGCTGATATAACTCTCCCGACCACGCGCTGATGTGTTATGTATAAATGAAACCTATGCTATGTCCTAGGTCGGAAAAAAAACAAGATCGGTAGAATGTACTATAGAACATACGAACGAAATTCTCGATGAATACTATCTATAGCATCGAATGTACTACTTTTACAAATATCAAGCAATTTACAAAAACAAACAGCTAAGTTATTATACTTGTGTTTATATGTATAAAAATACTATTCAACTTGACCTGGATTCTTGAGTCCACAACCTCTCGCTATCCGAGTGCTTACCCAGTGCATAAAACATAGTATTCAATAATTTTTTTGGAGATTACTCCTTAAGAATTGATTTTCATATAAGACTCCCGGTATAAAAAAAAAAGTAGTAAAATTTAGTGATCGAATAACAGCGTTAGGTACGATTCAGACCGACCGGCTCGCATTAGCCCGGCACGGAAGGCAGTTCACAATGCGGTTAATGAAATTGAAACTTGTAACAAGAAATGAAAGTTCATATTTCTGCCACATATACATTCCACGATGGCCGTACGACACCGGTCGGTTCCCGACGGATATCGTGACAGCTCCATCGGTATGCGTCGGGTCAATTCGGAGCTGTACGGCTGTCGAACGCCAACGGAGATTAGCGGTGCAGCAAGACGAATCATTTGACGGAGCTCGCGGCACCGTTACGGCCCGCATCGACTCGGGCCGGGCGAATGCGGTCTGAATCGTACCTTACGTTTTTTGTGCGCAACCTACCATGCGCCTACCACTTTTATTTTGAAGTTTTGTTTTTTTAATTTCCATGCCTGTTCGATAGGATACAACTAGGATAGGATAGGTTTCATTTATAAGACAGCAACGCGTGTCTGAGTCAGCTAGTATTAAATAAAAACCATTTTATCTTATCTTCATAATGCAATGGTAATATAAGTACCTGACACCCTGAGTATTCGTCAGCATAATAGCCTCTTCCTCGGCCGAGGCATGAGAACTCCGTGTGCGGTGGATGTGCAAACACTGGATGGAGTGGAGGGTCGTGTGGTAGATGCAAATCGTGGTAATAATCGTACGGCAGTTGACTTACTGACACTGCTATGACTGGAAGAGATAAAATTGAATAAATTAGGTGCATAATAAACTGACGAAAAAATAATAAAAGATACTTTAAAATCATTTCCCTCTTTTGTCGTAGGTAACGTGCCCCGAAGACTGATAGCGTAACATGATTGTATTGCTAAAATTATTCTTATTATTAAATAATGAATCCATACTAATATTATAAAGCTGAAGAGTTTGTTTGCTTGAACGCACTAATCTCAGGAAATACTGGTCCGATTTGAAATTTTTTTTCAGTGTTAGATAGCCCATTTATCGCGGAAGGCTAGAGGCTATATATTATTATGCTAAGACCAATAGAAGCGGAGCACTAATGAGGAATGTTTCAAAAACGGGGGTTTTTCCTTTTGAGAGTTTCAGCTGCGTGCGCTGCGTTTCGCTAAAATCATGTATGACAGAATTGTTCCCCTTTAAAAATTCTAAAATAAAGTCTGCGACAACATATATCTATCTTTTAAGGTTGACTCACTCTAACCTTTTTTATGCTAACCAAATTTGTTCTAAAATAATGCATTATTTGCGAAGGTGTTCTTATAAACATGATATTGATCCTTATCCAAAAAAATACGTTATTCATCACAATTATTTCATTGAAAACAAAATTGCTCTTTACATCATTCGATTTCAGTGAATATCTCAAGAGATATCGCAGTTTTAAAGTAACATCACGTGTTAAATTGAGCGTTAGCCCAGGGTAACTATTCTACGAGGACGAAATCGCGGGCATAAGCTAGTAAATAAATATAAGACAGTATACATTTTGCTGAATCATTACAAAATTGGTCACTGAAAAATAATTTCGTCTCTTACTATATTTTCGGAATGCTTTAGGTATTATTAAAATTTATAATGTTGATTAAATTTATTTTATTTATTTATTTACAATCAAGTCTTGGCAAACATTTTTTGCGTTGACGACTGTAGCAGTCAGAGACTGAGTTAGTTATTAGCGCCCACCTCATTAAGGACAAGCAACATGATAATAAATACAATGTCGTGCTTACTATATAACTTATTAAGGTAGAAAATATTAAAAGTTATGTTAATATGCGTGTGTGTGTGTTTATTTTTTTAAACCCAAGTTAAATAGCTTAAACACTTGTGTTATAGAATTCAGAAACAAGTACGCTACCACAACACCCAGACTCGAGACAATATCGAAAAGTACGTTTTCTACATTGACCCGGCTGGGAATCGAACCCTGGAAACCGGACTTGGAGTGTCCTTATTATAAAAACTGGTATACGAGCTACTCGACTACAGAAGTCGTTAATAATTAATAGAATCAGGATTTTGCATAATGTTTTAATTCTTTATTTACATCGCCATAAATTGATATATATTGCAGGTTAGGTTATATATTTTTTTATCCATTACCAGCATGCAAGTTATATTAAAATATGCCTTTTAATATTCATGCCATAATTAGAGGAACTACATAACATGGTAGATAGACCCCACCCTTTTGATACACACACACACACGTACGCAAATACACACACGTACGCACACACACACGTACGCACACACACGCACGCACACACACACGCACAAATGCACGCACACACATACATTGACATTAACAGATATTACTAGGTATACGCAAAACATAGAAGTTATATTATTTTATTGTAAAGTTATTTTAGTTTAATAATAATTTATTTTAAGGAAGAGCAGTGTCTCCTGACACAGGCTAATATGTATATAGCTTAAAAGAAGGCCTTGATTACTAGTTTAAGAATGTGTACATTTTTGATGAAGCCAATAAAAACTATTTTTTATTTACCCTTTCAAACATCTGGGTTCTAGTGCACACTGGCCTAGATAATATTATCTATGCTTGTTTCTACTGTTGATATAAGTACTACCAAATAGTCGCACTAAGCGTTTCAGTTCTGGTAATGAAATCAGACAACGAGTGCTGTTGGAATAACGGTGCTCTAGTTTATTAACAAACCATTGGACAGAAAAAAGTACTGTTAATTTATGTTGTTGTTTTTGTTGCTTGTTTTGTTGTGTTTGTTAGTTAATTTATTGTTTTATTAAGTTTAAGGGGGGGGGGGGGGGGGTAGGGTTTCAAGGTAAAAAAAAAACTTTTTTTGCGAATTTTTATGCGGACCTTTTGTACATTATTACATATATATACACATTTATGACATATAAAATACCGCCCCCCAATGTTTAGTAAAGATTTTTTTTTACATAAAGGGTGTTTTCCACCTCCAAAATGGCGGAATTTTTAGTGGAAAATAACAGTTTACACTTTAAATGGCCGCCAAAAATTTTTAAATTAAAAAAAAATTAACAGAGAACGTTGGGGGGAAGATCTGATCATTATTTGACTAAATAATGATCAGATTGGTTTTTTATTTTCAGTTAATTTCCAGCCGAGTTATGGTGAACACCGCAAATTGTTTTTTTCTCAAGACGTTCTGGGGGAAGCTCTTTTACCGGCTTATGCTTCAATATTTCTGCATGAAAAAAATACCCTATATTGTTGAAAGTATGCTCAATAATGTACAAAAGGTCCGAATAAAATTACTCAATCAAGAAAAAAATTCGTAAAAAAGGTATTTTTTTACCTTGAAACCCTACACTTTCTGTTGAACCATTACTCCTAGAAGCTGAATTATATTAAATAGCCGTGAAGATATATATTTTATAAATTTAAAAAGTACGTAGTCACATAAAGTCGCCACATCAATATATAGTCCGAGTACTATGGTCAAAAATAGTAAATTTACACCAACCTTTGACAATTAAGAGTGTATTAAAAGGCAGTCATTCATACCTACTGATGGCAATCAACATACACCATTAAATAGGTGGAGATTATGGCGAAAACCCTATTAATGGTAAACCTTCCGTCAAGCTTTGGACATATTTGTGAGATAATGATTATTAACAAAAATAAATGCTACATAAAATACGTACCCATAACAAGAACTAAAGAGCACTTCAACATTGTGTAAATAAAAAAAATAATATAAAATTAAATAATAAATAAAAATAAATAAAATAACGCGCGCGGGTCGGTGTCTGCCGCGACTGGATTAAGCATACTAAATCGATACTTTAATCCGATTCGAGTTTAGAATGCGATCGATATTGATTCGCGGATGAGATTATGTAACAGAGCACAATAAAAAAAATGTAAAATATTCAATTAAACGTCATATTAATACTATATTACTAATTGCAGCAAAACAAATAATTCGATGTAATCGCACATCTCATTATTAGGTTAGGCCTATTTTTAACTCCAAGCAACCGGAGATTGCTTAGAGTAAAAAAAAAGTACGATGGACAAAGTATGGTGTACACTTAAATATATTTCAAACACGCGAAAATAGCTACTTTTTGTAATCATTGCCAGAGAGAATCTTTGAAAATAATTCCACAATAAAAAATCGCCAAAAAAGCGAATACAGCTATTTTTCGTTAAATTGTAGCTCGAACAACAGATGCTATATTTTTAAATAAGTCTAACATGTAACATTGAATTAGTACCAGCTGTAGAGTTTTGTGTAACTGTACATGAATAAGAACCAATTTGTCATAAGAATTTTGTACGATAACCAAAGTTAACGGTGATGCAAACTTCAAAGTTTTAAGTGTAAAGGTACTATTAAGGTGTTCGAACGATTCGGTGACATATAGACTATATTTAATAAGATTTGATAAGATTACACCTTTTGAGAAGTTTATGGTTTTGTTTTGATTTAGCTTGATGTAGCTGTCACTGATTTTCCATAGGAATATATATGAAGCTCAAAAACGAATAAAGAATAAATTTCAACTCCTTTTTTACTGACTTATTTCATAAATAGTAAGTTATATGTTTTTTATTTTTTCAGTATTTTTATTTATATTTTATTATCAAATCATTAAACAAAATCACTTTTACACACTCATCACATTTTTCCTTTATTTTTTTTAGTCAGAGAAACGTCACTTTGGCATAACATGCCTGATACTGACAAGCATTTTTACTTTTCTAATAACGATTACTTTTAAATATACAGAAAAAAATAAATCACTTTATTTTAAATTTAAAAACAGAGGATTAGCAAATTGGTAATGTTTTCAACTGTCAGCTAACTATAACATCTCATGTTTATACTGTTATGGTGTAACAATTGGATTTACATACACTCGGAGAGTGTGCAGCAGAATTGCACAGCCTTACTACGCCGTCCCCATTATTTCTTCGGACAACTAGACTTACAAACTAAACCAGTATATGATTGATATACCAAAGAGTCGCATTAAGCATTTTGGTTCCAATTTTGTGATCCTTGCCGCTAAAAAGTGGAACTCCTTGCCTAAGTCAATGTTTCCTGAAACATACAACTAAGGGGTATTCAAGTCACGAGTAAATAAGTGTCTAATAGGCAAGCACATCCTAGATCGCATCATCGCTTACCATCAACACTTACCTATATACAATAAAAAAGACGCCTACGTATACAGATAAAGCTTAAGATAATTTGTCTATGCTATTCATGAAAATCTAAGGCTAATTTAATTTTAGTATACGGTTATTTTAGCGATCGCCCACTCAAACTAAAATAACCTTAATTGTAGCCACTGCATAAACCCATCCATATGATGCGTATCAATTTCAAGTACGCGAAGGTCATAAGTCATAACATAAGCTCAATGCGGCCTTGCCCACACTGCCCTCTTGACCATAACTAACAAGTGGGATACACTGTGTGAACGTAACACAATAATAAAAACGAAGCAACATTTACAAAGGCCGGGAAGTGGATGGGTGACCAGTTTTATGTATTATTGTTGTGCCGAACGTTGATGTGAACAATGGTGGATTATTAATCATGATGTGTTGATAACAAGACAGCAGATGGTGTCTTTTTCAGTAAATCTCCACACCTTTAATGGAACCTAAGGGAATGGGGGTTATTATTTTTGCTTAACGTCATCTACTATGCATAAACCAGTTCTAATCATCATTCATATTTATCACATTAAGAACATTAATATCTGAAGACGAGGCCTTATAGGTGTTGCACCTTTTGCCTGAAAAAATTTTACCCGAATAAAAAACAAAAAACCAACTGCCTTGCCAAAAACAATTAAAAGTAAAATTAAAGATGAATTGACAATCTGTTAAACGAAGCGAATTGATTAACATAATTTTAATAATAATATAACTGTATCTTATTTATAAATATATAATTACTGGCTGAATAAATCTATAAAAAGTGTCATTGCAATTAGAGAAATTCTTAGTTTAAAAAAAAAAACAAATATTCCCCTCTGCTATGACTATTATATTTATCTGTTTCATCAATTTATTCTGGTTGAAGTTTTTAGTTAGAAGTCATAGTAGTATTCCACTAAAAACTCACCCAAAAAAACATTACACTCTTTTCTTGAATAGTCGTATAAAAACCAAACTGCTGTTTTGAATAAAATAATTGTAATTTTTTTATTCACACCAAGGTTTCATATTTAAATTATTCATTGCAAACCCCCATACGTGTAAAGTATGTGTGTACAATTTTACATTTGACCTTATTCTAAGTACATTTAAGGACGTAGAAAATTTCAATTTGGTTATAAAAGAAGGTGAAGATTTTTAACTTCCCGCTAAGAAAATCGAAGATTTTCGAAAAATCGGAAAGTTATTGTTTTTACGCCGTTTTGCAAAAATCGAGTTTTCAACAGATCTCGACGTTTTGAGGCCTTAGGAATCTTCCCTGACTCTTCCCGCGATAGTGTCTGTATGTATGTTCGTGTGTGTGTGTGTATATGTAAACCTCTTATAACTTTTGAACGGTTTGACCAAATCGAACTAAACCAAATGCGTTCCAAAGAGTTTCATCAAACTTAGATTTCCTGAAAATTTGAACCAATTCGGACCGCTAGATTTCGAAAAAGTAAAAAAAACTAAAATAATCGAAAAGAAACTTTTTTAAAAGTGGTTTTTTTGGAATAACTTTTGAACGGCTTTACCGATCAATTCCAAAAACTAATGAGCTCTTAACCTCAAAAAACCACGTCGATCGCGCTCAAGTGCGTCAAAATCGGTTGATTCGTTCGTTAGATATCGTTGACAAAGAAAATCGAAAAAAGTGTTTTTTTGTAATAACTCCGAAATTTTTCTTCCGATATTTTTTTTGTTCCAAATTTTTTCTAAAGTTTGAAAATCTACATCAATTGCCGCCAACTGAGTAAAAATCGGTTCATTCATTTAAAAGTTACAGCAGTTTGAAAATTTTAAAAATCGTCTCATCAAACTTTTATAGGCCTTTTGAGCTCGAAGAGCTCAAAATCATATAATAGCTACTTCTTGAGCTCGGAGAGCTCAAAATAAAACATAAATTATATTTTAAGCTCGAAGAGCTCAGAAACATTGTATTGAGTGGAATTTTGAGCGCAAAAGCATAAAATTAGCGGGAAGTTACAGGGATGGCCTTTAGGGACAACCGTTTTCCAGATTTTTTAAATAATTTATCTAAAAATTACATCATCACGTGATATCTAAATAGGGGAAATAGGGTTTCGGAAAACATCACTTTGGATCAAAATCAAAATTACAGTTACATATCACGTGTATATTTTTGTGTTACTGTTTCTTATAAATATAAATGTTCATAATGCATATGAGGTACTGTTCTTTAATTTATTAATATTAAAGAAATGAAAATATCCTTTAATGAAATAAATACACGTGATAAAAGAAGGGGGGAATAAATTAGAACCTCACCACGTATCACCAGAGGGGAGTGGGAGTGTAAAAAGTGGTCTAAAAACCTCAAGTGATTAATGGACGACCCCTAACAGTTAAATTATAGTAAACACTGGTATTTACAACGTATGGTACAGTATTATAAATAGTTTAGTGGAAATTATACATACATACAATACAAGCATGCCTTTGAGATACATCTCTCGCTTCTTCAACTCCCACCAGAACTTTCATACACCCTCGTCGGTTAAGGGTGCTTTTGACCTGGAATTTTTTTGGACATTTATTATTAAATATTTTTCCGTTAGCGCCATCTAGCGTCCGGTAGACGAACTACTTGCGGTTAACGCGTTGCTATGTTAACGTTATTGATACAATGGAAAAAGAACGGGAAAAAGAGCGGACAGACAAACACACAAACCACTGTGATCTTAGATTATAGATTTCACCTTAATTATTTCTTCTTTAAGTTCGCCATAGCTTTATGTTCATAACTATTTTATTTTTGTGAATTTCAAAAATAAAAAAGTTTCGGGCTCCGTCACAATCTGGTCCTAAATGTGTTGATTCTATTCCATATAAAAATTATTAAAATCGGTTAAGAACGCGGGAAGTTACGGCGTAACAGACATTGCGTCATTGAAGCTGATACATGGGAACTACGCTCCAGAAAGGACCCGAACCAATACAGAAAATTCGTTTTCTTCACTGTTCCGGCCGAGGATCGTATCCCGGATCTCGGAGAGGTGTTACCATGAAAACCAGTATGCAAGCCACTCGACCACAGAGGTCGCTAATAAATCTATATACAACAATAATATATTACATATATGGCCTCGTTACTCTTTCAATACTCAAAATATTTTAATGGATCACGAATTTTATATCCGTCTCAAATAATCCTGTGATCCTTGACATTATTTCGTTGTAGCTATTAAGTACCTCAGTAATAGTATGATGATGAAACAGATGTTTAATTCAATTCATAAGATTGTAATATTTTGAAGTAAAATCTTCTTTAGCATCGTTGTGATTTGAAAGTCGATGTAACGAAAAAGCGACAGTAATACGAGACAGACACGTAAATTCATAAGATTTAACGTTGGAGAAAATGAGATGAGGCATTATGTACGTGTGTTAATACATGTTTGTGTGCGAATGCTTAGTACAAAGCTTGAGAGAAAGCATCACCATAACCGTGACATTTTGTATACGTGTACGTATTATTTTTGAAGGTTTCACTTCTACCACGTGTGAATTGTTTTATTAATCTTGAAATCAATATGTATAAGAACCTATGTTCAAATGTATTTTTCTAAGATTTCTGTTGCCGTTGGGAAAGTTTTGAGTCGTAAATTTTCAAGTTCAACATCTTTGATAGATTTCCAGAACAAAAATTTCAGTCAGTCCTGAAATCTAACCAGTTAACCTATAGACTTATTTTGAAGTTATACTTCTTTTGGCTCATTTAGGGTGAAATTTTTCATGTAACCGAAGTTGTGCACCAAGCAACAACACCATGAGGTTAACCATTAAAGTGAATAGGATAACTTCAAGATATCTCATTTAAATTTTAATTGAAAAGTATAACTTCTAGCGGGCGTACATAAGTACACTCACGCTGTTTCTCTTCTGAAAATACATGTACACTTACTCTAGTATGCTTACAATTTTGATCACAATCCTTTGATAACTTTTAGATTTTTTGCGAACATCAATCGATTTTTATGTTTTTAGACAGAATATTTTATTAGACAACTTCGCATAAATACTTGCGTTTCGAAACTGAAGCTGAAGCACTTTTGTTTTATAAGTGCACACGTACAAAAGTACACGCCCGCCTTTTTTTCTAAAAAAATTCTAACAATTTTTATTTCATTTTTTTACTACATTTTTAAATGGATCAATAAAAAAGAGTTTATTTATTTGTTAATTTTATTTTAAAAAAACAAAAAAATAATATATAAGGAGTTGGAATAATTTATGTTGTCAAAGATTTATTGCGGCTCAGACAATCAAGTAAGAACAAATATTTTTCGCCTGGAAGACACAAAAAACGCCGCTTAAGAAGTTTTCACTTCAATAACTTTATTTGAATGTACCCAAAATAATTGGTTTTGAATTAACCAACACCTTCCTACCTACCCATTCAGGATGTCTTTTAACTGACAAGGAAAATGGACGCAAGCAACTCGTCAGCTTTAACAGTAGCAATGACATTTACAATTTTATACGTTATTCACGAAACAATATTATTCTGTTATCACAATCAAAAGTATTGGTGTTATGGTTTCATAACAACGTTGATAACAACAAAGTCAACTATTATCATTCAATCATTTACAGAGTATAAACGACAAATTTAATAAAGCAATTTGGTTTCAATTTTATGATACGTACCGCTAAGGAGTGGAACTCTTTGCCTGAGTCTGTGTTTCCTGACAAATACAATTTAGGGGTCTTCAAGTCACGAATGAATAGGTATCTTCTAGGCAAGCGCGTCACATCCTAGATCGCATCGACACTTACCATCAGGCGAGATAGTGGTCAAGCGCATGCCTATTTTATATAAAAAAAGCAACAAAAAGATGTATGTTTAATAGATGTCAATAATACTATAGTATTTGGCTGAGATAGTAATCTATAATCTAAGAACACAAATTTGTTGTTTGTTTGACTGTCCGCTCTTTTTCCCGCTCTTTTAACGTTACCATAGCATCGCGTTACCATAGCAACGCGTTACCGGGTCAGCTAGCCTATAATATCAGAACACAAATTTGTTGTTTGCTTGTTTGTCTGTCCGCTTTTTTTCCCGCTCTTTTTCCATTGTAAACGCGTTACCATAGCAACGCGTTACCGGGTCAGCTAGTATAATACTAATATTACTTAGTTTTCTTACATTCACACCAGTCAGCCTAGTCCAAAGTAAGCACTGTAAGGCTTGCGTTATGGGTACTAGAGTAACAGATGTGACGAATAGACGTACACCTATGAGATACATAGTTAAGTTATATTCATAGAAATATATATAAATACCCATAACTCAGTTACAATGCTCGTATTCCTCACACAAACATGTGCCATTCCGGAACTCTTTTTTTTTATTTAGAATGGGTTCACTCTTGATCCCAGTCAAGCGCGAGGGCCAAGACAGAATCTACGATGGAACGAGCTAACCCAGAAGGTTGCTTTCACCCTGGCTTTGAAATTAACAGGTTATAAGTTCTCGGAAATACAGAGGCAGAAGGGAGTTCCACTCCTTTGCTGTGCGCATTATGAAGAATGTTGCGAAGCGCCTGGTGCGACAAGTAGGGATAGCAACCAAGAAAGGGTGGTAGCCCGCAGTGCAAGCCGAGAAATGCCGGTTCGCAAGACAGGATCGTTCCCTTCTCAGGCGTGCGGGGTGTTCAGGGCGTCACGGCTCACCCCGTTGCTCCGTCCCCCACGGAGCATAGGAGACGCAGCAGAGTCCGAAAGGGGACTCTGCTGCGTGGGGACAACACCAGTGCGTTGTGGGATGAAGCGAATGCCTAATGCATTTCCTGCGGAAAAAAAAGGATAGTTACCCTTGCACCAAACTGACATCAAGTGAGATAAAGTGAAAT
This sequence comes from Calamotropha paludella, assembly GCA_927399485.1. Classification (NCBI taxonomy): domain Eukaryota; kingdom Metazoa; phylum Arthropoda; class Insecta; order Lepidoptera; family Crambidae; genus Calamotropha; species Calamotropha paludella. The sequence goes on along the minus strand of OV656830.1, from coordinate 5,359,385 downwards.
AAAAAGGAGTTAGAACTAGAAGACTAGTTTAAATCGTGTTCTATGATGACCATGTATGTACCACAACCGTGTGGTTGTGGACCCGGACGTGGTGGATCAGAGATAATAGTAAACTAATTTTTAAAATTCAACTTCGGAATGAGGTTCATTAAACGACTTATTCTATAAACCTACCGAATGAAATCACCTATTATATTGATTTTCGGATACTTAAATTAAGCTTGGCCAGGCGCGGCTACAATCACGGCCGAATTAAATAAAGCTCGCAAATACAGGGATTTAGGTGACACATACTTTTTCCTCTCTTTTGCAGTAGAGACGATAGGCCCTTGGGGAACTAATGCTGTTATTTCTTAAAAACTTGACTGCTCACCTGTTAGAGGCAACGGGTGACCGGAGAAGTCGCAATTTCTTCGCTCAACGCATAAGCTTGGCTATTCAAAGGGGCAATGCTGCCAGTCTTTTGGGTACTTTGCCTCGAGCAGGAGATTTAGTTGAAATGTTTTATTTGTGAAATGTAAAAAAAAAAGAAAAAAAAGCAATTTTACTTGTCGTATATACAACACAAATATATCATAGCTGATATTACAAGTATATTATCTAACATAACAGATCTTTTTAAAGTATGAATATCTTATTATATGGGGTAATCAAAATAAACAAGTTCCAATTTTATAAGTATTTGTTAAAATATGTTAATTTAGATTCCTATACTTTGAGAAATTTGAAATTATTTTTTATGGATTTCGAGAACAAAGATTAATTTAGGTTCAGAAATACCAATGGGGGGATTTTTCCGAAGTTTACTTACGGGGAGATCTTCTTTAAGTAGGAATGATTACAAAAAAAACACAAAAAATGTTGCTATTATTATTCATAGTATATAAAATATGCATACTACTTTTATACATAAAACATTTAATTTAATATATTAAATAAGCATTACTTTAAGCATTATTTTTTCCCACCAGTATATGTTCCGACCAATAAAATAATAGCTAAACCCAAAGATAACTAAAAAAATAATAATTGCAAAATAATTGTGTATGCGCAGGTCTGCGCAAAATATAACAATCCCAATATTCTATTTTGAAATATTTGAAAGTAGGTCTTTTTCTACAGTCTATTCATCCTAACTTGTCCTATTTGGTAAACAATCTTGGCACTCCTTTTTATTAAAAATGCAGCATTAAAAAATAACTGATAACTAAATTCAATAGGTTTCAGTCTATAATAACGATTTATTGTAATAGATTATTGACTTTGTTATTATTTTATTTTTAAATGGGTGATTTTGTTAAAAAGTTGTGCCAAGATTGTTTACAAAATAGGACAAGTTAGAATGAACAGACTTTATATGTCTATTCAACTGTTTTTTTTTCTCAAAAACTAACGGCATAGAATCTCGATTGCCAAAAACGAGAGCACTAATCGATCAACGCCTTTACAACCTTCATATGACAATTCAATGCCAACATACAATCCAACTCAAACCGGTATTAACACTGCAGTCTATTTAAAAGGCGATAATGAGTTTGACCTACTAATCCTTAATTTAAATCAGGGTGATGTCCTATATTACACAATTATACCGTAGGTTCGATCGGATTTTTTTTTCTGTGGTGCATCACTATCAGACCCCTCTTCCCCACTGTTTCACTCTAGGCTAGAGCCTTAGAGCCTGCGATCAATATGGGCCCCTGTTCCTGCCAGATCGCCAAACGATAACATATTTATTACCGATAAAGTTATTTAATATTTTACACTTTTTTATATATTTTATGCATTTTTCAATGCTATGCTATAATAAAGATAAATTAGTATAATAGAAAAATACTAGAAAAGACTCCCGCCTAAGAATTCAGTTGTGACCTGGGTCGATGTTTTCTAGTATTTTTCTATTATAATAATTTATCTTATTTAATATGAATAAATTTAACCTAAATTACTGACTTAAATACCAACTTGCTTAGCTTTTGCGTAACGTGACTCAACTCTCGCCCAAAAATTAAGCTTTCCAATTTCAGCATGTCAAGATAGATTTAAATATATAAAAATGCAATAAACTTAATAGTACCACAAGTACTGGAGGGAGACTCTGTACCAGGGTCGTCTGCTTAGGTACCTCCGTCTTACCTATTTCTGCCGCAAAGCAGCAGTGCTTGCATTGCTGTGTTCCGGTTTGAAGGGTAAGATATGGCAGTGAAATTACTGGGTACAGTGACTTTACATCTTGTGTCACAAGTTGGCAACGTACACTGTGGTTCTTGTGGGGGTTGCAGTTTTGCTGCGAATCTCACAAGAGTCACATGTATTATAGGTGACTGTTACCACTTACCATCAGGTGGGCAGTTTGCTTGTTTGCCAACTTTCAGCAATAAAAAAAAAAAAAAAAGTACGTAAGTCCATTGTTTTAAAGGAAAATCATCAGTATGAATCGCATCATAAATTATCTATTCTTTTAATGTTACTATCATTGGAGCGGAGCAAGCGAAGCGAGCGTATCCATGGATCAGCTTCAAGGACGCAATGTCTGTTACGCCATAACTTTCTTAACCGATTTTAATAATTTATGTGTGGAATAGAATCAACACATTTAGGACTAGATTGTGACGGATTTTGAGATTCATAAAACTAAAAAAGTTATGAACATTGACTCTATGGAATTTACCATTTAAAAAAGCGCGCGCTTTTTGAAAGTTTTCTTTCTTATGGTATTTTAAAATTTACTTAACATTATTGCATATTTTTTATAGTTTTACGCTCCGCTCCAATGTATGGTGCTATCGAAGCTTTATGCTTAGCGATTGCGTCGCCTAGGAGATAATAAATTTAGAACTTTCTTTGTCTATTCTAACAAAATAGTGTTCTGTCAAAGTCATAGGGGCCCGCCCCATTATCCTAATATACTCAGGGCCTCCAATAGGTTTATCACTATCTCCTGTTCGAAAGAGTTTTGGTCCCTTTACGTTAATATGTCATATCACGTTATAACTGGCTAAAGAAACGTTAAGAGAAAGCAGTACCTAGATTAAGACAATTGTTATAAATATGTATTTTGTAATAATCTGCAATAAATGTTTGCGCGGTTTATTATTAACAAATGGTCATACTTAAATACGATTGGGGATAATGCTGAGGGATAATGGGATACGCGGTATTAATCACTTGTCCGTTTAAACAGTTTTATTTGTTACATTTGAACTGTAACCAGAATCATTGACAAGAACTTTAATAAAAATGTTATGTGACAGCTGTAGATTATGATATATATCCTAATAGAGTATTCGTTAACATATGAAACATTGTATTATTATATCTGGTTCTTCGTCATCATCAGCCTTTTATGAGCCGTTGCCTTAGTTAAGATTTCTACAGAGTGAACCTATTTTTCCCACACCCGCCCCAAGTGCGTCGTGAGCTCCATCGTAAAACAAGTAAACGGTTAAAGTGATTATTTTTAATATCTACGAGGCATTATTAATATAATTGTGCTATAATTATGTTCAGACGGTTATTTGAACAATTTTTTTATAACAATATGTGATCATCTTTAAAAATAAGCCTTCCTACTGCGACACAGGTCTTAAAGAAGAACTGGAGGAATATCGCAGCGTTATGACCACCCGATCCCTTCATAAGCAGAGGGGCAGATGGCTAGGAAACTGAATGGTAGAAAACTGGCATCGACCATGAGGCAGACGAAAGGAAAAAGCGACAGGTGCACATCATGTGTGTAGCTGCCTGCTTCAGTGGGGCCAGCCGACGGCGGTGATTATCCTACCGTCAGCATTGCACGGGTTCTGCATGTCTGGGGGGGATGCTTAGGATTTTTCCAACGTCCCCCCAGTTAGGAGGAGGCTCTAGGGCTGTGCTAAACGTGAACTCTCCTCTTAATCCCTTATCCGCTTGTCAGTCCATGGTAACAATTGCCACCGATAGCCAACAGCCCTCGTCAGTCCTGGTAGCAATTGCTACCATATTCAAATTTAGCGTGCCCTGTTGTTTTTTTAAATAACGATTAAATTTTGAGTTACAGATATCCAAATATGTTTGGTGGATTCTTTATTTAATCAGCTTTATGGTAGTATTTTTTGTTTGGTCCTAGCTTCATTATTTAGCGAGAATATGGGATTTTTATCTAACATATTCGACATTTCTTTTACAATTCGCGCAGCGTTGGGACTGTTGAGAGGTGTCGAGCGCGGTAGCGGCAGTGGCGGATTTACAAATTTTCAAGGTACAGGCTGTGAAGCTTTTGCCGCCCTTGCCTCCACAATTGTCAAATTGTCATGTCCTAGATTATTTTTACAATTTAGCAACTCCGTTGGAATTGCACGTAAAATAATTTTTAGGTATATTTTTCTAAAGCTAGTGCGTGTTCAACACATAATACTCGATACATAAGATTAAAATCGGTAAAATTATGCACTAAATTCAAATTAAAATTACTAAATTACCTATATACAAACCATGCAGTTCGCAGCCTCCAAAAATTATTAGGACTGGCTGTATGGGTTGACGGTAGGAAAGAAAAATACATTTTCTATAATTTCGCTCTTTACACTCATTCAAAGTGCGGGGAGAGGGCGCATTGGGCGCAAAGACCGATTACCGATTCGCCGCCCCCAACCGATTACTCGTTGGGGGCGGTGAACTAGCTGTTTTACTCTAGAATATGGAAGATTGCTAAACGGATTCACGGAACGTACAATGACAAATGATAAGTGAGAAGGGAAAGTCGTCGGCAAAATTTGTTGCAGACTTCTATCTGTAAAACATCAGAAAACAGAATACAGAAAACCGTCATTCAGAAATCTTTTTAATTTCTGGTAGAAAAAAAAAATCGTAACCAAATTTGCCGCCCCAAAAATCTGCCGCCCTAGGCTCAAGCCTACTCAGCCTGCTGGTAAATCCGCCACTGGGTAGCGGACTGACAAGTGGTGATTTACATTGTAAACATTTTACCTATTACAACATAGCCATGTGGTGTCCGATAGAATATAATCCTTATTATATTATGACAATACTTTGTGTAAGTGTTTGTTACCATATGGTCTCGCTAACCTAACATTGCACACAGGGGTTTCTTCAGCTGACGCTGGTTCGGTAACATTGCAAATTTTTTTTTTTTTTTGGCAACTGGGCACCCTCCGGAGCCGGGGGAGGGAGGTGGTAGTAACTAAGTAGGTATTTACTTGCCAATAGCAAAAAAACATTACATCAATATTTTTTGTGCCTGTTTATTCCAGCTTATCTCCAAAAAGGCTGGACAGATTTTAATGGGACTTCTACTGACATATAGATAATTTAATAAGGGATAAGTAAAACTACTTTCATTATACAATAAAGGTTCCGCGCAAAAAATTAAAACTAGCGAAACTGTGAAAAAAGTCCTATTAAATAGGGAAGCACACCAGAACAGGGTTCTGTCTATGGTCAGCAAAAAACAACACACGCCAGGCACAGCTAATACAAGATAAACGACCTGTAAGTCCACATTCTTTTCCGCTTTCGTTATTGTTGCAAAGGTCAGTACAGTTGAGTGACATTCGCATAAACAGGTTCAAATAACTATGTACAGTGCGACAAACTTAACTATTCCGTTAGTGGTGTCGCTAGTAGTGAACAAAGAGTGTCATAGAAATGTCAAAAAATGTAGTTCTACTTTTGCCGCTGGAACAGAAAAGTATGTGACACTGTAGATATGTACATACAAAACGACCTTTCTCTGGGGTCAACTTAGATAACGGGTGGAGATAAAAATATTTTTATCATCGCCTAAGGCCTAACTTAAAGCACTGCATTGCATGAATAAAATTACACTTCACGCTTAAAAAAGCCTATTTTAGTTACACAGTATTTTGTCTTTTTCTTTCAAACACAAATCATAATTTGAATGAACTTGCCAAAACATTATTTATAAATTATTTCAATAGAAAAGTATCAAAAAAGTCGACGCGGCTCACAAGTAAATTCTTAGGCGGGAATCGAACCCGCAACCTTTAGATGTCTCCAATCCTCTCCCAATTTAGATTAGATAATCTAGTATTTTTCTATTAAAATAATTTATTTTATAAGAAAGCATTGAAAATGCAGAAAATATAGAAAAATCATAAAACATTTTCGTATTAAAATAGGCTTAGGGTTTCTTTTTTTTATAAATAAAACATTAAAAGTACTTGACCGTAATTCGAAGCTTACAAATGAGATAGGCACTTCCGTTTCCCGTAGTCTTTTACTCTTTTGGTATACCGATGACGTACTTCCGTTGACTCAGCACAGTGGCGCCATCTAAGTTTTCTTGTAAATGGAATGGCGCCTAGCTACTCATTGGCTTTTTCTTCCCCGTAGCAGAAACACGTGTAAAGAATATTGTATAATTTATTTAACAAAATAAAGGCCATAGGACGATAATAATACCGAATCTGCCCCAGAGACGTATCTGGCTCATAATTTTAGGAAATGTTGGTACTCATAAGATACTTCGATGCTGAAAGTTTCAGCTTTTTATCTATTACCGTTTCTGAATAAATCTAAAAATACTGAATATCAGTAAAAAAATTCATTCTCAGCACCTTGTGAATAGATTGATCTAAATACAGGATATGTTTTGGGGCATAGTGGTAGCTTCTAAAAAAAAATATAAGCAAGTTCGGTTCATAAGAACCTATAAAAAAACGAGGTTATTTTCTTGATTTTAATTTTTAATCATGTTACGGGAACGCTAAAAATATGATTTTTTTTTTTTAATTCCTCATTAAATTTTCGATGAAATTGTTATCTTGGGATTTTTTTTAAAACTATACACCATATTGAAAAAAAATAAAAACCGATTAGCTGCTCAAAATTGATTTCTTTTTATGATTTAACTCTTGCAATGATAAAATACAGAACGTTTGCAATTATTGTACTAGTGAAAACAACAGAATAAATTATGAACAATCATATAAAAATAATTTTTCAAATAATAAAATTAAAGAATGTGATTTTATGGTATAAGCATATGGATAATTTAACGAATTAGACCGCAGTTTTGGTTATGTTTTTAACGGTTTTTCCGTTCGTTTTTATAATCAGTACTAGCTTTCCGCCCGCGGCTTCGCCCGCGTTTAATTCGGTTATATTGCGGTATAAAGCAATAGCGTAAGCTATCATTCCACTTCTTACGTATTTTAAAAAACATATCGTTATCATGTTTTAATAAACACCCAGCGCCATCTATCACATACCTCAAGAACTAAATAACGTAACTATTACTTATACCAATTAGCAATTCGTTGACTTTAGTGATTTCAGGATAAGTAGATGTAAAAAAAACAATTTAGACGATAAAACAAATTTTACGTCATCCCTCGGGAATTCCTCATTTTCGGGGATTCATTATCGTATCATTTAGCTTCTAAATTGACATGTTTATATTCGTTTGCAATATTTTACCTTGTTTTAAACGACACACAGCGCCATCTATAATCCATCCATCAAGCAAACAATATTTTTGTTTCTCCTCGGAAATATCAATTTTTCCAGGATAAAAAGTACCCTATTATTTAATCCGGACTTTTATCTTTACGTCTGCAAAATTTCAAAGCAATCGGTTCAGTAGTTACGGCGTGAAAGCGGAACAAACAAACAAACTCACTTTCCCATTTATAATATTAGTAAGGATGGGATGTTAAGCGAGTTCAACAAGATTTGTTTTGTGTTAGTAATGATGATGTATTTCTAAGGATCATAAGTTATGCTGTGGTTTGGGAAAACATAATTCTAACCTCACCTCATCTCGTTACTAAAGTAGGAATTTTAAATACGATTTTCAGAATGAGTACTATGAATAAACCGCCTGTTGAAGAGGTCGCTGAGGCTGGTCCAAGTACTGAGCACCGCAAAAGGTCTCGTAGCAGTAGCCCAGCAACAGCTCGTCTAGTAGTTCCAGTTCGAGTTTATCTTCAAACTCTAAGCGGAACCGGTCTCGTCGCCGCCGTCATAAGAGGAGAAAAAGGAGCTGGCATGCTAAGATGCGACAGCTGACTAAGGAAATCTGTGAGTTACGCAATTATATTACCCGGCCTCTGAATTATGATTATACGGGTCCTCCTATTTTTCAATATGTGGAGCCTTCTAATTATAATAATACTGATATGGATCGCGTATCGGTTTGTTCAGCAGTTAGTGGAGAACTTTATAATGATGTAGCTACTGAGGGTTACCTGCCAGATGGTCCCACTACCGCAAATAACCTTCAATTTTCTTTTGATATTGAGACTAGGATAAAAGAACCATCGGTGCCTAAGGCACCTGAACACTTTATTAAAATGTTAAATGAAGCCCAACACTTAACTAAGGCATCCTGGTCTGAAATTAGGTATGCGGATACTCAAAAACTTTATAACCACGCCCCGGGCTTTGTAGATATTGAGACAAATCCTGAAATAAAACGTTATGACGTTACAACGCAATCTTTTAAGGCTGACAAAGCATACGCAGCGATAACTTTTTGCATTCTTAAACAGAAAGAAGTCTTACAAGAAAATATACGTAAATTACTTACGTAGGCTTATTCTGATACTGGTAACTTAAACAATTTAGGTGATAAAATTGAAGAGTTACTTGTTAAGGGTGAGTTACAGAAAATTTCAAATGATTTATTGCAACTAGTATGTGGTGACAGATCCGAAGCTATAGAAGTAAGGAGGGACGCTATTATCAAAAACGTAAAAGACTCTGTTATCAAAATTGCATTAAGAAAAATACCCCCATCAATGACACATATTTTTGAAGCTGACGCTCTTACATCACTGTTGGAAAAGGCAGGTGGCGTTCGGAAAATGTTTTGGCCCCTCAAATCTGAAACAACTCAAAAAGGCTCTCGCAGATCTCTGCAGCAGCCGGAAAATGTGGGTCATTAGAAATTTAATGCTACATCGAGTGGTTCTCGATATCAATATAATGCATCTGGCTCTTCCAGACCAATGCACAATAGTGCACCACCCTCGAGGGGTGGATGCCATCATGTGAACTTTGATTATCACAATGACAGTATGGGTCACAATAATACATTTCAATATCGAGGATCGAGGCCTCGTGGCTCACAAAGAGGGGGAAGAGGACGAGGATCCTCATCTCACACTGGTAGAGGTCAATACAAAAATTCCGGACAATGACTCAATGTCATTCCGAGCGGGGCAATTAGCTCATCATTACACAACATGGAAAAAATTAGGAGCTTCGAAGATAATTTTAGAACTAGTAAAAAGCTATCGTATACCATTTGTCCACAAACCTCCTTTGTACATGCCAAAGTTGAAAAGTCGCCTTTGCACTCCCACGTCGGAAGAAATGACTGCCATAATTCGAAAAATGAAAAGTCAAGGCATCTTGAAACCGGCAGAGCTTTCTCCGAGTTTCGTTTCACCTCTTTTCCTCGTTCCAAAGAGCGACGGGTCTCTACGTCCAATATTCAATCTGAAAGCCTTGAACGAATTCGTAAAGGCAGGAGACTTTCATCTGGTAAATATGCATCGTGTTCCCGATTTTCTACAACTACAAGACTGGATGTGCAAAATAGATTTGAGCCAAGCTTATGTTCATGTCAAAATTGCGAAATCACACAGATGCTTCCTCCGCTTAATTTACGACAAAGATCTGCTAGAAATGACCTGCCTACCGTTTGGCTTGAGTACGGCTCCCAAAACCTTCTCCATTCTGACCAATTGGGTGGCTCAAACCTTGCGACAAAGGAATGTACGCATACTCGTGTATTTGGACGACTTGCTAATTGTCCACCAAAACCCTGCCACATTACAAAATCATGTTCAGATGACCTTAGAAGTCCTGCATGCTCTGGGATGGTGCGTGAACAAAGAAAAGTCAATAACGTCCCCCCAAAAGAACCTTACATACTTAGGGGTACTATGGAGACCATGGGACAATTTAAAATCTCTGCCAAAAGAAAAAAAAGCCAACATCGTCCGAAAGGTCGGACAGATACTGGGTCAAAACCAGGTACAACTCAAGGAAATTTAGAGTCTTGCAGGTATATTAAACTTTGCCAGTTTTGTGGTACCTCGAGAGAGATTACATCATCGCAACCTCTTAAGATTTATGAACACGCTCCTAGTTTGCCCGAGGAAGAAAGTTGTACTCCCACAAATAGTTCAGGAAGAAATGAAATGGTGGCTCAAAAATTGTTCCGCTTCAACAATGTTGCATCTCCCTCCCCCGTCACACTCTTCTTCATCTTCGATAGGAGGGCGGAACGAAATCGCAAGCTTTATTGGAGATAACCCACCAATTATTGACACTGTTAGACAGACATCAAATATTATTTTCCATCCACTACATTCCGGGCAAATACAACAATCATGCCGACCATCTATCGCGCCGCCGACTACCACCGCCACTACGGAATGGCATCTGTTACCCCAGAGCATGGAAATGATATTCAAAAAGTGGGGGATTCCAGTGATATACCTTTTTGCCTCGGAGAGAGCACACATAGTCTCCAATTATGTGTCCCTGGACCAGAAGGATCCCAATGCTCTCTTTTACGACGCTTTCAGTGTGCCATGGAATTACCCCCTAGCTTGGGTGTTTCCTCCACCATTTCTGGTCCCCAGGGTACTGTCCCACCTAAACCAGTCTACAGGAGTATTCTTAATAGTCGTACCTCGATGGCAGAAAGTATTATGGAGAGCAGACTTGAGAGCGAGAGCCCTCGAAGCTCCTTTTATTTTAAGGAACCTGAACGTGAAACTAATAGACACGTCGACGGACCTTCCTCCGCCAGAAGTCGACAAACTCACTCTCGAGATTTGGAGATGTGGGGGTGGACCGAGAAAGTAAAGAACTGGAATGAGAACCAAATATCTTTATTGAAAAGTTCGTGGCGTCATTCAACCTTGAAAACATACTCTGTAGCGTGGAAACGTTGGCTGTCCTGGGCAAATGGCAATAATGTGAACTTGTATAGGCCTTCAGGGGCTGATCTAGCTCGTTTTTTGGGGGATTTATATATAGTTCACGGATTATCCTATAATACTATTCTTTTGCATAAATCAGTTGTCCTCGTTATGTAATGCAGAAATGTCGAGTCATTTAAGTTCACATGTAATGGTTAAGCATATTTTAAAGTCTATATCACTAAAGAACCCTAAAAATGTAAAAGCACCTATTTTGGATATTGATGACCTTGCTAAATATTTATGTACATATTCAATAGACAAAAATAGCCTCTATCAGACATCTCGACATACTGCTAGTTTTTGCTCCTTTGTTCAGGACGCCGTATACATGATTTAACATTACTTAGAGTAGATCCTGAACATTGCATAAAATCAGATGACTTTGTAATTATTTGGCCAGCTTTTGGTTCAAAATCAGATAACAGTGAATATATACAGTCTGGGTGGAAATTAATGGCAAATAACAACAATGTTAATTTAAACCCTGTTTATTGGATTGATAATACAATGGTTTTACTAAAAAACCGACACTGCAAAGTCCTCGTCTCTATTTATTACAGTTAGAGGCCAAGTTCCCAAGCCTGCCTCACGGGCGGTTATAGCTGGTTGGATAAAGCATTTATTTAAAGACTAGCTTTCCGCCCGCGGCTTCGCCCGCGTGGAATTCGGTTATATTGCGGTATAAAGCACAACTATAAGAAAACTTCTCATTCCCACGGAAAAATCTAAGAAGCGCGATGTAACGCTGGATAAAATTTGTTATTTTGATAAAACCAAAACTGAATGGTACACTATATTATATGTTTTCCCTTGTGCAAAAAGCGTAAAACAATGAATAAAGATAAAACAGCAAGTAAGTAAATGAGTCGAAAAGTGCACCGAATAAGTGTATGAGCTACAGGTTAAAGAGCGAGATATCATTCCACTTCTTACGTATCTTAAAAAAACACTTCGTTACCACGTTTTAAAAAACACCCAGCGCCATCTTTCGCATACCTCTAGAACTAAATAGCGTAAGCTATCATTCCACTTCTTACGTATTATAAATAACACATCGTTACCATGTTTTAAAAAACACCCAGCGCCATCTATCGCATACCTCAAGAACTAAAAATCGTAAGCTATCATTCCACTTCTTATGTATTTTAAAAAACACATCGTTACCATGTTTTAAATTTTTAAAAAACACCCAGCGCCATCTATCGCATACCTCAAGAACTAAATAACGTAACTAATACTTATACCAATTAGTAATTCGTTGACTTTAGTGATTTCAGGATAAGTAGATGTAAAAAAAACAATTTAGACGATAAAACAAATTGTACGTCATCCCTCGAGAATTTCTCATTTTCGAGGATTCATTTTCGTATCATTTAGCTTCAAAATTTACATGTTCATATTCGTTTGCAACATATAAGTAGATGTAAAAAAAACAGTTTAGACGATAAAACAAATTGTACGTCATCCCTCGGGAATTCCTCATTTTCGGGGATTCATTATCGTATCATTTAGCTTCTAAATTTACATGTTTATATTCGTTTGCAATATTTTACCTTGTTTTAAACGACACACAGCGCCATCTACAATCCATCCATCAAAAAAAACAATATTTTTGTTTTTGCTCGGAAATATCAATTTTTTCCAGGATATAAAGTACCCTATTATTTAATCCGGACTTTTATCTTTACGTCTGCAAAATTTCAAAGCAATCGGTTCAGTAGTTACGGCGTGAAAGCGGAACAAACAAACAAACAAACAAACTCACTTTCCGATTTATAATATTAGTAAGGATGCTAATATCCAGTCCAGTCCTGGAAGTATTAGATCAGCGGTAGATGAAATTCTGGCTCGAGGTAATTGGCGTTCTGTCAACACATTTCAGAAGTTCTATAGACGTGAAGTAAGATCTGTAGGCCATCCCAATAACGTAACTTTCTTATTAAATCTTTTATCACATACCAAAAAATGTAATTGTATCTCTTTCGACCGAACGGTGGCGCGTATCTGCGTTGCGTCTCTATTCACTATAAAATAACAAAGATTTAAGATCATTTGGCATATTTAGTGAAACTTGACAGATTTTTGAGTTGCATCGATATTCTCGCAAACCAGCGATATGTTTTATACCTACTTATGTAATTAAAGATATTGTAAGTTAATATTGTTATGGTACGTCGTGTAAATCTTTTAATATCTATTAAAGCACGCTATCTCGTGTTTTGTCGAAAATCACCGATCACTTTTTTTCCACAACTGTCAGATATAAGATACCCCTCTCTTTCCGACCAACTTCCTGCCAACATTGCTCGCCCACTTAATCTTAACACTCTCTTATCCATTTCTAATAAACCTGACCTTTTTACCTTAAACTTTAATCTTGTGACCCCTAACTATATGCTTTATTATTAACTACATAATGTACGTACTTAATAACATTTTTATTTTGTGACGTGTTGTGTTGCGTTATTTAGAAACAGTTTACTAAAAAAAGAAACAATTTTAATTACCGACTTTTACGCAATACTTCATTTACCTCTTACAATAAAAAGGACAGGAAATAAAATGGTTTCTGAATCGCACTAAAAAGATAATTTTAAGTTTTATTATAAAGTTGACCTCTTATATATTGCCAATAACACAAAAAATAGCAAGCAAAAAGATTACAATACAATAATTAATATGGTAAGTAAAATAATTTCAAATAAAGTGACGTCGCTTATTTCATGTCGTGAATGAACAACATTTATTATTAGAAGAATCACAATGACCATCAACATTTGACAATTAATAACTAAAGACGGAGTTAAAAGATATAAATGCTGATCGAGTCGCCAGTCGCCAGTAAGAGTTGTGGTCTCGAGTCCATACTAAAGTACAATCAAAAATGGATTTTAGGCTTTTGCCTTTTCTAGAACCTGGGGATAGTAGTTCTTACGTTATTTAATCCTCCATTATCCATACTAATATTATAAATGGGAAAGTGTGTCTGTCTGTTTGTCTTTCTTTCACGGCAAAACGGAGCAACGAATTGACGTGATTTTTTAAGTGGAGATAGTTTTAAGGGATGAAGAGTAACATAGGCTACCTTTTGCCCCTTTCTAACCCCCCACTTCCCAAAAATGGGGGGTGGAAGTTTGTATGGAGCATTCCGCAATTTTCAAGGTAGAAAGCTAAAAGTTGGTATGCTGACTATTTATGACTACCAAAAAAATCGCCCATCGATTTTTTTTTTAAATCTGCACCCAACCTCTTAAAAGAGGGGGTGAAATTTTATTTGAGACCATTCGCAGTTTTCAAGGCAGGAAGCTAAAATCGGCACACAGACTCTTTGTAACTAACGAAAATACCTGCCATTTTTTAAAAATCCTCCCCCAGCCCCTAAAATAGGGGATGGAAATGTGTGTGAGACTCCGCAAAATTAGAACAGGTTCTTTAATACAAACGAATAATAAAATAATTTAATTAAAACGAATTAAATAAAACAATTTTAAAAAAGATTAAATCTTACCATAAATCAATCAGCTTTTGAGAAAATAAACATTATAAACATAAATAAGTGTAACTCATGGATTTCGATAGATGGCGCTGATATGTTTATTGTATATTATGTTCACGATAGGTTTAATTGTTTAGTTCAAAAATTAATAACAGATGGCAGTGTTGAAATAAAATAAATAACGTGTAAAATTCTGTTCCGAGTTCTCTTCTGTGTTCAGGAAAGGGGAACAGTGCTACCCCGAATTTAACGCGAGCGAAGCCGCGGGCAAAAGCTAGTTCACATTATAAATCAACGCTCATCTTCACTTATCAAATAAATTTGAAAAGCATTATTTTATACTTTGCTCTCTCATGCGAGAAAAAGTAACAACGTGAAGCGACTCTTTAGTGGTTTTTTGGTGTTCTTATTAACATATATTTTGCGGTGGATATTAATGTCTGATAACGATGATTTATAAAACACTAAATGTTTGTGAAAATGCACAAATGTTTGCAAGTGAAACAAAACAGTGGAAGTCGTCTTTTCACGCTCTCTCAAGAAGTCCACGAGGAGGTTTCAGTAAAACCCCATACCCTTACTGAAACCTAGGATAATTTCATTATTCATTCAACATCCATTGGTCATCCATCATTCATAAATCAACTCTCATGATGTTTTAATTAAGATATTACTGAAGACTAGGCTGTATGAGCTTAGTACCATTTGCCCAAAAACAAGTCAAATTCCACCATTAGATCTGTCAGTTTGTTTGACATAAAATTTAATTATATGAAGAAACAGCTGTGGTTATCTATCTCGCACTAATTTTGTCTGATATTCACCAGAAATGCCTTTAATTATTGTATGTGGTACCCCAGTGAGTGGCAAAACTACTAGAACATACGAGCTTAAAGAATTTTTCGAGAAAAGCCATGGAAAACAAGTGGAAATAGTGTCAGAAGATGAAGCCATAAGAAAGTTAGGCTATGACAAAAATAATACATATTTAGATTCTCAAAAGGAAAAAAGATTAAGAGGATATCTTAAATCAGAGGTAATAAGGCTAATAGGAAAGGATAATGTTGTAATATTGGATGGCAGCAATTACATAAAAGGTTTGTGTTCTGTGCAAAGGTGTTGTCTTCTACTTCAGTGTTTAGAAGGCTATATTTGTAAAATTTTAAAAAGCATATAATTAAATAACTTATAAGAAGGATATCACAAGTAATTAAACATTAATCTTCTTAGATTCTCTTTAATAAAACCTGTTCAATCATAACTGCAAACAAACTAAGCATATCAGCCTCAAAGACAATGTCAGTGTCACTTATTAGTTAATAAAAGAAAGATGAAATCTAGTCCCTAAACAAAAGATTTTTTTTTGTTTTATTTTTCTATATGACATATTCATCTAATGAGGACTCATTTAAAATCCTATATGATATAAAACAGAATTATTGTAAAATTTAAAATGCAATGGAAATTGTGTACAGTCTTAAAAATAATTTCCTATGAAGTCTTAACTTGAAGGCTATTTTGTATTATTGCACTACTGAAAACCGACTTCATGAGTAGATTGTAATATCTGGATCTTCAGTCAGTTTCCATATAAATATTAAAATCAATTTGTTTTAGGTTACAGATATGAACTGTACTGTGCCTCAAAAGCATCGAAATCTACACAATGCACATTGTACACAATTTGTAGTCATGATGAAGCTTGGAATGCAAACAAAAGTCGACTGAATGTGGAAACAATGTCAGAAACTGAAGTGAATAAAACACCTTATACAGAAGAAGTTTTTAATGCTTTAACTAGGCTAAGGTAAGTTTTATTTTACATAGCATAGTGAGACTGTTGAGAATGTTTTACATATATAGATCTATAATAAATGAAAAAAAAATTATAAACCCTCAATTTACAACTGTTTGGTGCTACATTAGCGAACTTGCCTTTCTCACAGGCAGCCCTAGGTTTACAATGCAGAAGGGACTCGATTTTTGTTTTGTACCTAAGTCATGTGTATTTCTATAAATAAGAAATATCTATGTATTATAATTTAAATGTCTATCCATCCATTTTCCTGGACCCACAGCACAAGCCTCACAGTGCTTATTTTGGGCAGGCTAATTGGTGTGAATGTAAGAAATATTATTATATTATTCATTACTGGTTTTTCAATAAAAGTGCCCTTAATGTTCGTTATGCTGGTAAAATATGCTTTATTCATCATGAGCACTTATATTACCGTAAACATATAATTTATAAAAGTACCTACATCTATAGATATTATACCGAGAATAAGTAGCAACAATTTCCTTTAATGTCTTGTTCTGGCAGAATTCCTAAACTATAAATAATTGTGTAAAATCAAATTCAATCAATCATAATTTTTTGGCATTATGTTAAAGCATTACAGCATTAATTTCCCCACTAATGGGTCACTGGCCTTTCCTATAAAAATGCCATAGAAACCATGGGCCAGCCATGAGAGCTGAGTAGGAATTGTATGTCCGCTACAGATATAACAAAAGCATGAAGGAGATTGTGATAATAATATTTTAGTCACCATGTAGGATTGGATGGCCTACGCTCCAATGACTAATGACTATCCAGCTCGAAGGACCATGAAAATTTTTGAACAGCTACATAAAATACGTACTTTCTTGTTGAAGCTATATTGAGAAGAGAAAATGACAATGACAGCTACTAATATTATTAATTATTTTAATGTTTCCAACAGCTGTTTAGACTTTTAAATATAAATTAAAATTTCTGTGTATATATCACTAAACACTTTCTAACAAAGTTAACCGATTTGTTGCGGATGACACGTCTGGCGTGCCATTACTTTCTTTTGCGTATGGCGGTAGCCACTAGAGCCGTGTCATTTTTAAATCGATGATAACTCCTTAATTAATCTCGTAGCTTTCATTACTGGTAATTGTATGAAAATGAAAATGAAAATGAAAATAACTTTATTCAAATGCACTTAAAAATAAGTAGTTTTGAATCGTCCAACATTTTTTCCTACCACCCATTCAGGACGTCTTTTAACTGACAAGAAGAATGGGCGCAAGAAACTCGTCAGCTTTAACAGAAGTAACGACATTTACAATATAATACGTCGTCACCATATACAATCCACAAAAAAAAAAAAAAAACAAAATTATTTTGTTATGACAATACTAATAGTGTTATGATATCATTATTTCGTTGTTTCGTTGATTACAACAAAGTCAACAAGTATCTGTACTTACTTAAAGTAAGTATCCCAAAACATTGCAATAACATACAGGGAATAAACGACAAATTTAAGAAAACAACAAGATTTATGTTTAGTTTTAGCCAATACTGAATACTGAAGGTTAGAGCAGACCCATTTCCCAAGGCAGCACCCGTTCACGAGCATGACGCATGATACAGCCATCGCTTCGCTCAACCATATCTTAGGGAACGTAACGATCCGCACCACATGCCACCACCCAAGAAATGTATTAAGAGAGCATGTCATACTCTTATCTACCAGTAATAAATTAGTGTTAAAAAATTAAAAAATGCTAATGCTGTATGTTACAACCTGTAATAAAGAGTGTCATGTTGAAATGACACATATTACTTCCATGCATCGCGATCTATTAAATAGTCGTTGACCTTGTAATAACCTTTGGACATGAGCTTATTTTTAACATACATTTTAAACTTATGATAAGGCAAATCTACTATACTTTGTGGAACTTTATTAAACAGTGCTATACCTTTCCCCAAGAAAGAGCCTCCTGTCTTTTGAAGTCTAAATCTTGGAACGGCAAGTCTATTCTTATTTCTGGTGTTAAAGCAATGTACGTCGCTATTTTTGACAAAAGTATTGTAGTGTTTTCGTACATAAATTATATTCTCATAAATGTACTGTCCCGCCACAGTAAGAATATTAATTTCCTTAAAAAAATCTCTGAGAGAATACCGAGGCCGAAGGCTGTATATTGCACGGACAGCTCTTTTCTGTAATACAAAAATGCTTTCAATATTAGCAGCTGAGCCCCACAACAACAACCCATAAGACATTACACTATGAAAATAACTAAAATAAATTAACCTTGCCGTTTCAACATTAGTTAAAAGCCTTATTTTTTTTACAGCATATGCCGCAGAACTGAGTCTACTTGACAAGGCCTCAATGTGAGGGTCCCATTGTAGTCGTGAATCTAATGTTATGTAGCAACGAATCGGTTAAATGTGTTTGAGGGGATCCCAGAATGGTTCAAATTCACAATTGAACCCATTAGATAGCATTACGATAGAGCAAGGAAATATCTGCCGTATCTACTAGTATATAAGTCTTTGTTTTCAGGTTTGAAGAACCCAACAGCAACAACAGATGGGACAGCCCACTTTTCACAGTCCAGCTGACAGATGACCTTGATATGGACTCAATATACAAAGTGCTATTTGAAAAGAAACCACCACCGCCTAATATGAGTACACAAAACGTAAGATTTTTGTTGGAGGGTCGGAGTGATACAACTTATATTCTTAATAAAGTGTGACTACTGAAAACTGGATATAACTTATATATATATATATAAATATATATATTCTTTCGAATATGAGAGGATGCTCCTCTCATTGATGAGACAATGCTAGCCAGCGTAAAATCAGAAAGGTACTGGAAAATTTCAACGGGTGTACACATCGCTGGGTAGCTTAATTGGCAGGACTTCCAAAGGTTGCGGGTTCGATTCCCGCCTAAGAATTCACTTATGAGCCGTGTCGATATTTTCCAGTATTTTTCTATTAAAATAATTTATCTTACTGAAAACTTTTTTAATATTAATAAATATGAATATTAAATTGACATATTCGAATTTTACTTTGCAACGTGTCAGAGTCATCGAAAAGTGTTTTCACATTTGAATAACAAGAGATTCATCTCAAAAAGAACTTTAGCAGATCTAAAGAACATGTCTTTTTTCTCAGCACTAACTGCAGGACAATGGACCCCTTAAAATGGACGGCGTATAATTTTATTTAAATATAAAAATCTAGCAACTGACCCTTAAAAAATATATAAAGAATGTGTTTGCTTAAAGATGTAAATCATAATATTGCCAGTACATTAACTAGTGACCTTCTTCTCTTTCCAGCCTCCTCTCACGTCAACAAACTTCCTTTATGAACTCGATAAAGTAACTCAAGCAGTTTCCAAGCATATTCTAGAAGCCAAAAACCTCAACATAACCGGAGAAGTGAAATTTCCAGATTATCCTGGATGCGTGTTAGAATCTGGCTACATACAATTTGTGACACCCCAAAAACTTTTGAAATTGAGAAGACAGTTTTTGACGTACGCAAAAATGAATCATTCTAATGAAGATACGAATAAAATAGGCAGATATTATATACAATATTTGAATAAAACTCTAATGGAATGATATGACTTTTGTTTTTTTTTATTATGACAGTTCTCATACTTCTTGGCTTCTTATAAATAATAAATAAATAAATATTTCCTACATTCACACCAATTAACCTAGCCCAAAGTAAGCACTTTTAAGGCTTGTGTTATGGATACTAGGGTAACGTATAGACATACATATATGATACATAGATATGTAATATTTATAGAGATATATATTAACATCCATGACTCAGGTACAAATGCTCGTATTCATCATACTAACATCTGACCCTTCCGGGATTCGAACCCAGGACCGTCGGTGCGAAAGGCAGGATCGCTACCGTTGCACCAACCTATGCTCCGTTAAAATATTTAAATCTTTTTTTTATCGGATACTCAATGCATTTTTTGACGTGACAACGTCTTATAAATTGGTTTGCCGGGTGACACTTCAAGAAACTGCGTTACGCTCCGCTCACGTTATGCGCTTACAATGAGAGCGAGTGAGAGGCACGCGTCCCTTCCACTCGGGCATGGTTAGCCCGCCTAAGAGCGAGAGAGACAGACATAAAAAGTGGAAGGGACGCGTGCCTATAAATTAATGTTTTAAATATAATTCTTTGTATAAATAAATGTTTTAAATTGTTACTATTATTTCATCCTTCTTCCTACTATACGAATGAATATTCACATTAAAATTATTTTACCACTCAAAGTCGTTGTCACGTAAAACTTTCGCCCGTATACCGACTTTACAGGCAACCAATTTTTTGAGCTCATTATCAAATTTACTATCTTGGAGGGCCTTTAAATAATGTGACAAGGGTTGTACTTTGATGACCATATAGTGTGAACTGTTCTTTTTAAAATATACGGAATGCTTTCTTACGAGGCGGCATAATTCATGTATGTATATTCCAGTCATTGTAAGAACACGGAACTCTAAAAAAAGCGCTAGGCATGAATCTCTTCTAATAAACATTGATCAAATGATATTGAATTCTATTTGTTCTACTCAAAGTAGAAAATCGATTGACGTTGTCATTTTGGGATAGATTGTGCTATTGATTTACATACCTACCTATTTTATCAAACCAATACTAACACTAGCTCTATAGAACGCCGGCGTTCTAATGCGCCATTAATAAGGCACTTCATATGTTACTTTCTGAACGAGTTTTTGAGCGGTTAAACTATGAAATAGAAAAAGAGTATTTTTGTATGTAATAAAAAAAAATCATTATAATTTTTTTTTACTATTAGGTATATTTTTACTGAAAGAACAATGTCGAATATTTATATCAAAGTAACACATTCACCATTTATTATTTACACGTATAAATCTTTAAGGTACTATAAACAATGTCAAAGAGGTTGAAATAATACTTCTTAGTAAAATATTAAATGTATTATTCTGTTTCTGAAAATAAATAAAAAATTCAACCGAAAGTCAGACAAACGACAGCCGGTGGAAAACCACTTGTCAGTCCACGGTAGCAATTATTCTGTGGTGGACTCTTTATTTAATCAGCTTTACGGAAGTATTTTTTGTTTGGTCCCAGCTTTATTATCTAGCGAGAAAATGACATTTTTATCTAAGAGTCCGACATTTTTAAAGTGAAAACTTCTTTAGCGGCGTTGTGTACTTTTCAGGATGGGTAAAATATGTTAAACTCGCGTCAGGACACGTTACCTGATCGAAAATTCGTAAGACGGAGGGAGAGTAGATCGCCGGCGCGGCGTAGAAGAGGAAGTAATATCCCCCTCTCTTTCTACCGCTCGGCGAAAATATATGCCTGCTCCTGCTGTTTCGTGTAAACGGCACAGGGCGCTTGCACGAATGTTCGTGTGTGTTTATTGCCATGTTTGTGTACGATAGCGCAATAAATGAATATTGTATTTTACCACATAGATGAAAGTACTTTTATACTGATAGTTAAATCAATTCGTGCGAAATTATTCCCTTACCATTCCGAAAAATCAAAATGCACAACGTTAATGTTCATGTTTTCACTTCTGCCGGCACTCCCGGAGTGCAACCCGTTTTTTTTTTTTCACAATTCGCGCAGCATTGGTACTGTTGAGGGCTGTACTGTAGGGCGCGTGGTAGCGGACTGTCAAGTGGATAAAGAGTAAACAACTGCTTTATCAATAAAGTTTTATATTTGGAGGGATCTATTTTACATTTTGGACCATTTAAAAATGTTGATTGACCGTCACTGGCTACATCAAGCTCCTCCATTATTTTCGCAATGTGTTGACACAAACACATAAGACCCCTATTGAACTTCACAAATAAAAATATAATGTTACTAATATAATACTAAAAAGGTAAAAATTAAAAATCCAATAGGCCAATAAAATTTTAATCTCTTTACACTGTACTTAACAAATTAATCTTTTATAACTAAACGCCTTGCACCGTATCACTAATATAAATAAAGTTCAAATTTGTAAAACATATTTATTAACCTTAATACGTGCATTCCATGGGATTGGATGGGATGGATTAACAATTGTTCTAAAAAGTCCAAATCATATTAACATTATCACACATACAAAAATATAAACCAATACGAATTCCCTTGCTATATTTTAACAATTTACCATAAATATAGAAAATGGGTTATAATAAACTTTACCAGCGGCCCGTCCCGGCTTCGCACGGGTCGACAAAATTCTTTAAATTTTTTCTATTATTAAATATTTTCCGTTAGCGCCATCTAGCGTCCGGTAGACGATCTACTTACGGTTAACGGGTTGCTATGGTAACGCGTATACAATGGGAAAAGAGCGGACAGACAAACAACAAATTTGTGATCTTAGATTATAGACTAGCGGCCCGTCCCGGCTTCGCACGGGTGGATAAAATTCTTTAATTTTTTTCTATTATTAAATATTTTCCGTTAGCGCCATCTAGCGTCCGGTAGACGAACTACTTGCGGTTAACGCGTTGCTATGGTAACGTTATTGATACAATGGAAAACGAGCGGGGAAAAAGAGCGGACAGACAAACACACAAACAACTGTGATCTTAGATTATAGATTCCAATGCACATAAAATTAGTAATTGTTAATTGCGCTGCTCAGAAACCTAACATTAATTGCCACTACCGACTACCTTTTCCCCTTTTTACCACGTATTTCTTATCTCACTTTTCTTATTTGTTTGTTTGTCTGTCCGGGCAAAATCTTGCAACTTAAATTTGAGGCACTTTCCGATAAGCTAGAAAGCTGAAACTTTCAGGATAGTTCAGAACCCGATGACAATGCACTCTAAAGCAACTTTCAACTTTCCAGATGCACTTTCAGGTCCACGTTCGGCAACTTTCACTTTTGTATGGGGCTTATCCGATTGTTGCGTAACACATGGTTACTTCGTTGAGGTAATAATTAAAAAGAATAAAATAATTATACTAGATTTAAAAAATCTAAAAATCCCACGTTTTTCAATGTCCTGAAAAGAATAAAATAACCCTGCGGGGCAAAGCGAGGGGCCACTCAAAACGTGGGGGCGCATCTTTACAATAATCGGCATCAATGCATGTCATTCATCTCTTTAAAATCTCCTCTTAGTAATATGCGCCCCCACGTTTTGAGTGGCCCCTCGCTTTGCCCCGCAGGGTTATTTTATTCTTTTTAGGACATTGAAAAACGTGGGATTTTTAGATTTTTTAAATCTAGTATAATTTTGATAGCGCACTGCCTTATTTTGTTACGGTAGTTGCATAAATAATTCAATATAGGGAGTATATGGACTTTTGTAAATGATCCTACCTTCTTATATCACAGATATATTATAAACTCGACATGTTCTATTAACCCCTCAAAACCCGCTAGCATTATATCATTCGTGCAACAACGATACCTAAAATCCGCGAGCATTATTGTTAGCTCCTTCTGTCTCGTTTGGTGATGGAGGGAATAATATAAGAAAGAGTTTGGTACAAATGACGACTTTAATTACTTTATTGTTCTTAACAAATTTATTAATCAAAATACGTTTTATTAACACAAAAGTAATTGCAATAGTAAGCGACCAGCGCGGTCGGCAGCTCGAGTCAAACAGGCCGATTATTCCGCACTACACGCAGAGTTCCCCACTCTCCACAGACTACATCTTCATGACGTCACAGTATTGCCAACACGGCCCTCCGGCATCGTGCATGTCCTGAGGCACAAGATCAGCTGGATGAATATTGAAAAGTCTTCTGAATGATCAAGCAGGAGGCATCTGAAAATGGTTTTATTTCCATGTTAATGTTATGTGATATACTCGGCCTATCATGATGACCATTAATTTATCTAGTATTTTATTTACAGACGTTCTCAAGAAACCTTTAGACTTAGGTAAGGTCGAGAGGTCTGTAGGTATCAGATTGTCTCAATCACGCACTGAGCACTGTAGACTATGTGATTACACTTAGTCTTAGACAACCTCTGTGATAAGTGTTACTTACACCACCTTAAACAAAGGAAATGCCTGTTCCAGTCTACTCCTTTAGTCTTAGGCAGTGACTGCGTCAGCTCATTTCTCTCATAGATATCTGAATGGTGTTTATTATTTATCACTTCATACTCTCAGTACACAATTGATACAATCCCCTGACATAAATAACTCTTATAGTAATACAAGTTATTTGCGGGATTGCTACCATGTACCTTGTTATTGAATTTCCGATATTTCGGCACTGTTTCAAGTGCCATGATCACGGAGCGACTGAAGTAATTGCGGGTAGGCTGTTATTGGCAGAAATATCGGTCTACCCTCCGACGAAGTCTCTTATTGCGTTCGTTACCCGTACGGGTTACGAACGCAATTACTTCAGTCGCTCCGTGATCATGGCACTTGAAACAGTGCCGAAATATCGGAAACTCAATAACAAGGTACATGGTAGCAATCCCGCAAATAACTTATATTACTATAATGTTAGTGACCATGAAAGTTTAAAACAATATAAATTACTCTGTCTATGTTTAATGCAAAATATAAACAAATACTAGTTTTTTTTTTGTAGTAGCTATCTTTTCCTAATTTTTATCAATATAGAGCATTATATCATAAAAGTTATTCTAATTGACTAAAAATTTAATTCCTTGTGAATATTATTATGCGAATATTATTATTAAGTCAAAAATATATAATAATATTGTTACCATTGTTACCTTGCCAACACGTTTATTCCACTTGAATTAACCTATTGCCAATTGTCAATTTTAATCCAGGGTTTCATATTTTCAGCTGCTGTCACCCCCTTATAGGCTCTATTACTCCTTTCACTGCCCCTCATATCTTGTACCTCGTATCTATCTTTACCTAGGCATTTTTTTATCTGGAATGGACCTTTAAACGCTGGCAACAATTTTCTACTGCGCCCATCATTCGTTTGGCTTTGTATTTTTATTAAAACTAGATCTCCTTCTTGATATTTGGTAGACTTAATACGGGTACGATCAAATCTCTCTTTTTGAGAAACTGCGTTCTCCTGAATATTTTGAATAACATTTTGGCGCAACGTTGTTACATCAAGACTTTGTGCATCATTATATTCAAACTTGGGTGCTAAGCTATCACTACTCGTATGTAACCTATATCCAAACATAACCTCGCATGGAACAGCCTTAATAGTTTTGTGGAGAGTACTATTTATCGCTTGCTGTAATGGCGTTATACAACTATCCCACGAGTTCTCGTCTAAATCAGCGCCCATAGTTCGCATGGCATCTAAAATAGTTTTGTTGAATCTTTCTGCCTGACCGTTCGATCTTGGCATACCAGTCGCGATCCTATGCAACCTGATATTCTTAGCTATGCAATATGCTTTAAATGTTTTGGACGTAAATGCTGAGCCAGCATCCGTTATTAACCTCCGAGGGTTACCAAATATTTTGGATATGTTTTGATTACATTACTAGTATCTGTATTAGGTACCGCCGACAAAAATAAGAACTTGGTAAATGCGTCTACTATAACTAATAAATATTTGTTATTATTTTGAGTTTCGACAAAAGGACCTAGGTGATCTAAGTGCAAAGTGTGGAATGGTTGTGCGTATTTTGGCAATGGATACATTTCACCCTCCTTTGGACCACTTTTTTGTTTAAAGTAAATACAATTAATACAGTTTTTTATGTATTTTTTTAAACGTGACGCATTCGAGAAAACCAATACCTACACGATATTCTCTCGACCGTTTTATCAACAGAAAAATGACCAAGGTCGTCGTGATTACTTTTGATAACTTGCCATATGCATGCCTTAGGAACTACCCAGCGACGACCTTGGTTTGTTCGTCTGTACACCTTGTTACCCAACAGTTCGTACTTATCGAAAATATCCTTATGTAAATGTGACTCACCCGATTCTAAGGTTTGCCTAAGTTTTACCAATCAGTTATAATTTTAAAATTGGTGCCTAATAAGTAATGTCTGAACTTTGTAAGTGACTGAACAATAGCTAGCAATTCGAGTTCAAAGGAATGGTATTTCTTTTCGTCTTGAGAGGTTTGTCGGCTATAGAAATGGATAGGTTTCTCGCCCGTGTCAGTAACTTGCATTAGAATACCTGCAATACCTTCCCGACTGGCGTCAGTGTAAAGCACACACTTTTTAGAAGGGTCAAATAAAGTAAGAACGTTATCTGAAGTTAATGTCCCCTTTAAGGTTAAAAAGGCTTGATCATGATCAGAATTCCAATGCCAGGGAGTATCCTTTTTTAACAGTTTTGTGAGTGGACTTGAAAGCATGGCACAGTTTTTAATAAACTTGCGGAAATAACTAATAAGGCCCAGAAATTGCCGCAGTTGATGGACTGACTTGGGAACTGGAAACTCTTTTACAGCATTGATTTTATTTTCACTAGGTTTTAAGCCTTCAGAATTAACTCTATAACCCAGGAACTCTATGTCGGTCTTAAGGAAATTACATTTTTTTAGATTTAATGTAAGTCCATTTTTATTGAAAATTTCGAATACCTGCTCAAGCAACATTAAATTTTCCTCTTCTGACATACTAATAATTAAGATATCATCAAGATACAGGATGATATGACCAATGCTAAGATTTCCAATAACTTGGTTCATCATAGATTGGAAACATGACGGTGCATTCACTAAACCGAAAGGGAGCCTTAGAAATTCGTAATGACCGTCTTCTGTTATGAAAGCTGTCTTATGTACAGAGCTTTCCGCCATTTTTATTTGGTAATACCCACTTTTGAGATCTAAACTGCTGAAAAACTGGCAACCCTGAAGCCTATCTATCAGGTCCTCAATGCGTGGCATCGGGTATTTATCCTTTATCGTAATTTTATTTAACGCCCGGTAATCAATACACAACCTCTTTTCTCCGTTGCTTTTATTTACTAGTAAACAGGGGCTCGCATAAGCTGATTTACTTTCGCGGATAATTCCGTTCTCTAATAGCTCACTAATCATTTCCCTAACTATTTGTCTATCACTATGAGATGTCCCGTATGGCCTAAATTGTACCGGTTTGTCACTACTTAAATCAATATGCATTTCGAATCCTTTTACTTCACCAAGCTGTGAAATATTTGTCGCAATGCATTGATAATATTTACTAAAAAGGGTAAGTAATTCATGATAATGAGAATCTATATCGAAGTACTGGATAGACTCATTTACGTTATTACATGTTTCGGAGTAAGTGTTCACATATTGAAATGTAAGGTAATCACCAATGCGAGAATACATTATATCGGTACGTTCGGTTATATTTCGCCCAATCAATATGTCACATCCGGATAAGTCGTCTAAAATATACATCTCAACATTATGAAACCCTACTGAATCTAACAACAGGTCAACTCGAACCATTTCCCTTACTGATTTTAAACTGTCTTTGGAAAACCCTTGTAACGTTACCGGTTTTGCTAGCGGAAATCTTGTTATTTCCTCTTTATTTACCAAGTCAGATGATATAATGGAACAACTACTTCCCGTATCAATAAGTGCATCGTTACTTACCCCGTTAATATTCACTTTTTTGAAAAACTTATTTTTCGTGTTACAAGACTGCACAAGTTTAGTTTCATGTTTTTCAATTGATTCGAGTTTATCTTTTGAGTTCTTTTTTTGGTAACAAACATTTTGCGTGTGACCTTTTTTTCCACAGAATTCACATTTTATCGGGCAATGAATACGTTTATGACTACCCCCACAATTGTAACATTCTAACGGCTTACGATTTTGTATTGCATTTACATTTGATTGACTTGTTGACGCCAAGGGTATATTAATTGGGGTCGGTGTTTGAGGAATAGTGTGAAAAGACTGTGATGGTAATTTTACACTGTTATCACGAGTGTTGCCACTAGTAGGATTTTGCCTGATAGTTTTAGACTTGTACACACGGCTATGTAAAAATCCTGCCAAACTATCGCATGATTTAAAGTTACTAGCCTCCACTGAAGCAGTAATATTACTATCACCAATATTCCCTAATATGATAGAAATGATGTCGTAATCAGAAAAATTTAAGCACAGACTATTTTGGATTTTTGCTCGAAGAAAAAGTCATACAAAGATTGATTTTCGATTGGTTTTCGGTCTATAATTTCGCGTAATAATTCGAACATATTTCTTTTAACTCTAAATGTATTTGAAATCTTTTCTACCCAATCTTTCCACAGCCAGCTGGTCCAGACTTGGTTATTTCGTAATATAGATTCATACCATACTTTAGCCGAACCCTTAAGTTTATTTAATGCTTGATATCTGGTCATACTATCAGACCATGCAAACGTTGACGTATATGATTCGATCACTTTTATCCACGATACAACATTATCACTCAGGGGGTCAAAATACGGTATCATGTTATGTAGAGTAACGGTGTTTGTACTCACAGTATTGGTATCGTTTTTATGCGACACTTTTACCCTTTTATGAACTGGCGGCGTCGTTGAAGTACAATCAGAGCTCGATGACGACCCGCTGCTGCTGCTGCTACTACTTGAAGACAAACGACGACGCTTTTTGCTGTTTTTGCGCTTACTTTTGCGTTTCCTTTTATTACCCATGGTGTTTTATAGCAATAGGCACAGGTTATAGCCAACTTCTGATGTTAGCTCCTTCTGTCTCGTTTGGTGATGGAGGGAATAATATAAGAAAGAGTTTGGTACAAATGACGACTATAATTACTTTATTGTTCTTAACAAATTTATTAATCAAAATACGTTTTATTAACACAAAAGTAATTGCAATAGTAAGCGACCAGCGCGGTCGACAGCTCGAGTCAAACAGGCCGCAGAGTTCCCCACTCTCCACAGACTACATCTTCATGACGTCACAGTATTGCCAACATTATATAATGCTCTATAGCGCGCAGTCTGATTTAATCCTTATTACGGCTTTGGTAATGGTTCTTTTTGATTTAATGATATTTTTTCCCAGATAGAGAGAGAAATAACGCATTTAACACAAAGCTGGGCTCTAAGGGGTTAAGATACATTTTAATGTGTGTGAATATAAAGTGAATATATTGCAAAAATTTAAAAACAAAAATCCATATGTATCGTGTCGACAGCACATTACACATAATCCACATATAAAACTTTTCTCATCACAATAAGATAGGTTAAAAGGTACAATTGGATATTTGTTGTCCACTGAACTGTGTACCTATACAAACAGTTAAAAGCAATCACGTGATTTTTACATATAGAAAATATTTATGTCAAATTTCTATAAAAATCCGATGTATATTTTTTGTCTATGGACCTATCGACACAAGGCGTTAGCATTAAAAGAACACATCACAACATTATAATTTGTATGTATGCTGAATTTTCATAGATAAACAAATAATACTCGATAGTGAAATACCTGTTATTTATATGACCTTTAAATGAATTCCTACTGCTAATATAGTCACCGCAAACGATTTTTGACGTGACAACGTCTTAAATTAGGTTGCGGCTGGGAGTCACTTATGAAAAAGTGTAACGCTCGGTAACGTTACGATGAGTCACCGAACGAGAGAGAGGCCCGCCGAATGCCTTGCGTCTCTCTCCCACTCAACTATGATCGGTCTGCCGCGCGCATTGTGCAATTTAATTATATTCTTATCAATAAATATTCTACCGAGAAAAAGACGTTGTCACGTAAAATCTTCGCCCGTAAAACCGACTTTACAGGCAAAAAAAAAAAAAAAAAAAAAAAAAAAAGAAAAAAAAAAAAAAAATGGTTTTTTTTGCTCAACCACATTGTTGTCATTAGAAATTATTTGAATTCCGTTTCACGACTTTCTGACAGACTGTACTTTGAGATGCTTTTTTCATTAAAAAAACGCTGGAAGCATATGCCAGCACTTTCAAATATTCCGATTTTTGAAATTGGAATTTAAACGAGTTGATAGAGTATAAAAATAAATGTTAAGATACTTACAGAATCATGTTTGGTCCTTATTAAGACGATTGTTATAAAATAACTAGCTGACCCTGCCACTCGTTGCTATGTTACTAGGTCTGCAATGCAATGCTGCTGATTGCAAATACTGAGCGAAGCACTACCTTACCTAACGTCACCTTTATCATTAAGAATTGCCTCGAAAATATCGCGCACCAAACTGGTTGCTGATACTACATTGATGAAATTTGGCGCCAAATTTCATCAATGTAGTCTCACCGGTTTGGCTGTGATCAGCTTTCGAATCTTTCTTTCGGTGATTATTCCTCCATGGTATGTCCGATATCAAAAATTTTTTTGCACATTAGTCAGGACCACAATGTGAGTTTTGGCGCCAAATTTCATCAATGTAGTCTCAGCGGTTTGGCTGTGATCAGCTTTTGAGTTTTTCTTTCGGTGATTAATCCTCCATAGTAAAGTATATATTTTTTTTACATAGCCTATGTCCGTCAGGTTATAACCATACATGTTCATGCCAAAATTCGTTCGAATCGGTTGAACCGTTAAGTAGCAGGAGGGAGACAAGCGAAATTTGTGAGTTGTCCAAAAGCGAGCTTCGCTCAATAAATGTAAATTAAATCTATTCTATGTCCTAAGTTGGAACAAATTCAGAAAACGAAAAAAATTTATGGGGTTGCTCTTGATCCCAATCAAGCCCGGGGGCCAAGACAGAATCCACGATGGAACGAGCTAACCTAGAAGGTCCTTATTCACTCTGGCTTTGAAAATGGACGGGTTATAAGTTCTCGGAAATACAGACGCAGGGAGGCAGTTCCACTCCTTTGCTGTGCGTACTATAGACATATAGAAAACAATTATTGGCAAGAAAAAAGTATTTATATTTATTACAATAAATATTTCAGATTTACGCCATTTTGAAGTTAAAGAGACGTGCATCCAAGTATGACGGATTCGCATAATTTTGTACTGTGAACTATCAAGAAATAAAAGTTTAAAAGTGCTGACATCGGTGATGAAAAAAACAATGTTTCTTTTCCTTACGCAGGTCATATATTTATTTTCATATTACATTTCTTTGCTTAACCAGTTTAATATCAGTCAAAATCAGCTGCTATATAAAAATATTACTTAAAAATTATGCATAAGTTATAACAACATTCATACAATAACATTAACCAATAACTTCTGATTACCTTATTAATACTAAAATAATATTAGAATTAGTTAAACCACCATTTTGTAATTTCAAAAGTATAAAGTGTTGCCAGACAAAAAAATAAAATTATATATTGTGGATATTTTAGAACAAAACGAAAAACTTACTATTATGACTACACACGGTATAACTTGCCAGTTAAAAAATTAAATTATTTGTTGTGGCTATTTTAAAACAAAATGAAAAACTTTTTTTAATTATAATCACACAGTGCTTTAATACAGAGGGATATAATACAATTTCTAACTTAAAATCAGGTTTGTAATAAAGAGTTAAGATATCAATGTAGCTAAGATTGCATCTAGCTGCAGGCAGTTTGATGGGGCTATATACACACTAAGCCTCATTATTGGGCCTTTGTGCGTGTTGGGCTCTCCTCCTACTCCAGCTAAACCAATTCATACTAGATATGCTAGCAGCCTTTTCAGGCAGACAGGCTTCCGGGAGAGATGCTGGACATTGGAGTAGTTGTACCCGTTGCTCTTAGAACAGTAAATTCAGCGCTTTTGAAGAGGAATTAACTGATTAACATAATTTTCATCGTTATACTTTTTTTCAATGATTTCGCGTATATTTTAATTTATATTTAATCCTGACGTTTCGATTCTTTACAGGAGCCGTGATCACAGGATCCTGTAAGGGAGTCGAAACGTCAGGATTAAATCTATACATATAAATAAAATTGGAGTGTCTGTTTGTAATATTGAAATAACCGTTTTTTACTACATGCATATATACGGTACATACACCAAAATAACTTTTTCATAATTTTTGTCTGTCAGTTTGTTCCGGCTAGTCTCTGAAATGGCTGGACCGATTTTGACGGGACTTTTATTGGCAGGTAGCTGATGTAATAAGGAGTAACATAGGCTACTTTTATTTTAGAAAAATTCTTTAAAATTACTGTACCACAGCAACGCGTGGCTGGGACAGCTAGTATAAAATAAAATATGCGCAAAATCAGCTTGTACTATGTATATTGTTTTTTAATTTATTGGTGTGCTTACCTCTAACAGAGATCTCTTCCAGCCAAACAAAGGGTGGATGATTAAATTAAAGTAATCAAGTTAACTTAAAGTGCAGATCCGTAAAAAGAAATATAATTTTAAATATATTAAATAATTATAAAAATAATACTACACACCAATTTACCACATTAAATACACATAATAATTCGTAATTGTTAAATGTTTACGGATACTAAATAACGGATATAACCACTTGTCAGTCCACGGTAGCAAATGCTACCGATAGCCAACACCCCTCGTAAGTCCCTGGTAGCAATTGCTAGCATATTCAAATTTCCACATGGCCTGCTGTTTTTTTTATATATAGATTGAATTTTGAGTCACCGAGATCCTAATATTCTGTGATGGATTCTTAATTAATCAGCTTTACGATAGTATTTTTTGTTTGGTCCTAGATTCATTATTTAGCGAGAAAATGGCATTTTTATCTAAGAATCCGACATTTTTTTTCACATGACGCGCAGCACAGTAAATACAGAACAGTAGGTTATCTAAGGCCGCCCGCCGAGTTATTAGCCTACTCTTGCGTAGATCCCCAGGGTTGTCACTTTTACTTTTAGTTAATATTTTCGAACAAGCAGCACTTGATCTAAATTTATGTAATAAAAAGCATATTATGATTGAATATTTGTTTGCGAATGAGTTTGCGAAATCGTTATTGAGGCACCCGAAAACACTACAATATTTTTTTCCCCTTTTTGAAGTCATGATACTCGTAATAATTAATATTATGGTAAGTGGCCGGCGAGCGTTGACGACCGCAAGCGGTCATGTGACGTACGCGCATGCTCACAGTCGCGCGGCACAGCCCGTACTGCCGCCACCTTATTCCCCCATATATTATGCTAGCGTGTGCGTGAAATCGCGTGCCGACACGGCGCGCGGCGCGCACGCACACATTCATACCGAGAGCGGCAAGTTTGTATGAAGATATTTTACTGTTCTTTACTGTGGCGCAGTAGTGGAGTGGATTACTTATAAACAACAAGTATATAAACAATCATGAATTGATAACATATGTTAATATTCATCACACAGATATATGTACCCACCAGGATTCGAACCCTGGACGTCACTAAACGTTTACTATTGCATCAACATTATCCTGAGATAGTTGTAATTTTATAATTTTTATATTTTATTTGCTTCAGTACTATCTTATATGTTAAATTATTTTAATAAAAAATACTGGGAGGATAATAAATGGCGGGATTCCACTTAACAAGTTGACTGCCACGGCAACTTTCAGAATTCCGATCTAAAAAGCCAATGTCATTTTATCATATTATATTATTAAAAACTCTACTTATAGTACTATCGAAGTCTCTGGCGCCTTATCAGTCCTAAGTCGAAAGTCGCTTGCACACTGCACGATGCCTATCGCTTCAGGCCACGCCCCGCTCCATTCATTCAACGAACGCGAAAAGCAGATTGACAGTTGACAGTACTGACATCAAGGGCGATTTTAAAACTAGTTGTTTATGATTGGCCGTAGTATAAATCGTAGTAAAATACGAAGCCAATTAGGGATAGGTATGGGTCGTGTGGGCGTGTCCGATACGATCAGTGCAAACGAATATTTTGAAAAAAGTGGTAAGGCACGAGAGACCTCGACAGTACTGACATACTACGAGTTTAATTGTAGCTACACGAATAAGAGAAGTAAACACACTACGAGATAACTCGTAGTCGGCGTCCTAGCAAGGACGGAATCTACGAGTTATCTCGTAGTTGGCAGTCAACGTGTTAAGAATCTCTTGTGAATCGAGTCGATTTTTTCTAGTATTTTTCTATTAAAACAATTTAACTTTTTTATATTTATCAAATACATTTTTGTCATTTTCGTTTTTTTGACGTGACAACGTCTTAAATTAGGTTGCGGCTGGGAGTCACTTATGAAAAAGTGTAACGCTCGGTAACGTTACGATGAGTCACCGAACGAGAGAGAGGCCCGCCGAATGCCTTGCGTCTCTCTCCCACTCAACTATGATCGGTCTGCCGCGCGCATTGTGCAATTTAATTATATTCATATCAATAAATATTCTACCGAGAAAAAGACGTTGTCACGTAAAATCTTCGCCCGTAAAACCGACTTTACAGGCAAAAAAAAAAAAAAAAAAAAAAAAAAAAAATGGTTTTTTTTTGCTCAACCACATTGTTGTCATTAGAAATTATTTGAATTCCGTTTCACGACTTTCTGACAGACTGTACTTTGAGATGCTTTTTTCATTAAAAAAACGCTGGAAGCATATGCCAGCACTTTCAAATATTCCGATTTTTGAAATTGGAATTTAAACGAGTTGATAGAGTATAAAAATAAATGTTAAGATACTTACAGAATCATGTTTGGTCCTTATTAAGACGATTGTTATAAAATAACTAGCTGACCCTGCCACTCGTTGCTATGTTACTAGGTCTGCAATGCAATGCTGCTGATTGCAAATACTGAGCGAAGCACTACCTTACCTAACGTCACCTTTATCATTAAGAATTGCCTCGAAAATATCGCGCACCAAACTGGTTGCTGATACTACATTGATGAAATTTGGCGCCAAATTTCATCAATGTAGTCTCACCGGTTTGGCTGTGATCAGCTTTCGAATCTTTCTTTCGGTGATTATTCCTCCATGGTATGTCCGATATCAAAAATTTTTTTGCACATTAGTCACGACCACAATGTGAGTTTTGGCGCCAAATTTCATCAATGTAGTCTCAGCGGTTTGGCTGTGATCAGCTTTTGAATTTTTCTTTCGGTGATTAATCCTCCATAGTAAAGTATATATTTTTTTTACATAGCCTATGTCCGTCAGGTTATAACCATACATGTTCATGCCAAAATTCGTTCGAATCGGTTGAACCGTTAAGTAGCAGGAGGGAGACAAGCGAAATTTGTGAGTTGTCCAAAAGCGAGCTTCGCTCAATAAATGTAAATTAAATCTATTCTATGTCCTAAGTTGGAACAAATTCAGAAAACGAAAAAAATTTATGGGGTTGCTCTTGATCCCAATCAAGCCCGGGGGCCAAGACAGAATCCACGATGGAACGAGCTAACCTAGAAGGTCCTTATTCACTCTGGCTTTGAAAATGGACGGGTTATAAGTTCTCGGAAATACAGACGCAGGGAGGCAGTTCCACTCCTTTGCTGTGCGTACTATAGACATATAGAAAACAATTATTGGCAAGAAAAAAGTATTTATATTTATTACAATAAATATTTCAGATTTACGCCATTTTGAAGTTAAAGAGACGTGCATCCAAGTATGACGGATTCGCATAATTTTGTACTGTGAACTATCAAGAAATAAAAGTTTAAAAGTGCTGACATCGGTGATGAAAAACACAATGTTTCTTTTCCTTACGCAGGTCATATATTTATTTTCATATTACATTTCTTTGCTTAACCAGTTTAATATCAGTCAAAATCAGCTGCTATATAAAAATATTACTTAAAAATTATGCATAAGTTATAACAACATTCATACAATAACATTAACCAATAACTTCTGATTACCTTATTAATACTAAAATAATATTAGAATTAGTTAAACCACCATTTTGTAATTTCAAAAGTATAAAGTGTTGCCAGACAAAAAAATAAAATTATATATTGTGGATATTTTAGAACAAAACGAAAAACTTACTATTATGACTACACACGGTATAACTTGCCAGTTAAAAAATTAAATTATTTGTTGTGGCTATTTTAAAACAAAATGAAAAACTTTTTTTAATTATAATCACACAGTGCTTTAATACAGAGGGATATAATACAATTTCTAACTTAAAATCAGGTTTGTAATAAAGAGTTAAGATATCAATGTAGCTAAGATTGCATCTAGCTGCAGGCAGTTTGATGGGGCTATATACACACTAAGCCTCATTATTGGGCCTTTGTGCGTGTTGGGCTCTCCTCCTACTCCAGCTAAACCAATTCATACTAGATATGCTAGCAGCCTTTTCAGGCAGACAGGCTTCCGGGAGAGATGCTGGAGATTGGAGTAGTTGTACCCGTTGCTCTTAGAACAGTAAATTCAGCGCTTTTGAAGAGGAATTAACTGATTAACATAATTTTCATCGTTATACTTTTTTTCAATGATTTCGCGTATATTTTAATTTATATTTAATCCTGACGTTTCGATTCTTTACAGGAGCCGTGATCACAGGATCCTGTAAGGGAGTCGAAACGTCAGGATTAAATCTATACATATAAATAAAATTGGAGTGTCTGTTTGTAATATTGAAATAACCGTTTTTTACTACATGCATATATACGGTACATACACCAAAATAACTTTTTCATAATTTTTGTCTGTCAGTTTGTTCCGGCTAGTCTCTGAAATGGCTGGACCGATTTTGACGGGACTTTTATTGGCAGGTAGCTGATGTAATAAGGAGTAACATAGGCTACTTTTATTTTAGAAAAATTCTTTAAAATTACTGTACCACAGCAACGCGTGGCTGGGACAGCTAGTATAAAATAAAATATGCGCAAAATCAGCTTGTACTATGTATATTGTTTTTTAATTTATTGGTGTGCTTACCTCTAACAGAGATCTCTTCCAGCCAAACAAAGGGTGGATGATTAAATTGAAGTAATCAAGTTAACTTAAAGTGCAGATCCGTAAAAAGAAATATAATTTTAAATATATTAAATAATTATAAAAATAATACTACACACCAATTTACCACATTAAATACACATAATAATTCGTAATTGTTAAATGTTTACGGATACTAAATAACGGATATAACCACTTGTCAGTCCACGGTAGCAAATGCTACCGATAGCCAACACCCCTCGTAAGTCCCTGGTAGCAATTGCTAGCATATTCAAATTTCCACATGGCCTGCTGTTTTTTTTATATATAGATTGAATTTTGAGTCACCGAGATCCTAATATTCTGTGATGGATTCTTAATTAATCAGCTTTACGATAGTATTTTTTGTTTGGTCCTAGATTCATTATTTAGCGAGAAAATGGCATTTTTATCTAAGAATCCGACATTTTTTTTCACATGACGCGCAGCACAGTAAATACAGAACAGTAGGTTATCTAAGGCCGCCCGCCGAGTTATTAGCCTACTCTTGCGTAGATCCCCAGGGTTGTCACTTTTACTTTTAGTTAATATTTTCGAACAAGCAGCACTTGATCTAAATTTATGTAATAAAAAGCATATTATGATTGAATATTTGTTTGCGAATGAGTTTGCGAAATCGTTATTGAGGCACCCGAAAACACTACAATATTTTTTTCCCCTTTTTGAAGTCATGATACTCGTAATAATTAATATTATGGTAAGTGGCCGGCGAGCGTTGACGACCGCAAGCGGTCATGTGACGTACGCGCATGCTCACAGTCGCGCGGCACAGCCCGTACTGCCGCCACCTTATTCCCCCATATATTATGCTAGCGTGTGCGTGAAATCGCGTGCCGACACGGCGCGCGGCGCGCACGCACACATTCATACCGAGAGCGGCAAGTTTGTATGAAGATATTTTACTGTTCTTTACTGTGGCGCAGTAGTGGAGTGGATTACTTATAAACAACAAGTATATAAACAATCATGAATTGATAACATATGTTAATATTCATCACACAGATATATGTACCCACCAGGATTCGAACCCTGGACGTCACTAAACGTTTACTATTGCATCAACATTATCCTGAGATAGTTGTAATTTTATAATTTTTATATTTTATTTGCTTCAGTACTATCTTATATGTTAAATTATTTTAATAAAAAATACTGGGAGGATAATAAATGGCGGGATTCCACTTAACAAGTTGACTGCCACGGCAACTTTCAGAATTCCGATCTAAAAAGCCAATGTCATTTTATCATATTATATTATTAAAAACTCTACTTATAGTACTATCGAAGTCTCTGGCGCCTTATCAGTCCTAAGTCGAAAGTCGCTTGCACACTGCACGATGCCTATCGCTTCAGGCCACGCCCCGCTCCATTCATTCAACGAACGCGAAAAGCAGATTGACAGTTGACAGTACTGACATCAAGGGCGATTTTAAAACTAGTTGTTTATGATTGGCCGTAGTATAAATCGTAGTAAAATACGAAGCCAATTAGGGATAGGTATGGGTCGTGTGGGCGTGTCCGATACGATCAGTGCAAACGAATATTTTGAAAAAAGTGGTAAGGCACGAGAGACCTCGACAGTACTGACATACTACGAGTTTAATTGTAGCTACACGAATAAGAGAAGTAAACACACTACGAGATAACTCGTAGTCGGCGTCCTAGCAAGGACGGAATCTACGAGTTATCTCGTAGTTGGCAGTCAACGTGTTAAGAATCTCTTGTGAATCGAGTCGATTTTTTCTAGTATTTTTCTATTAAAACAATTTAACTTTTTTATATTTATCAAATACATTTTTGTCATTTTCGTTTTTTTGACGTGACAACGTCTTAAATTAGGTTGCGGCTGGGAGTCACTTATGAAAAAGTGTAACGCTCGGTAACGTTACGATGAGTCACCGAACGAGAGAGAGGCCCGCCGAATGCCTTGCGTCTCTCTCCCACTCAACTATGATCGGTCTGCCGCGCGCATTGTGCAATTTAATTATATTCATATCAATAAATATTCTACCGAGAAAAAGACGTTGTCACGTAAAATCTTCGCCCGTAAAACCGACTTTACAGGCAAAAAAAAAAAAAAAAAAAAAAATGGTTTTTTTTGCTCAACCACATTGTTGTCATTAGAAATTATTTGAATTCCGTTTCACGACTTTCTGACAGACTGTACTTTGAGATGCTTTTTTCATTAAAAAAACGCTGGAAGCATATGCCAGCACTTTCAAATATTCCGATTTTTGAAATTGGAATTTAAACGAGTTGATAGAGTATAAAAATAAATGTTAAGATACTTACAGAATCATGTTTGGTCCTTATTAAGACGATTGTTATAAAATAACTAGCTGACCCTGCCACTCGTTGCTATGTTACTAGGTCTGCAATGCAATGCTGCTGATTGCAAATACTGAGCGAAGCACTACCTTACCTAACGTCACCTTTATCATTAAGAATTGCCTCGAAAATATCGCGCACCAAACTGGTTGCTGATACTACATTGATGAAATTTGGCGCCAAATTTCATCAATGTAGTCTCACCGGTTTGGCTGTGATCAGCTTTCGAATCTTTCTTTCGGTGATTATTCCTCCATGGTATGTCCGATATCAAAAATTTTTTTGCACATTAGTCACGACCACAATGTGAGTTTTGGCGCCAAATTTCATCAATGTAGTCTCAGCGGTTTGGCTGTGATCAGCTTTTGAATTTTTCTTTCGGTGATTAATCCTCCATAGTAAAGTATATATTTTTTTTACATAGCCTATGTCCGTCAGGTTATAACCATACATGTTCATGCCAAAATTCGTTCGAATCGGTTGAACCGTTAAGTAGCAGGAGGGAGACAAGCGAAATTTGTGAGTTGTCCAAAAGCGAGCTTCGCTCAATAAATGTAAATTAAATCTATTCTATGTCCTAAGTTGGAACAAATTCAGAAAACGAAAAAAATTTATGGGGTTGCTCTTGATCCCAATCAAGCCCGGGGGCCAAGACAGAATCCACGATGGAACGAGCTAACCTAGAAGGTCCTTATTCACTCTGGCTTTGAAAATGGACGGGTTATAAGTTCTCGGAAATACAGACGCAGGGAGGCAGTTCCACTCCTTTGCTGTGCGTACTATAGACATATAGAAAACAATTATTGGCAAGAAAAAAGTATTTATATTTATTACAATAAATATTTCAGATTTACGCCATTTTGAAGTTAAAGAGACGTGCATCCAAGTATGACGGATTCGCATAATTTTGTACTGTGAACTATCAAGAAATAAAAGTTTAAAAGTGCTGACATCGGTGATGAAAAACACAATGTTTCTTTTCCTTACGCAGGTCATATATTTATTTTCATATTACATTTCTTTGCTTAACCAGTTTAATATCAGTCAAAATCAGCTGCTATATAAAAATATTACTTAAAAATTATGCATAAGTTATAACAACATTCATACAATAACATTAACCAATAACTTCTGATTACCTTATTAATACTAAAATAATATTAGAATTAGTTAAACCACCATTTTGTAATTTCAAAAGTATAAAGTGTTGCCAGACAAAAAAATAAAATTATATATTGTGGATATTTTAGAACAAAACGAAAAACTTACTATTATGACTACACACGGTATAACTTGCCAGTTAAAAAATTAAATTATTTGTTGTGGCTATTTTAAAACAAAATGAAAAACTTTTTTTAATTATAATCACACAGTGCTTTAATACAGAGGGATATAATACAATTTCTAACTTAAAATCAGGTTTGTAATAAAGAGTTAAGATATCAATGTAGCTAAGATTGCATCTAGCTGCAGGCAGTTTGATGGGGCTATATACACACTAAGCCTCATTATTGGGCCTTTGTGCGTGTTGGGCTCTCCTCCTACTCCAGCTAAACCAATTCATACTAGATATGCTAGCAGCCTTTTCAGGCAGACAGGCTTCCGGGAGAGATGCTGGAGATTGGAGTAGTTGTACCCGTTGCTCTTAGAACAGTAAATTCAGCGCTTTTGAAGAGGAATTAACTGATTAACATAATTTTCATCGTTATACTTTTTTTCAATGATTTCGCGTATATTTTAATTTATATTTAATCCTGACGTTTCGATTCTTTACAGGAGCCGTGATCACAGGATCCTGTAAGGGAGTCGAAACGTCAGGATTAAATCTATACATATAAATAAAATTGGAGTGTCTGTTTGTAATATTGAAATAACCGTTTTTTACTACATGCATATATACGGTACATACACCAAAATAACTTTTTCATAATTTTTGTCTGTCAATTTGTTCCGGCTAGTCTCTGAAATGGCTGGACCGATTTTGACGGGACTTTTATTGGCAGGTAGCTGATGTAATAAGGAGTAACATAGGCTACTTTTATTTTAGAAAAATTCTTTAAAATTACTGTACCACAGCAACGCGTGGCTGGGACAGCTAGTATAAAATAAAATATGCGCAAAATCAGCTTGTACTATGTATATTGTTTTTTAATTTATTGGTGTGCTTACCTCTAACAGAGATCTCTTCCAGCCAAACAAAGGGTGGATGATTAAATTGAAGTAATCAAGTTAACTTAAAGTGCAGATCCGTAAAAAGAAATATAATTTTAAATATATTAAATAATTATAAAAATAATACTACACACCAATTTACCACATTAAATACACATAATAATTCGTAATTGTTAAATGTTTACGGATACTAAATAACGGATATAACCACTTGTCAGTCCACGGTAGCAAATGCTACCGATAGCCAACACCCCTCGTAAGTCCCTGGTAGCAATTGCTAGCATATTCAAATTTCCACATGGCCTGCTGTTTTTTTTATATATAGATTGAATTTTGAGTCACCGAGATCCTAATATTCTGTGATGGATTCTTAATTAATCAGCTTTACGATAGTATTTTTTGTTTGGTCCTAGATTCATTATTTAGCGAGAAAATGGCATTTTTATCTAAGAATCCGACATTTTTTTTCACATGACGCGCAGCACAGTAAATACAGAACAGTAGGTTATCTAAGGCCGCCCGCCGAGTTATTAGCCTACTCTTGCGTAGATCCCCAGGGTTGTCACTTTTACTTTTAGTTAATATTTTCGAACAAGCAGCACTTGATCTAAATTTATGTAATAAAAAGCATATTATGATTGAATATTTGTTTGCGAATGAGTTTGCGAAATCGTTATTGAGGCACCCGAAAACACTACAATATTTTTTTCCCCTTTTTGAAGTCATGATACTCGTAATAATTAATATTATGGTAAGTGGCCGGCGAGCGTTGACGACCGCAAGCGGTCATGTGACGTACGCGCATGCTCACAGTCGCGCGGCACAGCCCGTACTGCCGCCACCTTATTCCCCCATATATTATGCTAGCGTGTGCGTGAAATCGCGTGCCGACACGGCGCGCGGCGCGCACGCACACATTCATACCGAGAGCGGCAAGTTTGTATGAAGATATTTTACTGTTCTTTACTGTGGCGCAGTAGTGGAGTGGATTACTTATAAACAACAAGTATATAAACAATCATGAATTGATAACATATGTTAATATTCATCACACAGATATATGTACCCACCAGGATTCGAACCCTGGACGTCACTAAAC
Organism: Calamotropha paludella; assembly: GCA_927399485.1. NCBI lineage: Eukaryota > Metazoa > Arthropoda > Insecta > Lepidoptera > Crambidae > Calamotropha > Calamotropha paludella. The sequence continues at coordinate 5,316,712 of OV656830.1, read as the reverse complement.
GTTTACTATTGCATCAACATTATCCTGAGATAGTTGTAATTTTATAATTTTTATATTTTATTTGCTTCAGTACTATCTTATATGTTAAATTATTTTAATAAAAAATACTGGGTGGATAATAAATGGCGGGATTCCACTTAACAAGTTGACTGCCACGGCAACTTACAGAATTCCGATCTAAAAAGCCAATGTCATTTTATCATATTATATTATTAAAAACTCTACTTATAGTACTATCGAAGTCTCTGGCGCCTTATCAGTCCTAAGTCGAAAGTCGCTTGCACACTGCACGATGCCTATCGCTTCAGGCCACGCCCCGCTCCATTCATTCAACGAACGCGAAAAGCAGATTGACAGTTGACAGTACTGACATCAAGGGCGATTTTAAAACTAGTTGTTTATGATTGGCCGTAGTATAAATCGTAGTAAAATACGAAGCCAATTAGGGATAGGTATGGGTCGTGTGGGCGTGTCCGATACGATCAGTGCAAACGAATATTTTGAAAAAAGTGGTAAGGCACGAGAGACCTCGACAGTACTGACATACTACGAGTTTAATTGTAGCTACACGAATAAGAGAAGTAAACACACTACGAGATAACTCGTAGTCGGCGTCCTAGCAAGGACGGAATCTACGAGTTATCTCGTAGTTGGCAGTCAACGTGTTAAGAATCTCTTGTGAATCGAGTCGATTTTTTCTAGTATTTTTCTATTAAAACAATTTAACTTTTTTATATTTATCAAATACATTTTTGTCATTTTCGTTTTTTTGACGTGACAACGTCTTAAATTAGGTTGCGGCTGGGAGTCACTTATGAAAAAGTGTAACGCTCGGTAACGTTACGATGAGTCACCGAACGAGAGAGAGGCCCGCCGAATGCCTTGCGTCTCTCTCCCACTCAACTATGATCGGTCTGCCGCGCGCATTGTGCAATTTAATTATATTCATATCAATAAATATTCTACCGAGAAAAAGACGTTGTCACGTAAAATCTTCGCCCGTAAAACCGACTTTACAGGCAAAAAAAAAAAAAAAAAAAAAAAAAAAAAAAAAAAAAAAAAAAAAAAAAAAAAAAAATGGTTTTTTTTGCTCAACCACATTGTTGTCATTAGAAATTATTTGAATTCCGTTTCACGACTTTCTGACAGACTGTACTTTGAGATGCTTTTTTCATTAAAAAAACGCTGGAAGCATATGCCAGCACTTTCAAATATTCCGATTTTTGAAATTGGAATTTAAACGAGTTGATAGAGTATAAAAATAAATGTTAAGATACTTACAGAATCATGTTTGGTCCTTATTAAGACGATTGTTATAAAATAACTAGCTGACCCTGCCACTCGTTGCTATGTTACTAGGTCTGCAATGCAATGCTGCTGATTGCAAATACTGAGCGAAGCACTACCTTACCTAACGTCACCTTTATCATTAAGAATTGCCTCGAAAATATCGCGCACCAAACTGGTTGCTGATACTACATTGATGAAATTTGGCGCCAAATTTCATCAATGTAGTCTCACCGGTTTGGCTGTGATCAGCTTTCGAATCTTTCTTTCGGTGATTATTCCTCCATGGTATGTCCGATATCAAAAATTTTTTTGCACATTAGTCACGACCACAATGTGAGTTTTGGCGCCAAATTTCATCAATGTAGTCTCAGCGGTTTGGCTGTGATCAGCTTTTGAATTTTTCTTTCGGTGATTAATCCTCCATAGTAAAGTATATATTTTTTTTACATAGCCTATGTCCGTCAGGTTATAACCATACATGTTCATGCCAAAATTCGTTCGAATCGGTTGAACCGTTAAGTAGCAGGAGGGAGACAAGCGAAATTTGTGAGTTGTCCAAAAGCGAGCTTCGCTCAATAAATGTAAATTAAATCTATTCTATGTCCTAAGTTGGAACAAATTCAGAAAACGAAAAAAATTTATGGGGTTGCTCTTGATCCCAATCAAGCCCGGGGGCCAAGACAGAATCCACGATGGAACGAGCTAACCTAGAAGGTCCTTATTCACTCTGGCTTTGAAAATGGACGGGTTATAAGTTCTCGGAAATACAGACGCAGGGAGGCAGTTCCACTCCTTTGCTGTGCGTACTATAGACATATAGAAAACAATTATTGGCAAGAAAAAAGTATTTATATTTATTACAATAAATATTTCAGATTTACGCCATTTTGAAGTTAAAGAGACGTGCATCCAAGTATGACGGATTCGCATAATTTTGTACTGTGAACTATCAAGAAATAAAAGTTTAAAAGTGCTGACATCGGTGATGAAAAACACAATGTTTCTTTTCCTTACGCAGGTCATATATTTATTTTCATATTACATTTCTTTGCTTAACCAGTTTAATATCAGTCAAAATCAGCTGCTATATAAAAATATTACTTAAAAATTATGCATAAGTTATAACAACATTCATACAATAACATTAACCAATAACTTCTGATTACCTTATTAATACTAAAATAATATTAGAATTAGTTAAACCACCATTTTGTAATTTCAAAAGTATAAAGTGTTGCCAGACAAAAAAATAAAATTATATATTGTGGATATTTTAGAACAAAACGAAAAACTTACTATTATGACTACACACGGTATAACTTGCCAGTTAAAAAATTAAATTATTTGTTGTGGCTATTTTAAAACAAAATGAAAAACTTTTTTTAATTATAATCACACAGTGCTTTAATACAGAGGGATATAATACAATTTCTAACTTAAAATCAGGTTTGTAATAAAGAGTTAAGATATCAATGTAGCTAAGATTGCATCTAGCTGCAGGCAGTTTGATGGGGCTATATACACACTAAGCCTCATTATTGGGCCTTTGTGCGTGTTGGGCTCTCCTCCTACTCCAGCTAAACCAATTCATACTAGATATGCTAGCAGCCTTTTCAGGCAGACAGGCTTCCGGGAGAGATGCTGGAGATTGGAGTAGTTGTACCCGTTGCTCTTAGAACAGTAAATTCAGCGCTTTTGAAGAGGAATTAACTGATTAACATAATTTTCATCGTTATACTTTTTTTCAATGATTTCGCGTATATTTTAATTTATATTTAATCCTGACGTTTCGATTCTTTACAGGAGCCGTGATCACAGGATCCTGTAAGGGAGTCGAAACGTCAGGATTAAATCTATACATATAAATAAAATTGGAGTGTCTGTTTGTAATATTGAAATAACCGTTTTTTACTACATGCATATATACGGTACATACACCAAAATAACTTTTTCATAATTTTTGTCTGTCAGTTTGTTCCGGCTAGTCTCTGAAATGGCTGGACCGATTTTGACGGGACTTTTATTGGCAGGTAGCTGATGTAATAAGGAGTAACATAGGCTACTTTTATTTTAGAAAAATTCTTTAAAATTACTGTACCACAGCAACGCGTGGCTGGGACAGCTAGTATAAAATAAAATATGCGCAAAATCAGCTTGTACTATGTATATTGTTTTTTAATTTATTGGTGTGCTTACCTCTAACAGAGATCTCTTCCAGCCAAACAAAGGGTGGATGATTAAATTAAAGTAATCAAGTTAACTTAAAGTGCAGATCCGTAAAAAGAAATATAATTTTAAATATATTAAATAATTATAAAAATAATACTACACACCAATTTACCACATTAAATACACATAATAATTCGTAATTGTTAAATGTTTACGGATACTAAATAACGGATATAACCACTTGTCAGTCCACGGTAGCAAATGCTACCGATAGCCAACACCCCTCGTAAGTCCCTGGTAGCAATTGCTAGCATATTCAAATTTCCACATGGCCTGCTGTTTTTTTTATATATAGATTGAATTTTGAGTCACCGAGATCCTAATATTCTGTGATGGATTCTTAATTAATCAGCTTTACGATAGTATTTTTTGTTTGGTCCTAGATTCATTATTTAGCGAGAAAATGGCATTTTTATCTAAGAATCCGACATTTTTTTTCACATTTCGCGCAGCACAGTAAATACAGAACAGTAGGTTATCTAAGGCCGCCCGCCGAGTTATTAGCCTACTCTTGCGTAGATCCCCAGGGTTGTCACTTTTACTTTTAGTTAATATTTTCGAACAAGCAGCACTTGATCTAAATTTATGTAATAAAAAGCATATTATGATTGAATATTTGTTTGCGAATGAGTTTGCGAAATCGTTATTGAGGCACCCGAAAACACTACAATATTTTTTTCCCCTTTTTGAAGTCATGATACTCGTAATAATTAATATTATGGTAAGTGGCCGGCGAGCGTTGACGACCGCAAGCGGTCATGTGACGTACGCGCATGCTCACAGTCGCGCGGCACAGCCCGTACTGCCGCCACCTTATTCCCCCATATATTATGCTAGCGTGTGCGTGAAATCGCGTGCCGACACGGCGCGCGGCGCGCACGCACACATTCATACCGAGAGCGACAAGTTTGTATGAAGATATTTTATTGTTCTTTACTGTGGCGCAGTAGTGGAGTGGATTACTTATAAACAACAAGTATATAAACAATCATGAATTGATAACATATGTTAATATTCATCACACAGATATATGTACCCACCAGGATTCGAACCCTGGACGTCACTAAACGTTTACTATTGCATCAACATTATCCTGAGATAGTTGTAATTTTATAATTTTTATATTTTATTTGCTTCAGTACTATCTTATATGTTAAATTATTTTAATAAAAAATACTGGGTGGATAATAAATGGCGGGATTCCACTTAACAAGTTGACTGCCACGGCAACTTTCAGAATTCCGATCTAAAAAGCCAATGTCATTTTATCATATTATATTATTAAAAACTCTACTTATAGTACTATCGAAGTCTCTGGCGCCTTATCAGTCCTAAGTCGAAAGTCGCTTGCACACTGCACGATGCCTATCGCTTCAGGCCACGCCCCGCTCCATTCATTCAACGAACGCGAAAAGCAGATTGACAGTTGACAGTACTGACATCAAGGGCGATTTTAAAACTAGTTGTTTATGATTGGCCGTAGTATAAATCGTAGTAAAATACGAAGCCAATTAGGGATAGGTATGGGTCGTGTGGGCGTGTCCGATACGATCAGTGCAAACGAATATTTTGAAAAAAGTGGTAAGGCACGAGAGACCTCGACAGTACTGACATACTACGAGTTTAATTGTAGCTACACGAATAAGAGAAGTAAACACACTACGAGATAACTCGTAGTCGGCGTCCTAGCAAGGACGGAATCTACGAGTTATCTCGTAGTTGGCAGTCAACGTGTTAAGAATCTCTTGTGAATCGAGTCGATTTTTTCTAGTATTTTTCTATTAAAACAATTTAACTTTTTTATATTTATCAAATACATTTTTGTCATTTTCGTTTTTTTTTTTTACTTACTACTTTATCAACTTATAACTTACAGTGATGTTTTCTCATTTTTAAATTAACGCGGTGGGTTTATTACGATGGCATATCATTCCCATTTCTCTTTTGTGTCGTCAACCCGTGTGTTAAGCAGAAAAAAGCGCTAGGCAGCGCTTGTAAGCAAAATGGCGATCGCTAAGCGGTAAGCGCTTTCGGATTGTAAATAGCTATTTTCCTCTTGGACGCAAATTTAGCGGTCACTAGGGAACATAACCTCAATTAAATATATTTTTATCAAATGCAGTAAAAAGTTTTAAACTATGAATAATATATTGAATTTAGTGAATGACAATATTGAAGAAGACGTGATTACTACTATTATTTTAATGATTGCACAAATCACCGATTAACTTAAGTTTGTAAACAAACTTATCTAAGCAAAATGGCGGAGAACGTCAGCGCTGCGAAAGTTTGAAAACGTGTCCTTGCCGAAAACTGTATAGTTTGTTTCTCAGCGCTAGCGAGCGTCGTCGATCGCTTTTTCCTGCCAAACACACGGAACGACTTAAAAAACTCATGTGTAGAAGTTGGCAGCGCTTAGTTAAAGGTATTATTTCAGACCTAAACTCTTGGGTCTTTGTGCAAACCACATCAAAATTTGAAACAAAAATAATAATGCCCGTTAAAAACGCTATTTTTTGTAATAAAATCACTTTTTAGGTCTCATATAATAATACAATCGTATACACTAAACAATACTCCATATGCACTTAAATAAGACGTCATAAAAAAGTTAGTGTTTTACCTTAGCTTATCAAAATTAGTGTAGTTAGAATGTTTTTGCAGACGATGAAATTTTTGTCTAAAACAATCTGCCACATAATCTTTATTACTAAGAGGAATATCCAATTTCAACTTTACAGGTCTAATAATAAAGGTCATAGCTATCAACATAATTCAGATTCCAACATCACTAAAGGGGTGGGGATTAGTGATTTATAATTTCCTTCTATTTGTTCCTCCATTTTATATTCGAAAATATAAGAGACCTCCATTTTCAGGCCCTGCCAGAATATCAGCGCTGCTGCGGCGGATCTCTGCGGACCGGCTTATGCTGAGGCAGGGTCCTGGTTGATCTTAGGTTTAAGACATTATTAATTTATTCTAAGCACTAGTTTTTTTTAATGTTGTTGTTTGCTATTCTATTGTATGTACCTTCGATCAATAAATTCTTTCTTTCTTTTCTTTATTATTTTCTTTCTTTCTTTTTTAATATTTTTAAATATAAAATGGCCGTCGAAATATGGCGTCGCAGACATAAAAACTATTTACATCAACACAGATTATAAATTATTGATTTTTATATTTAAACCAATGTGCTTCGCACTTGTAACGCATAAATATCGATCGAATATATCTGTAAAGTAATTGTCAGTTTATCATGAGAATCTTGCATTAATAAGTATTTTAGTACTTGACCGTTTTTATTTTGAATTATAAGTTCCCATAAATAATTGTTTATTCCATGAAAGTCTAAGTATAGTGCTTTGGGCTAGGCTAATTTATGTGAATGTAAGAACTATATTATATTATATTAATTCGTTTAACAGAATCCTAAGCATTATGTTATTTAAATTATAACAAATAAATATTTCTTACATTCACACCAATTAGCCGAGCCCAAAGTAAGCACTGTAATGGTTGTGTTATGCAGTGGCGGATTACTCATTTCTTGAGTGAATAAATACAAAATCAGAAAATACATCACAATCACACTAGGCACGTGCCTAGGGGCCCCGGTGTAGAAGGGGCCCCAAAATGTAAAAATATAAAAAAATGTAAATATTAAATTTTTATTTAAAAAATATTTTCTGATTTTGTATTTATTCACTTAAGAAATGAGTATTCCACATAATTTGAGGGGCAATTTGTCGATAAAAAATGCTATATTTCACACCATTAAAGGCTCCGACACTGGTGACGGGACACATTGTATAAGGGGGCCTCCAAACATAAAGTGCCTAGAGGCCCCAGGCGACCTTAATCCGGCACTGGTGTTATGGATACTAGGGTGACGGATAGACATACTCGAACATATATGATAGACATGTTATATTCATAGAAAAATATATAAACACCCATAACTCAGGTACAAATGCTCATATTCATCATACAAACATCTACCCCTGTCGGGATTCGAATCCAAGACCGTCGGTACGATTATATGCGATAATATTGAAAGTTTAATTTAAATATCAATGAAACTTGTTACGATGAAAATAGATTCCAAATTGCGACGGCCATTTTGAAAACAAAAACAAAATGGCGACTCGATATAAGCCACCGTCCATACTAAAACCATGTCTCGTGAAATTAATTTCAATCGAACTTACTAGAAAATAAAAAAATAACAACTATATTTCGAAATCGTATGAAAACCATTAAAAATATAATCTCATGTACTCCCTTATTAATAATCACGAATAAAATCTATTAACAGCACTCTGTCCCTTTCACTCTTCATTTAACAGAGAGACAGTTTAACTAGTGTTGTAAAAAAGACGTTATATATAAAGAGGTATGGTCCAAATTAGCAGTTAGCAAAATGCGGTTTCCTGCAGACAAAATATACTGAATTGTATTCGTGTTGCATCATAGAATTCGGGTTTTGTGCATATTTCGTTTTGACGTCCGTCTCTTCTTTCTGTGGAAAAAAATACAGTTTATATAAAAATTAATATTTTTTTAAACTATTGATATTATAAACAAAATGCTAGCGCTTCTTTGTTTCAAAACCTGCATCACACTAACAAGATTTTAAACCATTAACTGTGTTCAATACGACAACGCCTTTAAAATGTTGTTGGAACAGCCATGACACTACTGTAGCGCTTCAAAATAGTATGCAGATTCGCGCACAGTAGGGTCAAATTATGATTTGGAGTTTACTCTTTAAGAATGATGAAAAGATATGAAGAGTAAAAGGAGGGGGTCAATAAGGCGGGTTTTAGGACCCTTTCATATATGACCTAAAATTAAAAAAAAAATTATCTATTATATGAACTAACAAATCGATTCTACCCCAAACGGAACCACTCGAAACTATTTTCTCGACTAGTTACTAGACTAGTGTCGGGCAACTAGTTTTATGACTCACCAATATCAATTCTATTATTTTTTTTTGTCTGTCTGTCTATCTGTATGTCAAGTTAAGAACGGGTTGATCGATTTCGATGAAATTTTGTAAATGGTAAGAATATGTCATAGCACAGATGATAGTCATAATAATATATGACTATCATCTATCTCTGCTAATATGTGTCTGCATTTATATTTTTGGACAAATTTCATGAATTATTTTAATTCTATTTTTTTATAACTCATTTATTTCCTTTATAATCGCCCAGAAAACGACACATAGAACATTTCTTAAAGTTCACACATTAACTAATAAAATATAATAACAAAAATGTTAAATTAAAACTACTCAGAAAGTATCCTTAAAATCCCCAACTGTAAGCAACATATATTTTTACATCAACTTACCAATATATCGAAGCCAACGTCCCTTATGATGTCTAGCAAAATGTCATATGGAGGTTCTATACTATTCTCCGTAGTCATATCACTGTAACAATTGTTTTTTATTAATACTAGATGGCGCTGTAGCGCGTAGAAAAACGCTGTCGTATTGTTTTTGCGGGAGTACGTAAGGGCAAGTTTAGTTTTGCAATGGTAGGATAGCGAGACAATATGGTAACAAACACACACACACACACACAAAGTATTGTCATAATATAATTAGGATAAACGTTAAATAACGCTTATCCGTTTCCAAATTAAATAGAGCCCCGGTAATCCGGCTCCTGTCTAATCCGGCAACCGGCACCACCTGTAATCCGACATGCCTGTCACTGTTGAATACAAACATCATTTTGGCAAATAATGTAAGTAATGCATGATTAAACATGTTGCAACTTGTACGCCCCACCACTACACGGTATTGTGCTCGACGCGTGTTGATTTCGTTGCTCAGTTTTTTATTTGACTACATAGTATGATAGCGAAGTGGCCTAGAGTGTGTTTGGCAGAAAAATGCGCTCGAAAGCAAGTGCTTCTGTTAGAACGCAAACTTAGCGGTCACTGGGGAACATAACCTCAATCAAATATATTTTTATCAAATGCAATGAAAAGTTTTTAACTGTGAATAATATATTGAATTATTCAGTGAATGACAATATTGAAGAAGACGAGAATACTACTATTATTTTAATGATTGCACAAAACCACCGGTTAACTAAAGTTTGTAAACAAAGTTATCTAACCAAAATGGCGGGAAACGTCAGCGCTGCGAAAGTTAGAAAACTTGTCCTTGCCGAAAACTGTATAGTTTGTTTCTCAGCGCTAGCGAGCGCTGCAATCGCTTTTTTCTGCCAAACGCACCTATTGTTTAAGTTCAGATAGAATCTTATCATTTTGATCTGTAATTTGTCAGATTACAAGAGACTCTTTCAATAATTCCGAACTATAGGGGACCACCTGCCTTTCGCACTGACGGTCCTGGGTTCGATTCCCGGAAGGGGCAGATGTTTGTGTGATGAATACGAGCATTTGTACCTGAGTTATGGGTGTTTACATATATTTCTATTAATATTACATATCTATGTATCATATATGTATGTCTATCCGTAACCCTAGTATCCATAACACAAGCCTTATTATGCTTACTTTGGGCTAGGCTAATTGGTGTGAATGTAAGTTTTATTATTATTATTGTTTTAATACAATCAATTAATCGATCAATTTTCATACTACAATCAATTCCTATAATTTAAAAAAAATTGTTTATTTTAAACCCATCACTTGTATTTTTTATGGATCTCAAGCCTAAATATTATGTATATTCTTCTTTTTTCTTGTATATAGTCGACAATAACAACAATAACTCTTGTAAAAACAATATCATTAATTTATTTTATGACGCTGTCTTTGCAGGATGTTCGCTTAGTTGACCACGAACACCGTACGGGTAGATGTTGTATACTTTGTCCAATGTAGGATGATACTTTTGACAGTTGACACCTATATAGAGGGTATAAAGTTGCTATTGCAATGTCAAGACAAACATAAGGAAACAAACGCAACTTTAGTACGTAGCAATAAGAAAGTGACACTTGTCAAAAGTATCATCCTACATTGGACAAAGTATAGTTGGGTTTGTTTCTTGTTAGTCGCGTAGTAAGTGGTGGCTGGCACGACGTTGAAAGTTATATTGTTGAGGAGATAAAAAGAAATGATTTCTTCACTTAGTTTATTAAAGTAGTTTAGTAAAGTAACAGATAAAAAGGTAGTTGAAAGATGGGACCTTCCTCGACTGTTACCGATAGTAATCTCATAATGTTTAATTACAGCAGATAAAAGTTAAAATGCTGACGCGTAACAAGACTGGTTTCTTCCGATGATTCGGGTTCGAGACGGAGCAGTTGCTCATGCTCGGGCTTCTTCTCATCGGGCTACTGCCCGAAGGTGATTGGGTGCTGCCTATGCGGCAGCCGTCGTACGAGGAAGTTAATAGCGGTCTTGTTTATAAGACGAAGTGGTTGGTCGATCAGGTTGTCTTGAAACCCGCTAGTTGCGGAACGTAGTATTTTCGACCCTTTAATTTTTATCGTTTCCGCCACCTGCTGCTCTCTCGTCGGACGACTGATGCAGGGCCCTCGGCGCGGTCAGCATGCCGGGTGAGACCCCCCCAGAAGGGGAGGAGGCCCAGGCAGCGCCAGCGAGCGGGTCCCGGCTAACACAGTCCGGGGGCAGAGTAAATGTTGTTGGAGGCGGGGTTGTGGGAGGAGTTATGGAAGTGGACTGGGTGGGGTGAAGGTGTGGCGAGAGAGCGCTGCGTGGGAGGGGCCTTCTCTTTAGCAATTGCACTTCGATGTTGGGGGCTGACGCGTAACCTAATTTAAGCGTATCGAACTGAAGTAAAGAATGTGCAGTGTAAGACCGTACAGTCTTTGTGATTACATGTTTGTGGAAACCCAACCTAATATGTTACAATATAATGTTCTGTTTCCGAAAACTGTGTTTATTGTTATAACTCTGTTGTGTTCAGAAATAAAATGAAAATAACGCTTCTGCCCATTCTATGGGTTACGAAGGGGTATGGCGATTGCCTCCAGCATAATTTTGTGAGATTTATTATAATGAATGGATGGAATATAATTCAGTGTGTCCTGTGAAAAGTGATACAAGTAGACTTATATCGAATTTGATATTATTCATGCACCTTCATCACAAAAATATCCTCTATTTTTCTGTTACATACATTTCTTATTTGCCGAGATCGTATGGTACATCTAAGGCAGATTAACCTGTTTTGAAAAATAGTTTTGTGTAAATAAATACATGTTGACATGTATCGTCTACAATAATCAAGTCATACATTAAAAATTGTGTATAAAGATGTATCTCAAATAATTTCATTATGCACATATATTTATAACTTTCTAATAGTTTTATATATTTTTTTTATATTTTATGCATTTTCAATGCGATCTTATAAGATAAATTATTATAATAGAAAAATACTAGAAAAAATCGACTCGGGTCACAAGTGAATTCTCGGGTCACAAGTGAATTCTCGGGTCACAAGTGAATTCTCCCGCCTGAGAATTCACTTGTGACCCGAGTCGATTTTTTCTAGTATTTATCTATTATAATAATTTATTTCTAATAAAGTGTCATCTGATACATGTTCAGTTAAGTTACCTGAAAACAAAACAATATCACCTTTCCCCACTGCTTCACATAAGTGAAAATGAAAATAACTTTATTCAAATGCACTTATAAAATAAGTAGTTTTGAATCGTCCAACATATTTTCCTACCACCCATTCAGGACGTCTTTTAACTGACAAGAAGAATGGGCGCAAGAAACTCGTCAGCTTTAACAGAAGTAACGACATTTACAATATAATAAGTCGTCACCATACACAATCCACACAAAAAAAAAACAAAATTATTTTGTTATGACAATACTAATAGTGTTATGATATAATTATTTCGTTGTTTCGTTGATTACAACAAAGTCAACAAGTATCTTTACTTACTTAAAGTAAGTATCCCTGAACATTGCAATAACATACAGGGAATAAACGACAAATATAAGATTTATGTTTAATATTAGTCAAGTGTAATATGATACCTAATTAAGAATCATTATACACGATAACTCATTTGGTGTTTATTGATACAATTAATAGGTTTATTTAAATATCTTTTGTTCTATAGAACGATTTTAAGTAGGAACTTAAGGGTTTATAAACAATACAAAAGAATTACAAACTGTGTTACTATTTTTTTGTGTACAAATTTTATGATTTTTTAAACACATAAACTACTCTACTGTAAAGTTAACAATTTTGAGATGTATCAGTTTTCACAGGACGCACAGAATTAACAGATAATTTACAAAGAAAAAATAACGAATTTATTACCTGTAGTGGTAAAGTAATGGTCCCAGATTGATCCAGTATCCGCCGGGACGTAGTATTCCGTATATTCTCTCTACGAACTCTATCACGTTTGGAGCGCAATCTATAAAGAAGCAGGTGGCAACACAATGCCACTCGTCTGCTTCTGTGTATACCTATGAACAATGAAACATTTGTAGGCAAAAAACCCAAAGGGTGCTATCAATAGAGTAGACAGGGGGTCTATCAAGCAATGTATAGCGCGCGATACTTCGAGGATCATCTGTCCTTCTCACTCTTATATTGCTCTCTCACTCGCACGGTGTTCCCTTAACTACATTTCTACTTTCGCAGTTGTGAAAAATATTATATTATATGAAAAAATAAAAATTTCTTACTTAAAAAAACTTTTATGTGAACTAAATGGCTTTTTAATTTTTTTGCAAATTTGCAAACACGTAGCATTTTTATTAATTAAATATTTTTTATAAAAAAGCTAAGCACTTTTGTATTGGAGTATAATTAAATAATATACAGTCGAAGGAGAAATGAAGGAGTAATCGTGCGAGCGAGAGAACACGCTATTGTGCGAGAAGGACAGATGATCCGCCAAGAACTCAATCTTGAACTCTTTGATAAGAACTGAGACGTGTAGTTTTAGAACGAAGACAACAAATTTGTTACATATTATATAAAAAAAATCACATTCATTAAAATAAAATCAATATATTTATTTTCTTACAACTCTGGCATGATTTAATTAATCATATTCATAGCGGGAGATGTCGGGCTGAGACGATGTTTTCTAGTATTTTTCTATTAAAATAATTTATCATATAAGATAGCATTGAAAAATGAAAAAAAAAATTGGTTAATAAAATTTTGTCACCTCATGTAAAAACTTTTACTAGACATTGAACTAAACCTATATGAATGGAAAGACAAAAAAATATATACATTAACCCATTCTCTGCCTTCCTGAAAAGTAACGACATTATAGATGCCGCCATACTGTGATCCCGGTGGTGGTCCGGCCTCTCGATTAAGTTTCCATGTCCGCCCTCCTTTCCAAAACCTTTTATATTTGCAGGCCGTTTTGGTTACGAATCAATTTTAGTAAAACAAATCATTCCTTATTATCCTTTTCTCAAAAGGTTTTTAGCTTAGATATAATAGTTTAAAATCTAACGGGCGAGCTTGGCGTGTCAGTTAAAAAGTTTCACCCACCAATGGGCGGGAACGGCACCGAATGGGTTAATTATGGTACAGTCACCATTAATAAGATGTATTCACCGTAGAACTGTATCACATTACATCGATTATTTATTTCTATATCGTTGTGTCTTTGCTTACGGCCGATTTATTGTGACATGGTTCTACGGTATATACATCTTATAACTCGTAATCGTGACAGTACAACAATAAACGCTTTAGCCCAACAACTCCAAACGCGGTAGTAAAAGTAAATTCTGCAAAACTTAGTGTATCACTTTTGTAGCTATGTATAAGTAGTTATATATCTTTTAATAACATAATGAGTTTGTTTTGTTACTAGCAATAATGGATCTTTGTCATCTGATAAATAAATATTATTTTTAATACCGCGTTGTAGATTATTAACATATTGTATTATTTACGATTTGGATATATAAAAGTGGCCCCAGAATACTACCTTGAGGAAGTCCCCCGCAGTCATACTGAAGTTATGGTTGGGTCTGTCGCCTGAAGGACGTACGTCGGGAAAGCGGGCGGCCATTAACTGGTGCTCGCAAGTTAAATTGTTTACGTATTGATGAATCCACGGATGTACTGTGTGTTTGTTTGCCTGTTAAACAACGTCGATTTTATCATTAGCTTCCCTAAAAATGGCGAGCCAGACACAAATTCAAACATCAATGTAATATTCATATATATCAATGTATACCATACAATACCACTTTATTGTTTACACCACAAAAACAAAAGGGCGACCTTATCGCTAAAAGCGATGACTACAAGATAACCTTTAGATGGAGAGAATAATAAGAAAGCTAGAGCTTATTTTTTCGATATGGGGTGATATGGGGGTAATGTACTTTTAATACTGATACTAACAAATTGGTAAAAAATAAATACCCTGGGTAAAATAAACATCAACTCAAACCGTAAAAGATTATTGAACATTTATAACTAGGTATAAACAATACTAGGTATTCGAATCTAAACACATAACATTAATTACATGATATTCTTATAATCTTTTACTTTCACATACCCAGCATTGGTAAAATAGATGAACAATTTACAAATCTGCCATCTGACATCTCACTCTATTTTCAGTGAAAAAACGGTAGAGAAGTAGCCTCAAACACTTACATCAGGGCACCTGTTTAGTATGAAGTTACTTGCGAACAGCATGAAGAGAGAAAACTCATTGCCTTGACATGTGTATCCTCTTGCAGCTACTTCCCAAGCCAGTCTGCCCAGGCCTGCACCAGGCACCAACACTTTTACGTAACTCGGGTCACTGTATCGACAAAAATAATGAAATTCATTATTTTTTATCAAATTTTTCGTAGTAATATAGTTACTATTGTTTTTTTCTTAGGAAATGCCACCCTCATAGGTAAGACAAGGAATATTAATTAAATTTCTCCAAGCTATAGGCCACACTGCTCAGTATAATAGGTCGATGCAGTCGCTAAGCATAAAGCCAGTACCTACCTAAATTGGAACGGAGCGTAATACTGAAATTTTTTTAATTCAATGTTAAGTAAATTTTCAAATTCCATAAGAATGAAAACTCTCAAAAAGCGCGCGCTTTTAGTTTCAATGGCCCCTTAAATATTTATTTTATTCAGTTTTTAGTATTACTTGTCATAGCGGCAACAGAAATATATGTACGGTTCATGAGATATGCCTGGTGACAGATGGACGGACGGACAGCGGAGTCTTAGTGATAGGATCCCGTTTTACCCTTTAGGTACGGAACCCTAAAAACAGAGCCCCCTAATTATAATAAGTGTGGAGTCATCGAAGATGGCTACCATATTATGAAGAATTGTAAGCGAAACGTGACGGAGAAATGGCAGCACTGTATCTACACCCAATTTAAAGGGGAGATAGGTTTTTATAATAGTTTTTTGGCAACCCCGTTATCAAAAACGGCCAAGATACTATAATTGGAGCGTAGCTCCCATGGATCAACTTCAATGACTGTCATTGTCTGTTACGCCATAACTTCCAGAGTTCTTAACCGATTTTAAATATTTTTTGTGTGGAATCTAATCAACACATTTAGGACCAGCTTTTTTTAATACGCAAAAATAAAATAGGTATGACCAAAAAACATAGCTCTATGGGATTTTCCATTGAAATAAAAAGGGCACGCTTTTTGGAAATGTTCATTCGTAGGGAATTTTAAATTTTACCAAACATTATTGAATTTTTCTTTAAGTACATATTACGCTCCGCTCCAATATATCGCTTGCCCGGAAGAATACAGTATTAAGTCAAAAATTGCCACTAACTGACTTAATGATACAGTTCGAATAAAAAAAAGTACGTTCTGCCTTTTAAATAAGGTCAATTATGCCCCCTTGTTCGTTTGCCCCTGAATAAGTCCATTACGAAAGTTACCTTATTCAAAAGGTAGAACGTACTTTTTTTATTCGAACTGTGTTATTAAGTCAGTTAGTGCCAAATTTTGATTTTAATACTGTATTCTTCCGGGCCAGCGATATAGTGATAGCGAAGCAGTCATAAGCATAACTTAGCGACTGCATCGACCTAGTTATATTCTTTGTTTGTTTGTTTAGAAAGCGGATTTGTTATATGTGGTGAAGATTGTTTGTATGTGCAGGGCAATCTCTTGAACCACTAGTTCTATTTCAGAAATTATTTTACGATTTAAATGGAACATTATTCCAAATGGGTTTGAGCTGTATATTAATGTATTTAATATTAGTGCGAATAAAACAGTTTTAAATAAAGCACTAACTTGAATTCATCGTGTGGAAACCGTTCTGCGATCTCGTCCAATATTGGTTTATAGCATTGCTCCCTTTCTTGGGCTCCCAGTTCACTCCAATCTCGAACTATGTTCTTGAGGACTGATTGAACCTAGAATTATATTTTTGTAAAGTAAGATCTAAATAGGTTTTTAATATCCTACTATCATAAAGAATGTGCGTAACAAATACCTTAACGAAAGTGCATTTCTTAAGGTATTTGTTTCGGATGAAATTTGGCCCTAATAGGATACTTTTTAACCCGGAAAAGGAGAGAGATTTCTGTGAAATTATCAAAAAACCTACAGATTGATTCGCTTGAAATATTAATAAGTCATCGCCGAAAAAGTCGCGGACATAAGCTAGTTTATTAAAATAAAGCTGTAGAATTAATGTTTCAAAATGCAATTCGGTGCTGACAGAAGTGGCTATAATAATTACCTTCTCAACATCATGCTGCATTTTATGTTGCTTCTGTGAAGCTAAAGGGCAGTTATTATAATTACAACCAAAGCTCTCCGTACCATTTGTATTAATATCTATGCTGTTACTATGGTCTACATTTTCGAACATTGTTTCCACATCTTTTATTATCAAGTGGACTATAGAATTATTAATGTCCAAACACTTTTTGAATTTGCTGATATATGATTTGTATTTCTCGAGCCTCCGCTGATGTGTTAGCGGTAAGGTGGATATAATCTTTTCTGATTTGTGGATTCGGTCGAGACTGCATAATCTGTAAAGGATGAAATTTATAATTTAAAAACAATGATAATTTTATATTGAACGTAAACAACTATGCCAAGGCCGTCTACGTCTGGAGACTTTGTACAGAGATAGAAGTTTATTTTTTGTGCATCAACTTTTTTTAATTTATACTTACATTACTTTTTATAACAGGAGCGACATTTGCAATATTATACACCGTCACAATACATGTCATAAAAAAAACAAAGATAAGTATTACTCGTAACTTGTAGGTACCTATTTACAATAACAATTGACAACTTATTATTTATTTTTTTAAGTATGTGACGCGCCTGCTTAGAAAGTACCATTCACTCGTGACTTGAAGACCCCTAAATTGTATTTGTCAGGAAACAGACTCAGGCAGTGGTCCACTCTTTAGCAGTACGGATTACAAAATTGGAACCAAAACGCTTAGTTTTGGTATATCAACCATATAACGGTGGCGCCTATTTATAAGTCTAGTTGTCTAATGAAAAACTGGGGACGGCGGAACAAGGCTGTGCAATTCTGCTGCACTCTCTGAAATGTATCATCAGGGCCATCTTTAACCTATTAGAGGCCCTGGGCATTTAAGAATAATGGCTATGAGTTTGGCAGAACACTTTTTTGGACCGGAGCGAGCGAAGCTCCCATGGATCAGCTTCAATGGCGCAATGTCTGTTACGACATAACTTCCCGAGTTCTTAACCGATTTTAATATTTTTTTGTGTGGAATCAAATCAACAGGTTTAGGACCAATTGTGACGGAGCCCGAATTTTGAAATACGTAAAAATTTCCATCAAAACAAAAAAAAATTTTTTTTTCGGTATTTGGCTCCGCTCCAATAATTATAGTGCTAGCGTAGCTTTATGCTTAGCGACTGCATCGCCTTGTTATTACTAAGATAGACAATGATAGTAGATAAACGAGGTTTCAATTTTTTTTATTGGCAGTCAATAGATGAATAGATAATTTTTAATATAAATAGGGCGATTCTCACATATTTAAAATTGTCTAAGCATGCTGATGATGCCTAGCCTTATTTGAGGCGAGAGTAGAGTAGCTTCGTGCATGCAAAAGCTAATAAGTAAGTCGATAATAAAGTTCCTTATTGAGGTTCGATTTACTCTAATTAAATAAGTTTTTTAGTAATAAATGTCGGTATCGGGTTAGTGATCTGGCAGGAACTAGGGGTCGATCGCGGGGCCCTGGGCATTTGCCCAGAATGCTCAGTGGGAAAGAGGGGTCTGATGTATCCTATAACCTCATAAGACCTGAACTTGAACCAAATATAATTATATTGATTTTTATGGTTTATTTTAGTTGTAGGGGTATAAATAAGTCAGATGAATTTTTTCAATATTTTTTTTAAGTAGAAGTAGTAAAAAAAGTTGGTGCACGGTGCACACAACATATGTGTACCAATAAAACAAGATAAAAAATTATAACAAACATTAAATTTACCTTTCACACGTTAGTCCAATACTTCATCAACATAAATCAACAAAAATATCGAACAATTGTATTTTTTATCGAAATTCAAAAACGCAAGTAGATGTCTTTTGAAAAAATTTCAAACGAACCAATTCAAATTAAAAAATAACGTGACAAACTTTCTCCGCGAGGCCATCTGTAGACATAAATCAACTCACTTCACCCTAAAGTCTCATTCACGTATCATATATATCACGTCATATCACGTATAACTCATTTAAGTATTTGCAGTTGTCACAAGATGTCGCAACTAGTCCTAACTTGACTAAATTAAAGGTGCTACACATACGTGCATACGTGCCCAACCCACGGTCTCAAGAGGATAAAGAACGGACAGGCTAGCTACCATCCGTCTATGTTCAAGGCTTTTCAGCTTATTATTAAAATATATGTCAAAATAGATAACCCTTACTTTCTAAAATAATATTTTCTAAATTGTTCTATCTGTATATATCTGTTAATTGACGGATGATCTGTTTACATAAGAATCATCCTGCTATTTGCTCCTGGGGTGTCCTGGATAGTTTATAAGTAGTCCTGGGTTTTTAGGACCACACCCAGGAAGTCTTGAGGCATATTGGTGGAGTTGAAAATATTAAAAAAATCAATAATAAAAAAATAGATACCTATCTGAAATATGAAAAACAAATATTTTTATGCATGACTCAAGTTACCTTTTTAAACATAAGAAGGTTTAGAGGTTTGATTGACCCTAATTGTGTGAACCAAATAATAGATGGAATAACTGTATACTGTGTTTATTATAAGTATACAAGAAAATACAGTGTGGAAATCTTTACAGTTTTAGACTAAAATATATGACCTAGTGAGGCGGGGTTCTGTAGACCAGCGTTTCCCAAAAGGTGTTCCGCGGAACCCTGGGGTTCCGTAGAAGCATCACAAGGGTTCCGCGTTCCGTCCGGATTTAACGCGTAATCTTTGTAATGATAATCATCATCAATCATACGTATAAGTGAAATTAATTATCGCTTGCGCGTATTTATAGGTATATATTATGATTTATGAAGGTACGCATGTTTTTAACAAACAGAACAATGCGCACGGGAACTCGATCGAGCATGCTTGCCTCCTCCGTCCCGCCACCCGCGACCCGTATCGCCTACCGGCGCCGCGCCGCGCCGCTCAGTTGAGTCTATGACTGTGACAAAAGAAAACGTACGTGTTCTCGATTCTCGTTCTCTTTTTAATTCGCGTAAACTGACAAAGGTGATATTTCAGTGATATTGTTATTCCTGTTCTTAAAATCTTGTACTTACGATATCCGTTTTAGGTAAGTGTTTTTTATATTTGTTACCAATTGCAGATAGTGCCAAAACAAATAAAAACGATTTATTCATATTCATGTTATTTTTTAATACAGCCTTTATTAAAAAATGGATAACTGGCTTAAAACAGGGCCTGTAATGTCCAAAATATACATCGTAGACGCTTGGGTATCTCTAGCCTTTTTAACAACAAATGCCATCTAATTATAATGTAAACGAATCACGTCCAAAAAAGGGGTCAAATTCCAGACTGTGCCAAAGGAAGATTTGGGGAGGGACTGTTCTTTTTAGCCAACAACAAACTGCAGCTTGCCGTCATATTACGATACTAATGTTTTTTTTATTTAATTCCAGGATATCGTAAATTCTGAAGGATATTGTCCTGAGCAGGATAGACAAAACACATCAACGACCAAAAGGGCTGGGCAAATCTCAGGACAAAACTACTTCAAAAAAGAGAAAATATGACGAATCCTATTTGTCCTTCGGATTTATTTCTGTAGGAATGCTTGAGAATCCGGATGGTCAATTCGTTATCTGCAACAAAATCATATGTAATAGCTCTCTGGCACCTGCGAAGCTAAAACGACATCTTAATACCAACCATCTGCAATTAAAAGACAAAAGTTTAGACTTTTTCAAAAGATACAAAGATGCACATAAAACCAGTGTGGCCAATATGTTAAACTGATAACGAAAATGCCACAGTAGCAACATTCCTACTAAGTTACAGGATTGCTCGTGCTGGCAAACCACACACGATTGCAGAGACTTTAATTAAACCCTGTATGACAGAAATTGTCAAGTGTGTACTTGGCGAAGACGCAACGAAGAAAGTTGCAGCAGTTCAGAGTTCCAATAACGGCATATCTGATCGAATCCATAAAATATCTGACCACATTGAGAATGAATTGATTTGTAGATTGAAGAGTAGTGAGATGTTTGCAATGCAACTTGACGAAAGTACAGATGCCAATACTGGTTGTTTTCGTAAGATACCCCTTCGAAGGATCTATTGAAGAAGATTTGTTTATTTGTGCTCCTTCGGAGACCAACACCTCTGGATAGGAAATTTTTAAAGTCATTGATAATTACATGAATGTACATAATATTCATTCATTCATCAACAAATGTATCGATGTATGTAGCGATGGAGCTGCCGCTTTTATTGGCAAAATGAAAGGTACTGTAACAAGAATTGAAAATGTTGCACCTAAATGCAGTAGCAGTCACTGCGTTTTACATCGACATGCTCTTGTCGTTAATAAAATGCCACACGAGGTAAAGAATGTTCTCGATCAAGCCGTAAAATTTGTGAATTACGTTAAATCACGTCCGCTCCAATCGAGACTTTTTTAAAAAGTGTGTGAAGATATAGGGAGTCAGTATCAGTCACTTCTTCTTCACACGGAAGTAAGATGGCTTTCCAAAGTAGAAGTATTATCATGATTGTTTGAATTGCGCAACGAACTAATGGTATTTTTTTCCAAAGAATCGCTTTCTTCATCTTTGCTTGGTCTTGTTCAACTATTGCGAGACGAGCAATGGCTAATTATAATGGCTAATTATAGTATTTGGCAGACATATTTGATAAACTGAATGTAATTTGTAAGTCATTGCAAGGAAGAAACACAAACACTTTAACAGTAAACGACAAAATCTCTTCTCTTAGAAAGAAACTTGACTTCTGGATAGAATGTGTTGAACAAAAACAGTACCAATGTTTGACTCTTTTAAACGAGGTTTTGGAAAAAAAATGAGTTGCAAGTAACCTCAGATATTGAAAAATGTATTTACGAACATTTGATGGCCCTCAAAAAATCTCTGGAAGAGTATTTTCCAGAAAAAACCCTGCAGGACATTGAGTGGGTACAAAATCTATTCCTAGTTCACAGGAAACCGTCGACTCTTACAGCAACAGAGTACGAGGCTTTGATAGCTTCCTTACAACAAAAGTTCAATTCAGAAAGAACTAATCTGGATGAGGTTTGGATTGGACTTAAAAACGAATATCCAGAAATCGTCGAGAAGGTCACAGTTTTGTTACCGTTTGTGACCACTTACCGGTGTGAAACTGGTTTTTCGGCTTACGCTTACATAAAAAACAAATACAGAAACCGAGTGGATGCAGCTCCAGATCTTCGTATTCAGCTGTTTGACATAAAGCCTGATATCAATGCTATTTTAACAAAAAATGTAAAAAGATATCTCTCTTCACATTAATGTAAGTTTTACACAAAACTTTTGATCTTTCTTTTCAAGGTAAACATGAAAGTATTCATACCACAAGTTTATCTTTTTCATCAAAAAATAGGGTTCCGCCTAGAAAAGTATGATCAATAAGGGTTCCAGGGCGAAAAAAAATTAGGAACCGCTGCTGTAGACGACTGGCGAGCCGAGCCACTATTACGGGCGTCTTGATATTTGCTGAATTGACAATTGCAACATTGTATGGTCGCTACAAAGGTATTGTTCATTTTATAATGTAATAAATAATTCCAATAATTACATTTTTCATATCTACACTAATATTATAAAGAGGAAACATTTGTATTTTTGTATGTTTGCAATGAATAAACTCAAAAACTACTAAGCCGATTTCAAAAATTCTTTCATCATTGGAAAGCTACATTCACGCTGAGTAACATAGCCTATATTTAATGCTAGAAAAAATTTAAAGAATTTTGTGCACCCGTGCGAAGCCAGGACGGGCCGCTAGTATAACATAAAAACCTACTTTTAAAGTTGTTTAAAAATAGTAATAATAACAATAATAATATTTCTTAATTTCACAACAATTAGCCTAGAGGGACATCCATTAATCATGTGAGGTCTAAATAGAAAAGGGGGGTTTCGGAAAACATCACTATGGATCAAAATGAGGAAGGGGGTTACAGTTACATATCACGTGTACATTTTTGTGTTATTGTTTCTTATAAAGTTACTGTTGAACACAGTCAAGCAAATCGATTGTCCGAGAACGCTTTTCAGATTAATAGGTATTTTTTAATATAATATATATAAGGTACTGTTTTTAATTAATTTATAAAAAAAATAAAAACATTTTTTAATGAAATAAATACACGTGATGTAAAAAGGGGGGTGGGGGTTAAATTAGAACTTCGCCACGTATCACCAGAGGGGAGGGGGAGTGTAAAAAGTTGTCCAAAAGCCTTATGGACAGTCCCTAACAAGAAATGATTGTAAGTCTTGCGTATACATATATGATATATAGATAAATAATAATAAATAAATTAATATTTCCTACATTCACACCAATTAGCCTAGCCCAAAGTAAGCACTGTAAGGCTTGTGTTATGGATACTAGGCTAATACATATATGATACATACATATGTAATATTCATAGACATATATATAAACAACCATGACTCAGGGACAAATGCTAGTATTCATCATACAAACATCTGCTCCTAACGGGACTCGAACCCAGGCCCATTATCGGTGCGAATGGTAGGATCGCTGCCACTGCGCCAAACAGTCACGTAAAAAGGTAAACACATAATTGAATTTGATTCCCTGTTTCCACTTCGTGTTAAACTCTGTTCGAATACTGCGTCGTGTTTTTAAACCGAAATGTCCTAGTTCTTTCACCTTAATTCTAATCCTGTTTTTCTAAATTTAAATAGGGTAACCCTACTTTCAAAGCATACACGTGGCTATGTGTCAACAATTGATGTAAAAAAACAAACAATATTCTATGCAAACAAGTTATCGCCTAATCTAAAATGACCTTTAAAGTTTAGCTGATAGGGACTATTTTCTAATGCAGTCTATTTATTAGTCAGTAACACGTGTGAGCAATTACTTAGTATTTCTACTGCCATCGAAGCTGTGCATCGCGTTATCTTTGTTTTGAACAGTTCGTATTTTTATTAGTATCTGCATTTAGACTGACACGCTTTGTACAATTTTACTTGAAATGAACCAAAAAGTAAAAAAAAACTTACAAAATAAGTAAATTTTTTTGACAAATTTAATAATAAATTATAATTATTTTATTATAAGTGTAGATAATGGATTTAAAAGCTGTTATTGCAGAATTAACTAGACATTACCTTATTCGGAAATCATCAAAAAAAGATGTGCATGAAAATATATTTATAAATTATGACACCATATTTTTGAGTTAACAATATAAAAAATGTCGTCTTTATTTATACTAGCTAACCCGGCCACGCGTTGCTGGTATAACCCGCCCACGCGTTGCTGGTATAACCCGGGCACGCGTTGCTATGGTAACGTTAATTGATTATAAAATCTTATATTCTTAGGCTTATGGTAACTATGGTAACTATATGTGGTAACAAACCCACGAAGTCCTTTTTGTATATAGTAGAGATTAGTAACAATGGATAATAATAAAAAACAATAACAATAGGAATGCATAAGTGACAAATTGAATTCAATATAAAACATAAAATATTATTTTTAAAATTGGCGCCACAATTTGTAAAGAAAGGCATTGGTTTAAATATAGCTAATAGTACAGCTAATGCACTTAAAGGTAATGACGTCACAAAACAGCCACTATCACAGAATATGATATGATTATAATGATGTTTTGGCGGGCGTTATAAGCGGGTACATGTAAAGTGGAGATAATTTTTTTTCTACTATTTGGATCATGGTAACAAGAGCATATGGGAGGTGAAGGGGCACAATATTAGAATTATTTCTATTAAAATATAGTATATATAATATAAAGTCTGTTTATTCTCACTTGTCCTATTTTGTAAACAGTCTTGGCACAACTTTTTAACAAAATCACCCAGTCAATAATCTGTTACAATAAATCGTTAATATAGACTGAAACCTATTGAATCTAGTTATCAGTTGATTTTTAATGCTGCATTTTCAATAAAAAGGAGTGCCAAGATTGTTTACCAAATAGGACAAGTTAGGATGAATAGACTGTACTATTGGCTCTATATCTCGATGCCCTTAAGCTATAAGTCGGTAATCGAAAAATTCATTTACTTTTTGGTATTAGGATTTACCAAAACCATAATGAGGTTACAGCAATGATCTGGTAAACGCGTCTACAGCAATTAAGCAGTGGGTTACAGCAATTTTGCTGAACTAATTTTGTCCATTTATTTCCCTGTCATAAACTTGCAACTTAACATAAATTTTTCAAATATAAATTCAAATAAACAAAGAGTATCATCTGACCTTAAACATGGTAATGACACAAAAAGAAAAATCCATCGAATGGATCAAAAATCATAGCGGGTCACAAGTAAATGCTGCAGCAGACATGGAGGACATTGACTATGAGGCCAGAATCATTCAATGTAATTACCATAAGCTGTTTTAACGTTAGAATTTTTGTTAAAAACACCACATAATTATATTGGCAATGCTAAAAGCATGTAAAACTTTCACTGTTCCAAGTAGTTACTTGTTTTTACAAATCTCTATTACAGCTGAAACAATGAGAATTGTGCCTGGTCAACCATCATTGGTTATGGTAAATTAAACAAACATGTTTTCAATCAAAGCAGCGCTCCAAAAGCTCTCTGTATAGCTGATGAATGGAAGCTGATAAAACAGACACCCTAATAGTATGCAGAAGTGCCTTACAAGGATAAATATCTTGGCTCACTTGGAAAACTCCAAGAAGTTGTCACCAAAGTGAAGGGAATGGGGTGAGGAAACCCTGGCAGAGCTGAGGTAACTGTAGTGACAGACCTTCCTTCAGACTCAAAACAGGCATAAGACCCCGTATTGTGGATAATGCCTATATAGCAAGAAGAGATTTTGATGGATAGATAATGTAAAAACCTTTTTAGACTAAGAAATCCTTTTAATTTTAAAACTTACTCCTACAAATCTTATTTTTGTTGGACTAAAGTTCAAAATTGGTTATATGCTGATATTGTTAAACTTAAAAAACATTTTTATTATTAAAAATATTATACACATTCGAGTTTGTGTCTCATACTATGGGGCTCCTCACAAACTTGTTTGTGGAAAATGTTTTGCTCAATTCTCTAAAATACAAGTTAAACACTTGTATTGTGTTGTACCTTTCCAGAATTTGTTTTTCTTTTTTTACACAATCAGACCAAATAGCCCACCCTTTAGTAAGCACTGTAAGGCTATGGATAGAAATAGATAGAAACACATTGTATATGATACATAAATAATATTTAATACCCATGACTCAGGTACAAATGCTTGTATTCATCACACAAACATCTGCACCTTCCAGGACTCGAACACTGGACCATAAGTATAAAAAGTGAGGCCAATCTCTATTTCTTTTGTACAAAAATGTATTTCTTGTTTATTCATTACTATAATTTCTTCTATCATACACATTACATTTCTAACTTGACGCTGTAATTTTTTATAGGAAAATATTATGGAATTAACTTTAGAGATGTTTAGTACATTAATTACTCTATGGTAATAGGAAGTAATTAATGTATATATGTTTATAAAAACAGCTCCTGTCCCAGCCCTTAGGTAGATATAGTTGTTTTTTTTAAGATATAATCATAAAGAAATATGACATTCTATTTTGGCAAAAGTAAAATACATGTCAGTATCATATTATTCTTAATGGTTAACTAACTAGGTAGTTTCATGACTGGTTGTTGTAACAGTGATCCTGTCAAAGCACAAAAATATTTTTGCTTTCAATCCTTGCTGACATATAGTTCTGTGATGAGTATACAGAATCTTGTCCAACTATTAGCTATGGCTTTGGTCTCTTTAGAAGATGTCACTTCCATTTCCAGAATATTATCATACATTTTTTACCAATAAAAATTGAGGTAGATATGCATTGTACATAAACCATTTTACTTTTATAGTTTTACTTTCTAAATGTGGTCAAAACAACTATAATAACATTGAAAACAAACTGAAGAGATGAGATTAAGTAATTAATTTGTAATATGTAATAATTCCAAAATTATTACTAAGCTCTATTACTATACAATTAAGAACTAATATTCAATCAAAACAAAACGATTATATAGATATAATTTTTCCTATTCCTACATAACAGAATACCTACCTACAAAGTACTGCGGGCTACAATCTTGATAGTAAAAACAGCCTAATGGCACAGGGAATTAGGATCAATAACGCGCACGTGTGAGGGGTCTAAACAAAGCCTATTGTTGAACTAAAATAGGTTAATTATATCAGTAAATACAAATCAAACAAAGACCTGTTGCTATGCTGCTAATATCTGTTTTTACCACACATATTCCAATTTTAAACACATCTTTTTTAATATTTGATATTATAAGATATAATTTATTGAATAAATATAAAGATTTACTTACTTATAAAACTTAAAAGCGTTAACAACGGCTACAAAATGAGCCCGCTCTTTAACTTCATCGATTTCTTCATTTGCCGCTGCGAAGGCCATTTTCAACACTGTTTATGATTAAGAAAGAAAACACTAATTATAACGGTAGGAGATATTATGTAGTACTAATCTATTTAAAAAGTTTTGTGAATATTTTGGGAACAGAAGTCAGTCAGCAAATAAAATCGGTGTACTGTACCTACTTAGACTTGACAGACAAACCCAATTGAACTGACAGCGACAGCCCAGTTAATTTGACATTGACAGTTGATCACCGAGTAGGTATTTAATTTGTTCGTTCGTTATCGTATATAATAAGTATGACTATGTATTTTATCCAATTACATGTAAATTAAATAACGATAATGTTCTGCTAATGATGCAGAAATAAATACCATTTTTTATAAAAAAAGGGTAGCGTAAATTCTTAAACAGTGATGTATATTTAACTTTGAAAACGATATAATCACATTAAAACGGTAAAAAATCTTAAAGGCAATATAATATAATATACTGAAAATAATAGTACTTAATATAAAAATGAGTTATTTTAAGTTATTTAAAGTAACGCAAAAAGTAAAAAACCCTCATCCAATCAAAAACGGAACGTCAATAAAATGTCGGAAAATGAATTTATCTGTGTTTGTCAACAGACTATTGATTTTCTGTTATTAGGAAGATTATTAACTTGTGCGAACTTAAAAAATTAAAGTGTTCTATGAATGACATGATTTACCCACTTTTCTACCTGTAACCTTTTTTAAAAAAAGTGATAAAAGTGAGTGTGTTAATTGTTATTAATATCGCTAAAACGAATACTTTGGGACTGTGAAAAAGTTATATTATTTCCCTGTGATTTCTGCGCTTTTAACCTCGTGATTCGACACAATTATTAAATTTACTATTCAAATGCATAAATTAATGTATTGAAATTGAAGAATACGCTGCTTTAACATAAGACATCGTGAAAATCAATAAAATCTGCATTGTCTTCGTTGCTAGGATGTAAATTACATGCATGCAGTAAACACACATCCTTTTTTTATGTAAATATGGAAAAGGATTAAGTAAAGGCTTTCACGATGATGGAAGGTATTTTATCTCAGAGAGTGACACCTTTACTAAAATGTGTAGTCTTATTTTTGTTTATATTTACTGCTAAAGTACTCACATCGCGCCCTCAAGAATCTCAAGACTACAGATATGAAATACACCATTCGAAGCCTTCGCAATATATAAGAACATTCACTAAATATCATCATAGAAGAACCATACAATGGAATAACTTGCATGATTTGTATTGGCCATCACAAGATCAGCCGAAAAGCAAAAGTAATATCAATACTCATTCTTACTGGTCAGAAAAAATCAGCATTAATCCATCAGATCCTCCATACCCAGGGCCAGTGCTACCAAAACATTTTAGAAGAAAAAGAAGTGTTCCAAATTCAAATCTTTTAACCGATCACGAGGTACAAAATTACAGGACCATTCCAAGGATCATAAAAAGAAATGTCGGCAGAAGTAATGACCTCATAGGGTTGAAAACAAAAGCATTGGATCAGTTTGTTGACCCAGACTTAGGTTCTCACGAAAATAAAGCTATCGCTTCGAGTACCTCCAGCAAAGTAGCCGGTAATGTTAAGAATGGTCTACAAACAAATGTAAAAAATAAAGATAAACACACAGTCACTACTGCAAGTCCTTCTATTCAATGTTTATATAAACTTGACAAAGTCGCAATAAGTGTGACTCCATCTTATGAAGATGAAAAAAATGCACAATTTATGGTTGAAAACAATAGTCATGGTTTGTATTTTTTATTTTTTGAAACAATATCTGCTAAATTAAGCTAGATTAAGGGGTCTTCCAGTCACAAGTAAATAGGTATCTTCTAATCACATCCTAGATCGCATTGTTGCTTACCATCAGTTGAGATAGCGGTCAAGCACTGACCTATGCCTATCAAAGTACATGCAATTGTTTAGAACTTAAAAGAAATGTATTTAGATTCCTATCAAGATCCCATGTAATTCAATTTACATAAAAGATGCTCTTATTTAAAAAAAACTGACTTTTACCAGGCTTGGTGAATCTAAACAGCGCTATCTACTTTATTTTGTAAAAGTGTAAGACTTATGTGTCAGTAATAAACTAAATTTTAGCAATAAATTTGAATAACTGTTTAAGTACAGTTTACCAATTCAATGCTAAGGCCGCCGCAACTTTAACTTCTGGAGAATTTCAACATTCATAATAGTTGACACATAAGAGCTACCAAGTAATCTTGCAAAGTCACCAAATTGTCACAATGTGCACACTTTTTTGCTATCCTTTGACATGGTATTTCTTACATGTCAACTATCTGATATAATCTGATAAAATTATCGCAATTTATATATGCTTTAAGGCAATTAAATAGTCAACTAATTTAAGCACAGCATTGACAGCTTACTACGCCCACACCCCCTGGTATGGTTAAACTAAAGGGTTAATAATCAAATCAAATCTTTATTGCCAACTAAGTGTAAACTGGTCTTAAAATATAAATGGAACTTAAAAAACTTTGTCGCCCTTTACAGTCACAGCAAATAAGACGAGCTGCCCATGTTTTAATTACTTAGAAATTAGAAAATTTTATTATATTTTAAATTAGAAAGTATAGAAATATTCACATTAGGTATCTATACTTGAAATTGGGCTGATTGTAGCATCAATATGTAATTAGGAGAGAAATACTTTGGGGTTGGAGTGGCGATGCCCATAATTCATTAATATTACAAAAGAAAAATTTATTAGGATAGTTACAAATATAAAACAAAAAGAAAGCTGTAAGCCGCACTTCCAAAATCTCAATATTTTAACTTTATTGGGCAAATATAACGCAAACATACAAGTATGTGAAGGTAGGAGACGCCCCTCGATATAATAATCCGCGATACAAGGATAATCTTGTGAAAATAACGTCTAAATTAAAACTATATAATTAGGGACCATATTCAATGTCTATGAAAATTTATAAGAACAATATAAATAAAATTTCAAATACTTTTAATAAGCTCTTAATTACAAAATGCTATTACTCCACTGAAGGATATTTTAAAGATAAATTTTAACGAAATGTCTACCCTCTCCCTTTCTTGTTGTTGTGCCCATCATAGTACATGTGATTATTTAGAGCCTAGAAGAAATGTATTTAGACTCCTATCAATTTATATAAATAAATAAATATTGTGATAGGATTTAGGCAGTTGTCCGACCGGAATCGATGAACGAGTAATGAGTAGAACTTGAAGCTAGAAACAAGTTAGCAGGAAGCGAGTGTGTAGTTCCGATAGTTTTGTCGCTGGGTTATAAGCGAGTGTGCGAGTGCGGCGGGCGAAATAACAATACGTGTACTTTAAAGCTGCCCTGTAGAGAAATGACCGCTAGTTGGTCTCTCGGCGTAAGTTCTCCGCCAAGCGAGCATCGCTGAGCGAATATTACCTTTGATAGCCCTTGTCACTCAGCGACAAACTAGTGGAATGAGTCTTCGCCGGCAGTGTGTATAGTAAGCGATCAACTATTAATATATGCGTCTCTTTCTGTTTACCCAGAATGTATATCTATTGTACGTTTCTTGAGCGAGAAAATAGCCCATACTTAGTTGCTTATTCGCTGACGGTGGGACAACTGCCTTAAGAGTGGACTTGAAATCAAATTCAATGACTGTACCTGAATTAGTAACTTACTTTTGACAATGTATTTGTTTTAGACATCGGAGTTATATCGGAAAAAGTCCTACCGAATGGTGAGATTTCCCTGGTTGAGCAATGTACTGACTCTAAAGCCACTTGCTATGCTCTTTGGCATCGACACCAAGATGGCAACATTACTATACTTGGTCAAGGTAATTTTTTTCATAATTATTATTGATAAATAAATAAATCCCAATCAACTTGAAGCAATAGGCAAGAACTTACCAACTAGTTGCTAATACCTCAGGCCCCTCTTTATCACTGGGCACTTTGGGCAAATGCCCAGGGCCCCGCGATCGATAGCGGCCCCTAGTTGGTGCCAGATCACTTAACCAATACCGACATTTATTACTGAAAAACTTATTTAATTAGAGTAAATGGAACCTCAATTAGGGACTACCTATATTATCGACTTGCATATTAGCTTTTGCATGCGCGAAGCAACTCTACTCTCGCCCAAAAAAGGCTATCAAATTTCAGTATGCTTAGATAATTTTAAATATGTGTGAATCGCCCCATTTAAATTAAAGATTATCTCATATCTATTGAATATCAATAAAATAATCTAAAACCTTGTTTATCTACTTTCATTGTCTATTCTAGCAAATAAAAAAGTGTTCTGTCAAAGTCATAGGGGCCCCATTTACCTCCAATAGGTCAAAGACGACCCTGATTGCCAGAGCTACAGTTAATACATCATTTAATTACAATTTATATAAATTAGAAGCATTTACTAATATACTATTCATCGTAAAATTAATTAACAATACCATTTTTTCCTAGGATGCTGGCACTCATCACAGCGTGACGGTCAAAACACATGTGACAAATGCACATCCATTGACCAGATGCAGAGCACCAAGTTCTGTTGCTGCACTTGGTCTTACTGCAACGCTGACTTCTGTGAGTGTTATCTCTACTTATTAATCAGACTTTATTTCTATACTTTCTGTGAGTAAAATTTACTAATAAAATTGTATATGCAAATAGTAACATATAGATTCATCATCATTTTGCACTTTTATTGACAAATTAATATAAACAAACCATGTACTGCTAAATGGAAAAGTGTAAATTGAAATAGTAGTTATATTCTACTACAGACAAATGCTTATGCTAGTAATTATAAACCTTCTGTAGTACTGAAGTCAATTTTTAGAGGTGGTCTAATCGTCGGAAATTTGTGTTGACAAAATCTCATCAGATAGCATTCAAACCCTATTCAGACAGTATTTCTGGCTAATCGTAATTGCTAGATATCTGAATATATGACGCACCTTAGTTAATTTTATGTTCATTACCAGTGTTGCCAGGCCCGATTTGTTTTAAATCGGTACATGAGGTCAAAAAAATTGGGATTCAGGGTTGCAGATCGGGACAGTAAACAAAAAACAAGGTGTTTTTAAATCAGGGTTTAATTTATTGTGCTTTAAACTACTAGTGCAGGTATAGTATTATATTACCTAAATTAAGTATGTATTTAATCTTACATAACAAGTAATCAGTCTTGTTGGACTAGTAGAAATTATAAAATAAAATCGTACTTAAGTGTAATTGACACACTTCAGAAGAATAAAGTAAGTATTTATGTAAATTATTTATTTTTTATTAAAATTATATTTTTCATTGGACTTTGCCGCCTTTAGAATAGCCTTGATTTTTATAACATAGTTATAAAATTCATTGCAAGTCATATTAAAGTTGGTTTTAATTTAAAATTCTGCTTCCACATGCTCGAGTGTCAAAAGGTTTCTCCTCTCAGAACAAATTAAGTTAGCCTGATAAAATATCCTTTCTGTTGTTGCGTTTGATACTGGAATTGAAGCCACAAAAGAAAATATTTTTTGAAGATTTACTAAGTCTTGATTTTCTTTAAAAATGTCGTGCCATTTTGTTTTTTTTCACTATTTGATATATCGGGACATTTACCGTCCCGATCAGGTACGAATCGGGACGCGTCCCCAGACCCCTGAAAATCGAGACGTCCCGCGCAAATCGGGACGCCTGGCAACACTATTCATTACCGCTATGTTTTTTAGTGTTTTATTGTTGTACTGTTAAATACGCTGTCACAAGTTAAGTCCTAATACTATTAATACCCCGTTCAATTAACAGCCTGCCGAAAAGCATAACTATGAAACCAGCCATTCGGCTGAAGTTAAACACTGAGCGAAGTGGTCTGTTCTATTGTGACTTTCACGCCGGGGTGTATGTCTACAGTTCTAACCTAGTCCATCTGTCAGACATTTGTTCATCTTGTTCTTTTTATCGCTGTGAATAACATTGTCATGTATTATTGATTCCTTTATTTAAATGGCTTTACAACTACTCTGAAATCCGTTTAAGACCATTTGATGAACTGGTAAAGTAAAAAAAAAATATGCTGAAACAAATATTATAAATACTCTGTTAAAAATATACCATCGACCATACTTTTAAATTTTAAAGTGTCATTATATTGACGACGACTGGAGTAAGGTCGCGATCTTGCCTTGCGCCTCGATAGTTCTGGATGAACATTTATTTATTTATTTGAGTAACATGACTCATTTTGTTAGTTTTAATTTTACTTATCTTATGTTAATAGCAATTATTATCTCTTTCTTTCGTAATGCCACAATTCTCATCGCTAGGGCATTTCCATTAGTATATTTCAATGTGTGTACAATATAAAATGTGTTCCGTCACCAGTGGCGGAGCCTTTAATGGTGTGAAATATGGCATTTTTTATCGACAAATTGCTCTCAAATTTGGCTTTTCTCAAAAAGCCAATAATTAAAAATTACACAAAAATGAATCTATTTGTTTTCTTTAATTATATTTTTCTATTTTTTATTGCATGTCAATTGAAACATGATGGCTGTGTAACTGTTGTCTACATGTTTAGCTATCAAATGACACCTTTTTAATGTTGATAGGATATTTACATGAGTAGTGGTGGTCGAATTAGTATGAGAGCCCAGGTCTTGTTTACCAAGAAAACAAAATGGCGGCCATTTTATAACCGTAAGAGAAAAACAAAATTTGAGGGGCAATTTGTCGATAAAAATGCCATATTTCACACCATTAAAGGCTCCGACACTGGTGACGGGACACATTGTATGTATGTCTATCTGTTACCCTAGTACCCTTGACACAAGCCTTACAATGCTTACTTGGACTAGGCTAACTGGCATGAATATAAGTAATATTATTATATTACTATCATATTTTCAGTATCACTAAGAGAAGAAACCGTTACCATAAAAGCAGAGTCCACAATGAACACAGTCAATCAGGGTCCCAACTACTCACATGTGGTAGCATCGGTTATCCTGGCTTTAGCAGCTATATTGGTCACCGTAGCGTTGATTAGGAAATTGTACTGCAAAAAGACTACGCCGGATAAACAAGAGCTCAGCCTTGCAGGACAAGTGGAAAAAGGTGAGTTTTTAACAGGTTTTGTAGCGGGTCAGGAATGTTTACACAATTTGGTATTAAGTGTATTTTACACAAGCCATTTCAAAGAGTTCACATCTCGATACGCAAGGTCAGAGCAAGCCAGAATAACGAAACAGCAGAATGTTATATTATAAAGAACTAGCTGACCCGGTAACGCGTTGCTATGGTGACGTTAATTGCTATGGTAACGTTATTGATACAATGGAATAAGAGCGGACAAACAAATACACAAACAACAAATTTGTGTTCTTAGATTATAGAATAATAGACATTAAAAACATATTTCCACTTAATTATAGAATGTTTTAAATTAAGAATGTGACACAAGACACTTTCATTTTTTTCCTTTGCTTTCATAAGGAAAGACAAAGGGAACAATACCCATACTGCCCCGTCTTCAGTTCAGTTACCTATTTTTAATAAGATGATGATTAATTATGATGCTAGCTCTTGATGAATGATGAATGAATAATGAAATAATCGATTTAAGTACATTTAGGGAACTATCCAAGTGTGAATAGTTATTTGGGTTGTCTCATAAAAAAATACATTGCAATAATGGGAAGAATTAATGGGTATAGATTTAGGGAATATTTACCTTGTATAAATTACGGATTGTCTTTCTTAGGTGATGTGATGGGCAGTGGACCAGACGCTTTAGCCACGGGGCTCCTTTGCGTCGACAATTTGACCTTGATAGAACACATAGGTAAGTTCCAAGTATTAATCTAAGTACTTATACTTTTTAAGCATCTCGGACAATCCCAATATAAGTCACAATTTTTTTATATGTGTTTTCCAATTACTTGGTGTGTGGGTGCTTATCAAGATTGAAATATGATAATAGATAATTATCATGATAATTATTCATGGTGACCTCCATGGTCGAGTGACTCGCATACCGGTTTTCATGGTAGCGCCATTCCCGGGTTTGATCCCCGGCAGGGTCTATAAAGAAAATCAATCTTTTTTTGTATTAGGTCTGGTTGTTGTGATACCTTCCTTGTTTCTGAATTCCAAAACACAAGTGTTTTAGTTACTAACTTGGATTTCGAACAGCGTCTGTAATGTTTGTTTAAAAAAAACAAATGAAATGAAATTTTTAAGTTATGCATACAATCTGTAGCGTATATCCGAACGCGTGTAATATTGTGCGTCACATCGATAGTGTAAATCCGAACACAAATGTTAGTGGGTGGAGATTTTTTCGTTCTTATTGTTTACTTTTGACAGATATTTAGGGGTGTGGTAATGTGCAAAAATAAATATATTTAGTTAAAAATGCAAGATATGATACACCGTGCTCAACTTTTGGTTGTACAAAAGCCTATATTATTTTTTACTCTATCCAGGTCAAGGAAAGTTTGGCTCAGTGTGGCGCGGCAGCTTAGGTTCGACTCCCGTCGCAGTGAAGTTGTACTCTAATGCTAACGCGTGGCAGAAAGAGGCAGCTATATACGCGCTCCCTCACCTCTCTCATCCGAACATATTGAAGTACTATGGTGAGTAGAACCA
The DNA here is from genome assembly GCA_927399485.1 of Calamotropha paludella. Lineage (NCBI taxonomy): Eukaryota > Metazoa > Arthropoda > Insecta > Lepidoptera > Crambidae > Calamotropha > Calamotropha paludella. Next base: position 5,280,360 of record OV656830.1, on the reverse strand, counting down.
ATTTACCATTAGGATCTCATTCATTTAATCATTTTGAAACGAAATAATGTAATAATATTTTATATCAATCAACCAATTTATTAATTCAAGAAACAAAGTCTCACAATCTGTTAGTAACAAAGAAACTTTAATATATATATGGTATTTTCTTTCGATTATCAATTTAATAAAATCAAATTGTTAAAAAATAAAAAATATAAAATTACCAGTCATTAAAATAAAATTATAAAAAAATTAAATTACTGAAATCAAATTAAAAAATACAACAATTCAAATCAAATTACCTAATGAAATTTAAATCAAATAAAAAAAATTATAGACTCATATTTTGTTAGTAAAACTTATAGGTACCCTAATTGTTAGAGGGTATTAGAAGTATTACTATTTCCTGGGGCGGTTTATTTGCAAGAACAAAACAAATAACTTCCCGGCATTTGTTTGAAGACTGTTTCGTGCAACGGTAGCCATCCTGCCATTTCATATATGTATGACTGTCCAAACAAACTTGTAATATAGATATATTGCAACTGTTTTTTATTACATTGGCTTATCATAATTGTGCTAGAGTGATATTCATCTGAAAAGTGGATATTTTGTGGTAAATGTGTTTAATTAATAACATCTTAGATATGTAAATGCTCCATAAAAGAAATAATATCTTAGATATGAAAATGCTTACTTTCCAGGTAGCGACACAAGGGCATCCCTAACAGATTGTGGTCGTTCTCGCCTCGTAGTACTGGAATTATGCGTAGGCACACTCAGAGATCGTCTTCAACAAACGACCATATCGTGGCGTGAATACGCTGCCGTTGCACATGGCTTATGTTCAGCGATTGCGCATCTTCATGCACCAGGTGAGTATAAAGAAAGAGAGATAAACATTTATTGCCCATAAACAAAAGAAACTTAATACACTAAAGTACACAAAAAAATTAAATGGATGAGCCACTTAGTTGACCACACAATCAATACACCATAAACTAAAATTTTTTAACTGTAGTTAATTGGAAGTATTGAGATGACACGACGTGCTTGTCACAATCGAAATAGTTGTCCACTTCTAAGGAACGATATATTCGCAGTTCTCAATTCGAATGGTGGGTCCAGTGAGGCCAGCAAAACCGGTTTTCTATCGCAAATGGATAACAAAAATCACTTACCACCTTATTTTTTCTTGAAGGACCATTTGGTGTCTAAGCTTAGTTGACCACGCACTCAATACACCATAAAATGAAATGAAATTATTTTTTCAAAGAAAACTGATTATAAGCATAAGTTACAATTTGTAAATTATATCCACCTGTCATGCCATCATCGCACATGTGAATTTTTATTTTAGTAACGGATGGTCTTTTAAATTTTTGTAAATTTCCAAAGGAGAATTAAATAGCGTGAAGTTGTTGTGTTCAATAGTAATAATGCGTAAATGATTATAAAGAAAAATCCTTTATTATTTATTTGAAAATATGCACAACCATGTATTTTATTACAGTCGGAAACAAACCTTGCATAGTACACCGCGACATAAATAGCAACAACGTACTAATCACTAGCACGGGACAAGCAAGACTAGCGGACTTGGGACTAGCGCAAATACTACACGCTAGAAGGGAGAAGCAACCTAGCAGAATCACTGAGGTAAGAGAGTCTTATTTCCATACAATCACAGCATACTCTCAATGTTGACTATTTTTGCCAACCAACTTGGTCTCGTAACCCTATCAGTAAAGCCAAACGGTCCCGAATTCGAGTCCTGGTAGATCTAGATCTACCACGACTCTAACAGAGGACAACATTTAGATGTTGGTGTGATGAATACAAGCATTTGCCTTGTGTCATTGGTGTTTACGTAAATATTTTAATGTTATTTATGTTATGAATCATTTTTGTATACCCGTGTGGTCTCCAATAGAGTAGAAAAACACCAACTATTAACATAGAATTGTAATAGGCGACTAACGATAATCGTTATTTAGTGGAATGCGCGCCACTTTCATTAGGACTACCGCCTCTTTCGTGGACAAATAGTAATAAAGATGCTTAGGTCTCAATCTAAGCGACCACATTTCGCTACCTCTCGCCATAGGCTTTGGATATGATTGAAGCATTTATTTATTGAAATGCTCAATATATTAAGTAGACACAGGAATGCTTGGCCAATCTTATTCTAGTTTTGAGCGGGCACACTTAGCTTCCTCTCGCCAGAGGCGTTGGATATGATTGAAGCATTTATTCATGGACGCAGACACAGGAATGCTTAACCAAACATTGGCAACCGCCAATTTCATCCTGGTTGTAGGCACATTTCGCTACCTCTCGCCGGAGACGTTGAAGAGCCCATTGTACTTGAGCATTTAGTTTTTGAAAAGCGCAATAATCAAATTTATAGATAGAGGAATGCTTGATTTTCAATATTAGCCTTCTTGGAGGGCCCGTCGGAGTTTAGTAGATAAAGGAATGCTCGGTTTTTAATCTAAGCCTTGTTGTAGGCGGGCACACTTCGCTACCTCTCGCCAGAGGCGTTGGAGGGCGCGTTGGATTTAAGTGGGGCACGCGCTGCTCTATGTGCTGTGGACGTTTTTGCGTTGGGGCTGGTTCTGTGGGAAGCACTGTGGCGTTGCGCAGGCGCACACTCTGGTCCGACACCGGAGTACATGCAGCCTTACGGACACCTGCTACCAGCTAGGCCCACTTTGCAGCAGATGCAGGTGATGATTATGATGCAAACTCTTTAACTAATTTACCTATATTACCAGTTAATGATAAAAGTATATATATTTTATTTTGTGAAATGCACCCTTTATTAAACGTGTTTCTTGAAGTTTTATATAGGTATACACAATTAAATTATTGTACTTTTAAATAAATAAAATCATTGTATTTGTCCTCTGTAGTGGAGTGGGTTGCTCGCCATTTTATGATGACGCCACTCAGAGATTTTGGATTCGATTAATTTACAAAACGAACTTTTCTATATTGGCTTGTGTCTGGGTGTTGTGGGACCGTCGTTGAATTCCATGACACAAGTGTTTTAGCTACTTAATTTGGGTTCAGAACAATGTGATGTCTAAAATTGTTATTAATTCGTATAACTTGAAAACAAAATGGAGAAATTCAACTTTATTGCTCTTTAAAGTGAGATCCGAGACTTTAATGCACCTGAATTCTGCCAAATTTTCCTTAAGCTAAGCATTCAGTGGCATCTCGTGTTCTAGATATTCTAAACTCCGAAGCTCTAAGGAGCTGGTGTTAAGAAATATTTGGTATCCGTAATATAAGCCGAAGCTAACAGCTCCACAATGAGTGAATACTAATTTAGACGTTATTCCGTGCATTTTAGACACTAGTATCGCGTAACAAGGCGCGTCCACCTCTCCCGAAGGGCCCGGTACCAGAAGCTAGAGCTTTAAAAATCGCCGCCGATACTTGCGAAGAGTGCTGGGATCATGATGCTGAGGCCAGGTAAGTATCTTATCCATCTAATATTCCTTGGACACAAAGATTTATCGGTGTTGCTGAAATCCTTTGGATTAATACAACTACCCCACCCACACAGACACATATACATCACACATACGCTTATAACTCAGCGACAAAGCTATCCGGAACTTCACACTTCTCGTTCCTCGTTTCATTTTTTAGCTCTATTCGCTTCTCATTGTTAAGTGTTTATGAACGCAAGCTATCTGTCATTGTTAGTCTGTGATCTGTTAGCAGAGAGCGTCTCTCATTCTCTCTCTCTTCTCTCAATGGCTTTTGTGACAAGACAACTGCGGTCCAAAGAAATACATTAAATTATCTTCTGCTTATTTCTAAATTGCCCCACGAATATCCTTTACTTATAAAAAAATATGTATTTAAATGTATGTAATTGTATTTTTCAATTATGACAGGCTGACAGCGGTCTGCGTTGAAGAACGAATGGCTGAACTGAAGCAGATGCTGCAAACGCAAGGACCGGTCATACATGACAACAAACTGCACCCGCATCCACCAGGTAACCTAATTCACTCATTCGGTATGACCCATAAAAAATATTAATAATTTAATTTAAACGTTAAATTTTATAATAAAGAAATAAGAAATGGTATAATAATTATCATTACTATAGCAGTGTGGGTAGTAGTAGTATAGCACAAACCCTTCACACTTAAAAGTGTTGTAAAAGGCGACTAATTATACTAGTGGTGGTCACCATTCACCTCCCGTTGATGAAATGGGATGCAGCGTTTTCCGAATTATGGTCTTTTACTGTCATCTTTAACTGCTAAGCATAATTATTATAGCAGAAAATTCCCAAATTAATGGGAGGTTTCTGCCCAACAGTGGACGTCTTTCAGCTGAGATGATAACTATCGACAAATGGCGAGTCGAATGGCTAGCATACTGGTTTTTTATGCTGGCGCTACTCCTAGAGATTTAAAAATAAATTGAATATATTGGCTTGGATCTGGTGTAGTTGGACAGTAGTTGTCTCTAATTTCCATAGCACAAGTGCTTTAGCTACTCAATTTGGATTTAGAACATTTAGTTTAATATTTATTAGTCTTTTAACTGAAACAATAACAATGTATGGAATTTAAAATAAAAAAAATTTTCCCAGACACGAATACTCCAGAAACTGATAAAAACTCCAATTGCACCAGCGGACAGACTAGTGATCCAAGTGTTCCTTTACTTCCGCGCCCACAGTTCGGTAGAAACGCCTGCATTGAACGTAATACGCACACAAACACGCAAACTCACACAGTACAACTCATACACAAAAGCTTAAAAGACATCACCGCTCCAGAAGTGAGTCCTCAGAGAGTGGAGGAAAATTGCCTTTCGGTCGCACGCACTCAAAGAATTATACCCGAAAGTTCCGACAGATTGAACGAAATAAGATCCTATCAAAGACCTTTAGAATATGTTCCGAATGACGTCAGTTCCCACGAAGAAAGAGGTCCCAAGAGGACGAACATCCTTCAAGATGTAAAAGTCGAAAAACCAAAATGGGGTATCAGAAAATTTTTCGAGAAACTAAACAAAAAAATGGACACGGAAGTCAAATTAGTACCAGAAACTTCCACCCAAAATGGGAAAACGAAAACTTCTATCATTGAGAAGTGCAACAACTATGATAGACCTTCTAATCTGATTTTGAACCAGGACGGCATTTATAATTTGGAAGGACCTTGCACTTTATCTCCTCCTAATAGAACTCTATCTCCTACAATGATGATTGAGTCTGAAATGAATAGGGAAAACAACGTCTTCGGTTTTAGAGAACTACCCACTGAAGATGCTAAGAATCAGAGCCAGATTTTCGCTGTGATCGTACCAAAGGCAAAACCTGATGAATCCCACAGTAAAACCTCGAAAAGCAGCGACGATAGTATTAATAAATTCAAAAGCTCCATGTCCTCACAAAGTATTTTTAAAAACCATTCCGAGTCCGAAGATTCTACGGTGAAGAAACGCCTTAGTTGCGATAACAAGATCATCAATAGTGGGCGGTCCTCCAGAGCAAGCATCAATTTAGAACTTCAATACATAAACAACAATCAAACAGACACTTTTGACAGCCCATTTGACATCAATTCCGATTGTTCTAGCAGTGAGGATGAACATCTAATGCTTCTATCAGAGAACGGAGGTTCCAAAATAACAATGCAAACAATCCCAAAGGATATCGAAAAGAAAAAATTTCAAAACGAAGTATTGAAAGAAGCCAGTCAAGTGTCAGACTTCGGTTTCAATAAATACCAGAATAAATATACTAATTTCGATAACGAATTCAGCTATTCCAATGACAAAGAAAACTTAGGGTACAGTGGCGATAACCCTGTGTATTTAGCAGCTTTGAATGGCGAAATAGATACGAGCGATATGAAATTCTTGGGTGAGCCTGAGAGTAGATCGCCAAAACCTTCTTTGAAGAGTCTTGCTATTAAAAGACAGCATTCTTTAGAACAGGTTTCCGAGATCTTCTCGTCGTCGGGAGATTTGCATTTGCAGAATCCTGCTGGAAGAGTGAAGACGCCGGGGGATTTGCCTGTGGCAGTTAGACGGGCAAGGAGGGACCGAGCTTTGCAGAAAGGTAGGGCTAGTGAGAGCAACAGATTGAGTTTATACGACGACAGAATGATGTTTGGTAATAGCCTGTGAAAATTCACACGTAAACCTGTGTGAAAAAGTATCGAAGTTTGTTTTTTTCCGGATTTTTTTATAAAAAAAATCTATATCGAATTTGATTTTCGCTTAAGCATTGATTGCATTTATTTTGTTGCAAATTGATTTTAATTTTGACATGTTCAATGGTTTATGATATAAAATAGACACTGTATATAGTGGTAGACACATTGATGTGGTACAATGGGCAACACGTTTTGGATAACACTTCCATAAATTGGTTTGACTCGATTATCTCTTGCATTTTCGATAAAATGAAATTGTTATTGTGTTGTCGATAGTCTCTTTAGCATTATAGGTGTATGTTAGCGCTATAAAAATAGAATTATAAGGCTAGGTTGAACAGCTGCCTAGTTTTTAAAGGTATCTACTCCGTCAGTAAGCGATTCCATTGATATACAGGGCAATAAATAATTATTGTACATTATCGCACTATCACAATCGAGATAGCCATATGTTTTTGTGTAGACGAGCCTTTATCAGAATACAAAGCAGTTGTTTAATCTTGCATTTATCCCGATAATCAGCCGTGTGGCGTGACCCTCTCATTCCAAGTTGTTTAGATTACCGATAATAATCTCTATTACTAAGTAATAAGAGTCACGCGTATCGAATTTCATGTGTCATTGCATTTAACGTCGCGCTAATATTATTTTACTATAGATGTTCTATCTCAGCCTGTGCCCCAACAGTAAAATGGGCATAGCCCTCCGCGGCCATTTTGAAAATATCTATACACATCTGTCACTTTTGATGTAACTTCCGAGCGATGATGACGCGTTCCGTTGAAATAATGTAATTAAAATTTTCTAAGAAAGTATATATAACAGTTACATCGTTATAATCATCACTTAATAATATCTTTATAAATGGGTAATTGTGACGATAATCTAACTGAACATTATGTTAGCGCGATTTACGTGTGTATTAAAAAATATAACTCTTAAGAGCATTAATGCTGCATTAATTTCCATATTTTTAACAGTTCGAACATCTTGAGAAAATTTAAGAGGTATTTATCCATATACCTAATACTCCCTATATTGCTATTGCTAAGTGGCAGCGTTGCCGATACATTAACTCGTTTATACTTGACGAGTTATGCGCATGCGTTGCGACATTAGTGGGGAACTTCATACACTATTCTCGGACATGCGCACAACGTTCAAAGTTTAAATGAGGGAGACAGACATATGTCTCCACCGTTGGGTCGACATCTTTTTCTAGACCCCTATTAGCAGTATAGGAATATTCGGTATATGTATTTATCTTCCTTAATTGTATAAAATTCAAAAGAATTAATTTCTTCATTTTAAAGTATTTAGACTTGAAAGTTAGCACTTTGAAAAAGGGCATTTTCTCTCCAAATCGCTCCGGTCCCAAATTAATTGTATCGACAGGTAGACGCATAGGGTACCGCTGACAATGGAAAATGCTTAGTCCGTCATCCGTTTGGCGCCCTTGATTACAAGTTTTCCGAGCCCCACCGCTTAGCGAAACAATACGAGTTAACTCGTTTCCCGCGCATTGGTATAAAAAGCGATATGACGAGTTAACTCGGGACCCGCAAACAATGTGTTAGTATGAAATGTGCGCGTTAACTCTTAATCGAAATAATTATTTTAAATTACTAAGTTCCAAGTATACAAAGGTTACCTCACCATACATATAAGGATTATTGGTACTATATTCTAAGCATAAGCCTTCTTGCACTTCTGGATGATATAGCGAATTATCACACCTGAGAATATAACGAGATTATATCCCGGACTTAAACGATAGCTATCAATATTCTAAGGGGCACTGGTAAAATCTATACAATGTGTCCCGTCACCAGTGTCGGAGCCTTTAATGGTGTGAAATATGGCATTATTTTTCGACACATTGCCCCTCAAATTTGGTTTTTCTCAAAAAGCCAATAATTAAAAAATAAACAAAAAAGAATCTATTTGTTTTTCTGTAATTATTTTTTTTCTATTTTTTATTCCATGATAATTGAAACATGATGGCAGGTTAACTGTTGTCTACATATTAAGCTATCAAATGACACTTTTTTAATGTTGATAGGACATTTACATGAGTAGTGGTGGTCGAATCTGTATAAGAGCCTAGGTCTTGGTTACCAAGAAAACAAAATGGCGGCCGTAAGAGAAAAACAAAATTGAGGGGCAATTTGTCGATAAATTGTATATACTGTGATGTTAATGACAGATTAAATGTCAACATTTTGATACATTTAAAAAACCGGACAAGTGAGAGTTGAACTCGCCCGAATAGGGTTCCGTATGATAAAAATGTTATAAATCAACCATGTTCTTGATTCTTACCCAAAACAAACTTAATTTTGTAGTTGAAATATATGAACTGATATACATTTAAACTGTAAATGTAACTTTGCATTCTCAAAAATCATACTTTATGTGATAGTATGAGGGTTTTCGGATTTTCCTTTACTTGTGCTATAAGACCTTCTCCATGCAAAATTTCATTATTCTAGGTTAACGGAAAGTGCCCTATAGGTTTTGATTCCCTTGCGAGTGTCAAAATTTAAGATATAAATGGTAATATCTTTTGATTGCGTTGACTTTGAAGCTTAGTTGTTTTACAACACCAAGGGACCGTAGATTTAAGTATATTCACACGTTCCTAAGTAAAAGGATCTTGACAGACGGACGGACAACTAAGCGAAGGATTCCGTTTTTCCGTTCGAGGTACGAAGCCCTAAAAACGTTTTAAAAATGTCTTAACAGTTTTAAAATATCCAGCCAGTCATACACAAGCTTTTTTATAAAACCACGCATAAGACGTCAATCGCTACTTCATACGCATATATTATTCGTTTAGCATATAATATATAAAAATATTTTTTGTTGTTAGTATGTACAGTGACGTGAAAAACTGTTAGATTATAATTTATTATTTTTATGTTTATTTAAAAGACTTGACCATAGACAAGTAAAGAGTTACAGATTATGCCGGACTGTCGGTATCTATCACAGAAATTAAAATAAATATTTTTGCAAGAGAATTGTGTCAATAAAAAAAAAGTAACAACCGTTCATAACAACTATATGCAATAGTTTTCTTAACCTCGAAACGATTCCGCCAAAAAGGTATCCACAGAGAATCCTCTGAAATAACATGATTTGTTATTATTTCATACTATGAAAATAAGTGAAAATCAGTAAATGTTTGAAAAATAGGTGTTACTTGGCGGAAGTCCATATCCATACGTATTTTTATTTCATTATAATTTTTTACTAAGACATTAAAGTTATTTAAATACTGGTTTTAAACGAAAAAGAGGATTTTCAACGTTTATTTTACACGTATTATCGTAAAATTACATAACCATATTTTTTTATTACTTAAAATTTTCTCCTGTAACTGAATTTACCGAGACGATTTGTCACTGCTGTGTCCCATCTGCTAAGTAAAAACTTATTATAATAAGGTTTAAATTCCTTTGCTTTAAATCAGTACAATTGTTCAGTACGAGCGTTAGAAAAAATTACAATATTTTTATACATAGTTATCATATCATCCATGTTAACTGAGTATGGGACACTCGCTCTTTGAATTTAATGACTTAAGCATCTATATATGCTAATTTGGCATTGATCATTTAAAAGTATTTTTTTCCCGCCAAATTTAGAATTTGAGCGAAAAATACAAAATAGTTTTAACTGACTACTGCCTCAGCTTATAAATTAGATCGTATTACGTTCATATAATTCGAGTCAGGTTTACTATAGATGTAGTTCCTTAAAAAGTACACAGAAAGACATACAAATAGTACCTATTGTGTATATTTAACATAAGTACAAATATTTATTCCAAAGCACCATTCCAGCGTTCTTATTTTGAGTGTCTTTCATTGTGCAGTCAGCAACATGTACAGTCAATTAATTTTCTGAGAATGCTTAAGGGCAGAATTAGAGTTGCCATGTCCAGCTTTTTAAAGCTGTTTTCGTTCAAATGAATAGTCCGGCCTGTCTGACTTTTGTTGGTCTTTTAGTCAAAAACTTCGTATCAGAAATCAAGCAAGACCCAAGACGCAAATAAAAGTAACAAATCTTTTTCTTTAAAGAGATTTGCGGTTACAAGGCAAAAGAAGTATCCAATTTTGCAATCTTTCAACGCATTACTTCCGGCTGAATAGGAATCTGTCTACGGCTTTTCGATTTCTGGGCCTGGCAACACTAAACAAAAACTCGCGGACCATATTCTGTCCGTAATGCATTTAATCTAGCCAGGCATGCTTTTTCTAAAGTAAAACTATTTGTTATATCTAAAGCAATTTTACTAGAAAAAAATTAAACACAGCGGTCACACGGATAGCAAAAAGTTCGGGCTGAAGTCTAGTCTAGTAAAATTTGTTTTAAATATATACAATTTAGCGAATGAATGCTTAAAAAGTAAAAAATACACTAATTAATTTAAGAAATGATACGTTTTGGAGTAATCCACATCATAGTAACTGCTGACTGTACTTCAACAATATAAAAAATATGGAAAGAATGAAGTTTTCTCATTCTGTTTATAGTATATTTTTGCCCTTTATAATTATGTTGCCTATAATCTATTTATCTATTAAGTATTAGGGTTAATGGTTTTGATTATTTACAATATTGTTGAGTACTAAGTTAAATGTGATTTTTTTTTTTGTAAATATTCCGAGTTCCTAATGAGCGAGCCATGTTTTATTTTTTTGTTAAGTTTCACTGTAAATATCATTTTTGTTTTAGTTCGTTATTTTCGCACTAGCAATACATGCCAAAAGCGCGGGAAAGATAATTATAATCATGTTAGAAACTCATTCTAATGAAGTCAAGTGTCATTACTGTTGAGCATTTTATTTTTCTACTATAAACTTTACTAGCGACTGGCCCCGACTTTGCCTTTGTAAAACATAATGTATACACAATATATAGCGTCTATCGATCAGAGGGTCTGGCGTGAGCTTTTAAAAATGCAGACGTTGCCAGCACGTTTATGTTAAGATCTTGAATTAAGGCCTTATTTTCATAGTGATAAGGTCTATCGTACAAATATTAAGAGGAACACGAAACAAATACTCTCTCCCTCTCTCTTTAAACATTAATCTTGATTTATTTAGTAGGAATACTCAACAGTACTGACATCTGCTGTCAGTTTGAATTTATGTACCACATTATGGGATGATTTTTTTTGTAAAATGTTTTTCTCTTTACACAGAAGCATTAAAACGCCTTACTCATAAAAATATAAAACATAATATATAGTACTCATAGATGACATACATAGTGCGAGAAATATGTTAAAATACTACCTATAGATTGTTGCTAAATGTATACATTGTGTTATTGAAATGCTAAAAAAGCATTAAAACTTTATAACCACTTCTTATGGCGATTGTACAAGCTTCCAGAGATGGCCGACATTGTTTTCTGTCTCGCTTTTACAGTTGCTTGACGTGTGGTGCGAGTGAAAGAGACATATTTAGCTATCTACTTACATTCAGCTATCCCCTACAGATTCACATGTAGCTTTGTTGATATTAATGTGTAAATGTGAATTCACGAAATATATTAATTATGTTTTTATAAACTTGATGTTTTATTTAAACCCTTAAAAAGTGTTTAAAAAACCCACTATTTTTCATGCTCCATCCTTTTCTGTCGCTCAGGAACTTCGTTTGCGAGAAAGTGAGAAAGATGGTGTGAATACTATCACGCGTGGAAGCATCGGCAACGCGTTCGGCATCACGCTATCTTTCTCGCTCTAGCTATTGGCATTTCTCGCTAAAAACATAAAAAAATGATATTCACAGTACATTACATTTTACAGAAATATAGCCATGTTCCAACGGAGTCTGTGTATAGTGTATTGTGTATTTTAATACACAAAAATATTTTCTAATTGAGATATCTGAATGCTGTCAACCATAAAATTATAACACTTATTAAATAAATGACATACAACAAGAACTTACCAATATTGATTTTATATTATTGCAACATTGAAATGTTTTAGGAAATGAAGATGTTAAAACGCATACCAATTAGGCTGCGGTAATTGGACTAGTGCAGATTCCGATTTTGTTATAAAAGTGATTTTATTAAACTGGGTTTTTAATAATAACAATTTCTTTTTCTATATTATCATTGTAAATTACGCGAGCAAAAAGCGACAAAGCGACTCGCCGCATCAACTATTTGATTTAACAGTTTTCTATTTTATAAACTATATTCCAGCAGTATTTTATTCCACAAACATAAATTTCATTTCAAAAGATGAGTTTTCTCTCAATGAGCAGGATTAATTCAACCTTTTTGGACTTCACGAATGCAAAAGCAAACAAGAACGAGCTATACTTTGTCCAATGTAGGATGATACTTTTGACAGGTGTCACTTCCTTATTGCTATGTACTAAGGTTGCGTTTGTTTCCTTGTTTGGCTTGACAATTGCAATAGCAACTTCATACCCTCTATATAGGTGGCAACTGTCAAAAGTATCATCCTACATTGGACAAAGTATAGCAAGTGATAATCCACGCTTTCAACTAAAAGGCACAAAATGTGCAAGCATAACTTTAAGTACCTATAGTGTTTAGCTCAAACAAAAAACATAGTTTCACGACATAAGGAAAGGCAAATGGTACAAATACATTAAGCCTCTTAATGATGAGATAATTATGAATGATGGATAACTGAAAAAAATATAAAACCCATAAAAGCCGTCTCATTCTTTACTGAAAGTTAAAATATTTCATTCGGACCTTTAGGAATGCTCGTTCTAACGGTTTGATGAAGCGATGTCAGTCCAAGTAGTTTTTATAGTAATAAGCAGCCCGTACGCAATTTGACAGAATATGCGTGTGCACCTACACGTTGTCAGTGTATTATACCGAGTGCTTACAAAACAAAATGAACTATTTTGTTCCGTGAAGCTGTTCAGTGACGATCATAATTTCGCCCACCAGTCAAAAAATAACTTTAAGCAACTATTTTCAAAAATTAAATGAAATTATAAATTTGACACAAGTATTTTTTTCTGCTATGTAATTAAACTTAAAAGTAACTTTAACTAGGTTAAGTTTAATGAGAGGGTTTAAAAGAATATAACGTTTCAGTAAAAATCCCCTTTATTTATAATAATTACACATAACAAAATTGGTAAAATATATTACATTCATATGCGGTACATCGTACACCAAACATATTTCTTAACTAATTATTCACAATAGCTCTTTTACACATAATAAATAAGGTCGATTTTGCATTACTTTTTTAATGTCGACTGTTATGAACATTGATACGTACAAAAAAACGTTTTTTTTAACCATCAATTAATGCGGTAATTTTATAATAAACATACATTATACCAGCGTACCTGGTAGACATTGTCCTATCCAGTTCCAGCGCCCCCTATCTAGACTAATTATGAATATAAACTCAAACATTTGCAAAAAAAATCATCAAAATCAGTCCAGTCATTTAGAAGTTCAGTGACATACAAGATATCTTTTCTGTAATGGCCTATTCTATCAAAGTTTCTATTAAATTATTATTATTACAATAAAAATATAGTTTATTACATGATGTTTCATAAAAACACAATTTTTATACATCCGATATCGTCGAAAATTCGCACTGCCTCAAAATTCCTCAGTCTCTCTTTCTTTTTCATTCTCATAAGCCTACTAGACAAATAGTAGTACGATTTTTCTACTTATCTCAAAGGAAAGAAAGAGATAAAAGAACTTTAGAATCACAATGTGTATATCAGTCATAATCGATCCTAGTAAATACAATACATATAAAAGAGCTACTTGAGTCACCGTTTCCTTCCCAAAAATTGCAACATTTGACTTAGCATTATGGTAAATGATGCACACAACAGTAAATCGAGTTGGTAGTTATAAACAGTAGGATGTAAGTACAGAAAGAAAAATCCAAACCCAATATTACATCAAACTAGCTGACCCGACCACGCGTTGCTGTGCCGACTGCAGCGCCATCTGCCGGGCTGATTCGTGAATCTAAACCATCCTAGGCGCCACCGAAACGCATACAAAAAAAATCATTCAAATCGGTCCAGCCGTTGACATAAACACGTACAGTAGAATAATATATATAAAGATATAAATAATATAATTCATGTGTTATTTTTAACCCCCCACTATATGCCATGCATAATTATAATGCGAACTATTTTTTTTTCTTCTGTACTTAATACCAACACAAATATACGTCATATAACATCAAAAAGTAAACCCTGAAATAGTAAATATAATCTATGTATCACAAAAAAAATATACAACGAAACTGATTATAATGTCATCGTCACGAGCACGTTTGAGTCCGAAAGTGGATGAACTGTGTATAGACAAGTGTGAAGCATAATGTACGCAATGTATAGACTAGGTGCATCTGAACAAATGTACTATTCAAATGGCGAAAATATTTTTCAAGCTGATTCCTCATACAATATAATAATTTATAATTAAAGATTAAATCCATTCAATTCTTTTATTATATAAGACAAGTATAATAATGGATGTATATTGGTTTGCACACAAACCTTTGGCATAATTGATATACTGGCTGGTAATTTAAAAAAAAACCTAACCTGCAATGTATATCAAATCATGACAGTAAATGTTCCAAATAAAATTGGCGCCAAATATTTTAGGCGAATCGAAAAAAAAACAATTTGTCAATTGTACTTTTTCATCATACATCAACTAAAAACAAAAAATCTCTATGGAATTTGCATTTTAAATTAAGAATGGGTTTGAACAATTATTGAGCGAAGCTCTCTTTTAGAAAACTCACAAATTTTGCTTGTTTCCCTCCTGCTACTTAACTGTTCAACCGATTCAAACGAATTTTGGCATGAACATACATGATTATAACTTGACGGACATAGGCTATGTAAAAAAATATAGACTTTACCATGGAGGAATAATCACCGAAAGAAAAATTCAAAAGCTGATCTTTCATCAATGTAGTATCAGCAACAAGTTTGGTGCGCGATATTTTCGAGGCAATTGTTAATGATTAAGGTGAGGTTAGGTAAGGTAGTGCTTCGCTCAGTATTTGCAATCAGCAGCATTGCATTGCAGACCTAGTATATTTTTAGTGTTAGGTGTATAAGTTGATTCAACTCAATTTAATCAATGTGTCCAATCAAATATGAAGCTTCGTCCACTTTCGACCGAAGAAGAGAATATAATCTGTGGCTATTTTGATATAAAAATTACTACAGTGTGTTTTTACAATAAATAAAATTGTTGGTACTTATAACATATAAAGTTGCGTTTAAAATAATATAACACCATATATTATCCGTAACCTTTTCTTGTAATGTATCTTTATTAAATATGAAAAAAAACAACAAAAAATAAAATATTATTTTGGAATGAATATACAAAAAATAAAATTAATATCACTTTGTTCTGTCGACTATTTGCAAGCTGTTTTGAGAATCATATAATAAGACTGTTCAAACTTGATTTTCTTAATTATCAATTTGAACAATAAAAAACACAATCGCATTGTCTTTATCCAATTAAAAATTCAAATTTTGTTTCAATGATTATTCTTATTTTTTAAATTTACTGATCATAGGCTATATAGTTTTTTTTTTAGTTTGTTTCAGTAAGGCAAACGTCACCGAAACCATTGTGACTAATTCTGGCAGTCCTTTTTTTTTCTTTTCTGACTGATACAAAGGCTCAGAATATTATTCTGCTTCAATAACGAAAAAGATTCTTCCAGACCTTTTTTTTCTTTTCTGACAGATACAAAGACAAAAAACATCTACTTAAAGATCTACAATAAAAACAAAGCATAAATTGGAACAGCTTTATTTTCAAACAAATTGAATAAATAACAATTACCTTATCAAATTCTACATTTAAACGTTAACCAATAACCAATATATTACAATATTCCAAATATAGTACTTGATAAAATGCATTAAGTATGTTTGTTTGTGAACTTAAGACTCTCAAATCAGGCCATCAAGGTATAAAATGGTTTGGATGAGGAAACATTATTTTATTTTCCCTTACATTCCAGCAACCAGTTGATAACAATTTGTATTTTTTTTTTAAATAGTCATAAGTCCACATAAAGACACCCCACCCTTAAATCCACTAAAACATATTCACAACGGCATAAAACATAATCTGGTATAAAAAAACCTCACTTAAAACCCTTGTAAGTTATCTCTTTTACATATGTGGTATTAGAAAAAGACAAAACTAAAATTTAAAAGCAAAATTAACAATATTTATTAGAAGAAAATTTTATTTTTAATGTTTAGTACCTTTATTATTGGCTCATTGGCTTCTTTATTTGATTTATTTGATAACTCTAGCCATTAAAAGAATGCGTTATTAGTTGAAAATCCTGAATCCACTACTATTTTTGCAGTTTTAATTAGAAGCCAATAGAGGCGCGATATGAAGATATATACGCTAGACGGGGTTCGAGAAAAGAAAGAAACTGAACAGTAAAAAAAACATTTTGTCCCACCGATATATAATAGGGTATCCAATATACGAAAAATCCGTAACAGATCCGTTTGTGTTCGGATATTGATTCTTGTGACGTTGCGATGGTGTATAACTTAACTTACTTTGTGAATTACAACGACGTTATCTGAAAAAAAAAGTTTGTCATTTAAGTGTTGCCAAACTCAAAAAAACTATACAGTATCAAGTAAAAATATTTAAATTCCCTGTTATTAAGGTAATTTATTTCCTTACATTTTCATAAATAATATTTATACACGTTGTTGGAAAACCCGTTAAGCTAGATAAATGTTTAATATTATATTATTTAATCTGTTTTGATCTACGATGACCATTTTGACCGCAGCGTTGATTTAACAGCAGTACTTATAATGAATTTCCTAATCACCTCTCAAAATGATATAGCTACCATACGACTGAAAATGTCTCTTCTATTACGTATCTCAATGAGCAAATAAATTTATATTTTTCTAAGTATTGTGTCTACCTCATAAAAACGCGTTAATTTAATAGTGGCGCTAATAATTAATTTCCGTCTTGTCAAAAACATAAAGATGCTAAACGACTGAAAAATGACTTTTATTTTAAGTTTCTCAGTGAGAAAATAAACTAACATTTTACTAAGTGTTTCTTAAGCTGTCGCAAGTGGTGTCTGTTCATGTTCTTGGTATTTACTACGTACAAAATCGAGTTTAATTTACAAGTATCAAACAATCGATAGAGGATCAGCATTTTAGTTTGACGACCGTTTGGTGCAACGGTAGCGATCCTGCCTTTTGCACCAACAACGGTCCCGGGTTCAAGTCCCGGAAGACGCAGATATTTATTTGATAAATGTTGAACATATTTTTATATTTATTACCTGATTAATTGGTGATTATATATATTTCTAACAATGTTATTTATTTATAAATCATATATGTATGACTATCCGTTTTCCTAGTACCCTTTAACACAAGACTTTCAGTACTTACTTTGAGCTAAGCTAATTGGTGTGAATGTAAGATATATTTTTATTTTGTCTACTTGGCAATATGCTTAAAACAATAGTATTATTTTAAACAGGACTCTTTTGATTTTTGCCATATCTTAGGTCGAATCATCGGAGTCTCGAAGATATAAAAACATGGTAAAAAATCTGATTTTTTATAAAAAAATAGTGATCATGAGGGTTTAAAACAACTAACACACTACTGAACGTTACTTTCAAATATTTGGAATTTTCAAATAATTACTTAAATAATTAATGTAAATTTTTAGTCTAAGTTTTTTAACAATGTGAAAATGGTAAAAGATTCTTTGTATGTAGTAAATTCATTACACTTGTGCCAAAATTATTCTACGTTAATGATAAAAGAATCGAGCCTAACAATTTAAAGTTATCTCCGAAAAAGGGTTACCAATTAAATAACCAACCTCTCAAAAATCTCTAAAATTGCAATCAACTTAACCGATTCGTTGCTACATACAAACACCAGAAACGAAGCTACGAGCTTGATTTACGTGAAAAATTAAGATAGTTTTATTCTGGGTAGATTTCCCTACAACTTAATTTAAAGGAGTTATCATCGATTTAAAAATGACACGGCTTCAGTGGCTAGCGCCACACGCAAAATAAAGTGATGATACGCCAGGCGTGCCATCAGCAACGAATCGGTTAAAAAAGGTAGTTTTAATGAAATAACTGGCAACATTATAATCACTTCAGTATATTTAATATAGCCATATTTAGTAATAAAACTTACGTGGTCCGTTTGCGCTGCATCCTAGAAGCTATCTTGAAGGCGATGAATGGCCATACTAACATAAATATGAATGAGGGCGGACTTAACTCCTGCCACGGCCACCGCCAGACGCCAGATGCTTGCTGTCACAAAAAAAAATACAATGTCAATTATTTTTATTGAGATTTCCAAATATGAATCTAAATCAAATATAAATAAGTCTAATAATCATTTAACAACGTTAGACCTATTAAAATCTCGAGCTACGCATTCTTGCCATCATTATGATATTTTTTTACAAAAAAATCGATTTTGTTAATATGTAAAATATGCCTATGAAAGACAACCACATCTCCGAAACCACAGGTCCTGAGACATCGTGATAGAAATGTCATTGTGAATGCAAAAAATAAAAATAAACACAAAATGTTGCCATAACTAAATTTTATATAATTACTAGCTGATCCGGATACGTATCTTATTATTATAAATTAAAATGAAACCTATACTATATCCTAAGTGGGAAGAAATTCAGCAAAATGAAAAAAACGGTTATCAAAGGCGATTGACCATTTCGGAGTTCGTTGCGGTAAAAAACTCACAGTGTTTGACAAGGTTATTGGGCACTTTGTGGCTCCAACGTGCCGTATAGGTAGTAATTTGTTGATCCATTTTCACTTGTTGATCCGGGTGTCTTTTGTTGATCCAATGCCAGCTGACCATAAATATGTAGCTCCGTTTGGAGCCACAAGTGTCACGATGAGTAGTAATAATAGTTAAGAGATTTTTATACAAATCTACCTTTTTGGCGTATGAGCAGTTGTTGATCCAATTCAAACGGGCCAATCAGGGCGCAGCATTTGCCAAGAGCTTCCTCATTGGCACGTTTGGCTACGATATTACAGTAACTTAATAATGTCTAGCTAGTATTTCAAAGTAGTAGAGAATCTTGTCTTAAAAAAAAGGAAAACTTACAAGAAATCAGTCTGGAGTAACGTGGATAAATGAATGAATGAAAAATACTTTGCTAAAATACTGAAACAAACCTTTCCGTGAAGCCCAATAAAATTAAATTGTACACTTGTCTTTAATTCAAAGGAAATATTGCGCAAAGAGGTAGTTCTTGGATTTTATATTTTTATTATAAATTCTTTTTGTAAATATTGTTGATGTAAGTATTAATTTGCATCCAAGTTCGTTTATGTAGAATTGGCTCTTTTCGCAAAACTTGTTCGCATAAGGCTATTCCTGTATTTTTTTTTTTCATTTTTATAAATTGTTTTAGATGTCGCATTACTGCTTCAACCTCATCGCTACCCCATTTGTTATGAGATTTCTTTCGTATTAAAAAAAAAAAATTTGTTACAGTTATTTTTTCATCAGATCCATCATTTCAGTTTCTTTATCATTTCTTTTCCCTTTTGTTCAGTAATTCTTTCATCGGTTAGTATTTTTTTGTGTTTCTTGTTTTTCTTTTTGGTTTTTTTTCTTTAACGTACTTACTCTTCTTATTGTTTCTTATTTTCTCACTTCTTTCTTCACATATAGCGTTTTTATTTGGGTGATCATTCTCTTTATTATTGTCTTCATTGACAATACTGTTGTCGCTTTTATTATCTTCAATTATATTATCGTTTATTTCTGCATCTATTTGTTTCTCTTTATTTTTGAAAGTTTTGATTTTTTTGTCCTTAATATAATCACATTTACTAGTTTTATTTTCTTTGCTATCTGTGTCACTGTCAGTTTCATTATTTCTTTTCTCAATTTCGTTAACATATGAATCAGTTATTTCACTTTCAAACTCTTTCTCTATAGAATTTTCTTTGTTTATTGAATGATTTTCAATTTCTAAAAGTCTTCTGCAATAAGTCCCTTGAATTTGAATTGAAGCTTGTATGGATAATCGATTATTAAAAGGTAAAAAGGCATCAATTACTTTCAGTGCACTTATAGCATTGCGTGTACAGACTTCGTTGGGAGAAATTATATGCGAATACTTAATTATTATTATTAAGTTTTAAGAGGTTGAATTTTGCGTAGGGAGTTTTCGTACATTATTTCTAATTTACCATTTATTTTAAGTTTTTTAAACTCTTTTCATCGAGACCAATCTCATGAGTCCAAACATGATATTTCTGCTGTAAGTTTTCGAAGAGTATGTTCATCTGGTGATCATACTGGTGCCAGCATGAAGGTTAACAGATAACTAATGACTCTTATTTCGTCAAAATCATTTAACTATGAGATATAAAGTCGATTAGTCACATAAAAATGTAATAATCATATAAAATATATCTAAAATCCCATGAATTGCAAAAAAAATTACGATTCTTTAAAGATTTGCTTATAAATCGATATAAAGATTTGTTTCTAATCTTGTTTTAGTTTGTTGCACAAAATAAGTGCAGAAGCTGCAAAAGCGTCTTCAGGCTCGATGGAACTAGAAGGAACACTTCGTGCTTGTAGAAGTTCTTTAATTAATTTCAGGAATAAATTTAAGAAATCAATTTCAATCCTATCCCGAAAATCCCGGGATTTGACAAATTTAATTCCAAAATTTTCGGGATCAAAATGAGGCCGGGATCCCGAGATTCGTTATCCTGGGATGGAATCCTTTCGAATCGAGACACGAGACTCGCGCACGCATGAGTTGAATGGTGGACGCACGTTCACATAAATAAATACGCGATAATTCGCCACTAAAGTGACTTTTTGTTACTATCCCTTTGGGAAGGTTCAAAATTATGTTTGAAATTAATGTTAGTGCTTCTATTTGCCAGAATTAACATTAAATACGTAATTTAGGGAGCAATTATTTTTTTCCGTTGTACTTGTAAAGCTTTTAGAAGCGCCGAGAGCCGGAACTCGAAAAAGATCTCTTAATAAACTGAAGCCTTATAGATATTAACATGCTTTTAATACCTAGGTAACACAGAAAATGTTTAGAAAATGAAAAACAGCTTAAGTCATCTCCGTTCCTCACTACACATCGTCGCATTCGATGGAACCACTGAGAAAAGCAGTGCAGGCCCATTCATTCTTCCTTAGGGGTCACTTCTATGGCATTTTCGTACGATTTCACCGCATCTTCAGGGCTCCTAAAGCGAATACCTCGAATTTTATCTTTAGTTCTTGGGAATGAATAAAAGTCGCAGGGCGCCAGGTCAAGACTGTACGACGGATGTCTCATTATCTCGACACCTGCCATAGTCAAATATTCATCAGTCCGTTTTGCGGAGTGCACTGAAGCATTGTCGTGGTGAAGGAGGATCCTGCTTCGAGGACGCTGCTGTCGATTTTTTTCCAAGACAACAGGCAAACAGCGATTGACATAACATCTGCAGTAACTGTCCTTCCGTCTTCTAACACAACTGTCGCAAAACGACCTTTCCGACCAAAGAATGAGGCAATCATCTTTTTTCCTTGTTTTCTTCCTTTATTTACCTTAGTTGGCCGATCCTCGAAAGGAAACACCCACTGAGCTGATTGTCTTTTGGTTTCAGGTTCGTAGCAATATATCTAGCTTTCATGACCTGTGACGATGTCAAATACAGCATTTGAGTCACCGCCGTTGAACTTATCTAACATTTGGCGACACCAGTCCATGCGAAGGTGTTTCTGGTCGTCGGTTAAAGTATGGGGAATCCATCTGGTACAAAGCTTCCTGACGCCTAAATGTTCGTGTAATATTTTTTGAACTTGACTCATACCAATGCCTAGGCTTGCCCGTATCTGCTGATAGGTCACTCTCTTATCATTCTCTATCATGCGTCGCACAGCACTGATGTTATCTTCAGTAGTCGCTGTTGAAAGACGTCCCTCACGCGGATCATCATTGAAATTGCTACGTCACAATCACTTAAACTTAAACTCGTTAAACCAATTGTAAATAGTGGCACGAGATGGGGCTTCATAAGAAAATGCTAATCGCAGCCTATCGTAGCTTTGCTGTTGAGTAAGCCCACAACGAAAGTCATATTAAATCATTAACCGAAAATTTTCTCACGTTACGTTCATTTTCACGTGTAACAAGAGTTTTATATTTGCCGCCAATTCACAAATGCCAGCTCACAAATGACAAATGAATGCAATATACCACATTAGGGTTACCAAAGAGTTCTTAAATTGAAATTTAAAAAAAAATCATTAGCAATGTTTCTAATTGGCCTGTTTTAAGCATTTTCAGTGTTACCCACGTATACCTAGGTAGCACGCAACATTCACACAAAACAAAACTGGTAGGGTCCTTAATTTTTCGGGAACTTTGGTCTGGATACCTGGTTCAACTAAAAATAATAAATATTTTAGAATAGTTGGAAGGACGTGTACCTATACGGGATTATATAGCAACGTGTTAACAGTCAAGTGGGCTTTTTCAAAATGAGGTAAGGTAATGTAGGTACCTCTTTAACTTAACTTAATTACCATCTTCATGAATTTTTTAACGAAGTTTAAATTGCCAGCTATGTACCAACAGCAGATTAAATTGACAATTAAATGTAAGTGACAACCCTTCAAACTTCATTGAATTGGGCAGTTAATTCACTGTATTTTATTATGATTTGTTAATACATGCAAATAATTGCTAAGGGAGCATATATTATTATCAGTCTCAAAAAATGCCAGCTCACGAGAAGCTATAAATTTAGTAAAAACCCAGTCAAGGATTCACAACCTTATTTCGAACAGATAGAAATAACAAGTTTAAAAATGACAACCAATAGAACCTATTCCGCGAAAAAAATTCAAACTATGACGCTGGAACGAAACGCAAACTAACTCTAAAGTACGCGTTTCAGTACCTACCACAAATTATAAGAAAACAACGCTTTAAATCGCTAAAATATAACGCGACTAAGTAAAATTATTTTTGTAATACACGTAGGTATGTTGAGTATATTGAATTTCGAATTGTTTGAATTGTCGCTACGTAACTTGGTATAAGTTCTCTAATTTAAAAATTATAGCTTCTCATGCCGGGACTTCAGATAGAAAAAATCGCTTAACTAGGTACTAAATGTAAAACACATACATTGTCCTTCATTTTTGTCTTCATTCATTCAAAAACAAATTCAAATGAGAAATTTAAAATAATATCGACGAGCGCACAGTTCAACTAGCGCATGTAGCGCATTCAAATTGAGATGCGGTGCGGTGCGGTGTACGGTGCTCCCCCCGTGCCTCCACCGTTACAACCGAGGCGGATCTCAAAACGTATGGGGCATTGCGAATATAAAATATCTAGATTATTATCTTATATTAAATTCATAATTGATCGTTACGGTATCGGTACCTATTCGTATCAAAACAAGTATTACTGGACGTACGTGTATATAAATGGATCAACACAAGTAATTGATTTTTGAAATATATTCGGAGCCAAAAAGACTCCGTGCATTTAAGAAATTTAGCCGTTACGGATCCACTATAGCATGTAATTGTTGAAAAAAAATATATCGAGTATAGGTACTATCGACGAATACATTTGGCAACATCGCATAATAGAATGCTACGTTGCCATTTCGCCCGAGAAATACGCAACAGGAGTTAAGTTATTCGGTGCTAAAGGCGGAGTCAGCAATGTACGGGGTCGTGGCTGGATCAACCAAGTGTGCAAAGAGGTGTTTATATATATACGGTACAAACGATACCGTAACGGTCGATCAATTATGAATTTATTATACCTAATCTAGATATTTTATATTCGCAATGCCCCATACATTTTAAGATGCGGTGTTCGGGGGGAGCACCGTACACCGCCCGCACCGCATCTCAATTTGAATGCGCTAGATGCGCTAGTTGAACTGTGCGCTCGTCGATATTATTTTAAATTCGTCATTTGAATTTGTTTTTGAATGAATGAAGACAAAAATGAAGATCAATGTATGTGTTTTACATTTAGTACCTAGTTAAGCGATTTTTTCTATCTGTAGTGCCGGCATGAGAAGCTATAATTTTTAAATTAAAGAACTTATACCAAGTTACGTAGCGACAATTCAAACAATTCGAAATTCAATCTACTCAACATACCTACGTGTATTACAAAAATAATTTTACTTAGTCGCGTTATATTTTAGCGATTTAAAGCGTTGTTTTCTTATAATTTGTGGTAGGTACTGAAACGCGTACTTTAGAGTTAGTTTGCGTTTCGTTCCAGCGTCATAGTTTGAATTTTTTTCGCGGAATAGGTTCTATTGGTTGTCATTTTTAAACTTGTTATTTCTATCTGTTCGAAATAAGGTTGTGAATCCTTGACTGGGTTTTTACTAAATTTATAGCTTCTCGTGAGCTGGCATTTTTTGAGACTGATAATAATATATGCTCCCTTAGCAATTATTTGCATGTATTAACAAATCATAATAAAATACAGTGAATTAACTGCCCAATTCAATGAAGTTTGAAGGGTTGTCACTTACATTTAATTGTCAATTTAATCTGCTGTTGGTACATAGCTGGCAATTTAAACTTCGTTAAAAAATTCATGAAGATGGAAATTAAGTTAAGTTAAAGAGGTACCTACATTACCTTACCTCATTTTGAAAAAGCCCACTTGACTGTTAGCACGTTGCTATATAATCCCGTATAGGTACACGTCCTTCCAACTATTCTAAAATATTTATTATTTTTAGTTGAACCAGGTATCCAGACCAAAGTTCCCGAAAAATTAAGGACCCTACCAGTTTTGTTTTGTGTGAATGTTGCGTGCTACCTAGGTATACGTGGGTAACACTGAAAATGCTTAAAACAGGCCAATTAGAAACATTGCTAATGATTTTTTTTTAAATTTCAATTTAAGAACTCTTTGGTAACCCTAATGTGGTATATTGCATTCATTTGTCATTTGTGAGCTGGCATTTGTGAATTGGCGGCAAATATAAAACTCTTGTTACACGTGAAAATGAACGTAACGTAAGAAAATTTTCGGTTAATGATTTATTATGACTTTCGTTGTGGGCTTACTCAACAGCAAAGCTACGATAGGCTGCGATTAGCATTTTCTTATGAAGCCCCATCTCGTGCCACTATTTACAATTGGTTTAACGAGTTTAAGTTTAAGTGATTGTGACGTAGCAATTTCAATGATGATCCGCGTGAGGGACGTCTTTCAACAGCGACTACTGAAGATAACATCAGTGCTGTGCGACGCATGATAGAGAATGATAAGAGAGTGACCTATCAGCAGATACGGGCAAGCCTAGGCATTGGTATGAGTCAAGTTCAAAAAATATTACACGAACATTTAGGCGTCAGGAAGCTTTGTACCAGATGGATTCCCCATACTTTAACCGACGACCAGAAACACCTTCGCATGGACTGGTGTCGCCAAATGTTAGATAAGTTCAACGGCGGTGACTCAAATGCTGTATTTGACATCGTCACAGGTCATGAAAGCTAGATATATTGCTACGAACCTGAAACCAAAAGACAATCAGCTCAGTGGGTGTTTCCTTTCGAGGATCGGCCAACTAAGGTAAATAAAGGAAGAAAACAAGGAAAAAAGATGATTGCCTCATTCTTTGGTCGGAAAGATCATTTCGCGACAGTTGTGCTAGAAGACGGAAGGACAGTTACTGCAGATGGTATGTCAATCACTGTTTGCCTGTTGTCTTGGAAAAAATTCGACAGCAGCGCCCTCGAAGCAGGATCCTCCTTCACCACGACAATGCTTCAGCGCACTCCGCAAAACGGACTGTTGAATATTTGACTATGGCAGGTGTCGAGATAATAAGTCATCCGTCGTACAGTCTTGACCTGGCGCCCTGCGACTTTTATTCATTCCCAAGAACTAAAGATAAAATTCGAGGTATTCGCTTTAGGAGCCCTGAAGATGCGGTGTAAGCGTACGAAAATGCCATAGAAGAGACCCCTAAGGAATAATGAATGGGCCCACTGCTTTTCTCAGTGGTTCCATCGAATGCGACGATGTGTAGTGAGGAACGGAGATGACTTCGAAAAACAATAAAAGTATTGGCAACTTTCTACATTAAGCTGTTTTTCATTTTCTAAACATTTTCTGTGTTACCAAGGTATTAAAAGCATGTTAATATCTATAAGGCTTCAGTTTATTAAGAGATATTTTTCGAGTTCCGGCTCTCGGCGCTTTTAAAAGCTTTACAAGTACAACGGAAAAAAATAATTGCTCCCTAAATTACGTATTTAATGTTAATTCTGGCAAATAGAAGCACTAACATTAATTTCAAACATAATTTTGAACCTTCCCAAAGGGATAGTAACAGAAAGTCCCTTTAGTGGCGAATTATCGCGTATTTATTTATGTGAACGTGCTTCCACCATTCAACTGATGCGTGCGCGAGTCTCGTGTCTCGATTCGAAAGGATTCCATCCCAGGATAACGAATCTCGGGATCCCGGCCTCATTTTGATCCCGAAAATTTTGGAATTAAATTTGTCAAATCCCGGGATTTTCGGGATAGGATTGAAATTGATTTCTTAAATTTATTCCTGAAATTAATTAAAGAATTTCTACAAGCACGAAGTGTTCCTTCTAGTTCCATCGAGCCTGAAGACGCTTTTGCAGCTTCTGCACTTATTATGAGCAACAAACTAAAACAAGATTAGAAACAAATCTTTATATCGATTTATAAGCAAATCTTTAAAGAATCGTATTTTTTTTTGCAATTCATGGGATTTTAGATATATTTTACATGATTATTACATTTTTATGTGACTAGTCAACTTTATATCTCATAGTTAAATGATTTTGACGAAATAAGAGTCATTAGTTATCTGTTAACCTTGTCTTCATGCTGGCACCAGTATGATCACCAGATGAACATACTTTTCGAAAACTTACAGCAGAAATATCATGTTTGGACTCATGAGATTGGTCTCGATGAATAGAGTTTAAAAAACTTAAAATAAATGGTAAATTAGAAATAACGTACAAAACCTTCCTACGCAAAATTCAACCTCTTAAAACCTAATAATAATAATTAAGTATTCGCATATAATTTCTCCCAACGAAGTCTGTACACGCAATGCTATAAGTGCACTGAAAGTAATTGATGCCTTCCACACAATATTTTCAACATAAAACAACTCTGTTTGTTCAGTAAAAGTGTAAATACACTTGTTACCTTCTAATAATCGATTATCCATACAAGCTATTCAAAAGGGACTTATTGGCAGCAGACTTTTAGAAATTTAAAATCATTCAATAAACAAAGAAAATTCTATAGAGAAAGAGTTTGAAAGTGAAATAACTGATTCATATGTTAACGAAATTGAGAAAATAAATAATGAAACTGACAGTGACACAGATAGCAAAGAAAATGAAACTACTAAATGTGATTATATTAAGGACAAAAAAATCAAAACTTTCAAAAATAAAGAGAAACAAATAGATGCAGAAATAAACGATAATATAATTGAAGATAATGGAAGCGACAACAGTATTGTCAATGAAGACAATAATAAAGAGAATGATCACCTAAATAAAAGCGCTATATGTGAAGAAAGAAGTGAGAAAATAAGAAACAATAAAAAGAGTAAGTACGTTAAAGAAAAACAACCAAAGAGAAAAACAAGAAACCCAAAAAAATACTAACCGATGAAAGAATTACTGAACAAAAGGGAAAAGAAATGATAAACAAACTGAAATGATGGATCTGATGAAAAAATAACTGTACCAATTTTTTTTTTTTTTTAATACGAAAGAAAACTCAACAAATGGGGTAGCGATGAGGTTGAAGCAGTAATGGGACATCTAAAACAATTTATAAAAATGAAAAAAAAACAGGAAAAGCCTTATGCGAACAAGTATTGCGCAACAGCCAACGAACGAACTTGGATGCAAATTAATACTTACATCAACAATATTTACAAAAAGAATTTATAATAAAAATATAAAATTCAAGAACTACCTCTTTGCGCAATATTTCCTTTGAATTAAAGACAAGTGTACAATTTAATTTTATTGGGATTCACGGAAAGGTTTGTTTCAGTATTTTAGCAAAGTATGTTTCATTCATTCATTTATTCACGTTACTCCAGACTGATTTCTTGTAAGTTTTCCTTTTTTTAAGACAAGATTCTCTACTACTTTGAAATACTAGCTAGACATTATTAAGTGACTGTAATATCGTAGCCAAACGTGCCAATGAGGAAGCCCTTGGCAAATGCTGCGCCCTGATTGGCCCGTTTGAATTGGATCAACAACTGCTCATACGCCAAAAAGGTAGATTTGTATAAAAATCCCTTAATTATTATTATTACTCATCGTGACACTTGTGACTCCGAACGGAGCTACATATTTATGGTCAGCTGGCATTGGATCAACAAAAGACACCCGGATCAACAAGTGAAAATGGATCAACAAATTACTACCTATACGGCATGTTGGAGCCACAAAGTGCCCAAAGGGATATCTATATATATATATATATATATTGATTTTTAATAGGGATCGAAGCCGGGACCTCTGAGTGAAAAACCGTGATATTGTATGGCAGGTCGTTGTTAATGCAAAATATAATTTTAACTTTATAATTTTTTTTATATATTTTATGCATATTCAATGCGATCTTATAAGATAGATTATTATAATAGAAAAATACTAGAAAAAATCTCGCCTCCCTCGAATTCCCGCCTGTGAATTTACTTGTGACCCGAGTCGATTTTTTCTAGTATTTTTCTATTATAATAATTTAATTTTAACTTACTTGCATCGTCCTGCGATCACCCTCCACAGCCTTTCTGAGGGCTGCGACGTCCGCCTCAAGTCGAGCTAATGTACCTGGTAGCTGTTCCAACACCTTCAGATCTATACAACAAAAAATAATTTAAGTTTATCGTCTTCTATATACAAGGTCATTATATAAACACCATCCAAATTTATAAATGATATTCTTTGAAGAGAGTTACGAAACAAGATTTTTTCTTTTAATATCACTCAGTACTAAAATATTAAGTTAAGGCTATACCAAGTTATCCGAGGAAAACTACCGTTTTACTGTCACAATCACGCTACGCACGGTGTTGTAGCAGATGATTACACAACCCCCGCCCCGCCCTCCCGTATTTCATTGATACATTACGCTACGCACGGTGTTGTAGCAAATGACTACACGAAAGGTCGTGGGTTCGAATCCTACCTGAGGGCTCCGAGGCTTAGTTGTTTTTACACACGTATTTTATATCTTATAGAAAATATTGCATTGTGAATGCAAAAAAATTAAATAAGAAACATAATTATAGCTGGTTTCATCCTAATAAATTGTTTAATATTTGTAAAAATATTACTTTCGATGTTGAAGGCAGTTAGCGTTCAACATTGGTGGAACGATACTAGCTTATAGTAGAAGTTGAAATTCGTTTGTAAATTTCGACACGTTTGCCAGTGTCTCGGTAACTCAGCGGTCAGAACACTCGCCCGGATTGCGAAAAGTCGTGGGTTCGAATCCTACCTGAGGGCTAGGAGGCGTAGTTGTTTTTTACACAAGTATTTTATATCTTATAGAAAAAAATTGCATTGTGAATGCAAAAAAAAATAATTAAAACCACAATTTTTATGAAATTTTTTGAAGCCTAAACGCCCCGCACACCTTTGCTTTACTCCAACCCAATAATAAATTAAAGAACCAATCATAAAACACTTACATAAAGATTAAAAACAATCGTTTAAGAGTACTTCATTAACTGTTCAAAATGTAGACCATTTCTCTCCAAACTAAGTCTTGCACGTTTACGAACATTGTCTTTAATTTTATTAAGCACTACAGTGTCATTTTTCACTTCGTCAAATGCACGGATTATTTTTATTTTTAAGTCCTTGAGGCTTTGGGCCTCCTCCACAAAAACCCGCCGTTTAATTTCGCCCCACAAAAAAAGTCACAAGGCGTGAGGTCTGGTGATCGGAGCGCCCATGGGACGGGGCCTCCACGACCGATCCAGCGATCACCATGTTCGGTGTTTCATATTTGCACTAAAACGCACTTGATGATAGTTCTCTCTTATCACGTGCGGGTTCCGGAACGAACACCAATGCTCATTGTGTTGGTTATACAGTCCCACGCGAGTGAATAAAGATTCATCAGTCCATAAAATAACAGCACCAGGATGTTCAATCAGCCACTCACAAAAGGTACGGCGAGGCACGGCATCTGCTTCACCTAAAGACTGCACTTTCTGATGGTGATAAGGATGCATGGTTGCGGCTTTAAGTAATTTCCAAACCGCGGGTTGACTTACGCCGAAACGTCTTGTTGCGTCATTCGTACTAGCTCTGGGATTTCGATCAAAGAAATCAAAGATTTCGTCTTCGATTTCAATTGCAAGTCTACTTCTACCACCTCCTCGAGCGTGTGATGGCGTCGTAAATTGTCCGTGGTCAAGTAAGCGTTGATTCGCAGCTAAAATGGTTTGACGATTCGGTGTTGTAGCATTAACGAAACCACTATTTCGAAGACGAGGAAGACTTTCAGCTTCGTACAGTGCACGGCCACCGTTTAAGCTTTCTCCACTTAAAATATAGCACCGTACCATCTCGTAATACTCGCGGTGTGAATACATTTTGTTAGGTAGGTATTTATGTGATGTAAGCGCGCGGGAGCACAAGACATACACCGCGGGCAGTTCCCGGGTGACTGATTTCATTGCACAGATGTCGCCACAACTAGGGTTGCCTACCGTACGAAAATACTTTATTTCGAATGATTTGATGTTTTTGGGATTTTGAAAAATTTAGTAGTACAGCTCGACAATAAAGAGTTGACAAAAATATTCCGGAACTAATGTACACTTTTTGTTGGCAACACCTCCTTATCTGTCAAAACTTTCAAGACATCGACTAATTTTTTGCTTAGTTAAGAAGTCAATTGTTATTCTAGTGTGTTTTACGTGATATTTCTTTATCCTTGGTTTCATCATAAACAAAACATACCGTATCGGTTCTCGCGATATAATGTACAATATACAGAACAGATAGTGAATATGTTACACCAAAAGAATGTTTTAAAAAAATGATACGATAAAAAGAAAAATAATCGATTGCAGAGGTATAAAAGTGCGTGGGAAAACGAACATGGTGATTGGTTAATTAATGATCCACAGAACGAATATAATGGAAAATGCAAATTGTGTGGAATTGCATTTACAATTGCTTCAGTATAGCAGTAGGAGAAGTAAGAAGACAAATGTTCTTTTTTTCTGTGTGTGCCCGTGTGTGTGTGTGTGAATGGATATGGTTGCATTAAATATCCAAACTAAACTATGCTATGCTAGACTGTAAAGATGCTGTGTTTGCAATTGTTTAATAGAGATACTAATTTGATACAAACTGCAAAAAGCAATAAAAAATATGCTTTTAAACATAATGATAAAGGAAAATAAATTGTACTTTATTTTCATACTATGTACTTTTTTTTCTTACCTATATTAACCAATTTACTTTAACTACAAAAATAAAAGGTGGCAACCCTAGCCACAATCTGCGCGCGCAGCCACGATCGCGGCTCGCCGCATGCGCTTTGAAATTGGGTAAGTCAATGTTCTAACTTTTTGCAAGTTATAAAAACATCGACTTCAAAGTTATTACGGTTTTCTGCAAAAAAAAAACAATATTTTATTTCCATTCTTTGTTCTAATGGAAATAGTAGTATTTACACGACTCTTATAAGGCTATTGAATTATTGATTGTTATTTTTTTCTTTTATTAAATAATCAAAATTTACTATTTCAACGTGACATAAAAATTTACAGTAAACATTATCATTTTTAGCATAAAAATCATAAATAGCCAGATGTGTCTTAATATTCTAACGTTAATTCTTACATTTTGTGTTAAATTATGAAAATACATCAATGAAAAGGCCGAATATGTATACATAGTAGAGTCAATCTGCAGGTTGAGTGGTGAGAAAATTCCCCGAACGGGTGAAAGTTGTTTTATTTGCTGTAAAATGGTGTTAGTAATCTACCTTGAAGGTGGCCACGCGCCATCTTGGTGCGTCTTTTTGAAAACTCCAAAAACAGCAAAAAAATTTTTGAAATGCATTTTTCTCGGAATGTATGCATTTCACAGAAAAAACGATTGATTATAAAATGTAGAGGACGTCAAGATCTACAAAAAATGTCATTGGTGCAATCCCGTAGGTGCAACCGTATTATTGGACTTTTCATTCTTTTTCGAGGTCCAGCTTCAAAACGGTAAGTTGTATAAAAAAATTGTTAAAAACAAAAGTTGTTGACAAAATCCTGAAGAACAACTTTTACATTTACATTTTTGTAATAAAAATGTATTTTCAAGGTGAAAAATCAAAAAAACACCGTTTTGAAGACTTTGGCGACACCTACTGTGTGCATTTGTTGGTGTACGGGATTGCACTAATGACATTTTTTGTAGATCTTGACGTCCTCTACATTTTATAGTCAATCGATTTTTCTGTGAAATGCATACATTCCGAGAAAAATGCATTTCAAAATTTTTTTAGCTGTTTTTTTGGAGTTTTCCAAAAGACGCACCAAGATGGAGCGTGGCCACCTTCAAGGTAGATTACTAACACTATTTTACAGCAAATAAAATAACTTTCACCCATTCGGCAATTTTCTCACTCAAACGATTTTTTCTTCGACAGATTGACTTTCTAACAACTCAATTTTGGAAAAAGAAAGTTACGTCGTTATTTCTTACTGTACCTCGGCATCAACACCCCCCGCGCCCCACCCCGCTGTTTCATTCAAAACATTTCGGCCGTGTTTGACCTTTCGGGCGACCTTTCTTTTGACCAGTAACCAGCTGTTGTAATAATTCGCTCGGACAAAATAATATTTTTGCGGAAATTTTACCTACCAATTTTTTTTCATAAATGAAGTGTTTGAATGATATCTAATGCCTAGAAAAAATTTGGATGGTGTTTATAAAATAACCTTGTATAATTTCAAAGCTCTCCTGATCCCAGGCAAATTCCGCTATTGTTTATAGTTAATCCATTTCCGCTTCCCTTATTTCTTTTTATATAACATGAGATTTGCAAAATTCAAAAAACGTGCAAGCCATAAAGAAAAGAATTTAAAGTCATTTAATTGCCATTCTCGTGTAGGCAACAAATTTCAAAATTCGGGTTCCGTCACAATCTGGTCCTAAACCTGTTGATTCGATTTCACAGAAAAAATATTAAAAACGGTTAAGAACTCGGGAAGTTATGGCGTAACAGACATTGCGCCATTAAAGCTGATACATGGGAGCTTCCCTCGCTCCGCTCCAATTATATTCTTTGAAAAAAGTAACGAAACAAGTATTTTTTCTATTAATATCACCCAGTACTAAAATATTAAGTTAAGGCTATACAAAGTTATCCGAGGAAAACTACCGATTGTTGACACAATCGTGCTACGCACGGTGTTGTTGCAGATGATTACACGACCAATATTAACCACTATATCCAACAGCAATATTAATTTAAGTGTTAAACAATATTACCGCTCATTTACTGCTAAACCCAAACTTGGAGGAAAAAATTATAAGAGTAAAAAGTGATTCTTTTTTATTATTTTATGCTACAACATTAATACATTCAAGTTATTTACGGCATTGCACTGTGGGACATCCATAGGTCATAAATCTTAAAAACCTGCTTTCTAGTTTTACATTTTATTCATTGTCGTTACATTGGATAGTTGCGGTACCTTCTGAAACTATAAATAGGTCAGTAATTAGAGTGCGCCTTCATTATCTATTGTGCATTCAAAGAGAGCGCATCGCCAATCGTAAATACTGTTATCAGTAAGTCATTAAAAAGCGTGACGTCATTTGTTGTCATTGCGGGACCTGTGAGTGCTGTGTGTGTTTTTTCTGAAATGGATATCCAAGAACAGGGTATGTAATAATTAATATTTTTATTTTAATTGTATCTTAGTATATATTTTCTTTAGTATGTCATTGCTACGAGGCGACTTTTCTTGGAGTATTATATTTTAATATTCAAAGTTTGAATAAACTTTTAAATATGTTCCCACTCGCTCCGACTATGGAGGTATATTGCACCATAATCTTTAGACTTTCTTATCTTAGGAAAATTAAAACTTGGCTGCCCTTATCTGCCCTTTTGGCGATGACAAGGGTGCTACGGTTGCCAGATTATCTCGTAGCATTTGCTACGAAATTAGTTTATTTAGTCTTAGTGCTTTGTGTAGGTTTTGTGACTGAATTTTAACCGTTTTTTTTGGTTTTAGGTAATTTATATATATGCTCGTTTTCAAGAATGCATATTCTTGAAATATGGATAACTGTCAATACCGATAATGACTCGGAAAAGTGTCGTCAAGTCCTACAAAGTTTGTTGACTACTCTGAACGATGCTGAGAACATTGATATTCATTATTTAGAGAAAATTGTTAATAATTTATGTAAAGCTATTGCTCGATTCTGGAAAAAATGTAATAGGGATAAAACCAAGCTTTTATATAAGAATTCCGATTGGTTTAATGTTATTGAAAAAATTCAACTTGTGAAAAACAATAAGCAATGTACTCCGTCTGAAACGTCGCCGTGTCATTCACGTGGTCGTCCTCGAAAACCTTTTACGCAATGTAGTAAAAGGACTAAACGTCGGAGAGTAGCTGATTTGTCAAAGTCTGATGATTCTACTGTGAGTGCATTGCTTGATGTTTCAGACTGTTCATTCGATTCGTGTATATCTAGAGTTAGCACTGATGATGTCTTGTCACTTGTGACTAATGCTCAGTTGACAAAACATCAGTATTTATTAATTAAAAACTTTGTTAATAGTAAGATTTCTCCTAATGTATTACCATGTTAACAACAAATTACTAAAGCGAAACAGAGATGTTACCCTTCTAATATAACTGTTTCCGAGTCTTCAGCTGAAGTTGAATTACAAAGTCTTTTTGATCACACAGCTTCTCGAATCCTTGAATTTCAAAAAGAGGTCTTAGATCAGATTCCTGATGATTGTTTGTCTAATATCTCTTTACTTGGGAAATGGGGATTCGATGGCAGCACTGGACATAGTGAATACAAACAATTTTTTTCAGATTCAACTTTAGAAGATAGTAGTTTGTTTGTAACATCTTATGTACCCCTTCAAATTATTGTAA
Organism: Calamotropha paludella; assembly: GCA_927399485.1. Classification (NCBI taxonomy): domain Eukaryota; kingdom Metazoa; phylum Arthropoda; class Insecta; order Lepidoptera; family Crambidae; genus Calamotropha; species Calamotropha paludella. The sequence goes on along the minus strand of OV656830.1, from coordinate 5,244,855 downwards.
AATTAGCTGAAGATAATTGTAAAATTTTATGGAAAAATCCTCGACCCTCTTCCACTAGGTACTGCCGTCCTATCCGATTTCAATTTTTGAAAGAAAGCACAGCAGTGTCTTTGCAAGAGGAAGCTTATTTTAAGGATAAAATTGAAAGTTTGCAACCTACTTTTATTCAGATCGACAATCGTGAATTGGTCGTTTCTCATAAGTTGCAGCTTTCAATGGTAGATGGTAAAATTTGTAGTGCTTTAAGTGAAACATCTACAAGTAGATGTTATATATGTAATGCTACCCCTAAAAAGATGAATAAAATAGACGAATGTTTACAAAAACCTGTAATAGAGAGTAGATACCAATTTGGATTATCACCACTACATTCTTGGATACGTTTCTTCGAATATTTTATTCATCTTTCATATAGATCAGACATAAAAAAATGGCAAGTTAGGCTAGATAGTGATAAACAATTGTTATCAAATAAAAACAATATGTACAGTCCCAGTTTAGGGAACGATTAGGTTTAATAGTTGACAAGCCGCGTAGTGGTGGAAGCGGGACGTCTAACGACGGAAACAGGGCCAGGAAGTTTTTTTTGGAATCAGCTGTATCTGCTGAAATTACAGGTTTGAATAAGGATCTCATAGATCGTTGTTGTGTAATATTACAAACGTTATCTTCTGGACATAAAATAATGAATGCAAGTTTAAAGACTATGCATTACAAACAGCATACAGCCTGGTCGAGGAATATCCGTGGTATAGTCTTCCTGCTTCTGTCCACAAGGTGCTCGTACATGGATCAGATATTATAAGTTATGCATTGTTATCTATAGGAGAACTTTCCGAAGAAGCTGCTGAAGCGACAAATAAGTATATCAAAATTTATAGACGAAGTCACACTCGAAAAATGTCACGTGAAGTTACCAATCAAGATTTAATACAACGACTATTATTACATTCAGATCCTTATATTACAAGTCTTCGGAAACTTCCCCCTAAAAAGAAAAATACTCTGTCACAAAGTGTAATAGAATTGTTACATGTTTAATATTGTTAGAATAAGAATAATTTATTTGTATTTTGTTAGTTTTTTTGTTTTTTTTTTTTGTATTTAATTAATTTTAATTTATTTATTTCTATTATTTTATTATAATTAAATAATGTTATCTATGTTTTGACTCTTATTTTATTTAAAATATATGTTTTACATTCCAATTTTTAAGTGTTTGTTCATGATAAATTTAGGTAAAAGTATGTTATTGTTTATATTTGTTTTTTACTGAAGTAAACGTTTTTTATTCCGTAAATACATGTACTTCTTTCATTTTAATGTTCCTAAAACACTTTTACAACTATAAGTAACTAAAATAATACAATGTATTGATAGTAACAGGACTTTAACTATTTATGACCGCCCTTGTATGGAGCGTGTCCCTCCGTGCATTGCTACCATGTACCTTGTTTTTGAGTTTCCGATATTTCGGCACTGTTGCAAGTGTCATGATCACGGAGCGACTCAAAAACAAGGTACACGGTAGCAATCCCGTAAATAACTTATATTACTATAATGTTAGTGACCATGAAAGTTTAAAACAATATAATAAATTCAAGCTTTACATTAACTTTATTTAGTATATTTTCACATGAAATAAACTATAAACAAATATTATAGTACAAAAGCACATCAGGTCAATCAGCTCCCCAGTGTAGCAGCAACACTGGTATTTAGACGGCGACTAATGAAAAAGCCTATGTTTTTTGTGCGCTAATATTTAAAAAATGCGCTGTACTGTAACTTACAAAATATATAAATAACACTTACGTGTAAGTTGAGAAGTGATTTGGTGTGCGTGTCCATTGCTGAGTCTTGGCGCCGTTCTTTGATGCACCTGTTCTGATTCGCCCTGGGATTAAATAAATCTCAACTGAGAGGCGTTCAATAATAAACGGTATAATGTATGTATTAAGATTCATTTTGGTTTTCTATAGCCGTTTTGGTTTACGTTATAATAAGTGTTATAGAGAGACTGACGTGCTTCTCTTTGCTCTGTAAATCCACATTTTTTTTCGAGCTACCCTTACGGGATCCTATTTTTTTTTTTCTATTATTTCCCCTAGCCATTTATCTCCCTTGCGCCAAATTCTCTAACCCATACCTTCTCACCTTCCTCAAAGCTACACGATATTTGTGTCATCTGCCAATCTGCTCATGCCCTCACCAATCGTGCTTTACGTTTGATCGGAGATATCATCGCTCATGACTGTGCTATTGACTTATTTAGTAATAATAGGGAAAGCAGTAATATATTAACACAATATTTGAAATGTGCATCTTATTTGATTTATTTATTATGTAAGACAATTGACATTGGTTATTTTATTATTTTATTGACATTTTTAAATTAATAATGGTAATATCTAACTAGCGACCGGTCCCGGCTTCGCATACCTGGACAAAATTCTTAATTTTTTTTCTATTATTGAATATTTTTCCGTTAACGCCATCTAGCGTCCGGTAGACGAACTACTTGCGGTTAACGCGTTGCTATGGTAACGTTATTGATACAATGGCATAAGAGCGGGGAAAAGAGCGGACAGACAAACACACAAACCACTGTGATCTTAGACTATAGATTGGCATGGCATGTTTTTTTATTGTAAAATAGTTTATCATTAATTTGTTATTTTAAAGTTTGACTTATTTAATAACTCTAACTTATAAGCGTTTTGGATGGTAACATCTGTTAGCATGTAACGAAATCTATAATCTAAGATCACAAATTTGTTGTTAGTCTGTCCGCTCTTTTCCCCGCTCTTTTTCCATTGTATACGCGTTACCATAGCAACGCGTTAACCGCAAGTAGTTCATCTACCGGGCGCTAGATGGCGCTAACGGAAAATTATTTAATAATAGAAAAAATTAAAAGAATTTTGTCTACCCGTGCGAAGCCGGGACGGGCCGCTAGTTGTAATAAATAAATAAATAAATAAAATAAATAAATGTGGATTTACAGAGAAAACAGAACCCTACAACGACAATCCCAAAATATATACAGATACCCTCGTATTACATTTATTATAACGTCGACTATACACAACCAAAAAAAATCTTAATATATACATTACAAACTGTAGCCTACCTAAAAAATGGGAGTCTTTTTCTTAATCACCACGCTTGGCAGGCGATTTGGAGATCGCAGAAAATGACCATAATTCGGAAAATTCTGCTTTCCATTTTGTCTACTGGAGTTGTATGGTTATCACTTCACAAACGTGTATATTATTATTTTTATGTTATTGTATTTGTTAATTAATTTTGATATTTTTGTTATGAAAATGACTCATAATTTAATTAATTTTATATGAGAATTTGACATTGTTTTAGAATAACAAAATAGTAGTCTATTTGTTTTCTCATGTATAGCCTTGTATGATCAGCTAGTGTATTGGAAGTGAACTTCTGTATCTAGCATGTGTATGAATAAATAAATAAAAGTAATCACTTATTAGTGGTATTTTACACCACTCTTTCACAGAGCTCGGTAGCTCAATTGGAGAGCATTGAACCGGACTTCCAAAGGTTGCTCGATTCCCACCTGAGAATTCACTTGTCGATATTTTCTAGGATTTTTCTATTAAAATAATTTAGATAGTAAACATTTGCTAAGGTTAGTTTTAAAAGCAATAAAAGCATGAAGAGAAAAGGAATCAGCCATAAAGTTTTTTTTTGATGTGTAATTGATGTAGGTCGCAGATGACCTTAACAACGATACCGGGTTTTGGGACGGCGAAAAACCTTAAATGGACCTCAAGCCGAGAGTTGCGAGCCACCATAGTGGTTTTCTAGCTGGACGGCATCTCCCATGAGGTCTCCGAACCAGCGCTCACTACAGCGCTCAAGCCGGAAAGAGAACTCAGGGTGCCATAGGGCGCCTTTAAAGGCTCGGTCTTCGGCTATGGTACGCCGTGTCGTAGGGAGTTGACAGATATTGACGTTATAGAGATATTTAAATTTATATTTCGAGTATCTGGAGAATGAGTCTTTCCATTATCTGTTGTAGTGTCACATACTAATGTGTAGTTGTTCTGTAGTCGTTACTTACTATGGTGACGTCAACGGTGTCGATGAACTCGTCTTCGGAATCGTGTCTCGTCCGAGCTGGTGAGGCGGCGCGAGCTGGCGAAGACTCGCCGCTGGACGATATGGAGCCTAAAAGAATATATAATAATAAATATATGAAAATGATTTTTGAAACGAAGCTTCTAAAGGGACTTTCGGTACACTTGCATTTAGGCGCTGGACCCGCGGCCACTCTATTTGTGCTTAGCGTCAGATCGTAACGCAAGATCATCAGATTTTGTTCCGTTACCAAAGAGTTCTATAGAATATATAGATCTCTTTGTCCGTTACACGATATATATAGGAGCGTGCCTCCCCACCTCAGTGTGGCTTACCTTCTGTCTGGCTTTCACTCATGGCAATGTGCGTGATTGGCGTGGCTTCTATCTCTTTTCTTACTCTGTTTTAAACGCTTAGTTCCTACTCTTTATATTTTAAAACTTCTCTTCTTCCGGGCGTCCCTAGACGACACTGTTATTTTTTTTTAGTGGGTTCGCTCTTGATCCCAATCAAGTCCGAGGGCCAAGACAGGATTCGTGATGGAACGAGCTAACCCAGAAGGTTCGACTTTGAAAATGGACGGGTTATAAATACTTGGAACTACAGACGCAGGAAAGGGGAGTTCCACTCGTTTGCTGTGCGCATTATTAAGGATGTTGGGAACCGCTTCGTGTGACAGATAGGAATAGCAACCTAGAAAGGGTGGTAGCCCGCTTTGATTTAACTTTATAAAAATGCACTTAAAATAAGTTGTTTTGAATCATTCAAGATTTTTATCTACCACCCATTCAGGACGTCTTTTTACTGACAAGAAGAATGTGCGCAAGAAACTCGTCAGCTTAAAGAGATGTAACGACATTTACAATTTATACATACCATATATAATCCATAAAAAAAAACAAAATTAAATAAATAATAAATAAATATTTCTTACATTCACACTAATTAGCCTAGTCCAGAAAGCACTGTAAGGCTTGTGTTATGGATACTAGGGTAACGGATAGACATACATATATGATACATAAATATGTAATATTCATAGAAATATATATATACACCCATGACTCAGGTACAAATGCTCGTATTCATCATACAAACATCTGCCCCTTCCGGGAATCGAACCCAGGACCGTCGGTGCGAGAGGCAGGATCGCTACCGTTGCACCAAACGGTCGTCAATTGTCAAAAAATATTCTCTTATCGCAATAATAGTAGTGTTTTGATTTCATTACATCGTTGATAACAACAAAGTCAACAATTATCTGTTTTAAGAATCTGTAAACATTGCAATAATATACGGAGAATTAACGACTAATTTAAGAAAGCAATAAAGATGTATGGTAAGTATATGTCAATAATACTGAAGGTTAAAGCAGACCCATCTCCAAAGGCATTAATAAAAAATATATATGTAGCTTACTTTCGCAAATAACATGCGAAATGCAATGCCCGCAAATAAATGCAGATACCGTAGACACTGATCCACCTTCACCAACTACTCTACACGTGTTTCGCCCCCACACGGAGCATCATCAGGAGCTGTTATACTATGCAATATCGAGTACTAAGTGAGTAACGGAAGTTAGCTACTTATTTTTGTTTTATATATATAGACTTCCGCCAAGTTATGCCTGATTCTATCAAAAAATAAATATACACTGAGTCGCCAACAATAGTATGCAATAATATAAAAAATAAAGAGCAACTCAAACGCAGCGGTAAGTCACGTTTAAAAGCTGTCGCTTTTGCAGCCTTACAGAAAATGTAAACATTTATTTTAACCTTTGCCTCTGTTTAAAAAATAAAAACAGTGAGCACTGTCGACAATGACAATGTTAAAGTGACCTTTATTGAGGATAGACCACATGGTTTCATTTCATAGCCGTTAAAATAGTAATAAAAAAGTAACGTTTCTAGCTGAAGATGAAGGTTAATACTAATTAGTTCTGTCTGAAGATATTAAAATAAAAAAGACATAAAAATAGAACCAAAACTAAGGTTAAAATGCGGTTCACATTTTTTGGACTTCGACTAAATGCGTAAAGGGAGAGCCATTATGACATTGTTGTGCGTGAGGACATGCCAGAAATCGGGGACTAAGATGAGTAACGGAGAGGGAAAGTCATCAAAATATTGATATACGTCAAAGACTTGTCGAAATTCGGAACGTACAAGGATTGGCGTAGAGGAAGAGCGCTTTTGATATTGTTGAACGTCAAGGACATGCCGGATATTGAGAACAAGGACCGATAACGAAGCGGGAGAGCCAATAGAACATTGATTTGCGTGAAAGACATGTAGGAAAATTGTATAGTTCTCAGGACTGTCTTTAACCTATTGGAGGCCCTGGGCATATAAGAATAATGAGGCCCCTATGACTTTGACAAAACACTTTTTTATAACAAGAATTAGACAAAGAAAGTAGATAAATACCGTTTCAGATTTTTATTGAGTGTCAATAGTAGTAGTAGATAATCTTTAATTTAAATGGGGCGATTCACACACTTATCTAAGCATGCTGAAATGGAATAGCCTTATTTTGGGCGAGAGTAGAGTAGCTTCGCGCATGCAAAAGCTAATAAACAAATCGATAATATAGTTCCTAATTGAGGTTCGATTTACTCGAATTAAATAAGTTTTGCAGTAATAAATGTCGGTATTCCTTTAATGATCGACAGGAACTAGGGGGTCCCTATCGATCATGGGTCCCTGGGCATTTGCCAAGAGTGCCCAGTGCGAAAGAGGGGTCTGATAGTTCTATGATTGGCGTTAAGGGAGAGCCATCAGAACATAAATATATATCAAGGACATGTCGGAAACCGGAAAGTACGGCAATTGGCATGAAGGGGGAACCCTTCAGTGTTGTGTGTAACAGTAACAGTGTTGTGCGTCAAGAACATACCAAAAATCGCAAACTTAAACGAGTGGCAGAGAAGACAGATTTTAAGACGTTGCTATCAAGGACAAGCTGGAATTCGATATTTGGATCGAGTGGAGGAGAGCCTTGCTTACCATTGGGCGTGTCTTGGTCGGTGCGGACCCTCGCTAGCACATCTCCTGCCACTAACTCCAGGTCCCTGTTTGGTTCTTCTACTGAGAGGAATGATGCTACGTCGTTGCTATACGACATAGTCTCCACTATCTGTGAAATAACAAACGGCATACATTATTATCATCAGCCAATGCTGGAATACAAACTTTCCTTATAAATGGAAAGAAAGGGCCACGCGGTACCATATTGTTGCTCTCTTAAATTTGTCGTTTATTCCCTGTATGTTATTTCAATGTTCAGGGATCCTAACTTAAAACAGATACTTGTTGACTTTGTTATAATCAACGAAATAATGATATCATAACACTACTATTATTGTAATAACAGAATAATTTTGTTTTTTATGTGAATTATGCATGGTGACGACGTATTATATTGTAAATGTCGTTTCTGTTAAAGCTGACGAATTTCTTGCGCCCATTCTTCTTGTCAATTAAAACACGTCCTGGTAGGTAAAAATGTTGGACGATTCAAAGCAAATTATTTTTAAGCGCATTTGAATAATGTTATTTTCATTCATTCATTCATCCAGTTCAGATAAGTTAGACGAGCTCCGTGGTCAAGTGACCCGCATATCGATTTTCATGGTAACGCCACGATTTCCATGGTAAGAAACAAACTTTTCTATAATGGCTACGGTCTGAAGGTTGTTATGCGGTTTTTTGAATTTGCATTTCAAGTGTTTTAGCTACTTAACTTGGGTCCAGCACAAAATAGGTGATGTTGTCTAATTTTATATTGTTATTGAAAGAAGTGGATGTTCACTAATGCATATGCAGACGGAACCAACGCTTAACATGTCTTCTAAAGCACGAGGAAGTTCAAGATATTTTTTGTATCAACCTTCCGAAGACCAACTCTTGCGGATGTTGCTTAATATCCGCTGATACCACTGATGGCGCTTACCGTTGCGTCTTCGAACCTCATTACCTATAGCAATAGTGAAAACAACCAAGCGAAAAAATTTCAGCTCTATGAAAAAGGAGGAGCTGTATTTCTATTCCTTCAGATTAACTGGCTTTTCAAGATTCGTCATACTTCATCCATCGACGTGATTAGGCTCCTTTTAACCTTGACGAATAATAAAGAAAATAAGAGAGATAGGGCATAGCGAACACGTCCGAAAGTCTGTAGATCTTGAGGCAAATGCACGTAATCGATTTACTGTTTATGGCATGAGCGTGGGCAAATCCAAATGTTTTGGCGTGAAAATTTATAAGATTTGGCGGGAACATTGATCAGTTTTAGCGGGAAACTAGAAAAAGCTTGGCGGGGAAATTCAAGTCTTCTTGAGGGTAAAATGAAATCCATAACTTGTCGCCCCACGCAATGATTTTGAGTGAGATCCACCTAAAGATGCATCCACAGGTGGTAGTTCTATCCCTTTCTGTCGCTCAAAAACATTACTTTTCTAGAGCGAGAAGGGTATTAATTTCCAATTCTTATATTTACTTTAATACCTTGTGTAGTTCATCGACGTACGCTTGCATTGCTTCATCGCGCGTCATGTTGCCTAGTTTGTTCCATGATTCCCATTTTGCTCTGAAAAAAATAACTATATTAACTAAATGCAGATTCCGGTAACTAAAGGGTTAGTTAAAGCATTAGGTTTTGAATTCTGGGGAGTTAAGCGTCTATCTCTTTTGCCAATCATGGGTGTCCAATTTTTTCAAGAAGTTCTTTATTCGATGACAAACTTAAAACAGATACTTGTTGACTTTGTTGTAATCAAAGAAATAATGATATCATAACACTACTATTATTGTAATAACAGAATAATTTTGTTTTTTTTTTAATTTTGTGGATTATGCATGGTGACGACGTATTATATTGTAAATGTCGTTACTTCTGTTAAAGCTGACGAGTTTCTTGAGTGCCATTTTTCTTGTCAGTTAAAAGACATCCTGAATGGGTGTTAGGTAAAAATGTTGGACTATTCAAAACAACTTATTTTAAGTGCATTTGATGAAAATATTTTCATTCATTCATTGAGACATTATTCCTGGCATTTTTCACATTTTTTTAATAAGCATTGATACTAGTAAATGCGCCTCTTGCGAATAATTGAAATAAATTAAACCAATTCAAATTCTATGTACAAGTAACAAATAAAGCAAACTACGTGCAAGTTATTTAAGAAAAAATCCACCACTAGGATTTTGTCATTTTCCCAGTAACACTCATCTATCAGTGGAATTTGAAGCTACCTTGCCTATCTGTGTGGAAAGCCAGCCTTGGGGACTTTTTCTCTTTTTGCTCAGCGCCTATGAGTCCTAACGTAATGTTTAAGGCTTACAACCGTCCTCAGGAATTGGCTTATCAGAAAAAATAAAATCGAATTCGTTTGGTAACTCTAAAGAGAAGTGCGTTCAAACACATCAAACTCTTGAGTTATAAACGGTGGGACAAAGCTAGGTAGAAACTGGCAACATTAATAGCTAGGTAAAAACGGGCAACATTAAATCTAGGTGAAAACTGTCAATATTACCTGTTAACCACGTCCCAGAAACCTGGTTTCGGTTTATCGCAAGGACCTTCTGTGGCTTGTTTGAAGTAACTGTAAAACCTCAACATCAACTCATTGCTTGGCTGGTAAGACCCTGAAACAACAACAATAATATATAAGTAAGCGATATTCAAATCCTTTTTTTCTTTCTCGATTTGTGGCTTGCACAATTTCTGCATTTAGCCAGTGTCAAGTAAGTATAATTGCCAGTTCTTGAGTAATTTCCTTCCTTAATTTCATTATGATGACTACACAGTAAAATATATTTTCCCTGCTAGGTTTCGGTAAATGTGTGGGGTTTTACTGAAACCTCCCCGTGGACTCCTTGAGAGAGCAGGAAAAGACAACTTCCGCTGCTTTATTACACTTGCAAACACTTTTGTATGTTCACAAACACTTAGTGGTTAATAATCCACCATAATTACACACTAATATCCACAACAACACAAATTTTAACAAGAGAAACAAAACCACCAAAGTGACGCTTCCCGCTCCCGCCAAAAAGTCCCATTCAAATTCTTAAAGTCGCATATTTGAGCAGAGGTTTTGTGTGCCAAGGACAACAGCGGGTGTGATTGGCAGAAAAACACTACTGGAAAAAATTAAGGGAACAAAAAAATATTCCAAATTTTTGGGCAATTTTCAACAGGCCGTAACTTTGAGAGAAATGGTCTCGTACAGCAAAGCAAAAAAATGGAAATTGTAGCTCCAAGTTTCTAGTTTTTGGATTAGAACTTTAAAATTTTGTAGCCCCGCGGTTTTTGAGTAATCTTAAAAAACCAGCAACAAAAAATTTTTCAAAATTTTTTAGTTTTATTTTCTACGGGCGTGGAAAATATTATTTTTTAATGGTTAAGCAATAAGGATCGGATACTTTGTTCGATTAGCTTTAATTTATTTTTTTAAAGACCTTGATACGACCACCGAGATTTATTCTCGCCGAGATATCGGTCTTTAAATGGAAAATGATCTTTTGTCTTTGATTATCGATATCTCAGCAACCAATGATCGCACATAAAGTAAAGGTAGGTTTCAAGAAACGACTCTTCGTTTCATTCAAGATCGATCTCTTTAAAGACTAGCCATTGCTTTTCTGAAAAAAAATATTTTCTTTTTATCACATGAATTAGAAAATGCAACAAAAAAAGGTCTTTTAGTGGTTTTTTGGAAAATTAAGCGCTGGATCAAAAATATTGAGGAAACTACTAATGTTAAGTGTGCTTTTTACAGTTCAATATGTCCACAAAACCCTACAAAGAACCAAATTAATCCAGCCAGCCGTTTTTTTGTTTCACTCGATAGAATTTTTGAAAAAATTGAAGGATCTAGTTTTTTGCTCTGAAATCTCATCATGTTTAAAAATGAGAAAAAATAATGTTTTTCCGCGCTTTTTCCACATTTTTGTTACAGAAAGTGTTTATATTTTATTGACGAAAGGTTGTCGTTGAACTTTTCTACCAATTGCCCGATTATCGCGGGCATAAGTGACTCGATATTAACTTTTTTTAATGAATACGAGCATTTGTATCTGAGTCATGGGTGTTTTTATATATTTCTATGAATATTACATATCTATGTATCATATATGTATGTCTATCCGTTAACCTAGTATCCATACAAGCCTTACAGTGCTTACTTTGGGCTAGGCTAATTGGTGTGAATATAAGAAATATTATTATTATTATTATAGTTATGTTTATGTATGGTCGGCAAAAAATAGTGTTACGAACAAAACCCAGTAGTTTATCACTCTTGCATCTTTGAAAATGTCCCACATTTGTCGCTTCGTGCAATAAATTAGTTTATTGCAACCGTTGTCGACGGCCTTGCCAGTTTCATACAATGTTGCAAATCACATCCATTATATTATATATATTTCAACAATATATCGATTGTAAGTATCTACAAACACCTCTCTATTTCAACTAATATGTTAATTAAACTGAAATGAACTCTTTCGGTTTCAGCATAAATGTGAGAATTGAGTGAATGTTGAATGTTTTTCCTTTGTCTTCTGGATAGTTGACCTCATGATCTTTGAATACGTATTTAGATTGCGTCTATTTAAAGTCACTGTTTGGTGTCAAGTTGTTATATTACTTACTTAACTGCTAAATAATAAATATGTCGCCGCAAACATGACTTTACAGAGTATTTTATTTTATTTTAAGCATCTACAATGCCATATTTTATAGTAATTACGTCAGGTGTCCTGTATTTACGGGTTACCTCGTTTTTTGAGGTACAAGTTTATACGAACCCTTAATTAAGTTGAATACAGTGTGACCAAGGTTCCGGTAATTTTATCGATTGGCTGAGCAAAATGGAGATTTTAAAACATTTTTCACTAACGATTTATATTTTTCTTGGTATTAATAAAAAGAAACTCATTCTAATTCTCATAACCGTAATCTTCGTTCAGACAGTAAAGAAACTCTTGCCATTCCTTCTCACCGTACTGGTTTTGTTCCAAACTCTTTTTCACTTCAGGCTATACGACTCTGGAATGCATTACCACCCCATATTTAAAAAGCTCCCAACTTAATTTCAAACGACTGGTTCGCGATCTCCTTTTAAATACTCCGAACCTATATCCACTTAATCTCACTTTCATATATCTAGTTAAGTGTATTAATATTGGTTTATTGTATAGATATAAGTAGTTTATTATTTAATATTTGTTCATTAGATTATTATACATGTCAGTATATATGTAAATGTATGTTTATGTAGTCTATAGCATTTTCTTTTTACCCTTTAAATGTACCTCCAATACGTTATCAGTTTCTAACTCTCCGGTTGACTGGTAGAGAATGCCTAATGGCATTAAGTCCACCATTTGTACATTTTTTTTGTGTAACAAAGTTTAAATAAATAAATAAATCAATGCTATTTTAATTGTCTCCCGTAAAAAGACTGAAATCTGTTTTTTTTATGTTATTCACCCTTAAATCTCTGTGGCAGGTGGCAACCCTTATAGTAATGTTTGCTTTCAAAACTGACACTCATCTTTTATTTTATTTATTAATTTACAAGACAGATTACAATTATGACAAAGATAAGTAGATATAAAATTACATAGAGTCTGAATTGCATTCCAAAGCTTTGTGTAAACAGAGAAAACAAATAAAATTAACCTTCAATGTTGATAACACAAGTATTGAATTGTAAGAAGTTGAATTCACAGACTAATATTACTTAGTAATCTGCAAAGTTTACACAATCGACTGTAGGGTAGAGGACATCTTTGAGTACTTTGATGTAAATAGTAATGTTAGGAGCGAAAATATCGAGATTTATGTTATTTTTTGCCAAATCATTGTACAGTCGAGCCATAAGGACGGGATGAAAATAGGAAATATCTTGTAGATTTGTTAAATGGTACGTTTTATTCTGCGTGCGCTGTATTTGGTGTTAAAAGCCATTTGAGAGAGCAAGAAAAGGATATTGAGAATAGAGTGAACTATCTTTTATCTGTTTGGGATATCATAATTAAAAAAATAATATCTCCAAAGATTAATAGCATTTTACCTATCTTCACCTCTTATGGTTTGTTTTACACCAATTTGAAATAAAGTACAAATCATTTTATAAGAGACTGCGGTCGTTGGGGTAATTGATTTAAATATTTTCGATTCATCAGCGTAAAGGAAACATTCACACGACAACCGCCTCATACGATCGTTAATAAAAAAGCATGTGTACAATTCACACGTGGTAGACGTGAAACCTTCAAAAATAATACGTACACGTGTACAAAATACCACGGTTGTTGTGATGCCTTCTCTTAAGCTTTGTACTACGCATGCGCACACAATACACGTATTAACACACGTACATAATGCTTCCTATCTCATTTTCTCTTACGTTAAATCTTATGAATTTTTGTCTGTGTCTTTGTACTGTCGCTTTTTCGGTTCAAAGAGACTGTATGATGCTTCTAATCTCATTTTCTCCTACGTTAAATCTTATGAATTTATTTGTCCTTCTCTTATTATTGTCGCTTTTTCGTTTCATCGACTTTCAAATCACAACTATGCTTAAGAAGTTTTCACTTCAATAATAATAATCTTTTAAACTATAAATTAATTAGCTCGTTCCATCGTGGAATTTGTCTTGGCCCCCGGGCTTGATTGGGATCAAGAGTGAACCTATTCTAGATACTAGGCGATGCAGTCGCTAAGCATAAAGCTACGCTAGCACCATATATTGGAGCGGAGCGTAATACCTAAAAATGAAAAAAAAAATGTTTCCATGGGAATTTTTGCAAATTTCAAAATTCGGGCTACGTCACAATCTGATCTTAAAGCTGTTGATTCGATTCCACACAAAAAAAATATTAAAATCAGTCAAGAACTCGGGATGTTATGGCGTAACAGACATTGCAAGCTGATCCATGGGAGCTTCGTTCGCTTCGCTCCAAAATAATCCGCCTCCACCATTTGTACTTTTCTATGCAATAAAATCAATAGCAATAAATTAAAAATCCGCGTATATTTATAAAAAAACCTAACCTAATAATAATATGTAATATTTTGTGATACAAAATGACGCATCGTGTTTAACTGTCATTGTTCATAGGAATAACATAATAGTTTACATGTCAAGTACAGTTCAAGTGTTTTGTATTCGCAATGGTTACTTAAGACTGTGCTTACAATAGCACTGTGCTGTTAAGCATTACGTATCGTAAATAAACAGTCATATGTGTGTACAATGACGTCATCAGCATAATAAGGCGGAATCTAGCGATTGCGATGTCAGCTTTAACACAAGCTGACCGAGTTGATCCTTGTAGTAGACCGAGTACCACGGACGTGGACTTGTAATACAAGCAATTACGGCCGGTAGCGGTCCTACCTTATGAGCCAGAGGTCCCGGATTCGAATCACGGTAGGAGCATATGTTTGTGCGATGAACGGCATTTGTTCCCGAGTCATGGTCGTTTATACTACTCTGTCAAGAAAGTACCGGGAAAAGATCATTAATATACAAAATGTTTGTTATTCATCCAACTTTATTATACCACTTTCAAAGTATGCTCCTTCAGAAACGATACACTTACGCCAATGAATAATCCAATCATCAAAACATTTTTATTTCATAGTTAATAAATATATTATTCATTAGTTAAGTCCAAAAAACCCAAGTTGCAATCTATTGTAAGTGAATTTACCATTAGAAATTAATAACCGATAAAATCAAATAGTGACAAATTTAATCCGATTACACTGCTATCTTGGTAGTTTAAGTGTCACCGAACCCGTAGTTCTATTATAATGTTGATAAAATACTGAAAAATATAACATTGTATAAATCAAACGGAAATCAATTTCATTAGAGCAAGTCGGAAAAGGAGACCGAGGCGAACTTACAGGAATCAAATAGAGGTCCTAAAAAAGGCCAGGTCAAAAGCACCCTTAAGAAAAAAAATTAAAGAATTATGTCAACCCGTGCGAAGCCGGGACGGGCTGCTAGTCTATAATCTAAGATCACAGTGGTTTGTGTGTTTGTCTGTCCGCTCTTTTTCCATTGTATCAATAACGTTACCATAGCAACGCGTTTACCGCAAGTAGGTCGTCTACTGGACGCTAGATGGCGCTATCGGAAAAATATTAAATAATAGAAAAAAATTAAAGAATTTTGTCCACCCGTGCGAAGCCAGGACAGGCCGCTAGATTAAACAAATCCAGCAAAATTAAAAAAAAAGGGTTGAGTAGTTTCGGATAGATGCCAAGACCATTAGAAAAACATATTTTGACAGCTTAAAATACATGTCACTCACTTTTGCTTGCTTTGTTTTGTGCGAATTTGGAGGTTGAGTGTATTAACTTATTTCTTACGGTCTTTAGTGAAGAGAGTTAACGCGCACGACATTTTAAATCCAAATACTTTAATGAAACCAATTTTTATTAAATTTTATAGATTTAAAGGAAGACGTAGGAAAGTCTAAAAAGGTAATAGAAAACATTTAGGAAATGTTAAATATAAGAACTATTAAAAAAGAAATCTGTTACTATGGAAATCTGAAAACAGCTCTAATTTAAAGTGTAAAGTCAATTAAAATCACTTCCATATGTTTTTTATAACTTTCAAAACTAATATATCTACCAATAAGTCTATAAATTTACCTTCGAATAAAAAAAATCATAAGAATTTTCATATCTTATTTCAGTTGACTTGAAAGTTTGAATTCAAGGTGATGCAGCATTAACGCCCTTTTTTATGCACTAGAGTGCATGAAAAACTATAAATATGTTAGAATAATTTCTCACGAATTGCTTTAATTATCAAAGTATACATTTATGTGGTTACACAATATTCATTTATTATGCTACAAACACATACGCGCACTCGAGCAAGCGCCCTGCGCTGCTTAAACGAAACAGCAGGAGCAGGCATACAATTTCGCCGCGCGGTAGAAAGAGAGGGGGATATTACTTCCTCTCCTACGCCGCGCCGGCGATCTACTCTCCCTCCGTCTTACGTATTTTCGATCAGGTCACGTGTCCTGACGCGAGTTTAACATTTTTTACCCATCCCAAAAAGTGCACAACGCCGCTAAAGAAGTTTTCACTTCAAAAATTAAGCCTAGAAAAGTGTTAATGACTTTTTATAACCTTTTCTCTGTTCTCAGATTGCCAAAACCAGCTAAGTTTCTCAGGACTAATTTATTATAGAAGTACGAGTACCTTTGAAATAATACTACTTCTATTTTGTTACACCCGTAGGAAATGACCCTACGGGTCCCTATGACCCTAGGTCCAAGTTTCTATGGAAGCCACTGGCTTTTTTGGGTTATGCAGAATTTTATGAATTAACCAATCAAATACAATATTTTGTAACGAAGTAGATATCGCGTACTTTTTAAGGATATTCACAACATCTTATTCTTATAAACTTGTAATATTTGTGTTCTTACAATAATATAACTTTTACACTTACACTAATTAGCCTAGCCCAAAGGAAGCAAAATTATAAAATTGTTTGGGATACAGCAGGCATATAAATAAATGGGGTCCCTATGACTCTTAGAACACTTTTTTATTACTAGAATAGACAATGAAAGTAGATAAATTCTCTATGTGCCAATGTACTTCCAAAAAAAATTAAGTTATTTATGGAAATGGAGTTTCGTTTAAAATCTATTTTTTTTTATTACCCAAAAGTTTTTTTTTGCCCTTAGCGACTTGGACACCCTTCCGGACGCGGGGGAAGGAGATGGTGAATCCTGCATGGATACATCGGCCGGCCCGAGAGGTAATATCAGACTCGTACTGACTAAACACCACCTTGTATGTGCCATAGCCTAGGAAGGCTGTATAGGCTTCATCTAAGCGACCGCCTCGGTCCCCAGAGGCGGCACAGTTAGACAAAGGGAGATATTTGGTATTAGTATAAGATGTAATGGAAAACCATATCGTAATGCAGATGAGTACAGTGACATCTAGGTATAATTAAAAAAAACTCAACAACCTGAAACCTAAACCTGAACAAGGATAGCACTCAAATATTTAATTGTTGTCCTTACTATTTCATCCTGCGCGTCTAAACTTTGCCAAACCATAGAGAATATGATAATATTTCTTACATTCACACCAATTAGCCTAACCCAAAGTAAGTTCTGTAAGGCTTGTCTTATGGATACTAGGGTAACGGATAAACATACATATAGTTAGAATACATAAATAATGTAATATTCAAAGAAATATATAAAAAATACCCTTAACTCAGTTACAAATGCTGGTATTCATCACACAAACTGCTGCCCATTCCGGAACTCGAACCCAGGACCGTTCGGTGCGAAATACGGTTACTACCGTTACACAAAACATTCGTTAAATTTGAATTTCAATTCATCTCAACCGGAAAAATGTCAACATTTTTTGAATTTCTACTAAGAACTAGTATCGTTCTATCAATGTTGAAGGTTAACTACATTCAATATCGAAAGTAAAGGTGTATTTTAAATCTTATAGAAATACTAGCTAGGCCGGCCACGCGTTGCTGTGTTTCAAATTAATCTATTCTAGGTCCTAAGTCGGAACAAATCCAGCAAAATAAAAAAAATGGTTGTCTGTAAAGTCATTTTACGGACGAAAATTTTACGTGATAGCGACATAAGAAAACATTGATGAAAAATTGCATACTTTTATGAATTGAATTGAATTATTATCACTGAATTATCATTATTTTGTATAAAACAAAAAAGGAATTAATTGATTTTTTTTTTTCGATATTAAACATTAAGTATTTGTAATAAACAATGGAAACCACATTAACTTTTCACTTTATGAAGTGGAAGAGGGATAGATGCGCCACAAGTCGAATGCTTAGGCCTCGATCTTGCCTCTCTATCGCTTGTTCCGCGCGCTCGCTTGCACGCTCGGCTCAGGCGAAACGTTACACTTTTTCGTGCATGCAGCCGGCGTTCATCTATACTAATATTATAAAGAAGTAAAGTTTGTGTGTTTGTATATTTGTTAAATTGTAAGGGGTAATCTCGGGATCTACTGAACCGATTTTAAAAATTCTTTCACCAATAGAAAGGCACATTATTGCTGAGTGTCATAGGCTGTATTGAATGCTAGAAAAAATTTAAAGAATTTTGTCCACCCGTGCGAAGCCGGGATGGGCCGCTAGTCGATTTATAAGACGTTAACACGTCAAAACATCAAAATTGGTTGAATAGTTTCGGAGTTCATCGCGGTCAAACACTGTGTCACGGAATTTTCATATATTACTACCTGACGCAATCACGCGTTGCTGTTATAAATTAAAATGAAACCTATCCTATGTACTATGTCGGAACAAATTCAGCAAAATAAAAAAAACATCAAAATCGCTTCAGTAGTTTCGGAGTTCATCGCGGCCAAACATTGAGACAGGGAATTTTTATACATATAGAGATAGATGGCATTGTGAATGCAAAAACTAAAATAAATACATAATTATAGCTGGTTCTATCTTAATCGATAGTTAGATATTTGTAAAATTGGATGTTGAAAGTAGTTAGATATTTGTAAAAATATTACATTGGATGTTGAAGGTAGTTAACCTTCAACTTTGATGGAACGATACTAGCTTAAAGTAGAAATGGAAATACGTTTGTAACTTTCGACGTCTCTGCAGGCGTCTCGGTAGATCAACTGTTAATCCACTTGCCATGTTAGCGAAAGGTCGTGGGTTCGAATGCTATCTGAGCGCTCGGAGACGTGGGTTGTTTTTATATACGCATTTTAAATCTATATTATAAAAATTTCGAGTCACAGTGTTTGACCGCGATAAATTCCGAAACTACTCAACCGATTAAAATGTTATTTAGCGGCGTTGTGCACTTTTTGGGATGGGTAAAAATGTTAAATTAGCGTCAGGACACCTGACCTGATCGAAAATTCGTAAGACGGCGCAGGGCGCTTGCGCGAGTGTGCGTGTGTGTTTGTTGTCATGTTTGTGTACGATAGCGCAATAAATGAATATTGTATTTTACCACATAAATGATATTACTTTTATATTGATAATTAAAGCAATTCGTGCGAAAGTATTCCCAAACCATTCCATAATATCAAAAATGCACAACGTTTATGTTCATGTTTTCGCTTCTGCCGGCACTCCCGGAGAGAAACCCGTTGTTTTTTTTTTTTTCATTTTGCAGGATTCGTTTAAACTTAGGACATAGGACACACATTTGAATTAACAACAAAAAATCCATATACATAAAAATTTCATGTCACAATGTTTGATCACGATGACCTCCGAAATTACTCAACCGACTTTGATGTTTTTTTTTTTATTTTGCTTGATATTTTTAAACTTATGACATAGGATGGGTCTTATTTTAATGCATAATAAAAAAATATATGCAATCCATACTAATATTATAAATCGGAAAGTGTCTGTCTGTTTGTCTTTCTTTCACGGCAAAACGTAGCGACGAATTGACGTGATTTTTTAAGTGGAGATAATTGAAGGGATGGAGAGTAACATAGGCTACTTTTTGCCCCTTTCTAACCCTCCACTTCCCAAAAATAAATAACGTGTAAAATTCTGTTCCGAGTTCTCTTCTCTGTTCAGGAAAGGGGAACAGTGCTACCCCGAATTTAATGCGAGCGAAGCCGCGGGCAAAAGTTAGTTTATAATAAATGAGCCACATCGACGCGTGGTGGGGTTAGCTAAATATAGCATTATGAATGTAAAAAATAAATTATAACCGAAATAGTGCTTATTGCTTCGATGTCAAGTGCCCGATTGGTACATCGATCTAATACAACCTTGGCGTAGTATTGATTGCCATCACATACAAATAAGTGGATAAACTATTCATTTTACTATTGTCTTTGGGGATATCTCGTATTTTGGGGATAAATAAGTGTGATGGGATTTTTTGAGGGGTGTTATATGTTTAGGGTTATTTCTAGGGTTTTTGTGATGCTTCATAATTTTTTTATATTTAATGTATCGAGAAATATAAAGATGTGAAGTACAGGCCAGGGCCTATACTTTACGGTATAGTACCTAGTACTTTACAGATTGCGTAAAGTTTAATCTGGTGAGGTTGCGGGCAAGCTTTTTCGAAGCCACCGGAATGGCATTCTTTGTTTGCCTACAGCCTACACTATTGTTCCATTCTGTTTGGTGGTTTTCCTCTGTTTTTTTTACGCAGCCATGTTCTAACTTGTGCCTTGGGTATAGGCAGTAATGGTTCCGGTCCATATACCGTTCTATTTGAACCCCTTTTGGCTCGTTCATCTGCCGCGACGTCGCCTAGTGAGATGCTATGTCCTTTGATCCATTGCAAAGTTACACTGTTTGTGTTTGCAATGTACTGGAGTGTGTTATGACATTCCAGTACTAGGACAGATGTTATGGTGTTGCTTTGCAGAGCTTGAAGTACGGATGCACTGTCGGAGTAGATTTTGATATTATGGTCTCTGACATCTCTGGCTGCAACCGCCTGTGCTGCTTTGGTGATACCTATACATTCTGCTTCTGCAGTTAGGAGTTATTGGCACTTCACCATCGATATATACATATTACATGTCTACGTATATTTATCCGTTACCCTAGTATTCATAATACACTCGCGAGCAACCAAATCGACTCAAGCCCTAACTCTGAGTATAGACTCTGTTTTCAAGAAAGTTATAGGAGATATTTTTAAAAACTATATATCATCTGAAAGCTCCAAACTGCAGCTTTAATAAGATATCACCATTATCAATATCCGTTCATTATCTTTGTAATTAATGATATCTAAACATAAATACAGGAAAAACAGGAATTTGTGAGAAGATGTTGTGGTTGGGTATTTTAGAAATAAAAGAAAATTGATTAAGAAAATACATAACAATTTAATAAATCAATACTTGGTATTCCCCCCCCTAGCCCTAATCACCGCTTGAAGTCGATTCTTCATTGATCTGATCAACTTTTTGACGTCCTCTTGAGGTATGTTAACCCACTCTTCCAACAATGCTGCCTTCAACTCTTCCACCGTCGAAGGGGCTTGATTTCTGGCTCGTACTCTTCGTTTTAACTGGTCCCATAAATGCTCGATCGGATTCAAGTCTGGACTGAGCGCAGGCCAGTCCATTGTACGCATCTGGACTTCATCCAAAAACTGCTGGGTAATGCGCGCTGTATGACAACGAGCATTGTCGTGCATTAAGACGAAGTCCTCGCCGACAAATCCTTCATAGGGAACAACGTGTTCCAGGAGAATATCGGTGATGTACCGATCAGCTGTAAGCCCGCCTCCTCGGCCTCCACCAGGCACGAAAACGAGCTCCGTCTTTCCCTCTAAAGAGATGCCGGCCCACATCATACAGGAACCACCGCCATATGCTACTGTTTCAGCGAAACAGCATTGGGCAAATCGTTCGCCCGGACGCCTGTAGACTCGGCCTCTTCTGTCGTTGCCATGCAGACACATTCTGCACTCGTCAGTAAAGAGAACCGACTGCCATTGGGCAATGGTCCAATTGACATGCTCTCGAGCAAACTGAAGACGCGCTTGTCGGTGGGCTGCAGTCAATTTGGGCCCCGTCGCAGCCCTTTTTGGAGTGAGATTGGCTGCTCTCAGTCGTCTTCTTATTGTCCACTCGCTTACAGCTACACCACGAACGTGCCTGAGTTCTTGTTGAACATCAACACTCGTCAGATGCCGATTGCGCAGCAATGTTGAGACAATGAAACGGTCGTCTCTGTCAGAAGTACACCGGTGGCGGCTGGTTCTTGGTCTTCGATTGAAGGCACCGGTCTCTCGAAATCGTCTGTAGACCCGGGACACAGCAGACTGGCTCAAGCGAAGCTGGGCAGCGACTACTCGCTGGCTAAGTCCTTGTTCCAACAAGGCAACAACTTGAGCGGCTTCTTCAGGTGTGGTATCCATGGTAACGTGGAAAAAATGATTGCAATTCTCGGAGATGTGTACATGTCAACTTGTGATAAGCGACTGATAAGGTGTGCCGGTTGCGAGAGCTTTTATAGGGGTGGCAGTTAGAGCAAGTCGCGGATAGCGTAATGAGCAAAACGACTCATAGTGCTATTGATGTAAAAATGAATGCGTTAGATTTAAAAAAAAAAAACAATATTAGTGTTTTATGAAAGCTTGTATATTGAGCTTTCTAATGACAGTCTTTTTTTATAAATACCTTGTATACTTTACGTAAAAACAAAGTTTGTAAGCAGAATGAGGGCTTGAGTCGATTTGGTTGCTCGCGAGTGTATAAACTTTAAGTAGCCAAAGCACTTGTGTGAATTAGAAATAACGACGATATCACATCACCCAGACTCGAGCCAATATAGGACAGATCGTTTTTTACATTGAACCTGCCGGAAGTTGAACCCGGGACCTCGTAGCGTCACCATATATATTTTTACTAAAGTCATGGGTATTTACATATATTTCTATAAATTTTAAACATTTATACATATAAATAAAATTGGAGTGTTTGTAATATTAAAGTAACCGTTTTTTACTACCTGCATATGAATATATATACGGTACATACACTCAAATAACATTTTTTACAATTTTTGTCTGTCTGTTTGTTCCGGCTAATCTCTGAAATGGCTGGACCGATTTTGACAGCCCTTTTATTGGCAGGTAGCGTATGTAATAAGGTGTAACTTAGGCTACTTTTATTTTAGAAAAAATCTTTTATTTTAGAGTAATTAAGTAATGTTGCAATGTCCAAGTACCGTCCAGTACCGCGCGCAGCTCACGCGCAACTTATAATAAACAACTGAGCCACGGCAACGTGTGGCAACGGGTCAGCTAGTGTATCATATAGTCTATCTGTTACACTAATATCCATAACACAAGCGTTACAGTTCTTACTTTGGGCTAATTACGTATGAAACAAATATTTTTATTATTTGTTAATGTTGTGTGGATATGTCACTCTCCACCTAAGTGTCCTGCCTAAAGGTGGGTACAGACTTGTTACCTTTCATCTAACAAGACGCCGTGACATTGACGTTCAAAACAGACATCGTCGAAGCGCATATTGAATAAAAAAAAGTTTATTTTATTAAACCACTGACTGTTTACACTAAATTTGGACGTATGACCTAGCATTGCACTATGTCACCGTGAAACACATTTGAATATTCATTAATTCTTCGGTAACTTCATTGTCATGTGGACTGCAGAAAAAATTGTTGAAGTAAATTTAAATTTAAGCGGTCAGGCTACGGCTACAAGGGGGAGAAGGCTCCTCTCTCGATCCCTTTTGTCGCCGTCCCCCGCGCCCCTATAGTTTGTGCTAATGCATCCTTCATGTTATTATGTTGTGTAATAAAAACAAACAAAAGAGACAATGGTGGCAAATTAGGAATTATAAAAAAAAAGACATTTATTTTTTTATTTACTAGCGGCCCGTCCCGGCTTCGGGACTTTCTTCGGGGCTTTCTATTATTAAATATTTTTCCGTTAGCGCCATCTACTGTCCGGTAGACGAACTACTTGCGGTTAACGCGTCACCTTAACAGCTAAGAATAATAAAGTCGATGGTTTACAAGTATGAGTGCTGCTTTAATTACAGGTTGCCACGGACAGCAAAAAATTATGGTAGTTGAGAGCATAAGGGTTCCCTGAGCTTATAAATTAAAAACTAAAGAAAACACAACTTCAATAACAACAAACAATTAATACTTATGTATATTAAAAAAGGTTTTATACATGAATGTATACTTATATGTTATTAAAGGATGAAAAATTTTAAGAAACAAATAAAAAATATAAAATTTATAGACAAATGTCGCCAGCTGACTTCGACTATTAGCTGAATTTAATGGGCCTATAGATAAAAACCCGTCCTGCAAGGCGGATCAAAGCACGAGCGACGGCGAAAAGAGCGCACGCGTCACGACATCATCCCATGAGAAGAGTAGGTACTTGAACGCGTGACGTACAAGTCTGGTCATCTCCTAGTCACGTTTGTGACATCGAAAATCATTATAATAGAAAAATACTAGAAAAAATCGACTCGGGTCATAAGTGAATTCTCAGGCGGGAATCGAACCCGCAACCTTTGGAAATCCAGTCCAATGCTCTCCCAATTGAGCTACCCAGTCTTGTGAACACTCGTCGAAACTTTCTAGTATCTTTCTGATTTTACGCTGTAGGTCAGCGTTGTTTCATCAATGAGAGGAACATCCTCTCGTATTCGAAAGAAACATTTTTACAAATGTTTGGTCAATCGATTAAGGTGAAACAGCCATTTTAGTTTTACAATTATTATTATTCTTTTTGTTGCGGGTTCGATTCCCGCCTGAGAATTCACTTGTGACCGGAGTCGATTTTTTTTAGTATTTTTCTATTATAATAATTTATCTTATAATATCGCATTGAAAATGCATAAAAATATGTAAAAAATAAAAACATCGAAAATCTTTTGAAAAGACCGAATTTGTTATGTTTTCGCTCTTGATCTCAATCAAGTCCGGGGGCCAAGATAGGATTCACGATGGAACGAGCTAACCCCGAAGGTATTCACCCTGGCTTTGAAAACGGACGGGTTTTAAGTACTCAGAAATACAGAGGGAGGGAGTTCCACTCCTTTGCTGTGCGCATTATAAAAGATGTTGAGAAACTCTTGGCGAACCGTTTCTTCGGAAGTTTGATTTGGATCGTATCGTTACTTTATATCATGACAGTTTAACATCCACATAATCAGTACTGACAGCTGTTGTCGACACAGTCACGGAGTCTTGGTCGATAAAATGGCACAAGTCTGAACCCACTTTAATATGATGTTACACTTCGTATAACCCCATAAACCAAACACGAAGCGCCAGTCACGTAACTTACACGTATGAAGAAAGGGAAAGGCGTATATTTTTGTATGTTGTCAGAAAGAGAAAGGTTTCTGCATTAGAGTATTAGCTAATGGTGTTGCAGGCTAATGACTGAGCGATTACATCTCTTTTGTGTCTACTGCGTAGGGTTGCCGCTTTAGAGTTAAATGTAATTAATTAAAATTCCGCGTAGGGAAATTCCGTAATCATAAAACAGGTTGACGTTTGGCAGGCAACACTACGTTTTTTAAACGTTTCAAAGAGAGAAATTATATTGGTGTTCGAAGTTCTATCTTTGAATGCCAACATGAATTCAGTCTCGCATTTAAATAGGTACAGACGTGGTAATAAGCTTTACAAGCAACAAGATACATTACCTGTGTGAACTTGGCACCCGACTTTGAAAAATTTCGTTTTTTTTATTTTTTTTCGAAAGATTTTGATTAGTAGTGGATAGTAGTGAAGTTATTTTCGTTAGTAGTAATGCCAAAAAAATAAAAAAAAATAGTAAAAAAATGTCATCCCCCCAAATTAGAAAAATTTGTTTTTTCCGACTGTTTCTCATAGATGGACGTTAGTAGTGGATTGTAGTGCAATTTTATTCGTTAGTAGTAAAAAATAAAAAATAAAAAAAAATAAAAATGTTTCGGAGCATTTTTAAAAAACTTTTTTATGGCGTAAATACTGTTTCAAGGCTTATATGATTACTACAAACGTTGGAATTGAGTAAGGGGGGTTCGCAAAGGTTAGTAGTGAGGGAATTTTTGATAGTAGTAAAGAAAAAAAATCACTAGGAGCACTTGAATGGAGTCAAACCTGTTTCGGAGCAATATTTTCTGGATAAAGTCTGATTGAAGATGAATACGATTACTACAAACGTTTAATTTGACTAAGAGGGGATCGTAGAGGTTAGTAGTGAAAGAATGTTTGATAGTAGTAAAGAAAAAAATACTAGGAGCACTTACTCAATTCCAACGTTTGTAGTAATCGTATTTATCTTCAAACAGATTTTATTCAATGAATACTGTTGCGAAACAGGTTTGACTCAATTCAAGTGCTCCTAGTAATTTTTTTTCTTTACTACTATCAAAAATTCTTTCACTACAAACCTCTACGAACCCTTCTTACTCAATTCCAACGTTTGTAGTAATCGTATCTATCTTCAAACAGATTTTATTCAATGAATATTGCTCCGAAACAGGTTTGACTCAATTCAAGTGCTCCTAGTAATTTTTTTTTCTTCACTAGTATCAAAAATTCTTTCACTACAAACCTCTACGAACCCTTCTTACTCAATTCCAACGTTTGTAGTAATCGTATTTATCTTCAAACAGATTTTATTCAATGAATATTGCTCCGAAACAGGTTTGACTCAATTCAAGTGCTCCTAGTGATTTTTTTTTCTTTACTACTATCAAAAATTCTTTCACTACAAACCTCTTCGAACCCTTCTTACTCAATTCCAACGTTTGTAGTAATCGTATTTATCTTCAAACAGATTTTATTCAATGAATATTGCTCCGAAACAGGTTTGACTCAATTCAAGTGCTCCTAGTGATTTTTTTTTCTTTACTACTATCAAAAATTCTTTCACTACAAACCTCTTCGAACCCTTCTTACTCAATTCCAACGTTTGTAGTAATCGTATTTATCTTCAAACAGATTTTATTCAATGAATATTGCTCCGAAACAGGTTTGACTCAATTCAAGTGCTCCTAGTGATTTTTTTTTCTTTACTACTATCAAAAATTCTTTCACTACAAACCTCTTCGAACCCTTCTTACTCAATTCCAACGTTTGTAGTAATCGTATTTATCTTCAAACAGATTTTATTCAATGAATATTGCTCCGAAACAGGTTTGACTCAATTCAAGTGCTCCTAGTGATTTTTTTTTCTTTACTACTATCAAAAATTCTTTCACTACAAACCTCTACGAACCCTTCTTAGTCAATTCCAACGTTTTTAGTAATCGTATTTATCTTCAAACAGATTTTATTCAATAAATATTGCTCCGAAACAGGTTTGACTCAATTCAAGTGCTCCTAGTGATTTTTTTTCTTTACAACTATCAAAAATTCTTTCACTACAAACCTCTACGAACCCTTCTTACTCAATTCCAACGTTTGTAGTAATCGTATTTATCTTCAAACAGATTTTATTCAATGAATATTGCTCCGAAAGAGCTTTGACTCAATTCAAGTGCTCCTAGTGATTTTTTTTTCTTTACTACTATCAAAAATTCTTTCACTACAAACCTCTACGAACCCTTCTTAGTCAATTCTAACGTTTGTAGTAAGCGTATTTATCTTCAAACAGATTTTATTCAATGAATATTGCTCCGAAACAGGTTTGACTCAATTCAAGTGCTCCTAGTAATTTTTTTTCTTTACTACTATCAAAAATTCTTTCACTACAAACCTCTACGAACCCTTCTTAGTCAATTCCAACGTTTGTAGTAATCGTATTTATCTTCAAACAGATTTTATTCAATGAATATTGCTGCGAAACAGGTTTGACTAAATTCAAGTGCTCCTAGTTATTTTTTTTCTTTACTACTATCAAAAATTCTTTCACTACAAACCTCTACGAACCCTTCTTAGTCAATTCCAACGTTTGTAGTAATCGTATTTATCTTCAAACAGATTTTATTCAATGAATATTGCTCCGAAACAGGTTTGACTCAATTCAAGTGCTCCTAGTTATTTTTTTTCTTTACTACTATCAAAAATTTTTTCACTACAAACCTCTACGAACCCTTCTTAGTCAATTCCAACGTTTGTAGTAATCGTATTTATCTTCCAACAGATTTTTTTCAATGAATATTGCTGCGAAACAGGTTTGACTCAATTCAAGTGCTCCTAGTAATTTTTTTTCTTTACTACTATCAAAAATTCTTTCACTACAAACCTCTACGAACCCTTCTTAGTCAATTCCATCGTTTGTAGTAATCGTATTTATCGTCAAACAGATTTTATTCAATGAATATTGCTCCGAAACCGGTTTGCCTCAATTCAAGTGCTCCTAGTAATTTTTTTTCTTTACTACTATCAAAAATTCTTTCACTACAAACCTCTACGAACCCTTCTTAGTCAATTCCAACGTTTGTAGTAATCGTATTTATCTTCAAACAGATTTTATTCAATGAATATTGCTCCGAAACAGGTTTGACTCAATTCAAGTGCTCCTAGTAATTTTTTTTCTTTACTACTATCAAAAATTCTTTCACTACAAACCTCTACGAACCCTTCTTAGTCAATTCCAACGTTTGTAGTAATCGTATTTATCTTCAAACAGATTTTATTCAATGAATATTGCTCCGAAACAGTTTTGACTCAATTCAAGTGCTCCTAGTGATATTTTTTCTTTACTACTATCAAAAATTCTTTCACTACAAACCTCTACGAACCCTTCTTAGTCAATTCCAACGTTTGTAGTAATCGTATTTATCTTCAAACAGATTTTATTCAATGAATATTGCTCCGAAACAGTTTTGACTCAATTCAAGTGCTCCTTGTGATTTTTTTTCTTTACTACTATCAAAAATTCTTTCACTACAAACCTCTACGAACCCTTCTTAGTCAATTCCAACGTTTGTAGTAATCGTATTTATCTTCCAACAGATTTTTTTCAATGAATATTGCTGCGAAACAGGTTTGACTCAATTCAAGTGCTCCTAGTAATTTTTTTTCTTTACTACTATCAAAAATTCTTTCACTACAAACCTCTACGAACCCTTCTTAGTCAATTCCATCGTTTGTAGTAATCGTATTTATCGTCAAACAGATTTTATTCAATGAATATTGCTCCGAAACCGGTTTGCCTCAATTCAAGTGCTCCTAGTAATTTTTTTTCTTTACTACTATCAAAAATTCTTTCACTACAAACCTCTACGAACCCTTCTTAGTCAATTCCAACGTTTGTAGTAATCGTATTTATCTTCAAACAGATTTTATTCAATGAATATTACTCCGAAACAGGTTTGACTCAATTCAAGTGCTCCTAGTTATTTTTTTTCTTTACTACTATCAAAAATTCTTTCACTACAAACCTCTACGAACCCTTCTTAGTCAATTCTAACGTTTGTAGTAAGCGTATTTATCTTCAAACAGATTTTATTCAATGAATATTGCTCCGAAACAGGTTTGACTCAATTCAAGTGCTCCTAGTAATTTTTTTTCTTTACTACTATCAAAAATTCTTTCACTACAAACCTCTACGAACCCTTCTTACTCAATTCCAACGTTTGTAGTAATCGTATTTATCTTCAAACAGATTTTATTCAATGAATATTGCTCCGAAACAGGTTTGACTCAATTCAAGTGCTCCTTGTGATTTTTTTTCTTTACTACTATCAAAAATTCTTTCACTACAAACCTCTACGAACCCTTCTTACTCAATTCCAACGTTTGAAGTAATCGTATTTATCTTCAAAAAGATTTTATTCAATGAATATTGCTCCGAAACAGTTTTGACTCAATTCAAGTGCTCCTAGTGATATTTTTTCTTTACTACTATCAAAAATTCTTTCACTACAAACCTCTACGAACCCTTCTTAGTCAATTCCAACGTTTGTAGTAATCGTATTTATCTTCAAACAGATTTTATTCAATGAATATTGCTCCGAAACAGTTTTGACTCAATTCAAGTGCTCCTAGTGATATTTTTTCTTTACTACTATCAAAAATTCTTTCACTACAAACCTCTACGAACCCTTCTTAGTCAATTCCAACGTTTGTAGTAATCGTATTTATCTTCCAACAGATTTTTTTCAATGAATATTGCTGCGAAACAGGTTTGACTCAATTCAAGTGCTCCTAGTAATTTTTTTTCTTTACTACTATCAAAAATTCTTTCACTACAAACCTCTACGAACCCTTCTTACTCAATTCCAACGTTTGTAGTAATCGTATTTATCTTCAAACAGATTTTATTCAATGAATATTGCTCCGAAACAGGTTTGACTCAATTCAAGTGCTCCTTGTGATTTTTTTTCTTTACTACTATCAAAAATTCTTTCACTACAAACCTCTACGAACCCTTCTTACTCAATTCCAACGTTTGAAGTAATCGTATTTATCTTCAAAAAGATTTTATTCAATGAATATTGCTCCGAAACAGTTTTGACTCAATTCAAGTGCTCCTAGTGATATTTTTTCTTTACTACTATCAAAAATTCTTTCACTACAAACCTCTACGAACCCTTCTTAGTCAATTCCAACGTTTGTAGTAATCGTATTTATCTTCAAACAGATTTTATTCAATGAATATTGCTCCGAAACAGTTTTGACTCAATTCAAGTGCTCCTAGTGATATTTTTGCTTTACTACTATCAAAAATTCTTTCACTACAAACCTCTACGAACCCTTCTTAGTCAATTCCAACGTTTGTAGTAATCGTATTTATCTTCAAACAGATTTTATTCAATGAATATTGCTCCGAAACAGGTTTGACTCAATTCAAGTGCTCCTAGTTATTTTTTTTCTTTACTACTATCAAAAATTCTTTCACTACAAACCTCTATGAACCCTTCTTACTCAATTCCAACGTTTGTAGTAATCGTATTTATCTTCAAACAGATTTTATTCAATGAATATTGCTCCGAAACAGTTTTGACTCAATTCAAGTGCTCCTAGTAATTTTTTTTCTTTACTACTATCAAAAATTCTTTCACTACAAACCTCTACGAACCCTTCTTACTCAATTCCAACGTTTGTAGTAATCGTATTTATCTTCAAACAGATTTTATTCAATGAATATTGCTCCGAAACAGGTTTGACTCAATTCAAGTGCTCCTTGTGATTTTTTTTCTTTACTACTATCAAAAATTCTTTCACTACAAACCTCTACGAACCCTTCTTAGTCAATTCCATCGTTTGTAGTAATCGTATTTATCTTCAAACAGATTTTATTCAATGAATATTGCTCCGAAACAGGTTTGACTCAATTCAAGTGCTCCTTGTGATTTTTTTTCTTTACTACTATCAAAAATTCTTTCACTACAAACCTCTACGAACCCTTCTTACTCAATTCCAACGTTTGTAGTAATCGTTTTTATCTTCAAACAGATTTAATTCAATGAATATTGCTCCGAAACAGGTTTGACTCAATTCAAGTGCCCCTAGTATTTTTTTGTCTTTACTACTATCAAAAATTTTTTCACTACAAACCTCTACGAACCCTTCTTACTCAATTCCAACGTTTGTAGTAATCGTATTTATCTTCAAACAGATTTTATTCAATGAATATTGCTCCGAAACAGGTTTGACTCAATTCAAGTGCTCCTAGTAATTTTTTTTCTTTACTACTATCAAAAATTCTTTCACTACAAACCTCTACGAACCCTTCTTAGTCAATTCCAACGTTTGTAGTAATCGTATTTATCTTCAAACAGATTTTATTCAATGAATATTGCTCCGAAACAGGTTTGACTCAATTCAAGTGCCCCTAGTATTTTTTTGTCTTTACTACTATCAAAAATTTTTTCACTACAAACCTCTACGAACCCTTCTTACTCAATTCCAACGTTTGTAGTAATCGTATTTATCTTCAAACAGATTTTATTCAATGAATATTGCTCCGAAACAGCTTTGACTCAATTCAAGTGCTCCTAGTAATTTTTTTTCTTTACAACTATCAAAAATTATTTCACTACAAACCTCTTCGAACCCTTCTTACTCAATTCCAACGTTTGTAGTAATCGTATTTATCTTCAAAAAGATTTTATTCAATGAATATTGCTGCGAAACAGGTTTGACTCAATTCAAGTGCTCCTAGTAAATTTTTTTCTTTACTACTATCAAAAATTCTTTCACTACAAACCTCTACGAACCCTTCTTAGTCAATTCCAACGTTTGTAGTAATCGTATTTATCTTCAAACAGATTTTATTCAATGAATATTGCTCCGAAACAGTTTTGACTCAATTCAAGTGCTCCTTGTGATTTTTTTTCTTTACTACTATCAAAAATTCTTTCACTACAAACCTCTACGAACCCTTCTTAGTCAATTCCAACGTTTGTAGTAATCGTATTTATCTTCAAACAGATTTTATTCAATGAATATTGCTCCGAAACAGTTTTGACTCAATTCAAGTGCTCCTTGTGATTTTTTTTCTTTACTACTATCAAAAATTCTTTCACTACAAACCTCTACGAACCCTTCTTAGTCAATTCCAACGTTTGTAGTAATCGTATTTATCTTCAAACAGATTTTATTCAATGAATATTGCTCCGAAACAGGTTTGACTCAATTCAAGTGCTCCTAGTTATTTTTTTTCTTTACTACTATCAAAAATTCTTTCACTACAAACCTCTACGAACCCTTCTTACTCAATTCCAACGTTTGTAGTAATCGTATTTATCTTCAAACAGATTTTATTCAATGAATATTGCTCCGAAACAGGTTTGACTCAATTCAAGTGCTCCTAGTGATTTTTTTTTCTTTACTACTATCAAAAATTCTTTCACTACAAACCTCTTCGAACCCTTCTTACTCAATTCCAACGTTTGTAGTAATCGTATTTATCTTCAAACAGATTTTATTCAATGAATATTGCTCCGAAACAGGTTTGACTCAATTCAAGTGCTCCTAGTGATTTTTTTTTCTTTACTACTATCAAAAATTCTTTCACTACAAACCTCTTCGAACCCTTCTTACTCAATTCCAACGTTTGTAGTAATCGTATTTATCTTCAAACAGATTTTATTCAATGAATATTGCTCCGAAACAGGTTTGACTCAATTCAAGTGCTCCTAGTTATTTTTTTTCTTTACTACTATCAAAAATTCTTTCACTACAAACCTCTATGAACCCTTCTTACTCAATTCCAACGTTTGTAGTAATCGTATTTATCTTCAAACAGATTTTATTCAATGAATATTGCTCCGAAACAGTTTTGACTCAATTCAAGTGCTCCTAGTAATTTTTTTTCTTTACTACTATCAAAAATTCTTTCACTACAAACCTCTACGAACCCTTCTTAGTCAATTCCAACGTTTGTAGTAATCGTATTTATCTTCAAACAGATTTTATTCAATGAATATTGCTCCGAAACAGGTTTGACTCAATTCAAGTGCTCCTAGTTATTTTTTTTCTTTACTACTATCAAAAATTTTTTCACTACAAACCTCTACGAACCCTTCTTAGTCAATTCCAACGTTTGTAGTAATCGTATTTATCTTCCAACAGATTTTTTTCAATGAATATTGCTGCGAAACAGGTTTGACTCAATTCAAGTGCTCCTAGTAATTTTTTTTCTTTACTACTATCAAAAATTCTTTCACTACAAACCTCTACGAACCCTTCTTAGTCAATTCCATCGTTTGTAGTAATCGTATTTATCGTCAAACAGATTTTATTCAATGAATATTGCTCCGAAACCGGTTTGCCTCAATTCAAGTGCTCCTAGTAATTTTTTTTCTTTACTACTATCAAAAATTCTTTCACTACAAACCTCTACGAACCCTTCTTAGTCAATTCCAACGTTTGTAGTAATCGTATTTATCTTCAAACAGATTTTATTCAATGAATATTGCTCCGAAACAGGTTTGACTCAATTCAAGTGCTCCTAGTAATTTTTTTTCTTTACTACTATCAAAAATTCTTTCACTACAAACCTCTACGAACCCTTCTTAGTCAATTCCAACGTTTGTAGTAATCGTATTTATCTTCAAACAGATTTTATTCAATGAATATTGCTCCGAAACAGTTTTGACTCAATTCAAGTGCTCCTAGTGATATTTTTTCTTTACTACTATCAAAAATTCTTTCACTACAAACCTCTACGAACCCTTCTTAGTCAATTCCAACGTTTGTAGTAATCGTATTTATCTTCAAACAGATTTTATTCAATGAATATTGCTCCGAAACAGTTTTGACTCAATTCAAGTGCTCCTTGTGATTTTTTTTCTTTACTACTATCAAAAATTCTTTCACTACAAACCTCTACGAACCCTTCTTAGTCAATTCCAACGTTTGTAGTAATCGTATTTATCTTCCAACAGATTTTATTCAATGAATATTGCTGCGAAACAGGTTTGACTCAATTCAAGTGCTCCTAGTAATTTTTTTTCTTTACTACTATCAAAAATTCTTTCACTACAAACCTCTACGAACCCTTCTTAGTCAATTCCATCGTTTGTAGTAATCGTATTTATCGTCAAACAGATTTTATTCAATGAATATTGCTCCGAAACCGGTTTGCCTCAATTCAAGTGCTCCTAGTAATTTTTTTTCTTTACTACTATCAAAAATTCTTTCACTACAAACCTCTACGAACCCTTCTTAGTCAATTCCAACGTTTGTAGTAATCGTATTTATCTTCAAACAGATTTTATTCAATGAATATTACTCCGAAACAGGTTTGACTCAATTCAAGTGCTCCTAGTTATTTTTTTTCTTTACTACTATCAAAAATTCTTTCACTACAAACCTCTACGAACCCTTCTTAGTCAATTCTAACGTTTGTAGTAAGCGTATTTATCTTCAAACAGATTTTATTCAATGAATATTGCTCCGAAACAGGTTTGACTCAATTCAAGTGCTCCTAGTAATTTTTTTTCTTTACTACTATCAAAAATTCTTTCACTACAAACCTCTACGAACCCTTCTTACTCAATTCCAACGTTTGTAGTAATCGTATTTATCTTCAAACAGATTTTATTCAATGAATATTGCTCCGAAACAGGTTTGACTCAATTCAAGTGCTCCTTGTGATTTTTTTTCTTTACTACTATCAAAAATTCTTTCACTACCAACCTCTACGAACCCTTCTTACTCAATTCCAACGTTTGAAGTAATCGTATTTATCTTCAAAAAGATTTTATTCAATGAATATTGCTCCGAAACAGTTTTGACTCAATTCAAGTGCTCCTAGTGATATTTTTTCTTTACTACTATCAAAAATTCTTTCACTACAAACCTCTACGAACCCTTCTTAGTCAATTCCAACGTTTGTAGTAATCGTATTTATCTTCAAACAGATTTTATTCAATGAATATTGCTCCGAAACAGTTTTGACTCAATTCAAGTGCTCCTAGTGATATTTTTTCTTTACTACTATCAAAAATTCTTTCACTACAAACCTCTACGAACCCTTCTTAGTCAATTCCAACGTTTGTAGTAATCGTATTTATCTTCCAACAGATTTTTTTCAATGAATATTGCTGCGAAACAGGTTTGACTCAATTCAAGTGCTCCTAGTAATTTTTTTTCTTTACTACTATCAAAAATTCTTTCACTACAAACCTCTACGAACCCTTCTTACTCAATTCCAACGTTTGTAGTAATCGTATTTATCTTCAAACAGATTTTATTCAATGAATATTGCTCCGAAACAGGTTTGACTCAATTCAAGTGCTCCTTGTGATTTTTTTTCTTTACTACTATCAAAAATTCTTTCACTACAAACCTCTACGAACCCTTCTTACTCAATTCCAACGTTTGAAGTAATCGTATTTATCTTCAAAAAGATTTTATTCAATGAATATTGCTCCGAAACAGTTTTGACTCAATTCAAGTGCTCCTAGTGATATTTTTTCTTTACTACTATCAAAAATTCTTTCACTACAAACCTCTACGAACCCTTCTTAGTCAATTCCAACGTTTGTAGTAATCGTATTTATCTTCAAACAGATTTTATTCAATGAATATTGCTCCGAAACAGTTTTGACTCAATTCAAGTGCTCCTAGTGATATTTTTTCTTTACTACTATCAAAAATTCTTTCACTACAAACCTCTACGAACCCTTCTTAGTCAATTCCAACGTTTGTAGTAATCGTATTTATCTTCAAACAGATTTTATTCAATGAATATTGCTCCGAAACAGTTTTGACTCAATTCAAGTGCTCCTTGTGATTTTTTTTCTTTACTACTATCAAAAATTCTTTCACTACAAACCTCTACGAACCCTTCTTACTCAATTCCAACGTTTGAAGTAATCGTATTTATCTTCAAAAAGATTTTATTCAATGAATATTGCTCCGAAACAGTTTTGACTCAATTCAAGTGCTCCTAGTGATATTTTTTCTTTACTACTATCAAAAATTCTTTCACTACAAACCTCTACGAACCCTTCTTAGTCAATTCCAACGTTTGTAGTAATCGTATTTATCTTCAAACAGATTTTATTCAATGAATATTGCTCCGAAACAGGTTTGACTCAATTCAAGTGCTCCTAGTTATTTTTTTTCTTTACTACTATCAAAAATTCTTTCACTACAAACCTCTATGAACCCTTCTTACTCAATTCCAACGTTTGTAGTAATCGTATTTATCTTCAAACAGATTTTATTCAATGAATATTGCTCCGAAACAGTTTTGACTCAATTCAAGTGCTCCTAGTAATTTTTTTTCTTTACTACTATCAAAAATTCTTTCACTACAAACCTCTACGAACCCTTCTTACTCAATTCCAACGTTTGTAGTAATCGTATTTATCTTCAAACAGATTTTATTCAATGAATATTGCTCCGAAACAGGTTTGACTCAATTCAAGTGCTCCTTGTGATTTTTTTTCTTTACTACTATCAAAAATTCTTTCACTACAAACCTCTACGAACCCTTCTTAGTCAATTCCATCGTTTGTAGTAATCGTATTTATCTTCAAACAGATTTTATTCAATGAATATTGCTCCGAAACAGGTTTGACTCAATTCAAGTGCTCCTTGTGATTTTTTTTCTTTACTACTATCAAAAATTCTTTCACTACAAACCTCTACGAACCCTTCTTACTCAATTCCAACGTTTGTAGTAATCGTTTTTATCTTCAAACAGATTTAATTCAATGAATATTGCTCCGAAACAGGTTTGACTCAATTCAAGTGCCCCTAGTATTTTTTTGTCTTTACTACTATCAAAAATTTTTTCACTACAAACCTCTACGAACCCTTCTTACTCAATTCCAACGTTTGTAGTAATCGTATTTATCTTCAAACAGATTTTATTCAATGAATATTGCTCCGAAACAGGTTTGACTCAATTCAAGTGCTCCTAGTAATTTTTTTTCTTTACTACTATCAAAAATTCTTTCACTACAAACCTCTACGAACCCTTCTTAGTCAATTCCAACGTTTGTAGTAATCGTATTTATCTTCAAACAGATTTTATTCAATGAATATTGCTCCGAAACAGGTTTGACTCAATTCAAGTGCCCCTAGTATTTTTTTGTCTTTACTACTATCAAAAATTTTTTCACTACAAACCTCTACGAACCCTTCTTACTCAATTCCAACGTTTGTAGTAATCGTATTTATCTTCAAACAGATTTTATTCAATGAATATTGCTCCGAAACAGTTTTGACTCAATTCAAGTGCTCCTTGTGATTTTTTTTCTTTACTACTATCAAAAATTCTTTCACTACAAACCTCTACGAACCCTTCTTACTCAATTCCAACGTTTGAAGTAATCGTATTTATCTTCAAAAAGATTTTATTCAATGAATATTGCTCCGAAACAGTTTTGACTCAATTCAAGTGCTCCTAGTGATATTTTTTCTTTACTACTATCAAAAATTCTTTCACTACAAACCTCTACGAACCCTTCTTAGTCAATTCCAACGTTTGTAGTAATCGTATTTATCTTCAAACAGATTTTATTCAATGAATATTGCTCCGAAACAGGTTTGACTCAATTCAAGTGCTCCTAGTTATTTTTTTTCTTTACTACTATCAAAAATTCTTTCACTACAAACCTCTATGAACCCTTCTTACTCAATTCCAACGTTTGTAGTAATCGTATTTATCTTCAAACAGATTTTATTCAATGAATATTGCTCCGAAACAGTTTTGACTCAATTCAAGTGCTCCTAGTAATTTTTTTTCTTTACTACTATCAAAAATTCTTTCACTACAAACCTCTACGAACCCTTCTTACTCAATTCCAACGTTTGTAGTAATCGTATTTATCTTCAAACAGATTTTATTCAATGAATATTGCTCCGAAACAGGTTTGACTCAATTCAAGTGCTCCTAGTAATTTTTTTTCTTTACTACTATCAAAAATTCTTTCACTACAAACCTCTACGAACCCTTCTTAGTCAATTCCAACGTTTGTAGTAATCGTATTTATCTTCAAACAGATTTTATTCAATGAATATTGCTCCGAAACAGGTTTGACTCAATTCAAGTGCCCCTAGTATTTTTTTGTCTTTACTACTATCAAAAATTTTTTCACTACAAACCTCTACGAACCCTTCTTACTCAATTCCAACGTTTGTAGTAATCGTATTTATCTTCAAACAGATTTTATTCAATGAATATTGCTCCGAAACAGGTTTGACTCAATTCAAGTGCTCCTAGTTATTTTTTTTCTTTACTACTATCAAAAATTCTTTCACTACAAACCTCTACGAACCCTTCTTAGTCAATTCCATCGTTTGTAGTAATCGTATTTATCTTCAAACAGATTTTATTCAATGAATATTGCTCCGAAACCGGTTTGCCTCAATTCAAGTGCTCCTAGTAATTTTTTTCTTTACTACTATCAAAAATTCTTTCACTACAAACCTCTACGAACCCTTCTTACTCAATTCCAACGTTTGTAGTAATCGTATTTATCTTCAAACAGATTTTATTCAATGAATATTGCTCCGAAACAGGTTTGACTCAATTCAAGTGCTCCTAGTAATTTTTTTTCTTTACTACTATCAAAAATTCTTTCACTACAAACCTCTACGAACCCTTCTTAGTCAATTCCAACGTTTGTAGTAATCGTATTTATCTTCAAACAGATTTTATTCAATGAATATTGCTCCGAAACAGGTTTGACTCAATTCAAGTGCCCCTAGTATTTTTTTGTCTTTACTACTATCAAAAATTTTTTCACTACAAACCTCTACGAACCCTTCTTACTCAATTCCAACGTTTGTAGTAATCGTATTTATCTTCAAACAGATTTTATTCAATGAATATTGCTCCGAAACAGGTTTGACTCAATTCAAGTGCTCCTTGTGATTTTTTTTCTTTACTACTATCAAAAATTCTTTCACTACAAACCTCTACGAACCCTTCTTAGTCAATTCCATCGTTTGTAGTAATCGTATTTATCTTCAAACAGATTTTATTCAATAAATATTGCTCCGAAACAGGTTTGACTCAATTCAAGTGCTCCTTGTGATTTTTTTTCTTTACTACTATCAAAAATTCTTTCACTACAAACCTCTACGAACCCTTCTTAGTCAATTCCAACGTTTGTAGTAATCGTATTTATCTTCAAACAGATTTTATTCAATGAATATTGCTCCGAAACAGGTTTGACTCAATTCAAGTGCTCCTAGTTATTTTTTTTCTTTACTACTATCAAAAATTCTTTCACTACAAACCTCTACGAACCCTTCTTAGTCAATTCCATCGTTTGTAGTAATCGTTTTTATCTTCAAACAGATTTTATTCAATGAATATTGCTCCGAAACCGGTTTGCCTCAATTCAAGTGCTCCTAGTAATTTTTTTCTTTACTACTATCAAAAATTCTTTCACTACAAACCTCTACGAACCCTTCTTAGTCAATTCCAACGTTTGTAGTAATCGTATTTATCTTCAAACAGATTTTATTCAATGAATATTGCTCCAAAACAGGTTTGACTCAATTCAAGTGCTCCTAGTAATTTTTTTCTTTACTACTATCAAAAATTCTTTCACTACAAACCTCTACGAACCCTTCTTACTCAATTCCAACGTTTGTAGTAATCGTATTTATCTTCAAACAGATTTTATTCAATGAATATTGCTCCGAAACAGGTTTGACTCAATTCAAGTGCCCCTAGTATTTTTTTGTCTTTACTACTATCAAAAATTTTTTCACTACAAACCTCTACGAACCCTTCTTACTCAATTCCAACGTTTGTAGTAATCGTATTTATCTTCAAACAGATTT
The DNA here is from genome assembly GCA_927399485.1 of Calamotropha paludella. Lineage (NCBI taxonomy): Eukaryota > Metazoa > Arthropoda > Insecta > Lepidoptera > Crambidae > Calamotropha > Calamotropha paludella. The sequence goes on along the minus strand of OV656830.1, from coordinate 5,205,011 downwards.
TATTCAATGAATATTGCTCCGAAACAGGTTTGACTCCATTCAAGTGCTCCTAGTAATTTTTTTTCATTACTTCTATCAAAAATTCCTTTACTACTAATCTCTATGAACCCCCCTTACTCAATTCCAACGTTTGTAGTAATCATATAAGCCTTGAAACAGTATTTACGCCATAAAAAAGTTTTTTAAAAAATGCTCCGAAACATTTTAATTTTTTTTTATTTTTTCTATTTTACTACTAACGAATAAAATTGCACTACAATCCACTACTAACGTCTATCTATGAGAAACAGTCGGAAAAAACATTTTTTTTTAATTTCGGGGGATGACATTTTTTTACTATTTTTTTTTATTTTTTCTATTTTACTACTAACGAAAATAACTTCACTACTATCCACTACTAATCAAATACTTTCGAAAAAAAATAAAAAAAACGAAATTTTCCAAAGTCGGGTGCCAAGTTCACACAGCCAGATACATTAGCTATTACAAGTTTAATATAAGCTGCAAATCTGCGATGCAAATGCAACAGTGATTTTAGTCGAGTGCTATTTATTAATCAAGTAGAAAATATTTCGTTTGCATTGACACGGCAACTGTTCTAATTGAAAAACTTTAAAAAAACACGAATAAATTTGTGAATAAAAACTTACGAATACATAACATGCGTCACCCCTAATGATAGATGAGTGTATTAGCAAATGCACTCTGCAAAATAAATACAGTCCGCTTAGACCGCCACAGGGCGTTGCAAAATACGAACGTGTTCATTGACATGGAAAACCTTGGCCATAGATGCAACAATCCAACTTAATTGACTTAATTCGGTATCTGGCAACCCTAACGTTTAAAAACAGAATGCTTTTAATTAGAATGAGCATTACAAAATTATCGACCCTATATACCGTTACGCTTTTGTTTCTTTATCTATCTTACGTCAGAATTTCGGCAAAGGCTGTTTTTTTCATCTGTAGTCCATAGATTAGAAAGATATTTTTTTATGTTAGAAATGTTGTTATGACGTCATAAACTAAACTAGTTGTACCTAAATGTAAATGAAAAAAAATCAGTTCAATGCATTTTATATTGCAGTTAACATATTTGTTACAATCAATCCACCATTAGCTGAAAATAAATTTTAAATACATAGAATAGCTTTTTATAAACTATTTCTACATTTTCTAATCTATACAGAAATATTTAAAAATTAACATTTTTTAATAATTACTTTTATTATATATTTTTTAATAAAGATATTATTTCTGTCTTTGACACATAAAAGTGTTAAAATAGTTAAAATCTGTAGATATAACATTATGATGACTATTTATAAAGTAATTCAAAAGTTATAATTCAATATTTCAATGTGACGTCTTTATAAACAAATATTTTAAATGACTAAAAATGTTTATTTCTTCCACTCGAATATTTATTATTATTTATAGTAATAAATATATCATAATAAGGCGGTTGTTTAATTGTCAGTATTTGTTGATCCTCAGTATGAATGTTGCTCATCTAATTCTAATCATACACAATCAGGGTTGCCAGATGTCCGGTATTTAAGCGTACAGTTCGGTATTTTCGAGACCTGTCCGGTAAAAAACAAATGGTCATACCGGACAGAACAATGTCCGGTATTTTGAGGAAAGTCGGTCAGAAGCTTCAGTTGCTTGGACCTTACTTAGCAGTGTTTACCTGTCCCTGGAGGGAAAGTCAAAGTTTGGGGTTGTCCGGTACTTTTTCCCGACTCACCTGGCAACCCTTTACACAAAGTTACGTTAATAAAAAGTTTGGATTTGAATCATTAGCCGAAAGAATCTAGTTTGGCGGTGTGTTTGAGTGGGGCTTTGCGTACAGTCCGGTGTTCCAACTCGCTCTACCTATCACCTCACACCGCCGTCATTAAAGTTAGCAAAACTAAACTAGTCTATGTATTGCGACATAACTTTGGTAAGTTACTGTAACTGGTAACTGGTAACGTAAGCCAGTGAAGGTTATGTACGATCAGGCAAAGAGGTCAGCAAATTTTATTCCTAGGTCAATATCACCGTTTTGATCTATGTATTTTAGATCTTGCTTATTATTTTTTGGGTAACTGATTCAGTTTATAGCAAAGTTGTTTAAAATTTTGGGGGTTTGTTATTCAATGTTGTTGCATCTAGGGGTCGAAGCTAGATATTCCTCGCCCTGGAGCAAAAACAGATAGCAAAAGAGAGTAGAAAGGTAGAGCGACAGTATTTAAGGTAAAACGAGAACCAAGGTACAAATATAAAAGAAATACAACTTCTATTCCCGTCAATTAGGTTCATTTCTAAATTCTTATCTCTATCTTTTCTTACTTAATTTTTAGTCACATATTTACTTCAAAAAACTTTGTGTGTGGTGGAATTGTAATCAGCAAAAAGATTAAAATTTGGGCAGCTTTTGATTTGGGCGATGTCTACCCTTTCATCTTAATAAAACACAGATTACTGAAGAGTACATTTATTTCATTTACTAAATAAAAAATAAACAGACCCTGATTTTGCGCTTGAAACTCCGGAGTTTTGGATTTACAATGCTCTTTGTCTTAATAGTACAGTCAATCTGTAGGTTGAGTGATTAAAAAATTACCCAATGGCTGATTCTTGTTTTTTCTGTTGCCAAATGACGTCACTAAGCTACCTTGGCGATGGGCATGTTCAACTCGTAGCGGTTTTTTGAAAAACTCAAAAAAACGTCCAAAATATTTTTGAAATGCATTTTTCTCGATTTCTATGCATTTTACAAACTTTTTGTTTTGACAAAAATTGTAGAGGGCGTTGAGTACTACAATTTATGTCATTGATGCAATGTCGTACAACAAAAAGTGCGCATTGTAGGTGGCGCTAAAGTGTCCAAAAAAGTGTTTTTTCACATTTTCACCCTAAAAATATCATTTTAATGGAAAAGTTTAAATGGAAAAGTTGTATCTTACGTAATTTTTAACAACTTTTGTCTAAACAATTTTTTTATATTACTTACCGTTTTCAAGTTACACTGCTGTACAGCGCTACGCATACAACACAGTGCCACTAACGGTAATTTTTTCGGTCCTTTGGGCACGTTCTTAGAGTTGAACTTTATTATTTTAAGCGATTATCATGTATAAATTCAACTTGCACATTTGAAATAAAAACTTTTTTCCAAATCTTACAAGAACGCATTAACAGCAGGTAATAATTTAATAACAATTTAAAATATTTATCTCCTATGTACGACAAAATAATCATTATTCTATCAACTACTTTTGTTCCTGCAATTAATTCATGCAAAACAAAAAATCCAAAGCTCTAATTGTCGATATTTCAAGTTAATAACAAATCACAATTATTACAATCATAAAAAAATAAAAAATAGTAAAAAGTACATTGAAATATGCACTGCAAATGTGTACTTGTACTACGCAAAACCGCATTATTGGATTTTTCATACCTGCGCCACCTATAACTTGAAAACGGTAAGTAATACAAAAAAATTGTTTAGACAAAAGTTGTTGAAAATTACGTAAGGAACAACTTTACCATTTAATATTTTCCATTAAAATGATATTTTTAGGGTGAAAATGTGAAAAAACACTTTTTTGGACACTTTAGCGCCACCTACAATGCGCACTTTTTGTTGTACGACATTGCATCAATGACATAAATTGTAGTACTCAACGCCCTTTACAATTTTTGTCTAAACAAAAAGTTTGTAAAATGCATAGAAATCGAGAAAAATGCATTTCAAAAATATTTTGGACGTTTTTTTGAGTTTTTCAAAAAACCGCTACGAGTTGAACATGCCCATCGCCAAGGTAGCTTAGTGACGTCATTTGGCAACAGACAAAACAAGAATCAGCCATTGGGTAATTTTTTCACTGAAACGACCTTTTTTTCGACAGATTGACTGTACTATAACTAGCGGCCCGTTCCGGCTTCGCACGGGTGGAAAAAAATCTTAATTTTTTTCTTTTATTATAATTTTCCCGTTAGCGCCATCAAGCGTCCGGTAGACGAACTACTTGCGGTTAACGCGTTGCTATGATAACGTTATTGCTACAATGGAAAAATAGCGGACAGACAAACACACAAATCACTGTAATCTTAGATTAAAGACTAACAGGGAAGCAGTTGATCCAACACATAGCATCTGTATCTTTCTATTCTATGTGTTTTAATTACTGACATTTTGAATACCTGTCCAATCTTTTTTGCACAGATTGACGTTTTAGGCAAGGATTACATCACCCGGAAGCTCATTCCACTTTTGATGAAATTGGACAGTTAGTTAATATATTAATTCCTACTCACCTACGTTCTAGTTAAGTTTCCTTTCACCAATAATAGATGGGGTTGTTTCATCGCTTAGATATAACTGTTTGCACTGTCTAAGCCGAAGGCATTTACTCCAAAACAGCCTACCCCAAAATGGGGAGTTTCACCAGTCTCCAAGCTTAGCAAGCGGATTAACGATCACGGTAAAAGTCCATAATTCGGGAAACGTCTAGTATGATTAGTTGCCTGTTCCGATACCCTTAAGTGTGTTGGTTTGAACACAGCTTTTCTGTTCAACAATAGGAAATAACAAAAGTTATTGAGAAAGAGTGTAGCTCTCTTTTAGGCAACTCACAAATTTCGCTTGTCTCCCTCCTGCTACTTAACGGTTCAACCGATTCGAACGAATTTCGGCATGAACATACATGATTATAACCTGACGGACACAGGCTATGTAAAAAAAAAAATACTTTACCATGGAGGGATAATCACCGAAAGAAAAACTCAAAAGCTGATCACAGCCAAACCGCTGAGACAACATTGACGAAATTTGGCGCCAAAGCTCACATCGTGGTCGTGACTAATGTGCAAAAAAAAGTTTTGAAATCGGACATACAATCTAATAGCTTCGCTCAGTATTTGCATACAACAGCATGTATTGCAGACCTAGTCTAAAATGTGTACTCAAAGGCCGGAGATAGGTTGTTTGGAATAGCAGTCAGTAGTATTGCATGTGCTCACTAATTACCATGCTAAATAGGGCAATATATAGCTGTCTCGCTTTAACAATTTCTTTTATAAAATAGTTAAAAGCTCAGTGGGTAATGGTGCATCACAACCGCAATAATTTAACTATCGATTAACCTCTACAGCAGTTGTTTGTTCCCACACAAATTGATTAACTACGAAAGTACTTATCTGTACTGCTTAAGTATAAGAAAATAAAATTATTTTCATTCTCCTAACTGTTAAAATGCCATCTTTTGATAAGTTTTGTTTCTGCCAAGGTGTCAAGCTTTGCAATATAAAATAAGCGAATGCTCGCTTATATTTTGCAAGGTAGTTTACAAGAAAAATAAGTCCGTCAGGAATGGCTTTACATGAAGGCTTCTGACCCTTTCCGAGTATAAGTCAACCGCGGTTGGTTTTTAGTCAGTAATGTGGGGTATCCATAGGGTTGCCAACCGTACTATAATATATAGTATTGTACTATATTTCGGGTCTTCGTACTATATACTGTTAAAGAAATATATAGTACGCATAAATACTATATTTCTCAACACTGAAATATAAGAGGTTACGGATATTTTTTTTTATCTACTAATAATTCTCATGAATGAATATCCTTACCTTTTAACTAGAGTATAGTGTATGTATATCCGATCGTACTAGATCTATGCGCATTCTGAAGTTGTCAATGTCAAACAAACAAATCTCTGGTCAATTCACTGGTTTGCGTGCGTTGTTTTTTGTTAAAATATATAACTTAGTTTTTTTTAGATTTCTCCATTAAATACTATTTTTTATGAAGTGTACTATATTTTTATACCTTAGTTTGAAAAATACTATATTTCGTCGAAGAAATGTTGGCAACCCTAGGTATCCACGAAGATTCACCACCTCCTTTCCGTGTCCGAAGGTGCCCAAAAAGTAAAGGGCGCAAAAAAGCCAGAAACGGACTAGGGGCTTTATTTTTAAAACATTTCTGTCCGGCAGTCATGTGAAATTCGCTTCTCGTCTTTTTGTATTGCGAGAAATAGACGGCGCACGTGCGCTGCTCGCATGATAACCGGGCTTGAGTGATTCGAAATAGAGTCCTTATTCGAAAATAAGGATTGACTTACGGCTGTCAGTACGGAATCGTATTTTTCCGTGCGTTTTCCTTTTCTATCGCTCAGAATTGTCATATGTTAGAGCAGGTGAGTATCTACGATGCGCAAAAAAAAACTACCAAAGGGAATCTCGCCATTAAGTATTAATACTACCACTTAACCTGTTAACCGGGGAGTTCATTTTCTAAATATGCAACATGTGTCGGGCGCGTCCCCTTTCCCTAGAACATATCAATACGTCACCGAGACCGTCATTTCTTATTTATTCCGCCCGTTCAGGACGCAACATAAATTTCGAGGACGTATTCATGTCCTACCCGTACCCGATATTGTTTACGCCTGACGCATTTATGCGTCCCGCTCGGTTAACAGGTTAATTAATATTTGTGAACCTTGACTAAGGTGGAATTAGAGTGATACAAAAATTATATTGTACACCAACATTTATGATTAAAAAAATTAATGTGCAACTATCTGTACTTCACAAATATTTCTATTCTATTCGAAACAAGTTCATAGCGGTAAATTTAGATATTTAGTTGTCATTCCAATACTACATACATTTCTTCCCTGTGATTAGTTATCTTCCTAATTTACGTTATGCGCTTTAATTTTTTGTCAGTCTGCGACTATTGAAATTACTCAAATTACCCCCAACTAAGTCCACAAACCTCTTTACTTTTTTTACGCACTTTCTTCCGCATTATTCAGGTGAGTGGAATTGAACCCCTCCCTCTGTAACGCGTCGGTAATCCGAATTTTCGACAAATAACGAATTAACCATTACTGACTGATCCCTCTGTAACGCGTCGCTAGCCCGAATTTACGACAAATAACGAAATAACCATTACTGGCTGTTTTAGAAGTCATTATGACATTAAAGCTGTAACTTAGCAATGGATATTTGATTAACTGCAACTTAGAAATATTGGAGCTCAATAGTAAGATTATATGTTAAAGAATCAGTATGTAGTTCAAAGAGTTAAACACTGCCTACAAATTCTCTAAATGTAGATACTAAGATAGCTATCTACAAAAAGGACAGACATCTCATACTCAGATATATGACATATGACACAGGGACATATTAAATTTACATGAATGCATGTAAGTATATACCAAAATAGATTAAAAAATATATTAAGTTGGACCACACGCACCACAATGAGAACTGCATTAAAATTCGTTCAACAATTTTGGCGCAATGTGTACACAAACAGACAGACAAATAAAATAACCAATTGTAATTTTAAAAAATTACTGGTGTTGCACAGCAGCCACTGGCAAAATGCTAGACACTTGTTCCTTCACACCAGGGAGAATGTACACTTACATTTGAAGGTTAGGTTATGTATTAGGTTGGGGAATAAGTTCGTTCGGTTTTTTTCGAAGAGGATTATTTAAAGTATTTGTTTGTTGTTGAGCAAAGTGTTTGTATTCATTAGACAGTGCCTTTTCTGCTCTACAGAACTGTGTTATTTGTTTTTCGAATATTTTTAGTTTTTCCTATTTTCTGGGCTTCGAAATGGAATACCCAGGTGACAAAAATCAGCATTTTCGACATCTACGTTTCTTCGCTTTTCATCGGGGTCAAAAAGCAGCTGAAGCCGCTCGTGACATATGCAACGTGTATGGAGAAGGTGTCATAGGTGAGCGCGCAGCACAGAAATGATTTGCAAAGTTCAAAAATGGTGACTTTGATCTCGAAGACATGCCTCGCAGTGGACGACCTGCAGAATTCGATGTCCTCATCGCCTTGAGGTGCGATACACGGGGAAATGCTTGAACGGAACGCAACAGTCAACAAGGAGCTCTACGCCGTGTAAATGAGGCTATGCGACTGAAAAGACCTGACCGACAAGGCCAAGTCATCTTGCTCCACGACAACGCCAGACCCCATGTTGCACAAGTCGTCAAAACCGCACTCGCAAAAAAGCTCGAATGGGAGGTTCTTCAGCATCCACCGTACTTTTCGAACCTTGCGCCAACAGATTATCAGCTTTTCCATTCCTTGTCGAATCAAATGAGGGGTGTTATCTTCGACGGCGAAGAGGACCTCAAAAACTGGCTCATCAACTTCTTCGACACCAGACCGGACGATTTTTGGCGGAACGGCATCAACAAATTAGTCGAGAGGTGGGAGGAGGTTGTAAACAGTAACGGCGAATACATTATTGATCAATTTATTGTTATAATTATTGGTTTTTGTTAAAAGAAAGCACTTTGAAAAAACCGAACGAACTTATTCCCCAACCCAATAAAATTACTTGAAATATTTACATCTCTAGCAGACTCGGGTTCAAGGGGAGGACTTACCCTCTACCATCCTCCTTCACCCCCTTACAACCCTTTAGCAAGGGTGACTTTTGACCAAACATACAATCACATTTTTTTTGCTGTAGAGATACATCTCTTACTCTTGCAATTCTCATGAGGCCTTTCATCGTTGGTTAAGGTCATACCTAGTTGCTGTTAGAAATGTAATTATACTAATTCATACAAAAGAAAAAAGTGGTTTTACGTAAATTAATTTAATTAACTTTTAAAAAAATATTTTATTAAACACAAAATATTATTTGTTAAATAATAATATGGACTACTTATTGTTATTTTATAATTGACCACCTAAGCGACCATCAAAAACAAAGTTACTAAGAACAACAATAGAGGAACTCAAGTATTTTGTCTATTATTCAGAATTCTGAAATAGGTAATTTGGAGAAACCTTAAATTATTTACTGCTTGAGTAACATTTGATACAATGTCATCAAAACACGATCTTATTTGAATACAAGAAACAAAGGAATCTTTTGTAATAATTTAGCATATAATGAGTAGGTGAACAAATAATTTTCTTTTTATCTATTAGTTGCCTATTCAGAGCTCCTCTTATCATAATCAGCACATATTTTTAACAAAAACAGAATAGTAGTTTGCTTTAAGCCAGTCCAAAGTTCGTAAATTTACTAAGTATTCTAATTATCGAGAAGATAAAGATATTTTCATTTAAAATAACAACTAAATAATTAACGTAATACTTACCGCTCTTGGGCAAACTCCTGATAACATTAACTGCAGCATTAAACTTGTCCTCCAAAGACATTTTAACAACAAACAATGCACTTGAACGTTACTAAATAGAATTATTGTAATCACAAAATACACAATAGCACTTTGGACCGTACTCACATCACCGTATAAAACATTAAATGAGTTTGGTTCGGCACAGATATGAATGCAGAATAGTGTATTATATATTAAGATTCTGCTGCAGAAATAACGCTAAGCAATTAATTAAACAGATAACTTTAATAACATAGACCAGTGGAACGAAGCAGACAGACGAAATTAGTGACACGATAGAATTGATAATATTGACAGCTAAAGTGACGTTTGAATTAATTTTTTTTTGTTTCTTTGTTAAGTTTTTCCCATAAGGGCAGACAGAGGGTACAAAACCGATACGCCTAGTTTTCAATTATTTTTTTCTTCGTGAGTTGAAGATGAGCGCCGATCTTTGAATGATAGATGATCAACAGTGAAATTTTTCTTTCCCTGGTGTGAATTTTACTGAAATCTCCCCGTGGGCTTCTTGAAAGAGCAGGAAAAGACAACTTCCGCTGCCTTTTTTTCACTTGCCAATATTCTTGCATGTTCACAAATACCTACTTAGTGATTAATAATCCACCAATCTTACACACTAAAAATACCACAACACAATAACAAGAAAAACAAACCCACCAAAGAGACGTTTCACGCTCCCGCCAAAATCTTTGTTTTTTTTATTTAGTTTTCCCATCTGGAACGTAAAGGGTATATAACTCGTAAGTCCTGTGTTTTTTTTTAACATTAGTAGTCATACATACCTGCCGGTTGTATTATACCAAGTGCGAATCAAGAATAGTGCTTCAGACCACAACATAGAGATGTCGGTTTTAGGCAATTTTGAAAGTAAATTAGTATTGTCTGTATTTTAAACGGTATGTTTGTGATGTATAGCACCCCCTTAAGAAGGAAAACATTGAAAATATTATGTACTTTGGTAAGTACGTTAGGTAGTTACTCTATCTATGTAGTTAAAATGTCAGGTCTAAACTGCTGTCATTAATTTATACTTGTATAAGTACGCGGAGACTTACGAGGTTATACAATCATCTTCAGTTAGTTAATTTCTTATCTGTGTCTAAGTATTGGATAATTAATGTAAAATAAAACTACCAAACTGAAATTTCAAGCGGGAATCGAACCCCAATCTTTGAAAGTAAGGTTCAATGCTCTGCCAATTGAGCTACTGAACCTTGTGAATACCTTTTAAAATTTTCTAGTACCTATCTAATTTACGAGGAAGAAATATTTTTACAAATGTTTGGATAATCGATTAAGATCCATTTATTTTTATGATTTACTTATGGGCCATGTCGATTTTTTCTATTATTAATTTTATTTAACATTATTTTATAATTTTCTATCATTAATTACGAATGTAATTAACATTATTTTGCTATTATTAATTAAGTACTAAATTAAACTACTAATTTGTATTGCGTGCGCGACAATACCCATGAGCAGCTATCCTCTCCACGTTTCGTTCAGCGCTAGAGATACGTGCCACGGCTTGTATTATATGAAAATAAAATTATTCATTTTTTAAACATCAATTAAAGTTTCGCATCCTAAAAAGTAAAAGAAGTAAAGTATTAGTGAGATTGCATGTTTATTTTTTTTCTGTTTGTTATATTTTTCTTTTATGCTTTTCCGCGCACATCCTCACATGTCTATATTGCCATTTTTAGAGCTGTCAACTTGGAATTCTTTTGTCAAAAGCAGATCCCCGTTCCTTTACCGATTTGTTCCTTGCAAAGGTAATTTTATCCGTAATTATTGGAAAAATCCTTTTGTACTTATGATATATAGTAATTTTGTAGTGTTTTCAACGAGTTGTTGTGTTACGTTTCTGGATATTTCTTTTCGTTCGTGTTTAATTCAACTATTATAACCGCGCCTGTTTTTGCGGTACTGAATTTAGTATTGTATTTCTATGGTTTTTTATGAGAAATTACAACTTATCTGTTTACGTTTTCTCGTTGAATAATATGTGCGTGTTACGACTTGGAATATGTTTTTCTTATTTTGTAATTTTGTCGGAAATTGTTAATAATTGTATCAATCACATACACACTGCTGTTATAGAAATTGAATAAAGGACAAGTTTATTAAATATTTAACGTTATCATTTAAATGTTTGAAATATAAATCGTTTATATTACATGCAATTACAAATATTATTGCTTAATCGTGAACAAAAATTTCATTGCTGAAATGAACCTATAAATATCTAGAAAATGATCTGTTTTGACAGATGCACTAAATAGTTCTGGAGCGCAGGTCTAGATTCCTTTAACGATCGGTAGAGTCCGATTTTTTAGATGCATCCTAAGTACGTCCTCTTTATTGATCATATAAAAATTGCAATCTACAGATAAAACTTTATTTTAATTTCATTAAATCAAAATCAAGGAATTGTGCAAAGTGTATAAATTGATACTTGAGGCCAGATTACAAACATATTGTGCTGATTTCACTGATAGTTTTTTATTAATAATATTTGTTTATTGTGGTTACCAAGCCACAGACAAGCAAAATTCCAAAGCACTTGACCAAGGAGGTTGTCCAACTGAAAAGAAAACTGTTTATGCCCTATTTTAACAATTCTGTTCTTTGTCTTCTTCAATTTAAAAGTGCTTTAATGATATTTATAAGACATGAACAGTACTGCCATCCTTACAATAAGTGCAATAAGTTGAGTTTATGGGCAAATTGACTTACGTACAATGTTACAAACAAATGTATGTACAAATATAATATACTACAAAAAATTCCGCTTCATTTTATAGACGTGTAGTAAAAATTTCAAGTTAATAGCTGTTATAGTTATGATGATACACAAGAAACAAATTAAATCTTTAATCGCAATTATTTCGAAAGTAGCTGAAACCTACTAATAGCACTTTTCATAAGAAGAGCAGAGTATAATTTAAAATAAAGAACAATTCTACTTCTTAGCCTTTATTAAAAACCTGTATACTCTTTCCTAACGTGGTGCTAGCTGCCATACCCATCAAATAAGTGCTATTTTTGACATCTCATTAAATATGCTAATCTGTCTTTTTCAGAAGATTGAGATCTAATCCAATCTAAACAACACAGGAGATACCACAATGCCAGAACTAACAGAACTCGACAAGGCTACAGCTTCAATGACTGAGAAGCGTAAAGAGGAGACAGCATCATCAGACAGTGATTCTGATGACACCATTCCAGAATTGGAAGATGCCGGTAAATTTTATTATTTCAATTTTATATCAATAATTCTTTCATTAGGAATGCTGTATGAAGACCTCAGTGTCAATATTAAAAAAAAAACTAAAATAATGATCTGATTTATTTAAAACTTAATAAATATAAAACAAGACTGCCATGTTATTTATTAGGCTGAACAATTTAACACATTCAATGCCACCAACTTGCAGGATCTATGTCAGTGAACTCACCTAGCGAGTCGGTGGCATTGAACATGTTAATACATGGCACGTAAATAAAATTTATTGAATTGAAGAAACCCTTTATTTCTAGACATTTTACATTAGTGTCTGAGAAGTCAAAAGTAACAAATATACAAAATTAGAAAAAAAACTACACTTATCACAAAATGTCTCCTTTCGGCGTGTCTAATAGCAAAGGCTTACAACTCTTTCCACTCCTGTCAAATGCCACACTAATCCAAAGGGGTCCTAAAGTCACCTTCAAGTCATCCTCCCATTTTCTAGCTTGGTGACCTCTATTTCTAGTGGTGACTTCCATTTCTGGAAAAGAATGATCAATTAGTAATTTTTTAATGTTCCAAGTAACATCTCATCTACATAATAAAGAAGGGATTTTTAGAACTGATACTGAAGTTTGTATATTAGAATTTAAGAATAAGATCAAAAAACGAAATGGAGGTACTTATTGTCCCATTATGGTAATGGCAAAAATTTTTTGTGTAAAATATTCTTTTTATTTTTAGACTCTTTAATGTAGTCCACCAGTTCTCCTTCTGACTTTCCTTTCTCGTCCGATCCAAAGAACACTGGATATTTTGACGTGACAACGTCTTATAAATTGGTTTGCCGGGTGACACTTCAAGAAACTGCGTTACGCTCCGCTCACGTTATGCGCTTACAATGAGAGCGAGTGAGAGGCACGCGTCCCTTCCACTCGGGCATGGTTAGCCCGCCGAGAGAGACAGACATAAAAAGTGGAAGGGACGCGTGCCTATAAATTAATGTTTTAAATATAATTCTTTGTATAAATAAATGTTTTAAATTGTTACTATTATTTCATCCTTCTTCCTACTATACGAATGAATATTCACATTAAAATTATTTTACCACTCAAAGTCGTTGTCACGTAAAACTTTCGCCCGTATACCGACTTTACAGGCAACCAACCAGTTTTTTTTCGTTTATCTTCTTCAATAATTGGCTTCATCTAGTCTTCTAGCGATTCCATAACATTTTTAGTTACCAATGTTTTATTATTTCAACTTGTTTCTCTAACTTCTTCTTGAGTTTGAGAAGGAATAAATCCATATCAATATTAATTTAATTAATTTTCTACTATATTTTGAATTAAATTTAGTTCTGGAGCCTTTGCTTATAAAGCTTATAAAGTCACAAACGCGATACTCACGCAAATCAAACTTAGCTTAATTATGAATATATGCAAGTGTCAAAAGTTCTATCTTTGAATACTTGCATAAAGACTAGGATGGCTGGAGTAAAAGAAGAACACTCAATCACATACAATGGCCCAATCAAGAGGCTAAATGTGGAAAATGCCCCGTATAACTAACTAACCTGCATAAATTAGTCTCGTGCTTGATTCAGTATCTGTATCGATAAAAATGCATTAGACATACAAAAAGGTGTTCTGTGGAATAAAATGGCAATTTTTGCCGATTTACTGTTCATATGCTCTTAATGCAGCATTGCCACAGACACAAAATATCAATTGTTCGTTGACCACTTTGTGTTCCCAATCTTAATCTATTTTATGTGCTCATAAATGATAAAAGAAATTGTTATTCAAAACTATACATAGTTGCGGTTTAAATTTTAGATATGGTGAGATAAATATACCACAATATGTCACCATTATGTTTGGAGTGTGCTTTTTTAATAAATGATAACACAACATGAAATTTATTTAGTTCTTACACTTCCGCAAACATGCAGACATTTTATAACAAGTGGAAACGTCAGGATAAAATATAAAATAAATTATGCCCAAAATCCGTAACAAAGTTGTTTTATTCAAAACATGAAATTTTTACAATAGGGAAGCTACCTAATTTAGAAGTTGTAATAATGTATGCAACTCTTTTCTATTTGATAGCAATCATTTTTTTTCCAAAATTTGGGTTTGAATTAATATATCGCCAATAATTATTTAGATTGTTGCATTGTGATAAATAGCTTGTACTGTGTGGGGTTACAGTAAAGAAATAGTAGTTTATGATACTGTTGCATAATAAGAACCCTTATAACATGAGTGTGTTTTAAAAAAACGAGCCGTAGGCGAGTTTTTTTATAGTATCACACAAGTGTTATAAGACCAAGTTATGTACAGTGTCATACACTACTTTATCTACTCTCATACTATATTACGTAAAACAATGTTGCAAACAAAACCAAACTTTGTTTAAATATTGAAAAGATTTTTTAAATGTCAAATGTTGGCGCCAAGGTGCAAACATCGATTGTGAATGCGTGTTGCGTCGTCGCGGACTCGTTCATTGAAACCTTTTTAAAGTAGAGGTTCAACCTCCTTGGTCCAGCTGGAGGTTGTATAGGTGTATCGTTATGATAAAAAAGTTATATTATGTTACAGGTGTCCATACAAGACCTGTATCGTAATGAAACTTTTTTTTAATTATTTTTGGCCTGTACGTAATGTTTGTCATAAGCATTTTGTTTTCAGTTTTAGAATCTTTGTATTATAGTATTAGAGTAGATAAAATAATTTAAAAAACCACAAAAAAATTAAAAACAGAATCCTTAAATAATTGAAATATAATTCGGCAAAACTAATAATACAACAAGTATATTATGACAGCAAAAGATGACAAAAGAACACCGACAATAATAATTAAAGAAAATATTAAAAAAAGACATATAAAAAGTTCTGTTAACTAGCCAGTTTCTAACAATCTGATTATCATTATTTTCAATTTTTAATTGATATTTTTTTAATTTCAGGTGCGCCTGGAGCAGGTGGTATTTCGAACCCCATTGCGGGCATCGATATTGTCTCCAAGGCGAAGCAGTCAAGAGGCGAGAAGAAGGCGCGCAAAATTATGAGCAAACTTGGCTTGAAACCAGTATGTTTGTTTTTTATACACATTGAGACTGCTTGTCCTTCCCATGTAATATTAAGTGATGATAAGACTGAAGAATGACAATGCACTTTATCCAGAACCCACAACTATGAGATATTGGCCACCTCGCTTCTAATATCTGTTCCAGCACAACTATGTTTTAATTTTAAATCTATAATCTAAGATCACAAATTTGTTGTTTGTCTGTCCGCTCTTTTTCCATTGTATCAATAATGTTGTTACCATAGCAACGCGTTAACGGCAAGTAGTTCGTCTACCGGACGCTAGATGGCGCTAACGGAAAATATTTAATAATAGAAAGAATTTAAAGAATTTTGTCCACCCGAGCGAAGCCAGGACGGGCCGCTAGTAGTTACAATGACTACAGTCTTAAATACGAGGGCAATAGCTAGCAACATCAGCTTAAAACAAACTCTAAAACCTACCAAATCGAGCACAAATATGTACCTATAACTGATGAGCATGCCATTACTCAACAGAGGCGGTATTGTTGATTGTGTGATGTTATTTTTATCAGCCCAAATCTCTTTCCATCCTTTCTAAAACTGTTATGTCTATTAAAACACTAAATATTATTATTCATTTATTGAGCTATGTAGCAAACAACATATGACAAGTAAAAGTGTATATTATTCTTCTACCCACATGTATTAAGTCTTATTCGTAAATAAGATCACCATCTGGATTACATATATAGTACAATTTATAACTGTATTCATACACAACAAAAACCTAAAATAAAACATTCGCTATTGACATTATTATTTACCATAATTTACACTGATTACTAATACTTCAATTTATTATATTAAAGAATGCATTAAGAATCAATTGAACCAACTCCAAGATAATTGTTTTTCACAGGTGCAAGGAGTAAACAGGGTGACAATCAGAAAGTCAAAGAATATCCTGTTTGTGATAAACTCCCCTGATGTATACAAGAACCCTCACTCGGATACTTACATTGTGTTTGGTGAGGCCAAGATTGAGGATCTGTCACAGCAAGCCACCATGGCTGCTGCTGAAAGGTTTAAGGCTCCAGAAACTGCTGCTGCTGGCAATGACTCGACTGCCACTGGCACGGTAAGATATTGATCTGTTTCTTCATATGTTGCCTCTCATTGGTCAGCATGGAATCACAATTTTTATGCTTCATCCTTTTCTGTCGCTCGGGAACATTCAAACCATTAAGATGGTCTATGAAACTAAAAATAATAAACGTCCATATTTGTTAGTAAACTAAGACTTAATCACTTTACATTTAAATATTTACGTTACCCTGTTAGATTATTTAATTGATGTATCAACCCGAAATCATATTAGATTATTAAGCTGCAAATGCCAATGCTGCAACTGTGATTCTACAACGAAATATAAATGTACAGAATATTTATTTTAAATTAATCTAATATCATTTAATTTTGATATCCCAACCGCTATGCTCTAGCAATCTTTCCGATCGATAAAATAATCGTAAGAATAATGGTATTTTAACTCCTTGGCATAAGTATATGCTAATAACTGCAGATACTGTAGTCACCAACAGCAGCAAGAATATAGTTTTATATAATTCTTATATATTTTATGCATTTTTTTAAAAATCTACTCGGCTCACAAGTGATTTCTGAGACAGGAATAAACCGCAACCTTTGGATGTCCGGTCCAATGATCCAATTGAGCTACCGATTTCTAGTATTATTCTATTAAAATATTTTATTTTATAAGGAGAAGATAACCGAATTTCTTAACCAAATATACTATTTTAACTGCCTTATATTTTAAAATATTTTTTCTTTATGCTACAGACTGTAGCGCCGATAGCTGAGGAGGAAGATGAAGAAGGTGCCGATGAAGCAGGTGTTGACGAGAAGGACGTTGAGATTGTCATGTCCCAAGCGAACGTATCCCGAGCCAGAGCGGTCAGGGCACTTCGCAATAACAATTCTGATATTGTCAACGCTATCATGGTAAGTAAAATTTATATCGCTATGTCTTATTGTTCACAAAATTTCCTAATAAATGCATTTAACACTAAACATACCATGACGGGTCAAATGACCCATTTTAAACTTAAACAAAACTTAATTTTTTTCTTGTTGTATTTTTATGTTTTTTAAATTTAACATATTTAGAATTGTTATTTGAAAAAAAAAATTGTTTTATTCATGTACCAAATAGCTTAACTAATATATTTTTCGCTAGACATATTAATATATGTGACTTTTTAAAGACGGGTCATTTGACCCGCTTTGGTAAGAATAGGAATACATGAAACACTAACTAATCCAATATAATTGTGCAAAATAACAAAGTAAATTGGACAATAAATTCAATGAAAGAAAATTTTTAAATCGTAATTTACTGACAAAATTAAACAATGTTTATAAATAAAACATCATTAACAAAAGCAATGAATCTATTTTATAGAAACATTTGGGTTGTAGTAAATCTTCGTTACTCTCTCTTCTAATTTACTGGACAAGACCGACAGGATCCATAATGTTACTTCTAACGAAATATTTGAATCTTATTAACATGCAGAAATGCAATTAATGTAACGAAGTGTCACCACTAATGAAAAGACTGAACAGTCCTGCTCCAAAAATAAATGGTGCTGCCATAATCTCTATGCTTGGCAGGCAGGTTAAAAACACCATAATTCAAAAAACTCTTACCAATTATATCGTCTATGGTGATTGCTTCCAGTTTCATTAGTCTCCTAGTTTCATTTATGCCGTTGAGTAATGATGAAGTTCCCGAGGTACAGAAGAACAATTCTTTGCCAACTTATTCATGCGGAATCTAAATAAGTAGAAATTTTGTTTGAAATTTTTGTCATTTATATCTATCCTCATATTATTTTTTTTCTGCAGGAGCTGACGATGTAGGCGCATAGTCACAAGTTAGGTTAAGTCTGTGTTAGCGGCCGCGCCATCTCTCATTCGCAAATCCAAAGATTATCTTGGCTGGTTCAGCGGTTTAAAATAAATTACAAATAGAAAAAGTAAATCATATACCTATTTTTTTTTCTAGTATGCAGGAGTGAGTTATATTTTTAACCTTTAAGGGTTGATAACATTATAGAGCAAAAACAAAACAGGAAAATTGTCTTTCACAAGGACTGGGAAGATTTAGATAAAACCCCAGACGTGGAAACTAGAGAAAGGGATATTTCACTGATCATTCATCATCCATTAATCATCTATCTATACATATAAATAAAATTGGAGTGTCTGTTTATAATATTGAAATAACCGTTTTTTACTACGTGCATATGAATTTATATACGGTACATACACCAAAATAACATTTTTTTTACAATTTTTGTCTGTCTGTTTATTCCGGCTAATCTCTGCAATGGCTCGACCGATTTTGACGGGACTTTTATTGGCAGGTAGCTGATGTAATAAGGAGTAACTTAGGCTACTTTTAATTTACAAAAAAAAAAAATTACAGTGCCACAGCAACGCGTGGCTGGGTCAGCTAGTCATTCATAAATTATCTCCATTCGTTCTCACCTTATTAAGAAATTACTTTATATGAAAACATTGCTTAAAGAAAACTTTTTTTATAACACCCAAGCCATAAAATGTTATAAAAAAAATTAAGTACTAGTTTTATAACACGAAGGTGAAAATTTAATCTGTGAAATAAGTAGGACTTTTTGGCGGGAGCGGGAAGCGTCACGCTAGTGGTTTTGTTGCCCTTGTTGAAATTTGTGGTGTTGTGGATATTAGTGCGTAATAATGGTGGATTATTAATCACTAAGTGTTTGTGAATATACAAGAGTGTTGGTAAGTGTAACAAAGCAGCTAAAGTTGTCTTTTCCTGCTCTCTCAAGAAGTCCACGGGGAGGTTGCAGTAAATACCCACACATTTACTTACCTAGGAAAAAATATATTTTACTGTTCATTCCTCATCATTAAATTAGGAAATTACTCGAGAACTGGCAATTAAACTTACTTAACACTGGCTAAATGCACAAATCGTGCAAGCCATAAATAAAGAAAAAAGTTTATGGTAAACATAAATTTTAAGTTGTTAAAATTTGATTTATCTTTGCCTATCTGATTTTTTTTCAGTTTGATGTAGTAGAAATTAATTTAAACCGGTCGGCCAGCCAAGATAGGGGAACGGTTACATACGGAATGTGTATATAACATTATTTACTTCAATAAAATAAATTTTAATTCTATTTGTTGTTTTATTTATGCATTCGTCTCTGTTTTGACGACACGTTTGGTCAGTTATCTAGAAATACACTTTCAGCAAGGGTTGCCAGCCATAGCGTGATTTAATGGTGACCAACATAAAAAAACGGGAGTCTTTTTCGGCAGATAAAGAGCATTGTTTCATAACAAAATCAAATTCTTTTTTATTTATATGAATTGTCAAAACGTTATAATCTCGGTTTTGCTCAGCCAATTGATAAAAATACGGGAACTTTAGTTACCCCGTCTTCAATTTAGCTAATAATAATAAGGTTTCTTATAAACTTGAACCGAAAATACGAGGCATATGGCAACAGTATTGAATGCTGGTAGACTTGCAAATCAATTATATTAGGATGTGAGGTTTTAAAAATAAAACCATTGAGTATAAGTATTTATGTAATAGCATAGACAAACATTAAGATTCTGCGGTAAAGTACTCGACATCTCGTTTCAGCGAGTTACAGCAACATCTAATGAAGGATCAATATGCATATGATAAATACACAAATGCCAAGCAGAAATATCTACTGGAAGCACAAAAGGCCCAAACCTAAGGTTGGAAGACGTTCTGCGCGAGACGATGTGGGACGGAATCTATAAGTCGCACGACGGAAAGACAGGAAGATGTACCTATGGAGCAGGACGGCAAGGTACTTGATGCAGCCGCATCGGCCGAACTCCTAGCCAAAGCCTTCTTCCCGGAGGACACAGGAGGATGACAACGCGGACCACAAAGAAATAAGGAGAGTTGCCTTGGAAGTCAGCAGAGGAGAACACAACGAAACGTGTGATCCCTCATTCACGGAGGAGGAACTGAGATGGTCCGCATTTAGCTTTAATCCAAAGAAAGCCCCGGGAGCTGATGGTTTAACGGCCGTCTTGTCTCTGATGAACAGGAGTCTCGCACTCCCCCACTTCCCCAAAAAATCGAAGGAAGCAGTCGTGGAGGTTCTTAAAAGGATTCAAATATAGCATACATTATTAATTTAGCAGTTTTTTAAGTTTGCTGATGGTATCCTTGTTTTGCTATATAATAGTTTGCAGTACTAAATTAGTAGTAAAATATATTTTTTTTAAGGAAATATAGTTTCGTTTAAAATACTGTTTGTTTTATTATACAAAAGGAGATATTTTGGTATTCGTGATGGAATAATTAAATTAAAAGTAATAATAATATTTAAAAAAAAAAACTGAACAAAAATAGCAGTCGCATTTAATGTTGTCTTGTTGAAACTCGCTGTAATAAATACATACTGCCCCTTTACTATTACACCCTGCGCGTCCGACCTTTATTCAAACCATAGAGAAATATAAATATACCAAAAAGAACGCAACTATGCAACCACATGATATTTCAGATTGGTGTGCATAACAATTTGCATTTTAATAACAGCTTTCTTTATAAGTAAATTCTGATGAAATTATAAAACAATATGGGACGAGCATTAACAAGTCTTGCAATGTCGCTATTTATAGACGGTTACATAAGACATACATACTCTTTTTTTTTAAATTTGGAATGGGTTCGCTCTTGATCCCAATCAAGCCCGGGGGCAAAGACAGAATTCATGATGGAACGAGCTAACCCAGAAGGTGCCTATTCACCCTGGCCCTGAAAACAGACGGGTTATATGTACTCGGAAATACAGACGCAGGGAGAGAGTTCCACTCCCTTGCTGTGCGCATTATAAAAGAAGTCGAGAAGCGCTTGGTGCGACAGGCAGGAATAGCGAAGAATGGTTGGTAGCTCGCAGTGCGTCTGAATGTCCGATAGAAGAAAGGTGATGGCGGTATGAGCATATGTAGCTCCTGAGCACACTCCAAAATACAATCTGTAGAAGACCGACAGACAGGCAACTTAGCGGCGGTGAGCTAAGGTGTGAAGCTTGCTCTTCGCCAATTTCTTCGAAGATATATACACGAAATATCATAGACAAACGTATGCGGACATTGACCTCTTTATTACAACACTTCAGTGTGTGCGAGGAAACGGATATATCAACTCTACAGTCTACATAAAAAATATTAGTTACTGGCTGCCTCAATTTACAAAAAAAAATAAAAAAACTTATCGACTGTCAAGATTTAATGTAAACTGTTCTTTGCCCAAACAATCATAAAGGCCAAACGCAATTTCCGAAAATGTTCTTACATAGAACTTCTATGAGACCGTTACTAGCACGTTCCATATCTACCACCAAAGTTTTATATGACCCTCGTACTCTGGTAAAATTGAGGAAACTCCAAGCGGAATATCAGTGTGAAGACGGTAGGCCTATTTGGTTGAAGGCTGGTTTCCGAGACCGAATCCTGTATGCAAGTACTATAATTCTTTGCTATACTGGAGTAATGATGACGCTCTCGGCGATTTACGACAACGCTAAACCTCCTTCATGGAAGACGAGACCTTGTTAGTCGAAGAGATTGTTCTCCTTATATGAGATTTGAGTAAAAATAAATTGAATTGAAAAATTGTGTTGCTCGACTTAATACGAATCACGTAACATTTTATTATTACTGGAAATCCTGACGTAACTAATCTTTATAATATACTAGCGACCTGCCCCGGCTTCGCACGGATTCAATGCTCTACTATATTATGCATGTATTAAACGTATAAACCTTCCTCTTGAATTAATTTATATATTAAAAAAAAAAAATGTTTTTTTGCGTAGTTTTAAAGATTTAAGCATACTATTTAGTGATAAAAATTCCCTGTCAATGTTTGACCACGATGAACTCCGAAACTATTCAACTGATTTTTGATTTTTTCATTTTGCTGGATTTGTTTTAACATTAGGACATAGGATAGGTTTCATTTTAATTTATAGTAAAAAAAATGAAATTATAATAACCGAGCCACACCAACTCGTGGCCTCGTGGCCGGGTTAGCTAGCTTAACTATATTTTTTTCGTTCCTTTTCGGCAAAATATGGGTTTAGCGGACGGTAGATGCAATGATTCTACTAAAATGGTCCTATGTTCGAATCCTGGTAGGGGCATGTTTGTATAATAATTGAGCATAAGCATTGGTTTCCTAATGGTTGAGTCTTGCTATATACTTGTTGTATTTATTTTGTTGTTGTTGTAAAACCAGCAGTTGTAAAAAAGTAGTAAGAAGTAACAAGTAACATCTACACTAATATTATAAAGAGGAAAGATTTGTATTTTTGCAATTAATAAACTCAAAAACTACTAAGCCGATTACAAAAATTCTTTCACCATTGGAAAGCTACATTCACGCTGAGTAACATAGGCTATGTTTAATGCTAGAGAAACTTTTAAGGAATTTTGTCCATCCGTACGAAGCCGGGACGGGCCGCTAGTAGGAAATAAGAAGCTATAGATTTTCACTTATAGTTACATAAGTAAAAAATTATAAATAAGTATAATATAAATAGTATACCCATTCTATAGCACTAGATTAGACACTGAAGACCTACATTATTTAAAGCAGTGTTAATAATTAGCTAATATCTGTCTGTTTTGTTAAGAGCAAATAAAATAAAGAAAAAAATAACAATAGGTGGTCTGGCCCTGCGGATTACCTCGTACCAAGCTTAAATACGAAGCGAATTGAAACCACATCGTATTTAAGTCGATTGTAATGTGTGAAATATGGAAGAACGTATCTAATCTTATTGAAGACGGGAAACTTCCATGTCTAAATCACTAAAATTTTATAAAACTGACAACTGCGATTTTATACCCGCAAAACATAATTTAGATTTACGGAAGAGTCAGCATTTTTTTAACTGGCAGAAGCCCTTATATTATTAATTATTTAATTATAGTTTTATCAGAAAAGGCGTCAAAATGGCGGGCTCGTTTTCGTTTAAAATATCCAGACTATACAGCTACAAAAATATTATATATAGTACATACATAATGGTACTACATAAGAACAGGAAAGCGTTGGTGAAGTCTGTTTAAAACAACAAGCAGTTTATCAGGCGAGGAGACTTGTGTACTAATGTTTACTCAATTGAAATTCGACTTTAGTAGCATTAAGGCGGTTCACACACTAGAGATGCGTCCCGCTGCGGTGTGCGTAGCGACAGAAAACGCGCGCGGGGACGGAGGCGCAGATCTGCCTATCTTAGCGGTGTAATCTGCTTCTCCGCGCGGAGTAGCAATACAAGACGACAAGGCTCCGCGCTCCCGCGCAGAATCTGCATGCGGGGCGCCTACCCGCGCGTTCCCGCGTCGGCAGTGTGTTGTCATATGCGTGTTTTCTATATTAATTGAGATTCTTGCATACAATAGTAAAATCTGCGGCCACGCGCTACGCGACGGGACGCGGTGCAGTGGGTTAACCGCCTAAGATATAGTTGAAATTAAATACTTGGTGACGTTAGCTACACTTAATGCACTGGACACGATTCAGGGCAGCGCTGAAAGGCTCATTAGTAACAGCAAATTGGTGAAAAGCAAGCTTCATACCTTAGCTCACCGCCGCAAAGTTGCCTGTCTGTCGATCGTCTACAGATTTTATTTTAGAGAGTGTGCTCAGGAGCTGTTTTTGCTCATACCGCAATCTCCTTTCTTCCATCGGACATCCAGACGCAATACGGGCTACCACCCTTTCTCGGTTGCTATTCCTACCTGTCGCATCAAGCGCTTCTCAACTTCTTTTATAATGCGCACAGCAAAGGAGTGGATTCCTTCCCTGCGTCTGCTTTTCCGACTACTTATAGCCCGTCTGATTTTAAAACCAAGGTGAATAGGCATCTACTGGGTTAGCTCGTTCCATCGTGGATTCTGTCTTGGCCCCCGGGCTTGATTGGGATCAAGAGCGAACCCGTTCTAAAATCAAAAAACCGAAGTAGATTTTCAACAGGTATAGTTCCCGGCAGGGGACTATAACGAGTTAGTTTCACCTAGGGTTGCCACCTGCCATTGCGCGATTAAAGGGCTACCAACATCAAAAAACATTTCTACGGGAGACAATTAAAATAGCATTATTTTATGACTAAATCTCAATATTTTTATTATATTGTTAGTCGAAATATTTATAAATTTTCCGTTTTTCTCAGCCAACTGATGAAAATACGGGAACTTTGGTTACGACGTATTCAATTTAGCTATAGTCTCCGGCAAATAAGTTGAACATGATTTTGAAATCACGTGACATGCGCAGTAGCAAGTTTAGGTACATTATTCACTTCTGCGCATATCACGTGATTTTAAAATCATGTTCAACTTATTTGCCGGGGACAATAATTAAGGTTTCATATAAACTTGTAGCTGATAAAACGGGGTAACCCGTAATATCTGACAAGCCTCGTTTCATCGCTACCTATAAGCGCTCCGAATTTTTCACCAAAAATTTATTCGCAAAAATATAAAATTTTATACCTCAAAATCCTTATTATATTTTAAGTGCGTTCTAATCTAACCATATTTAGTAAAATAAGAGTTACTTCGTTATTTAATGTCAAATCTTTCTGTCTTTTAATATAAAAAAACAAAAAAAAATGTTCGGCGAAGGATGCCCCGTTTACACTGCCCTTATTATTAGCAAAATAAAACACAAAATAATTAGCTTATTAATTTATTGGTGCAATAAGGCATACATCATAAGCTTAGTACATCCATCGTATTGTACTCACACTCATCAAAATGCATTCAGTGACGACACATAGCAGTTATCTTAACATAAGTTGAACAAAATTAAATAATACTTTGTGATATAAATTGAAGTGGTTTATTATAAGAAAAGTTTTTAAGCTATAAATATAACAAAGCCGAATATTGTTTTATCATTTACATTGACGTCTTTAATAAAAGTAAGCTGGAATTATTAGATCCAAAAATGACACTTGATCCTTCATTTTGGCGCTGTCAGCAGTGGTAAATTCACGGAACTAACTTAACGAAATTAGTGATGGGATCTCGATAAAATTTCGGTATAATTTTTTTTAAGGTATATCGAATTTGACTCGAGCTGTACTTTGTACCGTTTCCATATCCAAGTCCATATGTAACTTTTAATATTGTCCATATGTAAACCAATTTAAAAAAATGAACTAAACATTAATAAGGTAAACCCATTTCTAATTTTAGTTCTTAACGATATGGGCCACCTGCCCTTGTTGATTTGAAAAACCAAGGAGATACATGCAACGAAAATAAATAAAAAGATATCCCTTCGTTTTAATGTAAAAAATATTTTATTTGATAACATTTTATTATTCCAACCACCTGTTTTATTGACTTTATTAAGCTGCCCATATATTTTTACTTTTCTTGTATTTTCCGTGATTAATACTTTAAAAATGCACATCATTTAGCAGAATCATAAAAGAAACGTCACTTTGACATAACAATTCTAACAGACCTTACAGAAGCAACAAATTATTCTGCCTAAAAATACTCAATGATTTTAAAAAGTATTTAAAAAGATGGTTCTCTTTTTCACTATATTTTCAAATAGACTAATAAAAAAGTGGCTAAGAGAAATAATATGATGACAATTACTATTACGTGGCAACACTTGACAGGATCTATCGATAGTTGGCAACCTATTGGCAACACTGGATAAGAAACCTTGATATATTTATCATGCTTTGATATTACGTTTCCGTTGCACTCTAATTTATGTGTGTATATAAAATATATACATACATTATGTTTATGTATATATAACAGAAAAGCTTTATTAAAAAAAATACAGCATTTCACTTTTCTAACCCCTTCGTTGATGTTCCTCTTTTATTGGATTAATTTAAAAATGCAGTTATTTTTCTTACGACAGAATCATTTTTTACATACAATTCCATGTTATACTTTGTCCAATGTAGGATGATAATGTTGACAGGTGTCACTTCCTTATTGCTACGTACTAAGGTTGCGTTTGTTTCCTTATGTTTGGCTTGACATTGCAATAGCAACTTTATACCCTCTATATAGGTGTCAAATGTCAAAAGTATCATCCTACATTGGACAAAGTATAAATGGCTTTATTCTATGATTTAGCCACGTGATTCCCAAAGTAGTGGATATCGATACTGGGATAGACCACAAATTGCAAAGGGTCCATTTCAAAGAAAAAAAACTGAGTAGTACATTATTCGTATTTAAAAACATATTTTTAAAATTTTAATGGCAACTTTCTTTCTTGAGTAAACTCTTTTTAGCTCCTTACAACTTATAATACGTAAATAGAAACGTACTAGCTGACACGACCACGCGTTGCTGTGTTATACATTAAAATGAAACTTATCCTATGTCGCAATAAATTCAGCAAAATTAAAAAAAAAATCTGAGTACCTTTTCATCAAATACTGTGAAAAGGAGTTTTTATATATGTATAAGATATACATATAACAAGCTAGACACAAACACAGAACAATAACTAAAGCTATAGAAGCCGTGCTAAAATAACAACAGAATACGTTAGTTCACACTATTTTAACTTATACAATTGTAAATGTGTAAGAAAGAAATATAGTATACTGATTTTGTTTCGTAATTTATAAGGTTGTCACTAGTTTCCCTTACGTCAGTGATGTAACGGCATCGATATAACTATCGATAAAAATAAAAACATTTAAACTTTTTTTTATGCTGTTGGTATGTCAATGATACTAGAACGGACGGTAATGTCATAATAAACACGTGTAGAATCTGCAATATGAACATTTTATAATGCCATATTCATGGGTAGAATTTTGGACCCGAACCAATTTATTTATTAGATTTGCTGTCTTCAGTATCTAGAGAAACCAGGTAGGTACAGTTAAAAAATTGCACTTTGTATAGGTATATGATATTAGGCTACATGTTTCTATTTTAAGTTAGACCTCTAGCAGTACATTGGTGAACACTGCATTCAATATTATATTTTATAGGTATAGATTAAAAAAAAATTGAAAAGAAAATTAATCGATTATTTAAATTAAATGAACCAACTATTATTTTATACATATTTAGTTATTTTCATATTTTTATATACTACCCTGTCACGAAAGTACCGCGAAAAGATGAATAATATACAAAATGTTTGTTATTCATCCAAATTTATTTTATCACCTTCAAAGTATGCTCCTTCGGAAACGATACACTTACGCCAACTTTCTTACTCTTTTTTTTATATTCCAATTTGGTTTTTATAAACTGCTACAATTTTCTGTAAATAATTCCTTCTGAATCCGATAGTGGTTTCTGAGACACAAAAATATTATTGTAAATAAACTATCATTATTGTTTGGAATACACGGTGCCAAAATGTTAATTAAAAATCTGAATATTTATTGGTAGGATCGAAAAAAATATATGACAAAGCAAGACTAAGATAGTGTTTGGAATAAAAAAGGAGCAATTTCATGTTCTATAAATGTAATGTGGGTATAGCATTTGCTTTCAGCCACCGAAATTTAATGTTTTTATGTGGCTCAAATGACAGTAGTCTAAAATGTTTCAAACAAATGTGACTGTGCGCTTTCGGTGTCCAATTGATCCTTGATATACGGTGTATCCATTCATTTTTAATAGTTTCATCTTTAGGAAATCTAAAGCAAAAAGTAAAAACAAAAAATGTTGACGTCGATAACGAAAAACACATCACTATCATATACAAAACAGAAGGCATGAAAATAAGACAATTTAAACCAAAAATCATGGAGAAATCTATTTGAAATAATAATTTACCACAATTTTCTGAAAATCCCGTTGTGAAATTGTCAAAAATATGTGAATTTTGAAACAAAACTCACCGATGAAATGATAACACCTCATCCGTTGAGAATTTGTGACAATGACGAGAAAATAAAACCTTGCAATTGTTTTCTATTTCGCTCTTACCCATGTATGTTAGGTTACTTTAAGTGAATACGAGAACTGTTATACAGTTTTTATTTTAGCACGGCTGTTATGGCTTTAGTTATTGTTCTGAGGACACAAACACAAAGTTAAAATAAAGCACTTGGTTATGAAAAAATAAAAGATTGAAATCACTGTCTCTTTATTCCTTAGTGTCAGTTATGGAAACGTCACTTTGACATTACAATGACAATTCTTATTTTTTTTAATAGAGGCGAAGGCAATAAAATTATTGTGCCAAATATCATCCTCAATATTTTTAAAGTATGATAAAAACAAAAATATATGCCACTTTAAATGACATTTATTACATTTTTAATAAACAAGAGGTTAGAATAATGAAATGTCTTCGATCACTCAGTTCAATGGTCGCATCCATACTTCAATAGATGCTTTTTTAGTCTATGGCATCAGCTGGTGAACGTACGTCGTCAATCTTGAGTATCATTTTGACGAGCTGAGTGGCCAAAGAGATCTGTTGCTTCTTGGAGTGCAGCGACTCTATGACGTTCATAGTTTTCATGTCGTTGGAACCTGGAATGAGAGATTTGTTACAAAGGCAACGCTTCTTTCTTAAGTCACAAAGTACAATCGACAGCACCTTTTCTTTATTATTGCAATAAATATTATTTTATTTTTAGAGAGTACAGCTTGATATGCTATCAGCCATACAATCCTTGTGTTTAGCAGAAAAAAGCGCTTGCGAGTGCTTGTAAGAAAAATGGCGATCGCTGAGCGACAATAAGCAAAATGGCGGATTGTGTCACCGCAACTGAAGTTAGCAAACGTGTCCTGGCCGAAAACTGTATAGTTTTTTTTTCAGCGCTGGTAAGCGCTCGCAAGCGCTTTTTTCTGCCAAACACAAGGATTGTATCGAATGACGGATAATCAGATTTTGTCTAATTTAAGAGGGATTTTTTTTGTTTGGATCTCTTTAAACTGTTTACAATTAATAATCGTTAACCTAGTATATAAGAAAATTTCATGGAAATGCAAAAAACTAGTTTCCTTATACTTTGGTATGAGAAACGAACATTTGTACCTAAATCATGGGTTATATGTATTTCTATCATATATGTATGTCTATCCGTTAGCCTAATATCTTTATCATAACTGCTTACTTTCGGATAGGCTAATTAGTAAGAATAAATTACTATTATTATTACTGGCTGCCCCCTTTTATGCTTATCTTTTTTTGCTGATTATACATATGAACCATCCCTGCTTTGAATAAAACAACTTTACCGATTCGTTGCTACATACAATTACCAGAAAGGAAGGCTACGAGCTTGATTTACGTGAAAAATGAAGATAGTCTTATTCTGAGTAGATTTCCCTAAAACTTAATTTGAAGGAAGTTATTATCTATTTAAAAATGACACGGCTCCAGTGGCTAGCTCCACACGCAAAAGAAATCAGCAACGAATCGGTTAATAAAGTTTCTTCACATTCTGATCAATGGTTTTTGGAACGCATAGGGAACAAACATTAATTTAATTTATAGGTTACTAGCTGACCCGGCAACGTGTTGCTGTATTATAAATTAAAAGAAAACCTAGCCTATGTAATAAGTAGGAACAAAACCAGCAAAATGAAAAAAAAAGACATCAAAATTGGTTGAGTAGTATCAGAGTTCATCAGTATCTATAATCTAAGACCACAGTGGTTTGTGTGTTTGTCTGTCCGCTATTTTTCCATTGCATCAATAACGTTACCATAGCCACGCGTTAATCGCAAATAGTTCGTCTACCGGACGCTAGATGGCGCTAACGGACAAAATATTTATAATAGAAAAAAATTAAAGAATTTTGTCCACCCGTGAGAAGCCGGGACGAGCCGCTAGTCTATAATCTAAGAACACATGTTGTTTGTGTGTTTGTCTGTCCGCTCTTTTCCCATTGTATACGCGTTACCATAGCAATGCGTTACCGGGTCAGCCAATTTACATATAATTACACAACTTACCCCGCTGCTTCTAATAATGTTAACAATTTCTATTTCAATAGATAATCTCAAATACTGCACTCACCTGTGCCCATGCAATCAATACCAAGGTTAGGGTTATTCTCAGCCACTTGTCGTGCCTTCACTTCCGACAGAGAGTCAATAGGAGACAGACCGCTAAAACAAAATTATAAAAATATTATTTAAAATAAGTATTTTACATATTTGTTACAAATTAAAAGATTTAAAAATACATAATTTAAACCACATCTCCGAGCTCCCAGGTAGGATTGGAATCCACAACCTTTCGCTATCAGTACATGTGCTCTGACCGATGAGCTACCAAGATACTGGTAAACTTGTCGAAATTTACATACGCGTTACAACTTCCACTATGAGAGCTAGTATAGTTCCATCAATGTTGGAGATTAACTGCCTTCAACATTGAAAGAACAAATTTAACAAAAAAGATACATTATTTTAAATTTATTAAAATGATAATTTTGATACAAAATAAACAACAATATATACAGTCACTGTCTATTTTTCTATTATAATAGTTTATCTTATGTGGCTAAAAAGGTTAAGTAAGATCCTTTAATTTATAATACCAAACTGTAACTGTACCCTATTTTTTTGCAAATAAATATACTATAAACTAGTAGTGGTAATATAGTAGGGACTCGAACCCACTGTCTCTTGCTATCTGGTCGAGAACTATTGCAATTCAGCCACCAATCAAGGCGGTTTAAAAAAAATATATAATAATTACTAACTGCACTCAGAATGCATTGCAATTCTCTTATTTGCTGACAATATAATACCTCTGAGAATACTTAGTTATAACACATGTCGACTTTGTTATAATGATTGATGTAATGAAACCATAATCTTTTATTGTGATAACAGAATAATATTGTTTATTGTGAATTAATGATGGTTACGACGTATAATATTGTAAATGTCGTTACTTCTATTAAAGCTGAGGAGTTTCTTGCGCCCATTCTTGTCAGTTAAAAGATGTACTGAAGGGGTGGTAGGTAAAAGTGTTGGATGATTCAAAAAAACTTATTTTAAGTGCATTTGAATAAAGTTATTTTAATTTGACATGCATGCACCAACATAAAAAAGTTCTCATCACATCACAGAACAAAGTTTCATCACTATCTCATCACATCACATAACAAAGTTTCATCACAATCTCATCACACCACAGGTTTCGGAACTCTCTCTGGAGTCGGTCCCTCATGTCTGAGGATCGTGGTCAGCTTCAGGGTTGCATCTGGAGTGGATGATCTTCCTCCACCGGTTTCTGTCCAGCGCGTCTCTTACAACAGAGTAGAATTTAGAGGTCGACGAGTCTTTTACTTGATCGGTCCATCTAGTTGGTGAACGACCGCGCGATCTTTTGCCTTCGGTGTTCCCAACCACGATCAGTTTTTCTAGGTTTTCGTCGCCTCTGCGCATTGTGTGGCCGAAATACGAAAGAATGCGTTGTTGGCACGTGGTGGACAAGCGAGTTTTTATTTGGAGCTGGTTCAGGATCGATGCATTGGTGCGTTTCGCAGTCCATGGTATTCTCAGCATACGTCTCCAGCACCACATTTCGAATGCATCAATCCTTTGCCTTTCTCGGGCCAGTATTGTCCACGTTTCCACTCCATACAGGAAGATAGGGAATACTAGAGCTTGTATCAATCGGATCTTGGTTTTGATACCAATTCCTCTTTTCTTCCAGATGTTATTTAAACGGGTCATAGCATCCTTTGCCATCCCGATTCGCCTTTTTATCTCGGTGACACAGCTGCCGTCGTTGCAGATTTGGGAGCCCAGGTAGATATAGTGGTCGACGATGCTAATGCCAGGAATGTTGCAAGTGGCATTAGTTAGCTTTCCAGCTCGATCCACTATTAATAATTCGGGTTTCGGAACACGTAGGGAACAAATACACAAACATTCGATTTTTATTTATGTAGATAGAAATAATCACCTGTTCTCGGCTAACGCGAGAGGCACAGCCTCCAAGGCATCAGCGAAGCCCCTGAACGAGTACTGCTCGAGAGAAGACAGCTTGTCTGCAGCCCGAGCAACTGCCAACGAGCACGAGATCTCAGCTGCACCTCCTCCGTACATCACGCGGGAATCCTACGGACAAAAACCGACTTTAATACCTATGCCATAAGATGGCTGTATCTTACTTTTAAACATATATACAGAATATTAAAAAAAAAATACACATCAATAATCAAGGTCAAGAAAGTACCGGGAAAAGATCAATAATATACGAAATGCTTGTTATTCATCCAAATTTATTTTATCACCTTCAAAGTATGCTCCTTCAGAAACGATACACTTACGCCAACGGATAAGATTGGATTTTTCGTTGGCTACCCTTCTGTAGTAGATGTCTTTCAATTGAGACGTTTTAGACTCACAGATGCTTGAATATCTTTAATGTGTGTTATTATCGGACTTCACATTAAAATTTTTATTTGTAATTAGAATAGTACTGATATTTGGTTTTTGCTTGATTTTAGTAAGCAAGATGGTTGTAGAAGTTGGCTTATAAAATATCTTTTTATAATTGTGGCGACTAATCAAAAGAGTAACTCCCACTCAATTGAAATGTTATAATAATTATTTAAATACAGACCTGTACTAGACTGCGCACGATACATAGAGCGTCATGCACGGAACGCTTGGCTTCCTCAACGATCATACGATTGCCGCCACGCATCAAAACTGTAACTGCGCGTGAGTTGGAGCATTCCTCTATTACTAACATTTCTTCTTTGGACGTGCCAAACGCTGGAACAAAACAAATAATGGTTCAAAAATCAAATCAATTACACTAATTATTAGGTAAGTTTAAGATAACAGGTATGTTTGAGATCTTAACGGTGGCGATTCTGCCTTTCGCACCTATGGTCCTGGGTTCGAATGCAGATGTTTGTATGATGAGTACTAGCTGACCCGGTAACGCGTTGCTATGGTAACATTATTGCTATGGTAACGTAAACTGATACAATGGCAAAAGAGCGGACAGACAAACACAAACAATAAATTTGTGTTTTTAGAGTATATTTATATATTTGTATATTACTAACAGCCCGTCCCGGCTTCGCACGGGTGGAAAAATTTCTTAAATTTATTTTTTAATAATTAAAAAATTTTCCGTTAGCGCCATCTAGCGACTGGCAGACGAACTACTTGCGGTAAACGCGTTGCTATGGTGACGTTACTGATAAAATGGAAAAAGAGCGGAACGAGAGCGGACAGACAAACACACAAACCACTGTTATCTTAGATTATTGATTTATTTATGTATGATATATGTACGTGTATCCGTTACCCTAGTATCCATAACACAAGCCTTATACTGCTTACTTTGGGTTAGGATAATTGGTTTGAATGTAAGAAATATTATTATTATTAAACTAGCGGCCGGTCCCGGCTTTGCACGGACAAAATTCTTTAAATTTTTTCTAGCATTAATTATAACCTATTTTACTAAGAGTGAATGTAGCTTTTCAATGGTGAAAGAATTTTTGATATTGGTTTAGTAGTTTTTGAGTTTATTTATTGCAAACATACAAAAATACATATCTTTCCTTTTTATAATATTAGTGTAGATATAGTTATGCTAACGTTACAGCCATGCCCATTGTTCACAGAATAGACCCAATAAAAAATAATAATAATTTAAACAGGATAGTAACAAAAGCATCATACTTCCCGACCTACAATTACTGAGAAAAGTTGTTCTTGTTCTAGTAAAACTTTTCTAGAAATATAATAGCAATTATGCTTGTTTAAAAAAATATAACATAGCAGTTTCATTTTTATTGCTTGATTACTTGTAACAGTATTACATTAGATGTTGCAAGCAGTGAAGTGAAATGAAATGAAAAATAACTTTATTCAAATGCACTTAAAAGTTGTTTTGAATCGTCCAACATTTTTACCTACCACCCATTCAGGACATCTTTTAACTGACAAGAAGAATGGGCGCAAGAAACTCGTCAGCTTTAACAGAAGTAACGACATTTACAATATAATACGTTGTCACCATACATAATCCACAAAAACAAACAAATTTATTTTGTTATGACAATACTAATAGTGTTATGATATTATTATTTCGTTGATTACAACAAAGTCAACAAGTATCTGTACTTACTTAAAGTAAGTATCCCTGAACATTGTAATAACATACAGGGAATAAACGACAAATTTAAGAAAGCAACAAGACGTATGTTTAGTATTAGTCAATAATACTGAAGGTTGCAGACCCATTTCCCAAGGCAGCACCCGTTCACGAGCATGACGCATGATGCAGCCATCGTTTCGCCAGTTATTCACAACAGGAAGAGATGGCACTCAGTTAAGACACTTGGAAAAATTTAACAGGTTAATTTGTCAAGGTGTCGGTGGCCTAACTGGAAGAGTACTCGCCCAACAGCGAGGTTATGTGGATTCGGGTCCTCCGGACTTACTTTTACAAATAAAATAACAATATCTTTGTAATAACATTTTTTTGAAATATTAAAAATAGATAACACTTACTAAGTTCCCGAACCAATCCAGCGGTTCCGAGTTTCTCCTTGGTGAGTTCTTCGAACCTGGGCACAATTCTGCCTCCGGTGGCGATGGCTATCAGTTCCATTTCAGGTCCACCCACCCAGCGGACAGCGGGCAATCCAGACGATAGTAGAAGATGGTTCGCTTCGTCATCGAAACCCCATTGGCAAATGGCTAGAGTAGCTCCTGCGTCCTAGATAATAAGATAAATTGTTGCTTAAAACCGGCCAAGTGCGAGTCGGACTCGCGCACCGAGGGTTCTGTAAAATATTTTTATTATATTATGTTACAAAAAATTTACGGTTTTCGCAATTTTTCCTTTATCTGTGCTATAAGACGTTGCTTCGTACAAAATTTCAAGATTCTGAGTTCACGGGAAGTACCGTGTAGGTTTTAATTCCCTTCCGAGTGTCGAAATTTTGCGAATTTTTGCGGCATAAACGGCTGTATCTTTTGATTGATACAGCCGTTTGGTTGGCTTAGAAGCTTGAGTTTTTCACAACTCCAAGGGACAGTAGACCTGAGTATTTGATATAAATTTCAGCTTGATACGTCCACGTGTTCCTGAGAAAAAGGGTCTAAACAGACAGACAGACAGACAGACGGACGGACGGACGGACAACAAAGAGATCCTATAAGGGTTCCGTTTTTTCCTTTCGAGGAACGGAACCCGAAAAAGGTACTTAACTAATATTTCGTACGTGGTAACTATAGATCATAACTCTGTATTACAACAAATTAGGTTATTTATCATTAATTTGGACTTTTTGGCGGGAGCGCGAAGCGTCACGTTGGTGGTTTTGTTTCTCTTGTTGAAATTTGTGTTGTGGTGGATATTAGTGCGTAATAATGGTGGATTATTTACTACTAAGTGTCTGTGAACATACAAGAGTGTTGGCAAGTGTAACTAAGCAGCGAAAGTTGTCTTTTCCTGCTTTCTCATGAAGTCCACGGGGAGGTTTCAGTAAAACCCCACACATTTACTGAAACCTACCAAAAAATATATCTGACAATTCTACTTACTTGACACTGGCTAAATGCACAAATCGTGCGAGCCGTAAATAAAAAAAAAATCATTTTTTTTTTTTTTTAATACTAGAAAGAGTGGAATCAGCTCATAGGCAGGCTTCTTGCATTTCACAAATGTTTGGACAATCAATTAAGACCCTAAACTTGTATTTTTTTTAATAATCATCATAAACAATCATTTTAACAGAAAAATTACCATGTTTTTTTATTATTTATTTTATAAATTACTGAATTGTTCCATGAAGATAGTGCAGACATGAAAATAATTCCATTTCAATAACTATTAATTTAAAACACGTGTCTTACCTTGACTTGTTTCACCATCTCCAAGAACTTGTCGTGTTCATATTGTCTCAGCTCACGGTATTCATCAGCGGAGCCCACTTGGAGCTTATGCTTGGTTTTGGGCTTTGGTGGCTCGAACGGGCATGTCAAGATGGCGAGTTTCACATTCTATGGGCGATAAAAAAACGAGATAATGGTCATCCATAATTTAGGTCACACGTTAAAGGGGGCGGGTAGGATATTGCCACACTGTATATCAGTACAGACATCCGTAGTCTGTGCTCGATCATTGCGTGCTCATTAAAATAACGAATATTCTGAAGCAAACTGCGTATGAGTACAGACCAATCCAGTTTGCTTGCGCATTTCTAAAGCAAAATATTACCTTTTGACGTGACAACGTCTTATAAATTGGTTTGCCGGGTGACACTTCAAGAAACTGCGTTACGCTCCGCTCACGTTATGCGCTTACAATGAGAGCGAGTGAGAGGCACGCGTCCCTTCCACTCGGGCATGGTTAGCCCGCCTAAGAGCGAGAGAGACAGACATAAAAAGTGGAAGGGACGCGTGCCTATAAATTAATGTTTTAAATATAATTCTTTGTATAAATAAATGTTTTAAATTGTTACTATTATTTCATCCTTCTTCCTACTATACGAATGAATATTCACATTAAAATTATTTTACCACTCAAAGTCGTTGTCACGTAAAACTTTCGCCCGTATACCGACTTTACAGGCAACCAACCAGTTTTTTTTTATTTACATTGTACTATCGAAGCCTCTTGGCGCCTTATCAGCCCTAAATCGAAAGTCGCTTGCGCACTGCACGATGCTTATCTCTTTAGGCCACGCCCCGCTCCATTCATTCAGCAAGACAAGCAATTAACCAACGCGTAAAGCAGATCGACAGTTGACAGTACTGACATCAAGGGCGATTTTAAAACTACTTGTTTATGATTGGCCGTAGTATAAATCGTAGTAAAATACGAAGCCAATTAGGGATAGGTATGGGTCGTGTGAGCTTGTCAAATGCGATCAGATCAAACGAATATTTCTACAAAGTGGTAAGGCACGAGCGACCTCGATAGTACGTAGGTTGGGTTAGGTTATTTATTTAAGAAGGTTACCTACCTTGTTAAATAAATAACTTAACCTACCTACAATTGGAACAAGTGGAAGAATTTTTGCAGTATTTTTATACTTATTTAGGCGAAATAGCAAACATGGAAAACGGTAAATGACTACATACTTAATCGAATCTATTAAAATCTAATGTTTCTTTGCATTTGGCTAATTCTTTGATACATTTTCAGATAAAATTTTTTTTCTTTTTTTTAGACATCTCTTCCACTTTAGATGTCTGGACTCGTATGTTCTTTGCTCTTATAGATTAGAGCAAAGTGTATTTTATTTCAATCTCTCTCTGTATTGACATGCAGTATGCTCTCCAGCTACAGAAGCATATTGCGTGAATCCCGAGCAACACTTGTCTGTATTAATACACATTATGGCAATAAGCGGGCGGGTATCACAGGAATGTGACATACCCCCGTGCCCCTTTGTCACAAAGGGGCTTAAATTCTAAATTCTTCACGGTTTAAATTCTAAAACGCATATCTATAATCTAAGATCACAAATTTGTTGTTTGTCTGTCCGCTATTTTCCCCGCTCTTTTTCCACTGTATACGCGTTACCATAGCAACACGTTAACTGCAAGTAGTTCGTCCACCAGACGCTAGATGGCGCTAACGGAAAAAAAATTAATAATAGGAAAAATTAAAAGAATTTTGTCCACCCGTGCGAAACCGGGACGGGTCGCTAGTGTGAATAAAAAACTAAAAATTTATATGTTAATAACACAATTAGTTGTTTATTATTTCCTAAATAGTCGTTCATTTTCTCTGTTATCTAAAATATTTGACTTTATGTTGATTCTTGAGATTGAACATTTTCGTGAAATTGATGCATTTATTAGATTTAGTTTCAACTGAATAAAAGCAATTTAATTTAATAAAACTGTAATAATAATAATTTAATCGTAATTAAAATTGGTATTTATTTATTTTATTTAGCTTGTAAAACTTATTACAATTAGCTCTATGATGATAGCTAATATGGTTCTTTTGCATGCTGTTCTGTATGGCTAAATAGGTCATAAGCTTCTAATCTATAATCTAAGAACACAAATTTGTTGTTTGTGTGTTTTTCTGTCCGCTCTTTTTCCATTGTATACGCATTACCATAGCAACGCGTTACCGGGTCAGCTAGTTATTGCTAAACTTAACACCAACATTCATGTGTACTTACCCTATTTAATAGCAAATAAAGTATTTGTATTTTTATCAAATAATATAAAAATAGGAAAAATAAAATTGACAAATGTGTGACATCACACCATGGGAGAGGGGGTTCTAAAAATGTGACAATCCGTGTGCTTGGAAGAAAAAAGCGCTTATGAGCGCTTGTAAGCAAAATGGCGGATTGTGTCAGCGCAACTGAAATTAGCAAACGTGTCCTGGTCGAAAACTGTATAGTTTGTATTTCAGCGCTAGTAAGCGCTCTCAAGCGCTTTTTTCTGTCAAAAACACAGAATCTGTGACAAGGTCGGGGGAGGGTTTAGCAAGTCCTAAAATTCTTGTGACCCAATTTATGGATGGTCCCTTATATAAAAATATATTTGTGTGAAATATCTTCATAAGTAATAAAATGTAGGGAAAATTATACCTTCAAAACTTTTGGCATCTGAGGATGGCTCATGGTCTTGTCTATGACAACTCCTCGGACGAGCATAGAGTCTTCCATACGTCCACCGACTTTACCCTCCACTTTGATCAGCTCGAAGTTCACGTCGCGCTTTTCCAAATCAGCCACAGATAATACCGCCTGTAATAAATAAATACTATAAAACATTACATATATTGCATAAAATATATAAAAATTATAAAACTAAATGGCTGTTTCATCTTAATCGATTGCCCAAAGATTTGTAAAAATGTTTATTTCGAATACGAGAGGATGTTCCTCTCATTGATGAAACAACGCTGGGCCACAGCGTAAAATCAGAAAAGTACTAGAAAAATTTCGACAAGTGTTCACAAGGCTCGGTAGCTCAATTGGGAGAGCATTGGACCGGATTTCCAAAGGTTGCGGGTTCGTTTCCGCCTGAGAATTCACTTGTAAAATGCATAAAATATATAAAAATTATAAAATTACATATATTCTTCTGAACTATTTGGGTTGGCTAAAGCATTTGTGTATTGGAAATCAAAAATGATAGTACAACAATTAGACTTGAACCTATATAGATAAGTTCAATAGAAGCAAACAGCCTGGCTAGGTCTTTTTCTATTATCTTATTTGTGAAATTTTAGGGCAATTGGATCAATTAATATAACTATTTAATTTTAGTTTTTAATTCAAGGGGTTCGTTGTTGTAATGTTATTACATCTGGTAGTCGGAGCCAGGGATACTCTTCGCTCAAGAGCAATTGCAGGAAAATAGAGTTAGAAGGAGGAAGTAGATAAAAGAGTAAGTTCTTCCGAATCTATAATTTATACTTGGCTCGGTTTGGAATGATAGATCTCAGAGTGAAATCACTATGAAATCCGGTATGCAGGCCACTTAACTAAGTAGGTTGTTGGTTGGAGGAAGAAAATTCGCCTTCCCGTCTCCATAATTTATCATTCAATAACATGCCCATCCTTGGTTAAAAAAGATTCTATTAAATTGTAGCACAAAGCCTCTAGAAGCGAGTATTAATCAGCTACACAAAATACAACAGAAAACACTATTGATTTTACACATCAATTGCTTATAAACAAATGTGTAATTGTGCAGTTTTATTGATAATGCGGGATGCACCAAGCCTCATCGCTAGCCCCTTTACACAGGTAACTAAAATCGCACGCGGCTCGGTTATTTCCTTCGAAAATGTTGAGAAGAATAGGTGTTCATGCCGGAATTGAAATAGTTATATACGCTTTACACGGTCGATTTTAGTCACCGTGCGGCCAAAGTCGGATGCCTCCCAACTTTGGGGCTTGCGGCTTTAGTCACTTGCGACCTAGTCGAATTGCCATTTAGATGGTCGATTTTTGCCGTGCGGCGGAAATCGTGCGGCTTTAGTCACCCGTGTAAACCCCGCTTAAGAGCGAATTCCACCGCACAACATGAAGCATGATGTATCTACAGTATAAACAAATAAATAAAATAATAAATAATTTCATGACATAAAGGTAGCAACTGATATGAGCAAGTTAGTATGTTTCAAATCTTATATTCGTAATCAGTACATTCCAATAATCAGCTAATCATATGATCACACTCAAGTAGGGCTTCTAATCCCGCTTGATGCGGGATTACGGGCGAGAGATCCGCGGGATTTGCGGGACTGAAAAAAAATGCATGTCGCGCGGCATGGATAGGTAATTTTTAGTTTAAAATGTGTTTTTATTTGTGTATTTTTTGAAGAAGTTTTGTTTTGTGTTTTATTCAGTATTTGTTACTGTTTTTCGTGAAGAAAAAACGGTGTAATTTGATTGATCTCATACTAGTAGTAATACTTAAATATATATGGAGTTAGTTGATAATTCATAGGGTTTCTTGTGATAAATAAACAGAGTAATTTGATTGGTCTCATACTAATAGTAATACTTTAATAAATGTGTAGTTAGTTGATTAATACATTCTTATATTACCGAGATCCCGCGGGATTGAAAATTCGTAGTCCCGCAAATACCGACATTGAATTCAGGCTGCGGGATTGGAAGCCCTACACTCAAGAGAACAGCAAAACAAAAATTTAAAATTGTTTATACAATGCACACATATGTTTTGATGAATTAACAATCCAAACCTCAGAGTTATTTCAAAGTCCCAGGATTTTAAATCAAACCTTAGAAGAACTGGACTGCAATTATGTTATTTGACTGAGAATAGGAAAGTTGAAGAAGTAACACCTTTGTAATCTTGGTGTAAAAGACAATTAAAATTTTTGTAACCACATTACACGGGCATGGCAATCCATATCTTACTTTACAGACACTTCTGGTGCCAAAACTCATATCTAGCAAATACTCGCATCAAAAAAACAGTATAAAAAACAAACTCACATCAACAGCAATCTCCGCCATCAGCCTGTGGCATTTTACTACGACTTTACTGCCCAGGGTTGTCATTGCAACTTTGATCAAGTTCTCCCTTGTGTCCTTGTTGACAGGGAATGCTTCGCTCACAGAGTCCAGGTGAGCGAGGGCTGTGGCCGCTGCCATTTCAAAGCCATCTGCTATACGGATGGGATGGATGCCTTTGTCGATGAGATTGGATGCTTGCTCCAGAAGAGCACCTGGGAAAAGACAGGATAACCATATAAGATATTAAATTATAGTCAAACACAGGGTAACTATCTCAAAAATATTTTTATTACAGGTTTTATATTTCATCAGTAATTGCCTGCAAAGGTTACTCCATAGAATTAAGTATAGAATTATACATATTCCCAAGGCAATATGTAAAATTCTAACCTTCAAGAAAAAAAAATCTTCTAAATAGTAACTTTTATCAAATTCAGCAGCAGTTTCACCATTAACACAACATTAGTAAGGGTTATCTGGGTAATTCTTAACAAAGCATTTTTATTTATGTTGTAGCCACAGTTCTGGAGTTAAAACATTGCTATATCTACTTTGACATTTTTTTAGTCAGAAAATTTATACCAAAAAAAATCCCTCATCCTAAAATAGTACACAAAAAACATATCCAAATATAGATTTAATTTAAGCACTCATTAAGTTCTGTTTATTTTAAATGAACTTAATTGATGACCGTTTGGTGCAACAGTAGCGAGCGATCCTGCCTTTCGTACCGAAGGTCCTGGGTTCGAATCCTGGAAGGGACAGATGTTTGTATGATGAATACACAAGCCTTAATAGTGCTTATTTTGGGCTAGGTTGATTGGTGTGAATTTAGGAAATATTTATTTATTTATTATTTTGTATTTAATAAAAATACATACTTATAATTTAACCAATTTTGCATGATTGTATTGTTACAGCAGCAATTCTCGCTTGTGAAGATAAGCAGCATACAAGTCAGTTCCATACATAAAAGTAACATTTCATGATTGTTCTAAAAAAATCTACCATTAAAACTGTATTAAACATACCAGCCAAAACCACAACTCCTGTAGTTCCATCACCAATTTCATCGTCTTGACTTTGAGCGAGCTGAACCATGAGCTTGCCAATCTGGTGTTCAACATCCATGAGTTTTAAAATGGTGGCCCCATCATTGGTAACGGTCACCTCACCGTCGGAAGAAACCATCATTTTATCAAGGCCTCTAGGGCCGAGTGATGTGCGGAGAATTCCAGCTATTTGGCGAGCCGCTTGTATGTGCGACTAGGGATAAAAGTGATTTTTTATATTACTTTTTAATAAAATTACTTATTTAGTTCTACTACTTCCATTACACATTTGAATAAAACAACTTCTTTATGGATTTTGCACATAATCTATTTTATATTCAATCCTGAGTTTCTACTCCTTTTACAGTTGTGATCACAGGATGACTATGATAATGGTTGTCATATATTTTTTACTACCTTCACAATATTTTAATTGGGTATGTTCCTAACTGTTAAATTTTTTATATAAAGCAAATGGTTTTATTTTGAATTTTATTTAGTTATTAAATACTCACTACGATTACATTGTATACTACTAAGTCTACTATTAGTTTGGAAATTGGGAGGCCCTTCCAAGAAGAACTGGCAAAAAAAACTCGAGCAGGGAAACTACTACCACACAGCATATGTGGAGATATCATTCTAGATAAGATTCCAAAGTACTTGTTTTTTTTTATCTGACTTTTTCCGTTTCTCACAGAAATTTCGCCAATGTCCTGTAGTGAGAGATACACGGAGTAATGCATTAAAATTATCCAAGGAATTGGTTAACTTTCTTTCTTGAGTGAAGTAGGTACTTGTTTTCTATTTCCTTTAAACATTTGACAAATACCCTTAGTAAAATTTATTTGAACTCTTTCAAATAAACAATGAGTAAAATTTATATATATGATAATAAAGAAAATAAAAATAAGCAATAAACAAAGCATTTAAAACTATAAAGCATTTTATAGATTTTATGTAGAAGAAATTAAATTTAGTACCTTATCACAAAGAAAATAAAATAAAATCAAATGTTTTTTATTGTGATAAAAGCTTCCTATTTAATATTTTTTATACATAAAATTACAATAACAAAAGTCACTTTTAATGCTAGATATCATTAAAACAATAGAAATAACAACGAAAGAACTATTTATGTTCAGTGAATTCCCTAATATATATATATGGAAGGAACGAACGGCCAAAAAATCGAGATTTGGCATCATGTGACTCACTCAACCGAGAACAATCTGACACAAAAACTTTTATTTTTTAATGAGAATCCCAATAAAACGGCAAACAATTACTCCAATAATGTTATAAGTACCGAAAATAATGCAATATATTGTATTGTAATTCATAAAAGTCATTGTATATAGTATTTTTAAGGATTTTCAATTTGTTTACACTTTGTAGGTTATAATTTTACGGAACTCAATTTGAGATTGCTAACAAAAGGGTAGGTTGAAAAGGTCATTTAAATAGCTTATCTAAGTTTCTTTATTAAAAAAAAATAGAAAAACATCGATTTCAATACCTTCAAGGCATCTGTACCGGTAAGCCGTTTTTGCCTTTCTTGGTCCCTTAAGATTATAAATGGACGCCCATACTCATCAAAGGCTACCGTTCCGGGGAACATAGCCATTTTTCACTCAAAAATCACAAATATTAACCAAGATGAAAGCAGATTTTTGTGCAAAATCTTTTACGAAAATGAATATAAAGAAATTTGACACTTAGCCACTGACTGACAGATATTTGACACTGACATATAAATAAAAATGAATAAAAAAAAATGTTTTTTTCTTCCCATAATAGAAGACAAGGGTAAAAAGCCTATACAGCCTAGTCTTCAGTTTTTTTTTCTTTATTAAATGATGATGAGAGCCAATCTATGATTAATAGATGATCAATGAATGATGAATGAACA
The DNA here is from genome assembly GCA_927399485.1 of Calamotropha paludella. Classification (NCBI taxonomy): domain Eukaryota; kingdom Metazoa; phylum Arthropoda; class Insecta; order Lepidoptera; family Crambidae; genus Calamotropha; species Calamotropha paludella. The sequence goes on along the minus strand of OV656830.1, from coordinate 5,160,488 downwards.
GTGAAAGATTCCTTTCCCTAGGTTTTAGTATAGGTGCGGAGTTTTACTCAAAACTCCCCATGGATTCCTTGGGAGAGCATGAAAAGACAACTTCCCTTGCTTTATTTCACTAGCCAACACTCTAGCATGTTCACGAACAATTAGTGAAAAATAATCTACCATTATAATGAAAGTTGCTTAAAATCCACATGCAGAGATCGAACACGCCAAGTTGAATAGTCGATTTTATTTTATCTATAACCACTAAGTTATCCTGCCTTTCGCACCAACGCACTGTGGGACATCCATAGGTCATAAATCTTAAAAACCTGCTTTCTAGTTTTACATTTTATTCCTTGTCGTTACATTGGATAGTTACGGTACCTTCTGAAACTATAAATAGGTCAGTAATTAGAGTGCGCCTTCATTATCTATTGTGCATTCAAAGAGAGCGCATCGCCAATCGTAAATACTGTTATCAGTGAGTCATTAAAAAGCGTGACGTCATTTGTTGTCATTGCGGGACCTGTGAGTGCTGTGTGTGTTTTTTCTGAAATGGATATCCAAGAACAGGGTATGTAATAATTACTATTTTTATTTTAATTGTATCTTAGTATATATTTTCTTTAGTATGTCATTGCTACGAGGCGACTTTTCTTGGAGTATTATATTTTAATATTCAAAGTTTGAATAAACTTTTAAATATGTTCCCACTCGCTCCGACTATGGAGGTATATTGCACCATAATCTTTAGACTTTCTTATCTTAGGAAAATTAAAACTTGGCTGCCCTTATCTGCCCTTTTGGCGATGACAAGGGTGCTACGGTTGCCAGATTATCTCGTAGCATTTGCTACGAAATTAGTTTATTTAGTCTTAGTGCTTTGTGTAGGTTTTGTGACTGAATTTTAACCGTTTTTTTTTTGTTTTAGGTAATTTATATATATGCTCGTTTTCAAGAATGCATATTCTTGAAATATGGCTGACTGTCAATACCGATAATGACTCGGAAAAGTGTCGTCAAGTCCTACAAAGTTTGTTGACTACTCTGAACGATGCTGAGAACATTGATATTCATTATTTAGAGAAAATTGTTAATAATTTATGTAAAGCTATTGCTCGATTCTGGAAAAAATGTAATAGGGATAAAACCAAGCTTTTATATAAGAATTCCGATTGGTTTAATGTTATTGAAAAAATTCAACTTGTGAAAAACAATAAGCAATGTACTCCGTCTGAAACGTCGCCGTGTCATTCACGTGGTCGTCCTCGAAAACCTTTTACGCAATGTAGTAAAAGGACTAAACGTCGGAGAGTAGCTGATTTGTCAAAGTCTGATGATTCTACTGTGAGTGCATTGCTTGATGTTTCAGACTGTTCATTCGATTCGTGTATATGTAGAGTTAGCACTGATGATGTCTTGTCACTTGTGACTGATGCTCAGTTGACAAAACATCAGTATTTATTAATTAAAAACTTTGTTAATAGTAATATTTTTCCTAATGTATTACCATGTTACCAACAAATTACTAAAGCGAAACAGAGATGTTACCCTTCTAATATAACTGTTTCCGAGTCTTCAGCTGAAGTTGAATTACAAAGTCTTTTTGATCACACAGCTTCTCGAATCCTTGAATCTCAAAAAGAGGTCTTAGATCAGATTCCTGATGATTGTTTGTCTAATATCTCTTTACTTGGGAAATGGGGATTCGATGGCAGCACTGGACATAGTGAATACAAACAATTTTTTTCAGATTCAACTTTAGAAGATAGTAGTTTGTTTGTAACATCTTATGTACCCCTTCAAATTATTGTAAAATTAGCTGAAGATAATTGTAAAATTTTATGGAAAAATCCTCGACCCTCTTCCACTAGGTACTGCCGTCCTATTCGATTTCAATTTTTGAAAGAAAGCACAGCAGTGTCTTTGCAAGAGGAAGCTTATTTTAAGGATAAAATTGAAAGTTTGCAACCTACTTTTATTCAGATCGACAATCGTGAATTGGTCGTTTCTCATAAGTTGCAGCTTTCAGTGGTAGATGGTAAAATTTGTAGTGCTTTAAGTGAAACATCTACAAGTAGATGTTATATATGTAATGCTACCCCTAAAGAGATGAATAAAATAGACGAATGTTTACAAAAATCTGTAATAGAGAGTAGATACCAATTTGGATTATCACCACTACATTCTTGGATACGTTTCTTCGAATATTTTATTCATCTTTCATATAGATTAGACATAAAAAAATGGCAAGTTAGGCTAGATAGTGATAAACAATTGTTATCAAATAAAAAACAATATGTACAGTCCCAGTTTAGGGAACGATTAGGTTTAATAGTTGACAAGCCGCGTAGTGGTGGAAGCGGGACGTCTAACGACGGAAACACGGCCAGGAAGTTATTTTTTGGAATCAGCTGTATCTGCTGGAATTACAGGTTTGAATAAGGATCTCATAGATCGTTGTTGTGTAATATTACAAACGTTATCTTCTGGACATAAAATTAATGAATGCAAGTTTAAAGACTATGCATTACAAACAGCATACAGCCTGGTCGAGGAATATCCGTGGTATAGTCTTCCTGCTTCTGTCCACAAGGTGCTCGTACATGGATCAGATATTATAAGTTATGCATTGTTATCTATAGGAGAACTTTCCGAAGAAGCTGCTGAAGCGACAAATAAGTATATCAAAATTTATAGACGAAGTCACACTCGAAAAATGTCACGTGAAGTTACCAATCAAGATTTAATACAACGACTATTATTACATTCAGATCCTTATATTACAAGTCTTCGGAAACTTCCCCCTAAAAAGAAAAATACTCTGTCACAAAGTGTAATTGTTGACGCATCTCTATGATCATTTTAAAAAGGTAATAAAGATTGTCTGTGCTTCGTACTTCTGCACTACATGACTCGACAGCAACACCGTGTTTCATTTGAATAACTTATATTTTCTACATTGTGGCGACCGTGACTGTGTAAAATATTATTTGAAAATATTATTCATTGTTATTCCCACGGTGGAGTTATATCACCAGCAGAAGAATTTTCAAATTATTTATTTTCGAAAATTCGAAAAAAATGGCGACAGATATGTCAGCTGGAAAAATTGTAGAAAAGGCGAAAAAGGAACGCGCAACGTTGCGTACAATTTTCACGAGACTGTATAAAAAAATATCCTTGAGTTTCGATGAAGATACACTAAACGACGAAATTGCTGTGGATTGCGACAACCTCGGACAGAAGGCCCACCAATTGCTGTCACTAGATGCAGTCATAAAAGACTGGTTTTTAGAGCAGGATCTAGATATTGAGGAGGAAATCGAAATGTCAGATAAGTATCAGAATAACTACAAACTTATCAGAAGAAGGTACGACAAACTCTTCAAAGAGAAGGCTTCGAAGGAAGAACAGTCGGGAGCCGGTAAACGCCAGTTCAAACTTCCGCAGCTTGAGCTAGTAAAGTTCGACGGAAACCTCAGGAACTGGATACCTTTTTGGGCCCAGTTCTCCAAAATTCACAGTGATAGTACAATTGACAATAGCGATAGGTTCCAATATTTAGTAGCCGCCATTTCTAAGGGTACACCCGCCAGGGAATTGATAGACAGTTTTCCCCCCTCTGGCGAAAATTACCCAAAGGCCATTGACCACCTTAAACAACGTTTCGGTAGGGAGGATTTATTAGTTGATATTTATATCCGAGATTTGCTAACCCTTATTCTTTCACAGGCTAAAAACGAGTATGAGCTTTCACTCAGTTCTCTATACGACCAATTGACGACTCAGCTACGTGCATTAGAGACCATGGGATTTACCAGCGACAAGTACGCATTAATTTTATTCCCATTGGTCGAGTCTGCTTTACCGTTGGAAACACTGAAAGCTTGGCAACGTTCACGTGTCGTTACAGGTACCACGGAACCAAGAGGTAACGAACTCAATAGTATTTTATTATTTTTGAAGAAGGAAGTAGAGAGTAACCAACGAGTTTCTTTAGCTAGATCTAGTTTCGGTTTAAATGACCAATTCGAGAACTCCTCACGATTAGCTCAAAAAGAGGTTACTCCTACTACTTCATGTTTCGTTACTTCTAGTGGCCAAAATAACGTTAAGGCTAAAGAGAGATGCATTTGGTGCGATAAGGATTCTCATGTTAGCGCTCACTGTATCAAAGCTGTAAACCTAAGTCTCGATGAGAGAAAGAAACATATGAAAAAGGTTAAAGGCTGTTTAAATTGTTTACGACAGGGACACAATTCATTTAAATGTAGGGCGTTTATAAAATGTATTGTATGCCAAAAACGCCATAATGTATTATTTTGTCCTGATATAGTCAAAAATAGTTCTAATTCGAATAGCGATAAACATGTTTCAAGGTCAAACCATGACAGTCAGTTGTCAATCAGTCACTCAAGAAGTTTTACTTTTTTACAGACGTTGCTAGTAAAAATAGTTTATGGCAATAAGGAGTTTACAGTACGAGCTCTAATTGACAGCGGCGCACAAAGGTCATACGTAAAAAAGAGTTTGATTGAGAAACTGAATATCCAAGCTGTTGGTGAACAAGAATTATCGCATATTGTTTTCGGAGGTTTGGAGACCAAAAGAAAGCTACACAAGGTATACAATATCTCAATTACGGACTTAGATAATACGTTCAGTTTAGAGATGGAGTTATTTGATGAAGATCGCATTTGTGGCTATCTACCAAAAGTAAGCGAACAGCAAATTTTACAAGAGCTTCAATCTCGGAACATACTTCTGACAGATATCGGACATGATACACAAGACATAAGTCTACTCATCGGCGCCGACTACTGCGGCTTATTGTTAACTAGCAAAGTAGTACAGTTAAGCAACAACCTAACCGCCGTAGAAACCAAGCTTGGATGGACTTTACAGGGTGTGAGAAGTATCTCCGACAGATGTTCTGTACTGACGAGCCTAGTAAACAATGTAAGTAGTCTGTGGGACCTAGAACTTCTTGGCATCAAAGATCCTGCTGAGATGAAGAGCCGCAAACAAGTCGAAGATCAAATCATGGCCAATTTTGAGAAATCTGTCAAGGTAAATGAAGCTGGTAGATATGAGGTATTGTTGCCTTGGAAAGAAGTAGCATTAATGGGAAAACCTCTAGGAAACAATTTTGAGTTAGCATATAAAAGGTTAATGTCAAATACTAGCCGCTTGCTTCGTTTCAACATTTTCAGTGACTATAATAAAGTTTTTCAAGATTGGTTGAAGCAAGGTATCATTGAGGAAGTTCTCCAGGATGACATGAAAGGCCACTATCTTAGTCACCACGCTGTCGTGAAAGAATCGAGCACCACCACTAGAATCAGACCAGTGTTCGACGCTTCAGCTCAAGATAAGTCTGGAACTTCGCTCAATAGTCGTCTTGAGAAAGGCGTGAATTTATTAGAATTAATACCAAAGTTGATAATCCAGTTCAGATTACGAGCGGTGGGTATTACTGCAGACATTGAAAAAGCCTTTTTGCAAATTTCTGTAATTAATGATGATCGCAACTTCTTAAAGTTTATTTGGTGGAAAAATGACTCTCGGAAGGAAATTATAACCTATAGACATTGTAGAGTCGTCTTTGGATTGACATGTAGTCCTTTCCTTCTCGGCGCTACCATAAGACATCATTTAAGTAATCCATCAATTGAGATGAAGGATATAGCCGAAAAACTATTAAGTTCCTTTTATGTTGACAATTGCGTCATTAGCTTAGAGCAACAGGATGTGAAGCGATTCGTCGAAGGCGCAAAATTATTAATGAACAAAGGTATGTTCAACTTGAGAGAATGGGTTGTCTCAACAATGCCAGGCTTTAATACCGAGAAGCAAGTTGTGTCAGTCCTCGGAATGCTTTGGGACACTTGCGACGACTTGATTTTCTGTAACTTAAATTTACCATGCAGGAAAGAGACGAAGATGACAAAGCGACTTATACTATCTATAGCTCAAAAGGTATTTGATCCGATAGGTTTGACATCACCAGCCACTTTGATCCCAAAAATTCTCTTACAAGAAGCGTGCAAACTAAAGTTACGCTGGGATGATTGCCTGCCGCAAGATATCGCTAATAAATTTTCTGATTGGCTAGACCACATTCACCTCTTGAAGGATTATAAAATTGCACGTCGCTTAACCGATTACCCAATAGACAATTGTGATAAGAGTATCCACGTCTTTAGTGACGCAAGTCAAAAATCCTTTGGCTGTTGTGTGTTTTTAAGATCCGAATGGAGAGGACATGTCACCGTCCGTCTGGTGTTAGCGAAGGCGAGAGTAGCGCCATCGAAGGATAAAATTACAATTCCTCGTCTGGAATTAATCGGAGCTCTTGTTGCCGCACGTTTATCCAAGCAAGTACTGGACGCTTTAGATTTTGTTTGTCCCACATATTACTGGTCGGATTCTACAGTTGCACTTACATGGATAAGAAAAGACGCTTCGTGGGCAGTATTTGTTCAGAATCGAGTAAATGAGATCCGTAATTCGACAAATCCCAAGGACTGGTTTTACGTTCCAGGGGCCATGAATCCAGCGGATCTGGTGTCCAGAGGCTGTGATGCTAAAGTTCTCTTACAGTCAGAATGGTGGAACGGTCCTCCGTGGTTAAGGGATAAGAGTCAGTGGCCCAATTATGAAGTCGATGAAGATAAGGCTGCATTCACAGAGATAAGGCGTAGCGCTATTTGTGTAAATATTTTGAATGTAGAATACTATTTTCTTTCTGATATACTTTATTTTTCAAAATATTCAAGGATTATAAGAATGGTAGCGTACATTCTACGATTTGTATTCAACAGTCGTTTGGAAAATTTTGATAAGAGGAAAACCGGTGTCGTATCTTATGAAGAATTTAATGACGCTGAGAAGTTAGTGTTTAAGTTGATTCAGCAAGAGAACATAGAAGGCATTGAAAGCAAGAATTTGACAACCTTTATGGATAATGACGGTCTGTTGAGGCTTAAGACAAAGCTGCTGCTTTCCAATATGGCTGCTGGCGTCAAGTCACCTGTGATATTGCCTAACAAACAAGAAATTGTACGCAGATTAGTTCGAGAACGGCATATCTCTCTCCAGCACGCTGGGCTAAATATTTTGATGACGGACCTACGCAATCATTATTGGATCATAGGCGTGCGAAGGTTAAGTAAGTCTATAATATCGAATTGTGTGGTTTGCAGGCGATTTTCCGCGAAAGCCATCAATGCCCCTGCAGCTCCGTTACCAGTAGACAGATTAGAAGCTTCTGCACCATTTCAAATCACTGGCGTCGATCTAGCTGGCCCATTATTGTTACGCGGTAATGAAAAGGCCTGGATCGTTATTTTTACGTGTGCGGTTTACAGAGCGATGCATTTAGAGGTAGTCAAATCCTTATCCACCGAAGGGTTTCTCATGTGTTTCCGTAGGTTTATTGCACGTCGTGGTCGTGTACATACAGTTTACTCGGACCACGGTACCAATTTTGTCGGTACTAAGAACCTACTAGCAACTTTAGATTGGGATAAAATCCAGCAACAGTCATCGATTGATCGTATAGAGTGGAAATTAAATGTTCCCGCGGCCCCTTGGTGGGGAGGTTTTTGGGAGCGCTTAATTCGCTCTATTAAGGATCTTTTACGTAGAGTATTAGGGAAGTCTTGTGTCACTTACGAAGAGCTCGTTACCATTTTATGCAGCTGCGAAGCTATTCTTAACGAGCGTCCGTTGACTTATGTGGGAGATGATAACGGAAAGGAGTTGTCACCACTCACTCCTTCCGCCTTTTTACATCCTCTCCCACATTCAGACGTCACACCAGACTTGGACGAGATTGACGCATCAAAACTTAGTGCAAGGGCTCGTTACTTAGGAAAGCTAAGAGCTGACTTTAGGCGGCGTTTTAGGTCAGAATATCTAACCACTTTAATTCAAAGAGGGAAGGACCAGTCGTCGGAATTAAAGTTAGGCGACATCGTTCTGATAGAGACACCGGAAAAGAGGGTGAAATGGCCTTTGGGGAAGATTGTAGAAATTCGTACCGGTCGAGATGGGGTCCCCAGGACCGCTATAGTTCAAACTTCTACTGGGCAAAAGGCCCGCCCTTTCCAGCGGTTGTACCCTTTGGAAGTGACGGCACATGTGACATTATGTACATAGACTACCGTTTCTTTTTTTATGTTATTTTTAAACATTTGAATTTTTGTTTATATTGTTGAACTTTATAGGAGTGTGTTAGTTATCCCTTTTTTGTTATTTCGTTGGGAGTGTGTTGACGCATCTCTATGATCATTTTAAAAAGGTAATAAAGATTGTCTGTGCTTCGTACTTCTGCACTACATGACTCGACAGCAACACCGTGTTTCATTTGAATAACTTATATTTTCTACAGTAATAGAATTGTTACATGTTTAATATTGTTAGAATAAGAATAATTTATTTGTATTTTGTTAGTTGTTTTGTTTTTTTTTGTATTTAATTAAATTTAATTTATTAATTTCTATTATTTTATTATAATTAAATAATGTTATCAATGTTTTGACTCTTATTTTATTTAAAATATATGTTTTACATTCCAATTTTTAAGTGTTTGTTCATGATAAATTTAGGTAAAAGTATGTTATTGTTTATATTTGTTTTTTACTGAAGTAAACGTTTTTTATTCCGTAAATACATGTACTTCTTTCATTTTAATGTTCCTAAAACACTTTTACAACTATAAGTCACTAAAATAATACAATGTATTGATAGTAACAGAACTTTAACTATTTATGACCGCCCTTGTATGGAGCGTGTCCCTCCGTGCAACGGTCCTGGGTTCGAATTCCGGTAGGAGCAGATGTTTGTAATTTATATGATGAATACGAGCATTTGTACCTGAGTTATGGGTATTTATATGTACTTCTATAAATATTACATATCTATGCATCATATATGTATGTCTATCCGTTACCCTAGTATTCATAACACAAGCCTTACAGTGCTTACTTTGGGCAAGGCTAATTGGTGTGAATGTAATAAATATTATTATTATAATAATGATACTAAGTTATCGATTATCCAATCAATATAATGATTTGTTCAAGAGGACAAGAAAAAAAGTAAAATTTTCGATATTGTTCCGATTGCGATTTAATTACTTACATTACACATCATGCATGTCTTATGTCTAGCACACATAGTTTAGTCACACCTTGAAGTTCGAACATTACACTTCAATTTAACGAGCGAAAAGTCTATTCCGTAGCCTTTTTCGCTCGTTTACGCCGTTATATATCGAAACGTTCGAACGCCAGCGCTTTCCCTTCTTCTTCGTATTCTTCTTTAGTCATACAGAAGGAATAGAAATCCGGATCCCTAAAGATATGCTTGCCTCCTTCCCAAGCGTAAGTCAAAGGCTTATCAGGTAGATAAACATTAACATCGAAATGGTCTAAGGCTAAAGAACGAACGTCATTGAATACTCTATCTCTGAAACCGGGGAAAAGTGTATTGCCACCATATAAAACAATGTTCTCTAGTAAATTTTCAATATTTTCTTCTGGACAAGCATTTATTGAATTAATGATTGCTTCAGGTATTCCCATTTGCGGAATACCCACATCCGATGGATGGAATAAGAGTTCTGGTATCGAGAAACGTTCATTGTTTAATCTCAATGTCTGCTGTTCAAGATCTTCGTCAGGTTTGACAATATCACGTAGATACCCTCTTCTTATGGTCGTGTAGTCTGGCAGGATGTAGTCTTTCACTATTGTGTTGCCTTCACCTGTGTAGGAATGATAATATCAAATTACTTTTTTTAATTTGTTAAGTTGAAATAATAATCATATCATAGTAGTTGTTTGTTTTGTAAGCCCCGAGGGTTCATAGGAAGAAAAGAAAGTCAATGTTTAGTAGCGAAAAATCTTAATTATTCGTCCGGGGGCACGTGTGCGTATTTAATTCAGCGCAATACTTTGGGCGACTCATTCTACAGAAATCATCGCAACGCGCCACGGACTTGAACGGAGGATAGGGACAGTGTGTAAGTGCGTGTGGACATGTGGAGTATCATTACTTTCAATTTTTTTTTTTAATTACCTATATTCATTTAACAAAATTCATTTAAATATAGTAAGTTTTCCATAAGCATTTCTTTTTACTTTTGTATGGAGATATTATTACGAGGAGGTCTGTAATGTATCGCGCACGATCGTTTGTTTATGAAAACTTACGAAAAAGAAGCCGCGCTATTTGAACGGAGTGCGTAGGTAAATAGTAGCTGTAATAAAAGTAGGTATAAAGTAGGCGAAAGAGATAGCGAACGAGCGTGATGTCGCGAGTGAGACGGTTTTCGAACGTTATTCGCGATTTAAGTCGCCTCAACAATGTGATTTTTGAACGTTCGTGACTCTCCCGCTCCCGCGCGTTTTTAAAGCCGAGCGTGGCCGCGTAATGAAATAGTTTGATTTTGGAAACGATCGAAGCAACTTGGAAGTAATCTTCCGAGCTAATTTAAGAATTAATTTCTCACAACTTCAGCGAATTTATTTTGGAGTTGATTAATGGATTTTTTTGGAACTTTGTTTTGAAGATTATATACTGTTGTAAAGATGTTACATTATATCTCAGAAAAAATAAATTATTTTATTTCACTTCCCATACTAAAAAAATATATTTTTTTTTTTATCAAAATGAACTTTTTATTGCAGTACAATAAGGATTTGTATGATATACTTCTACATAACTAAGTGTTATTTTATACTTGCTCTTAATGTAAGTCCAAGGGGCATGTGAATTATTTAGATATTTCATAAATATAGTGCTTTTTTGTGGATTATGTATGGTATAATATTGTAAAAGTCACTTTTGCTAAAGGTGCAGTCTCTTCTGCCCATTCTTCTTGTAAGTTAAAAGTTAAATTACTGAATAGGTGGTAGGTGGTAGTTGAATTATTATCATTAAAATAAAGTTATAATCACTTCATATAATGAGAAAACTTTATAAAATGGGGCTAAAAGGTGTCCATATTGTTAATATGTGTTATTATTCTTATGTACTTGTTTTGAAATAGTCTTATAGTATTTTGAAATAATCCCTTTCAAACTATTAACACAAAGGATTATCCTAGCAACAGCAAATTCATGATTACGGCTGTTACTATGCAGTAACTGTGAGTATGCTGCAATCATTGTTTCCTGGCCAGTGATTAGTTTTTAATAATGTAGACAGACATTAACCCTATACACATTTACAGTGAAACATGGCCAGATTCACTTAATCCTTTCAATGTCATCTTACTTCAACAGGTTTGAAGCAATATCACTGTGAATTAAGTTCTACCGTGATATTGATTCAAACCCGATAAACATTTAAATGTTTTTGTAATGGGAAAGCTCTTCTTTTCTATTTAAACCTAATGAGTTAATTAAGTAGTGAATTTCAACATTATTTGTGAACCATGCACAAATATAGTTAAAAATAATATAAGAACTAATAAATTACTAATTAGTTTTTTTCAGACTGTTGATTGATAATTAACATTATTGAATAAAGAAATTTAATCATAACAGAGTAAACTCACCTTTCTTTTTAGCTATTTCCATATCACCCATAAAGTTTTGCGATACAAAACATGCATCTTCTTTAACTTGATTTATAACATATGTTTCATCCATGACATTTAATTGTCTGTATGACAGAATTTCTTTCAAATGATTTGTCATTACTTTACCTCCAACATCTATCCTTCTTATGCCTTCCCGGTACTTCTTACCATTAATATATGGAACTATGTATGTATAACTATAACCCGAGTCTACAACTACAGTACATTGGTTATTATGACTCTTCCTGTGATTATACTCTGCTAAATCAGTAGCGTTTATACGCAAAAGGGTTTGACACTCATATTCTTCAAAGAAGATTTCCGTCATGGCTTCTTGTATAGATGCAAAATTAAATAAGGGCTCAGTTATTATTAAAGGAGTATCGTTAAAATTTACAGGACAACATTCCTTGCTGAACATGTAGTCCCAGACAGTCTTTTGTGTATCCCAGTTGATTAGAAAACCTTTTTGGAATGGTAGAATGTAGAATAAACCAGAGGCATCGCGGCATTCTTCGATCTGTGAACCAATGAAGGGCCGCCTCCTTTCTGACTTCGCTTTCATAATGCAGTTAGGAACAATCTTTGGATCCATTGAGGAAAAGCCAACTTTTGCTGTATATGCACCATTATCAAGGATATAACATGAACTCTCAGTCATATTGAACGAAAAGTTAAAGGTTACCGGTGATCACAAAAAGTGGCTGAAACCCACGTTCGCTGTAACTGAAATAACAGTCATCACAGGGTATCGAATACACTACTCCTTCAATAATGTTTCCTTGAATTTTTTTCCGAAATTTTAAATATTCTTTGCAAAAACAATGTATGAAGGAATGAAGCAACAGTTTGTCACTGTCAGTCTCTTATACTTTTGTTGTTTTCCCATAAGGGAAGGTTAAGGGTACAGAGTCCATACAGCCTAGTCTGCAGATATTTCTTTTCCTTGAAATCATGATGATGAGAGTTGATTTATGAATGATTGATGATCAATGGACGAGAAATGAATAGCGAAATTATTCCTATCTTAAGTTTCAATAAAGGCATTGTGTTTCACTATAACCTCTCCGTGGACTTCTTCAGAAGGCATGATTAGACATTCTCCTCTCTATTTTGTTTTATTAGTCAACACTAGTGCATGTTTACGAGCACTAAATGGTTGATAATCCACAATTATTACATAATAATATTCACTGCAACTAATTTTATTACAACAATACATATTCAAAACATCTTAATTAGAATTTATTGGTTTCATTATAACTATAGTCATTTGTATTTAATTCCTTTGGAGTACTTATAATGTAGAGTAGCTTTGGGCTCGCATATAATTACAGAGGTTAAACAACTATTGCAAGTACCTGTCGTCTGATGGGTGGTAATTGCCTTGTCCACTTTTGTATTTATTGTTGTTAACAGGCAAACAGTCGATCCAACTGATAACACCTGTACCTTGCTGTTCTATACGCTTTGATTACTTATATTTTGAATTCAGTCCAGTCGATTTTTAAACACTGTCGTTTGAGGCAAGGACTACATCATACGGAAGCTCATTCCACTCTTTGACTACTTACTCTGATATACAATAAGTAAGGAAAAGAAAAGACATTTTAAAACATAGTATTTAATGATTCATAATATTACACTTCTCACTAACTTAACCTAAAAGATCTTCACAGAACGAATCACGTATAAGCAGAATGCATTAAATTACCTGGAAAAAATAATTCATGTTAATTTCAACGAAAACGTCTCGCTTTTAGTGGTTAGAGCGGTCGTCAGCAGTCCTCTATTGATTGTGGTGTCAGGCGGAGTAGAGTAGCACCACCCCTTAAAACCTAAGGTGTCGATGTCTTAAAAAGAGATAAATAATATTGGATGTAGTCACCACACATCTACTTCTCAAAATAGGGAACGGTGTTTTACAAATTATGGGCCTATTACAGATATTTTAAACCTTTCTGCCAAGAGTGGAAAATATAACTGACACTGGACGACTTATTTCCCCGACGCCTTTTCCCCTTTACCGCGTATCAAGCTATATGGTGAAAACGAGGCCACTGCCGATCACAGCATCGGGGCAACCGGTTGAAGACCCGCCGAGGAGGGGCGCGGGGGCACACGATATAAACGAAGGACACTTCGCTTCCGCGCGGACAAATTATCGCACCGTTTTTATTGTCGGGCACGGTTTGCACTTTATTTTCTGATTTGACAATATGTACCAATAAAGTTTTACAGTCCACTCTCATTTATTTTATTGCATCGGACAGGATTCCCTTTTCTTTCATCAGCAAGATAGAAAGGGCACTGGCCGCAAAACTATATGTGAACTAAAAACATGATCGTAAAAATAATTCCACGGAATATAATTCAGTTTTGTCCTAGAGACATACTGAAACATATATGGCATCGCATATTTATGTTTTCCAACTTCCTTTTTTTTTTTAAATCAATTTAAAAAAAAGGAAGTTGTTTTTGTATGTGTGTTATACGAGCATTATGCTAATTATGAATTGATTTCGATTAGTTTCAGATGTGGTCCCATATAAATTTTATAGCTATTGATTCGGAGCTTTGAGAATATCAGCATAAACTAAAATATATACACAGATAATATTTTGGTTTAAGGTTCCCTTTACTATATTTTTTGAAGAGGACTGTCAATCTGTTTTTTTAATTATTAACGCAAAAAATTAACCAAAAAAAAATTATTCTAATTTCAATTAAATCTCTCCTCATTATGTCAGCTTAATAAATTCTCCCTCTCTCTCTCTCTTCTGCAGAAAACTAATTTTTATTCCATATCTCATCATTTACAGGGTTAATAAAACAATCACACATTGCATAAAAAGAGGGTGAAAAAAACTTAATGAAAATGAACTTAATTTTTGTTCCCGCAACCTCAGCATTAATTAAGAAAGTTTTTATTATTAATATTATTATTTTAGAAACTAATTTTAAAAATTTTGATGTAGGTAACCATCAAAAAGTTATATCCAGATTATATAGAGAAGTACTTTATTTTGCCACTAAAGTTGTCTTATGTGTGTCTATTTGTTTATCACCTATATTTACAACCATATTCTTGGAAATAAACTCTTATAAAAGTTATAATAAGGAGCTTAATGCGTTTTTTTTCCAAAAAAATTGGTAATATTTGTCTATTACCAATATATTGTGTACAGAAACAATTATGACTAAATTTATTGTGACATCAAATATATTACACATATTAGAGAATTTGTTTTCACTTTATATATAATGTCAGTTTCAACCGCGCGGCCACCTCATAGTATTTGATGAAACTTTGCCAGGAATTAGTGCTAATTTGTTACTTTACACACCTCTTTTCGTGAATTTGTTACAAAAAAACTAAGACGCTATGACAAAGAAGAGTTGGCCGCTAGAACCGCCACTTGCCGTAGTTATCGTCCGTGATTACACAGAAACAATAATATGCAGATAGACGAATGATGCATCAAAAGAAAGGTCTTAATTTGTTCAATTTGTTACATAAATAAAAAACGTCAAAACGTAAATAAACAAAAAGTTATGCAATATTTAGTTTTCAGGTTATGAGTAGGTAGGTATGTCACCATAAGTATCGAATTAATAGAGGCTAATGTGTATGGACAATTAGTTACTAATTTGTTACAGCGAATAAACGTAAAAAAATACTAGAAAGTGGGTTCAATAATTTGTTAGAGTCGATTTTAGTTAGCCGCTCGGACGGCAATATGCCTAAAATACAATGGCATTTATCTCGTTATTAAAAGTAGGTTTAAGCTTAGTTAGAGTACTAATCGACGGGTAACGTAACCTAGTTTAGATAAATATGGCGAATATAACTGCAGCATTCATATTTTAGAAAATATTTGCAAAAAACCGAAATATGAAACCGTATGAGAGTAGGGTGACCATGATTTTTGATGAAGATTTTTTCTGAAGATGAAGTTTGGCATTTTAGTTGTCCACCTTTAATGTACCAGCAATACAGGACAAAAGTTACGTCGCAAAATTTTGAGCAGCCAATAGCCGTTAAGTTTGACAGTTCTTCAGTTAGTCAAGTAGAGTGTCTTCTTATCATTAAGACTGAGGAATACAAACGCTGGGTAGATTTATATTTTTGATTTTACCGCTCTTTTTGCCCTAAAAACGTTACTTTTGTGTCTACGTGAGTAGCAACCCTAGCAACCATACTAAATGTGCGCAATATTTAATGTAACAAGAACTATTACTGATAGTGTTAATTTATTTCTGATTATAATAAAGTACGTCTAGTACGAGTGACGATAGTTCTCACATACTACATTCGTTCGAAAACTTATTATTTATAACTGACTTTTGTTTCTATACATTTCACACCAACATAACCTAATAATAAAAAAAACAAAATACTGATACCGAAAACAGGTTTATTTTCATGTTATCAATAATCCGTCCCATTTCAACTCCATTTTAACAGCCGTATCCAGAGGATGACTAAGGTAATTGGTCGACAGTCCGTCACAAGTGCGCTACTACCGACTAATATTTTAATACTGTACGTTCCTAACTACCCAATTTATTCAAAATTAAAATAATTACATTTATAATTGTATACAAATTTTAAATAATTACATCTCTACATTACAGAAAAATATTGACTCTACTATCGATTCTGAAATTGTAAAGCCCTTTTACGAAAAAAACTGGTGAAAGAACGTCAAATGGGAACCAACTCCTATCTTACATTTATTACTTATCTACACACTCTGTAAGAATAAGCAACATCAGTCAACAGTCCCAACTGTACTAATTACTGAGAATCACTAGCTACTAGATATGGGCCTTTTGGCTACTTTTTGAAAACCGTTACGAAACGGTTTTGAAGTTTCGATAACGTTGAAAAAAAATTGAGGGGGTGATATGTTTCCTTAACCTGTGGTGCGAGCGCTGCGACGCCGCGGTGATAACGGTTTTGCATCAGTAATAAACCGGTCGTACTTGCACTCGGACGTTTTATTTGCCTTAATATCTATCAGTGGCGACGAGGATCGATCTACCTTCGTGAGTGCAAATTATCCAAAATTATTAAAAAAAATGTCTTTTTTGGGCCATCTGCTAGTTTTTGACCATAAAATTAATGAGTGGGCTATATTCAAAAGCAGAATTACTCAGTTTATGTTGGTGAATAACGTGAAAGAAAATCAGGGTGCTATTTTACTTACCCACTTATCAGACGAATCTTACCGCCTGCTACGTAATCTAGCCTATCCTAAGGTGATAGATGCATTAAAGTACGACGAATTGATATTATTACTCGACACACGCTTTAAGCAAAAACAATGTACTTTTGCGGACAAGGCGAAATTCTTCGGTGCGATGAAGGGTGCAGGCGAAAGTTTGAGCGAATGGGCAGCGCGTCTACGAGGTTTGGCTAGCTACTGTGACTTCGGCACTGCCTTAGAGACGAACCTACGAGATCGTTTCGTGCTTGGCCTGGGCCCCGGTCCGGAGCGCGACAAATTGTTTGAGCAAAATCCATCGACATTTGCAAGGGCTTTAGAAGTAGCCGAACAGGCAGCGTGTGCCAGGGAAGCGAAGGCTGTGGTGGTGAAGGAAGAACCAATTTTCCGAGCTCACGTGGAAGCGGGTTATCGGCGAAGCGCAAGCGACAGTGTGGTTGGCGCCAGTGCCGCTGGTGAACGAAGACATTCACGATCAACTACAGCAATTAAGTGTGCGGTGTGCGGATTGAATAATCATTCCGAGTTCAACTGTCGCTATAAATCATACAAGTGTAAAAAGTGTGGAAAAAAAGGACACTTAAAAAAAGTGTGCAAAGGTTTTTCTCGTGTGAATAATATTACCGCCGCTGAAGGCGAACGTGACCACGTGAGCAACGAGGATTGTGGTGACTGTGAGGAGTGCCAAATGTTTAATTTGAGGTATGTAACGTCTAAGCCAATTGAACTAAATGTGGTTATCGGTAAACAGCGAATTGCAATGGAATTGGATACGGGTTCTGGCACGTCAGTAATTTCGGAAAAATTATACAATAAAATGTTTGCACAATATAAACTAGGTAATTGTAGTAATCTCAAAATGTATGACGGACATAAAATTTCTCCAATGGGCTATTTCGATTGTAATACAACATATAATAACAAAACTAAAACCATAAGGTATTTTGTAATTAAACACGGAGGTCCTCCATTATTGGACTTTGAAAATTTTGAAAATTAATAATGTATCTATAGATAATGATGTATCGAAATTGCTGGAACAATATTCGGATTTATGGCGGGATGAGTTGGGAACTTTTAATAAATTTAAAGTAAGTTTAAAATTAAAACCGAATAGTATACCAAAATATTTCAAACCGCGTACAGTACCCTTCGCCTTGAAAGATAAGGTTGAAAATGAACTAGATAGGCTGGTCACCTTAGGTATATTAGTGCCAGTGAGCACATCACTATATGCTACACCCATAGTTCCAGTCGTCAAAGAAAACGGAAAAGTGAGGATTGCTGGGGATTATTCTGTCACATTGAATAAAGATCTTGTAATAGATAAATACCCATTGCCAAAAATAGAAGAAGTTTTCGCTAAAGTTGGCGGTGGCGAATATTACAGCAAATTAGATTTAAAAAACGCCTACAATCAATTTGTGCTTAGTGACGAGGACGGCTCGCAACAACTTACCACGATAAGTACTCAAAAAGGCCTTTTTAAATATACTCGGCTGGTTTACGGACTAGCTAACACCCCAGCAATTTTCCAAAGGTCTATGGAAACCTTATTGTCTGGTATTGATGGGGTAAGCTGTTGGTTAGATGACGTATGTATTACTGGCGATAAAGTGTCCCATTTACAAAGACTAAAAGCAGTTTTAAGCCGTTTAAGTGACGCGGGATTGCGCTTACAAAAAGAAATATGTGAATTTTTTAAGAATAAAGTGACATCTAGGTTACACTATTAATAGGCATGGATAGCAAACGAATCCTGCGAAGGTTCAAGCTATATTAAATGCACCAGAGCCAACAAATATTACGGAGGTAAAGAGATTCATAGGGATGGTAAATTATTATAGGAATTTTATTCCCAACGCATCAGGCATAATGAGCCCCTTGCATGAATTATTGTGTGCGGAAGCTGATTGGGTATGGGGTCCGCGGCAACGGGAGGCAGTGCGGCGCGTAAAACGCGAACTTGCCTCGGAGCGCGTGTTGGCACACTTCGACCCCGCAGCGCAGCTGGTGCTGTCGGTGGACGCGGGGCCGCACGGGCTAGGCGCTGTGCTAGCGCACCGCGACAAGAACGGCACCGAGCGACCGCTCGCTTACGCTTCCAGGTCACTTTCTTCTAGTGAAAAAAATTATAGCCAGATCCAAAAGGAAGCTACGGCTATAATATTCGGAGTAAAAAAATTTCACCAATATTTATATGGAAGGAGTGAACCGTTTATTTTGAAAACGGACCACCGACCGCTCGTTTCAATTTTTAATAATAAGAGTGGCATTTCGATGACGTCAGCACTGCGGCTGCAAAGATACGCAATAATTTTGTCCGCCTACAACTATGTACCTCAGTACATATCTGGAGAAAATAACGTAGTCGCCGATTATTTTTCTCGCGCGCCGTTGCCAGATACAGAAACCGATTCGGATAAGGAATATGACACCTACTGTTCATTAAATTTTTTAAGTGCAATACAACCAGCAGTTCTACAAAAAGACGTTCAGCTTGCGACCCAAACAGATAAAGTACTACTAACGGTAGTAGTAGGGATTCGTGGGTTCTGGCGCAGACCCAGACCCCTCTCCTTCCTTCCCTTTGGTATCCAAACTCGATCCGACCAGCGTTACCGCCTAAAAAAAAAAAAAAAAAAAAAAAAAAAAAAAAAAAAAAAAAAAAAGGTAAGCACCCCCATTTGGAGCGCATATCGTTCCCGACCCTTCCTCATTGTTAATTACCTCATTACTTAAGCACCCTTTTGTACTATGCTCGGCTCGCTTTCTTTGTATTGCTAATAGCCTACTGTGGCCGAGGTTATGGGGCCTTGGATATCATTAGGTTTGCAATATTCCAATGCTGAACTTACTCATACCTACTGTTTTAGATGAATCTGTCAGGTGTTCAGCCAATCAGAGGGTTTGTGGGTTCTGGCGCTAGTAGTAGGGATTTGTGGGTTCTGGCGCTTCAGGATACTAGCGCATAAAACAAGCTCCGGGTGAGCTTGTTTTATGCGCTCCACTAACCTAACCCAACCAGTTTCTTGAATGATTGTCATAGGCAACCTAACCTCGCATGCTTTTCAAAGGAAACCTAATCTAACCTATCCTAACCTCTACCTTGAGTTTTTCATAACAAGCTAACCTAACCTAACCCGTACCCTGTATGCTTGTTACAGAAAGCCTAACCTAACCTAACTCGTACCTTGTATGCTTGTTTGTTGAATAAAACCATTTTCTACCAGCCTTTAAAACTTCATAAATTAAACAACCAAGTCATGTTGCTAAACACATTTATTCAAAAATCATATTAAACATCTTACTTATAATTAAATCATTACTTATTCTATTGACAGTAGAGAATTCATTTACAAAATCGTTCATCAATACACCATACATTTTTGCATAAAGAAATACTAGACAATATTTTCCACATACTGACGTAAAGTAACTTTGCAGTTGCTTATGATTGTATACCCACTTCTTTGTATTTTTTTCCAAGAACAATTTATGAAACCCCACCGGTTTTCGCCCGAAAGAATCAAAGTACTCGCCAACTCCATTACTATCAATGTGAATACCCACCCAGTAAGAACCAGGCTTGGAATCCGGATCCAAATTGGCTACAATGAAAGCAGGTAATTGAACAATCATAGGCAATCTGTTCGCTGCAAATACATTAGATGTTAATCTGTTATCAATTTTACTCATAAAGTATTTTATTTCTTGACTATCCATCATAGCTCATGTTAGCGGTACGATAGAATTCGTATTTCCAATTGAATGGAATTGTATGCTCCACCCGTATTTAACTATTGTAATCGACACTCACATCGCGGTTTTTGTTAATTTCCACAACATTATCGAACTCTGCATAAATAATACAATTGAGTGTTGTTGTCAAAGCTGTATCAAAGCGAACCTCTAGTCTTACACTTCCATGTCTAACTAAGTTCCAATGTGAGCTCGAACTGGCCGAAAGATCTGGAGTTAAGTCAAAAGCTAATAAACAGTATCCTCCTCCATAGTCTTCTCTTGCTATTGAATTGCCTTCGTTCAAAAAGTGAATGCCGGTGCCAGAAAACAATGTTTGATAGGTCGATGTAATCAATCCATCTTTGAAGGATGGTTGTAATGTTTTTGAATGGACCTGTTGGCCATCCACATATAAACTAAATAAATTTATACCATGGTTATCAAAATTAAATGGATTCTGTGTTATACAGCCATTAAATGCTGAATTTTTAATAAAGCCTATAATACATCTTTTAGGTACTTGTCCGAGGAATATGTTATCCAAAGTTTTGCCTTGAACTCCCGATGGAATAGTTAGAACTTTAACTTCAGCTCGAGTAATCGGATATTTAGCTGTTGTCGTTGCTAAGACTTTTTGATGTGCTATTAGGACAGATGGATTTATTCGAGCCTTACGAACAATGAGACTGGCGTCAGTGACTTCATTCCATTGCTAGAAAACAATGTTTGATAGATCGACTCTACACCATTTAGTAAGAACTATGACCACCTCATTTGTAATCGCAAAAATATTCCATTACTGATGACTGTCCCTGTTATTGTTGCAATCATAATGGTGAGCTACCTCATTACTTATCTAATTACCAACTAATCACCTAAACTTTCGTTTTTGCTACTATGAGCTACTGATATTACTGCATTCCAACGATACGGAAGCACTATAAAACGCATAGAACAAACTAGAGCTACATCAGTACTTTAATATTTGTGTGTAGTGCAAAGTGTTGTGCTTCTGAAGTCTACAAAATGTCGGTAAGTGACCTTTATTGTTTTCTTTTTTATTTACTTGTTCTTACAATGCTTTGATTTTAATGTATGAGCAAGATTGTGTGTATTAAGTTGAGTTATTTGTATTGTTGCAGTACTCTCCAATTGACATAATCGATGATCAAGAATGCAATACATTAAAACACTTTTATTACCCAATATCTGATAGTCAAGAGTCTTCTCCCATGCCGGTAAAAAGAAAAGCAAATACTCCCGACCTTGATGCCTTCTTTGACCAGAAGGCTAAGAAGAAGAAAGTTTCTTCGACCGTGGGACGTAGTTGTCAGGGGGGCGGAGTTTCATACATATCATCAAATGAAGACGATTTGAAAACTTCGACACATTTGATAAAAATCGAATTATTTGATTTGAAAAAACTTTCTAAAATACCTTTACAAGAACATTGGAAGCACGCAGAAGTTCGTGTAAAATATTATACGAATGAAAATAATATCAACTTTAGTAAAACCAAGGAAGTGGTTTACAACATAACTAAAGGAATTGCAGAGAAAGCGGGCTGCAAAAAATACCATTTCAACTCATGAGCACAATAAGCTCATTTACTAATGATTATTCATCTAATTTAGGATACCTTTTATCATTATAAGTATTGAATTTTTATGCATATAAATACCACTTTGCCTTCTATAAGAATCACTAATTTCAATCGAGATGTCGTTCAACATGGACACTATAGAAAGCGAGGACAGCTTTGAACAAGAAATGTTCAAATTATGTCAAGAAATTGAAGATATTCAATACGTACATGAAACAACGCAAAGATTTTGGGAGCTGTGCTGTTTTGAAGGAAACGAGAACAATACACCTAGGTGAGCTTTACCTATGTTATTTCTTATTTTCACTACCAAACAATACTTTTTTTAAGAATAGACGTTTAGTATTTTATTGATTTTTCTCTCGTAACTTCTAATCGTCGACTTTCTCATAATATTTTGACATTTATTTTATGTTACATGTTTTTCATTTCAGTAATAGTCTCCAATCTGGGAGGGGAATCAAAAGAAAAGCAGAAGATCATTTAGAAGCTGGACCATCCAATTCATCTGCTTTGCCGGACGAAAGTCATAGTGAGCGAACTTTATGTGAACCGTGTAATGTTTGGGTGAGAAAAAAATACTTTGCTAACCATTTAAAGAGTAAAGCTCATAAAAACAAAGTCATTTCAACATGTCAGGAATTGAATAATGTAAGTTTGATTGACGCTGCTTTTGGATCTCGTGTTAGAACATATAGAATATATTTAGGTAGCCAAGAGACATTAGAAACCCCCGAAAAGTTTTTGAATAATAATAAAGACAAAATTATCTTCTTGCTCAAATCATGCTTAGATGAATTGACTTTAATTAAAGTGAATTTTATCATTCATGCTGATTTCACCCAGGAAACCAAAGATTTAAAAAACACTTTTGATTTTCAAAGTATGAATTACACATTTGCCCTAGGAGACGAATTTGAAGCTCTTATGCATAAAATCTGCGAATACTTTTCTGTCAAAATGAGTGACTTCGAAAAAAAAGATAGTGGATGGACTTTGAATAAAATACAATATTTAGATATGAACATAAATAAATTTAGTCCTTTAAAAGGATCATCGTATATAGAAGTACCGAAAGATATACAAAATAAAAAGGCGGTCATAAATGTCAAAAATAAAGATTACGAATGTCTTAGGTGGGCTCTACTATCTGCTTTGTACCCGGTGTCAAAAGATGCTAACAGAATATCTTCGTATTTACCTCATAAGAGCAAATTAAATTTTTGTAATATAAGATTTCCAGTAAAATTACAAGACATTAAAAAGGTTGAGCTTTTGAATAATATAAGTATAAATGTTTTTGGATTAGAGTACAATTCTAACACTAAATCAAATACCGTAATTGGTCCTCTACACTTCACAAAAACGAGGAAGGAGCAGCACGTAAATTTGTTGTACTTAACTAACGGTTCCAATGGTCATTACTGCTTCATTAAAAACCTGTCACGACTTGTTAGCAAACAAGTAACTGGTCGAAATGAAGCAATCCATATTTGTGATGGATGCCTTCTACATTTTGCAACACTAAAAAAATTAAATGATCATCAGAAACATGACTGTGCTCATATTGTTACAGAAGTTCCAAGCTCTCAAAAAACTTTTAAAAATTGGTTCAATGAGAACCAGCCATCTGACAAAATTTTATTTAATCAGTTTGAGCGAAAACTTAAATTACCTTTTGTTATTTATGCAGATTTTGAATCGTTCCTTAATCCGATTCACACTTGTGATCAAGATCCTACAAATGCGTATACAAATAATGTTCATAAACATAATGTTTATAGTTATGGTTATTACTTGAAATGTTCCTATGATGATAAACTGTCGAAATATCATTCATATACCGGCCCCGACTGTGCTAGACATTTCATGGAAAGCATAAGTAGTAATATTTCGAATATTCAAAGAAGAATATTTTTTCATAAACCTTCTTCCGCATCGTTTCAAACTGAACACGTTAAAACAGATCATTCCAAAACTTGTTTCATATGCAGTAATGATTTAGGTTCTGACTCTGTAGAATATTTTGAATGGTCTACTGGTAAATTTCAAGGAATGGTGCACTCCCTATGCAAAACTAAATTTAAATATCCACGTTACATACCTGTATTTTTACATAACTTGAGTAATTACGATGCGCATTTTATTGTCCATGCCTTAGACTTTCAACAAGGTGTGGTAGATGTAATTCCTCAAAATAAAGAGAAATACATCTCATTTTCTAAACAAATTTTTGTGGACGGACAACAAATAAGTATACGTTTTTTAGATTCCTTTAAATTCATGTCTTCCAGCTTAGATAGTCTGGCCAAAAATCTAAAATTGGATGAATTCACAGAACTAAAAAAGCAATTTCCCCTTTATGAGGACTTTAAACGTTTAATCAGAAAGGGGATATTTCCATACGAATTCGTGAAGTCATTTGATTCTTTAGAGAGTTCAACACTTCCCACCAAAGAAGATTTTTACAATTCCTTAAGCGATAGTAATGTTTCTGATGAAGACTATGCTCATGCTCAAGATGTTTGGAATCATTTTAGATGTGAAACAATGCTTGACTATTCAAATTTATATTTAAAGACAGATGTAATGCTACTAACAGACATATTTGAAAATTTCCGTAATATTTGTTTAGCAACATATGATTTGGATCCATCACATTATTACACTGCACCTGGGTTGAGCTGGGATGCGATGCTTAAATACACTGATGCTAAGTTAGAGTTATTAACTGACTTTGATAAAATAGCTTTCATCAAAGCTGGCATCAGAGGAGGAATATCGCAATGTAGTAATCGATATGGAAAGGCTAACAACATGTATTTGGAAGATTACAATCCAAATGAACCTACATCTTTCATAGCTTATTTTGATGCTAATAATTTATATGGGTGGGCTATGTCTCAATATTTACCTACCGGAAATTTTGAATGGGAAAATACTAAAGTTGATTTTAACATATCCGACACATGTGATTATGGTTATATTCTGGAAGTAGATCTTGAATATCCCAACGATCTGCATGATTTACACTCTGATTTACCACTTTGTGCGGAAAACATAGTTATCGGCGAATGTAAAACACAAAAGTTAGTCCCGAATTTAAACAATAAAACTAAATATGTAATTCATTACAGAAACCTCAAACAATGTGTTAATTTAGGGTTAAAGTTAACTAAAGTGCATAGGGTGTTGAAGTTTAAACAGAGTCCATGGCTAAGAAAATATATTGATTTAAACACGCAGTTAAGAACACAAGCAAAAACAGATTTTGAAAAAGATTTTTATAAATTAATGAATAACGCTGTTTTTGGCAAGACCATGGAAAATATAGAGAAACGGGTAAATGTGAAATTAATTACTCACTGGGATAGCAGAGGTAAAGTGCAAGGTGCCCAATCATTAATATCCAAACCAGAGTTTCATAGTTTAAGTATATTTTCAGAGAACTTGATTGCAGTTCAATTGCGCAAAACAAAGTTGTACTACAACAAGCCAATTTATTTAGGGTTTTGTATTTTAGATATATCTAAAACCCTTATGTACGACTTTCATTATAATTACATGAAGAAAAAATTTAAAGAAAATGTTAAGTTATTATATACTGATACAGATAGTCTTATTTATCAATATTTTACAGAAAATTTATATTTTGATATAAAACCTGACCTAAATGAATTTTTTGACACTTCTGATTATACAGAAGATAATATCTTTGGTTTCCCTAGGTTGAATAAAAAAAGGTTAGGTTTCTTTAAAGATGAAAACAATGGAAAAATATTAAAAGAGTTTGTGGGGTTGAGGTCTAAATTGTATGCAATAACAGTAGAAGATAAATTCATTGCACGAGCGAAAGGAGTGAATAAATGTGTAACAAAGAAAATGAATATGAATAACTACAAGCAATGTCTCTTCGATAAACAAATGAAATTTTCAAAAATGTATAGATTCCGGACAATAAAACATGTAATATTTACTCAAAAAATTAACAAAACTAGTCTATCGTATAACGACACAAAAAGATGTATTTTACCCAACTCCACAGACACACTAGCATGGGGGCATTATAAATTAAGAAATATTTTGTAAGTTGTTTTCTGTGACTTTCTTCATTTTTATGGTAATGTATTATATAATTAAGATTTTTTGTTCAATAATCATTTTAAAACTTACCGCTATTTTGTAGACTTCAGAAATATAACACTTTGTACTTAGACACACTTCTTAATATTTTGTGATTTAGATTTAAGATATTTAGTATAATAAATAATTTACTATCTGAAAAATTTGAGTATTTTTAAATCAATCCACATTTCCTTATCCATTCATTCCTAACATAGATTTTAAACAAGCAAGACATAGATTTTGTTCAACATGAAACATTTTATTCATCCATTCACAGCTATTGTGGCTGGTCCAAGTGGATGTGGTAAATCTAATTTTGTTACTACTTTCTTAAATTGTGTGAATGATGTTTGTGATCAAACATTTCATAAAACATTATGGTGTTATGATGAAATGCAGCCACTGTACAATTTAAGTAATGTGGAATATGTCCAAGGAATACCCGATTTAAGCATGTTTGATGGTAAACTACCTCAACTGCTTATCATAGATGACCTAATGAGAGAATCTGACGGCAGGATAGTCGATATTTTTACAAAAGGCAGTCATCACAGAAATCTTAGTGTATTTTACATAACCCAGAATTTATTTCATCAAGGGAGAGGTCAACGTGACATATCATTAAATGCTAATTATATAATTTACTTTAAAAACCCAAGAGACAAGACGCAAGTCAGATATTTAGCTCGTCAAGTATGTCCAGAAAATACAAAATTTATTGAAGAAGCTTATAAAGATGCCACCAAAGTTGCTCATGGATACTTAATGATTGATCTGAAGCAAAATACTGATGACAGCTATCGAATCAAAACGAATGTACTTTCTTCAACAAAATATTGCACAGTCTATATTCCCAGGAAAAGCTATAAATAGTCGCATCATATACAATGCTAATCATTGTGAAACCATGCATAGGAGAGTAAAAACGCACCAACATCTATTGAAAGCATTACATACTCTGAAACCAAAATATCAAAAACTGATATTGAAAGCATGTGATGAAGAAGAAGTAAACGTTATCTGCGAGTGCATCTACAACATTTTAAAAGGTAAAATTCCACTTAAAGAAAAGGAAAAGAAACATTTAAAGAAATATAAACACATTTTACGGAAAATTATATCCAAAGGTAAAAATATAGCAAGAAAAAACATCATCGTGCAGAAAGGGGGAGCCTTTCTACCCATAATACTAGGTGCTGTGATAAACGGTTTACTGTCTTCGATAATAAATTAAACATGCAGCACGCGAAAAAAATGTTACTTGTAGAGCCGGAACTTATGAACAAACTAAAGGCTCATAATATTCACGAACCTGACAATTCATTATCACGACTCGATGATGAAATGCAAAAAATCTTAAAGAGTTCACTTAATGATCACGAAAAATGGGCTTTGTATTCTCAAGTTTTGCAACGATATTTACACGTTGTTGAAGAAGGTAGAAAACCACTTAAAATTTCATTATTGACCGATACCGATGATGAAACAGTGAGGTCTGATGATACTAAAGATACAATTAAAGAAGAAAAACAAGAGGGTACCATTCCAGTTGTAAAACCTACTCCGATCAATGAAGATGTGACCCGTCAAAATAAAGGAACGATCGCTATTAAATATCAAAACAGTCCGTCGAAAATACTTGAATTGATCCCTAAAACTTACAAAAAAAGAGGTGGAGTATTGTTGCATTATATCTTACAAAGTCATCCGAAAATCTGGTGGAAAGAGAATGGAGAAGTAGTTTTAAATAATACAGTTGTACCTGGAAGCAATATATTCGATTTAGTAAGTGATTTTGTGAGACCACTTAAACGCCCAAAACCGGTGGGCTGGGAAAAATTTGCATCGGCGTTAGTGGACATACGAGTACCTTTTTCCTGCATTGGTAATCCTACATCTCTAGAATATATGACACAGTTGCAGACGAAAGAGCTGATACAAAGTGATAAGGACACTGATTCGGACACTCAATACTCAACTCCTGTGACAACTACTACTAATAAAAGGTCAAAAAGAACGATTGCTTGGGAAAAATGGAGCCCCTACTAGATTTAGCAAACATTTACTATGATGTTTCACATCCCGCTGGATTTAGTAGCATAAATAATTTAGCCAAAGCAATGAAAGGCAAATTGAACCGCGATGACGTAAAAACTTGGTTACAGTCGCAAGAAACTTACACACTCCATAAACCTATTCAAAAACGATTCCCAAGAAATAAGTATATTTTATCTAATTATAATGAACTATGGCAAGCTGATTTGAGCGACATGCGTACATATAGTAAATATAATGATGGTTATAAATATATTTTGTGTGTTATTGATGTATTTAGTAAATATGCCTTTGCACGAGCAATGAGAAGTAAGACCTCTGAAGTTGTCAAAAGCTGTTTTGAGAGTATATTTGCCGAAGTTAATGCCACTCCTCGTCACATTCAATCTGACAAAGGTACAGAGTTTGTATCAAAAGTTGTTAGGGACTATTTCAAAAGTAAAAATATTAATTACTACACAACAAACAATCCTGACATAAAAGCTAGTGTTATTGAAAGGTTTCAACGAACTCTCAAAACTAAGATGTGGCGTTACTTTACTTATAAAAATACGTACAAATACATCGACATCTTACAAGATTTAATAAATTCATACAACCATAGCTTTCACTCCAGCATAAAGATGTGTCCATGCGAAGTGAACAATGACAATATTATGACCGTTTGGGAAAATTTATACGGAGCTAAGAATAAGAAAATACAGATAAATGAATATCCATCACTTCGAATAGGTGATCATGTTAGAATAACTAAATATAAACATATATTTCAAAAAGGGTATGAAACCAATTGGAGTGATGAAATATTTGTGATCAATTCCATTATTGAACGGGCTCCTTGGGTTGTATACACATTAAAAGACTTGGAAGGTGAACCAATCACAGGAACGTTTTACACAAAAGAGCTACAAAAAGTTGTCTATGATCCCTCCACTAAATATAAAATAGATAAAATTATACGATCACGACGCATTCAAGGTAGAAGAGAAGTGTTAGTCAAATGGAAAGGTTATCCTAACAAGTTTAATAGTTGGATCCCGGTATCAGATTTAGAAGAGACATGAGCGAGGACAGTTTTTATTTAACTCTTTTGAGCAATAGTTCAACTTCATACTATCCAGAAAATACAACCGCCAATTTCTTAACAAAACTACCAAAAACTATAAAGTTAGAAGGTGAATGGGACGTTGGTTTGGTGGAGTTTCATTATCCATGTACAATGTTTAATGTACAAGAACATGAAAACATTATATACATAAAGAAAAGAACACTCGTACAAGATGCCCAGGATTCAAAAAAGGAGCTAAATATAATTGCAGAATTCAAGTCTCATATTCCAGCAACGACGTATGACAGTATTAATAATTTTTTAAGTGCCTTTAATGAACACTCATTGTTGAAAAATCATTTTAGACTAAGGTATGATGAAATATCGAAGCTGGTTACAGCAACTCGTCATAACACAGACTTGATATCTGTAATGTTATCACCTCAATTGAGTCTTCAACTAGGTTTTGCACCTCATGTCGACTTAGTAGCAAAACCGAATGGAAAATATCCGATTAATTTATATTTAGGGTTACCATCCCAACTCTTCATTTATTCGGATATTATTCAACCGCAAATAATAGGTGATGTGATGGCATCGTTGGTACGAATCATACCTTTGGATCCAACAAAGTACATCTACGGAGCATACAAAGTGCACACATTTTCACCCGCACACTATTTACCAGTTATGCGCAGAGAATTTGATACAATAGAAATAGATATAAGAACAAGCGTGGGTGGTAGAGTTCCATTTCAGTTCGGTACATCGTGTGTTAAACTACATTTTCGGCGCATAAGATGAATAGAGCAATAGTTAATAGCCCTTGTCCGTATCAGAATTATTATTCTCATCAGGCAGGATCTGGAGTTGGGATTATATATAAGGGCGCTGCTCATCAACGTGGACACGGTATTGGAAGTTTCTTAGGAGGTTTGTTTAGGACCGTTCTTCCTTTGTTATCCAATGGACTTCGAACTGTAGGAAAAGAAGCTCTTAGTGCTGGGGTTGGATTATTATCAGATATGGTGAACTCGCATCCCGTTGAAGAGTCAATAAAGTCGCGTTTCAAAAATGCTACAACCAACTTGAAAAGAAAGGCCGATGATAAAATAGACTCACTTATGCGCGGGTCTGGGTATAAAAGAAGCAGAAAGTCGAGCTTGTCACTCATTTCACGTAAAACACTGCGAGGAAGTCGGTCTAAATCATCCAAGAAAACAAAATTTGAAGATATTTTTTCAAACTAAAATAGTGAATAACTATGTCTTTTTTACATAATCATTCATGTGAATGTGCCAAGTCAGAGTTGGATTTATTCGCTTTACCATCAACTCAAACAAGTATTGAAAGTGGACAATGGATCCATTATAAACCAATTTCATCATTAAGTGATGATGGTCCATTAGAATTTCAAGTGCCTGGTACTGGTGATGATTATATAGACTTGTCGCATACCATGCTTCATATAAAAGCAAAGATTGAATATTCTGCTTCAAATGATGTCCAAGGAACTACTCGAATTGCGCCAGTTAATAATTGGTTACATTCTCTATTCAGTCAATTAGATGTGTACTTAAATCAAAAACTTGTGTCTCCCCCAAATAATACATATGCATATCGTGCATATTTGGAAACTTTACTTAACTACGGCCCTGCAGCAAAAAACTCTCATCTGACCTGTGGTTTGTGGTATGGTGACACTCCTTACAAAATGGACGCTACAGATGACACAAATAAAGGATTTACCAAGAGACAGGAGTTAGTAAAATTAAACGAAGATATTGATATGATCGGTCATTTACATGGAGATATTTTTAACCAAGAAAAATTCTTACTAAATGGTGTAGAGATGCGTGTCAAATTAGTTCGTAGCAAAGAAACATTCAATTTAATTTGTAATACATCTGATGCCAAAATTAAGGTTAAAATCACTGACGCCAGTCTCATTGTTCGTAAGGCTCGAATAAATCCATCTGTCCTAATAGCACATCAAAAAGTCTTAGCAACGACAACAGCTAAATATCCGATTACTCGAGCTGAAGTTAAAGTTCTAACTATTCCATCGGGAGTTCAAGGCAAAACTTTGGATAACATATTCCTCGGACAAGTACCTAAAAGATGTATTATAGGCTTTATTAAAAATTCAGCATTTAATGGCTGTATAACACAGAATCCATTTAATTTTGATAACCATGGTATAAATTTATTTAGTTTATATGTGGATGGCCAACAGGTCCATTCAAAAACATTACAACCATCCTTCAAAGATGGATTGATTACATCGACCTATCAAACATTGTTTTCTGGCACCGGCATTCACTTTTTGAACGAAGGCAATTCAATAGCAAGAGAAGACTATGGAGGAGGATACTGTTTATTAGCTTTTGACTTAACTCCAGATCTTTCGGCCAGTTCGAGCTCACATTGGAACTTAGTTAGACATGGAAGTGTAAGACTAGAGGTTCGCTTTGATACAGCTTTGACAACAACACTCAATTGTATTATTTATGCAGAGTTCGATAATGTTGTGGAAATTAACAAAAACCGCGATGTGAGTGTCGATTACAATAGTTAAATACGGGTGGAGCATACAATTCCATTCAATTGGAAATACGAATTCTATCGTACCGCTAACATGAGCTATGATGGATAGTCAAGAAATAAAATACTTTATGAGTAAAATTGATAACAGATTAACATCTAATGTATTTGCAGCGAACAGATTGCCTATGATTGTTCAATTACCTGCTTTCATTGTAGCCAATTTGGATCCGGATTCCAAGCCTGGTTCTCACTGGGTGGGTATTCACATTGATAGTAATGGAGTTGGCGAGTACTTTGATTCTTTCGGGCGAAAACCGGTGGGGTTTCATAAATTGTTCTTGGAAAAAAATACAAAGAAGTGGGTATACAATCATAAGCAACTGCAAAGTTACTTTACGTCAGTATGTGGAAAATATTGTCTAGTATTTCTTTATGCAAAAATGTATGGTGTATTGATGAACGATTTTGTAAATGAATTCTCTACTGTCAATAGAATAAGTAATGATTTAATTATAAGTAAGATGTTTAATATGATTTTTGAATAAATGTGTTTAGCAACATGACTTGGTTGTTTAATTTATGAAGTTTTAAAGGCTGGTAGAAAATGGTTTTATTCAACAAACAAGCATACAAGGTACGAGTTAGGTTAGGTTAGGCTTTCTGTAACAAGCATACAGGGTACGGGTTAGGTTAGGTTAGCTTGTTATGAAAAACTCAAGGTAGAGGTTAGGATAGGTTAGATTAGGTTTCCTTTGAAAAGCATGCGAGGTTAGGTTGCCTATGCTATGACAATCATTCAAGAAACTGGTTGGGTTAGGTTAGTGGAGCGCATAAAACAAGCTCACCCGGAGCTTGTTTTATGCGCTAGTATCCTGAAGCGCCAGAACCCACAAATCCCTACTACTAGCGCCAGAACCCACAAACCCTCTGATTGGCTGAACACCTGACAGATTCATCTAAAACAGTAGGTATGAGTAAGTTCAGCATTGGAATATTGCAAACCTAATGATATCCAAGGCCCCATAACCTCGGCCACAGTAGGCTATTAGCAATACAAAGAAAGCGAGCCGAGCATAGTACAAAAGGGTGCTTAAGTAATGAGGTAATTAACAATGAGGAAGGGTCGGGAACGATATGTTAATGAGAAGCATCGGGGAAGGTGATTAGAATCATGTCAGTTCATTAGTTAATCAAGTAGGAATGAGTTCAGCAAAAACGTATCTCGGAAACGGTAAGAGATACGAAGCTGGGACCCAGCGCATTCGCTCCAAATGGGGGTGCTTACCTTTTTTTTTTTTTTTTTTTTTTTTTTTTTTAGGCGGTAACGCTGGTCGGATCGAGTTTGGATACCAAAGGGAAGGGAGGAGAGGGGTCTGGGTTGGGGGGAAGTGCGCCAGAACCCACGAATCCCTACTACTAACGGTAATCAAATATACACTCGGCGTCAAAAAAATCGCACCTCTAAGAAAATCACGTTCAAATGGCATTAACTCTGGATATGCACATGCAGTCGTATTAATTATAATTTTATTTAAAAGGTTACTTAATTAACTTAATAAAAAAACATTATTTTTCATTATCAAATAAAACCTAAAGCAACAAATAAAGGGTCACAAAAATTCTAAGGAAATTTTGCTGCTCGGGAGAGTCGCGAGTTGCGCTAACTTTGTGGGTATAAAGAGGTCAACACGGGTTCAATGTGGGTCATTCGCTATTAAACCGTTGAAGGGGACACACGCACTGATTTTACTGAAGAAAGAACATCTGGAAAATGGACACTACAGCTGATGAGGCCGCTCAAGTGGTTGCACTACTGCAAGCAGGGGTGCGGCAGTGTGATGTCGCCCGGCAACTGAATCTGAGCCGTTTTTCGGTTCGTAGAGTCTACCAGCGCTTTTTAGAGACCGGTGGCTATATCCGGCGACATGGGTCCGGTAGACGTCGCTGCACTTCGGAAAGAGACGACCGGTTCGTTGTGTCGTACTCTTTGAGAAATCGCTTCTCAAACGCTGTTCAGCTGCAACAGGAGCTCCAGGCAGTTCGCAGACGCACCGTGAGTGTATCCACGGTTAGAAGAAGACTGAAGGAGAAGAACATAGCAGCCCGCAGAGCTGCTACAGATCCAAAATTGACTGCAGCGCACCGACGAGCCCGCTTGCAGTTTGCTCGCGACCACGTCGATTGGACCATTGAGCAGTGGGGAGCTGTTCTCTTCTCAGACGAGACACGAGTGTGTCTTTTCTGCAACGACCGACGAAGAAGAGTATACCGGAGGCAGGGTGAACGTTTCGCTCAAGCCTGCATCCAGGAGACGGTGGAATATGGAGGCGGATCCTGCATGTTCTGGGGCGGTATGTCGGCTGCCGGCAAAACCGACCTGGTCTGCGTCTCCCGGACCGGAGGTGCTCGCGGACAAGGGTCGCTGACTGCGCGCCGCTATATCACAGAGATCCTGGATGTGCATGTGGTCCCTTTTGCCGAATCTTTTGGCGAGGGGTTCACATTAATGCACGACAACGCTCGCGCACACACTGCAGCCATCGTGAACGACTTCCTGCGGAGGTCCCAAATTCCTGTGATGCAGTGGCCAGCGAGAAGTCCTGATCTGAATCCGATAGAGCACCTCTGGGACCATCTTAAACGTAAGGTTCGATCTCGGGATCCGGCTCCTTCGACTCTAGAGGAACTCCAAACCGCGGTGATTGAAGAATGGGGTCTTATCCCTCAAGAAGAGCTCCTGAAGTTGGTGAGGTCTATGAGGGACCGTATGGAAGCCGTCATCAGGGCAAGGGGGGGTAACACTAGATTTTGAGTTAATTTTAAGACACTTTTTGTACATTTTTTTTGTAAATTATCGATTATTAATTAGGACTTAATTAAGATTTTTTATTATTTTTCAAATTTTTATGCTTTTTGTATAATTTTAATTAAAAAAAAGATTGCACTTAATTGTTGTTTGATGCTCCTTTTTGTTACCTTTCTAATGATACCTAACACTATCCTCTATATAAGGTTTAGGAATTTTTGAATAAGATTTTTATAAGGTGCGATTTTTTTGACGCCGAGTTTATGACTCGAGGTTGGCCTAGAGTAATAAAATGTAAAACAATCAAACCATATTTTCAGTGTAAGACAGATCTGCAATTAGTAAATGGTTGTTTATTGAGGGGTCATAAGGTTATTTTTCCTTATACCTTAAGGGAACGTATGATCGACGAACTACATCATTCATACCTAGGAATCGTAAAAATGAAGTGCAATGCACGTAGTAGGATGTGGTGGCCGGGCATAGACGCGGAAATCGAGCGGAGGGCGAGTGGTTGTGCGATATGCGTGAGCACCCGCCCCGCCCCGGCCCGCGCTCTCCCCGCTCCGTGGCCGCGGCCGCACGCGCCGTGGCAGCGCATACACATCGACTACATGCAACTAGATAATAGAACATACCTGGTTGTAGTGGACGCGTATAGTAAATGGATAGAATGTTTGCAAATGGTAAATGGTACTGCAACGCACGCTTTAATTACGAAATTAAAACAATTATTTTCAATATTTGGTATTCCGAACTTACTAGTCTCTGACAATGATGTTAAAATTAACTCAGCAGAATTTCATGAATTTTGTTCCAGTAATGGTATTGACTACATGACGTCTCCCATCTATCATCCTTGCAGTAACGGCCAAGCAGAAAATACTGTTAGAATATGTAAAAAAATTTTAAAGTGTATCATTAATGACAATGTATTACAACCCCATCGTTTAACTCATGAGAAGTTGTTAGATTACTTGTTTGTATATAGAAACGCCGTGCACTGTACCACTGGTGAAACGCCTGCAAAATTAATGTTTGGTCGCGAACTAAGGACGCGTCTAGATTTGATACTGCCAAAAGAAAATGAACCAACATATTCACATTCATCTGATAAAGTTATTAAGATTCAAAATAGACATTTTAAGGTCGGAGATATAGTATGGGTCCGCTGGTACAGTGCACGAAAAGGGAAATGGTCACAAGGAAAGATTACAAATAAGATAGGTAATAGAATGTATAAAGTATATGTATTTGATCAAAACGACGAATGTATTAGGCACGTCGATCAATTAATGAAACGTTATGAATGTAAGGATGATGGGGATGGGTCAAGCACGATCGCGCGGTCACATCCACCCCCCCCCGCCGATGCCATTATGCTCAACCGATGTGTCGGCCTCACCGCCATCGCCTGAAGTACCACCCTTAGAAAGTGATAATGTCAACACTGGGCAAGTTGAGGAAGGGTGGAATGACTGTGATGGTGGTGCGGAGGATGTACTGGCGGAGACGCAGCCAACGGCAGGAATTTGTGTCGAAAGTGAGATTGCTCAACCTCAGCCGTCTGCTGCGCCCACACGCACTATGCGCCGTGCTAGATTAAACGTAGATTTTAAGAAATATTTTTAGATGTTTAATTATTTCTGTTGTATTTGTCGTCAGGATTCAAAATAGTGATGGAGGGAAATGATATGTTTCCTTAACCTGTGGTGCGAGCGCTGCGACGCCGCGGTGATAACGGTTTTGCATCAGTAATAAACCGGTCGTACTTGCACTCGGACGTTTTATTTGCCTTAATATCTATCAGGGGGAATTTGTCGATAAAAATGCCATATTTCACACCAATAAAGGCTCCGACACTGGTGACGGGACACATAGGATAGATAGATAATAGCTTAATTTCTTACTCCACTCACACTAACATTATTAACAGAAATACTACAAGGTTATTTTATAAACACCATCCAAATTTTTTCTAGGCATTAGATATCATTCAAACACTTCATTTATGAAAAAAAATTGGTAGGTAAAATTTCCGCAAAAATATTATTTTGTCCGAGCGAATTATTACAACAGCTGGTTACTGGTCAAAAGAAAGGTCGCCCGAAAGGTCAAACACGGCCGAAATGTTTTGAATGAAACAGCGGGGTGGGGTCGCGGGGTGTTGATGCCGAGGTACAGTAAGAAAGAACGACGTAACTTTCTTTTTCCAAAATTGAGTTGTTAGAAAGTCAATCTGTCGAAGAAAAAATCGTTTGAGTGAGAAAATTGCCGAATGGGTGAAAGTTGTTTTATTTGCTGTAAAATGGTGTTAGTTATCTACCTTGAAGGTGGCCACGCGCCATCTTGGTGCGTCTTTTTGCAAACTCCAAAAACGAGCCAAAAAAATTTGAAATGCATTTTTCTCGGAATGTATGCATTTCACAGAAAAATCGATTGATTATAAAATGTAGAGGACGTCAAGATCTACAAAAAATGTCATTGCTGCAATCCCGTACACCAACAAATGCACACAGTAGGTGGCGCCAAAGTCTTCAAACGGTGTTTTTTTATTTTTCACCTTGAAAATACATTTTTATTGCAAAAATGTAAATGTAAAAGTTGTTCCTTAGGATTTTGTCAACGACTTTTGTTTGAACAATTTTTTTATACAACTTACCGTTTTGAAGCTGGACCTCGAAAAAGAATGAAAAGTCCAATAATACGGTTGCCTGCAGTATAAGTCCACATGTGTAGTGCACTTTTTGACCACGATTCATTTATTTGTATTAATTAATGTCATTCTAACAATTTAAATTTGTTAATTATTTGAATATGTTTCGCATTAAACCATTTCTTGCTAAATAATTAAAAAAATACTGTTGCCTGTTTGTTTAAAAGAGGAAAAATAATGAATATTTTTTTTCCATTTATTGCAAAACGGTCAGTTGTATAAAATTAAAATAATAATGTTTACCGTAAATTTGTTATGTTACGTTGAAATAGTAAATTTTGATTATTTCATAAAAGAAAAAAATAAAAATCAATAATTCAATAGCCTTATAAATACTACTATTTCTATTAGAACAATGAAGGGAAATAAAATATTGTTTGTTTTTGCCGAAAACCGTAATAACTTTGAAGTCGATGTTTTTATAACTTGCAAAAAGTTAGAACAATGACTTACTCAATTTAAATACTCGAAGCGCATGCGGCGAGCCGCGATCGTGGCTGCGCGCGCAGGTTGTGGCTAGGGTTGCCACCTTTTATTTTTGTAGTTAAAGTACTCTGGTTATTATAGGTAAGAAAAAAAAGTACATAGTATAAAAATAAAGTACAATTTATTTTCCTTTATCATTATGTTTAAAAGCATATTTTTTATTGCTTTTTGCAGTTTGTATCAAATTAGTATTTCTATTAAACAATTGCAAACACAGCATCTTTACAGTCTAGCATAGCATAGTTTAGTTTGGATATTTAATGCAACCATATCAATTCACACACACACACAGAAAAAGAAAATTTGTCTTCTTACTTGTCCTACTCCTATACTGAAGCAATTGTAAATGTAATTCCACACAATTTTCATTTTCCATTATATTCGTTCTGTGGATCATAAATTAACCAATCACCATGTCCGTTTTCCCACGTACTTTTATACTTTACTGCAATCGTTTATTTTTCTTTTTGACCTATCATTTCTTTTAAACATTTTTTCGGTGTAACATATTCACTATCTGTTCCGAGCGAGAGTTCTGTTCTGTGCGAGAACCGATACGGTAGGTTTTGTTCATGATGAAACCCAGGATAAAGAAATATCACGTAAAACACACTAGAATAACAATTGACTTCTTAACTAAGCAAAAAATTAGTCAACCTCTTGACAGTTTTGACAGATAAGGAAGTGTTGCCAACAAAAAGTGTACATTAGTTGCGGAATATTTTTTGTCAACTCTTTATTGTCGAGCTGTACTACTAAAATTTTCAAAATCCCAAAAAAATCAAATCATTCGAAATAAAGTATTTTCGTACGGGTGGCAACCCTAGTTGTGGCGACACCTGTGCAATGAAATCAGTCACGCGGGAACCTCCCGCGACGTACGTCTTGTGCTCCCGCGAGCTTACATCACATAAATACCTACCTAACAAAATGTATTCAAATCGCGAGTATTACGAGATGGTACGGTGCTATATTTTAAGTGGAGAAAGCTTAAACGGTGCCTGTGCACTGTACGAAGCTGAAAGTCTTCCTCGTCTTCGAAATAGTGGTTTCGTAAATGCTACAACACCGAATCGTCAAACCATTTTAGCTGCGAATCAACGCTTACTTGACCACGGACAATTTACGACGCCATCACACGCTCGAGGAGGTGGTAGAAGGAGACTTGCAATTGAAATCGAAGACGAAATCTTTGATTTCTTTGATCGAAATCCCAGAGCAAGTACGAATGACGCAGCAAGACGGTTCGGCGTAAGTCAACCCGCGGTGTGGAAATTACTTAACGCCGCAACCATGCATCCTCATCACTATCAGAAAGTGCAGTCTTTAGGTGAAGCAGATGCCGTGCCTCGCCGTGCCTTTTGTGAGTGGCTGATTGAACATCCTGGTGCTGTTATTTTATGGACTGATGAATCTTTATTCACTCGCGTGGGACTGTATAACCAACACAACGAGCATTGGTGGTCGTTCCGGAACCCGCACGTGATAAGGGAGAACCATCATCAAGTGCGTTTTAGTGCAAATGTGTGGGCGGGTATTATCGGTAACCAAGTACTGGGGCCGTTCTTTATTGAAGGGCGGTTGACCGGAAGCACGTATCTTGATATGTTACGCACTGTAATATCCGACTTTATGGACGAAGTACCACTCGCGCTTATTCAAAATCGCGTGTTTTATTTCCAACAAGACGGAGCACCACCTCATTATGCGGCCGCAGTTCGCGATTATTTAAACACCGAACATGGTGATCGCTGGATCGGTCGTGGAGGCCCCGTCCCATGGCCGCCCCGATCACCAGACCTCACGCCTTGTGACTTTTTTTTGTGGGGCGAAATTAAACGGCGGGTTTATGTGGAGGAGGCCCAAAGCCTCGAGGACTTAAAAATAAAAATAATCCGTGCATTTGACGAAGTGAAAAATGACACTGTAGTGCTTAATAAAATTAAAGACAATGTTCGTAAACGTGCAAGACTCTGTTTGGAGAGAAATGGTCTACATTTTGAACAGTTAATGAAGTACTCTTAAAACGATTGTTTTCAAACTTTATGTAAGTGTATTATGATTGGTTCTTTTATTTATTATTGGGTTTGAGTATAGCAATGGTGTGCAGGGCGTTTAGACTTCAAAAAATATGTTTTTAATTTAATTATTTTGCATTCGCAATGCAATATTTTCTATGAGATATAAAATACGTGTGTAAAAAACAACTACGCCTCCGAGCCCTCAGGTAGGATTCGAACCCACGACCTTTCGCAATCCGGGCAAGTGCTCTGACCACTGAGCTACCGAGACGCTGGCAAACGTGTCGAATTTTACAAACGTATTTCAACTTCTATTATGAGTTCAACATCGAAAGTAATATTTTTACAAATATTAAACAATCGATTAAGATGGAACCAGCTATAATTATGTGCTTTTTATTTAATTTTTTGCATTCATAATGCAATATTTCTATAAGATATAAAATACGTATGAAAAAACAACTACGTCTCCGAGCCCTAAGGTGGGATTCGAACCCACGACCTTTCGCAATCCGGGTGAGTCATAAAAATTATAAAATCTAATAATAATTTTACTCTTTCTATTTTTTCATCCGGCTTCGGATTAGTATTAAATGAGCGATGTTAATATTTAGGACTAGGAAAAGTATTGAAATGTGTTATCACTTTATCAGTGAATTTATTGCTTTTTAATACCGATTT
This sequence comes from Calamotropha paludella, assembly GCA_927399485.1. Lineage (NCBI taxonomy): Eukaryota > Metazoa > Arthropoda > Insecta > Lepidoptera > Crambidae > Calamotropha > Calamotropha paludella. The sequence goes on along the minus strand of OV656830.1, from coordinate 5,119,850 downwards.
TCGTATTGCGTATGCGATTCCTGTGTTTTTTTAGTTTCTGTTGTTAATAGTTCTCTTAGTTTTGTATGTTTCAGTGAGACAAAAAAAAATCTTAAGTTCTAGACGCCTTGCACAGCCATTGCTATACTCCAACCAATTTTTGTACCTAAGTTGTTCCAGATTTTTTAAATACGCCTTATTGCAAAAAGTATGGTTTACTTTTACGTTCAAAGTTTTTATCTGTTATTAGAAAACAACTCATACCTTCTGCAATTTGACGGTCCTAAGCCCGATCAAGTATGAAGGAAAAATTTGGAACTTATGACAATTATTGTTATGTATTAATGAAATATGCGAGAGCGGGGAGCGGGAGCGGCGGCGGCGGCGGGGGGGTGGGGGAGGTCATGTAGTCATCTGCTACAACACCGTGCGCAGCGTAATGTATCAATGAAATACGGGGGGAGGGGCGGGGGTTGTGTAATCATCTGCTCCAACACCGTGCGTAGCGTGATTGTGACAGTAAATCGGTAGTTTTCCTCGGATAACTTTGTATAGCCTTAACTTAATATTTTAGTACTGAGTGATATTAAAAGAAAAAAATCTTGTTTCGTAACTCTCTTCAAAGAATATCATTTATAAATTTGGATGGTGTTTATATAATGACCTTGTATAAGCATATTTTAAAGCAAATATCAAAAATGGTAATATAAAGTATGCTTTAACTATAGACGATATCGCTATAGACGATTAACTACGTGTTTTTTTCAAACACGCTATTAGTTGTTTTATTTGTTATTAGTGCAAAGAAGAAAGTCTAAATATAATAATCAATTTATTTTTATTTGATTTTCCACCAAATTTGCTTTTTTGGCGCGTTTGAAAATATTACCATCCGAAGAGTTGGTGTAAACTGTTAAATCATAACTAGCTTAACTGGCGCGAATCAGTGTTGTTGGCAGTTCGATGTTATGTTTTACCAGCTAAACGTGAAGTGACAATATTCATTTATTTTCGTGTCCAAAAAAATGTAAGTACATGTTGTTATTTATTAATAATCATTGACTGCCAGAATACACTGTTAAGTTGTTGCACCCGCTATACAAAAGATACAAAAGTTTACTTTTTTCACAGAAATAAAGAGCTAACTTTCTGAAATTTTGCAAAAGTAAGAAAAAATCAAAACCAAACTAAATTATTCGTTTTTAAAAGTATAATGATTTATAGGTTAAAATAAACGAAAAATTAAATTGGTTGCACCCGCGATGTCGATGTTAGATCGCGGGTGCAACTTTTTGTCACTTAACCTTTTTATGTGATTAATTACACATTTTGTTGTTTCGATATGCCTTGACTAATAATATTTGCTGAAGAAGATTGATGACATATATTTTATATATGTGTTTATATTACATTCTGTATTTTTTTACCGAAACATCGCTTAAAATGACAATAGAGCAATACAAGGAGACTGCTTCGCAGAAATATAGACGGAAATTAAGAGAAAATTCTGAGCTTTATGCCGAACACCTCCAACGGGAAAGGGCTCGTGATTCCAAAAAGAGAGAAGTAATGAAAAGGAAAATAGAGATAGATGTAGATTTGAAAATATTGGTTAGAATCAGATTCAAAGAAAGAATGCAGGCAACTAGAAAGCATCGCAAGGAAGAACAATTTAAACAAACACGTACTAGATACAAAAGTCCTCGCACATTAGGGAAGGCTGTGGCAACAGTAAAAAGCAAAAGTAATGACATATCAGACGTGCAATTTAATGATATTATCGCGAAGTTGGAATCGCCAAAAAAAAGACTGATGGAAATAATATGTTCATAGAATTTTCGGCAATTATTGACGTATATGAAAAGAAATAATTAATATCAGCGACAACAAAAGAATATTTGTTAGTAATAAATATGATTAGATCTCTCATTTTGCTCCTATATAAATTAAATTAATTTTTATCTTGACTTAAATTAGACTGGTTGCACCCGCGATAATTTGGTGTTGCACCCGCGATTACTTTAAAAATTAATAATTCATTGTTTATAATTGTTTTGTTTAGAGTTTTTATTTTATGTTCTTTGTTACTTAAATACCTTTCATAATATTAAGGCATAACATATTAAATGTATCAGAATTAACAGATTTATGCATTTTTTGTTTGTGACTTGGAAAGGTTGGGCCAAATTTGTTGCACCCGCGATAGCAATTTGAACCTTCCTTCTGGCTTTTAAAATATTCTATTAAAATTCTTGTGAACTTATATAAAGTAAAAACATTAAAATGTAGTATTTTTAAATCTAATTGCATGAAAAATGTTTTTTATTTAATTACATGAAACTAAAACAGACGTCTTAATGTTGCACCCGCGATATTGGAATGACCCCTAACTAAGTTTAAACCTACTTTTAATAACGAGATGAATGCCATTGTATTTTAGGCATATTGCCGTCCGAGCGGCCAACTAAAATCGACTCTAACAAATTATTGAACCCACTTTCTAGTATTTTTTTACGTTTATTCGCTGTAACAAATTAATAACTAATTGTCCATACACATTATAGCCTCTATTAATTCGATACTTATGGTGACATACCTACCTACTCATAACCTGAAAACTAAATATTGCATAACTTTTTGTTTATTTACGTTTTGACATTTTTTATTTATGTAACAAATTGAACAAATTAAGACCTTTCTTTTGATGCATCATTCGTCTATCTGCATATTATTGTTTCTGTGTAATCACGGACGATAACTACGGCAAGTGGCGGTTCTAGCGGCCAACTCTTCTTTGTCATAGCGTCTTAGTTTTTTTTGTAACAAATTCACGAAAAGAGGTGTGTAAAGTAACAAATTAGCACTAATTCCTGGCAAAGTTTCATCAAATATTATGAGGTGGCCGCGCGGTTGAAACTGACATTATTTATACACGGATTAGTGAGTGGAATTGGATTAAAGGGCTATAATTTGGAAAACACTGCTACGAATTTTATGGGCTACAAACATTGTGGGAGATATACGGCGATTACAATCAGTATCATCTTTTTCAACACCCTTAAGTGTGAACGGTTGACACTCTCTTTTTGTGCTCTGCTGGATACCATGTTTTTACAAGGCTTTCTTAAGATAGCTTTAAGGCTATGGTCTCACAAAACCAAATATTTGGTTTGTCTGCGAGTACGGTCTCACCCTACAAAAACAAAGTATAAAAATTAGGTGTGGAGCCCAATGATTACAATTGTTAAGTTTTTACTATATCTTATTTATGTTGTAATCTACATAATTATACTTCTGATTTAGTTAAGGACAGAAGTAAAAAGTTAATGATAAGCCATTTCTTAAGTTGCCTCTTAAATACAGATTTCTTCTGAATGTTAGAGATATTGGTGGGGCTTGCAGCAAACACATTATAAATATACCCAGTGGTTACCGAAAACATGCGGTTGTACGTTAGACCATTGTAGCGTGGTACGAGTGCAACCACATCTATAGTACAGACGACAGACCAAGATGTTTTACACTTTGACATTTGGATCTACATTACGCCTTATTAAAATAGACCATGACCATTGATGTGTTGTCAACTGTACATTGCTGTGGTTTTAATTCGGTCTGCTTGATGCAAAGCCGACTTCTAAACCAATGGGTAACTAAGACCCATAATAATTATGATATTTCAAAATTGTAAATCATAAATTTAAATTACAATCAACTAGCATTTGCAGGTCTTAGCAGCCATAACAACTATGTTCAGCCCACATGGCATGTTTATCACCCATTCTTTACTGTGTTTTCCTCATATCATGTGAGTGACTCATCCCCTTAACTGCATTAACTGTTAAAGAATTGGTATTTTACAGTTTGTGAATTTTAGAACCCTCTTCTTGGTCTAGAACTGCCAAAAATCATGCCAGAACACAAAAACAAATGAATGAAGGGAAAAAGATAAGTAGTTAACATATGGTTAATCATTAATTAAAAATATTTTTGTAAACATATAAATAAGAGTAACTAAATTCAGCCTACTACATTTTAAAATAAGTCAATAAACTATTTTCATTTTAAAGATGTTTATTCCAGTCTAGTGACTCAGAGTAGAGGTATTTACTTGCTGGAGATGACCTGTGACTTTAGCTTTGCCCGGACTGCCCAAGCCTTTTTACCTTAATTCATATAATTTACTTTACGCTCTTAGTTCATTTTACAGGGCTGTGTCCGCAATTAGCCTCATGTTTGGGCCTAATGCTTCTACATACAAATAAGGTAATTTTGACAAAGTTACAAGATTTGAAAGTAAATGAAATCATATGCAATGATACATACTTTAACTGTTTAGTGCAGTGGATCAAATAAGTTTGCACATACATTATATAACTTTAAAATAATAAACTTACACTTTACTTCTTGAGGAGCTGATGGCGTGTGATTAGGTAAGGTGCCGAGAGACCAGAACCAGCGAACAAGATGAAGTATAAAGTGAGCTTGTAGCGGTTGGTAATGCCAAAGGGCAGATTCTGGAATTTTCACCAAATTAAACATAAGTTTCTTTAAATATCAAAAGTAGGTAACACACGTTTTTGAAGGTATCCTTATATCGATATATTATTATAGGGTAATTAGTACGTTAAAACGAAAGAAATTTATTACTTATTCTTAAAAAAAAACAATAGCGAATCGAATTAATCAATGCAAGGGTTGTTATGTAATGTGGTACAAAATATTTCTAATTTGGAACTCACCTCGCCGGGAACGCCACCATGAGAGTGGTTTCTCACAAAGTTAGTAATCACATTTCTGCCTAGTTTATTTGAAATACGTGCCAAGGGAGAAAACATTTTGAAAATGGAGAAAATTCTACGCAAATAAATCTGATTATTCGATACCTAACCTGTTCGAACTTTTTTTTTTAAACTACTAATACGTTCACAGAATCATTATTCCTTTTTAGGGTTAGTAGTTTTTAAAGTTGAACGCTGCCCTTACTATATACAATTTTAGTTTGAAATAAAACTACTAAAATCTAGATGGTGTATGTAATTATTAATTAATTACAAAATAATTTATCTATAACAATTAAAGTAACATTTTCTTTTCTATCATCTTCTGACTGACTTCGGTGATCTGAAACAAAAAGTTCATTTTTAGCCTTTTTTAAAGTTATTCGTAATATCTATTAGTATATTTTTTCACTATAGTATGTAGGTATGTTATGATGAGATGAAGATCGATAAATTCACTATTATGTGTCTAAAAAAGGATGGTTTGATTACATTATATACCAATCTTAGGGTATAACGTATCGCTATTTTTGATTTTTAACAGACTCTAATTCTCATTAAAATACTTTTTGCAAGATCTATCGAAATGTACTCCGTAAATTTTGGTTTTTGGTATAGACAAAGTTTTATAAATAACTACCTGACCCGGCAACGCGCTGTTGTATGATAAATAAAAAAGAAACCTATCCTATGTTCTTAAGTTGCAGCAAATCCATCAAAATGAAAAAAAAAATAAGATCGGTTGAGTAATTTCGGAGTTCATCGCGGTCAAACACTGTGACGGGAATTATTTTTTTTATATATATAGATATTTAATATGTATTTAAGTAATTATTTAAGGCCAACACCACATCAACCTACTTATCCTACCACAAAGTATATTATTTCTCCAATAAGCTATCATTTTCTAACTCTCCGATTGACTTTTCGTTAAATAAAAAAAAATCATACCGTTTTATAATGTTAAAGTGGTATCTTTTAATTTTACAAAAATGATACACATATTGTCATTGTAAAAATAACGTTTAGCAAAATTATACTTGAAATATTTTAATTTTACTCACTAATAATTCTGTAAATAAATAACTCATTCCAAAATAATTACCAGGAAAAATTTCATATTATCGAAACGTTATTTTAAAACAGTTTAAACATGGTAAAATGATTTGGAGCATAGATAGTTTTGACAAAATACATTGCTTGGGATAGATTACTTTCAATACCAAATTATACAGTTTATAATTGAATCGCAGCAACAAAAACTGCGATTGTCTACCGCTTTTAAGAGTTATTTTCGATAATCGTAAATTTGACACACGAATAACATAGAAAAATTCTAAGAGAGCATTGACAAAATACAAAAAATATAAATAATTAAAAAAATACAGAATCCGTCAAGTTATAGATTTTTTAAATATAATTAAAAAAAACATAATAACATAAATTCAAAAAAACTTGGTAAATAAAATAGGTTGCATGCACAGACTAATAAAAATATGCGTCTCACACTTTCAGCATCACTTGATATCAGCATATAACTATAACGAAACAAGTAAAATTTTAATAGTATCTATCATACAGATTTTTTGTAAATTTATCTAATAATGTGTCTTGTTTACTTCATTTTACTACTTTTTTACAATCGCTGAGATATTTTAGACTTAATAAATTAACTTTTACTTTAAGGTTTTATTTTTTTTACGTGGTTAGTAAATGAGCCTTTGTCACCAACGGGATAGAAAAGTGAGTCAAAAGGGAGGGATTTCCTTTTTTACTTGAATTCTGAATTCTTGAATGTCTTCTGTCTTCTGAAAACTTGAATTCCACAAAGAAAACAAGTACTTTTTTAACAGAGTACTAATATTAAGTCTACCAAAATTTTACGCCAAGATTTTTTATTACGTTTGATTTGAAGTTTGAAACAAAGTGTCATATTAATGGGTTGGCTAATATATTCCACCTTAGCCGAAGAATACTAAATAAATAATTCATATAAACGTAACCCTTGATTATCACGTATATGTCAAGATATAAATGCAGAATCTATTGATATATGTACAATTGAGTTTCAAATTAATATCATAACACTAATCTGACAATTAAATAACCATTTTATAAAACTTACTTGTATGACTTATATTCAGAGAAGTATTATCCAATCTGTATCCCATGCTTATGATTCTAACGAAGTTTCTTAACTTTAGAATATTAATACAAACGCGGTAGTAAATGTTTGCACGCAAAAACTTACATTATGGCTTTCGATACACATTCCTATCTCTTGCTATTCTGTACTATGTTTTTCATCATTATCACGACCATCGACATATACTAATGGAAATGCCGTACCCGTATAACATGCAGTAATTTCTTGGTTTGAGAAGAGTGACGAACATGGCATATGCTTTCAGACTAACGCTATCTCTTTCCTTATAGGCGATTGGCTTTCAATTTTCATGACAGGTACGGCATATATTTTGAGAGAGATAAAGATAGTCAGAAAATAAATTTTATCTCTTTCTTTCGTAGTGCCACAATTCTCACCGCTAGGACATGTCCCTTAGTATGTAGCGATTATCACGACAGCTTTACGAGGTAGTAGGTACCCGGCAAAGGAATATTTGTTTGCCATTTTTATTATAATAAAATGATATTAAACTTACCTTCACTTCTTAGCTAACTGATGCCACATTACCAAAAACGGAGCGGCTAATCCGGTGCCCACGAACCAGAAGAAGTGCACCGTCAGTCGTGTCCTGTTGTGGATGTTGAAAGGGAGGTTCTGGAATGATATAAGTAAATTTTGCTTTATTTTAAAAAGAAATTTAACCCATAGAGTGATCTTCAAATGCTACAGAGGCCTTAGTGCAAGTTTACGCATTCGATACTCGTTATCGAGCGCGTTACAGATTTCTATGGAGATTCGAAGTTCTTGATGGTTACCGCTAGGGGCGCTTATACAAAAAATCATAGTAATATTTAACGCAGACGATATTGAGTATCAAAGCATAACTCGCACTAAAGCCTCTGAGCTGTTTTGTCTTTACTAAATTAACTTCCGCCGTAAAGAGTGGTGAAGATGTTAATAAGCTTGACCGCTATATGTGTGTGTTTCTGTCTGCGTTTTTGTCTGTGGTACCTTAGCTTTCAATCAGGTGTACCGATTTAGATGCGGCTTTTTAGGACCACCGCTAGAAAACTTGCTTTTTTTCTAGTGGTGGTCCTTAGACTTGTTTTTACCAATATCGGTTCAGCCGTGTCAAGTATCCCTATTTTCTTTCTCACATATATACTATTACAAACTATGTTTTATTGTTATATACAATAAGGAACATTATGAAACGCAATATAAATGTTCGGTTTACATTTTTGCGTTGAGGGTTTTTTTAAATTAATTTTATAAATACTATATACATACTACATAGCACAAAGTATGTCACCGCGTCGGCATTTTAATATCTATATATTTCAACATAATAACAACATAATGCCACTCATGACATTACAATTGTGAACTCGTATCTATATCAAGTAATTTAATATTTTAGAATCGTGAAGGATTTATCATTTATCAAGATCCAGAAAGTTAGTTAAGTGGCAGCATCAAGGCACCAATTAACATAGTGGTCCTTCGAGCCGGATATGAACCAGCGACCTATGGATAACAATAGCTATACCTCTACAGTCCACCGCTCTCTACTCATTATATTCTATTCTATTCATTATTGTCGCTTATTGTATTCATTATATTCTAGTGACCATCGTTTGGTGCAACGGTAGCGATCTTGCCTTTCGTACCGACGGTTCTGGGTTTGAATCCCGGAAGGGGCAGATATTTGTATGATGAATACGAGCATTTATACTTGAGTCATGGATGTTTGTATATATTTCTAAGAATATTACTTATTTATGTATAATATATGTATGTCTATCCGTTATCTTAGTATCCATAACACAAGCCTAAAAGTGCTTACATTGGGCTAGGTTAATTGGTGTGAATGTAGGAAATATTTATTTATTTATTCATTATGTATCCTGAGCATGTTCAGCAAATATTTATAATGACATCACAATGTTCTTATGAAAAGTGCAATAAGTAGTTTCAGCTACTTTCGATATAATTACGATTAAAGAATTATTTTTTGTTTTTTTTTGTGCATAATCGTAACCATAATAGCTATTGACTTGAAACTTTTACTAAAGGACTATAAAATGAAGCGGAATTTTATGTAGTATATTATATTTGTACATACATTTGTATGTAATTTGTACGTAAGTTAATTTTCCCAAAAACTAGACTTATTGCACTTATCGTAAGGACGACTGAAAGGATATTCTAGTTTTGATTGCTACTCGTAAAGTATTATAAGTGGACATTTGACTCATAAAGTTGCAAACTGATAATAAATGATAATTATTTACAATATAAGAAGATTCAATAAATGTAGTTTTTATATGTGACCGAGAAACATAGCTACAGCAAAGTTTATTATTATAAATAGAAAAATACTAGAAAAAATCGACTCGGGTCACAAGTGAATTCTCAGGCGGGAAACGAACCCGCAACCTTTGGAAATCCGGTCCAATGCTCTCCCAATTGAGCTACCGAGCCTTGCGAACACTCGTCGAAATTTTCTAGTACCTTCCTGATTTTACGCTGTAGGCCAGCGTTGTTTCATCAAATGAGAGGAACATCCTCTCGTATTCGAAAGAAACATTTTTACAAATGTTTGGTCAATCGATTAAGATGAAACAGCCATGTTAGATTTATAATTTTTATATTTTATGCATTTTCCCGCCTGAGAATTCACTTGTGACCCGAGTCGATTTTTTCTAGTATTTTTCTATTTATAATAATTTATCTTATAAGATCGCATTGAAAATGCATAAAATATAAAAATTATAAAGCAAAGTTTATCTTAATAAAAACTATTAATAACAAAATTAGATCAAGTGGTTGCAGGGATGGTTTGTATCTAGCCCAGGGAATACGTTTGGCAATACAACGTAGTCCCGTTATGTCTTTTGGGCATATTACCTACGAGCAAAGATTTACGAAATGTTTTTATTGTATCTAGATTATTTTAAGGTAGCTTATGAGTGTGTTATTAATACTCGTAATTAAATACAATAAAAAAGCAAATTAAATCAATTAAATACAATTACGAGAGGATGTTCCTCTCATTGATGTAACAACGCTGGCCTACAGCGTAAAATCAGAAAGGTACTAGATAATTTCGACGACTCTTCACAAGACTCGGTATCTCAATTGGGAAAGCATTGGACCGGATTTCCAAAGGTTGCGGGTTCGATTCCCGCCTGAGAATTCACTTGTGACTCGTGTCGATTTTTGCTAGTTTTTTCTATGTTAATAATTTATCTTATAAGATCGCATTGAAAAATGCATAAAATATATAAAAAAATATAAAATTACAAAGCAGTTTAATTTGTCTTATAAAACTTGAAAAACAAGACTCAACATGGTCAATATTTAAGCCCAAGATATAGGCTTTCAATGTACTGGTTCGTACAGTCAAGAGCTATAAAAGATGTATACATATACCTTAGAACCATGTCACACATAATCAGCCAAAAGCAAAGAGACAACAGCATAGAAATCAATAATTGATGTAATATGACAAGGTTCTACAGTGTAAACAATTTATTGCTTGCGTACACTTTTTCAAATATGGGTGACGAATTAAACTTGTTTGTGGGAGGCGCGCTAAATCTTTAGGATTTGCTTTTGTAACAAACTGCTTTATGCGATCGTTAAAGACTTATGTTCCATTCTAGCTGGTGTACAGTCACGACCAATAGAATCAGGGCAGTCTTTAACCTATTGGAGGCCCTGTGCATAGAAGTATAATGGGGCCCCTATGACTTTGAAAGAACACTTTTTTATTACTAGAATAGACAATAAAATTAGATAAAAAGGTTTCAGATTTTTTGTTATTGACTGTCAATAGATGAATAGATGATCTTTAATTTAAATAGGGCGATTCTCACATATTTAAAATTATCTAAGCATGCTGAAATTCGATGGCCTTATTTTGGGCGACAATAGAGTAGCTTCGCGCATGCAAAAGCAAGTCGATAACATACTCCCTAATTGAGGTTTGACTTACTCTAATTAAGTAAGTTTTTCAGTAATAAATGTTGGTATTGGTTTAGTGATATGGCAGGAAGTAGGGGGCCCCTAACGATCGCGGGGCCCTGGCCATGTGCCGAGAGTACCCAGTGGGAAAGAGGAGTCTGAATAGGATATAGCACCTTAGAACCGTATCACACTAAATCGGCCGAAAAAAAAGGCACCACTATAGAAATAAACCATTGATTTAATGTGACATGGTTCTACGGTACCATTGTGCAGTAAATGGCTGCACATGTGTGTGTGAAGTTACATTCTATTGCATGTAACCTTAACACTGGACAAAATTATGGCCCATTGTCTCAATTTATATTGTCATTAATCGCTTTGATGAAATAATGTAAACATCCGTTAAAAATCATCGATTGTTTCAAGCGTCGTCGTGTATTCTTATAATACAAATATGACGATTTTCAACAGTAAATACTGGTAATAAGGTTTAAAATATGTACAACTGTAAATCAATTTATTGCCAAGTAGTATTTACAATTGATATTGCACTTCAAAACTTGAATATAATGTTTACGATCGGTTGGGGAGTTAGATACTAAAAAGGTGGTACCGAAATAAAAAAAAAAACTCAAACTAAAATTAGAATAAAACACTTTTTTACGGATTTTTGCGCATGTTTTATTTTATTTTATATTTAATCCTGACGTTTCGACTCCTTTACAGGAGCCGTGATCACAGGATGACTAAGATGATGGTGACCATAAAATAAAATATGCGCAAAAATCCGTAAAAAGGTGTTTTATTCTAATGTGTAATGTGCGCGGAAGTGTAAGAACTAAATATCAAACTAAAATGTTATATGTTTCACTTTTTAGTTAATTAAACCTTAATAATCTACATACATATTTATACTAATATTAAAAAGAGGTTTTATGTTTTAAAGTTTGGACAAAGAAGGTAATCCCCGAATCTCCTGATCAATTTTAAAAATTCTTTCACCAATATTTAGAGCGAACTTCTGGGCCCGCGTGCGTGACGGCTTGTAACCTGTTTTCCTTACTATTTAAATATGTAGGAAGGCCTTTGCCATCGAGGATGTTAATAAGCTTTAAATATTTAATTGAACATCGATATTTTTATAGTTTCAAAAATACAAAACATCAATAAAATTAATTATTTGTTACCTTTCCTACTAATGTTAAAAAGGGTAAAGTTAGTTAGAAGCCTTGGATTAAACTGTCCACTGATCTACACTAATATTATAAAGGGGAAAGATTAGTATTTTTGTATGTTTGAAATGAATAAACTCAAAAACTACTAAGCCGATTTCAAAAATTCCCCATTGGAAAGCTACATTCACGCTGAGTAACATAGACTATATTTAATGCTAGAAAAAATTTAAAGAATTTTGTCCACCCGTGAGAAACCGGGGCGGGCTGTAATAAATAATTTATTAAGCAGTCCTTATTTAATAGACCAATAGTTATAACTTAACATCTATTAAGTATTTCTCTGTTAACTTTAGCAAAAAGATAAAGTCGGTTTATCATTTTGGTATAGGTCCTCGCAGGTTGACATCAAAATAACACTGTATGTTTTTTATTCAAATGCAAGTAAACAATACAATGCACTGTCATAAGTAAAGCGTGATGCTTAAAAACTATTTGGTATCATCAATGCGTAAGGTAAATACCGTTTTTTTTATATGAGCTTTGTCGACCTCGCTCACTAAGCGCCTATAACACAAGAGTTTAATTTCTTCTCCAAATCTAAGCATAAAATTTAAGATAGTTTCAAAAACTATAAATCTACGTGTGCGAAGCCGCGCGGTGAAGCTAGTTATTGGAATAAAGAGACAAAGCAAATTTTGTAAGTTTGTTAATATAACCATTAATTTGTATTTTACCGTTTGAAAAGAACATTATTCCAGTTGGAAATAGTACACAAATGTTTAACCTGGACGAAGACAGAGCGCGCTGATTGTAAGTGCATGCACCATCTTCCATACTTTAGACCATGATTGCGTATCAGACTTGTGCATTATCATCATACTAATGGAGCAGCATAACTGTTATATAATCATAGGTTTGCCACTCACCTCCCCTGGTATTCCTCCGTGTGATCCATTCCTGATGAAGTTCTTCATTACATTTTGTCCACCATGATTTGAAATTCTCGCAATGGAACCCAACATATTGATTTTTATCAAAGTATAATTCAATGGAATTGACCAGGTAAGTAGATAAGATATCAGTTTCGATAGGCGGAGCCCTCAATGCTGACTGATAAGTGACCGACCGTGCAGGTATATCGGCGTACAATACGGCTGGTTTGTAGTGTTACAATGCCGATACGTTTGCAAACTTACGTTTAGTTACTTAGCATACGTTTGAAAATTTTAAAATTAAGAAAGAAATAAAAATATAACAATATCTCCCATGTTAAGTTATCTCAAATAAGGAGTGTGATTATTTTACTTTTCTTTCACATCATGACAGGAAAGTATAAAATTGAATTAAGTTAACTTATGTTAAAAAGCGCTAAGGACGGAAATCATAGTTTATTTGATTTCTTAAAAAATAATATAACTAGATTTGTTTTGAACCCCTAATGATATTATATGATATTAACTGCGTTAAGTATTTACTCTTTAAGTACCTACACAATATTCTTAACACGATCATGTGAAAATTATTTCGTTGACTTCTATTTGGTAAGATAAGTTTTCCCGCATTTATTTATAAATGATGGCAATACTTAGGATTACTTGTCAAAAAATTTTTTGGGAGTATTAAAATTTTTTGCAAGGGTAACTTTTGCTTCTGCCATTTTAAAAAAAAGAAACAGTCGGCCACGCTTGCTACAGAAATCGTTTCTCGTTTTGGGGATTTTATGCCCCTTTGTTTCGTTCCAATATTGCTGTAACTACCTCATTACCAGAGCAAAACATAAAATTCTCAAGTCAAAATTCGAAATGGCTGATTTAGACGATTTCTTCGCAAAGAAAGATCGCAAAAAGTCGAAGGCAGTCAAGAAGTTCGCTACAACTGACGAATTAGCAAAAAAATTAGATGACCCTAAACAGAAATCAGACGTTCGGCCTAAGAAAGAAAGGCCGGCTCAGGAAGGAGACGAGGCGGGAAGAGCTGGGGTAAGTTTTGATTTCTATTATTGAAAATTCAGTCAGTTCTGCTAAGTAGTCTCTGATCTGTCAGAAGTAATCTATAAGTCTCCTTGCCGTTGTAAATTATCAACTATAGGCAAATAGCTAGCTATTTGCACCCTTTAAAATACAGATTTTTCATACAGTTACCTTTAATTAGCGCTGGTTTCGCTAAATAGCATTATATGTACAAATATACACTCGAATTTGCTGGCATAACCTGTATTTTTGGGTCACGCCACAAGTACAATTAAAATATTTGCTCTAATTTTTATACAGAAATAGTTATAAGTTTCAATTGAAGTATGGTTAGGATTGCTGTTGACTTAAATATCAATATCAATAGTTAATTCTTCAATCTTTTTAAATTTCAAATCTAAATAAGGCATGTCAACAAACAAGTCCATAGAGGAAAAAAATCTCCTCTTGGATGTTATGTATGCTATCTTTTGTTATTCTAATAATTGCAGAGTCATGTAGATATTTATAAGTTAACTGTGTAGCTTTGTGCTAAGGCGTGTTTGTTATTTCTGTATCAAAACTTTCTTGTTTTATGCCATTTTATTTTTTATTGAAATCTAATAACATTGTGCCAGAATACTTTTTGAACATTCAGTTGATATCTTTACTATATCAAAATAGTACTTAATGTATTTATGTTGTTTTTATGTTTAATCTCGGCATTCCATTGTGAGTTATGCTACTTTTACATTAGCCTGTCATTGGGTGGATGATGAATAATTTTACCTCCTTCATGTTTAATATTTTAAGTTTTCAATGCTTTCTTATGAGATACTTTTTTAATTAAAAAAATACTAGAAAAGAAATTACTTGGATCACAAGTTATTCTCAGGCGAGACCTAATTTTTTTTAAGTATAATTATTCTATTAAATTTTAAATTTAGGTCTTAGTGCTTTGAGTAGCATGTTTATCAGCTGGTTATGTCTATATTTGCATGTTAGTAGCTACTTGATAGTTACTTTTCACACTCTCCCCTGCGTTTTTATTTATAGGGAATCAGTGGCAAATACTCCATACATGCAACTTAGCTCGGAATACACCTTCCATGTAGGCACATACATTAAAGAAAAATATAAAACATTACTATAAACTTGTAAATATATCTATAAATAAATATATCTCATCTTAAAAATGTCATGAAATTAATATAAATATGAGCCATCATTTGGGCTTTGTGGGGACCTCAAATTTAATTACAGTAGATCCCCGGTAATCCGACAAACGTTTTGCAAGGCAGTGTCGGACTATCGAATTTGTCGGATTACAGAGTACTCCCTAAGATCCCCTATAGGGCAGAATTATGTTTTTATTTAATTTTTTGCATTCACAATGCAATATTTCTATAAGATATAAAATACGTGTGTAAAAAACAACCACGCCTCCGAGCCCATCTGAGGGCTCGGAGGCGTGGTTGTTTTTTACACACGTATTTTATATCTTATAGGGCAGAATTGTTTGAAACAGAGTAACTATCTTGTAAACCGACTAATTACAGATCACACACATCATACTTGTAAACATTGAACGCACGCTAGGGCGCTCCCCTATGAAATGTAGTCAAATTCAAAAGTCAAAAGGGTAAACAATGAACGCACGCTAGGGCGCTCCCCTATGAAATGTAGTCAAATTCAAAAGTCAAAAGGGCCGGATTACCGGTGGTACACTGTATTACCATTGTTTGTGTTTATTCTTTATGAAGTTTGTTTTTTACTTTTTGAATACCCTGCCTGGGTAGATTCGTACCATAATTTGCTGTTTTAACATGTTAATAATCAACATACAAAAGTTTCCGATGCGCCATAATGTCTACATGCATTTTGGGATTTTTTGATCATTATTTAGGGTAGGTTTCATCAATAATGAATAAAAAATACCTTAAAATAAACCAGAACCCAGGTATGCCCGTGTACTCCTGGAAGTACAGGAAAGGACAAACACATTGTATTGCATAAGGTACACTGGACTGTTAACATGCTAAATAACTGCAAGCTTGCAAGCCATAAACAAAAAAACAAAATTTTTATTAAACAGAGGCCCTACCATCATCTCTTATTGCGATTCAAGTTAAGCTGTTGAAGAGTGACGCCACTATAGACCATGTATAGCTCTGTTTCACTTTGACAATCGAACTAGCATCGCGCTAAGAGGTCTTCTTCTTCTTCTTTTGGTAAGTGGCTTGTTTTGTGCCTTCACAATTCCGCCAATGTCACGTGAGTAGCCTTTACACGTAAGGGAATGTTCTGCATTAAATTATAATAAAGATTTTATGTAAGCTCTTAGCACAGGTTTACCTAAAACAAATATATAACAGCACTGGACATCACAAAGCATCACATATAAGAAATTTAGTAAAATCCCAAAATTCGGCAGTTAAATGAGGCGGGGTTATCAGGCTAGTTCATAGTTTAATATTGTTAATTGCCAGGAATTTGGACAAAATTTCGATAAGAGGAGGGTTTAACGTACTAAGGACGCATTTTATATTAGTAGGACGAGGGGTGTCATGAGGAAGGACATCATAGAGGGACACGGTTAACTTTAAACAATTGAAAAAGATGTGGTCTGTAGTTCCTTCTTCCATGCCGCACTCACATAGAGAGGTATCCCTTACGCCGATTTTAGCAAGATGAACAGGGGTGCAGGCATGACCTAGTCTCAGACGGCAGATGGTTGACACAGCTTTCTTACTAATTACTTTCTGTTTGAAAAACCAGGGCGTATTTGGAATAGATCTTTGGACTTCATAATAATATCTACCTGCGCGGTTTCTAGTATTTTGCCAGTCAGTCTGCCACGACCTCATCAAATGAGCATGGGCTAGTGTAAGGAGGTCATGATGGTACACCTTTTCGTAAACTAAGGACCCGTTAGTGATTGCCTGTTTGGCGCATGAGTCTGCAGTTTCATTTCCCGAAATGCCACAATGCCCGGGGATCCAAACCAGAACGGTAATTAATGATTTGAGCTTGCAGCGGTACAACGCTTGTCTTATTTTAAGGATGATTGGGAACCGATTTTTTGACCTAAATGGATTAGATAGAATGGCCTGTAGGGAGCTCTGAGAATCTGTGAAGATAATAGTGTTGTTTAGGTTATGGGATTCAACAAATAAAATTGCCTCAAGGAGTGCAACTGCTTCCCCTGTAAATACAGAGGATAAAGGGGGTAGTTTGAAATTCAACACCAGTCTATAAGCAGGTATCCATGCGGCTGATCCTACCGGGCCCCCATCCTGTAATTTAGAGGCATCGGTGTAGATCAAAAGCCAGTTTTCAAAATCCGACGCTAAAATTTTTTGGAGGTTCTTAGAGGCATATTGGGTACTTTTGTTAATCCCTATGTTGAGGATGACTTTTGGAGTGAAGGTTAATGAATCAAAATTGTTCATAAAAAGGGGCAGGCGGGGAAAACGCTCTATAGGTAAAGAAGGTTTGTTAAATTTATAGTAGCTATGTAGAATACATGGGATATTTGATGCAGAATCGGAGGCTGGCTTTGTTACACGAGACAATTCTTTCAGTCTATCAAAAATAGGGTGCGAAGCATGCTGTGTAGCTTTAATTAGGAACCGGTCACTCAAATACTGTCTGCGAAGGTATAGGGGTGGGTCGACACACTCGATTTGAAGACCATTGATCGGCGATGATTTCATAGCTCCTAAGATGATACGTAAACACTTGGACTGAATTTTGACCATTTTATCGAGAGGAAGTTTATTACATGGGTCTAGTAAAAATGTACCATAATCGAGGTGGCTACGTACTATTGCATTGTAGATCAGCTTCTGAGTGAAGGGATGAGACCCCCACCAAACACCAGCAAGAGCCCGAAGGACATTAATACCCTTTTCACACTTACCAATAACGCTATTAAAATGAGGGATGCCCGACAGTCTGGAATCCAAGAAGATTCCCAGGAACTTGACTTGTTTGTCAACTGGTATAGGCTCCCCTTGAAATGATATTCGGGGAGAAGTGTTATCGCGTTTCCTAGTAAATACCACACAATTGCATTTCGGAACCGATAGTGACAAACCATGCTCTGTCAGCCAATCGCCCATATATCTGAGGGCATCATTTAAGCGCGTGGTAGCCTCTTGTACTGAATCTGATATAACATATAGAGCAACATCGTCCGCATACTGCAAGACTTGGCAGAACGAGTTGACAGTCCTTTCTAAATCATAGGTGTATACACTGTACAAGAGAGGGCTAAGGACTGAACCTTGAGGCAGTCCCTTCCAAATAGATCTGGGAGGAATGGAGGGTCCGTGACACCTGATCTCTATCGATCTAGAGGAAATGGAGTTGACAATAAAACGAACCAGCTTCACTGGGACACTCAGCTGTAGCAGTTTATGCCTGAGCACCGGAAGAAGGACGTTATCATAGGCGGATGCTATATCGAGAAACACGCCTATAACATATTGTCTTTTTTTAAAAGCAACGCGAATGTCAGTGCTCAAAATACTCAGACTATCTATGGTGCTAAATCCTTTCCTAAAACCAAACTGAGATTTAGCTAAGAGGTCATGGTTTTCCAGGAACCATTCCAGGCGATTTCTTACCATATGTTCCGTAATTTTGAAAAGGGTTGTGGATAAAGCGATAGGTCTGTATGAATTATGGTCTAATGGATCTTTATTTGGTTTAAGTAAGGGGATAACAATCTGCCTATTCCATGCCTCTGGTATAATTCCATGATCAAAAAACGTATTAACCAGCTTTAAGTAATATAGTTTAACTTTTTCAGGAGAGTTAATAAGGAACGAGTAAGGAATACCATCAGCCCCGGGGGAAGTATCTTTCAACCCTTTAAGAGCCAACTCAAGCTCCTGAAGAGTAAAGGATCCATCTAAACTACCGGAGGAGTATATAGGAACAAAAGAGTCCTGTGGAAAGCAGTCTTTGTTTGGTGCAGAGGGTGGCGCAAGCTTATCTGCAAATGCCATAATCCACTCTGTAGGATCATTAGCTGTATATCCTATATGATCCAGAGAGCCCCTGAATCTCTTCATTTGTCTCCAAACGACAGATGAGGGAGTATGGGGTGACATGTTCTCACAAAATTTTGACCAACCTAATTTTTTCTTTTGAGACAATATTCTTCTAGTATAAGCAGCAGACTGTTGGTATTGAAGGAAGTTCTCCATGGTCATTGATTTGTTATATTTCTTTTCTGCTTCCTTTCTTTTTCTTACAGCATTTGTGCAATCTGAATCCCACCATGGGGGCGAAATTCTTCTGCGACTAGCTTGTTTTGGGGGAATGTGCGAATGAGCAGCAGTCAAAAGAGAGTCTGAGAATTTTTCATATACAGCCAGACAGTTGCTAGGGGTTACCTCCGGTAATAACTCTATCATTTTCTCTGTCTCTGATGAAAAAGATGGCCAATCAGCTTTATTTAATTTGAATTTTAAAAGGGGTAGGGTGTTATAGGTGGTCAAAGTTTTATCTGGTAGGGAGATAAGAATGGGAAAATGATCACTCCCAAAAGTGCTTCTCATAGTACTCCATGTCAGTAGAGAGCTTAATTGTGGGGAGCAGATTGACAGATCAACAGCGCTTCCATTGGTTTGCGATGGAGTGGGTCTTCTAGTGGGGCTGCCAGTGTTTACAACACATAGATTCAACTCATCAAACATATCAATTAGTAAAGAACCAAAAGAGTCTGTTTGATAAGAGCCCCAGGATTCATGATGGGCATTAAAATCCCCCATAACAAGTATGGGAGCAGGTAGTGCTAAGACAATGGACTTAAGCTCCTGTAGTACTGAGAAATGGGGATGAGGAATATACAAAGACAAAAAAGAAATACCATTAATACGCACGGCCACTGCATTAATGGCATCCTTGTTGTGTGCAGGAAGGGGTAACTGTGAAAAGAGTAGGGAGTTACTAATAATTAGAGCACTTCCTCCATATCCATCATCCCGATCATCTCGGAGACATGAGAAACCAGCAATATTAAAACAGTATTTTCTGGGAAACCACGTCTCCGACACGGCGAGGACTAATGGGGAGAATTTGTGTATGAGGTATAGGATTTCATGTTTTTTAGATTTTAAACTCTGACTATTCCATTGCAGTATGTTCATAGCCATTTTTGTTGAGAGAGTTAAGAAGGGACAGAACTTGTGGTGCAACGTTGGGCGGTAGTGGGATATCACTGAATTTTTTAAGAATATTAATAACAAGTAGCCACAGAAGGTCCAGACAGTCTTCATTTGGGGTGACCTCAGAGCCAGAATTGATAATAGCACAACCATTGGGAAGTGATGATGAGCAGTCGCTAATTATTTCCTGATGAGCTGCTTTATCATAGCTTTTACCTAATACTATTCGGGGGCGGGGAGTAGTGGTGACTGTCTTTCTATAAGACTGTAGAGATGGGGTCTGGGAGAGGAGCTGGGAAGGGTGTTGCGTTGAGGAAGGAACTATGGCTGGTGTCTTTGTACTGTCAGCATAGGACCTCCTAACGCTTGGAAAGAATTCTGATGCCTCTTGAAATGAGATATTGTCTTGAGTCATACGCATCTTTATAGACTTCTGACGAGAGTGTTCAGGGCAATTTCTATTTGTAGCAAAATGGTTGCTGGAACAGTATAGACAGGTAGACTTATCTTCTGTGACATCACAATCAGCACCTAAATGGGGTTGAGCGCATCGGTAGCACCTAGGTTTGGAGCGGCACTGAGCCTTTATGTGCCCAAATCGGCAACAGTTATTACACTGTATAGTAGGGTATTGATATGCATCCACTGCTATTGAGGTATAGAATAGAAAGACTCTCGTAGGGAGAGTCTGGCCTTTAAATGTGAGGACCACTGTCTGTGTGGGGGTCCATGAAATAATACCCTCAGTTACTTGCTTTCTGTTAAGGCGCCTTGCTTTGAGTACCATGCCACAGTAATCCGGGGTAACAAGGGATTCCACCAGTTCTTCCATTGTCAATTCAGTAGGGATACCTCTGATTAGGCCCATGCGGGTGACATTATAATTTGGTATCACTGCATTGTATTTATAAAGCGGTAGAAAGGGGTTTTTAAGGAAATCATTAGCATCTTTATATGTTGAAAATTCTACAGCTATTCTGTTACGTCCAACTTTTTTCACACCATCTTTAGTTACATTTCGGACGCGATTTTTCTTTAAAAATTGTCCAAAAATAATTGGTCGGATAGAGGTACCAGATGAGGGGGTTGTCTCCTCCCTCGACACATGTACTATGAAAGGCCCTTTATCCTGTTCATAGTAACATTGAGGGGATTCAGTCACAGATGGATGTATGTAAATCGACTGATTTGTTGTCGCGGATGTAGATGGCGAATTTTGAGTATGGTTCGTTATTACTTTTTTTATGGGTTCCAATTGTGATTCAAAAGATTCAGGATCTAGACGACGTTTCGTGGCCATTTGGCTAAATACTGGCGGAGACAACTCCATCGGCGACGGTGACAACCCCCTATCCGGGGGGTCAGGTGGATCAGGGGCCCTATCCATTGTTTACGTTGCTTACAACGCAAACAATGGCAGGGTGCGACAAATAGTTATTAATTAAACACTTACCCAGGTAGAACAACACAAACTACAACAAATATTGCGGATAAAACAGCTAAGAGACTATAATTTAATAGCCTAAAATACCAAATTCCCTGAACACGTGTATCAACTAGCACTCGCGAACCGGAATCCGCTAAGAGGTCATAGTAGGCCCTCAGATGACAAATGATTAGCAGTTTTTCTTTACTGAACTTTATCATGGAGTTTTGGGTACATCAATGCAGCAGGCTAACAATTAGAAGCTTTGTAAAACAGAGTGGAAACATAGGTTAGAAATACAAAAATGGGTGTGAATTCATATTAATTGGTAATATTTTGTACTCTAAAAATACTATTATTATTATTATTGTCATAAGTTGTGTTAATTTACTTAGTAGTTTATGGTGGTTAAGGTTGGTTCTTTAACCATGAGTTAATAGTTTATAATTTTCATACATACATAAATTATTTCAAATTTGAACAGCAAAAACGGTTTGATTAAACAATGTATAGTGTACAATCTATCTGCAATCTGTATTTATTGTACATTCAATAGATGTCTCTAACATTTAAAAATAATACGTAATTTAATGTATTTATATAGTTTTCAATTAGTGAGGTTAAGCAACAACATGACCCGTAATTTTTAGGGTGACCAGTAATTAGTTATTACTAGTTGTGTAGTATCCCGAAGAGAAGAATAGTTCCAACTCTTTGCCGTTATGGATGTTGTGAACGGCAACTTATGATATTCGAAGTAATTACCATGCACCTTTATTCGGAATTATAATTAAATATTCGGAATTCGCACGTATATTCGGAATTATGGGTCTTTTACTGCGATTTTCAACCAGCCTGCTGAGCAATATGGCAATTTTCGCAAAATCCTTCTATCATTGTTTTCGGGATGCTACCGTCTAGCATTAGATGTTTCTCTGTTGACATGATAACCTGAATCTAAATTCTATCCTTTTTTTTGGTATTTCTCAGAATGTTGTTAATGATAAGTCAGGAGTCACAATAAAAAATATAGTTAGGTAGTGTTTTAGTTTTGAGTCTTGATTTACTTTTACGAACTACTAGCTTTTACCCGCGCAATTATTTTTTTTCAATAAAATGTATCCTATGTTACTTGTAATACCTCCAAGAATATATGTACGAAGTTTCATGATGATCGGTTTAGTAGTTTTTGCGTGAAAGCATAACAAACAAACTTACATTCACATTTATAATATTAGTAGGGATAATAATGAAAAGATAAAACTTAATCAATTAAATAGGCTATTTCAAAATTGTTAAATAACTAATATTGTGTGTTATTCAAGTTGAAGGAGTTTCAGGAGACAGTGCATAAATATCCTTTGAATTCTAGGAATTAGTTTGAAACTATTTTAAAGAGCAATCTGACTACCTAGTTATTTATCTAACCTACTTATTTGTTACTTATTTACGGATTCTGTGATAAAACTCAAATATAAATGATGACATTAGCTTAGACATAAGATCTAGCATTCCCAACATTTATTGATTAAAAGTTTATTGACTCCTGTTTCTGCATCTAAAATATATATTATTGATGAAACAACACTGGTCTACAGCTTAAAATCAGAAAGGTACTAGAACATTCCAACGAGTGTTCACAAGGCTGGGTAGCTCAATTGGGAGAGCATTGGACCGGATTTCCAAAGGTTGCGGGTTCGATTCCCGCTTGAGAATTCACTTGTGACCCGAGTTGATTTTTTCTAGTATTTTTCTATTATAATGATTTATCTAGAATATATGCCTGTTATTATTATTAACAAGCAGTTGTTACAACTGATAGCACCTGTATCATGATTGCTGTTTATATTTTTAATATCTGTCAAATGGATTTGTTAACTGATTGATGTTTGGGGCAATCCAAAGCAAATTGATGGTGGATTACATTATCTGGCTTATTGCAACTCTGCTAAAATTCACATTCATTTCACATGGGTTGTTATTTACAATGGAAGTACCTGGCTTGAAGTTAGTTTTAAAACAAAATGTCACTACAATATTGTAACAAAAATTGACCTAAAATTGTTAGTATTATAATATCCTCATGATGATAATGTGCCTTATTAACTTTCCTTATGCTGAAGTTAAATTAAGACACAATTAATGACTCATATATATTTAATGCGCCCAATAACAAGACACTGTTTTAATGATATCTGTATAGAATATGTATTTTTCAAGTTAGTTTGCGTTAAGGGTCTTTAATTATAGCAATTTTGAAATAATACAATACAGTAGACGCTCCTTATTCGCGCTTCCTTCATTCGCGTTTTCACTATTCGCGGATTAAAAAAATGCGACCCAAATCCTATATTCGCGGCGAAAGATTTCTTTATTCGCGGATCTAATCAGTACATACATGATAATAAAAAGGATTCCAATAGGTATCCAACCCAATATCATTTGAAAACGACGTCAAATGGACTAATAAAAAAGTAAAATAGGCCTTATTACAACCTAAAATTTGTTTGTTATTAAATGATAGCCCCTGTATTGGTTCGGACTTTGACATAAGTTTTTGAGAATGTAAACAAACAGAATGAAAGCAACCTTATTAATCAATAATTAAAGTATATTTTTAAATGCTGTCGCATATTAAACGTTCCGACTTTTGACAGGTCGGTCGGTTTGTCGCTCTTAAGCCGTTTTGTGTGTTATATTGTTTTGTCTTTCCATTTGTTACAAAAATTGTGATCTGTGATTTCTTTATGAAAATTGATCCCTTTATGGAACGAAGTCTTATTTTTAAGAGGCAAATTGCTAATGCCACTGCTGAATATCAGTCTGAATTGAAGGAGCTTTTAAAATCTGGGAAGCAAGAAAAAATTACAAAATTCTTTAAACCATTGCCTAAGCTTGAAGATAATAATTGAGCGATATAGTCAAAAACTTCAATTAAATCGATTTTTTTATATATTTGTTTTTTCCTTTGTCACTTTATTTATTTATTTATTTATTCAGAGGCATACTTACAGCTAGACATACAAAACATTTTAAACAAATAACACTTATTAATAATAGACATATATGTAAGCCCTTTCAAGTATACACAGCATTCTTAAACAAAATCTGTGTTACTTAGACATGTTACTAATAAACTGCACAAAATGAAAGTAAATGTTATTAAAATAAATAAAAATAAACAAAATAAAAATTAAATTAAAAATTAAATAAAATAAAATCAGTTAAGTGGGACAAACTAAACTAAATGACATTAGGTAGCATCATTCATCACATTGAATTTAAACTTGTTCTTTGAAACATTGAAAATATCCAGGTCAGGTGACATAGTATTAAGGCCGTTGTAGGTGTTACAGATTCTAGCTAGGGGATAATGAAGTCCAAGATAAGTTCGGTATGGGGGCAACGTAAACGTTTTTGAAAGATGCTTTCTAGGATATTTACGAGGGACAGTTATGTCGATGGAAGACAACAGGTCAGGGCATGATATTTTATTATTAAGAACCTTGTAGAGGAATAGCATATCCAAGACGGAACGACGGTTTTTCAGTGATATCATGTCGAAAAAAGACACTGTGGTATATACCCGGTGAAATATAAGCCAGATGTCTTGTGAAGGCTCTCTGTATACTTTCCACCCTTTGAGATGAATTGGCGTACACAGGATTCCAAGCAACAGATGCAAACTCAAGTCTGCTTCGGATTAGACTGTTGTAAAGTATAATTCTTGTATGAATACTCTTGAAACCTCGGAGACTACGTTTCAAAAAACCTAACATTTTGGCAGACTTTTTAACAACATCGTCAATGTGAAAATTGAATTTTAATTTATTATCAACAATAACTCCCAGATCCCTCACTCTATCAACCTTTGACAAGATGTTACCATCAAGCTGGTAAATTGTATTTATACTGTTAGATTTTTTTGTAAAGCTTATATGAAAGCATTTGTCTAAGTTTATAGTCATGTCATTATTTTTACACCAATTTTTGATGTTATCAAGATCAGCTTGCAAACGTTTAGCATCGGACAGGTCAGCAACGGTCATGTAAATTTTAAGATCGTCTGCAAAAAGTGATGCTACACTATGTTGAACACATGTGGTAATATCATTGATAAAAAACCAAAAACAAGAGCGGACCAAGATGGGAGCCCTGTGGAACACCAGAATGAGCATAGTACACTTTTGATTCGTATCCAGCTACAGAAACTACTTGAGGTCTTTTTGCTAGGTAAGAGTTAAACCACAAGAGCAGAGACCCGTCTATCCCACAGTTCTTTAATTTTGACGAGAGTATTGCATGATTAACCCTGTCAAATGCACTGCTTAAATCTGTATATATCGCGTCAACTTGTCTACCTGCATCGACATTTTTGGATATGTTAGAAATCATGGAGGCGAGATTAGTATCTACAGAGCGACCTTCCATAAATCCATGCTGAGATGTTGATAAGCTGTTTTCCACGAGGTTGTAAATGTGTGGGTAAACCAAGGAATCGAGCATTTTAGGGAAGATCGACAAGATGGAAATGGGCCGGTAATTTTTTACAGAAGTTTCATCTCCCTTTTTGTGTATAGGTACTATTCTGGCCTTTTTCCATTCGTCTGGAAAAACACCATTCTTTATGGAATTATTAAATAGCAACATTAAAGGTACTGCCAGAGCACGTCCACAACGCTTCACGAATAAGGGCGGAATATTATCTGGACCTGGTCCTTTATGTATGTTGAGGTGTTTGACAGTTTTCAAAATGTCGCCCTCAGTGAATTTAAGAATTGTGAGAGAATTATTTGTCAGTAAATCAACTGTATGAGGGATCCGGTCACCATTGCTGTAAACAGAAGAAAATTGTTCGGCAAATATATTCACTACGTCATCACCCGAGGATGCTGTAATATTGCCACTAGTCATACAACATGGAATTGATGATTGTCCTCTACGCTTATCTTTGATAAATCGCCAAAATAACTTAGGATTATTGCTTATATTACTTTCTACTTGTTGCTTATAGTTGCTCTTACATATATCAATAAGTTTATGACAACGTTCGCGCAGCAAGGTAAATTCAATTTTATCTCTTGGGTTATCAAACCTAAGTAGTCTTTTCCTTATTCTATTTTTTTCATTTAAAAGTCTTATCAGCGATTTACTAAACCAACAAGGATACTTGCGAATGCTTATTTTACGTTTTGGAACAAATTTATTTATAACTGGGTATAAAATTTTGAAATTGCTTGATTCACATCGTCATGATCTAGAATATCTTTCCACTTTACATCTAAGAGTTCAGTATTAATTAACTCATAATTCGCCTTATAAAAATTTAAAGCTTCACTTTTCTTGGGTGAAAGACCGCGAGTAACATTTTCGGAGAGAGGTATTGTTAATATAAAACAAGGGTATAAAACAATATAAAACATTCAGAGCACCTCCAGTTCCGCTTCCTATCATGGTTAACATAAAAGCTATTAAAGCGTTGTGAACTTATTCCAGCGCATTCTATGTCGTACTTTTTCTTGCAGCTCGTACATTCTAAGTATTCCCTTGTTGTTATATTATTCATGCAACCGGCACACTTACCAAAATTAGGTGCCATAACGAGTCCTCAGAGTGGCAAGGCAAGTTAGCGGCAAGCGCACTTGTACGCTAGAACGAAGCACAAGCAATGAGTCGGCCTTGATGATTCACCTCTGTGAAGCGGCTGCGGTTCGGGGTCCGGTCGTTATTTAAATATTTTGAACTTAATTTCCTTATATCTTTCGAAACCGTAGGAATTATCAAAAACTGATTTCACCACTTTGAAGATAAGAACTGTCGCTATTGAAATTAAAATAAAAATTGACTTAGGAACGTATCCCCTATAATCCCATATAAATTACCGTTCCGTATTCACGATTTCTCTATTCGCGGGATATACGTTCCATAAATATGCCGCCAAAGAGCTTTAACTGTACTTTATTATAATAGAAAAATACTAGAAAAAATCGACTCGGGTCACAAGTGAATTCTCAGGCGGGAAACGAACCCGCAACCTTTGGAAATCCGGTCCAATGCATTCCCATCTATTATAATGATTAATCTTATAAAATCGCATTGAAAAATGCATAAAATATATAAAAATTATAATACAATACTATCCTATAATATTTGAAAATTCGACATTTGCTTGTTATTTATAACTTTTAATTTGGTGATTGATTTGATTCACATCATATTGACATTTTTCTTGTGTTTTTTAGTAAAGACCTATGCCCTTATCCTTATCTAAATTATTTACCCTGATCTTATCTGTATCCCTCCACCCAGTTCTGGGTTGTTTGTGAATACCATACAGAGTTTATTATATTGTTACGAGTTAGGGTTTGAAGGATTTCTCTCCTAACAAACAAAGCTCTTGATCCAAACACTAAGCACTAACGATGTCCTAGGTCGTAGCCAAGTCGTAGGTTTCACTGGTATCATTCTTGATCACTAGTTTAGTACCCGACTCGCGCGAACGACCGGGTTAGGATGACTCTGGAAAGTTCGCGCATGTACCCGATTTTCGAGACTATACTTCTTTTGTGTGTTCGTAACAATATTTTGTGGTGATTCTATATAGGCCGACCACTTAAATCGACAAGACGAGCGGGCGGCAGGCGCGCATAGTGCACCCCCTTCCCTCATTTTCTGAACCCCCCCTTTGTCGCTTAACCCCCGCTTCTTTGCACCGCGGAGGCGAAGACTCATTCGAATTCGTCCCCTGCGACCTATAATGGTCAAATTCAATTCTTTATCTACCACAGTTTTGTTTTCTTTACGTTTCATTAATATCTAAGTAATAGTCCTTTGAATTCTATATACCAAATGTAATCTTTTATGCGCCCGTTTTTTTATTTTTTTTTATTTTCTGGCTTTTTCCGTCTCTCCCCCTTTTTTTGTATTGGACACATGGCAAAGATTTTTTTTCTTTTTAGTTGGCCTAAAAAAGGAGGGTTTTTATTTTTTTTTAAATGTAAATTATTTTCTTTATTTTAGTTTTGTGTGTATGATTTCCAATTGCTCGATCTAAAATGTCAAGTAGCAGTTAGTATGTCATTGTGCAACATTTGTTGCCTCGATTTTAGTGCCATCTGTGGATTTTTTCGGAACTACATTTTTTCCAATTGAAATTAAATTTTGTAAATGTCCTCTGAAATTGTGATTGAATCAAAATATATAATCATATATTGTCATCGAGTTCTGAGCTATGTTAAAGTTTCAGAGCTCTAGCTAGGCGGGAAATTGGTGAAAATTGAGTTTCAAGATTTGTAGGTTACAGACAGACAAACAGACACCAAGAGAAGTAGAGAAAAACGAGGGAAAATTACGTGTTTAACCGCAATGAATTTCGAAACTACTCGTCCGATTTTGATGTTTTTTTTGTTTTAATTTTGCTTGTTGATTTGTTTCAATTTAGTACATAGGATAGGTTTCATGTTTCATCGTGTACAGCAACACGTGGCCGGGTCAGCTATTTTTTTTATATAAAATTACAAGGTTCCAGAGATTTTGTAATTTTCAGATAAATTGCTAGCAATGACAGTTTTTCTATGTAATGTAATCCCCATCATAAAATACAATAAAGATATAAACAAAAAAATCTTGATTTTTACAATATTTTTAATATTCAACAGAATTCATAGAAACAGGGAGTTAGAGAGTAAAATTTTGTCTATAACACAAAACTTCAGGCCTCTGAGTTTTTAATTGATCATATCAATAAATATTGATAATTTATTTAAATTTTCCAGGAAGAGGAAGAGTGGAAGGAATACGAGGAACCAGTGAAGGATTACACTGGTCTTAAGATACAAGTGCTGCAGGGCGGCAATGGAGCCCCAGAATCAGGCCGCGACTCAAACTCTGAAGATTCTGCTCCAGATGGCAGCGGAAAGCCAAAAGGGCCTTGGAAAAAACCTGTAAGTTGTTTCATCTGTTTATTAAATATATTTTATATCTTAATACTGGGTGATCCTGAATTTAAAACTTTAAATTAATATAACTAATTATTGTATTTAATTTTTTATTAAAATAAAAAAAACTTATCAAATAAATAATGTTTTGACTTGCTTTGGAAACTAATAAGGATAATGTACTATTTTAGTTCTCATGTTTATTATTTACTAGCGGCCCGTCCCGGCTTTGCACGGGTGGACAAAATTCTTTAAATTTTTTTCTAGCATTAAATATAGCCTATGTTGCTCAGCGTGAATGTAGCTTTCCAATGGTGAAAGAATTTTTGAAATCGGCTCAGAATTTTTTAAGTTTATTCATTACAAACATACAAAAATACAAATCTTTCCTCTTTACAATATTAGTGTAGATTATAAATTGCTGTTTGTTTCCTCAAATAAATTAAAAAAAAATCCGCTTTGGTTTAAGGTTGAAGTGGAGCAGCCACCGCCGCCACCGCCAGTGGAGGAGCCAAAGCCGAGGGAAAACAAGCCAGCTGCCTATGTACCGCCAACGCAACGTGGTCGCCCAGTGGAGGCGCCATTGCGACGCAACCAGGCGGTGAGTATGCGCCATTACCAACCAATACCGTCTATGGCATGAGACAGCAATAATAATAAATATACATTTATTTATTTATGTCTTGTCTAAATTAAACTTAATGCCTGTACGGTTTATAATTTTTATATATTTTATGCATTTTTCAATGCGATCTTATAGTTAAATTATTATAATAGAAAAAATCGACTCGGGTCACAAGTGAATTCTCAGGCGCTAATCGAACCCTTTGGAAATCCGGTCCAATACTCTCCCAATTGAGCTATCGAGCCTTGTGAACACTCGTCGAAATTTTCTAGTACCTGTCTGATTTTACGCTGTAGGCCAGCGTTGTTTCATCAATGAGAGAAACATCCTCTTGTATTCGAAAGAATTTTTTTTAATAATGTTTGGGCAATCGATTAAGATGAAACAGCCATTTAGTTTTATAGTTTTTATATATTTTTTGCATTTTTTAATGCAATCTTATAAGATAAATTATTATTATAGAAAAATACTAGAAAAAATCAACTCAGGTCACAAGTGAAATCTCAGGACTTGTGAACCGAGTCGATTTTGTCTAGTATTTTTCTATTATAATAATTTATCTTAATGCATATGGTTTCTCGCTACCATACAAACTTTGAATGAAGATCTTGAATTAGATTTTCTTGAAATTATAACTTGAATGATTTTTTACTTGAATTTATTATGTGTCACCACTTATACCTATCAATACAGTTTGCTAATTAAAATAATAATAATTATGAAGTAATAGTGCTGACAACACTGAGAGGAAATATGTGTGGTTATTCACCGAACAATCCCATTAGGCATTCTCTACCAGACACCAGTACAGAAACAGTAAAAGACGATGCATTCTTAATTTAAATTATTATGAGTAAATGAACATCACATTGTTAATTAATTTCTGTTAGTATAGAGATCTGGAATTTGCTCTTATAAAAAGAAAAATAATCTTCGTCAAAATATTTTCGACCCACTTTTGAGACTTGAACATACTTAAGTGTATGTTCTTGTCCTTGTCCAAGTCCATGTAAACGTCCATTATGATATATTTATTATAAGTATTTAATTTCTTTTGTTTAAGTTTCTGTTTGTGCCAAAAAACAAAGCAATTTGAGATATATTAAATGGTCAGAATATTTAATAAGTCTTTGCCTATATTTTGACATTGTGTACATGGACTTAACCTAAACTCTACATTATTTATTTATATAAGTGCTGGCCACATGGTACATATTAACACGTTCAATACCACCGACTCGCTAGGCGAGTTCACTGACATAGATCCTGCAAGTCGGTGTCATTGAACATATTCAAACAATGTTTAAATACTTAATCAAGAAAAAGCTTTTCTGATATATTATGCACCAAAACAATAACGCTTGAATCTATTTCATTACGTAGTAACAAAACAAACTGGTGAAAGAATATAGTGCCCATCTCTCATCTCTAATCTCATAATACCCATCAGCCCAAAGTTTGAACATTATGACTATATATGAACCATTTTCCTTATTTCAAAGCTTGAAAGTTCAAACACACTCATTAAGTTTGCAAGGAGTTTATTGATGTAAAGTCCTTTGGTATTACAGAAGCATGCGCCGGACATCCACAACGATGACACGTTCCCAGTGTTGGGTGCGGGTGGCAAGCGTGGCGGTTGGAGCACGGCTGGCGGGCCAGGAGCGCCGCCTCCCGCGCCCGCGCGTCACCCGCTCGCGCTTGGCAATCGGTTCACCTCGTTGCAGGACGACAGCTAGCCAGGTGACTTTTTGTCTTTTTTTGTTGTTAAGTTTTCGCATAAAGGAAGGTGAAGGGTACTATACCCATTCAGCCTGGGCTTCAGTAATTTATTGTATTAAATTAACTGTATTGAATATGATGAGTTGATTTATGAATGATAGATATTCAATGAATGATGAATGAATAGTGAAATTTCCCTTGCCCTAGGTTTCAAGAAAGGTGTGTGGTTATATTGAAACCTTCCCATGGACTTCTTGAGAGAGCAGGAACAGATAACTTCCGCTGATTTGTTTCACTTGCCAACATTCTTGCATGTTCACATACACTTAGTGATTAATAATCCACCATCATTACGCACTAATACGTTCCACAACAAATTTTAGCAAGAAAAACAAAACCACCAATGAGACGTTACCCGCTCCCGCCAAAAAATTCCAGTTTGATTTTCTTGTTGTTAAGTTTTCCCATAACGGAAGGCGAAGGGTTGATTGACTATGCTTTTGTTATATTCTCACCTATATATATTTTCTTTAGTTAATACATACACACCAACGCGTAAAAACGTTACTATGGTTATTTCTCAGGTTATCAGAAAAATTAAATTCCTCGAAATCTACCCATAGTAAATTAATGGGAGTTCTAAATATTTTGAGAATAAATTAGTAAATATATTGTATAAAACAGTTATATGTTGAAAAGAATTTTTGGACTGGTTTAAAACTAGATTAGTACTAGTATTACTAGTATTAAAAACACTTGATGAACTTTCATGATTAGAAACATTAGTATTATAAAATAAAGTATTTTAATAATTTTTTTGAAGTGTTAACTTCTTATGGGAGGGTTAACCGCTTCGTTACGTAACGCGTTACGATGCCAGTTCGTCTGGCTTCCCTTCCTCTCACGCATACGGCAGCGGTAGGCAGGCTTCTCTCACTCAAAATTTTTTAAGCAGGTTTGTCAAACTGCAAAAATTAAACATATTAGTTCTCAAATTTATAACAGTACTGACAAAGTCAAATCTACTTGGAAAATTATAAATGCAGAGACTGGCCGAACATAAGCTTCAGCAAATAATTATAAACTTAAAATTGATGGTAAATTTATTAGCTCGGACTCAGTTGTTGCAAATGAATTTGAAAAATTTTTTACTCGAATTCCAGTAGATTTGACAAGCACTTTAGGCTCTTCCACCCCCATTGCAGAATCCTTGTTGAAAGAAAATGTTCCTTGTTGTAATACTGTATTTAAATTTAATTATGTTACTAAACGTGACATCAAAGACTCTTTTAAATCGTTGAACATTAAAAAAACTGCCGATCTTTGGGGAATATCTGTATATATGGTAAAGAATGTTATTGAAATAGTTGCTACACATTTAGCTTTAGTTTTCAACAACTGTATTGATAGTGGTGTGTTTCCTGATTTGATGAAACTTAGCAAAATAACTCCATTGTTTAAATCTGGTAGTACTTCAGATCCCTCTAACTTTCGTCCAATATCCGTACTATCAACATTCAGTAAATTTTTTGAAAAAACCGCGCTTAAGCAATTACAGTAATATTTTAGTAATATTAACTTACGCTGTTAACTTATGATGCTGGAATAAAATTGTTAGAATGCATTTATGAGGCCTGGGAGGAGTCGCAGGATGCCTATGGTGTTTTTTGTGACTTATCAAAGGCTTTTGACTGTGTCCAACATCAGACGTTAATCAGGAAATTACACTATTACGGTATCCGTGGTACCGCTTTGGATTTTCTCACTTCTTACCTAAGTGACAGGATTCAAAAGGTGGTCATTAATGGAGAGCAGTCGCCTGGATCATTAGTAACAATGGGGGTGCCGCAGGGCTCAATATTGGGCCCATTTCTATTTCTGGTATATATTAATGACCTCCCTCACCTTGTAAGACGCGACCATGAGATAGTCTTGTTTGCAGATGACACGTCTTTAATATTTAAAGTTAAACGTGGACAAATTAATATTGACGAAGCAAACAAGCACTCTCCGAGGTCGTTCACTGGTTTGGCGCTAATAATTTGTTGTTACATGAAAATAAAACAAAATGCATTAGATTCACTATGCCAAATGTTCAATTAGCTAAAGTCAAAGTCAGGGTTAGGGATGAGGAAATAGAGCTGGCCAATCAAACTGTATTTCTGGGTATAACTTTAGATTCTAAGTTACAATGGGGACCTCATATTGAATGCCTATCGAGCAGACTCAGTTCTGCAGCATACGCCGTAAAAATGATTCGTCAGTTAACAGACGTAAAAACTGCGCGTTTAGTCTATTTTAGCTACTTCCACAGTATTATGTCGTACGGGATACTACTGTGGGGAAATGCCGCCGATATTGGCTGCATTTTTGTACTGCAGAAGAGGGCTGTTCGGGCGATCTATAGGATGGCCTCCCGAGAGTCTTTAAGAGAAAAATTTAAAGAAATTGGTATTATGACTGTACATTCACAATATATTTATGAAAACCTACTGTATGCACACAAGTGTAAAGAGATAGTGTTAAAGATTTTTTGAATGATAAGGCAGCGTGGACCTAAAAGAAATGAATTGCTCGTTCTCTGAATCGCTTTGTAATATACACAATTTGTAAGACAATTGGCGATTTTATAAGAGTTTTGGCACATGAGTTTCTTGCCCGATTCTTCTCATGTTAGCCCCTACGTTCGGAATCGGGTCGCTCGTGGCGATTACATGCGCGGCATCAACTCCGCGGATGTACTTGCCGCTAGCGCATGGGCTATCTTTATTATAGAAGAATATTATCTTGATTTTGTAAAATTGAAGATTTTAAGTGCCCGCAAGGGCCTATGAAATAAAGTTATTTTGATTTTTTAATTTTGATTTTGACTCTAACCCGCAGCGCTAGACGCTTTTCGGACAGACTTTCCTCTCGCTCTACTCAGTGTTTAGTGTGCGTTAGATATATACTGTTGACAGTGAGCATATGACCTAAAACTATTACCGTTTTTGAAAGTGATTATAAAAAAAAGAAAACAAAAGTAATAACCTAAGCTTTTCTCAAGTTAAAAAATTTCAATATTAAATAGTTCATCTTAGATTAGTATCACTTCTGTCGTGCGTCCCGAGACAGACGCACATGCTTTTTTATTAAATTCGAGGCTTAGCGCTGTTGCATGTGTCATTATCACGGAAACATTTCGGACATTAATGAAACTCATCAAAATCGGTGGTCAGTTATGGTATTCTGTAACTCATACTGAAAATTAAATATTATATTTGTTTTTTCTTCCTCCGCAGGTAGCAGAAATCAGCTCTGCTCTAAGCAGAAGTAAAGTGAAGTGTCAATACGGACTTGTAAGCAAAGCCTGGGCATAGCAAACACACACACATTCTATAAACGTCAGACAGAACAACAGTGCATTTTCTATGGAGTCACATATAGTGTTGCCACTACGTAGCAAAACCGACGAAACCGAAACAAGACAGTTGCTGTAGCAAAAAAAAGGCATTTATTCAAATACAAATCTTTTTAGTGCAATATTTAAAAAGTAATTGATAAAAAAGCTTGGCCGGTAACAATTTTTATTTTTATAACGTTTTTAAAGGAGGTTTTTAACTCATAAATTGTAGACAATAAAATGAATGCCTGAAACGAGACGCGTTTTTAAAAACTGTTTTTAAAAATAACGTCGAGGTTTTAATATTGGCTGAAATGGATAGCGTTGAAGCATAAAATTAAAAAAGCAACTGTCTGTAATAAAGTGTATAATAAAAAGAGTGTGAGATACAACATTTGTTATTTTTTATGTTTATATTGAAAAAATCTAATTGCAGTGTTTACGAATGCGTGGTATGGGACGTTTAAGAAAAAAAAAATATTATGAATAAACAATATTATGTGAAACTGATAAATGTTTAATAGATTAAAAAAAATAAAACATGAACACCAGTACGTTGTAATTATTAAATCATCAACAATAAATAAAATAAAACACATGATTAAAAAATGCGTATAATTCGGCTGTAAGTATACGGAAATGAGTTTGGTTACCTTGAAATTGTTTTTGATATTGCTGTTATGTACATTATTCGGCAGATCATTCGAAACATGTTGTACAGTCCACAGTACGTGAATCTACCCCCAAATTGTCATATTTCCACAATAAATTCTCAACTTTAAATCCTTCCAATAGAGTTCAATATTGATTAATGTTGATATGTCGGGGTAGATTGGTGTGCTGTTGTCTGTACTTATTGTAATAAATTATGTATTTAAAACAAAAAACTTGTTTTATTTATAGCGACATGAAACAAAATTGTAAAAGCTAAGTCTTGCCTAGTTTTTGACCTTCAGAAACGCTTGTAATCAGCCCAATTTTTATTATTATTTTGAATGAATAGGTCACTAGTTGGTGCGTCAATAATCAGATAAAAATACCTTGCCTTCTTGTAGTAAGACACAAAGGGTGCGTTTGGCAGAAAAAAGCGCTCGACAGCGCTCGAAAGCAAAATGGCGACCGCTCAGCAGTAAGCGCTGCTAAGCGCTAAATGACTATTTTTTGTTAGGACGCAAACTTAGCGGTCACTGGGGAACATAACCTCAATCAAATATATTTTTATCAAATGCAATGAAAAGTTTTTAACTGCGAATAATATATTGAATAATTTGGTGAATGACAATATTGAAGAGGACGAGATTACTACTATTATTTTAATGATTGCACAAAACCATCGGTTAACTTAAGTTTGTAAACAAACTTATCTAAGCAAAATGGCGGAAAACGTCAGCGCTGCGAAAGTTAGAAAACGTGTCCTTGCCGAAAACTTTATAGTTTGTTTCTCAGCGCTAGCGAGCGCCGTCAAACGCTTTTTTCTGCCAAACGCACCCAAAGTTCAAATATGATAAGTTTGACCATAGACCTATGTCAAACCTCCTTTACTTTATAACTTTGAATTAGGTCGTCTGTTATCTAAACCTTTTTATTAGGCAACCATAAAGGTACTTTAGACTAGAAAAACTAAATAGAACTATGTGAGCAACAAATTAAATACTGAAATTTTCCTCCAATCTTCTCAAATGATCTACGTTTGCCTCTTGCGGTGGACTATGGTGACTTAAAATATTATTTTTGTACATATCTAGATTTCTTTGGACGGTCGCCATGTTGCTATAAACTTCCCGCGGCACCATTCGGTTGTGCGCGGGAATTTTGACATTTCCGGGCATGTTAATACTGCGTTCCAAATTGAAAATTCTCTCATTGGGATACGAAGGAGGCGGGATTAAAAATGGCGGTAAATCCGGTTTAGGTAAAGTTCTAAACATGTTCCTATCGACGATTTGATTGTGTGCGCTGGAGTTTGTTACGTTGCTGATTGACTTCATCCATTGCTGTTGCTGTGTTGGAGGCAGTCTATTCGGGTAATTGAAGATCCATAGGCGATCTCCAACAAACATGGGACGAGGAGCCACAATGCCGAGGCTGCTGTAATACTGTTGCGCTAACAGTTCGACGTCGTTCGTATATTTACGTTTCCATTTTGTCCGTCGATTTTGGAACCATATTTTTATCTGGAATAAAAAAAAAACAAATATGAAAATTTTAATCTGTGATACTAGAGTGATTCAGGCTTAATTTACATTGCCGCAGACTGAAAGCGAATTATTTTAATAAAATTGTACCTGCTATAATGAGTTTAACTTTGATTATTGTGCAACATACAAATTATATACGAGTCAAAAAATTCGTTTATTTTCCAGTGAATTTTTGGGGCATTCGCTTCTATTTCGTTTCGCGGTAATGAAAATTGGGCAACAATTTCTTTTTCTCTTTATTTTAAGGAATTTTCATTTGTTTTAAAACATGCCAGTAAACTATTTACCAAATTACATTATTTAACTATCCTAATCTATACTTAGAGGCTAAAATATAGAGCGTCATAGCTGAACTCGAGCAAGGTTTAGATAGGATACTCTGTAATATGCCGACATTAGCGGATTTCTGTTCAAAACATTACATAATGCCCCTCTTTCACGTTTCAATTTTTTGCATTCTAACATGTGCTTAATGTCATCTATAGTGCCACATACATCACAATTAGGTGGTCCAGATTTTTTCATCAAAAAAGCAAACTTTTTAGATGATGGAAATGACCCTGAACGCAGTCGGTGGGCTAGTACAATAATTAATAGATGTAACCACAAACACTAAATGTGTTTATAAACTTCATCAGCATATTATGACACCATTGGAAGTCCAAACTATTCCTTATATACGAAAACACCGGACGGAAACTGGGTCAACAGAATTTGTGAGTGTGCTAACAATTGCAGATGCAATTGTGTTTTGAGCACCCATTTTTATGAAACTTGCTTTACCTACAAAATGTCTGCGCGTTCTAATACTGCGCGATGGAACTCCTCAATGCTTATTAACACGTCTGGATAAAGCGTAATGTTCGCTTGGTTTCCATTAATCAGAGAGCAGGACCTCTTTCCTACTGGGCACTCTGGGCAAGAGCCTAGGGCCCCCTAGCTCCTGCCGGATCTAAACCAGTTTGATCAGGACTTATGAATAGATAGTAAATGACTGCCAAGACAGTTTTCGTAAGTTTAACCAAACCTCAAAGTTCTGACCTCAAGCATGGCGTTGCTGGTCTGACCTCTAGCAAG
Source organism: Calamotropha paludella (assembly GCA_927399485.1). NCBI lineage: Eukaryota > Metazoa > Arthropoda > Insecta > Lepidoptera > Crambidae > Calamotropha > Calamotropha paludella. The sequence goes on along the minus strand of OV656830.1, from coordinate 5,081,320 downwards.
ACCGGCACTGTCAGAATGAGGGACTCCCAAGATAAGATATTGATTTGCTTGAATATGGTTACATATTGTTATTAAAAAACTATTTTATAACTTTTTTTTTTAAATTCAATTACAAAAAATAATAATTTTGTAAAAAACAATTCCATAAAAAAATGTCTTAATAAATTAGTCATATTTATAATCATGTCAATAAACCAGATTACATTTACCAGTCCTGAAAATTAATAACTAAAAAAAAGAATTGGTTGTCTGTAAAGTCAGTCTACGCACGATAATTTTACGCGATAGCGTCATAAGAAGACATTGATGAAAAATTGCATACTTTTATGAATTGAATTGAAAATTATTCTTTTTTCGATAAATTAACATTAAGTTGTTGTAATAAACAATGGAAACCACATTAACTTTTCACTTCGTGAAGTGGAAGTGAGATAGATGCATCACAAATCGAACGCTTAGGCCGATCGTGCCTCTCTATCGCTTGTTCCGCGCTCTCGCTTGCACGCTCACGTCAAATTTTATCATTGAAGAATTTTACAATTTATCCAGTGGTAAATTAAATAATCTTGATTTCAGCTTAAAAATTTCAATATATTTAAATCATTAACATTAGTCAGCTTATTGAATATGCATGTAAACATTAATCTTTGCTTTGGTATACAAAGATTTTTACCTTTTCTTCCTCTGTATAAGTTCTTTTAATTTAAACAGATAGTTATACCTACCTTTTACAAAAATCGCCATCTCAAATAAAGGGTCATTATATAAACACCATCCAAATTTATATATTATATTCTTTGAAGAGATTAACGAAACAAGATTTTTTTTCTTTTAATATCACCCAGTACTAAAATATTAAGTTAAGGCTATACAAAGTTATCCGAAGAAAATTACCGATTTACTGTCACGATCACGCTACGCACGGTGTAGTAGTAGATGACTACACTTTTTTTCGACAGATTGCCTGTACTCACAACTCAATTTTGGAAAAGAAAGTTACGTCGTTCTTTCTTACTGTACCTCGGCATCAACACCCCGCGAACCCCACCCCGCTGTTTAATTTAAAACATTGCGGCCGTGTTTGACCTTTCGGGCGACCTTTCTTTTGACCAGTAACCAGCTGTTGTAATAATTCGCTCGGAGAAAATATATTGTTACGAACACACAAAGCGCAAACAAACAAGCGCGGCACTACATAGAAGTATAGTCTCGAAAACCGGGTACATGCGCGAACTTTCCAGACACGGCCGATCACGTTCGCGCGAGTCGGGTACGTTCCAGAAAGGAACTTACTGGAATGGTCTGGGGCTCGTCTCGGACCATATAAATAACCGCTGAGAGGCGAGCCAGTCAGTTCAGTTTGAGCTACCTTCGAGGCGACTTCGAAGTGAAAACCAGTGATCAAGAGTGATACCAGTGAAACCTACGACTTGGCTACGACCTAGGACATCGTTAGTGCTTAGTGTTTGGACCTAGTGCTTTGTGTTGGACCTAGTGCTTCGTGAATAAAGTCTTCAAAAGAGTCAGCAGGTCTTTCTCAGCCAAATCCAGCGAACCCTAGCACGCAACAACTGGTGTCAGAAGTGAGATTTGGAGATGCCATTGACTCCGAGAGAGGACTTCAAGGAGGACTTTAAGTAGGGCGTCAGGAGGGCACAAGGAGCTGCGGAGGCCACACCCACTGAGGACCAAGCTCCGCCCACTGTGGGTGGAGTCCCGCCCACTGGCCCCGCCCACCAGGCCCCGCCCACCAGGCCCCGCCCACTGACCACGCCCCTCAGGCTCCGCCCACTTTGGCTCAAGCCCCGCCCACTGGCTCCACCCACCTTGCCACGCCCACCAGACAGGCCACGCCCACCAGACAAGCCACGCCTACCAGCGGCACCGCAGCTTCTACAGCCCCTCAAATGGCTCTTCAATTAGAAAGTTTAATTGAATTATTGGAACTGCAAACGGCTGAAATTCGGGCAATAAAGGAATCACAAGAAAGCAAGCTCGGCGCTTTGCAAGAGTCACAACAGTCACAAGAACGCAAGCTCGGCGCTCTGCAAGAGTCACAAGAACGCAAGCTCAGCGCTCTGCAAGAGTCACAAGAACGCAAGCTCGCCGCTTTGCAAGAGTCACAAGAACGCAAGCTCGCCGCTTTGCAAGAGTCACAAGAACGCAAGCACGGCGCTTTGCAAGAGTCACAACAGTCACAAGAACGCAAGCTGACTACGATTCAAGAGCAACAAGAAAAAGCGCTTCAAGCTATAAATGATGTTAGTGACACGGTGATTAAGCTTCGTAGAGATGTCGACGTAGTGGAAGAACGAGTTACCGGGTTAGGATTGGATGTTGAAAATGTGAAAACCGGCCTCACTGAACTACAAAAGAAAGTAGTGCGCCTTGAAACCACGGGAGTTGCAATGTCAAGTGGAACTACTGGAGTGGCGCAAGGACCAAGAGTGAAAGTCCCGCCATACGACGGTACTACTTCTTGGAACGCTTATCGTCAGCAATTTCAGACTGTTGCTACTGCCAACGGATGGACGGAAGAACAATGCCTGACCGCTCTCACTGTTGCGCTCAGAGGGCAAGCTTTGTCGGTCCTGGAAGCACTGCCACATACAGGAAATGGGTTCCAAGACCTGATGGAGGCACTTGAATCCAGATACGGGGAGCGACACCTGGAGCACGTGTTCCGTGCCCAACTGCGTGACAGAGTCCAACGCTCAGGAGAAGGACTACAACAATGGGCGTTGGAAATTGAAAAACTCGTCAGGAAGGCACACCCAGGAGCCGACACCAAGATGGTAGACTCGAACATTGTTCAAGCTTTTGTCGACGGTATCAAAGACCCAGAGGTCAGAGCTGCAGTGAAGCTTCGTCACCATACCTCGTTAAGGGAAGCATTGGCGCATGCTTTGGAGGTCGAGGCTGTTCGCCATGACATACGGCAGACCCATAGAACCGCGAGGTCTCTGAGGAAGTCAAGGAGGTTAAGGCTCCTGCGAGGAAAAGTTTTGGACCCATGTGCTACAAGTGCGGCGAGAGGGGCCATCTTCAGCTCAACTGCCCGCAGAAGGAGACCCAGATGGCAAGGATGAAAAGGATCGAGGAACAAATAGAGGCACTGAAGAAGCAAGGGGCTTTGTCCCCTGCCCGGGATCAAGGAAACAGGACTAAGTGGCGACTACTGGCTGACGCAGAGGAAGCCCGATAACTGTTATCTCCCAGGCATGCAGCGGGAATAGTCTTGCTATTCAGGGGACTATTAACGGGACGGATTGCAAAATGACTCTCGACACAGGAGCCTCTAGAACAATAGTGAACAAAAAAATCTGGTAAAAGCCGCAAGGGGACACAAGAGGAGAATTAACTGTCGGCTTCTAACTGCTTCCGGTCAGCCAATACCCGTCCTGGGAGAAATGTCAGTTACGATGTATGTAGGGGGGTCCTCATACTCTCATAACGTTATCGTGGCTGAGATTATGGATGATTGCATCTTGGGTTTGGATTTCATGAAAAAACACAACTGCAGAATTAATGTCGCTGAGGGAGTTTTCAAGTGTGGTGAAGAAGAAATCTTCATTCTTGGAGGCGCCTGCGAGAAAGTCGCATGTGCAAAGAAAGTCACTACCTGGACGAGCGGAAGCTCGGGTGCTGGTGAAACTGCCGCCAGCTGAAAAGAAAAGGTTAAACAGATGCGTATTAATCGAAGACGCACCTACCAAGACATCGGCGCAGAAACTAATGACGGCTAGAACCCTTGTTAGTGGAAGCAGTAACGCTGTGGTCAAGGTTTTGAATCTTGATGATCGCGAGATTTGCTTGAACAAAGGTGACGTCATTGGAAAGTGCGAGGAAGTTGTCTGGATGAAAAAGTGTAGTTCGACGACCGGAGCAGACCCAGCAAACAGTAACAACTACGGATTAGTGGCTGAGCTACTCGATGACTGCAAGAGTAAACTGACTTATTCGCAGCGCATGAAAGCTAAGAAGTTTTTACAGCGTTATGCGAATATCTTCTCCAGTCAAGAAGGGGACCTAGGAAGAACATCGATGGTTAAGCACAGGATAGATACCGGAAACGAGAGACCAATTCGTCAACGAGCAAGACGGATACCAATTGCAAAGGAAAAAGAAGTTGAAGGCCTTTTGGAGGACATGAGAAGGAATAAATTTATTGAACCGTCTGCAAGTCCGTGGTGCTCACCTGTTGTATTGGTGAAGAAGAAAGATGGTAGCACGAGATTTTGTGTGGACTATAGGCGCCTCAATGACGTCACTAAGAAGGACAGTTACCCGTTACCTCGAATCAACGACACCTTGGATACCTTGAGTGGCATGAAATGGTTCTCGACCCTCGACCTGAAATCTGGATACTGGCAGGTGGAAATTCATCCGAAAGACAAGGAGAAGACAGCGTTCTCGACCGGTAAAGGTTTATGGCAATTTAACGTCATGCCCTTCGGATTGTGCAACGCACCTGCCACATTTGAGCGACTCATGGAGTGTGTACTGGCAGGCTTAGTTGGAGAGGCTTGCTTAGTCTACTTAGATGACGTCATCATTGTCGGCCGTGACTTCAAGGACCATTTGCGGAACCTGGAGCGAGTTTTCACCAAAATAGAGGGAGCCAATTTAAAGTTGAACCCGAAAAAGTGTCGTTTATTCAGGAATAAGGCCAATTATCTCGGCCATGTTATCTCCAGTGATGGCATCCAGACAGACCCGGAGAAACTGGAAGCAGTTCAAAAATGGCCTATCCCTAAGAACAAAACCGAAGTGCGGGCATTCCTCGGCCTATGCTCATACTACCGGCGTTTTGTTAAGGGCTTCTCAGAGATAGCCAAGCCATTACATCGGCTGACAGAAGATAAACGACAATTTAATTGGGATGGGACTTGTGAAGAATCTTTTCAGAAACTGAAGAAACATCTGTGTGAAACACCAATCCTGGGGTATCCACAAACTGAAGGCCAGTTTATAGTCGACACGGATGCAAGCAACACGGCCATTGGAGGGGTGTTATCTCAAAAACAGGGTGAAAGAGAAGTTGTTATTGCATATTTCAGCAAATCTTTATCCAAGCCAGAGAGAAACTACTGTGTGACAAGAAGAGAACTCTTGGCTGTTGTAAAGACGCTACAACATTTCAACAAATATCTCATCGGCAGACAGTTTTTACTGCGAACTGATCACGCAGCCTTGAAGTGGCTACTGCAATTCAAGAACCCAGAAGGTCAAGTAGCTCGATGGATTGAACAGGTTCATGAGTATGACTTCAAGATGGAACACCGCAGCGGAAAGACGCATGGGAATGCCGACGCACTCTCACGAAGGCCGTGTTCGGAAGACTGCAAACATTGTGTTAAGCAGGAATCTAATGAAGCGACATCAAAGCTAACGAGAACAAGTCCTTTGGGTCTCTGGGAGAATGATGCTATGAGGGAGGCTCAAGAGAGAGATGACGACCTTCGGCACATCATCAGGCTATGTGCAATGTAGTTAAAAAAGTTACAAACTCCACCCGACGGGTGGATCCCCCAAATGCTCTTCTCAACGCACATGAGGATCCTCATGCTGCAACAAACTCTGTAAACAAATACTTCGCTAGCGTAGCTGGTCATCTGGCGGCCAAGATAACTCCGTCTAATAGTCCGTTAACAACAGATTCTCAACCTAACTCAATGGCTTTGCTTGAAGTTGACCATGCTGAAATTGAACGCATAATTTGTACCCTTCGCAATGACTGTGCCCCTGGTTGGGATAGGATCTCCCCATCTATTATCAAAGCCTCCAGACATGTTCTGATCCCACCGATCACGCATATGTGCAATTTGGCTATTTCTACCGGAGTGTTTCCTGGGGTTATGAAGAGGGCAGTTGTCAGTCCCATATATAAACAAGGGGATAGGGGAGCAGTGGCTAATTATAGACCGATTTCGGTTTTACCGGTCCTGTCGAAGATCTTGGAGAGAGTGCTTAACGATTCCCTGGTTAAATTCTTAGATAAATACGACATAATAGCGAGTAATCAATTTGGTTTCAGAGCAGGCATTTCCACAGAAGACGCTATCGCGAGCTTAACTAGTGATGTTGTGGACAAACTTGATAATAAAAAAAATGTTTTGGAATATTCCTTGACGTCTCCGTGGCCTTCGACACGGTATCGATTCCCATTTTAATTAACAAGTTGGAGTGTTGTGGCATCCGGGGTCGTGAACTGTGCATTTTTCGAAGCTATCTCCTGGATCGAACTCAGTGTGTTAGAATCGATTCTTATGTCAGTGATCTAGAGAATATTGGTTATGGCGTCCCACAGGGTAGCATACTAGGATCTACCTTGTTTCAGATCTACGTCAACGATTGTGTAAACTAAATATTCCAAACTGCGGAATCTACGTGTATGCCGATGACACTGCACTCGTGGTGTATGGTGATGACTGGGAGAGTGCTAGGCAGTCCGCTCAAAATGCACTACAAATTGTGTCAAATTGGCTTTCAAAAAATTTACTTACGCTGAATGTTGAGAAAACACAGGTCCTCCCCTTTTCCATAACCTCCGCCACGTCTGCACCACTGGAAGCTTCCTACTTTGCAATACATACCTGCTCATCACCCAAACAACCTTGTGACTGCCCCCGCTTTCGTATTGTCTCCAGTGTAAAATACCTTGGCATCCTTATTGATTCCAATCTAAGATGGCACCAGCAAATTGAAGCCCTTAAAAAAAGAGTACGGAAACTAACCTACATATTTAAAACAATAAGACACCTGGCTGAGTACGAAATCGTCAAAACGGTGTATCGTGCTTTGTGCCAGTCGGTACTATCATACTGTATCCCAATTTGGGGCGGAGCGGGTGGAACTGTTATGCTTAACTTGGAAAGAGCGCAGAGAGCTATCTTAAAAATAATGACAAAGAAGCACATTCAATACCCTACAAAAAAATTATATACAGAGTGCCAGATCCTGTCTGTACGGCAACTTTATATTCTTCGGTGCATTTTACGAAAGCACGCTGCTCTTCCCTTTGATGCAAATGTTCTCTCACAGCGACGCTCTACTGCCAAAGTATGTAGCCTAAAAATTTGTAAAACTACTTTTGCACAACGCCAGTACGATGCCCATGCCTGTAAACTGTACAATACACTGCATAAATTAACATCCATATATAATTTAAATAGGTTTGAAGTGGTTAAGACTACCACTACATATCTCCAGAACCTATCCTATGCAGACACCGAAAATCTTCTAAAGTAAATATAGAACAGTGGTATTCATTACACACACTCACACATCACACATTCACACATCACACACTCACGCATCACACACAACACAAAACATTCACAAAAACAAACATATCCTCCTCTCGTGTATATTTAATGATCAAACGAACTTACCTTGTACGTGAAGTTCTATCATAATTATACGAAGGCTTCGTCCGAAGGGATTAGAAAATAATACTTGTAGTAGCTCCTAGTTCATCGCCAGTCACGCACTATATTTGAGGGTAGACAAGAAACAAAAAAAAAACTGGTTGGTTGCCTGTAAAGTCGGTATACGGGCGAAAGTTTTACGTGACAACGACTTTGAGTGGTAAAATAATTTTAATGTGAATATTCATTCGTATAGTAGGAAGAAGGATGAAATAATAGTAACAATTTAAAACATTTATTTATACAAAGAATTATATTTAAAACATTAATTTATAGGCACGCGTCCCTTCCACTTTTTATGTCTGTCTCTCTCGCTCTTAGGCGGGCTAACCATGCCCGAGTGGAAGGGACGCGTGCCTCTCACTCGCTCTCATTGTAAGCGCATAACGTGAGCGGAGCGTAACGCAGTTTCTTGAAGTGTCACCCGGCAAACCAATTTATAAGACGTCACGTCAAAAATTCCGATGACAACCTCGTCCGATATCGTTTTGCATGTATCATTTAGTTTAGAGAACAGGAAAATATTTCAGAAACTGGGATACCTGAAATGGGGAGGGTGGGTCTAATCCCTTCGGACGAAGCCTTCGTATAATTATGATAGAACTTCACGTACAAGGTAAGTTCGTTTAATCATTAATTATACTCCGGCTTCGTCCTCGGGATTAGAAAATAATACTTGTAGACTTTTAGAGAATGAAATATTTTACTGATGTATTTAAAATCAAAAGTGAATTAACTTCAAAAAACAAGAAAAACTAGTTTGTTTTATCATTTCCATTGATAATTGATCTTGCGAGAAGGGAATCATCTTCAGTTACAACATTACTTATGGTTCTATTATAGAACCTATAGAATGTACTAGAAGAACCGCTCCAGCCAGCGGTTCTTCTTATTTGATCTAGACTGACACCCAAGTTGTAGGCAGCGGACGTGGCGGCATGCCTAGTGCTGTGCGCTGTGAAAATACTAACGTCGATCCCACTGTTTTTTAAGGTGTCCTTGATCCACCTACTCAATGTTTGTGGGCCCACAGCCTTATACGGTTTTCTAAAACTAATAAAAAGGGACTCAATTTCTTTACGAAAAGGGCCAGTTTTGATTAAATAGCTTAATAAAGCTCTACCAGGACATATTGCTGGCCTTTCATCGAAAAACGGTAGTACTAAAATGGGTTGGAAGCATCTCTGCCGTGTTGTTTTCAAAAAGTCAGGTATCTTAATACTTACTCTAGAAGTGAATATTTCAATATTTTTAATGTTTATTTTTGAAAAAGTTTGCACTCTGTGTGCTGTTAATAATGCAAGTAAAGTTAAAAGCTTCTTTGATAATCTTTCGAGGGTAAGTGATTCATTGGGATAAAATTGGCTTAAGTAATTAATTACTACTGTTGGGTCCCAAGTTACGGAATATTTAGGTAGAGGCGGACGCAAGCGGTATATGCCCTTAAAAAATCTTTTGATTCGGTCATCTGTCCCCAGGTTGTTACTCATTAATAGAGCCAACGCTGATCGACAGGAGTTCAAAGAGCCGTATTGAAGTCCTTCTACATAAAGTTGATTAAAAAAGAAAAGAATTTGTGGGATAGACGCTGAATACAAATCATAACTGTTGTCATTACAAAAAATTAACCAGCGCTTTAAATAAACATCATATTGCTTAAGGGAATTGTCTGACAGTGAGGCCATCATAACATCAATCGCCGAGGGCGGTATACTTCTCCTTAACGACGCCGTCCGCATAATATTCCTGACATCAGGGTAAACTTGGTGTGTATGTTGCGGTTGCTAGAATAAAAATTAATTGGGTCTTTATTTGCCTCAAGCACAACCAAATCAGATAACAACAGACTTCTAAAAACCGGATACCAGGGTTGTGTAGGCTACAATGGGACAACCATAATACCAGTAGCCTTATCAGATATTATTTTTCTTAAAGTCTTTAATATTATGGAGAAAGGTGGAAATGCGTAGAAAAAGTAATTTGTCCAAGTAATCGTGTATACGTTAATTGCCATTGCATCTGGGTCTTTATGCCAAGAAACATAGTTACTACATTTTTTATTAACTCGACTAGCAAATAAGTCTATATTAGGAACACCAAATGATGAAACTATCATATTGTACGCCCAGTCTGCCAATTCCCACTCAATATCTGGATGTATACGCCTAGATTCTGCATCTGCCGTTTTGTTATCTGATGAACTAATATAAGATGCTAAAACATAAATTCCTCGACATTCACACCATTGCCACAAATCCTTAGTATCCTCTGTGAGGTAGGGGAATTGGATTCCACCCATTCGGTTGATATAGGAGATGGCCGTCGTGTTATCGATGCGAAGCAGAATTTGGCAATCAGATAATTTATCGGCAAAAACTTTCAAACCAAAAAAAGCTGCTTTAATCTCTAAATAATTAATGTGCATTTTTCTTTCATGAACTGTCCATAACCCGCTGGCCTTCTCATCCCTACAAGCAACTCCCCACCCCGTAGTTGAGGCGTCTGAAAAAATTTCCAGATCATGCGTGTCCTGTCTTATCTTACTGAAAGGTCTTTTGATTGCGTTACGCCACCATTGTAAGTCAGATTGTAATTCTAATGGTAAATGCATATATTTATCATAATTTTTGTCCTTTAATAAATTTAGATATTTAACTCGTTCAAATTGTTTAGTATATAGCCAACTGTATTCTACAGCTGGACAAATGGAAACTAATTGTCCGATGAAGCGAGCAAATTCTCGAACTTTACATCGCTCAAGGGTTATAAAATTTTCTATTTCCTTACTAATACGTTCAATTTTCTCTTCAAGCAGCGTGATCTGGAATTTTTTTGAATCAAGTACAAATCCTAAAAATGTACATTTAGTATATGGTATCATCAAACTTTTCTCTTCGTTTATTAAAAAACCAAAAGATGTTATTAATTTCTTTGACAGTGATGTGTTACGTAAACAATTCCCATAGGATTGTCCCATTAGCCAATAATCATCTAAATAATTAGTTGATATTAATCCCGCCAACCGGAGTAAGCGAATAATGGGTTTCATAATTTTAGTAAAAATATACGGTGCGGTACTAAGGCCAAATGGTAGTACATTAAATTCGTAAAGCACATGTTCAAATTGAAACCTAAGAAACTTTCTCGAATTAGGATGAATTTTTATTAAGTAATAAGCGTCTTTAAGATCTATTTTGGACATATAACAATATTTATTAATTAATTTTAAAACAGTACGCAAATCTTCAATTTTGAAATGATCAGTTTTAAGAAATTTAAATTCTTTAAATTTAAAATAAAACGAAATTTACCATTTGGCTTTGGTACCAAGAACACACTTGACAGAAATTGGCCAGTTGTATGGTCACATTTAGATATAGCGCCTATAGATAATAAATTATGAATTGCTTCATAAAAATGATTCTTTTCGCTTGCTGAACATTCTTTCTGAATAGCAACAGTATCTGTGAACGGAATTTCATAGCCTTTTACGCAAGATAATACTAGTGTGCTTTTAGTAATTAACGATCATTGGTTATAGAAATGAGACAATCTGCCTGCATAATTTACCCTATCTAGCGGCGGCCTCGCGGCGGCTGATGCTGCGACGCTCTCGATGAGTTCGATGGCGGCTTCTTGTTCGGAAATCGCTCGTTCGTCTTCGGAAGATTCGGCGGCTTCCGAGCAGGGAAGGGGCCCTTCCAGTTTAAATTCTTCGATGTGCTTGCTGCAACTGGAGGTTTTCTATTAATCGATGTATTAGACTTGCGAATGGGTGTCTTTAAATCGGCACCCGATTTATTAATTGCCCTGGCAGTTTTTATAGTGTCTGACAAATTCTCTCCAAATAAAAGACTATCCGGTTTAGTATTGCGTAATTGCTCATTCATGTCCTTTTTCAAGGTTGAAAGTATGAAATTTCTGCGTACTATCGAGTCACTGTGTTGTGAATCACATAATAAGCGCCCTGTATCCATTAACATCTTGATCAAATTTGAATCAGTACTTTTGCTAGACAAAAGTTTATTTATTGCCTGACTCAGGCATGCGATCGCAATGGCTATCTGTTTCTGTCGCAATTCAATATTCTTATCGCGCTTCATACTTAACTCAACAACAGCTGCTTTTATTTCTGGATTAAGGGTTGGTGCATTAATAAGTTTGCAGTTTGCCGGTAACAAATACTTATCTTTAATTTCTTTACGAAGTTCTTTACTCAATTCATTTGTGGCAATATGTTCGAAACGGATAGCCAAATCATCGTGAACTTCTGGTCCGTAAATATTAGAAATGGTTGGATCATCACCTAATATTTCAAGCAGAGAATTGTTTATTGCTGAGTCTGTAGATTCAGACTCTAAAGAAACATCTTGGTTAAGTTGTTCGACACTCGCACTCAAGCCAACTACATCTGACATACAATTTCTGACGGTAGTGGTAACGGAAGTGTTCGTGGCATCGACGTCGGGCGTTGTTGACGCAGATGGCTCAGCAGCGTCTTCTACACCAACAACTTCGACTGAATCATCTAGCAACTCAGAAACACCTTCGCCATCTTCGGCCGTTTTTTGTTCTGGAATTGGCCGATATTAAATATTAGTTATGAAACAGACCAAAGTCATGAAAGCATAACTAATTTTTGGGTAGTACAGCTCCAAAGAAAAGTACGCAAAACCCGGATAGGTGATAGAAAGCCATTCAATTTATAAGAAAATTTATGTAAACCCGTACATAAATTACACAAACACAAATTAATTTATGCAAAGGGTAGCACAATTCCAAAGAAAAGTACGCAAATACATAAGTATATCACCATTGTAAATATGTTCATTAAGTGGGTAGTATTATTCCAGAGAATAGTACGCAAACCAGCCGATAAGATTTAATCATAGGTCATTTTCGGGTGGTACATTTCCAATGAAAAGTACGGAAACCCTTCTACCATTATCGGATATCAAACTGAAATTATTACTGTTTAATTTGTATATTTACTAATAATGAAGTATTATTTTTTGCCTTTATATGACTTACATGAAAGGTAATAATAGAATAAGAAGAATTTTTTTTTTTTTTTTTACTTCGTTAACATAAAACACCTTTTAGTTTAATAAAAAAACTTATATAGATAAAAAATTTAAAATTACCTTCATTTTCCGAACAATAACGATCATCTAAAGATCGTGATCGGCTTGACGATCGGCTCCGACTTTTAAAACGACGTTTCACTTTTTTCTCTAATTTCTTAATTTTCCTTAACAATTTTTCAACACTGTCCTCACTCTTACGCTTAGGCATTATTAATAAAAGTACTTTTCACTTTTAACGATCGATGTCTCGTTATTAAATGACACGTACGTGCGTTCGTGGCGAGCACTAAAAAGCGAATGATACATGCAAAACGATATCGGACGAGGTTGTCATCGGAATTTTTTTGTTTCTTGTCTACCCTCAAATATAGTGCGTGACTGGCGATGAACTAGGAGCTACTACAAGTATTATTTTCTAATCCCGAGGACGAAGCCGGAGTATAATTAGTAAATAAGTTTTCTCTTTTTATACCTTAAGTATTTTATATACCTAACTCAACTATCCACTTCCTGGTTGTTTAACACTGTTGCGTGGTTTTGTTAAATCCGTTTGAGGAATCACTGACCCTGATAATTCAGTCTTTACTAGTTTCGGGGTCAGGGGTACAAGTTTTTGTGACTTTTTAAAATTAAAACTAACCCTAGATTAACATAATTCTCGTAATTATATGCTATTGTAAACACTGGGTTGTTGTGAATAAATAAATTATTATTATTATTATTATTATTATCATCACATGGAAGAAACGGAGTGACGTTAAACCAATCTGGAGTGAGGTTGCACCCACTGGCGCTGTAACTAAGGCGTACTGGGCGCAATGGGACAGGCTGATACTTCAAAACGGAATACTCTACCGGAAATGGGAGAAGACTAACGGCAAAGAGTTTCATCTTCAGATAATTGTCCCAAGAACGAGAGTACCAGATGTTCTCCGTGAAATACATGATGGAGTATCAGGAGGTCATCAAGGTGTCAAGAGGACGTTAACAAAAGTACGAGAACGATTCTACTGGTTGCATTGTCGAGATGATGTACAGGATTGGTGCCGCAAATGTACTACTTGCGCTGCTGTAAAAGGACCACAGACCAGGAGCCGTGGGAACCTGCGGTTGTATAACGTCGGTGCTCCGTGGGAACGAATTGCAGTTGACGTAGCTGGGCCATTTCCTGTAACGGAATCGGGAAACAAGTATTTTATGGTCGTCATTGACTACTTCACCAAATGACCCGAAGTGTTCGCCATACCAAACCAAGAAGCTACAACAGTCGCTTCTAAGTTAGTCGAAGTGATATGTCGCTTTGGTGTGCCTCTAGAAATCCATTCGGATCAGGGCAGGAACTTCGAATCGCAAGTATTCCAGGAAGTGTGCAGAATTTTGGGCATGCATAAGACGAGGACCACCGCGTACCACCCACAGTCTGATGGAATGGTTGAGAGATTTAACCAGACCCTTGAGAGGCATTTGGCAAAATTGGTAGACGACAAACAAAAGGATTGGGACAAGTATATACCACTCTTCCTTCTGTCGTACCGCACCGCCGAGCATGAGAGCATAAAAGCTACCCCGGCGTATGTCAATTACGGTAGAGAACTACGAATACCAGTCGATCTATTGACAGGAGGGTCACCTGAGGAACCAAACACCGTACAAGATTATGTCTGCGATTTAAGGGAAAAAATGCGCTATATACATGCCTTGGTCCGGGAAAATGGGTTACAGTCAAGCGAGAAAATGAAAACCAGATACGACCGGAAATCGAACACGAGCGGCTTCGAGGAAGGGTCACTGGTGTGGCTACATAACCCAACTCGCCGGAAAGGGAAATCTCCAAAGTTGCAGACCAAATGGGACGGTCCATACAAAGTGGTTACCCGACTGAATGATGTGACTTATAGGATTAAAAAACAACCAAGAGGGACATTCAAAGTGGTACACATAGACCGTCTGGCACGCTACCATGGCAGTAACAACGATGCTCGGGACGAGCATCGCTAAGAGGGGAGTAGTGTTACGAACACACAAAGCGGAAACAAACAAGCGCGGCACTACATAGAAGTATAGTCTCGAAAAACCGGGTACATGCGCGAACTTTCCAGACACGGCCGATCACGTTCGCGCGAGTCGGGTACGTTCCAGAAGGGAACTTACTGGAATGGTCTGGGGCTCGTCTCGGCCCATATAAATAACCGCTGAGAGGCGAGCCAGTCAGTTCAGTTTGAGCTACCTTCGAGGCGACTTCGAAGTGAAAACCAGTGATCAAGAGTGATACCAGTGAAACCTACGACTTGGCTACGACCTAGGACATCGTCAGTGCTTAGTGTTTGGACCTAGTGCTTTGTGTTGGATCTAGTGCTTCGTGAATAAAGTCTTCAAAAGAGTCAGCAGGTCTTTCTCAGCCAAATCCAGCGAACCCTAGCACGCAACAATATATATATTTTTTAATTTTACATACCATTTTTTTTTCATAAATGAAGTGTTTGAATGATATCTTATCTTATGCCCAGAAAAAATTTGGATGGTGTTTATATAATGACCCGGTATATATAGACAGGGAAGGGATAACCTAGATTTAATTGAGAACAATTATCTCTAACACATACCTGAGTCTCGGTGAGCCTCAGCTGTCTTGCAAGCCTGCCTCGAGCTGCCACTGATAGGTAACGATTCTTTTCAAACTCCGCTTCCAAACTCTTGATTTGTTGCGCGCTGAACGCGGTTCTTGCGCGTTTTCCTCTGGACGAACAAGATCCTGCAATGCGAAAACTTAAAGTTATTTTCCCGAATATATTTTTGAGTTTTAAAAAATCTTTCTTATGTGAAATTTAATTTTAATGAGAAACACCAAAATGATTGCGAAGGAATAAAAACCAAAAAATTATGTCGTTTTTTTTTTTTAAGTATTTTCAATATTATTAGTGCTCTCCTGTTTTTGCTTAAACCAATCATTGAGATGAAAATTTAATTCAGAAATTGATTTCATCAAAGTTTAATCTTCAGGGACAGGAAACGGCTGAACTCGCAATAAATTCTTAGTTCTTAGGAATGTCAAATATTATTTGGAAAATAGGTCAGGGTTTTATGGAGGATGGTCCATCTGCTCTAAGATTTCCTGTTTAAAAATTCATCTGAGCGATGTCGGAACCTCGCATTATAATTATTAGTAGCAAAATAAGGGTTCGTAATTTTTTTTTACTATTTGAGTCAAACAAACCGACTGTTTTATTTTCACCTTTATGCTCGGAAAGGTTTGGTTTGTCATTCAATTTTTGCGCGGAAAATTGCGTTTTACCCGCTAGCGTGGAAAAGTGTTAAAATTAGAACCATTTTATTCAAAGAAACAGACACGGTATATCGGAACGTACCGTGTGTATTTCTCTGACGATTCGGAAATCGTCATTATAGTCTTTATAAGTTACATTTTATTTTACCGATTTGGTTTAATTAAATTATTTTATTTCCTTAAATCATACAAACAACAAGAATAAACAATATTTTGAATATACTATTTGTTAAGTATAAGAATTTTATAGTCCTCGGTAATAAGCTGAACTGGTTTGGAAATCACGTGACATGCGCAGTAGCAAGTTTAGGTACATTATTCACTACTGCGCATGTCACGTGATGTCAAAACAAGGTTCAACTTATATGCCGGTAACTATAAATGTATGGTGGGTAAGATTTCATAACATATGAATGGATTTCGCACCGCACGCACCCCAAAAAAATTTAATGTGATCTATGGTATTTCTTGCTGTAGTGAGGTGAAAAAATGTGTGTTTAGCTTGGCAGCAAAGTTTTTTACCTTCGAAACATAGGATTCTATCTTTGATCCTAGCATCTCTCTCTTACTCAGGTTTCAACTCGCGGCCAAATCTCAACTTTCAGCCTTGCATAAAAATTAACTATATTATAAGTACTGCGAAAATTTACCACTTATGATGACTTTGTTTTAGATTTGGTGTTATTTCTCAGATTTGTAAGATTATATTATGTCACCTGTAATGTATAACCTCGCGTAACATCAAATGATGTAAACGAACTTATCATATAAAAAGCTAATAAGAAAAGAAAAAATGAAACGCCAGAGGAGTGCAAAAACATACTCTCGGCTTCATCATCGGATCTACTCCAGACCTTTATTGAATTGTAATGCTTTAAATTAATAAATAAATCGGTTAAAAAGAAAAACGCACTAGTCGCCCCTAAGATTTTTGAAAGTTCCCCTCGATTTCTCTGGGCTGCAATCATCAAACCCTGATATCCTTATCATGGGACTACCTTTGAAATATTTTCTTTCCAACAAAAGAGAATCATCAAAATGGGATCATAAACGACGAAGTTATCCGCGAACAAATGTAAAAAAGTAATATACGGTCGAATTGAGAAACCTCCTCTTTTTTTGAACTCGGTTAATAATTTCAAGTGCACTCAGTCTTATATTTAGTCGTCCATATCTACTGTCAACCATTTTTGTTTAGCGCATTGCAGCGACGTTTTCAGATGTTACATGGATGTTGCTACCGATTTTGGCAGTTTCAATAATTCAAATGTTTGACATTTGTTGAATACCAAATCGACCCGCTGTAGAAGAGAGGGTACCTACTGAGGGAAGTTCGTCCAAGTCGGAGCAATCGGACGTATATTATTGTTTGATAAAGAGCTTGGTCATAAAAAATCAGGATCTGAATATATGACATTTGTAGTATCATAATATCCGATTTTTAAAGGTATATCTGATATACTAGGCGATGCAGTCACTAAGCATAAAGCTAGCACCATTTATTGGAGCGGAGCATTATACCTAAAAAAGTTTTTTTTTTGTTGTAGGTAAAGAATTTTTACGAATTTCAAAATTCGGGCTCCGTCGCCATCTGGTCCTAAACCTGATGATTCGATTCCACATAAAAAATATTAAAATCGGTTAAGAACTCGGGAAGTTATGGCTTAACAGACATTGCGCTATTGAAGCTGATCCATGGGAGCTTCGCTCGCTCCGCTCCAATAAATCGATCAATCTGACTAATTCTTATACCTTATAAATTTTAATTATCTGTTGAGATAGTGATCAAGCGCATGCCTATAAAAAAAATTTGGTATTTATTTAATAACTCTAAATTGAAATGGAATTCAAATAAAAAAAGCAATTTTTTTATTAACTTTTAAGTAAAGTGCGGATGCGGAGAGTTCTATCCAGAAATTAAGTTTCATCAACCCAACGTAGGAATAAAACGATCCATCTATCGTCAGCGTTTAGATTAGATTTTCATGTAATTACATAGACATCGATGTAAAATGATCGAAGCAGAAAGTCGGTCAAGTTAATACCGACTGTAATATGATTGAAGCAAAAAGTCTGCCTTTTTTAATACCAACATATTAGTAAATTTTTGAAATTACAGATAAATTATTTTATATAATTATGGCAGCAAAATTATTGTAACGCATTCTTTAAAAAAAAAAACGTTATTTTTGTGCGTGCGGCCTGCGTTCAGCGATTTATAAGACGTTATCACGTCAAAAAAAATATATTCATATTTTGTTTAGGTAAGTCACGTTTACCCTCAGAACAATAACTAAAGCTATAGAAGGAGCGCTAAAATAAAAACTGTATAACAGCTCTCGTATTCACTTAAAGTAATCTAACATACATGGGTAAGAACGAAATAGACAACAATTGTAAGGTTTTATTTTCACGTCATTGTCACAAACTCTCAAAGTACAAATGTCAAATGGTTGTAATTTGGTTGTATATTATACTACTAAATTAAAAGTACGTCTTTGATGAACGTGGTTTCTGAAGTAGGACCAAATTCAATGCGGTCGTATTACAGTGGCCGAACAGCTTTGTGAGCGGCTAGCGTGAAATTATATTATTTTACAAGGAAGTTCGTGATAAAATAATAGGAAAGTGTGCATATAGACGCTTCAGACATCTTAGAGTCCGCGTCCAGGATGGCTTGTGTTGTTCCAGACTGCAAGTCTCATATATCACGAAAAGAAAATACGGATGAGGTGTTATCATTTCATCGGTGAGTTTGGTTTCTAAATTCTCATATTTTGACAATATAACAACGGTATATTCAGAAAATTGTAGTAAATTAATATTACAAATAGATTGCTCCATGACTTTTGGTTTAAATTGTCTTATTTTCATGCCTTCTGTTTTGTATATGATAGTATGATAGTGATGTGTTCTTTGTTATCGATGTCAACATTTTTGGTTTTTACTTTTTGCTTTAGTTTTCCCAAAGATGAACTGAATGGATACGCCGTATATCAAGGATCAATTGGACACCGAAAGCGCACAGTCACATTTGTTCGAAACATTTTAGACTACATTCATTTGAGCCACATGAAAACATTTGATTTCGGCGGCTGAAAGCAAATGCTATACCCACATTACATTTACAGAACATGCAATTGCTCCTTTTTATTCCAAACATTATCTTAGTCTTGCTTTGTCATATAATTATTTCGATCCTACCAATAAATATTCAGATTTTCAATTAACATTTTGGCAGCGTGTATCCCAAATAATAATGATAGCTTATTTACAATAATATTTTTGTGTTTCAGAAACCACTATCGCATTAAGAAGGAATTATGAACCACCAAGTAAACGCCCCAAATCTATGACCACAGTTGAAACAAATACTGATTCCGATATCTCTGAACTGATATCTAATTTACAGAAAATTATAGCAGATTATAAAAAACCCAATTAAAATATTAAAAAAAAGTTAGAAAGGATTAAAAAGACCAGCAAGTGACGTCTTCGCAAAATAAACACTATAACAAAGAGAACATTAAGGAGCAACGCGAAGAAGTCTCAACTCTATAACATATTGATAGAAAAATTGAAACAAGAATATGTTCAAGCCGAATACTTTTGCACTTTTAGAGTGTGTAAACAAAAATGTCAAAAATTCGCGGCGAGAACTGAACTCAATTCCGGAAACAGCGTTTAAAAAATGTTTTGATTGAATAAAGTTAGCGTAAGTGTATCGTTTCTGAAGGAGCATACTTTGAAGGTGATAAAATAAATTTGGATGAATAACAAACATTGTGTATATTATTGATCTTTTCCCGGTACTTTCTTGACAGAGTAGTATATAAAAATATAAAAATAATAAGTAAATATGTATAAAATAATAGTTGGTTAATTTAATTTAAATAGTCGATTAATTTTCTTTTAAAATTTTTCCTCTTTTTTATACTATACCTATTAAAAATTTAATGTTGAATGCAGTGTTCACTAATGTACTGCTAGAGGTCTAACTTAAAATTGAAACATGTAGCCTAATATGATATACCTATACAAAGTGCAATTTTTAATTGTACCTACCTGGTTTCTCTAGATACTGAAGACTGCAAATCTAATAAATAAATTGGTTCGGGTCCAAAATTCTACTTATGAATACTGCATTATAAAATGTTCATATTGCAGATTCTACACGTTTATTATGACACATTACCGTCCGTTCTAGTGTCATAGACATACCAACAGCATATTTTTTTTTACATGTTTTTAATTTTATTTTTATCGATAGTAATATCGATGCCGTTACATCATTGACGTAAGGGAAACTAGTGACTACCTTATAAATTACGAAACAAAATTTGTATACTTATTTCTTTCTTACACATTTACAACTGTATAAGTCAAAATAGTACGAACTAACGTATTGTGTTGTTATTTTAGCACTCCTTCTATAGCTTTAGTTATTGTTCTGAGCGTTTACCGAATTATTGCCGCTAAAAACAAAACAGTAAATATTTTCACCTGTAAAATTTGCATTTCCATTTCAATCAAATTCGATTACCTGCTAGAACTATTTAAATTTTGATTATTTTGGCTTTCTATCGCACTTCACAGCTTCATTGGGTTGTCTAATTTAAAGGTCGTTTATGTGATATGTCCAGCGTTGTCTCATCTCATCACATCAATGAGAGAGAACTCATGTACTCGAGAGAAACATTGGGAGAGCATTGGACCGGACTTCCAAAGGTTGCGGGTTCGATTCCCGCCTGAGAATCCACTTTTGACACGAGTCGACTTATTCCAGTATTTTTCTATTTAAATAATTTATAACATTCGTATACTGAGACTGTGATTGGTGATTAATTTGCGACTATACTCAATATTGGGATAGGTATATTGTAGGTACCCTTATTAAGACTTGTGGTGACGTGAAATCAATTTTAATTTATAAGGACTAATACTAAGAAAATATTAGACATAATAATTATAAATATTAAATATCACATATAATGTTCCAGAACAAGAACTTTGGTTCAGTCAGACCTAAATTAAATACCTAAAGGACTTCATAAACTTGAGACAGCAAACAAATGTTAGAATTTAAATTTAATGAAATACAAAACTCTATCACGAGAATATTTGCTTTAATAAAACAAACTGATTAAAATATTATGAACCTATGCTTAAAAGTGAGACTTTTTCGTTTAAAATATGTTTATAAAACTATTTACGTTTGATAACTGATTAAAGATGTTTTGATACATCACACTTACGCTCAGCCATAGTATAAAATTTATGTACTGTGAAATTATCTGTTAGAGTATAGTTACTATAATAACAATATTAATTTTAAAAGCTGAATGAGACTCGCGGAAGTCATACCAGACAATCGCTCGTTCAAATGGAAGCGGACACAACATGTCGTCACCTCGCATCTATTTTCAATAAACACCTCGCCATGAGTAATTAACGGCAATATATCAACGTGTCATTCCAAAGAAGCCATATTTGATTTCTAACCGCAGCGCCCGTTTAACAACGCGAACGAACCCTAATGATCCCGCCAAAATAAACGTCAAAAAACTTTTTAAATATTTCTACCACTCTATAACAAAAGCCGTAAAGCTTAGACTGCCACAAATAATGTTTTCTCATTCAAATAATAAATTTGTACTCTGTGATAAATGCGGTGAAGATTTATTGGATATCTGGCAGTCGTTAAAGAAATTACAAAGAACATACAATGTCGGAACGGGTTGTATTTCAGTTTTAATGATATAATGAGTGTGTGTGTCATTTTAACTGTTCTGAAAATGTTTTGAGCATATAAAAAATTATATCCGGCCGACTCCAATTTAATAGAGATATTTTCTTTGTACGATGCGGAGTCAAATTATTCACATTAGCTGTTTTTGTTTTACAATATACAATAAAATTATAAGAAAGGATATATCTATACGGTATTTGACTAAAGTGAAAATATAGATCACACTGTTGTTAACTTATTAACCTAACAGTAAATTAAACTTAACAGTAAACATTTTTGAAAACCAATTAAGTCCACACAATCTTTTTAATTATATGTATTTTGTAAGAAATTATTAATGAAATAATTAAAATTTCATGTTCGACTACGTAATTAAAAAGGCACTCACTTGCTTGTTTACTAATTAAATTGACGTCAAAGCAAGCATGTGACGTCATAGCGTCAAGTAACCTGCATAAAGATGTCTGTACAATTTGACGGTTTTTTATTTATTTAAACTTTGATGGTGATTTTTATAGAAAATAGAGAAATTAACAAAAAAATATTCAAATGGTAGATATATTATACTATAGCTATAACGAACTATTTGGGATATTTTTTTTAATCTGTAAATACCCTATTAAACTTATTTCATATCGATAAAAACAACTCAGGGAAAATGGGCCGTAGATAAACCACTTGCAGATTGGTAGAAGACTATTGTGATTGATTATAGTTTAATAGCGAATGAACGGTTTCAATATGACAGAGCCTTGCGGCCATTTTGGAAAACAATTGTCAAAATCAGTTTGTATAGAAGAATTTCAACATTAAAATAGCAAATATTATTTGATTGACTTATTATATTTCTTTTTATATAATTTTGCCACGAAGTTTTGAACTAAGTAGCACCAAAATCTCTAAATATTCGTAATCTGCTTAATAAAAACCCCGCTAGTCACAGTGTATAGAAACTTCTGTAAGCTCTCTAATACATCAAATCACATACAATTAGCGTACCAAATAAATTAATTAGCGATAGGAATAGTATAATGCTATGTTATTTCAAAGAAAACAACGAAACAAACCTCTCAAACTCATCCGACAGTAGTAAAGCAATTAATGTCAATATATCCACACTTGTCAACGCGATATGTCTTTGTTTTTTTCGCGCGCGTTCCACCGCCATTGTGAAAAAAACATGTCGTCTTCCGTTCTTGACATAGATAAAAAACAAAAAGGTTTTTTAAGTCTCACATCTTAAAGCAGAATTTTATTTGACTGTTGTCTGCAATAGGACCATTGTCTTTGGTAATGCTTCTGTCGTCCTCTAGCAATTTAACTTTACAGCTTTTTAATGAGCCCAAACCACTTACTAAATTTCACCGGGGAGACAGTTCTTTTCATGTTGGTATAGTTTTTTTTTTTCAGACGCTGAATGATTGCAGAGCAGAGAGATTTAGCTAACGAGACTCGGGAGCCGTGAAGATTTATCTTTCGTGACAAATTTAGAAAATGAGACATCAGTGAGAGTTTATATGTTTGTGTGTGTTTATTGCAAGCGTAACGGAACTTCGATTGGAAAGGCTAATTTGAGTTGAGGACTTGTTAAGAACAAAAAGGATTGCATATTGGAGTGGAAACAGTAAAATCAAATAAAAAGAAAAAATATATTTATCTTTTTAACTTTTATATTCTTTGAATTTTTTCAATGCTATCTTATAAGATTAATTATTTTAATAGTAAAATCAACTCGGCTCACAAGTAAATTGCTCACATTGCTCTTCATCGTTGAATATTTCAATATTTGTCGTATTTCTTTCCAGCATTATGCGGTGAAGGTAAAGTTGAAGAAAATATAAGCTTATTAAAAATAGGCCAATTGGAACAGTACTCGCCCGCATAGCGAGAGGAAGTGGATTCGAATCGCACCAGCCAACTGAGGCCAAGTGGATTATTATTTGTAGAATTTTTTTTACATTTTTTTCGTCGTATGGAAGTAGTAAGTTTAACTTTCGCTGTTTTTTCTATGAAAATAAATTGATTCTCGTTAGCTTTTCGTAAAAAATTTAAGATTTATTATACTACGCATTATAATTTACTACAATTTTCTATGAAAACTCAAAGGGAATAATAATTTTATCATATTTTATTTATTTGCGTGGGAACGGTCTCTGGTGATGGTTAACTTGGTCTGGGTGACATGTTTGATGGCGGTAAATGGTCTGAATTTAAATATTACGATTCTCAATTGTTTTTTTTTTATTATTAAGCTGATTAACTACTGGAATTAAATATCTAAAGCAAAGCTTATCTGCTTAAGATAACTGGAGCTCCCATGGATCAACTTCAATGACGCAATGTCTGTTATGACATAAATTCCCGAATTCTTGACCGATTTCAATATTTTTTGTGTGGAATCGAATCAACACATTTAGGACCAGATCGTGACGAAGCGAAATTTTGAAATTCGCAAAAATAAAAAAGTTATGACCATAAAACCATTAGCTTTATGGGATTTCCCATTGAAACTAAAAGCGCGCGCTTTTTATTTTAAAATTGATTAAGCATTATTTTTTTTTTTTTAGTATTACGCTCGCTCCGCTCCAAGATATAGTGCTAGCGAAGCTTTAAGCTTAGCAACTGCATCGACCTAATATCTCACTATTTCATTTTGACATGCTTTTATTAGCTTCACCTGTATGTGATATGTTTCTTTGTAACGGTATCTTCTAATGCGACTCTCACCCACTTCCAAACGTTGGAATTATTTGAAAATTTGCTAACTTATCATACTTTGTACGATATTATTCTTACACTAACTCTGCATTTCGAAATTAAAATAAATGTATCTTGGTAATAGAAAATTACAACTATCCATCCACTTCACGTTTTTTATACAATAATAATATTTTTTTCGTTAGTTACTTAATCTTTTTATATTAAAAATTAATTTTTACTTTTTAGTTTGGTTTACTATAAAAGAGTGTTATTTTAACTGTTATTGTTGTGTTAATTCTCGCCCCAAACACGGGGTAAAAATTAACAAACGATTTTGTTGCGAGAAAGAAATCTGTTTCATACCTCATTTATTTAATTTACGATTTAAGTTAAAAACATGATACCTTAATAGTTACAGCATCATGTGACGAAAAAATTATGTCTAAATGTTTAATCATTTCGGAAGTACAACTAAAAATGCAATTGTTGTTAATTGTGGCCCGGCCTCCCCTACTAAGCTGCTATGCAATATTAACTGAGTTTGTATAGCACACCATTGTTTCCCAGATTTGAAATTGAGGAGAATACTGGTGCAGTGAGGTACAGGCTTTTCGCTTCTGTCACCAATCTCTCAGAATCTTATTTCGAATTTGTTTAAATTAAATAAATATAAGCTTACAAACTGTAAAGTTAGGTTATGGAAAACAAATAAAGTTATTATCATTCTAACTAGCGGCCCGTCCCGGCTTCGCACGGGTGAACAAAATTCCTTAATTTTTTTCTATTATTAAATATTTTTTCGTTAGCGCCATCTAGCGTCCGACGAACTACTTGCAGTTAACGCGTTGCTATGGTAACTCGTATACAATAGAAAAAGAGCGGGAAAAAGAGCAGCGGACAGACAAACACACAAACCACTGTGATTATAGATTACGTAATAAATATTTAATTTGACGATCGTTTGGTGCAACAGTAGTGATCCTGCCTTTCGCAGCGACGATCCTGAGTCCCGGAAAGGGCAGATGTTTGTGTGATGAATACGAGCATTTGTACCCGAGTCATGGGTACGTTTATATATTTCTTTATTTGTTACATATCTGTGTCATATATGCAGGACTGTAGCTAGAGTCTAGTTTGAGGTAGGGCAGCATTAGTTACAGGTAGGGCGGAAGTATTAAATGTATCATAATAGATCTGCCCTCGAAGCACGGGCTCCTAAATCAATCACTATGTATATCATTGACATTGCCCCACAATGCCCCCCCCCTAGCTACGGCCTTGCATATATGTATGTCTATCCGTTACCCGTTACACAACACAAGCCTTACAGTGCTTACTTAGGAGTAGGCTAGGCTGTAGGTGTTAATTTAAGAATATTATTAATTTTACTTACATATTTAGCGTAATTTTCGTAATATATAAACCTTATTAAATGAGTACTCACTTGGAATACTATAGTATACTAAAAGCATGAATCTTATTGTCCCCGGCAAATAAGTTGAACATGATTTTGAAATCACGTGACATGCGCACTAGTGAATAATGTACCTAAACTTGCTACTGCGCATGTAACGTGATTTCAAAATCATGTTCAACTTATTTGCCGGAAACTATACTATACAATTTGATAAAATATATTACTTAAATATATACAATGTTATATACAAAATAATAAACGAAACTAAACTAAAACATAGTTTATCTTAAATTTACCTAAAACAAAAACATGTTGTGACGTGTTTCCGGATAGTTGGGGAGCTATCACGTATCAAGTTTTTTTCTTTTTTAAAAAGTATCATGTGTTATATTGAAATCGTATAATGTTTAAGTTTCTTTAAATCTTTATACTCGAAGTTGGTTACTACCTATGTACAGTTAACCGCACATCAACTTATTTTTACAAATCACAATTACCTCGTAGGCTTTTGTTAGTGGGCTAGTGCCTATTACTTACTTCTACTACTATGATTTTTTCATTTGATTTGTTTTTATACCTGTCTACTTATTACTAAATATAACCACAATTATTAAAAAAGTAGGTACTTAGTACATATATACGTTTAGTAAACATATACTTACCACGTTGTATACGACCTTTTTTGCTATTTATAATGATTTTTAATTCATTAAATTGAGTTATTATTTTATTAACATACTAGCTGATCGGGCCACGCGTTGCTGTCCCGACTGCAGCGCTATCTGCCGGGCTGCTTTGTGAATCTAAACCATCCAGGGCGCAACCCAAACGCATATAAAAAAATCATTCAAATCCTTTCAGCCGTTTAGGAGGAGTTCAGTGACATACACACGTACAGTAGAATTATATATATAAAGATTAATATCATTTATAAGTTACAGCGTAAGCTTACCAATATTAATGCCTTTGCATATTATCTACTTTGTGCCTTTGCCAAACAAATTACCAGTCTAAATATAAAAAAAACTAGTACGTGTTATAGCGTAAATACTGAATTAATATTTTATGAAATTGCTTAAGTAGTGTACCTATTCATTCTTTTTACGAAAATATTTAAAAATCTACGGACATTTCGTTCAAATTCCGCTATCCTTATTATCTTTTGTAATTAATCCTTCTCCGCTTCCCTATTTTTTTTTATAGTTGGCAAAATGCACAAATCGTTGAAATCGTGCAAGACACGAAGAAGGAAAAAAAAATCGGGCACTTTGGAAAAATAATGTGACAAATAACATGAAATTAATGTGACGCTCGAGTAGAGCAATTTGACGATAGATTTGTTCTACATCTGATTTAGACAACAAACTTTTTATTGCTACATAAAACTGTCTTGGCCATGGATTTTGTGTTCTTTGTCAACCAAAAATAAAAAGGTTTTTTTTTTTTTTATCTAACTAAATAATACGAACAGTTTATTTTCAAATATAAACTTTAAATATGTTAGTTTATAGGTATCTATGTATATATTGCATTGATCATAAATTAAAAAATGTGCCGTCACAGATTATATTTAAGGCTTCATCTAGTTATAATTTACATAGGTAACAATTTAATAAAGTCAGAAGCTAATCATCTTACATCAAACTCAGTTTTTGTAAAGTCATTGAACTCGGTAGGTTGCATTTAATATTGAAAATCTAAGAAATTTTATATTTTGGCTGTACCTTTTCGCCCTCTAAAAACAAATTGCTTAATCGCTAGCCTTTTATCTAACCAATATATATAAGAACATCAATTTCCAAATATTAATAATAGAGTAATTAATAACAGTGTCCAACTGAAACAATTTTTCAAAGTAAATTATTTTTGAAAAATCAGGAAGCTCCAGAGGGCGCTTTGTGGACAATCGTATTCTCTCTGTGAGTTGAGAACACTAAATCTTCAATATCATTTTTAAAACGCCGATTACCTACAAAGACTTATCCAGCAATTCAAGTATTAAATCTAAGTAAGTTTTTAAATTTACCAAAGGTAGATGGGTCGTTAACATCTAAGTTTTTATTCCATTTTTATCTCTCTTAAAAGAACATATTTGTTTGTATATTATTTTGTAAGATTTAGAACACATCTTTAATTATTTAACAATGGCACATATTCTTTTTAATCGGAATTGTTGAAATCAATATGAAACGTTATTATGACATTAAGTCATTCCGTCATGTCAGTCTCCAGTATTATATTATAGTCTTTTGGTCAATCTCATGATTTCCATAAAAAAAGACTAGTAATTTTTTATATTTCTTAACTTTTTAAAAAAAAATAAACTCCATATATCTTAAAATTGAGACACCGAGACACCTACTCACATTGCACATTTATCTCCCGCTGCAAACGGAATCGTTCTCGAATAACAACTTAATTGGCGCCAAAAATAACTAAGATGGCGATATGGCGGTATGTCAAATGATCCGCGAAGGCGCGAAGTGCTCGAACGTTTTTATCTTTTTTAAATTAATTAACGTGGTTTAGGCAAGATCATATTGCTTACTGTGACATTTGCTTTCTTTAGGGTTCCGTATTATATAGAGCCACTCCTTCTCTTGATAGAAACAGATACAGGAGGCGCATCGCAACGGGACTTGCAGTGAAGAGCCTCTGGGGAAATCAGATGAAGGGGGGGACGAAGGTAGCTCAAGCGCCTAGTATTTCGCTTCCTTGGCAAAGCCAGATAGTAGGAGGTGGATGTGAGGTTCGTCGCCGTCATTGCACAGCTTTACCCATTTGGAGAATCCTCCAATCTTGGAGGGGTCTTCGAGCCAACTGCCAGGACTGTAGTGAAGCGAAAGCCAAAACGACCCCACTTTCCAAAGGCATTGTGAAGGTGCATCGCATTTAAAGGAAAAATTCCGAAAACCTTAAATTGTTTGTTAATTTACATATTTGATTTTGTACGGAACCCTCGGTGCGCGAGTCCGATTCGCACTTGGCCGGTTTTTTTTTTTATATAGGCTCGGGTCCGAGTGTTGTGTTACCGTCTTTGTTTGAATTGCATTACACAAGTGATTTAGCTACTTGGATTTAGAGCAATGTATTTGATGAACGTATATTATTATTCTAAAAAGGCATAAACTGTTGATTCACGAAAATCGATTTAATATAATGTTACATCGATTTTCGTGAATCGATGTTACTAAATATTTTTATTCTTACAAAATCGACACGCAACTCTCACAGTTTAAAAACTAACTGTATTATTCATAATAAAACTCAAACGCTAATAAACTTCTTTCAGTATTTTTTTACGGTATTCAAACTCTAACCGTAATTCAAATGAAATTCCCAAAACACTTTATAATTTAAACAGATTTTCTATTGACTAATGGCTAGCGGTTACCTCCTTTAATATTTCGTGTTTGTCCTATGTTTTAGGGTTTTATCAGTGATTTACATTTTTATATGTAATTTATTTTCGAGTAATAATTTCTCTAGATATAAAATCCAGCAAGTAAATTCCTAAAAAACAAAAAATATAACAAGTATTTTAGTAAGTAGTAACATTATTCTGGTAGCAGAGAAAGGTGTTTACATCAATCATCCGCCATTAATACTAATTACTAGAATAAAATTAATAGAGTAAATTAATTGAACTTGATTTGGTCACTGATTGAAATGATCGTACTATTTTTTTTCTTTAAATACATACTTATATTTAATTTTGATCTTGACGTTATGACTCCTTTACAGGAGCCGTGATCATAAGATGACTAAGGCAATTGTCCTTATGGATGTGCTCCTACCAATATATGTCACCTTAAAATTGTAATCAATGTTAGATTATAAAGTATCTCGCGAGATTGTAAACTGTCGAAAGATTGTGAACCGTAACATAGTTGTTAAAATTTAACGCATCATTATCAGGTAGATTATAATATATCGAAGTGAAACCACCAAATTTCACTAACCTAACCTAACCTATCAAAATATATAATCTATCGAAAAATAATGCGTTAAATTGTAAGCTCTATGTGACGGTTCACAATCTTTCGACAGTTTACAATATTACGAGATAGATTATAATCTAACGGTATTTACAATTTTACTGTGACATATAAAATATCAGGTACGTTCCTGTTAAAATTCATACAAACAATTTATAATTTATTGTTTTATTTTGCATTTTACTCAATTATTTAACTGTCAACTTTACTTGTTTACTTGTAATCAATCATTGAACCTGTGATCACGGCTCCTGTAAGAGTCGAAACGTTAGGATTAAATATAAAAAGACGCCAATATCACTTAAAAAGTTGTTTTATTAAAATGTTTTTTGGTCATAAGTATAGGAGAAAACATCACTATGGATCATATGGAGATATGGATAGTTACATATTATCACGTGTATATTTTTGTGTTATTATTTTCTTATAAAGTTACTGTTGAACACAGTCAAGCAAATCCGGTGTCCGAGAACGCTTTTCAGATTAATAGGATTTTTTTTATGAATGTTTATAATGAATATAAGGTATTGTTTTTAAATTTATTTATATCAAAAAAAAAAAAATTTTTTTTAATGAAATAAATACACGTGATGTAATAAGGGGGAGGGGGTTAAATTAGAACCTCACCACGTATCACCAGAGGGCAGGGAGAGTTTAAAGAGTTGTCTAAAAGCCTCACGTGATTAATAGACGGCCCCTAATGTGCGTGGAAGTGTAAGAATTTTTACATTTAAATAAATAAAAAAGTTGAATCAAATCGTATGTCTCAGAATTACTTCCTCGTATCTCATGGAGTTGAATATCTGACATGTGAGTTGAGTTACGACGGCAATGCATTTTATGGTAAACCTGACCTGATGCTACAACAGGGATTGAACCCTGATGAGAAAACTCCTAAACGATTAAAATGTCATCATCATTTTTGCAGCATTTAAATAGTCTTTTTTTAAAGGTTTTTTGTGGAAATGTTTTCACACTAAGACACATTTCATTGGTGAGGAGCGAAGCGAAGCTCCCATGGATCAGTATCAATGACGCAATGTTTGTTACGCCATAACTTCCCGAGTTCTAAACCGATTTTAATGTTTTTTTGTTTGGAATCGAATCAATACATTTAAGGCCAGATTGTGACGGAGCCCGAATTTTTAAATTCACAAAAATAAAAAGTTATGAACAAAAAACATTGGATCTATGGAATTTCTCATTGAACAAAAGCGCGCGCTTTTTGATAGTTTTCATTCTTATGGAATTTTAAAATTTACTTAACATTATTGTTTTTTTTTAGTACTACGCTCCGCTCCAATATATGGTGCTAGCAAAGCTTTATGCTTAGCGACTGCATCTCCTAGTTACTATAAGATTATATACGTTACCGGCAATGTGTATGATCCGGTATTGTATACAATACCTAGGCAATGTATAGAATACCTAAAACGGGCAGGTAAAGTATGAAATAGATTTTATTTTACACTTTACCTAGGTATTCTATACAATGCCAAACTTGCAGCAGGTAATGTAACACTCGAACGCAAAAAAACGCAACCTAACCTAACCTAACCTAAAGTTGATAATAAAGTTTATTATCAATCAATTTATTTCAAGTAAATACAACATGTTTTATTTGTCCGCTATTTGATAAGTAAGTCTGTTAAGATTTATTGATATTAACCGGCTTACCTAACATTAGTTTAGTCTTAAGATTTATTTATTTTACACATTACCGGTGAACCAGCAGGTAATCTATACAATCCCTAGGAATTGTATACAATACCTAGGTAAAGTATGAAATGGACAATGATATTCATGATATTTCATACATTGCCTGGACGCCCCAGGGATTGTATACATTACCTAGGGATTGTATACAATACCTGAATTATACACATTGCCGGTAACATATACATATATCCCGCTCTCCATTTGTAATTAACGGCATTTATAAAAAAGTTTATTTCATAAATGAATTAATTAAGTCTTTATCAAGGACATTGTCATAAATTTCAATCAAAAATTCAATTTAAAAATTTTATAATAATAGATTAATTAATATTATAAAGAGGAAAGATTTGTATTTTTGTATGTTTGCAATGAAACTCAAATTACTAAACCGATTTCAAAAATTCTTTCACCATTGTAAAGCTACATTCACGCTGAGTAACAAAGGCTTTATTTAATGGTAGAAAAAATTTAAAGAATTTTCACCACCTGTGCGCTTGTATTTTATATAAGCTTTCGCCCCGCGGCTTCCCGCGCGTTGAGTTCGGTCTATCACTTTAGGTGTTATCAACGACCCATGTCACTTCCCAGCTCAAAATAATTATATAATACAATAAACTTCATCATTATACCTCGCTCAGGAAGTAAAATGAAAAGCGATTTTTGCGTAACGCAGCACACGCAACGGAAACTCTCAAAAGAAATATATTTTTTTGTTTTTGCAACTATTGGTCGTAGCGTGATGTTATACAGCCTATAACCATCGTCGATAAATGGACTATCCAACACAAAAATATTGAAGTGAAAACTTCTTTAGCATCGCTGTGATGCAGAGACAGACACATAAATTCATAAGATTTAACGTAGGATAAAATGAGATAGGAAGCATTATGTACGTGTGTTAATACGTGTTTGTGTGCGGATACGTTATTTTGTATACGTGTACGTATCATTTTTGAAGGTTTCACTTCTACCACGTGTGAATTGCACACATGCTTTCTTTTTTTTTTATTCGAACCAGTAGTTTCTGAGATTAGAGGTTTCAATCAACCAACCAAA
The DNA here is from genome assembly GCA_927399485.1 of Calamotropha paludella. Classification (NCBI taxonomy): domain Eukaryota; kingdom Metazoa; phylum Arthropoda; class Insecta; order Lepidoptera; family Crambidae; genus Calamotropha; species Calamotropha paludella. Next base: position 5,048,881 of record OV656830.1, on the reverse strand, counting down.
CAAACTCTTCAGTTAATGAATATAAAAAAATAGTATAGTAGATTACATCTTACGTTGCCGACTTCAACTGTATTTCACTTTTTAGCTTTCGGGGATGTGTTTAAAGAAAAACTAAAGAAACGTTGCGAGGCGAATGTTTACAAATTGTGGAAACTTTACAAAGAGACTGGATGACAGTATTAATTTGTCATTTATAATATTTTAAATGGATAAAAATTAAAATGCGTTCCTCCAAATTCGACAACTTTGTCATAGGCGCTATGGTATGCTAGGTTACCGTAGAAAACTGAGTAGGTAAGTGCTTAGTGTTAAAAAATAGACTTTAAGAATATTACCTGATTGTTGATAATCAATTCGCTTCTCTTCCAAATAATCACGTACATCACCCGAACCATCTACGTCGACATTTTCGGAACTCTGATTACTTTCATTATCAGAATCACAATGCACCTCACTATCTCTAGTACTGTTCGAAAAATTACTGATAACACTAGTCGATGGATGTTCTTCCCTTTCTTTGGTGCCGTCGAATTTATCAGCGAGTAAACTTTCAATCGAGAAAGCCAATTTTGTATCCGATTTCTCGACTACCGATTCTGCTGGCTCCTCTTCTACGTCCATATCAACTTCGGGATTCATGTTATTTTTTTTCGAATTCAAATTTGGAATCGCGTGTGCTCTTTGCCTGTACCGAAGACCTTCTCAACGACTGATCTCTCACTTTTTCGGCTCGCATCGGTTATAGTGACAACTAACTCACTCGCACTAATAATTTAGACTAATTTGAAATCTTAACGGTGCGTTTTTGTCAAATCGTACCGCTGAAACGAATGTGAGACTGGGAATTTTAACTGCCTCTTCTGAAAAACATATACGCTGTAAAAGTATACACGTACACCTTTTGATAAAAGATATAAGGTTGAAATTCCTTTGTGTTTAAATTTTCTCGAGTGACTGATTAGAATGAAGATGGAGAGCTTCGACTAATGGGCGTCGTTTCTGGATGACAATTCTGTATAGCACTTTTAACGTTGCTTCCAGTTAATTCGTGCCTTTAATCCTTGTATTACATTTGAGAATCGCTTGAGGCGAGTTAAACGATGCAAATAGCTCTCGGGCTGCTATCCAAGATATAATTAGAGTCGAACCAATGGCGGTTTGGGGGCGTGGCTGAATGCGCCCGCGCCTCGCGATCAAACTACGATTTATTTATATCGTATGAGATATGAGGACGCTCATTAATTGTGATAATTATTTGGTTAGTTCCCTTAATTGGCCTCGTCACGTGTACTAGCTGGAGACGATGGATTTATATGGGCGTTGCGATAGTTTTAATAGATTTATCGGTTGTATAACGGCTTCTGATTTCGAGGTTTGAATCGTTGCGCAGATTTAAGATCAATTTAGCGTCACTTTAAATAGATAATGATTGTATTTTAGTGTTGTGAATGTAGGTAAATAATTTTATTTTACTTTTTAAAATGGGATTGCATTATCTAGGTCACTTGCCTTGGCTTTTAGATTTAATGGACTTTAACAATTGGCGATCATTTGTCGCAATGGTAAGAGATGCAGACTTCTTGACACACCAACGGTCCTGGATTTGAGTCCCGGAAGAAGCAGATTTTTGTGTGATGAATACGGCTTTAGTACTTGAATCTTGAATTGTAATTACTGTGAATATAAAATATCTTTGTATCATGTACTCGTATGTCTATCCGTTTAGGTGCTTAGTATCCAAAACGCAAGACTTACAGCCTACTTTGGCTAAGCTAATTGATGTGATTGTAATAATTATTTTATAGGAACGAAGTTCCTTATGGGGCGTTGGTACCCTAGCCGGGAAAAAATGTCCGTAGCGTTAAACAAAAAGCGTAAGATTTTTATGTATAGTCTACGTGGGATGGCTATACAGTGTCTAATGTATAGTCTACGTGATGACTGTCATTATATATTTTTATAAATAATTGTAAATAAAATAAAGGTGTTAAGATAATTTTCTAAAGTAGTTTCTTTGCTTTTTATCGATAAAAAAATCATAATAAAAATGTATATCCGAATAATTATTTTCTTTATACCTCGAATAGAACTTTAAATTAATATTTTATAATAAGAAACTTCGTTCCTATCCGGTGTCCCACGACACCACACGACTTTTTTCTTTATTATTACTTATTGGCTTAATTTTAGTGATAATCCCACCACCAAATTGATATTCTAAGTAAATGTATAGTTTCGTACAACAAACTCACCTTTAACGTATAATGCTCACTTAATATTTCAGCAATGCCGAATAACGTAAACCTAGCTACCAAAAACCCGCCAAATATTATCATTAATTGTTATTATAACAGAAAAATACTAGAAAAATCGACTCGGGTCACAAGTGAATTCTCAGGCAGAAATTCACCTGTGACCCGAGTCGATTTTTATAGTATTTTTCTATTATAATAATTTATCTTATAAGATAGCATTGAAAAATGCATAAAATATATAATACTTATAAAATCATTAATTGTTTTTAAATTTTAAAAGTTGTTATTAAAGTCTTCCAATTAGAGTTCGATTTTAACATTTAAATGGAATGGGAAAAAACAGATTTTTAAAGGTTTATTTGCGCTTGACTGTAGGTACATTTGGGCGGTTTTAACTCAAAAATATGACAGCTCAGTGACAAATGTTGCTCATACATTTAGGTAGATAAGCATGGTTATCTGCTACGAACCAATGGAGGGTAAAAATAAATACTATAATATTTAGATGTGTGCTAAAATTACAAACTATAGGTAGGCCAAATTAAAAAAGAGTGTTTGTAATCAAACCGCGCATACTTCACCTAAAAACGATTTTTTATTTCATGTTTCTTTAATTAATGCTACCTGTTAATTAATAATATACATTTTTATATATTTTATGTATTTTTTCAGTGCTATCTTATAAGATAAATTATTATAGAAAAATACTAGAAAAAATCGACTCGGCTCACAAGTGAATTCTCAGGCGAAATTTTCCAGTATCTTTCTATTAAAATAATATATCTGAAAAAAATATTTGTTAAATAATAATATACCAAAGGAGAGATATGCTAACTAAAAATTTGCAATAAGTTGTATTGACAAATGTCTTTTTCCCAAATGCGTAAAATAGTTGGCGATGTGATATTTTGGGGAAATGATTTTGGCCAAACATTCGTAATCCAAAATTTTGGTCTTTTTTGGATTACGAATGTTTGGCCAAAATCATTTCCCCAAAATATCACATCGCCAACTATTTTACGCATTAAAAAAGATAATAACCCCAACTAAAAAAGATTTATAACAAAAAAACTTTCTGAGATATACGGGGATCAACTTACATTATGTTTGTCACCCATGTTAATAAGCTGATATAGACTAACATACCTATATAAAAACTGACAATACTATACTAGCCGATGCAGTCGCTAAGCAAAAAGCTTCGCTAGAACCATAAATTAGAGCGGATTGTAAAATTTTAAGAAAAAAAATCAATAATGTTAAGATAATTTTAAAATTCCATAATAATGAAAACTTTCAAAAAGCGCACGCTTTTTGTTTCAATGGGAAATCCTGTAGAACCAATGTTTTTCGGTCATAATTTTTTTATTTCTGTGAATTTCAATATTCGGGTCCGTCACAATCTGGTCCTAAATGTGTTGATTTGATTCCACACAAAAAATATTAAAATCGGTTAAGAACTCGAGAAGTTATAGCGTAACAGACATTGCGTCATTGAAGGGTCGAATAAATAACTTTTTTTGAGGTCGTTTAACAAATGACCGTGTGCTGGAACTGGGACGCTTGGACGTAAGAATCCTACAGAATTTAGCAGCGGAGGTCTTAATCAGGTAGGTAAAATAACTCGCTGCGCTTAACGATTTCAGTTTTTTGTTTTCGGCCCAAATGAGCAAGTTTAATGCCATTTCACTCTATTCCGTTCCGTTCCATGCACAAATCTCATTCTTAACAATTAATAGGCATACGAATGTTAGCAATATTGAAACCAATAAATTACAAAAAAAAAACCCTCATGGCTGTCTTTATACATAGCCGACATATTTTGTCATAATTAAAGATGGTGGCGCTTATTTTTTTGCTCGTTGTTTTTTTCTGTGATTGATGCGTTGAGTGCATGTGGTGTGGGGAGTACAGTAATATTTGGTTCCGGTCTAGTTTATAATTTTTGTTTTAATGACGTATTCAATCAAAAAGTTATATTTCGACTCCGAAGTGCCAAGATCTCCTAACTGAAATTCGTCTAGAAATTCACTTTTTTATCATTTCGAATTAAAATTCGTTATTTGTTTGTTTTAATGAAATTTCCTAGGCGTATTTTCAGTTGCAAGCATCATGTTAAAAAATAAATAAACAAATTTTCTAATTAATTATTAACTTGTCAAGAAATTAAACGTTTTTTTCAGCTTGTGTGTTATTTTGAAATTAGCAGTTAGGTGTTATTGGCACTTCGCCGTCGATTTAAAAATAAACTTTGATTATGATACCTAAAACACACCTACAACACATACAAATATATTTTGTAACAACAATAAATATAAAAAACTGGTTGGTTGCCTGTAAAGTCGGTATACGGGCGAAAGTTTTACGTGACAACGACTTTGAGTGGTAAAATAATTTTAATGTGAATATTCATTCGTATAGTAGGAAGAAGGATGAAATAATAGTAACAATTTAAAACATTTATTTATACAAAGAATTATATTTAAAACATTAATTTATAGGCACGCGTCCCTTCCACTTTTTATGTCTGTCTCTCTCGCTCTTAGTCGGGCTAACCATGCCCGAGTGGAAGGGACGCGTGCCTCTCACTCGCTCTCATTGTAAGCGCATAACGTGAGCGGAGCGTAACGCAGTTTCTTGAAGTGTCACCCGGCAAACCAATTTATAAGACGTTGTCACGTCAATAAATAATAAAAGAATTTAATACATCTCACACCATTCCAAACTGTAAACAGGGTTGGTTTACTGTTCAATAATAATTGATATGATTGTAATATTCTTTGTTATTTAATGCTATTAACGCTAGTTTTATCTTTATATCTAAAGAAAACCGCCTGTCCCTTGAGACAAATTAAATGTATTCTTGTACAAAACAGCTTTATTATAATACCTTAATAAATACATAAAATCATAGCTCAGGAACAAATGCTTTTATTACACAGCATTTGTCCCTACCAAGATTTGAACCCAAGACCGTTGGTGCAGTAGACAGTAAAACTTCCGTTAAACCAAACGTGTAACATCTTTATCTTTATACACTACTGAAAAAAATTAAGGGATCAAAAAAATTATCAAAATTTTTGGCCAAATTTCAACAGGCCGTAACTTTAAAGAGAAATGGTCGTACAGAAAATAAAAAAAAAGGAAATTGTAGCTTTTGTGTGTGTGTGTGTCTAGGTTTTGGAATAGAACTTTTGTAGCCTCCGCGGTTTTTGAGTAATCTAAGAATAACCAGCAACAAAAAAAAATACAATTTTTTTTAGTTTTATTTTTGTCTACGGGCGTGGAAATTTTTTTTTGCTTAACCACTATAAGGATGGCATACTTTGTTCATTTAGCTTTAAATTATTTTTTTATAGACCTTGATACGTCCACTACTCGCCAAGATATCGGTCTTCAAATGGATAAGGATCCTTTTGTCTTTGATTATCGATATCTCAGCAACCAATGATTGCACATAAAGTTAAAGGTGGGTTTCAAGAACTTTAATGAATTTTCTTTAACGACTAGCCATTGCTTTCACGAATTTTCTTTTTCTTTTTGTCACATTAATTTGAAAATGCAGCAAAAAAAAAGGGCTTTTGGTGATTTTTTGGAAAATCAAACGCTGGATCGAAAATATTGAGGAAACCACTAATGTTAAGTGTGCCTTTTACAATTCAATATGTCCACAAAAACCCTACAAAGAACCAAATTAATCTAGCCAGCCGTTTTTTGTTTCACTTGATCGAATTTATGAAAAAATTAAAGGATCACTTTTTTGCTTCAAAAAACTCATAATTTTTTAAATGAAAAAAAAATGGTTTTCGAGCATTTTCCACATTTTTGTTCCAGAATTCTTTTTTGTATCATATTTATTAAATTCGAATAAATGATTAAATTGTTATTTAAAATTTTTCACAAGGGGTATGTCATTATGACGTAGTTACGTCCAAAAAAAATATTATTTAAAAAAAAAATCTTTTTCAAGCTTCTCGCCTAGAACGCAAGTACAAAAAAGAGAGAAAGCATTTAGAAAGAAAGAGCGACAGACTACATGAAATAAAGAAAGCAGCGAAAGAAGGAAATATGAAAGTTAGCTTCTGTTGAAGCTAAAAGTTGGAACTTTTTTTATAAGAAATATGTTGTTTGATTTGTTTTTATATTGAATTAAAATTTTAAATGGTTGTTGTGTTAATAAGACAAGGGCGGATCCAGGGGGAGGGTCATGGGGGTCATGACCCCCCCTGGGCTGGGTCCAGGACCTAGGTAGACCACTAATTCAAATTGTTAAAGAATATTTTTATATATTTTTTGTCACAAAATATATGTAAGTACGTTCAATATTTAATTAATTTAATGTAATACTTTGTATGATGGCGAATGCATTATTCGGGAACGAACGAATTTTAAATTTACCGCCCCACCTTTCATCTTCGTGTGACACTTGCGCGTGCTGTGTTTCGACTTTAGACTATGGATAGCAAAGGACATGAAATGCTGCGAAAAAGATCCCCGCACAAATCAAAGGGAAATTGGCCCTCGATCAAATTATCTGAAATTTTAGTATGTTGTAGAGGAAGTCGAACTGAACAAAAGTCATCATGGGCACTAAGCTCGAAACTTCATACTTTTTGAGTTTTAGGCCTTCGGGAATGAAGACATTTTTTTTATAAAAACATTACTTAGTTCTTGCATCCAATGAAAGCCACACTACATCATTTTCTGCATAGCAGATCAAGCAAGAATGATTAATATTTTGTGTTAAAATATTCAGTCGCATGCTGAACTGATGACGCTGATCCAGACTATCAGCTACTATCAATCTCATTTATTCAATAAAAGACCTATTACAATTCAAACAAATCCTACTTTGTTCGTTTAGTTCTTGAGGAGGGTGATCAAAAGCATTTCGTCTTGTTAATGATATTTGACCTTTTTCAGGGTTTTCATTTGGATTAAGATAGGCTAATTGCCTTGGGATAAAACGCAAGTCGCAGACGAAGCATCCTTGTCGAGCCATAGCTATGATTTTGTCCTATGAACGTTTTCCAGAAAACTCGTTGAATCTATAAATGTGGTATGAATGTCGTAATTCGTTGAGGGGTCAGATATCAGGTGCAAGATAAGGTAAGGGGAGAGGGAGGGGATAATGACAGCGAGGTTGAGCTAGAGTTCTATAATGGAGAGGTATGGAAGGGAGGAAGTGAAGAGGAGGGACATACCGGGAAGTAGGGAGGAACTGAACTGAGTGATGAGAGATGCAAATTCTGTGGAAAGTAAATGGGACATACAATGAAAATGCACGTATGAACATTGCTCCCTTCTCCTGAAGAAAAGGAAGAGTTTAGGGAGGAGAGACGGACTGAGGAGGAAAGAAGAACTAGAAAGAGACGCCCCTTGCAGTACATGAATGCGTAGTGCAAGGGGCAAAGGGATTAACAAAAAAAATCATCGAAACAAAAAATTCATGTTTTTCGAATTGAGATTTTTAAAACGGCCTAAAACTCAAAAAGTATGAGGTTTCGAGCTTAGTGCCCATGATAACTTTTGTTCAGCTTGACTTCCTCTACAACATACCAAAATTTCAGACAATTTGACCGAGGGCCAGTTTTCCTTTGATATGTGTGGGGTTCTTTGTGTTATTTATTATTATTATTATTATTTATTTATTCAAAATACTTATTGGCTGACAGAATGATCCAAAACGCCAGTAAGCTTAATCTAACAATAATAAAAAATTAATTAATCATATGTTATCAAAATCACGAATACAAAACAATAAAACAAAATATTATACATACACAAGATTTAGATAAATGTCAAAATTACAATATATACAGTTATTATATGTTAGTCAACATGCACGTCATTGAGATAAAAATGGAATTTATTCATGATATATCCTAATTTGTCAAAGAAAATGTCAATATCATTGTGCTGGGCGAGCAAGTTTCCTATACAGCGCAATGCGCGGGTGGTGGGCGCGTTCTCGGCGCGCTTCGTGCGCGTCGTCGGCCGGGCCAGCAGTCGCGGCGTGCGGCGCGGCGCAATTAGACCATCAGCATCCCGAGGAACATTTCTGGGAACTATTAGCCGTATTTGTTCCAATATTACCGGACTATCTACTTTGTGGTGTATGATAGACAGATAGTGTTTCAAGAGCAGCATTAGTCTTCTGAATTTCAGGGTCTCCATATCCACCATACCCGAAACAAACATTGACGGATATAGATACGGGTAATAACCATAACGTTTTTTGTAAAGCCAGCGTGCAAACTTGCGTTGAATTTTTTCCACTAATAGAGCATATTTATTCTCAAGCGGATCCCAAATCTCAGCGCCATATTCTAATTTGCTCCGAACGAATGCAGTGTATAAAAACTACTGCAACCTTCGGGTTGTCAAACTGGGCCGCGATTCTTATAACAAAGCCCAACATTTTGCTAGCTTGTTTGCAGATTATTGTCATATGCGAATGAAAGTCAAATTCGGTATCTACTTCTAAACCTAAATCTCTAATATTATTTACTCTTTCCAAAGGTGCGTCAGATATATAATAAGTTGCATGTAGCGGCAGTCGCTTGCGAGAACATGTGATAACCTTACATTTGTCACTGTTGAGGGGAAGATGGTTATCTTGACTCCAGTCCCAAACAGAGTCTATATCCTTCTGTAACATATTAGTGTCATCAATGTCCACGATACTCAAACTTAGCTTGAGATCATCAGCAAAGAGAAGACACTTTGCATCCTTCACACTCTTCGGAAGGTCATTGACAAAAATCAGGAACAATGTGGGTCCTAAGGTACTCCCTTGACTCACTCCTGACCTTGTGTAGTATATTTCAGACTCGTACCCATTTAGTCTAACATATTGGCACCGATTGTTGAGGTAACAAGCAATTAATTTTAATAAGCCTAGTGTAAAGCCTATAGTTGCCAATTGTTGAAGCAAGATGTCATTATCGACTAGATCAAAGGCTTTTCTAAAATCAAATTGTTTTCGTGCTCTAAGATAGCGGCAAAAACTAGGGATATCGCATCCAAGATTCCACACTTATTATGTTTTCTTTAAACAATTCATTAAAAAATGTATTCACAAACAATGCTCACTGACCGATATTTTAACGCGATTACACGGTGCTTTGTAATGGCAGACAGGACGCAAATTTATTTGTGCCATAGTTAATACATTGCGAGTCCATTTGAATACTTAGTCTGAGGTTTCGACTTACTTCTAGCAAGACCAACCTAACCTCAATCGGAGCGACTAAACTTATTTCAATCAACTATTAGGGTTAATAAAGTACCAAGTTAAAAAGCTTAATAATTCCAAGTTTTCTTAAAAATTTAGGTAGGTAGGTACAGTACTTACATACATTAATAAAATACCTACTTTTTACCTGTATAAATTATTATCAAAATTGAATTATTACTTCTTGTGACTTGACCACGACTATTTGACCCTCCCCTGGCGCCAAAGCTGGATCCGCCCTTGTAATAAGAAGAATTATATTATATTATTGGTATAATAATATTAAGTTGTTATGTATTATGATAATTTCCTTATATCCATTACAACAAGTCTTACAATGCTTACTTTGGGCTTGGTGTTTTTTGGTGTGAATGTTACGTTAACTTATCGACAAAATAAGTCATAAAAATCGACGAGAAAATCGGTCAAAATGTCAATGAATATGTGGAACCGCTGAAAAGGTCCCTAAAATAGGATATACGTATTCAAGGAGTCCGCATTATTCCTACTAACATGTAGTTTCCGCATGCTTACCGACGGCGTTCGACCTTTCAACTCGTGCGCAACTTACATTTAGGGTGACCACTTATATGTAATAAAGAAGGACAATATTATAGCCCACTAAGAAAGATCTTATGGTAAGTTTATATAAATGGTTACGGTAATGTAAGATAAAGCTTTTCATTTTGTTTTAATACAATTAAAAATTCAGTAACTGAACGCTACTATGTTGTTTGAAACATCGAAGACTAAGCTTTTGAATTAAACCAAATTCAAGACAACAAGTTAAAAAGTTTCTTTATCATATTATTATATGTTAATAATAAAACTGTATTATATTGTTAACATCTCAGTGTGACATATTTGGATATACATATCATAATGTGAACATTAAATATCGATAAATAATTAATAATCAATTAATAATTAATTAAAAATTATCGATATTGTTTGAAAAAGTTAGTTTTAAAGCGTTTTTACAGTTTTAATATAGATATTGAAGGTTGCAGTCACATCAATCCTTACTGGGCCCGTGTGGTGGGTTTACGGACCATTCTTGCTAAGGTCGTCCATGCGGAAGACCTATACCCATCAGTGGATAAATTAATAGACTGGTGATCATGAATAGCATTTACTATGTGTATGATTCTTACTACAATACAGAATAGGATGAGTAAGTATAAATAAATTAGACCTCTAAGTTATTATTATTTATTTTTTTATTTATTAATCATAACAATTAAACGGGTTTATCCCAGTTACAAAATTGTTTTTCATAATAAAATCATAGAATTATACACACACCAATTAAAACATAATATAATTAAATTAAATGATCTATTCTCCATAACTTTCAAAGCCGCATTCATTATTTGACTTCCACTCGTCAGCAAACAAGTCCAGTTCAGGAAACTCCATTAGTAAAGCATTGAAGGCCGTATGCATTCGGCAGAGTGGGGAATGAGCACGCGTTTTGGTGTGGCATGCAGGTGTAGCAAATAAAGGATGCCGTCGGTTAGCACGATGGCGTAGGTATTTGTCAGGCACATAGAGCCTGGAAAGCTGCTCTACTGCCTCAGGCAGATCTATTAGCCCACGCAAAATTTTAAGGCCTATACAGATTTTATTCAATGCTCTTCGGACTTCTAGCGAATATATATATTTTTTTGTTACATTTAATATGTATTTAAATTATTAATAGAAAAAAAACAACTTGTTTTTACGCGTCAGGTGAGACACTTGAGAAATTTTGATTTTTTTTCTTGTTTTAATTTCCTTAAAATCGTCTCAACTATTAAATATTTTTTTTTCATTAAATGGTCGCGAAAACATACCTTTTTACTAGATAATATATTTTATATTAATTCCGTGAACCAAACTTTTCCCAGAAAGATGTAATTATTGAAAGATGTCAGTGGATTGATGGCCACCCTAGTCGTATAATCTATGGCCACTCCTAAATGGTTTCGGTATGCGCGAGAGCATAAACACTTTACACGTGTAGAACTCTTAATTAGGGCGTTCCGGCGTTTCAGTAATTTAGCGGTTTTTCTTTAATTGTTCAGAAAATAAAAAACTTATTTCAATCAGTGTAAAATTTATTGTATGTAATATTATTAATAAGCTTTGATTTATATCCCATTATGGCAGCAAAGAAAGGGATTTTAAACACTGCAAACTTATACATATGTAACCAGGTACTAATATTATGTACTAATATTTCCACCTCTATAAATTGAATAACGGTACGTTTCGACTTCTATAAACGGGACCTCTGTAAATGAGACAAGTATAATTTTAAATGTGTGTAATTGGAACACTGAATAAATGAAAACCTCTTTAAATGGTACAAAATCTTTGGTCCTTTGAGATCCCAATGAACTAGGTTTCACTGTATATATATAATCCATGACTCTGGCACATATACTCGTATTTATGTACAAACATCTGTCCCTTCCGGAAATCGAACCTAGGACCTGATGTGTTGTTAAACGTACAGTTGTCAGCAGATGAACCTATACACTCTAAAGAGAATTGATCTCTATTACAACAGCATAAGCCATGTTAGAGTGTATGATAGATTAACGCTGACCCTTCAGACTTGTCGTAAAAGGCTACTTATGATACCGAAGATATTCATTGTACATTTTTTCCCCTCCGGACTCGGAGGGGAAGGTGGTAAAACCTCAAAGATATAAGTATAATAAAAATATGTAGCTTACTTAATAAATGCAGGAACCGCAGACACCGACACCTTCACTAACTACTCTACACGTATTTCGCCCCCACACGGAGCATCATCAGGAACTGTTAGACCGTGCAATAACGAGCACTTGAGTTTTGCGGAAGCAAGCTACATATTTTTATTATACTGATGGATATGAACTTCCGCCATGTAACGCCTGATAGATACTTCGAGCCGACACGGGAATTATGTCAGACTCGTACTGAATAAACACGACCTAGAAGATACCTTAGCTGTGAAGGTTGTACACAGGGGCGCCGACTCCGTGGGTGCTCGGGTGCTCCAGCACCCACGAGAGGTAAATAGTGGGTGCCGAGCACCCACTATTATGAATATCTAAAATAAATATCTTTCTCGTCTTTTAACTAAATCTAAATAATATAGGTACCGAAATAATATACGTAATACGCGCGCCAGCTGAAAGATCATTTTCAGCATTACGAAGAATAAAGACTTACTTGAGGACTACAAAGACTTAATAATTACATGGTAGTGCATGTAAACAGAGAAATAGCGGATGATTTGGAACTTGAAAACATTGCCGACATATTTATAAATAGATCAGTAGTTCGTCAAAATACATTCGCATTGAATAAAAAATAATGTTAAGATAAATAAGATATTTATTAACAGGTGCACATGTCAAACTGCTGTGTAATATAATAAATTATCTTTTCTAAATATCTTGTATTTTCTTGTGTCTATTAAATAACAAAAATAGGTACATATAAGTAGCTAGGTATGTTATTAAAAAAACTGGAGCACTCACGGGAATTTTAAAAACTCGGCGCCCCTGGTTGTACAGGGTTAATAGGAGCGATCGCATCCATGGTGGCGGGTCGACGCAGCATTACACCCGTTAACCATAAAATTGGCTGCATCGTTTTCCGATTTACGATTTTTTTTTCGAACGCCAACTTACTTTCAAGCGTGGAGATGATGGACACCTTTAGGGGAGGCATCCATGAGTAGTGGACGCTTTGTAAATGAACGTATATCGTCTGAAATAATGACGATGAAGGATCAAATTTCAAAGTGTGTAACTCGATTTTGCTGTCGACTGTACGATGTATATAATATTCAATATTCTCTGTAATTCAATGTTTTCTTATTATTTTGCTTTTAATCGTTTTTTATATTTTACTAGCTGACTCGGCAGCGCGTTGCTGTGTCGACAGCAGCGCCATCTGCCGGGCTGATTTGTGAATCTAAACCATCCAGGGCGCCACCCAAACGCATACAAAAGCATTCAAATCGGTCCACCGTTTATGAGGAATTCAGTGACATACACACGTACAGTAGGATTATATATATAAAGATTAGCGTTAATTTGATTTTTATTTCATTCCATACCTGATATTCCACTTTTATAATAAATCCAATAATGCGCATTATATTTTTTATCCTGATTGTAATTGTAGTTATAATTTATACCGTAATTTAAAACATATTTTCTATTATTTTGCTTAATTTGGTAACTCATCCGTTTATGCTTCCTATGTACCTACACTGTTAAAGGTTAGGAGGCTAGTACTCGTTTACATTATTGTTTTTTTAATGGATTTGTCAACTGTAACCTGTTTTTATAGTAAGTAAATAAAATAAATAAAGACGTATCCTTGCAAATGGAATTTTAAAATTCCAAATATTTATGACGCGGAACCGTTCCAGCGCCAGTCATCAAGGATATCTACAAAAACAGTGGAATGTGCGAAAATATTCGTTCTAAATGTTTTTGGGGTTGGATTCCTTGACATATAATTATAATATTTCCTACACTCACGCCAATTAGCCCAGCCCAAAGTAAACACTGTGAAGCTTGTGTTGGTAGCGGGCTCGAGATCGCATTAATGAAGATACTCAAGTAAAACCATAATTCGAAAACCGCGGAGTCATGAAGTCATCAAAGGCCTTTGGTCCGTACAGTCTCCGGCAAATAAGTTGAACATGAATTTGAAATGTGAGAACGTGACATCCGCAGTAGCAAGTTTAGGTACATTATTCACTACTGCGCATGTCACGTGTTTCAAAATCATGTTCAACTTATTTGCCGGGGACAATACTCGAAACAGACCACGTAAAATATTAGTAACCATCACGAACTACAAATATTCATAGAAATCTGTAACGCGCTCGATAACGATTATCGAATGCGTGAACTCGCACTAAGGTCTCTGTTTAATAACAATTTTTAATTTAAAGTCGAAAATTGAAATCTTAATTCACCGAACATAAATTTTTCACTTTATTCCAACGTTTTCATAACTTTTATCACAATTACGAAACTGATGATTTTGTACAATTATACTTCATTAAGATTCCGATGTTAAAGTTAAGTTTAAAAAAAAATTTACATTTTTATTATTTTTTGAGTTGATTATGTCTAATATTCGCAAAAAATTGTTAAAAGAATTCATAACTCAAAAACTATGAAAAATCGCGGAACATATAGTAAGTACAAGAGAAATCCCAGCATTACTGTTTATTTATGTCAAGCTAAATATTTTCAGCTGATTGGTGAAAGACCTAACGCATTCTTTTCAAAATTAGCGTTTTAATTTAATTTGGGTCAAAAAGTAACAGTGTTTGTTTCTGAACATAACTATATCTAGTAATATAAATATCGTAAAGGCTACCGGAATAGAGTTTTTACAGTTTGGAAGGCAAGTTTCTAAGTAAAACAACTTTTTTACTTAGAATAGACTTTTTTACAATATCCAAATATTGACGCATATTTTATATTTAATCTTAACGTTTCGAATACTTTACAGGACACTTCACAATATTTTAATCAGGCAGGTTCCTGTTACAATTTATACAAATAAAAATTCATTTATTTTGCAATTTATTTAGTTATTAAATTCTCACTACGATTACATTGTACCTACTCTACTTAGTCTACCACCAGTTCGAAAATTGGAAGGCCCTTCCGAGAAGAAATGGCGAAAGTAACTCGGACTGGGGAATATTTTTTGTTACAATATACAAGTAATTAGGCTAGGGTAATGATTACACATGGGCTAGACACGCCTCCGTGTTTAATTAAATTTCCGACAATTGGCGTAGTAGACTTAGGAGTCTTTGAAGATCGGGGCCAGCGGTTGTCGGGGCGGGAGACCGGCAGATACAATGCTCTTGGCCCTCAGGCGTGCGGGGTGTTCAGGGCGTCACTGTTCCCCGTTGCTCCGTCCCTCACGGAGCATAGGCGAGGTCCGCCCAAGAGCCCGGAACCACACTGGTCCAGGTCGCGGCCGAGTCCGGCAAGGGACCACGCGACTCGCACCACTGTGTATTGGGACGCCGCAGTTTTTAGTGGGTAGGCCTCCAAGCCTTTACCGGGCACTCGGCCGGGTAGGGGCATGGAGGAGAGTCCCACATATCCATCGTGTTCTCCCGGCACGATGGAATGTTTAGGAGTCTTTAAAGTAACAGTTGGGGTCGAAAAAAGGGAATCGGAACAAAGTGAGGCATTCCAGATTGCGTGATTAATATACGTGAGTATAATTCGTGGATGGTTACCATAAGTTTTATGTTTTTAGAAATTGGAAGGCCGATTGAAAGGTGAGAATCGTCCTGTATTTCTTACCATAATTATAAATTAATTAAACACCTAATTTTTCTTCATAAATATACGCCGATAAAAGTTATTGCTAGTGATTTCATGTCAGGCATTTATTAAATAATTTTTATTTTCGCAATAGCTTTATTCTTATAGTTATCATGAACGGCTTTATCCTCTTATTATGTTGAGTAAAACAAAGTCAAAGTATGGTAAATCCTCAACAAAGTAATTTAAAACTGTTTCCATTAAGCCATTGGAAACGTGGAATTAAGTTGGAAACAGATGGATTCATTTACGATAAAAATATAGTGATTGTTGATTAAGAATATATATTTTTTATCTTATAAGCGAGCAAGCATGCAAGCAGCAAGTAAGCAAGTATGCATAGAACAAGTGTGCAAGCATTCATACACCAAGCAAGCAAGGCGCAAGCAAGTAAGCAGGCAAGTGGGCATACGGCAGCGTCATGGGTTCTGTCAGGATACAAATGATACTTAAATGATTTTGGCTTACCACTGCAGCTTCAGCTTGATAGCTGGCTTCATCGCTTGGGGCTGTTGGCAAGATTAAACTAGTGATGTCTGGGAGTAAATAATTCCTGAATAATATTATTTTATATAGAAAACGACTCTGTTACTGTAAACCTCTATAAATTTAACATGCAGTGAATAAAACGCAAAATAAAACCCATTTCTACGGCTGTGCTAGCCGGTAAATAACTTGGATTTTCTTATTGAATACCTGATTCCCTTACCAAGTAGATAACAAGCAAACCAGCCATTTTAAAAGAAATATATAAATCTGTAAATTATTTTTGTTTTTTAATCGAATTTTATGTAAGCAGTTTGTTTTTCCTTTTTTAATAAAGTTTGACTAATTATAATTATGTTAAAGTAACATTAAGAGTCGTGTAACATGGAAGTAACGAGAGAAGGTCAAAAGTAACGTAAAATGTTAGTGAAGTTACAATCTGGCAGCACTGAGTTCAAGTGCCGCGCCGTAAGACTATATGAAGAAAGCTAAATTCCATATAATTAGTGTTTCTTAACTTGATTACTAACGCCGACTCTTTATGTTCTTGGTAACTAACTATTTATATTCTCGAACATGCACGAGTGTCCTTAAGTAAAAGAAAATAGCGGCAGTTGTATTTCAGGCGCTCTCTCAAATAGTCGACGCAAGTTTCAGTAATTACTTTTACTTATTAGCTTTGCTGCAATTTTTATTATCATATATTAATCCAATATTTTATCCTCCAATATTTATTAATTAACTCTTATCATAAGGCAAAAGAAATTACTGAAAATGAAGCTATATAGGTTAGTACTCTCTGCCTATCCGTATGGGAAAAAAACAAAGAAAAACCACTTTGGCGGGAGTGGGAAGTGTCCAGGCCCTGATTAACCCTTAGGCTAATTAGGCTGCAGCCTAGGGCGCGAGAATCGAGGGGGGGCGCGCTAAGATCATGTCTTCGCATGCACTAATCTAGCATCATTGCCTCAACCCTACATGCAATTCATCTAGACCGAGACAAAACACTAAAACTAAATGCACTTGAGAGTCCCTGAATTTAACAATACATTTTAAATTTTTAAAACACACGCGATAATTAACCTAGGGCGGTCAGAATTCTTGATCAGTCATTGGAAGTGTCTCTTTGATCGTTTTGTTTTTCTTGTTAAAATTTGTGTTGTGGTACATATTAGTGCGTAATAACGGTGGATTATTATTCACTAAGTATTTGTGAACATGCAAAAGTATTGGTAAGTGAAACAAAGCAGCGGAAGTTGTCTTTTCCTGCTCTCTCGAGAAGTCCACGGGGAGGTTTCAGTAAAACCCCACGGCTTTATTGAAACTTAGAGAAAAAATCATCTATCATTCAGAGATCGGCTGTCATCATCATTCGTCATCTAATAAAGAAAAAAATAATTGAAGACTAGGCTGTATGCAGTTTGCACCCTTTGCCTGCCCTTAAAGGAAAACAACAAAACAAACAGAAACTAACTGTCTGTCTACAGTGCTGTCATTTTCATTTAGTCGATTTTGACGTGTCGGCTAGAAGTGTTTTGATTTCGTGGAAGATATCGCGATATTTACTAAATTAATACATATTTATTTTTGCTTTATTTGGAGATAGAAAAAGGTCACACGTAACATTGTGCAGTCAGTTTGTAACTATCCCGTGGTGGTACTTAGTACAATAGTGTTAATTCACTTTGCAAATTATGTTATTTGTAAAAAGAGTTAGGGGACAATGTGTGATGTTTTCATAAATTCTGAGCGAATCAAGGTAACATACGTGGACAATTTACGGACGTGACAAACCTTAACCATAGGTAGAACTAGTAAAATTACAAAATGCGTTTGAATTTTAAAAAACTGATTTTAGTGGGCGCATTTTTGGTGTTAACTTATATCTTGCTCACTTATTCCTCTGTTATGGTTGTACCGGGAACAAATCCCAAATACAATGTAGGAAATTTTGTGAATAGATTAAATAATCTTCAAAAAGAAATTGATGAACAGTTGACTGATAGTAACAAGTTACTGCAACAGGTTAAACAATTACAGACTAAAAAAGAATATAAAGAAATAGAAGACAATGAAATAGATTCACCAAGTAAGTGAAACTTTTATACTTATTTAAAATATCACTTAAAAAAACTATTAAACAATCACAACAACAAATATTGAAAAGTTAAAAAGCTTTTGCATTTCAACCTCTTATAGTATTTAAGCTCAATAAGTCTTTTCTTACATTAAAAATCTATGTTAAGTGGAGTAATTATAGGTGTTGTATTTTCCCTACTTGGTTAGATAAGTTGGCGAAATCATAATAAAGAAAAAAATAAAATAGTTTGACTACTATTTCACGAGACCTGTCTTCAGATCTGAAACCCAGATAGTTGTGTTCACCTTGTTTGGTCATATAGACAGTGAATTATCAACAGATTCAAACTACTTAACCTCAGGTAAAACAGGTACCATTGAAAATTCAATTGATGCAGTTTTACAGATCTATTTATATCTGACTTCGATAACTGAATACTGCACTCTCTGCCCTGAAATTTCTGCATGTCTAAGATTTTTTGGACATGTTTTTCTGATTTTATCTCTCATGCTAGCCATTGTTCATTGATTGAGAAGTCAGCTTTAACCCAATTGGACCAAGTTCAATCCACATTGATGTAATACAGTGTGGACCTACTACACAAGCATTAAACTTACCATTAGGGGTTAACGGGAATATTAATAGTGTATTAACTGAATTGCTAATATTAAAAAAAGTATATCAATCAAGTGGAGGAGCCCGAGATCCCATGATTGTTTTATTTTAATTAAATTACATCTATGATACATGTTTATGCTTCTGAGTACAGGTGGAGTCAATAATATTTTGTGGCTACATTTTTTTTTATTAATTTATCTATATAAAACATAATTAGAAAGAATGACACATTAAAAAGCACTTATAATCCTCCATAATTTATTAATTAACTCTTATCATTGTTTATTAAAGCAAAAGATATTACTGAAAAAGAGGCTGAATAGGCTTGTACTCTCTGCCTGTCCATATGGGGAAAAAAACAAAGAAAAATCCACTTCAGCTCTTTGGTGGTTTTGTTTTTCTGTTTACACAATAAAAAGCACTTTACAAATCACTACGGTTAACAAAGTGCTGTGTACACAGACATGTGTTTTATTTCATTAATTTAGATAATAAAGTGGGTGGACTGTAACTGTTCTGTTTGTATAGGAGTATAATATTTCAATCTTTGTTATCTGTGCGTGAAATAACTTTGTCACAAGAGGTGTCAATACAAATATTGCATATGCAACAGAATTCAAAA
This sequence comes from Calamotropha paludella, assembly GCA_927399485.1. Lineage (NCBI taxonomy): Eukaryota > Metazoa > Arthropoda > Insecta > Lepidoptera > Crambidae > Calamotropha > Calamotropha paludella. The sequence goes on along the minus strand of OV656830.1, from coordinate 5,029,230 downwards.
CTACCCTTCATAAATCTGCAATGCTGATTCAAATGATACAGATCAGTAGCATACAACAATTGTTATGAAAATCTAAATATACCTATATTATTAAATGTACTGATTTAAAAGCAATTCAAGAGTGTTTGAGTGACATTTTTCTTGCTATGTACCTCAGGTGAAACAGGTACCATTGAAAATTCAATTGATGCAGTTTTACAGATCTATTTATATCTGACTTCCATAACTGAATACTGCACTCTCTGCCCTGAAATTTCTGCATGTCTTAGATTTTTTGGACATGTTTTTCTGATATTATCTCTCATGGCAGCCATTGTCGATTGATTGAGAAGTCAGCTTTAACCCAATTGAACCGAGTTCAATCCACATTGATGTACTACAGTGTAGACCTACTACACAAGCATTAAACTTACCATTAATGTTTTTTAATTTTTGCATATTTTATGCATTTTTAAATGCTATCTTATAAGAGAAATATTATAATAGAAAAATAGTACAAAAAAATGACTTGGATCACAAGTGAACTCCGATACATTGATTCCTGCCTGAGAAGTCACTTGTAACCAGAGTTGATTTTTCTATTATAATGATTTATCTTATAAGATAGCATTGAAAAATGCATATAATAAATAATGCATAAAGTTTCATCTTAACCCATTTACACCCAAATAAAACTTCTCAGTGAAAAAGGAGTCATTTCTTTATTATTTGGTAGAAACTTATACTCTAAAACCAAAATGACAAAAAATACAAAAAAAATAATTTTTTTTCATAGAAAAAAAACGGCGTCCTGAATTGGGGCTGCTGGGCTTATGCAGTATGGAAAACTCCAAAACATTATTTTTCGACGCACAAAGTATTAGCATTGCTTTTTGCCAATAATTTTTTGCACTTATTTAGGTGTCCTCGTTTGGGGACAGCTGTCATATATGGGTTCATTGATTGCCCAAACATTTGTAAAAATGTTTCTTTCGAACACGAGAGGATGTTCCTCTCATTGATGAAAAAATGCTGGCCTACAGCATAAAATCAGAAAGGTACTAGAAAATTGTGACAAGTGTTCACAAGGCTCGGTAGCTCAATTGGGAGAACATTGGATCGGTTTTCCATAGGTTGCGGGTTCGTTTCCTGCCTCAGAATTAACTTGAGACCGGAGTTGATTTTTTCTAATATTTTTCTATTATTATAATTTACCTTACTATTAGGGGTTTAGAGGAATATTAATAGTGTATTAATTGTATAAAAAAGGTATATCAATCAAATGGAGGACCCTGTCACCCATGATTGTTTTATTTTAATTAAATTATATCTATGATAGATGTTTATGCTTCTGAGGACAGGTGGAGTCAATAATATTTTGTGGCTTAATTTTTTTTTATTAATTTATTGATATAAAACATAATTAGAAAGAATTACACAATAAAAAGAGCTTTTAATCCTCCATCATTTATTAATTAACTCTTATTGTTGTTTATTAAATCAAAAGAAATTACTGAAAATGAGGCTGAATAGGTTTGTACTCTCTGCCTATCCATATGGGGAAAAAACAAAGAAAAATCCACTTCAGCTCTTTGGTGGTTTTGTTTTTCTGTTTACACAATAAAATGCACTTTACAAATCACTACGGTTTACAAAGTGCTGTGTACACAGACATGTGTTTTATTTCATTAATTTAGATAATAAAGTGGGTGGACTGTAACTGTTCTGTTTGTATAGGAGTATAATATTTCAATCTTTGTTATCTGTGCGTGAAATAACTTTGTCACAAGAGGTGTCAATACAAATATTGCATATGCAACAGAATTCAAAACTACCCTTCATAAATCTGCAATGCTGATTCAAATGATACAGATCAGTAGCATACAGCGATTGTTATAAAAATCTAATTATATCTTTATTATCAAATGTACTGATTTAAAAACAATTTAAGAGTGTTTGAGTGTCATTTTTCTTGCTATGTACCCTGTATGTATAAGGAATAGTCCCGAGAAAAATAAGTCTACTTAGCTGTGATGGTTTTTTGATTTTATCACATATTTTGTAGCCATCTAACTTAATTTTAACTTTCAATTAAAGACCTAGCCTTTTACTAAACAAAGCTGTTCAAACAGCAGCCTGAATGACAATCCAACCATAGCAATGACAGTCCTTAAGATGACGCTATTTCCTAAGTGTTGCCTACTGTTATGTGTGATTTAATACACTTCAATGTTTCTTTGAATTCATAGAGCTATTATGAGTTATTTAGGAAATACTGTTATACCGTAAGTTATTTTAGTAAAAAAGAAATTTTAATATTACAGTAATTTCCTATTTGAATTGACAATTTTAAGTGAATTTAAGAAATAGTAGTTTTAAAAGGAAAACTAAAGAATTATTACCAATCTAATCCCCTACCACTAATCTCTTCAGAGCCGCATTTGGGAGAGAGCAGGCGGGGGCCTCCACAAGAGAGGGGTCCCCACAACAGAGATAAAAGAAAGTTACTATTGACTATCAAGTTTTGCTAATAATGTTTTTTGTAGAATATAGAAGAACTTTTAACATTGTTATAAAAACTGTATCACTCATAATAGCAATAAACGATTTTGACTTTTTGTTCGAATATAATTAGGGCCGTCTGTTGCCCCAGGGCCTCCACACATCCAAATCCGGGCCTGGGTCTCTTCTATTTATCACAGAACTATTGCAGGAACATTATTAAACTTCGATTAATTTCATGGAAATTATTACTTTGAATCAAATTATATTTCTTGTTATGTGAACAAAACATATTATTTAAACATTTAATTCCTAGATTTTATATCTAAAGTTTTAATAGAAAAGTAATCTTCAATAGCCAGTTAATCTGCAGTTTTCTCACTTATTTAAATTAGCTTTTGGTTACTTAAAAGCTTTGCTGCAGCAAGTGCCCTTGCCTCGGGTATAGGTGAAACATTATTTTAATATTATTATATGCCTTCATTCGGACATAATTATGCTTCTTTGCTATTTATATAACATTCTTTTGTTCCATTTTTGTGTGTCCGTTTGCCAGGTGGCAAAGGCCTCTAATCTTCACCATTCTGGCCTTTCTTTGGCCACTCTACCCCATGTTGTTCCCGCGACTTGTGTAATGTCGTCATCCTACTTCTTTGTTGTCTACCTCTCTTTCTTTTTATAATACTTACTATAGACAAAATATAATACAGATTTTTAACAATTATACTTTGTCCAATGTAGGATGATACTTTTGACAGTTGACACCTACATAGAGGGTATAAAGTTGCTATTGCAATGTCAAGCCAAATATAAGGAAACAAACGCAACCTTAGTACGTAGCAATAAGGAAGTGACACCTGTCAAAAGTATCATCCTACATTGGACAAAGTATAACTATTGTTTACTATATTGACATTTCACCGTCAATATAGCATTTCTAAACAGTATTTTTAAATTATTTTTACAGAAAAATACTTGAAAAAATCGATCGAAATTTGTTCACGACGAAACGATTCGTTTATCTGTATAATAGCACCTATAACGTAAATTAAGTAATTCATAAATGATTAATGTAAAGTTCTGAAAATGGTGTAGTTCAAAACGCATGTTCGCAGATAGCAGGACTTGCTCCTTATAGGTGCGCCAATAGGACGATCGCATTTCTTCCTTTTGTCAAGTGTGTTTTACGAGATTAAGAATAGTTTATTTTAGTTACGTAATAATGTTTAGATTGTAGTATATTTTCTCTAGTTAACCTTTATTAATAAAAATATGATGAATGGCCTATTTATTAACCTGAAATACATAGAAACATCCCGCTCGCCTTCCGCTATGCGACTGCAGACGACAGAGGCGAGCGGGGCAGTTTATATATGACCGAGGCGGGAGGCGAGGTAGAATAAAAGAGCGCCCGCGCCGAGAGCGGCGCCACTCGCTTCCCGCTCTCCCTATGATGAATATTGTATGTTATTTTAGTAAGTATAAATAATATTAACTAGAAAATAAGTCGTAGTCATAAGAAAATGTGTAAATAATGACAAAAATAAAGGCGAAAGCACTTGCGGGGGTGAGGTTCGGAGGCCCAAAATGGGTTGCCCCACCTTGGATGGGTCACCCAAAAATATCGAATAAAAGACGGGCTCAAATCAATGCAAAATCACTTCCGACCAAGCTTCCGATCCAGCCTAGAAAACAAGCAACGAAGAAGAAACCTGAAGCCTCCGAACCTTACTGCAAGCTTAAGAAAATCAGCGACTTTTCCTTGCCGAAGCTACCCTGCTGACGTCACCATCCCTACGGCGCCATCCGACATTACCATCGTCCATCACCACCCAAGTTATACAGTCCACCCTAGTGGGGTCTATGCCCCACATTTTGGTCCTCGTCGAAACCGGATCACTGAAACAGCAAGATGGTAGTCACCAGAAGTAACCTCGGGAAAGAAGAGTCCACCTCGGAAGAATCTGGCAACACAACAACGACCGGAAGCGGCGAAACCGGCACCACACACGGAAGCGAAGAAACCGGCACTACGTCCGGGAGCGGCGAAACGGGAACCACGTCCGGCACGGGAGCGACCACAACCGCCACGCCCAGCGTGGGGGGCCCGGCCGACACATCGGGGCTTCAAGCCACGCCCGCCGCCAGTACAGCCACCGTCGTGGAACGACATTCCACAGAATTGATGCCGCCGCCGACCGCCCGAGCCGCCAAACCCGCTCGGTCACGCCGATCAGGAGCCCCCAGCAAGAAACTCCTCGCGGAGTTGGGGGCCAGAGAGAGGCTAGCCGAGTTGGAACTGAAGCGGATCCAGGCGGAAACAGAATTGGAGAGAATAAGACAACAAAGAAGAGAAGCAGAAACATCGTCCGAAGAATCGGGAGAAGAAGACGATCTGGCACCACAACGAGTCTCAGATTGGTTCGACAGACAGCCGACGCAAGAGGATCGACTGTCCCCTATGGAGGAGACTGCAAACGCAACGACGGCCCCTCGGAGTACTGCGAGAGAAGTCAACGGAGTCAAGCAAGGACTGGTTGTCTGCGCCCGGGAAAAACGCAGACAACGGGAAAATGATGAAGAAATTCAGTCCAGCAAGAACCCCACGATCGACGTCACTACGCTGTCCGCCGCGTTAGCAGAAGCAATCTACACCAACAAGTCGAAGAGAACGTACGTTACGGAACTGCCATCGTTCAGCGGTCAACCACAAGAATGGCTGCACTTCAGAGCAGCATTCAACGAGTCGGCGGAGAGCTTCTCAGCAAGTGAGAACGTCGCCAGATTAAGAAGAAGTCTACGGGGAGCTGCCTTGGAAGCCGTCAGCGCCCTCCTGATCAGTCAGCCACCCCCCGAAGATATAATGAACTCGTTGGAAAGAAGATTTGGTCGACCCGATGCCCTGCTCCTCGGCGAAATGGAGAAGATGAAGACTCTCCCCCGGCTGACCGACAACCCACGCGACCTGTGCGTGTTCGCCAGCCGTGTAGCTAACACCATAGCTACCGTAGAAATACTCAAGCGACCGCAATACCTACACAACCCGGAGATATTGCGACTCATCATAGAAAAAATGACGCCGATCCTACGCAACAAGTGGTACGATCACGCGGCACAAGAGGAAGACACGCCCGAACTTAAGAAGATGGCAATGTTCCTGAACAATGAAGCGGACAAGTGCGCCCCCTACGCTCCTCCCGAAGTAAACAATGAAGTCAGAGAGAAAATTATGAAAAGGAAGATCGAGCGCACATACGCCGCGGCACCCGAAGCCACACCGTTCAAGCCTAGCGAGAAGTCACCGTGCCCGTGCTGCAACGAGAAGCATCAGCTGACGACATGTCCAAGATTCATCAAGGCAGACACGAACGAGCGATGGGAGATAGCGAAGAAGAATCGCATCTGTTTTCGATGCTTATCAAGCAAACACCGCCGCATCGTGTGCAGAGCGAAGCCCTGCGGTCTCAACGGATGCGTCATGCGACACCACCGGCTGCTTCATCATGAGAGAGCGACACCGACCGCGGCGACGACGCCGCCCGCATCACCGTCGCCGATCAAGCCCGAACAAGTGATCGCCTCAGCGATCGATCAAGTTGCATCGAACACAACCAACACGAGCCGCGCGTACTTGAAGATAGCTCCGGTCACCCTACAGGGCCCAGAAGCCACCGTGAATACCTACGCACTGCTCGACGAGGGAAGCACCGTGACCATCATCGACTCAACGCTCGCAGACACGCTCGGCCTTCAAGGACCCAACGAGCCACTATGGGTACAAGGAGTGAGCGGGACAGAGATAGCGCACAATAGAAGCAAGAAAGTAAACGTCAGCATCGCGGGGAGGCACAACCGAGGCAAACCGCACATCTGCAGCGCGCACACCGTCACCAGTCTGGACTTCGCCACTCAAACGATAAGCGAGCGGGAGGTGCAGAACTGCGCGCATCTAGAGGACATCAAGCACGAGCTCCTATACACTAACGCCGTCATCAAGATACTCATCGGTCAAGACAATTGGGAGCTGATCGTATCACGTGACATACGGGAGGGACGGCGCGACCAACTCGTGGCTTCGAAGACTCAGCTGGGTTGGGTGCTACACGGCTGCCGCTCCTCACACGCGGCCCCCGTAGCCTACTGTTGCACGCATCTAACTCAAACCCGCGAAGCAGATAACATGGAGGAAATGATGAAGAAATACTTCGCGCTTGAATCACTATCGATCGAACCGAGAAAACAGAAAAGCGATCCCGAGCTGCAAGCCCTCAAGATATTAGAAGATAAAAGCCGACGTCTCCCTAACGGACGGTTCGAAACGGGTCTACTGTGGCGAGAAGAGGGCACCGACATACCGAACAATCGATCGGACGCGCTCAAGCGTCTACACACACTCGAACGAAAACTCGATCGCGACGCCGATCTCAAGAATAAGTATGAAGAACGAATCGGCAACCTACTAGCGTCGGGCTACGCCGAACGAGCAGGGACGCCCCCTAGCGACAGAACGTGGTACTTACCTCACTTCGCGGTCTGCAATCCAGAAAAGAAGAAAATAAGAGTCGTACACGACGCCGCCGCTAGATCACACGGACGCAGCCTCAACGACATGCTACTCCCCGGGCCCGACCTATTACAATCTCTACCCGGCGTAATCATGCGGTTTCGGCAGCGAGGCGTCGCCGTGTCGGCGGACATAAAAGAAATGTTTATGCAGATCAAGATCCGTGAAGAAGACAGGGACGCACTCCGTTTCCTGTGGAGGGACAACCGGCGGGAGGGACCCCCGGAGGAGTACCGCATGACCTCCGTCATCTTCGGCGCGTCGTCATCACCATGCACGGCGCTCTACATAAAAAACAGAAACGCAAAGGAACACGCCGCCGAGTATCCACGAGCCGCGCGCGCGATCGAAGCAAACCACTACATGGACGACTACTTGCACAGCTTCGACAACGTAGAAGAGGCAAAACGGATCACCAAAGAAGTCGACTACGTGCACAGGCGAGCCGGCTTCGAGCTACGCGGATGGGCCACAACGAAAAGGACGCAATCAGCGCCGTCGTCGCACTAACAGAGCGAGAGGGAAACACAGTCGCTATCGGCGGGAGCGAGACGGAAAAAACACTCGACCTACTATGGGACACAAAAGAAGATTGCATACGATTTCGCCTCAACACCGCTAAGGCGCCGCCCGAAGTACTCGACGACCTGCGACCACCGACGAAGAGAGAAGCGCTCAGCATCATCATGTCCATCTTCGACCCGCTAGGCCTCATCTCACCCGTGACTACGCCGGCGAAACGAATAATGCAAGACACGTGGCGCTACAAGACGGACTGGGACGAAGCCATACCGGAGGAGCTACACGACAGGTGGAGCGAGTGGCTACGACGGCTACACGACTTAAGCTACTTTCGCATACCGAGGTGCTACGACGCCGAGCCTGCCGCTTACTACGAGCTGCACACATTCGTAGACGCCAGCGAAGAAGCTTACGCCGCCGCAACCTACTGGCGGATAACGCGGAGCGACGGCAGCATCAAGGTCACCCTAGCAGCAGCGAAGAGCCGCGTCACGCCCACGAAACCCATCTCCATACCCAGGTTGGAGCTCCAAGCAGCCGTCCTAGGAGTTCGATTAGCAAGATCGACCGCAGAAGAGCACGAGTATGAAATAACTCGCAAGACATACTGGAGCGACTCACGCACCGCGCTAGCATGGATACGCGCCGAACCACGCACATTCAAAACATTCGTCGCTCACCGAATCGCCGAAATAGATGATTTAAGTAAGAAAAACGAGTGGCGGTGGCTGCCGTCAATCGACAACGTAGCCGACGACGCAACCAGAGCGACACCTACCGACTTCGACCCGCACCACCGATGGTACCACGGCCCCCGGTTCCTGTATCAACCCGAAACAACCTGGCCCGTGGAGAGTAAAATAGCGAGCGAAGCGACCGGTGAAGAAAAAGAGAAGTGCAACACACTACAACCGCGCTCCGAACACAGTCATCTACCGAAAATAGAACGATTCTCTAAGTGGACACGTCTCTTGCGAGCGACCGCGCGAGTGCTACAGTTCATTGACCTCTGTCGTCCAAAGAAGCAAACAGTGGCAGCAACACGCAGAAAACGAACAAGAGCCGCTGAAACACAAGACGCAGTTTGGAAAAAATCGAACCCGAGACCCCGCAAGCCCGACGATTTAACCACTCCACCTGCGCGTCACAACGATTTCATATTGTTAGAAGCGCGATATTTACTCGCAGCGGAGAAATCGTGGATACGCGCCGTTCAAGAAGACAGCTATAGTAAAGAGATAGAACGCCTACGACGCAAGCAAGAACCCGACAGGAGCGACCGACTCGCCGCGCTAAGTGTATATATCGACGAAGACGATATAATACGACTTCGCAGCAGAATAGCGGAGGCCAGCGACGTCGAGGAAGAAACCGTCCGCCCGGCGGTACTGCACGGAAAACATAGCTACACGAAGTTATATATAGCCCATATACACGAGAAGCTACACCACGGCGGCACGGAAATAGTAGTAAATGAGTTACGTCAACGCTTATACATAATGAAGATAAGACCTACGGTTAAAGGAGTCATCGTTCGCTGCGCCACCTGCCGACTGAAAAAGGCGAAGCCCGCCGCGCCCTCTACCGGAGATCTGCCTGCGGCGCGCCTCGCTCACCACGCACGCCCGTTCACCTACACAGGAGTGGACTATTTCGGCCCACTAGAAGTCACGGTGGGACGACATAGAGAAAAAAGGTACGTCGCGCTCTTCACGTGTATGACGTCACGCGCGGTACATCTCGAGGTAGCCGCATCGCTCAGCACCGACTCTGCAATCGCCGCCCTTCGCCGTTTCATAGCGAGGCGAGGCTGTCCGACGGAGCTGTGGAGTGACAACGGCACCGCATTCAGAGGCGCCGACCGGGAGCTCTCCGCGGCGATCAAGGAGGCCGCCGCTGCACGACACATCAACTGGCGTTTCCTGCCCCCGGCCGCTCCTTTCATGGCCGGGGCATGGGAGCGTATGGTGCGCACCGTCAAGGAAGCCCTGCGCGCCACTCTGCACGAACAGCGCCCCAGCGACGAGACCCTGCAGACACTGCTCGCCGAAGCCGAAGCGACCGTGAACTCCCGTCCACTCACCCACGTGGCGGTGGGCCCGGACGACCCACCTGCGCTCACACCCAACATGATCCTGATTGGGCCCGACTGTCATACTCCGGCCCCCGGCGCCTTCAACGAGTCCGACCTAACTGCGCGTCATCAGTGGAGACGCGCCCAACAGCTCGCCGACACCTTCTGGCGCCGCTGGGTGCGAGAGTACCTACCGCTACTGCAAAACCGGCGGGAGCCCTCCAACGTCGGCACCCCTCCTGTCATCGGCGACGTGGTCATCATATGCGACTCGAACCTACCTCGCAACACCTGGCCGCGCGGACGAGTTACGAAGACCTACCCCGGCAAGGACGGAGTTGTTCGAGTTGTGGACGTCACCACCAGCAAGGGACACGTTCTGCGAAGGCCCACCAAGAAGATCGTCGTTCTACCAGTAAGATCGCAAGGCGACGGCGGGAGAAATGTTCACGACGAAACGATTCGTTTATCTGTATAATAGCACCTATAACGTAAATTAAGTAATTCATAAATGATTAATGTAAAGTTCTGAAAATGGTGTAGTTCAAAACGCATGTTCGCAGATAGCAGGACTTGCTCCTTATAGGTGCGCCAATAGGACGATCGCATTTCTTCCTTTTGTCAAGTGTGTTTTACGAGATTAAGAATAGTTTATTTTAGTTACGTAATAATGTTTAGATTGTAGTATATTTTCTCTAGTTAACCTTTATTAATAAAAATATGATGAATGGCCTATTTATTAACCTGAAATACATAGAAACATCCCGCTCGCCTTCCGCTATGCGACTGCAGACGACAGAGGCGAGCGGGGCAGTTTATATATGACCGAGGCGGGAGGCGAGGTAGAATAAAAGAGCGCCCGCGCCGAGAGCGGCGCCACTCGCTTCCCGCTCTCCCTATGATGAATATTGTATGTTATTTTAGTAAGTATAAATAATATTAACTAGAAAATAAGTCGTAGTCATAAGAAAATGTGTAAATAATGACAAAAATAAAGGCGAAAGCACTTGCGGGGGTGAGGTTCGGAGGCCCAAAATGGGTTGCCCCACCTTGGATGGGTCACCCAAAAATATCGAATAAAAGACGGGCTCAAATCAATGCAAAATCACTTCCGACCAAGCTTCCGATCCAGCCTAGAAAACAAGCAACGAAGAAGAAACCTGAAGCCTCCGAACCTTACTGCAAGCTTAAGAAAATCAGCGACTTTTCCTTGCCGAAGCTACCCTGCTGACGTCACCATCCCTACGGCGCCATCCGACATTACCATCGTCCATCACCACCCAAGTTATACAGTCCACCCTAGTGGGGTCTATGCCCCACAAAATTAATTCACTTGTGAGCCGAATCAATTTATTCTTATTACTATCTTATAAGATAGCATTGAAATGCTAAAAATATATATCTCTACTATATAAAAGAAGGACTCTGTGGGTTTGTTACCATATATAGTTACCATAAGCCTAAGAATAACAGTTTTTATAATCAATTAACGTTACCATAGCAACGCGTGGCCGGGTTATACCAGCAACGCGTGACCGGGTCATACCAGCAACGAGTGGCCGGGTTAGCTAGTAACTATAAAAGGGTTTTTTAAAGTTCTTGCGTTATCTAATGCAGGAAATTTCCTTTCAGTTGTAGAAAACCTCGTACTGCCGGTACTGCTGATAGCATGCGATAGGGTGACAGTGAAGAGGTGCCTTGACAATTTAATCAAATTCCGACCTAATAAAGAAACCTTTCCCATCATAGTCAGTCAGGTAAGAAATCAACGAATGATTTTGAAAAGAGACTTTAACACGTTAAAGACCGCATGCCCACCGGTGGGTCACTCCGCAACAACATTACCGGCCCGCGTGCTCACGGGTGGGCACACGACATGTTTTACCTGGGGACCGCTTGTACACCGGCGGGCATGATTTAAATTTAGTAGTCCATTCGCACTTTAATTGAAATAAAGCTAGGGGTTAAATAATGTCTACCTCAAATTATTGTACACTAAAAATATATTTAAAAAATAATATTAACAATAAAAAAAAATCACATTTCTCACATAGGGTCCCTATGTGAGAAATAAGATTTTTCAATGCGGTCTTCAACGTGTTAATACCGTAACACATCATCAATTGTTTTAACAACGCCTTATTAAGATGTACAAAATTGACAAATTTCTCCAATTTATTTTCAGCTTTACTTGCAACATATAGAGTTCAATATAAATAAATTAAAAGTGATATTTTGTGGTAAATTGACTTGCTGTTCATACGTCCATTTTTATTATCATAATCATTCATCATCTACGATTCCTCCGTCATTTATTAATTAACTCTTACCTATCGTTGTTTAATAAAGCAATTGAAATTACTGACAATGAGGCTGTATAGGCTTGTACTCTCTGCCTATCCGTATGGGAAAAAACAAAGAAAAACCACTTTGGCTTGAGTGGGAAGCGTCTCTTCTTTTTGGTGGTTTTGTTTTTCTTGTTAAAATTTGTGTTGTGGTACATATTAGTGAGTAATAATGGTAATATTAAATAAAAGTGATATTTTTTGGTAGATTGACTTGCTGTTCATACGTACATTGCATAATAATCAGCTGCAAACTAATTATAGAAACAAATTTTAGATTAACTTATCGTATGTGGTAATCTTAATTGATTTAAGGATTTTGAATAGCTCATGATTAGTTACTTTTCGCACCGACGATTGTGCGTACCAGTTAAAGAAGGGGCAGATGTTTGTCTGATGAATACGAACATTTATACCTGAATCATTGATATTTATATATATTTCTATGAATTATACACATACTCAATCTATGTATGTATGTATCTATGTCTATCCGTTACCCTATGTTCCGTACTATCGTTATAATTTAGTTTATCATAGCACAAACAATACTACATCCAATCTTTCTTTTTTTTTTCTATAATATCAGAGGCACAATCCTTTTGGCTCAAAGCCGTTAACAAAGCCAGCCATCAGTGCTGCCATCTTGAACATTCTCACGTGAACTATACACTCCGATCGAACCGTCCCCTGCGGTGCACAGCGCCGCGGCGCGCAGCCCAATAAATTATATTTCTCATAAAACTAAATCTACAATCAGTGCAAAAATCGTAAATTAGGCCAGGTGACCATCGTAGAACAATACAGGTGGATCAAGGATACGGAGGTACCTCCAAGAAGACGACCGGCAGATTCCAAGGTGAGTGCCTCTGAGTTCAAATCCAAAATGAAGTAAGAAACGGGTAAGGATAAATCATAAACTAAATTCTCATACACCCTAGTATCCATAACACAAGCCTTACAGTGCTTACTTTGGGCTAGGCTGATTGGTGTGAATGTAAAAAAAAAAAATATTTTTTGACGTGATAACGTCTTGTAAAGCGATGATCGCCGGCTGTACGCACGAAAAAGTTTAACGTTTCGCCTGAGCCGAGCGTGCAAGCGAGAGCGCGGAACAAGCTATAGAGAGGAACGATCGGCCTAAGCGTTCGGCTTGTGACGCATCTATCTCTCTTCCACTTCATGAAGTGAAAAGTTAATGTGGTTCCTATTGTTTATTACAACAACTAAATGTTAATTTATCGGAAAAAATTGCAATTAACTCTTTTGTATTTTACAAAATAATGATAATTCAGTGATGATAATTCAATTCAATTCATAAAAGTATGCAGTTTTTCATCAATGTTTTCTTATGACGCTATCACGTAAAATTATCGTCCGTAAACTGACTTATATTGTTTTGCATACCGGTTTTTATTAGCCACCACGAGCTACCGGATTCAATCCCCGGCTAGGTCACTGTAGAAAACGAACTTTTCAATATTGACTTAACACCTTGAATGCGAAACCAGGTCTAAACATATTGTATATGTCTCGCTTACAGTGCGGCTAAGAAAAGTATAGCATTCCTCGTCGTGCGGAAGGCATAACTTTAATTTGATTCGGTGTAGGAAAAAGATCAATATCTAAGATGTATTATTAAAATAGAATCCAATGGTGTACCTACCTTAATACCAGGTTTATACAACTGGCACCGCATGGAAGCCAAAAAAAGGATTTAAGTTTCTTAAATGATACAGGGTCTATAAACCCTGTGTCGTCATAATGGATCTTTTATTACCAGGTGTATTGGCCTTGTACCGAAGGAATGGAAAGTATTGGTAAGTTACTGCCGCACTTGCCGCAGCGAACGTGTTAAATCTTAGTGTTATGGTACCGTTGTTATATCTGATTTCCGTAATAAAAGTACTTTAACTATTTGTATTCAGAACAATGTATCTGGTATTATCTCATATTTATCCATTTTATCTTATCTCAATGTCTATCGTGTAGCGTTATTGACGAACACTGATATCATACACGCCTCATGTATCGATTGGCGAGATGATTAAAATTATCTTACTTAATAAACTTCTTCCGGTGGCTCAATGAAAAATTTACGTATGTATTATTTATAACTAAGTACTAATATATACTCTATGAACACAAATTTGTTGTTTGTGTTTGTCTGTCCGCTCTTTTCCCCGCTCTTTTTCCATTGTATACGCGTTACCATAGCAACGCGTTACCGGGTCAGCTAGTATATACTCTAAGAACACAAATTTGTTGTTTGTGTGTTTGTCAGTCCGCTCTTTTCCCCGCTCTTTTTCCAATGTATACGCGTTACCATAGCAACGCGTTACCGGGTCAGCTAGTATATACTCTAAGAACACAAATTTGTTGTTTGTGTGTTTGTTTCTCCGCTCTTTTCCCCGCTCGTTTTCCATTGTATCAATTAACGTTACCATAGCAACGCGTTACCGGGTCAGCTAGTAAACACGAAAATATATTTTATACTATTGCAATGTTACCATCCATTGAACAATTCGTCCATCTTATAAGACTAAATATATCTTATCTTATCCATTATATCATTCGATATAGTTATCTTTATCTTATCCATTATATTTTTCGATAATGTTATTTCTATATTATCATAGTCTTATCCGTCGAATATTGATGGGGGGTTTTAATTTTATACTGGATCTAGAATCACGCCAAAATAAATAAATAAATATTTCTTACATTCACACAAATTAGCCTAGCCCGAAGTAAGCACTGTAAGGCTAGTGTTATGGATACTAGGGTAACTGATATACATACATATATGATACATAAATATGTTATATTCATAGAAATATATATAAACACCCATGACTTAAATACAAATGCTCGTATTCATCACACAAACATCTGCTCCTTCCGGGATTCGAACCCAAGACCGTCGGTGCGAAAGGCAGGATCGCTACCGTTACACCAAACGGTCGTCTTCAAAATTCTGTGATAGACGCCAAAATACTGATAAATTTACTAAAAAATCGCTAAAAAATTAAATAATAGATTTCTTGCATCAAGTTTTTATTGTATAAATCGTTAAATGAAGTCATTTTAATAGAAACATACTTTAATTATTATTTTTGTAGAATTATTTTTTGTTAAGAAATTATTTTCTTGGTTTAGGGCATTAATCGTAATTTAAACAGCCGCCCTTTTCACGCGCTTTGAATGACGTCATATGACATGACTCGCCACGTTACTATGGGTGCATCTATACATTGTAATGATATCTGTTGCCGGCAAACGCACGGCTTCATGTCATGTGACGTCACAACTAATGGGAAGGCGCTCAGTTTGTTTTAAAACTTACTTTCGTTTATGCATAATTTTAAACCGAAAAGAAATTATTTCTTAAAAATAGTAGAAATTATCGATTTTAACGCATGCCGTCAGTATATTACACATTTGAATTAAAAAAATATTAGATTTTTTTTTAATTACATGCAAGAAACCTATTATCTGCAGCCCAGAAATCAACATATTTACATACTATATAGAATACATTTAATTTAGTTACCTTTGAATACACAGCGTCTCAAACTGTTTAATGCTGACTGTATCACTATAGTATAGTTATTATGTAATTTGTCATTACAATAAACTGCATAATAAGTGAATAAAATAATACCTCCAAAGACACAAATTTTAAGACCTGGTGATGAAGTTAGCTCTTTTTGCAAATAATAACAGTAAGGAGGTCGGTCCCCCTGCCCGAGTTTCTTTCACCAGTTCTTCTCGGAAGGGCTTCCCAATTTCCGAACTAGTTGTAGACTCAGTAGTATACAATGCAATCGTAGTGAGAATTTAATAACTAAACAAAATGCAAAATAATGTAAGGGGCTAATTTTCGACACTTACAAGGGAATCAAAACCTACAGGATACTTCCCGTGAACTCAGAAACTTGAAATTTTTGATACGAAGGAATGTCTTATACAGATAAAGGAAAAAATGCGAAAGTCGTAAATTTTTAGTTACATCATATAATAAAAATATTTTACGGAACCGATGCGCGACTCCGACTCGCACTTGGCCAGTTTTTTTTGGTATAGTAAAAAGTACGTTAAGAAGTTAGTATGGGGTAGATTTACATCTCTCTTGACAGTTTGTAGTTGGTTAATGAGGATATATTGATAATCATAATTATAAAATCATAAATTAAAAAGGCATAGACTGATATACTTTGGTATAGGTTTAGGTCATATATTTCTTCTATCCATTACCAGCAAGCAAACTATATCAAATTATAGTAACACACAAGTTTAATACTTGTGTCTATCTAAATTATGACAAAAAAATAATGCAATATAATAAGTTTGGATAATATACTGTTGTTCTGGCAAAGATAATCCAGGGTAACTTCTACCCACAACTTCTTGGTTCTTAGTCAAAGTGGAGTTTTCACCCCCACCCACCGTTTGATACATTTTTTCTATCAATTTATTCATTATATTCTTATGCTTGAAAAAGAAATAAACTCTGAAGCTGTTACTCTACTACTTTGACTATGCTACGCGTTACAAAGGGTACTTTCGTGCTCACTACGATGTTTTTAATCCATGATCCTCCACCTGTACAGTCACGAGTAGTAAGATTTATACACCATAGAACCATGTCATACTAATTCGGCTGAGAGCAGAGTTACAACAGTACAGAAATAAATAATTGACGTAATGTGACATAGTTCTACGGTGTATACATCTTATTGCTCGCCAATGTACCCGTCAGTGTGACTGTTATAGGCTAATAATGATCTTAATATGGCATTAACCAGGATTGCGGACACAACGCAACCTACCAAGTGATCCGCAGCTTCACGGACGCTGACCCCACAATCACCGTAGTCCAACAGCCCGACCTCTCCGAGATACCACTCCCAAGGGTCAAGGTCAAGTTCAGAGGTTACTACAAGATAGCACGCCATTATAGGTTCGCGCTTAATCACGTGTTCAAAACATTGGGACACCAGGCTGTGATTATAGTAGAAGGTAATTATTATTTGAGTCGAATATCGCCAAATTCATACTCGCCCAAGATTTTAATTGATTTTTTATTGATTAAATGATCACTATTTAATCTAATCTCACCAATAAGTCTGTTCTATAGTATTTTGTGACTATTATAACTAAAAATAACTTGCTAGGTTAGGTTAGCAAAGAATTATCAAAATTTTAATTTGGGCGATGTCTACCCTTTAACTATTGTATACCTAATGAATATTGTATAAACTTTCTTTGCAACAATTTTGAGTATACAATTTGGCTATACTTATTATGTATTTTTTGTATATACTACAGTTTAGAAGGGCTATCTACTAAGTAGCAAACTGAATAGACTTATGTTTCGATACATATACTGTACTGATAATATTAAGCGACACATATTACAAGGAAACATTTTTGACTAAAAAGGAAACGGAACAGGAGCAGGGGGACAGCAACTTATATTAATACCATTGTGTGTCGCTACATATCGATGGCGAATGCCAAGACCTCCTAACTCTAACTCGTCGAGAAATTCACTTTTTTGTAATTTCAAATTAAAATTCGTTATTTCTATGTTTAAATTAAATTTCCTAAGCGTATTTTCAGTTGCAAGCGCAACGTGTTAAAAAATAAATAAACAATTTTTTTTACTAATTATTAACATGTCAATAAATTAAACGTTTTTTC
Source organism: Calamotropha paludella (assembly GCA_927399485.1). NCBI lineage: Eukaryota > Metazoa > Arthropoda > Insecta > Lepidoptera > Crambidae > Calamotropha > Calamotropha paludella. The sequence continues at coordinate 5,011,538 of OV656830.1, read as the reverse complement.
AGCTTGTGTATTATTTTCAAATTAGCAGTTAGGTGTTATTGGCACTTCGCCGTCGATATGATAAGATGTTTATAAGTTTTATAAAAAACAGGTCATCACTATCTGCCTAAATTATAGCATACAATTATTTATCATATAAAACCGAAATTTTCTTGGAAATATGCTATAAATAAATTACGCATTAATCATTATTATGACAATAATGTAACCACATGTACATTCTCAAACGATCCGATTGTGTCAAAGAATCGACGCACACGACCGAAATATCGTCGGTAGTATCAAAGAACGTGCATATCACGAAATTAAGGGTAGACATCGTCCAAATCAAAACCGCCCTTTTAATTGATTTTTGCAAATCACTGTTTTAGTATAACCTTACCAATCAGCTTTATTTTTATAATATTTTGTAACTAATTTAAATAAAATTAATTTTCCAAAAAATTATCACAATTGTTGGCGATGTCTACCCTTTAACTATTATATACCCAATGAATGTATTAATAACCTTTATTTGCTCCTATTTTGAGTTCATAAGATTTGTGATAACAGTTCATCGAACATTTGTTCGATGAACAAAAGCTTTTAAATCACAAATTGAAGCCTTCAGGTAGATCGGTTTCGTTCGACTAGCGAAAGGTCGTAGATTCGAAGGCGTATTTCAAATCTTACTTTTGCTGGTTCTAACCTAACTTTAGCTATTCATTTTTAATCATCATAGAAACAACATACTATAAAAATTTAATTAGGAGGTTGGATTAAAACAGTGATGTACAAAAATTTATAAAATTCGTCGGTTCGGTTTGTTCATGACATGAATTCACGCTGAATATTAAACGATCGGATGTGCGTTAACTACGAAATCAGTTGTAACAGTCGGCGAAAATATCGATCGATAAGCCAATAGTATGTGAGAACGCTCACACTAAACATTACTATGAATTGCGTCAAGCTTTTGAGCTCATATATAACTTATATCGTTAGTTTAGTGTAAATGAAGTATTTTGACCAAAAATTCTGAAAGTTTTTAGAAAAGAGACATGATTTACCAGATTTGTTTAAAAAAAAACTTATTAAGTTCTTACACTTCCGCGCACATTACACATTTGAATAAAACACGTTTTTACGGATTTTTTTGCATATTTTATTTTATATTTAATCCTGACGTTTCGACTCCTTTACAGGAGCCGTGATCACATCCTGTGATCAAAGATCCGTGCAAAATTCTGCGCAAAATCCGTAAAAATGTGTTTTATTAAAAAAAACTTTTTAAAGCTCTAGAAGTTAAATATTTATCTAGAAGCAATTTTGTAACATTAGAAAAGTTTAAATATCCAGAAAGAGGTATACATCCTCTTTTCCTCATTGTTTTTTCTTTTTTAAAGTTGTTAAGAATTACGTTCCTATTTTAAGTTAAAAATAATGCCAAAGATAATTCAGCCTGAATAATTATCATAATAAAACGAATTAATTTTTGTTCACAGATGACCTTGACATATCACAGGATTTCTTCGAGTACTTCTTGGGTACATATCCATTGTTGCTTAAAGACCCGAGTCTGTGGTGCGTATAGACAATATATATGTACAAAATTCTTGAACAAACCCTACTGCACCTACGGTCCCGGGTTCGAACCCCATGTTTATGCAATGAGAATAAACATTTGTTACCGACTTATGTTTGTTATATATGTACTTATTTAGTATTAATAAAACAGTCGATAGTATACCAAGCTATGAGGTTTAACTACACTTATGCTATTGTAATTAATTTTGTCTCATTGGTCATAATTAATATAAGAAATATAATCATTATTAGCAACATATAAAAATCAGGAAGAGAAATTGAACCTTATTATCTGTAGTAAAGGTTGTCGAACTATTTATTATTTAAAACAAAAATTATCATCTGTGGTAAATGTTTATATTTAAACACTCATATGCAAAATTAGAGGAACTGAAATAATTTACGATATCTTTAACCTTTTGACACTATAGTTTAAGTATTTATTTTTGGCAACCGATTTCTTTTTACTACGCATTTGACAAAAGATCATGGATGTAGTTAGCCTATGAACACGATTCCTCAAAAAGTTACTCAAAACGTTCGGATTTAATATTTAAAAAAAAGCATGTGTGCAATTCACACGTGCTAGAAGTGAAACCTTCAAAAATAATACGTACACGTATACAAAATACCACGGTTGTTGTGATGCCTTCTCAAGCTTTGTACTACGCATGCGCACACAAACACGTATTAACCCACGTTCATAATGCTCCCTATCTCATTTTCTCCCACGTTACATCTTATGAATTTATGTGTGTCTCTTTTTATTGCCACTTTTCGTTTCTTCTTTCAAATCACAATGATACTACAGAAGTTTTCACTTCAAAAAACTTGAACGTCAACGAATTTTGTGGTTAATTTTTTTTTATTTCAATAAGTGAACGACGCAAAAGTATAAAACTATTTTTTAAGTTATTTATTAAAAACAATTTTGTAAATATCGTCATCAGACATCCAATTAAGTAAAAGAACTGCAGAAATTTAACAAATCGTCGTTGCGACTTTGAGACCTCATATGTGTAAAATTCATGTTTACGAGATAATGGGTATAACAATGGGTATAACGGAAATTAAAAAGAATATATAGTTACTATAAACAACTCTGTGTCCGATCGAAAAATGTAAAACAATCTTCGCAGGAAACGTTCCGTATGTAATGTTTGGAAAGGGAGTAATTTAAAACTTAAATTTTTAAGCAGAAAAAAATCTTTAGATATAAAAATCTAATGGTTATGTGTTTAAACAACAAAAAACATAATATTGCATAACGATTTCTTTTTTCATGATTGTTTGATACTTGTAAAAGTATAGTGTTTGACATTGTAGTTACTTAGCACAGAAAGAGATGGCGCTGTTAGTAATTTAAAAATAATTGGGATATTGTGTAACGCGTAAGTCAATGTTTCGGCAGCTAAATTGAATCAGTACTCGCCTGTATAGCTCACATAGATTTGTGTTTCCTGCCTAACTCCTGTGATAATTTATTTGTTTACTAAAACATCGAAAGATATTTTTTTCTAGTCAAAGTGTGTTTATATATAAATATCTAGCAGTTATATGCTTAAAAAAACAAAAAATATCGATCATCCTTTGGATAACTGGCCTAGCTAGTGGATAACTTATTAGTAGACATGGGTAACTCAACAAAAAACATATGAGCCGCAGATCAGATCAGGGTTCACATTTTTTGACGTGACAACGTCTTAAATTAGGTTGCGGCTGGGAGTCACTTATGAAAAAGTGTAACGCTCGGTAACGTTACGATGAGTCACCGAACGAGAGAGAGGCCCGCCGAATGCCTTGCGTCTCTCTCCCACTCAACTATATATGCGCTTACAATGAGAGCGAGTGAGAGGCACGCGTCCCTTCCACTCGGGCATGGTTAGCCCGCCTAAGAGCGAGAGAGACAGACATAAAAAGTGGAAGGGACGCGTGCCTATAAATTAATGTTTTAAATATAATTCTTTGTATAAATAAATGTTTTAAATTGTTACTATTATTTCATCCTTCTTCCTACTATACGAATGAATATTCACATTAAAATTATTTTACCACTCAAAGTCGTTGTCACGTAAAACTTTCGCCCGTATACCGACTTTACAGGCAACCAACCAGTTTTTTTTTTGTTTCTTGTCTACCCTCAAATATAGTGCGTGACTGGCGATGAACTAGGAGCTACGACGGTTTGTGCATTTAGCCAGTGTCAAGTATAAATGCCAATTCTTGAGTAATTTGTTTTCTTAATTTGATGATGATGATGAATGAACAGTAAAATATTTTGTTGTCTAGTTGCTTTTTTCTTGATTGTTTGATACTTATAAAAGTATAGCGTTCAACTTTGTAGTTACAGTAAATGTGAGAGGTTTTGCATAACCCTCTTCGTGGACTTCTTGAGAGAGAGGAATAGACAACTTCCGCCGCTTTGTTACACTTGCCAACACTCTTGTATGTTCACAAACACTGAGAGGTTAATAATCCACCATTATTATGCTCTAATATCCACAAAAACACGAAATTTAACAAGAGAAACAAAACCACCAACGTGACGCTTCCCACTCCCGCCAAAACGTTCATGGTTCACATACGTGAGCTGGACCGGTTCACAGATCAGCTCACTTAGTACCTAAATCTAAACGTTTCGTTTCGCCGTTCGCTGTTCGTTCACCGATAATACTCGCGTGTCTGTGACTGTTGGTGAAATATACCTAACCTAGTGAGCCGTGAGTTATTTGATCTGAATATTTGAACCGGTTCAGAGCTGAGTTACTCATGTCTACTTATTACGGACATAATTTTTTTATACTTTATTGTACAAAACTGTACAAATGGCGGACTTAATGTTCTTAGGCGACTACCCGTCAACCAGAGAGCTGAGTACAGAAATAGTAAAAGGCGGTGTATATTTATTAAATTTTAAGTATTTTGAGTACCTGAATGCGACTCAATACAGTAATTGAATTAAAAAAAAAACTTCTACCTTCAGGTGTATATCTGCGTGGAATGACAACGGAAAAAAGGATGTGATAGACACATCCCACCCCGAATTGTTATACCGTACAGATTTCTTCCCCGGTTTGGGGTGGACTCTTCGCAAGGAGACGTGGCTCAACTTGGAGCCTAAGTGGCCTGAGGCGTGAGTACTTAAAATAAAATGCGTTTATTTCAGTAATCTTAGACAGGGATTTTAGCGGTATCCGAATAGAGTGTTCTGAACACTGTTTTTCATTTCTGTTTTAAAAGTTAAACAGAAAGAAACTGTAACACTTTGAATCTGTTTTAGAAAATACCGGTTCATAAGTGTTAATATCTGTTACAGTCAATAAGGTTCACATTGGCATAACTATGTGACAGCTCACTAATGATTTGGGTACTTTGAAATGCCTATGTTGGTGTACTGTGTATACACATAGATAGTTAAACGTAAAAGAGTTTCTAACAGATTGGTAACAGAAAACATTATATCTGTTACACTTTTATAAGTGTTCGACGCAAAACAGGTTCAAAACACACAAATAAGTGATACAGGAATAATTCTGTAACAGATTCAATGTGTAACCCTTATGAAAGTGTATCCTTATAAAGGTGTCTTTGAATCCCTGATCTTAGATACAACACATTGTTGAGACTTAAAATCACGCCATTTTCCCGCAGGGGTAGGCATAGATGACAAAATTCCATTTTCCACTATCCTGACACATCTCTTGCTTCTTCAACTCTCATCAGACCGTTCTTACAAGCTCGTCGTATAAGGATGCTATTGACCTGGCCTTTTTAGGGTTCCGTTCCTCTAAAGGAAAAAACGGAACCCTAATAGGATCACTTTGCTGTCCGTCCGTTCGTCTGTCTGTCAAGACCCTTTTTCTCAGGAACGCGTTGAGGTATCAAGCTGGAACTTACATTAAATATTCAGGTCTACTGTCCCTTGGAGCTGTGAATAAATCAAACTTCTAAGACAAAGCAATCAAAAGATACAGTCGTTTATGCCGCAAATTTTCGCACACTCGCAAGGGAATCAAAACTTACAGGTTACTTCTCGTAAACTCAGAATCTCGAAATTTGGTACGAAGCAACGTCTCATAGCATAGATAAAGGAAAAGGGATTTTTTTAAAACATCTTCTATTTGATCCTTGAAAATTCGCCTAGGTCTGCATTTACCGACTTGCCTATGTACATACATTTGCCTCATATACATATCTTCTTTCGACCATCCTCTACTATCTAAGCATTTCTTTTTCTATATGGATCCTTTTCGTTGACATAATGTATTTATTACTAAAATAGTTTCGCATTTTTGGAGCTCCCATGGATCAGCTTCAATGGCGCAATGTCTGTTACGCCATAACTTCCAGAGTTCTTAACCGATTTTAATATTTTTTGTGTGCAATCGAATCAACAGGTTTAGGACCAGATTGTGACGGAGCCCGAATTTTGGAATTGGCAAAAACTGCCATCGAGATTTTTTTTTTCTTTTTTTAGGTATTACGCTCCGCTCCAATATATGGTGCTAGCGTAGCTTTATGCTTAGTGACTGCATCGCCTAGTTTATTGCATAATATTACTTTGTCATAATTGATTTTTAGCAGCATATGTACTGTGGCATAACTATAATTTGGTTTAATATATTTATGCATAATTATAATTTAATGTTTTTAAGGCATAGTGTATAATCGCATAATAGTATTTTATAATAAAGGTTAGGTTAATTTATTTGTGTGTCTATTATCTTAGATGATTATGATTATTTGAATTATGGTTTGATACCATTATGCCTTTATAAAGTAATGGTTGTGAATTTTATGCTTAAATATGATTATGCTGATTGTACTTATGATTAAAACAATTATGATAAATTTGTTATGGATAATAAGATTATGCGAAAATATCATTAGTATGCCAACATATTCTATGGTTAAAATTTTTAAACATATGGATAGTGAACCTTTTCTATATTTGTTGCTATATGAGACTTCCCTGCAAGTAATCAAAAGATGCTTGTGAAGTAACAGTAAGATTTAAGAAATATAACAACAATATCACAAAAGAAATTGGGAAGTTAGGCATCAGTCTTCCACGAAGTTTAATACTTAACTCTACACGGAATAAAAGTACCTCCTTATGTTTTCTTCAAACAAACTTTGCGAATAGAAATAAAAAAAAATAGCGAGTAAACTTATGGAAAAATATAATTACAATGCGCCTTTGTTATTATCCAGCAAGCACAAGTCAATATTTATACTTAAACAACTGTCAACTTTAACCTTGGCGCTTTGAAGTCGATGCTCGCCGATGTACTAATGCTCACTTGTAACATCAACATTTAGCTTCATCATCATCAACGATAGCTGCAAAAAAAATAACAACGTGTTGCACTCCGGGAGTGCCGGTAGAAGTAAAAACATGAACATTAACGTTGTGCATTTTTGATATTTTGGAATGGTTAGGGAATAATTTCGCACGAATTGCTTTAATTATCAGTAGTACGGTCATTTGTGTGGTAAAATATAATATGTGGTAAAACACACGCACACTTGCGCAAGCGCCCTGCGCTAGTGTTTCCGATCGATAGTGGACTATCGATAATTAATCGATAGTCCACTATCGATTAATTAATCGATAGTCTATCGATAGGGGATAGATAGCAGGACTATCGATCGTAGTATCGATACTATCAATAGTACTGTTACCAAGAACATAGATAGTATCGATACTATCAATAGTTTGTTATTTACGTGCAACAATACTATCGATAGTATAGCACTTATTCAATAGTATCGATACTATCGATTCTATCGATAGCACGTTATTTTTCAGATGAAAAAATCGATAGCAATACTATCTCGATAGTTTGCCAACACGACCTTGCGCCGCTTGAACGAAACAGCAGGAGCAGGCATACATTTTCGCTGCGCGGTAGAAAGAGAGGGGGATATTACTTCCTCTCCTACGCCGCGCCGGCGGTCTACGCTCCCTCCGTCTTACGAATTTTCGAACAGGTCACCTGTCCTGACGCGAGTTTAACATTTTTTACCCAGCCCAAAAAGTGCACAACGCCGCTAAAGAAGTTTTCACTTCAAAAATACACTACTTGTTACGAACTGCGCGTTTTGTATAATAAAATAACTAATTATTTCTCAGCTTTAATTAATTAAGGTCCGCTAATTAACTCCAATTGTCAATATTTAATTCTTACATTACCTCGCACGTTACAAGTTTGAATCAAACAACTCTTTTACGGAATTTGGACATTATTTATTTTATATTTAATAATGACGTTTTGATTTTAATTGGGTACGTTCTTAACTGTTAAATTTTTTATATTAATATTGTGAAGGTAGTAGAAAATATATGACGAATTGACGACCATTGCCTTAGTCATTCTGTGTAACGGCTCCTGTAAAGAAGTCGTAGATAGTAAACTATGCGTAAAATCCGTAAAATGTTGTTTTATGCATATGTCCAATTGTCCAATAAATCGCCGAAGTTGTCAGAAATTATCTTTTCAATACCGTCGCAGAATGTCCCAGTCGCGTAGGTAAACCATGTTCATAATAACCAGTAACTGAGGTATCTTATTAAATCACTCTTCAATTCCCTCCAAAGAATACTTTCAACTCGCTTCGATCATTTCCTTAATCAGAATTACTCATTACATTCATTATTAAATTTTATATATTTGGACACCTATACTCTTCCTCAAAAATGTTTAATAAAGCAGATGATATTCCAGATTTTTCGACGACTGGCTCCGCGATCCTGCTAATACGGATGGCAGAGCATGCATAAGACCAGAAATATCGCGCACATTTACATTTGGAAAGGTAAGTGTTAGATAGGTTGGCTGCATGTTCACGCACATGCTGCACGCACGCACGCATACACGCATGCATGCACGCACACACATACGTATCCTCGCACTCCCATAGAGATGCGAATGCACTATGTAGGTATATATATTTACGCATGCACACATATGGACAGTCTTACAACTACTTAACAAAGTTTGATCACATTCTGATCATTCATTTGGGAACACATAGAGAACAAACAAACATTGATTTTTTATTTATATAAGACTAGCTAACCCGGCCACTCGTTGCTATGGTAACATCTTTCACGCAAAAACTACTAAACCGATCATCATGAAACTTCGTGCATATATTCTTGGAGGTATTAGAAGTAACATTGGATACTTTTTATTGAAAAAAATAATTGCAGGCGAAGCCGCGGGTAAAAGTTAGTTGATTATAAAAACTGTTATTTATTGTACGGCTAATGGCTTATGGTAACTATATATGGTAACAAACCGACAAAGTCCTTCTTTTATGTAGTAGAGATAGAATATGTTTATATCGACTAAGTTTTGGACAAGTGTACGCATATGGTGTAATGGAAAAGTTTTTCATTTCATACTATGTCTATCTGCGAGGACCTGTTAATGGCTGTCTGTTGTTATCTTTTTAATCTATTTGTTATCAGTTAAGTTGAACTTTCGGTTTACCATGTAACTATATAAATAAATATAATAGACAAAGTTTTTGCAAGTGATAGTTCCTTTAAAATCGGTAGATTAACTGAAACAGACAGACATACAATAATATATATTTGTTATTCTCATGTGGGACTCGAACCCGCAGCCTTTTTATGTCTAGTCCAGTGCTCTCGTAATTATGCTACCGAAATTGTCTAGTACTTTATTAATTTCTAACGCTGTAGGCCGGCGTTATTTCTTCCACGTGAAAGAAACATCCTGCATTCGAAAGAAATATTTTTAGATGTGTTTTGACAATTGATTAAGATGAAACAACCATTTAATTTCTTACTTTTATACTTTCGCTATCTGTAATTATTTTTTTAAAATAGAAATATACTAGAAAAAATCACCTTGGCTTGTGAGCAAAATCGACTGGGCGAGTTATTCTACCCTCTAGAATAACTCGCTGAGTCGATTTTTTATACTATCTTTCTATAAAAAAAGCATACAAAATAGCATTAATAATGCAAAAAAAGTAATTGTAAAAAATATAAAAGCTCATATGCATTTAGTGAAAAACGCTATTAAGTTGGTTTCACAAAATTGTGTCAAAGTATATTAACATTTGTTATACTTTGACACAACATTCAAGTGGTTTATCAATATCGGAGGTCATTACGTTATTAGGTTAATTATAGGCTTGTCTGATATTGTTTGAATAATATTAATTAAATTTATTATTGTGTAGATAATTAAATTCTAGCGGACACTACACAAACTCAAAATATCTTGTCAATTTCACCACCCACCCATTTGCAAATAAGTGCATATACCGCAGACGCCAAGACATTGACTTAGCGAGCACTTAGTGCACTTGCACGATCTAACAACGTGTGACTCTCCGTGTAACATAAACACGTGTAGAGTAGTCGGTGAAGATGTAGTATTTTATTTTCTTGGTATCTGCAGGGCCGTGTTTAACCTATTGGAGGCCCTGGCCATATAAGAATAATGGGGCCCCTATGACTTTGACAGAACACTTCTTTATTGCTAGAATAGACAATGAAAGTAGATAAACAAGGTTTCAGATTTTTTTATTGACAGTCCGTAGATGAATAGATAATCTTTAATTTAAATGGGACGATTCTAACATATTTAAAATTATCTCAGCATGCTGAAATTCGATAGCCTTAATTTTGGGCGAGAGTAGAGTAACTTCGTGCATGCAAAAGCTAATAAGAAAGTCGATAATATAGTCCCTAATTGAGGTTTGATTTACTCTAATTAAATAAATTTTTCAGTAATAAATGTCGGTATTGGTTTAGTGATCTGGCAGGAACTAGGGGCCCCTATCGATCGCGGGGCCCTGGGCACTTGCCCAGAGTGCACAGTGGGAAAAAGGGGTCTGGGTATCTACGGTAATGAAATTTATTTGTCCTAAATAAATAAATAACTGATCACGCCTAACAAATTTGGGTTCAATAATTGTTATAATCTTTATATATATAATTCTTCTGTGAGTGTGTATGTCACTGAACTCCTCCTAAACGGCTGGACCGATTTGAATGAATTTTTTTGTGTGTGTTCAAGGGGATCTGAGAATGGTTTAGATTCACAAATCAGTCCGGCAGATGACGCTGCAGTCGGCACAGCAACGCGTGGCCGGGTCAACTAGTAGAGTAATAAAATGATTAAATTTTTTGAAAAATTATTCTTTTTTAATAAAAATAATCATAGTCAAATTGCGTTTAAGTTTAAGAGTATCGCGTTCGTACAATACAAACGCGCATTTAAAAAACGTGGTCTACAGAGGCTCTAACTCAAAACAGCCTTTATTTACATATATCTTTGATTTGTATACTATATCTTATCGGTAATAAAGCCTTATCTCTTAATAACATTATCTAATACTAGATAGACCAAATTACTAGTTTTACTATGTAACGTATGGACCTGCATTATTGGCACACAAAGCTACGAAACTGTAATAACTATATATGTTACTGAGGGTAGGTTATTTGATACTGACTGTCATTTGTGATTATTTAGGGCTGTGTAGGTCGAAGTTAATCTAGCCAATGTAACCTTGAAGATCTATTGTGATTCACTACCAAGTAAGAGTAGCTCTTTTTAGTGCGGGCTTTAGCACTACCATCGCCCCGGGCGAGATTTCTACGGCACCTCCTAGCTGGATTCAAACCTATCCTATTCGGAAAAGGGCGAAACATATATAATAATAAAATACCCATTTATTACAAAAAAAAAACATTCATTAAAATAAATAACTATTTATTAAATTTTAACCAATCTAATAGATTGGTTCACTATAAAATAGCTCAGTGATACACATTGGAAAGTAATAATAAGCAGTGTTAAAGTTGTCCGTGTTAAACCATGGCGTTTTAATTGCCTTGGCTAATAAAACACAGAAAACTGACGTTCAAGCTTCTCATGAGCCCACTACTCCAGCCGAACAGAAGATTTCAGCTTTATAGCGCCCCTTTATGTACGGCGCCCTGGGCGGTCGCCCCACCGCGCCCTACCCTAATGCCGCTCCTGGCTCTTTTAATCAAGAAGCTTCTAGGAAATCTAAAAGCCTTTCTTAGCTTTGACAGATCTCAGTTTCTCTGTGCTGGTAATATGGTCTTTCAAGTGGATTACATTAATTACTTACTATTATTACACTGTAAAAAATAATGGGTACATATATGCTAACTATCGCATGCATGTTCTGCAGTTCCTTTTTTCATATATTCTCCTATCAAGGATTTGGCATGTATGAATCCTGTTTTTTTAACCAGTATTTTTCCATTTGTCTAAAAGGTTGTTGAAAGAACAGAAACATAGAATTATAATAGAGAGATTATATATATATACAAATAAAATATTTCAATAAAAAGTATCTTATGTTACTTCTAATACCTCCAAGAATATAAGTACGAAGTTTCATGATGATCGGTTTAGTAGTTTTTCCGTGAAAGCATAACAAACAAACTTACATTCACATTTATAGGGAATTCTATTTATTTATAGTAGGGATATAAATTGCATGTAAAAATTTATTTCTTAATTCTTAAGACTTAGGATAGGTTTTATTTATAACACAGCAACGCGTGGCCCGGTCAGCTGAAAATGAACATAACGGAAGAATATTTAAGGAATTATAAAATGACATTTTCAGATAGGCGTCAGCAAAGGATTATTCTATGACATGCACCTGAAGGCGATGCAACTCAACATGGAATACGTGGAGTTTACCAAACTCGACCTTAGTTATTTGCTAAAGGTATACTATTAGTTTTTATTATTTATTTAAGTTACACACTCTACAAATTAAATTATTTTTATAAATGTCTATGGTGCGTACCATTGGTATGAGGTTTAATAAAATTTATAATGTTACAATGAGTAATAAAATCGCCGATCGATTTGTTACTATTTTTAAAAGAAATTTATCGATATCAGAGCGTCATTATCATTATTATAACTATTTATGGGCAAATGATTACAGTTTACTAGTAAACATTATCTATGAAACATTTTTGAAAATTAAGAAAAGTATATCATATTTTAAAATTATAATAATAATATTTCTTACATTCCCATCAATTTGCCTAGCCCAAAGTAAGCACTGCAAGGCTTGTGTTGTGGATACTAGGGTACTCGTATTCATTACACAAACATCTGCCCCTTCCGGGACTCAAACCTAGGATTGCCGGTGCGAAAGACCACTAACGTTGCACCGAACGGTCGCCCGTAATATCCATAATAAAATTTGGTATTATTTAAGGTATCTTAATTTTTAGTTTTTTTTGTTTATATCCTTGAAATAGTGTTGCCATCAGTTGCAAGCCGGACAGTGTTAGACTTTTGTTCTTTTGTCCGGGCCAATTGGACAGCGTCCGGATCGTCCGGCTTTTGGCTTTTTTATTATGACGCTAGCAAGCCGCACACACACTTCACTCTACCCGAGTGGAATCTCGAATGGAGTAAAGTTTCTGAAATTGTAAATATTTTGGGACAGAAAATTCTTTTTTTGGTGTCCCTCTGACCGTGGGACCCAAAAGTCCGGTTTCTAGCGGGTAAGTCCGGTTTTCTCAACTTTAGAGATGGCAACACTACCTTGAAATATAGTGACCTTGTTTCAAGGTAGTGTTGCCATCTCTAAAGATGAGAAAACCGGACTTACCGCTAAAAACCGGACTTTATGCTATGTGAAGGTATAATAATAATAATATTTATTTATATAGGACAATTATGACACTGCATTGGAGTCGACCGTGAACTCGCTCCCCGAAATGACGGCGGAGGAAGTGATCTCCTCATCAGGGGAAGATCTCTCCCCGATCCGAGTAACATATTCCAATGCCAAAACATACCAGAAGGCCGCTAAGAAGCTTGGCCTTATGGACGATTTTAGGGTGAGTTGAAAAAAAAATGTTTTTAATTTTTCTTTTTTTTGCATGCCCAATGCCGGTAGCTAAGAGGTTAGAGTACTCGCTCGGATAGTCGTGGGTTCGAATCCCACCTGAGGGCGAAGGCTTCTCTCCAGGCTTATTATACATCTTATAACTTTTTATCAATTCTCAATGATGTTCGTTCATTAGTAGAATGTAAGGCAATTTAGTGATCCAAGTGTCACTGTGTCCAGCAGAGTAGAATGGCACCAATACTTCACACTAAAGTTTCGTAAATGGAGACTTATAATACTGGTAATCACCTTAGTCTTTTATTGCGATCTTCAACCCTCATTGCGTTGAGATTATGGTAAAATTCATATTTTTTGTTATTGTTGATAACTTAAAAAGACAATTTGTCTCAGGAGCCAGAGTCTGCGCCCCTGTACCGCGCGGGCGAAGACTCATTTAAACGGTCGACCTACAATTAAGGTTTTCTATTAACTTAAAGCCGAAAAACTGTTAACTCCTAACGTAGTTAACTCCTAAAATAAGGGGCATCTACCTAGCTTAACTTAAACCCACAACCACTTGTCGGCATATTTCCCAATACTAGTTTCATGCCACATCACTACGGTAAAGCTTAGAGTTTTCTCCTCCTTCTACTTCCGACCACGGTGCTAAGAGGATGTGCTCCCGCCTCTCAAATAAATACTTATAAGTAATTAGTTTCTCTTCGACTAGTGTAAAGATACATCAAAGTATTTGTAAAAGTGCTTCACAATAAACCATATTCGAACCAACAAGCCCTATCAATCAATGCAGTCCACACAAGTCCCTACACCAGCGGTTCCTAATTTTTTTTCACCCTGGAACCCTTATTGATCATAGTTTATTGGCGGAACCCTATTTTTTGATGAAAAAGATAAACTTGTGGTTTAAATACTTTCATGTTTACCTTGAAAGGAAAGATCAAAAGTTTTGTGTACAACTTACTTTAATGTGAAGAGTGATATTAATTTTGTTAAAATAGCATTGAAATCAGGCTTCATGTCAAACAGCTGAATACGAAGATCTGGAGCTGCCTCAGTCTGTTTCTGTATTTGTGTTTTTTTATGTAAGCGTAAGCCGAAAAACCAGTTTCACACCGATAAGTGGTCACAAACGGTAACAAAACTGTGACCTTCTCGACGATTTCTGGATATTTGTTTTTAGGTCCAATCCAAAGCTCATCCAGATTAGTTTTTTCTGAATTGAAATTTTGTTGTAAGGAAGAAGAACATTTGATATCTATCAAAGCCTCGTACTCTGTTGCTGTAAGAGTCGACGGTTTCCTGTGAACTAGGAATAGATTTTGTACCCACTCAGTGTCCTGCAGGGTTTTTTCAGGAAACTACTCTTCCAGAGATTTTTTGAGGGCCATCAAATGTTCGTAAATTCATTTTTCAATAGCTGAGGTTATTTGCAATTCATTTTTTTCCAAAACCTCGTTGAAAAGAGTAAAACATTGGTACTGTTTTTGTTCAACACATTCTATCCAGAAGTCAAGTTTCTTTCTAAGAGAAGAGATTTTGTCGTTTACTGTAAAAGTGTTTGTTTCTTCCTTGCAATGACTTGGAAATTACATTCAG
The DNA here is from genome assembly GCA_927399485.1 of Calamotropha paludella. Classification (NCBI taxonomy): domain Eukaryota; kingdom Metazoa; phylum Arthropoda; class Insecta; order Lepidoptera; family Crambidae; genus Calamotropha; species Calamotropha paludella. Next base: position 4,996,472 of record OV656830.1, on the reverse strand, counting down.
TTTATCAAATATGTCTGCCAAATACGCCAGTTTCATTAGCCATTGCTCGTCTCGCAATAGTTGAACAAGACCACTCAAAGATGAATAAAGCGATTCTTTGGAAATAAAATCCCATTAGTTCGTTGCGCAATTCAAACAATCATGATAATACTTCTACTTTGGAAAGCTATCTTACTTCCGTGTGAAGAAGAAGTGACTGATGCTGACTCCCTATATCTTCACACACTTTTTTAAAAAGTCTCGATTGGAGCGGACGTGATTTAACGTAATTCACAATTTTTACGGCTTGATCGAGAACATTCTTTACCTCGTGTGGAATTTTTTTAACGACAAGAGCATGTCGATGTAAAACGCAGTGACTGCTACTGCATTTAGGTGCAACATTCTCAATTCTTGTTACAGTACCTTTCATTTTGCCAGTCAAAGCGGCAGCTCCATCGCTACATACATCGATACATTTGTTCCAATGAATGTTATGTACATTCATGTAATTATCAATGACTTTAAAAATTTCTTCTCCAGAGGTGTTGGTCTCCAAAAGAGCACAAATAAACAATCTGTACATTCTGGCATCTGTACTTTCGTCAAGTTGCATTGCAAACATCTCACTACTTTTCAATCTACAAATCAAATCATTCTCAATGTGGTCAGATATTTTATGGATTCGATCAGACATGATGTTATTGGAACTCTGAACTGCTGCAACTTTCTTCACCAAGTACACACTTGACAATTTCTGTCATACAGGGTTTTATTAAAGTCTCTGCAATCGTGTGTGGTTTGCCAGCACGAGCAATCCTGTAACTAAGCAGGAATGTTGCTACTGTGGCATTTTCGTTATCAGTTTTAACATATTCGTGTAAAGCAGCCACACTGGTTTTATGTGCAACTTTGCATCTTTTGAAAAAGTCTAAACTTCTGTCTTTTAATTGCAGATGGTTGGTATTAAGATGTCGTTTTAGCTTCGCAGGTGCCAGAGAGCTATTACATATGATTTTGTTGCAGATAACGAATTGACCATCCGGATTCTCAAGCATTCCTACAGAAATAAATCCGAAGGACAAATAGGATTCGTCATATTTTCTCTTTTTTGAAGTAGTTTTGTCCTGAGATTGCTCAGCCCTTTTGGTCGTTGATGTGTTTTGTCTATCCTGCTCAGGACAATATCCTTCTTTGATATCAAAATTAGATGGCATTTGCTGTTAAAAAGGCTAGAGTAGAACACCCAAGCGTCAACGATGCATATTTTGGACATTACAGGCCCTGTTTTGAGCCAGTTATCCATTGTTTAATAAAGGCTGAAATAAAAAATAACATGAATATGAATAAATCGTTTTTATTTGTTTTGGCTTTCGCCAATATAGTGCAGATAGTATCTGCAATTGGTAACAAATAAAAAGACACTTACCTAAATCGGATATCGTAAGTACAAGATTTTAAGAACAGGAATAACAATATCACTGGAATATCCCCTTTGTCAGTTTACGCGAATTAAAAGAGAACGAGAGTCGAGAACACGTTCGTTTTCTTTTGTCACAATCATAGACTCAACTGAGCGGCGCGGCGCGGCGCCGGCAGGCGATACGGGTCGCGGGTGGCGGGACGGAGGAGGCAAGCGTGCTCGATCGAGCTCCCGTGCGCATTGTTCTGTTTGTTAAAAACATACGTACCTTCATAAATCATAATATATACCTATAAATACGCGCTATAATATTAATTTCACTTATACGCATGATTTAATGTCTTTACATACTTAAAAAGCATTACAAAGATTACGTGTTAAATCCGGACGGGACGCGGAACCCTTGTGATGCTTCTACGGAACCCCAGGGTTCCGCGGCCCTACACCACTTACTATACGGACAATTATCCTTGCAATTAACAACTAAGATAAGTTACATGTTTTTAGTGCCAGAAAGAAGTGGTTAAACGTAGGAGATTATTTAATCTCGTTTTAAAAGAAAACAACAAAATTATAAAATATTGAACTACGTTTATTAACGATTATACCAAGAAATGGCGCTGGTAGTCAGCTAAAGCAACTCTTGGGAAAATTCAATAGGACTCTCAAGATCTCGGTAGCTGATGAAAGAGCACTTGCCCTGATAGCGAGTGGTTGTGGGTTCGAATTCCGATTGATACCTGAGTCCAGTTGAATTTTATCTAGCAATTATTTCTTTAATTATAAAAATGTTTAAGTTAAATACTTCATAATTTAATTATGACAATATTTTAAAAAATAAACTTTTTTATTTCCCTTTCAGAGTGGTGTACCTCGCACAGCATATAGAGGTATAGTGTCTTGCTTCGTGCGAGGGAGACGGGTATATCTCGCCCCATCTTTCACTTGGACCCGATACGACCCTAACTGGGGCTAGTTAATCTACCCCAAAAGGGGTAAAACCAAAAGTGACCAAAAACTATTATATAAGACCCCGGAATAAGTGTAAATATTGAAATGGGGTCAAATAGGTTATGTGAGTGAGGGTCAAAGTTACCCCATGTGGTAGTGTAATTTGTGCAATAGTTCTATTCAAATTGAGTGTGTTTTGAGGCAGATGTTACCCTATTTTTAAGATAGAGTGAGATGCCAAGATTATCCAAAGTGGTACTGTGATTTGTGTAAAAGTGGATTCTGTTCCGAATTGTGTTGCAGTACTACAGTATAATAATAATACAGCTCAGATTGTGAGTTATGCGTAACTGTATGGTTAATAACGAATTTAATAACACACTTGCTTGAGACTTGATTTTACTTTTTTTTCAATATTTAAAGGCACACAATGTCTAAAACGTTGTTTTCAAATAAACAAACTGTTTAAACTGTTAGATAAATATTCTATAAAACTATTTATTTGACCATAATTTTAATATTTATTTATTATAGATACAAAAATATTCAGTTTATTATTTTTTAATATTAAACTCATCGGCGACTTCAGTTCCATATGTCTCCTATAACACGTAACTTTTAAATAATATAGAATTAATAATTTGATCTACGTGTCTGATCAGAAAACGAAATGAATATATTAATAAAAAGCACGCATTATTAAAAAAACTAACTTCATAAAATTAATAAATCATTTTTATCCACAAGTATGTTGAAAACATATTAACGTACTACACTTACGTAGTTACACTTCACTGACGTTTTATAGAGCCTGCAATACAGTATCAAGTGTTGTGACCATCTTTTGAAGTTTTTATCATAAAATACGTCCATATCACGTCCAAGGACAGTGACTCGGTAGGTCACAATAGTTGAGTCAATTTGACTAAAGATAATGTGACGTCAAACTTTCTTAGTAACCGAAAAGAAGTAATATTTAACCGGTTGGTAAAAAGGTGTATGAATTATCAGATGTACTTAAAATTATTATTAAACATGGGCAAACAAATTGCTATTTTAGGCAGGCAATTAGCTCTGTCTGGCTAGGACCACAAAGTTATTTAAGTCTTTAAAAATATACATGTAACGAGTTGTTATTTATTGAGTTTTGTATAAACGTTACAATATTGAAGACAGTAAAGTTCTATTTAACTTTTGCAATTCTTAACAATGTAAACCATATCAATTGTCATCGAAAGCGCAAAACTGTTTGCATACTCTAAGTATGGATTTTAAGACAATTACTGTTTGCCCGTATTTAGTAGTAATTACACTGTATCTTTTAACCGATTCTTTGCTATATACATTGTGCTATATACAATTACCAGAAACGAAGGCTACGAGCTTGATTTACGTGAAAAATTAAGATAGTTTAATTCTGGGTAGATTTCCCTAAAACTTAATTTGAAGGAGTTATCATTGATTTAAAAATGACACGTCTCAAGTGGCTAGTGCCACACGCTAAAGAAAGTGATGGCACGCCAAACGTGCCATCCACGACGAATCGGTCAAATCATGCACATACATCTTATAATAGTAGCCTTGTCAAAGAACATAACTGTCAAAGTATCTGTCAAAACAATATATTGAAATTTACGGGCTTGAACCTGACTACTAGATGAATTTCATCATTCATAATTATGAAAAAAAAAAAAAAAATCTACTCCCGAAACTGCCGAATTTATGACCGTTGTATTCACATATGCTATCCATAATGATGTATGGTAAATTTTAAATAAAATTTATGATTGAGTATAAATAAACTTCAAAAATTTTTGGTTCAATAATTAAAAAAATATTATTTCGCCTAAAATACCTACATATAGTTTTTATTAGTTATGCTTATTTTGTATTGTTATTAAAGTACTTTTGAAACATTAATTGTTACAATTAACGTATTACTGGCAGCTGGTTGAAATCTTAAACCATTTTTATATTTTATCGAAAAGAGCCATTTAGGCGAAACGTAAGGATTAAAACATAATTAAACGCGCCATTAAATCGGTAAAAGTGTTTTTAATTTATGATGTTTAAAAATTGCATTTTCAATGCTATTTTATTTGTTAAATTTTAATAGAAAAATACTAGAATAAATCGACTCCGCTCACAAATTGTTTTCAGGTGTAACTCGAACCCGCATCTTTTGAATGAGAACTAGTGAGCAGAGGCGACTTTTTCTAGTATTATCTCCTTTTAAAATTTATCATAGAGGGTTTTATTTAAATGTGTAATTTGCCCGGAATTGTAAGAACTAAATGCTAACTTGTTATTCATTATGGCGACGATGGGTGAATTTTACCAATTTGATACATGACTGAAGTGGGTAAAATTAGCCCACTGTCCTTCTATTGAGACGTTTCAAACTAGAAGTATATTAATTTAAGTATTAATTATGTAATCGCACGTAAAATGTGGCTAAAACGTAAATTGACATGATGTTTTCGCCCATACTGAATGGGTCTGTATTCCAAATACTAGTTTTTAGTTAATAGATTTAATTGTCTGTTTTATGATGTTTGTCCATTTTTTTTTTTAATAAATTTCATCTGTAATAGTGATTTTAAATAATTCGCTGATGTTCCATTTTTATACTGCTCTGTTTTTAAGTAACGTTACAGTTGAGTAACTGTCCATATTCCTTGTGTTTGGCAGAAAAAAGCGCTTGCGAGTGCTTGTAAGAACTGAGCGATAATAAGCAAAATGGCGGATTGTGTCAGCGCAACTGAAGTCAGCAAACGTGTCCTGGCCGAAATCTGTATAATTTTTTTGTCAGCGCTGGTTAGCGCTCGCAAGCGCTTTTTTCTGCCAATCACGAGGATTTTTTGTATTTTTTTTTCCACGTCCACCTCCTAGAGACGGTCTGAATTATTCTCATTTTTACTTTACGCGTACCGGAATACGTTTGTCCTGTACAGATATAGTACGCTAAGCTCCATGTGAGGTTTTGGTATAACTCGCCCGTATTAATCTCACCCCTGATTTAAATTTTATTTTTGTAAAAGTTGACTCGCCAAATGATGTATTCATACAAAAATCTCAGTATTTTTTATTAATTTTCTGTTTTTATTTCTTCAAAATTTTATTCAGCCTACTAAGAACATTTTTTTTATTGGTGTTATGACGACGACTTCACTTCTCAATGTTGAAATTAACTAAATTGGAAATTAGAAAATATCTTTTATTAAAAGCGACCATTAACCGATTCGTTGCTACATACAATTACCAGTGACGAAGGCTTCGAGCTTGATTTACGTGAAAAATAAAGATAGTTTTAGTCTGGGTAGATTTCCCTAAAACTTAATTGGAAGCAGTTATCATCGATTTAAAAATGACACGGCTCCAGTGGCTAGCGCCACACGCAAAAGAAAGTGATGGCACGCTAGACGTGCCATCCGCAACGAATCGGTTAACTTTGACGTGTTCTGTACGTACCTTTAGATAATAATGTTATTATTATATATTTTTAAATGTACATTTATAATAATAAATGTTTTAGTGTGTGTATAAAGTTTTATCTAAAAGGCTGATCGTTACGTCACCGCATTTTTATTTGTAAATAGAAGATTGTTTTTGTTTTTCTCAAATAAAAAGTTTTCATTTCCTTTTCGTAATTTGTATGGAATTCAAATTAGATTTTAAATTAAGAAGCCGGGAGGACAGAAACTGGTTATTGTAATAAATTATCACAATTTTAAAATTAGAATAAAAGAACTTATTTGTAATTTGCACAAAATTTTAAAAGTAAGCCATATAATTGGCTAAGTTTCTGTGCTTCCATTTTTTATGTCATTTTATATGTGTCTCCTTTTTTATTTTGATGTCATTCATATTATTATTACCTTATAAAGACTGTGATGTATTGTAATATAATATAATTGTAATTTATGTGCTGTACTATAAAGCTGACGATGTGTTTGTAAAATAAATTTGATATTGTTGATCGAGAAATGTGTTTTAATTATCAAAATTTTCAATCATTACACGCTAGAATCAAAAATTCAATCAAATCAGTGGACTCAATCGGGATGCCCGGCTCCAAAAAAGCCATGGCTGTAAAGTCGGCTGGAAAAGTGATGGCTTCCGACTTTTGGGACGCAGATGGGATCTTGATGATAGATTACCTTCCTAAAGGTCAAACAATTAATGGAGAATACTACGCTAATCTCCTAGATAAGCTTCATCAATGTATTCAGCAAAAACGACTAGGTTTGGCGAAAAAAAAATCATCTTCTACCAAGACAACGCTAAGGTTCACTCATGTGTTAATGCTATGGCAAAAATCAAAGTATTGAAGTATGATTTGTTGCCCCACGCACCTTATTCACCTGATCTAGCGCCTTCAGACTTCCACTTATTCTCTAAGCTCAAAACTTTTTTGGGCGGACAGAAATTTGTCACGAATGATGAAGTCATAACCGCTGTAGAGGAATATTTTGCGGGCCTTGAAAGAAATCATTTTATGGAAGGCATTACTGCTTTAGAACGACGATGGAATAAGTGCGTAGAGGTTCACGGAGACTTTGTCGAAAAATAAAATTAATTTTATCACGGAAAGTTAAGTGTTTTCTTATTAGGCTAGTTACTTATCATCCCGCCCTCGTATATGGTTCCAATTCTGTGATACGTACCGTTAAGGAGTGGAACTCTTTGCTATATATGGAAAATATATTTTTAAAGATCGAAATAGGGGAGAGTGGGTGTCATAGCCAGAGTTACCTAGCAACCTTTGTTAGTTGTCAATTGTAAAAATATATTTCTAATATGAGAGATTGAATTTTTATTTCAACAAATATTTAATAAATTGGCGACGAGGATGGAGGAACATAACCGCCTTACTCGCCTTCGGGCCTCTATACGCGGCCAAATAACGAAAATTCAGACACAAATTCTACAATTGCAAGAATTAACGGATTACGAAATCGAACAACGAACAACAGTTTTACAAAACTATGAAAAGAAATTTGATCAAATACAAACCGAGATAGAAGCTCAAACAGAAGATATTGAGCACGAAATCGAAGAACGTCATGTAACCGAAGAAAGCATTCTACAGCTGAAAATTAAAATACACGAGTTACGCATTCCAATGTCTACTCAGACTTATCCTTCAACACAAGGCCGTAGCTAGGGGGGGGGCATTGTGGGGCAATGCCCTACCTTGAAATCACAATGCCCTACCTCAAAAATACCAAAAACTAAGATAAATTAGTATAATTAAAATGTTTTATAATTTTTATATATTTTATGCATTTTTCAATGCAATCTTATAAGATAAATTATCATAATAGAAAAATACTATACTACTGGAAAAAATTAAGGGATCAAAAAAAAATCCAAATTATTGGGCAATTTTCAACAGGCCGTAACTTCGAGAGAAATGGTCGTACAGGAAATAAAAAAAAAAAAGTAAATTGTAGCGCCAAGTGTGTAGTTTTTGGATTAGAACTTTAAAATTTTGTACGCTCCGCGGTTTTTAAGTAATCTTAGAAAAACCAGCAACAAAAATTTTTCAATTTTTTTTAGTTTTATTTTTTGTCTACGGGCGTGGAAAATTTTTTTTTTGCTTTACCACTATAAAGATCGGATACTTTGTTCATTTAGCTTTTATTTAGTTTTTTATACACCTTGATACATCCACTTCTCGCCGAGATATCGGTCTTCAAATGGAAAAGGATCCTTTTGTCTTTCATTATCAATATCTCAGCAACCAATGATCGCACAGAAAGTTAAAGGTGGGTTTCAAGAACTTGAATAAATTCTCTTTAACGACTAGCCATTGCTTATACCAAAAAATGTTTTTTCTTTTTATCACATGAATTTGAAAATGCAACAAAATAAGGGATGTTGATGGTTTTTTGGAAAATCAAGCGCTGGATCGAAAATATTGAAGAAACCGCTAATGTTAAGTGTGCCTTTTCAGTTCAATATGTCCACAAAAACCCTACAAAGAACTAAATTAATCTAGCCAGCCGTTTTTCTGTTTCACTTGATCGAATTTTTGAAAAAATTAAAGGATCACGTGTTTTGATCTGAAAAGCTTATAATTTTTAAAAATAAAAAAAATATGTATTTCCGCGCTTTTTCCACATTTTTGTTTCAGAAAGTTAAGGAAATTTAAGAAACTATCGCCCAATCATTTTAAACGCGTTTCCGCCGCTGCATTCCTTGATTCTACTGATTTCCTTTTTATTAAATTAAAAAAAAGTTAATACCCCCAATCGAATTTCAATCTTTTTCATAAGCTTTTCCTAGCAAATGCTTAAAAATAATCCTAAACAGTTTTTTAAAATTAATCCCTTTGCGCTAGAAGATATTTTTTTTTATTTATTGGTTTAAATTGTAAATTTCTTACTTTTTCTATTTTCAATCATGGTTAGACGACATTTATCGGAGGTAGAAGTTGCTCGGTTCGTGACTCTTATTGACGAAGGTTACAGTCAACATGCAGTTGCCGTCCGGATGGGTGTAAGTCAATCCGTCGTATCTCTAGCTTCTGACGACCGTTTGGTGCAACGGTAGTGATCCTGCCTTTCGCACCGACGGTCCCGGGTTCAAATCCCGGAAGGGGCAAATGCTTGTATGATGAATACGAGCATTTGTACCTTAGTCATGGGTGTTTTTATTATATATTTCTATGAATATTTCATATCTATGTATTATATATGTATGTCTATCCGTTAACCTAGTATCCATAACACAAGCCTTACAGTGCTTACTTTGGGCTAGGCTAATTGGTGTGAATGTAAGAAATATTTATTTATTATTTATATTATGCCAGATACCAAGAGACGTACCACTACCGCGATGATCGGGCAATTATGAGAGAAGTTCGACGACAACCTTTCGTCAATAAAATTAAAGCATTTTCTGGAACAAAAATCTGGAAAAAGCGCGGAAAAACATTTTCTTTTCTCATTTTTTAAAATTAAGAGCTTTTCAGAGCAAAAAACGTGATCCTTTAATTTTTTCATAAATTCGATCAAGTGAAACAAAAAAATGGCTGGCTGGATAATTTTTTGGTTCTTTGTAGGGTTTTTGTGGACACACTTAAAATTAGTGGTTTCTTCAATATTTTCGATCCAGCATTTGATTTTCCAAAAAAATCACCAACAACCCTTATTTTATTGCATTTTCAAATTCATGTGCCAAAAATAAAACAATTTTTTTTTTCAGAAAAGCAATGGCTAGTCGTTAAAGAGAATTCATTCGAGTTCTTGAAACCCACCTTTATCTTTCTGCGCGATCCTTGGCTGCTGGTTTCTCTAAGATTACTCAAAAACCGCGGAGGATACAAAATTTTAAAGTTCTCATCCAAAAACTAGACAATTGGAGCTACAATTAACTTATTTTTTATTTCCTGTACGACCATTTCTCTCGAAGTTACGACCTGTTGGAAATTGCCCAAAAATTTGGATTTTTTTTTGATTCTTTAATTTTTTCCAGTAGTGTAGAAAAAATCGACTCGGGTCACAAGTGAATTCTCCAGCGGGAATCGAACCCGCAACCTTTGGAAATCCGGTCCAATGCTTGACCTAGAGGTCAGTGATATTCATAGTGTTTGATTTAGGAGCCCATGCTTCGAGGGCAGATCAATTATGATTAAACTACTTACGCCCTACCTGTAACCAATGCTGCCCTACCTCAAATAAGACTCTAGCTACAGCCCTGCTTCAACATCACAGAGTCGAAGAGATGAAGGTACTGTAATCACTAGCCAGCGAGAACCAATTCCTAGACTAAATTTTGCACCTTTTCACGAAAAAGAATCATTCAAAAATTTTACAAGAAGATTGTCAGTTTACTTTACCTTGAATCATGTCGTCGATCCTAAAATCAAAGTATACATGCTATTATCCACATTGTCTCCTGACTTACACGAGAGAATCTATGACCTTTGTTCACCGGAAGATCCACTGGCTAAAACTTTTGAAGAACTTTCAAATATTCTAGATGCCTTCATCGACCCGAAACCCAGCATTTGGGCATCTCAGCATACCTTCATTTCCCGTTTACAACAGATTGATGAATCGATTTCAACATATGCATCGGAATTGAAACGATTATCACACAACTGTGATTTTAAGTGCACACATTGCAAGAAACCAACCTTGGACTCATTCCTATCCTGACAATTTATTCGTGGTCTAAAAGACGGAGAAATTCGTACAAAAATTTTACAAGAAAACGAAAAAACTTTTTCCGATTTGGTACATATTGCATCGATGATGGAAACAGGAAAGAAAGAAAACTTCAGCATAACTACATCTATAAACAAACCTGCACTCGATCACATAAATAAGATATCACCAGCTCGTAACGATCTCTCACATTCTTCAAAAAAAGAATTTGGTAGAATTTGGTAAAGGAAAATGCTATCGTTGCGGAAAAGACGACCACAAAGCTAACGAATGTGGTGCTATTCAAAGTACATGTCGTAAATGCCAAAAGAAAGGCCATTTAGCGAGAGTCTGCTTACAAAGGAACGATCGTAATGAAACTAACATTTTGAACAATTCGTCAAGCAGCCTTAGTGAAAATAGTACCGCTGAAATTAATCTTATTAAAAGCGAAATGCCTAAAAAATACATTATTACAATCACTATTGAAGGCAAGAAGGTCGACATGGAATTTGACACTGGAGCAACACTTTCAACCATTTCACTGAAAGATTATAATAACTTAAATTTAAAGAAAAAGTTACAGATCACCAACACTAAATTAAGAACCTACACTGGCGAAATCTTTAAACCTATTGGTATGACCTTCGTCAAATGTGAATACAAGAACAAAATTTTTTATGGTGAATTATACATTATCGATAAGGAAGTTGAGCCAATCCTGGGCAGAAGCTGGATGACGGAATTCGACCTTAGATTGGCTGATATGAGACGCATTCAACAATGTAAAGCACCACAACTAGAAAAATTACTCGAAGAATACAACTCTACAGCTTTCGATTCAAAGTTAGGTGAAATTCCTAATTTCCGAGGTCACCTGTCACTTAAAGACAATGTACAGCCCATATTTATTAAACCACGTAGAATTCCGTACGCACTAAGAACCAGAGTAGATGATGAAATTGACCGACTAGAAAAACTAGGCATTATAACAAAAATAAGCCACTCAGAATGGGGTACGCCCGTAGTTCCAATTGTTAAACCTAACGGAACCATTAGGCTATGTGCTGACTACAAAGTTACATTAAATAAGGTTATAAAAGACGAACAATACCCGATTCCGATAATAGAAGACATTTTAGCAGAGATGAACGGTGGGAAACTCTTTTGCACTTTGGACATTACGCAAGCTTACTTAAACATGGTAATGGACGAAGAAAGTTCGCATCTTCAGACCCTAAGTACACACAAAGGAACGTTTAAGGTCAACCGTCTAATGTTCGGCGTTAAGGTGGCTCCGAGTCTCTGGCAGAAGTTTATGGACCGACTATTACTAGACCTAGAAGGAGTAAAATGTTTCTTCGATGACATCATAATTCAAGGCTCTTCTGAGGAACAATTACTAATCAGACTTAGACAAGTTTTACAGAAATTGAAAGAAAGCAATCTGAGAGTCAATAAGGAGAAATGCCACTTCTTCAAACAAAGTATAAATTATTTGGGACATACAATAGACAAAGACGGATTACACAAGAACCAGGAAAAGGTTAAAGCTAACGCAAATACTATTCGTCCCACTAACGTTGATGAATTAAGGACCTTCCTAGGGATGGCAAATTATTACAATAAATTCATACCGAATCTGGCTTCAATCACTAATCCGCTTAATGAACTTCTTAAGAAAGGAAAAAAAATTACTTGGTCTATGAGATATGAAAAAAGTTTTCATGCCATTAAAAAAGAAATTATCAGTGAAAGAATCTTAATACATTTCGACCAAAATAAACCATTAGCTCTTGCAACAGATGCCTCTCCGACGGGCCTTGGAGCGGTCCTCAGTCACAGATTACCAGATGGATCGGACCGGCCTATAGCTTTTGCTTCTAGGTCCCTCACTAGTAGTGAAAGGAAATATAGCCAAATTGATAAGGAGGCAACAGCAATTTTTTGGGGCCTTAAAAAGTTCTTCCATTATTGTTACGGTCGCAAATTTACACTCATCACCGATCACAAGCCACTTACATCAATTTTTCACCCAGAACGAACGTTGCCCACCCTGAGCACGATGAGACTTTTTCATTACGCTCATTTCCTTTCCGGATTCAACTACAATATTGAATACAGATGCTCTGCGAAGAACGCAAACGCTGACTACCTTTCACGATTTCCAGTAGAGAAAATTATTGATGACAAGATTGACCAACATTCCATATTTCAGCTAAAACAAATTAATGCACTTAATGTATCGCCGGAAGCAATTGCTAAGGAAACAAAAGAAGACCCTGAATTACGAAAATTACTTCTATCACTAAAAACTGGCAGTCCACCTAAAGAATCGGGATATAAAGACAATGAACTTACGATTCAGAACGATTGAATCCTTAAAGGTACAAGAGTATTTATACCCCATTCACTGCAGCAACCAATCCTAGATGAACTACATACAGGACATATTGGAATTTTGAAAATGAAACTCTTAGCACGGAGTTTCATATATTGGAAAAATATAGATAGAGATATCGAGGAAAAAGTGAAAGCATGCCGCACATGCCGATTAGGGCAGAATGAACCCCAAAAAGCCCCTATTCATCACTGGGAAGACCCATCGGGTCCATGGCAAAGGCTGCATATTGACTTTGCAGGTCCTATATCAGGCTATCAGTTATTTATCATTGTAGACGCCTTCACCAAATGGGTAGAAATTATCCCGACAAAGTCGACTACTAGTTCATTCTGCGTCCAAAAATTAGAAGAACTTTTTGATACATTTGGACTACCGTACACCATAGTATCGGACAATGGCCGACAGTTTGTATCTCAGGAATTTGAGGACTTTCTAAAAAACAATAAAATTGCTCACAGAACTATCGTTCCCTACCACCCAGCAACCAACGGTCAAGCCGAAAGATTTGTTCAAACAATCAAAAAGGCCTTACACAAGTTAGAGGGGGAGAGTGAGGGCCTGCCTCAGAAGGTCCGCAAAGTGAAGACTATCCTTCGAGCGACGCCGTTGAACACGGGAGACTCGCCATTCGTCTTGATGTTTGGAAGGGCAGTCAGAACTAAATTGATGGCGAAGGTTCGAGCTCCCCCGCAACCTGCCCGACGACCAGAGTCAGCCCATGTGAGGTGGCTTGAACGAGGAAGCCGTGTTCAGGCACGTAACTATGCTGGTACCAGACATAAGTGGGTATTTGGTAAAATCACCCGTCGGCTAGGCATGTTACACTATGAGGTAGAGACTGATGACGGCCGACTATGGATCAGGCATCTGGACCAGCTACTCCCGGCTTCAAGGATTTCCTGGAATCGCGAGGGAGGTGTGTCATAGCCAGAGTTACCTAGCAACCTTTGTTAGTTGTCAATTGTAAAAATATATTTCTAATATGAGAGATTGAATTTTTATTTCAACAAATATTTAATAGTGGGTAACAGTGGATCACTTTTTTTTAAGCTACACAAATCATAAGTTTATTCCTAAATAATTAATCTTTGATAATTAACCACAAGATACGTATAATTGCACTTGTTTTTGTAGGTTAGGGTAACCTACAAAAACAAGTGCAATTATTGGCAACAACGGCATAAATTTACAAGTTATAACAAGTTTAAAAATAAATGGGAAATGATCCACAGTGACCCGTGGATGGGTCACTGTGGATCTTTTCATGGGTGACAGGGAATCGCTTGGAGTACACTGGATCTATTAAAAAAAGTTCAATATACTACTACTTTTCTACATAATTATTTATTTATTTATATTCTAAGACAGCCTTCTATCACAGTCTTATAAAAATTAACAAAAGTCTTACAAATCATGCTGGTATAAAAAGACCTAAGCTAATCCACATTTTGTTTAAATAAACAACAGTTTTCTCCTTTAATTTCCATAAAGCTATCTTTTCTATTCAAATAAACATATTTACTTCTTCAGTAATCTTGCCGAGACATAACTTTCATCAATAGGGTTTTTTGTACTCTTGACATGGTATCAATATAATGTTGTATATGGAATAGCAGTCGATTTAGCCGCAGAGCTCATTGTTCGGCCATTAGATATAAGTTTTAAGGCGTTACTCATCTGTTCTTCAGTGTGAAGACCGATACTGGTTTTTCGTACCCGATTGCGAGGCATTGTTACCTACGAAGAAGTACAAAACCATTTTAATTTCACGCTATTTATGTAATTTCCACTTGGGTCACACTGGATCACAGTCCACTGTGACCCAAATGAAAATTATTCACTGTGACCCATAGGCCGTTACGACAAAAAAAAATATTCAAAAAATAACTACTTATACCTAAGCCAAAATTACATTACCAACAACGGATTTAACAAATAACAAGTTCAAAACATACAATTATCATTTATTAAATCTATAAAATAATAATAATAATTAAATCTTTAATATAATCTATTAAAGGGTTGGGAATACGAAAAATTTCTAAATTACGTAAAAAAATACTTTCGTACTTACCTACTGGCCTGCGTTTAACAGCAGGTGATTCCGCTGCTCGGCGAGCGCGGCGGCGACTGGCGCGTGAGAGGCGGGTATTGACGAGCAGTAGCCACGCGTTTGCTTGTGTGTGTAAAGCATTACACGTAAGAATGGGGACCAGTCATGTTTTATGTTATGAATGCAGTTTTATAGACATTGAGAAACTAAAACAAAAAGTGCAAAAATTTTTGTTCTACGACCAAAACTCACAAAGTTATGAGCAAAATACCGAACGAGGTTCACAGAACGCGCGAACGCATGCGATGACGTCACAATGACCCAGCGCTTGCCGCCGAACCACTGCGCGCCCCGTCCGCGCGGTTTTATTCTGTTTGCGATACTCGTCCAACAGGGAGCTTAACGTCACCAGTTTATACCCAATCGATTAATAAGTGACTTTTTTGCTTATTATTAGAAGGTTGTTATTATAATATAACAAATGAGTGAAATAAGGTAGATATCGGTTTTGAGCAAGCGCAATTCGATAATCTAGCTTAAGTGGATACCTTCATGGTATTTGATTATCTTAGTAATCATTAAAACTAGACAAGCTCTGAAATTCGTGGTTGGAAACTCAGAGGTAGGAAAATCTCATTATCAACCTAATTAGAACTGCAAGATAGTAAGTAGGTAGGTACACGTACTTGGACTAGCCTATAAAATACCCAAAAGGTTTAGGTTAGTCAGCCAGGGCAGTTGTGTTTGTTGTTGTAACTACCTACGCCGTTATTTTAACATTGTTATTTAGATGTGTATGTAGAAACTTGACTGTTTAAAGAAAAATATTATGTATACAATAAATAAAATTAGACTTAAATACTTCATTTGACAGGAATGTACCTACGTTCTTTGGACACGTAATTTTGAGTTATGAATTAACGAAATCGCTATGTTAAGTCCTAGTATTGTTAGTAGGTAACGAATTGATTAATGATTAATTTCATTTCAATCTCATTGCTTCTTTGATATTAATCTGTACACCTTTGGTTTTCTGGCCAGTTTGATGATATTCTGGCAACTCATTTACATTTTCTGGTATAGAAAGTGGATCATTCTTTGAATCATCTTCAATCTCAAAATATTCTATATCTTGCCTTTTTTTAAACCCAGGTCTCTCAGCTATGTTTTTTAAGGTTTTTGGCAATCAAACTTATGAGGCAATACCCTTCTTCAATCTAAGCATTCCTCCCACAAGCTTTTATACTTGACGTAGTTCTTCATATCAGCTTCCACCTTAAAATATAATAAATTCATATAATATATGATAGCAGCAAGAAAACTTACTTCTTCATACAAACTTCACTTGTGGTCTTCCTAGTTCCTTGGGGTCGAGGCGTGATTATTGTACAAAATTATGTTGAAGAGGCAGACGGACACTCGAATGCAAAAAGTTTTATTTAAATACGTCAGTTTTCGCATGGAAAGCGTACAACAGACAGACAGTCAAGAAATTCAAAAACAATATTTTCGGTTTCTATTGCGTGTATGGAGCCCTTCTAAAGCGATTATTCAAAAAAATATTCAATGTACAGAATTCACTTTGTCTACAGTTTTATTACATGTATAGATAGATATATATTCCCCAAGGCGGGAATATTTTCCTTTGTTCCCGGAATTATCCCATATGTTCCGAGGAACTTCGGGGATTATTCCCGGGAACGGCATATTTATTGTAGTTAGACCTGAATACAACCCTGGTTTTTACCCGACTACCGAGGAAGGGTTATTAGAAACTTCACTTCTTACACTTTTTATCATTTATTTACTCATTGAAATATACATAGTACGACCCTGTATTTTTTTTAACATTCGTAGCCAATTTTACTAAGTTACCTACCTACCTGTTTACCACACGAGTAATGATGATAAAAGTTGGTATATGGTATATACTTCCATCAAAATGATCCTCGCAACAAAATCTTAAAGCTTGGCACGAAAGCGTAATTTTGTCATCCCTCTTCATGACAGTACACCATTTTTTGCGCACTTTCGGGTCATTTGGCACATTGAAAAACAGTTTTTCAGGTGTACTAATTGAAGTATAAGTACATTTCGGTACTATACAGTACTTATAATGCGGCATATTTTCACTTAAAAATCGCAAAACCACAACACGACCCACGCAGATCGAGGGAATCTTAATAAATGAATGGCGGAGAGCGCGCTCGCGGGCGAAAAGGTAATCGTGACGTCACATAAGCTATTCGGCCGCCCCACGGTTGGCTTGTACAAAATGTGTAATATCTTCGCAACCAATGAACCGATTTCAATGATTTAAAAAGTATCGTACCTACACGAGGTAAGGGAACAGCATTATATAGATAATATATGCATTTTCCGACTTGATACGGGGACCCATTATAGCGAATAACCCGCTGTGACCCGTGATCCGCTGTTACCCACTCTCCCCTACCTACGGACAATAAAATGTCAACCTAACACAATCAATAATCAACTTTTTGACTTTGTAAATCATATTGTCAATAATTTAAGCGCGACAATTAAAAATTGTGACAATTAAAATGCAATTAATGCATGTTGTTATTTTGTTCTCTAAGTTTAGCAAATACATACATACTACTTTGTTTTAAATGGATAAGCGCTTGACCTCTATCTCCCTTGATGGTAAGCGATGATGCGATCTAGGATGTGATGCGCTTGCTTAGAAGATACCTATTAACTGTTTACTTGAAGACCCCCTAAATTGTATGTGTCATGAAACAAAGACAAAGAGTTCCACTCTTTAGTGGTACGCATCAGAAAGTTTGCATCAAAACTAGACTCTTTGGTATATCAACCTCAATAATAAACTTAACAAAATATTTTCTTAAACCGCAATGTGTTTAAAAAAAAAGAAATTAATGTTCGTTAATGTTTATGCCGACGTCAACCTAACTACTAATCATTCTACCAGTTCAACCAGCTGATATAAACAGAGGTGTAAATTGTGCAATCTTGCCATATCATCATATATTAGTCATAAACAAGATAAGCTGTGCATCAAACAAGTTACAACTATACGGCAACTATTTAATTTTTAAACAATTAAACTTAAAAGTGATTTTATAAAGTTAAATATGTCAGAAACAAAAGCAGTTCAAAATAATTTCAAAACTTACTTCGGTTGTGGATCCGATTTAGAGTTTATTTATGAAGACGCTCAGGTGGGTCGTTTGTTATTGTTTTTTGAGGTTATGTAAGTTAATTATTTATTAATATAGTTATTTTACCTCAATTCATTTAGGTATTCATTAAAATAGGAAAAAACTGATTAATTTATGTTTGTTGTCGCACTTGTTCATCAATATTAAATTAACCATAAAATTAAAATCATTTGACTTGACAAACAGACAAGAGAAAGGAGTGCACTAAAAACGTAAATGAGCTATGGTAGGTTATTTTAACTTAATGTATTCAGTTGGTACAAAAACTCGGTTCTTTTATAAAAAAGCGCCTGAATTTAATCAAAGTACCTACTTCATGATGTCAAAATATGGATGATTTTCCGTATACTTTTTAACCATTCGTTCACAGAAAAATCATTATTCGTTTCAAAGCTACTTAAATTCATTCTTCTGTCCTGGTTGTGTGTAAATTTTGTGATAAATTTAAAATAATCATTTCTTTCCGAGTATTGGTTCCATACTTAAGAAATAAAATTGTCCTATACGGTTCCAAAATCCCCCCTATCGGATTCTATAGTGAATCTAAACCATTCAGAAATCTACTCTAAGATAATAACATTATCGTAAACTTTAAGGATTCGCGTATTTAACTTCAGTCGTTGGGAGACCTTTGCCTAGAAGTCGTCAGGAACTCGGCATTCGGCAAGAACTTTTCCCCCCTCATTAATTATGAGTTACATTATAATATTGTAGTTATAAAAAAATAAGAAATGAGTCCATAAACTCCACGCGATCTTATTTTCTGAATAATAACTGATTTTGTATTACCTTCTGTTCATGAGCATATTTTTAACAACTTTTTTTAATATTTTCTTAAGGAAGTTCAGTGACTTTCTGTTAACTTACCTAAAAGCGAGCCTCTTGTTAAGAAACCTAAATCTTTGAAGAGCAACACTCTTTTTAATAAAAGTATAGGTAGAGTCAATACCTACCCACATATGTTTTCATAGATATATAAAAATCATCTGTTGATATTTTATTTCCTTAAATGGTTGTCGAAGAAAATACCTGGATAGCAAGTTTTATAGAGCGCACACCCCTATTTATGCATTTTTTTTATTTGAAATGCCTGTATTGAACGTCAAAACTACGCGTTCAGAACACCCAGCAACTGTGAGTGATGAATGGGGCAGTCACGTAACTATGGCATTTATTTGATCTGTTTCCCGTTAAATTCTTATAGATGAGTTTTTTTTTTTACATTTGTATCGAAGTGAGATTGTCGTTTCGTTGATTCGATTATATCTGTAGTTACTTACTTTAGAAGTTTGATCAGGAATGATAAATAGTTAAGAGACCCGTGCTGTGTAAACGTGAACAGTCGGCAAATTTTTCGGGCTCTGAGTTTGGAAATCCATGCTGAGGTTTATGACCCCATAGCTAGTTTGGTTCACTTATGTACAGTGCGCATTCAAGCAGGAGGTTGGTAGAAATCCCTGAGATGGCAAATCTATTTTTGTGCATGCTTTGCTTTGGCGAGAGTCAGACTGCCTTGGTATTGGTAGAAAACATTGCTTACCCGAGATTGACGCAGATATCAGTAGGTGATTCTAAGTCGTTTAAAGTAGGTATCCCTCATCGGGTATTAGGAGAGTCCCACATAACCACATTCTTCTTCACTTGTAAAAAAGAACTGATAAAAATAGATATTAAAATAAATTAATGCCTAGATAAGTTTTCTTAAGTTTATTTTTGGTTTCTTGTGAAAATGTGTGTTCTGGAATAGTAATGTGAAATAAAGGTGGATTGTTAACCACTAAATGCACGCGTAAATTCTGGCAACAAAAAAACATCAGCGTCAATAGCTCAAGAACTTCGAGAAGTAAATTCCCTTACCCTAACCTTAGCCCTAATTTTTTTTATCAACTATCCAAGCTCTCATTCATCACAAAGAACGTAGCAAAAACCTAATGTCAACTTAGTTGGCACACACACACACACACAAAAAGTTGACAGAGTGCAATACAGTGTCGACTTTTTTTTCTAAATGGAAAACGCTCAAAGTCTAGAAAAGAAATGACCGAAGAGGCTGTATGTGATATGTATCCTTCGCCTTACCCCAAAAGGAAACTATACACAATAAATCAAAAAACATTTTTAAAATTATTTAATGAAACTGCTTTTTCTTTATAAAATGAGAAAACTTAGTTTATCATTTTTTGTTTAAGTGCGTATGTTTACTACATAAAAATACCTTGAAAGCAGATAACTTCGCTCAGAAACATCAATTGTGGGCAAGCAAAGTAGGCCAGAATAATAAGGTGATAGGACACTAATTACTGCGAGATTATACCAAAATATACATTCAACTCTATGTACTTACATTATGACAGATAACAGTTCTTCGCTCTAAATATATTAAGATGCCTTAAGTAGACCAATTTTCCTACAATCTATCGCGTGTCAGTAGATTAGCCAATTATGTACAGATATATTGATAAAAAACACAAAATGCAATTGAAAAATAAAAATTAAAAACCTACTTTAAATGCATATCAGTCCTAAACAAAATGGCAATCGCTGAATATTAAACTTTACTAGTTCGACTTTAAATCGAAATTCGATTGACATTTTCAGTAGCTATTCCCGCAGGCGATTCTCGATCCACAGATTATACGAACTAATCAATTGTACAGATAACAAAAAAATAATTTTCTAGTTTGACATTTATACTTAATAAATAATATCTAGTTACCTTAATAAAATCTGTTAGATTAAACTTTTCGAATGGTCTTTTATTCAGTTTTGTAACCATTTGTGATAAATTGAATTGAATCCATGATTATAACGCTAGTTACAATAAAAGCATTTGACTACAATGGAAATACATATCAAACCGTTGTCAGCTTGTCCACGCATTTAAAAAAAAATACATTTATAAGAAATCATTAAATCGAACATGAAATATTTGTTATATTCCATGTTCAACCACGTGATTGAAAATGCACAGAGTTGGCTGAATGTGGAGTGAAGTCACCTGCTTGTTTCCAGTTGTCAAAGCTTTACGTATTATTGGGTGCGCTTGGCAGAAAAAAGCGTTTGACGGCGCTCGCTAGCGCTGAGCAACAAACTATACAGTTTTCGGCAAGGACACGTTTTCTAACTTTCGCAGCGCTGACGTTTTCTGCCATTTTTCTTACATAAGTTTGTTTAAAAACTTAAGTTAACCGGTGGTTTTGTGAAATCATTAAAATAATAGTAGTATTCGCGTCTTCTTCAATATTGTCATTCGCTAAATTATTCAATTATTCATAGTTAAAAAATTTCACTGCATATTTGATAAAAATATATTTAATTGAGGTTATGTTCCCCAGTGACCACTAAGTTTGCGTCCTCACAGAAAATGTAATTTAGCGCTCAGCGGCGCTTACTGCTGAGCGTTTTCTCCCAAACGCACCCATCATTTGATAGCTAAATGTTTGTTTACAAGCAGGTGACGTCATAACATCAAGTTACCTGCACAAAGATGTCTTTAGCAGCAAAAAAATCATTTAAACTTCGATGGTGCTTTTATTCAAAATAAATATATAATCAAATGGCAAAAGTATTATGCTATAAAGAATAATTTGAGATGTTTTCACTAAACCTGTCAAATACCCTATTGTAACTATATAAGAAGGCAGGATTGTTTAGTTGTGTAGCAGGCCTCTGAGCCCCGAGTGTAAATTGTCAATTATACCTTAAAATCGCAACATTGACACGTTCAATGCCACCGACTCGCCCGGAGAGTTCACGTAAATCTTATTCTAGTGTCGACGACTCGCCTGACAAGTTCAGTGGCAAAATAGATCCATATTTGCTGCTTAAAAGAATATAGTTCACTAAATATACGCTAAACTAAAGATTTACGTGGTGGGCCAGGTGTGGAACCCCGTTTATATTTGAAAGGAAAAAAACTAATCTGCAATGCCTTGAACTCGCTAAGCGAGTATAATGTAGGCGGCACCCAAGAAAAATCATGAAATTCATAGTGATAATGAATGTGTTATGAATTTAAATTAAGACCTTATTTTAAGGGTATTAAGGTCATTAAAATATTAACAATAACGCAATAGTAACGTTCGCACATTTAAACTTACATTCATGTATAATATTTATACTCAAAATTAATTGGTAGGTTTGGATTGAATCGGAGTTTTATTTGGCTAATTAGCCTCATATTTGCATGCCATTTTGGCATCGGTAACTCCATTCCTGTTTTCGCCTGAACAGGTTACATTGTTAACAACAGTTGAGAAATATTTTTCAGAAAAAACAATAATTTTATAATAAGAACGTGAATTATCCGCTGAGGTCCATTACAAAAATACTCTGCGACTGAATATTGACAGTAATATTATATTTATTGATACTGGCGGCCCGTCCCGACTTCGCACAGGTGGAAAAAATTCTTTATTTTTTTTCTATTATTAAATATTTTCCGTTAGCGCCATCTAGCGTCTGATAGACGAACTACTTGTGGTAAACGCGTTGCAATGGTAACGTTATTGATACAATGTAAAAAGAGCGGGAAAAAGAGCGGACAGACAAACACACAAACCACAGAGATCTTAGATTATAGATTTACAGGCTAAAATTGGCATTTTTTACAAAGTTTTGACCGTTCAATCGTCCTGCGGGCCTACCATCATCTTTTAGCGCGATTGTGAAAGTGAGACACCGCTATACACATATAGTGGTGTCTCTTTTTATTACCACGTTTTACTTAACTTCACTTGTCTCTCTGTTGGTGTGTCGTCAAAATTTGAGATCCTTATTTCGACCTCTTCCTCTTATCCGATTTGGCTGAAATTTTGTATACAGGCTTGTTTCACCTAACAAGTTCATATTTAATCAGTTTTACATCCTAAAACCACTTAATTAGGCTTTAATTAAATTAACCTCCACGTGGTGTGTCTGGATATTTGATATAAACTCGGCGTCAAAAAAATCGCACCTTATAAAAATCTTATTCAAAAATTCCTAAACCTTATATAGAGGATAGTGTTAGGTATCATTAGAAAGGTAACAAAAAGGAGCATCAAACAACAATTAAGTGCAATCTTTTTTTTAATTAAAATTATACAAAAAGCATAAAAATTTGAAAAATAATAAAAAATCTTAATTAAGTCCTAATTAATAATCGATAATTTACAAAAAAAATGTACAAAAAGTGTCTTAAAATTAACTCAAAATCTAGTGTTACCCCCCCTTGCCCTGATGACGGCTTCCATACGGTCCCTCATAGACCTCACCAACTTCAGGAGCTCTTCTTGAGGGATAAGACCCCATTCTTCAATCACCGCGGTTTGGAGTTCCTCTAGAGTCGAAGGAGCCGGATCCCGAGATCGAACCTTACGTTTAAGATGGTCCCAGAGGTGCTCTATCGGATTCAGATCAGGACTTCTCGCTGGCCACTGCATCACAGGAATTTGGGACCTCCGCAGGAAGTCGTTCACGATGGCTGCAGTGTGTGCGCGAGCGTTGTCGTGCATTAATGTGAACCCCTCGCCAAAAGATTCGGCAAAAGGGACCACATGCACATCCAGGATCTCTGTGATATAGCGGCGCGCAGTCAGCGACCCTTGTCCGCGAGCACCTCCGGTCCGGGAGACGCAGACCAGGTCGGTTTTGCCGGCAGCCGACATACCGCCCCAGAACATGCAGGATCCGCCTCCATATTCCACCGTCTCCTGGATGCAGGCTTGAGCGAAACGTTCACCCTGCCTCCGGTATACTCTTCTTCGTCGGTCGTTGCAGAAAAGACACACTCGTGTCTCGTCTGAGAAGAGAACAGCTCCCCACTGCTCAATGGTCCAATCGACGTGGTCGCGAGCAAACTGCAAGCGGGCTCGTCGGTGCGCTGCAGTCAATTTTGGACCTGTAGCAGCTCTGCGGGCTGCTATGTTCTTCTCCTTCAGTCTTCTTCTAACCGTGGATACACTCACGGTGCGTCTGCGAACTGCCTGGAGCTCCTGTTGCAGCTGAACAGCGTTTGAGAAGCGATTTCTCAAAGAGTACGACACAACGAACCGGTCGTCTCTTTCCGAAGTGCAGCGACGTCTACCGGACCCATGTCGCCGGATATAGCCACCGGTCTCTAAAAAGCGCTGGTAGACTCTACGAACCGAAAAACGGCTCAGATTCAGTTGCCGGGCGACATCACACTGCCGCACCCCTGCTTGCAGTAGTGCAACCACTTGAGCGGCCTCATCAGCTGTAGTGTCCATTTTCCAGATGTTCTTTCTTCAGTAAAATCAGTGCGTGTGTCCCCTTCAACGGTTTAATAGCGAATGACCCACATTGAACCCGTGTTGACCTCTTTATACCCACAAAGTTAGCGCAACTCGCGACTCTCCCGAGCAGCAAAATTTCCTTAGAATTTTTGTGACCCTTTATTTGTTGCTTTAGGTTTTATTTGATAATGAAAAATAATGTTTTTTTATTAAGTTAATTAAGTAACCTTTTAAATAAAATTATAATTAATACGACTGCATGTGCATATCCAGAGTTAATGCCATTTGAACGTGATTTTCTTAGAGGTGCGATTTTTTTGACGCCGAGTGTATATTACATGTATATATTGAAGAACTAAGTAGGCACAATTCAGATAATTTAAAACTAAAAAGAGAAATAAATACTTTATAAAAAAAAAACTTTTAAAAAACCACGTTTTACTACTTAGTTTTAATTTTTTGGAATATTTTCAAATTCTGCGTATGAATGTTCAGAACAATACATAATATTCAACAAATTTTAGAATATTTGTATCGTAAATTTTCATTATTACAAAAAAATTATTTTTATCTTTTTAGTCCATTTGTAAAAATTTATTTTCTCCTTTTTAGTACATCTATAACCCGTAGTAAAACGTGTTATTTTTTAAAGGTTTTTTTTATAAAGTATTTATTAACAGCTAAACTTAAATCGCTTTAAGATTTGATGGTAGGGCCTCTGTTCTCATCTTTGGGACGGATCCGCCCAATACCAACTCCAGACGCTTGAGTCCATTGAGAGGACCAAGATGTAAAATATAGTAGTATTCCACGTGAATCTCAAATTACCACATAAGTAATAGGTATATGTTTATAACCTTTTTTCAATGATAATAGCTATTAAACTCAAGTAAACATTAAATTGATATGACATTTTAGACTTTAGTGCGCACAGAATACGAATCATATTTTCAAACACCATTTATTTATTTGTTTATTTTATTAATTGTAATGTAACTGTCCGTCCATCCGTTTTTGAGTCTTTCACTTTTGATCAGACCACTTTTTGCTGCTTTTCTGCCTCTTCACAAATTACAGCAAAACAAAATTTATTAATTATAAAAATGATAATCATTTCATTTTAACTTAAATTCTTAGTCTATTATTCATCCGTCTTCTGCTCTTCGCTCTGTGGTTTTTGTAGAAGTCCTCTTATACTGAGATCATAGACAACCTCCTCTATCTTCTTCACATCATACTTGAGCGCGTCGAACCGTTTCCGTAAGTGGTCATTTTTTAAATTAAGTAACCTGTAGGCGAAAAAACATATTTTATAATAAATAACACTTTAAAACAGGGCTTGGAATTGTTCGAGAGAATGTTCTTATTTCATTCATTGATTACCCGTTTAATAACGAAATAATTTTCAACCAAACTATAATCATTTTGATAACATAAAGACGCAACAGTTTTATCGAGGCACATGCTTTGTTGTCCCGAACAAGTGGGTGTTAAAGGAGGAGGGTCAATAAGGTGGGTTTTCGGCCCCTGTAATTTTTGACCTAAAAATTCAAAAAAAAATTTTTTATCTACTATATGCACTAACAAATCAATTCCACCCCAAATGGAACCAACCCCAACCCCCCTCCCCCTCCCAAGAAGCAGAATAATCATATATGACTTAATACATAAGAAAAATATTTTTTTAGCTCAAAAATAATATAACCTTTCAAAACTCTGTACTCTAAGTAGCTCCGCAAATGAAATATTTTTTTATGTATTAAGGTATATATGTTTATTCTGCTTCTTGGGAGGGGGGTTGGGGGTGGTTTCGTTTGGGGTGGAATCGATTTGTTAGTCCATATAGTAGATAAAAAATATCATTTTTGGAATTTTTAGGTCAAAAATGAAAGGGGCCGAAAACCCGCCTTATTGACCCTCCTCCTTTGTTTCTGACTAGCATAAAACGAAAGACTTATGCTAGTCAAAAAAAAAGCGTACATAACTTAAAATTACTTAAAGTTTTTATTAAAATGACCCACACAACAATATAAAGAAACGGTACAATTAGCTGGTTAAAATAGGAGTTAAACCAAATTAATAACAGGTTTAAAGAAAATAATCTAAATAGGTTTTTAAATTGAATCATTATCCGACTCTTGCTTTTTTGTTCAGATCATTTATTACATTTAAATTGTGTACATATATCTCAGCTAAGGCTGAACACAGCTCAACGCGGACCCCGTATAAGAAGGCAACATATTCATAATTTTGATTTTCCAAAAGTTTGATTGATCGAGATGTCTGCCTATTTTACAATTGCGCTTAATAATAATTGAATCATGCAGACGTAGAAGGTACATATGATTTTTCTTTATTCGGAGTTATGGAATAATATATTGCCATATATACCCTTGTACCATAAACAGTAAAATTAAAATAATAATATCTCTGCATTGTTGCCATTGCGCAGATGTTGCTATACACAGAAATGTACGTGATGTTATATCCTCCTTTTTACAAATTAAAAAATACATTTTGGTGGCGATGTATGATATATACCCTTCTACGTCTGCATGATACAATTTATACAATTTGTCCCGTCACCAGTGTCGGAGCCTACAATGGTGTGAAATATGGCATTTTTTATCGACATATTGCCCCTCAAATTTGGTTTTTCTCAAAATGCCAATAATTAAAAAATACACAAAAAAGAATCTTTGTTTTGCTTTAATTTTTTTTTCTATTTTTTATTCCATGACAATTGAAACATGATGGCTGTGTAACTGTTGTCTACATGTTTAGCTATCAAATGACACCTTTTTAATGTTGATAGGACATTTACATGAGTAGTGGTGGTCGAATTAGTATGAGAGCCCAGGTCTTGGTTACCAAGAAAACAAAATGGCGACCGTAAGAGAAAAACAAAATTTGAGGGGCAATTTGTCGATAAAAAATATCATATTTCACACCATTAAAGGTTTCGAGACTGGTGACGGGACACATTGTATATGTTACCGGCCAAACCCGATTTCAGGACAAACTAGTTTTGCCTAGGCTGAACTAGTTCTTCCTATACACGATAGGATTAACTAGTATAGCCCAGTCCAAACTAATTTTTCCTAAGCCCGATAGGATAAACCAGTTTAGCCTAGGCCAAACTAGATGATCCTGATATGAATACGCACACTCTAGGATAAACTGGGACGGCCTAGTCTAAATCAATTGAGCAGAGTCGAAAGTAATTGAGCAAACATGACTCCAGCAAACATTGAGCCAGGACTTGTACATGCCGGAGTTCCCAAATGACGCCCTCGCTCGCCTCGCTCCTCGCTCGCCATTCGTTGGCGAGGCCAAGGCCTCGTCCATCAAGGCTTGAGATATTGAGATATCATGAAAAACCGCGCCTACCATTCAGGGATAAAACAATCGCCATACAAGGCATTATTTGGAATAGAACCCAGATTAGGACTTTCGACTAACTCTTTGCCGCAAGAAATCATAAATGATATTCAGGATGAAGATGATTTAAGGAAGGTAATATAAGATGATTGCAATGTTAACCAGACAGAAGACAGTGATAATAACGTTGCTGAAGTTAGTAGCCAAGAAAAAGTTTTTTCATCTAAAAACGACATTCATAAAGCTAGAACAACTGCAACATAAAATCTTGTGAAAAAGGCTTAAAATTTAAAGCTACTTCTGACAAGTCTCATCCACCTGCCAACATTGGAGACTAGGCGATGCAGTCGCTAAGCATAAAGCTACACTAGCACCATATATTGGAGCGGTGCTTAATATCTAAAAAAAATTTTTTTTTGTTTCGATGGGAATTTTTGCGAAGTTCAAAATTCGGGCTCCGTCACCATCTGGTCCTAAACCGGTTGATCCGATTCCTCACAAAAAATATTAAAATCGGTTAAGAAATCGGGAAGTTATGGCGTAATAGACATTGCGCCATTGAAGCTGATACATGGAAGCTTCGCTCGCTTCGCTCGCTCCGCTCCAATAATGTGACTATACCCATTCCAGATGTTGACAAAGGTAAAACTGAACCCAGAAACATCATTGGAGTTATTCTTCAGAAAAATTACAAAGGTTTTTACAAAGTTGGCACCTAACATGATGTACTTCAGAAATTATATTGCAGGTTTTATTTTTACTTACTTAATTACTTATCTATTTTTCTAGAGTAAGGTGCTATGCTAAAGTAGTTTTTATTTATTTTTTCAGATCAGAATTTGCCATTCGCAATCAAACTTTTACTTAGAGGTAGCAGATGTAAACCAAGGCTCTAAAATATCGTTAAGGACTGCAGCTATGAAACATTCATTTGGATCAGTCCAAGGTTTTGTGAGATGCAGCTGCAACAAAAACTGTTCCACGAACAGATGCCAGTGCAAGATGGCAATGATACTCTACAATTCTAAGTGCCACCAAAGCACACCATGTAAAAATAAATAACAATTTTAATAATTGAGATATGATTAATGCTTCTATTACAAACACTTATTATTTTTTTAATATGATTGTTTGTATTACCAATTTCATTCATGACTTTTAACGATGAATCATTATCGTTTTAATAAAAATGATTATTTTTCCAATTACGGAGTATTTTATTTAGTTTATCTATTTATTTTGACTTTCTATATATATAATATAATGTTTAGACTAGGCCATACTAGTTTATCCTAGAGTGTGCGTATCTATATCACGATCAACTAGTTTGGCCTAGGCTAAACTGGTTTATCCTATCGGGCTTAGGAAAAATTAGTTTGGACTGGGCTATACTAGTTAATCTTATCGTGTATAGGAAGAACTAGTTCAGCCTAGGCAAAACTAGTTTGTCCTGAAATCGGGTTTGGCCGGTAACATATATAAATATCCATAACTCAGGTACAAATGCTGGTATTCAGGAGACAAACATCTGCCCCTTCCGGGATTCGAACCCAGGACTGTTGGTGCGAAAAGTTGGATCGCTACCGTTTTAACAGATTTAGACTATATGTTCCTGATACATCTCTCGCTTCTTCTACTCTAATCAGACCAATCATACAAGCTCATCGGCTTTATAAATAAGTATAAAATTAAATTACAGTTAATACTTGAATTCAATCAATATAAAATAAAATAAAAATTCTCACCTAAAGCCAGCGTTGAGTTCCATAATAAATTTGGATATTTGCAACGGCTTGGAATAGTCACCTCGTGTTACGCAGTTCACAGCATATCGGGCCTGGAAATTTATAAACGGAGATTATGTAATAAATATATTTTGACCAACGTTTGGTGCATGGTTATAAGAAATATTACACAAAAGAACTTAATAGAACTTATAGGAAACAAAAAATATACTCTAATATACACTCTAAAAACACAAATTTGTTGTTTGTGTGTTTGTCTGTCCGCTCTTTTTCCATTGTATCAACTAGCTGACCCGGTAACGCGTTGCTATGGTAACGTTAATTGATAAAATGGAAAAAGAGCGTACAGACAAACACATAAACAACAAATTTGTGTTCTTAGAGTATATACTAGCTGACCCGGTAACGCGTTGCTATGGTAACGTTAATATATACTCTAAGAACACAAATTTGTTGTTTGTGTGTTTGTCTGTCCGCTCTTTTTCAATTATATCAGTTAACGTTACCATAGCAACGCGTTACCGGGTCAGCTAGTACTGTTTAAATAATTATTCTCAGATGGGATTTAAACTCATTTTGTTCTGGTTAATTGAATCAAACTGCGATAAACAACAAATTTGTGTTCTTAGAGTATATACTAGCTGACCCGGTAACGCGTTGCTATGGTAACGTTAATATATACTCTAAGAACACAAATTTGTTGTTTGTGTGTTTGTCTGTCCGCTCTTTTTCAATTATATCAGTTAACGTTACCATAGCAACGCGTTACCGGGTCAGCTAGTACTGTTTAAATAATTATTCTCAGATGGGATTTAAACTCATTTTGTTCTGGTTAATTGAATCAAACTGCGATAAACAACAAATTTGTGTTCTTAGAGTATATACTAGCTGACCCGGTAACGCGTTGCTATGGTAACGTTAATATATACTCTAAGAACACAAATTTGTTGTTTGTGTGTTTGTCTGTCCGCTCTTTTTCAATTATATCAGTTAACGTTACCATAGCAACGCGTTACCGGGTCAGCTAGTACTGTTTAAATAATTATTCTCAGATGGGATTTAAACTCATTTTGTTCTGGTTAATTGAATCAAACTGCGATAAACAACAAATTTGTGTTCTTAGAGTATATACTAGCTGACCCGGTAACGCGTTGCTATGGTAACGTTAATATATACTCTAAGAACACAAATTTGTTGTTTGTGTGTTTGTCTGTCCGCTCTTTTTCAATTATATCAGTTAACGTTACCATAGCAACGCGTTACCGGGTCAGCTAGTACTGTTTAAATAATTATTCTCAGATGGGATTTAAACTCATTTTGTTCTGGTTAATTGAATCAAACTGCGTAATTGCTAAGCCATTGCCGCTCTCAACCTCACTCAAAAGTGTATTATATACCAAACTACGTCATACATGTAGCAACCGATTTTAATACATTCTCTACAGGTATTTTAATTCATTCTCATAATAAACGAAGAATCATACTAGATTACTATTTAAAATGAATATCTTAAAATGGCAATAGGAAAAATAAAGGCAACAGAGCGACATTCATTCAAAATTGGGCCTAAGGTGTATCAAATTAAATAAATAAATTCTAGGCAACACAAAATTATTATTTATTCTTAAACTTAGCTGAGTTGAAGCTATAGTTACTAAATAATGTATACAATACATAAATCTATAATCTAAGATCACAAATTTGTTGTTTGTCTGCCCACTCTTTTTCCATTGTATATGCGTTACCATAGCAATGCGTTAACCGCAAGTAGTTCGTCTACCGGACGCTAGATGGCGCTAACGGAAAAATATTTAATAATAGAAAAAAATTAAAGAATTTTGTCCACCCGTGCGAAGCCGGGACGGGCAGCTAGTAAGTATATAAACGACCATGTCTCGGTAACAAATGCATACGTCCATCACACAACCATATATATTCCCCTAGGAGTATTTGAACCTGGGACCTTTGTCGCAAAAGGTAGGATCGACGGCACCAAGCGGCCATCAGTAAAATAAAAATAGTATTATGAAAAATATAGTACGATAGTAAACAATTCCTGTACAATAAATATCAAATTGTCTTCAATTTATGGATTTTTGTTAATTGTTGAATAAAAAAATATAAGGTAGATTATATGTATATTTGTAAATGCATGTTTAATTTTTTGCTACTATGGCGCTGTTGCTCTTCCGAGACACAGAACACTTAGTCTGTGGATAAGTAGTATCTCTATTGTAATCTGTGATCTGAGGTAAGTTGTAATTTTGTGCAAGAACATTAAGAATTAAGTGTCTAGTTTAATAAGGAAATCTAACGAGAGTTTTATTGAAATACTGCCTAAACCGAATATACATAATGAATAAAAAAGATTTTTTAATAAAAAATTATAATGATATATTATAATTTTAATAGATAGCCTTTAAGTTATATTTGTAAATAAGCAACACCCTATCAGGGTTGTATTCAGACCATCAGATCTTTTATAACATCTTTTATGTGAAAGTGAAACTGTATTACAATGCAAAATAAATAAATAAATAAAAAGAAAAACAAAACCTCTCATTGTGGCATTAATTAATTTATTTAATAGAATACCAACAAGGTTGCACTGATACAATCATAAAATAGAGATAAACATAATAATTATTTGAACATGTGAAACCCTTATTATAGGGAACAACGGCATAAAATACACAAGAAAATAAACAATTTCATATTATAGAAACTAACTAAAGTGAAGATATTTCTTATTTAATCAGCTGTTTCGCCAGACATTGTCAGGTTAATAAATTCTACATACTATTTGGTATCAGGCACAGTAGAATAGCTCTAACACTTTACAATCAAGCATAAGTAAAGGTGGAGAAAACACTTCTATACTTTGTCCAATGTAGGATGATACTTTTGACAGATGTCACTTCCTTATTGCAATGTACTAAGGTTGCGTTTGTTTCCTCATGTTTGGCTTGACATTGCAATAGCAACTTTATACCCTCTATATAGGTGTCAACTGTCAAAGGTATCATCCTACATTGGACAAAGTATAATACCTATTCGATCTAAAAACCTACATAGCGTTGTCCTGCTCCCTGGAGACCCCTTCTCTCTATCTATCCCTAGTGATATTAGCTACAAGAAATATGTTCCTTCTAATAAATATTTCAAATTACAACACTCTGTAGGTTTTTGGATCAAATAGGTATTAAAAGTGTTTTCTACGCTCATAAAGTCGACTAATGAATGATAAATTAGTGTTGCCAGGCGTCATTTTGCCCTAATTTGCGCGGGACGTCCTGATTTTAAGGGTTTGGAGAAGCGTCTCGATATGCATCCGATCGGGACGCTTAAAGTCCCGATATATCAATGAATTTATTAATATTTAATACCAAGATCAATCGCGGTAACCATAAAACAAGACAATCCTAAAGGCAGCACAAAGTAACGAGAATTACGATTAAAATAAGATTTATTAGTATGTCACATTAGTTGCGAAAAGAAATATATTAAGCCGTTATTTAAAAATAATAATATTTATTCCGATCTAAAACCCTGAATACCAATTTGTTTTACCATCTGCACCGATTTTATTCCAATCAGACCTGGCAACACTAGTCACCATACACATTCACTAATTCTTCAAACTATAGTCTTTTAATGAAATTTTTAACCTGCCTGCCATTTTGGGAGATTATGATCACTTTTGGGTCCCTGTCTTTCTATATGATGATGACATAAAACTTCCATAGAAATAAAAACTAACATTTTGCCAAATTTTCCAATTTTTGGTAAATTTTCAGGGTTCTATTTGAAACCTTACTATAAAGTAGCCCTTATGAACATTAAAACGTATTTTCTAATCTGTTCAGACATCTTTAAGAGACAGGCATACCATCATTCAATATTTATCTATTTTTATTTATTAAAAAGCTTGATAAATAAAATTTAATTTTGTAAAATAGTTAACAACGTAATAATAATTAATCATTTGTTAGTTGAATCAATTGGTTCTAATATATAAAATGTACCTATATCCAAATCTGGCAATGAATTACTCCCACTGCAAAAATTTCAAATTCCAAGGACGCTAGCTGTAATATAATGTAAAGTTGTGCAATAGGAATATCCCTACTAATATTATAAATGTGAATTTGAGTTTGTTTGTTATGCTTTTACACAAAAACTACTAAACCGATTATCATGAAACTTCGTACATATATTCTTGGAGGTATTAGAAGTAACATAGGATACTTATTATTGAAAAAAAATATTTTTAGAAACCATATAAGAAGAATTCTATATAAGAACAATATATAAGAAGAATTCTATATAAGAACAATATATAAGAAGAATTATATATAAGAACAATCCTTACCAATTCTGAGCTCAGCAAGAGTAATCCAACAAGATAATCTTCTATATCTAAGTGGAATCCTTCTTTCTGTTCCACGGCACTAACTGGAAAACAAATGAAAAATATTGAAAAACTTTTGTAATAAGGATTGAAAACTTCATATACAAATATGTGGTAAAAAATTCTCCTTAAGTGTGTATCAAACTGTTTTTCTGGCTGACAGGGTAAGAAGCAGTTATACCCAATATTCGTGAAATTATTGTAACTGAACACTTAGGCTCAATTTACATTCACACAGAAAAGAATGAATGAGAATTCTTGTAACTAAACTGTTCATTGTAATGAGTTTTATGTAATTGTGATATATACACAACTCATCTTCCAAAGAAAACAAATCCAAAAAAAAAAAAGTGTGGCAGCACTTACAGATCTTAAGTTTTTTATACTAGCTAACTAGCTCACCCGGTAACGCGTTGCTCTGGTAACGTGTATACAATGGAAAAAGACTGGGGAAAAGAGCGGACAGACAAACACACAAACAACAATTTGTGTTCTTAGATTATAGATTAATAAAGATTATATTTAACCAATAAAAATAAGTAGACTTGCTACTGCTAATGAACTATTTTCAATTATGGATTTTGTTTTAGGAATGAAAGCATATGTATATTTTGAAGTTTTTATGTGATATTATTGTATACAGGTAGTTCTCCTTATAGTATTTTCGTCTATATAGAAAGACTGAAGCCCAGTAGTAAAAATATAAATACTTAAAGACGTCGGATTGGAAATCATTATGCGTATGCTATTAATATAATTAATATTTTAAAAAATATCTTCAACTTACTCCCTAATACTTCAGCAACCGTCTCATGGGTTGCCAATATGCCAACCTCCAGCCAAATCACAAGTGAGATGAGGAAGCAATACTGCTGTGTCACTCCACGCCAGTGGTCATGATACCTATAATCATTAATAAAAACTGTTATAAGGGTATTTCTATGTATCGAAGTCATCTGGTTGAATCTGCTATTTGATTGAATGACTAGCGAGTTCACTGAATGATAACATTTAATTGAATGACTAAAGGACAAATCGTCAAGTTGTTTAATGTAACGTTCAACGTCTTGACTAAACGTCATTTAGCATAGTCGTTGAATGAAATATAGCCGACTTTATTATGATTGGTTAGGTTAGGTTCGGTTAAATCCATGCTGTCACACTATTTTATTACGAATACCGCACTTTGAAAGTAAATTTAAGTCGTTGAATGGGATATAGCCAACTTTGTAATGTTTGGTTAGGTTCAACTTCCTTGATTTCATTGTTCGTATTCAGCCAGTTTCGCTTCAAATTTTTCCTTAAAAGTAGCCGGCGGCGGCGTAATAATAGGTAAATCCATGCTGTCACACTATTTTATTATTAAACTAAATTATTGAACTAAATTTCAATCACCTGATTGATTTTACGTCCGCTCTGTTCAAAGGCTATGTTACAATCCGCTAACTAGTTGGACATTGAGTGACGCTTGTACAATCAACGTTCGGCCTAGTCATTCAATTGAATGTTGTCATAAAATCAAATAGCAGATTAAACCAGATGATGGCGACATATACATGTATTTCGGCCTATTTATAGAGGTGAAGCAACGCGAGGTATAGCGCCAACCCTAAAGGGTTACACTTAAGGGTGTTATAACAGGCAATTAAAGATAAGAGAGATCTTATGGCCTTTTCATAGACTACAAAACGGGTAGCAGTATTTTCCGAATTATGGTCTCTAACCTGCATACTATGCGTGCAGATTATGGCTAAACCCACCATGATTGGGGGAGGATGAGAAGTTACTTGTTGATCACCAGATGGTTATCAAAAAGTATTTTATCCGAAGACCAATTGTGTTCAGAAGGCACTGCATCTGCATTCGTTAGCACCCAACAATCCTCGATATAGTCAATTCTGTGCGACTGTGTTCTCATCCATCAATTTTAAATGCAGAATAAATTATAAATTCCAGATTACTCACAAAAATTATTGGTCTAAAACTTAGCCGAGTTACTATAAGTACTAAATAATGTATAGGATACATAAATAAGTATGTAGACAACCACAACTTAGGAACAAATGCAAAATGCAACAAAGGAACAACTTAGGAACTCATCACACAAACATATGCATCTACCAGGATTCAAAAATGGATCCTTTGGAGCAGAACTAAATAACTACTGTTCTCATATATCTTAAGAATATGTTATTGTACGAGGGGTGATCCAAAAGTAATGATAAATCGGTTATTTCCAGTGCACATAAAAATCCAATATATATAGGTATATATTGCTATACTACGCACTAGTTCAGGCTAGAAAAATCATAAAAATAACCCATGATTTCTGGGAGCTACATTATCTACATCAAAACTGTTGCAAATAAAGGTTATTAACACATTCCATCAATCATTCATTAAATAATTCATTCATACTGTTACAAGTGGCCATTAAATAGAATAGACATGTGGCAAGTTTTCATTGCAAGCTATTAGTAAACCATAACATTTCCATACCTTTTTAGAATACCACCTTTATATGTATTAATAGCTAGTTAAATTGCATATTATAAGTAGTTTTTTTTTTTTTGCATCTTGTTTGTTAAGTTTCGTGGGTATAACTTGTTCACAATGTTTAAAAGTTAGGTACAAGAGATCCATAAGATTTGTTTTTATTAGTCGTAGTCACACTGGGGTTGAAGCAAGGGATACTTCTCGCCCGAGAGCGAAAACGGGTAGAGAGAAAGAGGGTAGACAAATAGAGTGATAGAGAGACAGGAAAGAAAGAGATGGAAGAATTATAAGTAGTTATACAATAGCAATTTTTTCCCCAAATGATCCTTAGAGGTTCCAATAAGACAAATAGTTTTGTTATACATCTTACTTAAAATAATCAGTTGAGGGGACAGTCTCTTTAAGTTTTGCATATCCTTGCTGCGCTTTATTGAACAGTTCACGGGCTTTTTGGCAGGCGTGGATGACTGAAAAAAAAGAATAATTTAGTCCTTGAAAAGTAACATCTTTTTAATGAAACCAAACTGCTTATGCTCATCGAACAAGCAAGCCAGATCATTACTATTGCTTATTTTTTAACATTTATTATGGTATTTTATAATCAAACAGCAGTGGTTGAATAAAACTATAAATATATAACATATATTCAGATATTAAAAATATTTGTGTCTGGGTTATATTTTCATTATTTATTTTTAAAATTAGAACCTTACAATAGCAATAAACAAATTCATGATAATATGACATAATTATGACTCTATTGCCAACCAAATCTATGCATTAACAATTTTGGTATTGGTTTAAAAGCTTGTTTGATGAATACACCTTTTTGTATTTTTAAATAGTACCTCTATTTAAAAATGCAAAAAGGTGTATATTACAATTATATTGTTTTAATTATTCATGATAAACATTTGTATTAGATTTCATGTTTTACATTTTAGAGACTCAGATATTTCAGTGCAATTGTGTGCGCTATAGTCACAGAAGCATTGTGTTCTTCAATAGGATTAAATTAAATTTCATTTAATATTTCTTTTTTTTTGACGACGGGTATTTTCACCAAACAGCATCAAAATTGGAAAACTGACAGTCTCAGATTTTCATAAATTACTTACTGCCTTCTTCCTTATGATGAATAACTTGTAATACAGTTATCGCTTCACGAGATATTTGGTTCACTTCTTTACATAGTGTGCGGATAACCTACAAATTATAAAACAAATTTAATTTTAGGGAATTATTTTATGTTAAAAAATTAAGCTCAAACAGCATTTTAAAAAATAATTTAATTTTTATTAAAGTAGGATATGTATTTACACAACAAACCGAACGGAGCAAATATATCTTTATGGATTACCTCGCGAAGTTCCTGGTCAGTATCAAGGTCCTTTTGGAACTTAGTAAATATATCTGTTATTAATATATTTTCAGCCATTTTCGATACTATTTTATTGAAGTTTTATAACATACAAACAATGGTCTCGGAAATTCAATAGCTCCAAATTTCAAAACAAATATGGACGGGACGAGACGAAACACAACACAGATCAGATTGCAGTGTTGCCAACCCGAATTTTAGAAATTTAGTAGATTAAGTGCCAAATGTTGGTAGAAGTTGGTAGAATGTAAAATGCAAAATTGGTAGATCTACCACCTCAATTCAAAAGATTTTTCAAAGTTGAAAATACATGAATTGTTCTTAAAATGTTTATTTTTGGAAATTATACATATTTTTATTGAAAAACTTTAAATCTTCCACCAGCATACTTAAGATCACACCTACATGATTTGCAATAGAAATATCCTCCACCCTTGGTACTTTCTTGAAGCCAACCTGCAAATGGGTCCCCGTATCAAGTCGGAAAATGCATATATTATCTATATAATGCTGTTCCTTTAACTCGTTTAGGTACGATACTTTTTAAATCATTGAAATCGGTCCATTGGTTGCGAAGATATTACACATTTTGTACAAGCCAACCGTGGGGCGGCCGAATAGCTTATGTGACGTCACGATTACCTTTCCACCCGCGCGCGCGCTCTCCGCCATTCATTTATTAAGATTCCCTCGATCTGCGCGGGTGGTGTTGTGGTTTTGCAGTTTTTAAGTGAAAATATGCCGCAATATAAGTACTGTATAATATAAAATGTACTAATACTTCAATTAGTACACCTGAAAAACTGTTTTTCAATGTGCCAAAGGACTCAAACGTGCGCAAAAAGTGGTGTACTGTCATGAAGAGGGATGACAAAATTCCGCTTTCGTGCCAAGTTTCAAGATTTTGTTGCGAGGATCATTTTGATGTAAATAGGTACCTACCAACCAACCATTACCTTGTATACAACACAACAATTATATACCAACTTTTATCATCATTACTCGTGTGGTAAACAAGTGGGTAGGTAACTTAGTAAAACTTGTTTACGAATGTTAAAAAAAAAATACAGGGTCGTATTATGTATATTTCAATGAGTAAATGTATTATAAAAAGGGTAAGTAGTGAAGTTTCTAATAACCCTTCCTCGGGTAAAAACCAGGGTCGTACTCGAGTCTAACTACAATAAATTGTGCCGTTCCCGGAAATATTCCTCGAAGTTCCCCGTAACATAGGGGAATATTCCCGCCTTGGGGAATATATATATATATATATATATATATATACATGGAACTAAACTGTAGCTAAAGTGAATTCTGTACATTGAATATTTTTTTGAATAATCGCGTTAGGATGGCTCCATACACGCAATAAAACCAAAAACATTGTTATTGAATTTCTTGTCTGTCTGTCTGTTGTACGCTTTCCATGTGAAAACAGTTAGACGTTAGATGTACAAAAGTCGTGAAAGCTTGCATAGGAAGTTTTATCAAATTTCTTACTTTTTTGATAAATTTGTCTTTTTCGTCTGGAACATTTCCTGATGTTTTGAAAATTTCAATTGTTAAGCCACTTCATAAGAAAGGTAATAAAAGTGATGTCAAAAACTACC
Organism: Calamotropha paludella; assembly: GCA_927399485.1. Lineage (NCBI taxonomy): Eukaryota > Metazoa > Arthropoda > Insecta > Lepidoptera > Crambidae > Calamotropha > Calamotropha paludella. Next base: position 4,957,040 of record OV656830.1, on the reverse strand, counting down.
GTCCCATTACGTTGATTTCAATATTCTCAAAAATTTTCGAGAAATGCATGCTAAAACGTTTAAAACAATTCTGCGAAAAATATAAATTATTAAGTCTTGATCAATTTGGATTTCAAAAAATAAATCAACAACTCTTGCAATGTTTTCTCTTGTTAAAACTATATTGGTCAGTATTAATGAAAAACATCTTACAACGGCATTGTTCTTTGATCTAAGCACGGCATTTGACTTTGTAGCAAAGGTATTCTTTTGAATAAGCTTGAGTCTATGGGAATAAGAGGAATTCCCTTGAACTGGATACGTTCTTATCTATGTAATCGACAACAGTATGTAGTATTGTCTAGACTCAATAATAAAAAAGAACTTGTACACTTTGCGTCTGAGTACAGACATAATAAATGCGGTGTGCCTCAGGGAAGCGTGTTAGGGCCTTTTCTGTTTCTAATTTATTTAAATAATATGCCTGAGATAACAAAGCATAAATGTATTTTATTTGCCGACGATATTTCCATTATAGTAACTACTGAAAGAAAAAAGAATAACAATAATTTTAAGAATCATGAAACTGACGTTAATAGCACTATAAGTGCTGTTACTAGATGGCTTGACATTAACAATCTGCAAATTAAGTTATTAAAAACAAATTATATTAATTTTAATAAAAACTTACCAATGAAATTAAATATTGTATGTAAGAATTCTAATATTGACGAATTAACTGAAACTAAATTCTTAGGATTAAAAATTGACGACAATTTAAACTGGAAACAACACGTCGAAACAGTGTGTCAGAGGATAAATAAATTTGTATACGCACTTAATCGTTTCAGAAATCTCACAAATAGAAATACAGTATTGTCTGCTTATCATGCCCATATAGTCTCAGTTCTTCGGTATGGTCTCGTCATATGGGGTAATAGTACGGAACTTCAAAGGGCATTTATTGCACAGAAAAAATGCATAAGTGCCATAACTGGTAAATTACCACGTGAATCGTGTAAGCCACTGTTTAAGGCGCTCGGTTTGTTACCACTACCATCATTGTATATATACGAAACCTGCATGTTTGTAAAACAAAATCCGCATTTATTCACTAAAGCCCACGAATTATATCTACGTACTCGGAGAAATATAGACCGACTTGTATTTAGAGAAATCCCAAAGTCTCAAAAATATAATAGGAGTTGCATATGCATGTGTGTTAGGCTATATAATAAATTGCCGAATGACATAAAATTATTAAATTTAAAATCATTTAAGATAAAATTATACAATTGGCTTTCTAATCACAATTTTTATAGTGTTAAGCAATTTATGGAATTGTAATATCAATCTGACATCAAAAATGTAAATAATTAAATATGCAATTAGCTAATAGAATTGGTAGTGGATATAGTAGAGATATTTAACTTTATAATCAATTCTTTTTATTTTAATGTTTTCCATAATAACTTAATAATATACAATAATAAACAATATTTGATGATGGAATGATAATGAAAAAATTTGACACTTCAAAGATTAGACATTGTAATAATTAAGATAACTTCTTTTGTATTTTAATATTTATATAATATTGTAATACTTCACTTCTTATTTTGACATAAATATTTGTACACCATTTATCTAATGGTAAACATGTGAGGGCACAATTTTTTTATGAATTTCTAAATGTTATACCACATGTTATTGCAAATAAATAAATAAATGATAAATGATAGACGTATTTAAATAAAACTTTTTGCATTCGAGTGTCCTTCTGCCTCTTCAACATTATTTTGTACAATAATCACGCCTTGACCCCAAGGGACTAGGAAGACCACAAGTGAAGTTTGTAAGAAGAAGTAAGTTTTCTTGCTGCTATCACCACGAAACGTGCTGTAAATATAGTAGGTACTAAGATTATAATAAATAAACCGGATTTAAGAAAGTAGTACCTACCTACCTACCTAGAAACAATACTAGGACTTAACAAAGCGATTTCGTTTATTCATAGCTCAAAATTACGTGTCTAAAGAACGTAAGTACATACCTGTCAAAGGAAGTATTTAAGTCTGATTTTATTTATGGTATACATAATATTTTTTGAACAGTAAAGTTTCTACATACTCATCTACAAAACAATGTTAAAATAACGGCGTAGGTAGTTACAACAACAAACACAACTGCCCTGGCTGACTAACCTAAACCTTTTGGGTATTTTATAGGCTAGTCCAAGTACGTGTACCTACCTACTTATTATCTTGCAGTTCTAATTAGGTTGATAATGAGATTTGCCTACCTCTGAGTTTCCAACCACGAATTTCAGAGCTTGTCTAGTTTAAATGATTACTAAGATAATCAAATACCATAAAGGTATCCACTTAAGGTAGATTATCGGATTGCGCTTGCTCAAAACCGATATCTACCTTATTTCACTCATTTGTTATATTATAATAACAACCTTCTAATATTAAACAAATAAAATCAACAACATTAATCGATTGGGTATAAACTGGTGACGTTACGCTCCCTGTTGGACGAATATCGCAAACAGAATAAAACCGCGCAGTGGTTCGGCGGCAAGCGCTGGGTCATTGTGACGTCATCGCATGCGTTCGCGCGGTCTGTGAACCTCGTTCGGTATTTTGCTCATAACTTTGTCAATTTTGGTCGCAGAACAAAAATTTTTGCACTTTATGTTTTAGTTTCTCAATGTCTATAGAACTGCATTCATAACATAAAACGTGACTGGTCCCCATTCCTTGTCATTCTCCCATAATTTCAAATATTTTTGGTCATAGTGCCTTTTTCTGGCTTATATATATATATATATATATATATATATATATATATATATATACAAGGTCATTATATAAACACCATCCAAATTTATAAATGATATTCTTTGAAGAGAGTTACGAAACAAGATTTTTTTCTTTTAATATCACTCAGTACTAAAATATTAAGTTAAGGCTATACAAAGTTATCCGAGGAAAACTACCGATTTACTGTCACAATCACGCTACGCACGGTGTTGGAGCAGATGATTACACAACCCCCGCCCCTCCCCCCGTATTTCATTGATACATTACGCTGCGCACGGTGTTGTAGCAGATGACTACATGACCTCCCCCACCCCCCCGCCGCCGCCGCCGCTCCCGCTCCCCGCTCTCGCATATTTCATTAATACATAACAATAATTGTCATAAGTTCCAAATTTTTCCTTCATACTTGATCGGGCTTAGGACCGTCAAATTGCAGAAGGTATGAGTTGTTTTCTAATAACAGATAAAAACTTTGAACGTAAAAGTAAACCATACTTTTTGCAATAAGGCGTATTTAAAAAATCTGGAACAACTTAGGTACAAAAATTGGTTGGAGTATAGCAATGGCTGTGCAAGGCGTCTAGAACTTAAGATTTTTTTTGTCTCACTGAAACATACAAAACTAAGAGAACTATTAACAACAGAAACTAAAAAAACACAGGAATCGCATACGCAATACGAAAATCGGTATTAAAAAGCAATAAATTCACTGATAACACATTTCAATACTTTTCCTAGTCCTAAACATTAACATCGCTCATTTAATACTAATCCGAAGCCGGATGAAAAATAGAAAGAGTAAAATTATTATTAGATTTTTTAATTTTTATGACTCACCCGGATTGCGAAAGGTCGTGGGTTCGAATCCCACCTTAGGGCTCGGAGACGTAGTTGTTTTTTCATACGTATTTTATATCTTATAGAAATATTGCATCATGAATGCAAAAAATTAAATAAAAAGCACATAATTATAGCTGGTTCCATCTTAATCGATTGTTTAATATTTGTAAAAATATTACTTTCGATGTTGAACTCATAATAGAAGTTGAAATACGTTTGTAAAATTCGACACGTTTGCCAGCGTCTCGGTAGCTCAGTGGTCAGAGCACTTGCCCGGATTGCGAAAGGTCGTGGGTTCGAATCCTACCTGAGGGCTCGGAGGCGTAGTTGTTTTTTACACACGTATTTTATATCTCATAGAAAATATTGCATTGCGAATGCAAAATAATTAAATTAAAAACATATTTTTTGAAGCCTAAACGCCCTGCACACCTTTGCTATACTCAAACCCAATAATAAATAAAAGAACCAATCATAATACACTTACATAAAGTTTGAAAACAATCGTTTTAAGAGTACTTCATTAACTGTTCAAAATGTAGACCATTTCTCTCCAAACAGAGTCTTGCACGTTTACAAACATTGTCTTTAATTTTATTAAGCACTACAGTGTCATTTTTCACTTCGTCAAATGCACGGATTATTTTTATTTTTAAGTCCTCGAGGCTTTGGGCCTCCTCCACATAAACCCGCCGTTTAATTTCGCCCCACAAAAAAAAGTCACAAGGCGTGAGGTCTGGTGATCGGGGCGGCCATGGGACGGGGCCTCCACGACCGATCCAGCGATCACCATGTTCGGTGTTTAAATAATCGCGAACTGCGGCCGCATAATGAGGTGGTGCTCCGTCTTGTTGGAAATAAAACACGCGATTTTGAATAAGCGCGAGTGGTACTTCGTCCATAAAGTCGGATATTACAGTGCGTAACATATCAAGATACGTGCTTCCGGTCAACCGCCCTTCAATAAAGAACGGCCCCAGTACTTGGTTACCGATAATACCCGCCCACACATTTGCACTAAAACGCACTTGATGATGGTTCTCCCTTATCACGTGCGGGTTCCGGAACGACCACCAATGCTCGTTGTGTTGGTTATACAGTCCCACGCGAGTGAATAAAGATTCATCAGTCCATAAAATAACAGCACCAGGATGTTCAATCAGCCACTCACAAAAGGCACGGCGAGGCACGGCATCTGCTTCACCTAAAGACTGCACTTTCTGATAGTGATAAGGATGCATGGTTGCGGCGTTAAGTAATTTCCACACCGCGGGTTGACTTACGCCGAACCGTCTTGCTGCGTCATTCGTACTTGCTCTGGGATTTCGATCAAAGAAATCAAAGATTTCGTCTTCGATTTCAATTGCAAGTCTCCTTCTACCACCTCCTCGAGCGTGTGATGGCGTCGTAAATTGTCCGTGGTCAAGTAAGCGTTGATTCGCAGCTAAAATGGTTTGACGATTCGGTGTTGTAGCATTTACGAAACCACTATTTCGAAGACGAGGAAGACTTTCAGCTTCGTACAGTGCACAGGCACCGTTTAAGCTTTCTCCACTTAAAATATAGCACCGTACCATCTCGTAATACTCGCGATTTGAATACATTTTGTTAGGTAGGTATTTATGTGATGTAAGCTCGCGGGAGCACAAGACGTACGTCGCGGGAGGTTCCCGCGTGACTGATTTCATTGCACAGGTGTCGCCACAACTAGGGTTGCCACCCGTACGAAAATACTTTATTTCGAATGATTTGATTTTTTTGGGATTTTGAAAATTTTAGTAGTACAGCTCGACAATAAAGAGTTGACAAAAAATATTCCGCAACTAATGTACACTTTTTGTTGGCAACACTTCCTTATCTGTCAAAACTGTCAAGAGGTTGACTAATTTTTTGCTTAGTTAAGAAGTCAATTGTTATTCTAGTGTGTTTTACGTGATATTTCTTTATCCTGGGTTTCATCATGAACAAAACCTACCGTATCGGTTCTCGCACAGAACAGAACTCTCTCTCGGAACAGATAGTGAATATGTTACACCGAAAAAATGTTTAAAAGAAATGATAGGTCAAAAAGAAAAATAAACGATTGCAGTAAAGTATAAAAGTACAATATAATGGAAAATGAAAATTGTGTGGAATTACAATTGCTTCAGTATAGGAGTAGGACAAGTAAGAAGACAAATTTTCTTTTTCTGTGTGTGTGTGTGAATTGATATGGTTGCATTAAATATCCAAACTAAACTATGCTATGCTAGACTGTAAAGATGCTGTGTTTGCAATTGTTAAATAGAAATACTAATTTGATACAAACTGCAAAAAGCAATAAAAAATATGCTTTTAAACATAATGATAAAGGAAAATAAATTGTACTTTATTTTCATTCTATGTACTTTTTTTTCTTACCTATAATAACCAGTGTACTTTAACTACAAAAATAAAAGGTGGCAACCCTAGCCACAACCTGCGCGCGCAGCCACGATCGCGGCTCGCCGCATGCGCTTCGAGTATTTAAATTGAGTAAGTCATTGTTCTAACTTTTTGCAAGTTATAAAAACATCGACTTCAAAGTTATTACGGTTTTCGGCAAAAACAAACAATATTTTATTTCCCTTCATTGTTCTAATAGAAATAGTAGTATTTATAAGGCTATTGAATTATTGATTTTTATTTTTTTCTTTTATGAAATAATCAAAATTTACTATTTCAACGTAACATAACAAATTTACGGTAAACATTATTATTTTAATTTTATACAACTGTCCGTTTTGCAATAAATGGAAAAAAAATATTGATTATATTTCCTCTTTTAAACAAACAGGCAACAGTATTTTTTTAATTATTTAGCAAGAAATGGTTTAATGCGAAACAAATTCAAATAATTAACAAATTTAAATTGTTAGAATGACATTAATTAATACAAATAAATGAATCGTGGTCAAAAAGTGCACTACACATGTGGACTTATACTGCAGGCAACCGTATTATTGGACTTTTCATTCTTTTTCGAGGTCCAGTTTCAAAACGGTAAGTTGTATAAAAAAATTGTTCAAACAAAAGTCGTTGACAAAATCCTAAGGAACAACTTTTACATTTACATTTTTGCAATAAAAATGTATTTTCAAGGTGAAAAATAAAAAAACACCGTTTGACGACTTTGGCGCCACCTACTGTGTGCATTTGTTGGTGTACGGGATTGCAGCAATGACATTTTTTGTAGATTTTGACGTCCTCTACATTTTATAATCAATCGATTTTTCTGTGAAATGCATACATTCCGAGAAAAATGCATTTCAAATTTTTTTGGCTCGTTTTTGGAGTTTGCAAAAAGACGCACCAAGATGGCGCGTGGCCACCTTCAAGGTAGATAACTAACACCATTTTACAGCAAATAAAACAACTTTCACCCATTCGGCAATTTTCTCACTCAAACGATTTTTTCTTCGACAGATTGACTTTCTAACAACTCAATTTTGGAAAAAGAAAGTTACGTCGTTCTTTCTTACTGTACCTCGGCATCAACACCCCGCGACCCCACCCCGCTGTTTCATTCAAAACATTTCGGCCGTGTTTGACCTTTCGGGCGACCTTTCTTTTGACCAGTAACCAGCTGTTGTAATAATTCGCTCGGACAAAATAATATTTTTGCGGAAATTTTACCTACCAATTTTTTTTCATAAATGAAGTGTTTGAATGATATCTAATGCCTAGAAAAAATTTGGATGGTGTTTATAAAATAACCTTGTATATATATATATATATATATATATATAAATGCACTTAACACAGAACAAACAGCAATCAGCACTTTACTTTTTTAATACGTAATTATTTAGTTTTAACAACAAAACAACACAAAAGAGATTCACCATTGATTCCGCAACAAACCAACCGGGAATAGGTCACAGAACAGTATAATAACGTCTATGGGCGCGAAATGGCGCGAACGACGAGCTGTTGGTGACTTTTTTTTGTGATTTATAGCCTGGACTCTATGTATGCTTGACGCATAGTCGCATGGCTCACGCAGCACATTGCAACGTCGCTCGTCGATATAAAAAATATTCAAAGTGGTGATATGTCCAACTAATTCAAAAATAGGTAGTTTTTAGGTCTAAGGTGGTAGATAGGTAGACTGAAGTGAAAATTGGTAGATCTACCAAAAAGTTGGTAGATATGACATCACTGTCAGATTGTTTAATTGGTTTAATGGAATGAAATTCACATTCTTACATTTTTTTTAGGTTTTTCCCATAAGGAAAGGTAAAGGGTACACATTTCATACAGCTATATCTTTAGTTAATTACTTTTCTTGTATAGACTAAGATGAATGGTTGAGAGTTGGTTTTTGTATGAAGTATAATAAATAAATAATTGATGAACAACAGAAGGTTATTGTCCCCGGCAAATAAATTAAACATGATTTTGAAATCACGTGACATGCGCAGTAGTGAATAATGTACCTAAATTTGCTACTGCGCATGTCACGTGATTTCAAAATCATGTTCAACTTATTTGCCGGAGACTATACAACAGGTTCCACAAATGTGGAATACATATTTGTTAATTTATATTTATACAACGCTGTTTTACCTTCAAACACTTGTGCATGTTTACGAACACATAATGGTTAATGATTCACCATTTTTTCACTAATATTTACCATACTGAAAATTTAAATAAGGAAACCTAAACTAAATAGCACATCCCTCTTCCGCCAAAAATTTATTTTTTTTGTCCTCATGTCTTAAAATTGTTTAAGAAATATTTAAAAATTTGTGAAACTTATATTTAAAACATATTGTATATATCTTATAATCTTTGGAGCAGCTAATGCCCCAATTAATGGCTTATGGATCTTAGTGTATAATAAAAAAAATGAAATGTAGACATTTGATGAATATATATTATTTTAGTTATCAGCTAATTTATACAAATTCTTACAGATTTATTTTTATTAAATAACTTTTTACAGTGTGTGGCATTCGATGCAAAGAAAAATCAGCAAGCGCCTATTCATTTTGTGGTGGCCCCCAAGAAAATAATACCGCGACTATCACAATCTTCCATAGAGGATGAAAAATTATTGGGTAATTACTAATAATATTATTATGTTATATTTGAAATTTTTCAACCTGAATCAACAAGTTGTTTAGCTTTGAAAAAAAAATGGTACATAGTATCAGTAGAGATAACCTCATGATTCCAAAAGTAACCCATTTGTTTGCACTGGACCAATGACGAAGCATATTAAGCCAAATTTGTGTAGTTTTAATCCATGCTAAATATCCCGTACCACATCAGAACAAACGTATTTCATAATTAAGAAAAAGTGATTAATTTGCAAAAAAAATCCTAAATGCAGGACATCTACTGAATATATGCCGCCGGGTAGCAAAAACTAAAGGACTGCATGAGAATGGTTTCCGAGTGGTGATGAATGAAGGGCCTGAAGGCGGTCCCACGGTTGACCACTTACATTTTCACGTCATGGGCGGTAGACAAATGGGGTGGCCTTTTTGCTAAGGTCACTTTAAGTTAAGGTTGTAGTTAACATTTTTACAATTATGTAAAAAAGAAAAAAAAAAAAAAAAAAACTTTAATTATCACAAAGTAATTACATAATTACAAAGTAAGTAATTATGTAATTACTTTGTGATAATTAAATAAAAAAAATATAAAATATATTACATTTAACAGTTTGTTTATTTTTTTATTTGAAAGTGTTAAAATATTGCAGAATGAGCCATGATTGATCGTATTGTAGCATAAAGCAAAAAAAATGGCAGTTATAAGGATTACCGACACAAGTGAAAACTTAGAACTTTATGTTATAAACTATAATTTTGCATTAATAACCATATTTTGAAGTTCAACACATTCATCTTCAATTATTATCAGATTCTATTAAAATTTTAATTTTCTATTAAAAAAATTAACGATAAAAATATGATTGATAAACTAGTAATCTGTTATACCACGGTAATAAGAAAATGTCCAAGCCACTGTGAAATATTAATTTCGTGATGCATTACAGAGGTTAAATATTAGAAAATAAATAATAGAAATATATTGTTTTAAACTTTCGTGGTCACTGACATTATAGTAATATAAGTTATATACAGGATTTTTACCACGCACCTTGTTTTTGTTTTTATTGAGTTTCCGATATTTCGGCACTGTTGCAAGCGCTATGAGCACGGAGCAACGTGATAAAATCCCGTATATAACGTATTTTCTATTAATTATATTACTATAATTAATAGAAAATTTTCAAAGGCCAAAATAAATACCAGGATTTAAAATAATTTTCTGTTATTTATTTTTTTGTCTTAAAAATATTAATATATTTATTTAGTACTCACTATTGTACTGCACAATGATTCTATAATTAAACACTTCAAATAATAATCAAACAAAACACTATTTCAACAATGTACAGTATATACACATTTTACTTTTCACTAAATCCATTCGTTTCCCTTATAAGATATACACGGCACTAATATTGCACCATACGTCAGCTGTATAGCTACTGATATACTGCTATAGGCATGTCGGTGACGCGAACGCACGAGATGTCACCCATCCAAAAAGCGTTTAACGCGCACAGCACACGGCCGCTGCGCGTGCGCCAGTCATGAGCATGTCGGTGACTCGTACCAATAAGATTTACCCCTACCAATAAGTACCCAACGCAGCTAAAGAAGTTTTCACTTCAAAAAACTTATTAGAGTTGGTAGCAATTATTACAGGGTCGATAACGCCCCAATTCAAAGTAGCCCAAAATTTTAATTAATTTTTGAAGTTCACTGTTATTTATTTATATTTTATATTTCTTACATTCACACAAATCAGCCCAGCCTACTGTAAGGCTTGTTTTATGGATACTAGGATAACAGATATATAGACATACATATATGATACATTGATAATTAATATTTGTAGAAATATATGTAAAACCCATGACTTAGGTAAAAATGCTCGTGATGAACACAAACATCTGCCCCTTGCGGAACTGGAACTCTCGCCGTCTCGGTGCAAAAGATAGCGTAAATGCGTTACGCATATCCTTTCATTGGGAGACGAAAGTAGTTATGTGGGTCTCCTTTCCACGGCTCCATCTGGCCTAGTGCCCGATGAAGAATTGGAGGCCTACCCACTAAAAACTACGAAATGTGCTACCTGCCGACATCAGCCTTATCTCAGGAAAGCATTGCATACTACCGATATCATGACAGTCGGACAGTCGCCGAAGCAAGCCCACTTCGGTATGCAGAAACTATTCCTGCCAACCCAGGGATTTCTCCCACCTGCCCGCCAGAAGACGTAACGCACATAGGCGCAGCGAGCTAGCTATGGGGCTCATAGACCTCACAGCAGGGATTCTCCACTACCATTGCACCTAACCTAACTTTACAAATTACGGTTATTTCTATAGTATTTTAAGTTAGATTAGAACTGTAACAAGCTTAAGTAAATCTAAATTTTGAAATCTAAGTTTTGAGTGATATTCACCTTACAATAATTATCTGCCATGTGTTTATTTGTCAAGGTTGGTTTTGTTTTATATGTTCATTTTCTTCATGTTCAATCATCAAGTTTGAAGTACATAATAAAAAAAAAAGATAATAAATAACATACAACAACTTTTTTTCTTTCCATTGTTACTTGCACTATTATTAGATGACGCAAGCTATAACAGCAGTATCCTCTACCACACTCATATCATTACTTTTGCATGTTATTAACAGCTTACCTAACCCAACTAAAAAAATATTTGGTTTCAGGTCACCTCTTGATAATCGCAAAGAAAATAGCAATACTGAGGGGATTACATAAAAAGGGTTACCACGTCGTGGTTGATGAAGACTACCGGACTATGAAGTTTAATGGAATTCATGTATTTGGGAGAGCTCTAATGCATATGCTTTGGCCTACAGGACCAGGGTGTAGGCTTTAGTAATCTACAAGTTTAGCAGAATAATCAAAATCATCTAAAATATAGATTAAAACTGAGTTTTTGCTGTCTATAGACCAAAAAGGGGGTTCGGGAAACTGTGTAGCACCAGGGCATATCTTCACATTTTATTATTTCAATTTCTCTATAATGAACTTGTTATAAAGCACAGCGAATTTCTTAATTAATCTGTAACATAAATTATAATGAAGATCCAATTTTTATAATATTTCTCGTTTAATATGCGCTCCAATAAGATATTCACGGAAACCTATAACACCTCTTTGGCCATCGTTAAGCGATCATATTGTTTTGCATTCATTCCGGTTGAGTAGTTAAGGCGTGAGAGTTTAACAAAGTAACATACTTACTTTGGTACTTATTAGTACTAGATCGTATCCGATTTTTGAAATTCACAAAAATAAAAAAGTTATGACCAAAAACATTGTCTCTATGGGATTCAACATTGAAACAAAAAGCGCGCTTTTTGAAAGTTTTCATTATGATGGAATTTTAAAATTTACTAAACATTAATAGTAACAAACACACAAAGTATTGTCATAATATAATTAACATTATATATTTATATATCGTATATTTATGTCCACAGTGTATGTGTTACTCTAATATCTATTATGTACAAACAGCAACAATCTTAACTGCCCCTGTCACGTGACTACCAACTTTTTGAAAGAAAGTGAGAATAGATGTATGACGTCTTCATAAGTGTCATTTTTATTGTAGATGTGTGTGTAACGTTACAAAGTTTTGAAGTGAACCCTCAGAGTAAACAGGACTGGAGTAGCCTTTGCCTAACATTACCCCTCTGCCAAATGCACAAGCGTCGGAATCCTGTGCGTTATATAAAACTAGTTGAGCCGCCATTTTAAAACCACAATAATCAGAACGTCTCACCGTGCAGAGCTCCCACGAAAATGCCTGCCTGTGCTGTTTTCTACTGTAAAAAAAATTCGAAAATATCTAGTATGCAAAAAGATGGCGTCACCTTTCATTTGTAAGTATAATTTTTAGGATTTGATTATTATTTAATTCATAATTTCATGTTTTAGCAGACTACAATTTCAAATTTCGCGCCCAAAGTTCGTTTGATGACGTCACGGCCGCACTCCCCACGAGACTACCTAGGGTTGACCATTATCGCATTTCAATTAATTAAGACAAAAATTAGAAAAAGTTTGTTGGTAATAAATAACTGTAATTTTGTATTAATTAATTACTAATTATAATTTCGATTTAACAATGTACGTTGCGTGTTTATTTTTAGTTTAGTATTAAGTTCATACCTACACTTTTGCGGCTGCTTGCCTATTCTATTCTTTGCCACACAACATGGAAATACAAAATAATAAATAAAATAATAAATTAAAATAATAATCAAACTATTTGCCCTTTTATTCATGCTGGGCGGCGCTCATAAACATTAAGAGTACTAATGCTGTATATACTTACAGTGTCCCTGACTTCATAAAAAAGCACGGTTAAAAGGGTACCATCGCCTAACCAGCACACCCGATCATTTCCGAGAAACCAAAATTATTTTTCGGGCCACAGGACAAATTGTTTTTATTTTGTAATCAGCAACCCTTATTAATTTTTACAATATTTATTTGCACAATAGTGATGTCAACTTCATCGATATTGTGATTTTACGAGTGAGTAATGAATGAATGAATGAATGCAAGTAACATACTTAAATTGAAAATATTTATTTTTAATTTAAATCTATATGTCGCAGGGAAATTGTATAATTCCGCAGTTTACATTCGGCGTCATCAGTTTAAAAAACACATACCCTTCTTAGTTCTTTTTCTTAGCGATAATAAAACACAGCTTAGATAAATTACAGTTTGTTTCGGTAATTATTACCAGGTATTAATGATGATTTCAAATAAGAATAAGGTATGTGATTTTAAACTGATGACGCCATATGTAAAGTGCGGAATTATACTATTTACCTGCGATATTATACATACGAGAATAAAACTGTAAAGATATAGAATAATAAAGTCGGTTTTACGGGCGAAGATTTTACGTGACAACGTCTTTTTCTCGGTAGAATATTTATTGATATGAATATAATTAAATTGCACAATGCGCGCGGCAGACCGATCATAGTTGAGTGGGAGAGAGACGCAAGGCATTCGGCGGGCCTCTCTCTCGTTCGGTGACTCATCGTAACGTTACCGAGCGTTACACTTTTTCATAAGTGTCTCCCAGCCGCAACCTAATTTAAGACGTTGTCACGTCAATAGGTCAAGTCCACCTACAACCAAATGGCTAGTTATGAGCGTAGAGGAAGCGAAATCACTAATTTTTGAACATATTGTCTGTCTGTATGTATGTTTGAGCACGCATCACGCAAAAACTACGCGACGGATACATTTTAGTATGGTAATAGCTAAATGTCATCGTCAACATTTAAGTTAAGTTTTTTTTATTAATATTGTAGCATTTATAGCTCCTTTTAAAAACCGGCTTGTCCAACTGCAATACTTCAAGATACTAGGAGTAAGGTATGTAGTGCCAAAAGTCCTTTGTACATAAATGAAAGCTATTGGAAGATAGTATTGCAGTATTAAAATTAGAAACGATCGGTATGTGTATATGTATGAGGCAAATATACTCTACCCCTAGGCGGTATACTAATTGTTGGTATTTATATTTTAAGCTTTGACATGCCCGGAAACATCTAATTTTTCATATTCAGTTTTCCTAAAGAAAACAGCATACGAAAAAAATGGATTCATGCTTGTAATAGGTAATAGGGCATCTTGGGCATCTTCAAGAACAAGTATTATATGTTCCATACATTTTGATCCGTCTCAGTTTCAAAAATTATCTAACAATAGAAGAAGATTAGTTGCCCATGCTGTGCCAACGTTATTCTTGAATGATCCTCTTAGTTTTTTATATAACTAGTTATGTTTCAAATAGATATCAACATGTTATATTATAACAGTTTTAGTTTATTACATTTAAATGTATTAATTTTAGGTTAAAGAATAAGTTGAAAAGGAAATACCTGCAAAAGGTGATGTAAGCAAATCGCAAAAAAATACAAATAATCAATCGGTCAAAGTAAAAATCTGAGAAAACTAACTATATTCACTATCGCTTTGTTAAAAATAATGTTTCAGTGTTCCTCCTTTCCATTATGGTTATACGCGTAAGGGTCCACAGTAAATTCTATATATATAATAACACCTATTGTAAATATCTTTAAAAAGCAATAAACTATTAAGTTTCAATTTGTATTTTATGGATATAGCCTTCGAAACTGACTGTTGTAGCGTGTAATATCATCATTAATTTAATTTAATTTTTAATACATAATGTAGGAATACTAATGCAACGTTAATTGGAATACTAACGCAAAGTTCCACATGGATCAGCTTCAATGGCACAATGTCTGTTACGCTATAACTTCCCGAGATCTTAACCGATTTTAATATTTTTGTGTGGAATCGAATCAACAGGTTTAGGACCAGATTGTGACGGAGACCGAATTTTGAGATTCGCAAAAATTCCCATCGAATTTTTTTTTTCTTTTTTTAGATATTACGCTCCGCTTCAATATATGGTGCTAGCGTAGCTTTATGCTTAACGACTGCATCGCCCAGTACATTCATTCATTGAACGAAACTGATTTATCGATATCGATATTCGCGTGCTATGTCATGTCACTTCTCACACAATGACATTCGTGTGTTTGAATAGAACGTTAACACACTATTTTAAGCACGTGTGCGTGTATTTTAAATATGTTTGTCGTATTAGACATGTGTGCGTTTGTAAACACGCAAAGAGTTTTTGTTCCTGTGTGCTGGCATTGAATGTAGTAGTAACCTCACCCCCCGCAAGAAATGGCAGAAAAATATGTACGAGAAATTGACTAATGGCTACTCCAGTCCTGTTTACTCTGAGAGTGAACCATAATAACTGAAACTAATACTTTTTTCTAAGACCCTAATGAGTTTCGCATCAAAAAGGTGGGATTGTTTCAATTCAATAATAAGAGTAATATCAGAACAATCATTGTCAAATTTTTCCGGTCGCTAGATATCAATGCAGACAGTGCGGCGTAGGCTAAATGAAGGTGGCCTACACCATCACATACGAGGGCTGCAGCACTGAGCAAGGAATCACTACGTTTTAAGAGGCGGCACAGTGGGTCGACACTGCCTTGAAACGAATCCTCGGGAAATTAGTTTATTTAAAATACTCTCTTATTGTTTTGTAATTAAGGTCTCTATTTCATTGAAGAGGTTTCGTCAAGACCTGAAACATGATTAATACCAACCTAAAATAACGAACATTTTAACATTTTAATGATGGCGGTACTGGAAAAAATGGCCGATATCTCATTATCTGACGTTTGGTTTTGAGATAACTTATTCAAAAGTTCAAACTGATGAATATTCGCTATTTCACTTTATGTGTGATTTAGAGACCATTGCACCTATTTTATTTTGTGCTTTTCCTGTTACATTGTCTTGTGTTGTGCAGAGATTGTTGTGTAAATATTATTTTCTCCGTCTCTGTTAATAACCTAATATCATACCGGTAATCTCGCTTTACTTGCGTGTAAATTGGTGAGATACTGAAGGTAACATGGAAGTTAAGCGTTACAGAAAGTGTACGATTTGTGGTATGCAACAGTTACCCAAGTCGGGCATACTTTTTGCAAGTTTTCCTCTCGACCCTGATCGGTAAGTCTAAACTGGGTAGTAACTATCTATCTGAACTTTCTTAAATTACTGTAGTTCAGTCATATCATATATATTTTTAGTAACAAGTTACCCATTCAACCTACATGATTGACAAATTATTGATTTGAAAGCAAGCTTTATATTTGTCTAATATTATTGTCATTCTAACTTTCATGTAAATAAAGAACAATTATTTTCATCTAAGTCATTCTTTATAGAAAGAACGTAATAGAAATTGACGAACTTTTTTTCAGATGCCGATTGTGGGTTAAGGCATCAGGCATTGAAGACTTTGCTTATGTGCCAATTGAGAAATTACACCAAAATAAGTTTATTTGTGGTACTCACTTTGCCAGTGAATGCTTCAACGAAAAAGGAAATTGGTTGCTTAACTCTGCTGTGCCAACTGAAAAACTTACTAGACCATATTTATCTGATGACATTTTAACCGAGTTTCCTTTGCATGTGAAAACATATTATGAAAAGAAGTCAGGTTAGTAACAATTGAAAAATTCAGTATATATGTATATATATCACATTTTTTTTACATGTGTACAATACAGTATATGACATAGAATAATCACAGAAATCTGATCATTATAAATCACAATCGTTCTAAAAAAGTTCCACTCCAAAAACTAAATAATCATTTTTTAAGATTATCCCCATTGTCTTCACATTTTTTATAAAAAATGTAATGTGAATGTAATAACTGTTATTAGAGTTATTAATAATAAGTTATTGTTATCCATATTTAGTAGGTGTGCTAGCATAAAAGTATCTATAAAAAATATTCTAAATTTAATTTTTCAGGTGAACTAATTGGTAGTTCCAAGTTGGCAGTTAAAACTATCACTGCAGAAAATGAAGAAAAGGATAAAACATTACAAGGTATATACAAATAATTATTTCAAATCTGTATGTCCTTCTATAAGTTAAGAACGGGTTCATTGATTGCAATTAATGAAATTTGGTATATTGTAAGAACATGTGATTGTGCAAATGATAGCCCATATATCGACGGCGAAGTACCAATAACTCCTAATTGCTAAATTCAAAATAATACACAAGCTAAATAAAATGTTTAATTTCTTGACAAGTTAAAAATTGTTTGTTAAATTTGTTTATTTTTTAACTTGAAGCGCTTGCAACTAAAACTATGCTTAGGATATTTCATTAAAACATGCAAATAACGAATTTTAATTCAAAATGACAAAAAAGTGAATTTCTCGATGAATTTCAGTTAGGAGGTACTGGCACTTCGCCGTCGATATCATATTGCTAAAAATCTTTTAGTCCTAAATAATATTATAAACCCAAAGTGAGTTTTTTAAACTTTCACGCCTTAACTACTTAATTCATAATCATTAAATTTTGCATACACTTTGCCAAGGGTACATATGGTACCTTTTATCCAGATAAAAAAGTACTATTCAAGAGATAGAAATAAAACTTTTAATTGGTAGTCTATATTAACATGAGCCAAATCTAGTAATAAATATTCACCAACAGCCACCAAATATGATGGGGAAATCAATACTGGTAGCCTAATTAATGTTTAATGCAGACCACCTGGAAAGCGAAAGTTATGTTATTTGATTTTGGTCTAAAAGCCCTTTGTTCAGTTTTTTTCTACAGTTTTTTTTATAAATAATGTTTTTATCTTTATTATAACATACCAAAAAGTATCTCGGTTGAGTATTTTAGGTAACAATAACAATCATGTCACTGTATTATAAATTATATAGTTATGTTGGTGCATTTTATGAATAATATATTTATAAACTTTCAGGGGAATCAGTCCGGTCAACTGATCACAATCCATGCAGTGTTAATGAAGTAATACCAATGCCATCAACTTCTAAAGCTCCCTCACATCTGACATATAAAATAAAAGAAGGTAAAAGAAACTATGTAATTCAATTAGCTCCAACATTTAATACATAATGGCTATTTGGGATGCTGTTGTTAGCACTGGGAAAACTGTGTTATAAAAACAGTATATACTCTGTGGAATGATCTGACTATTTAGCTAGGTACAGCAAAGAATTTGTAATCCCCTGTTTTTGCGTCGAGGGGGTTAAAATAGCTAATACTCAAGTGAAAATGCTATAAACCCCTGTTTTTGGTTCAAGGGGGTAAAAATAGCAATTAATCAAAATGCTATACTGCTGGCGACCCCTGCAATAGTCACGAGTCAAACCCTGAGACAAATGACATGTTACAGCATAAAATAGTGTACCTATGCATAATGTTTATTGATAATTATAGCATATATGTAGTTGACTTTAACAGAAAACACCACAGAAATAATATTTCTTTAATCATAATGTATGTTGAAGGAATTTATTGGATGGAACAGTAATTTATATTATTATGATGAGATCTAAAATAAATATCTATATTAAGCTTAGATTTAATTTTGCAGAGAAAAGATCTAGGCCAGATGCTGATGAAGTATTTGTTCAGAGCTATAAGAGATTTAAAAAAACAAATAATGCAATTGGTAAGTAAATTGAAATTTATGTAACCTTGTGACAAAGAAAGTATTTTAGAATGCAATTGTAACACTTATCTGTGCTATTTTGCCATTTGGGCTCACTTTTTCTATTGAAATTTTGTCAACACTTGGTGCTTGCATTCCTGAATAACATTTTTTCTTTGTATTTTAGATTCACATAGCACTTCAACATTTTCTCAAATAATTGGTTTTAATAATCTGAGATTGTTATATATTAATTCATTTGTATATTTATTGTCTTTATTGTTTTTTTTTTCAAATATATTGTTTGCTTCTTTTACTACTATTTGTAAATAATGTAAGCACCAAGAACTGGCAAATACGATAGATGAAGCAATACTGGTAGCCCATATTATACTTAAGACCATCCTGATAGTGAAAGAGCACTTCGTTTCAGTCTGAAGTACTAGCTCTTTTTTCAGTATGATTTATGAGATATATATGTAGGTATATATATACCTGAGATCTTGTAGACTAGCGAAATAGCCACTTTAAATTATTATACTACTTATTAAGTAGAATTACATTATAAATGGATTATATTTTTTCAGATTTAAGGCCTTTAACAAAGAGGGAAGAAAAATTAGTAAAACGACTAGAGGAGTCTAAAGTCACTTTAAGGAGGATGGCAAATTTAAAGTTAGATTTTGACAAGTTAGACTCCAAAGTCCTTAAATCAATTGTAGAAAATGCAGTGAAAAACTTAAAAAAAGCACCTCGTGGCAATCGTTGGGATCTAAGAAACAAAATCTATGCTCTCTCGATTTTCAAGCGCTCTCCTAAGGCATACCGCTACATGCAACAAATGTTACCATTGCCTAGCACGAGAACACTTCAAAGGATGTTAAAAGAAATTCCTATGGAACCAGGTATTCATGCCATGGTAATAGATGTTTTAAGGAAGAAAGCTCAAGAAATGGATGATAAAGATAAGTATTGTGTCTTATTATTTGATGAGATTGCCTTGAAAAAACGGTTGATATATAATGAATCACTGGATAAAGTTGAAGGATTTGTTGATCTTGGATCTGAAGAAAGTATGGGCAGAAAAAATAAAATTGCTGGACATGCTTTAGTTTTTATGATCCAAGGTTTAAAACAAAAATTCAAACAGCCAGTGGCTCATTATTTTGTTGAAGGTACTATAGAAAGTGAAAAATTAGTAGTACTGATAAAAAACATTGTGAGAAGTATATATGAAGCTGGATTTATTGTTGTTTCAACCGTTTGTGACCAAGGACCTACTAACATAGGTGCCCTGAATTTATTAAAAAAGTTTGATGGTCTGTCTATAGAAGCAAACTACTTTTTTGTTGAGGAGAAAAAAGTTTTTATAATGTTTGATATTCCTCATCTTTTTAAATCAGTCCGAAATAATTTTTTTCAAGCTGGTGTTATGGAATATAAAGGAAAAAAGGCCAAATGGCAATATTTAAAAGAAGCGGAAGAGAGAAATAGGAACTTTTTAAACTTTAAGAAAATCAATCAAACAGTTGTTAACCCAACATATAAAACTAAAATGCGTGTTAAATTTGCAGCTCACGCATTAAGCAACACGATGGCTGCAGTCTTGAAGATGATGGCGTGGAACAATTCTCATTCAGAAGAAATCATGGAAACAGCTTTTGTTGTTGAAGAAATGGACAAACTTTTCGACTGCACTAATGGACCAGCGTCACCAAAAGATGTAAAAAAAGGAATCCGAGAAAATGTATCAAAAAAGACTAAACATGAGGAATCTTGGAATTATTATTTAAAGTATATTCCCACAATAAAATTTTTGAAGTCAGATTCCCAATTACGTTTAAAAAATGTACGTTGCATTAAGGGTATGGAAATATCTTTGAAATCATTAAAAAGTATTTGGAATCTTTTGAATGAAAAAGCAAATTTTAAATATTTGAATTTACGCCAACTTAACCAAGATTCCTTAGAAAATCTATTCGGGAACATTAGACAGCACAGCGCAACAAACAGAAATCCAACATGTACTCATTTTAATGCAGCTTTAAAATCTAGTATAATATCTGGTTTAACAGACCCACACATCCGTGGCTCGAATTGTGAAACTGATTATAATAAGTTGCTCATAAGTCATCAAGAATTAAATAAAAATGCGAAGTGTGCATCTGAACAGAAAGCTATACAACAGAAACAGAATTCCAACATTGACACTGATGTTTGTTACCCTGTGCTGTCTTTGCCTGACGAATCGGAAATTGAATATATTGAAAGTTCTTTTTGTAACTTTGAACAACAACCAATTGTATATGTTAGTGGATATTTAGCTGCAAGAGTTCTTGATAAATTTAGCTGTGAAGATTGTAAGCTTTCTTTAAAAGAAGAAAATCCAAATCTAGATGATCCATTATATAAATTTATTTCTCTTAAAGAATGGTGGCAAGATAAGATATCATTAACTTATCCCAAGAAAGAATTGTGTGTTGTAGTTAATGAAGCAAAGCAAATGTACGAAACTAAAATTTTGCCTGAGTTACACCAACAGCATATTGCTCAATATTGTACCTTGCAACTAAGCATCTGCTGCAGTATGAAGTGGTTTAAATGCAATATTCATTCGAAATTAGTAAATGAATATTTATTTAACTTTTTAAGTAAATTGTTCATTAGAAAATCATGTAAAGTTATCAATGATGACTTTGTTAAATCTGAGAGCGATACTACAGATAAAATTAAAAAAGCACAACAACAAAATAAAGAAAAGTAATTATATTATACATAGTATTATTTTTTGTACACAATATGGCAGACGGAAGATCGATCATAGATTTTAGAATAATTATATTATGTACAATATCCTTATTCGTATCTTTCTGTCTTCCATGTTCTTACCTTACCTCTTATCTGAAATTATTTTCTAAAGCCGGTCCACGAAATGGAGGTTATCGATATGGAGCTACAACACTATTTTCGATAATTAGTCGATAAATCTGCCATCACTAAGGTGCCAAATAGTCAAGTTGGCCATACTGGCTCAGAGGCTGGCAAGTTAGTGTTATGATATTGGTATTAGTTCCGGTACAGTTCGAGTGAGCTCAGCCTGAAGTACTAGAGTGCCGTCTCTTAAAACGTAGTGATTACATACTCTTTGAGGCGGCACTTCCCTATGAGCTACTAAACTGAATTATGCACGTAGTTTCAACCAACTTGCGAATGACAGTCAGAGGTACCAACATTAAAGTGTCAATGTCAAGGCAATAGAGATGTACCACTACATAATCGATATCGATAAACAATAAGTAGTACCTAGTTGGGTCATTGCTGTATTTTTTAAATTTTACCAGGAAAATAAGCACAAGTTTTATTGGAAATACAGAAATTTTATTAACAAGTTGAAAGACGAATACATAATTGAACATGGGAATAGTAGTTTGATAGCTCGTGATCTGCAACCGCCATATGGATTGAAAAGTTATGTGTGTAAATTCCAATAAATTAATTCTTTACAACAATGTTGATGAAACTCAGGTTCATAACAATTGTCCAGCTCGTGGCAAAAGTCAGTTGACAACTGAAACAGAAAGTAACTACAATTAATGTTTGGTCTTGACCTATGAAATTGGCGTTTTTCATCAAATAAATGAAGCGTATTTTTTTTCTATTAATCAAAGTAATCACCCATGCAATTAATGTTTGCCAACGCATTGGTAGCTTATTGATGCCCTTCTTGAAGAAATCAGCTTAGCTGTAATGTAGGATAGGCATTTCTTTTAAATCTATTTCCCTTTTTGTTGAACATATTACGAGGAAAGTGATCTCCGTGATTATGGGTATGTCTTATAGGACTTGGTCTAGTCCTCATTGCCTGTATATTTAACCCATATTCGACATCTAAAATAAAATAATCGATAACTTGAGAAAGCACTATATTATGTTTATATGAATATATGATAATACTATTTCTGCTTTATATCACTTGGGCACATAATTTTTACTGCTAATACCACTATAATTTACACTGTTTTTACCCAAATTTACTTAAACAACTAGGAAACATTCAATAAAATTACCTGTTTGGTTCAAGCGAAAATCTAGCCAAAAATATGTCTTTACTCAACCTTCTCACTCTCCGGACACCACAAATTTCACACTTTCGCAAAGATTTGCCACCCATAATGTCTGTATAAGCAGTTTTTTATTAAATTCAATAAAATTCACCAAATAATTGAACGTAACTGCGAAATGTTTAATGGCGTCATTCATGCGACACATGCTGGCCAACATGACATAACGTATAATGATAGTAATTTTCAATGTTGGTACAAAGTACGCTCATAATTCCATACATTGTGTTTTTTATATGAAGTGTCGCTAGGCTGGGCTGCAGTAAAAGTATCGGGAATGGAATATTTCCACTGTTCCTGTCATATTAAAACCTTTTTAATTGAAAACTCCTTGGTTTAAAAAATCGAACCATTTATTTATTTTAAATCTGTACCATTTATTTATTTTAAAAAAAGATTCTCGGCCTAGTCACAATGTCTTGCCAAACTTGTTTAGTCGTTGAGAAAATGGAATTGACTCGAGAAAAATCAAGAGCGATGATTTATTATGACTTTCGACGTGGTTTAACACAAAAACAGTGTGTTGATCGGATGCTTTCTGCATTTGGTGTTGAAGCCCCATCCACAATTTATCGCTGGTTTGCTGAATTTTAACGTGGACGTGTCAAGCTCAGTGATGTTCCCCGTCAAGGTCGTCCAAAAACTGCAGTCACCCAAGAAAACGTTGATGCTGGGCGTAAGCTGATTGAGGAAGATCGGCATGTGACATACCGCGAAATTCAGGCAACTTTAGACATTGGCATGAGTCAAATACAAATAATCTTGCATAAACAATTAGATGTAAAAAAGTTGTTTTCCCGATGGATACCGCATTCGCTCTGTGAAGAGCAAAAAGCGGCTCGCGTTACTTGGTGCGTCAGAACACTCGAAAGATTCCACGAAGGATCCTCAAATGCTGTATACAACATCGTATCAGGTGACCAATCCTGGATATACGCGTACGAACCCGAAACATAAAACCAGTCACGAGTTTGGGTGTTCGAAAATGAGTTAAAGCCAACAAAAATTGCTCGTTCACGGAGTGTTCCAAAAAAATGGTGATCACGTTTGTCTCCAAAACCATGTTGTGACTATTCCTCTTGAGGGACAAAGAACGGTTAATGCCGAATGGTATGCTAGCATTTGTTTGCCACAGGTCTTTTCTGAACTCTGGAAAGAGAACTGCAACCGCCGCATCATCCTCCATCACGACAATGCGAGTTCTCACGCCGCGCACAAAACAAAAGAGTTTTTGGAGCAAGAAAACATAGAATTATTAGACCATCTGCTGTACAGCCCCGACCTAAGCCCTAATTAATGATTTCTATACTTTCCCTAAAATAAAGAATAAATTGCGTGGTCAGAGTTAGTTTTTGTTGTGAAGTTGTCATGAGAAAAATAATTTCATCTCTTTCTACCTTTCTGTCTGCTGGGTCTTCAACGGGCAGTTAAGAGTGTTGCTGTTTGTACATTAGCCTTTCAGTGCTTACTTTTATCATCATCGTCATCTCAGCCGAGAGATGTCTGCTGCTGGATGGACGACTTCGTCATCTGTTATCAATCGGCTCCCAAAAAAATATAGGGGTATTTCTATGATCTCCATGCTCAGCAAGCGGGTTTGGAGTTCGTAGTAAAAGACCATAATTCGTGAAACAGTGAAAAAAGAAAGAAAGATATTTATTGGCCCATAACACACAGTCATTTTATATATTACAATGTAAAAAGATTATAATAATAAAAAAATAAAATAAACAACACTTATGATGGCCAATCAGGACCCTGCCTCAGCATAATGCCATTGCACTGTTCACATCACAGTACATCGGCGCTAGTATTCTGGCAAGGCCTGTAGGAGGTACTGTGTACAAACAATGAAAGTTTACATATTATATTTACACGAACAAAATACAAATGAACAAAAAATGAGATAAAAAACAGATAAAAAAAATATATACATATATATAATAAATAAAAAGTGCAATTTAATTATCTCCAATGTCATCGACGCCTTTTTGACAGCCTAAGTGTGACAGTTTGCAACTATTCTAATCTACGGACACCTAAAGGCCAAGTGATTACTTTGGGTTAAAAGAATGGGTGTGAATGTAAGAATTATTACTATTATTATTATTTTTAGGGAACCAATTATATTGAAAACTATGTTATAGCATCTTTATGTATCCTTTTTAAATTTCCACATGTAGGAAATCTTAAAATAAACAATTTCTTTACTTCGGTTTTGCACAAATTCAAGTGCAAGTTTTAAGGCTATTAAGAATTTACTCTTCCAAAAAATACCAAATCGTTTTGAAGACCTCCCTATAAATCGGTTCAAGTCTTTGTTGCGTAATTGGCTGTTAGAAAATGCGTTTTACTCAATTGATGATTTCTTAAGACATAAAGATATTTAAGGTGTTGATGCATTATTTTAAACTATCATGATCAGGTTTCGAGAATTATTATTTTTAAATTATTTTTATATATAAAGACAATATTTAATATAAAGATTAATATAAAGACACATTTAAAAAAGTAGTAGTTAGAATTATATAAATTGTAATATGTAGAAATATTTGCATGCTATTCTGATATAGTTAAATAGGTTATAAGCTCTGAATTATAATTTACATCCATGTATTACCCTATTTAAAGCAAATAAATAATTTGAATTTGAATTTGATTTAGGTAAAAAGTAGGTTTTTACGGAAGCGGGAAGCGCCATTTGGTAGTTTTCGTGTTTCTTGTAAAATAGTTTTGTGGCGAATATTAACTGGATAATAATTTGGGATAATTAACCATGAAATGATTGTCAATATACACGAGTGTTGGTGAAGGAAAAAAACAAGGTGTCTTTTCACGACTTATCAAGAAATCCATGGGAAGGTTTCAGTTAAATCCCACATATTTACTGAAACCTAAGGGGGAAAAATATATTTTACTGTTCAGTCATCATAATCAAATAAAGAAAAGAAATTACTCAAGAACTGGTAATTATAAGTATAATTGCCAGTTCTTGCCAGTAAGTACTTGACACGGCTAAATGCACAAATCGTGTAAGCCACAAATAAAGAAAAAGAAGAAAAAAAGTTTATGTTGGCAGTTATGCAGGTGTTCTGTAAAATTGAAAAAAAGATGGCGGGCGGTGAGGTTGAACTCGCTCAATCTGCTGCTCCCGGTGGCGATACCATATTTGGAAAGATACTAAGGAAAGAAATTCCAGCTAAATTTGTATACGAAGATGATCAGGTAAAATATTTTGTCTAGGGCATCATAATTTTCGAACATTATTATGACACCGGCAACACGTATGTTATCAGCTGTTTTCTAAAAAAATATCTATTATTTATTGTGTACTAAATCATCAGTAGATCTGCAAAGGAGCAGTTTTTCTATGCAACGTTATATAATAACGGCAAGCGTTGGTAATTTCGGATCAATTGTTCAGTACTGTCGAGGCTATCCCCAGTGCTATTTGCAATGACAGTTCTGTGCAGTAAAATGAAACTGCTGTTTTTAGCTGTGGTTGTAACATAAGCAAGGAGTTCAGGTTGACTGTAAAGTTGCGGTGTAAATTACCCTTTGCTTGAATGTCTGCTATTTTTTTATAGTGTGTGGCTTTCCATGATGTGAACCCGCAAGCACCATCTCATATTCTGGTGATACCTAGAAAACCTATTCCGCAGCTTTCGAAGGCAGAAGATGGAGATGAAGCATTGTTGGGTAAGTTTTTTTAAACAAAGGTACTTTTACAACAAAATTTTATTACTGTTTTATTTGTCCATTTATGTCTTAATTGAGCAAAGCTCTATTTTAGGCAACCCACAAATTTCGCCTGTCTCCCTCCTACTACTTAACGGTCCAACTGATTCGAACGAATTTTAGCATGAACATACATGATTATAACCTGATGGACATAGGCTATATCAAAAAAATATAGACTATCATGGAGGAATAATTACCGAAAGAAAAATTCAAAAGCTGATCACAGCCAAACCGCTGATACTACATTGATGAAATTTGGTGCCACAACTCACATTGTGGTCGTGACTAATGTGCAAAAAAATGTTTTGAAATCGAACATACTATGGAGTAATGATCACCGAAAGAAAAATCCAAGTGCTTCACTCAGTATTTGCAAACAGCAGCATGCATTGCAGACCTAGTTATTAATATACTTATTGTTTGTTGCTGCTGTTTTGAGCAAATCAGTGTTCAATGTGTTTTTGAAAATTTCTATTGAAAACTTTTCAGTTTTAATAGTTTGGTTTCAAAGTATGCTGTACTGTAGATACAGATCTTTCTATATAAGAAAAAGAAAAATCTCTGATATAATTACTCATCCAGTTGTAATAATAGTAATGGACTGCTGCCATTGAAATTGGAAAGTTTATGCCGTATATGCAGATAATAAATGCAATAAAAATTCACTTTGAAGATTATTCTAGGCTTACTGAATTACTGACCATAGAGTTGTGATTTAAAATGAGAAACACATAACTGAAAAAAAAGTACAATCACAAAAAATGTTACATGTGATGAGAAGTTATATTTTTTATAATGTTTTAATCTGAATTCCAGGCCACCTATTGGTTGCAGCCCGCAAAGTTGCAGCTCAAGAAGGTCTGGACAAAACTGGTTTTCGTCTTGTGATCAATGACGGGAAGAATGGATGCCAGAGTGTCTACCACCTTCATATTCACATCCTAGGTGGCAGACAGTTGGGCTGGCCTCCAGGCTAATTTAGGATTTACTTGTTATGCAATAAAGATATTTTTAGTCAGGCTTTTTTTTATTGTTTCCTTTTTTTATCAATTTTTTTTTAATCAAAAGAAGCTCGATATTAATCTCACTCACAGGCTTAAATTGATGGCAGAGTCAATAATCATTTTAAAATTCCAGTGGCATCACTCTGATGATGGACATGGCACCTTTGATCTTTATTTGGTACCCTAGTATATTCTTGTTTATACAGGAACATGCTCTTTGTGCATTTGTTGTAAAGCTTCTTGAAATATACCATAGATATGGAGAAGGATAATAGGAATAGATTGTATATTACTTTTTAATAAACTATTTCCATAAGATAAGTGTATCATACTTCAAGCTTAAGTTTAGAATTAAAGAAAAATAATATAGCATTAATCATTTCCATGATATAAGACGATTTGGATTTCCTAATAAACTCACTTTCGTTCAGACTTTCAACTTTCGTCGTATTGTGTGGATTTCGTTAAAGAAATAAAAAAAGTTTGATAAATCAACATTTAATGAGTACATCAAAACAGTTAGCCAGAATAACTGGTACATGATCTTTATTGCTAAGAAGAGGTCAAAAAGTTTTTATACCTCAGTGTATATTAAACAAAAAAAAAAATTATGCACATTGGATTGTGATATCTGAAAGGGATCAGATATGATAACAAAAAGTAAAAAAATAAGTTTGTTTTATACTGAAACTAAGGATCATCTGCACTAGAGCACAATACATTTAACATGAATTGCATCAGGTACTAATATAACATTTTTCTATCCAGTAGGTGCAGTTCTTATTGGAAAGCTTGAAAATATTTAAGGCATAACCTAAAATATGAACATAGATAATTATCCAACTAATGTGGACGAGCCTTTAGGAGCTTACTACTAATGACATTGAGAGATTCAATTCTCGCCAACAATTGAGCATACAATTAATAACAATATTGTCTTTATTAACTACAGCAAGTTTTATTAATTGATTTCCAGATATAGTAAAAATTAAGTGACAATTGTTTTTTTTTGTACTTTTGTTGTTTTTAATTAATGAAATATTAATAACAAACATGGGTAATTTTTACAATATTTTTTAAATAAAATAAGTAAGAGAAATGACTGCCGTCCTTACCATAAGTGCAATAAGTCGAGTTTTTGGGCAAATTGACTTACGTACAAATATAATATACTACATAGAATTCCGCTTCATTTTATAGTCGTAAGCTTCAAGTCAATAGCTATTATAGTTACGATAGTTACACACAAAAAAAAATTAAAACTTTAATCGCAATTATTTCGAAAGTAGCTGAAACTACTTATTGCACTTTTCATAAGAATGGCAGATGAGTTGTTGTCAGTTGTTTCCATTGCAGAGTTAATGAAGTATGTAAATACTATTTAAATTCTTAACCAATAGAAAACGTTGCTAATACACACCAGTCAAAATTTAATTTTGACGGTACAAGAATTAACTTTTTCTAACAGTTACGTTAAATCTTACATCTAGAGTTGGCTGTGGTAGGAACAAACAAATTTCAATGACATTTAAAACACTAAACAAATCATATAATATCTATAATTGTAAAAGTAAGAAGTAACACCATTTCTTAACAAATAAGATTCAAAACCGCTTTGAAATTGGTTAATCGAAGTAAAGAGAAAAAATATCAGATGTTTGTAATTGAAAGTATTATTCTACACACTTACAAATGGCGATATCATTTCCAATTAAAAATCAACTAATTGGCATGGGAAAGTCTCCATCGTGAGTTAAATTTAAAAAAAAGTTTAAATACGAGATCTGTGATGCGAACATAGCCATGCTAGATTGCTTTGCTGCTGACGCTTTAGATTTACCTTCGATTTTAAAAATGGAATTTTATCAATTGTAAGCGTGTCTTACAGCACCTACTACCACAATGTGTCAAACCTCAATATTAAACTCTATGCGTTGGACTTAAAGGTTAAAATGGAATGGAGATTTTTATCCGTTTGATGAACTATGCTGTTGACTGTAATTATATATATTCAGTATCGATTGATATTGCTTATACAAAATGACTAAATTTACGTGTTATTACTTTTTAATTATATCATATTCTTACTTTTTACTGATGTTGGTAAATAAACTCATGCCTGAAAAAATAAAACGTCCATACGCTAAGATTTTGCCTCTAAATAAATTACAAAAAAAAGGATTTTTTGAGTTTCAGTAGGTCATACATCTTCGCCAGTATTTAACATTCAGATAGCATCAGGGCTAAGTGTTTACAGCTCAAAAAAACTTTTAAATAAACGTTTTTCTGCTATAGTTTTGGTTATTTTTTTTCACAATGTCATATTTCTATAAGATATAAAATACCTACGCATCAACTACCTGAGGGCTCGGAGGCGTAGTCGTTTTTTTACGTGCATATTTTGTATCTATTTTTCTGCTATTTTAAAACATAAGTAACAATCTGTTTAATATTTACTAGTATAGTTAAAAGCACAACCTTAAATATTTTAAAAGTTTTAATTACTTTGATTGGTTTTTGTTTGAACCTAAATTTTATAATATTATTCAAACTTAATTATAAATACAATAACAAACAAATGTAAATACGTAAAGCAGTTCAGTCCAAAATATAACTAGAAACAACCAAAGTTGACAATGTTATGGAAATTATAAAAACTACACAGTGGCAACACCGAGTGGTACCACTGTTGAATACTTAAATGTTACTAGAACTCAAATGCTGAGTTATTTTGTACTTTATTTAAACATAAACAGAGCATCTTTTGAAATATCCATGCAATGATCATTGGTAAGGGAGTTCCCAATTTTTATACGTGTCTTTTATTACTTTCCCCTCTTTCCATCCCCTTCTGTTACATAAAAATTTGAGACTCAAGAGCGAGAAACGTTGCAAAATGCGTAAAACATGCACTCGGAAAGTCGGAATTACGATGCTTCATTGTAAATTGTAACAATGAAGATTGGGGGCAATAGAAAATCGTCGAATAACGCGTTTAACTATTACCATACGATACAGTTATTTTTTACTTCTGTATGGATTAACTTTAGTACGGATAACAGTACGTCAACCAAACACAAACTGTCAAATTTTCTCAATTGATATTGAACTCTATATGTTGGACTTAAAGCGGTAAATAGAACGGATAATAGTCGGTTTTTATATCACAGCAACTGCAGCGTTACAATTGTACAGGATAATAAATATGACAAAGCACTAAAAAGTGTTACACTTGGTGTGAGATTTCAGTTTTAATTAATTTACATACTGACTTTGGTATAATATAATTTATATTAAACTAACTCTTGTATAATATAATTTATATTATACAAGAGTTATATGAACGATGTTTATATAAAAAATATGCGATCGAAGATAGTTATAATGCAATATAATGAATAAAAATGCGAGCACGGTAACACGGCTGCCACCTGCGCGTGCCAAACGCCATAAGTGAACTGTCAAAAGGAGCGCTATCGCGACGCTGGCATTTTTCACATCTAGCGAGAGCAGCGCGTTGGCGCTCCTTGACACTAAAAGGGTTAATATTATTACAACAGAATTTTCTTTAAAAAAATAACACATTCATTTAAAAATAGTTTAAAATAGAAAATAATCACAACACTTTTGTAACTTCACTTTTCTATAGTAATAAGAGATTTTTTACTAAATATATAAATACAACTTAACGCTTTATGGCTTTCAAAATACGGTTGAAAATTGTAACTTACTTTGACGCAGACTGCTAATCGGATTTAGTTTTAAATATTCGATGTCCTCGATACACTTACTAAGCCTAAATACTTATTTTGAATTTGAATTAGAATAAACATAAAGAGTATGCATTCGATTTTCGACCTAAGTTAGTACACAATAAGGCATACACCAGAAAGTACCTTTTTTTCTTTTTTTTAAGGGTTTTCTCAGCTCTTTACTAAATTCAGATTTGTTATTGGGATCTGCTATTTGTTGAAATTTTCTAAAGTCTCGGAGGTACAGTCGAGTACTTTAGTGTGTAACAGATTTAAATTCCAAAATTATTTATCCATTTTATACGAAGTCACTTCAAACTTTATAAAAAATTAATCAATAACATCGATGGTTTAACCCCTTCAGTAATCATTAAAAAATGTGTGTGTGAAATGCTGTGTGTAATGTAGAAATGCATCGTAGAAAATGCTTTCAATTTTGCATTTCATAGATCGAATTTCTGTTCACCCGAGTATAATCGGGAGTGGTCTTTTCGGCCGGTAAAGTTTGCCCGAGTTATCTCGGGTGTGGGGAATTTCGCTGGTAGCAGTCACCCGAGTATACTCAGGCGTGGTCCTTAAGCGGTTAAAACATTCTAGAAATATTAGGATCTATTTTTATAGGGACATCAATTTTCCCCTTTTGTCTCTTTGAAATGTGCCAAAAAACATCTGTCAAAAGCATTCACAATTGACGTCAGTCAGTGTCATTGCTTAGATTAAGACAAAGAGAAAATAGAAGTTGTATCCAATAACACTCAATGAAAAAATTTAATAAAAATTTAAACAATAAATAAGGGTAAACTTTTTGTATTCTTAAATGAGCCCATAAAAGGATTTGGAATGATATAATGTCAATTTTAAAACATATTCATTTTTCTTCATTAATTTTTTTATAACATGGAGTAGTGACCGCATAAAATTTATAAATAATTATGTACTCGACTGTACATAACATTTAAATAAATTTTTAAATGGTGTTTTAGAATAAAGTCCAATTTTTCTAGACAAAATATACACGCAACATGTTTTTTGAAAGTGATAAATAGAGTAATATTTTACAAAGAGTATAAAGATAGATTCTAAAGAGATCTTTGTCAGCCTTATTAAGTTTTTTCTTCCAAACATTAAACTGGTTTAGAATAAAGAACTTTAAGTTATACAATATAGTGCACAAAATAGCCAAGGGAGCATTTGGCTTTTTTGAAATTTATTTAAATAAAAAAATATATAAAACTCCCTTCAGTTATCCTTATATAAACATTAGATGTTCTCACAAAACCATACCGATAAATAGTTTATTAATACAATATTTAAAAAAATATAAATTCAGTAAAAAGTAACCTTTTGGCACATACTTAAGAGTTAAATTCGATATATACATTCTAAATTTCAAAGTTAGGTACTTAGCTCTATCATAGAGAGCAAAAAGGAGATTTTTGGCGGGAAAAAAATCCCTTTTCGCTGAGTAAATGGCGAATAAACACTTTTAATTCATAACAAATCAATTCTTATCATCACTTATCTTCATGAGGACTTTTATGGAAGCATTAGAAGTATAAAGATTACAAACTCCACACTGGCAAAAATAACACTAACGAGAAATTAATTGCCATCTTAAAAGAATAAATAATGCACGATAAAGGTAACACCGCCGGTTAATCAATAACAATGCTGTTTGTCTATAATAGATAGTAACCTCAGATAATGTAATTTTGACAGCTGATTGCTGCAAAGCAATATGTTGCGTATACCAAGAGCATAAAGCTCTTCTTCCTTTGATCTTGGCTTAAGTAACACTTTGATTTAAATTTGTAAGTGTCAGAATCACATTATCTTAATGGCACCTATGTAGACGAGTACATACTTAGCAAAACAGGTTTAAACGCGCCTGCGTAAATTGTAGTCTATTGTATTTCGATTAATACTTATAGTAATTACTTATAGTACCAAACACCTGTCGTAACACATATGATATTATAGACACTAATGAATTAAGTAAAGAAAACTATAAAAAAATAGTAAAGTTGCAATTGAAAGCGAGACCAATAAAAAGGATAAAATATTGGACATCATTAAAGTAAAGCCATTGATTTTTTTTTTAATGGCCAAACTATCTCAACTCATTAACAGCACAAAATTTAATAGACTTAACCCCTTGAAGCCCAGCTTTGTGTTAAATGCATTATTTCTCTCTCTATCGGGGAAAAAATATCATTCAATCAAAAACAACCATTACAAATCTTCTACAAGAAGCCTGACTAGTGATTTCTTTCCATTGCTTTGTTTGGGATTATCTTGTTTTGCGAAGTTTCTATGTCAACTTTTATTACCGCTTTGCTTATAACTTTACCTCTATACAGAACACACACAGAAAATTTACACTATTTTTGATAAATATATATAAACTACACACATTTCACACTCGTACAATTACACAAAATAAAACTCACACCAATGATATTATATACAGTATGCGCGCTGCTCGGAAATCTGACAGTGTAATGCTTTTTTCTACATATATGCTCATTCTACTGCTTGTATGTTTGCTACATATTACCTTTATTCGAAATTGATATGTTTGGTTTATGACTTTTTAAACTATGAATAGTTCTCTGATCAATCTACAAGAAATAGACAGTATGGAAACTGCACAAGCTGTCAATTGCGATATAACTGAAGTTTCGAAATATATAAAAAAAGACAACTCAGATTTTTCTATGATAATACAAAATGTGCGAAGTGTGTACAGTAATCTTGATGATGTGCAAATTAACTTAAACCAACTGAACTTCGATATAGATCTGCAAATTTTAACCGAATGTCGGCTCAATTCCAACAAACTGATTCCTCCTGTTATTGCTTGCAATGGATTTGCCACCGAAAGTAATATGAATCAGAATGATGGAGTTGTAGCATACATCAAAAATACACATAAACCAAAGGTATTGGAAATAAACCTCAAGCATGCATCCTGCCTTCAGATTACTATTCGCAATCTCATCATTCTTGGCATATATCGCTCGCCATCAAATGCAAACGCTGACAGCTTTATTGATTCGCTAAGTGCTCATTTAGATACTGTAGATGTGCATAAAAATATTATTGTTACAGGTGATATTAATATAAATTTAATACTTAAACAAAATGAAAATACCCATGAGCGAAACAATCGTCTAAACTACTTAAACATGCTATCGCTACATGGGTTTCTTCCAGGTCACTTATTACCAACCAGAGGAAAAGCTTGCCTGGACCACTTCATGTTAAAAATTGACATGACTAAGGAGTCAGCCCTTGTATTGGTACTCAATACAACTGTTACAGATCACTCCATGGTTCTTTTGAACCTATCTAATTTTAATACTTCAAATAGTGTATATAAGAAATCTAAAAAGGTCATTAACTTTGATAATGCAATCAAAACTCTAGAACATAAAAATATTAATGAGCTCCATGAAAGCAATAACCCTCATTACATAACAGATAAATTAATTAATATACTAAGGGAATCATTAGAAGCAAATACGCAAATTGTCAAAATTAGGAGCAGCAAGCGTATCAGTAAGCCATGGATCACACCTGGCATTTTAAAATGTATAAATAATAGGAATAAAATGCAAAAAAAGCAACGATTAGACCCAGAGAACGAAATTATAAAAATAACGTACAGACGATATCGAAATTTCGTTAATAACTTAATCAAAAAGTTAAAGCGCAGATATGAAAGGGAACAACTTGACAAAACAAAAAAGAACTCTAAAACAATGTGGCGGTGTATAAATGATATAACGGGTTATAAACAAACAAAAAGTTCTTACAGTGAATTACTTAATATGGAACATATAGCTTCGGAATCAGTTAATAAGGTTAACGAATATTTCGCTACTATAGGAAGTAATCTTGCCGATAAAATAAAATTAGATAATGCTTTAAACTGCGTAAATTCTCATACATCAAAAGTACAACAACAATCAGTAATCACTGTTTATAGCAACAGTAATATAAAAACCTTAACAAGTTCCTATTCTTCTTTTGTATTAATGGAAACCGATCAACAAGAAGTGTATAATGTTCTTATGAGTCTAAAATCACATAGCGCTCCAGGTTGGGACAATATACCAACCATGTTCTTAAAGAGAGCGCGATACAAAATCGTGCCTATAATTTGTCATCTGGCCAATCTCTGCTTCCAGCAAGGTATATTTCCAAAAGCTTTTAAAAGAGCACTAATAACACCTGTGTATAAGAGTGGTGATAGAAACAGTGTTAGTAATTATCGTCCAATTTCCGTTTTAACATCTATCTCCAAAATCTTGGAGAAACTAATAAATTCAAGGATTACAGACTATCTAAATAAATTTAATATCCTGTCTGATTCGCAGTATGGTTTTAGATGTGGCCTTTCCACTGAAGATGCAGTTTTAGCAATGACTTCTCTAATAGTTAAACTAGTAGATAATGGTAAAAAATGTATCACTGTATTTCTAGATATCAAAAAAGCCTTTGATACTGTTTCTATACCCATTCTTGTACGAAAACTTGCAGAATATGGTTTTAGAGATACTTCTCTTGCTTTGGTGACGGATTATCTTCAAAATAGGAAACAACAGGTTAAAATAGGAGGTTATATTAGTGACCAGGTTGAAATATCTTACGGTGTCCCCCAGGGAAGTGTACTTGGTCCAACTTTGTTCATTTTGTATATAAATGAGCTAAGTAAATTGAATATCGCTAACGCAAAGATATTTACATATGCTGATGATACAGCTATAGTATTCTCTGGAGACACATGGGAGGACGTACGTAGGGCGACTGAGAATGGACTGGCTCTAGTTGCTAAGTGGTTAAATAATCATCTACTCACTCTCAATATATGTAAAACCAATTATATATGTTTTTCTATAGATAAAAGAACCCAACCCATCGACAGTTTTCAAATAAGAATTCATGTGTGCTCAGACACAAGTAATACTACATGTTCTTGTTATGATATTAAAAAAGTGACTA
This sequence comes from Calamotropha paludella, assembly GCA_927399485.1. Lineage (NCBI taxonomy): Eukaryota > Metazoa > Arthropoda > Insecta > Lepidoptera > Crambidae > Calamotropha > Calamotropha paludella. The sequence continues at coordinate 4,920,599 of OV656830.1, read as the reverse complement.
CCACTAGATACCTGGGAATTATAATTGATGAACGCTTATCGTGGCATTCACAAATTGATATGGTCATGGCTAGAGTTAGAAAACTTGTATGGGTTTTTAAGAAGCTCCGACATGTTGCTAATAAGAAACTCTTAAATAAAATCTACATTGCATTGGCTCAATCAGTACTGTGCTATTGTATTTCTATCTGGGGGGGGGCTACGAAAACAAAATTTCTAGAAATAGAAAGAACGCAAAGGTCTTTACTCAAGGTAATACACTTCTTGCCCTATAGGTTTTCAACCGATGAATTATATGTACATTGTGAAATGCTGTCTGTAAGAAAATTATACATTTTTAATATAATTCTAAAAATACATAGATCGATGAAGTATGACCCAAATATAATGAAAAAAAGAAGAAATGATACAGTTATTCCGTTGACTAGAGTCAAATCAGCTTTTGCTGCAAGGCAATATGAGAGACGGGCTGTTTGTTTATATAATATAATTAATAAGCAACTAAATATTTACTCTTTAAATTTATACAATTGTAAAAAAACTGTGATAAACTTTCTAAGAACGCAAAATTATGAGCAAATAGAATCACTGTTAAAAAGTAATTACTGAAATAATGATAATATCTATATTGATTAGCCTGTTTATAATACTTTCCACATAACACAGACATACATAACACACCACAAAACAAACTAACATACATGACATGCACACTAACACACAACATACATACATACATACACACAATACTACACATTTAATTAATTTAACATGTACTTTTACTTTCTAATAAAATTTTGTATTTTTACTTACATACTTACCCTAGTTAAACCGGAAAGGAAGAGCGGTAACTTCCTAATACAGGTATCTCATATACTTACAAGGAATGTTACCACAAAACTATTGTAAACAAATGGTTTGTAATTGAAATAAAACATTTTTCATTTTCATTTTTCATTTCAAATGCCGTAATAAGGATTAAATTAGACTGCGTGCTATAGAGCATTATATAATGCTCGCGGATTTTAGGTATCGTTGTTGCGCGCATGATATAATGCTCTCGGGTTTTAAGGAGTTAAGAAAGATTGCCATTTTTCAAAAGGTTGAGACCAAAACAGCATGTCGCCTTGATTTAAATAAAAACACTAAGAAAATCAGACATAATCAACGACCCCACTAGGATAATTAAAGTTTCTTTCCTATTAATGGTCGAATTCAGAACTTATCCCTTATAGTAGAAAGTTATTCTATACATCATTCAAAATAATACCCTCACATCCACCATTTGGATAAATTTCCTAACTATAAAATAAATTTATATTTTTTCAGGAAACCCGATATAAGGTTGTTCAACTTGTCAAAGTGTACAGTCGTGCACGATAATAAATCGCAGAGATAAACTATTTTTTTTCTCTTTTTTTTGTAGGATTTTTCTACTTAAGTTTATTTTAAAATACAATATAAATATTTATTATTTTGTATCTCAACTGGTACGTATCTAAACAAAATAGCAAATTTAATAAGCTTTATCTATCTGCATCTTCAGATTTTAGTGAATGCAAACTTTTTGATGAATGTAGTTACTTGTTTTCCAATGGACAGATTTTTAACCTTCTTAGTGCCATACATATTTTACCAATATATGCTAAAATTCCAGTTAAAAAGTGCATTTTTGTAGATAATTTATATGAACAAGAGTTTTATGAACGATGTTAATATGAAAAATATGCGATTGAAGATAGTTAGAATGCAATATAATTAATAAAAATACGAACACGGTAACAAGGCCGTCGCAAAAAGTGAACTGTCAAAAGGAGCGCTATCGCGATTTCACAACTAGCGAGAGGCACTAAAAAAGGTTAAAGGGACTAGGGTTTTGCTTGTCAAGAAATAATGGTTGCCTAGCAACTGAATCAATGTAAGCCTAACTACTGTTATTGAAGACCGCCTTGTGCCAACTTATACAGACGACAATATAGGACACAGATCGTATATAATTTATCAATTGGGATGATGACTGAATTTTAATTTTCACGTCTCGTCATAAAATATTAAAATACCGTAGAAAAAGATACAATCCTGTGAAATCAGAATTAAAATCGGCTTAGAAATACATTAGATACAAGCATTTTAAGTTGTTCATTTGGAAGCGGTTAAACAGAGAGATCCGACATCAACAGTGACGTCACTGTTTAGTACGGCCATATAAACTCCATGTAAATTTCCGTTTTGCTAGAGAGAGATGGAGCAAAATATTCAGTACCTTATATCTTGCTTGTTTTTTAAGTTATTCGAAAACCGATTTTTTCTGTCTGTTTATTATAGACATGAGCTTCTATTAAAGCAAAAAAAATTTTTTTGTCATCTAGCCTATTATGATATCTAACGCTTTAAAATAGGTGTGACTTTCCTTTAGCAAAGTATTCCCTAAAAAGCGCTAACAATGGCACAATTTAAATATCTCTTTTCTAAGATAATACATTTTTTATTTTTAAACTATTCATTTTAAGCTCAGCTTAAACAACTGGTTATACCACCCAAGTAATATCTTAATAATGACTAGTATAGTAACTTAATGGATATTACGAAAGTATATTCAATTAATTTTTAACTAAGTATATAAATGCCACGTGTAACAGTAATAGATGAGATACTGATTACACATATATTATTTTTTGGTATAAAAAATTGAGCGAAAAAGATTTTTATAAATTCGTTTCTTTAACAGCCACACAAATATTGTTCAAATGGCCATCCACGTATAAATATATACCCTGTCAAAATCCGATTGATAGAAAATGTGAAACAAACAGATATCGACCATAAACTTTTGACGTGTAAAGTGTTTTTTTTTAATTCTTAATTACCCTTAAAACATATTAGTACGAAAATTTTTTTAAAATTGTGTTTTTATTAAGTTTGTGATTATGTTTTTTGGTCTTGCAAGCCTTAAATAGTACCTATCATTAAATTCTTCCTCTTTTTTCACTTGGTTAGATTTTCAAAACGCGAATATTCTTTTTGACAACGTCTGACAGGTGAAGAAACTATTTACGTATCTGGTGCAATATTTCTTAAAAAATTAAGAAGTTTTTACGAAAAATATGAAATTTTATATATAAAGTTCTAGCATATTAAATGCAAAAATTTAAAAAAATATAATTACTACGGAAACGCTCCATTTGTCTTTAATGATAATATAGCATAAAATGACATATAAAAATATTATTTCCTATTGTCGTTAGAAATGTTATTGATTGGGAAAACGTTTGATGGATCCATCCAATTCAAGTATAATTTTGAATGAAGCCAATTTCATAACATTCAAAATAATGTTAAAATCATAATATAATTGACTTCTGTGTTAAACTGTACCAAATCTGATCATTTGAAAGTCTGACGTTTTGAAAATCTAGCGAACTGACAAACAAAGGACACGTGCATACACGTGGTCAGGGGTACAAAAAAGACATAAAATTCTTTTTATTCAATTTTTTTCGCCAGCTAAGCAGCGGATAAAACCTAGTCTATATATAAATAAACATAGTCTATGTTCCATACATTGTTCTAATTTGTTAGTCAACCAAATTTCTTTCTAGCAACTATTAACAAGTTTTAGTGTTACCAATGAGAAAATATTGGATTTTTTTTATTCCTTTAGAATTCAATTCATTGCGATTTAATTTAGAATTCTTAGCGATCATAAGTAAGTTATTTATTATAAATCTTTAATAAATCGGAAAACTAAGAAAATTGCCTGATTTTAAAAGAATGGTTTAAAATTTCCATTTGTTTACATTTTCTTTCAGATGGCGTTAGTCATCCTACACATAATCGTAAATATATTATTTATCTTACTTTCCATAAATATAAAAACGGATAGATTACAGAGTAGAATGAATACTTAACCTTCTCCAACGCGTTGTAATGCGTTCATTTTGTTAACCGATGTTTCATGGCTATCTTTCCTTCTAAAAATATATGCTACACATCAGTTTGCTGTCCGAATCGTAAATATAACATTTAGTCCCAAGCAATACAGAATCTCACTTTATCTACACCAGCAAAAAGGCTGAAGTTTGCCTCCATAATGTACTGAAATGACATATAGTCAACCTCCACAGAAATAACAAAGTATCCTCTGAATACTTCGACATCTTCGATGGCCCAATTTTCCGTAGACAAACCTACATTGTAACATTCAATCAAATTCAAGAATTTCTTCAAATTAATACCAATATAACTATTCACTCTAATCTTCAACTTACGACAACTCCTTTGACGATATTTTTCGTATGTTTTGGTAGTAAATTCCATTTCATTGGCAACACTTTTGATGAGTGTGGCGCCTACTTCATTGTGACAGCCATAGATAATGGCGCCATTTTCGACGCCATGACACTCGAGCAAAGGGAAATTGTTGGCCGAATCTATTTTTTCAGCAACAGCCATTTGGAACTTTTCAATATCATCATTGCTTACTTTGCCACCATGTTCAGAATATATAAATAAGTAGGAAACGGATACGGCAGTTTTAGTTTTTTTCATAGCACAATTAGAGTTTTCTGAATCTGAGCGATGTCTTTTGCTGCATGAGATTTTGTCTATGGCCCTAATTTCTCGATCCATGTCTTGTAGTTCGAAAGAGTTCCTTTCATCAATACTTTCGTTTGTGTCTACAGGTGATATTTCTTCTTTGATAAGGAATGTATAATTAGTTACTGTATCGTTACAATCGGCCGTACAATTTTTCATTTCATCTGTCATCTCAATTTCGTTATCTACAACATTAAAAACGTCTTGAGAATCTTCGTGTTTTATATTTTTTTCTGTTTGTTTGTTTTTGTCAATAATATTACTGTTATTATTAGCGATGTCGCAGAGTTCTTTGGTATAAGACGATTGATCATTCATGTAGCTCTTGCGTAATACGAATGATCTGTGAACAAGTACTTGGAATCAGATTTTGGTCTTTCAGTTTTGAACTTGGCTACATGATAATGGCCCCAGAGAAGGCAAAAGGAAGAAAGGTAGACCACAAAAAAGGTGGGACGATGACATCAGACAGGTTGCTGGAGTGATGTGGAACAGAGTAGCCGAAGAAAGGTCAGAATGGAAAAGGTTGGAGGAGGCCTTTGCCGATTGGCAAACAGATCTGCAGAAAATAAAGAAATCTCAAATATTATAATAAGATTAATATTAGTGTAATAGTGTTCTGGTGTAAGATCTGAATAAATGGCTATATTATTACATAATAATGGTACATAATAATAGGGGTTAAAGTATGAAATTGCCGTTTTATTGCAATAGGTTCTTTGAATTGACATAGAATCTTCATGGTTTGAGGTTTTCGAATGAAACTTTTTTTAAATGGTTTCTATGATGTTCTTTTTTTTAAAAATGTAAAATATTTGAATATCGACTTTCAATTGTTTTTGTTATTCAATTTAGACAAGAAAGATGGATACTGCGAAAATTCGAGTTATTTTTGAATACGAGTTCCGACGCGGAACTAACGCGGCAGAAACAGCCCGCAATATCAATGCTGCGTTTGGAGAGGGGTCTACTAATGAACGCACCGTGCGATTTTGGTTTAAACGCTTTCGTGATGGAAATTTCGACTTAAAGAACGAGCCACGAGGAAGACCGCCCACACAGGTAAATAACGATGAATTAAGAGAGATAGTGGAAGCCGATCCTAGTCAAAGTACCCAGGAATTAGCGGCATGGTTTAACGTTACCTTACCCACAATATTGACTCACTTGCGTCAAATCAATAAAATAAAAAAATACGAAAAATGGGTGCCTCATGATTTGACTGATCTGCAGAAAGAAACGCGTGTTGAAACTTGTGTTGCCTTGTTGAACCGGTACAGAAATGAAGGAATATTGGATCGAATTGTAACATGTGATGAAAAGTGGATTCTTTATGATAACCGGAAAAGAAAAATGCAATGGCTGACCCCAGGTCAAATGCCACAACAGTGTCCTAAAGCAAAACTTACCAATAAAAAGGTAATGGTAACTGTTTGGTGGTCTCAGCATGGTGTTATTCACTATAGTTTTCTCCGATCTGGTCAAGCAATAACGGCAGATGTCTATTGTGCCGAACTCCGAACCATGTTGACAAAACTAGCAGTAAAACAGCCCCGACTCATGAATCGATCTTCACCATTATTGCTCCACGACAACGCGAGACCTCACACAGCACGAGAAACCATTTTGACCCTTCAGGAACTGCAGTTAGAAACCATTCGTCATCCTCCGTATTCACCAGACCTTGCTCCAACGGACTACCATTTTTTTCGTGATTTGGACAATTATCTACGTGACAAGAAGTTTTCTTCCCAGGAGGCAGTACAAAATGCTTTCACACAGTTTGTGCAGTCTAGATCGTCGGAATTCTATCGCAAAGGCATTAATGACCTTCCCATTAGATGGCAGCAATGTATAGATAATAATGGCAACTATTTTGATTAAATAAATTTGTTAAAAATTTAAAAAATAAACAATATAGATTTTCAGTACAAATCGGCAATTTCATACTTTAACCCCTAATATTATGACAATAAAAAATTAGTAATAACAATATAATTTTTATCTACTCTGATACTATAATACAAAGATTCTAAAACTGAAAACAAAATGCTTATGACAAACATTACGTACAGGCCAAAAATAATAAAAAAAAAAGTTTAATTACGATACAGGTCTTGTATGGACACCTGTATCATAATATAACTTTTTAATCATAACGATACACCTATACAACCTCCAGCTGGACCAAGGAGGTTGAACCTCTACTTTAAAAAGGTTTCAATGAACGAGTCCGCGACGACGCAACACGCATTCACAATCGATGTTTGCACCTTGGCGCCAACATTTGACATTTAAAAAATCTTTTCAATATTTAAACAAAGTTTGGTTTTGTTTGCAACATTGTTTTACTTAATATAGTATGAGAGTAGATAAAGTAGTGTATGACACTGTACATAACTTGGTCTTATAACACTCGTGTGATACTATAAAAAAACTCGCCTACGGCTCGTTTTTTTAAAACACACTCATGTTATAAGAACCCTTATTATGCAACAGTATCATAAACTACTATAATTGATTGAAATAAATTCAAAAGTTAATCTAAAGCAATAGCAGTAGAATTTGTTTCCTCTGTCCTATCAAGCTCTGCTGTGCCCATGGGGCCCATAATTGATTAATTATATTTTTATGTAATTTAAGGAACATTATGAAGTGCAATAAAGAATTGAATTGAATACATTAGAACAGATTTTTGAGTTAACTTCAGTCCGAACAGACAAAAATTATGTATAACAAAGGATTTTTATGTTTATCATAATTTTGTGCTTATAAAGTAAATAGTAATTTTTTTTAGTCATTCAAATAGAAGGTTCGCTGTAGTCTGATGCAAACTTAATGGTGGTGGCACAACATAGTGGACGACAATACGCAAAACAGAATATAAAAAGTCTGCGAGATATAAAAATACACTTGTAAATGTACCAGACATACCGTACATTTACGAGATATGCGTAAGATTTAGCAGTCTTGTATTAGATACGAGTGAAATAAAAATCTCGTACGCTTTTGTATCCATGTCATAAATCTAATATATAAAATTCTCGTGTCACGGTGTGCGTAATTGAACTACTCCGAAATGGCTCGACCGATTTTCGTGAACCTTAGCGTGCATATCGGGTAGGGTGGAGAATCCGACAACATCTATTTTTCATCACCCTAAATGTTAAGGGTCCACCCTTAATTTTATTTTTCATTTTTAGAACAATTTTTTTTTATGATACATCATACAAAAATACATACAACCCTAAATTTTCACCCCTCTACGATTAACCCCTATTTTTGATAGCGTTGTACTTTAACAATTTTCTACTCTCGGCGGTCGATAATTGATCAGTTACCACTCGATCAGTTATTCCCGCAAGGCGTCTACCAGACTCTCTTCTCACCCCATAAACAGCACAGAGTAGGGATGAGAATGAAGCCGTATAATTTATATGGCAAAACAACTTTTGCCGGGTCAGCTAGTATTTTAATAAAATAAATATGTCTTCTATCTATAATAAATTAATTACCTCACCACCTCCTACTATATTTATTTTAACTATATTTATATCAGTAAACGTGTATTTATAAATTTTATCGTTATTGCTAACTACTAAGTTAATCGTATAACGCAATGTATTTTTCAGAAATTAAGCGTTATTAATCATTGAATGATGATTAATTATATAACTACTTATATATTATACTTATAATAAAACTACTTATATATTATATAGTTAAAATATATTATCACAAAAAAATCTACTACAGGCATGTAATTAATTCAATTTTTTTTTATTCATATTGATAATATTTTTATTTAATAAATATTCAAGTGAATATAGTAATATGACTAATATACATTTCTTTGGATCATTGCCACAATTAAAATAAGTAATGAATAATTTTGAGTAATAATTCATTTGTTACATTTGGTATTCCTATCCCCTGAGATTAAAATTACCTCAAGTTGAATAGTGTAAATTACCGTCTTTATGAGATTTATACTTGTACTAGATTATATAGTGAAAGTACGAGATGATTGGTAACACTGATTGGAAAAGAAATATCGGGCATCTGGCAACCCTGCCACGCGATGTAGCGAGTGTTGGTGTGTAAATAATGTACGCAATATGTACTGTCGAAGCCTCTGGCGCCTTATCAGTCCTAAGTCGAAAGTCGCTTGCACACTGGACGATGCCTATCGCTTCAAGCCACGCCCCGCTTCATTCACTCAACAATGGCGCGCGTGCGCAAACAAGTAGAAAAAGCAGATTGACAGTTGACAGTACTGACATCAAGGGCGATTTTAAAACTAGTTGTTTATGATTGGCCGTAGTATAAATCGTAGTAAAATACGCAGCCAATTAGGGATAGGTCGTGTGGGCGTGTCCGATGCAATCAGTTCAAACGAATATTTCTACAAAGTGGTAAGGCACGAGAGACCTCGATAGTACATGGGCACGTTCCATGTATCTGTGTGCGTAAACGTTCGCATTTAATATAAAAGCTGCCTTTAAGTTTGCATAGAATTCGACAACGACCGTTTGGTGCAACGGTAGCGATCCTGCCTTTCGCACCGACGGTTCTGGGTTCGAGTCCCGAATGTTTGTATGATGAACACGAGAATTTGTACCTGAGTTATCGGTATTTATAATTCTATTTTTATCACATATTTATGTATCATATATGTATGCCTAGTCTTACCCTAGTGTCCATAACACAAGCTACAGTGCCTACATTGGGCTAGATGTGGTAGGGTTGGGTAGGATTGGTGTGCATGTAAGAATTATTATAGAATACACATCTCATTTAAATTAATTTAATTTAAAAAAACTCTTTAAATATGTAGCAGTATAAAAGAAAAAGAGTGCACCTATCTCTTTTGTTAATCTATCCGGCACACAATGACAGATGAAAGAGAAAAGCAAAATTGTACAAAACATACTAATTACAGAAACAATCCGTGTGTTTAGCAGAAAAAGCGCTAGGCAGCGCTTGTAAGCAAAATGGCGATCGCTAAGCGGTAAATGCTGTCAAATGGTAAATAGCTATTTTCCTTTAGGACGCAAACTTAGCGGTCACCGGGGAACATAACCTCAATTAAATATATTTTTATCAAATGCAGTGAAAAGTTTTAAACTATGAATAATATATTGAATAATTTAGTGAATGACAATATTGGAGAAGACGAGAATACTACTATTATTTTAATGATTGCACAAAACCACCGGTTAACTTAAGTTTGTAAACAAACTTATCTAAGCAAAATGGCGGAAAACGTCAGCGCTGCGAAAGTTAGAAAACGTGTCCTTGCCGAAAACTGTATAGTTTGTTTCTCAGCGCTAGGGAGCGCCATCAATCGCTTTTTTCTGCGCACACGGATTGTATGTTTTAAAATTAAGAAATATTATTATTAATTTTATAACAGAAAAATAAAAAAGTGTATAGAAAAATCTTACCGTTTGTCATCGCAAATGGCACTAAGCATTACACCATTGGCGTATTTCATAGTTTCCGTGTTTAAATACTTCTCAATGCTAAGTTGAAATGTTTGTTTACTTTTCTGATGAATTTTTTGCACCAAATCTTTGAAATAATTAATACTTTTACGAGCCACTTCGCAATCGAACTTTATAGTACTCTCAAGAAGGTCGCTTTTCATAAATTCCATTATCTTGTATCGAAAGATTATCGCGAGGCCCAATTTAGACGCTCGGGGTCCTTTCGTGTTGTAATGTAACCCAATGCTTTTTATGCAGGCTGTATTTATCACTTTGGGTAGATTAATGCATTCTTGCATGACTGTAGTATCTCTGTCTTCGGGTCTTGGTTTTACCGTTTTAATTTCTTTGAGCAGAGTGACGCACCTGTAAATTTAATTTTATATATAGTGGTTTCCGCCCCACCCTTGTGATGTTCGGTATTCTCTTTATAGTGCTTCTTTAGGCAACACTGAAGCTTATGTTATAAATTTGCAGGATATCGGCATAAAAGTTATTTTTGCTGCGACGAATATTTTAATTACTGTATGAAGGTTAACGGAGTGGTGAAGCGATACCGCTCGTTCTACCCATCCAAATGAGATGAAACATGCCTTAGATTTTAAGTTGGGCCCCAAGCTACGAAACTGTGAAAACCATATCAGAGTATGTTCACCAGTTTTTGCGTGACGCACATACAGACAAACAAACAGAAAAAAAGTTTTAGGTATATTCACATTCCAGCAACATCTTCAAACAATTTATTCTGGAATATTTTTATTGTACAGATTGTATTTTCAATCAATCAAAATATTTATTTGCATAGAATATGGGTACAGAAATGATGACTTAAAATAAGAATTAACGCCACATCTAACCCTCACGGGTGTGCAAATTTAGAAACAAAAATATTAAAGCCAAATTAATGGTATCAATTTATAAAAACATTAAAAGCAAACAATTAATTTATATAAAAATAATTATAGATTTCAGTTTATAAATAAATTTTGTATTACAGCATTAGTGCAGCAGCTTTTTATGCACAAATATAGAACAATTGTTTAAACAATTTAATTACACAAACTAAAGTATCTATTGCCTTACAGGAATTTCGAGCTTTGTGGATAGAAAAAATAGATAGTTTCATAAACAATCTGTTTCTTCAGATTCAGATCAGAGACAGATTTCGATCAGGTCACGTGTCCTGACGTGAGTTTAACATTTTTTTACCCATCCCAAAAGTGCACACCGCCGCTAAAGATGTTTTCACTTCAAAAAAGGTATTTCTTATGTAATTTTGTTCAGCAATAAAGGCTTTTGAATTGAGCATTAATTAGGCATTATTGTAAAAGTTTGTCAATCCCGATTGTCTTAAAATGAATTACTCACTTTTTATCCTTCGATATCTTACATATTAACTGCATATCTGGCTCCAAGATCATTTCTTTCATAATTTCATTTACAACTTCTTTAATCGCTTCTTCGTTTTCATTTACTTTCCTCCTAATATTAAAAACTTTCACCATCTCCGTAATAAATTTCTTCTCCTTGGGCACAATTGGTGTTTTGAATTCAATCGTATATACCGATTCATCGTTTGTTAATAAAAATAATAAGTTTTGATAGAAATTTAGTCGGAAACTGTAGGCAAGTTTGCTGTCGGGTTTCACATGACCGAGGCCTGCTTTTGATGTCTGGAATAAGAAGGGAGAGATTGAAACATAAGTTTATACAGTTCAAAAGTGCCATATAATCAGCACATGCTAGAAATATATAATATTAGGTATTTCTAAATAATAACTATGTAACAACTATAATAAAGAAATAAATAAGTTAAAATTATTAAGTCTAGACCTAAAAAATAAAAATATACCTAATATAATATCTAAAATATATTACTAATAGGAGTAGGTAAGGTAAGGTTCAAAAGATACTGGCAGCGTTGCCCCTTTGAATAGCTAAACTAATTCTTTGTCCGAGGTAGCTGCCAGCTCTTCGGTCTCCTGTGATGTCGACTAACCTTTTTGATATTTCCTTAAAAAGCATTATTGCGCTAGGACCCCACGGATCAGCACATTATATAATAAAAATGCTTTGTGTGTTTGTTACCACATATAGTTACCAGAAGTCTAAGAATAAGTTTTTATAATCAATTAACGTTACCATAGCAACGCGTGGCCGGGTCATCAATTAACGTTACCATAGCAACGCGTGGCCGAGTCAGCTAGTAATAATAATATTTCTTACATTCACACACATAAGCCTAGCCCAAAGTAAGCAATATAAGGCTTGTTTTATGGATACTAGGGTAACGGATAGACATACATATATGATACATAGATATGTAACATTTATAGAAATATATATAAAATATCCATGACTCTACAAATGCTCGTATTCATCAAACAATCTGCCCCTTCCTGGATTCAAACCCAGGACCGTCGGTGCGAAAGGCAGGATTGCTACCATTGCATTAAAAACATTAAATTATTTCAATTTATAATAAACTGTATGGGTTAAACTCTAGGTTGAAAATCGTTCGGCATATGACCTTTTTTGGATGGACTATGCTGTAGATTGTACAGTCAACAGCATATTCAAACTGTACAGGAAAGAAGTAGAACAGTAGAAGGAAGATATTGAGACAAGTTTATACAGTCCAAAGTACCGTAATACGTCAAATCATCTCAACTTATAATAAACTGTATGGGTTAAACTCTAGGTTGAAAATCATTCGGCATGTGACTTTTTTGGACAGGTTGTGCTGTAGATTAGTGTATGCCGGGTTAGCTAGTCTTATATATATAAAAATCTCGTGTCACAATGTATGTTCGGGATAAACTCTAAAACTACTGAACAGATTTTGATCAAACTTCGTAACTATCTGTTATTTGATCTAGCTCAAAAGATAGGATAGATTTCAATTCAATTCACAACATATATTTAGTCTCTAACACAGCAAAGCTTGTACTCAACGAAATATAGAGTACATAAATAATACAACAATAAGCCGGAACAAATTGTGCTCATCACTCAAACATATGCTCCTACCGGGATTCGAACCCAGGACCTTTGGGGAAGAAGGTACGATTGCTACCGTTGCACCAAGCGACCTCAAATCTATAATCTAAGATCACAATTGTGTTGTTTGTCTGTCCGCTCTTTTTCCATTGTATCAATAACGTTACCATAGCAACGCGTTAACCGCAATTAGTTCGTCTACCGGACGCTAGATGGCGCTAACGGGAAATATTTAATAATGGAAAACATTAAAGAATTTTGTCCACCCTTGCGAAGCCGGGACTGGCCGCTAGTATATACCCTAAGAACACAAATTTGTTGTGTGTTTGTCTGTCCGCTCTTTTTCCATTGTATCAATTAACGTTACCATAGCAACGCGTTACCGGGTCAGCTTGTCTTGTAACAGTTACAACAAGCGTTTAACTTATACAAGGAGCTAACGGTATATAAAAAAATGTGTTAAACGCTTTTTTATACCGTTAAAAAATGTTGAATGCTAATAACGTTAACGTTAATAGAATAAAACTTACCAAATGTAATGCCGGTATTATTGGTTCCGTTATCCCTTCTCCCCGAATTCCTAGGGGACCCCCATGCCATCCCATTTGACGCATCATTCTAAAATATACATATACAATTAAATAAGTTTGATCTAAATATGATTTTTTGTTTACTAGTACTGAGGACCTAATTTGTAATGTGTTAATCTCTGGTGTAAAGTTTAATATATGTTCCTTTTTCTTTGGTCAAATATCAGTTATATGAATAGCAGAGCTTTCTGACAAGTATTTTGATGCTTAAAAGTACACTGACCATTTGTTGATGTAATTGGAGCGGAGCGAGCGTAGCTCCCATGGATCAGCTTCAATGGCGCAATGTCTGTTACACTATAACTTCCCGAATTCTAAACCGATTTTAATATTTTTATGTGGAATCGAATCAACAGGTTTAGGTGACGGAGCCTGAATTGTGAAATTCGCAAAATATCCTATCGAAACAAAAAAAAAATTTTCTTCCTTTAGGTATTACGCTCCGCTCCAATATATGGTGCTAGCGTAGCTTTATGCTTAGCGACTGCATCGCCTAGTCATTGATTTTAATTTTTTAATTGGAATGGCCTTTAGCTATTTAAAAAATATTAATAATTAAAATAAAGTGAATAGGATTGTACATTTGTCAGAGATTATGTAGTGAAAGTACGGTATTTCAAAAACCTGGTATGATTAAAATTTTGGCATCTGGCAACCCTTGTGTTGTGACAATCGTACCCAAAATTCAAAGACGGTTCTTTTGTACCTTGGGACGGTTTGTCAGCATTAGGAGCATTAATACGCATCAATGAATCCATTCAGTTCAGGGTGTCAAATTCCCAAAATGATAAGTGGTTTCAAAATGTCAAATTAACCAAACGTCGAGTTCTTTCAATGTCAAGTTTTTATTTATTTATTTAATTACTTATTTAAACTATAACATATGTAACAAACCTGTAAATACAAATTATAAATGTTGATATTAATATTTGATATATCATTATTACTTTAGTCAAATAAATTAGTATTATTCACGTATCACATAAAAAGGATGATAACACATTTAGAATAATATTGCAAAATAAATAAATCAAATTAAAATTCCATGGAATTAAACTAGGCCAAAAAAAGAAATAAGTTCCCGAAATGTCAAATACCCAAAATTATTTTATTTCTAAATATCAAGTTCCCAAATGTAGTTACGAAATGATTCCAAAGAATGAGGCAATCACCTTTTTCCCTTAGCTTCTAACCTACTCTACTTTTGCCGGCTAATCTTCTAATTTTCGGAAATTGAAGTTTTGTGAAATTGACATTTAGAGAATTAGACATTTCGGGAATTGGACATTTTGAAACTACTTATTTTGCCATTCTGGACAGTGGAATTAGTGAATTATGTATGGGGCACAAAACAATCTCACGATAACAAATATATTCGTAAAGGTTAATGAAATATACAAACCTCGTAGCAATATCACTCTCAATAGGTATAGACATTGCTTTTAACAATTTTGATCTTCTCAAACACAACCTTTTATCATCTATGAATAGATTTACATCCTTAGTTTTAGCTGTCATTTCTTTTTCTTTAACCATTGGAGGGACACTTTTAGCTCTTTTTATATCTGATAAATCACTTTGATCTTTAAAATCAACCCTTGAAAGTCTAATTCTCTCTTTTTGATCAGTCACATCAGGTATTTCTTCAAAAGACATGTTTAAATGATTGTCATTGGCTGCAGTTGGTACTACGTTTTTATTTTTGGTGGTTGGTACATCTTTAATAATTATAGAAAGTGTTTTGTCTGTATCATTTGATGTCGATGGATTATTTGTTTTGACCTTATTTTTATTGGTTATTGGCGTGTCGTTTTCATCTTTTATTATATAAACTCCGCCTATTACTTGTTCAAGATTTCCACCACTTTCAAAGATTACGCTTTTGTTTGGCAGATATCTGTAAGAAAAAGTGCAATTTTTTTTGTCTATTTTTACAAGGTGTGTAAAGAGTGTTGGCGAAAAATGAAGCTAAAAATTCTTCCAATAATTATGATACGTTATTTTCTTTGAGATCAAGAAGTAATATCGACGGAGAAGTGCCAATAACACCTAAATCTTATATATTTAATATTTTACACATACTCAAAAAAACGTTTAATTTCTTGATAAATCAAAATTATATTATTATATTTATGTTAGCAATGCTACTAAAATACATACAGAGATTTCACTAAAATATACGAATAACACTTTTAAATTCAAAATAATAAAAAAGTGAATTTTTCGAAAAATATCAGTTAGGAGGTATTGGCACTTCGCCGTCGATATAATAATGTTGTTATATTCATAATAGAAATAAAAGATCACCTTTATTTTAAATTTATTTGATTCTAATAAAATATTTTTTTATTTAATTTTTTGAACCATAACATTTTTTCTTATTAAAATTACTTTAATAAATCATGTAAAGTAAAAGTCTATCGTAAAGATACACCTGTTGTTTCCGTAAGGTATTTATGGATAGTGAGGGACAAAAAATCCCGTATTATATATAATCTTACTTGATTTAATGTACGGATAACATCATTAACTATAATAATGAACTCTAAGTGTTGGACTTTAAGCTCAAAATCGAATGGAGAAATGTGACATTTTTGTAAAGATTTATGAGTTGTAGGCCACACACTATCGTCGCCAACGGTCTGTTCACACCTTTAAAAAGTATTGTAAAAAAAGTTTTTTCAATAACTCACTTTCGGTCTAAGCTTTTAGATCTCTTTCCATATTCACCTTCGGCTTTGTATTCGATGTTGTCTTTTATCACGCTGCTATCTCTATAAAAGTATAAATAAATTATAGAAACCACATTTTAAATGTATTTGATTTTTTTAAACAGTAGTATTTTATACGTATTTGTAAATTATTCTTAATTATATGGTGATTTTTAGCTATAAAATACGCACGTAAAAATGACCACGCCTCGAACCGGTCGAAAGGTCGTGACTTTCGCTCTCCGGGCGAGTAGATCTGACGCGTCGAAATTCACAAAAGTATTTCAACTTCTACTTTGAGCTAATATCGATTTAGAATTATGGCATTGTGAATCCAAAAAATTAAATAAATTACATTATATAATCTTTATAAACCTTACATAAAATGTATAACTTATAATTAATGTCTATGTTCGAATCTATAATATCTAAGATCACAAATTTGTTGTTTGTCTGTCCGCTCTTTTTCCCCGCTCTTTTTCCATTGTATATGCATTACCACAGCAACGCGTTAACCGCAAGTAGTTCGTCTACTGGACGCTAGATGTCGCTAACGAAAAAATATTTAATAATAGAAAAAATTTAAAGAATTTTCTCCACCGCCGCTAGTTACTAACAAAAATGTTAAAATAAACCACCAAATCACAATCTGAAACAATACGGCGCCCATCTAAGTCGCACGACAAAGGTTTGTAAATATCATTTACTTACGTGTGACGTCATTATAGATACAATCAATCCCGATCGTTTTAAAGAACTTGGCTTCAATTTTTTTTTTGTGAATTAATCGAATTAAGATTTAAAATACCCATGTAAAAAACAACCACGCCTCGGAGCTTTCGGGTAGGATTCGAACCCACGACCTTTCGCTATCCAGGCTAGTGCTACTACTTCTACTATAAGTTAGTATCGTTCCAGCAATGTTGAAAATATTTGTACCAATATTAAACATACGATTAAGTTGGAACCAGGAATAAGTTGATTTCATGCAATTTTTTTTAATACAAATATTCTATTATTATAAAAAATATTATATTAGGAGTTTATTTTTAAAAGATAATGGTATTTAGCTATTAAGATGACTTTTTAAAAGCGGTCCTAATCGATTTATTTAAATGTGCTCTTCACTTAAAGTAAATCTTCAAATTTTCATTACAATAAGATTAAAAAAGGAGAAACCAAAATTTTTTGCAGTATTTCAGTTTCTTGGTCAATATTCATATCTATAATGATGGATACAAAGTCGAAAATTGTTTACATTTTAGGATTATTTTTCTTAACAAAGGAGATGTTTCAAGTTTTTATGGGATCTGGACCTCAACATATAGCATTGAATAGCATTGTTAATTTTAGTAGAAACTAAAAATAGAAATCGTATGTCGGGAGCAAAATGTCAATTGGCAATCATGAATGACTTATAAATAACCTAAAAATACGTTCATTTATCACAAAACACAGAACTACTTTTTTGCTATATAAATGTGAACACCGTATCTTGTTACCGAAACAGCGATAAACAAAAGACAAATCAAGTATAATATTGAATGACAGATTGATGTTAGCGGTCCGAAATACATTAAACATTCTGCCTCAGCTGTAAATGATCGTAAGCAGTGGAGTAAGTGCATTTCGGACCGTAAGAATGATGTTCACAGATTAGGTTTAAATATATGGCCACAAAAGTGACTTTACTCTGTATACTTTAATTTCTTAAATTACTAAAGTTAAAGAAAAAGCAATAATTTTAGTGTTTTGAAATCATAATTGGAGCGGAGCGAGCGAAGCTCCCATGGATCAGCTTCAATGGCGCAATGTCTGTTACGCCATAACTTCCCGAGTTCTTAACCGATTTTAATATTTTTTGTGTGGAATCGAATCAACTGGTTTAGGATCAGATTGTGACGGAGCCCGAATTTTAAAATTCGCAAAAATTCCCATCGAAACAAAAAAAAGAGTCTTTTTTTAGGTATTACGCTCCGCTCCAGTATATGGTGCTAGCGTAGCTTTATGCTTAGCAACTGCATCGCCTAGTATTTTTTCTTTTATTTTTAAACTGCGATTAGGTGCAGGACTAAAATGAAACATCTCCTTTGTAATAAAGTCAAGTTGTTAATAATTAATAGAGTAATATTACCTCTTTTGATATGACTGCTTTGGATATTTTATTAGGGAGACAGTTCTGTAAGTAAATAAAAAAACTTATTTAAAGTCACTTTATAAACAGTACAAACATTAAATAACGGCAGTGCCTACATTAATAATTAAAAATTAGTTTAACCGTTAATATTCTATGAGATTGGAAAGTTCCTATTTTTAAATCACTCAATTATTGAAAAAAAAACAAAAGAATATTTCTTATTTTTTAAAATGTGCTATAGGCATCGTGCAGTGTGCAAGCGACTTTCGACTTAGGACTGATAAGGCGCCAGAGGCTTCGATAGTACATTGAATGTTGACTCTGCTTCATCACAACATCTATGGCATGTCAGGGGCTAAATCCTTTTAAAAATAACCCTAGATACGCCATAGAATCCGTCAGTTACGTGCTTTACTTGAGCCTATAATTTCATTACAACTGCGGGCTGCTATACTTTGTCCAATGTAGGATGATACTTTTGACAGGTGTCACTTCCTTATTGCTACGTACTAAGGTAGCGTTTGTTTCCTTATGTTTGGCTTGACATCGCAATAGCAACTTTATACCCTCTATATAGGTGTCAACTGTCAAAAGTATCATCCTACATTGGACAAAGTATACCATTTCTCAGTTGCTATTCCAAATTGTCGCACAAAGCGCTTCTCAACATCCTTCATAATGCGCACAGCATAAGAGTGGAACTCCCTCCCTGCATCTGTATTTCCGTGAATTTATAACAAATTTACATATTAATTAATTAATTAAATTAACATACCTGAGTTTATTATCCTTTTGTACTTTAGCAACATCAATCCTTAATTCGTACCACTGATTCGCAATAAGAATTTTAAATATACTCTTCAAAATATCTCTACTGTCCTTATCAAAGAGAATGTGGAACTTAGGAGTTTTAGCCATTGCACAAGCGCTCTGTATGAACATACACTGATTTTCATTCGCATTCTTGAATACCAAACTAGCCTCTTCCTCCGTAGACACAAAGTCCAAAATCATTTTTAGAGCGGTTTTGATGAATGCTTTATCCATGCTTTCGATAAGTTGTTTTCGTTTAACAAAAGCTTTCTCAGCTTTGGTCAGTAAATCACAATCTGTGTCTGATTTCTTGGACTCGTTGAGAACCCTATTAAAAAAAAACTTTTGACATTGTAAAAGCTTTCGAAAAATAACTATACAAATATATAAAAATCGTCTATTTATTATTTATATAAAAAGCTTAAATAAATAAAATTTATACAACAGGCGGGCTTAATGTTAGTAGCATTCTCTACCAGTCAACCTTTAGGAAGAAACGAGTCTTAAAAGCGGTATAAAACGGATATAAATAAATACAATAAACAGCAAAATTAAATAGGTAACCGCTCAAAACTCGGGTATAACGTAACATGTCAAATCTCTCATTTAAGGCGCGTAGGAACGCCGGCGTTCTATTGAGCCTTGACTAACTTTTCGGTAAAAACAACCTGGGCCGATTAATGTTATTTTATAAATAATGTACTATAATTATGATACTAGTATGTATTTATATTTATTTTTTGCAATTTACAATCCCATACTTCTATGAGATATGAAATAGGCCTGTAAAAAACAAGCACGTCCGAGCCCTCAGGTGGGATTCGAACCCACGACGTTTCGATATCCGAGCGAGTGCTCTGATCGCTGAGCTAATAAGACGCTAGCTTTATGCCTCAAAAGGTATGTAAAGCTGTTGATCTCGGCTGCATATGCAGTCGTCAGCACCTAACAATCCACACTGGGCCTGTCTAGTTGTTTTATAAGATTTATTACAGTAATAAATTACTTGTATAAAATACATACGATTTTTGTTCTAATTTGCTGTTATTTCTGATGATTGGTTGTCTGAAACAGATAATATAATTATAAGAAAAACGTTCGTTATATTAAAAATTTCCGGCTCGAAGGACCACTAGTGTTTGGTATAATATTAAGTGTGTATTTAATGAGTAAAAAATTTTGCACCAAATTAATCCGTAATTTTGATAATATGCTTTGACAATAGTATAAATATCCAAAGGCTGCATGTATGTTTTTAGTATGCAAACATCATTATTATCTTCGAGTTAAAATTCAAAATACAGAGCTTGTTTGAGTTAAAAAAAAAGACATTTATCTCAACTTTAATCTAAAAATATAACTATCAGAAATCAATGTTACATTAAATTCCGTAACGAAAGTGATTTAAAAACACCACAAATATAAAGGAACATAATATGTTCCTAACCTGTTGTGTTCTTGGCATACAAAGAAATTAATATATTATATTAATTTCTTTGTGTGCCAATAGATGTCGCTGTATCATTTTGCATCGCGGTATGGTTTACCTAACCAAAGAACAAGGATTAAGTCGCTGATTATGGAGCACCTTCTAGCATCTATTGCTTGTTGCCTCAATAGTCCCGTTCCAGTGAAAGGCAAGCTTGAACAGAACTTATTTCCGTAGCAATAAGGTCTATATTTGCACATTTATCAACAAACACTGAGATATGGATAGATGTTAGAATCTGCGTTGACAATTGGAACAATGTTCAGTTGAATCCTTACACTGACTGCGAACCCCGCACATTCTATGGCTTCCCATGAGGTGGACCAATGATCTAGTCAATCCATGGGATTAGGGGAGGCGTTGTTATCTATACTAATATTATAAAGCTGCAGAGTTTGTTTGTTTGTTTGAACGCGCTAATCTCTAGAACTACTGGTCCGATTTGAATAATTCTTTCAGTGTTGGGTAGTCCATTTATCGAGGAAGGCTTTAGACTCTAGAACATCACGCTGCGACCAAAAGGAGCGAAGCAACAGTGAAAAATCATAATAACAGAAATTGACGCGGACGAAGTCGCGAGCAACAGCTAGTATGATAATAAATGCGTTTACTAACGTAAATTTATAACAAATAAGTGAGTGTACAGTTAATTCGAGTACTTACGATTTTTTAATACCGTCAATGCTTTTGCGTTTTTTCTTTTCAATAGACAGTTGCCTGAAACAAAATTGAACTTAGTTATGAACTGAGTTCTAGTTAAACGTGTAGGTCACTAAGCACTTTTATTTTTTTTCTTCTGTCTCAGACAGTGAAATATTCCTTTATTTTAATGATATTGATTGATTCTATTATCTTACTTCTCCGTCAGATACTATTGCAAACAATTGAATTCTCAGGTGGGAATCAACCCGCAACCTTTGGAAATCCAGTCCAATGCTCTCCCAATTGTGCCTCCGAGTCTTGTGAACACTCGTCGAAATTTTCTAGTACCTTTCTGATTTTCTGAGAGGAACATCCTCTCGTATTCGAAAGAAACATTTTTACTAATGTTTCAAATTTTTACTTGTGACCCGAGTTAATTTTTTGTAGTATTTTTCTATTATAATAAGTTATCTTATAAGATCGCATTGAATAATGCATAAAATATATAAAAATTATAAAATTTTAATATTTTTTCGCTTGGTTATAAATAAATGAATTAAATCTGAATAGTTCAAAACTAAATTATGTTTGTACTATGCAATATTGCAACTGTGATTTCTAAAACAAATGCTCATGACACATATTTATGCACCTATCAAGAAACAAACCCCTGACTATTGGTGCAATAAAATAAATTTTAACCCAACAAAAACAATATACTTACACTTCATTATTGGACATATACAAAAAGCTGGCCTTCAACTCTCTAGTCTCATTGAAATCACTGATAGCATCCAATAAACTTAAACATAGGGGTCCCAAATGTGTTACATCTTTATTACTCTGCTTAATTACAGAGTACACCTCGTTCACTTCTTTGTAACTCATTACAGGGTATTCTAAAACTGTCCAGGTGTCATCTTCGATGAATCTGAGAGTAGCCTTAACCCAATCCACATTAGGAATGTTATTCGCTTGCGTATCTGGTGGTTTGTTCGCACTGTAATATGAAAATAAAAAATATGAAACAATACTGAGGAGATAAGAAACTAGATGACGAAATAGTAATAGTGCATTTAGTCTGCAATAATGGATGATAAGTACGAGTAACTGTCCAAATACTGTAATAGGACCGCATATCAATAATTTATTTTAGTTTATAAAAGGGATAATATTTTGTTTCCTAAAACAAATATTCAAAAAAAAATTATCTATACTAATATTATAAAGAAGTAAAGTTTGTGTGTTTGTATATTTGTTAAATTGTAAGGGGTAATCTCGTGATCTACTGAACCGATTTTAAAAATTCTTTCACCAATAGAAAGGCACATTATTGCTGAGTGTCATAGGCTAAATTGAATTCTAGAAAAAATTTAAAGAATTTTGTCCACCCGTGCGAAGCCGGGACGGGCCGCTAGTCTACATATATACAAAACCGTTATATTATATATACTAAGCGATGCAGTCGCTAAGTAAAAAGCTACGCTAGCACCATATATTGGAGCGGAGCGTAATGCCTAAAAAAATTTTTTTTTTTTGTTTCGATGGGAATTTTTGCGAATTTCAAAATTTGGTCCTAAGCCTGTTGATTCCATTCCACACAAAAAATATTAAAATAGGTTAAGAACTCAGGAAGTTATGGCGTAACAGACATTGCGACATTGAAGCTGATCCATGGGAGCTTCGCTCGCTCCGCTCCAATTATTATCAACACTCATGTACGGGTGCGAAGTTTGGACACTCACTCAAAAGGAAGAGAGCAAGCTTCTTGTAACTGAACGCAAAATACTCCGCAAAATTCTCGGGACGGCCCAAAGAGAATACGGTAGCTGGAGAGTGAGAAAAACACCGAGATTGAAGAACTTGTGGCAGAGCATAACATACGAGGCGAGATCAAGGCTCACAGGCTGCGCTTGAGAGGATGGGGATCGGGCGGTGAAGAGGTGGGCCGCTGGAGAGACCAAGTGGAGGAATATCTTCGCACACTCCGGGCCACACAGTATCAGAAGGCGCAGAACCGTACCGAATGGCGTCTCGTGGTATCGGAGGCCAAGACCCAATTTGGGTCGCTGCGCCATCTTAGTTGGTTAGTTAAAACAAATATATCTTACCTGGTGCCTTCTGCATTTTTGTTATGAGATGGTTTTGATTCCTTTAAGAATACTTTTCTATACACAAGTATACTGAAAGAAAGAAAACAATTATATAATATGTACTACAAATAAGTATATGAACTAAATATTATTTTATTTTAAAATAAGCTTAATAGATAATAAAAGTTGGTTTGTTGCATAAATAAATGATTATTTATGGGTTTATCTTTGTGTTAGTACCAAATCATATTTTTTTATGTTGTATCCTTTTCTATAGTCTAATTATGTCATATGCAAAAGCAAGAAACAACATGCTACCGAACGTATTGTTGATATTGCTCACTAGGATGGACACTATTTTTCTCACAAAAAACAGTCTTCTTGAACAACAGAAACGGACGAAGAACAATAAATAGTGATTCTTCACTGATCTACCAAAAGTTTAAATGAAATTAAAAAATACAATATATACTGAAGACCAACAGTGCAACAGTAACAATCCTGCTTTTCGCACCAGTGGTCCTGGGTTTGAACCTCGGAAGGAATCTTTATGTGATCATTTGTACCTGAGCCTTGAATGAATATTTCATATATATTTCTAAAAATATCACATATGTATATCCGTTACCCTAGTATCCATAACACAAGCATTACAGTGCTTACTTTGAGCTAGGTTAATTGATAGGAATATAGGAATTATTATTGTTATTACTCACTCAGAATCAATCCGATTGTTTTCATAGCTATATGACAATGTATATATTTCCTCATTTTCATTAAGCGAATTTATTATATCAGTAGCAAAGGCCCTGCTTTTACTATCTAATATATCAAGCAGATTCTTCATATTCTGCTCATCTCTTATGACTCTTACTAGAAACGCATCTAAGTACGGTGTAAGCTTTGGAAACCATAAATCCTTTTTGTTTTTTTTAAGGAATACTGAAATCTGTTCAAGGTAGTACGCGAGCACTTTGCTGTCAATCTGACTAACCACTTTCTCCAGGCATAACGTCTTTGGATTTGGATCTTCCTCGTTTGTGTTTGTTCTGTTCATGTAAACAAGAAAAATTATTAAGTATTTAGAGCAATTGTGTGCAATATAGCTAAGCTGACTTTCAAATGATAAATTAGTCAATTCAATTCAATTTTGGGGTATATGGCTGCGTCGCATTACGTGACGATTCTGCCAATGTCCGAGTTAAAAGAGACAAGTTACGTTAGATACTGTACAGTTTATGACGAGAATGAGCGGTTCACCTGACGTTAGCTCTCTTGAGGATCTGTAACAAAAACCACAGACAGACATCAACACAAAGCCCACCACCATACCTGTCGAGTTTCCAATAGGAGTACAATTAGGAGTTAATGCTAAAGGATAATATGTGGTTACTTTTACAAATTTATATTATTAAGTTTTAGGAATTTACAAAGGATATATATAATGGGACTGCGTACTTGGGTCATTAATGTTAATTGGACCATGCACATTTTTGTTTAGTAGACTATAAAGAGGCGTGTTGATTTTTGGACATTCAAAGATGTGTTCAAGGTTCCCTTCACCCATACCGCACTCGCATATCGAATGGTCTCTAATTCTCATCTTAGACAAGAACACAGGTGTACATACATGACCTAGTCTTAATCGGATAATTGTGGACGTTATTGCTTTTGGGATTTGTTTGTGGAAGAAGAACCAGGGTTTAGTTGGGATAACAGGTTGTAGGCTACCGTAGTGTGAGCCTTTATTACGCAAGGACTTTTGGTATATTCCATTCCACATCTTTGATTTAGCGTTACTTCGTAGGTCTCGCGCAAAGATTGTGTTTTGATATTCGATGCCAGATGTAATGGCATTTTTAGCGCAGTTATCGGCGACTTCATTGCCTTCGATTCCCTTGTGACCTGGTATCCAGGCTAGAACCACTTCTATATCTGAATTAGAGCACTCCAGCAGAGCTTCTCTGATTTTGAGAATGACGCTAAAATTATGTTTGGAATGAAAGGGAGGTTTTGCTATATCCTTCAGGCAACTGAGACAGTCTGAGAAAATTATTGATTTATTTAGCCGGTGGGATTTCACATATAAGATAGCTTCAAGGATAGCTATGGCTTCTCCGGAATTTACTGTTAAGAGGGGCGAGCCTTTAAAGCTTAGAATTATTCTATATTTTGGTAGCCAAATTGCTATACCTACGTTACCGCTCTTCTCTACTTTTGATGCATCTGTATATAAAGCGACCCAGTCAGGCCAGTTTTTACAAAGGATGCCTTAAAACGTATCGTTAGCATCAATTGAGCTTTTAGAGATTCCAAAATCTAGGAGAATGCGGGGTTGGGACGTTAAAGCCTTAAAAGAGACTTCAAAGAGAGCATTTTTTGACAATTTGGCTACTGCCGATGGGAGTGAGACAAGGTCCTTGTAGATTTTGACCAGAGGAGGAACATCTTTATTAATCCAATACGCGGAGTTAGAAGTAAGGTTGTTTAATTTTTCAAGTTTACCTAGAAGGGGGTGGTCCTGGTATTGCGAAATATTTATCAGATATCTATCACTCATCATCTGTCGCCTAAGTTGTAGGGGTGGGTCAAGACATTCAGCTTGTAAGGCATTTATAGGGGATGATCGCATAGCGCCTGCAATTATGCGAAGACACTTCGACTGGATCAATGTTAATTTACTTAATGCCGACTTACTACAATGCTCCAGTATAAAGCTTCCATAATCGAAGTGACTTCGTACAATTGCATTATATAAAAGTTTTTGGCTGATCGGGTGAGATCCCCAATGTACCCCGGAAAGGCACCTGAGAATATTTAAGTTTTTTTCAGCTTTCTGGCAAATGTATTTTAGATGATACACACCGTTCATTTTGGAGTCAAAAATTATACCTAGAAATTTACAATTGTTGACAATTTCGATTTGCTGCCCATTTATCGTTATGTCAAGCGGCGGTATGCTTCTCTTGCGAGAGAAAACCAGAGCTTTGGACTTATCTGGAGAGAGTGATAATCCGTGGTCCGAGAGCCAATTGCTAAGGTAATGTAAGGCAGAATTTATTCTAGAGGTTGCTTCCATCAAATCTTTAGAGGGAGCATACAGAGCAATATCATCTGCGTATTGCAGGATGTTGCAGAAGCTGTTAACTGATCTGTCAAGATCGTACGTGTAAAGGTTGTATAGAAGAGGGCTTAAGACAGAGCCTTGAGGGAGACCCTTCCAGACTGTTCTCGGCGGTTGTAGTTTGCCGTTGACGCGTACGGAGATTGACCTAGACATGAGTATACTACATATAATGTTTATCAACCTCACTGGGAGACTCAGATGGTGCAATTTTTGCCTGAGTACAGGAAGTAGGACATTGTCATATGCAGACGTCACATCAAGGAAAACACCCACCACTGAAGCATGTTCAGAGAATGCGCGACGAATATCTGTAGATAAGATGCTCAGGCTATCTAATGTGCCCATCGCTTTTCTAAATCCAAACTGGAATTTAGATAATATTCCTTTGGACTCAACAATCCATTCAAGTCTGTTTTTTATTAAATGTTCTAAAATTTTACATAAGGTAGAAGAAAGCGCTATGGGCCTATATGAAGACGGGTCTTTGGGGTCTTTGCCTGGTTTTAAGATAGGGATTATAAGATAAATTATTATAATAGAAAAATACTAGAAAAAATCGACTCGGGTCACAAGTGAATCTCAGGCGGGAATCGAACCCGCAACCTTTGGAAATCCGGTCCAATGCTCTCCCAATTGAGCTACCGAGCCTTGCGAACACTCGTCGAAATTTTCTAGTACTTTCCCGATTTTACGCTGTAGGCCAGCGTTGTTTCATCAATGAGAGGAACATCCTCTCGTATTCGAAAGAAACATTTTTACAAATGTTTGGTCAATCGATTAAGATGAAACAGCCATGTTAGATTTATAATTTTTTATATATTTTATGCATTTTCAATGCGATCTTATAAGATAAATTATTATAATAGAAAAATACTAGAAAAAATCGACTCGGGTCACAAGTGAATCTCAGGCGGGAATCGAACCCGCAACCTTTGGAAATCCGGTCCAATGCTCTCCCAATTGAGCTACCGAGCCTTGCGAACACTCGTCGAAATTTTCTAGTACTTTCCCGATTTTACGCTGTAGGCCAGCGTTGTTTCATCAATGAGAGGAACATCCTCTCGTATTCGAAAGAAACATTTTTACAAATGTTTGGTCAATCGATTAAGATGAAACAGCCATGTTAGATTTATAATTTTTTATATATTTTATGCATTTTCAATGCGATCTTATAAGATAAATTATTATAATAGAAAAATACTAGAAAAAATCGACTCGGGTCACAAGTGAATCTCAGGCGGGAATCGAACCCGCAACCTTTGGAAATCCGGTCCAATGCTCTCCCAATTGAGCTACCGAGCCTTGCGAACACTCGTCGAAATTTTCAATTGGGAGAGCATTGGACCGGATTTCCAAAGGTTGCGGGTTCGATTCCCGCCTGAGATTCACTTGTGACCCGAGTCGATTTTTTCTAGTATTTTTCTATTATATTAATTTATCTTATAAGATCGCATTAAAAATGCATAAAATATATAAAAAATTATAAATCTAACATGGCTGTTTCATCTTAATCGATTGACCAAACATTTGTAAAAATGTTTCTTTCGAATACGAGAGGATGTTCCTCTCATTGATGAAACAACGCTGGCCTACAGCATAAAATCGGGAAAGTACTAGAAAATTTCGACGAGTGTTCGCAAGGCTCGGTAGCTCAATTGGGAGAGCATTGGACCGGATTTCCAAAGGTTGCGGGTTCGATTCCCGCCTGAGATTCACTTGTGACCCGAGTCGATTTTTTCTAGTATTTTTCTATTATAATAATTTATCTTATAAGATCGCATTGAAAATGCATAAAATATATAAAAAATTATAAATCTAACATGGCTGTTTCATCTTAATCGATTGACCAAACATTTGTAAAAATGTTTCTTTCGAATACGAGAGGATGTTCCTCTCATTGATGAAACAACGCTGGCCTACAGCGTAAAATCGGGAAAGTACTAGAAAATTTCGACGAGTGTTCGCAAGGCTCGGTAGCTCAATTGGGAGAGCATTGGACCGGATTTCCAAAGGTTGCGGGTTCGATTCCCGCCTGAGATTCACTTGTGACCCGAGTCGATTTTTTCTAGTATTTTTCTATTATAATAATTTATCTTATAAGATCGCATTGAAAATGCATAAAATATATAAAAAATTATAAATCTAACATGGCTGTTTCATCTTAATCGATTGACCAAACATTTGTAAAAATGTTTCTTTCGAATACGAGAGGATGTTCCTCTCATTGATGAAACAACGCTGGCCTACAGCGTAAAATCGGGAAAGTACTAGAAAATTTCGACGAGTGTTCGCAAGGCTCGGTAGCTCAATTGGGAGAGCATTGGACCGGATTTCCAAAGGTTGCGGGTTCGATTCCCGCCTGAGATTCACTTGTGACCCGAGTCGATTTTTTCTAGTATTTTTCTATTATAATAATTTATCTTATAAGATCGCATTGAAAATGCATAAAATATATAAAAAATTATAAATCTAACATGGCTGTTTCATCTTAATCGATTGACCAAACATTTGTAAAAATGTTTCTTTCGAATACGAGAGGATGTTCCTCTCATTGATGAAACAACGCTGGCCTACAGCGTAAAATCGGGAAAGTACTAGAAAATTTCGACGAGTGTTCGCAAGGCTCGGTAGCTCAATTGGGAGAGCATTGGACCGGATTTCCAAAGGTTGCGGGTTCGATTCCCGCCTGAGATTCACTTGTGACCCGAGTCGATTTTTTCTAGTATTTTTCTATTATAATAATTTATCTTATAAGATCGCATTGAAAATGCATAAAATATATAAAAAATTATAAATCTAACATGGCTGTTTCATCTTAATCGATTGACCAAACATTTGTAAAAATGTTTCTTTCGAATACGAGAGGATGTTCCTCTCATTGATGAAACAACGCTGGCCTACAGCGTAAAATCGGGAAAGTACTAGAAAATTTCGACGAGTGTTCGCAAGGCTCGGTAGCTCAATTGGGAGAGCATTGGACCGGATTTCCAAAGGTTGCGGGTTCGATTCCCGCCTGAGATTCACTTGTGACCCGAGTCGATTTTTTCTAGTATTTTTCTATTATAATAATTTATCTTATAAGATCGCATTGAAAATGCATAAAATATATAAAAAATTATAAATCTAGGGATTATAATTTGGGTTTTCCAAGAGGTTGGGGTTTGACAAAAAATAAATATGTTGTTTAGGATATCGAGCAGAATTATCTTAGCCCTATCAGAGGACTTAATTATAAAAGAATATGGGATCCCATCTATGCCTGGAACACTATCCCTTAAACCATCCAGGGCACAGTGTAATTCTGCAAAGGAGAACGGTGAGTCCATTGATTCGAGGGTACTTGTTGGGAGATATGAAGGGAATGAATCCTTGTCAGGAACAAAAGGGGGGGCAAGCTTGTTCTGAAACTCAGGCAGCCAGGAGTCAGCTCCAGTGGGCGAAGAACTATTCGGGTCAGCTGCTCTACGAAACGCGTTAACTTTTTTCCAAACAGTAGAGGCCGGAGTGCGGGGACTAAGAGATTCACAAAAACTACGCCATCCAGAGCTCTTTTTCCTCGCAAGGACACGTTTTGATCTTGCGGTCGCCTTTCTGTACTCGAGGTATTTTGTCATGCTAGATGGGTCTTCCGAGAATTTTAGCTCAGCTTCATTGCGATGTTTAACTTCAGCGGTGCATTCTGCGTCCCACCAAGGAGGGGAAGAGACTTTACTACGCGCAGAGTTTTTAATAGGAATTGTTTCATCAGCTGCACTAATTAGGGTAGCTACAAATAGATCATACATTTCTAAATAGTTGCTGTTACAAATGTTATAAAATTGATCTAGTTTAGAATCAACATTATTTGCAAAAGACTCCCATTCTGCATGATTAGTTTTGTATTTGAGGAGGGGAGGTATTTCAATCTTAGGAGGGGATGGACGATTAATTGTAGTTAGTATTGGAAAATGGTCACTGCCATGAGTAAGAATTAGAGGTTTCCAATTAATACTAGAAATTATTTCTGGGGAAGCCAGAGTGAGGTCAACGCAGCTCTTTTTCTGTCCTGGGGAGACCCTGCGTGTTGGCGAACCGTCATTACATACACAGAGGTTGAGGCTATCTATTACTTTAATCAAAGAGGAGGAGTTTGTGCAACTGGAGATAGAACCCCATAGAGGGTGGTGGCAATTAAAGTCGCCAAAAATAAGACAACTGCCCCTTATTTGTTGCATTAGATTTGATTTTACGTCATGAATTATACCAGGAGTTGGGTAAGGGATGTAAACCGAAAAGACTGAAATGTCTAATGTTTTCACAGCTACCATTTGGTACTCATCGCTATGGGAATGTAAATTTATTGTTGTGTAAGGAATATTCTGTTTTACAAGAAGTGCTGTACCACCTTTGCCATCGCTTCTGTCAGCTCGGAGACACACATAGCCTGGAACCCTAAAAGAGGAGCCAGGTCTAAGCCAAGTCTCAGAGATGGCAAAAACAAAAGGTTGGAATTTGTTAATAATATATGTAAGTTCAGCTTTTTTATGTCTAATGCTCTTGCAATTCCACTGCATGAGATTGAGCATTTTTGTTAAGGTTGATTATGAAATCTTCCAGTAGGGATAAGACATGGGGCGGTATTGCATCGTTGAACTTTTCCAACATGTTTACCATGGTGGATACCATGAGTTCAATGAGATTATCGTTGGGAGAGGGGGATTTTGATCGCTGATGAGAGCATGTCAGCCCACAACCATTAGGCATGACGGGAGTGGGGGGGCGGATGATATCATTTGCAACCGTATCATATGTGCGAGGAATAGTAGGATGTGCTGACTTTTGTTTAAGAATAGTTTTCTTATAAGATTTGGTGGGAGTGATAGGGGATTTTATTCTGTTTACATTATGAGAATGTAAGCTAAAATTTGAAGATGGCGACAGTGTACTAGCTTTCTCTACATAGCTTGGGCGAGAGGATGGGAAACGTTGAGATGCATCAGAAAAGCTAATGTTTTCCTCTGACATCACCAATTTAATAAGTTTTTGCCGATTGTGTTCTGGGCAGTGCGGATCAGTTGCCTTATGATCTCCTCTACATAGAAGGCAAGAAACTTGAGAGTCTGGGGTTGAGCAAGTGGCACCAGGGTGGTTCTGACAGCAACGGTAGCACCTAGGAGTTGACCTACATTGCTCTGTAACATGTCCAAACCTACAGCATTTCCAACATTGAATTGTTGGAAGTTTATATATTTCTACATTTATTGCCATATAGTAACAGTATATCTTTTCGGGTAGTGATTGTCCCTGAAATGTTATAACAACTGTTGTGGTAGGGCTCCAAGACACCTTACCGTCTTGGTTAGTTTTTCTATTAAGTCGCTTAAGCTTAATGACAGGGCCACAGTTTCTAGAGTAAGTGATACCATGAAATAGTTCTTCTAAAGTCCAATCAATAGGGATACCACGAACCACACCCATTCTTGAAACATGGAATTTAGGGATCTGACAATCAAAATTTTTGTCAAGGGGGTTGCTATTTACAAAAGAGTTTGCTGACTCTGCAGAGTTAAATTCTATGGAGACTTTATTCCGTCCGACAGTGGTAATTCCGCCATTTATTATACCACATACTTTATTTTTATGTAGAAGTTGGGCCAGTTTCAGGGTGCGCTGAAACTGGCCCAACTTCTACATAAAAATAAAGTATGTGTAAAATATATATGCGCGGTAAAAGGAGAGTCTCCTTCGAATTCTGGGTTTACAAATGTATTTTGGATGGATTCAGATGGTTTTGTATTTCGTTTAGCTAGAATAGCATCGGAACCGGTTTCCGGTGCAGGGCGTTTAAGACTAGTGGGGTAATCTGTATCCATCTTTTGAGATATTGGCGTAAATAAGGGTTGGGATCCAACCCTTACTAAACCAAACAGAGACTCTCCTCCCCCCCCTCCATCGGGGGGTTCCTCATCAGACATATTCACTAGTAAGTATCAGTGTAACAACACTTACCTCTGATAAAAACTGTTAGTATTACTACAAGGCACAGATATAACAACACAAATATACAGAAACTCAATGAGAAGCACGAGTAATTTAAAATTTCACGCGAGCACGTGTGTCAGTCAACACCAGAGCAGGCAGAATCCGTTGTAAAAAAAATGATAAATTAGTCTCTTTGCTGTCACTCCTATTTGTGCTAAGTATTGGATATAGAAAATTTTGCCTCAATTCACAAATAATTTTTAATAGATGTGCAAAATATAATTTAACATTTAATATACTATAAGAAAAATAATAGGCCTGTAAAAAATAACCACGCCTCCGACCCCTCTGGTGGCTTTTTTACAGGCATATTTGATATCTAATAGAAATATGGCATTGTGAATGCAAAATAAAATCATAATTAAATTACATTTAATACATTTAGTGAGAATTAATTAAATAACTAAATAATATGTAAAAATAAAAATAAAACAATTTGTTTTATATAAAATAATTTAATAAATAGGAACGTGCCCGATTAAAATATTGTGAAGGTAGTAGAAAATATATGACCACCATCATCTTAGTCATCCTGTGATCACGGCTCCTGTAAAGGAGTCGAAACGTCAGGATTAAATATAAAATAAAACAAGCGCAAAAAACCACAAAAAAGTGTTTTATTCTGATGTGTAATGTGCACAGAAGTGTAAGAACTAAATAAATTACATTTACTATGCTAGATAGTAAATGGACAGGTGGATGGGCTATACTATGTTCTAAATATTTTAATTTATGTATAATAAGTGAACAACAGAATAGTAACATAATTTATATCTAGTAACATAAAATTGTAAAAAAAAATACAGTGAAATGACTACCTCAGCTCTGGTCTGGTCAATGAACTTATGCATTCTGCAAGTAATAGATACTTTTACCAATTACATAACACAGAAAATATAATAGGGGGAAACAATTATGACTGATAGAGAGCATATCAGTCATATTTGTGTCTCCCTAGCGATTGCACGAAATGTTTTTATTACTTCTCATCACTGTTTTTGGTTATTATTGGGTTAAAACACAATGAGTTACGCATATACAATAACAATACTCTATAATATGTTGAGATAACAACATACACAAGAAAAATTTCCTCCTATTAGAATCCGGATTTAACGTCTACTTTGAAAATCTTAGGAACTCAGACAAACACAATTCTTTATCAATAGGAGGATTTACGAGGCGTTCCTTGAATGTCAACAATACCATGGCATAAGTCTAACGCCGGATGGACTGAAAAGCTGGAATAAACTCGCCAAAGACTGCTTCTTTCTCATTTTAAAAAGTAATAAGATGTGTATTAGTAATAAGAATCTATTTCGACCACAATATCGAGTTTTTTATTTAAAACGAAAGGTATTTAAAAACTTTCTTTCTCTTACCGTCCTATGTGCTTGCTGCTCTGACTTGGTTTCAGCATTATCAATGTTTTTAAGTCAAAGAAACAAGTCGTAATTCTTCTTTTTTATTTATATATATGGTCTATCACGTTTCACTAATCGAAGTTTTTAAAATTTTCTTAGGAAACCGACAGATAGACAACCATAACAAAATAATAGTGATAAATAAATGAGTGATAAGATAAGACTATTACTCTACCTACTCTGTGGTTCAGGTCCGAAACTCCGAAATGAAAAATAAAATAGATTGGTTGGTCACATAATTGATTCAATATTTTTTCACGTTAATTCAAGTCAGAAGATTATCCCAACTAGTTTCACATTTCTAAAATTGAACTTTTAATATAGCTTACCACATCAGTAGTGGACTCAAATTATTTTAAGTAGTCTGTTAATATTTTAAATTTAGAAAGTTTCAACTACATTTTTACGCCAAGAATTTACTGTTCTTTTTTAATAGTTTCTTAAAATACTTACTTTATGAAACTTATTTTAATATAACCGTTGCGTATAAAGTCAAACAAATGTCACGATTCTTAAATATAACTTAAATTTATCTTTATCCTATTTTAAATTAAAATGAACGAATATTAAAATACTTACACATTCTTGTTTAGTTAGTCGGCTGTAAAATAATTGTTCAGTAAAAACAAAGGCACATTTTGTTTTCAATTTTTCTTCTTCTCCCAATGTTTTTTTTTTTCAAATCAATGGATGGAATTTTGCATTGAGAAGATTAGTATTGATACCAAAACCGAATATTAGTTTTTTCGAGACCCATCACTAAAAATAAATTTCCTTTTTTATTTTGTTTTGTTAAGTTTTCCAATAAGGGAAGTTACAGCCTAGTCTTCATTAATTTCTTATCTGTGAATGTGGGGTGGAATTCGCGCTTCCACCAAAAAGTCCTCTTTTTGTGTAAAGATTTCCCTGAAAGGATGAAAAAGAGTCTAAAACCCACACAATTTAAGAAAACACAAGTGTTTCATATTTCTTTCCTATTTATGGGATAATGAATGATGTTGGGATATGATTTATGAGTGGTGGATGATGAATAAATAATTAAATGGGTAATCTCTCTCTCCCTAGGTTTTGGTCAAGATGGGTTGATTTATTGAAACCTCCTTGGACTTCATGAGAGAACGTGAAAAGACACCTTCCACTGTTTTATTTTATTTGGCAATGCTCGTGCATTTTCACGAACACTTAAAAATTAATAACCTCCCATTATCGTACACTTAAATTAACCCCAACTCTAACGTCTAACAAGAAAAAGTATTTTACTAGGGGATGCAATCTCTAAGCATAAAGCTACGCTAGCACCATATATTGAAGCGGATCGTAATACCTAAAAAAAGAAAAATACAATTTTTGTTTCGATGGGAATTTCTGCAAATTTTAAAATTTGGGATCCATCACAATCTGGTCCCAAACCTGTTGATTCGATTCCACACAACTCGGGAAGTTATGGCGTAACAGACATTGCGCCATTGAAGCTGATCCATGGGGGCATCGCTCGCTTCGCTCGCTCCGCTCCAAAAATAACAAGAAATTTTCTTGCATTTTCCCTCATACGGGAAGGTCAGGGAAGATAATGATGAATTTCATTCGATGATGAGTAAAGCATGATGTCCTTCGGCAATTGTTAGATAATAAAGTTATTGTTATTATTATTTGGTAGTAACATTATGAACTATTTAATAAATATTTACTACGACATCTACCACCTCCCAAGGTTACATCTGAAAATCAGCGTCTCTGCTCAGGCGGTGACATGTGCTGAGATGTGACCGTTTCGGCATAAAAATAATTGTTTATTAATAATGTAATGTAATGTAATTTTGTGCTGAATAAACGCTTTCTATTCTATTCTAATATTTATTATTAAATAGTGTGGCGATTTACGTGATATCTTCGTGTGTAATATTTAATTTAGTTTATCGCAATAGTTATTTTACTTAACTTCAGCAACACAAAACTATGAATGGTAGATTAAAAAAAAAGGTGGTTACATTGGCAATAAAAACGTCAAAATTTGTAAATGTTGCTTAGTATTTGAATACTTACGAAAATGTTCTTATTTTATGTGTAAATTTAGTCGTGATCATAAGTAATTATACAGAAGATGTCTTTTGACACAAACTGGGACCCCGATAAGTATAGAGAAGATCATGAAAGCGACGAACATTGGGAATTAAGGAGAGCTTTTATGGTGCGATGGAAGAATGATTATTCAGAAGAAAGATTGGTCTGTTTGGCCAGAGTATTTACTAATATGGAGTTCATGGGGTGCCGTTACCCCCCTGAGATAATGCATGAAGTCGCCGGACTAGCACATGAGGTAAATCTAAGGTCATATTTGTAAATAATATGGATGGAGGTTTCTATCACAATAGCCTATTTCCTATAGTGGATAGACATAGGTAGATGATGAAAATCAATTAATTCTTCTGAATAATTAATATTTTGCTGCCTCGAAGAAGTGTAAACCTGTTTTTTTTCAAAAACTATGCACAAAATAACATTTTTTTTAATATTATCTTCTATTCTTTCACTATTGTTCCAGCTGTTTTCAGTTAGAGTGTATAAGTGCACCCATTTTTAGAATAATAATATTATTGGAATATTATATATCCAGTGGTAAAACTATGTTACAACTTAATTTTTCCTATTGTCTGTCTAAATGCTCATTTTAGCCATCTGGTCTCTGCCAGGAAAGCTTTTAACCCTTAATTGGGCGTGCCTAAAAAGTTGCACGAGAGGTCACGTGGGGTGCCTAACACCCCTAATTAGTAAATTAAAATAAAACACGAAATACATGCAAAATCAGACTTTTATTATGATAATATTTTAACTTACATATTAATCAACTTTTAACTTCTCTTTAATTATATTTAACAATTGTTTTAAATATGAATAATTCCTTTTACAAATCTTAGTTTTCCTCGGTACAATTTTGGCAGACTACAATCATATGGTCATTGCACACATTTTTATGGCACTTAGTTCTTGGACATATATGGCACCTTTTGTATGACTGCGATCGGCTTGCTTTCAGAACCAATTCTTGGTCATGAATTTCATTATGTCTTTTCAGTAGTTTTTGCAGCTGTCGTGGTAGTGTGGGTACGCTGGCTCTTGATATTGGGTGTGGTTTATGTTGTGTATGAATCATAGGAACTTACCAAGCCTTGTTATAAAATAAGGTTGGTTAAGTTGAGGGTACTTTGATATTGTCAGTTGTGATTTAGATCGTGTGTGCTACTTAGCTCAATATACGTATTTACCTAAATACATTTTTTATTGGACATAATAGTTTAACACAACCTCAAAATAGTTAGAGTATTATAATTCAACTAATATAACATCTTTTGAACAATGGTTTAAAACAGAAATACTTTTACCAAATATGCGCTTATCCGCAATTTATACCACACAAACAGTCACCTGGGGTGTCGTACACCCCAAACATGCTCTCTGCACCCAACCGGCCACTACTGAGTGCCGATTGCAACGAAATCGTATACGTTATTCGTCCTTACGAAGCTACCTAGAAGACCAGCGCGCTAAATTCAATTTTTTTAAAGTTATGAGCCTGAAAACTTCCTTTGGGGTGCACGACACCCCACGCGACCAATTAAGGGTTAATCTAATGAGGCTGAAACTGGCAGCAGAAAAACAGCAACTTTTTGCAACAACCAAATTTTCTAGAACTTTTTGGAGACATTTCAACATGTATAATTTAACATTCTAGTAGGTATTCAAGAGGGCTTGAATAAAATTTGGTTGTTGCAAAAAGCTTTTGTTTTTCTGCTGCCAGTTTCAGCCTCATTTTAATCTAGAACAGAAAAGAGATTCTATTATGGTAATGCAGTTACAATTTGTTACCCTTTCAGGTTGCTCAAGCTTACAGAAATTC
Organism: Calamotropha paludella; assembly: GCA_927399485.1. Classification (NCBI taxonomy): domain Eukaryota; kingdom Metazoa; phylum Arthropoda; class Insecta; order Lepidoptera; family Crambidae; genus Calamotropha; species Calamotropha paludella. Next base: position 4,882,573 of record OV656830.1, on the reverse strand, counting down.
AAGGAAAACGAAATTGCAAAGAACTTTTGTGTCCGCATCAACAGCAGCGGAAGATCGTGCTAAAGGAATAAAACGAGAAGGTGGAGTCGTTACTGACACACCACCAAATAAATCTGCAAGGATAGACTTTGTGCCTCAAGGGCAGAAAGTTGAAGAAGCTGTTAACTTAGATAATGATGATGTGGAGAAAACTGTTGATAATAATAGTATGACAGATGTAGAGAGGTGTAGTTCTGAAGTGAAGGATGCCAATGAATATTTGGTTGAGATGACTAATATAAAATGTCTGAACATAACAGAATTCCAGGAAAGGATGTTTCACACTGGTTTCGGTCGAATGGTCTTGTTGATAAGGCCTTGGGCCAGTAAATTAGAGAATATACAAGGTAATTTTAATTATGATTTTTAATTAACGTTAAACCTTTTTCTAAACAAATAAGATTAACAATTGTAACACGTTGACGTTGCCAACTACGAGATAACTCGTAGATTGCATTCTTTGCTAGGACGCCGACTACGAGTTATCTCGTGTCAAGAAGAAAGGACATTACAAAAACCAAAATAATATGATTAGAATAAAAAAAATGATTCAAATTATCATTAGTCCTTCTAATTGCCTGCTGACTGTAATTAAATGATTATAATAATAATTATTCCCATACAAATATTGTATTGAGTACCCCATATGTTATTGTTGAAGAATGAAGATAAATACAAAAATACTTTTTCGTCTTAGAAATAGAAAATAATAAAACAAAACTCATCACTAACTGGTTGCCTTATAAGAAAATCTATTTTAAGAAGTAAACTCAAAAAGATAGATATATTGTTTTTATAAGCAGCTCCAATGTTGGTGTGAATGAAACTAATGAATGAAAATAATTAAGAATAGTCAACAGATAGAAACCACATATAAAATTTCTCCACTCCAATTTAGATTTCCTTTATATAAGTATATATTTGTTGTTATTATTTTTTATCAAATGTATTGGTTTTTACTAAATAGTTTATAGTTTATTCGCACTTTTGTCACTCAACATAACTTTATCTGTACTAACTAGAGGTGGATACTGTTAGGCTAATGTGTGAACTCTTTTTTTCTTAATAATTATTTATGTTTTATGTAAATAGCTGTTGTTTCCTGAATAAACAATAACTTTTAATTGGTAGTCTACATTAATGCGAATGAAGCCGCATGTAAAAGCTAGTTTATAAATATGTATGGATGACAGCATACCACAATCATTATGATTTTACATTCAGACTTTATGTTATTAAGGTTATATGAATTTATTTAATTTTTATAGTATACTAGCTAACCCGTCCACGCATTGCTAGTATAACCTGGCCACGCGTTGCTATGGTAATGTTAATTGATTATAAAAGCTGTTATTCTTAGGCTTATGGTAACAATGGTAACTATATATGGTAACAAACCCACAAAGTCCTTCTTTTATATAGTAGAGATAACGTGACGTTTAGTAGACTGTATAGATGCATAAAAACATATGTGTAATAATTAAAAGGAGCCGTAATACCGATGATGTTTAATTCATGCAATGTTCCAGCTAGTTGTCAAGTGTGCGGTGTGAACTTACAAAGTGAATATCAGATGGGCTGCTTCTCCCTAACAATGAACGGGAAATTGATCGCCCGAGCCACTGGAGACAGCAAAGTGGAGGCGAAAAGCATAGTGGAGATAATGGCATGGAATGTGAGTGTTAACACCCCAATTATTAAACATTCCCACCAATTGACAACAACAATAGAGTAAAAATTGGGATGGTGGGTTTTTTTATTTATTTGGCTTTTTCAGTTTTTCACAGATATTTCGCCAATGACCAGTAGAGAGAGATACATGGAGTACTGCGTTAAAACTATCCAAGGAATTGGTTAATTTTTGATGGCTAGTTTCTTTCTTGAGTAAACTATTTCTGGGTCCTAAAAACAATACAATACGACATGTCACAACACAAAGGGTTATTAAAATATGTTTATTATAAATGTAGGGGGTTGTCGTACAGTAAAGAGCTATAGGGAATGGGCTAGAGTTTTATGTTATTTTTTTAACGTGGTTACATACACAAACCCGATTTGTTAGAAGTAGATAGGAGAGTGTTAAGATTAACTGGACGGGGAATGTTGGTAGGAAGTTGGTCGTAAAGGGATGGGTATTGCAAGCAGTTAAAAAAGATGTGGTCAGTAGTACTCTCTTCTTGAACGCCACATTCACATAGGGGACTAGTTAAAATGCGAATTTTGTATAGGAATACAGGGGTAGTAACATGTCTAAGAGGGAGGCAAGAGATTTTTTTCCTATGTCTCGAGAAATGTCACTTTGACATAAAAATGACTAATTCTGACAGACCTTTTTAGACAAAAAAATATTTTGTCTGAAGATATGTAATTAGGCAGTACTCTATTTTCAAAATTTTAATACAATTTTCTAAATAATTGTTTTGATGTGAAGGATGTCGACTTAAACTATTCTACCCGTTTTGTCATTTATCCCCCTTGAACCCTTTGCCACATTTCTATACATGCTTATGGGGTAAAATAAAAAAATCCACAAGAACGATCCTAGACTTACTTTTTTTTTCTTGAAATGGTTGATATTTTTTTACTGTAAGCAAAGTCATTTACAATTTTGATTTGTCAATTTTTTTTACATGTCTAGTTAAAAAGGGCTAATCCTCCTAAAATTCCTGCATGCATGTCTTATTAATTATAAGACTATAGAATCAGGCGTCACTTGGCGGAAGTCAATTTTTAATAATAAAAATATTTACCTTTCTCCCACAAAAAAAACCGTTGTGTGTACTTATGTACGCACTACTATAGATACTAATAATAATAATCATAGACTTATTATATTTTTTTATTTAAGCAATTAACTGCTAGATTTTTATATCTAAAGAAATTATAACAACTTTTAATTATTTATTTAAATAAAGAAAACCGTTGTGTTCGCACGTAAAAGTTATACTTCTTTATCGTTAATAAACAAAGATATCTAATATTATAATTTTATATGAATTATTGTTAGCTACCATATAAAATTTAAAATCACACACACACACATTCATAATTAGCAGCCAACTTCATCCTGCTGGTTTATTCTATGTCGCTTTTGCGGCCAACTTCAACATGATAATTTTGTGTCACAGTAATGCGCGCGCATCTTAAAATTTGACTCTCATATTTTTTTCATAACGTGGCTAAAGAAGTATGGCTTCAAAAATGCAAAGCTCGCTTGTCCGCAAACAAATTAATAATATTTGTGTCCATTTAAGAGACTAAAGGAGGAAGTAATAAGCGTTTTAGTGAAGGAGCAGTGGATAGCTCAGAACGGCTCTCGGATATCCGTGGGTGACGTCACTGGACGTAAACAGGAGAATTTCGGAGCACCTCTAGATTCTGGTGTCGCGGCCAAGTAAGTGACCACTCATGTTTGTGAAGATTTAACATAGGGTTTTACCCTAATTTAAACAGAAAACTAATTTTATTATTGTATTTTTTTTTGCATTCACAATGCCATATTTTCTATAAGATATAGAATAATATAAGATATAGAATAATATAAGATAAAGAATAATATAAGATATAGAATAATATAAGATATAGAATAATATAAGATAAAGAATAATATAAGATATAGCATAATATAAGATATAGAATAATATGTAAAAAACTACCACAAAACATGCATTATTATAGCTGGTTCCATCTCAAACTTTCAACATTGTTGGAGCAATATTAGCTCATAGTAGAAGTTGAAATACGTTTGTTTTCAACGTGTCTGCCAGACACGGCAGAGCACTCGCCTGGATAGCGAAAGGTTCGGAGGCATGGTTGTTTTTTACAGGCATATTTTATATCTTATAGAAAATAATTTTATTATTATTTTATTTTTTATTATGTGTTTGTTGCCAGTCAAAAGACGTCCTGAATGGGTGGCATTTAAAAAAAAGATCGACGATGCAAAGGAACTTATTTAACACTAAACCTACCGATACTTCATTCTTACCAAAGCGAGTCAAATGACCCGTCTTTAAAATGTTACATTATATTACTATGTCTAGCGAAAAATATATCAGTTAATCAATTTGGTAGGTACATGAATAAAACATTATTTTTTTCAAATAACGATTCTAAATAGTTTATATATTAAATTTAAAAAAAAAAACAAAATACAACAAGAAATAAATAAGTTTTAATTTAGTTTAAAATAGGTCATTGGACCCGTCATGGTATGTTTAGTGTTAAAGTGCATTTCAATGAACTATTAATTTTATAAATTTCTTTTTTCAACAGAATGATGAAATTGATGGGATGGAAGGGTGGCGGCTTAGGCGCCGATGCCCAGGGTATTGCTGAACCTATTCAACCCAATTTGCAAATGGTGAGACTTAAAAATATCTTATTTATTTTTAAGTACTTTAATATGTGGTCTGTGTTCCAAATAATTCAAACTGAAGTTGCTTTTGTTGGATTAACCCACATCAATCGGTATGGAAATCGCATTTTTTCATGCTGTATCCTTTTCTATTGCTTAAGGACGTCGTCTGGTAGACCGGGACAGATATCGGAGGGAATCGACGATGCGCTCGACATCACGCTATCTTTCCCGCTTTAGCCAATGAAAAATTCTGAACGATTGAAAAAGATAAAGCATGGACAAAATGCGATTCGTACTGTCAGATGCATGACCTAGATCAACCCTAATAGCGTGGAGGGATTTTTTTTATTTTATTTTTAACCTAATTACAGTGGACTCCCTTGCAGGGCAGTGTCGGTCTATCAAAGGATATCATCCACTGTCCATACATTTTTGGTCCAAATTTGAAAGTGCCGGCCAAAGAAAATAAATGCTATATTTTGCTAGAGTATGTCCATCTGAGCAATTGTTATTTTGGGGCCTACAGTGTAGGATTAAAATATTTGGTGTTATTAGAGGTTGCAAATACATCTTTTCATACATTATCATTGAAAAATATTTGACAAAACAAACATTTTTATTAGTACAATGTGGTCATTTAAAGTGCTATTAGTACAATGTGGTCATTTAAAGTGCTATTAGTACAATGTGCTCATTTAAAGTGCTATTAGTACAATGTGGTCATTTAAAGTGCTTTTAGTACAATGTGGTCATTTAAAGTGCTATTATTATTATTCAAAGGTATTTAGCGCGCTTTAAACAAAATAGTAAAGAATGGATGATATCCTTTGTCGGATTATCGAGTACTGCCTAAGATCCCCTAAAGTCCGGGATTTTTGGAACAGAGTACCTTGTAATTCTACAAATTACAGATCAAAATGATAAGATTCTATCTGAACTAGTAAACAATGAACGCACGCTAGGCCGCTCCGCTATCTGAGCAATGAAATCAACACGCGTCAAGCACAATACAGTGTAGTAGTGACGCGTACAAGTTGCAACCTGTTTAATTATACTGTTGAGAACTAAAGCCTCCTTTGTCTATTATTTTTGTACTTATATTAATTCTTAATTCCTCATTCTTTGCTGTCAATCGTTGTCATGAGAATTGTCATCGTGAAACACGTAAAATTAAATATTTTTGATGACCTAAGTGAGAGACTTTTTAATTAGAAGAGTAGAGCTAATCCCAACACATGCGGTACCTACATTATACTTTGTCCAATGTAGGATGATACTTTTGACAGTTGACACCTATATAGAGGGTATAAAGTTGCTATTGCAATGTCAAGCCAAACATAAGGAAACAAACGCAACCTTAGTACGTGGCAATAAGGAAGTGACACCTGTCAAAAGTAACGTAGTTTTGACAGTTGACACCTATATAGAGGGTATAAAGTTGCTATTGCAATGTCAAGCCAAACATAAGGAAACAAACGCAACCTTAGTACGTGGCAATAAGGAAGTGACACCTGTTAAAAGTAACGTAGCTAAGTATAGAATAAGAACAAAGTATAGTAGCCCGCATTTGTCATGAAATTATAGGCTCATGTAAAACACGTAACTGACGGATTCTTTGGCGTATCTAGGGTTATTTTTAATAGGATTTAGCCCCTGACATGCCATAGATGTTGCGATGAAGCAGAGTCAACATTCAATGTACAGTCACTATGTAAATGCGATTAGTAAAACTCATAAATAACTTTACACTTATAATAAAGTTTATAGTATACTTTGTCCAGTGTAGGACAGTTTTTACAGTTTACAGTTGACACCTATTCGCTGTGTGCGCGATGACAGCGCCTCTAGTGACCACAATTATTGTGGACTTGAGTTCTGTCAAATAATGGCAACTGGATTGTTTGATAACGATTTCCGGATTGTTTTTCAGCGAAATTAAATAAAAATATCTAAAAAAGTTGGTGCATATTAATAACCGATTTTCCTACCTTAACAAAAAAATGGTATGTTATAATACGTACGGGATTTGAATCGCTAGAACATGATATATATTTCCAACCTCAAACTATGCAAAAAGGAAAAAATAGTATTAGAACAGCATGTGAGAAACGTTGAAGAGCTTAGAACCAACGGACAAAGCTACTTAATATAAGCTCTGATAGACAAACGTCTTTACTGTTACACATAATCCCTTCGAAACATCATTTAAAGTGAGTTCATATCTACTTATTGAAATTGTATTTTTGACATTTCAATAAAACACTTTTTTCCGGATTTTGCGCATATTTTATTTTATTTTATATTTAATCCTTAAAATAATTATTAAATTCTCACTATGATTACATTGTATACTACTCGGAAATTGGGGCCCTTCCGAGAAGAACTGGCGAAAGAAACTCGGGCAGGGGGACCAACCTCCATCTTACTGTTATTATTTGCAAAAAGAGCTAACTTCATCATCAGGTCTTGCAATGTGTGTAATTTACACACATTGTTACTCAGTTACATACAATATAATCGTAGTGAGAATTTAATAACTAAATAAAATGTAAAAATAAAACAATTTGATATGCATAAAACAATTTTAACAATTAGGAACGTGCTCGATTAAAATATTGTGAACATGACAACCATTATAAAAAATATGTGCAAAATCCGTAAAAAGTGTTTTATGCAAATGCGTAATGTGCGCGGAAGTGTACGAACTAAGTATTGTATTTTTGAGTTAGTGCACCTCAACTTATATTAATTAATTTAATGTTAATTTTAATTCCAGATAAATGATGAACGTGTCGTTACGAATGTTAAGTGCGAGAGTGTTTATATTCAAAGTGGCAAGTGCAAACATATTGCTGCTTTGATACATTATATCAACACAGAAGAAAGTTTATCAAAAACAAGTAGCGAACAACAATGGGAAAAACTTTTCCCGCCTGTTTCTACACTTTATAACACTGTGACCCATATCGCGAATTTTAACGTTTTTTCTCAAAAATTCTTAATAGCGTTAGTATGAAATTGTATGAAAATATTGCAATTTGATACATGACAGTCCAGAGTTATTTCACATTTCTGTCACATCGCGCGCTGCGATCGATTTGACGGTCCCCACTACCCACTTTGCACATAGCGAATATAGAGGGTATAAAGTTGCTATTGCAATGTCAAGCCAAACATAAGGAAACAAACGCAACCTTAGTACGTAGTAATAAGGAAGTGACACCTGTCAAAAGTATCATCCTACATTGGACAAAGTAAAGATTTGGCAAAATAATGTTTGTGTACCTACATTAAACAGTGAAAGGCATGTCGGATTATAGGGGTCGCCGGTTTAGACAGGGGCCGGATTACCGGGGGTCCACTGTTTGTTTTAATAATATAAACGCAAAATATTTCCTTTTAGGTAAATAGAGCGGGGTTAGGTAGTTCAGGCCAAGACATCCATAAACTGCGAAAGGCGGCGAACGAGCTGATGCGACGATACATTGCCTCCGACAGTTTAGACGTGGACTTGGTGTTCAGTAGTGAATTCAGTAAAGAGGAACGCGCCCAGCTGCACCTGATCGCGCAAAGGGCTGGGTTAGCATCAAGAAGCTATGGAGACAAAGATAGGTATTTTTTTTACTATCTATATCCTTTTAGGCAAAGAGTACAAATTCTATACAGCCTGATCTTCAGCTGTCTTTTTTAATTAGATTATAATGGTAAGACCTGTTTTATGGATAATGAAAGAATGTATAATAGAATACCACCTTCCTCTAGGTTTCAGTAAAGGTTTACTTTATACCGAATTATATTTGAATGAAACCTCTGTATACTATTAAGAGAAGGCCTAAAGACACCTAGCGCTGTTTTCTTTCACTTGGCAATATCCGCGCATGTTTAAACTCTTAGTCACCGTTATTTAAAAAAATATATATAACAATAAAACATATCCACTTCCACCAAAAAGTCAGTATTTTGTTGTTGTATTTTCCTTAAAAGAAAATTGTCTTTATTGTCTTTTGCCTAAAGGCGAAGGGTACTAAACTCTTACAGCATGGTTTTTAGTTACCTCTCTTCTTAATTTGATGATGATAAGAATTAAGCTAAGAATACATATTACAAAATAATCTTAGTAACGAGTACTATAAGTTATTGTATGGTTACGATCATTGCCAAAAAGCTTTAGCTCAGTAACGATCATTTCCTATACCTTCAATAACATACAGGGCTTACTTAGATTTAGTTACTACTCATTCTTTGTTTGCAAAATTGCTTTAATTATTTAAGCAAGAAAACTATACCCTTTTAGTTTTTTTAATTTTTATACATTTTATGCATTTTCAATGCGATCTTATACTTACTTACTCTTATAAAAATACTAGAAAATGGCCTACAGCGTAAAATCAGGAAGGTACTAGAAAATTTCGACGAGTGTTCACAAGGCTCGGTAGCTGAATTGGGAGAGCATTGGACCGGATTTCCAAAGGTTGCGGGTTCGATTCCTGCCTGAGAATTCACTTGTGACCCGTCGATTTTTTCTAGTAATTTTCTATTATAATAATTTATACCCTTTTAGTCCTAGTAATATGCTTGATATTTGACTATCTGTCCTAATTTATGCCCTATTATAGTGTAATAAAGACCATTTTAAATATATAAGATAGGCTAAAGCCGATCTAATTACAGTAATAAATAAATATTTGTCCACAGATTTCTCGTCGTAAAAAAGAAGTTAGATCCGTTCTCAATAGTTCGCGCAGTCATAGAGAAGGGAGGCGTCACACCCAAATATCAAGTCTTCATTCCCTTTGGTCTACGCGGTAATGGAAGATGAGAGCCATAGACAATAAGAAGATTGACAACTGTTCTAGACACTACTGTTTTAATTATAATTATTCAATAGTCGTAATGGAAAAAGTCTTGAATTAAAATCACATCTTCAATTTATTGTTACGATACTCGTAAATAAGTTTTATCTGATGATTGAAAATAAACCTTATGGCGTGCAATTAAAATATATTTTCAGATTATTGTCAAACTATAAAGACCTAAAATCTTACTAATATTAGTTTTTTTAACAGTCAAAAGTAATCCATATGTCAAAACTGCCTTAAAAAAACAACATTGAATTCTATCTGTTTGAATTTAATGATAATAATCGGTTGTGGAATTTTGACTGTTTAATAACCTTACCCTTTATGATGTGTTGATAACTACAACATTGTAAGCTGATTGCTTATTATAAATACTTTTTTATTTAATTGGAGCGGAGCGAGCGAAGCTCCCATGGATCAGCTTCAATGGCGCAATGTCTGTTACGCCATAACTTCCTGAATTCTTAACCGATTTTAATATTTTTTGTGTGGAATCGAGGTTAAGGACCAGATTGTGACGGAGCCCGAATTTTGGAACTCGCAAAAATTGCCATTGAAACATTTTTTTTTCTTTTTTTAGGTATTACGCTCCGCTTCAATATATGGTGCTACCGTAGCTTTATGCTTAGCGACTGCATCGCCTAGTTAATTAGTAATCTACAAGATGCCACATACATATTTTACGTTGACAGCTGTACTAGTAAAAACTGTCACAGCTGTCAGCACCTGCTCTCCTCAGTCTCTTATTAAGTTAATATAAAATTTCTATAAAAAAACTAAACTAAATTGATTTTTTAAACAGAGTTAATGAATAAGGGTATAAAATTTAAAAATAAACAAAGAAAATATATTTTACCACTATAGTATGTGTTTTTCCCACGTTTTTCTTAGGTCGCTTTCTTGTCTGTTTGCTTGTCTGTCGTCTTGTCTGTCCGGTTGGAATCTTGTATCTCAATTTTGAGGCACTTCCCGACCACCTAGCGAGTTGAAACTTTCAGGGTAGCTCAGAACCCGATGACAATGCACGCTTAAACAACTTTCAACTTTCTAGGTGCACTTTCAGGTCAACTTTCGGCAACTTTCACTTTTGTATAAGGGCTTATCCGATTGTTGCGTAACACATGGTTACTTCGTTGGGTTAATAATTAAAAAGAATAAAATAATAATACTAGATTTTAAAATCTAAAAAAATAAAAAAAAAGTTACTTATGGAGATGTATGATATGCATAGATGTTGAGAGTGTTTGTAAAGATGCGCCCCCACGTTTTGAGTTGTCCCTCGCTTGGACCCGCCGGGTTATTTTATTCTTTTTTGGTCACTGAAAACCTTGGGATTTTTAGATTTTTAAATCTAGTATTTTGTGTTTACGTGTGCGAGTGTATGTGTGTGAGTGCGTGTTTGAGAGAAAGTGAGTGAAGACACTCAAATAAAACCTAGAAAAGTAGAACAATCCAAATATATTTAACGAACAATTAAGAGTACACGTAGCACAAGCAATACAAAATCGAGACTTATTACGCTAAAATCCTAAAGGATTATAAATCCTATATTCTAAATAATTTTGTATACTTTTTTGCCATAAGCGAGGAAATCTTATTCAAGATGTTTCCCGTACCTCTTTGGTACCTTGCTCTATCTACACTAATATTATAAAGAGGAAAGATTTGTATTTTTGTATGTTTGCAATGAATAAACTCAAAAACTACTAAGCCGATTTCAAAAATTCTTTCACCATTGGAAAGCTACATTCACGCTGAGTAACATAGGCTATATTTAATGCTAGAAAAAATTTAAAGAATTTTGTCCACCCGTGCGAAACCGGGACGGGCCGCCAGTTAAATCATAAAGTCGTTTGAAGTCCCTTGTATTGCCTGCCATAGACACTCGAAAGATCTTTGCATCAAAACATTACATAAAATGTATTTTAAGTTCTTTCGTGCAGGTATATGTGAATGACCAGTTTGTTTAATGATTAAAATGATGGGAGAATAATAAATAAATAATAAATATTTCTAACATTCACACCAATTAGCCTAGCCCAAAGTAAGCTCTGTAAGGCTTGTGTTATGGATACTAGGGTAACGGATAGACATACATATATGAAACATAGATATGTAATACACATAGAAATATATATAAACATCCATGACTCTAGTACAAATGCTCGAATTCATCATAAAAACATCTGCTCCTTCCGGGATTCGAACCCAGGACCATCGGTGCGAAAGGCAGGATCGCTACCGTTGCACCAAACGGTCGTCAAATGTTTGGTATTACTAACTGTCGCACTAAGCTCTAGTCAAAATCCTTTAAGACGCTCAGCAAAGGAGTGGAACTCCCTCCCTGAGTCTGCATTTCCGAGTACTTTAACCTGTTCGTCTTCATAGTTAGGATGAATAGACACCTGGGTAAGTATCGTAGATTCCATCTTGGCCTCGGGCATGATTGGCATCAAGAGCGACCCCATTCAAAAAAAGAAAATAATGACTTTCCGGAGAAATATTCACCGGTGCGTCGTGATTCGCATCAAAGTTAATAATAATAATATCTCTCACATTCACATCAATTAGCCTAGCCCATAGTAAGTACTGAAAGGCTTGTGGGGATACTAGGGTAACGGATAGATATACGTACATGATACGTGTATACGTAATATTCACAGAAATATATATAAACACCAATGACTAATGTACAAATACTCGTATTCATTACACAAACAACTGCTCCTTCAGGGAATCGAACCCGACTTGCACCTAAATTCGCTACTACAGCCATTCGGTTTATAGTGTCTCGAAAATAAATTCTTTCTCACAATATCCATTCATCACAGTCGACCTACAGACTACAGCCAAGAAGATGCCTATACTACTGTCAAAAATACCGTAGTAAAGTAACCATCCAAAATCAATGGGTTTAGTCGACACAACATCTTGGCAGCACTAAAAGAAAAATGGCGATTGCTAAGTAGCATAGGCTGAGGCGGCTAAGAAATGCTAAGTGGCAATATTCAGATTGGATGGACACGTGGTTTTAAGCACATGTACTTAGTGAGGAACATAACCTTAAAAACACGTTTGACAGGATTGCTTATATTGAAATTTAAAATAAATAAATTATTATTGCAATGATTTTATCAATGCACCGATGTAAACAAATATTCAACTACCGGAATTGACAATCTCAAAAAGTAAAATGGCGGAATATTCAAGCGCTAGTTGCTAACTTCACTCTCGTCTGAACTCAGCATGGTTTCAGCCGATAATTTAGTCAGCATAGCTGAATGCTGTTCAGCATTTTCGATTTCTGTCCAGTCTTTCTGTCGACTAAACGCACCCAATGAAATATTTGTAAAGGGGACGTCACTATCGGACCCGCCGCCCGACTGTAAGTTATTAATTCATTTATAATTGCGTATTTATAAAGTCAAAATCGAATGACCCTATAAAAAAAATAGAACCTTCTTCTTCTTCTTTATTTAAATGGCGCTGTCCTTATGGATTCCGCCAATATCGAGTTTTCTGCTAAGACATTTGTTACACTGACTCTGCTTGCTTGAGAAGTGTCATGAATGCACAATTTGTTTTCATATTTAAGTGAAATTATAACGATTGTGAAACTGTTGATTTATCTGAAAAGCAAACATACACAATATATACACCGTTGTTAGTGGGTTAATTTAGACAAACAAATTAGAGTCTAATTTTATTGGAGGTTAGGTAATCACACAGAACATAAACGAACTTGGTATTGACATATGTAAGAAGGGATTTAAAGTTAATGGGTCTGGGGATATATGGAGGGAGCAGGTCATACAGGGAACTAGGAAACTTAAGGCATTCAAAGAAAATATGATCCGTTGATCCTTCGTCCAAACCGCATTCACACAAAGATGAGTCCCTAACTCCTATTTTAGCTAGATGAACAGGTGTACAGGATTGGCCTAACCTGAGGCGACAAATAGTAGATATGCAAGTTTTAGTCGCGTTTATGAATTTAAAGAACCATGGTTTTACGAGTATAGACTTTTGAATATCAGAGTAATGCTTTCCTACAACACTGCTAGATTTTCTCCACTGAGAGTCCCACGCAAGAGCCAATTGTTGCTTTGCCAGCAAAGTAAGGTCATGGGAGAACAACCTAAAATGCACGTCACATCCATTACGGGTAGCTTCCTTTGCAATAAGGTCAACTGTTTCGTTCCCTTCTATGCCCGAGTGTCCTGGTATCCAAGCAAGGCACACATCAAGACCCTGCTGGTTGCATCTATATAGAGCACTTCTGATGTTGAGTATACACGGGAACTTGGTTTTAGACCTAAAGGGATTAGACAATATAGCCTGAAGGCAGCTTTTGGAGTCCGATAGGATAATCGTCTTGTTAAGTTTATGTGATTCCACATATAACAGAGCCTCAAGTAACCCAACAGCTTCACCGGTAAAAACAGATGTGGCAGGTGGTAATTTGTAATTTAAAATAATACTATATTTAGGGATCCAAACAGCAGTACCTACACACTCACAATCATTAATCTTTGAAGCATCTGTGTACATCACCAGCCAATCGCTCCAATTCTTGTTTATATATGATTGTAACAGGGAGTTAGCATTAGGAGAGCCTTTATAAATACCGAGATCGAGTATAATTTGAGGTTGAAAGACTAGTGAGTTAAATGGACAGTCAAACAGGGGATTTAGGGTGCATTGATAAACGGGGCAGGGAAGACGAATAAATTTAACAAAACTATTAAATAAACAGGGAGTGTTTTTATGGGTCCAGTATCTATCAAATGATATGTATTCTGAAAGCTGATGGAGTTTACCAATCAAAGGGTGGAAAGAATTTTGGATAATTTTAAATAAGTACCTATCTGATAGGTATTGTCTCCTGAGTGATAAGGGAGGCTCAGCACATTCCACTTGAAGAGCGTTTATAGGAGAGGATTTCATAGCGCCGACTATTATGCGGAGGCACTTAGATTGTAACTTGTCCAAAGAGTGTAGGGACATTTTTAAACATGGTTCTAAAAGGAAAGATCCATAATCTAAATGGCTACGAACTAGGGCATTGTATAGAAGTCTTTGTGAGAATGGGTGGGCACCCCACCAAGATCCTGATACTAAGCGAAGGACAATAATATTTTTCTCACATTTTCCAGCAATGTGGGCAATGTGAGAAGCTCCTGTCATCCTATAGTCAAAAATGATTCCCAAAAACCGAGCTTTATCTTTAAGAGGAATGATCTCATCCTCATACCTAATAGAAATTTCAGAAGGGAGACTAGAACGGTTGAAGTGGACTACATTCGATTTTTGAACAGATATCGAAAGACCATGTTCATCAAGCCAATCCTGTAAGTAATTCATAGCTGAGTTAAGACGAGCAGTGGCTACATCTACATCACTGTTAGATATGTAAAGAGCTAAATCATCAGCATACTGTAGAACATTGCAGAAGGAATTCAGAGATAGCTCGAGATCATATGTATAAATCGAGTATAGTAAGGGACTTAACACTGACCCTTGGGGAAGACCTTTCCACGAAATTCTAGGCGGTAGAAGGGAGTTGTTCACGCAAACTTGAATAGATCGTGACGAGAGTAGGTTGGAGATAAGATTTACAAGCCTCACAGGGATACTCAGATTGAGCAATTTTTGCCTGAGTATTGGAAGCAAAACATTATCATAGGCTGATGCTACATCCAAAAAGACTCCAATCACGGATTCACGCTTAGAAAGACCTAACCAGATGTCTGTGACAAAGATACTGAGACTGTCCATGGTGCTCATACCCTTTCGAAATCCAAATTGACTCTTTGCAAGTATACCCTTATTTTCAACTATCCATTCCAGCCGGTTTTTTACAATATGTTCCAAGACTTTGGCCATTGTGCAGGATAAAGCAATAGGTCTGTAACCATTATGATCATTGCTGAGTTTACCTGGCTTTAGGATAGGAATGATGATTTGGGTCTTCCATTCCTCTGGAGGAACTCCAGAAAGAAAGATATTGTTGAGGATCTTTAGAAACATGCTTTTGGTATTTGGGCTGCTGTTAACAAGAAAGGAATAAGGAATCCCATCAATTCCTGGAGAGGTATCTTTAAGTCCATTCAAAGCGGTTGTAAGCTCCTCCATAGAGAATAAGGCATCAAATTCATTAGATTTGGGGCAGAAAGCAGATCGATATATTGTAGCTTCTTGTAAAGTAGGTACTGAGGGTGGTGTCAGTTTGTTGGAAAAGGGTTCCAACCACACTGATGTGTCATTAGAAGTTATGTTGCCTATTCCAGATGTAGAGCCTCGGAATCTTCTAATATTTTTCCAAACCATTGATGGAGGGGATCTAGGTGAAAGCCCTTCACAGAATTTGTACCAACCTGCTTTTTTCTTCTCTGACAAGATTCTTACTGTCCTAGCAGAAATTTCACGGAATTTTATATAGTTAGCCTCGGTCATTGATTTCGAGTATGTAAACTCGGCTAGTTTCCGTTCTTTACAAATATTGGTGCACTCAGAGTCCCACCAAGGGAGGGAAGGTGATTTGTGCTGGAAGATATTTTTTTCCGGAATAGATCTGCTAGCAGCCAACAAAATTGAGTCTCTAAAATGTGAGTAGACTGTGAGAGCATTATTAATATCGACATTCGGAATGGAGTCAATTTGTCTGTCTAATGTGGACCGAAATAGGGGCCAATCTGCTTTTGTTACATTAAATTTCAGTTGAGGACGGAGCGTTTCGAGGGGATTAGGGCGACAGGACTCTGACATTAAAATCACTATAGGGAAGTGATCACTTCCATGGGATGTAGGTAGGATTGACCAGTGAAAACGCGGGGAAATGGAAGGAGAGCAAAGAGATAAATCCACTGCACTTTTAGGGTTTTGTGAAGGATATACTCTACGAGTAGGTGATCCATCATTCAGTAGGCAGATGTCGAAATTATCACACAGGCCCAAGAAAGATGAAGAGAGGCTGTCACAGTAGTAAGAACCCCATGAAGTGTGATGGATGTTGAAATCACCTAAAATAACAAATGGGGGGGGGAATAGTGGACAGGATAGTAGACAACTCTGACAGACATGCCACATCTGGATAAGGAATATATATGGATAGGAAGGAGATGTTAAAGGCTCTTAATGCAACTGCATTAATATTTTCAGTATGGGGAGGGAGAGGAAGTTGTGTAAAGACTATTTTTCTAGAAACAAGTAATGTAGCACCTGCATGCCCATCACTCCTGTCATCCCGGAGACATGAAAAGCCTGAAACCCGGAAAATGGATCCAGGCTTCAGTCGCATCTCCTGGACAGCAAAAATAATGGGGGAATATTTTTGGATTAAAAAAACTAATTCATTCTTTTTATTTTTACTGCTGCGACAGTTCCATTGCAGAATTATTGGCGACATCGTGACCGACTTGAAGAAGCTTAGACAGTTTGTTTCGGATATTGTTCGGTAATTCTATGTCACTAAAACGGTCAAGAATATTGATAGTGGTTGCCAGTAACAGGTAAATAAGGTTATCATCCGAGTCCGGTTTATCATCAGGGATAGCACAGCCGTTATCCAGCTGAGATTTAGGGGTTGCAACTATCTCTCTGTGGGCCTGACGGTCATATCCTGGGGTGGAGGCAGGCATATGGGGCTGTTTACGGGTTGTAAGAGTTTTCCTGTATGAGGTTGAAGGCAAACTATTACCTAATTGGGAATTTTGAGGGATTGAGACTGCCATATTTTCGGGGATACGTCTAGCTGTGTCAGCAAAAGATCTTCGTACTTGTGGGAAGCGAGCTGCTGCTTCAGAGTAAGACAAACTCTCTTGTGACATTACCAATTTTATTTGTTTCTGTCTGGACTGTTCTGGGCAGGAAGGATCATTGGATCTGTGGTAACCTGTACAATATAGGCAGGTGGGAGTAGTTTTTTGACATGAAGCACCTTCATGAGGCTGGGCACAAACAAAGCATCTGGCTTGCGATCTACACTGATATTGTATGTGGCCGAATCTGCAGCACTTGTTACACTGGATGGTTGGTAATATATAGGTTTCAATTGGGAGTGATGTATAGAAGCAGTAGCCATGTGATGGTAGCTTTTGGCCCGTAAATGTGAGAACTACTGTTTGCGTTGGTATCCACACTGTGGTTCCATCTAAAACAGTTTTCCTATTCAGTCTGCGTGCTTTAATAATTGTCCCAAAACCTATAGGTACCTCTATAGATTCTACCAGTTCCTCAAGGGTCCACTCTACTGGTATCTGACGAACAATACCCATTCTTGTGATGCTATAGCTAGGGATAATTGCCTCATATTTAGCAGGAGAGAGAGCTGGGTGTTCTAGGAAAGCATTAGCATCTACAAAAGATTTAAACTCAACTGAAATTCGGTTTCTCCCAATGAGTTTCACACCATCACACACTACATTTTTAATATTGTTGCGAAACAAAAAATGACCAAATTTAATAGGGCGTAATGCAGTACCAGAGGATGGATCACTTATTAATTTATTAATGTGCACTACGAAAGGAGCTTTGTCTTGGGCAGTATATTTAATTTTATTATTTAGGAAATCAGGTTTGGTGTAAGTAGACTGAATTGAGGGAGAGGATTGTGATGAGTTGGTTTTTTTAGGCGGTTGAGATGCATTTAAGTCTGTTGGGGCACGTTTTCTAGAGCTGACATTGTTAATATCAACTTCCATTTGTGAGGTTTGGCTAAACATTGGAGGAGATAATTGAGCACATGGCTCGCCGTCTCCTCCTCCCGGATCGGGAGGATCTGACATTAATTAAAATTAAGACTTAACGGTTAACTACTTACATGCACAAAATACAAACACCACCGTTAATAAAACGTACACAAAAATAATAATTCAACAGGAATATATAACTTAAGAAAACTATGATAAACGAAAATTTCACAATAACACGTTGTGACAAACACTCGACCAAAAGCAGAGCAAAATAGAACCTAATTGGTAATTGACCATATGTCAGTCAGCTGTCACAAACAAGAATTCTAAAGATTAAAATTTTTGAAGGTATACTTCTTTAAAAATTTTCATGTAACGGAAGTTGCGCACGCAGCATGCAACGAAAAAGCGACACCATGAAGTTAGCTGTTAATGTGGATAGGCTAACTTCGAGATATCTCACTTAAAAATTTAATTAAAAAAAGGTATAACTTCTGCCGCGCGTAGACGTTCGCTTTTTTCTTTAGACGCATAGTTAGAATTATTAATGGAGCATACTATGCACCACATCTGCGTTTTAACTGAATGGTATGAGATTAAAATTGGCATAGACTGAATTAAGATCCTTAGCTACCAAACTGCAAAATTTGTTATAAATCCATATAACGTTTTTTGAGTGTTATCGTGACAAACAAGTTGAGATACGATCATGGAGATATTTATTTAATTTATAAAATAGAAACGGATTGTTTATACGTACCGGAAAGAGATAAATTAAAACAAAAGCATATATAAATTTTAAATTTAAAATGTTCACACAGTTTTTGATCGATATATATACCTATCTCATTTTAATATCAAGTGCCTCAGGTAAGGCAACGGTAGAATTAATACTACCCGCATAGTGAGATAAAAATCGATCAAGTCATTACCATTCCAAATCATTCTCTAAATGCGAAGAGATAAAATCAAATGATCATTCGGAAATAGGGGACTGATCGAAAGCTTCCTTTAAAATCCTAGCTTTTAATTCATAATCATCAGAAACTGTTCAGTCACCATACTACTCACATTAAATTTAAAAAAATGGCTGCCAAATTAGCTTGTGCATTAGCTGCATTCTGCTTATGTTACGTTCTTGTTACAATCGATTGTTCTATTGTGAAACCGAATAATATACCAAGGATGGGAAGAAGCGATGAAAGTGGAGGGTCGTACGACCAAAATTCAATGGGTTATGTGATAAAAACAAATAAAAATATACCACGAATGGGAAGGAGGAATTACGATTCGGTAAGTTTTATTTTTACTAAAACAAAAAAAATATGCAAAAATACTTAAGGGCCATGAACTATGAGCTTCAACTGTCAACGTCATCAGTAATCATGTTATTTCATAAAATATATTCTTTTAACTTTTTGATAATTTCTATAGATACTTTATCGTTTTTTTTACCTTATGGTGACAGCCATTACCCTAGCCTGTATGGTTATATGAAACTGGTTC
The DNA here is from genome assembly GCA_927399485.1 of Calamotropha paludella. Classification (NCBI taxonomy): domain Eukaryota; kingdom Metazoa; phylum Arthropoda; class Insecta; order Lepidoptera; family Crambidae; genus Calamotropha; species Calamotropha paludella. Next base: position 4,863,116 of record OV656830.1, on the reverse strand, counting down.
TTGAAGTGGGTTGAATCGTCAGGTTTACCATTAAAAATTTTTTATATTATTGAGCGAAGCTCTCTTTTAAGCAACTCACAAATTTCGCTTGTCTCCCTCCGGCTACTTAACGGTTTAACCGATTCGAACGAATTTTAGCATGAACATACATTATTATAACCTGACGGACATAGGCTATGTAAAAATAAAAATATAGACTTTGCCATGGAGGAATAATCACCGAAAGAAAAATTCAAAAGCTGATCACAGCCATACCGCTAATACTATATTGTTGAAATTTGGCGCCAAAACTCACATCGTGGTCGTGACTAATGTGTATATCGAGGAATAATCACCCTTCAAAAATCTAATTGCTTCGCTCAGTATTTGCAAACAGCAGCATGTATTGCAGACCTAGTATCTTCTAGGTTTAATTTACAAGTATCAGTTGAGTATAGTTTTGCTCACAGTACGATATGTAAACTTGATAATTGGTTTCAGGTGAACCGTTACGATATCCCAAAATATTATCAATTACCGGGGGAAAACTATATGCAATATGGAGGTAGGTAAACTAGATTTTTCTGTTTCTAAAAAAAAATGTTTAAAAAATATAATAAAATCTGTTTAATTTGGTATCACTAAAATTTTTGATTAAGCTGACAAGTAACTTAAAATAGGTACTCTCCTACTGCGATATATTATTTTATCTTTATCTAAGGTTCAATGCTGGGTTGCGTTGTTTTCGATTTCCATGACAAAAATGTTGTAAGTAGAAAGCTTAATAAGCTATATAGTTTGAGATCGGACCCATATTTATGTATGATAAACATATCCTTTAGTATTAAAATAACGAGTTATGAAACACCTACTACATAAAGATTTACTTTTTAGACGAGCGGTTATCAGAATACGGTCAAGATGAGGGTTTTCCCTTCGACGACCACTTTGATATGAAGAAATAATTATGGTAAACTGGATGATTGGATCAAAGAATCAACGAAATTTGAATTTATAAGCCATTAAAGCTGAAGATTTTCATACTGCCAAACAAAATAAATATTATATACTATTTGCATCGAATTGATTCTTTTATTTCTACGTCAAACGGAATGTTTTTGAAGTGAACTGCTGTCAAACGCGACACATTTGAATTACTATACGGGCAAATAGGAAAGCGGTGTTACATTGCATGTATCTCGCTTACTCTTGTGTAATAAACGTATCTTCCCACCCCGTTTCTCAGATAATCAAAATAGATTTTGTTAACCAGGATTATTTAAAGTTTTTCTTCCACAGGATTGTGGAAGAAAATATTCCTATTTATCTTGGAAATTTCATACCTAAATTTGTAGTGAAACTAAATTAGTTTAAAATGGTGCTTACCGCGGACATAACTTTGCCTGAAGACTCAGAATTGACCGTTCAAGAGGTCAATTTATCTACATCAACTTTGTTCGCTGGTTCGTTCCACCTTGGAAAATATTGTGAAAAGGCTAATAATGTAAGTGACAATTCATTTTTGTTTACTTAAATTTCGAGTTCTCTTTTATTGTTGTAAGTATGAATAATTTGTTGTATATTGCTATCAATTTGATTGCATAATCTCGTTGAAAAAGAGGTTATGTTTTTTATTAATGTAATTAAATACACTAAATACTAGACAAATGCAAACAAATCAGTTATTTTTGATATAATATTATAAAGAAGTAAAGTTTGTGTGTTTGTATATTTGTTAAATTGTAAGGGGTAATCTCGGGATCTACTGAACCGATTTTAAAAATTCTTTCACCAATAGAAAGGCACATTATTGTTAAGTGTCATAGGCTATATTGAATGCTAGAAAAAAATTAAAGAATATTGTCCATCCGTGCGAAGCCGGGACGGGCCGCTAGTTTTTGATAAAGAAAATGATGTATAGTCAACAGCACATCAACCTAAACAAAACTTAAATTTCGCTATTCAGTTTTCAGCTTAAAGTCCAATATACAGGGATCTAAGCTAATTTAGACAATTTGACAGTATATGGAAGATTGACATAACATTGTTTGTACCAAATCAATCTATTCAAGCAATTGTCTACTTTATTACCATAAATGTATAGTGTTCTATTTCAACAACAAAAATTGATGTATTTCAGATGTTTTAAATTAGTTTTTCTGTCAACATCACACTGCTCAAGTAATAGACCATTACACTTATGAATTTTATATGGCTTTAAGAGGAGTAAGTATTCTCCTCTTAAAGCCATATAAAATTCATAAGAGTCACAATAAGCTAAATGTTATCAATAATCTTATGCAGTGCTGACTTTACACATTTGCTGCCCCAAAGCTATAAAATTTTTGCCGCCCCTACTGACCTCTATAATTAGATTCACTATTCACAATAATGTTAATTCCTTTTTTAGGGAATAATCTAGTTTCAAGATTATTTTTACAACTTTTTGGGTATATTTTTAAGATAAGGAAAGCAAAGCTTTGTTTTTACTGCACTATTACTTACTTTTTTCTGTACCAATTTTCTGGGCCAATTTTGCCGCCCTAAGTTTCAGCTTCTATGGTAAATCCGGCACTGATCTTATGGATACCAATGTTCCAATGTTGGCTTATAACTAAAAATTATTATTAGTGTCCTATGTGCCAACATTGGAATATAAAAACCGTTTCTTGAATCCCAGACAAATGAAGAATAAATTTTATATTTCATTTATTTTAATCTGTTACAACAGGAGTATATGCTGTGTCGTATGGAAGAGCAGGACCCTCGGAAATGTATCAACGAAGGAAAGGTAGTCACAGCCTGCACTATGGAATTCTTCAGGAAAGTTAAGTCGGCCTGTTTGAACGAGTTCAACCAATATGCAAACTGCATCGATAAAAGCTCCGGTGATTACAGTTTGAGCAAGTAATGTATCTACATTCCATTATTTAGTGATAATTGTATGTGTGGTATCTTAAATCAATATAATTGAAAAATGTTGTCTTTTTTAAAAATTAATTTACTCTTATTTGGAGCTTAAAGTTGAACCTGGCAACATATAGAAAAATATGCTAAAAAGTTCAAACTTATTCTCCTAATAATAAAGATTGGCATACAGATAAAGAAGAAGAAGGACTCGATCATACAAATAAGTCTATCCATTACCCTAGTATTCATAACACAAGCCTTATAGTGCTTACTTTAGGCTAGCCTAATTGGTGTGATTCTTAGAAATATTATATTATATATTACTAGCACTGGCTTCGCACGGGTGCAATACTGATACTAAACCAACCACAGAAAAAAAAGGTTATTGCGGCTTATCCCTAAGAAATAAAAATATACCATTGTGGACTATTTTGTAGATTTTTTTAAGATTAACAATACTGTAGTACTTATATATATTATATTGATCCATCTCGTAGCCAGCGTTTGCAATGTAAGTGCAGAAAAATTTGTTTATTTACGACATCACATTAACCTCTAAAATTATTAGTGTTTCTCTACTTATGCATGTACTAAACATATAAACTTTCTTCTTGAATCATTGTATCTATATAAAAAACCGCATCAAAATCTGTTGCATAGTTTTAAGGATTTAAGCATACAACCGGACAGACAGATTGTTTTATACTATGTAGTGATACAATAGAGTAACGAAATAGTTACAGTAACAAAAGTCAAGTTGAAGACTAGTAGCATTGTTAGGGCATCCATTACAGGACAAGTTTATTTTATACAGACTTCCTCTGACCAGAATATGCGCTTATTGGCCAGTGGATATTAATATGTCTGTTCTATATGTCGAACAGAATGGATGTCGCACTTGGATCCATGGATATACTAAATTTTGTTAAACAAAAAATTAAAAAAAGACTTGGAGACTGTGAAGACTATAACCGTCTAAAATGTCTATTTTTTTTCTCATTTTTACAATATATTAGGTATAATTGAAAAATATAGATAGATAATAAAAAACGTCAAACTTTAAACCACACCAACTAAATTAGAATGTTGCCAATGTACTATAGAAGTGAATCCACTTGTTTCACTAGTGTTTAGCTTACCGTACGGAGTTAACTTCGGTATTTACAATGTGATTGATGCCAACATAAAAAAACGGAATTGTGAATTAATGTGTCTTGTTATAATTTTTTTTAATCTGTGTTGTATTTTTCAGATGTCGCAACACACAAGGCGTGTATGATAAGTGCATGTTGGATAAATTGAACATGGAACGACCAAGCTTTGGGTACTTCTGTGAGGCTCGTGTTCATGACACTAAGAGGTAAATAAATTAATTATATATTATATTTATAAAAAAAAATATAAGAAAAAATCGACTCGCCTCACAAGTGAATTATCAGGCGGAAATCGAATCCGAAACCTTTGAAAGCCTGGTCCAATGCTCTCCCAATTGAGCTACCGAGCCTTGTGAACACCCGTCGAAATTTAGTAGTATCTTTCCAATTTTACGCTGTAGGCGAGCATTGTCTCATCAATGAGAGGAACATCCTCTCATATTGTAATGTTTGGGCAATCGATTAAGATGAAACAGCCATTGAGTTTTATAATTTTATCTACTCTGATACTATAATACAAAGATTCTAAAACTGAAAACAAAATGCTTATGACAAACATTACGTACAGGCCAAAAATAATAAAAAGAAAGTTTCATTACGATACAGGTCTTGTATGGACACCTGAAACATAATATAACTTTTTAATCATAACGATACACCTATACAACCTCCAGCTGGACCAAGGAGGTTGAACCTCTACTTTAAAAAGGTTTCAATGAACGAGTCCGCGACGACGCAACACGCATGCGCAATCGATGTTTGCACCTTGGCGCCAATATTTGACATTTAAATAAATTTGTTGTTATATTCAGCGTTTTATTTGCAATATTGTTTTACGTATTATAGTATGAGAGTAGATAAAGTAGTGTATGACACTGTACATAACTTGCTCTTATATCGTTCGTGTGATACTATAAAAAAACTCGCCTACGGCTCGTTTTTTAAAACACACTCATGTTATAAGAACCCTTATTATGCAACAGTATCATAAACTACTATTATATAATATTTTTCGCATTTTTTTAATGCTATTTTATAAGATACATTATGTTAATAGAAAAATGCTAGCAAAAATCCACTCGGCTCACAAGTGAATTATCAGGTGGGAATGGAACTTGAAAAAACAAAAAATACAAAATAATGTATAAAAATAAATTAATGTTGATAGAATAAGGGAAACTATAGATACTAATTATAATAATACCGCACCATAAATTGGAGCGGAGCGTAATACCTAAAAAAGAGTATTTTTTTTGTTTCGATGAGAACTTTTGCGAATTTCAAAATTCGGGCTCCGTCACAATCTGGTCCTAAAACGGTTTATTCGATTCCACACAAAAAATATTAAAATCGATTAAGAACTCTGAAAGTTATGGCGTAACAGACATTGCGCCATTGAAGCTGATCCATCGGAGCTTCGCTCGCTCCGCTCCAATAATCATAGCCTTATTATATTTTGTTTATTTAAGCAATCAACTGCTAGATTTTTATATATAAACAAATTATTACAACTTGAATTTTCTTTCTAATATTTCTATAAATAATAAAGTTTTCTAATAATAATTATATACAATGTCTCATATACATATGTTGTATTAATAATAATGTTTTACTTATTAAACTATAATCGATATATTGTGATGTCTGTACCATATCATAGTCGTTCTTTATGTTTATTCAATGATTCTAAATTTTACCTAGTACTGGAAACTTTTAAAACTATTTTCATCCCACCACCTCGGAAAGTGTAATTTTGCGCTTCGAAATCTGGCTGGAAAATTCTATTTTATTCGCTTGAGCGGCAAAGTAGATTTGAATTTAGAACATCACATATAATGAGTACTCAATATAATTGTAAATTCAAAACGTCATTAAACCTATTTAATGTAACCTCTATGGTGCCAAATTTATGATAAGAACTTTTTAAATTGTGAAAAAATTTAAATTTGGAACCTTCTTGGTTTCTTTGTTTTATTTGCGTGCTTCGCGCCATTCTAGTTTTTCACGTTTTATTGCTTAATATAATTAACATAACCTAAAAACTGTACAAAAAAATCAACTAAAATGAGTGACATTAGCGACGATGAAGTTTATCTAACGCGAACTGAGTTAACTGAAACAGTTAATAATGCGCAAATGAGCCTTCTCCCTCAGCAATCACGAGAGAAGTATTTGAAACAGTACGATATATTTAACATGTGGCGACTAGCTAAAGGAGCAAAAACTTTCTCCGAAAACGTTTTGCTGGCATATTTTATAGAATTATCTGAGACCAAGAAAGCAAGCACGCTATGGAGTACGTATTCAATGCTAAAATTAACAATTAAGATGAAGAAAGACGTTCATATCGACACCTATCATAAATTAGTGGCATTTTTAAAAAGAGCCTCATCTGGTTATAAGCCAAAAAAATCGAAGGTTTTCACAGCATCTGAAATTGCAAAGTTTATTAATAAAGCACCTGATTCCGTATATTTAGCGGCAAAAGTAAGTCAATACGTGTAATTTTTTGTTGTTGATAAAATTGTACATAGTACTTACAATATTTTTAATTTGATTAATTTATTTACGATTATAAATACTTCTTTTGTTACAGGTTGTTCTTATTATTGGTATAACCGGAGCATGTCGAACAAATGAACTTACACTACTTAATGTCAATAACGTATCAAAATATTCTCATAATTCTGATGAATTGCTATTAATTAATGTACTAAATACCAAGACAAAAAAAGACCGCAACTTCGTTATTCGCAAGGAATATGTAAACATTGTTCAGAAATATCAAGCTTTACGTCCTTCTAACACCCCAATTGAACGATTTTTTCTACAATATCGCAACGGAAAGTGTATCCGACAACCTATGGGTCAGAATAAAATTGGCAGTATTCCACGAGAAATAGCAACTTTTCTCGGACTTTTAGAACCCCCGTTATACACCGGTCACTGTTTTAGAAGAACCTCAGCCACACTTTTGGCCGAATCAGGGGCTGATCTTCTATCGCTTAAGCGCCATGGAGGCTGGAAGTCTAATTCGGTTGTAGAGGGATACATAGAGGATTCAATCCAAAGTAAATCAAAAATTTGTAATAGTATCGTGGAGGCCATAACGCTGAAAGAACCTCTGTCAGATTCTTGGTCTCGCCCTTCTACATCTAAAATGAGCCCCCATAAGATTGGAAACAATAGCCCTCTCTCGCCAACATTTACGCCAATAGAATCCAATGAATCGGCACAACTATTTAAAATTACTGATAGTTTACCACAAAACAGCGCACAATTCACAAACACCAACATAACATTACCTAACAAAAATATTAAACTTAACATAAGTAACTGTAGCAACGTTACATTTAATATTTCCTAATTATTTTCTACTTCTTATTATTTTCTTCAATTTATAGATTATCTTAATGTGTTTTAATTGAAATAAAAATATTTTGTCATTATAAATTGTTTTCTTTTTCATTTTGTCATTTCCTCGCTGAGGTGGGATGAAAAGTTACGTATTGCACTCGAGTGGAAAGATTTTTCACCTTGTGCTCGTTTGTTTCCCTCGCTGACGCTCAGGATTCTAATTTAGAATCACTCGCTGCGCTCGTGATTCAACTTTAGAATCCTTCGCTTGCTCGGTCATCCAAATCGAGCACGCGGTTAAAAAGGAACTTTCCACTCTTGTATAATAAATAACTATTTTATATGCATGTTATTTAATATTTACAAGGATATATTCAGCTGTGTTTCCATTAAACAAGTAAAATATTAAAAATCATATTTTTGCTCCGTGAACATGGCGCTTGCAACAGTGTCGAAATATCGGAAACTCGCTAAAAACAAGGTACACACACCCCTCTTTCCCATTGGGCACTCTGGGCAAATGCCCAGGGCCCCGCGATCGATAGTTCCTGCCACATCACTAAACCATCAATTATTACTGAAAAACTTATTAAATTAATCATTCAATTCGGGACTATATTATCGACTTGCTTATTAGCTTTTGCATACGCGAAGCTACTCTACTCTCGTCCAAAATAAGGCTATCGAATTTCAGCATGCTTAGATTCGCCCCATTTAAATTAAAGATTATCTATTCATTTATTGACCGTCAATAAAAAATCTAAAACCTTGTTTAACTACTTTCATTGTCTATTATAGTAATAAAAAAGTGTTCTGTTAAAGTTATAGGGCCCCATTATTCTTATATGCCCATTGCCTCCAGTAGGATAAAGACGGCCCCGAAGGTACATGGTAACAATCCCGTAAATAACTTATATTACTATTATACATACATTCTATAGAGTGCACTCACAGCGAATCGAGAGCATACAACGGGTCTTCACGAGACACCTAGCATTTCTATGTAGGGGATTCTCCCACCGTCAACCATACAGCGAACGTCTCGCAAAGTTTAACATGTGTACCTTCGTGATTGAAGACAGTTAATGGATATGTGCTTTCTATATAAAATTCTTAATAGTCATCTAGATTCTTGTGACTTGCTGTCACGTCTATCCCTGTCAGTGCCTCGCAACTACCCCAGATACCGCATGTCTAAATTATTTGCTACACCATTTGCTCGAACCAATCTTGGGCTTCAGTCTCCTTTGGCACGAATTTCCACAGAGTATAATCTTATGAGTATTGCTATTCCTGACCTAGATATATTTTTTAACAACTTTCAAAAATTTAAATCTTTGATTTTAGAGTATTCATCAGGCCTAACTTTTCGCTGATGGGTACTTTAGGATTAGTCACTGTAAAGTTCTGCAGGTTTTTTTTTTCCACTCTTACGTAATTAATTAAACGCAAGTGTTATGTACGCCGTTATTTTGGTGCATATCAGAATATTTTTTTTAGATTAAGTATTGTAATGTTGTATTAATATGTACCATGTGGCCTGTACTTATTTAAATAAATAAATAAATACATACTTTGACGTACGAAATAGCTGATATACGACATCATTATCAGGTCTTTCATTCGCATATTCCACTAGACTACGTTGGTTTATGATGGGACTAGTCCAATGGCTTATTGGTACTGATATTTGAACTGTAGGGTCATAGACACTTTCACTGAGTAGCCAATGATAAAGGGCCTGATTAATCTATATTTAATATAGCATGTTTGTCTTAGAAAAAATCGAAAAGTAGGAGATAAATTGCTATGAAACATCGAAAATTTGGTGTACAGTAAGTAACAGTAAACTAAAGAGCCAATAATATGTATACATTTAACAAAAAATAACTATATGTCATTGAGTTTAAGATGCACTTTTCATTGTTTTCATGTATCGATCAAAAATGTATCTATTGCAAATTCAAGTAGGGTTAACTTATTTCAAATGTATACCTGTTTTTGGTATTTTAGATGTGTATGTATATATCAACGTAAAATTGTATACACCGTTACATTATAATCTATCTCGTGAGTTTGTTAACTATCGAAAGATTGTGAACCGTAACATACTGCTTACAGTTTGACGCATATTTTTCGGTAGATAAAATATATGATATACCTAACCTAACTATAAGGTTAGGTTAGGTTAGGTTAGATATTTCACAATATAAGCGTTAACTGTAAGCAGTATCTTTCGATAGTTTACAATGACGGGAGATAGATTATAATCTAACGGTATTTACAAATTAACGGTGACATATATATTTCTACCTTTGTTCCTATGTCAGAGCAGACTGATGTATGGTCAGCAAAAAAAAAGAAAGTTACTAAGCATTTAATTATGTGAATAAAACAAGACTTTCCAAATTCGCCTCTTTTTATTTTTTTATTTTGTTTGCGTAGACCGAAGCCACCTCCTGAACCAAAGGCGGTGTACCCCGACGCAACGCCGGCGTTACCCGAAGATAGGGAGAAGGTGCCTGCTCGCTTCGGATCAAGATTCTACTGGATGACTGAGTAACAAGTACGTTAACTCATATTATAACACAGCCCGTCGCTTTCATTAATAAACTGGAATAAGTTGTAACAAAGTAGAAGTACAGGAAAGTGATTCTAGATATTGCAAATTAGATCTAGAATAAGTTTTTGATTTACATTGAAATTATTGTGAAAAATTCCTTTAATTTGTGTGTAAATAATTAATAAATAAAAAACGTACCATTTGGTATCCGCATAGTGAAATAGCACCAACCATTTACGATCCACGCCACTTCAAAGTCCCGGGTTTAATCCTCGGCTTGGATATAGGAAAGTTCCGTTTTGGTTTTGGTTGAAATTGAAATAAGTCGTAGAAAAGTAAAGGTACTGGAAAGTGTTTCTAGAAATTACAAATTAGAGCTGGAATAAATATTTCATTTACACTGAAATTATTGTGAAAAAATAATTTAATTTAAATAAATTAATAAAAAAGAGTCCAGTGTTATGTAAAATAGCACCCACTCTTTACGATTTACTCCACTTCGAAGTCCCGGGTTCGGTTCCCGGCTGAGCCAATTTGAAAACGAACTATTCTGTATCAGTAAGTTTTGTGATACCGTCGTTTCATAATTCTATAACACAAGTGCTACTTGTGTTCATAACAACGTATGTAATGTTGACTGATATTTATATTTATTTGTATATGTCACAGTAAAATTGTATACACCTTTACATTATAATCTATCTCGCGAGATTGTAAACTATCGAAAGATTGTGAACCATAACATACTGCTTACAGTTTAACGCATATTTTTCGGTAGATCAAATATGCGATATATGATAAACCTAACCTAACCATAAGGTTCCTCAACAATACCAACCGGCCAAAATAAACACTACCAAAACATAAATAAAATACAAATAATCTCATCCGAGAAGAAATAGCATACAAAATATGCTACAAATAACAAAGGATAAACCAATATAATACGAGGTTCTAGCCGTAACCTTAACGGAATAAAAAAAACCATAAGGTTAGGTTGGGTTAGATATTTTATAATATAATATAAGCTAATATAAATAACGGTATTTACAAATTTACGGTGACATATAAATTTCATAGGTTTCAGAAAGGTTTCAGATTTTAGAGATAAAAATTAATACAAAAAAAATTGCTTACAGATCATCTGCAGTTACCAGTCTACGAGAATTTTATATGTTTAGAGTAACATATTGGCATGCAAGTGTTTTTTGTTTTAGATAAACATTTCTTTTATATATATTTACAGCTTTTAGTTTGAATTAAGCATAACTTATTTAAGTGAAAATGTTATACAATCATGTTTGATTATTTGTCTAATATGTTACTTTAGCCATCAATAGCTAATTAATAATGTAGAATATTAAATGTTGAAATTCAAGCTGTTTTTTATTCCTGCGGTTTGATTTGTCGTGTTTGTGTGTGCGTGTGTACGTTTGTGTATGAGTTCGTATGGGTTTGAATGTATTTAGTAAATAAGAATTAAGTGTATAAATGAGTTTTTAGCATGATCTTATAAAACAATGATGAAAAGTCTAGGAGATAAAAAACTATGAATGATTAATTATTATATATTAAATAGAATTGATCCCATAAAGAAAAACTCATAAAGTAAGCAAGTCAACTAAGCAGTGTTGCTTCAGCTAAAAAATGTACTTTGTTAAAACACCTCTGAAACCCATTAAGAAATGAGCAAAAAAAACATGACTAACCGTCCACTTTATTCGAGAACCTTTTTCTCATAATTGTTTAGGAATGGAAGAGGATAAGTGAATACAAGTAATTATTTAAATGTAGTTTGTAAGTCGACTTTTTTAAAAAGAATGCTGATATTGGCTGCAAGAGCTAGGTATTTTAAGAGATAGTAGTAATAAACAATGGCACATCAGCATATGTACCTACCTAGATCTAAATTTATATTGTATTCTATGTACATTAGTACATTCTAAGTATCTATCTATTTAAATTAATATTTTACACGTTCCGTGCAGTCGACAGCACCATAAGCTATACTAAGCTTGATCCTAGATCCTTATGTCATTGTAATAAGGAATGTAACTGGTGCGTTACAACTGGGAAAACAATGTTCAACAACAATCAGATACTTATCTGTTATAATAATTTCACTCACATAAATATTGCAATGCAATTACCTGTGATGTACATATTTAAAAGAGAGAAGTCAGTCACCACAAGATTATTTATTTCATCTATAAATGTGTGCCTGATGTGTAATATTGAGACGTACGATTGGGAATGTTGATATGTAGCAAAAATATAGTTTTTGGATTAAGTGTTTTTGGACATGTACACTTGTTAGCTAGTGAAACAAAATAGATTTTAAAACACGCTCTCTAAAGTCCAAGGAGATTTCTGTAAATACATACAGGTTTACTGACGCCCATGGAAATGGGTCTTTATTCATTAATTTATCATCTATTGTTCATCTCATAGATTTAGAATTTTTCTCGCTGCTACATCTATGGTTCATAAATTTTTCATAAATTACCTGTCATCATCAGGTATATAGGAAAAGAAAAACTGAAAAGCGGGTTCTATGGGCTTTATTTCCTTTGTCTTCTCTTATGAAACGCCAAAAGAAAAAAAGGACTAAGAATTTGTTTGTGAACATGCAAGAGTCTTGAGAAGTGAAACAAAGCAGCAGAAGTTGTCTTTTCCTTCTCTCCCAAGAAGTCCACGAGGAAGTTTCAGTAAAAACCTCACAACTTTACTGAAACCTAGGGAATTTTCACTGTTCATTCAACATTCATTGATTATCTATCATTCAAAGATCGGCTCTACATATCATTTATCACAATCTAATGAAGGAAAAATAACTAAAAATAGGCTGTATGGGCTTTGTATCCTTAGTCTACCTGTATGCAAAAATTTAAAAAAAGAAAAAGAAAAAAGTGCGCACCAAAAACAATCAACCACCACCACCCACAGCTGTCAAAAGTACATTGTACTACAAGTGTGGTGGTATTTTATTAGTTTTTTTTTTCTGAATTAACTCATAATAATCATTTAATATGAGTTAACTTTTAAACAGTTCTTTCTTGATATAATTTTTTTATGGTCTAGTTGCTTTTATTAGTTTCAAAAACAAACAATATTTTGTGCGTAGACAAAGTAAACAAAATTTAAGAATGAGTGATTCAGATGCATCTTTTGAGCCTGGTAGCTCGCAGCAGCCTTTCCAACACACTTATAACTTATGGAAATCCTCAGCTTACTATAATATTAATGATTTAAGTGCACGAAACTTAGTTGTAAAAGAGACTGAAAATGAACCATGTACTTCTTTTTGTGAACAAGAAGAAAAAGTAGTTCGGGATGCTAAAAATCGAAGGATTATCAGCAAGGATTCCTTGTATAAAGAACCTTTTTCATTTTGGTCTCCTAAAGAAGAAGAAAATGTGTAAGTATTTATAATTTTGCTTCTTGTTTTGTTTTCCAGCTATAAGTAGAAAAAGTAACTTAAAAGTAAAAATTTTTATGTTATTGTTGCATTCTAAATTCAAATTTTGTATTTTTTAAAATGTTCGGATCATCTAAATTTAAGAGAGGTCAGATATATTTACATAAACAAAGTTCAGTAAACTAAATTATATAATTCACTGATATAATGTTGTAAAAAATTGAGAAAGGAAAATAGAAAAACCTGTGTAATTTTAAAAATTGTAAGGAAAGAAATAAATTTGATATTAATATTTTGATATTGAGCATAGGCGGAAGGTTGCAAGCCTGTCAGTATTTTATAGGATACATTTCGGAGAGTGTGCAGCTGAATTGCACAACCTTGTTCTGCCATCCCCATTTTTTCATCGGACAACCAGACTAACAAATTGGCGACACCGTTATATGCTGGATACACCAAAGAGTCGCACTAAGCGTTTTGGTTTCAATTTTATGATATGTACCGCTAAGGAGTGGAACTCATTGCCTGAGTCTGTGTTTCCTGACAAATACAATTTGGGGGTCTTCAAGTCACGAGTGAATAGGTATCTTCTAGGCAAGCGCGTCACATCCTAGATCGCATCGACGATTACCATCAGGCGAGATAGTGGTCAAGCGCATGCCTATTTTCTATAAAAAAATATATATATATAATGTAAAAATATATGTAAATATTTGTAAATTCATAATAAGTGCACAAACAGTAAAGCAAACGAAGAAGTGTGTACTTTAGTATCTAGTTCAATGGTAATGTAACCTGATGTGCACATTATATCTCAACCTGTTAACACATTCAATGGCATTGTGACCAATAGAGACTAGAAAATCTATTTTTTGTTAGGTAACTTTGCATATTAAGATAAAACTTAAGATACATTCATGTGTTTTTTCTAAAATAGAGTATCTTTGATTTTTAACTCCACAGGCCTGAGCCAAAGATCATTGAACCTCCTGAACCTCAACCTGTCATGCCAAATGACTGGACATCACAATATTGGCAGAAAGCAAGCAATGAGAGTAAAGCCACCAGTGAAATTAGTGCGACTTTACCGCAGGGGTATCAATGTCAAAATCACAATGTAGTAAAACCAAATAAAATACAGAAAAAACTCAGTAAAGCATTATCTCAGCCCCTCAAGATTGATAAAGCTGCAAGGTAAATATGATTCCCCATAAAAAAGAAGTATATGAACAATGATTAATATTTTCCTTTATTATAATAATAATAATAATAATATTTCTTACATTCACACCAATTAGCCTAGCCCAAAGTAAGCACTATATAAAGGCTTGTGGTATGGTTACTAGGGTAACGGATAGATATACATAAATGATAAATAGATAAGTTATATTTATAGAAATATGTATATATAAATATCCATGATTCAGGTACAAATGTTGGTATTCATCACGTGAACATCTGCCCCTTCCGGGATTTTCGAATCCCGGTTGGCTTGGTTCGCCAAGCACCATCGGTGCGAAAGGCAGGATCACTACCATTGCACCAAATGGTCGTCAAAACTTAACTTTAACTCTTTGTGTTAAGCGATAGTTTTCATTTGTTCTATGGAACATGATGTCATCGGACAAAACAACACAATTGTTCCCCCTTTTATTGCGTTGATAAATAAATATAAGACAACATCACATACATTCCTCTGAAACCAAGTTAAGTGGCCAAAGCATTTATGTTATGGAATTCAAAAATAATCATGGTACTACAATACCCAGACTCAAGCCAATATTGACAAGTTAATTCTACATTGACCTGGCTAGGGATCAAATCGGGGACATTTAATTGATTTTACCATGAAAACCGGTATACAAGCTACTCAACCACAGATGTTAACAGGAGGTAGATTTGGTTCTATGGATGTAGTAAGGAGTATTCGGATCAGAAGTGCCCTTTTAATTGAGATACTGAGACCTGAAACCACTTGTTGAAGTTGTTCAGTTGAGTTTCTCAACACATTCAATGCCACTGACTCGCTAGGCGAGTTCACTGACATAGATCCTGCGAGTCGGTGGCATTGAATGTGTTAAGCTCAACTTAATTCTTGTTTTTCCACTTAATGTCAATTGTTGGACGAATAGTAATTTTGACAGAGCAATATCTGGAAAATTCAATATGATTATTTCAGTATGATGGCGAAAATGGGGTGGCAGGGTGGCGCTTTGGGAAAGTGTGGTACTGGCATTGTGGAGCCGATAGCACCTAACACGAATTATGTGAGTAGCTTTTCTTTTTTTTTTAACTAAGCTCACAGGGACTGTTTTCTTCACTTCATGAGTTTTTTTTATGTGTGATAGCTATCATTAGCAAATAGTTGTCGCAACAAAAACAAAGCTTAGTATAGCGAAATTTTTAAAGCAAGTCCAGGCATGTATCTCTACCTAGTAAGACGTGCTTGGTGTTTGCGATTGATCGCTTGTGGTATACAGATTTTGTGAGAGTCTGCTGAATGTTAACTATGACAGACTTATGTGGAAGGTATTAGAAGTAAGTTTAATACAGTGTAAAAGTTCTTTGTAACAGAAAATCACTGAGGAAATGGTTGTTTACCCTACTAGCAGCAGGAAAAAATGTAGTTATTAAGCCATTATTTGTTTTACTCTTTGTCAAGGTATGAGGTACGGTTGACTGCCAAGGTATAACAAGCGAACGATCGTTCTCGCATGGGCAGGATATAGGTTATTGGAAAGAACGTGAAATATCACAAGCAGGTCACACGAGGGTTGATCGCTTCGCTTCGATAGAAATTCTATGTGAAGTGCATGAAAATGATAATGCACAGTATCTTAAGTAGACCAGAGTTGATCTTCAACTAAGTATAAAAGTCGTAATTAAACTTGGTTGGGGTCACTGCGATCGGGTACCAAAATTTTGTTATTTTTGTTAAAAAGAACCACTAATAGCAGGCAAGCTAACATATAGGCTGTATAGATTTACAATATTTCTGCTAGTATTACTATAGTAGTAGTACTCTTTAGAGTACTGCAAGATTTTTTATATAAAACGAATGACAAAAAGAATGTTGTCTAAAAAAATTAAGGCAAGATCACAAAGCGTCTCATTTTTTCATTTGATTTTGAACTTTACTAGTTGGACTTTAGGCCGTAAATCAAATGGATAAAATATACGATTTTCTGTAGGTTCATGTGCTATTAAATAATGGTTAAAAATTAATTTCCTGTTTTGTTATTGCAGGCATCAAAAACCACAGGATTCGGACACCTGGAACCCCCGCCGAAACCCCCACCTAAACCGAAACAAACTCGCCGAATGCAGAAAGTCGATAGGAGAAAAAGTAGAAAATCTGTCTTCAGAAAAAACGTTTTAATGCACATACTAGATTTCGTAAAAAACGACTACGAAATAGAAATCATGTTTGAGATAAAATTAACAAACGAGGAACGTAAAATGATACATGATATAGTTGAAGAGATAATGAATGTTGACGTTATACTGGCTATGAAAGCTGATATAGAGGACCCTGATATTTTTTATGAAATAGTTAAATTTAATAGATATATTTTGAGAACACAAAGCGAAGGTGTGAAGCCTAATCGGTAAGTCAAATTAGTCCCCATATTATTGCTGGCTTATCATTATCTTGGGATATACGTCTTTATAGTTTGAGATGGTAGACAAACAAGTTATAAGTTAGGAGCTTGGAATAGCAAATTTCTTGTTCTTACCGGTTCTTATCCTTGAAAGTATTAACCCATGTGCCATAGAGAATTAAGACTGAATGCAGAGTTATAGCAGTTTAGTCTTAATTGGTTATGGGCCCACTTATCTACGTCCCAAAACTCACGATTAACGCCACCATCAGTTGAGTAGATTCCGAGAACAATATTGGTGCTCGTTCTGCCTCTCTTCGAGTTACGTGTGCCACCGTCTTTTTCTTTCTTCTTCGTGCAATATTTCTTGAGATGTCCCATTTCTTTACAAATAAAGCATCTACTCTTAGATCCCTTCTGAGATGTTCGTTCGTCTTTGATATGGTTCTTTGACTTTACTACGAGCGCTTCACGAGGTCCGTCGTCTTTGTTTCTTAAAGCTTTCTCATAAGCACAAAGTTGACTCGTGATATTGAGAATATCATGAGTCAACTTTGTGATATTATAGAGTTCATTGGTTGAGTGGTGTGCGTTACGGTTTTCATGGTGACACTGAAGGCCAGGTTAGAATTTGGGTCAATTGAGAAAACGTAAATTTCTATATTAGTTTGGGTTAAGGTGTTATGGTGCCACCGATGTTTCTGATTTCCATAACACAAGTTTGTTAGCTACTTAGATAGAATATTGTTTAAAAAATAAATTATTTGTATCAACAATGGTTGACTATATTTCAGATCCCTTTGTATATATAAAGAAGCACCTGAATGCTTGTATTTAGTAACACATTGCGACTTGAGATATGATCCAGAAGAAACAGACGATACAAACGAAAAAACAGACATAGAAATGGATACAGATGCTAACGAGCACTTGACAGAAGTTAAAAAAGAAAATCAAAATGAAAATGATGTAAGTATTGAAGAGGAATCAGATGAAATAATTAATGTTAGTGATGTTGATGATCCTGTACTAGAAAATGATAATATAAATGAAATAGTGAATAATGACGATGATTCGAAAAGTGTAACTAAATCTAATGAGAGTTTAGATGAAGATTTAGATGAATATAAATCAATGGAAGACGGTAAAGAATGTCAAATAGTAATACACGAAAATAAAGACTCATATCAATATGTGAAATCATATTATTTAAGCAAGAGTGGAGTCTTAAAATACAAAATGAGAAAAATGAAAATTGATCCTGTAACGACCAATGTAAATAATTCATACAAGAAGACGAGTAAATTTCGGAAAGTCACAACGAATACATTGGATAAAGAGAAGAATCCGTTCTTAAAAAGTATATTGAGCGTTCAAACGGCCAACAATGAACCTTTAACGAAGACAGATCTGAAAAATCAAATTATGGAATACTTCGATGAGTTCGCTAAGATAGAGTTTTATACTGAATTTAAGTTTCTCGGTCCCTTCGAAAGTATAGAGGTTGAAACGATAAATGAATTCATACATAATTTGTGGTTGTGTCTGAACGATGGTGATTATTTGAACGATGAAATACTTTGTGTTATAAAGGATGCCAAATGTGGATTTGCCATAAAGATGGATCCCAATGGGAGTGCTTTGTAAGTATTTTTGTTTTTAATATAAAAATTATGGAAGTAGTTCAAACATCTTCAATATACTAGCTTTTTGTTACTAAATACTTCTTGAACAATATTTATTAGAAAAACTTCGAACTGTCTCAGATTATACAGGACTCAAATCTGCAACCTATCGCCATCCGGGCTAACTTTTCCATATTATACAAAAAACTGGTTTGATATTACACATCTTACAATTGAGATATATTGAGGAAGATTGTAAATTTTTTGATCTCCTATCTGTTAACCGATCTTTGCCAAAATTGCTTAACATCCACAATCTTTCCTGCATCGAACTCCACAATCATATATACATTATATTATGACAATACTTTGTGTGTTTGTTACCATATTAACCGCAAGTAGTTCGTCTACCGGACGCTAGATGGCGCTAACGGAAAAGTGTTGACATAATTCTTAGTATATGTGATGTTGAAATGAATGATTTTATCGCTTTTGATATTTAAAACCCAATAAAAACTATAATTAGGAAAATGCTAACCATATTATAATCTAATGGGAGTTGTATGGTAAGTAATTACCACCAAAGCTCGGGGGCGTGGTTGTTTTTTACAAGCGTATTTTATATCTTATAGAAATATGCCATTGTGAATGCAAAAAATAAAAATAAAATACATTATTATCCATCTTAATCAAATGTTTAATCTATAATCTAAGATCACAGTGGTTTGTGTGTTTGTCTGTCCACTTGTCCGCTCTTTTTCGCGTTAACCACAAGTAGTTCGTCTACCGAACACTAGATGGCGCTAGCGGAAAAAATATTTAATAATAGAAAAAATTAAAGAATTTTGTCCAGCCATGCGAAGCCGGAACGGGTCACTAGTCTATAATCTAAGATCACAGTGGTGTGTTTTTCTGTCCGCTCTTTTTGCCGCTCTTTTTCTGTTGTATCAATAACGTTACCATAGCAACGCGTTACCATAGCAACGCTTCACCATAGCAACGCGTCACCGGGTCAGCTAGTATTTATAAAAATATTAATTTCGATGTTGAAGGTAGTTAGCGTTCAATATTGGTGGAACGATACTAGCTCATGGTAGAAGTTGAAATACGTTTGTAAATTTCGACACGTTTGCCAGCGTCTCGGTAGTTCAGCGATCAGAGCACTCGCCCGGATAGCGAAAGGTCGTGGGTTCGAAACCCACCTGAGGGCTCGGAGCATGGTTGTTTTTACAGGCGTATTTTATATGTGAGATATAAAATGGGCCTCTGTAAAGATACACATTTTTATACTGTATGTTTACATGATACAGGTTTTTGATATTATTTTACATAATTTACTGGAGGGAGACTCTGTACCAGGGTCGTCTGCTTAGGTACCTCCGTCTTACCTATTTCTGCCGCAAAGCAGCAGTGCTTGCATTGCTGTGTTCCGGTTTGAAGGGTAAGATATGGCAGTAAAATTACTGGGTACAGTGACTTTACATCTTATGTCACAAGTTGGCAACGTACACTGTGGTTCTTGTGGGGGTTGCAGTTTTGCTGCGAATCTCACAAGAGCCACATGTATTATAGATGACTGTTACCACTTACCATCAGGTGGGCAGTTTGCTTGTTTACCAACTTTATGCAATAAAAAAAAAAAAAAAATTTTACATAATCAAAAAAGTGGATATTGTCATATTTGTTTCTATACGCCTCATATATAAAATTTTGTTCCAGAATATATAAGACGAAAAGAGAGGAATCTGACACTTAAAAGCAAACACTTGGTCAATTAACCCACCGACATATTTGACGGCGACACTTTTACACCGCCGTGTCAGAACCGAAGTAAGTTTCACACTTCGTATCACAGATGGCGCTAGCTGCAAAAAAGAAAATTAGTATGGAAACCTAAATCGCGCAATCGCAGTTTCTAAATGTTAACCTTGCTCATAATAGTTCATTGAGATGAAAGGAGAAATATGTTATCTTTTAGATATGATGAATTACATTGTTAAATTATTTTACTGATGAAATTAGTTCGCAACTTCAGTCAGCTCAGTATCACAAGCAGATCCTTTTATTTGCTTGTTTCATTTTAATAACTTTAAAATTTTATCTGATTTCTAATTAATTATATATATACTGTAGCATCTCACTAATCCAGCGCTATTAGAAACCAGAGGGAGCCGTATTATTGGAATGTTCGGATTACTAGATTGTATAGAAATAATGAATTGTTTCATAAAGAGGATATAATGTATTTGCAGTTATAATAGGGGTTAAAGTATGAAATTGCCGTTTTATTGCAATAGGTTCTTTGAATTGACATAGAATCTTCATGGTTTGAGGTTTTCGAATGAAACTTTTTTTAAATGGTTTCTATGATGTTCTTTTTTTAAAAAATGTAAAACATTTGAATATCGACTTTCAATTGTTTTTGTTATTCAATTTAGACAAGAAAGATGGATACTGCGAAAATTCGAGTTATTTTTGAATACGAGTTCCGACGCGGAACTAACGCGGCAGAAACAGCCCGCAATATCAATGCTGCGTTTGGAGAGGGGTCTACTAATGAACGCACCGTGCGATTTTGGTTTAAACGCTTTCGTGATGGAAATTTCGACTTAAAGAACGAGCCACGAGGAAGACCGCCCACACAGGTAAATAACGATGAATTAAGAGAGATAGTGGAAGCCGATCCTAGTCAAAGTACCCAGGAATTAGCGGCATGGTTTAACGTTACCTTACCCACAATATTGACTCACTTGCGTCAAATCAATAAAATAAAAAAATACGAAAAATGGGTGCCTCATGATTTGACTGATCTGCAGAAAGAAACGCGTGTTGAAACTTGTGTTGCCTTGTTGAACCGGTACAGAAATGAAGGAATATTGGATCGAATTGTAACATGTGATGAAAAGTGGATTCTTTATGATAACCGGAAAAGAAAAATGCAATGGCTGACCCCAGGTCAAATGCCACAACAGTGTCCTAAAGCAAAACTTACCAATAAAAAGGTAATGGTAACTGTTTGGTGGTCTCAGCATGGTGTTATTCACTATAGTTTTCTCCGATCTGGTCAAGCAATAACGGCAGATGTCTATTGTGCCGAACTCCGAACCATGTTGACAAAACTAGCAGTAAAACAGCCCCGACTCATGAATCGATCTTCACCATTATTGCTCCACGACAACGCGAGACCTCACACAGCACGAGAAACCATTTTGACCCTTCAGGAACTGCAGTTAGAAACCATTCGTCATCCTCCGTATTCACCAGACCTTGCTCCAACGGACTACCATTTTTTTCGTGATTTGGACAATTATCTACGTGACAAGAAGTTTTCTTCCCAGGAGGCAGTACAAAATGCTTTCACACAGTTTGTGCAGTCTAGATCGTCGGAATTCTATCGCAAAGGCATTAATGACCTTCCCATTAGATGGCAGCAATGTATAGATAATAATGGCAACTATTTTGATTAAATAAATTTGTTAAAAATTTAAAAAATAAACAATATAGATTTTCAGTACAAATCGGCAATTTCATACTTTAACCCCTAATACTTCTTTAGGCGCGTTATAAAAAAATTATGATAGTGAAATTTTAAGATGCGCGCGCATCACTGTGACACACAATTATCATGTTCAAGTTGGCCGCAGAAGCGACACAAAATTATCAAACTTTTTTAACTGCGTTTATTGATTTGAGGTTAACTGTCGGTATGTATTCTTTATAATATAAATTATTATTATCTTTACATAACTATTGGTTAAACAGTTTATTTTAATGGTTTTTGATATATTACTTGATTCTGTGTACAGATATAGAAAATCTGTTAATCTTTTGATGCTTCTTACTGATCGCTATATAATTTATAAATTTATCTTTCTTTTCACATACAAAGAATACGAGCACACGGGAGGAAATTTTTAGTTATCTTTGATAGAGAAGTATAACTTTTAAGTAAGAAGAACTAATAAGAAGTATAACAACGGTTTTTTTATAACGGTAACATTTCTCGCAAATAACTTACAAAATACTTATAAAATAATCATTAATTAAGGTCTGTTTTTGTGTAACATTCGGCCTTGTTTACAGACCATGTTTTGTAAAATTATAATATCTTTAGCAGATACACAGTTTTCTTCAACCCATCTTATTTATTGGAACAAATGCTGTATCTGGTTTTATTTTTATAGTAAGTAGTTGGTGGCTCCTATATTACTACAGGAGGGTACCGCATTGGGCTATTGAAGTGTCAGATTAGTGAGATTCTACTGTACTTTGCATAAACACAATAAAAAAATAACAAATTAATTTTCCTCCATACTTTAACATCTAGTCTGAATGAATTTAAATAATTTTTAATTTATTGTTTTTATTTCGATTATGAAAAGAATCTTATTAACAAGATTGGCAAATTAAAAAATACATTTAGCCATATTACTATTAATACTATGCTCAATTATAAAGAGCTGTGTTAGACAGAATGTCTTAATGAAAAATATCATCTTTTTTTTATTTGGAAGGGGTCGCTCTTGATTCAAATTAAGCTCGTAGGTTATGATAGGACCCTCGATGGATCGAGCTAACCCAGAAGATGCCTATTCACTCTTGCTTTCTTATACTTTTTATCATAGGGGTGAATATTGGGAGGTAGAATTTTTAGTTGGTCCTTAAGCCCGTCACAGACTTAGCTGTAATATTATATTAATATAACGTACTATGATATATATTATAGCAAGCTAACACACACTGAGAAATATTTTGGTTTCATTTTTATGATGGTCGTCCTAGTGTTCTTATTTCAAAACACCAACAATAATTATGAATTCAACAAGTACATGGTTAATGGACTTACTAGAAAGTTCTTCAGAAGACGATTCCGCCGCTGCTTTCGATATGTTAGTTGCCCTGTCAGGCACAAAAACTAGAACCAAATGGATCGAATCACATATAAGGAATAAACAAACTCGTGGCGAATTTAATTTGTATTGCGAATTATCCTCAAAAAAATATGCCCAATATTTCAAGATCGAGTCGACAATTCAA
This sequence comes from Calamotropha paludella, assembly GCA_927399485.1. Lineage (NCBI taxonomy): Eukaryota > Metazoa > Arthropoda > Insecta > Lepidoptera > Crambidae > Calamotropha > Calamotropha paludella. Next base: position 4,839,471 of record OV656830.1, on the reverse strand, counting down.
GACCAGTCCTAAGCTGCGTAACTAACTTATTACCAACCCTCATTATCAGAAGAAATAATACGATTTTTTGAAATAAGGAACAGTATATAAGGTTCATTTTGGTATAGCCTGTTTTTATTGAATTTTCCATTGTTTGTATGGATATTTTATCAAAAGTTTTTTTTTATATTTATAAATATTCTTTTAATAGTAACTTGATCTTTTGTCGTTGTGTGTGTGTTTAATTGGTCTATCTTAGATATGTATAGCGAAAGGAATTAAAAACGCAAAAACGTGTTTTAATTTAATAAAAAAAATCCAGTAAAATTTTTTTAGACACAAAAATCTAGCTGTAAGACAATAAAATTAATAAAATTACATAGAAAAAGTGTGTCTTAAAAAGTTACAAAGTACCATATTATATTTTAAAAAATCAAGTTACATAATTTATATTTAATACCGTAGAAGAATCGTAATCAAATTACCGTAATCAAAAAAAGTACCGTAATCAAATAATCATTTATTTTCAACTACCTTCACAATATTTTAATCGGGCACGTTCCAACTGTTAAAATTTATGTAATAAAATCAGTTAGGAACGTGCCCGAATTTAATATTGTGAAGTTCGTAGAAAATATATGACGTAAGAAGTCAAAATCAGGATTAAATATAAATCATGCGCAAAAAACGCTAAATAAATTGTTTTAATGAAATTTAAAAAAAAAAACTAAATAAACCATATTATATAAATATAATTCTTCAATAAATAAATAACTGGTTTGTGTCGTAGAAATATTTCAAATATGGTTTTGCTTGCATTATTCAAACTGAAGCAACTATTGTCGTACTGGTGTATCTATCGTAGCTAACTGGTTAAAATAGCCGTTCAATCAAACAGCTATCCCTTTGATTCAACGCCATTCAATCACAGGGCTATACGTCGTTTAGCCGACTTGTTGACTGCAACGTTCAACACTACAGCTAGACGACGCTTAGCCAACTGGTTAAATGGCAAATTAACTAAGGTGACCATTAGTTTAGTATGTAATTTGAGAGAATAGGAAAGCTTTTTGTAATTTCTTGGGAGATTATTCTTGGATTAAGTTTAACCTAAACTTTTTTTTAAAGTTCGTAACGTAACCTAATCAACTTCATTCGTAAGTGCCCCCATTATTTCTGTCTCCTTAATAACACTAGTAACGTATAGTAACTACTTTCTTTCCGAAAAATATCTCGAAACAGCCACAAACACCGGCTAGTTGACGCCATATTGAAAACAAAACGCACCTAGCGCCGCGGTGGTGAGCACTGAACTAATTCAATTAGACGGCGGCTTTTCAATCGACTGTAGTGTTGAACGTTTTGAGCGACTCAAATATTCAATTAAAAGGCTAGACATGTGGTTGAATGGCGTTGTTCAGTCAAAAGGCTAGCTGTTTGATTGAACGGCTATTTTAACCAGTTGTCTGCGATATTTTCAAAATTCCGTGTGGGAAAAATGGTATTTTCAACGTTAAGGACCTTGATTAATCTTTTAAAACTCTTTCAAGTTGCTTATGAATAATATTTGGTTGTGAACTGTATTGTGTCTTAATCGATAATTGCACCTTTAAAACTAAAATCATGTAAGTCAAAAAATTATATATTTGGAAAATATTGGATAGTGTTGAGTGGAAAATTAATTGCTGTTATGTCGATTGTTATATTAGGCTTATATATACGAGAAAATTAACAATCTATATGTATATATATTTTATGTATAGGATATATAATATTGTAATATATTTAATTGGGTTATAAAAGCGTATTGTATGTATATTTACGTTGATAATGTAAATTCTTGTTGTTTTTGTTATTCACTGGTTAACTGGTGCATAATTTGGAAATGCAATCCCGAACGTGAGTGTACTCGAAATCGTAGTGTCGATCGTATAGGAAAATGGGTCGTTCTACTTTTTTACCGACAATGGTCTGTTCTTCGTCTTATTATGGCATAGCGTTGGAGTATTGATATTTACGGTTTTTTAATTCGGTTCGAATAAACGTCCATATTTTTCTTATCTATTAATATTATGTAATTTTTCATTTCCTCCAACCAACATATTTTTTCGTTTGTTTTCCGTAGAATGTCGTGACAGAGTGGTAAACCGAAATGTGGTCTCCACAGAAAAAGGCCACTCTGTCACATAAATATAATTTTTAAAAACCAACATTAAAAAAGAATTAATATTTGCCGCAAAGGAAACTTTAATTAGTCCTAATGACAATACAGATGCAATTTCTTTTAAATTCCACACGGAAACTACAATTATGGATAGTTCAAAAACCAAACAAAAAACAGAAAAACGTCGTTTCACTGTCGGTAAAAAAGAAGAACGAACCATATACCGACTATTTTCATATATAAGCGACGGACAGCAAGCAGAAAGAAATATTTCATTCCGAGGAGTGTGAGAGAGTTATTAATTACCAATTTTTTGTTTTTGTTTCCAAAGAAATATGAAAAAGGGTAATTGTTGTGTTCACTAGTAATAATAAGTATTGTTTTAATTATTGTTAAATCGTGCTATTAAACACGCTAAGTAGCTTTTTATCCCATTATAGTTTTTCGAATAATAGAAAATGTATTAGTTCTCGCAAGATTGAAATGATAGACCCCGTGAGATCATAAACTTGCGAACTCAGCTCGAGATTGCATTCCCTATGCAGAATGCTTTGCATTAACATAGAAATTTGTATTTTTCTGTGCTAAAAAGTGTAAGAACAATAATTACTTACATTTTATATAAAAAAGAATTAAAAAAAGAGATTGTAATGAATTCAGGATAATTCTAATAAAGTAACCTGTTAAAGTTTGTAATAATTATATGTTTAGGTTGGTTTATAGAAAGATTTGAAAATTTAAAAAATTAAGTTAGATCTAATTTGAACTGTATATATGTTTCGGTAAAACCCGATCAGTTTTGGTCAAGAGATCTTTTTATATACAGATTTATTAGTTTCTTATTAAAAAAAAACGTTATCGCATAATTTAGTGTTGTATCTCACAATCTGCTTGCCTGAGTTGGAGTGACCCTTACTGCAAAACCGAACGGTTCCGGGATCCAGTATTCTCAGTCCCATTAGAGGCAGAAGTATGCTTAATACAATATATATCAGCATTTGTTCCCGAGATATGGGTATACACACACACACACACACAGAGAGAGAGAGAGAGAGAGAGAGAGAGAGAAAGAGAGACACACAAATACACCCATATATAAATATTCATGCAAAGGAAGATTTTATGCATAGTCAGCAAAAAGATGATCAAAAAGATCAATTCAAAGCATGCCGAGTGCAGCTAGCTTTATATATTTCTATTTGAATAGTTATATGTATAGTGTATTACTTAAATATCTTTGATTTTAAAACTAAATTATGCGATTACGTTTTCAGTTGAAAGAAAAATTGTCGACTTGATATTTCTAGTTAGACAACCGATTCTTTTATTCCTGTTATTCCCATTAAACGGGGACATCAATAATAGGGTATTTTCCAAATTTTTGAAAACTGTTTATATTTAAAGATTGGGACAAATGATTTAACAGAAAAATAAAAATAAATAATTTTTTTTTTTCTCCATTAAACCAATTTTTAATGATTTTGAATTTACCGCCAAAACGCTCGGTTCGATGACGTCTACTTTGTGACGTCAACTTTGTGTAAACAAATAATAATTTATATCGTCAAATAATTACTCCGTAATCACAGATCGTCCACAGACTACATAGGTGTTAAAATTGTTTACACAAAGTTGACGTCACACAGACGTCACCGAACCGAGCGTTTTAGCGGTAAATTCAAAACCATTAAAAATAACTGGCGGAATAGGGTACGGCCCATCAGATAATAATTAGGTCTACTGGCGTAAATGGTCACTAAATTCGTTTGTATATGTGAAATATGCATAGCTGGGCATTAACTCGTTAATCCGTTAATTAACGAAGTAAACATTTCTATTAACGGATTCACTTTTAAGTTAACTTTAAAAAATGTTAACGGACTCGTTAACTTCCGTTAAATTATCCTAAGTCTGTTAATCGTTAATCCAGTACATACTATTTATCAAAAAGATACCGCTCAATGTGCCAGATGATTAAATTACACAATTTTTTATATATTTATACACTGTCTTTTTTTGAACCTAACCTATTAACTTCCAGAATCGAAAACAAGTTCTTGTTAGCAGATCACTAACGCAACGATATAAAAAATGCAATTTTTATCAGGTGTTAACGGATTAACGATTTAACGTTAACTTGCGTTAAATCTACCGAAATGTAACGTTTTAACGAATAACGAAGTTAACTATTTGATTAACGCTGCCCAGCTATGGAAATATGTGTGTGTGAATGAATACGTGGAAAAGTTTATTGCTTAACTATGAATATTTAGTACACACACTACACTTTCTTAGTAGTGTTTTAAGTGTCATTATCTAAGCAAGTTAAGCAAAAGGAAAGAAGACGACAACTGTGTTTATAGTAAAAAATAATTTATATTTTTTTACATTCCCACCAATTAGCCTGGCCCAAAGTAAGCACTGTGAGGCTTATGCTATGGATATTAGGGTAACGAATATACAAATGACTTTGGTGCAAATGCTCGTACTCGTCACATAAACATCTTCCGGCACTCAAACCCAGGATCGTTTGGCTTCAAAGATAGGGATCACTCCCGCTTGGCCAAATCGTTTGAATGACACTAAGTGTTTGTATGTTTTTAGTAAATTCTTTAGTAAGTACTCGCCCTGAAAAATCTCAAGTTGCACGTATGGAACTGTGAAAATTGTGTATATAGCACTTATTACAAAATACAATTACATAATGTGTGTATGAAATCGTTGTATGTTATGTTACGATATGTATTTAATTTTTAGTAAATAATTTAAATTTTTAAGTACTCGCCCTGAAAAATCTTGAGTTGCACGTATGGAACTGTGAAAATTGTGTATATAGCACTTATTACAAAATACAATGACATAATGTGTGTATGAAATCGTTGAATGTTATGTTACGGTTTGTATTTAACTTTTAGTAAATAATTTAAATTTTTAAGTATTCGCCCTGAAAAATCTCAAGTTGCACGTATGGAATTGTGAAAATTGTGTATATAGCACTTATTACAAAATACAATTACATAATGTGTGTCTAAAATCGTTGAATGTTATGTTACGGCATATATTTAAGACTAGCGGCCGCTCGAGACTTCGTCCGCGTGGAACATTGCAACTTTTTTTTTTAATTAAACATTTTTCTAAAATAAAAGTAGCCTAAGTTACTCCTTATAACATCAGCTACCTGTTAATAAAAGTCCCGTCAAAATGGGTCCAGCCATTTTAGAGATTAGCCGGAACAAACAGACAGACAGACAGACAAAAATTGTAAAAAAAATGTTATTTTGGTGTATGTGCCGTATATACATTCATATGCATGTAGTAAAAAATGGTTATTTCAATATTACAAACAGACACTCCAATTTTATTTATATGTTTAGATGAGTTGTATGATGAATCGCCAAGGCTCAATTCATACTGAGATGACGCCGATGGGGCTAGCAATTACAGTGACAAATCATTTTGAAGTTAGTTACTAAAATATATATCGCTCGCGAAAAAGTCCAGTGGCGATCGGTTATAGTTCTTTTACTCTCTACTTTGTTTCTTCTGTTTTAAATGGTAATATAAACCAACTCGCTATGTTGGTTAAATTTGGGGTTCATGCTGTCTTTTAAACGTTTTGTTGCGAATGACACGTCTGGCGTGCCATCACTTTCTTTTGCGTGTGGCGCTAGTCAATGGAGCCGTGTCATTTTTAAATCGATGATAGCTCCTTCAAATTAAGGAAATCTACCCAGAATAAAACTATTTTCATTTTTCACGTTAATCAAGCTCGTAGCCTTCGTTTCTGGTAATTGTATGCAACGAATCTGTTAATAAGCGCATGAAACTCTTCAGCTTATTAGGAGTGACGGAAGTTACAAAATTTGAATGAAAACTGTCTTAATTCATTTCGGGTCCACGGTCGCCTTTTTTCGTTCCTATTTGCAGAGTTTTTCGCTATTTCCTCATTGAGGATAGAACTGTAGGCTGCGTCAATGGAAATGCCAAATGTGAAGGCGCTTAGTCGAAGTGACAATGTAAAATTTTACATTAGATCTAGATTTATGTGCGCTATTAAAGGAATTGCAATTTAATTATTTCCTCCACTAGGATCCGTTGTATAACTTTATTGATGTATTATAATATGATTTTTCTTCCTTTTGAGTCCATTGCTAAAAAAATTCAAAGATTTGTAATTCGTGTGGTGTGGCAGAAAAATAACACCACGCCTTCACACCGGTAATGGAGGTAACCATTATATACACTCGGCGCACTATGGGGTATTAGAAGCAAAAAACCGGTCAAAAGTCGAAATCAAAATTTGTACCCAATTAGTAAATGAACCTTCATTTCTCATTGTTGAATAGTTATGACGTCACGCCCCGATCACCTTACAAGTGTCATTCAATTTTGTTTGCCCCTCCGACAGTCGGAATTTAGTCGTTGTTCCTATCGCACGTCTTTGTTCTCGTCGCTTGTAAAAACGGAGTTTTATTAACCGCTATTGTAAGATTTCTGAGAAGTGAAGTGAAGTTTTTTATAATGGATCTTGAAGATCGAGGTATGTACTGTATTTTAAAACTTATATTCATTTGTATATCATTCATATAAATATTTTTTTTAATTTTATTAGCAAACATTAAACTTAGCATAAATTATAGTTTTATTTTTCCTTTTTTAGTGTTTTAGTTATAAAGTTCGGATAGGTTCGGTCAAAAATGATAGCACAAATATTAGCCTATCTTGTGTACTATCATTTAAACCAAAAACATAATCCGCCAACATCCGCCTTTTCGAAATATAGTTCTTTATATGAAACAGTAATTTAGGTACTAAATTTAAAATATTTTTTGTCCTCATAGGATTTGAAGAAACTGTCCGGGAGAAAAGTAGGACAGATCTCTACAACTATATAAAGCAAAGTTCTGGACGATTACTTGATGACAAGTTCGCATACATGGAGGATTGTGTCATTAGGGAAACTAATTGTCCAACTGAAAAAATAAGTAGTCTCAAAAAGGAATTGAAACTGTTCAAATGGCAGTTCAGACAAAAATGGACGGCGGCATCGTACAAAGAAGAAAGATTCCTCCAGAACAATGCTAAGTGGCTTACAGGTACTATAAAGTTATCGGCCTGGGTAAAACAAAAGACTGGTCGGCCGCGGCCCTCAAAAGAGTTTGGGGAGTTAAGTGATCGCAGTAAACGGCGCAAAACAAAAGAACTCCGGGCGCAGGTACCCGATGCAACGTTAACATATGCTGCTCAAATGAGTCTAAGAGCCGCAGGAAAAAGCGATGCTTCGGCTATCATAAAAGAAATTACCAAGTCCCCGACTAGAGCATACAAAATACGTAAAGTAATCACACAAAACAAAGAAAAAAATATACAGCGGTTATCAACAATGGAAGCCTTATCAATGTTCGTAGAAGCAGGTTTGTCTCGAAGTCAGTACAATGTGATACGCAGTGCTAGAAAACAGCTCTATCCGTGTTATTCTTTGTTACAAAAAGCGAAAGCTGATTGTTACCCTAAGCCTGAGTCATTTCATGTCACTGACACATGTGCTGAGATTAAACTGCAAGATTTGGTAGATCACACTGCTTCACGGTTATGTACATACCTCGAAGAAGTTTTGAAAGGACTTTCAAGTGAAGAGAAGGAAAATTTAAAACTTATATCAAAATGGGGATGTGACGGATCTCAACAGACACGGTATATGCAATCCTTACAAAATACGAACGAAAGCTATGACGATGCAAATATATTCCAAAGCTCGTTTTTGCCTTTGAGATTACTTGTTAGTCATAACAGCCAAAGTAAAGTCATTTGGCAAAACCCCGTCCCGTCGAGTCCAAGATTTTGTAGACCTATTCGAATCAGATTTGTGCATGAAACTAACGACATCACAAGAAATGAAATTAGTTATATAGAAAGTCAAATTGAAAAATTAAACCTATCTGAAATATTTTTGAATAGTGAAGTGATAAAAGTAAAGCATCTGTTTTTATTTACTATGGTGGATGGAAAAGTCTGCAATGCGGCAACTAATACCCTATCAACAATGCGTTGCTATATTTGCAAAGCAACATCAAAAGATTTCAATAAATTAGAAACAAGAAGAGAAGAAGACCCTGCGACTTTGAAGTTTGGTCTTTCAATATTACATGCGAGAATAAGATTATTTGAATCGATTCTACATTTGGCGTACAAATTACCTACACAAAAATGGCAATCAAGGTCTTCTGCTGACAAAAAAATTGTAAATGAGAATAAAATACGTATACAGCAACAATTTAAAGAAGAAATGTCACTACTAGTAGATGTACCAAAAGCTGGTTTTGGAAATACTAACACAGGCAATGTATCAAGACGATTTTTCTGTGATCCTGAGACAGCATCTAGAATTACCGGAGTAGATTTAGATTTGATAAAAAGGCTTAGAACTTTGTTAGAGGTCATTTCAAGCGGTCACAGAAAAGATACCGACAAATTATCAACATTTTGTAAGGAAACTTCAGAAATTTATGTGAGACTTTACGGATGGTATCCCATGACGCCTACACTCCACAAATTGTTGGTTCATGGACCTACAATAATAAAACATGCCATAATCCCTATAGGCCAGCTCTCTGAAGAAGCGGCAGAAGCGAGAAACAAACACTTTCGGCAATACCGTACTGATTTTGCTAGAAAGTTTTCAAAAATATCTTGCAATGTGGATGTACTAAATAGGCTTTTATTGAGTTCAGACCCATTGTTATCGTGTACGCGATCAAGATTTATGAAGAATAAGAAGCCATTCACAAAAGAAGCATTGGAATTTCTTATACCAGAAAGTGATGATTCTGAAGATACAGGAGCACAATATACGACAAACGATAGATGAATGTGATATATCTGATGATAATGAATTTGACTAATATAGTATTTTGATATATAAAATCTATTGTTTTAATACCCTCTACCCAGTAACATTTTACTTTATAATTTATTCTTAGATAATATTAAAGGTACGCTAAAATAATCAATTTTAACGTACCTGAGGGCAGTATAGTAATCGCCATTGAGCAAAAATAGATAAAATATGACCAATTTATCAGTTTAGGTAGTTAGACCATAAGAAATAGTTTTGGCCAGCTTTTTGTTACAAATACCCCACCGTGCGGCGTCAAAAAAATCGCACCTCTAAGAAAATCACGTTCAAATGGCATTAACTCTGGATATGCACATGCAGTCGTATTAATTATAATTTTATTTAAAAGGTTACTTAATTAACTTAATAAAAAAACATTATTTTTCATTATCAAATAAAACCTAAAGCAACAAATAAAGGGTCACAAAAATTCTAAGGAAATTTTGCTGCTCGGGAGAGTCGCGAGTTGCGCTAACTTTGTGGGTATAAAGAGGTCAACACGGGTTCAATGTGGGTCATTCGCTATTAAACCGTTGAAGGGGACACACGCACTGATTTTACTGAAGAAAGAACATCTGGAAAATGGACACTACAGCTGATGAGGCCGCTCAAGTGGTTGCACTACTGCAAGCAGGGGTGCGGCAGTGTGATGTCGCCCGGCAACTGAATCTGAGCCGTTTTTCGGTTCGTAGAGTCTACCAGCGCTTTTTAGAGACCGGTGGCTATATCCGGCGACATGGGTCCGGTAGACGTCGCTGCACTTCGGAAAGAGACGACCGGTTCGTTGTGTCGTACTCTTTGAGAAATCGCTTCTCAAACGCTGTTCAGCTGCAACAGGAGCTCCAGGCAGTTCGCAGACGCACCGTGAGTGTATCCACGGTTAGAAGAAGACTGAAGGAGAAGAACATAGCAGCCCGCAGAGCTGCTACAGGTCCAAAATTGACTGCAGCGCACCGACGAGCCCGCTTGCAGTTTGCTCGCGACCACGTCGATTGGACCATTGAGCAGTGGGGAGCTGTTCTCTTCTCAGACGAGACACGAGTGTGTCTTTTCTGCAACGACCGACGAAGAAGAGTATACCGGAGGCAGGGTGAACGTTTCGCTCAAGCCTGCATCCAGGAGACGGTGGAATATGGAGGCGGATCCTGCATGTTCTGGGGCGGTATGTCGGCTGCCGGCAAAACCGACCTGGTCTGCGTCTCCCGGACCGGAGGTGCTCGCGGACAAGGGTCGCTGACTGCGCGCCGCTATATCACAGAGATCCTGGATGTGCATGTGGTCCCTTTTGCCGAATCTTTTGGCGAGGGGTTCACATTAATGCACGACAACGCTCGCGCACACACTGCAGCCATCGTGAACGACTTCCTGCGGAGGTCCCAAATTCCTGTGATGCAGTGGCCAGCGAGAAGTCCTGATCTGAATCCGATAGAGCACCTCTGGGACCATCTTAAACGTAAGGTTCGATCTCGGGATCCGGCTCCTTCGACTCTAGAGGAACTCCAAACCGCGGTGATTGAAGAATGGGGTCTTATCCCTCAAGAAGAGCTCCTGAAGTTGGTGAGGTCTATGAGGGACCGTATGGAAGCCGTCATCAGGGCAAGGGGGGGTAACACTAGATTTTGAGTTAATTTTAAGACACTTTTTGTACATTTTTTTTGTAAATTATCGATTATTAATTAGGACTTAATTAAGATTTTTTATTATTTTTCAAATTTTTATGCTTTTTGTATAATTTTAATTAAAAAAAAGATTGCACTTAATTGTTGTTTGATGCTCCTTTTTGTTACCTTTCTAATGATACCTAACACTATCCTCTATATAAGGTTTAGGAATTTTTGAATAAGATTTTTATAAGGTGCGATTTTTTTGACGCCGAGTTTATAAATAGACCACAAATTAAGCAGAATTATGAATGACCGTTTTTATAGCAAAAAAATAATAGTAAGAAAAACATAGTGCCAAATAGGCCTCTGCTCAATATAAACTATCCAAGGGGCGGCGCAGCCCTCTGACAGGGGCGGCAAAATTGGTAAACTGCCCCGGGCGGCAATTGATCTATTTACGCCACTGTGCAGATGCCTTACTTATGGTTTTTTACTGTGATCTTCAACCCGCCTGCCAAGCGGTTAAGCCAAAACCCCTAATTCCTGGCGGAGGGCTGTGCGTAATAAGCCAATATTGTTTGGCCAAATGAAATTAGAATGTAACCGTCGAATTTTTCAATAAAAAAATGGAAATTAACTTGTTTAGTCAACCCATTTTAAATATATAAAGGACCCAATGAACTTCGAATTTATTATTTGGATGATGAATTTATGATGGATTTCAAAGGCGGTAAATTCAATAAGTTCCATTTATGGAGTCATCCAATTAGAGACGGAGTTTTTCAAATTACTACTAAATATTTTGATGTTTTTGATTTCAACGATGGATAACACTAACAATGGGTCCTAGTGAATAGAAGAGTAATTTATACTTTTTTGTCTTTTGCAGAAAATTGTTATTCTAACAATATTACCTAAATAAATATTACTGTATTGATTTTAGATTGACTTTTCAACTTTGCGGTTATGTGAATCGACGTTTAAGATTCTTTTACTTTCACAGTCAGCTTAAATTTGATGTTGTTTGGAGAATTTAGTAAATATATTGTAAAAATCTGTCATAGGTTAATGAAACTGTTCTTATATTGTAAATAGCCATGGAAATTTTATGTAAATAAATTGTTGTCAACGAAATATGTGTTTTGTTTTAAATTGCGCAGACGACGTGATCTTTATTACTAAGAGAACAAGGTTTAACGTTTCGTATTAAATACTGTTAAATGTTGTAATGATTGTAACTGATAAAGAATCTGTCGACTAAGCAGACACGCTTATTAAAACAATTCGGAGAAAAGTTAGTTTCCTAACCGATTCGTTGCTGATGACACGCCTGTCGTGCCATCGCTGTTTTGACACGGTTTCAGTGGCTAATGCCACACGCAAAAAAAAAATCAGCAACGAATCGGTTAACCCTTTTATTACCATACATATTTTACCAATATATGCTAAAAATTCCAGTAAAAAAAGTTCATTTTTATAGATATTTTTTTATGAACAAGAGATATGAACGGTTTTTATATAAAAAAATATGCAATCGTAGATAGAATGCAATATAATGAATAAAAATACGAACACGGTAACAGGCCGGTCACCTGCGCGCGCCAAAAGTGAACTGTCAAAATGAGCGCTATCACGACGCTGGCGTATTTCACAACTTGCGAGAGCAGCGCTACGGCGCTCCTTGGCACTAAAAGGGTTATATTATATTTACCTTTATTCCCATCTATCCTCGAGCGTATGTCCCGGTTCGCCGGCATTTGGGAATGGAGTATTATATTTTCGACATTTGTCACTCGCATATTTTATTCTGGAAATTGAGTAAGTACTTACCTACTATTGCGGTCAGCTGTGGTATAAACTAATGATTCGTTGAGGGTGACACGTCTGTTGTGCCATCACATTTTTGCGTATGGCGTTAGGCACGGGAGCCGTGTCATTTTTAAATCGATGATAACTCGTTCAAATTAAGTTTTAGCGAAATCTACCCCGAATAAAACTATCTTCATTTTTCACGTAAATCAAGCTCATAGCTTTCGTTTCTTGTAATTGTATGCCGCAACGAATCGATTAAACACAATTGAATGAAAATGAGTTGATTTATATTCTATAAAGTGTTAAATCTCGAAGTTAATTAACTAAATATGTTTGAATATTTTATTAAAAGTTTATTTTATTTAATATTAGTGTTTATTTTTTGCAGTTTCATCTTATTTTTTTGTAAATTCTATGTCATTGAAATAGTTATGTGTCAGTAATCTGAGATATAGGAGAACATAGTTTGATAGTGACAAGGGCAATAAAAGAAACAAATGTTTATTGCAAAGTCAACATAATGTTTTTATTTAATCTTACCATATATACAAGACTGGTGACTTACAATTTTTCAGTCTATACCTTCTATAGTTCTTGTCAAAATAACTACTATCCCTCGAATTTCCATATAGCAAAACTGCAATTACTTTTCCCAAGAAACGAATTGATAATTTGCTATTTTGACAAAAACGTTACCTACAACAATTTGTGAAAATATCAATTTTATATATAAACAAATATTTCACAAATGTTTCAAGGTCATAATTTTGCAACTCGTTTCAAATAATTTCGAATGTATACACAAAATCAAAGTAAATACATCAATATAATTTTATTATAATTTAATAACTAATTTCAGTCTAAGAAAAATGAACGATATGTATTAAAATATACGAATTACAGTATTTTCTTTTTTTGTAATAAATTCAATGACAATACTTTACAGAGATTATACAATACTGATTTCAAGAATACAATAATTTTGAATGTTAATCATATTTTTGCAATAAATGGAATTTATAACAGAATATTTTAAGATTGGTTTATGTCTGCTAAATTTTAATTTAATTTCAACTTTGGAATAATATTTTTAAAAGTACACATTGGGAGCATTCGCGTGTAATGAAACAATACAAAATGCTATGGTGAGCATTTTTCAATAATCCGTCACACAAGTGATTATATTTACATGCATCCATCGGCATTTCCCATTCTGATACCAAAAATAGTTTAAAATATCAACTATACTTTGTCCAATGTAGGATGATACTTTTGACAGGTGTCACTTCCTTATTGCTACGTAGTAAGGTTGCGTTTGTTTCCTTATGTTTGGCTTGACATTGCAATAGCAACTTTATACCCTCTATATATGTGTCAACTGTCAAAAGTATCATCCTACATTGGACAAAGTATAAAATGAAAATTAAACCTACAATTCCACTTGTATTGGCACATTACAACCGAATGCTCTCAGTGAGTTCCCAACCCAATATAATTATTACAATTTCATTTCCAATTAAACTAAATTTATCAACATTTACAATTAATAGATATTAGAACAAAGTTTGTAAAAAACGTTGTTACTATATTTTTATTCACAGCTATCGAATTTCACAACAATTACTATTTATTTAATTAGTAGAGTACATTAAATAAAAAAAAAACATATATACGCAGTCCATTTCAATTAAAAATGCTCAAAAAGTCAACATTTTTTTTTTACTTGGTAATTATTTTTATATATATTATGCATTTTCAATGCGATCTTATAAGATAAATTATTATAAAAGAAAAATACTAGAAAAAAAATCGACTCGGGTCACAAGTGAATTCTCAGGCGGGAATCGAACCCGCAACCTTTGGAAATCCGGTCCAATGCTCTCCCAATTGAGCTACCGAGCCTTGTGAACACACGTCGAAATTTTCTAGTACACTTGTGACCCGAGTCGATTTTTTTCTGAAATTTTTCTATTATAATAATTTATCTTGGTAATTATTGTTTTCCATCCAGTTTTATCCCTTAATTTTATTTCACAAACATAAAGAGAAAGTTTAAATTAAAGAGTACAACCAAGATTATTAACTTTCCGATTTTTTTATTAAAATGGACATTACAGAAGTTCATTACATCCGTCTATTATGGTAATTTATGAATATATTTATTTTTATGGATAGCTACCTTATTTAATCTTTATTTCACTGTAAAAACTCAATGACATGTCGCTGGTTTACGAGAACAGAGACGAAACTAAAAACTTTCGATTTTATAGAGTAATGTTTTCAAATTTCTTATTAAATATTTATCGCATACAAAAAAATGTAATTGCATCTCTTTCGAGTGAACGGTAGCGCGATATCTGCGGTGCGTATCTGTTCACAATAAAATATCAAAGATTTAAGATCGTTTGGCATATTTAGTTCAATTTGACAGATTTTTGAGTTGCGTTGATATTCTCGCAAACCAGCGATGCGTTTTTATAGAAATTGTTAATGAAACAGGTATTACCAAAATCTTTGACTAGGGTTATCGACTTAAATTCTTTTTAAGCTGCAATAATAGTTAGTAAACAGAACATCAAGACATTCTAAACTGTCACATATTTTCAATCGATTATCAACTTAAATTTCAACCATAATAAATATTGTTGTTAAGTAAATTGTTTAATTAAGGTGATAAGGAGTTAGAAGATTATCTATAAGGTGTCGAAAGATAATGATTCTTGTTATAAATATAAAACACAAAATCACCTATCACTTTCGTGTGTTCAAATCTATTTTACTGATTTATAAAGATTAAATACTACAGCAATTTTGAAAAAACAAAATGGCGGTACAGATCCACACAAAAAATTGTTCACCGATCTTTTTTTTTAACTATGGCCTATATTATTCCAAATATAAAAATCACGGAACAGTTCAGTGTACGTGTACTAAATCTTAAACAGTAATATTTAGGTCAAATGTGATATGATATATAATAAAAATACGGTAAAAATATATTTGAAATATTTCACATTTCATTGATTAAAAAACGAAACACACTTAACTCATTATTTCACAGACAACAGAGCCCAATGGAAATCTTTATAAGTTACGGGGATGGTATGTGTAAATTAAGATATTGTCCTACCTAGGCGACATAAGCGATGCGACTATTAAAGAGTTTTTTTTTATGTGTAATTGATGTTGGTCGCAGACGACCTTAACAACGATACCGGGTTTTGGGACGGCGAAATCCTTAAATGGACCACAAGCCGAGAGTAGCGAGCCACCATAGTGGTTTTCTAGCTGGACTGCATCTCGCATGAGGGAGTCTCCGAACCAGCATAGAGTCACTACGGCGCTCAAGCCGGGAAGCACAGGGCGCCTCTAAAGGCTCGGACCTCGGCTATGTTACGCTGTGTCGTGGGGGAGAGAAGCGCCCAGGTACGTGCCTGTACCTGGTAAAGCGCGAATTGAATAGACCGGGTGTTCGCACTCTGGACCTACGGGGCGACTATTAAAGAGAAGCTACATTTGACCCATACAGATGTAACTTTAAATCCCTTCCCAATTTTTACTTTTATTATCTCATATAAATTTATTGTGAAAATAAAACTCTTATTTTTTTTTTTTATTTAAAAATGTTTCTATTCTCTATATACGAGGGGCGTTCAAATTATTCTCGGTATCGGGGTGATATACTAATGATTAGGGGTAATTATATTAACTCATTAGCTAAAGACACTCTTTGAGGGTATAAATATAAAATTTCATTTAATTGTCATCATTAGTATTCAAGATATCATTACGAAAAGACAACTACGATGACAGATTCCACAATGTTGAAAAAACACACAGGGCGCGTTGCCAAGGTTGCTGTGAGGGATTGTGGATTTGAAGAAATCACTCATCCACCCTACAGCCCAGACCTGGCCCCCAGTGATTACTTTTTGTTCCCAAACCTTAAGAAAGATCTTCGAGGTAAGCATTTTCTGACGATGAAGAGTTGAAGGCGGAAATTGATGAACATTTTTCAGGCTAAGAAGAAAATTATTTTTAGGGAGTATTGAAAAATTATTATCCCGATTAGTATTGAGGTTATGGGGGACTGAACATTGAAAAATAAATATTATTTAGAATTTTCTGCTTATTATTTCATGCCCATACCGAGAATACATTGAACGTATCGCATGTAACATTGTGTTTAAGTCGCATCGAATCGCTTCGTGATCTGTCGCTTTCAATCGCTCTTCTATGACTATCATAAGCTATTACTTTAAACTTCAAGATTATGTGACAAATATGGACACATTCGTATTGTATGGGATCGTTAATGTCATTAATCAAAGTCTTTTGTAAACGATATCTACTGACCTCCGTTCTGTGATTGTTCTAAATTGGTGAAGCAAAGAATATATCCTTCATAAATCTATAATCTAAGATCACAAATTTGTTGTTTGTCTGTCCGCTCTTTTTTCCCATTGTATACGCGTTACCATAGCAACGCGTTAACCGCAAGTAGTTCGTCTACCGGACACTAGATGGCACTAACGGAAAAATATTTAATAATAGAAAAAAAATAAAGAATTATGTCCACAAGTGCGAAGCCGGGACAGGCCGCTAGTATATACTCTAAAAACACAAATTTGTTGTTTGTGTGTTTGTCTGTCCGCTCTTTTTCAATTCACGTTACCATAGAAACGCGTTACCGGGTCAGCTAGTTTAACTAAAAATGATACTTTTGATCCCAAATTAAGAAATTAATAATTATATAATTCACAATGGCTATGTTTTTTAACAATATTTAGATTACATCTCGTGATAAATGGCGGTGGCGTAAAATAATGTCTTTTTCTATATATTTGAACTACAAAATAAAAGCAGTCTAATGTAATATCAATTAAGGATATGATGACACTACCAAAGATTTAAAGCTAATTAGTTACATGTAAGGTTTTTTTCATATTCACAAAATTTATTCAATATTTATTACCTTGGCTGTTCTAAAAATTCGACAAATTTCTCCGATTCGCCCCTTTATTATGTATGTACACTCACTATTTAACAAAGTTTCATTAAGTGCGAAAGAGATAGCTATACTATAAACATCCGTTTCATCATAAGTTAACACTACGCCCTGATAAAACATTGAATCACTAAATAAGTCGTAAAAAACTACCCATACCTAAGCAGATAAGATGGTGTATTTTTTTTTATTCAAATATTAACTATTAATTACATAGGATATTGTCAGGACATAGTGAAAACACATATTTCAATATTTAAAATAATAGCTTCAATTCAAAAACGTTTAGTTGATATTTTGAAAAATGGTCTTTATTCTCATTACATCAAGATAAAAAATAATTTAAATTGATGTAATGAAATCCTTGAACACCATTTGTTGTAAACGAAGTCATTTCTGTCATTATTCGGAATTATAATTAAATAGTCTATGAGTAATTATAATCCTTTATGCCAACGTAATATCATAAACAAGCAATTATGTACTTTATGACGTTGCAAAAAGGCATACAATAGTCATTGAGACTTACAACCGTTGGCTTCTGCCAGATATGTTCAGCCTTTACATTCATTTTGATAAAATTGATAGCTCCTATCCCCCCTATGAACTTACATAGTGGGGAATATGGGAGTTTTTCCACCAACCCCATTAGTCATCTTACGGAATAACCAATTCTAACCTAAACATTTAAATTACAACTAATCATCAAACACATCGATATAATTTCCCGATATATTTTCGAATAAGAATAGACAAATAGAGTATTCTCTAAAGTCACAACATATGAATTCGAGGCATAAACATTATTTTTAAATTTGGAAGAAAGTGGAAAGTAACTTAAAAAAAATAATAATGGGCAAAGACAGTGGTGGGGACATTATTCATTAAAATAATATTCTCACTATTTACACGGATCATGTCAATGGGGATAGTGGAAAGTAACGTAAGTCAATTTCAATTGATAAATACAAGATGTTAGGGTACGAAACCCTATTGGCGTCACTATTTCAGACGCCAGGTAATATTATCTATGGATCTCGTAAGTATTGTTGAGGCGAATGACACAGGCAAAAAAAAATGTGTGCCTGCCTTTATATTATAAGAAAACAGCAGTTCTATTCTCTTAATCCTGGAAATAATCATATGGATGGCACTTATAAAGAAAAATATGGCTTAACATTTGTGATTAACAATAAAAAAGAGTATTTTGTGATGTGATGGTTTCTAGAAACTATTAAGGTTGAATGCAAACGAATAATTTGAGGTTATAATTTGTACATTATGGTACATTCTAGTTATTAAATTGTAGTTATGTAGCTTAATGTTCGTTATAGCTCATTTGGGCACAGAAAACATGAACGAACGAATTTGATAAATAAACAAATATTTGATATTTTATAAATAAATTCAGACGCTTTGAAATATGAAATCTAACATTATTAAAATAATTTTATTACTAGCTACATTATTATTGCACAAATATATATACATATAAAAAACCGTTGACATATAATTGTCATTGTTATAAAGTTAAATTGAATTTTGATGTGTTGTATGTAACAATGACAATGTTTTCATATATCAATGCATAACTCGAATTATTAGCGCCTTTTGTCTTAAAGGTGCTATTCCACTGCGACGCACGTGATGCACGACCTGGACATCCACATTAGAAGCACATTTGAATGCACAAATATCCGTGGTCACCAATGGCTGTACAGTACAATGACTTACGGCTAGCCACGAACCATTATCTTATCATTATTCATTCATCATACATTGATTGTTTAGGCTGTATACGCTTTGTACCCTTTGCCTCCTTTATGGGAAAACTAAAGAAAAGAAAATTTGCTTGTATATTGCTTGCGCTGCGTCGAGCTGCGTGGGTGATATCGAAGCAGGCCACGCTTCTATGGCGAATCTAAGTATTTTTAACACACTGTTGGGTTAGGCATTACTTTATGCGTAAACAATTATTACAAAATTATTTATGCCTAATAATCTTTAGTATAATTGTATTTTGGCCAGTATGCACACAACTCAAAACAGTATTTGTATCACAAACATTTTCATAAATAGCGAAGCTAAGATATGCATAGCGTGACAGTGCGCCGCAATGGATCAGCCCCTTGAAGAGATTATAGATGAAAATAACGAATATTTTTAATATTAAAAAAATCTTGCTTGTAACACTAGTCACAACTTCCATTCTACAAATGAAGTAGGTTAACAAAATTGTATCAGTTCCATTTAGAAAAGCACTTTTTTTCTCAATGTGCTTATTTCGTCATTGTTTTTGTATAAAAACATCTTTGGATGCTTGTCAATTTACAGCATTATCTTATTGTACTGTCAAAGAATAGGAAAAAAATCATAATATTATAGTACCTAAGTTATTAATTATAACTTTCTGATGAAAATACATTTGTATGCAAATGAAAACAATTCTATTAGAAATACAAAATCATTGACGTTTTTTATCGTAATTACATTTGAATTTTTTAACATATTTTTTATTGGATTATCAATAATATTAAAAGAAAAAGTACATCAATATATATATAGATATACTCTATATACACAGAATTTTCTTAATAGAAAACACATTTCAACACTTCCTTGTTTTTTTTTTTAATTTAATTTTTAATTCCATTGTCTTCAATACAACATTTGATAGGCCCAAGTGTTTTATTTTAAATATGCATAACTTATAACGCGTTTTATTTAACGTTTATAATATAGACCTTAATGCTACAAAAATAAGTTCTGAATTAAAAAACTTAAACGCTTAAGTAACAATTACACTTGTCTTACTGATATTTTGAGCGAGAAAGATTATTGCCTTTATAATTATTTTTTCTTCTACCTATAGTAAAACGTCATAGATTTTATCTACTCTGATACTATAATACAAAGATTCTAAAACTGAAAACAAAATGCTTATGACAAACATTACGTACAGGCCAAAAATAATAAAAAAAAAAGTTTAATTACGATACAGGTCTTGTATGGACACCTGTATCATAATATAACTTTTTAATCATAACGATACACCTATACAACCTCCAGCTGGACCAAGGAGGTTGAACCTCTACTTTAAAAAGGTTTCAATGAACGAGTCCGCGACGACGCAACACGCATTCACAATCGATGTTTGCACCTTGGCGCCAACATTTGACATTTAAAAAATCTTTTCAATATTTAAACAAAGTTTGGTTTTGTTTGCAACATTGTTTTACGTAATATAGTATGAGAGTAGATAAAGTAGTGTATGACACTGTACATAACTTGGTCTTATAACACTCGTGTGATACTATAAAAAAACTCGCCTACGGCTCGTTTTTTTAAAACACACTCATGTTATAAGAACCCTTATTATGCAACAGTATCATAAACTACTATAATCTGATATATTTTATGTATGTATACGTAGCGTACGTATTACATAGCAGCATAATGTAGGGTTTGAAAACCGGTTAAGTGTTTGAAACTGTGAATTACAGTGGACCCCCGGTAATCCGGCCCCTGTCTAATCAAGCGCCCCCTGTATTCCGACATGCATGTCACTGTTGAATGTAGGTACACACAAACATTATTTTGGCAAATCTATAATCTAAGATCACAGTGGTTTGTGTGTTTGTCTGTCCGCTCTTTTTCCATTGTATCAATAACGTTACCATAGCAACGCGTTAACCGCAAGTAGTTCGTCTACCGGACGCTAGATGGCGGTAACGGAAAAATATTAAATAATAGAAAAGATTTAAAGAATTTTGTCCACCAGTGCGAAGCCGGGACGGGCCGCTAGTTTTCACTTATGTGATAGGTTACAACTTGTACGCACCACCACTACACTGTATTATACTAGACGCGTATTGATTTTGATTGCTCAGTTTGAATCATACTTCATAATACCTATATGATAGCAGAGCAGACTAACGTGTTTTAATCTGTTCAGATAGAATCTTATCAAGTTGATCGGTAATTTGTCAGATTACAAGGTACTCTCTTCAAAAATTCCGAAGTATAGAGGATCTTAGGCTAACAAATTCGATCAACAGCTAACAAATTCGATAGTCCGACACGGGCCTGCAAAATGTTGTTCGGATTACCGGGGGTGCATTTCATTGAACCAGTTCGCGTAAACTGAATGCGTTGCTTTAAAAAAATTAAATGAGGTTCTTTTTAAAATAGTATATTTCAAAAGAAGTATTTTACTGGATATAATTTTAATTTCTTTAAAATTATATCCAGTAAAAAACTTGCGAGAAGGGACTTCGATGTGACATTTTAATTTTTCTATTAAAAATTGTTTTGTATAAAAAAATGTAGTAGTTAGACTCTTTAATAACAAAATATTATTTTTAACATAAATTTAAAAATTTAAATTATTATGGCTAATATTTTTTTAAATTTAAATTTATTTAATCGCATAATCAATCTTTTGGCCGCACTGGTATCGAAATGTATCTCAAAGACAATGGACATTG
Source organism: Calamotropha paludella (assembly GCA_927399485.1). Classification (NCBI taxonomy): domain Eukaryota; kingdom Metazoa; phylum Arthropoda; class Insecta; order Lepidoptera; family Crambidae; genus Calamotropha; species Calamotropha paludella. Next base: position 4,817,522 of record OV656830.1, on the reverse strand, counting down.
TTTTACGAGAAGAATTTAAAAATAATAATATTTCAAACTTATTGCCTTTCGTCATATGTTAGTAAATGGTAGCAGTCAGTCATTTGATATGTTGTATACGAGTTATTTAAAATTAAATAGAACAGAATTGGACATCTGCACATCTAATAATATCTTATTGGTAGTGCTTATGAGTGTTCAACCATAGAGTATAGAATGTATCGAATAATACATATAATTGCTTGGTAGTAAATCCTTACTTATATTTTAAATGAAAAAAGAACAATTCCGTCTGTTATATTTTCAAGGCGCAATAGAACCGATTTTGATGAAATTGGTACAAAAAGTGCTCGAACCCTGGGGAAAACCATCTTCTTTACCGACGTCTTTACTCGCAAAAAATCATATTTAACTGGGAAATTTACGATTAACAACATCACTTGTACCTGTATTCACTCGAATATAGTAGATAGAGTATTTTACTTGCTTTCCAATAATAAACATAAGATTTGGCATTAGTAATTAAAATTCTTGATTTTTTAACAAAATTTATTAAAACAATCCAATCGAAACCTTTTAGGTCCAGCATATATTATTGTTATTGTCTATGGATAAAACACATAAGTGCTGCCACCTGACAAGCTAAATCAATCAACGATATGTTTGCATCTCCCACAATGAATTTTCAGTTTCCATATAAAACGGAAGAGACTAGTAAATAACAGTCATTATCAAATAACTCTGGGAGAAACACCTTCAATTTTTTTTTTAATAATTATTTTAAATTAATTTAAGCTTCAACAAGGAAATATTAAAATTTTGGTTGAACAATGATACCTGATATAAATTTGACATTCTGCTCATTTGTAATAAAGAGCAAGAGGAAAGCATAATGGAGAAATAACACATTTATTGTCCTATAGTAAAATGGGATCCATTTCTTTCGTTTAATATTTTTATTCCAAGTTTATTTTTGCAAAAAAACAAAAGGCATAAATTGTTATACATTGTAGATTAGATCCGGTTAGATATTTTTTTTAATCCATTACCAGCCATCAAGTTATATCCAATTATGCCTTTCCAATATTATTCCAAAACAAGGAGAACCTAGTTTGTCAGCAGACCAAAATAATTAAATATTTTTTTACAATGGATTTGCAACTTAAAGTTCAGTAGATATAGTTCAATATTAAATTAAGAATTTTTACATTATTTGTGTTCGATATTTTTTGTCCATTCTATTTAATTTTTAAATAACTCTCTCTGAGATAGGTATCGATAACTTACTAAATATTAAAACTAATATGTAAAAATGTCTTTTTGAAATTGAGCAAAATAATAATACATATGGCATGAAAAATGACAATCTATGTATGAGTATGTCTACCACTGTTTGTGGCTCTATGGCACGTGTCGTATTGATATAAGTCTATGGCACAACAAATTAAGAAAAATAAAAATATCATTTTTCAATGGCACTTATAATTTGAATGTGGTTTTTTGTTGAGTAAGCATATTTTTTGTTAATTAATTTCGCCGTTTTCAATACCTATCTCGGTACTTATCAATTTTAGAGTAAATACTCAGTCGCATCACTTTGGTATCCGTTTTATTGGCAAGATGTAACTATTCGATATAATTACGTATTATAATGTCACACTCACTGTTATTCTGCCAGTGTTATTTTATCTGAAAAATAAAAAAAAATGTATACAAAAAATCGTACACATACTGAGTAAATCGTATACTGATTAAGTAGTTAACTGGGTAAGGCATAAACTAAGTAGGTCATGTACTGAGAAATTCATATATTGAGTAAATCGAGTACTAAGTCGTAAACTTAGTAAGTCATGTATAGAGTAAGTCGTATACATAGTAATAATAATAATATTTCTTACATTTACACCAATTAACCTAGCCCTGTAAGGCTTAAGGTTGTAGGCACTATGATGCTTTTGTTATGGATACTAGGGTAACAGAAACACATACATATATGATACATAAATAAGTACAATTAATAGAAATTTCATAATACGTACAAATGCTCGTATTAAACACACAAACATATTTTCTGGAACTCGAATCCCGGAAACCGTCGGTCCTAAAGGCAGGATCGCTACCGTTTCAGACAGTTGACAGTAGCCGAGTAAGTAAATCGAGTACTAAGTCGTTAACCAAGTAAGTCTTGTATTAAGTAAGTCAGCTACTGAGTAACTCGTATACTACATAAGTCAGGTACTGAGTAACGTATACTGAGTAAGTCCAGTACTTAGACGTAAATTAAGTAAGTCATTTATTGAGTAAGTAGAGTACTTATCCGTAAACTTAATAAGTTATGTGTTTAAGTAAGTCATGTACTGAGTAAATCATATTCTGAGTAAGTCGAGTACTAAGTCGTAAACTAAGTAAGTATTGTATTGAGTAAGTCAGGTATTGAGGAGGTCGTATAGTGAGTAAGTCGAGTGCTAAGTTGTATACTAAGTAAGTTATGTAATGAGTAAATCAAATTCTAAGTAAGTCGAGTACTAAGTCGCTTACTAAGTAAGTGTTGTATTGATTAAGTAAGGTACTGAGTAAATCGAGTACTAAGACGTAAACTAAGTCTTGTATTGAGTAAGCCGAGTGCTAAGTTGTATACTAACTAAGTCATACACTGAGTAAGTAGTATTCTGAATAAGTCGAGTAGTAAGACATTGTCTGAGTAAGTCGAGTACTCAGTAAGTAGTATATTGAATAATTCATGTACCAATAAAGTCGTGTACAGTGTGAATAGTGTCATTATTTAGTAGTGTGTTTGTCGTACCTTAATCTAACGGCGAGCGCGGTACTGGCGAGTGCGAGACAGCAGCATATGACGCTGCTTAATATCGCATTAGCATCGCCCAAGCCGCGAACTATCGCCGCGCCCATGTATGCCACGGACAGAATAAGACCGTGGGCCGTACACCTGTTAAAAGATTATTCATAACTCTTGAAAGCTGATTTTTATTACTACTGTTGTATTTAATTATAATAATTATCTGATAGTTTCTCACAGTAAGGGTATGTGACGCTTGCAGTGTAATGTTTTTAGAGATGTGGAATAATGAAATCGAAAAAATATCGAATGAGCTTTATTCGAGATTGGTAAACAATCGAATAGTCGATTTTGACGACAAAAATTTGTTTGGAAATCGTTACTTAAGTTAATTAATATTACTCTTTAGCACTGAAATAGCTACAATAGTATAGCTTTAAAGACATGATCAATTTCAACTTTAATTTTTTTTTTTTATGAATTACTTAACGGATGGTTTTTTTATAGAAAAATACGAGAAAAAATCGACTCAGCTCACAAGCGAATTATTAGATGGGAATCGATTCGAACGAAGCCTAGTAGATTTTTTCTAATATTTTTCTATTAAATTAATTTAAGATAAATAAATTTATCTTTAATTAATAAGATAGCAAATGCAAAAAATATATTTAATGGACGTTTCTCTGCTTCTAAACATGCGGTAATAAATACTGTGATCTTAGTGAGAGTTTACGATACTCGATATCGAGTACGTAAAATTATACTATGGATATTTGTATAAGCGCCTCTAGCGGTACCCATCAGGAACTACGAATCATCATAGAAGTCTGTAATAAGCTCGATAATGAGTATCAAATGCAAAAACTCGCACCGAGGCCTCTATCTATTCAAGTAAGTGTCGGTCAACTATTATTGCGATTCTACCGTATTTTAGGCGTATTTGATACGCTTTGATAAGGGATATGTATAAATTTATCGTGGGAAAAGGTTGTTTACTACATAACATATTTAAAACAAAAACTTGAGTTTTGTTTATAATTATGGATACAAAAGCTATAAAACAATACTAAAATTAATTTATAATAAAATCGAAATAAATGTTTTGAAAACGATTGGAGTTGGCAATTTATTATTTTCGTATTTTAATATAGCCAAATTAGTGACGTCATAAGACAGTAAATACGTAGTCAAACTTATGATGTTCATTTAGTGTTGTATTACGTATCTGTAGTTAGGACGCGCCATTTTGTTCATAATGACATTTTGGCGGGTTATTTAAACGTATGTATTATTATTTGTGAGACAAATACACAGAGTAATAACAAATGAGCACTATTGTAGGCTTTTTAATCCCTTGAAGCCCAGCTTTGTGTTAAATGCGGTATTTCTCTCTCTATCGGGGAAAAAATATCATTCAATCAAAAAGAACCATAACCAAAGCCGTAATCAGACTGCGCGCTATGGAGCATTATATAATGCTCGCGGATTTTAGGTATCGTTGTCGCGCGCATGATATAATGCTCTCGGATTTTAAGGGGTTAAGGGTTATAATGAGAATGGGATATCTAATTACCTTGTAACACTACATAAACAGCTTAGATGGGGTATTTATATTATTCATTGATATTTTAATCTGCGTTTGAAGTATTCAAAAGATATCTAACCTTAAATGATACGCCATAAGCGCTAATGTCCCTTACCTCAAATTAGCTGGGAATGTTTCGACGACTTTGATGCTCACTATGTAGAATATGAGCGTGATGAACAAGCGATATACCGCTTCTACTATGTATAGTGCTGTCTCGCCCTGAACAAAGTAGAGTGAGGGAGATAGCAAGACACACGCCGCGCATAGGTACACTGCAAAGAAGTTTCGAGAAACAATTAGATATAGTAGTACAAAGCTATTAAAAATTCGTTAATAGTTAGTAACTTCTACGTCGAAGGAATATAATGTTTGAGTTTTAAAATTGTTGAGAAAGCTATGAATTAGATAGTACGCCTTTATAATATTTATATTGTACTGTAAAATATTACAAATATGTAAATTACAAAAATCACTAAGTATTACTACGAGCCTCCTCTGTGTAACGTAAAACATACGCAGGTCGTAGCAGGTATCAGGTTAAGAGACACAAACTTGTGTAAGGACGTAGCACACTCACTGGTCGGAGCAGACGTCATTTTATTGCTACGAGAACAACTTACCTATGTAGTAACGTAGCACACATACTGGCCGTAGCAAAAGTCGTTATATGGCTACGACAACCTTTAACTTATGTTGTAGCGTAGCACACTTACTGGTCGTAACGGGCGTCATTCTGCGGCTACGACTATTCGTAGATAACTTTTTCTATTACTACAAAACTCGGCGATGAGGTAATGTAGCACATCAACAGGTCGTAGCAGGGTTGCTACTAAACTTTTAACTATTATGCCGTAGCACTCACTGGTGGTGGCAGATGGTCTAGGCAGCGCTGCCAACGCGGCGGCGAGTAGCATTGCGTGTGCGGCGTAGCTCTGCTCTGCTACGAGTCCCGCCAAACTCGAAGCTAATGACGCGCGGCATCCTCCCAGCATACCGCGTATCACCGTCCCACGGAGTGTACACCATTCGTCTAATTCGCGACCCACTTCCACGTCCGAATCGATTATACTGCAGATATTATTTTATTATTGCCGATAATAGTAAAAATGGCGACAGTAAAAGGGATAATTTATTAGTGAACCAGTGAGTTTAAATGAAAACATGATGAAAAGACGTAGATCTTTATTTACGTCTATTCTTTAAAGGAAAAGAAGGATACTTAAATGATAATTGTAACGATTGAAATATGTTATTAAAAAATTAAGGACTATTGAGATACCTTGGCAAAGTAAATAACAGTACATAACAGCGTCTTGTGTATTGCTAATAAATAACGTTATTGCATCGAAAATGCTAGGCAAAAAAAGTTAAAAAATAAAATATAAGCAGTTTTTTTCTCTTTTATGGAAAAAATATAATAAAATGAAAATCATTTAACGTGCCTATTTAATTTTTTTTTCATTTATTAATGACACTTCGAGTTAAATGTATAAGAAATCAACTAAATATATCGCCTAGACCCCTATATTTATATAGAAAATATAAATATATGTATAAAAACGAGTATGCTTTAGATCACACAACTGAAGTAAAACTTCTTTAGCTCCATCTATATGTTATATGTTCCTCTCAACTTCCGTTCGCCTCGTCCGATTACACGTTTCGTAACGCTCTCGTCACGTATTCACCAGCTTACTCCCCAAGTGCGTAAAGAAATTTTACTTAAAATATCATGTAAAAGGCTCGTATTTATCACAAAAACCTGTTCTTTCCGGGGCTCGAACCAGGACCGTCGATGCGTAAGGCAGTATCGCTATCGTTGCACCAAACGGTAGTTAACAACGTCATATAATTTACTAGCGACCCGCCCCGGCTTCGCACGGATGCAATGCTCTACTATATTATGCATGTATTATACATATAAACCTTACTCTTGAATTACTCTATCTATTAAAAAAAACCGCATCAAAATCCGTTGCGTAGTTTTAAAGATCTAAGCATATATAGGGACAGAGAAAGCGACTTTGTTTTATACTATGTAGTGATACGAGTTTTGGCACATGAGTTTCTTGCCCGATTCTTCTCATGTTAGCCCCTACGTTCGGAATCGGGTCGCTCGTGGCGATTACATGCGCGGCATCAACTCCGCGGATGTACTTGCCGCTAGCGCACGGGCTATCTTTATTATAGAAGAATATTTTCTTGATTTTGTAAAATTGATGATTGTAAGTGCCCGCAAGGGCCTAAGAAATAAAGTAATTTTTGATTTGATTTTTTTTTATTTGTTACTTACGTGCTATTGACGAAGCTGCATCCATAGAATCCAGTCTGCGACGTCTTAATGTTCGCGAACGCAACGCCACCGAACGAACAGTTTCTGAACGTAACGCGCGACATCAGCATATCGCGGAACGTGCACTCGACGAATGTTACGTTCGTGAACTCAATATTCTCGAGCGTACGATTGTAATGTTGCTTCTCGAATGTTACGTTTTGTTCGGTTTGCTTCGAAGCTTCTAGTAATGCATTCTCTTTTGCTATAACTGTTGCTGGTACGTATGACGATAGATAAAACTGTAAAGATAATAATAAATAATTTTAAAAAAAGCCCAAGTTAAGTAGCTAAAGTTATGGAATTCAGAAACAATGATGATACTACTTATTATTAATGATATTTTTTTGTTTTTTATATAATAAATAAATAAATGAATTATGGAAGGTGGAGTAAGATATTACCTTTGCCCTTTACATAATTCTTTATCTACAAAAGTGTTCATTATTAATGTATATGTTTACCTGTATAGCCAGCATAAATAACATGATGCCGCCAAGCGAGAGCGTGATACTTCGATACGAGCCGGAGAACAATTGAAAGAACGCTTGCCAGAACTGTTGACAAACAATTCTTTATAATTATATAAAATTATTTATATGTACAACAATGTTACTAGAAAAAACAAGCAGTTAACATTTTACAAAAAAAAAAAAATAATAATTACAAAACAGTTTTTTCTTTATCTATTGTTCGATAATTACTAAAGTAGTATATTTGATATTTCTTAGTTGTTACTTAGAAAACAAAGAGATGGCGCTGACTATTCAGCTTAAGAAACGATACAAAAATTTCATCAGAGGCGTTAGTGCGAGTTTTCGCATTTTGTACTCGTTACGGAATTCTATGAAGATTATAGTTCCTGATGGTTACCGCTAGGGGCGCTTATACAAAAATCCATAGTAATATTTTACGCGGACGATAACGAGTATTGACGCGTAAACTCGGTATCTTAATTGGAAGATCAATCGAACTGAGAACGTAAGACATTTTAAAATTTTGCTAGTAAAATAGCTTATGATTAAAACGTCATTATCAAACTGACATTACAGATGTTCGAAACATTTTTTTAATTTTTCAATTTTTATATATTTTTGCATGTTTCAATGCTATCTTGTATGATAAATAATTTCAACAGAAAAAATACTAGAAAATATCGATTGAACTCACAAGTAAATTCTTAGGCGGGAATCGATTTTAGTAAAGCCAGAAATTTTAGTAAGTTAACTACAACAGCGCAAATTTTTGTATGACAGCAAAAAAATCTAACATCATAACTTTTTGTAAAATATAATTGGAGCGGAGCGAGCGAAGCTCCCATGGATCAGCTTCAATGACGTAATTCTTATTACGCCATAACTTCCAGAGTTCTTAATTAGTTTTAATATTTTCGTGTGGAATCATTTGGATTTAACACAATAGGGGATAATACTACCAAGTTCTGGTGCCAGAGTGCAGCACTAGCGTAGACAGTAAACAATTTTTTTGACAAGTCGTTCAAAGCGTGAAGAAAATTGTGAAGTTCAATTAAACCTTTAATTGAGTTTAAAATTGGAAAAAGTGCATCATATTATACAATAATGCATCAGTGCTGTGTATTTGGATGTAGGAATGAAGGGAACCATTCTTTTCCAAAAGAAGAAAGTGTTCGAAAACTATGGGAAGCAGCAACACATAAATACTTTTGAGCTAAAAACACTCTAAAATATGTTCAGCAAATTTTAAATCCGAAGTTTCATTGAAATTGGAAAGTATTAAGGTGAGATAGTCGCATTTACAGAATAACATTTACTTTGATCAAGTAGAACAACCAAGTATGACCAATATGTCATAATGTGACAAGAACACCATGGCGGTTTGTTTACTCTATGTACTACTGGCGTCATTTGCGCCGAGTTTCACGTAATGTCCCTTATTAGGAGCAGTGTGGACGGAGCCCGAATTTTGAAATTCACAAAAATAAAACAGTTGTGACCAAGAAACATAAGCTCTATGTGATTTCCCATTAAAATAAAAAGCGGGTGCTTTTTGAACGTTTTTATTCTTATGGAATTTTAAAATTTACTAAACATTATTGAATTTTATTTTTTAGTATTACGCTCCGCTCCCATATAAGGTGCTAGCGAAGTTTTATGCTTAGACCTAGTTTACCTTATCGACCTAGTTAGGGTAACCTAGGGTTGCTTGCAATTAAGGGAGGCAACCACAAATGTGTATTTAACACCTGATATATAACTATCGCTCACCATCTTAACACTATGCCTCACGTGGTGTAGGGCAGGAGCTCTCCTCTTGCCTGGTAGGGCGAGTTCACCCAAATGGTACTCAGAATCGGCTCTCCCCACTTGCCCCTTCCCGCATATACGCAGCTGATTGCCGGTGTGAATACTCTATAACCAAGACCACTTGATAAATAAAAACACAAAACACTTTAATACAATATATCACATTGAGGAAATAACACAACAAAAGATAACTTAACACGTTAAATACCGCATGCCCACCGGTGGGTCACCGGTGGGTCACACGATATGTTTTACCTGGGGACCGCTCGTACACCGCACGGAGGGACACGCTCCATACAAGGGCGGTCATAAATAGTTAAAGTCCTGTTACTATCAATACATTGTATTATTTTAGTGACTTATAGTTGTAAAAGTGTTTTAGGAACATTAAAATGAAAGAAGTACATGTATTTACGGAATAAAAAACGTTTACTTCAGTAAAAAACAAATATAAACAATAACATACTTTTACCTAAATTTATCATGAACAAACACTTAAAAATTGGAATGTAAAACATATATTTTAAATAAAATAAGAGTCAAAACATTGATAACATTATTTAATTATAATAAAATAATAGAAATAAATAAATTAAAATTAATTAAATACAAAAAAAAAACAAAACAACTAACAAAATACAAATAAATTATTCTTATTCTAACAATATTAAACATGTAACAATTCTATTACACTTTGTGACAGAGTATTTTTCTTTTTAGGGGGAAGTTTCCGAAGACTTGTAATATAAGGATCTGAATGTAATAATAGTCGTTGTATTAAATCTTGATTGGTAACTTCACGTGACATTTCTCGAGTGTGACTTCGTCTATAAATTTTGATATACTTATTTGTCGCTTCAGCAGCTTCTTCGGAAAGTTCTCCTATAGATAACAATGCATAACTTATAATATCTGATCCATGTACGAGCACCTTGTGGACAGAAGCAGGAAGACTATACCACGGATATTCCTTGACCAGGCTGTATGCTGTTTGTAATGCATAGTCTTTAAACTTGCATTCATTAATTTTATGTCCAGAAGATAACGTTTGTAATATTACACAACAACGATCTATGAGATCCTTATTCAAACCTGTAATTTCAGCAGATACAGCTGATTCCAAAAAAAACTTCCTGGCCGTGTTTCCGTCGTTAGACGTCCCGCTTCCACCACGACGCGGCTTGTCAACTATTAAACCTAATCGTTCCCTAAACTGGGACTGTACATATTGTTTTTTATTTGATAACAATTGTTTATCACTATCTAGCCTAACTTGCCATTTTTTTATGTCTAATCTATATGAAAGATGAATAAAATATTCGAAGAAACGTATCCAAGAATGTAGTGGTGATAATCCAAATTGGTATCTACTCTCTATTACAGGTTTTTGTAAACATTCGTCTATTTTATTCATCTCTTTAGGGGTAGCATTACATATATAACATCTACTTGTAGATGTTTCACTTAAAGCACTACAAATTTTACCATCTACCATTGAAAGCTGCAACTTATGAGAAACGACCAATTCACGATTGTCGATCTGAATAAAAGTAGGTTGCAAACTTTCAATTTTATCCTTAAAATAAGCTTCCTCTTGCAAAGACACTGCTGTGCTTTCTTTCAAAAATTGAAATCGAATAGGACGGCAGTACCTAGTGGAAGAGGGTCGAGGATTTTTCCATAAAATTTTACAATTATCTTCAGCTAATTTTACAATAATTTGAAGGGGTACATAAGATGTTACAAACAAACTACTATCTTCTAAAGTTGAATCTGAAAAAAATTGTTTGTATTCACTATGTCCAGTGCTGCCATCGAATCCCCATTTCCCAAGTAAAGAGATATTAGACAAACAATCATCAGGAATCTGATCTAAGACCTCTTTTTGAGATTCAAGGATTCGAGAAGCTGTGTGATCAAAAAGACTTTGTAATTCAACTTCAGCTGAAGACTCGGAAACAGTTATATTAGAAGGGTAACATATCTGTTTCGCTTTAGTAATTTGTTGGTAACATGGTAATACATTAGGAGAAATCTTACTATTAACAAAGTTTTTAATTAAAAAATACTGATGTTTTGTCAACTGAGCATCAGTCACAAGTGACAAGACATCATCAGTGCTAACTCTAGATATACACGAATCAAATGAACAGTCTGAAACATCAAGCAATGCCCTCACAGTAGAATCATCAGACTTTGACAAATCAGCTACTCTCCGACGTTTAGTCCTTTTACTACATTGCGTAAAAGGTTTTCGAGGACGACCACGTGAATGACACGGCGACGTTTCAGACGGAGTACATTGCTTATTGTTTTTCACAAGTTGAATTTTTTCAATAACATTAAACCAATCGGAATTCTTATATAAAAGCTTGGTTTTATCCCTATTACATTTTTTCCAGAATCGAGCAATAGCTTTACATAAATTATTAACAATTTTCTCTAAATAATGAATATCAATGTTCTCAGCATCGTTCAGAGTAGTCAACAAACTTTGTAGGACTTGACGACACTTTTCCGAGTCATTATCGGTATTGACACTTAGCCATATTTCAAGAATATGCATTCTTGAAAACGAGCATATATATAAATTACCTAAACCAAAAAAAAAACGGTTAAAATTCAGTCACAAAACCTACACAAAGCACTAAGACTAAATAAACTAATTTCGTAGCAAATGCTACGAGATAATCTGGCAACCGTAGCACCCTTGTCATCGCCAAAAGGGCAGATAAGGGCAGCCAAGTTTTAATTTTCCTAAGATAAGAAAGTCTAAAGATTATGGTGCAATATACCTCCATAGTCGGAGCGAGTGGGAACATATTTAAAAGTTTATTCAAACTTTGAATATTAAAATATAATACTCCAAGAAAAGTCGCCTCGTAGCAATGACATACTAAAGGAAATATATACTAAGATACAATTAAAATAAAAATATTAATTATTACATACCCTGTTCTTGGATATCCATTTCAGAAAAAACACACACAGCACTCACAGGTCCCGCAATGACAACAAATGACGTCACGCTTTTTAATGACTCACTGATAACAGTATTTACGATTGGCGATGCGCTCTCTTTGAATGCACAATAGATAATGAAGGCGCACTCTAATTACTGACCTATTTATAGTTTCAGAAGGTACCGCAACTATCCAATGTAACGACAAGGAATAAAATGTAAAACTAGAAAGCAGGTTTTTAAGATTTATGACCTATGGATTTCCCACAGTGCACCGGTGGGAATGATTTAAATTCAATTTATGTACAGTAGTCCATTCGCCGGTCCCTCTAAGAGATACTGCATATAGCGGACTTAGTTAATTTGACATAGCCTCATTTAAAAGGATTTTTTTTATCAATGCCGGTCCCTATGTGAGAAATAAAATTTTTCAATGCGGTCTTCCATGTGTTTAAATTAAAATTCATTAAGGCACTCGATTACAGAACTGGCCACATTCATACATACTATCAAGAATCGCTAAAGTAACATAAGGTCAAATCTTTGGAAGTGCGCAGATATTGCGTAGATGATGTATTATTTTATAAAGAATAAAACAACGTTTTAGATGTAGCTTCTATTTTGTAAAGCGTCTGTTTTAGGATACCCCGTAGACTCAAACGGCATTATCAAAGGGATTTATTAAAAAAATATGTTCATAAAGCGGGCCTGTAAATTTAATATGAAAATATGTAATTGTTAGATATTGAATAAATTTAAAAAAGATTAAATAAATAAATAATACATAACTTAATTATATAAAAATAAAAAATAAATATGCTCATTGTCTAGTAATATATTATTACATAATGTATTTTGTGCAATAAAAGAATTTCTATTTCATTTATAATGTAAATTCAATAATGTAATTTTATATTAATATGTTATAGTACTAAAGGTCTTAAATTGCAAACACTTTTCAGGGTGTCACATGTACAAGAAAATGTAACTACCAACCTTGTAAAAATGTAAACATACCATGTGAAAATGCAATAAAGTAAAAAAAAAAACACTATAAAGTAAGCATTTAACACTTGGTAATGAAACTACTTAAAATAAGCTGTAATTTACTGTTTAATAATTTAAATCTTTAATTACTTATATATTGTGTTTGTACTATTTTATAAATAGTAATGATCACTTTATATAAATAAAGGTTACTATAGATCTTTTTTTAAAAAGTTATCTAGAATTAATGTTTTTTTTTAAATTGCCGTTTTTTTCTTAATAAATAAATAAAATAATTTAATAATTGGCGGTTTTATCGCTCAAAGGACCTTTGGGTGGATAGGATTGAAAGGAAGCGTAAAAGACGGTGGTGTAAACGAAAATTTAAAAAAAAGATATAAATATATTGATATTTACAATACACATACACAAAAATTTACATATATAAACAAAATATACTTAAATAATTTGTTAAAAAAAAAAAAAGATCAAACCAATACTTGAGTCAACGCTAGCCTACAGCGTAAAATTAGAAAGGTACTAGAAAATTTTGACAAGTGTTCACAAGGCTCGGTTCATTTGTGAGAGCATTAGACTGGACTTGCAAGGGTTGCGGGTTCGATTCTCGCCTGACAATTCACTTGTGAACCGAGTCGATTTTTTTCTAGTATTTTTCTATTATAATAATTTATCATATTTTTTTATTTATTTTTGATCTATGTGTTGGTACCAAATAAAAATGTTTATGTTACGTGTAATTTGATAAGGTTAAAAACATAAACAGCTCATCTTCTGCCAGGTTTGGAAAATCATAAACGTATATGAAGCACTCACCTGGTAGACGCTCATAGCGTCGACCTCTCGTCCAACTTCTAGTAGGTACCGAGGTGATTCCGGAGTCCAAATCAAGCTGACCAGAGAAGCGAGGATCGGTAGTGTACACAATAGCAGATATCTGAAAAAGAGTTTTATTAATTTTAACAACAAGATAAGTACAAAAGATTCATTACAAAAAAATGGTTTATTTCCCAATTTAATTAATTACCAGCTGTTGCCAGCGACATCGTCCGTGTCAATTTCTGTTATTATGATTTTTCACTGATACTTCGCTCCTTTTAGTGGCAGTGTGATGTTATATAGCCTAAAGCCTTCCTCAATAAATGGACTATCCAACACAAAAATATTTTTTAAATTCGAACCAGTAGTTCCTAAGATTAGCGCGTTCAAACAAACAAACTCTTCAGCTTTATAATATTAGTATAAATGAGAGCGGTCTGCAGACTGATGGCGTCACTATTGTAAGATTTTTTTTTATCATGTAGTATATTCTCGTAGACGGCTCCTGTCGAAATTTCAGCCGAATCGGACTCATAATTTTGTTTTGAGCGTGTGGAAGCCGGAAATTTAGAATAATAGAAAAAGAGCAATATTGGTCGGTGATTCGATTCTTGTTTTTGGAAATCGCGTAGTGAAATCAAAGAGTGCTTGGATGCTGTGTACGGTGGCTCTTTTCCTTCGATCGCGACCGTCAAAAATTGGTTTAACGAGTTTCAATGCGATTGCAAGTCGGTTTTTGATGCGATCTAGAATGTGTCTGCCTATAAGATACCTATTCACTCGTGACTTGAAAACCCCTAAATTGTATTGAAATGAATTTACTTATTCACAGAAAACAGAGTAAAAGTATAGGTTATAATTTGTGACTATTTTTACCTTATTTTAAAATTTAAAAAATTAACACAATTGAACAAAATAAGTTAATGAAATATTGATTTAATTATGCCAAAAGGTGTATTAACTGACCTGTGCCACGCACTGAAATGCTCCCTGTTCTCTGCGAGTGTAGCAGCTCCATTAGGCGGTAGCGCAGCCCTAGCGAGGGCGGCGGCCGCCAAAGAGCCGGCAGCGGCGGCCAACGGCAAAGCCGGCAACGAACGCGCACGCACCCCTCTGCCGACGCACTCGTACGCGTACGTATAGCACGCCGGCACTATCCCACCCGAACCTATCGCCGAGCAAAACCTACGTCGACAAAATTTATTATTTTATTTTATTTAAGATAATTAACAATAGCACAATTATTACAAATAACAATCTGAATAAAGCAACTTTTTTACGGATTTTTTTGGGTTCATCCACGATGGAACGAGTTAACCCAGAAGGTGCTTATTCACCCTGGCTTTGAAAATGGACGGGTTATAAGTTTTCGGATATACAGACGCAGGGAGGGAG
Source organism: Calamotropha paludella (assembly GCA_927399485.1). Lineage (NCBI taxonomy): Eukaryota > Metazoa > Arthropoda > Insecta > Lepidoptera > Crambidae > Calamotropha > Calamotropha paludella. Next base: position 4,802,360 of record OV656830.1, on the reverse strand, counting down.
TTCCACTCCTTTGCTGTGCCAATTAGAAAAGATGTCGAGAAGCGCTTGGTGCGACAAGTAGGAATCCAAGAAAGGATGGTAGCCCGCAGTGCGTCTGCAAGCCGTACCCGCAACCTAAGAATACGAGACAACGCTGGCCTGCAGAGAAAGTGGAAAGGTACTAGAAAATTTCGACGAGTGTTCACAAGGCTCAGTAGTTTAATTGGGAGAGCATTGGACCAGACATCCAAAGGTTGCGGGTTCGTTTCCTGAGAATTCACTTGTGAACCGAGTTTTTTACTATCAAAAATAATTTAAAATTATTACACATACCTGGCCATCATAAAAGTCCCGTAAGTAGGCATGAAAGCAGCGACAGCTGCGAACACAGCGTTCACCGCTAAGCTGGATAGTAATGTACGGCGTCGGCCCAAGCGTTCACACAGAGCGCCCCACCCCACACTGCCCAGTGAAGCACCCACCAGGCTGATCAGCACTGCATATAGATAATATATAACAACTAACTGACCCGGCCACGAGTTGCTATGTCGATTATTATAATTTGCAATATTTTTTTTAGAAATTAATATGAAAACTGTCCTTAGTCGGAACAAATTCAGCAAATTAAAAAAAGTCATTTAAATCGGTTAAGTAGTTTCGGGGTTTATGGCAGTCAAACATCCGTACAACATATATCTTCAATATATGTTTGTAATACTCATAGGTGGGCATTAACTCGTTAATCCGTTAATTAACGAAGTTAACATTTCTATTAACGGTTTAACTTTTAAGTTAACTTTAAAAATGTTAACGGACTCGTTTCTAACTTCCGTTAAATTATACTAAGTCCGTTTATCGTTAATCCAGTACCTACTATTTACCACAAAGATACTGCTCATTGTGCCAGATGATTTTATTACATACTTTTATTTTTTTATATATTATACATTGTCTTTTTTTGAACCTAACCTATTAACTTCATCACTAACTAACGCAACGATATAAAAATTGCATTTTTTATCACGTGTTAACGGATTAACGATTAACGTTAACTTGCGTTAAATCGTCCGAAATGTAATGCTATAACGTTTAACGAAGTTGATTTTTTTAGTAACGGATTAACGAAGTTAACTATTTCATTAACGTTGCCCAGCTATGGTAATACTCATCAACTCAGGCACAAATGTTTGAACCCAAAACCGTCAGTGCTAAAGGTAGGATCGCTACTCTTGCACCAAACGGCTGTCTTTTGATATTAATCCTCTATTAAAATTTCATGTTGTATGGTGTCGGAGGGAATAGTATACTACCAACCCTTAACATTTATAGGTGTCTTAAAAGGCGACTAATGATACTTAACACATTGAAGCCCAGCTTTGTGTTATATTCTCTCTCAATCAAAAAGAACCATTACCAAAGCCGTAATAAGGACTAAATCAGAATGCGCGCTATAGAGCATTATATAATGCTCGCGGATTTTAAGGGGTTAAGAGAAACACCATATAACTCCCGTTTTCCAATTTACAGAAATTTTACTGCGACCCACAATCCAATTATAGTAAACCCCCCTCCGATTTTTGGGCGAGGGTTCCATCTAGCAGTTAACGTCATACGACGGAAATAAATACACTTTTCCACGTTCCCAAAAGTCGCCTGCTCAATTTACTTACCAAGCCAACTCTTCTCGTGTTGAAGTATGCACAGTTCGATCTCAGCGGAAGGCAGTATGAAGGGGATAGCAGCTAGTTCTAACGCGGAACCGCCTATAGCTAACCCGCAGGCCAGGAGTACACGCGCTTGCGATAGTCCGCAGCCAGCCTACGAGAGATGAGATGACAATTATTTATTTAACAAACACATTACTTAGTTAATTTGGGTAACAAACATAGTAAGTTATTTAGGTGGTAACTAGGCAATGCAGTCGCTAAGCATAAAGCATCGAGCACATACCCCAATAGAGTGGTAATATTGGGCTGTCCGCCTCCGCAACTGATTAGTGATATTTCACTTATAAATATTAACGCTCGCTCCCTCTAAAACAGTACATAACCAGTATTGGATCTGTGCGTACGTGTCTGCTTATTCCGATATTTAATTTAAATTAAATAGTTTCATAATGGCGTGCTGTTCTATTCGGTGGTGTGGAAAAACAGCAGGACTTCAAATTATAAAACCGACGGAATAACCTTTTATCGGTAAGTTATAGTTAAAAATTACTTTTTATAAAAAAATGTCACGGCTCAAGTTAAACTGGACAATCAAAGCGAAATGGTTGACGCACGTGTTCAGATGTCTATGCGTCCTGCTTCCACATAACGTAATTTCTCATTACGCCATCTCTTTCTAGTCTACGCTCTCAACACTAGTGTTGCATTCAAAGGATCAAGGGGTGTATCGATAAATAACATTATTGAAGCTTATTACATATTTTATTCAAACATAAAAGTAATTTTGAAATTATAATATTTGCATTAATGATCTAATTGAAAGTGTTGTGCATTATTGATTATGTAAATCTTGATCGATTATACCGATATATTAGGTATCTAGTGTAGTTAAAATAAACTTTTTTATACTTTTTTTAATAAATCGGTTTGTAACAAAGAAATTGTTTTTTTTTGTGTTAGCTTTTTGTAGCAATAAAAAGACATATGATGAGAAACAATCAGTCTAGGGTTTCTCAATTCTCGACCATATTTATTTCTCGGAGCATGAGAATTCTGGACCACTATTTCCCGGGTTGTCGAGTAATACGGAAATTTTTAAAAATATGTGTGATTTAAAAATAAATGTACGCTTTTTTTTGCAATATTCAACAACATTTATCAATCAACAACATTTATTTTTATTTTCATGTGACTTTAACTTAAGTAAGTATATAAAACTTTAATTAAGCGAAATAAACTCTAGCGAGATCTTTTTTCATTATTTCTAGAAACAATTTTAGGACTAAATAGTCTTTTTCTTTGGAAAAAACAAATAAAATATCTTCTAAAAACAATGTCACCACAATAAAATTTAGTACCTTACATACTTATGTAACATGAAACGACAGTTTTTCAATTAGGTACAAACAAAGAACAATCAGACTAGCTTTATAATTACGAATAACAATAAGATACAGGTAATTTAGTTTAGTCCAACTTTTCAATATTTGTTATAAATGGAGTTTTTTCGTTACGTAAGTAAACATAACAACGTAATAAATAAATAAATAATCTTAGACTTATTACAATCGCATTTTAAAGTGGAAACTGCTTCAAAAGCTAGCCCACTATGTCTTGTTATTATATGGAAATAAGCCTTTAAAAATACGAGGGCATTTATATCATCATCTGACAATCGGTTTCGTATTTTCGTCACAAAGTTTCCAGACAAGGAGAAAACCCGTTCATTTTCTGTCTACGTAGGCTTTACTGACATAACAGCTTTATACAAGTTTTCCAGATTTTGGTGTTCTAAAATTTTTGACTTCGGTGTGTTCTAAAATGTTTGATGAAATTTCTCGATTTCTCGACCAATGTTTTTTCGTCTCGAGTAAGGCAAAATTTTCTCGAGAATTCTCGGTTCGAGAACACTCGAAGAGAAACTCTAAATCAGTCAGAAGAATTAATACGTAGCTAATTCATTTTAAAAATCAGTAAACCTATGAATGGTTAATTATTATTTCATCTTTACTTTTAATACAACTAAATAAATGTAATTTGGTAATTGGTTTGGTTCTTGTTGAGGTGCACTTCAGCGGTTAATACCTTCTTATTTGATCACTAGCAGCATTTATAGACATTTATTTCCATAAGAGAACACGTTTGTATTATTCACTATTGCTATAATTACTGATGTATTGGCTATCGATATCGATGAACCTTAGATACTTGGACACTACCACATCTCTAGAGTGATAGTTGACCTTAGGATAGCCAATCGCAGCTCAGTTAGAGCAGTGTGAGTGGTAGCGGCGAATAAGCGGAATTGTTTTCAAACAAAATAATTGACATTTCTACTCTATTGGGTTATGTGCTCGATGGCATAAAGCTTCGCTAGCACCATATATTAGAGTGGAGCGTGACATTAAAAAAAGGAAAATTCAATTATGTTTAGTAAATTTTAAAATTCCATAACAATGAAAACTTTCAAAAAGCGCGCGCTTTTTGTTTCAATGGGAAATCCCATAGAGCTAATGTTTTTTGGTCATAACTTTTTGCTAATTTCAATATTCGGGCTCCGTCATAATGTGGTCCTAAGTTTGTTGATTCGATTCCAGACAGAAATTACTAAAATTGGTTAAGAACTCGGGAAATTATGGCGTAACAGACATTGCGCCATTGAAGCTGATCCATGGGAGCTTCGCTCGCTCCGCTCTAATAATACATTACTTTATACTTTACATTAATACTCGTACATACTCCAAAACATACATTATTAAAGCAGTATTGTGTCTATACTTCCGGTTAATTTGGTAGTCGTTGCATGCAGTTGACGTTGACGGATTGTTCCGATCGCCATCTTGTCGGGCATTTAAAAAACACCTTTTGATTGTTATGTAAAAACCCATTAAATGTTTCTTTCTCATTAATAAATACATATATATGCCCGTGTATTCCCAGAAGCAAGGGCGTACCCAGGATTACAGCTAGGGGGGGGCAGCTCATACCTGTTTCGAATAGATGGTCGGTCGGGTATATTGAAACAAAAAAATCATGAAAATTGACTTTTATTAATTAAGTTTGATTATGACACAAAACAAAATATTATATATATATTAATTTAACAGTAATCTTCTCGGGTTTGCCGAAAATTTGTCTATGACAGTCTTTTCAATAAACTCACTGTTTTCTTTTAAATAATTGCGATGTACGCTCATCAGACATAAACCCGTAAGCCTTTCTTCACCCATGCTGCTTCTAAGCCACGTTTTAACTCTTCGCAGCGTACTGAATGACCGTTCTACGGTCGCCGTGGTGCATGGGATAGTGCTTAAAATAATCAATGCCTTTCTGACAGCAGGGTAAAAAATGTTGGCTTCATGGAACAGATCAACTACTTCTATGTCCCTTAATTGATCATCTGATAAAGCCTTCTTCACCCATAAATTATGCCAAAGGTTCAGTTCTCCGGTGATATCTAGGTTATAAAATTCTTGGAATGATTCTGCGTTCTTGTGTAAGTCTGTAATGCTGGTTTTGGTCATATACAAGGGATGTAGCTTACTTAAAGCAAACGCTGGAGTATTTTCTTGGGAGAATCGAATATTCAACGATGAAATGAGTGAATCAATGTATGGTATTATCAGGGAACGCCGCCAATATTCGTTATCATTGTCTGATGGTGGATTACTTCTATGTGTTTGCTTGTGAGCAAGACGTGGAACCGAAATTTCTATGTTCAAATCCATTGCAACAGCTCGCGCTTTTTGAAGCATTTCATTACTTATTCTATCAGGAATCTCGCGGTCATTTCTGAGAATGTCCTTGATATTTTTGATGTGTACCCCCACCGAGATCATGTCGATCGATTTAGCTTGCAGTGCGTTAACTACTGGTTCTAAAACTGCTGAATATTTGGCTATTGTTTGTAGAGTAACAATAAACACTGGTTTTGTAACGGCTGAATGCAACTGATATGCAGATTTTTCTGGTGGAATAATTTCCCTGTACGGATAACGTTTCTAAAGATTTCACAAGCTCTGGGAAATGTTGAGAAAACTTTCTGATTGATTTATATTTTTCGGACCATCTCGTCTCACACAATCGTGATAGGTTTGGAGCGTAGTTTCGACGTGTAGTCGATTCTCTGAAAAACGTTATAACATCCTTTACAGTGGCGATAGTATTTCTAATTTCTGGCACTGCGTTCGTATCATTCACAACAAGGTTGAGTTTGTGACTTGAGCAATGAAAATATAAAGCACGAGGATATTTTTTTCTCAAAATGGCTTGTACGCCACCCTCTTTCCCTGCCATTGTAGAACAGCCATCGAATCCAAACCCTACGCAATCTTCGATTGGGAGGTGAGAACTAATCAAGAAATTGTCAATTGCTTCGGCAATTGCTGAAGCATTTTGTGCTTTTAGTTCAACGAACCCTACAAATTCTTCTCTGATTTTCCTTTTGCTTTCGTCGTAGAACCGCACGCCTATTGACAGCTGTTCTTTCCCAGCTACGTCTGCTGTTTCATCAGCTAAGACTGCGTAAGCCATGGTCTTCTGAACCTCACTTAGGCGGTTCACACACTAGAGATGCGTCCCGCCGCGGTGCGCGTAGCGACAGAAAAACGCGCCCCCGCGCGGAGGCGCAGATCTGCCTAACTTAGCGGTTAATCTGCTTCCCCGCGCAGATTTTCAATACAAGTTGACCCTACTTCTTCACGCCCCGCGCTCCCGCGCAGAATCTGCGCGGGAGCGCGTTCCCGCGTCGGCAGTGTGTTGTCATAGGCGTGTTTTCTATATTAATTGAGATACTTGCATACAACAATAAAATCTGCGGCCACGCGCTACGCGACGGGGCGCGGTGCAGTGTGTTAACCGCCTTATTATATTCTCCTTAATAACTTCGCCACATAAATTTATCAATTCGTTTTGTATTTTTGGCGACGTGTAAACTGCATTGCGACGGCACTTTTCCAGGTGACTCTTTAATTTGTCGTCCCCTGAATTGATTCTCAACTTCAATAAATCTAATAAAACACCCTCATCTGCTTGTTTTCCCCTAAGAGGCATATCATGTGTACCGCAAAATACTATACAAGAAATAATTGATGACAATATTTGTCTGTTTTCATCGATTGCTTTTTGGTGTCCACTTTGCAGTTGGATGTCTACAGGAACATTTTCAAGAAAAATTTTCGCAGCATTTGTCGCTGTTAGGTGAAGGTTGGTCGTTGCGTGCTTTCGGCAGTCTTCATGCATATTTTTGAACTTTATATATGGCCTGACCATAAATGATCCCAAAATTCCTCTCACAGTGCTGATGGGCGGAGGGAACAAAACACAATGCTTACAAAGAGCGCCTTTTAGTCGCTTGGAATATACTAGCCATGGTGCATATTGATCCAACCAAGCATGATTAAATTTTCTTTTCAAATGGCTTGCATCACTTTCAAAATCGCAATTTCTGGGCGGGATCCAAGGATTTTGTAACAACTCCCTCTTCTTTTCCGTCTATAGCTGGGTAGCCAACCCAACATAACGACCCAGATCATTTTCATGATAGTGATGATAGCCATCGTCCACTATAATTTTAGGATCGACGTTGACGTCATAAGTTTGTTGGGATGTCGATGGAGAAGAATAGTCGGCAACAGATATATTTACAGGTTCTGCTCGAGAATGTGACGCTTGTCCAATGTGAGCATGCAATGATCTTGGCATTACATGAGTAGTTTTATCATGGTTGTCATTTTCATCGCTTCCACTGCCACTTTTTTTCTTTTTTCGCGTGTTGTCCCTAAAAAATGGATACACAAAATTACTATTACTCTTACGGTGTTTAGGCATAGAACGAAAATGAAGATCAAGATACCTATAAATTTCATAGGTATGTATAATATATGTATATTATTATAGGAATGTGATGTAATATAAGCATTGCTAAAGATATACACTTACAAGAGAGCCCCCCTTAAACAAATCAAATAATCATATTAGGTACCTACATATGTACCTATGTGTTTTGTTTTGACTCACCTCTTTCAAAGAATTTCCTGATATCCATTTGACGGAGTAATTTCCAGTTGTTGTGCAGTAAACTTCAATCTCGTGTCGCCGCAACTAAACTTTAACTATAAGACACTATGGCGCATGAAATATTCGCTCGTATTAAACTCAAAACTGAATTGAATTGTATTCGAACTGAATTCTGAATTGCCTTGCTCTGCCTCACGATCCCGCTTATATATTCAAATATTCTCGCTACCGAAATACGTAGAAAATACTAGACTCTATTTCCATCCTTGTCTCATACTTGCTATCACTGTATTTCCTTTCCAGAATAGTCCATGCTAGAACGTTCTTCGTGGTATTGCTATTCAATACAAGATGTCGCTATTGACCGTATAAATTGATGCTATTTCTCTTTACTGTAAAAAGTACTGTCGTCCGTAGCTAGATAGCGCTAGCGCTAGATGTTGTTTTCTTCAAATTATATTCGGCTTTAATCCTAGGTGGCTCTGATTTTGTCTCGTCGGGAGCAGAAACTACGAGATGCGACGGTTTCGCGGGAGATTTAAATTATATTGCGTCGCTAACAGTATACTATATCGAATGTTGTAGAATGTAGAATATTTAATTATAGATAAAAAAATATTAAATCAAAATATCTGACTGAAAAGATAAATTTTGTTTCCAACACTTCATTTTGCGCAGAGAAGGTAACACGTTTTTAAATCCCACTTGCCAGTTAAATTGACGTTAATTTTATCTTCCAGGGGGGGGCAGCTGCCCCCCCCTGCCCCTACCTGGGTACGCCCATGCCCAGAAGTATACAGACTTATGAAGGAAAAACACCGTATACCCTTAGCGTGTACCACGGACTCATGTGTGTATAAGTAAACATCAGATGAATATTTATTGACCATAAACAATGAATTAGGAGTCATAAATTTTGGCAACAGACAAAAAAATATCGTCATACCCTCAGTTTTAATAATACATCCCTAAAAACGTAAAATCATTCCATTGAGACTGAAATTTTGCACACTTCAAGAAAAATAGTCATTTTTTCTTATTTATGATAGTCTTGGCCACAAGTCCAGAAAATATCACTAGCCAATTTGGTGAGTCCATAAAAATATAGCCTATAACGTAACACAGGCCTCGTGTACCACATAGGGTACACGAACTCGGTGGAACCGCTCCGCGTGTACCACATAGGGTACACTGGACTCTTAACGTGTTAAACGGTTTGGACATGTAGAGAAGATGGACAAAAGAATACTGACAAGTATATGAGGCAAATGTGCATAAGCAAGTCGGTAAAGGCAGACCAAGGCAAACTTTAAGGGACCAAATAAAAGATGTCGATGAAAATATAACTGGCATTAAATGTGCATGTGTGTGTCTGCGTGTGCATGTGTGTGCGTGTGTGCATGTGTGTGTGCGTGTGCATGTGTGTGTGCGTATTAATATTGTGAGTAGGTGCATAGGTACTATCCGACACATTTTTTTTAAATTTTGCCTTAGGGATAATCCGCTTCTGATGTATGTATATAAGTATGTAAAAATTAACCAACCTGCCTGAGTGCGTCCTCATGAAATTGCTCCCGCATACTCGAGTCATTGTAGTCCAGTAGTTCGCCTGTTTCGCTGGTCTGTGAGGCGTGCGTGGGTGCACTGGCGGCCATATTGGCGGTGTTACCAGGCTCACCGGCGCCTTCTGTCGCTGGAGACATTATTCCAATATATATTTTATAATAAATACGTAATCGCTTGACCGCTATCTCGCCTGATGGTAAGAGATGATGCGATCTAAGATGAGGCGCGCTTGCCTATAAACATACCTATTCACTCGTGACTTGAAGACACCTAAATTGTATGTGTCAGGAAACAGACTCGGCAAAGAGTTTCACTCTTTAGAGGTACGGATAATAAAGTGGAATCAAAAGCTTAAAGGTTTTTGGTTTTATTTTTGTATACTAAATTTAAAATGTTCGAATATGGATGTACTTTGTGTGTGGAACTGTTCAGGGGCGGCCATAGAATAATTGCCTTATGATATATTAAGAAATTAATGGTGTCTCGAGGAAGACTTTTACAATCAATATTCTCGTCTATTGTGTTTAATATTTAAGGATATTCATGAGTACTGAACTCATTAATGGTAATGAAATGTAATGACTTAGTGCGACTCTTTGGTATATCTATACATATAAATAAAATTGGAGTGTATGTTTGTAATATTGAGATAACCGTTTTTTACTACATGCATATGAATATTTATACGGTACATACAACATAATAACATTTACTACAATTTTTGTCTGCCTGTCTGTTTGTTTCAGCTAATCTCTGAAATGGCTGGACCGATTTTGACGGGGGTTTTATTGACAGGTAGCTGATTTAATAAGGAGTAAGTTAGGCTACTTTTATTTTAGAAAAATAAAGTAATGTTGCAATGTTCTAGTACTGTCCAGTACCGCGCGCAGCTCACGCGCATGCCACTACTGTGCCGTCACGTCGGGCGCCTGCCACCACTTCTCCCACCAACGAATCAATATCACAAAGGGTGCCTATCCCGCGGAATTAGAACGCGCGAGCGGGCTATTGCTGATTTTTTATAAAAAAATATATTGCAAATTATAATAACTGAGCCACGGCAACGTGTGGCCGGTTCAGCTAGTCATCCATATAATGGCGGGCTTATTTGTAAGTCTGTTTTTCCGATGAAATAATGGGGAAGGTGAAATAAGGCTGTGCAATTCTGAATCCAAATAGCTAAAACACTTATGGAATTCAGAAATAATGACAGTACCATAACACTCCAGCAAATATTGACAAGTTCGTAGGATACATTGAACTGGATGGGGATCGAAGCCGGGACCTCGGAATTGCGATACCATGAAGACCGGTATTCATGGCACTCAACCACGGAAATCGTCAACGTTTAACCTATTTTGTTCGTGTTATAGTCGTTGGTTTTCGACATAATAAAAAAAAAATTAGCACGTGCTAATCCGTGTCATTAGATGATGACGTAATATTACAGCAAAAATATAGAAATCGATTAGATAGTGTCTAGGAAGGTCTTCTGTATGGATTTAAGGATTCCTAATTTAAAAGTGACCAAATCATTTATACTTTGTCCAATGTAGGATGATAATTTTGACAGTTGACACCTATATAGAGGGCATAAAGTTGCTATTGCAATGTCAAGCCAAACATAAGGAAACAAACGCAACCTTAGTACGTAGCAATAAGGAAGTGACACCTGTCAAAAGTATCATCCTACACTGGACAAAGTATAATAATTACAATGGGTGCGTTTAGCCAACAGAAAAACTGGACAGAAATCGAAAATGCTGAAGAGTATTCAGCTATGCTGACTAAATTATCGGCTGAAATTATGCTGAGTTCAAACGAGAGTATAGCATTTCTCAGTCTCCTCAGCTTATACTACTCAGCAATCGCCATTTATCTTTTAATGCTGCCAAGATGTTGTGTCGGCTTGACGCACCCAATATTTCAAAATATGTGACGTCACGCTAAGGATTGGAGGAAGGTCAAATAAATAAGACCACTTGTAACAAGCAAGGCATGGGCCTTACAAATAAAAGCATATGTGTAGCTCCCCACATAATTAACCCTTTGACGCCCAGCATTGTGTTAAATGTGTTATTTCTCTCTCTATCGGGGAAAAATATCATTCAATCAAAAAGAACCATTACCAAAGCCGTAATAACGATTAAATCAGACTGTGCCCTATAGAGCATTATATAATACTCGCGGATTTTAGGTATCGTTGTCGCGCGCATGATATAACGCTCTCGGGTTTTAAGGGGTTAAGGGCCGATTTCACCATAGAAAATAAACGCCATCAATTCGAACTAACCTCAGTTTACGCGCTAAACTGAGTTCCGAGCATGTTTTTGGCTTTCACAAATATATATTGAACCTAGTTTTAGTTGAACCTCGTTCAAATTCTGAACGGCCGATTTTCGACGTTTAAGGTGATACGGGTTCAAGAGCTGTCACTGTCATTACCAGTGATTGGAATAGGTAGATTGGGGTCAATGAACTGGCACATATATATTAATATGGATATGCCTCCGGGATTCCGGGTTTTCGAAATCATCTACATTTTTTAGGAATTTCAAATGTTGTAAAGTGTACTATGAAGAACATATCAATATAAATAAGAAAATTTCAACCCTTTTGCTGTCTTTTTAATAGTATATTATATATGTAATCGGCCTTCCATAGAAATAACTGTGGAATGGCTAAACATGAATAAAAACGTAACAAACTTTAACTGGGATTCTATTAATAATAGTGACAGTGGTGTGAATGACGAAAGATGGGATTTACCTCTCCACTTGTTTGCTAACATAGAATTAATGATTTTGACATTTTCATTGTATGATAATGAAGAACGTTAGCAAGAGTTTCTATGATGAATATTCTGTTATTCATCGTCCAAGATTTCCCATTTTAGACAAATCCCAGTTTTTGTAAATGCGATCAAAATATAGTTGGGGAAAACGGTGTAATGTAAACCGCGATCAAAATCTCCACTTGAACTTGGTTATGCAGAACTTGATTTTATAAACAGATGGTGAAATTAGCCCATAGTGTAATAATAATAATTTCTTTAGGCAGCTCTTCCGAATAAGGCCCGCTCGAAAATGAGCATATAGTGGTATTCTTGTAGGGCAGGTCATGCGCAGTAACATGATGACATTCATATGTGGCGCAATTGAAATTGAAAATTTAATTTAAATATATGTTGATCAAGTTAATATTACACCCAGCCTAGGTGATCGAGTGGTTAGAGTAGCTGGATGTGGAGCAGGGAGCTCGAGTTCAAATCCAGTTTGGGGCAGACCATTTAGGCGTGGTTTCAGGCCATAAATATATAGATCATAATAACTTAACATTAATGAAAAATCAAATATGGAAAATTTTAAAGATACATCATTTTCCCGTCAGGGGGCGATTCGCGCCACAAGTGTATACTGATATCTTACAATGCCCATCAACCTCTATCCAAAATTGACGTTCATCCATCAATTAAGTGTGCCCTTATTCGGAAGTGCAGACTTTCTTTATTTCTTCTCTCACATAGAATTACACATTGTACAGTTTATGACTTGATCTAAAAATAATTATAAATTAGTCTATGCGAGAGACTGGCGTCCGTACTAGGAGACCCTTATGAGAGATCACCAGTCTCTCACATCCGAACCGACGATATCCAATTAACATTTTTAAAAAGAAAAGATAAACAACACAAGATCGATCTTAACCTAGTGTGCGTGCGTGTGTGTTTGTGTGCGTGTGTGAATATGTGTTTAATGTGATTTTACGAAGGAACTGTTAACAAATGTTCAGTTGCATTATAGTCCAATGATTTTGATAAGTACCTGTAAGTCTATCATCTGTATACGCCATTGCGCGACTAATAGAACCAAAGCTGAGTTTAGATGAGTTCTCAGAGTCGGACCGAGCACGCACGAGGCATGCCTGCTCCTCCATCTTGAAATATGTTAGCTATGGCCTTCGTTACCCGTAACATCTGGAAATTAATACTTTGTTAGTTCTCGTGACGATATCTGTGACCTAAGAGTTCACGCATTTGATAATCTTCATCGAGCGGGTTAGAGAGGCCCTAGTGTGAGTTAACGCATTCGATACTCGTCATCGAGCGCGTTACAGATTTCTATGAAGATGCGTAGTTAATGGTGGTTACCGCTAGGGGCGCTCATACAAAAATCCATAGTAATCCATATCGAGTATTGTCTCGTAAACTGGCACTGACACTGGATTGGCACAACATACGCTGAAATCTTTTTGTTTAATATAAGCATTTATAATGCTTTCATTGAAAGCCAATATCTATTATTATTATACCATTTACTAGCGACCCATCCCAGCTTCGCATGGAAGCAATGCATGTATTATACATATAAACCTTCCTCTTGAATTACTCTATCTATTAAAAAACCGCATCAAAATCCGTTGCGTATTTTTAAAGATTTAAGCATACATATAGATATAGGGACAGAGAAAGCGAGTTTGTTTTATACTATGTAGTGATGTCGGAGACTTAAAATCCATAGATACAATTAAAATTAAAAATAAAATGTCACACAATGAAATTAACAGTCCAAATCATAAACATACATACATAGAATAAAAGTTTAATAATATCTATGCTATAACGTCGTTAGTCGTTGGGAGACGTTGAAGCAAGAAAATGCAAAAAACCGTTACTGAAATTTTTGATTTAAGAAAACTTTTGTAGTGTCATGGCAAATGGCATAAGAAAAATTTACTTTTGAATTTTTTTATTAGTACTCTTCCCATTTAAAGACCTTGACAGACCATTACATTTTTTTTAAGTATTTCTTAAGCTGACATCAGCGCCATCTATTGTGGATTTAGTAAAAAGCGGTACATACTTGTGAATATTAATCACTATAAGCAACTTAATAAGATAATATAAGGGATTGTTTTTTCATTTCCATTTATGAATGATTTACAATTAAAATATAACATTACAATATAATTTTAATTCCAACAGGAAAGAAGATTAAATTTAATTATAAGAGAAAATTATTTGTGATGACCTGTAATTGGCTTTGTGTTGCTATGTATGTAAATTATTTCTTTATTATAGCTGTTGGTCGTCCGAAAAGTAAGTAAATAAATTGATTTATTATATTTTTTATAATTAATTAATTCTGATGGGTACATACCGTTATCAGCTAAAATAACTGGTTTTTACTTTATTTTTATTTATTAAATTTAAAATATTTACATATGGACATGCGCAACTGTTCAGGGGTGGCCAGAGAATAATTGAGTTCTGATATACATATTAAGAAATTAATGGTGTCTCAATGGAGAAGTTTCACAATCAATATTCTTATCTATAGATTGTTTAATATTTAATGGTATTCAGGAGTACTCAATTCATTATTGGTAATGAAATAATATTGATAAATTGTAAGTATAGTCCATAATCCATTATGAAAATAGAAAATCTATTACAATATTATGACTTATGATTGTAAACTTTTTTAATGAAATGAAGAGTAAACATTTTAATGTAATTGTTATATTTCATGCTAATGTAATTTTTGTTTCATTATAGACATATAACTAAATTAATAATTGGTGTCTTATTTGATTAATATTGACACTTAAAAGATATGAATTATAGTTCTATTTCTTACAAGAATATTAAATGATTATTCCGATTAATCCTTCATCGGCATTTTAATTTTAGTGAAAACACTTTACATTTTTTTATTTATTTTTAATGTGTTCACTCTTGATCCCAATCAAAACAAAGCCAAGACAGAATCTATGATGGAATGAGCTCACCCAGAAGGTGCCTATTAACCCTGGCTTTGAAAACCATGCGTTATAAGTACTCAGAAATATAAAAGCAATTAACTGTCTATAGAATCATACAATATAAAAAAATATTATATAAATATTTAGTTTATATTTGTTGATGTCATTCTTTGAAAATCAATAAATCATCAAGACTTATTAGTAATTACTGTTTATGTATATATCCGTTCACAGCGCTCAAAGGGTTAATAATGTTGACAATATCCATTGTATGCTTTAAAGCTATTATATACAATCCCATAATGTCCAGAGTCTTAGAATATCCTGCATTAAAACATATAGTAATCATGACGTCTAATGTAGAAAGTTTGTTCTCAAATGAAACCCCCATTTAAATATGAACTGATTTCATCAAATTTCTCTATATTAAGAATAACAATACTTTATTTGATTGGAACATAGTTTGTTACAAATGTTTATGTCATTAGTCCGCCCCACTTTTAAATAGGCTTTGTAATTAAATTATTTAAAAAGATATGTTAAGTTAATCATTAATTTCAAAACAAAAGCAACAAAAATAGTGACACATCAAGCATTGCAATGTCTAGTCTTATAATGCAGATACATTTCAGCTCATTTCTACAGTAATGATTTTATTGTCTGTAACCATGTTGGTCAGCTTAGTGAGTTTTATTGTAGCCTAGAAGGATGAGCATTTTTTATGGTTCTAGAAAATTCACCATTGTCTCAGCCAAAAGATGTCCACTGCTGGAAATAGAACTTCTTCAAATGTTGAGAATTCACCAAAAACTTACATATGGCAGGTGGACTGGACATATCAGTAATAGATCATAATTCATAAAGCCAAGCTGTCCACTTTGCGATCAATGGTGTTAAATTTTAGTATGACCAGTTTCTTTTCACAATACTTCAAGTGTGACAAGTAAGAAGGTTGCTGCTAATAGTCTACCAGACAGCACACAGCTCAATAAAATTACCTAATGATATTATTTATTTTCTGTATAAAATTCACACAATCGTTTTTAAACTTAATAAAAAATAATCCTACAATGATATGACTAGGAACACTAGGCACGCATATATACGCAAAAGAAACAAAATTATGCACCACCACACTAAGAGTAGATCCTCGTAGATAAAACACAGGATGGAGTAATCATTTCTAAAGACTCCCACTCAGCAATTTGATAATTTCCTTGAATCATATAAAGTGTCTACCTTATCTTGTAAATTAACCAAAACAGCATTTTTATCTTGTTTTTAACACACTAAATAATTTATAATCACTCGCAACTTATTTCGATAAGCAACGGTGAAATTATAGATTTTGATTTGTAAATAAAGAATAATAAAAAATAGGTGCATATAGCAATAAAGGTATCGTCAAAATAATGCACTTACGGTTTGTTTAACAGTCTTATACAATTAAAATACTTCCGTCGCTACAGATATACCACATATTCTAGATATTTCATTAATAATAAAACAATGAACACAAAATTTATATAGGAATTATTCTCAAAACGTATTCACTGCATTGAACAATGCACTGCTGTGGGTATTCAATCTTTAATATACAGATAAATTTAAAAGCATCGTATTTTCTGCCATTATCCTTTATATCTTCCTAATTAGTACCTTACTGCTTTTGGAATAAGAATAGGCATAGTTTTCATTTCAGTATTTGTTATGACATTTCATATTTATCCGTACTATATGTACGTCAAGGAAGTACGTTCGTACGTACCTTCAAAATACAAAATGTCACTTTTGAGTTTGAATGAACGAAAAAATTATAGAGGTGTTCTCTATTAATCAATACTAGACGATTAAATCAGTTTTTTAATATAACTAATACAAAGCTTTAAAAAAACACAGGATTTGTTATAATAAACATTCAAAATTTCGCAAAAAAAAAAATGTTTCCAATGTTGACAACACATGTATAATGCTGTTTGTTTCATTAATAAGTTCACTCCACAGTGTTACAAAATGGTAACAAAATTGAAATATTTATTTAAAATATTGATTTTTCTAAAGAATAGTGAATAATATTCCTTTTTTTACTGTATGTCATGTAATTATTTTCTTAGATTAAGTTATAAAAAGATATTTTGAATACACACTAAAAGGTTATGAAAACGTAAGGTATACAATCGGTTAAATAATTTAATGGTGATTTGTGATAAATAAACACTAGTGAACTTATATGAAACAGTATAAGAAAAGCTTTATGTTTTTTTATTTAATAACTTATCTAAGCAAATCAAAATAAAAAGGCCAGAAGAATACATCACTTACAATTCCGAAGCATTAAGCAAGCGATTGGCGTCTCTTAAAATAACGATGTCTCTTTAACAACAAAGAAAGCGGTGCTACACTGCTGCTGGCTAATATCGAAATATATTACATTGTGATTATATGGCCTGTGTCGTGTGCAAAATTTGCAATAATATAATTGAACTGTTTAGAACCTGCTGCACTTATTTACGTAACACATTGCCACTAGTGGCTTATATATCGAAATATAATTAATCCATGATCGTTCAGATATTAAACACATAAATACACATTTCACGGATACCAAGTAACACATTCACCCAATTTCGCAATACTAGCTATAATATAATAATAGCCGAAGAATTTGTGTCATGCGCAATAAGATGTATTGTCATCAGATAGGCAAAGATTTTACTGTATATATTTGACTTGAACAAAATAAAAATAATGAATATAAAATTGGGCTTTAATATATAGCACAAATGATTATTTTTTATTAATATAAAGCTGCGTTTATTTTTCCTTTAGTGTCTAAGAAGTTGAGTCAAAATTTGATTTTAGCAGTTCTGATTTCGTCTCATGTGTAGCTTTAAAAATTTGCACAGTTTAAGGTCAAGAGGGAGTAAGAGTATAAATATTTCAACGCATTAGAAAAAGATAGTTTTGAAGATCAAGGTGATGACATATAATAGGTGGTAGGAATAGTACAGTAGGAATAGTAGGTAGGTAGAAATAAAACATGTGTTCGTTGTTTTAATTGCCTGAAGATTAGCTTGATAAATAGATTATTATTATAACTAGGTATATAATCTGACCCGACTCTGCATTAGGTTGTCTTTTTTCTTTTATTATAATTCGGAGTTACAAAAAGTTTTTTAAATTACGTTTTGTAATAATATTTTTCTTATTAACTACTATCATTCTATAAATATGATTAGGGAAATATCAAAAACCTAAAATCATGATGCAATAAGTTCCACTTATCCATCCATTGTCAAATTTTTAGTAAGACAATTGATTGAACCTATAAAAATAATAACCCGTGTTAATAATTTGTCATAGTTCTCATTACATGGTTGTACTTTATCAGGCAGTACTCATATTTGTTTAGTGTGTAAAAATATTCGTACTAATATGGTATAACTCTATATTTTTGCTAATCATTATGATAAAATTTGTAGACTTAAATGATCTGTTAGTAGTTTATATAAATTGCATCAAAATTACATTAAAAATTTATCGAAATAAAAATTGTGTTCTAAATCTTTACAGTAGATATATCTCAGGACTAAAATTTCGTTTATGATCTCGTGTGGCATGAGTGAAATATCGATTTTATATCTGCGCAATGCGCAGAACCTGTTTGCACTTGCGCGGTGAAGTTACTAATTGTAGCTATTAATAGAAAGAATAAGTTAGGGATCTTCCATGTTTACTATATAGAATAAATATGTACAACAATATTTATTAATATGAAATCTTTGTTAAATATGAATTTTAATGTATTACAAATAATTGAATCCTATGACATCGACCTATGTATGATAAATGGGAAAAAAGATTAAGTGTTTTTGAAATATAAAAGGATAGGATAGGCAATAAACATAGCCTAAAATAATTAGATTATTTAATGCGCGATAGTCATTCATTCATTTAGCCGATTATATCTATTTAGTAACGTCTCTAAAGTTTGCTTAGAGAAAAACTAATGTCAATGTCAAATTCAGTTGGGGCGCGTAAAAGTAAATAGTGGACGTGGTCGCGATTTTTGATATTTTCAATAAAAATATTTATAACTTTTAATTATGGTAGTTTTAACCGAAAAAGCAGTTTCTGTTCAAATAAAGTTGATAAGGAAATATTTGAAGTTAAAAATAATGGAAGATGATGTGACGTTTAGAAGTAATAACAGTCAACATCAGGAAAGAACTCATGTTTACGATTTGATAAAACGTTCTATTGTAAATGGAGAATCTCATTCTGCTTTGATAATTGGCCCTAGGGGATGTGGAAAAACTACGGTAAGAGATTTATTATAGATCTATTAAGATATAACCTCAAATTTATTCAGAAAGTTAACAATCTGTTTAATTAAATAAATTTTGTCTCTACTTTTTCGTTTATTCTTATATGTGTTTGAGCACCAAACTAAAATCACTTTTATGTCACTCTGAACCTTTAAATATAACATTATGTAAATGAAAAGAAATCTTTCATGTTATGTTTTATTGTGGTCCAATTTTACAGCTAATAAATTCAGTTTTAAGTCAAATATCTAAAGAAGAAGATGTAGCAAATGATGCCATTATCGTGAAACTGAATGGATTAATTCATCATGATGATAAAATTGCACTCAAGTCCGTCACTGCACAGGTAAATAATGTTAAAGAATTATTTACATGGAATATGTTAAATGTTAATTCACTTCGAACATGTCAAATGTTAACTAATTGAATATGTAAATTCATAGTGAATATGTTAAACACCAATTCACATGGATATGTTAAATGTTAATTCACATTGAATTATGTTTTAGTTTGAATCACTAGACCATATAGCTCAGCAAAATATAAGTAAAGCACATTGCAAAGCCAACTATTCATCTAAAGACAAATAAAAATTTAAATGTATGAGTACATAATACAAGATGGATTTTTTGCAACATGCTGTAAGGGGTAAAATAGTTAATAATAGGTTACCTAGTCGACATCACAGGAGACCGAAGAGCTGGTAGCTCCCACAGACAAAAAATTAGCCTAGCTACGCTGCCAGTATCTTCAGAACCTTGCCTAAAGGGACTCCTTTTAATAATATTTTTTAGTTATTATATTTTATATATATATTTGAGGTTTTTAGTGTTAGGTTAATTTAAGATAAATTACGTTTTAGTTTAGTTTCATAGTTGTGTCTTTTAGAATAAATAATTGTTTTTTTTTTTAATTTGGTAATATTAAATTACAATCTAATTAGAACCATTTGACATTTGTAAATAGTTGTAGGAGACTATCGAAACATTTTGAGAATGTAATGGACATTGTATACAAATCTTTTTAATGCCCATCAAACCTACTCCTACTTATACTGTTCGAAAATTTCTATAAGACCAACTGAGCTTGGATTACTAAAAATGTCCAAAATTGCAAAAAATATTCGCAAAAGTTTCATACAAAATTATTGCAGTTCTGTAAATCTTATGAAACTAAAAAGACAAATTGTTTTTATGGGATTTTAATATATTACTCTATGATATGAGTGTGTTCAACCTCGAACGTATGCTATGCTTTGTTTTTAACTAAATAATTAGAAACGGGGATATTTAAAACAAGGATCCCAATTCACCCAAACACCATCTCAGAATACATATATTTTTATTTCTAGTGGTGACTTGAAAATATTTTTTTTCAATAATTACAGATGAAATTAGAAAATGCTGTTGGTGACCGAGTATTCGGAACATTTGCTGAAAACTTATCGTACTTGCTGAGTTGCTTGCAATGTGGTGCTGACAGACAATGTAGAAGCATTATCTTCATATTGGAGGAGTTTGATATGTTCTGCCATAGCGGTCGGACACAGACATTGCTTTACAATTTGTTTGACATCACGCATAGTAAACAGGCACCTATGTGTGTTTTAGGTAAGTTCACATTTCCTTGGTTCTCCCAACCCGTAAATTTAATCTGCAAATAGATTGTAGATATTAAACATTCACAAAACTCTTGTGCTTTTCCCCCATGCTTAATAATTTATTTATACAGAAACAATTAAGAGTGTTAAGGTAATCTAACTATGAGTTTTATCTATCACATCGTTTTGCAACCCCGTGAAATTTATTAGTATAATAAAAATATGTAGATTACTCCCGCAAAACTCAAGCAGTGTGCTATTTTTATTTTAGTAATGGATATGGACTTCCGCCAAGTAACGCCTGATTCTATCAAATACCCATGGACTTTGTCGATAAAATTGATCATATTGCTTTGTCTTAATGTGTCGGACACCAGGGATCGAACAAATTGTTGTACATTTATTGTTGGCACGAGTGCACTTGGTGCAATCCATCCATTGGTAGCCATCCTTTTTTTTTTTGTTTTCCTAGAAAATGGCATTAGGCATTCCATTGTGTCGGGAGAACACGGTGGATATGTGGGTCTCTCCTCCATGCCCCTACCCGGCCGAGTGCCCGGTAAAGGCTTGGAGGCCTACCCACTAAAAACTACGGCGTCCCAATACACAGTGGTGCGAGTCGCGTGGTCCCTTGCCGGACTCGGCCGCGACCCGGACCAGTGTGGGTCCGCGCTCGTGGGCGGACCTCGCCTATGCTCCGTGAGGGACGGAGCTACGGGGTGAACCGTGACGCCCTGAACACCCCGCACGCCTGAGGGCCAAGTGCAATGCAGCTGCCGGTCTCCCGCCCCGACAACCGCTGGCCCCCTATTGGTAGCCATCCTACCTTCTGCATCAAAGATCCCAGTGTCAAATCCTGGTGAAGGCATATGTTTGTGTGATGAAGATAAGAATTTGCTACCTACTCAGGGTCATTTGTATACTTATACAAGGTTATTATATAAACACCATCCAAATTTTTTCTAGGCATAAGATATCATTCAAACACTTCATTTATGAAAAAAAATTGGGAGGTAAAATTTCCGCAAAAAAAAATTTTGTCCGAGCGAATTATTACAACAGCTGGTTACTGGCAAAATAGGTACTTACAGTTGAACGACCGACCGCCCGAAGCGCCCCACCGAGCTGCGCGCGCAAGTTGTGACGACATCGGCGCAATGAAATCAGTCAGCCGCGGACTTTCCGCGATGTACAATGTTGCGTTCACGCATTTACGTCGCATAATTATCTACCTAACGAAATGTGTTCACACTTGCAATTGAAATCGAGGGCGAAATTGAACGACGGGTTTATGTGAAGAGCCCAAAGCCTCGAGAACTTAAATATAAATATAATCCGTGCATTTAACGAAGTGACAAAGTGAAAAAACAAGTAATACAATAAAAGTCAATGTTTATAAACGTGCAAGACTGTTTAGAGAGAAATTACCTACACTTTAAGGTAGTGATTGTTTTCAAACTTCATGTAAGTGTATTTTGTTTGGATTTTTAATTAATTATTTTGTTGGAGTAAAGCAAAATGTGTGCAGGGCGGCTAAGACTTGTGAAATTTTTCACAAAAATATAGAACTATTAATTATACATTTCTTTATCCTATCGTGTAAAATAGACAAAAATAACTTAGGTAGGTAGGTACTAAGGTTTTGGCACTGCATTTGTTTTTGCGATTTTCGAATTGCCTTTGCGATCCCTGTGTTTTTTTAGATTCTGTGGTTAATAAACACCCTTTGCTTTACTCCAACCAATTACTCTACATAAGTTGATTAAATTTTAAAAAATGCGACGTAAGTGCCTAAGGTGTGGTTTACTTTTATGTTCATTTTTTATTTATTAAAAGTGTTATCGATTAATATTGTTATAATCAAAGAACAAATCAACTTATCTCTTCTTCAATTTGACATTCCTATTTTTTTTCGTTTAAATTTGCAACTTATGAAAATCATTGTAATGTATCAATGAAATACGGGAGGGCGGGGCGGGGGTCGTGTAATCATCTGCTACAACACCGTGCGTAGCGTGACTGTGACAGCAATCGGTAGTTTACCTCGGATAACTTTGTGTAGGCTTAACTTAATATTTTAGTACTGAGTGATATTAAAAAAAATAATCTTGTTTCGTTATTTTCTTCAAAGAATATAATATATAAATTTGGATGGTGTTTATAAAATAACCTTGTATATGCATTCTATACATTATTTAGTATCCATAGTACATGCTAAGCATATTTTAGGACTAAATAGTTGCTGTGAGTCGTCCGGTAGTTATTAATTTTTATTATTTATTTAAATACGCTTTTTTGTTACAGGTGTAACCAATCGTATAGATGTTATGGAGTTGTTAGAGAAAAGAGTCAAATCAAGATTTTCTCACAGGCATATATATTTGTTTCCCTTCGAGGATACAGGGGTTGAAAGCGGTGCCAAACCAAAATCGCCTTTAGAGTGCTGCCAAGAGATACTAGTATCCCTTCTCTCTGTGCCATTGGGCATTTTTAAGAAAAGTGTAGCAGCTTCTAAGAAAAAGGATGGGAGAAGTAAGAAGAAATTGAACGGTATGTTATTTAGTATTTGCGATGCTGTCTTTCGAACTAACGGTCCTGGGTTCAAGTCACAGAAGAAACAATTGTTTGTATGATGTACACAAACATGGTTATTTATATAAACCTATAATCTAAGATCACAGTGGTTTGTGTGTTTGTCTGTCCGCACTTTTTCCATTGTATATGCGTTACCATAGCAACGCGTTAATTGCAAGGAGTTCGTCTACCGGACGCTAGATGGCGCTAAGGGAAAAATATTTAATAATAGAAAAAAATTAAAGAATTTTGTCCACCCGTGCGAAGCCGGGACGGGCCGCTATATATACTCTAAGAACACAAATTTGTTGTTTATGTGTTTGTCTGTCTGCTCTTTTTCCATTGTATCAATTAACGTTACCATAGCAACGCGCTAACCGCAAGTACGTTTATTGGATTCTAGATAAAGGAAAAATATTTGATAATAGAAAAAAAATAAAGAATTTTGTCCACCCGTGCGAAGCCGGGACGGACCGCTAGTATCTATAATTAATAAAGACACGCAGACTTACAACACATCAGCAAGTTAGATGAACAAATTGATAAATATACAAGAACTCATTATGTAAAATTATTTAACAAAGTCGGGATAAATGGGAAACAAATTTATTTATCTAATGCACGTGTTGTAAATTAAATTCTATTACAGCAAATGAAGAACAGTCGGATAATGAAGATGAATTATTACCCAAGGAGGTGGTAGAGCGATGCAAAATAAATATTGATCAGTTTATGGAGCTGGATACAGATTTTATATCCGATTGGAATCGCCATGTCAGAAGTTTGATAGAAGATGAGAGAGTTGTCAATGGATTAGAAAAAATGTGCTACTTCACTGTAAATGAACAAATCTTTAGAAATATATTGGTAAGTTATTAACAATGTGACTGATTTACTATTGATCTTTCAGTTTACATCGATCAATCTGTTCTGATCGAACCGACTGATTTGAGAATTATTTTTATGTCATTATATTTTGAATTAGAGACTTTTATTATAAGTATATATCAGTTCCATAGTAGCCTAATATTTATTTTTATTTTTTATTTTGATTGGGTTTTTGATACCAAGCCCAGGTCAAAACAGGATCCACCGATGGAACAAGCTAACCCACAATGGGCCTATTAACTCTGGCTTTTAAGGATTGTAGACGGGTTATAAGTACTTGGAAATATTAATATTATAATTACATAATATAATATACATTCCTATCATATAAGAGATAAACAAGCTACAGTTACCGCTAAACTATCATTTTGAAAATTAAGAAGAGGTTAGTTTATCTAGGATTGGTTAAAATATATTTCATCAATAATTTGCACTCTGCATTGTTTCTGATACATTTAATCAATAAGTGATAGATCTCGGATCTGGCTACAACCAATAATAAACTTTAAAAACTCTTTAAATAAAGATACAATAGGTCAAATTCGCATGAAAGTAGCGACAGTGTAGTTCTCCGCATTAAATATAAAGAGGGTGCAAATCCATGCAAAGATTTACACTTTACCAAATGATCGATTAAGATTCTTAATGCGCTCAACATTTTATACAACATTCAAGTCCAAATATTTTTAATAAGGACACGGATTCTATAATACTCAATTTTATAATAATAAAAGAATTATAAGGAAGATGACTAATATCTTAAAAATTTGTAGAAAACATTTTGTATAAAATGATTATACTTCAACTAGCTTTACCTGCTGCTTCGCTCGTGTTTTACCTCCTACATCTATACTTACAAATTTTACCTCTATAAAAAATTATAATAAATTATATGAAGTAATATGAAAGGGATTTCTTTACCAATATTTTCATATAAAGAATAATAAGAACAAATAATCTTTTACTGTTCAAAAACACTATTGAGACTTAAGTACGGATAAAATTTATCAATTGATATTCAACTTTATACTTTAGGCTTTAAGCTGAAACTTGAATGGTGAAATTTTATCGTTTTCTTTAGGTTAATGTCCGTTTTACTGTACGTAAAGTAGGTCTGACTCTATAAGCACACTAGCGGCCCGTCCCGGCTTCGCACGGGTGAACTTAAAACTTAAACTAACTTTAACTTCTTTAAATTTTTTCTAGCATTCAATATAGCCTATGACACTCAGCAATAATGTGCGTTTCTATTGGTGAAAGAATTTACAAATATACAAACACACAAACTTTACTTCTTTATAATATTAGTATAGATATAAGAACAGATTGTAAAGAAAAACAGCTTTTCTTAGAAATTCTCACTTTTTGGTTTCATTTCAGTTTCAGTTAGTATCACAGCTGTCAGCAAAGAAGCCTTACATAGACGCGGTAGATCTGGTCGCTATCATAGACAAGACTGTCACTCCAGAGCATAGGGTGAAGCTTCTACAATCCTTGTCTATACTGGAGTTGTCTCTTGTTATAGCTATGAAGCACGGAATGGACATATTTGACGGACAGCCAATGAATTTCGAAATGGTTTTGCACAGGTGATATGTTCAATAAATCTTTTTGTAAATAAATTATAATGCTTATAACATGTATTTAAGGCTACTAAATTTTTATTTCTAAGGAATTTCTGTAGTAGAAAAATTATTTTGTCCAGTCTGCCTGAGTACTCTTGTGTGCTCTTTCGATTAGTTGTTTTTTTTCCTAATTAAAATCTAGCAGCAATTTTCTTACGCAACAGAAATATGGTAATTAAACACAGTTACTACTTGATTTATTGTTTGATGCTGGCAAAAGTATTGCCCAGAATATTTATTTAGGCACACAAAGAGAATATAGTTTAAAAATTGTAAAAAAATGGTCATATACTTAATCTTAACAATAATCTTTCAATAGTGTACACAGCATGAGCGAAAATATAATCCGCATACTAAAAAAAAAGGGGTGTTAAAGCACACCCTGAAGTATGACTGCTTTAACTCCATCTATATTTATTAGATAAACGAAACGTAACTCTCTCTTTTTATCTTCACTAACTTTATCTCTCTCTCAACTCCTGTTTGCCTCGCCGGATCACACTTTTCGTAACGCTCTCATCACGCACTAACCAGCTTACTCTCCAAATTAAGCGTGCGTAAAGAAGTTTTACTTCAAAACAGAGAATGCTGTGAGTTGCTAAATGACACTATCTGCTCCCTGGTGGCATTAGGTTGCGGATCATCTGGCTTTTATAATTCTGGAAACTACTGTTTTATATTGATTAAATCCATCATTAATAACGTCCACAAATACGTTCACAAATTAGTTCAGTTCAGTAAGTTAGTTCAGTTCAGTTAGTTTAGTTCAGTAAGTTAGTTCAGTTCAGTAAGTTAGTCTATATAAAGAGATGGTTTTGGTATTCAGCTTAATAACACTTGAAAAAAAAATAACCGGTCTGTTGAACTCCCATTAGGTCAATCGGAAGAGCAATTCGTCCTTATAGCGAGGGGATGTGTGATGACCGCTTGACTTCAAAGACAATGTTAATTTTTGAACTAAAAAGTTTTAAATATAAATTTACAATGTCAATAAAAAATTCTTAAGCAGTGTTTGAAATATAGGTAACAACACTTTTGACATGGCCCTTATTCAAATGAACCTATAATTTTCTTCACTTACTTATGTATAAAAAGACTGCAAATGACCTATAATGGACCCTTAAATATATTATCTATTAATAATTTATTTCTATATTTTTTTCTAGATACACGAAATTCGCAAACACTAACTCTTCAACGCAAACTGTGCCTCGACCAGTAATATTGAAGGCGTTTGAGCATCTTCAAGCATTAGAAGTAGTGATGCCAGTTAAAAGCACAGATTCCATCTACGCCGCAGGAGAAACGACGGCCAGCAGAGTCCAAAAAGAATACAAGTTATACACTCTAGCTGTCCCAGTGGAAGATATTAATGAAGCTGTTAAGAATTTTAAAGCTCTACCGACAGAAATTAGTCATTGGTATAATAACTCTGTGGTGTAAAAACTACTAAATTGGTAAACTTGTTTCATGTGGCAACACTTGTAATTTGTTTGATATTTAAAGACAATCGACCAATGTTGCCCTTCCACTTTGGAAATTCTAAACGATCAAGACTGATTAGTTTTACTAGGTGGAAAAGTTTTATTTGTCTTCGGAAGAAATAAATCAACATTTGTTTTGATATAATCGTTTCATTTCTATTTTCTGATCATAAAACACAATAAAATTAATTCTAATATCTATTATTTACACCTATCAATACTAATATTATATTTAATCACTTAATATTTAAGATAACTAAGAAACTACTGTTATGGTAGATTTTCATATCTATGGCAACATTAATCTATCCACCGCAAATTGGTGTTGGCAGACATCACGTCTCTCTTATAATCGTCTTCCCCGAATCGATGTCTGAATCTGTCTTCGCTAGCATTCATATTTCCAAGTTGTTCTAACTCTGTCACCGTTAGCTCTTTAAATTTCTTCCCTTTAATGTCTTCTGGAACAACTTGTATAACTGTTGCACCTTTCGTGGCTTTTCCTGGAAATAGGATAAATACTGTTACTAATGAAATATTTAAACAATATAGACAACGATATTTTTCAACCAATTTTCAACCTTAAGGACTAATCTATAAAGTTTTATATCAATAGAGCAAATTGGACCTTTTATGGTATGCTGTTGTGCTGTCGTGATTCTTAATTATGGTTTCTTAGTTAACAGTTAATCCAGTCTACCATTTACATAATCGACAGAATTACTGATAAAGCAGTTTCCGGCGAAACTAGAGAGTAAAGTCTATTCCTCATGTTGTGTACTGCTTATTAAAAAGGAAGAGTTTATCAGATTTTATATTCACAATAGATAGATATCGAAATTAATATGTTTTATTTAAGGTTGAAAGTTGTTTAAGAGAATTTTGCAGTTGCGGGTAGGTTGATGTTCTTTTTATTATATGTACTATCGAAGCCTCTGGCGCCTTCAGTCCTAAGTCGAAAGTCGCTTGCACACTGCAGGATGCCTATCGCTTCAGGCCACGCCCCGCTCCATTCATTCAACAATGGCGCGCGTGCGCAAACAAGCAATTCACGAACGCGTAAAGCAGATTGACAATTGACAGTACTGACATCAAGGGCAATTTTAAAACTAGTTGTTTATGATTGGCCGTAGTATAAATCGTAGTAAAAAACGAAGCCAATTCGGGATTGGTATGGGTCGTGTGGGCGTGTCCGATGCGATCAGTTCAAACGAATATTTCTACAAAGTGGTAAGGCACGAGAGACCTCGATAGTATCTACTTAAATATAGTATTTGCTTTAGTTCATAAGATAATAATAAGTTTGAGAGAAGATTGTTAATGGAGGGAAAACTTGAAAACTAAGGCAGAGTTGAACTCATAAAAAAGTGCACCTACTAACGTGCAAATCTGATTTATTTAGCTACTTTTCCAGGTATTTCTACGAAAAATTACTTTTATGGCATTTTTAGAAATAAATGAAAGCAAATATTAATTATATAGGTTACCAATTGCTGTAAAATTTGGGCTTTATATTGACTGACAGTGGCAGTTGACTGTCAAAAGTATACTTTACAGTATAGTTTACTTTTCTCTTTATTAAATACTAGCCCTTTTTCTGTATTTTCCCGTGTATTTCCCATTCCATTGGGACATCGGAATAAAAAGTGCCCTATGTCCATCATATAAGGTCCATTCCAAGTATTGGTGAAAGAATTATTAATTTAAATCCGAACAGGATTAATAAAGAAAAAACTAATTAATAACATAATTGCTTTTGGCCAAAGAAATGAAGAATAAACAGCATTTCAAATATTTAGTAACAAGACTAAAAATGCACATTATTATACTTACTTCTTTTGTAATTGGTACCATCGATATCCCTAACCATAGAGTCGAGTGCTCTGTGGAGTTCGTTTTCAGGGTTGCCAGGCCTCTTGTTCAAAATTCCATTTTTGAAGGTAGATTCCGGTTGGTGGTCCTCAACGAACGCCTCGTTGGAGAACATTTGGAGGTTCAGCTTGCCCTTGCTGTTTTTTTGTTGGATCTGTAGGAAATAATTGAAATTTATCATTGGCATGTCTACCTCTCTAGAAAAGTGGCTATTTTTTCACAAAAATGCTTATTTTGAATAAGCAATAAGATTATTAAAAAATTATCTTATCTTATCTTAGTACAGACGGGCCCTCGGTGACGTAATACTTTTTACGCCACCGCGTTCGGTGACGTAATATTTTTTCGAAGAAAACAAATTTTAACTGTTTGCTCAGTCAATTACAGTCGAGATTCAATTGATAACGAATGAATGCGTATTCATTTCGTTCTCTGTTTTTACGACTCCTTTGCTTTTCTAAGAAACATGGACAGAAATTTTTGCTTTTCTAAGAAACATCTATTTTCAAAAACATCAATCAAGGCTTTGGAAGACGCTTTACTATTTATGAAAAGCGTATAAAACTTAAATTGCTCTCGTTGATCTAGAAAGATCGAAAAAGCGGAAAGTCCCGCCAAAAGTGGTGTGTCTGGCAACACTACTCCAGAAATAACAGTTGCTTCCATGGTCATGAAAAAATTAATAAAAAAAAATTACAGATGCTCTACCGAGACAACAAATGTTTGACAGATTCGGGGTGTTGTGTGAGTGCTTGTGAGTATGTTGTGGTTAATGTTGAAGTAAACTCACTCATAAATTCAAAAGCGAAATCGATAGTTTTCTAAGTTAACTTATGATCCATAGCGTTATTGATATCTATGATTTTCTGATCTATGATATCTATGATCTATGAATAAAAAAAAAATAAAAAAAATGAAATGAAAATAACTATATTCTAGTGCACTTAAAATAAGTTGTTTTGAATCGTCCAACATCATCACATCACATCAACGCAAAGTCCATTCACGACGTCTTTGAACTGACAAGGTGAACGGGTGCAAGAAACTCGTCAGCTTTAACAGAAGCAACGACATTTACAATATTATACTATTGATACACTAGGTCGTTGCAGTTGCTACGCATAAAACTTAACTAGCACCGTAATAGAACGGAGCGTAATACTAAAAAAAAATTTAAAAGAAATGAATAATATTTGTAAATTTCAAAATTTCATAAGAATGAAAACTTTCAAAAAGCACGTGCTTTTTGTTTCAATGGGGAAATCCCATAGAACCAATGTTTAACGGTCGTAACTTTTTTAATTAAAGTCTGCTAAGAATTCCTAGAGTTATGGCGTCCCATACATTCCGTCATTCAAGCTGAGCCGTGGGAGCTCCGCTCGCTCCGCTCCAATAATATTGATTTTGAAGCAACACTACCTCGTGAAGTTTGTCGACGACGAGACTGTGTCCGGTATTGACGCCGACGCCTCCGACCGCTTCGATGCTGTTCGACCGGTGGAAGGGGCGAAGCGCCGACACTGCCCGGGATACTCCCACCTGGACAAAGAACGATCCAGGCAGCGTTACCAGACGTTCCGATTTTGTCGGGATGTCCCGATTTTGAAATCAAAATTAAATGTCTCGCACGGGACAGGCTCAGTTCCGCTTTTCGGGGATAACTCGGCTACAGGATAACTCTCAAACTATTGTTTAAAACACCACATTTTTCTAATGAATAAAACTTTATTGACTTTGATTTTGACGTCTTTCACGTCTTATAAATCGATGAATGCCAGCTGCACGCAAGAAAAAGTGTAACGTTCCCTCTGAGCCGAGCGTGCAAGCGTGAGCGCGGAACAAGCGATAGAGAGGCATAAGCGTTCGACTTATGGTGCATCTATCTCTCTTCCACTTCATGAAGTGAAAAGTTAATGTAGTTTCCATTGCTAATTTCAACAACTTAATGTTAATTTATCGCAAAAAATCAATTAACTCCTTTGTATTATACAAAATGATGATAATTCAGTGACAATAATTCAATTCAATTCATAAAAGTATGCAATTGCATCATTTTTTTCTTATGACGCTATCACGTAAAATTATCGTCCGTAAACTGACTTTACAGACAACCAATTCTTTTTTTTTTGTTTTTTATTATTTTTTATTCAGAAGACGAAGAAGAATCAACTACCCAACGATAGGGTAAATCTGATTTTAAATATCATATTTTATTAAAATACATTTTCTATGGCTAATTTTGCTATAAATTGTTATGTAAACATAATTTAAAACTCATATAGAAAGATAAATATTAAAAAACATCTGATTTAATACGTCTTTTTTACTTTGTCCCGCTTTCGACGAAAGAATCCAGCTTTTTACACAAAAAGTTTCATCATCCCGACGCCAAAAAAAGAATCTGCCAAGCCCTGGAACTTCTAGGGCTTGTTAATATTACCAAATTCGCATTACACATAGTAGGAGAGTTATTGAACCTTCTGAAAATTTAAAATGATATTTTATTTTCTGGCATCACAAGATTTTTTTAGCATTTCCAAAAATTTAAGGGATGATGTCGCAACCGCGTGATGTCTGCCGGAACGGTACTTTCTTTATTAACAGATAATAAACCATATTTAAAATAATTCTAGATTTGTGGGAAACTGGTTACCCAGATGATTAATTAGCTCTTAAACCAACAGTTCAGCAAGCCATATTGTCATTTGGTCGCCATTTCAGATTAGCGACTCGAAGAAAGAAGAACTATATTGGTAACTTTGGTTCTTATAAACTCCCTATTTATTTATTTATTATAATGATAGTACACAGCACAAATAGCATTGCTTATAGCAATTTTTACATTTAATTCTGTATGCCAATTACGACTATCCAACGATTTACAGGGCTCGAAATATTGAAGATATTATCACCATTACAAAATAAAAACTTTTGTAAAGATAACATACCAAATCACAAGAACAACAATGAAACAACTTATTACGAATTTTATCATGCACCAAGCATTTCTCCATATCAAGCTGGTTGAACATGAGCTTAAAAAATAAGTACAGGCAGTCCTCGACTTACGTCGTTTCAAGTTACGTCAAACAATGTTTTGACACTATTCCTCAAGCATACGTCAATTGTTTCGATTTCCGGCATAGGAGAATTCACTTGTCGCGAGGCGCGCGTCCGTTTCGATTTACGTCGCGTATTTCGAGAACCTAACGTGCCGTAAGTACGAGGACTGCCTGTATTAGAAAACATAACATAGATTGTTCCGAAGCCAAATTACACAGTACAGTCTGTTCATCCTAACTTGTCCTATTTGGTAAACAATTTTGGCACTCCTTTTTATTGAAAATGTAGTATTAAAAATCGACTGATAACTAGATTCAATAGGTGTCATTCTATAATAACGATTTATTGTAATAGTTATTGACTTTGTTATTATTTTATTTTTAAATGAGCGATTTCGTTAAAAATTTGTGCCAAGATTGTTTAGCAAATAGGACAAGTTAGAATGAACAAACTTTACCTGTGTTATGGAACTTAGAGTCAACGATAGTACTTCAACACTCAGACTTGATACAATAAAATAAGATCGTTTTATACATTGATCCGGCTGGGAATCGAACCTAGGACCCATGAAAACCGGTGTGCGACCACGGAGGTTGAGTTAAGAAGGCAACAATAAAAGTTTTTTTTTTCGTATTTCCAAAAGTTGATTAAACTCGGCTAAAAGGCCGAACGTGGTAACCACTCCGCTATCATCAGTGGTGTGTTGGGAGGGGAACGCGGTGGAACGACGTTCCCTAACCTTTTTTCAGAACCGGAACGCGTTCCAGTACATTTTTTTTTTAATTTCTTGTTTTATGTTCGTTAATATTTTGTATAGTAATATTAAGAAAAAATAAAAACTTACATGGAAAAAATAGTTTGCTGAAAATAGGATTTTTTTGGCTCCCACTATGCGTTCCTTTACTTCTTATTTTCCCAATACATCACTGGCTATCATAGTACTCAGTAGGGTTCATGATTTCTCGAGCTTTTCAATTTCTCGGGTCTCGAGAATTCTCGAGGCTTCTCGGGTTGTCGAGAAATTTACATTTACATACGTTTTTATTATTACCACGTTTTACTTAACTTCACTTGTCTGTCTGTTGGTTTGTCGTCAAAATTTGAGATCCTTATTTCGACCTCTTCCTCTTATCCGATTTGGCTGAAATTTTGTATACAGGCTTGTTTCACCTAACAATTTCATATTTAATCAGTTTTACATCCTAAAACCACTTAATTAGGCTTTAATTAAATTAACCTCCACGTGGTGTGTCTGAATATTTGATATATATTACATGTATATATTGAAGAACTAAGTAGGCACAATTCAGATAATTTAAAACTAAAAAGAGTTAAATAAATACTTTATAAAAAAAAAACTTTTAAAAAACCACGTTTTACTACGGGTTATAGATGTACTAAAAAGGAGAAAATAAATTTTTACAAATGGACTAAAAAGATAAAAATAAATTTTTGGTAATAATGAAAATTTACGATAGAAATATTCTAAAATTTATTGAATATTGTGTATTGTTCTGAACATTCATACGCAGAATTTGAAAAATTTCCAAAAAATTAAAACGTGGTGCGCATTATACTTGAAAAACTATTCAATGCCATCCACAGCATTACTATTGCATTGGTTTAGTTAGGAAGGGATTTAGGAAAGATAATGAAAATGTTAATATAATATCAATAACGCTGTTGATCTAAATTACGCACCTCGTTTTAATTTTTTGGAAATATTTCAAATTCTGCGTATGAATGTTCAGAACAATACATAATATTCAATAAATTTTAGAATATTTGTATCGTAAATTTTCATTATTACCAAAAATTTATTTTTATCTTTTTAGACCATTTGTAAAAAAATATTTTCTCCTTTTTAGTACATCTAGGTACAACCCGTAGTAAAACGTGGTTTTTTAAAAGTTTTTTTTTTATAAAGTATTTATTTCATATTATTTGGTTCCAATAACGTCAACAAATTCAGTGGTTTTCCTCTCAAATAAAAGTATTAAATTATTTATAAAACTAATTGATTATATTCAAAAACATTAATCTTATGAATAAGCTAATTAAGTTTTTTTTTACTACAAATTTTTTAATAATATTTTACATATAATTTTTTAAGCCTCTGCAGTCAAGACATTGGCATCTTGCCTACTCAACGCCTCTACGGCAAGTTTTGTTGGTGTTAATATCATCTGCAGTTTTTGTAGCACAGTCATATTATCTTCATTACATTTTTGTGAGCTATCAAAATCTCTCAATGCCTTTTTAGTTGCATTTTTTATTTCAAGAAACGTACAGGGAGCGGCAAAAAGATCTGACGGTTTTAAAATGTAAATAACTCAACCGTTTTAAGTGATACAAAATGTTTTATTGCATATTACAGATTGGTATTTATGAACATTTATAAAAATAACAACAAAAATGTTGATTTGATCCATTTAAGATTTGAAGATGACGTCTTTCAAATGATATCCATCTTGGGCCATGCATTCTTCCAATCTTGCGCTGAAATTTTCAAACACTTTTCCTAACATTCCTTTCCTTTCCATCACTTTTCCTTTCCATCAAAGCTGAACCGGTAGCTCTGAAGTTACCCACCCAAAGCAAAATGGTGTTTCTAGTCGGGACTTTGCCTCTAGGCCACACATTGAAATGTCTCCGAAACTGCCGCTGAACAGAAACACAGGATTCGCCACTTTTAAAAAATGCTTCCACAACGAACGCACGATGCTCAGCCGTCCACCGCTCCATGGCTTCTAACAATGTCCGCACGTAGTCTCTGGAACGCCCCTACCCCCACCACCCCCCACCACTCGCTCGGTCGACAGCGCGGCAGTGAAAACCGTCAGATCATTTTGCCGCTCCCTGTACAATCATTGTCAGCATTGAATTCCATCTAGTTCTGACATCGAGTAACAAAACTAGTTCTACTCCGAATTCGGCTACTACATGTTTCTGCACTGTGTTTGATTTTAGAGGACTCTTTCTGAAAAATCTTATAATCGATCGGGTCTCAGTCATTACATTGTCTATGTCATCAATTTATGAGATCAAAGGGTGCCGCTGCGCTTTGGCCCGCGTCGCCACGCAACACAACAAACGGCGATTTAATTTATATATAGGTACATGATTTCTCGAGCTCTCGACTTTTCTCGAGCTTGATTTTCCGGGAACAAAACCCAACGATTTCCCGGGAAGAAGAGAAGCTAATACAATACCCACCTGCCCATGTCTTATCCTGTGTTCTGTCAAATCAGCTCCCAATAGCTCTTCGTAGGGGTCCATTCTTATGGGCATTATTTTGTCAATGACCCACAAGAGAGCCATAGTGACTAGGCCCCCCCAGGCCATCAAACAGACCCCCGTTAAGGTCTGGACCCCCAGTAAGTACCAACCGCCTCCTGAAAACAGATGCAATTAAAAAAAGCATGTGTGCAATTCACACATGGAATAAGTGAAACCTTCAAAAATAATACGTACACGTACCGTACACGTATACAAAATACCACGGTTGTTGTGATGCTTTCTCTCAAGCTTTGTACTACGCATGCGCACACAAACACGTATTATCACGTACATAATGCTTTCTATCTCATTTTCACCTACGTTAAATCTTATGAATTTATGTGTCTGTCTCTTTTTACTGTCGCGTTTTCGTTTCAAAGAGACACTATAATGTTTCCTATCTCATTTTCTCCTACGTTAAATCTTATGAATTTATGTGTCTGTCTCTTTTTACTGTCGCTTTTTCGTTTCAAAGAGACACTGTATAATGCTTCCTATCTCATTTTCTCCTACGTTAAATCTAATGAATTTATGTCTTTCTCTTTTTACTGTCGCTTTTTCGTTTCATCGACTACCATATCTCAACGATGCTTAACACTTTGTAAGTGGGCATTTTCTCGCCAAATCGCTCCGGTCCCAAATTAATTGTATCGACAGGTTGACGCATAGGGTACCGCTGACAATAGAAAATGCGTATTCCGTCACCCGTTTGGCGCCCTTGATTACAAGTTTTCCGCGCCCCACAGCTTAGCGAAACAAAACGAGTTAACTCGGTTCCTGCGCATTGGTATAAAAAGCGATGTGACGAATTAACTCGGGACCCGCAAACAATGTGTTAAGAAGTTTTCACTTCAAAAAAATCTATATCTATAAATTAGGTCCTTACATATGAAATTTGCGTTTAGTATGGGAAGAATATAAAGTCGACTTAGGTACGTATGCACCATTGTCATCTATGCACATTTCTCATCTCAGGTAGTTCATTGATCACTTTACTAAAAAACCATGGGGGGCGAGAATCAATAAACTGTGTGAAGGCGATTTGGACTGCCACATCGGAATTGATTTTTTCTTTGTATTACTATTTAAACTTTCATTCTACTTCATTGCGGTAGGTACCTTTGAAAAGTCCAGATCTTCCGTTGGTGGTTTCCATAGGAATGGGGTTATCAGCAAATAGACCAACTGCCACTACACCTGAAAATAAATATGATTATAACACTACACACAAACAACTAATCCTTCCAAAAATAGTAACTATAATCAACAGTCTACCAATTATCCAAACAAATTTCCTCATTCGAAATACAACTTAAACATTTTGATTTAGAGTTCAAAATAGCTCGCATACCGATCGGTTATTGTTACAAACACAACTTCTGGCTTAATTCGAAACCGAAGGTAATAGCACTTAGTTTATGTGTGTTAAAGATAATATAGAAGAAAAAAATCCTAAAATAAATCCTTTAAAATTAAAACATAATCATTTATTTATCGGACATTAATGATACATATTGCAATTGTTAATAATTTTAAATCTTACAACCTATGTTAGCAGGGCCGTCTTTAACCTGGCCCTGGGCATATAAGAATAATGGGGCCACTATGACTTTGACAGAACACTTTTTTATTACTAGAATAGACAATTAAAGTAGATAAACAAGGTGTCAGATTTTTTTATTGACAGTCAATAGATGAATAGATAATCTTTAATTTAAATGGAGCGATTCTCACATATTTTAAATTATCTAAGCATGCTTAAATTCGATAGCCTTTTTTTGGGCGAGAGTAGAGTAGCTTCGCGAATGCAAAAGCTTATAAAGCAAGTCGATAATATAGTCCCTAATTGAGGTTCGATTCACTCTAATTTAATAAGTTTTTCAGTAATAAATGTCGATATTGGTTTAGTGATCTGGCAGGAACTAGGGGGTGCCAACAGAGAACAGTCCTCTGTCTTGTCCTGGCAACGCTTTTAAGAATAATGTTACGGCTGCCACGGACTGCCACGTGACGCAACACTCATCCTGCTTTTTTGCGCAAAATCCGGAAAATTGTCGACCCGCGCATACGCAAACATCCTTGACGCACTATAGAAACTCGCCCGCCGCAAAAATGCTTTTAAATTCGAAATATTCTTTGTATTACGAAATAAGAATTCATCTATTTATGGTTTTAATAATATTAAAGAAAAATAACAAGGAAATTATAGTAGTTTATGATACTGTTGCATAATAAGGGTTCTTATAACATGAGTGTGTTTTAAAAAAACGAGCCGTAGGCGAGTTTTTTTATAGTATCACACAAGTGTTATAAGACCAAGTTATGTACAGTGTCATACACTACTTTATCTACTCTCATACTATATTACGTAAAACAATGTTGCAAACAAAACCAAACTTTGTTTAAATATTGAAAAGATTTTTTAAATGTCAAATGTTGGCGCCAAGGTGCAAACATCGATTGTGAATGCGTGTTGCGTCGTCGCGGACTCGTTCATTGAAACCTTTTTAAAGTAGAGGTTCAACCTCCTTGGTCCAGCTGGAGGTTGTATAGGTGTATCGTTATGATTAAAAAGTTATATTATGATACAGGTGTCCATACAAGACCTGTATCGTAATGAAACTTTTTTTTAATTATTTTTGGCCTGTACGTAATGTTTGTCATAAGCATTTTGTTTTCAGTTTTAGAATCTTTGTATTATAGTATCAGAGTAGATAAAATATATTAAGCATTGATATAGGTATAACTTTACCACCTACGCTAGCGAGGTTGGTATTAATGGACTATCATAAACTTTGCAAGAGGTAAAATTGTAAGAAAATCCATAAATTCCCTGTTTTCTTTTAATTTAAACACTATTTAATTTACCAACCAATAAGTTATTAATGAGAAATTTAAGAAATAATATTGTCCGTTTGTTTTTTTTGATAATTTTTTGGCAGCAATAATATACTTTCCGACCCGTTCTTTCACAAGTATTAACGTACTTTCCAAACAGGTGTAAGCCATTATATACTTCATTTCTGCGTTACAAGAGTCATTATTCCTTACAAGAGCTTTACGTAGTGGCACTCACCCCAAAAGCCACCGGCTCCGTGTACGGCGCTGGCTCCGACGGGATCATCGACCCTTAAACGGTCAAACAATGGCGCAGCACCCGCTACTATGGCGGCGCCCACCGCTCCTATCAACAGCGCCTCCCACGCTCGATACAGGAAGCATCCCGCTAACCAGAAAACAAGAGTTAAGCCTTCAATGACAACCGTTTGGTGAAACGGTAGCGATCCTACCTTTCGCACCGACGGTCCTGGGTTCGAATCCCTGAAGGGGTAGATGTTTGTGTGATGAATACGAGCAATTGTACCTAAGTTGGGTATTTATATATATTTTTATAAATCTATAGTCTAAGTTCACAGTTGTTCGTGTGTTTGTCTGTCCGCTCTTTTCCCCGCTCTTTTTCAATTGTATCAATAACGTTACCATAGCAACGTGTTAACCGCAAGTAGTTCGTCTACCGGACGCTAGATGGCGCTAACGGAAAAATATTTAATAATAGAATAAATTTAAAGAATTTTGTCCACCCGTGCGAAGCCGGGACGGGCCGTTAGTATTACTTATTTATGTAGATATATGTATGTCTATCCGTTAACCTTGTATCCATAACACAAGCCTTTATAGTGCATACTTTGGGCTAGGCTAATTGGTGTGACAGTAAGAAATGTTATTATTATTAGGTCCTTATTAGGCTCAGAGGAGTCTCTAGCTCATGTAGCGCCCATGTGCAATTAGTGCACAGACAGTGGGGTGAGTGCAATGCCTCCAACGGATACCCGGTCCGTTGAATATAACCTAACCTAACCTAACCAGCAATTTGTATCAATGGCATACATTGATACAGGTAGATACTTTTGATTAGTATGCCAAGTGACTTAATGACAATTTTAGTTTTATTAGTTCTGCTTTGGCGACTAATCCCACTTAAAAAAAAAAGATATTATGTAGTGTATGTAGTGGCAAAAATCTTTGTGGAATTAAAGGAAAAAATATAGGAAGTATTGAGCTCGTAAACACAGCACGTATTCTAAAACGTCCTAAGAAAGTTGTTAACAATAACGAATTTGAACTTAAACTCACCTGTAATAGAGACGAGAGCACCGAGAATGCTATTAATTAGATCCATCACATCAGCTCTGCCTTTATTCTTGATCATTGTATATCTGCAAAATAACGTTTGCCTCATTAGGCGTCACCACATTTGGGGGTCCAAACATTACAAAGATTGTTTCGAACCCAAGTTAAGTAACTTAAGTCCATATTCGTTTATGCTCTGTATAGACTGACGCAGTTGGCCAGCACTGAAGCGGCGCTGATGGCATATCATGGATATGTTAGTTCCGTGTTAAGGTATGGGCTGATTGTGTGGGGAAATGCAACGGACATAAATCGTGCCTTCATTCTCCAAAAGAAATTTGTGAGATCTATCTGTGGGGTTGGGCAGTTACAATCGTGTAGACCTCTTATTAAGCAATTGAATATACTTGCATTACCATCCCTCTATATTTTTGAATTGTTAATATTTGTGAAGAAAAATATGAATACTTTTACAAAAAAACACGAATCTAGTAATGTCCAAAAGAGGTATCCATACAAATTAGATGTACCACCATCAGCTACAGCCTGCTTCTTAAACAACAGCTATAGCATGTGTATTAAATTGTTCAATCTGCTTCCGAATTGTATCCAATGTCTTCCTTTCACTGTTTTCAAGAAAACAATATTTAAAATTCTTATTGATAATTGTTTTTATGATATTAACGAATTTACAAAATTTTGCCGTGATGGACACCTAAAAAGATTTATTAATTGTTTAAATGCATAATCATTAATATTTATATATTTTAAATGTTGCAATTTACTATTATACCTTGTTGATGCTCCTGTTTTTGAGCTAGTGATATATGCCTGTGAAGAATTTTTGGATTGTATTGTATATTGACTACCATTGCATGATTTACTTATAGTTCTTGACAATTTAATGACATTTAATTTAATTTTCAAATGCTTACATTTCTATTATTATTGTATTGTTTAATTGATTTTAATTTTGTAAATTGTTTGCATGACGACGTCAAAAATATTTGCTTATCGATAGATCGATTAAACGTGAATGCTCATTTTGAAATGTAACAACTTTATCTGTACTACCATGTTTAATGCAAATAAATATTTATCTTATCTTATCTCATATTTTATGAAATCCAGAAACAACGACGGGATCATAATATCCAGACCTGAGTTGATATTGCAAAAATTCGCTTTCTATCGCTTTTGATTCTGCCGGGGATCGAACCCGGGACCTCGGAGTGATCTAATCATAAAAAATAGGCAGCAGAGTTTTCCGAACTATGGTCTTTTACATCGTTCTTCAACCCGTTTAATTTTTAGAGGAGTCTTCCATTTAACAATAGATATCTTTTGCCTAAAAATGTGATAGAATAGTTGTTTCTTACATCAAACCGAAGCAGCCTCCTCCGAAAGATCCCATCATTGTCATCACGGCGGCTCTTGCTGCATACTGCCATTTAGCTCCACTCACCTGAACAAAAATTGCACTTATTTGATATTGTCAGAGTTCTTATTTCTGCAATCTGTGGACAAACTACACTCAACAGACCCGTTTTTCCAAGTATTTCTTTAGCTGACGCCAGCGCCGTCTTTTCGTGTTCAAGGAACAAAATACAACATCAAATGAATTTTTTTTTACATGAAATGAAATTAATAGAAACGGATGTAGATTTGAGTGCAGTCCTCTAATGTTCGCAAGGTGCACTTTATGGGAGGAAGTGCAAACGTTGTTTTGAACTAGCGCCCCGTCCCGGCTTTGCACGGGTGGATAAAATTCTTTAATTTTTTTCTTTTATTAAATATTTTCCCGTTAGTGCCATCTAGCGTCCAATAGACGAACTACTTGTAGTTAACGCGTTGCTTTGGTAACGTTATTGACACAATGGAAAAAGAGCGGGAAAAAGAGCGGACAGACAAACAACAATTTGTGATCTGAGATTATAGATTCTTCCTATTCCTTCTCGTCGTGATGGTGAATGTTGGGGGGGCAGGATTTTTAGTCGGGATGACCTGACCAAAATAGGGAAGTCATCTGGAGACTGTGGGGACACCCGAACCCCCACGGAATGGCCACCGGGTTCTCCCGTGCCACATAGAACATTATGCTAATGAACTAATGAGTTGTTTTGAATCGTCTAACATGTTAACCTTCCACCCAGTCAGGACAGACGTCAAAAGACATTAACTGACAAGAAGAAAGGGCGCAGAATCTCGTCAGCTTTAACAGAAGTAACGACATTTACAATATTATACGTCACCACCATACATAGTCCACATAAAACAATATTATTACATTATCACAAAAATACTAGTGTTATGGTGTTATGGTGTCATTACATCGTTGATTACAACAAAGTCAACATATTAAATGAGTTTACTCAAACATTGCAGTGAAATACAGAGTATAAACGACAAAAAGAAAGCCCAAGTTTTGAACGATCGATAAAGAAAAACAGATATGTAATTTTATATTTTGGTTATGTTTTTAAGTCCTAGATTTTTATATTCGAAAGAAATTATTACAACAAAAAAATATTTTTTTTTTGTTGTAATAATTTCTTCTTCTTTTTTCTTCTTGGAGATTCTTGGTTATCCGGGTGAGTACTCTTTTAATTATCAATGTCGATAGTTCGATGCTTGTAAAAGTATTACCTATACTTGGTGTTGAAGTTAGTAATATGTACATAGAACATTAAAAGACGGTGCTGGAGTCAGTTTCAGCAATACTTGGAAAAATTAAAAATATAAAAATCCCACATTTTTCAGTGACCAAAAAAGAATAAAATAACCCGGCGGGGCCAAGCGAGGGGCCACTCAAAACGGGGGGGCGGGGGAGTTAAATTATTAACTCAACGAAGTAACCATGTGTTACGCAACAATCGGATAAGCCCCATACAAAAGTGAAAGTTGCCGAAAGTTGACCTGAAAGTGCACTTAGAAAGTTGAATTTTTTGTTTAAGCGTGCATTGTCATCGGGTTCTGAGCTACCCTGAAAGTTTCAACTCGCTAGGTGGTCGGTAAGTGCCTCAAAATTGAGATACAAGATTCCAACCGGACAGACAAGACGACAGACAAGCAAACAGACAAGAAAACGACCTAAGAAAAACGTGGGAAAATTTGACGGGATGTAAGGTTTCGTTAGCTCAAGTGGAAGGGTTTGAGTCCCGCTTGATACCTAAGAGAAGTTGATTGAATTGTAATAATTTCATGGATACAAAAATGGATTTTTTTAAATAATTTTTATAATTTAATCTCAAATTCGTGTTGCATTTTGTTTCAGTGTGACTAGTTGAATACCCGTACGTAGACTAAGATCACCAAATATTTGATGACCACCATAGTCGAGTGGTTCACCTACCAGTTTTCATGGTTAAGCCAATCCGAGGTCCCGGGTTTGATCCCCGGCCAG
This sequence comes from Calamotropha paludella, assembly GCA_927399485.1. NCBI lineage: Eukaryota > Metazoa > Arthropoda > Insecta > Lepidoptera > Crambidae > Calamotropha > Calamotropha paludella. The sequence continues at coordinate 4,759,120 of OV656830.1, read as the reverse complement.
TTCAATATGAAAATGAACTTTTCTATATTAGTTCGAGGCTAGGTCTTGTTGTATCGTATTTGTTTTTGAATTTCATATCACAATTGTTTTATATTTTGTCTTATATTTATTTGGCCATAATATTATTTTTCTATATACTTACGATATTCTAAGTTTATCTTCTATTAGCTATAAAAATAATCAATCAATCTTCATTTCAAAATTCAAAGTAGGCAAAACTGCGGACAGCTGATCAGTAAGTACAACGAACCGCGCGAGGTTCTTTTATTTTCATAATTTAAAATAAATAAAATTCTTTGATTACTTGTTTTATTTTCCATAACTACATACATACCTACAATATATGATAGAAGAGCTTACCTACCTATCATTTCATCATTGAACATTACTTTCATAATGTACTTAAATACCTACTTACGTTTGTATCCGATGGAGGAATGTTCTTACAACTGATTCTCTTTCATCACTGTACATTAATGAAATCTTATTTAAATACTAGCTGACCCGGCCACACCTTGCTATGGCTCAGCTATTATATGTTAAATGATATATAGCCTATAGCCTTCCTCGATAAATGGGCTATCTAACACTGAAAGAACTTTTCAAATCGGACCAGTAGTTCCTGAGTTTAGCGCGTTCAAACAAACAAACTCTTCAGCTTTATAATATTAGTACAGACTAGCGGCCCGTCCCGGCTTCGCGCGGGTGGACAAAATTCTTTAAATGTTTTCTATTATTAAATATTCTCTGTTAGCGCCATCTAGCGTCCGGTAGACGAACTACTTGCGGTTAACGCGTTGTTATGGTAACGTTAATTGATACAATGGAAAAAGAGCGGGGAAAAGAGCGGACAGACAAACAACAAATTTGTGATCTAAGATTATAGATTATTTATATATGACAATTACAGTTGTTCGAGTTGAAAACGAGCGCCAATTTACAGGGTCTATTTAATTTCAAAATGGACGTTGTTTATCTGTAATCGTTAAGTAAACGAGTTCGCATTAGCTGCCACGTAAATTGCATATTTAAAACTAATTTGATCTATTTGTTGGATTTAGTATGACGACAAATGAACTGCCTAAGAGTGGTTTGTTTGTATTGAGGTCTAAGTGATAGACGCGGCGGTCCTGGGTTCGAGTCCCGGAAGGGGCAGATGTTTATGTGAAGAATAAGAACAGCCTTAGTACCAGATAGTGACGGAGCCCGAATTTTGAAATTCGCATAAATTCCCATCGTAACAAAAAAAAAACTTTTTTTAGGTATTACGCTCCGCTCCAATATAACGTAGCTTTATGCTTAGCGATGCATCGCCTAGTTATTACATATCTATATAAAATATATGTTTGTTTATCCGTAACCCTAGTATCCATAACAAACGCCTTACAGTGCTTTCTTTGGGCTAGAGTGGTTGCTGTGAATGTAAGAAATATTATTATTATTATAAAATACATAACGCTTTCTATGTTTTAGTTAAAGCATGTACAATCGACATCACATCGAACATACGCTTAGACGTTTGGATTTACCTCCTACCATTGTAATAAAGCTCATAATTGACCTTAAAATCCTTGGTCAAGCTTTCTTTGAGTTTATTTTAAATATATCAAAAAGTATAACACCGTCGGTCGAATACAGTAATTGCACATTTCAAAATTAGTTGTTTAATTGTTCATTAAAAATGACAAATGTTGATATTTTATTTCAAAATATTTACACAATAATAATATTTTTATATAATTAAAAATATGGGCTTTTATATGTATGATTTCTGTATCTATAACTAATCAATAACATATGTCTGTTAACTTAGTCTGTTTTGTAAATATAAGTAGTTTTTGACATGTTCCATTACTGTTTCCAACCGACGATTTTCCATTTAATAATTAAAAAAAAAGATTAAATTTACAGTAATTATGTAGTTTTAAACAAAAACAAAAGAAAATAATGGATACAAAGATGTTTTTAAACAACCATGATTCATCCTATTAATTGATTTTTAACTTTTATAATAAACTAGCTAACCCGGCCACGCGTTGCTATGGTAACGTTAATTGATAATAAAAACTGTTACTCTTGGGCTTATGGTAACTATATATGGTAACAAACCCACAAAGACCTTCTTTTATATAGTAGAGATAACTAACAACTCACAACATTTATTTAGTCCTAAACTAAGCAGCGCTTGTACTTTGAGTTATAACGTTAAGAACAAGTAAAGAAGTATATAAATACTCATGGCTGGGAAACAAATGTTTATGGTAACCTCAAACCCGTAGTAGGATTCGAATCCAGAACCTTTGGCGCAGAAGGTAGGATCGCTACTATTGTTTACTATTTTTACTATGTTTCCGGTTTGAAGTTTTGATATTGTCAAGAAAGCCAAATTGCCAAAAAAAATACCAGTTAAAAAGTGCATTTTTATAGATAATTTATATAAACAAGAGTTATATGAACGATAATTATATAAAAAATATGCGATCGAAATTAGAATGCGATATAATGAATAAAAATACGAACACGGTAACACGGCCGTCACATGAGCGCGCGCACTAAAAGTGAACTGTCAAAAGGAGCGCTATCGTGACGCTGGCATTTTTCACAACTAGCGAGAGCAGCGCGACGGCGCTCCTTGGCACTAAAAGGGTTAAGAGTCAAATATTTTCAGAAATATAAATAATAAGACTAATGGAGTGACCATAACAGTGTAAAACTATGTGTTGCCATCTACGAATGTATGTTTCCAAGTCAGCTTATAAATTGCAAGACTAAAAGGCCGATCTAATAGTAAACTGTTTTTGAGGCTTACAAATGCAAATTATTTAAAATATACCATTTGCTCTTAACCCCTTGACGCCCAGCTATGTGTTAAATGCGTTCTTTCTCTCTCTATCGGGGAAATTATCATTCAATCAAAAAGAATCATTACCAAAGCCGTAATAAGGATTAAAACAGACTGCGCGCTATAGAGCATATAATGCTCGCGGATTTTAGGTATCGTTGTCGCGCGTATGATATAATGCTCTCGGGTTTTAAGGGGTTAAGCAACCCAATGAAATAACCGTTGAAAATAAATATTAAATAATAAATTTATATAATGGTTTTCGAGATTTTTTTGTCTTACACAACTTAAACTTTTCTCATTTTTCTTCATATATTTATGGTCAGTTATATAAACGATATAGTTATCTTCACAAATAATTGAGTTGTTTTGCATAAAAAAGTCAACTTGTATACAATGTGTGAAGTTTACCCGCTCCGCTTATGAACGTGAAACACCCCTTCATCGTTCAGTAATATGTTTACGTCTAAACTACATTATGCATGCGTGTTCAAGGTAATTACTAACCTTGCCATTGAATGTAAGTACGAAACTTTTAAACAATTTTCAACTTTGCAAAGTTATGTATACTACCATGAAATGTAATACTATAATTTATAATAATATGTGTTACATTCGCGCCAATTAGCCTAGCCCAAAGCAAGCACTGTATGGCTTGTGTTATGGATACTAAGGTAACGGATAGACATACATATATGATACATAAATAAGTAATTTTAAGAGAAATATATATAAATAACCATGACTTAGGTACAAATGATGGTATTCTTCACACAAACAACTGCCCCTTCCGGGACTCGAATCCAGAATCGGTGCGAAGGGCAGGTTCGCTACCGTTGCACCCATTGGTCGTCTACTATACTACATTTGCAAAAATTTCACACATCAAGGTTTTAATGCATATCAATGTTGATGTCTTAGCTGTATGAACGAGATGCTTCCGTTTTTATAAACAATTTTCGTGTTCACCGCCCTGTTTCTTTCGTTCTGCCATCCGCTAGGTAAAAGTTCGCTAAACCACAAAACATTTTTTTGAGATATGAGCGAAATACGGGGAAAATGTTTAAAATTTCATGTTTTTGCTAGAACTATTGAACTTGCAAGTAATAGAAATATGATTCCGAGACAGAAGGACAGATATTTTTTAAAATACACATGCTGAGAAGAAAAGAATAAAGATGTACAAAAAGTGATTGTACAAATCACAAAAGGAGAGAAGGATGACTTAATAATGTTTTTAGGTTATAAATTAAACTGCTTATTTTTGTTATTTGCACTAAAAACAGTTTACAATTGAAATTTACAAATGAAAATTCATTGCAACGATTGTGAATTTAAAAGGTGAATTATACTTGTAGATTATATAATTAATAAGTAAAATTGTTTATAGATTTTTTTATATACACTAATATTATAAAGAGGAAAGTTTTGTATTTTTGTATGTTTAAAATGAATAAACTCAAAAACTACTTAGCCGATTTAAAAAATTCTTTCACCATTGGAAAGCTACATTCACGCTGAGTAACATAGGCTATATTTAATGCTAGAAAAAATTTAAAGAATTTTGCCCATCCGTGCGAAGCCGGGACGGGCCGCTAGTTTTTTATAATTTCTCAAGCTTTCCTTCGGCTTCTTCTCGATAAAAGGCTGTAGGACATATGAAGCCATGGTACAGTTGTTGACTTTCAATGAATACACTGTAAATGATCATCCCCAACTAATTGGAGCGGAGCTCTCATGGATCAGCTTCAATGACGCACTGTCTGTTACGCTATAACTTCCCGAGTTCTTAACCGATTTTAATATTTGTTTGTGTGGAATCGAAGACCAGATTGTGACGCTGTCCGAATTTAGAAAATCATAAAAATAAAAAAGTTATGACCAAAAAACATTGGCTATATATATATATATATATATATATATATATATATATATATATATATCTATAACTAAAAAAAATGGTAAGAAAACAAAAAGAACAAAAAGCACGCGCTTTTTGAAAGTTTTCATTCTTATGGAATTTTCAAATTGATTAAACATAATTCATGAATTTTCTATATTTTTTTTTATATTACGCTCCGCTCCAATATATGGTGCTAGCGAAGTTTTATGCTTAGCGCCTGCATCGCCCAGTATTATAAATACGAAAGTGAGTTAGTTTGTCCGATCATTATGAAATTGTGCATACACTTTGTCAGGAGTACAGAAAAGGACATATGGAACCTTTCGTCCAGATATTCTCGAAGGATAGAAATATAACTTTTAATTGGTATTTTACATTAACACGATTCAGCAAGAGCAAGATTCCAACCATAGCTCATCGCTTAAAGTTGCCTGTCTGTCGGTCTTCTACAGACTGTACTTTGGAGAGTGTGTTCAAGAGCTGCATTTGCTCATACCGCCATCTCATTTTTTCCATCGGATACCTAGACGCACTGCGGGCTACCACCCTTTCTTGGTTGCTATTCCTACCTGTAGCACCGAGCGCTTCTCAACATCTTTCATAATGCGCACAGCAAAGGAGTGGAACTGTATTTATAACTCTGTCTGTATTTCCGAGAACTTATAACCCGTTCATTTTCAAAGCCAGGGTGAATAGGCACCTTCAGGGTTAGCTCGTTTCATCGTGGATTCTGTCTTGGCCCCCGGGCTTGATTGGGATCAAGAGCGAACCCATCCTAAATAAAAAATAAATACGAGCGAATGCGCGGCTAAAAGCTAGAATTAAATAAAAAGCATTTTATCTAAATTTTCCGGTAATCAATTTTAAATTTTGACCTTACTCACCCCATAAGTGCTACCGGAGTTGAAGGCCAGCCACCCCCACCATAGGACAAAAGTACCCATGACAGCATTGACTGGGTTGCCAAGGGGTAATGGTGCATTACCATTGGCATACCGGCCTAGACGAGGGCCGAGCATGAGGGCAGATGCGAACGCTGAAGAACCACCTGGAAGATTATAATAATATTCATAAAACAAAAAATGTGTCTGTCATCTCCGACACACGATTGGAGTTGTCGTTGAACAGGCACATAACTTCAAAATAAAAGTGAAAGCTGCGTACGATAGGTTGCCTTTAAAAACTTAACGCTGACATTCGATCAGAAAATTTTACCATTAATTTTTTTTATACCAGGCACCTTATATGAAAATTGATTCTTAAGGAGTAAACTCCAAATTATGTAACTTACTGCCTCAAAAAACAAGCAAAACATAAGGTGATTGGTTGGCAATCGAAACGAGATGGTTGATTATTAAAAAACTGATCAGTTGCCTATTACACGGTGATTGCTTGACTATTAGATACTGATCGGTTACCTATCAGATACTGATCGGTTGCCTATCAGATACTAATCAGTTCTTTATCAGACGCTGATTTACCTATTACACGGTGATTGCTTGACTATCAGATACTGATCGGTTGCCTATTAGATGCTAATCGGTTGACTATCAGTTGTTATTTGGTGGCTTCTAGTAAGGTGATTGGTTACAAATCAGAGACTTATCGGTTGCCTATCAGATACTGATCAGTTGTTTATTAGACGCTGATTGGTTGCTTATCACGTGGTGATTGTTTTACATATTACATTGTGATTGGTTGTCTATTAGTTTCTGATTCGTTGCTATGAGATGCTGATTGGTTACCTATAAGGTGCACAGGGCCAGAGCCAGCAATGTCCACGGCGCCCATCTTGTTAAGGAAACCGTGGGAACCCCACACCCAGCCGGCGGGTACGCAGTACACGATCGTGTTCAAGAATGAGAACATGCAGTAGGCCTTGAAGTTGCATCTGGTAATATAATATATTTTAAAATAATATTTGAAATAAACATACTGACACTTTAGTGGCATTTAAACACCATCGGACACCACATGTAGCATAACAATAGACAATACAAAAGTATTACTATACAAATACAAAAAATAAGTAATAACCTCAATGTAAATTAATTGTTTTATTAAGCATTTCTTTAGTTAATATCTGTTTTTTGTCTTTACTGCTTGACGTGAAGACATTCAATGGAACAAATCCTTCACAGTTCAGGTTGTCGCAAACGACTAATGATACTACTGGGATTCTACTCTCGTACAGCGCAAAACTGATAACGTCGTTTTCCGAATTATCGTCCTTTACCGCAATCTCCTATCCGTCTGGCAAACATGGATGATATAGCAAAAAACTCCCATTTATAAGGGGGAAGTCTTCATCCAGCAGTCTTGTTTATTCACGGCATGTTAGTTATGTGTCCGGCAGAGAGAATAGTACCAACGTTTCATACTTAAGGGTGTTGTAAAAGAAAATTAATGATACTCGAGGTATATACCATACACCGGTAGGTGTATAGGTATAGGTAGACGACGATATAGGAAGCATTTTTCGAATTAAGGTATTTTAATGCGATCTCCCACCCACCTGTCAAGCGTGGATATCACGCCAAATCCCCCATTATTAGGAAAAGCTCCTGCTCAGAAGTGGACGTCTTTCAACTGAGATAGTCGTTCAGTCTTTTCTTATATTGTCTCAGCCATTCTTACGTAAGTCTTTTAGCTGGCAAGAAGCATGGGTGCAAGATACTCTCAGCTTTAACAGAAGTAACGACATTATACCCGGCGTAGAATAAAACTTGAAGTGTAAACAAGTCGTCTTGCTTTTACCCGTAGACAAAACATCATGTCCAGACAAGCCGTGTCCGTCCGACACAAGATATTATCACCTCAGCTTAAAGACGTCCACTGTAGCGGTATTCTCTCCCAAAATGGGAAGATTTTGCCATCCATAATCTCCACGTTTGACGTTGGATTTGAGTCACTAGTTAAATATTATAATTTGATAAACATTGCTACCAATATAGTGATTTACGGGAGAAGACTACCTCCAGTATCATTAGTTGCCTTTACGTCGCCTTTATGTGTAAAGGGTTTAAAATAATAAAACGACGCTTGTAACGACCAAATAGTAATGAACTGACAGATTTATTTCTTTATGGTAAAAACTAAAACGTAGTGACTCCTTGCTCAGTGGTAAAAACATTATACATAGTAGCACAGATAATTCACAACTCATACAGAGTTTACACATAGCATCAATAGATGGCAGTACATGCATTTATAACGTCTTATTTTGATAATTCAACAGGGTTTATGCTATTCTAGTCTGCGTGACTCCACATGGCTATTATAATAATAATAATTCTTACATTCACACCAATTAGCCTAGCCCAAAGTATCACTGACTGTAAGGCTTGTGTTATTGATACTAGGTAACGGATAAACATACATATATGATATTATTACTATTATGCAGAGTGTACACGACACAAGACAATTATTCGAATAACGTGTAGGATTATACTGACTTAGTACAAGTAATAATAATAATAATTCTTAAATTCATACCAATTAGCCTAGCCCAAAGTAAGAACTGTAAGGCTTGTATTATGGATACTAGGGTAACGGATAGACATACATATACGATAGAAAGATATGTAACAATCATAGAGATATATACCCATATTATATGACTCAGGTACAAATGCTTGTATTCATCAGACAAACATTTGCCTCTTCCGGGACTCGAACCCAGGACCATCAGTGAAAAAAGCAGGATCGCTATCGTTGCACCAAATAGTCGTCTATCATCGTCTATATATATAAGTAATATCCTATCAGAAATTTTCATAAGGCAAAACAATTTCTTATAGGGTACAATGGCTCCAGAACCTTATAATGAAGGCTTGAACTACTGTATTTGAATGGCAGTAGATTTCTCTGGTAACTCTGCTTTATAGCTATATATGCTCACCTTTCAGCCATAGCTCCACTGACGATGGTGGTGGCGGTTGTTGCGAAGGACAATTGGAAGAGGAAAGATGCAAACATTGGTCCCATCAACGCGTCTCCCACCGGTGGATCTACTAAGAAATCCCCCACCCCAATAAATGGGTTGGAGTACGTTCCTTCGCCGAAGGACATGCCGTAACCGAATATCCAGTATGTTAGACCTGAGGCAGAGAAACATAATTATTAATACGATAGTATTAAAAGGCCAGATGCCTTACCACCACCTCTTACTGCGATTCAAGTTCAGCTGTTGAAGAGAGATGCCACTATAGACCGCGTATAGCGGTGTCCCACTTTGAAAATCGAACTTGCATCGCGCTAAGAGATCATGGTAGGCCCTCTGGAGACATACTGGAGATAATCACCGTTACCTCACGTAGACGAAAATATTTACAATAGTGTTCTCTGAATTAGGGTCTTTTCCTTTGATCACCAAGTCGTCAAGCGTAGATATTATAACTTATAACCTGTCCATTTTCAAAACCAGGGTGAATAGGCACCTTCTGGGTTAGCTCGTTCTGTGCTGTTTTTTATTTATTTGGAGGAAATGCTTACACATACTTCCGCCGCTGGGAGTGCGGCGGAAGTTATGTGGGACTCTTCCCTGCGGACCTACCTGACGATAAAAGCTCGTCAGGCTGGTGCGCAGGGGCCTCGGTCATCAAATATGGCAAAAATTATTAATTTTATATTAGTAAAATAAAAATATGCAGCTTACTTATAACGAGCTCGTTATTAAACGGTCTAACAGCTCCTGATGATCCGTGTGGGGGCGAAACACGTGTAGAGTAGTTGGTGAAGGTGCCGGTGTCTGCGGTTTCTGCATTTATTTGCGGGTGGACGGGCGGTGCACACTGCTTGAGTTTTGCGGAAGTAAGCTACATATTTTTATTTTACTAATGGATATGGACTTCCGCCAAGTAACGCCTGGTTCTATCAAATACCTAAGAAATGAGAGTTTAAAGTTTAATCACCAGCTTCTTATTGGCGCCTTAATTGAGGAAAAGGGTTTTTTTTATGAAAACAGAGTAGAGAGAAAGGGACCATGATTCACCACAAGGGCACAGACTGGACTGATGGATGCTCACGACTGCAGTTAAAGCTAGCGATATGACGTGCTCCGAAGGATGTCGAGTTAATATTTTTTTGGTCACCCATCCGATGACAAACCCCTGAGAAGGTTGCTTAACTTCCAATTATAGGTTTGAACGCACTAACCGCTGCGCTGAGCTCTCACGTAATAACGTTGGATTTATTTATGTTTTGTTTCAATAAAAAATTCCACTTACCACCAAGAGAAATATCTGCCAGATTCTTCATCATTATATTCGCTTCGTTCTTTATAGACACACAACCAGATTCGAGCATACCAAAACCTGTCAAACAAAATAAATTTTAAGTCACAAACTATTGCACCGTTAAGAGTATACAGAGGTACAGTAAACCCGGATAATACGTCGCAAGAGAAGAAAGTATTCTATATTGTATGCACATTGGCGTATTGGTGACCGTTTGGTGCAACGGTTACGAGCCTGTCTTTCGCGCCAACGGTTCTAGGTTCGAGTTGAAGAGGCAGATGTTTGTTTGATGAATACGAGTATTAGTACCTGATCATGGGTATTTATTTATATTTCTATAAATATTACTTATTTATGTATTGCATTTGTTTATCTATTTGTTGCCCTAGTATCCAAATCACAAACCTTACAGTGCTTACTTTGGACTAGGACTAATTGGTGTGATTGTAAGAAATATTATTATCTATACATATAAATAAAATTGGAGTGTCTGTTTGTAATATTGATATAACCGTTTTTCACCACATGCATATGAATATATATATACGGTACATACACCAAAATAACGTTTTTTACAATTTTTGTCTGTCTGTCTGTCTGATTGTAACGGCTAATCTCTGAAATGGCTGGACCGATTTTGACGAAACTTTTATTGGCAGGTAGGTGATGTAATAAGGAGTAACTAAGGCTATTTTTTTTAAGAAAAAATCTTTTATTTTAGAAAAATAAAATTACTGTGCCACAGCAACGCGTGGCTGGGTCAGCTAGTTGGTATAAATAAAATTGGAGTGTCTGTTTGTAATATTGAAATAACCGTTTTTTACAACATGCATATGAATATATATATACGGTACATACACCAAAATAACATTTTTTAACACTTTTTGTCTGTCTGTCTGTTTGTTCTTGCATATCACTGAAATGACTGGATCAATTTTGAAGGGACTTTTATTGGCAGGTAGCTGATGTAATAAGGGGTAACTTGGGCTACTTTTACTTTAGGAAAATTCTTTTATTTTATCTATACATATAAATAAAATTGGGATATCTATTTGTAATACTGAAATAACCGATTTTTACTACATGCATATGTATATATATATACGGTACATACACCAAAATAACATTTTTTACACTTTTTGTCTGTCTGTTTGTTCCGGCTAATCTCTGGAATGGCTGGACCGATTTTGACGGGACTTTTATTGGCAGGTAGCTGATGTAATAAGGAGTAACTTAGACTACTTTTATTTAAGGAAAATTCTTTTATTTTATCTATACAAATAAATAAAATTGGGATATCTATTTGTAATACTGAAATAACCGTTTTTTACTACATGCATATATATATATAGGGTACATACACAAAAATAACATTTTTTACACTTTTTGTATGTCTGTCTGTCTGTTTGTTCCGGCTAATCTCTGAAATGGCTGGACCGATTTTGACGGGACTTTTATTGGCAGATAGCTGATGTAATAAGGAGTAACTTAGGCTACTTTTATATTGCAAATTATCATAACTGAGCCACGGCGACGTGTGGCCGGGTCAGCTAGTTATTATTATGAATTGCAGCCAATGAAGTTAATTAGGCTTTCAATTTAAAGTTTAGCTTATTTATATTAAACAGCGCCTTCAAGAAGTGATTTTCGTATTATGTGACTTTCGGAGGTTTATACAAGTTACACAACCAATACAATAACCATAAATACTATATTTGAAACTTGAGTCCTTATTAAACTCGAATCTTTGATTGACTTTGAACGACTTGACGATCGTTTGGTGCAACGGTAATGATCTTGCCAGTCGCACCAACGGTCCTGGGTTCAAATCCCGGAAGGGGCAGATTTTTGTATGATGAATACGAGCATTTGTACCTGAGTCATGGGTGTTTATATATTTCTATGAATATAAAATATCTATGTATCATATATGTATGTTTATCCGTTACCTTAGTATCCATAAAACAAGCCTTACAGTGCTTACTTTAGGCTAGGCTAATTGGTGTGAATGTAAGAAATATTTATTATTATTATTATCTTTTTTCAAACTCAAGTCCTCTTTAAAACTCAGAAGTAAAGGCTGAACTGAAGTCACCACCTATGAGACTTATACTTGCTCTATCTCGGTTTTGCTAATGAGTCGGTCATCATAAGTTGAGTTCCAACTAATTAATTTAGAATCAGAACCATATATTCAAAGTTTCTTTACAAACAAGATACTTAAAATTTATTGACATAAAATAATTATTACGGTTCTTTTTCCGATTTGCTCATTTAATAGATTCTTTGTTATATTTTTAATACAAAGTGTTTTTCTTTTGTCATACGTAGCTATATAACGACCAATGAAACATACTTATGAAAGATTTTATGAATGTTAGTGTAAAAAACAAAAGTTCAAAAATTTATTGACTCGGTAGCAATTGCTACCATTAGTCAACACCTTTCGTCAGTCGCCAGTAGCAATTGCTACCATACTCAAATTTCCGTGTGGCCTGCTGTTTATTTTTAAATTACGATTAATTATTGAGTTACATAGATCTAAATATTTTGTGGTGGATTCTTTATTTAATCAGCTTTATGGTAGTATTTTTTGTTTGGTCCCAGTTTCATTATTTAGCGAGAAAATGGCATTTTTATCTATGACTCCGACATTTTTTTTTACAATTCGCGCAGCATTGGGACTGTTGAGAGGGGTGGGGCGCGTGGTAGCGGACTGACAAGTGGATAAGCAATATGTTTTTTGATTATACTAGCGGCCCGTCCCGGCTTCACACGGGTGGACAAAATTCTTTATTTTTTTTCTATTTTTAAATATTTTTCCGTTAGCGCCATCTAGGGTCCGGTAGACGAACTACTTGCGGTTAACACGTTGCTATGGTAACGCATATACAATGGAAAAAGAGCGGACAGACAAACAACAAATTTGTGATCTTAGATTATAGATTTCGAACATGAAATAATCCATAATAAATTCGTGTCACAGTACTTGACCGCGATGAACTCAGAATATTTTTATTTTATTTTGCTGGATTTGTTCCAACTTAGGACATAGGATAAGTTTTGCATTAATTTATAACACAGTAACGCGTGGTCGGGTCAGCTAGTTTTTTTAATATATTTTTTGCATTTTCAATGTTAACTTATATCATAATATTTTGATAGAAAGATACTAGAAATAAATGGATTCGGCTCACAAATTGTTCTCAAGCAGGATTTATCATATAATACATACAAAGTTCAGACATAGTTTAGACTGGCCCCTTCCCATCTACATGGAACCAACAACAGCGCTGGTGCGGCATGTGAAGCGGCTGAAAAAGCTAAAGCATGCAAATACAGGGGTCTAGACTCCGAATATGATTTTGTCCCATTCGGTGTCGACACCCTTGGTCCGTGGGGTCCTAGCGCAGTAACGTTTTTTAAGGAAATATCAAAAAGGTTAGTCGACATCACAGGAGACCGAAGAGCTGGCAGCTACCTCGGACAAAGAATTAGTTTAGCTATTGAAAGGAGGAAAGCTGCCAGTATCTTTGGAATAGTGTTGCCCAAATGCAAGAACAAGACGAGACTTAGCCAGTCTTGGTCTTGGTCTTGCGCCAATACACCTGGTCTTGGTCTTGGTCTTGGTCTTGCGCTTGCAGTCTTGGTCTTGGTCTTGGTCTTGCAGCAAGAGTCTTGCAAGTCTTGCAATTACCTATTAGTCTATTGCTATTTATTAAAGTTTACTTTAAATCTTAGAAAAACGTATTAGAATTGGAACATTGTGAGCTTGAATTAACATAGCCATAGTAAAGATCAATCAGATTAATAAATAACTGAAGATTTGATAAGAAAGTCGAAAAATCAACTGACCTATATGTCGTTTTCCATGGAAGTAACTGTTTCTTAATAAACATTTATGATTTATAAGCTTACATTTGCTAAAACATGTAAAAAAACAAATTAATTACAATAACTTGACTGTATTTTAAATAACAATGTCTGTCTAGAAAGAGATTGAACCCTCAACTTGCATGAAATTTAATAAAAGAGTTTTATGATTTATCATTTATTTCAATCAAAAATAAAATACAACACAAATCAAACATAACAGTACACAACAGCTTTATCATTAGGTTATGTTACTTTATATCAATTCTTTTGACCAAGAATTAATACAAAGTAACCATCTGGCTGACTCATCACTTAACCTATTTCTATGTTTTCTAATTACTAATGATGCTTTAGAAAATAATCTCTCAGCAGGTACTGAAGTTGCAGGTATTGAGAGAAAATCACGGGCCATCTTCGATAAAGTCGGATACTCTGTCTCATGCGTCCTCCACCAATCTAAAATGTCTTCCGAGCTGGCAGTTCTTGGTTTTCTCAGGTACTCCTCCAACTCGTCTATCACTAAGCCTTGAAGACAAGATCCAGATGACGTCGAGGGACATTCATAGAGTTTATCAAAGTCTATAATGTCTTCATCTTCATCACATACTTTATTTTCTTTTCTTGGCAATTCCAGAGATTTGTTCAGTGAGTGTAGACTTTTATATTCTTCATAAAGTTCATTGAACTTGCGCAGACTTTCTGTTTTAAGTTGCTTCCCCCACATTGTCAGGTCAAAAGTCTGAGCCTTATGCCTTGGGTCTAAAATTAAAGAAGTACAATAAATCCAGTTGCTCTTCTTATAATGTTTAAGCATTTTGTCTCGAGCTGCTTGGAAAGCTAGAATGAGCCTTTCATCCACTTCAGATCGATTAGGTTTCTCATCTAACTGTTTTACCATGGATTCAATTTTATCTAGCAAGAGATTGAATGATACAATGACTAGCGGTAATGTAACATATTTGTCTCCACCAAGTTTTGTACTTAAAAGTTTAAAGTTTATTAGAAATTTATGTAATTTTTCGAGTACCTGCCATTCACTAGCTGTGATTTGAAAATCATTCAATTCGGTGACAGAACTGCACAATATGTTAATGCCCGCTCTCACTTTTAAACCAAATCCAATCATATCATGTGTGGAATTCCATCTTGTTGGACAGTCAAGAATGGCATTTAGATTTGATGGCACGCCAGCTGCTTCACAAGCAGACTGAAACTTCTTCTTCACTATCTCACTTCTTTTTATTTTACTGGAAATACTGCGTAACTTTGTTACAGATGTACGCGAGTCAGCAATATTTGGTGCATATTCTTCATCTTCCTCAGTTTCGTCTGCATAGTCTTCATACTGCTGATCTTGCGCGTTAGTGTCAGACTCACAGTGTAATGCTAAGGTCTCTAATAAATCTTGTACACCAAGGTTTAAAATGTGAGCAAAGCACCGGAAATGTTGATTGTCTGAATCAAAGTGTGGCAACTGTTTGCCCAGTTCATACATAAATTTGGTATTTGCAGTTGCGTTGTCGACCGTGATACCTTGTATTTTATCAATTATGCCATATTCCAATAAACATTCATGGAAAATCGTTGCAATATCTTCCCCAGTATGTCGACCGCGTGATGGTATAAAATCAAGAACTACAGATCGATACTTCCATTCGTTGTCTATATAATGCATAGTAACCCCGTAGTAACTCCTACCAGCAATTGACGTCCACCCATCAATGGTAAATGACATTTTAGATGATAATTGTTGAAGTCGTTCCTTGAGATTAAATTGGAGCTCTTCAAATCGCTCTTTGACTTTCCTTCTAAGTGTAGACCTTTTAGGAAACTCCATATTAGGGCAAATACGTCGAAAATATACTTGTGTAGCTTCGTCATCGAAAAATGAGAAGGGAAGATATTTTTTCACTACCCAATCAACTGTAGCTGTCGTGATGTTGTCACTGCTGTTTTCCGACTGAAATAAAACAATAAATCTTGTGTTATTATTTAAAACATACTAGGTTTGAGCGTTTAGGAGGAGGAGGTTTGTTGTTGTTAAATCGAGAAAATCGTTAAATTGACATTTGTTATATTAAGGTTGCACTGTACTGTAATTTACCAAAATAAAGTACTTAGTTGTTACTGGCCGATTATGAAAACAAATGAAAATATAGGTGTTTATAAAAATATTTAAGACGATAATTACATACTTAATATGTCGCACCCCTAGATGAAAACACCACTAACTCAAAAATACTTACGTAAGTTAATGGCGTTTTTGAAAGTATCGCATGAACAGCTACGCGGAGTTAAAATTCCCGTAGCGACAATTTCGACCATTGTTAAAAATGACGCGAAATATGTACCTATGTATTACTATTTTATCAATATCTATAAAATATTCCGAAGTCAGTTTAAAGTCATTTGTTCAAAAAAGACTTTTTTGAGTTCCTGGAGTTTTCATATAAAAAAAATATATTCTTACCTGTCCACTTCTTCCAGCGGTTACTAAAAAGCTTGTGATATCTCCACTTAATTTTGGTTTAACAGGAAGAAATATTTGTGATTCCTTTTTGTGGAAAGATATTAGATGTTTCCTTAAGCCTGAAGTGTTTCTGTTTTTCATTTTTATTTCAGTCTTTTTATGTTGGCACAATTTACACAAGGCAGTTTGGGATGCATGAATTATTTCGAAAAACTCCTCAAATTTGCTTTTGGGTCTTTTAGATCTGTGACTCAAACTCTCGTTACTCGGACTAGAATAATTTGAATCTTCGTCACTCATATTAAATTGTACACGTGATACGTTTTTAGAAAACAACAAGAATTAGTAAAAACAATTATTAAGTTAGACTCGAAGCACAGCTCAATTGGAAATGACTGGAATTAAAATAATTCCTTTGTTTATAGTACGTTTCCTTGCTTTCTACCGCGCCGCCTCGCCACGTGCCGGCTCTATTAAAAGGATGCCGCCGCAAATCAAACGATGCCGCGTGCGGCGTACAAACACAGATTATTACCTACTTGTACAGACGCGACGCGTGAATAAAATATATGTAAAGAATTAGTGCCAATCACTATTCTTTACATATAAGTGAATGTTTTGGCGTACATCTATACTAATCTATACTAATATTATAAAGCTGAAGAGTTTGTTTGTATGTTTGATGACAGAAGTTTTAAAATAAATAAATAAATCCTGAACGTCACTATACCTCCAAAGTTACTATTCTTCGTGGGCGAAGTCGCGGGCACTGCTTGTAAATACTTTTTTTTTTTTTTTATTTATTTTTTTTTATTTATTTATTTCATATACAAGAAAAAAAAATACAAAGATACAATTTAGTCCCACAAAACCGACTTGTCGGTTTGACTGAGGGATCTTTAGTCTCTTAGCTTATAATTATAATTATGTAGGTATATAATACAACTATAACTGTATCAGGTAAAGTTAAGTGCACAATAATTGGATTTAGACTGAATTACAACAAACTGAAGGAAAATTTAGCGGTGATAATAATAAGATACAATTGTTGTAAGATATAAAATACGTGTGTAAAAAACAACCACGCCTCCGAGCCCTCAGATGGGCTCGGAGGCGTGGTTGTTTTTTACACACGTATTTTATATCTTATAGAAATATTGCATTGTGAATGCAAAAAAATAAATAAAAACATACAATTGTTGTGTTAAATAGTAGTCATCAGATAATCTTTTAATATTTTTTTAAATTTATTTTTATCCGTTTCACATCTAATAGTTTCGGGCAACGAATTAAGAAGATATGGTATACGCTTCTGTAAAGTTCTGTCACCAAAATAATTTTGAACCCTAGGAATTACAAATTTCTTTTTTGAAGTGGCTCTAGTGATCTGGTTATGATTTATGTATTCAAAAGTGGAGACACACTCTCGGCTGCCGTGATTATTTACTAATAATAAATCGCAGGCTTTTTATTTTATTAGTAGGTAAGTACCTACGCTTTTTATATTATTTTATTAATTATGTAGAATTTTTTTACACGTTTCAAGTATATTTAAAAGTGGCTACAATATTTATCAAACGGGTGATATTTGAACACTTTTTTGCTATTTTTTCTTGTAAAAACTTAAGAAATATAATGACTAAATGTACAATAATAGTACCTAAGTAATTAGTTTAAAACCATATAATCAATATTATAATATATACTTACTAGAATAAATTATTATGACATCTACTACCTATCCTTACCATTTTATTCTAATCATAATACTACTTGCGTGATCAGTATAATGTATTCATTTTCATTATAAGCACTCTGAAACTTATTTATTCTTTGGAACACCTGTAGGTACTCTTAAAATTCGAAATTATTTTGCATGAGTATACCTACGCCTACGCCCTGTGGCGGCAATCAAATAGTGTCAAATGTTGTGATTTCGGCGCGGCGGCAACGATTGTTGTATATGATTTCAAAAGAAGCCGCCGGCGCGTGTATTATAACCATGTGCTTCCGAAAAGCAGCAAATTTCTTTGAGAAGTAAGTACAAAACCTTTGATGCCGCATTATCAAAGTGCCGATGGTTAAAACATAACTATGCATGCACTCAGTTTGATTTTAATGGATATTTTTTTATTCGCTATGTAGGTATGTTTATGGTATTAGTCGTAATGCGCATAGATCCAGTTTTTCATATTCTTTGATACAGTTTTTTGCGTCTCATAGAATTCCTAAGCGTACCTATACACCGAACTGTTACACCTAACTACTCCGTGAAATAGCGCTAAGTCCTAGCTGCAAGACGCAAGAGTCTTGCAGGCTTAGTCTTGTTCTTGCTCAAGTCTTGCACGGTCAGTCTTGGTCTTGGTCTTGCTAAAAATACGCGGTCTTGTTCTTGGTCTTGGTCTTGCAAAAACGCAAGAACAAGACCAAGACTGCAAGACCAAGACTGAATTTGGGCAACACTACTTTGGAACCTTGCCTAAAGGGACTCCTTTTAGTATTATATTTTAGATATTATATTATATTTTTTAAGGTTTTTAGTTTTTAGGTTTAGACTTAATAATTTTACTTTGACTTTAAATCCTAATTATTTCTTTATTATATTTGTTACATTATTAAAAATCATAATTTCTTAATTCATCGGTTTATTACCCAACTCCTACTATAATGTTGCAAATTAACTAGACAAAATACCTAACTGCTTACATTATGCAATTTTAAGTATCTAACTATAGATTTTCCTTGAAGATTTTCATAGCATTAATTGTAATACCATTGGGAAAAAATTGCATTTTTATATTTCCACCTGTTTTTCCTTGTTCACGGTGTTTCCTAATGTAATGAAATCGTAACAAAGAAAACTTTGTTTGCATGCGATAGCTATTTGCTGCTGGTAAATTAAAATTAAGTTAAATTTAATAAAACAAAAATATATTAAATTATTATTAAATTTAAATAAATTTAATTAAAATTAAGTTGATTTGTTGCAATTATGAATAATAATAATTGTTTATGGTTGCAAATAAATTACACACATATTTAGTTCTTCTGACGAGTAACAAGATGCATACATCGTAAAATCATGTCACATTAAATCAATAATTTATTTCTATATTGTTGTCTCTTTACTTTCGACTTATTCAGTGTGACATGCTTCTATGGTGTAAAAAGCTTCCTCGTGACTGTACGTAACCTTGAAACTATCCTATATCAAAATGCCATAATGACAAATTACTTAAATATGAATATTTACGAATATGATTTCTAAATGCGAAATTGAAATAGTGACTCCGGTTAGAATATTCGAATTATTAAAAAAATATATATATACCAAAAATATGGGTCAGGGCCAATGTAATTTTGCTATGTATTCAAATTATTGAGTAATTATTCAGTAATCATATCAATTAATAAAAAAACGGAGAGTGAGAATATGTTGGGAAAGAGTATGTTGTTATTTGTTTAACCTTTAACTGATAACATTTCATCAGGTAAAAATAATTCCAATCCCCTTTTTATTTAATTAATTTAAAAATAGTGAAAATTAAGTTATGCATGTTTTGTATTCTATTTTTATGTAATAATTATTGAGCGGAGCGAGCGAAGCCGTGCTCAAAGACGTGATGACGAGATGTGACGCCATAACTCTAGGTATGAGTTTAGCCGATTTTCGTATTTTTTGTAATAAATCGAACCGACAGGTTTAGGACCGAATTGCGAAATAAATAAAAAAAAAAGTTATGACCAAAAAACATTGGCTCTATGGGATTTTTCATTGATACAAAAAGTTTTAAAAACTATGGAATTTTAAAATTTACTGAACATTATTATTTTGTTTTAGTATAACGCTCCGCTCCAATATATGTTGCTACCGAAGCTTTATGCTTAGCGACTGCATCGACCTAATTATTTTAAATATTAATTTATTGGGCAGAATCAATTTTCCCCTTTGCTTCAGTCACAGAAATGTCACTTCGACATGACAATTGTAACTGATTTTTAAGACCTTTAGTTTTCTTCTGTCAGGCAATAATATTTAATGATCCACAATTAATTAAAATAATTATTAAAAACACAAACGAAAATAAAGGCATAAATAACGGTCTACTAGAAAACTGATTACTTGTCCGAAATTTATTCTCCTAATTTGATTTGACCGTAAACGGTTAACCGACGACTTTTTCGCTATATGTATTGCTTGCTATTTTTGTAAACCAACGAATATCATTTAAATATAAATTAATCTATAATCTAAGATCACAGTGGTTTGTGTGTTTGTCTGTCCGCTCTTTTTCCAGCTCTTTTTCCATTGTATCAATAACGTTACCATAGCAACGCGTTCGTCTACGGGTTCGTTTACAAATTTGTTGTTTGTGTGTTTGTCAATCCGCTCTTTTTCCATTTTATACGCGTTACCATAGCAACGCGTTAACCGCAAGTAGTTCGTCTACCGGACGCTAGATGGCGCCAACGGAAAATATTTAATAATAGAAAAAAAATTAAAGAATTTTGTCCACTCGTGCGAAGCCGGGACGGGCCGCTAGTATATATTAATTATAATATTAATTTTCGAACTTATGATAGAAATGAAATATTTTTAAAAGAAAGATTTGAAAAGATGGCTGTTAAAATGTTATTTTATATTGTTGTCATTATCGATTTGGAAAATAAGAATAATTTATCTGATAAGTGGGTCTTCTGTTATTCTACACGTTACTCAGACACTTGATCCAGTGCCAGTTCAGGTAGATAAACCTATTTGGCTAAGAGCCATAATGTCACAGTATTATCTGTTGGGAATAAATGCATCTGTTCTTTTCGTTTTAATTTAGTGATCCTACACATAGGTAAGGATCAAATTTTTTAGATGGTAGAATATAGACTCCATTTCTACCTTCTTTTTAACATCGTCATAACAATAGTATAGCTCATTTTCGCAATAAACGATTGTGATTTTTATACGACAATAATTAGGACCTATTTACCTATACCAAAACAAAAAATATACGAAATTAAAAAAAAAAAAAATATATATATATATAAATATATTACCATTAGTAGACAATATCACACATAAACAAATAGCTAAAGCTTGTGTTCTAGAATTCAGAAACAACGACGGTTCGAATAAAACACTTTTTTATGATAAACAATTTTAACACCTACAAAAACACACATTGCGAGACCTGATGATGTAGTTAGCTCTTTTTGCAAATAACAGAAAGATGGAGGTCGGTTCCCCTGGTCGAGTTTCTTTGGCCAGTTCTTCTCGGAAGGGCCTCCCAATTTCCGAACTGGTAGTAGACTCAGTAGTATACGATGTAATCATAGTGAGAATTTAATAACTAAATAAAATATAAAAATAAAGCAATTTGATTTATATAAAACAATTATAACAATTGGGAACGTACCCGATTAAAATATTGTGAAGGTAGTAGAAAATACATGACGACCATTATCTTAGTCATCCTGTGATCACGGCTCCTGTAAAGGAGCCGAAACGTCAGGATTAAATATAAAATAAAATATGCGCAAAATCCGTAAAAAAGTGTTTTATTCAAATATGTAATGTGCGCGGAAGTGTAAGAATTAAACGACGATTCGACAAAACTCAAAGCCGGGGAGCGAACCCGGGACCTCGTAGTGGCTTTAGTCCTCATTCTGCCAAAACCCTTCGTACAAGGCACTGTTGTTAAAAATATTTTAAATTATCATTCTTTTGTTATTTATTCTGGTAACACTTATGAGTGTACGACTGATTTGATTCGGCGGTTCTTTGATGAAATTGGAAAAAAATAAAATAAGAACTCTTGTCACGTCAATACAATTTATTATAAAGAGATATTGTCCCAATTACTAATTCAGAATGTGTTCATTCGAATAATCTATAGCCACAGTACTTAGTACGTTTAGAAACTTATAACATAAAGCAGGTTTTTATGCAAGTCATAAGTCTACATAGGATTTAACAATAATTGACTATAATTTTTAGTACCTATTTTATATATACCTATGTACATCATGTATACTTAAAAAAACTGTCAATAAAGCCGTGTCTGTTTATCAAGGTATTTTAGAAAAAAAAACAACAAGGAAATGAATAGAAAATGATTTTTTTCATTCAAATGTACTTAAAAAAAGTTGTTTTAAATCGTCCAACATTTTTACCTACCTATTCAGGACGTCTTTTAACTGACAAGAAGAATGGGCGCAAGAAACTCGTCAGCTTTAATAGAAGTAACGACATTTACAATATTATACGTCGTCACCATACATAATCCACAAAATAAAAATAAAAAACAAAATTATTTTTATGTTACTGCGAATGTGAGTGAAGGAAACCTGGGATGAATAATGAGAAATCAAGTTTGGACTCACTGGATTCATCTTAGCTAATTTTGATAATGGAACTGAAAGGTGGTGGTATTTTTGGCTTTTTGGTACACTTAGGTACATAATTAACCTTGTCTTTTTATGTTTTAAAGTGCTATATTTACACAAAATTGCAATAATGCTCGCATTTTTTTAATGTTATAATTTCGAGGATTTTTTTGTAGAAAAAAGTAATGAAACAATGTAAATAACTGGTTTCTCTCGTGAAGTACTTGAATAATATCATTATTATCCTCATGTTACGTAATTTAAACTATTAAGTAGTTATGCTAAAGTAGAGTAAGTAGGTTTTAAATCTCGACATCAGTAAATAGTTGAACCTTGAAAAACATATCTTATTACTTTTATATAATATGACTACTGTCACATGGATGGTTTTTAAAAACTGTTCTTTGGAATAATCTTCACTTTTGGAAGGCATCTTGGCAGTGGCGGATTTACCAGGAAGCAAAGGAAGCAATTGCTTGGGGCCCCGCCTGGAGAGGGGCCCCAAAAATTGTAAAAAATTTTAAAACTTATTTGAAAATTATAATAATTAAAAATATTAAAAATTTTTGAAATAAAATATAAATGACATTGACATTTTCAATTCTTCGATGGGCCAAGAAAAAGTCAGTGATTTAAGCCTACTGTTTATCTAAAAAGAGAAGCTTCGAGAACTTGACTTTGATGATATTATTAATCAATTTGCGACTGAAAAAAGTAGAAAAAAGTTGTAATGGACATGGTTCAAATAATATATTGATTTTGCAAAATTGATCTGTTTTTTTGTTATTTAAAAAGAAGAGGGGGGGGGGGGGGGGTTATATTAAAACGAGGGCCTCAAAAATCAGTTGTTGCTTGGGGCCCCGTCTGAGGTAAATCCGGCATTGCATCTTGGACAAAGCCGGATTTTAGGGAGGGCAGGTGGGGCTACTGTTTTGGGGCCTCCACAAGAGAGGGGCCTCTATAACGGAGATAAAAAAAATACAAATTTCGACGGGTTACTTTCGACCATCAAGATTTTTCCAATTTTTTTTTTGTAGAATATAGAACAACTTTTAACGAAGCGAAAATAGTTACAGTTATAAAAACTATATCACTCATATATGCAATAAACGATTTCGATTTTTTATTCGAATATAGTTAGAACCGTCTGTTGCCCCAGGGCTTCCACACGTCCTAATCTTGGAGATCTCTGTAAAAACCCTAATTTGGTGCAGCGGTAGCGATCCTGACTTTTGCACCGAAGACCTTTTGTCCTAAGTTCGAAACCCGGAAAGGGTAGATGTTTCTGTGATGAATACGAGCATTTACCCGAGTCATGGGTATTGATATATATGTTTCTATTAATAGTACATATTTATGTATCATATATGTATGTCTATCCGCTGCCCTAGTATCTATAACATAAACCATACAGTGCTAACTTTGGACTTGGCTAATTGGTGTGAATGTAAGAAATATTATTATTATTATAAAATATATATATATTTTAACATCCAAAGACTTTATCATATAGAAATGAGTAATAACTAGTGTCAATCACGAACTGGACAAGTGAAAACCATTTTATTATGTGATGTTCATTTGTAAGAGGATATATAAATTATATGTGATGTATTCAATACTTATGGCGCAGTGTTACAAGCTTTGCATTTTGAATTCACCAATTTGAATGTCATTATTGGCACAGATTATTATTAAAAAGAGTCAGTATCCTTTAATTTTGCCTTCATTAATAACATTTAATTTAACTAGGTCTGCAATGCTGCTGCTGTTTGCAAATACTGAGCGAAGCACTACCTTACCTGACGTCACCTAAATTTCATCAATGTAGTCTCAGCGGTTTGGCTGTGATCAGTTTTTAAATTTTTCTTTCGGTGACAATTCCTCCATGGTATGTCCGATTTCAAAAATTTTTTTGCACATTAGTCACGACCACGATGTGAGTTTTGGCGCCAAATTTCATCAATGTAGTATCAGCGGTTTGGCTGTGATCAGCTTTTGAATTTTTCTTTCGGTGATTATTTCTCCATGGTAAAGTCTATATTTTTTTTACATAGCCTATGTCCGTTATGTTATAATCATGTATGTTCATGCCAAAATTCGTTCGAATCGGTCGAACCGTTAAGTAGCAGGAGGGAGTCAAGCGAAATTTGTGAGTTGCCTAAAAGAAAGCTTCGCTCAAAAATTGTAAAAAGAAGATTGTAAGTAGACATCTGACAATTGTGAATATATTTTTTTATTCTTAGCGTTTTTGGTAAAGCTAGTTTGAGATTTCTAAAAAAAAAGTTAACCACATAAAACAACTGCCCCTTCCGGGACTCGAACTCGGGACAGTCTCTACCATTGCACCAAGCGGTCGTTTTGTTTATTAAGAAAGGAAATTTTGTTAATTTAGACAGGAATAAATTATCCGTTCTTGCCTTTTGTATATTTTTGATATGAAATCTGTAAATGAAGATTAAAATATTTTAAAAAGTTATTTGTATTCGTATTTTGTTTTTATTTATTGTTGTTTTTTATTCTGTTAGTAATTTCATCTTTTTTACGTTTAAATTACTAATTTTTCACTATTTTGTTTATGAAAATGTGCCTTAGCCAGTTGTCAGTTCACGGTAGCATTTGTTACTGATAGCCAACACCCCTCTTCAGTCCCTGGTAGCAGTTGCTACCATATTCAAATATCGGCGTGACTGCTGTTTTTTTATTGCGATTAGTTTTTAAGTTATAGAGATCCAAATATTCTGTGATAATTTTTTTATTAAATCAGCTTTACGGTAGTATTTTTTGTTTGGTCCTAGATTCATTATTTAGCGAAAAAATTGGAATTTAATCTAAGAGTCCGACATTTTTTGTCACAATTTGCGTAGCATTGGGACTATTGAGAGTGGTGGGGCGCGCGGTAGCGGACTGGCAAGTGGCTAAATAAATAAATACAACGGACTAGTCAATATAAAAACAAAAACTTTAAAATTTACTTGTCAATAGTGAGTTACATTGTTATAAAACGTAAGTCCATAAAAAAACATGAACTCGTTTTTACCACTGCAATGTAAGATGTAATTAAATCGAAACACAAATCATTATGATTCACAAACAAGTAAGGCACAACCAGAGACATTTTACTAACTAATGTCTTGCATGTCGGGCAAAACAACGAAAAAAGTGGTAACAATGTGACATGAACGCGGAATGAGTAATTTTTGGAATAGCTTTTTTTTGCATAGATTATAATTTATAAGAATGACATAAGGATGTGATGTGAATAGTTTGACATGGAATGGGTACCTACGCAGTACTTACGTGGCGACCTCCTTTATTTTTAATTGTTGGTTAAAATTATAATCCTCTGGGAATTTTGTTTTTTGACGAGATAACGTCTTATAAATCGATGAACACCGGCTGCATGCACGAAAAAGTGTAACGTTTCGACTGAGCCCAGTGTGCAAGCGATAGAGAAGCACAATCGGCCTAAGCGTTCGACTTGTGGCGCATTTATCTCTCTTCCACTTCATGAAGTGAAAAGTTAATGTGGTTTCCATTATTTATTACAAAAACTTAATGTTTATTTCTCGAAAAAAAAGAAAAAAAATCAATTAATTCCTTCTTTGTATTATTCAAAATAATGATAATTCAGTGGTAAAAATTCAATTCAATTTATAAAATTAAGCAATTTTTTCATCAATGTTTTCTTATGACGCTATCACCTAAAATTATCGTTCGTAAACTGACTTTACAGATAACCGATTTTTTTTTATAAATTTTTACCGTTTGAACTGTGATTGAATAAAAAGATCTAAAACCAAACTCTTTTTTAAAGGTTGAAGAAGGTTTTCACAAAAAAAGAAACATTGGAGGGTCTTTAAAAGGGTTGATTCATAACTTACGTAGTAATATTTTTTATTATAGTTTGTACTTAACTAGTAATTTTTAATCTCCCTTCTTTTCGTTGATGATCTTAAATTTTGCGATAGTTACGAATATGTACTGAGAATATTACCCAGATAGTATCTCTTTTATTCTTTTTAGGTTTAATATTATAAATATAATCTGTGTCTTATTGCAGATTAAGACTTTTTGGCGGGAGTAAGAAGTATGTCTTTAGTGGCTTTGATTTTCTTATTACAATTCGTTTTGAGGTGGATATAGTATAAAATAATGATTGATTATTAATTACTTAGTATTTCTGAACATGCCCGAGAGTTAGCAAGTGAAACGTAACAGCGCAAATTCTTTTCACGCTATCTTAAGAAGTCCACGGAGAGATTTCAGTAAAACCCCACATATTTACTGAAACCTAGAGAAATGGGTATTTATCATACATTGATCATTCATCATTCATAAATCAGTTTATCATCATCTAATTAATAAGAGAAATTACTTTATATGAAGACATGACTTAAAGATCACGCATCGAAACCATAAAATCTTATTAAAACAATGTTATACAAAATGCAATAAACAGATTACTTATTATTTTTATGTTATGTAAAACAACTACTAAATAAAAATGATACATTGAATCCTAGACACAAAGGTAAAAACTGCATGCAATGCACTTATAAAGGTGATTATATGAATGCGTGTAGTGAATTGGACGATATCAGTAATCTTTATAAAGTAGAACTCGCCTCACTGTAACTAAATTAATTTCAATAAAAATATTCTTAAAATGTATGAGCCTCTTATTATTTTTCTTAATCGTAAATACTTAGGTTAATGATACTGAGCTTATTAGATTTAAAATAGTTTTAAATTATTAAACTAGTTTTAAAATAAATTTCTTATTTCTTTTTAAATTTCTCTTAATTTTTTTTTTACTAAGCAGGATGTTCAAAATTTTTTGTTGTGCAATGGTATCCAACCTAACTATGATTGTCTATGATATTTTTGTTATTCGCATCACGTCAGTCGAGCTAAACCATAAACAATAAACTTGGGCAGAAATTGAATAGTGTACTTGCTAATGCGCACATCACGTCACGAAATCAGGTTCCACTATTATGTCGGTGACTGTACTTATCTTAATAATTAAGATGTCCAATACTACACGTCCAAAATATAAACTTATTTGCAAGAATATGGATATTCTTGTAATATTTCAGTAACTATTATGCATAATACAGATAATAATGACCGATACAATCTGTTGATAAATCACCGTACAACTATTGAATTTTGTATTATATTCACTCAAAGAATTAAATTAATACATTATCAACATAATGATATATAAAACTAATTAAATGTCAATGTAATTAAAATTAAATTAATTCGAAAAAATATTATTATTAAAAGAAAGCTGATTATATACAACAGATAACAAAATAATACAATGTCAAGGTAATAAGATACTAATTCAAACCTCAAACAATAAATAAATCTCTTGTAATTTTTTTTTTGTAACTCAAGGTTTGAAAATTATGAAAAATCTCGGAACAAACATGGGGGTGATTCGGGCAGCCCTAAATCAAAAATTTTTACGAGACATCCTGTAACATTAGTGGCCCATCCTTACTTCTTCGAAAATAGTTTACAAGTGTTAACTTTTTTTTTAAAAAGATAAAATGTTTAAGGTGGTTATCTTCCACAAACAGCCAACCTTACAAGTTCTACTTCCTTAAATTGGTTATGGTATAGATGTCGGATAGCTGTGGAATAGTATAGTAAAATTTTTACCTGTTTGCATGGTAAAGATGATGAACGAAGAAGTAAGAATCCAGTTGGTGTCTTCCAAGTCGATTTCGAAGTTCTCCTGCAGGTTGACTGTGGTGTTAGTCAAGTTGGGAGACCGCAACCCGATGCGCGGGAACATCGTCCAGTTGGCGTCCATTTTGTTTAATACGACGAAATTTCCCGCCACGACAAATGTTTTTTTTTAATATCGGAAAATTCCAAAGAGGTTTTATTGCTTGAAATAATCTTTCTTTTCTTGTAACATTTTATTTAATGAATGTCAAGGTCACAAAGTAGGTGGTTCTGTTCTTTTTTCAAAAATCAGTTTTGTTCTACAGAACTAAGATAAGATTTTTTGTATTATAACTATACTTTTTGGTTGGTTACATTGTGTATTATATAGGGCAGATATCAAATAATTAAAAAAAAGTTTTTTTCTGTTACGTGTCTCGAACACTAGTGTTTACTGAAGTGAGTCGAAGCAAAGGGTTGTCAACACTTTTATAGAGACCGTGCAAAGTTGCACTGCATCGTGATTATCTCCAAGATGTACGATAAAATTGACGTGGATACGTTATTTTTACAGAGGGATCAGGTTTCTTTATTTTACTTACAAATAAGGTGATCTAATTTACAGTAAACAAATTTCATAATAATAAAAATAAAAAAACGTCAATAAATCTTTTAATACCTTGTTTTCGTCGCGGAATAAAAGACTTCTGTTCCGTTCAGTAGTTGAATGTTCAGAGAAACTCTATCAAGTTGAATGGAGCGGTGATTTCAAATATAAAAAAGTGATATATCGGAACTTTTGGCGGGAGTTGGAAGATTCACTTTATTGTTTTGCTTTTCTAGTTCAAATTTGCGTTGTAAAAAATAAATATTACTGCATATGAAGCTGTCTTCATTCAAGCTATGTGGCTTAAAGGGCATACATCCAAGCCATAAAATCCTATTAAAAAATATTCGTCAATCATTAACGCTGAGTTGAACGTAAAAAACGTAAAGCGATGTACGAAAACCTTACTTATATTCTGCGCCGAATACTCGCTATGAAAAGATCAATTCTACGGGCCGGTTTTTAGATTGAAAATTCATTGAGGTCTTTTATTATTTTTTGTAGGTTATGTGTTGTTATTGTACAAAATTGCACCTCTCTTAAAAAGCGAAATAAGGGTGTTATAGCAATTAGAAACAACGTCTGTACCACAACCACCCAGATACGATACAATATACTAAGATTAGTACAGTTGATAACACATCAGTTTTTACATCGTAACGTTTGGATCTTTCTCAAGTTATTATACAAAAAGAATTTAATTTTTCATTTTATATATCCATCATATTTTATACATTTGTGTTATACATACATACAGAATCAGAGATGGCAGCACTCGACACCGGCGTACTAGTCAGTTACGGGTCGTCAAAAATAGCTGTAGAATTTTTCTTTTCAATTTTCAGCGCAGAGAGGCGATCTGAAGTACTAAATAGTATACAAAACATGCATATAATGTATTAAATAACTCATAAATTATGTCATCTATATAACAAAAGAGGTTAATAAATACAATAAAACTTTCTGGAAGTACCTTGAAAGAGTATATACTTTTTGTAAAATAAAATCTAAAATATACCGCATCTACAATATTATTCGTTGAATGTAACAAGTATTCTTTACTAGGGCGGTTTAAACCAGTTTAAACCGCAAATTGAATCATTTTGGTATTACTTAGAATGACTATGTTAATTCGTCCACTTAGTATACTTTTTATCTTTTAACTTACATGTAGATATGTTTTGGGTAACACGTGTCCTTGCGTCCTTCCGATATATAATAATAACGTTTCTTACATTCACACCAATTCGCTAAGCCAAAAGTAAGCATGGTAAAGCTAGTGTTATGGACACTAGGCTAACGGATAGACATGTATACAATGTGTCCCGTCACCAGTGTCGGAGCCTTTAATGGTGTGAAATATGGCATTTTTTATCGACAAATTGCCCCTCAAATTTGGTTATTCTCAAAAAGCCAATAATTAAAAATTAATCTATTTATTTAGTTCTTACACTTCCGCGCACATTACACATCAGAATAAAACACTTTTTTACGGATTTTTGCGCATGTTTTATTTTATTTTAAATTTAATCCTGACGTTTCGACTCCTTTACAGGAGCCGTGATCACAGGATGACTAAGATGATGGTTGTCATGTATTTTCTACTACCTTCACAATATTTTAATCGGGCACGTTCCTAATTATTAAATTATTTTATATAAATCAAGTTGTTTTATTTTATATTAAAACATTATTTAGTTATTTAATTAATTCTCACTACGATTACATTGTATACTACTGAGTCTACTACCAGTTCGGAAATTGGGAGGGCCTTCCGAGAAGAACTGGCGAAAGAAACTCGGGCAGGGGGACCGACCTCCATCTTACTGTTTAATTATTTGCAAAAAGAGCTAACTACATCATCAGGTCTTGCAGTGTGTGTTTTTGTAGGTATTAATTTATTAATTATGGGGTCCCAAGCAGGTGGAACGCTCCAACCTTCGTCTCTATTGAAATTAGGATGTTTCTTAATTTCAATAGCCTCGCGTAGCATCCTAGGAACAAATCTTTGTTCTCTAGCGAGAATTTGTGGTTTATCAAAACGAATATAGTGGTTTGGCCCCTCAAAAGCATGCTCACACACTGCAGACCTATTATCGCGCCTATGTTTCATGTCAGCTACGTGTTCTTTAATGCGCGTCCCTATACTTCTCTTTGTTTGCCCGATGTATGAGAGCCCACAGTCACAATCGATTTTGTAGACACCCGCTGCCTGAAGGGGTATATTACACTTGACCGATCGTAAGAATTGGTCAATCTTCCTGGCTGGTTTAAAGTAAGTTTTAATAGAAACCCGCTTCAGAATATTCCCAATCTTGTCAGTGACCCCCTTCATGTAGGGAAGGACAGCAGGTTGGCGCTCTACTGTGGCTGGTTTGGCGCGGCTTCTGTGACGCAGTCTTGGTACTCGCAACTTGTTATCTTGTAGTACTTGCTTGACATGCTGAAGTTCAGCAGTCAGATGTTGTTGGTCACAGATGCCGCGAGCTCTCTGAAACAAAGATTTCCCTACGGTAGCTAACTGTATAGGATGGTGGTGAGAGTCACCATTTAAATATCTATCGGTATGAGTTGCCTTTCTGTACACTGTATGACTAAGGGTTTGATTTGGATTCCTGCTGATTTGAATATCTAGGAAGGCTATTTTATTGTCTGTCTCTAATTCCATAGTAAATTGTATGTTGGGATGAACGGAATTAAGGTGACTTAAAAAGACAGAAACCATATCTCTTGGTAATATAGCAAATGTGTCATCTACATACCTTTTGTAAAAGCGTGGACACACCGGTGCCGTCGCTAGGGCCCTTTCCTCAAAGTCCTCCATGAATATGTCGGCGACTATGGGTGATACAGGAGAGCCCATTGCTACACCATCCACTTGTAGGTAGAATTCATCATTCCACAAGAGATAGCCCGATGTTAGGCAGTGTTCCAGTAATTTTGAATATTCACTTGGTATATTGTGTTTCTCTAGTCTCTTCCTAGTGACATCAATGCAATCTTGAACAGGTAAGCTTGTGAATAAAGATTGGACATCGAAGCTAACCATAGTTTCATCATCAGTGAGACGTAGGTGTTGTATCTCACTAACAAAATGGTAGGAATCCTTTACATAGGCAGTTGTTTTACCCCTTAGTGGTGATAGTATTTTAGCTACGTGTTTAGCCAAACGGTAGGTTGGTGAGTCAATTTGGCTAACGATGGGACGTAGCGGTACATCTTGTTTGTGTATTTTCGGCAACCCATACAACTTCGGCGGTTTAGGGCAGGAAGGAATAAGATAGTTGACGTCAAGATCTAATACCAGTGAACTCATCAAGACGCATTCCGAGGTATTAGATCTTGACGTCAACTATCTTATTCCTTCCTGCCCTAAACCGCCGA
This sequence comes from Calamotropha paludella, assembly GCA_927399485.1. Lineage (NCBI taxonomy): Eukaryota > Metazoa > Arthropoda > Insecta > Lepidoptera > Crambidae > Calamotropha > Calamotropha paludella. Next base: position 4,726,732 of record OV656830.1, on the reverse strand, counting down.
AGTTGTATGGGTTGCCGAAAATACACAAACAAGATGTACCGCTACGTCCCATCGTTAGCCAAATTGACTCACCAACCTACCGTTTGGCTAAACACGTAGCTAAAATACTATCACCACTAAGGGGTAAAACAACTGCCTATGTAAAGGATTCCTACCATTTTGTTAGTGAGATACAACACCTACGTCTCACTGATGATGAAACTATGGTTAGCTTCGATGTCCAATCTTTATTCACAAGCTTACCTGTTCAAGATTGCATTGATGTCACTAGGAAGAGACTAGAGAAACACAATATACCAAGTGAATATTCAAAATTACTGGAACACTGCCTAACATCGGGCTATCTCTTGTGGAATGATGAATTCTACCTACAAGTGGATGGTGTAGCAATGGGCTCTCCTGTATCACCCATAGTCGCCGACATATTCATGGAGGACTTTGAGGAAAGGGCCCTAGCGACGGCACCGGTGTGTCCACGCTTTTACAAAAGGTATGTAGATGACACATTTGCTATATTACCAAGAGATATGGTTTCTGTCTTTTTAAGTCACCTTAATTCCGTTCATCCCAACATACAATTTACTATGGAATTAGAGACAGACAATAAAATAGCCTTCCTAGATATTCAAATCAGCAGGAATCCAAATCAAACCCTTAGTCATACAGTGTACAGAAAGGCAACTCATACCGATAGATATTTAAATGGTGACTCTCACCACCATCCTATACAGTTAGCTACCGTAGGGAAATCTTTGTTTCAGAGAGCTCGCGGCATCTGTGACCAACAACATCTGACTGCTGAACTTCAGCATGTCAAGCAAGTACTACAAGATAACAAGTTGCGAGTACCAAGACTGCGTCACAGAAGCCGCGCCAAACCAGCCACAGTAGAGCGCCAACCTGCTGTCCTTCCCTACATGAAGGGGGTCACTGACAAGATTGGGAATATTCTGAAGCGGGTTTCTATTAAAACTTACTTTAAACCAGCCAGGAAGATTGACCAATTCTTACGATCGGTCAAGTGTAATATACCCCTTCAGGCAGCGGGTGTCTACAAAATCGATTGTGACTGTGGGCTCTCATACATCGGGCAAACAAAGAGAAGTATAGGGACGCGCATTAAAGAACACGTAGCTGACATGAAACATAGGCGCGATAATAGGTCTGCAGTGTGTGAGCATGCTTTTGAGGGGCCAAACCACTATATTCGTTTTGATAAACCACAAATTCTCGCTAGAGAACAAAGATTTGTTCCTAGGATGCTACGCGAGGCTATTGAAATTAAGAAACATCCTAATTTCAATAGAGACGAAGGTTGGAGCGTTCCACCTGCTTGGGACCCCATAATTAATAAATTAATACCTACAAAAACACACACTGCAAGACCTGATGATGTAGTTAGCTCTTTTTGCAAATAATTAAACAGTAAGATGGAGGTCGGTCCCCCTGCCCGAGTTTCTTTCGCCAGTTCTTCTCGGAAGGCCCTCCCAATTTCCGAACTGGTAGTAGACTCAGTAGTATACAATGTAATCGTAGTGAGAATTAATTAAATAACTAAATAATGTTTTAATATAAAATAAAACAACTTGATTTATATAAAATAATTTAATAATTAGGAACGTGCCCGATTAAAATATTGTGAAGGTAGTAGAAAATACATGACAACCATCATCTTAGTCATCCTGTGATCACGGCTCCTGTAAAGGAGTCGAAACGTCAGGATTAAATTTAAAATAAAATAAAACATGCGCAAAAATCCGTAAAAAAGTGTTTTATTCTGATTAATCTATTTGTTTTTCTTTAATTATTATTTTTTTCTAATTTTTATTCCATGACAATTGAAACATGATGACCGTGTAAGTGTTGTCTACATGTTCAGCTATCAAATGACACCTTTTAAATGTTGATAGGACATTTACATGAGTAGTGGTGGGCGAATTAGTATGAGAGCCCAGGTTTTGGTTACCAAGAAAACAAAATGGCGGCCGTAAGAGATGAACAAAATTTGAGGGGCAATTTGTCGATAAAAAATGCCATATTTCACACCATTAAGGGCTCCGATACTGGTGACAGACGGGACATATTGTATAAGTAATGTTTATAGAAATATATAAATTAATACTTGTGACTCAGATACAAATGCTCGTATTCATCACACAAACATCTGTCGAACAAACTCGAACCCAGGACTATCGGTGCGAAAGGCAGTAAATGGCTCATTCATGGGCTACGGCCGTGGGTGATATTAAAGCTTTAAGACCTTATATTCGAAAAGCTAAGGACGAAATTTCATCGCGAGTTTTGTTTTTAATCATCAGATATTTTAATTCATTTGTTTTACTTTTCAAATTGAATTCGAAACAAAATATAATGAATTGTTACACGCGCTTTTTTTTACTCATAAATAAATTTAAACTAATTTATTATTAGCAGTTGTCTGAGGCATGCTCTCTTGAAGTATCCCTTAGGTGGTGGAGTGTGAGGTGGGTCACTACGTTTCCTGAAATATAGTTGAGTTGAATTTATGCGTCATGCTCGTGCATGAGTGCTGCCTTAGGAGATGGATCTGTTTTAAGCTACTAGTATTATCGACAATTACAAAAATTAATGTAGGCATCATTCTACACATACACACACACACACACACATCCAACACACACGCTCAAACCCAAACACAGACGCACACACAACTAGGCGCACAAACGCATGCAAGCCGACACGCGCACACAACCAAACACAGACATAAACTATGTCACACATATCTAGTATTTGTTTAAAATATGTTTAAAAATATTTAATTATAAAGGATGTTTATAAATACTTACTAACTGAATAAGTGTAAAATGCTCGCTTTTATGGAGTGGTGTCTCCTGACACAGGCCTATGAGCTTAAAAGGGGATTCCAATTCATCCCATTCTTGTAACTTGTTTTTTTGAAAATAAAATATTTTGTATTTTTTGTATGACCTTTATTCAATTTACATATGTGATAGAATCAGGCCTCAAATGGCGGAAGTCTTTATCCATTTCTATATACAAAAAAATTTAGCTTACTTCCGCAAAAATATGCTTTCTGCTTTATATGGAAGGGTCTAACAACTGATGATGCTTCGTGTTGGGATGAAACACGTGTTGTTGGCGATAGTGCAAGGTGTATCGCTGTCTTGGTGTAAGCGATATCTGTATTTATTAACGGACGGGAGGGTGCATTTTTCATTGTTTTTCACGGAAGTAAGCTTGATATTTTTTGTTGCTTTTTATAACTTGATTTTTATGTTCTCAATGTCGTATTTAAGTTTACTTATTTAAAACAGATACTTGCTGACTTTGTTGTTATCAACGATGTAATGAAGCCGTTACACTGCTATTATTGTGATAATACACTCGAGAGCAATGAATCCGGGTCACTTAAAGAATCCTAAAAATCTCGGAAACTAAAAATGCTAGGTTAATGCAATAAATTGTATTTAATAGACAATGTAATACTCCTTAAATGAAGGTATTAAAACTTCTTAGTTATTGTAAAGTTATATCATAAAAAAATCAAATTTGAAAAAGGGCCACTTTCGAAGATGGAACTACGAAATTACAGCATTTGGTTTTGCTTTTGTTTGTAATCTGTCATTTATGTGGGTACATAAACCATGTTGATAGTGCTCTATATTCATTATTCAAGCTGAAATTATGTCGCTTACGCCTGAAGAATGCACCAGAATACTTACAATGCTGGAAACCGGCCGGAGTCAGCGCGATACAGCCAGGACTGTCGGTGTGTCGCTGTCAACAGTACAAAGAGTTCTCCGACGTTACGAAGAAACTGGTTCTAACCTACGCAGACCAGGAACGGGCAGAACCAGGTGTACCACAGCACGAGAAGACCGATACTTGGTGAACACCATGCTTCGAAATCACTTTCTCACAGGAACTGAACTCACCAATCAGGATCGACACCTCGGAGGAAGTAACCCAAGTGCATGGACAGTAAGACGTCGGCTTGCTGAATCTAACTTAAAACCCCTTAGACCTGCAAACGGCCCTAAACTGGAGCGTGGGCATCGTATTTCAAGACTAAGATATGCCCAGAGCCACGTAAATTGGAGTATTGAAGATTGGTCAAAAGTTATGTTCTCCGACGAATCAAAATTTATGCTCTACAAGCACGATGGAAGACACAGAGTGTATCGAAGACCAGGGGAAAGATTCAAGCAAGCATGCATCGAAGAAAAAGTAGCCTACGGTGGTGGGTCTGTACTTGTGTGGGCCGGAATTTCTTCTGAAAGTCGCACAGAGCTGGTGATCATAGAAAACGGCTCTTTAACTAGCGTAAGATATGTGGAAGAAATCCTCAATGATCACGTTGGTCCATTTATGGTCAATTTAGGTGAGGATGCTATATTTATGCATGACAATGCCCGACCTCATACAGGTAGGATTGTGAATGACTACCTTCAAGAGATGAACATTACTCGTATGGAGTGGCCAGCGCGCAGCCCGGATATCAACCCGATCGAGCATGCTTGGGACGAGCTAGGCAGATGCGTAAAACAACGAAACCCTCCCCCAATCACGCTTCGTGAGCTCAAAATTGCTCTCACAGAGGAATGGGAGAATATTCCCCAAAATCGTATAAGGAACTTGGTGTACAGCATGCCAAACCGCGTAAACGCAGTAATGGAAGCACGAGGAGGCAAAACGAAGTATTAAAATTCAAGAAAATCGTAATAAAGATCAAACATTTCATGTTTCCTATTTTTGTTTTAAGGAGAGATCAGCAGTTTTTTTCTTTATGTAATTTTGTGTTAATAAAATGTATGGTGACTCATATTTTTTTTACTTTCATTTAAGGAGTATTACATTGTCTATTAAATACAATTTATTGCATTAACCTATCATTTTTAGTTTCCGAGATTTTTAACATTCTTTAAGTGACCCGGATTCATTTCTCTCGAGTGTAGTACAATATTGTTTTTTATGGATTATGTATGGTGATAAGTAATGTAAATATATTTATTGGACTTCTGTTAAAACTGACAAGTTCCCTGCGACCGTTCTTGTCTGGAAGACGTCCTGAGTGGGTGGGTATAAATGACTCATTTTAAGTGCATTTGACAAAAATATTTTTTCATTTAATGATATTTCAGTTTACTTCTTAAACTCCAGAAGGAAATATTTCTAGTTTAAAATTCTTCTTTCTTTGTGAGGGACGTTAAGTACTACGCTCATGTGATGGAATATTGGTCAATCTTCCTTTGATGTTTTCATTCAAAATCCTTAATCCTGCTAAAATATATCAATAAGCTGATAGAGATTAGAAAAAATCCTAAATAAAAATTAATTTAAATTCTACGTGGAGATTTATCTTATATTACTTGATATAGTTGCGGAATATCCTATACAACTAGCTAACCCGGCCACGCGTTGCTATGGTAAAGTTAATTGATTATAAAAACTGTTATTCTTAGGCTTATGGTAACTATATATGGTAACAAACCCACAAAGTCCTTCTTTTATATATTTCATGTAATACAATATTACATGAAATATATAATAGGTTTTTGTTTTTTAATAGGTTCACTCCTGATCCCAATCAAGCCCAGGGGTCAAGATAGGATCTACGATGAAGCGTGCTAATGGCGGTATGAGCACATGCGGCTCCTGAGCACACTCTCCAAAGTACATTCCGTAAAATTCCGACAGACAGGCATCTTTGCGGCGCTGAGCTAAGGTGTGAAGTTTGCTCTTCACCGATTTGCTGTTACTAATGAGCCTCTCAACTCTGCACTGAATTGTGTCCAGTGCAGCAAGTTGGTATGTTGCTGAGCTGTCCCAGAGGTGGCTGCAATATTGTCGGCAAGATCGGACTTGTTCTTTGTAAAGAGTTAAAAGCAGCACATAGGGATTTATTTATAAATGATAAAGGGGATCACAAATTAATTTTTATAGTCAGACGGCAGGCAATACTATCAACTTAAATAATTTCGGTAAACAATTGTCATCTTAAGAATCATTTAAAAATACAATTCTTAATAAGTTATAATACAAATTATTTTACACATATTGTAATGGTCAATTCAAACTTTCTAAATTGTATTTCTTCGATAAAAATTGTCATTTAGCAATTTTTTCCGATTTTTTAATAATTTTATCTACTCTAATACTATAATACAAAGATTCTAAAACTGAAAACAAAATGCTTATGACAAACATTACGTACAGGCCAAAAATAATAAAAAAAAAGTTTCATTACGATACAGGTCTTGTATGGACACCTGTAACATAATATAACTTTTTTATCATAACGATACACCTATACAACCTCCAGCTGGACCAAGGAGGTTGAACCTCTACTTTAAAAAGGTTTCAATGAACGAGTCCTCGACGACCGACGCAACACGCATGCGCAATTGATGTTTGCACCTTGGCGCCAACATTTGACATTTAAATAAATTTGTTGTTATATTCAGCGTTTTATTTGCAATATTGTTTTACATATTATAGTATGAGAGTAGATAAAGTAGTGTATGACACTGTACATAACTTGGTCTTATAACACTCGTGTGATACTATAAAAAAACTCGCCTACGGCTCGTTTTTTTAAAACACACTCATGTTATAAGAACCCTTATTATGCAACAGTATCATAAACTACTATATTGGCAGTATCTTTAGTCCATCCGGTACGTGTAAATGAGCAATACTATTAATAATAATACAGCACTTAAAACTTTATCCCCTACTGTAAGTTTAACCCCTTGAAGCACAGCTTTGTGTTAAATGCGTTATTTCTCTCTCTCTATCGGGGAAAAAAATATCATTCAATCAAAAAGAACCATTACCAAAGCCGTAATAAGGATTAAATCAGACTGCGCGCTATAGAGCATTATATAATGCTCGCGGATTTGAGGTATGGTTTTCGCGCGCATGATATAATGCTTGCGGGTTTTGAGGGGTTAAAATGTGTAAAAGTGAATGTACTTGTTGGTTGTCCTCAAATAAATTCGAATCAAAATGGTTGCCACTAAGCATTAGGCGGTTCACACACTAGAGATGCGTCCCGCCGCGGTGCGCGTAGCGACAGAAAACGCGCGCGGGGACGGAGGCGCAGATCTGCCTAACTTAGCGGTGTAATCTGCTTCCCCGCGCGGAGTAGCAATACAAGTTGACCCTACTTCTTCACGCCCCGCGCTCCCGCGCAGAATCTGCGCGCGGGGCGCCTACCCGCGCGTTCCCGCGTCGGCAGTGTGTTGTCATAGGCGTGTTTTCTATATTAATTGAGATTCTTGCATACAATGATAAAATCTGCGGCCACGCGCTACGCGACGGGGCGCGGTGCAGTGTGTTAACCGCCTTATTTTTAGTGGAACCAGAGAGAGAGAAGATGACAAGATTTCAGATACGCGTTCTAATGCTAACAGTGTCACGGCGTGACCTCGTGCAAAAAGGACGTGAACACTATGTCGCCACGTGGTTGTATTCTATATAAGTGTGTTACGGGTGTGTATTACTAACATAATACGGCGCTATCACTATGTGCTACGCCGGCGCTACGAACTGTCTAGGACTACGAATGTTCGTAGCATTATTTTGCTATAGGCTAATTGGAAATTTCCGCGCACTTTTTTTATTATAGTCTCTAAAACACTGATTAAATTAAAAAATGCGTGTTTGTTGAATAAGGTTGTTGTTTTTCTTTATAATAATTTTTATTATTATCTTTAAAATAATTATATTACAAAATTAAGTTTTGAAAATGAGAACTGTTTTACACAGCATAAAGATTGTATAGTATATGATTGATTTATTTAAGTCTTCTTAACATCTTAATAAAGATTTAATAAAAAAAAACATATACTGTGTCTGATTTGGATTTGTAATTAAGTACTGTGGGTTCGTCTCGGTATGTAGTTGATGTAGTTGTTGACGCTCAATACAAGCGTAATGCAAAATATATAACTCAGAAAAATAATATTTAAAACAAAATGTTTCAAGTGGCGCTTTAGGCGGTCAACACACTGCACCGCGCCCCGTCGCGTAGCGCGTGGCCGCAGATTTTATTGTTGTATGCAAGTATCTCAATTAATATAGAAAACACGCCTATGACAACACACTGCCGACGCGGGAACGCGCGGGTAGGCGCCCCGCGCGCAGATTCTGCGCGGGAGCGCGGGGCGTGAAGAAGTAAGGTCAACTTGTATTGAAAATCTGCGCGGGGAAGCAGATTAACCGCTAAGTTAGGCAGATCTGCGCCTCCGCGCGGGGGCGCGTTTTTCTGTCGCTACGCGCACCGCGGCGGGACGCAGTTCTAGTGTGTGAACCGCCATATATCCAATTTTTCGCAATCTGTAGGTATAGTGACTATACTACTATACTATACTATAGTCAAAGCGTAGAAAATATTCACAAACGATTTTCAACTTAAATGTTTAACAAAAAAAAAGATTGGTTACACTATACAACCCGGTTACAATATCTGTGTACCTGATGACGTCACGTCAGCGCTTAGGTACGGTGCACAAAACAAGCATCATGGGGATAGTATTGTAAACAATAATAATTATGAACTATAAATAAAATATATTATACTTTTACTCTTTTATTATTTTAGTTTTTTATTCTTTTTCAAGAGAACGGGGAGGGGGCTTTACATTCCAGCGAGGTCCACAGATATTGTAACCGAGTTGTACTTAAAGGCGTGTACAGCGTTCGTAGACACGATTATAAACAGTCTGGAGACGCATAAATACGAGATCTTTATTACCAGGCGCAAAATGTCGAACCTGGGGTACTTAAAAATTATGCGGAAAACTGAAAGGCATAGGTTGTCGTCCGCGTAGGTAGTAGAATAGAGACGTATATATACGAATATTCCCGTAGTTATAATTCTCTTTGGTAATATAAAAGCCTTGCTGTCACAAACAATTTGACTTATTTGGTAAAAATTTACAAAATTGCCGATTTGTCACTTTTATTTAGTACGCCCTGTTATAAAGCGTTTATGTTTTTGTATACTATAAGTGAAGCATAAAAATAATATAGTATTTATTTAGACGTGCATGCAGTGCCATCTAAATCACTTTGTGTAACCATTTGGCAAAACAAATGGAAGCAGTTTTGCTATTTGGCGAAAGAGGGCGTACAGTTGCGTGCATATTATTTTCGCTGCTTCATACTAGATGGCAGTATCTGTCAAAGAGAAAAGGAAATTGTAGAGTCATCACAGTTCTACGACTATAGTCTCAATTTGGTGTACAAGTGTATTTAATGAACTAATTTACGAAATATATAACTATCTGTTTATTTATGATTATTTATATATATTTTATTATTCTATGTTCATGTGATTATCAGTGTTATTGAAAAAAGTATCACTTTGACTATGTAGAGACTTCAAAATGGACAAAACCATTGTAATTTGAAAAACATCTTTGCTTTATAGGTATGCAGTAATCAGAGCATTCAATCTGCCCGCAATCGCAGATTGAATGCTCTGGATTAAGTAGTTTTCGCATATTTTGGTTCATCATCGATCAAAGAAAAATGAAAGAAAAGCACGACGCACGTAGGAACTCGAGACTCTACATCTCTGAAATATGCGTCATGTTAAACAAAAGAAACATGTTTTATAAGACCTTGTGATATTTACCCTAGAAATAGTAAAGGTCCCAATAGATTGCTAGGTTGTACAAAGTTTTCACCTTTTTGGCATACATTTTTTTTGCAGAATATTGAAAGGCATAATTTAATATAAGTTGCTGGCTGGTAATGGATATGAAAATATCTAACCTAACCAAACTTGCAATGCATATTGATTTATATCTCTTGATTTTATGCCTTAGTAAGTAAGGAATAAAATACTAGGCGATGCAGTCGCTAAGCATAGAGCTACGCTAGCACCATATATTGGAGCGGAGCGTAAAACTAAAAAAAATAAGTAAAAATATTCAATAATGTTAAGTACATTTTAAAATTCCATAAGAAAGAAAACTATCACTAAACGCGCGCTTTTTTGTTTCTTATTCATAACTTTGTTATTTTTGTGAATTTCGAAATTCGAGCTCCGTCACAACCTGGTCCTAAATGTGTTGATTCGATTCCACACAATTAATATTAAAATCGGTTTAGAACTCGGGAAGTTATGGCGTAACAGACATTGCGTCACTGAAGCTGATCCTCCAATTATACGAAAGAAATGGAGCCATAAAGGAAATACACAAAAATTGCAGTTTATCAAGAGTTGTATATGTATAATTTTGTTTTAATTTTATTAAGGACGAAAAAATGGTTGTACAATTAGTATAAACTAACTATTTTGACTGCGGGTAGTTATTTCATTCTACAGTCACCTTTATTATCCACTAATCACTTTAAACAATTTTATATATTAATGTTGTGTACTTAAACAAAGTTAATAATATGCTATTTTATTAATAATAATTGTTGCCAAGGATGAGTATCGAAAGATTGCAGAAAAAAACATATGCAGTGTGTCCAGTCACCAGTGTCGGAGCCTTTAATGGTGTGAAATATGGCATTTTTTATCGACAAACTGCCCCTCAAATTTCTCAATAAGCCAATAGTTAAAAATACACAAAAAAGAATCTTTAGAATAAAACACTTTTTACGGATTTTTGCGCATGTTTTATTTTTTATTTAATCCTGACGTTTCGACTCCTTTACAGGAGCCGTGATCACAGGATTACAACACTAACACACGAACACTATTTGTTTTCCATTCCTCTCTATTTTTTTTTTCATTTTAATGTATATTAAAAGAAAATGTATTGTTGCTACAGTAACGCATGGCTAGCTAGTAATAATATATAAAGGAATTTAAGCAATTAAAACACCTGGATAAAAGACTTGGCGGTCATACTTTTTATGACGCAAAAGAGTTATTATATACTTATAACACATTATTTTTTAATGAATACTATTTAAATATAACCTTTTTTACAGGGATTAGTAACGCTTTTGTTTTTTTTTATTATATTAAATTCTGATGTTTCGACCATTTTACAAGAGCCGTGTTCACAGTATAATTAAGGTAATGTTACCTTTCAATATTTATACAAAAAAAGATTTTACTTAGACTTTTATTTGTTTTATAATAAATTAGTCTAAAGTATTGACTCTACAACCAGTTCGGAAATTGGGAGTCTCTACAGAGAAGAAATGGTACAAATACTGGGACAGGACTGACCTCATCTTACATTTATTGTTTACAAAATGAGCTTATTACATCAATAGGTCCCCCAATGTGTCTTTGGAGATATTATTTTATTAGTTATAAAAATAATAATACTTACTATTATTATTTTTATATATGTATTTATCTATTAAATACTACCACATGACTTACATTATCACAATTATATAGATTTAACAAAGGTTGCAAGAATTCTGATGTATGTCACAATAACGGCGTATATTGAATCTGTGCGAAGTGGGTGGAAGGGGTAAAGAAAACGATCGCTGCGCTTGTCGCGGCACAAATGTGCAACAAATCGGGCAAGGGAAACAAACAAACTTGTCAATGTTGTTTTGAAATTTTTGAAAATGGGTCATTATTGTTGTTGCATCGTAGACTGCAAAAATAACAGCAGAAAGAGTCAGTGCAAATTTTATGTTTTAACTCAATATTTGGTCATGTTTTTAGGTAAGGAGAGTACTTAGTTTAAGCTTGTTTTATAGGGTGTTGAGGTCACCGATGTTTGACGAATGATGGTGGCTCGTATTAAATAACTATTTCCATTAGTTCTCAGTTCTTCTACATTCCTCACATGTTCTGCTAACACCAATTTATTTCCGTTTATCATAGTTTGGGGCTGGAAACTTATTGTGTGTTTTACACTCTCAAAACCAGTTTTTATAATAACGTCAATTTCTCCATAAACAGTTTTTATCAAATTCCTTTCAACATACCATTTTTTGTCTTTTAAAGTTTATTTTATTCACTCTAATATATAAAAATAAACAAACTGTTGTTATTTATTTTTTGACAAATGCCCCTTAAAGTTGCGTTTGCAGATGGCGCTACTGTCGTGCACGTTCCGGTGAAGTGGGTGGAAGGGGTAAAGAAAACGATCGCTGCGCTTGTCGCGGCACAAATGTGCAACAAATCGGGCAAGGGAAACAAACAAACTTGTCAATGTTGTTTTGAAATTTTTGAAAATGGGTCATTATTGTTGTTGCATCGTAGACTGCAAAAATAACAGCAGAAATAGTCAGTGCAAATTTTATGTTTTATCTAAATATTTGGTCATGTTTTTAGGTAAGGAGAGTACTTAGTTTAAGCTTGTTTTATAGGGTGTTGAGGTCACCGATGTTTGACGAATGATGGTGGCTCGTATTAAATAACTATTGCCATTAGTTCTCAGTTCTTCTACATTCCTCACATGTCCTGCTAACACCAATTTATTTCCGTTTATCACAGTTTGGGGCTGGAAATTTATTGTGTGTTTTACACTCTCAAAACCAGTTTTTATAATAACGTCAATTTCTCCATAAACAGTTTTTATCAAATTCCTTTCAACATACCATTTTTTGTCTTTTAAAGTTTATTTTATTCACTCTAATATATAAAAATAAACAAACTGTTGTTATTTATTTTTTGACAAATGCCCCTTAAAGTTGCGTTTGCAGATGGCGCTACTGTCGTGCACGTTCCGAATAACATTCGCCAAAATTATATTAAATAAGCAAAAAAAGAAAAAGAAAAGATGATAACAAAATCGAAATAAACATATTTAAATTGATCCAAAGATTTTAAAAGAAATTTAACATTTAATTTAATTATATTTGATAAAACGATAATAATATTATTATATTGGGGTACACAAGATTGTCAAGGTAAGAAAAAAAAACGACGGGTTGCACTCCGGGAGTGCCGGCAGAAGTGAAAACTTGAATATTAACATTGTACATTTTTGATATTTTGAAATGGTTAAGGAATAATTTCGCACGAATTGCTTTAATAATCAGTATAAAAGTGCTATCATTTATGTGGTAAAATACAATATTCATTTATTGCGCTATCGTATACAAACATGTCAACAAACACACCAAGTCGTGTTCGTTGCATTTTTGAATAAAATATGAATGAATGAATGAATGAATAAAATCAGTTGAACACATGCGTTCTCATGACATTACCTGCCATTTTAAAATTTCATAATGACAGTTTTAAAAAAAATAATAATGTAACTGTCACTATGAAGTTTAAAAATGACACGAATATACGCACATCGCGCAAGCGCCCTACGCCGTCTTACGAATTTTCGATCAGGTCACGTGTCCTGACGCGAGTTTAGAAATTTTTACCCATTCCAAAAAAAGTACACAGCGCCGCTAAAGGAGTTTTCACTTCAATAATATTCATTCAATAAAATAAAATAGAAAAACATTACAAAATTATAATTTAAGTTACAAGCATGTAAATATAAATTACATGAAATATTCAATACTCGTATTTTGAAAGAGGCTGACAATCTTTTACTCAAAACTATAGAAACTGTCTTCAAATATATCGAGGTTTGATATTTTATTCGAATGAATATTAGATAAGATCACATTCATTATTCTCAACCCGAGTAAAGCACTTATGTAATGGTATTCAGAAAAATAATATCTGTGTATCTTTGTGACGGGGTGCGGCCGGAGAAATGAAAAGCACTCAAGGTCAGTTATGTATTTTGTAATTATGTAATTAAGGCACAACTGAAACAATCATATAAAAAAAGGTAAATTACACTGAATACAAAAACAATTTCACATTTATCACTAAAACATTTTATAAAAGGTAGGGCTACTTACAATAGTGCCTTAAAGAAACTTGATAGTCTTTTATAAAACAGGAACTGGTGGTACGAAATACAGATACAGGAAATCTTGTGAGTTATGCTTATGAGCTTATTATACTTGTGAGCTTATTATAACTGATCAGCGCTATAAATATATTTAAATAATTGTTAGCGGTGAGTCAACCGCTCTACGCGCTGACTCTGGCAAGAATGAACTTCGAACAAAACAAATAAAAAGAGAGAGACAGGAAATTTAAAAACGGAAACCAAGAGAAAAAGAAAATATGAGAAATGGCCAGAGAAGAGCGCAATGAAAGCAACGAGTCGCCAATATAGCTATGGCGCCTCGTTACATCTTTATATTGAGTTGCGTGTAAGCCACACGCAACTCACAATAATTTTGATAAAATAAGTATGCATCGCCTTTTACAGTGCCTGTACTTAACTCTGGTAGAGAAAGCTTAATGGCATTAATTCGGCCATTTGTTCAGTTAAGTGTGCAATAAATTATAAATAAACAAATCAATTTTGATTATTAACTAAGCAGGTAACAGAATTGCAGAATTGTAAAGACGATAAAAAAATATAACTACAGTGGATCCCCGGTAATCCGGACCCTGTCTAATCCGACGCCCCCTGTAATCCGACACGTCTATCACGGTTAAATGTAGGTTGGTAGACAAACATTATTTTGGCAAATCTTCCCGAATATAGGTTATTCTGACTGCTCAGTTCAGTTTGAATTTGACTAAATAATATATGATAGCGGATCGGCCTAAAATGCGTTCATAGTTTACTAGTTCAGAGAGAATATTATCATTTTGATCTGTAATTTATCAGATTACAAGGGACTCTGTTTCAAAAAAAATCCAGATTATAAAAGATCTTAGGGAGTACTCTATAATCCGACAAATTCGATAGTCCGACACTGCCCTGCAAAACGTTTGTCGGATTACCGGGGATCCACTGTAGGTACTTTAAATAATTGTAGATAACAATAATTTCCCAATTTTCATCAGATTTCTATCATTACTTTCTTTATATTTGAAGTAAAAACTTCTTTGGCATCGTTGTGATTTGAAAGTCGATGAAACGAAAAAGCGATAGTAAAAAGAGACAGACACATAAATTCATAAGATTAAACGTAGGAGAAAATGAGATAGGAAGCATTATGTACGTGTGTAAATACGTGTTTGTGCGTATGTGTAGTACAAAGCTAGAGAGAAGACATCACAACAACCGTGGTATTTTGTATACGTGTACGTACATTGCACTCATGCTTTATTTATACTATGAAGAACATATCTGGTCTAACAAATTTAATTGCAATAATTGTTATAATACAGAAATAAGTTGGCTGTTGTTATTTTTCTCAATAAATAAAAAGAAACATAAACTTAAGAAAATTTAAGTTTCTCGACATGAGTTTCGTGTGTCGTAAGCAGTTTCGTGTTTACAGACTACCAGTATTGTGTGTAATAAGAGACTGAGTCGGAGGGTAGATTGATACGTCTGCCAATAACATCTACCCGCAGAAAACTTCAGGTCTTCAGTGACGATGGCGCATGCAACTGCACCTAAATATAGGAGTCTTAATAAAAAATGTTATAATCCCGTTTAAATTAATACGTTAATTAAACTAAATACATACCAATCTATAAACTTATCTAGCAAAAGTATAAACTACATAAATAACACGTAAACAAAAATAAAATACAAACATTAGAACATATATGTTTTATTTCAAATTAAGAAAAATACGCACACAAAATCTTCTATCATTAGAAAATTTTGGAAATATTAACTTTAAAGCTGCTAGGAGAGTATTAATGTTAAATATATGACCTATGATGTTAGTGATCAGAAATAGTACTAATATATATTTTGACAACCGTTTGGTGTAACGGCAGTGATCTTGCTTCTCGCACCGACAGTTCTGGGTTCGAGTCCCGAAACGGTAGATGTTTGACGAGCATTTGTACCTAATATATGAGTATTTTGAATATCACTCATCAAAATATCACATATGTATATCTATCCGTTACCCTAGTATCCATAACACAAGCCTTACAGTGCTTACTTTGGGCTAGGCTAATTGGTGTGAATGTAAAAAAATATTTATTGTATCTCAAGATCTATCTCGGTTTTAGTATTACACTGTGTACCGAACTCTCGTAAATGTGATATGATTCGGCTAGCTGCCGTGGAGGGAGATCATTAAGAGGGGGTTTATGTAAATGTATATTAATTGGTGTGAATGTAAGAAATATTATTATTATTCCAAAACGTCTTGTAGCATCTTAAAAATAAATCGGGCAGTTTGTAATAAAAAAAAAATTAGAACATTCCTATTTTAAAAAACTGGGCTAAAACAAAAGAAAACAAGTAAGATTATTACATATATTTATTTTTTAAATTATCAAAAAGTAATGGGAAGGTCGTAATACGTTTTAATGTTTCGTTTTTTCAATCTACAACTTACATTTAATGATCAACCAAAATAAAATACAATTATATGAACTAAACTCAGGTAGCTAATACACAATAAAATTAACACCTCTGCATTGTTATTTTTATGTTTATGCCAATAAAATAACAATACTGCTTTTTATCACACTATCGAATAAAAGATGGTATGATAACTCCATTTTGTATTCGTCAATCGAATTTGTTATCTATGCATTTTCAATTCAGTTCCAAATTCGAATACGCCAGTCCTGAGGTTTGTTATCGATCACAGAGTACAAGTTGTAAACAATCTTAACAAGAGCAGAATAAGGTTTATAATCAAACGGATTGGTGAGAGATGAATTCGTCCACTCCCCTAACGTGAGAGGCGTGGTCGCACAGTATTCATACAAAGACAGCACAAAATCCAGTCGACAACAGCCATCGGACGTTCCAAATACAAACGTCATTCCATTTTCGAATCGAACCGTGCGACGTGTAGTGCAAGTGCTGTGAACTGTGACATTTAAAAAGTTGGTGTTTATTTTTTTTAAATTAGTGATGGATTCGGAAATCAGCAAAATGCAGACCAAGATACCGCCTAAAAACTTTTCGATCGAATCGATAGTAGGGCTGAACGATAGGAGGTCGCCGGAAATCGATATCGAGAACACTATATCACAGGATTATTCTAATAACGATCATTCTGAAGACGAAGATGTGAAACTTAGGGATGGGAAAGTGGGCTACTATTTTCAGCAGAACAGAGTTCCAAATTTTCCTTTTTTTATGTCTTATGACAAGAGAGTTATGAATGGATACCAAGGCGATCAGCCACAAGAGGATTTGAAAAGAGCTAGTCCTGGGAGCGTAAGGAGTGAAGTGGATAGTGATGGAGTGGACGACAGACCACATGGTAAGTTATTCACAGTATATTTGGTATGAAAAATATTTCAAGGAAGCCGCGACATAAATACAGTCTGAATTCAAATAATTTATTTTGCTTTTCAAATTGATAAAGTAAATAATTATCCGAATCATGTACACCAGTCACCTGATACTTATGGCATGCAACAATTAATATAAAATCACAATCAAATAAACCTTTCCAAAAATAAGAAAATATGTTTTTCATATAAATGTGAGTAGTATACATAAGTATGAATTAAGCTTTATTGAAGATATATTTTTTTTTTAATTTATAAGCTCAAGGAAGCCTTATACTCCCAACTACCATTATTTTTTGCTGTCCGTGGCAACCTGTAATTAAGGCAGCACTCATACTTGTAAACCTTGTAAAGGTGAATATCCTTGTTGGTCGTCCAAATAAATAAGTAAGTCCATTAACAATTTTAAATAATTAAAATTACGTCATACTAATATATATTAAACTATCGGCCTGGCTTCGCACGGGTGGACTAAATTCTAGCATTAAATATAGCCTATGTTACTCAGCGTGAATGTAGCTTTCCAATGGTGAAAGAATTTTTGAAATCGGCTTAGTAGTTTTTGAGTTTATTCATTGCAAACATACAAAAATACAAATCTTTCCTCTTTATAATATTAGTGTAGATGACAGATCAAAGTCATAGTGTTAGCCAAAATCGCTGTCTGAAACTTAAAAAGAACTCGTTAACGCTATATAAACAGTTCAATTAATTTAAAATATACAATAAAAAGTAAAACGAAAGAATTTGTTAATGGTACCTACAGCTTATTATTTTTCATATTAAAGAACATAAGAAAACGCAATCTGTATATGTCTCCAATTAATATACATATATAAAATGCATACATCCATAGTCATACTTAGGTAAATACAATAATAAAAAAACACATATTACCTATATAATTTTTTATTTAAACATTTTACTACAATTCTTTTATGTCTAAAGATATTATTACTATAAATAATTCTATTAAACTCAGGTATCAGAAGACAGACTCTCCTTTATCGATTGTTGGACACTTGCAATGTAATTAACATTCAAGACTCCTACCTTTCGCACCGACGATCCTGGGTTCGAATCCCGCAAGGGGCAGATGTTTGTAAGATGAATACGAGCATTTGTACCTGAGTCATGGGTGTTTTAATATATTTCTATGAATATTACATATCTGTGTATCATATATGTATGTCTTATCGTTACCCTAGTATCCTTAACACAAGCCTTACACAGCTTACTTTGAGCTAGGCTAATTGGTGTGAATGTAAGAAATATTTATTTATTTTATTTTATTCGATATTGTAGGTAGTAGTACCAAGTACGACAAGACAAGACGCTGGAGTCAGCTCAAAAAATAATATCTATCTAGTATTTATACTTTATGTATGAGAATTTATTTTATGTTTTATTCTTACCCGTTTCTTAGTTAATTTTGGATTTGAACTCAGAGGCACTCACCTTGGAATCTGCCGGTCGTCTTCTTGGAGGTACCTCCGTATCCTTGATCTAGCTGTATTGTTCTACGATGGTCTCCTGGCCTAATTCACGATTTTTTGCACTGATTGCACTGTAGATTTAGTTTTATGAGCAATATAATTTATTGGGCTGCACGCCGCGGGGAACGGTTCGATAGCAATGTGTAGTTCAAGTGAGAATGTTGAAGATGGCAGCACTGATGGCTGGATTTGTTACGGCTTTCAGCCAAAAGAACCCTCTGTGACTGACGTGGCTGAATTATTAAAATTTTACTGACATAGTAGTAATAATTTTATAGAATTAGATAAGCATCTATTTTGTTTATATTTATCAGATTATCAGCCTTTTTGAATGTTAAATGAATGTCTGTTGGACTACCATGTCAGTGGTAGAAGATTAATTAGAAGTGTACGATAGCGTGGGGATGTGGGTCTTCTTTTGTCTTGTTTGTTAATTTTCAGGGGTAACTGTTTCACGTTTAATTACTTAGTTTTTGCGATTGTGATTATAGTTGTTTGACGTTATTACGTCCGAGGGTAGAAGCCAAGGATACTTCTTGTCTAGGAGTAAAAACGAGAGAGAGAAAAAGAGGCTAGCAAGAAAGAGAGACAGACAAAATAGAAAAGAAAGAGTGCGAAGAGGAAGTTGAGAAAAATATAATGTTGTTGTTTAGACAACAATTAAAAGTTATTGTAGAACAATTTTATTTAATTTTTATTTAGGAATAAAGTTATTGAGATAATGGGGATGTGGGTTTGAGTCCCGACTGACTGACACAAGCTGATTTTTCTCAAATTTATAGTAATTTTTCCTAATATACGTTGGCATTAAAGGTTTAAAGGCAACAAGCGATATCAAATAATGATGTTAAAAATTGTGACAAATAATACAATAATATCATGGTAATTTTGGAAAGAATTCGTGAGTTTATTTAAGGGGTTTTTTCACGATTTATTTATTCATATGTATACAAATGTACAAGAATGTTAAATTTATCCAACCTATTTTCAGCTTTATGTCTAACCCACAGAGTTCATTATAATTACGACAATGTGACGGTTTGTTGTAGATTAACGAGCAACAGAAGATTGTATTTTAAAAAATAATTTTCAATTAATTTCGCATTTTTCCTTCTAAATAAATTAACCGATTCGTTGCTGATGGCACGCCTGTCGTGTCATCACTTTTTTTGCGTGTGGCGTTAGCCACTGAAACCGTGTCATTTTTAAATCGATGAACGCACTCCTACAAATCAAGTTTTAGGGAAATCAACCCAGAATAAACACATTCTTCATTTTTCACTTAAACCAAGCTCGTAGCCTTCGTTTCTGTAATTGTATGTAGCAACGAATCGGTTAACAAATTCCGCCCGCTCTATGATATTGCTAATATAATAACGGTATCTCTAAAAAGCACGGCAATCGCGATAGCATTGTCAAAGCACCGTCTTTCAACTGTTTTTAAGTCGGCACCTTTGAACTTTTTTCCGAACTTGTAAGTAATTCTGTTACAAGTAATTGTTTTATATACGTGATCTTAGTGTAATTATGAGGGTCCGTTGTTGTAGTATTTCTTTTTGTTTGATCATTTATCGCACTATCATTTTACTGCAAACAAACAATGTTTAGAGAAGATCTCAAAGTAAAAACAGTAATCATTTAACAGTCCAGTGAACTGGAATAACTTATAATAATACATATATTCTAGTAACACTTGTTAAATGGTAAATCGTTTCGCAACAGAGTTACCAGTTAATCCTTTCCTCCCATCCTGATTGATGCTTTTGTATCGTTATTTTTCTCTTATCTAATTATTTTATATCCACCATTTACTGGAGGATCGGATCGGAACGGATCCCATGGATCAGCATCAATAACGCAATGTCTGTTACGCCATAACTTCCCGAGTTCTGAAACGATTTTAATATTTTTTGCGTGGAATGGAATCAACACATTTAGGACCAGATTGAACTTTACCAGAATTTTGAAATTCATTTAAATAAAAATGTAAGTTCTGGCCAAAAACATTGGCTCTATGGGATTTCCCATCGAAAGAAAAAGAGCACGCTTTTTGAACGTTTTCATTGTTTTTTTTTAGTATTACGCTCCGCTCCAATATATGGTGCTAGCGAAGCTTTATGCTTAGCATCGACCTAGTATATCTTCATTTGTCCTCTTATTAGGGAGTGGGTTAACCCACTTTTCCTTTTATATTTATTTATTCTTTTCACTTAAAGTGGGAGATTTCTACTAAGCAATAAGAACGCCTGTTTGTAGGCTTTTTACCACGTTTTTCTTAACTTGCTTTCTTGTATGTTTGTTTGTTTGGGTCAAATCTTGCGATCGATTTTTCGACCATTTTCAGACATTCAATTGAGCTGACATTTTTATATAGCCTTGCTTACGATGACAATACAATATTTTTAAGGTTTTAGACTAAAAAGTGTTAAACAAATTATCATAAAAAATATTTTTAAAAACCACGTTTTTCTCTTTACGGATCCACATAGCCTAGAGAAAAAAAAACTTATTTAACCCTTTTTAGTGCATTTGTAACAAGAGAAAAACGTGGTTTTTCAAAATATTTTTTATGATAATTTATTTATGCTGTTCTTTTTATGTCTGCATCCTATCTGTGTGTGCAATATTTTTTTTATTAGTAGTACGCAGTACAAAATTCCCTGGTATGCGTAGGTACAGCATAGATATTGAAGTTTCGTCTCAATCTATAGACACTTTTTGTGTTTCTGTGAGACTAAAACAGAGCCTATTGATATGTGGAGTATGATGAATTCCATGGCAAAAAGTTTGCGTTTTAAAAGGTAAACAACTTGAGATCAAGTCACTATTCAACCAATTATGACTCTTGTGGAAGTACCATTACAACTCGATTACAGAAACTTACGTATTAAACTATATCAAACTATTAAACTCTCATTGCAAATACTTTTTAACAGAAAAACAAAACGAATTAAGAACACTAAATTATTTTTTTTCTAAGGCTTAAGATCGAATTATCTTCAAAACATTATCAACTATTAAAGTTAATAGGTGTAATATTTACATTTGAATATAATACACTGACAATTGAGCATCAGATTGTTTGCAAAACAAGGGTATTAAAAAAAGGGGAAACAGAAGCGGCCCCAGTTGTGTTCCCTGTGCAACCCCATCAAAGGAAAGGCAATAGTAATATTATAAAATATTATGCTATTATAACGCGAGGGTACAAATTGGAGTAAGATTATCTGGATGATACATGATAATGTATTTTTTTTTGAATTGACGTTGATTCTGTGTAATTTATGGATCGGACTGAATGGTCGTTATCGGGGTTGTGGACAAAAAGTTGGCATGGCAGTCGATGGGTTAATTCTTCATAAACAATTAAATTAATGTCTTTGTTTTCTTAAAGTACGTTGTCATGAAATAAATAGTAAAAGAAAATCTACATAATTTAGTTCCTCCTTTGTATATTACAGATATTATTAATCTTCAATGAATTCTATAGTTCTTTTTTATTTATATTTAATTGAGGACAAGAAACAGTGTTACCAGTTAAGTCAACTACATTGCCTTCGTTGGCTGAAAGAGATCTATTTTAAATATAAACCCACCATTGCTCTCTAATATATGCTTTTGTACTGATCAATTACTTTATATGTGCATTAAAGAGTATAATAAATAGTATTTACAAATGTTAGGAGTACAATTCTGTTTATTTTATATGAAGTAGACTGGATATTTGGAAAGTAAAGTGCTTACAATGTATCTCAATTGGGAGAACAATAGACCGATCCAAAGGTTGCGTTTTTCTACTAAATATAAGACAGCACAGAATGCAAAATGTATTTTTTTTTCACTTTGCTTTGCTTTGCTTTGCTACACTAACAGGCCCCGCGAGAATATCAGTGTTGCCGCGACACTCTTTCGTGTCGTTACAACACAAGCCGAGGTGGGGACCTGATTGACATTTTATGTTTGTATGTTATGTAAAATATTATTTTGTGTATGTATATTTATCACAAAGGCACAATAACAGAGAAAATAACTACTTTTCAATATATTTATGAAAATATTATATATGTAAGGATATGCAATGATACTTTTATAAAAAGAGAGATATTCGTACATTAAAATAAACTTGTTCCAGATTAAAGACTTCAACTAGAAGCTCATTTTTGTTTGAGTAGAGGTTTTACTTTTACAAACAAAATTCCACATAAGGTTTCTGAACTACCTTTTGGAAAGTCCACATTCTTATAAATACATTTATGAACAGAGGCTATTTTCATATCGGTAAATAATTAAAAGACGTGAACGCGTTTTTTATATATATATTTTTTCAAATAACAGTACTGTATAAAATCTGTTTATTTTAATAGTAATTTTTTATACGTTGTAATAGTACAATAAAATTTTTCTTAATTTTTCTTTAGCTATGTAATGTAACATAATAAATGGGAGAAAAAAAACAGCATTTGTTAAATTTCTAGCTACTTATTCTTAGTACCTACAAGGTCTACAGACTTAGAACTTATGAAGCTATAGCGTAGCTGTTAACGGCCAATACAAGCATTAAAATGCGCATATAAAAAACATGCGTGCAATTCTCACGTGGTAGAAGTGAAACCTTCAAAAATAATACGTACACGTATACAAAATACCACGGTTCTTGTGATGCATTCTCTCAAGCTTTATACTACATATGCACACACAAACACGTATTAACACACATACATAATGCTTCCTATCTCATTTCCTCCTACGTTAAACCTTATGAATTTATGTGGTTGTCCCTTTTTACTGTTGCTTTTTCGTTTCATCGACTTTCAAATCACAACGATGCTAAAGAAGTTTTCACTTCAAAAAATAACTCGTTAACCACTGCGCATTTTTATGCCAATTTTTTTAGTTTAAGTAAATCTAGTATAGCTTATTAATTACAAGTTATGTATACGGCCTAAAAGCAATATTTTATAATAAAGAAGTTAGTACGTGTGTTAAACTTCCATTTCAATTGATCCGCAAAATCAATTATTTCCACTGTGTTCGAAAATTAAAACATTACCAAGAACAGGACCAGAAGCAGAAAAGTACAAATCAACACTCGAATTCAAAAGAACGCCTTTACGCTTTAATATTGACAAATTGTCGTTCAAAAACGGTAGCATTTCATTACCAAAACATTTACTACTGCCATATAAAGAATTTTTTTGTCCACCATTTTGTCGCAGCGTGACGTTTCTAAGGTTTTGCCGCTAATGCTCCATAGACAATTCGGGTGAAAAGAGTATTGTTTCTCATTTCATGTTGGCATCACAAAGTGTTTGTCTTTGCTCAATTATGGAGTGGTGAACATTTCGACCGCGCATTCAATAGAAATTTGGAATTTCTCTTTTATTGCTTTAGTTTAGAACTTTTTGTTTGTTGGTTTTACTGCTCCTACATTTTCTGGGGACACGTAATGGTTCTTAGAATAGATGCGTATTTTAGTACAGATTTTAATACTCTATTTTGAAGACTTGCTCATAAATTTCCTATAAAACCACGATTATGTATAGATTAGTACGATATTAGTATAATTTGTTTTTATCTTTATTAAGATAAATATAACAAAAAAATGAATTATATGTATTTGTAATTTAAAATACATTATGCCAAGGGAAAGGCATATAAATTAGTCACATTTTACTGTATGTGGAGTTGAGAAACACAGTGGGATGTTAAGCAACAATAAAGATATTATAGAGATAATAAAATATATAACTTTCATTGTCATTTATATTAGTACTAGCGGCCCGTCCCGGCTTCGCACGGGTGGACGTATTTAATTTATTTCTAGCATTAAATACGTATAGCCTATGTTACTCAGCGTGAATGTGCTTTCCAATGGTTAAAGAACTTTTGAAATCTGCTTAGTAGTTTTTGAGTTTATTTATTACAAATATACAAATCTTTATAATATTAGTGTAAATTAGTTGAAACGAGCATATTACTATGTTTTTTTTTCGAGGCTCTGATATTTAAATAATATTCCGCCCAAATTGGGTAATCGAGCTCCTTTTTGTTATTAAAACAGTCACTCATCCTGTGATCACGGCTCCTGTGAAGGAGTCGAAACGTCAGGATAAAATATAAAATAAATTATAAGCAAAATCCATAAAAATAGTGTTTTATTCAAGCGTGTAATGTGCGCGGAAGTGTAAGAACTAAATAAATTAAAAAAATGTATACTCAATGGATTGTAACTGTAATGTATACTCTTTATTTCGGCTTCACCTTTTCAAATTTACTAACATAAGTCTAACTACTACTTATCGACATAGAGGAAGTTTTTTGACTTTACTCTGCTTTTAACTATTTCTTAAAATAATGATTACATAACATATTATTACTAACAAAATACAGACATTAATACAATACAATATACCTACCTACAGGCACAAATAAGTTACCACACCTTTCCATACATTTTAAATTTCTGGACGCACAACTATTTTTACAATCGCAATCAAAAAGAGTTTTTTCTTTTTTATCTATTGTAGAACACCAAGGAGTTTAAACGTCATTCTTCCAAAAAGGTCTCATTACAAACTTTTTAATCTATTCCAATAACGTTTTTAACCAGCAAGGAGTTTGAGTTTCTCTTTCAAAAACCGGTCGAGTAATAACAAATCAGGCAAAAGGATCGCAATAAACAGTTTCTTCATCGCAATTTATGCTGTTATTCACATAGCAACGTTAGAGCATATTAATATCTGGGAGCCAGTAATAACGCGGCATGATGTTCACGGCTCGGCACCCATTAAAACGAGATGAGCGGATGATTAAAAGTTTATGGCAGTGGCACACACGGAGAATTTAGACAGCTTTGCAGTTTCTAACGAAAATCGTAATTTAGTTGTATATCGTATCGTATCGTATAGGTTTGCTTTGTTCTCCTTATAGTTTTAGATAATTTACTTTACATGACTAACTAAAATTAGTTTGTGTTTTTGAATAGATATCTCATTGTTTTTTTCTTATCACTCTATCGAGCCGACACCTGTGTTCTTCTTTAAATATACATATTTAATCCTGATGTTTTAACTTCTTTACTGGAGCCGTAAAAATAGGAATTAAAACGAGAATAAACGTATTGTAAATCGGTTATAATGATTTTACAAATGCTTGCTTTATGTCGTTGTTTTAAATATGTAGACACTTATTTAAGGCGTTTTTTTCTGACTTATTTAGTTTAAAATAAATGTAAGAACAATCGTGATGATGAAATATTTACAAGATATAAATAAAACAAAAAATATAAATAATCATTAAAACATACTGATTATTTAAAAATAGTGTATTGCCATGTATTTCAATTTTTTTGCGAAAAATCATGTCCAATGAGATAAGGTGTTGACCATAAATTTATTTCGAAATAAAAATACTCCTCTAACTGTATCTCCAGCTTAAATCGTTTGAAATGTAATAAGCTCACGACGAGAAAGCTCGTGAGTAAAAGAGACAGCGTATGATTACGTAGCCCCGCCCTGATTGGGGGGGATAAAGCGGCGGCCGTTATTGGCCAACGCATTATGGATTTTTAGTACAAGGCGGCGCCGAAGCTACCGAAAACAAACTGTCAGTCTGACAGTTTACTTTTTCGGGCGGCAAGCGACGGCCTGTGTTTATTAACTTTTTAATTTAGAGTGAGGAAAGAAATTTCATATCGTTTTAAATAAGTGTTCTTTTTTTTAAATTAGAAGCAAAGGGTTTTCGTTCATTTTCAATAATGGAGTCGTTTAGAAATTATGCAATGGATCATAAAATACGACAACCTTTATCTGTGGATCTATTGTCTAAGAGTCATATTTATACTGAGATCAGCGTCCATAATACACCGCCATCTTCACCAAAGAGTAAAGGTATGTATTTTTCTATACATATCATCTGTTTCTCAAGATAAATAATGAATTAAGGAAATTTTACGTTTGCGTTAATATTTGTTTGATAGACTTTAACACAATAAAAATAAAGTCCTAATTTAAAATCATAACTCAAACGCGGTAGTAATTTTAGTATATTTGACAATTTACATTCAGCCAGCCCTTAGAATCTTCTATTTGCATGAGTTTGTATCAAAAACAAATCCGCCATTTGTACCATTTTATATTCATGATTAATAAAGCTTAATAAATTAATACAAGTGTCTGGAATTACAGTAATACATTTTTTTATTGAGATACAGACTATATTAATCCGGCTTACGTTTTGTTGTATTTGATAATAATCTGCTTTTTTATTTGGAGTTAATACCATAGAGTTTATATTTTTCTTTCCAAGTTTTTTCTGTTGTCTTCTGTAACAATTTTAATAGTTATTCCTTTTTCTTATTTATTAACCTTTATTCTTTCAGTTTTACATAAAAATCTATTAATATTTACCGAAAAAAGATAACAAGGGTGTTTTTTGGAATGATAAACTTTTGAATTAAAATAATAGACAGTTAAAACAATTAGGAATAATTTTTAACACCTAGTTTTGTGAATGAGTATACATATATTAATCACTCATTTACCTACTTAGTATATAGTAGGTTTGGTTTATTGGTATGATGAAGATAATATTGTTTTGGTTTATATTTAATATTTTTTGAGTAATAATATGACTTTGTGATTTTTATTCATCGTATTAAGAAAACAGGAATATCTTTAAACCATTAAGATTTATTTTACTTATTTTGGTTTGTTAAGATTAAATAATATTTTCGAATAATCATAATTTTATAAAAAATAAACATCTTTGCAGGGTATTTATTCCATATAAAAATATCTACCCTAAAGATTGTCAATATTTATAATTTTATGCATCGTCATCGTAGGCTTGTTAGAATCAATACTGTAGGGAGGATGGGCCCAAAACCCACCATGCGGGCCCAGTACGGATAGCTGACATCAAAACAGTTCTGCAAATAAAGTTATAAAAATTTAAAAGTTATAAATACTAAAAAGGATATTTAGGTATGTAAATGTTTTGTACAGATGTTTATAGTCAATAAAAAAGAGACTTATGCTAATCCTACTAATATTATAAATATGAATGTAAGTTTGTTTGTTATGCTTTCACGTAAAAACTACTAAACCGATCATCGTGAAACTTCGTACATATATTCTTGGAGGTATGAGAAGTAACATAGGATACTTTTTATTGAAAAAAAAAATGCCGGTGAAGCCGCGGGTAAAAGCTAGTAAACTTATATGTGGGAAATATAATGAAAGTATAAAAGGAATATTTCTATGTTGGGTTCTTGGTTTAAAAAATAACATATGTACTCTTAAAACTGCATCTGAAAACATCTACTACGCCAAGGTGAAGTGGTCAACCGGCTATGAGACTGCGCTGCGGCAATACAGTTTTATAACTAGTGCAGGGGGTAGTTGTCACAGTATATATACCATGTATGTATACCAGTATATATACCCCTTCAATTTATGATACTATTTTTGTACTTAGCTACGTTACAGTATGTATTTACGGCAAAAAAAACTATTTTATGGTCACTCATTTTTAAAAGAAAATAGGCATGTGCTTGACCACTATCTCACCTGTTAGTAAGCGTGGATGCGACCTAGGATGTGACGCGATTGCCAAGAAGATACCTATTCACTCGTGACTTGAAGACACCTACCTAAATTGTATTTGTCAGGAAACACAGACTCTCTCATATTTACAGTTATACATTAAAATATCGACTTCTCTCAATATTGGGTGTTATTAAACGATAAAATTAGCAATAGCACCTAAAGGATCCACAAAAGCATTGACTTAAAATTAAGCAAACAAACAGAAAATACTTTCATATTTAAAATAATGCCAAGCAATTTCAGTTCCTAACACTATCCTAATTAAGGCTATGAAACTACCATGTTGTTTTTTTAACTGGCATCATTATGTTGGTAAGATTGTTAAAGCAATTATGACTTTTAATGGGTGTCTTTGAGAACCACCGCCGTTTTGTCTATGGCCAGTAAAAATATAAAATCGCTTAGTCCCTTTTCTCTTTGTCGGCGAGATACTTTTATTGTTGCCCGAATTATTGAGTACCGTTAGGTAAACCTCTGTGAAGGTTAACCTTGGGTTATATAACGTTTTGCAATATTATGAAGACCATATTATTTTCCATAGAAAATTCCCTCCATTTCAACCATAGATAATTGCTTTTTTCGTTTTTTAATGGTGTGGATATAAACTTTTTAGAAGGTTGAGCTCAAAGAAGTTTGAAACTAGCACATATTAAAGAATTTGCTGCTGACATTTAATTAATTAAATAGGCAGCTATAATTTTTGTTAATTTATTTCCAAGACGAATAGCTATATTAGTCAATTCTAATTTAAGCTCGCTGCATGTTGTTTTTTAGGAAATAACACGTTTGAAGCACATGATATATGTATATATACAAACAGGCAATTAAAAAAAATAAACAACCAAACTTATTACAAAAGTGTGTGCTTATTATGCGGTGCCAAAAATTATCTCAATTCAGAGTATTGCTTTCTACTGCAATGATATTCTAGACCCCAGTATTGCTTCATTAAACTGTAGAAGTAACGAACACTGGAAAAACAATTTAAATATACAAACAAAACAGTAAATTTAAAAAAAGAATAATATGATATCTACCTAGTGTTAATCAAACATGTCTAAAACCATTATAGTAATATAAGTATTTACGGGATTGTTACCATGTAAGTACCTTGTTATTGAGTTTCCGTTCAATTATTTCAGTCGCTCCGTGATCATGGCACTTGCAACAGTGCCGAAATATCGGAAACTCTATAACAAGGTACATGGTAACAATCCCGTTAATAACTTATATTACTATAACGTCTAAAACCATAGATAAAATATTGTCTATGCTAACATTAGTAATACCTACACGCACTAAATATAAAGTTAGCCATACGGCCTAAAAGTCATTCCCTTTCAATCAACTAACAAAATGAACGGTTTACTTTTATTGGATATCGGTGTCGACATCAATCAATTAGAGTCCAGCTAGTTGCAATAAATCTGTTCAAACACAGCAATTAACGTCCAAATTAAATGACCGCAGCTGCCACCATGATGCCGAGGTTAAATTGGCCGAATTGTTATAGTCTATGGTTGCAGAAAAAGTAAAATATCAGCGTGGGTGTTTCCGCGATTAAGACAATCTGCGGGTGCAATTTTTTAAGTATGTTATTTTAAATCGAGAACGGAACATGGAGATATTCCTTTTATTACATTTCCTATATGAAGGTTTATAAGCATCAGTACCTCTTTTTTATTTATAATAAACAACTGTACAAAGAGTTTACATACGTAAACATTACATCCTTTTTAGTATTCTTAACTTTTCATGCAGAACTGCTTAGATGTCATTGTTACTTAGGAACAAAAGACGGTCGCGGAACCTTCCATATTTGAAAAGCACATGCCGCGAAATCCATAGCTTATAGATATTTTTTGGCAATCTTCTTTGGTTATTTTCGTAATAAGTTTGAATGGAAACAAAACCATCTGTATTATATATTTTTAAAAGGTATGAACACGTTATACTCGCAGGGTCCGTCGATTGTCAAATTGAGCTTAAACTGATTTCATTTTTATTGCGCTCGGATCCCCGTGGACTTATTTATCTTCATTACATCTCTGCCGAGTTGTAGATACGGATTTTATGAGAACGTGAGGGTGAAGCGATAGGGGGATGACACCGTATAATTGTGTTCGTATTGAATAATTGCAAGGCAAATGTTTTGCTTCGGGAATTGTGAATTGTTTAATTCCCTTGCACGATTGTAGTGTTAATTTTGTTAAGGATTTATTGTTTTGACTTCGCTCTGAATAATGTTGGGATTCGAGTTCAATGTTTTTCTAATTCTTTTTATTATTATTTCTGTTTCTGACAATAATTGAAATTATCTGTTGGTATGCATATGCAGTATTTTTTATTTTCTTACTATTGAACTTACTATTGAATGCCACAGATAATGAATTACGCTGCAGCGACCATCGTATGAGTTTCCATTTGTAAAAATCTCTTTTTAATAAAAATATGAATTTTAACTAATAATGGTAATTAATAAGTACAAAAAAAACAATGTTTAAATAAGTATTATTATGTTATTAATCTAAACCAAAACTTATGTTAATGTTACGAAAGTAGTGAATAATTCAACCAAACTAAAAAGAACATTCACAATGTCATTTTATAAGACAACAATAAAGCGCAGTCATTTGTTTCTCGGATAGAATCGTAATATCAGTAAACGGTGTTCTAATTTCAAATCACTGGAACAATCAGCCAGTGAGCGTGCCATAGACAATAAACGTATTAAGGGGTCTATAGACGACAATACAATTACCGGCGCGTGCGATGCGGTATGGAGGGTGGCAATTCTCGATAATGTCAATGGTTAATGTATGGCTATTGGTTTGTGCGTATTACAAGGGCTGTTCGGGGCTAATTGAGCGGTGCCACTATTAATTAAACGGTCAGTAATAGCTTCCCTTTATGGGATGATTTGTGAAGGTAGTGATTTAAAAAAAGTTGTTAGTGCCCTAAATGTTTTTCAGTAGTGGCAACACAGCTACCCAATGGTATTTTCCTCCATGAAAGTTGGCTTTTAAGATGAAAAACTAAATATTTGTTGCATTGATACTCTACAACTTCCGATTTTGTTTTGTTTTATAAATGTTAAAATTAAGTAATTTAGGGTTATTTTTTTGTTTGGAATTATGTGCTATTTTTATCATATGCTAGATGTTACCCGCGGCTTCGCTCTCGTTAATGCAGACTATCGATTAAAAGATATATTTCTAACTCTCGGGAACAGTTTTTAGATTTCTCCATTGGCGGAAAAATAATCTCCTTTTCTGTATCCCTGATAAAGTGTATATAAAATTTCATGATAATCCGTTGAATAGTTAAGGCGTGAAATGAAATGAAAATAACTTCATTCAAATGCACTTAAAAATAAGTTGTTTTGAATCATCCCACATTTTTACCTACCACCCATTCAGGACGTCTTTCAACTGACAAGAAGAATGGGCGCAAGAAACTCGTCAGCTTTAACAGAAGTAACGACATTTACAATATAATACGTCATCACCATATATAATCGACAAAAAAAAACAAAATTATTTTGTTATGACAATACTAATAGTGTTATGATATCATTATAATCATATACTCATCTGATACTTATAAGATACAGATAAGTATCTCATCAGATACTTATCTGAACTTACTTAAAGTAAGTATCCCTGAACAACAAACTAACTCGCTTTTATACGGATAAAATATATAGGTAAAAGGTATAAATACTTATAATTATCAGCAAGGATAATTTGTCCTTCATTACTGATTTGCTTTGCTTATTCAAGTAACGGTTTTCTGATACTTTTCTCGGTACGTTTAACGATATGCCAGAAAAGCCACATCATAAAACTGTAAGTTTAGCTGTTCCAAAATAGCTAATAATAAGAAAACATTACTGATTGCTCATCCCGCAAATGGAATCGTTGTGAAATATGTGCTAATTGTGACAAAACATCGCATACATACAAAACGGATGATTTGAATGGCTCAGTCAATATAGCATATGTGCAGTAATGGTGTCTTACTGGGTTAAAGTAATAGTTAATGGTTTTACTTGGATTTTGATGAACCTTATGGTGTTACGTTTAAGATTGGTTATTAATTACCAACGCTAAGCGTAAAAGCTTCGCTAGCACCATACATTGGAGCGGATCGTAAAATTTTAAGAAAAAAAAATCATTAATGTTTAGTAAATTTTAAATTTCCATAAAAATGAAAATTTTCAAAAAGTGTGCGCTTTTGGTTTCAATCCCATGGGAAATCCCATGGAACCAATGGTTTTTGGTCATATTTTTTTATTTTTGTGAATTTAAAAATTCGGGTCACAATCTGGTCCTAAATGTGTTGATTTGATTCCACACAAAAATTATTAGAATCGGTTAAGAATTCGGGAAGTTATAGCGTAACAGACATTGCGTCATTGAAGCTGATCCATGGAGTCCAATAATATTTATTTGAGTAATAAGGTTTTGTTGATGAGGTCAGAACTCTTGTCTCTGGTCGACAGTAGCTGTTGTTAAACGGTGGAGGGTAAACCTTTATTATAGGATACAAGAAGGAGTAAGAGAATAGTTCGATATTTTGTTTCGAATGACGATACCTCGAAAGGTTAATACCTCGAATAGTTTCTATGTCACCGTGTCTTTGCCTCGATGGTTCATTTCATTGAGAAGTAATTCTATGCGTTTATACTTATGCGTCGTCATTCTATATCTTCATATTCAAAGCTTACTTTACAGGAAGTATATTTTTATAAGTAGCCCTTTTAATTTCTGATAAAAATGTGGGTTATGCCTACATTTTGACGTGATAACGTCTTATAAATCAATGAACACCGGCTGCTGGCACGAAAAAGTGTAACATTCGGCCTGAGCAGAGCGTGCAAGCGAGAGCGCGGAACAAGCGATAGAGAGGCACGATCGGCCTAAGCGTTCGACTTGTGGCGCATCTATCTCTCTTCCACTTCATAAAGTGAAAAGTTAATGTGGTTTCCATTATTTATAACAACACCAAAATGTTAATTTATTGATAAAAAAATTTCAATTAACTCCTTTTTTGTATTATACAAAATAATGATAGTTCAGTGATAATAATTCAATTCAATTCATAAAAGTATGCAACTTTTCATCAATGTTTTCTTATGACACTATCACGTAAAATTATCGTTCGTCAACTGACTTTACAACCATTATTTTTTAATTTATCTTCGTGCCGTAGAAAATAATGTGTTAATTTTTAATATGCAGTTAAAAAGAATTAAATTATCTCCGTCTTCTTTTTCACGATTGTCTATGAATTGCAGTGTTAAACAATGGAGCACGACATATGAAAATTGTCTTTGACAATCATGTAGCGCTCATCAGATCAATTTTCGAATACCCGTGACTTCATTTCGTAATACAATTATTCTGGTAGGTACATTCAAATAAAGAACATAAAGAAAAACAAAAAAGCATGTGTGCAATTCACACGTGGTAGAAGTGAAACCTTCAAAATTTTGGTTTCAAGATAATGAAAAGAATGTAAAAATTCGGGAAGTGGATAATTGTAGGTTTTAGTAATGATCATAGTGATACAAAATTTGATAATTATTTTACATTTTATTCGTATATATTACATAGATTTATTCAGACTCAGAGCTTACATTATCGATAAATGATACAAGAGGATTATGGTAACTAAAGTACATACCATGAACATAAGAGACACTGTATAATGCTTCCTATCTCATTTTCTCCTAGGTTAAATCTTATGAATTTATGTGTCTGTCTCTTTTTACTGTCGCCTTTTCATTTCATCGACTTTCAAATCACAACGATGCTAAAGAAGTTTTTACTTCAAAAAGTTAAAAATAAGGAGTACTTTATCACTTTCTCCATGGCAATCTTGTTTGAGTGTATTTAACATCTTCCGTCGGGAAATAGCGAACTCTTACCGATATTCGCCGACGATATAATACAGTGTTTAAAGATTTTGAACTTTACCTCTTTAATATAATAGATTATTTTCGGTTGACGTAAAATAGATTGTTTTTTTTAATCAAGCGACCAGCTATGCTAAGGTTTTACTCAACATTTTATCGTTTTTTTTCCCTTAAGAATCTTTAAATAGCCGTTAACCTTCATAGATAATAAGTATCTTTTGATACGGATAGTTCCTGCACAGATAAGCGCATTTAAACAAACTTTAATATTTAAAAACCATTTACCGGATGAACGACGCGTTTTTTTTGTTTTTTTTAAATTTAATCCTTTTGGATTCCTTTACAGGAACTGTGAACGAAGGATGTGTAAAAATAGGTTTATTTAAAAGTTCTTTAGGCGCGTAATTGTAAGAAATAAATAAGCTTTATTATTTTAGTCTTTTTAAATACCCAAAACCTTTTCGTCTATATTGATAGTATATTTTTATTAAAATATATACAATCAATGAGTTGTAAGATCATAGTTGTAGTTACTGTTATTTTAAACTTACACATAAATAAATAGGGATAATAAGACAGAACTCTGATATTACTAAAAACGTTAGATTTCATCATTAAACACTACGAGTTTAGGTTGATGTGTTGATGATTGTACACAAAAAATAAAAAATAGTGAGAAAGCCTATATCGCTTTATACATATCAATTATTTAAAGTCCTTCATCGGTAGAAAGAACTACAAAAAAATCTTCCCTTTGGTTTTCTTAGGGTTGATTAATTTAAAATTTTAAGTTAAGTTCCCAGTGTAATAAAGCCTTTACACGAATTTATGACGACATTTTGGACAGTGTGTGCCTAACACATTAACAGGAGTTTTGAAACAAAGGCAAGCGAGACGTTACAAAATGATCTCTTCATACGATACTGGAAATTTTTACGGGTAACGGTTTTTTTTACCATCCGGCTTCCTAAAGGAAGAGTACGTATTAAAACACGATTCAAAACGAAAAAAGATTTTATAAAAAAGGCGGCAATAGAATTTTACCGCTATTGATATGGCGCCTTTACGGAAACGCGCGGACGGAAGCTTTTTGAAAGTTTGTGCTTCCTTATTTTTTTCTATCCAGCCAGCACACGCCACTGTGTCGCACAGCTGGTGACCATAGAGATGTTTAGAAAAAAAGGTTTGTTTCGTAACAAACCGCCTTCGGAAGCTGCTGACGAGACTATTGCAAATTGATTATCAAGTGTTCTGTCGCCACCCAGCATGGGAAAGATTCAAGTGGCACCGACGCCATGTTTGAAAAAAGAAAACGAGTCTAATGCACTCAAATATGCAATAAATTTTAGACGATAACTACTCAATTAGCCCCTGAAATACAGCTGTTAGTAAAATGTGAATCTTTTTTATCGTACCCACTTAAAGAACCAAAATTCATCCTTATGACCACGGAAATTGGTATGGAACGTCTTAATCGAGCCGGCATCAAACCATAGACAATAGACGTGACTTCTAAACGCATTCAATATTCTTTTTTGGGATCTAATGTCAACAGCGCTGCCTTTTTAAATTTAGAACCACTACAACGGCTAATCAGATTTGTAAAGCGTTTTGAGGTGTGTCTTATTTTTTATAAAAAGTAGCGGTTCGGCGCGCTTTGTGTTGGCCATAATGAAATATACAGCCAGAAAAAAGCACACACACATACGCCGTCATGGGAAAATATTTAATTAGACAATAGCTTATTTGTGTTTGTTTTGTGTTAATGTACTCCTTTTGAAATGCTGGGTGCGTACAATTAGCACCTACAGACCACTGGTTCTGGTTGTTTTTAAGCTCCTTTTTTACTTTTATGATAAGTCAATCTCGAATTCGGGAAAATTAGAATTTCAATCACATTTCACTCCATTGTAAGTTGGTTTACACTTACCAATAGGATCCAACTTACTAGAAAAGATCTACCTAGAGCTGATTATCACTACAAAGTATAAAACAAAGTCGCTTTCTTTGTCCCTATATCCCTATGTATGCTTAAATCTTGAAAACTACGCAACGGATTTTGATGCGGTTTTTTTTAATGGATAGAGTAATTCGAGAGAAAGTTTTTTATGTATAATACATGCATAATATAGTAGAGCATTGCATCCGTGCGAAGCCGGGGCGGGTCGCTAGTACAATATAAATTCTATTACTATTTTAGTAATATTTATTAATAAAAATATTTATTACATTCTAGCCTAGCCCAAAGTAAGCAATATAAGGCTTGTATTATGGATACAAGGGTAACGGACAGATAGATGATACATAGATATGTAATATTTATAGAAATACATATAAATTCCCATGGTTCACGTACAAGTGCTTGTAATCTTCACACAAACATCTGTCCCTTCTGGTATTCGAACCCAGGACCGTCGGTACGAAAGAAAGGACCAAGCGGTTGTCATTAATAGTAAAGTATACTTGTTTCTTCGTCACCATTATTTCATCTATTAAAAAATCATAATAATAAACCGATTTGACGAAAATTTCTTTTTCAATTTACTCCTTTGTATTATACAAAATAATGATAATTCAGTGATAATAATTCAATTCATAAAAGTATGCAATTTTTCATCAATGTTTTCTTATGACGCTATCACGTAAAATTATCCTCCGTAAACTGACTTTACAGACAACCAATTTTTATTTATTTACTCTGTCTATTTCTCATAAAAAGCAAGTGGTGTACATAATAATGAAAATAATATTTCTTACACTCACACCAATATCATAGCCCAAAGTAAGCACTGTAAAGCTTGTGTTATGGATACTAGGGCAACAGATATACATATATTATTACATACATATGTAATATTCATAGAAATCTATACTTCTATACAAATATTATAAAGAAGTAAAGTTTGTGTGTTTGTATATTTGTTAAATTGTAAGAGGTAATCTCGGGATCTATTGAACCGATTTTAAAAATTCTTTCACCAATAGAAAGGCACATTATTGCTGAGTGTCATAGGATATATTGAATGCTAGAAAAAATTTAAAGAATTTTGTCCACCCGTGCGAAGCCGGGACGGGATCGCTACCATTGCATCAAACGTCATATAGGTATATACTTTTTTATCTTTGTTAGTCGAGTATTACTCCAAGGAGGCTGACGTCTAGACGAATAGTAATTAAGATAATGTGCTACTTATGAATGGATACTCAACCCTTTAAATGAAGCGGTTCCTTTTAAAAGATACCGATTATCAGCCCTTAAAACATGCTTCAAACTAATTTTAGTAAGTTAAAAAACTAATTACAGTAATGCATGTACTACTAGCATCGCTGTACAGTTTCTTTAATACTTTAACGTAAAAAAAAGATATTCATGGCCTTTAAGTCACGTCTTAATATTAAGTTATTTCTTTCCTTAATAAGATGATGATGAATGAACAATGAACTTTTTCCCCTTGGTTTTAGTGAAGGTTTTGGGGCTAACCTGAAACCTTCTTGTTGACTTCTAGAGGGAGTAACAACACCAGCTGCTTTGTTTATCTTGCCAACACTCGTTACTGCGCGCCTCACCCCTCTCAAGAGTCCCAATGCTGCGCGAATTGTAAAAAAAAATATTTTTGACAAAATGACATTTTTATCTAAGAGTCCACTCTTAAAAATGTCATTTTCTCGTTAAAAAATACTAACGTAAAGCTGAATAAATAAAGAATCCACCAGACAGTATTTGGACGCAAAAATTAATTAAATAAAAATTAATCTAAAAAATAAACAGCAGGCCACGCGGAAATTTGAATATGCTAGCATTTGCTACCAGGGACTGACAAGGGATGTTGGCTATCGGTAGCAATTGTTACCGTGTACTGACATGTGGATGACTGACTGATCTTACGCATTATAATCCACCATAACACAAAATTTTACAAAAAACCAAAACCATTAAAATTACGCTTATCGTTCCCGCCAATAATGATAATTTAATTTAAAAAAAAAATCTTGTCCACAGAGTCTTTAAGTCCTCAGTCAGAACAGATGACCAATTCATCATCGGCACCTGACCCAAATATAAGGTAACTGACACATGATTTATTTTTAAATTTTGAAAAAAGAACCTACTGTAACCTTAAAAAGTATTTATATTTTTGCATTATTCTTTTTAGTTTTGGTGAAGCAAATAGCAAAAAGGTTTTCTTAGATATATTTAAAACTCCTTCGTTTGTTCCAGGAGATACCGCACCGCGTTTACCCGAGAACAGTTAGCTAGACTCGAAAAGGAATTTATGAAAGAGAATTACGTTTCTAGACCGAGAAGATGCGAATTAGCAGCTCAGTTGCAACTGCCAGAATCCACTATAAAGGTAAAATACAGTTCTTTTTTTTAAGTCATGAAATAGGGGTATATAAAGTAGGTATGTCGTTTATAAAAAGTTTTTATTAAACTATTTGTATATACTATATACTTTATATTAAACTTTTTGTTATCTATGAATGTTATTAAAAAAAATAAAGATTGATTATGTTTTAAACTCAGTGTCTTGCATCTGTGTCTTTTACCGGCTCAAATGAGTAAGTCTATGATTAGTCGGAACTTATTTGTTTCTTTCTTAGTTATAGTATTTACTTTGTAATAGAGATAGGGATTCTATGTACAGAGAAAGGACGGCTAATATTGTACCTATCAATTTTATAAATTAACGTTAATTTTATAAATTACCTATTGAATTGTTTTTTGACAATTCGGTATAATTGTATTCCATCTGTATTTCTAATTTCATAAAGAGTATCAGCCATGTTGCCACCATAGAGTAATAGAGATGTGGGACTTTATGAATGTAGACGTTGCTCTAGGTAGACTATAAAGACAAGAGATGCCCTGAATATGACCTCATTACGTACACAGCCTAGATTACCTTATGACACTCGATAATAAGCATGACAAATTTGAGTATGTTATTGTTCTATTAGTTGAATGTGACTATATATAGGGAGGCTAGAAAATATACGTTACATATCACATGATTTATAACGCGTACTTATTCGTGTCACTAGTATTTTGTAACAGTGACGACAGTTTCACTTTTAGTATCGTATCGTGAAATGATCTAAATGTGTTTCTTCATTCATCGACGCCTACACAGGACCTGTCATTCAATTACAGAGACGTGGCTCATTTTTTCGTAATACATAGTTACAAAAGAAGGTATTCTGGTTTTCACAATAACATCACTCCAAATCAGCAGTTATTGCTTTATTGTTTTAAATACCTCATAATTAATATTATAATTAAAAATGCTTAACTAGTTAATGTCGTCAACGAAAAAAACCTTAAGTTTTCAACATGAGACTATTAAATTAAATGAATATTTAGGTTTCAAAGGGAAAGTCGGGAGATTAAAAAAGACACATTTCTGACATATATAGATATCTTCTTATCATAGCCTTTCCCATCTAATGTGATTGGCAAAACCACATTTTTTTGTTTAATTTGAAAATTGTAAAATTAATTTCAACTCTAGATTCCAGCTTTCTTTTGTAAAGAAATTTTAACTAAAACCAAATTGATACTTTATTGGTAATTCGTTTCGTATATTTGCGCTCTTGGTAAATGGTAAAATACAACTTCACTTTATGTATAAATTTTTTTTTGAGCTTTATTGCTCTAGAACCTTTCGAATTTTTCTACGTGCAAATATTATCAAAATTACAAAGATCAGTTTTAATTTATTTGTCACTTAAAATTTTGTTATTATTATTAATTAAAAATTAAATTAATTTAACCTCTTACAAATATCAATTAACGTCAGTTTACCAACAAATAAAAATGTCAAAAATGGGCAATATTGATTAATGATACCTAGTGTATGTTATTATACCTACCTTATCCATAAAAAATATATTGCTGTCGCTTACTACACTACTACTATAACTACAGAGAAACGACAGAAATAAACTTAATTAGTGTGACTTTAAAATTTTTTATTTTATTATTTTGTTTTTACGAAAATTAATTTGGTTGAATGTTTATTGATTTTCTTTCCTATGTATATTTTTCTTGTTTCTTTATCAATTTTAAGACATAAGATTAGGTGTTTAATAAAAAAGAGCTTATAGAGTCGGGTCATGCTTTAAAATGAAAAGATAGAGGCGTCTTGTAAACAATAGCAAAAAAAAAATTGTAAAAATACGCGGGAAATACGAAAGAGGTTTAAATGCAATTCTAAAAAACAAAAACACAACCGATACTACATTCGAAAAAGGTTTGATTTAAAATTAAAAAAAAAAATCAATGATGGTGGTCTCAATATGGTTATTATCGACTCAAAAAAGGCCTTCGCCTCCTCAGTGCTAATCATTCACATAAGACGAGCGCGTATGATCCCTCAATTAGAGATACAATAATTTCCATCACGAACACTTTATCGCCTGTTGCTAATTTGCAGAAATCACGAGAACAAATGTGTGAATAACTTAGATTGCTTAGAAACTTTTTGTTGGCTGTATGATCGCTATCCCTTTGATTAAAGCAAAAAAATAATTAGATGTTTTTGCGTGGCTCAAGCATTAAGCAACGATTGTTTTAATAAAAATAACCGTGTGGCTTAGTATAAAAAAATAAAATAATTATTTACAAGCCCACTTTGCTGGGCGTTAAACATTTATAATTACAATTAAATATAGCTTATGTCTTTAACAAATAATGTAGTTTAATATTGATGAAAGAATTTTTAAAATCGGTTTAGTAGTTCCAGAGACTAC
The DNA here is from genome assembly GCA_927399485.1 of Calamotropha paludella. Taxonomy (NCBI): domain Eukaryota; kingdom Metazoa; phylum Arthropoda; class Insecta; order Lepidoptera; family Crambidae; genus Calamotropha; species Calamotropha paludella. Next base: position 4,685,764 of record OV656830.1, on the reverse strand, counting down.
TTCGTACAAACAAACTCAAGAACTTTATCTCTTTATAATAAAATGATGTATAATTGTAGCTTCAGTTTCCAATTATTATGCGTAGGTATTAAATGCTCACCTTTTCAACTATTATGTCATTTATATAAGTTCAATAGTGAAAGATTTTTGTGCTAGTAGCGCTTGGTTTCATTTGATTTATTTCTGCCAAAAATTTAAAATGTCTTTTATATTTCTCTCTGTTATACCAGTGAGACAGCAAAGTAATTGTAATAAATAAACAAGCTTCTAAAAACATCAGTGAAGAATTTAGGAATTCAATTTGGCACGTTATTACGGATCTATAAAAATTCTTTTAATCAAAATTAGAATTTAAGTGTGGTAAAAACTAATAGTGACGTGACAGTTTGATATAACCGTAGCGATTCTGCCTTTCGCACCGAAGATAGTGAGTTCGAGAGATATTTATTTATATTTGATAGAAACAGGCGTTACTTGGCGGAAGTCCATATCCATTAGTTGAACAAAAATATGTAGCTTACTTCCGCAAAAATCAAGCAGTGTGCAGTGTAGAGTAGTTGGTGAAGGTGCCGGTGTCTGCGGTTTCTGCATTTATGTGCGGGCGGGCGGGCGGTGCACACTGCTTGAGTTTTGCGGAAGTAAGCTACATATTTTTGTTTTAATACTGTATTTATATAATATTACATATCTTTTTATGTAATATATGTGTAAGCCTTACAGTACTTACTTTAGGCTAGGCTAATTGGTACTAATGTAAGTAATATTATTATATCACTGCCATTATGGACTGCAGGCGTGCTGCATTTGGTTAGATTCAAAATAGTGAAAGCCAATGTGTGGGACCAGTGTGTTTTTTAAATTAAACAGTATTTGTTATCTCATTTTGTATGTGATCAAATATATTTGAAATAATATAAAAATATTTCTTACACTCACACCAATTAGCTTAGCCCAAAGTAAACACTGCAAGGCTTGTGTTATGGATACTAGGGTAACGGATAGACATACGTATATGACAAATATATCTATACTAATATTATAAAGAAGTAAAGTTTGTGTGTTTGTATATTTGTTAAATTGTAAGAGGTAATCTCGGGATCTACTGAACCGATTTTAAAAATTCTTTCACCAATAGAAAGGCACATTATTGCTGAGTGTCATAGGCTATATTGAATGCTAGAAAAAATTTAAAGAGTTTTGTCCCTCTGTGCGAAGCCGGGACGGGCCGCTAGTATTAAATAATAATAAAAATACATATAAATATCCATGACTCTGATACAAATACTCGTATTTATCACACAAACTTTTGCCAATTCCGGGACTCGAACCCAGGTCCGCCGGTGTAAAGCAGGGTCGCTATCATTGCCCTAAACGGTTGTCATTCATTTATTCATTCCAAATAACTGTAAAGGCATGTTCGATATAGGTAAGAAATGTTCCAAAAACAGTATTCCACGCCAATTTAAATTCCCGTACAGGCTGTTCATGATGTCAATTATCACCTCTATTATAAAAAAAAAGAAAACGGACTACGCTGAAAAAAAAACATATGCCTTTATTGCCCCATTCGTATTTTACATTCACGCTAATTTGTCGATGCATATTAATAAAATCCGGCCGAATAATTCGGTAGCTTTGGCTCGCTAATGAATATTAAAGTCAAAAACACTCGGTTATATGGCGGCCATCATTAGTGAGTGCTGCATGAAAAGACTTCATCGCTTGTCTATGGTCCCGTTAGGGCTGCTACACACGGCTGCTAAGGATCAAAAATGTTGATCCTTAGCCAATATAACCTAAAAGTAGTTTTTATATATATATTTATCAATTTCAGGTGTTGTATAGTTAATAATGAGAAACTACCAACCAACTAAAAATATAAAAGCAATACTGCATCAATTCAGCAGAGCTAATTTGCCTTTGAGTTAATTCCTTAACGTCGAGTGCTGGCATAGTACTATCTCACTTACGATTTTGGAGTTAACTATTTAAGAATCAATTTTCATACAAGGCACTCGGTATGAATGTTTTGAATGACTATATATTTTTGTCAAAACGGTGGCGTAATTGCCTATATTTGATTTGCTTTATTCTCAATATGTGGCACAAGTTTAATTTGATGAGGAAACTCTACAATAACATTTTAAATGCCTTGCGCAGAGTTTCTATTTCGACTTGCGGTATATGAATATCTTTGGTATTTGTTTATTTATAAAAATCAGCATTAAATGGAACATTGTTAAACAGAATTTTAGGACAAAAGCCAAAAGAGTTTCCACTAACTAATTTGAGCGGAGCGAGCGAAGCTCCCATTGATCAGCTTCAATGGCGCAATGTCTGTTACGCCATAACTTCCCGAGTTCTTGACCGATTTTAATATTTTTTGCGTGGAATCGAATTAACAGGTTTAGGACCAGATTGTGACGGAGTTTTGAAATTCGCTAAAATTCCCATCGAAACAAAACATTTTTCTTTCTTTCTCCGCTCCAATATATGGTGCTAGCGTAGCTTTATGCTTAGCGACTGCATCGCCTAGCACCTCATGTTGAACAGAAAAAAAATCTACCGACTAAGAGTATATTTTTTAGATTAAATTCTTCAAGTGACAACCCTGGGTGTTACCAGCATCTGTTTTATGGCACGATCAAGTCAATTAAAAACTATTAAATTATACCGCGGCTACCATTTGATGCGTAGTGAAGTCGGCATTTTTTATATTATGTTTGTTTATTGTGGTATTTTCATATCACACTGCTGTAAAGTCTTAAGCTATCGACTTCTCGGGACAACCTCTTTCGCAGCTAATAACGAATTAATTAGATTTCGTGTTTATATTAAACACTTTATTATTGATTACTTATATTTGGCTGTGTAAATTTATTCCAAACTAGCTGACCCAGCCACGCGTTGCTGTGGCACAGTAATTTTATTTTTCTAAAATTAAAAAAAAAAACTAAAAAAGAGTAGCCTAAGTTACTCGTTATTACATCAGGTATCTTCCAATAAAAGTCCCCTCAAAATCGGTTCAGCTATTTCAGAGATTAGTCGGAACAAACAGACAGACAGACAGACAAAAGTTGTAAAAAATGTTATTTTGATGTATGTACCGTATATATATTCATATGCATGTAGTAAAAACAGTTATTTCAATTTTACAAACAGACATTCCAATTTTATTTATATGTATAGATGGCAGCGAGTTCAAATAAGCTGTTTAACATGGACCAGTGAAGTCTGCATCTTTCTCATTTAGGTATTAGAATTCTATGCTTTTGTGCACAATCTTGGAATCAACTGTTATATCAGTTTGCAAATAAAATATTTTTAAATTATATACCTGTTTTTAATGTAAAGAAAACAACAACATTTTTAATAATGCGCATAGCATAGGAGCGTAACTTCCTCCCTGTGTGTCTTCCGAGTTATATCCTGTCCGTTTTCATAGCCAGGGTGATGGGCACCTTCTGGGTTCCATCTGGGTTCCATCGTTCCATCGTGGATTCTGTCTTGACCCCTGGACTTGATTGTGACCAAGAGCCAACCCATTAAAAAAATTGTGTATGTTAACAAAGATAGAATTAAAATGGTTTTAATTCAATATGAGTATACAAAATGCTGAATTGAACAATAACACCGATTGCACCGAAAATAAGCCTCAAGAAACTTAGGAAGTTCTGTTATTTTCCTTTTAACTAGCAGCCCGTCGCGGCTTCGCACGGGTGGACAAAATTCTTAATTTTTTCTGTAGCGCCATCTAGCGTCTAGTCGTAAAAGATTATGGACAGACAAAGGTGAACTATTAGGGACCAAAAGACGCCTGAAAAATGACCAGGTCAAATGTACCCTTAACCTACAATTGTAGGAAAGATCTGATGAAAGTTGAAGCGTGAGATGTATGCCAGGATCGTTCAAAGTGGAAATCTGTATTCTCTGCCTATGAAGACGTGTCTGTATGTAAAAAGATAACGTGTTTTTTTTTTAGATAAGTTGTCAATGAACGTTAGAAGAGCTCCTTTTTTAAAAAAAAAATCAAAATTACTTTAGATCATAGGCCCTTGCAGGCACTTAAAATCGTCAATTTTACAAAATAATTAAATATTCTACTAAAATCAAGATAACCCGTGCGCTAGCGGCAAGTACATCCGCGGACTTGCCGCGCATGTAATCGCCACGAGTAAACCGATTCCGAATGTAGGGGCTAACATGAGAAGAATCAGGCAAGAAACTCATGTGTCAAAACTCTTTTGAAATCGCCAAATGTCTTACAAATTGTGTATATTACTAAACGATTCAGAGAACGAGCAATTCATTTCTTTTAGGTCCACGCTGATTTATCATTCAAAAAATTTTTAACATTGTAATGAGCCTTTTTACATAACTGAGTTTTAATTAAAAATTTAAATTTATTCATTGACAAGTCATGCATGTTACATGGCAGCGTGTTGTACTTTCGTATACAGTGACCTGCAAAGAAGTTGCTTATTTTATGGAGCCTATAACTGGGCATTGCTAGCTTTTAATTTTGTATTGTGTTTATTATTAAGAATGCTTTCTGTTTTTTTAAAAGCAATTTTGATTTTATGGTTGGCAGAGGAATTTCGCTATTTTCTTTGCCAAATAGACCGGTCAATTAAGACATTCGAAGCTACGTAAATTCCCACCAAGCTGAAAATCTGTACGATTGTTTAATATATAATTAAAAATAGCAAAACGGGAAGTTTTATCATAAAAATACCTCATACAAAAATTGTAGATCATAAAATGATCTACAAAAAATGTATCAAAACTTCTCTTCCTACGAGTCACCGTTTATGAGAGAGGGAGATATATATATATATATATATAAATCTTACTGATTTTCAGCTGGGTGGGAATTTAGGTAATTGAGTCTGTTCATAAAGTCATTTCGACATTATCAACAATAAATAATGTATCAGTTACTCAGTTACATTATATTTGGGACTGGTACCCATGATGAATTGGTCATCTGATGTTATATGCTTACAAAAATATAGATATGATGATACTTTTTCGTAACAATAAGCTAAACGATACATCTTTTTCAACAAAAAAGTTTTAAAATATTGTCTATGACATAAACAAAGGAAAACAAAATGGTTTCCTTTCAGCTTTCGCGCACAAAATACCCGCCAATTAGCAAGTAATTCGCGTGAACAAAGGGAACCCTCTCTCTCACTGAGCGTTTATTTGAACGGGATGCAAATACAAGCAAAGCGATACTGAAAAGTTTTTAAATTTTGTTATTTTAGCCTCCATTATGAAGTTTAATGCTTTGCTTGAGTGTTGGGTATTGAATATTTTATTGGTTGTTATTTCAGATGAGATGCAATTAATTAGCGAGGCAGTGCGAATAGTCGAATGATTAAAAAAGAACGGGTATTTAGAAATCTGTTTAGATGCAGATCTAAGACCTGTGACTTCTATTTTAAGAATATTCAATGATTAATTAGGAAACATTTGAAACTCATTAAAAACATGTTTTTCTATACATTTGGCAATGGAAAATATTGTGTTGTGAATCAAATTAGTAACTACCATGTTGCTAACTAGAAATAAGGTATAGATAAGTCATTCTGCTGGTTAAGTCCTTTTTCTATTTGTCTTTGCCCCATAATCTAAAGAAGAATCGTAAGAGCGTTTGAGTGGTAATCTCAATAAACTCCAAAATGAGTAGGAAAGTTAACTCGAGCCAATTTTTTAACGACGTTGAAAAGAGTTTATTATTTTTTCCGCTTTTACATCGGGTTGTAACTAAAGGCTAACATTTCTTCTTCTTTGTACACAGGTATGGTTCCAAAATCGTAGAATGAAGGACAAGAGGCAGCGCATAGCCGTCGCCTGGCCTTACGCAGCAGTCTACAGTGACCCAGCATTCGCAGCCTCAATTCTACAAGCAGCTGCGTCATCAGTAGGCTTACCATACGGATACCCCTCGCCTGCACTCATCCCTCCCTTTCATAACCCCCAACTTTTACCATCGGGTTACCCATACCCTTACCCCACTTACCCCCGTTACCCTTATATTCCTCCAACACCACCATCGCCAGTAAACCCTGAAGCGTCAACATTAAGGCCAACTTACCCCAATTTCAATATAAATGTTGACAAATAAAAAAAAACAAGAAATTGTAAATAAGTTTTATTATTTTAAATAATTTATTAAAAAGCTGCACTTGTCTGTTTTTCTTTGTGTAAATACTCAAAGTAATTATAATTATATTTTAATTGCGTAAACTAGTTGTTTTAAAGTTTCGTTTTTAGCACAATTGTAAAAAAAGTATAACATTGTAATTTTTAGATACAGATTGTAAAATGAAATCATTCCAATAAGATCATTATAACTAGTTACTGTTTAACATAGTAATTGTAGTGTTACAATATTGTAATTCCTAAATTGTAATTATAGTATAAAGTGTAAAAAAATACAAATAGATGTAATTGTAAGACCAAAGCGTAATTTTATTCGCTAGTGCAATATCTGAGGCGTTCGACTAGCAATTAAATTAATATAACTAATCAATTTATTTCCTTATAAAACTTAACCTGATGGGTTATTTAAGGGTATATAAAAGTTATCTACATTAGTGAAAAATTCAAAATTAATTTGAAGAAGATTTCAGTACCTAAAGTTAAAACTGGACTTTGATTTTTTGTTCATTGTACTAGCCCGGAACAAGGAAAAATGGAAACCCAAACGTTAAAGTGATCGTTTTGCCTAATATAACACTGATAAAACGGTTCAATATTTTATTAAATGACAAAAATATTATCTGTTTCGAAGCATCGACATTTAATTTGGCGCGTATTTTCTGGGAAAGTCTGTTATCTATGGTTTTTTATTATGGTTAATTTACGGTCAGAAACACAAAAATCTGCTGCAAAATATAGAAGATTCCAATTTGATATTGATCTCTGTTTTGGATGAAATCTCTTTGAGTTGATATATAAATTGTTGAAATTTTACTTTTTTGTGTAAATTAATGTGTTGACTGTACAGAATAGCTGAGAATGAATCTGTGGTCTATCATTGTATGGGATGTTTTTTTTCTGGTTGTGTGCCAACTGATATTTTACAGCCAGAAAAAAGATTTGTAAAAATAAATTCTAATAATCTTCTAGTACGATGCAAAAGTTTTGGGTGAATGAATAATTGATCATTATTATATATTCCTTAGTTTTATTTTAGTTAATAAGTGAATTGTAAATAATTAGATTTTAACTAAATATAAAAGACAAAAATGAAGTTATATATAAATCTATACCGTTGTTTCATTTCGTTTTGTTACAAATAATACATATCTCATCAGAAAGCCCATTCCTTTTATTGAAATAGTTGTCAGATGGGCGTATTTTAGGCACCTTTGGCTAGTCTGGAATGAGATGGGTGACCGTAAATTTAATAACTCAAGCACTTTCGTACTCTAGTAGACTTTTTTTAAGTGATGTTCCTAGCATTACACAAATACTAATACATACGTTAATTCTATATAAAGAGAAATAAATTATTGTTCTTGTTTTTAGTGTTAGAAATGCAGTTAAACTATTAATATAGAAAAAAACAACGGGTTGCACTCTGGGAGTGCCGGCAGAAGTGAATACATGAACATTTTTGATATTTTGGAATGGTTAGGGAATAATTTCGCAGGAATTGCTTGAATTATCCAGAATAAAGGTACTATCATTTATGTGGTAAAATACAATATTCATTTATAGCGCTATCGTACACAAACATGACAACAAACACACAGGCACGTTCGCGCAAGCGCCCTACGTCGCTTAAACGAAACAGCAGGAGCAGGCATACATTTTCGCCGCATGGTAGAAAGAAAGGGGGATATTACTTCCTCTCCCACACCGCGCCGGCGGTCTACTCTCCCTCCGATCAGGTCACATGTCCTGACGCGAGTTTTACATTTTTTACCCATCCTAAATAGTGCACAATGCCGCTAAAGAAGTTTTCACTCCAAAAATGTGGAGTGAAATCAATGAATATACTGTAGGCCTCTGTAGTCGAGTGGCTTGCTTACCGATTTTCATGGTATCGCCACTCCGAGGTCCTGGGTTCGATACCCAGCCAGGTCAATGTAGAAAACGAACTTTTCTATATTATACTTTGTCCAATGTAGGATGATACTTTTGACAGTTGACACCTATATAGAGGGTATAAAGTTGCTATTGCAATGTCAAGCCAAACATAAGGAAACAAACGCAACCTTAGTACGTAGCAATAAGGAAGTGACACCTGTCAAAAGTATCATCCTACATTGGACAAAGTATAGCTCAGGTTTGGGTGGTGTGTGTGACACATACATTGTGGTCTTATATACATTTTTATTGTATAGCAAAATTATGCCTTAGGTATAATTTAGACTTGCTCTTTCGTACGTCGTGATCGCTACTTTACACCAAATCTAGTCTATTTTCTGACATTGCCTTTTATGATATGTTTTATTATATAAGTAATCATATATGCAAGTAATTTATAAATTTTACTTACGCGCCGTTTTCGGCCAGGACATGTTTTCTGACTTCAGTTGCGCTGACACAATCCGCCATTTTGCTTATTATCGCTCAGCGATCGCCATTTTTCTTACAAGCGCTCTCAAGCGCTTTTTTCTGACAAACACACGGATTATGTTTACAATATCTTCAAATCAGGTCTCCAACTCTGAATCTAGGACATGTCCTTTATCTTAGGAGTTAGGGATTTAAACGTGTAATGTGCGGAAGGAAGTATGCGAAGTAATTAAACCTTTATTGTTGACCTCGAAAAAAAATGAAACCCTATTTAGCCAGGATTTGCTATTGTCAGGCAAACTGAGGCTACAACCTCAAAGCCACTATGGCATGGTAGAAATAAAATCGGCAGCGACCCTTTTTCTGACTGTGCCTCGTAATAATAATTATATCTTACAATTACCCCTATAGTCTAGCCCAAAGTAAGCACTGTAAGGCTTGTGTTATGGATACTAAGGTAACGAATAGACATACATATATGATACATAGATATGTCACATTCCTTATATTAATATAAGTTATATACGGGATTGTTAGCATGTACTTTGATTTTAGTGAGTTTCCGATAACAGCCTACCCGCAATTACCTATTTTGTCCAATGTAGGATGATCCTTTTGACAGGTGTCACTTCCTTATTGCTACGTACTAAGGTTGCGTTTGTTTCCTTATGTTTGGCTTGACATTGCAATAGCAATTTTATACCCTTTATATAGGTGTCAGCTGTCAAAAGTATCCTCCTACATTGGACAAAGTATAGTGATCATGGCGCTTGCAACAATGCCGAAATATCGGAAACTCACTAAAAACAAGGTACATGGTAACAATCCCGTATATAACTTATATTACTATAATGTTAGTGACCATGAAATTTTAAAACAATATAATGTCACATTCCTAGTTATATACATAAATTTCGATGACCTAGAAACAAATGCACGTCTTCATCACTTAAACAATTGAAGATGTCGGTGTCTGAGGTTGCTTTATTTATTTGCGGGCGGGTGGGCGATGCACCTTGCTTGGATTTTGCTGAAGTAAGCTAAATATTTTTGTTTTAGTAATTTATAGGTAAATTTTTTAGCTCGTTGATTTAACTGGCTGTACGTTTAACTTTTAGTTTTGAGGGCTGTGTGGTCTTGATGAATAAATAAAATTAAAAAGAAACTTTTTTCTCGTTAAACGATAATACCAGTATTGACCAGCGAAACAGATAACTTTATAATTTGACTCACATAATAATAAACAATAATATTTCTAACAATCAAACTAATTAACCTAGCCCAAAGTAAGCACTGTAAGGTTTGTGTTATGGATACTAGGGTAATGGATAAACATACATATAACATACGTAAATAAGTAATATTACAAGAAATATATATAAATACCCATGACTCAGGTACAAATGCTCGTATTCATCACACAAACATCTGCCCATTCTGTGACTCGCACCCTGGACAGTCGGTGCGAAAGGCAGGATCGCTACCGTTGCACCAAACGGTAGAAACAAAATATTTTGCCTAGTGATCCATTATTTTATCTTATTAAAATATAATAAATATATAAAAACAGATGAATATAAATTAACAAGGGTTTAGCAAAATGAACTTGTGTAATTTTTTTCAAATCAAATCAAATCAAAATGATTTTTTGTGAAACACAGGTAAGTGAAGTTGTTGCAAAAGTTATACAATAGTTCGCTGGTTTCTGCCATTATGGCATACAATTAAATACAAAGTTAATTTTCAAGCAATCGAAACAATTATTATTCGCAGTATCAGTTGATCATATGAATTCTGAATTTTTTGGATAAGCTTTTCGGCTATTCATTCTATAATCCATAACAGTAGAAAACCAACAACTCATTCCTATCTGGAACCTTTTTGCTGATCGCCCACCGAACATTATGACACTGATATCTGTTTTGTTTATGGTACCCAGTTAGGGATGTAACACCCTTAAAAGCGCACATCCACGAGCTATTAAGCCCTCGGTAAATAACTCAATAAAGTGCCCCCACACGCCCCCTACTGACTTTAATTAAGGGCTACATTGGATCACCGGTAGATGTTGATTAAAAAGCGTTATCTACAAATTTGCCCTTTTTGGACTACTGAGCATCATCCCATTGAGCCAATGATGCATAAGTTATGGGCTTAACTTATTTATTTTATTTAGTGTCGAAGCCTTTAATGGTGTGAAAATTGGCAATTTTTATCGACAAATTGCCCCTCAAGTTTTGTTTTTCTCTTACGGTTATAAAATGGCCGCCATTTTGTTTTCTTGGTAACCAAGACCTGGGCTCTCATACTAATTCGAACACAACTACTCATGTAAATGTCCTATCAACATTAAAAAGGTGTCATTTGATAGCTAAACATGTAGACAACAGTTACACAGCCATCATAATTCAATTGTCATGGAATAAAAAATATAAAAAAATAATTAGAGAAAAACAAATAGATTCTTTTTTGTGTATTTTTTAATTATTGGCTTTTTGAAAAAAAAAACAAATTTGAGGTGCAAATTGTCGATAAAAAATGCCATATTTTATATTTTACACCATTAAAGGCTCCGACACTGGTGACGGGACACATTGTATAAACAAGATGTTATATAATGGTTGAGATCAGCCTGACACTCCTCAAGGGCAATTAAATAATTCATTTAAAATATAATACGTTATTTAAAACTTTTTGAACTCACGGTCCTGCCCTAGTATTTACGTTACGTTTGAAAAAGAACAGTTCATATTCAAAAGCATAGACAATCGTTGCATTCTCATTAAAAATATTTTATTAGAGGGATTCCTAAAAGTATACCTATGACTATTATAAGTAAACAAATACAGTACCCGCCAAAAGAGATAGCTTCCGGCCCGGACATAAAACAAGATGGCTGACTAGTATGATGATATCGCCATGATAAAAATATCCGACATTCATTCTGCGCCAGATAACTTGGTAATAAATGATAAGGGCCGTATAAGATTGACTGTGTTTGTGGGGTGACTATATAGACAATTTTCTTACAGTTATTTTTTTTAATTATTCCTTATTTATTCCTTATAGGCATAAAGCCTTTTAATTTGACGGTCAATTGACCACAGTTACTGTATCTGCACCCCTATTTTTATTAATTCATTTAAAAATATAGTGAAAATTAATTCACACAATATTTTTTCTTAAAAATTTTTGGTTTTGTTTTACATTTTTACGGATTTTGCGCATATTTTATTTTATATTTAATGCTGACGATTCGACTCCTTTACAGGAGCCGTGATCACAGGATGGCTAAGATAATGGTTGTCATGTATTTTTTACTACCTTCACAATATTTTACGCACGATATAAAATTGTTTTATATAAATCAATTTGTTTTATTTTTACATTAATTTATATAAAAAAAATTTATTTACTTGAAGGAAGTAAGTCATTTTAAGGTTTATAGTATAAACGTAAGGTAGAGATCGGTCCGCCAGTCGGAGTTTCTTTTACCAATTCTTTTATATAACAGGGCGATGCAGTCGCTAAGCATAAAGCTGCGCTAGCACCATATATTGGAGCGGAGAGCATAATACCTAAGATAGAAAAAAGAAAAAAATGTATTTTGTTTCGATGGGATTTTTTGCGAACTTCAAAATAATTAAATCTGTTAAGAACTCGGGAAGTTATTGCGTAACAGGCATTGCGCTTTTGAAGCTGATCCATGGGATCCAGTTATAAATATAAATTGCAAAATGAAACAATCTCTTTTATTTCTATGAATTTATACGAAAGTGCCCGATAATTATATTGAAATATAGTAGTAGTAATAGTAGTAGTAGTACTAGCGGCCCGTCCTGGCTTCGCACGGGTGGACAAAATTCTTTAATTGTTTTCTGGCATTCAATATAGCCTATGACACTCAGCAATAATGTGCCTTTCTATTGGTGAAAGAATTTTTAAAATCGGTTCAGTAGATCCCGAGATTACCCCTTACAATTTAACAAATATACAAACACACAAACTTTACTTCTTTATAATATTAGTATAGATATATCTCTTTCGCAGAATGTTTCTTTCACAAAATGTTGCGATAGGAACTCCGTATAAAAAAATAGATTTTTACTGTTGACTTTACTTTTTCTTGTTGACCGCGACGTATTCCGAATGATTTGTTCTGAATTAGGACAACTTGCTTTCGTTCGTGTCTGTCCTTCTGTCTGTCCTCAACACTTTCTAATCTTATAACTCAAATTAGACCACTTCTGATGCTCTTAAAGAGCTCAAAATTTTACGTTCACGCTTAACTTCACGGGGCGGGCGGTTTTCAGGCTTAACTAATTCAAATTCACTTGGTGAATTTGTTTTCAGGCGTTTGGCTGAGATGTTTAGTATTAACAAATAACGAATTGGAATGGAGGTGAATAAAATTAGTTAAGCCTGAAAACCGCCCGTCCCACGATTTTAGTCATATTAAATCATAGTACTTGAACATATATCTTTTAAATTTTTAACATTACGGGAAAAGAATTTTCCATCACAATTCTGGGAAATAAATTCTTCTTAGACCTCTTATAAAAACGTGGTTTTTAAAAATCTTTTTTCTTTTATTTAACAAAACACAGTACCGCGTAGCCTGGTCAGCTAGTAATTATATCAAAAAAGGAGGAGTATCATTGAAGATTTATTTTCAGACTGCAAAATATAGATAGAATAGATCTAAGAAATGCGGTGACGAAACTATATTTCATAAGGAAACATGATTGTACTTTCCTTTTTATATTCAGGAGAATTCTAATATGATTGCCGAAGCAATCAGCAGAAAGTCACATAACTCAATGTCGCACAGGAAATGTAACAAATGTGCCTGTGATAACACGACATAGGTAAATGCAGAACAGTATGTCAATTTTCATTAAAAGAGGTAAGAACTAGAAGTACAGCTTTTGGGGTGAATCTATAATCTAAGATCACAGTGGTTTGTGTGTTTGTCTGTCCGCTCTTTTCCCCGCTCTTTTTCCATTGTATCAATAACGTTACTATAGCAACGCGTTAACCGCAAGTAGTTCGTCTACCGGACGCTAGATGGAGCTAACGGAAAAATATTTAATAATAGAAAAAATTAAAAGAATTTTGTCCACCCGTGCGAAGCCGGGACGGGCTGCTAGTCTATAATCTAAGAACACAAAAGTTGTTGTTTGTGTGTTTGTCTGTCCGCTCTTTTCCCCGCTCTCTTTCCATTGTATACGCGTTCCCATAGCAACGAATTACCGGGTGAGCTAGTTATATTTGAAGAAATTACTTCTAGTAGGCATCTGGAAAATAAGACTACATAAATGGTTAATAATAATGAACTTGTGGAGTTGATTCCTTCATTATTTAGTTCATGCACTTCCGCGCCTACCGTACATTAAATAAAACATCTAACGGACATACGACGCCTTTTTTTGTTTATTTACATTTGACCCTGACATTTGGACTCCTTTACAAAAGGTCTACTCTACGATCATAGGATAAACTATCCGTAAAAAAAATAATAATAAACGCGTCGTAGATCCGGAAGAGGCGATTCTTTTTGATTTCTTTACCAATATACTACGTATTAAAACAAACAACATGACGAAATCCAAGCAATTTTGACTGATGATGACAGTGTAAACATAATGGGTAACTGTGATTTGTATTAGAAAACTTTCAAAAAATCAAGTTTGCTGGATAAATATAGGTGTATTTTAATGTAAGATGAAGGAATGGTGGCAAGCGGATATCAAGAAGTAGTTGTCGGTAATAGTTTACATATGACATCAATGACGTATTATATTGTAAATGTCGTTACTTCTGTTAAAGCTGACGAGTTTCTTGCGCCCATTCTTCTTGTCAGTTAAAAGACGTCCTGAATGGGTGGTGGGTAAAAATGTTGGACGATTCAAAACTACTTATTATTAGGTGCATTTGAATAAAGTTATTTTCATTTAATTTCATTTCATGAAATCGACATATTAAAACTACTTAAGTATCTCGAATAAATAAATTATCTAGGTGTATGTATATTATCTGATTATATTATTTACCACCAGGGACATTCAGCGTCAACAAAAATTAGTAAAGAGAATGAGACCTCTACTCTCTCTTTCTACTTTACGTTATCCGCATAGTTTAAGTTACCCATATTTAACACGTTGAAGACCGCATTGAAAACTCTTATTTCTCACATAGGGACCGGCATTTTTTATTGTTAATAACGTATATTATTGAAGTGAAAACTTCTTATGGCGCGTTGGGCACTTTTGTGGGTGAGCATTTTCAGCCGTTCTCGCGACAGATGAGATTTTACACAGATATACTCCGCATGTATTCTTATAATATATGTATACTATACGCGCTATTTGCATGGGCATTCGTTCGTGCTCTTACGACAGACGAGATTACATACCTATATGTATACTCGGAGTGTATAGGTATGCGAGAGCGCTGCATGCTATACGCAGTCTTTGCATGGGCATTCGTTCGTGCCCTCGCGACAGACGAGATTGAGAGTTTTTTATATTTATTTTATAAATGAATATTAAACGGAAAATTTATTTATTTAAATATTTCATTTGACTTGTGTTGTTGCTATGGTATTGTGTTAAAAAAACAAATCTAAAGTGTTAATAGAATTAATAAAAACATTGTTGTAGTGCTTTTGTATACTATAGTGTTACTATATTTTGTATACATTATTACAACTGCTGCTCGTCATCACGATTACATGACAATAATTTACAAACTGTTACTAAAACATTTATTGATTTCATTTCTACAAAAAAAGGGTTATCTATTTTTCATTCAATTGTCAAAGCTTACGACGACATGTACATGACCTATCAGTTGATGCTCTTGTTGAGAAAATGAGTGTGTTAAATTACACTAAGTTATCAGAAACTCATGTGAGTAACGAAGAAACCATTGACATTCCAAATTGTAACTTTATAGCAAGTTTCAAAAGAGACAATCGTCCAGCAGGTGGGGTGGCTATTTATCATCGGTCCGATGATACTATGGCCACATTTTCTACAGATCATATGGAAGTGCATGCGAGATATACCAGTATGTTTAGCACTAATGTTTCGAATATTGGTGATATATGTATTTCCTAATGCCATTCTAATGAACAAACAATAATAATGGCTGCCGTTTATATTTCACCAAAACAGTCTTTACAAGCAATACGAGAGTTCTTGTATTCAAATTTATTCATTTATTCTAAAGCTGCTTCCGCACTATTTATGATGAAAATTAATAGAAGATTTGATCATTATCCTATGATTTTGAGCGGAGATTTCAACATAAACTTTGCAGATGTCAAAAATTAATCATTAATTGAATTTTTATATGAAGAATTTGATTTAACGATGTCCAATGATCGCAATCTTAGCACAACAAAATACAAAACTACTATTGATGCAGTATTCACAAGATATATAAATAGATTGAAATCAAAATTGTTCATTTCATACTTAAGTCACCATAGACCTATTGTTTCAGTTTTAGAATTTGATGAAAATCCTGATATTAATGATGAAAATGCTGATAATGATGATGTAAGAGTTGTTGAAATTATGGATGAGAATGGATAATTTTTGTATTTACTAATATTTACTCATTTAAATAAAACCACTTCCTTCGAATATAGTTTCTATATTATTATACTTCATGTCCATTCAAAAAGTGCCCACATTGCTTTGATAAACTTGATATTTTATCTACAATTTCTCATGTCGCGAGCGTACCTAAAAATGCTCACCCAAAAAAGTGCCCAACGCGCCATAAGTTCAAGTTTTCACTTCTGCCTGCACTCCCGGAGTGCAACCCCCATTTTTATTTTATTTTCTTAATATGTTTTTATTGTACAATAATTTGAGGTAGACATTATTCAACCCCTAGATTTATTTCAATTAAAGTGCGAATGGACTACTGTACATAAAATTGAATTTAAATCATGTCCACCGGTGTACAAGCGGTCCCCAGGTAAAACATGTCGTGTGCCCACCCGTAAACACGCGGGCCGGTAGTGTTGTTGCGGAGTGACCCACCGGTGGGCATGCGGTCTTTAACGTGTTGAATAACTTTTAATTACTGGTCTATTTAGACGTACTCGATTTTTTTGCAGATCATTTGGCATTTATCTTTTCTTTCAGTCAGTCAAATACAATAATTAATACTATTTTTAAATGAGTGAGTTAAAACAGGGAATTAAGAAAATGACTATTTATCAATTTCAGGGTTGCTACTTTTTTGGAATTCAACATCGAGGTTTTTTGTTGCCAGCTCCATTCCAAGATTAACGACTAACAATGCAAATCGTAGTTAGAAGTTATCTTACTCTTTCTAACTCAACTATGGCAATAGACTGAGACAAAAAGTATTAAACGATAAGGGAATACGAAATGAATCGGATTATGTGGCCATGTTACACGGAAAATGAGGACATTGAGAATAAATTGTGTAATAAAACAAAATCTAATTATAAAACACAGATTTGATTTGAATTAAATTCAAATGGGAACTTTAAGAAGTATAGCTGGAGTGAATTTGATAGATAAAATAAGGAAAAATGTGACAAGAGAGCGGTGTAATGTAAAGTAAGATATAGTGACACAGGTAGAAAAGAGATGCTTAGACAGTTTGACCATGCAGAGAGGATGGGCGAAAGAATATTGACTAGATGTTTTTTAGTTTATGAGGCAAATGTTCATGGGCAAGTCGATAAAAGTAGACCAGGCGAACTTTCCGGGACCAAATAGAGGATGTCCCGAAAAAAACCAGGCCTGAGCACCCTTGTATGAAAGGTCTGATGAGTGTTGAAGAAGCGAGAGATGTTTGTAGGATCGTAGTACGGGAAATTGGCGCGATTTTATGTATGTTAATACAGGTATTGGAGGGTAGAAGTAAATTTGTGACTACCATTTTTACAGTTATGTTGTGAACACGGATCCTGAACAGAAGTCGAAACGTCAGCATTCAATCTAAAAGCAATAGTGCAATTCACACGTGGTAGAAGTGAAACCTTCAAAAATAATACGTACACGTATACAAAATACCACGGTTGTTGTGATGCCTTCTCTCAAGCTTTGTACTACTACACAAACACGTATTATACGTATTAATACACGTACCTACATAATACTTCCTATATCATTTCCTACGTTAAATCTTATGAGTTTATGTGTCTGACTCTTTTTACTGTCGCCTTTTCGTTTCATCGACTTTCAAATCACAACGATGCTAAAGCAGTTTTCACTACAAAAATAATAAATTTATAGTGTTTTCTATATCAATAAAAATCATCTAAGGAAGTGAATGAGAAAGTGTAAGAACTAAATATATTTAATATATTTTAAGACACTGGCTTCGGTCAGCAGTTTTATCTGTGTGGTGTTCGTTTCGTCAGAGAAAGTATTTATAGCGGTTCTCCAGGGCACACTTTTAAATCCTTACTTATATTATTAATACGAAAATGAGTTTGTTTGAGACACTTTCACGATTAAGCCAGTTAATCGATCACCATGAAATTTTGCAATCACTTTAATTAACGTACAGAAAACAACATAAGATACCTTTTATTCAGAAAAATCACTGCTCCAGAGGGATAGAAAAAGTTATATACTTTTAATCGGTAATCTACATTAACGCAAGCGAAGTCGCGGTTAAAAGCTAATATTTTATAAATACACTTAAAATTTTCGAGGTAACATAACAAGTGTCATCATATTCTGTATTTCAGGTTAAATGATTGTACGTTAAGTACGATTTAAATAAAAAAACAACGCTTTACTTATGAATATGAAGAAAACTATATTACTGAAGTATATTTATTAATTTTGAAATATAAAATATTGTTGTATCGAATAACTTTTAGAAAGTGATATTATATTTATTTATTAACTTAATTGCTAGATTTTATACCTAAAACAGTTAGTTAGTTTTACGGGTCATTTTCAGCACTTGGCCTCTTGATTGGGTCATTGTACGTGATTGGGTGTTTCTTCTTTTACTCCGGCCATTCCAGCCCATCCCAGAAGGCTAGTAGCCTTTTCAGGTTACTACATGCTTCCGGTAATGATTTTGGAGACTGGAGAATTTGTGTCCGTTGATCTGCCACGCTCCTGCACACCGAGGGTACGTGATGTGGCGTTTCTTCCGCCTCCATGTAGCCTCTGCACAGAGGGCTCTCTGGCGCACCTATAGTACCTAAATAGATGTTTGTTCAGAGGACAGTATCCGGTTATAGCACCTAGTACTTTACGGATTGTGTCCCTTTTTAGTCTAGTGAGGTTGCGGGCAAGCTTTTTCGAAGCCACCGTAATGGGATTCTTCGTTTGTCTGCAGCCTACACTATTGTTCCATTCTTTTGGTGGGTTTCTTCTGTTTTTTTACGTAGCCATGATCTGATTTGTGCCAGGGGTATAGGTAGTAATGGTTCCGGTCCATACACTGTCATATTTGAACCCCTTTTGGCCAGTTCGTCAGCAAAAAGCAATTTATTTTACCTTATATCTAATTTACCTTAAGCAATTTAACTTATTTCAGGTCAGGGGTCAGACTGAACACGAACATGTCAATATTTTCCTTTGCCGTAAAAATAACTATAATAGTAGTAACAAATGCCGTTTATACATTATCACCACAATTACTGTATTAGTTTTGCATTAGAATTATTCGAAAACATATATTTTTACAACGCCCCACAATGTAGGTACTTATGTAAAAAATTCCTTCGTTTCAAATCCCAAAGAAAAAAAACATCCATAGACAAAATTATATATAGATACAACAACGTCCGAAGTATTAGCATCATATAAAATTCTTTTTGCCGAATAAAATAAAAGAGCCAGCCAATTATAGCGACTGAACGAACGGTTAATGAAAAATAAACTTCATGAATAACCGGGGAAGTGCTATTATTTAGCACAGATGGTGATACGGGTGAAAAATTGCCTCCAACCGCTTCCATTGGGAAGAGATATTTTTTGGATGAGGCAGCACAGTCGAATAAATTTTATTTATTAAAGTAACGTAAAATCACCCTTTACTTAAGTTTTAAATTATCTTATGACTTAATATTTATAAGCAATTTTATGTTAGCGATACGGTAGATGGCTACTTATCTTTACGTATGAAAGGAAAGCAATAATATCTTTACAATACTCGACTATAATACAACCGATCATCCCCAATTTCGAGTAATTATAAGTTTTTAACACATACCTGTCCGCAGTAATTTGTTTGCCCGATTTTTTTCATATTCATTTAATAATGACATTTTGGTAATTAGTGTTTAATTGTTATTGACAGGGATGTCTTTAACTTATTGGAGGCCCTGGACATATAAGAATAATGAGGCCCCTATGACTTTGACAGAACACTTTTTTATTACTAGAATAAGCAATGAAAGTAGATATACACGGTTTCAGATTTTTTTATTGACAGTCAATAGATGAATAGATAATCTTCAATTTAAATGGGGCGATTCTCACATATTTAAAGTTATCTAAGCATACTTAAATTCTATAGCCTTATTTTGGGCGAGAGTAGAGTAGCTTAGAACATTCAAAAGCTAATAAGCAAGTCGATAATCTGATTGAGGTTCGATGTACTCTAATTAAATAAGTTTTTCAGTAATAAATGTCGGTATTGGTTTAGTTATCTGGCAGGAACCAGGGGCCCCTATCGATCGTGGGGTCCTAAAGTACCCAGTGGGAAAGAGGGGTCTGATTATTGACATGAATTATTGTAACTAAAATTGTAGTAATAAGGTTGTTTAAGGTTGTTGTTATCCTGAATAAATATTAAAAAACCGACCAAGGTTCCTTAGGTTTTTTATTATATGATGTATCAAAAAATTTACGGATTTCGCAATTTTTCCTTTATCTGTGCTATAAGACGTTGCTTCGCACAAAATTTCAAGATTCTGAGTTCACGGGAAGTACCGTGTAGATTTTGATTCCCTTGCGAGTGTCGAAATTTTGCGGAATTTTGCGGCATAAACGGCTGTATCTTTTGATTGCGTTGGCTTAGAAGTTTGAGTTTTTCACAGCTCTAAGGGACAGTAGACCTGAGTATTTGATATAAATTTCAGCTTGATACGTCCACATGTTCCTGAGAAAAAGGGTCTTGACAGACGGACGGACAACAAAGTGATCCTATAAGAGTTCCGTTTTTTCCTTTCGAGGAACGGAACCCTAAAAATCAAAAGGAAGACTTACATACGAACGCTTAGAATAAAATAATCAAATCTATAATATACTTCGAAGAGCTTGATCACCGTTTGGCCTATTATTGCGGTTGTTAAGCATTTTTTACAGGGTATGGTCAATACATGGGTAATCCTACCTCGTCGTGTTTCGGAAGGCAGGTTAAACTGTTGGTCCCAGTTGCTACTGTAGTCGTTAGCATCCTGAAATTCACATTGGGCCCGTGTGATGGGTTTCATTTACACTGCGGTGTTTCTGTTTTTTTATTTTTCATAATATTTTTGAACAGTTTTAAAATTTGTGGATTATTTGTTTGAAAACACTCACTCATTATATTAATCATATAAATATTGTTTTAATAACGTTATCGGTTTTAAAATAGATACCAATTTTTAATAATGAAATAAACTATTGACATTAAGAATTATATATCTGTGAGTATCCATTTTTGTGAAGTATACTTATAACAATTGTTACTAAAAAATAAATATTATTTCTTTAAATTTATTCGTTAAGTCTTTAAGTTTTAATATCCATACTATTCTTTTGTTTTCAAGTATTTTATCCACATTCAAAAGTGTCAATGGTTTTGACGAGATATTTACTCAACACTACATTTTTGGTATAAAAACTGCCAAGATTTTACCGCCAATTTCCATTTCTCTATTATCTATGGTTCGGACGTCCTACTGAGAACCTAAGCTGTGCTATCCGGTGGCAAGTGATTCGTCTCAGTCTCTTTTATTTATGCCATAAATACTTTTTTGTTTGAAATACGTGCAGTTTTGTGCAGTCATCACTCTTTGCTATTTAACTTTAGTTTAAACTAAAATTGGATAGGTAGTGAGATACTCGTCACTATAATAATAGCTTTTGAGAGAGTAATTAATTTATTTTTAATTTTATTTCGAAAACATGTAGTAGGAGTATGACTAAAAACATTAACAACGATATTGTGTATATTATAGTATACGATTGAAAATTTAAAATGGAATATATGGCATATGGTAATTCATACTAATGATATTTACCATATTATTATCCATAACAAATTTACCACATTTGTTTTAAATAAATACAATCAGTATAATTATATTTAAGCCTTTGATTATAAAACATGTTTATAATCAGAAATTTAAGCATAAAAATCACACCCTTTAATTTATAAAGACATAATGGTATCAAACCATAAGTAACTCCTAAGAAAAAAGACACACATTAATAACTTTTTAAATAACTAACCTAACCTACCCTTTATTATAAAATACTATTATGCGACTTTACTTGTACACTATGCCTAAAAACATTGTGCAAATTATGATTATGCATAAATATATTCGACCTAATTATAATTATGCCACAGTACATATGTTGCTAAAAATTAATTAAGACAAAGTAATATTATGCAAAAAAAAATGCCCAACTCGTTATGCCAAACTATTTTGGGAATAAATAAAACACACAGAGACAAGTTTGATAAATAGATAAATCCAACCAGAGACAAACTGATACAATAGGCTGGTTTCCCAGTTTTGCTCAAAACAGTAAAGTTGTTTTTAATGTCTTTGAGTCCGTTCTGCCTTTCTCGTTTCAGCAGCTGCTCTGGCGTGCTGAGGGCTTTGACCCTTCCCTGATATTCTATGTATGCGTACAAATTAGAGTTTTTGTTATAATGCACTAAGTTAAAAATTTAAATTCCCTACATACGTCTGTGTATTCTTAATAGCATATAACTCCAGGATATTTGAATCTCGAAGTAAATGGTCCTTTTAGAGTAGAATTTTAAAAAAGTAGAATAAAAAAAAATCGCATAACTTGCAGTAAAAAAATGTCTTTGTGTAAAATATTTCTAAATCTACGACGACATCAATTTATTATTCTATATGTTTGACATTTAACTACCAAATTTTGATAATAATTTAAATTTAATTCCTTCGTCCATTTTTTTATATAAAAATTGCCGTTGGCGTTTTCATGAAATGCATTATTAGTATTATAACGTGTTAGAGCAGCAGTGTTCTAATTTATTATTCTGTCTCAAATGGCGGGATTTATAACATTTTTATAATTTCAGTCTTACGCTGCGATAGATATTATTTCTTTTCCAGGTTAGATTACTATTATCGCACATGGCCACTCGGTTAGCTGTTGTTCAAATAATCCAATGAAACAATTCCCCATCCATTTACATATAACTTTGAAGGTTGAATTATAAATTCTTTAGTATTATACAATTTAATTATTATAACAGTACAGAATTACCAAAAGCCACCTCCGTACTTTTCTACTCGTTGTAAAAAGAACAACTCGTATAATTGTCCTAATATTGCAATACTGCTTCGCGGTAGAAAGAGTTCGTATCTCCCTTACAACAATACAAGAAGGTCCTAACACAAAAAGAAAAAGTTATTAAACCTACTTACTTACACCGTTTCATTTTACAAACTTTTTGCACATACGCCTTTTCGAATTTCCCGACCATAAAGAACATGGAGCGAGCAATTTGTTTTGGCCAATCACAAGCTGCGTAGTTTTTTTGAAACAGCCAATGGTGGAACGGAGATTACAGCCTGTTTCGCTGCGCCGTTCCGCACATAAAGTCCGTGACCGTTTTTACGAAGGGAACTTAGGGGAGAGCGTTCACAGAGTTTTCGCTCACATTCTGTTGTATAATCAGCCATGATGGAACCCGAGGGCGATTCATGAAGGGAATTGAGCGACGAAAAAGCTTACTTCGCTACGTTTTCCACTGTGCGTGCGAAAGAGAAGGTGCTATGTGAGGCTTTGTGCTAGAGACGGACAGAAATATGTGGCGTTTAAGGCGTTTCGTGTTTGCAAATTGGCGAAATAATTTCCCAGCTTTTATTCGTTTGCAGCAGACTGTAGCTTTACAATGTAACGGTTTGCGCACTTTGTTTTAAATGACATAATAATTTTCTACCATGAAGGTTTCACTCTGTATGTTTAACTATTGTGTAAGACGGATGTAAAGAGGTTAGCATTGACTATTAAAGTCTAGTCGGACTTGTATAGACATAGCTTGCAAACACACGGTTGCGAGCTTCTTGGTAACTTATGAGTCAAAGAACTCTTGGATTACTAAGATACTTCCTTCAGTCCAAGAAGGAATTAAATAAAGAAATAAATGTGTTTATTCAGCATAAATGATACATTTACATTACATTATAACTAGGTCTGCAATGCATGCTGCTGTTTACTGAGCGAAGCACTACCTTATCTAACCTCACCACCTGACCTTACCTAACCTACTTTTTTTTCAATGGTTTTGGCGCCAAATTTCATCAATGTAGTATCAGCGGTTTGGCTGTGATCAGCTTTTGAATTTTTCTTTCGGTGATTATACCTCCATGGTAAAGTCTATATTTTTTTTACATAGCCTATGTCTGTCAGGTTATAATCATGTATGTTCATGACAAAATTCGTTCGAATCGGTTGAACCGTTAAGTAGCAGGAGGGAGACAAGCGAAATTTGTGAGTTGCCTAAAATAGAGCATCACTCTTTCAGAGCTTCGCTCAATAAATATATTTATGCTGAAACGGTCACATCTCAGCTGAGACGCTGATATTCAGATGCGACCTTGGGTTGGTGTAACATATAGTATTTTTTTACATACATTTACGTTAACTGTACGAGAAATACGATACTTTACCAATATTTTTAAAACAGTCTTAACAATAAAAACTGCAGCGTAATACAATCATATTGCACAATATAATAATAATAAGTGACATATATAACACTTATAAATAAGTAAATATAATACTAAACGAATAAAAGAACATCAAATTGACTTCTTAATTTTGGCGTGTCTAGTATTTTTTTAAGCTATTCATTATTAAAAATACTTCGTTTGTCTGATTTTATCGTATTTACTTCACTGTTGTATACAGTCTATTCGTTGTAGTTATTTTTGGGCCTATTTATGTGTAATAAATAAAATAAATAAAATAAATAAATAAATAAAATGTGTGCCTCTCATGTTTTTCATATTGGTTAGTTGCAGATATGCCGTTGTACCTACATCTTGTGTAATGACGAGAATAGAACTTCACGACTTGGTTTCAGCCTCTTTTAAAATTTCTTTGATGCGGTAACTACGTACTTACAAGTGACTTTTATTAAGCAATTTTGTCGCGGTCGCGGCAATTGCTTAAGTCATTTACAAATAGATAAGCCTTCTGTTGACACATTCTTTTTTCAGTTTAGAAGTTTCACGGATTTTACGACGTATATACCGAAAAAAAGTACATACTTACATTATAATATCTAAGAAATATAATTTATTATATCACCTTTGTTTGTGGTTTAGTTATAATTGATGTTTTAGCTTTTAGCGCTCTTGGTGTCGCAAAAATGTATTTAACTGTTTTTTCTATATAAATTAAAATCAATGTTTGTATATTTGTTTCCTATGCGTTCGAAACCATTGATCAGATTGTGATGCAACTTGGTTAGGTTTTTTTTTAAATAAAAGTCAATCTGCAGACTTTTTTGATTTTAAAATGTAATTTTATTATATTGTTTACAATTTATTACTTACACTATCAGAAGTGCACTCCGCATCTTAAATCGTAATTTAAAAAAAGTAGTTCTTTTTTTATATATTTTTTTTTAATACAAATGGTCACAGTTCTATAGGTTCCTTCAATCTAGGGTTAGTGTTATATGAAATAATGGTTTCTTTTTTTGACGTGACAACGTCTTATAAATTGGTTTGCCGGGTGACACTTCAAGAAACTGCGTTACGCTCCGCTCACGTTATGCGCTTACAATGAGAGCGAGTGAGAGGCACGCGTCCCTTCCACTCGGGCATGGTTAGCCCGCCTAAGAGCGAGAGAGACAGACATAAAAAGTGGAAGGGACGCGTGCCTATAAATTAATGTTTTAAATATAATTCTTTGTATAAATAAATGTTTTAAATTGTTACTATTATTTCATCCTTCTTCCTACTATACGAATGAATATTCACATTAAAATTATTTTACCACTCAAAGTCGTTGTCACGTAAAACTTTCGCCCGTATACCGACTTTACAGGCAACCAACCAGTTTTTTTTTTAGGAATATTTTTTTAGGAGCAGCGAGGTTGTTCCCAGATCCCGGGAGACCTGGAGAATTTTATCCGTGATGGGTATGACACCGCGCCTTGGTGACTTGGTTAGGTTAGGTTAGGGTTTATGCACCTATATGCATTCCAGGGAAGGTTGATATGTATAGTCAGTAAAAAAAAGATTACCAAAAAGAGCCAGAGCAAAGCAAGCCAAGTGCAGCTAGTTTATCTGAACGGATTTCTATAATTCTATTGAAAATAATGAACGTAAGTTTTCAATTTTATTATTTAATAGACATTTCCGTAAACATTTACGTTCTACGTTCACTGTTTACACTTTAATAGGATATCATAAAACAATCGTGCCCGCTGCCATGATGGTCGTTTATTCGAGCGCGGGAAACGTTCCCGCCATTATAAACTCGATTGGAGGGAAACTATACCACGGTATTATGTCTGGTACACCTACCTAGTCTGTGAGAAAGTTACAATTTAGTTAAATCTTTGTGACATAATCATATTGTTGCACTATATTTCAAGTAAATTCTGATCAAGAAAAAAGAAACCTTGCCATGACGTGAAAAACAAATAGAATACGATAGATATATATTATCTTTTACTAAATATAACGTGAAATTATAGTTATTATATACAAGTCGATGCAGACGCTAAGCATAAAGCTTCGCTTTCACCATATATTGGAGCGGAGCGCTTTTGTTTCAATGGGAAATCCCATAGAGTCAATGTTTTTTGGTCATAACTTGTTTATTTTTACGAATTTGAAAATTCGGGTTCCGTCACGATCTAGTCCTGAACCTGTTGGTTCGATTCATTACAAAAATCGGCTAAGAACTCGTAGAGTTATGGCGTCGCATACATTTCGTCAATGAAGCTGATCCATGGGAGCTTCGCTCGCTCCGCTCCGTGCTTTATAAGCGTATTATAGTTATATCATTATTGGCGATTAACCTTTGAGAGTATTTTCATTTTTGAACTTGCCACTAGGATATAATTCGTTCTAGAACAACTGCATTAATAAACTGCAGGTTATTACTGCGTTTAACCGTTATATGTGCCTAAAGTGCTGTTCATTCGAAGCCTCGAGATATTTACGAAAGATTTTTTTTTTCTTGACATTCTGTACCTATTAATTGAATTATAGTTATTATCTAATTTTCTCGAGCAATTTCTATTTTATCTCCTTTTTTTTGTAACTCCACTCTCTTTGACATTTTAATTTGCGCATATATGACACTGACTCGCGTTGTTTCATATCACTTGCGCCCTCGTCAGCCAGGGTGATGGCTGAAAATCGGTGCTTCACCTGTTCCCGAGTGAATTTTATTGCATTGAGCCTTGACCCTATTCCTGCTGCTGCACACAGGTACCTGCCAAAGCTGGTTGTGTAATGACTTTTTTTATTTTATTTTGTAATTTCTTTGATTGTATAATGGCAATGTATTATGTGTGTAAAACCGGAATAAACTATTTATCTATCTAAATTTTTATACTATTAATATTTCACGGGATTGTTGTAATCAATTAATAATAATAATATTTCTTACATTCACACCAATTAACCTAACTCAAAGTAAACACTGTAGGTAAGGCTTTTGTTTTAGATTCTAAGGTAACTGATATTTACACATATATGATACATAGATACGTAATATTCAAGTAAATATATATATACCCTTGACTCAGGTACAAATGCTCTCATTCAACACACAAGCACCTGCCTTTTCCGGAACTCGAATCCAGGACTGTCGGTACGAAAGGCAGGATAGCTACCGTTGCACCAAACAGTCGGCAATTATTCTTGTTCTTGTGTTAGGTTGTGATATTATAATTTTAATCAAGCAAATAAAAAATACACTGTGTATATTAACAGTGCATTTTCATGTGTTGTTTTTTCCTAAAATAAAACCAAGTCAAATGCTGGTAGTTATAAATAATATATGATTTTTGAGAGTTACAAAATATTTTAATGTAAATTTTGAAGCTGATAAGATAAGATTGATGAGTTTACAAAATATCATAATTTATTTGACCAATTTTCTCACTAATTTTTACATTCTTACTGTCTCAATAAAAGTTTTACAACTGGCCTGATAGAAATTGTTACAATTTCTCCAAAACAAATTGTTTTGTCTGTTTAGGTGACGTTATAAACCTTGCACCCAGAGCATAATGAGTTGCGGACAATACCACAAACAAAAGAAAACACAAAAAGGGCGGGAAACGTTTTGACGTTTTATTTTTTTTGACAATGTTTCTAGCCTGGCTACTTTTATGGTTGCGTTCGGTCGTTCCTTAATTGTTCAAAAAGATTTTTATTTAAACTAATAATGGACGGTTCCCCGCTGTGGGTATGTTGTTTATTGGCCTACCAGTAGCAAATGATTAGTTTCGGTGACCATTTCAAAGTACAAATAATCTTGTATCTTATTCAAAAGACTGTTTATGGTATAGGTGACGATAACTAACCTATTTAGTCACGCTGCAAGTTAAACTTTGTAAATACTTTGACAGGGGCTGGTAAATTGATTTTGTTAGGTTAAATAAAGTCATCGTCTTGTGTTAATTTCTCTAAAACTTTTAATCTGTTTTGGTGTGAATGAAGTGTTGAATTTTTCTGAAAGACTAAGATAGTTGACAATGATACATGGTCTGCAATACATGCTGCTGTTTGCAAATACTGAGCGAAGCAATTAGATTTTTGAAAGGTGATTATTCCTCGATGGTATGTCCGATTTCAAAACTTTTTTTTGCACATTAGTCACGACCACGATGTGAGTTTTGGCGCCAAATTTCATCAATGTAGTATCAGCGGTTTGGCTGTGATCAGCTTTTGAATTTTTCTTTCGGTGATTATTCCTCCATGGTAAAGTCTATATTTTTTTTACATAGCCTATGTCCGTCAGGTTATAATCATGTATGTTCATGCCAAAATTCGTTCGAATCGGTTGAACCGTTAAGTAACAGGAGGGAGACAAGCGAAATTTGTGAGTTGCTCAAAAGAGAGCTTCGCTCAATTACTACCTATTAGGAGAATAAAGATGAGCTTAGCTCAGTGGCATGATTGTGTAAGCTAAACCACTTTTGTTAAGGTCAGTCATTGGATAGCTGAATAAAAATTTATTATCCTATGGACATCCGCGCATTGGAAGACACGAAAAGTCATTTCGTTAGATGGATTTGGTATACAAATCCGTCTATATAGTGCAAGAATGACATGGCAATATGCTATGGTCCAATTAGGTCAAGATATGACAAATGGGTTAATTAAATAGCAGCCGAATAAAATTTGTTATAAAATATTAGCTTTTAATTCTTTGCGCAATTACGAGAATGTAGTCTTTGTTAAAACTAAGCTGCATACAAAAATTTAATTTGTAGTCACGAAGTTTTGTATCGCGAATTTTTCGCGCCACTTTAGATCTACCAACGACAAACACTTGGTACCTCCTTAATGGCTTTTGAAAAAACAAAGTCCTTTCAGGTGTGCGTCTTGATATACACGGGGGCAAAATAAAAACCCCCGCGTGAATAAACTATATATCAAACGTGCTCCCATTGGGACCGACGCAATATTTTCACAGGAAAAAATGGCGGAGATAGCAGAATGATCGCGCCGGAGTATCCGTGATCCGAGTGTCGCGAGTAGGGTGACCAAATTGAGAAAATTTCAAAACCTTTAACCAAACATATCAGTATATTTTACTTATTAACTTTTATGTATTTTCGTTAATCTTCAGCTGTAACATAATCTTAATCAAAGGAAGGATTCAGTATAAATTCTACTTACGTTTTTTTATAATGCGTTAGCTGACTGGAAAATTAAGGTATTACTAGGTATGGAAGTAAGTTCAAAACCAATCTTAAGTAACATACAAACTTTACAAACTAGAATTTTTATAATTACAAATAAATGGAATTTGTTTATTTATAAATAAAGAGTAATTTAAATATGATGAACACAAACTGATTTTTACCAATACAACATTATTTTAAATAATATAGATATATTAAAAGTAAGTTTTTTAATCAGCATAAAGTTCAGCTTGAAATTAATACGAATCAGTTAACAAAGCAATTATAAATACTTTCATTAGCTACAACCAACATCTAAACAGTTTAAGATAACTCAATATTTGCTTACTTGCTTGCCAAATAACTTAGATAGACTTTATGATCAGAAACAGCATCAAAATCCTTACTTCCTTACTAATATTATAAATCGGAAAGTGAGTTTGTTTGTTTGTTTGTTCCGCTTTCACGCCGTAACTACTGAACCGATTGCTTTGAAATTTTGCAGACGTAAAGATAAAAGTCCCGATTAAATAATAGGGTACTTTTTATCCTGGAAAAAAATGATATTCCCGAGGAAAAACAAAAATATTGTTTGCTTTGATGGATGGATTGTAGATGGCGCTGTGTATCGTTTAAAACAACGTAAAATATTGCAAACAAATATAAACATGTAAATTTAGAAGCTAAATGATACTATAATGAATCCCCGAAAATGAGGAATTCCCGAGGGATGACGTACAATTTGTTTTATCGTCTAAACTGTTTTTTTTACATCTACTTATATGTTGCAAACGAATATGAACATGTTAATTTTGAAGCTAAATGATACGAAAATGAATCCTCGAAAATGAGGAATTCTCGAGGGATGACGTACAATTTGTTTTATCGTCTAAATTGTTTTTTTTTACATCTACTTATCCTGAAATCACTAAAGTCAACGAATTACTAATTGGTATAAGTATTAGTTACGTTATTTAGTTCTTGAGGTATGCGATAGATGGCGCTGGGTGTTTTTTAAAACATGGTAACGATGTGTTTTTTTAAATACATAAGGAGTGGAATGATAGCTTACGCTATTTAGTTCTTGAGGTATGCGATAGATGGCGCTGGGTGTTTTTTAAAACATGGTAACGATGTTTTTTTAAAATACGTAAGAAGTGGAATGATAGCTTACGCTATTTAGTTCTAGAGGTATGAGAAAGATGGCGCTGGGTGTTTTTTAAAACGTGGTAACGAAGTGTTTTTTTAAGATACCAAGGCCAAACTCTAAGGGTTGCTGGAGTACACTTGGAAAAACATTGTTTTTCGCATGGTCAGCTCTATGTAGCGTGTTCCCGGGTTTCCAGTGCCCAAAATCTGCATGTTTTTGCTCCACAAGGGAAAACATATAATATAGTGTACCATTCAGTTTTGGTTTAACAACTAATTGTATCCAGCTTTACATCGCGCTTCTTAGATTTTCCGTGGGAATGAGAAGTTTTCTTATAGTTGTGCTTTATACCGCAATATAACCGAATTCCACGCGGGCGAAGCCGCGGGCGGAAAGCTAGTTATTAATATAAAAGAAATGGCATTATTGAGCCTGCAGCAAATGCATAACGAACTTATCAGGTGGCAGTGGCATACACTGGAACCCCACTTTACTACTTTATTCAAAACTGGATTTTCTAGTTGATGGTATTTTTAGGACTCATTTAGCATAAGTCATTAAGGAAAGTCAATCGGAGAGTTGAAAACAGCGTTCTGGTGGTGTAGCGTAATATCAAAGTTACTATAAACCTCCTTTAGACAACAAAATAGGCTGAAGAGTTTTCCGAATTTTCAATGGTCTTTTACTGCGATCTTTAACCCATAAGGTATGCCATAAGCATGGAGTTTATGGCTAGCCAAGGGGACTAGGCTAATGTGATTTTGTCTGTACATACGTATGATTCTTGATCGAATTATCTTTATACGAGTATATAAAAATATTCTGTCACAGTGTTTAACAGCGATGAACTCCGAAACTACTCAACCGATTTTAATGTTTTTTTTTGACGACCGTTTGGTGCAACGGTAGCGATCCTGCCTTTCGCACCGATGGTCCAGGGTTCGAATCCCGGTAGGGGCAGATGTTTGTATGATGAATACGAGCATTTGTACCTGAGTCATGGGTGTTTATATATATTTCTATGAATATTACATATCTATATATCATATATGTATGTCTTTCCGTTACCCTAGTATCCATAACACAAGTCTTACAGTGCTTACTTTGGGCTAGGCTAATTGGTGTGAATTTAGGAAATATTTATTTATTTTTATTTTTCATTTTGCTTGATTTTTTCGACTTAGTTTCATTTATTTATGAAACAGCATCGCGTGGCCGGGTCAGCTGGTAAACTTTATATTAATGGATGAATGTCCCATTTTTGCACCGAACGTTTGGTTAACCCACTGAACCCAGCGACCGGGTGTTTACGACCGGTCCCGGATTAAAAAGTAACCGGGCCGGGTATTATTGGCCGGATCTGTAGGGGACCCTGTTTTATATTGCGTAGTTCGCCCGTGATGCGACCTGAAGTAGTCGCTGAATATTTTATATTTTTTGCGTGAAATCTTCCTTTGATTTTGGCCAGTGACCAATTTCATGTCAATTAAACTTGTCTATTCAATAGGCTAGTGTGTGTGTTGGTGTGTGTTTGTGTGTTTTAATTTAATATGTATTACATTGTTCAATTTATTTACATTAATATTATTCGATAGGTTAGGACTTTTTGGCGGGAGCGCGAAGCGACACTTTAATGTTAATTTCTTGTTAAATTTTGTGTTGTGGTTGATTTTAATGTGTAATAATGGTGGGTTATTAACCACTGAGTGTTTCTGAACATGCATGAGTGTTGACAAGTGAAACGAAACAGGTTGGAAGGTGTCTTTTCGCGCTCTCTCAAGAAGGCCACGAGGAAGTTTCAGTAAAACCTCACTTCTTTACTGAAACCTAGGAAATTACTCAAGAACATAGAAGAAAGATTATACTTACTTGACATTGGCTAAATGCACAAATTGTACAAGCCATAAATAAATAAAATAAATAAATAATATTATTCGTACTGATTTTTGTTGATGGCAAAAATTCGATTTGTATTTTTGCCATTCTGCACCCATTTATTGTATATCATTATTATCTAACTTTCTCGAGCTATTGCTATTTTATTTCCTTTTTTTCTAATACCACTATACTTTTTATATTTTTTTTATATATTTTATGCATTTTCAATGCGATCTTATAAGATAAATTATTATAATAGAAAAATACTAGAAAAAATCGACTCGGGTCACAAGTGAATCTCAGGCGGGAATCGAACCCGCAACCTTTGGAAATCCGGTCCAATGCTCTCCCAATTGAGCTACCGAACCTTGCGAACACTCGTCGAAATTTTCTAGTACCTTCCTGATTTTACGCTGTAGGCCAGCGTTGTTTCATCAATGAGAGGAACATCCTCTCGTATTCGAAAGAAACATTTTCACAAATGTTTGGTCAATCGATTAAGATGAAACAGCCATGTTAGATTTATATTTTTTTATATATTTTATGCATTTTCAATGCGATCTTATAAGATAAATTATTATAATAGAAAAATACTAGAAAAAATCGACTCGGGTCACAAGTGAATCTCAGGCGGGAATCGAACCCGCAACCTTGGAAATCTTTGTTCGCAAGGCTCGGTAGCTCAATTGGGAGAGCATTGGACCGGATTTCCAAAGGTTGCGGGTTTATTTTTATTTTATTTTTTATTTTCTTTATCTACCTACTTATAAGTCTCATGCATGAATATCCTCACCTTTTGCCTAGAGTGTGTGGATGTGTATCCGATCGTACTAGATTTATGCGCATTCCGATCTTCTCAATGTCAAACGAACGAATCTCGTCACGTCACTGGTTTGCGTGCGTTCTTTTGTTTTTTGTAAAAATACATAACTTTGCTTTTTTTTAGAATTTTCCATAAAATACTATTTTTTTATGAAGTGTACTATATTTTTTATACCTCAGTTTGAAAAATACAATATTTCGTCGAAGAAATGTTGGCAACCCTTGTCTCCTGTGATGTCGACTAACCTTTTTGCTCTTTCCATAAAAAGCCTTATAGCGCTAGGACCCCACGGACCAAGGGT
This sequence comes from Calamotropha paludella, assembly GCA_927399485.1. Classification (NCBI taxonomy): domain Eukaryota; kingdom Metazoa; phylum Arthropoda; class Insecta; order Lepidoptera; family Crambidae; genus Calamotropha; species Calamotropha paludella. The sequence goes on along the minus strand of OV656830.1, from coordinate 4,651,972 downwards.
CTCAAGGTAAAATATATTCATATAATTAATAAAGTTTGGAATGTGCTCATCAAGGCCGTTAATTTAATATATAATATACTAGCTTTTAAACGCGGCTTCGCTCGCGCTTGAATAAATTATAATCTAAGATCACAGTTGTTTGTGTGTTTGTCTGTCCGCTCTTTTTCCATTGTATCAATAACGTTACCATAGCAACGCGGTAACCGTAAGTAGTTCGTCTACCGCTCGTTAGATGGCGGTAACGGAAAAATATTTAATAATAGAAAAAATTTAAAGAATTTTGTCCACCCGTGCGAAGCCGGGACGGGCAGCTAGTATATACATATTTGTTGTTTGTGTGTTAGTCTATCCGCTCTTTTTCCATTGTATCAATAAACGTTACCATAGCAACGCGTAACCATAGCAACGCGCTGCCGGGTCAGCTAGTCTTAACTAATGTTATAAATACTAAAGGGAGTTTATTTATTTATTTTAGGTACATTAACAAATAATTATCGAAGCTATGTAAATAAATGAAAGAAGTCTAGACAATAATAGATAAATAGTGTACACAGTATGTTTGTTTGTTACACTGTTATTCCTTAATTACTCAACCGATAATGATAAATTTTTGCATACTCTTTGTCACGTGTACAGAAAAGGACATAGGGTAACTTTCATCCAGAATAAAAAGAAGTGTTTCCGAATGATAGAAATATAATTTTTAATCGGTAATCTTCATTAACGCGAGCGAAGTAGTGGATAAAAGCTAGTATTTTATATTTAAAAAAATAATTAACACAAATGTTATAAATAATTTCTTACGTAAAATACATATAGCTGGTTATTTGAAATATCTAAACAATGTTAAAACTGACTGGAATGAAGTTTCGTTTTTTTTACTTAAAATTTAGAAAAGTTCGTAATAACAAGTTTTTATTCCCAACCTAGAGCGACATCTACTCTGTGGATAACAATAACACAAACATATGATTTTTTATTTTTTATTTTCAATTTTCACCCTTATGTAAAACGAAACTAATTGAATTTATAACTGTAGCAAGATAGTAGTTGTCATTTTCTAATCAAGAGCGTTACCCTAATGCAATAAAGTAGGTACTACGGTATGGAAAAGTTATCCTTACCCCGGTGATATAAAGTCGTTTTTCCACTACGAAGTGAGTGAATAGTGGCAGTTTTAGGCATCCATAGACTATACACACGCGTTTATAAACAAAAAACCAAGCAATATTGCACGTCATCTTGTTTTGATTATGAAGAGTTTTTATTAATTTTAAATAGGAATTCTATTGAGGTTGTAAATAATTAACGTAATATATAAGACTACTTTAGATGTCAGCTTTAATTCAAGCAGACCGAAATAACAAATCCGTCTTCTCTGTGCGTCCTCTTTTTTTATATGTCCGTTTTATAATTGTCGTATTGAGTAGACACCTGCCAATATCAGTTTAAAATAGGATAGTTTAGCACTGACATGTCTTGTTAGATAAGTCTTTTTAAATTTTAGATTAATAAAGTTTTATACTAAAAATAAGTAATAAGTAATAAGATTTCAAATCAATTACAAAGTCATATAAATAATATTTTTTTCATATTTTTTCTGCAAATAATAACTAAATATTTGTCGTGTAAAGCTCCTATTTTAGATATATCTCTTAATTAGTAGGATCCGTGTATATGATAATGACAACTACACCGAATCCTGACGTCCTGAGAGGATTTTTGTAACAACTTTATACTAGGCGATGCAGTCGCTGAGCATAAGGCTTCGTTAACATCATATATTAGAGCGGAGCGTAATACTTAAAAAAAATATTCAAAGATGTCAAGTAAATTTTAAAATTCCATAAGAAAGAAAACTTTCAAATAGGCGCACCTTTTTTTAATGGGAAATCCATAGAGCCAATGTTTTCTGTTCATAACTTTTTTATTTTTGCGAATTTCAAATTTCGGGACAATCCATCACAATCTGGTTCTAAATATGTTGATTCGATTCCACACAAAAATAATTAAAATCGGTTAAGAACTCGGGAAGTTATGGCGTATCCGACATCGCGTCATTGAAACTGATCCATGGGAACTCCAATAATAATAATAATTACTAAAGGCGGCCGTAGACTACCAGTTGACATGTCAGCTTTAATACGAGCGAACAGAGTAGTAACACGATAGTTATTGTCCCCGGCAAATAAGTTGAACGTCACGTGATTTCAAAATCATGTTCAACTTATTTGCCGGAGACTATACAAACTTTTATCGGCAACATTATATCGGCGGGTGCAGACTCACTGAAGCGATCGACATATACTTATTTATTGCCGATAAACGTTTGTAACTGTCGCCCGCGCGGTACAGGGGCGCTGGGTACGGCGATCTCTTTGATCGAGGTAAGAGGCGGCAGTCGCGCATAGTGCACTCCCTCCCCCTTCTTCCCTTCCCCCTTTGTCGCCGTAACCCCGCTCCCCTGTACCGCGCGGACGAACACTCATTTAAGCGGTCGACTTCTAGTAATGTCTAGGGCATGGTTAATATTCTTTAAAAAAATATGTGTACTGGCATACTTTTAAAAATTCCAAAAATATATTTCTAATAACATTTAGCTAACCCTGCGGATGATGGACAAAACGATCTATTGTGTTTCCCTGTTTGATGGAATCAAAATGGTGGTTTTACATTCGCTCATTCTGATTTCATATTCAGATCTCATAAAGGATTCTTTGACCGGCATTCTTTGGACGAGACTCAGCAGTACGCATCGTAATAATGAGAGAATATTTATGTAATGTTTGAAGAACTCCATAGTGAAGTTGAGAGCATATTTGGTCTATGTTATCTACTTAATAAAAAAATTACTGCATAAAATAGAATTGTTTGTAAATTTTAATTGACTTATAATATTTCTGATAGCCCTACGTAATAGACGTCATAGTAACAACCCTACGTCTCCCAAGACGCTCATGAAAATAAAATCATGGCGTCCGTCCCGCGTGAATTGAAACTCAAAATTGGAATCAAAAGACAATCCTTTTTTCTTTTTTTATTGCGACAAATTGCGATGGCTTCGGTGTGACGGCCGGGTTGCCAGTACTAAATTTTATATGGATAGTGGAGTAGGGTTCAGCTAGAAAGAGGTTACATGCTTGTTAAAAATGAAACAAATATTTTTAAATTAAATACCGTTTATCAGATAAACAATGATAAAATAACCTATGTTTAATAAAAGTGAAATCATCTTTTAATGCTTAGTTGTAAAAGGTTATGAGAATAAATACTAAATAAATATTTCATATTTTTTAAAACCGAAAAAATTCGAGGACTGAAAACAATGAAGAAGAAATAGTATTTAGTCCGATTGGGATTTCCCCGGATTAGTCAGCAAGTCCATTGCATATCAAACGATATTATGAATCATCTAACAAAAATTACTATCACTATGTTTCTTTTTCGATTCCTTTGCCTTGTAACCACGTAAAAAAAACTTGTAGAAACTTACCTTGACTGTAAGACCAGATGTGTGCATGATGCGTGCAATATCGACTTAGGTTGGCAAATATTCACTGATCGCCGTCACACCTGGTAAATAGTACTTACATTGTCAAAATAAAAAAAACCTATCAAAATTCATTTCAATTCAAAAAGTTTATTGCAATTATGTGGTTACAAGGTGTTTTATAATATAAAACCAGTACCATGACATAAACCTGCTAGGGGATCATAGCTTAATAAATAAATCACAAATATCTAACAATAATTAAAAACATTCATTAAAATCTTTATTTATAAAATATAATTTATAATTTAAGATCACAGTGGTTTGTGTGTTTGTCTGTCCGCTCGTTTTCCCGCTCTCTTTCCATTGTATAATAACGTTAACATAGCAACGCGTTAACCGCGAGTATTTTGTCTACCGGACGCTAGATGGCGCTAACGGAAAAATATGTAATAATAGAAAAAAAATAAAGCATTTTATTCACCCATCCGAAGCCGGGCCGGGCCGCTAGTATATACTCTAAGAACACAAATTTGTTGTTTGTGTGTTTGTCCGCTGTTTTTCCATTGTATCAATTAACGTTACTATAGCAACGCGTTACCGGGTCAGCTAGTAATAACAAATAACCTAGCTCAAAGTTATCACGAAGATCGTATTATGGATACTTGGATAACAATAAAATAAGTAGACATTTAATATTTATAGAAATGCTCGTATTCAGCATACAAACTTCTACCCTTTCTGGGTTTTCAATCCAGAATCGTCGTGTGCAAAAACAGGATCGCTTCCATTGCACCAAATGGTCTTCGTCAAACATTAAAACTAAATAAGTAGGTAGGTATACGTTAATAAGTTATTACTCTCCTTACAGTTCCGATGCGACGCCGCTTTCGCCATGTTGTGTCCGGCAGAGGAGAAAACATCAGCCCTAGACTCTTAAAGGTGTCTCAAATTATAATAATAGAAAAATACTAGATAAAATCGACTTGGGTCACAAGTGAATTCTCAGGCGAGAACCGAACCCGGAACCTTTGGAAATCCGGTCCAATGCTCTCCCAATTGAACCAAGCCTCGTGAATCTCTCGTCTCGTCGAAATTTTCTAGTACCTTTCTGATTTTACGCTGTAGGCCAACGTTGTTTCAATGATGAGAGGAACATCCTCTCGTATTATTCGAAAGAAAAAAAATATAAATGTTTGAGCAATCGAGTAAGATGAAACAGCCATATAGTTTTATAATTTTGTTTATATTTTATGCATTTTTCAATACTTTTCAATTATAAGATAAATTATTATAATAGAAAACTACTAGAAAAAATCGACTGAGGTCACAAGTGAATTCTCAGGCGGGAATTTATCTATTTTTCTATTATAGTAATACAGATGTCGTTAATGTCGATTAATTATCTATCAGTCAATCGGGGAGTTTTCAACAGAGATAATTCTAGTGATGTAGCGTAATATTGGAGGTAATAGTACTCTTAGACCACAAAACGTGTTTTCTGAATTGTGGTTTATTACTGCCTCAGAACAATAAATAACTAAAGCTATAGAAGGAGTGCTAAAATAACAACACAATAAGTTAGTTCGTACTATTTTGACTTATACAGTTGTAAATGTGTAAGAAAGAAATAAGTATACTGATTTTGTTTCGTAATTTATAAGGTTGTCACTAGTTTCTCTTACGTCAGTGATGTAACGGCATCGATATAACTATCGATAAAAATAAAAACATTTAAACTTTTTTTTTATGCTGTTGGTATGTCAATGATACTAGAATGGACGGTAATGTGTCATAATAAACACGTGTAGAATCTGCAATATGAACATTTTATAATGCAGTATTCATGGGTAGAATTTTGGACCAGAACCAATTTATTTATTAGATTTGCTGTCTTCAGTATCTAGAGAAACCAGGTAGGTACAGTTAAAAAAATGCATCTTGTATAGGTATATCATATTAGGCTACATGTTTCTATTTTAAGTTAGACCTCTAGCAGTACATTGGTGAACACTGCATTCAACATTATATTTTTTATAGGTATAGATTAAAAAAGAAGAAAAATTTTAAAAGAAAATTTGTCGATTATTTAAATTTAATGACTCAACTATTATTTTATACATATTTACTTATTATTTTTGTATTTTTATATACTACTCTTTCAAGAAAGTACCGGGAAAAGATCAATAATATACAAAATGTTTGTTATTCATTCAATTTTATTTTATCACCTTCAAAGAATGCTCCTTCAGAAACGATAAACTTACGCCAACTTTCTTACTCTTTTTTTATAATCTGCTACAATTTTCTGTAAATTAGATATCAGTTCAGAGATATCGGAATCAGTATTTGTTTCAACTGTGGTCATAGATTTGGGGCGTTAATTTGGTGGTTCATAATTCCTTCTGAATCCGATAGTTGTTTCTGAAACACAAAAATATTATTGTAAATAAGCTATAATGATTATTTGGAATACACGGTGCCAAAATGTTACTTAAAAATCTGAATATTTATTGGTAGGATCGAAAAAATGATATGACAAATCAAGACTAAGATAATGTTTGGAATAAAAAAGGAGCAATTTCATGTTCTGTAAATGTAATGTGGTATAGCATTTGCTTTCAGCCACCGAAATTTACTGTTTTTTGTGGCTCAATTACTGTAGTCTAAAATGTTTCGAACAAATGTGACTGTGCGCTTTCGGTGTCCAATTGATCCTTGATATACGGTGTATCCATTCATTTTTAATAGTTTCATCTTTAGGAAATCTAAAGCAAAAAGTAAAAACCAAAAATGTTGACATCGATAACAAAAAACACATCACTATCATACTATCATATACAAAACAAAAGGCATGGAAAATAAGACAATTTAAAAGAAAACTCATGGAGAAATCTATTTGTAATATTAATTTACTACAATTTTCTGAATATACCGTTGTTATATTGTCAAAATATGAGAATTTAGAAACAAAACTCACCGATAAAATGATAACACCTTATCCGTATTTTCTTTTCGTGATGTATGAGACTTGCAGTCTGGAACAACACAAGCCATCCTGCACGCGGACTCTAAGATGTCTGAAGCGTCTATATGCACACTTTCCTGTTATTTTATCACGAACTTCCTTGTAAAATAATATAATTTCACGCTAGCCGCTCACAAAGCTGTACGGCCACTGTAATACGACCGCATTGAATTTGGTCTTACTTCAGAAACAACGTTCATCAAACACGTACTTTTAATTTGGTAGTATAAATTACAACCAAATTACAACCATTTGACATTTGTATTTTGAGAGTTTGTGACAACGACGTGAAAATAAAACCTTACAATTGTTGTCTATTTCGCTCTTACCCATGTATGTTAGATTATTTTAAGTGAATACGAGAGCTGTTATACAGTTTTTATTTTAGCGCTCCTTCTATAGCTTTAGTTATTGTTCTGAGATTACTGCGATCTAAACCTGCTTGCCCAGCGTGAAAATGGTAAATCCCATATTTTGGGGAGAAAAGCTTTCGTCCAGCAGTGGATGTCCTTCAGATGAAATGACAATCATGACAGCTACGAATCATCGACAACGAACTCCTAACTCGTGGTATAACAAGAACTATAATATCCTTTTAAAATGGAGCTAGTGCAAGGCTAAAGCAGTATGCATGATGTGCGTAATATTATAAAACACAAGTGAGCAGAGTAAAAAATGATTACATCTATGATTTAGGGTTTTATATAACCTTAAAAAGTATTATTTTTGAATTATTGAACAAACAAGTTATGGCAAACCACAAAATGTAAACCACAAATAAATGGCCCATAAAACAAATAATAATTTTATTACTTCCTTTCACCAAACTCAATTAAGAAACATGACGAGAGCCATCAAAGAAGACCGCCATTTCCATTAAACTGACCTAAAACTATTGACAAAATCTTTGAAATATGGTGTTGCCACAAAAAAAATAAGAGACTTTACTGCGGTAGTATAGCGATTACGTTATGGTCGCAATTAAAAAATTATGTACTACCGTAAAGTGGTCAGGATGAATATGGCTGTAAAACAATAAAACGTTTGTCCTCCGCCATTAGAAGAAAGGCGGGAAAGGTACAATGAAAGTTTTTTCTATTGACGGCCTTGGGTGTCGGCGTACACAGACAACTCAGTCGAGCTTTACAACTGTTTTAGATGACAAAATATTTTGGGGACACATTGTTGGACGTCCTTGAGAAACAGTTGTTAATAAAGATAGATACCGAAAAAATGCTTTATTTGGCTGTATGGATTAAAATTAAAAAGCTTGCATTTGCTATGCTCGCTCACTTGCATAAATCTATGCAACGAAACTTATAAAAACGTAAATAGAAAAACTAAAATGATAAAATATTGTGATTATGTAACATTTTTGCACAAACTTTAATAAAAAAATAAATAATAATTTATTAAAAACTTTTTAAATTCATTCAACATCCATAAACAAAGTAAACGTTCACATGAAACTTTTTTAGGAATTCGAACAAGGGTATCGCATTAGACTTCCCCCTTCTGTTTGCGTTTTAAAAAACGAACGCTAATTGTGGCTTTATTGGCTGATACTTTTAACTGCGTGACATATTAGATGCGTTTATGTGGTAAGCTTTGAAGTTAAGTGGTTGTATTAGGAAGCTTGATGTGACATAATTCGTGGTGTGTTGATATTTCTATTAATACGACTGAGAGTAAAAAAGGACAAGAACTTTTTTGTCTTTTACAATATGAGTGGAAGTACAATCGGCATCAAAATAAAACTATCGAAGTAAAGTATTCGATTTTCAAATTTAATTTGGCGGGAGCGGGAAGCGTCACGTTAGTGGTTTTGTTTATCTTGTTACAATTTGTGTTGTTGTGGATATTAGTGCTTAACCCTAGAGTAATCGCGCCATTCCGTGAAACGCGAGTGATCGCGTAAGGAGCATTTTGCCGCCCATTCTTAATACGTTTTTTTTTTAGAAAATATGAGATCTATGATTTTATATTTATGTTTTAAGGATAGAATTAAACATGTACCTTTAATTTCTTAAACAGGGAGCTGAGGATCGGGGCGCAGCTACTAGGACGCTTGACTATGACAAATGCATCGTGTACAAAATTATACAAATATTGTCCCGCTAGCGGCAAAATGCTCATAGCGCGAGCACTCTAGGGTTAATAATGGTGGATTATTAACCACTAAGTATTTGTGAACATACAAGAGTGTTGGCAAGTGTAACAAAGCAGCGGAAGTTGTCTTTTCCTGCTCTGAAGTCCATGGGGAGGTTTCAGTAAAACCCCACACATTTACTGAAACCTAGCAAAAAATATATAAATATATAACTGACCATTATACTTAGTTGACACTGGCTAAATGCACCAATCGTGTGAGCCACAAATAAAGTTTTTCTTTATTTGTGGCAAACCTCTATGGTAGCTCGATGTATGTACTGTTATTTGTACCAACGTCACGACTTGTGTTCCGCAGCAAGGAGGACTACAAGATAACGTTGTAATTATTATATTATTATGTTAGTTTCTTAAATATGTAAATTTAAGTATAGGTATTAATGTCCGATCCGTATTATTTAAAAAAGCTAAATACTTAGATTAGTATTATAGAGTGTTTTGTCTATTACTTCCAAAATCAAATCATAATTTTAATGAAATTGTCAAAACGCTTTTAACTAAAATAAGGTTTTATTAAGCGTTTCAGTTTCTTTTATAAATAATAAGGTATACCGCTTTTAAGATTCGTGCGATTCAGTAAAATCTCACACCCGTACTGAAACCCAGGTAAAGGGGTATTTCATTATTCATTCATCATTATTATTCATAAATCTGCTCTCATCATCAGTCATCATTACCTAATTAAGAAAAGAAATTACTAAATATAAAGGAATGGCTTAAAGAAGACGCATCCAAGTCATAATATCTTATTTAAAAAATAGTTAAACAGTATAATTGTTATAGGTCACTACTAAACTTTTTTTTCTGTTCCAAAATGTTTAAAACCTCCATGAATAAATTCATTTTGTATTAACAACCTTAAACCCAATATACAGCGACACAAATGTCATATCATGGACTTAATTCATTTCGTAAATAAGGACAATATTTCAAATTTGACGCTTCACCAGCACAGAAAATGTTAAGCCACTTAGAGGCGGTTAAGCCCGCCCTAATCCAGTTAAAGCCGGCTAAATCCGGATAAATAGTCTGTCAGATTGCCGCAGGGGGGTGCTGTAAACACCTGCGCCATTTTGGGGTGATACTTTTTAAGTGGAAATGAATCGGTTCAATCGGCAATTATTTATGTATCTACTATTTGCTGATTTACAACAACATAAGTAATAATTACATGTGCTTGGCGTGCTTTTCTTTTTATTGTTTACTCTACAAGAAAAGAAGCTCTTTATAACATCAGATAACTACCAGTAGTATCACCAAAAGGGGTCTATCAGTTTAGAAGATGAGCTGGTAACGTCAAAAATTCAGACAATAATAAAAATCTAGATATATATATTTTTTTAAAGTAATATTTTAAAGTAAAAATACAAGACACAAAAAGTGAGGTGTTATAAGATTGACCGCTATGTGTGTGTGTGTGTGTGTCTGTCTGTGCCACCGTAGCTCTTAAACAGGTGAATCGATTTGGATGCAGTTTTCTTCATTTAAAAGTAGGTTTTTAAGCAGTCGTTCTTAGAATTGTTTTATTAAAGTCGGTTTAGCCGTTTAAAAGTATTTAAATTTTTTTTAAGTTGACGCAGGGATCTTAGATGCATAATACGTTTAATTAATTGACCTTTGGACTCTGGATTAAACTTCTCTCCTGTAAAGGAGTCGAAACGTCAGGATTAAATATAAAATAAAAATAAATATAAAAAACTGTTTTATTTAATGACCTTTGTCAATTATACACCACAACACAATATATTTCTTTTTTGTGTTGTGGTTTTTCTTAATTACTATAAAATTGTTGTTATAGGTAAATAGGCAATTATTTAATACCTAACTAAGTAGGGCTAGTAGACTGTGCTTACACTGTGAATATTAATTACCTGATAGGTATATAACAATTATATTCGGGAATAAATGCTTGAAATAACAAGCATTTATTGCCGAATATATTTTTGGCCTTACCAGGATTGGAATTCAAAATCGTTTGTGCTTTAAGCATTAATTATATCCTTGTTAAACGTTTGATTTTTCCGGAAAAAATATGATGTCTTACGAAATAGTCTTCCACGCGTAAAAAAAGGACTCCGACGTTCGTTGCGTTGCCAACATGTTACTTTTGTAAGATTTTACGTTACTTTAAACCTTCTTATGTTACCTCCATGTTATAAACCCTTTATTAACGTTTACATTACTAGTAAGAAATTAAAAAAAAAGAAAAAAGAAAGTTCAATTGCCTCCTGAGAATTTACTTGTGACCTGTTATATTATATCTATTAATATAATATAACTAGTGGCCCGTCCCGGCTTCGCATGGTCGGACAAAAATCTTTATTTTTTTTCTATTATTAAATATTTTTCTGTGAGCGCCATCTAGCGTCCGGTAGACGAACTGCTTGCGGTGAACGCGTTGCTATGGTAACGTTATTGATACAATGGAAAAAGAGCGGGAAAAGGAGCGGACAGACAAACAACAAATTTGTGATCTTTGATAAATACCTATGACTCAGGTACAAATGCTCGTTTTCATCACACAAACATTTGCTCCTTCCGGGACTCGAATCCAGGACCAACGGTGCGAAAGGCAGGATTACTACCACTGCACCAAACGGTCATCAAGAAATAGTTTATGTGTCCGTACGTACATCGCATTACAAATCGATCCTAGGAACTATAGATTTAAAACTGGCGACTATATTACTATACCGTACATCTAACTGATACAAAAGATTGCAAACAAAATCCTTTTATAATCGTTAAATACAGATTCTAAAACACATTATACGTTGCTGACACTCTTACCAAACCTCACCCCCATATCTCCCCACCTTTTTTACATAAACCCCCTCTTAACGATCTCCCTCCACGGAAGCTAGCCAAATTATACTTTAATGCAATAATTTTGTGATCATACCACATTTACGAGAGTTCGGTACACAGTGTAATATTAAAACCGAGATAGATCTTGAGATACAATAAATATATTTTTTACATATATTTATATATTTTTTACATTCACACCAATTATAGCCCAAAGTAAGCACTGTAAGGGTTGCGTTATGTATACTAGGGTAACGGATATACATACATATATGATACACATATATCTAATATTCATAGAAATATATATATATATATATATATATAAACACTTTAACATAAAAAATACACATTTGCTAGAATATAGTAACGTTTGCGGTCTTAAACTAATGCAACATATTTTATCGAATAATTCGATGTGCAAATTAGTTAATAATTCAGTTATTCATAAATTTTAAATTCAATACATAGAATAGAATTATAATCAATCAATAAAGAATTATTGTACATCTCATACAACAAAAAAAAGACAAGGAGAGACAAAGATACAGACAAAGTACAAATGGCGGCCTTATCGCTAAAAACCTTCCTTCCTTCCTTCCCGACATCATTTGAATGGATAGGAAAGTTAGCAATAAAATAATCCAGGTCAGTTGGTGGTGCTCCATAAAAATAAATATACTAATATATATAATGGGTTAATAAAAAATATAGTTAACTGAAGTTAAAAAAAAGCGAAAATTAGAAACCGATTTTTAAATTGTAATTTATTCACTTGGTACTTGGTAGCGACAGGGTTTATTCCTAATACTGAGGCTGGCATCGACCTCAAGAAAACTGTTGGCTTATTTGATTCCTATTTAAGTTATTCAATAAATTACAGATATTTTAATTATTTTTTAGTGACCGATTCATTGATCCATTCCTACAAATTTTATTTAATCTTCGCAAGCTTATTAAGAAATTTAAAACTATTGTTAACTTAACAGTAAGTATATTAAGAACAAATTTAACGCACACATTATTCTAAAATACATCTAATTTGTCCAATAAATAATTAAAATTACATGTTTGACCAAGTGATTGAAAATGCAAGGAGTTTGGCTGAATCTGGAGTGATGTAATCTGATTGTTTGAAGTAAATATCAGTGTAAGTTTTTGTACGGTGTATCGTATTACGATTTGACAGCTGAATGTTTGTTTACAATTAGGTAACGTCATGACACTGGGTAACCTGTGTAAAAGGGTCTTTAGGGTTTTGGGGTTTTATTAAACATTTAAACTTTGATTTTTATAGAGAAATTAACGACGAACTAATGAAATGGCAAATGTAGAAAGGTATGCTATAACATATAGTTTTCGTGAAACTTGTCAAATTACTTATTAAAAGCGAAGCGAAACTAACAAAGATTGCCTAACAACTGAACCAAGGTATTATCTTTCAAGGACCTTTAATTTGTTTTATAAAACAAATGGTCGCTCACGTTACATACACGCATATCCGTATCTCATAAGAAGTAAAAGATATGTTAAATTCACCAAAATGATCAAGCTTTATGTCGTTCTAAAGAGGAGTTTCTCTCTTATTTTAGTTTATAAATTCAAAAGAACACAAGGAAGGTACACCAATCACGCATATAAATGCACTATTTTAAAGTTATGAAGATAGGTAATACGGTGTATATAACTGGGTGACGAAATAATATCGAAAAATAATTTTTTAACTATTTAATTTACTTGTATCAGCTGTGAATCAGCAGCGGTCGGAATTTGAATAGTTCTCAGTTCAAAGCTAAGATAATTCAAATAATTTGAAAGGTAAATACATAAAATAATCATGATACTGATATTATTTAATAATTTACAAGTTATACTTAGCTGATACTGGCATAAATCAACTTACAACCCCTTTCGTTAGTGAGAGCTAAATAATAATGGGATAAAATAGAGAGAGCAGTACTATAAGTTTAGTTCCAAATGTTGTAACATTGCGTTATGGTAGACATGATTTTTATACATTTTATGATAATTTAATCTATGACATGAATCCGGACTCAACAGAACTCCCTGAGCTATCCTGGCAGTATATTACTTACCCTTTGCTGTCCTATCTTGATTAGGTCCTCAATCATACTCCACTCCCCTTTTGCTTCCTAAAATATTCCCTTATAAAAATACATAGTCATGAGCGTATATTCCATTTATACGAAAATTACTAGTCGAATGAGATCTAAAGATATTTTTAAGAGCTTCGTCTCATCTGTGTCCGTGTTAACTTCAATACCGTAGCATACAAATTAGGCGGCAAAATTTTGGCGCGAGTTTATACTACCCGTTGTTCCAAATTCTGTTCATAGACAATATTTTATCTTTTCCCTCCATTTCGGAAAAGCTTTTATTTATTTAAAATGATTTAACCTCATCGGAAACAGTTTCTTTCAGTTGAATAAGCTAAAGGAAAGGCTACTATAGGTCATTCAACTGAAAGACACTGCTGTTATATTTAACTAGGTCTGCAATGCATGCTGCTGTTTGCAAATACTGAGCGAAGCACTACCTTACCTAACCTCACCACCTGATCTTACCTAACGTACTTTTTTTCAATGGTTTTGGCGCCAAATTTCATCAATTTAGTCTCAGCGGTTTGGCTGTGATCAGCTTTTGAATTTGGCTTTTGGTGATTATTCCTCCATGGTATGTCCGATTTCAAAACTTTTTTTTGTACATTAGTCACGACCACCATGTGAGTTTTGGCGCCAAATTTCATCAATGTAGTATCAGCGGTTCGGCTGTGATCAGCTTTTGAATTTTTCTTTCGGTGATTATTCCTCCATGGTAAAGTCTATATTTTTTTTACATAGCCTATGTCCGTCAGGTTATAATCATGTATGTTCATGCCAAAATTAGTTCGAATCGGTTGAACCGTTAAGTAGCAGGAGGGGGGCAAGCGAAATTTGTGAGTTGCCTAAAAGAGAGCTTCACTTTTTCAGAGCTTCCCTCAATAACCTATTTACGTAAATTACATTCTTATATTCTTTCGTCTAGCAGTGTATAGCATTCTGTCGATATGATAATGAATCCTAGTAGGTGATTTCCTTAGCTTTTTAGTCGAACAATCATATGAGTTATAATGTTAAGTGAACAGAAATATTTGATAATGAGTTGATTCATGGTTGTTTGTATATTAAATTAAGTGTTTTATATATTTATTTACTCGTAGTATCAGCATACAAGCTTAGCTCAGTTACTCCTATTTTATTTTTTATAATAGATACTTACTTCTACTGTTTTTATGCACACTTTTGGTTTCGATAAATATTGTTATCCTATGTTAATTTGATTAGTTTTAGTTATATGTACTTTGGAATACCTTTCTATGTGTAAACGTGTAATTTTAATAATGTTGGTTAGCTCGTAACTGGCTAATGTATAAGACTTATTACCAACAAATTCATTACCATATCTTAAGAAATTTGTATACATAAGCTGTGAGCCTACTTTATATATTAATAAATAAATAAATTAGCTTATTTTTAAACTAAAAAATTCGCGGTCTATAGTTTTTTATATCCATTTAAGTACTGATGTATACAGAGAGAAAGCGGATATTGTATATTTTAGGTAGGTATTTAATGTACTACTGCATCTTTAATAATAAATTCTTTTGCCAATTTTCTTTAAAAAGTATCTAAATAAATTATTTTAATTGTACACAGACTAAATGATGTCTAATTATAATGTTTAATCTACCGAAGCTTGATCAGGTCTGTATTTTATAAAAGTGAAGAAATATTTAAGCAAATTATTGCCCCCTGAATGAATATTCATCGGCTTCAAGGAGACCAATCTATGCTGTAGTGACCCTATGCTGGTTCGGAGACTCCCTCATGGGAGATGCCGTCCAGCTAGGAAACTACTATGGTGGCTCGCTACTCTCGATTTGAGGTCCATTTAAGGATTTCGCCGTCCCAAAACCCGGTATTGTTGCTAAGGTCAAGATCAACATCAATTACACAAAAAAAACTATCTATGCTCCATCTTTCAGTTCATGTTCGTTTTTACATTTCTTTCTATTTCATTTTATTTAAGAAAGTTAAAAATGTCTGTAACAGTGCTCAGCCTAGTTTGCAATGCTCTTTTTTGCTGACTAAATATAAACTTCTGACATGCGTATATAACGAAGTATCTTCGCAATCCATTGATTACTCAAGTTTTTAAAATACATAAATACAATTTAGATAATATAAATGAACTGGCGAAGTAGTTTTACTAAAAGAAGATTCGCCAGCTGTTAATTTTTATGCTGTTGTTGTTTATAATAATTAGCATTTGTTAGCTATAAAAAATATTCTGTAATTTCTTGTCTATTTACCTACCATTTCCTGATTGGAAGTTTCAAAAAGAAGCAGACAATTTATTTATAATGTGTATTATATACTCATAATTTATTTATGCAACTTTTAGAAGAATTTCTGTACTTGCATAATGATCTTCAGTATTTATGCAGTGCCATCTAGCAGCTACAAGGTGATTTATTAATAACTCCTTAATCAATAGATGCCGCTAGTATACCGAAAATGCATAGCGTGCTTTTACACTTTTACTACTGGTCACTTGATGTCGCTGCACTCGATCTCAATTACTAAAAATTGTTTTATGCACAACAATCATATTAATATTTAGATAAATACAAACTATTCTAAAAAACCAATATATTCACTATGCGTTATTTAATTTTATTATTTCCATTATTTCTTTAAATAGAATTCGGACAAATTGACAGCTGTCAAATTCATGCTGTCAAAATCGACTGATTAGGTTATTGCTATTTTAGGTAGTTTGTAATGACTTGATTAAAAGCAAAATTATAGTGATAAATCGAGATGTGTTAATTAAAATGGTTGTGTAACCCCTTATCAGTATTCTTCTTCACCATGGATCAGATTTACGCACTCGGTATTTCTTGTATTGAGTTTATTCAGGATTGGTAAGTCATTTAAAATTGATTTTTTCTCCCTGCCTTTGCGTAATGTTAGAAAGAAAACTTTTTAAATTTATGTTACTGTACTGACCTGTTAATCTATTTTAATTTTTATACTTATACATATTATACCTACTTGCTTCTTAATTTTCAACCTCATCATTCATTTAAAATTATTCAATTATTTTATAGGGACGTAAACGTAATAGCTTTTAGTTTAGAACGAAACTAGCGGCACTTTGTTAATGTTTTTATTTTTTATTAAAAGTACTGTAATAAGTTATAATTTAGTAAATTTTTAGTATTAAATTTTTTTGTTGTAATTTACAACATAAATAAAAAAATACATTCGAAACCGGATACTACGACATTGAAGGGACTCTTTAATCTCAGTACTATATCCGGTAGTTATTATAAGCAACATGCTCAAATACTTAGTTACATATACCATTTTGAAATTTTAATATGTATTATATTTTTTTTGTTATCTGTATTTAGTTGCAAATTTTTTATATCTAAAGAAATTTTTACAAGAAAAAATTCTACTTGTCTCAGAAGTCAAATGGGACATTCCGTTGCTTAATGGGGGAGTATTCTTCCCATTGTCCTTAACAGAACTACAGACTAGACCAGCCATACTCAACCCGCGGCCTGCTGTCCTTTTTTGTGCGGCCCAAGCCGCGGCATTGCCCAGTACTTTTATTTCTACAGTAGTATTACAAATAATTAACGCCTACTTAAAATTAGCGTATTAAATAATTCTAGCATTCACTAATGTTTTCTTTCTTACTGCGTACACACAGAACACAGCATATTGTTACCTACCTATGTGGCTATGGGCTTAGGGGTTGTCTGTCAAGCGAGTTTTTATTACATTATATTTTTATTTGTATAGTTTTTTACTGTTGCATCATCTCCACATCCCCACTAATATTACAAATGAAAAAAAACAACTGTCTGTTAAGCTTTCACTACTTAACCACTGGATCGTAACAAATTTTTGAAATTTGTTACATAGATAGGCTCAGGAAAGGACATAGGCGACAAAAGTACGTAGGTAAATCACTGCAGCCCGCAAGATTATAAATATAAAATAAAATAAAAAAGCTTTTTTTATTCCATATCTAGTAAGTAGGTACTTTACATTTATATTTGTGTTATTTTGTTAGTAGATCTAAACCTTATGCTGATTATTAGTATTTGTTAGTATTGTTTCAGACATGGATCCCGTTCTGGGTAAAAGCCTCCTCCATTTCTTTCCATTTTTCTCTATCTTTCCGTGCTTTCAGCCAGCCCTTGCCTGCTACAGACACAATATCGTCAGACCATCGTTTTCTGGGTCTGCCTACTTTTCTTTTGCCTTTTGGTCCGGTCCATCCGGTGGACTTGAGAGTCCACCTTTTGTCAGTATACCTTGACAGATGACCCGCCCATTTCCATTTAAGTTTAAGGGCCTGTTCCAGAGCATCTATTAATCCAGTTTTGCTCCTTATGTCTGTACACCTTATTTTGTCTATTCTTCTTAATTCTAGCATACTTCTCTCTATTGCTCTCTGGCATGTAGTAATTTTGTTTTTTATGTTATTTGTATAAACCCAAGTTTGACATCCGTACAGTAGGCTTGGTAATAGGCATGTGTCTACTACTGTCTTTTTTAGAGATATATCAAGATTGCCTTTTAGGATTTCTTTGTGTGCCCAATATTTCTTCCATGTAGAATTTATTCTTCTATCCACTTCTTCTTCATTACTGTTTGCTCTGAAAGATACCTGTTTTTCTAAATATATATATTCATTTACATATTCTATATTATTTTCTTCAATTGTTATTACTTTCTTTTCTGAATTAGTCATTATTTTTGTTTTGCTAGGATTCATATGTAATCCCACTATTTTACTCTGTGTGTCTAGTGTTTTTAACATATATTCTATTTCTGGAGCTGTTTCTGCAAACAAGACAATATCGTCGGCAAATCTTAGATGACTTAGGTGTTGATTTTGTATTTTTATACCTTTATTCTTCCATTCTATAGATTGGAATATGTTTTCTAGGACAGCGATAAACAATTTAGGTGACAGCGGATCTCCCTGTCTAACACCTCTTTCTATTTTGATTTCCTTTCCATAGTTTTCTAATCGTAGTCTGCTTACACTGTTACAGTATATGTTTTTTAAAATATTTATGTATTTATTATTTATTTCACATGTGTTGAGTGCTTTCCATATTGAACTGTGTGTAATGCTGTCGAAGGCCTTCGTATAGTCTACAAAGGCTATATATAATGGTCTGTTGTATTCTTTATACTTTTCGATGATTTGTTCTATTGTGTGGATATGATCCATTGTTGAGAAATTTGAACGAAATCCAGCTTGTTCGAGTGGTTGATGGTCATTTATGTTAACAGCTATTCTTGCAGTTAGTATGGATGTGAATAGTTTGTAGGTGCTTGATAGTAGACTTATTGGACGATAGTTCGAAATATCTGTGGGATCGCCCTTCTTATAAAGTAGTATGATGTCCGAGTGATGCCATTGTTTTGGTACTATCTCATACTCTAGAATTAAATTAAACAGGTATGTTAAGAAGGTAATTATGATTGGTGCACCGATTTTTATTGCTTCATTAGTAATGCCATCTGGACCTGGGGTCTTCTCTGACTTTAGTTTCTTTATATGAGTTAGTACTTCTGTTTCTGTTATAGGATCTATTTTGAGATTTTCTCTTTCTGTTGGATGTTCAATTTCTACATTTCCTATGTCTTCTTTTGTTTTCCTATATAACTGTGAATAAAATTCTGTAGCGCAGTTCATAATGTCATTTCGGGATTTTGTTTCTTTTTCCCCCTTTTTTAGTTTTTGAATCCATTTTTTATGTGTTTCAAGTTCTTTGTACGCTCGTTTTAAGCTTCGAAATTTTGTTAGTTTTTCTTGGATTATTCTTTGTCTGTAGTTTTTGTAGTCTTCTTTAATCGATTTGTTTGTTTTTTTGAAAAGATCTTTTAGTTCTGCTTTTTGTTTTTTGCTCTTATTTTTGGCTTTTATTAGCTCTGTACGTTTGGTAATTAAGTTTATTGTTTTCTCATTCATTATTTTGTATTTATTATTTTTGTGATTTACTATTTCTATTTTCAGGCTTGTTGTTATGATTTCTTCTAGTTTGTTAGAGTATGTTTCGACATCTTTAGAGTGTTGTAATATTTCTAGGTTTATTTGTATATTTTCTTTTAAGTTGTTTAAGTATGTTGTTATTTCTTCGTCGGTTTTCGGTATTCTCGGTATGGGTTTAAATGACTTTCTACTTAGTTTAGTTGGTTTTACTTGAAAAGAAGCTCTTACTGGTCTATGGTCAGATGAAAAGTGTATTTGGTTTAGGACTTCAATATTTGTGATTCTTTTAGGTTTGTTACACATTATAAAATCTATTTCATTTTTAGTTCGTGTATCTGGTGATTGCCACGTCCATTTCCGACTCGGTTTCTTTTTAAAAAATGTATTCATTATGGAAAGTTTATTTTCATTGGCATAATCAATTAATTTTTCACCTCTTTCGTTTCGACTTCCGTAGCCATATTTTCCCATTATAAGATCTTCATGGGCTTTTGGGTGTCCTATTTTTGCATTAAAATCGCCCATTACCAGTGTAGTTTTTTCTGACATATCGTTTGCTGTTTTTAAGTCCTTATAGAAATGACAAATTTCTTCATCTGTTGATCTTTCTGTCGGGGCGTACACCTGGATTAGTGTTATAGCCTCGTCACCAAGTTTAAGTTGCAATACAGTCACTCTTTCCGATATGCCTATGAAATTTGTTATGTTCAGTTTAAATTTTTTCTTTATTAGAAAACCGACACCATGTAGACCTTCTGTTTCTCCTATGTAGAGTAGAATATAATCCTTGTACTCTTCAATATTACATCCCATTCTCCTTACCTCTGCAAGTCCTAAAATGTCACAATCTATCTTTTCTATGGCGTGTGTTAATTCAAGAAATCTTTCTTCTGATGAGAGTGTTCTTACATTGTAAGTACATATCTTTATTAGTTCTTGTTTTTGTTCTTTGTTTTCATGTTCTTTGTGTGGAGGGTATTGGTCTAATTCCCCACGGTGACCAACCGGTTTGGGGAATGTGTGGTTGTTTCTGTGGTATTTGTTGTTTATGATGTGTGTTTGGTTTCCGGTTTGAAGTTGGTTGATGTTTTTATGAGTTGTTTTTTTCTCTGATGCAAGGTGTTGAGTTTGCCCTGGAGCGAAATATTTCGTATCTCTTGTTGATTTTTTTGGGTGCTTGTTTTTCTTTGTTTACTTCATTCTTTTTTACTTCTGTTGACGGTGACTTTGAAGGTGATCTTTTCCTTTTAGTTTCTGTTGCTTCTTTATTTTTCACTACAAGTTTATTATATCTTATAAATGCTATATTTCCATTTTTTTCTTCTTCTGTTTTTCTTTGTTTCAGCTTCTTTCTCAATTCTAGGATTTCTTTTGGGTAGTCTTCAGTGGCATATATATTTGTTGGAAAGTTTTTATTGTTCTTTAATAACTCGTATTTGCGCCATGTTAAGGTACAGGTTATTAATATTGGTCTGTTTTTCTTATCATCTTTCTTTCCAATTCTCATCAGGTTGCTGATCTCCCATTTATCCCATTCTTGTATTTCTTTATTATTTTTGCTGATTTCATTTAGGATCAGGATAACGTTATTTCTGAGTTCATTTGCATTGTTTTCATTTTCGGCAACACCATGTAATATTACATTGTTTTTCCTTGCATCTCTTTCTAAGTATTGTACTCTAGATTTCAAATTTATTACTTCTTGCTGGAGCTTTTCATTCTCCTCTATCAGTGGTGTAAGTTTTTCGTCTATAGTTTTGGAAAGGTTAGTATTAAATGTTTCGATTAATGTTTCAGTTTGATGTTTAAATTCGAGTTTCATTTCTTCCATTTTTTCCAATATCAGTTTCAATTGGGGGTCCATTTCTACTAATTGGTAGGGTTTTTTATTTCACGGCAACACTTTTTATGTTGGTTAAATCAATCTGACAGTTGCTGTTCTGTGTATGATGTCAATTTATCGGAAGTCCAATTAAACACGTTTGAGGGTATTTTGTTTTCTCTAATGTCACTTCACTTTTTATTGCTTGAGTTTTTAGTTTATTTAAGAACTTTTCGTTTTGTTGTGATTATTTAGAAACGAACTTTAGGTTTTAATCTATTTTTTGGTACACTTCAACACTAATTTCGAGCAGATGTTATGCACTATTTTGTTTTTAATTCGGGAGTGGTTATTTACACTTGTTACTGTTATGACGACCTGTCACACCCTTAACGCTGTCTGGCACGACGCATTAAGCCCGCAAGATTAAACAGTATTAATTATGTGGCCCAGAGTAAAAAAAGGTTGAGTATGGCTGGACTAGACTTATGGTACTGCAAGTCAAATTAATTCTGTTTCGAAGTTAATGTTTCGTTTTTCTGAAACAATAACTTCAGTTGGTCGTAATAGCTGATGAATTTCGAGAAAGTTTGTCTTATAAGTGATATGTCGTTTTGTTATAGTGGATATCTTTATATATGTGTGCATACAGGGATGCAGCCTCTCCATTAAGTCATTTTAACTGATCCATCGTTTTAAGCAATAATAATAATATTTGTTACATTCACACCAATTAGCCTAGCCCAAAGTAAGCACTATAAAGGCTTGTGTTATGGATACTAGGATAACAGATAGACATACATATATCATACTTAAATAAGTAATATTTATAGAAATGTATATAAAAACCCATGACTCAGGTACAAATGCTCGTATTCATCATACAAACATCTGCCCCTTCCGGGATTCGAACCCAGGACCATCGGTGGGAAAGGCAGGATCGCTACCGTTGCACCAAACGGTCGGTAAGCAAAACATTGCTATATTCTGAATATAAATATTGCTATATTTATATTCACTTTTGTCTGCATAAAAATAAAAAAATATTTGCTACTTAAATCGTATTGAATTTGATTGAAATAGCAGACATTTTTAATTGTGTATTATTTTTAATGTTGTAAGTGGAAAACACTTATGTTACTTTACATTTTTGTATTATATCCAGTGCAATGTATGTCATATTATTAGTTTTCTATAAATAATAAGTGTTTGTATTAATATGTATCATGTCATAGTACATAATACCTAAATATGTTTTCCTATCAAGTATTGTTATTGTTTCTATCAGAAGTAGAGTTACTGGTATATAATAGTAAATAAAATACAATTGTTAATTATAGGCAAAATCATTATATAATGGCCTGCAATAATTTTGAATTTGAATTTTGAATAGCAAATAGTATAATATTATTTGCTGGTCAAAACTAAATTGTTAAATTTCTCCATTGATTTTAAGCATAATATTCCAACACATAAAATTATAATCTGTAATGATCTAATGATAAATAAATATGTATAAATTAAGAAGTGACTGCTTTCATGTTAGTAATGGAATAATACCTTTTTTCTGTTTCATAACGGCATTTCAAACATATTGACTGAACAATGAAGTAAGTGTATTTATTTATGACGAAAAATACTCAATTTGTGAACTGGTCCAAAAGATATTATAATAAAAAATTTCAGGCAACTTACACAAATTATTCAGTGTAATATTGTGAATCCTTAATAATGGATATAAAATCATTTAAGGAATTATATAACATCCATGACTCGTTTACAAATACTTATCACACAAATAAGCCTGGTTTCAACTTCTAGGATTTTTTGTACAGTGGGCAGGGCTTTACCATTATTTGTAATATTTTGTACGGGTTCTTTTTTGATCCCAATCAAGCCCTGGGGCCAAGACAGGATCCACATTGGACCAAGCTAACCCAGATGATCCGTTTGAAAACGGTCAGGTTGTACGGTTAACTGGTCCTCATTGTGTTTTAACATGATAAAGTATTAATAATTTTAATTTTGAATGGGTTCTCTTTTGATCCCAATCAAGCCCAGGGGCCAAGACGGGATGCACATAGGACCAAGCTAACCCAGATGATCCGTTTGAAAACGGTCAGGTTGTACGGTTAACTGGTCCTCATTGTGTTTTAACATAATAAAATATTAATAATTTTAATTTTGAATGGGTTCTCTTTTGATCCCAATCAAGCCCAGGGGCCAAGACAGGATCCACATTGGACTAAGCTATCCCAGATGATCCGTTTGATAACGGTCAGGTTATACGGTTAACTGGTCCTCATTGTGTTTTAACATGATAAAATATTAATAATTTTTATTTTGAATGGGTTCTCTTTTGATCCCAATCAAGCCCAGGGGCCAAGACAGGATCCACATTGGACCAAGCTAACCCAGATTATCCCTTTGATAACGGTCAGGTTGTACGGTTAACTGGTCCTTAATTGTGTTTAAACATGATAAAATATTAATTGATTTTAATATAACAATTTTTTTTCAGGTTTGCCGACTCTGAATATTACTTTGAGGTTGTGAACGATTTGTCAAATCCTCATAATGTCCTTGAGTACTTGTTTCCTATTGTATCAATCCTGGATTCTGTGTTTGCTGCTCAACTGCTGCTCTGTATGTCTTTTGGAGGCTGGCTGAATGCTGTCATGAAATGGTAATATTTTAATAGTCTTATAATTTAGTAACTTATGTACCAGAAAACGAAATATGCAGTGTAGTGTTAACTACATGTCAGTCCACGGTAGCAATTGCTACAGTTTATTTTCAAATTTCCAAGTGGTCTGCTGCTTTTCTTTATTACAATTAATTTTTTGAGTTACAGAGATCCAAATATTTTGTGGTTGATTCTTTATTTTATCAGCTTTACGGTAGTATTTTTTTTTGGTCCTAGCTTCATTATTTAGCGAGAAAATGGCATTTTTGTCTAAGAGTCCGAATTTTTTTTTCGCCCAGCATTGGGACTGTTGAGAGGGGTGGGGCGCGCGGTCGCGGACTGACAAGTGGTTAAGGACGACGTAAAAGGTGCTATTGTATTTTATGACGCTGTGATTTATATATAAGCCATATGCGCGCGCACCAACCTGCCGAAGGAGGCACCTCTCATGCGCGCAATCGCGATCCTCATCACAATTTCTGTGGAAGAAGACCTATTTACTGGTTCTCTGAGTGAATTTACAAGGATTTCACTATTTGTGTGTAGTTAGAAACTACATTGATGTACTTGTACTGCTTGACCAATCTATTGCATTGGTGAACAACTGTAATGGTAGTTGTAAGTTTGGTTGAAATAAAAAAAAAAAAAATATTGGCTTTTGACCAGCAATGGATGTTTTGCGGCTGAGATGACAAACAAAAATATCCTTTTGTCAACTCAGCCGTAATACTATTGCACAATACTTTTCTATGTAAAGAGTAATGTTTATAAAATCTTCAGGTGGTTATTAGAAGACCGCCCATACTGGTGGGTCCGTGAGACCTCGTTCTACCCGTCTTCTCACACACCACGGCTGCGTCAGACCGCTCAGACCTGTGAGACCGGTCCCGGTAGTCCCTCAGGACATTCCACCACAGCAGCTGCATTCCTAATGCTGCTCACTATGTGGATTGCACATGTTATGAACGACAGGTGAGTTGGTTGCTCCCATAGCTAGTTCGGTGTGTTTATGTGCGGAGCGCCTTTTGGTTGGCGGTTGGGAAAAATCCCTGGGTTGGCAGAAGTTGGCATTTCGGATTGTTCGCAGCAGAATTGCAAAGGTCTTGTTCCGCCGTCCTCATTTTTTCATCGGACAACCGGACTAACAAATAGGCGCCACCGTTATATTGTGACGTGTTAGGGTTCGAAGGATTTGAAGAGAAAGACCTGCTGACTCTTTTGAATACTTCATTCACAAAGCACTAGGTCCAACACAAATAACTAGGTCCAAACACTAAGGACTAACGATGTCCTAGGTCGTAGCCAAGTCGTAGGTTTCACTGGTATCTCTCTTGATCACTAGTTTTCACTTCGAAGTCGCCTCGAAGGTAGCTCAAACTGAATTGCCCTGGCTCGCCTCTCTGCGGCTATTAATACGGGCCGAGACGAGTCCCAAACCATTACAGAAAGTTCCTTTCTGGAACGTACCCGACTCGCGCGAACGTGATCGACCGGGTTGGTGTGTTCGTAACAATATGTTTGATATATCAAAGAGTTTTTGTTCCAAATTTGTGATCCGTACCGCTAAAGAGTGGAACTCTTTGCCTGAGTGTGTGTTTCCTGATAAATACAATTTAGGGGTCTTCAAGTCACGAGTGAATAGGTTCTAGGCGGGCGCGTCACGTCCTCGATCGCGTCGTCGCTTAGCATCAGGCGAGATAGCGGGCAAGCGCTTACCTATTCACGGTAAAAAAAGCAGCTTCTGCATGCCTTGGTGAGCTTACTTCGGCAAGCCTTCGACTGTCATGATAAATGAAAATAACATTATTCAAATGCACTTAAAATAAGTTGTTTTGAATCGTCCAACATTTTTACCTACCACCCATTCAGGATGTCTTTTAACTGACAAGAAGAATGGGTGCAAGAAACTTGTCAGCTTTAACAGAAGTAACGACAGTCATTACAATACATAATCCACAAAAAACAATATTATTCTGTTAGCTACATTATATTATGACAATACTTTGTGTGTGTGTGTTTGTTACCATACCAGCAACGCGTGGTCGGGTTATACCAGCAACGCGTGGCCGGGTTACCTAGTCACAATAATAGTAGTGTTATTATTTACATCGTTGATTACAACAAAGTCAACAAGTATTTTAAGTCTGTTCTGGTTTATAAATATCAGCAAATGGTTTTTAGTGGGTAGGCCTCTAATCCTTCATCGGGCTAGTGGATTGGAGTGGTGAATTGCACATATAATTAATCGGTTCGTTGCGGGTGACACGCCTGGCGTGCCATCACTTTGTTTTGCTTGTGGCGCTAGCCACTGGAGCCGTGTCATTTATAAGTCGATGATAACTCATTTAAATTAAGTTTTAGGGATATCTTCTTAGAATAAAACTATCTTAATTTTTGACGTTAATCAAGCTCGAAGCCTTTGTTTCTAGGATTGTATTCAGCAAAGAATCGGTTAATCATTCATATTTTCTTTTAATTCCAGAAAGTGCTACGTGTGGTGGTGGAAATACATAGCATATCCAGTGTTCGCTGTTGCGCTCGGTTCCGTAATGCTCGCGCGAATGTTCGTCGCTACACACTTCCCACACCAGTGTTTGCTTGGCGCTTTAGTTGGTACGTACGAAATTATTGTTTTCGTTGGCTAATTATAACTTCAATTAAGTTAAAGTAACATTATGAAGTGAAATAAGAGACTGATTTATATAAAGTACATATCCGGTGCATTACAATGATATAGACCATCTGACTAATGCCACAGTACTTATAAAATACAGTAGTACATTCTGAGAAACGAGATTCTTGTGAAAAAGCCGTAACGTCAGGATTAAATATATAAAAATACGATTATTTATCTGATAAATGTGAATTCCTTACGATACTTATAAAAAACTCTATTTAGTTTGAACAAACTTATTTTTATTACATATTTTTAAAGAAGAAAGAAAAGTTTACTTTGAACCATCATAGATGGCACCAGTAGTATTTTGAGTATAAAATAACAATCCATACATATAAATAAAATTGGAGTGTCTGTTAGTAATATTGTAATAACCGTTTTTTACTACATGCATTCATATGCATGTACCAAAATAACATTTTATGCAATTTTTGTCTGTTTGTCTGTTTGTTCCGGCTAATCTCTGAAATGGCTGGACCGATTTTGACGGGACTTTTATTGGCAGGTAGCTGATGTAATAAGGAGTAACTTAGGCTACTTTTATTTTATCTATACATCTATACATATAAATAAAATTGAAGTGTCTGTTTGTAATATTGAAATAAAGCGAGAGCGGGCTATTGCTGATTTTGAATAAAATAATATATTGCAAATTATAATAACAGCTAGTTAATAATATGTTCAACGTAGAACCCCGGTAATCCGGGCCCTGTATAATCCGGCGCCCCCTGTAATCCGACATGCCTATCACTGTTAAACGTAATACACAAACATTATTTAGGCAAATCTTCACTAATGTAGGCAATGTATGATTGAGCATGTTGCAACTTGTACGCGTCACCATTACACTGTATTGTGCTCGACGCCTGTTGTCTTGACTTTGATTGCTCAGTTTGAATTTGACTACATATGAGTGCGGAGTGGCCTAGCGTGCGTTCATTGTTTACTAGTTCAGATAGAATTTTATCATTTTGATTTGTAATTCGTCACATTACAAGGGACTCTGTTTTAAAAATTTCGGACCCCCGGTAAAACCGATTACCGGGGGTCTAAAATAAGTTTTTTATTTTATAGATTCATTCTTAGCCTCTGCTCTATGCATTTACGTATCTGACCGTACGTATGGGGGTTAAAAAAAAGTTTTTTTCTTTTATAGGTTCATACTAGCCCCTGCTCTATGCATTTACGTATTTGATCCGTACGTGTGAGGGTTAAAATAAGATTTTTTCTGTTTTAGGTTCATTCTTAGCCCCTGCTCTATGCATTTACGTATCTGATCCGTACGTATGGGGTTACGGCGTGCACACAATTAGTACGTTTCGTACGATACTTTGGCATGTGTTCTCAGCAGCTGTGACTGTACTAATAAGTATTGTTACGTACGGAAGTTTGATCTTATGCGGCTTAGATCCGCAGTGGACTGTGAAGTTGGTATGTATTTAATGGTAATTTATTTACGAAAATGTGTGTGTACGGAGTTTACTCATTAAGAACGATTGTCTTTGAACAGGCACAAAAAAAAAAAACTTAAGAATTAAAGTGAAAGATTGCGCACAAAAATTCTAACGTTGTCATTCGATCACTATATTTTACTCTTTTTTTCATATCATCTCAAGTAGTAAACTTCAAAAAAAAATTAATTTTTTCTCAGATTGACAAAATAACTTTAAGATTAAAAAATACGTTGGTAAAAAACCGTCATGTAGGATTCTTACCTACTACCTTTCGCTATCCGAGTGCTCTAAACTCTGAGTTACCGAGACGGTAGATGCAACGAAATTTACAACGCATTTCAACTTCTAATATAAGCTAATATCGTTCCATCAAAGTTGAAAGTTAACTACGAAGAACAAATCCAATAAAAAAGGAGTTGAAGCCTAGATATGTGCGTGTACAGACCAAAACGGATAAGGTAAAATAAATTATTTAGACCACACGACAACCACACGACATTCACGGCAGTGAAACGTGGTTGTTCACTATGGGTCTTGTAAGAAGGCTCAAGGTCGCCCAGCGGGCAATAGAGAGAGCTTTGCTTGGTGTTTCCCTACGAGATCGAATCAGAAATGAGGAGATCCGTAGGAGAACAAAAACCGCCGACATAGCTCAAAGAATTGCGATGCTGAAATGGCAATGGGCTGGACACATAGCAAAGAGAACTGATGGCCGTTGGGACGGAAAGGTTCTCGAATGGCGACCGCGTGCCGGACGACGCTCAGTGGGTAGGCCCGCTACGAGGTGGACCGACGATCTGGTTAAGGTCGCGGGAAAACGCTGGATGCGGGCAGCACAGGACCGATCGTTGTGGAGATCCTTGGGGGAGGCCTATGTCCAGCAGTGGGCGTCGTACGGCTGATATGATGATGATGATGATGACACGACTAAAGTAAAACTTCTTTAGCTCCATCTATATGTAGATATATAAATATATATCTAATATATCGCTCATTTGGTGCAACAGTGACGCAATTACACTTTTGGTCAAAATTACATTTCTGAGAAACATCGACAGAAATGTATTTCTTCTATTTTTCGCTGGAAGCTAAATGAACCTAAGAAAAATATACGTTTGTCATATTTTAAGGTAATGCTAATTTAAAAATGAAAATGTATTTAAAATCGCTACCTAAAATTTCCCTCTTCTTCAAGAACACAACATTTACAATTGCGTCAGTGTTGCACCAAGTAAGCGATATTAGATATACGAAATGTAACTTGCGAGAAAGAAAATGTGTGCTCCCACCTCTCTCTCTAACCCCTGCAGTAATATACGAAACGTAACTCTCTCTCTTTCTATCTTTACTAACTTATATCTCCCTCTCAACTTCCGTCCGCCTTACCCGATCATACTTTTCGTAACGCTCTCGTCACGCATTCACCAGCTTACTTCCCAAGTCAAACGTGCGTAAAGAAGTTTTACTTCAATAATAAAACACAGTTATCTGTAAATTTTTATCTCTGCTATATAAAAGAAGTACCTACTTTGTGGGTTTGTTACCATATATAGTTACCATAAGGCTAAGAATAACAGTTTTTATAATCAATAAACGTTACCATAGCGTGTGGCCGGGTTATACCAGCAACGCGTGGCCGGATTATACCAGCAACGCGTGGCCGGGTTGGCTAGTTACTTATAATATGTTAAGCATATTGTTTTCGTGTCACTGAGGTCTATTAAACCCCACATAGTTCACGAATGTTTAAAAAAGGTGGGGAATTACCATTTTTTTTTGCTGGCAACAATTTCAATTTGTTTATTCATTCGTTTGTTTTTTCTTTGTCCAGGCGTTCCGGTGGTGTGAATACCCGGACTCTATACGTGTATCGACAACACCAATGTTCGCTTTGGTACAATGTACGGCATTCCTATTAGGATGGGCAGTCACCGTAACCCCTGCAGTCGCTAGGTGAGAATAGTTCCTTATATTTTTCATTTTTTCATAAATCTATAATCTAAGATCACAAATTTGTTGTTTGTCTGTCCGCTCTTTTACCCGCTCATTTTCCATTGTATATGCGTTACCATAGCAACGCGTTAACCGCAAGTGGTTCGTCTACCGGCCGCTAGATGGCGTTAACGGAAAAATATTTAATAATAGAAAAAATTAAAGAATTTTGTCCACCCGTGCAAAGCTGGGACGGGCCGCTGGTACATAATAAATATCAGACAATATTACATACATACATCTGTACCCAAGTTAACCTGCTGCCTAGCGCTTTTTACTGCTAAACACACGGATTGTCGACACGAAAACGTCTTTAACACCCAGACTCGAGGCAATATAGAACAGTTGGTTTTCTACATTGAACTTTCCGGGGATTGAACCCAAGGCCTGGAACTGGTATTGCCGTGTAAACCAGTATGCGAGCTTAAGAGTTTGTAGACTACTGATGCTCGTATTCATCACACAATCATCGGCCACTTTTGGGACTCGAACCCCGGAACGTTTGGCTTCGAAGGTATTGTCACTCCCGCGCGGCTAGTTTAAGTATTTGGGTCGATCTTCTTTTTTACGGACAGTGAAACGACGTTTTTCTGTTTTTTTGGTTTTTGAACTATCCATAATTGTGGTTTCTGTGTGAAATTTCAAAGAAATTGCATTTGTGTTGTCATTAGGACTAATTAAAGTTTCTTTTGCGGCAAATATCAATTCTTTTTTAATGTTGTTTTTTTTTTTAAATATGTGACAGAGTGGCCTTTTTCTGTGGAGACCACATTTCGGTTTACCACTCTGTTACGGCATTCTACGGAAAACAAACGAAAAAATATGTTGGTTGGAGAAAATGAAAAATTTACATAATATTAATATATAAGAAAAATGTGGACGTTTATTCGAACCGAATTTAAAAATCGTAAATATCAATACTGCAACGAGATGCCATAATAAGACGAAGGACAGACCATTGTCGGTAAAAAAGAAGAACGACTCATTTGTGTTATACATATGGTTTAGCCGCGTGTAGCAGAATTTCTAATAAAATACCAGATGACATTAAACAGCTCCCATCCAACATGTTCCATAAAACATTACCTAAATGGTTACTAGAAAAAGCATTTTATTCTATTGACGAAAATCATACTATACAAAGGAGGAGGGTCAATAAGGCGGGTTTTCGGCCCCTTTCATTTCAACAAATTGATTAAACCCCAAACGGAACCAACCGCAACCTCCCCCCCCCCCCGCCCCACCTTCTACCACCCCCCTCCCCCCCTAAGAAGCAGAATAATCATACGACTTAATACATAAAAAAATATTTTTTTAGCTCAAAAATAACATAACCTTTCAAAACTTTGTACTCTTGTAGCTCCGCAAAAAAATATTTTTTTATGTATTAAGTCATATATGATTATTCTGCTTCTTGGGGGGGTGGGAGAGGGGTGGTTCCATTTGGGGTGGAATAGATTTGTTAGTCCATATAGTAGATAAAAATTTTTTTTTGGAATTTCTAGGTCAATAATGAAAGGGGCCGAAAAGCGCCTTATTGACCCTCCTCCTTTTCATGAGACTGATGCATTTATTAGATATTGTAATAATAATTTAATAAAAATTAAAATTGCTATTTATAGTACATTTTATTTAGCTTGTAAAACTTATTATGATTAGCTCTATGATGGTACCTGGTTCTTTTGCATGTTGTTCTATATGGCTAAATAGGTCCAAAGCTTATAATAATTTCTAAACTTAACACCAACACTCACGTGGACTTACCCTATTTAATAGCAAATAAAGTATTTGTATTTGTATAGAATTTAGAAACAACAATGCTACCACAACACCCAGATCCAAAGCTAAATGAATTATTAATAATTAATTCTAAGTATACAATGGTGTTGTGTTGCCAGTACAGAAAAACATACAAAATGGTATAAAAAAGTTACTTTTTGATTTTTTTACAACAAATCTGTAACACAGTTCTATATGTTGAATCATAAATTTTGCCCGAAGAATAGTAATATAATTACTTTTTTGAAAGTTCGTTTCCTAAATTGATCCGATGAACCCGGGACCTCGAAGCGGTATTACCATGATAACTGGTTTACAAACCACTCGACCACGAAGGTCGTTAAAAAGATAATAATAATATTTTTCGACAATTGTTTGTAACTTTTTTTTAATTTCGCAGGTACCGCCATTACACGAAGAACAGATCTCTACTATTATCAATCTTCGCCACAATCGTATTAATTTACAGCTCGAGATATCTAGAAGAAAATATACCAAAAAACAGCGCGTGGAAGTTTTACATATTACATTTTCTATTATGTTCAATTCAACCTTTTTTGTTTTTAAAATTAGCGCCTTCTTTGTCTATGTGGCCTTATTCGAACTCTTTGAAACCGAAAAGGGAATAAAAAAAAGATCTCTTGATGACGTCACACATAAGCTTGTGTATGTGACTATATTATGCCTAGATTAAAATAATATTTGGGTTTAAATATAATACTGTTTAATATATTTTCAAATACAGTACTTACATCTCTTTCTTTTATTTGAAACATAAAAAGGACAGAATATTGACAAAGTAGGATTTTAATTTTAACTGACCGTTTATTAATATTTCAAATTCGATTCGAAAAGAAAGAAAGAGATTTAATGTACACGCGACAGCACTAAAAGCAATACACTTTTGTTACTGGACCTACCTTATGCCATTGTAATAAGGTCCATTTGATTTTTAGAGTGTATACGTTAACATGCCGTTGAAAACATATTAATCAATTTACAATCTCTCATTTTATTACGTAAGTCCAAAGAGTACAAGTCCGTAACATGCCCGTCTCTTTCGCACTTGTACTGAATACTATGTGCGTGAAAAAGATGACTATATCATCAAAGGTATCATGGACTTACGTAATAGGTGTTCAATTCTGTTTATAATCTTATCGTTTTGTTCATAAATAAGTCTAAACGATCATCAAACCTATTTTACTCATAAAGTGTTTTGTCTATGCCTTTCAAACTTTAATCATAATTCGAATTAAGTTGATTAAAAACTTTTTATAACTAAAATAGGTTTATTACGGGTTGATTTATTTTTTAAATAATATAGTAATAGCACAAAAAGCTTGAAGTAATAATTATTTTCGAATATACTTGGGATATTTTGTTTTACGGGTTTTTATTTATATGCTAAATTAAATGCACACTGTGATATTTTCAAAGATACTATTTATTTAGCGCAATATTAGTTCCTTTGTATTTTTGTTGATATTTTTCCTACATAGAGATAAAGGATGAATGGCTGGGATTCCAAAAGCACAATGAAAAATAAAGCGACCATAAACTAAAAAAAATAGTCATTCCTTCTCTTTTGAATGAGAACCTCCCTTTCTCGCACGCCACGCCCACTTACGCTCATGTTATGATGATCACTAGGTGCAACGATAACGATTCTGCCTTTTGCATAGGCGGCCCTGGGTTCGAGTCCCGGAAGGGGAAAATTATTGTGTGATTAATACTAGCATCTGTACCTGAGGCATGATTATTTATACATATTTCTTTGAATATTACTTATCTATGTATCATATAGGTATGTCTATATGTTACCCTAGTGTTATAGTGCCTAGCCTTATAGTGCTTACTAAGAAATATTATTATAAATGTAATTTATAAACAAGTATAACTATTTTTTTTTAATTTTGTATTATTTGCTTTCATCCTTGTTTTAGATTATAATGTGAGAGTGACTTTGATTTCTAAGATCGGAACTCTAGCCATCTATCGGTTATCTCTATTTGGCCCTATAGTCGAATTACTAATTCTAAGTTAAACAATGGTGTTGCCAGTACAGAAAAAAAACAAAATGATATAAAAAAGTTACTTCTTGTTTCTTCTACAACAAATCTGTAACACATATATAAATGTTGAATCATAGGTTTTACTCGAAGAATATTTATATAATTAAGCGTTATATGATAACAGTTTTATTTTGATTTTTTTAAGGTTTGCGTCACAGCCAATGTTAACAACATTTGGTTCATTTTATAATTATAGTAAAAAATGTGCTGACTTGATTATTAATCGATATTGTCACTGACACTGAATAGAATTGCAGTTTTGATAAATTAATGTGTAATGGCTTAAATAAATATTTACACACCTAAACCAAATAAAAAGTATAGACAGAGCTCCACCAACAACGGAAGTGAGGAGGCTTTTAAGAATGCGTATCATTTTGTATATCATATATTATGATGTGAACGTAGATAAACCTCAAAGAAGTGGTATAAAACTTAGAGATGTGTCTCCATTTTGTATTTGTTTCGTGGCGGCTGTATTGTATACAGTTAGTGTATGCTTTATTTCGGCTTATGTAATTTTGTATACCTATCTGCCGTTTATTAGCTAAAATGACGCTACAAAATCATTTTTTGAGATTGAGCGAAAATGTTTAAAATTCATGTTTTTACTACAAGAAATGGAAATGTGGTTTATAGACAGGTTGAAAGAGATTTTTTAACCTTTGCTGGCATTTTGGCTCGTCCCCTTGAGGCTTAACAACCTTTTGGCCAATGGACGGCAGATATCAACTCATCCGTATAAGTTTCTTATTATGTCTGAATTAATTTTAAATAAAAACGACATTTTATTTGGTCTGACAGATTAAAAACTTCACAAAAGGTTTTTAACATGTGTAATGTCACTTTGATAGTAACATTTGTTTACCTTTTTGCGATGAGATTAGTAATTCAACTTTAGTTTTATGAGTATAGAGGCACAAAGCAAATAGTTTTTGTGTGTTCAAAATGAAATTTTCAGTGTTGGAGTATAATATTCAACGCACTGAACAACGTATCTTAATATTTCTTAATTTGTTGTCTCTTCATAATATAACACAAGATTTTGTGCATTTTCGATCAAAGATACACTTTTTAAATCAACTACTTTCCCAACTGCTAAGTCTTAAAGTGTAACCTCAAAATGTACACATTTAAATGTAACTTAAATTGACCACTTCCCAATAGGTCGATTTTCCTGAAAATCAAGTTTGTTACATGTTAAGTCTCGAAAAATAATATTAACATGGTAAAATATAATGTCGTAATGTGTAAAAATTTAGAAACTAGACAACTTTACATAGATACAAATAGCGGGGCAACTCAAGGTTATACTAGTACTCAAGGGTATTTAGTATACTCATGAGTATACTAAATTATATACTCTAAGAACAAAAATTTGTTGTTTGTGTTTGTCTGGCCGCTCTTTTTTCCGCTCTTTTTCCATTGTATCAATTAACGTTACTATAGCAACGCGTTACCGGGTCAGCTAGTAATGTATAGAAAACTTAAGTATATAGACAACCATGACTCCATGACTCAACATGATATACCGAGATTCGATCCCGGGGCCATTGGCAGAATCATTACCGCACCAAATAAAAAGAATTTTGGCACATTATTAATTATTATAAATATTATATAAGTATTATAAATTATTTCAGTTATTTTTCTATTTAATTATTTTTGCCCCATCGGCCACGTCGTGAACAAAGCAAGACGGAATTCTAACCTTGCTGATGTTCTCCGGACGTGGACTGACTCATAATACAAACATTGGGCTTATTATGACTGTTTAACGATTAAATAATTTAAAATTATTAATCTGTAATTTGACACATTGTTCCGATTCCTACGGAAAGTTCTACTGTTAGGAAATGGGTATAATGGGAAGTGGTCAATAAGAACCTAAGGATTTTCTCTAAATGTGAAAAGTTATTACTCTTGGGTAGTTATTTTAATATTTACACTGGCAACACAGATTGTTTTTCATTGGGAAACTCTTAAGATGTTATTGACGCACGCACCAATAATTTATAAATATAAAGATAATAAAAAATGTATATTGAATTTTTATGTAGTTTTATTTTGATTTTATTACGTAAAATGATCGAACATTTCAAGGACATATTCTCGACTCTCATAAACAGAACTGTTGTCGTTTTTTGATACATCTGTCTCACTGAAGTTTCTTTTTGTATGAAAAAAGTCTTTCAAATTTTTTTGCTTTTTTTTTATACCAGGTGGCTTTAGGGCGTATACTTCATGGATGATATCTGCCGCTACATTATCTGTGCCCATCTTTGACGTATCATTGCTTTTCCCGCCCTTTTTTATTTTTTTGAATTTCATCCATTCTACTTTGGCATTGTAATCACGTGCGGTACGGTTACCGCGTGGCTGTACGTATTCCTTTTCCATTCCCGATTCCGATACTTTCCTGGATTTTAAAGAGGATCTGTTGCTATTTAACTTGGGTGTCCCCCTAATTGATGTATCTGTGTCTGGTGTCTTCGCTTCAAAAATTTGTTTGGTTGACAGTTTATTGTTCGACATCTTGAATTTTTTGCTACGATTTTTTCTAGTGAATTTGCTGAATGCACTGCTATGGCGGGATGGTTTCGCCAAAACCCCAATTTTGTCTAAAGGGAAACAACACATCACTTTACTACAAATCATGACTCTAAACACAAAACTTTTCACAATTTTGAACAAAAATGTGCCGTCTTCGGACATTTTGCTGGAATTTGTATAAAAAATTTGGATTCAAGGGCGAACAAATATTTTGACAAATTTTAATGACATTGACAATTGATAAGATACTCTCAATCTTTTTCTACATTTCAGACTAAAGAGGATTGTAAACTTCTTTTGAAGAATTTTCTATAAAAGAAGGTGGGAGTGTTTAAAACTTTTTTTATACCACAACCATTTCTGAATATAATGTTCTTAGTTTCTAGAAAATACGTGTTTATGTAATTAGCCGATGCTGGCGCCATCTACGCGGGATCAGAAACGGTTGTCACGTTATAATGTCATGATCACTCGAGCGTTTCAGTTCCATTTCTGTCACTAGTGTGTAAGGATGTTGATGTCTATAAGAAAGAGGTTAGCGTAGCCCAAAGAAAGCACTGTAAGGCTTGTGTTATGGAAACTAGGGTAATGGATAGACAGATACATACATATGTATATATACAGATACAAGCATATGTCGGTTGACAAGTTTTACGAAAACATCTCAAATATTCGTTATAGCATAAAAGATTTTCCATTTGATTAAATCATTAGTTAATTTCTCTTATTTCCTATAACAATTACCAACAAAGTTTAAAAGAACAAAAATCCCGCCAAAATGCCAAAGACAATATTATGCATGTTACTGAAAGTTATGACGTCACCTGCCTATTAACAAACTTAGCTTTTTTTTAATAATTGGAGCGGAGCGAGCGAAGCTCCCATGGATCAGCTTCAATGGCGCAATGTCTGTTACGCCTTAACTTCCTGAGTTCTTAACCGATTTTAATATTTTTTGTGTAGAATCAAATCAACATGTTTAAGACCATAATGTGAATTTTGACCCGAATTTTGAAATTTGCAAAAAATGCCATCGAGACAAAAAAATTTTTTCTTATTTTAGGTATTACGCTCCGCTCCGCTATTTATGGTGCCAGCGTATTTTTATGCTTAGCGACTGTATCGCCTAGTTTTATTATTAATATCTTATAATATTCATATTTATTTTAATTATATGTTCTTATTTCTTATATACTATTAAGTTAACCACAGTTTGATCTATGTTTTCACTGTAGTCACTAGTACATAATGTACTTATTAGGTATCATGATCTCAGCTAGAAGACGTCTGCCACTGGACAGGAGCCTTTCTCAAAAATTAAGTTTTTTTTGTCACCCACCTGTCTACGCATGACAGGTGGGTTGGAGATTGTTGGAAAAGACCATATTTCGGAAAACGTTACTGCCTAGTTTGTGGTTTACCTCCTGTGGCTATCATAAGTCTCCTTTGAAGAAACCCTTAACCACTTGAAGCCCAGCTTTGTGTTAAATGCGTTATTTCTCTCTTTATCGGGGAAAAAATATCATTCAATCAAAAAGAACCATTACCAAAGCAGTAATAAGGATTAAATCAGACTGCGCGCTATAGAGCATTGTATAATGCTCGCGGATTTTAGGTATCGTTGTCCCGCGCATCATATAATGCTCGCGGATTTTAAGGGGTTAAGAGTCTATCCACACTATGTTTTTTAAACGCGCCGACGACATTGTTTCGATACAAACACAGCTTGACAATGAATATATGTAAAGATTTACCTTTGAATACCTGCATTAATTCAGTCCTGCGCTTGGATTGCTACAGAGGCGATGACAGAGTACATTTCTATCGACAAAAACGCGTTAGACATACAAAATAATTCCCCTGTGGAATAGAAAAATGCGCGTTAAAAACGCAGTGAACATAGGCTTTAAGTGTTTAAGGTTAGTACTTTTCCACTCTGCCTTAAATTACACAGCAAGTTCTAGACATAACCAAATCAAATGAAGCCACTTTTCTGATGAGGCTGATTTTCACCTTTTTTAAAGTGTTTTTTTTTTCAATATTTCTTTTGTCTCACTTTTGTTTTAGTTTAGGTTTATATCTGTTTCTTTGTAGTATCTAGTTTAGTTGATTACCTTGGACAAAGAATTAGCCCAGCTATTCAAAGGAAGAAAGCTGCCAGTATCTTCGGAACCTTCCCTAAAGGGACTCATTTTAACTCTTTAACTTACTGTGCGATCATTGGTTGCTGAGATATCTATAATCAAAGACAAAAGGATCCTTTTCAATTTGAAGACCTGATATCTCGGCGAGATGGCAGTCTAGAAAAAATAAATGAAAGCTAAATGAACAAAGTATCCGATCCTAATAGTGGTTAAGCAAAATAAATGTTTCCACGCCCGTAGACAAAAATAAAACTGAAAAAAAAAATTTTGTTGCTGGTTTTTCTAAGATTTTTTTTTTAATGCTGAAAGTTGGCAAACAAGCAAACTGCCCACCTGATGGTAAGTGGTAACCGTCACCTATAATTCATGTGGCTCTTGTTAGATTCGCAGCAAAACTGCAACCCCCACAAGAACCACAGTGTACGTTGCCAACTTGTGACACAAGATGTAAAGTCACTGTACCCAGTAATTTCACTGCCATATCTTACCCTTCAAACCGGAACACAGCAATGCAAGAACTGCTGCTTTGCGGCAGAAATAGGTAAGACGGAGGTACCTAAGCAGACGACCCTGGTACAGAGTCTCCCTCCAGTTAACTCAAAAACCGTGGAAGCTACAAATTTTTAAAGTTCTAATTCAAAAACAAGACACCGCGCTACAATTTCCTTTTTTTTTGATTTCCTGTACGACTATTTCTCTCGAAGTAACGGCCTGTTGAAAATTGACCAAAAATTTGGAATATTTTTTTGATTCCTTATTTTTTTCCAGTAGTGTAAATTTTTGTTATTATATTATATATATATTTTTTGGCTTTTAGTTTTAGGTTAATTTAAGATAAATTATGTTTTAGTTTAGTTTCATAGTTGTTATTTAATTATATATTTAAGGTTATTACTAATAGGACCTTTTTTGTAATATGTCACTCATATTATAGTTTATTAATTAATATAGACTTTATAAAATTCAATTCTGTAGTCTGTTTTTTAGTTGATTACTAAATCAAACTCATAGTAAATCCGTCGATTGTAAGGGTACGGCTCTAGTTTTCATACCATGTCATAACTAATATTGCTGATAATAAAGTCACAATGGTTTATCTTGATATTCTTTCGTTATCATATTTTTATCTAGGATTAATATTTTGTTAAGGTCCTATCGCTTATCGGCCGATAAGTTAAGAAATTGATAGCGGCCATATTAAAAAGCGCAATGAAAGCTCGATGATTTATCATAATTATAATTACTTATCAATAATATTGGAAAGGCTAGCGGATTCACCTGTTTCGTTACGCGTTAAAATACATTTATGTTGCAAAGAAATGACATAATTTAATTTTGCCAACCTCCTTGAAAATAATGTAAAAATTAGATGAGTTGTCCATATTTTATTTAAACTTGTGTTCTATTTTTACTGTTTTTTTTTTAATTTGCAATCTATTCGGCATAGAAACTTGTTTTCTTTCAGCCAGAGAAACTTCGACATTGCAATCGAACCTCTATATCTATGAGAACAATCGCTTTTTTATCTTATACTGTAAATACATTTTAAAAGCTATAATATAAAGCTTAATATTGCAGAGCAACATCCACTAGTCCGTAGTGACTCAGCTTATTAGCGAATGCAAAAATTTGTTTTTTTTTATTGGAGCGGAGCGAACGAAGTGAGCGAAGCTCCCATGGATCAGCTTCAATGGCGAAATGTCTGTTACGCCATAACTTCCCGAGTTCTTAACCGATTTTAATATTTTTTGTGCGGAATCGAATCAACAGGTTTTGGACCAGATTGTGACGGAGCCGGAATGTTGAAATTCCAAAAAAATCCCATCGAACCAAAAAAATATTTTTCTTTTTTAGGTATTACGCCGCTCCGCTCCAATATATGGTGCTAGCGTAGCTTTATGCTTAGCGACTGCATCGCCTAGTTAATAGAGAAGAAACAAATAAAAATAATTAAAATAAGATTATTCTCATGGTTTTACTTTGATTTTATTATTTGTAATGTGTGACATAAAGTCATTTTGGTTTTGTTTTCACAGACAGACAGTCACGCCATTTTGAAAGTGTATTAATATTTAATATTAGTAATATTTTGATATTAAGCTCGTCGTATCTGTTGCGGGTGTCATTGGTATTTATATTATTGATCATAACAAAAGTGCCGGTGAACAGCTATGCCACCAAAGAATTTGTTCACGCCAAATGATTTGCTTCAGTATGTAAGTTTATTAATTTATTTATTTCACAGAATTTTTTATCAATTTTGTAAACTTTGTTTCAAAAATTAATTTGACACAAATCCTTAATGCCTAAATGTTTATTATTACGAAATTTACTTTTACAAAGTATTGTGGTAATCATATCATCATATCATACATACATTATTGGAGCGGAGCGAGCGAAGCTCCCATGGATCAGCTTCAATGGTGTAATCTCTGTTACGCCATAACTTCCCGAGTTCTTAACCGATTTTAATATTTTTTGTGTGGAATCGAATCAACAGGTTTAGGAACAGATTGTGACGGAATTTTTAAATTCGCAAAAATTCCCATTCCCATTTAGGTTTTACGCTCCGCTCCAATGTATGGCGCTAGCGTAGCTTTATGCTTAGCGACTGCATCGCTTTGTTATTACAAAATTTACTTTTGCAAAATATTGTGGTAACTTTAATATAGTTAAATATTATTGTTTTGGACTGATTTACAAAAGAAAAGGCTGATAGAGAAAAATGGGTTTAAAAGCAAAAGAAACAGACTAAGCCTACTGCCAATTACAAACCGAAGTCACAAAAACAAAACAATTGCTTTAAAACGACAGAATGTATAAAAAAGAAACTTAAAAAGAAGTTTATAAAATAATCGGCCAGTCTGGGCAGGGCCGGATTTGGATTGGAGGCCCTGGGGCAACATACGGCCCTACTTATATTCGAATAAAAAAATAAAAACCGTTTATTGCGAATTTGAGTGGTACAGTTTTTATAACAATGTTAAAAGTTAAATTATTTTAATAGAAAAAAACGACAAAAGATCGACTCGGGTCACAAGTGACTTCTCAGGCGGGAATCATTCAATCATCCCGCTTGAGAAGTCACTTGTGACCCGAATCGATTTTTTTCTAGTATTTTTCCATTATAATGAAATTATCTTATAATTTAGCATTGAAAATGCATAAAATATATAAAAATTATAAAATGTTAAAAGTTCTTCTATATTCTACAAAAAAAAAATAGTGTCAAAACTTGATAGTCGAAAGTAA
The DNA here is from genome assembly GCA_927399485.1 of Calamotropha paludella. Taxonomy (NCBI): domain Eukaryota; kingdom Metazoa; phylum Arthropoda; class Insecta; order Lepidoptera; family Crambidae; genus Calamotropha; species Calamotropha paludella. Next base: position 4,609,955 of record OV656830.1, on the reverse strand, counting down.
CCCATCGAAAGGGGTTTGAAGGTTTTGGCCCTAACATCAGCCGCCATTTTGATTTTTTTTCAAAATCGCGGAGCTCAAATAATGTCATATATTTGGATAAAATGTTATATAACATAACATCATAAAGCGTCACGTTTCTGAGTATTCAAAGATAAAAATAACACTTGTTATAACGAATTTATTAATTATTTTGTAGTTATTTCATGTTGTTTAAGTTTTTACTTTTAATCTGAATCAGACAAAGAAAGAAAACAAATATTTAATACTAATAATTGATTTTGTTCATTAATAACTTTTTAATACAATTCAGTATAGGAATCAGATATAAATGTGTTTAATTATAATGATTTGTTATATTACCTATACTTTAATTTTGGTGAATAACTCCGAAACGTGACGCTTTAGGATATCATGTTACATAACATTTTTTGTTTGTATAAGTGTCCTCCATCTAAATATATAACTCTCGTTGTGCACCGCGATTTTGAAAAAAAATCAAAATGGCGGCCGACGTTAGGGCCACCCTCCATACAAAAATCTTCAAACCCCTTTGTATTTTTTTTATATCTGTTGTGGGGGCCCCTCTCTTGTGGAGGCCCCAGGGCAGTAGCCCCGCCTACCCTCCCCCAAATCCAGGCATGAGTCTGGGCCAGTTCGTAACAATAATCTTAAACTTGGTTGAATTTTAATAGAAAAATATTAACTAGAAAACGTCGATTCGAGTCACAAGTTATTCTCAGCCCAGATAACTTATTTTTATATTTTTTTTAATATCAACATTTATAATAATGAGATTGCATTGAAAATGAAAAAATAATGAAATTATAAATTAATGATCGTTATTATATTTTTTACATAGATAGATAGATATATTATTTATTTGCATCAAAAGCACACACATACAAAAACACATGAAAACAGCAAAGTGAATAAGAAAAAAAAAGTACAATTAATATAGGTACATAGCACTCTACTGATAAAGAGTGACACAGCGATGCAAAAGGCTAAAGCTCAGCGATATATTTGCACTTATAGAGCAAAACGCTGGTTATCAGCTTTTGCCCGTAGAAAGACGCGAGGACCGGGTAACGAAACCGGCCGTGCCGTTAAGAAAGATAAAAAATAATTAATATATCTGTTAATAATTGAAATGATAATATAAATAAAATCAAATAAATACTTAATATACTCAATACAATTGATACATAGCATAATAATTAAAAAAAATGTAATACACATGCATACACGATTTAGAGATTTATTTATTTATTAATGAGATGGTAACTAAACGCATGCCAACTATAGATGGATCCGCATGGACAGTGACGGAATGTGGTTTCGAGTCCCACCTCACACATGGGACGAGTGGATTTTTTTTCTTGTAATAATTTCTTTAGGTAATTAACTCTAGACAAATAAAATATAATCAATACACAGCGGTTTCTTCTTTGTGTTCGCCATTTGTAAAAGTACTATGTATACATTTGATGTAGTAGGTTAAAAACACTTGAAAAAAATCTAGTGTTTTCCAAAAAAGTTCGAAAAGTTTTCAGTTTTTGATGATTTTAATCTTTAACCGATTCGTTGCGGATGCCTGTCTGCCGTGCCATCACTTTTTTGCGGTTGGCGTTATTCACGGAAGCCGTGTCATTTTTTAAATCGATGATAACTCCTTCAAATTAAGTTTTAGAGACATTGACCCATAATAAAGCTATCTTCATTTTTCACGTAAATCAAGCTCGTAGCCTTCGTTTCTGGTAATTGTATGTCGCAACGAATTAGTTAATAGATATCATGTAGTAAGTCATTTTTCAATGATCTGAGATTAACTGGTTTACCAAAATTATTTCCTCAGTTCATTTATTCTCTAGGGGTGAACATTTTTGCTTATTTGTTTCTATTCTGGCTATGGCTTACAATCATGATCTTAAAAGTCTGCCTACATAACATCGATTTAAAACATTGTTGTGTTCCCATAGTTAGGGAACGTACCCATAAAACGTGACCTATTCGGGGGAGGAGGGGGGTCTTCAAAATATCACGCTTAGTCACAGGGGCGGGGGGGCTTTGGTTTTCGTTACATTGTCGTTACCTCAAGGGCTTTGTTAACTTTCTGTTTGCAAAAAAAAAAATGAAAGCAAATTGATGAATTAAAAAAAACCGAACAAGTACAAGTCGGACTCGCGCTAAGGGTTCCGTACAAACTTTTAGTTAAGTAAAACAATCACGTTTGTTTTATGGGAGCCCTTAAATATTTATTTAATTTTAATTTTATTATTAAAGTAAAAATACAACTGAGTATTTTGTGAATATTTCAAGTGCCTACCTGTTGATATATCCATATCAAGCAAAAAGGGGCAAAACAATCGCGTTTGTTGTATGGAAGGCCCACTTAAATATTTATTAAATTTTGTTTTTAGTATTTGTTGTTATAGCGGCAACAGAAATACATAATTTGTGAAAATTTCAACTGTCTAGCTATCGCGGTTCTTGTGATACACCCTGGTGACAGACAGACGGACGGACAGACAGAAACGAAATCTTAGTAATAGGGTGCCGTTTTAACCCTAAAAACTAGACGGGGAATTTTGGCATATACTACTGGTGGTCACCGAGGGGGGAACGGGGGTCAAAAAAATGAAAAAATGGGTCACGTATTATGGATACGTTCCCTTAGAGGTGGGCTGGCCAATTCCTCCGTTGAATCGAGGACTCGGGTAATATTTATTTCCACTTATTCAATTATCATCAGGTGAGCTAAAGGTCACGCATTTCCTCATTGTTAATACATAAAAAACTCATTTTTATGGTCAACCAAAAATATATATATCTTTACATAAATTAAGATTTAATTGTGCAAGGGATATAATATTTAGTGATGCCTTATTAAAATTCTACCACGACATGTGTTTTAAATAATAATAAAAATGCATATATGTTGGTTATCTTATAAACAACACATTGCTGAGATTTTCTTGTAAGTAATTACAATTTACTTGTGTTGGAATTGAGTCGCTATTTTCCTTACCATTGACACAACCATTAAGACAACCATAGATTACAAAAATATGACAACACTATCACGAAATAAATTTAGAAATTAGATTATATTATATTTAAGGTAGAGTTTAGTTATGCATGATTTGTGCTTTTGTTGAGATGTATTTACATCGCGATTACAGTCCCTGTCTTTCCAGATGGATTCCTTGCTTCGGGAGTCAAAAATAGAACAGTCGAGAAGAACAGCTACCTCCAACTACAGCTGGTTACGCTCCAAGTCTTTAGAAACGCCTCATCACAACCTAGAGCTAGAGGAATTCAAACCGATCATTCTAAAGGTGGTTATCATTCGTATACCAATGTTCTCACAGGTCTTCTCTACGGATAGGGTTGCCAGGCGTCCAGATAAAGCCGGACACAGTCAAGTTTTTAGTTTGCACGTGCGGCCAAATTAGACGGTACCTGGCATGTCCGGGTTTTACTAGGTTTTTTAAATTTGACCGTTTTTGAAGTAAAACTTCTTTACGCGTCTCTGCCTTGGGGAGTAAGTAACATTGTTTATTAATAAATAAATAAATAAATAAATGGTAACTTCAGTAATCTTAGAATGAAAGTGGTCTCATCTCTGAGCTCATTCTGAAGGTTCTTTCTGGTCTTTAAGGGGTGATACATGAATTACATCACATGTCAAAGGGAGGTTATCAACTGAATGAGACATTAGGGGACAAGGGGCAGGGGGGTCAAAACCTTTGTAACGTGACATGTTAAAATTTTAAAATACTAACACGCGAAATTTATTTGTAAATAAATTTTAATAATTGAAACTACAAACTCGATCTTCATTTGTTTATACTTTAGCACTCTTGCTATGAGATTACTTCTTACGCAACAACATTCAACTTCTACAGCGGCGTTGAAATGCAAGTGAGACACGAAAATTCACGAGAGTTCTATACGGTGAGAATTTAAGTAGGAAAATAAGAAAAATATTCTTATTTTCATTAATAAATATTTTATAAAATCAATATAACATCAAATCTTTTATATAACAGAGAAAACAAACGACTAATTAGGAAATGAAAAACGGTTAATTATGATATTGACATATAATTTTTTTTTTAATTTTTTATTCACATGTAAATTTCGTGTTCATTTTTTATATAAATTTATGGATGATCCCCAACCGCGTGGTGATTATAGCATTTCGGGGAATTCCCTCCAGTAGTGGACGTCGTTCTGCTAAGATGAGAAAAAAAACAACGGGTTTCACTCCGGGAGTGCAAACATGAACATTAACGTTGTGCATTTTTGATATTTTGGATTGATTAGGGAATAATTTCGCACGAATTGCTTTAATTATCAGTATAAAAGTACTATCATTTATGTGGATAACTATGAGAACAACAAATAAACAACAATTACTATTTATTCAACAGATGTCTTCCGAAAGCTGTGCCATCACAGCTGTAAAATTGGATGGACTAGTAGCAAATACACCTGCAGATATGTTAGCAGGTTTCAAGAAGGTGTTAGAAGAGCAGGAGCACCTCGAACTCCTGGAGAACAGCATCAAACGTGCGAAAGCAAAGGGATCGGTAAAAAGCAACAAAGTTCATCCAGAACTATCGCCTCCTGGAAGACAGCCAACAGTGTCTTTTATTCTGAATTAATTAAATATTATAAAATATACACTTCTTAGCCATAACATTCGTTTATTACCATAAAAAGATTACATTTATTACTTAAGCGTTACTTCTAGTATAATATCTTTACATATAAAAATCTAGCAATTTGCTTGAATAAAAGAAAATTGCAACACAAGCTCATCTTTCGTTAGAAAATTCCTTTGAAACAACGTGTTTCACGCCCCAAATACTCTGTAATCATTAATTACATTACAACCTGCTTTAGGAAACAGTTAATGCATGCAATGAGTTGACACATCGATTCATAGATTTTACAAATACATAGATGGATAATCTGTACCGATATCATAGAGAATAGTAGAAGTTTATATTCGTCCTTATTTCTTTAGATGAATATTTGAATTGTAGGGGTAAATAATATGTAAGCATAAATGAATTGACACACAAGGCATTAAATTAATTCAAATGTATTTTATTACTAGGTCTGCAATGCATGCTACTGTTTGCAAATACTGAACGAAGCACTACCTTACCTAACCTGATACTACATTGATGAAATTTGGCGCCAAATTTCATCAATGTAGTCTCAGCGGTTTGGCTGAGATCAGCTTTTGAATTTTTCTTTCGGTGATTATTCTTCCATGGTATGTCCGATTTCTAAACTTTTTTTTTGAACATTAGTCACGACTACGATGTGAGTTTTGGCGCCAAATTTCATCAATGTAGTATCAGGGGTTTGGCTGTGATCAGCTTTTGAATTTTTCTTTCGGTGATTATTCCTCCATGGTAAACTCTATATTTTTTTTACATAGCCTATGTCCGTCAGGTTACAATCATATATGTCATGCCAAAATTCGTTCGAATCGGTTGAACCGTTAAGTAGCAGGAGGGAGACAAGCGAAATTTGTGAGTTGCCTAAAAGAGAGCTTCGCTCAATAATGACATTTAATTACTTTAGGATTTTTTTGACATTGTTCTGTAATTAATGTAATTTTGTAATTGAGAAATAAACTGAGAATGAACGAGAAATGAGCAGAAATGAATTGCACTGATGAGTAAGAGATTCTTTTGCAACGCGTCACGAATATTCAATAAAATTCCTGTATCGATACGCTTATATTACGATTATATTCAAACAAATGCCATAGTCGTGCGTAATCTTAAAAAAAAAGAAATTCTTTTAATCAAGACCAAATAAACTCACAGTGATAATTAAAAAGTTACTTTTTACTCATTATCTTATTATCACAACTGACAAATTACAATACGCACTTAATAATGTTATTACATGAAAAAAGTTTCATCAAGGCGTAGCTATATTTTACATTTTAATTAAACAATATCCCATAAAAACAACGAATGAAATACAGGAAGTATTGGTTGAATAAAATGGATCGCGCAATTTATTGGACGACGTTATGCGTAAGTGTTCAAGTAGGTTTTTAATAATGATTTGCAGTTTCATTGCGATTTGACTTAAAAAAGACCTTTCTCGGAATACAAAATTTACACCGTAAATTATTACAAAATATGACACATCACCACTAACTACTTAACTATCAAAATCTTTGATCCTGTGTGCGGGAGCAGGAATAGTTACGTTTTTTGCAAGCTCCAGAGTCTGATCGTTAATTGATTAACTAATTTAATAGAAAATAACTTAATTAAAAGTAAAACAGTACAAGTAATCAAATAACTTCGTAAGCAGTTTGTTAAGGTTAAAACAAAACGTGCAAACGTTACCCGTGGTGGAAAAATATGCTTGACAAAATGTCTTAAGAAAACTACACACCCAACCGGCCGATGCAGCCCGGGGTGTAAGTATCGGTGATACTATTTTATTTATTATTTACTTATTTTTTTACTGACAGTTTAATGTGTACATTGCTGTTAAGAACAATAAACTGAAAATCTTTATTTTTATTTTATTTATAAATTCATCGTATATTTTTTTGATAATAGGCACCTTTAAAGAAGGATGGGGTGATTCGGATAGCCCTAGAGATGCTCTACCTCTGGAATGCCACTTGACCCTATTTTTTTGAACACCCTGTATATTTAAAGTGATTTGTTTCTCTCTTGCATAAATAGTTGTTAAGAAATCAAGAACTCGCTCGACATACATGCAGTTGTGAGTCGCAAGGCTAACTACGCATCCCATCCATCTGTAGTACAAAAAAGTCACGAGCTTGACATTTCCCGCCAAAAATAAACATTTGGCTGTATGGCGGCAAGTTTCTTTTGCTTATTAATTACTGGGTGGTATGTGACTTAAAAAAAAACTTAAATAGCGGGAAATATTTAATCAAGATTAAAGTAAAGTATATAATCTTTGATTTAATGGTATAATGTTAAGGTATTTAATAAATTTCTCTCTTTGAATATAATAATAATATTTATTACATTCATACCAATTGGCCTAACCCAAAGTAAGCACTGTACGGCTTGTGTTACGGTTACTAGGGTAACGGATAGACACACATATATGATACATAGATATGTAATATCCATCTTATCTTAATATATATAAATTACGTGTCACGTTGTTTGTCCGCGATGGACTCCTAAACTACTTAACCGATTTTGATCAAACTTCGTGACTATCTGTTATTTGATCTAACTTAAAAGATAGGATAGGTTTTGTTTTAATTTATAACACAGCAACGCGTGGCTGGGTCAGCTAGTAATATATATAAATTACATGTCACGTTGTTTGTCCGCGATGGACTCCTAAACTACTAAACTAATTTTGATCAAACTTCGTAACTATCTGTTATTTGATCTAACTTAAAAGATAAGATAGGTTTTATTTTAAATTATAACATAGCAACGCATGGCTGGGTCAGCTAGTAGAAAAATAAATAAAAATATAATGCACAAATTCATCACACAAACATCTGTCCCGTCTTGGATTTGAACCCAGAACATTCGGTCCGAGAGGCATGACAAAACGTTCGTCAAATGAGGAATGTGCTTTTTTTTGTTTAATTAACAAATTATATACCGCGGACAGCGCATAAAAATTAGAAAAATCCTCTTTTTACAGGAGCAAAAAGACCCAGTTTTTATGGGTCATAGTTGTCAGGTTAAATGAACAAGTCTTATTACGACGAATCAAAGTAGTTAAAATTTGATGGGTTCCTAGTAAGCATCCAAGGGATCTTTAAGAATCAACCCTATGATAATATAGAAAAAATGTTGATAACTTTAAGTAAAAGAAAAACCGTTGTGTGTACTTATGTACTTAAGTTACATATACTTCTATATCGTTACTCCCTGTTAATCTGTTAATCTCTGTTACTCCCTGTCCTTGATTATGCTGACGCCAGTTACATTGACTTAACGGAGGACCAGCTAAACAAGTTTGAGCGTCTTCAGAATTTTTGTATAAGGTTCATATTTGGCTTGCGTAAATATGATCATGTCTCTCAGTATCGCTATCAGCTCAAGTGGCTTCCTATTCGACTTCGCCGGAACACTCATATACTTTCACTCCTCTACAATATACTGTTTAATCCTACTTACCCTCGTTATCTTAAAGAACGCTTCCATTTCCTTCAGTGTGCAAACTCTTATCTCCTTCGGTCATCAGAAAATCTAAGCCTCCTAACCCCATCACATAGTACTACCTTTTATAACTGTTCTTTTACTGTGCAAGCTATTCGTCTCTGGAATTCACTTCCAGTTGCGATCAGGCGAGCTCAGTCAATAACTAATTTCAAAGATCAAGTTAAAAAGTTCTATCTTTCCCAATAACGGCTAAGCTGCTTGTTTGTAAATTTAGCTTATTGGATATTTGTGTATTTATTATTATTTGTTCTGATTTATGTACTTAGGTATTTATTTAAGTATTTTTTAGATATTGTATTTTTTTTTATCGTTATTTGCAAAATCCTCTATATATATTTATATTCTTTTCTTTTGTTGCATCACACCCCTGTCCTTAATAGATTTATTTCCCTCCACCCAAAGGTTGTCTGGTAGAGATCGCTCTAAGCGATAAGACCGCCTATTGTAGCACCCTTTCGTTCTATATATATTGTGCTTAGCTATTTTTATATCTGTGTGTGTAACAATAAAGTATTTTTCATTCATTTCATTCATTTCATTCATTTCATTCATTCGTTACTAAACAAAGAGAACTAATATTATAATTTTATATAAATTATTGTTAACTACCATATATAATTTAAAATCACACACACACATTCATAATTAGCGGCCAACTTCATCCTTCTTTAAGCATAACTTCAAAAATATTTTTGAATTTTATAATAATAATAATAATAATAATCATTTATTTCAGAATTAATGTCTATATTTGTTTGTAACAATATGCTTACGAACTATGTTAGTACAAAAATAATATTAAATGTAATTATGTAACAGTGATTTATACTTTTGAATAAAACAACTTTTTTACGGATTTTACGCATAAGTTATTTTATATTTAATCCTGACGTTTTGAGCCGTTATCTTCTACTACCTTCACAATATTGTTTTATTTTACATTTTATTTAGTTATTAAATTCTCAATAGGTACAATTACATTGTATACTACTGAGTCTACTACCAGTTCGGAAATTGGGAGGCCCTTCCGAGGAGAACTGGCGAAAGAAACTCGGGCAGGGGGACCGATCTCCATCTTACTGTTATTATTTGTAAAAAGAACTAACTACATCACCAGGTCTTGCAATGGGAGGTATTGACTTTATGGTTATTGAAGATAATCAAAAAATTAAGGCCTCTAAAGATATGATATATATGACAATGAAAATATGAAATAAATTATGCGTAAAATCCGTAACAAAAGTTATTTTAAGCGCGGGAGTGCAAGAACTAAAAAGTGATATATGTATACTTTTATATTGGTACTTCCAGTAGTATATGGTTCCGGGAGGTGGGAACCTGGTGACCAGTAATACAGGTTTACCTATTACAGACACCAGTCTCACACAATAGATTTAAGTTGAAACTGCACCAAGTTCCTAGTAAATTTTACTATTGTATAGAGATAGGGGCCATCTATAAAATACAACACACGAATTTTAGGATTTTTAACCCCTTCCGCGTCTTGTCACAAGTTGTCACATTATAATAAGCCCCTACCCCTGATACTTCACACATTGAACGGTGTAGTCACCGCACATTTTCATGCGTAAGTGTTTTACGTTGTTTGGTACCTAAATGTTTCGTCGTACTTTTATTGTTTGATTAAAATTAGTCTGCTTTTATTTGGTATCGCCGCCGCGAGTGTCAATCATACCTATATTACATTTTTATCAAGTTATACAGTTCATTGTGAAAATATATAAATTTATCTCAACAAGGAGTTTTTGTCAACATATAGATAATACACACATTTTATAATTTTAAGCATGTATTTTATATAATCAAAAGAAAATAGTTACTTTAATATTTTTCTTACTTTCCTACTTAAACGCTTACCCTCGTGAATTTTCGTGTCGCACTTGCATTTCAACGCCGCTGTAGAAGTTGAATGTTGTTGCGTGAGAGATAATCTCATAGCGAGTGTTAAAGTATTAACCAATGTCGATCGAATTCTTAAATTTTTTTAAGTTTTTTATTCACATATAATATTCGCATTTTAGTATATTTTATGGATGGCCTCTTATAAGTTATATTATTATTAATAACTACTACTTTTGAGCTCTATCTTCAAATAAGCTTGGTAGTCCCATATTGTAGTATCGTCTAAACTTTATATACATGATTAGTTTTAATATTCAGCTACACAGATTTCATTACTACCTAATATCATATTCTAATAATCCTGCTAATATTATAAATGTGAATGTAAGTTTGTTTTTTATGCTTTCACGCAAAAACTACTAAACCGATCATCATGAAACTTCGTACATATATATATATATATATATATATATATATATATATATATATATATACAATTTACGTCACATAGTAAACATCGGCTCTGTACTTTTTTAATTTTTAAATTGAATATTGTCCATTATGAACTATAAAAACATTACAAATTGGTAAAACACAGTGCAATTTGCAAGCATTATCATTTTCCGCTAAAAAATTGCAGCAAATATAACATAAAAGAGTGATGAAATTCTTCTTCAACTATGAATTAAAGATAGAAAGTGACAATTCAAGACGCGGTTGCTAAGGCCGCCATCGGTTGTCCTAGCGACGACTCGCGTCGCTAGGTCTCTTCCTCTGCAGCGTCCAATTGCAAGTTCATCATGTGACGCACCTTCATAACGACGCATGCGTCTTGTTACCAAACTAGCAGCCGTCATATTTGGACTTTGACTTTTTTATGTTTTCAGTGTTGATTTTAAGTTATAATATTGTGTTTTTAAATTTGTTTTAAGTTATTATTTTTTGTGAATGTTTTTAACTGTTGTGGATGCAGTCCGTGACCCAATCTTGTGATGGCACGTCGAACGCGACCCATACATGTACACAGTGCAACAAATCGTTCAAATCTTTGAAAGGCCTCAACATACACACTACAAAAACTCACAGGAAATGTATTAGCCAAAACAGTTCACCTTTAGACATCCATCCCATTATTCCGAGTGCGCCTACTTATGCAGCTCAAGTTCCAACTCCTTTCCACACATATCTTAGCCATTTGAAAAATAGTATTCCCATAGTGAAAAGAATCCCTCGAGGAGCTCGAATAACCGTTGCTAAACATTTGTCTCAATTAATCCAGAAATGTTACACAAGCAATTGTACTCAAGACTGGCAGAACCTATTTTTATTTTCATACAGTACACTACATATATCAAAAACTGTTGAACCGAATTTATCATTGACACAAAAGATTAAGAATAACTGTGCTGTAAGCTCCTCGCCTTCTCCCGCACCTTTAATCAAACATGATGCACCTTGTAATCGCAACAAACTCATCGAAAACAAAATCTGTGACGGAGATCTCAAAGGTGCCGCTCGCCTTTTGTTCTCCAACGACGTGCTATCACCAGATACCCCTGACACCCTTCAGGCCTTACGGACAAAACATCCTCCAGCTCCAGTTAACCCATTTTTTCTCGACCCACCAACAGCAGGGCAAGCATGCCTTCAAATTCAAAACAAAGATGTTATGGTTGCCATTTTATCTTTTAAACCAGGTTCGGCTGCAGGTTTGGATGGAATCTCACCCCAACATTTGAAAGACTTAACATCGCATTCTGTGGGTGATGCAGGCGAGCAACTTGTTATTTCGATCACTAAATTAATCAACTTTTTGTATTCCGGTAATGTAAATCGAGAAATTGTCCCCATTCTTTTCGGCGCGAGCCTCATTGCCCTCACCAAAAAGGACGGAGGGGTGAGACCAATTGCTGTTGGATCTACACTACGACGTCTGGCCTCCAAAATTGCTGTTCGATTTATTTTACCAAAATTAAATTCCGAATTTGAACCCGTACAGTTAGGCTTCGGTGTAAAAGGAGGGTGTGAGGCAGCCGTCCATGCCCTACGCTCTTTCCTAACTTACGGACAGCCTGACGTTTTGCTCAAAATTGATGTCAAAAATGCATTCAATTCGGTAAATAGGGATACCCTGCTGTCGGAAATAAAACAACACATACCGGAAATATACAATTATCTTCTTCTTAGTTACGCTGACCCAACAAAATTGTTATATCGTTCTAATGAGCTATCCTCAGAAGTAGGTTGTCAACTGGGTGATCCCCTTGGGCCCGCAATTTTTAGTTTGGCTATAAATCCGATAATCAAAAATTTAAATTCTAAATTCAACGTTTGGTATTTGGACGACGGAACCCTAGGAGGTGATGTGGATACTGTGTTTTCGGACCTTTCTTTAATCAAAAATAAATTTGAAGCCATTGGTTTGGAGCTTAATTTTAGCAAATGCGAACTTTTTATAAATAACTGCGACTTAAATTTAAACGATGTAAAACAAAAATTTGATATTTTAGCTCCAAATATTAAAATAGTTAACAGTAATTCCCTTTACCTTTTAGGTTCTCCAATTTTTGAGGAATCTATTTCTGAATCCTTACTAATATTATAAATGGGAAAGTGAGTTTGTTTGTTTGTTTGTTTGTTTGTTTGTTCCGTTTTCACGCCGTAACTACTGAACCGATTGCTTTGAAATTTTGCAGACGTAAAGATAATAGTCCGGGTTAAATAATAGGGTACTTTTTATCCTGGAAAAATATTGATATTCCCGAGGAAAAACAAAAATATTGTTTGCTTGATGGATGGATTGTAGATGGCGCTGTGTGTCGTTTAAAACAAGGTAAAATATTGCAAACGAATATAAACATGTAAATTTAGAAGCTAAATGATACGATAATGAATCCCCGAAAATGAGGAATTCCCGAGGGATGACGTACAATTTGTTTTATCGTCTAAACTGTTTTTTTTTACATCTACTTATATGTTGCAAACGAATATGAACATGTAAATTTTGAAGCTAAATGATACGAAAATGAATCCTCGAAAATGAGGAATTCTCGAGGGATAACGTACAATTTGTTTTATCGTCTAAATTGTTTTTTTTACATCTACTTATCCTGAAATCACTAAAGTCAACGAATTACTAATTGGTATAAGTATTAGTTACGTTATTTAGTTCTTGAGGTATGCGATAGATGGCGCTGGGTGTTTTTTAAAACATGGTAACGATGTGTTTTTTAAAATACATAAGAAGTGGAATGATAGCTTGGAAAAACATTGTTTTTCTCATGGTCAGCTCTATGTAGCGTGTTCCCGGGTTTCCAGTGGCCAAAATCTGGATGTTTTTGCTCCACAAGGGAAAACATATAATATAGTGTACCATTCAGTTTTGGTTTAACAACTTATTGTATCCAGCGTTACATCGCGCTTTTTAGATTTTTCCGTGGGAATGAGAAGTTTTCTTATAGTTGTGCTTTATACCGCAATATAACCGAATTCCACGCGGGCGAAGCCGCGGGCGGAAAGCTAGTATTTTAATAATTCAATTACTCAATTTCAAAATTCTGCTTACCGTCTCCTCGAAATTAGCCCACATTATGCACTTTGCATCTTAAAATTCTGTCTTTTCGTCCCAAAATCTACGTATGTGCTCCGCTGCTGCTCCTTTTGGAATCACCCAGATCTTTTGACACAAGTAGACGATTTAATCAAAATTAGCTTAGAATCGATTCTTAATATGCAGCTGAACGAGCAATCTTGGACCCAAGAATCCCTGCCCATCCGTTATGGTGGTTTAGGGATTCGCAAAATTTCCAGTGTCGCTTTACCAGCCTTTCTATCTTCTGTCCATAGTTCAGCAAATCTCATAAGTAAAATTTTAAGGGCATTGCCTTCAAACTTTGAGATTGCTGGCTTGGAAGAAGCTAGAAACGCTTTCTCAATTGTATGCCCAGGTCAAAATTTTCCAGATTCTCCAAATTCACAGAGGAGCTGGGATGACATAAACTGTAAATTTACTTTTGACAATCTTTTAAGCTGTAGTACAGGTTCGGCGCGTGCTAGGCTTTTGGCCGTGGGTGCGCATGAGGCCGGTTACTGGCTTCACGCGTACCCTTCGTCAAATACAGGAACATTTCTTGAGCCTGACACGCTCCGAATCGCAACCTGTCTACGGCTTGGGGTTCCGGTCTGCGCTCCTCATAAATGTCCCTGTGGCAGTGATGTCGATAAGCTAGGACATCACGGACTGTCATGCCAAAAAAGTGCAGGCCGCTTCTCGAGACATGCCGCACTTAACGATATCATACGCCGGTCCCTTGCCACCGTCAACGTGCCGCCAAGTCTACTTGAGCCAACTGGAATTGCAAGAGACGATGGCAAGAGACCGGATGGTATGAGTTTGATTCCATGGAAGATGGGCCGGGTGCTGGTATGGGATGCAACCTGTTCAGACACACTGGCCCCTTCCCATCTACATGGAACCAACAACGGAGCTGGTGCAGCATGTGAAGCGGCTGAAAAAGCTAAACCATGCAAATACAGGGGTCTAGGCTCCGAATATGATTTTGTCCCATTTGGTGTCGAGACCCTTGGTCCGTAGGGTCCTAGCGCAATAAGGCTTTATAAAGAAATATCAAAAAGGTTAGTCGACATCACAGGAGACCGAAGAGCTGGCAGCTACTTCGGACAAAGAATTAGTTTAGCTATTCAAAGGGGGAATGCTGCCAGTATCTTTGGAACCTTGCCTAAAGGGACTCCTTTTAGTAATATATTTTAGATATTATATTATATTTCTTAAGGTTTTTAGTTTTTAAGTTTAGACATAGTAGTTTTAACTTAATTATTTCTTTATTAGTTTTTAATTTATTATTATTGTATATCAAAAGAATTTATAATATTATATTTGATTTTATTTAAATAAAAATAATTATAGATGTCAGTTTATAAGGTAAATTATACATGCCATAGGAAGTGAGATGTACAGAATTTTACTGATTAATTACATCATACTTTGTCATTGATATATTCGTCAATCGATTTCGACCTATTATAGTAGCTAATTTTTATAGGTATTAGAAGTAACATAGGATACTTTATATTGAAAACAAAAAGTGCGGGCAAAGCCGCAGGTAAAAGCTAGTATTATATGATAAAACACTAGAAATAATCGATTTGGATCAAGTCTCGCCTGAAAATAACTCGTAAGCCGAGTCTAATTTTTCTAGTATTTGTCTATTTAAAAAAATCATATAATATTCGAAAATTAGCATTGAAAAATATAAAATAATATTATATGTTTGCCAAGGTGAGTTCAAGTTTTAAAAAGCTAGTGGTGTTTGTCTCATTACCTGACTTAATAAGAAGGAGGAAATTATTTTTCGCTGGCAAATATTTAATTTGTCCGTTACATTATAACCTCCTGTAGCGTAAACGGCTTGACCGATTTTGAAGATGGAGGTATCATAGCAAACTTTTTTTTGCTTTATAAATATATATGAGATATTACCTTCATTGTTCTGAAACCAAGTAAAGTGGTTAAAACACTTGTGTTATGGAATTCAGAAGCAATGACGGTACCATAACACCCAGACGCTTGCCAATATAGAAAAGTTCGTTTTTATATTGATTCGGTCGGAGATTGAACCCTGAACCTTGAGGTGGCGTTGCCATAAAAACTAGTATGCAAGCCATTCGACCATGGAGGTCGTTAAATAATTTAATTAATATGACAATATTATTTCTTTGTTACTGATCGACATACTAAATACGTTTTAAAAAAAAGAAATAGCGTCAAATACAACACGTCACAGTTTAAATGTTGTCGACTGTACACAAAGTTTGTTCTTTTATTTGTCTTATTTATATGTGTTGTG
This sequence comes from Calamotropha paludella, assembly GCA_927399485.1. Taxonomy (NCBI): domain Eukaryota; kingdom Metazoa; phylum Arthropoda; class Insecta; order Lepidoptera; family Crambidae; genus Calamotropha; species Calamotropha paludella. The sequence goes on along the minus strand of OV656830.1, from coordinate 4,594,009 downwards.
TACCAAAGACAAGTTCTTTTTTCGTTCTTATTTTAAAATTATCGGTATTACTTTTTTTAAACAACTCCGCCTCACCATAAACAAGATCGCTAATTGGGGAAGAGATTAAAATCTGTCCTTTTACGTCTTCATTGTAATATGTACGACATTATGCCTGGTACATTAAAAATAATGGATTTTTCGTTCTGATTTATGAAAGGAAGGATGAATAATTAATTAATTTTGAGGTGGTTTTATGTGGTTTTAACTGTATGCCTTAACATTAATGTCTTCATTCTATAATCTAGTCAGGAAATACTTAGACTGTACTTAGAGTCAATATATATATTTATTAAGTAATTCCCTTAGAAGAAGGCAAAGGATCAAGAGTCCAGACAGCCTCGTCTTTAGCTATTTTTTTCTAATTTGATGTTGATGAATGATAGGTAATTATGGGTAAGAGCTGTCGGGACTCACGCACTACCAAGTTGGAGTTTATTCAGTTCACTGTCAGTAAGCGTATTATTTGAAGCTGCCACTTATGATTTAGTCCACGTAAAATTCGGTTTTATCAAATCCAACCAAGCTCTTTCCGCAGTAATCATAAAGTTATAGACTCTAGCACTGATAGTTTTCTAAGTTTTTTTTCTGAACTCTTTGCCTGAGTCTGTGTTTCCTGACAAATACAATTTAGGGGTACAAGTCACGAGTGAATAGGTATCTTCTAGGCAAGCGCGTCACATCCTAGATCGCATCGACGCTTACCATCAGGCGAGATAGTGGTCAAGCGCATGCCTATTTCCAATAATAATGAAAAAAAATAATTATGCAGACATGTTGCGAATTTATCTGTGTTATCTCTACACTATTTAATTATTATTTTTATTATTTGTTATTCGAATGGCCCTCTTTTTGTTGGACGATTGCCTATGATTATTCTCTTATGGACTGTTTGTGTTGAGTTGTTAATATATTTTAATTACACCTGTTTTATTTAATCTCGAAATCGTGACTAGAATTGAGATAATACGTTAGACTTTTCTCCAACGTGTTCTTCATTATTAAAATATAATATATAAAATATATAATATAAATATATAAAAGAAAAGAAAGGTTTTTCTTGGAAAAGATAGCTGGAGCGTTGATCAAAGTATATTCATCATCAGGACTCATTCTGTGATCACAGCTTCTGTAAATTAAATAGGAAAAAAGAAACAAAATTAAACGCCTCGTTTATCCTGTGAAATTGGTATGAATTAAATGTGTGATAGGCCCTGAAGTGTAAGAACTAAATATTGGAAAAGTTAGTCATAATCTTGCTCGTCACTCTTTTGACGTGATAACGTCCGTCGTATAAATCGATGAACGCCGGCTGCACTCACGAAAAAGTGTAACGTTCCGCTTGATCCGAGCGTGTAAGCGAGAGCGCGGAAAAGCGAAGGAGAGACACGATCGGCCTAACCGTTGAACTTGTGACGCATCTATCTCTCTAAGAAGTTAAAAGTTAATGTGGTTTCCATTGTTTATTACAATAACTTAATGTTAATTTATCGAGAAAAAAAATATTTTTCTATTAACTCCTTCTTTGTATTATACAAAATAATGATAATCAGTGATTATAATTCAATTCATAAAAGTATGCAAGTTTTAATTAATGTTTTCATATGACAATGGTGTCACGTAAAATTATCGTCCGTAAACTGAGTTTACAGAAAAACGAACGTTTAAAAAAAAAAATTTTTACATAAAGCATTTTTCGTTAACATAAAATCCACTTTAATAATAATCCGAAACCGGGAAACGCGGCGTGCTGTCAGTACTCAATCAAATATGGTGGACGTTTTGGCGCGAAAACCGAGCCGCCCTATCATTACGACAATGTCATTGATTGACAGTGTTAAAAGGATGTAATTTTCTGTTATTATTTTACTGTAAAATTTAAAAGATATTGTTATTACTATATTTGGTATTACACATTTGTCTTCGAATGAGAAAACTTGATTTTTTTTAATAAACTCGGCGTCAAAAAAATCGCACCTTATAAAAATCTTATTCAAAAATTCCTAAACCTTATATAGAGGATAGTGTTAGGTATCATTAGAAAGGTAACAAAAAGGAGCATCAAACAACAATTAAGTGCAATCTTTTTTTTAATTAAAATTATACAAAAAGCATAAAAATTTGAAAAATAATAAAAAATCTTAATTAAGTCCTAATTAATAATCGATAATTTACAAAAAAAATGTACAAAAAGTGTCTTAAAATTAACTCAAAATCTAGTGTTACCCCCCCTTGCCCTGATGACGGCTTCCATACGGTCCCTCATAGACCTCACCAACTTCAGGAGCTCTTCTTGAGGGATAAGACCCCATTCTTCAATCACCGCGGTTTGGAGTTCCTCTAGAGTCGAAGGAGCCGGATCCCGAGATCGAACCTTACGTTTAAGATGGTCCCAGAGGTGCTCTATCGGATTCAGATCAGGACTTCTCGCTGGCCACTGCATCACAGGAATTTGGGACCTCCGCAGGAAGTCGTTCACGATGGCTGCAGTGTGTGCGCGAGCGTTGTCGTGCATTAATGTGAACCCCTCGCCAAAAGATTCGGCAAAAGGGACCACATGCACATCCAGGATCTCTGTGATATAGCGGCGCGCAGTCAGCGACCCTTGTCCGCGAGCACCTCCGGTCCGGGAGACGCAGACCAGGTCGGTTTTGCCGGCAGCCGACATACCGCCCCAGAACATGCAGGATCCGCCTCCATATTCCACCGTCTCCTGGATGCAGGCTTGAGCGAAACGTTCACCCTGCCTCCGGTATACTCTTCTTCGTCGGTCGTTGCAGAAAAGACACACTCGTGTCTCGTCTGAGAAGAGAACAGCTCCCCACTGCTCAATGGTCCAATCGACGTGGTCGCGAGCAAACTGCAAGCGGGCTCGTCGGTGCGCTGCAGTCAATTTTGGACCTGTAGCAGCTCTGCGGGCTGCTATGTTCTTCTCCTTCAGTCTTCTTCTAACCGTGGATACACTCACGGTGCGTCTGCGAACTGCCTGGAGCTCCTGTTGCAGCTGAACAGCGTTTGAGAAGCGATTTCTCAAAGAGTACGACACAACGAACCGGTCGTCTCTTTCCGAAGTGCAGCGACGTCTACCGGACCCATGTCGCCGGATATAGCCACCGGTCTCTAAAAAGCGCTGGTAGACTCTACGAACCGAAAAACGGCTCAGATTCAGTTGCCGGGCGACATCACACTGCCGCACCCCTGCTTGCAGTAGTGCAACCACTTGAGCGGCCTCATCAGCTGTAGTGTCCATTTTCCAGATGTTCTTTCTTCAGTAAAATCAGTGCGTGTGTCCCCTTCAACGGTTTAATAGCGAATGACCCACATTGAACCCGTGTTGACCTCTTTATACCCACAAAGTTAGCGCAACTCGCGACTCTCCCGAGCAGCAAAATTTCCTTAGAATTTTTGTGACCCTTTATTTGTTGCTTTAGGTTTTATTTGATAATGAAAAATAATGTTTTTTTATTAAGTTAATTAAGTAACCTTTTAAATAAAATTATAATTAATACGACTGCATGTGCATATCCAGAGTTAATGCCATTTGAACGTGATTTTCTTAGAGGTGCGATTTTTTTGACGCCGAGTGTAGTATATCCGTACTCTTTTTATTAATTAGAATCAAGTGATTTTTTTTAAATAAGTAAGTTTTAATTAGCAACGGTGCATTGATTTTTAGGAAAGAAAGCATATTTACATCTAAGCAAATGTATATTAAAAAACTGAAGGAATATATATAAAATAATGAACGGTAAAGAAGTACCATCCCATTAGATCTAACTCTATTTATCTTTACTGGCAGAACCCGTTCACGAGCATGACACATCGTCACAAATAATGGAGAAGTGAACTGAAGAAAGTATTTAAATGTTGGGTAAATTAGCTAAGGTAAATATGAGCCACGGAAGTTTAACGGTTACACTAGCAGACCAGAGGGCCTACCATCATCTTTTAGCGCGATTCAAGTTCGATTGTCAAAGTGTGACACCGATATACGCGGTCTATAGGGGCGTCCCTTTTTAACAGCTAATCTTGAATCGCTATAAGACGTGATGGTAGGGCCTCTGGTTGGCCAAATAAACTTGGTTCGTATCTCAACTGTAAAGAGCTTTTTTAATCTGTTTGATTTCCGAGTACTTATAATCCGTCCATCTTCAAAGCGGCCTTCTATAGTATAGACACCTTTTGGGTTAACTTGTTCGATCGTGGATCCTGTCTTGCCTCTCGGGCTTGATTGGGATCAAGAGCGAGTTGTGTGTACTTATGTAGGCACGTAAGAAGTTATACTTCTTTATCGTTACTTAACAAAGGTAACTACTATTATAATTTATATAAATTATTGTTAACTACCATATATAATTTAAAAGCACTGACACACACACACACACTCACACACGCACACTCACACACGTACACTCACACATTCATAATTAGCGGCCAACTCCATCCTGCTGGTTTATTCTATGTCGCTTTTGCGGCCAACTTCAACATGAGAATTTTGTGTCACATCTTAAAATTTCACTCTTATCATTTCTTCATAACGCGCTTACAGAAGTATAACTTCAAAAAAAAATCATATACGCGCACGCGCAAACGCACACACACACACACACACACACACAGACACATCCATATAATTTCATTTTCATATCATTTTCATTGGATTAAGACTGCTTTATCCAATGAGAATGACATTAGATAAGTTATTTCTCGTGTTTTTTAAGTGTCTGAAATGTCTTTCCCGGTGCCCGTAGATGCAGATGTTTGTGGGAAGTCTATTCTTATCCTTAGTATCCATAATACAAGCTTACAGTGCTTACTTTGGGCTAGATTATTTGGTGTGAATATAAGAATTATTAATATTACTAGCTGACCCGGTAACGCGTTGCTATGGTAACTTTATTGCTATTGTAACGTTAATTGATGGAAAGAGAGGGAAAAGGGAAAATGGAAAGAGAACGGACAGACAAACACACAAACAACAAATTTGTGTTTTTAGAGTATATACTAGCTGACCCGGTAACGCGTTGCTATGGTAAAGCGTATACAATGGAAAAAGAGCGGACAGACAAACACACAAACAACAAATTTGTGTTCTTAGAGTATATACTAGAGGCTCGTCCCGGCTTCGCATGGGTGGACAAATTTTTTTATTTTTTTTCTATTATTAAATATTTTTGCGTTAACGCCATCTAGCGTCCGGTAGACGAACTACTTGCGGTTAACGCGTTGCTATGGTAACGTTATTGATACAATGGAAAAATAGCGGGGAAAAGAGCGGACAGACAAACATACAAAGCACTGTGATCTTAGATTATAGATTAATGTCATTAATTTAAATGTCGATCGGAATAAAATGAAAATATAGCGCATACACAAATTAGCCACGTTAGAGTAGTATAGCGTAAGTGCAAGTGTCACACTTACGGGTGTAGTAAAAAGCGACTAACGACACTAGAGTTAATCACCATATGCCTGTGACGACCGCTTGGTACAACGATAGCGATCCTGCCTTTCGCACCGACGGTCCTTAGTTCGTGTCCCGGTAGGACAATTGTTTGTATAATGTATACGAACATTGAATCTGAGTTAAGGTTATTTTTATAATCCTATAAAAATATAAATATTATTATTAAGTATCAATATTATGTATTTCTCTCCAATACAAATTGGAAAGATGGAATTATTTTATAATTTAATTTCGGCTGTATATGTCTGTATTACTCATTCACTGATTATGTATAATGATTTTGTATTTTGTAAATATATATTTGTAAACAAAATTGCCAATTTTAATATTAATTAATATGTAATTCTAGGATATTTTTTTTTTGTACTTGCTCGCTATTACTTTATTTATTTATTTATTTATTTATTAACATGCATGTCTTACAAGCTAACAGATGACACCATCCAAGACATTCAAAAGATTAGAAATACAATGAATTAATTAAGAATTATAAAATACATTATCATTATCTATAGATTCAGATAATTTAATTTTTAATTAATTTAAATTAAATTTAAACTTTAAATATGTGCAATTAGGGGAGCTATAAGTCTGATTAAGAATTAAAATGTTAAATTCAGTTTGGTCTTGACTACTAATGTTTCAAATAAAATAAAATTATAGAAGGTAATTAAACGGTTATCATAAATCCATTATCTGATGAGTGAATTCTCATTCACTTTATGTTTGAAATAGCATTTAAAGTTGTGTACCTTTTTTGTATTGATTTACAGTATTGAGGCCTAATGATGGATATTTCTTTTGAAATAGAGTGACTATTAAATAATAGGGGTTAAAGTATGAAATTGCCGTTTTATTGCAATAGGTTCTTTGAATTGACATAGAATCTTCATGGTTTGAGGTTTTCGAATGAAACTTTTTTTAAATGGTTTCTATGATGTTCTTTTTTTAAAAAATGTAAAACATTTGAATATCGACTTTCAATTGTTTTTGTTATTCAATTTAGACAAGAAAGATGGATACTGCGAAAATTCGAGTTATTTTTGAATACGAGTTCCGACGCGGAACTAACGCGGCAGAAACAGCCCGCAATATCAATGCTGCGTTTGGAGAGGGGTCTACTAATGAACGCACCGTGCGATTTTGGTTTAAACGCTTTCGTGATGGAAATTTCGACTTAAAGAACGAGCCACGAGGAAGACCGCCCACACAGGTAAATAACGATGAATTAAGAGAGATAGTGGAAGCCGATCCTAGTCAAAGTACCCAGGAATTAGCGGCATGGTTTAACGTTACCTTACCCACAATATTGACTCACTTGCGTCAAATCAATAAAATAAAAAAATACGAAAAATGGGTGCCTCATGATTTGACTGATCTGCAGAAAGAAACGCGTGTTGAAACTTGTGTTGCCTTGTTGAACCGGTACAGAAATGAAGGAATATTGGATCGAATTGTAACATGTGATGAAAAGTGGATTCTTTATGATAACCGGAAAAGAAAAATGCAATGGCTGACCCCAGGTCAAATGCCACAACAGTGTCCTAAAGCAAAACTTACCAATAAAAAGGTAATGGTAACTGTTTGGTGGTCTCAGCATGGTGTTATTCACTATAGTTTTCTCCGATCTGGTCAAGCAATAACGGCAGATGTCTATTGTGCCGAACTCCGAACCATGTTGACAAAACTAGCAGTAAAACAGCCCCGACTCATGAATCGATCTTCACCATTATTGCTCCACGACAACGCGAGACCTCACACAGCACGAGAAACCATTTTGACCCTTCAGGAACTGCAGTTAGAAACCATTCGTCATCCTCCGTATTCACCAGACCTTGCTCCAACGGACTACCATTTTTTTCGTGATTTGGACAATTATCTACGTGACAAGAAGTTTTCTTCCCAGGAGGCAGTACAAAATGCTTTCACACAGTTTGTGCAGTCTAGATCGTCGGAATTCTATCGCAAAGGCATTAATGACCTTCCCATTAGATGGCAGCAATGTATAGATAATAATGGCAACTATTTTGATTAAATAAATTTGTTAAAAATTTAAAAAATAAACAATATAGATTTTCAGTACAAATCGGCAATTTCATACTTTAACCCCTAATATTAGAAATTCTTAAAACCAAAAGGAGATAATCACTCTTTCACACCCATTACTTCGTTTTTTGACAAAATATTTTTGAAGTTTAGGCGCGTTATGAAAAATCGATGAGCTTGAAATTTTAAGATGCGCGCGCATCACTGTGACACAAGAGTATCATGTTGAAATTGGTCGTAAAAGCGACTTATAAAAAACCAGCAGGATGAAGTTGGCCGCTAATTATGAACGTATGTGTGTGTGATTTTAAATTATATATGGTAGTTAACAATAATTTATATAAAAATATAATTAGTTATCTTTGTTTAGTAACTATAAAGAAGTATAACTTCTTACGTGCGTACATAAGTACGCACAACGGTTTTTTTATCTTTGTCTTTATTGGTTTAATTGAAACTAGTATTAGAAATATTGTAACTAGTATTGTTTTCTTTTTGTGCAAGAATGATGATCTTTGGCTGAATAATTTTTTGCCTTCGTCTCAGTTAGGAAAGTAAAAAAAAGTGTATCTGAATTGGTCAGAATGGTGATTGTCATGGTAAAATGAAACTTCACTGACTGAGATAAATGGATCGCTTAACGAACTGCAAATTTTAAAAATAATATAGACATTAAATATGTTACAATAGAATTAAAACGAACAAAACTTTTGGGTAGCATAATATTATATTAGATTTTTTTTAATCAGTTACTAATAGAAAGAGTTGAAAAAATATATTTTTTTCAATTGTTTCTTTTATGGAACAACTAAAATTACTTTTCCGTCATAAAAAAAGAAAGTTACTTAGGTCCTTTAATAAAACCCTTATGTTAATCATAGTTGCACAGAATTCAATTTCTTTATTTTAAATCGAAATGAACTGGTGAAGATGGTGTTTGGAAAACTTGAGACTTGAAAAGAGGTTCATATCTTTTCGTAGGATATATATCTTTCTTAGTCTATGGTGGGACTTTTTGGCGGAAGTGGGATGAGTCACATTGGGGATTTGTTTCTCTTGTTAAAATTCGTGTTGTTGTGGATATTAGTGCGTAATATTGGTGGATTACAAACCACTAAGTGTTTGTGAGCATACAAGAGTGTTGGCAAGTGTAACAAAGCAGCGGAAGTTGTTTTTTCCTGTTCTCTCAAGAAGTCCACGGGGAGATTTCAGTATAACCCCACACATTTATTGAAACCTAGGAAAAACATTTTCCTGTTCATTCATCATCATTAAGAAGAAATAACCAAAGAACTGGCAATTATCCTTACTTGACACTGGCTAAATACACAAATCGCGCGAGCCATAAATAAAGAAAAAGAAAGTCTATGGTGAGTTGTGTTCCTTTTTCTCAATAATATAAGGCCTGGTACTTTGACAGTGATATATAGAAATATCAACCCATTGTGGAATAAATGCTAAGGTAAAAAAAAACAGGTTATTACCAAACAGTATGTATGTATTTACAATGTACACATGTTTTTACATTTGAAATGCGAATACGCCTACTATTAATGTATGTATTATTTACATTTTTTTACAATAATTGTTATATGGCAGTGTAAAAACATTAAACTAAATCACCAGATTTTCATTTATTTGGTTTCATCAAAATAAGGTCAAAACGACGTTAGTAAAAAGGCGCGAAAAATCTGGCGTTTAGTTTTTTAAACTAAGTCTGGATGCGTTTTGTTTTTTCTTCAAAAGCAATAGGGGTAGTTCGGGCAAAGGGCTGCGGGAAAGTCAGCCGGGTACCGTGGTGCGGCGTTGTGGTTGGGGCTGTAAACAAAAAAATAATGTTTTACTTTACGAAATCGTTCTTGAGGCCACACTAATTAACTGGCCATTTTGGGATAGAGCCAACCCACAGTTTAAGTGGAATTGGGTTTAGTACATAGATGGTACTCAAATCAGGCATTCTATCTTCTCATAAAAAATGGTTTCTTTTTACTGACTAACAACAGAGATACAACACTGTCATTTGCGGAACCAACCCACTGGCCACCATTTACTATAAAGAAATATAAACATGGTACCTAAACACTTATTATTTATAACATTTATAAATCTGATATTCCTAGATAGGCATTCCACATGAGGTAAACAAGTATTCATTCATTAATATACTATGTATGCATTTTGCACATTCTGTTTACAAAAGTCTCATTTTCTCGAAATCAACTTGCTGTGGGTTGGTTCTCGTTTGCAAAATGGGTCCAATTATATGATGTGGTTATAATAATGTGATTATTTATTACTAATTGATTTGAGAAGATGATTAGAGAAGAGACAATTTCTTTCAAAGAGGTAATACTGCCACAGTCTTCATTCAGTTCAAATTTTTTACTTTTGAAATGTAATTATCCCATTTAATTTTTTATTTGTTAATTACGTACGGCACTATTTATTGTTATTTGAAAAATGACATTTTAAAATCGCTTTCGTGAAAATTGCCGATATATATATAGATATATATATATAGATTTTTTCTTGATTAAGAATGGGTTACTCACTCGATTGGTGCTACTGGCAGGATGCTAGGGTTGTAGACCCATTCAGGGATGGGCTGCCCATCGGGGGTGTGACGTGCCAACGCCGCGGTATCACAGTACGGGTAGTTGGGGCATACCGCTGGGTGAACTCCGGCCGGGTACTCGCGGCACAACGCTACCGCGGTCAGAGCGAATACGACGATCTGTCAAAGAAAAGAAAACTTATTAGAAATAAGTGCCTGTATTTCCTGATAAATACAATTTAGAGATCACCAAGTCACGAGTAAATAGGTGTCTTCTAGGCAAGCGCGTCATATCCTAGATCGCATCGTCGCTTACCATCAGGCAGATAGCGGTCAAGTGCTTACCTATTCACGAAAAAAAACAGTTGGGAGAGCTGTGGATGGGACATTCAAAAGTTTCGGGGTCAAGTCCTACTTAATAACACTTTGAGGCGAATAGATTTTTTCTAGTATTTTTCTTTTAAATTTTATCATATAAAATAGCACAGTAAATGCAGAATATAAAAATAATAAATTAAATAACTTAATCGATTTACAAAAGTATGCATAATTTTTTCTATGAAATGCAAGGATATCCTTTTATTGATAATACAACACTGGTTTAAAGCGTAAAATAAAGAGTAAAAGTACGAGAAAATTACGATAGGCGCTTTCAAGGCTCGAAAGCTCAATCGGGAGAGCAGTGGACCGGATATTTAAAGGTTCAACTGTCGTCTGAGTACAACTTGTGAGCGAAGTCGTTTTGTTCTTGTAATTTTCTATTAAAACTAAAAAAATACAACACATACAAATAATTAATTAAATGACTGTTTCATCTTATAAATTGTCAAATAATTGTAAGAATGATTTTTTTTATTGCATTGACGAAGCAACTCTGGCCTACACCGTAAAAATTGTGAATAGTATTAGAAAATTTCGACAATGATCACGGAGTTGATATTTGTGAGAATGACCTTATCCCTATAAAAATAAGGTCTAAATTTTAAGTCTAACACTCAGGTGTTTGCACTTCCCTTGAGTGCTACTGAAGCAATTTATAAGCGCTAAGTCAATCATAAAATTATTGAGTTTTATTTTAATTCTATTGTGTATATTTTTAAACAATATAAATTTATTAGCCAGAATATTTTTTTTACCTTTTTACTGTTAGAAAAATTAAATACTATAAGAAGTCGAAGTTTTTGGGTGAAAAAAAAACGCGTTAAAATAGATCGAAAGTTAAATTGAAAAATATGGATAATTTTATTTTAAATGTATTTTTATATGAGCTAATAAAACAGATATTATTCATCTGTATAATATATACTCATTTTATCCAGGAGTTAATTACTTTAATAAAACCAGAATAATATATTTTAACGAGCTAGAAATAAGTTTCTGTCATTTGTCATTTTAATGGATTCGACTATTATCGTAACTGTCAAAATACATTTTAATACAAAATGGCGGAATTACCATAACCAAAGGTAGCTTATTACGAATGCAACTTAATGAAAAACACCCACGTAATGCTACGAATTAAAATAGAGGCAGATTCTATAACTATTGCGGATTTAGTTTAATTTTTTGTTACCTTTTTGAGAGTAAAAATTATTTTATCTGTGGAGAGTTTTGCACGTTGTTAGTTCTTTATGCTTGCAGCCTTTTTGCTGTCAGCCACAAGTGTTCAGTAAGTAATTTTTTTTTTTTTTTTTTTATTCAAAACACATTATAAATTTAAGATTTTCTACTTAATATTTTTAAAATTGCTTTTGTAGATATTAAGGGCTGATTTTCAATCCTCAATTAGAAGTTATCAGCCGAATAAATTACCCAGTGAAAGGGAAATATCACTCGTAACCGAAGAACAATAACAATTCCCAGAAACAAGGTTTATCTATGGTTAAAAAAAAGGCGCCAAAGCTTCACACTTTTAAATGTCTATAGGGACTTTTTGGTTGGAGCGGGAAGCGTCACGTTGGTGGTTTTGTTTCTCTTGTTGAAATTTGTGTTGTGGTCGATATTAGTGCGTAATAATGGTGGATTATTATCCACTAAGTGTTTGTGAACATACAAGAGTGTTGGCAAGTGTACCAAAGCAGCGGAAATTGTCTTTTCCTGCTCTCTCAAGAAGTCCACGGGGAGGTTTCAGTAAAACCCCATACATTTACTGAAACTTAGCAAAAATATATATAAATATATAACTGACAATTATACTTCCTTGACACTGGCTAAATGCACAAATCGTGCAAGCCATAAATAAAGAAAATAAAATCAATGTCTATCGCGCAATGTATATAGAATCGGTTCTCGTTACTTGCATTGTTTCGAAATACGAAACCTTGCTTCAAGTATGGCGGGCATTTCTAGAAAGTTGGTATGCTATTCATTTGAGAATGTTTAATCTAGTTTAGTGACTAGTTTAATATTCATTTACTGCGTTTACCTAAGTAAAGATTACGTCAGAAGTCGGGAAATATTTTAGTCTGTAACAAGGAACTTTTAATGATAATAAGATGTCTTACAATCACACTAATTAGCCTAGCCCAAAGTAAGCACTGTAAGGCTTGTGTTAAGGTTACAAGTAAGAATGCTTGTAAACAACGCCCTATCGGAGTTCGAACCTAGGACTGTTAGGCTTCAATTGTAAGTTTAGGTCATTTAGACTTCTAAATGAAAACAATGTACTAATCACTGTTCGACCAAAAACAATACAAAATACTTTTACCGATTTTCAATTAAACTTAAACACATATAGAGTTCCTATTCGAAATGAGAAACTCTACGTTATTGGCGGACTTAATGCTTGTGGCATTCTCTATCAGTTGTCCAGTGGAAAAAAAAACGATAGACTTAGGGGCGGTATACAACGGTACAATTATTTAAAATTATTCAAATAAGCAAATAAATTTAAACTTATTAAAATTTGTTAATCTTTTTTTTTTTTATATTTTATTCAATCACCTAATTGGTTATTACGATCAATGCTACAATTTTTTCGATAGTTTTTTTTTTAAATAAAAGCCGCTGAATGAAATACTTTTTGTCTATGCCCCTTTTTAATCTTTTGCCAATTAATTATACCATGGTACTAACAAATGACTGCTGTCAAAACAAAACTGCAACTATAAACCAATTTGTATTCGCAGTTAGTATGATTTGTAATCACACCTAATATGTATTTGAATTATGCAAACATATCCTACGAAATAGAAATTTGCATTGGTAAATATTACTAATGTACACTTTACCTTGCGCCCACCCATCCTGTAATGATAATTGAACAACAATGTTTAATACGACATATCACTGTGACATTACTATTATGATGTTAATATGAAGGTTTATAAAATGTCAAAAGTAAGAATTGTTCTTATAAAAATGACAAACAATACATATCAACCTATTTTTATTTATTGAGTTGAAAAAATAAAAAATAAGTCATAACTTTTTTTCAAGTTGTTGATAATTAAATAAAGATTTCTGTAATTTTGTAAATGTAAACTTAATGATGTAATTGCAAAAATAAATTATTTATTATTTTTAATATATATTATTTTGCGACTCACATATATTTAATGAAGTGAAAAAAGTGTCTGGAAAAGATTTGAAATTATTTCATAAAAATATATCCAGATCTGAGCAGACTCAAAAGAAAAATGATTTTGCGTTTACTACTTTATGAGTTTTATTGATATTACTTAAAAATATATGTAATGTCTTTTTTAAGGCTAAATAACTTTCTCCCTTTGCCATTCGATGTTGAATAAATTAATCTGTTAGGTACTTTTGTTATTGGCTTCTCTACTTCATTTGACAATATTTTAATTAAAAAAAAACAGGAAGTTTCAAATGTTATTTCTAGATTTTTTACGTCATATTCATCTTGTTAAATATTAAAAATTTTAACTGCTTGTATGCGACATAAAAAAATTGAAGTAATTAAAAAAACAAAGACGATTACATATTTCTTACAACTCCGTATTAACATTACAAATGCAAAAGTAACTTTGTCTGTCTGTTACGTTTTTACGGTAAAACAGCTGAACTTATTTTGATGAAACTTAATATAAATATTGATAGAACCATGTGAAAGAACATAGGCTTATTTACCATCGGAAAAAATCATACGTTTTTTCAAAATTTTAAGTAAGCACGACTTAACCTAAATAGGAGCGAACGAGCCTTGTGATGTCTGTCATTTTTTCCCTCCAGCAGTGGACGTCTATGAAATGAGATGAAGTCGTGGTCATTTAATTGCATACCTAACCTAATCTAATTTAACCCATCAGAAAAATTACTGAACTATATTTTGTAGAGCAAATATAGACTATTAGCTCATTATAATAATCGGCTACTATTAATAGCGAAAATTTGTCATTATTAATAAATAAGGAAAATCGGCCAAATGCGAGTCGGTCTCGCACACCGAGGGTTCCGTACAAACTTGTAGATTATGATTGTTATTGTGATGGAACTAAAAAATATGGTATTCGGATCTATCTCTTTGCTTGTGCTACATGACATTCCTTCTTGCCAAATTGTATGATGCTAGGACTAGAAGTAACCTATAGATTTTGATTTTCTTGCTTTTGTCAACATATGTGGCATAAGCGGGGCAAAAACTGTCACATCTTTAATTGTATTGACTCAAAGTTTTTTTTTTACTGCTCCATGGGATTTTAGACTGTATTATTCGATATTAATTTGGCATTTCCACGCATTCTTGAGATAAAGGAAAGAATATTGACAGATATACAAACAACGAAGTGATTTTTTAAGGGATCCGTTTTACTTTTTGAGGTACAGAATCCTAAAAATGAAAATTTCAAAAAAATAACTTTTTTCTTTGTTGTAAGTCAAGAACGTAAGACACTTCAAATGGTACGTCGAATAATATAAATAATGTACCAATATTTTGTCCCAAACTAAGATAGAAATTAACTATATATATACATGAATCATGCTTATTACAGAAAGATTTGCTTTCAGCAGAATTTGAACCCGCGTTTTTAAATGTCGCAAAACCAATAAGTCCAACGATCACCAGCGTCATCAAACAATACGAGATAGTGAATGCTTAATGCAAGTGCAAGATTCTCAAGATCACAACTACTTGGTCACCCATCCGAACACTGACCTTTCTAAAAATTGCTTAACATGCTCAATCACAAACTGAATCCTATAATAACCCTTGCTTATTGTAAATAGATTTTGTTGATTTAAACTTCTACCACAGAGTGAAATTTATTCGTTATTATTATGTATAGTTTTTACAATTTTCTCTAAAATATAGAGTTAACTCTTTTCGATCAGAGTTCAGTTTTTTCCCAAACTTTTTTTAAATGGATCGATCGTTATTAACAGATGACTCAAAAGTCAACATAATAAAATTTCGATTCAGTTGACTAATGTCGAAAAAAGTTCAAACAAACGAATTAACTAGAATAATAAAATTTATCTTCATATTTTTTGTTTTAAGTTCTTTATACAGTCTTATCTCAAAATTGATTAATAAAATTATTAGTTGTTTAATTAATTTTAATGTCAATTAAAGTAGTTCAGATTATATGCGATATAAAGCAATACCCTTTTTTTACTAATATCAGTCAAATAAAAACTTTGGGTTTGATATGCTAAATACAGAATGAAAGTTAAAAAATATAAATATTTAAAGTCAAAATAAAGTCAACGCTTACATTGGAAACGTTAAAAAAATAGGAAATTCTTTAGACAATTTTATAGCATAGTTTCCAACCAATAAAGTTGGGAATGCATTGTAATTTAGTTGCATACTTCGCGTATTAAATCGACGCAACAATCACTCAGCGATAATTAAAAGGGCTTATCCGATCTTATCCCAATAGAATAGAACCTACAATAGTTTGTAATTAATAAATGATAAAGTACACAAAACACTCACCAATTTGGCGAACATTGTGCCTGTTATCCTCTCGAGTTCAACACTGAGACTGATATCTGTTAGCTGTTGCTGACTCTTTTTATACTCGCCTGAGCCGTTTTAATAACTATATCGATTACTATAAATCGCGTGCAAGGAGGTAATATAGCGGAATCTGATATGAATACTCTTTTCGTATTTTCGACATTAAACAGGCCTTCTTTTTTTTAAAACTTTAAAAAGGAAAGGAGTCCTTTAACACATCGCCATAGAGTACTAGGTTTTTTTTAACTATTATGGCTTTGGTATCTTAGTTTTTTTGAATTGTCATTTTTTTACAGATGCTTGACTTAATGTATTTATTAGTCAAGTAAATAATATGTCATTACATATCTTTTTTTATAAATAATCAAAATCTCGAAATACCAATGTTTTAAATATTTGTTTAGCAATGTGACGGATGGGTCTTTCTATTTTAGGTTGCAGCAGCTACAAGACTAAGTTTTCTATTATTTTTTTATCTTTGTCACTGTTTCTGTGAATGTGTCAATGAAATAAATAAGTATTAACTATCAAAATAAGTAAAAACTAAGAAAATAATGCCACTTATTCATTTTACAAGCTTTTGTTAATTTCACCTGTTCCTCTGCGTCTGTAATGAAATCTTGCAAGTTGGATATGACCCACTACCCGGTTTCTGATCGAGCTGAAATTTTGTATGTATATGCAAATCGTATTATAATGCAATATTATTATGATATGTAGTTGATCTGATGATGGAGTCGGAAGGTTACCAATGCTCTGTAATAAAACCACTACGGGCTCGTGTTATGCGTTTTGACAAGATAATATCCTAGGTTTGTATATTTTAGTAACAGCCTTTTTAGATTTGTGAGACACCATCTTTGTTTTCGATTTTATTTGTAAATGTGCTTTGTTATAAATAAAATAAACATTCTTTTTAATGAACAACAAACAAAAGATTGTGTTTTTCGTTAAACTTTTTACTAAATATAGGACGATAATCAATATGGTAAATAAAGGAACCATTTTCATCAATTTTAATAGAGAATTAAATAAATCGTTCATTTGGTGCAACATTGACGTAATTGTAAATTTTGTGTTTTTGAAGAAGAAGGAAATAAATTTTAAATACATTTTCTTTTTTTACCGACTCCAAAAAAGGAGGAGGTTCTCAATTATTGTATTTTTTTAAATGTTTGTTACTTCATAACTTTGTCAATTATAAACCGATTTGGAAAAAACTTTTTTATTTGAAAAAGTATACCTTCAGATTGGTCCCATTTTATTTTCATATCATACAATTTAGTTCTTATATCATAGGTAACATATAACGATTTCGGTGTTTAACGCAAACTAAATAATAAATAAAAAAATAAAAAATTCTTAAAAAAACTAGTTGCAAAATAACGCACTAAAAAGCAAGAAATAAAAAAAAATTAACAAAAAAGAACCCGACTCCAAAAAGTAATTTTTGGAGTCGGTTTTTTTTTTGTTAATTTTTTTTTATTAGCATAACCTTAAAATATGACTTGTATACTTTATTATGTATACTTTTCTTAGGTTCATTTAGCTTCCAGCGAAAAATATAAGAAATACAATTCTGTCGATGTTTTTCAGAAATATAATTTTGACAAAAAATGTAATTGCGTCATTGTTGCACCAAATGAGCGAAATATAGAAGCAATCTGCTTTATAAGTACAGATTCATCGTCAAATTATCACCATAACCTTAGCTTAAAGACGTCTATTGCTAGACGGTAATGTCCTCCAAAAATTGGGGGGCTTTGGCATAATCGTTGCCCCTGGTAGGCGGGTTTTAAATCGCAGTAAAAGACATTCGAAAAGGAATTCGGAAAACGCTGCCGTTTCGTGGTCAATGGGAGGTGTGTGGTGGTAAGCTTCAGTATCGATAAATCCTTTTTATGACACTCTTGTGTGTGAAGGGTAAGTGCTATTTATTTTGGCAGACACGACACGGCTAAAGCTAAGTGTGAATTGCTTATCTATTATTATAATATGCAAATTTTTCGTAGAGTTGTTTTGTACAGTCAACTTTATGTTGTTAAATTTAAGGTGCACTTTATATGTTTACATTTATGAATGAAAAAAGTATCTTATTATGATATTGGCAACAGTTACTTATTATTAATTTATTTCCAATGGTTACATATGAGTGGCACTTAAATGTTAATAAATTACATATATAATTATCATTAAAGTTTTATTTCTCATATTTTATAAATATTGCGCAATTATTTTTTAATTTCATTGTTTCACATTCAAACACACTTTCTGATTACAGGTTGAATGAATAACTTGTTTTAATAACTAGGCGATGCAGTCGCTAAGCATAAAGCTTTGCTAGCACCATAAATTGGAGCGGAGCGTAATACTTAAAAAAATATAAGAAAATAATCAATAATATTTAGTAAATTTTAAAATTCCATAATAATGAAAACTTTCAGAAAGCTTTGATTCCATACAAAAAATATTAAAATCGGTTAAGAACTCGGGAAGTTATGGCGTTACAGACATTGCGTCATTGAAGCTGATCTATGGGAGCTCCAGACGCTTCACTTGCTCCTCTCCAAAAAAAAAAAAAATACGCTAAGAGTTTATTGTGAAAAGAGGTTGAAAGTATTTTTTTTTTAGAATAACTGAAATATCTTCTATTAGATGCTTATTTAAATTACGATATATGAAATAGACGATGTGTTTGAATGTTTTTTGAATAAAAGTGTATTTTAAAACTTACAAATTACAAAATAATTAATTCTAAGAATAAATAAAATGTAATTTGCCATTAATAAAATTTTAATAACTGGATTTTTTAATATAACTTGTTAATTCTTACTAAGTACTTACCAAGAAATCAATCCATTAAAACAATTTTGATTGCAAAATGGCATTATTACATTGTGCAATATTTTAGAAACACATTTTAAATGCGAAAGGTGGTCGTAGCCACCAGCGCTTGATATTGGCTGATATTGGACCGGACTTCCAATGGTTGCGGGTTCGATTCCCGCCTGAGAATTCCCTTGTGAGCCAAATCGAGATTTTTCTAGTATTTTTTTTAATAATAATTTATCTTATAAGATAGTATTGAAAAAATGCATAAAGCATGTTAATATTATAAAATTCTTAGAATGCTTACTTTGGGCTGGGTTAATTTTAAAAAATATACACCAGAGGTGGTAGAAATGTAAGATTTTTGAACTAAAACTTCTTTGGGCGCGACTTGAAAAAGGTTTTTTTTTTCTTAGGGAAGTAAGGAAGGAAGTAAGTCTTTAGTCTATAGTCTGTTGAGATAGTTTCTGCAATTAAAAACTTCTTTGACATTTATAACACATATTAATGAAACGATTAAACTTTACTTAAAAATATGCGTTTGTATTTTACTTCTATTGCGCGTAAAGATTACGCCCACACACAATTGATTTATTAACATTTTTTTTATTTTTAATGGTAGTTTATATAAATAATAAATAAATAAATAAATATTTCTTACATTCACACCAATTAGCCTAGCCCAAAGTTAGCACTGTAAGGCTTGTGTTATGGATACTAGAGTAACGGATATGTAAGGAGACATACATAGATATGTAATACATAGATATGTTATATGATACTTTTTAATAAAAAAATACTTTAAAAATCGATTCGTCTCATAAGTTTTTTATGGCGGGAATTTCTTCTCGTATTTTTCTATAAAAAATAATATATTTTTTAACTAAACCAAACTTAATAAATAGGACTGAAGTTCCTCATTATAAAAATATTAAATTTAAGTTATATTCGAGGTATAAAGAAAATAATTATTCGGGTATACATATTTATTATGATTTTTTTATCTCTAAAAAGCAAAGAAACTTCTTTACAAAATTATCTGAACACCTTTATTTTATTTACAATGACTTAAAAAAATATATAGTTACAGTCATCACGTAGACTATACATTAGACACTGTATAGCCATCCTACATAGACTATACATAAAAATGTTACGCTTTTTGTTTAACGCTACGGACGTTTTTTACCGGCTAGGGTACCCCTCCGCAACGCCCCATAAGGAAATTCATTTCTGAATAATTTAAAAAAGGTTAAAAGTTTTCATTTGTGTTTAATAATAATAGACAAGACATTTCCCAATAATATAAACTAATCATATATAAATTACTAGATTTTCACCGTGAAAATGGAATGAGAAAACACACTTGATATGTAGCGATAGCTACCGTGTTGACAGATGTTCCATCAATTTCCTCTGTCATTGACAGTTAGACAACAATGAAAGGAGGATATCTATAAATAGATAGAAGTGAAGGATATTAATTAGGGACTACCGATTGTTCAAGAAGATCTACTATGCTCATTTACCTGTTGGCTGTAAGCTTCATTATTATTATTTATATAAAACAACTGTTTTCCGGATACTGGTGCATATATACTTTATATTTAATCCTGATGTTTCGAATCCTTCACAGGATGTGTTCAAATGTAACAACAGATGGCGTTATGTCTTTCTATATCACGCTTTGGTTTCTTTTTGTTTTTTATATAAGTAGTTTGGTTGTGTAAGTTATAACCCGGGGGACGCTCTCTCGCGCATGCGCTAGTTTGTAACTAGTGCGGCGCTGCGCCGCCGAGGGCTCTCCGAGGCGGTCGCTTAGATTAAACCTTTTACAGCCTCTTCGGCTAAAGGTACTTGCTACCTACTTAGGTAGGGTGTGGTGTTTAGTCAGTCTAGCCTGACACAACATCCTGTGGCTTGGCCATAGAAGGATTCACCACGTTAAAAAAAAAAAAAGTTATAACCCATCGCTTCGATGAAGCCTATACAGCCTTTCTAGGCTATAGCACTTACTAGGTGGTGTTTAGTCAGTAAGAGTCTGACATTACCTTTCGGTCGCCCGATGTATCCATGATGGATTCACCACCGCCCTCCCTCGGTTCCGGAGCGCGCCAAGTTGCCCGGGGCGCAAAAAAAAATTGTTATAACCCCCTCGAATTGAAAATACTTTCAGTCGATTCGTCTCCCAGATTTGGTCGTTTTATTTCACTCAGTGCTTGGCGTAGCACACACCGGTATGGTTGAGCTTAGGGCAATCGTACAGGATGACTAAGATAAGGTAATATTTTAATCGGGCACGTTCCTAACTGTTAAATTTATACAAATTGTTTCATTTTAAATTTTATTTAGTGACTAGCTGACCCGGCCACGCATTGCTGCAGCAGAATTCTTATATATACATATTTAATTGTATCTATGATTACTGTGTGTCTACCACCAGTTCGGTAATTGGGAGGCCCTTCCGAGAAAAACTGGTGACAGAAGCATCAACCTCCATCTTACTTTTATTTGTAAAAAGAGTTAGTTACATTAATAGCAATAAACATTAAAAAGTTGTTTATTTCAATTGTCTAATATGAATAGAAGCGTAAGAAGTAAATTAATTTTTAATATTATGAAAAAAATCAAACGCTTTAAAAAAAATATTTTAGTTCAAAAGTGTAAATTTCATTAGAATTATGATTTGAGTTTGCAGGCCAGAGACAAAATAGTTTCATGCTTAAAAGAGGTTTGATAAGTGTTTGTTTTTTTTTCAATTCGGTTAGTGTATTGTCAAAGGAAAAAAATATATACACATCAAAAATATTAAAAACAGGTATATTTACAAAAAAAATATAAATGTTAACCCTAATACAATGTTCATAAGATACATTTTTGATCGATAAAATAGAGACACTTAACTTCCATAGATATTGCTCGCAACTCAGAGAGTTATTTGCCCCAGAGACAAAACGATGATGGCAGCCACATTCATAGAGAATCACGCGTACATAAAAATAAATATTTCAATATGTAAAAAAATATTAGAAGGAAAAATTTAACTTGTGTCGTATAAAACGGGTTTAGAACCGACACCCCTCGCTCTTCCATTTGTCTGAAATGGTCCGTTAGCGTAAATGGATGAGCACTCGCCCGGATAACTACGGATGTGACTTCGAGTCCCGCCTGGCACTGGTTAAATTTTTTCTTGTTATGATTTCTTAAGATAAAAAAGCATGTTTGCAATTCACACGTGGTAGAAGTAAAACCTTCAAAAATAATACGTACACATATACAAAATACCACGGTTGTGGTGATGCCTTCTCTCAAGCTTTGTACTACGCATGCGCACACAAACACGTATTAACACACATACATAATGCTTCCTATCTCATTTTCTCCTACGTTAAATCTTATGAATTTATGTGTCTGCCTCTTTTTAATGTTGCTTTTTCGTTTCATCGATTTTCAAATCACAACGATGCTAAATAAGTTTTCACTCCAAAAAAATCTAGCAAATAACTAACACACACACATATATTTTAAGACGCTTTTGTTAGGTTAGGTTAGGGCGAAACTATTTATCGCCCACTTTTAATTCCTGTTGAACAAATTTGAGAGCGAAATAAAATAGTGCGTTCTCATTGGAACTATATTGAGAAGAGAGATTGACATTGACAGCTACAATTGAGCATAGACTATTGTCTATGCAGGCAAAGACTCTTTAGGTTTGAAATATTTTTAAGAGTGGAACTCTTTGCCTGAGTCTGTGTTTCCTGATTAATGCATTTAAGGGCTAATGAATAGGTTTCTTCTAGGCGAGCGCGTCACATCCTAGATCGCATCATAGCTTACCATGAGGCGAGATGGCGGTCAAGCGTTTACCTATTTACAATAAAAAAAAATTCAACACTTGTGCCATTACGAAACATTGCATTTATTTATAGCTCAAATAACAATACAATAATATGTCATTACAAAGCTGGACTGATAATGGAACTCGAAGGTGTAAGATAGAACCTTGGGATGCTTCCTAGGAAACAATAGTTTTGGAGGATAACGCGAGCTTCAGATATTACAACAAGCAGATAACTGGTAAAACTCTTTTTGCAGTTAAGTACAGATAAGTACAGTTAAGTACAGATAAGTACAGTTAAGTACAGACAAAAGCATGTTTTGTTTAATTATTGATATTAACATTATTTAATGGTAAGCGTACTTTAAACGGTATAAAAAACATGTTACCATTAATTATTTTAACAGTTAAGTACGAAAACAAATATTTTTTTAATTACATGATTATTATCACGTTTTGACAACAGTTAAAATTATGTGGAATCATTTTCAACAATAAATATAGCGAGATTAATTAATAACTAGTAAATGTAAACATATATTGGTTGAAAGTAAACGGTAATCTAATTACTAGATTAAGTTATTATTATTTAATTATTATTGTAATTATTTATTAATGTTGGTATGAATTCAACTTGATTACACTTGTGAGTTTCGAAATCTTTATAATTTGAATTATAAGATTTTAATTTTTTTTTTATTTAGGATCGGTTAGCTCTTGATCACATCAAGCCCGGGGGCCAAGACAGAATCCACGATGAACGAGCTAACCCAGAAGGTGCCTATTCACCCTGGCTTTGTTCTCGGAAATACAGACGCAAGCAGGGAGTTCAAACACATACATACATAAATAAATGAGCAAAAAGTACAAATTCCAGCTATATCTCTGAAAACGATCTCTTCCAGGCGCACTTTTAAGTGGACAATTTTAGAAAGAAATTCTTGTATATAATTTTATTGAATATCTTGCAAACGGTCTAACGTTTTGAATATATTTTTTTCAATATTATAATTAGTATATATAAAAATTAAAATGAAAATAATTTATTGAAATGCACTTAAAATAAGTTGCTTTGCATCGTCCAACATTTTTACCTACGACCCATCCAGGACGTCTTTTAACTGACAAGAAGAATGGGCGTTAGAAACTTGTCAAAATTCTTAAAAAAAAAACGAAATTGTTCTGTTATGACATAAATATGGTAAGTGGTTTCATTACATCGTCGTTTACAACAAAGTCAACAAGTATCTGTTTTAAGTAAGTATCCTTAAACATTGAAATAATATACAGAGAATAAACGACAAATTTAAGAGAACATATCCATATAGATAGTATATTACATATATATACAATACAACACAAAACATTTTATTTTTTTTACAACCCAAAAACAAAGGGATAAACAATCACAGCCAATTGCTTAAAACTAACGTGTAACAATCGGCGGCCTTATCGATAAGAGCGATTTCTTCCAGACAACCTTAGGATAGAGAGGATAATAAGGAAGCAAGAGCTATGGCGGTGTAACTTCATAAAAAGGAAATAATTAAGGAGATATACTAATAATTAAAACAATAACAAGCGTCAAAATTAAAATTAAATATAAATAAACATGCATAATAATATATAAATACCATAAATATAAATATTAATATATATTCATTGTATAATATACATACATAAACAGTATAACTTATCAATAAACATAAATGTCTAGTTGTCATAGAGAGCAGTTACCCAGCTATTGTGAGAGATAGTGAGTCTTAACTAAATTAGTGATAATAGAAATAGATTGTGCTCGTCTTATTGAAACTGGAAGAGAAATCCAAAGACAAACAGCCTGGACGATATATAGACTGTAATGAATAAATTTTTTTCTTTAATACTAGGCGATGCAGTCGCTAAGCATAAAGTTACGCTAGCGCCATATATTGGAGCGGAGCGTATTACCTATAAAAGAAAAAAAAAATTTTTTATCGATGTAAATTTTTGCGAATTTCAAAATTCGGGCTCCGTCACAATCTGGTCCTAAACTTGTTGATTCGATTTCACACAAAAATATTAAAATCGGTTAAGAACTCTGGAAGTTATGGCGTAACAGACATTGCGCCATTGAAGCTGATCCATCCTCCAATAAGAAGAAAATCAACTTGTCTAAGGTGTCAGGCGGGATGTGAACTCACATCCATCACTATCCGAGTGAGTGCTCTTTCAATTAAGCTATCGAGACCTTGACAGAACCGTAGAATTTTCCCAAGTATTTGTTAAGCTGACGCCAGCGCCGTGTTTACATTTTCACATTTTTTTTCTTGTTATAATAAAGTAAATAAATAAATATTTCTTTTAAATATTTATTTATTTACTTTATCTTATTATAAATATTTCTATCAAAATAAATACTAGAAAAAATGAACTCGGTTCAGAAGTCCGCCTGAGAATTCACTTGTAAGTTGATTTTTCTCTATTATTTTTCTATTAAAATAAATATTCCCCACAATCACACGAATTAGCCTAGCCGAAAGTACGTACTATAAGTATTGTGTCATGGATACTACGCTAACAGATAGACATAAATATATGATATATAGATATGTAATATTCGTAATAATATATATAAACAGTCATGACTCAGGTACAAATGCTCTTGTTCATCATACAAACATCTGCCCCATCCGGGATTTGAACCCCGGACCGCCGGTGCGAAAGGCAGGACCGCTACCGTTGCACCAAACAGTCGTAATTTCTTAAATATAGAAATCTAGCAGTAAATGATTACATTCTTTACATTGTCCATTCGATTGTCCAGACATTTGTAAAAATGTTTCTTTTGAATACGAGAGGATGTGCCTATCTTGATGAGACAACGTTGGCCTACAGCGTAAAACCGGAAAGGTACTAGAAAATTTCGACGGGTGTTCATAAGGCTCAGTAGCTCAATTGGGAGAGCATTGGACCGGACTTCCAAAGGTTGCAGTTTTAATTCCCGCTTGAGAATTCACTAGTGAGCCGAGTCTATTTTTTCTAGTATTTTTCTATTAAAATAATTTATCTTATAAGATAATATTGAAATAACGCCAAAAATTTATAAAAGTTAAAAAATAAAATGATTACATACAAAAACAAATATTTTCTTTGTTTTTTGACTTTCATATTTTATGAATCGTTGAAATATTTTCAATTCCATTAAAAAGACATCAACGAGTTACACCTGACGATAAAATTTCTTAAACTTCTAAAATTTTAAGATTGTTGCTTAGTGGTTTTAGATTCAACTCCCGATGATGCAAATACTTATATAAAATGAAACTAATACAATTTTATTACAATGAAAGTTTGTAGTTATTGAAAATTTTAATGATGATGATAATAATTTATTTAATTGCATAAAATACATACAAAAAAAGTTGTTAAAAATATATTCTCCTCATATTCTGTCAAATTTTTCGACGTGCAAATATTTCGCTAAAGATAAACAATTACTTTATCTTTAGCGAAATATTTGCACGTCGAAAAATATTAGATATATAATTTTCATTAAAATATTTAATTAATGTAAATTAAAGATCTACATTATATTATGACAATACTTTGTGTGTGTGTGTGTGTGTGTGTGTGTGTGTGTTTGTTACCATACCAGCAACACGTGGCCGGGTTAGCTAGTTTGTTATAAATTTGAAAAGTCAAAAACAGTAACTCCTCTAATATTACTTCCTCTATGATAGCGTATTATTATAAATTGTATTTTATAATTCTCATTACATTACATAACACTATACATAGTTTGTAGTTGTGCATAAGTGAGAAAGATAAGTTAACATAGACCTCTTATGCGTCTTAGATGCAGTTAACAAAAGAGCTAATAACCTTGAAACGGTCAAACCAATTTAAATAAACCAACTCTAAGAAACACTGCTATATAACCTGTATACAAATAAAAAAAACCGTATCCAAATCGATTGAGCCGTTTAAGAGCTATGATCCCACAAACAGACATACAAATTTAGTGGTCAATTTTATATTTCGGTCTTCTACAGACTGTACTTTGGAGAGTGCTTAAGAGCTGCATTTTCTCATACCGCCATCTCCTCTTTTTTCCATCGGACATCCCTTTTTTTACCCTTTCTTGATAGCTGTTCCTACCTGTCGCACCAAGCGCTTTTCAAGATCCTGAATAATCATAATGCGCACAGCAAAAGAGTGGAACTCCATCCCTGCGTCCCGTTAACTTATAACCCTTCCGTTTTCAAAGCAAGAGTGAATAGGAACCTTCTGGGTTAGCTCGTTCTATCGTGGATTCTGTCTTGGCCCCCGGGGGTTTGATTGGGATCAAGAGCTAACCCATCCTAAAAAAGTAACACTCTTTTTTTTGCTTATGTGTTTTTCAACTGATTCCTTTTGTTTTTGTTTAGAGGTTAATGATGAGCTTTAAGTCGTCTTCACACTAGCGTTTCTCCTGCATAGGCATAAGTCGAACGTCAGTTTAACACCTGACTGCATTATGACATAATCACTTTCAGGTGACCGCAAATTCCGTTATGGGTACTACCACTATTTTTTTTATTGTATCGCTTTTGTAATATGTTTTTAATAAACAGTAAATCAATAAAAAAACAGTAATTTTATTATTAATTTTATTATTTTTTTTATTTATATTAAGTTCTGATACTCTTTATAACTTCGAAGTATTTTTGATATTAATTAAACTTTTGCAGACGGTTTGAATCCTATACAGGAGTTATAATCACGGGATGAACTAAATACATTAATTACAAACTTAAAATAAAATAAATAAATAACTTGATTAAGACATTTTCCATGTTTAATTATTTTGTATACGCATGTACATAATAAATATTAAGAATAAAACAAAAGAACACTACAAAATTAATTAAACATGGAAATTAAAATATACAAGAGTTGTTTTATAAAAAAGTCCATCTAAAGTATGACTGGAAGAGATCGTTTTCAGGGATATGGCTGTAATTTGTATATTGTCCTCATTAATTTATGTATGTTTGTGTTCGAAATAAAATCTAATCAATAAAATAATAAACTTGTTGAAATCTACACGCACTAAATTACAAGTGTGAGCAAGGTTATAATTATGAAAATACATATTTATAATAAAACAATTATAATGATAATTAAATAGTAGGTAATAACTTAATCTTGTGTTCCGTTTACTTTCAACAAAAATCTGTTTACATGAACTAATTTTCCTTATAATTAATATCGTTTTATTTAATGTAAATGTTACAGTCAAAACTCATAACCAGTCAAAACCACTTTTGACTGCAAAAATTAGGCAAAAGTACTTTTGACCAACGACCTTAGTCAAAAACATTTTTGACTGATTTTAGCAGTCAAAAGTGGTTTTAACTAAGGGCAACGGCCAAAGGTACTTTTAACTGCTAAAAAAACAGTCAAAAGAGGTTTTGTCTGATTTAAAATTTAGATTGTCAGTTAAAACTCATAAATAGTTGAGGTGGTTAGGTTAGGTTAGGTTAGGTTAGATTATTCTCTTTTTATTATTGATTTAAATCAAAATCTCAATTTAATGAAAATATGTTATTTGGAAATATTGATGCTAGTCCTTGAAAAAGTTATGCATGAATTTTGCAACACGTACAAAAGTGACTAACACGTTACACTGTAACCTAAAATATTGTAGCAGAAATTGGAATTCAAAGAAAATTGGTGGAAACGAAAAGAATTAACGCTTTTTATTAAGGCTTCAAACGTTAGAAGAAATGAAGAATAGTCATTATAATGTAATGGCAAAGGAAGAATTTAAAAAAGGTGGAAGACGCAAAATTTGTGTAAAAAAAGAAAAAAATTAAAAATTCCCACTCCAAGAAGTTTTGTCTAACATTCTTAGTCAGAACCACTTTTAACTAAAACAATTTGGTCACAAATACTATTACCCATTATTTTGCAGTAAAAAGTACTTTTGACCAACGTCCTCAGTTAAAACAACTTTTGACTGCGAAAATCCAAAAGTGGTTTTAACTAAGGTCGTTGGTCAAAAGTACTTTTGCCTAATTTTTGCAGCCAAAAGTGGTATTGACTGGTTATGAGTTTTGACTGTAACATAAATAATGAATTGATGTGATTATAACTGTTTTAAATATGTGTTAATGATAATATAATTAGAAAAATAATTGCTATCGTACTTTACTGTTATAATAATTACTTATAACATGTTTTTATATATTACTAGCTGACCCGGACACGCCTTGCTATATTTTAAATTAAAAGGAAATCTATCCTCCTAAAGGAAATCTGTCCTTAGTTGGAACAAATCTAGCAAATTGAAAAAAAAGTCGAGTAGTTTCGGAGTTCGTTGCGGTCAAACACTGTGACACGTTATTCATATGTACTCGTATATAGATTAAATATTAAGTTTTAAGCAATAAATTATATTTAGTTCAAAAACTTAAAAAAAAATTGTTTTTTTTTTTTTTTTTTTTTTTTTTTTTTTTTTTTTTTTTTTTTTTTTTTTGCCTGTAAAGTCGGTTTTACGGGCGAAGATTTTACGTGACAACGTCTTTTTCTCGGTAGAATATTTATTGATATGAATATAATTAAATTGCACAATGCGCGCGGCAGACCGATCATAGTTGAGTGGGAGAGAGACGCAAGGCATTCGGCGGGCCTCTCTCTCGTTCGGTGACTCATCGTAACGTTACCGAGCGTTACACTTTTTCATAAGTGACTCCCAGCCGCAACCTAATTTAAGACGTTGTCACGTCAAAACTTGCTTTTATCTGTACTAAATTGTATTAAAAGGCAAGAAGAGTTTTATCAGTCATTTTCATGTTGTATCATCTGATACTCACGTAATACTCCTGAACTGGGGTTTCCTAGTAAGCATTCCAGGGTTTCATCTCTTCGTCCCTCATCAACCTACCGTTTGGGGTGCGCACTCTCGAAGCACCGAGGCCCGTGCTCCGAGAGTGGTGCGCGAGGCGCCATGGGTCGGTGACCTTCAGACTGGCACAGGTATTTACCGGGCACGGGTACTTCGGTAAATACCTGTACCGGATTCGAAGGGAGCAGACTCCGTTGTGTCATCATTGCGGCGCTGCGGAGGACACCGCCTAGCACACCCTAGAGGTGTGTACGGCGTGGTTTCTTCAGCGTGGCAATCTTGTCGCGGCGATTGGGAGTGATCTCTCGCTCGCCGCCGTGGCGCGAGTCACACACTCACACACACATAACACACAGCACATATATTAGCAGTTAGAAAAGATAAATATATTTCAATAATTTAGTTTTAATTTAGTTGGCTATGTAGCTGATTGTTAAAAGAGCGGTTCTTCCTACCTCAGGCGATGTTTTGTTTTGTAATAGGTTAAGTTACCGAAATAAAATATTTGAATTCGAATTTATCAGCAACTGGTGGAACAGGCCCTAAGTTTTTTGAAGTGAAAACTTCTTTAGCATTGTTGTGATTTGAAAGTTGATGAAACGAAACAGCGACAGTAAAAAGAGACAGACACATAAATTCATAAGATTTAACGTAGGAGAAAATGAGATAGGAAGCATTATGTACCTGTGTTCATACGCGTTTGAGAGAAGGCATCACAACAACCGTGGTATTTTGTATACGCGTACGTATTATTTTTACACTTTTACCACGTGTGAATTGCACACATGCTTTCTTTTTTTTAATTTTAGATGGAGCTTGGTGTGGATTATTTTTTTAAGTCTATATATTTTAATATTAGGTTATTTTATAATTTTTATATGACATAGTTATTAAAATATTAAATTGAAATTTTAACTACATTAAAAATCAGAAGTACAAATAAAAACTTATTGACACCAAAAAGTTCATAAGTGTTAATATAATCTATGGTAAACATTGATATAACGCTAATCTATTCTTTATTTGTGGCTTGCACGATTTGTAAGTAAGTATAATTGCCAGTTCTTGAGTAGTTTCCTACCTTAGTAGTAGTTTCTTACCTTTCCTTAGTAGTTTCCTAGGTTTCAGTAAAGATGTGGGGTTTTACTGAAACCTCCTCGTGGCCTTTTTGAGAAAGCGCGAAAAGACAACTTACTGTTTTGTTTCACCTGCCAACATTCATGCATATTCAGAAGCACTCAGTGGTTAATAACCCACCTTTATTACACACTAATATCAACCACAACACAAATTTTAACAAGAAAACCAAAACCATTTAAGTGACGCTTCGAGTTCCCGCCAAAAAGTCCTTGATATAATGCAGTCGAAAGTTTTTTTTGAATATCGAATTATAAAAATATCCAAATTCAATTTTTATTTATTACTTGTTGAATAAATTTGATACCGATCAGTAATGTAATCTTTGTTCTATTAAACAAATAGATCGCGAGAGTTATTTGATATACCCGCTACTCACTTTAGATGTGATTTATTGAATGGACCATAATATTTATTGTTGTGAATTTTTTTAGGCATTTTTGTGATGAGAAAAAACCATTGAACTCGTAACACTGTTACCGAGACCGTTTTTGACAGTATAAAAAGAAAACATACAATTATTAATACTATTATTCAAAAAGCTTTTGCTTTTGCTTCTTTTGCGTCTATATTCAAAGACTAGCGGCCCGTCCCGGTTTCGCACAGGTGCATTAAATATAGCCTATGTTACTCAACGTGGATGTAGCTTTTCAATGATGAAAGAATTTTTGAAATCGACTGAGTTTTTGTGTTTATTCATTGCAAACATACAAAAATACATATCTTTCCTCTTTATAATATTTGTGTAGTTATAGGTCACTTATTTTTTCTGCGTCGATTCTTAACCTGTTCTTTATTTAAAAAGAAAGAATTGCGCTAATTTTTTTGATGGTTGACTTTATTCACTTTCCGGCACTCTCGGGTCTTTTTTATTTAAGTTATACTTCTGGCGCATTGAGGGTGAAATTTTTCATGTAATGGAAGTTGTGCACGCAGCATGCAACGAAAAGGCTACACCAAACTAAGAGGTTAACTTTAAGATATCTCAAGTATAACTCTGCCTCGAGTACGTTAGGACACGTACGTTTTTGTGCATATCAATTAGTCTAACTCAAAGTAAGCACTGTAACGGAAAGATATACATGATACATTCGAGATGTAAAAAAATTATAGAAATATACATAAATACACATATGTTCGTATACATCACACAAATATCTGTGTCTTCCGGACTCGAACCGTCGTCAAACTGCAAATGGATTGGATCGTCACAAATTGCTCCTTATTGTCTTCAATATAGGTACTAATTTTATTTTCTCCATAAACCAATAAAAATAACGAGATGGTTTCTTACACCGAATCCAATCAGTTAAGTGAGCTTGTTTAGAAGAACTTGCAGCATAGCCAGGGCCGTAACCTATTGGTGGCCCTGGGCATATAAGAATAATGGGAATATGACTTTGACAGAATACTTTTTTGTTACTAGAATAGATAATGAAAGTAGATAAACAAGGTTTCAGATTTTTTTATTGACAGTCAATAGATGAATAAATAATCTTTAATTTACATGGGGCGATTCTCACATATTTGAAATTATCTAAGCATGCTGAAATTCGATAGCCTTATTTTGGGCGAGGGTAGAGTAGCTTCGCGCAGGCAAAAGCTAATTAGCAAGTCGATAATAAAGTCCCTATTTGAGGTTCGATTTACTCTAATTGAATAAGTTTTCAGTAATAAATGTCGGTATTGGTTCCGTGATTTGGCAGGAACCAGGGGGCCCCTATCGATGGCGGGGCCCTTGGCATTTGCCCAGAGTACCCAGTGGGAAAGAGGGGTCTGAACGTAGCAGCCTCTTGAAGAGATACCCAAGAATTCTGCTAGCTAAATCGTTCGCTACATTACCAAAGCAAAGACACACAGAAGTATAAAACTTCATGATAACCCTCTTACCCAATATTATTTATAAACTGAAAATAGATTAAGGTAAATCATAATAGGTTTTTAAATATTTCGCCCATTTTACCAAAAACAGGGTATGTATTTATCAAACATTATCAGATTAATATGTTATTAATTGGTCCATCTTTATGATTACGAATAAAATTTATATGGAATAATAATAGTGCTCACAAGGCTCGGTAGCTTGAGAGAGCAGTGGACCGGATATCTAAAGATTGTGGGTTCGAGTCGACATTTTCTAGGATTTATCTATTGAATAAAAATCTGACATAGAATTACATATATATCGTAGCAAATTTCAATACAAATAAATAAATAAATTTCAGATAACATCCCATACGTAGTTCTGAACCCAAGTTATTTTAATAGAAAAATACTGGAAAAAATCAGCTCACAAGTGAATTCTCAGGCGGGATTCGAACCCACAACCTTTGGAAGTCCGGTCCAATGCTCTCCCAATTGAGGTACCGAGCCTTGTAGGCCAGCGTTGTCTCATCAATGAGAGGAATATCGTCTCATATTCGAAAGAAACATTTTAACAAATGTTTGGGCAATCGATTAAGATGAAACCGCCAGTTAGTTTTATAATTTTATATATTTTGTGCATTTTTTTCAATGCTATCTTCTAAGAATCGAACCCGTGGAGAGCATTGGACCGGACTTCCAAAGGTTGCGGGTTCAATTCCCGCCTAAGAATTCACTTGTGAGCCGAGTCGATTTTTTCCAGTATTCTTCTATTAAAATAATTTATCTTAGAAGATAGCATTGAAAAATGCACAAAATATATAAAATTATAAAACCAAATTAAATAGTTAAACATTTGTGTTATGGAAATCAAACACACACACAAAAAACAACGACACAACAACCAGACTCGAGTCAATATAGAAAAGTTCGTTTTCACCATTGACCCGGCCGGGGAACGAACCCGGGACCTGGGAGTGGCGTTACCATGAAAACAGGTATGCAAGTCACTCTACTACGCAGGTTGTCATCATGTCAATAAATAATAAAATTAAAATTAAGTATAATAACTTTTTAACATTAAGATATTCTTTAACTGAGTAGATTTTTGAAGCTCTACTTCTTTAGGCGGGTTATGAAAAAAATATGAGAGTGAAATTTTAAGATGTGCGCGCATCACTGTGACACAAAAGTAACTGGTTGAAGTTGGCCGAAAAAGCGACATGGAATAAACCAGCAGGATGAAGTTGGCCGCTAATTGTGAATGTATGTGTGTGTGATTTTAAATTATATATGGTAGTTAACAATAATTATTTTATAAAATTATAATATTAGTTATCTTTGTTTAGTAACGATAAAGAAGTATAACTTTTTACGTGAGTACATAAGTACACACAACGGTTTTTTTTTAATTTTAAATCAATGTATTGCCTGCCTTAGCGTTGCTTAAAGATAGTTGCGAAAACAAGTCTCCTATTTTTCAGTTTTTTCTTCATTTATTAAATAATTTACTTGCCGGCTTACATTTGCCCAAAACGCCAGCAAGTATTATTATATACCAGTTAGGGGTCATCCATTAATCACGTGATTTTTCTAGACCACTTTTTACACTCCCCCTCTCCTCTTGTGACACGTGATGAGGTTCCAATTTATCCCTCCCACCCCCAGTGTATATATTTCCTTAAAAAATCATGAATATTTATTTACTATAAATATACTAATGAACAGTCCTTATATGCATTATTAACATTTATAAAAATATAACATATAATTCTAAAAAATTTACACCTGATTTGTAACTGCAACTCCCCCTCCCCCATTGTGATCCATAGTTATGTTTTCCGATACCCCTCTCCCTCTATTTAGACCTCACGTGATTAAGGGATACCCCCGTAGCAGTTAGCAGTCAGAATTTCGAGTCCTTTTTAAACTTTATTGAAGTATTAAGTTGTGACCGACGATCTGGTGGCACATAGCTCGTAGAACTGATGACCGTTGGGGCAGAGGAGTTTCTGGAGTGGCAACCACGACCGAAGACGAAGTGTAGTCAGGCCTCCCACTCGTTGGACCGACGATCTTGTGAAGGTCGCGGGAAGCACCTTAATGCGGGCAGCTTAGGACCGGTCATTCTGGAGACCCTTGGTTGTCCAGCAGTGGACATTTGGCTGAGACTAATTCGACGAATAATGTAAAAAGGCGATTTTTTTTGCTTCTTCTTTGCTATTATAACAGATACTAATCAATTATAACGAACTTATCACAAATTAAATTTCTATAATTAACTTAAAACATATAACCGCTTCTATTTAAAAAGTAAAGAATGTTAGTTCAGACTATTTCCCTAAATCCATAATCTAAAATGAATTGTATCTTAGTGCTAATAACAGTTTAAAGCAAGTCGGAATTTGTTTGTTCTACTCTATTATTTTTGGATTTTTCTTTTATATCAAAACATTTTTTGACTGAATTATTGTGTTTATTCTAAACTAAGCTTAGCTTCGGTATAATTTGTAATTCTGTTTATTATTATGAAACATAATATGATTTATCCCTTGTGTAAACAGTTCCATATATTATATTGCATCCAATAGTGAAAAGCCAGCATCAGAATTTTACGTTATTTTATGTTACAAGTACGTTGACAATAATTTATATAATTATGTCGAATAGCGAGTAATCACAGCATCTCTACTTAAAACTAATCTTGCATTTCGAAGCCATTAAAAATTTGGTCACCGATCCGACATTCGACCTTAGTAAATGTTGCTTAACATTTTTAGCTGGTCGTTCGGTATAGCAGTAAAAATGTTTACCGCTACGATAATATATAAAAAAAGTTATTTATTAACTTTTAATTGTTCTAATAATCGCAATGACTTAATGAGCAATTGATGACTTTGATCGGTTTCCAAGCAGTTGTAACAGGTGCGTGGCACGTGATGGCATTTATATGTATTTTTTAATAATTATCGTTAACCTATTTATTGACTTTCCTTATAGGTGAAAAGCAATCCTGTTCCATATATTTCCGCACCAGTGGGAATATATCAATACATAAATACGTAAACACATAAATACATTAATACATCAACACCTGGATGTTTGGATTTTTTATTATATGTCCCTAACGATAATGGTGGCTGGAAATCGTATGTAATTGTTTCAGAAAACGGATGTATTCTAATTGAAATGAAAACAAAGAAAAAGGTAGGTACTTAATATGAATATTATTAAAACACGATTTCTTTTCAGATAAGATGAAGCATAAAGTAAGTTTGTTTGTTATGCTTTCACGCAAAAACTACTAAACCGATCATCATGAAACTTCGTACTTATATTGTTAGAGGTATTAGAAGTAATATAGGATACTTTTTATTGAAAACAAAAAAAAATGAAAACTTACTTATAACGGTAGAGGTTTACCGGCTGACATAATAATAAATTTTTTTATATTAAAATCATTTATCTTTTAAATGGCATTGAAAAAATACAAAGGATATATATAAAAACTAAACTGTTTCATCTTAATGGATTGTGCAAACATTTATAAATTTTTTTCTGTCGAATACGAGCGGATGTTCCTCTCATTGATGCGACAACGCTGGCCTACAGCAAGAAAGTGGAAAGGTACTAGAAAATTTGGGCGGGTGTTCGCAATTTGGGCTCGGAGACGATTGCTCAATTGGGAGAGCATTGCATTGGACTTCCAAATTTCGCGGGTTCGATTTACGCCTGAGAATTCAATTGTGGGTCGAGTTCATATATGATACATATTTCTTGACGCCGGCGCCATCTTTTCATGTTGTCAATACAAGTATTTAATTGCTAGATATTTAAATCTAAACTAGGTCTGCAATACATGCTGCTGTTTGCAAATACTGAGCGAAGCAATTAGATTTTTGTATTTTTATATTTTTGTATGTATGTTCGAGTATTTGGCTCCTTGTTATTTAATTAATCGATATAATACTGTGAATTATATTTTATTCCGATAAAAAAACCTTGTGTAGCAATATCGGCCAAGAGTATTCAAGAATATCTCATGAAGTCTTGTGACATTCAATCTCAAGTAGGAAACCCGTAATAATCTTATCAGGAAAACATACGATTGCATTAACAACCTTAACACTCAACAATAAAGTAAAATTTTCTACGCTCTCAATATTAATTAATTTGTAGAACGACAATTAAAAATATAACAGTGATTTACAATTAAAACACGTTAGGTGATAAAAGGTATACGAGTCCCGCCATTTTGAGAAGATAATAAAAATAGATGTAATAAATAAATTATTATCCGCATTGTTCTCTTTTATGTGAAGTTTAATTAATTGAGAAAATATTTTTGCCGCCACCCGCTGTTTTGTCTATGGTCATAAGCTAGAGCTATCTTGTTGGGTTCTTTATAAGGTAAACTTTAGTTTCCGTTGTGAAATTGCATTGTACAGATTATAAAACTGAATTTGTTTAGTGAAATAATTGCCACATTTACCTTAGTATACGCTCTTTACATTTTTTATAGTGAGAAAAGTCGAAGTAAAGGAAATTTTAGATGTTTGTGTGATGAATCATAGTCATTTTTTTAATGATTATTACATATTAATATATCATATAGTTATGTCTATCCGTTACCTTAATATCCATAAAGGTAAGCACTGAAAGGTAAGTGCTTACCTTGGGGTAGGTTAATTGGTGTGAATGTAAGAAAAAATATTTATTGAGCGAAGCTCTCTTTTAGGCAACTCACAAATTTCGCTTGTGTCCCTCCTGCTACTTAACGGTTCAACCGATTCGAATGAATTTTGGCATGAACATACATGATTATAACGTGACGGACATAGGCTATGTAAAAGAAAGATAGACTTTACCATGGAGGAATAATCACCGAAAGAAAAATTCAAAAGCTGATCACAGCCACACCGCTGAGACTTGGTCCTAGGGTTTAACTCTTTCATACATCACAACGAGAATATTCTCTTTCAAATGCTCACCACGAAGTTTTAAAGAATGCGGTTCACTCATTTGAATAAAACTTTTTAAACGGATCACTTTATTTGCAAGTTTTTTTTTATTTAATCTTGACGGTTCGAATTATTTTTGGAGTCGGTGTTCAAAGGATATACGGGTTCAGGAACAGGTGAAATACAAAACTTTCTAATGACCAGCGATTAAATTAACTCGCCAATTCGTTTTTCTTGATACGAACTTCATAATGACGATATTAACGACCTTCTTAGTGCGGTTGATATTTTTTTTATTTAGAACTAGCGGCCTCCTGCGACTTCTTCCACGTGAAACATTGCAACATTACTTTATTTTTCTAAAAGAATTTTTCTAAAATAACAGTAGCCTAAGTTACTCATTATTACATCAGCTACCTGCCAATAAAAGTGCCGTCAAAATGCGTCCAGCCATTTCAGAGATTAGCCGGAACAAACAGACAGACAAAAATTGTGAAAAATGTTATTTTGGTGTATGTACCGTATATATTCATATGCATGTAGTAAAAAACGGTTAATTCAATATTACAAACAGACACTCCAATTTTATTTATATATACTAGCTGACCCAGCCACGCGTTGCTGTGGCACAGTCATTTTATTTTTCTAATGTAAAAGATTTCTTCCTAGTTAGTAGCCTAAGACACTCCTTATTACAACAGCTACCTGATAATAAAATTCCCGTCAAAATCGGTCTAGCCATTTCAGAGATTAGCCGGAACAAACAGAAAGACAGACAAAAATTGTATAAAATATTATTTTAATGTATGTACCGTATATATATTCATATGCATGTAGTAAAAAACGGTTATTTCAATATTACAAACAGACACTCCAATTTAATTTATATGTATAGATGGGTTCGCTTTTGATCCCGGTTGATACCGGTTTGCATGGTAAAGCCACTCCGAGGTCCTAGGTTCGATCCCCGGTCGGCTGAAAGTAGAAAACGAACTTTTTACAATGGCTACGTTGTGTAGCCGTCGTTGTTTCTGAATTCCATAATACAAGTACTTTAGCTAATTAACTTGGGTTCAGAATAATGTATGTGATGTCTCATAATTAAATGACAAAAATGCATTGTTGATACAAAGACTGATTTTAAATTATCTAATCATCTTTATGAAGGCGAATTTGAAATATTCAAAGTTTAAGAATTTTACATAATTACAGTAATGGCAAGTAAACTGTTCTAAAAATTGGTCTTGCATAATATTAACAAATGTGCAATTAAGTACAGCGCATAAAGTTCAATTCAATAAATTGAAGGACGTTGGGCAAATTTGTTAAAATAGCACCCAACTTCGATAAAGTTCAAACCACTTTAACGGACACACCACCTTAAAGGAAAAACCATTTAAAAATATACAAAATTATGTTTTTCACCTTTTTCATTACATATCAACTGGAATATAACTAAATAAAGTTAACATAAAAATCATTTAGGTAATTAAATATGTTTTCGTGTATATTACACTTGAGTGTAACTGAATAAATGAAAATAAAACTTTAAAGTATTATCGTCTTCAATTGGGAAACGATCCTACACCTTCCGATCCTTTATCCATGTTAAAA
This sequence comes from Calamotropha paludella, assembly GCA_927399485.1. Taxonomy (NCBI): domain Eukaryota; kingdom Metazoa; phylum Arthropoda; class Insecta; order Lepidoptera; family Crambidae; genus Calamotropha; species Calamotropha paludella. Next base: position 4,554,864 of record OV656830.1, on the reverse strand, counting down.
CATATTAATAAGTATATTTTTCAAATAAATAATTTTATCTACTCTAATACTATAATACAAAGATTCTAAAACTGAAAACAAAATGCTTATGACAAACATTTCATTACGATACAGGTCTTGTATGGACACCTGTAACATAATATAACTTCTTTATCATAACGATACACCTATACAACCTCCATCTGGACCAAGGAGGTTGAACCTCTACTTTAAAAAGGTTTCAATGAACGAGTCCGTGACGACGCAACACGCATGCGCAATCGATATTTGCATCTTGGCGCCAACATTTGACATTTAAAAATTTGTTGTTATATTCAGCGTTTTATTTGCAATATTGTTTTACGTATTATAGTATGAAAGTAGATAAAGTAGTGTATGACACTATACATAACTTGGTCTTATAACACTCGTGTGATACTATAAAAAAACTCGCCTACGGCTCGTTTTTTTAAAACACACTCGTGTTATAAGAACCCTTATTATGCAACAGTATCATAAACTACTATTAAAGTATCATTATTAATGACGTGTAGTTTTTATATCTAAAGAAAATTATCCTAGAAATAATTTCAACTTCTGTTTGGAGTCATGTGGGACTGGAATCCACCCACGCTCGCTATCCGGACGAGTGTTATTTTACTTTATAAAATTTACCAGCCACTTCGATGATAGTATCAGGATTTTTTACACAAATCCGTAAATATCCCAGTGTCCTTTGACACGCAAGTTCATTATTTTTTGTACAATCAACAACACCTCATCTACAACAAACTGTAAAACATTTTCATATGAAAAGGGCACTCTATATATTACATTTTAAGCTGAAAATTGAATAGCGAAGTGCAGTTTTCTACACGTTGATTGTACAAAATACACGTTGACCACACCCCGCAAAAGCACGCGGAAGCGAAGCGAGAACCTCCTGATAATGAACCGGACGGATTACATTATGGTAATTACAGCATTAATCTGTTTTACCATAGACAAGAAATCAAGATAATAGTATAACATCATTTGTTATAAAGCAGCGCAACTCGGTAGAGAGACTGAATGAGGCGTTCAGTCTCTTTACTTTAAGGAATACAAAGAAAAACTGTATATGTATCAAAACCACAATACGTTACTAAAAGTAAACCATATATACACATACTTTTTATAATATCTGGAGATATGACCTATTTAAAATCACGGATCGGAAATATCTGATAATTATAAAAAATATGCTGACCCAGCCAAGCGTTGCTATATTATAAATTAAAATGAAAGTTATCCTGTGTATGTTTTGTGTAGCAAGATGAAAAAAAAAATCATCAAATTCGGTTGAGTACGTTCGGAGTTTATCGCGGTTAAACACTGACAGTTAATTTTTATATAGATAGATATCAAAATATTCGGAATATCTTGAAAATTCTGACTAAATCTTGTAAATACTTTGTAAATTAAAATTTAGTAGTCTTAAAATTTATAGTATATTTTATTTATTAATAAGGCACAGAAAAAAATACAATTCTAACCAATATTCAGTAGTTCCTTAAGGATAGATATGATATTGAAACTGTATTTCTGAAATAACTGTGTACAGCATTCATTAAAGTAACATTAAACACAAAAACTCGTTTCTAAATATACGTGATTGGTACATATCTAAATTTTGTAAAATGTATATCCTTAATTAAGTTATTCAAGGAAAAAAAACACTTTATTCATAACAAAAAGAATTAACATATTAAAATTGACACTAATCACAAGCAATCAAAAAAAATCATGAGAATGACAAACATAAAAGAGGGATTACACTTACAGCGCAATACTGCTTTTAAGAGTTTTTTTATAAACTCTTAAAAGGTAACATACATGCCCTGGAAAAAATACCTAGAAGTTACACATTTTCATTATATGTCCTACACATTCTAAACGAAGGATTATGATATGTAACATTCTTAATGCAAATGGGTACAAAAACAGTTTAAAGTTTCTTTTACTTACACTAGTTTTAAATGATATATTTAATACTAGCGGCCGTCCGCGACTTCGTCCGCGTGGAATATTGCAACATTATTTTTCTAAAGTGAAAGTAGCCTAAGTTACTCCTTATTTCATCAGCTACCTGCCAAAAAAAGTCCCGTCAAAATGCGTCCAGCCATTTCAGAGATTAGCCGGAACAAACAGACAAAAATTGTAAAAAATGTTATTTTGGTGTATGTATCGTATATATTTATATGCATGTAGTAAAAAACGGTTATGTCAATATTAAAAACAGACACTCCAATTTTATTTATATGTATAGATGTCTAAATTGGAATGGAATGCATATGAAAAAAAAAAATTTATATTTTTTTATGACAAGTTTTATACATTTTTAAGTAAAGTATAGAGTTAGAGATCAAGTTCCATCAATTTTCGTTTCGCAAAATATGTGTAAATGCCATATCTGAGCTATTTGTAAGGTTAATAATTTATTACTAGCCCGATGCAGTCGTTAAGCATTAAGCTTCTCTAGCCTCCGTCGTGGCTAATGCACAAACCGTGTGAGCCAATTAATAAAAAAAAAAGCTTCGCTAGCACATAAATTGGATCGAAGCTCAACACAAAAAAAAAACAATAATGTTTAGTAAATTTTAAAATTCCATAACAATAAAAGCTTTAGTTTGAATGACAAATCCTATACAGCTAATGTTTTTTTGTCATAACTTTTTTATTTTTATAAGATATAAAATACGTGTGTAAAAAACAACCACGCCTCCGAGCCCTCAGATGGGATTCGAACCCACGACCTTTCGCAATCCGGGCGACTGCTCTGACCGCTGAGCTACCGAGACGCTGGCAAACGCGTCGAATTTTACAAACGTATTCCAACTTCTACTATGAGCTAGTATCGTTCCACCAATGTTGAACGCTAACTACCTTCAACATTGAAAGTAATATTTTTACAAATATTAAACAATCAATTAAGATGGAACCAGCTATAATTATGTTTTTATTTAATTTTTTGCATTCACAATGCAATATTTCTATAAGATATAAAATACGTGTGTAAAAAACAACCACGCCTCCGAGCCCTCAGATGGGATTCGAACCCACGACCTTTCGCAATCCGGGCGACTGCTCTGACCGCTGAGCTACCGAGACGCTGGCAAACGCGTCGAATTTTACAAACGTATTCCAACTTCTACTATGAGCTAGTATCGTTCCACCAATGTTGAACGCTAACTACCTTCAACATTGAAAGTAATATTTTTACAAATATTAAACAATCAATTAAGATGGAACCAGCTATAATTATGTTTTTATTTAATTTTTTGCATTCACAATGCAATATTTCTATAAGATATAAAATACGTGTGTAAAAAACAACCACGCCTCCGAGCCCTCAGATGGGATTCGAACCCACGACCTTTCGCAATCCGGGCGACTGCTCTGACCGCTGAGCTACCGAGACGCTGGCAAACGCGTCGAATTTTACAAACGTATTCCAACTTCTACTATGAGCTAGTATCGTTCCACCAATGTTGAACGCTAACTACCTTCAACATTGAAAGTAATATTTTTACAAATATTAAACAATCAATTAAGATGGAACCAGCTATAATTATGTTTTTATTTAATTTTTTGCATTCACAATGCAATATTTCTATAAGATATAAAATACGTGTGTAAAAAACAACCACGCCTCCGAGCCCTCAGATGGGATTCGAACCCACGACCTTTCGCAATCCGGGCGACTGCTCTGACCGCTGAGCTACCGAGACGCTGGCAAACGCGTCGAATTTTACAAACGTATTCCAACTTCTACTATGAGCTAGTATCGTTCCACCAATGTTGAACGCTAACTACCTTCAACATTGAAAGTAATATTTTTACAAATATTAAACAATCAATTAAGATGGAACCAGCTATAATTATGTTTTTATTTAATTTTTTGCATTCACAATGCAATATTTCTATAAGATATAAAATACGTGTGTAAAAAACAACCACGCCTCCGAGCCCTCAGATGGGATTCGAACCCACGACCTTTCGCAATCCGGGCGACTGCTCTGACCGCTGAGCTACCGAGACGCTGGCAAACGCGTCGAATTTTACAAACGTATTCCAACTTCTACTATGAGCTAGTATCGTTCCACCAATGTTGAACGCTAACTACCTTCAACATTGAAAGTAATATTTTTACAAATATTAAACAATCAATTAAGATGGAACCAGCTATAATTATGTTTTTATTTAATTTTTTGCATTCACAATGCAATATTTCTATATGATATAAAATACGTGTGTAAAAAACAACCACGCCTCCGAGCCCTCAGATGGGATTCGAACCCACGACCTTTCGCAATCCGGGCGACTGCTCTGACCGCTGAGCTACCGAGACGCTGGCAAACGCGTCGAATTTTACAAACGTATTCCAACTTCTACTATGAGCTAGTATCGTTCCACCAATGTTGAACGCTAACCACCTTCAACATTGAAAGTAATATTTTTACAAATATTAAACAATCAATTAAGATGGAACCAGCTATAATTATGTTTTTATTTAATTTTTTGCATTCACAATGCAATATTTCTATAAGATATAAAATACGTGTGTAAAAAACAACCAGCTGGCAAACGCGTCGAATTTTACAAACGTATTCCAACTTCTACTATGAGCTAGTATCGTTCCACCAATGTTGAACGCTAACTACCTTCAACATTGAAAGTAATATTTTTACAAATATTAAACAATCAATTAAGATGGAACCAGCTATAATTATGTTTTTATTTAATTTTTTGCATTCACAATGCAATATTTCTATAAGATATAAAATACGTGTGTAAAAAACAACCAGCTGGCAAACGCGTCGAATTTTACAAACGTATTCCAACTTCTACTATGAGCTAGTATCGTTCCACCAATGTTGAACGCTAACTACCTTCAACATTGAAAGTAATATTTTTACAAATATTAAACAATCAATTAAGATGGAACCAGCTATAATTATGTTTTAGCATACCAGCGTCTGCTACCAGCTACCTGACCGCTGAGCTACCAGCGTCTCGGTAGCTCAGCGGTCAGAGCAGTCGCCCGGATTGCGAAAGGTCGTGGGTTCGAATCCCATCTGAGGGCTCGGAGGCGTGGTTGTTTTTTACACACGTATTTTATATCTTATAGAAATATTGCATTGTGAATGCAAAAAATTAAATAAAAACATAATTATAGCTGGTTCCATCTTAATTGATTGTTTAATATTTGTAAAAATATTACTTTCAATGTTGAAGGTAGTTAGCGTTCAACATTGGTGGAACGATACTAGCTCATAGTAGAAGTTGGAATACGTTTGTAAAATTCGACGCGTTTGCCAGCGTCTCGGTAGCTCAGCGGTCAGAGCAGTCGCCCGGATTGCGAAAGGTCGTGGGTTCGAATCCCTACTGAGGGCTCGGAGGCGTGGTTGTTTTTTACACACGTATTTTATATCTTATAGAAATATTGCATTGTGAATGCAAAAAATTAAATAAAAACATAATTATAGCTGGTTCCATCTTAATTGATTGTTTAATATTTGTAAAAATATTACTTTCAATGTTGAAGGTAGTTAGCGTTCAACATTGGTGGAACGATACTAGCTCATAGTAGAAGTTGGAATACGTTTGTAAAATTCGACGCGTTTGCCAGCGTCTCGGTAGCTCAGCGGTCAGAGCAGTCGCCCGGATTGCGAAAGGTCGTGGGTTCGAATCCCATCTGAGGGCTCGGAGGCGTGGTTGTTTTTTACACACGTATTTTATATCTTATAGAAATATTGCATTGTGAATGCAAAAAATTAAATAAAAACATAATTATAGCTGGTTCCATCTTAATTGATTGTTTAATATTTGTAAAAATATTACTTTCAATGTTGAAGGTAGTTAGCGTTCAACATTGGTGGAACGATACTAGCTCATAGTAGAAGTTGGAATACGTTTGTAAAATTCGACGCGTTTGCCAGCGTCTCGGTAGCTCAGCGGTCAGAGCAGTCGCCCGGATTGCGAAAGGTCGTGGGTTCGAATCCCATCTGAGGGCTCGGAGGCGTGGTTGTTTTTTACACACGTATTTTATATCTTATAGAAATATTGCATTGTGAATGCAAAAAATTAAATAAAAACATAATTATAGCTGGTTCCATCTTAATTGATTGTTTAATATTTGTAAAAATATTACTTTCAATGTTGAAGGTAGTTAGCGTTCAACATTGGTGGAACGATACTAGCTCATAGTAGAAGTTGGAATACGTTTGTAAAATTCGACGCTTTTGCCAGCGTCTCGGTAGCTCAGCGGTCAGAGCAGTCGCCCGGATTGCGAAAGGTCGTGGGTTCGAATCCCATCTGAGGGCTCGGAGGCGTGGTTGTTTTTTACACACGTATTTTATATCTTATAGAAATATTGCATTGTGAATGCAAAAAATTAAATAAAAACATAATTATAGCTGGTTCCATCTTAATTGATTGTTTAATATTTGTAAAAATATTACTTTCAATGTTGAAGGTAGTTAGCGTTCAACATTGGTGGAACGATACTAGCTCATAGTAGAAGTTGGAATACGTTTGTAAAATTCGACGCGTTTGCCAGCGTCTCGGTAGCTCAGCGGTCAGAGCAGTCGCCCGGATTGCGAAAGGTCGTGGGTTCGAATCCCATCTGAGGGCTCGGAGGCGTGGTTGTTTTTTACACACGTATTTTATATCTTATAGAAATATTGCATTGTGAATGCAAAAAAAATTAAATAAAAACATAATTATAGCTGGTTCCATCTTAATTGATTGTTTAATATTTGTAAAAATATTACTTTCAATGTTGAAGGTAGTTAGCGTTCAACATTGGTGGAACGATACTAGCTCATAGTAGAAGTTGGAATACGTTTGTAAAATTCGACGCGTTTGCCAGCGTCTCGGTAGCTCAGCGGTCAGAGCAGTCGCCCGGATTGCGAAAGGTCGTGGGTTCGAATCCCATCTGAGGGCTCGGAGGCGTGGTTGTTTTTTACACACGTATTTTATATCTTATAGAAATATTGCATTGTGAATGCAAAAAATTAAATAAAAACATAATTATAGCTGGTTCCATCTTAATTGATTGTTTAATATTTGTAAAAATATTACTTTCAATGTTGAAGGTAGTTAGCGTTCAACATTGGTGGAACGATACTAGCTCATAGTAGAAGTTGGAATACGTTTGTAAAATTCGACGCATTTGCCAGCGTCTCGGTAGCTCAGCGGTCAGAGCAGTCGCCCGGATTGCGAAAGGTCGTGGGTTCGAATCCCATCTGAGGGCTCGGAGGCGTGGTTGTTTTTTACACACGTATTTTATATCTTATAGAAATATTGCATTGTGAATGCAAAAAATTAAATAAAAACATAATTATAGCTGGTTCCATCTTAATTGATTGTTTAATATTTGTAAAAATATTACTTTCAATGTTGAAGGTAGTTAGCGTTCAACATTGGTGGAACGATACTAGCTCATAGTAGAAGTTGGAATACGTTTGTAAAATTCGACGCGTTTGCCAGCGTCTCGGTAGCTCAGCGGTCAGAGCAGTCGCCCGGATTGCGAAAGGTCGTGGGTTCGAATCCCATCTGAGGGCTCGGAGGCGTGGTTGTTTTTTACACACGTATTTTATATCTTATAGAAATATTGCATTGTGAATGCAAAAAATTAAATAAAAACATAATTATAGCTGGTTCCATCTTAATTGATTGTTTAATATTTGTAAAAATATTACTTTCAATGTTGAAGGTAGTTAGCGTTCAACATTGGTGGAACGATACTAGCTCATAGTAGAAGTTGGAATACGTTTGTAAAATTCGACGCGTTTGCCAGCGTCTCGGTAGCTCAGCGGTCAGAGCAGTCGCCCGGATTGCGAAAGGTCGTGGGTTCGAATCCCATCTGAGGGCTCGGAGGCGTGGTTGTTTTTTACACACGTATTTTATATCTTATAGAAATATTGCATTGTGAATGCAAAAAATTAAATAAAAACATAATTATAGCTGGTTCCATCTTAATTGATTGTTTAATATTTGTAAAAATATTACTTTCAATGTTGAAGGTAGTTAGCGTTCAACATTGGTGGAACGATACTAGCTCATAGTAGAAGTTGGAATACGTTTGTAAAATTCGACGCGTTTGCCAGCGTCTCGGTAGCTCAGCGGTCAGAGCAGTCGCCCGGATTGCGAAAGGTCGTGGGTTCGAATCCCATCTGAGGGCTCGGAGGCGTGGTTGTTTTTTACACACGTATTTTATATCTTATAGAAATATTGCATTGTGAATGCAAAAAATTAAATAAAAACATAATTATAGCTGGTTCCATCTTAATTGATTGTTTAATATTTGTAAAAATATTACTTTCAATGTTGAAGGTAGTTAGCGTTCAACATTGGTGGAACGATACTAGCTCATAGTAGAAGTTGGAATACGTTTGTAAAATTCGACGCGTTTGCCAGCGTCTCGGTAGCTCAGCGGTCAGAGCAGTCGCCCGGATTGCGAAAGGTCGTGGGTTCGAATCCCATCTGAGGGCTCGGAGGCGCGGTTGTTTTTTACACACGTATTTTATATCTTATAGAAATATTGCATTGTGAATGCAAAAAAATAAATAAAAACATAATTATAGCTGGTTCCATCTTAATTGATTGTTTAATATTTGTAAAAATATTACTTTCAATGTTGAAGGTAGTTAGCGTTCAACATTGGTGGAACGATACTAGCTCATAGTAGAAGTTGGAATACGTTTGTAAAATTCGACGCGTTTGCCAGCGTCTCGGTAGCTCAGCGGTCAGAGCAGTCGCCCGGATTGCGAAAGGTCGTGGGTTCGAATCCCATCTGAGGGCTCGGAGGCGTGGTTGTTTTTTACACACGTATTTTATATCTTATAGAAATATTGCATTGTGAATGCAAAAAATTAAATAAAAACATAATTATAGCTGGTTCCATCTTAATTGATTGTTTAATATTTGTAAAAATATTACTTTCAATGTTGAAGGTAGTTAGCGTTCAACATTGGTGGAACGATACTAGCTCATAGTAGAAGTTGGAATACGTTTGTAAAATTCGACGCGTTTGCCAGCGTCTCGGTAGCTCAGCGGTCAGAGCAGTCGCCCGGATTGCGAAAGGTCGTGGGTTCGAATCCCATCTGAGGGCTCGGAGGCGTGGTTGTTTTTTACACACGTATTTTATATCTTATAGAAATATTGCATTGTGAATGCAAAAAATTAAATAAAAACATAATTATAGCTGGTTCCATCTTAATTGATTGTTTAATATTTGTAAAAATATTACTTTCAATGTTGAAGGTAGTTAGCGTTCAACATTGGTGGAACGATACTAGCTCATAGTAGAAGTTGGAATACGTTTGTAAAATTCGACGCGTTTGCCAGCGTCTCGGTAGCTCAGCGGTCAGAGCAGTCGCCCGGATTGCGAAAGGTCGTGGGTTCGAATCCCATCTGAGGGCTCGGAGGCGTGGTTGTTTTTTACACACGTATTTTATATCTTATAGAAATATTGCATTGTGAATGCAAAAAATTAAATAAAAACATAATTATAGCTGGTTCCATCTTAATTGATTGTTTAATATTTGTAAAAATATTACTTTCAATGTTGAAGGTAGTTAGCGTTCAACATTGGTGGAACGATACTAGCTCATAGTAGAAGTTGGAATACGTTTGTAAAATTCGACGCGTTTGCCAGCGTCTCGGTAGCTCAGCGGTCAGAGCAGTCGCCCGGATTGCGAAAGGTCGTGGGTTCGAATCCCATCTGAGGGCTCGGAGGCGTGGTTGTTTTTTACACACGTATTTTATATCTTATAGAAATATTGCATTGTGAATGCAAAAAATTAAATAAAAACATAATTATAGCTGGTTCCATCTTAATTGATTGTTTAATATTTGTAAAAATATTACTTTCAATGTTGAAGGTAGTTAGCGTTCAACATTGGTGGAACGATACTAGCTCATAGTAGAAGTTGGAATACGGTTGTAAAATTCGACGCGTATGCCAGCGTCTCGGTAGCTCAGCGGTCAGAGCAGTCGCCCGGATTGCGAAAGGTCGTGGGTTCGAATCCCATCTGAGGGCTCGGAGGCGTGGTTGTTTTTTACACACGTATTTTATATCTTATAGAAATATTGCATTGTGAATGCAAAAAATTAAATAAAAACATAATTATAGCTGGTTCCATCTTAATTGATTGTTTAATATTTGTAAAAATATTACTTTCAATGTTGAAGGTAGTTAGCGTTCAACATTGGTGGAACGATACTAGCTCATAGTAGAAGTTGGAATACGTTTGTAAAATTCGACGCGTTTGCCAGCGTCTCGGTAGCTCAGCGGTCAGAGCAGTCGCCCGGATTGCGAAAGGTCGTGGGTTCGAATCCCATCTGAGGGCTCGGAGGCGTGGTTGTTTTTTACACACGTATTTTATATCTTATAGAAATATTGCATTGTGAATGCAAAAAATTAAATAAAAACATAATTATAGCTGGTTCCATCTTAATTGATTGTTTAATATTTGTAAAAATATTACTTTCAATGTTGAAGGTAGTTAGCGTTCAACATTGGTGGAACGATACTAGCTCATAGTAGAAGTTGGAATACGTTTGTAAAATTCGACGCGTTTGCCAGCGTCTCGGTAGCTCAGCGGTCAGAGCAGTCGCCCGGATTGCGAAAGGTCGTGGGTTCGAATCCCATCTGAGGGCTCGGAGGCGTGGTTGTTTTTTACACACGTATTTTATATCTTATAGAAATATTGCATTGTGAATGCAAAAAATTAAATAAAAACATAATTATAGCTGGTTCCATCTTAATTGATTGTTTAATATTTGTAAAAATATTACTTTCAATGTTGAAGGTAGTTAGCGTTCAACATTGGTGGAACGATACTAGCTCATAGTAGAAGTTGGAATACGTTTGTAAAATTCGACGCGTTTGCCAGCGTCTCGGTAGCTCAGCGGTCAGAGCAGTCGCCCGGATTGCGAAAGGTCGTGGGTTCGAATCCCATCTGAGGGCTCGGAGGCGTGGTTGTTTTTTACACACGTATTTTATATCTTATAGAAATATTGCATTGTGAATGCAAAAAATTAAATAAAAACATAATTATAGCTGGTTCCATCTTAATTGATTGTTTAATATTTGTAAAAATATTACTTTCAATGTTGAAGGTAGTTAGCGTTCAACATTGGTGGAACGATACTAGCTCATAGTAGAAGTTGGAATACGTTTGTAAAATTCGACGCGTTTGCCAGCGTCTCGGTAGCTCAGCGGTCAGAGCAGTCGCCCGGATTGCGAAAGGTCGTGGGTTCGAATCCCATCTGAGGGCTCGGAGGCGTGGTTGTTTTTTACACACGTATTTTATATCTTATAGAAATATTGCATTGTGAATGCAAAAAATTAAATAAAAACATAATTATAGCTGGTTCCATCTTAATTGATTGTTTAATATTTGTAAAAATATTACTTTCAATGTTGAAGGTAGTTAGCGTTCAACATTGGTGGAACGATACTAGCTCATAGTAGAAGTTGGAATACGTTTGTAAAATTCGACGCGTTTGCCAGCGTCTCGGTAGCTCAGCGGTCAGAGCAGTCGCCCGGATTGCGAAAGGTCGTGGGTTCGAATCCCATCTGAGGGCTCGGAGGCGCGGTTGTTTTTTACACACGTATTTTATATCTTATAGAAATATTGCATTGTGAATGCAAAAAATTAAATAAAAACATAATTTTTTATTTTTGTGAATTTCAAAATTCGGGCTCACAATCTGGTCCTATATGTGTTGATTCGATTCCATACAAAAAATATTAAAATCGGTTAAGAACTCGGGAAGTTATCATTGCGTTATTGAAGCTGATCCATGGAAGACTAGGCGATGCAGTCGCTAAGCATAAAGCTACGCTAGCACCATATATTGGGGCGGAGTGTAATACCTAAAAAAAGTTTTTTTTATATCGATGGGAATTTTTGGGAATTTCAAAATTCGGAATCCGTCACAATCTGGTCCTAAACCTGTTGATTCGATTTCACACAAAAAATACTAAAATCGGTTACGAACTCGGGAAGTTATGGCGTAACAGACATTTCGGCATTGAAGCTGATCCATGGGAGCTTCGCTCACTTCGTTCGCTCCGCTCCAATAATTTAATAATTATTTTTTATTTAGGTCTACTTACAACTTATGCATTAAGTTCTTTCTTAATTATCTGATTTCAACTAAGTACATAAACTACTTACGATTAGACATCTCTTCCTTTTAATGTTAGAGTAAAGATTTAACTTAAAATATCAAGGCTTAATATCATTAAACACTGTTTAAAATACAGTCTTAATCAAAGAAATGACGGACTGTTTAATTTTGGGGAGACAAAAGATAATATAAGTAATGTGTATTTATTAATGTAACTTACTTTGTGTATAAACATACATCTTTGTTGCTTTCTTAAATTTGTCGTTTATTCCCTGTATATTATTGCAATGTTTTTTTTTTTATTTACTTACGTCATTCTTATTGACCTTTATTGTCTATACAATATAATAAAACCTCTATAGGTTTTATGACAGATAGTAAAAGAAAATATATAGGTCGATAATATTAAATAAATAAAAAAAATTGTGCGTGTCAGCACTTACGCGTGACTGGAGTTTACTCCTTAAACTCACTTTTTTATTTTATTATCTACACTAATATGATAAAAAAAGAAAGATTTGTATTTTTGTATGTTTGCAATGATTAAACTCAAAAACTACTAAGCTGATTTCAAAAATTCTTTCACCATTAGAAAGCGACATTCACGCTGAGTAATATAGGCTATATTTAATGCTAGAAAAAATTTAAAGAATTTTGTCCACCCGGGACGGGCCGCTAGTTTATGATATTTTACATGTATACTAAATGCTATAGTGAGAAAGAAATAAAGAGAGAGTAAATGTGTACCTATATTACGCAGAGGAAATGTGACCCTTCACTTTGTCACTTTTGTTAACGTTTGATTTTACTACCCATTTATTTTTCATACCGTGCCCTATATATGAAACGATTCTTAAGGTATTAAACTCCAATAAGATTAAATAATATTTTTGACATTGATTGTGTTAAAATTAATTGTTTAAAAAAACATCGATCGATCTGCATAATTGCATGCCTTAGGCGGGTATGCAAGGTCCCTCCCAATCCCACACGTAATTGACGTAATTAAAGCAGTTGACGCATACAAAACGTATCTTTATGTAAATCTCATAAATTAATTCGATAACATGATAACGCGGTCTTATTTTTCGAATTGATAGTATGTTAACATGTCGATCACTTAATATTTACTTGTTTATGTTATTGAGATATAATGTAATGGCTTCCGTAAGGTTTAGTAACAGATATGAAAAAGCAAAAAAAAAAAAAATAGCGTTTCGTTGTCAAAGTATTTAGTATGTATAATATGTAATATAAAATATGTTTATCTACTCTCACATCGTAAAATTTAAAATGTAAAACTCAAAACGAGTTTATATTGACGAACTTTATAAATAGTATATCGAAATGAAATTAAAAAATTTCATTATAACACCATTTCTCTAACAAAATAATGTTATAATATTTTTTTTTTAATCTTTTCGATTACAGACCTTTGATACAATACTGCGCCAATTCGTATAGCACTATTTAATTTTTTATCTGTGGCTGCGCGCGATTCGGCGCATGCGCAGTGATACCGGGAATTTTGGCGCCATAATACGTTTCCTTGCAATTCGTTGTTGTGTTTCGCTGGATAATTATTATTGTTTATTAAAATGTCTGATAGTGAAAGTGAAGAAAATTTAACGCCGCCCGACATTTAAGAGACTGCGGCAGCAGTCACTCTTAATCTACTACCAGTAAAGTCATTTCATTCAATATACAAAATGTTAACACTTACAATAACCAATAAATAAACTGTATCAATCTCTATCTTTTATTTGATACTAGCTTTCCGCCCGCGGCTTCGCACGCATAGATTTCGGTTATATTGCGGTGTAAAGCACAACTATAAGAAAACTTCTCATTCCCACGGAAAAATCTAAGAAGCGCGATGTAACGCTGGATACAAAATTCATATAATTCATTCCACTTCTTACGTATTTTAAAAAACACATCGTTACCATGTTTTAAAAAGATACCCAGCGCCATCTATCGCATACCTCAAGAACTAAATAGCGTAAGCTATCATTCCACTTCTTATGTATTTTAAAAAACACATCGTTACCATGTTCTAAAAAACACCCAGCGCCATCTATCGCATACCTCAAGAACTAAATAACGTAACTAATACTTATACCAATTAGTAATTCGTTGACTTTAGTGATTTCAGGATAAGTAGATGTAAAAAAAACAATTTAGACGATAAAACAAATTGTACGTCATCCCTCGAGAATTCCTCATTTTCGAGGATTCATTTTCGTATCATTTAGCTTCAAAATTTACATGTTCATATTCGTTTGCAACATATAAGTAGATGTAAAAAAAAACAGTTTAGACGATAAAACAAATTGTACGTCATCCCTTGGGAATTCCTCATTTTCGGGGATTCATTATCGTATCATTTAGCTTCTAAATTTACATATTTATATTCGTTTGCAATATTTTACGTTGTTTTAAACGACACACAGCGCCATCTACAATCCATCCATCAAGCAAACAATATTTTTGTTTTTCCTCGGGAATATCAATTTTTTCCAGGATAAAGAGTACCCTATTATTTAATCCGGACTTTTATCTTTACGTCTGCAAAATTTCAAAGCAATCGGTTCAGTAGTTACGGCGTGAAAGCGTAACAAACAAACAAACTCACTTTCCGATTTATAATATTAGTAAGGATTAGTAAGGATATTCAATGTATGAGATTAGATAAAGTAGTGTATGAAACTGCACATAACTAGGTATTACATATTAGTGTGATGCTTTTGAAAAACTCGCTTCGCTTGTTTTTTAAACTCACACTCGTGTACAATACCCCTCATTATGTACCAGTTTCATAATACTAGTTTATGAAACTGGTACATAATGAGGGTTATTATACACGAGTGTGAGTTTAAAAAACAAGCGAAGCGAGTCTTCGCCCGCGCGGTACAGGGAATCGAGTGAAAATCTCGCGGCAAGCGACCCCTCATCCTTTTCCCGTACCCCCCTTTATCACCCTACCCTCACGCCCCTGTACCGTGCGAAGACTCATTTAAGCGATAGCTATAACTTATTTAATTTAAACAAATATAAATTCACACAAACTAACAGTGACGCCTTTTTCCTAGGGGTAGGTAGAGACAAAGATTTCCACTTCTCACGAGATGCTAACATACATCTCTCGCCAAATTAAAAACCTTATCTCAGTGCACCAGTACTCTCCGTCTTTGATGAAGGAGTCTGTGAAACAGCGGTGTGCTATACAAACTTGATATTATATGTTTTATACATAAAAAAAAAGTTAAATCTTAAATTGCAAATAAAATACCATCATTTGGAAAATGCTTGTTTTTTGTTTGTGGTATACGGGAGGTGTTTCGTGATAACCTCCAGTATCATTTTTTTTTAATTAAATTAATTTTTATTTTCCACCAAACTACATGCATTATAACAATTTTTTAGACTTACTAAAATACAACTTAAAATATATCAACTAACGCTAGATATTACTTTGACTGAATACGCATGGTATTTGGAAAGACTGGAGACCAATATAGGATCACCCCGTATTTCGGGACTCCAGGACAAATCATTAGTAATCATCAAGATCATTAGTAGCATTTTGAGACTCCCTTAAGGATACACAGATTGTTTATTTGTGCTTAATACGACATCATCAATTAATATGCCTTTAATTTAAATAGTTATACAGAATTTATATTGCTACCGCATTAATCAATAGATTATTTCGCTATTTTACATAATAAAAACCAACAGCAAAGATCGATCTTTTTTATATCCGAAATAAATAAAAAAGTTATAAGGAAATACGAAACGTATAAAAAGCATTGCATTTTTATTAGCACTAGTTATGCCCACGTAAATTTATGGAATCGATTTATATTATTCGGTATGTTACGATTGTTTTTATCGAGAATGTCGTCTGTCCATACAGGAAAAGGTACCGGGCATCATTATAGTATAGGGGACAAAGTACAATTTGAGTAAAACAAATATGAAAGAATTTGAAAGTTTAATTTCATTACATACGCACAAATACCATTGGAAGAAAATAACATAATCAAATTAATAGTGCGTTTCATCACACAAATAACATGTGTTCTGCAGTAGTAATAGGGTCCATTCTCGATATAAAAAAAAAATCACTCGGGAATATCTGAAGTATCGATTTTCAGCCATAATACCTATATGGTACGGGCCATACCTTAATAGCAGCAAACTAACGTGTTTGATAATAAGCTGAAAATGGAATCGAAAAAGAACAGTTTTGTATATGATGATGTTCTGTTGACTGTACCTACTTGAAATAAGCAGTAACTAAGAGCTTATTGTAGATTGCTGAATTACAATATAGGATAACGAAGGGAGCTAGATGGGGCGTCGGTTAGCCAATTCGGGTTAAGGTTGCAAAGCAATTTTGAAACAATAATTAACAAAATATATCTGATTTGAAATGAAGTATCGCTATAAAAAGGTTATTTATTAAGCTATAAAAAGGACGATATATCAATGTATGGTAAAGGAAAACTAACATCTCTTGACTTATTAGTTCTTTTGAAGCATCCTTGTAATATTTTTTCCGATAATTAAGTTAGTTTTGATAAAAATGTAAAATATCTGTACCTTAACCCTTGGTCTATACAGTGGGCGCAATACGACTACAACAAGTATGATATTAATTACAGGTGTCACAGAGAACTCTGTTTGATTGCTTTATGCACAAGTGAACAATTTATTTGTTTTATAAAAAACAGTTGAATAAAATTATTCATAATTATATTAACTTCATATTCAAATAAAACAACTTTTTACGGGTATTTGCGATCCATTAATTAATTAATCCTGGTATTTCGATGTTTCGAGTCAAAATGTCAAGATGAAATAATGTAATGTGCGCGGTAGTGTAAGAACTAAATTACATTATATTGTCTTAAGCCTTCATTAAACTTACATTAGTAATAGACAATAGTGCATGCACAGTTATGAGCTCGATCTTAATGGAAGAACGCAGTTGCTTGCATAGAAATATCGGAGTCTGAAAACTAAAAAAAGAAAGAGGTAATAATCCTGTTTTAACGGATACTAATAAAATTACTTTTTTTTTCCATAACCATAAATACAATACCATTTTTAGTTTAATTTGAGTTAAGAATAATGCTGTATTGTTAATAAAAAAAATGTTGTGTGTAATTCACACGTGGTAGATGTGAAACCTTCAAAAATAATATGTACAGGTATTCAAAATACCACAGTTGTTATGATGCGTTCTCTTAATCTTTGTACTACGCATGCGCACTCAAACACGTGTGTTGGTACACACGTACATATTGCTTCCCATCTTATTTTCTCCTATGTTAAATCTTACGAATTTATGTGTCTGTCTCTTTTTACTGTCGCTTTTTCGTTTCATCGACTTTCAAATCACAACTATACTAAAGAAGTTTTCAATTCAAAAGTTAGTTATTAACTTCCTAAACAAATAGTATCTTCTGTTTGACAAAAAAAAAAAACACTTTTTTGGATACCAAAAACGTTATCACGAAAACTGCTTATGTAGTAGGGGTTGAAACGTCTTACTGGGGAAATGCATCAAACGCACATGTCCGTGATCGATTTGAATATATTTATAATAAAAATCTAACATTTTTATAAAAATAGATACTAGATGTGTTTTACGCAATATTGTTACTAGCAAATTACTTATTGATTATTATATAAAAAATAAGCATTAATATTTTTAAATTTAAACGAATTTCAACTAAAGAAAAACAAACGGAATTTGATATAAAAAACCACCAGTTAGGCGCTTCAAATAAAAAAATGTCGACACATTTTTTTTATTATAATTATTTCTTAAAGTTGATATTTACTACCATGTATTACATTCGATATGTTTTATGTAAAGTTGTATTTCTTTCGAATTATAAATAAAATATAAAATAAAAAGATTTTTTGGCTTCATCGTGCATAGAGCGGTTCTTCGATAAATTGTACCAGTTTTTAAGACTACTCCAGATATAGTTGCAGTTCACGTATATGTGATATTACACCTGAATGTCAAGGCTGCCCAAGGTTGCGTGCTTTTCTTTAATCAGCTTTTAGGGTACCGCAGTGAATAATGACCCAATCACCAATTAGTTCCCGACAAAACAAAGTTTTTATTGAGCTTCCAATTAATGTCTCATTATTGAGACGTCAGTCTTAGTATGAAAACGCCGTTATGATTTTAGTATATAAAACCGTTTGGTGCAACGGTAGTAATCCTGACTTTCACAGCGACGGTCCTGAGTTCGAGTCCCAAATGGTATAAATATTTGTGAGATGAATACGAGCATTTGTATCTGAGTCATGGGTATTTATATATATTTCTATAAATATAACGTATTTATGTGTTCTATATGTATGTCTATCCGTTACCCTAGTATCCATAACACAAGCCTTGCAGTGCTTACTTTGAGATGGGCTAATTGATATAAATGTAAGAAATATTATTGGAGCGGAGCGAAGCGAAGCTCCCATGGATCAGCTTCAATGGCGCAATGTCTGTTACGCCATAACTTCCAGTGTTCTTAACCGATTTTACTATTTTTATGGTGAATCAAATCAACAGGTTTAGGACCAAATGGTGACGAAGCCCGAATTTTGAAACTCGCAAAAATTTTTTTTTTCTTTTTTAGGTATTACGTTCCGCTCCAATACATGGTGCTAGCGTAGCTTTATGTTAAGCGACTGCATCACCTAGTAGCTCCCATGGATCAGCTTCAATGGTGCAATGTATATTACGCTATAACTTCCCGAGTACTTAACCGATATTAATATGTTTTGTGTGGAATCGAATTAACAGGTGTAGGACCAGATTGAGACGGAGCCCGAATTTTGAAATTCGCAAAAATTCCCATCCAATTAAAAAATAACTAAATTTAGGTATTAGCTTTATGCATAGCGACTGCATCACCTAGTATAATTATGTTGTAAATTGATAAAATAATAAATAAACAAAAAATAACAACATATCCTTGGTTAAATACTAGTAAGTCTCTCTCACTAGGTCTATGTCATATGGAGGTGCCCTTCTTCATTATTAAATTTTGCAGTCACATACTCCGAGCGCGCTTTGTAGCGTGCTAGATAAAATCAATTTAAAATCAATTCTTAATTGAAACTCCAAAATAAAATATTAAATACACAGAAATAACCACAGTATAAAACACTACAAGTCACAACAACACAAAATTTTCCTTATACGAAAAACAATTTAAGGAGTAAACACCAAAAAGACCCCAATGAAAATATACGAGTCACTCTTGGCCAATTTTCTCAAGGAATTTTTAAATTAACAACTTGAGTGCAGATGACATCTAGATGGTACAATATGACATTTACATATAAAGAAAAAACATTTTTTATGAACATGATAAATTAACTTATGAAGCTTTTATTTTATCAGAACATTACAGTGATTTAAACGAGGACTGAGGATTTCGTGCGAGTTTACGCGTCGATACTCGATATCGACTGCTTAAAATTTTACCATAGTTTTTTTTATGAGCGCCCCTAGCGGGATTCACTATACATTTGCATAAAATTTAAACCATAAAATATGTTGGCATATTGTAATTCGTACTAATGATATTTACGCATAATATTCAGTGGCGTAGCATAGGTCACTATCACCCGGTGCGGATTCCAAATTTGCCGCCCTCTTATTTTTGCAATCCATTATAAAAAAATTGAGGCATGGTAAAAAGAGTACTTTTATTGAATAACACTAACCTGAAAAGTGAAATCAACATTTTTTGACATAGAGTAGAAGGTAGACTATCACAATATCACTTAGAATAATTACTTTATGTTATTCCATTGTCTTCTATTACTATGTAATAAGTACAATGGATTCTCCAGCTGCCGCCCACCAAAACCAAAAGACTCGTTCCGGGTATCTAACTTTTTAAGCAGTAGTGTTTGACACGAAACACCGTTTTTTAAAAAAAATGTAAATATTTTTACTCGCTAACTTTGTGAATATATCCGATGAAACGGTCATCGGTAATCGTTAAATCATTATTTTCTGTAAGCAAAAAATGCTGTCGATTGCCTCCAAGGTGTAATTCGTGTTGCAACAATGTACGCGTAACGCGTATCTTTGCTGTTTTTCTACCAGAAGCTTTAGCTACGGTGAAGTACAAAGAATGCGTAAGGAGACATATTTATTTAAAATAACATTGAAACTTGAAATAAGTTTCCTAAATAATAGTTATTGAGAAACCTTGCGCTTGCATCACCCATGCATAGAACCTGCATAGGTACCTGGGTATTTGGTAACAACAACAAAAAAATGACGAAAAAAAAACTGAAAGAAATTAACTTTTTTTTATATTTAAATTTTTTTTTCTCTATCTGCCACCTCCGCAGCGCCGCCCCCGGCAAAGTGCCGCCCGGTGCGGACCGCACCCTCCGCCCCCCCCATGCTACGCCACTGATAATATTATTATCCATAACAAAGATGGCATAATTGTTTTAATCATAAATACAATCAGCATAATCATATTTAAGCATAAAATTCACAATCATTACTTTCTAAAGGCATAATGGTATCAAACCATAATGAATATAATCATAATCATCTTACGCAGATTAAGTAACTCCTAAGATAATAGACACACATCAATTTTACATTAACATTGCTAAGTTTACATTAACATTGCTCTAATAAACCTAACCTAACCTAAACCTACTTTGACACTATATAATATAGGAAATCTGGTTAAAATGCCTTTTTATTTTTCAGATTCAAACAACCATTAATGACCTATTAACATTTATTATAAAAAAATATTATGCGACGATACACTAAGCCTAAAATCATTGTGTCAAATTATAATTATGCATAAATATATTAGACCTAATTATAATTATGCCACAGCACATATGCTGCTAAAAATCAATTATGACAAAGTAATAATATGCAAAAAAGAAGTGCCAAACTATTTTAGGAATAAATACATTATGTCAACGACAGGGATTCCTCCTAGCGGTAACTATAAGGAACTACTTATTTTCATATAAATTTATAACGCGCTCGATATCGAGTATCGAATGTACGTATATATTTTTATGTATTTATTGTAATTACGTATAAAAGTATAGAAATTAATCTAAATATGTATTAAAATAAAACACTTTTTTTCGGAGTTTGCGCATATTTCATTTTATATTTAATACTGACGTTTCGACTCCTTTACAGGAGTCGTGATCGCAAGATGACGTGTCATCCGCAAAATCAGCAAAAAGTATTTTATTCTAATGTTTTGACGACCGTTTGGTGCAATGGTAGCAATCCTGCCTTTCGCACCGGCGGTCCTGGGTGCGAATCCCGGAAGGGGCAGATGTTTATATAATGAATACTAGCATTTGTACCTGAGTCATAGGTGTTTATATATATTTCTATGAATATTACATATCGATGTATCATATATGTATCTCTATCCGTTACCCTAGTATCCATAACACAAGCCTTACAGAGCTTACTTTGGGCTAGGTTAATTGGTGTTAATGTAGGAAATATTATTTAATTATTTATTTATTTATTAATGTGTAACGTACGCGGAAGTGTAAGAACTAAATGTGTATTTTTTATTTTATTTGATGTAGTAAGTGACATTTAACAAAATATATAAAGGAAGACCGTAAACTGACTATTTGAACAAGGCTATACGTAACGTTATTTGTATTGAATTAATTATATTTTGATCGGAGCGATGTCAACGCCCAGAGTATAAAGTTGTAACAATGCAAGGACGTTGCTTGCATGCCTTTATAGTCTAAGAGATAGAGGGCAAAACGAATACTATTACTTTACTATTATCATCTTTCGTGTATTGAACCATATTTTTGAATGAAAACTTCTTTAGCATCGTTGTAATTTGAAAGTCGATGAAACGAAAAAGCGACATTAAAAAGAGACAAATATTTACATAAATTTGTAAGATTTAACGTAGGAGAAAATGAGATAGGAAGCTTTATGTACGTGTGTTAATACGTGTGCGCATGTAGTATAAAGCTTGAGAGAAGGCATCACAGCAACCGTGGTATTTTGTATACGCATATGTATTATTTTTGAGGGTTTCACTTCTACCACGTGTGAATTGCACACATTTATTTTTATATTATATGTTCATCTGGAATAATGTACGTTACATGGTGATTGGTGAAAGATCTTATCACACTAACATATAAAATTTACTCTCCAATGATAATAAAATAATATAACATGTTGTGAATTGTATATAAATAAATAAAAATTTCTTACATTAACACCAATTAGCCTAGCCCAAAGCAAGCACTGTAAGACTTGTGTTATGGATACTAGGTTAACGGATAGACATACATATTTATATATGTCTATCCGTTAACCTAGTATCCTATTATTACATCCATATATTACATTACATTAGTATGTATTATTACATAGATATGTAATATTCATAGAAATATATAAAAACACCCATGACTCAGGTACAAATGCTCTTATTCATCATACAAACATTTGCCCCTTCCGGGATTTGAACCCAGGGCCGTCATCGGTGCGAAAGGCAGGATCACTACCGTTGCACCAAACGGTCGGTATTATACATATGGTGACAATGTATAATATTGTAAATGTCGTTACTTCTATTAAGGCAGATGAGTTACTTAAGCCCTTTCTACTTGTCAGTTAAAACAAATCCTGAATGGTGGTAGGTAAAAATGTTTGACGAGACGATTGTCCTGGATTGGAATCTGGGTATAGGCAGATGTTTGTGTGATGAATACGGACATCGAGACATACGAGATTTCTATAAATATTAAATATACTGTATTTATCATACTTATTGGATCCCATGGATCAGCTTCAATGACGCAATGTCTGTTACGCCATAACTTCCCAAGAATTTTGAAATTCGCAATAATTCCCATCGAAAACTTTCTGTCCTGTTTTTACTGTTTTTTACTGTCCCTTTTTCGTTTCATCGTCTTTCAAATCACAAAGATACTAAAGTGATTTTCACTTCAATATGTCAAAATTGGGCCTTTTTGTAAGGGCTTGCAAATGGCATTTTTTACTTTTTTTAATAACCGTAATTTGATAAATAATAATTGGGATTTTTATTATTTAAAAACACACAGAACACAGTCTTCTGAGGCCTTAGTACGAGTTTACGCTTCGATACTCGATATCGTCTCCGTAATATATTACTATGGATTTTTGTCTAAGCGCCCCTAGCGGTAAGCATCGTGAACTACGAATCTTCATCGATAACTTTGTAAACTCGCACCAAGGCCTCTGGTCTAAGTATCGGTATTCGCCTGCAAATTACAATACAATGCTATTGTTTGGCTAATCGACGATTTGTAACGCCAGTCGATCTGACAACTATCGCCTTTCATGTGCATCTGTCTAAACTTACCGGTTTAGTTCCGGATTACAATGAATGACGGAAAACGTGGAGGTGGGCAGTTCTAATTTCTTCACGCAAGGAGTATTTAAAAGTCAAACTCTTTTGCAAAACAAATAACAAAAATGTTTGGTAACTTTATTTTTTTTAATTTCACCAAGAATTATGCATCTCCTGTTCCTGTTTGCAACTGGCTGGTTAGCTAACCTTTTTTGATAGTCATTACGTTTTTATGTGTCAGTTTTTGTTTTTGCCCATTTTGAAGTTGTCACTTAAAATATATCCTTGTTGTCAGTAACGGGTTAAATTTGTGCTATATCCACGAATATTTTAAAATTCCCATAACACAAGTGATAAAAATCGTGTACTTTATATTCGAATCAAACGATTTCTGAACGTTATTTTCATCACTTCATTATATCTTCTGATGACAGAGGTCTCCACCAAAACTTTTGCCATAATCCATATATTTTTACTGACATAAATTTAAATTTAATAAAAAAATAATGTCAGATAAGTTAAAGCATAAATTCATTTGCCATCTGTCATTTCTTGGATATTTTGTTTTTATTTCTACTTCCTATTTTTTAAGCCTCATAAAATATTATGATACTCCGTAATTGAAATAAAAGTTAAAATATTTTATTATTATACGATCTAGGATGTGACGCACTTGGCTAGAAGATACCTATTCATTAGACACTTAAATTGTATTTGTCAGGAAACACAGACTCTGGCAAAGAGTTCCACTGCTTAGCGGTTATAAGTTGTATAAGATAAATATGGAAAAGCAGTTATGTTCCTGAATAAATAAATAAATAATCTCCAGGCTTGCCGAGTAAGTCAGAGATCGCGGCATAAGACGATAGTTCGGAAGACTCTGCCACACATTGTGTGATTTAGGTACCTCTCGCCATGTTTATTCAAAGGAAAAACTATCTTCCAGTAACCATAGATACTGCAATAACTTTCTCAAAGGAGTCAGTATAGTTTTGTGTACTTCTTTTAAATGTTTTAGACTTTTATATATCTCGAAAATACTGGTTATCTATCAAATACAAATAAATAAAAATACAAATATGTTTACACCCCTATACTACATTTATTATAAACATATTTTAATAACCCTTTGTGTTGTTTTTAGGACCCAGAAAGAGTTTAGTCTAGAAAGAAAGTAGCCATTAAAAGTTAACCAATTCCTTGGATATTTTTAACGCAGTACTCCGTGTATCTCTCACTACAGGACATTGGCGAAATTTTTGTGAGAAAAGGAAAAAGCTAAATAATAAAAAAAATATATGTTTTTTGTTTCATGAGTTTTACATGGTAGTATTTTTAAAGGGAGTATCATCATGAACCCCGTTAGGGTACTACAATATTTAAAGTTGAAATAAATTTTGAAATATAATTAGGTACATGTTTTTTCAATCTCTAATTATGATTTATGACACTTGAAAAACTCCTGCATAGTGCAAAAATAGTTTTTCAATAATTTCTGCTTTGATTTTCTTATAAACATTTTTTTTTATTATTTTCACTTTGAATAAATTTTATAAGTTTATTATATTTTTTTATGGTCTTTACGTGTGTTCCTGCACTGCCTCTTGCCTCTAGATCTGAGGCTTTAATACAAATTTACTTCTCGAGACTCGATATCTTTATAGTAAAATATTACTACGGATTTTCGTACGAGCGCCCCTAGCGGTAACCATAAGGAACTACGAATCTTCATAGAAATCTGTAAGGCGCTCGTAAACGAGTGTCTAATTCGTAAATTCGTACTAAGGCCTGTAATGCTATATTCTGTATTTAGGGGAAAGCTTTCTTATGTATTAATTCCCCTACAGGATATGCAGTATATGTTGTCTTTTGAAAAAGGAACCGTAGTGTATACGGCCATCAAAATATAGTATAAGACAGTAGTACCGGTATGGACACACACATACTCACACACGCACACACGCCCACTAACCGCGCACTGCGTGCTATCGGGAACGCACTTGCTCGGCACGACGATTTGGACATATTTGCTGACAGCCTGGAAATTCTATTTGATAAATTTTATTTATCTTATCGTAACTGACATTTAATACTTATTTAACGAATAAATATTAGATAAATTATTATAATAGAAAAATACTAGAAAAATTCGACTCGGGTCACAAGTAAATTCTCAGGCGGGAATTTACTTGTGACCCGAGTCGATTTTTTCTAGTATTTTTCTATTATAATAATTTATCTTATAAGATCGCATTGAAAATGCATAAAAAATTATATAAAAGAATAAATATTATTGACATGTAGTGTTTGTTGTATTTGTGTCTTTGTAAGGTCTTTGTTGTTATATTTTTTTCTTTGACTTATTTAATTCATCTTGTAAGTACCTTAGATGACTCATGTGTGAACTTATAAGTTGTCTGTATAAAATAAAAAATAAATAGATAAATGGAGAGTCATAAAAGGCTGCGTCGTAGTGTCTACCCTACGTTGACAGTCGTATCGACGTCTGCCCAAAACATCCACTCATATAAAATTTCAGTTCTTCCGTGACGACAGCGCATGCAACTGCGCCGAAATATCGAAGCCTCAGAAATAAAAAAAATAACAGTACGTCTAGGGGCGCCAGAAAGAAGCGAAGCTTATTAGTATAAAGCGTAGGTATTAAACATTAAAAATAGAGTAGAAAAAGAGATAGAAAACCACCTCAGCCACGCACATTGACATGAGTGAAAGCAAGACACAAGGCCATGCACACTGTGGTGGGGAGGCAGTTGGCTCCTAAAGATATTGTGTAACGGTACTAAATCTGACGCTCTCTTGTAACGGTCAAATCTGACGCCTAGCTCGGATACAGAGGCCGCGCGGCGTGCGCCTACATGCGAGCGGCCCGAATGTCAGTATGGAAGCTTCATTAAAAAAAAACATAGTAATGAGATTTATGTATGGTCAGCAAAAAATATATTGTCAGCAAAAAGAGCTCTTTAAACATAGCTAGTTAGCCCGGGTCTTCCCTATTTGTGTTGAGATTATGAAAAAATAAGGAAACTGAAGATAATAAAAAACAGTATAAGATTCTGATGCACATATATTCGTTACAATAATTTATAATAATATATTTAGTAATAATAATAATATTTTCTTACAACACTATTAAAGCTGGCACAGATTTTTTAATTGGTTTCACCGCATCAATGCTAAATTCATACTGAAACAATAAATAATTTAATAACATAGTTTATATGATTACTATTAAAACAATTGTTGTGCATTTGTTTCAAACAACAATTAAAACAAATGCACAACGGGCTATAATTTGGCGGGAAAATATTCATACAACTGTCATTTGAAAACAATTGAACAACTTTATTTACACGGTAGGCAAATATGGCCGACGAATCACAAATATTCTTGTTTAATATTTATAATTGATGGGAAGTTTTATGATTATCATACTATCGTATCGTATCTTATATGATAAAATTTGTCATACAAAAATACTTGAAAAAAATTATGAAGTAACGCTGGCCTACAGCGTCAAAAGTAAAATGTTCTGGAAAATTTCGACGGGCGCTTACAGGCTTCGGTAGCTCAATTGGGAGAGTAGTGGACCGGATATCCAAAGGTTGCGGATTCAAGTTCCGCCTGTTGCTTGTAAGCCCAGATGATTTTTTTTATATTATTTATTTATTATCATTTTAATGATATCACTATCATTTGTACAGGAAAAAAATTTTTTTATATATTAAACTGAACAAGTATTGATCTTGGAATTAAAAAAAAACTGCTGAAATTATTTTATAAAAAGCTATATCACCTAATACAAATGATAATTAATATTTCTAGATAATTGAAATGAATATAATAATTAATTCTTTATTAGATGTAATTTTGGTAACCAAATAGCAATCGTAATGAAAAAGACCCCCCATTTAAACAACTAACAGCATAGTAAAGACAACTTCTTCGCCCATATTTAAAAAAAAAACCCGATAGGTTCACTGAACATCACTTCAAATGTCAAATGGAACATGTTTTTAGTTTTTAAATAGAACTATAGCTAAATCGTTTCCTTACTAAGCGACCATTGTCTATGTGATCTTAATATCACTAAAAAGACTAACTTTTTTGTTTTTTTTCCATTTCCTTAGTCTATGCTTTCAATGTCAAATGGAACATGTTTTTACTTTTCAAATAGAACTATAGCTGAATCGTCTCCTTACTAAGCGACCATTGTCTATGTGATCTTAATATCACTAAAAAGAATAACTATTTTGTTTTTTTTCCATTTCCTTAGTCGATGCTTTCAATGTCAAATGGAACATGTTTTTACTTTTCAAATAGAACTATAGCTGAATCGTCTCCTTACTAAGCGACCATTGTCTATGTGATCTTAATATCACTAAAAAGAATAACTATTTTGTTTTTTTCCATTTCCATTTCCTATTAGGTACGTAGTATTTATTTATTGAATGGTACTATTACAAAAGGGCGAAAGAGATAGTTACATTATCGATTTAGGGTTTAAATATGACAATAGACTCTCATTTTAGACATATATCCGTACATATAATACAAATACATATTACGTGTTATATTATAGTGTCGCCATAGATAGAGTAACCGCTTAATTAAATATTAAACAAAAATAAGTGCTTAGTAAATTAAATAATTATTAACATGAGGATAATAAAACGGATATCATTAAAAACAAATCAGTGACTAAATTAATATTGTAGATTAATTTGGTCACTGATTTGCTTTCTTATCCAATAAATATTAACATTATAACAGTTGTATGTAATCATCCGCCATTTTGAAAATCAATTCCATCTATATAACATAAGTAACGAAATCTAAAAACGTGACTAAAACAACACTATATATTAAATTGTAGACTTATAAATTCCATTTTATTTTGCTTGAATTTCGAAATTGTTTTAAACGCCGAATTTATTAGACTTTTAACAGACTAGCCTTTTATGTAATGGCGTCGTAGTTTAGGGGCCATTATTAATCACGTGAGGTTTTTAGATCACTTTTTATACCCCTACTTAACAGCACGTGCATTTATTTTACTATGCGATGCAGTCGGTAAGCATAAAGCTTCCCTAGCACCATATATTGGAGCGTAGCGTTATGCTAAAAAAAAATAAAAAAAGAATGTTTAGTAACTTTTAAACTTCCATAAGAATGAAAACTTTCAAAAAGCGCGCACTTTTGTTTCAATGGGAAATCCCTTAGAGCTAATGTTTTTTGGACTATAACTTTTTTATTTTTGCGAATTTCGAAATTCAGGCTGTGGTCCTAAATGTGTTGATTCGATTACACACACAATTAAAATCGGTTAAGAACTCGGGAAGTAATGGCGTAACAGACGTGGCGTCATTGAAGCTGATCCATGGGAGCTTATATACATTATAAACTTTATTTAAAATCATATATACATTTATATAAAAAGTGTTCTTGGACCACGGATTTCCTTGACTATTTCCAAGATTAATTCTATAAAAATAATAACATAAAAATATACACATGATAACTGCAACTCCCTTTCCCCATTGTGATCAATATCGATGTTTTCCGAACCAGCCCCCATTTAGACCTCATGTGATTAATGAACGACCCCTTACGTTGACAATAGAACAAGGTGTTTTTTTAAACTCAAACTAAGCCATCAACGATTAAATATATTTATATTTGTCACAACACATACTTTTATCGTAATGCACGGTATCATTATTCCAAGAGCTACATAAGCTTATACCGCTATCCCCCTTCTCCCATCGGGCATTCAGACACAATGCGGGTTACTGCCCTTTCCTGGTTGCTATTCTTAACTGTCGCATCAAGTGTTACAGATTGATCGCTTAAATGTGTCTTCGCCCGCGCGGTACGGGCCGCGGAGGTAGGGCAACAAAAAGAGACACTATGCGCACCTACCGCCCACTCCTCTCTCGATCCCCTTTGTCGCCCTGCCCCCGCGCCCCTGTCTCGCGTGGGTGAACACTCATTTAAGCGGTCAACCTATACTCAATATCTTTTATTACGCGCAGCAAACGATTTTGTTAATGGCCTGTAGTTTATGTATTTTTAAAATCTTATGGTTAGCTACTTGTCAGTCCGGTACCGCGCGCCCCACCTCTCTCAACAGTCCCAATGCTGCGCGAATTGTAAAAATATGTCGGACTCTTAGATAAAAATGCCATTTTCTCGCTAAATAATGAAGTTAGGACCAAACGAAAAATACTAACGTAAAGCTGATTAAATAAAGAATCCACCACGGAATATTTGGATCTCTGTAACTCAAAAATTAATCGTAATTTAAAAAAATAGCAGGTCACGCGGTAATTTTATTATGGTTGCAATTGCTACCGGGACTGGTGAGGGGTGTTGGCTATCGGTAGCAAGTGCTACCGTGGACTTACAAGTTGATAAGAACTAAATGTAAGTAGCATTTTACATAATTAAGTTGCTCACTCTTTTAGGGCTTACATGAAAAACGTCAGTTTTCCCTAATACTTTTTAATATTAAACAAAAGTTGTAAAAAAGAAGTGAAGTTATCTTACGATCGTCTGCTAATAATTTACTAAATTATAGACAATTAAACATTTACTATATAAACATATTTTAAAATAGACGAATTTAGTAAAAGGTCTGAAAATATTCCTTTTACATGAAAGAATCATTAAAAATCACATGGATATGATAAATAAAAAAAAAATGTAATGAAAAGTGGTGGTATTTTTTGGTATTTAAAGTGGGGTTGACGGTAAAGTCACAGATAAAGCATTCCTTGAAAATCATGCAATATTTTTGCTATATAACTATCTTAAAAGAATATTATACGAAGCGTTTTGTTCATCAGTTTATCCTTACTTATAAAATG
The DNA here is from genome assembly GCA_927399485.1 of Calamotropha paludella. Taxonomy (NCBI): domain Eukaryota; kingdom Metazoa; phylum Arthropoda; class Insecta; order Lepidoptera; family Crambidae; genus Calamotropha; species Calamotropha paludella. The sequence continues at coordinate 4,524,392 of OV656830.1, read as the reverse complement.
GGTATACACTTATGCGCATAACTCTTTCTTGACATCATCAAAAAATTTTAAATCAATATGTATCGTTCATATAAGTTACAATAATGTATATAGATTTTATTAAACAATCTAAAGCATCAGGAGTTACGCGCAATATAGTATATAGAAAAAATCGTAAATTTTATAAATAAGGGCCTTATATTAAACAGCAACACAGATAAGCAATAGTATAATTAAAACAGACACATAACCGTACTTTGTAAAATCCAAACAGAAGAAACACAAAATTCATTTGAAAAAGTCCATTTATATTTGCAAAAGTCCATTCACATTTGCAAAAGTCCATTCACATTTGCAAAAGTCCATTCACATTTGCAAAAGTCCATTCACATTTGCAAAAGTCGTATAATAATTTGAAAAAGACTTTTCCAAACAAAAAGAGTAATTTTAAACTATTATTCCGACTTAAATATTTTGATTTAAAAACAATTACATGTGCGGCTTTTATAAATATCTATGATAATAAAAATAATAATCTAGATACTATTTTTTCTTCTATATAAGTATAATATTATCTTATTAAAAATTCTTATAGAAAAATATTTACAAAATGGCTGGCATATGGTTTTGGGACGTTTTTTTTATATTCCTTGGCACGTTTTTGATATTATTTTTTTTAGATCGCAAGATTTTTTTTTTCTAAAACATTATCTAACAATTAAATTTAAATTAAATCGCTATTGGAATTTTTTACGGAATATTGTTAAGATGTGCCACGTTTTAAAACGATCTCAATACCGTACAAAGAAATAGTCCACTGCTTTTTTATGCATTTTTTAAAATGTTAATTTAAATAAAGTGGCACATAAGTTTATTTTAAAATCCACTATCACTAAGTACAATCGATAGCACATTAAGCCGTGCACTTTGATGTTCAAAAAAGGTTTTATTGCATTGCAATTAAGACCATTTTACTTTTGTAGCATGTGCTGTCGATCGCACATACCATTTAAAATGACATTTAAAACATTACATTAAATTTTAATAATACTTAATAGTTATACAGATTTGTTTATAACTAAGTAACATTTTTATAACATTAATTCCACACATAAATGCAAAAAAGCACACATGTTACATTATTTGCAACAAATTAATAAAGTTTAAATAACATATATTTATGATTTAATAAAAGCAATATTTTTTTTTATTATATAAACAACAATTAAATATTTATGCAAACAATTACAACCATAATTTTAATTTCCATTTAAACGTAACTACAACATACACATTTTTTAAAATTTTAAATATATAATAGTCTTTCCAATTTGTTAAAGGTATAACATATCAATAATTTTTATCAAATAAATAGAAGTTTATATAACAAATTAATCACAAAAGATAAGACGTTCTCTTAAATCGATTATGATATATCAATTAATAACTGTTACGGATATATCGGATTCTTATAAAAAAAAAATTACAATTTGTTCCGTCACCAGTGTAGCCTTTAATGGTGTGAAAAATGGCATTTTTTAATCGACAAATTGCCCCTCTAATTTTGTTTTTCTCTTACGGTTATAAAATGTCTGCCTATTTTGTTTTCTTGGTAACCAAGACCTGGGCTCTCATACTAATTCGACCACCACTACTCATGTAAATATCCTATCAACATTAAGAAGATATCATTTGATAGCTAAACATGTAGACAACAGCTACACAGTCATCATGTTTCAATTGTCATGGAATAAAAAATAGAAAAAAATAATTAAAGAAAAACAAATAAACTCGGCGTCAAAAAAATCGCACCTTATAAAAATCTTATTCAAAAATTCCTAAACCTTATATAGAGGATAGTGTTAGGTATCATTAGAAAGGTAACAAAAAGGAGCATCAAACAACAATTAAGTGCAATCTTTTTTTTAATTAAAATTATACAAAAAGCATAAAAATTTGAAAAATAATAAAAAATCTTAATTAAGTCCTAATTAATAATCGATAATTTACAAAAAAAATGTACAAAAAGTGTCTTAAAATTAACTCAAAATCTAGTGTTACCCCCCCTTGCCCTGATGACGGCTTCCATACGGTCCCTCATAGACCTCACCAACTTCAGGAGCTCTTCTTGAGGGATAAGACCCCATTCTTCAATCACCGCGGTTTGGAGTTCCTCTAGAGTCGAAGGAGCCGGATCCCGAGATCGAACCTTACGTTTAAGATGGTCCCAGAGGTGCTCTATCGGATTCAGATCAGGACTTCTCGCTGGCCACTGCATCACAGGAATTTGGGACCTCCGCAGGAAGTCGTTCACGATGGCTGCAGTGTGTGCGCGAGCGTTGTCGTGCATTAATGTGAACCCCTCGCCAAAAGATTCGGCAAAAGGGACCACATGCACATCCAGGATCTCTGTGATATAGCGGCGCGCAGTCAGCGACCCTTGTCCGCGAGCACCTCCGGTCCGGGAGACGCAGACCAGGTCGGTTTTGCCGGCAGCCGACATACCGCCCCAGAACATGCAGGATCCGCCTCCATATTCCACCGTCTCCTGGATGCAGGCTTGAGCGAAACGTTCACCCTGCCTCCGGTATACTCTTCTTCGTCGGTCGTTGCAGAAAAGACACACTCGTGTCTCGTCTGAGAAGAGAACAGCTCCCCACTGCTCAATGGTCCAATCGACGTGGTCGCGAGCAAACTGCAAGCGGGCTCGTCGGTGCGCTGCAGTCAATTTTGGACCTGTAGCAGCTCTGCGGGCTGCTATGTTCTTCTCCTTCAGTCTTCTTCTAACCGTGGATACACTCACGGTGCGTCTGCGAACTGCCTGGAGCTCCTGTTGCAGCTGAACAGCGTTTGAGAAGCGATTTCTCAAAGAGTACGACACAACGAACCGGTCGTCTCTTTCCGAAGTGCAGCGACGTCTACCGGACCCATGTCGCCGGATATAGCCACCGGTCTCTAAAAAGCGCTGGTAGACTCTACGAACCGAAAAACGGCTCAGATTCAGTTGCCGGGCGACATCACACTGCCGCACCCCTGCTTGCAGTAGTGCAACCACTTGAGCGGCCTCATCAGCTGTAGTGTCCATTTTCCAGATGTTCTTTCTTCAGTAAAATCAGTGCGTGTGTCCCCTTCAACGGTTTAATAGCGAATGACCCACATTGAACCCGTGTTGACCTCTTTATACCCACAAAGTTAGCGCAACTCGCGACTCTCCCGAGCAGCAAAATTTCCTTAGAATTTTTGTGACCCTTTATTTGTTGCTTTAGGTTTTATTTGATAATGAAAAATAATGTTTTTTTATTAAGTTAATTAAGTAACCTTTTAAATAAAATTATAATTAATACGACTGCATGTGCATATCCAGAGTTAATGCCATTTGAACGTGATTTTCTTAGAGGTGCGATTTTTTTGACGCCGAGTGTAGATTCTTTTTTGTGTATCTTTTAATTATTGGCTTTTTGAGAAAAACAAAATTCGAGGGGCAATTTGTCGATAAAAAAATTCCATATTTCACACCATTAAAGGCTCCGACACTGGTGACGGGACACATTGTATATGTCAGATAATATCAAAGACATCGTTCTGAATCCAAGTTATGTAGCGAGAGCAGTTGTGTTATGGTATTCTGAAACAACGACGCCTCGAGCCGAAAAAGAAAAGATCGTTTTCTACCCCGTCGGAGAACCCGGTACCTCGGAGAGGCATTACCAGGAAAACCGGTATGCAACCACTCGACCACGGCGGTTGTTATTCTATATAAATATAATAAAACAAATTATGGGTGTTAAAGGATAAAAGAGAATTATCAAAATTAGACTACAGGTTAAAAAGTTATGCGTGGTCATACATTACAATCAGTGAGTGAACAATCAATTATCCACTGTTTTTAACCCTTTAGGGTCGGATTTTTTTTTTTCAAATTTATATGGGGCTACCTTTGGGGTACACTCTTTTTAATTAAAAAAGAGTTACGAAAATCGGATTACTCTGTAAAAAGTTATGCGTGGTCATACATTACAATCAGTGAGTGAACAATCAATTATCCACTGTTTTTAACCCTTTAGGGTCGGATTTTTTTTTTTCAAATTTATATGGGGCTACCTTTGGGGTACACTCTTTTTAATTAAAAAAGAGTTACGAAAATCGGATTACTCTGTAAAAAGTTATGCGTGGTCATACATTACAATCAGTGAGTTTACAATCAATCTTCTCCTGTTTTCCTATCCTTTGACGGATTTTTTTTTCCAAATTTATATGGGACCAACTTCGAGGTATACCCTTTCCAATAAAGAAAGAGATATCAAAATCGGATTACTCTGTAAAATTTTATGCGTGGTCATACATAAAAATATTATTTACGCGTCGATTTAAGAAATTACTCCGTGTTGTTTTTGTTGGTTTTTCAACTAACTCTTTCTTTTTATAAAGAGGAGCGGTTGGCCTGCGTTTGCGCAGGTTAAACATATCTTTCACTTGGGTGACCACAAATGTTATTATTCATTTATTGATTTATACATTATGTAAGTTACAATTATTTTACTACTAAAAAACTCATTAGCGTTAAACCTCAAGGATTTATATGCTAAGGAGAGTTCGTAATCAAATCGTTTATTAAAATCTGAATCTGTGTTTACTGGCACATACAAATTTGGTATCTTCTAGCCAAGCGCGTCACATATTCTAGCTCGTATTATCGCTTATCATGAGGCGGAATAGCGGTCAAGCGCTTACTTATTTATAACATAAAAAAATTGGAGATAAAAATTCAATTAATTTCTGTAAACCATAGTATTCGCAACAAAATCTGTCGTTTAAGTTCCTTTGTGCTTCGGAAATTGGAAGCCATTGGTCCCGGTTAGAATTATCGTTATCACCCAATAAACCGCACATGGTAACACAAAAAAAAGATTTGTTTATTCGAAATTCGAAACGATCAAAACGGTTTTCCGATAACGACATATCGAAAATCGGTTTAAAGAGTACGCCAACCTACTACGTGAATACCGTGTTTTTTCTCGCACTTATTTACTGTATGATAGAGCGAGATGGAAAAACCCAAAAAGGAACTGTGAAATCCAGTTAAAATTGTTTATAAAAATTATAAAATCAACTCAAACGCTTGATTTGAATATAACAGTGTGTTGTCAAAGTTTTTCGAATTATGATTTGAATTTGAAAAAGGAATTCAAAATAGATTTAATAGTTATTTAAGTTTGTTTATGGTACACTGTATATGTATAAAAACTTAAATCGATGTACTCATATGAATTTCGCTTCACTCAAAATAGCTACTTAAAATTTCGTATATTCAAGTTTTGCATTCAATTTTCGAAATTGTTTTAATATATAGATAAAACGGAATTTGTTTCGTTGTTGAGTGAAATGTTAGTTCGTTCAAATTTCAATTTACATTTTAAATTACTAATACTACGTATAGCTTTTCAATCGTTTTGTTTTCTACTAAAATTTCTTTTGAGTTTTGGACATGACACTGTACAGTACACTAAAATTAGCCTAAAAGGGATAGAAATTATATTATTATTTATTTTTGTTATCTCTGCAATACTTTTGATGTACAACTCTTCTCTATAACAGTTTTATAACTACTAGCTAACCTGGCCACGCTTTGCTGGTATAACCCAGCCACGCGTTGCTAGTATAACCCGGAAACGCGTTGCTAGTATAACCCGGAAACGCGTTGCTATGGTAACGTTAATTGATTATAAAAACTGTTATTCTTAGGCTTATGGTAACTATGGTAAGTATATATGGTAACAAACCCACAAAGTCCTTCTTTTATATAGTAGAGATTTAAAGTAAAGAAGTTCTTACTTACTCCCCGTTTTTAGTTGAATAGATAAAATAAAGCGACCCGTATTCTTTAAGTATCATTGTATATATGTTATAAATATACAAAAAATACTGTCTCTGTTAGAGATAAAGAATCGATCTGTCAGCATTAAAATATGTGTCATTTGTCATCTATCAATAATAAATCAACTCTATCATCATTCATCACGATCCATGAAAAGAAATTTATTATTGAAGATTGGCCGTATGGTTCATTCCAAGGCCGTTAATAATAAAAAAAAAAGATGTGATTTAAGTGTCAAAGTAAATCAGAAGTAAGAATAAAGAAGTAGTATATCGAATGGTGATTAGAAAATTCAAATTCAATTGCTTTTTTCAATTCGAATGTCTTGGACCTCTTTTTAATCTTACACACCACATCAACCTACCACAGACTGTAATTTTTTCTCTATTGATATTAAACTCTAAGTGTAAGACTTTAAGCTGAAAATCGAATAAAGCTATTTGGTAGTTTATGTAAGTAGATATAGTATTGATTGTACAATGTGATGTCCAAAAAGTAAAGTAATAAAACTCATTTTCTAGAGTAAACATTTCATAGTATCATGTAGATAAATCTAAGTATTCCAAAATATCTTTCTATTTTTAACCTATGCATGGACAGGTTTTAGCAAAAATGGACGTTAAAATCTTGGTACGTAAGCTTATTTTTAATTAAGGGTGCATGAGCAGCACTATTTTCTACTTTCGAAAGAACCGGCTTGGGTAAAGACGAGAGGTTTGGCACTACCGAAATATATCTCGAAATAATTAAAACAGGTGTTAACTACAATTACATGGGGTCTAATAATACAGATAAAAATTGATAATCACAGAGTAAAAGTTAAGATAAAAGATACAATGCATGTATTGAACGCAACAGCTACGCCATTTTGTAAATCCTACGTCGGGAGCCTTTGTATCGGGAAGAAGTCGCAAGTAACTCGGCAAGGACTGTTTTCTTCTTCTTTTTATTATGTGTATGCAGAACTGGATTTAGGGGAGGACAGGCGGGGCTACTACCCTGGGGCCTCAACAAGAGGAGGGCCCCCATAACAGAGTTTTTTTTTATTTTTTTTATTTAGGATGAGTTTGCTCTTGGTCCCAATCAAGCCCGGGGCCATGACAGAATCCACGATGGAACGAGCTAACCCAGAAGGTGCCTATTCACCCTGGCCTTGAAAAAAGACGTGTTATAAGTTCTCGGAAATACAGACGCAGGGAGGGAATTCCACTCCTTTGCTGTGCGCGTTATGAAGGATGTTGAAAAGCGCTTGGTACGACAGGTAGGAATATCAACCAAGAAAGGGTGGTAGCCTGCAGTGCGTCTGGATGTCCGATGGAAAAAAGGAGATGGCGGTATGAGCAGATGCAGCTCTTGAGCACACTCTCCAAAGTACAGTCTGTAGAAGACCGCCAGACAGGCAACTTTGCGGCGATGAGCTAAGGTGTGAAGCTTGCTCTTCACCAATTTGTTGTCCCCGATGAGCCTCTCAGCTCTGCGCTGAATCGTGTCCAGTGCAGCAAGTTGGTATTTTGCTGAGCCATCCCAAAGGTGGCAGCAATATTCCATGCAAGATCGGACTTGAGCTTTATAGAGTGTTAAAAGCTGTCCTGGCGTGAAATATCGCTTGACCTTATTTAGGACGCCCAGCATTCTGGCTGCAATTTGAGCTTTGGATTCGATGTTGGCGCCGAAGTTAAGGTCTGAAGACAACTCCATGCCAAGAAGCTCGAGGCTGTCGGTCACAGGTACAGATGTACCTCGGAAAGTAGGAGTGAGGTGGAAGGAACTCCTTTTTGCTGTGAAAAGACACGCTTGTGTTTTGGAGGCGTTGAAATTAACGAGGTTACTATCGCCCCACTGGGAAACGTAGTTTAGCCTCTGGTTTATTCGCTCAACCATGGCCTCTCTCATGAACATGAGATAAAAAAAAATCAAATTTCGGTTACTTTCGATTATAAATTTTGCCATTTTTTTTGTAGAGTATAGAAGAACTTTTAACATTATTATAAAAAACTGTATTATTCATATTCGCATTAACAATTTTGATTTTTTATTCGAATATAATTAGGGCCCCTGGGCCTCCACACGTTCAAATCCGGTCCTGTGATATGGAATTAATAGCCTTCTTTATATTAATTTACTGTATTGTATAAAATCTTTTCATTGTAATTGTATTTTAGTAATACAAGAAGAGATTTCCTAAATTTTGTTTTTATTTAATTTTTTGCATTGCATTCAGGTAGTGTTCAACATTGGTGGAATGATACTAGCTCATAGTAGAAGTTGAAATATGTTTCTAAATTCGACACGTTTGTTAGCGTCTCGGTAGCTCAGCGGTCAGAGCACGGATACCAAAAGGTCGTGGCTTCGAATCCCACCTGAGGGCTCGGAGGCGTAGTTGTTTTTTACACGCGTATTTTATATCTTATAGATTTCCTAAATATTTTCAATACACGCATTGAATAAAAAAGTTTTTCTTTACATATTTTCTGATAATATCTTTGTTTTATGGATTCGTTATCGCAAAAGTAAAGTAGTAATACATCCAACTCGTCTATACTTTCTTTTTGATTGTGTCTATCGAATTAATTTGCTAATAGCAGAGCCCAATATATACTGCCTCTAGTATTTCTCTACAATGTTTTAAATTTCCACCATGAACAGCTCCTTTCATGTTTACGAATCGCGCGTTACAGATTTCTATTGGTTACCGCTAGGGGCGCTCTTACAAAACTCCATAGCAATATTTGACGCAAACTTTTTCGAGTATTGACGCGTAAACTCGCACTTAGGCCTCAGTAGTGCGTTATAAACTTGATTAAAGCAGTTTCGACCGGAAACGATGAACGAGTAACGAGTGGAACTAGAAGCTAGAAACGAAGCAGCGGGGGCGAGTGTGTAGTTCCGATAGTTTTGTCGCTGGGCTATGAGCTAGTGTGCGAATGCGATGGGCGAAATAAAAAATAAAAATACTTGTACTTTTGAAGTCGCCTCGTAGAGAAATGACTGCTAGCTGGTCTCTCGACGTGAGTTCTGACCAAGCATCGATCACATACCCCTTTATAAGTGATAAATCACTAATCAGTTGCGGAGGTGGACAGCCCAATATTACAACTCTATTGGGTTATGTCCTCGATGCCGCCAAGCGAGCATCGCTGAGCGAGTATTATCTTTGATAGCTCTTATCGTTCAGCGACAAGTTCGAGAGCGAGTTCTCGCCGGCAGTGTGAACAGCGATCAACAATTATATGCGTGTCTTTTTGTTTACACACAATGTATATCTATTGCACGTTTCTTGAGCGAGAAAACCGATAGTTAGTCTCTTTCTCGCCGGCGGTGGACAACTGCCTTAGACATCTGCTGTGCAAATGCTGTGCGGTCGCAGATGACCTTAACAACGATACCGGGTTTCGGGACGGCGAAATCCTTAAATGGAATTTAAGCCGAGAGTAGCGACTCACCATAGTGGTTTTCTAGCTGGTTGGCATCTCACATGAGGGAGTCTTCGAACCAGCATATAGTCACTACGGCGCTTTAGCCGGAAAGGGAGCACAGGGTGCCATAGGGCGCCTCTAAGGGCTCGGACCTTAGCTATGGTACGCCGTGTCGTGGGGGAGAGAAGCGCCCGGGTACGTGCCTGTACCTGGTAAAGCGCGAATTGAATAGACCGGGTCTTCGCACTCTGGACCTACGGGTGCGGTGTACAGACGCTACATGAGTGTGTGTGTGGTAAATAACTGGACTGTGTTTGCTCTGTGTCGGAGGAATTGGAGAGGCATTTGCTCGAGTGATCGTATCATTGGGGGCGTCTAGGATATGCCGTAGGCGTCGAAAGTACCGAAGTAGGTAGCACGTTTTTAACGCGTCGTATTGAATTATAACCTCTATTTCTATTTAATTAAAACAACTTTTAACAGATATTTGCTCACACTTTATATTTTATCCTGACGTTTCGACTCCTTTACAGTGGTTAAGGAATCCTGTGATCACGGATCCTGTAAAGGAGTGGAAACGTCAGGATTAAAAGTATATGCAAATATCCTTTAGAAAGTTATTTTTTGTATGTATAAAGTACGCGGAAGTGTAAGAACTCTTTTTCTATGTTAATACTAATCATATTAACAGTAGTATTTAATATATTTAAATGCTTTTGTAAACTGAATTCTTATGTAAAGCAAAGATATTCCTATTTTTTTACTATATCATTACCTTTTTATCTACTACAATAAATAGTATTTCTTATTTTGTCTATGGTTAGTATCATTGTAGCAATTATGGAAGTTAGAGAGAAGGAGAACGATCGCTACGTGCTTAAGCATTAGCCCGCCTGTCTCTGAAAGTTTGTAGAATTTATAGTTCATTTTTCAGTCACCAGCCGCGCTGCCATCGGTAAGTAGTATCTGCGAAGTTAGCTGTTTATGAGTACAAGTAGATGAAGTTAGTTAAATAATGTACAAAAACAACAGCCCGCTTTTATTGAGATAACTTAGCGATCGCAGCGCCTCACTTATTTTGTCCATATTTCTGGGACACTATTTTCTACAGCGATCGTTCTCCTCTTTAACCTCCATGGTAGCAATGGTAATTTTTAGTGGTAAGTTTTTTAAGGGACATTTTATAATTTATTTATACCGTCGATTCTCTAGACGAAGAATACGTGCTGTATTTTTCTATATTTAATTTGTAAATTATCGACTATTTGGAAATACAATTCTGTGAAAAGAAATCACGAAACAAGCAATTTGGTATATGAATTTTTACCGTAATGAATAAGTTTAATAACTAATAATGACAACCATCATCTTAGTCATCCTGTGATCACGGCTCCTGTAAAGGAGTCGAAACGTCAGGATTAAATATAAAATAAAATAAAACATGCGCAAAAATCCGTAAAAAAGTGTTTTATTCTGATGTGTAATGTGCGCGGAAGTGTAAGAACTAAATAAACTAATAATGTAATATGTTAACAAAACTTTGTTGTTGTAATTTGTATATTTAGTTGATAATATTCCATTAAGACAAATGAACTCAATTATTCAATTTTTTTTTCCGATTCTTTTATAAATAATTTTAAATATTATCTATATGTGTGATATTATGTTCATGACGGATAAATATCATGAAAATTTGAATATGAAAAAGCAAAAAAAAAAAAAAATCATAAAAATTTGTCAATGGATCTTGAACTCTATAACTAGGTCTTTAAGGTGAAAAACCATCGATGTAATTTGATAGTATGGCTAGATTGAGAGGCATTTGATTATATCCTAAGTGACACACTGAATCTTGAATCTTTTTATATAAAGCATTAAAAAAATCAGTTAAAATTTCACTTTAACCTCCAATTAAAAAGTCATTGTAAAAATATTCTAATGCAAATAAATAAAGGATAAAAATTGCAAAAACGCTGGTCCGATTTCGATGCGGTTTAGCAGTGGCTGAAGAGTTTGAAGAATCCCCTTCCCTTCTCTGGCGCTGGTCCCATTAACATCGGCACTTGGTTTTTATGCGTTATCGTGATCTGTCAACAAATAAAAAAGTAAACAATAGATTTTTTTTTATAATATTTTTATTTAATCAAAACGTCGAGATGTTGTTTTGGCGTAGAAAGCTGGAAAAACAGTTTAACTTCAGTATTATCTAAATGTGTTTTTTTTACAGAATTGGCTAATGGAAATCGCTAAAGAGTGAGAGTTTGTGTTTTCTAATCAATACAAATTAGGGGTCTTCAAGTTACTAGTAAATAGGTCTAGGCAAGCGCGTCAAATCCTAGATCGCATCGTCGCTTACCATCAGAGATAGAGGACAAGCGCTTACCTATTTTATTTGTTATATTTTTATTTAAGGATAACCAACAAAATATACACCGGTACAACATTCATATACATACTTATAGTACTATCGAGGTCTCTTGTGCCTTACCACTTTGTAGAAATATTCGTTTGAACTGATCGCATCGGACACGCCCACACGACCCATACCTATCCCTAATTGGCTTCGTATTTTACTACGATTTGTACTACGGCCAATCATAAGCAACTAGTTTTAAAATCGCCCTTGATATCAGTACTGTCAACTGTCAATCTGCTTTACGCGTTCGTGGCGCCATTGTTGAATGAATGGAGCGGGGCGTGGCCTGAAGCGATAGGCATCGTGCAGTGTGCAAGCGACTTTCGACTTAGGACTGATAAGGCGCCAGAGGCTTCGATGGTACATATATAGTGTTTAAGTGCTATTTTAATTATTGGTCGTCACCGCATGCATTTTAAATAGGCAAGCAACATATAACTATGTCGATGCAGTCGCTAAGCATAGAGCTTCGCTAGCACCATATATTGGAGCGGAGCGTAATACTTAAGAAACAATTTCATAATGTTTAGTAGATTTTAAAATTCCATAAGAATGAAAACTTTCCAAAAACACGCCCTTTTTGTTTGTATGGGAAATCCAATAGGGCCAATGTTTTTTGGTCATATCTTTTTTATTTTTGCGAATTTTAAAGTTCGGCTCCGTCACTATTTAGTTCTAAACCTGTTGGTTCAATTCGTTACAAAAATACGAAAACGGCTAAGAACTCGTAGAGTTATGGCGTCACATACATTTCGCAATTGTAGCTGATCCATGGGAACTGCGCTCGCTCCGCTCCAATTATATAAAATGTTAAAATTAACTTAGAATAATACAATAATAAAAATGGATAATTTAATAACACAATGAAAAAAAAACATGTGTGCAATTCACACATGGTGGAAGTGAAACCTTAAAAAATAAAACGTACACGTATACGAAATACCACGGTTGTTGTGACGCCTTCTCTCAAGCTTTGTACTACGCATGCGCACTTAAACGCGTATTAACACATCTATCTCATTTTCTCCTACGTTAAATATTATGAATTTATGTGTCTGTCTCTTTTAATGTCGCTTTTTCGGTTCATCTACTTTCAAATCACAATAATAAATGAATAAATGAATGAATAAATGAATATTTCCTACATTCACACCAATTAACCTAGCCCAAAGTGAGCACTTTAAGGCTTGTGTTATGGATACTAGGGTAACGAATAGACATACATATATCATACATAAATAAGTAATATTCATAGAAATATATACAAACATCCATGACTCAGGTACAAATGCTTGTATTCATCATACAAACATCTGCCCCTTCCGGAATTTGAACCCAGGACCGTCGGTGCGAAAGGCAGGATCGCTACCGTTGCACCAAACAGTCGTCATAATACTAAAGAAGTTTTGACTTAAAAAAAAAAACAATAAAAAATTGGATTTAAATTTGGCTTTACCTTGCATGGTGGCTGCATCCAGGGCTCCCCGTCGATTTGCATGGGGAATGTTCGTCGTGTGCGCACAGAAACAGCGCGACACTGCGCCAGACGCCGACCTGATGCACGCAGTCCTAACAGAGAGATAACAAGTGTTTGTTGATGTAGGTTTTAACAGTTATTTGTTACGCAAGGCTGGAAAATTGAGATTTGGCCGCGAGTTACGTCTATTGAAACCTGAGCAGGCAAAGGATTCTAGGATTCAAAGTTTCTAAGGCACGAGACGCTAAAAATTTTGCTATCAAGCGAAACATACAATTTTTCACTTCTACAGCGAGGAAAATTATTAGGTGCAAAAAACAGCTTCATTAAAATGGTAAATTGGTTTATTTAAATTAAAAATTTAAATAAACCAATTTACTATTTATTTAATTTTTTTTTATGTGCATTGATTTATAATATAGATCAATTTGACAGTTCTTTTCTGGTGCAGTCCGAAATTCAATCATATGTTATAAAATCTCACCCATCATACACATAAAATTCTTATACTTAATTAATAGTATATTATAAATATTATTTATTCTTATTATTTTTATGATTGAAGGAATTAAAGTAATTAGAAAAAACCAAAACGGATTATAAAGTATTAATATAGACTATAATGACGATGCGGAACGAACCATGTTTATTTTTCTTTGAATAGATAAGTTCTAATTTTAAAACAATTTTCCATGCCAGCAGATTAAACGCAATTTTCCACGCTAGAGGATAAAATGCAACTTTCCACGCGGAAAAAAATTGACAAACCAAACTTTACAGAGCGTATGAGGTGAAAAGAATAATTACAATGCTTTAAAACTCTAGGACTTAATTCATAGCTCTACCGTTAGGTTCACGTACAAAAAGAAAGTTCACGCTTTTCTTACTGAAAATTTTTGAATAATATCAATGTATGATAAGTAAAATCAGTTTCGAACGGGTTAACGTTTTCCCAAAGGTAGATAAAGCTACTAACATTTTGTCCAGCTTTTATATAAATTTGTATTTTTGGTCAATAATACTTTTTATATAAATAAAATACCTGTTCTAACTTGTCCCATATGCAAGCAATTCTCTAGACCGATGACTTCAATGAGCTTATCTCCAATATCTGAAAAAAAGATCGAATAACAACATCCACGCGTTCGTATTGTGTGTTATATTTATAAACATAGTAAATAAACTGTCTTTATATCTATTTAACTTGACACGTATAAAAGTCGCAGAAAAGTGAGGATTGTACAGAAAAGTCAGTCATATGGGTCTTAAAAGAATATGATCTCCAAACAAAAGAACAAAGAAGAAAGTAATGAGTGTATTGACATCACCTTGTTGGGCGTTTGGGAACCTCCCTCTTCTATGAGCTCCGCTAGCTCCCCACAGGTTGGAACCGCCGTGAGCATACGGGATATTCAACAAAGCTACTCCTTGCAATGCCGGTCCTTTGTTCAGTTCTAATGACGAGCCATCACACTGGACGAAAAAATTATTCATCAAATAAATATTCAACAATTCCAATTTACTTCAAAATGTTAGGAGAATTGATGATTCCTTCTTGTAGACAAACTTAACATTCTTATAAGTATAACACAAATCAATACGATAATAAAATAATAATAGATATAATTAATTCATATGTAAAAAGCAAACTATGAAGTATCTAGTTTCTAGTATTTGAAGGAGCGGGAAGCGTCATTTTGGTTTTCGTGTTAAAAATTGACTGAAACCTAGGAAAACAAGTTATTTTGTAAATAGTAAATGAAAAATCATTTACCATCCATTGTTTATACATCACTCATTTATCAAAAAAGGTAAGTTTGCTGCTCTAAGAAGGTTCTAGGGTACATGGTGACTGACATACTCTGTGTAAAAGTCCCTAAATTAAATACAGAAGAAAAAAGAAGGTTCTGACTATACAAGACTATATATGATACCATTGAAAAAATGGAAACAGAATTATATTAAGACAATACTTTGTGTGTGTGTGTGTGTGTGTTTGTGACTATATTGTTTCGCTATCCTAACATTGCGAAACTAAACTTGCCCATACGTACTCCCGCAAAAACAATACGATAGCGTGTTTCTACGCGCTACAGCGCCATCTAGTAATATATAAAATTATAAAATTGCATAGCTAGTATATACAAGCACGTCTTTTTGCCGTAGGAATAGGCAGAAATCGTAGATTTTCTCTATGTACGACCCTGACATACATCTCATCTCAACTCTCATACAAACTGGCTCGGTGCTTTTGACCTAGCTTTTTTCAGGACATCTCCTATTTGGCCTCTGAAAGTTCGCTTTAGCTTACCTTTACCGATTTGCCCGTGTTATTTGCTTCATAAACTTGCTTTGTCAATTTTCTTTCGTCCATCCTGTCACAACCAACTAAGCATTCTTTTTCTATCTTTGTCACTATATCTTCTTCCACAACACACTGCTCTCTTATCACATCATTCTTTATTTTATATATCAAATTAAAACCAGTTATACTCGTTAAACCTCTCATTTCCACTGAATGAATCATATATTCGTGCTTCTTCTGTCAAACCCCAGAATCACTTCCATACATTAAGGTTTGTACCAACACAGCTCTATGCACAGCCATTCGAGCATTATTGACACCTTCTGATGCTATTTTGAATTACTTAAATTTTATTACTCACTACAATATCAATGTTCTCGTGTAAGTTTTTGCAACTGGCGGCGAACTGTTCGGAGGTGGCGTATTCGAAGTACCACAGTTTGTTCTTCATTCTTGAGCTGAATTTATCTGGATTCCTTTCCCGCTCTGTGTGAAACTTTACGCAAATTGCTGCGTCCTGCAATTAAAGCAAAATAAACTTTATTTAAATGGAATTAAGATAAGTTCTTTGAGTCGTCCGTATTTTTTTTAACTTACGTTTAAGATGGTTTTAACTGACAAAAATAATGAGCTCAAGAAACTCATTAGCTTTAACAAAAGCAACGACAGTTACTGGGGAGTTTTACAGAGATCACTAAGCCGCCTACCAAGGGTGGACATTATGGACCCTAACCCCCATTTTCGAGGGAGGTCTCCGTCCAATAGTAGATTTGTGATGATTGTTTGGAAAGTAAGCTAAACTGAGGAAGATCTCAAATTTAACCAGAAGGTGTCAAACAAATAGCCCTTATTCGTCTAGCACAAAGTAACGGACTTGTTTTATAGATATGTTCCAGGATTCGAACTGGCCGGAAGTGGGTCAACCAACAAAGCCATACGGTAAAGTGGAGTACAGCGGGTTTTAATGGATATCCCCGTCAGCCTTAGTGATGGGGGAGACCCACACAAATTCACCGTCCACCGTACGGTGGGGTATGCGTAAGGCATTTTCCCTCCAGAAAAAAAGGGTTCGAACCGGTAGGATCACTCCAGCTCATTGGTGGAGAATGCTGCAACGACCCCACAATACTATGGCGGAACTGAGACTATATACACGGGTTATAGTGGATATGCCTACAAACCTTTACCCGGCAGTAAGCTTGGAATAGAAGCAGGAAGTCAATAGACTTGCCCTGAATTATATTTTTTAACAAAGAGACTGTTTAGTCATATCTGACAACCGTTCGGTGCGATTCTGCCTTTCGCAGTTACGGTCCTGGGTTTCCGGAAGAGGCAGATGTTTGTATGATTAATTATTAGTAGAATTTATTTCTACAAATATTAAATATCTATGTATCATCTATCTGTTACCCTAGTATCCATATCACAAACCTTGCAGTGCTTACTATGGGTTAGGCTTATTGGTGTGAGTGTAAGTAATATTATTATTATAATGGCTTTTTCTTAAAATGGCCACCGAGACAGGAAAGTACTTGTTGGCAATCATCATCTTTTGAGATTCAATACTTAAGAAAAGTGGTCTTTTGTAGCATTAAGTGTTTTAAGAATAACACCTTTCTAGACTCGGTGGACATTTCGGGCATTAGTGTAAATTTAGATTACTCACAACGCCTATGGAGAAGTAGTTGTTGATAATGTTGTATGGTACGGACGTTGGATGCGGTGTCGATTGTGGCAGCTGTGGCTGGTCACACTGGAATATATATTTATCAATCAATGTTTAATGCAAGATTAAATGAATTTAAATTAATTAAATTTATTTTTTTATTTTTTTCTTTTAAAAAACAGGTGTTAAGAAAAAATATTTTTAAATGAAAACATTCAAACCGATTTACGATGCTTTTATTTTTGTTCTTTCTATTTTATCCTGACATTCCGACTCTTTACAGGAGCAGTAAGCCCTATAGTCACGGCTCCTGAAAAGCTCCTTTTCAGGATTCCTTTTTTAATATTTAATCCTGATTAAATATTAAAAAAGGAATAGAACGTAAACCCCGTTAATGTCAATAATTATAAAGAATAATTATTATGTCTTTTAATTCAAAATGTTTTTTTCTGTTGCAAAGACTAATCATTTTATAGTTGATGCATTTTCGTGTTAGATTTTTATATAATGTGGGATATAGGATCGTAAATCTAAGACTGAGTGTTAATTTATTTATTTTTAAGCACAATTGTTTTTATTTTATATGTTGTTATTGTTTGTAATTACTCCATCGTTTCATTCCTTGTAATTATTTCCTTCGATCAATCAATTCTTTCTTTCTTTCTATATGTTGAAACAAATAAGCAAATTTGTTTATCATCAGATATTAAATGGCATGCATTCTTACCTCAGTGTCAGTGTTTTCAACGTGAATTTGCCACCGATCCATCATAACTGTGCTGGCTCTGGATATCTTGTCCAAGATCTTGTGTATCGATTCGCCTTCGTACCTGATTAACCGATATAATGTTTCAAACTTTAATGGTTACTTAAAATATGTCAAATTATTATAATAGAAAAATACTTGAAAAAATTAACTCGGGTCACAAGTGAATTCTCAGACGGGAATCGAACCCGCAACCTTTCGAAATCAGGTCCAATGCTCTCCGCATGTTATTCCGCGACGATGGTGCATGTAACTGCAACCAATTATAGGTGTTACAAAAACATGGTGAATATGTCGTTAAGATTAATAGTAATATACTATATATATATATACACGTATATTTTGAAAAATATTGGGCCCCATCTATATCACAAAGTATGACAATTCAAATAGGCGATAGGTCATAATAACTGGTTACCTATAACCGCGTTTTGCGCTAAATTGCGTAAATTATCATACTGGTATTTGTAATACCGGTATGGTGACTCAAAATATACCGGGTTACCGAAACCTAAATCGTAAAACGAAGTGCAAATATTTGTACGGGTTTTACTAATCTCTAGTTTCAGAATTTCAGAAATATCACACGCCACGAAAAACTCGATCGCGAAATGAATTAATCAATATTCGCATCGGATGGGTGATCACTTTCTTTGTCGGTCTTGCTCTTTCCCTTTTATAACCAGTAATGGTGTCTATCATTTTGGTGATTTTTACCTATTTGGTAACAGTTAGATATTTATTACTTTTTTTCTTTGCATCAGTTATTTAGTTGAGTTCTGTCACATCGTCAGCGACAAATTTATCACGAACGAATTATAAGCCAATATAATGTGTAAAATACCCAGTTTATTAAAGCTAAAGAATTCAGTTTCAGTTATTTATTCCATTAAACAATATTACATTGTGTCGGAAATTATAAATTAATATTAAATTACAAAATTCATATTTAAATTACATTGAAAATTAATTTAAGCACATACATTATATTAAAATATTATTATAAATAAAAGAACAATTAAAATTATATAAATTTAGAACTAATACTTCCATAATAAATAATTGAATTCATTTTAAATAATAAAAATCAAATACCAGATTTAATATAATCTTCTATACTATAAAAATTTTGCTCCAGTAAATAAGATTTAAGTCTAGATTTAAAAGCATTAACATTTGATACATTTTTTAAATTAGTCGGCAAATTTAATTTCAATTTTCTTTCTTCTTGTAATGTCATAACCTCAGAAATTCTTTTCGTTTCCATGACTTGAGGAATACGGTAAGTTCTAGAAATTAAACAGATCGGAGCGTATCGAATGTATTAGAAATATTATAATCCTAATTATATTATGGCAATACTTTGTATGTGTGTATGTTTGTGTGTTACCATATTTCCTCGCTATCCTAACATTGCAAAACGAAACTTGCCCTTACGTACTTCCGCAAAAACAATACGATAGCGTGTTTCTACGCGCTACAGCGCCATCTTGTTATTAATAAAACAAAGATATGTAGCTTTCTTCCGCAAAAAACAAGCAAAATGCACCACCCGCCTGCAAATAAATGCAGACAACGATACACCTTGCAGTTTCACCAAGTACTCTACACGTGTTTCCCCCCACACGGAGAAGTGTTTATTTGCGGAATCAAGCTACTTCCGCCAGGAAAGAAAGAAAAAAAGAAAGAAAGAAAGAAAAGAAAATACATTTATTGACACACACACACACGCACACACACACACAGAGAGAAAACAAGGATAGGAGTAAGAAACAAAAATAAGGGATGAACGATGTGAACAAAATAAAAAAAATAATAATCTAATGTGTGGGGTCAACAAATATCCCGTCTCAGCATTTTACCTCTGTGTCATTCACAGCTGGGCAGAATAGACACAGAGGCGTTGTTGTTTTGACAGGGTTCAATGAGAGAAAAAAAGAAAAATAAATATCGCATATACATACACACATACATATAAAAAAGTAACGCCTGATTCTCTAAAAAATATATAAATATGATCTTATTCATTATAATCTATGGTCTCACCCTCCTCCCCAACGCAGGCAGCGTGCGAGGTCGTTGCCAGTACCCAAGGGTATTACACCAACAGCTGGTTGAGTTTCCATCTGCACTTTGTCTAAAAAGAAAATCTAAACTCAGTTACTTAGAAAATTTTAGTGGGAGCGGGAAGCGTCACTTTAAAGATTTCGGTATTCTTGTTAAAATTTGTCTTGAGGTAGATATTAGTATGTAATAATGGTGGACCTTTAACCACTAAGTGTTTGTGAATATGCTCGAGTGTTGCCAAGTAAAACAAAAGGGGAAACAACAGGGAAAATTGTCATTTTATGTACTCTCGAGAATTCCACGGGGAGTTTTCAGTAAAAGTGTGGGATTTTAGGGAAAAAGTGTATTTTACTATTTATTCATCATCCATTGATTATCTATCATTCCTAAATTATCTTTAATCATAATCTAACGAAGAAAAGAAATTAGTTAGCTGTTTACGAGTACAAGTAGATAAAGTTAGTTGAATAATGTACAAATTTAACAACAGCCCGCTTTTATTGAGACAACTTAGCGATCGCAGCGCCTCACTTATTTTGTCCATATTTCTGGGTCACTATTTTCTACAGCGATCATTCTCCTTCTCTAACCTCCATGACACAATTATTAACCTCAATTCTACTGAGTGTAAAAATATAATAATTTTATACCCATAGTTTCTAACACCCAGCCAACAGTTCCATCGCCACCACAGCATATCACCCTGTAGCTCTTCACATCTTTGAACATTTGTAGACCTGTAATATAAAAAGAAAAAAGAAGTTAAAGAAGATACAACTTTGAAACAATTAAGATATGGGAAGTCAATGCCGTAGACATTTTTCTAGACGATTAAAAAAATTGTAGTCCGATTCAGAGCAATAATGTGCCTTTGTATTGGTGAAAGAATTTTTAAAATCAGTTCAGTAGATCCCGAGATTACCCCTTACAATTTAACAAATATACAAACACTCAAACTTTACTTCTATATAATATTAGTATAGATAATACAAAGAAGGAGTTAATTGAACATTTTTTTTTTCGATTAATTAAAATTAAGTTGTTGTAATAAACAATGGAAACTACATTAACTTTTCACTTTATGAAGTGGAAGGAAGATAAATGCGCCACAAGTTGAAGGCTTAGGCCGATCGTGCCTCTCTATCGCTTGTTCCGCGTTCTCGCTTGCACGCTCGACACAGGCGGAACGTTATACTTTTTCGTGCGTGCAGCCGGCGTTCATCATCACTACATAGTATAAAACAAAGACGCTTTCTCTATCCCTATATCCCTATGTATGCTTAAATCTTTAAAACTACGCACTACTTTTTTTAATAGATAGAGTAATTCAAGAGGAAGGTTTATATGTATAATACATGCATAATATCCGTGCATTGCATCCGTGCGAAGCTGGGGCGGGTCGCTAGTCAATTTATAAGACGTTATCACGTAAAAAAATATAATTACCTATTTCACAGTTTCTTCGCTTTCGATTGTTCGATACTTACTAAAGTATTAAACTCAATGTTATACGTAGTTACCAAAATCAAGAAATAGTGCTGACGTTTTAGCTTAAGAACACTTGAAAGAACATTCAACAGTTCCTTCAACTGTTGGTAATTAAAGCGAAAGAATAATTCCGTTTCCGCTTTACGGGTATTTTTGTAACACATTGTATACGTATGCAAGTATTTTAACTTTAGATCAATGTTTGTTTATATATGTTTGTTTTTTTTATTTATTTATTGTTAACACCGCTGTGTCTCACGCTTCCTTCCAGTCCTATCCATCCGAAGGTGGAAGAATGATGGAAGAGATGGCTTTTATTGATAAGCCCGCCCATTACATTATTTTAAGTTTTCTTTTGCTTTATTATTACTTTAATGTGGTGTTATCAATAAAGTGTTTTGTATTGGATTACATTTCTTTTTATCTATTCATTTCAAATCCAGTCTAACTGGGACAAATCCCAGCTCACAATCACCTTGCATTGGTCCTCCTTTCGCTATGTCGTGCACCTGCCTAGGATTCAAGATATACTGTAGTTTCCTCAGCACCCTGGACCCTTGTCTTCCTCCAGACTTTGGATTGATGAACACCAGCAACGGACAGGTGCTTTCTGGGGGAGTGATTTGAAAGGAAATGGGGGGAGCGCGATGTTCCCTCCTCTCTTCTGTCTTTTCTTCTGGAAGGGAAATGGAGATCGGGAGAGAGATCGAGGTCGGGATACATTCCTGTTAAAAAAAT
Source organism: Calamotropha paludella (assembly GCA_927399485.1). NCBI lineage: Eukaryota > Metazoa > Arthropoda > Insecta > Lepidoptera > Crambidae > Calamotropha > Calamotropha paludella. The sequence continues at coordinate 4,502,199 of OV656830.1, read as the reverse complement.
AATTTATTTTTATAATATTCACAAGGATATCTCATTTTTTGCTGATACAAATTTCAAAGCACATTGTAATTTCCATTTACTTTTCGTTTCTAGGAGTACTGATAAAGATAATGTTTCTATGAGATATAACATACGCCTGTAAAAAACAACTACGCCTCCGAGCCTTCAGGTAGAGCGTAGTTGTTTTATATGCTATTGTGAAGGCAAGAATAAAGTAAAAGATAATGTTGAGATTTTTTTTAGGAGCAGATGGCCTTCCATGGTTTAAAGTGCCACAATTTATGAAACTACAATGGCTTATCAAGCCAAGTAAACTGTCTTTCACGAATAAGTAAAATGCCATTTTATAAAAATCCACTATCCCATCAACTCAGGTAATTTCTTAATTGATCTCTTAGTGTTGGATTTAAAAATTGTTGTTTATTATGATTATTGTTTGATATGCAGTTTATTGTATATGATAACTTTCTTTAAGAATGAAACTTCGTTATCCCGTTTTCTGTCCTGTTATATATCGGAATGACCTGCACCGATTGAGCATAAAGTTGGTCCTTTAAGCAGGATAATAATAATGTTTATTTCAGAATATTTTTTATTTTTATTTATTTATTTGTCACACAAAACAGATTTACAGCAGTATCATTTTTATACGTTATAAAAAACAAAACAACATGGTAGGCTGCAACTCCAAACACATGTGCGAACAGCATGTTTTAACATATCGTAAATTTATATTATACAATAATAATTATAAAAAATTTGAATTAAGATTAAAAATAATAATAAGGACTAGATAAAAAAATTACAATTACATTAAATTAAAAATTGATTAAATGAATAATTATTATATTGATAAAAAAAAAATTGGAAGGACGTCAAATTATTACTTAACAAGAAAAAATCATTTATACGGTTTAACAACAAAAGAAAACATAAATCAATAATAAATTGATGCAAATAAATATCTTTTATTAAAATTAAAATTGATCGTTCGTAAGTAAAGCTGTTTTCCATTTGGTAAGCGATGAAGAAGCGGAATTCGGAATAGGTCCATATCATTTGTTAGTTACAATTATAAACTTAAAATGCTAGTGTTAGTAAAAATAATACACGAAAAGGAACAAACAGAACAGATTTGTGTGTTTATTATAAGGCCGCATGCAAATTTGTGCAGCGACACAGTATCAAACCGTCCCATCTGGCAGCTATGGTAGTCAGAATGCTATTCGAGTTAGCCTTCAGTCTCGAGAGCATAGAGGATAATGTTTTATATTTCATACTTTTGAATACCTATGCTATTGTAATGAATACCTGGTCAGGTCGTCGATGAGGTAGCGATCTCTGGCGGTCGAGGACAAGCGGTCTTATGGCAGTAGGCGGTAGGATGTGTTTTGCGTGGCGGCCGAGGTTGCAAGATCCCCCCGCGCTGCCAACGCAGCGGTTATGGAGCTGAGAAACAGAGTCAAGGACATTGAAAGATCAGAAGAAGTTATCAAGTCACTGTATTTATTGCAAGTTTTGATAGAAGACTAAGTAGTGAGTAGTTTTAATATAGTTAAATCATGTTACATTCTAACACATAATCACACTTGTATTATAAAGAAAGAGAAAAGGTTTCTTAAATTCGTTTATATGGGGAGACTTGTCTTCAAAACCACTATATCTATTTGAATGATTACTTCAACAATTTAAAAAGTATATCATCAGCAACAGAATTACTTCATAACTACTTCTCAGTCCCGGTAGCAATTGCTACCATATTTAAGGCGTGGCCTGCGTTTTTTTTTTAATTACGATTAATTTTCCTTATTTAATCCTTATTTAATCAGCTTTACGGTAGTATTTTTTGTTTGGTACTGGCTTTATTATTTAATGAGAAAATTGCATTTTTTTCACAATTCACGCAGCATTGGGACTGCTGAGAGGGGCGGGGCGCGCGGTAGCAGACTGACAAGTAGTTATAGTCTGGTAGTGTCAATTAGTTAGTATCCACCAATCTTTACTGGGCTAGCAGATACGTGCTCAGCAGTGAGAGAGATGCTAGATATATCCTGAGCCGAAAGTCGAAACGGCAGTGTGAGGAGGATGTGAGGATGAGGAGGAGGAGAAGGTTTTAAATAGTTCCTCCAACATTTCACCGGGCAATAGACCGAGTGGGGTGATGAAGACAGTCCCACACATCACATTTTCCTTAATATAAATAAAAAAGAAGATGCATGATAAGACGACGAATATAATACTTACAGTGATATGACACCAACGACAGTGAAGTCCAGTGATTCCATTGTAGCCTTTGATTTTTTTCCGACATCTCGCGCATTTCCCATGGCAGTTTCCTGTTACCAAAATATTGTATGATAAAGGATGTGCAGTTGAAGATGTTATCAAATAAATGAAAAATAGCAGTTTAAATCAATAGGTAACCCGTAGCCTACAAAAAGCTATTAGTTCAATTTGTGGGAGGTGTGCCACACTGCGTTTTCCAATTCGTGATCATGGAAGTGGCGTACGAGGTGACGACGTGCTTAGACTTGGAGTAAGTGACTTTGCGACATTGTAAAGTATAGTGCTTACACTATGTACACTAGTATAACTTACAGGATTGCCTGCTAACTTTTGTGGGAAGCTTGTACGTTGTAGTAAGTGGCGATGCGATACTGTAAGCACTATGGACAATAGTGTAATTTACAGAATGCCTGTAACTAGTGGTCCTACCTAGTGGTTCGCGTGCTAGTCATCTCTGGGCACTTATGATTCAAGTAAGAAGTGTTAACATGTTTTAAGCACTGCGAACACTAGTGTGACTTACATGAATGCCAACGTTCCTTCTGCCGAGTATACGGTAGTTCCGACCAGTGACGGCGGTGTGCTTCTAATAGAAGTAAGTAGTGATGCATTACTGTAAGCATCACGGACGCTACGGACGTAAGTGACGATGCGATACTGTAAGTAACATGGACACTAGTAGTGACCCACAAGAATCGTGAGCGTGACACGCGCTTGTACTTGGAGTCAGTGGTGATATCATACTGTAAGCATCATGGACACTAGTGTGACTTACGAGATTGTTTGCATACCTTCGACCCAGTGATGCGCTAGTGTCGCGGCAGCACGTTTGGACTTCGAGTATGTAGCGATGCAGGACGCCGGTGCACGCTGTACGCACCTCTCGTGCACCGTGAACTTGCAAACTGAAATAAAATTATATCCATCAAGCAGCAAAATTACCTTATGACAATATGGTATCTGTTTATACAACGAGAGAAAAATTACTAGAATTAGATATAAAAACAAAAATAAACGCATCGAGGATCCGGTAGATATTCCTTCTTTATGTAGGTATATATATTTTTTATCGTAAATAGGTAAGCACTTGACCGCTATCTTGCCTGATGGTAACTGACGATGCGATCTAGGATGTGACACGCTTGCTTGACGTGTACTTCAGACGTAAAATTGGTGCAAAACTCGTAGTATTGTGAAAACTGACACAAAGAAAGGACAATGTACAGTTATCATAGTAACTTGAACTCTACTTACATATGCAACAAAGGCCTTTTTTGCCAAGCCCAACGAGCATGTTCAGACACAAATTGCAATAAGCTGGTCTGCTGAAGTGTTTCAATCGCCACGCATGCTCTCCATCTTCCTTTACGTTCGTATCCAACCCAAGAAGAACAAGTAAAGGGATTGTGGTCATGCTGAAAATTATATGTTAATTTTTATCTCTACAATTAAGGTATTTTTTCTTTTTTTATGTAGAGGCTTTTAACTACTTATGAGATATGTCGGCCCCATCATACTCTTAGCTATAGCTTACACTAAACAAATAAAATTAAAAGGAACAATTTAAGTCATTCTCTTACAGCTTTATAAGTAACATAATTATACTAAATTACTAGCTGACCCGGCCACGCATTGCTGTGGCTCTGTTATTTTTTTTTTATTAAATAAAATGAAACCTATCCTATATCCAATGTCGGAACAAATCCAGCAAAATGAAAAAAAATCAGCAAAATCGGTTCAGTAGTTTCGAAGTTCATCGCGGTCAAACACTGTGACATGGAAATCTTTTATATATAGATTTATATTTAGTTCTTACACTTCCGTGCACATTACACATTAGAATAAAACACTTTTTTACGGATTTTGCGCATATTTTATTTTATATTTAATCTTGACGTTTCGACTCCTTTATAGTAATAATACAGTAAACAGTAATAATTAATTAAATTAATTAATAATTAATAAATTAAAAAAAAATATTACCTACACAAAAACACATTGCAAGACCTGATGATGTAGTTAGCTGTTTTTGCAAATAATAACAGTAAGATGGCGGTCGGTCCCCCTGCCCGAGTTTCTTTCGCCAGTTTTTCTCGAAAGGGCCTCCCAATTTCCGAACTGGTAGTAGACTCAGTAGTATATAATGTAGTCGTAGTGAGAATGTAAATAAAATGTAAAAATAAAACAATTTGATTTATATAAAATAATTTTAACAATTAGGAACGTGCCCGAATAAAATATTGTGAAGATAGTAGAAAATACATGACAACCATTATCTTAGTCATCCTGTGATCACGATTCCTGTAAAGGAGTCGAAACGTCGGGATTAAATATAAAATAAAATATGCGGAAAATCCGTAAAAAAGTTTTTTATTCTTATAAAGATTTATTGTACACAATAAATCATTATACCAACAGAAAGAAAAATGTATACAAATCAATTTATGTAGTGATTTCGTGATGTTACACTAATGGGCTCAGCAGAACGCTAGTGCATTGCAACCATCTGCTGCTTATACTGAGCTGAGGCACAGTAATTGCTATAGCAGTACCGAAACTTAGCTATTTGTTGAGGTAAATACCTACATTCAATAAAGCGTCATTTTGTTATCAGTTTTTGGTTTTGTGTATGAGTTGCCAAATAAATTATTTATATACTTTATTTTGCGAAAGACAGTTTTATTGCCATCTTACTCTTAAAATAAATGACAAAAATATAAACGAATTAAAAAAATACTTTTTCCAAACAACATGGTAATTTGATAATTCTTATATATTTTATGCATTCTTTCAATGCTATCTTATAAGATAAATTATTATAATAGAAAAATACTAGAAAAAATAGACTCGGCACACAAGTGAATTCTCAGGCGGGAATCGAACCCGCAACATTTGGAAGTCCGGTATTTTTCTATTATAATAATGGGCCACATGGAATTTATGGATTTCCTTAAATATCTATTTTTCAATACGTATTAACCAATAATTAAGGTTAAAAATTCTATAAGTTTCACTCATTTAAAAAAAAAATCATTTAAAATTTAAGTAAATATAAACTCATATTTGAGTTTCTGAAATAACTGAAAGAGTAACAAAAATTAATTTAAGAAAGAAACAAACATACCCTCCCCTTTTCCATTCATCAAGGGATACAGTACCGTCAGCATCATAGTCTATTTCTACCATCATGTCTTGTAGGATCTGCAAAAAAGGAGAAAAATCAAACTCGTTCTCTCATCAATTATCTCTTATAATTAATGTTGTTTTCTAATGAATAAATAAAAAAATATGCTTTTGTATGTGCAATGTTACTTTTAAAATAAATGACAAAATTAACGCCATCTGTGATGCGTGTAGCTGCAGGATTCAAAACTATTTGATACTTATAATAAATATCCGATATTTTGATATATATCGACGATATTATTTAATTATTCATACTTTATGCACAAATTTTTCAAAGACGAGCTTAACGCCTAAAGCATTTTCTACCAGCAAAATAGGGTGATGTGGAGACAAGTAAGAGGGCGCACAACTAGTGTGAAAAAAGAAGATAAATAAATAAATATTTCTTACATTCACACCAATTAGCTTAGCCCAAAGTAAGCACTGTAAGGCTTGTGTTATGGATACTAGGTTAACGGATAGACATACATATATGATACAAGGATATGTAATATTCATAGAAATATATAAAAACACCCAAGACTCAGGTACAAATGCTCGTATTCATCATACAAACATTTGCCCCTTCCGGGATTTGAACCCGGGACTGTCGGTGCGAAAGGCAGGATGACTACCGTTGCACCAAACGGTCGTCAAAATTATTATAATAATGCGAAAAATAAACTACTATATATATAAATACATATATTAATTCAAACTCTACTTAAATAAATACTATGAATAAATATATATCAAATAAATACAAACAATAGCTACAGTTTTATGGATGACTGTTAAAATTTAACAGGGAGTTTCTTGCTCTATAAGGACCTTAGGATTTTTTTATTATTTACTATATGACCCGGCTCCCGTTGTTGTTGCTCAATTATTATAAATAACAATATATTTTATTATAAATTAAAATGAAACCTATTCTATGGTCTAAGTCGGAACAAATCCAGCAAAATGAAAAAAAAACATCAAAATCGGTTGCGTAGTTTCGGAGTTCATCGCGATCAAAAAAAAAAAACTATAGACTAGCTGACTCGGCCACGCGTTGCCGTGGCTCAGTTATTATAATTATGCTTTTTATTTAAATTTAAAATTTAATTTATCCTATGTTCTAAGTAGCATCAAATCGAGCAAAACGAAAAATAAATCAACAAAATCGGGTAAGTAGTTTCAGAGTTCATCGCGGCCAAACACTGTGACAGGGATTTTTTATATATAGACTAGCTGACTCGGCCACGCGTTGCCGTGGCTCAGTTATCATATTTCTTTTATTTTAATTTAAAATGAAGTTTATCTTATGTTCTAAGTCGGATCAAATCCACCAAAATGAAAAAAAACTACAAAATCGGGTGAGTAGTTTCGGTGTTCAACGCGGTCAAATACTGTGACGGGGTTTTTTTATATATGGACTAGCTGAGTCGGCCACAGTTATTATATATATTTTTTTAAATTTAAATTTAACATGAAATTTATTCTATGTTCTAAGTCGGATCAAATCCAGCAAAATGAAAAGAAAATCAGCAAAATCGGTTGAGTAGTTTCGGTGTTCAACGTGGTCAAACATTTTTTATAATTAGATTATTGGAGCAGAGCGAGCGAAGCGAGCGAAGCTCCCATGGATTAGCTTCAATTGCGCAATGTCTGTTACGCTATAACTTCCCGAGTTCTTAACCGCTTTTAATATTTTTTGTGTGCAATCGAATCAACAGGTTTAGGACCAGATTGTGATGGAGCCAGAATTTAAAAATTCGCAAAAATTCCCATCAAAAAAATTTTTTATTTCGTTTTTTAGGTATTACGTTCCGCTCCAATATATGGTGCTAGCGTAGCTTTATGCTAAGCGACTACATCGCCTACTTATATCATAAAACCCTGTGTACAGTGACGCCCCTATCAACATTCTTAGATGGAGATCTAAAAGTGACACCCCTCATAATAAACAACTTTAATATTAAAACTTTTTTACTCCTGATTAGATTGTTTTCCACCAGGAAAAGCGGCCATTTCCCCCGCGATTGTCATTTGTCTCACGTTTCGGTTGATATCTGATTTTTGCTTAACAAGTCTATAAGAACAATATTACGTATTTTAATCCCGTGGTCAGGTCGACAGTACAATGATTTGGCATAAAATAACATAGATCTCTTTATTTTTTGCTTCTATTGTTATTACTTACATCAAAACTGTCATCTAGTCTACAATTGATAGTGTAAACTTTGCAGATTGCTAAGTAATATGAGAATGAGAATTCACTTGTGAGCCGAGTAGATTTCTTCCAGTATTTTTTATTTATTTAGAATCGTTCTTGATTCCAATAAAAGCCCAGGGGCAAATACAGAATCCACGATGGTACGAGCTAACCAAGATGGTGCCTATTCACCCTGGCTTTAAAAACAGACGGGTTATAAGTACTCGGAAATACAGACGCAGGGAGCGAGTTCCATTCCTGTGTTGCTGTGCGCATTATAAAAGAAAGTGAGAAGCGCTTGGTGCGACTGGTAGGAATAGAAACCAAGAAAGGTAAATTACTAATTGGTGTGAATGTAATAAATATTATTATTATAAAAATAAACAATAATCTTTTATTTCAGACAAAATGCAGTCTATATCAAAAGCTATATTAGAATGGAATACAATACACTTAATTGTACATCACATACGATAACCATACAGACAAAATACCTATAGTAGCCTTATCTCTTAAAAGCAATGTCTTCCCGGCAATCTTTGGATGGAAAGTAAGCAACAAAATAATCCAGGTCAGACGGTGGTGATCGTTAAAAATAAATAAACTATGAATATACGAATATATACAAGGTCATTTTATAAACACCATCCAAATTTATATATTATATTCTTTGAAGAAAATAACGAAACAAGATTTTTTTCTTTTTCAGTACTAAAATATTAAGTTAAGCCTACACAAAGTTATCCGAGGAAAACTACCGATTGCTGTCACAGTCACGCTACGCACGGTGTTGTAGCAGATGATTACACGACCCCCGCCCCGCCCTCCCGTATTTCATTGATACATTACAATGATTTTCATAAGTTGCAAATTTAAACGAAAAAAAATAGGAACGTCAAATTGAAGAAGAGATAAGTTGATTTGTTCTTTGATTATAACAATATTAATCGATAACACTTTTAATAAATAAAAAATGAACATAAAAGTAAACCACACCTTAGGCACTTACTTCGCATTTTTTTAAATTTAATCAACTTATGTAGAATAATTGGTTGGAGTAAAGCAAAGGGTGTTTATTAACCACAGAATCTAAATAAACACAGGGATCGCAAAGGCAATTCGAAAATCGCAAAAACAAATGCAGTGCCAAAACCTTAGTACCTACCTACCTAAGTTATTTTTGTCTATTTTACACGATAGGATAAAGAAATGTATAATTAATAGTTCTATATTTTTGTGAAAAATTTCACAAGTCTTAGCCGCCCTGCACACATTTTGCTTTACTCCAACAAAATAATTAATTAAAAATCCAAAAAAAATACACTTACATGAAGTTTGAAAACAATCACTTTACCTTAAAGTGTAGGTAATTTCTCTCTAAACAGTCTTGCACGTTTATGAACATTGTCTTTTATTGTATTACTTGTTTTTTCACTTTGTCACTTCGTTAAATGCACGGATTATATTTATATTAAGTTCTCGAGGCTTTGGGCCTTCTTCACATAAACCCGTCGTTCAATTTCGCCCTCGATTTCAATTGCAAGTGTGAACACATTTCGTTAGGTAGATAATTATGCGACGTAAATGCGTGAACGCAACATTGTACATCGCGGAAAGCCCGCGGCTGACTGATTTCATTGCGCCGATGTAGTTACAACTTGCGCGCGCAGCTCGGTGAGGCGCTTCGGGCGGTCGGTCGTTCAACTGTAAGTACCTATTTTGCCAGTAACCAACTGTTGTAATAATTCGCTCGGACAAAATTTTTTTTTGCGGAAATTTTACCTACCAATTTTTTTTCATAAATGAAGTGTTTGAATGATATCTAATGCCTAGAAAAAATTTGGATGGTGTTTATAAAATAACCTTGTATAATGTTAATAAAAATATGTAGATACAAAATATACCTATACGTATATACATACATACTTGATATAATACATTGTTGATCTACAGCGTAAGGAAAAAATATCTAGAGACTGTGCTCGTCTTATTGAAATAAGCAGAGAATTCCAAAGCCCAACTGCCTGCACAGTAAAAGTGTGTTTAACCACAAGTCACCACAATCCAGTGAATGTGACAATGTGACCACTTACGGCGGATGGGTGGATCTACCTATTTTCAGCATATAAAACAAAATACTCTTACCGGTCTTAGTTCAGAAGTTTCCCAACCCAGATATTCAGCAACTGTCATCATTTGGTTGACAATGCAATCCATTTCGTTCGTGTCCAAAACTCCATTGCCATCCGTGTCGTATAACCGAAACATAACTGGAAAATTAGGTTTTTCTTTCATTTATTTAACAAACACGAACTTACTCATACGCACACGAGCAAACACACGAGCTTGGTGCAGATTATTTAAATTTGTAATAAAATAGCAATATATGTTAATGATAATTCGTAATAGTAACAAATATTGAGCGAAGCTCTCTTTTAGACAACTCACAAATTTCGCTTGTCTCCCTCCTGCTACTTAACGGTTCAACCGATTCGAACGAATTTTGGCATGAACATAAATGATTATAACCTGACGGACATAGGCTATGTAAAAAAAATATAGACTGTACCATGGAGGAATAATCACCGAAAGAAAAATTCAAAAGCTAATCACAGCCAAACCGCTTATGCTATATTGATGAAATTTGGCGCCAAAACTCACATCGTGGTCGTGACTAATGTGCAAAAAAATTTTTGAAATCGGACATACCATCGAGGAATAATCACCCTTCAAAAATCTTATTGCTTCGCTCAGTATTTGCAAACAGCAGCATGTATTGCAGACCTAGTTATTATTGAATAATAGCATTTAATTTCTTTCAGTAATTTTCTTTAAATGTGCACGACAGACAGATAAAACAAGCATAATGAAAATAGTAAGTTCTAGTAAATTACTTACATTCCAACTTATCCTCCGGTCTTCCAGCTTCAAGCAGTGATAAGTAACAGACGATATCTTTCAAAGACACCCTAGCAGTATGTACTTCTATTGTGGACGGCCTTCGAATCAGATGTCTGAAATCTACCACAAAATATAACAGTTAACATCACTGCCAATAAAAGGAGATTTATGGGACGATGGGGAGTGGTAAACGCGTTCGACCTTTGATTGGAGTGGCATAGTGAATATTATCTAAAACAGTATGGTAACTCGGCCTATTTGTTGTGATTAATACCTACGTTCCATTACAGCGTTAGGGTTGACACTCTTAATGTGTACAATTTTTATGATGCCTACCATAGAGTAGGCCTACACCTCTTTTTTATTTTTTTTCTTTAGTTCAAGTCTGACGTACGTCCCCACATGTATTTTTTATTGCATTCCTTTTTAGTATTTTTTTATATTTGTATATGTACTTTGATCAATATTTTTTCTATTTTTTTATTACATATATTTATTATATCAGTAGGGCGTCATCCATTCAGGTCCTGCCAGAATATGAGCGCTGCTGCGGCGGATCTCAGCTTGCAGTGGTCTATGCTGAGGCAGGGTCCTGGTTGATCGTAGGTCTAAGACTGAGTGTTAATTTATTTATTTTTAAGCACAATTGCTTTTTTATGTTGCTGTTGTTTGTAATTATTTCAACCTTTCATTCCAACTTTCGATCAGTAATTTTTTTTATCATTTGCGCGGGTGCGGGAGAGCGGTAACAGCGTCCTGAACATGATTGCTGCTAGACTGGATTGCATTTATGTGAGCCGTTCATCTGCCATTGCGGGGGAGTGGTGCAGAATTGGCCGCTGACTGACATCTCATTTTTTATGTTATTTTTATATTTTCTTATTTCAGTTGTATTTACTAACTTTGTTTATAAGTTTTACTAATAATGAGTCACTGTTACTTACGTGAATAAACATTCATTCATTCATTCAAAACATGTGTATTTGGGTTCTGTAATAATAATCTAATTATTTACTAAAATAAAATTGAGTAAAAAATATAAAAAAATTACCGACTCATTCTTCATTTGGAGGCTTATTTACTTATGTTTTTTTACATGGCAAAGACTAGAGTTGTCTTATGATTTACAAAAATACTTGAGCTCTTGTTTTCGAATCAGGCCCAGAAAGTCAGTTTAGTCTTTTCAAAAAGGACGAGACTTTTCCAATGCTAATCTGCAGACGTAAAATCATAATAATCTAATGTTATAATTCCAAAATGAACTCACTCTGTATATGATTACAATAGGAGCATTTTTTTTGCTCGATAAGACTTTTGCCTAGTAACGCCTGATGTCAGATTAATATGAAATATTAGTAAAATAAAAAATATGTAGCTTACTTCCGGTAAACTCAAGCAGTGTGCACCGCCCGCCTGCCTGCAAATAAATGCAGGAACCGCAGACACCGGCACCTTCACCAACTACTCTACACGTGTTTCGCCCCCACACCGAGCATCGTCAGGAGCTGTTAGCCCGTGCAATAACAAGCACTTAGTGCACGTAGTCTGCGGTTCCTGCATTTATTTGCGGGCCGGCGGGCGGTGCGCACTGCTTGAGTTTTGCGGAAGTAAGCTACATATTTCTTATTTTAATAATGGATATATATATATATATAAGTAATATATATATATATATATATATATATATATATATATATATATATGTGTATATATTTATATTATTGCTATATTATTTATTTATGTATATTGGACATTATGTAGTTTTAAATATAACATAAACAAACGCTGATGAGCCTGTATAAATGAATAAATAATTGAACAATGCTATGGTAAACAGTGCGCGAATGGAGTTTCGAATAAATTCCTTAAACGACAAAGCGGAGCTTCAACAATTAACTTCAATTTAGAAACCAGTTTCGGCAGTATCGATTTTAGCTTAAGCTATTTCCATCAAATAGCGGAGATCAGAAATTTTCCGCCCGATCTCAAGTGGAAGTAGATTAAAACGAACACATAGACGGACATAAAAGATGGAATTTCGAATTGAAACCCTATACATTTTGTAAAGGAGACATATCAATTTTCTATGGGAGCGGGGCCTCAACAAGAACCATAAAAAAATAATTAAACGATTAATATCAACAGTTTTTAATTCTGAATCATATAATTTCAGTACAATGGAAAACACAAATAGTTGGGACGTGAGAGAACACCAACGAGAGAGAAATGGCGATCACAGATTAGATATGAAGATATCGCTCAAACGTGACTTTACTCTGTGTAGTTTATGGTCAGGACTTTTTGGCGGGAGCGAGAAGCGTCACGTTGGTGGTTTTGTTTCTTTTGTTAAAATTTATGTTGTTGTAGATATTATTGTGTAATAATGGTGGATTATTAACCACTAAGTGTTTGTGAACATACAAAAGTGTTGCCAAGCGTAACAAAGCAGCGGAATTTGTTTTTTCCTGCTCTTTCAACAAGTCCACAGGGAGGTTTTAGTAAAACCTCACACATTTACTGAAACCTAGGGGGAAAATATATTTTGAACTGAACTCAAGTCAACTCAAGAACTGGCAATTAAATTATCCTTACTTAACACTGGCTAAATGCACTAATTTCACTAACCTAACCTAACCTAACCTTTTTATATTCTACCTTATTATAATTTATCGAAAAATGCGTTAAATTGTAAGCTCTATGTTACGGTTCACAATCTTTCGACAGTTTACAATATCACGAAATAGATTATAATCTAACGGTATTTACAATTTTACAATGACATATACACCGTAGAACCATATCATACTAAATCAACCAAAAGAAAAGAGACAACAGTATAAAGTAAACAATTTATGTAATGCGACATAGTTCCGGATATGGATAGCGTAAGGACCGTTCTTAATACAGCTTGCATATTCCAAATAACTTCTTACAAATGTACAGTGGTATACTCAGCCGTCACCTTCGATCTTGGTGAGTTGATTGACTCGAAGCGAATTGCTGCTCTTTCTACTGGAATTTCGAGACATCTGACTGTGGCTGGGACTAGTCTCGTGCCGGCGATCGAGGCACAGCTCGTGCGACGAATATGATGGGTGCGTGGTCACACTGAACATGGGGTGGACACTCCCTGGAAGCAGCAATAACACCTATGTAGTGATGGACAGAAGGAAAAATCAAGCATCGGTTTTACTGTCTTTAAGAATCAAGTCAGAAGCATCTCAATCCCTTGTAGAGCCCGTGTGCAATCAGTATCCTAGTAAGCGCGTGGTCAAAATGGAAAGGGTACAAATAACAGCACATTACCAGAAACTGCCAAAAGTCCCCAGTGAATAATAAACTCTATTTTTTGGGTATTAAATTAAATTGTAAACAAAACAATTTTCCATTTTCACTCCATCAGCTGATCGGTAATTTTATTGTTTGAAGTGAAAACTTCTTTAGTGGCGTTGTGCACTTTTTGGGATGGGTAAAAAAATATTAAACTCGCGTCAGGACACGTGACCTGATCGAAAATTCGTAAGACGGCGGGAGAGTAGAGCGCCGGCGCAGCGTAGGAGAGGAAATCTCTCATTGTAGATGGATATGTACTTTTGTGTTTTCTTTTTTGCTTAATGTAAGACCAGAATGTATTGGGATTTGATTTTATTGCGTTCTCAATAAGTGTAATATATGAATGATAGCATGATTAAACCAATTTTATAGATCTTTGTTTAAGAATTTGAAACGAAATTTTGTCTAAGGGATTTTTGTATTTAACATATAAAACTCTGTATTTATTTTTTTCTCTTAAAAGTCGCTTTAAATCTCGGTTAAACCATACGGGATACCTATGAGTGGCATGCGTGCACTTAGGAACATAGGCTGTGATAACTTCATGTATGATCTTGTAGAACATTGCAAGCATTTCCTCAATATCATTATGTTTTGAAAATATCACACACCAACTTGTTTTTGTTAGTTGATGAATTATGTTGTCATAGACTGCTTTAAAAAAAATGTACCTATGAATAGGTTCTGTGGGAGATTTTGCTATATTTCCGTCGCAACATATATTAAATTGTATAGGGGGGTGATGTGGATCTATATTGCTAAGAGGGTGGTGCAATGATTCAGACCAGTCAACATTGTGTCGGTAAGTACTAAGTCCATAGTCCAGTTGCAAGTGTTATATATTTAGGACGTGATTTCATGTCAAGAGATTAAAAAAGAGGTAAATTTTCAATAATTCCATCACTTGGATAGTAAGTGTGTCTAGTTATCTCTCACGCCTGCGATTTCACGTGTTCGGCGCTCTTCGGTAATGCTCGTTTAGTCGGCTGGCGTTGTTACCCTCAATCCACAGAAAAACAAATGCTTTTAACTACCATTTCTCACGCGATTAATGTCCTGAGCCTCTACCATCACGTCTTATAGCGATTAAAATTTAGCTGTTGAAAAGAGATGCCACTATAGAGCGCGTATAGCGGTGTCCCACTTCGACAATCGAACTTGCATCGCGCTAAGAGATCATGGTAGGCCCTGTGTTTTAAGAAATGTTGTTTTTAAAGACTAAAAATGTATAAAGATTCCTTGTAAATTGCCTCACCAGTTCTACTCCTGGATGCTTTGTCGCTGCCATCGATGGAGTCTGCGGAGCTCTTACCAAGCTGCTGCAGACGCTCCGCCAACCCATGGATCTTTGAAGCGAGACTCAACTTCCCCTGGAAGTGACAAAACGTTACCAACATAACTGGAATGTAGGTTCCTCAAGAGTTCTGATAGAGAAAAAATTATTACTGAAATACACTTGAAAAACTTTGGCGTTTAGTAGCCTTTTGTGGCATTGAGTATAATAATAATAATAATAAAGCTTTATTTTTTTCCACATTCCACATTTCGCTTAATAACTAATATATATATATAGATTTTTTCTTTTTATTGTGGCTTATATGGACCCCCTTCGGGTAAAAGCCTCCTCCAAGGACTTCCATTTTTCTTTATTTCTAGCTATGGATAACCAGTTTTCTCTTGCAACTTTTACTACTTAGTTTATCTGTCCATCTAGCGGCTGGGCGGCCTCTAGCCCTATGACCCTTAGGACCTCACAACTCTGATGGTCCACCTGTCGTCTTCGTAACGGGCTACGTGGCCCGCCCATCTCCATTTCACTTCTAGCGAGAAAATCAAAGTGTCTGTTAATTTAGTTTTATTACGAATGACCTTGTTTTTAATCCGGACCCTTAACTTTACACCCAATAAGCTTCTTTCCATTCTTCGTTGTGTAGTTTGTATTTTGTTTCTAATTTTTAGGTCAAAGTCCAAGTTTGTGAACCGTAGGTTAAACACGGTAAAATAACTGAGTCCATAACTATTTGCTTGATAGATGGTTTGAGTTGTGATTTGAGTATTTCTCTGTGTGCCCAGTACCTCTTCCAGGTTATTGATATTCTGCGATCAATTTCCTCTATGTTTCTGTCCTTTCTAAAAGAAATCTGTTTGCCCAAATAAACGTAACTTTCTACAAACTCTAGTGGGATTTTGTTTACGAAGATGGGTGCGATGAGGTGATTAGTCATTATCTCCGTTTTGTCGAGATTCATCTCCAGACCCACCGTGATGCTAGCACTATTTAGATCGCTAATCATATTATTTAGTTGTGTAGAGCTCTCGGAGAGTAGAATTATGGCATTGAGTAGTTCAATTTAATTATACTTCAAACACTCGGCATCAACGACTGATCAAGAATTCTCACCGCCCTAGGTTAATTATCAAGACGCGCCCCCGCCAGGTGTGTTACGGATGGCCTAAGAAGTAGTTAGTAAGTAGAGTAGTAGTGTGAAAATTTTAACATGATTAATACTACCTTTACAAGTTTTCAGAAAGATCTGCAAGCGAAACTAAAGTTGTCCTTTAATCTGCATGACATTTAACCTTATTATAAGGGTGGCAAACCATTTTGACAAATCGGTGTTTGTTTTACGCACGCTTTTAATATTTCAAATTTTTTTGTTAAATTCAGGGACTTTCAAGTGCATTTTATTTTTGTGTTTTGTCTTGGTCTAGTTGAAATATGTAGGGTAGATGCAATGATGCTAGATAAGTGCATGCGAAGACATGATCTAAGCGCGCCCCCCGATCCTCGCGCCCTAGGCTGCAGCCTAATTAGCCTATACAGAACTTCTAGTTTTTTGCAAACGAATTGTTACCTTAGAGTTTGGTGTTGTTTTTAGTGTTTTAACGTTTCGCCGTTGTCTAATGTGCTGTTTTTTGTACATATCGTTTATATAGATATATATTTATTGTTTTTATTAGCGATAAAATATAGTAAATAGTCTTTAAAAAGTATTTTTTTGTTTATTCTCATTTTTGTAACTCAACATATCTTTGAGCTGTATCAACTAGAGATCGAAACTATTAGGCTAATGTGCCAATCTATTACCTAACCTTGTTGATATGTTCTTTGTAAACAGCTGTTGTTTCCTGAATAAACAATAAATAAATAAACAAACGTAAGAAGTATATGGGGCATTAAACTCATCCCGAGCTTGATGATATGGAGCTTTTTTTATTTAGGATGGGTTAGCTATTGATCCCAATCAATCCTGGGGGCTAAGACAGAATTCACGATGGAACGAGCTAACCCAGGAGGTGCCAATTTACCCTGGCTTTGAAAATGGACGGGTTAAAAGGAGCTCTATTTGCATACGAGAGTAAGTCCCCAATATCTCCTATATTTACTATCTCTTTCCCCAAACTCCAAACAAGATCTCATCAATGTTATTGTTAAATTCCTATGCAGTTTTCTCCTAAATTTCTATGGTTACAGCATAAAGAAAGTCTCCCATTACTTTCAGTTTTTTTATAATAAATAGGCAGATTGACCACTATCTTTCCTGATGCTAAATGACGATGCGATATAGGATGTAACGCGCCTAGAAGATACCTATTCACTCGTGACTTGAAGACCCCTAAATTATATTTGTCATGAAACACAAACTCAGGCAAAGAGTTCCACTCCTTAGCGATACGTGTCAAGGAATTGGAACTAAAAAGCTTAGTGAGACTCTTTGGTATATCAACCATATAATGATGACGCCTATTTGTAGTATCTGGTTTTCCGATGAAAAAATAGGGACGGCGGAATAATGTTGTGCAATTCTGCACACACTCTCCGAAATGTATGCTATAAAAAAACATTTTAATGTTATAATCAAAGACATTTCAGGTCTAATGCGTATTATTTTAATATTCTGTATAATAAACTTAACGGACTTAATGTCTGGAGATAATTCCAGATCTCCACACATTTTTTAATTTAAATTTTTGAAGTGAAAACTTCTTTAGCATCGTTGTGATTTATAAGCCGCTGAAACGAAAAAGCGTCAGTAAAAAGAGACAGACACATAAATTCATAAGATTTAACGTAGGAGAAAATGAGATAGGAAGCATTATGTACGTGTGTTAATACGTGTTTGTGTGCGAATGCGTAGTGCAAAGCTTGAGATAAGGCGTCACAACAACCGTGGTATTTTGTATACGTGTACGTATTATATTTGAAGGTTTCACTTCTACCACGTGTGAATTGCACACATGCTTTTTTATCTACACTTTATTTTTAATAATTAGTTTAATTAGTTTTGATGCACATCTTGTTTTTATCGCATGATTTTTTATTGTTTGTTGCACTTGTTTTTATTTTTATTTAGCCCCGATGAGCTGAGAGGCTCATCGGAGACAACAAATTGGTGAAGAGCAAGCTTCACACCTTAGCTCATCGCCGCAAAGTTGCCTGTCTGGCGGTCTTCTACAGACTGTTCTTTGGAGAGTGTGCTCAAGAGCTGCATCTGCTCATACCGCCATCTCCTTTTTTCCATCGGACATCCAGACGCACTGCAGGCTACCACCCTTTCTTGGTTGATATTCCTACCTGTCGCACCAAACGCTTTTCAACATCCTTCATAACGCGCACAGCAAAGGAGTGGAACTCCCTCCCTGCGTCTATATTTCCGAGAACTTATAACCCGTCTATTTTCAAAGTCAGGGTGAATAGGCACCTTCTGGGTTAGCTCGTTCCATCGTGGATTCTGTCATGGCCCCCGGGCTTGATTAGGATCAAGAGCAAACCATTATAAATAAAAAAAAGCATATATTCTATAGTTAATGTAGTGGTGTTAACAAATGTAAATAAAATAATGTTACGAACACACAAAGCGCAAACAAACAAGCGCGGCACTACATAGGAGTATAGTCTCGAAAACCGGGTACATGCGCGAACTTTCCAGACACGGCCGATCATGTTCGCGCGAGTCGGGTACGTTCCAGAAAGGAACTTACTGGAATGGTCTGGGGCTCGTCTCGGCCCATATAAATAACCGCTGAGAGGCGAGCCAGTCAGTTCAGTTTGAGCTACCTTCGAGGCGACTTCGAAGTGAAAACCAGTGATCAAGAGTGATACCAGTGAAACCTACGACTTGGCTACGACCTAGGACATCGTTAGTGCTTAGTGTTTGGACCTAGTGCTTTGTGTTGGACCTAGTGCTTCGTGAATAAAGTCTTCAAAAGAGTCAGCAGGTCTTTCTCTCCAAATCCAGCGAACCCTAGCACGTAACAACTGGTGTCAGAAGTGGGATTTGGAGATGCCATTGACTCCGAGAGAGGACTTCAAGGAGGGCGTCAGGACAAGGGCACAACGAGCTGCGGAGGCCACGCCCACTGAGGACCAAGCTCCGCCCACTGTAAGACAAGCCCCGCCCACTGACCTCGTCCACCAGGCCCCGCCCACTGACCACGCCCCCAAGGCTCCGCCCACTTTGGCTCAAGCCCCGCCCACTGACTCCACCCACCTTGCCACGCCCACCAGACAGGCCACGCCCGCCAGACAAGCCACTCCTACCAGCGGCACCGAAGCTTCTACAGCCCCTCAGGTGGCTCTTCAATTAGGAAGTTTAATTGAATTATTGGAACTGCAAACGGCTGAAATTCGGGCAATAAAGGAATCACAAGAACGCAAGCTCGGCGCTTTGCAAGAGTCACAACAGTCACAAGAACGCAAGCTCTGTGCTTTGCAAGAGTCACAAGAACGCAAGCTCTGCGCTTTGCAAGAGTCACAAGAACGCAAGCTCGGCGCTCTGCAAGAGTCACAACAGTCACAAGAACGCAAGCTCTGCGCTTTGCAAGAGTCACAAGAACGCAAGCTCGGCGCTCTGCAAGAGTCACAAGAACGCAAGCTCGCCGCTTTGCAAGAGTCACAAGAACGCAAGCTCGGCGCTTTGCAAGAGTCACAACAGTCACAAGAACGCAAGCTGACTACGATTCAAGAGCAACAAGAAAAAGCGCTTCAAGCTATAAATGATGTTAGTGACACGGTGATTAAGCTTCGTAGAGATGTCGACGTAGTGGAAGAACGAGTTACCGGGTTAGGATTGGATGTTGAAAATGTGAAAACCGGCCTCACTGAACTACAAAAGAAAGTAGTGCGCCTTGAAACCACGGGAGTTGCCATGTCAAGTGGAACTGCTGGAGTGGCGCAAGGACCAAGAGTGAAAGTCCCGCCATACGACGGTACTACTTCTTGTAACGCTTATCGTCAGCAATTTCAGACTGTTGCTACTGCCAACGGATGGACGGAAGAACAATGCCTGACCGCTCTCACTGTTGCGCTCAGAGGGCAAGCTTTGTCGGTCCTGGAAGCACTGCCACATACAGGAAATGGGTTCCAAGACCTGATGGAGGCACTTGAATCCAGATACGGGGAGCGACACCTGGAGCACGTGTTCCGTGCCCAACTGCGTGACAGAGTCCAACGCTCAGGAGAAGGACTACAACGATGGGCGTTGGAAATTGAAAAACTCGTCAGGAAGGCACATCCAGGAGCCGATACCAAGATGGTAGACACGAATTTTGTTCAAGCATTTGTCGACGGAATCCAAGACCCAGAGGTCAGAGCTGCAGTGAGGCTTCGTCACCATACCTCGCTAAGGGAAGCATTGGCGCATGCTTTGGAGGTCGAGGCTGTTCGCCATGACATACGGCAGACCCATAAGATCCGTGAGGTCTCTGAGGAAGTCAAGGAGGTTAAGGCTCCTGCGAGGAAAAGTTTTGGACCCATGTGCTACAAGTGCGGCGAGAGGGGCCATCTTCAGCTCAACTGCCCTCAGAAGGAGACCCAGATGGCAAGGATGAAAAGGATCGAGGAACAAATAGAAAAGCTGAAGAAACAAGGGGCTTCGTCCCCTGCCCGGGCTCAGGGAAACAGGACTAAGGGGCGACTACTGGCTGACGCAGAGGAAGCCCCGATAACTGTTATCTCCCAGGCATGCAGCGGGAATAGTCTTGCGATTCAGGGGACTATTAACGGGACGGATTGCAAAATGACTCTAGACACAGGAGCCTCTAGAACAATAGTGAACCCAAATCTAGTAAAACCCGCAAGAGGACACAAGAGGAGAATTAACTGTCGGCTTCTTACTGCCTCCGGTCAGCCAATACCCGTCCTGGGAGAAATGTCAGTTACGATGTATGTAGGGGGGTCCTCATACTCTCATAACGTTATCGTGGCTGAGATTATGGATGATTGCATCTTGGGTTTGGATTTTATGAAGAAACACAACTGCAGAATAAATGTCGCTGACGGAGTTTTCAAGTGTGGTGAAGAAGAAATCTTCATTCTTGGAGGCGCCTGCGGGAAAGTGGCATGTGCAAAGAAAGTCACTATACCTGGACGAGCGGAAGCTCGGGTGCTGGTGAAACTGCCGCCAGCTGAAAAGAAAAGGTCAAACAGATGCGTATTGATCGAAGACGCACCTACCACGACATCGGCGCAGAAACTAATGACGGCTAGAACCCTTGTTAGTTGAAGCAGTAACGCTGTGGTCAAGGTTTTGAATCTCGATGATCGCGAGATTTGCTTGAACAAAGGTGACGTCATTGGAAAGTGCGAGGAAGTTGTCTGGATGAAAAAGTGTAGTTCGACGACCGGCGCAGACCCAGCAAACAGTAACAACTACGGATTAGTGACTGAGCTACTCGATGACTACAAGAGTAATCTGACTTATTCGCAGCACATGAAAGCTAAGAAGTTTTTACAGCGTTGTGCGAATATCTTCTCCAGTCAAGAAGGGGACCTAGGAAGAACATCGATGGTTCAGCACAGGATAGATACCGGAAGCGAGAGACCAATTCGTCAACGAGCAAGACGGATACCAATTGCAAAGGAAAAAGAAGTTGAAGGCCTTTTGGAGGACATGAGAAGGAATAAGATTATTGAACCGTCTGCAAGTCCGTGGTGCTCACCTGTTGTATTGGTGAAGAAGAAAGATGGTAGCACGAGATTTTGTGTGGACTATAGGCGTCTCAATGACGTCACTAAGAAGGACAGTTACCCGTTACCTCGAATCAACGACACCTTGGATACCTTGAGTGGCATGAAATGGTTCTCGACTCTCGACCTGAAATCTGGATACTGGCAGGTGGAAATTCATCCGAAAGACAAGGAGAAGACAGCTTTCTCGACCGGTAAAGGTTTATGGCAATTTAACGTCATGCCCTTCGGATTGTGCAACGCACCTGCCACATTTGAGCGACTCATGGAGTGTGTACTGGCAGGCTTAGTTGGAGAGGCTTGCTTAGTCTACTTAGATGACGTCATCATTGTCGGCCGTGACTTCGAGGACCATTTGCGGAACCTAGAGCGAGTTTTCACCAAAATAGAGGGAGCCAATTTAAAGTTGAACCCAAAAAAGTGTCGTTTATTCAGGAATAAGGCCAATTATCTCGGCCATGTTATCTCCAGTGATGGCATCCAGATAGACCCGGAGAAACTGGAAGCAGTTCAAAAATGGCCTACCCCTAAGAACAAAACCGAAGTGCGGGCATTCCTCGGCCTATGCTCATACTACCGGCGTTTTGTTAAGGGCTTCTCAGAGATAGCCAAACCATTACATCGGCTGACAGAAGATAAACGAAAATTTAGTTGGGATGGGACTTGTGAAGAATCTTTTCAGAAACTGAAGAAACATCTGTGTGAAACACCAATCCTGGGGTATCCACAAACTGAAGGCCAGTTTATAGTCGACACGGATGCAAGCAACACGGCCATTGGAGGGGTGTTATCTCAAAAACAGGGTGAAAGAGAAGTTGTTATTGCATATTTCAGCAAATCTTTATCCAAGCCAGAGAGAAACTACTGTGTGACAAGAAGAGAACTCTTGGCTGTTGTAAAGACGCTACAACATTTCAACAAATATCTCATCGGCAGACAGTTTTTACTGCGAACTGATCACGCAGCCTTGAAGTGGCTACTGCAATTTAAGAACCCAGAAGGTCAAGTAGCTCGATGGATTGAACAGCTCCAGGAGTATGACTTCAAGACGGAACACCGCAGCGGAAAGACGCATGGGAATGCCGACGCACTCTCACGAAGGCCGTGTTCGGAAGACTGCAAACATTGTGTTAAGCAGGAATCTCATGAAGCGACATTAAAGCTAACGAGAACAAGTCCTTTGGGTCTCTGGGAGAATGATGCTATGAGGGAGGCTCAAGAGAGAGATGACGACCTTCGGCACATCATCACATGGAAGAAACAGGGTGACGTATAACCAATCTGGAGTGAGGTTGCACCCACTGGCGCTGTCACTAAGGCGTACTGGGCGCAATGGGACAGTCTGATATTTCAAAACGGAATACTCTACCGGAAATGGGAGAAGACTAACGGCAAAGAGTTTCATCTTCAGATAATTGTCCCAAGAACGAGAGTACCAGATGTTCTCCGTGAAATACATGATGGAGTATCAGGAGGTCATCTAGGTGTCAAGAAGACGTTAACAAAAGTACGAGAACGATTCTACTGGTTGCATTGTCGAGATGATGTACAGGATTGGTGCCGCAAATGTACTACTTGCGCTGCTGTAAAAGGACCACAGACCAGGAGCCGTGGGAACCTGCAGTTGTATAACGTCGGTGCACCGTGGGAACGAATTGCAGGTGACGTAGCTGGGCCATTTCCTGTAACGGAATCGGGAAACAAGTATTTTATGGTCGTCATTGACTTTTTCACCAAATGGCCCGAAGTGTTCGCCATACCAAACCAAGAAGCTACAACAGTCGCTTCTAAGTTAGTCGAAGAAGTGATATGTCGCTTTGGTGTGCCTCTAGAAATCCATTCGGATCAGGGCAGGAACTTCGAATCGCAGGTATTCCAGGAAGTGTGCAGAATTTTGGGCATGCATAAGACGAGGACCACCGCGTACCACCCACAGTCTGATGGAATGGTTGAGAGATTTAACCAGACCCTTGAGAGGCATTTGGCGAAATTGGTAGACGACAAACAAAAGGATTGGGACATGTATATACCACTCTTCCTTCTGTCGTACCGCACCGCCGAGCATGAGAGCATAAAAGCTACCCCGGCGTATGTCAATTACGGTAGAGAACTACGAATACCAGTCGATCTATTGACAGGAGGGTCACCTGAGGAACCAAACACCGTACAAGATTATGTCTGCGATTTAAGGGAAAAAATGCGCTATATACATGCCTTGGTCCGGGAAAATGGGTTACAGTCAAGCGAGAAAATGAAAACCAGATACGACCGGAAATCGAACACGAGCGGCTTCGAGGAAGGGTCACTGGTGTGGCTACATAACCCAACTCGCCGGAAAGGGAAATCTCCAAAGTTGCAGACCAAATGGGACGGTCCATACAAAGTGGTTACCCGACTTAATGATGTGACTTATAGGATTAAAAAACAACCAAGAGGGACATTCAAAGTGGTACACATAGACCGTCTGGCGCGCTACCATGGCAGTAACAACGATGCTCGGGACGAGCATCTCTAAGAGGGGAGTAGTGTTACGAACACACAAAGCGCAAACAAACAAGCGCGGCACTACATAGGAGTATAGTCTCGAAAACCGGGTACATGCGCGAACTTTCCAGACACGGCCGATCACGTTCGCGCGAGTCGGGTACGTTCCAGAAAGGAACTTACTGGAATGGTCTGGGGCTCGTCTCGGCCCATATAAATAACCGCTGAGAGGCGAGCCAGTCAGTTCAGTTTGAGCTACCTTCGAGGCGACTTCGAAGTGAAAACCAGTGATCAAGAGTGATACCAGTGAAACCTACGACTTGGCTACGACCTAGGACATCGTTAGTGCTTAGTGTTTGGACCTAGTGCTTTGTGTTGGACCTAGTGCTTCGTGAATAAAGTCTTCAAAAGAGTCAGCGGGTCTTTCTCTCCAAACCCAGCGAACCCTAGCACGTAACAATAATAAATAAATTATCAATTAGCCTATCATGATTGTTCGGTAGTTCCTCGATTCCGCCATTCGAAGCCAAATTCAGTTAGTTATACAATAGTGTTATCTTCGTGGCCCACCACCTGGTGATCTCCATGAGCTGTGACAGCTGCGCAGGCGGCCGCTGAGCTCGCTGCTGCCATCTCGCGGAGTGCCGGTCGCCTATCTCGCCGCACGAACGACAGGAATAGATGCCTGAAAACAAACAAAATCTGTTTACACCAATACTACTGTTTATTGCAAGAAGGTTTAATAGTGCCCGAGGTTGCGCTAAACCTCTATTGTTTGCCTCCATTATTGTGAGATTAAACGGAATTAATCTTTAAGGTGGAGTTCCGAGCAACGCGGCTCTGGCGGAAATAATAATTTAATCCTAACTAATCATCATGAAATTTTGCATATACTTTGTAAGGGCTACAAAAAAGGACACAGGGTAACTTTTATCCAGAAAAAAGTACTGTTAGAAAGGGATGGACATATAACTTTTAATGGTCTACATAAAAGCGAGCGAAGTCGCTGGTAAAAGTTAGTATATAGTAATAATATTTCTTATATTCACAATAATAAGTCTAACCTATAAAAGAAACAATATTAAGATCACAAAGTTAGCCTATCAAGTCTTCGATCAACAATCGTAGTGTCAAGTGGACATAACTATGAATTCCCGATCCCAAGATTCATATCGCGGGGTTTGACAGGTTACATGCGAAACTGAGTACGTAAAGACACACACACACACACATACACACTCACAAACACACACACGTGTAAATAGTAAATTTATACACAAACGTCCGTGTCATTTCAATTTTGTAAAGTCGATTGACGAAAGTTGGCATCATGTGAAAAAAGATTGTCGACAGGACAGGCCTAGCCTAGTGTAGAAATCTCTGCAATCATTTAGCCTTACGAAGCGTGTACAATGTTAGCACCTAGTGTTTAAGATAATGTACTCTATTCTATGTAAAAGTCTTGCTAATGTGTTTAAATAAACTTATTATTATTACCTAAGTAAGCACTGTCAAGCTTGTGTTTCGAATACTAGGGTAACGGACAAACATATATGATACATAGATATATAATATTCATAAAAAACATATATCAATATATAATTAATCAGGTAGAAACGCGTACATTCATCACACAAATATCTGCTCCTCCGAACACAGGATCGTCGGTGCGAAAGTCATGATTGCTACCATTGCACCAAACAGTCATCGAAGTAACAGATTTACATCACGCGACGAGCAGTATCATAATAACTCTATCGCTAAACCAACTATTAAACAAAGCTTCTGTCTTTAATCCTAAGCGTCTTAAGTCCTAGGTAGTGAAGTATCCTAAACACGTGCTCTTTTGCAGTGTCCCAAAGGTTGTAGCGAGTGCGAGCAAGATACAGCCTAACACTTAACATCTAGCCTTAACGGTCGCTTGGAGAAACGGTAGCGATCCTGCCTTTCGCAGTGACGGTCTTGGGTTCCAGTCCAAGAAAGGGTAAAATTTTAGGGAAAGAATTTCAGAAAAATCATTTATTATTGTGTAACATCGGTGACGAATCAGAAACCGGGAAATGGGTCAAATTTAACTTGCAAGATTTCATTACAGACACCGGGACAGGTGAAAGTGAATAAAACTTTGTAAAAATACAGGGTACGCGCACTAACATTAGTTAATATCACATTGATAATTAAATTTCAAAATGATACATTAAACTGTAACAGATTTTTATGCAAATACTGGACTGGAATTAATTGCGTGTTTTTTTTATCTTTTTTTATTCAAATTTGTTTTCGAACTCTTATTAGCATATAAACCCTCCTGGTTTTTGCTGATGAGTTCTGTAAAACAATAAGGTGTTTGATAGGTTTTACGAAAATATCTCAAATTGCTGTTAATGCATAATAAATTTCACAATTTTATTAATTCTTTGTTAATTTTACTGTTTTCTATAAATATTACCATTACAGTTTTATATTTTTTACATGTTTTATACATTTTTTCAATGCTTTCTTATAAAATAAATAATTATAAGAGAAAAATACTAGAAATAGGCGACTCGGCTAACCAGTGAATTCATACGAGTTCACAAGGCTCGGTAGCATAACTTGGAGAGCATTAGACCGGACTTCCAAAGGTTGCGAATTCGATTCCCGCCTGAGAATTTACTTGTGTGCCATGTTGATTATTTCTAGTATTTTTCTATTATAATAATTTGTCTTATAAGATAGTATTGAAAAAATGCATAAAATATGTAAAATTATAAAACTAAATGGCTGTTTCATCTTAATCGATTGCTCAAACATTTGTAAAAATGTTTTCTTTCGAATACGATATTTCTCTCATTGATGAGACAACGCTGGCCTACACCTTAAAGTTAGTAGGGTACTAGAAAATTGCGATGAGTATTCACAAGGTTCGCTACCTAAATTGGGAGAGCATTGGATCGGACCTTCAAAGGTTGCGGGTTCGAGTCCCGCCTAAGAATTCACTTGCAAGCCGATTTTTTCTAGTGTTTTTCTATTATAATTATTTATATTACCATTACAGTTTAAATGAGTTAAAAATTTCGTCAAACTCTAAATACATATTTATGATGATACTAATTAACCCCTTAAAACCCAAGAGCATTATATAATGCGCGCGACAACGATACCCAAAGTCCGCGAGCATTATATAATGCTCTATAGCGCGCAGTCTGATTTAATCCTTATTACGGCTTTGGTAATGGTTCTTTTTGATTGAATGATATTTTTTCCCCGATAGAGAGAAAGAACACATTTACCACATAGCTGGGCGTCAAGGGGTTAATTCATGTCATGACGTCACCAGCTTGTAAACAAACTTTTAGCTGCCAAATCGTTATACGGTACGTGTAAATGTGCCGCGTTATTTATTTGTATATTTTTGTATTTTGTTTCAGTTTAGTCGACACTCTTTCCTTTCGCACATACTTTGTCTCGCATATTGTAGAGCGAGACAACCGCGCCATCTATTGGTGGCAAATCATACCGCAATGTGGCCAACATACGGGCTAAAAGAAAAAAAGGACACTGATGCGAGCGGAGTTCCGCAATTTTAAATTGACCCCTACAACAAACTATACTTTTATGTGACGGTATCTTCGTTTACATAACAATAAGGAACAGCAAAGCCCAGTGACCTCCGGTAGCCTCCAGTATCTCATACCACGTCGCGGTCAAGGTATTGTGCCCCCTTCATCTTCCTCTCATATTTTTGTCGACATTAATTTTCTCATATCGCAATACAGTCCACTGATTTTGAATCGCCCGCACAACGCGTAAGTGTGCGATACAAAAACTAAGACTAATATTTACTGTAAACAAGGAGGTGACGTCACACTACATTGAGACAATCCCATTTTTTTAGATCCCACTAGATTTAGTCAATCCCATTTTTTAAGATCCCACTCTAGATTTAGTCAATTCCGTTTTTTATTGAGATCCCCCTCTAGATTTAGACAATCACGGTTTTGATTTCGATCCCACTCTAGATTGAGTCAATCCCGTTTTTGATTTAGATCCCACTCTAGATTAGTCAATCCCGTTTTTATTTAGATACCACTCTAGATTTAGTCAATTTCGTTTTTGCTTTACATCCCACTATAAATTTAGTCAATCCTGTTTTTGTTTTAGATCCCACTCTGGATTTAGTCAGTCCCGTTTTTTATTTAGATCCCACTCTCGATTTAGTCAATCCCGTTTTTTATTTAGATCCCACTCTGGATTTAGTCAATCCCGTTTTTGATTTAAATCCCACTCTAGATTTAGTCAATACCGTTTTCTATTTAGATCCCACTAGATTAAGTCAATCCTGTATTTGATTTAGATCCCACTCTAGAATTAGTTAATCCCGTTTTTTATTTAGATCCCATACTAGATTGAGGCAATCCCGGTTTAGATTAGAGTCAATTTTCAATCACGTGGTCCAACATGAAAATATTAATTATTTTATTATTTATATTTTTATGAAAATCATTCTTATTTTAAAATGATTAAGGGCTAAATTGCTTTAAAAATTGTTTACTGTTAAGCTAACGACAGTTTAATCTATATTTCAACAATAATCAAATACTCTATTGTAACTTAATGTATTGATCAAATAATAATAATTCTTACATTCACATCAATTAGCCTAACCCAAAGTAAGCACTGTAAAACTTGTGTTATGGATAAACATACATATAAATACCCACTACTCAGGTATAAATGCTCGTATTCATCACACAAATATCTGCCCCATCCGGGATTCGATCCCAGGACCATCAGTGCGAATGGCTGACGATATAGTAAATTCACAAACCTGGTGAGTTCATCAGGAGTAGATACCTCCAGGAAGGTATCCAAGAACCACCTGAAGCCTTCATAGTCGATATCCTGTAACAAACAATAAAATAAGTCAATTAAAATTTTAAAAAATATCTTTTCCACTAAAATACAAAGAATAGTCTTAAGCTGCGAATTGACGGTCAGTTTTTCGAATCAGTTGAACTGTCGTCAATCCAAAATATGATCGTGAGTGTCGAATCATCACTCCAGAGTTTTAACTGACGACGCGCCACGTATTTCCGAGATTATCATAAATCCAACTCGGCGCGTCGCGCCAAACGGATCGTGAGTACATGATCGTCAATCCAACACAAACAGGTAGTACACTTCCTATCAGCCCGGCCGATTAAAAACTGAAGAGTCAGAGTGACACCAGTGACTGCGGAAATCGAGTTGGCCTAAAACCATTTGGAGTGACGCCACAGTTTTACGAAAAACTGATCGTCAATGCCCACTATTACACCCAATTATCTTTAACCCACCAACGGTGACTTATATGTCTGTGAAACCAGGGTTTCACAAAAACTGGAATATTTTACTAGCTTTTATTTACGCTCACCTGTCCCGGTGTCTGCAATGAAATCTTACAAGTTAATATGACCTACTTCCCGGTTTCCGGAGGGTGGCCATATGACCTCCGCAATAAAACGACACAATCCCGTGGAGTTTGGGCACGTTTCATTCGTGTTTTGATTTTTAGGTCGTTTTATTAACAAGTAATAAAAGCTTGCTTTTTAAAAAAGTTCTTTTTAATGGAAACTTGTTCCCACGTTTTTCTCAGGTCGCTTTCTTGTTCGTCTGTCTGTCTGTGCAGTTGGATTCTTGCAACTCAATTTTGAGGCACTTGCCGGCCACCTAGCGAGCTGAAATTTTTGGAGCAAGTCAGAACCCGATGACAATGCATCCTAAAACAACTTTTAACTTTCTATGGCCACTTTCAGGCCAAATTTTGCGAAATTTCACTTTCATGTGAAAAAAGTCATAGCGACTCATGGTTTGCTGCGATTAATTAATAAATTTAAAAGAATAAAATAATAATAACGCAAGAAAATTAAAAATAATAAAATAATAATACTAGATTTAAAAATCTAAAAATCCCACGTTTTTCAGTAACCAAAAAAGAATAAAATAACCCGGCGGGGCCAAGCGAGGGGCCACTCAAAACGTGGGGGCGCATCTTTACAAATTTTAATACTCTCAACATCTATGCATAACGTACATCTCATTACATCTCCATAAGTAATATGCGCCCCTCGCTTGGCCCCGCCGGGTTATTTTATTATTTTTTGGTTACTGAAAAACGTGGTATTTTTAGATTTTTAAATCTAGTATTATTATTTTATAAAATAAATTAATAATGTCGATCGTGAAGAGAACAATCATAGTTTATATATTTTTTTACATATTACATGCTATTACATGATTAAATTTTTTATATTATATTTCTATTAAAAAAGAATTAAAGTTTGATTGTTTTTTATTTTCATGTAATTTGTGCTATGATTCCATATAGCTGCATGATTGGGCATCAGGCATGATGGGTTGTATGAAAATATGGAGGCTTATATTTCGGAGTTTCAGTGATAAGTGGTGAATAAAAGGAAATTCAGTTGAAATTTATAAATCTAAAAATATTTATTCCGCAGAAAAGATAAAATGTTGGAACGAAGTTCCTTATGGGGCGTTGCGGAGGGGTACCTTAGCCGGGAAAAAACGTCCGTAGCCTTAAACACAAAGCGTAAGATTTTTATGTATAGTCCATGTGGGATGGCTATACAGTGTCTAATGTATAGTCTACGTGATGACTGTTATTATATATTTTTATAAATCATTGTAAATAAAATAAAGTAGTTTCTTTGCTTTTTATCAATAAAAAAATCACAATAAAAAATGTATACCCGAATAATTATTTTCTTTATACCTCGAATAGAACTTAAAATTAATATTTTTATATTAAGGAACTTCTTTCCTATCCGGTGTCCCATGATACTACACGACTTTTTTTTATTCGATATGTGCTTGAACAATGCATTTATTGAAAGTCAACTATGGCATGGCTATATTAGTCCTGCGACGGGAAACTTTGTACCGAGAAGAAGCAAGAATCTCGGCAAAGGTTATATTTTCTCCCTTTAATGTGTTACAGATTTTTTTAATTAAGGAAATTTTTAGTGCTTGTAAAAATTCATTATAAAAATTATTTTTACAAAATATTAATAGAAGTGTTGTTTTTAAAGCAAAGGCCTTTAACTTCACGCTTCTTTGGCCTTCAAATAATCGTCAATTTTATAATAGCCTTTGTTTTTTAACAGCTTTTTTAAATTTCTCTAAAGCTAGTTAGTTCAGTTACATGGTGTGGCACCTTATTATAAAACGCAATAAATCTTTCTAAAATGACTCTTGTTTTTTGAAATCTGAAGCTTGAAACAGCAAGTTTATTTTTACTTCTAGTGCTTTTTTCTCTCTTTATTTATGGCAAAAAACAGTCGTATATGGTAATAATAAAGTAATAACAAATTTAGGTAACTATAGACCTATAGTGCCAGTAATATAAATATCTATTACAATATTATATACAATTGAGCGTTATATATAAATTTGAGAACAAAATCAAATTAAAAAAAATAAAATACATTTGAACACATAGTATTGATCAAAGAACGCTTACATTTAATTATATTCAACCCGCCAAAGGTGGCTTATATGTATCACAAAAACTAGAATATTTTTCTTATTTACATGTGGTTTGTGCAATGATTATAGGTACCTGATTGGGCATTCCCTTCGACAATTAGTGTAAAAATGTGGAGTATTATTTTTCAGAGTTTCAGTGTTCGGTCGGTGATGACCGTGTGTCACCGATTTTTTTTTAAATTAAAGATTTCGAATACTTATTTTTTTCTTTATTGTTCTTGATGTCCAGATATCACTTAGGACCTAGTTCAATTGATTTTATTGTGAAAACATATGAAAAAAATTTAAACAACATTTTAAAAAACCAGCATGAAAATGGTAGCTTTTTAGTAGCTAGCATTTTATTGAATATTGCTAGTAATAAACATGTTGTAATTTTATATATGTTATATTTTATTATTTCGAAAATGTATATTTTTTATTAAATCACATATTTTAAAAAGTTATACAAATAAGTGTATTAGACTAAGATGAATTTGACTTAAAAACCTAATCTTTGAGACCGGGGTCACAAACTATGTAAGTAGATTTTACGTCACCACTGGTAACCCACTATATAATTATACCATCAACCGAAAAGGTCTCCACTATTACAAACATAAACAACGCTCATCTTTCGTGGAGCCAACAGATAAAAAAAAATACACTTATTGATAAATAATTATTATAAATAAAATAAATGGTATACTTATCAGTACATTATATTATGACAATACTTTATGCGTTCTAAAATTTTGAATTTTTTACTTCAGCGAAAAAAGGTAGACCCTGTTTTTTATATTTAAATCTGATGTTGTTGATAGCAACCTTTTTTAGAATTATTTGTATTTTTTAATATATTTATGGTTTATAGTTTTTTTGCTTTGAAGTTGGATGTCAGTCGCGTTTTTTTTTAAATTTGTATGAATGTTTGGTTTTCTTTGATTTGATATTATATAATTATATATCATTTAAAATTGTTTAATAATAAATATTATTGATTTGTTGAAGTGAAAACTTTTTTAGCATCTTTGTGATTTGAAAGTCGAATGAAAAAGCGTCAGTAAAAAATGTCCGTTTCAACCGCGCGGCCACCTCATAATATTTGATGAAACTTTGCCAGGAATTAGTGCTAATTTGTTACTTTACACACCTCTTTTCGGGAATTTGTTACAAAAAAAACTAACACGCTATGACAAAAAATAGTTGGCCGCTAGAACCGCCACTTGCCGTAGTCATCGTCCGTGATTACACAGAAACTATATAATGCAGATAGACGAATGATGCATCAAAAGAAAGGTCTTAATTTGTTCAATTTGTTACAAAAATAAAAAACGTGAAACCGTAAATAAACAAAAAGTTATGCAATATTTAGTTTTCAGGTTATGAGGAGGTAGGTATGTCACCATAAATATGAAATTAATAGAGGCTAATGTGTATGGATAATTAGTTACTAATTTGTTACAGCGAATAAACGTAAAAAAATACTAGAAAATGGGTTCAATAATTTTTTAGAGTCGATTTTAGTTGGCCGCTCGGACGGCAATATGCCTAAAATACAATGGCATTTATCTCGTTATTAAAAGTAGGTTTAAGCTTAGATAGAGTACTAGTCGACGGGTAACGTGACCTAGTTTAGATAAATATGGCGAATATAACTGCAGCATTCATATTTTAGAAAATATTTGCAAAAAACCGTAATATGAAACCGTATGAGAGTAGGGTGACTATGATTATTGGAATGTTCGATATTCATATCTTATTTTTTTAGGGAGAGTGCTTATATAAATACATTTTAAGTTAAGGCATACTTTATATTACCATTTTTGATATTTACTTTAAAATATGCTTATAGTATTTCTGTTAATAATGTTAGTGTGAGTGGAGTAAGAAATTAAGCTATTATCTATCTATCCTATGTATACAATGTGTCCCGTCACCAGTGTCGGAGCCTTTAATGGTGTGAAATATGGCATTTTTGGCTCTTACGGCCGCCATTTTGTTTTCTTGATAACCAAGACCTGGGCTCTCAAAATAATTCGACCACCACTACCCATGTAAATGTCCTATCAACATTAAAAAGGTGTCATTTGATAGCTCAACATGTAGACAACAGTTACACAGCCATCATGTTTCAATTGTCATGGAATAAAAAGTGGAAAAAAATAATGAAAGAAAAACAAATATGTATATGCAAGCAACATTTAAATAACGCGGGCGTTACGTCGAAATACTCACGGTCATAAAAATTATCATTTAGCCAAGTCTTAGTTAAGCAAATAAGGTGGTAATTGAACAATGCTACTTGAGAAAAAAAATCTTGCGACTTAGTTCGAAGGCCCCTCACATTTTGGTAGTAAATATTAAAGTTTCTTACAATCATGAATATGGTAACAGATATTTATGTATTTAAAAACTCCAGGGAAAACACGCAAATGCAAGCTCAATGAATATTTACGTATATTTTAGAATGTAATAACAAAAGTGTTTAGTCGAATTATTTTAAATTTAAAATTCTCTTTTATTAAAGCACCAATATGTTGACAAGAACATATAATTGGACGTATTTACATGGTAAAGATCCAACCCACAACTTCACTTAAATTGACGTAAGTATATCAAAATGGCCTTAATGTCATATACTTTCACGTCACGAAAACAGCTGTAGCAATAAAGGAAATAACTTTATTCAAGTCATCATAAAATTGTAAAAATTAAACTTACCGCAGTCAATTTGGATCCCTCTGCAATACACTTTTTGGTAGTGACTTCTATATTAACAAATCATATAAGTGGGCACAACTCATAGCTAAGCACTTTTAGACACTTCAGGATTTACTGATAATTGTCTCAGTAACTTAGTAGTATGAAAATAACGGGAATCAAATACGTACGAGCACACACTTCAAAATCCAGCACAATAATGACAATATTCACAACGGACAATAATCGCTTTTTAAACCCCTTCCGACAAATATTTTTAACAATAATTTGGAAACAAAAGAGATCCTTTTTCGGGAATCGTGCCCATCATAAAACACCTGCGGAATGTCAATGAAAAGAAAATGTTATCAGTAAATACTTTAAAGAATTAAGAACAATAGACATCAATATGGCTGCAAAACGAACTGCATATTCCTTCAAACAGAGTACAACATTAAAAACATGCCTTTGTACTAATGTATTCATAGTCACCCTACTCTCATACGGTTTCATATTACGGTTTTTTGCAAATATTTTCTAAAATATGAATGCTGCAGTTAAATTCGCCATATTTATCTAAACTAGGTCACGTTACCCGTCGACTAGTACTCTATCTAAGCTTAAACCTACTTTTAATAACGAATAAATGCCATTGTATTTTAGGCATATTGCCGTCCGAGCGGCCAACTAAAATCGAATCTAACAAATTATTGAACCCACTTTCTAGTATTTTTTTACGTTTATTCGCTGTAACAAATTAGTAACTAATTATCCATACACATTAGCCTCTATTAATTTCATATTTATGGTGACATACCTACCTCCTCATAACCTGAAAACTAAATATTGCATAACTTTTTGTTTATTTACGGTTTCACGTTTTTTATTTTTGTAACAAATTGAACAAATTAAGACCTTTCTTTTGATGCATCATTCGTCTATCTGCATTATATAGTTTCTGTGTAATCACGGACGATGACTACGGCAAGTGGCGGTTCTAGCGGCCAACTATTTTTTGTCATAGCGTGTTAGTTTTTTTTGTAACAAATTCCCGAAAAGAGGTGTGTAAAGTAACAAATTAGCACTAATTCCTGGCAAAGTCTCATCAAATATTATGAGGTGGCCGCGCGGTTGAAACGGACATAGTAAAAAGGGACAGACACATAAATTCATAAGATTTAACGTAGGAGAAAATGAGATAGGAAGCATTTTACAATGTCTCTTTTATTCGTACTTTACGGTGTACTTTAGTTACCACAAGCCTCTTGTATTCCTATTGCTTATCGAAAACGTAAGCTCTGAGTCGGAATAAATCTATGTAATATACGAATGAAATGTAAAATAATTATCCAACTTTGTATCACCGATCATTGCTAAAACCTACAATTCTCCTCTTCCCGAAATTTTACATTCGTCTCAATATCTTTAAATCAAAATTTTTTAAGGTTTCACTTCTACCACGTGTGAATTGCACACATACTTTTTTTATTATGTCTATTATTGTAGACTACTGAGTCTACCACCAGTTCGGAAATAGGGAGGCGCTTCCGAGAAGAACCGGCGAAAGTAATTCGGTTAAGGGAACCGACATCCATGTATTATTTACAAGAAGAGCTATATCGCTATGTCATACAGTGTGAGTGTTAGGAAATATTATTTGATTAATTACGAAATTCCTAGAATGCTACGCGAAAGTATGAGATCAGGATACATCCTCATTATATTAGAAATGAAGGTTTGTAGCAATTACATTTTTCTTTTTTATCCTACTAGCTGACCCGGTAACGCGTTGCTATGGTAACGTTAATTGATACAATGGAAAAAGAGCAGGAAAAAGAGCGGACTGACAAACACACAAACAACAAATTTGTGTTCTTAGAGCATATACTAGTGGCCCGTCCCGGCTTCGCACGGGTGGACAAAATTCTTTAATTTTTTTCTATTATTAAATATTTTTCCGTTAGCGCCATCTAGCGTCCGGTAGACGAACTTCTTGCGGTTAACGCGTTGCTATGGTAACGTTATTGATACAATGGAAAAAGAGCTGAAAAGGAGCGGACAGACAAACACACAAACCACTCTGATCTTAGATTATAGATTTAGGAAAAGTCTGTGTGAAAAGTTGGTCACATTATTTATTTTTCTCTTTATTGTTTTAAGGAGCTTTAAACAGTTACATGTCAGCCCCATCGTAACTATACTTAGTCTGGCCATAAATACTGTTACACTAAAAAATAAAAAAATATTACATTTGAATTTCAAATCTGTCATTTTTATATGGTTGTTCATTGTGTTTTCTCATTTTGGCGCCAATACATTTTATAATATTTTGCGATATTAAAATGGAGTGGGATGATTAAGAGAACCGAATCGCTGTGATTGCATTACACAAAGTAGGTATGGAGCCAAATGAAATTTTTAAAACTCTCCATACCCTTGGTATTAGTAAAATGTTTGTGTACCGGGCTATTAGAAGGTACAATGAGACTTCCTCTGTGATAGAAAAAGATCTGGCCGTCCACGTAGTGTTCGTACGAAAAAGGTGGTCAAAGCAGTAAGGGAAAGAATTCGAAGAAATCCTGTCCGAAAGCAAAAGATTTTATCTCGGGAAATGAAGATAGCACCTAGAACCATGTCACGTATTTTAAAAGATGACTTAGGACTTGCAGCCTATAAGAGACGCACTGGTCACTTCTTAACTGATAATATAAAGAAGAATAGGGTGGTAAAATCGAAACAACTACTGAAGCGGTACGCAAAGGGAGGTCACAGAAAAATTTTGTTTACGGATGAGAAATTTTTTACAATAGAGCAACATTTTAACAAACAAAATGACCATATTTATGCTCAAAGCTCTAAGGAAGCTTCCCAATTAGTCGACAGAGTGCAACGTGGACATTATCCGAGTTCAGTGATGGTTTGGTGGGGTGTTAGCTATGAAGGAGTGACTGAGCCATATTTTTGTGAAAAAGGTATCAAAACATCGGCACAAGTATATCAAGATACCATTCTTGAGAAGGTAGTTAAGCCCCTTAACATCACCATGTTCAATAACCAAGTATGGTCCTTCCAGCAAGACTCGGCGCCGGGTCATAAAGCTCGTTCCACGCAGTCTTGGTTAGAAGCGAACGTTTCGGACTTCATCAGAGCTGAAGACTGGCCGTCGTCTAGTCCCGATCTTAATCCACTAGACTATGATTTATGGTCAATTTTAGAGAGTACAGCTTGCTCTAAACGCCATGATAATTTGGAGTCCCTAAAACAGTCTATACGATTGGCAGTAAAGAATTTTCCCATGGAAAGAGTGCGTGCTTCTATTGATAACTGGCCTCAACGTTTAAAGGACTGTATTGCAGCCAATGGAGACCACTTCGAATAAGCTTTATATATTTTTAATTGTTTTATATTTATGTACTAAACTAATATAGTGTAAAAGTAATAAATATTTTTAAACAGTAAAAAAACATGTTTTTTCTATCTTACAATATTTATGGCAAGACTAGGTATAAATCTAGGGTAAGACACTAAAGTTGAGAGCTAATTAATAAATTTTACTTGATCTTAGAATAATTCTTTCTGCTGCCAACCTGTAAGTCAACACTGCTGTTTCAGAAGTAGGGTTCGAAAGCGCACTCAGATAGACGCCAATATCAAGCCGGTTGACTTTAAGCTTTGTCATTAAGTCTTAGTCACTTAGACTTTTGATTCGACTTGATTCTAAGGTTTTAAGAGCTACGACGTACATACAACTTTTTCGGTCAAGATTAAAAAAAAATAAGGATACTGAAGACTCTTTTGAAAATTCTGCTTTGGGA
Organism: Calamotropha paludella; assembly: GCA_927399485.1. Taxonomy (NCBI): domain Eukaryota; kingdom Metazoa; phylum Arthropoda; class Insecta; order Lepidoptera; family Crambidae; genus Calamotropha; species Calamotropha paludella. The sequence continues at coordinate 4,463,834 of OV656830.1, read as the reverse complement.
AGACACATGAGTCTATAAAATTAAATATAAATTAAAATATACATCTTTTTATATATAAAAATCTCTGTCACAGTGTTTGGCCGTGATGAACCCCGAAATTACTAAACCGTTTTTTTTTTAATTTTGCTGGATTTCTCCTACTTAGGATATAGGATAGGTTTTATTATAATTTAAAATAAAAAAAAATGTAAATAATAATAATTGAGCTACAGCAACGCGTGGAGTAGCAGATAGTGTTATTTAAATTAAAAAAAAATATGTGTATATTTATTTATTTGAAAACCAACAGCGTTATGTAAAAGTTACATTACAGCAGGTTACTTCCAAAGGTTGCGGGTTGGATTCCCGCCTGAGAATTCACTTGTGAGCCGAGTCGATTTTTTCTAGTATTTTTAAGATAGAATTTAAAAGCTGCGAAAAATATATAAAAGTTAAAAAATTTTTGATCCTTTTAAATAATTGCGTAATATTTTTTCATATTTTACTTCATATATTACTGTACTTATATTGAAAGTAATAGTATTTTTCTTTTATTTTTCTTTATTTGTGGCTTGCACGATTTGTGCATTTAGCCAGTCTCAAGTAAGTATAATTGCCAGTTCTTGAGTAATTTCTTAATTGAATGATGATTAATGAACAGTAAAATATATTTTTTCCTATGTTTCAGTAAATGTGTGTGGTTTCACTGAAGCGTGGGCTTCTTGAGAGAGCAGGAAAAGACAACTTCCACTGCTTTGTTACAATTGCCAACACTCTTGTATGTTCACAATCACTTAGTGATTAATAATCCACCATTATAACGCAGTAATATCCACAACAACACAAATTTACACAAGAGAAACAAAACCACCAACTTGACGTTTCCCGCTCCCGCCAAAAAGTCTTAAGTAACAGTTTGTCTGTACTTATTACACCCAGAGATGAAACGCGGGTACCAACAACTACGATATCAATTAATTTATTATTAGCTCGAGGTATCTATACATATAAATAAAATTGGAGTGTCTGTTTGTAATATTGAAATAACCGTTTTTTACTACATGCATATGAATATATATACGGTACATACACCAAAATATATTTTTTTACAATTTTTGTCTGTCTGTCTGTTTGTTTGTTCCGGCTAATCTCTGATATGGCTGGACGCATTTTGACGGGACTTATTTTGGCAGGTAGTTGATGTAATAAGGAGTAACTTAGGATACTTTTATTTAAAAAAAAAATTTAGAAATATAAAATAATGTTGCAATGTTCCACGCGGATGAAGTCGCGGGCGGCCGCTAGTTAGGAATAATTTTATTGCCATATAATAAAACACTTCCTTTAAATAGCATCCATTTCAATTGCGGAATTATTAATTTCTATTTCCCGAAATCTCGTGCCATTCCTTCGAGAATATTCTCCTTTACAAAACATCATTCCAGACTCCCAGTAACCCGATGAAGTTGGGATATTTCTCAATTTGCGTATTCGCTTCCAGCCTATAATGGTTGCTAAGCAACCACCGACGGGGCCATCCATCTTGAAGACGTCAATATTTGTGTGAAAAATAGATGTTTATACGCGAAAAAGAAATATTTTTACAATACACTGCGTATCACTGTTGAAAAGGTTAAAGTGATGCTTTTAGAATAAAGAATACTTTCTTTATAAACGAAATATGTATGGATAATATATTTCGAAGTTTTTTTACTCAAGTAAATCAAAATGTTTTTCACGGCATTTTGAACTCTATACGTTAATTATTAAGTCTTTTGTTATTTAAATCTAATAAATCTATAATGTAAGATCACAAAATTGTTGTTTGTGTGTTTGTCTGTCCGCTCTTTTACCCGCTCTTTTTCCATTGTATATGCGTTACCATAGTGCCTCAGAATAACATTCAAGAAGTCTAAGAACGGTTAGCTATATGTGTAGTCGTAGAACCAAAACGTAAGCGCGATTCATTTCGGTACAGCGACATCTATAACTGAGACACAACAACGCGTGGCCGGGTCAGCTAGTCTATACTAATATTATAAAGCTGAAGAGTTTGTTTGCTTGAACGCGCTAATCTCAGGAACTACTGGTCGGATTTAAAAAAATCTTTCAGTGTTAGATAGCCCATTTATCGAGGAAGGCTATAGGCTATATATCATTTAACATATAAAAGCTGAGCCACAGCAACGTGTGGCCGGGTCAGCTAATTAGCCTAGCCCAAAGTAAGCAATGTAAGGGTTGTGTTATGGATACTAGAGTAACGGATAGACATACATAATATATCACATAAGTAATATTAATAGAAATGTATATAAATACCCATGACTCAGGTACAAATGCCCGTATTCATCACACAAACGTCTGCCCCTTCTGGGATTCGAACCCAGGACCGACGATGCGAAAGGCAGGATCGCTACCGTTGCACCAAACGGTCAAGTAATAAACGACATCACATACATTTTCTACCCAAGTTAAGTAGCTAAAGCACGTGTGTTATGGAATTCAGAAACAACGACGGTACTTCAACACCCAGATCCAAGCCAATTTGGTAATGTTTTCTACATTGACCCGGTTGGGAATCGAAACCGGGACCTCGGGGTGGAGTTACCATGAAAATCGGTACGCGACCCACTCGACCGCGGCGGTCGTCGTATTAAGCGTTTTAATTTTTTTTTTCCTAAGAAATTATAACTAGAATAAATTTAATTTGATTCAGGTATCAAACGATTTTGTAGGTAGTAGTACTAGATGGCGCTGGCTTCAACTTAAGACAAATTGAAAAAAATCGGCTGGTCTCTGTTTTTTGGAATTCGTTGCGCCTTTCGAATAAGCATACAAGATTTTATATATATGTCACCGTAAAATTGTAAATACCGTTAGATTATAATCTATCTCGTGATATTGTAAACTGTCGAAGGATTGTGAACCGTAACATAGAGCTTACAATTTAACGCATTATGAGTCGGTCTTGCCCTTCTGTGTCCATTGAGTTAGGGTAGGTTAGGTTAACCCCCGCCCATCCGGGGGGAGTGCCGCTCATGCTCTTCTCAGCCTGGAGAAGACGTTATAGAGCGGCCGTGTCGTCGCAAAGGAGGTTCTGTCAAGACCATCTCCAATGCGGAGGGAAGGGAGTTAGGGGCGGCGCGAAAGGGCGCGTAAGCCCCTGCTTCCGGTAAGGTCAGCTGACGGTGGATGGGTGATCCACCGTCGGTATTGCACCGACCTCAAATGATTGGGGGGTATGCCCACTGTGTACCCGGGCATCCCCCGTTCGAGAGGGGGCCGTCAAGCTGCCTGCCGGAGGTTCCACGTGGTGACTGCCAAAACGGACCCACGGAACCCAACGGCTGCAGAGAGGGTGCACCGAGGGGTTTTAGTGGGTATGCCCGTCAGTCTTTTACTGACGGGCGAGTCCCACATAACCCCACCGTCCACCCAGCGGTGGGGTATGCGTAAAGCATTTCCCCTCGCTAAAAAAAAAAAAAAAAGGGTAGGTTAGGTTGGCAGTTTCACTTCGATAGATTATAATGTACCTGATAATAATGTGTTAAGTTGTAACAACTATGTTACGGTTCACAATGTTTCGACAGTTTACAATCTCGCGAGATAGATTATAATCTAACGGTATTTACAATTTTACGGTGACATTTGACGACCGTTTGGTGCAACGGTAGCAATCCTGCCTTTCGCACCGACTGTCCTGGGTTCGAATCCGGGTATGGGCAGATGTTTGTATGATGAATACGAGCATTTGCACCTGAGTCATGGGTGTTTATATATATTTTTATGAATATTACATATCTATATATCATATATGTATGTCTATCCGTTACCCTAGTATTCATAACACAAGCCTTACAGTGCTTACTTTGGGCTAGGCTGATTGGTGTGAATGTAGAAAATATTTTTTTATATATATTATTGCGCACACTATTGCACTTCTCTATTTTTCTGATTGATTTTAAGTACTTCGTTATGTTATATCCAAATTAATATAACATTATTTATATATTTGTATATCTAAAGAATACATTACTAGAAATTGTAAAAGTATAACATTCGATGTTGTAGGTAGTAGGTACCTAGAACACGAAGAGATGGCTATGATGTTAGCTTAAATAATACTTAAAAAAATCGTCAGTCGAAATCTCGGTCAATCGTCATGTCGCCCCCATATGAAGATGTTAGACCGTGTAATAAACATAGTATGTGAAACGGAATTTTAGTAAAACAGATGGATATATATTTATGCACAAGTGACGCCAAATAGTGAAAGGTGGAAATCCTACTGAAAGTGGAGCATCTGGCAACACTTTCACAGTGTATACCGACACATATTTCAAATTACTACAAGTTTAAACAGCGACCCTTTCGATGTTGTAGGTAGTAGTACCTAGAAATCGAAAAGATGGCGTTGATGTCAGCTTAAGAAATATTTGGACAGGTTCGACGTGTCTGTAGAATTCTCGGTAGCTCAATCTAGCACACACATGGAGATGTTAAACCATAATTTTAATAAACATACATGTATATTTAACGAAAATTTAGTTTCACAGATACGTATTTCTGCATAAGTGACGCCAAATAGAAAAAGGAGGAAACTCCGCCAAAAGTGGAGCATCTGGCAACACTAACACAGTGTGTACCGATACATATTTCAAATTTCTACAACTTTTCCAATAAACAGCGCTTCCTTGTTAAAAGTTTTATTACAACACAAGCATTATCATATGACTATATAATAAGTTTTATATTGCTTTTGTACTTGTTTTAGTTTTAACCTCAATTTTAAGCGTAAACATGCTATGGTGAACTGGCAATTTTAAGGGGTTGTTGCACACATTTTGATTGACTAGTTATATAAACTTTGTATAAAACAACTGATTTTTGCTTCGTGAAAGTCACATTTGTCATTTTAAATCTATATATATATATATATATATATATATATATATATATATATATATATATATATATATATATATATATGTATATTCCAATTTTGATGTTTTTTTTACATTTTGCTGGATTTATTCCAACTTAGGACATAGGACATAGGTCAGCTAGTAGATATATGAAATATTTATTAACACCCACATTTACGATCATACATTTTTTTTCTTTATTTGTGGCTTGCACTATTTGTGAATTTAGCCAGTATCAAATAAATATAATTGCCAGTTATTAAGTTATTTCTTTTCTTCATTTGATGATGATGAATAAACAGTAAAATATATATTTCCCCCTAGGTTTCAGTGAATGTGTGGTGCTTTACTTAAATCTCCTCGTGTACTTCTTGAGAGAGCTGGAAAAGACAACATAAATTTAACCAAGAGAAACATAACCACCAATGTGACACTTCCCGCTCCCGCCAAAGAGTCGACTCATACTTATAACCATAAAGAAATTATCACAAAAAATTCGTCAAATCTTTCCAATTATTTCTAAAGCTGACGCCAGCTCCGTCTTTTCATGTTCTAGTTATTACTTACAACTCTAGCAAATAGTTACTTACTACATGAACTATTTTATGACAGAAAAATAATGAACAGTGAATACATTTTTCACCTCATGCACACGTAACGGTAGCGAAACTGCCAAGCTACATATTTTGAATAAGGTGTAGTTTGTGAAGTAAGGGCTTGTTTAGGGCATGTAGTGTTAGAAACTTGGCTCTACACGAGATCTGATAATTATATGACAGTGTGAGCCATATGTCATCTAATTTAAACTAGTCTTTGTTTCTACATTGTACTACACTTTTAAGATAGCGTTAAGTATTTTGGAGTTCACATTGATGGCCAGTTATATTGGAACAAGAACATATCTGTCCTAGCTGGTCGACTAAGGTTTATATATGTGTTCAAAAACTTAAGAACAGTACTTGACAATGAACTTCTGCGCGTATATAATGCTTTATGCCACTGTCTCATCAACTACTGCATTTGTTCATGGGGAGGTGTCGCAAAATCATACCTTATTGAAGCAGAACGTGCTCAGAGAGCCTTGATAAAAGTCATGCTGTCCTTACCTTATAGATACCCCACTTATGATTTGTATAGGAGAGTGGAGGTCCTTAGTGTCCGAAAAACATACATTCTCCAATGTTTAAAACGTTACCATAAGACAACAGGATCCATGATAAACAATAAAAGGATTAATCTTTGCTGGTACCAAGGGTAAAGAGTGCCTTAGCCAGACGTCATTATATTACAGAATAATCAAAATTCATGGTAGTTTTTGTTCTGTTATTATTATTATGTGTCATCATCATCATCATCATGTTTTTTTGAACTTTGTGAGGAAGTTGTGTAATTATTTTGTTTTGTTAGTCTGCTCAGGCGCAAACTTATTTGTATCCTACTTTGGGGAGCAACTGTCTCCTGACCTACGGGCTGTGCATAGTTCAAGAGACAGGGAACGCACTGAAATGTATCGTCTATGACTAATAAAGATTAATTATTTAGTTATTTAAAACATTTGTGTACTAATTAAATATGGAGCCTCATTTTGTATTCAATTACTAGTTTTATTATGTGTTATATTATTTTTCCACTCCGTTCAATTATCGCGGCTATTTTTCGTAAGATTTTATAAATCACAGCCCTCCGTAATAACATTATTATTTTTGAAGTGCTTTTTTGCAATCGTGGACACGTTAACTGCAGTTTTAGACATGTAAGCCGGAATCATGGACATATCAGCGATAAAGTAGCCGAGAGTTGCCATGCGCAAATATCTCAGGAATTCACTGGAACCGGGAGACGAAGGGCGTGTGGAATAAAGAAACATGACTAGCCGAAATGTCATTATTAGATGTCTGTATGCGAAAGTCGGCCATGATAACTTTGAGCGATAACGAGGGTCGGTGGCCATGACCACAAATATTTGACACAACATATATTTTTAACAATAACGTTAATTAATTCATCATTATTTCGTTCTTACACTTCCGCGCCTTAAATTTAAATTAATCAACTTTTACCTCGTTAACAGCGCATTTCATTTGTTTTTATTAGATCCTGACGTTTCGACCGTGTTAACAGTATGACTGTCGAGAAGTAACTGTAAGGCTTGTGTTATGGCTACTAGGGTAACGGATAGACATACATGTATGCTACATAGATATATTATTTATAGAAATATATAACACAAATCTACATAATTGTTTGTTTGTTGTATACTGTCACTTGAATTTAGCCGGTTTATACTCCAGTAGTTATAGGTATGATGAAATTTATTGTTATTTAGTTTTGGAATTTCAATTATTTGTAGTTTACAACGGTAGATTTATAATTAATTTGTAATCTTAGTTCGTTCTATGTCGCAGACTACCTCTGTATGTATGTCACTGTCACAATGTCATTGTTTTTTTTTTTTATGAGGGGTTTTGGCTTGGTTACAAAGACCTTTGAGCCATTTCTTCGTATTGTGTAAACTGACAATGTCATTGTGATATTGCCTGAACACAGATTACTAATTTAAAAAACTGAATGTTACGAGCTTGAATGGAATGATGAACCACTGACCGACTTTCCTGAGCTCTTGGATCTTGATATCTAATATTTACAAAGTGTACGGTTATGATGCGTCTGGCTTAAAAATGTTAATAATGTAATGGTAATAACGTCCTACGGGCGACTGTGTTCTGTCAGTGTGATTCTTCTTTTTCATGCCATTGATTTTCCTCATGTGAAGGAAAATCTAAAGAGGCTCTCTTTTATATCAGCTTGGGAAGGTGGAGTGAATTTAGTAATATTATAATAAGTGTTATATATCATTATATTTATTTGTTACAATACAATATTATATTTATCATATAATTAATTAATTAATATTTATTTTTAATGTTAGATAACATATACTTCTCTTGTTCTTCTGAGGATTATGATAGTGCTGAAAGTGAAGATTCCTTTGTCTCTGACTCTAAACCTCTAGCAGCTAAATTGTCAGAGGTATTTGAAAACAAAAATAATTCTCTCTCCTTGGTACATATCAATGCGCAGAGTATTGCTGCTCATCACGTTGATCTTCTCACTTCCTTTGGCGACGGCGTGGTCGATGCCATATTGGTCTCTGAAACCTGGTTAAAACCCTCTTTACCTTCTACGTGTTGCTCACTTCCTGGATACCATCTGTTTCGTAACGACAGAACTGGCGCTGGTGGCGGTGGCGTGGGAATTTACCTGCGCAACTGTTTTAATGCAAGGGTCATATCTTGCTCCTCATCTGTCTATACAGGCTCAATTGAATACCTTTTTCTCGAAATAATACTTCACCATAAAAAAATTCTTCTGGGCGCATTGTATAGTCCTAATGACCAGATTGATTATTTTAATAATCTGGAGAACACTCTAGAAGGACTCGTTCCAAATTTTGATTCTGTCATTCTCATAGGAGATCTAAACACATGTCTGTTAAAAATGATTCTAGAGCTAATAAACTTAATAATCTTCTTTCTTCCCTTAATCTTCATATACTGCCAATGAAGTCTCCAACCCACTATTTTCCTAATTGTAGGCCTTCTCTCCTAGACCTCGTCATTGTCTCTGATCCTAACATCGTTGTGTCTCACGGGCAGATGTCAGCCCCATTCTCTCATCACGATCTAATTTATTTGAGCTACAAAGTGCGTCCTCCAAAAGTTAAACGTAATATTCGTTTTATGCGCAATTTTCGACATATGAACTTGGATTGCCTGAGGGAGGACATGAGGAATGCAGACTGGTCTTTGGTGTTCTCAGCTGACAATATTGACGCTAAGGTTAGTTACTTAACTTCCTTATTGATAATGATTTATGATATACATGCTCCGGTAAGACCTGTACGTATCAAGCATATGCCTGCACCATGGCTTACTGCTGCAATCCGAAAAGTAATGGCAAAGCGTGACAGGGAAAAGAGCTGTAATAAAAAGTCTCCATCGGTTGAGGGACTGCAACGTTACAAAAACCTCCGTAATCTTTGTAACAGGATGTGTAGGGATGCAAAGAGGAAGTACATTCATGCCCAAATTAATATAACGAATCAAAAACAAACTTGGAGTTTTTTGAGATCCCTCGGAGTGGGTAAGCCTAAGGAGATGTTTCAGACTTCCGTGGATATCAATGCTTTAAATAGTCACTTTGCCTCACCTCCACTTGTTTTAGATGCGGTCTGTAAATCAGCCGCTCTCTCTTATCTTGGAAGTCTTGCCCCACCCGACTGTCCACCTTTTTCCTTCAATGCAATATCTGAAGAAGACGTCATGAGGAGCATCAAGTCCATTTCCACTAAAGCTATTGGTAGCGATAACTTAAGTCTTGACATGATTCTTCCTGTACTTGAGGACATTGTGTCTGTTATTACTCACATCATTAATTTCTCCCTGCAACACAATGTCTTTCCTGCTTCATGGAAAAAAGCTCATGTCTTACCCCATCCTAAAGTACCTAATCCATCTTCCTTTTCTCAGTTTCGTCCTATCTCCATTCTCCCGATTCTCTCCAAGGTCCTGGAATCTGTCGTTCAAAAACAGTTATATGCTTTCCTCGTTTCAAATTCACTTCTCTGCCCTCATCAGTCGGGTTTCCGTCCCTCTCATAGCACGGTTAGTGCGCTGCTGAACATTACTGAGGACATTCGTTATACGATGGACAATACCAAACTCACAGCTTTGGTATTACTGGATTTCAGTAGTGCGTTTAACTGTGTGGACTTCGACATACTGGTTGGTGCTCTTCGTGCGGTTAATGTCTCCATCCCGGCTATTGACTGGTTCAAATCATATCTTCTTGGCCGTCAACAGTGTGTTGCCTATAATGGCTCTTTTTCGAATTGGTCAGATATCTCAGCAGGTGTACCACAAGGTGGCGTGCTGTCACCTCTTCTTTTTTCTATATTTATTAATAACATTTCCTCTGCTATCTCTTCCTCTTTTCACCTTTATGCTGATGACCTTTAACTCTATAGACACTTTTCCCTATCTGAAACTGCTGATGCGATTGATGCCTTAAATCAGGATCTAGCATCAATTAAAGCGTGGTCTGAATCTTTCGGTCTTTTAGTCAATCCTTCTAAATCTCAGGCTATAATAATTGGCAGTGGCAGGCTTAGGAGCCAACTTGATTGGAATCTTATACCTCCCCTTAATTATGACCAGATTCCAATTGCATATAACGACAAGGTAAAAAATCTTGGGCTGTTCATGGATAGCTCTATGTCATGGTCTCCTCACATAGGTGAGGTGAGTAAACGTCTGCATTACTCTTCTCACTCTCTTAGGCGACTCCAATACTTTCTTCCCTTTAAAACTAAAATAATGCTTGCGCAATCTATCCTGCTCCCCATTCTCGACTACGCCGACGTCTGTTATCTGGACTTAACTGAGGATCAGCTGAATAAGCTCGAACGTCTTCAGAATCTAGCCATCCGGTTTATATTTGGGCTGCGAAAATATGATAGGGTGTCAGAGTTTAGAACTCGATTAAAATGGCTGCCAATTCGTATGCGCAGAGACATGCACATTCTTACCACCTTGTTTCAAATCCTAAAAGACCCTAACTCTTCTCCCTATCTCCGTTTCCGGTTCCAGACTCTTCCCCCTCCTTCTCGCCCTAGGCGGGCCTGCATTACTAAGATGCTAGAATTGCCTAAAGCGAACACCAAATTTTTTCACAACTCCTTCTCATTCCGAGCGGCACAACTCTGGAACAAACTTCCTATAGGCATTCAAAACTGTCCGTCCATCACTTCCTTTAAAACTAAACTTAAAGATCACTTTCTAGCACAGTTATCATAGTCTAAACATAACCAACTTACTTACAACCTTTACTATAGTTATCTACTTTATCTATTTACTCAATGTGTAATTTTATTTATTTATTGTATTTATGTAGTATATAGTTAGTTCCTATTTATGTAGTATATTGACATAGTATAATAGCTTTTTTCTTTTTTGGATTTTGATTGAGATTATATTTTTTTTTTTTAATTTTTTTTTATGAATATTATATGATCTGCACTCTTAAGTTGCCCCGCTTACCTGTTTAATCACCCACATACCCTTGGTTGGCTGGAAGAGATCTCTTTTAGAGATAAGCCCACCATTGCTCACAAATATATCTAAATGTACTGTTTAATTACTTTATAAGTGCAATAAAGAGTATATATATATAATTACCAATGATCAGATACAAATGCTAGTATTCATCACAGAAACATCTGCACCTTCTGAAACTGATCTACTGATCGGTACCGTTGTACCAAACGGTGGTGTGTAATAATGGTGGATAGTTAAACATCAACTGTTACTAACATGCATTATTGAAATGCATCTTAAAAAAATTTGTGTAAGGTGTCTTTTTGCATTAGGTTTGATTGAATACAAATGTATATTAATAAAAAATATAAATAACCATGACTCCAGGTATTTGTACCTCGTATTTCATACGAGGACGAGGACTGGAACAGAGGACCGTTACCGTGCTACTAAACGATCGTCAATTTTTTTCTTTACAAGAGAGCTCAATAGATTTCTTGCATGTAATTTTTAAAAAATCTAATATTTTTTTAAATATTCTTCAAATATTTAATTAACTGACGGCATTCTTTAAAATTGATAATTTCTATTATTTTTTAAGAAATATTTCTTTTTTCAGTTAAAAATTATGCATAATGAAAGTAAATTTCAATACAAACTGAGCGCCTTCCATGTCATGTGACGTCTCATGACATGAAGCCATGCATTTGCCGGCGGCTACAATGTATGTAGAATCACCCATAGTAACGTGGCGAGTCATGTCATGTGACGTCATTCAAAGCGCGCGAAAATGGCGGCTGTTTAAATTACGATTAATGCACTGACCCAATAAAATATTTTTAGCAAAAATTAATTCTATAAAAAATAATTTTAAAGTATATTTCTATTAAAAATGACTTGATTTAAAGATTTATATAATAAAAAAATCACGCAAAAAAAACCAATAAAATAGTTTACAATTAAACAGTTGCTAATCAAACACTTGATTTTAAAACAACAAAATAATTAAGATGGAACTGGTACGGACATTATTTATAGCTGGACATATAATACTATAAAACAATATTACATTCATTGTTCTGATCAAGTAAAGGAGCTTAAGATCTTGAATTATTATTCAGATTAAACGACGGCACCAGAACAGACACCCAAACCAGAGCCAATAAAGTTTCCTCGGAGTGTCGTTAAAAGATTTGATGTTATTAAAGTGATCATTAAAGATAAAGATAAAATCATTATTATTCAATATTAGCTAACCCGGTAACGCGTTGCTGGTATAGCCCGGCCACGCGTTGCTGGCATAACCCGGCCACGCGTTGCCGGTATGGTAACAAACACACACACACACACAAAGTATTGTCATAATATAATGTAGATAGATAGATGGGCATTTACGTGTATTGAACGTCAAAGCAACGCCATGGCTTTGTAAGTCCTGCGTCAAAGAATTTGTACCGAGCAACAAAATCAGTTAGAACGCACGACACACATTTAGATATACTACTTTAATAACTTAATCATGACGTTTCGAGTTCTTCACAAGACGTTCATTTGGTGCAACATTGACGTAATTGTAAATTTTGTGTTTTTAAACAAGAGGGAAATTTTAGGAAGGGATTTGCAATACATTTTCTTTTTTATACTAGCTGACCCGTTAACGCGTTGCTATGGCAACGTTAATTGATACAATGGAAAAGAGCGGGAAAAGGAGCGGACAGACAAACACACAAACAACAAATTTGTGTTCTTAGATTATAGATTAGCATTACCTTAAAATATGACTACAGACGTGCCTTATATTTTTCTTAGGTTCATTTAGCTTCCAGCCAAAAATATAAGAAATACAATTCTATCGATGTTTATCAGAAATGTAATTTTGACCATAAGTGTAATTGCGTCATTGTTGCACCAAATGAGCGAAGAGTTCTTCGACTCCTTTACTGAAGCCGTGATCACAGTATGATTAAGGCAATGTAAAGGAGTCAAAACATGACGATTATATATAAACTAAGCCTAAGTTATCCGATAAAGTTTTGTTTAAATATCCCATATTGTTTTGAGAAGAGCCCAACTCGGCTAATTCCTTAAGTTTTGGGCTATTATTGCCATAGCTGTTTTAAAGAGATGACGTCGCGCCCGACCACATAATTATTGAGCGGGTAAGAAGTCCAATTACTCACTAAGGGTTATCCATTAATCACGTGAGGTCTAAATAGAGGAGGGGGCGGTTTGCATATTATTTTGTGCAAGTAAGGTGCCGTATGAAACTATAGACGTAAACCGCTATTGATTGAATTGAAAAAACTGAAAATTAATTTTTGAAGTGAAAACTTCTTTTGCTTCGTTGTGATTTGAAAGTCGATGAAACGAAAAAGCGACAGTAAAAAAAGACAGACACATAAATTAGGAAGCATTATGTACGTGTGTTGACCAACTTAAATGGAGGTGGACTGACCATATGCTCCGCTGCAAAAAGGAAAAATGGAGTAAATAGGTGACAGTTTGGTATCCAAGGAACGGCATTAGGAGTAGAGGCCGCAAACCAAGAAGATGGGAGGACGACTTTAAAGTGACCTTAGGACCCCTTTGGATAAAAATAGCAGCAGACAGGAAACAGTGGAAAGAGTTGGAGGAGGCCTTTGCCGTAAGGCATACCGAAATAAGAGACATTTTATGACCTAAGTAAAAACGGTGTAAATTTTCGGAAATAAAGGGCTTTATTATTATTATGTACGTGTGTAAATAGGTGTTTGTGTGCGCTGCTTAGTACAAAGCTTGAGAGAAGGCATCATAACAACCGTGGTATTTTGTATGCGAGTACGTATTATTTTTGAAAGTTTCACTTCTACCACGGGTGTCATTGCACAAATGCTTTTTTATGAAAAGATTGTTGTAAATCAATATGTATATGTCACACCACATCCTAATATATTATATATACGTATACATTGCCTGTCTGTATTCTTTTGTTATATATTTTTCTCTCTGTACCCTGTGTGTGCAGTAGAGCATAACATATTTATTACATATTATAAAATTTTTAACCTTTTCCAGACATTAGAAGTACGTTTAATTTTAAGAAGTTTACTTCTGATTTATTTTTAAATAAATATATTATTATTAAATAATATGGCAAAGTTTTCATTTTATCATTTATTTATCATTTTAAAGTTTTTTTTTATTTAGGATGAGTCAGCTCTTGATCCCAATAAAGCCCGGGGCCAAGACAGAATCCACGATGGAACGAGCTGACCCAGAAGGAGCCTATTTACCCTATTTATTGCCTTAGTTTAGTGATCGAATGACAGAGTTACTTAGCGCACTTTTCACTATCATTTTAAAGTTTTGTTTTTATGTTTTTGTTCAATGTTCAATGACAATCATTCTAAATGAGTAAACTCCAGTCGTGTACAAAACCTACACATAGTTTTTTTTTTAAATTTACTCCTTAAGAATTGATTTTCACATAAGGCATCTGGTATACTTTTTGTACTGTTTTTTTTTCATTTGTTTATAAGTAAAAAAATATTAAAAAAAAAAATGTTTTTAATAAAACAAGTATTTTCATTGTTTGAGCCGGGGGAGGGATAGCTTCACACGTATCACCTCAACACGTATCACCAGGGGGAGTGAGGGTCTGCGCCGCCGCGTCCCTTCGGTCGCTTCGATGAAGCCAATACAGCCTTCCTAGGCTATGGCATTTACTAGGTGGTGTTTAGTCAGTACGAGTCTGATATAAACTCTCGGCCGGCCGATGTATCCATGATGGATTCACCACGTTCCTCACCCTGGTCCGGAGGGTGCTCACATCGCTAAGGGCGCAAAATAAATGAGTGAGGGTGTCTAAAAACCTTACAAGACAACCGTATGCTATTGCACCGGAAAATTTTCATCCAAATAATTGAAAAATCTGCCTATATCATATACTTATATGTATATATTAGCTATAATGTTTGTTTGTTAGAAACTTTAGTGGCGCCATCTAACTTTCCCTCGTCATTGAAACCTCCCGACATTTTCTTTAAAGACGGAACTTAGTTTTTCCTTAAGCCATAACACAGCGCCATTTTTCCTCTTCACAGGAGACATAAGAATAAGTGTAGAGTCAACAGGAAATAAAGCTTAACATTTTCACATTTGAACCTTCCTTATAGCCATCGTAAAAGAGGTCATTTCATTTTTAGAGCGTATAAGTTGACGACCGTTTGGTGTAACGGTAGCGATCCTGCCTTTCGCACCGACAGTCCTGGGTTCAAATTCTTGAAGGGGCAGATGTTTATGTGATGAATCTGAGTGAATCTTTGTGAATTCATATAGTATATTTTCGCTACAGAAAAAATGTATCCGAATTATTTATAATAATGTTTAATGACGAAACCTTGGAAGAAATATTTAAGGAAAAATTCATACTTTTACTAATAATGACATCCTGGAAATACGTGTATTTATAAAGAATAATATGGAATTCTTTAACTTGTTAAATCTTTTCGGAACCAACGCAATAAATACAGAAATAATCTAAATTTTCCTTGTGAAAATAATAATGAATGCTTTTATATATGGCGTTGATATGTTTAATCATTAGCCATTCGATGTTAAAGCATTAGATGGTCATACATTTAAGCGACAATTATGAGCTGATTATATACTAATATTTTTATACCCTCCACTTTTTATACTTTCATTTTTTAAAGTATAACTATGTACTTTTATTCTTAATTAGCTGACCCAGCCACGCGTTGCTGTGGCACAGTAATTTTAAAGAATTTTTCTAAAATAAAGTAGCCTAAGTTATTCCTTATTACATCAGTTACCTGCCAATAAAAGTTCCATCAAAATCGGTCCAGCCATTTCAGAGATTAGCCGCAACAAACAGACAGACAGACAGACATACAAAAATTGTAAAAAAATATTTTAGCGTATGTACCGTATATATATATATATATTCATATGCATGTAGTAAAAAACAGTTATTTCAATTTTTACAAACAGACACTCCAATTTTATTTATATGTATAGATTTAAAAAAATGTTGTATGCCTGTTAAGGTACGCTATTGATACTTCAGTTTTAGTTGCCATGTAACATGCATGACTTGTCAATGAATAAATTTAAATTTTTAATTAAAACTCAGTTATGCAAAAAGGCTTATTACAGTGTTAAAGATTTTTTGAATGATAAGGCAGCGTGGACCTAAAAGAAATGAATTGCTCGTTCTATGAATCGTTTTGTAATATACACAATTTGTAAGACATTTGGCGATTTTATAAGAGTTTTGGCACATGAGTTTCTTGCGCGATTCTTCTCATGTTAGCCCCTACGTTCGGAATCGGGTCGCTCGTGGCGATTAGATGCGCGGCATCAACTCCGCGGATGTACTTGCCGCTAGCGCACGGGCTATCTTTATTATAGAAGAATATTTTCTTGATTTTGTAAAATTGACGATTTTGAGTGCCCGCAAGGAAATATTATGAAATATTAATAATCTAAGGAAATATTAACTATGAAATAAAGTTATTTTGATTTGATTGATTTGATATTTAAAAATTAATTTTATTCTGCTTCTATAGGGGAAGGGTTGTGCTCACAAGCGTGAGAAATGAATAGGCTGATAAATTAAGATTTTTAAGAAAACAATTTTGTCTTTCAATTTATTTTTTGAATTTACAATGCCTGTAAAAAACTACGCCTCCGAGCCTCGTGGATCGTGGAAAGTGGAAATCTGTGACATCTGTCTACCCCAGTGGGAAAAAAGTGATTGATGTATCTACCTGGTAAATCAAACTAGGGAATGCGGGTTTCAATATTATTCAATAGTTTATCGTACTCCATAGGTCAAACAACACTATAGATCTCCTAGCCTCTTAATTCGAGACCCTACCGTAAAGTATATACAATCAAAGTAGCCATTCAAATTCCTTCCCTAAGCTGCGGTAATAAAAGCCATTCTTTTGTCAAATAAACTTCATCCGTGATAGCTACCGAACCCCACTTCATAAAATGCCACGCTATGCTTTTGGCACTTACACGACAAGCTTGTATGGTAGTTCTGATGAACAGAGGCGTATAAGGAGGGAGAGGGCCGTGTCCAGCCCTTGGTCTTGTGCCCACAATACAATACTTATACCTCCACACAATTCGTTTTAAAATCAAATCATCTTCAACTGAGAAATCTAATCTATAGTCCGTTTTTTTTAGCATTAGAAAGAACAAAATTTGGGTTCTTTATTGTACACATATAATTTAACAAGCAAAACGTAACATCGTGAAAAGTTTACACTAAAAATACCTTAAGAAGCAGAAGTTGCAAACTTGTGGAACGAAACGTTGGTCAGTTTGACACGACAAAATTAAAAAGTACATGCCGATGTTGTAATATGTAACATATTAGGTGATTTTTAAAATAGCGGCAAATGTCAACGTCTGCATTTATCTGTTTTGACTATTATCTTTGGTTTATTGTTAAGCTTCTATTGTTTTTGTTGAAGTTTTTTGTTAAAAGTTTTTGTTGTTATTTGTTATTTAATCTGTTCAACAATGGACGAGCCTGAAGCCGGTCCAAGTGGACTACAGCACAAGGTTAGCCACCACTGCTTCTTTGTTTACATAATTTCTAATGCTAAAAAAATGACTAATCTAAGAACACAAATTTGTTGTTGTGTGTTTGTCTGTCCGCTCTTTTTCCATGAATACGCGTTACCGTAGTAACGCGTTACCGGGTCAGCTAGTTACTAACTTATGAATACAGTACATTCTATTTTCTTACTTTTGAATACACAGCGTCACGAACTATTTGAGACATATAACAATTATTACGAACTTTGTCATTGCAGTAAACTGCATCATAAGCGAAAAATTATTTATGAGTTTTGATAATAATCGCATCTACACGCTGACTACATTGAATGTTGACTCTGCTTCATCTCATCGGCCATGACATGTCATTTGACGATCGTTTGGTCCAACTTTAACGATTTGTACCTGAGTCAGGGGTATTTATATATTCCTACTAATATTATAAATGTGAATGTAAGTTTGTTATGCTTTCACGCAAAAACTACTAAACCGATCATCATGAAACTTCGTACATATATTCTTGAAGGTATTAGAAGTAACATAGGATACTTATATTGAAAAAAAAAATAAAAAAATATACATTTGTCAAGAAATCTCAAAAAACTTGTATTTTTATTAACGTGAAATATCTATGCATCATAAATGTTTGTTTATCCGTTACTCTAGTATCCATAATACATGCCTCATAGTGCTTAATTTGGGCTAGGCTAATGGTGAATATAAGAAATATTATTATTATTATTATGTCAGGGGCTAGCCCCCCCTAAAAATGCTAATGAGAGTTGAATAAGCGAAACATGTCAAGATCGTCTTAAATGGAAATCTGTGATCTCTGCCTATTCCTACGGAAAGAGACGTAATTATATTTAAGTGTAAGAGATTGGTACAATTCTATCCTACCAGACAAGTCATTACTGAAAATAGGTCTTTGAAAACATTGCATCTATATACCTTTTGAAGTTTTTACATCTATTAAAGTAACTACCACTAAGTTTTGTGGTTATTGTTGGAGTTAATAAAATCGAATGTTCAATCGATTGTTGACGTTAGTAGTAAATATAAAAGTGGTTCTTCTTTTCTTTTATAAAGTACTAGCTAACCCGGCCACGCGTTGCTGGTATAACCCGGCCACGCGTTGCTGGTATAACCCGGTCACGCGTTGCTATGGTAACGTTAATTCATTATAAAAACTGTTATTCTTAGGCTTATGGTAACTATGGTAACTATATATGGTAACAAACCCACAAAGTCCTTCTTTTATATAGTAGAGATGAAATTAGTTTGTGGCTGTCAATTAATATTCTGACTTTTCATACCTTTTTTTGTCTCTGGCGACATCAAATCGGCGACGAGGTATTGAACGATTGTCTGGTCTTTTACTAAGCGGTTACAATAGAAGCTAATAGAATACCAAACTGCTGAAGTAAGTGACATTGGCTGATTATTCTATATTACTATGAGTAAGTTTAGTGCATGAAAAGGGTGAGGGATAGTTATACTCTGATAAAACATGAAAACCATGTAAAACGTGTAAAAGTTGTCAAGAAGTTAATTTTTTTATTATTTCACGGTCCCTAATATATAGAACATTCCATTGTGTTACTTTTGAATACACAGCGTCACGAATTATTTGAGGCTGACTGACTGATTTTGTCATTGCAGTAAACTTTATAATAAGCGAAAAATCTTTGAACTCTGTCAACATTTACGAAGATTCAAATATATTTCAAATTCAAATATATTTATTCGGTAGAATACAAGAAAAAAAAATCTCTTACATAAAATTTTTCTTTAATTATTAACTTAGATCTAACGAAATGGTCTCCACTCAGCATGTGTTACAAACATTAATTTGCTACGCTAATCTTCCGTGGAGCCAACACGTTACTAAAATAATATAATATACTTATTGATAAATATTTATGATATCAATAAATTATATACGTATATAGGAACTGTACTGAATATGTATTGTTTCTCATATTTATGTTGTTAGTAGCATGGACTTTAAATTAGGATGGAATATGTCGGATGGTTAGTTTACAATGATTTAGACTTAAAATGGTTACGGTAAATTTCATTGAAAATTGACTCATAAACTACTAGGTAGGTACTTTATTTGAGTTGTTTAAGTAAATACTTTTTATATTTCCTTTTAAATGATTGAACTGACGAAGACGTGATTATTTGTAAGTGTGAAGGATTCTAGTCTATCCTACCAGATAAGACATTACTTAAAATGTCATTGAAATATTGCAGCTAAAAATGCTTTCTGAATTTTCCCCTAAGTCCCTATTCTGTAAATAGCACCGTTACAACTTCACAAATTCGATAGAGAACCCTAACAGGCTGACGTATGTTGGTGACTTAATAAAGATTTGTAGCTATCCTTCCTTCAGCAACCCCTATTCGTTTAGGTTAGCTGTTGCTTTTAATAGTTTTGTTTTTCTTCTACGAAACACAGTGTTAAAAACCGTAACAACGCGTTCTAATTTTAGTGACAACGAAATACAAAAAGTAAGAGCTTTGAATAGTAATTACCGTTTAAGCGGTGGCAGCAAGCTTCTTAATTCGCGTGGAATTAGGTTAAATAGCGTTTAGGTACTTTAAATTCGGAAGGTTTTTTTTTTAATGGATTCGCTCTTGATTCCAGTCAAAGGGTCTTTAGTCAACTGATCCCACTTCAAAGTTACCCCACGGGATGAGTTGACTAAACATTTAATTTTATTATTTTTGCTTAGTCAACTGATCCCACTTCAAAAAAAGATATAGTCTATTGTGTTATTTGAAATACATCTACTTTTATTTTTCAAAACAGTAGGGTTAGGTATTCAAGATATAAAGGAAGCCGGCTACGTTTGCTACTTTTTTTTAAATTAACCCGAAAATACGGATGACAAAGGCAGAAGGTATTTCTTTGGCCTGTTGTGATCGACTTGAAGTTAATGCCTACTTTGATATTCTCTATGTCTTAAAAGAAAATAAAAAAGAGACCATTAATAAAAAAGGAGTCCCAATTATGGGGTCTTTAGTCAATTGATCCCGCTTTAAACTTATCCCTAGGGATGAGTTGACTAAACATTTAATTTTATTATTCTTGCTTAGTCAACTGATCCCGCTTCAAAAAAAGATATAGCGTATTGTGTTATTTGAAATACATGTACATACGTGAACAAAAATCGTTGGGGTATTTTGTCTTTACTTGTGTTACATGATATTGCTTCATGCCAAATTTTATGATTCTAGGTCATCGAAAAATACCCTTTAAATTTTGATTCCCTTGAGTGTCGAAATACACGTTTTTACGGCATAAACGGCTCTATCTTTTTTTTAACTTTAACTTAGAAGTTAGATTTTTCACAAATTCAAGGGACTGTAGACCTACGTAAATAGTTTTAGTTTCAACTCGATACTTCCATGCGTTCCCGAGATAAAGGGTCTTGACAGACGGACGGACGGATGGACAAAAAAGTGATTCTATATGGGTTCCGTATTTTCCATTGAGGTAACCCTAAAAAGTGTGTGTTTCCACACAATTACGACTCCGACATACGACTGGATTTTACTCATACTCGTTAAGAACGATTGTCTTTGAACAGGCACAGGCAATAATAAAACAAAACATCAGTACATTATATAATAATAATACTTTGTGTGTTTCTTACCATATATATGTAGTTACCATAGTTACCATAAGCCTAAGAATAAAAGTTTTTATAATCAATTAACGTTATCATAGCAACGCGTGGCCGGGTCATCAATTAACGTTACTATAGCAACGCGAGGCCAGGTCATCAATTAACGTTACCATAGCAACGCGTAGCCAGGTCAGCTAGTCGAAATAAAAGTGAAAGGTGCTCAGGATAGGTAGCGAACACAAAACCGTTGCCGTCACTCGATCACTAAATTTTACTCTTCATATTTTTTCATACAGGGCATATAAAAATCAATCCTGAAGGAGTAAACCGCCGCGGGTTCCCCCGAGGCAGTCGCTTCGATGAAGCCTATGCAGCTTTCCTAGGCTATGGCACTTGTTTAGTCAGTCACGAGTCTGACATAACCTCTCGGCTACCCGATGTATCCAAGATGGATTCACCCTTCCTCCCCCGGGTTCGGAGGGTGCCCACGTCGCTAAGGGCTAAAAAAACTGAAAATATTTTGTTGATTATATTTTGTTCGTAACTCTATATTTTATTTACGCAGGTAGGAAAATACTTTTACTATCGCTCGGTAGAACTTTTAATTGATCGTAACTTTAACGATTCGTTTCACTAATAAAAACATAATAAACAAATCGATATTTAACAATCGTATCGTTATTTACATCGATAGCGGCCATTAAAAACGATCCGATCCGATTTCAAATATTTTCCAAACTGCGCGATTTATTCTTTATGTAGGTCGCGTAAATATCACTGGGTCGTCTTACATTTCCACGAAAATTGTGTTTATTTCGATAGGTATAAGGCACAAAATATATTGCTACGGAAATTCCTTTTACATTTTATGAAGTGGGGTTCGGTAGCTATAACGAATGAACTTTATATGGCTTTTATTACCGCAGTTTAAGGAAGGAATTTGAATAGCTACTTTGATCTCATATACTTTAGGTAGTGTTTCAAATTAACAGGCTCATAATATTCTATAATGCTGTTTGACCTATGGAGTACAATTAACTATCCTTATTTTATTATGACAATACTTTGTGTGTGTGTGTTTGTTACCATATTGTCTAGCTAACCTAACATTGCAAAACTAAACTTGCCCTTACGTACTCCCGAAAAAACAATACGATAGCGTGTTTCTACGCGCTACAGCGCCATCTAGTTGCATACAATTGAAATCCGAATTACCGAGTATGATTTACCAGGTGATACAATCATGTCTTTTTCAGGGGTAGACAGAGATCACAGGTTTCCACATTCCACTATCCTGACATCTCTCGCTTCTTCAGCTCTCATGAAACCTTTCATGCACGCTCGTTCATTAAGGGTACTTTCGACCTGGTCTTTTTCAGGATATCTATTTGGTCCCTGAAAGTTCACCATTGTCTGATCTTAAACACTTGCCCATGTACATTACATATACTTGTCTTGTCAATCTTCTTTCATCCATCCTGTACGTGTCCAAACCATTTAAGCATCTCTTTTTCTATTTTTACCACGTTTTTATTAATTTGCTTTCGTTCGTGTCTGTCCGCAAAATTTTCTAATCTTATAACTCAAAATAAGACTGCTTCTGATGCTCTTGAAGAGCTTAAAATTTTTCCACACGTAGATCATGGATGACAGTTTATTATTCAGTCATCACCAAACTTAAAAGTTAGTTAAGCCATAATAAATTAATTAAACACCTATATAATCCTTGAAAAAATGAAATTATATCAATTTGCTCTTATCATTTTACACTAAGACTAAAAAGAATGAAATCAATAGAAGTAAAAAAAGATTTAAACGTTTTTATAAGCGGACTAAAAGGAAAAAACTAATTCCCAGAATTATGATGGAAAATTCTTTTTCCGGAATGATAAAAATTTCAAAGATATACGAGTATGTTCAAGTAATATGACTAAAAACGTGGGGCGGGCGGTTGTCAGGCTTAACTAATTTAATACACTAATATTCTAACTCGTTATTTGTAAATACTAAACGTCTCAGCCAAACGCCTGAAAACGAATTCACTAAGTGAATTTGAATTAGTTAAGCCTGAAAACTGCCCTCCACACGTTTTTAGTCATATTACATCATACTACTTGAACATATATCTTTGAAATTTTTATCATTCCGGGAAAAGAATTTTCCATCATAATTCTGAGAAAAACATTATTTTCTTCTTTTTAGTCTGCTTATAAAACGTGGTTTTTAAAAATCTTTATACACTTTTATTTATTTTATTACTATATCTTCTTTTACATCATACCACGTTTGTATCACAGCATTCCTTATTTTATCTATCAAAAGTAGATCACTGTGAAAAAGGATTTTAGTTGTCTCGCGTGTTGAAGTTCTCATAACACAAGGCGTCGTTAAAAGAGGAAGAAAGATTAATGAAATTATTATAAGAAAAAAATCAACTTGTCTAAATTGTCAAGCGGGAACCGAATCTACATCCCAGTTATCCGGGGATTACTCTTTCAATTGAGCTACCTGAGATCTGGATAGACCCGTCGAATATTTACAAGTATTTCTTAAGTTGACACCAGCGCCATCTCTTTTTTTTCTAAGTACTACTATCTACAACATCGAATTTAATACTTTTTAAGAAGAGAGCTCTGTAAGTCTGTAGAAACACAAATCAACAACGGTTTCTAAGGTACGTAACTAGGGTGTTTAAAAATACAAGAATTCTTAAAAAAACAAACTCACTAGACCTCTTTTAACATCCTCCGGCCGAAAAAAAATAAAATTTTTCATTACTTGCCATATCGACACGTTAGACCAGCGGCTCATTGACTTCTAAAGGATACAGCCGTTGGATAGCCCTAAGCAAAATACCCTTGCTTGTTCGCACCCTAGCTACCCTAATTTTGCCGTCTCTCAAATGTTTAATGTTGTGATAATGAAAAATGTTTAATGCAGTAAGTAGCAGTATGCAGTAGCATTAAGCAGTCGTATTTGACCCGGGCATGAAGTGAAAACGTTGGCAGGCAAAAGAAGCAAATAATAATACTAAAAATACAATAGTAAGAGTATTGGGAGTACAAAATTGACAAGCAGGCTCAGACGTGGTTGCTAGGGCCGCCATCGGTTGTTTAAGTAATAAAGCGGTGGTATTTGACCCAAACATTCGGTGAAAAGGTTGGCAAGCAAAAAACAAATAATAATGCTGAGAATGTAATAATAAAAATATTAAGAAGACGGGATTGACAGGCGGGATCAGACGCGGTTGCTAAGGTCGCCATCGGTTGCCATGGCGACGACATTCGTCGCTAGGTCTCTTCGTCCAATTGCAAGACTATCCTGTGACGCACCTACGAAACGACACATGCGTCTTGTTCAAAACAAGCAGCCATCATAATATTTTGACTGACTTTTTTATGTTTTTAGTGTACATTTTAAGTTACTTTATTGTATTTTTATATTTGTTTTAAGTTATCCTTTTTTGTGGATGTATTTAAATGTTGTGAATGCAGTCCGTGACCCAATCTTGTGATAGCACGTCGAACGCGACCCATACATGTACACAGTGCAACAAGTCTTTAAAATCTTTAAAAGACCTCAACATACACACTACAAAAACATTCAGGAAATGTATTAGCCAAAACAGGCCCCTTGGGCCTGCAATTTTTAGTTTGGCTATAAATCCGATAATTAAAAATTTAAATTCCAAATTCAACGTTTGGTATTTGGACGATGGAACCCTAGGAAGTGATGTGAATACTGTGTTTTCGGACCTTTTTCTAATTAAAAATAAATTTGAAGCCATTGGTTTGGAGCTTAATTTTAGCAAATGCGAACTTTTTATAAATAAGTGCGACTTAAATTTAAATGACGTAGAACAAAAATTTAATATTTTAGCTCCAAATATTAAAATAGTTAACAGTTATTCGCTTTATCTTTCTCCAATTTCTGATGATTCTGTTTCTGAATATTTTAATAAATCAATTACTAAATTTTAAAATTCTGCTGACCGTCTCCTTGAAATTAGCCCACATTATGCACTTTGCATCTTAAAATTCTGTCTTTTCTTCCCAAAATCTACGTATGTTCTCCGTTGCTCCTCTTTTTGGAATCATCCAGATCTTTTGACACAAGTAGATGACTTAATTAAAATTAGCTTAGAACCGTTTCTTCATATGCAGCTGAACGAGCAATCCTGGACCCAAGCATCCCTACCCATCCGTTATGGTGGTTTAGGGATTCGCAAAATTTCCAGTGTCGCTTTACCAGCCTTCCTATCTTCTGTCCATAGCCCATGTCCATGCTGTCCATAGCAAATCTCATTACTAAAATTTTAAGGGTATCCCCTTCAAACTTTGAGATTGCTGGCTTGGAAGAAGCTAGAAACGCTTTCTTTATTGCATGCCCAGGTCAAAATTTTCCAGTTTCTCCAAATTCATAGAGGAGCTGTGACGACATAAATTGCAAATTGACTTTTGACAATCTTTTGAGCTGTAGTACAGGTTCGGCGCGTGATAGGCTTTTGGCCGTAAGTGCGCATTAGGCCGGCTTATGGCTTCACGCGTACCCTTCATCAAATACAGGAACATTTCTTGAGTCTGACACGCTCCGAATCGCAACCTGTCTAAGGATTGGAGTTCCGGTCTGCGCTCCTCATAAATGTCAGTGATGTCTCAGTGATGTCGACAAGCTAGGACATCACGGACTGTCATGCCAAAAAAGTGCAGGCCGCTTCTCGAGACATGCCGCATGTCGCGGACCGGTTTTCTACGCACGGGAGGAGACGAGCGGGAGGGGTCCGACGAGTTTACCACCACCTTCGCACCCGCGGCCGCTGCCGCCTCACCACTACACATTCGCTTGGGCTTCCTACCTCACGGTCGCACGTCATCATCTTATTAACACCACGTCGAGGAGTCATATTGTAACACGGCTAATAAACCAGCCCTATTGAAATACAGTCCACTCATTTAATTTAAGTCCCCATTAGGACCCTTTTCATTGGTCCTTCTTCGCGAAAAAGTAGTGTTCAACAACGTTAATAGTACCGGACTGCCGACGTACGCAAGAATTTCACGAGCTCTTCAGGGCGGTCTTCAGCAGCGAGATTTCTTCGGGAACCTAACAGGTCTTATCCCAGGTGAAGAATCCACGCATCGCAACCACTCAAGCTCAAGAAAAAAGACTTTTTTTGACGATCGATCAGCGACTTGGACTTTGGACCCATCGAACGTTCGACACGTGGCGAGGAAACAAACTGGGATCACAAGCCGGTTTGGATATTTTGTGAGTTCGCTCCAATTATTTCCTTCTTTTTATCCTTTTTTCGCTATAGAATTGCTAATAGCCCAATTTAGTAAGTGCATTTTTTTTCCATGGATTGCAATTTCAAATCATTTTTTGTTTCAACCTAAATCTGTTGATTTTTATCTTTATCATCGCTTAGATAGTTTACATATCAGTGCAAATATTTAATAGCATCCATTCAATAAATTACTTGCATATCTATAACCACGCGGCACACATAGCAGCCGATCGCACAGCTGTCCTTTTGTTCTGCTTATCGAACTGCCTGCCTGCCGCATTCTTTTGTCCCGTTAGTTGGTCTTGACATTGAATTATTTGTAATTTTCATCATAATTTATTTTTCGATATTTAAGTTTTTTTTTTGTCTTTTAATACGGCCGAATCAAAGGAATATGAACGACTAATTAAAAAACGCAGCTGTTTAAAATCAAAATTAACTATTTTTAATAATTATATTACTTTAGTCAAAACTTGCACTGAACTAAGTCAGGAACAATATTTAGACCTGGAAGGGCGCTTTAACAAATTTGATGCCATATACCCTCTTTTTGACGAGTTGCAGTCGGACATCGAGTTGCGTTCGGAATATTCCGCCGCTGAGATTAAGGAACGCGAGCTGTTTGAAGACCAGTACCACAAGCTGGTTGCCGCCGCGCGGGGCTTGCTAAGCGCGCGTTGCCGCCAACAGCGCGATAACAGTTCCGTATCGATCTATGATGATGTACAGGCGAGTAATTCTAATTTGCATAATTGCGTTCGATTGCCTAAAATTGATTTACCCGCTTTCCATGGTCACTATCAGCACTGGCTTAAGTTTAGAGACACTTTTATTTCTTTAATTCATTCAAGGCAAGATATGGATAATATAAATAAACTTCATTATCTTCACGCTTCTCTTAAAGGCAGCGCTTTGCTAATAATTGATAATTTAGATTTTAAAGCAGATAATTATGAAGCTGCTTGGAAATTGCTATGCAATAGATATGACAACAAACGATTGCTAGTGAACAATCACGTTCAAGCGTTATTTAATGTTGAACGCATGCAAAAAGAATCTTTCATATCTATTCGCCATCTTATAGACGTAACTAATAAAAACTTGCGGGCATTAGCTTCTTTAGATCAACCCACTGAACATTGGGATACTTTAATTATTCATATGATGTCTGAAAAATTAGATAGTGTCACTAATAGAGTTTGGGAAGAGCACTGAAATACATTAACAGATCCTCCCTCTTTAAAAATATTTATTACGTTTCTATGTAATAGAGCAGACTTATTAGAGACTATACAAGAAAAGGTAACACGCATAATAATTCTTACAAACAAAACTCAAATTATCTAATTCAAACTGCAAACAATAACAAAAATAGTAATTATAATAATATCAATAAATCCAGTATTTACAATAATCAAAACTTAAAATCTAAACAAAATATTTACAATCCAAAGTCTTTTAAATGTTCTCTTTGCAATGAAAGTCATTATTTATTTAACTGTGAAACATTCAGGTCCCTTTCAGTTGAGGAGAGAATTAAAAAGGCCAGGGAAACAAAAGTGTGTCTTAATTGTCTACGTCTTGGTCACAATGAAATGAAATGCAGTCTTGTCCCTTGTCGGTACTGCAAAAAGAGACATAACACACTATTGCATCTACATGAGCCAGAACCTATTGCTATACCCGCCATTCCAGTCAATGTAAATCATTTCGCTAATGATTCAAATGGTCTTAAACAGTTTACTACCTCTACGCATGTGTTTTCTGTGGATAGTATCCACAGAAAAGGTGCGGGTGCTCGACGGCAACGGTGCCGCTCACTCCGCGCGCCTCCTGCTCGACAACGGTAGTACCGCGAACATAGTGACGCAATCGTTGTGCGGTAAGCTGGGTCTGTCCCGCCGCGATGCGTACTCCACGTTAACAGGTATTAACAAACATACTTCTCAGTGTACACAGTCTTGCAGTCTTACTATAATGTCAAATCACGACGACTTTAAATTTACTGTAGATTGTCTTATATTACCTGATATTACCAAATGTTTACCGTCTTCCTTAATTGACATAGATAATATTCCTATTCCCAAAGGAATTCAACTTGCTGACCCTACCTTTAATATACCATCGGTTATAGATATATTAGTAGGGGCAGAAGTCTTTTGGTCCATTTTGGGCCATAATCAAATTAACTTGGGTAAAAATCAACCCAAATTATATGAAACAAAACTGGGTTGGTTAGTATCAGGGCCCGTAGCCCGTCTTAAGCAATCTTCTCCTTCGCGCGTTTGTCATTTTTTAAACGAGCAAACCAATCCAAACCTAACTCGTTTCTGGGAATTAGACACTGTAGCAGCCAAGCACTCCTTATCACCTGAAGAGCGTGCCTGTGAACAAAGCTTCCTCTTAAACACCAAGCGCAAAGATGACGGTCGTTTCGTTGTTACTATGCCGCTGAAAGAAAACCCTTCAGTCTTGGGCGATTCGTTTCAACAAGCCAAATGT
Source organism: Calamotropha paludella (assembly GCA_927399485.1). NCBI lineage: Eukaryota > Metazoa > Arthropoda > Insecta > Lepidoptera > Crambidae > Calamotropha > Calamotropha paludella. The sequence continues at coordinate 4,434,832 of OV656830.1, read as the reverse complement.
CGTTTTCTATCCTTAGAACGAAGGTTCAGTAGGGATTCCGTATTCAAAGGCATGTACATAGATTTTATGCTTGAATATGAGCGCTTAGGTCACATGACTGAAAATAAGGATCCTTTAGCTAGCTGTCTTCAACAGAGTCATTATTTTTTACCACATCACGGTGTACTTCGTGAGTCGAGCACGACCACGAAGCTCCGACCAGTCTTTGATGCTTTAGCCGCCACTACTTCCGGTTTGTCTCTTAACAACATATTAATGGTAGGTCCCACTGTACAAGAAGATCTTTTTTCGATTTTAATACGCTTTCGGCAGCATAAATATGTCGTAACAGGCGACATCGAGAAAATGTACAGAGCAATCGAAATCGACCCTACCCAACGTCCACAAATTATTTTTCGCACCGATGTCAAAAATCCCTTGAAAATCTACACTCTCAACACGGTCAGCTTTGGCACTGCTTGTGCCCCTTACTTAGCCACTAAATGTTTAGTTAGTTTAGCATCGAGTGCAGATGATGAGGAAGTGAAACAGGCTATTAAACGAGACTTCTATGTAGACGATTATTTAGGAGGTTCATCCTCAATGGAGGAGACGGTAAGAATTTGCAAAAGCGTCATATCCATCTTAGAATCTGCAAAATTTCATCTTAGAAAATTTAAATCAAACAGTCAACAAATTCTAGATCAAATTTCCCCATCTTCCTCTAATTCAACAAACGTATTAAACTTATCTGATATTGATTTAAATTCAAATTCTAAAACGCTGGGATTAAATTGGATTTGTAATAAAGATTATTTGTCCTTTTCCATAAATATTAATTTAAATGATAAAATAACCAAACGACACATACTTTCTGTTATAAGTCAGATATTTGACCCTTTAGGTCTTGTAGGACCATGTATCGTTGAAGCGAAGATTATTATGCAAAGATTATGGGTAGAACAATGCACATGGGACGAGGAAGTTTGTAACGAAATAAGACAATCATGGATAGCCTTTGCAAATACACTACCCTTTCTTAATCAACTAAAAATACCACGTTGGATTCTTACAAATAACTCCGTTACACATGAAGTTCACATCTTTTCAGATGCTTCAGAACGAGCGTACGGAGTATGCGTATACATACGTACAATTGACAATTTAGGGTCAATAGATATTCATTTGCTTACATCAAAAAGCAGAGTAGCACCTATCAAGCCCCTCAGCACTCCTCGATTAGAGCTTTCCGCTGCTTTACTGGCCGCAAGTCTGTGTACAAAAGTGTTAACTTCCTTAACCATACCTATTAACAAATGTACATTTTGGTGTGATTCTACCATAGTTCTTGGATGGTTAAAAACTCCACCTAATGAACTTAAGAGTTTCGTTCGGAACCGTGTTCACGAGATTCAGGAGAGCACGGAAGGTCACACGTGGAGTTACGTACCGTCGGCCGACAATCCGGCGGATCTTGTTTCCCGCGGGCTGAAGGCCGATCTTATCGGCGGTTCTAGTTTGTGGTGGTCATGGCCCACCTTCTTATTACGGGATCAAACCCATTGGCCTAAAAGGCCCAATGAGAAACATGATCTACCTGAGTTAGTTTCTTCAGCAGTAGCGCGCAGTAAGCAACCTAACGCAAATGTAGTTTCTGATTTAGTCGCTTTAGTAGATAGTTGTGTTGATGACGTAGTTAGTTCTTTTATTAATAAAAAATCAAACTTTAAATCATTGCAATGTTCAATGGCATATTTATTAAGATTTGTACACAATTGTAGAAATAAAAATAATAAAATAGTCGGTCATCTTTCGGTACAGGAACTCCAAAATTCATTAAACTTAATTATTCGTAAAGCACAGATTGAAATGTTTCCAGATGAATATGCCATTCTGAAATTACAAAAATCATTACCTCATAAAAATAGATTGCTTTCTCTATCCCTATTTTTAGACTCTTACGATATTATTCGAGTAGGTGGTCGCCTAAATAATTCCCCCTATACCTATGATGTTAAACACCCAATCTTACTTTGTAGTAAGCATCATCTTACTAAATTTTTTTTTAATTATTTTCATAAAAAATATTTACATGCAGGCCCCCAACTCTTACTCGCAAATATTAGACAAAATGATTGGCCGTTGGGAGGCCGCAACTTATCCAAAAAATGTGTTAATGAATGTGTTCGGTGTTGCAGATATAAAGCAAAAACATTTCAGCCTATTATGGGTCAGTTACCATTATCTCGCACCGAACTAGAGTTTCCTTTCTTGCATTGTAGTGTTGACTACGCTGGGCCAGTGCTAATAGCCGATCGAAAGGGGAGAAATTGCAAACTCTTAAAGTCATTTTTAGCTATTTTCGTTTGCAACTCAGTAAAAGCCATACACATCGAGCTCGTTACGGCCCTGTCCAGCGAAGCTTACTTAGCCGCTTTAAATCGTTTTGTGTCACGGCGTGGCAAACCTCAAAGCATCACGTCTGACAACGGAACTAATTTCGTTGGTACATATAATGCACTTTCAAAATTTTTACTTCAGTCCGATCTTGAAGGTGTAATTGCTCAGGACAGGCATTGACTTCAAATTTGTTCCAGCGTATAGCCCCCACTTCAACGGTTTAGCTGAGTCAGCTGTCCGTTCTACTAAGCACCACCTAAAGCGGCTGTTAGAAGTCACACATCTTACTTACGAGGAAATGTCCACATGCCTTACTCAAGTTGAAGCTATGCTTAATTCGCGTCCCTTGACCCAGCTCTCCTCTGATCCTTTAGACTTGTCCCCCCTTACTCCTGCTCATTTTTTAATTGGACGACCACTGTTATCCATACCGCATCCACAAATCAGAGACGATCACATCACTCGCCTTGACCGCTATAAAAGAATTGAGCACAATAAGCAGCACTTCTGGCAACGATTCTCGTTGGAATATATTAGCCAGCTGCAACAGAAGCTAAAGTGGCAAGCTTCAAGGAGCGAGATAAAACTCGGCGCACTTGTCCTCATCAAGGACAATACTCTTCCTCCGCTACTGTGGTCGTTAGGAAGAGTCATCACAGTCTACCCGGGTGGTGATGGCATCGTCAGAGTCGCCGAATTGAAGACTAAACGAGGGACCATTCGAAGGGCCTTTAATAATATCTGCCCACTTCCAGAGTTTTGAAGCCTTCGTCAGCAGACTTCAACCCGGGGAGCATGTCGCGGACCGGTTTTCTACGCACGGGAGGAGACGAGCGGGAGGGGTCCGACGAGTTTACCACCACCTTCGCACCCGCGGCCGCTGCCGCCTCACCACTACACATTCGCTTGGGCTTCCTACCTCACGGTCGCACGTCATCATCTTATTAACACCACGTCGAGGAGTCATATTGTAACACGGCTAATAAACCAGCCCTATTGAAATACAGTCCATTCATTTAATTTAAGTCTACATTAGGACCCTTTTCACCGCACCTAACGATATCGTACGCCGGTCCCTTGTCACCGTCAACGTGCCTAGTCTACTTGAGCCGACTGGTATTGCAAGAGACGTTGGCAAGAGACCGGACGGTATGAGTTTGATTCCATGGAAGATGGGCCGGGTGCTGGTATGGGATGCAACCTGTTCAGACACGCTGGCCCCTTCCCATTTACATGAAACCAACAACAGAGCTGGTGCGGCTGGTGAAGCGGCTGATAAAACTAAAGCTTGTAAATACAGGGATCTAGGCTCCGAATATGATATTGTCCTATTCGGTATCGAGACCCTTGGTCCGTGGGAGCCTAGCGCTATAAGGCTTTTTAAAGAAATAGAAAAAGGTTAGTCGACATCACAGGAGACCGAAGAGCTGGCAGCTACCTCGGACAAAGAATTAGCCTAGCTATTCAAAAGGGTAACGCTGCCGGTATCTTCGGAACCTTGCCTAATGGGAGTCCTTTTTATAATATATTTTATATATATTTAGTTTAAGGTTAATTTAAGGTAAATTATGTTTTAGTTTAGTTTCATAGTTGTGTCTTATATAAAATAGTTGTTGTACCAAAATAAATTAATAATCTTTTTTTTCATGACATTGCGAAGCGCGTTCTTTTAGCTGGTATACATAAATTTAATTAAGTTAAAAAGGTTGTTTGTTATAAAAAAGTTTATCTCTGAAACTACTGGCAATATTTCAATAAGTCTTTTTGCATTTGGCAGCCTTATTTCTGAGAAAAATTAACTTTAATATTGCTCTGCAGCCTTAAGGAAACTGCTTTCAAAGAGAAAAACCCTTGGAAAGAGCGTTTAATGAACACTTAGCAAAAGGAATGACGGGTGGTGGGTCGGGAGACAACCGTTGCTGTCCGACGAGAACCGAGTATTACCGACAATTGCCAAACTGTTGTTGTGTGACAAAACCGAATTTTACGTAGATGAAGGCGTCACTAAGATTAAATTATAATATCAACAAGATTTTTTTTACAATTTATTTGCACAATAAGTATGTCATTCTATCTTATCTTAAGGATTGCCGTTCAGCATCAGTGCATTGCATTTGCGTTGAAATGATAAAGTAATTCGAAAACATTCGTTTTTGTGTATTTTTTATGAATTAATTCCATTGTTGGACTGGTTTCATTGATTTTTGGGTGAACAAAATTTATTGTAAATTGTATATCGTGTTTTTTTTTTCATTTTAAGTGACGATGACGTGACGTGTGCCGTGGGTTGTCCAGCAAATAATAATAGCAGCAAACCTTCGCAGCCAAAGCTTGAGAGACAGAATACTAGGCTCATGCGTAATACAAATACTACGCATGAGCACACAAACACACGTACATAATGCTTCCTATCTTATTTTCTCCTACATTAAATCTGTGTCTTTTTTCTGCCGCTCTTTCATTTCATCGATTTTCAAATCAAAACGATGCTTAAGTTTTCCCTTAAAAAATATATGTTTATTTTTCGTTGACATCGCTCATTTATGCGAAATACATTTATGTAAGTTGTGCGCATTCAGCAATATATATTTATTTAAAAAACCAAGACTTTAGATTAAATTTACAAAGGGCTGTTTAAATTTGCAATTATTTTATCGTGAACATTACTAGGTAATTCGTAAAGGTATTTTTGTAATAAATAAGACAGTGCATTCACCGTATACATTATTGTAACCGGGCAGAACTCATTGACCTGGATACCGCATCAAGATTTTTAATGTTTTGTATTTCATCTACGGCCGATCACCTCCAGCAAGACAAAGAAAAAAAGGGAAGATACCAGCTAGCCACTAGAACTCAGCCTCACAACTCAGCCACTCGCCATTTTTCTTAAGGCTTACCCAAGCTTACCTACTGTATGGAATAAAATTGTATATTTTTATTAGTTAGCGTTTTTATTACCCTCCGTACTAAAAGAAAAGAGGATGAGGGAGGTAAAACGCGACAGTATGTAGCACATACTTGGAACATACTTGGAAGAGTAGAGAGAACATTGTTACTTAATTTAATAAATTCCCGGAATGTTCCTTTGGTTTTTGATATTTTTTATGTTCAGCTTTTAACCCTTTCCGTGCCAGCTACGAAAATATTATTTAAACACTAAACATGTATTTTTATTCCTAATGCCAAACTCTAAAAAACCGATCTTACTTGTAGTGCCAAGAAATATTTTTTTGTATAGGATGCCCAAAAAAATCCACGAGCATACTCGTAGTCGGTACCATGTTACAGTAACGCACTACAAGTATTCTCGTAGCTGGCACAGAAAGGGTTAAATTATAATTACAAATAAGCAACACCCTAAAAGGATAACAACACCCTAAATGTTGTCAGCTTTATACCATGTGACTGTGCTAAAGAAATAAAGAATAAAGGATTGTATTCAGACCATTAAATCCTTTGTATCAACTTTTGTGTGAAGGTAAAATTGTATTACGATGCTAAATATATAAATAAACCAGCTGATCCGGCCACGTATTAAAATAAATTAAAATAAAATCTATCCTATGTAAAGATGTCTGTGTGTCGGTCTTTTACAGACTTTGAAGAGTGTGCTCAAGAGCTGCATTTGCTCATACCGCCATCTCCTTTTTTCCATCGGACATCCAGACGCACTGCCGGATACCCTTTCTTGGTTGCTATTCCTACCTAAAAAAAACGGGCACCTAAGCAATGAACCATTTCAAATGTTAATATTGCTTTGTTTGATAATTATAGGTAGTTTTATCCTTACAATTTGGTAAATTAATAAGAAAATAATCGTTTTCATCAGTATTTCATAAAATTTTGATACAATTTATGGGAAATAATGCTAAACCTCACTAGTAGTGTATGTTCGCTAGTAGTGCATATGTTCATGAAGTAAAAATAAAAAAGTTTTTTGATTGTTTTTCTTGAATAAAGTAAAAGCAGATAAATGTTTAGTATCGAGTGTGACCCCCTCTAGCTAAAATGACAGCTAGAATTCGTTTGGGCATGCTAGCGAGTATATCCCGGGTACTTGCTTGTGGAATATGTTCCCATTCCGCAGTAATCACATTCTTCAGCTCTCTGATGGTCTGCGGAGCCGGTTGTACTGATCTCACACGCCGTTTCAGAGCGTCCCACACATGCTCTATGGGAATGAGGTCGGGACTTCGAGCTGGCCAATCCAAACGACGAATGCCGACCTCTTGCACATACGCTTTAACATCGCGAGATCGGTGGGCGCGAGCAATGTCGTCCATAAAAATCGAGTCTTCACCTAGAGCGGCCAATGCGGGTTGAGTATGAGGAATTAGAACTTCCGTTATGTATCGATGCCCAGTCAGTGAGCCGTTTTCAATGAAGACTAACTCTGTACGATCCATTGAATTTATTCCTGCCCAAAACATAACAGAGCCACCACCATAAGGTGTGATTTCTTCGAAACATGCCTCTGCAAAGCGTTCTCCTTGTCTTCTTAGCACTCGCCCACGTCGATCTTCACCGAACAGAGATATCCTGGTTTTATCATAGAACAAAACCCTATTCCAATCTTCTTGAGTCCATGATTCCAAATTCTAGCGAACCTAAGCCTGTTAACTCGGTGCTCATGGAGTAATTTGGGGCCGCGGGTCGGGCGGTGACTGCGTATATTGGCAGCGAGAAGCCTCCTCCTGACCGTCCATAGACTAATATGCACATTTCTTACTTCTTGGAGGCTGTTCTTAAGATCCACATACGAAGATTTGCGATTTCTCAATGCGTGACTCACAAGAAAACGATCATCCCGTGGTTGGGTACATGGTTTTCTTCCAGAACCAGGCCTTCTCTCGACGGAACCAGTCCCCTGATATCGCTGCCAGGTACTTTGGACCGTCTTTGCATTGGCTGCAACTCTCTTCAAGCAGCGCGATAATTTAGTAGCTTTTACCACTTTATCTACCATTTTTGATACAGCCAAACAGCAATAAAAAAAGCTTTGACAGTCAAGGATATGAAATTAATCGATGAAAATTGAATAAAAGTTATGAAAGTAGATGTTAACTTCTGGAACTTCGCGCCAAAAATGTAGTATAAAAAGGGGTTTTCTGTAAAAATGAGCATCAAATGAAAATTTGAATTTAGAACGTCCTTTTTTAAATACCGCGGCATTTTTAAAACCGGCCAGTAACGTGTACAAACGATTGAAACCTTTTTTGTATTGTATCTTTTTAAAGATGAATGAAAATCAAAACCGCCCGTTTTTTTTGCAAATGAGTGTATAATGCGCACAGCAAAAGAGTGGAACTCCCTCCCTGTGTCTGTATTTCCGAGAACTTATAACCCGTCCATTTTAAAAGCCAAGGTGCCTAACCTTCTGGGTTAGCCCGTTCCATCGTGGATTCTGTCTTGGCCCCCGGGCTTGATTGGGATCCTAACCGGTCCTTAATAAAAAAAATGTCCTAAGTTATAACTAATATAACAAAATGAAAAATAAATCATCAAAGTCGGTTGATTAGTTTAGGAAATCATCGCGATTTTACACTGTGATAGGGATTTTTTATACATGTAGACTACCTGACCAGGCCTTGCTTTCGGTGGCTCAGTTATAATTATTTGTAATATATTTTTATAATAAATTTAAGTGAAATCTATCATTATATGTCCTAAGTCGGAACAAATCCAGCAAAATTGAGTTGAGGAAATGAAATGATAATAACTTAAGTCAAATGCACTTAAAATAAGTTGCTTTGAATTGTCCAACATTTTTACCTACCTTCAGGGCGTCTTTTAACTGACAAGAAGAATGGGCGCAAGAAACTCGTCAACTTTAACAGAAGTTAAGACATTTACAAAATAATACGTCATGACCATGTATAATTCACAAAAAAAACAAAAATAATTCTGTTATTACAATAATAGTAGTGTTATGTATGATATCATTATTTCGTTGATTACAACAAAGTCAACAAGTATCTGTTGTAAGTATCCCTGAACATTGCAGTAACATACAGGGAATATACGACAAATTTAAGAAAGCAACAAGATGTATGTTTGTAAGATGTATGTAGTTTCGGAGTTCATCGCGGTCAAACAATGTGACAGGGGCTTTTTATATATATAAATAGACTAAATAATGGAAAAGGATATTTGTTGATAACGAACGGTTGTACGTCAGAACCTTTTACATCTGTAGTAATTTCATTAAGGCAGCCGCAACCCAACGGTTGAGATGTCAGATAACATAAGCGAAACGAGTTTATTCCTCGGCTATGCATTACGGATGTGGATCCACTCCACTGGCTTTACCAGTATTTAATTTACCACGAGGGGTTAATGGGAAAATTAATAATGTGATTTTTTGGAGCGGGGCGAGCGAAGCTCCCATGGATCAGCTTCAATGGCGCAATGTCTGTTACGCCATAACTTCCCGAGTTCTTAACCGATATTAATAATTTTTGGGTGGAATCGAATCAACAGGTTTAGGACAAGATTGTGATGGAGAATTTCAAAATTCGCAAAAATAAAAAAGTTATGACCAAAAAACATTGGCTCTATGGGATTTACCATTGAAACAAAAAGCGCACGTTTTTTGAAAGTTTTCATTCTTATGGAATTTAAAAATTTATTAAACATTATTGATTTTTTGAAGTGAAAACTTCTTTAGCGGCGCTGTGTACTTTTTTGTAATGGGTAAAAATTTCTAAACTCGCGTCAGGACACGTGACCTGATCGAAAATTCGTAAGACGGCGTAGGGCGCTTGCGCGATGTGCGTATAGTCGTGTCATTTTTAAACTTCATAGTGACAGTTACATTATTTTTTTTTTTAAACTGTCATTATGAAATTTTAAAATGGCAGGTAATGTCATGAGAACGCATGCGTTCAACTGATTTTATTCATTGCGCATGTGCAAAATCCTGCACATGCGCACAAAAAATGCAACGAACACGACTTGGTGTGTTTGTTGACATGTTTGTATACGATAGCGCAATAAATGAATATTGTATTTTACCACATAAATGATGCACTTTTATACTGATCATTATAGCAATTCGTGCGAAATTATTCCTTAACCATTTCAAAATATCAAAATTGCACAACGTTAATATTCAAGTTTTCACTTCTGCCGGCACTCCCGGAGTGCAACCCGTCGTTTTTTTTATTATTTTTTTAGTATTACGATCCGCTCCATTAGGTATATGGTGCTAAAGAAGCTTTATGCTTATCGACTCCGGGCACAATACATTATTTTTATACTTTTTTTACAGCTTTTGGCCATAATTTATATCTAATCCTACCAAGTGATGAAGTGAGCTCTTTTTGCAAATAATAAAAGTAAGGTTGAGGTCGGTCGCTCTGCCCGGATTTCGTTCGCCAGTTTTTCTCGGAAAGGCCTCCCAATTTCCGAATTAGTAGTAGACTCAGTAGTGTACAGTAGTTGTAGTGACAATTTAATAACTAAATAAAATACAAAATAGATCAATTTTGATTTATATACATTTTAACAGTTAGTAACGTGCCCGATTAAAATATTGTTAAGGTAGTAGAACAGATATGACGACCGTTGCCTTAGTCATAATATGATCACGGCTTCTGTAAAGGACGAGTGTTCACATGGCTCGGTAGCTCAATTGGGAGAGCATTGGACCGGATTTCCAAAGGTTGCGGTTTCAATTCCCGCCTGAGAATTCACTTCGAGTCGATTTTTTCTAGTATTTTTCTATTATAATATTTTTCTGTAAAGGAGTCAAACGTCAGTTGCTTAAAGTTGTTTTGATTAAATGAATTTATTATGACATGTTACAACACCAAATATCAAATTTAAAAATGGACTCCTCATATCATTAAAATAACAAATTAACGCAACCAACATGAGAATTAGGTTAAAAGAATACCTTTTGAATCTACTAATGCTAAATTTTTTTTCTTTAAAAAAAGACAATAGATAATAAAATTTGTTGTTTGTAAAGTCAATTTAAAGACGATAATTTACGTGATAGCGTCAAAAGAAAACATTGACGGAAAGTTGCATACTTTTATAAATTAAATTGAATTATTATCATTGAATTATCAATATTTTGTATAATACAAAGAAGGAGTTAATTGATTTTTTTTTTCGATAAGTTAAAATTTAGTTGTTGTAATAAACAGTGGAAACGATATTAACTTTTCACTTCATGAAGTGGAAGAGAGATGGATGCGTCACAAGCCGAACGCTTGGGCCGATCGTGCCTCTCTATCGCTTGTTCCGCGCTCTCGCTTGCACGCTCGGCTCAAGCGGAACGTTACACTTTTTCGTGCGTGCAGCCGGCGTTTATCGATTTATAAGACGTTATCACGTCAAAAACTTAGGTGTGTATGTATATACACATGCGTCACGCGCGTGCATATATACACACAACTACACAATATTCTCAAAATCTTGAATATTAATTTAATTTTGTTTTTAAATAGTGCTAAGAAATAAACCCGAGCGTTTGTGCGCGCCAGTGATAGTGCAGGGGCCGGACTGAACAGGTAAAAGATGACAACTATATCATGCATTCCCTCCATTTTTTTTGTAAAGATGTGTTGAAGTAGATTGATTTACTTATAGCATAATATAGTATAATGATGAATGGCAGTGTACGGTAGTGTTGGCAAACTATCTATAGTATTTCTACCAATTTTTCATCTGAAAAATAACGTGCTATCGATAGGCCTATCGATTATATCAATAAAATGGATAGTATCGATACTATCGTATCATTTGAAATTATTTGTTCAAAAAAAAAACTGTTTTTTGACGACTGCTTGGTGCAACGGTAGCGATCCTGCCTTTCGCACCGACGGTCCTGGGTTCGAATCCCGGAAGGTGCAGATGTTTGTATGATGAATACGAGTATTTGTACCTGAGTCATGGATGTTTGTATATATTTCTATAAATATTACTTATTTATGTATGATATATGTATGTCTATCCGTTACCCTAGTAATTGGTGTGAATGTAGGAAATATCTATTTATTTATTTATTAATGTTGATTTATTGTTTTCTTTATTGTTGACTGCTATGCTTTAAAATTTTGAACAATTCTATTGTAAATTAACAAATTATCGATAGTTCAAAACAATCTATAGTGTCGATACTATGGATAGTATTGTTACCAAAAACAGATAGTATCGATCCAACGATCGATAGTCCTGCTATCTATCCCCTATCTACAGACAGTCGATTAATTATCGAGAGTCCAATATCGATCGGCAACACTAGTGTACGGTAAAACTTGAGCTGGTTTTTGTGACACTGGAAATTATATCTAATGTAATATTTTTTGTGCGTGATTAAATAATAAATAAATAAGTGAACAGATCTCTAAGTGTTAGTTTTGAAATAAACAAATAGTATTATCACGTTTGGGATCATATTTCTATGATAAAATTATCATAATACTATTAAAATACGTTCTGGGTTTAAAATCTTAACGCAAATAAGATAGCTACATTTACGTAATTGTAAAACTGTGAAATGGAATCGAAACGTAATGATGAAATAAACAAACATATGTAAATAAACTTGTACATTGTAGTACTTGTACTTCTTTAGCATCGTTGTGATTTGAAAGTCGATGAAACGAAAAAAACGACAGTAAAAAGAGACAAACACATAAGTTTTAACATAGGAGAAAATGAGATAGGAAGCATAATGTACGTGTGTTAGTAGGTGTCCGTGTGCGCATGCACGTGTGCAATACACACGTGGTAGAAGTGAAACCTTCAAAAATAATACGTAAATGTAAATAAAATACCACGGTTGTTGTGATGCCTTCTCCCAAGCTTTGTACTACGCATGTGCACACAAACACGTATTAACACACGTACATAATGCTTCCTATCTCATTTTCTCCTATGTTAAATCTTATGAATTTATGTGTGTCTCTTTTTACTGTAGCTCTTTCGTTTCAAAGAGACACTGTATAATGCTTCTTATCTCATTTTTTTATTACGTTAAATCTTATGAATTTATGTGTCTGTCTCTTTTTACTGTCGCTTTTTCGTTTCATCGACTGTAAAATCACAACGTCGCTAGCTTTCACTTCAACAATATGATAATTATCCCTTTTAATTAATACAAATGTTAATAACCCATTTATATCCCTAAAAAGTATTAAATTTCAATTTGTTAATTGAAATTTAATACATTTTTAAATTTCATTTATCATTCAATTCCAACATTGATAATGACAACAGGTAGGCACTTGAAATATTCACAAAATAATCAGTTGTATTTTTACTTTGATAATTGATAATAAAATAAAAATAAAATAAATATTTAAGGAGGGCTCCTATACATCAAACGTTATTTTTTTACTTAACTAAAATTTTGTACGGAACCCTTCGTGCGCGAGTCCGACTCGCACTTGACCGGTTTTTTGTAACGGTATTCATGTTATTTTCTCCTATCGGTCCCTTTTTTCACCCAAATCAAACATAATATAATTTATAAATAACTCTTCCATTCGCCTAGTTTATTCTGTCCTATACAAATATACACATATCTTTTTATAGTTCAATTTTCCTTGTACCGGTAAAGGTGTGAAATTGGTTGCCCCTCCGTAGTTTATTGGCAGTGTTCAAGATGTACAGCCAACATAATATAAACGTATACAAATCTAACATATAATATGTTCCAATTTTGTATGGGACTGTAACATGTAGCATAAAAAACCCGTAGATCTAAAAATAAAACGTCTATACTTTGTCCAATGTAGGATGATACTTTTGACAGTTGACACCTATATAGAGGGTATAAAGTTGCTATTGCAATGTCAAGCCAAACATAAGGAAATAAACGCAACCTTAGTACGTAGCAATAAGAAAGTGACACCTGTCAAAAGTATCATCATATATTGGACAAAGTATAGTGATTTTTATATATTTTGTGCATTTTTCAATGATGTCTCAAAATAAATGATAAATTATTTTAATAGAAAAATACTAGAAAAAATCGACTCTGCTCCGGATGTCCGGTGTAGTGCTCTCCCATTCTTTTTTTGTATTTTTCTATTAAAATAATCTATTATTTAAGATAGAAATAAATGAAATAAATAAAACTAAATGGCTGTATCATCTTAATTGATTATTTATTTATTTTATTAGGGCAACCAACAAGAAATACACCTTACAAGCTAATGTTACATTTTTACGATGGCATCAATACGATGCTGCCTTACTGAAAGGCTGCCACGGAGAGCATAATAAAAAAAAAGTTGGGTGCAGAAGACACTTAAAAAATACTAGATTTAAAAATCTAAAAATCCCACATTTTTCAGTGACCAAAAAAGAATAAAATAACCCGGCGGGGCCAAGCGAGGGGCCACTCAAAACGTGGGGAACTGCAAAGAAGCTAGCTTAGCAATTTTTTCAGGGAATATAAACACTTAAGCAGAAACTTAACAGTCAAAAGTCTTATCCAAATATTTGTAAAAATGTTTCTTTCGAATACGAGAGGATGTTCCTCTCATTGATGAGACAACAGCGTAAAAAGTAGTAAAGTACAAAAAATATTGAGAGGTATTCATAAGGCTCGGTTGCTCAATTTGGAGAACATTTTACCAGATATCCAAAGGCCACGGGTTCAATTCCCGCCTGAGAATTACTTGCGAGCCAAGTCGATTTTTGTAGTATTTTTCAATTAAACATAATTTATCAATTAAACTATTAATAACCATAGTTTCATCAAAAATTATATATTTTCATTCTAATTACTATATTTGTTCTTTTGCGATTTTATTGTATGAAGGTTTGTACTACGCATCATATCATCGTATGAGCAGGCCATTCAAAACTACCGTGGTGGGCAAAGACATGAATTAAAAATATATTTTTCAAATGCATTTAAAATAACTTCTTTTGAACCGTCAAACATTTTTACCTACCACCCATTCAGGACGTCTAACTGACAAGAAACGCAAGAAACTCGTCAGCTTTAAAAGAAGTAACGACATTTAGAAAGAAAGAGAGAAACAAAAAACATTTATTTGGAACTCAAACACACAAAAACAAAAGATGAATATAATAAAAAAGAGTTACAACTTAAAAAAAAAGAAAGGTACATATAAAATAGGAAAAAAGAAATACAAATACGGTGTGTCTGAGGCCAAAAAAGGACCCTGTCTCAGCATAAAAGCCTCTGCGTCGTTCGGAGAGGCCTTGAGTAAACAATATTATACGTCGTCACCATACATAATCCACAAAAATAAAACGTTTCTGGCATCACAATAACAGTAGTATTACGGTTTCATTACATCGTTGATTACAACAAACTCAACAAGTATCTGTTTTTAATAAGGTTATCTAAGGTTAAGGAAACCTTTATCCCAATTATCCTTCCTGCATATCAATAACATAAGGTGGGAGTACCTTCGAGGGATAAAATCGGTAACAGTCTAAACTGGCTAAAACTCCAGTTTTCCCTGGGGAATCGAGATAAAGACAAACGGATCACCAGCTGAAATTGGAAAGCAAATATATAAAAATCCATATTTATATATCTCTTTTTTTATTTTTTTTTTATTTATTTAGAATGGGCTTGCTCTTGATCCCAATCCAGCCCGGGGGCAAAGACAGAATTCAAGATGGAACGAGCTAACCCAGAAGGTGCGTATTCACCCTGGTTTTAAAAACAGACGGGTTATAAGTACTCAGAAATACAGACGCAGGGAGGGAGTTCCACTCCTTTGCTGTGCCCATTATAAAAGAAGTTGAGAAGCGCTTGGTGCGACAGGTAGGAATAGCAACCAAGACTGGTAGCCCGCAGCAGCAGGCCCAAAACTTTTTTTTCTTATATGTGATTTTTTCTGTTTATGATATCGATATCACCCTTAAATAGACTCGGAAAAAAAAAATTCACGAAAAATAATTACAAGTGCGAAGCGATATTCATGCACTATCGTTAGGCGCGGGTCTCGAGCGGCTGAGTTGATTAGCCGAATTTTAAAATTTACTTAACATTATTGAATATTATTTTATTTTTATTTTTTTTTTACCTCTTCAATATATGGCGCTAGCGAAGCTTTATGCTTAGTGACTGCACCGCCTAGTATATTTTGCTCCAAATAAATAAAAATGAAATTACAAAAAACCGCTAAATTGATTTTGATGTGGTTTTCACTTCGTAGCTTCGGATTCAACTCAAAATATAAGCCATTTTTCATTTTATTCGGGTGGATAGAATCTGATGTATATAAACTCTCATTGCATGAAAGTTAGTACTATGAACTTACAAAGAAGAGTTCACTTAAAATGGAAGCGGAAAAAGGTTACCTTTATCGCTATTACACTCTCCTGAATATTAATAAAGAGCTGGGAGTAGGCTTGCCAGATTTTCCTTCGGAGTTTACTCCTAAATAATTCGTTAAATGTAAAGAGCCCGGTATGAAAAAATATGAAGATTAAAATTTAGTGATCCAATGACAGTGTTACATTTTTGTGCGTTGTTTATTTTGAAGTTTTGTTTCTGATGCATAACATCTTTCCTCTCGCTTTCCTGCAATTTGTGGGAGTGATTTCATGAAATGGGACGGAAGTGTGTAACAGGAAGTCGCGAAAGCGCGCGCTATTCGATTTGACGAATGAGGGCGCGGTTTTAGAGTTGACCATCAGATAGTACCAACCAATTTTCCGAGAGGTCGGTACTGTCAGCCATCAGCTGTGCACTTAAGTTACAGTGTTGTAAGGGTAAATACGGTGTATAAAGATTGCTGTTATACATATAGATCAATTTATATACTTTAACTACATAAATAAATATTGTCTCAATAAAGTCTCAATAAAGTGCAGATCATTGGAAAAAATTCAAGTAAGTAATAATAAATAATTATTCCAAAAAAGTATTTCAGTATTAAGCTTTTTTAAATTTTTAGATTGTCTGTCACTGCTTCAACAAGATCTTTTATGAAATTAGCCTTTTTATTTTTCAGAATATATTTTTTTCATTTTCTCTACTTATTCAAAGAAGATCGTTCTAAAGGAATAAACTCAAGTTGTGCGTGCTCTTGATCCCAATCCAGCTCGGAGGCCAGGACCAACGAAGGAGCGAGCTAATCCAGAAGGTGCCTATTCTCCCTGGCTCTGAAGACTTTTATCACCCCGTTTTTTCGGCTACAAGTTTATAGGAACTCTCAATTAGCTATCGCTACTAATATTATAAATGTGAATGTAAGTTTGTTTGTTATGCTTTCACGCAAAAACTACTAAGCCGATCATTATGAAACTTCGTACATATATTCTTGGAGGTATTAAAAGTAACATAGGATATTTTTTATTGAAAAAAAAATGCGGACAAAGCCGCGGGTAAGCAAAACTGAGATATTTTTGAACGATCTAACTAACAATTAATAAGTTTTTAAAAAATTAAGAATTTGTCACAGTACAAAGCTAGTTTAATAATCTCCCGTAAAAAAACTGAAATCCGTTTTATTTTGTTTTTAACCATTAAATCACGCATTGGGAGGTGACAACCCTAGTTGGGAGTGCTTCTACGCTGTGAAGGATTTAATTGGCTAAAACTCCAGTGTTTCCTGGGGAAGCGAGTTAAAGACTTTGTGACAAAGCGAATATAACCTCCTTTTGATGAACTCCGTGGTCAAGTGGGTCGCATAAAGCGAATTTTTAATACTTGTTCTGGTCAGGGTTTTTTGGTACCACTACTGTTCCTGAACTCCATAACAATAGTGCATTAGCTTTAACTTGGGTAAGAAAAATGTATGATTATGGAGCGGAGCATTACGCATGCAGCTGAGTTCTATAGTTCCTGATCCTTTTTAGAAATAGTTCTGGCATTTTTACCTAAAAAAATGACAATTTACAAAATGATCTGCCAACTTCCCATTTCCCGTAGCAGATTAATTTGCAGCAGATCAGAAAACAAATGTGAGTTCTTTTCGCATGCAGCTGAGTTCTATAGATCCTGAAACTTTTCAGAAATAGTTCTGGCGTTTTTACCTCGAAAAATGTCAATTAACAAAATGATCTGCTAACTTCCCGCAGCAGATCAATTTGCAGCAGATCAGAAAACAAATGTGAGTTCTTTTCACATGCAGCTGAGTTCTATAGTTCCTGATACTTTTAAGAAATAGTTCTGGCATTTTTACCTAAAAAATGACAATTTACTAAATGATCTGCTAACTTCCCATTTCCCGCAGCAGATCAGAAAACAAATGTGAGTTCTTTTCGCATGCAGCTGAGTTCTATAGTTCCTGATACTTTTTAGAAATAGTTCTTGCGTTTTTACCTAGAAAAATGACAATTAAAAAAAGGATCTGCTAACTTCCCGTAGCAGATCATTTTGCAGCAGATCGAAAACAAATGCGATTTATTTACGCATGCAGCTGAGTTCTATAGTTCCTGATACTTTTTAGAAATAGTTCTGTCATTTTTCCTCGAAAAATGTCAATTAACAAAATGATCTGCTATCTTCCCGTAGCAGATCAATTTGCAGCAGATCAGAAAACAAATGTGAGTTCTTTTCACATGCAGCTGAGTTCTATTGATCCTGATACTTTTTAGAAATAGTTCTGTCGTTTTTACCTTGAAAATGTCAATTAACAAAATGATCTGCTATCTTCCCGTAGCAGATCAATTTGCAGCAGATCAGAAAACAAATGTGAGTTCTTTTCGCATGCAGCTGAGTTCTATAGATCCTGAAACTTTTCAGAAATAGTTCTGGCGTTTTTACCTCGAAAAATGTCAATTAACAAAATGATCTGCTAACTTCCCATTTCCCGTAGCAGATTAATTAAGCTTATATTAAGAATTAAGTCCGGTCATGTTCTATCAAGGAAGTTTGCATACATGATGAACAAAATAAATGCATCCAATTGTGAAATATGTGGACAAATCGAGGACGTGCATAATCTTTTGATGGAATGTGAGCGGAACCAAGCTCAAAGAAAACTATTTTTAAGTACATTTAGAATTAGGCTGGATGTGGGGACAGTTCTGAGTTCTGAGTAACCCCCCATCTACGGCAGCTTTGTGTTTGTGTAACTTATTGTAAGATGTATAGGATATGTTATAATTTAAATATAGTTCAATGGAGATGGCATGTCAGAAGACAAAAGTATCTCAATTAATAAAGATAAAAAAGCATAAGTGCAATTCACACGTGGTAAGTGAAACCTTCAAAACTAATATGTACACGTGTACAAAATACCACGGTTGTTGTGATGCCTTCAATGCCAAACACGTATTAACACACGTGCATAATGCTTCCTTTCTCATTTCTCCTACGTTAAATTTTATGAATTTATGTATCTGTCTCTCTTTACTGTCGCTTTTTCGTTTCATCGACTTTCAAATCACAACTATATTAATAATAATAATGTTCCCTACATTCACACCAATTAGTTTGTGTGATGACTACGAGCATTTGTACGTGAGTCATGGGTGTTTTTATTTATTTCTATGAATATTATATATTTATGTTTTCATATATGTATTTATATCCGTTACCCTAGTATCCTTAACACAAGCCTTACAGTGCTTACTTTGGGCTAGGCTAATTGGTGTGAATGTAAGAAATATTATATTTATCCCAAATATCGGATATTATGATATTTATTATAAACATCAAATATTTTCAAAGCCTGGTTCTTTTACTACTTAATAACTGAAACATACAATACAGTGACATCTGTTGAAATTTAATGAAACAGGAACATAAAACTACTTTAGTTGATTGCTTCTACAATCCACTTGGCGCTTTTAAAGTTTGGTAACAAAACTCAATATCCAGGTTATTTAAGCTTGTAATATGCTAATACTACCATTCAATTACGTAACGTACTATTTTGTCACTTTTAACGTGTCTGCTGTTCTTGCCAAATCCTACTTTACGAATATACATTTAAGGTTCTTATTTGTTTAATTTTCAGGGTACTTGTAAAGGGGTGGAAATTGGCTGCTCCTTTGTATTGGCAGTGTACAAGATGTACAGTCGCTTTAAAATGTAATAATGAAAAAACCCGTGAAACTAATAACAAAAAAAAAAAAGACTCCAAAAATTACTCTACAATTGCAAGCACCACTAAAAAGTTTAAAATAATATTTTTTGTCTATTCTATGCTTTTACTACATTAATACTTATAGTTATTTTTGGAGTCGGATTTTAAAAATTAGCAGTTTTCAAATCTGAATAAAAATAATTGTTTGCTGTTCTTACCAAAATGGCAACCCTACGATAAGGCTTTTGTCTCGTAACAATAATATCACCCCTTTAATGACAAGCCGAACGGCTAGTCTAGCTATATCACCGCATTAAATTGGATGACACGTCATACATAATAAAAGTTAACGATGTAATTCAACCATGGCGAAGAGATTCCTCAATAGGGCTGTCAATCCTAACTAATCCTAATTAATATTATAAATACTAAAGTGATTTTGTTTGTTACACTTTCACGCCTTTACTACTCAATCGATCATCAGGAAATTATGCACACACTTGTCAGAAGAACAGAAAGGGACATAGGATACCTTTAATCCAGAAAAGAGTTCACTTTCTGAGGGATAGAAATATAACTTTTTATTGGTAGTCTATATTAAGGCGAGCGAAGCCGCGGGTAAAAGCTAGTTAATTTATAAAAACAAAAATATCTAGCTTGATTTTGCAAAAAACAAGCAAAATACACTTACGTCATAACGTGGCGAGCAACACGTCGAGTAACGAGTCAAGCAACGTGTTGAGCAACGAGTCGAGTAATAACACAGCAACGTGTCCAGCAACTAGTCTAACAACTAGTTTAGCAACAAGTGGAGCAGCGAGGCAAGAAACAGGCCTACCAATGAGTCCACATTTGCGTTGAGCATCTAGACGAGCAACTAGTCGCGCAAAGATTGGGTAACGAGTCGAGCAACGTGTCGAGCAACTAGTCTAGCAACGAGTCCAGCACTAAGTCCAGCAACGAGTCGAGCTACGAATTGACCATCCAGTCGAGCAAAGAGTCGATCCTAAAAAAATATTTCTACATAAACCCGGCTGGGGATCGAACCCACTACTACAGAGTAGCGTTATCATGAAAACCGGCATGCAAGCCACTCGTCCACAAAGGCCGTAGTTAGCACGGGAATCATGGGGGAAAGTAACAAAAACTAATAAACTAAGCGTCCCGCGTGGGGTACGCATTAATAAATGCAATTCCATTTCTAATCAAAAAGCGAGATTGCTATTTCATAAGCTTCAATATTCTGAATACACTCGACTTGATAAGCTATACTCTGTTATCTGCTTGATTGCCCACTTCAAATATAATCTGATTAGGTATTCATATAGTCGAGGATTTGTTCCTGTTTATTATAATGATATATAAACTCAGTAATACGCGAAGTTTGGATGATGAAATAATAAAAAGTGCGTATGTCAGCTCCAACTCACGACTGGAGTCCATAAAAGCGATTGTGATTGAACAGAGACAGAAAATAATACTAATACAAAACTTCAAAAACAAGTGAAAGCTACGCGCACAAAAACCGTAAAGCTGTCATTCGATCACTAAATTTTACTCTTAATATTTTTTTCATACCGAGCATCATATATAAAATCAATTCTTGAAGAGTAAACTCCAATAAAATATTTGTTCCCCAATAACTTAACTTCCACGTTAGTGGAATAGTAGAAGCTTTTTACGCGGTAAGCAGAACGTGCTCAAGAACGTAAGAAACTTCTTTAAAAATACCTCGAAGCATTTCATAATGCAAGTTATAAAAATACGAATTCAATTTTTCAAGCGAGAATGTAGCATGTGTACTCACAGAGTTGCCTATAATGTCAAAAGTTGGAACAGAATACACAACCAAAACAGTTCTAGCTTTCAGATAATATGTATGTGTATGTGAGTGTATGCGCTTAATATGTATTAGTTTTTTTTATAGAAAATAGGCATGCGCTTGACCACCATCTCGCCTGATGGTAAGCGTCGATGTGATTTAGGATGTGACGCGCTTGCCTATAAGGTACCTATTTACTCGTGACTTGAAGACCCCTAAATTGTATTTGTCAGGAAACACAGAGTCAGGCAAAGAGTTCCACTGCTTAGCGGTACGTATCACAAAATTGGGACCAAAACGCTTAGTACGACTCTTTGGTATATCCACCATATAACGGTGTCGCCAATTTGTAAGTCTGGTTGTCCGATGATAAAATGGGGACGGCGGAAGAAAATTGTACAATTCAGCTGCACCCTCTCCGAAATGTTATATAGTTATAGTTATAACTAAGCTGACACTATGTTATGTGGATGGTTTGAGAAGTAGTTAGTACGTTTGGTTTAGAGAAATTAGAGGGCCGAGTGTATCTTACAAATATGTAAACGATTGAGTTGACATTTTAAATTCTAACCTTACTCCCTCAGCATTAAGGTACACACAAATATTTACCCAAACGCAAGAGTAACGCTTGTAAATCTACAACATATACTCATACCTTAGAAGCCTTACATCTTTGATCGATGCAATAGTGTTGTCTGAAAATAGATTGTCTATCGATAGCGTCAACAGGCTATCGAAGCGCCCCAAATCGCTCATACTATCGATAGTATCGACCTAATCTCAAGATATTATCGATAGTCCACCTATATTAATATTAGACAACATCACATGCATTGTTTTGAACCCAAGTTAAGTAGCTTAAGCACTTGTGTGATTCAGAAACTACTACGGTACCACAATACGTAGACACAATATAGAAATCTTCGTTTTCTACATTGGACGAGCAACGAGTCGCGCAAAGAATTGGGTAACGAGTCGAACAACGTATCGACCCACGAGTCCAGCAACTAGTCCAGCAACAAGTCCAGCGTCGAGTCCAGCAACGAATCGACCATTGAGTCGAGCAACGAGTTGAGCAAAGAGTCGACCCTAAAAAAATATTTTTACATAAACCCGGCCGGGGATTGAACCCGGGACATCAGAGTGGCGTTACCTTTATAACCGGTATGCGAGCCATTCGACCACGGATGCCGTTAAACCCGTTACCTTACAATACTACTCTTAATTACGATACTGTCGGTATTATAAATAGTATCGTGCAAAATAAGTCGATAGTATCGATACTATCGATAGCGCTATCGATTTTATGAAGTATCGATTGTCTCAGAAAGACACCACTAGACTGCCTTTGGGAAATGGTTCCGCTTTAAACTACCAGTATTATGGACAGTAAGGTAACATTAAATTATTATGTTGCTTTTTAATTTTGTCTTTATAACTCTGTATGACATAACAAGGTTTAAATATACTTATTTAAAACAAACACTTGGTGTCTTTGTTGTAATCAAGAAGGTAATGAAACTGTAATACTATTAATATTATAGTTTAATTATATTATATTTAATATAAGATCAAGGGAAACCACGAGAGGAAGAGGTCGTCCCCCAGAGCGAAGGGTTAACAACATAAGGACCTTTGCTGACCACAAATGGATGCAAAAGGCTAGAGATAGAGACGCGTGGAAGAAAATGGAGGAGGCCTATGTTCGAAGGCGGACAAACCAAAGGCTGCAATGATGAATGATGATATGACTACTAATATTGTTTTTTTTGCAAATAAATGTATGATGATGATATCTTATATTGTAAATGTCGTTACTTCTATTAAAATTGACGAGTTTCTTGAGCTCGTTCTTCTTGTCAGTTAAAAAGACATCCTGATGATAGATAATTATGTTGGACAACTCAAAACAACTTGTATTAAATGCATAATAAAGTTATTTTCATTGTAGATCGGGTTTTATATGTCTGTCATAAATTGTGAAGAAGTTGCTTTACACAAACTAATGTTATCTGCTTGGTAGCATCAAAAAACCTCCGACCTCTACATGATTGCCTGGTACCTAAACTCAACGTCAGTTCTTACAGTAAACATAATCATAGTTATAAATATGATGTCCTTATGACATCATAATAAGTCGTAAATCAGATAAATCTCGAAAAGACTCATCACGATCTTATCTTGTATGAAAATACAAAATTAAATGAAAACAATACCACATTTAACCTCGTAATAAGGTAAAACACTGCTACCATACCTCCAATTAAGAATCGTTTCAAAACAACTTATATTTAGATCACCCACCGAGTAGTACTTTATTCTAATAATATTAGAGTACAAATTCATCCGCATCACATACTGGAATATACAAAAGAATGACGTCATTGTTATCCTTCCACGAAATATGCGCTTTAAAGCAAAGTGTGAAGGATGAAAATTTAATGGGGCCAGACACCCAGCATTGATTGTGATATGACGTAAGCAAGAGTGAGAGGTCAAATATGACGTCACATGCCGCTATCTCATCTGGTTATTGAGTGTCCTTCGCTGCGTTCTAGTGTGTTATCTTATCACAGCTATTATCATTGAATTCCTATTTTTATCTTTCGCTAGGAATTTAATAGGGATATTTGAAAGAGGATGTCTAACGAAAAATAAAGGATATGTTTGTCATTTTTCTTCACGCATCGCATACTATTAATGGAAATGAAAACATACATCTTTATTGCAAGCAATACAAATGTTTGGTTAATGGTTCTGTGTAATTAACCTATATTTTATTACTTTTCCCTAAACATCACAGGCAGGTTATTTTGGGAATCGCTAAATGACTCATTTCAATGTTTTGTCTGTTTCGTAAGTAAAAAATGCATAATCATGAGAATAATTTATAATCGTTTGCTCTGACAAATGTTTTTCACAGACAACTCAGAAACTGTAGAGCAACCATAGATAACAAACGCCGAATAAAGACTTCTCCGGATGTAGTGGCTTCAGTTGTCCTTGTCATTAAGCCCTAGAATTTGGCTTTCCCCACAATTTAAATATCGAACACTGTTGGCGTTGGCTTTTGTAAACAACGCGCCGTCTTTGTCTGCCATTAATTGCTATCACACGCGGTTAACGTCATTCAAAGCCGTTCGGTTCGATATCAACATTTAGTTTGCGATCCCTTCTTACGATCTCTTCAATATCTTCGTAATTATTTTAAAGACTTCATAAAAAGTAAATCACGGTACTTATTTGAAATAATAATAACATTTTTTGCCCAACAAACTACGATGTTCAGCTAACATGCTAACGGGTTAAACTAAAAAGTAATTATATTTATTCTTTTTTTTTCTATTATTAAATATTTTTACGTTAGCGCCATCTAGCGTCCGGTAGACGAACTACTTGTTGTTAACGCGTTGCTATGGTAACGCATATAGATATAGAGCATTGTGATCTTAGATTATAGATTTATTAAATTAATAGATCGCGATGCATGGAAGTAATATGTTTCGTTTCAACATGACACTATTTATTACAGGTTGTGTCACACAACATAAGCATTTGTTAATTTTTAAAACTAATTTATTACTGGTAGTTAGAGTATGACATGCTCTCTTAATACATTTCTTGGGTGGTGGCATGGCGTACAGGTCGTTACGTTCCCTAAGATATGGTTGAGCGAAGCGATGGCTGCATCATACGTCATGCTCGTGAACGGGCGCTGCCTTGGGAAATGGGTCTGCTTTAATCTTCAGTACTATTGACTTATACTAAACATACATCTTGCTGCTTTCTTAAATTTGCCGTTTATTCCCTGTATGTTATTACAATATTCAGGGACACTTACTTAAAACAGATACTTGTTGACTTTGTTGTAATCATCGAAATAATTATATCATAGCACTACTATTGTTGTAATAACAGAATAATTTTGTTTTTTTTTTAATTATATTTTGTGGATTATGCACGGTGACGACGTATTATATTATAAATGTCATTACTTCTGTTAAAGCTGACGAGTTTCTTGCGCCCATTCTTCCTGTCAGATAAAAGACGTTCTGAATTCAAAACAACTTATTTTAAGTGCACTTGAATAAAGTTATATTCATTTCATTTCATAATAATTGTCAGAAACTGATGACTGAACTAAACAAAGGCCTGTGTCTTAATATATATAAGTATCCTCCTCGTCGTATGTGATCATAAGTTCATATATTATAGTTGCGTTTCTGGAGTTTACTCTTTAAGAATTGATTTTCATATAAGGCGTCCGGAATAAAAAAATACGAAGAGTAAAATTTAGTGACCGAATGACAGAGTTACGTTTTTTGTGTGCAATATAGTGCGCACCTATCACTTTTATATTAAAGTTTTGTTTTATTATTTTCTGTGCCTGTTCAAAGACAATCTTTCTTAGAAGTAAATTCTAGTCGTGCGGCGGAGCTCACTCACGCATTTTTTTAGAGTTTAAAGAAAATAAACATATCATTAATATTAGGACTTTTTAAACAAAGTTTAAATAACTTTAGGACTTTTTGAACAACCACACACACACACACACACACACTCACTCACACACACACACTCACAAATATATATGTTACGGCTAAAGGTAGGTGTGAACATAAACTTAAGATTAGCCGTCTAAACCTAGATTTATCTTAGAGAAGCAGCTAAAGTTCGATATCATAACTAAAGCCGGCATAACTAATCTAACCTAAGTTAGATTAGTTATGCCGGCTTTAGTTATGCTTGCTAAAGATAGAAGAAACTAACATTAACACCTCCTCGAAGATAAACCTAGGTTTAGCCGGCTAATCTTAAGTTTATGTTCACACCTATCTTTAGCCATAAGATATATACACACAAAGATAGTAATTAATCATATTGTTAAGTTGTTAGTATATTTAGTTGGTATAATTATTCGTTAGCACTAAGTACTTTGTATTTTATTACTCGCTGCTTATGAAAGAGTGACTCCATCTGGCACAGGTGCACTATGCACTTAATAGAGGGAGTCAATCATCATGATGTTACAATTATTGGTACTGCAATAAATATTTTTCATTTTGAACTTGGAAATTGTATGGAAAATTATATCAATGGATTTGAATAAAGCTACTTGCTTTTTGTGCATATTTTATATGTAATCCTGACGTTTCGACTATTACAGGAGCCGTGATCACAGGATGATTAAGGCAATGCTCGTCACATATGTTCGAATACCTTCACAATATTTAAATCTAGCACGTTTCTAATTTATATAATTTTATATAAATCAAAATTAATTTATTTAGTTTTATAATTTTTATATATTTTATGCATTTTTCAATGCAATCTTATAAAATAAATTATTATAATAGATAAATACTAGAAAAAGTCGATTCAGGTCACAAGTGAATTCTCAGACGGGAATCGAACCCGCAACCTTTGGAAATCCGGTATAATGCTCTCCCAATTGAGCTACCGAGCTTTGTGAACACTTGTCGAAATTTTCTAGTACCTTTCTGATTTAACGCTGTTGCTTTAAACAGAAAAAAACTAAATAACTGTACACTACTGGGGCTACCACCAGTTCAGAAGTTGGGAGGCCCTTCCAAAAAGAACTGGCGAAAGAAACTCGGGTAGGGTGACCAACCTCTATCTTACTTTTATTATATGCAAAAAGAGCTAACTACATATCGACGGCGAAGTGCCAATAACACCTAACTGCTAAATTCAAAATAATGCACAAGCCGAAAAAAACGTTTCATTTCTTGACAAGTTAAAAATTTGTTAAAAAACTGCTTATTATCAACTAAAAATACGCTTGGTAAATTTCAATAAAACATACAAATAACGACTTTTAATTCGAAATGACAAAAAATGGAATTGCTTGACGAATTTCAGTTAGGAAGTCTTGGAACTTCGCCGTCGAAATAGGTCATGCAGTTTGTGTTTTGAGATATTAAGGATTAATAGCGACCCGTCCCGGCTTCGCACGGGTGGACAAAATTCTTTATCTTTCTATTATTATTATTTTTTCGTTAGCGCCATCTAGCGTCCGGTAGACGAACTACTTGCGGTTAACGCGTTGCTATGGTAGCGGGAAAAAGAGCGGACAGACAAACACAAAAACAACAAAGGACAATGCCGATTTGTGACCGGAAATGTACAAGAATGAAATAACTACTAATACAATTTAAAAATAAAAATACAATTTTTAGCGTATAGAACTTATCTAAAAGCAGATTACGAATCTCAAAACCAATAAAAAGTTGTTTTTTCTAAGCACTTCTTTGTAATATTGCTTAACTGCGCCATAGCTTTGGATATCATCATTTTGGCCGTCCTTTATTTTTGATCAATATATTTACATACTTAAATAAACATTAAAATAAATATATGTGAAATATATACATATATTAATAGCCTAAATATGTTACTTTTCCCTTTTATTAGGAAATAATATATTATCATTTCACCGTTTGAGACCAAAAGCGCTATGAGCCAAACGACATTGTTTAGTAAAAAAATAGAAAAAAGTGACGTATGGTTAGCGTCATTGAAAGTATTTTATACTATTGTATAATTGTACTATTTTTTGTCTATTTGTAGCTAGTATAGCTCACTAACAGAGTGTTTAGACTTACAGTATGTGGAAATATCATATCAAAAATATTTTACAAGAACATGAATTCTCTTCTGGCCGAATGGTTAACATTTCAGGTAAATTATCATCGGTTTAGTTACAGATGTTTGCATATATACACACACACTATTCAGATATAAATATTTAAATATATTTCTGTATGTCCCCAAAAATAAAATGTTTTGTATACTTTGTAAACAGATATCGGATTTGGTTTGTGGTGCCTATCATGATTCCATTGAAAGATTCATTGCAAGCAACTCAAGAGAAAAGACAATATGGGCATGCCAGTATTTTTTTTGGTTGTGGAAGGTCTGTTGGTTGTGCTAGAAGACATTAGAAAGCAGTCCTCGAACATCTGTTGCTTCATACTGGCATCATCAAAGAAATGTAAGTACTGCCTATATCTGCCACTATTATTTTTACTAAATCTGCTAATATATTTGTCATAGTTTCTTAAACAGTTGCCATGTGTGAAGTGTTGCATCTGGCCAGAAATCCCCAAATGTTATTGACCTGTTTCCTATTTAGTTGTTTATTGACATCTTTCTATGAATGTTGACATATGTATAATTGACATTTAATTAATCATATATGGAATGTGATTATTAAAAGTAAACAAAATATTGCCACAACTTTAAATAAAGCACTTTCATTATTTTACAGGTGAGACCGGCCAACTTTCTTTGTCATGCTTGCTTTGTGAGAGCTAATAGAGAAATAGCATGAATATAACTGATTTAAATATTGTGATGTTAGTGGAACATATATCACAACCATTGCCTTAATCATCCTGTCTCATGGCTCCTCTAAAGAAGTATAAACATCACGGCTCCTGATAAGAAGTCAAAACGTCTTGATTAAATATAAATTATGCGCTTAAAACTAAAAAGTTGTTTTATTTACCGCAGGTGTTTTATTTTAATAACTGCCTTATTTGATTATATCCAATGTGTTGAACCATTTATTCCTAATTGAATATTGGAAACTTAACAACATATAAGAGTACTATATATAGAAGGAAATATGAGAAGTAATAACATGCAATGTTTTATTAAAAACAATAAATACTAGTAATTTCCTCTTTCCTTTTGCAATTTAAAGCTAAGTATATAAAAATCATATGTGTACTGCATACCTATGTTTGGACGGGACGTGCGTGAGCTTTATGTATGTACGTATGTAACAAGACTTTCAAGTTACCTATGGTAACCTATAATATTACACCATGAATAATTATTAGTTTTATAATGCATGAAAAATATCTTAGTCGGATAGGTAACTTCATATATATAAATCTCTAAATAAGTCATAAAAAGAATACGTTAATAGTCACAATATTATTTTATTCAATTCCTTTACATGATTAGTATGAGAAAAAAGCGAAAAAATAGGCAAAATACTAATTCAAGTATTGTAAAACACGTATTGAAATGTAAGGTTATGTTTTGAGAAAAGTTCATTTTTCTCCAATACAAATCTGAAAATCAAAGTGAACCCAACGAATTCATAATCTGGAAGGCTTTAGCTGCTTATACTTGTTTGTTTCATCTGTGTACATTTTCGGTCACACGTCCATACAAAAATCGGCATTGTCCTTTGTGTTCTTAGATAAACGTATGCGTATGATATGCGTAGATAAATCGTGAAAAAGTTTTATTTAAATGTGTTATGTGCGCGAAAGTGAAAGAATTAGATATATATCACTGGGCATTTGAAAATATATCATTAATACAACATTATAATGCATTGATGACCGCAGCGATCCTGCCTTTCGCATCGACGGTCCTGGGTTTGAAAAAATGGTGCTTACTTTAGGTTAGGCTAATTGGTGTGATATGAAATATATTTTATATTATTGTTTTCAATGTCAAAATAGAGGAAAATGTAAGCTAAAGCAGGAAAAAGATGCAAATTGTTAATTCAGATATTAAAGCTGCAACGGAAAAAGGTTTCTCTAAATATGTATTGTACTGTTTTAAAAATACAGTGCCTCTGCATATTATTACTAGGTTGAAGCAGTCCCTAAGAATAAAGCTTTGCTAGCACCATATATATGAGCGGAGCGTAATACAAAAAAAAACATAATGTTTAGTAAATTTTTTAGTTCCATAAATTGAAAACTTGCAGAAAGCGCCCGTTTTTTGTTTGAATGGGAAATTCCATAGAGTCAATGTATTTTGGTCATAACATTCTTTTGGGAATTTCAAATAGTCCATTTTTTTAGCATTAGAAATTATGTAAACAAAGAAGCAGTGGTGGCTAACCTTGTGCTGGAGACCACTTTGACCGGCTTCAGGCTTGTCCATTGTTGAACAGATTAAATAACATATAACAACAAAATCTTTTAACAAAAAACTTCAACAAAAACAATAGAAACTTAACAATAAACCAAAGAAAATAGTCAAAACAGATAAATGCAGACGTTGACATTTGCCGCTATTGTTGTAAATGGCGGCCATGTTAAGCGACCATTTTAAAAATCACCTAATATGGTACGTATTACAACATCGGCATGTACTTTTAAATTTTGTCGTGTCAAACTGACCAACGTTTCGTTCCACAAGTTTGCAACTTCTGCTTCTTAAGGTATTTTTAGTGTAAACATTTCACGATGTTACGTTTTGCTTGTTACATTATATGTGTACAATAAAGTACCCAAATTTTGTTCTTTCTAATGCTAAAAAAAACGGACTATAGTCCATTATTATATTAGTCTTACGTTCCGCTCCAATATATGGTGCTAGTGAAACTTTAGGCTTAGCGACTGCATCGACCTAATACGAGTATATTATGCAATATTGTCTCTTAGTGAACTGTCTACGTTAGTATCAGTCAATTTATTTATAATTTTTTAACAGTATTGAATTGTTTTCATTTTTATTATTGTCCATGTGAAAAGTTATGCGCGATATTTTGAAAATATACGAGTTTATTTCTATGTGTCCATACTGGTTTGTCCAAATCCAAATTTAATAATAAAGCATAATTTATCTAACAACATATCGGTGTAGGTTACTGGCTGGTAATGGATAAAAACATATCTAACCTAACCTAACTTGCAATGTACACGAGAAATAAAATGTATAACCGTAGAGCCATATAATAATAATAATAATAATAGTTTATTAGACACAGCACACATGTACAACTCACAAATTTAAAGATTTTTAAAATAAAAACAATGCGAACATAAGATCTTATATAAAAAGAAGATGTACCTGTGTGCAGCACCCAGATAGGGTCTGGGCTCGGTGTATAGTTTTCACCCTAGGGATGGGCGAAACACCGATTTTCAGCCCTCACCCTGACCGGTGGGAGGGCGCGGGTGACAGAAAAATCATATAAAATAATGTGATGGAATCTGGTTAATAATAGAATAAAAGAATGGGAAATTATATATAAAATGAGTATGTGAACCTATACTTAATAAATGTTGATATGATGGGTAGATGAAATGGAGTAATTATTTTAAAGAATTGGAAGACCTGACTTTTGAAGTTCTAACAAATACGACTTTAATTTATTTTTAAAAGTTATTTTAGAATTCAACGATCTGAACGGAGGCGGTAGGTCGTTCCAACATTTGGTTGCCTGGAATCGAAAGCTACCCCTAAATGCTGCACTACAGTGAGTATGATTAACAAGAGGAGCTCTTGTGGATCTGGAGGCGCCATACCTGTAGTGCGCTGAAGAGAATATAAGTTTCTTGTACAGATATTCAGGTTGTCGACACTTGATAATGCTGAAAATAAGACACGCAAAATGCAGTCTTCTCCGTAAATCTATCTTCAGCATGCCAGCCGAGTTCAAATAAGGCGAGACGTGAGTTCTAGGAGGTATGTAAAAACAGAACCTACTGCAAGCATTTTGGACTCTCTGTAATAATCGCTGTGTTCTGGACAGTAACCGGGGACCTATAACGACATCGACGTAATTAAGTTTAGAGAGAATTAGAGACTCGCACAAAGTAATACGAGCTCTTTCGCTGAGGAAATTTCGCACCCGGTATAGAATTTTTAGGCGGTACATACAGTTCCTGACAACACTCAATACATAGGCCTCAAAATGCAATTGACTATCGAAAATCAAACCCAAGTTTCGAGCCTCTTCAACCCTCTGCACGGGCTGATCTCCAATAGTCACATATGGATTGTTCCCAACAATTTTCCCAACTTGTGTATTTGTACCAAGCACCATGAATTTTGACTTTTCAGGGTTGAGAATAAGTCCATTATCCCGAGAACAGTCAGCGATACGTTGTAAATCTGCGTTTATTTTCTCCAGGGCTTCTTGAATACCTGCGGGTTTCATCGAGATGTAAAGCTGTAAATCATCGGCATAGCAATGGTACCTACAGTGCTGGATGGTATTGACAATATCAGCTGTGTATATAATAAAGAGTAATGGCCCTAGTAAAGAGCCTTGAGGCAATCCACGTGATACTTCCCTGGAATTTGAAATTCTTATGTTAGGTTCATCTCCTCGTGCAGACAATTTTACTGTCTGGTGCCTACGGGACAAATAACTGGCAAACCATTCTATAGACGAATTATCAAGACCATAGTATTCAAGTTTGGCTAGAAGGAGAGGTATACTTATGCTATCAAAAGCCCGGGAAAAATCGAGCAATACGAGAATGGTACCTCGTCCAATGTCTTGATCGTATAGGATGTTGTACACGACATCAAGAAGTGCCGTCGAAGTGCCTCGATTCCGGCGGAATCCCGATTGAAGAGCAGGGAGAATGTTGTTATCTTCAACATACTTAAACAGCTGCACATAAACAACCTTCTCCAGAACTTTTGAGAGGAACGATAAAATGCTAATTGGTCTTAGATCCCCTAGTCCGGAAGGGCAAGCCACCTTCGGCAAAGGTGTGACCAATGCATGCTTCCATAATGCAGGAAAAGTGCTAGAGGTAATAGATAAGTTGATAATCTTAGTTATGATGGTCAACGTGAAAGGTAAGGTTAAGATTATCATGTATCTGCTAAGCCCGTCGATACCAGTTGCATTGGATTTTAGCGAGATGATATAATTCGCAACGTCAGTTTCGGTAACAGGCTGCAACCCAAACTTAGAACTATTATAACGGAGTGAGCTGAAGCTATCTGCGTACGAAGTCTCGACATTGACACAATGAAAGTCCAAGAAGTGTGAGTTGATCATGTTGGGATCATTAACCCCTTCAGACCTGAATTAAAAGGGAGTGTTTAAAAAAATACAATTGATAATTTACAGCATATTTATGGTCTCATTAAGGTATTTTTGGAAATTTTTATTTTTTTAATTTTAATAAATATTAAGATATTTTTGTGTCCACTGACATGGACACTAGGCTTAAACCGTTGTTTGATAAATGATTTTTGTATTTGCTTATTTACTTTTATTTATTTTTGTTATAAACCTTTCTATAATAATTAAGGTGAACAAAATAATAATTCATTATTTTTTATATCAACATATTATTTTAATAGCATAGCAAACTTCAAATAATCATGAAAAACACTAATTGTTTTGGTGAAATGCTCGGAAACAATTTCTATCAGTAACGAAACACAAATGTATATCGCATTTTAGGCAATAAACATGTGTTTTTCCTTTACAGCATTCTTATTCTGGCAAATGGTCGACAGTGTCGTATTGTATTTCACTAGCCGGTCTAAATTCAATAACATCGACGACTTTTAGATGAACTAGTTGGCGTATTTATTGGACTGCTGTTTCCAGAACTAGATGGACGTCCTCTTTTTCTTGAAATAAGTGGTTGTCCCATTTTTATTAGAGCTTCAGCTACTCTCTGGCGAAAATGTAAAAGGTCTAACATGTCTTTGTTAGGTATTTTACAGGCTTGACAGTCTTCTTTATATTCCAACCAACTGTTAGTCACCGCTAGGTCAATCGCGTGAAATATCATTCGCAACGTCCATTTTTTAGACCTTATAAAAATGCGGTACAGGCTAAGTAGATGGTCAATTTTATCAACGCCTCCCATGCCATTGTTATATAATGGTACAAGTTCTGGACGCGGAATTGATATGTACGTTTTTGATAACTTGTTCCATCTTCGCGCCTCGTCTTCCTCTCCAATCCCTATGAAATTAGAAGCTAGTATCACACCTTTATTATCCATCCATTTGAGGACTACAATATCTTTTGTGCTATTGGTGACTTGTTCTGCGTATCCTCTTTCTTTTTTTGCGCCTTCTCTGTCACTAATGAGAGGTGGACTTTGAAACCTGTTGACTCTGATTGTACCGCCTGCATATATTTCTCTTTCACGCAGATCTCTAAGCAAATTGTAGTTAGAAAAATAGTTATCGAAGAAAAGGTAATGTCCAGAAGAAGTTATTCGCTGCGAAAGCTGATTTACATAGGTAGCTGATGCACCGTATCGCAGGACATCATTTTTATTTATATCTGTTGTGCCTCCTTGATAAATGATAAAGTCATATACCAGCCCGCTCTTTCCATAAAGCATAAAAATTTTGATACCCCATGGCTCTGGTTTTCCTTTTACATATTGCTTGATATTTAGATTCCCTCTAAAAGGAACAATCTGCTTATCAACACTTAGAATTTGCTCCATCTTCAGCTCCAGACACCGTTGTCTGATGGCGTTGTATAAAGGTCGAACTTTTACAAGGCGGTCACTTTTGTCATTTGGAATAGAATTGTTGTCAATAATATGCAAACAATTTCTCAACTGAACAAAGCGGTCCCTCGGCATGTCATCTAAAAATACCTTCATATCTAAGGTTCGATCCCAGTACAGCCGAATGCGCGGAAACTTCAGATTTCCCATAATAATATGTAAGGCTATCAATATTTTCATTTCGGTCAGCGAACATTGTTTGTAGTTTCGAACTTCTTTTGTGTTGGCATATAAATTGGTGTTAAACACTATTTCCTCTAATAGGGAGTCAGGGATATATTTCTTGAAGTATTCCATTGGTGTCATGGGTGATTCAATTTCTGATATTGGTGGAGGTGACCAGGAAAATTGAGGTGGGTCGAACTGAAGATGTTTTCTCCATATAATACTGGGTTTATTTTTTGTTTGGTAGTGCTATGATCATCTGATGTGCTTGCTCGTGGTTCATTTTCATATTTTATTTCTTGATCATTTTCCAAGTTTTCTTCCAGCGGCTGTAGTTCATTCGGGCGTACAATATCACTACCTACACGAGTTTTCATCGACGAAGCTGGCTGTATCATCAGCAAACAATAAAAATTTTGAATTAAAAAAGCACTTGATTACATCATTAATGAAGATGTTAAAAAGTAAAGGGCCGAGGTGAGAGCCCTGCGGCACACCAGACGTCACCGGAATGAAGTTAGAAATGAAACCCTTGATTGTGACTGCTTGACTCCTGTTTAGCACATAGGACGTTAACCATCTTAGAAGGTCACCGTGTATACCGACATGTTGTAATTTGCAAATTAGTAATTTATGAGAAATCTTATCGAAACATTTGGAATAGTCGGTATACACGGCGTCAATCTGCCAACCTTTGTCCATAACATCTAGCGCCAGATCCAGGAACTCACAAAGATTAGTTTTTGTGGAACGCCTATCGACGAAACCATGTTGCTGTGGCAATAAAATAGGTCTTATTAATGGAAAAATGGAGTCGTAAACTATTTTCTCGAAAAGTTTTGGTATGGTGGAGAGTTTGGAAATACCCCTATAATTACGGACGTTATGCTTGTCGCCGCTCTTAAAGATTGGTACCACTAGAGAACGTTTCCAGACAAGCGGCATTACCCCCTGACACAATGAGAGCTCGAACAGTAAAGAAATTGGTAACGCCAATTGTTCACGACACGACTTTAAAAACAGTGGATGCAGACCGTCGGCTCCAGGGCCTTTGGTTGTATCGAGTCGTGACAAATATTTATAAACTATGCAAGGAGAAACGTCTACAGAACCGATAGTACAGGAGCTATCTTCACGGGAAACAGTCACACCAACACCACCATCGTCAGTCTCAAACACTGACTGGAAGAATTTATTAAACAAGTTCGAGATAGATAAACCATCTGAACCAGTTGTGTCATCTAAGTATAAAGTATTAGGAATTACATTAGTATCTTTCTTTGAATTAACAAATGACCAAAAACATTTACTATTTTTTTTAATGTTATCCTGAGCCCGTCATCATCACTTTCTTCATCAAGGTCCGATACTGTACCATTTTCAAGAAAGTCGAGCAGAGAGTCAACGTCTTTGTTTCTTGATAAATCTAATCCTGAAATAAAAAAAATATACATATAGTTTCCAAACATGATATACTATTTGTGCATGTACATATTTACGATCGAGTCTGAATGTCCATTGCAGTGGACACACAAAACTACTTACATTTTGTCAAGAACATTGACAAAAGTTAGTAATATTTTTATGTAAATACAAATATTAACATATAATCTACAAGAAAAAAATAATTTCGGGACATAACAATGAAAATACAAATGAAAATAAATTTATAAAATCTGCTTACCCGTACTGCGTCTCATCATGGCGGTGGTCAATATTCGACTTATTATTTTGAAGTACCCACATCATGTTTCTTAGAACTGATGAAACACAAACAATGCTGATTGTATATAGAACGCCGTATAATGTTTACATTAGATTTAGAACGACACTGGGTCAAATAACAAAAATATTTTAGCCATGTCCATTGAGATGGACGCCGGGTCTGAAGGGGTTAAGGGTATCGGGAAGATCATACTCAATAGACGGATCAGCAATAATTTTATCTTTTACATTTTTCCAAAAGGATTTCCCATTACAAGGCTGGGAGTTAACGAAATGGTCGAAATAAGCGCGCTTTTCAGACTTTAAGCAAATATTCACCATATTCTTCAAATCCAGATATGACTTTTTATTAGCTTCTGATCTTGTGACACGGAATTTTTGCAGTGCTTGGTTACGTAAACTCATCATGTGTCTAACAGTGTCCGTAACCCATGGCAAGGACTTGTCGGGTTTTATTTTAACTGTTCTAAAGGGGGCGTGAAATTCGAAAAGGGTCAACAATATTTGTTGAAAGCAAGCTACCATTTCATCAACTGACGAAAGGCTTGCGATCATCTCCCAGTTAAATGATTGCAAATTGCCATATCACACTAAATCGGCCGAAAATAAAGACGCATCAGTCCAGACAAATAATTGATATAATGTGACATAGTTCTACGGTGTATGCATATTATTGTTCGTAATTGTAGATCAATTGATGCCTTTTTTATTAATATGGCAATTGACCTTATGACCAGGCCCATCTTTACCACTGGGTACACTAGGCAAATGCCCAGGGCCCCGCGATCGATAGGGGCCCTAGTTAATGCCACATTACTAAACCAGTACCGACATTTATTACTCAAAAACTTATTTAATTATAGTAAATCGAACCTGAATTAGGGACTAAATTATCGACTTACTTATTAGCTTTTGCATGCGCGAAGTTACTCTACTCTCGCCTAAAATAAGGCTATTGAATTTCAGCATGCTTAGATAATTTCAAATATGTGAGAATCGCCCCATTTAAATTAAAGATTATCTATTTATCTAGTGACTATCAATAAAATAATCTGAAACCTTGTTTATCTACTTTCATTGTCTATTCTAGCAATAAAAAAGTGTTCTGTCAAAGTCATAGGGGCCCCATTACTCTTATATGCCCAGGGCCTTTAATAGGTTAAAGACGGCCCTGTTTAGGACAATTTAGAAAAAAATATGAGTGATATGTATGTACTTACACCATCGGGGCTCTGCTTTTTAACCTCACAGAATTCGTTGAGTACATCTTGGAGTTTTCTTGTGGAATCTGTAAAAAGAGTTTTATTATGTTATCTTTATTGTAAAGCTAACATACACACGGTCAAAAGTAAAACTGTGCCTACATAATACAGCTTTACATTTAATCTTAGTGTAGGTACGTGCCTAAGGCATAGCCAACATTAATAACGTAAATGTTTATTGGGCTTTTTGGCGGGAGCGGGAAGCGTCACATTGGTGGTTTTGTTTCTCTTGTTTTAATTTGTATTGTTGTGGAAATTAGTGCGTAATAATGGTGGATTATTAACCATTAAGTGTTTGTGAACATACAAGAGTGTTGGCAAGTGTAACAAATCAGCTGAAGTTGTCTTTTCCTGCTCTCACAAGAAGTCCACGGGGAGATTTCAGTAAAACCCCACATATGCTGAAAACTAGGGGGGAAAAATATATTTTACTGTTCAGTCATCATTATCAAATTAAGAAAAGAAATTACTCAAGAACTGGCAATTATATTTACTTAACTAAATGCCATAAAGAAATGTTAATTGCGAGTTTATATTATCTTTTGGCGTATTGAGAGTGAAATTTGAAACGTAAGTTGCTCACGCAGCATTCAACGAAAACGTGACACCATGAAGTTAGCTGTTAAAGTGAACAGGCTAACTTCAAGATATCTCATTTAAAAATTAAACAAAGAAGTATAACCTGCCTCGCGTACGTAAAACACGCACGATTTTTTTTTAAGTGAAAACTTCTTTAGCCTCGTTTTGATTTGAAAGTCGGTGAAACGAAAAAACAACAGTAAAAAGAGACAGACACATAAATTCATAGGATTTAACGTAGGAGGAAAATGAGATAGGAAGCATTATAAAGTATCTCTTTAAAACGAAAAAGCGACAGTAAAAAGAGACAGACACATAAATTCATAACATTTAACGTAGAAAAAATGAGATAGGAAGCATTATACAGTGTCTCTTATGTTCCTGGTATGTAATTTAGTTACCATAAGCCTCTTGTATCATTTATCGATAATGTAAGCTCTGAGTCTGAATAAATCTATGTAATATATACGAATAAAATTTAAAATAATTATCTAACTTTGTATCACTATAATCGTTACTAAAACCTACAATTATCTTTTTCCCGAAATTTTACATTCGTCTCATTATCTTGAAACCAAAATTTTTGAAGGTTTCACTTCTACCACGTGTGAATTGCACATAAGATTTTTTTAAATCACGTTCATTATTCTGAACTAAAAACCCTAAAATTATTAGTGTATGTCTATGATAACACTTCTCCGATGGCGAAAAAAATTTTTTTAAAGGTTTAATGTTTTCAAAGATAATCTTCTACATGCAAAGAAAATCGGCGACCTCTTATTCTATGACATTGAGTAGTCAACCATGACTACCATTAAAATAAACTAACCCTTTTAGTGCCAAGGAGCGCCGTCGCGCTGCTCTCGCTACTTGTGAAAAATGCCAGCGTCGCGATAGCGCTCCTTTTCACTTTTGGCGCGCGCAGGCTATGGCCGTGTTACCGTGTTCGTATTTTTATTCATTTATTTCCTTTTAACTATCTTCGATCGCATATTTTTTATATAAACATCGTTCATATAACTCTTGTTCATATAAATTTAATATATAGAATTCTCGTGTCACGGTGTGCGTAATTGAACTACTCCGAAACGGCTCGACCGATTTTCGACCGAACCCTAAATTTTCACCCCTCTACGATCAACTCCTATTAACTTAAAAAAGTGTTTCCTAGAAATAATATAGATGGCAAAACAGCGTTTGCCGGGTCAGCTAGTTATCTATAAAAATGCACTTTTTTACTGGCATTTTTAGCATATATTGCTAAAATATGTATGGCATTAAAAGGGTTCATATAAAAATATAAGACATCATCACACACATTATTCCAAAACCAATTTAAGTAGCTAAAGCACACATGTAATGGTATGGGACGACCGTTTGGAGCCTAAGGGCCCGTTTATATGGGATGCTGAGAGGCCGCGCGGCGGCCGTGCGATAGCTTTATTTGGTACGCCTAAAGTCCGCGTAGCTGCCGCGCGGCCGCCGCGTGGCTTAAGCGCACTACCACCTCGTGGCCACCGCGTACGCGTTTTCAAGAGTCGTTTATCCTTATAGGATTCGCTTGTTTTGTCCCAAAGAATATTGTTTTCCTCCACCAAAGAAATTAATGTTTCAATATTTAAATCATCCATCGTAATTACAAAATATACGAATTGTGTTGTTACTTGTCTGAGTACGAAGTGAGCGGCGCGCGCCAGAAAACTCGAGCAACTGAG
Organism: Calamotropha paludella; assembly: GCA_927399485.1. Lineage (NCBI taxonomy): Eukaryota > Metazoa > Arthropoda > Insecta > Lepidoptera > Crambidae > Calamotropha > Calamotropha paludella. The sequence goes on along the minus strand of OV656830.1, from coordinate 4,394,914 downwards.
ATCGGCGCGGCGGCCGCGCGGCCGCCATGCTATGGAGGGGCGCGGGGACGCGTCATCCAGAAAATTCGGGCAAGAGAGCTAGGAGGTGACCGCGCGGCCGCCGCACGGTGTGGTTGTCCAAAAGAATTTTAATCTTTTGGCCTAGGTAATAGAGTTTAAATTTTCTATGAACGAAACCTAGTAACTAGTCTAAAAAACAGTAACTAGTCTAACTAGTCTAGTACAAGTTTTTACATCGTCTAACTGCAGCCTCAGAAGCGATCCTGCGTTTTGCACCGACGGTCCTGGATTCGAATCCCGGAGGGAGCGAATTTTGTATGATGAATACGAGCATTTGTACCTGAGTCATATATATTTCTATGTTCTTAATTTAGACCGGACGGTATGACTTTGATTCCATGGAAGATAGGCCGGGCGCTGTTATGGGATGCAACGTGATCAGACACGCTGGCCCCTTCCCATCTACTTGGAACCAACAACAGAGCTGGTGCGGCTTGTGAAGCGGCAAAGCATGCAAATACAGGGGTCTAGGCTCCGAATATGATTTTGTCCCATTCTGTGTCGAGACCCTTGGTCCGTGGGGTCCTAGCGCTATAAGGCTTTTTAAGGAGATATCAAAAAGGTTAGTTGACATCACAGGAGACCGAAGAGCTGGCTGCTACCTCGGACAAAGAATTAGTCTAGCTATTCAAAGGGGGAACGCTGCCAGTATCTTTGGAACCTTGCCTAAAGGGACTCCTTATAATAATATATTTTAGTTATTATATTATATTTTTAAGGCTTTTAGTTTTAGGTTCAGATAAAATTAAGAGCATACTCGTATATGTTATTTCTGTGTTTATATATATTTCTGTGAATGTTACATATTTATGAACTCTAGTATCCATAACACTAACTTTCCAGTGCTTACAGGCTAGGCTAATTGGTGTGAATAAAAGAAATATACGCTCCGCTCCAACAACAACTCAATATATATTTATATTTATGCATTTGCAATGCTATCATATATGTTAAATTTTTATAAAATTATACTAGAAAAAAATTAAATATATTGTAAGCCAAGTCGATATTTTCTATTACATTTATCGTAGTTACTCAATATATACAAAATGGCTGAAATAATTTCTTTTTTCATTCTGCATTTTTATTACTTAATGATATTTATAAGCCAATAAACATTTCTAAGAACTACAAGCTCCACTAACAGTTCGAAAAGAAAAGTAATTCCGATTAGAACTGGCGAAAGAAACTCCGAAGGGTGACCGACCTCCATCTTACATTTAGATAAAAAGTTTATTTCCTTCGACACACACACTCAAAACTCACACATATATCATTATATTCAATTAAAGAATAAGGGCTGCTTTCACCATAGAAAATAAACGCAATCAGACCGAGTTAAACTCAGTTTACGCGCTAAACTGAGTTCCGAGCATGTTTTTGGCTTTCACCGATATATATTGAAAGTAGTTTTAGTTAAACCTCGTTTAAATTTGGAACGACCGACTTTAGTCGTTTAAAGTTAAACAAGATCAAGAGCTGTCACTGTCATTACAGCTATTCGGTAACATAAAATTAAATGATTTTAATATTTTCACTGTATGATAATTAAAAGAGCGTAAGCACGAGTTTCTATGAAGAAGGATGAATGCACGCGTGTGCAGCAGCAAAAAAAGGTTAAGGTTCGGTGTGTAATTTTTGTCTCTAGGCAAAAAACCGATTTTCATTTGTTTATGCAAAAATGAAAGGCGGGTACTAACAACTACAGTGTCAGTTCGAGAATAAGTGTGTGTGAGTGAGATGTGTGTTTGTGTGAGTGCATAACAGTTTATGTATCTATTTACGTAACTTCAAATAACAAACATTGCATTTATTAGTAATGCTAATAAAAAATTAAAATACCCCCGACACACAAAAACAATAACGTAAAAAAAACATAATCATAAAATAAAACTTTAAAAAGTAATAAACTATATGCATATTACAAATGTATTAACAATCAAAAACCTCGACCGAATACATTATATTAGAAATTATAATACAAGATAATATAATTATTTCAATTGAAACTTTGTCGTGTCGGAGGACTCGACCCTCTATCAACTGCCATAATTATTAAACGGTTTAAGCAATTTACTTCAAACGTAACCTAAATACTCTCGACTAAGAAATCTTTCAAACAAAAGTAACTAAATGAAAATCGGTTCATTCGTTGTAGAGCTACGATCACATATATACAGACAAACAGACAAACACGTCAAACTTATAACACTCTTAAGCTGCGCATGACGATCAGTTTTTTGCATCAGTTGAACTGACGTCAATCCAAAATTTGATCGTGAGTGTCGAATCATCACTCCAGAGTTTTAACTGACGACGCGCCACGTATTTCCGAGATTACCAAAAATCCATTCGAAATTTTCTAGTACCTTTCCGGTTTTACACTGTACGCCAGCGTTCTCATCAATGAGAGGAACATCCTCTCGTATTCGAAAGAAACATTTTTACAAATGTTTGGGCAATCGAATAAGATGAAACAGCCTTTTAATTTTTAACTTTTATATATTTTTTCAATGCTATCTTATAAGATAAATTATTTTAATAGAAAAATACTAGAAAAAAATCAAGTGAATTCTCAGGTGGGAATCGACCCGCAACAAAAGGTTGACATGAGTGAATTAATCCCTTTTTAGGCCTTTCTTTCTTAGTTTTTGGTGAGTATAAGGCAACAAACAGTAGCCGCAGTAAGAATTAAAGTTTCTTCTTCAGGTAGTAATCCTCCTAACAGCCAGGCCAATCGAAAACTGAAGAGCCGGAGTGACGCCAGTGAATGTGGAAATCGAGTTGGCCTAAAACCATTTGTAGTGAAAAACTGATCTGACGATCAGATTTTCCCACTTTAAGTTTTTGCGACGAGGATTAAATTTTTTTTTTTGTAAATAGGCAGGCGCTTGACCACTATCTTACCTGATAGTAAGCGTCGATGCGATATATGATGTGACGCGTTTTTTTTTAATGGGTTCGCTCTTGATCCCAGTCAAGCGAGCTAACCCAGAAGGTGCCTAATCACCCTGGCTTTAATAACGGACAGGTTATAAGTACTCGGAAATACAGACGCAGGGAGAGAATTCCACTCCGTTGCGCTTGCCTAGAAGATACCTTTTCACTCGTGACTTGAAGACCCCTAAATTGTAATTGTCAGGAAACTCAAATTTTAGCAAAAAGTTCCAGTAGCGGTATCGGTAGCGTAATTATCAAAGCGATTAAAGCGAAAAACTTTTGCCGATAATATCGTCAATATCATTAACTGCTCATCGAATTACGTTAATAGCCGTTTTAATGAACAAGTACCGATCCGAATTCTTTTTCAATCGCCGAAATGGCATTTCTCTCAACCAATTTACGATGGGTGATTAGGGGCATGGGTCAGCCAGCCATCAGCCAAATTAAATTGTCTATGTGTGGACGTCTATACACGTATATTATATTGACAACGTTTTTAAACGTCTAAAGACTTTGAGAGGTTTCTATTGCGTAGCTATTTTTGCTATTTAAATGCTGTGTTTTTCTTTAATAATGTAAATCAGCTATTTTCATATTTAAGTACTGTTTTTAACTTAATAATCATCTTTAGTAACATTATAAAGATGTCATGTTTGTGTGAATATGTAGGAGGTAATCTTCGAAAGTTTTCATTTAATAGATTCTATATTTTTTATATATTTTATGCATTTTTTCCAATGCTTCTTTATAAGATAACTTATTATAATAGAAAAATACTAGAAAACATCAACTCGGGTCACAAGTGAATTCGAGTGCATAAAAAAATGCATAAAATATATAGAAACTAGCGGCTCGTCCCGGCTTCGCATGGGTGGACAAAATTCTTTAAATTTTTTCTAGCATTCAATATAGCCTATGACACTCAGCAATAATGTGCCTTTCTATTGGTGAAAGAATTTTTAAAATCGGTTCAGTAGATCCCGAGATTACCCCTTACAAATATACAAACACACAAACTTTACTTCTTTATAATATTAGTATAGATTATAAAACTAAATGGCTGTTTCATCTTAATTGATTGCCCAAACATTTGTAAAAAGTATTTTTCTATTATATTAATTTATCTTAATAGATTCTTTCACCTATATATTTGACGATCGTATGGTACAACGATAATGATTCTGCCTTTCGCACCAACGGTCCTAGGTTCGAGTCTCGGAAGGGGCAGATGTTGTGTGATGAATGCGTCATGGGTATTTGACATATTAATTTAAATATCATTTCCTATAATAGGCATATATTTTCGCAACTTTGTCACAGTTGCTTTAACATAATGAGTCCGTACTAATGACCTGACTGAAGTTGCTCCGAATCGCGAACTCTCGGCCATCTAGCGGTGCTGTACAGAGTCTACGTTCTAACCAGTGCTGAATATCGTACCCTTGCACTATGGGACGTTTCGCCTATTTTCTGGCCAAAATATCAAAGATTCGTTTTCTTGAGTTAAATGTCTATATATTGGGGTTTTTGGGGTCGCTGATTTTGAATATGACATTAAAAATTAGAAATACAAAATGGCAGATCCAATATGGCGTCCGAAGATATAAAAAATTGCTTGTTTCGCATAAAAATGAAACCTGGAGGGTTTCTAAGGGGATTTCGAGGTCGCTGATTTTGAATACGACTTTAAAAAAAAAAAGAAGAAGAAGAAAGAAGAGATCGCTCTGAGCGATAAGACCGCCCATTGTAACACTATTTTAAGTTTTCTCTTGTTATCTTATTATTTCAATGTGGTGTTATCAATAAAGTGTTTTGTATTGTATTGTATTGTATTGTAAAAATTAGAAATACAAAATGACGAATCCAATATGGCGCCCAAAAAATTAAAAAATTGTCTATCAAGACTTGAATTTGAAAATGACTGTTAAAACTTATTAATTAAAACGACTTATTCAATATTTTCATCCTAAATTTCATCGGGTAAGGGTTTATTTACAGCACAGGGGCTCTTCCTTACTCTCCATTTAGGAATCATCACGAGTAGGCTGTAAAGCCCTTTACCGGAGATTTTAAAGGTTAAGAATGGATGACATACCCACATGGCACGAAATACACATATTTATATCATAACGATTGCATTTCTTCTATATACTTTCTATATACATTTACTATGATTTCAAATTAGAATTTAACGAACTCAACAACCCTTTGGAAATAGCTTACATTTCATATTTATGCAAAAAAGCAGTTTTTCATATTTTTGGGCGCTATATTAGATCCGCCATTTTGTATTTCTAATTTTTAATGTCATATTCAAAATCAGCAACCTCAAAAACCCTTATATAACGACCCACTGTGATATCGCTTAGCTTTATCACGAACTTGTTAAGAAACACATAGTCGATTGCTTTTACTTTAAAATATTATATCTCCCGGATAGGGTTCTATCGGGTAATTTACGAAACGGTTTCAGGAAGAGTCGAGTCCCACCTAATATTCAAGCCAAAGATCGCCTTGTTATTGTTTGTTATTCGGAAGTTCTATTCTTTTAAATATTAGAAACTGATAAAATCATTACTTTTCTGTAATTTAAGTTTAAAGTTTTCTCCCCCAGAATCGCCAAAGGTTAATTTATTCTTATTATTTTCAAGCATTAACTTACGCTAAACAAGTATTTCAAGCAGTGGTTTGTACGCCTTCAACATTGGAGGAGAAAAAAAAGATAAAAGAAGCAATAATCTTTCGTGATTTCAAGGTACATTTTTACACACTTTCGAACACAAAATGCGACAGAAAAAATACTTTGCGTGGAACAAATGGTCTTAAATTTTTCCCCAGGTCTCACTAATGTTTATAGAAACCTTTCCAGTCGTTAAACATTACGAATTTCGACTTTGATTTTTGCCACTTTTGGCCAGAAAATAGGCGAAACGTCCCATAGTGCCTTGGTGCAATAAAGCCACATCTGCAAAATGGCTACTTTTCAGGGGAGTGGTTTAAAGATTATGTCAATGAAAATACATCAATGAAAATACACAAAATATGTACTAGGTTTATACAATTTCACAATTGATGTTATAAAAATGAACTCTTTTGAATACCAAGCAGTATATTTTATTTATTTAATTATTTCCTGAAATCGTGTGGCGCATGAGTACTTACGGCTATTTTGTACCAAGCTACATCAAACATAAGTAGATATGCGTCCTTATAACACGGACATTCGCATGAAGCATGTGTACATGCGTCTTTGTTTACCGAAATACTATTTTAGTGGCAGAACGCAAGTGCAATATTACCAACTGTTTTATTTAAGTTTTTATTTTACATAGATTCATTTATTTACTTAGATCTTAACATATTTTTAATGAGATCGTTACTCAATCAAATACAACTGAAATACACAATCACTTTATTATTAGAATTGTATTCAGGTAACCAACAATAAAGTAAAAACAAAAGCTTTACCTATCGAACACAATTAAAGGTTTAATAAACAAATTTAAATTACTGTTTTACTGAAAACAAAACACTATTATTGATTAATTAACACGATTAATGAAATTGAAGAGATGTCCCTCTTGCTTGCAGTGAAGTATTTGGTATAAGTAGAGAAGTATGAAAATTATTGTAAAGTTCGTTTTGAAGACAAATTATTAACTTAGATAAGAAGACTTTGAAATCTTGATTATACTTATATTTTGACTGACGAATAATTTAAGCACTACATTCAAGAGGGGCTTTATTTAAGTTTTTTTACATAGATTTATTTACTTATTTGGACTTTAAGATATATCTAGTGAAACCGTTGTTGCAATCAAATATCGAAAAAAGTGCATAATTATAGGATTCTCTTTCCTTAATTTCTTTCTTCTATGTCTTAGTCATCCGTTTCGCTATCAGATTCATCAGTATAGTCTAGTTCTGCATGTTCAATACTGATTTATGGCGTGGCAAACATTGCACTGGTCTTTTTTGGGTATAAACGTACCTAAGTTGAAATTTCCTTTAACTATTTCCCTGTACTGCCTCTCTGTTTTAGCACTCTTTGTATAATTTGTAGAATCGAACCATTCATTGTATAACTGAAACATGCGAGGCATAGACGGAGACCCTTCTAAATACATTTTTTTTGTTTTTTCCTCAAATAATGCGATTCTATAGGAGCTAGTGCGTTAACGTGATCAATAACACATCGTATCATGTCTTCAGTTACGACTATTCTATAGTTGTTATGGCTGCCTCTCATATCCTCTTGTACTTCAGTACTACCATCGTACTTCTCCCATGCAGTTCTAATACTTTTATCACATATCACTAGCGTATCAATGAACATGATCCAACACACGTTGACAGCTGAAGCTTGTAAGACTTGACCTTGCTCAATTAGAGGTAACTGATATTTGAATGTAAATTGCCGCTGAATTGGTGCGTCACGATTAAGAGATCTGTTTTTTTTTTTAATTTTTTTACATATTTTACCAAGTAGGCCCACTGCTTTTGTCGGTCTCCTAAATTCCAAAACTTTTGAAAGATAATATAACGGTCTAAGTTATTTAACTTGTCAAAACATTTAAGTCGGCATTTGCACGGTGGTCTCATCATTTTCTTTTCTACATTTTTTCCATCTTTTCTGGTGTACTCAAATTTTTCAAACGTTTACGTTTATTCCGAGACCATTCGTTCCGACCTTTTTTATTTTTTTTTGCACCTCTTGGGGTTGATACTTCTCTTTCAGTGGTATTAGTAAGGCAAATATTTTCTGCATTAGAATAATTACTGCGGCTGTTGTCGTCCAAATGTTCTTCACTATCTACTTCTGAAGAAAGCACAGGTGAATTTGACGGCATAGAAGACACTTCTGATTGTGTTTGAGTGACAGATTGCTGAGATGGTGAAAATGTCTTTTCAATGATTCTGATACATCTACGTTTTACATTGTCTTTTCGTTTCTTACGATCTCCAAACCGCCTTCGCGAAATGGGTGATGTGTTAGTGGGAACCATCGCCTGATTATGTCCAATACAAAATTCACCGTCACAAATATCTCTGCAGCTTCTCGTATAATATTCAGGCGATGGCATCGGCGTGGGAACATTTACTTGATCAATGATATAATTAAAAATAGACAACGACGGAGAAATATCAAAACTAGCAACTTGGTCAATGTTGAATGGAGTAAGTACGCGATCTGAGTGAATACTGCAGTGTGGGCAGCTATTTCTCAAATTTGCGTGACTTAGACTTCGCTGAATAATTTTTGATATGGATCCGAGGAAGGGTTCATCTTCCACCACGGGGGCTGATTATCAAAAACTTCTTGATTTGACTCTTTTGGTAACTGAAATAATTTATAATACATAACGCATAACGCACATGTCAATTGCAGCCAGCAGTGCCTTCATACAAATTTTATTTTATAATCAATGAAAAGAGATTTTCAAATAAAACTTCAATAGATGACCAGTCACTATATATTACATGCAAAGTGAACAAGGAAGCAAAAAAAAAATAGAAAACAAAATAACGTAGCCATTACAGCATAAAGTTTTCTTGAATAATCCACAATTACATATAAATTAAAATTGACTTTAGTCAATTTCGAATTATATCTTTTTTCTGTGATTAAACTATTCAATAACGATGTATGTTTATCCATCTCTTGCAAAAAGGACGCATGTTTACATAACGTCCCAACATTTTGCGGCTAATAAGGCTGCAAGTTTATTTATGGCTGGGACTATTTTGTGCAATAAAGGCTTTTGTGACCTTACTAGAAGCATTTAAAAAATATAAATTATTTTGATATATTTCTTAATTAATATAAATAAGTCATTAAAGTGCATATTTTTCAAAAAAATAAGTGAATACCATATACATCCGTTAAAAACAACGTATGTGCTCATACAACTAGCAGTCTAAACGTGTTATATAGCCATATGTGCATATAAATACCGTTATTGAAAAAAACACATTTTAAAAAAGAATAAAGTCAATTACAATCCTTGTAGCTATTTCGCGTATCCATTTTTGCCGATTTTGGTGCGATGCGTGACACATCCTTCCTGCCCGGTAACACTGACGCAACTGACTTTATGCCGGCGCGTGCGCTGCGTGGTGCTCGCGGTAACGTCGGGAAATAACAACGCATGTGCAGAAGCGGCTTTGTTTCATGTTCGCTTAATCACATGCGTCGGTTTTCACTTGATTTATTTAAGGAACTAATAAAGATAAAAAAAAAATCTTTCTAGTTCGTATAGCTTACAGCATTTGCATAACATTCGCGTGATAAAACCACTTTTGGCATAAAGTCACATGTGGCTTTATTGCACCAAGGGTACGATATATGTTCCCTAGAAACTGTATATCGACCGAATTGCCAATTTGTATATAAATATTAGTTTTGCTCAATTCTCAAGTATGTTTTTAATTTATTTATTTTTTTGCATTCGCAATACAATATTTCTATAAGATATAAAATACGTGTGTAAAAAACAACTACGCCTCCGAGCCACGAGGGCTCTACTATCTGAGAGCTCGGAGGCGTAGTTGTTTTTTACACACGTATTTTACATCAATACTCAAGTGTTAAATTCATTGTGTGACTTAAACATAACGAAAGAAAAAAAAACATTTATTAACCTCACAGAAAAAAAAACACTGATCAACTTACATGAGGCAAGTTCCTGAAGTTGCTGAAACTCGGCAGGGGAAAGTTTGTCCCACTGGAAACCGCTGCCCGTTGTGTTAGGCATCCCACTGGAAAAAAATGGATACATATATCGTTTAATACATTCATTATGTTATGAAAAAAGTTCCTTATTATAAAAATATTAATTTTAAGTTCTATTCTAGGTATAAAGAAAATAATTATTCGGGTATACATTTTTATTATATTTTTTTTCGATAAAAAGCAAAGAAACTACTTTACAAAATTATCTTAACACCTTTATTTTATTTACAATGATTTATAAAAATATATTATAACAGTCATCACGTAGACTATACATTAGACACTGTATAGCCATCCCACATCGACTAAACATAAAAATCTTACGCTTTTTGTTTAAAGCTACGGACGTTTTTTCCCGGCTAGTGTTCCCTTCCGCAGCGCCCCATAAGGAACTTCGTTCCAACAATAAAAAGCACGTATGAACCTAAACTGAAACGTAAAACAAAAGAAATCAATTAATAAAGTAGAAATATTGTTACGAGCTGCGGGAATTCAATAGTTAAATAAACAAATTTATTTATTCCGAGATTTTATTATTGAAATATTTTTCTACACAGTTAGAAACCTTCCAAATTAAATAAGTTATTTTTATAGAAATATACTAGAATAAATCGATTCATCTCACAAGTGAATTCTCAGGAGGGAATCGAACGAAAACTTGTCAGCCGAATTTTTCTATTAAAGTAATTTATCTTACAATATAAAATATATAAAATTATAAAACCTTCCAAGTAAAGTTTCAAAACAAGTCCGCTAATTAATTCAAATTATCCAATAAATCGCCGAATTTGTCAAAAAATTTCTCCTTAATACCGTCGCTGAATATCCCAGTCACGTGTGAACGGTCGCTTATCAAATCACTCTTCAATTCGCTCCAAAGTTATAGTTATAACTACTTTAATAAACCTACTTTTTATATCTACGAACTCCGTTCAATTATCGCGGCTCTTTTTTCGTAGGTTTTTATTAACAAACGACAATGAAAGCCCTTCGTCGTAACAAAATGTAGCTTTGTTCCGCAAAAAACATTGCTTGTTTTCTGCGGAACAAATGCACCGCCCGTCCGCAAATAAATGCAGACATCGGCACCTTCACCAACTACTCTACACGTGTTTCGCCCCCACACGAAGCATCATCAGTAGCTGTTATTCCTGTCTGTATTTCCGAGTACTTATAACCGTTTTCAAAATATTAAAAAAAAATAAAAACAAAAATGGTCTACACAGATCTATGAAATAACCCGATACGATGAAACGTTTAGTTCGTAACCCAGCTACTAGATGCCGCTCTATCCAATAAGGTTTATTACTCTATAAGAGAAAAAATCTATAAATATATTATTGAGAAAGCAGTCGGAAAATGTTCATTAACAAATCTAATTATAAATTTCAATTCGAATTTTTCAATCCGTTTGATATCACCATGAAATAGGTTTCTATTTCACGGCGTAACCGCCATGTTATTACGTCATACGGCTGTGTAAACTAAAAAGTGTCGACTGTCGGCTTTGTACTTTTATCATAACGTAATTTAATGCAGCCTATCGTGAAAGATATTTGAGATACGTAACGCATAAATAGGTACATACAACAAAGTGATCTTCACATAAGTACAAACAAGTTTTTTCAGATAATAGTTTCCAACCCCTTCTCGTAACTTTGAACCAAGTTTTTCTCATATTTATATCAGTTGGCAATTTGTTTGACAAGTTGTCCTTTATATTTACACGAGCTTTTTGCATTCACGAGCAGCACTCTAACGAAAAATAGAATAATAAACTAATTAAAATAATGTAAGGTGTCAATACAAGGGAAATTCATTTAGAGTCAATGTAGTAAACATTATCCCAGCTAGGGATCGAACCAGGTGCAGACAGGTGTGGCCCGATGTAGGGAAGCCCAGCTCCTTATAAAGGACCACGCTGTCTCCACCCCTCCTCAGATGAGGAAGGTGCTGGGAGATGGCAGACCGGTAGGGGTCATAGCCCTCAACGAAGGGAGGACCCCTAACGGACGAGACAAAAGGCGCTGCGGCGTAGGTGGGTAGACCCGCTGTTCTGCGCCATTCGGAGGGTGTCGGTTGATGTCTAATTTGTGCCTAGGCATCGCCCGACGGAGAAGGGGCCCGTAGCAGGCTGGCTGTCCAGCCAAAGTGGTGCTTCCAACATGGGTCCTTTTGTTGGCAAGGCTGCAGGACAGTATGAAGGCACAACGACGAGTTTTAGTGGGTATACCTTCGATCACCCACTGGGCTTCGTCATTGTCGTTGTCGGGTGGGTGACCGAAGGAGAGCCCCACATAACTCCGCTGTCTACCCAAGCAGCGGGGTATGCATAATTTAAAAGGGATCGAACCAAGTATTCGAACAACTTAACCACAGAAGTCATCCATTCCATTTTCTTACGTTTTACTGATATTTTTTTTAACATGTTGACGAGTCACATTCACATTGAAAACGTTTTGTTTGACCAGTTTTGTTGTTTGTCACGTAGTAACATCGATCATTCGTTTCGGATATTGCCCGGATAAAGGTCACGCATCCGGGCATGCGGGATCACATAAAATTATATGGGTTTTTCTTGTAGTAAAACTGGAGAAAGCTCGTAATACCGAATCAATCAAACTTGACGCTTATTAGCAATTCGAGTTGTGTACATGGATACAGCGCCATCTGTTGATAAGTGGACTAACAAACATTTTGCCAATTTTCATTGAAATAATTTCTACAAAAACAGACATAGAAAAACTTAAATATTTGCCTTTTTGTTCATGCTTTTAATTTTTATTTATGTTTTCTTTTTAAATTTTGACGGCTTTTTGGTGCAATGGTAGCGATCCTGTCTATCACATCGACGGTTCTGGGTTCGCGTCCCGGAAGGAGCAGATGTTTGTATGATGACGAGCATTTGTACCTGAGTCATGGTGTGTTTATATATCTCTATAAATATTACATATCTATGTATTATATATGTCTATCCGTTACCCTAGAATCCATTACACAAGCCTTATTGTACTTACTTTGGGCTAGGTTAGTTGTTGTAAACGTTAGAAATATTACATTACAAGAAAAAAAAATTTTTTTCGATGGGGATTTTTGCGAATTTCAAAATTCGGGCTCCGTCACAATCTGATCCTAAACCAGTTGATTCGATTCCACACAAAAAATATTGAAATCGGTCAAGAACTCGGGAAGTTATGGCGTAACAGACATTGCGCCATTGAAGCTGATCCATGGGAGCTTCGCTCACTTCGTTCGCTCCGCTCCAATTAAATTAATCATAAATACATAATTATTTTATGATAAACTGTTACTTTACTTATTTTTTTTCCATTCTCTTGCAAAAAAATTTAAATGTACAAAAATGTAAAATGTTTTTGTATATTTTAAGAGTTTGAACAAACATATCTAAGAGATTTATTTATTGGCTGGTCACAAGACGGTGAAAAGTTAAAATCCTTTATGGGCCATATATTACTTTATTTTCATCTGAAGGCAAGGGATTCCAGCCATGTAAACTTTATATAATATGACAAATGTCGCTTAAATCTTATTACTCGAGGCTATACATGACTGGTCACTTCAAAATGAGGATGGTTTAAAATGAACCCTGTATACTACAATGTAAGAAGCTAAATTGACAGTCGTCAATTACTAGCCAAATTTAAATTTGATGTTCCTCACATAATTCCACGGTATTCCATACAACTCCTAGTACAGTCGCATAAGATGACCCTAGAACCGGGTACCCTTTATCTGACAGTATCTTGTTGCGCAGAAGGTCACTTGGCATACAAATCGAAAGGCATAAATAGACGTACATAGCAGGTTGGGTTGGGTTAGTTATTTTTTTATTCATTACCAGCCAGCAAGCTATTTCAAATTATGCCAAATGATTAGTATGCGTTCTAAAATTTGAATTTTAAATTTCTGCGAAAAAAGGTAGATCCATTAGAACTAGTGTTGCCCAAATTCAGTCTTGGTCTTGCAGTCTTGGTCTTGTTCTTGCGTTTTTGCAAGACCAAGACCAAGAACAAGACCGCGTATTTTTAGCAAGACCAAGACCAAGACTGACCGTGCAAGACTTGAGCAAGAACAAGACTAAGCCTGCAAGACTCTTGCGTCTTGCAGCTAGGACTTAGCGCTATTTCACGGAGTAGTTAGGTGTAACAGTTCGGTGTATAGGTACGCTTAGGAATTCTATGAGACGCAAAAAACTGTATCAAAGAATATGAAAAACTGGATCTATGCGCATTACGACTAATACCATAAACATACCTACATAGCGAATAAAAAAATATCCATTAAAATCAAACTGAGTGCATGCATAGTTATGTTTTAACCATCGGCACTTTGATAATGCGGCATCAAAGGTTTTGTACTTACTTCTCAAAGAAATTTGCTGCTTTTCGGAAGCACATGGTTATAATACACGCGCCGGCGGCTTCTTTTGAAATCATATACAACAATCGTTGCCGCCGCGCCGAAATCACAACATTTGACACTATTTGATTGCCGCCACAGGGCGTAGGCGTAGGTATACTCATGCAAAATAATTTCGAATTTTAAGAGTACCTACAGGTGTTCCAAAGAATAAATAAGTTTCAGAGTGCTTATAATGAAAATGAATACATTATACTGATCACGCAAGTAGTATTATGATTAGAATAAAATGGTAAGGATAGGTAGTAGATGTCATAATAATTTATTCTAGTAAGTATATATTATAATATTGATTATATGGTTTTAAACTAATTACTTAGGTACTATTATTGTACATTTAGTCATTATATTTCTTAAGTTTTTACAAGAAAAAATAGCAAAAAAGTGTTCAAATATCACCCGTTTGATAAATATTGTAGCCACTTTTAAATATACTTGAAACGTGTAAAAAAATTCTACATAATTAATAAAATAATATAAAAAGCGTAGGTACTTACCTACTAATAAAATAAAAAGCCTGCGATTTATTATTAGTAAATAATCACGGCAGCCGAGAGTGTGTCTCCACTTTTGAATACATAAATCATAACCAGATCACTAGAGCCACTTCAAAAAAGAAATTTGTAATTCCTAGGGTTCAAAATTATTTTGGTGACAGAACTTTACAGAAGCGTATACCATATCTTCTTAATTCGTTGCCCGAAACTATTAGATGTGAAACGGATAAAAATAAATTTAAAAAAATATTAAAAGATTATCTGATGACTACTATTTAACACAACAATTGTATGTTTTTATTTATTTTTTTGCATTCACAATGCAATATTTCTATAAGATATAAAATACGTGTGTAAAAAACAACCACGCCTCCGAGCCCATCTGAGGGCTCGGAGGCGTGGTTGTTTTTTACACACGTATTTTATATCTTACAACAATTGTATCTTATTATTATCACCGCTAAATTTTCCTTCAGTTTGTTGTAATTCAGTCTAAATCCAATTATTGTGCACTTAACTTTACCTGATACAGTTATAGTTGTATTATATACCTACATAATTATAATTATAAGCTAAGAGACTAAAGATCCCTCAGTCAAACCGACAAGTCGGTTTTGTGGGACTAAATTGTATCTTTGTATTTTTTTTTCTTGTATATGAAATAAATAAATAAAAAAAAATAAATAAAAAAAAAAAAAAAGTATTTACAAGCAGTGCCCGCGACTTCGCCCACGAAGAATAGTAACTTTGGAGGTATAGTGACGTTCAGGATTTATTTATTTATTTTAAAACTTCTGTCATCAAACATACAAACAAACTCTTCAGCTTTATAATATTAGTATAGATTAGTATAGATGTACGCCAAAACATTCACTTATATGTAAAGAATAGTGATTGGCACTAATTCTTTACATATATTTTATTCACGCGTCGCGTCTGTACAAGTAGGTAATAATCTGTGTTTGTACGCCGCACGCGGCATCGTTTGATTTGCGGCGGCATCCTTTTAATAGAGCCGGCACGTGGCGAGGCGGCGCGGTAGAAAGCAAGGAAACGTACTATAAACAAAGGAATTATTTTAATTCCAGTCATTTCCAATTGAGCTGTGCTTCGAGTCTAACTTAATAATTGTTTTTACTAATTCTTGTTGTTTTCTAAAAACGTATCACGTGTACAATTTAATATGAGTGACGAAGATTCAAATTATTCTAGTCCGAGTAACGAGAGTTTGAGTCACAGATCTAAAAGACCCAAAAGCAAATTTGAGGAGTTTTTCGAAATAATTCATGCATCCCAAACTGCCTTGTGTAAATTGTGCCAACATAAAAAGACTGAAATAAAAATGAAAAACAGAAACACTTCAGGCTTAAGGAAACATCTAATATCTTTCCACAAAAAGGAATCACAAATATTTCTTCCTGTTAAACCAAAATTAAGTGGAGATATCACAAGCTTTTTAGTAACCGCTGGAAGAAGTGGACAGGTAAGAATATATTTTTTTTATATGAAAACTCCAGGAACTCAAAAAAGTCTTTTTTGAACAAATGACTTTAAACTGACTTCGGAATATTTTATAGATATTGATAAAATAGTAATACATAGGTACATATTTCGCGTCATTTTTAACAATGGTCGAAATTGTCGCTACGGGAATTTTAACTCCGCGTAGCTGTTCATGCGATACTTTCAAAAACGCCATTAACTTACGTAAGTATTTTTGAGTTAGTGGTGTTTTCATCTAGGGGTGCGACATATTAAGTATGTAATTATCGTCTTAAATATTTTTATAAACACCTATATTTTCATTTGTTTTCATAATCGGCCAGTAACAACTAAGTACTTTATTTTGGTAAATTACAGTACAGTGCAACCTTAATATAACAAATGTCAATTTAACGATTTTCTCGATTTAACAACAACAAACCTCCTCCTCCTAAACGCTCAAACCTAGTATGTTTTAAATAATAACACAAGATTTATTGTTTTATTTCAGTCGGAAAACAGCAGTGACAACATCACGACAGCTACAGTTGATTGGGTAGTGAAAAAATATCTTCCCTTCTCATTTTTCGATGACGAAGCTACACAAGTATATTTTCGACGTATTTGCCCTAATATGGAGTTTCCTAAAAGGTCTACACTTAGAAGGAAAGTCAAAGAGCGATTTGAAGAGCTCCAATTTAATCTCAAGGAACGACTTCAACAATTATCATCTAAAATGTCATTTACCATTGATGGGTGGACGTCAATTGCTGGTAGGAGTTACTACGGGGTTACTATGCATTATATAGACAACGAATGGAAGTATCGATCTGTAGTTCTTGATTTTATACCATCACGCGGTCGACATACTGGGGAAGATATTGCAACGATTTTCCATGAATGTTTATTGGAATATGGCATAATTGATAAAATACAAGGTATCACGGTCGACAACGCAACTGCAAATACCAAATTTATGTATGAACTGGGCAAACAGTTGCCACACTTTGATTCAGACAATCAACATTTCCGGTGCTTTGCTCACATTTTAAACCTTGGTGTACAAGATTTATTAGAGACCTTAGCATTACACTGTGAGTCTGACACTAACGCGCAAGATCAGCAGTATGAAGACTATGCAGACGAAACTGAGGAAGATGAAGAATATGCACCAAATATTGCTGACTCGCGTACATCTGTAACAAAGTTACGCAGTATTTCCAGTAAAATAAAAAGAAGTGAGATAGTGAAGAAGAAGTTTCAGTCTGCTTGTGAAGCAGCTGGCGTGCCATCAAATCTAAATGCCATTCTTGACTGTCCAACAAGATGGAATTCCACACATGATATGATTGGATTTGGTTTAAAAGTGAGAGCGGGCATTAACATATTGTGCAGTTCTGTCACCGAATTGAATGATTTTCAAATCACAGCTAGTGAATGGCAGGTACTCGAAAAATTACATAAATTTCTAATAAACTTTAAACTTTTAAGTACAAAACTTGGTGGAGACAAATATGTTACATTACCGCTAGTCATTGTATCATTCAATCTCTTGCTAGATAAAATTGAATCCATGGTAAAACAGTTAGATGAGAAACCTAATCGATCTGAAGTGGATGAAAGGCTCATTCTAGCTTTCCAAGCAGCTCGAGACAAAATGCTTAAACATTATAAGAAGAGCAACTGGATTTATTGTACTTCTTTAATTTTAGACCCAAGGCATAAGGCTCAGACTTTTGACCTGACAATGTGGGGGAAGCAACTTAAAACAGAAAGTCTGCGCAAGTTCAATGAACTTTATGAAGAATATAAAAGTCTACACTCACTGAACAAATCTCTGGAATTGCCAAGAAAAGAAAATAAAGTATGTGATGAAGATGAAGACATTATAGACTTTGATAAACTCTATGAATGTCCCTCGACGTCATCTGGATCTTGTCTTCAAGGCTTAGTGATAGACGAGTTGGAGGAGTACCTGAGAAAACCAAGAACTGCCAGCTCGGAAGACATTTTAGATTGGTGGAGGACGCATGAGACAGAGTATCCGACTTTATCGAAGATGGCCCGTGATTTTCTCTCAATACCTGCAACTTCAGTACCTGCTGAGAGATTATTTTCTAAAGCATCATTAGTAATTAGAAAACATAGAAATAGGTTAAGTGATGAGTCAGCCAGATGGTTACTTTGTATTAATTCTTGGTCAAAAGAATTGATATAAAGTAACATAACCTAATGATAAAGCTGTTGTGTACTGTTATGTTTGATTTGTGTTGTATTTTATTTTTGATTGAAATAAATGATAAATCATAAAACTCTTTTATTAAATTTCATGCAAGTTGAGGGTTCAATCTCTTTCTAGACAGACATTGTTATTTAAAATACAGTCAAGTTATTGTAATTAATTTGTTTTTTTACATGTTTTAGCAAATGTAAGCTTATAAATCATAAATGTTTATTAAGAAACAGTTACTTCCATGGAAAACGACATATAGGTCAGTTGATTTTTCGACTTTCTTATCAAATCTTCAGTTATTTATTAATCTGATTGATCTTTACTATGGCTATGTTAATTCAAGCTCACAATGTTCCAATTCTAATACGTTTTTCTAAGATTTAAAGTAAACTTTAATAAATAGCAATAGACTAATAGGTAATTGCAAGACTTGCAAGACTCTTGCTGCAAGACCAAGACCAAGACCAAGACTGCAAGCGCAAGACCAAGACCAAGACCAAGACCAGGTGTATTGGCGCAAGACCAAGACCAAGACTGGCTAAGTCTCGTCTTGTTCTTGCATTTGGGCAACACTAATTAGAACCATATCAAAAGGAGTTTCAGAGTTCATCGTGGTCAAACAATGTGACAAGGAATGTTTTATATATACTGGATGACCCGGCCACGCGTTGCTGTATTATCTAACCTATCTTATGTCCTAAGTTGGAACAAATCCATCAAAATCAGCTGTGTAGTTTCGGAGTTCATCGCGGTCAAACACTGTGACGCGGATTGTTTTTTACATATATAGACTAGCTAACGCGCTGCTGTACAGTTATTATAATTTGCATTATTTATATTATTATAAATAGAGTAAAACTTTTTCTATGTCCAAAAATGGAACAAATCCAGCAAAATGAAAAAAAAATCATCAAGGTCTGTTGAATATTTTCAGAGTTTATTGTGATCAAATACTGTGACAGTTTTTTATATGTATATATATATAGATAATGAATCTAACTAATTTAGATTAAGAATAGTGTAGCACTGTTAGCAGACGTAAGTTTCTTTAGAACATGATATGTACGCGAAAATGCTTCCTTGTCTCTTATGACACTCCCGACCTTTATATGACCTTGTTGTCCAAGTGATAAACTTACAGCTTTTTGATATACTCACCAACACAACTCTGATCTCAGAAATTTTGGCTATTATAAAAATGTATGCGGCAGCGACCTTTAAATAACATAGCACCCAATTAACATGTATAAATTCAATTTACACAAAAACGTTCCAGTCTATATGTCAACCAAAATTAGTAAAAAGTCACATCTTACGTTGTAAAATTAAAAAAAAACCTGTTGATTCGATTCCTCACAAAAATTATTAAAGTCGGTTAACAACTCGGGAAGTTATGGCGTAACAGACATTGTGTCATTAAAGCTGATCCATGGAAACTCCGCTCGCTTCGTAAGCTACGCTCCAATAAACGTCAAATGATAAATAAACAAAATTACATTCGTTAGTTTTGCTTAAAATTTGGTCACATATAGTTACAAGTCGAGATTAGTATTTTTTGTCAGCTAAATGTCTATCCAACCTCATCTTCCATCTATGGAATGTACCACATTTATCGCAAATAAATTATCTTACCTACTTAACTTAGGTTTAGAACAATAGATTAGGAAAAAAGAAAGAAAGGTATCTCATCTAGCAATGAATTGAACGCTGACGATTTTAAAATTGATGATGGAGTGACGATTTTGTTCGAAAGAGAAGACTGGTAATACGTGGGATCGCAGATAATTAAGTATGCTTACTGGAGAAATAACAAGAGCACGTACTGATACAGCGTTTAATCCACCATTGGTTTCTTACAAAACAAATATATATATAACCACTTGTCAGTCTGCTACCGCGCATTTCACCCTACAGTACCAATGCTGTGCAAATTGTGAAAAAAAATTTAGGACTCGTAGATAACAATTCCATTTTCTCGCTTATTAATAAGACTAGGACCAAAAAAAATGTACTACCGTTAAGCTGATTAAATAAAGAGTCTACCACAGAATATTTGGATCTCTGTAACTCAAAAATTAACCGTAATAAAAAAAAACTGCAGGCCACGCGGAAATTTGATAATGGTAGCAATTGTTACCGTGGACTAAAGGGTGGATATTTATATAAATATATATATATATATATATAACAATTATTATAAACATGTCAGTTTCAAAGTATTAAATTTATCTTCAAATCATTAATGTTAAACATGTAAAGAAAATACGCCAACTCAGATTATACCGAGTCCACAGCACATTACACGCTGACCTCTTATGCTTTGGACTCAATCCTTAGGAATTTCATATCTTCCAAGAGACTTATTAAGAGGATCTCTTGAATAAGCCTTGGGAATTGGAATGGGTAAGTACTTATGAGTTCTCTATTCTTCGTAAAACGACTTGGTAATCAACTATGAACCGTACTATATTTGTGTTAAATTACATTTTATTAACTATTCCAACTAATACCTTACTTATCTATAGATAAAATCTTGTTATAGTCAAACAATTTTTATTAAATTTCTGATTATTATATTTTTGTTTTTTCTTGATTTGTTCTGATTTAGAACATAGGATAAGTTTCATTTTAATTTATAACATTAGATAGATAGATAGTTTGAAGATTTATTTTTATGGAAAAAAATATGATAAATATACGTTTTATGAGTCACCAATATTTATTATTGAGCGAAGCTCTCTTTTAGACAACTCACAAATTTCGCTTGTCTCCCTCCAGCTACTTAACGGTTCAACCGATTCGAACGAATTTTGGCATGAACATACATGATTATAACCTGACGGACATAGACTATGTAAAAAATATTGACTTTACTATGGAGGAATAATCACCGAAAGAAAAATTCAAAAGCTGATTTCAGCCAAACCGCTGATACCACATTGATGAAATTTGGCGCCAAAACTCACATCGTGGTCCTGACTAATGTGCAAAAAAATTGAAATCGGACATACCATGGAGGAATAATCACCGAAAGAAAAATTCAAAAGCTGATCACGGCCAAACCGCTGCAACTACATTGATGAAATTTAGGTGAGGTTAGGTAAGGTAGTGCTTCGCTCAGTATTTGCAAACTGCAGCAGCATTGCAGACCTAGTACTATTTTTATATCTATCTGTATGTCCTTCTATAAGTCAAGAACGGATTAATCGACTTTTCATTTACTTTTTAATTTTAATCAAATCGATTTTTTTTACTATTATGGAGCGACAATAGATGCGTACGCGAATTTCCTTTTTTCGCATTAATGTTATTCGTTTTAAAATCAATTTCCGCCAAAAGAACTTTAATAATATAATAGGTTTTATATTAATTTATAATAAAATGCAATTCACACGGGGTAGAAGTGAAACCTTGAAAAATAATGCGTACACGTAATATAAAAACCACGGTTATTGGCTTCTCTCAAGCTTTGTACTACGCATGCGCACACAAACACGTATTAACACACGTACATAATGCTTCCTATCTCATTTTCTCCTACGTTAAACCTTATGAATTTATGCGTGTCTCTTTTTACTGTCGCTTTTTAGTTTCATCGACTTTCAAATCACAACGAAGCTAAAGAGGTTTTCACTTCAAAATCGAATGAAAATATGCCGCAGGTTAGCTAATATTAATATAATAATGATTCATGGTAAACACAAACTTTTATAATACTTGTAAGAGTCTTGTACATGTGTTCGTTGAAGCAAAGTTTAAAAGAACTTTGGCAAATTTAGTAAAAACGGAAAAAACTTTCTTTACCCGGCAACAACTGCTGACAGATTCTAATTTAATTACATTCTTTCTTTTTTGTAATATTTTATTTTTCTTAAAGGATAGCAAAGGGTACAAAGCCCATACAGTCATGTTGATAAATGACTACAAGTCCGGATCTATTAATGACTAGCGGCCCTTCCCGGCTTCTCACGCGTGGACAAAATTCTTTTAATTTTTTCTAGCATTAAATATAGCATATGTTACTCAGCGTGAATATAGCTTTCCAATGGTGAAAGAATTTTTGAAATCGGCTTAGTAGTTTCTAAGTTTATTCATTGCAAACATACAAAAATACAAACCTTTCCTCTTTATAATATTAGTGTAGATTAAATTATGTAAGTGCAAATCAATTCCGTCCTATCCAAATGCGACCATTGCCAAAGTTAACTTTATTCCGTAACACAGTTTCTGCGTTCCACCCGGTTTCGTACGATAATAACTTGAACTCTAAATACATTTGCTATTTTTGTTGCGTACTGTATATGTCGATGACCTGCCCGTGATAACCTGTTTACAATTACAGACGCAAAAATGAGATTTAAATGCTCGTTTTGTGATGCTTACTTTAATTATCCATATACAATGTGTCCTGTCACCAGTGTCGGAGCCTTTTGGTGTGAAATATGGCATTTTTTATCGACAAATTGCCCCTCAAATTTTTGTTTTTCACTTACAGCCGCCATTTTGTTTTCTTAGTAATCAAGACCTGGGCTCTCATACTAATTCGACCACCACTACTCATGTAAATGTCCTATCAACATTAAAAACGTGTCATTTGATAGCTAAACATGTAGACAACGGTTACACAGTCATCATGTTTCAATTGTCATGGATAATTACTGGCTTTTTGAGAAAAACCAAATTTGAGAGGCAATTTGTCGATAAAAAATGCCATATTTCACACCATTAAAGGCTCCGACACTGGTGACGGGACACATTGTATATGTAAATTCTATGTCACAGTGTTTGACTGTGATAAACTCCGAAATACTCAACCGATTTTGATATCTTTTTCGTTTTGCTGGATTTGTTTCGACTAAGGACATAAGATAGGATTCATCTTAATTTATAACACAACATGGCCGGCTCAGCTAACCATTTTATATATTGAAGTTAAAATTTTTATTTGCAGGATATAGGTAGGATAAATAATCTAAGCGCTGTTTTTTTGCCCAAAGGATGTGTACAATATATTTATACATATAATTAAAAGAATGTAATTTAACCACAATTACTTTAATAGAAAATTACTAGAAAAATCCACTCGACTCACACGTAAATATTCAGGTGGGAATAAAACTTCCAAAACATTTTTTTGAATTTGTACTCCGAATCTGCGAATATGTCGAGATTTGGGAAAACTTTGTTGTAAGTGTCAGTGAGCCTATGAAGAGGCACCGCGGCACGTAGGACAGCTGAGGCACGCGCACCTCTCTTCTGTATACACTACGTGGGACTACGTAACTAAGACCATTGCACAAATCAATACAATTGAATTTGTTATTACATATTTTGTATAGTCATACCACTCAGGAGAATGCGCCTTTTTTCCAAACAAACTAATATTCCTCCAGCTGACAAACATACGACTGATTAGTACTGATGAGACTGATTAGTTAACAATTAGAAAGAAAAGAAAGAAGAAATAAAAAAACATTTATTGACACTCACATCTGTGTTACAAGAAAAGGAAAAAAACAAGGGACGGACGATATGAAAAAAACAAAGAAATAAAAGTTAAAACTAATGTGTGGAGTCAACAAATACCCTGCCTAAGCATTTTGCCTCTGTGTCATTCACAGCTGGTCAGAATAGATACAGAGGTGCTGTTATTCTGATAGGGTTAGAATAAGAGCCAAATTAGTAAAATTAATTGTAAGCACGTTAAAGCAATCACTACATGAGACTTCGGAAGACCCCTAGAGCCACATCTTAGATTGGGGGATCCCCGGGTAAATTTTAGGCATCCCCCAACAGTACATAAACCATTTTAGGGTTCCGTACTTCAAAGAGAAAAAACGGAACCCTAATAGGATCACTTTGTCGTCCATCCGTCTGTCTGTCAAGACGTATACTCAGGTCTACATTCCCTTGAAGCTGAGGAAAAATTAAACTTCTAAGTCAACGTGACAAAAAGATATGGCCGTTTATGCCGCAAAAAACCTACAATTTGACACTCTCAATTTGTAAGGTATTTTCCATTGACCTAGAATCATGAAATTTGGCATGAAGCAAGTAGCGCAAGTAATGGAAAAATCCGGAAACAGCAAATTTGTTGTAACATCAAATAAGAAATGTTTTTGCGATCATAAACTTGCTTGCAGTTTGTAAAGTAACCGCGACCTATGTCGATGTATGGGTACATTGGCATAAATGTACATCAATTTTCCAACGGCAATGTTAAGTTGCCCCTCAATCCGTTTATTTTAATTCCTGTGATGAACATACTATTTACTTAGCTAAACGTTTGTACGGAACCTTCGGTGAGCGAGTCTGACTCGCACTTGGGCGATTTTTTATACTTAGAAAAATGCATTACGCATATTGCACCGTGAGCTAGTGCCCGATCGAGGATTGGAGGCCCGCCCACTGAAAACCTTAGTATGTACCCATACCTTACCTTAAGTCTCACGGGACCGTTTTTGGCTTTTGCTGCGGCATACCTTTTTTATCGAGGGGAAATTCTTTACACATACCCCACCGTTGGGTGGACGGTGGGGTTATGTGGGATTCACCCGTCACTAAGACTGACGGGCATACCCACTGTACTACATTCCACCGTGTGGCTTTGTGGGTCCCTTTTTAGGAGACACAACTACGGCCCGGTGATTGGCCCGCTTCAGGCCCTTCCACGGATTGGTGATGCCTGAGTACAGTTCAGGCGTCACCCCAGACAGTGGGGTGAGTGCAGTGCCACCAACGGATATCCGGTCCGTTGATGGTATTGCACCAACCCCAACGCTACGGGATTCCTGTCAGGTTGGCCCGAAGGTCCCACTACGATGAGGGATGCCCACAGTACATCAACCTGCCACAACCTTTCCCATTTTCGTAATTAACCTTGCAATTAATATTGCACTTTAAGTATTAGGCGTTTCTGATGAAAATCTGTTGAAGCAATTTCATGTTTTGTATTAATTGATGTGCTGCTGATTGTACAAACTGGCACTTCTCCAAATGAGTAGGTATTACACCATCAATCATTCCATAGTTTAGGAACACACGTAAACGCCATAAAAAATTATAATAAACTTCACAAATAAATCAACATTAAACTAACACAAGTGACGAGTGAGTGGTAACACCACTTCGAGGTCCCTGATTCGATACTTATAAAAAATCGTTGTGTGTACTTATGTACGCACGTAAGAAGTTATGCTTCTTTATTGTTACTAAACAAAGATAACTAATAATGTAGTTTCATATAAATTATTGTTAACTACCATATTTCATTTATAATCATACACACACACACATTCATAATTAGCGGCCAACTTCATCTTACTGGTTTATTTTATGTCGCTTTTGCGGCCAACTTCAACATGATAATACCATGTTGAAGTTGGCGCTCAAGAAGTATAACTTCAAAAATTTTTCCAAAAATATATTTTTTGGAGTTTTTAAAAATTTTGTCGGGGCAGTTCGGTCTATCCTAAAAAACCCTACAAAATGAGTCGCACACCCCTGTCCGATTAGTATTGCCCAAGATATCGGTGTTTGAATATTCGGGGGAATATTCTTAGGTCATCTAAGTGGGAGAGGGGTTCGCGGAGAGGGGGATGGTACTCTTACCACCCAGACACCTTACCCTTAACACCCAGACACGATAAATTACAATTTACACAATTTGCTTTAGCGGCCAACTTCAACATGATAATTTTGTGTAATGTGATGCGCGCGCATCTTAAAATTTCACTCTCATCATTTTTTATAAGGCGCCTAAAGAAGTATAACTTCAGTAAGTTATAAAATAAACTTTTCCGTATTGTCTTGGATCTTGGTGTTGTGGTACTGTCAATCTAAATTCCATAACACAAGTGCTTTAGATACTATTTAAAAAATAATATGTGATGTTGTCTTATTTTTTTTACTTTATTTTAAATAAATAAATTAATATTTAATATTTTTCTTACACTCACACCAATTAGCTTAGCCCAAAGATAGCTTTTTAAGGCTTGTGTTATGGATACTAGGGTAACGGTTAGACATACATAAATGATACATAAATATGTAATGTCCATAGAAATATATATAAATACCCATGAGTCAGGTACAAATACTCGTACTCATCACACAAACATTTGCCCCTTCCGGGATTCGAACTCAGGACCATTAATTGATATTGTGTATATTTTTTGTAAATGCGTTGAATGTTTTGCTAATAATAATAATACAATTTTGTTTATTGCTGTGCTCTATTAGGGTTCATGTCTGAAACTTCAATGTTTATTATATCTCTACTAGTATATAAATCTGCAGATTCTGTGTGTAAATTTATTATTGTGGACAAATTTAATGATAAAATTCATTTTATGACTAATTGATATAATTTTTTGTCTGTCTCTCTGTCTATCTGTATGTCCTTCTATGAATCAAGAACGGATCGACCGATTGCAATTAATTTTGTATATGCTAATGTTGGGTAATATTGGTCCTTGGAGGAGGCTTGACATTGAAAATTTTAAATATTTACAAACGATACCCTAAGGGTGTCCATACAAAATTAAATTAATAAATAAAAAGTCTAAATCAAATTATTAATCAATCATAGGAATAAAGAAATTTATTATAAATTGAAATATTTGTTAAATTATTTACTCAAATTATTGATTGTTTAAAAAAATCGACTGTTTCAGTAATGAATAATGTAAAAGTTTTTTTGTATGGAATTATATAAAGCTGTATTATTATTAAAATGTTGGTTATTGGCTGGACTTCGTATTTTCAAGAAGATAAATATAATATGTAGCAATCAGTTGTGGGTAAAAAGATGAATGACACTGACATTGAGAATTTTTGGAGCGAAGCTCCCATGGATCAGCTTCAATGGCGCAATGTCTGTTACGCCATAACTTCCCCAGTTCTTAACCGATTTTAATATTTTTTATGTGGAATCGAATCAACAGGTTTGGGATCAGATTGTGACGGAGCCCGAATTTTGAAATTCGAAAAAGTTCTCATCGAAACAAAAAAAAATTTTTTTTTTTTTAGGTATTACGCTCTGCTCCAATATATGATGCTAGCGTAGCTTTATGCTCAGCGACTGCATCGCCTAGTTTATTATGAAACTAGCTTTTGCCCGCGGCTTCGCTCGCGTTAAATTCGGGGTAGCACTGTTCCCCTTTCCTGAACACAGAAGAGAACTCGGAACAGAATTTTACACGTTATTTATTTTATTTCAACACTGCCATCTGTTATTAATTTTTGAACTAAACATTTAAACCTATCGTTAACATAATATACAATAAACATATCAGCGCCATCTATCGGAATCCATGAGTTACACTTATTTATGTTTATTTTCTCAAAAGCTGATTGATTTATGGTAAGATTTAACGTTTTTAATATTGTTTTATTTAATTCGTTTTAATTAAATTATTTTATTATTCGTTTGTATTAAAGAACCTGTTCTAATTTTGCGGAGTCTCACACACATTTCCATCCCCTATATTAGTGGCTGGGGGAGGATTTCTAAAAAATGGCAGTAATTTTCATTAGTAACAAAGAGTCTGTGAGCCGATTTTAGCTTCCTGCCTTGAAAACTGCGAAAGGTCTCATATAAAATTCCACCCCCTCTTTTAAGGGGTTGGGTGCAGATTTAAAAAAAAAATGATGGGCGATTTTTTTGGTAGTCATAAATAGTCAGCATACCAATTTTTAGCTTTCTACCTTGAAAATTGCGGAATGCTCTATACAAACTTCCACCCCCCATTTTTGGGAAGTGGGGGGTTAGAAAGGGGCAAAAAGTAGCCTATGTTACTCTCCATCCCTTCAACTTTCTCCACTTAATAAATCACGTCAATTCGTCGCTCCGTTTTGCCGTGAAAGAAAGACAAACAGACAGACACCCTTTCCCATTTATAATATTAAGTATGGATTATTGCTTACAATTTTTTATAGATCACGATAGATTATGTTGGATAATAGTTATTAAGATCATGATATATAATTATATTATAGCAAATAAATATATCTTATCTTATCTAATACGAAAGTGAGTTTGTTATACTTCTTGACTAGGACAACAAAGAGTTCGGTACCTTTTGATTTACGTAACCCTAAAAAATAATAAAAAGACAATATTATTATGCATTAGCAAACAAGATTGTTGTTTCAAAATAAGGAAAAACTCCTTTCCTTAATATGCCAAGTTGTCAAGAACAAAGTTTCGTTCGCTAGGGAATTATTAGTTACACTGGTTGACATAAAAAAATCACGACTCTATGTCTTCGTATTAGAAGCTAATTTCGTTTGCAAGTGTAGATTTTTTCCGGTTTGTACAACTTTTCGTTTCGTAACCCCCATTAAATATCTAAACAAAATTAATGTTCCGTAAACTCTTATTAATATTTCATATATTTTGTTTGATACAGTCAATCATTTATGATATCATAACACTATTAGTATTATTATATTATTTATTGCACATAAAAGATAAATGATATACAAAAGTAGGTAATATTGTTTGCAAGGGTGGACTTATCTCTAAAAGAGATCTCTTCCAGTCAACCCAGAATAAGTGTGGTTGGTCGTATAAGTGGTGTAACGAGGCGCCATAGCTATATTGGCGACTCGTTGCTTTCATTGCGCTCTTCTCTGGCCATTTTTCATATTTTCTTTTCTCTTCGTTTCCTATTTTAAATTTACTGTCTGTCTCTGTTTATTTGTTTTGTTCGAAGTTTATTCTTACCAGAGTCAGCGCGTAGAGCGGTTGACTCACCGAAAATAAATTATTTAAATATATTTATAGTTCTGAGCAGTTATAATAAGCTCACAAGTATATAATAAGCTCATAAGCATAATTCACAAGTTTTCCTGTATATATATTCTGTACCACCAGTTTCTGTTTACAAGTCTACAAGTTTCTTTAAGGCACTATTTTATGCCTTAATTCTTTAAATATAAAATACAAGTGACCTTTTTGTGTGAGCTTTTATTTCTCCGGCTGCACCCCGTCACACTGGCGCCTCAACGTGTATAGAACACCACCATCCAGTCAACCAGTACCGGCGAACCGAACTACTATATTTTGAAGATCGTTGTATGTTGTGTGTGATTTTTTGTTATCTTTTTCCAAATTCTAAAAGGCTTAGTCGCCCCCCACTATTTTATCGGCCATATTATTAACTTAATCATCTCATCTCATCTCATCCCAATCCTCATTTTATTTAATTTATAGTAGTTGACAATACAACTACATCACTACACAAAACACTTACAAGACACTTTACCCAACATTTACTACATTTTACAGACAAGAAACTATACGCGGTTTCGAAAGAAACCGGCACAAAATTGTTGCTGATTCTGAGCGTCAATATATCACTCAGATCAGTGCAATTAACACTTACGGGCAGTGCTGAGAGGGAGTACCTCCAGTGTATCCCACATACAAGTCTTAGATTTGGCTAGGCACTTTCCTGGAGGCAATCCGTGCCGACTATCCAGAGGTTCCTACCAGTCTAAACTTGAACACTACACCTACCTAACACTAGTTTTATTAAATTTATCTTAGTCTTACTTAACCAGTCCTTGTATAATAGATTAGTTAGGAAAAAATTAAACAACTTTAGTTTCACTCTCCTTTCAACTCATCACATATCATCCTATCACTTACACTATTATAATTTATAGTAGTGACATAACAAACACGCAACTACACACTACACTTACAGTACACTTACCCCACATTTACTACACCCATCAGACAGTAAAACTATACGCGGTTTTGAAAGAAACCGACACAAAATTGTTGCTGATTCTGAGCGTCAATATATCACTCAGATCAGTGCAATTAATACTTACGGGCAGTGCTGAGAGGGAGTACCTCCAGTGTATCCCACATACAAGTCTTAGATTTGGCTAGGCACTTTCCTGGGGGCAATCCGTGCCGACTATCCAGAGGTTCCTACCAGTCTAAGCTTGAACACAATACCTACCTAGCACTAGTATTATTAAATTTATTTTAAATCATAACTGTTTTTAATTAGTTTTTAAATAGCTAGAAAATTAAAAACCTCTTTTTGAAACACAATCATTTATTTTTAATAACACTATGAATCCATCACTTTTAAATAAACCTGAGCTTGCTTATGAACTTAGTCTCCGCTCAATTGAATTTCCATCTGTCGCAACCACTGAGGAATTACGAATATTGTTAAATCCAATAATAGACTCAGATTGTTCAGTTCTTTCTAGTCCTTACTCCATTGAACGTGATCTTGATGAAATCAAAAAGATTCTTCTTATGGTTTCTTCAAGATTACAGACACAATCAGGAACACAATCACATAAGGAGAAATTACAAACATACATGATTCATTTATCAAACCGTTTGAATAAATTAGAGATTACCACAGATCAATCATTACAAATTTTAGAAGACGTACATAACATAAACGAGACATTTGCAAAACTTCAAACAAAATTTTCATCCATGACAGCCTGTCAATCAAATTTTCACTCTTCTGTCCAACAGTTACCTAACTACGAACTACTGGCACAAAAATTTAATCAAAACTGTTTAGACCTGAAAAGATTTTCTTTTAAACCGGACTCATGTCCGAAAGAATTCATAGATAACATTGAAGAGTATGCAATTTCAAAAAATATTTGTATACAACAACTGCATAGTCAAATATATAATATTTTGACTGGAATTCCATTACAATGGTATAAATCCAGAAAATCAACTCTTACCGATTGGAATTCATTTAAAAACCAATTTATCTCAGATTTTAAAATTCATGACTATGACTACAAATTAAAAAAAAACATAGATGCTCGTAAACAAAAACCAAATGAAAGAATTATTTATTATTTTTCGTCAATGCAATCTCTTTTTAGTAAACTCCACGAACCACTTTCAGAAAAACAACAAATTGAAATTTTACGTCGCAACATGAGTCCCATTTTCAGTTCTCGATTACTTCAAACAGACATAACATCTATTGATACACTTCTATCGGCTTGCCAATGGTATGAAAGCTGCAATTATGCTAATGATAACCATATAAACACAATACAAAATACAACATCACAATCTAACATTAGTTCTCATCCTTCCACATCCAAGACTCCTTACATACCACCGTTTCCATATAATACCAATAAAACTAACAATGACAGGTCTACACAACCTATTGTTCGTTTCTCTTGCCCTCGTTGCCGTACAAACGATCATTCATTAGAAACTTGTACAAAATCTAATATTGTTTGCTTCCGTTGTGGTAAAAAAGACACCACATATGGGAAGTGTCCCAATTGTAAATATCAGCCAAAAAAACGAATAAGGGAGAAAAATAATACTTTTGCTAAAACCACTAAGGATGAATGGAGCCTTTGGCTTAAAACAATCGAACTATTCTTCAATTCTTACAACTCATCAACAAAATTATTTGATAAACCTACTCATGATAGTCGACCGTACATAACAGTACAAACTAATAATTTATCTTTATGTGGCTTGCTAGATAGCGGCAGCGCAATTACTATTTTAGGGAATAATTCACACAAAACTCTCTTGCAACATAATTACATAATTAACCATAAACACACCATTACAGGAACAGTTGCCAACGGTCAATCAATAACTTCAATTGGAACCATAGAGCTACCAATTCATTTTAAAAATAAACTCGCCATTATTACTGTTCATGTAATACCCTCAGTACAACAACCTTTTATATTAGGAATAGATTTTTGGAAATTATTTAATCTAGCTCCTGATGTCTTACAACATATAACTTGTACCAATTCTGATAATAAAACTTTCATTATTAATAATGTTGAAAAACAAGTTAAAACTTATAATACCCTGACCGAAACACAATGTTTTATCTCTGACTCAATAATTCAACAATTTAAAAATATTTCCACTGAAAACTTACCATTAGGGAAAACTCATTTAGTCGAACATCACATTGATACTGGCGATCATCCTCCGATTAGACAACGTTGCTATAGACTGTCACCTGTCAAACAAAAAGCTCTATGCCACGAGGTTGATGACATGCTCAAATTAGACGTCATCGAACCCTGTGAAAGCCCATGGCTTAACCCTGTACTAATAACTCCTAAAAAAGACGGAACATGGCGTTTCTGTGTCGACAGTCGTAAACTAAATGCAATAACTAAGAAAGATGCATATAAATTACCTTTCATTTCCGATATTTTAGATAAATTAAAAAACGCAAAATTCTTATCTTCTATCGACATTGCAAAAGCTTTTTGGGAAATACCATTACGTGTTTCCGATAGACCTAAAACTGCTTTTTATGTACCTGGTCGCGGTATGTACCAATTTAAAGTTATGCCGTTCGGATTAACTAACGCACCAGCTACCCAGCAACGATTTATGGATTGTCTTTTCTCTTCTGAGGGACTAGATAATTCTGTTTTTGCCTATTTAGATGACGTAATCATTATCAGCGAAAGTTTTGACCAACATATTACCCTATTAAGTAAAGTTTTACAAAAATTAATTAACGCCAAAATAACAGTAAATTTTCCAAAATGTTCATTTTTCCGTAGAGAATTAAAATACCTTGGATATATAGTTAACGAACATGGTCTTCAAACAGATCCCGATAAAGTAAAAGCAATTTTAGAAATTCCTCCTCCAACTACCCCTAAAGAAGTGAAAAAATTCCTTGGAACCGCAAGTTGGTACAGACGTTTTATTCCCAACTTTAGTACTCTCATAGCTCCTCTCACTAAACTTACCTCCACTTCAAAAAAATCCCCACCTTTTAAATGGTCTTCTGAATGCAATAACGCTTTTAAAACTATAAAAGAAGCATTAGTTTCCACACCTGTTCTTGCATGCCCTGATTTCTCCAAACCTTTTGCAGTCCATTGTGATGCATCCAGTTTTGGTATTGGTGCCATGCTTACTCAGGAAATAAACGGCATAGAAAAACCTATAGCTTATATGAGTAAATCTCTATCCGGTGCTCAAAGAAATTACTCAATTACAGAAAGAGAACTCTTAAGTATCATTCTAGCCCTTGAACATTGGCGCTGTTATTTAGATAATGGCCAAAAATTCACTATATATACTGATCATTCAGCCTTACAATGGTTTTTAAATCTTGACAATCCTAGCGGACGCTTAGCTCGTTGGAGTATTCGTTTATCAGCATTTAATTTTGACATTAAACACAAGAAAGGAAAAGATCATTTGATACCTGATGCTCTTTCACGTTCCGTTCCCATTAATCTTATTCAGGATAACAGTTCTACTACAAAAGATGAGTGGTACCTTTCCATTTTTTCAAAATGCAATAAAAACCCAAGCTCAACCCTAGACTACATCATAAAAGATAATAAATTATACAAATACTCAACAACTTATTCCCTTCTTCAATCAGAATATAATTGGAAGGAAGTAATTCCGTATGAAAACAGGAATTCCATTATTTATGATAACCATTCTAATCCTACTTGTGCTCATTTCGGAATTTTCAAAACTTATGAAAGACTCAAATTGAAATATTTTTGGCCAGGCATGTATAAAGATGTTTCAAATTTTATATCGAGATGTGAAATTTGTATGGCTTATAAACACCAAAATCAACTAACAATTGGATTAATGGGTAAACCTAAGTTATGTTCACGTCCTTTCCAATGCATATCCATTGATTTAATTGGTCCCTTACCATCCACTCGCAAACACAACAGATTCATTTTTGTAGTTACATGCTGTTTCTCGAAATATTGTCTTTTATTCGCTATTAAGAATGCTACTTCTTCAGTCATCAAACATATACTAGAGAACTTAGTCTTCATGACATATGGTATTCCAGAGACAATAATTCTGGACAATGGTCCACAATTTGTTAGCCATGAACTCACTGATCTTTTTACCACTTACAAAATACCTAAAATTCACTACATACCTCGTTATTGTCCACAAGTCAATACGGTTGAACGTTATAATAAAACTATTATTACCGCTATCTCTTCTTTTGTTCAAGATGACCATAGGACTTGGGACATTAACTTGCATAAAATTCAATTCGCTATCAATACATCAGTTAACGAAACAACAAAATTTACTCCTGCCTTTCTTAATTTTGGCAGAGAACTAGTAACATGTGGTTCCATATATTGTAATAATGATTCCTCCGAGGACATTATTTTCACCCCTCGATCTGAATTTGCAGACAATATTGGACTTCTTAGCTCTATATTCTCGTTAGTACAAACACGCTTATGGCGAGCACACCAACTTAATGCTAAATCCTACAATAAACATCATCGGCATCTGGAATTCAATGAAGGTGATATTGTCTGGAAACATAACTATACTATAAGTTCTTCAGACAAATACCATTCTGCTAAACTTGCTCCTAAATTTACGAAATGCATCATAAATAAAAAAATATCTCCACTTATTTATGAACTTATAGATATAAATCATAAACCTATAGGCCGCTGGCACATTAGAGACCTTAAGCCATTTACACATAAAACTTGAATATTCTCTCGTTATTACTTTTTCTCCCAACTAGAATTCTCTATCGTTATTACTTTTCCAAAAGTGATTATTTTTAATATATTACTTTTATACATACTACTATTTACAACTCATTCATTCACTCATTCCATTACAACACATAATAATTACTATACATTTACTGTCTTCATAGAAGACATACTTAATTATACAGTCTTCATAGAGGGCATTAATTTTTCAGTCTTCATAGAAGGCATATTTAATTTCTCAACCGAGAATAGAACCTCTTAGTCTATTGTTAAAGCCTCATTATACATCTTGAGGGATTTTTTTCTTCCAGCGGGTTGTGACTGGTTAAATAAGCCTACACTAATTTATATTTTTCATCCAGCGGGTTGTGACTGGTTAAATAAGCCTACACTAATTTTTATTTTTCATCCAGCGGGTTGTGACTGGTTAAACAAGCCTACACTAATTTTTATTTTTCATCCAGCGGGTTGTGACTGGTTAAGCAAGCCTACACTAATTTTTATTTTTCATCCAGCGGGTTGTGACTGGTTAAGTAAGCCTTCACTAATTTAGGGAGCCAGTTGAGTGTTCAATTAATTTTGGATACTCTACCACGTGGAGTCTGGTTGTCTTATTAAATCAACCATGACCGTTGACTGATGTATGTTCTGGAAGTATGAAAGTGATGCATGTAAGGAAAGTGATGCATGTAAGGAAGCTGGTCTCCTTATTTTCTCATTTCACAATTCTCATCTCATCTATTTTTATTAAAGATGTTTTTTTTTTATATAAAATGGTCATATTTTTACATAGTTTTATGAAAAAATCCTTTTTATACTCAGGATTTTTTCTTCCAGGGGGGAGCGGGTATTGTAACGAAGCGCCATAGCTATATTGGCGACTCGTTGCTTTCATTGCGCTCTTCTCTGGCCATTTTTCATATTTTCTTTTCTCTTCGTTTCCTATTTTAAATTTACTGTCTGTCTCTGTTTCCTATTTTAAATTTACTGTCTGTCTCTGTTTATTTGTTTTGTTCGAAGTTTATTCTTACCAGAGTCAGCGCGTAGAGCGGTTGACTCACCGAAAATAAATTATTTAAATATATTTATAGTGCTGAGCAGTTATAATAAGCTCACAAGTATATAATAAGCTCATAAGCATAATTCACAAGTTTTCCTGTATATATATTCTGTACCACCAGTTTCTGTTTACAAGTCTACAAGTTTCTTTAAGGCACTATTTTATGCCTTAATTCTTTAAATATAAAATACAAGTGACCTTTTTGTGTGAGCTTTTATTTCTCCGGCTGCACCCCGTCACAGTGGGTGTCACTAATTGCAGACAAGCAGTCATGTGAAATAAATGTTTAAATAATAAATGATATACAGAAATAAACATATAAATATATACAAATAATATATACACATATATATGTACATACATATAATATAAACACATAGCTACTTGTATAATAATAATATATACATATAGCTACTTATATAACAATAAGAGACAACATCTAGAAATAATACATATATGATTCGATTATTTTAATAAATTCAGAAAGTGCTCCTTCAGTTTCAATAGTAGTATTGTCATAACAAAATAATTTTGTTTTTTTTTGTGCATTGTGTATGGTGACGACGTATTAGGTATATTGTGTATGTCGTTACTTCTGTTAAAGCTGACGAGTTCCTTGCGCCCATTCTTTTTGTCAGTTAAAAGACGTCCTGAATGGGTGGTAGGTAAAAATGTTGGACGATTCAAAACAACTTATTTTTAAGTGCATTTGAATAAAGTTATTTTCATTTTCAATTTCTTATTTTTAACTATAATAAGTAATAATATTTCTCACATTCACACAAATTAACCGATAGGTTTATTTTGGGGTACCAAAATAAGCACTGTAAGGCCTTGTCAACCATCTTTTATTGCTTTTATGTTAGCAACTAGTGACTAGCTTATAGAATATAGACTATTGATTAAAAGTAATATTTCTATCCCTCTGGAACAGCAATGTTTTTCTGGAAAAAAGTACGCTATGTACTTTTCTGTACCCCTGGCAAAGGGTTCGCAAAATCTCATGGTGATCGGTTGAGTAGTTCAGGCGTGAAAGTGTTACAAACAAATTAACTTTTGTATTTATAAGTAAGAATTAGTTAGAATTAAAACTTGTACCCGATCTTAAACAAAATTTCTTAGAACTTTTCATTATTCAGCTTTGGCTTCGGCTTTGACATTGGCTTCGGCTTCGGCTTCTGCTTTGCCATCGGCAACGGCTTCGGCTTCGGCTTCAGCTTCAGCTTCGGCTTCGTCTTCTGCTTCGGCTTCGGCTTCAACTTCGGTCAGACACTAGTTGTATTACAAATCCGGCATGAGAACACGCGCTCCTTACATAAAAGCTTTTGTTCTGTGTCCATATTACGGATTGTTTATTACTCCAAGTCGACCAAACAAGCAAAGTTTACATCCAGTATTTAACGATCTTAGTTACAATCAGATACCTATAAACTATTCTCGATTTACTATCTCTTTAGTTTATGTGTGTAATAGTGAAATTGTTGCTTCCGATGTAGGGTTGTCATTAGGCTCATGTAATTTAATAAAAATTTTAAATTGTCAGACCTGGTCATTCAGCAAGCTCTTTTTGTCTACATCTACACTAATATTATAAAGGGGAAAGATTTGTATATTTGTATGTTTGCAATGAATAAATTCAAAAACTGCTAAGCCGATTTCAAAAATTCTTTCACTATTGGAAAGCTACATTCACGCTGAGTAACATAGACTATAATGCTAGAAAAAAATTGAAGAATTTTTTCCACCCGTGCGAAAACGAGACGGGCCGCTAATAAATAATAATAGTGAAAATGTTTCAACATTTCGAGCTCGAGTTTTAAACCGTTGGATAGTAGTAATTAACCTACAAAATTACTTAAAAATTGTTATTAAAAATGCTTTTTAGCTGCGTACCATCTCTTTTATAAATAAATGTAAGGTGGAATTGAGTGCCACTGTCCGAGTTCGTAAAAGCCACATTCCGTCGCTACCCAGGCGTGTACTCTTCCAATAGCCGCCCGTGGATTTGAGACCCCAGACTTGAGACAAGACAACAATCAGTACTTCTTTGTCACAGTCATTTTTCAATTGAGGTGGTAAGCCAATTTTAAGCAATATCCGAAAGGAGTTCCTAATGAATCTATATACATATATAATACTAGGTCGATGCAGTCGCTAAGCATAAAGCATCGCTAGCACCATATATTGGAGCGGAGCGTAATACTAGAAAAAAAAAAAAAAATCAACAATGTTTAGTAAATTTTAAATTTCCATAAGAATGAAAACTTTCAAAAAACGCAAGGGATGGGAAATTCCATAGAGCCAATGTTTTTTGGTCACAACTTTTTTATTTTTGTGAATTTCAAAATTCGGGCTCCGTCACAATCTGGTCCTAAATGTGTAAATTCGATTCCACACAAAAAATATAAAAATCGGTTAAGAACTCGGGAAGTTATGGCGTAAAAGACATTTCGTCATTGAAGCTGATCCATCCTCAAATAATGAAAATGCTTTCCTTTGTCACACAATCACGTCAAAACTATTAAACCTATCGGCATGGAACTATGACCAATCGTCGCGGGAAAATCTGTAGATGATTTGAGACAGCTTATTTTTTGGATTCGATGGACCATTTGCCTTATTTTTCCATTCTTTTATAAACTTTTTCCCGAATTTATTTTATTCGGTGGGTTTCTAAGGTAATGGTTTCAAACATTTTTCTGTATTTGACGTCAAATACCTTAATTTTTTGACGTCAAAATAAGAACTTGAAAAGTTAAACAAGAAAACTGAAGATAACAATCCAACAGTTAAGTGTTATATGCTGACTAGCTATCTTCCGCGTGCTTCACTGGGCGTAAATATTTGTAAAAAATTAAAAAAAAAAGGTTGATTAATGATGATCAAAACAATTATTTAACAAAACATATAAATATATACAACATATGAAAAGAAATAATGATTAGCCTAGAGAAGTGGGCGGGTGACGGTTAGTGTAATATATATTTATTTTAATTTTATTTATATTTTTAACTGTACGGTCACTTAACCCCTTAATAACATCGATTTGTCAATCAGTATTTTTGTTATCTTCTGTCACCGTTCGCATTTATTTAATAGCCATTTTTATAATTGTGGAAACACATATTACTCATCTCATATCATTAAAGATATAGCAACCTCACTAGCAGTTAAAATATGTTAAGCAAGGACTCATACAATAACAGTAAAACTGAATATTTCCATTATTTCTAAATATTTCAATGGTATTTAAAGCGTATTTGAGAAAGTTAAGCTATTTTTTCAATGGTTAATCATTAAATAGGTGTCCTATTTTTAATAGCGCATCAGAAAACAATACAGATTGTTGAAGTGCATGTTTTTATCGCTCGTTCTATTTTCAATGTTATCATTGACAGAATGAACCTGCGTCCTAGTAATGAGAATATAAAAGGCAAAACCAATTAATAACCATCATATTCACAATTTGAAATACCGACACCAGCGCCATCTCTTCTAGTTCTGGATATACAACTGAGACAAGTTGAATTTATTCTTATAATAATTTATTTCATTATAAAAATCTAGCATTTAAATAACAAAGAAATATACAAAAATTCAAGATACTTCCATTTCTCAGTCAGCCTATCAAAATCGTTAAATTGTGTGTTTAATTTATTTTAAAATATGACGTTTCCTCGTTGGCAACCCTATCAATGACATAGAATAAATAATAGGTAGTAACTCATGTCGATTTATACGAACGAACGCGTACAGACAGCTGTGTTTGTTTGTGTGCAGGAACTTTTGATGATAATTAGAATTATTTTAGTACCAATAAGATAATTGAAAGAATAAACATGTTTATGGGCTCAATAGCACATTTAACAAAATATATAATAAGGCGCCTTAAGTACCTATATAACATCACAGTCTTAAAAAAGAAGTATGACCTAATCCAAAAAATACTGATCTTCAGGTTTTCCTACATATATCCTAATCTATACTATTTTACAAATCGAAGACCGTTTTTTTTTTATATAGAAAATAGGCATGCGCTTGACCACTATCTCGCCTGATGGTAAGCGTCGATGCGATCTAGGATGTGACGCGCTTGCCTGGAAGATACCTATTCACTCGTGACTTGAAGACCCCTAAATTGTATTTGTCAGGAAACACAGACTCAGGCAAAGAGTTCCACGCCTTAGCGGTACGTATCATAAAATTGTAACCAAAACGCTTAGTGCGACTCTTTGGTATGTCCACCATATAACGGTGTCGCCAATTTGTAAGTCTGGTTGTCCGATGAAAAAGTGGGGACGGCGGAACAAGGTTGTGCAATTCAGCTGCACACTCTCCGAAATGTATCCTATAAAATACGGATACGCTTGCTACCTTCCGTCTATGCTCAAGGCTTTTGAGCTTTTTATAGAAAAGATCGTCATTGCCGATGAGCCTCTTGGCCCTCCTCTCGATGGACTCAAGCGTCTGGAGCTGGTATCGGGCGGAACCGTCCTCAACGTCGTTTGGCTCAACGGTAGCGATCCTGCCTTTCGCACCGAATCCCTGAAAAGGTAGATGTTTGTTTTTTGCGCCCTTAGCGACGTGGGCACCCTCCGGACCGGGGGAGGGAGAGGTGGTGAATCCGTCACGGATACATCGGGCTGTCGAGAGGTTATGTCAGACTCATACTGACTAAACACCACCTAGTAAGAGCCATAGCCCAGGAAGGTTGTATGAATAATGAATGATGAATGAATAAAAACATTTATTTCCTCTACAATTGGGTACATGAAAACTTAAGCTAAGTACAATTAAATGGACACTACTAAAACCCAAAGATTGTGAGGAACTGGAGCCTGAAATAGGTTTCCAAAGAGAAACCTGCAACTACAGGTCACCAGGCCCCCACCCGCAGATGGATTTATCTTTTTCACGGGCAGTAAGTTGTTACTAACGCCATTTAATTTTAAGTAATCATTATATTTAAAGGAATAATACAAGTAATAAAACAAACGACAATAAGCAATAATAAAACTAATTTACTGAATTACAGAGCATGTTGGGTAATTATTTGTGGGAATGTGTGAGTGATCGTGTGAATGTGTGTATGTATATGTGTGTGAATTAGTGGTGTATCTATGCGTGGTTAAGAATTTAAGGAACATTATGTGTGCTTTACTTAATAGGGAGGAGCAGCTTTTCTGTTGCGTCATAATCTAGAGACTTCAAAAACTTCGCGACTGTTAGCTTGCAGCTAGATTTTGGAAGAGGATAGATATCAAGCATGGTGTTAATTTTTTTGTATAAGAAGGGAGCAAGAAATGGGAAGAAACCTTGAGCGAAGGCTGTTCTTACACTGGGTATGGTACAGACCGAATTTTTCCGGCGCTTGTTCTTGAGCATCTCTGGGTCATATGGTAACTGGGAGT
Source organism: Calamotropha paludella (assembly GCA_927399485.1). Taxonomy (NCBI): domain Eukaryota; kingdom Metazoa; phylum Arthropoda; class Insecta; order Lepidoptera; family Crambidae; genus Calamotropha; species Calamotropha paludella. The sequence continues at coordinate 4,353,528 of OV656830.1, read as the reverse complement.
GTTTCATAAGGATGACTTTTAAAGTGAATGTTTGTCTTACCGTGAGTATATCCCAGTTGCTATATAATTCAGTTGTTGGAAAGCGAAAAGGCAGTCCAGCGGCTGTCTTCAGGAGCATAGGTTGAGCCCTTTCCACAAGTAGGATATACGATTTAGCCGCACCGCCCCAAACCGATATACAGTACTCTAGTAGCGAATGGCATAGTGCGAAGTATACGATCTTAATAATTGATCGGCTTGCTACCTGCTTGAGTGTTCTAAAGATGTACACCAACTTACGTAATCTCGAAGCAAGTAAATTTAGATGGGGTCTGAATGTTAGAGATTGGTCAATTAAGATTCCAAGATATTTTATGGAGTCAGATCTCTCTAGCGCAGGACAAATGCAAGAGGTTACCGAAGATAAAGAGGACTGGACGCAGCATCCGTGAGCGGTAATATTATATGATTGTGGTGGAGTTTGGCTGGATCTTAATGCGAAAGGGACGTATTTGGTTTTAGAAACGTTCAGAGTAAGAACGTTGCACTTCAACCATTTGTTCACTCTATTAAACCCAGACTGCGCACATTCGAAAACATTATCCCAGGATTCCCCTTGGAAAAGTAGGGCAGTGTCATCGGCAAAAGTAAAGATCTTGCCCCCATGGAGTTGTAGTTGGCAAAGGTCGTTAATGTAGACCAGAAACAGGGTGGGAGCGACGATACTGCCCTGTGGCACACCATATGCAATGCTAGCCTCATCGCTGACCCAGGAATCGATTTTTACCCTTTGAGTTCTATTGGTAAGATAGTCCTCAAAGAGTTTGTGAGGAAGGCCTCTTATTCCCAACCATTCCAGTTTTTTCAATAGACGAGGAATCGAGACCGTGTCAAATGCCTTTGCAAGATCAAGAAATAGTGCCACACACTTCCTCCCCCCGTCCAGGGAAGTAACGATTGAATGAACAAGATCGCAGACAGCGTCATTGGTGGATCTTCCACTACGAAAGCCATACTGAGAAGGTGATAGGAGGTTGTTACCCTCGAGGAAGCTTACAAGACTCCTGTTCATTAGACGCTCCAGGATTTTAGAGAGAGTTGGAAGGATGGATATCGGCCTATAGTTGTCGACACGGTCCTTTTCCCTACCCTTATGGATGGGTTTGATTTGACCAATTTTAAAAGCAGAGGGGAATACCCCGTTAGATATTGCCAAGTTACAGATATGCGCAATCGAGGGAACCAACAGCTGTGCGTATCTTTTAACGATTTTGCTAGATATAAGGTCAGTTCCTACTGCACATTTTTCTCTTAGGCTGGTTATAACTTCCATTATCTCGCGGTCGTTAGTAGGGGCCATCACAAATGAACCAGATGGAGGCGGAGATATATATGTGTTACAAGAGCACGAGGAACTATCACAGGGTGGGATAGTTTCAGCAAGTTTTTTACCGATATTTGAAAAAAAGTTATTTATGTCATTAAGACTCTGCTGAGGGTTATGCAGGGAGACCAAGGATGAAGAGTGATCACTAACACATTTCGAGCCACTTAAGTTTTTAACAACCCCCCACAGCTGCTTCCTGTTATTTTGTGCCTTATTAATCTCTTGACGATCATACATCCGCTTCGTTTTTTTTAAGATAGAAGTGCAATAATTTCTGTAGCGCTTATATGTAGTTTTCAGAACTTCATTGTCTGGATCACTTTTTGACTTTTTCGATAGGTTGTCTCTATTTCGCATACAACGCAAAAGTCCTTCAGTTACCCATGGCTTCCATACTGCCTTTCTTTTTGGAATTTTAAGCGTTTTAGTACTATCACGAATAGCCTTAGATAGATATGTGAGGAATAAGTTTGTAGCAAGGTTTGTATCCGAACAGTCAAGAACTGGCTGGAAGTTAAGGCTCAGGATAGCTTTGTCTAACTGCTCAAAGTCGACTTTATAAACTAAGTTGTTCTTAGTTAATAGTTTAAATTTTAGGGTAAGACTAAGAGCCACACAGTCATGATCAGTAATAGAAGAGTCAAATATGAAACAAGTAGACTCGAGCCCTGTTTTAAGGTTCATATGGTCCAGACAGGTTTGCCCATGAGTGGGTTCAGTGTGACCGGGGAGCATGCCATGACTGGCCAGAAGATTAAGATAATCAAAAGAACGTTTATCAGTACCATTTGGGCGGATATCAATGTTAATGTCACCACAAAGAATTATATTTTTAAAGTTGCACAATTTTGATAGAATTGAGTCAACAGAATTAATAAAATTATTTGTATCTCTACAGCTAGGAGGACGATAAATACATATGATACAGATATAATTATTCAGTTTGATTATAAGGCAATTTGCATCTTCTACCAATGGCTCCTCGATAATAGGGTTAAATAATTTATTAAAATATACGACCACACCCTCGTTTTGTGTTTTGTGTCTTGTTGTAGTTCTATAGGCGTAGTTTTCTATGTCCGGTATGTTCTTAGCTGAGGTGAGCCAGCACTCCGACAGGACAATAACATCCCAAGCTATACCAGATCTTTGGAGGAGTGTGTTAAAATTATTCATATTACAATTAAGGCTTCGTATATTCTGTGTTATTACGTTAAAAGTGCGATTGTTCGTGGTAATGTGCCTATTCACCTCGTCCACGTCACAGCTAATCACCCGCGCTATAGACAAGGAGTCCAGATCATGATTAACCATTTCAATATGTTGCATGCTAACTATCACAGTAGATATGAGATATTAAAGATATCACGCGGACCGCGTGACGAGTGATCATTATGATATTTGTATGAAACAGTGAAACCATGATCCGAATCCCTCCAGTCGTTTGCGCGTTATAACAATATGTTGTGTGTGATGTGTATGTGTGAGTGTGTGCGTGTGAGTTAATATTTAAAGTAGTTTTAAAAGAGTAATTGTGTAAGGTTAATAATATTGTGTTAGTCGTGCGATAATTTAGACTTTGTGTAGATTTATTTAATATGGGTATATAAATGTTAATTATGTCTCTGTAACTCAGGTTGTAAAATATAACATGAAAGGAAAAGTAAACCTTATTTTTATCATGCATTTTAAAGTTCACATAAAAAATAAAACAATATAAGAAAAAAGATAAAATCGCAAGCAGAGGTAAGAATGGCACCACAACTAGTCACATTTCGAATTGTCGAAGTTTATTCTCGGCGTTTATACGAACAGGGGCTGTTCCCTCTTCTTTCTTCACGTACACTTTACCATACGACGTCCACGCAGCGATAAGTTTTTTGTTCCTGGCGCTTTCTCTTGCTAGGTAAAATAAGCGCCTGGCTTTGATTGTCAGAAACTCCGAGATATGTATAGGCTTTATCGAAGCGACGGGGGAACCCGCGGCGGCGCAGACATGTTTGTGTGATTAGTGTTGCCCAAATGCAAGAACAAGACGAGACTTAGCCAGTCTTGGTCTTGGTCTTGCGCCAATACACCTGGTCTTGGTCTTGGTCTTGGTCTTGCGCTTGCAGTCTTGGTCTTGGTCTTGGTCTTGCAGCAAGAGTCTTGCAAGTCTTGCAATTACCTATTAGTCTATTGCTATTTATTAAAGTTTACTTTAAATCTTAGAAAAACGTATTAGAATTGGAACATTGTGAGCTTGAATTAACATAGCCATAGTAAAGATCAATCAGATTAATAAATAACTGAAGATTTGATAAGAAAGTCGAAAAATCAACTGACCTATATGTCGTTTTCCATGGAAGTAACTGTTTCTTAATAAACATTTATGATTTATAAGCTTACATTTGCTAAAACATGTAAAAAAACAAATTAATTACAATAACTTGACTGTATTTTAAATAACAATGTCTGTCTAGAAAGAGATTGAACCCTCAACTTGCATGAAATTTAATAAAAGAGTTTTATGATTTATCATTTATTTCAATCAAAAATAAAATACAACACAAATCAAACATAACAGTACACAACAGCTTTATCATTAGGTTATGTTACTTTATATCAATTCTTTTGACCAAGAATTAATACAAAGTAACCATCTGGCTGACTCATCACTTAACCTATTTCTATGTTTTCTAATTACTAATGATGCTTTAGAAAATAATCTCTCAGCAGGTACTGAAGTTGCAGGTATTGAGAGAAAATCACGGGCCATCTTCGATAAAGTCGGATACTCTGTCTCATGCGTCCTCCACCAATCTAAAATGTCTTCCGAGCTGGCAGTTCTTGGTTTTCTCAGGTACTTCTCCAACTCGTCTATCACTAAGCCTTGAAGACAAGATCCAGATGACGTCGAGGGACATTCATAGAGTTTATCAAAGTCTATAATGTCTTCATCTTCATCACATACTTTATTTTCTTTTCTTGGCAATTCCAGAGATTTGTTCAGTGAGTGTAGACTTTTATATTCTTCATAAAGTTCATTGAACTTGCGCAGACTTTCTGTTTTAAGTTGCTTCCCCCACATTGTCAGGTCAAAAGTCTGAGCCTTATGCCTTGGGTCTAAAATTAAAGAAGTACAATAAATCCAGTTGCTCTTCTTATAATGTTTAAGCATTTTGTCTCGAGCTGCTTGGAAAGCTAGAATGAGCCTTTCATCCACTTCAGATCGATTAGGTTTCTCATCTAACTGTTTTACCATGGATTCAATTTTATCTAGCAAGAGATTGAATGATACAATGACTAGCGGTAATGTAACATATTTGTCTCCACCAAGTTTTGTACTTAAAAGTTTAAAGTTTATTAGAAATTTATGTAATTTTTCGAGTACCTGCCATTCACTAGCTGTGATTTGAAAATCATTCAATTCGGTGACAGAACTGCACAATATGTTAATGCCCGCTCTCACTTTTAAACCAAATCCAATCATATCATGTGTGGAATTCCATCTTGTTGGACAGTCAAGAATGGCATTTAGATTTGATGGCACGCCAGCTGCTTCACAAGCAGACTGAAACTTCTTCTTCACTATCTCACTTCTTTTTATTTTACTGGAAATACTGCGTAACTTTGTTACAGATGTACGCGAGTCAGCAATATTTGGTGCATATTCTTCATCTTCCTCAGTTTCGTCTGCATAGTCTTCATACTGCTGATCTTGCGCGTTAGTGTCAGACTCACAGTGTAATGCTAAGGTCTCTAATAAATCTTGTACACCAAGGTTTAAAATGTGAGCAAAGCACCGGAAATGTTGATTGTCTGAATCAAAGTGTGGCAACTGTTTGCCCAGTTCATACATAAATTTGGTATTTGCAGTTGCGTTGTCGACCGTGATACCTTGTATTTTATCAATTATGCCATATTCCAATAAACATTCATGGAAAATCGTTGCAATATCTTCCCCAGTATGTCGACCGCGTGATGGTATAAAATCAAGAACTACAGATCGATACTTCCATTCGTTGTCTATATAATGCATAGTAACCCCGTAGTAACTCCTACCAGCAATTGACGTCCACCCATCAATGGTAAATGACATTTTAGATGATAATTGTTGAAGTCGTTCCTTGAGATTAAATTGGAGCTCTTCAAATCGCTCTTTGACTTTCCTTCTAAGTGTAGACCTTTTAGGAAACTCCATATTAGGGCAAATACGTCGAAAATATACTTGTGTAGCTTCGTCATCGAAAAATGAGAAGGGAAGATATTTTTTCACTACCCAATCAACTGTAGCTGTCGTGATGTTGTCACTGCTGTTTTCCGACTGAAATAAAACAATAAATCTTGTGTTATTATTTAAAACATACTAGGTTTGAGCGTTTAGGAGGAGGAGGTTTGTTGTTGTTAAATCGAGAAAATCGTTAAATTGACATTTGTTATATTAAGGTTGCACTGTACTGTAATTTACCAAAATAAAGTACTTAGTTGTTACTGGCCGATTATGAAAACAAATGAAAATATAGGTGTTTATAAAAATATTTAAGACGATAATTACATACTTAATATGTCGCACCCCTAGATGAAAACACCACTAACTCAAAAATACTTACGTAAGTTAATGGCGTTTTTGAAAGTATCGCATGAACAGCTACGCGGAGTTAAAATTCCCGTAGCGACAATTTCGACCATTGTTAAAAATGACGCGAAATATGTACCTATGTATTACTATTTTATCAATATCTATAAAATATTCCGAAGTCAGTTTAAAGTCATTTGTTCAAAAAAGACTTTTTTGAGTTCCTGGAGTTTTCATATAAAAAAAATATATTCTTACCTGTCCACTTCTTCCAGCGGTTACTAAAAAGCTTGTGATATCTCCACTTAATTTTGGTTTAACAGGAAGAAATATTTGTGATTCCTTTTTGTGGAAAGATATTAGATGTTTCCTTAAGCCTGAAGTGTTTCTGTTTTTCATTTTTATTTCAGTCTTTTTATGTTGGCACAATTTACACAAGGCAGTTTGGGATGCATGAATTATTTCGAAAAACTCCTCAAATTTGCTTTTGGGTCTTTTAGATCTGTGACTCAAACTCTCGTTACTCGGACTAGAATAATTTGAATCTTCGTCACTCATATTAAATTGTACACGTGATACGTTTTTAGAAAACAACAAGAATTAGTAAAAACAATTATTAAGTTAGACTCGAAGCACAGCTCAATTGGAAATGACTGGAATTAAAATAATTCCTTTGTTTATAGTACGTTTCCTTGCTTTCTACCGCGCCGCCTCGCCACGTGCCGGCTCTATTAAAAGGATGCCGCCGCAAATCAAACGATGCCGCGTGCGGCGTACAAACACAGATTATTACCTACTTGTACAGACGCGACGCGTGAATAAAATATATGTAAAGAATTAGTGCCAATCACTATTCTTTACATATAAGTGAATGTTTTGGCGTACATCTATACTAATCTATACTAATATTATAAAGCTGAAGAGTTTGTTTGTATGTTTGATGACAGAAGTTTTAAAATAAATAAATAAATCCTGAACGTCACTATACCTCCAAAGTTACTATTCTTCGTGGGCGAAGTCGCGGGCACTGCTTGTAAATACTTTTTTTTTTTTTTTATTTATTTTTTTTTATTTATTTATTTCATATACAAGAAAAAAAAATACAAAGATACAATTTAGTCCCACAAAACCGACTTGTCGGTTTGACTGAGGGATCTTTAGTCTCTTAGCTTATAATTATAATTATGTAGGTATATAATACAACTATAACTGTATCAGGTAAAGTTAAGTGCACAATAATTGGATTTAGACTGAATTACAACAAACTGAAGGAAAATTTAGCGGTGATAATAATAAGATACAATTGTTGTAAGATATAAAATACGTGTGTAAAAAACAACCACGCCTCCGAGCCCTCAGATGGGCTCGGAGGCGTGGTTGTTTTTTACACACGTATTTTATATCTTATAGAAATATTGCATTGTGAATGCAAAAAAATAAATAAAAACATACAATTGTTGTGTTAAATAGTAGTCATCAGATAATCTTTTAATATTTTTTTAAATTTATTTTTATCCGTTTCACATCTAATAGTTTCGGGCAACGAATTAAGAAGATATGGTATACGCTTCTGTAAAGTTCTGTCACCAAAATAATTTTGAACCCTAGGAATTACAAATTTCTTTTTTGAAGTGGCTCTAGTGATCTGGTTATGATTTATGTATTCAAAAGTGGAGACACACTCTCGGCTGCCGTGATTATTTACTAATAATAAATCGCAGGCTTTTTATTTTATTAGTAGGTAAGTACCTACGCTTTTTATATTATTTTATTAATTATGTAGAATTTTTTTACACGTTTCAAGTATATTTAAAAGTGGCTACAATATTTATCAAACGGGTGATATTTGAACACTTTTTTGCTATTTTTTCTTGTAAAAACTTAAGAAATATAATGACTAAATGTACAATAATAGTACCTAAGTAATTAGTTTAAAACCATATAATCAATATTATAATATATACTTACTAGAATAAATTATTATGACATCTACTACCTATCCTTACCATTTTATTCTAATCATAATACTACTTGCGTGATCAGTATAATGTATTCATTTTCATTATAAGCACTCTGAAACTTATTTATTCTTTGGAACACCTGTAGGTACTCTTAAAATTCGAAATTATTTTGCATGAGTATACCTACGCCTACGCCCTGTGGCGGCAATCAAATAGTGTCAAATGTTGTGATTTCGGCGCGGCGGCAACGATTGTTGTATATGATTTCAAAAGAAGCCGCCGGCGCGTGTATTATAACCATGTGCTTCCGAAAAGCAGCAAATTTCTTTGAGAAGTAAGTACAAAACCTTTGATGCCGCATTATCAAAGTGCCGATGGTTAAAACATAACTATGCATGCACTCAGTTTGATTTTAATGGATATTTTTTTATTCGCTATGTAGGTATGTTTATGGTATTAGTCGTAATGCGCATAGATCCAGTTTTTCATATTCTTTGATACAGTTTTTTGCGTCTCATAGAATTCCTAAGCGTACCTATACACCGAACTGTTACACCTAACTACTCCGTGAAATAGCGCTAAGTCCTAGCTGCAAGACGCAAGAGTCTTGCAGGCTTAGTCTTGTTCTTGCTCAAGTCTTGCACGGTCAGTCTTGGTCTTGGTCTTGCTAAAAATACGCGGTCTTGTTCTTGGTCTTGGTCTTGCAAAAACGCAAGAACAAGACCAAGACTGCAAGACCAAGACTGAATTTGGGCAACACTATGTGTGATGAATACGAGCATTTGTACCTGAGTCATGGTTATTTATATATATTTCTATTAATATTACATATCTATGTATCACATATGTATGTCTTTCCGTTACCTTAGCATCCATAACGCAAGCCTTATAGTGCTTACTTTGGGCTATGCTAATTGGTGTGAATGTAAGAAATATTGATATATTTATTATTTAAATGAATGACTCACTTAATTGCATACAATATCAGTAATTATTTAAAAGATAAGAATACGGAAGTGGCCGAAAGATATTGCGCAGCCACGACTTGTTCCTACGTCCAACACGTAGGAACAAGTCGTGGCTGCGCAATATCCGGGAACAGACCGAAATTACAAATGTTCCCGGGGCTTTTGAACCTCGCCAAAGACTGGGTGAAATATTACAAAATTGGAACTAAAACTACGCGTCGCACTAAGCGTTTCAGTTCCAGTTTTGTGATATTAACCGCTAAGGAGTGGAACTATTTGCTTGAATCTGTGTTTCCTGATAAATACTAGGCGATGCAGTCGCTAAGCATAAAGCTACGCTAGCACCTTATATTGTAGCGGAGTGTAATACCTAAAAAAGAAAAAAAAAATTGTTTCGATGGGAATTTTTGCGAATTTCAAAATTCCGTCACATTCTAGTCCTAAACCTGTTGATTCGATTCCACACAAAAATATTAAAATCGGTTAAGAACTCGGGAAGTTATGGCGTAACAGACATTGCGCCATTGAAGTTGATCCATGGGAGCTTCGCTCGCTCCGCTTCAACAATTTAGGGGTCTTCAAGTTACGAGTGAATGTTTATCTTTTAGGCAATAGCGTCACATCCTAGACCGCGTCACCGCTCACCATCAGGCTAGTGGTCAATCGCCTACCTATTTACAATAAAAAAAATCTCTTACCGATACATCATCAGAACACTAATTCTGATCCGCCATTTATACATGTTTTTAGTGTAAAACAAAGTGTGACGGGTGCAGTCGGGAGAAATAAAAGCACTCAAGGTCACTTATGTTTTTGTATTTATGGAACTAAGGCACAAAATAGTGCCTTAAAGAAACTTATAGACTTTTAAATAACAGGAACTGGTGGTACAGAATACATATACAGGAAAACTTGTGAGTTATGCTTATGAGCCTATTATACTTGTGAGCTTATTATAACTGCTCAGCACTATAAATATATTTAAATAATTGCTATCGGTGAGTCAACTGCTCTACGCGCTGACTCGGGTAAGAATGAACTTCGAGAACAAAACAAATAAAAAGAGACAGACAGAAAATTTAAAAAACGGAAACCAAGAGAAAAATAAAATATGAAAAATGGCCAGAGAAGAGCGCAATGAAAGCAACGAGTCGCCAATATAGCTATGGTGCCTCGTTACAAAAGTTTAAATAAATACCTAATTCAGCTATTATTATTTACGCTTATACTCATCTAAAAATTTCATTCTAAAATTACCATTTTTAAAATTAAAATTTCATAAAAAATTCATTCTATACTTACAATTACCCCAAAAAAGACTCATCTCATGTTAAAATGATTCCGCAACGATTATTTTTACTCAAGTTCCGTAATTTTAAGATAATGGATCTCAAGCCATCAATTTCTCAGTCATCGTCCACTGGCGATGAAATTCAAGATACCAACATCACTAATGAGAAAGATAAGCATAATGAGGGGACGTACTAACCCTATGGAGATTATTGGACAATGTGGACGACATAATGGATTGGATGGAATTAGTTCCAATTTTGTAATCCATATCGCTAAAGATTGGAGCCTGAGTCTGTGTTTCTTGATAAATAAAATTAAGGGGTCTTCAAGTCACGAATGAATAGGTATCGTTTAGGCAGGCACGTCACATCCTTGATCACATCGTCGCTTACTATCACGCGAAATAGCAGTCAAGCGTTTACCCATTCAGTATGTAGCCATGGACCGGACATCCAAAGGGTCTGCCCTCCTGAGAATAATTTGTGAGCCGAGTCTATTTTTATATTTTTATTAAATATTTTTCCGTTAACGCCATCTAGCGTCCGGTAGACAAACTACTTGCGGTTAACGCGTTGCTATGGTAACGTTATTGATACCATGGAAAAAGAGCGGACAGACAAACACACAACCCACTGTGATCTTAGATTATAGATTTATCATATAAGATATCATTGAGAAATGTAAAAAATATATAAAAATCATAAAACAAACAAACATATTAAAAGAAAGAGTAAAAAAACTTAAATATTATGATTTTACGTCATTTAAAAGCTAAGACAGCGGTCATTTGGAACGTTCTAAAACAGTCTTTAAATGAATACTGCAACAATACTTTTTTTACAACCGACAAGAAACTTGTTATTCTCTTGTTTTATCTGAGAATCTTTTGTCTCTATTTAAATGTTGAATTCATTTATTTCTTTATTGCTTTAAGGAGCTTGTGTACTCAGTTACATGTCAACCCGTTTATATAAATGTTGGGTTATGCATTAAAAGTTTAAAGCTAATTAACAATAATCGACAAGGTAAAGTCAACACTGTTGCCTCAGAATTAGAGTTGGAAAGCGCACTTCGCAAAACGCTAACATCAAATCGGTTAACTTTTAGCTTCGCTACTAAGTACATTTAAATACATTTCGGTGAGTGTGCAGCAGAAATGCACAACCTTGTTCCGCCGTCCCCATTTTTACATTGGACAACCAGGCTTACAAATATGCGCCACCGTTATATGGTTAATATACTAAAGAGTCGCATTGAGCGATTTGGTTCCAATTTTGTGATATGTACCGCTAAGGAATAGAACTCTTTGCCTGAGTCTGTGTTTCCTGACAAATTCAATTTAGGGGTCTTCAAGTAACGAGAGAATACCTTCTAGGCAAGTGTGTAACATCCTAGATTGGTGAGATCCCGCGAGTTTATGAATAACAATACTCCGAGATCTCGCCAATTTCGAGATCTCGCGAGATTAGTAGTTTGGTGTGTTTTTTTGCAAATAATCACAATATTTGAATAAATTAGGAAAAAAATAATAAATATTATAAGTATTATATGATAAACATTTATTTTTGACCAATCGAGCCATCGACCATCGACCAGACGCACGAACGAATCTGAGAAACACCTCGTCCGCAACCGAAACGCACCGAATGAAACCGACAGATCGCAACTCCGTCCGTGTCAGTCCGCGCTTCAAATAAGACGTTTTATGCTCAACTGCAATCTCGTTGAACTCGCGAGATCTCGCCTTTTTTCGTCCGGGATCAATCTCGTTAAAAAAGGCCGAGATTGCATTCCCTATTTCTGACAAACTAAACCAACAAATGCTGGACGCCAACATCTTTTTCATTTTTAATTTGGATTCATTTCTTCGTAAGTCTAATTTCTACTCACATATCACCTATATTTCGTGTGTTATATTTAGGGCTATTTTTTCAAACCATTGATAAAATTTATTCCTGAGATAATTTATTATACCCATGAATTCAAATAGATTATTACTTTATTATCACTTTATTGTTCGTCCGTTCGTCTGTCTGTCTGTCAAGACCCTTTTTCTCGGGAAGGCGTGGAGGTATCAAGCTGGAATTTATATCAAATACTCAGGTCTACTGTCCCTTGGAGTTGTGAAAAAATCAAATTACTAAGCCAACGCAATCATAAGATACAGCCGTTTATGCCGAAAAATCCGCAAATTTTCGACACTCGCAAGGGAATCAAAATCTACAGGGTACTTCCCGTGAACTTAGAATCTTGAAATTTGGTACGAAGCAACGTCTTATAGCACAGATAAAGGAAAAATTTTGAAAACCGTAAATTTTTATTTACATCATAAAATAAAAATATTTTTTACGGAACCTTCGGTGCGCGAGTCCGACTCGCACTTGGCCGGTTTTTTTTTTAATCCTGACGTGATCACAGGATGACTAAGGTAATGGTCATCATACATGTACTAACTTCCAATAGATAAATCGAGTACTTTTCTAACTATTCAATTCATACAAATAAAATTGTTTTATTTTGCATTAAATTAAGTTTCTACGATAACTGTAAACTACTGAGTCTACCACCAGTTAGGAAATTAGGAGGCCTTTCAGAGAAGAAACTGACAAGGGAACCAAGCTGTATTTGACATTTAATTACAAATGTAATTATAAATGTATGATAGAGGTCGGTTCACTTCATTTAGGAGTTAAAATATCAGGATCGAATAAATAAGCTTTGAATTAAATAAAACTTTTTTGAAAACAAGTTTTCATGTTAATAAAATCGAAGTGAAAAGTTAAAAAGCCCAAACTCGAGGAGGTTTATTGCGGAGTTCCTATGGCTACCTTCCAGCTCCAGCATAAGATCAGCTCCATGTTATCATAATATTGCTTTGTAACACGATATAAATATGCATGCAAAATTTCAGCTTAATCGGAAACTGGGAAGTGGGTGAAATTTAACTTGCAAAATTTTAATACAGACACCATAATAGGTGAAAGTAAATAAAAGCTTCTAAAAGACAAGAACTTTAAAAAGAAAACCGTCATTTATCCAGTAAAAATGGTTTAATTTAAATAAGTTGGCAATTGTTATTGTTTTTTAGTTACGAGTAATAATTCCGGTGAAGCCTAAGCCTAAGAAACGCAAGACACGATTTCAATTGGTTCGCGATCTCCTTTTAAATTCTCCGACCCTATCCACTTAATTGCACTTTAATAGAATATTTAGTTAAGTGTATTGATATTGGTTTAGTGTATTGATATTGGTTTAGTGTATTGATATTGGTTTAGTGTATCGATATTAAAGCAGTTTATTATGTTATATATGACACTAGCTGACCCAGCCACGCGTTGCTGTGGCAAAGTAATTTTATTTTTCTAAAATAAAAGATTTTTTCTTTAATAAAAGTAGCCTAAGTTACTCCTTATTACATCAGCTACCTGCTAATAAAAGTCTCGTCAAAATCGGTCCAGCCATTTCAGAGATTACCCGGAACAAACAGACAGACAGACAAAAATTGTAAAAAATGTTATTTTGGTGTATGTACCGTATATATATTCATATGCATGTAGTAAAAAACGGTTTTTCAATATTGGAAACAAACACTACAATTTTATTTATATGTTTAGATTATATATATGTAAATGTATGTTTATGTAATCTATAGTTCTCATTTGCTATTTTCCCTTTCAATGCACCACCAAAATGCTATCAGTTTCTATCTCTCTTATTGACTGGTAGAGAATGCCTAATGGTATTAAGTTCGCCACTTCTACATATTTTTTGTGTAACAAAGTTTGAATAAATAAAATGAAAAAAAAATCCTTTCCTTAGTAAATTCATCATTTAGGTAACTTCTATCCGAAGATTAACAAATTAGTCCTAAATGTCACAAAATAATAATAAATAAAACAGAAGATTTTATTCATTATCTACCTATATATAATTGCAGAAAATAAGAAAAACTACAGGGATTCACATAATAATATATTTTTATATAATTTATCCTATAAATATGAATTCCGCAAAGACTTTTAATCAGATTACTTTGCAAAAAAAAGCCAATGCCGTGAAGTTCTTTAAAAAAATACAACAACACAGAGGCAGGTGTTATTACGTAGCATTTCTACTTAGTCTGTGAATCTGTCATGTCAATTTCAAATCAATAATTTCGTCCGCCATTCGTTTGTGGCAAATAGGGAGTCATTTATTTTAGCTGTACCATCCGAGACGTAAAGTTATTACTCTACGTCTTGGATGGTACAGCTAAAATAAACAACTCCACGCACCAGTCACCAGCGTAATTACAATCTCTGTTTATATACTCACTCTTATTTACTCTCTTACGATTAGAGAGGTTGTATTTAAGAGATTTAAATTTGATTAGTGATAAGAGTTTAAATGTCAAATTGACTTTTTGGAGGGAGCGGGAAGCATCACGTTGGTGGTTTTGTTTCTCTTGTTGAAATTTGTGTTGTTGTGGATAATAGTGCCTAATAATGATGGATTATTAACCACTATGTGTTTGTGAACATACAAGAGTTTTGGCAAGCGTAACAAAGCAGCGGAAGTTTTCTTTTCCTGCTCTCTCGAGATGTCCACGGGGAGATTTCAGTAAAATCCCACACATTTACTGAAACCTAGGGGGAAAAATATATTTTACTTTTCAGTCGTCATCATCAAATTAAAAAAGGAAATCACTCAAGAACTGGCAATTATATTTACTTTACACTGGCTAAATGCACAAATCGTGCAAGCCACAAATGCAGAAAAAAAATGTTAAGTTGCCGTTTAAGGGCTTGACCACTTTAAATTGAAATTAAACCTGCATGATGTGATATTTAAAAAAACTTTTTTCACAGATTAAAGACATCATTCCAAATTTCAAAAAAAATGTTTTTACAAGTGATTTTAAACGTAAAGATGGATTATATCGAAAATTAGTGTGATTTTTGAATACGAATTCCGACGTGGAAGTAATCTAGCAGAAACAGCTCGCTATATCAATGTTGTGTTCGGAGAGGTTACGGCTAAGGAACGTACCATGCGTTTTTGGTTTAACCACTTCCGTACTGAAAACTTCGACTTGAAGAATGAATCACGAGGAAGACTTGCAACTAAAGTAAATAACGTCGAATTGAAGACTATGGTGAATGTCGATACACGTCAAACTACCAAAGAATAAGCCGTTTGAGATTAGCTTACCCACAACATTGATCCATTTGCACCAAATCACTATAAAAAAGCATGTGTGCAATTCACACGTTGTAGAAGTGAAACCTTCAAAAATAATACGTACACGTATACAAAATACCACGGTTGTTGTGATGCCTTCTCTCAAGCTTTGTACTACGCATGCGCACAAAACACGTATTAACACACGCACATAATGCTTCCTACCTCATTTTCTCCTACGTTAAATCTTATGAATTCATATGTCTGTCTCTTTTTACTGACGCTTTCAAATCACAAAGATGCTAAAAAAGTTTACACTTTAAAAGACTTTTAAATAAAATAAATTATTTAGGGTCTTTTGCGCATAATATATATTTAATTCTGAAGTTTCGACTCCTTTACAGGAGCCGTGATCACAGGATGACTAAGGCAAGGGTCGTCATATATGTCAAATGGCTAATGCCATACGGCAACTGTTGAGGAGTCGAAACGTCGGGATTAAATTATGCGCAATAAAACTCTAAATAAGTGTATTTTTATATAAATGTGTTATGTGCGCTGAAGTGTAAAATCTAAATATAAAAAAAAAACATGTAGAGTGGGTGCTACATGATTCGACTGAACCGCGAAGAGAAACGCACATTTGGACCAGATTGTGAAGTGTGACGGAAAATGGAGTCTCTACAATAATCGCAAAAGATCTGCGCAATGACTAACTCAAGATCAAACGCCGCAACAATGCCTAAAAGTAATGATAACTATTTGGTGGTCATTCCATGATGTAATTCAGCTTCCACAGATCCGATCAAACAATAACAGTTAATATCTACTCTGCTGAACTTCGAACCATGATAACAAAACTAGCATCAAAACAGCTCTGACTCATCCATCGATCTTCACCATTATTGTTCCATGATAACGGAAGATTGCACACTGCTCGAGAAACGATTTCAATATAACAGGACCTGCAATTAGATACCATCCGTTATCCTCCGTACTCGTCGGACTTGGCTCAAATCGCCTATTTTATTTTCCGCGACTTGGACAATTTTCTGTATAGAAAAGCATTTTCTTCCCAGTAACCAGTACAAAATGCTTTCACACAGTGTAAAGAGTATAATTAGTTAGTTTAGTGGGACTTCTCCGCACTTAGCCTCTTGATTGTTCATGTTCATCCCAGAGTGTTAGCAGCCTTTTCAGGCTGCTGTACTGCCCTGTGAGACACAATTAATGTATCATGATATACACTTATTAAGCTTAACAGGTCTTATTGAGATCGTCTAGTCCTGTTTTAGTCACTTTTAAAATTACATTGTTCCTGAAATTTATCAGGAAAAGCCCTGCCATATTATTGTAACTCGTAGATTTAAGCTCTCGTTACGCGGTCCCCGTATAATTGAGTTACCGCAGATAGTATAAAAGTCGTAGGTGCCAGTGAGATGGCGGGGTAGCCTTTCGTAAGTGGCTAGCTCACTACTTGGTCTCCAACTATCTACGGTAGGCAAAGGAAGTAAATGAATTCGTAAATTCATATATTGATTTTTTTTAATTTGATAAAATATATATCTTAAATTATGCCATTATTATTTATATTTTTTATTTTATTCCTATTTATTATATTTTATATGTATACTGAATGCTATAGTGGGAAAGAAAGAGAGAGAGAGAGAGAGAGTAAATTTGTACTTGGGACTGAGGACCGGGGAGCGCTATAAGATGTACGAGTATATTACGCAGGACGTTCCGCTTCGAGCCGCCGTGCGCACCAGTTGTCCCCGTACACAGGTGCCCCCTAGCGGCGCTCGCCTCACTTCGCTCGCCTCCCGCGTGAAACGCTCCTGTTGAAGCCGAAGCGCTCCTGACTCCCCGATCCGGGCGGATAGGCAGCCGCTTGTTGCGAGCCTTCTCGCGACCAGCGGCCCTCGCGTCGGATCGCGTCTCTCTCTCTCTTTTGCGCACCGCGGTAATCGTTAGGGCAGCCGCTAGTTGCGGAACCTTCCGCAATTAACGGTTTTTACTTCCGATTTTTCGGTTGTAATCGTTCCGGGTTAGCTGGAACCCTTTGTTTGTATTAAAATAAAGGGTTCCTCTTCCCGCCCGCGTCTTGCGTCGACGGATACCTAGCGGTGTTAACGAAGTCGGCGGAGCAATCCCGGTTTGCTCTCTAGGGCCCTTCAGGCTCTAGGAAAACCGAAAGCCAAGTCCCATTGCACTTGGGCTTAGCCCAAGGGGTTTGCTAAGCCCAAGTGGACGAAATAATTTCGGTATTTTCAAAAATTTTTGAATTCTCCTTTCATCTTTTTTGAAGTCATTTAAAATAATATGCAACAATCAATATGGTTTCCAAGAAGGAAAATCTACAACGCTTGCAACTTATCATTTAATCGAAGAAATATTACGAAATGTAAACGTGAGAAACTACACAACAGTGTTATTTATTGATCTAGCAAAGGCATTTGATCTTGTTTCACATGATCAATTATTTATAAAGTTAGAGCACAATGGTATAAGAGGTCCAGCTCTCTCCTGGATAAAATCGTACATTCAAAACCGTGAACAATTTGTGGAAATTATGCAACTTGATAAAGATCACATTCAAAGAGCCTACAAATCAAATTGTAAAACAAACCACTCTGGAGTGCCCCAGGGAAGTGTTCTTGGTCCGCTTCTATTTTTACTTTTCATTAATGACTTGCCTAATGTAACGAAGCATAAAATGATCCTTTTTGCGGATGATTTATCAATAATAGTAACTTCAGATAAAAACTCTTCAGTAGAAACACATAAAATAGAAATTATTAAAACATTGGTATCGGTGACAAATTGGCTGCATAATAACAATTTACAAATAAATCTCAATAAGACAAATTTAGTTAATTTTAATAATTTTAAGGACATAACAATTGACATTAAATTCAATGATATAGATTTAAGGCATGAAAATAATGTAACATTTTTAGGATTAATAATAGAGCCGCGCTTGAATTGGAGAGGTCAAATAGAAAAGCTTTGTAATAAATTAAACGGATTCTCGTTTGCTCTTTTTAAACTATCAAAAATAGCGAATAAAGCTACAGCAATTACAGCATATTATGCCTATGTCGAATCACTGCTAAGGTACGGTGTCTTACTCTGGGGAAATGGCGTTGATGTAGTTGGGCTATTTCGAGCACAAAAAAGGTGCGTACGAGCAATACTCAATATAGCACCGGACGTGTCATGTAGACCGTACTTCAAAGAACTTAGCATATTGACTTTACCTTGCTTGTATATCTTGGAAATGGGTATTTTTGTAAAACAAAATTTCAATACGTTTACAAAAAAGAAGGATATAACAAAGAGAAGCGTTAGGCACCCAAATAAAATAGTTCTAAATACCATACCTAAAACTAATCGTTATCAATCCAACGCACCAATCATGGCAATTAAAATATACAATAAAATACCGGAACATATTAAATTGTTGTCTTATAATAAATTTAAAAAAGCACTTCGAAAATGGCTTATTGACAATACTTTTTACAGCGTAAATGAATTTTTTGAACACCGCAATAAACCAGAGCGTGCATAGAATAAGTCTATATGATGTCCTTGTCTGTTTTATATTTTTTGATTATTTTTGTTATGTTGTAAACCAACTAATTTGCATGCCATCCTGATGGTTAAATAGGCTTAAGAATCAATCACATATTAAAATAAGACCTGAATGTAACCCTTTTTATTGCAAATAAATGATTTGAATTTGAATTTGAATTTGGCAGGCGGCTATCCGTTTAGGGATACCTGCCCTCGGTCGCGTCACCCCCCTCCCCCCTGCCACCCGGCAGGGGGTGTCTCTTGCATTAGTATTCTTTCTTGTTTTAATCTTTAATTATTATTTTTCTAGCTCACGAAATGGAGTCTTCGGACCCAAGTGAGCTCATCAACGAGCTTTCGGGTGTCGACCCGCTACTTTCGCAGCTTCCTGCGAGTAGTGTGGCGGCACTCCTCGCCTTTTTTGAGGCGCGGTTCGGGCCCCAGCCCGTGGCCGCGCAAACCCAAACCCAGGTAGGAACCCAGCGATCCCAACGATCCCTTCCTATCGTCCTTTCCTCCCCGGCGTCTCCAGACGCGCAGGGGATTCTACGGTCACCCATCCCGACCGTGACCAGACCCAACATCAGCAACATGGATTGCGATTTCCTCGCATCCAAGCGCTCGGCCCCGAGGCACACGCCTCCCTTCTCGTCCGACTCTGCCGACGAGTCTTCTTCCACACTCACCGATGGTTTCACCACGGTAGAGGGAAAACGTTCGAAGCGCATTAAGCGCAGGAAGAACGTTTCTCCGCCCGCCACTCCAGTGGCTTCCACCACCACCTCAGCCGCCCCGGTTAAGGCAGCCCCTACGGCCCCGAGCAGGTCCACCGGGGACCTGCCCCGCGCCGCCCCGACTCCACGCCCATCCACTTCGCGTCCACTTTCAAGGTGCGACGCGCAACCTACAAAGGTTGCTGCCCCCCCGCCGATCCAACTTCAGGACAAGGCCAAGTGGGGCTTAGTGTCCGCCTTATGTGTACAGGAGAAAATCCAGTACACAAAGGCCGTCAACAAGGGTTTGACCATCGAGGTCAACACCCCCACGATCGCGGACTTTAGGTCTCTGACTCGACTTCTTGCCAACAAAGGCATATCTTACTACACCTTTGCGCTCCCCGAGGAGCACAAAGTCAAGGCCGTTCTTAGGGGCATCCCCGAAGAACTTCCGAACGAGGACATCCTAAATGACCTCGTTCGACAGGGCTACCCTGTTGTCGGCGTGCACAAGTTGCACGCGAGCAATGGGAGGCTCTGGCCCCTCGCTTTGGTCATAATGACCAACAACGAGAAGGCCAAACCCATCTTCCGCGCCAAAGACCTCGTGGTCTGCGGCCTTTCTGGCATTAAAGCCGAGCCCCCCAACAAGCGTGGGTATCCTGGGCAGTGTCACCGCTGCCAGCTTTACGGCCATGCAGCGGCGAACTGCAACGCTTCACCGAGGTGCGTCAAGTGCCTCATCCCACACCTGACCAAGGAGTGCTCTCGCACGAGAGACTCCCCCACCCCTCCCGACTGTGTGCTGTGTGGCCAATCCGGCCACCCAGCGAACTATAGGGGTTGCTCTCGCGCCCCTCGCCCCAAGCCTCCAAAGGCTAAAAAGCCTAACCGGGGACCAAAGACATCTTCTTCTCAGAAGAAGAGGCCTTCTGGCCCCCCGGCCCCTCCTAAGCCTTCGCTGGCAAATTTCCCACCCCTACCTAAAGGGGTGGGACAGCCGGCTACCACCACTCCAGCCCCCCCCATGCCGGCCTCCGGACCGGCCTGGGGACCAGCCCCTCCGGCACCGGCCCCTAGGCCGGCCTGGGGCCCAGCTCTCAAGGCGACGCCGCCTAAGGCGACACCGCCTAAGGCGGCTCCCGCCTCCCAAGCCCCGAAGTCATCCCTTATGGATGACTTCTCCATCATCTTCACCACGATGCAAGGCATCAATATCAATGAGATATCGGCCTTGGCATCCAAACTCAGGATGGCCCAAAACGCCCAACAACGGCTTCTAGCTCTCTGTGAGCACGAAGCCCTTCTCCGGTCCCTTAACTAAGGTCCGCAATGCCAGGAAGGATCCCATCTTCTTCTTCTTCTTCTCCGACTGTACCAGTCGCTCCTCTCACCGGTCGAGTGAAACCTAGAGGTGTTTCGCTTATCTCTTTCAATACCCGCTCCCTGCGCAAAAACATTCCCGAGCTAAGGGTGTTTCTGCGCGAAAGGGACCCCGACCTTGTCCTCCTTCAGGAAACATGGCTCAAACCGTCTATACGGAAAGGGCTATCGATTCCTTCATACTCCCTAGTCAGAAATGACAACTTCACCCCAGCGGACCAGAACCGCAGGGAAATTGTCTCTGGTGGCACGGCGATCTACTACAAAAGATCGCTTCACTGCTCACCAATCCCCACTCCTGCTCTCTCTAACATGGAAGCCACGGTATGCAGACTGGCTATGTCGGGTCACAGAACACTGATCATAGCTTCTGTCTACATACACGCTGGCACCACTCCATTGCGGAGCGACTTCGAGTCCCTTCTGTCTTTGGGCGACTCAGTCATTCTGTTTGGAGACTTTAACTCCAAGCACACTGACTGGACCTGCCGTAAGACAAACACCGGCGGGCGGCGTCTGCTTCAGATCACACATGATCTCGAATTAGACGTCTTCAGCCCGTACGAACCCACCCACTACCCAGACAACCCACAGAATGATCCCGACGTACTAGACTTCGCTCTAGTCAAGGGAGTCTCCCTCCCATTTAGGACGATTGAGACCCTCCAAGACCTCGGGTCCGATCACAGGCCGGTTTCCCTCATTATGGGAAACAAAGAGCCAACCCCTCCCTCCTTCAAAACCATTACTGACTGGGATCGGTTCAGATCGTCCCTCAAGTCGGCAATAGAAGTAGACAACCCTTCGCTCTCTATGGACTACTATTACGATAGTTCGGAGAAAATAGATGCAGCCATTTCCGAATTTACTCTTTTGGTCCAAAGAAAGACTGCGGACAGTGCGAGGAAGGTACCTGTGAAAAATCACAATGCCATTCCTCCCACTCTCCGCAACCTGATGAGGGCCAAAAACGCAGCTCTCCGGAGAGCTGCTAGGTACCCGACCCCTGAGTACAGAGCCAGAGCTAACCGTCTTCAACGGTTAGTAAGATCTCAGCTGAACGACCGACGAACGACTGAAGAATAACCAATTTGGTGACCTCATGGCGGACATCACTCCCTCCCATGTAGCCTACTACCGAGTGGCCAGAGCCCTCCGTAGTGACACCTCAAACTTCACACCCCCTCTCCTCCGTCCCGATGGCTCCACAGCCTTCGACGACGAGGAGAAGGCGGAGTGTTTTGCTGACAGCATTGCTTCACAATGCTCAGTCAGCACTCAGACTTGCGACCCATCCCACCTTCAGTCGATTGAGAAGGAGCTCAGCGAGCTGAACTCCAAACCTCTAGACTCTGATCCCATCACAGTGTCCCCTGATGAAGTTCACTCCTTCATCAAGGGCCTCAAGACCAAAAAGGCCCCTGGCGCCGACGGCGTCTCCAACATGGCCCTTAAGCACCTACCATCTCAAGTGCTGGTCTTACTGTCCCTTTTATTCAACGCCTGCTTCGATCTCTGCTACTTTCCAGCAGCCTGGAAGGAAGCAATCGTAATAGGCATCCCCAAGCCGGGGAAACCCTTAAACCTCCCTGCGAGCCACCGCCCCATCAGCCTCCTCAAGGCAATGGGGAAACTCTTTGAAAGGTGTATCCTCGCCCGCCTAAAAGACCATCTCTTTACCAACGACCTCATCATACCCCATCAGTTTGGCTTTCGAACCAAACACTCATGCCCTCAACAGGTTCACCGCATAGTCGAGTACATCTCGAGCGGCTTTTTCCCTAGGAAATATAAGACCGTGGCGGTATTCTTTGATGTAGCCAAGGCCTTCGATAAGGTCTGGCACGCCGGACTAACTGTCAAGCTGTACAGACTTAATCTGTCAGTGAGACTGGTCCGGCTAGTAGCATCATATCTCCAACATCGTACCTTCCGTTTCAGATACGAAGGTACTCTCTCAACTCCGCGTAACATAACAGCGGGCGTGCCTCAGGGCTCTGTCCTGGCTCCTCTGCTGTATGTTATATACACCAATGACATTCCCGTCCCAACAAACGGGGTACAACTGTCCCTGTTTGCAGACGATACTGCTCTGTATCTCAAGGGCTCATCATGTAGGAATATCCTCCCGAGGCTTCAGACCTCCATCAACTCCTTAGGCGACTGGTTCCGCGAGTGGCGTATCGATGTAAACCCGGATAAGTCATCCGCTGTTTGCTTCGACGCAAAACGCACGCGTGTACCGACCCGCCACAACCCACCCCGACTCCAGGGGAAGTCCATTCCATGGCAACGCACTGCCAAATTTCTAGGCGTCACCCTTGACCAAAAACTGACATTCTCTCCTCACGTCAAGAGAGTGTCTCGTAACGCGCGGTTTTACTTGGGGCGTCTCAACCCTATGTTGGGGCGCCACAGCCGCATGTCACTTCGAAACAAGCGAACACTTTATAAGGTTTGCATACGACCGGTGATGACCTACGCGTCCCCGATCTTCTCACATGCAAAGGCATCAGTCCTTAATAAATTGCAGGTGATTCAAAACCTATTCATACGTAGGGCCTCAAATTCTCCCTGGTATGTCCGCAACGCGGACTTGCACAGGGACTTTGAACTCCCTACTCTCCAACAATACTTCTTAAAGGCCTCTGAACGTTTCTTCGAAACAGCAGAGAGCCACTCTAATCCACTTATCCGGGGCGCATCCAACTACACTCCTTCCTCATCCATGAACCCTCTGTCTAGGCGACCTAGGTCTGTCCTGACAGACCAACCCAATCAATTGTCAGCTGACCTGAACCTCCTCTTAGAGGCACAGGAATCAGCCAAACGTAGAGCCAATACAGACCCATCAGGTCTACCCCAGTCCTCTCAGATGCCGACTGGCCCCCCTTCTGGGAGCCAGCCGTCTTAACTTCATTCACGACTGACCCCCCTTCTGGGAGTCAATCGTTTTTTCTATGCGCTCTCTCACCTAGGTGAGTAGCGCTTGCGCCACCCCTCTCTAGAGGGGTGGTCGCCTCAGATGACGGCTTATGACCTTCTCCGGGTGCAAGCCAATCCCAGGTGGTGTTTAGTAAGTACGAGTCTGACATAACTATCGGGCCGGCCCGAAATATCCAAAGAGGATTCACCACCTCC
This sequence comes from Calamotropha paludella, assembly GCA_927399485.1. Classification (NCBI taxonomy): domain Eukaryota; kingdom Metazoa; phylum Arthropoda; class Insecta; order Lepidoptera; family Crambidae; genus Calamotropha; species Calamotropha paludella. The sequence continues at coordinate 4,329,406 of OV656830.1, read as the reverse complement.
CTCCCCCGTGTCCGGAGGGTGCATTTTGCATAAAAGAAAAAAAAAAAAAAAAAAATACGCAGGGGAAATGTGACCCTCCACTTTTTGTTAACGTTTGATTATACTACCCATCTATTTTTCATACCGTGCGCTATATATGAAACGATTCTTAAGAAGTAAAATTCCAATAAACTTCAATGAGACGATTAATTATTTTAGAATAAGATAAAAAGCAGTACAAAATTCCTTCACACAGTTAATTGAGTCTACAGAGTTCTATCGCAAAGGACAATGAGGGTAAATACTTTGATAAAATGAATATATTGAATTGTTAAAAAATATTGTGTGAATTTTTCAGCACTTAACAGCAATTTCATATTTTAACCCTTAATATTAAACAGAACGGGATTATTAAAAAAACATATTTTATTTATGGGGCCATAAAGAAAATAATTTAAGTGACCATTATTAAACGACGATTATTTTGACGACCGTTTGGTGCAACGGTAGAGATCCTGCCTTTCGCACCGACGGTCCTGGGTTCGAATCCTGGAAGGGGCAGATGTTTGTATGATGAATACGAGCATTTGTACCTAAGTCATGGGTGTTTATATATAGTTCTATGAATATTACATATCTATGTAATATATGTATGTCTATCCGTTAGCCTAGTATCCATAACACAAGCCTTATTGTGCTTACTTTGGGCTAGGCTAATTGGTGTGAATGTAAGAAATATTTACTTATTTATTATTTATTATTAAAAAAAAACATAGCCTATATTTAATTTTATTAAAATTACAGCTCTATCTAAAGGGTCCATTGAGCTTCATAGGGTTAATCTGTAATAAAAATATATTGCAAGATATAACAGATTTACTCCCGTCCAATACACCGCCGGCTATCACAGAAAGAGAAAGAACAAACTTCAAATTCAATTGACATTTAATATTCGAGCTGTCACTTGAATGTGACATATATCACTTTGACGTTAGCTGTCATTCGCAGATGATTGATGTCTAAGTGTATTATATATATATAACATAACATCTGAAACATCTCCTTATAATTTAAATCTATCTAATCCGCAGATTAAAATCACTTTGCTTTGTCTTAAATCAATTAGCTGAAGATAAATCTTGCCTTCACACTCCACTGTTATTTTGGGTAATAACCAATTAGACTGACTTTGTTAATTAGAAAACTACGCACACACGTTATAAGCAAGGCTCAGTTTATGTAAACTACACACGAGGAACGACTTTATATAGAAATCTACAACTCATGCCGAAGACGCTGGTGGGCGGGCCGGATACAAATATAAGGCTGTGTTTCCACAGGGACGTACGAGAATGGGTAGCAACGGATGTGATTTTTTATTTATTATTTATTTTAAATGGGAAATATTTAAATGATCACCAAAACAATAATAAAAGATCAGCTAAAGAATACAGTTGGTAACCTAAAGGTTAGGTTAGGTTAGGTTACCGATTGTATTTGTTTTGACGATCAATTACTATTTTTTGACGATCATTTAAATATGTGCTATTTTGAATGGGTTCACTCTTGATCCCAATCAAACCCGGGGGCCAAGACAGAATCTACGAAGGAATGAGTTAACCCAGAAGGTGCCTATTCACCTTGGCTTTGAAAACGGACGAGTTATAAGTACTCGGGGCAGACGCAGGGAGAGAGTTTCGCTCCTTTGTTGTGCGCATTATGAAAGATGCTGAGAAGCGTTTGGTGCGACGGGTAGCAACCAAGAAAGGGTGGTGGTGTTTGTTAGAAACTAATAGATTCGCTTCATTTATCTAGCACGCTCACCGCCGCTCTTGTGGAAACGGCTTCGCGGAACAAAGTTTTTATACAAGCGAGGGATGGGTACAAGGGATGTGTGCTATGGTTGGAGGCCAGTAAGAAACTGAACAAAGACCTTAGTGTGAATTTTCGTTTCAAATTTTTGTATAAGCGCTCCTAGCGGTAACCATCAGGAACTACGAATCTTCATAGAAATATGTAACACGCTCTAAAACGTGCATCGAATCCGTGAATTTGCATTAAGACATCTGAGACGCAAGCAGCGGGCATTAGCCCGTGTGTTTCGCTCCAAATACAACCTCGACCCGCTCGTTTGCATCTGAAAAGAGCCCGCTCATCTTCCTAGCACATCTCCAGTGAAAACGCAGCCTTAGGCGGTATGGGGTAAAGTTGTTTTTAGGGAGGCAGTGAGTGGGTTAAATGTGATAGGCTGGTCCTATTCTATATACATAGTTGTTGACTTTCCATGACTTCATTGTAAATGCTCATCTACACTCGGCGTCAAAAAAATCGCACCTCTAAGAAAATCACGTTCAAATGGCATTAACTCTGGATATGCACATGCAGTCGTATTAATTATAATTTTATTTAAAAGGTTACTTAATTAACTTAATAAAAAAACATTATTTTTCATTATCAAATAAAACCTAAAGCAACAAATAAAGGGTCACAAAAATTCTAAGGAAATTTTGCTGCTCGGGAGAGTCGCGAGTTGCGCTAACTTTGTGGGTATAAAGAGGTCAACACGGGTTCAATGTGGGTCATTCGCTATTAAACCGTTGAAGGGGACACACGCACTGATTTTACTGAAGAAAGAACATCTGGAAAATGGACACTACAGCTGATGAGGCCGCTCAAGTGGTTGCACTACTGCAAGCAGGGGTGCGGCAGTGTGATGTCGCCCGGCAACTGAATCTGAGCCGTTTTTCGGTTCGTAGAGTCTACCAGCGCTTTTTAGAGACCGGTGGCTATATCCGGCGACATGGGTCCGGTAGACGTCGCTGCACTTCGGAAAGAGACGACCGGTTCGTTGTGTCGTACTCTTTGAGAAATCGCTTCTCAAACGCTGTTCAGCTGCAACAGGAGCTCCAGGCAGTTCGCAGACGCACCGTGAGTGTATCCACGGTTAGAAGAAGACTGAAGGAGAAGAACATAGCAGCCCGCAGAGCTGCTACAGGTTCAAAATTGACTGCAGCGCACCGACGAGCCCGCTTGCAGTTTGCTCGCGACCACGTCGATTGGACCATTGAGCAGTGGGGAGCTGTTCTCTTCTCAGACGAGACACGAGTGTGTCTTTTCTGCAACGACCGACGAAGAAGAGTATACCGGAGGCAGGGTGAACGTTTCGCTCAAGCCTGCATCCAGGAGACGGTGGAATATGGAGGCGGATCCTGCATGTTCTGGGGCGGTATGTCGGCTGCCGGCAAAACCGACCTGGTCTGCGTCTCCCGGACCGGAGGTGCTCGCGGACAAGGGTCGCTGACTGCGCGCCGCTATATCACAGAGATCCTGGATGTGCATGTGGTCCCTTTTGCCGAATCTTTTGGCGAGGGGTTCACATTAATGCACGACAACGCTCGCGCACACACTGCAGCCATCGTGAACGACTTCCTGCGGAGGTCCCAAATTCCTGTGATGCAGTGGCCAGCGAGAAGTCCTGATCTGAATCCGATAGAGCACCTCTGGGACCATCTTAAACGTAAGGTTCGATCTCGGGATCCGGCTCCTTCGACTCTAGAGGAACTCCAAACCGCGGTGATTGAAGAATGGGGTCTTATCCCTCAAGAAGAGCTCCTGAAGTTGGTGAGGTCTATGAGGGACCGTATGGAAGCCGTCATCAGGGCAAGGGGGGGTAACACTAGATTTTGAGTTAATTTTAAGACACTTTTTGTACATTTTTTTTGTAAATTATCGATTATTAATTAGGACTTAATTAAGATTTTTTATTATTTTTCAAATTTTTATGCTTTTTGTATAATTTTAATTAAAAAAAAGATTGCACTTAATTGTTGTTTGATGCTCCTTTTTGTTACCTTTCTAATGATACCTAACACTATCCTCTATATAAGGTTTAGGAATTTTTGAATAAGATTTTTATAAGGTGCGATTTTTTTGACGCCGAGTTTATTTATATAAAATTCAACGTTTGTTTGTTTTTTCTCTATGAGTTTCGAAACCATTGATTTGATTGTAATTGATAAAACTTTATTAAGTTGTTGTATATATGCCAAGAAAGTGTAAAGGAACTAGATCAGCAAAAAAGAGTATTGCTCAGTATGACAGGTGTTGCTAGTGTTGAATAAAAAAAAACCTTTTTTAAACTTCTGGGATGTAACCTCCATACCATGGTAGGTCTGTTATGACCGACCATAAAACACGAGTGTTACTTAGCTTATTATAGATGGAATGTTTTATTGAAAGAGTTTGAATCTTTTTTATACAAAACCATAGAGAACAAAAAGGTTGATATAACAAGAAAAAATTAAAAAAAAACAACGGGTTGCACTCCGGGAGTGCCGGCAGAAGTGAAAACATGAACATTAACGTTGTGCATTTTTGATATTTTGCAATAGTTAGGGAATAATTTCGCACGGATTGCTTTAATTATCAGTATAAAAGTACTATCATTAATATGGTAAAATACAATATTCATTTATTGCGCTATCGTACACAAACATGACAACAAACACACACGCACACTCGCGCTAGCGCCCTGCACTGCTTAAACGAAACAGCAGGAGCAGGCATACATTTTCGCCGCGCGGCAGAAAGAGAGGGGGATATCACTTCCTCTTCTACGCCGCGCCGGCTGTAATTCTCCCTCCGTCTAAAGCCGGAATTACATTATTGTGTCGGAGTGTGTCGTGGCGCGTTGTGTTGTGGCGGCAACCGTTTACATTTATGAGGGGTGTTGTGGACTGCTCTGGCGCAATTTTCGTTCAGTTTCTCAGTAGTCTTTCGTGTGTTTGGGTCAGTAAAATGTTTTCTTCGAGCTCTGACAGTGATTTTGATGAAGATCTTTCTTTTCTGTTTCTGATGCAATCAGCTCAAAGAGAATAAATAAATAAATAAATATTTCCTACATTCACACCAATTAGCCTAGGCCAAAGTAAGCACTGTAAGGCTTAGAAAGAAGAAAGAGAAGGTTTTGGGTGCATCCAGTAAATAGATTAAGAAGCAGTAGAGGAGAATTTCATGTCTCGTTAAAGAATTAGAAAGTGATGAAGAACGAACGCCACGACAGAAAGCCGAGCGTACTATTCTCGTGTGTTGTGTTGCGACATATCCCCTCCACCGTTGTGTCTCCGATCTAAATCGCCAGATCGTTAACGCGCCAGAGAGCGTCACGACATACCACACGAGAATAATGTATACAGAATAATGTAATTGTCCGGCTTTAAGCCGAAATTAAATTATTGTGTCGGGGTCTGTCGTGGCGCCTTCTGGTGGCATCTGGCGCGTATCTAAAGTATCAATTTTGTATGTGTAGAATGTAATTCCGGCTTTAAGCCGAAATTAAATTATTGTGTCGGGGTCTGTCGTGGCGCCTTCTGGTGGCATCTGGCGCGTATCTAAAGTATCAATTTTGTATGTGTAGAATGTAATTCCGGCTTTAAGCCGAAATTAAATTATTGTGTCGGGGTCTGTCGTGGCGCCTTCTGGTGGCATCTGGCGCGTATCTAAAGTATCAATTTTGTATGTGTAGAATTACATTATTCACGTGTGGTATGTCGTGACGCTCTCTGGCGCGTTAACGATCTGGCGATTTATATCGGAAACACAACGGTGGAGGGGATATGTCGCGACACAAGACACGAGAATAGTACGCTCGGCTATCTCTCGTGGCGTTCGTTCTTCATCACTTTTTAATTCTTTAAAGAGACAGTGAAATTCTCCTCTACTGCTTCTTAATCTGTTTACTGGATGTACCCAAAACCTTCTATTTCTTCTTTCCCTTTGAACTTATTGCATTAGAAACAAAAATGTAAGGTCTACATCAAAATCACTATCAGTGCTCGAAGAAAACATTTTGCTGACCCAAACATACGAAAGACTACTGGGAAACTGAACGAAAATTGCGCCAGAGCGGTACACGACACGCCTCATAAATGTAAACGGTCGCGGCCACAACACAACGCGCCACGACACACCCCGACACAATAATGTAATTCCGGCTTTACCAATTTTCGACCAGTTCACGTGTCCTGATGCTAGTTTAACATTTTTTACCCATCTTATAAAGTGCACAAAGCCGCTAAAGAAGTTTTCACTTAAAAAATTCTCTATTCTTTGTCTTCTCTCTTTCACAATTTAGGCGTCATAATTGTACGTCATAGAATTACAATTTGAGATTAATGATGTAGTTATTTGATTGGGTTTTGGCGCTCGGCCAGCCATCCAATCGTTCTATGGGATTAAAAAAAACTAACAGTCTGTCGATTTGCGCATTGAACGTAATGTTTTATGTCATAATCGTTTTGGTCTTTAACATAATGATATTATGGATATTTATATCTTTGTAAAATATTTTCGTATTTCAACATTAACTCTTAGATTATTAGGTTTAGAGAAATAATCACAATTAAAATAAATAACTTCTTAAATGTGAAGCAGGTCTCGAACCTACCGCCCTTGGGAGAGCGCTCTTTCATTTGAGCTAACGAAATCTCGGAAGACCTGTTGAATATTTCAAAGTATTGCTTAACCCTAAACATGAAATGTAATTCTGTTACAAGTATCTGTTACAACCGATAAAGAAGAAACACATAATTATGTAACTTATTTTTATGCATTTGCTATGCCATATTTTTATAAGATTTAAAATATGTCTGTAAATAACAAACACATCTACGAACCCTCAGGGGGGCAATCGTCATAAAAATATGCAGTTGGATTGGATTGAACTACTGCTGAACTTCAACTTTTACGACATTTCGTATCGCGGTAATGATTTGATAGATGGTTGAGACGCAACCCGATTGAAGTTGGAATGCTGTGGGCAGTCATTATAATCTCTGTGATGTTTCCGAACTAAAGTACTACGTAATACCTACAATACTAGGTGACATCTCTTATGTTTCTAATGCGTCTACGATTCAACTTAGTTCGAGTTTCAACTGTCAAGTAAAAATTAGCGCGATACAGATTTCGTCCAAAGTTGGATTGCAATTAGAATTAGATTAAAATTGAACCTCAGCGGTCCGTTCACATTGAAAAATAGAACTATTGACCTCCAGGTAGGATTCGAGCCTACGACCTTTCCCTATCCGGGCGGATGCTCTGACACTGAGCTACCGAGACGCTAGCAGACGCAAAATTCACAAAAGTATTTCAACTCCCACTATGAGCAAGATTAGTTCCATCAATGTTGAACATTAACTCCTTCTTACAGCATTTAATTGCTAGACTTTTATAACTAAAGAAATGATTACAGGAAATAAATTTATTTATTTATTTATTAAGAAACAAACGGTCGTGATAACACAAATGATTATGAATAAATATATATAAATAGACCTATAGTTCTATTAATTTACAAAAAAAAATGTAACTGAATGCACAAAGATATTTGATTGAAAAATTTTGTCTAAGAAGAAACTATTGAGTTAAGCCAAATTTGAGCGGAGCGAGCGAAGCTCCCATAGATCAGCTTCAATGGCGCAATGTCTGTTACGCCATAACTTCCCGAGTTCTTAACCGATTTTAATATTTTTTGAAATTTGCAGAAATTCCCATCGAACCAAAAAATATATTTTTTTAGGCATTATGCTCCGCTCCAATATATGGTGCTAGCGTAGCTTTATGCTTAGCGACTGCATCGTCTAGTATCGTTTGATCAGTAAAGTCGACCAATTTTTCGATGATGAGTTCTTCTACTAAACAGCGTTGTCAAACCAACAACATTTAGTTAAATTTAGTTCCATTTTCTGCCGCCTGGTGACTATAAATCTTTTATTTTTTTTGCAAAATTGTAAGCCGTGTCTTAGACATTAAGGATGTCCAAAGGGACTTTAAAAAAATGTTTTAGCATTTTTATCTGTATGTCTGTGCGCGCGTTAATACCCGTTAAAAAAATTGTGAGTTTCACAGTTTAGTATTTTGAAGTCCAACTTGAAAGCTTGTTCTAAGCTTGTTTTACCTTATTCGGGCAGGTGAAATGAGAGATAAGCTTAACTTTTAATATATTTAGATGTTCCAGTCTTAAGCTGTTTGAATGTAATAGGTCACCGTATTCTATGAACGGCCTAAGCAATAGCTAACTCTTTCATTCAAATGATTTATTTGCATTAAAAAGGTTTACATTCGATTCTTATTTTAATATACAATTGATTCTTAAGCCTATAGATAACCATCACGATGCGATGCAAATTAATTGGTTTACAACATAATAAAATAATCAAAAAATACAAAATAGGGATATCATACAGACTTATTCTATGCACGATCTTATTTATTACGGTGTTTAAAAAATTCATTTACGCTGTAAAAAGCGTTTTTAATAAGCCGTTTTAGAAGAAATTTATTAAGAGACAATAGTTTAATATGTTCCGGTATTTTATTGAATGTTTTAATTGCCATAATTGGTGCCAATTGGTAACGTTTAGTTTTAGGTATGGTATTTAGAACTATATTTTTTAGGTGTCATCGCTTCTATTTGCTATATATTTTACTTTTGTAAACGTATTGAAATGTTGTTTGACAATTTAATTATGTATTACACGCATTGGCTGAATGCAATGCAAGCTGCTATGAAGGACGCCATTTTGTTGAAAGGATAGACAATTTTATGAATTAACGAATGAAAGTTTATTTGGCATATAAAATATGCAAGACAAAATTATAACAAATAACGAGTGTAGCTAGTAATTGTTCCGAATTCCGGACAATTCACAAAAATTATTTAGTTCCTAACTTAGAAGAGCTTGTACTATGGGTTATAGCATATAAGTATAAAGACTCCCACGATGGTTAGCGGGGTTTGAGCTTGGGAAGCTCAACTTCTGCATCGCACAGGCCATCGCAGACGCAGAGTGTCGTATACATCCCGGGACACCCCGTCATTCTTCGCTCCCCGCGAGAATACAGACAGGTTTGCCTAAGGCGCACATCCACCGGTGGGGCCGCGGTAGTGTCCGCAAGGGTTACCATGACCTCACCAGGCGTCACTGCTTCGTCGAGCGACCCATCGTCCGATAATGATGAGTGGTTTGACGAGTCACTGGCACCAAGATGATTAAAGGGATGTAGTGGAGTTTTTAGTGGGTAGGCCCGTGGACACTAGTACACCAAGGTCTGCAAGGGAGAGTCCCACATAAGTTCCGCCGCACTCCAAGCGGTGAAAGTAAGCCCAACGCATTTTCTCCACTTAAAAAAAATATATAAGTATCAAGACAACCATGACTGGGGAATGATTAAGTTCATCACAGAAGCACCTAGCGGAATTCCAACTCTGGACCTTTGGCGCAGAACGTAGGTCGAGTACCGTTGCAGCCTTAAGGCAGCATAGCTTTTTGACTTTGTCTTAGTCAGAAGAAAATAAGTCTATCAGAATAGTCATTGTAACGTCAAAATTATGTTTTTTTTACTAAGACAAAGGATAAAAATATTATACTGCCATAATATTATACTACATAGAATAGAATAGAATATCTTTATTTGCATTAAATAGGGTGGTATACAATGGTGGTACGGTAGATAAGTAACAATTTTGCTACTTTGTAACCTATTTAGCCATGATATTATAGCATGCAAACTTAATTCAAACGTTTTAACATAATAAAAGCAAAATTACATGTCAAATAATAAAAATTACAATTTTCAAATCAAAAATAAAAAAAAGATTACATGATAACAAAAAATAAAAATTAGGATTAAAAAACATATAAAAAGAAAGAAAAAAATTGTCACAATCAAATAAGTCCGCATAATTATCATTAAAACTAAAATTAATAGCTAGTTGATTTATTTATTTTTAATTTAAAAAATCCTGGACCGAGTAGAACACGAGTAGAACAATTTATCCATTAGCCACTTATGCAGCTCGAAACTAAACCTATTAAAAGGCAATTCCCTTATAGCTTGGGGAATCTTATTATATATTGATATTACCATGTAATAACAATTTTTTTTGAAACGTGTGCTTTTGGGCACTATATCGATGACCAGCCTATTACCGTTCCTTGTATTTCTGGGAAACATGTCTTTTGCAGTCATAAATTTGCCCTGGTTAGACTTCACAAACTTTGCCATTTCAAAAATGTAAAGACAGGGTAGTGGCAAAATGTTTAAACATTTAAAAAATGGCTTACATGAGGTATAAGGTGCAATACCACATATTGCTCTGATACATTTCTTTTGTGCCACAAATACTCTATGTATGTCAGTACTGTGTCCCCAAATAATGAGGCCATATCGCAGCACCGATTCCACATATGCAAAGTAGGCTGTCAGGGCAGTTTTTCTGGTGGACACTTTTGTTAATTTAAACAAAACAAAAACAAAACTATTTACTTTTTTGCATACCTTATCTACCTGTGGTTTCCAATCAATTTTTTGATCTATCTCAATGCCTAGGAAAGTGGCAGTGCTAACATCATTTAGAGCATTGTTTTGATAATGTATGTTTAAAGACGGATGGTTATTAAAATTTATGTAATTTGATTTGTCAATGTTAATTTTTAAATTATTATTATTTAGCCAATTTATTATAGATTTAATTGTTTTATTAATGTCATTTTCATGGTCAATTTTATTGCGATTATCTTTAGAAGTGACAACAACTGATCATCCGCGAATAGGATGCATTTGTGTGTCGTCACTTTGGGTAAATCATTGACATAAATTAAAAATAGAAGAGGTCCGAGTATACTGCCCTGTGGGACACCAAATCTATTTTCCTTAAATTCGGAATGATATTTATGGATCAATTGGTTCTCATCAAGTTGCGTAATTTCAACCGATTGCATCCTATTGTGTAGGTATGATTTAATCCAACTTAGGGCATTTCCTCTAATTCCACTATGCTCCAACTTTAATAACAGTTGATTATGTGATACGAAGTCAAAAACTTTGGACATATCAAATAAGAGAACTGTGGTAAAATTCTTATCATTTATGCCTCTTAATATGTTATCGATAAGGTTAAAAGCAGCATGCACAGTCGACTTGCTTTTCTGAAATCCATATTGATTATTATTCAAGACATTGTATTGTGTTAAGAATGATATAAGTTTTTCATGCATTGCTTTTTCATATATCTTTGCAATAATCGATATCAAAGTTATTGGTCGAAAATTGTTAAGCAATAGTTTAGAACCTTTTTTAAATATAGGCTTAACAATTGAAAGCTTCAGTTTCGCAGGGAAAGAACATGATTCAAACGACAAATTTATTAAGTAAGTTAATACTGAAACTATTTGATCCTTGCAAGCTTTTATTACTTTAGTATTTATTTCGTCATAACCTTCTGAATTTGTATTTTTTAACGCCATGATAATTTTATTTACGTCATATTCGTTAATTGGAGAAAGAAATATTGAATTATTTAGATTGGCAGTAATTTTCTTAAATCCATTTATGTCACTGTTAGTCATAACATTATCAGGAGTGCCATTATAGTTGTTATTAATATTACTGTTGTTTGTTAGCTTAATAAAGTAATTATTGAAAATAGTAGCAATTTTATAAGGATTATTAATAACTTTATTTTTGTATTCAATTGTATCTATATAATTATTATATCCTGATTCAGGGCCGGATTCACTCTTTATAACGTCCCAACTTGCCTTGCAGATATTTTTACTTTTTAATATATATTTATTGTTTGTGTGTTTTTTGGCCATAAATATGCATTTTTTCAATAATTTTGAGTATTTTTTATATTGGAATTTAGCTTTTTTATTTAATTTTGTATAGTATTTGTACCTTAAGTTTCTGTTTGTAAGGCAACTTTTCTTGATACCCTTAGTTATCCAAGAAAGATTGGGTTTTGTGTTAATTTTACCACGTTTTTCTTATCTCACTTTTCTTATTTGTTTGTCTGTCCGGGCAAAATCTTGCAACTTAAATTTGAGGCACTTTCCGATAAGCTAGAAAGCTGAAACTTTCAGGATAGTTCAGAACCCGATGACAATGCACTCTAAAGCAACTTTCAACTTTCCAGATGCACTTTAAGGTCCACTTTCGGCAACTTTCACTTTTGTATGGGGCTTATCCGATTGTTGCGTAACACATGGTTACTTCGTTGAGTTAATAATTAAAAAGAATAAAATAATTATACTAGATTTAAAAAATCTAAAAATCCCACGTTTTTCAATGTCCTAAAAAGAATAAAATAACCCTGCGGGGCAAAGCGAGGGGCCACTCAAAACGTGGGGATATCGATTATCTCAAAAATCTAAAAATCCCACGTTTTTCAATGTCCTAAAAAGAATAAAATAACCCTGCGGGGCAAAGCGAGGGGCCACTCAAAACGTGGGGATGCCGATTATTGTAATTATCTTTACAATAATCGGCATCAATGCATGTCATTCATCTCTTTAAAATCTCCTCTTAGTAATATGCGCCCCCACGTTTTGAGTGGCCCCTCGCTTTGCCCCGCAGGGTTATTTTATTCTTTTTAGGACATTGAAAAACGTGGGATTTTTAGATTTTTTAAATCTAGTATAATTATTACTTTAATGATGGGAAAGCAAAGTTTGTATAATAAACAAAACCAATCATAAAAAATATCAAAAGCTTTATCGGCGTTTTTTTCATTGAGAACATCAGAGAAAGATAAGCTCTTAAGATAGCCTTGGAATTTTTTTATATATTCCTGTGAGTTACAGCGTTTAAAATTGAAAACATGTTTTTGTATAACTGGCTTAGCTTTAGTTTTGAAAGTAAGTATCTGGGCCGTATCGTGGTCAGAAAGCCAGAGCGGAAGTAGCCTACCAGAAGCATCTGAAACATTACTAAACATGTGATCAATGCAAGAACTTCCCCTTGTAGGTTCAGTAATGTGTTGTTTCAGATTATAATTTTTGAGAATATCTGATAGCTGTCTAGAAGTTCTATTTTCTATAAGAGTGTTTATGTTAATGTCGCCTACAATTATAATTCTTTTTTTTTGGTATCTTTGTAAATAAGAGTATAGTAAGGTCTCTAATTTTTCAAAAAAGTTTTCATGATGTCTTTGTTTTGTAGCAATGGAGGACCTGTATATGCAGACTACAATAATATTTTGCAATGGTAAACTAATAGCACAGCACTCGAAATGAAAATCTTGTGAAATGCCATCAAAGTCATTCATTTTAACAAAAGACATGCCCTTTTTAACTAGTATACAAGTACCACCTCTTCTTTTTGATCTTGAAAAGTGTGTTGCCAGTTCATAGTTTGATATAATTATATTTTTTTCCTCACCTTTTCCTATGAATGTTTCCGAAAAACAAATTATATCTGGACACATGCTAGCCTTAAGTTCTGACAGTGTTTCCTCAATAAGCTCTTTTTTTGATAATAAACCCTGAATGTTCTGATGCATGATACAAAACTTAGTATGTTTATTCCGATCGAAAAAATGTTCTCTCAGTTGGGCAAGGAGTAGGTCGAGTCATCGATCGATTTATGGCGAAAAAATAATAAGGTATAGTGCCTTTCTTATGTTGCATTGTATTATTCATGTCTGGGCCAGAATTTCTTGAATTAATGATTTTGTTATTTAATTTCATATGTTTCCTAATATTTGCAATGAATTCATTTTCATATTTTAATTGATCTATAACGTTATTTAATTTGAAACTGATTAAATTTCTAAGTGACCTATCTTTATGATTATATTTTGATAAGTCCATTAGATTTATGAATGTACAATTTTTATAATTTTTAACAATCAACTGAATTTTATTATTTAGCTTGTGTACATTTACATAATCATTTTTTTGTACGCTTAATATAAAGATCTTACAGTTTCTTATACTACATAATATGTTACATAAATTTGAGATTACTGTATAAGGATCTTTATCGTTTGACCCTATTGATAATATAACTATATCGTCATCGTTAAAGGAGCTCTTTTGGTTAACACAGCTATTTAATATATTTAAGCTTAATGCTGATGGCTTAACCATGCCAGTAACATCATAATTATCATTCCATCTTCCAGATCGTGTTTTTATTAATTGCTGAGTGAGGCCACGTACTTGTTCATCGCCGAATATGTATATTTTTGGTTTTTTTATAATCTCCTGTTTTATTTGCTTTATATCAGTGACCCCTACCGGCTGCGATGTCATAGTATGAGATTCGATAATAATACTGCTGGTCGATTCTTTTTGTATATCTTCGAAATTTGTGGTAGATGGCGCTGTATTGATCCTTTGTGGGGTCGAGGTACAGTTACCATTGTTATCTTTTAAGTTTGAGAAGTCATGTGCCGACTATTTAAGTTGTTATTTATTCTTCTCTTTGTAATATTTTTCTGTGAGCTGGAATTACATATGTCAGTTAAATATTTCGTTTTTGTTTCGTGTTTAGCTAATTCCTTTTTTAAATTATAGTTTTCAGATATTAAGTTTTTGATCTCATTTTCCGCAATAATAAGCTTTTCCTGCAATACTTTCTTTTGTCTTTCTAGTTCTTCTATTTTCTCCTCTGAGTCAAATCTTGTTATATTTGGGCAACTGCTATTTAATCGATTGTTTGATGATATATTTGAAGAATTAATTTCATCAGTCAGTGACTGAAACGAATTACTGGTGGATATATTAAATACAATTTTATTCGACTGAGATACCTCAATACATACATCACATTTCCAATTTTCGCGATTTAGCTTGGACATAAGGTAAAATCTCTTTTCTGATACATTTGCACAGTTTATATGGAACCATTGTGAACAAACAGAACATTGCAAAATTCTTCTACTTATAATATCCTTATGACATGTATTACATTTCTTATCCATATTTCGATGACCAGTTTTTTATAAAAAATAAATAAATAACGTGAGTTGGAACGTAACGTATCTAACCGTGATTTGCAATTTCTAAACGCAAGATGTCATATGTCAATTTTGACATACACCAACGTCAGTCTGTTGTTTCGGAAGTGCGTAATTATTGTAGGCGGAGTTTCACTGTGCTTAAACTATTTAATTGGCTTATTTAAATCATTGGTTTTTATCATAGAAATAGAAAAATAACGTTTTCGCAAACGAACCAATTTGTTTTGAAGAATTTCAGTGTGATGAGCTCTCGAAAAGTGAATGTTTTATCGTACCTTGATTCCACTGTGGCCACTGAGAAGATCTATGTGGTATTCACTTGTTGGAAAACATTATTTCGCCTTATTAATATATATTTTCCTGGAGCAAACGATAATACGCACAGCTATTTCGAACACCGGAAGTGAAGTATATTATTACTTACAAAAAAATAATAAGCAAAAATGAAGAAATTTGAACAAAAATACTTTGGAACTTAATTTATACTATATTTTTAAACGAGTCAACAAAAACAGGGAAATGTGGAACGTAGGCAATTACAGCCCTCACGTCATTCTCTAGTAAACAACATTGAACTCATCGCCCTTCTAAAAGCGACCCAAATAAACATACCCCTAAATCGAATAAGGCTGTCCCAATTATTTATTAATTATAAACCTTAACGTGATAAAAATAACGTTTGGTGCCTTTTGAGAATCTACTACAGATCAGATATAACTTTTTTTTCGTATGGGATGGCAAAGGGTACATAGGTTATACAGCCTTGTCTTCAGTAATTTTTTTTTCTTGATTAAATGGTGATAGAAGCTGATTTATAAACGATGAATGGTCAATGGATGACAGAAGAATAATTAAATAGTTTAGGTATGGGAATTTACTAAAATAACCATGAACTCCTTGCGAGAGCGTAAAAAACAACTTCGCTATTATGTTCCACCTGCCAACACTCATACAAGTTTGCAAACACTTAATAGTTAGCAAACCGCCATTTTTATGGTTTCATCTGAATCAGAAATGAATTTATTTCAGTTGTTTTATGGTTGCCTAACTTGTTTGTTTACTTTTCTGTTTGTTTTAGCTTTTGAACTTTTTTAAACGTAAGAACTGATAACTCAAACTGAGATATAGTGTCGCTTGAAGTTGACAGTTTGTTTTTTTTTATATTCAAAGAGAAAAATCTTTCTGTATTGAATTCTCATCAACAAGAATGCGAATTTTTACCCCTGCTGCTAATAACTGGCTTTGAAGAACAACCCAGATATACAGAGTTATTCGAATAATATCATGGCGTGTGTCATTGACCCGTCAAAAGTAATAAATACTTATACCTACCTTTGCAATTTATATTTAGAGAAATACTGTACTTTACAACTAATACAGTCTTATGCAAGTCTATAAATAAAAACGACGCATTATAAACGTTTCATTTTCAATTTAGCTTTTCAAGTGGCTTATTTTTTGAGTTTCACCTACCGGTGTGCATTAGATACGAGTAGTCAGTTACGTCTTTCTTTACGGAGTTGCCATTCGTAAAAAATCATTGTGTTGGCCTTCTTTTATTGAGCTTTTTTGGAAAGCATCTGCAGAATACCAGTGCCGTGATGACTTGCATTGTCTCGCTTATACTGAGCCGAGGTTTCGGCACTACCTTTATGTTTTTTGGTAAAAAAGATACGACGTTTATACCTTAAAAAACGTATATTTCGACACTGTCAAGGCAATCAAAATTTATAGGGTATTTTTCATTGACTTAGAATGGCATGAGATATGAAATTTGACATGGAGAAATGTCATGTAGCACAAGTAAAGGAAGGTCTTAATACCGGAAATTGTTAATATATACTCTAAAAACACAAATTTGTTGTTAGTGTGTTTGTCTGTCCGCTCTTTTTCCATGGTATACGCGTTACCATAACAAGGCTTTACCATAGCAACACGTTACCATAGCAACACGTTACTGGGTCAGCTAGTCTATAATCTGAGAACACAAATTTGTTGTTTGTGTGTTTGTCTTTCCGCTCTTTTTCCATTGTATACGCGTTACCATAGCAACGTGTTATATATACTCTAAAAACACAAATTTGTTGTTTGTGTGTTTGTCTGTCCGCTCTTTTTCCATGGTATACGCGCTACCATAGCAACGCGTTACCAGCTCAGCTAGTTATTTCCAGTTGGTTAACCAACCACGACCTATGTCGACGAGGACAACAGTTTTCCAACGGCTAAGTTGTTTGTCCCTAAATCCGTTTTACTGTTCGTTAGAGCAATGTTTACTTTAATTTACTTTGCTAATAGTTTGTACGGAACCCTCGGTGTGCGATATTGATTTATATAGCTTATAAACCTTATCCAAATGTCTTCGTGTTCAAGGCTTTTTTCCCACGTTTTTCTCAGGTCGCTTTCTTGTTTGTCTGTCTGTCTGTCAGTCTGTGCAGTTGGATTCTTGCAATTCAATTTTGAGGCACTTCCCGACCACCTAGCGGGATGAAATTTTTAACTTTCTAGGTACACTTTCTGGTCAACTTTCGGCAACTTTCACTTTTGTATGGGGCTTATCCGATTGTTGCGTAACACATGGTTACTTCGTTGAGTTAATAATTAAAAAGAATAAAATAATAATACTAGATTTAAAAATCTAAAAATCCCACGTTTTTCAGTGACCAAAAAAGAATAAAATAACCCAGCGGGGCCAAGCGAGGGGCCACTCAAAACGTGGCCACTCAACGTTTTACTTATGGAGATGTAATGAGATGTATGATATTCATAGATGTTAAGAGTATTTGTAAAGATGCGCCCCCACGTTTTGAGTGGCCCCTCGCTTGGCCCCGCCGGGTTATTTTATTCTTTTTTGGTCACTGAAAAACGTGGGATTTTTAGATTTTTAAATCTAGTATTTTTAGTATCCCTTGTTTGCTTTTAGAATTATTCAAATCGGGCATTCTATTCAAAAGATATCATAAATAAAAAAATAAAAAATTTCTTTACAAAAAAAGAAATATCCTTCTTAAATTAAATATTTAAATTCTTTATAAAAGGTTGTCTGGAAGAGATCGCTCTGAGCGATAAGACCGCCCATTGTAACACTATTTTAAGTTTTCTCTTGTTATCTTATTATTTCAATGTGGTGTTATCAATAAAGTGTTTTGTATTGTATTGTATTGTATCCTGACACTCATTAACGTTTAGCCCAAACCCTTTGATTATAAAAATACTGAAATTTAAAAAACGTTTCTTTTGTAATTGGCAAGGGAGAAGACAGGTTTTCAGGAAAGTCGAGCGTTAAAAGGCTGACAAAGCAAAAACTGTTGTGTGTAAAATAAAGCGATCTATAGAATTTAGAATTTGGATTTTCACTTTTAACTAAAAATAAACAAACAGATTTTATTTATTGAAAAATCGACCCCAAGACGTTTGGAATAGAGATTCAAACTACTTGGAGAGTTCTGTAAGTTTACATGTTTTAGACCTGAAATACTAGATCGATGTAGCCGCTCAGTATAAAGCTTCGCTAGCATCATACATTGGAGCGAAGCGAGGATACTAATAAAAAAAAAAAAAATAAAAAAAATCAATAATGTTTCGTAAAGTTTAAAATCCCATAAGAATGAAAACTTTAAAAAAACGCGCACTTTTTGTTTCAATGGGAAATCCCATAGAGTTTATGTTTCTTGGTCATAACGTATTTAGTTTTGTAAATTTCAAAATTCAAAAAAAAGGAAGAGAGTAGAAGATTTTGGTTTCAAGTGTTTGATATCTTCAGCAAGTAACTAGGCACGCAAAAAACGGGAAACGTGTCAAATATTAAAAATCTAAGTGTAATATTTAAAAAATACAGAGATATTTTAAACTGTTTTACTAAATTTTAAGATAACCACAAAATTTAAATACTCCAAAAAAACTTTAGTTTCAGGTCTAAAGAGCGGGACTCGAAACCATAACCCCTCGCTATCTGGACGACTATTTCATTTAAGTTACCATGAACAATATAACTTGTAATATTACATTCAATATTTTAAGTTGTAATACCTAAAACATGAACAGATGGCGCTGGATTCAACATAAAAAACACTTGGAAAAATTCGGCGGAAAATCTCCTGTGCTAATCTGAGAACAATTGATTTTTTTTTAATTCTAGTAATAATTTCTTTAAAAATATCAGAAGTGTTTTTCTCTACTGCATAAAAGAAGGAACTTTGTGGGTTTGTTACCATAGTTAACATAAGCCTACGAATAACAGTTTTTATGATCAACTAACGTTACCATAGCGACGCGTGCCCGGGTTATACCAGCAACGCGTGGCCGGGTTAGGCTAGTAAAAGGAGGAAGGATCATAGAATTTTAACACCCTTTACATAAAAAAGAATATTGGAACACTTACTCATTAGCAATAAAGTGAATGGTGGGTATAAGTAAGCCATTTATACTTTCGATATATTTAAATTTTATGGATATCTGGACCATAGACCATAAACCATAAAACGAGCGACCCATTCATGAAAAGGTCTAATCGGAAACACGTTATTATTTTTTTATTGTAGTTTTACTTCTTTCAGCGCATTGAGGATGAAATTTTTCGTGTGATCGGAAGTTGCGCACACAGCATGCAACGAAAAAGCGACACCATGAAGTTGGCTGTTAAAGTGAATATGCTAACTTCAAGATATTTCATTTAAACATTTAATAAAAAATACATTAGTACAAACACGCCTTTTTATTTTCTCTTCACAAAGGTTATATGTGTATAAAAATAACCGACCGTTTGGTGCAACGGTAGCGATTCTACCTTTCGCATCGACAGTCCTCGATTCGAATCTCTTAAGGAGCAGATGTTTCTGTGATGAATACGAGCGTTTGTACCTGAGTCATGGGTATTTATATACATTTCTACATATATACGTATGTCTATCCGTTACCCTAGTATCCATAACACAAGCCTTACAGTGCTTACTTTGGGCTAGGCGAATTGGTGTGAATGTAAGAAATATCCTAATTATATTATGACAATACTTTGTACACACGATCCCACACATGTTTGTTACCATATTGTCTCGCTATCCTAACGTTACAATTTTTTTTTTTTTAACGTGGAAATCCTTCTATGGCTTAGCCACTTAAAAAAATGTTATGTCAGGCTAGACTGACAAAAACCACGCCCTACCTAAGTAGTCCGCAAGTACCTTTAGCCGGAGAGGCTGTAAAAGGTTTCATCTAAGCGACCGCCTCGGCGAGGCTCCGGCGGCGCAGCGCCGCACTAGATATAAACTAGCGCATGCGCGAGAAAGCGTCCCCCACCCCGAGTGGGTGGAGACCGTGTAATTTGGGATCGAGCTGCATAAGGCCGCTCCATGTCATAGTCTAATCTAGCTAAGACCTAAGTACTAAACGTTGCAAAACTAAACTTGCCCCTTACGTACTCCCGCAAAAACAACACGATAGCGTGTTTCTACGCGCTACAGCGCCATCTAGTTATTATAGAGTAAGGTTAAATTTATATAAACATACGAATATCCAAAGGAGCATTAGCAAGTTCATACCAGATTTGACATTGATGTGCATGGGAAGAGGCCCCTTAAACCTACACCTGTGTAACAAGTCTCGGTTTATGTTCGGAGTTTCTCTATCAACCACACGAAGGACTACACGTTAACGGTGACTCCATGTTGTTAAGAAGTTTATCTCATTATAAACCGCCTTTTACTGTGCCTATACTCAGCCTTCTATTTGACTTATAAATAATGCTTTATTAAATCCGCCATTTGTACAGTTTTATATGCAGTAAATTATTGAGCGAAACTCTCTTTTAGGCAATTCACAAATTTCGTTTGTCTCCCTTCTGCTACTTAACGGTTCAACTGATTCGAACGACTTTTGGCATGAACATACATGATTATAACCTGACGGACATAGGCTATGTAAAAAAAATTTAGACTTTACCATGGAGGAATACTCACCGAAAGAAAAATTCAAAAGCTGATCACAGCCAAACAGCTGAGACTACATTGATGAAATTTAGCGCCAAAACTCACATCGCGGTCGTGACTAATGTGCAAAAAAAAAGTTTTGAAATCGGACAAACCATTGAGGAATAATCTCCCTTCAAAAATCTAATTGCCTCGCTCAGTATTTGCAAACAGCAGCATGTATTACAGACCTAGTAAATAATTGAACGAGTGGCACTCCTGGAGCGCCAACAGAAGTAAAAAAAAATCAACCAACTATATATGCGTAATTCTAACTTTTTAAATAAAGTAAAGGTTTAGAATCGAAGCAGAATAAAGTAAGCGGCTAATATCTTTAAATTAAGAAATAAAAACGTTTTGGATTATAGGTAGTATTTATGCTTTCATTTATATTGTCAAAGGTGGTATCAGTAACAGTGTCGCCGGTTCAATGACTTTTCCCAACTCAAAAAATGACCAACGCGCTAAAGAAGTTTTCATATCAATAAAATAAATTGTCGTTGGACAATTATACGTATGAGATTAGTCGATTGAAAAATCGATAAAATTCGCCAAAAAATCGATTCTAATATCAGTCGTGTGAATATTGGTTATCGTTGTTAAGTAAGCTTATTTGTTTACATCATAAACAATATAATTATCAAATCACATATAGGGTCAATTAGTAGTGATAAGTGGTTCGACCTTCGAACACAAGCTCACTCAACTCAGTTTATATCGGCGTGATATATGGGAGGAAGCGTAGAGAACCGAACGAATTAAAAACCGTGTGTGCACACGTAAGATGTTATACTACTTTAATTTTGAAGTTGAAGTCAAAGTTCAAAGAATTTAAAGTAACGTTTACTATAACATAGACAAAAAAACATGGATGTTTAAATATATTTCTATTAATATTACTTATTTATGTATCATATATGTATGTATCCGTTACCCTAGTATCCATAACACAAGCCTTACAGTGCTTACTTTGGGCTAGGCTAATTGATGTGAATATAAAATTTTTATTATTATTTATTATTAACTATACATAACATAATTGTAAATTAATACATAAAATACTACATTAATAAAATAATATCATTGATAAAAAAAAATTAAACTCTAATATTATTAATTAAAGAATAAATACAATGTTCGTCATTTATTACTAAACATTTGGTATTTATGAATAATCCGATGACAAATACTTAAATTAACGATGTGTATTATACGGTATTAATAAATTAATGATTATATTACATGATAAGATTAATAATATAATATTAGTAATAATGAAATTAAATACACACGAAATAAAAAAATATACTTAAAATGTAAGTTTAAATATGTATGTAATGTAATAAGTTCAAATGTTAAAATGTTATGTATAATGTTGATGACTGTCTGTGCACCGGAGAAGATGCTTGTGTGATGAATACGAGCATTTGTACCTGAGTCATGGGTATTTATATATATTTCTTTTAGTATTACTTATTTATGTATCATATATGTATGTATATCCGTAACCCTAGTATCCATAACACAAGCCTTACAGTGCTTACATTTGGCTTGGCTAATGATGTAAACGTAAGAAACAAAATTTGTCGTGAATTACCTCTATCCCTATTGTTCTAAGATCTTAATGTACATTGTTGTTTATGCAATAAATTACTGAGGATTAAGTACCTAATTAAATACTGTAACTGCTAAGCTTTTACGAAGTTTTAAATGTTTAAGAAACATTGTAAGCATCTTTCGTAATTATTTATTTTTTTACGAATCACAAAAAAACAAAGTATTTTTTCTCGGAAAGGCGTAAGGGATTTCTGCTATTTAATCTGACAGTGTTCGGGAAATTTAACATTTTTCGAAGCGAATTATTTATTAAAAAGAAATGAAAGAGGTTTTGTTTATTATACAAAAAACCGGACAAGAACGAGTCGGACTCGCGCACTAAGGGTTCCATATTATTGACTAGGTAAACAACAGTAGGTACACAAATTTCATATTATTTTTTATTAAAGTAAAAATACAACTGAGTATTTTGTGAATATTTCAAGTGCCTACCTGTTGCTTTTATTGATATCGAGCAAAAAAGGGCAAAAAAATCGCGTTTGTTGTATGGGAGCCACCCTTAATTTTTTTTTTTTGTTTTTAGTATTTGTTGTAGTAGCGGCAACAGAAATACATAATTTATGAGTAATTTCAACTGTCTAGCTATATTTATCCGATATTATCCTCATTACCTCATTATATTGTAGAATTAAATTAAATTAGTAGTGGTTAGTACAGACAGTCACTTATTAATAGAGTAAGTGTTTTTTACTAAATTAAAATGTATACGAATCACAAACTATATAATTTTAGTTTTTGTCTGTCTGTTTTTGATAATCTCCAATAATACTAAATCGATTTTGACGAGACTTTAATTATCAATTAGCTAATGTTGTATTGGGTAATATAGGCTACTTTTTGTATGGTCAGAAAAAAACAATCAAAAAATATATTCGCGCTAGTAATTCAGTTGAGTACGTACGTAAAAAATGGAACGTTTGAACTTCATTAAGGAAACATTATTCTCGCAACAATTTATTGCGGATACCACAGTACGCAGCTAGAATAACAGGAAGTGTACGACTGGGAATTCCTTCTTTGAACAATAAAGCAAAGATTTTGTGTAAACGAGGAAACGCCTCCGCCGCCGACCTTTGGGCACTTTTCTCAACAGCAGCGGTGAAGCTAATTTTTATCTTTTTTTAAGTCTTTTTTATATTTCTTTTGTCCTACTTATGTTTCAGTTATGGTTCATACTTTAGTCAGTTCAATCATTTAAGGGGGGAAGTCCATGTTGACGCCTAAAAATAGGTCATTTTTTTAAATATTTTTAAAGGTGATGAAATAATTTCATTGTTTTTAAACTTTAACACAACTTTATTCAACCTTTTTAGAGTACAAAATTTTTTTTTTTTTTTATATACAAATTGGTGGCTCAGGATAACATTATGCGGACTGCCTCCGACGCGAGGTCCCAAACTGCTCTATTTGTCACTCATCAACCATCGATCTGAAAGAGAAAAATTTTAATGTTTTCTTTTTAGGACATATTAATGGAAAGGATAAGACCTATAAAACTTATAAAAAAAGTATAAAATTCAATAAAAAATAAGCCTTTGAAAAAAAAATCAGAACTTGAGGCAATTTTTTTACCTTTCTGACCCCAAAAAAATACTTTATCCACGCGAAATATCTAAAGTTTTAGGTTTATCCTTCCGATAATAATGTAGAGAAAGGCCTCACCAAATCTCAGACAAATCGATCCATAACTTTTTGAGTTACAACACGAGCAGTTTTTAAAAATACAGATTCGAGATAATCGCGTTTAAAGTTTTAGTAACGGAAAATGCCCAGTTTTAGCTACTTACCGATTAATCTGCAATCCCAGGTCCATACAATAGTCCTTCCTCTTCTTCAAAAAGCTGATTTTCTTCAAGTTGTTGTTGTTAAAAAAAACAATTTTTGAAAATTTTATATGGACTTCCCCCCTTAAAAGTAAATTTAAAAGGTATTTACTTGAACAACAACTCAAATAAATCACCTACCTAGTAGTCTAGCAGCCAATTTTCAATGAAAATTACCGTAACCATTTTAACACATTGTTTGCGGGTCCCGAGTTAACTCGTCATATCGCTTTTTATACCAATGCGCGGGAAACGAGTTAACTCGTTTTGTTTCGCTAAGCGGTGGGGCGATGAAAACTTGTAATCAAGGGCGCCAAACGGATGACGGAATACGCATTTTCTATTGTCAGCGGTACCCTATGCGTCTACCTGTCGACACAATTAATTTGGGACCGGAGCGATTTGGAGAGAAAATGCCCACTTACAAAGTGTTAAGTGTAAATCATTGTAAACTTACCATGTTACGTGTTCCATCCTAATTTAAAGTCCATGCCACTAACAACAAAAATATGAGAAACAACACATATTCAGTACAGTTGCTATATATGTATACAATTTATTTTATTTGTTATAATTATATATCAATAAGTATATTATATAATTTTAGTTACGTGTTGGCTCCACGGAAGATCAGTGTTGCAAATGAATGTTTGTAACACATGCTGAGTGGAGACCATTTCGGTAGATGTAAGTTAATAATTTAAGGAAATTGTAAGAGCATTTTTTTGTATTCTACCGAATAAACAAATTTGAATTTGAATTTATTTCTTTTTCCTTGTTGTGAATAATAATAATATAATAATATTTCTTACCCTTACACTGATTAGCCTAGCCCAAAGTAAGCACTGTAAGGCTTATGTTAAGGATACTAGGGTAACGGATAGACATACACATATGATACATAAATAAATAATATTCATATAAATACATATGAATACCCATGACTCAGGTACAAATTCTCGTATGCATCAGACAAACATCTGTCACTTTAGGAACTCGAATCCTGCACCATCGGTACGAAAGTTAAGATTGCACCAAATGATTGTAACTGTACCTTAATAAAATTATTAATCATATTTTTTTTAAATGGGGGTATATGCACACTGCGTTTTAAAAACGCGCGTCAACAGGGCGTTCTTTTTATTCTACAGAGCAATATTTTGCATGTCTAATCTGTATCGATATCGATTCAAGTGCGAAACTGAATTTTAAAGACATTCAAAGATCTTTGGACACCGACATAAATTTTGATTTTTTGAATTTGAATTCATAGCCAGGCTGCGTTTGACGCGCGTGTGTATAAGGGCGCTTTCAATTTAGACGTTTCGTGTCGGACCGCTACGAATCGGTGCGTTTGTCGTATTGCGCACGGACGGTCGTTTGTTGTGACGCGCGCGGTACGGCTACAGTGAGGCGTCGGTATCGCGAACGCTCGAAAACACGTGTGCCGAACACGTGGGGTTCACCCACCAGAGATGCATCCCGCCGCGGTGCGCGTAGCGACAGAAAACGCGCGCGGGGACGGAGGCGCAGATCTGCCTCTCTTAGCGGTGTAATCTGCTTCTCCGCGCGGAGTAGCAATAAAAGACGACAAGGCTGCGCGCTCCCGCGCAGAATCTGCGCGCGGGGCGCCTACCCGCGCTTTGCCGCGTCGGCAGTGTGTTGTCATAGACGTGTTTTCTATATAAATTGAGATTCTTGCATACAATGTTAAAATCTGCGGCGCGGTGCATTGTGTTAACCGCCTTCATTTCGCACCGCGCGCTTTGTATGAAAACAAACAACCGTCCGTGCGCAATACGACAAACGCACCGATTCGGTACCGCAGCGGTCCGACACGAAACGTCTAAATTGAAAGCGCTCTAAGTATGCGTGACTTTTATAAATTATTTGAAATTTAATAATAATCGATAGATTTTATGTTTCATTTAATGTATATGTATCTCTATAAAAATATTCAGTTATATTTTAAGTGACTGAAAAAATGTTTCTTATTAAGTTATCATATCTATCTGATTGACTTATACTGCGAATAATATTTGTATTTGCTGCTTAAAATATTGAGATTATATTTTATTGTATGCCATAATGGCAGAAACCAGCTGAACTCAGTTTGAAACTTGTGTTTGACAATTAAAAAAAATCGTGCGCCACAAATCGTGCCTCTCTATCGCTTGTCCCGCGCTCTCGCTTACACGCTCGGCTCAAACGGAACGTAACACTTTTTCGTGCATGCAGCCGGTGTTCATCGATTTATAAGACGTTATCACGTCAAAAACCATGTTTCTCATAAAATACACTTATGTACCTTCACTTTATACTAAATCAGATCCGCTGCAAATGGATGCAAAATTTTGTAGGTCTCTATAAAGTCGTAGCAACGGAAAAATAAACTTCAAGAAAGGGTTGTCGTAGCACCCACATAAAATAATAAGTTTAATATATAGATGCGTAAAACTTAATAATTAACAAAACTCTTGTTGTAAGTCCACCACACACAAACAACAAAACAATTAGCGTTTTTTAGAAATCATCAAAACAAATACTAATTGGGTGAGTCACCGATAAGCAGTGAACAACAAGGAGATGCGTTCACTTCAGGGGTCAATTAATAAGTGATAACTAAGTTTTTTGAAGTGAAAACTTCTTTAGCGGCGCTGTGTACTTTTTTTGGAATGGGTAAAAATTTCTAAACTCGCGTCAGGACACGTGACCTGATCGAAAATTCGTAAGACGGCGTAGGGCGCTTGCGCGATGTGCGTATAGTCGCGTCATTTTTAAACTTCATAGTGACAATTACATTATTTTTTTTTTAAACTGTCATTATGAAATTTTAAAATGGCAGGTAATGTCATGAGAACGCATGCGTTCAACTGATTTTATTCATTGCGCATGTGCAAAATCCTGCACATGCGCACAAAAAAATGCAACGAACACGACTTGGTGTGTTTGTTGACATGTTTGTATACGATAGCGCAATAAATGAATATTGTATTTTACCACATAAATGATAGCACTTTTATACTGATCATTAAAGCAATTCGTGCGAAATTATTCTTTAACCATTTCAAAATATCATAAATGCACAACGTTAATATTCAAGTTTTCACTTCTGCCGGCACTCCCGGAGTGCAACCCGTCGTTTTTTTAATTATTACATTGATGTTGGTCGCATATGACCTTAACAACGATACCGGGTTTTGGGACAGCGAAATTCTTAAATGGACCTCAAGCCGAGAGTAGCGAGCCTCCATAGTGGTTTTCTAGCTGGACGACATCTCCCATGAGGGAGTCTCCGAACCAGCATAGAGTCACTACGGCGCTCTAGCCGGAAAGGGAGCACAGGGTGCCATTGGGCGCCTCTAAGGGCTCGGACCTCGGCTATGGTGCGCCGTGTCATGGTAACTAGGGTAAATGGCCCTGATATTTATACCCCTAGGTAGGTATGAACCCTTGACATGACATAGGACTACCTGTATTGGCAATATTCCAAGTTAGTTTTAGGGAGTTTTGGCCTATGGCGATACTATATAGATTATAGATATAGATTTTCTAGGAAATGTGTATAATATAATTTATTACACACATTTCCGTGCGATTTTCGGAATTACATACATTTCCCAGAAATTGTATACAATGATGAATATATATTTCCGTCTATATATAGTCTATATATAGGTATATAGATTTAGTTTGGTATATCGATCTTCAAGTAGTTTATTATGTTATATACGACATTATATGTATGTATGTAAATGTATGTTTATGTAGTCTATAGCTCTCATTTCTTATTTTCAATGTCAATGCACCTCTAAAATGCCTATTGGCGCCAATCTAAAGTTTTGAAGTGAAAACTTCTTTAACGTTGTTGTGATTTGAAAGTCGATGAAACGAAAAAGCGACAGTAAAAAGAGACACACATAAATTCATAAGACTTAACGTAGGAGTAAATGAGATAGGAAGCATTATGTAAGTGTGTTAATACGTGTTTTCGTGCGCATGCGTAGTACAAAGCTTGAGAAGGCATTACAACAACCGTGGTATTCTCTATACGTGAACGTATTATTTTTGAAGGTTTCACTTCTACCACGTGTGAATTGCACACGTTTTTTTCGTGTGAAAGAAATAAATAAATATAATTATAAATGGTGTAAAATATACAAAAATAACATTTCTTTATCAATACCAAGTAAGGCGACGGTCGTAGCTCATTGCATTGGATCGTGGCATTGTTTTACCAGGGTCGTCTGCTTAGGTACCTCCGTCTTACCTATTTCTGCCGCAAAGCAGCAGTGCTTGCATTGCTGTGTTCCGGTTTGAAGGGTAAGATATGGCAGTGAAATTACTGGGTACAGTGACTTTACATCTTGTGTCACAAGTTGGCAACGTACACTGTGGTTCTTGTGGGGGTTGCAGTTTTGCTGCGAATCTCACAAGAGCCACATGTATTATAGGTGACTGTTACCACTTACCATCAGGTGGGCAGTTTGCTTGTTTGCCAACTTTCAGCAATAAAAAAAAATATGTCATTTAGAACACAAACTTTTAGCATAATTGATATAGCTTGCTCGCTGGTAATGGATTAAAAAATGTGTGAACTAAGTTAACCTGCAATGTATATCGATTTTAGCTAAGTGATTAGTACGCCGGCAGAAATTAGGATCAATTATTATAAGCGAATCGAAAAGTTGAATCAGGTTTCAGGCAGGATCCGAACCAATGGCAGCGATTCTGTCTTTCGCACAACGATCCTAGGTCCTATATATTTCACGTGCCGCCGACTGTACGCAGGGGTGATCCGTAGTATGGCCCTCTATGGGGCCCCGGTGTGGGCAGAAGCCGTAGGGAACAAAGGGAAGGCAGATCTCCGGCGGTCCCAAAGGGTGATCGCGACCCGCCTCGTACGAGGATACAGGACGGTGTCGCGATCGGCGGCTTGCGCGCTCGCGGGTACATCACCGTGGGAACTGGAGGCACGTGTCCTACGGGAGGTGTATCTGCGCAAGGTGGAGGCCCGGGTGCGTGGAGATAGGCCCGCACCCGAGGAGGCCCGGCGAGCTAGGAGGGATGCCGAAGAACGGCTGATGAGGGAGTGGGAGGAGTCTCTCATCGACCCGCCATTTGGGAAGCGCACCCTCGAGGCACTGAGACCGGTGCTTCGGGAGTGGTGCGCTCGGCGCCAAGGGTCGGTGACCTTCAGGCTGGCGCAGGTCTTTACCGGGCACGGGTGCTTCGGTAAATACCTGCACCGGATTAGAAGGGAGCCGACCCCGTCGTGCCATCATTGCGGCGCTGCGGAGGACACTGCCCAGCACACCCTTGAGGTGTGTCCGGCGTGGTCTCCTCAGCGCGGCAATCTTGTCGCGACGATTGGGAGTGACCTCTCGCTCGCCGCCGTGGCGCGAGCTATGGTGACGAGCGATGGGTCCTGGGAGGGGGTGGCCACCTTCTGCGAGGACGTCCTCTCGCAGAAGGAGGCCGCCGAAAGGCGGAGGGAGGAGGACTTAGACTCCTCCCTCATAAGGCGCAGGCGTCGGGGGAGAAGGTGGCGGCGTTATGCCACCCGCATCCCCATCTAGAGGATGGAGCTCCGCTTCTCCTCTAGAGACGCCCCAAATGGCGGAAGGGGCACCCATTCTGCCTGGGTGTCCACCCCCCACGTGAAAACGCACGAAGGGGGAGAGGGTCTCTTCCCACCCTTCCCCGCTGGGAAGGGCTTTGGGTCAAGAGGCCAGTAGCGCAGGCTCGCGGGATGAATGCCTCGCGAGCGGAATGCGCTTGAGGAGGACCCTCGGGAACGGCTTCCCCGAGGGTAGGAGCCTCACTCGGAAACTACGGGTGATACCGGAGTTTTCTCCGTTATCACCCGGCGTGGCCGAGAGGGGGTCCGATGGGATGGCGACCGCGGAAGCCCTCCGGGAACTTTTGTTTCCGGGGGACTTCCGCGGACGCACATTCCGATGAGGTGGGGGGGGGGAAGGCCGTTAGCACACCTCGGCCGCCTCCGGCCTGCACTGGGCGGGGCAACCGCGCCGCCTGCGGTGGCGCCCGGGAACTTGTTCTTGAGACTTGTTCTTGGGTGATCATCGCGGGCGCGGGAGTCTCGTCCTGTGTGGGTCGGTGTCGGTCGGGGGGTGTGGTTTATTCCTTCCCTCACCGAAAGGGGGCCAGCGGCTGTCGGAGCGGGAGCCCGGCAGTCGCATTGCACTTGACCCTCAGGCGTGCGGGGTGTTCAGGGCGTCACGGTTCACCCCGTTGCTCCGTCCCTCACGGAGCATAGGCGAGGTCCGCCCACGAGCGCGGACCCACACTGGTCCGGGCCGCGGCTGAGTCCGACAAGGGACCCCGCGACCCGCACCACTGTGTATTGGGACGCCGCAGTTTTTAGTGGGTAGGCCTCCAAGCCTTTACCGGGCACTCGGCCGGGTAGAGGCATGGAGGAGAGTCCCACATATCCATCGTGTTCTCCCGACACGATGGAATGCGTAATGCCATTTTCTGCGAAAACAAAAAAAAAAAAAAAAGGTCCTATATATTTGTGTGATGAATACGAGCATTTGTACCTGAGTCATGGGTATTTTATATATATATATATATATATATATATATATATATATATATATATATATATATATATATATAAATATTCACACAGTCACAGTGTTTGAGGGGGTGAACTCTGCAACTAGTCACAAGATGTTGATGATTTTGTCATTTTTTAGGATTTGTTCCAACTTAGGATATAGCATTTGTTCACAGATCCACAGCAACACGTGGTCGATTTGACCGCGATGAACTCCGAAACTACTTAACCGATTTTTTTTTTTTTACTAAATAAGCAGGCGCTTGACCCCTATCTCGCCTGATGGTAAGCGATGATGCAATCTAGGATGTGTCGCGCTTGCCTAGAAAATGGGTTCTAAACCCTCACCTTGAAGGCCTGACCTCTGCTGCTAACGTAGCACCCCCCCCCCCCCCCCCCCCCATGATCTCTGGAAACCTTACTCACTCACAACAACACAACAACAAAAAGTGATTGTTGTTTGGCTGCGGTCTTCTGTAAGGTGGAGGTATTTCACCAATTGGGGTGCTCCTATTTGAGCGAAATAGTTCGATATGCCCTACCTCTCTTTGCTGGGTTTGTTCCGACCTAGGTTTCATTTTAATTATAACACAGCAACGCTTGGTCGGATCAGCTAGTATATCTATAAATATTACTTATTCGCCTGATGGTAAGCGACGATGCTATCTAGGATGTGACGCGCTTGCCTAGAAGATACCTATTCACTCGTGACTTGAAAACCCGTAATTGTATTTCTCAGGAAACAGACTCAGGCAAAGAGTCACACTCCTTGAAAAATAAACCCCTTTTTTATATATCTATTATTATTTGTATGCCTGTTTTAAAGGCCAAGTCAAAAGTAGATGGTTTGGTCATAATTCGCTGGTTTGCGCAAATATCGACGCAACTCAAAAATCTGTCAAATTGAACACAACGATCTTAAATCTTTGATATTTTATGAACAGAGACACAACTCAGATATCGTGCCACCGTTCGCTCGAAACAGATACAATTACAGTTTTTGGTACACGATAAAAGATTTAATATGAAGTTTAAAAACCTTATTCTACCTCAGAAGGCGTGATTGTATATCTGAATTCTAAAGGACATTTAAAGCCAATTTTAATCAGAGAGAAGATAATAGTTCATTTTCTTATTAAATTACATGTTTTGACTCTTAATGTTCATAGGTTGTTTTATTTGCTTTTTTTTCTGATAATTATTTTCTGACCCCGTAGATATTTTCAAAACCTCCATGATCAAGTAATCGCATAGCGGCTCGCATGGTAACATCACTCTGAGGTCATGTATTCGATCCCTGGCCGGGTCAATGTTGAAAAATAACTGTTTTTATTGGCATTATGTGGTGACAACATTATAGAGTAACATCATAAAATATATCGGCCAAAATGTTCGTCTCCAATCCATAATAAATTAATTAAAAAAAAAAACAACTTATATTCCACTTCATCATCCTTAATTATTATGGTTTAAGGGCCCTAAATCACTAAAGCTCTACATACTCGTATGCGGGGTGGGTGTTGACATTCTATGGCTGGATTCGTAAAAATGGCAAAACATCGGTGATCTTAGAAAATAAAACATCGAACGCAATTTCTAAGATCACTGATGTTAAGCCACTTTCACGATTTATAACCCCTTAGAGGTCTGAAAATTTAATTAAGGTATACAAAGATCAAGTCAATTTCATATTACTCACTATTAATATGAAATAGTGAATAAATTAAAATTTAATTAAATTAAATATGCTTTTAATTTAATTAAAATTAGCTTTTAATTTAACTAAAGTTTAATTTAAGTATACTAAATACTTAAATTAAAGTCTCAGACCTCTAAGGAGTTATCGGAAAAAAGGAAGTATTTTATTAATATTAATACTTGCCACCCTCGTCGTATAAACAAATGGTAATTATAGCAAATAACGAGAATTTATATTATCGATTCTTAAAAAATAAACGCTATTTATAACATACGAAATTTATTACGCTTCTCAAAAACACGATTGAAACAATAGTATTTAAAGTAGAACCAACTGTAAGAAATAAATGTGTGGCTAAAACTACACTAACAAAAATAAATAATCACGTTCGTGCTTTAGAACACTCGACCGATGGTGTGTTTGCGTTCCGTTATCGTCCTAACCTTCAACTAATAAACCTACAAAACAACCCACGGTATACAAAAAAAAAAACGCCACACTAACATTCCTATATTTATTTATAATCTGTGGTTGTACAAATTAAAACTCCTTTAATCTCAACAATTAAAAAAAAACTACTCACCTTCAATGCGGTTCCGAATTCAAATTTTTGAATACATTACACCACACAAAACACATACGAATCCTACGGGAACGTGTGCACGCTGAACGTCATTGTTTGAAATTCGAATTTGGAATGTTTAGCTTTTTTTTTAAATATTCACAGAGTCGTCTCACCGCCCTTTCCTTAGAAACATTGTTAGGGCGTTTGAAACACTATATCACAACATTACTTGCGGAAAAATACGTTCGCGATATCTGAACGGCGCAGCCTCACCGTTGGACGTCTGCACTGATACTGGCCGCCGCGAGTTACAGTTTTCAGCAAATCTATAAAGAGAAAGTACACAATGGTTCCGTCCCTTTTCCCGTAATGGCATATTTCGTCCATCTCTTTCCACTCATCCTGGTACAAATCGGCAGGCGTGCTCGAATCATGCCCTCATTATGACATAAAAGGGACTCTTTCTTAAACAAATTCACTTTTTTAAAGCAAAGATTATTAGTAAAAATTAAAAACATATCCTGAAATCATTAAAACCTCTTTCCTAATTAATTGGAACACTCTTTTTAATTTTTCGACGATTTTTTAAATCTGGAACTCTTCTCTTTTTGTGGACCATACGTTTCGTTTAGGACTTCAACAAATTTCTGGATGCCATTGTACAATCGACAGCACATAAACCTTTACAAAACTGTTATTTTCTTTAATCGATTCTCGGTAATCTAACAAATATTTTTTTATTTATTTTAGAGTATATTCTTTTAATAAGTTAATTTTAATAACTATTTGTGTTTTTGCTGTTTACACTTAATTTTTTATGTGTTTGTGTCCAATTAATTTTTTTTCGTCTTCTTTCTTTATTCTAATAGGATTCAATACTAATTAGGAAAATATCGCAGTTATTGGTAGTTTGACGCGTTGCTGTTGACTCTGTATTGGAATTTTAATACGATAAGTTATTTTTTTTTGCGGGTTCGATTCCCGCCTGAGATTCACTTGTGACCCGAGTCGATTTTTTCTAGTATTTTTCTATTCTAGTAATTCATCTTATAAGATCGCATTGAATATGCATAAAATATATAAAAATTTATAAATCTAACATGGCTGTTTCATCTTAATCGATTGACCAAACATTTGTAAAAATGTTTCTTTCGAATACGAGAGGATGTTCCTCTCATTGATGAAACAACGCTGGCCTACAGCGTAAAAATCAGGAAGGTACTAGAAAATAACGTTGAGTGTTCGCAAGGCTCGGTAGCTCAATTGGGAGAGCATTGGACCGGATTTCCAAAGGTTGCGGGTTCGATTCCCGCCTGAGATTCACTTGTGACCCGAGTCGATTTTTTCTAGTATTTTTCTATTCTAGTAATTAAACGATAAGTTATTAGTAAATATGTTTTTACATAAATATTAAACAACATTGCGTACGTTGTTTTAAATAAAAATTAAGTGGCTAAAGCACTTGTATTATAGAAATCAGAAACAACGGCTGTTACTCAAAACCCATACCGGAGGCAATAGAGAGTATATGTTCTACGTTTAACCCCGGCCGGAGACTAAATTTTTATTTATTTATTTATTCATACACATGCTAGTTACAGAAGTACACTTCCAATACACTAGCTGGTCATACAAGGCTATACATGACAAAACAAATTAATTACAATACAATTATAATTGTTGTGCTAGAACAATGTCAAATTCTTATAAAAATTAATTTAATTATGCGTCAATTCTTACCAAAAAATAACAAAATTAATGAACAAATACAATAACATAAAAATAATAATATACACGTTTGTTACATACAATAATTAATTGTTACTTCCTAAGGTATTCTAATTCTAAAAATTTACTGGCTTCTTTACATATATGGTCAATCTTATCAGCAAATAAGTCAATGTTTGGACATTGAGTGAGTATGTCCCCAATCAGGCTTAAGGCGCGAACAGTAGGTGCGTAAGCTGCATGTACAGTGCCTGTACTGAAGCCGGTACCTGATCTGACCTGACTTAACTATAACAATTATAGTATATTTATTTATATTTGCCTTAAAATTAGCTACAACATTTTTATCCTTATTGTTTTATCACCATCCATGTGACATTGTATAATTGTATTGAAATGTATTTTATTTTTTTAATTTAATTTTGTCTAAAATTTATATAGAACGCTCATTTGTTTTAAACATTGTAATTACTCACATTACTGGCTCTATAGGTCTATAGCTACCTAAATTTGTTATTACTTCATTATTATTACCATATACGACTGTTTGTTGCCATAAAGAGAAAAAAAAATGTTAACCTCCGTGGTCGAATAGTTCGTTTTTCATGGTAAAGCCACTCCGAGCTCCGGAGTTCGATTCTCGGCTAGGTTAATGTAGAAAACGAACTTTTCTATATTGTCTCTGGTTTGCGTGTTGTATCACAAGTGATTTAGGTACTTAATTTGGGTTCAGAACAAGGTATGTGATGTTGTTTTATAATAAACCTCTAGTCTTCATATTATAGAAGTATTAAAAAAGACAAAAGAAATTTTCGCGTTCGGCTTGTGATTGTAGAGATTAAGCAACTTTCGCAAAGGTTAAAATTCGGATGGGTGACCAAAAATTTTCTGTCTCGAACTCGTGCTTCGGAATGCAAGTGCAGCCGTTGTTTCCAGCTACATCTTCAACTTCAAGCTCCAACTAATCCCTTCTTTCTTCTTTTTTGACGATGTCTTCGCTTGACATGCAGGCGTTTTTCAAATTCCAACAAGTGAAATTAAATTTCAATAACCCCTAACGCAATAAAGCTAATATTAAAAAAAAGCGTGTATATACTTATGTACGCACGGTAGAAGTTATACTTTTCTTATTAAATTTTTAAATGATTTTGAAGTTAGCCTATTTATTTTAACAGCAAACTTCATGGTGTCGCTTTTTCGTTGCATGCAGCGTGCGTAACTTCCGTTACATAAAAAAATGTCACCCTCAATTATGCGCCAAAAGGAGTATAAAAGTCAAAATAAGAAGATTTTTATTAGAGGTGGTATATTAAATATCGTTTCTCTATATAAGCGTGTTATTACGTATTTTATCTACTCTGATACTATAATGCAAAGATTCTAAATCTGAAAACAAAATGCTTATGACAAACATTACGTACAGGCCAAAAATAATAAAAAAAAGTTTAATTACGATACAGGTCTTGTATGGACACCTGTAACCTCAGAACAATAACTAAAGTTATTGTTCTGAGCCTGTAACATAATATAACTTTATAATTTTTTTTTTATATTTTATGCATTTTCAATGCGATCTTATAAGATAAATTATTATAATAGAAAAATACTAGAAAAAATCGACTCGGGTCACAAGTGAATTCTCAGGCGGGAATCGAACCCGCAACCTTTGGAAATCCGGTCCAATGCTCTCCCAATTGAGCTACCGAGCCTTGCAAACACTCGTCGAAATTTTCTAGTACCTTCCCGATTTTACGCTGTAGGCCAGCGTTGTTTCATCAATGAGAGGAACATCCTCTCGTATTCGAAAGAAACATTTTTACAAATGTTTGGTCAATCGATTAAGATGAAACAGCCATGTTAGATTTATAATTTTTTTTTTTTATATTTTATGCATTTTCAATGCGATCTTATAAGATAAATTATTATAATAGAAAAATACTATAAAAAATCGACTCGGGTCACAAGTGAATTCTCAGGCGGGAATCGAACCCGCAACCTTTGGAAATCCGGTCCGGTCCGGTTGGGAGAGCATTGGATTCTAGTATTTTTCTATTATAATAATTTATCTTATAATATAACTTTTTAATCATAACGATACACCTATACAACCTCCAGCTGGACCAAGGAGGTTAAACTCTACTTTAAAAAGGTTTCAATTCTGAGGGTTTCAATGAACGAGTCCGCTACGACGCAACACGCATGTGCAATCGATGTTTGCACCTTGGCGCCAACATTTGACATTTAAATAAATTTGTTGTTATATTCTGCGTTTTATTTGCAATATTGTTTTACGTATTATAGTATGAGAGTAGATAATAGTAGTTTATGATACTGTTGCATAATAAGGGTTCTTATAACATGAGTGTGTTTTAAAAAAACGAGCCGTAGGCGAGTTTTTTTATAGTATCACACGAGTGTTATAAGACCAAGTTATGTACAGTGTCATACACTACTTTATCTACTCTCATACTATATTACGTAAAACAATGTTGCAAACAAAACCAAACTTTGTTTAAATATTGAAAAGATTTTTTAAATGTCAAATGTTGGCGCCAAGGTGCAAACATCGATTGTGAATGCGTGTTGCGTCGTCGCGGACTCGTTCATTGAAACCTTTTTAAAGTAGAGGTTCAACCTCCTTGGTCCAGCTGGAGGTTGTATAGGTGTATCGTTATGATTAAAATGTTATATTATGATACAGGTGTCCATACAAGACCTGTATCGTAATTAAACTTTTTTTTTTATTATTTTTGGCCTGTACGTAATGTTTGTCATAAGCATTTTGTTTTCAGTTTTAGAATCTTTGTATTATAGTATCAGAGTAGATAAAGTAGTGTATGACACTGTACATAACTTGGTCTTATAACACTCGTGTGATACATTATTATAATAGAAAAATACTAGAAAAAATCGACTCGGGTCACAAGTGAATCTCAGGCGGGAATCCTCCCGCCTAATAATAATTTATCTTATAAGATCGCATTGAAAATGCATAAAATATATAAAAAATATGAAACTAATCCTTCTCACTTAAGGCTTCGTAAAAGGTGAAGAGAATAAAATAAAAAAGTTCTTTATTGTCATACTATGTATGCCATATTACACTGACTTAAGATAAGAACCCTTATTATGCAACAGTATCATAAACTACTATTATAATGTACATAACAGCCGTACATATTAATCGGGGAAAAAGTCTTTTTGCATATAGTAAGTATAAACTTGTAATAAAATATCTTTGGCTGTACTATTTGCATCTGGCTGGTTTTCATGATATTAAAAAGGTGAGATTTCAAATTAGGAAAATTTTATTCCCACTATTTTTCATTTGTTTTTCTATCTGTCAAAATAAGCGAATCGAATGAAGAAATTAGATACATTTTAAAATTTTTATGCAAATAAGAATGCAACGCAAGTCGCGAAAAAATTTTTTTACGTTTATGGACCTAATGCAGTTTCAGTAAGTGTAGCACAAAGTTGGTTTATGCGTTTTCAATCCTGGTATTTTGATGTTAAAGATGTACCTCGCTCTGGTTGCCCTGTTACGGATAAAATGGACGCTATTTTTGAAAAAGTGGAGCAAGATTTGCATTTTAGCATTAACGACATAGATGAAGAGCTGGGAATTTACCACAAAACAGTTTTAAACTATTTTAAAAAAAGCTGGGTACACAAAAAAGCTCAATATATGGGTGCCACACGAGCTCACTGAAAGAATCCTAATAAACCGCGTACTCATTTGCGATTCTTTATTGAGACGTAATGAAACGGAACCGTTTTTGAAGAGATTGATAACTGGTGATAAAACGTGGATCACGTATGACAAGAAAGTGCCAAAAAGTTCGTGGTCAAAGGTCGGTCAGGTTTCACAGACTGTGCCAAAACCTGCGTTTACTCGTAATAAGGTGATGCTGTCTATGGGGGGATTGGAAGGGGCATTGTTCATTATGAGCTATTACCGCCAGGCAGAACCATCGATTCGGGTCTCTACTGCCAACAACTGATGAGATTAAAGCAAGAAGTTGAGAGAAAGCGGCCGGGATTGATTAATAGAAAAGGTGTGGTCTTTCTTCTTTCGTCTTGTCGTCACGATAAAGCTAGACCACATACATCTTTAGCCACTCAGCAAAAATTAAGAGAGTTTGGTTGGGAAGTGTTAATGCATCCGCCATATAGCCCTGACCTTGCCTTGACCTTCAGATTTCCACTTGTTGCGGTCTCTTCAGAATTCTTTAGGCAATGTCAGGTTAACATCAAGAGAGGACTGTCAAAACTACTTCTTGCGTTTTTTTTATCAGAAGTCCCAAAATTTCTACAGCAACGGGATTATGTCTCTACCTACAAAATGGCAAAAAGTCTACGAACAAAATGGCACATATATACTGTAATTAAATGTAAATTAACTTTGAAAAAAATGTCTTGAATTTTCATATAAAATGCGAAGAAAATTTTTTTCCAACCTATTAGTTTGTAATCGTGTATTAGTAAGAAAGATCAGTTAATTTATGGCCATTACGCGTCTAAGATCCCTACCGTAGCTAACAAAAGAGCTGATTACTTTGAAACGACTCAGCAGATTTTGGTAAAATAAATGTAGAACTATCGGAATAAAAAAACCCATCCAAATAGGTTAACCCGTTTAAGAGCTACGTTGCCACAGACAGAGACACTCACATAGCGGTCAAACTTATAACACCCGTCTTTTTGCGTCGGGACTTAAAATCGTCTAAATCTTAGTATACAGGCAGTCCTCGACTTACGTCGTTTCGAGTTACGTCGAACAATGTTTTGACACTATTCCTCAAGCATACGTCAATTGTTTTGATTTCCGGCATAGGAGAATTCACTTTATTTTTTTTATTTATTTTATTTATTTATTTAAATAAGTACAGGCCACATGGTACATATTAATACAACATTACAATACTTAATCTAAAAAAAATATTCTGATATGCACCAAAATAACGGCGTACATAACACTTGCGTTTAATTCATTACGTAAGAGTGGAAAAAAAAAACCTACAGAACTTTACAGTGACTAATCCTAAAGTACCCATCAGCGAAAAGTTAGGCCCGATGAATACTCTAAAATCAAAGATTTAAATTTTTGAAAGTTGTTAAAAAATATATCTAGATCAGGAATAGCTTTTCGCGAGGTCAATGTCTGTGGGATCGGCGGGACGCGGTGTCGGCGAGCGGATTACCCTGCACACACTGCTGATTTCGTTTAGTTAGTTCAGGGACAACGGACAATCAAGACGTAGGTAAAATGTATTAAAATTAATAACACACAAATACCAAAAATAACTAGAAATTTCATAAATAAATATCTAAATATTTTAATAAAGTATGTATATCCTTTGT
The DNA here is from genome assembly GCA_927399485.1 of Calamotropha paludella. Lineage (NCBI taxonomy): Eukaryota > Metazoa > Arthropoda > Insecta > Lepidoptera > Crambidae > Calamotropha > Calamotropha paludella. The sequence continues at coordinate 4,289,279 of OV656830.1, read as the reverse complement.
TATAAATGCAGTTTTTTTTTAATTTTGAGTCTGTGTGGATCCTAACCCTTGAGTTTAACATGTAAATATATGAAAAAATATGTCTCGACTTACGTCGTTTCGATTTACGTCGCGTATTTCGAGAACCTAACGTGCCGTAAGTACGAGGACTGCCTGTAATTATGAAGACTGAAAATACAAATAAATTTGATACATGACTTGCTAAAATCGGAAAGTAAGTGGTGGAGTTTAACAAAATGCAACTATGATATTTCGTTGCGCCTATTAGCAGAGAAAAGAAATTATATATATTTAAGCTTATTATTGAAAAAATCCGGCCAAGTGCGAGACGGACTCGCGCCACCCAGAGTTCCGTAAAACACTTTTATTATATGATGTAACTAACAATTTACGGTTTTCGCAATTTTCCCTTTATCTGTGCTATAAGACGTTGCTTCGTACAAAATTTCAAGATTCTGAGTTCACGAGATTTACCCTGTAGGTTTTGATTCCCTTGCTAGTGTCGAAAATTTTCGGAAACTTGCGGCATAAACGGCTGTATCTTTTGATTGCGTTGGCTTAGAAGTTTGATTTTTTCACAGCTCCAAGGGACAGTAGGCCTGAGTATTTGATATAAATTCCACCTTGATACCTGCACGCGTTCCTAAAAAAGGATCTTGACAGACAGACAGACGGACGGACGTACAACATAGTGATCCTATAAGGGTTCCATTTTGTCCTTTCGAGGGACGGAGCTCTAAAAAAGGTTATTTAAAAAAGGGATGTTTAGTTACTTTGGCCATGAAGAGAGGATGGACGAAAGAAGATTGACAAGGCAAGTTTCTAAAGCAAATGCGTATGGACAAGTTGGTTAAGTCGTAAGGCATGGTTAAGCTGGATATTATAACGACAAAAAAATATTGAACCTTAATACCAAAATAATGCATAACTCGAAAACTTCGTAGAATATTGATGGGGTGATTCAGATAGCCCTAGAGATACTCTACCTCTGGACCTCCATTTTACCATATTTTTTAGGACAGCCTGTATAAAATTACAAATCGTAACATTTTGGGGGCCGCTTGGTGCACTAGTAGTCTATCCTGCGCCAAAGGTCCCGGTTTCGAATCCTGGTAGAGGCATATGTTTGAGTGATAATTAAAAGCATTCGTTCCCTAATCATGACTGTGTAAAGGCCTTATTCGGTGATAAAAACGATCGTGTAAGGTAACGACGTCGGTAATTAAAGACGCTCCAATTATTGGTCGTATAAAGGCACGAAATCCGTGATAAAAAGCTGTCCGATTATCGGTCATGCGACAGCACGATGTCGGTGATTAAAGGCGCTCAGATTATTGGTCGTGTAAAGGAAAGAAATCTGTGATACAAAGCTGTCCGGTTATCGGTCGTCTGAGAGCACGATGTTGATGATTAAAGGCGCTTCGATTATAATTCGTGTAAGGGCACGAAATCGGTGATAAAAATCTCTCCGATTGTGGGTCACGTGAGAGCACGATGTCGGCGATTAAAGGTGCTTCGATTATTGTTCGTGTAAGGGCACGAAATCGGTGATAAAAAGCTGGCCGATCATTGATCCTGTGAGAGCACGATGTCGGTGTTTAAAGGTACGAAATCGACGATAAAAAGCTTTCGGATTATTAGTTGTGGGCGGTATCGGTTATATATCATTAAAATAAATAAAAGAAAGTCACTGGATCCACTGCGTATTTAATATTTTAATACGCAATTCATACGCAATGACTTTTTTGTGACTTCACAGGATTTTGTTCACTTTAAAATATATTAAAATACTAAGTTAAATATAAAAACAAAATATACATATTCTTTAAAAATATTTTTAAAGGAACAAAAAATAAACTTTTATTTAACTGCTAGATTAAATAAACTGAAATTAAACAAGTAGGATTTTTTCTAGTAATTATTTATTTAAAGAAAAGAAAGTCACTTAAAAGTACACTACATTAAAAAAAAAACAAATTACATTCATGGAAATATTACGAAGATGGTGTTTAACACAATTAATTTCAATCTTTAGTTAATAGGGCTTTATATTCCAATACATTGTAAACAAATGATATAAACAAATATACTACAGTGGAGCCCCGGTAATCCGGCCCCTGGCTAATGCGACATCGTCCATTCATTACATACAATTATTCGCTAATTCACGATTGAACAAGTTACAACTTGTACGCACCATCACTACTTATTGTGCTCGACGCATACGGTATTGTTTTTATTCTGATTGCTTAGTTTGACCCCATACATACATGCGATTATATAGCATTAATGACGTTACTTTTATAATAAAACGAAATCTTTCTATTGTGTTGTTTAATTTACTAAATTTGACATACATAACGAAGTATGATTTGTAATCTTATCATTGGATCTGTAGTTTGTCGGATTACAAGGTAAGTACTCTTTTGTAAAAAATTCGGACTATAGGGGGTCTTAGGCAGTACTCTATAATCCGACAAATTCGATAGTTCGACACTGCCCTGCAAAATGTTTGTCGGACTACCGGGGATCCACTGTATTGTTAAAACAAAATATATAAAGATATTTAAATTAGTTCATATTCATATTCTTTTTATCTTCAGTTGTGTGGTCTAAACGCACACTCGTTTATATATATTAGATAAACGAAACGTAACTGGCTATGAGAGAAAGAGAGAAAGAAAATATGTGCTCGAACCTCTCTCTCTTGTCCCTACAGTAATATTCGTTGCGTAATTCTCTATCTTTCTGTTTTCACTTATATCTCCACTTCAGTTCGCCTTGCCCTATCACACTTTACGTAACGCTCTCGTCACGCATTCGCTAGCTTACTTGCCAAGTTAAGCGTACGTAAATAAGTTTTACTTCGAAATGCGACTTTTTACACACTGCGGTATCCAAACACCGAAGAACGCTTTGACGAGCCACGTGGTCAGACAGTTTCCGGCGCCCCCTGTAATCTGACATGCCTATTTAATAAATAAATAAATAATTACCGCCAGTATCGTTACCGCATTGTAATGTGCAAACTATGCACAGTATAACTAGGTCTGCAATACATGCTGCTGTTTGCAAATACTGAGCGATGAAATTTTTGAAGGGTGATTATTCCTCCATGGTATGTCTGATTTCAAAACTTTTTTTGCACATTAGTCACGACCACGATGTTAGTTTTGGCGCCAAATTTCATCAATGTAGTATCAGCGGTTTGGCTGTGATCAGCTTTTGAATTTTTCTTTCGGTGATTATTCCTCCATGGTAAAGTCTATATTTTTTTTACATAGCCTATGTCCGTCAGGTTACAATCATGTATGTTCATGCCAAAATTCGTTCGAATCGGTTGAGCCGTTAAGTAGCAGGAGGGACACAAGCGAAATTTGTGAGTTGCCTAAAAGAGAGCTTCGCTCAATAATAATAATAAATTTTATTTTAGATCACAATCGACTTGTAATAGGTACAATATAAGATGGTACAATTTAAGGATTGTGGCGGGCTGATCCCCGAACTAGGTAGAACCTGTGTCTCAAGACATCAACCTTCGAGCCCTATAATGATCAGTAAGCTATCAATAATACAGACGATTAATACAGTACATGCACATAAATATATATGCATAGGTACATAGTATACAGCTAGTATATAAGTAGTATAAACTTAGTTAAAATTAGTTATGCCATACTGTCACAAAGAAAATCAAAATCAATACACATACTGTTAAGTAACTTGATAGTTAAGTACCACTCATTGTACTAGATGGCGCCACGGGTTGTCTGAAACGAGCTATCGAGTTTTTTTTTTTATTTAGGATGGGGTTGCTCTTGATCCTAATCAAGTCCGGGGGCTAAGACTGAATGCACGATGGAACGAGCTAACCCAGAAGGTGCCTATTCACCCTGGCTTTGAAAAAGGACGGGTTATAAGATTAGTTCTATAATTTTTATATATTTTATGCATTTTTCAATGCGATCTTAGGGGGCGTTCAAGTATTACGTAACGCAATTTGGGGGGAGGGGGGGGGGGGGGTCTCGTAAAACGTTAAGATGCGTTACAGGGGCGGGAGGGGGTCTTTCTTACAAAACGTTACGTAACATTTAAAATTAGGGAATTAAAACTCCCAATTTGACAACCTTTTTCGTTCACGTGTTAAGGGGAATCCCTCGATTGTATTGTACGTCATTTAATGTTGTTTTCGTTGTCAGTATTCGTTAGTGTTCATCCAGAAGCATAATGCTGTAGTCGGTGTTATTAAAGTGAGTTCATAGTGTTCATACTGTAATGTCCTCAAAAGATGGAGATTTGTATCATCAGCTGTTCTTGGCCTATAAAGGCTCCCATGTTGACTTACCAGCGCAACTGTGTCAAAAAATGCCACCGAAATTTGGAAAACAGCTTAAGAAAAAGTAAAAAAATGTTAATAGTACATATAAATGATGTTATACGAGAGTTAAAGGTGAAGGCCACGAAGAAGAAAGCAACAATACTTAGTTATTATACACAGGGAAATTTACTGCTAAAATATAATAATGATATAGCTTCAATGGCGCAATGTCTGTTACGCCATAACTTCCCGAGTTCTTAACCGATTTTAATATTTTTTTGTGGAATTGAATCAACAGGTTTAGAAACAGATTGTGACGGTGCCCGAATTGTCGAAATTTCTCAAATCTCAATCTCAAAAATTCACGACAATTCTCATCGAAACTTCTTTTTTCGTTTTTTAGGTATTACGCTCCGCTCCAATATATGGTGCCAGCATAGCTTTATGCTTAGCGACTGCATCACCTAGTAATATGTAATTCAAACCTAGATTTTTCATAACAGAACTGGTCATAAGTATAGCTACCTATGAAAACATCAAGTACGCCAGCAATAAATACTATGGCTCAATGTCCCCTCGGCTTCACGTGCTCTTCAACAAAACCAGGTGCATCTGCTTGTATATGTGTATATTATGTTTTTTTTTTCATCGCATGTCTCAATAATACCTATTCTTAATTTATTTTCTCTTGGTTTATAGGATTCGGATGTTGTAGCTTAATCCAATTATTCATCTCTTATGGAATCGATTGTCGGAGAATCTGAGTGACTAGCAAATCCGTGGATAGAGCAGCAGTAATTTCAATCGAATATGTTTCTTGCATGATTTTTTTATTGTATAAATCGTTAAATCAAGTCATTTTTAATAGAAAAATACTTTAAAACAATTTTTTGTAGAATTGATTTTTGTTAAAAAAAATATTATCTTGAGTCAGTGCATTAATCCTAATTTAAACAGCCGCCATTTTCACACTCTTTGAATGACGTCACATGACATGACACGCCAAGTTACTATAGGTGAATCTACATAAATTGTAATAATATATGTTACCGGCAAACGCATGGCTTCATGTCATGGGACGCCACAACTATTGAGAAGGCGCTCAGTTTGTTTTGAAATTTACTTCCGTTTATGCATAATTTAAAATACGTTACGTAATACTTGATCGCTCCCTTATAAGATAAATTATTATAATACAAAAACACTTGTTATAGTCGACTCAAGACACAAGTGAATTCTCAGGCAGGAAACCAACCCGCAACCTTTGGAAATCCGGTCCAATGCTCTCCCAATTGAGCTACCGAGCCATGTGAACACTCGTCAAAATTTTCTGGTACCTTTCTGATTTTACGCTGTAGGCCAGCGTTGTTTCATCAATGAGAGGAACATCCTCTCGTATTCGAAAGAAACATTTTTACAAATGTTTGGGCAATTGATTAAGATAAAACAGCCATTTAGTTTTATATTTTTTATATATTTCTTACGAGATCTTATAAGATCGTATTGAAGTATTTCCAAAGGTTACGGGTTCGATTCCCGCCTGGGAATTCACTTGTGATCAGAGTCGATTTTTTCTAGTATTTTTCTATTATAATAATTTATCTTATAGGATTGGTTCCATTCTACTCTGTTGATCACCGTTCAAATTTTATTTTTACTACACCTCGGTTGTCTTTTGTTATTTTCCATTTATTAGTAAAATATCAAAGTAAGAAAACTATATTATTAATTAAATTATTTTAACTGAAATAGCTAAAACACTTGTGTTATGGAATTCACAAACATAAGAAAAGTTAGTTTTCAATATTGCCCCGACCAGGGATCGAACCCGGGACCTCGGAGTGGCGTAACTATGGAAACCGGTATAGCGTCGACCACCGAGGTAGTTATTACTTACATCGTTATCATTTACTAGCTTTTGCCCGCGACTTCGTCCGTGTGGAATACTTTGGGTTAACACTAACTTTAACCCGCGACTTCGTTTACGTAGAAAGTCAAATGTTATTTTAAAACTGCGATATCTCGTAAACTATTTATTGAAATGGAATGATGTAAAGGCAGTTTTGTTTTAAATTTAATATTTTTTATTAATAAAGTATTTATTTGGATAGTGATTAATATCATGTTTATGAAAACACCTTCGCAAATAATGAATTATTTAATAAGTAATTTGGTTAGCATAAAAAGTTATAGTGTGCCAACCTTAAAAGATAGACATATGCTGTCGCGGACTTTTTTTTTAATTTTTAAAGAGGAACAATTCTGTCATATATGATTTTTGCAAAACTAACCGTTTATGCAACGCACGCAGCCTAAGCTCTCAAAAGGGAAAAAACCCACCGATTTTGAAATATTCTTCATTGGTGCGCCGCTCCTAATGATCTTAGCGTTATTATATATATCCTATAGCCTTCCTCGATAAATGGGCTATCTAATACTGAAGGAATTATTCAAATCGGACTAGTAATTCCTGAGATTAGCGCTTTCAAACAAACAAACTCTTCAGCTTTATAATATTAGTATAGATTTGAGTTTTTCACTATTTACAAATGAAATTAGAAGAAAGTAGGCTTGTCTGATACCCCGTATTTTACAACAACAACAAAGGAATCCGTAATTAGCTAAATTGAATATGGGGTAAACAACTTGCCGTATTTCTGTCAAAAGGCTGGGGCTGAAAGACTAAACAAGAATCGAGTTTCAGATAGTTAAGTGGGTGGATCATCTAATATTGTGATCGAATCAACTTTCTCAGCATCTTTAGTAAATGGTTATTTTAAATGTTTAAGTTACAAATATCACGAAACAAACTACAGTGGATCCCCGGTAGTCCGACAAACATTTTGCAGGGCAGTGTCGAACTATCGAATTTGTCGGATTATAGAGTACTGCCTAAGACCCCCTATAGTCCGATTTTTTTTACAAAAGAGTACCTTGTAATCCGACAAATTACAGATCCAATGATAAGATTACAAATCATACTTCGTTATGTATGTCAAATTTAGTAAATGAAACAACACAATAGAAAGATTACGTTTTATTATAAAAGTAACGTCATTAATGCTATAGAATTTACAAAAAAATATGCAATAACTTTACATTAGGAAATAATAGTGTACAAAAAAATGTACATAATGTACTAAAATAATCAAACTTTAAATAAAAACAATACCGTACGCTTCGAGCACAATAGTGATGGTGCGTACAAGTTGTAACTTGTTCAATCGTGAATCAGCGAATACTTGTATGTAATAGGCGATGTCGGATTATAGGGGGTGCCGCATTAGCCAGGGGCCGGATTACCGGGGCTCCACTGTATTGAATTTTATGAAACAGATTGCAGCAGCGAACTTTTCAGGTGCGAGCTATTGTTTTTGAGGAAAAATGTGAAAAAAGGTCGTCAAAACCGTCTCCTTACTAACAGATAGGACTTTTTGGCGGGAGCGGGAAGCGTCATGTTCGTGGTTTTGTTTCTCTTGGTAAAATTCGTGTTGTTGTGGATATTAGTGTGTAATAATGGTGGACTATTAACCACTAAGTGTTTGTGAACATACAAAAGTCTTGCCAAGTGTTACAAAGCAGCGGAAGTTGTCTTTTCCTGCTCTCTTAAGAAGTCCACGGGGAGGTTTCAGCAAAACCCTTCTCATTTACTGAAACCTAGGAGGGAAAAATATATTTTACTGTTCAGTAATCATCATGACATTAAGAAAAGAAATTACTCAAGAAATGGCAATTATACTTACTCGACACTGGCTAAATGCACAAATCGTGCAAGCCACAAATAAAGAAAAAAAAAAGACAAACAGATATAAATTTTCAGTTAATAAAATAAATCAATGAACAACATGTGAGTATTTTTATATTTATTAAATGAAAAAGAAAATAGTAAAATCAATCAAAATTAACAAATCAGTCTATTTTCTTAAGATACTGACATTCATTGCGTCTCTTGAGTCACTTGGGCAATATTTTAAAAGAATACTTTTCTTTAAATATTTTTTTATTAAAGTTAAGAGAAGCAAACCTATTTTATAATAACGAAACTCATTCTATTAAGTCTGAAAAATAAACAACATTTCAGAAATCCCGTAAATAAAAACCATTGATAGTATCGAGACTATCGATTGTTTAAGATTATCGATAGTCTCCAATTTTGCAATAGTATTGGGTATGTTTAAATAATGTAATAAAACGCAAACCCTTTTGCATATTACCGATTTATGCTACTCACGTAAATTTGAACGTATCATTTGAAATTATTTGTTCTAATGTCTTTATTGTTGACTGCTATGCCTTAAAATTTTGAACAATACTATTGTAAATTGACAAATTATCGATATTTCAAAACAATCGATAGTGTCGATACTATCAATAGTTTTTTATTTATAGTGTATAGTATCGAGGTACGGGATGTTTACCGTGTACCGACCAAACCAGATCAGGTTAACACGACTATAGTTGCTGAGTTTTCCTCAACTCTCTTTAGAGGTAATTTTTTAACAGCGGTAAAGAATTACAGGTCCTCTTCCTTCAGATATAAAAGTGAACAGCTTAACTCGACGCACTTGGGTATTGAAGGACCCAAATCAGAAATTTATTTGTCGGAGCACCTCACCCCGCTTGGCTCCCGCCTATACTACCTTGCCCGAGAGTAAGAGCCCGTAAAAGTATGGGATATGATTATTGTTGGACGTCTAATGGACTCGTATACCTACGGAAAAAACAGGGTGAACCCTATATACTGATTAAAAACGAAGCCCAACTACAACTATTAAGAAATAAGTGACTAGTTAAGTACTTATTTTATAATTTACTCATAATTATCCGTTTAAATGCCATACTGGAGTTTTTTGGACTTGTAATGCCAAGTTATTTGAAACAATTTAAGCCGAAGAATTTTTCTTCTATCCATGGAAGTCATCAGACACCTCTAGTCATGTATTGTCATCTTAAATATTTTTTTACTACATACATAAAACACATATTCATTATTAATCTGATTAAACAGTGTTTAAAAAACAGAAAGTATCCAGGAACCAATAGTAAAATCGTCTACAATAATCATCAGCCACCCTTAGTCATACTCTATTATTTAAAAACTATTTCTACTACATATATAAATCATAAAAAATACAATACTCTGATTAATCAGTACTTTGGATACAGAAAATCCATTTCCTTACATACTTTTACGACTGTGCATCTCACAGACAACAAACTCACATTGAAACTCATACATGGAAAGAGGAAACCTCTTTGAAGAAATTGATAAACTTTGTACGCCTACGTGTAAACTTATAGATGATCCCAGCTGCCTTGAACCAGATCTTAACAACTCCTCAGGTAATAACAGAAATAAATTAAACATAATATCACAGAACATAAGAAGTGTTAACAAAAATCTCGACAATTTTTTAATATATTTAACAAGACTAAAAACTACTATTCACATAATCGTTCTATCAGAATGCTGGTGTGATGAAAGTTCTTTTCCACCTGTAATTGATGGTTTCACTATGCATTTTAGCAAAAAAAGCTTTAATAAAAATGACGGCGTTATTATGTACGTCAACAACTGTTTCGTGGCTTCAGTTCAAGAAATTGAACTCAATGAAGCGAATTGTCTGGCTGCCAAAATTGGCAATACCACTGTATTTGGCATCTACCGTCCGGATTGTTTCAAAAACCCAACAAATTTCCTCGATTCCCTGGATTCCCTTTTAACTACCACGCGATCTCGGAACATTATCTTAACGGGTGACATAAACATTGATACCTTAAACACTAGCAGTAATTACAATAGAGATTACCTAGAAATTATAGGCTCCCATGGTCTGCAAAATACTATTGATAAACCTACACATGGGAAAACCTGTCTCGATCACATTATGTGTAAGCTTGTTGGTCCTTTTAATAACTATGTGTTAACGACAGATATAACAGATCATTCTGCAGTTTTTCTATCAGTTTCTTCCTCTCTTGCCCAAAAATGCAAAGCCGCTAACTCATTTACCAGAACAAAAATTAACTACGACGCATTAGAAACCGCAATCAAAACTAAAGACTGGAATCCTTTTTTGACTATCAGCGATCCAAACAATGCCGCTAGGACACTAATCGAAACACTTCAAGAGTTAATTGCTAGTCACTCTGAAACACTTACCTTAACTAAAAGAAAAAGACCATTAAAACCATGGATTACTTTAGGTATAATTAAATGTTTACAGAAAAGAGACCGTTATCACTTACTTGTTAGGATGAAACCTGATAACATTGATCGGAAAACATTATATTTAAAATATCGTAATATTTGCAACAGCATAGTAAAATCTTCTAAAAATGACTACTATATGAAAAAATTTCAAGAAAATTATAAGAACATTAAAGGCCCGTGGGACACAATAAGGGAAGTGTGCAATATTAACGTAAAACGGTCTCCAGCTTCTGATTTGCTAAATTTATTATCTTCGCCCAAAGAATCTCTTGACCACGTTAATAATTATTTCACATCTATAGGTAAACAACTCGCAACAGACATATTGAACAAACTTAATACTAACGAGTCTAATTTGCTGTCGAATACAACATCTAATAATATTCATTCAATGTACATGTACCCAACAGATTATGCAGAAGTTGACAAAATTATTCTCAGCCTTAAGACTTACAGTACGCCAGGGATAGATTCCATCCCTACTTCTATCATAAAAAACTCCCATAAAATTTTATGCACTATGATAGCTCATTCATGTAATTTAAGCATTTCCACTGGCATATTCCCAGATGTCTTCAAACAAGCCATAGTCGTACCTATACATAAGGGTGGTGGAGGTGATGTGATGTCGAACTATAGACCTATTTCCCTACTTAGCATAATTAGTAAAATCATCAAGAGGGTAGTCAATATTCGCCTTACTAAATTCCTGGAAAGTAAACGATTACTATCCGATAGCCAATTTGGCTTTCGCTCAGGCAGAAGTACTGAAGACGCTGTTGCCAAACTTTCAGAAGCAGTGACAAAATGCCTTGATAATGGTGAACGATGTTTAGCCATCTTTTTGGATCTGAAAAAGGCGTTTGACACCGTCTCCATTCCATTACTCTTACACAAACTAGAACATCTTGGAATGCGGGAGACGGTGCTTGCTTGGTTTCGAGATTACTTAACAAATAGAAGTCAAGTAGTTAAAGTATCCACAACTATTAGCAACAGATTTCCTATTACCTATGGAATTCCACAGGGTAGTACACTTGGACCCACCTTATTTTTAGTCTATGTCAACAATCTCAGCGACATCAAAATCGATAACGGTAGTATGCTTGCATTTGCGGATGATACAGCTCTCATTTTCCATGATAAGACATGGCCTGAAGTTCAGAAATTTGCTGAAAGTGGCCTTAAAAAAGTTATGGGATGGCTAGATAACAACCTTCTTACCATTAATGTACCAAAAACAAAATTCATTTGTTTCAGAATATCTGAAGCTACTAAACCTTCCTCTTTTTTAACATCAAAGCCCACACTAGTAGATGCCCCTCAGACAATACTGATTCTCCATGTAATTGCCCTTATTTAACCGACGACGACAACGACACACAAATACTTGGGTATCATAATTGATAAAAATCTAAGCTGGTCCCCTTATATTTCTTCCTTAAGTAAGAGAGTACGAAAACTGCTCCACATATTTAAAAGCCTTCGGGAATCGGCTGATCAAACCCTTTTAACTAGAACCTATTTTGCTCTTTGTCAGTCACTTATTACATATTGTATCCCGGTATGGGGTGGTGCTGCTAAAACTCATCTTTTGGAGATTGAGAGAGCACAAAGAGCTATTATCAAAGTCATGTTACGTAAACCCAGAAAATACCCGACGCGCAAACTATACCAGGAGGCAGATCTGCTTACCGTTAGACAGTTATTTATATATAATTCCATCCTGCGGCATCACAAAACGGTGGATCCATCGCAATTTTCCAGACAAAAAAGACGGATTCGCACAAAAGTTTCCAACTTTCAATCGATTTTCGCTCGACGTCAAGTGAATTACTCTGGGCCATTTCTCTACAGGCATTTTAATGATATATCCAATATACTCAAAATGAATAGAACTAATCTTAAATCTACTCTTAAAGTTAAACTAAAATCCTATGATTACCATGCAACAGAAGAAGTTTTAAATATTATTAAATAAACATATATAATAGGGAACACTAAAATTGTTATTTTAAACATGCTTTTTTTTGTATATTTGATTAATTATAGATACATGATGAATAAAACTAACACACATAATTTCAGATTACAGCCACGTACATTTTAATTAAGATTGTTAACTTTACTATATTTCAATCGAAACATTGTATAATATGTAGATGATTAGTAGGTGTCTTGATTTTGAATTTCATTGTGACAGTATGGCATAACTAATTTTGACTAATGTAACTTTATACTACTTATGTACTATCTGTAAACTATGTACCTATGCATATGTATTCATGTGCTTGTACTATATGAGTCGCCTATTCATAGCTTAGGTACTAATCATTGTATGGGGTGGAGGGTTGATAACCTGAGACACAGGTTTTAGATAGTTCGGGTATCAGCCCGCCACGATCCTTAAAATTGAACCATCCAACATTGTACGTATTATAAGGCGTATGTGGTGAGAAATAAAAAAAAAATATTATTATTATTATTTACGGGCAACAATATTATCGATAGTATTGCACTCCTTCAATAGTATTGCCCCGTTTTAAGCTATCGATAATATCGATACTACGATCGATAGTCCGGCTATCTATCCCCTATCGATAGACCATCGATTAAGTATCGATAGTCCACTATCGATCGGCAAAACTACTGCCAGTTATTTTTGGTCATAATACTAATGAAGTATCTACTACAGAAATAAACTTCAGTATTAAAACAGTACTATTACTTTAGGTGTCACTTCATTGCTTAAGTAAACACAAATCGAGTACGAGCGAGTTAAGCTAACTCGAATACTAGACTCGAGTCAGTTGGACTCGCATAATAGTTTCGAGACAGCGAGTACAAAATCGATTCTTCCTGACGCGAGTACCGGAAACGAGTCCGGCGTACTCGAATCAAAATAAATTGGTATTCGAATAGGGGAGTCCAAAGCAGGAATCGAGTCTGACTCGAGTCAAGCCGTACTCGGCACATCGCTACTCTCTTCCACTTCCAAGTGAAAAGTTAATGTGGTTTTCATTGTTTATTACAACTCAATGTTGATTTATCGAAAAAAAAAAATCAGTCAACTCCTTCCTTGTATTATTTATTATAATTCAATTCAATTCATAAAAGTATGCAATTTTTCATCAATGTTTTCTTATGACGCTTTCACGTAAATTATCGTCCGTAAACTGACTTTACAGACAGCCAATTTTTTTTATTTTAAATATAGTTTCAATAAAGTAACCCCATTTTTTTAAAGCAGAATACAAACGTTTCCTTTGCTTCAGAGTAACGTCATTTTAGGACGACAAATCCAATCTAGTTTTTGTACTTTTCTGATATGAGACAAAGGTCAAAAAAATATTCTTTCTGATGATCTTTTCTTTGGACACATAAAAACACGAGTCGCTTTATTTTTGACACTATAATATTCACAATTAATGATAACTGGGATAATAAAAAAATGTATATTGCCAATTGTAGTTTTTATTAAATGCAAATCAAAAAATATAACTTTGACATAACTTCAGCTTTTTTGGTAAATTCTAAAGTAATAAGTAATATCGCCTTCTCTTTGTATTTCTTCGGGCATACCATTTTCTTTGACCAATTTAAATTGTTGCTTGTCTATTGCTGGGAAAAATGTATCACAATCAAAATTATTCTGTATTTCTGTTAAATATATTTTTCCGCAACTAGGATGGTTCATCGCAAGCTGTAACAGAAATTTTAGTTCAATCACCAATAACAATATCCTAAGTTACATCTTATAACAGCTACCAGCAGAAAAAGTCACATCAAACTCGGTCAATTCCGCAATAAGTGTGGTTATAAAGGTTGTAGGTATCACTAGATATTATGTTATACAGGGATTTTAGCGGTATCCGAATAGTGTTCTGAACACTGTTTTTCATTTCTGTTTTAAAAGTTAAACAGAAAGAAACTGTAATACTTTGAATCTGTTTTAGAAAATACCGGTTCATAAGTGTTAATATCTGTTAGAGTCAATAAGGTTCACATTGGCATAACTATGCTCACTAATGATTTGGGTACTTTGAAATGCCTAAGTTGGTGTACTGTGTATACACATAGATAGTTAAACGTAAAACAGTTTCTAACAGAAAACATTATATCTGTTACACTTTTATGAGTGTTCGACGCAAAACAGGTTCAAAACACCCAAATAAGTGCTACAGGAATAATTCTGTAACAGATTCAATGTGTAACCCTTATGGAAGTGTATCCTTATAAAGGTGTTTTTGAATCCCTGATGTTATATGTGGATAATTATAATCAAATTGTTCTTATGACTTCAGATTAGAAGGCAGAAATGTTTTTTCAATAATTTTAGATAAGCTGTTTTGACAACTTTTTTTACTGACCATACAATAAAAATAACTCAAGTTACTACTGATGACATCAGCTATATGCCAGTGAAAGTCCTATCAAAATAGGTTAAGCCTTTTCAGAGATTAGCCGGAACAAATAGACAATTTTTTTTTATTTCAGCATTATATACACTAGTACTATCCAAATACTAATTAATAGAAAAAATTTACGATCAGTTTTTCGCATCAGTTAAACTGACGTCAATCCAAAATTTAATCGTGAGTGTCGAATCATCACTCCAGAGTTTTAACTGACGACGCGCCACGTATTTCCGAGACTATCATAAATCCAACTCGGCGCGTCGCGCCAAACTGATCGTGAGTGTGTGATCGTCAATCCAACACAAACAGGTAGTACACTTCCTAACAGCCCGGCCGATTGAAAACTGAAGAGCCAGAGTGACGCCAGTCAATGCGGAAATCTAGTTGGCATAAAACCATTTGGAGTGACGCCACAGTTTTACGTCTGGACTGATGCGAAAAACTGATCGTCTATCAACTTTTACAATACCATCGATAGTAACTATAGCAAGAGATGCATCATTAATATCAATAATATTGATAAAATCATGAAAATAGGCCAAACTATCGATAGTAATTTAAGTTCTTCACTATCGATAGATAATCTATTTTCCGACAACACTAGTAGACATAAGAACTAAAGATTTCTACCTTATATATTGAAGATCCTCCTATCACCCAAATTGTTTCTATATCACCTCTATTTTCAATGTCTTCTATTGCTTCATCCAAACTTCCCACAACTACCACTCCTTCGGGGACCTTAAAACATAACCATAACTATACAAATGGCGGACTTAATAGCAATAGGTATCCTGTACCAGTCAACCAATGAGTTGGAAACTGCAGACTGGTGGTGCATTGGTAAAGGAAAATAGAAATGAAAATAAAAAAAATTGAATTTTAAAATGTAAATTATATACTAAATAAACATATTACATAATCCGTTAAAATTAATAATTAAAAATAAAATTTAATGATAAAATTGATAAGACATTCATACATTTCAATAATACATCCCTCGCCTCCATGAACATCGTTGATGCCCTAAAGAAGCGGGGCAACCCCAACAGCATCGTAAACCCATTATTATACTGCAGTTGTGGGGAGTTAAGCTATCTTTTTGTGAAATAAAACTAAAATAAAACTAATTAAGAAATGAATGCAAAACATGATTCTTAATGCAATAAAAACAATGTTATTATGATATTAGACGACCGTTTGGTGCAACGGTAGCGATCCTGCCTTTCGCACCGATGGTCCTGGGTTCGAATCCCGGAAGGGGCAGATTTTTTATGATGAATTCGAGCATTTGTACCTGAGTCACGGATGTTTATATATATTTCTATGAGTATTACATATCTATGTATCATATATATATGTGTATCCGTTACCCTAGTATCCATAACACAAGCCTTACAGAGCTTACTTTGGGCTAGGCTAATTGGTGTGAATGTTATAAATATTTATTTATTTATCTTTATATATATAATTTTTCTGTGAGTGTGTATGTCACTGAACTCCTCCTAAACGGCTGGACCGATTTGAATGATTTTTTTTGTGTGTGTTCAAGGGGATCTGAGAATGGTTTAGATTCACAAATCAGCCCGGCAGATGGCGCTGCAGACGGTATCTAGGTTATTTATCTATACTGCAAAAATAACAGGCAGGACAACGTCTGTCGGGTCCACTAGTTTATATATAAATAAATAAATGTATTTATCAACCTACACAAAAATGTCAATTTTCCATAAACAATATTAAGCTGCTTAAAGTGTAATGCATTAAGCTCAATATTGAATGAGTAAAATTGAAAATTTTTGGTAAGTTAAGGACTGTCAGTGTCATTGTATAACTATTAGTGATTGAGCATTTCTAATTAAGTGTAGCTTTCGCTTATAATTTTGCCAACTTTTGGCTAGTTACATTTCTACACTAACTTCCGATAAAAAATTAGTTTTTTTTTTATGTGTGATGTACATGGAAGTATAAGAACTAAACTAACCTTACCAAGTTATATTTAATCATTTTTGTAGGTAACAAAATAATAAAAACGCTGATCTGCAAAAAATAAATAAAAATTTCAGTTTCATTTAGGCAATATCGACCCTTATGAAATATGCACTATTTATTATCTTTTCAACCCAAACTTCTAAAGCTACCTAAAGAATTCTTAGGTCTTCTTAAAGACTGGGTGAATAATATATTTTACGTTACCTATTTAGAAAGGTGTAAGTAAAGGTTTAAGTGACATACAGACAGGGAGTGGATGCATTACTGAAAAAGTTATTATAATAGGTTGTTTAAAATTGTGAATTGTAATATATATGTACAAAAAAAAACAAAAAAAAATCAATGTCTGAAAAAAGGCTATAATAATATTATTAATAATAATAATAATTTAGAAATACATAAGAATTCCTTCAGATGCTTATGATTTTCTTAGCAGTGTCTGTAAATTGTTAATGGAACAACAAAACTCACTTTCTCTTTCACTTCGTTGACATGGTGCGTAAGAACTACATTGACTCGTCCACTTAGAGGCCTATATTTTAAAGGTATGCAGTCCCATGTGTTCCTTCCCATGACTACAGCATTAATTTTCTTTGGATCCTTAACTTGTGTTGTCATAGAACTGAAGTAAGCCATCTCTTTCCTGTAAACATAGGAAAAATCTCCATGGGAAGGGCTTAAACAACAGTCATTAAAGAAACCAACTTGGGTTATTCTAAATTGCATATATCTTTCTTGAGGTTATTGTGAAGTAGCTACTATGAATTTGAATAAAACAAAGTTCCCCTGCCGCATTTTCGTCTTTATAAGAAGACTTTTGCCATTCTGTTTACAGTGAATGTAAACTGCTCCGTATTCCGTATAAATGCGGCATGAACTACTTTAGCCTAAGGATGCTCAAACTCTTGCCTGTTCAAGTCTGTGAAACTACCTAAATCTTAATTTCTTGTAATATGAAATTTATATAAAAATTTCTATAAATAACCCCCATATTTTGTTGTCATTTAGTTGAAAAAAATAGTTTTAATTTAAACTCGCATACTATTAATAATAAAGTGAAAGAATCATAGTATATCAGTTGAGATATACTATGTATTAATGACTAAAACTTTTATATATACCTATCTAAAAATATTTGTTATTGATAACACTGAGTATATTAATATAACACTAACAGCAAGTACTAAGCAGGCGAAGTTGCTACAGATACACTTAAAATAGTTTTTTTTTTCCAAATAAATAAAAGAATTTTTTGGAATGTTTATATAAATGGAATTTTATTTTGTCGCATAAATCTTTTCTTTTAATAAGTAGCCCATTCAGTTTGGGTAAGATTAAAAATCCACTGAAGGATAATACGTACTTTAACTTCCACGGCAGAGTTCCGTTGACACCAATACCCATGTTTTCACAGGCGGCAGCTATTAAATTAAGTTTATACTTAGACATATTGTGTTTTTAAAACTTTATTTTAAAGTACTGGTACTGATATCAAGAAGTAAGAGGTTAGGTTAAAACACTTTTATGAGACTGTGCCGCGGGAAAGGGAGTCTTGTACATGTGTTCGTTGAAGCAAAGTTTGGCAAGCAAAGTTTAAAAGAACTAGGCAAATTTAGTAAAAACGGAAGAAACTTTCTTTACCCGGCAACAACTGCTGACAGATTCTAATTACATTCTTTCTTTTTTGTTATATTTTATTTTTCTTAAGGGATAGCAAAGGGTACAAAGCCCATACAGTCATGTTGATAAGTGACTACAAGTCCGGATTTATTAATGACTAGCGGCCCGTCCCGGCTTCGTATGGGTGGACAAAATTCTTTAAATTATTTTCTAGCATTAAATATTGCCTACTTATGTTACTCATCGTGAATGTAGCTTTCCAATGGTGAAAGAATTTTTGAAATCGGCTTAGTAGTTTTTGAGTTTATTCATTGCAAACATACAAAAATACAAATCTTTCCTCTTTATAATATTATTATTAATTATTAATGATAAATGACTAAAAGATTATGAAATAACCCCTTACTCTAAATTTGAGTGTGAGAACACAGACTGCTTATCATTGCTCCTCAATTTGATTTAAGTCTTCATAGATGTGAAAATAATTGAGACGAAATTCAATGAAATACGTCAAAATTATCAGGTCTGGGAACAAATCTGACCGTATATTTTAGATCCATTTCTACATTTTCATTTTTAAACAAAATCGTTGAATATATTTATGGCCAGTTGAAAGCTCCTTTATATTTAAACAAACTTTTATTTATTTATTTCTGTGATAAACAATTCCTATTTACCACGGATGGTGGAATTCTACTTTGAAACACATTTTTGGTGCCTGGGAAGGAAAGCAGGGTACAATCAATATTTTGACCTTTCGAAGTCGTTTGATTATGTCAACCAGGATACATTATTGAAAAAGTTGGAATCAAAAAACTATTGACGCCTTATACTATCATATCTAGTAGTGAAAGTAAAGTAGTTGTTGGCGATTGTCTTCCGGTGTACCAATAACTAGGGGAGTGTAACAGTGAGCATTATGCGCTCTGATGGCCACGTAATGTCTCTTACGCCATAACTTATCGAATTTTTAACCGATTTTTATATTTTTTGTGTGGAATCGAATTATCATATTTATTTAAATTCGCAGAAATAAAAAAGTTATGACATAAAACATTGGCTCTATGGGATTTCCCATTGAAACAAAAAACGCGCGCTTTTTGAAAGTTTTCATTTTTATGGAATTTTAAAATTTATTAAATATAACTGACTTTTTTTAGTATTACGCTCCGCTCTAATATATGGTGCTAGCGAATGTATGCTTAGCGACTGCATCGACCTAGTAACTTACGGTGTAGGGATTCTCTTAGAGAATTATTTGAGAAAATTGATACACTTCCTGTGTCTTCCCAATATGTATTTGTGTCTGTCTTTGAGTATGTCTTTTTATAAAAGAGTAAAACCATTCTTTTAAAACTGTAAACAAAAACAAACTTGCTGCACCAAAAACTGTAGATAACAAAAAAATAGGAGAATCTTTTAGAGAATTACCGAATAGTTTCTAGATGCCTCTGAAATCGCGTCCTATCTACTTGCATGACTGTGCCGGTTACTAACTCACCAGAACCATGGCTCTTTAGACAATTAAGCGACATTTCTTAACTTCTATTTGTTTTTTGTATTTTTTTAATGCTATCTGATAATAAGAAAAATTGTATTAAAAGAAAATTATTAGAAAAATCGCCTCGGCTCACAAGTGAATTCCCAGGAATTCTCGGTGCCCTTCTGAGATTTTTTTCTTTTAAAATAATTTATTATGCGACAGTTATTACCTTGGTCGTATCCAATTCGCTTGTGATCAGTAGATCGCAAGACTGAGTACAGTGAAAACAAAGCAAAGTAGCATCTGTAGATACACAACAAATATTGTAGAATGTCGCTACGCATTAAACAGTTGAACACTTGACTGCGCAGCTAAAGGAGCCTTATGATGTTGATATACCTAACGTTTATACCTTAACACTTTCACCGCTTCCGTCGGATTAATCCGACAAATATTTTCGTGTTCATTTCGCCAGGGTCATATATTTACGACCGAATAATAATAATAATATTTTTTTATTTCTCACCACAATCGCCTTATAATACTTACAATGTTGGATGGTTCAATTTTAAGGATCGTGGCGGGCTGATACCCGAACTAGGTAAAAAACAATGATCAGTAAGCTATGAATAGACGACTCATATAGTACAAGCACATGAATACATATGCATAGGTACATAGTTTACAGATAGTACATAAGTAGTATAAAGTTACATTAGTCAAAATTAGTTATGCCATACTGTCACAAAGAAATTCAAAATCAAGACACATACTAATCATCTATTATACAATGTTTCGATTGAAATATACTTATCAATCTTAATTAAAATGTACGTGGGTGTAATCTGAAATTTTGTGTTTTAGTTTTATTCATCATGTATCTATAATAAATCAAATATACAAAAAAAAGCATGTTTAAAATAACAATTTTAGTGTTCCCTATTATATATGTTTATTTAATAATATTTAAAACTTCTTCTGTTGCATGGTAATCATAGGATTTTAGTTTAACTTTAAGAGTAGATTTAAGATTAGTTCTATTCATTTTGAGTGTATTGGAAATATCATTAAAATGCCTGTAGTGAAATGGCCCAGAGTAATTCACTTGACGTCGAGCGAAAATCGATTGAAAGTTGGGAACTTTTGTGCGAATCCGTCTTTTTTGTCTGGAAAATTGCGATGGATCCACCGTTTTGTGATGCCGCAGGATGGAATTATATATAAATAACTTTCTAACGGTAAGCAGATCTGCCTCCTGGTATAGTTTGCGCGTCGGGTATTATCTGGGTTTACGTAACATGACTTTGATAATAGCTCTTTGTGCTCTCTCAATCTCCAAAAGATGAGTTTTAGCGGCACCACCCCATACCGGGATACAATATGTAATAAGTGACTGACAAAGAGCAAAATAGGTTCCAGTTAAAAGGGTTTGATCAGCCGATTCCCGAAGGCTTTTAAATATGTGGAGCAGTTTTCTTACTCTCTTACTTAAGGAAGAAATATAAGGGGACCAGCTTAGATTTTTATCAATTATGATACCCAAGTACTTGTGTGTCGTTGCTTCGGTTAGATAAGGGCAATTACATGGAGAATCAGTATTGTCTGAGGGGCATCTACTAGTGTGGGCTTTGATGTTAAAAAAAGAGGAAGGTTTAGTAGCTTCAGATATTCTGAAACAAATGAATTTTGTTTTTGGTACATTAATGGTTAGAAGGTTGTTACCTAGCCATCCCATAACTTTTTTAAGGCCACTTTCAGCAAATTTCTGAACTTCAGGCCATGTCTTACCATGGAAGATGAGAGCTGTATCATCCGCAAATGCAAGCATACTACCGTTATCGATTTTGATGTCGCTGAGATTGTTGACATAGACTAAAAATAAGGTGGGTCCAAGTGTACTACCCTGTGGAATTCCATAGGTAATAGGAAAACTGTTGCTAACAGTTGTGGATACTTTAACTACTTGACTTCTATTTGTAACCTCGAAACCAAGCAAGCACCGCAGCAATACCCTATCTTATTTAAACTGCTTAATTCATTTTGTATTTTATCAAAAAGATGTTTATTTTCGGTAAATAGTTAATTAAGTAAGCATCTACAATTGAATATTCTTTAATCTCTTAATTAGAAGTCTTAAAAAAATCGGAAGTTAGATAAATTACTAATATATTTTTTAGAAAATACACGGCAAAATTCGATATAATGGATGCGGCATTCGTTTACGTACTTGTGCCTACGTTCAGAGGACCCATGAAGATTTTCGAGTACTGCACTATTGTATTATATTTGCGACGTTCCAAAAATCTTCATCTTCAGCATCTTGCTCTGCCTCGAATAGCGGAAATCGATCTGCATCAATTGGTTGTAAGAGCTCGCAAGCAGCTGAAGTCAAGGAAAATCGCTTAGAATGAAAGCAACCTGGAATTATTAAACGAAGATGATTTATTTGTATGAAAGTTTAAGTAGAGGTGCTGCATATAGAAGTTGCCAGCAGGTGATGACACTTACCTGTGAATGTGAAATACGTGAATGAATTTCTAAATCCAAAATATCATCACAATCGTTAGACCCGTTTCCGAGAAACCAATTACATATCAATATATTTATATAGGTACATGCATGAATTGCTCGTTTAAAGTATAGTATGTGTGTATGTGTGTCAAATTATTTCAAACAACATAGTTTATTTTTTCGACTGTTTAGCGTGTAAGGTACAAAATAAAATATGTGGTCGAACATACATAAAGTATTCCTACATTATCACATCTAGGTAGGTAGTATATGTACGTATATTGTACTCATCTATAAGTGTTGTTAATTTATTCAATTGATTGACGGTATTAATTAACAAACAAAAAAATGAAACATTTTCATTTAACACGTAGTTGAACTTTAGGACAACCCTAGATGAAAGTTGACCTTTATCTTAATTCTATCATAACTTCTAAAAAGCGCAAAAGTGGGACTTGATTTTTGGGTGATAGAACTTGGCGTATAGCACCTTTCTATACTAAATCCAGGTTCCACTTATGCCGATTTTTGGAGAAAAAAAATAAAATCAAAATTTAAAAATAAATTATTTCTCAGAAAGTAGGACACTTATAAATAAAATAAAATTACGAAATTATGCCTTCAATAATTCCTTCCTAAACTGTTCATTTTTTCATGTGCAAATTTTGAAAACTTTACTGCTTCTAATATTTTTTTTTACTGAAAACAGTGATCTGGGAATTGAAGTCTTGCCTTTATTAGGGTATAAATAATCGATTTATGCAAAAACCTTTTGGTGTAATTTTTGTGGTTACATAAAACACTGTGCCTTTTAACGTGCAGTAATTTCTTGGTTTGAGGAGAGTGACGAAGATGGCATATGCTTTCGGACTAACGCTATCTCTTTCCCTATAGGCGACTGGCGCTCAATAGGCTTGTTTCCACTAAGAATGAATCGGATGGATTAGAGTTTCTAATGATTAATCATGATATGTTGTAAACAAAAAAACAACTTCTTTATTAAAATAATATAAGATTACTAATATTTTTGGAAATTAAAATCGGCAAAATTACTTATTTAATCACGTGACATTAAATACCAATCAGAGAAGCGTGACGTCACGCCTCGCACTATACAGTATTTATAATAAGAAGGATTCATTATTTATTATAATGATCTCGTCGACTGACATAAACAAACTCGATTGTTTCGCGAGGAGTGACGTCATTCAAGACGCCATGACAGTCTTGGCCTTTTTCGAAGTCAATTATAAGTTCATTTCTAAAAAAGCAAAATACTTATGAAAAAGGCATATTTTTCTAAAAATAATATATATTTGGGGTAAAATAGGTACTAAACTATAGTTTTAAACGAATTTCCAAATTTTGTCAACTAGCCTATTTTCATGACAGGTACGGCATATATTTATAGAGAGAAATAAAGAAAGCTCGAAACTTAGTTTTATCTCTTTCTTTCGTAGTGCCACAATTCTCACTGCTAGGGCATGTCCATTTGTATATGTCGATGGTTAGATACATGTTTATGTAATCTGTCAGTTATTTGGTATCCATATTGCAAACATCGCTTAATTTGGGCAAAATATTTGGCATAAGTGGTCCGATAATTATTTATTTAGTTTTTATCTTAAAACAATATTGTATCTCAGATATGGCTTCATCAATGCACCTCAAAATAGATAAGTTTGTTCTTCATCAGGAGATATGTGGTGATTATCTCCAGTAACGTTAATAGCCTTTTACTATAAAATAAAATATCTTTATTTGCGTTAAATAGGGTATAAAATGGTGGTACACAGATCAGTAACAATTTTGACGCTTTGTAACCTATTTAGCCATGTAAATATAGCTAGCAACGCAAAGTTGAGCTTCAAAATTTATTTTAACTCTTCTTTTATGTTTGAGGGTTCATGACTTTATTTCTACCTATGTGCAATCTGCAGCTTTTAATTTTAATAGGACCTACCAATCTCTTAGATTGTAATAAAGAAAAACAAAAGATTTGGCCTTGAAAAAAAATTAGACGGTGTTCTTGGAAAAATTAGGAGAGAATAAAACAAAGGATGTGTCTTTCTGAATCACTCAGATGAGAAGATTTTTTCATAAAAATATGTGATGGTGGTTTGCTAATCATAACAATATAAAGTAGTTCGACGACCGTTTGGTGCAACGGTAGTGATCCTGCCTTTCGCACCGACGGTCCTGGGTTCAAATCCCGGAAGGGGCAGATGTTTTTATGATGAATACGAACATTTGTACCTGAGTCATGGGTGTTTTTATATATTTCTATGAATATTACATATCTATGTATCAAATATGTATGTCTATCCGTTACCCTAGTATCCATAACACAAGACTTACAGTGCTTACTTTGGGCTAGGCTAATTGGTGTGAATGTAAGAAATATTTATTTATTATTTATTTATTATTACGCCTAATAGTTAGCAACGTACAGCATTGCTATGAAGAAAAGATAAAGGCGTTTATTCTTCTGAACAGACGGGTTTAAAGGTACAAAAGCGAAAAATTCGGAATTTAAAAAAAAAATCTTGAGACCTAGGTAAAATCTTTTGGGCCAATTAATTAACATTCCACCTCACCAGCCCCCCATTTTCGTATGTTCAACGTTCTTCCGAACACCCTGTATATATCATTTATCAAGATATAATTATTAAAACTACTCAGCTATAGTCAATAGTATGAAAGTCATATTTAAATTATTAGCACTATTATAAAGAATGTCAAAGTTAATTACGTAACAATAATATATAAAAAGTAGAATTAAATAAGTTATTTTAAACTAGCGACCCGCCCCGGCTTCGCACGGATGCAATGCTCTACTATATTATGCATGTATTATACATATAAACCTTGTAACGAGGCGCCATAGCTATATTGGCGACTCGTTGCTCTCATTGCACTCTTCTCTGGCCATTTCTCATATTTTCTTTTCTCTTGGTTTCCTATTTTAAATTTACTGTCTGTCTCTTTTTATTTGTTTTGTTCTCGAAGTTGATTCTTACCAGAGTCAGCGCGTAGAGCGGTTGACTCACCGATAACAATTATTTAAATATATTTATAGTGCTGAGCAGTTATAATAAGCTCACAAGTATAATAAGCTCATAAGCATAACTCACAAGATTTCCTGATTCTGTATTCCGTACCACCAGTTCGTGTTATAAAAAAGTCTATGTTTCTTTACGGCACTATTTTGTGCCTTAATTCCATAAATACAAAAACATAAGTGACTTTGAGTGCTTTTATTTCTCCCGACTGCACCCGTCACAACCTTCCTCTTGAATTACTCTATCTATTTAAAAAAACCGCATCAAAATCCGTTACGTAGTTTTCAAGAGTTAAGCATACATAGGGATATAGGGACAGAAAAAGCGTTTTTGTTTTATGTAGTGAAGAAAAATACTGGAAAAAATTGACTCGGCTCACACGAGAATTCTCAGGTTCCTCTCATTGATGAGACAACTCTGGCTTACAGCGTAAAATTAGAAAGGTACTGGAAAATTTCGACGGGTGTTCACAAGGCTCGGTAGCTCAATTGGGAGAGCATTGGACCGGACTTCCAAAGCTTACAGGTTCTCCCGCCTGAGAATTCAATTGTGAGCCGAGTCAATTTTTACCAGTATTATTCTATTAAAATAATATATCTTATAAGACAACATTGAAAAGATGCACAAAATATATAATTGTATTGTATTAGAATTACATGTCAAAGAATTAAAATTACAATTTACAAATCAAAAAATCAAATTAAACTAAGATACAATACAGGAGCCGTGATCACAGAATGACAGGATAATCAGTCTTCCTGTGATCACGGCTCCTGTAAAGGAATCGAAACGTCAGGATTAAATATAAAATAAAACATGCGCAAAAATCTGTAAAAAAAGTGTTTATTCTAATGTGTAATGTGCGCGGAAGTGTAAGAACTAAATATGTTAACTATATTACTTAAATTATTTCATAAATATGTCACGAACTTCATAGAAATTGTTGTCCTTAAGCCATGTCAATAACTTTGATTTAAATAATTTACTAGATAAGACATTTTTTCTTAATTAGAATAAATATTATAAAGTTAGAAATACCACAGGTACTCTTAATAACTTTTACATATTATTTCCAAAATGCAGGCACTTTTTCCTCGCTTCCTGCGTGTAAACATCATGATCAACTACTTCGATTCTTCTAAAGGTGTCATACAACGTCTCATTAGAAACCAAACATTTTTTATAATGGTTCACTTCATATTTATCTCGGATATGTGTGGGTACACCCAATGCTGCTCTCTTTACCTTTTTACAAACCTGATACGGTATAACAGAATTTATTTTCTTATCTACTTTTTCAGCATCTACTATGTACATTTTTGGTCTTAAACCTACGTATTCCTTAATAACAGCTCCTTCCATTACGTCTTTGAAATAACCAATTTTCAATTTATTCCTCTGTGGTATACCGAATGGATTATTTGGTTCGTATCCACTGGTATCAAAGAAGGAATTTCCATCTTCCTTGATTATTTTGTAACAATCTGTCCCTTTCACTTCGAAAATAAAAGAGTCGTTGTCGGTGTAGAGCAAAGATAGGTTGTCACCAAACTTTTCCTTCATGAAGTTGTAGTAAAATTCGTACATCCTGGTTTTCGCTAGATCTAAAATACTGAATCCTGCATATATAGGATATTTGAATGTTAACTTTGTGTTATGTTGTTTTATTTTGACCATATTGTTTGAACATATTGTATGAGAGTTATAATCCGGCCTTACTATATAGTCGAACGCACCTCTTTTAAGTTTGTTTTTATTCTCCCAACAATCTAATAGCACTATGTTTTCAAAATTTTCAACATTCACTATAGTTTTACCATAAACGGTAATGTTCATCATCTTGAAAAACAACTTTTCAGAAGCGTTTTTCGATTGAATTCTCTTTTCGTTATTGTCTTCTATATATTTCTTGAGCCACCTTGCTTGCTTGAATTTCAGAACACGATGTACTCTGTCAATCTTCAGACCATGTTTTTTGCATAGTGCTAGGTATGCGAAGTGTATAACATACCTTCTTTTTGCGGTAGTATCAGCCACTAAACGTTTGTGACCTATAATAGTTTTCTTTTCAGGACAAAAAGGGTAGTCTAAATGCTTTTTATGAATTTCCATCGGGTAGCTGAGATCTACTTCTAAAATATAGCCTGTCTCTGAGTCTTCGGATTCCTCGTTATAATTTTCTAACAACTTCAAACATTCATTGATGTCACTCTCCTTTTTAACCCATTCGAATCCTCCGTATGGGAGGGATTTGCACATAGCGTACCCGTATGCATTGTTAGCATCGAAAAACATAATATAAGATTCCGCTTTTGATCCTCCTTTACACTCAGAGCTCAAGTACTTATTACTTGCGACTGCGTGTTGTTTATTGCAATGTAAATACCCGCCGCGGATTCCTTTTTTGATAAAAAGCAACATTTCAACGTCTGTCAACAGTTCTAATTCCAATGGTAAATCTTTGAGCATAGCATCCCAACTGAAACCGGCAAGGGAATAGTAATAAGCCGGATCTAATTCATAGTTTTCCATACAAAATCGTCTCAATTTTTCGAAGACGTCTGCCAAAAGCATGACTTGAGTTTTGAGGTAGTAGTCTAGGTAGTCGCCGATAGTGTTGCATTTAAATCTATCCCAAATCTCATTAGCTCGGGAGTATTGTTTGCTATTTACTTTAGACTTTGATAAAAAATCTCTGAAATTATGTTTCCCCGAAAGCGATAAGTGCTCGACCGATTCAATGTTAAAGTGTGGGAATCCATCTCTATCGATCAATAACGCTAGTTGATTGTCATCATTGCAAATTTTTTTAATTTCTCTAAAGTCTTCATGTATCAAATTTTTTACCGAAGTTAGTAAAGATTCACTCAAAAATTTGCATGTATCGAGAAATCTTATTTGAGTATGCTTTGAATCTATTGTGCATTTCTTATATATTGAAAAGTAAGTATTCAATTTATCTATAACAGAATCGCATTTAGAATTCTGTAAAATAAAATGGCCGTCGTAATTTTGAAGGTCGTGGAAAAATGCAGGGACAAATTCAATGATTACTTCCGGATACCTTTTTTTGTACTTAAGCAAACATTCCTCGAAGTCCTTGACAAGATTATCCACAAATTGACCAACACAATCTTGTCCTCTGTAAGATGACATTGATTTTTGTGAATACTCGTCGTTGATACATTTTATGTAATACCAGTAACTATGTGGTACGTGTTTATAAATGTTCTTAGTCCAAGTACTTGTATGCTTATTTTTGTCTTTTCTTTCTTGCTCACATTCGATAAGCTGTAGCACAGCGTTAAAATCTGCATAAACTACGAATGGTGCATATTTTCCTAATATTTTTTGATTGCGGAACTTAACAGTTTTTTCAGCTGGGAATACTGTTTTAACTTTCAAGCACTCTTCTTGTTGGTGTCGTTCAAAACTTACTAATTCATCAAAGAAATTAAGACAACCATCGCAGAAATATTCTTTACAGGATTTCGGGTTTATAAGACTCTTCAAGTCCTTTATGTAATAATAACGAATTTTAATGTTATTGTTTATCAGTAGCAAGTTGATATGCTTTTCTTTGCGATTTTTCGTATGGTATACTGGTCCTTCAATTTCGAAACTGTTAGTTTTGTACGAGAATTTCAACGTATAAACATTAATACTAAATATGCTATTTTGTTCAATGCGTGGTATATCATCTAACTGGACTGGATAATCGATATCGTCCAAGATAAGTTCATTTAACTTAACTAATTCATTTGATTTTTTCATGTCAGGATAAAGGGCTACTAGTATCGACCATTTGAAACTCATTTCATCGCTCGATTTGCAATCGATTATATAATTCTCGAATTTCTTTGGTAATTCTAAATTGTTTTCTATAGTAACTACTTTGTGAACATGCAAATGTAAATACAAAAGCTGTTTCTTCCCTTCATATTTGGAGTCGTAATTCTTAAATTTCAGTAGTATTTTCTCTTTAGCTTTAATTAGGTATTGTTTAATCATATCCGCTGAACTTATTTCTTTCTTTGCATCCAAGTTGAATTTGATATATTCAAAATCATCAAATGTTCCCTCTAGGTTTAAATTTACTAGAATACTTGAATGTTCTTTTAAGGCATTATCTAATATATCTGTTATTGTGTTTTGGGTATTGTCAAAGATAGTTTGAATCAGATCTTTTTCCTTTGTTAGTTGGTCAATTTCACAAAGATTAATACTATAAGTCTGAGTTTTGCCATCGAAAGCAGTTTTTATTTCCACTTTAAATGGTTGTGAACTGACTTCCGTCTCCATTTCATTTGACATGCTGTATCAGCTTCTGAAATAAGACAACAAAATATTTTAGTCAGGTACTAAGTTCAAATAAAAGTTTCAAAGTTAGCGACCCAACCCACTAACGGTCCTGAGTTCCAAGCCCGGTATTGGGCATATTTTAGTGTAGTAAGCGTAAGCATTTGGTCCCGGCTCATTGTTGTTATTATATTTGTTGTTCATTTGATTATTGATAAGATGGTTTGGACATGTAAAGAGGATGGACGAAAGGAGATCGACAAAAAAGTATGTGAGGTAAATATGCACGGACAAGTCGCTAAAAGCAGACCAAGACAAACTTTCAGGGACCAAAAACCATATCCTAAAAACGGCCAGGTCAAAAGTATCCTTAGTAAGTTTGTATAAAAGATCTGATGAAACTTGCAGAAGCGAGAGATCTACAACTCGGTTACAATATCTGTGGACCTCGCTGGAATGTCAAGCCCCCTCCCCGTTCTCTTGAAAAAGAATAAAAAAATAAAAGAATAAAAGAGTAAAAGTATAATATATTTTATTTATAGTTCATAATTATTATTGTTCACAATACTATCCCCATGATGCTTGTTTTGTGCACCGTACCTAAGCGCTGACGTGACGTCATCAGGTCCACAGATATTGTAACTGGGTTGTATGTTAGGATCGCGGGAATATGTGATCTCTGCTAACCCCTGAGGACAATGGCAGGACTTTATGTATTTGTTATTCAGTTGACTTAGTTTAGGATAAAATAACTGGTGTGAGTTATCCTAGATATATTTCCAGTTTCCTTAAAATGTATACCATCTGTCCATGTTTTTACCAATTTAGTTAAGAACTATCTTTTTTATTTCTTACACTTCCGCGCACATTACACATTAGAATAAAACACTTTTTTACGGATTTTGCGTATATTTTATTTTAGATTTAATCCTGGCGTTTCAACTCCTTTACAGGAGTCGTGATCACAGGATGACTAAGATAATGGTTGTCATGTATTTTCTACTATCTTCTCAATATTAAAATTAAAATAGTAATTGTTAAAATGGTTGAAAGAGACTCGGGCAGGGTTTCTTACGCCAGTTCTTCTCGGAAGGGCTTCCTAATTTTCGAACTGGTAGTAGACTCAGTAGTATACAATGTAATCGTAGTGAGAATTTAATAACTAAATAAAATGTAAAAATAAAACATTTTGATTTCTAAAGAATAATTTTAACAATAAGGAACGTGCTTGTCTAAAATATTGTGATGGTAGTAGAAAATACATGACAACCATTATCTTAGTCATAAAATATGCGCAAAATCCGTAAAAAAGTGTTTTATTCTAATAAGAACTATCTTTTACAACAGCTGGGTGACTATTTACTAGCAACTAGACATATATATTTATTTATACATATGTATAATGTATATATTTAACAGAAGCACTTGCGATTGACATGACCGATCCATTACCTCTTCGTTATTTATCATCTTTAAACGTGCATTAATTATTAAAATAAGAACACCAGAATATTACAATCAACCTATAATTAATTATTGCTACAAAATAATTACAAAACAGTTAATGATTACAATAATGCACTTGGATTTAGAGCCGACGCAGTTGCATGTGTGCACCGCGTAGCTGCCACAACGCCGCCATGACACACACAACTCCATCGGGCGTTACCCGCTCCAAATCATAAATCACAACAATCGTTCGGAAATATCACCACAAATCGATTAAATTCACTCACGGGCCGTTTTATTTATGTATTATACCGAATATTTTTTCTCTTTATGTATCTCATATAATTCATTATTTGGGTATTTATTTCGTCTTTTAGTTGCAACGCCATAATTCTTGCTTCCTAATAATCCTCTCCATTCAAAGGTTGTTCGGTAGAGGCCGTTCTTAGCGATAAGACCGCCCATTGTTACACGTTAGTTTTTAAGCAACTATCTGATATTATTGTATATCCCTTTTAGTGGTGTAAATAATTAGGTGTTATTAAATAATTATCTTATCATAGATAATGTTTTAGATAAATATACTAGCCGACCCGGTCGCACGTTGCTATGTTATAAATTAAAATGAAATCTATCCTATGTACTAAGTCGAAACAAATCCATGAAAATGAAACAAAATCGTCAAAATCCTTTCAGTAGTTTTAGTAAGATTATATGTTGAATGTATTTAGTTGGAGTGGTAAAAATAAATCCAGTCACTGGCCATTGTTTTTAATGTAATCAGTCAGCGTATTAAAAAAAATCTTAAATGTCATTAAATAATTACGTGTCAATGAACCTGCAAAACAATTTAAGAGATTTTCAACATCATCTGAATCAGGGATGTTGCGAATATTCGCATCCGCATCCGCATATGCGGAACTTCCGCATCGATTTAGACATCCGCATCTGCATCCGCATCCGCATAAATCGATGCGGAGCTGATGCGGATGCGGATGCGACAAGAAAGAAAGAGGAGGGGCCGGCGTGTGGCACGTTTCGACCGAGTAAAAGATTGAAGATGATACGTGGGTACCACTGAAAATGTTTAGAACTGACCAGTTAGAAACATTGCAAATGAAAACTTTTTCAATTTCAATTTTAAAACTCATATTGCATTCATTTGTCATTTGTTTTTGTGAATTGGCGGCAAATCTAACACTCTTGTTACAAGTGAAAATTAACCTAACGCGAGAAAACTTTCGTCCAATAATTTATTATGACTTTCGTTATGGGCTAACTCAATAACAAAGCTATGATAGGCTGCGACTAGCATTTTTTAATGAAGCCCCATCTTGTGCCACTATTTACAATTGTTTAACGAGTTTAAGTGTTGACGTATCAATCTCAATGATGATCCGCGTGAAGGACGTCCTTTAACAGCGACTACTGAAGATAACATCAGTACTGTGCGACGCATGATAGAGGATGATAAGAGAGTGACCTATCAGCAGATACGGGCAAGCCTAGGCATTGGTATGAGTCAAGTTTTAAAAATATTACACGAACATTTAGGCGTCAAGAAGCTTTGTACCATATGGATTCCCCATACTTTAACCGACGGCCAGAAACACCTTCGCATGGACTGGTGTCGGCAAATGTTAGATAAGTTCAACGGCGGTGACTCAAATGCTGTATTTGACATCGTAACAGGTGATGAAAGCTGGATATATTGCTATGAACCCAAAACCAAAAGACAATCAGCTGAGTGGGTGTTTGCTTTCGAGGATCGTCCAACTAAGGTAAAGAAAGGTAGAAGTGAAGGAAAAAAGATGATTGCCTCATTCTTTGGTCGGAAGGGTCATTTCGCGACAGTTGTGTTAGAAGATGGAAGGACAGTTACTGCAGACTGGTATGTCAATCGCTGTTTGCCTGTTGTTTTAGAAAAAAATCGTCAGCAGCGCCCTCGAAGCAGGATCCTCCTTCACCACGACAATGCTTCAGCGCACTCCGCAGAACGGACTGTTGAATATTTGACTATGGCAGGTGTCGAGATAATGAGTCATCCACCATACAGTCCTGACCTGGCGCCCTGCGTATTTTATTTATTCCCAAGAACTAAACATAAAATTCGAGTTATTCGCTTTACGAGCCCTGAAGATGCGGTGAAAGCGTACGAAAATGCTAAAGAAGAGACCCCTAAGGACGAATGGGCCCACTGCTTTTCTCAGTGGTTCCCTCGAATGCGACGATGTGTAGAGAGGAACGGAGATTACTTCGAAAAACAATAAAAGTATTGGCAACTTCCTTCATTAAGCCGTTTTTATTTTTCTAAACATTTTCCGTGTTACCTAAGTATATTGAAGATTAACAGAAACACGAAAGACATCGTGGCTTCTCGAACAATATCTCTAAGTACCGAAAGAGCGAAGAAAATGAAAATGACAGATTTCATGGAAACAGAACGGAACGACTAGAGACCTCAGGTTACAGGACGTCAGTCCTATTTAATTAGTAATCTTACCATGATGCTCGATTCATAAAGTGATGTTGAGGAGAGTCAGGAAACACCAGAAATTGTCAGCCCTGACACAAGAAGGAGTTACTTACTTTTCGTAATAAAAAAAATAAAAATAAAAAGAGTCCGCTTAAATGTTGGAGTGTTAATTAAAGTGAGTTCAAACTGTTACCTAAAAAAGCACGTAAATTCTTATCAGCGCCACCAGCCAGTGTTCCAAGTGAACAGTTATTTAGTAGCGCAGGATTAATACACGAACCCTTGCGAAACAGACTGGAGTCCGAAAAGGTGGCCATTCTACTTTGCATTAAATATAATGCTCCAATATTTTAATTTCATTACTAAAACAATTAATCAATAATAGTAATTCACTCATTACTTTATTATTAAACTAGCTGACCCGGCCACACGTTGCCGTGGCTCAGTTATTATAATTTGTTTTATTAAAAATCAGTAATAGCCCGCTCGCGCGTTCTGAACCCGCGCAATAGGCAGCCTTTGTGATATTGTTTCATTGGTGGGAGGCGCCCGACGTGACGGCACAGTGGTGGCATGTGCGTGAGTTGCGGGCGGTACTGGACAGTACTTGGACATGGCAATATTACTTTATTTTTCTATTTTATTTTTTTTAATAAAAGTAGCCCAACTTACTTCCTTATTACATCAGCTGCTCACCTGCCAATAAAAGTCCCGTCAAAACCGGTCCAGCTATTTTAGAGTTTAGCCCGAACAAACAGACAGACAAAAATTGAAAAACATGTTATTTTGGTGTATGTACCGTATATATATATTCATATGCATGTAGTAAAAAACGGTTATTTCAATATTAAAATCGACACTCCAATTTTATTTATATGTGTAGATAAAGAAAGGATAAATATTACTGCTTTTTACCCTACCAAACCAACACTTAAGTTTTTTGTACAGTTCCGCATCCGCATCCGCTTCCGCGGATGTGAGCCTCCTAAAATCCGCATCCGCATCCGCATCCGCAGATGTGAAAAAAATTACATCCGCAACATCCCTAATCTGAATATTCGAAATGTAAAACGTTAAATTGTAAACAATATGAATTAGCTAGCTCATAGTAGAAGTTGGAATACGTTTGTAAAATTCGACACGTTTGCCAGCGTCTCGGTAGCTCAGCGGTCAGAGCAGTCGCCCGGATTGCGAAAGGTCGTGGGTTCGAATCCCATCTGGGGGCTCGGAGGCGTGGTTGTTTTTTACACACGTATTTTATATCTTATAGAAATATTGCATTGTGAATGCAAAAAATTAAATAGAAACATAATATGAATTATTTAAAATCTTTCAAAGGTTACAAACTCGCGATATGGATTATAAACTAACGGTATTTACAATTTAACGGTATTTAAAATTTATTACTCAAATTCAAATATACTTATTCGGCAGAACACAAAAAATTAAACTGAATAAAAAAATATTTTTATCCGGCGCGTATTTAGAGCACTTGAAGACGATGGGAATAAAACGTCACTCTGATTATTGCATTTTAGGCATTAAACGTTAATCTACTTACGAGACTGATCGTACATTACATTATGTAAACAATACTTCATATATAATTATTTTCAGCTTACTCTTAGATATTGAACTTTAATCTAATACTTTCTATAAGCTTTGTTAAATATGTTACGATCTCAGCATATTTTAAAAATAAAATGCTGTAAATGATGGTATCTGTTTTTCTTTGTTAAAGTATACCATATTATGTATTATACTGCAATAAAGAGAAAACTATTTAACATGAAGTTGTCGAATGTCGGTCATTATTTATTTAACTTGATATAGTTTTTATACACGATACTTTACAATTCGGTAATCTCTAACTTTGAGAAGATATGTGTCCACTCAAAAAGATAAGTGACATCTACCGAAATGATCTCCACTCAGCATATTATGTTACAATATTCATTTGCAACGCTGATCGTCCTTTTTTTTTCGCAGGAAATGCCTGTGCCCGGTGAAGGCTTGGAGGCCTACCCACTAAAACCTGTGGCGTCCCACAACGCGTGTGGTGTCCTTTCGGAGGGCCGGATGGATCCACCCAGGCCAAATGGCTGCCCTTTCACCCATTGGGCGTTTGCTAGAGGAGGGGTAACGGTAGCGATCCTGCCTTTCGCATTAAAGGTCTTGGATTGGAATCCCAGAAGGGGTAGATGGTTGTGTGATGAAATCGCGCATTTGTACTTAGGTCATGGGTATTTATATATATTTCTATAAATATTAAATATCTAAGTATCGTATCTATGTTTATCCGTTACTCTAGTATCCATAACACAAGCTTTACCTACAGTGCTTTCTTTGGGCTCATTGGTGTGAATGTGAGAAATATTATTATCATTTCTTCATTGCTTCTGTTATTTTACGTAGTAAGTTTTGTGAGAAGTTTCCCTTACCTGTTGCCTTTGACGGCATAAAATTCTAGATTTCCAAGAAGCGTCCACATTAATACTTAGGGGCCAATCATAATAGATCTTTCATGTTGCAGTGTAGGAAACCCCATGTTTTCCATTTTTTTATTCCTAATTTACTTTGGTATACAATCAAAAGACATAATTCGATATACGTTGCAGTTTATGTTCGGTCAGATCTTATTTTATCCATTACCAGCAAGCAAGTTATAACAAATGATGTCCTCTATTGCCTCACAATATTGTACCAAAACACTTTTGTTTACGCAGTTTAACTACAGTTTCATTTTAGAACATAGCTCCAATTTTCTTTTAAATTGTAAATAGGTAAGCGCTTGACTATCTCGCCTGATAGTAAGCGACTATGCGAGCTAGGATGTGACGCGCTTACCTAGAAGATACCTATTCACTCGTGACTTAAAGACCCCTAAATTGTATTTGTCAGGAAACACAGACTCAGGCAAAGAGTTCCACTCTTTAGTAGTACGGATCACAAAATCGGAACTAAGTGCGACTCTTTGGTATATCAACCGTATAATACTTGTAGTGGCGCCAATTTGTAAGTCTGGTTGCCTGATGAAAAAATGGAGACGGCGCACTATGTGGAGATCGAGTCGGTTTCGGGTCATAAATCTATAACTTCCATGTTTTTATAGATATACAGCTGATTTTTTTTTAGGTAATCTGAGATAAACGTACTTTAAAATAATATACAGTCTATGCATATAAAAATATATTTAATAATTGTAAAAAAATACAAAACATGAAATATTGAAAAATTATCATAAATTTACGACTAATTTTAAACAATGTGACCTAAATGTTATAATTAATACAAAATAAACACATAAAATTACTCTTATTAATTAAATATAATAAGAAAAAGAAAATAACATAGAATTATATTATTCTACTAGCTCTACAGCTTCATCTATAAGTTCCACAGACTTTTTATTGGAAGGTTTTCTTAAACTTGTTATGTAAGGGTCTGAAGTGTACAAAAGTGTATGTAAAACGTCTTCATTTGTAGCTACTCTAGAGCATTTTCTAGCATGATGAAGTCTGAATCGTTTATAGTCTTTGTTCCTTGATTCCTGGGCATCTTCGGAGAGCTGTCCAAGAGGTAACACTGAATAATGCCGAATTACACTTTCCCCATGAATTAGGACTTTATGGACAGATGATGGCATATAATACCACATATATTTACTAACATATCGTTGTGCTGTATCGAAAGCATACTGTCAAAATTTCGTAGCATTAATTACTTTTCCGCTAGACATAAATTGAAGTAAAACATAAAATCGTTTTATCAATTCCTCATCCACAACGGTAATTTCTGCAGTGCACTGATAATTTTGAAAAAATCGTCTAGCTGTATTACCGTCATTACTGTTACCAGAACCTTGCTTAGGTTTATCTATATTTAAACCAAGTTCTTCTCTGAACCTTCTTTGTACATATGTCTTCTTTTGTTTTTTCAAATCTTTATTTTCTGTCGTTGTAGCAGACCATTTTTCAAAGCCTACATTATAAGATATATGTAAAATTAGTTCCATAAATCTAATCCAGCAATGTAAAGTCGAAAGCCCATATTGATAAGAATTTTCGTCAACAGGTTTATTTTGTACTTTTTCTAAATTGTTCATCTCTGTAGGTCTTGCACCACAAATAGTACATACAGCACCTGATGAAGTTTCTGACAAAACTTGAGCCACTTTCCCGTCAACCATTGTCAAAAATAATGTGTGTTTGATTTCAATACTTTCACCATTTTTATTGATTAAGCTTGTTGTGAGAGCATTTCTTTGAGCTATAATTTCATTAACTACACTTGTAGTTTTCTCTGGTGTCTCTTTTGAAAATTCTATTAAAATGGGCCTACAAAATCTTACTGATGATGGAACAGGGTTTTCCCACAAAGTTTCATTTGTATTAATATCAACAAGTTTCAGAGGTACTAATGAAGATATAAATAAATTTGTGTCAGAAATTAACTCATCCTCTTCAGTTAAGACTTGCTTGTATTCACTTTGTCCGCTTGAGCCATCACAGCCCCATTTCGAATACAGCATTAAATGTTTTTTGCCAGCTTTGTATACACCATTGATTTTCAAAATTCTTGCAATAGTGTGATCCAGCAGATCTTGCAGTTTTATTTTTGCTGTAATATTATTAATTTCTATGCTTGATCTTGGTGGGTAGCACATTCCTTTAGCTTCCTGAATTAATTTATATGACGGAAATAATACGCAGTTCTTCGCAATTAAGCAATTTCTCATGTTTTCATACTGTGCCATGTTAAGGTCCAACTCTATAAAAATACTGAGAGCTTCATCTTTAGAGTACGCTGTTAAATGTGCCGGTTCATTTAAAAGATTTTGACGTATTTCACTTTTTTTATCTATGGGTAATACTCGTAAAATTTCGACAATGAATGCTTCTTCCGTTTCCCCTTGAGATCTCAATCCTTGAAGATATGAATTCAGTATAAAATCAAGGCCACATGTTTCAAGCAACTCCTTGTTTTTTCGTCTTTGTGTTCTATCGGAACTGTCTTCGTAGGTTTTAGAAGGGCGTCCTCGCTTCCCCGTCGATGTCGAAGGTTCAGATTCACAAGTAGGATCTTCCAGATTTACTGTGAATGTGGCATTCAACCACATGCTATTCTGATTTAAAAAATTTTCTTTATTTCTGCCAGATTTAGTGTAGCGTTGACGAAAGTTCGTAATAAGATTTTTTTGTACACTCGCGACAATTTTAGCGATATTTGCCTCAGAAAAGTTGATAAAATTATTCCGTATATAACTTGTTAAAGCAACAACATAATTCCCGTCACTTTCAATCAAAACAAGACATAGGTCGCGTCTGGTACATTGGAATTCACTCATTGCGAGAGAGTAGGTGGTTAGATACACTTTTAATAACGACAATAACGAACGAAAAACAGTATGTAATTATTCAGTATGCAGATGCTCTATTTTATATTAAATAACTGATTTGAAACGAGTGCAAAGTATGGGAATAAAAACTATTTATCATTATGTGGTTACTCGGTTTCCTATGTGTTTTATTGATAATTTATTTTGTAGGCGAACTAAAAATGGTGAGAAATACTCGATACATTATCAAAACATAAACCGCAATTAATAATATATCACAAGTGTAACCTATATCAACTAATAAAACAAATAGATTCGCCCACGTATTTTTAAGAAATTATTACTATTTCATGTTATGATAGATAGCATTATGTTGTGCAATGAAGTTGCAACTTTTTTTTTCTTCCTGTATAAAAATATTAAATTTCCTATCAAATAACATCATTTACAGACCTTCGGCAAATTTCGGCAACTGTCAAAACTCTAATTGAAAGTTTCAGATACGCAAAAATGATATGTCATGAGATAAATATTTCTAGTAAATATATTTATAAATATATAGCATATTTGTGTATACCAAAAAAAAGTATATATTATAAGCTTTCTAAAATGGTATAATACTTGTATAATTTTCATTGCTAGCTTACTAGAAAATCATCCTGAAAAAAATACAAATTATGATGTTTTCGTGATAATTTTTCAATCATCGTATTTAGATGCTCTTTACTATAAAAAAGTACTAGTTACATACATAATTTATACATAATATAGTAGATCAACTTCTTAGCTATAGTTTGAGGTATAATACAAGTACCTGCGCCGATTTTTACAAAATGTATTTATGGCCAAGCTCTCTTAGGCACCTCCACATAGTGCGGCGGAACAGGGCTGTACAATAAATATAACATTAATAAGTATATCCTGAGAGTATATATGTTCTGTGATATCCTGTAACAGTCTGGATACGGTTTGGATTTTTATCCCGCTGCGATAAATTTTATCAAGCGTAATTTAAACTCAAAATTGAAAATTATGAATAACAATTCGTCTATAGTTGTGTAGGTATGTAACTTTGGCCTTCAAAATAAGCATTTCAAGTGGCAAGTGACCTAGTTTCTACACGATAACTGCTGCTGATCTTAAATCTATGTGACGATACAAATGATAGCAGTATTTAATAGAACTACCAGTGTTTTCGCATACGTTATATGCATTTCAAATTAAACTAACAGACAGGTAAAAAGTTGTTCTACAAAGAGATTTTAGTATTTTTATATTGAACTAGATATACGCCAGTCTGTTCAGCTTCCCTTTTTTAAATGTAGAATAGGTTAAGAATCGACTTCAGAAAAATAAGCCGCCAATATCTTTGAATTTAGAAATTACAACCTTTTATGAACCAAAAAGTTTTTATTTCTGTTTTTTTATAGATACTAGCTGACCCGGCCACGCGTTGCTATGGTAACGTTAATTGATTATAAACACTGTTATTCTTAGACTTATGGTAACTATGGTAACAAACACACCACACACAAAGTATTGTCATAATATAATGTACTGATTCTACTGACAATATGGTAACAAATACACACACAAAGTATTGTCATAATATAATTAGGATTGATGCAGTAGAGAAATACAATTCTGTGTCAGGTGTGAGTGGGACACGACACATTATTTCTTGTAATAATTTCTTAAGACTTATAAAAAAAATATAATAAATATAATGCTTAAATATATTTTTATTATAACTTAATACCAATTCAATTTGTCTTGGGACAAGACTAGACAGGAGATCTCGTTTTTTAAGTGAAAACTTCTTTAGCATCGTTATGATTTGAAAGTCTATGAAACGAAAAAGCGACGGTAAAAAGAGACAGACACATAAATTCATAAGATTTAACGTAGGGGAAAATGAGATAGGAAGCATTATGTACTTGTGTTAATACGTATTTGTGTGCACAGTACAAAGCTTGAGAGAAAGCATCACAACAACCGTGGTATTTTGTGTACGTGTACGTATTATTTTCGAAGGTTTCACTTCTACCACGTGTAAATTGCATTTTTAATATTAATTCTAGTTTTTATAAATATTATTATATAGTATAAATGTACGATTTGCCTGTTTAAACATGCTGTTCGCACATATGTTTGGAGTTGCAGCTTACCTTGTTGTTTTGTTCTTGTAATGTGTATAATGTTATTGTTGTAAATATGTTTTGTGTGACAAATAAAATTAAAAAAATAATTTAGAGTTATTTTCAGACAGCTTTGATAATGAGAAATTAAAATGAATTGTCATTAATTGATATTGTTATTTTCAGCTAAGTTAAGTCTAAGTAATTTAAGAAGAAAATTATCTTATATTTACGCAAATAAACGATAATAAATAATCATAATAAAATATAATCCTTTGAAGTTTCTCTTCAACTCAACTGAAAAAAATTATGTAGCCGATATTTCTTAATTTAAAAAAAAAAATTAACGGTAGTGATTCCTACTGATGGTCCTCGGTTCGAGTCTGGATTGGTATATGGTAAGAACATGTGATTGCGCAAACGATAGGCTATCTGTCTGTCTATGTATCCTTATATAATTCAAGAACGGATTGACCGTTTTCGATAAAATTTGGTTATGGCAAGAACATGAGATTGTGCAAATACGCCATATATCATATCGTTGGGTATGCTGGGCGGACAAGACTATCGGTGGGAAAGGATCGCTACCGTTCGCACCAAACGATCGCCTTAAAA
Source organism: Calamotropha paludella (assembly GCA_927399485.1). Taxonomy (NCBI): domain Eukaryota; kingdom Metazoa; phylum Arthropoda; class Insecta; order Lepidoptera; family Crambidae; genus Calamotropha; species Calamotropha paludella. The sequence goes on along the minus strand of OV656830.1, from coordinate 4,247,346 downwards.
ATTCGCCAAGCCAAGTTTTCTAGTATTTTTCCATTGAAATAATTTATAATAAGTATTTGTTATCGATTCAATTCACTCACCTCTCTCCCGTTTCTTTGATCAAAGGAATTTCACATCTAAAATGTGCTTAATTGCTATTGATTTAAAGTCAACTTTCCGATGGAAGATAGAATAAGATACGTCTACACTCTAAAACGTATTGCTAACAAATAATCTATTGATTACCAATGTCCTTTGTTATCACAAATGATGTTATCGTTACACCCATCCTAATATATACCAATTCATAACTGACTCAGAGAGATTTCTAATAATCTATTGTATGTATTCCTGACTCAATTACTTAATACATACTTTTTAGGAAATGTTACTAATTATTTGGGGAACGTACTAATTTTGATAGTAACCACACGAGAAGTCAGAGCCGGGAAATCTTTGCACAGAAAATATACAGGTTGTTTCAAAGGTTGAAATTGGTTTCCAAAAACGTTTATTGCATGGCTAATGCAATATATAATAAATTACCTCATCACCTAAAAGCATTGCCACTAAATAGATTTAAGGCATGTTTATTTATTATATTAATAGATAAAATGTATTATAAAATGGAAGATTTTTTGAATGATAAATTATGAATTTGTTTGTTGTTTAATTTTATTGTACGTATTGATATTAAATAATAATTTAAGCTACAATCAATTAAATAATCAATGAATACTCGGAATATTTGTACATCGACCTATCGATAGAATCTGCTGGACAATTTATTTTAACAAACATTTAACATTTAAATAAAAACAACTTTTGAGGTGTTAACGTCTTATAAATCGATGAACACCGGCTGCATGCACGAAAAAGTGTAACGTTCCGCCTGAGCCGAGCGTGGAAGCGAAAGCACGGAACAAGCGATAGAGAGGCACGATCGGCATAAGCTTTCGACTTGTGGCGCAACTATCTCTCTTCCACTTCATAAAGTGAAAAGTTAATGTAGTATCCATTGTTTATTACAACAACTTAATGTTAATTTATCGAAAAAAAGAAACAAAAAAATAATTCAATTCAATTCATAAAAGTATGCAATTTTTCGTCAATGTTTTCTTATGACGCTATCACTTAAAATTACCGTCCGTAAACTGACTTTATCGACAACCAATGGTTTTTTTTACGGATTGTTGCACAGCACAGAATGACTATCATTGCATTTCCATATTCTTCCTGTGAAAACGGCTTCTGTAAACGAGTCGAAATGCCAGGATTAAGTATAAAGTATTCGCAATAATTGTCAAAAAATAATGTTTAATGAGCGCGGTATTGTACGAACTAAATTAAGTTCTTTTTGTTTAATTTTAGGTAAACAATGAAACAAAAAGTTATTGTTATAACCCGGCCACACGTTGCTGGTATAACCCGGCCACGCGTTGCTGGTATAACCCGGCCACGCGTTGCTGGTATGTTAACAAACACACAAAGTATTGTCATAATATAATGTATGATATGATTTAACTACAGAAAGTTTTTAAAATGTCGACCTTCGTACTCGATATAAATCTCACATCGCTTAAAAACTTCTTTCTCTTATTGTTTCATCTATTTGTCTCAAGTTTGCTTATAATTCAACTACTTTTCTTATGTCCTTAGATAACGAAGTGGCTTGGTCCTACTGGAAAAAGACAAAAAGGACGGCAAAGGAAAAGATGGGTCGACAACGTTGTTAAAACAGCTAGAAAAAACTGGATAACCGCAGCTCAAGACAGACAAACGAAGATTTAAGAGGCTATATACTCTATTAGGGCCTTGCAATAAACTATGTACCTACTACTTCATACATATATGTATATACATGCTAAAAACTTGAGGACGTGCAACATTTGCTAAAGGAGTGTGTCAGAAACAACAATGAGTCTTTTGGGTATGATTTTGCAAGCTACCTCTCATTTGAACGGAATAGAATAGGGTTACGATGGGTTTGCATGTCTGAAGGACAAAAACCTCGTTTACTTAATTTATTTAATAAAAAAAATATCCCCAAACGAAGAAAACGATTGAGTACAAGTCGGGGGATAGAGGCGGCCACGTGAGGGACTATCATGGCCGATCCACCTGTCTCCAATTCCTTCAATTAAATTTTGTAAAGATCATTAATCAGCTGTGAAATGAGGTCGCTATTCGCTGATACACTGCAGTCCTGCGTTTGGATGCAGTACAAGCTGTACGATGATACAGATCTGGTTCTCTGTAGCCACCTGTGTGACTCCATTATTTTCCATGCTGCAACGTTGTGCATCGCAAAATATATAGTTAAAGCATCAAGGTACCTACAACTACTTCACTTCGTACAACCGATGGAAACAAACGCACTCACGCAGTCGCACTCTCCAACAAGACCACTAAGCGAACGTCGCAGTGCTATCATTCGCGGGTGCCGCATCGAAACGAGTATAAGTGCGAGGCCACACGATGCGTTAACGGTGCAGTGCGGTGCCTGAGCGGTGCCGCTGCGTCATCCTACATACAAATCACTATACCATGTCACACGACGCGTTATTTCCGCAGCGCGCCGGACTTGGGACCTGAGAGACGAAGCGGGGAGGGGTGAAGTGCAACGCAGTTCACCGGGGTGAGGTGCGGCACCGCACTACCCGTGTGGCAACCTAGACGTCGAATTCATTACAATGCGGTGCCGCACCGCACCGCACCGCATCGTGTGGCCTCGCACTAAGTCGACCGCTTAATGAGTCTTCGCCCGCACGGTACAGGGGCGCGGGGATACGGTACAAAGACGAGCGGGCGGCAGGCGCGCATAGTACGTGCTCTCGCCCCTTTTTCCATACCCCCATTTGTTGCCATACCTTCGCCTCGTTTACCGTGCGGGCGAAGACTCATTTAAGCAGTCGACCTATTGTCGCATTTGTTAATCTCTGTTTCTATTCTATTTTAACACTATAAAATTTAATAATAGAGTTTTTTGAACTTGGCGTAACAGATTTATTTATTTATTTATTTGAAAACCAACAGCGTTATTTAAAAATTACATTACAGCAGGTTAACATTCAGAAGTATGGCCAATAACAGGTTTTCTTAATAATTAATGACAAGAGGTGACACTTAACATAATTAAGAGGATAAAAACTACCATAATGATAAGCAATCGCTGTTGCGTGAAGAAGTACCCATGTTGACAATTCCCTTTTATTTTATTTCTTTTTCCATTACTTTAATAAAAATCTCTTAGTAAAAACAGCAAAATATTAATTTCATTTAGGTAAATAAAACATCCCGATATATATAGTAATATAGTATATATATAGTTTTTGACGTAACAATAGCTATATACTTATTATGAAAATAATATATAAATGTAAATATGAATATAATATAATATAATATAACATAATATAATATGATATAATATAGTAAACTCTATTTCGGTATTATAAATAATAATATTCAAAGATTGTCTTGTAACATTTTGTTGATTTCTCTCTTGAGTTTATTTTTTGTGTCTGTAAAAATATCATTTTTTTTAAATGAGCGTTGTTTGTCCAGACTATACGCGGAAGTACCGAGTTCTTGAGATAATTAGTGTGGTGTTAGGAACATGCAGTAAGGGTGTGTGACGAGTGCGGTACTTCGGTGTACGAAACTTCACCTTGGCCACTAATTCTGGGCAATCTATTCTACTATTAACAATGTCATAGAGAAAACACATATCCATTAATGACCGTCTCTGTTCCAGTCGAAAAACTCTATGTTCCCTACAACCGTCTGTATAAGACAAGACACTTGTCTTATACAGACGATACCTTACGGCATCGGTAGTTAAGGTGTTTGACAAAGATTTGTTGGATTTTCTCAAGTCGATTTCTATAAACAGCATATAGTGGGGACCATATAGTACAGGCATATTCCAAGATTCTTCAAACATACGCAAAGTATACTGTTTTAATAACGGTTATATCTCTGAATGGCTTACAGACGCGCAACATGAATCCCAGATTCTTAAAAGCTCTACTTGTTATATGGTCAATATGATCCGATAGCTTCATTTTTTGATCCAAATGTACACCAAGATCCCTTATTGTCTGGGCTCTGCTTATTTGCTCCCCATTAAAATTATATTTGTAAATGATAGGCTTCACTTTGCGCGTGAATGTTAAACATTCGCATTTATTTGCATTCACAGTAATTTTGTTTTTGGTTTGTGAACTCCATTAAGTTGTCAAGGTCTTTTTGCAGTAATAAGGAGTCCCTCTCAGTGTTAATTTTGCAATATGTTTTTTTGTCGTCATCATACATTAAGTAATTAGAGTGGCTGAAGCAGGACCCGATATCAAAAAGGTAGTTATTGTAAAAAAGTGGGCCTAAATGCGAGCCCAGGGGGACACCGGTAGGTACACAAATAAAATCGGAACGATATCCACCCATAACCACAGCCTGCGAACGATTCGAGAGATACGATTCCGTCCAACGAAGGAGGTCACCATGAATACCAAGAGCCTGCAACTTGTTCAGCAAGATCACGTGATCCACGCGGTCAAACGCTTTCTCGAAGTCAGTATAAATCACGTCAACCTGCCCTCCACCGTCCATGTTTTCAAGAACAAAATTTGTGAAACAAGCCAGATTAGTGGTAGTGGACCTCCCTCTTAAAAATCCGTGCTGCTGTTCGGGGATCGACTGAGACAATGTCGGGTAGATTCTGTTATAAACAATCAACTCGAGTATCTTTGATACAGTATTAAGAATAGATATTCCCCTATAATTCTTACATTCCAATCGAGAACCTTTTTTATGAATGCGAGCCCTGGGGGACACCGGTAGGTACACAAATAAAATCGGAACGATATCCACCCATAACCTCAGCCTGCGAACGATTCGATAGATACGATTCCGTCCAACGAAGGAGGTCACCATGAATACCAAGAGCCTGCAACTTGTTCAGCAAGATAGAGCCCATATACTATATGGGCTGACTTCCATCTCTGCGGGAATATGTCCTCGTTTAAAGATCGGTTAAATAAGATTGTCAATGGAATATCGAGTGACTCAGCACAGCGAGACCAGAAAAGAGGGGGTAATCCATCGCAACCAGCACCTTTATTTCTGCTTAATTTTTTCAACATATTTTTTACTTCCAATTTGTTTGTTTGCAATTTAGAAACTATATTTAGGTTTAATGTATTTGTAGGTACTGGGGTACAATTGTTAGTATCACAGGGTAATCCGAAAACACCCTGGAAAAAAGAGCTGAAAGCATTGCAGATATCTTTACCCTCCGTGTAATTAACTCCATCTAAACGATGATGTTTTGGGTAGTCTGACCCACCTCTCATCGCTTTAATAAATGTCCAAAATGTTTTCGGGTTATCCTTTATGTTATGTTCGCAATTGGATGTAAATTTCTTAAAACAGTCTCTCTGTACACGCCGCTCTCTTGATCGCAAAAGTGAGAACTCGTCATAATCCAGTCTGTTGCCATACTTTTTCCACTGCGAATGCGCCTTTGATTTTTCTTTAATAATATTTATTAAAGCTGGTGTGTATCATTTAGGATATGACCTTTTACCATTTATTTTTATATAAGGAACATACAAATCTACAAGGCTATATATGACATCATAGAAGACATCGACGATCGACAGATGAAAGTATTTTACGAATAACTAGGCGATGCGATCGCTAAGCATAAAGCTACTCTAGCACCATATATTAGAGCGGAGCATAACACCTAAAAAAAGATTTTTTTTGTTTCGATGGGAAATTTTGCAAATTTCAAAATTCGGGTCCGTCTCCGTCGCCATCTGGTCCTATACCTGTTGATTAGATTCCACACAAAAAATATTAAAATCGGTTAAGAACTCGAGAAGTTATGGCGTAACAGACATTGCGCCATTGAAGCTGATCCATGGGAGCTTCCAAAAAAGACTCCTGTATTTTGATGTTATTTTTAAATACTCAATATTATTTAAAAACTATTATTTTATTTGATAATTATAAAGGCTAAATAAATGTTATAATAAAAAAATAATTTAAATTTTTACAAAAAAATAACAGTGCCACTCCTAACACTAACGAAACATTGGAATTGACCTCAATGAATGGACTTAGTTTCGATACTGCATAAGCTGCTTAACAGATGACCGTTTGGTGCAACGATAGCGACCTTGCCTTTCGCACTGACGGTCCTGGGTTTGAATCCCGGCAGAGGTAGATGTTTAGAATATGAACACGAGCATTTGTACCTGAGTCATGGGTATTTATTTATATAAATTACATAGTCACAGTGTTTGACCGCGATGAACTCCGAAACTACTGAACCGATTTTGATGATTTTTTCTATCATTTTGCTGGCTTTGATCCTACTTAGGACATAGGATTGGTTTCATTTTAATTTATTACACAGCAACGAGTGGCCGGGTCAGCTGGTATTCCTATATTTATCTATGTATCATTGTCTATCCGTTACCCTAGTATTCATGATACAAACCTTACAGTGCTTTCTTTAGGCTAGGCTAATTGACGTGAATGCAAGAAATATTATTATTATTATTAAGCATTATGTTTACTGTGGTTGTGTGGAGCAATGTGATAATAGCTTAACATTGGATTCCCGTTCTACTCGCACGGCGCTTCAAAATAGCAACCGGTGACTAAATATATTTTTAGAAATAAACCTTTTGTCCGGAATTTAATTTTTTAATTGGTCAGCCTACCTATGAATGAATGAAGCGGTACACTCATTGAATAACTTATCATTAAACAAACGCAGATCCGAGAAGTCCGTAGTTACCTATAGTATATATAGTATATCTCCTTTTTATTTCTTCTTTTAATTACATCGCCGTCGTTCTTGCTTCCTTACAATAGTATCCATCTGGTCTCCATCGAGACGCTTGAGTCCATTGAGAAGAGGGCCAATGAAGATCTTTTTAGTAGCAAGCTGAAAAGCCTTCAACAAAGACGGAAAGTGGCTGGCAATTTTGAAATAAGTACCGCTAAAGAGTGGTAATCTGGATAATTTAGTTTAAAATTTAAATTAATCAATTTTTGATTATTAGGTCATAAGAAAGAGATCGTCAGAGGTTAATTTCTGTTTTCATTTTTATTATGCCTTATATACTTTAAGAGTAATATTCTCTTGTCATATCAATCAATCAATATATATATTTATTTCCCAGAATATGGTTACAAAGGATTATATTAAATAACATTCCATCATATTCTATTTATTAAGGATATTCCCTAAGCATCGGAATTCTGACAAGCTTAGACATTATTATACACTCGCGAGCAACCAAACCGACTCAACACATCCTCTACCACATCACGATGTATTTTTCAAAATATATTTAATTTATTTGTAATATTTATACATCGTTTGATAGCTTAAAACATGAGCTTTAAATTAATATCAATATAAAAACAAAATTCACTGTATTTTCCTATTCCCACAACTTAAAGCCCATAAAGAAAATACTCACACCCCCAATAAAGGCCATCCTAACAGGTTCACCTTATTTTGCGCCGCCCCTCTCTAGAGGCGACCGCCTCAGATGGAGACTTCTGACCTTTCCCGGGTACAAGCCAATCTCAGGTGGTGTTTAGTCAGTACGCGTCTACCAAAACTTCGAAGCCGGGTCGGAGTATCCATAGAGGATTCACCACCTCCCTCCTCCAAATCCGGAGGGTGCCCAGTCGCTAGGGGCGCAAAAAAAGGTCAGCTTATTTGTCGCTTATCAGAAGTTGACATCTACACATCTCCGCAAATTACACGCACTATTTAGACGTCATTATGGAGACCACACCTGAAAAGCCGCTCAAGTTTTTGCTCTTTTGCAATAAGGGCTGAGTCAGTGTACAGTTGCTGGTCAGCTCCATTTGAGCCAGTCTGTTGTATCCAGGAGATTGGTGCCTTCTGTAGTAGACCAAAAACTAGCCGCCACCTGTCCACTTCAAAAAGAGATGACCGATTTATTGTCTCGACCTCACCGGTGTTGATGTGTAGCAAAAATTGAAACCTGTTTAAGGGGTGACTGCCAGCGAGTGAAAGAATTTCTCAGTTTCTTACTATTGTGTCTTTAAGTGTTTTTTTTTACTAGTTTAACGCACGGATTTATCAACTTCTTTTATTGTTGTATTTCTGTGCTCCTCTGAATTGGGTGGTCAATGTCCTTGTATATTATATATTTGACAACTGTTTGATGCAACGGTAGCGAAAATTCCTTTCGCACCGACAGTGCTGGGTTCAAATCCCGGAAGACAGATGTTTGTATGATGAATACAAGCATTTGTACCAGAGCCATGGTTATTTACATATATTTCTGTTAATATTAGATCTCTATGTATCATATATGTATGTCTAGAAATATTTTTATTATATTTAGTTCACATGCATACCATTCTTGTGATTTCTTTTTTCATACTGTCTATTTTTATATCTTTCTTATATAGGTATCTTTCTGTCATCCATCATATTTTGCTCTATTACGGCTGGGATTGCCGTCTACAATCGTTTCTTTTTTTTATTTAATATTTTTTTTTACAACAATGTGGAAATAATTGCACATTATATTCCTTATTATACTTGTGTTGTTAGTATTCTACATCTGTTCTTACAGCAGACAGCATAATATTTTTCATTGTAAATAGGTTAGCGCTTGACTGCTAATTCGCCTGATGGTTAGCGATGATGCGATCTAGGATGTGACGTGCTTGCCTGGAAGACACCTATTCACTCGTGACTCGTAGACCCCTAAATTTTATGTGTCAGTAAATACTCAGGCAAGGAGTTCCACTCTTTAGCGGTACGGATCACAAATTGGAACTTTAACGCTTAGTGCGACTCTTTGGTTTATAAAGATATATGTTTGTATTTAGATAAATGTTTGTTTATATATTATATAAATATATTTATTGTTTACCCTACCGTCTCCTACGCTTCCTTCCAGTCCTATCCATCAAAAGGTTGTCTGATCGCTTTGAGCGATAAGACCGCCCATTGTAACACTATTTTAAGTTTTTTTTTTGTTTTATTATTACTTCAATGTAGTGTTATCAATAAAGTGTTTTGTATTGTATTGTATATTCATTGCAAGTCGCATACCGTATTGAAGTGTTACAGCAGAATTTAAGTAAACATGTGATTCACAACACTAACAAGAAAACAACCACTATGGCTGGGAACAGACAAACGACACTCGGTCGACGACGTCGTCAACTGCTGTCAACAGGTCTACGACAATCGTCGATAGTCCGCGCTTGTGTCAGTGACTGGTAAGTAGTCCAAGCGACCAGGCGTATTTTGCTATTATAGTTTCTCACTGTTAGATATGTGGGTATACGGAAGATGCGGGCTGCGTTCCCGTTGGCACGCGTATACGTACCACGAATAAACAGTGTGCAACTAACTACCTTGTTTGATTGATGCGTCCCATTTGCTCTGATATAATTCTATCATTTACTTTCAGAGTATTTCTTATGAAATTCCTTGAAATTATTGCTTTATATCCTGTTGCGCTGCCGTCAACGCTAAAGAAAAAATCGCCCAGTGTGAATGCAAAGCATACTGTCATACAGAGAAAAACATTGTAATAATGTCCAATTTCGTAATTAGCTATTCATGTTTGTAATTGAAAGTTTGTGTTTGTAACTCAGAAAAACCGTGAAGTTTGCAATAAAATATTAAATAAAATAAATTATTTTAGTATCTTATTTCCTCAGTTAGTATCTTAAGATAAATCGACAACGTCGTCGACCATAAGCGACGACGCTGTCGATTACGTCGTCGATCGAGTGTCGTTCGTCTGTTAGCGCCCTAAAGTGACGCTTCTCGCTCCCGCCAAAAAATCTCAATAACGACGAGACGATGATGATCACAGATTAGCTATAAGAAACCGCCACAAACTTGATCGTACTCTGTGTAGTTTGTTCTTAATTGGAATTTCACTGAAACTTTAAATAAAACGTTCTATTTTATGAACAATTTTTATAATCAATTAACGTTAACATAGCAACGCGTGGCCGGGTCATCAATTCACGTTACCTAACGACGCGTGGCCGGGTCAGCTAGTAAAATATAATATTTGTACTAACTATATTTGTAGTTATATTTTACAATATTTTTGCTGAGTTTACGCCATATATCTTTAAATATGTTATGAAATTATTATACATGTGTCAACTTAACCATTGTCCTCGAAATAATCTATGGTTGCAGATCAGATAATAATTTGTGGATTAGACATGAAGATAAAGTACTTTAAACGCATAAATTCAACAGATATACTATTCACGTAACTTTAAACGTATCTATAAATTCAATAGATATCGACGATCGTTTGGTGCAACGGTAGATCCTGTCCATGGCACCGACGGTCCCCGGTTCAAATCCCGGTAGGGGCAAATGTTTGTATGATGAATACGAGCATTTGTACCTAAGGCATGGGTGTTTTTATATATTTCTATGAATATTACATATCTATGTATCATATATGTATGTCTATCGTAACCTGGTATCCATAATACAAGCCTTACAGGGCTTACTTTGGGCTGGGCTAATTGGTGTGAATGTAAGAAATATCTATTATTTATTAATAGAAAATGAAAATAACTTTATTCAAATGCACTTAAAACTAAGTTGTTTTGAATCGTCCAATATTTTTACCTACCACCCATTCAGGACGTCTTTCAACTGACAAGAAGAATGGGCGTAAGAAATTCGTCAGCTTTAACAGAAGTAACGACATTTACAATGTAATACGTCACCACCATACATAATTCACAAAAAAGACAAAATTATTTTGTTATGCCAATACTAATAGTGTTATGATATCATTATTTTGTTGATTATGTTGATTATGATGGGATCTGAATGAAGAAGGAGCCTATTAATTAAATTTGTATTTTGTCAAAATGCGACTCACTATTCGAATGAGATTTTGTTGTTTTTAAAACCAAAGTAGACCCTTCATAAGCATGACTTTGTATGAGTTAAAGTGTTTGTTACTTGATTCAGCTGCTTCTTTTGACAACTCCCCGATTGATTAGGAAAATTTAATGAACTACCAGAAGCATTGAGCATTTTTATAGGATGTAATACGGCTAAAAAAAAGGCCAAAGAGGTTATATGGAAGGCTGAAAAAGGCCTTAAAGCAAACGAAATTAAAATACCTTGATCGTCCTGAAAGATGTCCTCGGGGAAGAAGATGACCAAATGTTAGTGAAGGCTTTACACAAACAAAATGATAGCCAAAATTATTTACCCTGTCCACAAGAAATACAAAATAAAAATATAGAAAGAATAGAACTAAGCGGCAATCCCAGCCATTATAGTACAAACGGTGATAAATACTAGAAAGAAAAAGTATGCGAAAGAAAGAGCGAGAGGCATAACCGCGAGAATTCGAATGAGAAATAAACATATTGTAAATAAGGTCCTGGAACACCCATGTCCGGGGAGCAGTAGAAATAATAAAGTATCTATAACACAACCCTTATAGTGCTTAATTTGGGCTAGAGTAATTAGTGTAATCTAAGAACACAAATTTGTTGTTTGTGTGTTTGTCTGTCCGCTCTTTTTCCCGCTCTTTTTCCATTGCATAAATTAACGTTGCCATAGCAACGCGTTAACCGCAAGTAGTTTGTCTAGCGGACGCTAGATGGCGCTAACGGAAAAATATTAAATAATGGAAAAATTTAAAGAATTTTGTCCACCCGTGTTTGTGTGTTTGTCCGTCCGCTCTCTTTCCATTGTATACACGTTACTATAGCAACGTTACCAGGTCAGGTAGTTGTAACAATTATTGAAGTGAAAACTACTTTAGCGGCGTTGTGCACTTTTTTGGATGAGTAAAAAATGTTAAACTCGCGTCAGAACACGTGACCTGATTGAAAATTCGTAAGACGGAGGGAGAGTACACTGCCGGCGCGGTGTAGGAGAGGAAGTAATATCCCCCTCTCTTTCTACCGCGCGGCGAAAATATATGCCTGCTCCTGCTGTTTCGTTTAAACGGCACAGGGCGCTTGCGCGAATGTGCGTGTGTGTGTTTGTTGTCATCTTTGTGTACGATAGCGCAATAAATGAATATAAGTACTGATAATTGAGGCAATTCGTGCGAAATTATTCCCTAACAATATTCATGTTTTCACTTCTGCCAGCACTCCCGGAGTGCAACCCGTAGCTATTATTATACATATGACAGACATCATGATTTGATTATTCTGTCTAATGAATGGCACAATTATCACAACAATTAGTTTATGTTCAACTATACTCTCTAAATTAAAAATTTACAATACCACCACACACGCACACCAGATGTAACGCATTTGAAGTATTTTGCCAAAAAAGCCAACATCGGATCCGGTTTGCTGATCCGATGTACTGGCAACGAATTTGGTAATTTTTTAAGGATCCGCCGTATTATCGGGTCCCTTTTTCCAGATTGCAATCCCTAAATAATGCCAATTCATATGATTTTTAGTTTATTTAGCTGAAGTAAGAGTATTGTTATTTTATTTATGTTTCATGTCACATATAATGTATGTTGCGGTGCTGTAACATAGGATACTTTTTATTGAAAAAAAAATGCGGGCGAAGCCGCAGGTAAAAGCTAGCATGAAATAAATTATGCGCAAAATCCGTAAAAAAAGTTGATATATTCAAAAGGGTATTTCGGAAGTTTAAGAGCTAAATATGCCTATCACTGTTGAATGTAGGTACACTAATGTAGGTAATGCATGATTGAACAGGCTGCAACTTGTGTGCTGTCCTTTGTGTGTGATGGCTTAAGATAAATTGAAAAAAAAATAATGGTGGTCGACTCAGGGCAACGAATAAATAGAGCTTGTCGACCCTTGACATTTCTATTCTACTCATCAAAAACTTTCGTTAAACAAATATTCTTGATGTATTTCATAAATTAAAATTACACCTAAAATAAAAACCGGAATTGACGTCATAATTTTGCACGCGGGCAAAATCAAGCAACTTCAGGGGTGTCGACCTCTATACTTTGTCCAATGTAGGATGGTACTTTTGACAGGTGTCACTTCCTTATTGCTATGTACTAAGGTTGCGTTTGTTTCCTTATGTTTGGCTTGACATTGCAATAGCAACTTTATACCCTCTTTATAGGTGTCTACGTTGGATAAAGTATAGACCTATGGCTTTATTGTTCATACCCCAAAAATTATTCATGTATCAGATCCATAGGACTTTTATACAGCCGGCTCTCGGACTATTTCTATATTAAATTCCTTGCCAGTCTTAAATTTTATGAGTTTAAATTAGAAATAAAATTATTTTTTATAAGATTAAATACGACTATAAAAAACAACCACATCATCGAGCCTCAGGTAGGGGAATAGAACCCACGACCTTTCGCTATCCGAGCGCTGCTCTGACCGCTAAGCTACCGAGAAGCTGGTAGAAGCTTCGAAATATACAAGCGCATTTTAACTTCTATTGACAATTGTTTAGTGCAACGGTAGCGAGCATTCGCGCACAGACAGATAGATAGAACCGATTTCTTTGGAGACTTATTTTACCAATTTCGTGACCAACTCAAAGCATAGAGGCCGTATGCTTTGAATTAGTAACAAAATCGGTATCTTCAGTAATTCGAATAATCGAATAAAACGGATAAACGAGGCGATAACGATATAACGTTTGTTGTTTTTTGTAGGTACCTATATTCAATCCTAACGTTTCGACTGCCATACAGGGCATCCGAAATTACAGGATGACTAAGGAGTCATATCTACATGTGCTACTAACCTTCCAAATTTTTAATCTATCTCGTTCCTCACGATTAAATTTATAAAAATAAATTTTCTGTTTTATTTAGTTATTTAATTATATCTACGATTACTGTAAACTATTGAGTCAACCACCAGTTCTGAAATTGAAAGGCCCTTTCAAAAAGAATTGGCGAAAGAAACTGAGACAGGGGCATCGATCTCCATCTTACATTTATTCTTTACAAAAAGAAAGGGCAATCTTAAATAAAAAAATAATAAATTTTGATTTATTTCATTGTGCGAGTCATTGAAGTGTATATAAATTATGTGTATGTATCTTCTATAAGTTCATGACCTCCTTCAAAAACTTTTGAAAAATTTTGTCTGAGTTGAATTGATCACAAAATCGATGAAAAATCGATTCGGTAATCGGTAGTGTGAGGAAACGCTTATAGAATTGGTCCCGTTTTTATACGCGGGTGCGTAATGCACACACCGCTGCGAGTGAACGGCGACTTTAAGATTTTTATATTTATATATTATATTGCATATCTTATAAATATGATAAGTTTTAATAAAAGACAGTCCCGCCTGCGAACTTGTGAGCTGATTTAATTCGATTTATTTGAGTATCTTTTTTGTTAAAATTTATCATATAGCATTGCATTGAAAATGCAAAATATTAAAAGTCACAAATTAAATTGATCAGAGTCGAGAGTCTAATTTGTAAAAAGGATTATATCGAATACGAGGATATTCATCTTATTGATAAAGCAACGTTGGCCAACATCGTAAAAAAGTAAACAGTTCACACGTGGTAGTGTTCAAAAATAATACGTACACGTACAAAACACTACGGTTGTTGTGATACCTTCTCTCAAGCTTTGTACTACGCATGGGCACACAAACACGTATTTACACACGTACATAATGCTTCCTATCTCATTTTCTCTTACGTTAAATCTTATTTTATGTGTATGTCTCTTTTTACTGTCGCTTTTTCGTTTCATCGAATTTCAAATCGCTACAATGCTAACGAAGTTTTCACTTCAAAATTTCTTGAAAATGTCGACGGATGCTCACAAGGCTCGATAACTGTTGAATGTTAAGTATGTTTATTTTGTTCATAGGTTAAGGAAGAAGAGAACTGATATCAGAAATACAGGTTTTAAACCTAGTTCAGGCTCAGCGACTTCATTATGATTGTAATACTTTTTTTATAAATAAAGATTATTATTACTAGATGGCGCTGTAGCGCGTAGAAACAAGTTATCGTATTGTTTTTGCGGGAGTACGTAAGGGCAAATTTAGTTTTGCAATGTTAGAATAGCGAGACATTATGGTAACAATCACACACAAAGTATTGTCAATATATAATTAGGATTATAGCTCAATTAGGAGAGCAGTGGACCGGACATTGTGAGCCGTGTCGATTTTTTTTGTGTGTAGCCGGTAAAGGCTTGAAGGCATACCCCACTTAAAACCCGTGTATGTATTCTCAATTCTGCCAAAGGTCTGTTAATTAATTTGCCGGGCTATATCCGCACTTAGCCTCGTGATTGGGCCATTGTGTGTTCTGTTCCTACTCTAGCCAACCCAATTCATCCCAGAATGCTATCAGCCTTTTCAGGCTACTGTAAGCTTCAGGGAGAGATGCCGAAGATTGGAATAGTTGTGCCCGTTGCTCTGCCTCTCTTGTACATTCCACGAATACATGCTGTGGACTTTCCCCTGCGCCCATACAGCCTCTGCATTGAGGGCTGTCGGTAACACCTATGACAGGTGTTTGTTTAGAGAGCAATGACCAGTTATTGTACCAATAACTTTGCGGATCTTGTCCCTGTTCAATCTGATGATGTTGCGGGCAAGCTCTTTAGAGGACTCCGGGACTGGATTCTTTGTTTGCCTCCAACTTTCACTGTTTTTCCATTCTTTAAGGTGAATCTCTTCTGTTTTAAGTCGTAGCCATGTTTTAATTTGGGTTGGGGGTATGGGCTGTAACGGTTCCTGTCCATAAACTTTTGTATTTGAGCCCCTCTTCTGCCAAATGTCTGATGTGGCTTTACTAACTTGATAGAGCTGTGCTCTACTCGATCGTATCGATACCAATAAATCGTATCTTTAATTGTTATCGTAACAAAATTCGCGACAGTCTACATCTCTTTAGGTGATTTACATAACTTATTTTGAATTATATTATCTCTGATAAATACACGATATTTATTGATTGTTTGTTATCAAAAGACTGAAATAAGAATAAAATATAAAACAATAAGTTTTTCCTAACCACACGCCTTAGTAGTGCGCTGATGGCGAATATTTTTAAAATGATTTTAAATCATTCAAATATCAACTTTGTCCGTACGGAATAAGATCGGTAACGGAAATCGGTAAGTGAATAATTATTATTTAGATAATTAATTATTGTTTTAAACAATTAGAAGTAATTTTATCGATTTTGAAGTTCTTTTATACAAGTAAACATTTTGAGACGTGACGCTTAACATGTTGAACATGACGACCATTTATTGCAACGGTAGCGATCTTACCTTTCGCACCGACGGTCCTGGGTTCGAGTCCCGGAGGAGGCAAGTGTTTGTATGATGAAAACGAATACCTGTACCTCAGTCATGGATCTTTATATACATTACATAACTATGTATCATATATGTATGTTTAACCGTTTTTCTAGTATCCATTACACAAGCCTTACAGTGCTTACTAGGCTAGGCTAATTGGTGTGATTGTAATTAGAAGAAGTTAGTATTCCTACCTGTCGCACCAAGCGCTTTTCAACTTCTTTTATAATGCGCACAGCAAAGGAGTAGAACTCTCTCCTTGCTTCACTATTTCCGAGTACTTACAACCCGTCTGTTTAAGAGCCAGGGTGAATAGGCACCTTCTGGGTTAGCTCGTTCCATCGTGGATTCTGTCTTTGCCCCAAGGCTTGATTGGGATCAAGAGCGAACCATTTCTAAATTAAAAAAGCAATATGTAAAAACTTTTTATAACATTATTTTAAAAGCAATGGAAGAGTGGAGATTCTTCGCATAAGCACATAATTATGATTACTTGGAAGGTCCAACAACAACATAAAAGACAACATGAAATATATTGTTCTGATGGTATAATAACACTTAAAGCAATAAAGGAAACTTGGTTTTTCTACATTTACTCAGGATCTTAGAGTGGCGTCACCATGAAAACTTGTACACCACGAAATATGCTTTTGATGGCGCCTGGCATCAATAGTATACCCTATGTCGCAAAATGTTGACCTGATAGCGTCTTATAAATCGATGAACACCGGCTGCATGCACGAAAAAGTGTAACGTTTCGCCAGAGCCGAGAGTGCAAGCGAGAGAGCGGAACAAGCGATAGAGACACGATCGGCCTAAGCGTTCGACTTGTGGCGCATTTATCTCTCTTCCACTTCATGAAGTGAAAAGTTGATGTGGTTTCCATTCCAATTTTTATTACAACAACTTAATGTTAATT
Source organism: Calamotropha paludella (assembly GCA_927399485.1). Lineage (NCBI taxonomy): Eukaryota > Metazoa > Arthropoda > Insecta > Lepidoptera > Crambidae > Calamotropha > Calamotropha paludella. The sequence continues at coordinate 4,230,108 of OV656830.1, read as the reverse complement.
TATCGAAATAAAAAAATTTCAATTAACTCCTTCTTTGTATTATACAAAATAATGATATTTTAGTGATAATAATTCAATTCAATTCGTAAAAGTAAGTACGTAGAATTATCGTCGGTAAACTGACTTTATTTCATTATTACTAATAAAAGAACGTCCTGCAATTTATTAATGTTTTGGGTGGAAACGATGGAGTATGTGAAGACAAAAAAATGTAGACATTCTAAGAGCTCTTATACACGGGCGGTACGTTGCCAACGACAGTGCCAACTGCAACCATCGACACTCATTGGCGCCAAGCGTCGACGCGTCGGCGGCAGCCGTCGACACGCATCGGCGACAGCCGTTGACATGCGTCGGCGGCAGCCGCTGACGCTATAGACAGGGAGCTAGGCCAGTTTCAAAATGGATTTGGAAGAAGAAACACTGTTATTACTATTACTCCATCGTTGCCGACAAAAACGAAAAAGAAGAACGCGTTATTTGTGGGTTAAAGAAATATTAACGTATAGAGAAACAGATGGACATTTTTTTACACTCTATTACGCTTTTACGAAGGAACGAGCAAAAATTTTTCAATTATTTTCGAATGTCAATTGCATCTTTTGATGAGCTGACGGCTATTTTGAAAGACTCGATTCAGACGATGGACTAAAAGTGATAACAGTGTTTCTTCTTCCGAATCCATGTTAAAACTGGCCTAACTTCCTGTCTATAGCGTCAGCGGCTGCCGCCAATGCGTGTCGACGGCTGCAGTTGGCACTGTCGTTGGCAACGTGCCGCCCATGTTTAAGAGCTCTAAACTGTTTCCCGAGCTACTTGGATGAATTGGTGACCCTATTTGCAAGGCCGGGGGATGTAGGGACATACAACCCGGTTACAATATCTGTGGACCTGATGACGTCACGTCAGCGCTTAGGTACGGTACACAAAACAAAAGCGCGGGGAGGTGACAAGAGAACGGGGAGGGGGCTTGACATTCCAGACAGGTCCACAGATATTGTAACCGAGTTATATGTTTGTGTGATGAATACGAAGATTTGTGCCTGAACTATGATACTCATAGACATTACTATGGGCATTACTTATCTTTGTATCTATATGTGAGTCTATCAGTTACTCTAGAAGCATAACATAAACCTTACAGTTCTTACTTTAGACTAGGCTAATTGGTTTGAATTTAAAAAATAGTAGATCTGTGTGTTTAATTTATATAAGCTGAGCTAGTATGTAATAAAATATCCTCTGATTAACCTTATTGGGTATATTTTTCAACACAAATCAGTTATGAAAACGGTTAACTTTTTATCTTCTTTCTACATCTGATTTTATGATATGACCTAAAAAACAAACTACAATAGTTTTTTTAGATACCTATTATTTATTTTATTTTGTATATTCCACATTAGTGATCTATTAAAATGGGAAAGTCCCGAAAATGGGAAGTCATTTTTAACACTAAAAATAGCTCAGGTTTGAATATACTTATCAAATCCACTTTTAGCCCGGTCAAGAAAGCTCAAAAAATTAGGGTAGGTTGACAAAAATTCGCATAGACCTGAAAATTGATACGAATGTTCGGAACACTTATAAATGAAATGTAAAAAGTCCCCGTCGATCCACTTGCAAAAAAATATTGAAAGTTAAATCAAATATGGGTTTTTGCATTTTTAAGCCAAACGGTAAGTTTTATCATAAAAATAGGTCAGACAGAAATTATAGTAACCCTGCAATTAACTAAAAAAAATCTCTCTATACTTTCTCATACCGTTTCTGTCTTATAATGGTACAAAAAGTTGTATTCTTTATAATATGCACACGTTTTCACGCCACCTGGTAGTAAGTTTATACGGTACTGCTTTTTTAAACGTGTTTTCACCGGTAGGCCTGTTCCACAATCTATTTTAATCCTGTTTGATTTAAAAATATGTAAAGAAAAAAAGGGTAGACACAATTATTATAGATAATTACATGATCTAATTTTGGTCTGACTCATTTTTATAATAAAACTTACCGTTTGGCTAAAAAACGCAAAAAACCAATATTTGCAAAAAACTTTAAACCTTTATTTTTATGTATTTATAATGGTGATTCGAACCAACGTACAAATTTTCAGCATGTCTTTCTCATCTTTGACCGGGCTATAAAAAAGAGTAGCAGATATTTCATTGTAACTGGTAAACTACTACAGTGCCTTATTAATTGTAGTTTTTAATTAAAACCATCAAAAAATATATAGCTTTGTTTGATTTCTTACAGATGCTAAGTTATCATCAAATCACAAAATGGAAAATGCAAAGGTTGATCAACGGTTTGTAGTAGAGAGTAAAAGCGCATTCGATGGAAAGACACTATCTTACAGAATAAGGCTCTGTGACATTAAACAATCAACAAGAGAGTCAGAAACACACAAGGTTCAAGCTATACTAGATGAAACACATAACACTATAGCAGAAATTCTAAAAGAAGCCCTTACTTATCATAGTACAATTCAGGTAACACTTAACCTCGAGGGATCATTCGATGAATATGATTATAAGATATTGAACTTTGAAGCGACGAGGTTCCTAAGCTCGGTAGATCTAAATTATGATGTAGAGAAACATCTAGAAAAAGCTAAAGCTAAAATTCTCTGGAAATGTCAGGAGTACGACACTAATAACAAGGGAAGCAAACATTACCATTATTTATACTTATATATTCATAAAGTTGCGCCAGAAGATTATATAGTTGATGTTTTATCGAACGACAATATGAGTTTTAAATGGTCAGTCTTAGCGGCTCTCCATCCAGGTAAATCTATTGAAGAGCTTAATATGTTTTCCAGTGACCTTATAATGGACGACATAGATTATCCAGTCCAACTTGATGATATTCCACGCATTGAAGAAAAAAATATATTCAGTATTAATGTTTACATGTTGAAATATTTTATGAAGACCAAAAGCAATGAAATAGTAGGTCCTGTGTATCACACGAGGATGCGTCAAAAGTTGCATATCAATCTACTGCTACAAAATGAAAATGGAAAACGTCGCTTCAGCTACTTGAGGGATTTAAGTTGCATAATGTACCATTTTTGTGATGGCTGCTTAAATCGTTTTAAAAATAAGTCAACTCTCGAGTTACACCAAAGAGAAGAATGCCTACGAATCAAAACAATATTACCTAAACAAAAAAAAGTGAAGTTCCGAAATACGGAATATACAGAATTTTTGCCATTTGTAGTTTACGCCCATTTTGAAACATTGCAGTTTCAAGTAATTAATAATGTTAAGCAAGCCTCAAGAAACCAGCAAAATAAAGTTTGGGCAATAAATACACACAAACATTTACCATACAGTTATGGGTATTACATAAAATGCGTGGATGACAATTTTTCTAAGGCAAGGATTAATTGTTGGGAGCAAGATTTGCATGAGTGTATTCCTAATTTCACTGATAACCTTATCAAAGATCTTAAAGAGCAATGGACTAACTTTAAAAGTACATATCCCAAAACATCGATTAAGTATATACCTGTTATTATGCAAGACATTAAAAACAATGGTTATCACATAATACGGGACTCTAATTGTGATTCATTTCTATTAAGATATAAACATTTTATTGGTGTTCAAAAGAAAATTAGTATCGGTGATGGAGCAAATAAAGTAGATTTACGTTTTCTCGACATTCGTAATTTTGTAAATGAAAAAAAATCATTAAGGAATATGATAGGAAATATAAGAAAAGAAGGCTACTTCAAAGAAATGCAGGGATTAATCGATATGCGTGACGTGACTATTTTAACCGAAAATGAGATCAAATTTCCTCGTTATTATGTTAAATTATTTGAACATTTACAGGTAAAGACACTGCCCTCAGGGCATGATTATTATAATGATATTAATAATGAGCTGTACGAATATGCTCGACGAGTTTGGAAACACTTTAGGTGCAATAACATTGGTGAATACTTGAGAATATATATTAAGTCAAACATATTTCTTCTAGCTAACATTATCGAACAATTAAGACTTTTCTGTAAGACAAACTATGAAGACTTAGATATGGTACATTATTACACGATTGCAGGATTCAGTTGGGATGCCATGTTGAAAATCACAGAAATGGAATTAGATCTACTGTCAGATGTTGAAATGTTAAATTTTATAAAAAAGGGTATTAGAGGAGGTTACGTGCAATGCAATAAAAGGCACGCGGTTGCTAATAACACATACTTGCCAGATTCTTTTGATGACGGAAAAGATAAATCGTATATTATGTACCTTGACGCCAATAATTTGGCAGGACATGCAATGTGCCAATCACTGCCATACGCAGGATTTGAGTGGGTTGATGTAAATGTCAATTATAAACTCCCAGAAAATTCAGAAATAGGTTACATTCTTGAAGTCGACCTTTGTTACCCTATAGAACTTCACGATAATCATTCCGATTTACCTTTCTGTCCTGAAAAGAAAGACTTACATGGAGCTGATCAATATCTTGTTGCCGATTTTTTCCCAAAATATCGATATGTGATCCATCATTCCTTTTTAACCCTTTGTGTGAATAATGGTTTAAGAATTGAGAAAATTCATCGTGTTTTAAAATTTAAGCAAAAGCCGTGGCTCAAAGGATATATAGAGTTAAACACAGAGCGGCGCCAAAACGCTAAAACTAAATTTGAACAAAATTTTTTTAAGTTATTAAACAATTGTATATATGGAAAAACTATAGAAAATGTAGCAACTGGGAACGTTATTCGGTTATTTCATAAATGGGAAAATACAGGATATAAAGAAAAAGCTCTCAGTTCCATAGGACGACCTGACTTTTGCAATTATATCGTATGTTCTGAAAGTACTATCGCAATAAATTTTCGCAAGACCGAGCTAACATTCAGAAGTCCCGTATATGTAGGCTTTTCTGTTTTAGACTTACAGAAAACCCAAGTTTATAAATTTCATTATGATTTAATGAAAAAAAGAATTGGTGAAAATCTCAGTCTCCTATACACCGACACTGATTCATTAATATATCAATTTAGAAATGTCAACAGTTATGAATTCATAAAAAAATATGTTAACAATACCATTGATCAAATACCAGGTCTTGGATTTGACACCAGTGATTATAAGTCAGACAATGAATTTGATATACCACAAAGAAATCATAGAGAAATAGGGTATTTTAAAGACGAATTAAAAGGATGTATAGTTAAGGAATTTATTGGACTGAAGGCAAGAACCTTTGCAATAATATATAAAGATGATAATGGAAATTTAGTAACCAAAAAAGAAGCAGCGTTTGTCCCCGAGCGGGTGACGGACAAATTGGAAATGGATGACTATAAAACCTGTCTTTTAGACAAAATGCCATTATACAAAGAAGATACTAGAAATCGAGCAACGGATCATATCGTTTACACACAAAGTGTCAAGAGAATGGTTCTTTCACCGTATGATCCAAAAAGATGCATTTTACCGGATGGAGTGAACACTTTGCCATGGGGTCACTACAAGATCAGAACAATGGGTAATGGATCCCAGGGACCAATGTTTTCATCTGGGCATCATAGAAGACCAAAATTCTGATATTGTAATTCGAAATATATATATACGTCTCTAGAAAAGATCTCAGAGAAACAACGGTTATTACCTTGGCTGACTTTGTATGTCTGTTATTTTTTTAAAGATGTATAAAAAGATGAACGGTGAGTAAGTACAGGGATGAAAGCTTTTGTTTATTCCCACCAAATTTAGTATAATTATCTATATATTCATTAAAGCTATATATTATAGTTATATATGCACACCGTAAAAGTACCCGTAACCGATGAGCTTGTATGAAAAGGCTGATGAGAGTTGAAGAAGCTAGAGATGTGTGTCGGGTTCGCAGTAAGTGGAAATCTGTGATCTTTGCCTTCCTCTGCGGGAAAAAGGCGTGATTTTTTGTATGTATGTATATATTCACACCTAATTTTACGAGCTTAAGAACCATTTTCCCAATAAAAAAGTAAAGAAATATATGTTCTATAAACCAGAAGCGGTGTTAGTATTTTTAAAAAGAAAACTAATTTCAACACGAACTATCTTTAATTCCTCCAACTATGAACTGGTAATTAATTAGTACTGTAGAACACATCCAGCATTTCGAACCTCCGCTCCATTTTCCCTGCCCAAGCGCAGCGCTCCCTTCCACTGTGCGTCACATCACGCCATCGTGACGTAAGCCGCTTGGCCCCGCCTCCTCCAGGTCGGATATTTGTAATACATATATGTATGATTGATATTGCCTACTAAGTTTTCTTTAATACTAAAAATATTGTTTACTTTGTAATCAACCACTGCGAGTTTTCTTTGCTGTTACAGTTGGTGATTTTACCATTATTTGTACCAGCTGTTGATCAATTTATTACAATCGTTTGTATGGTGTAAAGAAAAATCAAATATTTTTATTATTTATAAATATTTCTCTCTTATAAGGTTCAAAAGATTTACAATTATTTATAAACTTGTGTATAAATCATATTAAAACATGTTATTGAGACTGAAATAATGGAAAATCTTGGTATTAAACCTTACCTATTCGGGGTTTTATAGTTTTTACATATATTCAATTCTATCTTATATGTTAAAAATTTTAGCTTGTGTGCTGACTATAGCAACTATTTATTGTAAGTTCTTTTCAAATAATTCCATCATAGAATGATTTAAAACCAATAAAAAAATAAAATATTTATTATTTCATAGAATCAGGCGAAAGAAGTTCCGCAGAATCAATGCAGAGTGCATCACCCGCCCGCGAAAATGTAAAAACCGCAGTCACCGACACCTTCACCAAGTACTACACACGTGTTTCGCCGCCACATGGAGTATGATCAGGAGCTGTTAGACCATGTAATAACAAGCAGGCAACCACTAAGGGGACATCCATTAGTCACGTGAGTTCTAACTAGGGGGGTTTCTGAAAACATCACTATGGATCTAATGAGGGAGGGGAGTTATAGTGTATACGTCACGTATCACGTGTATATTTTTGTGTTATTATTTCTTAATTAGGTCAGATTAATAGGTATTTTTTTATGAATGTTTATAATATATATAAAGTACTGTGATTTAATTTATTTATATTTAAAAAAAATCTTTTCTAATGAAATAAATACACGTGATGTAAGAAGTGGGGAGGGAGTTAAATTGGAACCTCACTACATATCACCAGAGGGGAGGGGGAGTGTAAAAAGTGGTCTAAAAACCTCACGTGATTAATGGATGGCCTCTAGCCAACCAAGCAAGCAAGAACGTGCAATGATGGGGGCGAAACACGTGTACAGTAGTTGGTAAAGGTGTCAGTGTATGCGGTTTCTGCATTTATTTGCGGGCGGACACCTTGCTTGGATTTTGCAGAAGTAAGCTACATATTTTTGTTTTACCAAAATATTTATTTTGATTTAATTCCGGTAACAAACACTGATTTACCTTTAAATGTAAGAGGGCAACTTCTTACTGGTTTTATTTTAACTGTTAATAGTATGTGACTATTTTGGTTCTATAAATTTAAGTTAGTAAACTTTAACTGTGCCAAATTTTGCACTTCTCCGTCCACGTAATTTTCTTCAAAGGGGATACAAAAATTTTATGTCCCAAATTTAATCATAAGATACATTATCTTTTGTTATGGTTATATTTCGTTGGAGTATCTAAAATAAATAAGGTTTATACTCACTGATTGATTTTACTTACGTTATTGGTTTTGGACAAACCTGTTTCAGGTTTAGAGAAGCAGATGTTATTGTTTGGGAAGAAATTAATTACCTTTCTTTATACTCCACCAAAGATATAACAGTAACCTTTATTGTCAGTAGATATAAAAAGTTTTTATTACTATAAACATTTGAAGCGTTTTTGTATTGTTAAAAATATTTATATTTACTTGGTATTATTACCATTGTTTTGAGTTTGTTAATTTAGTTGTTATTACTTGTTTAATCAACTAAAGTTGTAAAAAAATAAATAAATGTTATCTTAAACTGTAAATTTTATTCTATATACCTACCGATTACAGTAAGGCATTCAATTGACTCCAACTCTTGTTGAAACTGTAAAAGATTTGTAGTCCCACGTACTAAGATGGTTCTAAACCAATAATCGTCTGCAAAAAAGACGACTGTAGTTCTTTGGTTCAGATATAAGCTTTCCACCAAGCGAACCGAGTTCAAACCTCGCCAATATACTACTTATGTATACCCAATATAATAACATAAATCAAAGTAGTCAGCTAATTCTATTAAGCCGTCATTTATAGTACCGTTACGTGTGGCGTTTCACAAGGATCGTATCTCGGTCCTCTCTTATTTTTAAAGTAAAGCTTCTTTACGTACGTTTGACTTAGGGAGTAAAATGGTGAATGCGTGACGAGAGCGTTACGAAAAGTGTGATCGGGCGAGGCGGACGGAAGTTGAGAGAGAGATAGAGGTTATTGAAGATAGAAAGAGAGAGTTACGTTACGTATATTACTGTAGAGGCAAGAGAGAGATGTGCAAGCGCACATTTTCTTTCTCTCTTTCTCTTATAGCCAGTTACGTTTCGTATATCTGATATATAACCCTACACAAATCATATATAACAAAGCATTAATTTTATCATACAGTTATAGTCCTTGAACACAGAAAAATCTTGAATTTAAAGATTCAATGTTGCATACCCTTTTGTATCTACGACCAAAAGTAACATTCTGTTCCTCAATCTATTCTGGTTTTTTTTGTATGTTGCTTAAGTATGATATTTAATACATAATAATCAATGACTAATCAAGAATTCTGACCGCCATAGGATAATTATCGCATGCTTTTTAAAAATTCAAAATTTATTGTTAAATTCAGGGACTTTCAAGTGCATTAAGTTTTAGTGTTTTGTCTCGGTCTAGTTGAATTGCATGTAGAGTAGATGCAATAATGCTAGATTAGTGCATACGAAGACACGATCCTAGCGCACGCTCCCTCGATTCTCGCGCCCTAGGCTGCAGCCTAATTAGCCTAAGGGTTAATTATACGTCACCAGGATATGCAGGGCCTGCGTATAATTGACGTTCAGTTAGCACTTCACTATCAGCATTTAGCGTGGTGTGGTCTAAAACACACTCGTTTTTTTTTTGTTAATTTTGTTAATGACACCGTCAGTAAATAATCCTGCTGCTGTTTGCGGTATTTGAGTTTTCAAAAGGTTTTTTACAAAAATACCGATGAGGCTGATGCCTTAATATTAGAGGAAGATTATGATGCTAACGAATGTGAGAGGAACAACTAGTTTATCAGGATATCCAAGTGTTCTGTTATTTCGATATAAAATTAAACACTTTTACGAATACCGTAATGTGTCTCGTTTCGTTTCGTTTTGGGAACCGTTGGCACAGAATGATTAAAGATATGTTTGTTATGGTTATCTACCAACCATTTTTTAACTTTAATTGTCTCGTTTCTTTTCTTACGAACTAGACAACATGTTATGAGAAATTAATCTTAACAGTTTCACAAATGTCAATCGGAAAACCCTCACCAAACTAGGAATGAACCTGTATGTCGGTTGATGAGTTCGAGACAGTCGAAAGAAACGACAAAAACTATAGCAAGGTTTACATGGAGTAATTCCCAAACTAGGGTAAATCTGTTACTTGGGAATTGGAGTCTTACAAAATATTTGGATACAAAGCAATGCTTAAATTTTATAACTCACTAGTTGACCCGGCCACGCGTTGCTGTGCCGACTGCAGCGTCATCTGCCGGACTGATTTGTGAATCTAAACCATTCTCAGATCCCCTTGAACACACACAAAAAAATTCATTCAAATCGGTCCAGCCGTTTAGGAGGAGTTCAGTGACATACACACTCACAGAAGAATTATATATATAAAGATATATAAGTGTACAGCTGCACAGTCGATCCAAAATACCTTTTTAAAACATAACTAAACTTTGTCCAATGTAGAATGATACTTTTGACAGTTGACACCTATATAGAGGGTATAAAGTTGCTATTGCAATGTCAAGCCAAACATAAGGAAACAAACGCAACCTTTGTACGTAACAATAAGGAAGTGACAGTCCTTCCTCATGACACCCCTCGTCCTACTAATATAAAATGCATCCTTAGTATGTTAAATCATACTCTTATCGAAATTTTGTCCAAATTCCTGGCAATTAACAATATTAAACTATGAACAAGCCTGATAACTCTGCCTCATTTAACTGTCGAATTTTGGATTTTACTGAATTTCTTATATGTGATGCTATGAGTATCTATCGCAATGTAGAGATGTAGAGTCTGGCGTACCGCAGGGTAGTATACTCGGCCCCTTACTCTTTATTATATTTATAAATGACCTTCCAACTGCAATAAACTATCCCATGATATTATTTGCAGATGATAGCACAGCAATAATAAAATGTAAAGATAGTATCAAATATGAAGAGGAAATAAATGGCACTATGAGAAATATAAATAACTGGTTGGACGAAAATAAATTGATAATTAACAATAAAAAAACAAAAATAATGCATTTCCGCCAACATACTGTATTACCAAATATAGAATTAAGATCTAATGGGGAGGTAATTGAATCGGTTAACGAAACAAAATTCTTAGGACTTATGATAGACTTTCAACTTAACTGGAAATCACACACAGAACACCTGATGCGAAGGTTAAATACTTTTGTTTTTGCATTGAAAAAGCTTTCAAGAGTGACCAACAAAGATGCTGTAGTAATAGCCTACCATGGTTATGTGGGGTCTGTGCTTCGATATGGAATCATCTGCTGGGGCAACTCAGTTAATAAAGACATCGTGTTTAAATCACAAAAAAGGTGCATCAGAGCCATCAAAGGTATGAAACCAACTGACAGCTGTCAACCAGAATTCAAAAAGTTAAAAATACTTACCCTGCCATGCCTTTATATCTACGAGGTGGCGGTGTATGTGCATGTCAATAAAGAATTATTTGTATCATTCTCTGAAACAAATCCACACAAAAGCCACAGATATGGAAATAGACTGTGTTCAAGACATTGCAAAACAGCACTTTACAGAAATAGCTTCTTTGGCATAGCTCAAAAAATATATAATAAATTACCTGAACCTTTCAAAGGCTTGCCATTGCATCTTTTTAAAGCACGCTTAATGAAAGTACTGTTAGATAAAGCATATTACTCTACGAAAGAATTTTTTGACGACGTTTACCTGAAGGAATTTGATAAGTTGGAATGAATCCGTAGATATGTAGATATGTTGATCCGTAGTGTATGAATACTAACATAATTATTTTTATTTTTATATTGGTCTTAGTCTATATTATCCTGACATGTTATTTTTTAATGCTATTCTCGTTTTATGCTTTAATGATTCCGTAAAATGTTATGAAATGTTTTTATTAATATTACCACTTAATTAATATTTGTATACCTTGACTAAGGTGGAATTACAGTGATACAAAAATAATATCGTACACCAACATTAAAAAATAAAATAAAATGTATATATAATAATAATGTCCACATACCTGTAATTCACAAATAAAGATTTCTATTTCTATTTCTATTTGTGATGTCCAGTGCTGTTATATCTTTGTTTTAGGTAAACCTGTGCTAAGAGCTTACATAAAGTCTCTACTCTTATTTATAATTTAATGCAGAATATTCCCGCACGTGTAAAGGCTACTCACGTGACATTGGCGGAATTGTGAAGTCACAAAACAAGCCATTAACCAAAAGAAGAAGAAGAAGAAGGAAGTGACACATGTCAAAAGTATCATCCTACATTGGACAAAGTATAGTCACAGATTTCGTTCTTATCGAAGCATTTATATTACACGAGTAAAGAACATTGTTCTTATAAAAATATGCCTATTTATACAATGAAAAATATATAATTACTAAATGGATATATAGAATAAAACGAATTTATCATTGCTGATATGATTAAAGGCAGATGTGATCATCTCTATGTATAATTTAAATGTATTTTTTTCCTTATTTTGAATCTGAATTCAATTATTCAGTTTATGCAGATTATAAGGGTTTGTGAAGTTAAAGAAGTAAATCTACGAAGTGGGGGAGACCTAGTACTTATAAAAACTGGCGAGTTGACATGGATTAAGTTCTTCCTGTTTTATTTTATAAAGTCATCGAACGTAGTCGAATAGAAAAGCACCAATGCTACGACTACTGACGACCGTTTGGTGGTGGTTTGGTGGTCGTGAGTTCGAATGCTGGAAGGGGCAGATGTTTGTATGTTGAATACGAGCATTTGTACCTGAGTCATGGGTGTTTATATATTTTTCTATGAATATTACATATCTGTGTATCATAAATGTATATATATATATATATATCTGTTACCCTAGTATCCATAACACAAGCCCTACAGTGCTAATAGGTGTGAATGTAAGAAATATTTATTATTTATTTCTTAACACTAAACCTACCTATACTTCATGTAAACCTTTTCTTACCAAAGCGGGTCAATTGACCCGTCTTTAAAATGTTACATACTCACGCGTTGCGGTTATTAGACTCGAGATGCGCTCAGTTCCAGTGCACAAAAATTAATGATAATTTGACTCGGAGGGGGGAGGTGGTCAATTCTCTATGGATACTCCGGCCCGGCTTCGAAGTTATGTCAGACTCGTACTGACTAAACACCACCTGAGATTGGCTTCGCCTTCGTCTGAGGCGACCGCCCCTCTACAGAGGGGCGGCGCAAGCGCTACACACCTAGTTCAGGATGCGCATAGAAAAATCGACCGGGTCCCAGAAGGGGGATCAGTCGACAATTGAGAGGACTGGGGTAGATCTGAAGGGTCTGTCGTGACTTTATTTTTGGTGGATTCCTATGCCTCTAAGAGGTGGTTCAGATCGGCCGATAGCTGATTAGGTTGATCCGTCAAGACAGATCTAGGTTATCTGGACAGACGATTTGAGGAAGTGGAAGGTTTATGGTCGGATGCGTTTTGGATAAGAGGATTTCAGTAGCTCTCTGACGTTTTAAAAAAACGGTCAGAGGCCTTCATATAGAATTGTTGTAGAGTAGGGAGTGCGGATATACCAGGGAGCATTTGAAGATAATTTGATCTTATTACATTTCTATTTATACTTTTCGGAAGCTTCTTAACTAGGGAATCACTTAGTGAGAGATCTAACGGAGACCTAACATTAATACTTTTCGATTTATGGCCTATGGGTGAATCACCATGCACTGACGAGCACTGTAGGTACATTCGCGGCGGGGTGGCAACGGCGCGGCCTTAAAGACAACGTTGTCTATTTCATGCGCAAGTAAAACGGACGGCATTTCGTTGATGATTTCTTCTAATGGAGTGTGTAATAAATAATAGGTATATATTTCTTTTAAATATAGGTAAATAAATTTTACACAACAACACATTGATTGATCACTTTAATTAAGTACCTACTTGTGTAACGGATATAAGAGTTATCTTCACTAAAATTACAAATAGAGGTATACAAATAAATAACACCCAGACACAGAACAAATACAATGTTCATCGCATGAGCACAGTAACTGTACCTTTTTTTTTTGTACCTACATAAAGAAACTAAAGTGTGTAGGTTAACCTACATACTACTACTTAAGTTGTCGTAAAGTAGGTACCTATGTAAGTAATGTAGTGTAGGTAGGTAATTTCTATTTTATTGTCTATAAACTAATTAAAAAGAAACATAATATGTCGTCAGGTGATCAAATATTGCCCTTAATGAAGTGTAAAATACAGTTCTTTTATTTTTGTAGACAGGCAAGTTTTAAACCACATCAACGTTTTGAAATGGTTTAAAACCGCAAAAACTCATTAAAACGAAACATAATATGACGTCAGGTGATCAAAAATTGTCCTTAATGAAGTGTAAAATACAGTTCTTTTATTTTTGTAGACAGGCAAGTTTTAAACCACATCAACCTTTTGAAATGGTTGAAAACTGGTTTAAAACCGCAAAAACTCATTAAAACGAAACATAATATGACGTCAGATGATCAAAAATTTCCCTTAATGAAGTGTAAAATACAGTTCTTTTATTTTTGTCGATAGGCGGGTTTTAAACCATTTAAACCTTTTGAAATGGTTGAAAACTGGTTTAAAACCGCAAAAATTGGTTTAAAACGTTTTAAACCGGTTGATTTACATCTATAATGGTGACGACGTATTGTAAATGTCGTTACTTCTGTTAAAGTTGACGAGTTTCTTGCGCCTATTCTTCTTGTCAGTAAAATGACGTCCTGAATGGGTGGTAGGTAAAAATGTTGGACGATTCAAAACATCTTATTTTAAGTGCATTTGAATAAAGTTATTCAATTCATTTCATACAATAGAGGTCCAAAATGAGATTATAAAACTACTGAGTACGATGCAGTCATCTTGAGATCGAGCTAAACTCACTAATGCAATCGTCATAGTCTCACTCACACACTTATAACTTAAGTGACAGACTTAGAAAAAAAATGTTGGTGTAATTAATGGTAGTGATCCTTTTTTTGACCTAGGTGAAATTCAATTTTTTATACTTAATAGGCAGGCGCTTGACCACTATCTCGCCTAATGGTAAGCGACCTAGGATGTAACGCGCTTGCCTAGAAGATACCTATTCACACATTAAATAAAAAACTAACACATTGACAACAAAATTACAAAATAAAATTCCATGAAATTATATTAAATTATTATACCTAATAGAAAAATACTTGAAAAAATCGACTCGGGTCACAAGTGAATTCTCAGGCGGGAAACGAACCCGCAACCTTTGGAAATCCGGTCCAATGCTCTTCCAATTGAGCTACCGAGCCTTGTTAACACTCGTCGAAATTTTCTAGTACCTTCCTGATTTTACGCTGTAGCCCAGCGTTGTTTCATCAATGAGAGGAACATCCTCTCGTATTCAAAAGAAACATTTTTACAAATGTTTGGTCAATCGATTAAGATGAAACAGCCATTTTAGTTTTAAAATTTTTATTTATTTTATGCATTTTCAATGCGATCTTATAAGATTAATTATTATAATAGAAAAATACTAGAAAAAAGCGACTCGGATCCCGCCTGAGAATTCACTTGTGATCGCATTGAAAATGCATAAAATAAATAAAAATTATAAAATTAAATTAAGTTAAAAATATAAGAAAATAAGAATTTCAGATATATATATATATATATATATATATATATATATCTGTTACCCTAGTATCCATAACACAAGCCCTACAGTGCTAATAGGTGTGAATGTAAGAAATATTTATTATTTATTTCTTAACACTAAACCTACCTATACTTCATGTAAACCTTTTCTTACCAAAGCGGGTCAATTGACCCGTCTTTAAAATGTTACATACTATATTTAGCGAAAAATATATCAATTGAGCATTTTGGTACATGAATAAAACAATATTTTTTCAAATAACGATTCAAAATAGTTTACAAACTATTTTTTTTATAAAACAAAAAAATATTTTGAAAAAATATTAATATAAAAATATATTTGACCCGCCATGGTACCTATGTTTAGTGTTAATTTTAAATCCATTGTTAATCATGGTGAACATATTTTTTTAAGTAAATTAATATTATTGAAATATCGTTTATCGCTTTTTATCTGTCCTTATCAAACCTTTTCCGACAATTTTCTCGGAAGCGTATGTAGATTGTTTTCAAATCATAATACGCGAGGCGGATCGTTGATGACACATATGCCTAAAGTCCTATAAAGACTCTTCAAAATTTCCGAATGAGTCAACAATGCCCAAATACCTTTAAAACTGTCTCTAATATTATTATCATTCTGAAATTCTTATTTTCTTATATTTTTAACTTAATTTAATTTTATAATTTTTATTTATTTTATGCATTTTCAATGCGATCACAAGTGAATTCTCAGGCGGGATCCGAGTCGCTTTTTTCTAGTATTTTTCTATTATAATAATTAATCTTATAAGATCGCATTGAAAATGCATAAAATAAATAAAAATTTTAAAACTAAAATGGCTGTTTCATCTTAATCGATTGACCAAACATTTGTAAAAATGTTTCTTTTGAATACGAGAGGATGTTCCTCTCATTGATGAAACAACGCTGGGCTACAGCGTAAAATCAGGAAGGTACTAGAAAATTTCGACGAGTGTTAACAAGGCTCGGTAGCTCAATTGGAAGAGCATTGGACCGGATTTCCAAAGGTTGCGGGTTCGTTTCCCGCCTGAGAATTCACTTGTGACCCGAGTCGATTTTTTCAAGTATTTTTCTATTAGGTATAATAATTTAATATAATTTCATGGAATCTTATTTTGTAATTTTGTTGTCAATGTGTTAGTTTTTTATTTAATGTGTGAATAGGTATCTTCTAGGCAAGCGCGTTACATCCTAGGTCGCTTACCATTAGGCGAGATAGTGGTCAAGCGCCTGCCTATTAAGTATAAAAAATTGAATTTCACCTAGGTCAAAAAAAGGATCACTACCATTAATTACACCAACATTTTTTTTCTAAGTCTGTCACTTAAGTTATAAGTGTGTGAGTGAGACTATGACGATTGCATTAGTGAGTTTAGCTCGATCTCAAGATGACTGCATCGTACTCAGTAGTTTTATAATCTCATTTTGGACCTCTATTGTATGAAATGAATTGAATAACTTTATTCAAATGCACTTAAAATAAGATGTTTTGAATCGTCCAACATTTTTACCTACCACCCATTCAGGACGTCATTTTACTGACAAGAAGAATAGGCGCAAGAAACTCGTCAACTTTAACAGAAGTAACGACATTTACAATACGTCGTCACCATGCATAATCCACGAAATAAAAAACAAAATTATTCTGTTATTACAATAGTAGTAGTGTTATGATATCATTATTTCGTTGATTACAACAAAGTCAACAAGTATCTGTTTTAAGTAGGTACCTATCCCTCAACATTGCAATAGCATACAGAGAATAAACGACAAATTTAAGAAAGTTTGTTGGCTAAACATGTTTGTGCATTTCGAGGCAGCCTTTAATTAAGTCGTCACTTTGAAATTTGTCTCATAAAAGTAATTAAATAAATAAATAAAATTAGGTTTACCAAAATTAATCCAAGAAAAAAGTGAGTAATTTCTATATTTCAATATATATATATGTATACCTAAGATTCAAAGATACCAAAAAATAGCAAAAAAATTGTATAATCCGAAAAAATACTTATTTATTTTTAAATACATTTGCACCACTAAAAAAATCATTCAAAAATAAACCTACATTAGTTGCAACAAATGTTTTTTTTTAGCTGGCAAGCACAAGTGTGTTGGTTTTGAAGCGTTTTGTAGCTTAAAGTTATATACCTGAACATTTTTCGATATTCAGTCTTAAACATAAAATGTATACAAGTTTATAAGCAACATACTGCTTTATGAATTCTTCTGTTTTTAACATATACAGTAGGATCAAGAGCAAAAATAGTTATTTCTTGCTATTGCGAATCATTCTAAGCGTTTAGTTATTTTATCAGCCTACGGACTTTACTAAAATACCGTGTTCTAGAGCCGCGAAAAACTTGTTAAAATCTAACCGACTGTCACATATAAGTGCCACATTAGCGTTTCGTTCTACGCAGTTGTGATATAGTGTATAATTTATTGTGTTTTGTTATCTTTATAAAAATCTAATTATATCGGTATATTATATATGAAATAAGTGTTTGTACATTATTATGAATATTTTCAAATAACTTGTATCAAGGTACATTTTTGGCCCGAAAAGAAAGGTCTCCTTTAACTATTATATGAGTTAAATAAATAAAAATAGTAATATTATTTCATCGACTAGTTGATTAGGTCGTCCTTGAAAAGCGATATCTAAAGATAATATAACCGCTGTGCGGCACATGATAAAGACAGATAACAGAGTATATCACCAAGTGCATACGAAAAGGTTAAAATAAAAGCAAACTTTCATAATTTTAAATTTAAGACTTTAGTTAACAATTACTTGAAAGGTGTTACTATACTGTGAATTCATTTCTTAGCGATACAATTTAGATAACTTATAATTTTAATTGAATAAAATTGTATTGTATTGATTTATTTATTTAAAAATCTTTATTGACTATAAATATAAAATGGTACACAAGGCGGACTTAATGCTAATTGCATTCTCTCCCAGTCAACCTTTGGGGGGAAAAAAGAAACTTAAAAGCGGATACAATAAATGTTTATGTTTTACTTTTTATGATAAAATTTGAGATTATAGAGTTTATTCATTATTTTTGACTTATTGCTTTTTTTAACTTTGTATTATTTAAAATATTGTTTACATTTTTTTAAGTTAATTATTTGAATATTTGCACACCATTTGCATATGGTAGACATGTTACGATACATTTTATGCTTAAGACTTCTGTTATACCACATGTTTTAGCAAATAAACAATTTGATTTGATTTAATTGTTATAAATAAAACTTGATGACGCTGTAGCGCGTAGAAACACGCTATCGTATTGTTTTTGCGGGAGTACGAAAGGGCTTTGCAATGTTAGGTAGCGAGACAATATGGTAACAAACACACTCACATACAAAGTATTGTCATAATATAATTAGGAATAGAATTCATAAATTATTATCGTGTTAATGTAAACTACCAATTAAAAGTTATGTTTCTACGCCTTTGGGAGAATACTTTTTTCTTGATTCATGATAGATATGGTACCTATCTATCTAGTTTTCTGTACCCTTGGAAAAGTGTATGCAAAATTTATGATGTACGGTTGAGTAGTTAACCGATTCGTTGCTACATACAATTACAGAAACGAAGGCTACGTGCTTGATTTACGTGAAAAATGAAGAAAAGTTTCCCTTAAACTTGATTTGAAGGAGTTATCATCGATTTAAAAATGACACGGTTTCAGTGGCAGTGGCAGCAACGAATCGGTTAAGGTCTGAAAATGTAACAAACAAAGAAAAGAACCCACTTTTGTACTTATAATATTAAATTACGATTACCAGCCAGCAAGCTATTTTTTATTGTAAATAGATAAGCGCTTGACCGTTATCTCGCGATTGCGGAAGCGAAGATACAATCTAGGATGTGACGCGCTTGCCTAGAAGACACCTATTTACTCATGACTTAAAGACCTCTTAATTGTATTTGTTATGAAACACAGGCTTAGCTATATTAAATTATGCCTTACGCGTCTAAAAATTGTGGTTTTTTAAATAATGCAATCTAATATGGACTCTAAATGAAATAGATGTGATTCTTTTTCGAGTACCCAAAACGTCCAAATGGAGCCCTATTGCTGGCACTCACGTCTTCTATCAATCAACCTGTCTTCTGTTACACAGGTTTCACCGCCAAACAGATGGGGTTACAACCTTCCAATTTTCAAAGTAAAAACATTTTGTTTTGACCAGTAGACGAAACGTAGAAAGGCCTCTCACTCGGTGGCCCATCGATCTGGTGAAGGTCACGGGAAGCAACTGGATGCGGGCCGCATAGGGCTTCTAAACAGCTAAAGCGCCATTCGGGCAACTTATATTCTACATTTGATACGGATTCCTAAATTTAAGCAGCTCCTTGACTGCCTACTTTTTCGTACACAAACGCAAGCGCATACGCACGTACCTTTACTGATTCGTTGCTACATACAATTATAGAAACGAAGGCTACGAGCTTGATTTACGTCAAAAATTAAGATAGTTTTTATTCTGGGTTGATTTTCCTAAAACTTGATTTGAAGGAGTTATCATCGATTTAAAAATGACACGGTTTCAGTGGCTAACACCACACACAAAAAAAAGTGATGACACGACAGGCGTGCCATCAGCAACGAATCGGTTAAACAAAAGTGTGTTATTATATTGGTTTGTACGTCATATTTTTAAGGTTGTTATACAAATAATATCCAGATAATTTTAAATTGGTGTATATTGAGATATACATCTAACGACATGGGATGTATTTATAAAATTATTTCCAAATTTATCTTACTTTCGCAAAAAACAAGCAAGATGCTTGGTGCTTGATATTGCACTTTGAAACAACTATTGATGATGTTCAATATTGGGGCGGAACACGTGTAAAGTAGTTGATAAATTATTTGCATTTATTTTCTCGGTGCGCTTTGCTATTTCTTTGCGGAGCTAAGCGACATATTTTTATTTTTTTGAATGGATATGTACGGATACAATGGATATAAATTTGCATATTACTACGATGGAACGAGCTAACCCAGAAGGTGCCTATTCACTATTCAGACGCAGGGAGGGAGTTCCACACCTTTGCTGTGCGTATTATAAAGGATGTTGAAAAGTGTTTGGTGCGACAGGTAGAAATAGCAACCAAGAAAGGGTGGTAGCCAGTGGCGTAGCGTAGCGGGGGCGGCAGGGGCGGCCCGCCCCGGGCGGCACTTTTTAGGGGGCCGCAAAATTTAACAATAAATAATAAAAATATTTCAACCATAAGATATAAAATACGTGTGTAAAAAACAACTACGCCTCCGAGCCCTCAGATGGGATTCGAACCCACGACCTTTCGCTATCCGGGCGACTGCTCTGACCGCTGAGCTACCGAGACGCTGGCAAACGTGTCGAATTTTACAAACGTATTTCAACTTCTACTATGAGCTAGTATCGTTCCACCAATGTTGAACGCTAACTACCTTCAACATCGAAAGTAATATTTTTACAGATATTAAACAATCGATTAAGATGGAACCAGATATAATTAAGTTTTTTATTAATCTGAGGGCTCGGAGGCGTAGTTGTTTTTTACACACGTATTTTATATCTTATAGAAATATTGCATCGTGAATGCAAAAAATTAAATTAAAAACTTATATTTCAACCATTTCATATTTTTATCGCAACTACGGCCCGATCGAAAAGAGAACAAAATTTTTCATTAAATTCAAAAAACAGTTAATAAATAAATAACCGATGAATAAATAGTAAAATATTAATTCAATTTATAATTAGGCAGGGCTTCAAAATAAATTTTAGTAACCATTTTTATCATAACACTTATACTTTTGGAAAAACATATAGTAAAAATTACTTAATAATAAGAAATCTACTTATACTAAACTAAAATATAAAAAATAATTAATATTAATAATAGTTATACCTAAATAAATTAATGTAATAACAAACAATAAATTTCCAATGGTTTACTCCATAGTTTTAAATTCAGTGTGTGTAGATTCATAGGCTGTGTTAATAATGTTAGTATTAAGCAGTGAATATGTAATGTTTAATTCCTTTTCTTTTTTTAAATTAATTATGCTTTTAATAATTATATCGAATGTTTACGCTTCAAAAGCATTTACTATAAACCTTAGTGGTTTTTAAGTGTTTTTTTAATGTGAATACGTGTGTAACTTATGTTTTATACGGATAAATAAAATAAAAAATTAGTCCTCGTCCCAAAATTGCGCGATGACTTTTGTGGGATGGGCGGGTACATAGAAAATTTCGCGTCTGTCATGTTGCTCGCATTGCGTTTGAGAGTATGTTTGTGCAAGTAATTCTTGTTTTGTTTTAAGTTTTATAATCTATTTAATCTGTGATGGTCTGGTTGTTGTTTTGTTTGTGTCTTTGTAAATATTTAATTGAATGTGAGTTGCGCCAAATTATTGTTATAATTGTAAGTATTTTTGTAACTAATCTCATTTTAAGCGAACGTATGTTCTTATAAGAATAAATGTCTTTAAACCAAAACTAGCTCTTGAGCAAGCTCTCCAAAGTACAGTCTGTAGAAGACCGACACACAGGCAACTTTTCAGCGATAAGTTAAGGTAATAATAATCTGAATTTATAGATATAATATATGATAGATAAATATTTTGAGGAAAATAAATTACGCGTATGACGCATCGTATTGTCGTAAATAAAACTTTGGACCAATACAATAATCTTAAGCATGTATTATATAAGTATAGTTATCTCTTTTTGTTTTTACTACCTGTGAATTATCAATGCTTTTTATTCGATATCTATTGATTATTCATTATCAATGCGCCTGCTAAGATAAAATGTAGAAAAAAAATGATACAATACATAACAGTTGGTTTCGCAACAGAGAGGTCGCGAATTGACACAAGGAATTATATAAATAAAAGGAATATGTTGTATTAAATAAACTAATAAACGGTAAGTCAACCTTATTTTTTATTCTACTAGCCAATCCGATGTAGGCTTGTTTCATAGTTATGCTATCAGATGGGCAAGGTCAATATGATAAAATAAATTGTAAATTGTAAAATAAACTTTTTGAATACAGCAAATGGAAGGCTCCCAATTTCTATACAATGAAAGAAAAAAGTTTAGTATTTAATTTTATTCGAAATATTTTCGATTAGACACTTAAGTAAGTGTTATATTTGAATATTAAATGTTAAGTAGGTAATGTGGTATTCATTTAAAAGTAAATATTAATTTTTATTAAAGAAATTATAAATATTAACTTATATTGAAGTTTAATATTTTTTATTATATATATTTTATGCATAATGCGATCTTATAAGATGAATTATTAAAATAGAAAAATACTAGAAAAATCGACTCGGGTCACAAGTGAATTCTCAGGCGGGAATCGAACTAAATGGCTGTTTCATCTTAATCGATTGCCCAAACATTTGTAAAAATGTTTCTTCGAGAGTTCCTCTCATTGATGAAACAACGCTAGCCTACAACGTAAAATAAGAAAGGTATTAGAAAATTTCGACGAGTGTTCACAATACTCGGTAGCTCAATGGGTCCCCGTATCAAGTCAGAAAATGCATATATTATCTATATAATGCTGTTCCTTTAACTCGTTTAGGTAAGATACCTTTTAAATCATTGAAATCGGTCCATTGGTTGCGAAGATATTACACATTTTGTACAAGCCGAAAGTGGGGCGGCCAAATAGCTTATGTGACGTCACGATTACCTTTCCACCCGCGCGCGCGCTCTCCGCCATTCATTTATTAAGATTCCCTCGATCTGCGCGGGTGGTGTTGTGGTTTTGCAGTTTTTAAGTGAAAATATGCCGGATTATAAGTACTGTATAATACCGAAATGTACTAATACTTCAATTAGTACACCTGAAAAACTGTTTTTCAATGTGCCAAAGGACTCAAAAGTGCGCCAAAAATGGTGTACTGTTATGAAGAGGGATGACAAAATTCCGCTTTCGTGCCAAGCTTCAAGATTTTGTTGCGAGGATCATTTTGATGTAAATACCTCCCCACCAATCATTACCTTGTATACAACACATCAATTGTATACCAACTTTTATCATCATTACTCGTGTGGTAAACAAGTGGTAGGTAACTTAGTAAAACTTGTTTACGAATGTTAAAAAAAATACAGGTTCGTATTATGTATATTTCAATGAGTAAATTAATGATAAAAAGTGTAAGTAGTGAGGTTTCTAATAACCCTTCCTCGGGTAAAAACCAGGGTCTTACTAAGGTCTAACTACAATAAAATGTGCCGTTCCCGGGATTTTTCCTCGAAGTTCCCCGGAACATAGGGGAATATTCCTGCCTTGGGGAATATATATATCTATCTATACATGTAATTAAACTGTAGCCAAAGTGAATTCTGCACATTGAATATTTTTTTTAATAATCGCGTTAGGAGGGCTCCATACACGCAATAGAAACCAATTTACGCTCTCCATGTGAAAACAGTTAGACGTACATATTTAAATAAAACTTTTTGCATTCGAGTGTCCTTCTGCCTCTTAAACATAATTTTGTACAATAATCACGCCTTAACCCCAAGGGACTAGGAAGACCACAAGTGAAGTTTGTATGGAGAAGTAAGTTTTCTTGCTGCTATCACCACGAAACTTGCTGTAAATATAGTAGGTACTAAGATTATAATAAATAAACCGGATTTAAGAAATTAGTACCAACCTACCTACCTAGAAACAATACTAGGACTTAACAAAGCGATTTCGTTTATTCATAGCTCAAAATTACGTGTCCAAAGAACGTAGGTACATTCCTGTCAAATGAAGTATTTAACTCTTATTTTATTTATTGTATACATAATATTTTTTGAACAGTAAAGTTTCTACATACTCATCTACATAACAATGTTAAAATAACGGCGTAGGTAGTTACAACAACAAACACAACTGCCCTGGCTGACTAACCTAAACTTTTTGGGTATTTTATAGGCTAGTCCAAGTACGTGTACCTACCTACTTATTATCCTGCAGTTCTAATTAGGTTGATAATGAGATTTGCCTACCTCTGAGTTTCCAACCACGAATTTCAGAGCTTGTCTAGTTTAAATGATTACTAAGATAATCAAATACCATGAAGGTATCCACTTAAGGTAGATTATCGGATTGCGCTTGCTCAAAACCGATATCTACCTTATTTCACTCATTTGTTATATTATAATAACAACCTTCTAATATTAAACAAATAAAATCAGTTATTAATCGATTGGGTATAAACTTGTGACGTTACGCTCCCTGTTGGACGAATATCGCAAACAGAATAAAACCGCGCAGTGGTTCGGCGGCATGCGCTGGGTCATTGTGACGTCATCGCATGCGTTCGCGCGGTCTGTGAACCTCGTTCGGTATTTTGCTCATAACTTTGTCCATTTTGGTCGTAGAACAAAAATTCTTGCACTTTATGTTTTACTTTCTCAATGTCTATAGAACTGCATTCATAACATAAAACGCGACTGGTCCCCATTGGATTTCCAAAGGTTGCGGGTTCGATTTCCGCCTGAGAATTCACTTGTGACCCGAGTCGATTTTTACTAGTATTTTTCTATTATAATAATTTATCTTATATTGAAGTGCTTAGGATGTAGATTAATATTTCTATTTTTAAAAGAAGAAGATACATACGACCTTATTTTGTGGAGAGTATTTAAAAAAATGCGAATAGAATTTTTTTTAACTTCTGACTTAAAACAAATATGGAAGAATAATATTTCTTTAACGCATCTAAACAGTACTATAATGAGGTTGCTATTTCAATACATTTGCATTCGGGTACATCGGGAGCCTATTTAAAATACATTAATTTTCGACTTGCTCACGGAATAGGGGACATTACGCGAAACTAGGCGCAGATGGCGCCAGTAGCACATATAGTAAACAAACCACCATGGTGTTCTTGTCAAATTATGGCATATTGGTCATATTTGGTTGTTTTACTTGATAAAAGTAAATGTTATTCTGTAAATGCGACTATCTCACCTGAATACTTTCCAATTTCAATGAAATCTTCGGATTTAAAACGTGCTGAACATATTTTAGAGTGTTTTTTAGCTCGAAAATATTTATGTGTTGCTGTTTCCCATAGTTTTCGAACACTTTCTTCTTTTGGAAAAGAATGGTTCCCTTTATTCATAAATCCAAATACACAGCACTGATGCATTATTGTATAATATAATGCACTTTTTCCAATTTTAAACTCAATTAAAGGCAGAACTTCACAATTTTCTTTACGCTTTAAACGACTTGTCAAAAATATTGTTTACTGTCTACGCTAGTGCTGCACTCTGGCGCCAGAACATTGCAGTCCCCTATTAGTTTGTTGTCTTTTTATGTCTTGTAAAAAGAATTGGCGTGCGTTCCTCGCATGCATGTTAGGATCTAGTGGTTCAAATACAGAATGAACTTAAAAAAAACTGGACGGCATAACGCAAATTCATGAGTCATGACAGAGAAACCAGCCTTAAGTTTTTTAATATGGAAAAATGTAACAAAAGGCCTTAGATGGATTGAATTAAGGTCCATATATTCCTAGTTTAACACGTTGACTGCCAACTACGAGATAACTCGTAGATTGCGTTCTTTGCTAGGACGCCGACTACGAGTTATCTCGTAGTGTGTTTACTTGTCATATTCGTGCAGCTACAAAAATTCAATGCTGGCTTAACATCTATGTAATATGATTAGAGTTTTTTATAACATAATATGATTAAATGACATTGGCTTTTTAAACCGGAATTCTGAAAATTGCCGTGGCAGTCAACGTGGTAAATATCTAGTTTGCTAGAAAGGCTTGCAGTCGAGAAATAAGTTGATCTATTACATATTTTCTCAAAATTAAATGTTAAATCATAAAAACAATTATTAAAGAAGTCGTATTGTTTAAATAGAGTAACGATCTTGAAATCAGAAACCCTACATAAAAGAATTAAACCCGTTTTTTATACTTTTCAGTATCAAAAACCAAAAGAGAAACATAATTCGATGTGAACAAAATTTAAATGAGAATTAATGAAAAGTTAATTTTAATCAAAATAGTTCAAAATGTACTGTCGAACGAATTGATTCCTGACCCACCATAATATCATTTTCTCTAGTCATAGAAATACAATAAGGTCGAAATTCGCCTGGACATTCATTTCCTTGGCAACGAACTTGTTATCTGTTCTGCCAAATCGGCCATTTTTCGAAATATTTAATTTTTAGTTTCAGTTTCTATTCATTGGGTGCGTTTGGCAGAAAAAAGCGATTGACGGCGCTCGCTAGCGCTGAGAAACAAACTATACAGTTTTCGGCAAGGACACGTTTTCTAACTTTCGCAGCGCTGACGTTCTCCGCCATTTTGCTTCGATAAGTTTGTTTACTAACTTAAGTTAACCGGTGGTTTTATGCAATCATTAAAACAATAGTAGTAATCTCGTCTTCTTCAATATTGTCATTCACTAAATTATTCAAAATATTATTCATAGTTTAAAACTTTTCACTGCATTTAATAAAAATATATTTAATTGAGGTAATGTTCCACAGTGACCGCTAAGTTTGCGTCCTAACAGAAAATAGTCATTTAGCGCTCAGCAGCGCTTACTGCTGAGCGGTCGCCATTTTGCTTTCGAGCGCTGTCGAGCGCTTTTTTCTGCCAAACGCACCCATTGACTGACTATTTACTTGACATCTGAGACACACTCAGAATTTTATTATTGAAATTACTTTTTTCTATAATGAAAAGAGTTATGATTATGAGCGACAGCTAATTCGTGATTGAAAACATGACTGCTTTATCTAAAACATACCTAAGGCAGTGAAAACAAAGGTTGAAAATTGCATAGATCTCTGACCTGTAGTAACGCTGTTTTATTAATATTTAAAATGTCCTAAGTGCAACATAACGCGAGAGCAGAAGACCTTACTATTTTGACAGGTTCAAATGAATTATTTGCGAAGTGGTTCATGATTCAATTTTTTCGACTGTACATAATCATGGTAAAAAAAAATTGATGTAAATTTTGAAATAAGTGTTTAGAAAATTTGCAGCAATGGTTTGGCAGTTAATAAAATTTTACCACTTAAGAGGGTCTGCCTCACATTTAATGGTCACAATAATTATATTCCCTCATACGAGTAAAACGATAAAACCAATTCACAAAATCTTTATTACTTTGTACGATTTTTTGCAGACTTTGATTTTTCTAAAATGGACAGCACTGAGACCAATCGACGATTTATAGTGGAGTACAAAAGCATATTCGATGGCAAAGCTCGGACTTACAGAATAAATCTTTCAGACGTTAACCAGTCAGAAAGAGAATCAGAAACACATAAGGTACAAGCTATATTAAATGAAACGCAGGATACCATAGCAGAAATTTTAGAAAACACTTTAGCTGACCATAACGCAATTCAGGCGACTCTTAATCTTGAAGGAGCAATCGATGAGTACGATTATAAAATATTGAATTTCCATGCAACGAACGTGCTAAGCTCCGTGGACCTAAAATCAAATGTCCAACAATATTTGGAAAAGGCAAAAGCTAAAATTTTATGGAAATTTCAGGACTATGATTCCTTTAACAAGGGAAGCAAGCATTTCTTTTATTTACGTTTGAATACACACAAGGTTGCTATAGAAGATTGTATAATTGATGTTGCATCGAACGACGATATGAGTTTCAAATGGGCAGTTTTGGCAGCTCTTCACCCAGGAAAGACTATTGGAGAGCTTAAATTGTTTTCTGAAGACCTTGTTATGGACGGTATTGAATACCCAGTTCAATTAGATGACATGCCACGCATCGAAGAAAAAAACAAGTTTAGTATCAACGTCTACATGTTAAGATACTCTTTCAAATCTGAAAGTGACGAAATAGAAGGACCAGTGTACCATACTAAGAAACGACAAAAGTTACATATCAATCTGCTATTATCGAACGAAAACGGAAAACGTCGATACAGTTACCTTAAAGACTTAGGTAGTGCAACTCAACTCTTTTGCGAGGGGTGTTTAAGTTTTTTCAAAAACAAGTTTAGTTTTGAAGTTCATCAAAAAGAAGAATGCCTAAAAGTTAAAACAACGATTTCACAGCCAAGCACAATAGAGTTTCGTAATCCCGAAAATTCTGAATTTGTGCCGTTTGTGGTTTATACTCATTTTGAAACACTTCAGTCTCAGGTTTTTGACTATGTAGGACAAGAATGCCATAATAAGGTTTGGAGAAGGAAAACTCACAAAGATTTGCCATACAGTT
This sequence comes from Calamotropha paludella, assembly GCA_927399485.1. NCBI lineage: Eukaryota > Metazoa > Arthropoda > Insecta > Lepidoptera > Crambidae > Calamotropha > Calamotropha paludella. The sequence goes on along the minus strand of OV656830.1, from coordinate 4,201,630 downwards.
ATGGATATTACATAAAATGTGTGGATGAAAATTTATCTAAAGCTCGAATCAACATTTGGGAACAAGACTTGCACGAGTGCGTTCCTAATTTTACGAACAATCTAGTCAAAGATCTTAAACAATTATGGTCTCAATATAAAAGAACACATCCGGAAGCGTCTTTAAAGTACGTACCTATATTAATGCGGAATTTAAAGAAAAACGGAAATCATCTTATACGGGAATCTTACTGTGATTCATTTCTTATAAGAATGAAAAATTACCTTACTGTTCATAAGAAATTGAATATTGGTGATGGAGCAAATAAGGTATATATTCGCTTTCTTGAGTTTCGAAACTTTATAAATGAAAAATCTTTATACGATGTAATAAACAATATGAAAGAAGAAGGCTTTAAGGAAATGCAAGGTTTGGTGATTGATATGCGTGACGTGGGTATTTTAACGGAAAAGGAAATCAAATTTCCTAGATACTTTGTCAAATTTTATGAGCACTTAAAGGAAACGTCACTCCCCACAGGATATGATATGTATAATAATATTGATAACGAACTGTACAATCATGCTCAAAAGGTTTGGAGTTACTTTGGATGTGAAAACGTCGGTAAATACTTGAAAGTATATATAAAGTCAAATCTCTTCTTTCTCGCTAATGTCATCGAAAAGTTGAGATTATTTTGCAAGAAAAACTATGGTTTAGACCCGGCACATTATTATTCAACTGCAGGATTTGGTTGGGACGCTATGCTGAAATATACAAATATGAAGCTGGAGCTACTGTCAGACGTTGAAATGTTAACCTTCATCAAGAAAGGTATTAGAGGGGGGTATGTGCAATGTAATAAACGGCACGCGGCCGCCAATAATAGATACTTGCTGGAATCTTTTAATCACGAAAAAGATGAATCGTATATTGTGTTCTTGGACGCAAATAATTTGTATGGACATGCCATGCGACAACCACTACCATACGGAGGATTTGAATGGGTTGACGTCAATGTCAATTACAGGGTTCCAGAAGATTCGGCGATAGGTTATATTCTAGAAGTTGATCTCTCTTATCCATTGGATCTACATGACAAACATTCTGATTTTCCTTTCTGTCCTGAAAAGAAAAACGTATATGGTGCTGATAATGAATTTCTAGTGGCTGATTTTTATCCAAAACAACGGTATGTTATCCATCATTCGTACTTGGCCCTTTGTGTGAAGAATGGTCTAAGGGTGGAAAAGATTCATCGTATTCTAAAGTTTAAGCAAAGTCCATGGCTCAAAGATTATATAGATTTCAATACCAGGGGACGACAAATGGCTAAAAATAAATGTGACCAAAATTTGTTCAAGTTACTGAATAATAGCGTATACGGAAAAACTATAGAAAATTTGGAAAACCGCAGCAACATTCAGTTGCTTCATAATTGGGAAAATATAGGATATAAAAAGGAAGCTCTCAGCTCTATAGGACGACCGGATTTTTATAGCTATACCATATGTTCGGATAAAGCTATTGCATTAACATTTGAAAAAACTAAACTAACGTTTAAACAACCGATATATGTAGGGTTTTCTATTTTGGATCTAGCAAAAACTCACATGTACAAATTTCACTATGAATTCATGAAAAAAGAATTAGGTGACAATTTGACTCTACTGTATACTGATACTGATTCCTTAATCTACGAATTTAGGAATGTCGACTGCTACAAATTTATCCAAAAACATGTCAAAGAAACACCTCAGATACCGGGACTAGGATTCGACACCAGCGGCTATAAGAAAAAAAACGAATTTGGAATACCACAAAAAAATAATAAAATTGGGTATTTTAAAGATGAACTAAACGGAGCTATTGTTAAGGAATTTGTTGGTATTAAAGCAAAAACTTTTTTGATAGTACATAAAAATGACAATGGTGATTTAACAACCGTTAAAAAAGCAGTTCATGTACCTAGAGATGTTAAAAACGAAATTCAAGTTGAAGAATATAAAGATTGTATTTTTAACAACCAGCCTCTCTATAAAGAATACAGTCAAGTTCGAACTGTGGATTATGATGTTTATAAACAAAGTATAAAAAGAATGGTTCTCTCGCCTCACGATCCAAAAAGATACATTTTACCAGACCGAATACATACTTTGCCTTGGGGCCACCACAAAATCAGGCAGACGGAAGGTAGAAAGGAAGGTTTAACATCATATTCCGAATATCCTAAAAGACGAAAACTGTAAAAATGTATTAATGTATAAACCCACCGATATGTACATATATTTTAAGAATTATGCAAGTCTTCGTTTTAAAGCACATAATAGGTTTTTTCCACTATTAGGGACTTCTGTAGAATAATTTTGAAATCGAGAAACTAAGAATCAACTATTGGATGGTACGATTTAAATGGATATTTGCTAAGAAGTTCTGCTTTAGTTTTATGCATTTTTTAATTTTCTTAGTAGCTGAATAATTAAATGTTTTATTGGATATTGAAGCACTTAATAGAACAAAGACATTAAGAGAAAAACCAAATAAGTCATCGAGAAAAGCCAAAGAGAAGTATTTTATATTATGTTAAGATAATTATAATAGTCAAAATGATTAATAAATTAATTTTAAGTGGCTGAATTGTGATTGTAGATAAATCTTATAAATATGATCTTCATTCCAAATTAAATAAACAAAGTTAAGTTAAAATTGTTTTACAGGTTTTGCGTAATTTGATTTTGTAGAAAAATAGGATCGTATCAATAAATTTTATAGTAGGGATTACATGATTGGCATTTTTTGGAAAGTTACCTGTAAAATGTATTAACTATATTGATCATGTAAAAATAATAAGTTAGTTTTTACATTTAAATAACTCTGTTTAGCAAATGTTTTGTTTGAACATAATGTCCAAAAAGAAAAAATGGTTTTGAAAAATATTAAATGGTGTATCTAAGTATACTTCACCTATTGCCGGGTGAAATTTTGTTGCCTTCCTGCTGCTGCACACAGGTACCAACCTACGATGGTAGTGTTATTTTATTTTGTTATTTTCTTTGTACATATAATAGTAATGTATAATGTGTGTACAACTGAATAAAACGTATTTATCTGTCTCTCTATCAATATGAAAAGAAATAATTCCAACATTGTTTTTGTTCTCCAAAGAATATATACATATATCGACTTATCCATTAAACAGAGTTCGATGTGATCATGTGATCATGACTAGTTTTTTAGCTAAATGAGACCTTATCTTATTTAGCTAAAAAACTAGTTTTTGCGTCATGATCACATCGAACTCTGTTCTATGGATAAGTCGATTTTGTTATTTAATTTAATGTGATAAGGTTTCATTTAGCTAAAAAACTAGTCATGAACACAAGATCACATCGAACTCTGTTCTATGGATAAGTCGATATATTCATCAATATCAACATCCTTCATAATGCGCAAAGCAAAGGAGTGGAACTCTCTCCCTGCGTCTGTATTTCCGAGAACTTATAACCCGCCCATTTTCAAAGCCAAGCTGAATAGGCAACTTCTGGGTTAGCTCGTTCCATCGTGGATCCTGTCTTGGCCCCAGGGCTTGATTGGGATCAAGAGCGAACCTATTCTAAATAAAAAAAATATTAACCAACAGTTATCTACAACTGTTGAAATACAATTCCTATGATTGAGAGGGTGATTTCTGAGCATAGCGTTGTTCCTGTCAAGTCGCCGCTTCTGTGATGAAAAATAAAACTTCACAATAAAATTAGATTAATTATATCTGAATATAGTACTAGAAAAATTCAACTCGTCTCCGTGTCATATCCTCTCGTTATCAAGGCAAGTAGTATTTCAATAGAATTTACGACATCTTGAAAGATTCATTGAATTTAACCAATTGTTTTACAAGTTGACACCAGCGACATCTCTTTATGTCCTAGGTACTACAACTTGGAACATCGCATTATATGCTTTTAAAAGTATCTAATTATCGATGAAGGTAGAATTACAATCGGATACTGGTTTTAATTGACATGCCATTGTTTTAAGAGCCAGTTTGGTTTCGTATGTTGTATATTCCTTTACAAATTCAAGTCCTAGGATTCACCAAAAAAAATAAAATACCACTAATTTACTTTTTAAATTGAAATTATTTCGGTATAAACCATTTATTGATTTTATTCAATAATTTTATTTACCCAATAAATTGACAATTAAAATTTATTTTACTTTACTTCCCTGTTTTTATTAATTGATTCAAAATGCAATTAAAATCATATGACCCATATCTCTTGTTTTTATGTTTCTTCTCTCAAAGAGACTGATAAAATCCACATCATATTTCCAAGTCATTTTACTCCGCCACGTAGCGATAGACATTTGACAAATGACAAAAAATCGATGGGGCTTTCCATGTCCTTTTTATATTACACTAGATGTCGCTGTACCGACTAAAACGTTTCGGTTCTACGACTACACATATAGCTAACCGTTCTTAGCCTTCTTGAATGTTATTCTTAGGGTTTTACTGACAATATGGTAACAAACACACACACAAAGTATTGTCATAATATAATTAGGATATTTGAAGACCCTACCACATGCTTTTGGAATGTGTCAAATACTGTAAAGCGAGGGAGTCGTACATACAGAAACACAAAATAAATACATATTATGTAGGGAATCTTTTGACAAAACAAACCATAATCAGCTAAATTATTATTTTTGTATGAATGACCTAAATGTTCCCGTTTTATTATATTTCTTAAGTGTAAGCTATTCTAAAAGTGTACATACTTAGGCTGATATACCTCATAAGAAGGTAAAATCCTATAAATAAAATAGAAAGAAAAAAAGATCCGTAGGCAGAAAAAATGTCATTTAGTCATTGACAATGACAGTTCCAGCTTATAAAGCCGCGGAGGTTATCCCAATCCAAGGTTTAAGTGGTGAATCATGGTTACTCTATACAGGGAAGTGTGTATCCCATCCTATCCCATTGAGGATATCTGCTAAGCTAAATAAATAAATAAAAAATATAAGACAACATCGCATTGTCCTGAATCCAAGTAGCTAAAGCATTTGTGTTTCCAGTATGTGGGACACTTCATCCCACATTTAGTAGCACAGAATCGGGTCGACGGAGCGCAGGAAAGTGAATGAAGACTTTGGTGTATGTAGAAATAGAATATTAAACAATTATTACAAATTAAAAAAATATATAAACGAGGAAAACATCGTATAGCAACCGTAAACAAACTTGAAGTCTCTCCAGTGGCGTCCAGCTGCACGCGTATTACAAGATGGAGAAAAAGCACCAGCGTGCCTGCGCGAGACGACATGTCATGGCACGTAAAGGTGGGGTGCCACTATTGCCTCGCGTAAAGTTTTTGAGGTGTGGCCCGACTGGCAGAGGTTGCGACAGTACTACTAAAATCACTGGGCAATGTTACCCAAACTTTTTTCCTTTTACATACAATCTTCGTTCCTTCTTTTTAACAAATAAGTAAATAGAAATTCATTTTAAACATTAAACAAAAAATAGTTTTGGTAAGAAAAAAAAACAAAATGAAAATTTTACACGTTTATTAATCTTAATAAATTTAAATCTTATTTCATAATTTCTTGCTTGAGCTAAAAACGTAAAAAAAAATTGACAAAATTATTTAAAAGAATAAAGGTACAGAATATATAAAAAAATAGTTTCTTCACGTAGATTCCATTAAAGAAATTATCTACACTAATATCATAAAGAGGAAAGATTTGTATTTTTGTATGTTTGCAATGAATAAACTCAAAAACTACTTAGCCGATTTCAAAAATTCTTTCACCATTGGAAAGCTACATTCACGCTGAGTAACATAGGCTATATTTAATGCTAGAATAAATTTAAAGAATTTTGTCCACCCGTGCGAAGCCGGGACGGGCCGCTTGTATCTTATAAACAATTTAACATAACATGATCACACTTTTTAAATAAACATTTTCGTTAAAAAGGCATAACATAAGATTGATTTCGACCCCACAAGCTCACAACGGTTTACACTTTTAAGTTCAAGTATGGGAGTTCTAATTAACCATTACGTCATGAAATAATGTATAATTACTTAATATCTTTTAGGACAACATTCTTTTAGTAATCTAATGTGTCAACCCTGGATATCACTAGATAACTGTGCCCATCATTTTGACTTTATTTTTACATAGCCCTTAAATTACACTATCATTAAACCATTACAAATACAGTTATTTTTAAAAATATTAACTAAACTAAACTGTTTTTTCACCACATTCATCATTATAATTTTTTATATATTTTTATAATATTATATAAAAAATTATAATCTAAATGGCTATTTCATCTTAATCGATTGCTCAAACATTTGTAAAAATGTTTCTTTCGAATACGAGAGGACGTTCCTCTCATTGATGAAACAACGCTGGCCTACAGCGTAAAATCAGGAAATTACTAAAAAATTTCGACGAATGTTCACAAGGCTCGGTAGCTCAATTGGGAGAGCATTGGACCGGATTTCCAAAAGTTTGCGGGTTCGGTTCCCGCCTGAGAATTCACTTGTGACCCGAGTCGATTTTTTCTGGTATTTTTCTTTTATAATAACATTCATCATTTACAAAAACACGCACCTCACTCACCGAGTTCCAAAAAGTTTCTGAGTATCAAAGATTTGTTATGTTGTAAAGAAACCCCTTGAGGCAATGTTGGCGTATTTCACGGTTACAAAGATCTTATGAGTAATGAACCTATATACAATTCACAAATACATTATAGAAAGTAAGAAAAAATATTTATTCGGAGTATAATAACCTTATTGGAGCGGAGCGAGCGAAGCTCCCATGGATCAGCTTCAATGGCACAATGTCTGTTACGCCATAACTTCCCGAGTTCTTAACCGATTTTAATATTTTTTGTGTGGAATCGAATCAACAGGTTTAGGATCAGATTGTGACGGATCCCGAATTTTGATATTCGAAAAAGTTCTCATCGAAACAAAAAAAAAATATTTTTTTAGGTATTACGCTCCGCTCCAATATGTGGTGTTAACGTAGCTTTATGTTGAGCGACTGCATCGCCTAGTCTATATATAAAAGAACATTTTTATAGACAGAAATTATGAATATACTACTGAAAACAGTACCATTTTTAACCTATTGGAGGCCCCGGGCATATAAGAATCCCATTATTCTTATGCCCTTATGACTTTGACAGAACACATTTTTATAACTAGAATAGACAAAGAAAGTAGATAAACACGGTTTCAGATTTTTATTGACAATCAATAGTAGAATAGATAATCTTTAATTTAATGTCTTTTTTACAATGCAAATAACAAGTTGATAATATTTGATGTATCTATTTGAGGTTCGATTAACTCTAATTAAATAAGTTTTTCAGTAATAAATGTCAGTATTCTTTTGGGGCCATTCATTTATTACGTAAGACGATTTAGGGGGGGAGGGGGTCAACCATTTTCTTACAAGGGGGTGGGAGGGAGCCTCGGTAGTTCTTACGTAAGATCACAAAAATGCGCAAAGTTAAATTTATACATTGAAAAAGCGCGGGCAACCGCGCGAGTGCCAAAGTTCACTCGGATGCGTATAGGTAAACGATTTCCATTTCCATGGCAACGGACCTGCGCCACCCGCACTACGCCTCTGGAATGAAAATCTTATATAGGAAAAGATGAATGAGTAAAACCAAAGTTTATTCCACCAAAAAATAAAAATTATTAGTATCTTTGTAAGTACTAACAAATATCTCTAAAAATTGTTACCTTGAAAAATAAACATTAAAACAAACCAAACCGTATTCATTTTTGCCTTTCGATTCTTACGTAATAAATATTTAATAGGGGGTAGGGGGTCGGAAAATTCTTATTTTTTCTTATAAGGGGAGGAGGGGGCCAAAAACTAGCGAAAATAGTCTTACGTAATAAATGAATAGCGCCTTTAGTGATCTGGCAGGTACTAGGTGGCCCCTATCAATCACGGGGCCCTGGGCATTTGCCCAGAGTGCTCAGTGGGAAAGAGGGGTCTGACCGAAAGGGCCTCCACTCAGCATGATGCCACAGAACTTTTGCTGTCATGGCGCTGATGTTATGTGTATCTAGTTAGAGAGGGGCGTATAAAGCAATATTAGGTACATTAATACATAATACATTTGTATTATTAATACATAATAATACATTAAAAATAATATAACAATGACGAATCAGTGGGAATTATCTTTAATCTATACCATGTGTCTCGTCACCAGTGTCGGAGCTTTTAATGGTGTGAAATATGGCATTGTTTATGACAAATTGCCCCTCAAATTTTGTTTTTTTCTTACGGCCGCCATTTTGTTTTCTTGGTAACCAAAACCTGGGCTCTCATACTAATTCGACCACCACTACTCATGTAAATGTCCTATCAACATTAAAAAGGTGTCATTTTATAGCTAAACATGTAGACAACAGTTACACAGCCATCCTGTTTCAATTGTCATGGAATAAAAAAATAAAAAAATAATAATTAAAGAAAAACAAATAGATTCTTTTTTGTGTATTTTTTAATTATTGGCTTTTTGAGAAAAACCAAATTTGAGGGGCAATTTGTCGATAAAAATGCTATATTTCACACCATTAAAGGCTCCGACACTGGTGACGGGACACATTGTAAAAATTGGTCATAATTTTTAGCATTTTTTTTTCGCAGAACAACTGCCTAAGTGTAGGATATTTGCTGTTCAAAAATATGTCTTTTGAGGTTTTACTTAAAGGCCATAACAGAATTACAGTTTTGAATAGGTGGAGGCAGATTCCAGCACTTTGTAGTAGCATAGTAGCAAAGCTACCACGAAAGGCAGCTGTTCTGTGATGTGGAAAGAATAAACGTGGTACAGTTCTGACTTTACGCTTTGGACACTTAAGTTTATTAAACTAATATTTAGGTCGCCAGCTAATGACTGTCCTAAATTACAAACAAGCAAAATGAAAATTTTCATCGAGCTGACATGTTTAGCTTATTTAATTGGCGCTTCCCATGGATCAGCTTCAATGACGCAATGTCTGTTACGCCATAACTTATCGAGCTCTTAACGAATTTTATTTACCTATTGTGGAATCGAATCAACACATTAAGGATCAAATTGTAACAGAGTCCGAATTATAAAATTCACAAACATAAAAAAGTTATGACCAGAAAACATTGGCTCTATGGGACTTCCCATTGGAACAGAAAGCGCGCTTTTTGAAAGTTTCCATTCTTATGTAAATTTTAAATTTACTAGACATGAGCGATTTTTTATTCTTTTTTAGTATAACGCTCCACTTTATAATATATGGTGCTAACGCATCTTTATGCTTAGCGACTGCATCGCCTAGTAGACTTATAAGAGTATCTTACTTATCAATTATCTTCCACGAGCATTATACTGTAGTGCCCCCATGGCAAAGTATCCACTCGGTTTGCTAATTTGTACCTCTTCGGATCTAACGGTGATAGGCCAGTTTTTCTTACTTCTTGTGTATACAGTTCATGGTCCACTGCTTTGATTCTCCTGAATTGTATTAATGATGGTTCATTAGTATATAAACAATTTCTATAATCCGCCACCTTGAATTTGTCAGTAATATGTCTAGGTACACACGACGCTTTTGTAATTGTTATATTCTCAGCGTCTATTACATACATTTTAGGTCGCAAACATATAAATTCTTTAATAACAGCACCTCCCATTACATCTTTAAAATAGCCAAGTATCATTTTATTTAATTGTGGTATTTGATATGGATTGTCCGATACATAATTGGAGGTGTCGAACCAAGCATTCAAATGCTGCTTAATTGCTGAATAATAATCGTGTACTTTAATTTGATAAATTAAGGAATCAGTATCAGTGTACAGTAAGCTTAATTTGTCACCAAATTCTTTTTTCATGATATTATAATGGAATTTATATATATGGGTTTTCGCAAGATCTAAAATACAAAATCCCACGTAAATAGGATGTTGGAATATTAAATTAGTTTTCTTCAAATGTATAGCGATCATTTCTTCGGAACATATGATATGGCGGCTGTAGTCAGATCGTCCTATAAGGTTCAAGGCACCTTTCTTTTTCCCCAAATCCCCCCAATGATTAAGCAGTCTAATAGTTTCATATTTTTCAATATTCAAACAAGTGTGTCCATATACACTGTTGTTCAATAGTTTGTATAATTTTTTTTCATACTCAGTACCGGCATTTACACGCTTTAAATTGTTGAAATCTATGTAAGACTTAAGCCATGGTTTCTGCTTGAATTTCAAAACACGGTGTATCTTGTCGATAATAAGACCGTGTTTCTCGCAGAGCGCTAGGTATGAGTGATGTATTATGTAATGATGTTTTTTAGTAAGATCAGCTATGAGAAGATCAGTATTTACGTCAACAACTTTCTTCTTTTGTGGACAAAAAGGAAAATCAGAATGCCAGTCATGGATTTCTTTTGGGTAGGTAAGGTCTACTTCTAGGATGTAACCTACTTCTGAATTTTCAGGAACCATATAATCAATATCTACATCAACCCACTCAAACCCTCCATATGGCAGAGGTTGAGACATTGCATATCCATACAAATTGTTAGCGTCGTAGTTCATAATGTACGATTCTTCGTCATTTTTATTGTGAGTTTTTGACAGATATTTATTATTGGCTACCGCGTGTCGCTTACTACAGCTTGAATATCCTCCCCTCATCCCATTTTTGACAAAACTCAACATTTCTATATCAGAAAAAAGTTCTAACTTTATTTTTGTCTGCTTCAACATAGCATCCCAACTGAAGCCAGAAATTGAATAATAATGAGCCGGATCTAATCCATAATTTGTTTTGCAGAATCGTCTCAACTTTTCAAAGGCATCAGCTAGAAGCAGTATATCTGTCTGCACATATATCTTAGAATAGTCAGCGATGGTCTTGCACCCAAAGTGTTTCCAAGCACTCAAAGCGTGATTGTATTCCTCGTCACTGATTTCAGCGTTATTTAAATCATCGTAAAAGTGGTCTTTCCCGGGGAGTGAAGTTTTCTTCAAGTCCTCATATGTTTTTATATAATTATAAGGAAAGATTCCTTTTCTAGTTAAAAATGGTAAGTCCTCATCTCTCTTACATATTTTCTTGATTTCTATAAAATCGTCTTCGTCCAAAGTTTCTGCCAAGGTTGCCACTGAATCCTCTAAAAATTTTAACGAGTCAAGAAATCGTATATCTATATATTCCCAACCAAATTTCATTTTTGTAAACATAGCAAAATAACTTGTTAAGCTCCCAAGTACCCCATTGCAATTTAATTCTTTTACAATGAAGTGACAATCATAATTTTTTAGATTGTGAAGAAATACAGGCACATATTTGACAGGACATATGCCTCCATGATTATTTTTATACTTCTTCAACTGTTCTACGAGATCCTCAATTAAATTATCTGCGAATTGATTTATGCAATCTAGGCCGTAGTATGTTTTCAACACAGAGTATTCGTCATCCTTGCATTTTATATAATACCCATAGCAGTATGGTACGTGTTTGCTGATATTCCTATTATATTTTTGTGCTTGTGTATTTTCCAGCTCACTTTCAACGACTTGTAGCAATGCCTCAAAATCAGCATACACAACAAATAATGTATCTTCGGTATGAGTATCATTGCAGAATTCAATCACTTTTGACGGTAATGTTGTTTTTATTTGTAAACAGTCTTTTGTTTGGTGTCGTTTAAGACTTTCTTCTGTTTTTAAAAAGTTTAAGCAGCCATCACAGAAGTGACTGTCAGTACATTTTGGATCTATGATATTTCTTAGATTATGAATATGATAGTAAATACTATTATTGTGTTCATGTAACAGCAATAAGTTGATGTGTAAAGGTTTTCGATTTCTGGTATGGTACACGGGTCCCTCTATCTCTTCACTTTTGGTTTCAAAAGAGTACTTCAACATGTAAACGTTGATACTGAATTTATTTTGTTTCTCAATTCGTGGTATATCGTCTAATTGAACTGGGTAATCAATACCCTTCATGATAAGGTGATCAGAAAAATGTTGTAATTCCTTTATTTTCTTAACACCAGGATGAAGAGCTGCAAGGACTGACCATTTGAAACTCATTCTGACGTCATCTAAAGAATACTTAAGTACAGTCATATTATTAATGACTTCATAAGGCAATGATAATTCACACCTTTCAGCAACAATATCATGTAAATTTAAATAAAAAAACGTGAACTGTTTGCGTTCTTCACTATTGGAATAATAATCATAAAACTTTGATTGAATTTTCTCCTTAGCCACTACCAGATATTGTTCGATATAATCTTTAGTTCGTAGTTCCATCTTCGCATCAAAATGGAATGTTTCATATTCATATTCTTCAAAATGGCCTACTAGAGTTAAGGTGACTTGCATACTTTTGTAGAGTAATATGTTGTTCTCTAATATCTCCTTTATCGCGTCGTGTGTTTCATCAAATACAGCTTCTACACTAGTTGGTTGGTTTATGCCGTCTAGGCTTATTTGGTAAGTCTGAGTTTTTCCTTTAAAGGCTTGTGAATGTTCTGTTTTAGGATGTATTTTTGTCTTTTCTACCACATTTTCTTGTTTCTCATCTAAGTTGTTATATCTTGGTTTCCTCTTTTTGGTTTCGTTCTCATCGCGAGAACTTCCTTTTCTTTTTATTCTACTGACGGTGCTCTTAATATTCTCCATGTTTATGATGATGAAGTCTGGAATAAAAGTTCATAATTGTATTTTGATCTGATATATGAGGACCGGAATTAGTTCTGAAGTCCGTTGACTTTAGTAAACGATTCGAACATTAACAAATTGCGTCATCATTTCAGCTGACAGTCTTTAACTGCTGAACGCAATCCTCCACCAATAAATGCAAAGGTTTTGTCAAAATCTTTATGCTTGGCAGTAGGGTTAGAGACCGCAGTTAAAAACCATAATTCGAAAAATACTGCTGCTTACGGTTCTACATGAGGTGTACGGTGACAACCTTCGTTATCATTAGTCGCCTTTAACAGTACTCTTAGGTGTGAAGAGTAGCGCTATATGACTCTGCTGGATACCATATAGATTTTACAAATATGCTATTGAATTAAATAATACTGAGTACCAGTATTACAGTGGTACTCAGATATACAATGTGTCCCGTCACCAGTGTGGGAGCCTTTAATGGTGTGACAAATTGCCCCTCAATTTTTTTTTCTCTTACGGCCACCATTTTGTTTTCTTGGTAACCAAGACCTGGGCTCTCATATTAATTCGACCACCATTACTCATTACATGTCCTATCAACATTTAAAAGGTGTCATTTGATAGCTAAACATGTAGACAACAGTTACACAGTCATCATGTTTTAATTGTCATGGAATAAAAATAGAAAAAGATAATTAAAGAAAAACCAATAGATTCTTTTTGTGTATTTTTTAATTATTGGCTTTTTGAGAAAAACCAAATTTGAGGGGCAATTTGTCGATAAAAAATGCCATATTTCACACCATTAAAGGCTCCGAGACTGGTGACGGGACACATTGTATGCCAAGATATATCACAAAATTAGCACAGTATAGAAGGTGTACAAAAAATATGTTCCTTGAATTTTCGTAATTTCAGTTATGCATTCTTTTTCATATCTTTTTATACATTTTTTAAGCATGAGGCTCATCATTTTCTTGTGGAGTCATGCATTGGCAACAGCTGACGACGTCGCCAACTAACTAATGATCAAATTTTATAATTAACTTAGAATTTTTTTTGAAAAAAGTTTTTATGTTTTAAGAACTCAACTTTTCAAAGGCATTAGCTGGAATATCTGTCTCTAGATATATTGAATAATCAGCGATGGTCTTGCACCCAAAGTGTTTCCAAATACTCAAAGCGTACTTGTATTCCTCATAACTGATTAGGTACAGCGTTGCTCAAATCATCATAGAAGTATGCTTTCCCAAGGAATCATGTTTTCTCCAAGTATTAAAGTGTTTTTATATAATTTAAAGCAAAGAACCCTTTTCTAGTTTAAAATTATAAGTCCTCATCTTTTAGATTATCGTACACAAAGCTTAAAATGGGACCCAATTACTAAGACTCCGCTGTCCATCCGACCGTCACCAGGTTGTATCTCATAAACCGTGATAATTAGACAGCTGATAAATTTTAAAGATTTATTTTTTATTTATTTTTCTAGTGTTACGCTCCACTACGATATCTGGTGCTAGCGAAACTTTGTGCTTAACGACTACATCGGCCTAGTTTACTCTCTGATAATACAGAGGGCCATTTGACCTATTATAAAAAAACTGCTGAAGCCACAACATATTTTAGGTTACTCACTAATAATTGAATATAATAATTCTGCAAGATTCAAATATTTCGCTAAATTGTTGATGAAACCTTATTCCTAAGACAGTATGATTTTTTGAAGTAAACTCCTTAAGAATTGATTTCCATATAAGGCGCCTGATATGAAAATATGAAGAGTAAAATTTAGTGATCGAAGAACAGCGTTACGTTATTTGTGCGCAACCTATCGTGAGCGCCTTTTGTTGTGAAGTTTTGTTTTATTATTTTCCAATCGTGCGACGAGCTGATACACATACTTTTTTTTGTAAAAAAGATCTAATAAAAGAAGTCAACACCCATTTTGTTAACCGAAATTGTGAACTAAAATAACCATTTACAATTATTATTGTATAAAAATAACAGTTAGGAATGTGCTTGATTAAAATATTCGAATGTATGGAAGAAGCACATGTATGACGACCATTACCTTAGTTATCAGACTGTCTGATACATACATTCGAATCAAGCACATTTCTAACTGTTAATTTTATACAATATTGATAGTAAATGGTTCAATTCACAATTTCGGTTAACAAAATGGGTGTTGACTTCTTCTATTAGATTTTTTTTACAAAAAAAGTGTGTGTGTCAGTCCGACGCGCGATTGGAAAATAATAAATGAATAAATCAATAATAGACATAGATATATGATACATAGATATGTTATATTCATAGAAATATATATAAACACCCATGACTCAGGTACAAATGCTCGTATTCATCATACAAACATTTGCCCCTTCCGGGATTCGAACCTAGGACCGTAGGTGCGAAGGTAGGATCGCTACCGTTGCACCAAACGATCGTCAAGTAATCGTAATAAAACAAAACAAAACATAACTGCTCATAATAATTAATTTATTTCATATATTTTTGATTAATCTTGATTTATAAAAGATTAACGAATGACCAATGAGACACCAATTATTAATTATTACAAAAAAAAATATATAATAATATTTCTTACATTCACACCAATTAACCCTAGCCCAAAGTAAGCACTGTAAGGCTTGTGTTATGGATACAAGAGTAACGGATAGACATACATATATATTACATAGATATGTAATAATTATAGAAATATATATAAAAACCCATGATTCAGGTACAAATTTTGTATTTACCACAAAAACACTGTCCCTCCTGAGACTCGAACCGAGGATCGCGACTATTGCATCTAACGTTCGTCGAATCAGTGATATAATATTAAGCCACAAAACAATTTTAAACCTTATGCTAAGTGAAAAGTCTAAATTTACAATATTTTCTGTATTTATTTACATAAGTCTGGCTGGTTATAGATATAAAAATATATCTATTCCTCTCTACCGTTCTGGTTTTATGTCAAATTCTTTCACACTCCAAGCTCCCAGACTCTATTCGTAGCTCTCCCAGAAGGTTTACTTTTCAAGTTCACGATTTTCTCACTGAAGATTTATAGTACATAATAGTAAAATCGAATCATCACATTATTGTAATTTATTTAATGTATTTAGTTGAATATATTTCTTCCCCCCCCCCCAAAGGTTGACTGGGAGAGAATGCAATAAGCATTAAGTCCGCCTTTTGTACCATTTTGTATTAATGCCCAATAAAGCTTTTTGAATAAATAAATAATACCTTCAATAATATCAACTTACACCTTTTGCAATAATGATAAGTGAATAATTAATTAAAATTATGGATTGCCTATTGATTTCCTCACTGCTTGGGTAGAGACTGACCCATAGGTGAAAACGCCGCAACGGAATTAACTCCAACATTTAAAGGACAAAATGGCGTGGAGTTAATGGCCCTTGCTTTAATAACTATACTTATAGTTTTATAATTTTTATATATTTTATGCATTTTCAATGCGATCTTATAAGATACATTATTATAATAGAAAAATACTAGAAAAAAACAACTCGGGTCACAAGTGAAATCTCAGGCGGGAATTGAACCCGCAACCTTTGGAAATCCGGTCCAATGCTCTCTCAATTGAGCTACCGAGCCTTGTGAACACTCGTCGAAATTTTCTAGTACCTTCCCGATTTTACGCTGTAGGCCAACGTTGTTTCATCAATGAGAGGAACATCCTCTCGTATTCGAAAAAAACATTTTTACAAATGTTTGGTCATTCAATTAAGATGAAACAGCCATTTTAGTATTATAATTTTTATATATTTTATGCATTTTCAATGCGATCTTATAAGATAAATTATTTTAATAATTTTCTATTATAATAATTTAACTTTACTTATAATTGATATTTGGTAATTTTTTTCTAATGCATTTTTACAAGCGTTAGAGAAGTTTCCTTAATTTAAAAATATTTTCACATTTAAGGGATTAAAATTATCTTTGCCGAGTTTCTTGCGGCCTCTTTTCAGTACAAGATCTCCCGTAGTAGGACTTATTAAGCCATGGCATTGTTGTTGTGTTTCAATAAATGCATTGCAAATGATCATCCTTACTAATATTATAAATCGGAAAGTGAGTTTGTTTGTTTGTTTGTTTGTTTGTTCCGCTTTCACGCCGTAACTACTGAACCGATTGCTTTGAAATTTTGCAGACGTAAAGATAAAAGTCCGGATTAAATAATAGGGTACTTTTTATCCTGGAAAAAATTGATATTCCCGCGGAAAAACAAAAATATTGTTTGCTTGATGGATGGATTGTAGATGGCGCTGTGTGTCGTTTAAAACAAGGTAAAATATTGCAAACGAATATAAACATGTAAATTTAGAAACTAAATGATACGATAATTAATCCCCGAAAATGACGAATTCCCGAGGGATGACGTACATACAATTTGATCTATAATTTTTATATATTTTATGCATTTTCAATGCGATCTTATAAGATAAATTATTAAAAATAATTATACATAATAATTTATCTGTACAATTTGTTTTATCGTCTAAACTGTATTTTTTACATCTACTTATATGTTGCAAACGAATATGAACATGTAAATTTTGAAGCTAAATGATACGAAAATGAATGCTCGAAAATGAGGAATTCTCGAGGGATGACGTACAATTTGTTTTATCGTATAAATTGTTTTTTTTACATCTCCTTATCCTGAAATCACTAAAAACAACGAATTACTAATTGGTATAAGTATTAGTTACGTTATTTATTTCTTGAGGTATGCGATAGATGACGGTGGGTGTTTTTTAAAACATGGTAACGATGTGTTTTTCTGCATCATCCTGCAAAATCTGCATGTTTTTGCTCCACAAGGGAAAACATATAATATAGTGTACCATTCAGTTTTGGTTTAACAACTAATTGTATCCAGCGTTACGTCGCGCTTCTTAGATTTTTCCGTGGGAATGAGAAGTTTTCTTATAGTTGTGCTTTATACCGCAATATAACCGAATTCCACGCGGGCGAAGCCGCGGTCGGAAAGCTAGTATTTAATAATAACTTGCTGACTCGGCCACGCGTTCCTTTGGTTTAGTTATTATCATTTAGTTTAGTTACAGTTATATTATCAGACTCAACTAATGGTCATAGTGAAGATTATATAGTGACGCCGCCATAAATAAAAGATGCCGCCAAGAAGTGTAGAAGGAAGTATAAATGCGATAAAAAATATAATTTAATGCAATGGAAAAATAAAAGAAAAACGCCTTCATTTTTATATGCTCTCAAATTATTTTAATTTAATTATTTCTTTTATTTTGCTCAAAGGTATAATAGATATAAAGTACTTTGTATCGCTATCACGGGTACTTTTAAGTTATCGGTTATCGGTCACTTTCTTCCCTCTATAAACAATCGCTCCCGCTACATCTAGCTTTTGTATCCGCGCCCTCACGGTTTGTGTGACGGCTTACTCAACCGTAGTAACTTACCGAGTGGTTTATTAGCGATTAACATTTCAATATTAACATAATTATATAAATTTAAATAAAACCATTTTGTTGCCTTAGGGCACAGAATAGTAAAACAGTAGCGCCATCTTGTACACTAAAGCGGTACTAAAGCAAAGAGGTAAGCTGTTATTTATTATACATAGCTGACCCGGCCACGCGTTGCTATGGTAACGTTAATTGATTACAAATCTGTTATTCTTAGGCTTATGGTAACTATATATGGTAACAAAACCCACAAAGTCCTTCTTTTATATAGTAGAGATGTAATAAACAAGTGCGAGTCGAACTCGCGCATGAAAGGTTCCGTACAAACTTTTAGTTAAGTAAAAAAATCACGTTTGTTGTATAGGAGCCTCGCTTAAATATTTATTTTATTTTAATTTTATTATTTATTATTAAACTCAAAATACAACTGAGTATATTGTGAATGCTATTATTAGCAGTATAGTAGTAGTATACTAGAAGCTAGTATGCTATTATTAGCAGTATAGTAGTAGTATACTAGAAGCTAGTATGCTATTATTGATATCGAGCAAAAAAGGGGAAAAAAAGAGTTTGTTGTATGGGAGCCCAATACAACAAAAAAAATTTTTTTTTTGTTTTTAATATTTGTTGCTATAGCGGCAACAGAAATACATAATTTGTGAAAATTTCAACTGTCTAGCTATCTCGGTTCTTGAGATACAGCCTGGTGTCAGACAGACGGACGGACTGACAGCGAAATCTTAGTTATAGGGTCCCGTTTTTAGCCTTTGGGTAGGGAACCCCAAAAAGCATTTTATCTTTATCTTTACCATGAGAACCCACCACGTGGGCCTGATGCGGATTGAGAGGCGTTAACATCTACTAATGCAGCCTAGTCATATTTGTACATTTCGTTTATATAAATATATATTTCAATTTTTCTATTCAAATTTATGCGGGAATTCCCGCCCTTTTTAATAAAATACTTGTTTTTTATTAAAATAATTTATCTTATAAGGTAGCATTGAAAAATTTAAATATATATAATTTAAATATAAAATGTGTCCCGTCACCAGTGTCGGAACCTTTAATGGTGTGAAATATGGCATTTTTTATCGACAAATTGCCCCTCAAATTTGGTTTTTCTCAAAAAGCCAATAATTAAAAAATACACAAAAAAGAATCTATTTTTTTTCTTTCATTATTTTTTGTCTTTTTTATTCCATGACAATTGAAACATGATGGCTGTGTAACTGTTGTCTACATGTTTAGCTATCAAATGACACCTTTTTAATGTCGGACATTTACATGAGTAGTGGTGGTCGAATTAGTATGAGAGCCCAGGTCTTGGTTACCAAGAAAACAAAATGGCGGCCGTAAGAGAAAAACAAAATTTGAGGGGCAATTTGTCGATAAAAAATGCCATATTTCACACCATTAAAGGCTCCGAAACTAATGACGGGACACATTGTGTATGTATTTGTTGTTTTTATTACTGATAATATCTAGTAAATAGTCTTCACTAAGTAATGTATTGTTTATTCACCATTTTGTCTCTGAACATAACTTTATCTGTACCAACTAGAGGTGGAAACTATAAAGCTAATGTGCCAACCTATTTTCTTAATTTAGTTTTGATGTTTTATGTAAGACTTGTCGAAAACATGCATAATAAAATATGAAAGAGGTCGAGATATTCCTTTTTTAAAAATAATTCCGGTTACCGGAATTTGTGAAAGTTCATCAACCCCTTATAAGCACCCACGAAACTGCGTATACGCCGATGATAATGAATATCCATTCTCTTTACAGTTTTTTGCTCATAATGGTATTGTATTATTAGAAAAAACCCTTACCTTTAAACTCTGATCACGCCATATACCGAGTAAATACGTTATGATAATTTTGTAAGCCGATTGTCTTTTGTCAGACGTGACCTTATCGGTGACCGGTTGCAAAATGGTCGCCATTGCGTCACCGCTGCTAAAAATAACGGGAAAACTGCAATTATAGTACAGGAGCCTAATTCAAATAATATCTTTATCAGCGCTTTGTTTTGGTAAATAAAACTTTAGAAATTCACATTTTTTTCTTATTTCAACATTTTTTTTTAATATTACATCGAAAATAATTTTATAAGACAAAAATTCAACTACTACGAACAAAGTTGTGAGTTAGTTAACTAGAATATGATAAGACACACTAACAGCTTTAAATTCAAACAAGTGTTTGATTAAATTGTATATAACCAAGCATAAATATGCACATAGTAAGTATTCATTAATAATCAAGACGCGAGTCTATTGAAGACGGATCTAGGACTATTTTTTTTTTCTTAACGGCACTGGACTCTAACATATTTATCTCATACTTACTACGCTGGCTCAGCAACCAAAAGTGTGTTTTAGCCGAGAGAACGCTATTTGAACCGGTCTTGTTCGGTTTTTTAACAGTAGCTAGCTTAAAGCTCGGGTATATCCACTTCTACTTCATCACACCATCGATATCGGGGACGGTCTTCTCCATAGTGGTTTACCCATGTAGGCCGTTTTGATGTTTCGATCTTCACCCATTCTTTCCATTGCCAAACGGTGGGTTTTAGTCTTGCCTTTAATATAAAATTGCCAAACAGATCCACAATCTTGGCGATTTTTAGAGACCTCCAGGTACCATCTTTCTTTATCTCATAAGATATTTTTTTTAATGATTATGGAATGGTTTTTCGTGTTGATTATGCAAGCTTTAATCTTGTAATATATTATGAAGTGAAATACACTTGTTTCCGATCGAAAAAAATACCAGTAGTTTTGGACTGGGTTTTAAAGACTCAAGTGATAATTTGACAAAGTCGGTTTACAATGTATGTTTAATTCGCTAAATATAAGACATTTTGAAGTTATACTTCTTTAGGCGCGTTATGAAAAAATTATGTGAGTGAAATCTTAAGACGAACGCGCATCACTATGACACAAAATTATCATGTTAAAGTTGGCCGCGACAAAAGCGACATGGAATAAACCAGCAGGATGAAGTTGGCCGCTTATTTAATGTAAATTGTAATTTATCGTCTCTGGGTATTAAGGGTACCGTGTCTGGGTGGTAAGGGTACCATCCCCAAAACCGAATTCACACTTTTGATATATTACTTGATTCTGTATACAGATATATAGAAAATCTGTTAGTCTTTTGATGCTGATCACTATATAATTTATAAATTTATCTTCCTTTTCACATACAAAGAATACGAGCACACGGGAAGAAATTTTTAGCTATCTTTGTTTAGTAACGATAAAGAAGTATAACTTCTTACGTGCGTACATAAGTACACACAACGGTTTTTTATTTAATATGTGCATTTAAAATGCGTTCATTGAAAGTAAACGTCTGTGCTTTAGCTTCTTTAGACATATGTTAGCCCTCACGGATTCGTATAACTAAATTATTCCGGGGGAAATTCGGTAAAATTCCGGTAAAATATTTTTACCGGTGTATTACCGGAGAAATCCAATATTTCTTGTGCAAATTTTTTACCTTTAAAATATGCTATTTTCTCCGGCAAATTCTGGTAAAAACACGGTAAAAATCTGTGTTTTTTGAGGATATTTTACTGTAAATAATCCAGTATCTTCTCTGGCGAACTCTGGTAAAAACTCGGTAAAAATCCAAATTTTTTCCAGGAATCTTGCTCTTTTTTTTTGTTTCTAATTAAAGACGACAAATACTGTTACCAAGCATGTAATTGTTTGTAACCGTTTAATTAAACAAACCGTTTAAACAATAAAAAATGAGATCTTCTCCCCGTATTGGATATTTTTCAGCTGAAAATCATTTGTTAGACTCTAAGAACACTTCTGACAACAAATTAAATTATTATATACAGATGGCAAGTTGAAAATCCACGTCCAGATGAGTTTTACTGATCTAACAAATGATTTTTACTCGAAAAAACCCCAACCTGTAGAGTAGAACTTATCTTGCATTGTTTATGACAAATTAAATTGTTATATACAAATGGCAAGTTGAAAATCAATGTCCAGATGAGTTTTACTGATCTAACAAATGATTTCTACTCGAAAAAATCCCAACCTGTAGAGTAGAACTCATTTTGCAATGTTTATAACAAATTAAATTGTTAGATACAGTTGACAAAATCAAAATCGATGCCCAGATGAGTTTGACTGAGCTAACAAATGATTTTCACCCGAAAAAACCCCAACCTGTGGAGTAGCACTTATTTTGCGTTGTTTATAACAACGAAAAATCGACGACCTCATTTCCAACGATTCACTCAACAATCACTTTATCAATCTTTTACGGTACGCAGTCATTGTAATAATGATAAGTTATAATAATATGTCATCATCCTTTTTTTTCAATATTTAGTATTTATTAGATCCTCTGAGATTAGATCCCACTCTTTTATGTGAGACAATTGCATTTTTCACGAGCAAATATCTAGATTATTACCATTAAAATTTCTATTTCTTACCGGGAAAATATTGGATTTTTACAGTAAAAAACCTCGATTTTTACTGGGATAACTAGGTTTTTACCAGAAAAAAATTAATTATTACGATAATTTTCCGGTAAAAATCCGGTAAAAAAGTTGCACAAAATTACTGGATTTTTCCCGGAATTTTACCGGAATTTTTCGACGATTTTACGCTATTTTTTCGAGAATCTAGAAACCGTAAGGGAGGACATAAGTATTTTGTCGAAAAGGAGACGAAAGACACTCAGCAAGGGCGGTTTTTTCTCCCTTGTATAAGTTTCTGATCCTGATGTAAAGAAACTATTCTTATACAACTTAAGACGAGAAATTTTGATTACTATCTTATTAGTCAAGCAGTGTTGTTGCGAAATATAAAGCAAATGACATTAACTCCATCCATCTTAATCTAAAAAAGGTTGACTCACAGCACGGATAGGCATGTTTTCATGCTCTCTCCCTTCCTTTCGCTCAGAAATGTAATTCGCTAGAGCGAGAAAAATGACGTTAGTGTTGTTGCGAGCTACATCACCGATGCGCTCAGTAGCAACATATACAGCAGATTTGTATGCATAATTAAATAGTTTTGCCTTTCCTAACTCGTATAAATTGTATCAATGAATGCTGCTGCTAACTTCCTATAATGACTATGTAAACTCAAAACTTACACTAAGGAGATATGATTTGGAGTCAATCTGGCTGTCAGTCTCTTACAGACTGTACTTTAGAGAGTGTGCTCAGGAGCTGCATTTGCTCATACCGCCAACTACTTTTTTCCATTGGACATCCAGACGCACTGCGGGTTACCAACCTTTCTTGGTTGCTTTTCCAACCTGTCGCACCAAGCGCTTCTCAATATGCTTCATAATGCGCACAGCAAAGAAGTGGAACTCCCTCCCTGCGTCTGTATTTCAGAGAACTTAAGACCCGTCCGTTTTCAAAACGAGGATGAATAAACACCTTCTGGGTTAGCTCGTTCCATCGTGCTATACGTTGCAGTAAATGTATAAGGTACTTGCGGTAAACAAGGGCCACCTAACTTCAAAATTAAATATTAATGTAAAATAATTGATAACCATAAAACATGAATAATCAGGAGAACATTTATTATTTTAGCAACATAACTTAGTGTATTTTTTTGTCTAAGCTTGTCAAATTTCGCTTCAAAATAAACATTTTTAAAACCTCTTCTATGGCCCTTATTAAACATACGCAGTTTAATAGAGACCATGATCTTGAGTCAATACTTAATGGGATAACCAAAGTGGACACAATATTTATTAGCTCCCTATAGCTTATACTATCATTTGCCATGAAATCACATCATTGTATACACATAAATCAACGAGAAAAATAGTAATGGACCTTAATAAACTAAAGAAACAAACAAACTGTGAAATAGGATATTTCCCGACAACAAATTAATAGAATTAGTTTATCTCTCAACAAAGTATACTTTCCTTTAAATAAACCTTTGACATAAAAAATAATAAAGACACAAAAAAAAGTTCAACAAATTCTGTGGACCTTATTAAACTTATGAAAAATTGAAAATAGTTTCACTTAATACTTTGAGTGTCTTTTTCTTATTTACCAATGCTGTAATCGACAAATTAGTAAAGTTTAATAAAAACCACATAAATAACAATGTTCTTCTAGTAAATAAGCTACATTAAATAAAATGGAAATTTAAATGTTAATCAATCTTCAAGTAGGAACAAATTTCTTAAATATCACAATAAACTATCGGCTTATATTGTCTTTTTATCATCAATTTCATTGTATGTTTAATCCTCTAATTGCACATTGGTCATTCAAAATCTTCTTTCGTTAAGCCCAAGCATACCATCTTTTGCACGAAGGACAATTTCTCATGTCTGCAAAACGCTCTTCATTACACGCGTAGCAGTACCATTTCTCTTTGGCGTCTACAGTGTTGTGTTTTTCTTTTGTTTTTATATTGTTCACCTTCTTCTTCTGCTCTTTCTTCTTAATTCCACTTGTAGAGACTCTTTGGTTGCTTGAGCGTTGTGGCTTAAATTCAACTACATCCCTTATAAAAGTTGAAAATAAAATGAACTTTGATTATTGAAAATACATATTCATAAGTTTAATAAGGGCCGGCCCCTTTACCCGCCATTCACCTGGCCCTTATTAAGCATTGATACTCATTTTACTTGATCCGAGATAAAATACACTGAAACAATAAAATCTTTTGAACTCACCTTGCTTTTACATCAATTAAACTGTAAAGTTTACTTTGTAACACCAAGTTTTATAAACAACAGTATATGTCACGCCCAATTTCGTTGCAATTAAGAGAAAAAATTACTATTGACTGACGCAGACCAAATCTCTGAACGGCGACGCGGCTACTGACAAGAAGGGTGATCGTGCGCGACTGCGCTGGCGTATATTAGCCTTCCTATTGGTCTTTTACACGTGTGCGTAATTAAAATAAAATCAAACCGTTAGAAGTACACTATTGTAATAGTGGCCCTTGATTAACAACGGCTCTTATTACCCGCAGGTACCTTAGTTTAACTGAAAACTTCTCGTGGACTTCATGAGAGTGTGAAAAGTCAACTGCCGCTGTTTTGTTTTATTTACCAACACGTGTGCATGTTCACCAACATTTAGGTTCTATGCACACACTGCGTTTTTATTCCACAGAGCAATTGTTAGCATATCGATACAAACAGGCGTTATCACCACGTCTGTAGCGATTCAAGCGCGGGACTGAATTTATTCAGGTATTCAAAGGTACAACTTTGAACAATTACATAATTTCACAGTCAAACTGCGTTTAACTCGCGTGAATTTCAAGTTTGTATCGACACAAACGCGCGTCGACAGTGCGTTAAAAACGCGGCGTGCACGGGCTCTTGATGGTTAATAATCCACCTTTATTACACTCTAATATCCACCTTCAATACTTTTAATGTTAATTTTGTGGAATTTCGTCTAGTAATTTATATTAACTGTTAAAAAAAATAAACTTTATAGCAGACCGACAGCCCCATCTATCGAGCGACGATAACTACTCGCCCGCAGAGTTGGACCGTGACTTACCTCTGCGCGCGAGTCGTGGCGTGCGGCCGGAGCGATATATAGAGTCTGTGGGACTTGGAAGATAAGCTGTTTTTCGACTACCACGCGGCCACCATTAAATTGCCAAAATAGATAGCTTGGGCTTAGGATGCGACAGCTAGAAAATTGTTAATTGCGTCAGGCAGTTTTGTGCGTGTTCAAGGAAAATAGTTCATATTTTTTTATAAAATATAACATTCTTCAAGCAAGTTGTATAGTTTTTCTTCGGATACTTCGCCTTCGCCCGTCGTTCTCACTAAAACATATACATATACTTAGTACTCCTATATTGCTAGTAGGGGTCTAGGAAAATATGTGTCTGTCTCCCCCATTTAAACTTCGAACGTTGTGAGCATGTCCGAGATGTTATGTTCATGTTTGAGAGATGAGGCTTTCCCCACTACTGTCTCGCATAACTCGCCAAGTATAAACGACTGTCTCTCTTGCTCGGTAACGCTGTCACTTACAGGGACTACCAATATAGTAGTATTAGGTATATGATATAGTATTCATTACAACAGGATTACCTTGTTTAAATATTTTTTGAGGCACCGATACGTATTACGGCGCAGTTGCATGCGCCATCGTCATTTGCAGGTGGCTGTCATGGGCAGACTTATTGGTCCACCAAGCGTCTGTAAACTCTGTTAAATTAAACTGTCAATATAATAATGCTACACACTAGTCTACTTTTTTGTTGTGGCAACACTGAGCTATGTTTGCTCCTGCCATTGTCTGTGTTGAATGAGGGATAAATAAAAGTTTATTTCTAAAATCCACTTCTTTTAGAATCTTAAGAAACTCACTATTTACTCGATCCAACTGCAACGAAATATCAGAGCCTCGGTGAAACACGGTAATAACCCCGTTTAAATTAATTCTAATTCAAATGAAAGTTAAAAATAATAAATTATAGGTCGATCGCTTAAATGAGTCTTCGGCCGCGCGGTACAGGGGTGCGGGGGTATGACATCAAAAGGGATCGAATGAGGAGTGGGCTGCAGGCTCAAATTTCAACTTTTTTTATAGGTATACGCCTCCTCCCCCCTTTTACCGTACCGTACCCCCACACCCCTGTCCCGCACAGGCGAACACTCATTTAAGTGGTCAACATATACTTTATACTTTTTCCAGAATTAGTCTAACTACTGTAGAATCAATAGACTGTTAAATCTCCGTGGTAAAACGGCTTGCATAAAGGTTTACATGGTGACGCTATTCCGAGATCCCGGATTCGATCCCCGACCTAACCTGGATGTAGAAAACTAACTTTCCGACATTGCCGTGGGTGTGTCTGGGTATTATATTGCCGTCGTTTTCTTAATTCCACAACACAAGTGTATTTTTATCGTGAATAGGTAAGCGCTTGACTGCCATCTCGCATGATGGTAAGCGTCGATGCGATCTAGGATGTGACGCGCTTGCCTAGAAGATACCTACTCGTGACTTGAAGACCACTAAATTGTATTTGTCAGGAAACAGACTCAGGCAAAGAGTTCCACTCCTTAGCAGTATGTAACACAAAATTGGAACCAAAACGCTTAGTGCGACTCTTTGGTATATCAACCATATAACGGTGTTGCCAATTTGTAAGTCTGGTTGTCCGATGAAAAAATGGGGACGGCGGAACAAGGTTATGCAATTCAGCTGCACACTCTCCGAAATGTATCCTATAAAATACGGATAGGCTTGCTACCTTCCGTCTATGCTCAATGCTTTTGAGCTAACCTTCACTCGTGACTTGAAGACCCCTAAATTGTATTAGCTATTAACTTGGGTTCAGAAAAATATTTTATTTAAATGTTAAGTGTAGAATATTATGTCAAATATAGACTAAACTTTAAGTTATAGGTATATTTCATGTGAAGTGTTAAGTGAATACACCAATTAATTTAAGATTAACTTTAATCGCTTGTCAATTATACATTAATACATACAATGTAACTACTTTCAACGCTATGCCAAGTATTTGAACAAAAAAAATAGGTCGTATAATACTTTTGAAATTAAATACTGAAAGCATTTCGGTATAGCGTTGAGAAAATTATAATCTAAGAGTAGGTGAATATTCCTATTACAAACTCTTTTTCTCATGACATGTCACAGAACACAACAGAACAAGTAAATATTTTTTACTCTGTGATAAATATGTCATAGCAGGATAAAATTATAGAAGTAAAAAGTTCTTATTCAATTGTAACACAAGAATGTTCGATTTTCAAATTGTTGGATGTAATAGGAATAAATCCTCACAGAACTTAACCTATTTTCGTAATACTAAAAAAATTAAGGATTGAAAATAAAAGCTTACAAACTATTTTTTTTTTTATTTAAGAATACAGTAACATTGAAAACTACATAGAAAGTAAATGTGATTGTAACGAAAATGAATCATATATTTCGAAATAACGGAGCAGCGATTTTAAACGTAAACATGGTTGGTATTTTGGGTCCAAAATCGCTTGCAGCGTTCAGTCTTAACTTGATTCCTGGTGAAAAAAAGTGATCATGAACTTTAAGTGGAGCTGAATTTTTTTTACAAACCTTTTTTTGTGTTTTTATGTATTTTTTTATCATTTTTTTGTTGTTATTTTTTTCTTATTTTATATTCGCTCTATCCCCGGAGTGGGTAATAATAATACACGACGACAAACATACTGTTTATATTATTTATAATAGTAATTAAATAATTAATGAATTTCTACCATTACAGATTTGATTAAAAAAAGCTTTGTGTTCGAAGCGCGAATATTCAAAGCTGGAATCGTAGAAACAAAATTATACCTAATAATCTTGTGACCTTGTGCATGTTAAAAATAAAAAAAGGCGTGGAATTTATTAAACAACAAACTGGCTGTTTTTCTATTAAAAAATGCAAGGTGTTCGATCACAAGTACTACTAGTAATACATAATCTAAAAACCTACTTTCCTATACTTGTTGGTGCCTTCAAAGCCAGTGATATTTGAAATGAGAAACAAGGCCTTCTTACTCACACGTCTGCCGGGAAAGCGGGACAGAAGTTAGTAGTTTTCCGTAAGTAATAATTATCAAAATCGGAAAGACATTTACCCTGGTAAGACAATGAGTTATTATTATATTTTAAAAATGAACAATTCCCAGTAGCGACAAACGTACATAAACCTCTTCGAATAGAGTTCAAAATGCATTGGGAAATTTGAACCTTTTTTATAGGTATACGAACTTCAACAAATTTATAAAACAAAAGAACACAAATATGTTGAAAAAAAGAACAAATATGTAATAAAAAGTTTGTATATGTGACATATTTGTTATAAAACGACCAGATATATGACCAAAAAGGGCAAATGTGTTTCCGATTGTGTCGACCTTGTCTATTGCATGTTGTAGTGCAAAAATATGTAATCTGGATTGTTGATCTCTTGCATTATAGGCGAATTTGGCGGCAAAACCTGGAAACCCATGAACATGAAAGTGCGGAGAAGCGTGGCGCGATCCGGGCGCGTTTTCAGGACACAGATGATACAACTGGAACAGATAAAAATATATATGTCATTTTTTTGAAGTGAAAACTTCTTTAGCATCGTTGTGATTTGAAAGTCGGTGAAACGAAAAAACGACAGTAAAAAGAGATAGACACATAAATTCATACGATTTAACGTAGGAGAAAATGAGATAGGAAGTATTATGTACGTGTTTTTGTGTGCATGCGTAGTACAAAGCTTGAGAGAAGGCATAACAACAACCGTGGTATTGTGTATACGTGTACGTATTATTTTTGAAGGTTTCACTTCTACCACGTGTGAATTGCACACATATTTTTTTATTACAAAATATGAATTACAAATGAAATCATATAAGTAAGATTTGACGTATATTATAATTTTTTAAATCGCATTATCCATCTATTATTTCAAGCATTAAAAATATTATTTTTATAAAAAGTAACGTTATAATTATTTTTTAAATTTAAATGCAGACACGTACTTTTAAATAAAATTCACTTTAACCATAGAAACGTCACGTTTATTCTTTTTATATATTTGATCCTACCCTTTCGACTCCTTTACAGGAGCCGTGATCACATGATAAGTAAGGTAATGTTCGTCATACATGTGCTAGCTTCAATTTTAATCGGGAATATTCCCAAAAGTTAAATTTATGCAAACAAAATTGTCAATTTTGCATTTTATTTAGTTGGAGCGGAGTAAGTGAAGCGAGCGGAACTCCCATGGATCCGCTTCAATGACGTGATGTCTGTTACGCCATAACTTCCCGACTTCTTAACCGTTTAATTATAATAAATTTAAATAATTTTTGTGTGGAATCGAATCAACAGGTTTAGGACTAGATTGTGAGTTTTTTTTTTAATTCGCAAAAAGCATTGACTCTATAGGATTTCCCATTAAAACAAAAAGCACACGCATTTTCAGTTTTCATTATTATGGAATTGTAAAATTTACTAAATATTGTTTTTTTTTGTTATATGGTCGGCTCCAATATATGGTGCTAGCGGAGCTTTATGCTTAGCGACTGCAGCGACCTAGTTATTTCATCGTGTCTAATATTACTGTAAACTTAGTCCAGTTCGGATATTGAGAGGCCCTTCCGAGAATTGGCGAAAGAAACTCAGACAATGGGACCGACTTCCATCTTACATTTACTAAAAACTAGCGACCCACCCCAGCTTCGCACGAATGCAATGCTGATACTAAATATACTACAGAATGTCTTTATATCAAACGTTCACAGCTTTTTGTACCGCCGTAACAGCTATGTCCCTGCATTTTAAATCTGTAATATCTTCGAAAATATTCATTTAAATTACATGCTGTAAAAGGCCATATTGATCTATATTAAATGCACCATGTATTTAACCACTTGTCAGTCCGATACAGCGCACCACACCCCTCTCAACAGTCCCAATGCTGCGCGAATTGTGAAAAAAAAAATGTCGGACTCTTAGACAAAAATGCTTTTTTCTCGCTAAATAATGAAGCTAGGACCAAACAAAAAATACTGCCGTAAAGCTGATTAAATAAAGAATCCACCACAGAATATTTGGATTTCTGTAACTCAAAAATTAATCGTAATTAAAAAAAAAAAAAAAACAGCAGGCCACACGGATATTTGAATATGGTAGCAATTGCTACCACGGACTGACAAGGGGTGTTTGCTATCGATAGCAATTGCTACCGTGGACTGACAAGTGGTTAAGGTACTTAATTGGATAAGGATTAATGCTGTATTACTTCAAAACGCTTCGTAAATAAGCAATTATTTCTCGTAAAAAGTTATAGATAAAAAATGGTTATTGTGGGTTATCCCTAAGAGA
Source organism: Calamotropha paludella (assembly GCA_927399485.1). NCBI lineage: Eukaryota > Metazoa > Arthropoda > Insecta > Lepidoptera > Crambidae > Calamotropha > Calamotropha paludella. The sequence continues at coordinate 4,170,553 of OV656830.1, read as the reverse complement.
TAGACATATAATCGCTGACTTTTTTGTAGACCTTTTTAAGGTGTACAATACTGTAGTTCATTATTTTGTAGGGTACAGCCAGCGTTTGCAATGTAAGCGCAAAAATACGTTTATTTACGATATCACTTTAGAAAAATCTCTAAAATTATCAGTGTTTCTCCACTATATTATGCATTTATTATACATATAAACCTTCCTCTTGAATCACTCTATCTATTAAAAAAAACCGTCGAAATCCGTTGCGTAGTTTTAAAGACCTAAGCATATAGACAGACAGCAAGATGCGACTTTGTTTTAAACTATGTAGTGATGTAGCGTAGAGCTAACTACATTACTTACTTGTTGCAAGCTAGCCTCTCTTCAGCGAAGTCCAAGAGAAGCATGAAACTTTCCTTGCTGCCGGATTGAAGAACGCCTGGCACTCGAAGATAGATGGCATTACCTTGGACCACCTAGAAGAGAAAGGCAATTTGAAATTAAACAAAAAACCGACCAAGTGTAAGGCTGAGTCGCGCACCGAGGGTTCCGTAAAAACTTTTAGTTCAGTAAAGTTCATCACGGTAATAAAAAACACGTTTGTTATATGGGAGCGCCCTTAAATATTAATTTTATTTTAATTTAATTAAGTGTATAATATAACTCAAAATTCTGTGAAAATTTCAAGCGTCTACCTGTTTTACCCCTTAGGACACAGAACCCTAAAAAAAAGTAAAATAAAATTTTTAAAAACCACATTTCTATTAGCGAACTAAAAAGATGAAAATATTTTTCCCCAGAATTGTGATGGAAAATTCTTTTCCCGGAATAATAAAAAAAATCAAAGATATATTGTTCAAGTACTATGATGTTATATGACTAAAAACGTGAGGCGGGCAGGCTTAACTAGGATTAATCCGAGGATTTATTGAATTTCTTCAAGGATTATATAGGTGTTTTAATTAATTTATTGTGGCTTATCTAACTATTAAGTTTATGTTGGTGATGACTGGATAATGAACTGTCCTCGATAATCTACGTGTGGTAAAATTTTGAGCTCTTAAGGAGCATCAGATGTGGTCTAATCAGACCTCTCTTTCCCACTGGGCACTCGGACAAGTGCCCAGGGCCCCGCGATCGATAGGGGCCCCCTATTTCCTGCCAGGTCACTAAACCAATACCGACATTTATTACTGAAAAACTTATTTAATTAGAGTAAATCGAACCTCAATTATGGACTATATTATCGACTTGCTTATTAGCTTTTGCATGCGCCAAGCTAAGATTAGCTTGGAAGCGAGAGTAGATACTCTCGTCCAAAAAAAGGCTATCGAATTTCAGCATGCTTAGATAATTTTAAATATGTGTGAATCGCCCCATTTAAATGAAAGATTATCTATTCATCTATTGACTGTCAATAAAAAAATCTGAGACCTTATTTATCTACTTTCATTGTCTATTCTAGTAACAAAAAAGTGTTCTGTCAGTCATAGGGGCCCTATTATTCTTATATGCCCAGGGCCTTCAATAAGTTAAAGATGGCCCTGGGTCTAATTTTGAGTAATAACATTAGAAGACATAAGGACAGTCACGAACGAAAGCTAGTTAATAAAAACGTGGTAAAAACACCAATAAAACCGATATTTTAAACTAGCAGGACTTGTAGTAAAAGAAATGTTTACTTAAACGTATAACTAAGTTATGTAATACATGATAAAAGGGCGAAAAAACAGCTCGTGCCGAATTGCTTACGGCTTCTTCTCGGTTCAAGGTCTCCCGACATAAGACTTACGTAGCCATGGAAGAGCTGCGGTAGTTTGTCGTGATATTTACATTATATAATTTTAAAAAAGCTTGTAGAATCTTAGTAAAACTAAATTAGAGTATTAATTACTAATATGTATACAACAATATCAAACTAAAAACTTATCGTGAAAAATTAACCCTTAAATATTTAATACACATTCACAAAAAGAATATGTCATCCAAAATTCCAATTTGGGGCATGGTACTGTAGCGCCCTACGCGCGCTCCGGGATCTTTATCTCGTTAATTCAAACGGCTTTTTTTTTTTTTCAAACGGCGTTTTCACGGCCAAACCAGATCGAGGAGCGACTCGACCATAGCAACCAGGTGGTAGCTCAATTTGTAAATCAGTCTTGATCAACTCTTTCCCTCTCGCCGGTACTACGTAGTCATATGCGCTTTTGAGATCGAAACCGGCAGCTTTATCGGATCCCTTCAATGGCGGGAAGGCGTTCTCACTGACACGAGTGAATTTTAAAATGGGTTCAAATCCTTCCGGCATATTGATAAACTGTTTTTGTAAAGCTCTTAGAATGTTAAGCAACAGATTGAAAACTGAAGAAAATTTTAGTAAATTTCAATGACTCTTCAACTACACACTAACCCACTAAAGCGCCAAGAAGAACTCTTCGATATAAATCGTTCAGCGACCAATCAGCGTCTATCTCGCCAACCTTCCTGACATATCTCTTCTTTCTTTCAGCCAACACAGTGCCTTGTGATCCGTTACCACTTGGAACTTCAATCCCCAAAGATAATGTTTGAAATAATTCAATGCCCATACTAAACCTAAACATTCTTTCTCAGTAATGGAATATTTTCTTTCACTGTCCGTCAATTTCCTAGACGCGAAACACACCGGGAATAATTCATTATTTTTGCCTTGCATTAAACAAGCACCCAACGCATATTCACTCGCGTCAACAAATAACCTAGTTTTTACATTATTACTACTGTCAAAATGCTTGAGCAGCGGAGGTCTTTGAACTTTTGACAACAGCTCATTGAACGACTTTTGTTGCCTATCGGTCCATACGAACTTCACATTTTTACCCAGAACACTGGCAGCATTACCTCGCTGAATAGCTAAACTGATTCTCTGCGCGAAATAGCTGCCAGCCCTCTGATCACCCGAAGAGAGAATTAGTCGATTCGACATATCCTTCATAAACCGCTTCATGTCAGCCGACCACGACCCTAACGTCTCGTTATCTTCTTCAGTTATATTTTCAGTTATAGAAGAGTATTTACGACGCTTCAGAAACTGAGCACGATCGGCTGCGGCCCCAGCTTTAGTACAAGTTTCATGTATATAAGATGGAGCCAGCGTGTCTACGCAAGTTACATCCCACACCAGAGTGCGGCCCAGTCTCCACGGCACCAGCGTAGCACCGTCAGGTCTCTTGCCATCATCTCTATATAGACCACATGGTTCTAATGTTGCCGGTATAGAAACCGTGGCAAGAGCTCTACGTACCAAATCGTTAACTGTACCGTGGCGATATAAGAATCTAAGTTGCTTTTATAAAATTCAAAAAAACCAACGCAAAAAATTAAAGCGAGCATTACTACTACCGTTCAGTTTGTAGTCTAGTATAAGTGAAAAAGATCAGTTCATTTATACGCATTATGTCTCTAAGATCCCTATCGCAGCTAACAAAAGAATTGACGATCTTGAAATTCTCTCTCGTAACCACAGAAAGACATTACAAATATTTAAAAATAATACCTCATTTTTCAATCCAGTCGTACGAATGTGTTACTAACATTTATTTATGTTTTTCCTAACTTTTGTATGATTGTTACTTGTTGTGTATGCCAATTAATTAAATAAAATAAATAAACGATTTTAATAAAACATATTTAAGAATCACCGCAAGAAAACCTGTTCTAAATCGAAAAGTGTATTTGTCAGCTCCACTGCACGACTGGAGTTATGTCCTTAAGAACGATTGTCTTTATACAGACACAGAAAATAAAAACAAAACTTCAAAATAAAAGTGAAAGCGCAAGTTGCGCACAAAAACGTAACGCTGTCATTCGTTCATTAAATTTTACGCTTCATATTTTTTTCATACCAGTCGCCTTATAAAAACTCTTCTTAACCTGTTACCCGGGGAGTTCATTTTCTATATATGCAACATGTGACGAGCGCGTACTTTTTCACTAGGACATATCAATACGTCACGCCCGGAGACCGTCATTTCATATTATATTTATATTTCCTACTAGCTGACCCAGCCACGCGTTGCTGTGGCACAGTTATTTAATTTTTCTAAAATAAAAGATTTTTCTAAAATAAAGTGCCTATTTACTCCTTATTACATCAGCTACCTGCCAATAAAAGTCCCGTCAAAATCGGTCTAGCCATTTCAGAGATTAGCCGGAACAAACAGACAAAAATTGTAAAAAATGTTATTTTGGTGTATGTACCGTATATATATACGTATACATATGCATGTAGTAAAAAACGGTTATTTCAGTTTTACAAACAGACACTCCAATTTTATTTATATGTATAGATGTCCTACCCGTATCCGATATTGTCTACGCCTGACGCATTTATGCGTCCTGCCCGGTTAACAACTTAAGGAATAAACTCCTAAAAATCGACTCAAAATCGGTTTAACCGATTAAGAGCTACGGTGCCTCAGATACACCCAGCGGTCAAACTTATAACACCCATCTTATTGCGTCGGGGGTTAAAAAACAATATTATAAATCGTCCATATACAATAGAATACAATTAATATATTACTAACAATCCTTGTTTGGCAGAAAAAAGCGCATGCGAGCGCTTACCAGCGCTGATAAACAAACTATACAGTTTTCGGCCAGGACACGTTTGCTAACTTCAGTTACCCTGACACAATCCGCCATTTTGCTTATTATCGCTCAGCGATCGCCATTTTGCTTACAAGCGCTTTTTTCTGCCAATCACAAGGCATGTTTATCAGTGGTAGACCAGTGGATATGTCAACGCCCTTATATTTATAAACATTATCACTGAACTTTGATAGCATTATGTTGTTATTATTGATAAATTAATAAACATTACACTAAATTATGTCAATAATATTGAATAAATAAACGGCTGTCTGACGCCAAATCACTATTTAATTTATTTTTTTAACCGATACGTTGCGGATGGCACGTCTGGCGTTCTATTGCGTGGCGCTAGCCACTGGAGCCGTGTCATTTTTAAGTCGATGATAACTCCTTTAAATTAAATTTTAGGGAAATCTACCCAGAATAAAACTATCTTCATTTTACACGTAAATCAAGCTCGTAGCCTTCGTTTCTGGTAACTGCGTGTAGCAACGAATCGGTTAATTATAAATAGGTATAGTTCACGGCATATAAGTTGAATCTGGTTTTGAAATTACGTGACATGCGCAGTAGTGAATAAGTTACCTTAATTTGCTACTGCGCATGTCACGTGATTTCAAAACCAGGTTCAACTTATATGCCGGGGACTATAAGTGGTTGACTGCTATCTCGCCTGATGGTAAGCGACGATGCGATCTAGGAGGCGCTTGTCTATAAGACACTTATTCACTTGTGACTTGAAGATCTGCTAGTTATATGTCAGGAAACACAGGCCTTTTTTGTCTTGAATAGGTTCGCTCTTCATCCCAATCTAGCCCGGGAGCCAAAACAGGATCTAAAAAGGAGCGAGCTAACCCAGAAGGTGCCTATTCACCCTGGCTTGGAAGACGGGTGGGTTATAAGTACTCGAAAAAACAGACGCAGGGAGGGAGTTCCACTCCTTCGCTGTGCGCATTATAAAAGATTTTGAGTAGCGCTTGGTGAATTTGGCTTTGGTATTCCAGCACTCTGAGTGGCTACCATTAAAACATGTATACGAGCCAGTAGACAGGTTACAAAATGGAATACTATTTTAATAAAATTCCAAGCTACTATACAAATGTGCTGGATTTGTTTCCCACAAGTTGTTATTTATTTGTTTGTCAATACTTACAGCTTCCCAACGGACCATGGTGTTTTCAGTGAGGAATATTTTGAAATCTATCTTCGTCGGCTGGCGGTCCTTGCGCTCCAAAATCTTGGTAATCACCTAGAAAGCAATATTAATCTTTTATTGTAAGTTAAAGTTCCTACTCTTTGGAGTAATTACAATTAAAAATAATTATGTGTATCAAAATGCTTAAATATTCTTAAAGGTTGTATATTTTCGTTATCAACTCTGAAAAGAGAAGTAATTCCATCGAGCCAAATGTCTGTGTTCTCAACTGTCATGCGTATTCTAAACATAATATAAATCATATCACTGATAATTCTTAAAAAATATGCTATGCTACTAGCGTTCAAAATTCCCGCTCACAGTACGACCTTTTATAGCCGTTCCTTCACGGTCCAGGCTGTTTGTCTTTGGAATTCTCTTCCAGTCTATAAGACGAGCACAATCTGTTTCTATTTTTACAAATTTAGTTAAGACTCACTATCTCTCACAATAGCTGGGTGATTGCTCTCTATCAACTAGACATTTATGTTTATTGTTTTTGCAGTATATGCTGTATACTGATTATGAATGTATATTATAAAATGAACATATATTTATATTTATAGTATGTATATATTATTATGCACGTTTATTTATATTTAATGTAAGTTTTACGCTCGTTATTGTTTTCTTTATAAGTATATCTCCTTAATTATTTCTTCTTTAAGTAACACCGCCATAGCTATAGCTTCCTTATTATCCTCTCCATCCTAAGGTTGTTTGGTAGAGATCGCTTTTAGCAATAAGGCCACCGGTTGTTACACGTTAGTTTTAAGCAGTTATCTATGTTAGTGTATCCTTCTTTTTTTGTAGTGTAATCTATAAAGTGTTATTGTTTTGTTATGAAACCATATCACCATTATTTTATTGTTTTTTGTTTATTATCAGTGCTGAATTTACACATTTGCCGCCCCAAAGCTATAAAATTTTTGCCGCCCCTACTGACCTCTTAAATTAGATTCACTGTTAATCCCTTTTTAGGGAATAATCTAGATTATTTTTATTTCAAGATTATTTTTACAACTTTTCGGATATATTTTTAAGCTTAGAAAAGCAAAGCTTTGTTTTTACTGCACTAGTACTTCTTTTCTTCTGTACCAATTTTCTGGGCCAATTTTGCCGCCCTAAGCTTCAGCTTTTTCAGCTTCTATGTAACTTCTGTTATAGCTGACGAGTTTCTTGCGCCTGTTCTTTTTATAAGTTAAATAAGTGGTAAGTAAAAATGTTGGATGATTCAAAACAACTTATTTTAAGTGAGTTTGAATATTTTCAATTAATTTCTATGGCCTTTTCCTACAAATTTGGGAAAAATGGTAGTGAAAAAGCTAACCTCCTGTTGTGTTTGCCGGGTGAACTGTGGGCGTGGAGAACCGCCATCGGTGGCGATGCTTTCCGAGCTGCCGGTAAGGGAGTTCGCACTGGTCCATAGTAAGGCGCTCAACAAGTCACCTGCAAAACAAGTAAAGCCGTTGTCAATTATGTTTTGGGATCAAAGCATATGAAAAGAACCACAAGAACTTGGTCATCAATCCGAAAAGTGGGAAACTTTCTCGACTTGGACAGCTAGCTGGCTAGAATATTTCTTAACGGTGGGTAAAATGATATTAGGGAGGCTTGCACACACACACACACCTACATACACATTCACACTTTGTTTGATTGATATTTTTTTAAAGATAATCGTTGCAGTACCCATTAGTGTCTGTAATGGCTGCTGCTGATGTGTTTGTTAATACAATATACATATACCCACGAACCAGTCTGTATGGGCTGACGGGATTTGAAGCCCTGCTATTCACCATTCAATAAGACGGTACCGTTTTAAGTGTTTTGGTCAACCATCCGAACATGACCTCAACGCAAGTTGCTTAAAGTCCATTTTCGAAATGTGTGTAGTGGCTACACTCATGGTTGTTGTCGATGTTTACTAATATAAATTGGGTGACCCTCTGTACTTCTTTCTGAACGAAGCTGTTCTTCATAATTTTTGGTCACCCATCTGCAAAACAAGTACTGCCAACGTTGCATAACATTTTTTATCGAAGTGAGTGAAGTAGGTTGTCGTTTTTTACTAGTATAAGTGAGGTAGCAGAGTTAGAAACCCCTCTTTTCTCATTGGACAGCGCTGTTGTTAACAGATGTGTCTTGCAGACTTTCGGTCACCCATCCGAAACCTAACCACTGCGAACGTTGCTTAACATCCGTCATCGAAATCTGTTATGCGTATACTCACGGTTGCTGTCGTCGTGTACTGGTGTGGATGGGGTAGCGGGGCTCGAAGCCCCGCTGTTCACCCCTCCGGGCGGTGCAGAGTCGTGAGCAGGGACATCAGGACCACCTGTAATACAACAATAGCATCAGACACCTGAAGCTCCACCATCTTTTTAATTTAATTTGTAATTTAATTGTCTATTTTTATTATTGTATGTATTGTTATAGTCATGGGTATTTATATATTTCTAAAAATATTAAATATCTGTGTATCATATATGTATGTCTATCTGTTACCCTAGTATCCATAACACAAGCCTTACTGTGCTTACTTTGGGCTAGGCTTATTGTTGTGAATGTAAGAAATATTATTATTACTATTGTTATTCTAAGTTATTTTTTATATTTTAAACAATGTGTCCCGTCACCATTGTCGGAGCCTTTAATGGTGTGAAATATGGTAATTTTTATCGACAAATTGCCCCTTAAATTTTGTTTTTCTCTTACGATTATAAAAGGTTTTCTTGGTAACCAAGACCTGGGCTCAAACAAACATGTCGACAACAGTTACACAGCCACCATGTTTCAATTGTAACGGAATAAAAAAATAGAAAAAAAAATATTAAAGAAAAACAAATAGATTCTTTTTTGTGTATTTTTTAATTAAGCTTAAGCTTTTTAAGAAAAACCAAATTTGAGGGGGCAATTAGTCGATAAAAAATGCCATATTTCACACCATTAAAGGCTACGACACTGGTGACGGGACACATTGTATAATTATATGTATATTGCATGGCTATTTAAGAAATGCATGCGGTGGCGAACTATAATTAAAATAGCACCAAATTACTACTGGAGAATGTTTATGAATATTGTACCAGTGTATATTTTGTTCGTCGTCCTTATTATATAAAAAAGGTCTTATTTATTACCGCCTTCTACAATTATAGTGTTTGATAACACCTATGTAATACTGAATATGGTAGTTAAGGTCAGGGATTTAAGCGGTATCCGAATAGAGTGTTCTGAACACTGTTTTTCATTTCTGTTTTAAAAGTTAAGCTGAAAGAAACTGTAGCACTTTGAATCTGTTTTAGAAAATACCGGTTCATAAGTGTTAATATATGTTACAGTCAATAAGGTTCACATTGGTATAACTATGCGACAGCTCACTAATGATTTGGGTACTTTGAAATGCCTATGTTGGTGTACTGTGTATTTGGTAACAGAAATCATTATATCTGTTACACTTTTATAAGTGTTCGACGCAAAACAGGTTCTAAACACCCAAATAAGTGATACAGGAATAATTCTGTAACAGATACAATGTGTAACCCTTATGAAAGTGTGTAACCTTTGTAAAGGTGTTTTTGAATCCCTGGTTAAGGTACCATGTAAGGACCCCGGAAAATTATTATAAAGTCTGAAAATCTGTACTCAGCTCTCCAGTAAATTGAAAGAAAATGCTCAATCGGTTGTTTATACAGTTTTATGTGCAGTATAGTTCAAATAAAAAAACCGAATCGCTAAGTGACAACCCTAGACATAGATGGACTATTGTTTTTGATAATCTATTCCTTAAATGGCCAATCACGACACATCAACTCAGTATTACGCTGCCACTTTGAAGTTTTTATTAAAATAAATACATTTTTTTTTACTTTTCACCATTCCTGACTCTGTTTTTATGTTTTATGATTATTCTCCGAGGTTATATGTACACAATGCACCATATTATTATATAGGTGTTATCAAACATCCTGTATATTTTTATATATTTGGTTGTTCTGAAGTTTAATAAAAAATATATATAATTTTCTGTAGCCCAATTATACTAATCAGTAGCCAAAGATTAAACATAGCTATCATTACAATACAAAATGGTGTGGTACTTCGTAAATAATCCTAAATAATTTATAACAATCTATAATTATATTGTTACCTTTTATAATATACTAAGAATAAAGTGACCCCTATTATTCATATTTGTTGTTTTTTTTTTATTTCGAAACTTAAGCCATTATAATTTATATCCTTTGCCTCGGAAAAAAAGTAAAAAGGGTCGGTCCAACTTGTCTTTGTCATTTGTCACAGAGACGTATCTGTGACTGAGACAAAGGAAAACAGTTTTCTGCCTAAGATCTTTAAGAAAGTTTTTGAAAATGATTTATCACGTAGAATAAAAATAGAAAAGATAAGAATCTCTTAATTATTAATTCATAATTAATTGAATAGATAAATGAGGGAGTAAGAAAAATTATTTATTGTCAATTGCTTTGACGTCTATTATACGACTCTTGTCTTTCTATATTGCTATCTACATGTGTTCCATTTTGTTAATGAGTTTTTTAATTTACCACAGAGGCCCGGCGCCCAGGCACAGCGAAAAGCACTCGGCGTCCGAAGCCGACAAAGCCGACCGCTTGCTGCCCGCCGCACTCAGCGACGCGCCATCGCCGCTATAACAAAAAGAACAATTAATTAGTTACCAAAAACAAATGAGAAAATACAAAGAAGTTTTTTTAAGGAAAAACAAGAGGGGTGATTACTATTGTAATGAAAAAAGTATTCAGCGGCGTTATTCTTTTTATTAAGTCTTTCCATCAGAGGAAGGCAAAGAGTACAAACCTATAATGCCACGATTTTAGTTGATTTTTACAAGTACCTAATACTCCTATATCGCTAGAAGGGGTCTAGAAAAATATATACGTCTGTCTCCCTTATTTACACTTTGAACGTTTTGCATCCGAGAGATGTCATGTACATGTTTGTGATATGAGGGCTTTCTCCACTCATGTCCCAACGTAACGCATAACTTGTCAATTATAAACGGCTGTCTCTCTTGCTCGGCAACGCTGCCATTTACAGGGACTAGCAATATAGGAGTGTTAGGTATGATTCTTTACTTAATTTGATGTTGTAGAATAATGATGAGAGCCGATTTATACTATAAGGATAAATGATGAATATTAGTGTATTTATTTATTACTAAAAACATTCATTTATTCAAATAAATACTCGACAATCACAATTTCAATTATCTCTAATTTCAACACTCGTGAGAGCATGCATCCTACTAATATTATAAATGTGAATGTAAGTTTATTTGTTATGCTTTCACGCAAAAACTACTAAACCGATCATCATGAAACTTCGTACATATATTCTTGGAGGTATTAGAAATACCAATATACCAAAATTAAAAATGCGGGCGAAGTCGCGGGTAAAAGCTAGTCATAAATAAAAAAGAGCTTTTCAACGCCCAAATTTTATAACAACAAATAGTATTTCGACCTGTTTACTTCATTTTTCCGTTTAAAAACAATGCGAATGAAAAATATGACTTATGTGAGTGTAACATTAAAAACAAAGAGGAAATTCAAAATAAAGTCGTGTCAAGGTAAACATTACTGTCTGATAACAGTCGTTTGCTTTGTCATTGAAAATGTATTTAATTATAGCTTTACAGTGATAATGTGTGAGTATTTTACTTAGAAATTACAAGATATGAGAAACTTAAGCTGGTATTTCAGTCTACATGATCATAGCATAATCTAAATAACAATTAGGATCGAACTGGCTGGTTATACCGTAAGGATTTTATGAAAACGTTCTCGATTGGACAACTCGTGTGTTCCAGATGTTCGGTTGGTCAGAAGTGATAAAAATATCACTTCACAAAAAGGTTTAAACACACCAGAGCTTTTTTACCACAGAAAAGGTTTGCATCATCATTGAGCGAAGCTCTCTTTAAGGCAACTCACAAATTTCGCTTGTCTCCTTCCTGCTACTTAACGGTTCAGCCGATTCGAACGAATTTTGGCATGAACTTACATGATTATAACCTGACGGACATAGGCTATTTAAAAAAAATAGACTTTACCATGGAGAAATAATCACCGAAAGAAAAACTCAAAAGCTGATCACAGCCAAACCGCTGATGAAATTTGGCGCCAAAACACACAAACGAAGGTAAGGTAATGCTTCGCTCAGTATTTGCAAACAGAAGCATGCATTGCAGACCTAGTTATAGAAGCAAAGAGTTAAGATATATATGTGAGAATTCTTTGCCTATGGTCAAAATACAAATAAGCGGGAGGAGTTTCTATCTTGTTTTTCTTTCTTTCCTATAATTCTGTCGCTCTATCTTTCTCTCTTTTTCTCCCCATGTTGTTACTCTAGGGCGAGGAGTATACCTGGCACCGACTGCAAAAACTTTTAAATATCGAATCAGTTGTCCTAATATTTGACAAATAAGATCCAAAAAAATATATGCGGTAGATAGTGGTATGAGAGGTTATCTGTTCATAAAAATGTCAACCACCTATTAAACTTATTTTGACTAATGTCCTGTTTTGTGCCATACTGTCAAGTTGAAATTAAGATTTATAAAAAAGACAAAACACCTCTTCTACTTTTTTAACGACTAACGCGGTAAGATTATATAAATAATATCCAGATTAATCACTTTGGCTCTAACTTACATTTTACATTAATTGTAACATTTTATTTTCAACTTCGATATTAATATATAAATTAAATACTAAGAATAAAAGGGCGTTTCGCTCTAAAATAGAAAGTTTTTGAAGTGAAAACTTCTTTAGCATCGTTGTGATTTGAAAGTCTATGAAACGAAAAAGCGACAGTAAAAAGAGACAGACACATAAATTCATAAGATATAACGTAGGGGAAGCATTATGTACGTGTGTTAATACGTGTTTGTGTGCGCATGCGTAGTACAAAGTTTGAGAGAAGGCATCATAACAACCGTGGTATTTTATATACGTGTCCGTTATATTTGAAGGTTTCACTTATACCACGTGTGAATTGCACACATGTTTTCTTTTTTTTTTATAGAAACAGGCGTCAGGGGGCGCAAGCCCATATCCATTAATCAAAAAAAAAATTGCTTGCATGTTGCTTGTTACGTTTTGTTTTTTGCGGAAATAAGCTAGATAATTCTTTAAAGAATAATTTATGTTTATTTTTATTAAATACAATAAGAATTTTTATATCATCTTTTACGCTTCGTTTTAGCCAAAGGGCTAGTGGAAAGCCACTAAAAGACTGTATGGCACATTTGGTTATTTGCCCAATGTATGATGTGTGTTTGACCATAAACAAGCTAGTGATAATAAGTTGCCAGTGATAATCCCGTCAAAATCGGTCCAGCTTTTCCCGAGATTTACCGGAAGCCGGAACAAACAGACAGAAAATATAAAGATATAAATACCGTATATATTTTCCTATGAATCAAGTAAATAGCGGTTATTTTGACATAACACTCTTTAATTTTTTTAGGAAGGTATTTAAAAAGGCATAAATTTATATTTTGGCAAAATGGCGGATTATTTTGGCGGTAATTTATTAGGTATATTTGTTGTAATAATATAATATTAAACAAAACTTACCAGTACAGTTTCACAACCATTATTCATACGACGAAATAAAAACAGTAAAATTAATCAAATAAATAAAATATATATCACAGATTGGAATGTCACTCAATTCAGGCAATTAATATGTTTATGACAATAAAAAACAGTTATTTAAATATATTTCGATTTAGGCTTCAATATTTTTGTGTAGAATATGCTGTAACGCATGTACAGCATAATATTAAATAAAAAAAGGTTGTTTGTTCTTTTTTTATTTTTTTAGGCAAAGGCGTCTCGATTAAAAGCCGATCTAAAAGCTACTGATACGAAATTCGGGATAAACAGATCTGGAGCCAAATGTAAGCTTGTTGCCAAAACTTAAAATAGCCCCAGTTAGTTATAGAATAGTGTTTAATACACAATGTGGGGCGAATGTGTTAACTGTGGCGCAATTGTTTTTTTTTTTTTTTTCAATATCTTAAAATAGCCCCAGTTAGTTATAGAATAGTGTTTAATACACAATGTGGGGCGAATGTGTTAACTGTGGCGCAATTGTTTTTTTTTTTTTTCAATATTATGTTCTGTTTAAAAGAGACAGTAGTAAAAATTTCTTTGTGGCTTGATAATTAGCCTTAGATAATTGAGGTTTAAAAACTTTCGCAAGGCCGAGTCATTGGATGGGTGACCAATTTTTTTATCTGAACCGCCTAAAAAAATGGTTTTATTTTTACACATATTGTTCCCTAGCACTGTTAACAACGCCAGATTTCACAATCATGTACTATCATTTATTTTCGGTTTACTATATTTTGAAATAAAATCCTTTTTAAAATATAAAATGTTGTAAGCCATCAGTCGTAGACACTGGTAGTCGCTACATATTTTATTTTTAATGTATTTGTTGTTGCCATATGTTTTTGCTGCTACTAAAATAACGTTCGAATCAAACGTCAAAGTCATGTGACCATCAAGAACTCATAAACCATAAGACGGGAAAATAATAAAAACAAGACTATTTAAATATTAAAACTCTCAGCTAAATATGCTTTCCCTAAATATGTATGTATTGATTCTACTGAGAGAAGGATACTGGTTGTTGTTTATTTTTCCGTAAAACAAACGTTAAAATAACGCCACCATCTAATACTAAGATATAAGACAGGTTTACATTTTGAAGTATAATCTCATTGTATATTCTACCCTATTAGTTTGCATTTGAGCTGATTTTTCAATACACAAAAAGTTATCCGTCGGATAAATTATTACCCAGTCCAAGGAAAGAATTAATCGCTCCTTAAGTACAATAACAGCTGACACTTTCTTTGGATTTGTCAGTATAATAAGATATCAAATACATTTTATCTAGCGTTTTGGGAATAAGCACTAAGACATTATTCTATTGGGCTGCGGATAATGATAGTCGCTCGGTTAAAGACCGCATCCGTTCGCATTATGTTATAATCTTTAATATACGTTTTAATAAAATTATTAGGCATAAATTGATATAAATTGCATGTTAAGTTAGGTTAGATATTTTGCTATCCATTATCAGTCAGCAAATGATATCAAATTATACCTTCATAATTGTCTTTCAAATATCTGCCAAAAAAATGTATGCGAATGCAAACGAAGCTATTATTTTCCTTCCAAACTGTTACTAAATCAACGTCCGAAGAAAACGTGAAAGTGACGTCACCATCTTGAACATTTGCCATGTTGAGATTTGTTTATATGGTAATAGTGTACTAAAATAAATACGTTATTTTCATTCAACCATCAAGGTTATTTGTTTGCCAGTATGCGAAACGTAGACGGAGAAAGCGTCAAGGTAACATAAAATATTTTTAATAGAACACTAGCGCCTTGATTGATCCAGAGGCAAAAAATTATTTACATAATAAATAGCCCATCTTGTCATCTCAGCCGAATAACGTCCTTTGTGGGACGGAACCCTTCCCCAAAAGGAAGCTTTTAGCTTACTTCCGCAAAATCCAAGCAAATTGCATGTAGCAAATAAATGCAGAAACCGCAGACACCGGCACCTTCACCAACTACTCTACACGTGTTTCGTCCCCACACGGAGCATCATCAGGAGCTGTTAGACCGTGCAATACAGGGCTTAGTGCTCAACTCAAATTTGCTCAATATTTTTGTTCTACTAATGGATATGGACTTCTCCCAAGTTACGCCAGATTCTATCAAATATGTGCTTATAATCGCACTTGGCTGGTGGGAAATCGCAGTTCCCATGTTTAAGGGACGTGTACGGTGATTACTTTTAGTAGTATCACTAGTTGTCTTTTACTACACCTTTTAAGTTTGAAAGGACATTTTGGGGAGAGCAGAAAGTGTCACTTTAATAGTTTTTATTCTCTGTGACAAATTGTATGTTGTCAAGTTGAACTGAATAGCGGAAATTATCTATTCACGCTCCCTGAAGTCTCAAGGAGATTTTACTAAATACCTTTCCTGAAGTATTAGGGGTTAAAGTATGAAATTGCCGATTTGTACTGAAAATCTATATTGTTTATTTTTTAAATTTTTAACAAATTTATTTAATCAAAATAGTTGCCATTATTATCTATACATTGCTGCCATCTAATGGGAAGGTCATTAATGCCTTTGCGATAGAATTCCGACGATCTAGACTGCACAAACTGTGTGAAAGCATTTTGTACTGCCTCCTGGGAAGAAAACTTCTTGTCACGTAGATAATTGTCCAAATCACGAAAAAAATGGTAGTCCGTTGGAGCAAGGTCTGGTGAATACGGAGGATGACGAATGGTTTCTAACTGCAGTTCCTGAAGGGTCAAAATGGTTTCTCGTGCTGTGTGAGGTCTCGCGTTGTCGTGGAGCAATAATGGTGAAGATCGATTCATGAGTCGGGGCTGTTTTACTGCTAGTTTTGTCAACATGGTTCGGAGTTCGGCACAATAGACATCTGCCGTTATTGCTTGACCAGATCGGAGAAAACTATAGTGAATAACACCATGCTGAGACCACCAAACAGTTACCATTACCTTTTTATTGGTAAGTTTTGCTTTAGGACACTGTTGTGGCATTTGACCTGGGGTCAGCCATTGCATTTTTCTTTTCCGGTTATCATAAAGAATCCACTTTTCATCACATGTTACAATTCGATCCAATATTCCTTCATTTCTGTACCGGTTCAACAAGGCAACACAAGTTTCAACACGCGTTTCTTTCTGCAGATCAGTCAAATCATGAGGCACCCATTTTTCGTATTTTTTTATTTTATTGATTTGACGCAAGTGAGTCAATATTGTGGGTAAGGTAACGTTAAACCATGCCGCTAATTCCTGGGTACTTTGACTAGGATCGGCTTCCACTATCTCTCTTAATTCATCGTTATTTACCTGTGTGGGCGGTCTTCCTCGTGGCTCGTTCTTTAAGTCGAAATTTCCATCACGAAAGCGTTTAAACCAAAATCGCACGGTGCGTTCATTAGTAGACCCCTCTCCAAACGCAGCATTGATATTGCGGGCTGTTTCTGCCGCGTTAGTTCCGCGTCGGAACTCGTATTCAAAAATAACTCGAATTTTCGCAGTATCCATCTTTCTTGTCTAAATTGAATAACAAAAACAATTGAAAGTCGATATTCAAATGTTTTACATTTTTTAAAAAAAGAACATCATAGAAACCATTTAAAAAAAGTTTCATTCGAAAACCTCAAACCATGAAGATTCTATGTCAATTCAAAGAACCTATTGCAATAAAACGGCAATTTCATACTTTAACCCCTATTATAAGAACTGGTGTATTCAATTATTAATTAATGCATTATCATTCATAAATCTAAACATTATTTACCATCATCTCATCAAGAAAACAAATTACTCAAGACTAGGCTGTATGAGTTTTGTACCCTTTAGTTTGTTTACTTAACGAAAAAAAGTTTAAAGGGTTGCTACTATTCTACTATGCAGGTGACCTCACGGTATATAGTCTATGTTGAGACTTTTTGGCGGGAGCGGGCAGCGTCACGTAGGTGGTTTTGTTTCTCTTGTTGAAATTTGTGTTGTTTTGGATATTAGTGCGTAATAATGGTGGATTATTAACCACTAAGTGTTTGTGAACATACAAGAGTGTTGGCAAGTGTAACAAAGCAGAAGCTGTCTTTAGGAAGAGAGCAGGAGCTCTCTCAAGAAGTCCACGGGGAGGTTTCAGTAAAACCCCACACATTTACTGAAACCTAGACAAAAATATACTGATCATTCACCATTATTAAATTAAGAAATTTCTAGAGAACTGGCAATTATACTTACTTGACACTGGCTAAATGCACAAATCGTGTAAGCCATAAATAAATAAAAAGAAAAGTCTTTGTTTACCTAGAATAAGGTACTTTTCTAAATCTGTCAAGTAAATTCAGTACTTAATCAGTCTCCACATCAAAACAAACTTATGATATCTGCTCTCTCTCTTTATCAGTAAGATGAGTCGTCATAAATACGTTATTCACCAGTAAGAATTCGAATATTCTCGAATTTGACAATGCTAGCCTGCCAATATCATAGCAGTGTGCTCCATATATAATTGACTAACACGCTCCACGCTTTATTGTCAATTCGAGAAAACTCCATGTCACAATGCGTACTGCTATAAACATGAAAATATCTTTCATATTAATATTCAATTTAATGTTATCATTCTCTTGGAAATAAAATTTCATTTCATTTCAGATTGACTTTTACGATGTACTTTATTAATCCAATCCTATTTTTCTTGTGATAAATTTATTTATTGTTATTTATAACGCACGCACTTCTTCTAAATCCTCAACGACGGAGGAATGGGCTACCTCACCTCTTCACCGTCGGATCATAACAATGTTTAAAATCGTTCTTATAGAAACAAGATGGTGGTAGCTAACCAGGCGGACACTAAACAATCCCAACCACTAACTAAACTAAGCAGGTTATATGCATAACCGTATGCGATAGCAACGCATTGCATAAATTAGCCATATTATTTTTTGGACTTTACAAAAAGTCGTCAAAAATGTGGAAATAGAAACACAACAAACACGCCCACGTCACGTGCTAGAAATTGGCGCGCAAAATGTTTACTTTTATTTTTAAATTCGCCGTGCGGGCGTGGTCGTAACATTCTTTAATGAAATGTTTCTCGTCTCTTGTTCTATTTTCAAATGCGAGATATGTTTGTTTATTTTTTTCGATGTGTTATATGGTCAAAAAGGTTTTATTCAAGGTTACTTTTTTATTCATAAAGGTTTGGAACCTTTTTTTTTTCTTTTAAAGATTTTAGGCAAACCTAATTGATATTCAGTCTGATGATAGAGCTGGATGATAACCACGGGAACTCTGTAATAAAATCATTGAGTTTGAGCTCGTAGGCCATATCCTGGCACTGACAACTTATAAAAGCTTTTTTAATAAAATATCCTTTTTTATGCTTGTTTTTCGTAATCCTACTCAATTTGCGGCTTAGTGAATTTTCATTAACACTAGAAAATTTATAAAAAGTGTAATAAAAAGAAATTACATTATAAAAGTAACTTACGATGCTTATCTTTAGTTTATTTGTACAAGGATATTATTGTCTATGTATGTACTCATATTAAGATAACGTTTATTATGTGCTGCATGACACGATTAAATTTTATCATAAATAAATAAATAAAAAAGTGTATGTGTCACCTCCCACGCACGACTGGTGTTTATAATAACGATTGTCTTTGAACAAGCACAGAAAATAATAAAACAAATATTCACAAGATAGGCGGTATGAAGAATAAATAAAGTGTTTTGTTTATTAATGTTATCAGTAGTTGTTTTTTCAAAATTATATTCATAACTAGCTGACCCGGCCACACGTTGCCGTGGCTCAGTTATTATAATTTGCAATATATTTTTTTATTTAAAATCAGCATTTTAAAGTAGCCCAAGTTACTCCTTATTACATCAGCGACCTGCCACTAAATTCCCGCCAAAATCGGTCTAGCCATTTCAGAGATTAGCCGGAACAAACAGACAGAAAGACATAAATTGTAATAAATATTATTTTGGTGTATGTACCGTATATATATTCATATGCATGTAGTAAAAAACGGTTATTTCAATATTACAAACAGACACTCCAATTTTATTTATATGTATAGATGTCGACGTGAACAATATGTAATCTCCAAACCAAACTACAGCATCTTAGTGCCAATAACCTCAGAGCTAAACCGAGGACAGATAGACGGACATGGCAAAACTATATGATTACCCAAAACAATTGACGATTGCTACGACCGTTTGGTGCAATGGTAGCGATCCTGACTTTTGCAGCGACGGTCCTGGTTTCGAGTCCCAGGAGGGGCAGATGTTTATGTGGTTAATACGAAATAATACTAGATTTAAAAATCTAAAAATCCCACGTTTTTCAGCGACCAAAAAATAATAAAATAACCCGGCGGGGCCAAGTGAGGGGTCACTCAAAACGTGGGGGCGCATCTTTACAAATACTCTCAACATCTATGCATATCATACATCTCATTACATCATAAGTAAAATGCGCCCCCACGTATGAGTGGCACCTCGCTTGGCCCCGCCGGGTTATTTTATTCTTTTTTGGTCACTGAAAGAAGTGGGATTTTTAGACTTTTAAATCTAGTATTATTATTTTATTCTTTTTAATTATTAACTCAACGAAGTAACCATGTGTTACGCAACAATCGGATAAGCCCCATACAAAAGTGAAAGTTGCCGAAAGTTGACCTGAAAGTGCACCTAGAAAGTTGAAAGTTGTTTAAGCGTGCATTGTCATCGGGTTCTATGCTGCCCTGAAAGTTTCAACTCGCTAGGTGGTCGGGAAGTGCCTCAAAATTGAGATACAAGATTCCAACCGGACAGACAAGAAAGCGACCGAAGAAAAACGTGGAAAAAAATTGGTACCTAAGTCATGGATATTTATATATTTCTATTAATATTACTTATTTATGTATCATATATGTATGTCTATCCGTTAACCTAGTATCCATAACATTAGCCTTACGGTGCTTACTTTGGGCTAGGCTAATTGTTGTGATTGTAAGAAATATTATTATTATTAAAAAGCCATTAAGACGTATGACATGAAATAAGGCACGTAGCAACAGATTGCGCATGTAAAGTATCTATATGTGTGTATATAGTGGCGTTTAAAACGTGATTCTAGGTAAAAAAATAAAAAAATAATAATTCGACCTTCAATAACCATGATATGATCCTTCCTGTATATAACATCGAAATGTGTATTACATTCCATAAGTATATGAGATGTTACCGATATCTTTAAACTTCCCGGAACCTGGACATAACGCAATGAGACAAGGGTTGCCAACCGTACTCTAAGAGTATTGTACTCTATAACATGTAGGCGTACTCTTTAATCTATAATACTAATAGAGGACGCTAAAATACTCTTTTTTACACAACGTTTACTATACTAGTTCCAGTCTCGCATATATGATTATCGTAACCAAAATAGTCAACTATTTACTTTTAATATGCTGGTATTCCCAAGCTAGGAATCCCTACACCCCAAGCCACACTCGGACGTTTCTGAACGCAGCCCTAATGAATTTGTTTATTTTTTTTAAAATTAGCTACTAGCTCTCTGTTTCCACCACTTCAGGTTTACTGAGCGAGTCTTTTTGAATCATGAATGTGAAGAGAAACAGGGCTTCATTGAAATTGATTAAAAATGAGCTCCTGATTTATGTATATGTAAACCTAGAGTTAGAATGTTTGGAGTCATACAACTTTTTTTAAAACGAAATGAAAAATTGTTATTTGCTGTAAAAAATACCTTTACAAAAAATTTAAATATCATTTAGATACTCTTTTTTATAAGGCCGTACTTACCTCCTTTGAAATCAGATCGACTTATCCATAGAACAAAGTACGATGTGATCATGTGATCATGACTATTTTTTTAGCAAAATGAGACCTTATCTCATTAAATTAAATAAAAAAATCGACTTATCCATATAACAGAGTTCGATGTGATCATGATGCAAAAACTAGTTTTTTTAGCTAAATGAGATAAGGGTCTCATTAAGCTAAAAAACTAGTCATAATCACATGATCACATCGGACTCTGTTCTATAGATAAGTCGAGATATACTCTTTTTCTTCTAATAAAAGTTGGCAACCCTACTATATTTAGTTCTTACACTTCCGCGAACAACACACATTTAAATAAAACAAGTTTTTATCGGGTATGGACGCATACTTTATATTTAATCCTGACGTTTCGACTCCTTTACAGGAGCCAGGATCACAGGATAAGTAAGGTAATGGTTATAAACACACATAGTAAACTCCACAATATTTGTATGGGGCACGTTCTTAACTCTTCAAGCTTTTATAAAAAATCAAATTTGAAATCAACATAGCAGTAATAACGACCATTACCTTAGGCAATCTGTGGTCATGGTTCCTGTAAAGGAGTCGAAAGGAATAAGTATAAATTATGCACTAATATCGCCCATATTAGCGCTATCAGATAAAAAAAAGAATCTTTTAGAAATATGGAAAGCTTAACATTAAAATAGTTTTTTATGCGTTTGATTTTTTATAAATTATAGCTTTTGTGTTGACATTTAATAAACTAGCTAGTTATTGGACAGGAAAAGATAGGGATACGTCACAAAATTATTTAGAAAGGAGACCTTTCTTTTCGGGTCAAAAATGTACCTTGGTACAAGTTATTTGAAAATATTCATAATAATGTACAAACACTCATTTCATATATAATATACCCATTAATTAGATTTTTATAAAGAAAATAAAACACAATAAATTATACACTAAATCACAACTGCGTAGAACGAAACGCCAATGTGGCACTTGTGTATGACAGTCGGTTAGATTTTAACAAGTTTTTCGCGGCTCTGGAACACGGTATTTTAGTAAAGTCCGTAGGCTAATATAATAACTAAACGCTTAGAATGATTCTCAATAGCAATAAATATCTATTTTTGCTCTTGATTCTACTGTTTATATTAAAAACAGAAGAATTCATAAAGCAATATGTTGCTGATAAACTTGTATACATTTTATGTTTAAGTACAAAACTCTTCCAAATCAAAACAATTGTGCTTGCCAGCAAAAAAAAACATTTGTTGCAAGTAATGAATATTTTTGAATGATTTTTTTTAGTGGTACAAATGTATTTAAAAATAAATAAGTATTCTTTTCGGAATATACAATTTTTTTGGTATCTTAATTCTTAGGTACATGTTTAGCCTTAGTTATATGGAAGAAAGAAAGGCTCCTTTTTAGTGTAAATTAAATAGAGGTCTCCTTTGTTTTTTCAAGCTATTTCTTTCGATAAATATACGTATTATTTTAATGGCTTCATTCGTTATTATTACTAGCCCCACGCGCGCCCCGAGCTCCGTAAACGACATAGAGCATGAACCAATGCTAATTCGCCACTCACATCAAGAGTGTATCAATTACGGATAGTGTTTTGTTTTCATAGAAATGCGAAAGCGAGGAAAACCTATTTTTAAATTTATTCTTTTTACTGACAATATGGTAACAAACACACACAAAGTATTGTCATAATATAATTAGGATGTACTACCCCTTTTCCAACACATAAAAATTCAGACCCATCAATGGTAGAATAACGTACAACTCGGTTACAATATCTGTGGACCTCGCTGGAATGTCAAGCCCCCTCCCCGTTCTCTTGAAAAATAATAAAATAATAAAACAGTAAAAGTATAATATATTTTATTTATAGTTCATGATTATTATTTTTTACAATACTATCCCCATGATGCTTGTTTTGTGCACCGTACCTAAGCGCTGACGTGACGTCATCAGGTCCACAGATATTGTAACCGGGTTGCAATCATATATTCCCATTCAAACACGTCACCGAACAACGGTAACTGACGTATATTCAAAACTATTCTCCATCTCTTTTCCTCGTATTAGCGGTATTTCCGATAACAGAAAAAAGGTTGCATAAACTCGTATAATACTAAATGCCTTAGCGTTGTACAAGATGGCGGCGATATAAAAAATAATATTGCGCGGCAAATCTTATTGTATGAACTAAATTATCATAGAGAAAAATGTTTGTCTATGATTTCAATGATAAAAAACGAACAACATATTTTTCCGTGGTGGTCCGGCAGAGAAGAATGGCAACGAGAGAGTTAATAAACATAATATAACATATGGAAATAATGACAAGATCTCATTCATTGGGTGAAACCTCCATCCAGGAGTGGACCTCTTTCGTTGAATACGAACATTAGAACCTGAGTCATGGGTATTTATATATATTTCTATAAACATCACATGTTTATGTATTATATATGTATGTCTATACGTTAACCTAGTATCCATAACACAAGACTTATAGTGCTTATATATGACTTATATGCATTTCTGGAATGTTCCGGTATTTATAGTATTAAATTAATAATCGTTAAAGAAAAGTGATTTAATAATTAGTACATTTGAAATTACAATGAAACAATAGTAAATCGTTTTAAATTGAGTTTTATTTATTTTTCTGATTTTAAAACCTGTTAAGTTTTACTTTCTTTTATATAACATTTACCCACGAGAAAATACTTTAAATAAAAACTCATTTTATTACCCTAACATTTCCCGCCCAAAAAGACCATATTTATGACAGTTGTTAGCAATTCACAGATTAAATTAACTCCTATTCAAATTCCAATTTCAAAATAGTGTTGCCAACCAATTATTTTGGCTGAATAGCAAATACTGGTATTTATGTCAAGATAACACTCATACATTATTTCATCCGATAACAAAATAAGTTTGAACTCTTGTCGCGACGTCTTGTAACAATGAGGTCATGATATCATAGCACAGATTTATAGTTGGAACAAGGAAAATAGTTATCTAGTAAAAGTACAAACACAATTAATAC
This sequence comes from Calamotropha paludella, assembly GCA_927399485.1. NCBI lineage: Eukaryota > Metazoa > Arthropoda > Insecta > Lepidoptera > Crambidae > Calamotropha > Calamotropha paludella. The sequence goes on along the minus strand of OV656830.1, from coordinate 4,146,223 downwards.
GTTAAATTGTTTACGACAAGTCTTTGAACGCGTTTTTAGATATTATTATTGTGTGTTATTTAATAATTTACATATAATAACTAGGCGATGCAGTCGCTGAGCATACAGCTTCACTAGCGCCATATATTGGAGCGGAGCGTAAAAATTTAAAAAAAAAATTCAAATTCCATAAGAAAGAAAACTTTCAAACAGGAACTTCAATTTCAAAAAGGCACTGTTTTTTGTTCATAACTTTTTATTTTTGTGAATTTAAATATTCGGGCTCCGTCAAAATCTGGTTCTAAATGTGTTGATTCAATTGCACACAAAAATTATTAAAATCGGTTTAGAACTGGGGAAGTTATGGCGTAACAAACATCGCGTCATTGAAGCTGATCCACGCTCCAATAATAATAATAATGTTTGTTACAAACACACCAATAAGCTTAGCACAATTATATTATTATAATATTACCTACTAAAAATAGGAGATTCGTAGGTATTCTACTTATTCTTTATAATTTTTTAAAATTAGTTCAAATATAAAAAGAGACATATTTAATTTCCTAACCGTTGGGCACAATGGCAATATCCATACGCCTGATTTGCTTCAGGCATATGATAAAAATATATATTATTTATTTTATTTTATTAGGTCTTACAAAATTTTCACACCACATTAAATAGAAAAGTGCATATAATTAAAAGAATAGTGATACACAAACAATTATAGGCATACACCACTTCAATATTTAAAACATTACTAGCTGACCCGGTATCGCGTTGCTATGGTAACGTTATTGATACAATGGAAAAAGAGCGGACAGACAAACACACAAACAACAAATTTGTGTTCTTAGATTATAGACTAGCTGACCCGTTAACGCGTTGCTATGGTAACGCGTATACAATTGAAAAAGAGCGGACAGACAAACACACAACAAATTTTTGTTCTTAGATTATAGATTAAGACAACAAATCAGCACTCTTAAGCAACGATACAAAAGAAAAAGAGAGAAAGGAAACCTACGATGGTAAAGTTTAAAAGGATCTATAGAGCGACAAAACTTGTGCTCATCTGTCTGTCTGTTAATAATACTTTGCCTGCCCAAATTGGTTCTATTAAGTTTCAGAGAGAAAAGTTTGGCTATTCTGGATCTAGATCTAGGTATTTCAAAACTTAGTTCACGAAGTAACTGAGAACAGAGAATGTGACCTGTTAAAAGCTTATACAACTCATTTAACAAAATTAGCTTATAACATCCGTCGAAACATTACACAAAAATAATTGAATAACAAATAGAATAAATACAATTCCGATTGACATTGGCGGCGGATAGACTGTCACAGATTATATTCACGATTTACCCCATTCTGCCGAACCTTGCAGTACCTATTTAAATATTTTCAAATAAATCTGTTGACAAAATATCAAGTTATACGCTTTGACCTTCAAATCTTGTCTTAAGTACATGAATAATTGATTCATCCTGAGTTTTTTTTAAGTTATACTAAATTTTAAGATGAGTGCGCAACACTGTGACACAAAATTATCATGTTGAAGTTGGCTGCAAAAGCGACATGGAATAAACCAGCAGGATGAAGTTGGCCGCTAATTTAATGTAAATTGAAATTTATCGTCTCTGGGTGGTAAGGGTGTCTTAAATCGAGTCTCTAGTCGTAATTTCGTAACTCATACCTGAACATATTTAGTGTTTAACATAATAGTGTAATTTATTCCATTTCTTGTCTTAAATTCAAGCTTGTCTAATTTAAAACTTAAACTCGACCACTTTAAGTAGTAGTTGTAAGAGCCGTAGGAAAGGAACTAATTTTGAGTTTGATAAAAGAACTGAGCTCTTGTTAAAATACTCAATCTCGAGTTCTGTTTATTTAGACTTGAGTCTACAAAAAGAGACTCAAAAGTGACTAGGGTTCAGAAGTATTGCTTTGAGACGCGTATATTAAAATCAACTTCATTTTACAAAGTTTGAGACTGGAGTCTTGCAACACTATTTTGATCTACCTTATGCAATTGTCATAAAGCTCATTTCGTTCTTAGTGCATCACTTTATGTGCTGTTAAGTGTACTTCTCACGCATCCCATACCTCCCATTACATTCTCAATGAAGCCTCATTAAAACTGTCAGGGTTTTCTAATAAACTAGTGTCACCAACATTTTTATCATGTCCCTGTTTTTCGAAGATTTCGCTCATTTTAATTTCAAATTACCACATAGAAATTAAAACGAGCGAAATCTTCAAAAACAAAAGAATACTGAGGCAAGGAACACTTTTTAAGTTTTTTTTTTCACGTTATTTACGTCTCCTTTGACTGTTACTTCTTCTCCCTATTCTTGCTCTCTGTGTATGTCAAAGTGGTTTTGGAATTTACTCCTTAAGAATTGATTGTCATATAAGCCCGGTATCAAAAAAAATATGAAGTATAAAGGGGTTTGAATGTTTTGGCCTTAACATCAGCCGCCATTTTGATTTTTTTTGAAAATCTTGGTGCACACTAAATGTCATATATTTAGATAGGGGACACTTATACAAGCATAAAATGTTATATAACATAACATCATAAAGCGTCACGTTTCTGAGTTATTCAAAGATAAAAATAACAGTTGTTATAACAAATTTATTTATTTATTTTGTAGTTATTTCACGTTCTTTAAGTTTTTAATTTTAATCTGAATCAGACAAAGAAACAAAACAAATATTTTAATACAAATAATTGATTTTGTTCATTTATAACTTTTTAATACAATTCAGTATAGGAATCAGATATAAATGTTTTTAATTATAATGATTTGTTTGTAGGTAAACATAAAAATAATTGAAAACGGTACAATAAAACTTTGTAGATTTATTAATTATTAATAGGTAGATTTATTAATCATATTCGGTATAAATAATATCATCCAAGAAGGCAGCGGGAGGCTGTCAAAGTCAGATGGATGTCAAAGTGTCAAACTGAACTGAAGGGTAACGGATGGGACGTCGTGGGTCGCGGGGCATCCTTATTAGGTGGGAGGTGGACAAGACATATATTTCTATCTCTATCGCTCATAACTAAAATTTGTGACCACAAGAAAATGTACCTGATGGCCAATATGGGCGCTTAACGCTTATAATAAGAACAATGTCGTAAGAGTCAACGACCATAAAACACCTTTTCTCATGGATAGTCACATATTTCCTATAATTTTATTTTAGTGAATAACTCCGAAACGTGACGCTTTAGGATATCATGTTATATAACATCATGTTAAATTTTTGCATATAATATCATGTTAAATTTTTGCGCACAATCTATCGTGAGCTCCTTTCACTTTCCTTTTGAAGTTTTGTTTTATTATTTTCTGTGCCTGTTCAAAGAAAATCTTCCTAAGGAGTAAACTCCAATCGTGCGTCGGAGTTGATACACACACTTTTTTCATTTCTTTCTTTGAAATAAGTTAAATTTAAAACTAATACAGAAATATATGCAAATATATAGTAACGAAAGAGAGAGTGCAGATTTAAGGTTAAGTGATAAGGAGGCCAAACTAAACTCGGTCACAATTTTATCGTTTTATTTTCTGGTCAACGTTTCAACTTCAACTCTCCAATGGGTATTTAATGTTATAACGAAATACTACAAAACTAAACTTAATTACGTTAAGTTAGAACTGAGATTGGCAATTAAGCAGCTTTTACCCGCTGCTTAACTCGGGTGAATCTAAAGTACCGATTAAAAGTTATGTTGCTATCCCTCGGGAACAATACTTTTTTTATGGAACAAATACACACTATGTCCTTCTCTGTAACCTTGACAAAGTATATGCAAAAGGTTATAGTGATCGGTTTAGTAGTTAAAGCGTGAAAGTGCAACAAACAAACAAGCTCTTTTTATATATACAAATAAATAATAAAATTATTTGAGTATAAAAATGCATTCAAGTGTCATAAATGTCATGCTCGTGTACGGGTGCTGGCTTGGGAGATAGGCCTGTTAACCTTCAGTATTATTTACATAAATTTCTTTTTTGACATACATGTCAAACGACTTGTCCATAGAATGTCGGTATCATTGGACACAAGGGTACACAATTCTTGAATTTGTAGACATTAATTTATACTTGCTGTGCCCGGCGTGCTAAGTAACGCATTTTTTGCTAAACATTTTCTAAAATTTAAGAAGCCTTAACTATTCCTTTTAATATCAGCTACTTGCCAGTAAAAGTCCTGTCTAAATTGGTATAACCGTTTTGGAGATTTGCCGAAGTAAATCAACCTTTTGAAAATAGGTTTTTTCTGTGGTCAGTATTTAAATTTAAACATTGTAAAGACTAAATACATTATTATTTTCTAATTGTAACTTCCCGTTTATATTTTTATATATAAATTAAATTACTAATGTTTATTTTTTTTTTTTATTAGGTTAGGTTAAGTTAGGTTATTTATAATATACATGTTTCTTAATTTTCAAATCATTAGGCTGAATATATTTTTCCTTTGTCTCAGACACAGACTGGCAGATACAAAGGCATAAAATTAATCTGCCTGAAAATCCACAATTATTTCCTAAAAAAGAAAAAAATCCGTGTCACTTTATTTTTACTACGTTTTCAATTAAAATAATAAAAAAGGGGGATCGAAAAATAAAGTTTAAAAATATTAGACTATCCATTGATTTATGTATTGATATAAACAACAATAATCGATAATGATGATCAATAGCCTTCAATATATCGTTTTATAAGGAATAGTCAATACGTCAAAGTTGTTATGTAACGTGTACGCGATAAGAATTAAATCACAATCATAACGCACATGTTACTGCATATATAATCTTCATATAATATACATGCATATATACAAATATATATCTGTATTAACAGAGCTAATGTAGGCGATTTATCTATACTACCTACTTTATAAATATGTAAGTTCTATCTGTACATTTGTTTGGACAAATTTTATAATAAATGTTCGCTTTATGAATCACTGATACCGATTTTACGATTTTTAAAATTTCCGTCTGTCTGCCTATCTGTATGTTCTATGAGTCAAGTAAGAGTTGACCGATTTGGATAGAATTTGGTATATAGTAATGGTTGCGCAAATGATAGGCTACATATCATATCGGTAAAAACCTTATTATCCTAATATTTTAAATACGAAAGTAGTTTGTTTGTAACACTATCAAGCCTTAACTATTGAATCGATTATCATGTAATTTTGAATACACTTTGCCAGGGGTACAGAAAAGTACATAGGGTCCCTTTTATATAGAAGAAAGTACTGTTCCCAAAAGATAGAAATAAAACTTTTAATTGGTACTCTACATTAATTCGAGCGAAGCCGAAGGTAAAAGCTAGTTTATTATAGATAATTTGCCTAGGAATTATTAATACAGTTCTGATGATTTATGAAATGTCAAATTAAAAGTAAATTTGGAAATGATTATGATTTCCATTGGTAATTTATTTCATGTTTATGTTAATTCTCAAGTCTGTTAATTCTAACTTGTCCTTTTTGTAAACAATCTTGGCACAACTTTTTAACAAATTCACCGATTTAAAAATAAAATAATTACAAAGTCAATAATCTATTACAATAAATCGTTATTATAGACTGAAACCTATTGAATCTAGTTATCAGTTGATTTTTAATGCTGAATTTCAATAAAAAGGAGTGCCAAGATTGTTTACCAAATAGGACAAGTTAGGATGAATAGACTGTACATACGGTTTTTGTCAAACCAAAGTCAATATCAAAGTAATCTAGACAATTTTTAGACTAAAATACTTTGCTAGGCATTACTTATATAGTCTAGCAGTTGATAGAATGCCAAATAGAATGAAAAACAATGCAATAAAAGTCTTATTAGGACAATCAGTAACCTGTATCATGTTCAGGTATATCTAATATATGCAATAGGTATGAAAGGAGTCCATTTTTAATTACTGTTATTGTCATAAAACATGTTGGTACTTATTTATTTTTGTCCCTTATTTTACATTTTATTTATTTATTAATCGCAAATTTTGATTCGAGTGTAGAATAAACCAATTATAACAACTATTTACTTTTGTAAAAATACTCTTTTTAGGGTTCCGTTCCTCTAAAGGAAAAAACGGAACACTTTGTTATCCGTCTGTCTGTCTGTCAAGACCCTTCTTCTCAGGAACGCGTGGACAATTCAAGCTGAAATTTATATCAAATACTCAGGTCTACTGCCCTTGGAGCTGTGAAAAAATCAAACTTCTAAGCCAACACAATCAAAAGATACAGCCGTTTTTGCCGTAAAATTCCGCAAATTTTCGACACTCGCAAGGGAATCAAAACCTACAGGGTATTTCCCGTGAACTCAGAATCTTGAAATTTGGTACGAAGCAACGTCTTATAGTACAGATAAAGGAAAAAATGCGAATACCGTAAATTTTTAGCTACATCATATTTATAATAAAAATATTTTCCGGAACCCTCGGTGCGCGAGTCCGACTCGCACTTGGCAGATTTTTTTAAAATAAGATAACTAGTTTTCCAAACAGCCAACTAATCCAATCTGCTGTACTTTTGTTTCACTTTTAAGACTACATACATATTTCTCCACGTGTAAACCATTCTTACATTAAACTGGGTCCAAGGTCCATTGACAATTGTAATAAATAGGTGACAATCAGGACCGACGTGAATAAAAGTAATAGGTAGACATTGATGAGAAATTGTGAATACAATGTTGCCAGAATTGTTTTACCGATTATCTTTTTTTGTTAAGTGTTCCATTATGGGAGGCAAAGGCACAAAACTCATACAATCTAGTATTCCATAATTACTTTTCTTATTTAAATGATAAAAAATGATATGACAGCTGGATTTTAGTAATGGATGATCAGTGTATGATGAATGAATAAGGTGTCTAGCAAGGAATAATTGCACCTACTCTTCAGACACACTGCGAGCTACCACCCTTTCTTGGTTGCTATTCCTACCTGTTGCACCAAGCGCTTTTCAACATCCTTCATAATGCGCATAGCAAAGGACTGGAACTCCCTCCCTGCGTCTTTATTTCCGAGAACTTATAACCCATCCATTTTGAAAGCCAGGGTGAATAGGCACCTTCTGGTTTAGCTCGTTCCAATGTGTATTCTGTCTTGGCCCCCGGGATTGATTGGGATCAAGAGCGAATCCATTGTAAATAAAAAAATATATATATATACCTAAGGGTGTCTTAAAAGGACACTAATGATACTGGAGTTAAATATATTATTACATCATCCGTAGACTCTTTAAACACTGGAGAGCGAAGAGAGAGTGAAGAATAACAATAATTCAAAATTATTCTACTTACAATGCTGAGTATTGTGCAATATGCAACCTAAAGTTCATCCATGTTAGATAAGAGAATGACGTTATTATAATTATATCATTAATAAACAAACAAATAATAAACACAGACGTTAGGTAAATATAAAACAGTATTATATGGATTTGATAATATTTTATTTTCTTGCCATGTCCAGGATAAACCCTATATGTATAGTTTTGGTTCCCCTTTTTAACCGATTCGTTGCTGATAACACGTCTAGCGTGCCATCACTTACTTTTGCGTGTGGCGCTAGCCGCTAAAGCAGTGTCATTTTAACATCGATGATAACTCCTTCTAATTAAGTTTTAGGGAAATCTACCCAGAATAAAACTATCTTCGTTTTTCACGTTAATCAAGCTCGTAGACTTCGTTACTAGTAATTGTATGTAGCAAGGAATCGGTTAATTTATACTTGTCAATAATTTATTTCTTATTTAGTTTCTAAATTTTAATTTATTCTTATATTAAGACACAAAATATTGATTTAATGGCCTTTGTGTATCTATATCTTTAACAGCACTGCCATTAAAATTCAGTAAAGTAAATTTTTCCTATCCATCTTTTTTTAAGATGAGCAAGAAAAATGTCCTTAAATCAAGATACTAAGTAGGAGAGAAAAAGCAGTCCTTGCCATGTTATTTGTGGCTTCTTATCAATAAAGGGTCTCCTAACATTGGACTTCTACATCTATGGTGTTATTGTTATGTTTCAAAGAATGCATTGTAAATGCTTATTTAATAAACATTTAATTTTTTATCTGTATCTTACATGCTTCCTCATGTCAAATCATTAAAAAGGAATGACTACATATGTAAAAACCCAATCACATTTAAGGCAAGATGTATGCAGTAATTTTCCATAACTAAATGAAGGCAAATATTATAGAAAAAACTTACTTATACAAAAAAGATATCAAGTCATTGTTATTGATTAGATATCTTTTGTTTCAATGTAAAGATTTATCAAAAATGGTCTCAAGATAGATTAGAAGAAAATAGAAAAACAAATGTACAGTTACACTGAATAAAAAACTTAAATAATAAGATACACATAAATTTTTCAAGTTGAGTTATAGAGTGAGTGGTTTTTTCCATGAATTGGCATAACCTTCATAATAACAAAGTACCTATTTCGCCTACAGATAACACTGGCTGTCGCTACCCAAAAGAACCTAATAAAAAAAAATTAACTTATAATTTGAAAAGAGAACTCTCCAGTATAACAAATAACGAGCCTTAGAATAGCGAACTTTTTTCACGATGCACGATGATAAGTAGGTAGACAAAAGACAATCACTAATCAGCCAAACGTGATGACGTAAATACGAAATTAAAAAGATTTTAAGCGATCATTTATTCTATCCTATCTAAGAGGATTGGAGTTATAGGTTTTTTTAGTATTAATAAAACAGGTAAACAGCAGAGAAAGGTAAATAAATTAGATTACTCACAAGTACTTCTTCTTGCCAGCGTTGGGTTCGATTTCAACAGCAGATGCATCGTAGTAACTACTAATACTACTACTAAAATTTAACTGTTGTATTAACTTCGTCATCGTGGCAAGTCGTAGTTAAGCCTTGTAATAACTTGAGGAATAAAAACACGGTCAGTACCGCAACGTTCCTTAATGCGTAGAAAACACAAAGTGCAGAATGAACTCAATGAAGTCCGATGACAAATCGAATCAATTAGTGCTGCAGTGTAGTGTCGTGCTACAAGCTATATCGATTATCGACAATGTGTCCGGATTTTTTTCTCTTATTTTCTTGGGTAATTAGTATTTTTACAATACCACTATTATTACAGTTATATTGTATCATAAAAAATATGTAATTAGTTAATTTAATAAGACACAGACGATAGACTTTACACATACATAAAGAAAAGATATTATCAGTATGTATTTCGTTATACTTTTACATTTATTAACCAAATCTATCGCCAATGCCTTATTAAATTAACTAATTGCATATACCTATATAAATATATATTTAATCTACAGAACTGATGGAATAATTATAAACAATTTTATAAATTTTAACTCTCTAATCTAACTGGGACAATGTTTTTGCAATTACAATATTTAACAATAATATTACATAATATTCGTTCAGTTCGTTTGCTAACATTCGAAAGCTGTAAATAAATATTAACTTCACTGCATTACTTGTACTATCGATATAATGTGATTTTTCTCTAACACAACCCTCGATACACGTGAAGTGAAGTCTGGTGTGTTTCAAAATATAACTATGCAAGTTTAAGTAAGTCACATGGCACATTGCGTCTCACGTGTTTGGCGTGTTTTTCAATTTAGTCGTAATATACGACCACAATGTCCGTGGGTAGTGACGTGAGTGACGAAAGAATTTTTGATAGTAGTAAAGAAAAAAAATCACTAGGAGCACTTGAATTGAGTCAAACCTGTTTCGGAGCAATATTCATTGAATAAAATCTGTTTGAAGATAAATACGATTACTACAAACGTTGGAATTGAGTAAGGGGGGTTCGTAGAGGTTTGTAGTGAAAGAATTTTTGATAGTAGTAAAGAAAAAAAATTACTAGGAGCACTTGAATTGAGTCAAACCTGTTTCGGAGCAATATTCATTGAATAAAATCTGTTTGAAGATAAATACGATTACTACAAACGTTGGAATTGAGTAAGAAGTGTTCGTAGAGGTTTGTAGTGAAAGAATTTTTGATAGTAGTAAAGAAAAAAAATCACTAGGAGCACTTGAATAGAGTGAAACCTGTTTCGGAGCAATATTCATTGAATAAAATCTGTTTGAAGATAAATACGATTACTACAAACGTTGGAATTGAGTAAGAAGGGTTCGTAGAGGTTTGTAGTGAAAGAATTTTTGATAGTAGTAAAGAAAAAAAATTACTAGGAGCACTTGAATTGAGTCAAACCTGTTTCGGAGCAATATTCATTGAATAAAATCTGTTTGAAGATAAATACGATTACTACAAACGTTGGAATTGAGTAAGAAGGGTTCGTAGAGGTTTGTAGTGAAAGAATTTTTGATAGTAGTAAAGAAAAAAAATTACTAGGAGCTCTTGAATTGAGTCAAACCTGTTTCGGAGCAATATTCATGGAATAAAATCTGTTTGAAGATAAATACGATTACTACAAACGTTGGAATTGAGGAAGAAGGGTTCGTAGAGGTTTGTAGTGAAAGAATTTTTGATAGTAGTAAAGAAAAAAAATTACTAGGAGCACCTGAATTAAGTCAAACCTGTTTCGGAGCAATATTCATTGAATAAAATCTGTTTGAAGATAAATACGATTACTACAAACGTTGGAATTGAGTAAGGGGGGTTCGTAGAGGTTTGTAGTGAAAGAATTTTTGATAGAAGTAAAGAAAAAAAATTACTAGGAGCACTTGAATTGAGTCAAACTGGTTTCGGAGCAATATTCATTGAATAAAATCTGTTTGAAGATAAATACGATTACTACAAACGTTGGAATTGAGTAAGAAGGGTTCGTAGAGGTTTGTAGTGAAAGAATTTTTGATAGTAGTAAAGAAAAAAAATCACTAGGAGCACTTGAATTGAGTCAAACCTGTTTCGGAGCAATATTCATTGAATAAAATCTGTTTGAAGATAAATACGATTACTACAAACGTTGGAATTGACTAAGAAGGGTTCGTAGAGGTTTGTAGTGAAAGAATTTTTGATAGTAGTAAAGAAAAAAAATTACGAGGAGCACTTGAATAGAGTGAAAAACCTGTTTCGGAGCAATATTCATTGAATAAAATCTGTTTGAAGATAAATACGATTACTACAAACGTTGGAATTGAGTAAGAAGGGTTCGTAGAGGTTTGTAGTGAAAGAATTTTTGATAGTAGTAAAGAAAAAAAATAACTAGGAGCACTTGAATTGAGTCAAACCTGTTTCGGAGCAATATTGATTGAATAAAATCTGTTTGAAGATAAATACGATTACTACAAACGTTGGAATTGAGTAAGAAGGGTTCGTAGAGGTTTGTAGTGAAAGAATTTTTGATAGTAGTAAAGAAAAAAAATAACTAGGAGCACTTGAATTGAGTCAAACCTGTTTCTGAGCAATATTCATTGAATAAAATCTGTTTGAAGATAAATACGATTACTACAAACGTTGGAATTGAGTAAGAAGGATTCGTAGAGGTTTGTAGTAAAATATTTTTTGATAGTAGTGAAGAAAAAAAATTACTAGGAGCACTTGAATTGAGTCAAACCTGTTTCGGAGCAATATTCATGGAATAAAATCTGTTTGAAGATAAATACGATTACTACAAACGTTGGAATTGAGGAAGAAGGGTTCGTAGAGGTTTGTAGTGAAAGAATTTTTGATAGTAGTAAAGAAAAAAAATTACTAGGAGCACCTGAATTGAGTCAAACCTGTTTCGGAGCAATATTCATTGAATAAAATCTGTTTGAAGATAATTACGATTACTACAAACGTTGGAATTGAGTAAGAAGGGTTCGTAGAGGTTTGTAGTGAAAGAATTTTTGATAGTAGTAAAGAAAAAAAATCACTAGGAGCAGTTGAATTGAGTCAAACCTGTTTCGGAGCAATATTCATTGAATTAAATCTGTTTGAAGATAAATACGATTACTCCAAATATTGGAATTGACTAAGAAGGGTTCGTAGAGGTTTGTAGTGAAAGAATTTTTGATAGTAGTAAAGAAAGAAAATTACTAGGAGCACTTGAATTGAGTCAAACCTGTTTCGGAGCAATATTCATTGAATAAAATCTGTTTGAAGATAAATACGATTACTACAAACGTTAGAATTGAGTAAGAAGGGTTCGTAGAGGTTTGTAGTGAAAGAATTTTTGATAGTAGTAAAGAAAAAAAAATACTAGGAGCACTTGAATTGAGTCAAACCTGTTTCGGAGCAATATTCATTGAATAAAATCTGTTTGAAGATAAATACGATTACTTCAAACGTTGGAATTGACTAAGAAGTGTTCGTAGAGGTTTGTAGTGAAAGAATTTTTGATAGTAGTAAAGAAAAAAAATCACTAGGAGCACTTGAATTGAGTCAAACCTGTTTCGGAGCAATATTCATTGAATAAAATCTGTTTGAAGATAAATACGATTACTACAAACGTTGGAATTGAGTAAGGGGGGTTCGTAGAGGTTTGTAGTGAAAGAATTTTTGATAGTAGTAAAGAAAAAAAATTACTAGGAGCACTTGAATTGAGTCAAACCTGTTTCGGAGCAATATTCATTGAATAAAATCTGTTTGAAGATAAATACGATTACTACAAACGTTGGAATTAACTAAGAAGGGTTCGTAGAGGTTTGTAGTGAAAGAATTTTTGATGTGACGTTTCATTTCACGTTACACGTTCCGTTTCACGAATTGAATTAGGTAGTCGTAAAATTAAATATGTCTAATTTTGTTTGCTTTGCTTAGTTAGTCTCGGAGGATTATGTCGGAGTAAATTATTTAGGAATAAATCAAGTCATACTATTTAATTGAACCTAATTCAAATAAATATTATAAATAACCGCGATTAAAGCAAATACTATAATACACAAATTAAATAAAACCTTTATAAAGACTTAATTTTATATTGACCATGACAAAACAAGGCAAAACAAAGTTGGTAACTGGTCTTTAGCCATATATTATAGGGGTTTGAAGGTTTTGGCCCTAACATCAGCCGCCATTTTGATTTTTTTTTCAAAATGGCGGTGTACAATAAATGTTATATATTTGGATAGGGGACACTTATACAAGCATAAAATGTTACATAACATAATATCATAAAGCGTCACGTTTCTGAGTTATTCAAAAATAAAAATAACAGTTGTTATAAAGAATTAATTAATTTATTTTGTAGTTATTTCATATTGTTTAAGTTTTTACTTTTTAAGATTTTTTTTTCATGTTATTTAAGTCTCCTTTGACTGTTACTTCTTCTCCCTATTCTTGCTCTCTGTGTATTTCAAAGTGGTTTTGGAATTTACTCCTTATGAATTGATTGTCATATAAGCCCGGTATCTAAAAAAAAATATGAAGTGTAAAGGGGTTAGAAGGTTTTGGCCCTAACATCAGCCGCCATTTTGATTTTTTTTTCAAAATGGCGGTGCACAATAAATGTTATATATTTGGATAGGGGACACTTATACAAGCATAAAATGTTATATAACATAATATCATAAAGCGTCACGTTTCTGAGTTATTGAAAGATAAAAATAACAGTTGTTATAACGAATTAATTTATTTATTTTGTAATTATTTCATATTGTTTAAGTTTTTACTTTTAATCTGAATCAGACAAAGAAAGAAAACAAATGTTTTAATACTAATAATTGATTTTGTTCATTATTATCTTTTTAATACAATTCAGTATGGCAATCATATATAAATGTGTTTAATTATAATGATTTGTTACGTTACCTATACAGTGGCGCCTCGCATAAAGAACGCCTCGTACAGCGAACGCTGCACACAACGAACTTCATTTCATGATTCATACAACGAACTTCGTTTCACACAACGAAGTCACCCGAGCTTCTGGACTTCTGGCTCAGCAACAGGACAATGCTCAAAGGGAAGCGTCATCTGATAACGAGGAGCAACAATCAAACAATCAACCAACCCCAACTGCTGACATCAAGAACATCCTGGTCAAATGGAAAGCAGTTCAGGAGTTTACCAATGCCCACTATACGGATTCAGCTGAAAGCAAACAGGATCAACGATCTTTACTCCGATACTTTTGTCCGTTATTTTTGGCAGATGTTGGAGAAAAGAGAAAAAAAAACGACTTTGGACAGGTTTTTCATGAAACCATCGGCCAAAAAGCAGAAAATGGTTGAAGATGTGCAAGATTCGGTAGACTACTTAGTCTGCCTTAAAATTAAAAAAATGTGTTTTTTTTTAAATTATGTTTTTAGATGTATCTAAATAAAAATAATAACAAAAAAATTATCTTTTTTATGTCATCTTAGCATATTTTATGCTACAGAACAATTTTTTTTTTTAACATGTATTGTTATGGGAAAACGCGTTTCACATAACGAACTTTTCGCATAACAAACTTGCTCCTGGATCGAATTAAGTTCGTTGTGTAAGGCACCACTGTACTTTTATTTTAGTGAATAACTCCGAAACGTGACGTTTTAGGATATCATGTTATATGAAATTTTTTGTTTGTATAAGTCCTCTATCTAAATATAAAAATTTCGTTCTGCACCGCGATTTTGAAAAAAAACAAAATGGCGGCCGACGTTAGGGCCCTCCATACAAAAATCTTCAAACCCCTATCTCAAATGATATTGAACTCTATGTGTTAATTTTTAAGTTGTTGCTGTTGACTGTAGTGTATTTATAAAACCTTTAAGATCCCTCACATATAGTTGACCTGTCACAAAGACTATTTAGTTATTTACGCTATGGCAATGTCTGTAAAAAATCCCTCCATACTATAGAGCTTAAAAATGGTTCAAAATTAACAAGTATTAATGAAGTAAATCCGGTTATATCGTAAAATTCCGTTGTGGAACTAAAGAAGAGCGATTCGTAGAACCCAAATAAACCTGTTTATTTCTAGCGACCGCTGGGGTAGTGAGATTCTTTGAGACTTGTAAGTTTTCAAAGCAATCCCACGGCGCGTGCCAGTGTTGCCATGGAAAATGCAAAAAGACAAACGCAACACGCGAGTGTCGCTAGCAAAACACAATGAAGTACAGTTCAATAAAAAAAATAACTGGTCAATTAGGGATATGTTGGATACTCATCTCTAATTAACCAGTTATTTTTTTGAAAACCGGTTAAAATCGGTTCAATAGAACATAACCTTTTTCAAAAAGTTCCACGTGTTGTTTTATCGGACCGGTTTAAAAATTTACCGGTTTCCAAGCCCTGTTATACTACCAGTTACCCAGACAAGTTACAAAATTGTCATGGTGACATAAGTCACGCGCGGAGACTAAATAGAAACACGACAATGGCGTCGACAAATAATGTCATCTGTAACTGACAACTTCACAAAGAAGGCTCTTAGCGTGAAGACAATAAACGGGTATTTCCATCACCATTATTTCTATGTAGCGAGATTGCTATCACATTTCTTGAAGGAATTATTTGAGATGTACGCGACGAGATTGACGAAAACGCTACGATTTTTACGAAATTTCTTAATAAATATAATACAAAAATTACTTTTGCTTAACGAACTATTCACTTATATAAAAGGATCAATTCATCATTTAAATATAGAAATACAAATTGGTTCAATAATTGCTTCTACGGAGAGCTGAAGCTCCAATATCAAACTTATTTTTTTGTAAAATATTCAATGTTATTTTTAAACTTTTATGTATGTACTAGCTTTTACCCGTGGCTTAGCTCGCGTAAATGAAATGAAATGAAATAAACTTTTTTTGCTGTAGCTGTAGTTACAGAGATATTAATAAATATTATAAGACCTCACAACTAGCCGTTTCCAGCATGCAAAAAAATATTTTTAATTATCAGAATGTTTCAAAAAGAAATATTTTATGCTGTAGAAACATTAATAGGTATATAAGCCAGCAGTATAAAACGGGTAATGTCAATTTTTAATGGATTCTGGCAGATGGTTTTAGGGGTTTGAAGATTTTTGTACGGCGGGTCGCGGTGCACAAGGAAAGTTATATATTTAGATGGAGGACACTTATACAAACAAAAAATGTTATGTAACATGATATCCTAAAGCGTCACGTTTCGGGGTTATTCACATAAATAAAAGTATAGGTAATATAACAAATAATTATAATTAAACACATTTATATCTGATTCCTATGCCTACTGAATTGTATTAAAAATTAATAATGAACAAAATCTATTGTTAGTATTAAAATATTTGTTTTCTTTCTTTGTCTAATTCAGACTAAAAGTAAAAACTTAAGCAATGAAATAACTAGAAAATAAATAAATTAGTTCGTTAGATAACAACTGTTATTTTCATCTTTGAATAACTCAGAAACGTGACGCTTTATGATGTTATGTTATATAACATTTTATGCTTGTATAAGTGTCCCCTATACAAATATATGACATTTATTGTGCACCGAGATTTGGACAAAAAAATCAAAATGGCGGCTGATGTTAGGGCCAAAACCTTCGAACCCCTTTTTACACACATACAATAAGAGTTTCTAAATCAGTGAATAATTGAGATGATAAAAGAGTAGTGTAGACCGATTAAAAGTTATATTTCTATCCCTCTGAAAACGTAGTTGTTTCTGGATAAAAGGTACCCTATGTACTTTTCTGTATCCCTGGAAAAGTGTATGCAAAATTGTATGACGATCGATTGAGTTGTTAAGGCAAGAGTAGCAAACGTATTAGTAACATTAGTTAGGAAGACAAGATTTTTAGTAATATAATATATAGCCTATAATTTGCGTTATTAGAAGTTCTTACCATATACCAAATTTCATCGAAATCGGTTAACCCGTTTTTGACTTAAAGAAGGACATACAGACAAAAATTCTAAAAATTGAAGAATTGCTATTAGTGAATCATAAAACGAATATTTATCATATTTTTTTTTTCCAAACAAAATGAACAGATGTTATGATATATATATACATATTGTATAATCTTAATATAAGTATATAAATCTCGTGTCACAATGTTTGTCCTCAATGGACTCCTAAACTACTTAACCAATTTTGATCAAACTTCGTAACTATCTGTTATTTGATTCAACTTAAAAGATAGGATAGATTTTATTTTAATTTATAACACAGCAACGCGTGGCCGGGGCAGCTAGTATAATATATGTATGTCTATTCCTTACCCTAGTATTCATAACAAAAGACTTATAGTGCTTACTTTGGGCTAGGCTAATTGGTGAGCGTAGCGGTGGTAAGCGATGATGCTAATTCGGATGTGACGCGCTTGCCTAGAAGATATCTATTCACTCGGGACTTGACATTTTACCACTTCGGAATTGTCTCTCGCGCAAACTATTCAGTTTAGAAAGAAATATATAGTAACCTCAATGTCATTTTTGAAGACCTATCCATAGATACCCCACACGTATGGGTTTAATGAAAAAAATTGTTGAGTTTCGGTTCTAAGTAAGGGGTACGCCCAAATTTTTTTTTTCTATTTTGTGTGAAAATCTTAATGCGGTTCACAGGATACATCTACTTACCAAGTTTCAACAGTATAGTTTCGAAAAAAAGTGGCTGTGATATACGGACGACAGACAGACAGACATGACGAATCCATAAGGATCTGTCTCTTTTTTTCTAGCTTTTTCTCTCTCTCGTTTTTACTCCTAGGCAAGAACTATTCTTGGCTTCAACCCACGGACGTAATAACGTCAAATAAATATAATCACAATCGCAAAACCTAAGTAATTAAATGTGAAACAGTTACCCCTGAAAATTAACAAACAAAATAAAAACTAGTTTTATACGTTATCTTTATATATATAATTCTTCTGTGAGTGTGTATGTCACTGAACTCCTCCTAAACGGCTGGACCGATTTGAATGAATTTTTTTGTGTGTGTTCAAGGGGATCTGAGAATGGTTTAGATTCACAAATCAGCCCGGCAGATGGCGCTGCAGTCGGCACAGCAACGCGTGGCCGGGTCAACTAGTAGTAATATAAATTATATACGGGATTATTACCATGTGCTTTGTTTTTATTGAGAGTCCGATATTTCAGCACTGTTGTAAGCGCCATGATCACGGAGCACGGGGAGTTGCTTTGCGTGAAAAACAAGGTACATGCTAACAATCCCGTATATAACTTATATTACTATAATGTTAGTGACCATGAAAGTTTAAAACAATATATAGTATTATATGTTCACTGACTAAGTCATATCAATCAAAACTAACAGCTAGATACAGCCGTAATTTTATGCAAAGTCGTGTTAAAAGAGGCAAGTCTTATTTAAAAACGACTCAAAGGATCGAGTCTCTTTCATCACTAGCTAACACGATTCCTTTTTTTGTTAATTTTGCAACATATAATAAACGACCGTTTGGTGCAACGGTAGCGATCCGACCGCACCAACGGTCCTGGGCTCGAATCCCGGTAGGCCCCTACCGGGATTCGATATATTTGTATGATGAATACGAGCATTTGTACCTGAGTCATGGATGTTTGTATGTATTTCTATGACTTTTATTTATTTATGTATAATATATGTAGGTATGTCTATCCGTTACCCTAACACACATATACTCCTTACCAATCAAAAGTCAGTTATAGGTATATTTGTGTCCTAAATAGAGTAATTCAGCGTACTCTATTATCATCAATATAATAAAGTACCTACATCTACACGAAAAAAGAGGATTATACTCTAGTTTGGAGTAAAGTTGGCAACGCTAGTATGAACTCACAATTTCTTAATCTTAACCCTCACAGCAAAATATAAAAAAATATATAATTACGAAGCATTTTCTTTTTAACCCATTGTCAAGTATTACAATTGACAGCTATGGAACTCCCTCCCTACGTTTGTATTTCCGAGTAGGTACTTATAACCCGTCCGTTTTCAAAGCCAGGGTGAATAGGCACCTTATGGGCTTATGGGTTAGCTCGTTCCATCGTGGTTCCAGTCTTGGCCCCCGGGCTTAATAATAATAACTCATTTTTTTGCCAGAACATGGTAAAATAAAACTTATAGCATAATTTTATAGTACAACACGACCTGTCGAATTAGTCAACGTGTAAATATCTAAAACGTTTTTAATATTTAATTAACTTATTAAATGTAAATCTAAATCCTGTATCATTATTTAAAAAATAAATAATTTTTAACTATAGAAATGTCAAATAACGTTGTATAATAATCTCATAAAAATGGTAAATAATATTACGAAGTATATACAAGTCATCTTTTAGAAATTCATTGACAGAATAATAAATTTTATCTACCAAAATATGAAATAGATCAGTTTTAAATTTAATGTAAGGCACTTGAGTCAACTGATTTGGCAATTTAGTAAAGATCGTAATTGCCATGCAATATGCTTGATTGGAATTAAGAGCGAACCCATGAAAAAATATATAAATATATATGAAAATGTTACACCCCGCCTGATATATTTCTTATAGCAATCCATACGGTTCTTTAAATTGCGGAGTGATAATTTTATTTCCATTATATCCCTACCTTCAATCACTTTTTTTGATTTTTTATTTCTTATTTATTCAAATTAGGTATCTTTTTTTTTATTGCAGAAAGTTGGCAAACAAGCAAACTGCCCACCTGATGGTAAGTGGTAACAGTCACCTATAATACATGTGGCTCTTGTGAGATTCGCAGCAAAACTGCAACCCCCACAAGAACCACAGTGTCCGTTGCCAACTTGTGACACAAGATGTAGTCACTGTACCCAGTAATTTCACTGCCATATCTTACCCTTCAAACCGGAACACAGAAATGCAAGCACTGCTGCTTTGCGGCAGAAATAGGTAAGACGGAGGTACCTAAGCAGACGACCCTGGTACAGAGTCTCCCTCCAAAATCTACAACTGTTTAAAAAATATTGTAAGGTTGTTCATTCAAACGTTATTACATCCGAGGGTCCATGCCAGAGATACTTATCGCCCAAAGTAACAACACAAAGAAAAAGAAGTGAGACAGGAGGAGCGATGGATCGATAGAAAAGAAAGTAAAAGAAGAGGGAAATAAAGAAAAGATGGTAGCTTCGAAAGAAGCTAAATCTTCAATCACTTTACCGATACATCAAAATTATATTGATTTTTAAAAAAATCTTTATTTATTCAATTATGTAACAACGAATAAAAAGTAAAGCCTTTGAGGTCTCGGTAGCTCAACTTTTCTAGTAAATATTTATTTCGATATAAATTTCTACTAATTAAATGTTTCAATAACCGTTAAAATCTTGTATTACTCTCCATACAATTCCCTTATGGGAGAGGAGCGAGCGAAGCTCCCATGGATCAGCTTCAATGGCGCAATGTCTGTTACGCCATAACTTCCCGAGGTCTTAACTGATTTAAATATTTTTTGTGTGGAATCGAATCAACAGGTTTAGAACCAGATTGTGACGGAGCCCAAATTTTGAAATTCGCAAAAATTCCCATCGAAACAAAAAAAAACTTTTTCAGTGGTGGCAGCGTAGCTTTATGCTTAGCGACTGCATCGCCTAGATATAAACCGTAGTATTTAATTGTATTTAATAGCTTGGTTTTTAGAGTGCCCAAAGCAAGGCTGACGTCTATATTTCTATCGTTAAAAAACAATCACAGATTTTAAATAATAAAAATTTACTTAATTTTTAAAACATTCAAACTAAATGTAATATAATTCGATATTACATTATCTTTAGGTACTCTCAGTTTTTGAAGTCCATCCCTTTTGCTGCTACCAAGGCTAATAGGTTTCTTGTGTGTGTTTTTTTATTGTATAAATCGTTAAATCAAGTCATTTTTAATAGAAAAATACCTTATTTATTTTTTTATATAATTAATTTTTGTTAAAAAAATATTTTCTTGGGTCAATGCATTAATTTTAATTTAAACAGCCGTCATTTTCACGTGCTTTGAATGACGTTACATGACATGGCTCGGTACGTTACTATGGGTGAATTTTTCTGAGCTCCAAAGGTTGCGGGTTCGATTCCCGCCTAAGATTCACTTGTGACCCGAGTCGATTTTTTCTAGTATTTTTCTATTATAATAATTTATCTTATAAGATCGCATTGAAAATGCATAAAATATATAAAAATTATAAATCTAGAAAGATGGAGCGACAGAAGGGATAGAAAGGGGAGAGAGTAGAAAGAAATGTAGATTAAGATGCAATTTTTGCATATGCTAAAATTATTGTTGAAATTTCTATGTTATTATAATGGTTTTAAGTTATTTTGAACTATGAAAGATTGATTACATAATAGTAGTTTATGATACTGTTGCATAATAAGGGTTCTTATAACACGAGTGTGTTTTAAAAAAACGAGCCGTAGGCGAGTTTTTTTATAGTATCACACGAGTGTTATAAGACCAAGTTATGTACAGTGTCATACACTACTTTATCTACTCTCATACTATATTACGTAAAACAATATTGCAAATAAAACGCTGAATATAACAACAAATTTTTAAATGTCAAATGTTGGCGCCAAGGTGCAAATATCGATTGCGCATGCGTGTTGCGTCGTCACGGACTCGTTCATTGAAACCTTTTTAAAGTAGAGGTTCAACCTCCTTGGTCCAGATGGAGGTTGTATAGGTGTATCGTTATGATAAAAAAGTTATATTATGTTACAGGTGTCCATACAAGACCTGTATCGTAATGAAACTTTTTTTTTATTATTTTTGGCCTGTACGTAATGTTTGTCATACGCATTTTGTTTTCAGTTTTAGAATCTTTGTATTATAGTATTAGAGTAGATAAAATATTTTATTTTATAAGTGAAGTGGTCATCCTAATAGTAATGTATTCTAAGATTGTATTTATTTGTATATACTAAAGTTAGTTTTCTAAATGTCGCAACCATAGTCAACTTTTGCGTCGATACGACGCTGCATTGCGCGAACTCGTGGGCAAATGTTTGATAAGGTGAAGTGTTTTGTATCATGGGAGGTTTTAAACCTATTGTTGTAGGTAACACAGTTGGTACATTTAGGGGCATCGTTTTTAAGGGGGCAGGTTTCGTCATTGTGGGTGTTGTTGCCGCAGTGGCCGCAGCGCCGTTCGCTCCTACAATGGGTCAGAGTATGACCGAAGCCGTGGCAACCGCGGCACTGTTTAAATGGGGAGAAGTTATCAATATGGACCCTCTGAAAGTCGATTTTCACGCGGCCCATGCCCGTTAACATTCTCCAAACGTGAGGAGAAACGGATAGGACCGCGTTATACAAATTGGGATTTCTGTTTTTCCCAAAGAATTTGAGGCTTATGTCCACTTCTGTGATGTTTTCCAACTCGGGATTATAAAGGAGTATTGTAGAAATCAGGTTATCTTTATTTGTGTCGGAGGTGATGCCCTTGACTATGACCATAGGTCTTAGCTTTTTCTCCTCCACCGCTGTCACCCCGAAAGAGGGAGCGTTGCTAATTCTGTTAAGGACATCTTCCATATTGGACCTGCTGTCGAACTCGACCTTGGTCTTGCCCTTAGACAGGTTAACAACTTTGGCAGCGGTGTACAGAGTTTCAGTGAAGTTAATTATCTGCTTAAGTGCCTTGACTGTTTGTTCGCGAGGAGCCCCCTCAGTGTTGTTGGCAACGATTATTGCCGTCTTGGGGGGTCTGGTGTGCGGCGTTGTGAAGGCCTTTTGGGAGTGGCAACCATCTGTGCGTAAGATAGAGGCGTTGTCGACGTTGTGGGCGTTGCGGTTTGAGGACGGATATGGGTCATCCTTCCTAGTTCTGTCCGAACAGTCTGTTGGACAATTTGTTTCACTACCTCAGTGATTGTATTAGGGTTTATGCAGCAACGGTGTTGGGTGACAGGTTGGGGAGGGTCAGGTTGAACGTTGGTTTCATTAAAGTCGGAGTTTAAACCTTTGATTGCACTAAAGATTGTTTCCATGTCTTTAATTACATTTGTGATGGCTTTTGTTTGACTATCCCGTGTTACACTTTGATCTTTTTGTAGGACCCTTGGTACTTCCTCGAGGATACTGTAGATATTGACGATAGATTCCCTTAATGGGCTGCTTTCCCATTCCGGAAACATCGACTCCAAAGGTGGGGCAAAGATTTGAGTGGCCACTCTACCCTTTGTTTTCCTGGGGTTTCCGGATTGGGGGGAGGTAAATTTATATTACTAGATGATTCTCTTTGAAATAATTGTGAAGTTTGTGGTTGGTGTAAAGGGAGTGAGGGTGTTTCTATCCGAGGTGTTTCTAAAGTTTGTGATATAGGTACGATTCGTGGAGATTGTTGGGTTAAGGAGTCGTCATATTGCAGACGTACATACGATGAGTTACATGGGTTGATTATTTCGTCAAAATCATTGTGACGTCACAACCAATGGAAAGGCGCTGAGCTTGTTTTGGAAACTTTCGTTTATGCATAATTTTTAAAACCTAAAAAAAAATATTTCTTAAAAATTATTGATTTTATCGGATGCCGTCAGTTTATTACATATTTGAAAAATATTTTAAAATATATTAGATTTTTTAAAATTACATGTAAGAAACCTATTAGTAGCCGTAGGAATTGGCAAAAGAAAATGGAAATGGGCGGGACACATAGGGCGTAGAACGGATGGAATATGGGGGAAGGTGCTCGAATGGAGGCCAAGAACTAGTCGTCGGAGTGTGGACAGACAGCCGTTGAGGTGGACCGACGATCTGGACAAAGTTGCCGGAAAGTTCTGGCAGAGGAAGTCCCAAAACAGGGAAGAATGACGGGCAATGCAAGATGCCCACCCTCAGCATTGGGTGGCGAAAGGCTAAAGAAGAAGAAGAAGAAACCTATTCAATAATAATCCCTCTTTCGCCTTACCATGTTACTATATAAAAATCCAAAATGGCGTTGGGCAGAAACATCGACAATTTAAAAAGTAGAATTTTCACAGTTACAGAATTATTTGAAAATTAATCAATCAATATTACCAATTCATTTTAGTCCTTAGTTTTTAATTAGTTAATTTTAAATCATTAATCGATTTTCCAGTTGAAACATCTGTTGCGGCAAAATGGCGGCGAATGTTCCGATTGGTAAACAAGTTCAAATTAGTTTATCCGTTTTAAATTTATGACCGGACGTTACACAGAACCTATAGTTTGCTATTTAAAAAATACAATAACAATTAAGAATGAATTACATACGAGGGGCGGCTGAAAAGTTTTGAGCTTAAGTACCTTTGATCATCACTAATGAGTAGCGCTGCACACCACCAATTGAGGGTATTCTAAATAATATAATTACCAAGTTTCATGTCATTAGCATCATTAAATTTTTAGTAATTGAACCTTAAACATCGCCATGTCTGACTCATCAGAGCTTTCTACGAATTTGCGCCCGTCCACACTGCCAGAGTTGCAAGGCGTGCCCTCGCCGAAACAGGATTTAAAGAAGTAAACCACCCACCCTACAGTCCAGACCTGGCTCCTAGCGATTATTTCCTTTTTTCCAATTTGAAAGAGGACCTTCGAGGACGGAGATTTTCAAGTGACGAGGAAACGAAGGCGGCAGTAAATGAACATTTCGAAGGCAAAGACGGCGAATATTTTTTTACCGGTTTAAAAGCTCTTTTTGATAAAAGTAGGAAGTGCATTGAATTTATCTTTTTGAAAAATATTTTTTTTATACATTTCTATCAGCATTTTTAATACCTTAGGCTTAAAACTTTTCGGCCGCCCCTCGTAAATTAAATAGGCCACAGTAATTATCACAAATTAATAAAACAAAGTAATTTATTTATTAAGTCTTGCGTCGACATATATAATTATGATAAAATATATTTACTGCTGTCAACTGACACTTGAAAAACCTATTTCATTATAGCAAAATGTCCAATTCTTTTCTATTTCAATGTAAAGAAAAATACCTCCAAGTCGAATGTATTCCAATGTATACAAACAAAATAAATACAGAAATAAATTATTTTTTAATGTCAGATTAATCTGATCGTACGATTGGAGATTAGCGCCATGTTTTTCCTTATTATACACGAGATGAAATTCTTAACGATATGAAACTCATTTTGTTTCAATATAGGCTCAGGGTCTATACTATTTTTCCCAACATCTTTTATTAATAATATTTCTTTCATTCACACCAATTAGCCTTGCCCAAAGTAAGCACTGTCAGGCCCCGAACCCCACCCCCCACCAAGAAGCAGAATAATCGTATATGACTTAATACATAAAAAATATTTTTTTTACTCTAAAAAAAAAACCGACTCCAAAAATTACTCTACAATTGCAAGTACCACTAAAAAGTTAAAAATAATATTTTTTTTGTCTATTCTATGCTTTTACTACATTAATACTAATAGTTATATTTGGAGTCGGTGCCAGCAAATTATCATTATAAACCTACAGTATTCAAATAATTTAAGTATGAATTAACTAATAACAAATACAACAAAATATTTGAGAAGAATACAATACATATATTTTTTGTAGATTATTGCTGGCACCGACTCCAAAAATAATTATTAGTATTAATGTAGTAAAAGCATAGAATAGACAAAAGAAATATTATTTTTAACTTCTTAGTGGTGCTTGCAATTGTAGAGGAATTTTTGGAGTCGGTTTTTTTTGGTTATTTTTTTTATTTCTTGCTTTTTAGTGCTTTATTTTGCAACTGGTTTTTTTGAAGAATTTTTTATTTTTATTTAGTTTGCTATAAACACCGAAATCATTATATGTTACCTACGATATAAGAACTAAATTTTATGATATGAAAACAAAATGGGACCAATCTGAAGGTCTCTACTCTTTCAAATAAAAAAAGTTTTTTCCAAATCGGTTTATAGTTGACAAAATTATGAAGTAACAAACATTAAAAAAAAAATACAGCCGAATTGAGAACCTCCTCCTTTATTGGAGTCGGTAAAAATTGCAAAAACCGTAAATTTTTAGTTACATCATATAATAAAATATATTTTTGGAAATTTTAAAAACTCATGAATCTCATGAACGCGTAGAGGTATTAAATTGAAATTCATATCAAATACTCAGGTCTATAATACCTTTGAGCTGTAACAAAATCAAACTTTTATGTCAACGCAATCAAAAGAAATAGCAATTTAAGCCGCATATTTTCGAACTCGCAACTACTCGCGAGGGAATCAAAACCTAAAGGGTACTTCCAGTCGATCTAGAATCTTGAAATTTGGCATGATGCAATGTTTAACAGCACATATAAAGGAAAAATTCCGAAAACCTTAAATTTTTTGTTATATCTTCATTTTGCAATAAAAATACCATAACTATGACTCGATTGTCGTGAAGGGTGAACTTTTACTTCTATACCTACTGGTTTGTACGGAACCCTCGGTGCGAGAGTCCGACTCGCACTTGGCCGGTTTTTCGTTATTATTGTCGCTTTATCTTTGTCGCTGCGATATGAGCGATCTGAATAGGAAGGCGAAACTGCGCGAAAACAAATGGTCGATATCTTTGCCGTCCGTTATCGAAAAAGTCGGAACGCAAACGGAACAAACACACAAATATTGATTTATATTTATAAAAATAGATGTTTTTACTAAAACGTATGCAAAAAAACAAAAAAATAATAGAACAATGATTCCTAGACAGATCATAAGATTTTATTTTACTCAGAAGTCGTCAGAAGCCTCTGAGTAAAATAAAATAAAAGTAAAATGGTAATTAAGTTGTTGCATACCAAGGAAGATTTATATGTAAAGTGAGCAAAAAATATCAGCAAAATATTGTACAGCATGCCGGGTGCAGCGCGTTTTTAATATTTTCCGCGATTTTTGCTCTCAATACCTCAAAAATTTTTAGGCTTAACGATGTTTTAGCTACTATGAAGCGGCCTACGTGACCAAATGCACGCAGTGTGCGGCGCGAATTGAAGTGAGTGTAATCAGTTGGCTTGATATTTTCGTAGGAGATGGACGGGACGTTGTATCGTGGTTTTTTTTATGAATGTCTGAGGATTCACGCTAGGGATGGAAAGATACTATCAAGGTATCGATACTTTTACTTGATACCGTATCGGTCATTAGGTATTTACTTGGTATCTTTTGGACTGATTTTTTCATAAACTTTAGAAGTATTAGTAACTATTAGCAAAATAAATATTGCAGTGTAATTACATGGTTACTCTTTATTAAGTATTTATTTAAAAAAATACTAGCGGCCCGTCCCGGCTTCGCACGGGTGGACAAGTTTTTTAAATTTTTTCTATTATTAAATATTATTCCGTTAGCGACATCTAGCGTCCGGTAGACGAACTACTTGCGATTAACGCGTTGCTATAGTAACGCATAGATAATGGAAAAAGAGCGGGGAAAAGAGCGGACAGACAAACAATAAAAATGTGATCTTAGATTATACATAGATTAAGAAGTCAGTTTTTGATGTGCTCCCTAAAAACAATAACTTCTCCAGATGTTCCCCAGTAAATAGATTTCTGGAACTAAATGAATGAAACATTTATAAACGTAAAACAGACCGTAGAACATAGATAATAGCTAAAACATTAACGTTCACAGATATGCAAGGCTGCTAACTGAGCAGTAGAAAACCTTCTACAGCATCGTTGTGATTGAAAGTCGATGAAACGAAAAAGAGACAGACACATAAATTGATAAGATTTAACGTAGGAGAAAATGAGATAGGAAGTATTATGTACGTATGTTAATACGTGTTTACAAGCTAGTACAAAGTTGGAGAGAAGGCATCACAACAACCGTGGTATTTTGAAGGTTTCACTTCTACCACGTGTGAATTGCACACTTGTTTTTTTTTTAATCTTCGATGTTGTACACACACACGAGTTTTTTGACACTCCTGAGCCGGTAGGTAGTATTATTTTCTTTGCTCCTGAGTGAGTGACCGACCCAGTACCGATATAAGTACTTAGACCACAATACTCCTTGTAACTCAGTTCTAAAGTATCGATGCCAAAAGAAATTGGTATCGAAAAAAACTATCGAATTGCTACTTGTATTTACTCGCATCCTTTCATCCCTAAACGGTATCAGTTGACTTGAAATTTTTGCAGGAGTTGGACGGGACGCGGCCTAAACATAATGCACATTATTGTTTAGTCATCTTTACAATTAGCAATAATAATAAATATTAGACAACAACACGTACCTTTTTCCTAAAAACCGGCCAAGTGTGAGTCGGACTCGCGCACGAAGGGAAGTACGGAAGTACTTTTTAGTTAAGTAAAAAAATCACGTTTGTTGAATGGGAGCCCTCCCTTACATATTTATTGTAAAGTTTTAATACAACTAAGTATTTTGTGAATATTTCAAGTGTCTATCTGTTGCCTTTATTGATATCGAGCAAAAAAGGCTTAAAAAAAAGGTGTTTGTTGTATGGTTCTTGAGATACAGCCTGGTGACAGACGGACGGACGGACAGACAGCAAAGTCTTAGTAACAGGGTTCCACTTTTACCCTTTGGTTACGGAACCCTAAGAAGCTAAAGCACTTGTTTTATGGAATTCAGTTCGAGAGTACCACAACACACAAACCGTAGCCAATATAGAAAAAATATTTTCTACGGCTGGCCGGGAATCGAACCCGGGAACTCAGAGTGGCTTTACTATGAAAACCGGCATACCGGCTTTCAGGAGCCACTTAACCCAGTGTTGCCAACCCAAATTTTAGAAAATTAGTAGATTATGTGCCAAATGTTGGTAGAAGTTGGTAGAATGTAAAATGCAAAATTGGTAGATCTACCACCTTAGTTAAGAAGATTTTTCAAGATTAAAAATGCATGAACTGTTCTTAAAATGTTTATTTTTGGAAATTATACATATTTTTATTGAAAATCTTTAAATCTTCCACCAGCACACTTAAGATCACACCTACATGATTTGCAATAGAAATATCCTTCACCCTTGGTACTTTTTTGAAGCCAACCTGCAAATTCCTTGTCATTCTCCCATAATTTCGAATATTTTTGGTCATAGTGCCTTTTTCTAGCTTTTAGTGGCGGAGTTCCCAACCTAGAACTCTGTGCATCGCTTTCGCTGCTGTCAGAATCCATTATATATATATATATATATATATATATATATATATATATATATATATATATAAATGCACGCAACACAGAACAAACAGCAATCAGCACTGTTAATACGTAGTTATTTAGTTTTAACAACAAAACAACACAAAACAGGAGCAAAGATTCACCATTGATTCCGCAACAAACCAACCGGGAATAGGCCACAGAACAGAATAATAAAGTCTATGGGCGCGAAATGGCGCGAACGACAAGCTGTTGCTGACGTTTTTTTTTGTGGTTTATAGCTCAGAACAATAACTAAAGCTATAGAAGGAGCGCTAAAATAAAAACTGTATAACAGCTCTCGTATTCACTTAAAGTAATCTAACATACATGGGTAAGAGCGAAATAGATAACAATTGTAAGGTTTTATTTTCACGTCATTGTCACAAACTCTCAAAGTACAAATGTCTAATGGTTGTAATTTGGTTGTATATTATACTACCAAATTAAAAGTACGTCTTTGATGAACGTTGTTTCTGAAGTAAGACCAAATTCAATGCGGTCGTATTACAGTGGCCGAACAGCTTTGTGAGCGGCTAGCGTGAAATTTTATTATTTTGCAAGGAAGTTCGTGATAAAATAACAGGAAAGTGTGCATAAAGACGCTTCAGACATCTTAGAGTCCGCGTCCAGGATGGCTTGTGTTGTTCCAGACTGCAAGTCTTACACATCACGAAAAGAAAATACGGATGAGGTGTTATCATTTCATCGGTGAGTTTTGTTTCTAAATTCTCATATTTTGACAATATAACAACGGTATATTCAGAAAATTGTAGTAAATTAATATTACAAATAGATTTCTCCATGAGTTTTGGTTTAAATTGTCTTATTTTCATGCCTTTTGTTTTGTATATGATAGTATGATAGTGATGTGTTTTTTGTTATCGATGTCAACATTATTTGGTTTTTACTTTTTGCTTTAGTTTTCCCGAAGATGAACCTATTAGAACTGAATGGATACGCTGTATATCAAGGAACAATTGGACACCGAAAGCGCACAGTCATATTTGTTCGAAACATTTTAGACTGCAGTCATTGCAGTCACATGAAAACATTAAATTTCGGCGGCTGAAAGCAAATGTTATACCCACATTACATTTACAGAACATGAAATTGCTCCTTTTTTATTCCAAACATTATCTTAGTCTTGCTTTGTCAAATATTTTTTTTCAATCCTACCAATAAATATTCATATTTTTAATTAACATTTTGGCACCGTATATTCCAAAAAACTAGGCTATGCAGTCGCTAAGCATAAAGCTACGCTAGCACCATATAATGGAGCGGAGCGTAATACCTAAAAAAAAAAAAAAAATTAAAAATTTTTTCGAATTTTAAAATTCGGGTTCCGTCACAATCTGGTCCTAAACCTGTTGATTCGATTCCACACAAATAATATTAAAATCGGTTAAGAACTCTGGAAGTTATGGCGTAACAGACATTTCGTCATTGAAGCTGATCCATGGGAGCTTGTTTACAATAATATTTTTATGTTTCAGAAACCACTATCGGATTCAGAAGGAATTATGAAGCACCAAGTAAACGCCCCAAGTCTATGACCACAGTTGAAACAGATACTGATTTCGATATCTCTGAACTGATATCTAATTTACAGAAAATTGTAGCAGATTATAAAAACCAAATTGGAATATTAAAAAAGAGTAAGAAAGTTGGTGTCAGTGTTTCGTTTCTGAAGGAGCGTACTTTGAAGTTGATGAAATAAATTTGGATGAATAACAAACATTTTGTATATTATTGATCTTTTCCCGATACTTTCTCGACATAGTGGTACCTATATAAAAATAGGTAAACAATAAGTAAATATGTAAAAAATAATAGTTTGTTAATTTAATTTAAATAATCGATTAATTTCCTTTTTTTTTCCTCTTTTTTAATCTATACCTATAAAAAATATAATTTTAAATGCAGTGTTCACCAATGTACTAGAGCTAGAGGTCTAACTTAAAATATAAACATGTAGCCTAATAGGATATGCCTATACAAGGTGCAAGCAAATTCTAATAAATAAATTGATACGGGTCAAAAATTCTACCCATGAATACTGCATTATAAAATGTTCATATTGAAGATTCTACACGTGTTTATTATGACACATTACCGTCCGTTCTAGTGTTATTGACATACCAACAGCATAAGAAAAATGTTAAGTATGTTTTTGATTTTATTTTTATCTATAGTCCTATCGATGTCATTGCATCACTGACGTAAGGGAAACTAGTGACGACCTTGTAAATTACGAAACAAAATCTGTATACTCATTTCTTTCTTACACATTTGCAACTGTATAAGTAAAAATAGTACGAACTAACGTATTGTGTTGTTATTTTAGCGCGGCTTCTATATCTTTAGTTATTGTTCTGAGGTTTATAGCCTGGACTCTATGTATGCTTGACGCATCGTCGCATGGCTCACGCAACACATCGCAACGTCGCTCGTCGATATAAAAATAATTCAAAGTGGTGATATGTCAAACTAAATGATAAAATAGGTAGATTTTAGGTCTAAGGTGGTAGATAGGTAGACTGAAGTGAAAATTGGTAGATCTACCAAAAAGTTGGTAGATATGACATCACTGACTTAACCACCGTGGTCATAATAAACTTTCTAAGTCTGATTCGTATACATACATTATATCGTATGACCATCGGCTATATTTAACAAAATCCCTACCCACTCTATCTACTTGTATAACGTCCAAAAAAGGTGAAATAAAACTTCTTTGATAGAGCTTTATGAAAAGAATATTGAACAAAATTTCTTATGGTATTAATAGATATCAAATGAAGGTAAACCATAGCGCGTTTTACACAAGCATAGTGACATCTAGTAATACTATTTAGAAATAATTATGTATGACGATTATTTACATGAGTTTAAACACTACTTAATCTCACTTTTCTAGTATATCTAGTGAAGTGTATTTATTAAGGTTTGGTGTATCGATATTTAAGTAGTTTATTATTTTATATATGACATTATATGTATGTAAATGTATGTGTATGTAATCTATAGCTCTCATTTTCTATTTTCCCTTTCAATGCACTACCAATACGCTATCAGCTTCTAACTGGTGGAGAATTCCTAGTGGCATTAAATCCGCCACTTGTACATATTATTATGCAACAAAGTTTTAATAAATAAATAAATAAAAATTATTTTCCAGGCGCACAACAATACACCCCTCTGTTGCGACACTGGGTGAAACTCCATACCGGAATATAAAATTTTTATTCCTATCCTTATGCGTACTAACATTAACTTACAAGTCTTTTTCTTCTTACTATCTCTATGGAACAAAGATTTCCGAAATAAATTATTTGGATTTGAATAAAACAGGGCTTGTACACTATATAACATATTTTTTCTAGCATGAAATATAGCCTATGTTACTTAGCGTAAATGAAGCTTTCCAATGGAGAAAGAATTTTTGAAATCGGCCTAGTAGTTTTTGAATTTATTCATTGCAAACATACAAAAAATACAAATCTTTCCTCTTTATAATATTAGTGTAGATTAGTACAATGTAAAAAATATAATAGTACAAGCACATAGTACATTTAGTAATGATGTACATAATATATTTATTAGTATATAGACGGCGATGACTCGATAATTAACGCTTACATTACGTTCATCACACAAATATATACCCCTGACGGTATTCTTCGATACCTTTGCACCAATCCACACGAAAAAAAAGAAAAATTCCATCATTTATTTATATAACAAATGTCGATATGCGCCTGCAATTTATTTCATTCAAAAGTAGAGGGGAAAACTGTTCCCAATCCCAATTTATTATGATTACATTTAAGCTCTCCAATCTCCAATATAAAAATGCGAAAGTGAGATAGTTATCTTGTTACGTATTCACGCGTCAACTATAAAGGCGATCATAAATTTTCCCATTTATTTGTCAGGGGTTTTCAAAATGGATATAGAATACATTTCATTTGATGTTTTTTATCTGCGTAGCAATTGGTTAATACTAAAAGCAACAAAACAAAAAAAAAGACAAACGGCAGACAAAAGAATACTGTATTGTTTTGTCTATATCTATATATAGATTATATCGTCCTGCTGGATAAGCAAAAAGGTTTTACACTTCAAAAATAGAATTCGTTAAGACTCCTTGGATTAATCTAGAGAGTAGTGAAAAATTATCGATTTAACTTACCGATTACGAAATATCAAAGAAGGCATAATACTCGTTGCTAAATCGATACTTTTAAACCTTTCTTCTATCATATATGGTGTCGTGAATGCAAACGTCATAACTTCACTTTAAAAAACACTTTAGAACATACACTCACTCACAGAGTTCGGTCTTTTCACAGTGTAAAACATTTAATAATATGACACTTTTGTTGAAGCTCTTATGGTATTTGTTCTTTATGAACGACATTCAGGCTTGAAGGTTGGATCGCGACTGCCCGCAATTCCCTATAGCAAATATAATAGAATCACCCTCTCTACTTTTAGGGTGGTTGTGCGTATCCACACAAGTGGAATTCTTTTGGTATGATTACGAATTATTAGAGATATGGTGCTTGTAAGCAATTACGGTGTATGATTGTGGGAGATAAGCTACATTCGCAGAGACCGGTCATTCGGATAGGTGACCAAAAAATACTAGGTGATGCAGTCGCTAAGCATAAAGCTTCGCTAGCACCATATATTGGAGCGGAGCGTAACATTAAAAAAAAAAACAATAAAAAAAATTCAATAATGTTTAGTAAATTTTAAAATTCCGTAAGAATGAAAACTTTCAAAAAGTGCGCGCCTTTTGTTTCAATGGGAAATCCCATAGAACCAATGTTTTTTGGTCATAACTTTTTTATTTTTGTGAATTTCAAAATTTGGTCCGTCACAATCTGGTCCTAAATGTGTTGATTCGATTCCATACAAAAATTATTAAAATCTGTTAAGAACTCGGAAAGTTATGGCGTAACAGACATTGGGTCATTGAAGATGATCCATGGGAGTTCCGATTATACAGGACTTCGCATAGTTTCGAAAGACATGTTAGAAGAAAAAAAATGTTGGTTACTTTATTGGTATTAGTGTTTAATTTTCACTGTTTTAGTAAGGTTTATTATGTAATAGTTTTTGTTCCAAATAAATAATATAAGATGAAGAAAGAAAAATCGTTTGTTGGTATATACACCCACAAAAAACAAGCACAGGAGGAGAAAATAAGGGACGTAAGCAATGTGGAAAAAACAAAGAATAACATACACTTAAAAAATACTCTGTGGGGTCAATTAATACTCTGGCTTAGCATTTTGTTTAAGTAGCAGCTGCATCTGCAGTCGTTACATTCCACAAATCCACACTAGGTCCGTGTGGCGTCATATAGCACAGACTGTGTTTTCTTTCATAGAGAAGGGCTATGCCATTATCAGACCAACGATGATGATAATGATGAACCATTATTAAGTATACGCAATAGGTACTTACCACTTGGCCGGGCGGAAGTGAGTGAGCCTACTGTCGGAGCCAAGCGGTACCGGTTGAAAGAGGTTGGTGTGATGAATACGAGCATTTGTACTTGGCTCATGTGTATTTATAATTTCTTTATGAATTTTACATAAAACTATTTGTCTCAGGCGTCAGGCTCTCGCTGTTCGGACGAGTGCTATTCCAATGGAAACAAGATAAAAAACAAAAGAAAAAGTTTAATCATTTTAGAGCAGTGCCTATTTTCTTTATTGAATGTTTGGTATTCGTAAAAGTATATCATTCAATGTTATAGTTTCAAGAATACTTCAGCTTAAGTTATGATTTCGGTAGCGTAGAAGAGCAATAGTTCGT
Source organism: Calamotropha paludella (assembly GCA_927399485.1). Taxonomy (NCBI): domain Eukaryota; kingdom Metazoa; phylum Arthropoda; class Insecta; order Lepidoptera; family Crambidae; genus Calamotropha; species Calamotropha paludella. The sequence goes on along the minus strand of OV656830.1, from coordinate 4,111,389 downwards.
ATTTTAAGAGCTACGTGTTGGAGTCCCATGTGTTACTTAAAATTTTCAAATAAAATTGCTCAATGCTTAAATAACACAATGTAAAATAAAATCAATAACATAATTGCTTGCCTTATATTTTCAAGTCGTGTGTCAATACAATTTGCAACTGCCGCGCATGCGCGGCGGCCATTTCGGTGACGTCACTTTGTTTACGCCGCATCCTCATTCGATTGTTTTGGTCATAAGAATAGGAAAAACAGTCAAATTAAGTTATTATGGAAAATACATTCACTGCCTTTTTTGAATTTCAGTTGGGGCATAGTATTTTTTAATTTTATTTCGAATTTTGGGGAGCCTTCCGTTCACGGCCAGTCTCCCCAAAAAATAGGTAGATTTATAATACGTAGTGATTACATACTCTTTGGGAAGGACTTAATATCGAAACCAAAAGTATCGATACCTTCTGGTATGGGTATGAAAACGATAAGATAAGACGATAATGCGGAGACGCTTCACTTCAGAAATCAAACTAATCCTAAATCGTAAGATGATATACGAATAGGGGAATATTCATTAATAATAAAACTCCCAATATGCATGGCTATTGTTGATAGTAGTTAAAACGCGTTCACAAACCAGTCCCTAAGGTTACATTGCGTTCCGTTACAAATATAGCCACTTGATTGAATCGATTCGATACTTGATTCAAAGTACTCAAATTAGTACTGAGTATCTAATTAAAGTATCGATATTTTGACGTGATAACGTCTTATAAATCGATGAACGCCGGCTGCATGCACGAAAAAGTGTAACGTTCCGCCTGAGCCGAGCGTGCAAGCGAGAGCGCGCAACAAGCGATAGAGAACACTGTTTATCGTAGAGTACGCGAAGGTATGTAACATCTCGATCGTTAACAAGTTATCGATTAAATATCGATAAGAACAATGATGAAAGTGTTATTACATAATCAATTTACATCTAAAAAAATTGAATATAGAAATTATTTTTTGAAGAGAGTGTGTTCTGAGTTTATTTTTCCTGATAAAAACAATTAAGGGGTCTTCAAGTCAAGAGTGAATAGGTATCTCCTAGGCAAGCGCGTCGCATCCTAGAGCGCGGAACAAGCGATAGAGAGGCACGATCGGCCTTAACGTTCGACTTGTGGCGCATCTATCTCTCTTCCACTTCATGAAGTGAAAATTTAATGTGATTTCCATTGTTTATTACAACAACTTAATGTTAATTCACAGAAAAAAAAATCAATTAACTCCTTCTTTGTATTATACAAAATAATGATAATTCAGTGATAACAATTCAATTCAATTTATAAAAGTATGCAATTTCTCATTAATTATCAGCGTGGCTAAAACCATTGACATATGATGAGACTGACGGTCGCTTAAAAATAAACACCTAGCGTAGCCACACACACACGCACGCACGCACGCACGCAAGCACGCACGCACGAACGCACGAACGCACGCACGCACACACACACACACACATATACATAAACATACTAATTAATTACATTATTGTAGTATTGTAGTTATACGTTAGCACTAAGTACTTTGTATTTCATTATTCTCTACTTATGAAAGAGTGACTCCATCTGGCACAGGTGCACTATGCACTTAATAGAGGAAGTCAATCATCATGATGTTACAATTATTGGTACTGCAATAAATATTTTTCATTTTCATTTATGACGATATCACGTAAAATTATCGTCCGTTAACTGACTTTACAGACAACCAATTTTTGATATGAGTATAGTATCGGATTTGATAACGTGTCCCAACTCTTTCTTCATAATCTGTTTCACGCTTGGCAGGCGGGTTGGAGGACGCAATAAAAGTCCATAATTCTGAAAACGGTGTTGCTCATTTAGGGTGATTACTGCCAGTATCATTAGCAGCCGAAACCCTAGAGTATGTAGTCCTTAATTTAATCTATTAAACACCATATGAGTAACATTTATTCATAATTACTGGATGTTAAAGAACCCTAAGTTGAAAATAAAATAACTTTTATTGAGTTGTTTCTTTTCTCATGAATTAAACATAACATGTTATTATATTTTTTATATATTTTATGCATTTTTTCAATGCTATATTATAAAATACATTATTATAATAGCAAAATACTAGATTTTTTTATTATAACATTTAAACTAATATCAGAATAATCAGTCTGATCTTCATGCATTTCAATTATTGAGAAATAGAGAAAAGCGTATCGAGGATGAATGTTATAAAAATTATATGTCATCAATTGAAAAGTCAATTAAAGACAATCCCAAGTACTTTTGGTCTTTTGTGAAGTCTAAATACAAGACATCTGGTGTTCCAAACACAATGCACTATGGTAATAAAATTGCAAATGATGGCGTGTCTATTTGTAATATGTTTTCAGACTTTTTCTTTTCTAATTTCTCGTTACCTTCCCTAATCCATAATTACACTGCCCCTGACCCCTCATCCCAAGCCAATATTTCTAATATTCACATAACCATACATGACGTGACTAAGTTATTGCTATCACTAGATACTACTAAATCAGCGGGGCCTGATAATATTCCTCCGATATTTTTGCAGAAATGCGCCAAAAGTATCTCCGTGCCAGTACATATGCTATTTATGAAGTCTCTGTCTGAGTGCAATATGCCGATAGTCTGGAAATCGGCCTTTATAACACCAATTCACAAAAAAAGTAAAAAATCTGAGGTTACTAATTACAGGCCCATTTCTAAACTCTGTATTTTGGCAAAATTATTTGAAAAGTTTGTTTACAATCAAATTTATCACGGGTTAAAGCACACATTTATTGGCTCGCAACATGGCTTTCTTCACGGACGGTCAACTGCATCTAATCTCATCCTATTCAATGATTTTGTTACTGATTCTATGGACAAGGGATTGCAGGTTGATGTGGTTTATACGGATTATAGCAAATGTTTCGACAGAATAGACCATAAATTATTAATTTTAAAATTAGAGGGTATAGGTATATGCGGGGACCTTTTGCGGTGGTTCGCGTCATATATATCTAATAGATCTCAGGCAGTGGTTATTAACAACTATATTTCTAGCTGGGTGAACGTTCCCAGCGGCGTTCCACAAGGCTCGATTTTGGGCCCTCTCTTGTTTTTGGTATTTGTTAATGACATTGCTGCTTGTTTTCAACATTCTCGACTTCTTTGCTTCGCTGATGACATGAAGATCTTCAAAGCTATCTCATCTCCATCTGATATTGATGACCTTCAGTCTGACCTGCTTCGATTGGATGATTATTGTGCCCGAAATAAACTGGATTTGAATCCCTCGAAATGCTTAGTAGTTACTTTCTCAAGGAAGAGCTGCATTGCTCCTTCTCAATATTATTTGAGAAACCAGAATTTGCAAAGAAGTTCTGTTAATCGAGACTTGGGGATTCTACATGACTCCAAACTAGTCTTCGACGCTCATGTGGAGCATATTGTTAAAAAAGCTTATAGGGCATTAGGATTTGTCATGCGAAGCTCGACCAATTTTAAACAGATTAAAACTTTGAAGATCTTGTACTGTACATTTGTTAGGAGTATCTTGGAGTATGGGTCTGAAATCTGGAATCCACAATATTCCAAATATACCTTTCGCATTGAACGATTACAAATGAAATTTATAAAATTTTTGTGTTACCGTCTGAATATTTCCTATGATTCTAATAATTACTTAAATTTATGCTCACGATTTCACCTTCTTCCTTTAGTAAAGGAGGAAGGAAGAAAAAGACGAGAGGTGACAGATGTAGCCTATCTACTTAAAATAATACAAAATAAAATTGACTCTTCTGAACTTCTTTCAAAATTGAATTTTAATATTCCGACTAGATCTGCTAGGCACTACACCCCCATTCGCGTTCCATTGGTCTCATCAAACTATCGCCAAAACTCCTTCCTGCTGCGTGCAAGCGAAAGTCTTAATGATTTGTGCAAATCTAAAAACTTTGATATCCACCACTCTGGTATAGCAACAGCGAGGCGCTTACTCTGTGGGGATTTCTTTGTGCAGTGAATTAAATGTTGTATGCCTACTTTGTTACAATTAGTCTACTACTTTATATGATTAGAATTTAAGATTAAGTTTTTCATTTATGAATTTTAATTTGTCCACATTTATACATTTTTAAAATATGTTATTTAAACGTGAAGACCTATTATTAGCTTACTGTTTTTTATGTAAAACTGTGTATTCTGTATGTTCGCTGTTGGTCTTCCAAATATAAATAAATAAATAAATAAAATAAATAAATAAACAGTTTCTATACTTCACTGTTGGACTAATATGTTCAGTTTTCATATTTAACTTTTCACGTATTGTCATAATATAATAAGGATAATTTATCTTATAAGATAGCATTGAAAAAAATCCATAAAACATTTAAAAGGTATAAATGGCTGTTTCATCTTAATCGATTGTCCAAACATTTGTAAAAATGTTTTTTTTTGGAATACGAGACGATGTTCCTCTCATTCAAAAGACAACGCTGGCATACAGCGTTAAAAAAATAGAAAATTTCGACGAGTGTTCACAAGGATCGGTAGCTCAATTGGGAGAGCATTGGACCGGTCATCCAAAGGTTGCAGGTTCGTTTCCCGCCTGAGAATTCACTTGTGAGCCAAATCGTTGTTTTCTAGTATTTTCTATTATAATAATCCCATCAAAAACAATACTTGTCAAAAAAACCAAGTCTCGCAACTCAGTTGTTCTACGGTAAAAAGTTGTGAGATCCATGTAATACCAAGTCGGTTATTAATTTATTCAGTCGCTACTTAAGCGAATTTCTGTCTTAATACGTCCAGTCCCTAAGACCACGATCGTGGTCCATAACAATTGAAAATCAATTGTGTCTGGAATCTCCGTACTAGAAGCATTAAGTTGTTACGTAATAATTAACAGCATCTTATAGTGACGCATATCAATATTTAAAATCTTTATTGTTTTATATAAATATATTGACTCGGCCATCGTGAACACGTGTAAATTAAATTATTTAGTGCGATGGCCGAGTCAATATATTTATATAAAACAATAAAGATTTTTAATATTGATATGCGTCACTATAAGATGCTGTTAATTATTACGTAACAACTTAATGCTTCGAGTACGGAGATTCCAGACACAATTGATGGACCACGATCGTGGTCTTAGGGACTGGACGTATTAAGATAGAAATTTGCTTAAGTAGGGACTGAATAAATTAATAACCGACTTGGTATTACATGGATCTCACAACTTTTTACCGTAGAACAACTGAGTTGCGAGACTTGGTTTTTTTGACAAGTATTGTTTTTGATGGGTTCTCATTGCTTTTTGTATTTTGTAGACAGTCTACTTTTTTCCTTTTCGGTACCTTCTACTTATTGTATATATATATATATATATATATATATATATATATATATATATATATATATATATATCTACCAGCAACGAATTTTCCTAAAGCCCTCTCTCTGACTTATGAACTTTTCTTATTTTTGTAGGTAGCCTTCCGTTTTCTCTTTTCCGGTACTACTTCTTGAGCTTCAGCTACAGTTTTTCTAAGAGCCCACTCCCTGTCTCTATGCGTTTTTCTGGGAGGCTTTAATGTTACAATTTTTGAAAAAAATGGACGGTAAATGCTTCTTAGTCTGTTGTATTCACAAATTGAGGATTCCTGCGCTTTAACACTTCCAAAGTCGACGTTAATTAGATGTAAACCAAATATTTTAGTTTTTCCTTGATTCATACACCAAACACTATTTATATTCCAAATTTGAAGCTTCTAGGTCTGCTAGAAGTGTCTTAGAATTTTGATGATCGGTGAGTCAGTGAGTGACAAAATTAAGAAATTTGACCCGTTATTATTCTTAAACTACTAGTTCAAATTGAATGAAATTTGAAATATACCGTGTCTTTACAATGCCTGCATGGTTACTGAAAATTCAGTCTTCTAGTTTTATCCACAACGAAGTTACAGGGGGTCGAAAATGGCCTGAATTGCTTCGAGAAAAGGATGGTACGTCCGTGCCGCTTTTTTGCTTGACTTGGCGGGGGCACTGCCGTGCCCCCAGATTTATAACATATCAGACCACAAATTAAGCTTGACACAGTTTGACAATCGGCAGTCAGACATCTCACTGGACTAGAAACAAAACCTGTATCTCGGTTAATAAGATGCTGACAGACGGAAGGAAGTATTATATGCTATCATAGTGATCAAAGAAATAATTTAACTTAAAATAATAAAATGTTAGCATTACATTAAAATTGATAGATAGTTTCGTTACTTCTACCCATCGAATTTTTCAGATATATCTTAGTCGGTCGCCAGCGCCATCTCTTTTACGTTCTAGGTACTATTAATTAAATAAAATACTTTAAAAAGTATCAAACAAATACCTATTAAGAAGATACAGCTATGTAATTATAACAATTTCGTAAGTTAAAGAAACACTAGGAAAATTTGACGCTTCTCGGAAACATAAATTGTGAAGTAATCGGCCTGATAGCGATGGATGTGCGTTTGGGTATCACCTAACACCTTTTTTTTAATTTATTTTTATTTTGAATGGGTTCCGTCATGATCTAAAACAAGCCCGGGGGCTAAGATAGGATCCACGATGGAACGAACTAACCCAGAAGGTGCCTATTCACCCTGGTCCTGAAAACGGACGGGTTATAAGTACTCGGAAATACCGACGCAGGGAGGTTTCACTCCTTTGCTGTGCGCAATATAAAGGAAGTTGAGAAACTCTTGGTACAGGTAGGTACTCTTGCGACAGGTAGGAATATCAACCAAGAAAGGGTGGTAGCCTGCAGTGCGTATGGATGTCCGATGGAAGAAAGGAGATGACGCTATGAGCATATGCAACTGCTGAGCACACTCTCCAAAGTACAGTCTGAAGTAGTAGACCCACAGAAACCTGAGATGTTTTTTTATAGTATCTTTAGATATGAAAATCTACAAGTAAAACGCTTAAAATACCAACAAACATAAAAAATGAATTATAGTAATATAAGTTATTTGCGGGTTTGCTACCATGTACCTTGTTATTGAGTTTCCGATATTTCGGCACTGTTGCAAGTGCCATGATCACGGAGCGACTGGTAACGCACACATTCAAACCGAGAGCGGCACGTTTGTATGAAGATGTTTTACTGTTCTTTACTGTGCGCGTAGGGAACTCTTGGAGGGTGTGGAGGCGATCGGGGTGGGCCCGATCTACTATTGCGATCTCGTCGGTTCTGCGGCGAACTTCAGGCGGCTACGGGACTTCGCGCGTAGATGGCATAAGATTCGGAGTGGACTCGAAAGAGGTGAAGTGGTAGGTGATTACCCGAGGCAAATATAACAAGACTGTACGGAGGCCAGTGGTAGCACTATGTGTGTGCACGAGACGACCTGGAGGGCACCGAAGGCGTTTCTGTGTTGTCCGCCCCAGAAAGGGGAGAGGGACCATAGGGACAAGGAGACAGATTTAGAACAATTTGTAGGGAGTCAAGAAAGTGCGCGCGGTGGAGGCCATTCCGCGCGCATCTCCCGCAGTTTCGGCCTGCATAACCAAGAAGGTTCGTCAGGCCATGGGTGGTTGGTGGGTTTGTTCTTTACTGTGACCTTGTGTAACAATAATTAATATAATTAAATCAGCATTAATAAATACGAGTAAAACACTACCGATGATTAGCTCTTAACCCTTTTAGTGCCATACATATTTATAGATAATTTATATGAACAGGAGTTATTGGAGCGGAGCGAAAGTAGTGAGCGAAGCTCCCATGGATCAGCTTCAATAGCGCAATGTCTGTTACGCCATAACTCCCCGAGTTCTTAACCGATTTTAATATTTTGTGTGGAATAAAATCAACAGGTTTAGGACCAGATTGTGACGGAGCCCGAATTTTGGAATCCGCAAAAATTCCCATAAAAAAAAATATCTTTTTTAGGTATTACGCTCCGCTCCAATATATGATGCTAGCGTAGCTTTATACTTTATTTTTATATGAAAAATATGCGATCGAAGATAGTGAGAATGCAATATAATGAATAAATAATTCATTATATTGCATTGGGGGCGCATATTACTAAGAGGAGATTTTAAAGAGATGAATGACATGCATTGATGCCGATTATTGTAAAGATGCGCCCCCACGTTTTGAGTGGCCCCTCGCTTTGCCCCGCAGGGTTATTTTATTCTTTTTAGGACATTGAAAAACGTGGGATTTTTAGATTTTTTAAATCTAGTATAATTATTTTATTCTTTTTAATTATTAACTCAACGAAGTAACCATGTGTTACGCAACAATCGGATAAGCCCCATACAAAAGTGAAAGTTGCCGAAAGTGGACCTGAAAGTGCATCTGGAAAGTTGAAAGTTGCTTTAGAGTGCATTGTCATCGGGTTCTGAACTATCCTGAAAGTTTCAGCTTTCTAGCTTATCGGAAAGTGCCTCAAATTTAAGTTGCAAGATTTTGCCCGGACAGACAAACAAATAAGAAAAGTGAGATAAGAAAAACGTGGTAATAAAAAATACGAACACGGTAACACGACCGTCACCTGCGCGCGCAAAATGCCAAAAGTGAACTGTCAAAAAGAGCGCTATCCCGACGCTGGCATTTTTCACAATTAGCTAGAGCAGCGCGATGGCGCTCCTTGGCACTAAAAGGGTTAAAAAACCTTATTTCTTTTTATACAGTTATTTCTGTGTCTTGACTTCCGGCCTAGTTGGAAGTCATTTCTTTTATGCGGTCTATGGAAGATTGACAGGCCCTTCTGGTCGCCATCTTGTCCATTATTCAAAGAAGTTATCGGTTGAGGTGTGGATTATTAACGAACTTGGTGATACAATAAATAGTTAGTAAATTAGTGTTTTTTTTCTACAACCATCTGAGCCTCCCACTTGAAACATACAAAATGTGTTTTTATTAATTTTTTGCATTCATAATGCAATATTTGTATAAGATATAAAACACGTGTGTAGAAAATAACTACGCCTCCGAGCCCTCAGGTGGGATTCGAACCCACGACCTTTCGCTATTCGGGCAGGTGCTCTGACCGCTGAGATACCGAGATGCTGGCAAACGTGTGGAACGATACTAGCTCATAGTATAAGTTGAAATTCGCTTAAAAGTTTGGAGGTTGGTGTTTGATATGGGAATATCCTGTATTAAAAATCACCCCGCCCCAAGGATAAGTTCAGACAACAAAAACATTAACCATATTTATTTGGAGCTTATTTAAAACTTGTATGCATGCATGCATGAGTGTGTGTGTACATATTATTGTTATATTTATATCTAAAACTGATTTATCAAAAACGCAGTTTGATGAATGTCGTAATGTTATTACGCACTTGCGGCAACCTGCGTGCGTATCGTTGAATATACATATGTGTTTCTTAATAGAAATGTGCAACGGCGACATTTTAAAAGTGATTCCATGAAAAAATAGTAAATTACGACGATTAAATTATAGTAGTTTATGATACTGTTGCATAATAAGGGTTCTTATAACACGAGTGTGTTTTAAAAAAACGAGCCGTAGGCGAGTTTTTTTATAGTATCACACGAGTGTTATAAGACCAAGTTATGTATAGTGTCATACACTACTTTATCTACTTTCATACTATAATACGTAAAACAATATTGCAAATAAAACGCTGAATATAACAACAAATTTTTAAATGTCAAATGTTGGCGCCAAGGTGCAAATATCGATTGCGCATGCGTGTTGCGTCGTCACGGACTCGTTCATTGAAACCTTTTTAAAGTAGAGGTTCAACCTCCTTGGTCCAGATGGAGGTTGTATAGGTGTATCGTTATGATAAAAAAGTTATATTATGTTACAAGTGTCCATACAAGACCTGTATCGTAATGAAACTTTTTTTTTATTATTTTTGGCCTGTACGTAATGTTTGTCATAAGCATTTTGTTTTCAGTTTTAGAATCTTTGTATTATAGTATCAGAGTAGATAAAGTTATTTTTAAATGTGTATTTGCATTGGCAAAACATAGTGAACATTATTGTAAACACTGTATCTGTTAATATTTTACCATGTTTCTGAGCAAAATAAACATCATATATCATTAAAAACAAACATACATCTAAGTACCATAACTACATATTAGCAATAATAAAGTAAAGATGCTAACATATTTTACAAAATACCATTTAATTTTTTTTGATCAAAAACTTTGAATAGTGCTTCTTTTGATACAATTTTTACATTTATATATCAAGAATTGAGGACGTTAGGTCTTGGTCGACTTTTGTCCTTTGAAAGTCGTCACCCTACGGAAGCGATCGAACAAGCATTTGAAAAGCTAAAAAAAACATAATTAATTAAGTAAATGTTTTCCTTTTGCTTACGTTACTCATAATAATATTAATAAGGGAAGTCAAATAATAACACATACGGAAATGAGACATCAAATAATTTATTAAATAACTTACAATCTTATAATAGTAATAAATAAATAATAAATTATAATTTATCATAAATAAAACTTAACTATGTTTTTCGGTGATACAATATTACAATACCAATTTGTAAAAATACAAATTCACGTTTAAAAGGCAGATTTATTGAGTAAAGGATACTCTTTTGATAAATTTTACGAAGAAGGTTGAAACCATAAAAACGAAACTTTTTAAATACACGTTTTTGCTCTATAGAGAAAATAATAGAAAATTCCAACACCAATCTTTGAACCATAGATATAACATTTTTCTCACCTATCCAACAAAGAGATATTTAAGATTGTTGTGATATGTACCCCTCGTTCTATAATACGACTGAAGTTGCCAGTTGTAGAAGAAGAATTCCTCTTTCATTTCCCCTCATCACAATTTGTTAAAACTGGATTAATTATTTATCTTATTTAGTTGAAACATTAATATAAACTCTTAGGAGAATCGTTATAGCGATGCCACTTAAGCTTTATAATGGAACTGGCTTTTTTCATCAATTTTTTAATCGACACAACGCAGACGTTTGAAACTTAGTAGCTTTTGAAACCTAGGTCTTGAATTTACTGATCATGATAAACAATTTTCGGTCGTATTCGAGAACACTTATTGACTCAATTTCATGTTTCTCTTAGGTATTTTTAAAGATTTAGCGTTTATTTAGAATTAATTTTGCGCGTTCTTTAATTCAGGTTGGCAATTCAAACTATTGAATGAAATAAAGATTCTAATATTTGCGATTGCAACTTACTTCAAAAAGATTCATTGATTTTACGTATTTGGGTTTTTTCATATTCTTTTTGTTTGGTTTTTGATGTTTCTCTAGATATTGATTTAATCCATTTTAAGCGCTTTTGAATTCATTTGATTTGTTATTTTATTTCGTTATACTACTTTCAATATAAGTCAACGTTTTATCACAGAAAATATACATTTCAAATTAGTTTAAAAGCTAAGTTAACACCTTAGATACATGGTAAGGCACTAATACGGTCAAAGTTATTTTCTTAAGAACATCTCCATATAGTTTCAGTAACGATACATTCTTTGGTTTGAATATTATTGCCAAAGATTCATCTTCTTCGTTATCTTTACCATTTTGAACCACCTCACATGGTAAATTAGTTAATGTTGTCTCAGCTTTAAGGTTGATATTGGGTTTGACTGCATTTTGGTAAGCGATTGGATTACTTGATACCAAATCTTCTAAAACATCTGCTGCTTTATAACAATTGATGTTGAATTTTGAGTTAGTGGATATGGGATTTCTTGTATGTTGATAGTTACCCGTTGGAGATTGTGGACTTCCCTCATTTTGCAAATTGGGTTTGGGTATATTTGCCTCACTTTCGATATTGTTTTGATATGCAGTAATTGGAATAAACTTCATGCTCTCAATTATCATATTGTTCGGTAATCCGGCGAAATTTTGTGTTATAGCATTAGGGATCGAATTTAATTCGTTAGGAGTTGGCATTAGATTTTGATTTGGATAAATATAATTGGTGGGTGGGATGTATTCAAATTTAATTTGTGGTTGTATTCTTAAATCTTTATGAAGATTAGCGTGGTTTCCGTTTTTATTTTCAGTCATGCTTTGAGTGTTGAACGTATCTGGTACACTTGAAAACATATTATTGCTATAAGAGTTTGCAGTATTTGCCGGTTCAGGACTCTTTTCTTCATAACCACTATATGCAGTTGGTGCAAACTGAACATTTCCAACATGATAATTAGGTACGTTTTCCACTGATTTGACTTCTCTATTCATGGGGTTAACTTGTTGGAAATTTAATCCGTTTTGTTGTTGTTTCAATAAACTGAGTGCTTCTGCGAAATTTAACATTTCTACTCCATTTGTCGAATTAAGTAATTGGTTTTCCAGTTGGTTTTGACTTAGGGCCTTTAGATATATAATGTCATTTTCTTGTTGTTGGATATTATTTGTCGTGTTCATATTAATAGTTGGATTTGATGAGTCTTCATGTGCTCTAACAAGTTCTTGAGCCAAAGGTTGTTGTTTATAAGTGTTTTGCATCGGTCTGAAAATCGGTATCATAGTTGGAGCTACCATTTCCGGAATTTGATCTTGTCTAGTTACTGTCATATTCATTTTGTATCCAGCCAAAATATCTCCCAACTTAGTGTAGTTCCCAGTTGGCGGTTGGTTAGTTTGTGTTTGAACTATTTTGACGTTCATTTGTTTCTTTTTGTTGCGCACATTTTCTATGTGTTGATTAACAATATCAGTAGCTTTATATTCGATTGGATTTTTATTGATTGCATTTGCAGCATTGGAAATGTTGTTACCTTTGTTGTTTGTAAAGAAGTCTTTGTTAGTCGATTTCGCTGTGACTACCTGTAATACGAAAGGTGTGAAAAGATTATTTTCTTCTTAAGGAATATTGACAATACGTGAAATACTAATCGATATTCCCGTTAACGCCTCGTGGTAAGCTAAACAATTGAAAGCTAAAATATTATAAGAAATATATTGACAATTCATGTTTATTTAATGCAGATTAAAAAATAGAAGTCTAATCAAATATATACGTAGAAACGTATTACTTTAGCCCTGGGGGGTAACTTTGGCCCATGACCAACAAAAAGTTTGCACCTCCCGCCATTTCATTTTCATAGCAAATGGCGCAAAAGTTCATACTGCATGCGGTAGATGGCATCGAAACTTATCGGTAAAGTAATGATTCATTCTCTAAAGCGAACCGCTTATTGGTCATTTGCAGTCTGGTTTCAAACTGTCGCTCTTTCTCTTAATTTCTACTGTGCAAACTTCTATCTGAACTGTGATGACTTTTTTCATTCTTAGCCTTTAATTATATCCCATCCTACACACCGACTTTATTAAAACAAATAATAAGCTGAAAAGATTAAAAATATTCACGAAAGTGAAAAAATATAAAAAAATTTGGCGCAAAGTAATACGCTTCTACGTATATATTTTAAGTATATGGTCATGAAGCGTGTTCTTTGAACCATATCTAACGATAAGAGTTGTTTTTTGAGTGATAGATGATCAGTGAATGATTAAAAAAAGTACTCATTTCCCGAAGTTTCAGTACAGGTGTTGGGTTTTACTGAAATCTTCCCGTGAACTTCATGAGAGAGCGTGAAAAGACAACTCCAGCTGGTTTGTTACAGTTGCTAAAACGCGTGCTTGTTCACAAACATTTAATGGTTAATAATACATCATTATTCCACACATATATCTCTCAAAGTACAAATTTTAACAAGAAAACCATAACCACTAAGGTTACGCTTCACGCTCCCGCCAAAAAGTCCAATAAAAAAAAGAAAAACTTACACAGAACAACACGTAGAAAATAAATAGAGACCAAACTTTTTGCATTATTTCGATTTGATTTTCCAAAACACGACAATACACTTTAATCATTAAAACATTATTCAAAGAAATGATATACAATCACATGTTTTTGTAACCAATATAAATCGATTTGCTAACTATTTCAAAAATCGATTATTTATCGCATTCTTTATCTATGCTTTCTGTGTGAAATTACTAGTAACTTTGGCGCAATCTATTTTCGCGGGAAAATATTATTAGTAAATATTGATGTGTGGTGAGCAGGTGTGAAACAGATTATATCTGCTTAATAAAAACATCACAGAATATTGCAAAATACTATTAATAATTTAGTATAATGAAAGAAGTGATAAACTTGTAGATAGTTTTAAGCGAAAGCACTCACAGATTAAATAGATAACAGTATTTTAATACATAGATTACGTAATTAACAATCTTAAATCCTACTAATATTATAAATGTGAATGTAAGTTTGTTTGTTATGCTTCCACGCATACAAACTGATCATCATGAAACTTCGTACATATATTCTTGGAGATATGAGGAGTAACATAGGATACTTTTTATTGAAAAAAAATGCGGGCGAAACCGCGGCTAAAAGCTAGTAATTTTATAAATACTAAAGGGGTTTGTTTGTTACACTTTCACGCCTTAACTACTAAACCGATCATCGTGAAATTTTGCATACACTTTTTCTGGGATACAAAAAAGGATATAGAATACATCTAGAAACAAAAAAATGTTCCTGAAGGACAGAAATATAACTTTTGAACTTTAGACTACATTAACGCGAGGTTTCTACCTGCCTTTTAGTTAGTTATTAATGAAAAACTTTTTTGTACTTGTATTATAATAATAATAATAATAATAATTCAATTTATTGCAAGAACCAAAGTCACATAATGGTTAGTAACAATGGAAACTTAAAACTAGGTTAGTACATATATTAAAAATCATGACAGTTATTAATTTAATAGGACATGTAAAAAAATAAAATAAAAAAACAATAACTAAGTTAAAATCGACACACACTCTTAAATAACACAATATAATAATAATTATATATTTTCATTATGCCTTTATAATAATATAATATTTCTATTACTGCAAAATCGTAACAAAATACAAAATGATGTCCGATAATTTTTCGGTTGAAAATACCTTGATTTGAACAGAGTTTAGGCGATTACAATTGATCGATTGAATATATTTCGAAACTAATTTTTTTTCCGGTATAAAAGTACTAAAGGTACTAGAAAAAAATTTGACGAGTGTTCACAAGGCTCGGTAGTTCAATTGGGAGAGCATTGGACCGGATTTCCACAGGTTGCGGGTTCGTTTCCCGCCTGAGAATTCACTTGTGACGCGAGTCGATTTGTTCTAGTATTTTTCTATTATAATCATTAATTGTTTGATTTAAATATAAATTTATACTACAATAAATTATATAGTTTAATTGAAAGAAAATTTGCCTAAAATTACAAGTTAAACATAACTCATGATTTCGAAAAATTAAACTTAATAAATACAAAAAGAAAATGTTTTCGGATTAGTCAAGGAACGTATTACTTCTCCTGTGTAGGTCTAGTATTGTTTGAATTGTGTTCACATAGCAATATATTCCAGATGACCTTGTATCGTGATGAATCGTATTTATGCATGTAGCGTTAAATAGAGAAAATAATAAAGTATGAATAATTATCAATATTACTAGGCGATGCAGTCGCTAAGCATAAAGCTTGCGAAGCTAGCACCATAAATTGGAGCGGATCGTAAAAATTTTAAGGAAAACAAAATCAATAATATTTAGTAATTTTTTTAAAATTTCATAAAAATGAAAACTTCCAAAAAGCGCGCGCTTTTTGTTTCAATGGGAAATCCCATAGAGCTAATGTATTTCGGTCATAACTTTTTTATTTTTGTGAATTTCAATATTCTCTGTTACAGTCTGGTCCTAAGTGTGTTGATTCGATTCCACACAAAAAATATTAAAATCGGTTAAGAACTCGGGAAATTACAGCGTAACAGACATTGCGTCATTGAAGCTGATCCATGGGAATATCCAATCATACATACATTTTTATATATAAACTAGCCGAGCCGGCAAATGTTGTTTTGCCACATCAGTTATTTCTAGTGAATATTTTGGTAGTAAAAAAAATAACTTGCTCATTGTAAGTGTATGGAGCTGTGATATATGACTAAAAGAGGAATGGAGCGATGTGAACGATGACGGACTATAAAAATAACGAAACAAACATTATTTTTTTAAATTCATTATACTTTTATTATCTTAACCAATAAATTTCAAATTAGATCTCTATTACAATTTATGACAATAGGTTTATTGTATGTAATAAAAAAAAAAAAACTAATATTTTTTTAAATATTCTTTAAATATGTTATAAACTAACGGCATTTGTAATATCGATAATTTCTATTATTTTTGAAGAAATATTTTGTTTTCGATTAAAAATTATGCATAAACGAAAGTAAATTTCAAAACAAACTGAGCCTTCCCATTGGTTGTGACGTCACATGACATGAAGCCATGCGTTTGCCGGCAACATATATCATTACAATGTACGTAGATTCACCCATAGTAACGAGGCGAATCATGTCATGTGACGTCATTTAAAGCGCGTGGAAAAGGCAGCTGTTTAAATTACGATTAATGCACTGACCCAAGAAAATATATTCTTTAACAAAATTAATTCTACAAACTTTTTAAAGTATTTTTCTTTTTAAAATGATTTGATTTAACGATTTATACATTAAAAAAAATCATGCAAGAAACCTAAAGAAAATAGGTTTGTGGCATTGAGAATGCTAAAATATAAAATTATTACATATATACTTCTTACTAATAACAAGCAGAAGAAGAAAAAACCTTATAACTCCATCGGGACACCGAATATAAATTCTGAGTTTCATAACAGTTATTTATATCCGCAAGTATTTATCACCAGAAAAATTCAACATAAAATCGATTGAGGTACCGTGACCTTGACATTCCCGATGAGTTTTCCCGTGTGTCTCTTATCTCTATCAGCGCCATCTATTCGTGTCTTAGGTAACTACCATTCATTTAAAACGGCATGAAACAGCAATGTAAAACAATGAAGATAGCATTCAAAAATGCTATTTAAAGTTGACGTATAGTGCAAAAATGAAATTATCATGTAACACCGTGTTCTTAAATGGACAAAAGTCGTTGTCATGATTTTTTTTAAGGCTTAAAATAGTTTAAAACAGAAATACCATATAATATAATTTGTAAGAAAGATTGGTTGTATGTAAAGACAGTTTAAATTTTTTACGTGGTAGCGTCATAAGAAAACATTGATGAAAAATTGCATTTTATGAATTGAATTGAATTATTATTATTTTGTATAAAACAAAGAAGGAGTTAATTGAAAAAAGTACTATTATATTTTTTTCGTTAAAATAACATTAAGTTGTTGTTATAAACAATGGAAACCACATTAACTTTTCACTACATGAAGTGGAAGAGAGATAGATGCGCCACAAGTCGAACGCTAAGGCCGATCGTGCCTCTCTATCGCTTGTTCCGCGCTCTAGGATGCGACGCGCTTGCCTAGGAGATACCTATTCACTCTTGACTTGAAGACCCCTTAATTGTTTTTATCAGGAAAAATAAACTCAGAACACACTCTCTTCAAAAAATAATTTCTATATTCAATTTTTTTCGATGTAAATTGATTATGTAATAACACTTTCATCATTGTTCTTATCGATATTTAATCGATAACTTGTTAACGATCGAGATGTTACATACCTTCGCGTACTCTACGATAAACAGTGTTTAGTTTTATTAAATCACGCAATAATTTTGATGCATGCCTAGTAATTAATAGATTCTGTTATTATGCAACTAGATCTATATTGTGAAATTAATACGTATAAATAGCTATGAATGTTCTAGGAATATATCATTCGATTCGTTTTTTAAATTAAAAACAAAAAAAAAATGAAATCCTTCGCACTCTTTTTTGTGTTCGCCCAAGTGGCTATTTTCCAAGTAAGTTTTTTTTTATTTATTTAAAAACTTTTTGGTGTTTAGAACTCTTTGTGGACTTTTTGGCGGGAATCGACGTGTAGTGTGACAGCAGTTTTTTTTAATTTATTCTGGCTTGGAAACGAAACCTTTGACCATTCTCTTTTATTGCCAGATATTATGTATTATAATCGTGGAAACTCAGCTCTTGTCAATCAGAAAATTAATAATAAGAAGGAAGGAAATGAACGGAATCGTCCGTTCTGCACTTTATCTTACAAAATGTAACATTGTCGTGTATAGGGTTTCGTATTTGATTCCAGGTCAGAATTAATGAAGACAATAGTATTGATACAATCCAAATGCTTTATTTAGTGAAGTTTTTAATTATAAAAAGCAAATCTTCCTTCTAGGTTTTAAATGGAACTTAACAGACGAGCATTTTTAACTGTTACAGGAATTATTCCTTTGCTCTTACAGTATGACCTTTATTTTCAATTTTCTGCCCTTCAACTTTCATGATAGAACATAGAATTTAATTTCCCGTTTTTTTCAGAATTTCGCTCAATTCGTGCGACCTGCTGGACTCGTCCCGAACATCTTACCAGCACCGATTGTAGCACCTAGTCCTTGTGGATGCGGCTCTCCAATCTTTCCTCCTGTAATCTCTGGCCCCCCTACAGTAATCGCTGCCCCGCCATCCTTGATTTCGGCACCCACGTCTTTAATTGGTCCCTCTTCACTCGTGTCACCTCTTTCGCCAGTGGTCATCCAACCTAGCTCAGTGGCTAATAGCCTAGCTGACACTCTCTCTCTACTGACTGTCAGCAGTTTACTTGCTGACTCTCTTCCTATTGGCTACCCTAATGTGATTGGATTGCCGTCATACCCTCCTTGTGGTTGTGGCTACAACTATTACGTTTAATACTTTTTTGAAATTTGAAAATAGAATAGAGTTTTAATAACCTGCCACACAAAAGAGTTTCTGTTTGAAAATTTAAAAAAGATTTTGGAACGGTTTTTTAAATTTGGAATTACAACAAGCTTTACGAGCAATAGCGGTTTTATAAATTTGATTAAACTTTTTGGTTTTCATAACGTATGAAAAACATATTTTTGGCAATTTTACTCTAATCAACTTTTGTTTTTGTATAAAGATATGGGCAAAATCATTTACATTTTTTTTAAATAATATAGAATTTTGTGAATATTCTCTCTGTAAAAGTTCTAGACAGTATAATTATAATATATTATTATTATTTTTATATAATACACGATTTAAAATCTTTCAAAATTATCTTGTTTTATAATCATAGAAAATGATTACGTTTAAATATTTATAATTTATTTTTGTTATATGTATACTCAAGTAACTTTGTGAATTTGCCAAAAAGGATCGTTTATATAATGCGTGTCATTTTTTATTAATATAAATAAAATATACATTATATGCCTTATTTTATTTATGTGGTATTTAATAAAAAATATAATGATTACATGTTATTTATTTAATAATAATAATTCCAACATTCACACTTATTAGCCTAGCCCAAAGTAAGTACTGTAAGACTTTTCTTATGGATACTTAGGTAACGGATAAACATACATATACGATACTTGAAATTAAATTGAAATGAAATTAAACCTATGACTCAGGTACAAATGCTGGCATTCATCATACAAAAACCTGTTTCTCTCATACATGGAAACAGTAAAAAAACTGAGGAGAATTGCAAATGGCAGACCATAATGTATGATATCCAGAGCAGATTTTGGCTGACCAGCCAATTGCCCAAAACTGGAATCTCTGCACCGGATTCTTAGATAAAGATATGCTCACGATCATAGCCAAATCTGACTGGTGAAAGATACGATACAGTGAGTTTAAGAAAATGAAAATTTGATAAAATATTTTCATAATCCTTAGGCAGACCTGAAGTTGAGAGTAGCGAGCTACCATTGAGTTTTTCTAGATGGACGGCGTCTCCCATGACGGAGTTTTCGAACCAGCATAGATTTACTACTCTAGTCAGAAAAGGAACCAGGAAGTTTGCATTCATCCAATCCAGACATAAACCCGGCACGGATAACATGTGTAAAGCTTAAATCACGCCCTTGCCTGCTTTTAAACACGTCCTCTTCAAACAATGGAAAGATATTTCTCAGCATTGATTCAGGAATTGGTGTTCGGCATGCTGAACCGATACTTAATCAAATAACATATTTATTTATTCTCTATAACAGGTTAACAAGGGTTTGTACATAAAGTCCCCTTTTCCATTTTATAAGTTCTTTCTTGCCGAATGCTGGTTTTCTTATGCGTAATAAATACACTTCAATTTTTCTTGCCAATGGGAAGATATACCATCAGGATGGGTGATTTGAGCTCAGGACGACAGTTAGACCGATGTAGGTCTAACTTTGTATACATATATTATAGATATGTGTTAAAAATGTTATTGTGCAATGTAGGTTTCCATACAAATGCGTATTATTTAAGCTAGCGCCATCTGTCATACGCAGTGTCAAACTTGTCGCTTTATGTACTGATGTTATTTGTGTTCTTCTATTATTTAGTAACTAAAATGCTTAAAAATGAGGAAGAGTTCAATAATACAGCAAGAAGTTAATGCAGTTTTTCTTTTGCTGCTATTTTAAACCCACCTACTCAGCATGGAAATTATAGCAAACTTCCGTTTTTGGGGAGGCGTCCATCAAAGAAAAAAAAAAAATTGCAGGCTAGATGTAGCGAAATTTGTCTGTTCTATTTAATATTGTATACCATATGTATTAAACCGCTTTGAGGCAAATTAATAGCTTATCTTATCTTACATTATCTTATCTTATCTTAGCAGTGGACCTATTTTGGTTGAGATAATGATGATGATTATTTAATAAACATTTCTATTACAGATATTAATTCTGTAGCTCATACATCATCACGCCTTTTTTCCGTAGGGGTAGACAGAGATCACAGCTTTCCACTTTCTACAATCCATACATCTCTCGCTTCTTCAACTCTCTCTCACCAAACCTTTCACACAAGTTCGTCGGTAAAGGATACTTTTGACCTGGCCCTTTTTCAGGACATCTTCTAATTGGTCTGAAAGTTCGCCTCGATCTGCCTTTACCGACGTGCAATGCCCATGCACACTTGCTTCATAAAGTCGTTTTGTCAATCTCTTTCACAATTATTATGTTCCGAACTAAGCAGAACTTGTGTTCTAGGGAATAATGTAGACAATAAATAAGTATTTACAACCCGGTTACAATATCTGTGGACCTGATGACGTCACGTCAGCGCTTAGGTACGGTGCACAAAACAAGCATCATGGGGATAGTATTGTAAACAATAATAATTTTGAGCTATAAATAAAATATATTATACTTTTTCTCTTTTATTCTTTTATGTGATAAATTTTATGTTTTTATATGTTAAATTAACGTAGAATAAAACGTTTTTATCCTTGTGATTTTTTTTTAAACTCAAAAGTTTTTGAGTAAATTTTTTTAACTGCTGTATAAAAAAATTCCAAGTAAAATAATAAATGAAATAATCTTGGTTAAGTACAAAAAGTATTTAATTTACACAAAACAATATTATTCTAAAAAAATAATCAAAAATCGTCATCAGAATAAATTATTGGCTCTATGCCTGTCATTGACTGTATTATATGTATTATTGTATGTATTGCTTGTTGTTAGCTTTCTCTGATTCAAAAAATTTCAGCACTTTCAGGATTAAATTCCTTGCTTCACTATGAATAGTCTTTCCCATATTTGAGGAGTAGAAGTGAACTTTAAAACAACGGAAACCAGTAACAAAATAGTCCAAACTTAACCGAAAATGTTTAACGTAACAACAAAAACAATATTTTAACGTAACAGCAATAACAAATTAACAATAAAAGTCCAAATGAAATGATCAAAAATATGGCAGTAATAAGACGAAAACAAGACGACGTGTATCGGCAACGAAACTGCTAACCGTACTGACGCGACAGGGCGAGCGCGGGGAGGTGACAAGAGAACGGGGAGGGGGCTTGACATTCCAGCGAGGTCCACAGATATTGTAACCGAGTTGAAGACAACCACGTTTTTGGATATAAATGCTTATGCTTATAACATTTATGCCCTGACCAGGATTTAAACCCGAGACCTTAGACGCAGAGGGTGGACTAGCTACCGTCGCACTAAGCGTTCCTCTCTTTTAGGACCCTTAAGAACAATTTTACTATATATATTTGTTTTTATCGTGATTAGGTAAGCGCTAAACCGCTATCCCACATGATGTAAATTATATTTATCAGGAAACACAGACTCAGGTAATTAGTTCTACTCTTTATCGATGTTTTTTGTTTTATTTAGATTTTTGTGTGTTAGGAAATTATTACAAGTTTTTTAAATATATGTTTGACATTACATTTCTGTTTCTTCTTTATCAATTTGGTTGGATGAATTGGACGGGTCTATTAAGGTATGTGTTAAATAAAATTGACTGTTAGAAAGAAACTTTTGTATAGATAAATACCATTCTTAATTGGTTTTAACACGACTTAATAGTCATATTTATTTATATCACAAAAGGACGCACCACACAGTAATTAAGGATACTATTTAAGCACCCACAGACTGCTCAGAGAATCAAAGCGCCAGGACAGTTATTTGGTTACATGTCACGACAGAATCTCATAGATACGTCAATAGATGGCGCTAGGCGTAACAATATGAAGATATAAAAGAGCGTAAAATTTAATAACACAGATCTGCGCCTTCGTCGCTTCGATGAAGCCTATACAGCCTTCCTAGGCTATGGCACTTACAAGGTGGTGTTTAGTCAGTACGAATCTGATATCGGCCGCCCGATGTATCTATGACGGATTCAAGGGTGCATTTAGCATAAAAAAAAAACAGATTTCATTTTAGAAAAAAACAAAAAATTCTAGCTGTATCTAGATGGGATATGAACCCGCAACCTCTCGCCATCCTTTATATCTCTTTGGATTTTATTTAATGAAGAAAAATTGTTTGTATTGTAAGGTAGCCATTCCCATTACGGAAAGAGTTTGGTTTAAAAATAAAAGAAGAGCAGTAACCAACAAATTAAATATTTATTCATATTAATTCAACTTAAACACAAGCACAGTCGTTCTGGAACAAGTTGCCAGTGTCGACATAAGCAGTGCCATACGATGGCACAGTGCCATCTACTGCAACGTTGCCGAACACGGGGAACGTGCCACTTATTTTGATCATGCCACCGACTGGCATATCACCGTCAACGTTGATCTCGCCGAATCGTAAGCTTGGCAAAATCTCTGTCACTAGTGGCACGGGTTGGGCATTGGCAGGCCAGTTCGCAATGTATTCGGGGGCAACGATTTGAGCCGCTGTGCCAGACAGTACATTGGTTGGCACTACGTTAGTTTGAACCGGTGTTGCAATGTTCGGCATGTTAAGAGCACTGTTGAGCATTGTTGGCAAAGCGAGAGCCTCCTGAAAGTAAAAAGGTTTTATTTATTGAAGTGAAAACTTCTTTAGCATCGTTGTGATTTCAAAGTCGATGAAACGAAATTAAAAAGAGATAGACACATAAATTCATAAGATTTTACGTAGGAGAATATGAGATAGGAAGTATTATACAGTGTCTTTTTGAAACGCAAAAGCGACAGTAAAAGAGACAGTCACATTAATTAATAAGATTTAACGTAGGAGAATATGAGATAGGAAGTATTATGTACGTGTGTTAATAAGTGTTTGTGTGCGCATGCGTAATACAAGGCTTGAGGGAAGGCATCACAACAACCGTGGTATTTTGTATACGTGTAAGTATTCTTTTTGAAGGTTTCACTTCTACCACGTGTGAATTGCTATTTTATGTGATTAATTATTTTAATGGAAAATACCAAAAAAAAACCCGGCTCAGAAATAAATTTTCAAAGTGGATCTTAAATTTTTTCTATTACAATTATCTTCCATGTAAATACCTTTGACTTAGGGACAAATTCTTGTTAACATATATCCGGACTCAATCCCAGGACCGTTGGTGGGAACGGCAGTTTCACTACCTTTTCACCAAACGTGTTTAATTTTCTGAACATTTGGAGGCAGAACAGTGATATTTTCTATAATATTTCTATTATTTAACATCAAATAGTTTTCTCTTGTTTTTTTAAATCATAAATGTTGCCAATTGTAAAATATTGTCATTTTTCGTAGTTTTTATTGTGTTATTCGTATTCAATCAAAATTAATCAAACTCTATTTCTAAAAAATATACATACTCTTTTTAAACTATTAGAAAAAGTATTTGAATACTTACTTTCAACAAAACTATTTGTAGACAAACGAAGAGAACACTTAAATGCGCCATTTTGGAATTGTAATCAACGAATGAGTTTGTGGTAAAAAGTTTTCGTTTTTATTTAATAAAATTATAACTGTTATCATTCAATTAACTCATCATTATTGGCTTTTACGCAAGTTACTGTAATATTTATCGCTTATTACGAAAGATAAGTTACGAATATTCTCGCTAACAATTGTTTCGCGTTACTTCTGATGTAATTAATAATAAAATAATTCTGAAAGTAGTATACCCTAATGAAAAACGGGGTTTAATAATATATATCACGGTAAATATTGTGATATTTATCCATGACCACCGTTTGGTGCCACGATCCTGCCTTTCGCACGGTCCTGGGTTCGAATCCCGGAAGGGGCAGTTTGTGTGATGAATACGAGCATTTTTATCTCAGTCATGGGTATTTATATATATTTCTTTAAATATTATATATCTATGTATCATATATGTATGTCTATCCGGTATCCTAGTATCCATAACACAAGCCTTATAGTGCTTACTTTGGGCTAGGCTAATTGGTGTCAATGTAAGAATTAACATCATATTATAATTATAAAATTCACAAAATACCCATTAAATCTCTCTGTTATTCATAATTTGCGAAACGTTGCTGACGACAGATGATATTTTAAAACGTTTCTTTTCTACGAAAACATTGGATTTGTGGAACTCGAAACTCTCCGCTTCCGCACTTTACTTGAAAATTATATAATAAACATAATATAAGAAAAAACAATATTTAGTAACATTAGTTATATTTAATGTAAAAATCCCACCTGTGGGCTCGGATACGGGGTTGTTGTATACAGGCATATTTCATATCTTATAGAAATATGGTATCGTGAAAACAATATAAATAAAATCAGATACATGTAATAATAATATTTATAATAATAATAGAATTTCTCATATTTACGCCAATTAGCCTAGCCCAAAGCACTGTAAAGTGTGTTACGGATACTAGGGAAACGGATAAACGTACATATAAGATACTTACTTATATTCATCACACACAAAATACAAAGTATTTACGAATTTTAAGAATTAGTCAGATTGATGATATATATATAATTTTTATTTCAATAAGCCTTATATATACTAAGATTTCTATTCGTCACACTAGGCATAGCCTGTCCTGAGGACAGTAATCGGTTTACATAGCAAATTACGGCAAAATAGGATACCATTTGTTGACAATTTAAATGAAATGAAGTATAAACAACCTAATTATAAAATAAAAACAAAAAAGGAAAAATGTGGATATTATGTTTATGTCTGTGTGTGTTCGCGTGCATGATGCGCATGCATTTGTTTATTTGATGACCTTTAGAACATCTTCAGTTTCTAAATAACTCCACTCCAGTAAGGTATTGGTGATTAGAGCTTTGGTTTCCGTTACAGATCTTTAAGATTGCAAACACTAGAAAATTTATAAATAAAATAAAATTAGCCTAAGTTACTCTTTATTACATCAGCTACCTGCCAATAAAAGTCCCGTCAAAATCGGTCCAGCCATTTCAGAGATTAGCCGGAACAAACAAACAGACAGACAGACAAAAATTGTAAAAAAATATATATTTTGATGTATGAACTGTAGCGCCCTACGCGCGCTCCGGGATCGTTGGGAACTAGCGACGTTAATTTAAACCATTTAGGTATTACTTCTATAATAATATAATTTATCCATTACTCAACTCTCTTTACAACGACTCAGGTTACACTCTCAGATACTACTGGTGATCGTCTTATGTTCGTCTGGCCTTCTAGAATATTCCATATTTAATAAGGTGACAGTCCTTGCCAAAAAGCATATCCACGCAACGAGGTGGAATGCGGTGTCATAGACGCAAGGAGGTCACCACAGTACCGTATATTGATCATATGCATGTAGTACAACCCGGTTACAATATCTGTGGACCTGATGACGTCACGTCAGCGCTTAGGTACGGTGCACAAAACAAAAGCGCGGGGAGGTGACAAGAGAACGGGGAGGGGGCTTGACATTCCAGCGAGGTCCACAGATATTGTAACCGAGTTATAAAAACGGTAATTTCAATATTACAAACAGACACTCCAATTTTATTTATTTGTTTACCAAAATGGTGAGCAAATGTTAGTGTAGGATTATGCAACGGTAGCGATCGTGCCTTTCGCACCGACAGTCCTGGGTTCAAGTTCCGGAAGGGGCATTGCAAATGTTAGTGTGATGAATACGAGGATTTGTATATTTGTCCATTAGTGCATTCGTCCTATAAATATTACATATTTATGTATATGGGTCGTTCTACTTTTTTACGGACAATAGTCTGTCCTTCGTCTTATTAGCATCTCGTTGTAGTATTGATATTTACGGTTTTTTAATTCGGTTCGAATAAACGTCCATATTTGTCTTATCTATTAATATTATGTAATTTTTAATTTTCTCCAACCAACATATTTTTTCGTTTGTTTTCCGTAGAATGCCGTGACAGAGTGGTAAACCGAAATGTGGTCTCCACAGAAAGAGGCCACTCTGTCACATATTTTTTTTTAAAAACCAACATTAAAAAAGAATTAATATTTGCCGCAAAGGAAACTTTAATTAGTCCTAATGACAACACAGATGCAATTTCTTTTAAATTCAACACAGGAACCACAATTATGGATAGTTCAAAAACCAAAAAAACAGAAAAACGTCGTTTCACTGTCGGTAAAAAAGAAGAACGACTCATATCTGTTACCCTAGTGTCCATAACACAAGCCTTACAGTGCTTACTTTTGGCTAGGCTAATTGGTGTGAATGTAAGAAATATGAATTAAAATGAAAATAAAAATATATATTGCAGTACCTATAATTGTAACAGCATGATGATTGACTCCCTCTATTAAGAGCATAGTGCACCTGTGCCAGATGGAGTCACTCTTTCATAAGTAGCGAGTAATAAAATACTAAGTACTTAGTACTAACGAATAATTATACCAACTAAATATACAAACAACTGAATAATGTAATTAATTACTATGTTTATGTGTAAACATGTGTGTGTGTGCTTATATGATTATTATATGTGGATATATGTCATAAATGTTGGATATTTTGATATTATAATCAATCTGATATTTTCGAACCCTGTTAAAAGTATATATTAAACATCATATACACTTGTTCAAACAAGTTGTATGTAAAACACTTATATTGTAGAATTTAGGATGAACTACGCTACCATAATACCCAGAAACGAGCTAATATAAATAAATAAATAGTTCTTACATTCACACCAAGCAGCTTAGCCTGCAAGCAAGTAAGCACTGTAAGGCTTGTGTTATGGACACTAGGTTAACGAATAGACTAAGAACACAAATTTGTTGTTAGTGTGTTTGTCTGTCCGCTCTTTTTCCCGCTCTTTTTCCATTGTATACGCGTTACCATAGCAACGCGTTACCGGGTCAGCTATTATATACTCTAAGAACACAAATTTGTTGTTAGTGTGTTTGTCTGTCCGCTCTTTTCCCACTCTTTTTCCACTGTATACGCGTTACCATAGCAACGCGTTACCGGGTCAGCTAGTATTCATAGAAATATATATTATTAACCATTACTCAGGTATAAATGTTCGTTTTCATCACATAAACATTTACCCCTTCCGGATCTCGAACCCAGGATAGTCGGTGCGAAAGGCAGGATCGCTACCGTTGTATAATCCGACACTAACTTTCTTAAAGTCCAATAATGAAAAAAGTTTCAGATTTTTCACAATATATTTTTGAAAGAAATAATAACAAAACTTCTGTTAGTATAAAATACAACTAAACAAAACTATCGCAAGGCTGCGGAGAGTAGCGCCATCTATATGTTACAAACGTCGACAAAATATCCGTATAGTAACAATGGCGCTGCCTGCTTTAATTACAATAAAATGAATCTTTAAACAATTACTTCACTGAAGTGTAGTTTTGTTGACAATGAAATTGAATAAAAGCTAATTATAATAAGATTAATTGCCGTGACATTGTAAATTATATAAGTAATTTTCTATTCACCTGATAGTGGATTATGCATCTTTATTTTAAATATGTACACTAATTATAGTAAAACAAGCTCAGCCTTTCATAAATGTAAACGTCTTTGTTACATATGTTTTGAATAAATAAATTATAGTTACCTTTATTACTCCACTAGCTTTAACCCGCGGCTTCGCTCGCGGTAATGTAGGCTACCGATTAAAAGATATATTTCTATCCTTTTGGAACAGTACGCTTTTACTGAATCTATGGTACCCTATGTACTTTTCTGTAACCCTGGCAGATTGTATGCAAAATTTCATGATGATCAATTGAGTTGTTAAAACTTGAAAGTGTTACAAACAAACTCACTTTCGTATTTATAATATTAGTTAATCATCATTTGCGCAATCATATATCCTTACCATATACCAAACTTCATCGCAATCAGTCAACATGTTCTTGACTTATGATCACACATATAGACAAACAGACAAAATTTTTAAAAATAGTATCAGTGAGTCACAATAAATTTTATCTTAATTTTTTTCCAAAAGAGTAAACGTACATTAAAAGCCTAAAGATTTAAATAGGAGTATAGATTACGACTTCTTCTGCTAAAAGACCTTGGCCTGCCTACAGCAGCAGTAAGTTCTATTTTAGAACAAATATCCAAAGATGCACTAGCAGGTTCATATCAGATTTGGCTGGGTAGGGAGAGCAATACGAGTAGTGAAGGTGACTGTTGATCTGCATCGAAAACAGGCCCCTTAAATTTACACTCTTGTCACAAGCCTCGGGATTTGCTTGGATTTTCTCTCTTTGCCACAGGATAGACCCGGCACCAGCCTTTTTTGTTTCCCAGGGGAAAGCTTTATGATTAGTATCGGCGTAGATATGTGTGGACTCCCCTCCGCCATGGCATACTTCGCAGGCGGAGGCTTACCGCACCAAACCCCTAGGTGTACCAGAGTGCCTGGTGAGGTGATTTGTGGTATTCTCCCAATTTTGCACCTCGGAAATTACCCTCGCGGCCTTATGAATAGAGGATGCTTGATACACCAGAGCATCCTCTCAGATAGGGTGGGACTGTATAATGCCGAAGGTCGGACTACCTCTTCGCCGGCCGTCCCGCCAGGGGCAGGAAACTATGCCCGCGTTTATAGGTACAGACTTACACACCACCTCTTTCTTGACCCAGAATAGCTACTGCCCGTTCTGTTTTCAATAGAGAGAGAGGAACGGAGACCCGGCACCAGCTTGGTGCTTCCATGGAATGTTAAGAAGTTCCTCTCTTATGTATATTATGCTTATAACTCCCTATAGATATTGTAACTTCAATTGCTGTAAATGATTTAATAACAAATTAAAAATTTAATTATTATATATTTTTTGCAAATTTCAATAATTTTTTCTTGTACTTTTCTATTAAAATAATATATCATATAAGATAGATATGGCAGATCACAAGTTCACTGAGATTAGTGGGAACTAGTGAGCCGAATCGATATTTTACTAGTAATATTTATTAAGACAACAAGTCTGGGATATCAAACCTGGTAATTCAGAGATGGATACCAGATTTGGTATAATTGTTTGACTCAACCACGAAGGCACATTCAAAATTATGTTACAATAACGGAACGTGATTATAATCGGACATGACAAAATTGATCACGTTTCTTTGATAAAAAAATCACTGTTACAAAAGTATTTTATATATAACGCTCGAATGAAAACGGAATTATTAAAATATAAGTTTATTTACTTACGAATATTCAAGGAAATTTTGGTGCATCATGTCTACTACTACTTTTGCTATATTCCTTCTTTGCATCGCTTGTTGGGCACAGGTAAAATAATTTACAAAAATATTTTCTCAATAACACTTTTACTGAATTAGAAGTGTATTTAATTTTGTTTTTCCTGGCGTTAATTATACAATATGCATAATTTATTTTGGGCACACTCCCATACGTGCCCATCGTGTATTAAAATATTGGTAGGCAGATGGCACTGGAAGGTAAAACAGAACAACACGAACGAACAGAAGAAGGCAGACGATCATTACCTTAGTCATTCTATGCTTACGGCTTTTTTAAACGATTTATTTCTCCGTGACATTTTTGCATTTTTTTTGTTTTTGGTGACTCTTCAAATTTGACATGATTTCAACTATCCTTTTATTATTTTTATCGATATTAATTTTGACATTCTTTTTAATATTTTTTTGAGACTTTCATGTGCGTTGTAGAAATCTGTAAATTTGCATAGTTCTTATTAATAAATAAAGGAGTCGAAACGTCAGGATTCAATTTATAAAAAAAAAATTAAATGTGCAACTAATCCGATAAAAGTGATTTCATTTAAAAATATATTCTATTATGTTGCTTTCAGCTATTACAAAAGTTTTACTTCAAAATCGTACTCTCGTACTATTATTACGTGATATAATTCTTAGTTCGAACTGTCCGATTCCAAGAAAAGATTTCTAAATAGTTTAATAAATCCCTGCTTTTAATTTCCTAAGAGGGCAAAAGTTGTATTTTGAAAGAGTATTTCTATTTTTTCAGACCGCGTATGGAGCTTGCAACTGTATAGAGAAATTCATGAACGTAGATCTCAGCAGTTTTGCCAAACCGGGCGGTGCAGTGCCAACAGTAACTGCCAGCAACATTCCCGGCGGATTTACAGTGCCAACAGTAACTAACAGTAACATTGTTACTAGCCCTGGAAGTTTCACAGTGCCAACAGTATCAAATACCTACAATGCTATACCTGCCACTAACACATTTGGTATTTCCAATCCTGGCTTAGTGAATACAGGTCTGAATGGCTTTGGGAACATTAATGCTGGTCTTACCAATTCTGGTCTCGCTGGATATGGAAATTTAGGCTTAGTTAATGGATATGGAGGCCTCTCTATATTGTAAAGAGGAATATTCATTTAAAATAATTACTTTAATTTTTTTATGATTAATAAGAATTAATAAAAATTGCTTATTTCTCGAAATATGGGTTTTGTATGAGTCTTTGTTAAACCTTCACACCTTAACTGCTAATGATAAGGGTTGCTATATCTTCAATAATATGAGATCAAGATAAATGTGATGTTTTTAGTACGTGTTTCCACAGTTATAAAGCGGCTATTAATTAAAATGCTGATTCCAATGAGTTTTTATTTTTGTTGATAAGGCTGATATCACGTGAGTACTGTGCCGCGAATTGTTTGTCTAGTATTCCGAACAGGCTGCGTGCGATACTCCCCACTCTGTTGATAAGGCCGCGCCTCCGTCTGGTGTGTCTTTGCTTATTCATCATTAAAAGACTATTATAATATTGAAGGTCAGAAAAAGCGTGATTCAATTGTAGCATAATAATGTCACAATGCGTTTTCTTTTTTTTAATTTAATGACATGTTGCTTCGAAGTGATCTTGATATTGGATATATGCATTGGTCCCTTCCCAAGAGGGATCCATGTCATAGTATACGATGACCTTCCCTTCATCCTTTATAAGCTGCACGTTGGCTACCTTGACGAAATATATACCTTGCTTTACTTGAACTATATTTTGACAGAAAGATGATGAAATCAAAATCATAAAATAAAATAAAGTCATTACAAAAGTAATGAATGCTGATGTAGTTTGTTTACAGGTTTCCGATTTCGTGTGCACCGTCTTTCGTCTTTCGTTGACGTCACCTGTAATTATTGCTCGGAATCAAGTGTCGCTTACGTCCTTTGGTTAGCAGTTGTTGACTTTTTGATGATTTTTCTCAGTTTTCTGTGGGTTAAATGTTGTTTGATTACTGACTGGTAATATTGATAGCTTAACAACTGGTCGTTTGATTTGACTATTTTTAGTTTTCAACGTCACAACTCGGACGTAGCTATCTTTCCCAGGATGTAATTCGACGACTCGCCCCATGGACCACTTTCCAGGTGGGAGGTTTGCGTCTTGTATAAGAACGATGTCGATATTTCGCGTGTCGTGTGTTTCGTGTAGAGCTCCTGCATTTTTGACAATCTTAAATTTTATTCATGACCATGTACATTATTAATACTGTTACTCGGAAGCAAAGTATATTATTAAAGGTTGTCTATATGAATATGTTATCGAACCCATTTTACCCACAGTTAATTTAACATTATATTAATCTCAAAAAATCAGTAATTTAAAAAACTAAAGAATGAAAAGACCTTAAAACAAGAAAGTTGTCATAACCGATTACACTTAACTTGAGAATCGCCAAAGTTGTAACAGTGGCGACCCATTTTAGAAATTCAGCCGTCTTGTCAGTAGATTGGAGTAATCTGCAATGTAATATAGATATGTGCTCTCATTCCACTAAGCCTCCATTCCTAGAATGGGTTCCGACTGCTACAACTTTGTCGATTCTTAAATTAAGTGCAATCGGGTATGATGACTTTCTTGCGGTAGCGCTTGCTACGACCATTTGGAATAGCAACGAAGAAAGGGTGATAAGTACGCAGTGCGTCTGGATGTTCGATGGAAGAAGGCAGACGGCGGTTTGCAGCTTCTGAGCGCACTCTCTAAAAATATTATGTAAAAGACTGACAGTTATGGTGTGAAGATAATGATATTATTTTTTCGTTTATTTGGGATAATAAACAACATTAAACAAATATATTCATGTAAAATCTGCTTAGAATATCTGAAGTCAAGATTACCCACTTTTTATAAAAATATTGAAGCTTTAAATAATATGAACAAAGAAAAATGAGGAAAAGAGGGAACGTTTCCGACCATTTGATAACCTTTCTCAACAGCAGCGATGACTCTAATTTCACCTTCTTTGTAAATGATTGTTTTCCAATATTTCTTTTGTCTTAAAAAAATATTTTGATTAGACAAAGTACTGCAGGCATTTATAAGATAATTACTCAAATTACAACGAAGGTCCTTATGGGGCGTTGCGGAGGGGTACCCTAGCCGGGAAAAAACGTCCGAAGCGTTAAACAAAAAGCGTAAGATTTTTATTTATAGTCTATGTGGGATGGCTATACAGTGTCTAATGTATGGTCTACGTGGTGACTGTTATTATATATTTTTATAAATCATTGTAAATTAAAATAAAGGTGTTAAGATAATTTTGTTAAGTAGTTTCTTTGCTTTTTATCGATAAAAAATCATAATAAAAAATGTATACCAGAATAATAATATTCAAGAACATTTTCATCACAATGGCTATCAGTTATTTAGTTGTGTCTCTTTCATTTTGTTGGTTCAATTAAGTTCTCCTCACGATCTCTTTACTTATTCTATCTGAGGGAAAGACCACTTTTTTACTTGCATGCAACCATACTTAATCAGTATTTAAAACAGAAAACAAATATATTTATAATTATTACAATTTTATTTTCAATAAATAAATTTAAATACACCTTTAACGTCAATAAATTAATACAACTAAAATAACTTAAATTATAATCTTAAATTTCTATAATTGGTATTAGATACAATATTTGAGTAGCCTTCGTTGATAATTCCTGAATTTTCAGTACCACAACCACAAGTGGCAACACCGGTCCCGCCGCTTGGTAAAACCCCTTCAAAAGCCACCACACTTAAAAATGGCAATTGACCAGAAACACCGAGATTTCCTTGTATAGAATTTTCTGAAAGGATGGATAAGCCAGTTGGCGCGAATGGGGAATAACTCTTTACAATTAAAGGTCCACTTGATACAATGCCATATGAGTTTAAATTTGAAATTGGATCGCCAATGCCGGTGTTGCTAACACTAGGCAAGGTATTCCCGGAAATAGGACTGGCAATGCTACCGCTGTTCATGCCAGATTTAGCTAAAGCAATGCCAGACACGGGACTATTAATGCCAGATATGCCAGATGTATAACCGCCAGAAATGCCATTGCTGTAGGTGTTGCCAGGTAAACCATTAGTTAATATAGTGTTGCCTGCTCTTTGGATTCCTGATGTTGGTTGACCAGAAAGAATGTATTGTGATAGAACAACCTGAAAAAGAAGAATTACTTTGTTGAAAATCTTAATAATATTTTTATCTAAGAGTAAGTATTCTCATAGAAAAGGAAAGTAATGGAAGGGATCAAAAACTGCCCCTGCCGAGTGTACGATTCCGCATATTTAATTTTATAAAATGCAAGATTGCACCTTTGCTTACACGCGCCGTACTGATTAAGAGACCAGAAAAGGACACTATTCACTGTTTTGTTTCATTCGCCAACACTTGAGTATTTTAAAGAATATACAATTATTAATAACGTTCTGTTATTACACACTAATTACTGCAACAACACAACAAACAACACACAACACAAATTTTAAGGTACGAACAAAAACTACTAACGCATCGCTCCCGCTACCGACAAAACGTTTTTTAAATATTTTTTAATAAAATTTTATAACTTGGATGCATGTCCTTTAAGTCATGTCTTCATATTTACTATTTTCTTAATTACATTATGATGAACGATAATTAGTAAATTCATAAAAAAGTATGAATTATTTAAAGTTTCAGTAAAACCACAATCTGACCATAAATTACACAGAGAAAGGTCACGTATGTAGCGATATCTTTATACCTAATCTGTGATCGCCATCACTCTCAGGTAGTTGTTCTCTCATTAATTTGGATAAATGAATATTGAAATAATCGCTTTTTTTTAGATTTCAGTAAAGGGGTGGGGTTTTACTAAAACCTGCACGCAAACTTCTTGAGAGAGCGTGAAAAGACAATTTTCGCTGTTTTATTTCACTTGCCAACACTCATGCGTGTGTTCACAATCACTTAGTGATCAATAATCCACTATTATTACACACTAATAAACATCACATCACACACACACAAACACATGCAAACCAAATCTACTAAATCACGCTTCCAGCTCCCGCCAAAAAAATTTTTTTTTATTAATATAAAAGGTACAGGTTATCCTAATTATATTATGACAATACTTTGTGTGTGTTTGTTACCATATTGTCAGTAAAATATCTATAAAAAACAGAAATAAAAAGTTTTTGGTTTATAAAAAGTTCTAATTTCTAAATTCAAAGATATTGGCCGCTTATTTTTCTGAAGTCGATTCTTAACCTATTCTACATTTAAAAAAAGGAAGCTAGACAGACTGGCGTATATCTATAGTCCATTTTTTTTAGCATTAGAAATTATGTAAACAAAGAAGCAGTGGTGGCTAACCTTGTGCTGGAGTCCACTTTGACTGGCTTTAGGCTCGTCCATTGTTGAACAGATTAAATAACAAATAACAACGAAAACTTTTAACAAAAAACTTCAACAAAAACAATAGAAACTTAACAATAAACCAAAGAAAATAGTCAAAACAGATAAATGCAGACGTTGACATTTGCCGCTATTGTTGCAAATGGCGGCCATGTTAAGCGACCATTTAAAAAATCACCTAATATGGTAAGTATTACAACATCGGCTAGTACTTTTTAATTTTGTCGTGTCAAACTGACCAACGTTTCGTTCCACAAGTTTGTAACTTCTGCTTCTTAAGGTACTTTTTAGTGTCAACTTTTCACGATGTTACGTTTTGCTTGTTACATTATATGTGTACTATAAAGTACCCAAATTTTGTTCTTTCTAATGCTAAAAAAAACGGACTATAGTATAAGATAATAAATACTCACCGGAATTAATGTCGCTTTCAAACAAATAACTAGGATTGTTTTTGGTCCCATTTTTTTTATTTCAATGAAAGAAAAGAAATAATGTGTACGTGCGAGAAAATTCTGAGAATGATAAATTTGATAGCTGCAACATTGTCTTTTAAGTAACTTCAAAAAAATAATTACGATGCACTTTTTGTAATATCAAATCGATAATCAATTACAAATTAATCTAAACATTATGTAACTTTGAGAATCTTTATCAAAGGGTTTGTTAAAAGATAATATCTTAAATTAAATGTTAACAAACCATTGTTGAAATTGTATTTCGTGACGATTTTTATACTTTTTTATCTTTAATAATTGTGTAATGTTACATAAACCTGGTTACACGATTTTTTATATAAGTAAGACATTAATAAACTTATGTACGCTTTAACGAATCTTATGCCATTGTAATAAATACTATTTTATATTTTCAGTATATACCTCGATATAATTCTCAAATTATTACATTATTTAACGTTTCGTTATGTATTCAACAGTACACTTTGCAAATATATTTTGTAAATTGAAGTATTTTTTGAAGCGAAGCTCCCGCGGATCACAATGACGCAATGTCTGTTACGCCATAACTTCCCGAGTTCTTAACCGATTTTAATTGGAGCGGAGCGAACGAAGTGAGCAAAGCTCCCATGGATCAGCTTCAATGGCGCAATGTCTGTTACGCCATAACTTCCCGAGTTCTTAACCGATTTTAATTGGAGCGGAGCGAACGAAGTGAGCAAAGCTCCCGTGGATCAGCTTCAATGACGCAATGTCTGTTACGCCATAACTTCCCGAGTTCTTAACCGATTTTAATTGGAGCGGAGCGAACGAAGTGAGCAAAGCTCCCATGGATCAGCTTCAATGGCGCAATGTCTGTTACGCCATAACTTCCAGAATTCTTAACCGATTTTAATATTTCTTTCTGTGTAATCGAATCGACAGGTTTAGGGCCAGATTGTGACGGAGCGAGAATTTTAAAATTCGCAAAAATTCCCATCGAAAATTTTTTTTTTTCTTTTTTTGGCTATTACGCTCCGCTCCAATATATGGTTCTAGCGTAGCTTTGTGCTTAGCGACTGCATCGCCTAGTATTTTTTGTGTGGAATCGAGTCAACACATTTAGGACTAAATTGTAAATCGCAAAAATAAAAACGTCATAGTTACCAAAAACATTGGCAGTATGGAATTTCCCATTGAAACATTCAATTGAAATTCATGGAATTTTAAAGTTTTCTATTTTTTTTATTTTTTTTTATGTTACGCTCTGCTCCAATATATGGTGCTAGCGAAGCTTTATAAACCTAGTCATTAAGGTTTAACAATGCTTAATCAAATCGGAGATAGGTTTCAAACAAAAAGCTACAACATAAAGGCGTAAGTTTAGATGTATGATATCATGGAAGTATGGATATCTGTAACTTAAAAACAATAAAATCGTAACTGACCGATTTACACTGATTATTACACTGATATAATGTACAATTGCCGTAGGATCAAGGCCGTCTTTAACCTATTGGAGGCCCTAGGCATATAAGAATAATGGGACCCCTATGACTTTGACAGAACACTTCTTTATTACTAGCATAGACAATGAAAGTAGATAAACAAGGTTACAGATTTTTTTTATTGACAGTCAATAGATGAATAGATAATCTTTAATTTAAATGGGGCGATTCTCACATATTTGAAATTATCTAAGCATGCTGGAATTAGATAGCCTTATTTTGGGCGAGAGTAGAGAAGCTTCGCGCATGCATAAGCTAATAAGCAAGTCGATAATATAGTCCCTAATTGAGGTTCGATTTACTCTAGTTAAATGAGTTTTTCAGTAATGAATGTCGGTATTGGTTTAGTGATCTGACAGGAACTAGGGACCCTATTGATCGCGGGGCCCTGGGCATTGCCCAGAGTACCCAGTGGGAAAGAGGGGTCTGCGTAGGATGGAGTGGGTAATTTACTCATATAGGTACATATTTAAATTTTCACGCGTACGGAGTCGCGTAAATATGTTAACGGAAATGTATGTAATCCGTCATTGTATACAATTCCTGGGAAATGTATGTAATTCCTAAAATCGCACGGAAATGTGTGAAATAAATTATATTATACACATTACCTAGGAAATCTATATATTTCCTAAATAGCAATCGGAAATGTAAAACATTTGAGATATTGATGGGTACGCGGGGACAGCGGGACGAGGGGAGAGTATTGCTTTAGGTTAGGTTAAAAAAATGTTTAGGTTAAAAAAAAGGTTAGGTTAGGTTAGGTTATAAGAATAATATAAGTTGATTTTGTGATACGTTTAAAGTTAATAGATAGTTGATTTTTAAAGCATTAATTAGTATCCGATTGTCTCAATGAGTGCTATAATAAAATTTATTATTCTCATTTTAACAACGTGTTTTATTACAGAAAGCATTCATTTTATAAATTTCCCAATACGATATTAGAATTATATACAATTTTGAGGAAATTTACACATTTCCTAGGATTTGTATACAATTCCTTGATTTCATACATTTCCGGTAACACATACATAATATTAAACGTGTTATTATTTTAATCGCCTATTAATGTTATGTATAGAGGAATTTTCTGTCGCACAGCATTTTAGATACTGTTATCATTATAAACAACAAAGAATTATGTTTTCTTTTATTCTTTATGTGAAAAATTCTTTGTTTTGAGCATGTGTCTCTTAGTCATACTATATTTTGTATGATAAAGTGGGTTATATATATAGTGGACAGGAATGGTCAAGTTATTATTAAGTTAACATGGTTACTTCAGCTTTCGTTCTATATCTATTCAGCTACAGGGTATGATACT
Organism: Calamotropha paludella; assembly: GCA_927399485.1. Lineage (NCBI taxonomy): Eukaryota > Metazoa > Arthropoda > Insecta > Lepidoptera > Crambidae > Calamotropha > Calamotropha paludella. The sequence continues at coordinate 4,072,695 of OV656830.1, read as the reverse complement.
TTTTTATTTTATTTACTAATATTTTATTTATATTTATTGTGTAAATAGTGTTGCTAGGATTGAATTATGCGAAGAATATTTAAAAATATAAAAATGTCTTAAAGAAGCTTTGACACGTGGGACTTCAAACTACGCTTTCCGTCAAATAAAAACGTGTTGTATTCTTGGTTTAAAAATAAATATTATATATTATTGCAGTACAATGTTTATATTAATAAATAAATATTTCTTATATTCACACCTAGCCCTGTAAGGCTTGTGTTATGAATACACGGGTAACGGATAGACATACATATATGATACGTAGATATGTAATATTCCTAGAAATATGTATAAATACCCATGACTCAGGTACAGATGCTCGTATTCATCATACAAATATCTGCCCCTTCCGGGAAAGACAAGATCGCTACCATTGCACCAAACGGTAGCCTTATTCTGGTATGCGTTTATATACTTCACTATTTCGATCGGACTTTGTTCGAAGTTTCTTATATTCACTCTTAAGTGTGAACAGTTGGTACTATTATTCACAGTGAGAAACCTTAAAAAAAATAAATCTACTTTTATTTCGCAGGTGAATGTAGTGACACTTCCAATCGTAAACAATATACAACAATTAAAGACTCAGAATCACCAGACGTTAATTCCGAATACGGTAAAAAAGTTTACGTTGAACTATTTACCAATTAGTACCTTGCCTATAACAAAACAACCATGCCAAGCTCAATTATCTTCGCCAGTGATGGTGCCTCTCTTGAAAATGCCAATCATGGTTATGCCAGAACCGAATCCATTGCCATGTAGAGCGTTGCCTACAGCGTCGCCAGAAATGAATATGAAACAGCTGTGCCAACCTCAATTCTATTTGTCCCGCATGCCACCACTCTTACAGATGCCAAATATGGTGGCACCAGAAACTATAACGTCACCAATGCCTGTAACAAAAGTATGGTCAAAATCTACAGAATTACCAGAAATAAATATGAAACAGCCGTGCCAACCTCAATTTTATTGGTCCCGCATGCCACTACTTTTACAGACGCCAAATATGGTGGCACCAGAAACTAAACTCGGCGTCAAAAAAATCGCACCTTATAAAAATCTTATTCAAAAATTCCTAAACCTTATATAGAGGATAGTGTTAGGTATCATTAGAAAGGTAACAAAAAGGAGCATCAAACAACAATTAAGTGCAATCTTTTTTTTAATTAAAATTATACAAAAAGCATAAAAATTTGAAAAATAATAAAAAATCTTAATTAAGTCCTAATTAATAATCGATAATTTACAAAAAAAATGTACAAAAAGTGTCTTAAAATTAACTCAAAATCTAGTGTTACCCCCCCTTGCCCTGATGACGGCTTCCATACGGTCCCTCATAGACCTCACCAACTTCAGGAGCTCTTCTTGAGGGATAAGACCCCATTCTTCAATCACCGCGGTTTGGAGTTCCTCTAGAGTCGAAGGAGCCGGATCCCGAGATCGAACCTTACGTTTAAGATGGTCCCAGAGGTGCTCTATCGGATTCAGATCAGGACTTCTCGCTGGCCACTGCATCACAGGAATTTGGGACCTCCGCAGGAAGTCGTTCACGATGGCTGCAGTGTGTGCGCGAGCGTTGTCGTGCATTAATGTGAACCCCTCGCCAAAAGATTCGGCAAAAGGGACCACATGCACATCCAGGATCTCTGTGATATAGCGGCGCGCAGTCAGCGACCCTTGTCCGCGAGCACCTCCGGTCCGGGAGACGCAGACCAGGTCGGTTTTGCCGGCAGCCGACATACCGCCCCAGAACATGCAGGATCCGCCTCCATATTCCACCGTCTCCTGGATGCAGGCTTGAGCGAAACGTTCACCCTGCCTCCGGTATACTCTTCTTCGTCGGTCGTTGCAGAAAAGACACACTCGTGTCTCGTCTGAGAAGAGAACAGCTCCCCACTGCTCAATGGTCCAATCGACGTGGTCGCGAGCAAACTGCAAGCGGGCTCGTCGGTGCGCTGCAGTCAATTTTGGACCTGTAGCAGCTCTGCGGGCTGCTATGTTCTTCTCCTTCAGTCTTCTTCTAACCGTGGATACACTCACGGTGCGTCTGCGAACTGCCTGGAGCTCCTGTTGCAGCTGAACAGCGTTTGAGAAGCGATTTCTCAAAGAGTACGACACAACGAACCGGTCGTCTCTTTCCGAAGTGCAGCGACGTCTACCGGACCCATGTCGCCGGATATAGCCACCGGTCTCTAAAAAGCGCTGGTAGACTCTACGAACCGAAAAACGGCTCAGATTCAGTTGCCGGGCGACATCACACTGCCGCACCCCTGCTTGCAGTAGTGCAACCACTTGAGCGGCCTCATCAGCTGTAGTGTCCATTTTCCAGATGTTCTTTCTTCAGTAAAATCAGTGCGTGTGTCCCCTTCAACGGTTTAATAGCGAATGACCCACATTGAACCCGTGTTGACCTCTTTATACCCACAAAGTTAGCGCAACTCGCGACTCTCCCGAGCAGCAAAATTTCCTTAGAATTTTTGTGACCCTTTATTTGTTGCTTTAGGTTTTATTTGATAATGAAAAATAATGTTTTTTTATTAAGTTAATTAAGTAACCTTTTAAATAAAATTATAATTAATACGACTGCATGTGCATATCCAGAGTTAATGCCATTTGAACGTGATTTTCTTAGAGGTGCGATTTTTTTGACGCCGAGTGTATAACGTCGCCAATGCCGGTAACTAAAGTATGGTCAAAATCTACGGTATTACCAGAAATAAATATGAAACAGCCATGCCAGCCTCAATTCTATTTGGCCCGCATACCACCACTCTTACAGACGCCAAATATGGTGGCACCAGAAACCATAACGTCGCCAATGCCTGTAACACAAGAATGGCCAAAATTTATAGTATTACCAGAAACAAATACAAACCAACCATCCAAAGCTCATTTAACTTTGCCAACGATGTCGCCATGTTTGAAGACGCCAAGTACACCAGAAGTGATGGTACCAAAAGTGGACACAGTGCCACAATTTAAAGGTTTTTCTGAAGTTATTATAGAACGACAAGTCACGTTTAAAATATCATCACAACTTTTACATATACTAAGTATGCCAGAAAGGGTGACGCCAGGAGCTGAAACATTGCAAGAAGTTACAAAATTTACAGAAACACCACTTATAGAGACGCCAAACTCTTTAGAAATGGTGTTGCCTGAAACGAAAATGATTCCAGAACTCACAGAATTACCCGAAATGCAGAGTATGTCAAACTCACCTCAAAATTTGCCTTATGATCCGAGAGTGGACCTGAAAGTGAGTTCTTGAACAGTATTACTAAAAAACTAACATTTTGTTTTCTGCATGTTTTTCTATGGATTCTTCTACATCTATGATAAAAACACTTTTCCAAACAGTTTTGTTTTTATTAAAATGTTGCAAAACCTTTTGTTAAGAAATGATGACGAACTGTTTTCAACAATTTAAAACGCTGGACTTTGTTGTAAAGTATTTGGGACCATTTCCAAAATGTTTCTCGTTTCTCAGATCATTTCCTTCAAGATTTCCATAAAGCAATTCTAGACCGAATGTTATAATTGTGGCTGCATGTTTTTCCTCAATTTTTTATTTGTGATAAGGCAAAGGGTGTAAAACCTATACAGCCTCAACTTCGGTTGTTTCTTGCTTGTGCTTCGTGGATGATCAAAAGATAATGAATAAAGAACTTACGGGCGTACAACGCGAAGAAACATTCACTGTAAATTCGTACGTAAATACCAACCATCATTCAAGCATGTTCATGGACTATTAATTCGTATTAACCAACAATCATTACACATAAATATCTGGTACGTTTTACCAGATATTTAGGTACTTTAAGAAGAAAATCGAAGCAATAAAGTGACGCCTCAAAGATTCCTTGCTCCTATAAAATTTTCTGAACATTGTAATTTTTAAAATTTTATTTCTTTGATTTCAGAAAGGCAATTTGGACGACGATTCCTTTTTCTTAAATATGCTGTCCAATTCAATCTATTAAAAGAAGAGTACTTTGTAACCAGTACACATAGTGTGATGAGCTCAAGAAAGTTTTCTAAATTACTTTGCCAAGAGTGAGGATTTTTTTTTTAGTTTTTTTTTAGTTATTTTTCCAAATCTTATACAGAACGTTTTGTTTTGTTTTATATCTTAATATAGAATTAAGCGTATAATATATACCTATAATTGTATACCTTCTAATAAAATAAAGCTAAGGATTTATTTTTAAATGTGCTAATCTCTAGAACAATTTCGCTTCCATTCGCCCCGTATCTTTCGCCAGTTTGATTTCATTTTCAGTTTACTTTCAATATTCCAATTGTTATGGGAATTTATAAACTATTGAACATCCCGCTACACGCTTTAGGAGCGGAGTGAAAAAAACAGCCAAGTGAGTGTTAGACACCCGCAGTGAGGGTTCAGTACAAATTTTTTATTGGCGATGGCAAAGGACAAGATATTACGGTTCCTAGATTAAGTAATAGCCTACCCACTCAATTGCAAGACAACCAGGGAGCCGTATGAGGCCATTTTTTTAAATTTTTGCGCATTTATCACTTTTGACAATTTACTTCCGGGCGATGATGGCGAATGTCGTTGACATAATAGTCGCAGTATCGCAGTATGACTTCCCGCCAAAATTAATTTTTTTTTTCATTTGTGTGCCAGCCCTCTTTCTTGTCTTACTGACTGTACTTAGACGTCCACTTTCAGTGGACCGATGAAAGGACCCTGTGAAACGTAGGCATGACATGTTGAGACATGTTGAGAAAGCATTGTTACGAAGGTAGCCGTTGCTGTTCAACGAAGGTTTCTACCATCAATAAATCGTTGCCGATACAGTTCGCGAGCACGATTTACGTTGCCATCTTCATGGCCTACGCATAACATCCTATAGTAATATTCAGAGTTAGAAAACATAGTCACTTTTTTGCTTTAGAAATAATGTTGGTTAAAACAATAATTGTAAGATATCGATTAGAAGATTTGAAATTGACAACATAATGTTTTTTTTTCGACTTGACGTTTTTCGAAGCCATTAATTCCTGTTATTGAGTTTGCAAACCTTTTTGAATGAAAAACTTAAAACCCGTAAAGAATACACTCTGTTAAATAATCTATGATAACTTCAGTTCTATGCAGTGACAGCTTACTAGGGTTGACAATATTTTCCGCTTTTGTTAATTTATTAAATTTTTTATATATTTGTAATATATATATATATATTTAATTTTGGGCGGACGGAGGACGGACGAGAAAAAGAAGCAACAAAACAAGTACATCAGTGCATGGGCGGGTCGGTAAAGGCAGATCAAGGCAAGCTTTCAGGAAGCGAACGAAAGTTGATGAAGCGAAAGATGTATATCAGGATCGTGATCCAATCTGTGACCTCTGGCTACCCCTGTGGGAATAAGGCCAGATTGTTGTACATACTTATATACAAATCAGATTTAACGAGTCGTACGTTCATTGAAAGTAGTTTAATTTAAATTTTAAAGACTATTATGTCAACGACATCCGCCATCATCGTCCGGAAGTAAATTGTCAAAAGTGACAGATGCGCAAAAATATTCAAAATGGCCACAGACGGCTCCCAGGTTGCAAACAAACACACATTTTCCCTCTAAGTAGATAAGTTTTGTCGTGTCATGCGGATGAGTGGGGCTCTACTACAGGTATCATTTTACTTAACAGAGAGCTTCCAATACATACGTATGTTAAACTATATTGTAATAAAATACAATAAAATCGCAGAGGTACACTCCTATCTTCACTAACTTATATCTCCCTCTCATATTCCTTTCGTCTCGCCCGATCACACTTTTCGTGCGTGCGTAAAGAAGTCTTACTTCAACAACTTTATTTACAAACATATAATTACAGAAATCAACACATAAGTTATAACAAAGTTACAGATGCCAGCGATGGAAACGATTCCTCTGGCTGCTTGCTTCTGGCTTGATCCTGCGCCAAAACTGGTAGGTTGTTGTTGTGGTTAAATCACAAAACATTCAGCAACGACTAGTTTTTTACTTATTCCAACCGTTTGGCTTACTTGGTTGGAAGCATCGGCTTTTCTTCTCACCTTGTTATGAAAAATCCGTTATTATATCTTAAAATAGGAAAGATTTGTGATTTTGATATTTTTTGACGTAATAATTATAAATCGATGAACCCCGGCTACACGCACGAAAAAGTGTAACGTTCCGCCTGAGCCAAGCGTGCAAGCGAGAGCGCGGAATAAGCGATAGAGACGCACGATCGGCCTAAGCGTTCGACTTGTGGCGCATCTATCTCTCTTTCACTTCATGAAGTGAAAAGTTAATGTGGTTTCCATTGTTTATATCAACAACGTAATGTTTATTTATCGAAAAAAAATAATTTTCAATTCCTTCTTCTTTGTATTATACAAAATAATGATTATTCAGTGATAATAATTAAAAGTAATTTATAAAAATATGCAATTATTCATCAATGTTTTCTTATGACGTTATCACGTAAAATTATCGTCCGTAAACTGACTTTGCAGACAACCAATTTTATTATTGTTAACTGCATATAGTGTATGCTCTTACCCGTGTTGAAGCTGACATTTTCCTTTCTTTCTCTTTTCTCTATCTCTCTATCGCGATCATAATTCCTGTACTGAATCTTACTTCAATTCACACGTCAATATACATAGCTAAGGCTATAATAATAAAAGAACGAGTGTGCTTTAGGTCACACGACTGATGTTAAACTTCTTTAGCTCCATCTATATTTATATAGATATATATTAGATATACGAAACTAGTTATGAGGGAAAGAAAGAAAGAAAATGTGTGGTTGCACCTATCCATATCTACTTATATCTACTTATCCATAGAACAGAGTTCGATGTGATCATGACGCAAAAACTAGTTTTTTTTGCTAAATGAGATAAGGTCTCATTTAGCTAAAAAACTAGTCATGATCGCATGATCACATCGAACTCTGTTCTATGGATAAGTCGCTATCTCTCTTGCCCCTACAGTAATATACGAAACGTAACTCTTTCTATCTTCACTAACTTATATTCCTTTCTAAAATTCCGTTCGCCTTATCCGATCACACTTTTCGTAACGCTCTCGTCATGCATTCACCAGCTTACTCCCCAAGTCAAGCGTAAAGAAGTCTTACTTCAACAACTTTATTTACAAACAAAAAAAACCCCGAGAAATCAAATTAAGTTATTACAAAATTACAGAGGTACACTACTGCAGCCACAGTTGCCAGCAATGGAAACGACTCCTCTTGCTGGTATCTCGCCGGTAAATGATACTGCGCCAATAACTGGTATCTGGCCTCCGACGACCGCTGATCCGCTGGTGATAAACTTCCCTCCTACAGACACATCAGCATTGCCAGTGGCAGTGAATGGGCCAGTGACTGGTACGCTGGCGAGGGCAGCCACGTCTTTAACGCCAGCGGCGTTAATTCCGGCTATGCCGGCGCTTCCAAGCCCGGTGCTCAGTAAAGCAGCGTTGCCAAGGCCGTTTAAGCCGGAGTTGCTAAGGCCAATCCTGCTAACTCCATTGCCGAGATTGTAGAGTTGGCTATAGGCACTGAAAAAAAATCTAACTTTTGAGTATTTATACTAGTTAAGTTAGTTTATAGTTTTTATTTAAATAATATTGAATATTATTTGACGACCGTTTTATGCAACGATAGAGATCGTGCCTTTCGCACCGATGGTCCAGGGTTCGAGTCCCGGAAGCAAATATTTGTGTGATGAATACGAGCATTTGTACCCGAGTCATGGGTTCTTAGAGAGGTTTAGGTTAGATATATATATTACATATCTATGTATAATATATGTATGTCTATCTATTACCCTAGTATTCATAACACAAGCATTACAGTGCTTTTTTTGGACTAGGCCAATTGGTGTGAGTGTAAGAAATATTATATATATATATATATATATATATATATATATATATATATATATATATATATAATATTTAATATAAAAAGGAAAAAAACATTATGCGTAAAATTACTTTAAGTAAAAACTTTATAGTGATATGGTGTTAAGCATGTAAAAAAGATATCCTGGAGGATTTCCCTATAATAGATCAGGAATTTAAATAAATATGAGAAGGAAAGGTATTAATGTTTACTTTGAATGGTTTACGAAAGTAGAAAATTTTATTAATGATTTAAAGGGTATTGTGCTTATTGTTGGAGATTTAAATATGAACAGTACATCTGTTAATGTAAAAAACTATTACTGTTATTTTATGTCTTATTGCAATCTTAATGATAAAAACGCTATATGTAATTCCTTTGGTGGAAAACTTGATGTTGTCTTAGTTGGTGAAGGTATGTGTGGCACAGTTCAGGTCACGGGCTCGGAGAGTGGTGGTCTCGTACGCATTGATCCTTATCATCCATCACTGGATATAGAGTTGCGCATTGCACCAGGTCCTCGTAATGATTTGTTAGACCCCAGTAACATAGATGGCTGTGGGGACTGGAATTTTGCTAAAGCAGACATTGTCAATATGACCGAAATGATCCACAATGCGGACTGGAGTTCCGTACTTTAGTCTAAAGACGTGGTTTCAGCTTCTCAATGTTTTTATCAAACGATGTTCGGCATCTTTGACTCTAGTGTTCCAAAGAAGCAGCGTTTCAAATCACATTCAAGGCGATATCCCACCTGGTTTACATCGGATATCATCCGCGATATTAAAACAAAATCTCATCTTCATCGTAAGTGGAAGCGTTTTAACTATTCCCAGACTTATGCAGAGTTCTCAGCGTTACGTGCCAGTCTTAAACAGAGGATTTAATTGGCCTATAAGTCTTATATCAGTCGTTTACAGGAAAACTTACACCTCAATCCCCAAAGTTTCTGGCGACATATCGGTAATTTGCAGTCAAATAGTGGGTTTGAACCGAGCGTTAACTATAAGGGGCTGCATCTGTCCGGTGTTGATGCAGCTAACGCTTTTGCTGATTTTTTCTCTAGCGTTTATGCCGACTCACACTCAGGTCCTGGCCTAAATTCGTTTGTTTCTGAAATTGTGGCTGACAGCCGTCACGTGCTTCTCACTGGTTTCTCGAAGGAAATGGTTGACCGCGCAATCGTTCGTCTTAAGCCTGCTGTGACCCCTGGACCAGATGGAGTGCCGGCTGATATTATAAAAGCTTGCAAATCTTCTTTTGTTATTCCTCTTTGTCATATATTTAATTTAATACTTAGTACCGGTACTTATCCTCCAATATGGAAACTATCTCGGGTCACACCCATACCTAAAAGTGGGAATCGACTATTGGTTGAGGAGTATCGGCCCATAGCTATTCTTCCTGCACCAGCAAAAGTTTTTGAAATTGCATTATACAATGCCATTTTCAGTCAAATCAAGCCATATTTATGTAATTAGCAGCACGGATTTAGACCGGGGAGGTCTGTTGACACAAATCTACTGGCCTTTAGCGAGCATCTTTCAAGTAGTATGGACCGTGGAAAACAGGTTGATGTAATTTATTTTGATTTTTGTAAGGCTTTTGATAGGGTCGACTGCGGTGTCCTCCTGTTGAAGCTTGGCTCTATGGGATTTTCGCCCCAACTTGTGCGAGTCTTTTAAGACTATCTCCGAGACAGAAGGCAGTTTGTGCGTTACGGTTGCTACCTTTCCGAATCATATACAATTCCCTCTGGTGTGACGCAGAGTTCGATTCTTGGGCCTCCGCTATTTTTAATCTTGATCAATGATATAGTGAAAGTTCTCAGGCATGCCCATGTCTGCTTTATGCGGATGATCTGAAACTGTTTGCGGATGTGGATAGTGAACGTGATTGCGAGCTCATTCAGCACGACATTAATGCTTTGTATCTGTGGAGTGAACGTAATAAATTACAGTTCAATTTTAAGAAATGCTCTGTAATGACGTTCAGTCGACAGCGGTCACCAATCAGGTATCGGTACGTGTTGGGGAGTGCTAATATAAAGCGCACAGATTCCATAAAAGATCTTTGATAGTTCTTTAACTTTCAATGAGCACATCTCAACACTTGCGAAGAGTGCTTTTAATCGTCTAGGTTTTGTAATGCGAAATGTACGTGACTTTCACGATCCTGCAGCCATAAAGCTTCTCTATTCCAGCCTTGTGAGAAGCAAGTTAGAGGCCAGTGCATGTGTGTGGAACCCACATGAAGCGAAATACACACTTATTCTAGAGAAAGTTCAGAAGGCTTTTCTTAGGTACTTTTCAAATCAATCAATCAAATTTTTGTATTTGCAGAAATACAAATTATACAGAGATCTTATAAATATTATTTTAGTTATGTATTTAACCTGCAAGCAGGCGTGCAAATTTTTAGTGGTATCGAGTCTACTATATATATAATAAAAAAAAAAAGATAAAAATTATAATAAAAATGTCAAATTCATCCTCAAATCATTACTATCAAAAATTTAAATAATAAAACTTCGACATAACAGAAAAAATATTCAAAATTATTTTTTAAAATCCATGTATTCTTTTACACTATAAAAACATTTCTCATTCAGCCATTTCTTTAGATTTCTTTTAAATAAATGCCCGTTTAATGTTTTGATACAAAAGGGTAGCTTGTTATAAATTTGTATGCACATGTTTAGAACATTTCTTTTATAAATATCTTTATGACACCGGGGTTGATATAATGTATGAGCATAGTGAGCTCTAACATGTCGTCTAGAAACATTAGAATAAAGTTTGAAATATTCTGGATGGTCCTTGACAAAACAACACGCTGCTTCAATATACATACACGGCAATGGTAGTATGTAAAGTTTCTTAAATAAGGGCAAACAGCTATCCAAATACCATGCATTACACATAGCCCGTAGACACTTTTTTTGTATTTTAAAAACGCTACAACTGTCAACGGAATTACCCCATAATAAAAGACCGTAGCTGATTACAGACGAAACGTAGCCAAAATAGGCTGATAGTGCTGCTTCCATGGAAACGGTCTGTCTCAATTTTCTCAAGGCAAAGACGAAACGATTGAGCTTTTTACAAATTTGGTTTATATGCTCCTTCCAATTTAAATGTTTGTCAATGTTGATTCCCAAAAATTGTATATTTTCAACTTGCTCTAATAAATTATTATCATAATGGATTTGAATATTTTGTGCATTATAATTGTAGGATTGAAATGTCAATATTTTAGTTTTTTTTAATTAATTTGCAAGTCGTTAAGTTTTAACCAGTTAATAATATCTTTCAATGAATTGTTTATATTATTTTCAATGTTATCTTTGTTGTCACATTTTATCAAAACAGTTGTATCATCTGCAAAAAGTATTGTTTTTTGAGGTGTTGCATTAGGGAGGTCGTTTATATATATCAGAAACAGTATTGGCGCAAGGATCCCGCCTTGTGGAACACCACAGTTATTAGGTTTAAATTGAGATTTATATTTCACTTTTTCAATAGTGTTTCTTTAAAATTAATTTAGTGGTTTCCGTACATTGTTTTCGGTTTGATAATTAAGACTTTATTCAGTCATATGCTTTACCTCGTATGCCATAACATTCAAGCTTATGTAGGAGCTTTTCATGATTAACGAAATCAAAAGCCTTAGTCATGTCGAGAAAGATAGCTGACATCGGTGTACCTCTATTTATGCTCTCGGAAACGACCTTTACTAATTCAAAACATGCCAAAGTTGTAGAACTTCCCTTTCGAAAACCATACTGATTTGGATGCAGAATATTAAATTTTAAAAGAAAATTATTTAATCGTATACACATAGCCTTTTCAATTACTTTTGCCAGGATTGGAACAAGTGTAATTGGTCTGTAATTGTTTGGATCTTGAGTGTCTCCTTTCTTATAAAGTGGCTTTATTACAGAGAATTTTAATTGGTCCAGATACTGTGCAAGAGAGAATGATAAATTAATTATGTGAGCAAGCGGTCGAGCGAAAAGACCAGCACAGTGTTTTATGACATGAGTAGTGATTTCATCATACCCACAGGATTTGCTATTTTTAAGAGATTTAATAATTTTGATGATTTCATTTTCATCTACAGGTTTGAGATAAATTGCTTTAGGATTTGTGAAAGATAGTGTATTTGATTTTGAAGTATTATTACCATCAATACTATTCTGTTTATTTGTGCGATTAATGAAGTGATTATTAAAAATATCACTTATTTCTTGAGGGTTAGTTATGATCTTATTATTAATTCTTATTGATTTGATATCATTGTTAATCTTCAACTTATTAATAGCAGTCGTAATTCTGTTCCAGATTGCTTTAGGATTTTTTCCATGTTTTTTAAAGTACTTGTCATTGCTAATTTTTTGAGCTGTCTGCATACATTTTTTTAACATAAGATTGTAATCTTTAAAGTACTGTTTATTGAGAACTTTGTTTACGCTTGATTTCACATATTTAGAGTGGAGCTTACGTTTGGTGATACATGACTTTTTTAGACCGTTTGTCATCCATTTTACTTTAGAAGGTCGGTTTGAATTTTTTATCTTAATAACGGGAAAACAAAGATTATAAAACAAGGTAATTGTATCATAAAAAGAATCAAAAGCGTTATTTACAGTGTCACTTTTTAAAACATCTGAAAAAGAAAGAGCAGACATACATTAAGTAAATCTATTCAAATTATCAGGACAAAAATCTCTTTTATACTCAAACCAATTCATGAAAGCCCTGGTCTTTTCCATTTTGAGTGCGACTGTTTGTGCTTTGTCATGATCAGATAACATAAGACTATGAACTTCGGATTCTATACTCTTTTGGTTGCTTGCAATCAAATCAATACATGAGTTTAGCCTTGTCGGTGTTTTGATATGTATCTCAAAGTTGAATTGCTCTAGAATGCTTAAAAGTTCTTGTGAAGCGGAATTTGTTTTTAAAGTATCTATATTCCAATCGCCGCAAATAACAATCCTTTTCCCCTGAAATTTACTTGTCAGTTCTTGTAAGAGATTATTAAGTTTGTGTAGAAAAACACCAATATGAGACTTGATTTGCTTCGGTACTCTGTATATAACCACAACTATAAGGTTAAGGCCAATCACCTCAACCCCACAACATTCAAAATAAGATCTTGCAGCCAATTTCGACACCATAGCCAAAAGTTTTGTTTCCATCGCCTTTTTGACAAATATACAAGAACCACCCCTACCACCATCACGGCAATAAGATGCAACTAATTAATAGTTGTTTAAAGAAACGTTTTGTTCCATACCTTCTTTAATAAAAGTTTCGCTAAAACAAAGAATATCAAGATCTTTATTATTTTTATTAAATTCCAATAATGTCATTTCTAATAAATCTAACTTGCCATGGATACCAGCAATGTTTTGGTGAAATATTCTAAGTTTGTTTACGTCAACAATCAATGGCTGAAGGAATTGAATATCTGCTTTAGTCAGGAACGAAAACAGCGACAATTAAAATTAGTATCTTTGTCATTTTGATACATGGATTTTGTTTCATTATGTAATCTGTGCACTTTAGAAAGATAGTCATGATTATAGTTTATAAAGTCAATTTCTATGTTAAGTTTAAAACAAATTGAACTAATATATGATGAAAATCTGATTTTATCAATGTTAATAATTATACAATTAGAATATTTACGCTCAATAAGCTTCAATTGACTATTAAGAGATAATACATTTAAGGATGCATTAAAACGTATTGGCAAAACAAAGACATTATTTTCGTTGAATTTACATAGAGTATTACATAGTTCAGTGAACAATTTATAAGGATTATTGTCATTGGAGCCAATAGCCAATACAATCACATCATCAGGTTTCAAAGAATTAGATAATGAAGATAGACTACTTAGTATTTCAGCACTAGTCGCATTTGTCTTGACAACTCCGATGACGTCGTATCTGTCATTCCACTTTCCGTATCTGGTTTCGCTCAGCTTGCTTGACAAACCACGTGCTTGCTGATCTCCAAAAATGTAGATCGTCGGTTTCACTTTGCTATTTATCCTTATTGTTGATATTGAAGAGGAAACAAGAGGAGTGACTTCCGTTATGCTGATTTTATCTGTGGGAAGCTCTTGAATCTTACTCCCAAGATGTTTTTGTGTAGTTGATGTGTTTCGAGCATGAAAAAAGTTCATATGAAAAAAGTTTCATATGAGGTGAAGAAGTTAGCCCAGATGATTGCTCTCTACTAGCTGTAGCGGACGATGATTTTGAGCGGTAATTATTATTATTTTTAATCTGTAACTGCTCCTTCAGCTGTTTATTTTCAGCTAATAAGTTTTGAATTTCTAAGTCAGCTGATTGTAGATCTCCACTTAGTTTAGCTACGGTGGTTTCTAATCCCTTTATTTTGACCAGATGATCGCAGTTTTCGGAGCAATTTGTATTGAGAATTGATTCATACGAAATTTCGTCAACAGAGTCATCATCAGTGTGCAAATCAATACTTAATGATGATACGTTAGAGTTATGTTTGTTAGTTAAGGGTTTTATTTTCGTTACATTATCCGTTTCACTTGAAGAACAACCAATCACTAGTTCTGTAACACAAGTAGAAGTAATGATTCTTTTGTTAATGCAGTCATCTCCATTTAGTTTTATTTTCTCTGGACATGAGTAGGAACCTTTCTTCTGATACATTGGCACAATCTATGTCGTAATTACGCTTGCAGTTGCTACATGTCATTACCGATTTATATGAGATTACAGCTTTGCACACATTGCAGTGGAATACGTTAGTGGGTTCGATTTCTTTGAATGTATTCATTTTTAGCTGTAACTTCTTAGTTTATGTTCTTTAAATGGCACCTTGCGAGTATTTAAGGAACTTTATTATAAAAGATATTATTTTTAAAGGAAATTATTCGAAAACCAATATTCAGTCAAAATAAACCACTATTTCGATGTCGAGCTTAATCGGCTATTGCCGTAAGTGATCGGTTCATTTCATTCACAAAGTCAGCTGAGTAAGGGGACAGTCACAGCTGTTCGACATTTTATTGTTCATAATCACTGTTTGCACGACAAAATCCGTCTTAGCTTTGCACATATAAGGTCTATAATGGCATACACTGTTTCCTATTTAAACATTATTTACCGTTCGTATTGATATATTTTTATAAAAATAATCACTTTAGGTCGTGTATTGTTTTATTTTATTAATGTAATATTGATGTACAGATTACTTTATTTATTGGATATCATTATTTGTTTATTTTTTGCAGTTTGTTTGCACTGTCACTTTTCACCATTTATTACTTAATAATCCACTGTTTTTTTTGGGAGATAACACTTGTCCGATATATTTAGTAAACACTTTTCACTCTGAACACAATATAATGTTTCAATCGATAATTTCCTAATTTTATGAATTAAAAGAACGGAGCTCGCTGTTACAGTTATTCAAATCCGTGGGTAGTTTTTCAAGTTCTATAAACGCCTTTACGGCTACTATCCCTTTTTGTATCCCACTAAGTTTTTGCTAGGTAGCCTTGAAATGAATTCGCTAGAAGTCCGAAGAGCATTGAATGAAATCTGTATAGGCCTTAAAATTTTGCGTGGGTTAATAGATCTGCCTGAGGCAGTAGAGCAGCTTTCCAGGCTCTTTGTGCCTGACAAGTACCTACGCCATCGAGCTAACCGGCGGCATCCTCTATTTGCTACACCTGCATGCCGCACCGAAGCGCGTGCTCAGTCTGCCGAATGCATACGGCCTTCAATGCGTTACTAGTGAAGTTTCCTGAACTGGACTTGTTTGCTGACGAGTGGAAGCCAATAATGAATGCGGCTTTGAAAGTTATGGAGAATGAATGATTTTATCTAATTATATTATGTTTTAATTGATGTGTATAATTCTATGATTGTATTATGAAAAACAATTTTGTAACTGGGATGAACTCGTTTAATTGTTATGAATAAATAAATAAATAAATAATATCGTACCATTATATTGATATAAAAGAAAGTCTGTAATATTATTTTGATTGATATAAAAATAAATCATGTTATCTTACTTAGATACCTGAATGAAAAACGCTTGAAGGCAGATAGCGACAACAATTTTAAAGAACATGTTTAAAGTTAACAATTTTGCAAATATTATATGAAACGCTTGTTTGCGAATGATATAGTTGATTTAATTTACGTTTAAATAATACATACATTAAGCAAGTTTTAACTCAATGAAATTATTGCACACTTCTTTGTTATGACAATTCT
This sequence comes from Calamotropha paludella, assembly GCA_927399485.1. NCBI lineage: Eukaryota > Metazoa > Arthropoda > Insecta > Lepidoptera > Crambidae > Calamotropha > Calamotropha paludella. Next base: position 4,056,457 of record OV656830.1, on the reverse strand, counting down.
TTATCTTATCTTTCGAATAAAAATACAAATACTGTGACATAATTGAATAATGTAATTATTACATAGAATTCTTACATTTGATGATATAATAATACATAATTTGATCAATATTATGTAATTACATTAAATAGTTATAAAAAGGGTACAAACATAATGTTTATCATTATTTAATTAATTGTTTCAACTAATGTAATTGAATTAACATGTCTTTCAAAGCTACTATAATTTGTGCGTCGGCATTTTTTGTACAGGTAATCATTTTACATTATGCATATGTGAAATAATTATATATTTACATTTGTCCTATCAAAACTAGTAGTTTTGCTTCCAATTTTGTGATTTGTACCGTTAAAGAGTGGAAATCTTTGCCTGAGTCTGTGTTTCCTGACAAATACAATTTAGGGGTCTTCGAGTTACGAGTGAATAGGTCACATCCTAGATCGCATCTTCGCTTACCATCAGGCAAGATAGCGGTCAAGCGCTTACCTATTCAAGATTAAAATTATACTAGATTTAAAAAATCTAAAAATCCCACGTTTTTCAATGTCCTAAAAAGAATAAAATAACCCTGCGGGGCAAAGCGAGGGGCCACTCAAAACGTGGGGGCGCATATTACTAAGAGGAGATTTTAAAGAGATGAATGACATGCATTGATGCCGATTATTGTAAAGATGCGCCCCCACGTTTTGAGTGGCCCCTCGCTTTGCCCCGCAGGGTTATTTTATTCTTTTTAGGACATTGAAAAACGTGGGATTTTTAGATTTTTTAAATCTAGTATTATTATTTTATTCTTTTTCGCTTTCTCGTATGTTTTTTTGTTGTTTGCTGAATTAAATCATAATCACACACTGCATTAATTAATCATGAACGCAGCAAACATATCGAGAGAAAGAAGTGACATAAAGTCTCATATAAAAGCGAAAGTGGCCGAAAGTTGTCGAAATTTGACCTGAAAGTGCATCTGGAAAGTTGAAAGTTGCTTTAGAGTGCATTGTCATCGGGTTCTGAACTATCCTGAAAGTTTCAGCTTTCTAGCTTATCGGAAAGTGCCTCAAATTTAAGTTGCAAGATTTTGCCCGGACAGACAAACAAATAAGAAAAGTGAGATAAGAAAAACGTGGTAAAAATATAAAAAAAACTTACTCCCCTATTTTCAACTTATAAATTTTTCGCATCTTTTCAATCTTATGAGATAAATTATTTTAATAGAAAAATATTAGAAAAATCGACTCGGCTCACAAGTGAATTCTATGGTGGGAATCGAATCCGCAATCTTTGGAAGTCCGGTCCAATGCTCTCCCAATTGAGCTACCGAGCCTTGTGAACAGCCGCCTAAATTTTCTAGTACCTTTCCGGTTTTACGCTGTAGGCCAGCGTTGTCTCATCGATGAGGGAAACATCCTCTCGTATTCCCCTATTCTTATTTTTTCTTTATTTATTCTTTTCATCCAAGTGTTTTGATAATAGAAACACATAAGATTGGTGAGATTAATTTAATGTTATGGGCATATCCCCTATTTATGGGTCAGGCTTCCGTAGTAGTGGAAATCGTGGTTCTATTGTCATTAAAATTTCCCAATTTTGCACTTTTTATGCCACTATTTTGAGATGTTATTAATAAACTAGCGGCCCGTCCCGGCTTCGCACGGGTGGACAAAATTCTTTAATTTTTTTTTTATTAAATATTATTATTATTAAATATTTTTCCGTTAGCTCCATCTAGCGTCCGGTAGACGAACTACTTGCGGTTTACGCGTTGCTATGGTAACGTTATTGATACAATGGAAAAAGAGCGGGAAAAAGAGCGGACAGACAAACACACAAACCACTGTGATCTTAGATTATAGATTATGCCTTTTATATTTGTATTTATCGCAAACCCAATAGTTGCAAGCATTTTTTGTTTGTTTATAATTTTTCTAACGGGTCCAGGTAATAATCAGAGTTGTGCCTCAGAGTACACAACAAGAGCTTAGCCTTTTTGGTAGCTTTTGTCTGAAATTTAGAAGAAGTTTTATTGTCATTGGCATTTTAATGGAAGCACTGAATAAATTATTACTTAAAAATATTTATTAATTTACTAGCCGACCCGGTAACGCGTTGCTGTGTCTCAGTTATAATAATTAACAATTTTTTTATAATAAATTGACAAGAAACCTATCATACTAAGCTGGAAAAATTCTAGAAAAATTAAAAAGAATCATCAAATTCGGTTAAGTAGTTACTACAGTAGTAGCAGTATTTAGCAGCAGTAGTAGTAGTAGGAATTTATACATATTTTTAAACTTTGTTGCACACAAAAAATTGTACAAGTGGCAGACTTAATGCCATTAGGCATTCTCTACTGGTCAACCGGCGTATTGGTGGTGCTTTGAAAGGGGAATAGAAAATGAGAGCTGTCTATAGTTCTCATTACATAAACATACATTTCCTATTTGTCATATCAGTACATTATATTATTATAATACTTTGTGTGTTTTTATAGTTACCATAAGCCTAAGAATAACAGTTTTTATAATCAATTAACGTTACCATAGCAACGCGTGGCCGGGTCAGCTAGTTTAATTTAATAAACTACTTAAATATCGATAAACTAAACTTTCTTATTATTTTAATTACAGATCACGTTTGGTCAATATATCCCAATCAACAACTATGGCGCCAACGAACTGAGCTTCGTTAATAGTGGCTCTAATTTGGCTGAATCTGGTGCCAACTTTATCGTCGGTGGTCTCTCTGGCCTTGATATTGGCTCGAGCGGGCCTCTTGTCGTTACAAGCATCTCTCCGATCGGTCCTAGCGGTCTCGCTGTGGCTTCTGAGAATGTGATCGAGGGCGTTTTTACTGTGAATGGGCAATTGCCTTTCTTAAGTGCCGTCGCCTTCGAAGGAGTTATGCCCACAGCTGGTACGGGCGTCGCCACTTGTGGTTGTGGTTCTGGCAGTGTTGGCACACTCAGTGAAGACTACAGCTTCCGTAAATAATTTTCCCAGTGGTAGGAGTCTTATTATCTAAGGAGTTATTGTAATATTTTTATTATTAAATTATATTATTTATCAAAATGATTTATAATTCATTTTAATACTATCGCCCTTGCTCAAAAATTGTACAATTTTGAGATATATATGTTACGGTAAATGTGATTACTATGGTTATTATTAATAATAACCAGTAATTTTTAATACTTATTTCTAGTGTTGCCCAAATTCAGTCTTGGTCTTGCAGTCTTGGTCTTGTTCTTGCGTTTTTGCAAGACCAAGACCAAGAACAAGACCGCGTATTTTTAGCAAGACCAAGACCAAGACTGACCGTGCAAGACTTGAGCAAGAACAAGACTAAGCCTGCAAGACTCTTGCGTCTTGCAGCTAGGACTTAGCGCTATTTCACGGAGTAGTTAGGTGTAACAGTTCGGTGTATAGGTACGCTTAGGAATTCTATGAGACGCAAAAAACTGTATCAAAGAATATGAAAAACTGGATCTATGCGCATTACGACTAATACCAGAAACATACCTACATAGCGAATAAAAAAATATCCATTAAAATCAAACTGAGTGCATGCATAGTTATGTTTTAACCATCGGCACTTTGATAATGCGGCATCAAAGGTTTTGTACTTACTTCTCAAAGAAATTTGCTGCTTTTCGGAAGCACATGGTTATAATACACGCGCCGGCGGCTTCTTTTGAAATCATATACAACAATCGTTGCCGCCGCGCCGAAATCACAACATTTGACACTATTTGATTGCCGCCACAGGGCGTAGGCGTAGGTATACTCATGCAAAATAATTTCGAATTTTAAGAGTACCTACAGGTGTTCCAAAGAATAAATAAGTTTCAGAGTGCTTATAATGAAAATGAATACATTATACTGATCACGCAAGTAGTATTATGATTAGAATAAAATGGTAAGGATAGGTAGTAGATGTCATAATAATTTATTCTAGTAAGTATATATTATAATATTGATTATATGGTTTTAAACTAATTACTTAGGTACTATTATTGTACATTTAGTCATTATATTTCTTAAGTTTTTACAAGAAAAAATAGCAAAAAAGTGTTCAAATATCACCCGTTTGATAAATATTGTAGCCACTTTTAAATATACTTGAAACGTGTAAAAAAATTCTACATAATTAATAAAATAATATAAAAAGCGTAGGTACTTACCTACTAATAAAATAAAAAGCCTGCGATTTATTATTAGTAAATAATCACGGCAGCCGAGAGTGTGTCTCCACTTTTGAATACATAAATCATAACCAGATCACTAGAGCCACTTCAAAAAAGAAATTTGTAATTCCTAGGGTTCAAAATTATTTTGGTGACAGAACTTTACAGAAGCGTATACCATATCTTCTTAATTCGTTGCCCGAAACTATTAGATGTGAAACGGATAAAAATAAATTTAAAAAAATATTAAAAGATTATCTGATGACTACTATTTAACACAACAATTGTATGTTTTTATTTATTTTTTTGCATTCACAATGCAATATTTCTATAAGATATAAAATACGTGTGTAAAAAACAACCACGCCTCCGAGCCCATCTGAGGGCTCGGAGGCGTGGTTGTTTTTTACACACGTATTTTATATCTTACAACAATTGTATCTTATTATTATCACCGCTAAATTTTCCTTCAGTTTGTTGTAATTCAGTCTAAATCCAATTATTGTGCACTTAACTTTACCTGATACAGTTATAGTTGTATTATATACCTACATAATTATAATTATAAGCTAAGAGACTAAAGATCCCTCAGTCAAACCGACAAGTCGGTTTTGTGGGACTAAATTGTATCTTTGTATTTTTTTTTCTTGTATATGAAATAAATAAATAAAAAAAAAAAAATAAAAAAAAAAAAAAAGTATTTACAAGCAGTGCCCGCGACTTCGCCCACGAAGAATAGTAACTTTGGAGGTATAGTGACGTTCAGGATTTATTTATTTATTTTAAAACTTCTGTCATCAAACATACAAACAAACTCTTCAGCTTTATAATATTAGTATAGATTAGTATAGATGTACGCCAAAACATTCACTTATATGTAAAGAATAGTGATTGGCACTAATTCTTTACATATATTTTATTCACGCGTCGCGTCTGTACAAGTAGGTAATAATCTGTGTTTGTACGCCGCACGCGGCATCGTTTGATTTGCGGCGGCATCCTTTTAATAGAGCCGGCACGTGGCGAGGCGGCGCGGTAGAAAGCAAGGAAACGTACTATAAACAAAGGAATTATTTTAATTCCAGTCATTTCCAATTGAGCTGTGCTTCGAGTCTAACTTAATAATTGTTTTTACTAATTCTTGTTGTTTTCTAAAAACGTATCACGTGTACAATTTAATATGAGTGACGAAGATTCAAATTATTCTAGTCCGAGTAACGAGAGTTTGAGTCACAGATCTAAAAGACCCAAAAGCAAATTTGAGGAGTTTTTCGAAATAATTCATGCATCCCAAACTGCCTTGTGTAAATTGTGCCAACATAAAAAGACTGAAATAAAAATGAAAAACAGAAACACTTCAGGCTTAAGGAAACATCTAATATCTTTCCACAAAAAGGAATCACAAATATTTCTTCCTGTTAAACCAAAATTAAGTGGAGATATCACAAGCTTTTTAGTAACCGCTGGAAGAAGTGGACAGGTAAGAATATATTTTTTTTATATGAAAACTCCAGGAACTCAAAAAAGTCTTTTTTGAACAAATGACTTTAAACTGACTTCGGAATATTTTATAGATATTGATAAAATAGTAATACATAGGTACATATTTCGCGTCATTTTTAACAATGGTCGAAATTGTCGCTACGGGAATTTTAACTCCGCGTAGCTGTTCATGCGATACTTTCAAAAACGCCATTAACTTACGTAAGTATTTTTGAGTTAGTGGTGTTTTCATCTAGGGGTGCGACATATTAAGTATGTAATTATCGTCTTAAATATTTTTATAAACACCTATATTTTCATTTGTTTTCATAATCGGCCAGTAACAACTAAGTACTTTATTTTGGTAAATTACAGTACAGTGCAACCTTAATATAACAAATGTCAATTTAACGATTTTCTCGATTTAACAACAACAAACCTCCTCCTCCTAAACGCTCAAACCTAGTATGTTTTAAATAATAACACAAGATTTATTGTTTTATTTCAGTCGGAAAACAGCAGTGACAACATCACGACAGCTACAGTTGATTGGGTAGTGAAAAAATATCTTCCCTTCTCATTTTTCGATGACGAAGCTACACAAGTATATTTTCGACGTATTTGCCCTAATATGGAGTTTCCTAAAAGGTCTACACTTAGAAGGAAAGTCAAAGAGCGATTTGAAGAGCTCCAATTTAATCTCAAGGAACGACTTCAACAATTATCATCTAAAATGTCATTTACCATTGATGGGTGGACGTCAATTGCTGGTAGGAGTTACTACGGGGTTACTATGCATTATATAGACAACGAATGGAAGTATCGATCTGTAGTTCTTGATTTTATACCATCACGCGGTCGACATACTGGGGAAGATATTGCAACGATTTTCCATGAATGTTTATTGGAATATGGCATAATTGATAAAATACAAGGTATCACGGTCGACAACGCAACTGCAAATACCAAATTTATGTATGAACTGGGCAAACAGTTGCCACACTTTGATTCAGACAATCAACATTTCCGGTGCTTTGCTCACATTTTAAACCTTGGTGTACAAGATTTATTAGAGACCTTAGCATTACACTGTGAGTCTGACACTAACGCGCAAGATCAGCAGTATGAAGACTATGCAGACGAAACTGAGGAAGATGAAGAATATGCACCAAATATTGCTGACTCGCGTACATCTGTAACAAAGTTACGCAGTATTTCCAGTAAAATAAAAAGAAGTGAGATAGTGAAGAAGAAGTTTCAGTCTGCTTGTGAAGCAGCTGGCGTGCCATCAAATCTAAATGCCATTCTTGACTGTCCAACAAGATGGAATTCCACACATGATATGATTGGATTTGGTTTAAAAGTGAGAGCGGGCATTAACATATTGTGCAGTTCTGTCACCGAATTGAATGATTTTCAAATCACAGCTAGTGAATGGCAGGTACTCGAAAAATTACATAAATTTCTAATAAACTTTAAACTTTTAAGTACAAAACTTGGTGGAGACAAATATGTTACATTACCGCTAGTCATTGTATCATTCAATCTCTTGCTAGATAAAATTGAATCCATGGTAAAACAGTTAGATGAGAAACCTAATCGATCTGAAGTGGATGAAAGGCTCATTCTAGCTTTCCAAGCAGCTCGAGACAAAATGCTTAAACATTATAAGAAGAGCAACTGGATTTATTGTACTTCTTTAATTTTAGACCCAAGGCATAAGGCTCAGACTTTTGACCTGACAATGTGGGGGAAGCAACTTAAAACAGAAAGTCTGCGCAAGTTCAATGAACTTTATGAAGAATATAAAAGTCTACACTCACTGAACAAATCTCTGGAATTGCCAAGAAAAGAAAATAAAGTATGTGATGAAGATGAAGACATTATAGACTTTGATAAACTCTATGAATGTCCCTCGACGTCATCTGGATCTTGTCTTCAAGGCTTAGTGATAGACGAGTTGGAGGAGTACCTGAGAAAACCAAGAACTGCCAGCTCGGAAGACATTTTAGATTGGTGGAGGACGCATGAGACAGAGTATCCGACTTTATCGAAGATGGCCCGTGATTTTCTCTCAATACCTGCAACTTCAGTACCTGCTGAGAGATTATTTTCTAAAGCATCATTAGTAATTAGAAAACATAGAAATAGGTTAAGTGATGAGTCAGCCAGATGGTTACTTTGTATTAATTCTTGGTCAAAAGAATTGATATAAAGTAACATAACCTAATGATAAAGCTGTTGTGTACTGTTATGTTTGATTTGTGTTGTATTTTATTTTTGATTGAAATAAATGATAAATCATAAAACTCTTTTATTAAATTTCATGCAAGTTGAGGGTTCAATCTCTTTCTAGACAGACATTGTTATTTAAAATACAGTCAAGTTATTGTAATTAATTTGTTTTTTTACATGTTTTAGCAAATGTAAGCTTATAAATCATAAATGTTTATTAAGAAACAGTTACTTCCATGGAAAACGACATATAGGTCAGTTGATTTTTCGACTTTCTTATCAAATCTTCAGTTATTTATTAATCTGATTGATCTTTACTATGGCTATGTTAATTCAAGCTCACAATGTTCCAATTCTAATACGTTTTTCTAAGATTTAAAGTAAACTTTAATAAATAGCAATAGACTAATAGGTAATTGCAAGACTTGCAAGACTCTTGCTGCAAGACCAAGACCAAGACCAAGACTGCAAGCGCAAGACCAAGACCAAGACCAAGACCAGGTGTATTGGCGCAAGACCAAGACCAAGACTGGCTAAGTCTCGTCTTGTTCTTGCATTTGGGCAACACTACTTATTTCATGATTTGGTTAGGTTAGGTTAGGTTATTGAAGTTTTATTATTAATAATTGTTGGTAATTATTATTAATTCTCAATTTATCACACTGACCGCAACATATACATATTGTACATATATCATGCCATGAGAAAATTTATGCTGTTGAATTCTCAGGTCTCCAAAAATGAGATTCGAGTGTTTTTGTAAGACTGACGTCAAGACTCATTTCGAAACACAAGAAGCTCTTATTTTTGCATCTTTTAATATCTACTAGAGCTTTAATAAAAAAAAAACTCAAGACAAAGTGACAAAAATTGATAACAGTTCTTTTAAAACACCTCAGTCTTTTGAAGAGAATTGAACTCATAATTTACAAAACTAAAAGCACTTTCACATTTCTGAATGTTTATAGCGATGAAAAAATTTGCGCATGCTTATATTGCTTATAAGCAAATATATGTAAACGAATAAAAATGTTAGCATTATTAGGTCACAGTCCACATCAACCAGTTTTATGTGATCTAATTTGACTTTATAGAATTTATAGAAATTGACTTTAAAAATTAGAAAAGCAAAATTACTTGTGGATTTTTAAGTGAGAAGAGAATTAGAAGAAGAGAAAAATGAAAATAATTTTATTCAATTCACTTACGTTGTTTTGAATCGTCTACGCCATAACGTCTTTTGACTAACAAGACGACAGACGGTTCGCACGAGTAAAACTCACTCAAGCCATCGCTCAACCACATCTTAGAGAACGTAACGACCCGTACTAAACACCACCCAAGTATTTTAAGTGGGTACCCTTTATTTGGCAGAATCTTGTTGAGCAGAAAGTCACTTGGCATACTAATCAAAAGCTATAAATTGAAACACATTACAGGTTAGGTTAGGTTTGGTATTTTTGACGTGTTAACGTCTTATAAATCGATGAACACCGGCTGCATGCACGAAAAAGTGTAACGTTCTGCCTGAGCCGAGCGTGCAAGCGATAGAGAGGCACGTTCGACTTGTGGAGCATCTACCTCTCTTCTACTTCATGAAGTGAAAAGTTAATGTGGTTTCCATTGTTTATTACAACAATCAAATGTTTATTTATCGAAAAAGAAATAAAAAAAAAATTCAGTTTACTCCTTCTTTGTTTTATACAAAATAATGATAATTCAGTGATAATAATTCAATTCAATTCATAAAAGTATGCAATTTTTCATCAATGTTTTCTTATGACGCTATCACGTAAAATTATCGTCCGTAAACTGACTTTACAGACAACCATTTTTTTTATTATTTACCAGCCAGCAAGCTATTTCAAATAATGCCAAATGATAAGTATGCGTTTAAAATTTCTGCGAAAAAAGGAAGACCCGTTTTAAGTACGTCATACTTCAACTAATGAGCTAACTTTAAACAGATGCAAGGGCCGGTGACACACTGCGACTTTGGCAATGCGTCTCTAGCGATTCTAACGCGATGCAGTATTTATTTATTTTGCATTGTAATATAGTTTCATTTAAAAGATGTTATAAGGATGTGATGGATTAAATACAACCCTGATAGGGTGTGGCTTATTTATAATTATATGTTATATGTTATGTGAGCGATACATTCGCCAAGTGGCCAATCGTGTATCTTATGTAAGATCTTTTAATTATAAAATGTGGAGATGCAATTGTAAAGTTAATGATTAATTTTAAAATATATTTTAATGTACTTTACCGTTTGGAATATTGATTAATACTTTGATAATATTAATAAAAAATAAAACTCGTATCTTAGATATGTATTATTAAGTGAAAATTATTCTGTGAAATAAGTGAAATGTGTAAAATTTATTTTAAAAGAAATGTGCAAATAATTTTTAAGTTAAAACTTCTTTAGCATTGTTGTGATTTGACAGTCGATGAAACGAAAAAGCGACATTAAAATGAGACAGACACATCAATGCATAAGATTTAACGTAGGAGAAAATGAGATAGGAAGCATTATGTGCGTGCGTTAATACGTGTTTGTGTGCACATGTGTAGTACAAAGTTTGAGAGAAGGCATCACAACGACCGTAGTATTTTGTATGCAATTCACACGTGGTAGAAGTGAAACCTTCAAAAATAGTACGTACGAGTACATGTATACAAAATACCATGGTTATTGTGATGCCTTCTCTCAAGCTTTGTACCTACACCTACTTCATATCCTTAGGCATGTTTTTAATTTTTTACTGTTGTCATTTTTTTTGCCGAAAACGTCATTATTCATATCAGATTTTATCAAACTTATTTCTTTTACCGCCCCCTTTGAAAATAAATTATTTTTCAGCGCCCCCAATTTTTATACACTCCTAAAACTTAAAAACTACTTTTTTCCAATTTCATTACTTTAATTAATTAAGTTATAGTGTGCTATATTAGTCGGTGCTAGTGTTTAAACTTACATTCTAAACTAGAAATTTCTACCAGTGAGAGCAATTAAACTATAGTTTAATCAATTTTAGTCCAAAAGCTTATCTCATGAGTTGGATGAATTTGATGACTTTTAACAAGTTTGTAGATATCAGGTTCGATTTTTTCTCAAAAACAGTCGTAAGTGTTGAAGTTTGAATATGTAAATACTGGCAGGTAAAACTTGTCACATGTGAAGTGAGTTTTTCAAATATCAGAATGTTTATTTAAAAAGACACGGTCAGTTAAACATTATAAGGTTTTATAAACATAAATATTGTAAAAGTGTAATTGTGCAGTGTTGGAATATATATTCACTATTAAGAAAGAGTTTTAAAATAGCCCCTCACCTCCAGAGTCCAGTCCACTAACATAGAACCATCCAAGAGTAAGTCGCCGCCTTCGGTAACTTGTAAACGATTTCTCTTTTTAGTAAGCAGCGTTTTCACAGCGCTAAATCCACATTCACACAAATATGGCGATGGAATGGTATCAAAAATCGTTGAACGATCGACCATAATCCAGGGTACAACTGCAGAATTGAGTTTTGTAGCCAAAATGGTCGGTAGCCATTATTGAATTTGATTTTTATTTCCTCGTTCGTTGTCAGTTCTATAAGTTCTTCTTCCAGTTGAGGTGATATTGCTATGTTGACATTTGAAAAAGGTCTAATACCCAGTCTGGTATTTTCAATTCCAAAATGTCCTGGAATCTTTCAATGAAATCACTGTATAGATTTCGCAAATATTGGCAGTAGACAAGCAAGTCGTCGTTGTTGCAGGATACTGATAAATTGGATTATTGAAGTTACGTCTGCCGATATTCTTCTTGTGTACATAAGAGCAGCTTGGCTACGAAAGCAACGACGACATTTTTTGTTTTTATTAAGTTCAAGTCATCGCCTTGAAGTTGGAGATTCATATCATTGAGCAATTTATAAAGGTCTGTCAGGTATGCGATAACAATCTTTGATGTGATGAAGTTGTCCTGCAATTCTGTGTCTTTGTTTTCCAAAAACTCTATGACAGAGTCAAACAGATTGTACAATCGAGTCAGACAATTTCCTTTTGATAGCCAACGCACTTCTGTGTGAAAAATCTTTATGTTGAAATCTCTATCATTAGCAACACAAAACTGATTAAATATTCTGTCATTTAAAGAGTTGTTTCAAATTTTATTGACTGCTCCGATGACATGTTGCAATGAATGAAACCGTCGTTTACTTAAATTTCTAGCAACTAATTGTTGTCGATGTATAACGCAACGTACAGCAAGCACGTCTGGAATTTTATTTTTTAAGTATGCTATGAAGCCTTTTTGACACCCCTTCATAGCTAAACCACCATCTGTAGCAGCTGATATTTATAATATTTTTCAAGGGAATTGCTTTTTCATTACAAAACTTTTCCAGTGTTTTAAATACGGTTTCTCCTTTTGTGTCTGTCTCTGAATTTCTAGCAAATAATAGTTCTTGACATATTTTTTCATCTTTAATAAACCTCACTTAAGACAGCAACAATGCTTCATTAGTTGGTAAAGTGGACTCATCTAACTGAATTGACAAGTCTTCAGATGATTGCACAATAACTCTTTGATGTTTTCAGCCATTTCATTAATTCGTCTTTGCACAGAACTATTTCTCAAAGGAATTTTTCGATTAATATCTGCCACCGGTTTATGGAACACAGTAGTTACAGCTTCTTTTATTGCCGGCAAAATTAACGTTTCTCTAATGGTGTGTGGTTTACCAGTTTGAGCAATTAATGAAGAGATATTGTTTGAAGTTCGAGGTCCGTCATAGCCTTGCTTAGCAGCCACCGAAAAAAGTTTTGATACACTTGGCTGATCATTATGCTTCTTTTCCAGATCTTGAAAATAGGCTACATTTTTGTCCTTCTTATTTGGATGCATTTTATTCTGTTTTTATTCTTCATCAGTTCTGTTTTTTTGCTTTCGACATGGTTTTGTTTTCACAAATATGTAAATAAAGTGTTGAACTTAAATACTTTTTTAAAGATAGCGCGCGAAACCACTAATGAAGATATAAGAAATATTACGAGCTTTTTTATAGGATTTAAATATAGCACACAACAACAGGAATAAGACAAACACGCACAAACTCGTTTATCTCTTTTGACACTCAATCGTACTGAGTAAGTTAGGACAAGTATCGATGAATGATGAATAGCGTTATTTAACAGAAACTTGTTACAACTTGATTGCTTACATGCGGGTTATTCCACGAAATCTATGTTATATATTTTAAGTTTTTTTACCATCATACATGGTAGAAATATAAACTAATTATTTGATATTAAGTAGTAGGTAGGTTTTAATTTTAGTTATATTTAAAATATAAAGTCAATGAAATTACAAATCAACCATCGCCCCTTTACACCACGCCAACGCCCCCATTTTTTATGGGCTCCTTAATGCCCCCTCTAGGTCTCCAACGCCCATAAGGGGACGTTATTGCCTACTTTGAGAAAGACTGTTGTATATGTATAGAATGGCTGTTTTTGTTACAGAAATAAATAAAAATATTTTTGCTTTTAAATAGTATATATTAGCTTATTTAAATAACTTATTAAATTAGAAGACTTCTTCCACTGGGTAAGTTGCTTACAGGAGCGACTGGCAAACTTTCGCTGATGATGCCAATATCTCCAGATCCACAGCCGCAAGTTGCGACGCCTGAACCGACTGTTGGGAACACTCCTTCGAAAGCCACAGCGCTTAAATAAGGCAATTGCCCACTTACAGACAACAGGCCTTCAATCACATTCTCAGAGGCCACAGCGAGGCCGCTAGGACCGATCGGAGAAATACTTGTAACGATAAGAGGCCCGCTTGAGGCAACGTTGAGGCCAGAAAGTCCTCCGACGATAACATTGGAGCCAGATTCGACAAGACCAGAGCTGATAGCCGCCAGACCTTCATTGGCCGAACCCAATCCGATGTTGGCTAAATTGGATGCGCCATAACCCAGACCGCTGTTGGCAATGTTAAGGTTGTTGGTTACAACTGTGTTCCCTGATGTTACTGTTGCTGTTGGGATATATTGGCCTAACACGGACTGTAACAAAAAAAAATTGTCATCACCTTAGCTGTAAAACATTCACTACTGCACGGAGCATGTTCCAAAAATATTGGTTTTGCTTTACTGCGCTTGTAGGCGGGTTGGAGATCTCAGTTATAGACCGTAATTCGGAAAACAGTGCTGCCAATTTGTACGGGAGGTGTACGGTGATTACCCCCCCAGTATTAGTTGCTTTTTAGAGTGAGTTCATTGAGTTCCACCCATGAGTTCAAACGGCAAAATGCAATTTATTGGGAGTAACTAAAATGAATTTTGTCGTTTAGTTAATAATAATCTATTATATTATGACAATACTTTGTGTGTGTGTGTGTTTGTTACCATATTGTCTCGCTATCCTGTCATTGCAAAATTATACTTGCCCTTACGTACTCCCGCAAAAACGCGTGTTTCTTCGCGCTACAGTGCCATCTAGTTAACTTATAAAGATTTAAAGCGCACGAAAGGAGAGATCAAGTAACTTTAGTAAGGAGCAGTGATCATCCTTACTAATATTATAAATCGGAAAGTGAGTTTGTTTGTTTGTTCCGCTTTCACGCCGTAACTACTGAACCGATTGCTTTGAAATTTTGCAGACGTAAAGATAAAAGTCCGGATTAAATAATAGGGTACTTTTTATCCTGGAAAAATTGATATTCCTGAGGAAAAACAAAAATATTGTTTGCTTGATGGATGGATTGTAGATGGCGCTGTGTGTCGTTTAAAACAAGGTAAAATATTGCATACGAATATAAACATGTAAATTTAGAAGCTAAATGATACGATAATGAATCCCCGAAAATGAGGAATTCCCGAGGGATGACGTACAATTTGTTTTATCGTCTAAACTGTTTTTTTACATCTACTTATATGTTGCAAACGAATATGAACATGTAAATTTTGAAGCTAAATGATTCACTAAATGACTCATTCCTCGGATTCCGATTATTCCAACAGACCTCCCATTTCAATTTAAAAGACTACAATTTCCTATAAGGTTTTTATTTGCAATGACCATTAATAAAGCACAAGGCCAAACTCTAAGGGTTGCTGGAGTACACTTGGAAAAACATTGTTTTTCGCATGGTCAGCTCTATGTAGCGTGTTCCCGGGTTTCCAGTGCCCAAAATCTGCATGTTTTTGCTCCACAAGGGAAAACATATAATATAGTGTACCATTCAGTTTTGGTTTAACAACTAATTGTATCCAGCGTTACATCGCGCTTCTTAGATTTTTCCGTGGGAATAAGAAGTTTTCTTATAGTTGTGCTTTATACCGCAATATAACCGAATTCCACGCGGGCAAAGCCGCGGGCGGAAAGCTAGTCAAAAATAAAATGTCTCTTTTTAAATTATTAATTTTTATTTAATTGACGACCGTTTGGTGCAACGGACGCGATCCTGCCTTTCGTACGGATGAAAGGGGCAGATATTTGTGTGATGAATACGAGTATTTGTACCCGAGTCATGGGTATTTGAATATATTTCTATGAATATTACATATCAATGTATCATATATGTATGTCTGTTTGTTACCGTAGCATCCTTAACACAAGCCTTACACTGCTTATTTTGGGCTAGGCTAAATGATGTGAATTTAGGAAATATTATTATTATTATATATACTAGCGGCCCGTCCCGGCTTTGCACGGGTGGACAAAATTCTTTAATTTTTTTCTATTATTAAATATTTTTCCGTAAGCGCCATCTAGCGTCCGGTAGACTAACTACTTGCGGTTAACGCGTTGCTATAGTAACGTTATTGATACTAAGGAAAAAGAGCGGGAATAAGAGCGGATAGACAAACACAAACCACTGTGATCTTAGATTATAGACTAGCGGCCCGTCCCGGCTTCGCAAGGGTGGACAAAATTCTTGATATATTTTCTATTATTAAATATTTTTCAGTTAGTGCCATCTAGCGTCCGGTAGACGAACTACTTGCGGTTAACGCGTTGCTATGGTAACGTTATTTATACAATGGAAAAAGAGCGGGAAAAAGAGCGGACAGATAAACACACAAACCACTGTGATCTTAGATTATAGATTGAGGCTGTATGTCAGATAGTTCCTGGTGCGATTTTTTTAAAAAAGAACAGTATCTTCGATTTTTGAAAATGTCGGAATTTCTTTTGCTCTTTGCTTTGTTATAAAAAGGCCGCAATACAAACTAGACTTAAAAAAACTTAAGTTCAAACCTTACCTGAACCAGAACTGTTAAGGTACAAAGAAAAAAGGTTTTAACAGACATATTAACAAATGTTTCTTTACTGTTTAACGGATTAAGAATAAAAAAACAAATGAATGGTACATATTTATATTTAAATTGTCTACAAACATAATATGTATTACCTCATTGTAATCAAACAGTGAGGTAATACATATTACAATCAAACATAAGTTAAGCCAATTTCAAAAACTTTTATATCTATATAATTTTTTATCAAATCTTTACATAATATTTTCTTTATCTTTCTTTCGTACGAGTATAATATGTAGTTGCTCTACGTGAGAAAGAGAGATAAGCTTATTTTAAAATTGTGATATTGGGAAAATAGATTTTTATCGCTTACCTTAAAGATTGCATATAAAAGTATTTGTAAACTTTGAAATAACATCATTTTATAATTAGTATTCGTTATTTATTCATTAAATAATTTTAGTTTTATAAATATCAAAATATGTCTCCTAAAGTTACTTTTGTGGTTTGCCTACATGCTTTTTTTATCCAGGTAAAGTAAAAAATGATAAAAGAAATCTATTAAAAAAAAGTTTAATGCGTTGGTAGGCGCATCACTAGAAAACTGCTCAACCGAAGTAGATAATTTTTGCATTAAAATGCACATAATAGTCTGAAGTACGTTTTTATCTAAAAAATAAAAAAGTATCCAAGAAAAAACTGTACTTTTTATAAGATTTTCGTGTGAGCTCAAGGCGATCTCGGTTCAAAGGATCTTTTTGTTTTGTTTGTGATCATAAAACCATAATAAGAAATAAAGAAACCGGAGAACCGGAGTAATAAGCTAAAGAAATAAAAAAAAATTAAAATACTTTCTTATGACTATATTTTTTTAATGCACTAACTTGATTTCATTTGATTTTATTTAATTTTACTTAGCTTTAGAATTCTCAATTAATAATTATGAATTTCGCGTATGAAACATACGTATGGGTTATATCGCCTAAAACAAAT
Organism: Calamotropha paludella; assembly: GCA_927399485.1. Lineage (NCBI taxonomy): Eukaryota > Metazoa > Arthropoda > Insecta > Lepidoptera > Crambidae > Calamotropha > Calamotropha paludella. The sequence goes on along the minus strand of OV656830.1, from coordinate 4,039,304 downwards.
TATTTTTATTAATTTACTATTTGCTTTGGTTTTAATTTCAGTACGCCTACAGTCAACTCTACAATTCCGGCGTAGGTTTTGAAGTGGACGCTTTGAGCCGCGGCGGAGCTTCCGCCTTAAGAGGGTACAATCTCGGCAATGGAGTTAGCAGGATTGGCCTTAGTAACTCCGGTTTAAACGGCCTTGGCAACGCTGCTTTACTGAGCGCCGGGCTCGGCAGTAGGGGCTTAGCCGGAATTAATGCCGCTGGCGTCCAAGACGTGGCTGCCCTCGCCAGCGTGCCAGTCACTGGCCCGTTCACTGCCACTGGCAATGCTGATGTGTCTGTAGGAGGGGAGTTCATCACCAGTGGCTCAACGGTCGTCGGAGGCCAGATACCAGTTATTGGCGCAGTATCATTCTCCGGCCAGATACCAGCTAGTGGAGTCGTTTCCATCGCTGGCAACTGTGGCTGCAATAGTATACCTCTATAAATTTATAATTACTTAAATGTGTTAATTTCGGTGATGTTTTGTTTGTAAATAAAGTTATTATTATTTATGTCTTAGCAATGTTTATAGATGTGCGAATCGTAGTAAGATTCAATACAGGCATTACGATCGCTATAGAGCGATAGAGAAAAGAGACAAAAAATTGTTATGTTTAACACGGGTAGGAACAAACAATAAATAGTTAATAAGAAAAATAACGAAACCCTATTCCATCACAAGATTTAATAACAGATTTTTTACAAGCTTTTATTTAGTTTCACCTGTCCCGTTGTCTGTCTGTAATCAAATCTTGCAACTTAAATTTGATCCACTTCCCGGTTTCCAATTGAGCTGAAATTTGGTATACACGTTTAGTTCGGATGACAATGCATGATTAACTATGTGACATCATTCTAAATCCAACATGGCGGCGTATCCAATATGGCGGACCAATTATTTTTAATGCACTCCTACAATATGGGTATCAAATAAAAGGGCTTGCCAAGAATAACTAGAAAAATAATGTGACGTCATTCTAAATCCAACATGGCGGCGTATCCAATATGGCGGACCAATTATTTTCAATGCACTCCTACAATATGGGTATCAAATAAAAGGGCTTGCCAAGAATAACTAGAAAAATAATGTGACGTCATTCTAAATCCAACATGGCGGCGTATCCAATATGGCGGACCAATTATTTTCAATGCACTCCTACAATATGGGTATCAAATAAAAGGGCTTGCCAAGAATAACTTGAAAATAATGTGACGTCATTCTAAATCCAACATGGCGGCGTATCCAATATGGCGGACCAATTATTTTTAATGCACTCCTACAATATGGGTATCGAATAATTCATTAGGTAAGACGAAATGCTATTGCTTCCAATCCAGAAATGCCGCGGTTGGAATGAATAGAAAAATTGTAGCTGCCGAGAAGTGGTTTCTTTTAGGTACCAAGTCTTCCGATATAGGCCGTTCATGGCATGCAAACCATTAGGTGGTTAAATATGCAGCATTTTTTTCGAATTATGGTCTTCGCTCTCTTACCTGCTTGTTAAGCTTGGAGATTATTGACGAATTCTCCTTTCTTAAGAGACGACCTTTCAGCGTTGGATGCAATGGCAAATGGGTTGGAGAGCGTAGTAAGACTCACATACACCCACTCATCTACAGTTTACACAACGAGAGAACTATCATCCATTTTCCATAGGTATTTGGCCTTATTTAGACAGTCAGTACGGTGCATGCATTCGTGAAAGGCTGTTTTTTTGTGCTTAGTGTAGTGATTAGCTACTTTTGACAAACTTTCGTTCTAATATCAGCTCCCTGCGAACGCCTACTTATTTTCGTCCATAGCGAAAGTGTTAATCGAAAATTTAATATTTGTGAAAATATCACCTACTTTCGAAGTTGAAGGTAGTTAAGTTTCAACATTGGTACGAACGATACGATAAGTTGAAATACGTTTGTCAATTTCGACGTTTTTTCCAACTTATCAGTGGCTCAACGGTCAGAGCACTCACCGGATAGCGAAATGTTGTTGTTTTTCACAGACGTAGTTTATATCTTTAAAAAACATATATTTATATGAGTAATGATCAGATCAGTTACCGAACGCCTTATAATTTCTTACCAGCAGAAACGCCGTTCGTTTTCTCTGTGTGTATACGTCGTTCATTTGTTTTTTACGTTTACACTATGAATGTAATCTAATATTATTTCTTTTCTTCTTTCTTTTCATGTTTCATTTATTTTTCCATTCTTCGTATACGTGTATGTATGTCTCTCCGTTACCCTAGTACACATAACACAAGCCTCACAGTGCTTACTTTGGGCTAGGCTAATTGGTGTGAATGTAAGAAATATTATTTTTATTTTTATATTTACGATGACTGTTCGAGCTGCCCTGATAAGATGTTAATTGTGGTAAAATTGGTATATTGTATAAATGTCTTAAAAAATATTAATGTAACAAAATATGGTAGAAGCGCGCGCTTGGTATGGTCGCTGAATGCGATGACTGTTCGAGCTGCCCTGACAAGAAGTTAATTTTGGTTAAATTGATATATTGTATAAAAGTCTTAAAATAAATATTAATGTAACAAAATATGGTATAAGCGCGCGCTTTGTATGGTCGCTAAATGCGCAATCCTCTCCTTGTCCAGATGCTCCACTCCTTGTGCAATGGTTAAAAATAGGGTCAACTTATAATGTGATAACAGGGAAAAAATGCTTTGTACTCTAGCTAGCTCGTGCAAATGTAAACTGATAGATAGATAGATAAATGCTTTATTTCCTACTTAACACACACACACATATATTAACAAAAATAAAAATAATATCTTAGGTAGAATACAAAGTCATCCTTAACAACTATGTGTGTGTATGCTGCAGCAGTACGCAAGGGTCGCAGCTCAGCATCGTATTTACCCGCATACAAAGACGATGACCAGCAACATCAGTGTGTGTGATATTTTAAAACATATATAAAATAGAAGCTCAATAATAAAGTACTTAACTGCTGAGTCTTCTGCCAGTTTGGAAATAGGGAAGAATTCCAAAACCGCCCCAATTAAAAAACAAATTTGAATAAATACGTCATTTATTTAGTAAAAGAAATTTTTATTTAAATACCCGATAGCTCAGAAAGAGTAAGAATTTAATAAAGATATTTAAAAATTGATATTTAGTCCGATTGAACTTTGGGCATCAGCTTCAAAGATCGCACTAATGTATTTACAAATCCTACAAAATAAAATTATTAAAGTACTCTTTCATACGAATTTCCGTACAAACACCGAATTGTTATACAGAAAAACGAAATTATGGAACATCGAGCAACTTTATAAATTTAAAAAAGACAAATTAAAAACAACTTGAGCAAAATCACAAACTATGGGTGCCATTACCAAGAACAGTCACGGTAAAAAAAATAACTTACGAAGGAGTCAACTTTTACTATAGATTGCCGGAAGAGATAAAAAATTCTGAAAATTCTCAAAATATTTCAAAATAAACTCAAATTACATTATCTTAATGAGTAGAAAAATTTCAGTAAAAATTAGATATACAAAAATTATGCAACAAAAAAAAATGGAAGAACCTATAAAATGTATTAGAATAGATTGCATTTAAACAAAATTTTACGTTACAAACCTTTTTTTTTTTTCGCAAATGCGTTACGCATTCGCTCGTGCCGGGAGAGCACGAGACGATAACGCCCTGAACACCCCGCACGCCTGAGGGCCAACTACACTCCGGACTGACGTGAACGGAGGGTAGCAGAATAAAAAGTGACAGCTTACATTATGTCGTAAGTATTGCATGTTTATATTGTACTTGATAATATCAAACAATGATATATTATAAAATAACTGATTATTTACATTTAATAATTGTAAATCTTATTTTATTTGAACTTTTTTGTATGTTCTTATGGGAAATAAATTCGTTAAACCATAACCTCTTGAATCACCCTATCTTTAAAAAAAAACCGTATCAAAATCCTTTGCGTGGTTTTAAAGATCTTAGCATACATCAGGACAGACAGCAGGAAGCGACTTTGCTTTATACCATGTAGTGATGAAGCTTCGCTTCTTTCGGGTATCCCTAGATGGCACTGTTATTATTTTTGTTCCAATTGTGTTGTAAATTTAGAGAATTATGTTATTATTTTTACGTACCTACGTCTGTACCATAGTGTTACAGAATATATTACACAAGGTACATATTTCAAAAGATATTACAATACCAAAAGTAAATACAGATATCAACAGTTAACGTAACAAATGTTTTTAACGTGATAACGTCTTATAAATCGATGAACACCAGCTGCATGCATGAAAAAGTGTAACGTTCCGCCTGAGCCTAGCGTGCAAGCGAGGGCGCGGAACAAGGGATAGAGAGTCACGATCGGCCTAAGCGTTCGACTTGTGGCGCATCTATCTCTCTTCCACTTCATGAAGTGAAAAGTTAAAGTGGTTTCCATTGTTTATTACAACAAATTAATGTTAATTTATTAGAAAAAAGAAATTACAATTAACTCCTTCTTTGTATTATACAAAATAATGATAATTCAGTGATAATAATTCAATTCAATTCATAAAAGTATGCAATTTTTTGTCAATGTTTTCTTATGACGCCATCACGCAAAATTATCGTCCGTAAACTGACTTTACAGACCACCAATTTTATAAAATAGATTTGACTTACGGCTTAGTTCGCGATAATTTCTTTCCCTAGGGAATAGTACTTGATTCGAGATGAATGGTACTTTATGTCCTTTTCTGTAATAATATTAATAATGGGTTAATTAGTTAAGGCGTAAAAGTGTAACAAACAAACTCACTTTCGCATTTAAAATATTATTTAGAGCTACTTAGGATTTTGCCTAGATATTATATTACTTTCTTTATTTTAACAATAAAAAAGAGTTCAACTCGCTATAGGTATACGCGTAATAATAAACACCAAACACTGACAACCCTTTAATTACATTTAACAACTTTAGCTTCTTTCGAAGCTACCATCTTTTCTTTATTTCCCTCTTCTTTCTCTTCCTTTTCTATCGATCTATCGCTCTTCCTGTCTACTTTCTTTTTCTCTATGTTGAAGCTCTTGGGCGATAAGTATCTCTTGCTTTGACCCTCGAAAGTAATAACGATCAAATAATTAAAACCTAACTTGCTAAAACAAACTACAATACTTTTGAAACAGTAAATCCTAAACTTTGAATAAATAAGTAAATAAAAAAAAAAAGAAAATCTCGCTATAGGTGTCAGTTGAGACTCAAACCTTTTAATTGATATGAAAATCTAACAGTAACACAAAACCATTATAATTAAAACGGTTGTTTAACGATACAAAAAAAAAATACAAAATACAAAATATTTTATTTAAAAAAAAACAAGTAACAAGAATTCTATGAATTGGAATCCCCTTTCAAGCTCCTAGGCTTGTGTCAGGAGACTCCACTCTTCCATAAAAGCGAGCATTTTACACTTATTCAGGTTGGTATATTCTTTATAATATATATATATATATATATATATATATATACATACATTCTTTATAATTAAATATTTTAAAACATATTTTAAAGAACTACTAAATATGTGTGGTATAGTTTATGTCTGTGTTTGGGTGTGTGCGCGTGTCTGCTAGTTCGGTATTTGTCATCTTCTTCTTGCTGTTCCTCTCCAATTAATGAAGGTTGGACATCAGCCTTGAAAACCTTACTTCATCCCTGGCGAGGTGAAACAGTTCCTCGGCGCTCTTGACTCCTGTCCACTCGCGGATGTTTCGAAGCCACGACTTTTTCCGACGGCCTACTCGACGTTTCCCCACAATTTTGCCCATCATAATCAGTTGCAGTAGATCGTATTTCTCGTGGTCGAAGACATGACCGTGGCAGGCAACTTTTCTTGTTTTAATAGTCTGCATCAACTTGCGAGTTTGACCAAGAGGTCTTAGAACCTCAACATTAGAAATTATGTGAGTCCAGCTAATGAATTTCAAAGTCTAAAAATACGAAAAATACGTTTTCGAAGGTCTTCTTTAATAGTCGTTAATAGTAGATATTTGTCAATGAACTACAATTGATGTTGTAGTTAGTAATACCAAGAATACGAATAGAGGGCGCTGGATTCAGCTTAAGAAATACGTGGAAGAAAAAGACAACCCGAAATAGAGTGTAAAGTTGTTTTAAGGCAATATACAGACAATTAAGAAAACTCACTTTCTAGAGAACCTAATGAAACATCCGCTATCTTTATAAATGAACTAGCTGACCCAGCCACGCGTTGCTGTGGTACAGTAATTTTAATTTGCTATTTTTTTTTATCAAATCAAACTATCAATCAAAAGTATGATATAAGCACTGGAAATCAATTTCTGAAGTAAGTCGTTAAGACACAACTGTTAGTAATAGCCCCTTCGCGCGTTCTGAACTCGCACGAGAGGCAGCCTTTGTGATATTGATTCGTTGGTGGGAAAAGTGGTGGGAGGCGCCCGACGTGACGGCACAATGGTGGCATGCGCGTGAGCTGCGCGAGGTACTGGACTGTACTTGGACATTGCAACATTACTTAATTTTTCTAAAATAAAAGATTTTTTCTAAAATAAAAGTAGCCTAAGTTACTTCTTATTACATCAGCTACCTGCCAATAAAAGTCCCGTCAAAATCGGTCCAGCCATTTCAGAGATTAGCCAGAACAAACAGACAGACAGACAGACAAAAATTGTAAAAAAAAAATGTTGGTGTATGTACCGTATATACATATGCATGTAGTAAAAAACGGTCATTTCAATATTACAAACAGATACTCCAATTTTATATATATTTATCGATTATAGATACAATGTTGGTGTCGCTGATTAATAAATATATTTAATTGTTAATATAGCAGAATAACCATGGAGGTCGTATATCTCCATGGTCGAGTGACATGGTTTCATGGTAAACCCACTCTGAGGTACAATCTCTGTTCGGGGGTCAAATGAGGAAACGAACTTATCTTTATTGATTCGGGCCTGAGAGTTGCGATGCTGTGATTGTTCCTGAATAACATAATACAAGTTCTTTAGCTACTGTGGTGACCTCCTTGCGTCTATGACACCGCATTCAACCTCGTTGCGTAGATATGCTTTATGACAAGGAATGACACCCTTTTAAATATAGAATATTCTTGAATATTAGAGGAACATAAGACGATCACCAGTAGTATCTGGGATTGTAACCTGGGGCATTGTAAAGAGAGTTGAGTAATAGAACAAATTAAGTTATACCTAAATGGTTTAGTTTAACGTCTCAAGTTCCCAACGATGCCGGAGCGCGCGTAGGGCGCTACACTACTTAACTTAAGGTTTCAGAATAATGTGTGTGATGTTGTCTAATATTTATTTATTTACAAAAAATCATAAAACCGGAGACTAGCTCGTGTGGTTAAATAAAGTACAGGAGACTGAATCAACTTTCAAAACGTAAACCATTGGAAAACCTGAGGACTATAATTATGATGAGGAATTAAAAACACTGTTCTCAATTGGCAAAATTATAATTTTATTGGGAATATTTTTTAAAATTTGCACACTTTAAAAGGGCACTCTTGAGCAACCGCAGTTTCCAGCGATGGAGACAACGCCGCTGGAGGGTACTGGGCCGCCGAATCCAACACCGCCTATCACCGGCATTTGGCCACCTACCATGGTCTGTCCTCTGACGAGAAAATCGCCTCCAGCCGTGACAGATCCTTGTCCATTGCTGATGAATGGGCCGGTGACGGGAACGGCAGATGTGGCGGCAACGTTAGGAACTCCTGTTGTGAGACCGGTGAATCCTAAGCCGGCATTGCCCAAACCATATCCCGATACACCATTGAGACCCAAACCGCCGAGACCTATTCCGCCGAGACCTATTCCGCCGAGACCTATTCCGCCGAGACCGTTTCCGCCGAGACCGTTTCCGCCGAGACCTAATCCGCCGAGACCATTTCCGCCGAGCCCAATTCCACCAAGACCGAGACCAGCAGCGCCTGCGCCCAAGTTAATAGCTTCAATATCAATTCCCAAGTTGCTGCCACTAAGTCCGTAGCCTACTGGAGTTGCACCATAACCAAGACCGTAACCACCGAAACCACTGGCGAAATTCGCAGTGTCGATGTCAATGTCAAGGACGCTACCACTATAACCGTAACCAATTGGGCCCATGCCGTAACCGACCGGGCCGTAACCGCCCAAACCACGGCCATAGTTGTAAGCATCGATGTCTATATCGAGGACGGTGCCGCTACTTCCATATCCGAAAGCTGGTCCAGCGTTAAAGTACTGCCCCAAAGCATTCTGCAGAACAAAAACAATACATACTTAGATTTTACATCTGCACGCAAATTACACATTTAAATAAAACAATTGTTTTAATATTTAATCCTGATGTTTCGACTCCTTTATAGGACAACAAACACAAGACACACATTTCTAGACCTAGGTACCTAGGTAGGATCCTATCTGAGTAACTTACTTGTAAAATTATTAAATTGTAGGTAGAATAAATAATAAATTAAAAAAAATATTTCCTACATTCACACCAATTAACCTAGCCCAAAGTATAAGCACTTTAAGCCTTGTGTTATTCTAGGGTAACGGATAGACATACATACATATATCATACATAAATAAGTAATATTCATAGAAATATATACATACATCCATGACTCGGGTACATATAAATAATAAATATTTCCTCCATTCACACCAATTAACCTAGCCCAAAGTAAGCATTTTCAGGCTTGTGTTATAGATACTAGGGTAACGGATAGACATACACATATCATACATAAATAAGTAATATTTTTAAAAATATATACAAACATCCATGACTCGGGTACAAATGCTCGTATTCATCACACAAACATCTGCCCCTTCCGGGATTCGAACCCAGGACCATCGGTGCGAAAGGCAGGATCGCTACTGTTGCACCAAACGGTCACCAATATCTAAAAAATATCTATAAAAATTAGGAGATGGCGCTAGCTAGCTAATCCAGCTAATCCACTCTCCCCAGCTAGCTAGTACAGCTGAGGAGAGTACTCGCCCGGTTGGCGAAAGGATATGGGTTTACATCCCGCCTGATAGCCGAGATAAGTTGCGAGTTTTTTTTAGTTTTAATTTATTTAAATTTTTTCTAGCATTTAATATAGCCTATGTTACCCAGCGTGAATGCAGCTTTCCAATGGTGAAAGAATTTTTGAAATCGTCTTAGTAGTTTATGAGTTTATTCATTGCAAACATACAAAAATACAAATCTTACCTCTTTATAATATTAGTGTAGATATAAATCCTAATTCAACGCCTAAAAACAACAAAAATAACAGCATTTATCAAAATAAAATAATATATATGTATTTTACCTGGAGCAGACAAGCCTGGATGCACAAGAAAAGGAAAGAAAATGTAGACATTATGATTTCTTACCCACTAAAACTGCAATATTTTATCAATAATTCTGTCGAATTATATATACTGGTATATTTAGATTATAAAAAATTTGCAATATTCGTACGTGCTTCTTCTTTAATTATAATATCGAAACGTAACGTATTATAATTTTCGTCACCATTACCCATTTTTTATTGATAAAATATTTCTTTCTCGATATAAAAGCGTTGTTTAGGTCAACTAATACAAATTTGTTTTAACAATCATTCAAAATGGTCTCAAAAATCATCGTTCTTTTTGCTTCAGCCTTGTTTATTCAGGTAATTATAAAATTTAATTTATAAGTCATTAGTCAAAGAGTGTAACTGACATAGTTACTAGCTGTTCGAAAACGGGATATTTCAGTTTTGTATGGGACCCGGATCTTAACATGTCGCGCCCTTAGAATTTATAATGCCCGTTAAGCGGAAACGGGGTTAAATGGTCTCTTATAAAGAGTCAATTAAAAATATTTGAAAACTGTAGTTTCGCAATATGATTTACCGCCAAAATTAATAAAAATAAAATTTTCATATATGTGCCAACCCTAATTCCATATAATTAAAGAGTAAATAACACAAAATATTTTTATACATTTTTACCTAATATCCTCGGAACAATAGAATCAATAAAAAAATGTACAGAAGCCCCTCAGATCGATATTACAAGTCAAAATAAAAATGTTAAAAGACCTGCCTGTAATATTTAGAGTTAGAAAGCATAGCCATTTTTTCACTTTAGAAATAATGTTGGTTAAAATATGAAATAATTGTAAGATGTCGTATAGAAGATTTGAAATTGACAACACAACGTTCTTTTTTTTTCGAAGCCATAAATTCCTCTTATTGAGTTTGCAAACCTTTTTGAATGAAAAACTTAAAATCCGTTAAAGAATATAATCTGTTAAATAATCTATGATAACTTCAGTTCTATGCAGTAACAGCTTACTAGGGTTGACAATATTTTTCGCTTTGATAATTTATTAAATTTTTACGGGGTTTTTGTAATACGTTGGATACGATTTGATATAAGGGAAAGAATTCCAGTGTTTTAGTACTAAAAATTATGACATCAGGGTTTGAATACAATGGAATAGTTTGTGTTATAAACTCTTGGTATCTAAATTGGAAGAGTACTTGCCAGACACTAGAGATTTTTTTTTATGATAATTTGTTCAATCAACTTTCGAATTCATTAAGCTTCTAATAAGATTGAATTTGCTATTGCACACTTATGTCCATCATTAATTAATTATTGTATGGAATGGAGTCTAAAGAGTCTAAAGTACGTGTTGACATGTAAACAAATAACAAAAGACATCCTGCGTTACCAGCTAAGTAATGTGTCATTTAAAAAAGAGTACTGTATTATAAAGTGCCTCTAATAATTTAAATTTGGCCAACGCGAATATAGGTAGAACTCCAAAATGACGCTCATAGTACGCCTGCGCCTCATTTACGCGAGTACTCATTTAAGCGGTCTTCTTATGCGATCATGTATCTTATAGTCTTTGTCAGTTCAAGTGACTACCCATTAACTTTCGCCGGAATGCTGCAATATGGTATTTTTTATGATCTGTTTAACCCCCTTTACCCTCGCCATATGATAAGATAGCATGCAATACAGAAATATACAGACAAGGGACTGTCAGCTTACTGGAATGATCTTTGCAAGATTGCCATCGATTTATTTATTAGCTAATATTATTATCTATGCTTAATGGTGGCCTCACAATAATGTTACGTTACGTACTTATCTACATGTTTTAACTTCTGTTATTGTTTTTTCAGGTACCTGCCCCTTCCTTCTTCTGTCAACGGTAACTCGGTTGTTACCAACCAATTCAACTTGGGCAACTCTGGCAACAACGTTGCCAATAGCGGCATTTCCGTGGCCAATGGTGGACTCAGCACAGTTGGCGTGACTAACACTGGCTTAAGCGGCATCGGCCTTGGTAATGCTGGACTTATTGGTGGTAGCGTGGGTTTGGTGGGAGCTGGTCTTAGCAGTGCTCCGCTTCTTGCTTTCCCTGACCTTCTGAACATCGGCTCGAGCGGCCCTCTCACTGTCACCACCATATCGCCGATCGGCCCCAGTGGGCTTGCCGTGGCGTCAGAGAATGAGATCGTGGGCTCCCTGTTCGTGACCGGTTCGCTACCGTTCCTGAGCGCTGTGGCCTTCGAGGGTGCATTCCCAACAGCTGGCTCTGGCGTCGCCACTTGCGGCTGCGGCAATGGAGCTGTCGGCATACTCAGTGAGGGCTTCCCTACCACTGCACCTGGCCCAGTCATCGGCACCGGCGGAATATATTATTAAGCATTTGAATATAACAGGAACTGATAATAATACAATACGATTTACATAGAAAATGTTTTTGTTTCTCTTTTATTTATAAAAACAAGGACGAAAAATTATTCTGTCAAACAATTAGGTGAATAATGTAATAGTTACTCTCTGAAAATTTATGTAATTTGATGTAATCATATTTAGCTGGCGGAAAAATACCTTTTATGAGAAACAAGAGAATTACCGATGCTTACTTGCTTCACCGCCATCCGTTCAGCTGACCAAGATCGGCTCTCAAATAATGAAGAATGCCTTTTCAGTAAAGGAGATGGTTCAGGCTTGTATGGGACCCGGGCCATTACATGTAGCATAAAAAACCGTAAAACTAAAAGATAAAGCGATAATTTCATAATTTTCAATGCTGAATCATATAATTTAAGTACAATTTTTTCTGAAAAAAAACAATTGGTTTGACGTGAGTGAATGAGGACTATACTTTGTCCAATGTAGGATGATACTTTTGACAGGTGTCACTTCCATATTGGTACGTACTAAGGTTGCGTTTGTTTCCTTATGTTTGGCTTGACATTGCAATAGCAACTTTATACCCTCTATAAAGTGTCAACTGTCAAAAGTGTCATCCTACATTGGACAAAGTATAGAGAGGGATGACGATCACAGTTTAGGTAGGAAGTTACAATCACAAACGTGAACTTGTCTGTGCAGTATATGGTCTTCATTGGGTTTTTACTCAAACTTTAAATGATACGTACTATTTTATTAATTTTTATACAAAATTGTTAGTAATTATTTGTTTTCTGAAATGGCAATATATGTGCGTCTTTTTAAAAATGCCTATAATAAAACATCTCCTTTGCTACGATGCTGTCTTTCTAGGTACGAAGTCACCAACGCGTGCAAATTAAAAAAAGAAAAATGGCCTCTTTTCTTGTCGTTGGACACTATGGAAATCTCTCTGAAAAATAATGTGTTCCAAAACGATTGAAGTCGCCTTTTTACAAATAAGCACCTTTTTACAAGCTTCTATTTACTTTCATCTGTCCCGGTGTCTATAATGAAATCTTGCAAGTTTGATTTGACCCGTTTCTCGGTTTGATTGAGCTGAAATTAAGCATGCATATATCAACGTCTCAATGCAATATTATGATGACATGGAGCTGATCTAATGCTGGAGCTGGAGGTAGCCATCGGAATCCCGTAATAAAACGACATAACCCTATCGAATTTGGGCTTTTTTGATGCGTATTGATAAGTACTGTGATCCTATATGGTAACAGAGTCTGATGCTGGAGGTGGAAGGTGGTTATAGGCACTCCGCAATAACACAAGACAGCCCTATCGAGTTTGGTCTCGGTTTTTAACTTTCTGGTGTGCTTTACATGTTATAATAAAGGTTGTTTTAAATAGTTTTTTTAATTTTATTTCTACTTTTGCTGTATAGATTAAATAGCATGTTTTGCTGCCTTGCGTATGGCATCTTCGTCTGAACCGATTCATAGACTAGGTCGATGTAGTCACTAAGCATAAAGCTTCGCTAGCACCACATATAGCGTAATACAAAAAAAAAATCAATAATGTTTAGTAAATTTCTAAATTTAATAACACTGAAAACTCAAAAAGCGTGCTCTTTTTGTTTCAATGGGAAATCCCATAGAGCTAGCTTTTTGGTCATAACTGTTTTATTTTTACGAATTTCGAAATTCCGTCACGTTCTAGTTCTAAGCCTGTTGATTCAATCCCACACAATAATTATTTAAATCGGTTAAGAACTCTGGAAGTTATGGCGTAACAGACATTGCGTCATTGAAGCTAGTATGCATACTACCGATACAACTATTTAAAAAGCGATCACTACTGATGAATAAATAGAACAATAAGACGCTAAACCACATTAATTGAATTATACAGGCTGTCCCAAAAAAGAATCAAGGTAGAGCATCATTACCCGAATCACCCCATATATGTTCCGCCATTTAAAGTCTTAACTTTTTATCATTATTTAATACATTTTGATGCATTAGTAAAATAAAAATATGTAGCTTACTTCCGCAAAACTCAAGCAGTGTGCACCCCCCGCCCGCCCGCAAACAAATGCAGGAAACCACAGACACCGGCACCCTCACCAACTACTCTACACGTGTTTCGCCCCCACACGGAGCATCATCAGGAGCTGTTAGACGGTGCAATAACGAGCACAACACATTTTTATTTTACTAATGGATGTGGACTTCCGTCAAGTAACGCCTGATTCTATCAAATACATTTTGATGTACAAGAGAATATTCGTCAGGAGATATCAATATGATATGTCCTGAAAAAAGAACAGATCAAATCCCAAACCGACAAGCTTGTCTGAAAGGTCTCATGAGAGTTGAAGAAGCCAGAAATGTATTTCAGGATCGTGGAAAGTTGAAATCTGTAATCTGTATCTGTATGTAAGAAGATAACAATTATTGAGATAAAAACCAGATATTTTTCTCAAAATTAGAAAAATAAATTACATTCCATTTAATATGGATGACGACATAAAAAATGTTGAACGTGTTGAACGAAATATTGAAAAAAATTAATTTTACAAAAAAATCGAGTTAATATTCCGAAAATAATTAAAAAAAATACAGAAACCCTGTATATACAATGTGTCCCGTCACCAGTGTCGGAGCCTTTAATGGTGTGAAATATGGATTTTTTTACCGACAAATTGCACCTCAAATTTGGTTTTTCTCAAAAAGCCAATAATTAAAAAATACACAAAAAAGAATCTATTTGTTTTTCTTTAATTATTTTTTCTATTTTTTATTCCATGACAGTTGAAACATGATGGCTGTGTAACTTTTGTCTACATGTTTAGCTATCAAATGATACCTTTTTAATGTTGATAGGATATTTAGATGAGTAGTGGTAGTCGAATTAGTATGAGAGTCCAGGTCTTGGTTATCAAGAAAACAAAATGGCAGCCGTAAGAGAAAAACAATATTTGAGGGGCAATTTGTCGATCTATAATGACCGTTATCGTCGGTGCTTGGAAATGACTTTCCGTTGCACATTGCTTGATGTTATAAGGTTTAACTTCGTCTGTATTCTATTAATGATAACTAGTTGTAATGACTGTGGCTATTTAATGTTGATTTTACCCGCTTTTTTGTATACATTTCGCTTATGTCTCGCTTTTGTTATACTTTCACACTATTTATGGGTATTTGTTTGTGAATTCCAGACCAATTTTAAACCTAGTGTTGTGATAGTTTACCGTGAAATTCACCTCTTTTAATATTTTCTACCAAAACGCGGGGGGTCTGCGTACGAAAACCAACGTATTCAAAAGAAACGTGGCTTTGAATAATTACGACATTATATCGATAACGGAGACTTGGTTACTGGATGGCATCGTGAACAGTGAACTTTTTGATGAGCGATACATCGTGTTTCGGCGAGACCGCGACTACCGCGCAACCGGGCAGCGGCTCGGTGGCGGCGTGCTTGTGGCCGTGCGCCGGGAACTCGCCGCCGCCGACCAGCCCGATTGGCGCTCGTCCGCGGAAGACATTTGGATCTGCGCATTATACTTGAAAAACTATTCAATGCCATCCACAGCATTACTATTGCATTGGTTTAGTTAGGAAGGGATTTAGGAAAGATAATGAAAATATTAATATAATATCAATAACGCTGTTGATCTAAATTACGCACCACGTTTTAATTTTTTGGAAATTTTTCAAATTCTGCGTATGAATGTTCAGAACAATACATAATATTCAATAAATTTTAGAATATTTGTATCGTAAATTTTCATTATTACCAAAAATTTATTTTTATCTTTTTAGTCCATTTGTAAAAATTTATTATCTCCTTTTTAGTACATCTATAACCCGCAGTAAAACGTGGTTTTTTTTAAGTTTTTTTTTTTATAAAGTATTTATTTATAATAATAATCATATTACTGTCCATTCAAGTGATCATCCCCTTGTACCAGAGGATTCCCACCATAAGTCAATCTGTATAGAGTTTACATTAGACATATCCAGTTATTTAACTTTAAATAAACGCACTGTATTTAATTACAAACAAGGAAACTATGAAGTAATCAACTCAAATCTTTTGAAAACAAATTGGAATGATTTATTATTGCCTGGGTCTATTGACGATTGTGTTAATAGATTCTACCGTATTTTAACTGAACTTCGTAATACATTTATACCTCACAAAACAATTTCTGGTAATACATTTCCTATTTGGTACAATTCTGCATTAAAACAAGTTTTAAAGGAAAAGTATAAATATTTTTTAAAATATAAAAAGTATGGTAACCATTTTGACTACGACACTTATTCATTTTTTAGAGACCGGGCCTTAAAGTTAGAAAAATATTGTTATCAGTCATACATGGAGAGGGTGGAAAAATCGGTTCCAAATAACCCGCGCTGTTTCTTACACTAAGTCCCTTAATCGACCCTTGCACGCTCTACCCTCCGTTATGAAGTATAATGATAAAAGTGGAGATACCGGTGAATCTGTGTGTAACTTGTTTGCTGAATATTTTCAATCAACTTTTCTCACGTCTCAATCTCATGGTTCATTTCCAAATTTAATTGATCAGTACCAATGTAGCTCAGGTATAAGTGACATAAGTATAGACCAGAAAGAAATTGAAAACCTACTCAAAGCCACAAATTTGAACAAAGGTGCTGGGCCTGATAGTATAAGTCCTTATTTTATAAGGCAGTGTGCAGACAATTTAGTCTTCCCCCTTTATATTATTTTCAAACGTTCCATGTGTGAAGGTCAAGTCCCAGCAATCTGGAAATCTGCATTTGTAACACCGGTGCATAAAAATGGTGACAGATCGTATATTAAAAATTATAGACCTATATCAAAATTATATATTTTTGCCAAAATATATGAGAAAATCGTTTACCGACAGGTCTATGGTGCACTAAAGTCGTCTTTAACACCACAACAGCATGGATTTTTAAGACAAAGGTCAACTGTTTCCACGTCACATAGTAAACATCGGCTCTGTACTTTTTTTAATATTTAAATTGAATATTGTCCATTATCATCTATAAAAACATTACAAATTGGTAAAACACAGTGCAATTTGCAAGCGTTATCATTTTCCGCTAAAAATCTGCAGCAAATATAATATAAAAGAGTGATTAAATTCTTTTTCAACTATGAATTAAAGATAGAAAGTGACAATTCAAGACGCGGTTGCTAAGGCCGCCATCGGTTGTCCTAGCGACGACATGCGTCGCTAGGTCTCTTCCTCTGCAGCGTCCAATTGCAAGTTCATCATTTGACGCACCTTCATAACGACGCATGCGTCTTGTTACCAAAACAAGCAGCCGTCATATTTGGACTTTGACTTTTTTATGTTTTCAGTGTAGATTTTAAGTTATATTATTGTGTTTTTAAATTTGTTTTAAGTTATTATTTTTTTTGTGAATGTTTTTAACTGTTGTGGATGCAGTCCGTGACCTAATCTTGTGATGGCACGTCGAACGCGACCCATACATGTACACAGTGCAACAAATCGTTCAAATCTTTGAAAGGCCTCAACATACACACTACAAAAACTCACAGGAAATGTATTAGCCAAAACAGTTCACCTTTAGACATCCATCCCATTATTCCGAGTGCGCCTACTTATGCAGCTCAAGTTCCAACTCCTTTCCACACATATCTTAGCCATTTGAAAAATAGTATTCCCATAGTGAAAAGAATCCCTCGAGGAGCTCGAATAACCGTTGCTAAACATTTGTCTCAATTAATCCAGAAATGTTACATAAGCAATTGTACTCAAGACTGGCAGAACCTATTTTTATTTTCATACAGTACACTACATATATCAAAAACTGTCGAACCGAATTTATCATTGACACAAAAGATTAAGAATAACTGTGCTGTAAGCTCCTCGCCTTCTCCCGCACCTTTAATCAAACATGATGCACCTCGTAATCGCAACAAACTCATCGAAAACAAAATCTGTGACGGAGATCTCAAAGGTGCCGCTCGCCTTTTGTTCTCCAACGACGTGCTATCACCAGATACCCCTGACACCCTTCAGGCCTTACGGACAAAACATCCTCCAGCTCCAGTTAACCCATTTTTTCTCGACCCACCAACAGCGGGGCAAGCATGCCTTCAAATTCAAAACAAAGATGTTATGGTTGCCATTTTATCTTTTAAACCAGGTTCGGCTGCAGGTTTGGATGGAATCTCACCCCAACATTTGAAAGACTTAACATCGCATTCTGTGGGTGATGCAGGCGAGCAACTTGTTAATTCGATCACTAAATTAATCAACTTTATGTATTCCGGTAATGTAAATCCAGAAATTGTCCCCATTCTTTTCGGCGCGAACCTCATTGCCCTCACCAAAAAGGACGGAGGGGTGAGACCAATTGCTGTTGGATCTACACTACGACGTCTGGCCTCCAAAATTGCTGTTCGATTTATTTTACCAAAATTAAATTCCGAATTTGAACCCGTACAGTTAGGCTTCGGTGTAAAAGGAGGGTGTGAGGCAGCCGTCCATGCCCTACGCTCTTTCCTAACTTACGGACAGCCTGACGTGTTGCTCAAAATTGATGTCAAAAATGCATTCAATTCGGTAAATAGGGATACCCTGCTGTCGGAAATAAAACAACACATACCGGAAATATACAATTATCTTCTTCTCAGTTACGCTGACCCAACAAAATTGTTATATCGTTCTAATGAACTGTCCTCAGAAGTAGGTTGTCAACAGGGTGATCCCCTTGGGCCTGCAATTTTTAGTTTGGCTATAAATCCGATAATCAAAAGTTTAAATTCTAAATTCAACGTTTGGTATTTGGACGACGGAACCCTAGGAGGTGATGTGGATACTGTGTTTTCGGACCTTTCTTTAATCAAAAATAAATTTGAAGCCATTGGTTTGGAGCTTAATTTTAGCAAATGCGAACTTTTTATAAATAACTGCGACTTGAATTTAAACGATGTAAAACAAAAATTTGATATTTTAGCTCCAAATATTAAAATAGTTAACAGTAATTCCCTTTACCTTTTAGGTTCTCCAATTTTTGATGAATCTATTTCTGAATATTTTAATAATTCAATTACTCAATTTCAAAATTCTGCTTACCGTCTCCTCGAAATTAGCCCACATTATGCACTTTGCATCTTAAAATTCTGTCTTTTCGTCCCAAAATCTACGTATGTGCTCCGCTGCTGCTCCTTTTGGAATCACCCAGATCTTTTGATACAAGTAGACGATTTAATCAAAATTAGTTTAGAATCGATTCTTAATATGCAGCTGAACGAGCTATCTTGGACCCAAGCATCCCTGCCCATCCGTTATGGTGGTTTAGGGATTCGCAAAATTTCCAGTGTCGCTTTACCAGCCTTTCTATCTTCTGTCCATAGTTCAGCAAATCTCATAAGTAAAATTTTAAGGGCATTGCCTTCAAACTTTGAGATTTCTGGCTTGGAAGAAGCTAGAAACGCTTTCTCAATTGTATGCCCAGGTCAAAATTTTCCAGATTCTCCAAATTCACAGAGGAGCTGGGACGACATAAACTGTAAATTTACTTTTGACAATCTTTTAAGTTGTAGTACCGGTTCGGCGCGTGCTAGGCTTTTGGCCGTGGCCTTCGTCAAATACAGGAACATTTCTTGAGCCTGACACGCTGCGAATCGCAACCTGTCTACGGCTTGGGGTTCCGGTCTGCGCTCCTCATAAATGTCCCTGTGGCAGTGATGTCGACAAGCTAGGACATCACGGACTGTCATGCCAAAAAAGTGCAGGCCGCTTCTCGAGACATGCCGCACTTAACGATATCATACGCCGGTCCCTTGCCACCGTCAACGTGCCAAGTCTACTTGAGCCGACTGGAATTGCAAGAGACGATGGCAAGAGACCGGACGGTATGAGTTTGATTCCATGGAAGATGGGCCGGGTGCTGGTATGGGATGCAACCTGTTCAGACACACTGGCCCCTTCCCATCTACATGGAACCAACAACAGAGCTGGTGCGGCATGTGAAGCGGCTGAAAAAGCTAAAGCATGCAAATACAAGGGTCTAGGCTCCGAATATGATTTTGTCCCATTTGGTGTCGAGACCCTTGGTCCGTGGGGTCCTAGCGCAATAAGGCTTTATAAAGAAATATCAAAAAGGTTAGTCGACATCACAGGAGACCGAAGAGCTGGCAGCTACCTCGGCCAAAGAATTAGTTTAGCTATTCAAAGGGGGAATGCTGCCAGTATCTTTGGAACCTTGCCTAAAGGGACTCCTTTTAGTAATATATTTTAGATATTATATTATATTTTTTAAGGTTTTTAGTTTTTAAGTTTAGACATAGTAGTTTTAACGTTATTTTCTATATTCATTACAGAAGTTCAGAGAAATGTAAAGTAAATTGACTAAGAATATATATACTTATAGTATTTAAATATTATATTTAATGATTATACTTCATCACATATGGACTTGGGACAGCAGGTTGATTGTATATTCACGGATTTCAGCAAATGTTTTGATCGCATTGATCACCAGCTACTCCTTGAAAAGCTGTACAAAGCAGGCATACATGGTAACTTATACAGGTGGTTTTCTTCTTATATTACTAATAGATCACAGGCGGTCGCTATAAATGGGTTTACATCTGCTTGGATTCCGATACCCTCTGGTGTCCCACAAGGATCGCATTTAGGGCCATTATTGTTTATTTTATTTATTAATGTCGTCATCTTGTGTTTTAAATATGCAGAATTGTATCATTGAGGCATATCTACTTCGAGACATCACCGCCGAGACCTGCCCATCAGCTCTATTTTCTGGCTGAATAGCCAGATTTGGTTGTCCCGAGCGGGTGACTACAGACCGTGGCCTGCAGTTCGAATGTCATCTTTTCCAAACTCTTACTGCTTGACTACTGCCTACCATCCTGCAACCAACGGTATCGTCGAGCGTCTGCACCGCCAGCTTTAGGAAGCAATCATGTACCACGCTCCATCTTCTCAGTGGACCGGAGCTCTTCCTCTGGTCCTACTCGGCATGCGCAGCGCGTGGAAAGAAGATCTAGTCATCTCCTGCTCCTCATCTCTTTGCGCCTACCCGGTCAGTTTCTGTGCCCCAACGACGACTACCAGACTGCTGACGTTTTTCAAACGTGACTTACATTTGACACTTTCTTGGTCGTCAGCAGGAAGGGCAGTCAGGGCCACTGCCTCTAAGAAAATACAAATTTCGTCAGGTCAGCAACTATAATTTTTTTTTCAGATCTTTGAAACATTTTTAGGTATTAAAATATAAAATATAAAAAAAAATGGTTCAAATATTCAGATTAAATAGACATGAACCGTTGATCTGCAGTTCAACGACAAACAAATAGCTCTCATATGTGAACCGGGATCTGATCTGCGGGTCACAGTTTTTTGTTGAGTTACCCATGTCGACACGTGATACTTTTTGATAATAATAATAATATATATGATAAAACCCAAAAAATCCATGTATTTCTCATGGTCAGTTGTACGTGGCATGTTCGTACCGACAAATCATCAGCTTTATTTGTTCTTGCGCCTGATGAAAAAAACAAAAATGCGGTATATCAGAAAGTGCTTCAATTAAACCGAGTGCATTCCATGCTGCACAATGTGTAGATAGTTTAAATCAATCATGTCTAGCTGAAACGCGACTGATAAACTTAATGTACAAAAAAATTCTGCTTTTATTTCTTTTTGTGTTATAATCTAATAAAGTAGTAATTTTTTTTTCGCTGGGCACGAGCGTCAAGTTGGGGGCGAGTGATAGGTGTGCGCACTTTGTCGCCCGCGCCCCTGTACCGCGCGTACAAACACTCATTTAAGTGGTCGACCTATTATTATCGGAAGTATAAAGCATATAGAATATGCAAACATACTTTTGCTTGCCTTATTTGCTCTTGATTATACGGTTGATAGGTTTAAAAAGGTAACCGGCAAGAGCCATGGTGGAGACAGGAAATGGAGACAGACAGGAAAGAAAGGAGGAGTATATAAACTATTTCCTCATAAGGCGCAGGTGTGGGACTCTCCCCTGCACACCTACCCGACGATAAGAGCTCATCGGGCTAGTCTGCAGGGGCCTACCCGCTAAGCCACCGCGATGGCCCTCTTAACACATTGGTGGGGTCCGCGTGGAAAGCTTTCCAATGCTGCCGCAGCCCCCTACCAGTGTGTGCCCGCCCTTGGCAGGCCCTCCTCTGCTCCGCGGGGAAAAAGAGCACTGCGGAGCGTCCCGGAACATCTTGGACGCTCTGAGTCGCCCAGACGCCTATGCAATGCAGGCGCCGGGCCTCTCAACGCGGTGGAGATGGGTAAAACCTGTCCGCAATAAAAAGACACAACCATCGAGTATGGGCTTTTTAACTTATTAGTTTGTTTTATTAACAATAATACAAGCTTGTTATTATTTTTTTTTCTTATATCTTGTTATCTATTAACATATATTTTTACCTCACCTACTAACACGTGTTGACCTGAAGTCGTAGTATGCTGCAATCAAACCATTTGGTAAGTTACTGATAATGTCAAATTTCAATATAGTAGTATTGTCTTTATTGCTAAATACAGATTAAGTGTATAATATAAAGAGCTAAATGAAATTAGAAACATAAGTAAGCATTTGGTTTATTACAATGGCAGCTAAGTTCGTTCTTTTCTGTGCTTCAGCACTTTTTATGCAGGTATGTATTTAAAATACAGTCACATGTATGGAGATTAACATATAGTTTACATAGTTAAAATAATCAATATTTATTTACATTACAACTAATTAATGCTATATCTGAAGTAACTTAATTAATACTTCAATATAACATTAAACAATAATAAAACTAACTATACTTAACTTTATTATATGCACATTGTTACTTACTGTTCCGGGCACTACTCACTACAAATAGAAATAACACGCACTTTTGCAATGGACTGTATTTAATTTAATTTAACACACAACTCAATGTTATTACTCGTTTTTTACTCAAAGATAACCAAATAAATCAATTGGTCATAAGGACCCAGAAAAACGAAACTAGTGCGCGAGGTAACCGACACTCAGCGCCATCTCTTGTCGTCTGCGCGAACTAAACTCCGCAACACTTAGGTACATATTAATTACGTCTAAAAATAATAAATAATGTGAACTTAGTACGAGTATAGTTTAGCATCAGCGTCGCGCGATAATAGCTGCCGTACTGTACTCATAAGTTTAAACCTATGCGCACGTCGCTCGTCCTTATGCACTTCGTCTATCTGCGCACGCGCTGACAACGTGGCGTTGATATTGTGTTTTCTTTTAATCACCTTCTGAAGTTCAACAAGTGTAGTCAAGTTGTGGAACCCTGACAACCACCAAAAGATCATTACCTTAGTCATCCTGTGATCACGACTCCTTTAAAGGAATCGGAACGTCATCCGGTAAATGTAGTTTCTAAATATGTAAAAGGCGCACAAGTGTAAGAAATAACAAACATTTAATCACTCCCATTTTCCGTAGAGGTAGGCAGAGGTCACAGATTTCCACTTTTTACATCTTCGTACATCGTTTCTGCAACTCTCATCAAACTTTTCATACTAGTTAGTCGGTTTAGCTTTTGACCTGGTATTTTTCAGGACATTTCTATGTGGTCCCTGAAAGTTCCCCTTATTCTGTCTTGACCTTAAAATAAATAAAGAAAAATTCCATAAACTATGGAGTTTACCCTGTCCCATTAAACTTTCCTGGATTTTAATACAATGCATTTTTTCAGGTGGCTTACGGCCAGTATCTGCCTCTCACTTCCACCGTCGGTGGCAACTCAATTCTGACTAACCAAATCAACTCGGGCAGCTCTGGATATAACGTGGCCAACAGTGGTATTGCCGTAGCCAACGGCGGACTGAGCACTGTTGGCGTGGCTAACACTGGTTTAAGCGGCATCGGACTCGCTAACTCTGGTCTGATTGGCGGCAGTGTTGGCTTGGTTGGAGCTGGTCTTAGCACCGGTGTTGGCGCTAATCTCGTCAGCTATCCTAATCTTCTTAGCATCGGTTCGAGCGGTCCTCTCACCGTCACCACCATCTCGCCGATTGGTCCAAGTGGGCTCGCCGTGGCGTCGGAGAACGAGATCGTGGGCACCCTGACCGTGACCGGTTCGCTACCGTTCCTGAGCGCTGTGGCCTTCGAGGGCGCATTCCCAACAGCTGGCTCTGGCGTCGCCACATGCGGCTGCGGCAACGGCGCCGTCGGCATCCTCAGCGAGGGCTTCCCTACCGTCACGCCTGGCCCAGTCATCGGTATTGGCTCTGGCATCGGCGGCAGATTATACTAGACACAAAGTTACGAATTAAAAACTGAAATAAAATACATTTAAAGCAAATACAATTGGTATCCCTTTCTATAACAGAGATGTAACAGGGAATTAACAACCCGTATGATTTAAATTAACATGAAATATGAATTTTATATTAAAATTTTTAATAAATAATCTCAAGGTTCGCTAGCTTAATTAGGAAAGCAGTGGACCGGACATTCAAAGATTGGGGGTTCGAGTCCTGCCTTAGGGTAACTTATAAGCCAAGTTAATTTTTCTAGTACTAAAATTTAGCATATAAGATAGCATTGAAAATGAAAAAAATATGAAAATTATAAATAAAATAGCTATTTCATCTTAATGGATTGTCAAAGTTTGATGCTGAGCGACTGCATTGCCTAGTATTATTTCATATTGTAAATTCTAATATATTATATTCGGTCCAGATTTTTACATAAACCTTACTATTAATTTTCGATTATTAATACATATATAATATGCATTTTATTTTATGCTTTTTAAAAAATTATTTTAGTTTTTACTTTTTACCTATTCAGTCTTCTATTTTGCCTTTTTTTATTGAAAATTTTTCACTGTCATTGTGAAAACTGTTAAACTGAGGTCACAAAGGACCTAGAATTATTAATCACTTATTTACCCAGTTTCCCATATAGTAAGGTTAACATAACACTTCTCTTAGTCATAGGCCCCACTCTTCATACACTCATAAAAAAATAGACGATTTGTAAACAAGCATGTCCATTACTTGTCTAAAACTGATAAATTGTCTCACTTATACGGGTAATTGAGCTACAAGTCCCAATTATAGAGGTTAAACCGTTGATGAACATTTGGTGCAACGATCTGGGATTCAAAATCTTCTTCCAAGTTCTGTGTAATAGTAAATTTTTCTTATACGTCTTCGTAGTATAAGAAAACTGTACTTAAATGTAATGTAACACATAAATAGGAAAAAAAACTAGCCTTGCCGTGTTTTTGCTGTTTCTTTTTGGTACAAGGTCTACCAACGTAGGACTTAGGAATGCCATGGCGTAGCTGTGACGTCCAATACACGCATAGTAAATACTTATATTGAATAAAAATTATTTTATCTTAAGGCACCGAGTTCTTACCAAGATGGTCCATTTTTTTATTATAAGCGCGAGCTGTAGGGAGAGGAGACGGTATTTCAATAAAATAACGATTGAGATAATTAATATAATTGTTATTAAATCAATCATACTTGCCTGTTACGAATTTCTACAAAAGATGCTACTGATAAATCCCGATTCAAATTAACGTCCACCAAGCACGCGGATGCGTGCATACTCCACAACTACTCGATCCGAACTGTCACTATGACAAGATGGCCGCCTGTCCAGTGCTTGGTGTTCGTTCATTCGTTCTTGTATTTCAAACAATGAACTATAGATGGCGCTATTCACGATAATTTTTGTATGCGCCGTCATATCTTTTATTAATATTGATACAACCAAAAGATGAGCAGTGAGATTTCCTACGTGACCATAGACACAGTAACCAACTTGAATTGTATCATAGACTAGGTCTGCAATGCATGCTGCTGTTTGCAAATACTGAGCGAAGCATTACCTTACCTTACCTCACCAACTTACCTAACCTAACCGCACCTTAATCATTAACAATTGCCTCGAAAATATCGCGCAACAAACTGATTGCCTCTCGCGGCTAACGCCGCTCGAAGCTAGAAGTCTGTGAGGCAGGGCTAATACAAGTTGAACCGAAAAGGGCTTGGCCGGACTTTTCACATTTGCAATTGAAAAATTCTATTTTGCTCGTGAACTTCTTTTCAATGGTTTTGAATTAGATTACTGAAGGGTGACTATTCCTCGATGGTATGTCCGATTTCAAAACTTTTTTGCACATTAGTCACGACCACTATGTGACTTTTGGCGCCAAATTTCATCAATGTAGTCTCAGCGATTTGGCTGTGATCAGCTTTTGAATTTTTCTTTCGGTGATTATTCCTCCATGGTATGTTCGATTTCAAAACTTTCTTTTGCACATTAGTCACGACCACGATGTGACTTTTGGCGCCAAATTTCATCAATGTAGTCTCAGCGATTTGGCTGTGATCAGCTTTTGAATTTTTCTTTCGGTGATTATTCCTCCATGGTATGTTCGATTTCAAAACTTTCTTTTGCACATTAGTCACGACCACGATGTGAGTTTTGGCGCCAAATTTCATCAATGTAGTCTCAGCGGTTTGGCTGTGATCAGCTTTTGGATTTTTCTTTCGGTGATTATTCCACCATGGTATGTTCGATTTCAAAACTTTTTTTTGCACATTAGTCACGACCACGATGTGAGTTTTGGCACCAAATTTCATCAATGTAGTCTCAGCGGTTTGGCTGTGATCAGCTTTTAGATTTTTCTTCAGTGATTATTCCTCCATGGTATATCCGATTTCAAAACTTTTTTTGCACATTAGTCACGACCACGATGTGAGTTTTGGCGCCAAATTTCATCAAAGTAGTCTCAGAGGTTTGGCTGTGATGAGCTTTTGAATTTTTGTTTCGGTGATTATTCCACCATGGTATGTTCGATTTCAAAACTTTTTTTTTGCACATTAGTCACGACCACGATGTGAGTTTTGGCACCAATTTTCATCAATATAGTCTCAGCGGTTTGGCTGTGATCAGCTTTTAGATTTTTCTTCGGTGATTATTCCTCCATGGTATATCCGATTTCAAAACTTTTTTTGACCATTAGTCACGATTACTATGTGAGTTTTGGCGCCAAATTTCATCAATGTAGTCTCAGCGGTTTGGCTGTGATCAACTTTTGGATTTTTCTTTCGGTGATTATTCCTCCATGGTATATCCGATTTCAAAACTTTTTTTTGCACATTAGTCACGACCATGATGTGAGTTTTGGCTCCAAATTTCGTCAATGTAGTATCAGCGGTTTGGCTGTGATCAGCTTTTGAATTTTTCTTTCGGTGATTATTCCTCCATGGTAAAGTCT
This sequence comes from Calamotropha paludella, assembly GCA_927399485.1. Classification (NCBI taxonomy): domain Eukaryota; kingdom Metazoa; phylum Arthropoda; class Insecta; order Lepidoptera; family Crambidae; genus Calamotropha; species Calamotropha paludella. The sequence continues at coordinate 4,012,225 of OV656830.1, read as the reverse complement.
ATATTATTTTTACATAGCCTATGTCCGTCAGGTTATAATTATGTATGTTCATGACAAAGTTTGTTCGAATCGGTTGAACCGTTAAGTAGCAGGAGGGAGACAAACGAAATTTGTGAGTTGCCTAAAAGAGAGTTTCACTCTTTCAGAGCTTCACTCAATAAAATAACCGACCTTATCATAAACACTTTAATATCCTTTCTAAGAAAACTCTATGACTTCTTTTCTGTTTTTATCGTGCATGAATCATAAACATATATTTTCCTATATTTAATTTAAATAAAAATAATTGTTATTTATAAATACAACTTCAAAATATTATATTTTTCAAAATAATATTTACATACATACACTGCATGCAAATATTTTAAGTAAAAAAATAATTTATAAGGAATTTAAATAGTTATCAGCAAGTTCAAGGTCATTTATCTTTTATCAGTTATCGACACTACACGTTTTTTTTACTAAATATGTAGTTATGAATACATGCATACATATACATAATCGCGCTTTTTCCCGTAGGAGTAGGCAGAGGTTGCATAGGTAATTCAAAAATATTATGAGTTTGTACAAATCATTTTTCAATTCTTAAATCCATTTGCCAGATATCCAGATTAAAAGAATTAATTTTGTTACAGTCAAGTATCAACCCCCTTACCAGGTAAACGGTTCAATTTCAAATCATGAAAATATCACTGCAATAGTACGAGTATAAAATAACTGATTTAAAAGGAAAATTATCAGGTAGACTATACAGGTTAATTAACTGTTCAATTCTATTCAGGTAATTTGCAGTTCTGATAGTGTTATATATTTTAAGATTTTAACTAAAATAACAAAAAAATAATTATTTATTAGTGGCAATTGTCACTTTATGATAATTGGACACATTCAAGATACAATTACGCCCCTTTTCCGCAGGGGTAAGCAGAGATCACAGATTCCCTCTTACCACAATCCTGACATACTTTCTTGCTTCTTCAACTCTCATGATCTTTTTCATATAATTTCGTCGGTTAAGGGTACTTTTGACCTGGCCTTTTTAGGACATCCGCTATTTGCTTGTGATTTGGTTTGGTCAATGTTTTCAAATATATTCGAAAAGTATTAAAATGGGTGACAACGTTCTTCATCCCTAGCATTTCAACATAACACCATTTTTTTTCAGTTGCTATCCGAAACTACCAACTAACCTTTAAACTATATTACCCACCTTTCAAACTTTATTGTGTCGTAAAAGGTGATAAATGATACTAGAAGTAATCATCATGGGTATACAAGGGCGGATCCAGGGGGAGGGTCATGGGGGTCATGACCCCTCCCCTGGGCTGGGTCCAGGACCTAGGTAGACCACTAATTAAAATAGTTAAACAATGTTTTTATATATTTTTTGTCACAAGATATATTTAATGTAAGTACCTTCAATATTTAATTAATTTAATATTAGGGGTTAAAGTATGAAATTGCCGATTTGTACTGAAAATCTATATTGTTTATTTTTTAAATTTTTAACAAATTTATTTAATCAAAATAGTTGCCATTATTATCTATACATTGCTGCCATCTAATGGGAAGGTCATTAATGCCTTTGCGATAGAATTCCGACGATCTAGACTGCACAAACTGTGTGAAAGCATTTTGTACTGCCTCCTGGGAAGAAAACTTCTTGTCACGTAGATAATTGTCCAAATCACGAAAAAAATGGTAGTCCGTTGGAGCAAGGTCTGGTGAATACGGAGGATGACGAATGGTTTCTAACTGCAGTTCCTGAAGGGTCAAAATGGTTTCTCGTGCTGTGTGAGGTCTCGCGTTGTCGTGGAGCAATAATGGTGAAGATCGATTCATGAGTCGGGGCTGTTTTACTGCTAGTTTTGTCAACATGGTTCGGAGTTCGGCACAATAGACATCTGCCGTTATTGCTTGACCAGATCGGAGAAAACTATAGTGAATAACACCATGCTGAGACCACCAAACAGTTACCATTACCTTTTTATTGGTAAGTTTTGCTTTAGGACACTGTTGTGGCATTTGACCTGGGGTCAGCCATTGCATTTTTCTTTTCCGGTTATCATAAAGAATCCACTTTTCATCACATGTTACAATTCGATCCAATATTCCTTCATTTCTGTACCGGTTCAACAAGGCAACACAAGTTTCAACACGCGTTTCTTTCTGCAGATCAGTCAAATCATGAGGCACCCATTTTTCGTATTTTTTTATTTTATTGATTTGACGCAAGTGAGTCAATATTGTGGGTAAGGTAACGTTAAACCATGCCGCTAATTCCTGGGTACTTTGACTAGGATCGGCTTCCACTATCTCTCTTAATTCATCGTTATTTACCTGTGTGGGCGGTCTTCCTCGTGGCTCGTTCTTTAAGTCGAAATTTCCATCACGAAAGCGTTTAAACCAAAATCGCACGGTGCGTTCATTAGTAGACCCCTCTCCAAACGCAGCATTGATATTGCGGGCTGTTTCTGCCGCGTTAGTTCCGCGTCGGAACTCGTATTCAAAAATAACTCGAATTTTCGCAGTATCCATCTTTCTTGTCTAAATTGAATAACAAAAACAATTGAAAGTCGATATTCAAATGTTTTACATTTTTTAAAAAAAGAACATCATAGAAACCATTTAAAAAAAGTTTCATTCGAAAACCTCAAACCATGAAGATTCTATGTCAATTCAAAGAACCTATTGCAATAAAACGGCAATTTCATACTTTAACCCCTATTATAATACTTTGTATGATGGCGAATGCATTATTCGGAAACGAACGACGTGTGACACTTGCGCGCGCTGTGTTTCGACCTTAGACTATGGATAGCAAAGGACATGAAATACTGCGAAAAATTTGTGTTGGTGCTCTAAGATAGCGGCAAAAACTAGGGACACCGCATCCAAGATTCCACACTTATTATGTTTTTTTTATACAATTCATATAATAAAAAATAATAATAAAAAAATTCAATGAAAAATATAGAACGGTAAAATGTATTCACAAAAAATGCTCACTGACTAATATTTTAGCGCGATCACACGGTGCTTTGTAATGGCAGACTGGACGCAATTTGTGCCATAGTTAATACATTGCGAGTCCATTGGTACACTTAATCTGAGGTTTCGACTTACTTATAGCAAGATCTACCTAACCTCAATCGGAACGACTAAACTTACTTCAATCAACTATTAAAGTTAATAAAGTATTAAGTTAAAAAGCTTTCAAAATCACCTGTGTGAACTTGTCACCTGACTTTGGAAAATTTGGTTTTTTTATTTTTTTTCGAAAGATTTTTATTTCTAGTGGTTAGTAGTGACGTTATTTTCGTTAGTAGTAATGCCAAAAAAATAACTAAAAAATTGTAAAAAAAATGCGTTGGCTTAGAAGTTTGAGTTTTTCACAGCTCCAAGGGACAGTAGACCTGAGTATTTGGTATAAATTTCAGCTTAATACGTCCACGTGTTCCTGAGAAAAAGGGTCTTGACAGACAGATGGACGGACGGACAACAAAGCGATCCTATAAGGGTTCCGTTTTTTCTTTCGAGGAACAGACGGACGGACGGACAACAAAGTGATCCTATAAGGGTTCCGTTTTTTCTTTCGAGGAACGGAACCCTAAAAAATATTAAAAAAGTCATCCCCGAAATTATAAAAATCTGTTTTTTTCCGGTTGTTTCTCATGGATAAACGTTAGAAGTGGATTGTAGTGCAATTTTATTCGTTAGTAGTAAAATAGAAAAAATAAAAAAAATCTTTCGGAGTATTTTTAAAAAACGATTTTATGACGTTAATACTGTTTCAAGGCTTATACGATTACTACTAACGCTAAACATGACAGCGGGAGGTTCGTAGACGTTAGTAGTGAAAGATTTTTTGATAGTAGTAAAGAAAAAAAAATTACTACGAGTACTTTAGTTGAATCAAACTTGTTTTGGAGCGATATTTACTGGAAAAATCTGTTTGGAAATGAAATGATTACTACAAACGTTAGAATTGACTAAGAGGGGTTCGTAGAGGTTAGTAGTGGAAGAATTTGACACAACTAAAGTGGTGTGTGTGAACTTAGCAGATCATTGTCCAGCAGATCAAAATTAAATGAGAGTTCTTTTCGCATGCAGCTGAGTTCTATAGTTCCTGATACTTTTTAGAAATAGTTCTGGCGTTTTTACCTCGAAAAATGTCACTTAAAAAAATGATCTGCTAACTTCCCGTAGCAGATCATTTTGCAGCAAATCATAAACAAATGCGATTTATTTACGCATGCAGCTGAGTTCTATAGTTCCTGATACTTTTTAGAAATAGTTCTGGCGTTTTTACCGAGAAAAATGACAATTTACTAAATGATCTGCTAACTTCCCATTTCTCGTAGCAGATCAATTTGCAGTAGATCAAAAAATAAATGTGAGTTCTTTTCGCATGCAGCTCAGTTCTATAGATCCTGATACTTTTTAGAAATAGTTCTGGCGTTTTTACCGAGAAAAATGACAATTTACTAAATGATCTGCTAACTTCCCATTTCTCGTAGCAGATCAATTTGCAGTAGATCAAAAAATAAATGTGAGTTCTTTTCGCATGCAGCTCAGTTCTATAGATCCTGATACTTTTTAGAAATAGTTCTGGCGTTTTTACCTCGAAAAATGTCACTTAAAAAAATGATCTGCTAACTTCCCGTAGCAGATCATTTTGCAGCAAATCGAAAACAAATGCGATTTATTTACGCATGCAGCTGAGTTCTATAGTTCCTGATACTTTTTAGAAATAGTTCTGGCGTTTTTACCGAGAAAAATGACAATTTACGAAATGATCTGCTAACTTCCCATTTCTCGTAGCAGATCAATTTGCAGTAGATCAAAAAATAAATGTGAGTTCTTTTCGCATGCAGCTGAGTTCTATAGATCCTGATACTTTTTAGAAATAGTTCTGGCGTTTTTACCTCGAAAAATGTCACTTAAAAAAATGATCTGCTAACTTCCCGTAGCAGATCATTTTGCAGCAGATCGAAAACAAATGCGATTTATTTACGCATGCTGCTAAGTTCTATAGTTCCTGATACTTTTTAGAAATAGTTCTGGCGTTTTTACCTAGAAAAATGTCACTTAAAAAAATGATCTGCTTACTTCCCGTAGCAGATCATTTTGCAGCAAATCGAAAACAAATGCGATTTATTTACGCATGCAGCTGAGTTCTATAGTTCCTGATACTTTTTAGAAATAGTTCTGGCGTTTTTACCGAGAAAAATGACAATTTACGAAATGATCTGCTAACTTCCCATTTCTCGTAGCAGATCAATTTGCAGTAGATCAAAAAATAAATGTGAGTTCTTTTCGCATGCAGCTGAGTTCTATAGATCCTGATACTTTTTAGAAATAGTTCTGGCGTTTTTACCTCGAAAAATGTCACTTAAAAAAATGATCTGCTAACTTCCCGTAGCAGATCATTTTGCAGCAAATCATAAACAAATGCGATTTATTTACGCATGCAGCTGAGTTCTATAGTTCCTGATACTTTTTAGAAATAGTTCTGGCGTTTTTACCGAGAAAAATGACAATTTACTAAATGATCTGCTAACTTCCCATTTCTCGTAGCAGATCAATTTGCAGTAGATCAAAAAATAAATGTGAGTTCTTTTCGCATGCAGCTCAGTTCTATAGATCCTGATACTTTTTAGAAATAGTTCTGGCGTTTTTACCTCGAAAAATGTCACTTAAAAAAATGATCTGCTAACTTCCCGTAGCAGATCATTTTGCAGCAAATCGAAAACAAATGCGATTTATTTACGCATGCAGCTGAGTTCTATAGTTCCTGATACTTTTTAGAAATAGTTCTGGCGTTTTTACCGAGAAAAATGACAATTTACGAAATGATCTGCTAACTTCCCATTTCCCGTAGCAGGTCAATTTGCAGCAGATCAGAAAACAAATGTGAGTTCTTTTCGCATGCAGCTGAGTTCTATAGTTCCTGATACTTTTTAGAAATAGTTCTGGCGTTTTTACCTCGAAAAATGTCACTTAAAAAAATGATCTGCTAACTTCCCGTAGCAGATCATTTTGCAGCAAATCGAAAACAAATGCGATTTATTTACACATGCAGCTGAGTTCTATAGTTCCTGATACTTTTTAGAAATAGTTCTGGCGTTTTTACCGAGAAAAATGACAATTTACGAAATGATCTGCTAATTTCCCATTTCCCGTAGCAGGTCAATTTGCAGCAGATCAGAAAACAAATGTGAGTTCTTTTCGCATGCAGCTGAGTTCTATAGATCCTGATACTTTTTAGAAATAGTTCTGGCGTTTTAACCTAGAAAAATGGCAATTTACGAAATTATTTGCTAACTTCCCATTTCCCGTAGCAGATCAATTTGCAGCAGATCTAAAACAGGCTAAACAAGTCTCAGGGCTAGAACTATTTCGCTTTTAACATATTCTTATGAAAATTGCAATGTGCAATCAGGAACTATAGAACTCAGCTGCATGCGTAAATAAATCGCATTTGTTTTTGATCTGCTGCAAAATTATCTGCTACGGGAAGTAAGCAGATCATTTTTTTAATTGTCATTTTTCGAGGTAAAAACGCCAGAACTATTTCTAACAAGTATCAGGATCTTTAGAACTCAGCTGCATGCGAAAAGAACTCACATTTGTTTTCTGATCTGCTACGGGAAATGGGAAGTTAGCAGATCATTTCGTAAATTGTCATTTTTCTAGGTAAAAACGCCAGAACTATTTCTAAAAAGTATCAGGAACTATAGAACTCAGCTGCATGCGTAAATAAATCGCATTTATTTTTGATCTGCTGCAAAATTATCTGCTACGGGAAGTAAGCAGATCATTTTTTTAATTGTCATTTTTCGAGGTTAAAACGCCAGAACTATTTCTATAAAGTATCAGGATCTATAGAACTCAGCTGCATGCGAAAAGAACTCACATTTATTTTTTCATCTACTGCAAATTGATCTGCTACGAGAAATGGGAAGTTAGCAGATCATTTCGTAAATTGTCATTTTTCTCGGTAAAAACGCCAGAACTATTTCTAAAAAGTATCAGGAACTATAGAACTCAGCTGCATGCGTAAATAAATCGCATTTGTTTTCGATTTGCTGCAAAATGATCTGCTACGGGAAGTAAGCAGATCATTTTTTTAAGTGACATTTTTCTAGGTAAAAACGCCAGAACTATTTCTAAAAAGTATCAGGAACTATAGAACTTAGCAGCATGCGTAAATAAATCGCATTTGTTTTCGATCTGCTGCAAAATGATCTGCTACGGGAAGTTAGCAGATCATTTTTTTAAGTGACATTTTTCGAGGTAAAAACGCCAGAACTATTTCTAAAAAGTATCAGGATCTATAGAACTAAGCTGCATGCGAAAAGAACTCACATTTATTTTTTGATCTACTGCAAATTGATCTGCTACGAGAAATGGGAAGTTAGCAGATCATTTCGTAAAGTGTCATTTTACTCGGTAAAAACGCCAGAACTATTTCTAAAAAGTATCAGGAACTATAGAACTTAGCTGCATGCGTAAATAAATCGCATTTGTTTTCGATTTGCTGCAAAATGATCTGCTACGGGAAGTTAGCAGATCATTTTTTTAAGTGACATTTTTCGAGGTAAAAACGCCAGAACTATTTCTAAAAAGTATCAGGATCTATAGAACTCAGCTGCATGCGAAAAGAACTCACATTTATTTTTTGATCTACTGCAAATTGATCTGCTACGAGAAATGGGAAGTTAGCAGATCATTTCGTAAATTGTCATTTTTCTCGGTAAAAACGCCAGAACTATTTCTAAAAAGTATCAGGAACTATAGAACTCAGCTGCATGCGTAAATAAATCGCATTTGTTTTCGATTTGCTGCAAAATGATCTGCTACGGGAAGTTAGCAGATCATTTTTTTAAGTGACATTTTTCGAGGTAAAAACGCCAGAACTATTTCTAAAAAGTATCAGGAACTATAGAACTCAGCTGCATGCGAAAAGAACTCTCATTTAATTTTGATCTGCTGGACAATGATCTGCTAAGTTCACACACACACTAAAGTGCTCCTAGTATTTTGCTCCCAAGCAAGTTTTACTCAACTAATGTATTTCTAGTAATTTTTTTCTTTACTACTACCAAAAAATCTTTCACTACTAACGTCTACGAACCTCCTCCTGTCATGTCCACCGTTAGTAGTAATCGTATAAGCCTTGAAACAGTATTAACGTGATAAAATAATTTTTAAAAAATACTCCGAAACATTTTTATTTTTTTATTCTTTCTATTTTACTACTAACGAATAAAATTGCACTACAATCTACTAATAACGTTTATCTATGAGAAACAACCGGAAAAAACAGATTTCTCTAATTTCGGGGATGACTTTTTTTAATATTTTTTAGGGTTCCGTTCCTCGAAAGAAAAAACGGAACCCTTATAGGATCACTTTGTTGTCCGTCCGTCCGTCTGTCTGTTCCTCGAAAGAAAAAACGGAACCCTTATAGGATCACTTTGTTGTCCGTCCGTCCGTCTGTCTGTCAAGACCCTTTTTCTCAGGAACACGTGGACGTATTAAGCTGAATTTATACCAAATACTCAGGTCTACTGTCCCTTGGAGCTGTGAAAAACTCAAACTTCTAAGCCAACGCAATCAAAAGATACAGCCGTTTATGCCGCAAAATTTCGACACTCGCAAGGGAATCAGGACCTACACGGTACATCCCGTGAACTCAGAATCTTGAAATTTTGTACTAAGCAACGTCTTATAGCATAGATAAAGGAAAAATTGCGAAAACAGTAAATTTTTTGTTACATCATATAATAAAAATATTTTACGGAACCCTCGGTGCGCGAGTCCGACTCGCACTTGGCCGGTTTTTTTTATCTTTTGGCATTACTACTAACAAAAATAACTTCACGACTATCCACTACTAATCAAAATCTTTCGAAAAAAAACAAAATTCCAAAATCGGGTGCCAAGTTCACACAGGTTTAAAATTCTAAAATAAGGAATAGTGTTCTTAAAAATTTAGGTAGGTAGGTACAGTACTTAGATACATTAATAAAATACCTACTTTTTACCTCTATCAATTATTATCAAAATTTAATAATTACTTCTTGTGACTTGACCACAACTATTTGACCCCCTAATGGCGCCAAAGCTGGATCCGCCCTTGTGGGTATATACATCTTCTGTAGCCCACAATATGGGTAGCAGCGCTTTCTAAAATATTGTCTTTTACCACCTTCCCAATATACAAGGAAGCATTCGTCTACAGTTTATTCATTTCAAAATGAACTTAGCTTTATAACAATGTCTTTCTTTTTTTACTTTTCACTTGTATAACAATAAAAGGATAAGAATTGTATTTGCCTTGAATGTATTTTATTTTAAATAATAAAATTGAATTCTTAGTATCGGGTCTAGTATAATCTGCCGCCAATGCCAGAGCCGATTCCGATGACGGGGCCAGGCGTGATGGCGGGGAAGCCCTCGTTGAGGATACCGACAGCTCCATTGCCACAGCCGCAGGTGGCAACACCGGAGCCGGCTGTTGGGAATGCGCCCTCGAAGGCCACAGCGCTCAGGAATGGCAGCGCACCGGTCACCGTCAGGGTGCCCACGATCTCGTTCTCTGAAGCCACGGAGAGTCCGCTGGGACCGATCGGCGAGATGGTGGTGACGGTGAGAGGTCCGCTCGGAACGATGTTAAGAAGATTAGGATAGCCGACGAGATTAGCGCCAACACCGGTCTTAAGACCAGCTCCAACCAAACCGACACCGCCGCCAATGAGACCAGTGTTAGCGAGTCCGATGCCGCTTAAACCAGTGTTAGCCACGCCAACAGTGCTCAGTCCGCCGTTAAGACCAGCTCCAACCAAACCGACACCGCCGCCAATGAGACCAGAGTTAGCGAGTCCGATGCCGCTTAAACCAGTGTTTGCCACGCCAACAGTGCTCAGTCCGCCGTTAAGACCAGCTCCAACCAAACCGACACCGCCGCCAATGAGACCAGAGTTAGCGAGTCCGATGCCGCTTAAACCAGTTTTTGCCACGCCAACAGTGCTCAGTCCGCCGTTAGCTACAGCAATGCCACTGTTGGCTACGTTATTTCCAGAGCTACCCAAGTTGAATTGGTTAGTCAAAATTGAGTTGCCACTGACGGAAGAAGGGAAAGGCAGGAACTCGCCATAAGCCACCTGAAAAAATGAAAATTTTAGAACAAAAAAATAAGTTTATCAAAAGCTTTTTTTCAGGTTATAATTTCCGGAACGAAATTGCCTTTTAGTATCCAGCAGAGTAGATAAGCAGCAACCTTTCAGACTTAAAGATGTTGTAAAAAGTCATATATGGTTACCATACACCAGGAGGCCTACAGGAGTAGACCAGAAAATACGCAGCAGCGTTTTCCGAATTGTGGTCTTTTATTGAGATCCCCAAGCCGACTGCCAAGCATGGAGATTATAGATCCACATTTTGGAGGAGGCTTTCATGCAGAAGTGGAGTTTTACGACTGAGATAATTATGACGAAGAATAAGTCTACATAGGACTATATAGCTGTCAAATCCAAAAAAGTTGCTTTAGTAAAGTTAAACAAAACAGAAATAGAAATAGTAAAGCAATACAGAACAAACAAATAACAAAAACAAATGCTCAATAAACAAATGATCAGTTATCTGTAGCGGTGGACTAAGCCGGAAAGCTTGCTTTACACTAATTTACAAAAAGAATATTATATTTATTTATATTATACTAACGGCCCGTCCCGGCTTCGCGCGGGTGGACAAAATTCTTTAATTTTTTTCTAGCATTAAATATAGTCTATATTACTCAGCGTGAATGTAGCTTTACAATGGTGAAAGAATTTTTGAAATCGGCTTAGTAGTTTTTGAGTTTATTCATTGAAAACATACAAAAATAAAAAAAAATTTCCTCTTTCTAATATTAGTCTAGATGTAGAAAACAGACCAAGCAATTTAATACAATGAAATAAAGTTGGCATACTTATCTCATATCAATATTATAACCCAGTTAATATTTGAATCAGTTATTTACCTGAGCAAGCAGGGCCGAAGCACAAAGGTAGAAGAATGTCGCGGCCATTTTGTTTGCTTTTGAAATGGGAATGATTTGATTGACCTATATTTTCCTTTTATATATTTTTTATCTGAGAAAATGTAGTTCAAATGAAGAAAGCCAATAAGCAGGTGGTTATGATAATGAAATAAATTAAACTCACGTATTAATTATTGCTTAATATTTTTTCTAATTGAATACTGCAACATATATAAACCCGTAGCTAATTATTGGAAGATATTGCAATTGTAGGGGCTAAGAAATCAGCATGTCTGCACTTGCCTTTCTTCTCCTGTGCTTCCAGGCTTGCTTGCTCCAGGTAAATACAAAATTTTATGTTTTTTGAAGTGAAAACTTCTGTAACATCATTGTGATTTGAAAGTCGATGAAACGAAAAAGTGACAGTAAAAAAAGACAAACACCTAAATTCATAAGATTTAACGTAGGAGAAAATGAGATAGGAATCATTATGTACGTGTGTTAATACGCGCACACAAGTGCGCATGCGTAGTACAAAGCTTGAGAGAAGGCATCACAACAACCGTGGTATTTTATATACCTACGTGTACGTATTATTTTTTAAGGTTTCACTTCTACCACGTGTGTATTGCACACATGCTTTCTTTTTTATATTTTCAATGGTATCTTGTATGATAAAAATATTTAATAGAAAAAAATACTAGAAGAAATCGACTCGGCTCACAAGTTCTTTTCAGCCAAGACTCGAACTTTCGATGGATGTTCACAAGGCTCGGTAGCTTGTTTATTTCTAGTATTTTTCTATTATGTTCATACACGGTAACATAGAAAATGAAAAAAATACATAAATAGTAAATGTGATTATTTTTTTCTGTACAGAATGTTTTTGGGCAGTACATAAACGCTGGACCAGCTTACGGCTATGGATATGGCAGTAGCGGCAGTTACCTTGATATTGGCATCGATGCTTTGAACTACGCTAGTGGTGGTGGCTACGGTTACGGCTACGGTTCTGGCTACGGTTCCGGTTACAGTCTTACCGGCTTGGACATTGACATCGATGCTTTGAACTATGCCAGTGGTGGCGGTTACGGCATCGGTGCTTCATACCCTGGCTACGGTTCCGGCTACGGTTCTGGCTATGGTTCCGGCTACAGTCTTATCGGCCTGGATGTTGACATTGATGCTTTGAACTATGCCAGTGGTGGCGGTTACGGCCTCGGTGCTCCATACCCTGGTTATGGTTCCGGCTACGGTTCTGGCTACGGTTCCGGTTACAGTCTTACTGGCTTGGACATTGACATCGATGCTTTGAATTATGCCCGTGGTGGCGGTTATGGTCTCGGCACTCCAGTCCTTGGCTACGGTTCCGGTTACGGTGCTGGCTACGGTTCTGGCTACAGTGTTACTGGTTTGGACATTGACATTGATGCTTTGAACTATGCCAGTGGTGGCGGTTATGGTCTCGGCGCTCCATACCCTGGCTACGGTTCCGGCTATGGTTCTGGCTACGGTTCCGGTTACAGTCTTACCGGCTTGGACATTGACATTGATGCTTTGAACTATGCGCGTGGTGGAGGTTACGGTCTCAGCGCTCCAGTCCTTGGCTACGGTTCTGGCTACGGCTCCGGCTACAGTGTAACTGGTTTGGACATTGACATCGATGCTTTGAACTATGCCAGTGGTGGCAGTTACGGTATTAGCGCTCCAGTACTTGGTTACGGCACGGTTCCATACGGTTCTGGTGTTAGTGGTAGCAGCATTGGCGTTGATATTGATATTTTGAATTCTGCCTCCGGATTTGGTGGGTTTGGTTACGGTGCAACCCCAATCGGCTACGGAATAGGAAGCAGCAACATCGGAATTGACATCGAAGCTGTAAATGTAGGTGCTGGCGTTGGAGTGGCCGGTCTTGGTTACGGAGGATACGGAATAACTAAAGGAGTACCTAATGTAGTCGCTACGGCCGCTGTTCCCGTTACCGGCCCATTTATCAGTTCTGGGGAGGGTTCTCTCTCAGTCATCGGTGAGCTTGATGTCATTGGCAAAACCGTGGTCGGTGGCCAGATCCCAGTATCCGGTGCTGTCATCTTCTCCGGCCAAGTACCTACCAGCGGCGCTGTTTCCATCGCCGGTAACTGTGGCTGCTCTATAGTACCACTGTAAAGTATTCTGATCTGTCTGAACAATAAAATACCTTTTCAAATGAGTTTCTTTTTCATTGTATCAAATATTTTGTCTTACCATACTTGAGACTATAAATTAATTTTATTCAATAGGTACATTAATAAATTAAATCCATGAATATATTGTTTTAAACTTTCATGGTCACTTCTTCAATATAAGTTATTTACGGGATTGTTACCATGTACCCTGTTATTGAGTTTCCGATATTTCGGCACTGTTGCAAGTGCCATGATCACGGAGCGGGTAGGCTGTTATGGGCAGAAATATCGGTCTACCCTCCGACGAAGTCTCTTATTGCGTTCGTTACCCGTACCACTATTCGGGTAACGAACGCAATAAGAGACAGAGAGATGGTAACAATCCCGTAAATAACTTATATTACTATAAATCCATGAATATGATAATACAGAATAATGAGCGTGGGATGCAACCAATAATTAATGTTCACAGTTTAACCACTGAATTGACATTATAGTAATAATAATATTGCTTACATTCACACCAATTAGTCTAGCCCTTAGTAAGCACTATAAGGTTTGTGTTATGGATACTAGGATAATGGATAGACATACAAATATGAAATAAACATAAATACCTATGAATCGGGTACAGATATTCGTATTCATCACACAAACATCTGCCCCTTCCGGGGTTCGAACCCAGGACCGTCGGTAGAGGTGGTCGACCGTCGTCGTTCGTCAAATGTACCGCAAGCCATTTGGTAAATAGACGAAATGATTGCCTGAAACGTAACGCAAAATATGACAGTTCTGTAACGTACCACGAGGTCACTCAAACACAATGATTAGACGAAGAGTTTTATAGTTTAGTACTGCCAAATATGTCAAGCTCCAGATAATTATAACTAATATAACTTTACTTGATACCAATATCCAATCCATTTTTTTTTATTAGGCTCACAAAACTGGTTTACAATGATCACAATGAACAACTAAGAATACATTTATAACTTATCAAACTACATTGAAACCTACTCGATGTAAGCACAACATGCGTCACTAAACTTTACTAATAAGCACGGACTAATTTCTGGCCTAGGAAGCACTCTAACATTAATTATTAACAATCAAATAAATAGAAATTGTGATTAATTTATTAAAATTAAAATAAAAACATTAACAAAAGTTTTGCAAAATAATATTTATAACATAGTACACTCGAGAGCAATGAATCCGGGTCACTTAAAGAATGTTAAAAATCTCGGAAACTAAAAATGATAGGTTAATGCAATAAATTGTATTTAATAGACAATGTAATACTCCTTAAATGAAAGTAAAAAAAATATGAGTCACCATACATTTTATTAACACAAAATTACATAAAGAAAAAAACTGCTGATCTCTCCTTAAAACAAAAATAGGAAACATGAAATGTTTGAACTTTATTACGATTTTCTTGAATTTTAATACTTCGTATTGCCTCCTCGTGCTTCCATTACTGCGTTTACGCGGTTTGGCATGCTGTACACCAAGTTCCTTATACGATTTTGGGGAATATTCTCCCATTCCTCTGTGAGAGCAATTTTGAGCTCACGAAGCGTGATTGGGGGAGGGTTTCGTTGTTTTACGCATCTGCCTAGCTCGTCCCAAGCATGCTCGATCGGGTTGATATCCGGGCTGCGCGCTGGCTACTCCATACGAGTAATGTTCATCTCTTGAAGGTAGTCATTCACAATCCTACCTGTATGAGGTCGGGCATTGTCATGCATAAATATAGCATCCTCACCTAAATTGACCATAAATGGACCAACGTGATCATTGAGGATTTCTTCCACATATCTTACGCTAGTTAAAGAGCCGTTTTCTATGATCACCAGCTCTGTGCGACTTTCAGAAGAAATTCCGGCCCACACAAGTACAGACCCACCACCGTAGGCTACTTTTTCTTCGATGCATGCTTGCTTGAATCTTTCCCCTGGTCTTCGATACACTCTGTGTCTTCCATCGTGCTTGTAGAGCATAAATTTTGATTCGTCGGAGAACATAACTTTTGACCAATCTTCAATACTCCAATTTACGTGGCTCTGGGCATATCTTAGTCTTGAAATACGATGCCCACGCTCCAGTTTAGGGCCGTTTGCAGGTCTAAGGGGTTTTAAGTTAGATTCAGCAAGCCGACGTCTTACTGTCCATGCATTTGGGTTACTTCCTCCGAGGCGTCGAAACTGATTGGTGAGTTCAGTTCCTGTGAGAAAGCGATTTCGAAGCATGGTGTTCACCAAGTATCGGTCTTCTCGTGCTGTGGTACACCTGGTTCTGCCCGTTCCTGGTCTGCGTAGGTTAGAACCAGTTTCTTCGTAACGTCGGAGAACTCTTTGTACTGTTGACAGCGACACACCGACAGTCCTGGCTGTATCGCGCTGACTCCGGCCGGTTTCCAGCATTGTAAGTATTCTGGTGCATTTTTCAGGCGTAAGCGACATAATTTCAGCTTGAATAATGAATATAGAGCACTATCAACATGGTTTATGTACCCACATAAATGACAGATTACAAACAAAAGCAAAACCAAATGCTGTAATTTCGTAGTTCCATCTTCGAAAGTGGCCCTTTTTCAAATTTGATTTTTTTATGATATAACTTTACAATAACTTAGAAGTTTTAATACCTTCATTTAAGGAGTATTACATTGTCTATTAAATACAATTTATTGCATTAACCTAGCATTTTTAGTTTCCGAGATTTTTAGGATTCTTTAAGTGACCCGGATTCATTGCTCTCGAGTGTATTTAAAATAATGACTTTAAGGCCTACTTTGCTGAAGCCAAAGAACCATTAAAAATATCAAAATTGGATCTAATAAAGTTGCACATATGACACATTCGATACAGTGGTGAGTGATGACCGAGTCTTGTCCTGCACAAGGGGAGAGTGAATGTTTTGCGATTTTTTAACCTACTGCCAATTCGTGGGAGAGTGATATTTACTCGTTCTAGTAATTCTGGAGAGTCGATATGACCGTGGAACAACTTGAACAGGAACATAACATCTGAAATCTTTCTGCACGCATTTAAAAGGGAAGGAGCATAGTGATTGGCCCGAGCGTGGTAAGATGGTAATCGCCTGCACATGCCATCCGAATACGCCAAATGGTACAAGAATAAGGAATAATTATAGGATACATCAATTTACCGAGTGTTAGAATATACTCGTCAAAATACATACTACTGGTACTACAAAATATATCTATATATAAGCACGTTCACTTCGATCGATTGTATGTAATTACTAAACTGCTTTAACTATCTTAAGTAGTAAGAAAATTTCGTAGAGTCGATAGAAATGAAGGCAACCACACAGATTCATACTCGCACCTCATCGAGACTCCTAAACGATCATCGCAGTACTGTCAATCGTGGGTGCCCCGTCGAAACAAGCGGTCACATTTGTTTATCTCTGTTACTATTCGTTAAAATTAGAATTGAAACACTATAAAATTTCATAATAAAGCATTTCGAATGTTTCCTAGCAGGTGAAAATATTGTTAGTGCCCAAATTGTAATATTATCGAGGAAAAACTTTTCCTAAAATGTTGATTTCTATAATATAATATTCAATTTTATTTATAGAGTAGTTGATTCTTTTATTTGATCATTCATTATAGACCCTAAATAAATGTGTTATTAAAAATACAAAACCCTATTCCTCTAATGGAACATAGGTATTTTTCTCAACAAATAGGCATATTTTCGGTACTGCTTTAGCCATAAATTTACTGTGTCTCCATAATGAGTGCGGGGCGGTGCGAGCCCATCGCATTTTCAATATAGCTGATATTGGAATGTCAAGAGCCGCAACTTATTTGTACACTGTAGTGTAATGTATCTATAAACAAATTGGAACATTTGCATCTGGAACAGTACAAAGTTCCGGATCAGTGATATCTTTCATTTGGAATATCGTGTTATCAATATGGATATCAAAGGGTTGCTTACACGCTGAAATTTGTATCAGACGCGATGTTTATCGGAGATTTGTTAATAAATTAACATCGTTACAAAACTATAATTTGCAATAAATAGATATAAGAAAAGATAAAATAGCTTTTCCCTTAACTAAGGACGATAGTTATTATTATTTATTTAAAATATGTGGCTGGTGAATTAAAATATCAATTTAATATACAATGATTATCACATTATATATAAATATGTACACTCAATATTTACTTATCAAAATTAATCAGCAGCGCACAGTTTTTTATGGAACCAAAAAAATTTACACCTTAAGGTTTTTGCATAAATCGATTATTTACACCCTAATAAAGGCAAGACTTCAATTCCCAGGTCACTATTTTCAGTAAAAAAATATGAAGCAGTAAAGTTTTTAAAATTTGCGCATGAAAAGATGAACAATTTAATTTCCTCAAAAGACGGTTCCATCTCTGTCCATGAGATATTTGCCACTTGATAAGAAATTTTTGAAGGCATAATTGCGCAATTTTATTTTATTTATAAGTGTCCTACTTTATTAAATACTGTACAGCGTTGTTCCGTGCGTCGCCGCGTCGATCGTGATGATAGAGTTTTTTTATTTTATTGTAAATAGGTAAGCGCTTGACCACTATCTCGCCTGATGGTAAGCGATGGAACGATCTAGAATGTGACGATTTTTAACATAACGTGACGCGTGACACACGACTACTGTACAGTCAAGGCTAATAAATGAAAACAATCAAAGTGCAAAAAATATGTATCCATTTAACCAAAGCCAACATCACAACATGATTTGGAATCATGCACGATTCATAATTTTATATAGGTATCGATCAAATACGTATCATAATAACGTTGATTTAAGGTTAACTTTTTAATCGATCTTCTGACCGTATTAGTCGACGCAGATGAAAATCGCATTCCGTAGAATCGATAAAAAAACAATATATCTTGTTGCTGTTAATATGTCTTCTAGAAGATCGATGCTGATCAGGCATATTGACAATGATGTGGCTAATATCGTGGAAAGCCAGCTGATGTGGTCATTATTAAGGTCCTTGAGGAAGGCATAAGTTCAGATGATGATAATGAAATTATATTTTTATAAATGTAACAAGCGTAAAAATATAAAAAGAAAGAAATATTTCCAGTTAAAATGATATTGTTTTATTAGCAGTTACTGTTACATTTTCAAACACTTAGCCTATTGATACCGATAGCCGGTGTGGTGTTGGGGAAGCCCTCGTCGAGGATGCCGACGGCGCCATTGCCGCAGCCGCACGTGGCGACACCAGATCCAACCGTCGGGAACGCGTTTTCGAACGCCACAGCACTCAAGAACGGCAGCGACCCAGTCACAAATAGAGAACCTTCCATCACGTTCTCTGAAGCTACTGCGAGTCCGCTCGGGCCAATGGGTGAGATAACGGTGACGGTGAGAGGGCCGCTTGAGCCGATGTTTAACAGATCAGGATAGGCAAGAAGTGGGGCATTAACACCGTTAAGACCAGCTCCAACTACGCCAACGTTGCCGCCAATCAAACCACCGTTACCACGTCCGATACCGCTTAAACCAGTGTTTGCCACGCCAACAGTGCTTAATCCTCCATTGGCCAATGTAATTCCGCTATTGGCTAAGTTATAGCCAGCGTTACCACGACCGATACCGCTTAAACCAGTGTTTGCCACGCCAACAGTGCTCAATCCTCCATTGGCCAATGCATTGCCGCTATTGGCGAAGTTATTGCCAACGTTGCCTGTGTTAATTTGATTGGTCACAACCGAGTTGCCGGAAGCAGACGGAGCGAAAGGCAGGTACTGGCCATAAGCCACCTATAAAACGCAATTATGTATTTGTAACACATTGAAATAAGACGGTAGACTATTATTGTAGTTGTCAGCTTTAAATCAAACGGGTTCAGTGTACCAATGTAATACGAAGGTGGATTCTTTGATAACACAAGTATTTTAGTTTACTATGAAGGTTTTACTGGAATATAAATCCCTAATAATTATCGCAGCTTTAATACTATAGAGGCACAATTCGAAAAACATGATTGTTGAAAAAACACCTTTAAAGATTTTTGAGCCCCTGTATTGTCACAAAATCAGTCATAAGTAAATTAAACTATTGAAAGCAAAATCATAAAACATCATAAGAGCATGTTCACTAAGCATGAAATATTTATCGCATATTAAATTTATCCTAGTACTAGTTTATTTTACTAATTTATTTATGACCGATTTTGTGACAATAAAGGGACTCAAAAATTTTTAAAGGTGTTTTTCCAACAATCATGTTTTTCGAATTGTGCCCCTATAGTATTAAAGCTGCGTTGTGTTTGTTGCACATTGATTTTTTTTATATCTCATCAGTAGTTTTATTCTGTATTTTCGATATCACATCAGATTATAAACTCAAGCAACAAAACAATCTTTATTAAAATTGTGATAGGGTCTAAATTATGCCTCTAGTTTGATATGTCCCTTGAGGGTTTGCATATTTTTTTTTTCTTCGGTAAAATAGATTTTTTTGAATCTAAAATACTTTTTTACTTCAATAAAATGTGAATTTTGTTAATCAATATTCTTAAGCGTTGAGTAAGCATTCTTTTTTTTTTTTTTTTTTTTTTATTGCTGAAAGTTGGCAAACAAGCAAACTGCCCACCTGATGGTAAGTGGTAACAGTCACCTATAATACATGTGGCTCTTGTGAGATTCGCAGCAAAACTGCAACCCCCACAAGAACCACAGTGTACGTTGCCAACTTGTGACACAAGATGTAAAGTCACTGTACCCAGTAATTTCACTGCCATATCTTACCCTTCAAACCGGAACACAGCAATGCAAGCACTGCTGCTTTGCGGCAGAAATAGGTAAGACGGAGGTACCTAAGCAGACGACCCTGGTACAGAGTCTCCCTCCAGTAATTGTTTTATAATTGATTTGATTGAAAGACACACATATACGAATACATTGACTGATGAAATAAAACATTTTGTTAAGCCAACTCACATCTAATATTAAACCTCTTATGTGTTTTTAGAAAAAAAAAGGAGATTATAACAATAAAATAAATAAATAAAAATAGAAAAATTAAGTGTTATCGAACAAAACCATTGACTTATTTAAATGTATTAAAGTTTAAAATAATAATTTACCTGTACAAGTAAAGCTGTAGCGCAAAGGAATACGATCTTGGCGGCCATTTTGATTCAATTACAAAATGAGAATGATTTAAATTGATTTGAAACTCCTTTTTATATACTTCTTCTATCTTTACTGCAAATCAATTGCAATGGAGAAATCGCCAATTCGCATTTTTGATAATCGAATAATAGCGAAAGCACGTATTATATATTGCTTAATACGTAAATATATCGCAAAATTGCAATATATAAAGGTCCACCTTATTATTACAAATTATACGAATTTCAGTGTGAAAGTATTCGCAATGACTGCCTTTGCCATAATTTTCCTGTGCACCCAGGCTTGTCTAGTCCAGGTAAGCTAAAATGTTATTAAGACAACTTGATTAACTGAAAGGTTATTTTCTAGCACAATTATTGTCATGGTCAGAATATAATCCACTTCCTGCCTTTACCTTGAATATATATTTTATTTATTTAGTCATAATTTAAGTTTATTTATTTGTGTATTTATTTATTGGAGTTATACTTCTATTGGCGCATTGAGAGTGAAATTTTCCATGAAAAGTTAATATTTTTTATATAAAGTATAACCTCAATTGGCTGTTTGAATCACTTAATGTAACTTTGTAATAGTTTTAAGGGTCGTGATCATTCTTAATGATAAAAAAATGTAACGGAAGTTGCACATGCAACAAAAAAGCGACACCATGAAGGTAGATGTTAAAGTTAACAGGCTAACTTTTAGATATCTCATTTAAAAAATTAATAAAAAAAATATAACTTCTGCCTCGCGTACATAAGTCGGGCACGCTTTTTTTTGTTCTGTCGGAAAACTTAAAGCTAATTTAATTATAGTTGGTAGCAAATATAACAGCTAAAAGCCAATTATAGGCCCTCACCTATAAAAACAATTTTTAAAATATTGTAGAGCACTTAAAACGTATTCAAATTAGTAAACATTCAATTAATAACACAAGATATAAGACAAACAATCATAAACAAAAGAAAACAGAGTAAATCCACACATAATTTAATAAAAATTAACAATCAAATGCATAATTATGTAATCTTTTGTTATAGTACAGGTCATATTTGCATATTTTTTATAGCAATTATGAGTTTTTTGTTTTATGCATATTATTTAAACTGCGCTCTAAGTTCTTCCGCTAACCTGTTTAGTCACTGCCATACCCTTAGTTGGCTGAAAGATGTTTC
Organism: Calamotropha paludella; assembly: GCA_927399485.1. Taxonomy (NCBI): domain Eukaryota; kingdom Metazoa; phylum Arthropoda; class Insecta; order Lepidoptera; family Crambidae; genus Calamotropha; species Calamotropha paludella. The sequence continues at coordinate 3,990,687 of OV656830.1, read as the reverse complement.
TATTAAAGATAAGCCCATCTACTTTGTAAGTGCAATAAATAATTCAATAAGATGCTTTACCGATCAAGTTAAAAGGTGAACGAATGAATGAATGAAGGTTAGGTTTCATTGCGGTCAGCACTTGTAGCAGTTAAAAAAAACAAAAGTTTTTGTTTATCAGTTTATTCATATAACAGTACATATTATTTAAAGTTTCATTATAAAGTCAATGACCATAAACTACATAGAGTATGATCACGTTTGTGGCGGTACTCACACGTCCATGGAGGTTAGAGAGAAGGAGAACGATCGCTACTTGCTAAAGTATTAGCCCGCCTGTCCCTGAAAATTTGTAGAATTTATAGTTCATTTTTCAGCCACCAGCCGCGCTGCCGTCGCGGTAAGTAGTATCTGCGAAGTTAGCTGTTTATGAGTACAAGTAGATGAAGTTAGTTGAATAATGTACAAATTTAACAACAGCCCGCTTTTATTGAGACAACTTAGTGATCGCAGTGCCTCACTTATTTTGTCCATATTTTTGGGACACTATTTTCTACAGCGATTTTTCTCCTTCTCTCTAACCTCCATGCACACGTCGTTATTCACTCTCGTCAAATCATTTGAATTTTCAGTTTGTACTTAAATTATATGATTCAAAATTGTAAACTGCTGATATTAATCGTATTATATTTAGTTTCACGTATTTTTTTGCTTTATTTTGAGACCCAGATCCCCTATAAAAGATCTTAATTATTTGATATTGAAAAGGTACAAATTGAAATAAGATGCTCCTCCTTCAGCTAACATGTAACGCAATAGAATAGAAATATTTGTTGCAGTTCCCTTTCCACTATTCAAATGTTGTAAATGTTATTTATATTTTTTTTTTACAGAATGTTTTTGGTCAATACATGAACGGTGGACCAGCCTTCGGTTATGGATACGCCGACAATTTGAACTCTGGCTTTGGTTCTGGCGGTTATGGCATTCCAGCTGCGCTTGGTTACGGTGCAGGCCCATTTGGTTCCGGAATTGGGGGTGGTAGTATCAGCGTTGACATTGATGCTTTGAATAATGGTGTTGGATTTGGCGGTTACGGACTTGGCGGACCGGCAGCGCTTGGTTACGGCGCAGCCCAATTTGGTTCCGGAATTGGCGGTGGTAGTATAAGCGTTGATATCGATGCTTTAAATAATGGTATCGGTTTTGGCGGTTATGGCCTTGGCGCTCCGGCAGCGCTTGGTTACGGCGCAGGCCAATTTGGTTCCGGAATTGGCGGTGGCAGTATCAGCGTTGACATTGATGCTTTAAATAATGGTATCGGTTTTGGCGGTTATGGCCTTGGCGCTCCGGCAGCGCTTGGTTACGGCGCAGGCCAATTTGGTTCCGGAATTGGCGTCGGCAGCATTGGCGTTGAGATCGATGCTTTAAATAATGGTGTTGGATTTGGCGGTTACGGCCTTGGCGCTCCGGCAGAACTTGGTTACGGCGCAGGACAATTTGGTTCCGGAATTGGCGTAGGTAGCATTGGCGTTGAGATCGATGCTTTGAATAATGGTTTCGGCTTTGGTGGTTATGGCCTTGGCGCTCCGGCAGGACTTGGTTACGGCGCAGGACAATTTGGTTCCGGAATTGGCGTTGGCAGCATTGGCGTTGAGATCGATGCTTTGAATAATGGTGTTGGATTTGGCGGTTACGGACTTGGCGGTCCTGCAGCGCTTGGCTACGGAACTGGAAGAAACAATATTGGTATAGACATCGACGCCAATTTAGGCACCAGCGCTGGCTTGGCTGGTCTTGGTTACGGTCTTGGCGGGCTTGGACTCAACGGTGTAACAGGATACGGTCGCAATGGAGTTTCACCGATAGCTACAGGAGTGCCTAATGTTGCTGCAACGTCTTCTATTCCTGTGACTGGTCCATTTATCTCTACTGGTGCTGCTGAGCTCGAAGTTAAGGGAGCATTCGATGTCGGTGGTAAAGCCGTGGTCGGTGGCCAGATTCCCGTAATAGGTGCCGTCGGTTTTAACGGCCAGGTACCTACCAGAGGCGTCATTTCCATCGCCGGGAACTGCGGTTGCTCTACTGTACCACTATAAAACAGAAACTGATATGAAAGTAATAAATGATTTTGCATCGTAACTGTTGTGTTCTTTAAAGAAATTTTTAGTTTTACCATAAAGATGTCAATATCTTAATTATGTTAAAAAGTTCACTTTTTACTGTCAGAAGTCAAGACTACTAGGTTGTTGATAATTCTTCATCTTAGGTTATTATTGTTTAAAAAAGAATTAGGATAGCAGGAAAGGCGTTTCTTCGATATCCAGTTAAGGAGTAACGATTAAAAATATTCCAAATATTATTTGCAATTTCGAAACATCGAACAAGTTATAAGTCTAATAAATTTGATGTACTTACTCTTATTAACAAACTTACTATCATTAACCTTTATACGGTCTTCGGGTCAATTTAGACCCATTTTAGGAAAGAAACTAAGTTTTCTCTTTTCATATATTTATTTGACACTTGATATTTAATGACTTTTTCTGAAGTTTTGAGCTCAATTTAAATATTTAATTGTTTTATAAAAATATATTGAAATATTTAATTTACAAATTTTTATACTCTTATGGTCCTCGGGTCAAATTTGACCATACGTATTAAAAGATTGTAGTTCCTCTGAATTATGTGTTTACAAACAAAACTCTTATCTGTTACTTTTGTTATCGGATTACCCGCCATTTTGTAGTTATACTGCTAAAGGTAATAACAACACATACTCGTGTATGTGTTGTTATTACCTTTAGCAGTATCATAGTTTTGAGTGCACAGAATGTCTTGGTGTTTCACGATCGAGTATTATTTTGCATTTGAAAATGAGGGACAGTGAGATTGAGAGCTTTTTGAACGAAGTATCCGATGAAGAAGAACCGTGTTCAGAGTTCGAGGATCATGTAGAGAATGCTGTTTCATCTAGCACTAGTTTTAGTGAGAGTGAAAGTACATTTGTTCCTACCGAAAGAATGATATCAAAGAATGGCCAAATAACTTATTCCAAAAAACCGCTTGGAAGTAGTCAAGGAAGAGCCGCTAGAGAAAATATCATCAACATGATGCCAGGCTTGACTAGATATTCTTCTTCAAGAATCACAGAAGTAGAAAGATCAAGTTTTGAATTATTTTTTCCGCCTCCGTTGATACACACTATTTTGTATTACACAAATATTGAGGGAAGACGTGTATTTGATGAAGAATGGACTGATATTGATAATACGGATTTATTTGCATTCATAGGTTTACTCCAGTTAGCTGGTGTTTTTCGATCAAATAACGAAAGTACTGTAAGTTTATGGGATTCTCAAAAAGGTAGACCCATATTCGGAGCAACCATGTCACAAAAATCATTCAAAAAAATATCAAGAGTTATAAGGTTTGATAATAGACTAACTCGAAGTGAACGGCGACTATCGGATAAATTTGCTCCCATTCGTGAGCTATGGAATCAATGGATTGAGGTATTACCGAAGCTTTATAATCCTTCCGAAAATGTGACAGTAGACGAACAATTAGTCGCATTCAGGGGAAAGTGCCCATTCCGACAATACATGCCATCAAAACCGGCAAAGTATGGCATAAAGTTTTGGGTGCTATGTGATTCTGCAACAAGTTATGTTTGGAATATTCAACCTTACATGGGTAAAGAATCCGGAAGTGTTCCTGAAAGAAACCAGGGACAACGAGTAGTTCTTGATTTTACTGTGGGTCTGAAGGGTCATAATCTAACCACAGATAACTTTTTTACGTCATATCAACTGGGACAGAAATTACTGGAGAAGCAAATAACACTGGTAGGAACTATACGTAAAAACAAGCCTGACCTACCAAAAGATTTCCTGAATACAAAAGGTAGGCCAGTTTTTTCATCGAATTTTGCCTTTACTGGGGACACTACTCTTGTGTCTTATATTCCCAAAAAGAATAGATCCGTAAATCTTCTGAGCACATTGCATCATGATTCAGAATTGAGTAATCGCACAGACAGAAAAGCTGTTGTTATATCAGACTATAACAAATGTAAAGGTGGTGTAGATACAATGGATAAAGCTGTTTCATGTTACACTTGCAGAAGAAAGACAAAACGGTGGCCTCAAGTGGTTTTTAGTAATATCATTGATATATCAGCCTATAATGCTTTTATCTTATACACTTCTGCTAATCATGCCTGGAAAGAAGGGTGTCTTGCTAAACTCCGTTACTTTTTAGAAAATCTGGGTATGCAGCTTGTTGCCTCTTACGTGAAAACCCGGCAAACTTTGCCTCGAGCACCATTTTCACTGGAAATTGCGAAAAATATACGCGATTCAACGCAAGACGACCCACAGCCATCATCTTGAGTCCAGTCTGAAAACAATACAGGGAAAAAAACGACCAAGAGAAGTAGATGCCAATTATGTCCAAAAACAGATAATAAAACGGGATTAGTTTGCCTTACATGTAAAAAGTTTATATGTAAAAAGCACTCTAAAACTATTACTCTATGTACTAAATGTGATAAGTAATAATTTCTTTTTGTTTTGGATATAATAATAGGATTTTGTTATTATTTCACAAAATTTGTTCTATGTTCATTACTACTTCATATTAATAAAAACTTACTTTAACTAACCGTCTTTTTCATTAATAATTTATTCATATTAAACTAAAAACATTAATGTTATTCAGTATGCAATTATTGAGTGTAAATTAAGGCAACATAGTACTGGGTCAAATAAGACCCAAAGCCCGTTTACGTCGGTAACTTTGAGGAACTTATGAAGGTTAAAAAATCATCTTGTCTCAGGTTACAGGCAGGGATCAAACCCAAATCCTTCCAATGGAGCTATATTTTGTCCAATTTAGGATGATACTTCTGACAGTTGACACCTATATAGAGGGTATAAAGTTGCTATTGCAATGTCAAGCCAAACATAAGGAACAAACGCAACCTTAGTACGTAGCAATAAGGAAGTGACACCTGTCAAAAGTATCATCCTAAATTGGACAAAGTATAGCCTTTTAATAAACACTCGGTGCACCAGGCATGCTCTTTTTTGCTGCACTTCTTTTGCTGACTATACATATAAACCTTCCCTGGCATGCATACAATAACTTAACAATGTTCATCGTAACCTAACTAAAAGTTTCGAAACGCATACGGAACATATAAACATTGAGTTTTATGATTTTTACATATTTTTTTTCATCTTTTACGGCTATCCCTTATGATACATTATTTTAATAGAAAAATACAAAAGAAAGACTCTGCTCATAAGTAAATTTTTAGACGGAAATCGAATCCGCTACTTTTGAATGTTCGGTGCAATACTCTCCCAATTGCACTACTGAGTTATTAGTATTTCTAATATTTCCCTATTAAAATAATTTATTATATAAACATTGATTACAAGCTGACCCGGCCACGCGTTGCTGTGTTATAAACTAAAATGAAACCTCTATGTCATAAGTCGGAACAAATCCAGCAAAATTAAAAAAATCAGCAATATCGGTTCAGTAATTTTGGAGTTCATGGCGGTCAAACATTGTGATGGGGATTTTTATATATATAGAGTAACTGACCCAGCCACGCGTTGCTGTGTTATAAATAAAAATTACCCTACGTCCTTAGTCGGAACAAATCCAGCAAAATGAAAAAAAATATCTAAATCAGTGCTGTAGTTTCGGAGTTCATCGCGGTCAATATTTACAAGTGTTGGCATCAAAGCAAGCTCTACATCAAATGCTGTGAAAATATTTCGCCACCAGTGGTCTCACCACTGTACATATTTAGCTGAATTAGCAACACAGAACTGTGCAGCGACACACAATTGGGCACACGGCAATAGTTTTACTTATTTTATTATTGTTATATTTACCTGACTTCTGGACACATTTTTTTTGTTACAACACGTTTTTGGTTGTTCGATATTATTAACTTATGTTATTATTATATTTAATTAAATGTAGTTAAACAGTTGTACTGAACGTTTGAGAAAAGAGTTACCAATTATTTTATTTTACTGCATTTTCTAAGTGTGACCTTTTAATCTCTCTCTCTCTTCAATCGGTCCCTCACTGCTGAGGATCGTGACTCCGTTTGATTCCGTCAACGATTTGTCTCGATCGGTCCCGATCTGTAGCTTGGTGGGGAGCGTCTTGTCCTTTTAATAAACAAGCTGTTTAACTTCAGTAATTTCTTTCACTACATACTCCAATGTTAACTACAACTTCTAACATCATATGAAGTGTACGTGCTCAAACTGGTCCATTCAACTGGTAATAATGAAGACACAAAATCAAATGTGAGTGAAATGCCCGTTCAGACAAGCAGAGGTATTAGGTCAAAGAGACAATTCTTGAGTATTTAAATCCATCACAATTGTATTTACAATTGTATTTTCCTTAAGATGGGTAGCTTGATCTACACTTTTCTTCTATTTCAGTTTTGTTTTCTTGTCGCTTTAACGTTGAATAGCAGGGGTAAAACACAACGACAGATTAAGATCTTTGATACAGGATATTTCCGAATGTGGAGATCGAAGCTTTAAATAGGGATTTTTCTGTATAAGCGGTTTTATAGCTGTTTATCCTTTATTGATTGTTGGATATGTAAAAGTACTAGCCGATGCAGTCGCTAAGCATAAAGCTACGCTAGCACCATATATTGGAGCGGAGCGTAATACCTAAAAAGATTTATTTTTGTTTCGATGGGAATTTTTGCGAATTTCAAAATTCGGTCTCCGTCACCATCTGGTCCTAAACCTGTTGATTCGATTCCGCACAAAAAATATTAATCGGTCAGATCAAATCGGTTAAGAACTCGGGAAGTTATGGCGTAACAGACATTGCGCCATTGAAGCTGATCCATGGATCTATAGATCCGTATCTAGAACAGGAAGAGATGGCGCTGGCGTCAGCTTTGGAAACATTCAAGGAATCTGTCAAATTTTCAGTTGCTTAAATGGAGGAGTACTCGCCCAGATAGGGAAGGATCGAGTCTCGCCAAAGATCTGGGATAAGTTGATTTTGTTTCTAGGAATAATTTCATTCAATATGCTATATCATAATTTTGATTTATTATTTCTATACTAATAGTAACTGTCCGAACATATCCACTTAATTTCACTTTTATAGTATATCTTGTTTAGTGTATCGATACTCATTAGTTTATTATATTATATATGACATTATTATGTATGTAAATGTATGTTTATGTAGTCTATAGCTCTCATTTTCTATTTCCCTTTCAATGCACCACCAATACGCTATCAGTTTCTAACTCTCCGGTTGACTGGTAAAGAATGCCTATTGGCATTAAGTCCGCCTTTTATTTTGTGTTCAACAAAGTTTAAATAAATAACTGAAATAGAAAAAAGCATACGTAAAAAAAATACGGCTGTTTTAATACAACGGTAGTGATTAAAGCAGGATCAACGATAGTCCTAGGTTCGAATTCCGGAGGAGGCAGATGTTTGTGTATATGTGTGCATTTTTACCCGAGTCATGTGTATTTATGTATATTTCTATATTACTTTCGGAGTTGGGACGGGTAACTAAAAACTTTGCACAGATAAGACAGACAAAAAACCTTCGATACCTCAGTTCGATACGATACGATTTTTTATTCTTCATTTGTGGCTTGCACGATTTGTGCATTTAGCCAGTGTCAAGTAAGTATAATTCATTTCTTTTCTTAATTTGATGATGATGAATGAACAGTCAAATGCATTTTTCCCTAGGTTTCAGTAAGTGTCTGGGGTTTTACTGAAACCACCCCGTGGACTTCTTGAGAGAGCAGGAAAAGATGACTGCCGCTGCTTTGTTACACTTGCCAACACTCTTGTATGTTCACAAACAGTTAGTGGTTGTTAATCCACTATTATTACGCACTTATATCCACAACAACACAAATTTTATCAAGAGAAACAAAATCAACAACGTGACGCTTCTCGCTCACGGATTGACGGACTATCTACATCAGAAATTGATTTTATTTTAGTTTCTTCCAATATGAGGATTTTTTTTATAAACTGACTGGTCTAAACACCTTTTCTAATGTTTTTCTGTACGTTCTTCTTGATTTACCTTATCTTACTCAAATATTTTTGCACGGTCGCTGTATTGTTATAGATTCATAGCCGTTCCTAGCGTGTAGTTCTTTCAAATGTTAGGTAAATTTTATATTACGTCTATGTGTTTCCATCTACCATCTCTCCTACTGGCTAACACATGTTTAGTCTTCGGGATTTGATTTATTTATTTCTTTAAACTTCATTTTTTTTACCTTTGCACTATTTGTACAAAGGCGGACTTCATGCCAATAGCGTTTTCTACCAGTAAACCTTTAGATGGACATCGTGAATGTATCGAGTGATTTGACTTATAAAACAAAATCAAAGATAAACAAGAAAATACCTAAATTTGCTATGATGTAAAACAATAAAAAAGGAACAAACAAATCGTAATCCCGGCATCTTATGGAATTAGTGGAAGTGAGTGAGACGATGAGTAAGCTGTAAATGAGTGAAAGGGATAGAATGTACGATACAATGGCGTTAACTTTAAAACAAATTGTGTGCTCCGCGTTTAAAAAGTTATTATAAAAGAATGAATTGGCTATCGGAATTTATTTAAACTAGCCCAACCCCACAAGTACCTACTACAAAACACGTTCATAGATACATTGGAGGCACGACTTTTCCGTGAATAGAATATTTATTTCTCATAGAAACTTACAGTTTGCTTAAAATGAGATAATACTTCAAATAAAATACAGAAACAAAAATATTAACGGTGGTTTAAGTATAATTAGAAACGAATTTTCATATTCGACATAAAGAATTTAGAAAATATGAGCAGAAAGTAAAAACTTTCGCCGTAAAATGAAGCCTGCCTGTAAGCTAGACTTTCCGTTGAAAATAAACATCATTCTTTATTTTCTGTACTAAGAATTTATGCCTATTTTACTGTCGTTTCTTCATTTTTTAATTATGTCGAAGCCGTTTAGCGATTTCGGCCCCTCATAGCAGGCCAATTAATGAAAGAACACCGAAGGGAAAATGGGCTAAGGAATGAAAACGGAAACTGCTTGAATGTTCTTTATTTCAGTATTCAATTTATAGATTTCAATCTAGTAATACATACCGCCGATGCCAGACCCAATTCCGAAGACGGGGCCAGGCGCGACGGCGGGGAATCCCTCGCTGAGGATGCCGACGGCACCATTGCCGCAGCCACACGTGGCGACGCCAGATCCGGCTGTTGGGAATGCGCCCTCGAAGGCCACAGCGCTCAGGAATGGCAGCCCACCGGTAACTGTCAGGATGCCCACGATCTCGTTCTCCGACGCCACGGCGAGCCCACTGGGGCCGATCGGGGAAATGGAGGAGACGGTGAGAGGGCCGCTCGAGCGGATGTTCACAACGTCAGGGATAGCGAGGAGCGAAGCACTGTTAAGACCAGCTCCCACCAAACCCACGCTACCACCAATAAGTCCAGCGCTACCAAGGCCGATGCCGCTTAAGCCGGTGTTAGCTACGCCAACTGTGCTGAGTCCACCATTGGCCACAGCAATGCCACTATTAGCGACGTTGTATCCAGAGCTAAAGCCAGTGTTCGCCACGCCAACAGTGCTGAGTCCGCCAAGACCAGCTCCCGCCAAACCTACGTTACCACCAATAAGTCCAGCGTTACCATAGCCGATGCCGCTTAAGCCAGTGTTAGCTACACCAACAGTGCTGAGTCCGCCATTGGCCACAGAAATGCCACTATTGGCTATGTTATTTCCAGAGCTGCCCAAGTTAATTTGGTTAGTCAGAACTGAATTGCCAAAAACTTGTCCAAAAGCAACCTGTAATATAAAAAGCTAATTTTATTTTGAGATCACTAAAAAAAAGTCCACAGGAAATGAAGTAGGACAGTAGTATAGTTTTTATGTAAGTACATGAACCTATGGTCAACACTACAAATTATGCTAAGTATTTCTTAAAATACCTAACAAATTGTAAAGGATAAAATATATCCTTTTTACCTGAACTAGAAGAGCCGAAGCCACAATCAATACTTTATGAGCTGCCATTTTGGTTTACAAAACGAGACTGTGATCCTTGTACGTTTTGTCAAAGCTTTTATTCAAAGCGTATTATCAAACTACGTGCCTTATCAATTGCATTTCCGTAACCTCATTACACATTTTTTAGTTGTTGTCAAGTATTCTAATTATAATGTTGCAAAATTGTACTATAGATAACACCAATTTTTAAAATAGTGCTACACGTAAAAGTAGAAATTACAAAACACTGATATCTTCGTTTTAACTATATATAAAAGCTGTGAGTTTTCAAACAATCAATCATAGTGAAAGACCACTGGATTTAGCATCATGTCTTCTTCAACCGTCTTCTTGGTTTGCCTTCAGGCTTTACTTATCCAGGTAACAACAATAATTTAATAATTATTTTCTATTTTTGCATTTCGAGAATGTGCAGTAGAATTGCACAGCCTTGTTCCGGCGTCCCCATTATTTCATCGGGCAACCAGCCTTACAAATAGGCGCCACTAGTATATGGTTGATATACCAAAAGAGTCGCACTGAGCGTTTTGGTTCCAATTTTTTTATCCGTACTGATTTTTTTACATTATTCGCAAAATAAACATTTTTTTTTATTTGGCTTACAAAACTGGGTACAATCAAATAACATATTAAAACTAACTTACATTGTAACGTTTTAAAAAGATTTACCCTGCTAGATGTAAGCACAGCATGCATAAATAAAACAATATAAACTACCATAAAGCAAATAATACTGTCTTTAATACTAATAACAAAATCTAACTTCTACATAAATAAATTTCCTAATAACAACTTACTTATGTTATATAAAATCAGAGAGAGCCATATTAATACGACGCTTGGCGGTGACGAGAGAACCAATGAAAATATCAAATACCGAACGCATTGAATTTTAAAATGTACACATGCGATGTAACGGAGAGTGCTGACCGAGTCGTGTCTTCCAGGATGGAATTGCAAAAGTTTTTCGATTTTGTACACGGCTGGCACTACGTGGTACTGCAAATCGCAAGCGTTCTAAGATATCCGGGGCATCGATGTGACAATTAACGATTTTAAAGAGAAAAAGTATATCGGAACCTTTCTACGGGTGTACAATGGAGTCAAACCAAAATTAGAGAGACGTGCTTCATAGGAGTGCAGTTTACGACACATGTTGTCTGAGTAGCTAAGGTGGTACAAGAAGCGTTTTTGTACACGCTCCAATCTATTTGAGTGAACCTGGTAATCGGGGTTCCATACGATGCTACAGTACTTCAAAATACTGCGGACTAGACTGTTAAAGAGAATAACTGTAATCTGTGGATCCTTTAAAATTTTCGTCTGTCTCGTGATAAAACCACTCAGCTTAGAGGCCTTCTTTATAATAACATCCATGTGCTGATTGAAATTCAATTTCGATCCCGTAAATAACTTATATTACTATAATGTTAGTGACCATGAAAGTTTAAAACAATATATTGAAATTCAATTTGTTATCAATAATAACTCCCAAATCTCTTATACTGGAAACTTCAGTTAAGGGAACTTCATTGATAAAATAAGTTGAAATGTTTGGATGTAGTTTCCTTGTAAATCGAATAACAAAACATTTATTTCTAGGTATTCAGCACCATGCCATTTAACTTACACCAATCATGAACTTCGTTAATATCTGATTGTAAAGCATGTATATCTTCAGAATTATTAATTTGGCGATAAATTTTTAAATCATCAGCATACGTTTTAAATTATGAATTGATACAAGTAGATAAATTATCAATAAATATTGCGAAAAACAAAGGTCCTAAGTGGGAGCCTTGAGGTACTCCTGATGGCACCAGTTGCGCTACTGATTTATATCCATCAGGAAACAAGCTGTGAGCGATTTCTTAGATATGATTCACACCACCTGAGCAGTGATCCATGAATACCGACGCCTTTCAACTTTAAAATTAACATATCATGGTCAACTAGGTCAAAGGCCTTCCTGAAATCAGCATAAACAGCATGAACTTCTCCCCGTTTGTCTAATGTCTCATATATGTCACTAACGTAACTTACCAGATGAGAAGTTGTTGACTTTTTAGGCAAAAATCCATGCATATTTATGTGTAATGATCAATCAGTGACAGTATGTATTTCTCCTAATATGCACGCGTTTAACAATATTAAAAAATGGCGTTCGTATTATATTGGTATAGTACAGATTGACGACCGCTATGTTTGAGTGGGAATAATCCTGCCTTCAAATTGAAACTGTTGCTCATCGGAATATCTTGTTGGGGGTAGCTGATTGTGTGATTAATAATTTCTTATGCATATTACTTATTTTGTGTCATATACTCGTATGTATGTCTATCTATTTATAACCTTAGTATCCATAACACAAGCATGAAAGTGCTTACTTTTTAGCCAGATTAATTAGAGGAACTGTAAGAAATCTTATTATTTCAGAATGTCTACAGCCAGTACATTAACAGCTTCGGCAGTGCTGGTTTAACTGGTCTTAACTTCGAAACCGAAGCTATCAGCACCGCTGCGGAAGGCCTCAGCGGGTACACCAACAACTACGGCCTTATCAACGGTCTTGGCCTTGGCGGCGTTGGCGGTCTTGGTCTCGGTAACGTTGGCATTAACGGACTCGGCCTTGGCGGCCTTGGTCTCAGTAACGTTGGCGTCAGCGGACTTGGCCTTGGCATAAACGAATTTGGACTTGGCAGTTCTGGTCTGATTGGTGCAGGACTTGGAAGCGGTATTGGCCTTAGTGGAATTGGCCTTAACGGAATTGGTTTGGGCAACGCCGGTTTCGCTACTGCTGGACTGAGCAATGCTGGTTTGGGTCTCGGTGGCCTTGGAATCGGAGCTGGTGTACCTAACGTAGCTGCTACGTCTGCTATTCCAGTCACTGGCCCGTTTGTTTCTACTGGTCTTGCTGACCTAGTAGTCGGTGGCAACTTTAATGTTGGTGGCCAGGCCGTGGTAGGTGGCCAGATCCCAGTGATCGGCGCCGTCAGCTTCTCCGGACAGGTACCCGCCAGCGGCGTCGTCTCCATCGCTGGCAACTGCGGTTGCTCGAGTGTTCCTTTGTAAAATGGAAAAAATAAACTATATATGATTTCATCTTTATTCAAAGTAAAATGATTACAGTAAAATAATAATTTTATTTAAATCTTCTGTGTCATCACCTGTTTAGATTAAAAGTATTCGTAGAAGGGTGCCCAGAATAGTTGTTATACCGCAGTTCATTGGCTCAATATGGGCGCTTGGAGAAAACAAAGAGTAGTAGAATATAATGTGCCTGGAATTTGTGAAGCGAGCTTCTAAAATATAGCGATTGCAAGCTTTGCTAGAAGACATGGGTTCGAACTTTATGTGGATTGGTTGACTTAACACCCATTTTTATATTAAATTTAGTTTAATCAGTAATATAAAGAGGAAATTTTTGGACTCAGAAACGGTGACGTGGTAAAATTTTATAAGCTTTTTAAAATTTATTATCTAGTAAAATGATTAAAATCTTACTTCAGTATTACAATAGGAACCAGAGAGGTTTATGTTTCGTGCTCTAGTCTGCCGTTTCATACCGTAGCAGTAGCAATCCTGGATTTCGCACCGACGTACTTGCTTTGAGTCCCGGAAGGAGCAAATTTTGTGTGATGAATACAAGCATTTTTCCTGGGTTGTTGAAGTTTACCGATATTTCTTCTTCTACATAATAACCTAGTACTCATAGTGCTTAGATTGAGCTAGACAGGGATGGGGTAATGGCGGCCCAGGGGCCAAGTCCGGCCCGCGACAAGATTTAATCCGGCCCGCGATCACAACCCAACTGGCAAATTATCACACATTTTTTCATAGGGAAATGTGAATACACATCTGTATTGCGAATGAATATATGCATGCCACCTCTCCGACGCATCAAATGATTACCGCCTTAAGAACGTGTAACCTACTTTCATATTTCTCACCACGAATTATTTAACCCACCGCCGCGCGCGCGCACGTGTTGTCAATAACTTGCCGACAACTGAGGCGGCACATCTCAATAGCGGAAAAATATAAATAGCGGATTATTTATTTAATATTTTGTGGCCTTTGCACCTGCCGCTGAGCGCACTTGTCTATTGTTAATAATCTACCGACAAAGGGGACGGTGCATCACAATCGATTTAATGTTGAATTTAGAGATATTTTTTGTGGAGTATAAATAGCAGAGTCACTAATTATAATATAACATTACTATCGGAGCGCTTGTTTAATTCAGACGAACGCTGGGTGGAAGGTGCCTACAAATTACCTTTTTCGTAATAATATTCTGTGATAATAGTTTGTATTACTCACAAATAAGTTTAAATTAAATTACCACCATGAACAGAAAAAGAAAAGTCGACAGTGAGTGCCGATCATTTAAGGACGAATGGACCCAAAAATATTTTTTCATGAAGATGAAGAGATAACATCCAAAGTTGAATCGTTATCAAAGCAGCTTCGAAGTCAGCAAGGTTTATTTATGCAACAGGATGTTTCTTCAAAAGCTATCACTAAATTTTGCGGAACTTGGAGCGTGTTTTCACCAAAATAGAGAGAGCCAATTTAAAGTTGAACCCGAAAAAGTGTCGCTTATTCAGGAATAAGGCCAATTATCTCGGCCATGTTATCTCTAGTGATGGAATCCAGACAGACCCGGAGAAACTGGAAGCAGTTCAAAAATGGCCTACCCCTAAGAACAAAACCGAAGTGCGGGCATTCCTCGGCCTATGCTCATACTACAGGCGTTTTGTTAAGGGCTTCTCAGAGATAGCCAAGCCATTACATCGGCTGACAGAAGATAAACGACAATTTAGTTGGGATGGGACTTGTGAAGATTCTTTTCAGAAACTGAAGAAACATCTGTGTGAAACACCAATCTTGGGGTATACACAAACCGAAGGTTTGTTTATAGTCGACACGGATGCAAGCAACACTGCCATTGGAGGGGTGTTATCTCAAAAACAGGGTGAAAGAGAAGTTGTTATTGCATATTTCAGCAAATCTTTATCCAAGCCAGAGAGAAACTACTGTGTGACAAGAAGAGAACTCTTGGCTGTTGTAAAGACGCTGCAACATTTCAACAAATATCTCATCGGCAGACAGTTTTTACTGCGAACTGATCACGCAGCCTTGAAGTGGCTACTGCAATTCAAGAACCCAGAAGGTCAAGTAGCTCGATGGATTGAACACCTCCAGGAGTATGACTTCAAGACGGAACACCGCAGCGGAAAGACGCATGGAAATGCCGACGCACTCTCACGAAGGCCGTGTTCGGAAGACTGCAAACATTGTGTTAAGCAGGAATCTAATGAAGCGACATTAAAGCTAACGAGAACAAGTCCTTTGAGTCTCTGGGAGAATGATGCTATGAGGGAGGCTCAAGAAAGAGATGACGACCTTCGGCACATCATCACATGGAAGAAACGGGGTGACGTAAAACCAATCTGGAGTGAGGTTGCACCCACTGGCGCTGTCACTAAGGCGTACTGGGCGCAATGGGACAGTCTGATACTTCAAAACGAAATACTCTACCGGAAATGGGAGAAGACTAACGGCAAAGAGTTTCATCTTCAGATAATTGTCCCAAGAACGAGAGTACCAGATGTTCTCCGTGAAATACATGATGGAGTATCAGGAGGTCATCTAGGTGTCAAGAGGACGTTAACAAAAGTACGAGAACGATTCTACTGGTTGCATTGTCGAGATGATGTACAGGATTGGTGCCGCAAATGTACTACTTGCGCTGCTGTAAAAGGACCACAGACCAGGAGCCGTGGGAACCTGCGGTTGTATAACGTCGGTGCACCGTGGGAACGAATTGCAGTTGACGTAGCTGGGCCATTTCCTGTAACGGAATCGGGAAACAAGTATTTTATGGTCGTCATTGACTACTTCACCAAATGGCCCGAAGTGTTCGCCATACCAAACCAAGAAGCTACAACAGTCGCTTCTAAGTTAGTCGAAGAAGTGATATGTCGCTTTGGTGTGCCTCTAGAAATCCATTCGGATCAGGGCAGGAACTTCGAATCGCAAGTATTCCAGGAAGTGTGCAGAATTTTGGGCATGCATAAGACGAGGACCACCGCTTACCACCCACAGTCTGATGGAATGGTTGAGAGATTAAACCAGACCCTTGAGAGGCATTTGGCGAAATTGGTAGACGACAAACAAAAGGATTGGGACAAGTATATACCACTCTTCCTTCTGTCGTACCGCACCGCCGAGCATGAGAGCATAAAAGCTACCCCGGCGTATGTCAATTACGGTAGAGAACTACGAATACCAGTCGATCTATTGACAGGAGGGTCACCGGAGGAACCAAACACCGTACAAGATTATGTCTGCGATTTAAGGGAAAAAATGCGCTATATACACGCCTTGGTCCGGGAAAATGGGTTACAGTCAAGTGAGAAAATGAAAACCGCTCGTGTTCGATTTCCGGTCGTATCTGACGACCGGAAATCGAACACGAGCGGCTTCGAGGAAGGGTCACTGGTGTGGCTACATAACCCAACTCGCCGGAAAGGGAAATCTCCAAAGTTGCAGACCAAGTGGGACGGTCCATACAAAGTGGTTACCCGACTGAATGATGTGACCTATAGGATTCAAAAGCAACCAAGAGGGACATTCAAAGTGGTACACATAGACCGTCTGGCGCGCTACCATGGCAGTAACAACGATGCTCGGGACGAGCATCTCTAAGAGGGGAGTAGTGTTACGAACACACAAAGCACAAGCATGGCACTACATAGAAGTATAGTCTCGAAAACCGGGTACATGCGCGAACTTTCCAGACACGGCCGATTACGTTCGCGCGAGTCGGGTACGTTCCAGAAAGGAACGTACTGGAATGGTCTGGGGCTCGTCTCGGCCCATATAAATAACCGCAGAGAGGCGAGCCAGTCAGTTCAGTTTGAGCTACCTTCGAGGCGACTTCGAAGTGAAAACCAGTGATCAAGAGTGATACCAGTGAAACCTACGACTTGGCTACGACCTAGGACATCGTTAGTGCTTAGTGTTTGGACCTAGTGCTTTGTGTTGGACCTAGTGCTTCGTGAATAAAGTCTTCAAAAGAGTCAGCAGGTCTTTCTCTCCAAATCCATTGAACCCTAGCACGCAACAGTATAATTCATCGAAAGACATTAATGGGTTGTTATCAATATCAAACTCGGGATTCAACTTTAATTGAAATTGGTTTACGTTATCATGACATTCTATAAAATTATTTCTGATTTGATCGATACTTTTATATCTAGCCTTAAAAGACGGAATTTAAGTTTTATCCTTTTTTGCAACCGTAATTAAGTCGTATAGAATTTGCATGCGTTAAAATTCGTATTCACGGCGTTTTATGTACTTTTGTAACTCGACTTCCGCCATCTTGCTTTGAAAATAACTAGATTAAAACGTTAAATAAAACTTAAATTCCTTCCGAACCGCAACGGAAAATAATAAGAACGTACCTAGGTGGAATGTTGTTTCGTAAACGTTAAAAAGCAAGTGAACTAAGTATCAATTCGTTAATTATGTACGTATAAGTAGGTCTATGTATGTACTTCGAAAACAAATTGTGGGTTGAAATTCGCTGAAGTAACTAGGCAATTAGCTATTTTCGAGCTCAACCATGCTTAACACCCAAAACTTCAATCATTAACGAATGCAACAACTTAACACAAATGCACTGAGAAACAAATTGTTTTTTACTTTAAATACCTACGCGGCGCCGGCGAACTGTTCACTGCGTGGCGCCAATATAGTCAGCGTAGGTAACGTAACGCGTAAGCGATTTTTTAACAAAATTACGTTAAAAACTGTTTTATAGTTATATAAACAAAGTAAGCTTTACGATTCTTAATTGGTTATTACACTTAAAAGTTACTACGATTAATAGTATGAACAAAATTTAGTAATTTTTTATTTAAGTGAGGTTATTGATCCTCACAGGAGGCACCAAAAATGAACGATACTGAGCCTCGTTGAAGGAGCTATTGCATTCTCCGATGATTGGTCTCGAAACCCGTGATTTCAGCAGGAAAAGAAATGCACAAACACTCACCTGGAGAGGCAGGACTGATGGGAAACTAACGACGGGGCTGTGGTGTGCCGGCCGGCTAGTCCACTCTTCCACTTATTCGCGGATCTGGAGGCTTGTTTTTCTTGCGAACATTCACAGAGGTTGATCGGGCCAAATCGGACAATAAACAACTAACGAAGCATTAGATTTTGTGGGTTTTCATAGCAAACACGGAAATGTTCACGCACGCACTATGCAGCTCAGGCGGCCATATTTCGAACTGAACGCTTTCGTTCGCCGTCGTGTGTGTGCGCTCGGAGACGTATAATTGGCGCGAAATTTGAATTGGAAGGGAAACAATTAGGTTTAAAGGATTATTAACAGGGAATGGTGTGATGATTATAAAAGCACTATATATATTTCAATAGCGACAGTTCCTATCTTCATAGTGGTGAAATCAGTTTCTGATAATTCCTACGGTTTCGAAAGATATAAGAGAATTAAGTTCAAAATATTTAAATAACGACCGGACACCGTTAGCTACCCCGAACCGCAGCCGCTCCACAGAGGTGAATCATCAAGGCCGACTCATAGCTTGTGCTTCGTTCTAGCGTACAAGTGCGCTTGCCGCTAACTTGCCTCTCTGAGGACTCGTTATGGCACCTAATTTTAGTAAGTGCGCCGGTTGCATGAATAATATAACAACAAGGGAATACTTAGAATGTACGAGCTGCAAGAAAAAGTACGACATAGAATGCGCTGGAATAAGTTCACAACGCTTTAATAGCTTTTATGTTAACCATGATAGGAAGTGGAACTGGAGGTGCTCTGAATGTAATAGCAATTTGCCAAAAACTGGAAACTTAAATACTCCTATTCAGCCACACTTACGTTTGGAATCGCAAGGTGGTTCTGATTTAGATACCATACCGAAATCGGAAACTGGTAATGTCACGGTCAGACCCAGGCGTGAGCCGTTATCAGTATCTGTCAACACATCAGCGGACCCTAACTCCGACAAATACTTGACTGAAGGTATGTTGCGTATATTTTAATATAATATTTTATCTGACACTATTACAAGTATGGTAACAGCGCAACTAAAGTCTCTGAACTGGAAATTCACTGAGCTGCGAGAAGCTGTAACTTTTAATAACGAAAAGTAGGAGGAAATGAAGAAAGCGCTTGATGAAAAATGTTCAGTCATACATAATTTGGAACGTGACAATACTGTTTTGAAATCTACCGTGTCAGATCTTTCAAACAGATTATATTCGCTAGAACAGAATATGAGAGAAAGCAATCTAGAAATAAACGGGATACCTGAACATAAGTCTGAAAACCTGGCTTACACGGTGACACAGCTGGCCAAAGTAGTAGATGCAAGCATAGCTAGTGATGACATTGTGTTTGTGACTCGGGTTGCAAAGCTGAACAATGACAACCGCTGAACCCGTACTGTGGTTGCAAAACTACGGACTCCACGCCATCGCGACATCATCGCTAAGTTTAACAAGACACATTCTAATGACAAACTGAATTCGTTGCAGTTAGGTCTTGGTGACAAACGCACTCCGGTTTATGTGAGCGAACATCTATCACCTACAAACAAGGCATTCCACGCTGCGACGCGCATACGGGCTAAGGAATGCGGCATCAAGTTTGTTTGGGTGCGTAATGGTCGAATATTTGTAAGAAAAGACGAATTTAGTGAGTGTAAGCTTATCCGAAGCCACGAATACTTACATAATTTAGTTAAGTAGCTACAATTAACAATTACCAAGTCAATGTTATGGTGTGTTGTTGTCAAATTTAATATTTACTATCAGAATTGCCGTGGCCTTTGGACAAAGATCAATGATGTGTACTCAAATATTCTTCTTTCAGACTATGACATTATCGTTTTTAGAGAAACATGGTTAAATGAAGGTATTTTTACTAGCGAGCTTTTTGATTCACGCTACATTGTATACCGTCGAGACCGAATTTGTTCTTCTAACTCCAAGCAGGACGGCGGGGGGGTGTTTGTTGCTTACGTGAATTCCAATCCTGTCGAGTTCCTAACTGGGAGTCTAATTGTGAGGATTTGTGGGTCAATATAACAACTAAAATCAATGGTGTAAAGAAAATATTGTCGGTATGCGCAGTTTACCTACCACCGCCGGCCAGCTTGGAAAAGCAACAAATATTCTTAGACAATGTCGATAACGTAATGTGCCACACAAATATGGTGGTCATACTAGGCGATTTCAATCCTAACTTCATAAATTGGAAATGTCATAAAGATAAAACGTATTTATTGCCAACTAATTATGAAAAATGCATAGGGTATTCCCTAGTTGACTTTATGGCGCTACATAGACTTTTTCAGTATAATAATATTCCTAATAAATCTGCTAGAATATTGGATCTGGCTTTGAGTGCTATAGAATCATCGTATGTATCGTAACCCACAGACTCGCTAAGTAAAGTTGATAATCACCACCCTAGTTTTATATTAACAATACCTCTCTCCGAAAATGTTACTCGCGGTCTTTCACCCAAGAAAAGAATAGCTTTAAATTTTTATAAGGCGAATTATGAGTTAATTAATACTGAACTCTTAAATGTAAAGTGGAAAGATATTCTAGATCATGACGATGTGAATCAAGCAATTTCAAGATTTTATAATATTTTATACACAGTTAGAAATAAATTTGTTCCAAAACGTAAAATAAGCATTCACAACTATCCTTGTTGGTTTAGTAAATCACTGATAAGACTTTTAAATGAAAAAAATAGAATAAGGAAAAGACAACTTAGGTTTGATAACCCAAGAGATAAAATTGAATTTAACTTGCTGCGCGAACGTTGTCATAAACTTATTGATATATGTAAGAGCAACTTTAAGCAACAAGTAGAAAGTAATATATGCAATAATCCTAAGTTATTTTGGCGATATATCAAAGATAAGCGTAGACGACAATCATCAATTCCATGTTCTATGACTAGTGGCAATATTACAGCATCCTCGGGTGATGACGTAGTGAATATGTTTGCCGAACAATTTTCTTCTGTCTACAGCAATGGTGACTGGACCCCTTATACAGTTGATTTAATGACAAATGATTCTCTCACAATTCTTAAATTCACTGAGGGCGACATTTTGAAAACTGTCAAACACCTCAACATACATAAAGGACCAGGTCCAGATAATATTCCGCCTTTATTAGTGAAGCGTTGTGGACGTGCTCTGGCAGTACCTTTATTGTTGCTATTTAATAATTCCATAAAGAATGGTGTGTTTCCAGACGAGTGGAAAAAGGCCAGAATAGTACCTATATACAAAAAGGGAGATGAAACTTTCGTAAAAAATTACCGGCCCATTTCCATCTTGTCGATCTTCCCCAAAATGCTCGAATCCTTGGTTTACCCACACATTTACAACCTCGTGGAAAACAGCTTATCAACATCTCAGCATGGATTTATGGAGGGTTGCTCTGTAGATACTAATCTTGCCTCTATGATTTCTAACATATCCAAAAATGTCGATGCAGGTAGACAATTTGACGCGATATATACAGATTTAAGCAGTGCATTTGACAGGGTTAATCATGCAATACTCTCGTCAAAATTAAAGAACTGTGGGATAGACGGGTCTCTGCTCTTGTGGTTTACCTCTTACTTAGCAAAAAGACCTCAAATAGTTTCTATGGCTGGATACGAATCAAAAGTGTACTATGCTCATTCTGGTGTTCCACAGGGCTCCCATCTTGGTCCGATCTTGTTTTCGGTTTTTATCAATGATATTACCACATGTGTTCAACATAGTGTAGCATCACTTTTTGCAGACGATTTTAAAATTTACATGACCGTTGCTGACCTGTCCGATGCTAAACGTTTGCAAGCTGATCTTGATAACATCAAAAATTGGTGTAAAAATAATGACATGACTATAAACTTAGACAAATGCTTTCATATAAGCTTTACAAAAATATCTAACAGTATAAATACAATTTACCAGCTTGATGGTAATATCTTGTCAAAGGTCGATATAGTGAGGGATCTGGGGTTATTGTTGATAATAAATAAAAATTCAATTTTCATATTGACGATGTTGTTAAAAAGTCTGCCAAAATGTTAGGTTTTTTGAAACGTAGTCTCCGAGGTTTCAAGAGTATTAATACAAGAATTATACTTTACAACAGTCTTATCCGAAGCAGACTTGAGTTTGCATCTGTTGCTTGGAATCCTGTGTACGCCAATTCATCTCAAAGGGTGGAAAGTATACAGAAAGCCTTCACAAGACATCTGGCTTATATTTCACCGGGTACGGTCACCACAGTGTTCCATACAATATGCGTCTGTCTCTTTTCAACATGATATCACTGAAAAACCGTCGTTTCGTCTTGGATATGCTATTCCTCTACAAGGTTCTTAATAATAAAATATCATGCCCTGACCTGTTGTCTTCCATCGACATAACTGTCCCTCGAAAATATCCTAGAAAACCTCTTTCAAAAACGTTTACGTTGCCCCCACATCCATTATTAATAAGTGTTATTTGTTTAAAATGTTTTGTATGTCTAGCTGTAAGTATGCCTATGAATAAATAAATAAATAAATAAAATGAGAGAAAAGGATAGAATGTACGATACAATGGCGTTAACTTTAAAACAAATTGTGTGCTCCGCGTTTAAAAAGTTATTATAAAAGAATGATTTGGCGTTCGCAATTTATATAAACTAGCCCAACCCTACAAGTACTTACTACAAAACACGTTCATAGATACATTGGGGGCACGACTTTTCTGTGTATAGAATATTTATTTTTCATAGAAACTTACAGTTTGCTTAAAATGAGATAATACTTCAAATAAAATACAGAAACAAAAATAGCAACGGTGGTTTTAATATAATTAGAAACGCATTTTCATATTCGAAATAAAGAATTTAGAAAACATGAGGAAAAAAGTAAAATCTTTCGCCGTAATGCATAATGAAGCCTGCCTGTAAGCTGGAATTTCCGTTGACAATAAACATCATTCTTTATTTTCTGTACTAAAAATTTATGCCTATTTTACTGTCGTTTCTTGTTTTTTTATTTATGTCGAAGCCGTTAAGCGATTTCGGCCTCTCATAGCGGGCCAATTAATGAAAGAACACCGAAGGGAAAATGGGCTAAGGAATGAAAACGGAAACTGCTTGATGTTCTTTATTTCAGTATTCAATTCATAGGATTCAATTTAGTAATACATACCGCCGATGCCAGAGCCGATTCCAAAGACGGGGCCAGGCGTGACGGCGGGGAAGCCCTCGCTGAGGATGCCGACGGCACCATTGCCGCAGCCACACGTGGCGACGCCAGATCCGGCTGTTGGGAATGCGCCCTCGAAGGCCACAGCGCTCAGGAATGGCAGCCCACCGGTCACTGTCAGGATGCCCACGATCTCGTTCTCCGACGCCACGGCGAGCCCACTGGGGCCGATCGGGGAAATGGAGGAGCCGGGGAGAGGGCCGCTCGAGCGGATGTTCACAACGTCAGGGATAGCGAGGAGCGAAGCACTGTTAAGACCAGCTCCCACCAAACCCACGCTACCTCCAATAAGTCCAGCGCTACCAAGACCGATGCCGCTTAAGCCAGTGTTCGCCACGCCAACAGTGCTGAGTCCGCCAAGACCAGCTCCCGCCAAACCTACGTTACCACCAATAAGTCCAGCGTTACCATAGCCGATGCCGCTTAAGCCAGTGTTAGCTACACCAACAGTGCTGATTCCGCCATTGGCCACAGAAATGCCACTATTGGCTACGTTGTTTCCAGAGCTGCCCAAGTTAATTTGGTTAGTCAGAACTGAATTGCCAAAAACTTGTCCAAAAGCAACCTGTAATAGAGAAAGCTAATTTTGAAATGAAGTAGGACAGTAGTTGGGTGGTAAAGAGGAATTTAACCCACAAATTTACGCTATCTAGGTAACTGCTCTTCCAAGCGAGCTACCAAGACGTGTTTGGCGGGCTTTAAATTAATTTGGTCGGTTTGTAAGTTGCCTTAATTTTTTTTTCTTCACATGTACTTAAAATTATATGAATATGCTTTACCAATAACAGAATTTCACCACATTTATAGAGCTCACGTGCAGACAAAATATACAAACTATGAATAACAAGTACTGAAAATATTTGAATGAAGTAGATAACTATATAGGTGGACCGCTTAAATGATTCTTCGACCGCGCGGTACGGGAGTGCGGTGATACGGACCGCATAGTGCGCCTCCTCCCTTTATATCCGTACCCACCTTTGTCGCCGTACCCCCGCGCCTCTGTACCGCGCGGGCGTGCACTCATTTAAGCAGTCGACTATAGAAGAAGTGTGACTTTGTTTTCATCCTACTTAAGTTAAAAGACAAGCATTAACAAAGGCCGTACCATCACGTCTTATAGCGATTCAAGTTAAGCTGTTGAAAAGAGATGCCACTGTAGACCGCGTATAGCGGTGTCTCATTTTGACAATCGAACTTACATCGCGCTATGAGATCATGGTAGGCACTCAGATTGTAACTAGAATTTAACTGCTACATTTTTATATTTAAAGAAATTGTTGCAAGAAAAAATAAACTTGTCACAGGTGTCTGGCGGGACTCGATCCCACCGCCTTCGCTATTCTGGCGAGTGCTCTTCCAATTAAGCTACCGAGAATTATGCTAAGTATTTCTTAAGATACCTAACAAATTGTAAAGGATAAATTATATCCTTTTTACCTGAACTAGAAGAGCCGAAGCCACAATCAATACTTTATGAGCTGCCATTTTGGTTTACGAAACGAGACTGTGATCCTTGTATGTTTTGTCAAAGCTTTTATTCAAAGCGTATTATCAAACTACGTGCTTTATCAATTGCATTTCCGTAACCTCATTACACATTTCTTAGTTGTTGTCAAGTATTCCAATTATAATGTTGCAAAATTGTGCTATAGATAACACCAATTTTTAAAATAGTGCTACACGTAAAAGTAGTAATTACAAAACACTTTGCTATCTCTGTTTTAACTATATATAAAAGCTGTGAGTTTTCAAACAATCAATCATAGTTAAAGACCGCTGGATTTAGCATCATGTCCTATTCAACCGTCTTCTTGGTTTGCCTTCAGGCTTTACTTATCCAGGTAACAACAATAATTTAATTCTTATTTATTATTCTTGCATACATTTCCGAGAATGTGCAGTAGAATTTCACAGCCTTGTTCCCATTTATTCATCGGAAAACCAGACTTACAAATAGCCACCAGTCAGTGGCGTAGCGTGCCAGCTGGGCGCCCGGGGCGGGAGAGCCATTTTGCCGCCCCCACTCGACACTAAAATAAAATAAAATTTTCGAATCATCATTTCAAACGCAAAAAGGTATTTTATTTTAGGTAAAATAGGATAAACGGTTTTAACGATAAGCGCGTGGACATTTCTTCGCTTCCGATTCCTTTTTTACCTTTTTCTTGCGGTATTCCGCACCGCTTTCTTTAATTCGTTTCATTTTCAAATACTGCTAACTTCAATGACTACTTTCTACAATTTTTGAAATGAAGTTTTTGGACGATGAACAACACACACGAAATGACATTTTTATTTCTGTAATGCGGGAGCCAAAAGAATAAGCAGACTGAAGTAGGAAAGTTACTGATCGGTTACGAATTGACCCGAGAGCGTCGAATCACAAGGCGGAAAATTTGAAATTTACGTCATTGTTGACTAGTCAAACGTTCTGTCATGAAACATTAGAACTTTACCCAACCACTTTACTGACGACATTTTACCACCTTCTGGCCTTCTGCCGCCCGGGGCGGGCCGCCCCCTCCTTACCTTGTTTTCTTGGTAACCAAGACCTGGGCTCTCATACTCATTCGACCACCACTACTCATGTAATTATCCTATCAACATTAAAAAGGTGTCATTTGATAGTAAAACATGTAGACAACAGTTACACAGCCATCATGTTTTAATTGTCATGGAATAAAAAATAGAAAAAAATAATTAAAGAAAAACAAATACATTCCTTATTGTGAATTTTTAATTATTGACTTTTTGAGAAAACCCAAATTTAAGGGGCAATTTGTCGATAAAAAATACCATATTACACACCATTAAAGGCTCCGACACTGGTGACGGGACACATTGTTTATAAATATTAATGTATGTATTTTGACGTTAACTCTTAAGCTTTCTTATATAACTACTTTTCACCCATGTTTTTTTACGCATGTGTTATATGGTATTTACACAAAGAATTTATTGCACTTCAACGTATTTCTACGTCATTTACAAAAAAATAAATAAACTGTTTTTCCTTTTCGTCACGTGTCGTAATAACGGCCAACAGTACACACTTAATTTCATAACGAACGATCATGAGGTTACTAAGAAATTATTTTAAAATATTCGTAGAAAGCGTTACTTTTATTGTTGGGCATTTAGTTTCTGCAAAAATAAATGTACAGACAGAACATACAAATTTATATAGTAGTATAGGTACGATATTATTATCATATATCAAATTTGATTAAAATCGATCTACATGTTTTTGACTAAAAGAAGGACAAACAGACAGACAAAAATTAAAAAATATCTCGAATTGATGTCGGTCAGACATAAAACGAATATTTATTACAAAATTTTACCAAAAAAAAGTACAGACAGAGCCTACAGATTTATACAGTAGTATAGAAGATATAGATTATGCCATACGCTAACAAGCTATATAAATCATATTTCTAACTAATTAAAAATTTGAAGGAAAATTCGATGACGCAAGGAGCTAGTTCTCAGACGGGAGATTAAAAAGTTTACTACCTCGAGCTTTAACGTATTTTGGAAATCAACCGTTGTTCCTTTAAATAAATTTAGTTCAATTGTGTTTTGATTTTTTTACTCATTTGGCAAAATTTGCATTGACTGACAGTATGTATTACTCCTAATATGCACACGTTTAACAAAATAAAAAATGGCGTTGGTATTTTATTGGTATAATGTACAGATTGACGACCGGTATGTTTGAGTGGGAATAATCCTACCTTCAAATCGAAACCGTTGCTGCTCGGAATATCTTGTTGGGGGTAGCTGATTATGTGATTAATAAGTTTCTTATGCCTATTAAATATTTTGTGTCATATATTCGTATCTATGTCTATCTATTTATTACCTTAGTATTCATAACACAAGCATGAAAGTGCTTAATTTAGCCAGATTAATTGAGGAACTGTAAAAAATATTATTATTTCAGAATGTCTACAGCCAGTACATCAACAGCTTCGGCAGTGCTGGTTTAACTGGTCTTAACTTCGAAACCGAAGCCATCAGCACCGCTGCGGAAGGCCTCAGCGGGTACACCAACAACTACGGTCTTATCAACGGTCTTGGCCTTGGCAGCATTGGCGGTCTTGGTCTCGGTAACGTTGGCATTAACGGACTTGGCGTTAGCGGCCTTGGTCTTAGTAACGTTGGCATTAACGGACTTGGCCTTGGCAGTGCTGGTCTGGTTGGTGCAGGACTCGGAAGCGGTATTGGCCTTAGTGGAATTGGCCTCAACGGAATTGGCTTGGGCAACGCCGGTTTCGCTACTGCTGGACTGAGCAATGCTGGTTTGGGTCTCGGTGGCCTTGGAATTGGCGCTGGTGTACCTAACGTAGCTGCTACATCCGCTATCCCAGTCACTGGCCCATTTGTTTCTACTGGTCTTGCTGATCTAGTAGTCGGTGGCAACTTTAATGTCGGTGGCCAGGCCGTGGTAGGTGGCCAGATCCCAGTGATCGGCGCCGTCAGCTTCTCCGGACAGGTACCCGCCAGCGGCGTCGTCTCCATCGCTGGCAACTGCGGTTGCTCGAGTGTTCCTTTGTAAAATGGAAAAAATAAACTATATTTGATTTCATCTTTATTCAAAGTAAAATGATTACAGTAAAATAATTATTTTATTTAAATCGTCTGTTTCAACACCTGTTTAGATTAAAAGTATTCGTAGAGGGGTGCCCAGAATAGTTGTTATACCGCAGTTCATTGGCTCAATATGGGCGCTTTGAGAAAACAAAGAGTAGTAAAATATAATGTCCTTGGAATTTGTGAAGCGAGCTTCTAAAATATAGCGATTGCAAGCTTTGCTAGACATGGGTTTGAACTTTATGTAGATTGGTTGATTTTACACCCATTTTTATATTTAATTGCGTTTAGTTAGTAATATAAAGAGAAAATTTTGGACTCAGAATCGGTGACGTGGTAAAATTTTATAACCTATTTTAAAATTTATTATTTAGTAAAATTATTAAAATCTTACTTCAGTATTACATCAGGAACCAGAGAGGTTTCTGTTTCGTGCTCTAGTCTGCCGTTTCATACCGTAGCGGTAGCAATCCTGAATTTCGAACGGACATTCTTGCTTTGAGTCCCAGAAGGGACAAATTTTGTGTGAGGAATGCAAGCATTTTTCCTGGATTTTGGAAGCTTACCTATATTTCTATGAATATTACAAATCATATTATGTATATCTATACGATAACCTAGTACCCATAGTGCTTAGATTGAGCTAGACTAATTGGTGTGAAAGTGAGAAGTATCGCACTTAGCAGTCTCCATACAAATGTCTTTTTGACATATTTTCTTGTCAACCTTTATGAGCAATTTTCTTACCGCTTCCAACCACATTTCCGTTTTTCCGCCATACTCTACAAAATGACAAACTCTACTTTTGCAAACTACCAACGGAAATTCAAACGTATTTCATAAAAATCTGTATTACATTAAAAGGGAGAAAAAACTGTTCTTGCTGTTTCTTGCGGCTTCTTCTCTGTACAAGCATCTAAAGTTATGTATAGCGCAGCAACCTAATTTTCTTTTTTGTATGTAAGCAACGAGTTAATAGGACAGCTTCTATTAAACTAATACATCGTCTTTACTACCCCAATAGAACACTTTTAACCCGTCAATTCCCATGCTTTTGTCTGATGGAATAAAATTGTTTTTTTTTTGCGTTAATAGACGAGTTTGGAGATTCAAAACATGAAATATAACAAAAAAAAAAATTAACATCACTTATCTTTTTTGTAAGGGGGGTATCACCCAAAGCTGATACTGGGCGTAATTTATACCTTTAACTTAATATGGTAATAGAAAAAATACGACTTAAAAAAGATGTTATCATAAACGCAGCCGAAACATGAAATTTGTTGTAGTAATGCCCAGTGTCACCTGCAGGTCACACTTGCGAATTTAATCGCTTTTTTTGAGGGCAAAAACAATTGAATAATTTGACAGATGACGTATAGAGCAATGTTGCCAAAAAATAATATAAATACTACTGAGTGTTGACTTTATTGTAGTAGTATATTTTTTTCTTATTTTTTTTATTTTATAGGTTAAATAAATTCTTCGATCTCTGTCACGTACAGGTGACACTAGGAATTGACGGGTTAAAAGAAGCTTTTATTATTACTTGTTTATAAAACGAACTAAAAAAAACTGGTTGTCTGTAAAGTCGGTTTACGGGTGACAATTAATAGAAACGTGATAACGTCATAAGAAAACATTAATGAAAAATTGCATACTTTTGTTATTTGAATTGAATTATTATTACTGAATTATCATAATTTTGTATAATACAAAGGAGTTATTTGAAAATTACAATTTTTAACACGCTTTTATTAGTTTCAACTGTATGTTTGTATGTATGTAACTGACTCCTTTACCTAACTTTGAGCGATCAGATTTACTTTAAACGTTGTAGGCTTATCAACGATCGACGACAATACAATATTTTGATAAACTTATCTCATTATCCTAATTAGGATCGCCAGGATTAATATACTTCCCCCATATATTAATATACTATGTCTCGTTTTTTATGTTGGCAACAAAGAAATCCTTGAATATGTTTTCTATCGAGATGAAACTGCTAACACGTCTGTAAATATTAAAAATGGTTTTATAGCAAATCGAACTAAAAAGTGAAAAATAAAATATAGTTTAAGAAAACTAAAAAAAACCCGCTTTAATAGCAAACCGAACTAAAATTCAGAAAATAACTCTTAATTTAAATTTTATTCGACTCTTATAAAAGTATACTAACTCAATATTTTTAAATTATTTTCAAAATTCTAAAATAAAAATAAAGTTATGAAAAGAAAATTAATTTGATTGTAAAAAAGCGTGGGGTGCTCGATATTGATTTTTGTAAATATATAATTAGTAGTTATTTGTTAACATAAAGGACAATGCCGATTTGTGACCGGAAATGACCAAGAATGAAATTATTACTAATTCAATTTAAAAATAAAAATACAATTTAAAACGTATAGAACTTATCTAAAAGCAGATTACGAATCTTAAAACCAATAAAAAGTTGTGTGTTTACTAAGCACTTCCATGTGATATTGCTTTACTGCGCCTTGGCTTTGGATATCAGCATTTTGGCCGTCCTTTATTTTTGCTTAATATATTTACATACTTAAACAAACATTTAAATAAATATATGTGAAATATATGCATATATTAATAGCCTAAATATGTTACTTTTTCCTTTTATAAGGAAATAATATATAATTATTTCACCGTTTGAGACCAAAAGCGCTATAAGCCAAACGACATTATTTATAAAAAAAAAAGTGACGTATAGTTGGTTAGCGTTAGTGATGGACATTGAAAAAAACATCGATATTTTTGTCGATGCAATGCATCGGATAGTGGCATCGATGTTATATCGATATATCAAAAAATACATCGATGCTGTCCATACATCGATTATTTTTCTGTCTTCAGGAATCAGGACTTTAATAAGAAAATACCAACTAAATACCAACCAGCACAGTCGTAAAATTTTGCTTTGTTTTGTATTTTCTTTGCTATAAGTATTTAGCGAGGTTTATATGAGTAAATATGAGTATGTATAAGAGTCGTTTCACTACATAGTATAAAACAAAGTCGCTTTCTGCTGTCTGTCTATCTCTTTGCATGCTTAGATCTTTAAAACTACGCAACGGATTTTGGTGCGGTTTTTTTGATAGATAGAGTGATTCAAGAGGCAGGTTTATATGAGGTTTCTAATTTGATGTTGTAAATAAACACTTTCGCTTACGTTGCAAACGCAAGCTGAACCCTACGAGATAGATCAGAATTATGCACTACAATATTGTACACCTTTAAAAGTTCTACAAAAAAGTCCGCGATGGTATATGTCTATCTCTTAGGGATTTCCCGCCATAACCATTTTTTATCCTCTCCTTTTTTAATAATGGCTTATTTACGAAACGATTTTAAACAATACAGCATTTAATATAAATAAATATGGCCCTTTGCAGCATGTAATTTAAATGAATGGTATATTTAGTATCAGCATTGCACCTGTCCGAAGCCGGGGCGGGTCGCTAGTTCAATACAAAAAAATCGTTCGTATCAGCTCCGACGTATGACTGGAGTTTACTCCTTAAAAAGACTATCTTAAAATATATATAATAGTCAAAGGAAGTAAATGAATTCATATATTTATTCATATTAATTTGATAAAATATATTACGGTGATATATAATATGATATTGTTATTTATATTCTTTTATTTATTATTCATGATTCATGATATTTTACATTTTTTTTAAATTTTTTGTTAACGTTTTTTAACGTCTGATTTTACCACCCATCTATATTTCATACCGTGCGCTATATTACATATTAACCGCTATATGCAACGATTCTTAAGGAGTTAAACTCCAGTTAACTCCAAAACGATAATGTTACTTTTGAGCTGTCTAATGTTACTTTTAACTATCGGCTACTGGCATAATTGTCTAGTTGGGTAGGTCAATGTCAAAGAGAAGATAGTTATTAATCATAGACAGAGAATATATCCATTAAAAAATATTTGTAGTAGGTTTGCCTCTTCAATGCATCAAATAAAAAATATCCATATATACTCGATGTTGAAGAATTAACAATACATCGATTCGATTCATCGATACTATACATCGAGTGTTTTAAATACATCGATGTATATCGTCCACCCCTAGTTAGCGTCATTGAAAGTATTTTATACTATTGTTATTGTATAATATTGTACTATTACTTTACTATTACTTAGAAAAAGTCTATTTGTAGCTAGTATAGTTCGCTAACAGAGTGTTTAGATTTACAATAAGTGAAAAATGAACTAACTTGTATAAGTATTAACATTCCTTATCAAAAATACCTCAAGAACATGAATTCTCTTTTGGCCGAATGGAACATTTCAGGTAAATTATCAATGGTTTAGTTACAGATGCTTGCATACGCACACACACTATTAAGATATAAATATTAAATATATTTCACTATGTATTCAAAAATAAAATGTTTTGTATACTTTGTAAACAGATATCGGATTTGGTTTGTGGTGCCTGTCATGATTTCATTGAAAGATTAATTGCAACCAACTCGAGAGAAAGACAATATGGGCATGCCAGTATTTATTTTGGTTGTGAAGGATCTGTTGGTTGTGTTTAGAAGACATATTAGAAAGCAGTCCACAAACATCCGTTGCTTCATACTGGCATCATCGCAGAACTGTAAGTACTGCCTATATCTGCCACTATTATTATTACTTAATCTGCTAATATTAATGTCATAGTTTCTTAAACAGTTGCCATGTGTGAAGTGTTGCATCTGACCAGAAATCCCCTTATGAATCTTTTCAATACATTTTTCTATGTTATTGATCTGCTTCCTATTTAGTTGTTCATTGACACCTTTCTATGAATGTTCACATATGTATAATTTACATTTAATTATTCATATATATATATAATGTGATTATTAAAAAAACACAAAATATTGCCACAACTTTAAATAAAGCACTTTCATTATTTTACAGGTGAGACCGGCCAACTTTCTTAGTCATGCTTGCTTTGTGAGAGCTAATAGAGAAATAGCTATTAGTTATATTCATATAACTGATTTAAATATTGTGATGGTAGTGGAACATATATCACAACCATTGCCTTAATCATCCTGTCATCATGGCTCCTCTAAAGAAGTTTAAACATTGTGGCTCCTGTAAAAGAAGTTTAAACATTGTGGCTCCTGTAAAAGAAGTTGAAACATCTTGATTAAATATAAATTATGCGCTTAAAACTGTGAAAAAGTTGTTTTATTTACCACAGGTGTTTTATTTTGAGAACTGAATTTGATTATATCCAATGCGTTGAACCATTTATTCCTAATTGAATATTAGAAACTCAACAACATAAGAGTACTATATATATAGAGAATAAAATATGAGAACTAATAACATGCAATGTTTTATTAAAAACAATGAATAATAGCAATTTCCTCTTTCCTTTTGCAATTTAAAGCTAAGTTTATAAAAATCAGATATGTGTACTACATAGGTATGTAGTACACACACACATCTGATTTTTATGAACTTAGTTTAATGTAAAAACAAGTATGTTTTTGCATTGATAAAAAGACTCCAGTCTCTGCCTACCCCTCCTAGAGGACGGGCGTGAGTTGTATGTATGCATGTAAGAAGACTTTCAAGTATATACCTTTGGGAGGTTTCCCATAGGTACATACTTGAAAGTCTTCTTACATGCATACTATATCTATATCTTTACATTTTACCGATGCAATGTAATGGTTATTACATTGCATGATGAATAATTATTAGTTTTATAATGGATAAAAAACTAGGATAGGTATCTTCATAAATATAAATCTTTAAACCAGTCATGAGTCATGAAAAGAAGACGTTTATAGTCACATAGTGTTTTATTCGATTCTTTTACATGATTAGTATGAGATAAGAGCGAAATAATAGGCAAAATACTAATTCAAGTATTATAAAATAGGTATTGAAATGTTAGGTTATGTTTTGAGAAAAGTTCGTTTTTCTCCATTACAAATCTGAAAATTAAACTGAAACCAACGAATTCTTAATCTAGAAGGCTTTAGCTACTTATATTTGTTTGTATCGTCTCTGGTCATTTCCGGTCACAAGTCCATACAAAAATCGGCATTGTCCTTTAGTATAGAAATTTTATATAAAAAGCACCACACGCTTTTTTACAATGAAATTAATTTTCTTTTCATAATTTTATTTTTATTTTAGAATTTTTTCGATAAATTAACCTTTTTTTTTCACTCGTTAATATATTACTTAAATTATACAGATTAATTAAAAGCAACAATTTGCTATTAACAATTTATTTACAACTTTTATACATACATATGTGATATTTAAGATCCTCCACAGATGACTTTTGATACGGTTGTTTATATGACTCATAATAATTTTGTAGGTTAGGTTTGACCTATTATTACTGTATTCATCGACCGATGCTTCTTTTTTTTATTATCAAAGAACAAATATATGAGATTATATCGCTAATCAAATTTAAAAAATGCAAGAATTAATTACCATTTTACGCAGTTGTTGTTGTAATAAATAATGGAAACCACATTTACTTTTCACTCCACTTTATAAACAGTTGACAAAACAGTTCACGTGTCGGTTGTGTGTTGTCGCTGTCTCTCTTCTACTCGGACGCGTCGGCCAACGTAGTGGAAGAGAGATAGATGCGTCACAAGCCGAACGTTTAGGCCGATCGTACCACTCTATTGCTTATTCCGCGCTCTCGCTTACATGCTTGCCGCAGACGTGACAATGAGTTATGCTTTTTCGGAACGTGACAATGAGTCATGTTTCTTCGTGCGTGTAGCCGGCGTTCATCATCACCACTAAAGTTAAAAACTAATCAGACAGAATTCACTTTTAGACCAAATGGATGGAACTTGTTTCCAAAATTTGATGGGGTTGCATACGGATATTATCTAGGACGAAACGAACGAGCCAAAATTCTAAGGGGTTGTGTCGTTAAATTGCGGAGCTACTTATAGCCACCTTCCAGCTCTAGCATCAGATCGGGTCCATGTCATGAGTGTCATTAAGTGACCTTGAAAAATGACTTGATAACAGCAAATTTTTTAAACTTTTCTTTCTCTAAAACTAAAAGAGCTAAGAATGTGATTCCAACGCCAAACTGTAGATAATATTATGAAAACTGTAGATAAAAATTTACGCATATCTATCTTAATTATTTTACTAATAATAAATATTTGTTTTTATTAGAAATATTATTTTCTCGGCTATTATTAGTAAGTTTTAAAAGATCGACCACATCCAAAAACATCTGAAAAATAGCACTTAGTCTGAAGATTTAGTTGTTATGAGTTTCATCGAAATCGGTTGCCTGCAACATATTAAAAAACTTTTTTTTGTTGTTCAGGTCACTATTTGTGACACTTCTTACACATTAAACTCTCGAATGATATGTTTAATAATAATGATACAAAGTAAAAAAGGTACGTCCCATCCACCCTGCTAACCCTGTAAGTGTCCGGCGTGCAGTTAAGTATACAAATCAAATTCAAAGCATGCAAATTCAAGTGCATTTATTCTAGACACTTTTTATAGACTGTGCCTGTACAGTGTTCACAAACTGTCTACAAAAACTGTATGATTTCTTTAGAGTGTTATTTTACACTTCATGTATGTTATCTGAATACGTTTGTGGAAGCTTGGACTGCCAGTGTAAGTAGCATGTAGCTATATAGAATATACAAAGTGCATGAGAAAACGTGTTCTTTTTTAAATTTACCGCATAACGAGTTGAAACAAGCTTGCGTCGGGAATAGCTTATTTATACTATTGCCTTGATTATTTTTCTACAAAATTGCCATTTTGACTATTTGTTTTTTCACTTTACTGAATGCAAAGATATATCAAATGTATTTAAATACACACACTATAGCATATCAACTAAATCTACACTCTAAGTGCTGTTGTAAGATTTTTTAGATGTGGTCGCTAGCTAAATTGTTTTATTCATTGATCGTCGTTTATTTAAGTTATTACTGAAGATAAAGCTGTATGGGAAAACTCCCGCATTATTTCGTTATTAACAACTACTTACGCAAAACTGTGAATCGTACGATACAAACTATGTAATTTGTTTTTCTTATCCAAGAGCTTTACTAATGGCAAATTAATAGGCTATAGGAAAGGTAAACTAAAGATAATCACAAAACTGCTTGAGATGCTCTTTATTTCTGGTTCATTTCATAAATTTGGTTAAAAGTCTAGTAATATATGCCATTGATGCCAGAGCCAATTCCGATGACGGGGCCGGGCGCGACGGTAGGGAAGCCTTCGCTGAGGATGCCGACGGCGCCATTGCCGCAGCCG
This sequence comes from Calamotropha paludella, assembly GCA_927399485.1. NCBI lineage: Eukaryota > Metazoa > Arthropoda > Insecta > Lepidoptera > Crambidae > Calamotropha > Calamotropha paludella. The sequence goes on along the minus strand of OV656830.1, from coordinate 3,954,354 downwards.
CAAGTGGCGACGCCAGAGCCAGCTGTTGGGAATGCGCCCTCGAAGGCCACAGCGCTCAGGAACGGCAGCGCACCAGTTACCGCCAGGGTGCCCCTGATGTCGTTCTCCGACGCCACAGCGAGCCCGCTAGGGCCGATTGGGGAGATTGAGGTGACGGTGAGAGGGCCGCTCGAGACGATGTTCAGAAGGTCAGGATAAGCGAGGAAATTAGTGCCAACACCAGTGGTGAGACCTGCTCCAATTGTGCCAACGCTGCCGCCAATGCCTACCAGGCCGGCGTTAGCTAGACCGTAACCGCTGTTAGCCAGACCGTAGCCGCTGTTAGCCAGACCGTAACCGCTGTTAGCCAGACCGTAACCGTTGTTAGCCAGACCGTTCAGTCCGTAACCGTATTCAGGTCCATTGTCCACGACGATGTTCTCAATGATAGTGTTACCGGTTACGTAAGACTGACCGAATACAGCCTGTGAAAATAAATTGATTTTAATTTTATTTATCTTTAAATTAAATTACTTTAAAGTGACGCGTGTTAAAAGGTGCGGTAAAAGCGTAAGAACTAAATATTGTATACATCGTATACGCTTTCCCTCTCACGATCGATGATGCTACACTTCTTTTATAGTTATCGACAAAGTTGCAAATGCGAGATAACAACACATAAAATACTCTAAATTATATACCTATTAAACAGTATAGAAAAGCAGTAAAAAAATAAAAACCATCTCTTACAATTAATTTCAATTACCCCAGGCCCAATGTAATCTTGTGTTATGAAGACTAGGGTAACGGATAGACATAAATTATATTAGAAATATAGTTCCTAAATAGAACAAAACATACTTCATTTAAAACTGATGGCATTTAAACATTCCTTGTGTTTGGCAGAAAAAAGCGCTTGCGAGCGCTTGTAAGAAAAATGGTGATCGCTGAGCGATAATAAGCAAGATGGTGGATTGTGTCAGCGCAATTGAAGTTAGCTATCGTGTCCGGGCCGAAAACCGTATACTTTAATTTTTCAGCGCTGGTAAGCACTCGCAAGCGCTTTTTTCTGCCAAACACAAGGATTAAATCGATCCTCTGAGGCATAAACCTTTTAGATAACGGATGGCTGAATAATGTTTCCAATGAGTCTAGTCCAAAGTAAGCACTATAAGGCTTGTTTTATAGATACAAGGGTAACGGATAGACCCTAAAGATAGATAGGATATATGAGATATAGATATTAATTTTGTATAGAAATATAAATATATTTATTTTGATTAAATTATCAGCTACACTACAACTTAAGTACGCCAACCGTTGATAAAAGATTATTATTTGTCAAAACTTAAAATTGATACAACGTGCGAACTTAATATTGAAAGCATTGTCTATCATAAAACCTTTGAGGAAAACGAATAGTGATCATAAATAATTTTTTGCATAATACACTAATATACTTAAGGCTTAATGAAAATATACAAATATAACCACATACAGTTACGTATTCTTTCTAAACCTACATATATTTTCATAAAATTGTTATATACAATAATTGAAAAAAAAATAAGTATCTGTTTGTACAGACAAAATAATAGCTTTTACTAAACGCATATTAAGATGTACATAAAAAAACTTTTTTTAATTCTTGATCTGTTTGTCTGTTGGTTGGAGTTTCATCCTTAAACGTTCAGATTGATTTTGAAAACGCTTTCTTTGACATATGGCTGATGTTATGGTGAGTAATTTAGACGATTATTATTGCATGGTGAGCAAAATAATCAGAAAAAAGAGTAAAGAACGTTGCAAATCACAGCAATTATATAATATTTTTTAATAATAAAGTTTACTTACCTGTACGAGAAAAGCCGAAGCAACGATCAGTACTTTTTGTGCTGCCATCTTGATTTCCAAAATGAGACTATGACAATTGAAAGCTGAATTGAACCTTATATACCTAACCGCATTAGAACACGTGATGTCTATTTTATTTCAAACATATTTCCTATTTATTGCATAGGCATTAGTTTTCAAATCGAACGCCGTTTGAAATTTCGAAATTTAAAGAATTGTAGATAACATTACTAACCATTAGGTCAAAGAAAGGAATCGTTGAAAAATTTTTGCTTTCACAAATATACAGTATTCACCAATCTTACAAAATTTAGTAGATAATTTATATATGTTGTTACAAAATAAACAGACATTTAAATAGCCATTTGATTCTTAAGGTCATCATTCAAAGGACAAGAGTCATTGGGTTATTAGCCATGTCTTCTTCAACTTTCTTCTTGATTTGCCTTCAAGCTCTTCTCATCCAGGTAAGACAAACTTATCATCGTGGAGGGTTGTAGCTAGGGATGGGTAATTTTTACCCTAAATTAGTGAAAGTCAAATAATAATAAACCTTTTTAACGTGTATATCTTAAGTTTAAAAAAAAAATTTGTTAAAATTAATTAATTTAAATAAACAATTGTGATATTACATAAGAAAAGATGCAGTTTGGATTAATAATACGACTTTTAATGAAATTCTATCAGTTTAAAAAGTTTAAAATTTTAAATATGTCTTGTAAATAATCAAGTATTTTTACATTTTCAAACTAAAAACTCATAGAATTAAAACAATATAAGAAGTAAAAACCACCTAAAATCCTTCTGTATATTTTTTTAGTAATGAACACAGTTCGTAATTTTTCATTAAAATATATTGAAAATCAAAGAAAAGACCACTAATTATATAAGTAAAATGCATTTACTGTTGCTATTTAAACATTTTTATATCGAAAGAATTTATAACAAGAAACAGACCTGAAATCCTTCTTAATATTTTTTTTCGTAAAGCAGTTTGTAAATTTACATTAAAAATGTTGCAATTAGAAGACTGCTAAGAAGTAGGTCTTTTGCTCTGTTATTTAAATATTTAACTGCTTAAGTTAACAACCAAAGTATTGATTAAAAGAAATGGAAGAAAAATAAGGTCCTACCTGACCCCTGAGACGAGTTAAAATTTTTCTTATTATAATTTCATTAACTTTCTTTTGCTCTATATTTCATTGTATTCAAATATATTTGACTTTATAACTTTCATTGATTTCATTGTTAAGCGTATAATACAATAATTTTCTGTAAATATGGCTAATCAAGATCTATTGTTATTAATAACTCTTAAATATGTTTAATATGATACTTTTACAGAATGCCTACAGCCAGTACATCAACAGTTTTGGTAGTGCTGGTTTAACTGGTTTGAACTTCGGCACCGAAGCAATCAGCACTGCTGCGGAAGGGCTCAGCGGATACACCAACAACTTCGGTCTCATCAACGGTCTTGGCCTTGGCGGTCTTGGTCTCGGTAACGTTGGCATTAACGGACTTGGCCTTGGCGGCCTTGGTCTCGGCAGCGTTGGCATTAACGGACTTGGCAGCGGTGGTGTGATTGGTGCTGGACTTGGCGGCGGTCTCGGCCTTAACGGAATTGGTTTGGGCAATGTTGGTTTGGGTCTTGGTGGTATTGGAATCGGCGCTGGCGTACCGAACGTAGCTGCCACGTCCGCTATCCCAGTCACTGGCCCGTTTGTTTCTACTGGTCTTGCTGATCTAGTAGTCGGCGGCAACTTTAATGTCGGTGGCCAGGCTGTGGTCGGAGGCCAGATCCCAGTGATCGGCGCCGTCAGCTACTCCGGACAGGTACCCGCCAGCGGCGTCGTCTCCATCGCTGGCAACTGCGGCTGCGCAAGTGTTCCCTTGTAAAATACAGAAATTTTAACGATTATGGTATCAATCAAAATAAAGCATTACGCAAAGTACTTGTTTGTTTCAATTACATTTCAGTTAGACGAACGTTTGGTGTAACGGTAGAGATCCTGCCTTTCGCACCGACGTGGGACGACCCTGGGTTTGAATCCCGGAAGGGGCAGATATTTGTATGATGAATACGCATTTGTACCTGAGTCATGGGTGTTTATATATATTTATATGAATATTACATGTCTATGCTATGTATAATATATGTATGTCTATCCGTTACCCTAGTATCTATAACACAAGCCTTACAGTGCTTACGTCGGGCTAGGCTAGTTGGTGTGAATGTAAGAAATAATAATGATTTATTTATTTATTACAAGAGCACTCATTTTCTGAAAAATATCCTTTAATGCTTGGTATTTTTAACTTCCGACAGAAAAAGAGGAAAGTTATAAGTTTTACCGCTATTTGTGTGTGTGTGTGTCAGTCTGTCTGTCTATGGCATCGTAGTTCTTAATCGAGTATATACCATATGCAGTGCCGGATTAGCCACGAAGCAAGAGTAGCAAATGCTGCGGGCCCCGCGCATTTGAGGGCCCCGCGCACCAAAGTTTTCTAACCATAAAAAAGTATTATTTTATTATTAGATTTAGTCACAACACACAAGAAAATATTTGCATTAAAATGATCAACTGTAATTTAATTTGCTATCTGCTGGTCATACATACATACTATTGCGGTGCGAAACATAAAATCATGTTTCGCACCGCACTACACGCAAGTTGGCAATACTGTTAAACAAAACGGGGAGTTCTCTAATATTTTCTGTGCTATTCGTGATAACCCGACCGATTTGAAAAGGGTTATATTGACTACCAATCCATAAGGAATGATCGATATATACGTTTGGGTGATAATAATAGTACTTTCGATATGAACCATTCTTGAGAAAACTGGTTTCGTAATTGTGTTGAGTATTGTTTTCTTACATAATATAGCGGTGCAACCGATTTTTTAAAGTATTCACTTATCTCTTAAAATATACTAAATAGAAAAGTGTTCTTACGTAGTCAAGAAGAGAAAAGTATTCAACGGTAATAAATGTGCATAAAGTAAGATATTTTTAAGTTAAAATAACAAATTATTATTACTTTTCACTCTGAGCAGTTGCTGGGTTCATCTGAAAGATCTAATCGTAGCCAATCTTATAAAATAACAATTAATTGTGATTTTTTTAATTATCTGGTTGGATGTCCGTGACACCATTCGTATGGAAAGTGACGAAAGTGTTTATGTCATTTCTTAAGCAGGGATATTTAATACAATAAACTCGATAAGTACCTAACCGAAACAGTCTAAGGGCCCCTTGATAGAATTTGCTACAGGCCCCGCGCTGGCTTAATCCGACACTGACCATATGGATGTAGTATTTTTTTTATTTCAAAAGCAAGTTTTTTAACTACGGTTCTTAGACTTATCATCAGTGTTTAGTTAGCTGCGGTAGAGATATTTTAGAGGACACGTAATAGTTAAAAATTAACTGACTATTCTTAGTTATATATGTGGCGGCTTAATTTTGTGTAGTGTAGCTTAGATTGTTTTATTTTATTATTTAGTGTATTTGTTTCGTGCTTTATTATGTAGTTTTCAATTTTAGTGTACATATTATTTATAGTTCATTAATATCATTTATAATCGTAGTTCATATGCATTCATAATTATATAAATAAATATTAATTATAAAAAATATTTTAATTATGTATATTAATGTCGACGGACAGAATGTTCTTATTATATGTACGTGAGTGGCTGTGGAATGCGTGCGCCCAGGGAACCGGTCGGTCCGCCGTTTCGTCCCGCCACGGAGGGACACGCTCCATACAAGGGCGGTCATAAATAGTTAATTATTTTAGTGACTTATAGTTGTAAAGGTGTTTTAGGAAAATTAAAATGAAAGAAGTACATGTATTTACGGAATAAAAAACGTTTACTTCAGTAAAAAACAAATATAAACAATAACATACTTTTACCTAAATTTATCATGAACAAACACTTAAAAATTGGAATGTCAAACATATATTTTAAATAAATTAAGAGTCAAAACATTGATAACATTATTTAATTATAATAAAATAATAGAAATAAATAAATTAAAATTAATTAAATACAAAAAAAAACAAAACAACTAACAAAATACAAATAAATTATTCTTATTCTAACAATATTAAACATGTAACAATTCTATTACACTTTGTGACTGAGTATTTTTCTTTTTAGGGGGAAGTTTCCGAAGACTTGTAATATAAGGATCTGAATGTAATAATAGTCGTTGTATTAAATCTTGATTGGTAACTTCACGTGACATTTTTCGAGTGTGACTTCGTCTATAAATTTTGATATACTTATTTGTCGCTTCAGCAGCTTCTTCGGAAAGTTCTCCTATAGATAACAATGCATAACTTATAATATCTGATCCATGTACGAGCACCTTGTGGACAGAAGCAGGAAGACTATACCACGGATATTCCTCGACCAGGCTGTATGCTGTTTGTAATGCATAGTCTTTAAACTTGCATTCATTAATTTTATGTCCAGAAGATAACGATTGTAATATTACACAACAACGATCTATGAGATCCTTATTCAAACCTGTAATTTCAGCAGATATAGCTGATTCCAAAAAAAACTTCCTGGCCGTGTTTCCGTCGTTAGACGTCCCGTTTCCACCACTACGCGGCTTGTCAACTATTAAACCTAATCGTTCCCTAAACTGGGACTGTACATATTGTTTTTTATTTGATAACAATTGTTTATCACTATCTAGCCTAACTTGCCATTTTTTTATGTCTAATCTATATGAAAGATGAATAAAATATTCGAAGAAACGTATCCAAGAATGTAGTGGTGATAATCCAAATTGGTATCTACTCTCTATTACAGGTTTTTGTAAACATTCGTCTATTTTATTCATCTCTTTAGGGATAGCATTACATATATAACATCTACTTGTAGATGTTTCACTTAACGCACTACAAATTTTACCATCTACCATTGAAAGCTGCAACTTATGAGAAACGACCAATTCACGATTGTCGATCTGAATAAAAGTAGGTTGCAAACTTTCAATTTTATCCTTAAAATAAGCTTCCTCTTGCATAGACACTGCTGTGCTTTCTTTCAAAAATTGAAATCGAATAGGAAGGCAGTACCTAGTGGAAGAGGGTCGAAGATTTTTCCATAAAATTTTACAATTATCTTCAGCTAATTTTACAATAATTTGAAGGGGTACATAAGATGTTACAAACAAACTACTATCTTCTAAAGTTGAATCTGAAAAAAATTGTTTGTATTCACTATGTCCAGTGCTGCCATCGAATCCCCATTTCCCAAGTAAAGAGATATTAGACAAACAATCATCAGGAATCTGATCTAAGACCTCTTTTTGAGATTCAAGGATTCGAGAAGCTGTGTGATCAAAAAGACTTTGTAATTCAACTTCAGCTGGAGACTCGGAAACAGTTATATTAAAAGGGTAACATCTCTGTTTCGCTTTAGTAATTTGTTGGTAACATGGTAATACATTAGGAGAAATCTTACTATTAACAAAGTTTTTAATTAATAAATACTGATGTTTTGTCAACTGAGCATCAGTCACAAGTGACAAGACATCATCAGTGCTAACTCTAGATATACACGAATCGAATGAACAGTCTGAAACATCAAGCAATGCACTCACAGTAGAATCATCAGACTTTGACAAATCAGCTACTCTCCGACGTTTAGTCCTTTTACTACATTGCGTAAAAGGTTTTCGAGGACGACCACGTGAATGACACGGCGACGTTTCAGACGGAGTACATTGCTTATTGTTTTTCACAAGTTGAATTTTTTCAATAACATTAAACCAATCGGAATTCTTATATAAAAGCTTGGTTTTATCCCTATTACATTTTTTCCAGAATCGAGCAATAGCTTTACATAAATTATTAACAATTTTCTCTAAATAATGAATATCAATGTTCTCAGCATCGTTCAGAGTAGTCAACAAACTTTGTAGGACTTGACGACACTTTTCCGAGTCATTATCGGTATTGACAGTTAGCCATATTTCAAGAATATGCATTCTTGAAAACGAGCATATATATAAATTACCTAAAACAAAAAAAAACGGTTAAAATTCAGTCACAAAACCTACACAAAGCACTAAGACTAAATAAACTAATTTCGTAGCAAATGCTACGAGATAATCTGGCAACCGTAGCACCCTTGTCATCGCCAAAAGGGCAGATAAGGGCAGCCAAGTTTTAATTTTCCTAAGATAAGAAAGTCTAAAGATTATGGTGCAATATACCTCCATAGTCGGAGCGAGTGGGAACATATTTAAAAGTTTATTCAAACTTTGAATATTAAAATATAATACTCCAAGAAAAGTCGCCTCGTAGCAATGACATACTAAAGAAAATATATACTAAGATACAATTAAAATAAAAATATTAATTATTACATACCCTGTTCTTGGATATCCATTTCAGAAAAAACACACACAGCACTCACAGGTCCCACAATGACAACAAATGACGTCACGCTTTTTAATGACTCACTGATAACAGTATTTACGATTGGCGATGCGCTCTCTTTGAATGCACAATAGATAATGAAGGCGCACTCTCATTACTGACCTATTTATAGTTTCAGAAGGTACCGCAACTATCCAATGTAACGACAAGGAATAAAATGTAAAACTAGAAAGCAGGCTTTTAAGATTTATGACCTATGGATGTCCCACAGTGCCGCGCCCCGCCCGTTTAACACGGAACTCACTCGCGCGGCGGCCGCACGCCAGTGAGAGATAACACCTCTGACGCGAAGCCCGCGCCGCTTTGTCTCTTGCCGCCGCTCACGCGCATACGATTCTTAACTGCTTTGTTAGCTAGCAAAAATTTATTGTACTTCTACTTGTTCGTTTCCTGTCGTAGTTTCCTGTTATCTATCGCTTACGTTTATGTGCTTTCATACTCTATCTTCTATACTCCTTCTTGTTGTGTGTGTAATAAAGTGTTCAGTGTTACTTACGGATTCGTTATTTCTACCGTAACCACCTAATAATATACTTGCGCTACATATACAACGAACTATGTACGATTGCTTTGCGCAAGTATGAACATTATGAAATACTACGTGATATATATGTAATAATACTCTATCATGGAGAAACAATTAAATATACGACTTCTTACAGAAAAAAAAAATTGATTTTTAAAATTCATGCTTATTATGTTATTTTTTTTTAATTTTTTAATATACCTTACTTGTAAGTCAGTAAGTAATCCCCAAAACAATGCAATATAAATAATGATATTCTTAATTTTATTACAGTCAATCAAGCACGTCAAATTTTTAATTCGAATTGTATTGGATCAAGACGTAGTCGTAGATTGCCGACGGTTCTTGGTTCGAGCCCCGGAAGGTGCAGATCTTTGTGTGATGAATTCATTAATACATGACTCATAGCTTTTTATATATATTTATAGAAATATATAGATATACCTATATATTGAATACCTGTTTAAATTCAGTCTCGCGCTTGAATCGATATGTGTATTAGACATACAAAAAATTGCTCTGTGGAATATAAAAAAACGGGCAGACCGCGCGTCTACAACGTATTTATTATTTACAAAACACAATGTGCAAAGGCCTATTAAGGAGCTTCCAATTTGGACGTTTTACGTGACGTTTGACGTGCGGCAACAGTGCGGCGTCGGTACCGCGAACGCTCGACCATACGTGTTTATTTCTCACTGCGCACTTTGTATGAAAACATACGACAAACAATTCGGTACCTACCACAGCAGTCCGACACGAAACGTCTAAATTGAAAGCGCCCTTACTGTACTTCGGCGCCTGTGGCACAATTAAATGAAACCATTTACACCGGATAAACGATGCGTTTATTTAGTTTACAGGAGCCGTGATCACAGGATGATCATGTGATCACGGCTGAACAAAACCACTTTTACAGCATATTTTGTATTTAATCGTGACTGTGATTTTTTATAGTAAATAGGCAGGCGCTTGACCACTATCTCGCCTGATGGTAAGTGACGATGCGAGCTATGATGTGACGCATTTGCCTAGAAGATACCTATTCACTCGTGAATTGAAGACCCCTAAATTGTGTTTAACTAAACATAGACTCGGGCAAAGAGTTCCACATATATTTTTTTAAATTTGTGATTGTGAACTTGTACATGTATGATTATATGATTGTTAGTTTTTTGTATGTGTGTGTGTGTGTGTGTGTGTGTGTGTATGCGATATTTAATTAAAAGGCCGCCTTTTTCGTTTTCTCAATTATCTGAACCCTATCAGAATTACAGCGCCTCTGTGTTTATTCTGCCCAGCTGTGAATGACATAAAGGCAAAATGCTAAGGCAGTGTATTTATTGACCCCACACATCAGTTTGTTTTTTTGTCTTTTGTTCATATCGTTCGTCACTTATTTTTTTTCTTTCTCTTATTCTTGTATTTTTGTGTGTTTGTGTGTGTCAATAAATGTTTTTTCTTTCTATCTTTCTTTTACTCCTTAGCGGTACGTATCACAAAAAAGGAACTAAAACGCTTAGTGGAGCTTTTGGTATATCAATTATAACCTGCCAATTTTGTCTTCTACGGGATGTGTTTGATGATTACATCCAGTAACATAAGGTGACTTCTACGAAACCTTTTTGAGTTACCATGAATACCAGTATGCGAGCTACTCGACCATAGAGACGATCATTATGGATATGGAACTACTTTTACCAAAAGCAGTTAGCTTACGAAGAAGGTCGTAAGGTATTATTATAAGTATTTAAAAAAAAAGAAATTATTTTGCTGTTACCGTTTTATTATGATAAGTATGAAAATCAATATTTTTTTTACAAAGGAACACTTGCGCAGCCGCAGTTGCCAGCGATGGAGACGACTCCGCTGGCGGGTACCGGTCCGGAGAAGCTGACGGCGCCGATCACTGGGATCTGGCCACCTACCACGGCCTGGCCACCGACATTAAAGTTGCCACCAACGACTAGATCAGCAAGACCAGTAGAAACAAACGGGCCAGTGACTGGGATAGCGGATGTAGCAGCTACGTTCGGTACGCCAGCGCCGATTCCAATACCACCAAGACCCAAACCAACATTGCCCAAACCAATTCCGTTAAGGCCAAGACCGCCGCCAAGTCCAGCACCAATCAGACCACCGCTGCCAAGTCCGTTAATGCCAACGTTGCTGAGACCAAGGCCGCCAAGGCCAAGTCCGTTAATGCCAACGTTACCGAGACCAAGACCGCCAAGGCCGCTAAGGCCAAGACCGTTGATAAGACCGTAGTTGTTGGTGTACCCGCTGAGGCCTTCCGCAGCGGTGCTGATGGCTTCCGTTTCGAAGTTAAGACCAGTTAAACCAGCACTGCCAAAGCTGTTGATGTACTGGCTGTAGACATTCTGTAAAATAATAATGTTGAATTTACAAAAAAGATAACATACATTTTCAGAATATTTAAATGGTAATAATAATCATACTATACAAATACCTAGACTTAAGTTTTTGTTAATTTAAATTTAAATTTTTATCAAAATGAAATTACGTACATAGATTATTGTTATTCCCAATCCGGGTCCCTAATGTTTTATATGTTAATTTAACACCTATTATATAGTTATGCAATGCAATAAAAATATTTTTTTAAATGAATAATTGAAATAATAATTAAATGCATAGCCTCCCTTCTACCACAGCCCCACAAGTACCCACGTACATGCCATTACGATTTTGATCGGGTACATACATGCCCTAAATCTTTCAATACTGAACGTCCGAGAATGTTATGTACTCTCTCTGTTCTTGACAAATATATTTATGTAAAAAATAATTAAATAATGGTTTATACCTGGATAAGTAAAGCTTGAAGGCAGACCAAGAAAAAGGTTGAAGAAGACATGATAATTATTCTTAATGACTACTGCCCTTTGAATGATAATCTGAACGACCAAACAGCCGATTTATAGGTAAATATGAAGAAATTTTGTAATAGTACTACATAATTCTTTAAGTAAAGCAACAGTTTTTGTGAGACATTAGGAAAGCTACGTGCAGCATTTGTTTTCGTTGACATATATGTCTGATAGTAAATTAATGCTATCAGCGTTACTGAAAACTTCGAAATAATAAACAGTGAACCACTTGAGGAAAAAGTTACCGCAATAAATAGAAAATGTGTTATACGGTCACTGAATTAAAATAGATAAGGCGTGTTTTCCTATTATTATAAAAGCTTCAGTTCTTAGTTTAACAATCATAGTCTCGTTTTGGTAACCGAAATGGCAGCTCAAAAAGTGTTGATCGTAGCTTCGGCTTTCTTCGTCCAGGTAACAAAAATTAAATATTGAAATTGTTAATAATTTTTATATATTAAAATAGCTAGTCGTCAAATATTTACACGATTCATTTGTGTAATTTTATTTAAGATATATTCTTAAAAGCTCTTAAGATTTCTAGTTATATTTATACTGATTGACAATATTTTCTCGCCCCACTGTTTTGTTGACTCATTTGAAAATACAGTAAAATGAATTTATAGATATTTTTTATTTCTGTTTGAAAATATTTTGTTTTTATTATTTGAAAATAATCTTATGATTTTTAAAATACTCTTTTGTATATATTTTAAATTACAAATCATTAATTATTATTGTATAGTCTATAGTACTCTATCTTAATTAAATATCTTCTTTAATAAAAAAAAATCAAAATACTCCGGAAAATACGAGTAGAGAATAGGAGTTAATTGGAGCAAGTCTTTTAACGTGTTAAAAACATCAAGATACTGTGTATTCAATATGTATTCATCTTAAAACAAGAACTGTCTTACACAATCTTATATTAATCAAAATATTTGTCTATATTTTATAACGACCTTTTTACAGGCTGTATTCGGTCAGTCTTACGTAACCGGTAACACTATCATTGAGAACATCGTCGTGGATAATGGACCTGACTACGGTTACGGACTGAACGGTCTGGCTAACAACGGTTACGGTCTGGCTAACAGCGGTTACGGTCTGGCTAACAGCGGTTACGGTCTGGCTAACAGCGGTTACGGTCTGGCTAACAGCGGCTACGGTCTGGCTAACAGCGGTTACGGTCTAGCTAACGCCGGCCTGGTAGGCATTGGCGGCAGCGTTGGCACAATTGGAGCAGGTCTCACCACTGGTGTTGGCACTAATTTCCTCGCTTATCCTGACCTTCTGAACATCGTCTCGAGCGGCCCTCTTACCGTCACCTCCATCTCCCCGATCGGCCCCAGTGGACTCGCTGTAGCGTCGGAAAACGAGATCGTGGGTGTCCTGACGGTGACCGGTGCGCTGCCGTTCCTGAGCGCTGTGGCCTTCGAGGGCGCATTCCCAACAGCTGGCTCCGGCGTCGCCACGTGCGGCTGCGGCAATGGAGCCGTCGGCATCCTCAGCGAGGGCTTCCCCACCGTCACACCTGGCCCCGTCATCGGAATTGGCTCTGGCATCGGCAATATATATTACTAGATTGAAGTTTATGAATTCAATTCTGAAATAAAGAACATTCAAGCAGTTTCTGTGTCTTAATCTTCTTTAATAGTATCGTAGTAAGTATCGAAGGGAGGGATTTCGACGGGAGACGGTTTTTCTTTACTCGTGCTTATAGTTCCAGTTTCGGGAGCTTTGTAATTGATGGCGCCCAAAGAATGATCTGCCTTTTTCTTGGCCTAACCTTAAATATAAGGCTATCTTAAAAGCCTTCTAATGATACTGGAGGTAATTACCATACACCTTCTACAAAATAGAATAGAGTAATTTTATTTGCCTTTGAATAAGGTGCAGTACAAAATGGCGGAATGTTAGAAGCCATTCATTTTCTATTCAGCCATAAACAATATCATCCTAAGTGTAACAACAGATACAATTTTTAATGTAACCACAATTATATGACGCAATAGTTGTAATAATAATATAATTTCTGTTATAAAATGATAAAGTGGGAATAAAATATACAAATTAGGCAACAGCGATTTTCGAATTATAGTAAGTTTATTTATTTATTTTTATTTATTTATTCATTTGGGATAATAAACAGCATTCACAATAAATTAAAATCATAATTATTTCAAAAAAAAGTCAGGTAATAGTGAAGCCCACACCATTATCCACAGGTTAATTTGTGCGACTCTTTAACCTAAGCCCTTCCTTGCACTAAAAAAATACAAAAAATCCAAATAACAAAAAAAATAAATTAAATTAAACATAAATTAACCAGATTACATTTTAAGCTTGATTAATAAAAATAATTAATTTGGTAGTGCAGCTAAAACTTCCAAAATATTTTTTCTGAATTTGTACTCCGAATCTGCGAATATGTCGAGATTTGCGAAAACTTTGTTGTGGGTGTCAGTGAGCCGATGAAGAGGTGCGCGCGCACCGGCGTGCGTACGGCACCGCGGCAAGTAGAACAGCCGAGGCACGCGCACCTCCCTTCTATATACACTGCGTGGGACTACGTAACTAAGATCATTGCACAAATCAATACAGTCGAATTTATTATTACATATTTTGTACAGTGTCATAGCACTCAGGAGAATGCGCCTTTTTTCCAAGCTAAGCAAATTATATTCCTCCAGCTGACAAACATACGACTGATGAGTACCTCGGTATCTGAAGTTGACATATCGTAAGAATTTACGCTGAACATGTTCCAATGCCTCTATGTATCTTTGAAAAATGGGGTTCCAAATCTGCACGGCGTATTCCAATTGGGATCTGATAAGCGATTTATAAAGAAAAATAAGAGTTGCAGGGCGCCTAAAATCAATCGAAGATCTCATAACGAAGCGTTTGAGGGATTTATCTCTAATAGCATTGATGTGAAGATCTAGATGTAATTTAGTGTCCAATATAACTCCTAAGTCACGAACTGATTGAACCGACGTTAGATTTACTCCCATCAAGCGGTAACTACTATCAATAATTTTCCTGTTTTTTGTGAACGTTAATGCGACGCATTTAGAAAGATTCAGTTGTAATTTATTATTGATACAGTAGTTTGAGAGTCTGTTTAAGTCACACTGTAATAAGTCAACATCAGCTTGGCTTCTACAAGTTCTAAAAATTTTTTAAATCATCAGCATACATAAGAAAATTCGAGTTCATAAAACAAGATTTGATGTCGTTTATGAATATATTAAATAATAAAGGCCCCAATATTGATCCCTGTGGAACACCAGAGGATAGGTTAACCAAGTCAGATTTGTACCCATTGATAACGACCGTCTGAGATCTATTACTGACATAGGATAAAATCCATCTTAGCAAATTACCCCGTATTCCATTGAAAGCAATCTTTTGTAACAGTAGCTCGTGGTCTACTTTGTCGAAACACTTCTGAAAGTCAGTGTAAACAGAATCTGTTTGTAAACGGCGGTCCATGTTTTTAAATAAAAAATTAGTAAATGTCATAAGGTTAGTGGTAGTGGACCTACGCTTAATGAAGCCGTGTTGCTCAGGTATAATTATATTGTGTAGTAAAGGATAGATAATATTATGTACTAATCGCTCAAAAAGCTTCGACAAAACAGACAGTATCGATATAGGTCTGTAATTTTCGACGTTATGCTTATCACCATTTTTAAAGACAGGCATAATATGAGCATGTTTCCATACGGCTGGAAAGACCCCTTTACTTAGACATTTATTGTATAAAATGTGCAGAGGCTTACATATAGTCAGGGCCGTTGATTTTAAGAAAATCACTGGTAAACCATCAGGCCCAGGTCCCTTTGACACATCTAGATTTTTCAATTCTTTTATTATTGAGTCTATGTCTATTTCAATATCCGAGATCAATACAGAATTATCTTCGAATGGGTGTGATGGTTGCCAGTTATCAGAATTAAGAGTAGAAGGCTCATATACCGAATAGAAGAATGTAGAAAACAAGTTACTTATTCTGTTAGGGTCATTAGAATCAGTATTTTTATAGTACATTGTAGCTGGTAAGACAGATGTGCTTTTGCGTTTAGATATAAATGTCCAAAAATGTTTAACGTTAATAGGTATGCTATCCTCAACTAATTTCATATAATTAAAATAACACTTAACACATTCAGCTTTAAACCTTTTGCGGTAATTAGAAAATAGTTCATATGATGAATAATCATTGTATAATTTCCACTTAATCCATGCCCTTTCTTTATTTTTAAATATACGTATGAGACCTTTTGAAAACCAGCACGGGTAAAGATCAGACTTATTACGTGCAGTCGGTACATAAGTTTTTATGATATCATATACAATATCGTAGAACCTATGCACCGCTTCATGCGGTTCTAAGTCACTCAAGGTATCGGCCCAATTAATTTTGTCTAATTCACTGTTAATTATGTCGTAATTAGCGGCGTCGAACTTAAATTTAGTAAGCGGGCGGTGTCTCATGGGAGTGAAATTCAAACTTAATTTAATAGTGGATGTGAAAGGAGGATGGTGCAAGTCCGGTGGCAGTAGCGCTTCACAAGGCTGAATATTACATTCTTGATTAGATATAAACAAATCAAGAATACGATTATTCTTATTTTTTATAAAGTTGAATTGCAAAGAGTTTGTTAGTGCCAAGAAATCTAATACATGTGTACACGAGCCATCCGCACATACACCCATCAAACCACAGTCATGAATATCACTATTTACCCAGTCTATATACGGTAAATTATAGTCTCCTGTAATATAAAAAAATTCGACATTACTTCGCGTAATCAGCTCGCTCAATGTGTTAAAATGTATTGCGTAAATATCCACAGGAGTATCAGACGGGATATAAGCAGCGCTAATTATATGTTGTTTGTTGTTTCGGGTAGCCGGTAACGCGACAATAACATGTTCGATATGAGTGGGAGTGGCATTCGGGACCTGTAAGCAAACCGGTCGTAGTTCGCGACGTACCGCAATCAAAACGCCACCTCCTTCTCGTTTATTAGTTAGTAAACGGTCACGATCGCATCTAAACACTATATATCTGTCGTCAATAAACTCAGTGTCCGAAATTAGTGGAGTGAGCCAGGTTTCCGTAAGGATAACTACGTCGTATGATAATGACAAAATATTCATGTATGTCAGTTGTAATTTAGTGCGCAATCCTCTGCAATTTTGGTAATAAACAGTTACGCCAGTCATGTTGGAACAAAGATGTGGTAACTCGTGCTGTTAAAGAAAGACTAGTATGTGATTTATACTTTATGGGAATGTTATGCACAAGACAATAACACATGACCACTGGAGAAATATAATCGCTGTTATACGTATATAGATATTTGTTTATTTTTATTCGTGATATTTCTGATTTAAAGATGTAATAAATTATATTTAAAAATAATATTCGTTTCATTATTAAGTATACCCACTGACAAAATATGTTTACAAATAACTGGTCGCTAGTGAAAGGTTTATTTAAGGTATGAATTATCTTATATTTTACCACAGATGTTAGTACAATGATTGATATTGCCCACTCATAAAGTAATTGATGCATAAATAGTTTATTGATTAAATGGTTAACAACTATGTAAATTAATTGACATTTAAAACAACTGCAATATTTAAACAAAGCAGTATGGCTTTCAAACAATGTAACTATCCTATAAAACAATGGTCTCCACCATAATAAGTTAAAGGACGAATCACCCACATAAATATAAATTAAATGAAATCTTGTGAACCCAACAACATAAGAAACCATTTTACTGTATATAATAGTATAATACATACACTGTACAGTAGATAAATGTATTAAACGTATTAATTTTAGATACAAAGATATAATATTAGGCAGCGGTTGTTTAATTTTGTACAATATTGCTTGATTTTGGTCCACAGAATTTTGACAAGTCATTTTCATTTTTGATTGCAAAGATTGGTGATGTATCTGACATTCGTGCCAGCACTGTAGCATTTTTGACCCATACATACTTACAGCCGTGTTTTTTTGCTGCTTCACGGCTGATACGAAACAATTGTTTATTAAGCAAAGTTAAGTGTTCATTAATGTAAATGTTACGAGAGGTACCTGAAAAGCCTAGTTGGTCAGTTATTAGTCCCTTCGACATTTTATAAGCACTAATTATGTTGTCTCTTAGGGTTCGCGAACACAGTTTGACAATGATGTTCTTTGGACGATTGTTTTCTTCCTTGCGTGTGTTAGAATTAGGAATAATTCAGAGTGTATTAATTATGTTACTTAATCATATTCATTATCATTAAGTAAATTTAATGAATCGTGACTAAAAACTACTAAAATATTTATTCATGGCCGAGAAAAAGTAACAAAAATAAAATAAAATAAAAATTAATGAATACCTACAAAAACACACATTGCAAGATCTGATGATGTAGTTAGCTCTTTTTGCAAATAATAACAGTAAGATGGAGGTCGGTCCCCCTGCCCGAGTTTCTTTCGCCAGTTCTTCTCGGAAGGGCCTCCCAATTTCCGAACTGGTAGTAGACTCAGTAGTATACAATGAAATCGTAGTAAGAATGTAATAACGAAATAAAATTTAAAAATAAAACAATTTAATTTCAACAATTTGGAACGTGCCCGATTAAAATGTTGTGGAGGAGGTAGAAAATACATGACAACCATTGAAACATCGGGATTAAATATAAAATAAAAAGTGCGCAAAATCCGTAAAATTAAAAAGTGTTTTATTCAAATGTGTAGTGTGTGCGGAGGTGTAAGAACTAAATGAGAAATAACTAAATTTCATATTAGGTATTGGTGTAAATTGTAGTCTGATAAGAGAATGTCTAGCAAAGCGTCTTAAATATCACTTCTCATCATGGTACTTATATTTCGATAGAATAGGAAAGGCATGTTATCTACACGTCTTTTCGAAAAATTTTAGTGCCTGTTACTACATGTTCTGATTCATCAGGCTGGCCGAACAGGCTTTGGAAAGTTCAAATTTTGATTACAACTGTCTTAAAATCAACCGGATTATATTCTCTTCGATTATTAACAGGTCGTACTGCAAACTACCTTACAGGCTCGATTTAATGAGGTTACGAAAGGTAATGAACATAACTTCATAGATGAAATGCTACTATAGAAAATTAACTTGTAAAAAGTGATAATGAAAATGAAACTGGAAAATAGTGATAATGAAAATGAACTTATAAATAATGATAATGAAAATGAACTTGTAATTGGTGATAATGAAAATTATTAATTGCGTAATAGTGCAACAGAATCGTATCATAAAAACAATGATTAAGAATAAATAAATCAGTTGCTGGGTACCGCTATGCTTGGTGTCAGTTTGGTCTTCACTAACCAGCAAGTGATGGAACTGTACATGTCTAGGCATAGAGGTTTATAAAAAAAGATATGCTGGATAACCATGTGCTTGGTGTCAGTTTGGTCTTCACTAACCAGCAAGTGATGGAACTGTACATGTCTAGGCATAGAGGTTTATAAAAAAAGATATGCTGGATAACCATGTGCTTGGTGTCAGTTTGGTCTTCACTAACCAGCAAGTGATGGAACTGTACATGTCTAGGCATAGAGGTTTATAAAAAAAAATATGCTGGATAACCATGTGCTTGGTGTCAGTTTGGTCTTCACTAACCAGCAAGTGATGGAACTGTACATGTCTAGGCATAGAGGTTTATAAAATTAAGAAACAATAACTTGGTTTTATGAAACGATATCTGATTTATGTCGGTGTTTTTTATATAATCTCAAAGTACTTCGGGGAAGAAGTACTGTCAGTATGGCCGTGTTAGAATTAGGAATAATTCAGAGTGTATTAATTATGTTACTTAATCATATTCATTATCATTATTAATATTTAAATGATTATTTATTGATTTACTAAATTGATTTATTGATTGATTTAACTATGTACACTTTATAGTACAATATTTTTCATCATTGTCTTTGGTCTAACGTGTTATCTGTCATAGCATAGACAACACGATCGGTCCTCGTCACCTCCCCGCCAGGCGGTGGAGTGACGCGGTGCCTTTATAATGCCTCGCACTGAGTCAGACGATCTCTTTCTTTGCTTGACGCTCGGAGCCGGCGGACGGCCGGCAGTCCTTATCGGATTATATTCAGCACAAATCGTTGTGCCAAAGATAAGTATATATTGGTAAAGTGTGAATATTAATTGTTGAATCATCATACAATATAAATTTAGAGCATTTGAATATTTAGTTCTCCATTTTGATGGCAAATACATGACCTAGATGAATAAACTGATTTTGGCCACTTAATAAATAATTTATTATCTACCCTCTTTTTGATATTTCATTTGATCAAAAGAAAATATAATATTTCCTCTTTTCCGTTTGATGACACGTGCGTGCGGTACTCGGTGAATTGAAATAATGTTCTTACGATCTAGTTTGTAATTGATCACTGTTCCTATAGACTCGATAATGTTGTATAGATTTTCATTACGCCTTTCGGGTAAATTACATATTTCTATGTTAGTTTGACGTGCTTGTTGTTCCATTGAATCAATTTTGTATTGAAGATCAGTAAATTTGCTTGAGAAGCTTTTATCCGTGGATGACTTCATACCTTCAAGATCTTTTTTCATGTCTGATTGTTCCTTGAAATGGAATTCATATGACTCTTTTAGGCAGTCGAGCTCCACTTCGATGTCTTTGCACTTAATATTTAAATTTGAAACTTGCCCTCGCAAGCTGGAATAATCAGAACGTAGCTCATTTAAGTCCGTTTTGATCTCTGAAGTAACGGTAGCGAGGTGAGCTAATTCATTTTTGAAGGTGTTATTAAAATTGTCGTTAATTTTTACGATATTTTCGGATAGTTCTTTTCGCAGTTCGGTCATCATGCTATTGATTGATTTAGAAAAAGTCTCTTCCAGCTTTTCGATTGCAAAGGTGAAGTCTTCCTCTGATCGTTTCCTTTTACGTAGCGCTATATTCGGAATGACATCTTTTCGCGTGTCACTAAGGTCGGGACTTGATTGATGATGCTTGATTGGCGAACGTGTTGTCATCTTTATTTCACTTAACGGAATACACGTGTTAGAAAGAGATGTAGAAGTCACAACACTACAAGATTGCCACAAGTTTTACAAATATGCGTACTGAATTTTGACTTTATCAACAAAAGGTGCAAGTTAAACGAGTACACGTCTGCCTTGTAATCTGATTTCGATGAATCTGTTATAAGTGTTATTACAGTCTCCTATCCGCCTATATTTTTTTTAAATGACTTAATATTCACAAGCAAAAGTTTATTCTACTTTTCGTTTTTTTTCATTTTTCTTTAACATAAAAAACCGGCCAAGTGTGTGTGGTACTTTGGCACCACAACTTAGGCTTCCGTACCAAAAATTTTAAAGAAAAGATGGTATTTGTTAGATCGAGTAGAATATCTGAGATGTGGTTGTATTTTAGGCGATTTTAAATCTCAGAAAAAATATATTTTGTTTTACTCAACGAGCTATAAAAGTGGGCATTGACGATCAGTTTTTCGCGTCAGTCCAGACGTAAAACTGTGGCGTCACTCCAAATGGTTTTAGGCCAACTCGATTTCCGCATTCACTGGCGTCACTCCGGCTCCGGCTGTTAGGAAGTGTACTACCTGTTTGTGTTGGATTGACGATCACACACGATCAGTTTGGCTCGATGCGGCGAGTTGGATTTATGATAGTCTCTGAAATACGTGGCGCGTTGTCAGTTAAAACTCTGAAATGATGATTCGACACTCACGATCAAATTTTGGATGGACGTCAGTTCAACTGATGCGAAAAATTTCAATTCGCAGCTTAAGTAATGATACCCCATACGGTGGGGTAGGTCATCAATTTCAAACACATGAATGATAGTAATAAAGCTTATTGCTGAAACGGAGCCCCATATGGATCCTTCGAGTACAGAACCTTTAAAATGACGAAATTTTTTACATTTTCTTCCCATTCATTGGAGTAAAAAAAGAGGAACAAAATGCATATATTACTTATTAGATTCCAATATAATTTAACTAATTTTGACACCAACATTTGTCACAATAGAAATTTAAAAATATTTTTTAAACGCCTTGTCCAAACGAGACCGATTTGCCAGTCTGGTTTTGTGCAATTTTTTTATTTTATAAAAGATAAATATAATTATGTGTACATAATAGATCAAGTGTTTTTGACGTGATAAATCAATGAACGCCGGCTGCAAGCACGAAAAAATGTAAAGTTCCGCCTGAGCCAAGCGTGCAAGCGAGAGCGCGGAACAAACGATAGAGAGAAACGATCGGCCTAAGCGTTCGGCTTCTGACGCATCTACCTCTCTTCCACTTCATGAAGTGAAAAGTTAATGTGGTTTCCACTGTTTATTACAACAAGTTAATCTTAATTTATCGAAAAAAAAATTATTTTTTAATTAACTCATTCTCTATATTTTACAAAATAATGATAATTCAGTGATGATAATTAAATTCAATTCATAAAAGTATGCAATTTTTCATGAATGTTTTCTTGTGACGCTATCACGTAAAATTATCGTCCGTAAACTTTGTAGACAACTAGTTTTTTATTTAAAATAATAAACAATGAAATTGATTCTCCTTTTGTCCTTAGTCGAATCGCATTTAAGTTGAGTTTGAAGTTAAGTATTCGCTCACTCGCTCTTGATCCCAGTCAAGCCCGAACTCCAAAAGAGGATCCACGATGGAACGAGCTAACCCAGAAGGTGCCTATTCACACTGGTTTTGAAAACGGACGGGTTATAAGTACTCGGAAATACGAACGCAGGAAGGGAGTTCTACTCGTTTGCTGTGCTCATCATAAAAAATGTTGAGAAGCGCTTGGTGCGTTTGGTAAACTAACTATTCCTAACTACTAATGGATTTCTCCTAACAGCTTGTTACACACATAATTATCGTTAAATAATAATAATATTATTTCTCACTATCACACCATTTAGCCTAGCCCAAAATAAGCACTATAAGGTTTGCGTTATGGATAACTAGGGTAACGGATAGACATACATAAAGGATACAAAGATATGTAATATTCTGTAATAAAACACAAAAGATACTTTGTACTTTATATAATAAAACTATTTTGTACATTATTCAACTAACTTCATATACTTGTACTCATAAACAGCTAACTTCGCACATACTACTTACCTCGACGGTTACCTTACTTAGCGCGGCTGGTGGCTGAAAAATGAACTATAAATTCTACAAATTTTCAGGGACAGGCGGGCTAATGCTTTAGCACGTAGCGATCGTACTCCTTCTCTCTAACCTCCATGACCATTGCCTCAGTCATCCTGTAATTACGGCTCCTGTAAAGGAGTCGAAATGTCAGGATTTAATATAAAATAAATTATGTGCAATATTCTTCAAAAAGTTGTTTTATTCAAGTTTGTTTAGTCAGTTAATTCATAGCTTATATACGCAAATGTAAACCATAAAACAAGAAAGGAATTAATAACAGTTAGTTCTCGATTCGTCGGTAGTATATATAGTTTCTGTGTGTAGTTTAATATGCGTTTTATATTTATCTATACATATAAATAAAATTGGAGTGTCTGTTTGTAATATTGAAATAACCGTTTTTTACTACATGCATATGAATATATATATATATACCAAAATAACATGTTTTACAATTTTTGTCTGTCTGTCTGTTTGTTCCGGGTAATCTCTGAAATGGCTGGACCTATTTTGACGGGACTTTTATTGGCAGGTAGCTGCTGTAATAAGGAGTAACTTAGGCTACTTATATTTTAGAAAAAATCTTTTATTTTAGAAAAATAATATTACTGCCACAGCAACGCGTGGCTGGGTCAGCTAGTTATATATAAAAAACTAATCTAAGTTGAACTAGATATTTTATATTGAAATTGTTTAATTTGAGGAAAGCTTAGTTTATTACTTACATTTTGATTCATATTTTTTGTAATAACTAAACACAGAGGGGAAAGCGGCTGTCCGAAATACGGCTAGCGATGCGGATTAGAGTGAGCGAGGAGGAGCCTGCCTACCGCTGCCGTATGCATGAGAAGGGAAGCCGAACTGGCTACGACGCCAATATTGAAGTTATTAGTATCAATAAATCAATAATTTTTTTTCCTAACACATTAGAATTCATTAATTTATTCAAAATTTATTAATTCACGCATGAATTTTTCGTAGTAGGAAACTGTTTTGGATAATGCAATATTTAATGAAGCATATCATGAGTAGTATAAGTGCGATTTCTATCCTTATATAAATAAATAAAAAACAATCAGCTCCTAATTTGAACTCATAGTGAAATAATTTCCAAAATTCGCTTTTTTGAGCTCGCTAAAGTTATTCAATGAACCTTGGTGCGAAAATTCATGCTTTCAGGCGCGACGATTTCGGTCGTGCGTTTATCAATTAATCTGTCAGCCAGTAAGTTTCATTATTTATCATTTTATAAGACAACTAGCTGACCCGGCCACGTGTTGCTGTGGCTCAGTTATTATAATTGCATTTTTTTTATTAATGAATAAAATAAAACCTATCCTATGTCCTAAGTTGAAACAAATCCAGCAAAAAGAAATGAAAATCTTCAAAATCGGTCGAGTAGTTTCGGAGTTCATTGCGGTCAAACATTTTGACACGTAATTTTTATATATACGAGTATACTAGCTGACCCGGCAAACGTTGTTTTGCCATGTATATTATTTCTAGGAAAAGTTTTTAATGAATAAATAAAAAATAGGGGTTGATCATACAGGGGTGAAAATTTAGGGTTGTATGTATTTTTGTATGATGTAACATAAAAAAATAAAAACAACAAATTTTGTCCCAAAAAAGAAATGAAGTGTGGACCACCCTTAACATTTAGGGGGATGAAAAATAGATGTTTTCCGATTCTCCACCCTAGCCGATATGCACGCTAAGATTCACGAAAATCGGTCCAGCCGTTTCGGAGTAGTTCAATTACGCACACCGTGACACGAGAATTTTATATATTGGATAGATTGTTATTGCCTCATAATAACGGTTCAAAGACTATTTTTTATTTTACTAGTAACAGTTTTACTGTTAATGTGTCTCTCTCCTCAACGTCAAGTCACAGTTCGATTGTCCTTTTGGCATTCCAGGATTGATATTAAATACTTTTAAATATACGGATATATATGCGGATACGAAAATGCATTTATTTCTATGTTGATTGCTATTCTCATGTTTTGACATTTTTCAGGAGCATGATATTTGTTTTTAAAAATTGCAAAAAAATCTAAAAATTCTTTTAAAGTCACTCTATTAACAACCGGCACAAAAACAGGCTTCACCTACCTCAGTCTAGAATAAAAATGCTAAACTACAGTTCATACTACATGGCTGTTAAAATCTATAATAAATTACTGTTAAAAATATTAGAACCCTTAATGCATTTCAAAACCGATTGAAAGATTATTTAATTGATAAATGCCTCTATTCTATCAATGAATACCTAAATTAAATGTTTATAAATCTTCTCCCTTAATTGAATATTGATGCTACTATCAGCTCAATTTGAAGAATAAATACGTAATATGAATATTTTTCTACTTTCTCATTAAATTTATTATTGGCAACCCTTAAATTAAAACATTGGCAGCCCTCGCCTTATTCGCTGTGTCCTTAAAAGGCGACTAAGTTAATTAAGTTCCATTTATATTTTAAGACCTCTGTACACTTATGGTAGTTGGCAATAAAGATTTGAAGTTTATATTAAAGTGTCTCCATGAATTAGTATCCAACAATTCTAAAAATATTGATAGTAAAAATGAAACATTGCTAAAAGCTTTTTTATGTAAACATTCAATAACATTCTAATTGAAGGACTCAAAAAGGAATTAGTGTGAAAATGGGAATCCTATAATAAAAAAACACCAGACAAACATGACTGATTCGTACGCCGAATTCAGTACTAATACTGTGGATAGATCACGGGAATCAATCCTGGAAGGCGAATGCCTCAAACTACACGTCAATGACATTGATATATCACACTGGAGAATAAAAGCTTATAGTTCATCATTAACAGTGATCAATTCGAAGATATTTTGTCCATTTTATCATAGTACCGACCGTTTTAGATATTTTAGAACCGTATCGCTTTAACTACGCAGAACTACGAAATTCAAGTTGATTAACTTTCATGTCATAGTTAACTGGTTTATTGTCACCTAGTTGAAGTTATACTTCTTTAAGCCTAGTGAGGGTAGAATTATTTTTTCATGTAAAGGAAGTTGCGCACTCAGCAGGCAACGAAAAAGCGACACCGTGAAGTTAGCTGTTAAAGTGTATAGGCTAACTAGAAGATATCTCCTTTAAGATTTAATAAAAAAAGTATAACTTCTGCCGCGTATAAGCACACGCACGCTTTTTTTCAATAGTGGCATAGTTCCAGCTAAGTGCTTTCACGGATGCTAAATTATAAGCAAATTCAAACAAAACGATCCAATGGCTTCAACTGCAGAATCTTATTGACTTGTGTGTTCCTTGTAAGATGCCCGGTCGACCGATTACAACGCTTTGCCCCCATCAAGAAAAAGGACGCTAACTCCTTTTATGCTAGGTTATGCAAAATTTTCAATTTTATAGTCCAGAGCAGTAAATTCAATAATATCTGCCTATTTCTCGGATTGAGAATGAACTATTACACACATAGCTTTCTTTTTGCCTGTTTATTGTAATAACTGGTGATAGTTTTCTGTTAACTGTTTGGTCTCTAAAATAAACCAAATTACATAAAACATATTTTATATTACTAAGGATTATCTCTCTGTCCCTAACCATATTCTCAATGTTTATAGCCTTGCAATAATCAAAACTGTGATTCATATTTTAAGGTTGCTGACTACATTGTTATACAGTAAATAGCGCAATTCTGATTAAAATAAAAAAAAAATTGCTATCATCCTTTTACTTTGAACGAACATGAAATCGTAATAATGTTTTTTCATTTTACAAAGGAACAGTTGAGCACCCGCAGTTGCCAGCGATGGAGACAACGCCGCTGGCGGGTATCGCACCAGAGTAGCTGACAGCACCGATCACCGGGATCTGTCCACCAACCACAGCTTGGCCACCGACGTCAAACAGGCCTCCGACAACGAGATCAGCGACGCCAGTAGATACGAATGGGCCAGTGACAGGAATGGCGGAAGTAGCAGCTACGTTCGGTACGCCAGCGCCGATTCCAAGACCACCGAGCCCCAAACCAGCATTGCCCAAACCAATTCCATTAAGCCCAAGACCACCGCCAAGTCCAGCACCAATCAGGCCACCGCTGCCAAGTCCAGCACCAATCAGGCCACCGCTGCTTAGTCCAGAACCAATCAGACCAGCGCTGCCAAGTCCAGCACCAATCAGACCACCGCTGCCAATTCCGTTTATGCCAACGTTGCCGAGACTAATGCCACCAAGGCCAAGTCCGTTGATGCCAACATTACTGAGACTAAGTCCGTTGATGCCTCCGTTACTGAGACCAAGACCGCCAAGGCCAAGGCCGTTGATGAGACCGTAATTGTTGGTGTAGCCACTGAGGCCTTCTGCAGCGGTGCTTACAGCTTCGGTTTCGAAGTTAAGACCAGTTAAACCAGCAACGCCAAAGTTGTTGATGAACTGGCTGTAGACATTCTGTAAAAGAATAATGTCAAATATATGTTTAAAAATATGTTTAAGTATGATTTTTACAACAGTCTTTTTCGATTCATCATTAGCATATATAAAATGTTTATAATATACTTTAGGTGTTGTATGGAAAAATGACAGTTATTTAAAATAAGAGGCATGTCATTCAATTCACATGCTCTTGCCATGAAAACGTACGTCAGTGTTTTAATAACTTAAATGTTTGTAAGGGTGACTAGTGGTTGTAATATTATTTGAAAACTCACCAGTTTCAACATGAGAAAACATGTTATTTAATATTATGGTTTTTGATTATAACATAATACTTATTAATATAAAACGCTCAGGGATTTGTCGATCAAACAAAACATAACATTTATTTATGTCATAATTTATAAAAATGCTACTTGTAAGTAGCGCGGATATTCTTTGCTATGATTCAGGTATGTAAAGTTCCCTTTTATATTCCCAATATATAAATAAAAGAAAAAAAAATTGGTTGTCTGTTAAGTCAGTTTCCGGACGATAATTTTACGTGATAACGTGATAAAAAAAGAATTATTATTATTTTATGTAATTCAAAGAAGGGGTTAATTGTAATTTTTTTTTCGATAAATTAACATTAAGTTGTTGTAACAAACAATGGAAACCACATTAACTTTTCGCTTCATGAATTGGAAGAGAGATAGATGCGCCACAAGTCGAACGCCTAGGCCAATCCTGTCTCTCTCTATCGCTTGTTTCGCGCTCTTGCTTGCACGCAGAACGTTACACTTTTTCGTGCATACAGCCAGTGTTAATCGATTTATAAGACGTTATCACGTCAAAAAATTATCGGTGAAACAGACAGTTGCAACGTTCATATTTACAGGTAGATTTTAGGATTTCTGTAATGCTTACGGTCTCACAAATCCCATCCGATAACAATGCACTATACTTTGTCCAATGTAGGATGATACTTTTGACAGTTGACACCTATATAGAGGATATAAAGTTGCTATTGCAATGTCAAGCCAAACATAAGGAAACAAACGCAACCTTAGTACGTAGCAATAAGGAAGTGACACCTGTCAAAAGTATCATCCTACATTGGACAAAGTATAGTCACTTAACAACAAATAACAAGTACTGTTAAAAACAAAAAGAAATATAAATAAATGAATATGAGACATCATCATATACATTGTTCTGATCCCAAGTTAAGTAGCTAAAGCACGTTCAGAAATAACGATGTTACCACAATAACCAGACCTGAGCCAATACAGAAGAGTTCGTTTTCTATATTGACGCGGCTGGGGATCGATCCCGAACTTCGTCAAAGGAAGGAAGTTCGTCAAAGGAAGGAAGGTTAATATTGTTACCTGGATAAGTAATGCCTGAAGGCAGACCAAGAACAAGGATGACGAAGTCATGTTGTCAATTGCAATAGTTGTTGAACCAATGAATATAATTGTAAAATGACACAGCTTTTATATACACTTAAAATGGAGATAGGTTATCGGTAGCACAATTTCTGAAATACGTATTATCTACAATACAATTTTGCAACATTAAAGTGAGGATGCTTGGCAACAACGCAATCGCAATAACTAAGAAATGTGTAATGAGGTTACTGAACTGCAGTTGATAACGCACATAATTTGATTAACCGCTTAAATAAAAGCTTACACAAGTTCTGTAACAATCACAGTCTTGTTTTGGAAACCAAAATGGCAGCTCATAAAGTACTCATCGTTGCTTCGGCTCTTCTTGTTCAGGTAAACAGC
This sequence comes from Calamotropha paludella, assembly GCA_927399485.1. NCBI lineage: Eukaryota > Metazoa > Arthropoda > Insecta > Lepidoptera > Crambidae > Calamotropha > Calamotropha paludella. The sequence continues at coordinate 3,925,171 of OV656830.1, read as the reverse complement.
TATTTCTGATGCTGTACTAGGTATGATCTGTAGACGAACTTTAGATGTCGTTTGGCCAATGTCAAACCATACTTTTTCTTTATACGATGTCCTCTAGACATGCGATTAAATTATTCGCTTAAACGCAAACGCTAAATTCAAAATTGTTCTTTACAATATGTTAGTGTCTGACATAAAACACGCCAAACACGTCTCGGTAGCTCGCTTGGATGAGCAATTGTCCAGATGGTGAAAGGTTGCTTATCTCGAACTGGCAAAACTAATCCGTCTGACACCTAAGACATGCAGATTTTTTCTAGTTAAATTGCTTCTGATATATGAGTTCGTCTTTAAATAACTTTCTACATTTCAGGTTGCCTTTGGACAATATGGCAATTCAGTCTTGACTAACCAAATTAACTTGGGCAACTCTGGGAATAACGTGGCCAATAGTGGCATTTCTGTGGCCAATGGCGGAATCAGCACTGTTGGTGTAGCTAACACTGGCTTAAGCGGCATCGGCTATGGTAACGCTGGACTTATTGGTGGTAACGTAGGTTTGGCGGGAGCTGGTCTTGGCGGACTCAGCACTGTTGGCGTGGCGAACACTGGCTTAAGCGGTATCGGTCTTGGCAACGCTGGACTTATCGGGGGCAGCGTGGGTTTGGTGGGAGCTGGTCTTGGCACTGCCAATACCGCTCTTCTAGCTTTCCCTGACCTCCTTAACATCCGATCGAGCGGCCCTCTCACTGTCACCACCATCTCGCCCATCGGTCCTAGTGGGCTCTCCGTAGCGTCAGAGAACGAGATCGCGGGCATCCTGACGGTGAACGGTGCGCTGCCGTTCCTGAGCGCTGTGGCGTTCGAGGGTGCATTCCCAACAGCTGGCTCTGGTGTCGCCACGTGCGGCTGCGGCAATGGTGCCGTCGGTATCCTCAGCGAGGGCTTCCCTACCGTCACTCCCGGCCCCGTCATCGGAATCGGCTCTGGCATCGGCAATATATATTACTAGATTGAAGTTTATGAATTCAATTCTGAAATAAAGAACATTCCATGCACTTTTTGTTTTTGCAATGACCTTTGGTGCACCAATGTTGTAATGTAGTTACTTGTCGTTTAATTTTAGTTGTCATTTGGTCGTTTGTTTCCGTATTCATTCAATTCATACAGTGAATGAATTTATTTATTTATGTATGTATATTTACAAGCAACATAGTACAAATTAAAACGATAATATAATGCTTAATCTAGATGAAAAAAACATTTCTGATGTGCACCAAAATAATGAGATACATTACACTTGCGTTTAAATTAATTACGTAAGAATAAAAAATCACTTGGAAAAGAATAGATTGACTAATCTTATAGTTACTATCAGCCTAAAGTTTGGAAAGGTTTCCATTAACTGTCATTATAGATAAAGAATATAGAAGAAACGACATCATAACAGGAACAAATCGGCATCACTGAAAAAGCAATGTGTTTAATCAAGGACAACTCGTATAGACCGGTTCTTCAGGAAGTCCGATATCCAGACACAGAAATCAGTGGGAAGTCCATATGACGGCACACCCTGTCAAAAGTCTTCGAGATATCAAGATCACCGTAGATAATTCCAGCTTACAGGCAGACAGCATTATGCATTACATTATAATATTGTACTTTTTTCCAAATGTAGCCAAAATATTATTCTGAATACCGAATTGCGTTTTCTATTATTTTTTATTAAGTTATTTGACACAACCCAAAATCATGACAATGAGCATGTGTTGAATTATTTTGCGATATCTGTTAAATTATGGAGGTTCTGTTTTAGCTCATCTTCAAGTTGTATAATTATAAACTTAATGACATTTTAGGTCGGATCCAACGCTCTTACATAAGCTATAAGTGTGTAGGGGAAATACCCGCAAGAGAGCCGTCTTTATAGGTAGTCAAATAATAAAAACAAAGTTAAATATGCATTTTCATTTTCTTTCGATTATTTAATTCGACTTTTATTTAAAAATTAACTTTTGAGGATCTTCGGCAAAACGGTTAATGGCGTCTCCCTTGTAAAAATCACCCATATTATTTACAACTTTTTTATGTACACTAATACGAATTTATTACATTTAATCGATCTTCAATAATTGCTGATCTCAACCACTTTTTGTTTTTTTTTAAATCGTGAATAGGAAAGCGCTTGACCGCTGTAACTAAGCGACGATGCGATCTAGGAAGTGGCGCGCCTGCTTTGAAGATACCTATTCACTGGTGAGTTGAAGACCCCTTCAAAAACACAGACTCGGTACCGTAACAAAATTGGAGCCAAAAGCCAAACCATATAACGGTGGCGCCTATTTGTAAGTGGTTGTAAGATGAAAAAATGGGAATAGTGGAACAAGGCTGTGCAATTCTGCTACACTCTCTCCGAAATATATCCTAGAAAAAAACGGATAGGTTATCTACATCCCGAATATGTTCAAGGCTTTTCAGCTTATTATTAAAAAGATCGTCATTGTCGATGAGCTTCTTGGCCCTCTTCTCAATGGACTCATGCGTCTGGAGTTGATATTGGGCGGAACCGTCCCACAGATGAGAACATATTCCATACACGATCGAACTTGCGCTTGGTAAAGATTGAGCAACTGTTCCAGCGTGAAGTACCTTCTCACCTTCAGCAGAATGCCAAGTTTGTTTAAAACTTATTGAGGTGTTATCTCAATGAAAGAGCCAAAAGTGAGAGTTGGTGACAGTGACATCTCGATAACGTCAAGATGGTTTATGATCAGCACGAATACACCTCAGAAAGTAGGAGTCAAGTCGAATAGACACCTTTTAGCGGAGAAAAGACACGCCTGGAACCTTACCAGATTTGGCATCGACCCGTTCGGCGACTGCCTACAAAGATAGATTCATGCGGCTGACTATCACTTCCCTGTGACGCTGGATCTGTTCACCACTGGCTCGTGCATCAGATTTATAGCTCTCCACAAACGTGCTGTCATCTGTGTACCCCAAAATACCGAGCATAAGCAGGTCATTAATATGAAGCAGAAGAAGTGTTGCAGAGAGTACGGCATCCTGAGGGACGCCGGCATTGATAGACAAATGGTCCGACGAGCCACCATCAAGGACAACTCGTATAGACCGGTTCTTCAGGAAGACCAACATCTCAGGAAGTGCGATATCCAGACACACAAATCAGTGGGAAGTCCATATGACGGCAGCTTGCTGTTAAGGATTTGATGCACACCCTGTCAAAAGCCTTCGAGATATCAAGAGAGACGGCCTGCGCCTCCCCATGCCTCTCGATGGCTGTGGTCCATATGTAAGTGGCGTATGCTTGAAATTCTCCACTAGACCGTTTTCGCCGAAACCCATATTTTTGGTCGCTAAGGAGGTCGTTTTCTACTAGATACGACAGGAGCCTATGGTTCAGTACACGTTCCATTATCTTACAGAACAAGGATGTGACCGGGATGGGCTTTTAATTAGCAGGGACGGCACGACTGCCCTTTTTAGGCACAGGTTGCACGTAAGCCACCTTCCAAGACTTAGGAACTTGTCCTTGAGCCATAGATAAGCGGTAAAAGCGTGTCATCCGTATGTTTGCATGTTTGTATGTAACGGAAACTTCTAATGCGATTTTCACCCACTTCAAAACGTCAGATTAATTTGAAATTTTGCATACTTATCAGAGAATGATGACAATATAACAAACAATATAAAAAGATATTGAAGAAAATTAAAAGAGAAATTCACAATACGAAGAAATAAAAAAAATATAATGAATGACGTAAATTATAAAAAAATTCACTCTTCTATAGTAGATCGAATTTAAAAATAAAAATAAATTATATATATAGTAAAAAAACTAAAAAACACACTTCTATGATAAAAGGGACTAAAGAATAAAAAATAAATTTCAATATATCAGTTATGTAATTAACGAGAAAATTAATATCATTGTAAGAAAAGCGTGGGATGCCTTGTACGACATTCTTCTTAAACTAACTCTGCATTTCGGAAAAATTAAGTATTGTCTTGGTCACAGTTTTCTTACAATGACATTAAAGTTTCTCGTTAATTACTTAATTGTTATATTTAAATTTATTTTTTAATTTTCAGTTTGGTTAACCATCAAAGCCTGTTTTTTTTAACTATATTTTGAAATAATCAAAACAATAACGTGTCAAGCAAATGCAAAACGCCCGCAACTCTTTTCGCAGTATAGGCACGAACGCTCGGTGAGTTCTGTAAGCTAAGATTATTGATCTTCGTCCATCGTCGGCGACGCTGTGGCGGCGCTGCGGCGGCGCTGCGGCCGCTTGTGAGGTTTTTCAAAAGTTAACACATAGTACATATTTTAATGCATAAATTTTCCAGGGGGGGCAGCTGCCCCCCTGCTGGTTGGAACGTTTGTATTGTTAAGCCATCAACTGCGGTCTGCGTCAGATTGCACTGCGGTCTGCATTTAATGCTTAAAAACGCCAAGCTTTAGGTATTGATAGTCCGGATAAATATCAAAAATTGACATGTTTCAACTGCCACAATTCTTAATAGTTGCATTTTTCAGGTAAGTGATACTGTAGAAATCTTAGTAGAGATAAAGATGTATATAACTCAAGTCACAAGTGAATAGGTATCTTCTACGCAAGCGCGTCACGTCCTAGATCGCATCGTCGCTTACCATCAGGCCAGATAGTGGTCGAGTGCCTGCCTGTATCCTATAAAAAATGCACTAACACAGTCTCGTCTACTCCACATTCTTGATTATGCTGACCAACGTTACCGTGATTTAACCGAAGAGCAGCTTGATGATTGATGAGCTTAATGAAATTGAACTGAAACAACCGTAGATAACCATATTGCCATAGCTCTTTAGCTGGAATGGTTTTAGAATACTCATATCTCTATCTCTTAACACTCACACTCTAACTCTGTTCGTTTCGTTTCACCTACCCAGCTGTAGGTACCCTCAGATACTTCACAGTTTTATTGTTATTTATTATCGGTGCAGGCAGTTTCTCTTTGGAATGCGCTGCTGGTGTCGATAGACAAGCAAAATCCCTTTGACTTACCTTGTTATTTTTTTTTAATATATATCTGTGTAATTTTACTGCAAATACCATTGTTATTTGTAAGTTGAGTCAAATGTTCATTATATTCACCATTTTCATCTTGAGCTATAAGTTGTCTGATAGAAATCTCTTAATGCGGTAAAACCGCTCACCGGGCTTCTTGACGTTTTTATTTCTTTTTTGTCAACATACCGACTTCTGTATAAGCTTATATGTAGATAGACGGAAATGGAGTCTTGAAAGCATGACATAATGTGTAAAATAGTAAGAGAGATTAGCTAAAAGGAAACAAAAAACAAAACACAAAATTTACTTATAATTCGACAGAACTACTCTTCATAAAAACAAGACAAGACAACGACCGAGCAAAAATAACGAAGGTAGGGTTAAGACACAGAATACAGAACAAACCAGAAACCGCTAACGCGCCTTACACTGAAGCCACACAAACTACTCTAAAAGAGAGTAGTTTGAAATTTGGAAGACTAGTCTATCTGTGACCACCGTATGACGCACGTCTCAAAAAATATTTCAGTTTTTAATTAATAATGCCGTCTTATGCTGTTCCCACCTGCTTGAATGCAGTTGGAAAAATAGAAATACAAGATAGGATCACATTTCATGTGGTAGTAGCGCATATGCATCAAATTTTGTTTAAATAATGAAGATTTTTTAATTGTCCAAATTGTAAACAATTTGGGCGAGTCTATTTTATTAAAATAGAATGTTGTCAGTTTTGCTGGATTTTCCCTACTTTCACTGGTTTATTAAATAGGTTAAAGAAATTTAATGTTTATAAAATAATTTAACGTTTAATTTTATTACAAAATGTATAAATACATATTCATTAATTTAGTGTCAAAATATTTATGTTATAAATAGGATATTACACCTTTTTTTTGAAAACTAATAAAAATATATGCTTAAATCGTAATGACCCAGTAGATTTTTTATTTTAGTTTTATTAAACCGAAAAATGCCATTAATTCTTATTTTATTTATGATTTAGAAATCACGCGTGGAAACGCTAGCATTAAACAATACAATTTTACGAAAAGCCAATATTTTGAAAATAATGAGTTCTAATATATCTTTGGTGTCTTTTGGTGTTTTTATAAAAATATTTTGTGTTAAAACCATTCTCATTATTAAAAGTGATATTTCAGATTCCCCGCTAATGTCACTATTAGAGCAAAGTGGGTTAAAATTATAAGACACGCTCGGTTAGATGAAATCTGGAAACCTTATATGTAAAAGTGTTATTTGTTCAAAACATTTTGAAGATGATTGTTTTTATGACACAAAATGTGGTTTTAAAAAATTACGCAAAGGATCTGTTCCAAATAAGGTTGATAAGTATATAGATTTATACGTTATATCGCCGAAACTGTTTACAGCCACGTTGGAGGATGCTTTTAAGCTTTAATTTGGAGATCCTTGGGGAAGATCTCGAGATTCAGGTTTTGAAAATTTTAATACGGTAAAAATACCGGTATTGTTAAGATTACCAAAACCGCCATGTCCTATATGTAAATAAATAGAAAATAACGTGTTTTTAGAAAATACCGTGTTTTATTTCACTAAAGGGTTTTTATGCATAATAGTATATTAATATTTATGGAACAGTATAATTGTAATAGTGATATGTTCACACAAAAATATTATCGGACAGCATTATTTTGAAATATGAATTTTAATTTACCCTACAATAAGCGAACGCTCCCTAAGCTAGCATCACTTTACGGGGGGGGGGGGGGGGGGAGTATGAAGAATGCGGGGGTTGTCACTTGTTTTTGGACTCAGTGAGTGGCATATGTTATCGACTCTAGGCTCCTTCTGGTTTATTCTGTATTCTGAGGGTTAAGATTAAGCAAAAACAACAAACAGAAAAACTTTAGAAAAGATTTGTTTACCAGCCAGTGCTCAATAATGCACGGTATAGTGTATGGGCGAAACACGAGTAGAGTTAACGATGATACAAGGTGCGTCTAAGTCTTGGTGTCTGCGGGTTTTATATGAATTTTGCATTTTGCATGTTTTTTGCAGATGTGAGTTAGATATTTTTGTTTTTATCAGCAGACAGCTTTCAACAACATGCCTGGTATTGGAAGAAAATACAACTTACAAACTCCGTAAGTTGACAGTTCGCCGGTGTTCACAGTAATCGAATCGTGTCGAAAATGTTTTACTTTTGTTATCTGAGTACCGTTTTAAGTCACCCTCTCTCTTTCTCTGAATAAATTTTTTGAAACGCAAATTAATTACTGAAATGGATAAAATAAACCTAGTGTTTTTTATTGAAATGGCAACAATATTATAAGGTATTCAAAACAGAATTCAACAATAGCCGTTATCTTATAGCTTCACCTGACATTTGACAGAATAAGGCATAAATCCATATCTATTCGAAAATTAAAATATCTGGTTTATTTCCGCAAAACGTGCAAGATGGACCGCCCGTCCGGCCGCAAATAAATGCACTTGTAAAAACGGCATACAAATGTTACAGCCAAGACAGCGACACAACTTCTAGTTTCACCAATCACTCTAGACGTGTTTTGCCAACACAAGGAGTACCCACAGGAGCTCTGAGACCATGCACTGTAACCGTTACTGGATATAACATGGTCTTACAACTCTTGCTTCGATTCGTCGTTTTAGTGACTAGATTTAGTTAAGAAATGCAATATGCAGTTGTTATTGAAATAAAAGAATTACTTTGCTATCACCATTTTACTTTGAATGAACACGAAATCGTAATATTGTGTTTTCATTTTACAAAGGAACAGTTGAGCAGCCGCAGTTGCCAGCGATGGAGACGACGCCGCTGGCGGGTATCGCACCAGAGTAGCTGAGAGCACCGATCACGGGGATCTGGCCACCGACCACAGCTTGGCCACCGACGTCAAACAGGCCTCCGACTCCGAGCTCAGCGTAGCCAGTAGATACGAATGGGCCAGTGACAGGAATAGCGGAAGTAGCAGCTACGTTCGGTACGCCAGCGCCGATTCCAAGACCACCGAGCCCCAAACCAGCATTGCCCAAACCAATTCCGTTAAGGCCAAGACCGCTGCCAAGTCCAGCACTGATCAGGCCAGCGCTGCCAAGTCCCAAGTCGTTTATGCCAAGACCACTGCCAAGTCCAGCACCAATCAGACCAGCGCTGCCAAGTCCAGCACCAATCAGACCAGCGCTACCAAGTCCAGCACCAACCAGACCAGCGCTGCCAAGTCCAGCACCAATCAGACCAGCGCTGCCAAGTCCAGCACCAACCAGACCAGCGCTGCCAAGTCCAGCACCAATCAGACCACCGCTGCCAAGTCCGTTTATGCCAACGTTACCGAGACCAATGCCGCCAAGGCCAATTCCGTTGATGCCAACATTACTGAGACCAAGTCCGTTGACGCCTACGTTACCGAGACCAATACCACCAAGGCCGAGACCGTTGATAAGACCGTAATTGTTGGTGTACCCGCTGAGACCTTCTGCAGCGGTGCTGATAGCTTCGGTTTCGAAGTTAAGACCAGTTAAACCAGCACTGCCAAAGTTGTTAATGTACTGGCTGTAGACATTCTGTAAAAGAATAATAATAAAATATATTTGAGAGTGATTTTTTCACGACATATCAATCAGCTGTGATTACTGCGTTTGGTGCGTAGCAATGAAGTTGTCGCTTTGTATGTATATTCATCAAAAAGTTTTGTTTTACCTACATATATAAAAAAAATCTATTTTAGAAAGTTTAGTGTAATACATTGGTCGTTATCAAGACACGTATACATAAAGAAAATGGTTAGAAAAACAATTTTAACTTTGGTCAAGGATAATTGGTGTGAATGTGAGAAATAATATTATTAGTTTTAAACTCGTACATGTATGGGGTATTTTTAATATATAAAAGGCTTTGTCCTGAATAACTGACTAACAGACAACGCACAGTTTAATTTGCTGCACCCGAAGATTTGTAGCTTGGAAAGCTTTTGATTTCTTATTCCCTAAGGGCTGAAATACAATTTTTGTATGAAAACAGGCAATTGTTGTATGGAATTATATTTTTTAAAGAAAATACAAATTCAATACACATGGCTCTGGCTTAAAGTTTTTTTTTTCAATTTATTGTAAATGTTAATTCCATTAGTTTTAACACGACTACGCATAAAATGCAGTATTACAGCTATTAATAAAAAGTAAGCATTTATTTACTTCGTAATTTTATAAGAATGTTACTTGGGCCCGGTAGATAACGCTGCGAATGGATTTCTGTTTTTTTTAGTCTGACGAAATAAATATAGCAGATGTGCTCACGTAAGGATACGATTATGTCTGCCGGTTCGGCTTATTTAATACAATATCTGATAGAATAATAGAAGGTTATTGAACAAATCAGGAAATGGTCATGATATGTGACTCCACACTACAAAAGGTGGATCCAATGATTATTACTATAATATTTAAGATCTTACGTAACCCATTCGATCACCAACGCACTAGTCACTTCACTACGACACGTTAACGTTTTCAAATAACAAATTCTGTACAATATAATAAATTAGTTTGAGATTGTTACCTGGATAAGTAAAGCCTGAAGGCAGATCAAAAACAAAGATGATGAGGACATGTTGGCAATCGCAATGGGCGTTGAACCTATGAATGATAGCTTGAAAATTACACAGCAGTTATATATAGTAGAAATGAATATATGTTATCGGTAGCACTATTTCGAAAATCAAGTTGCAACAATAAATTTAGAATACATGGCATCGATGCATTCGCAATAACTAAGATATGTGTAATGGGGTCTCTGAAAAGCAGTTGATAACGCACATAATTTGATTAATCGCTTTAAATAAAAGCTAACACAAGTTCTACGATATTCACAGTTTCGTTTTGGAAACCAAAATGGCAGCTCATAAAGTACTGATCGTCGCTTCGGCTCTTTTCGTTCAGGTAAAAAGAATTATTTAATCCTATACTAGGTATGGTTAGTAACAAAACTTCACTTTTCTTATGTTAAACAAAATCTTTTATATTTCATGACTTTATCATGTGGTAAACTTATTCGCTTAAGCATAAACGCCACCTTCATATTTATTTTTACCATTTAATGCTCGACTTAAACTCGCCAAACACTCTTCTGTAGCTTGTTTGTAAGAGCAGTCACTCAGATGGCGTTATGTTGCTTCTTCACGTCCATCTGACACCTGAGTCAAGCAGATTTATTTCCTATTCCTATGATTTCGTAATAAAATAACTTTCTACATTGCAGGTGGCCTTTGGACAGTATGGTAATTCAGTTCTGACTAACCAAATCAACTTGGGCAACTCTGGGAATAACGTGGCCAATAGTGGCATTGCCGTGGCCAATGGCGGACTCAGCACTGTTGGCGTATCGAACACTGGCTTAGGTGGTATCGGTCTGGCTAACGCCGGTATTGGTCTGTCTAACGCCGGTCTGGTTGGCATTGGCGGCATTGGCAGCGTTGGTGCGATTGGAGCAGGTCTCAGCACTGGTGTTGGCGCTAATTTCCTCGCTATCCCTGACGTTTTAAACATCCGCTCGAGCGGCCCTCTCACCGTCTCCTCCATTTCCCCGATCGGCCCCAGTGGGCTCGCCGTGGCGTCTGAGAACGAAATCGTGGGCATTCTGACAGTGACCGGTGGGCTGCCATTCCTGAGCGCTGTGGCCTTCGAGGGCGCATTCCCAACAGCCGGCTCTGGCGTCGCTACGTGTGGCTGCGGCAACGGTGCCGTCGGCATCCTCAGCGAGGGCTTCCCCGCCATTACTTCTGGCCCCGTAGTCGGAATTGGCTCAGGCATCGGCAATATATATTACTAGATAGATTGAAGTTTATGAATTCAATTCTGAAATAAAGAACACTCAATCAGTTTCTATTTTCGTTCCTTTGCCCATTTTCCCTTTAGTGTTCATTCATGTGAGAGTCCGTAATCGCTGAACAGCTTCGAGGTAAAGAAAATAAAAGAAACGACAGCAATATAGGAATAAATACATATAACAGAAAATGAAGCAAGTTGTTTACTATCGAGGGCCATTCCAGCTTACAATCACAGTCATTATGCATTACGGTGAAAGATTTACTGTATTTTTAATGTTTGCTAAATAATTTCATTCGAATATCAAAATGCGTTGCTAATTAGATAGTTATTAAATTTTGGCGTTTTGTCTTCTATTCAGGAGACATGTTACAGTATAACTTTTGGAAAAATTAAAAACACGAGTATAAAAATGTGGCGTTATATATTGAGAAAATATTGTTTCATTACATTATTATATTTTTAGATCTCGGTTTTATTTAATCTTCAATTAATATAAGTAATACTAGTGTCTTTTAAAAAACAAAACGTATTACACACATGTCACGTTGGTGTGAAAATTGTTTGAAACCTGAGAAGCGATACGGACTTCTTCCTCGGGGGAAAAATAATGAGATCCATAGGAAATTAAAATTCTTCAAAAAAAATTTGATATTTATTAATTCAATCGCTTACTATATTTTCCCGTCTTCCCATTTGTATGCGGATTGATTATTGGATTGCAATGCATCAATATTATTAGGATTTTCAAAAGAAGAGAAACGTCGTCGGCCTTAAGAATACATTTTGTTTTGGTTGTTTTTGGTAAGTCGTCTTTGTTAATAAGGAATAATACATATCCCATAACGCTTTCTAGTGGTTTTGAGTGGTTCATCATTTCTGTCTTCGATTTAATTACTTTAGTTTCTTTGCTTTCCTCATCTAATTGTTGTCTATTTTGTAAGTAAGAACGGAACCATTGTAAGACTTGTGATCAAATCTGTCATAGGCTTTCGACATATCTAACAGCAACTCAACAACATGGGACTTATCTATTATGTGGTTTAAGATTTCTTGTATATAATTGTTGATAATTGTATTAAGCTAATACTGTTGATGATTTTTTTACGAAATCAGAATTGATTGCTATGACCAAATTATTCCAAATAAATGTGTTTAGACATTGGTTAATTTTGAAAGTGTGGGGTGGAGTGTGATTGGTATACACTGGCTAAGTTTGTCTGTTTTGTCACCTTTCTTTAAAATGGGTATATTTTTTTTGCAATTTTTAGTCGATCTGGAAAAATGCTCTAATTAAACGATTGGTTCACAAGATGGGTTAAAATTAATGTTAATTCCTTGCGGTAAGATTATATTAGCAGTGTAGATATTTCGTCATTACCAAAGCTACATTTGTTGGGCAGTTTTCTGATATTCTATCCTCTCATTCATCTCTTTTTCGGTTATTGGACTATTGAGTTTATTGTTTTCTCTAGGACTACTGGGCCATTACGCGGTTGATTTTTACTATCAACGGACGCAAATTACCAATTGAATTTATTTACGACTTCATGTGGACAAGAAATTAGTATATTGTCATGTGTTAAGTTTATATTTCCAATACTATTACTATATTTTTATTTTGTACCTTGTTTTATTATATTCCACATTGTTTTTTTCATATTTTTGGACATAACTAATAACTATCTTTGATAGTTTTATGCGTTTTTTAGTATTTTGATGTAAGATTTGTAGTGTGTTTTTAATATATCTAGCTGACCCGGTAACGCGTTGCTATGGTAACGCCTTGCTGTGGTAATTCGTTGCTATAGTAACGCGTTGTTATGGTAACGTTAATTGATACAATGGAAAAAGAGCGGACAGACAAACACACAAACAACAAATTTGTGTTCTTATATTATAGATTATTTTGCACGATCAGCAAATATTTTTAAAAATCTTTTATTTTTGCACGAAGTTTAATGGCATCAGTCAACTATGTTATTTTAGTCTGTTAACCACGGCTATTCGATAGCTGAATTAAAATGTATTCATTTAATATTTCCAAGAGTTTAACGTTATTGTTACTGAAGTTTTTGAATATATTGAGCCAATTTATTTTACCTACAGAGCGACCTAAATGTCTCGTGGCTAAAGTAACTAAATATGCTTGGTGGTGAGAAAGTTAGTCAATACACCTTTGACTAATTTTATGTTTTTTTTATAACAGCCGTGCACCCATTGTGTCTATGTATGTGTTTTTGGAATACTTGTAGGGTTGGCTTAGTTTAAATTAAATTTCGAAATCTTTTATTTTTTTAACGAGAAGCACACAATCTGTTTTTAAGTTGACGCCATCAAATCACTACTTTTATTAATTTACCTACAGCTGAATGAACATTCTTAATTTGTTTGTTTTCTTTTATATTTTGTAGATTCACAATTTGTTTTTTTTTTATTTTTCCTTCAATACAAGTTTATGTTTTTTCTTCTTTATCTTTGGTTATGTCTATATTTGGTTTTATTTGGTTTAATTACCAAGTCACTCCTTACATTAACCATTTCAATCTCCATCTAAAAGGTGTCTAGTAGAAATCACGATAAGACCGCCTACCCAATCATTCGTTGAGTTAACTGGCGTTTTTATATTTTCTACGGCGTTCAATACTAATTTATGTGTAGGTAAACGGGAATCTAGTCTCAAAGGCAAGACATTGTTAACTAGTAAGAGAGATGAACCACAGAAACGTAAAACAAAATCTACCTAAAATTTCCTCTGGAAACGGCCGTAAAATCATAATATGACAGCAACCGAGCAATAAAAAAACAAGGGCAAAGTAAGGTAAAACAAAACGAACGTAAAGAAAAACTTTAGAAAAGGTCTGCTTATCTGTTAGTTTCCAACAATATGCCGCATATTGAAAGAAAAACAAATCTAGACAGTTCGTCAAACATAATAATCGCATGTAAGATCATGCGATCATATGAAGATCATATCATCAGATATGTTGAAGCGTTAAGCAATCATATATGGTAAAATATGTCAAATACGTCAGATATGACCTCCTACGAAATCATTTCTCAATATGCAAATTATTCCAGATTACAGAAACCCTGCGTTTTAACACAGAAAGTATCAAATATCTGTTTTTAGATCATTTAATTTTCTTAATTTTGCATTTATGTAGTATATTAAAAAGTAATCCAAATATGACTTCAAAAACAGCCATTGTTTTAAAGTTTTGCCCGGCGACACTTAGCGAAAATCCATAGTTATTGGAAAACTAAAATACAATCGCCCACCGCACAGCCGAGTGGGCCCGAAAATTAAATAAATGTACTAAACAAAAAAGTTATACAACTTGCACTTTCGCCAACTGTTCTAGATGTGTTTTGCCCTTATATAGGCCAATTTCATAAATACCGGATCTTGCATAGTCTAAAACTCCCACTTTTCTTCATTGGTTTAGGAGAAATAACTAAGTAGATTTAGTTAAGAAAAGCAAGTTATAGTTCTTATTCAAATAAAAGAATTAATTTGTTATCACCATTTTACTACAAATCGATATAAAATCCTTATAATCTCTTTAATTTATAGGGGAACATTTGAGCAGCCGCAGTTACCAGCGATGGAGACGACACCGCTGGCGGGTATCACACCAGAATAGCTGACGGCGCCGATCACTGGGATCTGGCCACCGACCACAGCTTGGCCACCGACGCCAAACTCGCCTCCGACTCCGAGCTCAGCGTAGCCAGTAGATACGAATGGGCCAGTGACGGGAATGGCGGACGTAGCTGCTACGTTCGGTACGCCAGCGCCGACTCCAAGACCACCGAGACCCAAACCAGTATTGCCCAAACCAATTCCATTAAGGCCAAGACCGCCACCAAGTCCAGCACCAATCAGACCAGCGCTGCCAAGGCCAAGTCCGTTAACGCCAACGTTACTAAAGCCAAGGCCGCCAAGGCCAAGACCGTTGATGCCAACATTACTGAGACCAAGTCCGTTGATGCCTACGTTACTGAGACCAAGACCGTTGATAAGACCGTAGTTGTTGGTGTACCCGCTGAGGCCTTCTGCAGCTGTGCTGACGGCTTCGGTACCGAAGTTAAGACCAGTTAAACCAGCACCGCCAAAGTTGTTGATGAACTGGCTGTAGACATTCTGTAAAAAAATAATTTTAATATATTTGAGAGTAAATTTAACCAGCCGATTCGATTACCCATAAGCACACATAAGATGCATATGAATTCCTTGAAGTATTTTTATCCTCACATGATTATTATCATTGGCATCTTGTACGGATATTTATAAAAAGTTTTATTTTAATTACGCATTTTTTTAAATTATTCGGAATAACTATATGGACTTTCGCTAGGAAGTTTGGTCGCCATTTAGAGAAGTATAAAAAAAAGAAAATAGATAAGAAAGACCTTAATAATTTAAAAAAAAATTAAATTGTACGTGCATAGGGCTTTTTAATATATAAAATTATTTGTCCCCAGTGACTGACTGACGGACAACGCACAGTCTAGACCGCTGAATCCAGGGACTTAAAATTTAAAGGCTTTGTTTATAAAAGGGTATAAACACTGTATAAGAAAGAATTTTGGAAAATTCTCCATCTAATTAAATTAAATACGGGAGATACTGTTGTATGGAATACTATTTTTTTAAGTAATAGGCTTGAAATGCTCCTGGCAACAAAGAAATGTAATATGGATTTAAGAAAATGAACATTAGTCTACTTAGGTAGGTGGCGTTGCGAATGGGTTCCAGGTTTTTCTGTTTCTGACTAAAATAAATATAGCAGATTGCTTATGTTCGGGTTAATTAAATAAAATATAACAAAGTTCTTGAAGAAATCAAGAAGTCATCATGATAGATGACTCTACAACAGGCAGGGCCAATGAATCTTTCTACGTCGGTAACGATCTCACAACACCCATCCGATAACAAACGCACTAGTCACTTTACTAGGACGTCAACGTTTTCAAATAGCAGATACTGTAAAAAATAATAAGTTAGATTGAGGTTGCTACCTGGACAAGTAAAGCCTGAAGGCAGACCAAGAACAAGGATGATGAAGACATGTTGTTAATTGTAATGGTCAAACTATGAATGGTGGCTTGTAAAATTCCACAGCGGTTATATGTAGTTAAAATGGACATATGTTATCAGTATCACAATTTCTAAAATTAATATTATCTATAATACAATTTTGAAACATTAAACACATACATACATGGCTACAATGTATTCGCAACAACTGAGAAATGTGTAATGCGGTCACTGAAAGGCACTTGATAAAGCACATAACTTGATCAATCGTTTTAAATAAAAGTTAACACAAGTTCGACGATATTCACAGTTTCGTTTTGGAAACCAAAATGGCAGCTCATAAAGTACTGATCGTCGCTTCGGCTCTTCTCGTTCAGGTAATAAGGAGTTCTCTGATTCTACACTAGGTATAATCAGTAGCAAAACTTCATTTGTCCGAAGTCAAACAAAATATCTAATATTTCACGACTTTATTATGTGGTAAACTTATTCGCTGAAGCGTGAACGCTACCTTCGCATTTATTCTTTACCATGTTTTTAATGCTTGACTTAAAGCTCGCCAAACACGTTTCCGTAGCTTGTTTGTAAGAGCAGTTACTCAGATGGCTCAAGATTGCTTCTTCACATCCATCTGACACCTGAGTCAAGCAGATTTTTTTCCTAGTTAAATTAGCTTTTCATATGCGATTTCATAATAAAATAACTTTCTACATTGCAGGTGGCCTTTGGACAGTATGGTAATTCAGTTCTGACTAACCAAATCAACTTGGGCAACTCTGGGAATAACGTGGCCAATAGTGGCATTGCCGTGGCCAATGGCGGACTCAGCACTGTTGGCGTAGCTAACACTGGCTTAAGCGGCATCGGTCTTGGCAACGCTGGGCTCATCGGGGGCAGCGTGGGTTTGGTGGGAGCTGGTCTTGGCACTGTTAGTGGTACCCCGCTTCTCGCATTCCCTGACCTTCTTAACATCCGCTCGAGCGGTCCTCTCACCGTAACCACCATCTCGCCGATCGGCCCCAGTGGGCTCGCCGTGGCGTCGGAGAACGAGATCGTTGGCACCCTGACGGTGACCGGTGGGCTGCCATTCCTGAGCGCTGTGGCCTTCGAGGGCGCATTCCCAACAGCCGGCTCTGGCGTCGCCACGTGCGGCTGCGGCAACGGTGCCGTTGGCATCCTCAGCGAGGGCTTCCCCGCCATTACTCCTGGCCCCGTAGTTGGAATTGGCTCAGGCATCGGCAATATATATTACTAGATAGATTGAAACTTATGAATTTAACTCTGAAATAAAAAAAAACATTCAAGCAGTTTCTGTTTTCGTTCCTTAGTCTGCATTCTCCCTTCTGTGTTCATTCATCCATTGGCCTGCTATGAGAGGCCGTAATCGCTTTGAGGTAAAAAAACTCCTGTGAAAGCGCTCCTGTGACTACTATAACTTAATAAATTCTTTGATAAAATTGATATTTTTACGACCTCAATTGACAAGTACAAGGCTGAATTGCGAAGGCTGTTTCCTAAATGAGACTCATAAGCTTGTTGATGACATTAACCTATATTTTATCTTGAAATGTTATTTTAAATATAATTCATGGTATTTTTTTTTACAAAATTCATTGGTCTAAATTGTTCACACTTAATTTTTTAATCTTAAATGGCACTTTAGGTTTATTTGTAGATTTTTTTATTTAGCTACTACTATTGTTAGACTATATGTCTCCTTTAAATAAATAAATAAAATATATAAATTACAGAAAATAACGCAAGATTTTTATTGTCGACGGAAATTATTCATTATGCATAACGGTGGAAACTTTTACTTTTTTTAATGTTGACCAAATACTTTATTTCGAATATCAAAATGCATTTCTAATTATAAAGTTATTAAATTCTGACTTTTTGACTCATTTCCAGGAGCCATGTTATAGTATCACTTTCACAAAAATTCAAAACACGAGAATGAACATATGGCTTTACAGATTAAAAAAATGTATTGCACTAGAATCGTTTACATAATTATAAAAACAATAAATTTATCATATTTTATGAATCTTGGTATTAGCTAATCTTCAATAAGTATAAAGAATACCAATATAAGTGTCTTTTAAAATAGAAACATTCTAATAAGAAAGGAAAGCCATATTAAAACGAGCGAGCCTTACAGTAGTCGCAAATGATGTGTAACATTTGACATCTCACCTTAGTAATAAGCAATTTTAAAATTATATTCTGCTCTGGATTTAACCATTCCTGCAAGTTATGAAATCATTGAAATTAAATAAGAATTATTAATATTTGATAAATTTTTGATATCAAAGAAATGATCCTTGTAAATAGCTAGCATTTTTCTTTTTTTCAATCAAAATTAAAAATATTAATGTAGAAGATTCCTAAACATTAGAATCACTTTTAAATCGTAACATCATAAAAAAGATCAAATTTAATAGAGAATTTTTTTAAGCAGTGACAGAGATTAACCTGAAAATATAAAAAAGCTAAATACTGAAATATTTTATTCGTAAGATCATAAAAAAAGATTAATTTCATAAAAGATTTTGTTTAAGCAGTGACAGATATTAACCTAAAAATTTAAAAAAGCTAAATACTGAAATACTTTATTCGAATAATTATTTATTATTACTTACTTGCATTTTTTCCAATGATCTGCACTTTATTGAAACCTATTATCAACAGTCAATGTTTATTTATGTAGTTGAAGTATATAAATTGATTTATATAACAGCAAACTTTATACCCTATACCCAAACTTTATACCCATCTAAATTCTTTTGATTAATATAATTCGATGGTTCACAATCTTTCCTTGTCCACTTATACATATAAGTAATTCAATTTCCGTGGAAACACATGATCAAGGATGAAATCCATATCGTTCCCGGAGTACAAACAATTTTCACGCCAAATATCATTCCAACCAGTTTAGCTATTTTGATGTGCGTAACACGTGTGTAAAAACGTTAGAGATGCTTTCGCGTTTATTTTTGATGAGTAACATCTTTCCTCTCGCTTTCCTGCAATTTGTGGGAGTGATTTCGTGAAATGCGGCGGAAGTGTGCAACAGGAAGTCGCGAAAGCGCGCGCTATTCGATTTGAAGAATGAGCACGCGGTTTTAGAGTTGATCGTCAGATAGTACCAACCAATTTTCCGAGAGGTCGGTACTGTCAGCCATCAGCTGTTCACTTAAGTTACAGTTTTGTAAGTGTAAATACAGTGTATAAAGTTTGCTGTTATATAAATAAATTTATATACATAAAATAGCATGTCAAAGACACGCCAGCCACGCATACTGATATGAGCGAAAGCGAGACAGAAGGCCACGCAAACTGAGGTGGAGAAGAAGCTGGCTCTTATATATATTTTGTAAAGGTACTAAATCTGACGTTCTCGTGTAACAGTAAAATCAGACGCTTAGCAAGGATACAGTGACCGCACGGCGAATTTCTAAATGCGAGCGGTACGAACTTCCGTATATATGCTTCGCTTCAAAAAAGGTTTAAAATGAAATTATTAAAATACATAACTTTGTTTCACCAATAGAGTTATTTTACCTACTTATAAACAATGTAGAATTTCCAAAGGTATTTAGTAAATATAAAGATATAGAAAAAAAAAGATAAGATAAGTATGTGAACCCCATTCCTGTTCATGTGGGCAATTTGTGGATCAGTTGGGTCGACATGGCTTATCCTGCTCCAGAAGTGCTGGTCGCTTATATCGCCACGGTACAGTCATGGGGTACCATTTCATACAAGAGATTTTTAATTCTTAAAAACCGCAATAGATGTCACTACCATTAACATTTGTAAATTATAACATTTCACATGTTTAGAAATAAGACGAATTAAGTAGAAATATTGAGATTAAAATAAAGACTAGCATATTTTATATATACAACTTCACATCAACCTTAATTCGACTCCTAAATTTGAAGATAAGAAACACCATAAATAATCAATTGAGAATACGAAAGTATAGGCTACATGTGACTACTTTTCAGCTATGAGGCTTACGAAGTGTTTTGCAATTGTAACGCTAGATGGCGTGTTTTATGGTAACAAAATAATTTACACCTTAAGGTTTTTGCATAAATCGATTATTTATACCCTAATAAAGGCAAGAGTTCAATTTCCAAATCACTTTTTTCAGTAAAAAACTATATGAAGTAGATCAATAATTTTTATATATTTTATGCATTTTCAATGCGATCTATTATAATTAATTTTTCTATTATAATAATTTATCCTATATGAAGTAGTAAAGTTTTTAAAATTTGCGCATATAAAAAAATAACAATTTAATTTCTTCAAAAGACTTCCATCTCTCTTCTATCCAAAAAGGTTCCATATCTGTCCTTGAGATATTTGCCACTTGATAATGAATTATTGAAGGCAAAATGTTAATTTATTTTATTCATAAGTGTCCTACTTTCTGAGTAATACGTATTTTTAAAAATTTTGATTTTATTTTTTTTCTCCAAATTTCGGCAATAGTGGAACCTGGATTTAGTATAGAAAGGTTCTATAAACCAAATCCCACTTTTGCGGTTTTAAGAAGTTATGATAGAATTTACATAAAGGTCAACTTTCATGATCTGGGGTTGTCACAAAGATCAACTATGTGTTAAATGAAAATGTTTCATTTTTTGTTTGTTAATTGATACCGTCAATGAATTGAATAAATTAACAACACTTATAGACGAATACAATATACTTACATATACTACCTACCTAATGTAGATGTGATAATGTAGGAATACTTTATGTATGTTCGACCACATCTTTAATTTTGTACCTTACACGCCAAATGGTCGAAAAAATAAACTATGTTGATTGTAATAATTTAACACATATACACACAGCCTATACTTTAAACGAGGAATTCTTGCATGTACCTATATAAATATGTTGGTATGTAATTGGTTTCTCGGAAACGGGTCTAACGATTGTGATGAAATTTAGATTTAGAAATTCATTCACATTTAAAAACGATCTAGGTAAATCTCATCACCTGCCGGCACCTTTTTGTGCACCACGTCTACTTTAACTTGACGCCAGAATTTATTTCAGGACTCAGTAGCCTTGTAATGAGGTGGATAGGCTGGGTATCCTCTCCTATTAAGATCTGCCCTTATTTGTTTAGATGTCACTTAACTGTCTATCTATTATCATATTAAGAGCTTCTTTAGGCGTATAGGCGTATAAGGTTGTGGCTTTGCCGCTTTAGGAGTAGGCTTATTGTGCCTTTCTACATCGCTCGAAAAAATACTAGTGGCGAAGGCTTTAATAATTTTACCAGTGGCTGAGATGGGCCCGGTGAGGTATAGTCTTTGGCTATGGCTCTCAGTAGGTTGGGTAAGCCCCTGCTGAGGCAATACGGTGCCATGGGTCTGTGACCCCGCGAAAAAGTAACTTCTCATACAAATCAATCTAATTAGTTGATCGCATCTTTAAAAAAAATTGCATTCGATCAGAAAATAAAAGCATAGTACAAAGTCGTGGGCATAAATCGGTTAACAGGTATGTACCTATTTTTGTAACAAAAAAACTTAGAAGTAAGCAGGCATGAACTTGTGTCTAATTGGGTCTCCGAAACACACAAAACAAACAATTAACACCCAGACCCGAAAACGAAAATCGATGTTCTCATTCAAAAATAATACACATATTAATATTTTAAAAATTTTCGTCGAGATCAAGTTCGGTGACAACCCTAGTATAAAAATTTAAAAATGAATATCTTCTAATCGCCGCAATAGTGGGACGTGGCTCAATTATGTATATTTCTATTTAAGTTGTAGGTTCCACTTTTTCGTTTTTAGGGAGAAAAAATAATAAATACGTAATAAAAGAAATGCTGCTCCCAAACCAATGAATTTTTCAGCTAAAGAAACGCGTTTATATGCGTGTGATTATGTCCGATTCACTCATATTTATTAAAATATATATTCTTTTATCTACTGTCACATCGTAAAATTCAAAATATTAAACTCAAAACGTGTTTATATTGACGAACTTTACAAATAGTATATCGTAATGAAATTAAATAAAAAATTTACAACACTATTTGTCTAACAAAATAAAGTTATAATATTTTTTTTTTCATTACGTTTCGATTACAGACCATTGATATAATACTGCGCCAATTCGTATAGCACTATTTCATTTTTTTCATTTTTTATCTGTGGCTGAGCGCTTTGGCGCATGCGCGGTGATACCGGAAATTTTGGCGCCATAATACGTTTTCTTGCAATTCCTTGTTGTGTTTCGCTGGATAATTATTATCGTTTATTAAAATATCTGATACTGAAAGTGAAGAAAATTTAACGCCGCCCGACATTTTAGAAACTGCGGCAGCAGTCACTCTTAATCTACTACCAGTAAAGTCATTGTAATATACAAAATGTTAACACTTACAATAACCAATAAATAAACTGTATCAATCTCTATCTTTTATTTGATATATTCAATGTATGAGATTAGATAAAGTAGTGTATGAAACTGCACATAACTAGGTTTTACACCCCTCATTATGTACCAGTTTCATAAACTACTATTCTATTCACTTTCTTTTCATTTTATAAAAAATATTTTAGATTTCATAGGTCAAAGGTCACGATAAGTTCATGTTTTTTTTTTTTCTCAAAAAGTATTGGAGTTAGACTTCTGGGAATTGAACTCATGCTTTTTTAGGGTATAAATAATATATTTATGTAAAAACCTCAATTTGTATTGTGTAAATTTTTTTGGTTCCATAAAACACTGTGCTATGTTAGACCAATCGGAAGTACATTAGTAGGCCCAATCATGAAATTCTGAAACCCTTTAAGATGGTCGACATTTTATCGACGAGTAAAATAACTCTCAGTCACTGAAAAGTAGGTATGTACATGTGATAGTGACAAATGTTTTGTCCATCAATAAAATGCAACCATACCTATTACGGCCACGGGTATTTTCAGTAACAACTGCACCAGTTACTATTTAAAATACCTAAATCTCGATAGGTGTGCCTCTAATATTTTATTTCCCTCAATTTCTCCAGGATCACATCACCTGGCCCTGACCTGATAACAAAGGAATAAACTAGAAAGTGTTTTTTTTCGTTTCATTTGAAACAAAAAAACAATTTTCCAAATAGGTATAATACGCGACACGTTCGTAAACCTGAGCCAAACATGAGTAAAAAATACATATGTAGTTAGAATAGCTAAGAAAGTGGTTTCCTAAAATCGTTCGCAATGTTCCGTCAATACAGTAAAAGTTCCCCATTCCCGGTTTCCGTATCCGAGGGAGAAAAAATTGCAACACAGTTCCTGTATTCGCGGCTAAAAATTCATTATTCGAGGATAAAAACAATAAATAGAAAGAGATTCAGTCTTTTATTAAAGTAGCGGCATTATTTGAGTTCTGGTATATGCCCAGGCGGCTTTCATGAAAGATTTGACCAAGTGGACTAATGTCAATTAAAACAAACCTTACCGTCACAATACAAAAGCAAGATAAAAAAAGAATATTACCCCTCGTGGTAATAGAGTAGTTCTACGTTCGTAGTACATCGACGAGGATCGAACTACTCATAGGTCCGCTTGGTAAGGAATACATTAAATTTAAAAGTCTGAGTGAAGGTTTATACGCAAATTAACTTTGTGATCATGAAAGCTGATCGATCTATGGAAAGGAGCCTTACTCTTAAAAGGCAAATTTATAATGCTACAGCTCAAATTGATTTTATTTTTATAAATATTCGTTTTATTTTGTAACTTGAAACGCATCCCCTATGATTCCATACTAATTACCATTCCATATTCACGGTTTCTATATTCGAGGCATATTTTTGGAACGTTAAACCCCGCGACCGTGAATAAAAAGATTTTAATGTACTGTTACTGACATCGAAACTTCGATTGATTACGCATCCACCAACGTCCGTGGGTAGGCTATAACGAAGCGCCATCTAACAACAACAAGCGCTAACCGTATTCTTAGTGTCTCACTAGATGGCAATACGTATCGTGTTATTTGTGTTCTCACTAGTGTCATCTATCGTAAAATAGAAGGAAAGCAATATAGCCAGTTGAATAACCAGTTTTAGGGTGATACCATTTTCTTGTACTAATATAAGTGTCTCTTAGGTGTAGGTGTCTCTAGGGTTAGGTATAGGTGTCTCTGTATATTATCTACTTTGTGGTACAGTTAACGATTTGGTACGTAGAGCTCTTGCCACGGTTTCTATACCGGCAACATTAGAACCATGTGGTCTTTATAGAGATGATGGCAAGAGACCTGACGGTGCTACGCTTGTGCCGTGGAGACTGGGCCGCACTCTGGTGTGGAATGTAACTTGCGTAGACACGCTGGCTCCATCTGATATACATGAGACTTGTACTAAAGCTGGGGCCGCAGCCGATCGTGCTGAATTTCTCAAGCGTCGTAAATACTCTTCTATAACTGAAGATTATGAGTTTGCGGCGTTAGCTTTCGAGACGTTAGGGTCGTGGTCGGCTGACATGAAGCGGTTTATGAAGGATATGTCGAATCGACTAATTCTCTCTTCGGGTGATCAGAGGGCTGGCAGCTATTTCGCGCAGAGAATCAGTTTAGCAATTCAGCGAGGTAATGCTGCCAGTGTTTGCCCAAATTGGAATTTTGGATGACATATTCTTTTTGTGAATGTGTATATAAATATTTTAGGGTTACTTTTTCACGATAAGTCTTTAGATTGAAAAAAATAATAATTTTGTTTCTTTATCATCTGGTATTACTAATGTAAACCTTACTTTAGATTATTTTCTTATAGTGTCCTTATTTGCCACTTAAACCACCGTTACTGCTTTTGTTTCTGTAATTACACGCTAGGAACGGCCACGAATCTTTGACAAGACAGCTACCGTGCAATAAAATTAGAGTAAGATCAAGTAAATCAAAAAGAACGTACAGAAAAAATTAAGAAAAGGTCTATGCCCAGTTAGTTTTTAACAAATGCCTCATATTGAAAGATACTGAAAGAAAATCAATTTCTGATAGACAGTTCGTGAATCACAATAATCGTATCATATCGAAGATTTTTTGTGTCTTATCTGGGACTGCCTTAGTACCCCACCCAACTCTATAATCATTTCCCACAAATCAAATAAACCTTACGTTTTTGCAGGAAAAGTATTCAACATCTTTTTTTGAGCCATATCATTCATTCTCAAGGGCGATGCCCGCAACTCGACTACTTGCAGCTCCAATTATTTAACTTAATTTTTTTTTATTTATATTAGTAAGAAGTCCAAATTTCATTTCAATTATACTAAACACACATTGCACTTGCAGCAACCACGTGTTTTGCCACCACATGGAGCACTATCAGGAGTTGTTAGACCGTGCACTTCGACTGGTACTGGAAATTGCATGGTCTAAATACTATTTTGATTCGTCGTTTTAGGATAATTTAGTAACAAGATTTATTAAGGAATTACAAACTGTAGTTTTTATTTAAAAATAATAATTATTTGCTATCACCATTTTACTTTAAATGAAGTCAAAATCGTAAAAATCTCTTCATTTACAAAGGAACAGTTGAACAGCCGCAGTTACCAGCAATGGAGACGACACCGCTGGCGGGTATCGCACCAGAATAGCTGACGGCACCGATCACTGGGATCTGGCCACCGACCACAGCTTGGCCACCGACGCCAAACTCGCCTCCTACAGCGAGTTCAGCGACGCCAGTAGATACGAATGGGCCAGTGACGGGAATAGCGGACGAAGCAGCTACGTTCGGTACGCCAGCGCCGATACCAAGACCACCGAGCCCCAAACCAGCATTGCCCAAACCAATCCCGTTAAGGCCAAGACCGCTGCCAAGTCCAGCACCAATCAGACCAGCGTTGCCAAGTCCAGCTCCGATCAGACCAGCGTTGCCAAGTCCAGCACCAATCAGACCAGCGTTGCCAAGTCCAGCACCAATCACGCCTCCGCTGCCAAGTGCATTTATGCCAACGCTACCGAGACCAAGGCCGCCAAGGCCAAGTCCGTTGATGCCAACATTACTGATACCAAGTCCGTTAACGCCAACGTTACCGAGACCAAAACCGCCAAGACCAAGGCCGTTGATAAGACCGTAATTGTTGGTGTACCCGCTGAGGCCTTCTGCAGCGGTGCTAATAGCTTCGGTTTCGAAGTTAAGACCAGTTAAACCAGCACTGCCAAAGTTGTTGATGAACTGGCTGTAGACATTCTGTAAAAGGGTGATGTTAAATATATTTGAGAGTGATTTTTTTTCAACAGATGGTTTCGATTATCCATACGCACGCAAAAGGCAAGAATTGCTTTAGGTTGCTAACTATAACCTAATAGTTAGGAAATAAACTTCATTCCTAATAAGTAACACAAATTTATTTTGGTGTTTTTGTTTTTTTAACATAGATAGAAAATGGACATAAACCTTGACACAAGCCTAAAATTG
Organism: Calamotropha paludella; assembly: GCA_927399485.1. Lineage (NCBI taxonomy): Eukaryota > Metazoa > Arthropoda > Insecta > Lepidoptera > Crambidae > Calamotropha > Calamotropha paludella. The sequence continues at coordinate 3,898,779 of OV656830.1, read as the reverse complement.
TTTACTTGCTAGGCTAATTGGTGTAACTGTGAGTACTATTGTTTGTATATTTTAACTTGTACGAGTATGGGGTCATTTTAATATATAAATGTCTGTTCTTAGCGGCTGAATGACAGAAAACGCTGAATCCAGAGAGTTCGAAAATCAGTAAAAACTCCTCATCAAAAAAGATTTTGGAGAAATTCTACCTCAAAAAAATTAAACTACTGGAGAAATGAGAAGAAATTTAATTTATTCTTTATTAAGTAAGAGGTGTGGAAGTGTATACTCATGCTCCTGGCAAAAAAGTAAATTCCACCAGTTTTCTAATAATAAGGCAGGAAATTCAGTAGTACTTAATTAGTCATTTAAGAGATAGACCCGGTAGCTATATGATAATGAGATATGTAAAAATAATAATGAAGGTTTTGATTTTTACCTGGATAAGTAAAGCCTGAAGGCAGACCAAGAAAAAGTAGGATGACGACATGTTGCCAATTGCAATGGTTTTTGAAACTATGAATGATGGCTTGTAAACTCATATAGCTGTTATTTATAGTTAAAATGAAGATATGTTATCGGTATCAGTATTTCTGTAATTATTGCTATCTACAATATAATTTTGCAACATTAAAATTGGAATACATGGCAACGCTGTATTCGCAACAAATGAGAAATGTGTAATGAGGTCACTGAAAGGCACTTGATAACGCACGTAATTTAATTATTAACTTAGAATAAAAGCTTATAGAAGTCATACGACAATCACAGTCTCGTTTTGGAAACTAAAATGGCAGCTCATAAAGTACTGATCGTCGCTTCGGCTCTTCTCGTTCAGGTAAAAAAGAATTCTTTGATCCTTTGCTAAGTATAGGTATAGGTAGGTAGCCATACTTCATTGATCCAAAGTCAATTAAAAAAAATCCTTATTTTATGACTTTTTCACGTGGTAAACTTATTCCCTCAAACGTAAACGCTACCTTTATCTAATTCGTAAGTGTTTGACATACAAGACGTCAAAATGTCTCGGTAGCTCATATGTAAGAGCAGTTGCCTAGATGGCAAAAGGTTGCTTATTCGAATCCATCTGACACCTAAGACAGGCAGATTTGTTTCTAATTTAAATAGCTTTTGATATATGATTTTGTAATAAAATAACTTTCTACGTTCCAGATGGCCTTTGGACAGTATGGTAATTCAGTTCTGACTAACCAAATCAACTTGGGCAACTCTGGGAATAACGTGGCCAATAGTGGCATTGCCGTGGCCAATGGCGGACTCAGCACTGTTGGCGTAGCTAACACTGGCTTAAGCGGCATCGGTCTTGGCAACGGTGGGCTCATCGGGGGCAGCGTGGGTTTGGTGGGAGCTGGTCTTGGCGCTGTCAGTACCCCGCTTCTTGCTTTCCCTGACCTTCTTAACATCCGCTCGAGCGGGCCTCTCACCGTCACCACAATCTCACCGATCGGCCCCAGCGGGCTCTCCGTGGCGTCGGAGAACGAGATCGTGGGCGCCTTGACGGTGACCGGTGGATTGCCATTCCTGAGCGCTGTGGCCTTCGAGGGCGCGTTCCCAACAGCCGGCTCTGGCGTCGCTACGTGTGGCTGCGGCAACGGAGCTGTCGGCATCCTCAGCGAGGGCTTCCCCAACATCACGCCCGGCCCCGTCATCGGAATTGGCTCTGGCATCGGTGGTAGATTATACTAAACCCAAATTTATGAATTTAATACTGTAATAAAGAACATTCAAAGCAGTTTCTGTTTTCCTTCAATGACCTTCAACATATGGATATTATAATATTTAGTTTTAGTCGTTACTTAGCTGTCCGGAGGGATAAGAGTCATGGTCATCAATGGAATGAGATTGGTCCAAGATAAATAGCGATCCTGCCTTTGGCACCGACGATCTTGGGTTCGAATCCCAGAAGGGGCCGATGTTTGTGTGATGAATACGAGCGTTTTGTACCTGAGTCAGAGGTATTTCATATATATTTCTATAAATATTACATACCTTTCTATCATATATGTATGTCTATTCATTACCCTAGTATCCATAACACAAGCCTTATAGTGTTTATTTTGGGCTAGGCTAATTGGTGTGAATGTTAGAAATATATATTATATTATTATGTTTCCAAATATTACCGAAATACTTTTTGCGGATACCGAATTATGTTTTTACCGGACTTCGCCAGAGAAGGGTTATGTTTTTCGAGTATATTTATATATCTTTCTTTGGCAAGCTTATACAGATATTAGATTCGTCTCAATTGTGTAAGAGACACTGGGTATATCAGAAGTTTGGATATTAAAATGAATGATTTTTTGGCGCCATTTTATGTCTTGAAATTCATATTTCCCAAAATTTATGGAGTAGGGTTTCAATTAAAAGGTATCATAAATAGTTTGTTAAAATATATTCAACTTGTATGTTTATTTAGAATTCGGAATCAGAAATCTTAAAATAGAACAATACATTCAATGTTTTTAGAATGGAAAAGTGACATTATAATTTTGTCTTACTACTTAATAACATTAAACATTATTATTGTCAACAAAGTGTGTTTTTTTACTACTAGGTTAGCGCTTGACCTTATCTATAATCTATTCGCGTTAAGAAAATAGTGAGTCATCGTTGTCCGCCGGCCTGGCCACGCAATTTTAATTGGCTGGGGGGAGCCAATTAAAATGCAAAAAATTAGAAAGTCGAGTTCACAGTGACCATTGCAGTTGAAGTCTGACCTTCGAACAAAACGGTTGTGTATTTTGCGTGACTCGTTCAACAATCAATTTTGAAAATGAATACTTCACCAATTCGAAAGAATAAAAGTGGATCAATAATCCATAGCGGAGAGAGACGCATAATTTACATGTTTATAAGTACTTTAAACTGTGTGATTTAAATGCAACCGTGGAGAGCATAGCCATAAAAACAGCAAGTGCATGCGGTGTGTCCAAAAATACTGTTTATAAAATTATTAAAGAACAAAAGGATACTAACACATTAAAATCACTCGTAAAAAAAGAGCTCGACTATCCACAGTCGATAAATTAGATGAACTAGACAAATGTGCAATAAGAAGAAAAGTTTACTCAATATATTTCAATAACCACTACCCGACATTGGACAAAATTATGAGAATTTGCGAAGCTGACGAAGATATTCCTGTTTTCAAACGTACTACACTTCATAAAATATTGCACGAGCTTGGTTTCGATTTCAATAAACAGGATAGTAGAGCATTGTTAGTCGAAAGGGAAGATATCGTTTTATGGAGGCGTAAATATCTTAGGCAAATAAAAGAATACAGAGACACTAGTAACCCATTGAATGTGAATATACCTTTATCCTGTAGTTGCACAGATGACTCACTATTTTCTTAACACGAACGGACTATAGGATGTGACGCGCTTGCCTAGAAGATACCTATTTTCTCGTTCCCAAAATGTATTTGTCAGGAAACACAGATTCAAGCAAAAAGTTTCACTCTAGCGATACGGATCACAAAATTGAAACCAAAACTCTTATTTCGACTCTTTGGTATATCAACTATATAAGGGTAGCCTATTTGTAAGTCTGATTGTCCGATGAAGAAATGGGTACGGCGGCACAAGGCTGTGCAATTCTGTTGCACACTCTCCGAAATGTATCTTATAAAAAACGGAAAGGCTTAGCTACCTTCTGTATATGCTCAAGACTTTTGAGCTTATTATAAAAAATATCGTGTATGTGGAAGAAAGCACTTATATTTATTATGCTGGGAAACAAAAAATTAAAGACGTTTGCAGAACAATATTTATAATATAAGGCCTCCAAGCTGTAAAGATTTTAAGAGTTTAGCTGGCTAAAGCTCCTGTTATATCTAAATCCCTTCGGGTTTATAAAGTATTAACTGGATTGATTATCAAAATTTATTATTATTTATTTATATTAAATAAATTAAATAAGCACTAGACTCTTTAACAGACATGTTACTAAATTGAACATAAAATTACATTTAAAATTATGGTATAAAATTAAAATTACAGCAACAATCGGGTTTAAAAATTAATTAAACAGATTTAATATAAATTAATTATTACAATTAAAATAAGAATAAAATTTAAAATTTAAATTTTAAAAAATAGGTAAAATGAAATAAAATAAGAATTAATGTTAATAAAAATTAAAAACGATAGATTATATCGAAATAAATATTATTTGAATGAGATTCAACGTTAAGAGTAATTTTATTCTATAATATCTTAAATAAAGCCTATAAGTTACCATGAGAAAACTTTCACAAAATTAAGTTTGTTCTAATATAAATCTAAATATAAATTTTTTCCTACCCTAAATTATGTGGAAATTAATTAACTCGCAGAAATTTAAAAAAATAGTTGTTTTATTAAGCAAACAGACAATAATTAGATTAAAAATATTATTGAAAACAAAACAACATATCATAGTGAAAACAGGTAGATAAAAAACCTAACATAAATTAAAAAAATATTAACTTTATATTTTTGAATTATCTATGTTTCTATAAGATAAAAAATACACGTGTAAAAAAACAACTGTAACAAGGATATGTTCCTTTAATTTTGGAAATAAGTGGAAATCACTAGGGGCTAAGTCCGGTGAATATGGCGGGTGGTCAAGCATTTCGAAGCCAGCACTGCGCCGCTTTTTGTTTTCTTCAGTTGACATTCGTGGTAGGTACAAAAAATTTCCTTCATGGACATTTTTTTCAGGTAGAGGTACTTAATCACCGCACGTTGCTCGTTTTTATCCATATTTTATTGTTTTTAACTATTGGTAGCACAAAACCGTCTCTATCTTGCGAACGCAATGACTGAATTAAGTGAAACTTGGTATGAATACTGTCAGATTGACATTTTCCCAGAAAAATAAAAAACTACCTCCAAAAAGATTATATACATATGCGTTTCTAACTCAGAGTAAACAGGACTGGAGTAGCCTTTGCCTAACATTACCCCTCTGCCAAATGCACAAGCATCGGATGCCTGTGCGTTATATAAAACTAGTTGAGCCGCCATTTTAAAACCACAATAATCAGAACGTCTTACCGTGCAGAGCTCCCACGAAAATGCCTGCCTGTGCTGTTTTCTACTGTAAAAAAAAATCAAAAATATCTAGTATGCAAAAAGATGGCGTCACCTTTCATTTGTAAGTATAATTTTTAGGATTTGATTATTATTTAATTCATAATTTCATGTTTTAGCAGACTACAATTTCAAATTTCGCGCTCAAAGTTCGTTTGATGACGTCACGGCCGCACACCCCACGAGACTACCTAGGGTTGACCATTATCGCATTTCAATTAATTAAGACAAAAATTAGAAAAAGTTTGTTCGTAATAAATAACTGTAATTTTGTATTAATTAATTACCAATTATAATTTCGGTTTTAACAATCTACGTTGCGTGATTATTTTTAGTTTAGTATTAAGTACATACCTACACTTTTGCGTAGGAAACACAACATGGAAATATAAAATAATAAATTAAAATAATAAACTATTTGCCCTTTTATTCATGCTGGGTGGCGCTCATAAACATTAAGAGTACTAATGCTGTATATACTTACAGTGTCCCTGACTTCATAAAAAAGCACGGTTAAAAGAGTACCATCGCCTAACCAGCACACCCGATCATTTCCGAGAAACCAACATTTTTTTTCGAGCCACAGGACAAATTGTTTTTATTTTGTAATCAGCAACCCTTATTGATTTGTACAATATTTATTTGCACAATAGTGATGTCAACTTCATCGATATTGTGATTTTACGAGTGAGTAATGAATGAATGAATGAATGCAAGTAACATACTTAAATTGAAAATATGTATTTTTAATTTAAATCTATATGTCGCAGGGAAATTGTATAATTCCGCAGTTTACATTCGGCGTCATCAGTTAAAAAAAACATACCCTAATCTTAGTTCCTTTTCTTAACGATAATAAAACACAACTTAGATAAATTACAGTTTGTTTCGGTAATTATTACCAGGTATTAATGATGATTTCAAATCAGAATAAGGTATGTGATTTTAAACTGATGACGCCGTATGTAAAGTGCGGAATTATACTATTTGCCTGCGATATTATACATACGAGAATAAAATTGTAAAGATATAGAATAATACAGGTCAAGTCCACCTTTAACCCAATGGCTAGTAATGAGAGTAGAGGAAGCGAAATCACTAATTTTTGAACATTTTGTCTGTCTGTATGTATGTTTGAGCACGCATCACGCAAAAACTACGCGACGGATTTTGATGACATTTTAGTATGGTAATAGCTAAATGTCATCGTCAACATTTAAGTTAAGTTTTTTTATTAATATTGTAGCATTTATAGCTCCTTTTGAAAACCGGCTTGTCCAACTGCAATACTTCAAGATACTAGGAGTAAGGTATGTGGTGCCAAAAGTCCTTTGTACATAAATGAAAGCTTTTAGAAGATAGTATTGCAGTATTAAAATTAGAAATGATCGGTATGTGTAGTTCAGGCAAATATACTCTGCCCCTAGGCGGTATACCAATTGTTGGTATTTATACTTTAATCTTTGACATGCCCGGAAACATCTAATTTTTCATATTCAGTTTTCCTAAAGAAAACAGCATACGAAAAAAATTGATTCCTGCTTGTAATAGGTAAAAGGGCATCTTGGGCATCTTCAAGAACAATTACTATATGTTCCATACATTTTGAGCCATCTCAGTTTCAAAAATTATCTAACAATAGAAGAAGATTAGTTGCCCATGCTGTGCCAACGTTATTCTTGAATGATCCTCTTAGTTTATTATATAACTAGTTATGTTTCAAATAGATATTAACATGTTATGTTATAACAGTTTTAGTTTATTACATTTAAATGTATTAATTTTAGGTTAAAGAATAAGTTGAAAAGAAAATATCTGCAAAAGGTGATGTAAGCAAATCGCAAAAAAATACAAATAATCAATCGGTCAAAGTAAAAATCTGAGAAAACTAACTATATTCACTATCGCTTTGTTAAAAATAATGTTTCAGCGTTCCTCCTTTCCATTATGGTTATACGCGAAAGGGTCCACAGTGAATTCTATATATATAATAACACCTATTGTAAATATCTTTTAAATGCAATAAACTATTAAGTTTCAATTTGTATTTTATGGATATAGCCTTCGAAACTGACTGTTGTAGCGTGTAATATCATCATTAATTTAATTTAATTTTTAATACATAATGTAGGAATACTAACGCAAAGTTAATACATTCATTCATTGAACGAAACTGATTTATCGATATCGATATTCTCGTGCTATGTCATCTCACTTCTCACACAATGACATTCGTGTGTTTGAATAGAACGTTAACACACTATTTTAAGCACGTGTGCGTGTATTTTAAATATGTTTGTCGTATTATGCATGTGTGCGTTTGTAAACACGCAAAGAGTTTTTGTTCCTGTGTGCTGGCATTGAATGTAGTAGTAACCTCACCCCCCGCAAAAAATGGCAGAAAAATATGTACAAGAAATTGACTAATGGCTACTCCAGTCCTGTTTACTCTGAGGTTTCTAAGAACTTTTTGATCTACCCTCGTGGTTGAGCCATCTAATATATTTCGTAAATAAAAATTATTAATCTAAAATAAACCTTAATAACTATAGAATATTCTCGTTTACTAAATTTGATGAGATTTCGATATTAATTTAATCTATAATTCGTCTCCAATTGGCGTAATTATTTATCTATGGAGCGTTGCGAATGCACTTGCTTAGCTGTGTATCTGTTTTGAGCGACGCATATAAGAGGGCGCTCGCACGCGACTTTTTCTCTTTGAGTACCTTAATCTACGGCAACGTTCCGAGTTGTGTGCGCGTTACTAGTCTCGTATTCCCACTGTTTTCACTGATGGGATGGCCGTCTTCTGGGTCCATCTTATGTGAGAAAGTGCTACATCTTTCACCGTGTTCGTGATAGCGTTTCTTTGCGCTAGCTAGCTGTTATTTATGAGCTCTCGGACGTTATACGGTGAACATAACTCTGCACGATAAGGACTGAATTGGAGCACGTGCTGGACTTCCACCTTGGTTCTGTTGCAGCGCCTATACGACTAAGGAAGGCGCCTCTTGCAGATTATCCAGGTTAGTGGGTGTTTTGTAGCGCTCTTAGGTATTATGGTCATACGCTGTTGGAGACTTTTACCGGTTTTTAATTTTTTATCGTGTACAAATTTTTACGGTTACGATCCCGCCTGGTGTAGGCTATTTACACGCCTCTCCACCTCGTGTTAATGAAGAAAGTGATGAAAAAATACTGAAGGAAAATGAGTGAGTACTTTATACATACATTTTATTATCATCACAAATGCAGTATTTTTTTACTTCTTTTGAATTTATATATAATACTGCTAGAAACATAACCTAAATTCTTGATATTAAAATGAGCGATCTTAAAAGTAGCCCTTTTTTATACACACACACACATAGTTTAAATTCTTAATTTAGATTCTCAATATCGCACATACGGTGCTATAACGTCACTTATGTAACTTTTGACAAAACTGAACTGAGTATGAGAAAATACTCCTACCTCTGCTCTACGTCTTTACTTTGTTTGTTTTTACTTTACAATGAAGTTCAAAGTTGGAACTCAGTTATTTTATTTGTTTAGCCGAGCAAAAATATATGTTGCCAGGATGTTCAATTTTCAAATGCTCCCCCTGAAATATTACACCATTTGCATAAGTGACGTTATAGCACCGTATATGTGCGATATGTACGTATGTATATATATATATATATATATATATATATATATATATATATATATATTCTTCATTATGTATATAATAGAAACCATTAAACCAAGCACGTGTACTATTTAGTACCTTTGTTTTTGCATAATTTGATAAAAAATGCTATGCAATAGCTTTACCGTGGCAGTCCTCGAGTGCCACACGTGTTTTTAAAAACTAATGATTTCTATTATTTCGTACTCGATGTTACGGCATGATCATGATAATTACGTTGCTAAGACGAAAACAGATTTAAAACTCGACGGTGATTGTTGATTTAATTATTAGTTAACTATTTGGATTCTGTTATAATCACTTAGTCATATCAAAATGGCATATGGCTTACTATGACCTTCGCTTGATTCATGTTAACAAGCAACATCGTAGGTTTAACCAAATCACAGTTACTCGGATGTGTGTTAGCTTTTCAAAGTCATCAATTTACTTGTCCTGAAACATATGTTTTTTATGTTTTAGCTCTAGGAGTCTTGGTTGATAGTAAAAAAAGCAAGTCTGCGTTGAAAACACTTTATTTCGACGTAGAGAAACCTTCTGGGTTAGCTTGTTCCATAGTGGATTCTGTCTTTGCCCCCGGGCTTGATTGGGATCAAGAGCGAACACATTCTTTATAAAAAAAAAACTAAGTATGTTAACAAACACTATTAACCAATGTTTCTATCATATTGGGAAAAAGCTAAATATAGTGTGCTTTAGCTTCCCACCTTTTACAGACAATTTTTGAAAGTTATTAATTTACTAATCCCGAAATATATGTATTATAACGTTTAGCTCTAGGAGGATTGGTTGAAAATAATAAAAGCAAATTTGCTTTGAAATAATTTTATTTCGAGAAACCGATAGAAACAACTTTGAAATCAATAGTAAAGACCGTTGATGCCAGAGCCGATTCCGAGAACTGGACCAGGTGTGACAGTGGGGAAGCCCTCGCTGAGGATGCCGACAGCGCCATTGCCACAGCCGCACGTGGCGACGCCAGAGCCAGCTGTTGGGAATGCGCCCTCGAACGCCACAGCGCTCAGGAACGGTAGCGAACCGGTCACGTAAAGGGAGCCCACGATATCGTTCTCGGTCGGTCACGATATCGGTGAGAGGGCCGCTCGAGCGGATGTTCACAACGTCAGGGATAGCGAGGAGCGAAGCACTGTTAAGACCAGCTCCCACCAAACCCACGCTACCACCAATAAGTCCAGCGTTACCAAGGCCGATGCCGCTTAAGCCAGTGTTAGCCACGCCAACAGTGCTGAGTCCGCCAAGACCAGCTCCCACCAAACCTACGTTACCACCAATAAGTCCAGCGTTACCATAGCCGATGCCGCTTAAGCCAGTGTTAGCCACGCCGACTGTGCTCAGTCCGCCATTGGCCACGGCAATGCCACTGTTGGCTACGTTATTCCCAGAGTTGCCCAAGTTGATTTGGTTAGTCACGACCGAGTTGCCACTGACGGAAGGATAAGTGGGCAGGAACTGGCCATAAGCCACCTGAAAGTAAAGCATTATTTTAAGTTTCTAGTATATCGAAATTTCTTAATCAAAAGAAAATACATACTATCAAAAGGCTACCTATAATAAATGCACAAATAATTTTTATGTTTTATATACAGTAAAAAAGTAAAATTGATCATTATTTGCAATAATAATTTTGTACCCACTGCTGATAACTTTCTCTATTTGCTTTGAGATATGTTACTTTTATACAATTTGAACATTATTCTTACACTCGTGGTTTGAAATGGAAAAATAACATAATAAATAAAGACCATGATTATAACTGACTGTCATCTAAAACAGCTAAAGTCAGCTATAACTAAAGTGAAGCAAGTTAAACAAAGACTGATGCATGATGCACATCTAAAACTACCTTCTCAATATTTGATGCGCTTTAGGTACGTTAATCTCATAGTCCTGGCATCAATCTTTTACATCATTGTTACCGCATTGGACCCACTAGTTGGGTAATCCCGACCTTTCTACGGTTCTACTTCATCCAGGATTCTAGTATCTCATTGATGAAGGTATAAGAAAGCTGGTGATGATGGCTAATATCGTTACGCAACCTTATCCCCCACATGGAGTACTAATTGTCATGTTTACGCCTAAAGCTTTTAAAAGGTTAAATTCTGTTCTTAGTTTGAGGATTCTTTACATGTGGACAATCTTAAAAAAAGCAAATAGCTGTAATGTAGCCAGTAAATTGGATATCTTGAGTTATTGGTAAAGTGCGCCTTCGTCTTTATCATCACTTTGCGACATGAGAGTAGAATGAACACAAGTACGAAGTTTGTTATCAGATACAAAGCTTATGTTCAGGTGCTAATTGCTGCCCATCACTCCAATCATTATAATTATCACCATAATAATAAAGCCCTTACCATTGCACAATGTAAATCTAAAGATAATACATATTTTTTACCTGAACGAGAAGAGCCGAAGCGACGATCAACAATTTATGAGCGGCCATTTTGTGTTCCAAAACGAGACTGTGACTGTGTTAGAACTTGTCAATGCTTTTATTTTAAACGAACTATCAAAATATGTGCTTTATCAATTGCTCTTCAGTAGCCCCATTACAAAAAATAGCCTATAGCCTTCCTCGATAAATGGACTACCCAACACTGAAAGAATCATTCAAATCGGACTAGTAGTTCCAGAGATTAGCACGTTCAAATAAACAAACAAACAAACTCTGCAGCTTTATAATATTAGTATAGATTATTTTCATAAACTTACTTTCATTTAAACCTATGTAGATATTTTATTCGACGATTACTAGTCATCCTTTTATTATTGTTGATAAGGTTAATCTTCTCCTGCCTCTCTGCCTTTCCGGACTTAAGATTTGTATTACTTCGTACTCGATGTTACTTCATAACCATGATAATTACGTTTCTAAATCGAAAACAGATTTAAAACTCGACGGTGATTGTTGATTTAATTATTAGTTAACTACAGGCGGTCCTCGACTTACGTCGTTTCGATTTAAGTCGAGGACATTCCGCTGATTTTGTTTAGTTAGTTCGGGGGCAACGGACAATCAAGACGTTATATGTTTTAAATTTAATAACCCAATTACCAAAAATAACTAGAAAATTCATAAGTAGGTACTAATTATTTTAAGAACTTACTCTTGATAATAAAGTGTGTATATCCTTTGTTATAAATGCAATATTTTTGAATTTGATTTTAAGTGGATCCTAACCCTCGAGTTTTACATGTAAACATATGAAAAAATATGTCTCGACTTACGTCTTTTCGATTTACGTCGCGTATTTCGAGAACCTAACGTGCCGTAAGTACGAGGACTGCCTGTATTTGGATTCTCTAATAATCACTTTAGTCATATCAAAATGGCATACGGCTTACTATGACCTTCGCTTGATTCATGTTAACAAGCAACATCGTAGGTTTAACCAAATCACAGTTAAATTACTATAATAGAAAAATACTAGAAAAAATCAACTCGGGTCACAAGTGAATTCTCAGGCGGGAATCGAACCCGAAATAATTTTTTCTATTATAATAATTTATCTTATAAGATCGCATTGAAAATGCATAAAATATATAAAAATATAAAACAAATCACAGTTAACAGCTTTTCAAGGTCATCGATTAACTTGTCCTGAAACATATGTATTTTATGTTTTAGTACTAGGAGTCTTTGTTGATAGTAATAAAAGCAAATCTGCATTGAAAAAACTTTATTTCGACGTAGAGAAACCTTCTGGGTTAGCTTGTTCCATCGTGGATTCTGTCTTTGCCCCCGGGCTTGATTGGGATCAAGAGCGAACTCATTCTTTATAAAAAAAAAACTAAGTATGTTAACAAACACTATTAACCAATGTTTCTATCATATTGTAAAAGCTAAATATAGTGTGCTTTAGCTTCCCACCTTTTACAGACAATTTTTCAAAGTAATTAATTTACTTATCCCGATAAATATGTATAATGACGTTAAGCTCTAGAAGGATTGGTTGAAAATAATAAAAGCAAAACTGCTTTGAAGTAATTTTATTTCGACGTAGAGAAACCGATTCAAAGAACTTTGAAATCAATAGTAAAGACCGTTGATGCCAGAGCCGATTCCGAGAACTGGACCAGGCGTGACAGTGGGGAAGCCCTCGCTGAGGATGCCGACAGCGCCATTGCCGCAGCCGCACGTGGCGACACCAGAGCCAGCTGTTGGGAATGCACCCTCGAACGCCACAGCGCTCAGGAACGGTAGCGAACCGGTCACGTACAGGGAGCCCACGATATCGTTCTCCGAAGCCACGGCGAGCCCACTGGGGCCGATAGGAGAGATGGAGGAGACGGTGAGAGGGCCGCTCGAGCGGATGTTCACAACGTCAGGAATAGCGAGGAGCGAAGCACTGTTAAGACCAGCTCCCACCAAACCAACGCTACCACCAATAAGTCCAGCGTTACCAAGGCCGATGCCGCTTAAGCCAGTGTTAGCCACGCCAACAGTGCTGAGTCCGCCAAGACCAGCTCCCACCAAACCTACGTTACCACCAATAAGTCCAGCGTTACCAAAGCCGATGCCGCTTAAGCCAGTGTTAGTCACGCCGACTGTGCTCAGTCCGCCATTGGCCACGGCAATGCCACTGTTGGCTATGTTATTCCCAGAGTTGCCCAAGTTGATTTGGTTAGTCATGACCGAGTTGCCACTGACGGAAGGATAAGTGGGCAGGAACTGGCCATAAGCCACCTGAAAGTAAAGCATTATTTTAAGTTTCTAGTATATCGAAATTTCTTAATCAAAAGAAAATATATACATCATTATTTGCAATAATAATTGTGTACCCACTGCTGATAACTTTCTCTATTTGCTTTGAGATATGTTACTTTTATACAATTTGAACATTATTCTTACACTCGTGGTTTGAAATGTAAAAATAAAATAATAAATAAAGACCATGATTATAACTGACTGTCATCTAAAACAGCTAAAGTCTGCTATAACTAAAGTGAAGCAAGTTCAACAAAGACTGATGTATGTTGCGTATCTAAAACTACCTTCTCAATATTCGATGCGCTTTAGGTACGTTAATCTCATTCCTGGCATCAATCTTTAACATCATTGTTACCGCATTAGACCCACTAGTTGGGTAATCCCGACCTTTCTACGGTTATACTTCATCCAGGATTCTAGTATCTCATTGATGAGGGTATAAAAAAGCTGGTGATGATGGCTAATATCGTTACACAACCTTATCCCCCCACATGGAGTACTAATTGTCATGTTTACGCCTAAAGCTTTTAAGAGGTTTAATTCTGTTCTTAGTTTGAGGATTATTTACATCTGGACGATCTAAAAAAAAGCAAATAGCTGTGATGTAGCCGGTAAATTGGATATCTTGAGTTATTGGTAAAGTGCGCCTTCGTCTTTATCATCACTTTGCGCCATGAGGGTTGAAAGTACACAAGTACGAAGTTTGTTATCAGATACAAAGCTTATGTTCAGGTGCTAATTACTGCCCATCACTCCAATCATCATAATTATCACCATAAATAAAGCCCTGACCATTGCACAATGTAAATCTAAAGATAATACATATTTTTTACCTGAACGAGAAGAGCCGAAGCGACGATCAACAATTTATGAGCGGCCATTTTGTGTTCCAAAACGAGACTGTGACTGTGTTAGAACTTGTCAATGCTTTTATTTTAAACGAACTATCAAAATATGTGCTTTATCAATTGCTCTTCAGTAGCCCCATTACACATTTCCTAGCTAAATATTGCGACTGTTGTCAAGCATTCAAACTTTTACGTTGCGAAGTTGTATTGTAGATAACATTAATTTTTGAAATTGTGCTACCGATAAGAGTACCAATTACAAAACACCTACTAATCTTCATTTTTGCTCATATATAACGACTGTGTGATTTTACAAACCATCATTCATAGGTCAACAACCATTGGATTAAGCAATTATGTTCTCTAAAACCGTCTTCTTGGTCTGTCTTCAGGCTTTTCTTATCCAGGTAACTATCGCAACTTAATTTGTTGTTTTTATATTTACTTATTTATTTTGTTTAACAACTGTTATGATAGCTGTATACAACCAATGGTTGTTAAGTTAGTTGCATAATTATTGAGAAGAATAACCAGTATGTCATTTACGTTATAAATATAAGAGCCGCTTAATAGCTAAAAGTACATACAACTGACTAAACAATTATTTTTATTAGTGTAACAAAATAAGTTGTGTGTCATATTTTCGTATGTATATCTATCTGTCTACTACTCTAGCATAACACAAGCTTGACTGTGCTTACTTTCGGCCAGGTTAATAAGACTGACTGTATTATTATTATTTCAGAATGCCTACAGCCAATTCCTCAACAGCTTTGGCAGTGCTGGTTTAACTGGTCTTAACTTCGAAACCGAAGCCATCAGCACCGCTGCGGAAGGCCTTAGCGGGTACACCAACAACTACGGTCTTATCAACGGTCTTGGCCTTAACAGCCTTGGCGGTCTTGGCCTTAACGGCCTTGGCGGTCTTGGAGTCGGTAACGTTGGCATTAACGGACTTGGCCTTGGCGGCCTTGGTCTTAGTAACGTTGGCATCAACGGACTTGGCCTTGGCAGTGCTGGTCTGGTTGGCGCAGGACTCGGAAGCGGTATTGGACTTAATGGAATTGGACTGAACGGAATTGGCTTGGGCAACGCCGGTTTCGCTACTGCGGGGCTGAGCAATGCTGGTTTTGGTCTTGGTGGCCTTGGAATCGGCGCTGGCGTACCGAACGTAGCCGCTACGTCTGCCATTCCCGTCACTGGCCCGTTCGTATCTAATGGCGTCGCTCAGCTTTCTGTTGGAGGCCCGTTTGACGTCGCTGGACAAGCTGTGGTCGGTGGCCAGATCCCGGTGATCGGTGCTGTCAGCTACTCTGGTGCGATACCCGCCAGCGGCGTCGTCTCCATCGCTGGAAACTGCGGCTGCTCAACTGTTCCTTTGTAAAATTAACGATTATTACGATTTCGTATTGATTCGAAGTAAAATGATGATAGCAAATTTATTATTTTATTTGAATAAGAACTACAGCTTGCATTTCCTAAGAACTTATACACCTATAAATTTTAATTACCATAAAAAATGGAATGCCAAATTTAAGAAAGCATCAATATTATAAATATGCGAAGAATTTTTTTTTTTAGTAATAATAGTAAAGTTATTCAGTTTTTAAAATTGCGGAAAATATCGCCAAATTTACAGACACAATACATTGTATTCAATGAACTTCTGTCAATGAAAACGTATCACACCATCTCAAGTGAAAATGAACTTACTATACATGGCAATAAGGTAGAATATATGCTAGCAAGCCGCCCCACTCCCGCTCAAGAACCAAAAAGCACCGATAGGTAAATACTCAATTAATAAATCAAACTTTTCTTTCATACTTTATTGGGCGTAGAACCGACAAAATTACGTTTAGATAGGTATTAAGTTAACAAAATAACATACAAATTTTTTTTAACCAAAATGCAAATAGGTCATTAAATTATTCACGAGTAATTTTGGCGTATTAACATAGTTAGAATTAGCATCTGTAAAAAGATTATTGTTATGTACATTACCTGTTCACATTAAAGTCACTGTCTTACAAATATTTCATTAATTGTTCAAAGTGTCCTCCTCCATTTTCAACACACACACTAGCCCGTTTTAATAAATTTCCTTTTAAAGAAATTAATACGTTTCTTTGCATTTTCACTTCATTAAAAGCGTCTATTATTCGCTGTTTAAGCACTTCAATAGTGTCAGGTTCACTTACATACACTCTACGCTTTATTTCACTCCATAGGAAAAAGTCTAAAGGTGTAAGGTCTGGTGAGCGCGCGGGCCACGGCACCGGGCCGCCGCGGCCGATCCATCGGTCACCGAACTCTTCGGTGAGGTACTCTCTCACAGCACGATGGTAATGTGGAGGTGCACCGTCTTGTTGAAACCACAACCCTCTCAAGTTCGCCAGTGGAATGTCATCCAACATAGTCGAAACCATCGTGCGGAGTAGATTTAAATAGGTTTCGCCCGTGAGTCGACTCTCAATAAAATATGGACCGATGATTTCATCGTTCAATATGCCGGCCCAAACGTTTACACTAAACCTATGTTGAAACGAATGCTCTCGCGTGAGCATAGGATTCCTGTATGACCACCAATGTTCATTATGATGGTTAAACAATCCTATTCTGGTGAAAAGGCACTCGTCGGAGAAAAGCACGTTGGCGTTTGGATTACTTATTACCCAACGACAAAAAGTAATCCTCGGCTCTCGGTCAACGGTCGTTAGTTCTTGAACTTTACGATAATGGTACGGATGCATACCAGCCGAGTTTATTATCTTCCAAGCCGAATATTGATTAATACCAAATCGTCGAGCAGCATCATGGGTGCTTCTTCGTGGATCTTCCTCAAAGTACGTCACCACGTCGTCATACAAGTTCTGAGAGATCGGTGGTCTCCCTCTTCCTTGCGCGTGCGATGGCACGTAAAATGAGCCATGGTCTAGGAGCCGTTGATAAGCACTTAACACTGTACTGTAGTTTGGCTGTCGAGCATTCGGGTACAGCTCTCGGTACATCCGTAAAGCCGCCGACACGTTTTCACCGCTCAAAAAATAAGCACGAACCATCATGACATATTCACGAGATGTAAACTGATAAGCCATGATTTTATTATGTACTTAACGAGTGTAACTGATCGATCACAAAAGCGTATGCGCACAGGTCGACTGACGAGTGGTAACTAAGTAATTAGGTCAAGGTCAAAGAAATGGTTATATTCCCGGGATTTACGTCATCAAATCACGTGACATGCGCAGTAGCAAGTTTAGGTACATTATTTACTACTGCGCATGTCACGTGATTTCAAAATGCCGGGATTATACACGTGCAGAGTGGTGCGGGTAAGGGATATTCGATATACATCGATGCATTGAAAACATCGATGTTTACAATGCGATGCATAGAATCGATCCAATGTTTTGAAATGCTTTCGATATACTCGATGTATCGATGTTTTTTGCATTCACAATGCAATATTTCTATAAAATATAAAATACGTGTGTAAAAAACAACTACGCCTCTGAGCCCTCAGATGGGATACGAACCCACGACCTTTCGCTATCCGGGTGACTGCTCTGACCGCTGAGCTACCAAGACGCTGGCAAACGTGTCGAATTTTACAAACGTATTTCAACTTCTACTGTGAGCTAGTATCGTTCCACCAATGTTGAATGCTAACTACCTTCAACATCGAAAGGAATATTTTTTACAAATATTTAACAATCGATTAAGATGTGTAAGGAATTAATATTTAAATGATTTATTTTAGCACATATATTATATATTAAAGTAACTACTACTAAGTTTCGTAGTTATCGTTGGTTTAATAATCGATTGTCAATCGATTATTGACGTTAGTAGTAACTATTAAAGTGGCTAGTCTGTGGCTGTCAATTAATAGTCTGACTTTTCATACCTTTTTGGTCGCTGGCGGCATTCACTCGGGCAACGCGGTATTGTACGGTTGTCTGGCCATTTACTTAACGGTTACAATCTTCGAAAAGCTAATGGAATACCAAACTGCTGAAGTAAGTAGCATTGGCTGATTATTTTATTACTCTGAGTAAGTGTAGAGCTTGAAAAGGGTTAGGACTAGTAACTATTCTTATAAAACATGAAAACGATGTAAAATAAACGTTGTCAAGAAGTTAATTTTTGTATTATTTCACGGTCCCTTATAATTCAGAAGTGGGATAGGCAGGTATTCTTCCGAATCACTTGCTTATCCTGCCCACGTGATTTTACAGACCAAGCAAATGTTCGTTCCTTTTTACTTTAAATCTAGCAATAGGTATCGTGGTCGCCATTGGTTTTCATGTTTTATACTTCAGTTTAACAGAACGTATCAAAGTTTTTTTTTTACCCCTGTATCAGTTTTGTTACGCATTTACTAAGATAATGTTAAAGTAAAAAAAAAAAGTGTAAGATTTATATTTTTGTAATATATGTGATGTGAGGGTCCAACTCAGACTTGACCGTTTTTGGACCTATATTATATATCTTTAGTGTACCTCTAGGGTTTCTAAGGGGGTCAAAATTTCATTATTTTTACGCTACGATGCTTACTTTTTGAGATATTAGCCATTTTAGTTAGAAATATAATAATGTTATGCTCTATGAAATCAAATTATTTTGCGTTTTTCTCCTTTTCATTCACCCGTATAGTTTTAATGTCAAATGTTTGAGACAAATATACAGAATTTATCGAAATAGAATTTGATCTCATGGTTACCCTTACGGTTGCGAGTTCTAGATATGGAGTACGGTGCTAAAGAAATATAAACTATCGATCATGATGGCGAAGGTGTGCATACCAACACGGAGACGGAGAACGCCACTGCTAGGTGCAGTACCCGTGGACGTTCTCGGCTGCGGTCGACTGGCTTGATAAGTGAGGGAGCGGAAGGGAGCCTGAAAGGTAGGCAAAGCCGCAAGCACTTATACAATAGATTAATATACTTATATAATGATAAATCTAGCCCCGTAATCCCGTTAAGCGGGAGGCCATCGCTTTTATGAGGGCGTCAGTTGAGAGACCCAAGCAGTATGGGCGTTTTTTGAAAACCGTTACGTAAAGGTTTTGAAGTTTCCATAACGTTATTAAAAGCCGTTTTCAGTTTTGGTTATCACTACCGCGGTTGACGAGGATTTGGCTACTTCAAAACGAATGAAAACTAAATCGCTGTTAGCTAACGTAACGCAAGTTTTTGTTTTAGTATTACGTAATTATGGTTATGACGTTATCTCTTCGTGCTTTTACTAGGTTAAGGACTAGTTTGTTAAAATTAAAATGTATGAACTATTAATTTTTAATGTAATGTGAATAGACGAGAAAATTAAAACTGTTTTTTTTTGGCGCATTTAAAAATAGTCCTATTTACAATAATTTTTATTTCGAATTTTTTTGATAACATTTCTGATAAAATTACAAAATTATTTGTTTTATTATTGCGTTTATAACTATTTTTGCGCATTTAACCGATCATGGCAGCGCGGTTTTCAATTTTGGTTGTATTGCGTTGGTTATGAGAAAAACGGTTTTATGTTTTGCGGTAAGGTTACGTTTTGGTATGAAATTCAAAACGGTTTTTAGTTATGTTTTGGTGAAACTTTCTCATGCGTACCGAGCAGGGAGTCATCGAGGCAACGTCTTAATGGCGGGGAGTCTCGATGGCAATGCTCTAGAGTTGATCTATATCTATTGAGTGTATATCGCAATGTAGTTGAGTTGATGATGTAAAAGGACGAACGTATCGTAGATTACGTAGAGGATCAAAGCATAAGTCATTCACGTAGCAGTTCTGAGGAATGCTCACAGAATAAATTTCGTAGCAGTCCGTATGGACGCCAACGTAACAAGAAACGCCATCCTAGTAGCAGTTCAAGTAATGATCGTTATTCAGATAATAAATGAAAAAAAAAATGAATTCTCGTTACCCTGACGTTAGTACGATTAGACAAGAGCTTGAAAGAAATAATAACATAGATATACCAAATAATATTTTAGATAACTTTTTAGACATCTAAAAGAGTATGAAGGGTCATACTTCCCCAAAGTTGCCCTTGAATAACGTTCTATTAGAATTTGACCCAATGTCTCAGGGGCAAACTGTGTTAATGTGGCTGACAAAAGTGGAGGAGTGTGCTGACATTATGGTTGGAGTGAAAAATAAATTATTTACTTTACTCTTCCAAAGCTAACTGGCGTAGCAAAATCCTGGTACCAGGGGCTCAGCACAGTCCTCTACTCTTGGTCTGAGTGGAAGAGAAAATTAGTAGAGTCCTTTCCTTGTCGCGATGGTTATGCAGAGTTGTTGACGGTTACGCTGGCAAAAAAGGCACGCTATGGGGAGTCGCTCGAACAGTATTTTTATGCTAAGATGAATTTATTGAATCGATGTAGTATTAAAGGTAGAAAAGCGGGCGATTGTATTTTAAATGGAATAGAGGATAGTGCTGTTCGCGTTGGCGCGCAGGCTGCTCAATTTTGTGAACCCGAACAATTGCTAATGCATTTAAAAACGGTTAAAATAGGTATTCTTAGGGATGCGGGGATAGGCAAAGACAGGATAAAAGAATCAGGGGTACAATCCTGCCCTCAGTTCTTCGAACGTTTCAACCAAGAAATTTATATGTTACAAGTGTAGTGATCATAAGAGTTATCAATGTGCCAAACCATCATCTAAATGCAACAACTGTAAAAAAGTAGGCCACATGAGTAAGTATTGTAGATGAGGGCGTAGCAATGACATTGTAAACAAGCAGGATGAAAAAACAAGTTTTTGAACTAGGGTCATCAGGGGAGTTTAATTCTAAATATATTTTTGACATTTTAGTCAATGATATACAAATATTGTATCATATTGATTTAGGTAGCCAATGCACGCTAATAGGAGTATATGAAACAAAAAAAAAATTGGATCCGTTAATAGATACCATAGATTTACCTTTAATGAGAGCTATTGGAGGTTATCATGTGAAACCGTAAGGTAGGTCTAGGGCTAAGATATCCGTACAGGGAAAACGGGAAAACGTTGAAATACTTGTAGTTGAAGATCATGTTTTAAAATATCCTGATTTGTTGGGACATACATACGTTTACTGAGTTACCTAATATCTTGATCATTAAAACACTTGAACAACTGATTTTCAAAAGCACAATCCTAATAAATTAATTTTACGTGTCTGGGAGACAGTGACATTGACTTCGCGTGAAATAAGTTTAATAAAAGTCGACTCACATGATGGATATGAAGGTGGTGTGTATGTTAGTGGTCCTTTGAGAGGATGTAATAACCAAGAATATTACCTTTTCCCAGGGAATATTCATTTAAGTCTGGATTAGGTGTTGTTATCGTTTAGAACGCGTGCGATCAAGATTTAATTTTTGCTAAAGATACGTTAGTTATGCGAGCCAATCAGGTGACTGGTAACTGTAAAGTATATGCTGTGACTTTAGATAACGCTTACTCAGAAGACACTTTAGTTTTCGGGCACAACATTACTAGTGCAGAACGGGCCTTATTACGGTCGCTAGTGTTAAAATATAACTGTTGCTATTAATCAGGACTTAAAGATCTAGGTTTAACGAACGCGGGGGAGATGGTGATAGAGGTAGAGAATAGTGAGCCGGTTGTATACAGACCATATAGAATGTCCATTGCCGAGCGCAATGTTTCTAACGATATAGTTAGTGAAATGTTAGTTGCTGGTATTATTCGAGAATCTTCCTCACCATACGAGCCCTATTGCGCTCGTTAAAAAGTTACCGCGCCTTGAACAGACGGACAAAGAAAGATCATTATCCTCCACCCCGGGTTAAAGACCAGCCGGATAGGCACGCCGGTAACATATTGTTTACTTGTTTACATTTGGCATCAGGATATTACGAAATCGCTATCTTTTCCGTGTCTCAAGAGAAGACTGCGTTCATTACGCCGGATGGAGTGTATGAGTTTCCTCGAATGCCATTCGGTTTAGTGAACGAACCTTCCGTATTTCAAAAAACTATGAATCAAATATTAGCATAATCAAAAATAAATTATGCGCTTATATATATGAATGACATATTGATTCCATCTCGTAAGTTTGAAGAAGGTCTTAGTAGGCTCGAAGAAGACCTAATTCTTCTACAAAATGGGGGTCTCACTTTGATTCTAGTGGTAATAGGCCCGGCGCCCGAAAAACTGAGGCAGTATCTATGTTCCCAACCCCACGGAATCAGCACGAAGTAAGGCAATTTATCGGCCTGGCCGATTTTTTTTCAGAAGGTTTGTTCGTGATTTTACTGTTATCTGCAAACTATTGACGGACCTTTTAAAGAAAGATGGCACGTGGAAATGGCTGGAAGATCAAGAGCAAGCATTCAAATCATTAAAAGATGCTCTTGTTACCAGGCCGATTTCAGTCCTTTATGACCCTAAACGCGAATCGCAACTTCATACAGACGCGTGTAAATATGGGTAGCAGTAATCTTATTGCAAAAAGGCGATGAGGGTCTGTACAAAGCGGTCTCGTATTTTGGCCGTAAGACTACATCCGATGAACAACGGTTACATTCGTTCGAACTAGAAACTCTTGCTGCGGTAGATTCTTTCGATAGATTTCGCGCGTATTTAATAGGTATACCATTTAAAATATTAACTGATTGTAACGCGTTACGGACTACCTTAACGAAACGTGATTTAATTCCTCGTATCGCCCGTTGGTGGATACAATTTACTGAGTTTGATTGCGACATAGAGTATCGGCCCGGAACCGGCATGACCCATGTTGATGCTCTTAAGTCGAAATCCAGTAAGTAAAGCAAATATAGACAATCGTATTCTAGACGTACTTACCACTGAGATTGAAGATTGGATTGCGACCGTGCAATCCAGTGGCGATGTATTATCCCGTATTAAGCGAATATTATGCTGATCAGAGTCAGAGAAGGTTGTCGAAATTGTAAAAAAAAAAATTATAAAGAACGGTAAGGTATATCGTATAACTGGTCTTAGTGGGGATGATGGTTTACGATAGGTTGTGCCGAAGGTAGCCCGATGGCAAGTAGCAGAGGTAAACCACTTTGGGTAGGATCCAACAGTCCTTCTGGTTTCCTAAAATGAGACGTTTTGTAAAGATGTATATGCGGGCGTGTTTTGAGTGCGAACAGCCAGGCGAATTGTAATTCGTCTATCCTATCCCAAAAGTCGAGATTCCTTTTCACACGATCCACGCTGATCATCTAGGCCCCTCCATACGTAGTAAGCGGGGCAACGTATATCTTCTCGTTATAATTTGTGGATTTACCAAACTCATTAATATTACGGCCTTTAAAAATACTAAATCGGCCACGTCAATAAGAGTTCTCAAGGAACACCTGAGTTATTTTGGTACACTGGTTAGGCTCATCACTGATCAAGGCATTTCATTCACAAGTAATGATTTCCGTTCGTTCTTGAAACCTTAAGGTGTCAAACACATTTTTAACGCAGTATCCACTCCGCGGGCCAATAGCCATGTAGGAAGATTCAAATGGACGCTTTGTCTACTAAGAGTCATGGTTAAGATGACAAAGGCTGGGATGAGCATATACCAGACATACAGATCGGGTTAAATACAACGAAACACGAAACCACAGGTTGTAGAAACAACATTAGTTGTAGGATTAAAAGTAGTTCCGAGAATATTCTCAATGAAGTTATTGATGAAACAGTAAACTGGGGAGCTTGATAATATTAGACATGAAGCGGGGGATCGAATCCGTATTGAACAAGCTAAAGATAAAACTAATTTCTATGCGAAACGTCTAATTAACTAACCCCTACGAAAAGACGTAGCTTTTTCAGTAGGAGACTTAGTAAGCGTTAAACGAAAAACGCCAAGTGACGCTAGGTCTAAGAAATTGGTAGTAAAATTCCAGGGACCCTACAGAATTAGGAAAGTCCTGCCAAATGACCGGTATTTAGTTGTAGATACAACTCTTACACAAAAAAGGGTAAACGTCATTATGAAAACGTGATAACGGTAGATAAACTAAAACCATGGCTTAGTTTTGATAATAATTACGGTAGTTCACAATCAGATAGCGACGAAAGTACTCATGAAGTCTTTGGTTCTTTATAGCTAGTACGACCGTTACTTTACCCTATGCTATTAATCTGTTTATTTTTACTGTCAAAGTTATTGTAACAAAATAAGTAACACTTGTTTATTTTTATAATTTGTTATCTATCTCCATTGAGATTGCATGATAATGTTCTATGACGTAAGTAGAATCATTTCATATTTTTATTTTATATCTTATAGAATCATTTCGTTTAGTGAAATTCTTTGAGTGTGTAGTTATTTGATAACTACATATTTGATTTATCATTAAATTTTTTCATTAATTAAAATAAAATCCAGAATTTAACTGTTCATTCAAAAAATAATAATGTGATTGATTATAATAGAAAATTTGGAAATAAGTTATTTATTTATAGTTTACTAAACCAACCTTAGACATTGGGACGTCATTTAGAATTGATCTCTTGGTCATCCTAGGTACCATTAATTAATAATGTTTAGGTTTTATAATTTAAAAGCAAAGGGACTTGCTTCAGCAGGATGGCCGAGCTGTAAGGAATTAATATTTAAATGATTTATTTTAGCACATATATTATATATTAAAGTAACTACTACTAAGTTTCGTAGTTATCGTTGGTTTAATAATCGATTGTTCAATCGATTATTGACGTTAGTAGTAACTATTAAAGTGGCTAGTCTGTGGCTGTCAATTAATAGTCTGACTTTTCATACCTTTTTGGTCGCTGGCGGCATTCACTCGGGCAACGCGGTATTGTACGGTTGTCTGGCCATTTACTTAACGGTTACAATCTTCGAAAAGCTAATGGAATACCAAACTGCTGAAGTAAGTAGCATTGGCTGATTATTTTATTACTCTGAGTAAGTGTAGAGCTTGAAAAGGGTTAGGACTAGTAACTATTCTTATAAAACATGAAAACGATGTAAAATAAACGTTGTCAAGAAGTTAATTTTTGTATTATTTCACGGTCCCTTATAGATGGAACCAGCTATAATTATGTTTTTAATTTAATTTTTTGCATTCACAATGCAATATTTCTATAAGATATAAATTCAAATCCCATCTGAGGGCTTGGAGGCGTAGTTGTTGTTTACACACGTATTTTTTATCTTACCAATGAATTTCATAAAAACTCAAGTTTAACCACTAAAAGTTTGCCTAATATTTTTTTCCCTATTTGTTTAATTAAAAAAGAAAAGTTGATGATTCAATAGTGGACTGGCATGAGATACAGGCTGGTGACAATCGGACAGCGAAATCTTAGTAATAGGGTTCCATTTATCCACTTGTCAGTCCGTTACCGCGCGCCTTACCCCTCTCAACAGTCCCAGTACAGTGCGAATTATGAAAACGATGTCGGATTCTTAGATAAAAATGCCTATTTCTCGCTTAATAATTAAGCCAGGACCAATCAAAAAATACTACCATAAAGCTGATTAATAAAGAATCCACCACAGAATATTAAGATCTGTGTATCTTTAGGACGGTTCCGTCCAATATCAACTCCAGACGCTGGAGTCGATGGCGAAGAAACTCATCGGCAATAACGAACTTTTTAATAATAAGCTGAAGGACCTTGAACATTGACGGAAGTTAGCTAGCCTATCCGTTTTTTATAGGATACATTTCCGAGGGTGTGCAGCAGCATTGCACAGCCTTGTTCCGCCGTCCCCATTTTTTCATCGGACAACCAGACTTACGAATTGGCTTTATTTGTTTGATATACCAAAGAGTCGCACTAAGATTTTTGGTTCCAATTTTGTAATACGTACCGCTAAAGAGCGGAACTCTTTGCCTGATAAATACAATTTAGGATCTTCAAGTCACTAGTGAATAGGTTTCTTCTAGGCAAGCGCGTTACATCCTAGATCGCATCGTCACTTACCATCAGGCGTGATGGCGGTCAAGGCTTTCCTATTCACGATAAATAAAAACTCAAAAATAAATCGTAATTTAAAGCCACACGGTAATTTGAATATGGTAGCAATTGCTACCAGGACTGATGAGGGATGTTGACTGGCAATTACTACCGTGGCTTGACAAGTAGTTATACCCTTTGGGTATGGAACCCTAAAAAAGTACTCAATGCGTACAAAATATCGCTGTTTACACCTGATACATCGAAAGACATCGATGTACAGTTCTGATTTATCGAATCGAGAAAAACATCGATGTTTTTCCAAAACGGACACCCCTAGTGCGGGGGAAGGGAGCAGCGGGGGAGGGGCGCAGCGGGGAAGGGCGCGGCGGCGGGGGTTTTATGTTTGCACGCGCCAGGATTGGGTCATTGCGCACCGATACATACCTATGTGTAAGTTACGTATTCAATAAGATAGTAAAGTCGTAGTAAATATTTGAGATAGACCATTTTTTAAGTTTTTTAAGGATAAATTAGTTCATGTTTTTTTTTGCGCTTAAACCTAGGTCTATAGTATCAGTAGTCGATACTGATAACGCAGTTTAATTTTTTATGGTAATTATATTTTAATCGTGTATATCCTAAACGATGAAGCCAAGCAGGAATTGTTAGACCATGTAATATCCAGCACATGGATATGCGTGCGCTACAAAAACTATTGACAATACAACAAAATGATGTACTACGGGTTTGTAGATCCCATTAAGACCTACAAAAAAGTCCGTAAGACCATATATCTAGCTATCATGGTTTAATCACAATAACCGATTTTGTGTTCAAAATTATTATTAAATCGTCTGAAGAATAAAAAACTACGTTAAATATGTATCGTAATGTTAATCTTAATCGAAATTAAGCATTATGCTATCGAGAGTATTTATGTAGAAGTAAAATACTTTTTGTTTCATCTCAATCGGATATTTCGTTTAAAAGTTATCACGTGTGTAAGATGTTAAGAGTTGGTACCTATTAATGAGTTATGGGCCATTGAGTTTTTTATCAACATAAAATCCTGTAATAATCTTTTTCGAAATATATTTCTTTATGATTGTAAGTTTAAGATCTTTGAAGAATATAATAAATACATTTCTAAAAAAAACTCAGCTAAGGAAATCCACGCGCGCTTGATGCAAGCAAGACAAGACGCATGCAAAAGTGTCGGGATCTCATTGTTATCTACACTAATATTATAAGGAGGAGAGATTTGTATTTTTGTATGTTTGAAATAAACTCAAAAACTACTAAGCCGATTTTAAAAATTCTTTCACCATTGGAAAGCTTCATTCACGCTGAGTAACATAGGCTATATTTAATGCAAGAAAAATTTAAAGAATTTTGTCCACCCGTGCGAAGCCGGGACGGGCCGCTAGTCAACAAATATATTTCGAAAAAGATTATTACAGGATTTTATGTTGATAAAAAACTATGGCCCATAACTCATTAATAGGTACCAACTCTTAACATCTTACACACGTGATAACTTTTAAACGAAATATCCGATTGAGATGAAACAAAAAGTATTTTACTTCTACATAAATACTCTTGATAGCATAATGCTTAATTTCGATTAAGATTAACATTACGATACATATTTAACGTAGTTTTTTATTCTTCAGACGATTTAATAATTATTTTGAACACAAAATCGGTTATTGTGATTAAACCATGATAGCTAGATATATGCTCTTGCAGACTTTTTTGTAGGTCTTAATGGGATCTACAAACCCGTAGTACATCATTTTGTTCTATTGTCAATAGTTTTTGTAGCGAACGCAAAAATAGATTTTCGATTTTACACCTTGTGTTACAAAATAGCAATTTTATTACGGATCCCTAATTTAAAAAAAAAAAAATAGCCTATAGCCTTCCTCAATAAATGGACTACCCAACACTGAAAGAATCATTCAAATCGGACTAGTAGTTCCAGAGATTAGCACGTTCAAATAAACAAACAAACAAACTCTGCAGCTTTATAATATTAGTATAGATTATTTTCATAAACTTACTTTCATTTAAACCTATGTAGATATTTTATTCGACGATTACATCATCCTTTTATTATTGTTGATAAGGTTAATCTTCTCCTGCCTCTCTGCCTTTCCGGACTTAAGATTTGTATTACTTCGTACTCGATGTTACTTCATAACCATGATAATTACGTTTCTAAATCGAAAACAGATTTAAAACTCGACGGTGATTGTTGATTTAATTATTAGTTAACTACAGGCGGTCCTCGACTTACGTCGTTTCGATTTAAGTCGAGGACATTCCGCTGATTTTGTTTAGTTAGTTCGGGGGCAACGGACAATCAAGACGTTATATGTTTTAAATTTAATAACCCAATTACCAAAAATAACTAGAAAATTCATAAGTAGGTACTAATTATTTTAAGAACTTACTCTTGATAATAAAGTGTGTATATCCTTTGTTATAAATGCAATATTTTTGAATTTGATTTTAAGTGGATCCTAACCCTCGAGTTTTACATGTAAACATATGAAAAAATATGTCTCGACTTACGTCTTTTCGATTTACGTCGCGTATTTCGAGAACCTAACGTGCCGTAAGTACGAGGACTGCCTGTATTTGGATTCTCTAATAATCACTTTAGTCATATCAAAATGGCATACGGCTTACTATGACCTTCGCTTGATTCATGTTAACAAGCAACATCGTAGGTTTAACCAAATCACAGTTAAATTACTATAATAGAAAAATACTAGAAAAAATCAACTCGGGTCACAAGTGAATTCTCAGGCGGGAATCGAACCCGAAATAATTTTTTCTATTATAATAATTTATCTTATAAGATCGCATTGAAAATGCATAAAATATATAAAAATATAAAACAAATCACAGTTAACAGCTTTTCAAAGTCATCGATTAACTTGTCCTGAAACATATGTATTTTATGTTTTAGTACTAGGAGTCTTTGTTGATAGTAATAAAAGCAAATCTGCATTGAAAAAACTTTATTTCGACGTAGAGAAACCTTCTGGGTTAGCTTGTTCCATCGTGGATTCTGTCTTTGCCCCCGGGCTTGATTGGGATCAAGAGCGAACCCATTCTTTATAAAAAAAAAACTAAGTATGTTAACAAACACTATTAACCAATGTTTCTATCATATTGGGAAAAAGCTAAATATAGTGTGCTTTAGCTTCCCACCTTTTACAGACAATTTTTCAAAGTAATTAATTTACTTATCCCGATAAATATGTATAATGACGTTAAGCTCTAGAAGGATTGGTTGAAAATAATAAAAGCAAAACTGCTTTGAAGTAATTTTATTTCGACGTAGAGAAACCGATTCAAAGAACTTTGAAATCAATAGTAAAGACCGTTGATGCCAGAGCCGATTCCGAGAACTGGACCAGGCGTGACAGTGGGGAAGCCCTCGCTGAGGATGCCGACAGCGCCATTGCCGCAGCCGCACGTGGCGATACCAGAGCCAGCTGTTGGGAATGCACCCTCGAACGCCACAGCGCTCAGGAACGGTAGCGAACCGGTCACGTACAGGGAGCCCACGATATCGTTCTCCGAAGCCACGGCGAGCCCACTGGGGCCGATAGGAGAGATGGAGGAGACGGTGAGAGGGCCGCTCGAGCGGATGTTCACAACGTCAGGAATAGCGAGGAGCGAAGCACTGTTAAGACCAGCTCCCACCAAACCAACGCTACCACCAATAAGTCCAGCGTTACCAAGGCCGATGCCGCTTAAGCCAGTGTTAGCCACGCCAACAGTGCTGAGTCCGCCAAGACCAGCTCCCACCAAACCTACGTTACCACCAATAAGTCCAGCGTTACCAAAGCCGATGCCGCTTAAGCCAGTGTTAGTCACGCCGACTGTGCTCAGTCCGCCATTGGCCACGGCAATGCCACTGTTGGCTATGTTATTCCCAGAGTTGCCCAAGTTGATTTGGTTAGTCATGACCGAGTTGCCACTGACGGAAGGATAAGTGGGCAGGAACTGGCCATAAGCCACCTGAAAGTAAAGCATTATTTTAAGTTTCTAGTATATCGAAATTTCTTAATCAAAAGAAAATACATACATCATTATTTGCAATAATAATTTTGTACCCACTGCTGATAACTTTCTCTATTTGCTTTGAGATATGTTACTTTTATACAATTTGAATATTATTCTTACACTCGTGGTTTGAAATGTAAAAATAAAATAATAAATAAAGACCATGATTATAACTGACTGTCATCTAAAACAGCTAAAGTCTGCTATAACTAAAGTGAAGCAAGTTCAACAAAGACTGATGTATGTTGCGTATCTAAAACTACCTTCTCAATATTCGATGCGCTTTAGGTACGTTAATCTCATTCCTGGCATCAATCTTTAACATCATTGTTACCGCATTAGACCCACTAGTTGGGTAATCCCGACCTTTCTACGGTTCTACTTCATCCAGGATTCTAGTATCTCATTGATGAGGGTATAAAAAGCTGGTGATGATGGCTAATATCGTTACACAACCTTATCCCCCCACATGGAGTACTAATTGTCATGTTTACGCCTAAAGCTTTTAAGAGGTTTAATTCTGTTCTTAGTTTGAGGATTATTTACATCTGGACGATCTAAAAAAAAGCAAATAGCTGTGATGTAGCCGGTAAATTGAATATATCTTGAGTTATTCGTAAAGTGCGCCTTCGTCTTTATCACTTTCCGCCATGAGGGTTGAAAGTACACAAGTACGAAGTTTGTTATCAGATACAAAGCTTATGTTCAGGTGCTAATTACTGCCCATCACTCCAATCATCATAATTATCACCATAATAATAAAGCCCTAACCATTGCACAATGTAAATCTAAAGATAATACATATTTTTTACCTGAACGAGAAGAGCCGAAGCGACGATCAACAATTTATGAGCGGCCATTTTGTGTTCCAAAACGAGACTGTGACTGTGTTAGAACTTGTCAATGCTTTTATTTTAAACGAACTATCAAAATATGTGCTTTATCAATTGCTCTTCAGTAGCCCCATTACACATTTCCTAGCTAAATATTGCGACTGTTGTCAAGCATTCAAACTTTTACGTTGCGAAGTTGTATTGTAGATAACATTAATTTTTGAAATTGTGCTACCGATAAGAGTACCAATTACAAAACACCTACTAATCTTCATTTTTGCTCATATATAACGACTGTGTGATTTTACAAACCATCATTCATAGGTCAACAACCATTGGATTAAGCAATTATGTTCTCTAAAACCGTCTTCTTGGTCTGTCTTCAGGCTTTTCTTATCCAGGTAACTATCGCAACTTAATTTGTTGTTTTTATATTTACTTATTTATTTTGTTTAACAACTGTTATGATAGCTGTATACAACCAATGGTAGTTAAGTTAGTTGCATAATTATTGAGAAGAATAACCAGTATGTCATTTACGTTATAAATATAAGAGCCGCTTAATAGCTAAAAGTACATACAACTGACTAAACAATTATTTTTATTAGTGTAACAAAATAAGTTGTGTGTCATATTTTCGTATGTATATCTATCTGTCTACTACTCTAGCATAACACAAGCTTGACTGTGCTTACTTTTGGCCAGGTTAATTAGACTGACTATTAAATATATTATTATTATTTCAGAATGCCTACAGCCAATTCCTCAACAGCTTTGGCAGTGCTGGTTTAACTGGTCTTAACTTCGAAACCGAAGCCATCAGCACCGCTGCGGAAGGCCTCAGCGGGTACACCAACAACTACGGTCTTATCAACGGTCTTGGCCTTAACAGCCTTGGCGGTCTTGGCCTTAACGGCCTTGGCGGTCTTGGTGTCGGTAACGTTGGCATTAGCGGACTTGGCCTTGGCGGCCTTGGTCTTAGTAACGTTGGCATCAACGGACTTGGCCTTGGCAGTGCTGGTCTGGTTGGCGCAGGACTCGGAAGCGGTATTGGACTTAATGGAATTGGACTGAACGGAATTGGCTTGGGCAATGCCGGTTTCGCTACTGCTGGACTGAGCAATGCTGGTTTTGGTCTTGGTGGCCTTGGAATCGGCGCTGGCGTACCGAACGTAGCCGCTACGTCTGCCATTCCCGTCACTGGCCCGTTCGTATCTAATGGCGTCGCTCAGCTTTCTGTTGGAGGCCCGTTTGACGTCGCTGGCCAAGCTGTGGTCGGTGGCCAGATCCCGGTGATCGGTGCTGTCAGCTACTCTGGTGCGATACCCGCCAGCGGCGTCGTCTCCATCGCTGGAAACTGCGGCTGTTCAACTGTTCCTTTGTAAAATAAACGATTATAACGATTTCGTGTCGATTCGAAGTAAAATGATGATAGCAAATTTATTATTTTATTTGAATAAGACCTAGCTTGCATTTCCTAAGTAGATCTAATCACTTACATCTAAAACGATGAATCCAAGCAGTTGTTAGACCATGGAAATCAATGACACTTAAAGCCATTAACATTGCGCCTGATTATGTTAAAATGTCTTTGGTTTACAATAAAGTATAAAAGTCTGGTTCAAACATCGACATTTGTACAAACTTGAATGTATATAGATCACAACATTCTAGGATCGGATTTATAAGAAACTAGCTGACCCAACCACGCGTTGCTATGTTATAAATTGAAATAAAACCTATCCTATCTTTTAAGTTAGATCAAATAACAGATAGTTACGAAGTTTGATCAAAATCGGTTAAGCAGTTTAGGAGTCCATCGCGGACAAACAACGTAACATGTAATTTATATATAATAGGGGTTAAAGTATGAAATTGCCGTTTTATTGCAATAGGTTCTTTGAATTGACATAGAATCTTCATGGTTTGAGGTTTTCGAATGAAACTTTTTTTAAATGGTTTCTATGATGTTCTTTTTTTAAAAAATGTAAAACATTTGAATATCGACTTTCAATTGTTTTTGTTATTCAATTTAGACAAGAAAGATGGATACTGCGAAAATTCGAGTTATTTTTGAATACGAGTTCCGACGCGGAACTAACGCGGCAGAAACAGCCCGCAATATCAATGCTGCGTTTGGAGAGGGGTCTACTAATGAACGCACCGTGCGATTTTGGTTTAAACGCTTTCGTGATGGAAATTTCGACTTAAAGAACGAGCCACGAGGAAGACCGCCCACACAGGTA
This sequence comes from Calamotropha paludella, assembly GCA_927399485.1. Lineage (NCBI taxonomy): Eukaryota > Metazoa > Arthropoda > Insecta > Lepidoptera > Crambidae > Calamotropha > Calamotropha paludella. The sequence continues at coordinate 3,865,332 of OV656830.1, read as the reverse complement.
AATAACGATGAATTAAGAGAGATAGTGGAAGCCGATCCTAGTCAAAGTACCCAGGAATTAGCGGCATGGTTTAACGTTACCTTACCCACAATATTGACTCACTTGCGTCAAATCAATAAAATAAAAAAATACGAAAAATGGGTGCCTCATGATTTGACTGATCTGCAGAAAGAAACGCGTGTTGAAACTTGTGTTGCCTTGTTGAACCGGTACAGAAATGAAGGAATATTGGATCGAATTGTAACATGTGATGAAAAGTGGATTCTTTATGATAACCGGAAAAGAAAAATGCAATGGCTGACCCCAGGTCAAATGCCACAACAGTGTCCTAAAGCAAAACTTACCAATAAAAAGGTAATGGTAACTGTTTGGTGGTCTCAGCATGGTGTTATTCACTATAGTTTTCTCCGATCTGGTCAAGCAATAACGGCAGATGTCTATTGTGCCGAACTCCGAACCATGTTGACAAAACTAGCAGTAAAACAGCCCCGACTCATGAATCGATCTTCACCATTATTGCTCCACGACAACGCGAGACCTCACACATCACGAGAAACCATTTTGACCCTTCAGGAACTGCAGTTAGAAACCATTCGTCATCCTCCGTATTCACCAGACCTTGCTCCAACGGACTACCATTTTTTTCGTGATTTGGACAATTATCTACGTGACAAGAAGTTTTCTTCCCAGGAGGCAGTACAAAATGCTTTCACACAGTTTGTGCAGTCTAGATCGTCGGAATTCTATCGCAAAGGCATTAATGACCTTCCCATTAGATGGCAGCAATGTATAGATAATAATGGCAACTATTTTGATTAAATAAATTTGTTAAAAATTTAAAAAATAAACAATATAGATTTTCAGTACAAATCGGCAATTTCATACTTTAACCCCTAATATTAAGACATATTTCTTAAATAAAAACCACCTAGGATATTGCACAATCTAAGAACTCTGGATGGCAAAACACAACAGAATAGTTAATAAAACTGCAAGATATGACACTGTCTTGGTATCTGCGCGTATTTGCATTTAGTTACTTACTGCATAATATTGTGCATGGATACCGTTTGTGCATTTACTTTAGAGCATGTGTTGTTTTGTGGGTATTTTACAGAAGTAAGCTAGACATTTTAATTATCTGTTGGATTTGTACTCCCGCTAAGCGACGTCTTATTCTATTAAATGCCAGACAATACCTTAGAACAATGGCCGATGTTTAATTCAGATTAAGAATCCCTTAGTTATTTATTTTTCGGGGCATTTTCCGCACTTAGCCTCTTGATTGGGCCATTGTCCGTGATTGGGTTTTACTTCTTTTACTCCAGCCATCCCAGTCCATCCCAGAAGGCTAGTAGCCTTTTCAGGTTACTACATGCTTCCGGTAGTGAATTTGGTGACTGGAGAAATTGTGCCCGTTGATCTGCCAAGCTCCTGGACTCCAGGAGTACGTGATGTGGTATTCTTTCACCTCCATGCAGCCTCTGCACAGAAGACTGTCTGTCGCACCTATAGTAAATAGATGTTTGTTCAGAGGACAGTGTCCAGTTATAGTACCTAGTACTTTACGGATTGTGTCCCTGTTTAGTCGAGTGAGGCTGCGGCGCGCAAGCTTTTTCGGAGCCACCGGAATGGCATTACTTTCTTTTGTTCTGTAATCTGGATTTATTTGCGTTTCGAGGAATGATTTCCTGTAGTAGGAGGGTAAACTTAGGTAAGATAGTCAAAAAATCTTTAAATAGCAACTAGTTTAGTTTTTTCTAGGCCGTCTGTCGTGTTTTATGTCCGTTTATAGCAAATTAGTTCTATTGAACTAAAGGTATATTATTCTGTCATGTTTATGTGTTTCTGTCTATTAAAGTCTTGTAAAATCCATTTTCTCACAAGCTTACGCATGTCTTGCCTTAAATTCCTATTTGACTTCCATTTTATACTAGATTTTTGAAGTGAAAATTTCTTTAGAATCGTTGTGATTTGAATGTCAATCAAACGAAAAGGCGACAGTTAAAAGAGACAGACATAAATTCAAAACATTTAACGTAGGAGAAAATGAGATAGGAAGCATTATGTACGTGTGTTAATACGTGTGTGTGTGTGTGCGCATGCGTAGTACAAAGCTTGAGAGAAGGCATCTCAACAACTGTGGTATTTTGTATACGTGTACGTATTATTTTTTAAGGTTTGACTTCTACCACGTGTGAATTGCGCACATGTTTTTTTAGAGTTATATAACGCTATTATAAGAAAAAGAAAAAGAAAGAAATAGGCATTTATAAAAAAAAATCAATCACACTGACATAAAATTAATTGAGATGGACACAGATTAACATTTTAATATTTGCACATTCCACTCAATGGATTTTTCAAGTGGAAACTTCTTAAGCTGCGTTGTGCACTTTTTGGGATGGGTAAAAAATGTTAAACTCGCTTCAGGACAAGTAACCAGATCGAAAATTCGTAAGACGGCGCAGGGAGCTTGCGCGAGTGTGCGTGTGTGTTTATTGTCATGTTTGTGTACGATAGCGCAAGAAATGAATATTGTATTTTACCACATAAATGATAGTACTTTTATACTGATAATTAAAGCAATTCGTGCGAAATTATTCCCTAACCATTCCAAAATTATCAAAAATGCACAACGTTAATGTTGTGCATTGTGTTGTGCACTCTTCTGCCGGCACTCCCGGAGTGAAACCCGTTGTTTATATTTATTTCTCATGACGACACTTACATTCAAAGTTTTTATCAAATGAATTTTCAAGTTTACTTGAAGTGGGTACAAGAATATTTTTCTTTTAGTACAAAGCAAAATTGCGTTTACGCTAGATAAAAAGCGGGACTCCAAGTAACAAACTGTTACTACTGCTACTAACTAGACTACTGTAACAAATGATAACCTTTGTTAAAGATATTGTTGTTAAGTTAGTTGTTAAAAATGTTGAGCGAACTCGCATCTTGCATATGTTTTGGAAGAGAATTATACCTTTAGTTGAATTCCTATAAAATGAAGATAATTTTTACCGTAGTGCTACTGTAGCGGCTTGAATATTGGTATAACAATATCTTTTACATAATTATATTTTACAATTACACCTAATTGGTGTGCCTTGCCCAAAGTTAAGGGTTGTGTATGTATGGATACTGAAGTAAGAGATAGACATACATATGTCATACATAAATAAGTAATATTCATGCTCGTATTCATCACACGAACATCTGCCCTCTCTGGAAATAGAAACCACCACTGCACCAAACGGTCGTCTTTTTGTGGTATGATTTTGTTTTAACTGTAACGTTTGAACGAATTTATTAGTAAGTATAATAATATTAGCCGTCACTCGCCTGCGTCACTGGGCTAATATTTTTTTTATTGGTATGTTTAAGGTTAATTTTCTCCTGCCTCCCTGCCTTTCCGGACTTGTGATTTGTATTACTTCGTACTCGATGTTACAACATGATCATGAAAATTACGTTGTTAAGAAGAATTAAAAACGATTTAAAACTCGACGGTAATTGTTGATTTAATTATTAGTTAACTATTTGGATTCTGTAATAATCACTTAGTCATATCAAAATGGCATATGGCTTACTATGACCTTCGCTTGATTCATGTTAACAAGCAACATCGTAGGTTTAACCAAATCACAGTTACTCGGATGTGTGTTAGCTTTTCACTGTCATTAATTCACTTGTCCTGAAACATATGTATTTTAAGTTTTAGCTCTAGGAGTCTTGGTTGATAGTAATAAAAGCAAGTCTGCGTTGAGAAAACTTTATTTCGACGTAGAGAAACCTTCTGGGTTAGCTTGTTCCACGGTGGATTCGATCTTTGCCCCCGGGCTTGATTGGGATCAAGAACGAACACATTCTATATAAAAAAAAACTAAGTATGTTAACAAACACTATTAACCAATGTTTCTATCATATTGTGAAAGCTAAATATAGTGTGCTTTAGCTTCCCACGTTTTACAGACAATTTTCAAAGTAATTAATTTACTTATCTCGATATATTTGTATTATGACGTTTAGCTCTAGGAGGATTGGTTGAAAATAATAAAAGCAAAACTGCTTTGAAGTAATTTTATTTCGACGTAGAGAAACCGATTCAAAGAACTTTGAAATCAATAGTAAAGACCGTTGATGCCAGAGCCGATTCCGAGAACTGGACCAGGCGTGACAGTGGGGAAGCCCTCGCTGAGGATGCCGACAGCGCCATTGCCGCAGCCGCACGTGGCGACACCAGAGCCAGCTGTTGGGAATGCACCCTCGAACGCCACAGCGCTCAGGAACGGTAGCGAACCGGTCACGTACAGGGAGCCCACGATATCGTTCTCCGAAGCCACGGCGAGCCCACTGGGGCCGATCGGAGAGATGGAGGAGACGGTGAGAGGGCCGCTCGAGCGGATGTTCACAACGTCAGGGATAGTGAGGAGCGAACCACTGTTAAGACCAGCTCCCACCAAACCCACGCTACCACCAATAAGTCCAGCGTTACCAAGGCCGATGCCGCTTAAGCCAGTGTTAGCCACGCCAACAGTGCTGAGTCCGCCACGACCAGCTCCCACCAAACCTACGTTACCACCAATAAGTCCAGCGTTACCATAGCCGATGCCGCTTAAGCCAGTGTTGCCGATGCCGCTTAAGCCAGTGTTAGCCACGCCGACTGTGCTCAGTCCGCCATTGGCCACGGCAATGCCACTGTTGGCTACGTTATTCCCAGAGTTGCCCAAGTTGATTTGGTTAGTCACGACCGAGTTGCCACTGACAGAAGGATAAGTGGGCAGGAACTGGCCATAAGCCACCTGAAAGTAAAGCATTATTTTAAGTATCTAGTATATCGAAATTTCTTAATCAAAAGAAAATACATACTATCAAAAGGCTACCTATAATAAATGTACAAATAATTTTTATGTTTTATATACAGTAAAAAAGTAAAATTGAACATTATTTGCAATAATAATTTTGTAACCAATGCTGATAACTTTCTCTATTTGCTTTGAGATATGTTACTTTTATACAATTTGAACATTATTCTTACACTCGTGGTTTGAAATGTAAAAATAAAATAATAAATAAAGACCATGATTATAACTGACTGTCATCTAAAACAGCTAAAGTCTGCTATAACTAAAGTGAAGCAAGTTTAACAAAGACTGATGTATGATGCGCATCAAAAACTACCTTCTCAATATTCGATGCGCTTTAGGTACGTTAATCTCATAGTCCTGGCATCAATCTTTAACATCATTGTTACCGCATTAGACCCACTAGTTGGGTAATCCCGACCTTTCTACGGTTCTACTTCATCCAGGATTCTAGTATCTCATTGATGAGGGTATAATAAAGCTGGTGATGATGGGCTAATATCGTTACGCAACCTTATCCCCCACATGGAGTACTAATTGTCATGTTTACGCCTAAAGCTTTTAAGAGGTTAAATTCTGTTCTTAGTTTGAGGATTCTTTACATCTGGACGATCTAAAAAAAGCAAATAGCTGTAATTTAGCCGGTAAATTGAATATATCCTGAGTTATTCGTAAAGTGCGCCTTCGTCTTTATCACTTTCCGCCATGAGGGTTGAAAGTACACAAGTACGAAGTTTGTTATCAGATACAAAGCTTATGTTCAAGTGCTAATTGCTGCCCATCACTCCAATCATCATGATTATCACCATAATCCTAAAGCCCTAACCATTGCGCAATCTAAATCTAAACATAATACATATTTTTTACCTGAACGAGAAGAGCCGAAGCGACGATCAACAATTTATGAGCGGCCATTTTGGTTTCCAAAACGAGACTGTGACTGTATTAGAACTTGTCAATGCTTTTATTTTAAACGAACTATCAAAATATGTGCTTTATCAATTGCTCTTCAGTAACCTCATTATACATTTTCTATCTAAACATTGCGACTGTTGTCAAGCATTCAAACTTTTACGTTGCGAAGTTGTATTGTAGATTACATTAATTTTTGAAATTGTGCTACCGATAAGAGTACCAATTACAAAACACCTACTAATCTTCATTTTTGCTTATATATAACGACTGTGTGATTTTCAAACCATCATTCATAGGTCAACAACCATTGGATTAAGCAAATATGTTCTCTAAAACCGTCTTCTTGGTCTGTCTTCAGGCTTTTCTTATCCAGGTAACTATCTCAACTTAATTTATTGTTTTTATATTTACTTATTTATTTTGTTTAACAACTATTATGACAAAAAGCTGTATACAACTAATGGTTGTTAAGTTAGTTGCATAATTATTGAGAAGAATAACCAGTATGTCATTGACGTTATAAATATAAGAGACGCTTAATAGCTAAAAGTACATACAACTGACTAAATAATTGTATTTATTAGTGTAACAAAATAAGTTTTGTGTCATATTCTCGTATGTATGTCTATCTATCCACTACTCTAGCATAACACAAGCTTGACTGTGCTTACTTTTGGCCAGGTTAATTAGACTGACTGTAAAATATATTATTATTATTTCTTATGAGACTTTGATTCTTGCAATAAATTGTATTATTATTATTATTATTATTTCAGAATGCCTACAGCCAATTCCTCAACAGCTTTGGCAGTGCTGGTTTAACTGGTCTTAACTTCGAAACCGAAGCCATCAGCACCGCTGCGGAAGGCCTCAGCGGGTACACCAACAACTACGGTCTTATCAACGGTCTTGGCCTTAACAGCCTTGGCGGTCTTGGCCTTAACGGCCTTGGCGGTATTGGTGTCGGTAACGTTGGCATTAACGGACTTGGCCTTGGCGGCCTTGGTCTTGGTAACGTTGGCATCAACGGACTTGGCCTTGGCAGTGCAGGTCTGGTTGGTGCAGGACTCGGAAGCGGTATTGGACTTAATGGAATTGGACTGAACGGAATTGGCTTGGGAAACGCCGGTTTCGCTACTGCTGGACTGAGCAATGCTGGTTTAGGTCTCGGTGGCCTTGGAATCGGCGCTGGCGTACCTAACGTAGCCGCTACGTCTGCCATTCCCGTCACTGGCCCGTTCGTATCTAATGGCGTCGCTCAGCTTTCTGTTGGAGGCCCGTTTGACGTCGCTGGCCAAGCTGTGGTCGGTGGCCAGATCCCGGTGATCGGTGCTGTCAGCTACTCTGGTGCGATACCCGCCAGCGGCGTCGTCTCCATCGCTGGAAACTGCGGCTGCTCAACTGTTCCTTTGTAAAATTAACGATTATTATGATTTCGTGTTGATTCGAAGTAAAATGATGATAGCAAATTTATTCTTTTATTTGATTAGGACCTATAGCTTGCATTTCCTAACAAGATCTAATCTTTTATATCTAAAACGATGAATCCAAGCAGTTGTTAGACCATGGAAATCAATGACACTTAAAGCCATTAACATTGCGCCTGATTATGTTAAAATGTCTTCGGTTTACAATAAAGTATAAAAGTCTGGTTCAAACATCGACATTTGTACAAACTTGAATGTATATAGATCACAACATTCTAGGATCGGATTTATAAGAAACTAGCTGACCCAACCACGCGTTGCTATGTTATAAATTGAAATAAAACCTATCCTATCTTTTAAGTTAGATCAAATAACAGATAGTTACGAAGTTTGATCAAAATCGGTTTAGTAGTTTAGGAGTCCATCGCGGACAAACAACATGACACGTAATTTATATATATTAAGATATACTTCTAAAATAAAAACCACCTAAGATATTGCACAATCTAACAACTCTGGATGGCAAAACACAACAGAATGGTTAATAAAACTGCAAGATATGTCACTGTGTTGGTATCTGCGCGTATTTGCATTTAGTTACTTACTGCATAATATTGTGCATGGATACCGTTTGTGCATTTTCTTTAGAGCATGTGTTGTTTTGTGGGTATTTTACAGAAGTAAGCTTTACATTTTAATTTTCTGTTGGATTTGGACTCCCGCTAAGCGACGTCTTATTCTATTAAATGCCAGACAACATCTTAGAAAAATGGCCGTTGTTTAATTCATATTAAGAATCCCTTAGTTAGTTAGTTTAACGGGGCATTTTCCGCACTTAGCCTCTTGATTGTACGTGACCATTGTACGTGACCATTGTACGTGATTGGGTTTTACTTCTTTTACTCCAGCCACCCCAGTCCATCCCAGAAGGCTAGTAGCCTTTTCAGGTTACTACATGCATCCGGTAGTGAATTTGGAGACTGGAGAAATTGTGCCCGTTGATCTGCCACGCTCCTGCACTCCAGGAGTACGTGATGTGGCGTTACTTCCACCTTCATGCAGCCTCTGCACAGAGGGCTGTCTGTCGCACCTACAGTAAATAGATGTTTGTTCAGAGTTATAATACCTAGTACTTTACGGATTGCGTCCCTGTTTAGTCGAGTGAGGCTGCGGGCAAGCTTTTTCGAAGCCACCGGAATGGCATTCTTTGTTTGACTGCAGCCTACACTATTGTTCCATTCTTCTTGGTGATTTTCTTCTGTTTTTTTAAGTTGTCATGTTCAAATTTGAACTGGAGGTATAGGCAGTATTGGTTCCGGTCCACACACTGTCATATTTGAACCCCTTTTGGCTAGTTCGTCTAGAATCCCTTTTCCTTTTATATATTGTAAATACGTATTTGATTACTTTCTTTTGTTCTGTGATCTGGATTTATTTGCGTTTTGAGGAATGATTTCCTGTAGTAGGAGGGTAACCTTAGGTAAGATAGTCAAAAAATCTTTAAATAGCAACTAGTTTTGTTTTTTCTAGGCCGTCTGTCGTGTTTTATGTCCGTTTATAGCAAATGAGTTCTATTGAACTAAAGGTATATTATTCTGTCATGTTTATGTGTTTCTGTCTATTAAAGTCTTGTAAAATCCATTTTCTCACAAGCTTACGCATGTCTTGCCTTAAATTCCTATTTGATTTCCATTTTATACTAGATTTTTGAAGTGAAAACTTCTTTAGAATCGTTGTGATTTGAATGTCGATCAAACGAACAGGCGACCGTAAAAAGAGACAGACATAAATTCAAAACATTTAACGTAGGAGAAAATGAGATAGGAAGCATTATGTACGTGCGTTAACACGTGTGTGTGTGTGCGCATGCGTAGTACAAAGCTTGAGAGAAGGCATCTCAACAACTGTGGTATTTTGTATACGTGTACGTATTATTTTTTAAGGTTTGACTTCCACCACGTGTGAATTGCACACATGATTTTTTAGAGTTATATAACGCTATTATAAGAAAAAGAAAAAGAAAGAAATAGGCATTTATAAAAAAAAATCACACTGACATAAAATTAATTGAGATGGACACAGATTAACATTTTAATATTTGCACATTCCACTCAATGGATTTTTAAGTGGAAACTTCTTAAGCTGCGTTGTGCACTTTTTGGGATGGGTAAAAAATGTTAAACTCGCTTCAGGACAAGTGACCTGATCGAAAATTCGTAAGACGGCGCAGGGCGCTTGCGCGAGTATGCGTGAATTACGTTTGGCTACAGCCGAGCACTTAAAAAAAACCAAAATTTAAAATACTTATTTAATAAAAATTATAAAAATACAATTAATTTTAATTAACTAATTAACGCGACAAATGCCCGATGTAGGTGAAGCAAAAGTGGACGAGTTTCCGCAATCGCTGTGTGATGTCACGGCGCTCACGTTCTGCTGACTCGGTGCCTCGTGCCTCCCTCAGCGTCGTTGTTTCGGTGATTCCGATTGAGGTCATGCATGGTCATCGATTATGTGGCGTTAACTGTACTTAACATCTCCCTCCGCAAGATCAACGATTATTTGTAGACGAGGTCAAAAATAACGTTGAACGTGGAGCAGGCTTAGCGGTCCTCCTCTCTTCCACTTCGCTGTAAGCTGGTTCGCAGTTTCTCAGGTTGATCTCAATTTGTTCGGATGCTGCATCCTTATGTATTTTAGCTGGTCCTTTCTTGGTTTGGTTTCTTATTCGTCTGGTTATTATAATTATTATAATAACGATGAAGAAAAATAGTAATGAGTACACTGGTATAGTCGTGTGGTAAAGACTATTTATCTGCGATTCATCTATCCCAATGGGATGCTGCATAGAGATCTTGATGCTGCTGGAATGTAAATTTCGGAGGTCTATTGAATTCAATTTCAGTGATTTTGCTGTGACGTTATATTTTTGCAACTCCACTGCTGGTAGGTCTATTATCTTGACTGTTTGACCTTTTATTCTGTCATGCGTGTTGGTGATTGTGAATTCTGAAGTCTGTAATAAGCAACCCTTGGGAATCGTGATCAGATAGCTCCCGGTCATCATTTTGTACTGTTCTTGTGCACAGGATAGTCGAACTCGAGTCGCGTTAGGGAAGCTGACAACATAGTTTCTATCGTCGAGACTTTCCATGGCCTCGGTGGATAGCGTGACTGTAGTAAACTGGCAGGAAGCATCGATACCCTGACTGATGATTAAGTGCTGCACACAATCTGGACGTCTTCTGGAGTGATGATTAGGTTGATCTTCGCAAAGGTACCATCTATTCGCCTTCGGACATTCAGTCTCCATGTACATAAAATCATCGTTGTGGACTGCTATATAGGGATAGGTAGGGATAATGACTTTGTTATCTTTATTGGGAGCAAGTGATAGTTTGAAGAGATTATATATATTAGGATAGACAATCGGAACTTTGTACACTAAAATCAAATCTTTATCATTATAATAGTAACCTGGTTTTATTATATCGTAATATTCCCTATAACTTATACCTAACACTTCTTGTCTATTATATAAAGTCGTTAACTTATTTACCATATCTACTAACGTAATATAGTCTATCATAGAGTTATGTATAGTTTTAGATCGTATAAATGCTAAGAAGTTTTCTAAATTGCTAATTTCATGAGAAAGGTTATCTATATTATCCCCTAAGATAATTAATAGTTGTGCTAAGTGTGCGTATTTAACTAAGCTAGATTCATGCCTCACATCACTTTCTAATATGGAATTTACTATACTTTCAAGTTTACCTTGGTTTTCGACAATTTTTACTATTACTTCGGAATTATGTGATACCCATTGCTTATTGATACTCATCTGATTATTAATTTCATTTATAATCTTGTTCTCATTAATTTGTAAGGCTTTAATGGCGTTATCGTAACGTAATGCATCTGTAGAGTCCAAGTTACCAGAGATGCTTTTTATTACGGATCCTAGACCGTCGATGAGACCTCTTTTTACACGATTAGGCTCAAGAGTGTGTAATTGATCTGAGACTTTATCTAACTTAGTGACAAGAAATTTAAGATGAGGTTCATAAAGAGCTAGCGTTTTATTATGTAGATCTGGAGCAAACTTATCTAACTGGTTCCTAACTTTTACTATATCTAACCTAATGCTGTTTAAATTTACGATTTGTATAAAGGAGTGATAATGGGATACTATCCTCGTGGGTCCTAAATCGAAGGGAAGTATACCCGGTCCGTCTTTTAGGCTGTCAAGTGATATTTCCTCCGCTTGTGCTGGGCTTGCTAACAGGATCATCATCGTCAGTATCATGAACATAATTTTGGCTTCTTTGTTTGATCAAAGTCTGGATCACTCGACTGCAGCGCGACGTGTAGATTCTTGATACTCTGGACGCGACTAGATAGTCACACGGGAGGGCTCAGATACGAACGGAAATCTTCCTTAATATATGCGAACCGGATCCCGAGAGTATCCTACCGACTGCGCCAATTACGTTTGGCTACAGCCGAGCACTTAAAAAAAACCAAAATTTAAAATACTTATTTAATAAAAATTATAAAAATACAATTAATTTTAATTAACTAATTAACGCGACAAATGCCCGATGTAGGTGAAGCAAAAGTGGACGAGTTTCCGCAATCGCTGTGTGATGTCACGGCGCTCACGTTCTGCTGACTCGGTGCCTCGTGCCTCCCTCAGCGTCGTTGTTTCGGTGATTCCGATTGAGGTCATGCATGGTCATCGATTATGTGGCGTTAACTGTACTTAACACGTGTGTGTTTGTTGTAATGTTTGTGTACGATAGCGCAAGAAGTGAATATTGTATTTTACCACATAAATGATAGTACTTTTATACTGATAATTTAAGCAATTCGTGCGAAATGATTCCGTAACCATTCCAAAATATCAAAAATGCACAACGTTATTGTCCATGTATTCATTTCTGCCGGCACTTCTGGAGTGCAACCCGTTGTTTTTTTATTTTTATTTCTCATTACGACACTAACAACGTTTTTATCAAATGAATTTCAAGTTTGCTTGAAGTGGGTAGAAGAATATTTTTGTTTTAGTACAAATCAAAATTGCGTTTTCGCTAGACAATTTAAAAAACTAAAAAACACGCCTTAAGTCACGTGACTATTTTTTTCGTATTCCTGACAGCAAACCCTTTCATTTGATACCCATATCATGGAAGTGCATTTCAAACAGCCAGTTCGCCATCTTGGGGAGGCCGCCATATTTGATTTTTAATGACGTTTCTTAGTTAGTCATATATTGTCATCAGAACTCAGAGCGTGTGTAAAATTTCATCCTAATCAAAGACCGGAAAGTGGGTCAAATTAAGATTCCAAGATTTTCTTACATAGTTACAAGTGAAGCTAATAAAAGCGTGTTAAAAAGCGGGGCTCCAAGTAACAAACTGTTGCGGCAGACTACTGTAACAAATGATAATCGTTGTTAAAGATTTGCTGTTAAGTTATTTTTTAAAAATGTTGAGCGATCTCGCATCTTGCATATGTTGGAAGAGAATTATACCTTTAGTTGAATTCCTATAAAATGAAGATAATTTTTACCGTAGTTAGTTCGTTATACAAGCTAAAGCTAACACATTTTTTAGCGACTTGAATATTGGTAGAACAATATCTTTTACATAATTATATTTTACAATTACACCTAGTTAGTGTGCCTTGCCCAAAGTTAAGGCTTGTGTATGTATGGATACTGAAGTAAGAGATAGACATACATATGTCATACATAAATAAGTAATATTCATGCTCGTATTCATCACACGAACATCTGCCCTCTCTGGAAATAGAAACCACCACTGCACCAAACGGTCGTCTTTTTGTGGTATGATTTTGTTTTAACTGTAATGTTTGAACGAATTTATTTGTAAGTATAATAATATTAGCCGTCACTCGCCTGCGTCACTGGGCTAATATTTTTTTTATTGGTATGTTTAAGGTTAATCTTCTCCTGCCTCCCTGCCTTTCCGGACTTGTATTACTTCGTACTCGATGTTACAACATGATCATGAAAATTACGTTGCTAAGAAGAATTAAAAACGATTTAAAACTCGACGGTAATTGTTGATTTAATTATTAGTTAACTATTTGGATTCTGTAATAATCACTTAGTCATATCAAAATGGCATATGGCTTACTATGACCTTTGCTTGATTCATGTTAACAAGCAACATCGTAGGTTTAACCAAATCACAGTTATTTGGATGTGTGTTAGCTTTTCAAAGTCATCAATTTACTTGTCCTGAAACATATGCATTTTATGTTTTAGCTCTAGGAGTCTTGGTTGATAGTAATAAAAGCAAGTCTGTGTTGAAAACACTTTATTTCGACGAAGATAAACCTTCTGGATTAGCTTGTTCCATCGTTCCATTCTGTCTTTGCCCCCGGGCTTGATTGGGATCAAGAGCGAACCCATTCTTTATAAAAAAAAACTAAGTATGTTAACAAACACTATTAACCAATGTTTCTATCATATTGGGAAAAAGCTAAATATAGTGTGCTTTAGCTTCCCACCTTTTACAGACAATTTTTCAAAGCTATTAATTTACTAATCCCGAAATATATGTATTATAACTTTTAGTTCTAGGAGGATTGGTTGAAAATAATAAAAGCAAAACTGCTTTGAAGTAATTTTATTTCGACGTAGAGAAACCGATTCAAACAACTTTGAAATCAATAGTAAAGACCGTTGATGCCAGAGCCGATTCCGAGAACTGGACCAGGTGTGACAGTTGGGAAGCCCTCGCTGAGGATGCCGACAGCGCCATTGCCGCAGCCGCACGTGGCGACGCCAGAGCCAGCTGTTGGGAATGCGCCCTCGAACGCCACAGCGCTCAGGAACGGTAGCGAACCGGTCACGTAAAGGGAGCCCACGATATCGTTCTCCGAAGCCACGGCGAGCCCACTGGGGCCGATCGGAGAGATGGAGGAGACGGTGAGAGGGCCGCTCGAACGGATGTTCACAACGTCAGGGATAGCGAGGAGTGAAGCACTGTTAAGACCAGCTCCCACCAAACCCACGCTACCACCAATAAGTCCAGCGTTACCAAGGCCGATGCCGCTTAAGCCAGTATTAGCCACGCCAACAGTGCTGAGTCCGCCAAGACCAGCTCCCACCAAACCTACGTTACCACCAATAAGTCCAGCGTTACCATAGCCGATGCCGCTTAAGCCAGTGTTAGTCACGCCAACTGTGCTCAGTCCGCCATTGGCCACGGCAATGCCACTGTTGGCTACGTTATTCCCAGAGTTGCCCAAGTTGATTTGGTTAGTCACGACCGAGTTGCCACTGACGGAAGGATAAGTGGGCAGGAACTGGCCATAAGCCACCTGAAAGTAAAGCATTATTTTAAGTTTCTAGTATATCGAAATTTCTTAATCAAAAGAAAATACATACTATCAAAAGGCTACCTATAATAAATGCACAAATAATTTTTATGTTTTATATACAGTAAAAAAAGTAAAATTGATCATTATTTGCAATAATAATTTTCTACCCACTGCTGATAACTTTCTCTATTTGCTTTGAGATATGTTACTTTTATACAATTTGAACATTATTCTTACACTCGTGGTTTGAAATGGAAAAATAACATAATAAATAAAGACCATGATTATAACTGACTGTCATTTAAAACAGCTAAAGTCTGCTATAACTAAAGTGAAGCAAGTTCAACAAAGACTGATGTATGATGCGCATCTAAAACTACCTTCTCAATATTCGATGCGCTTTAGGTACGTTAATCTCATAGTCCTGGCATCAATCTTTAACATCATTGTTACCGCATTGAACCCACTAGTTGGGTAAACCCGACCTTTCTACGGTTCTTCTTCATCCAGGATTCTAGTATCTCATTGATGAGGGTATAAGAAAGCTGGTGATGATGGCTAATATCGTTACGCAACCTTATCCCCCACATGGAGTACCAATTGTCATGTTTACGCCTAAAGCTTTTAAAAGGTTAAATTCTGTTCTTAGTTTGAGGATTATTTACATCTGGACGATCTAAAAAAAGCAAATAGCTGTAATGTAGCCGGTAAATTGGATATCTTGAGTTATTGGTATAGTGCGCCTTCGTCTTTATCATCACTTTGCGTCATGAGAGTTGAATGAACACAAGTACGAAGTTGGTCATCAGATGAAAAGCTTATGTTCAAGTGCTAATTGCTGCCCATCACTCCAATCATCATGATTTTCACCATAATCCTAAAGCCCTAACCATTGCACAATGTAAATCTAAAGATAATACATATTTTTTACCTGAACGAGAAGAGCCGAAGCGACGATCAAAAATTTATGAGCGGCCATTTTGGTTTCCAAAACGAGACTGTGACTGTGTTAGAACTTGTCAATGCTTTTATTTTAAACGAACTATCAAAATAAGTGCTTTATCAATTGCACTTCAGTAACCTCATTATACATTTTCTATCTAAATATTGCGACTGTTGTCAAGCATTCAAACTTTTACGTTGCGAAGTTGTATTGTAGATAACATTAGTTTTAGAAATTATGCTACCGATAAGAGTACAAATTACAAAACACCTACTAATCTTCATTTTTGCTTATATATAACGACTGTGTGATTTTACAAACCATCATTCATAGCTCAACAACCATTGGATTAAGCAAATATGTTCTCTAAAACCGTCTTCTTGGTCTGTCTTCAGGTTTTTCTTATCCAGGTAACTATCGCAACTAAATTTCTTATTTTTATATTTACTTATGTATTTTGTTTAAAAACTGTTATGATAATAAGCTGTATACAACTGATGGTAGTTAAGTTAGTTGCATAATTATTGAGAAGAATAACCAGTATGTCATTTACGTTATAAATATAAGAGACGCTTAATAGCTAAAAGTACATACAACTGACTAAATAATTGTATTTATTAGTGTAACAAAATAAGTTTTGTGTCATATTTTCGTATGTATGTCCATCTGTCTACTACTCTAGCATAACACAAGCTTGACTGTGCTTACTTTTGGCTAGGTTAATTAGACTGTCTGTAAGATATATTATTATTATTTCAGAATGCCTACAGCCAATTCCTCAACAGCTTTGGCAGTGCTGGTTTAACTGGTCTTAACTTCGAAACCGAAGCCATCAGCACCGCTGCGGAAGGCCTCAGCGGGTACACCAACAACTACGGTCTTATCAACGGTCTTGGCCTTAACAGCCTTGGCGGTCTTGGCCTTAACGGCCTTGGCGGACTTGGTGTCGGTAACGTTGGCATTAACGGACTTGGCCTTGGCGGCCTTGGTCTTAGTAACGTTGGCATCAACGGACTTGGCCTTGGCAGTGCTGGTCTGGTTGGCGCAGGACTCGGAAGCGGTATTGGACTTAATGGAATTGGACTGAACGGAATTGGCTTGGGCAACGCCGGTTTCGCTACTGCTGGGCTGAGCAATGCTGGTTTAGGTCTTGGTGGCCTTGGAATCGGCGCTGGCGTACCTAACGTAGCCGCTACGTCTGCCATTCCCGTCACTGGCCCGTTCGTATCTAATGGCGTCGCTCAGCTTTCTGTTGGAGGCCCGTTTGACGTCGCTGGCCAAGCTGTGGTCGGTGGCCAGATCCCGGTGATCGGTGCTGTCAGCTACTCTGGTGCGATACCCGCCAGCGGCGTCGTCTCCATCGCTGGAAACTGCGGCTGCTCAACTGTTCCTTTGTAAAATTAACGATTATAACGATTTCGTGTCGATTCGAAGTAAAATGATGATAGAAAATTTATTATTTTATTTGAATAAGACCTAGCTTGCATTTCCTAAATAGTCACTTATATATAAAACGATGAATCCAAGCAGTTGTTAGACCATAGAAATCAATGACACTTAAAGCCATTAACATTGCGCCTGATTATGTTAAAATGTCTTTGGTTTACAATAAACTATAAAAGTCTGGTTCAAACATCGACTTTCGTACAAACTTGAATGTATATAGATAACAACATTCTAGGATCGGATTTATAAGAAACTAGCTGACCCAACCACATGTTGCTGTGTTATAAATTAAAATAAAACCTATCCTATCTTTTAAGTTAGTTCAAATAACTGATAGTTACGAAGTTTGATCAGAATCGGTTAAGTAGTTTAGGAGTCCATCGCGGACAAACAACGTGACACGTAATTTATATATATTAAGATATACTTCTAAAATAAAAAACACCTAAGATATTGCACAATCTAACAACTCTAGATGGCGAAACACAACAGAAACTGCAAGATATGTCACTGTCTTGGTATCTGCGCGTATTTGCATTTAGTTACTTACTGTATAATATTGTGCATGGATACCGTTTGTGCATTTACTTTAAAGCATGTGTTGTTTTGTGGGTATTTTACAGAAGTAAGCTAGACATTTTAATTTTCTGTTGGATTTGGACTCCCGCTTAGCGACATCTTATTCTATTAAATGCCAGACAACACCTTAGAACAATGGTCGTTGTTTAATTCAAATTAAGAATCCTTTTTCCTTTTTTATATAGTAAATACGTATTTGATTACTTTCTTTTGTTCTGTGATCTGGATTTATTTGCGTTTCAAGGAATGATTTCGGGTAGTAGGAGGGTAAACTTAGGTAAGATAGTCAAAAAATCTTTGATACGATATGGTTACTGTGAAGGCTATAAATAGCAACTAGTTTCTAGCAAATTAGTTCTATTGAACAAAAGGTATATTATTCTTTCATGTTTATGTGTTTCTGTCTATTAAAGTCTTGTAACAATCCATTTTCTCACAAGCTTACGCATGTCTTGCCATAAATTCCTATTTGATTTCCATTTTTTACTAGATCACACAAACATCTGCCCTTTCTGGAATTAGAAACTAGAACCATTGCTGCGAAAGTCATGCTACCGTTGCACCAAACGGTCGTCTTTTTGTCGTATGTTTTTGTTTTAAATATAATGTTTGAACGAATTTATTAGTTAGTATAATAATATTAGCCGTCACTCGCCCGCTTCACTGGGCTAAATTTTTTTTTATTGGTATATTTTGTTAAATAATTTTCATAAATATTTGAAAAAATGTACGCCTAGCTAAGCGGGCGAGTGATGGCTAGTCAGCAAACAAACATAAAGCTTCTACACTTAGCTGTTGGACTGACATTTTTAATTTTCTAATTTAACTTTTCATGTGCTTATTTTGATGTCAATGAATTAGTAATTTAGGTTAAATACAGAAAAATAATGACTGAAACCGTTACCATAGCAACCCACCGAATAAAATAAATTCGGGAAAAAAATTAAATAAAAGTAAATCGAATAAAAGGCAAAGGCTCCATCAAAACCAAAAAATTATTCATTTTTAACTATCTACAGATTTTTCCGCGTCGATTGGTCATGGTCCCATACCGATAGGTTCAGTAGACTTGATGTGATTGTGTGACAAAGATAACATAAGTTTATACAGTTGTTTCAAAATTATTAGTTTGGCTTCTTTATGCAAAGTTTGAAAATGGAAATGAAAATAACTTTATTCAAATGCACTTAAAAATAAGTAGTTTTGAATCGTCCAACATTTTTACCTACCACCCATTCAGGACATCTTTTAACTGACAAGAAGAATGGGCGCAAGAAACTCGTCAGCTTTAACAGAAGTAACGACATTTACAATATAATACGTCGTCACCATACACAGTCCACAGAAAAAAAAACAAAATTATTTTATATAATTTTGTTTTTAAACAATATTATTTTATATGTTTGTTTTGGGTACGAAATACAATATTTGAATTATTATGTTTTGAATTTTTTGGATAGTTTTTTTGGTTTATTTTTACTTATATTGGCCCCATGGTAAAAAAAATGAAGCTTTACTTAATTATTGTCTTAATAGTAAAGTTTTTATTGGGATGCATCGAAAAATACGGTGTAATGATCCTACTTAAGCTAAAAGTTTTGATGCTTTAAAAGTGCACTCCAAGTTAAAGAATGAGACCAACATGTTTTTGTGAATTGCATATTCAAACGCTCATTGTAATGTGAGAGCTACCTGCGCAAGCCAAACTTTATACAAAGAACCCCTTTGATCGCTTCAATCCACTTCGTGTAAATACTATAAACAGGAGAAGACAGATGAACAATACTCGACTATGCTATGAACCAGTGACACTTAAAGCAATAGCCTGGTTGTAACATTCCGAATTTGTTTAATCTGGTGCAATAGGTACTAAAAAAGAAAGCATACGGTTTGCCTTAATCACAATAATCCTTGTTATTATCTTTAATTTGTCGTTTATTCTTTCTATATTTTTGCAAGGTTTAAGATCTCCCTAGTTCCTGCCAGATCACTAAACCAATACCGACATTTATTACTGTCGGACTGTCAGGAGTATATTTCTTATAAATCCGATCTTCGAATGTTGTGATCTATATACATTCAAGTTTGTACGAAAGTCGATGTTTGAACCAGACTTTTATACTTTACTGTAAACCAAAGACATTTTAATATAATCAAGAACAAAGTTTTAAGTGTAATTGATTTCCATGGTGTAACAACTGCTTGGATTCATCGTTTTAGATATAAGTGATTAGATCTAGTTAGGAAATGCAAGCTATAGGTCCTAATCAAATAAAAGAATAAATTTGCTATCATCATTTTACTTCGAAACAATACGAAATCGTTTTAATCGTTCATTTTACAAAGGAACAGATGAGCACCCGCAGTTTCCAGCGATGGAGACGACGCCGCTGGCGGGTATCGCACCAGAGTAGCTGATAGCACCGATCACCGGGATCTGGCCACCGACCACAGCTTGGCCACCGACGTCAAACAGTCCTCCGACAACGAGATCAGCGACGCCAGTAGATACGAATGGGCCAGTGACAGGAATAGCGGAAGTAGCAGCTACGTTCGGTACGCCAGCGCCGATTCCAAGACCACCGAGACCCAAACCGGCATTGCTCAGACCAGCAGTAGCGAAACCGGCGTTGCCCAAGCCAATTCCGTTCAGTCCAATTCCATTAAGTCCAATACCGCTTCCGAGTCCTGCGCCAACCAGACCAGCACTGCCAAAGCCAAGTCCGTTGATGCCAACGTTACTAAGGCCAAGGCCGCCAAGGCCAAGTCCGTTAATGCCAACGTTACCGACACCAAGACCGCCAAGGCCGTTAAGGCCAAGACCGTTGATAAGACCGTAGTTGTTGGTGTACCCGCTGAGCCCTTCCGCAGCGGTGCTGATGGCTTCGGTTTCGAAATTAAGACCAGTTAAACCAGCACTGCCAAAGCTGTTGAGGAATTGGCTGTAGGCATTCTGAAATAATAATAATATATCTTACAGTCAGTCTAATTAACCTGGCTAAAAGTAAGCACTTTCAAGCTTGTGTTATGGATACTAAAGTAATAAATAGATAGACATACATACGAGTATATGACACAAAATGAGTAATATGCGTAAAAAACTTATTAATCAGATAATCAGCTACCTCCACCAAGATATTCCGATCAGCAACGCTTTCGATTTGAAGGTAGGATTATTCCCACTCAAATAATGAAATCTTTACAAGTTTCAAAAAACGAGTTATCATCATATCAGCCGTACGACGACGCCCACTAATAACAAAATAATAAGTACGAGTAATATAAAAAAACAATCCCCATCTCATCCGCAATTAGAGTGAAATAAGTTAATGCTAAAAACAGCAAAATGTCGCTTATACCAAATATGGCAGGATGGTAGTAAAAATGTCCAAACTATTAGAGTTCGTCTTCATTTGACAACAAAGGTGACGCGAAGAAAAGTCAATGTTCAAAAGCTTTGCCGCTTAAACTTCACCGCTGACCTACGAAAATAACTCAACACAATCCTAGTTATATCTATTTTTGATTTTAGTAACGTAGTTTGGCGTCCTCATTATGTTAGTCGCAAGATAAGGATGGAGCGTACTCAGAAACGCCTGCTAAAATTCTTCAAGATACAGAGTTAAGACAATGTTAAGGACCTAATAGATTTTTTTCTTTAACAAGAATTCGAGGAACTATCTGCGTTGTCCAGTACTAGTAGAAATGTTTAACTTTAAAGTCCCATCACGTATGCCTCGTAAGCCTGTTCTGCCTCATTTTCATCCATTTCGTATGACGGTCTCGCGAGTTTACTCACCAGTCTCCAGAATTTGCTTGTCTTATTATAATAGGTCGATAGATATGCACTTCATATCTGCCTAGATTTGGCCACACCAATAAAAACAATTATTTAGTCGGTTTTATGTACTTTTAGTTATTAAGCGGTTCTTATTGAAGCGAAGCGAGCGATGCGAGCGATCAATGGCGCAATGTCTGTTACGCCATAACTTCCCGAGTTCTTAACCGATTTTAATATTTTTTGTGTGGGATCGAATCAACAGGTTTGGGCTCAGATTGTGACGGGGCCCGAATTTTGAAATTCGCAAGAATTCCCATCTAAGCAAAAATGATTTTTTCTTTTCTTAGGTATTACGCTCCGCTCCAATGTATGGTGCTAGCGTAGCTTTATGCTTAGCGACTGCATCGCCTAGTATTTATAACGTAAATGGCATACTGGTTATTTTCTAAGTTATTATGCAATTACCTTAACTACTATAAGTTGTATATAGCTTTTTATTATATCAAAAAATAAATAAATAAATATAAAAAACAATAAATTAAACTACGATAGTTACCTGGATAAGAAAAGCCTGAAGACAGACCACGAAGACGGTTTTAGAGAACATATTTGCTTAATCCAATGGTTGTTGACCTATGAATGATGGTTTGTAAAATCACACAGTTATATATAAGGTAAAATGAAGATTAGTAGGTGTTTTGTAATGTGTACTCTTATCGGTAGCACAATTTCTAAAATTAATGTTATTTATGTTAATATGTAATGTATATATAAAAGTTTGAATAGTTGACAACAACGCTTTAGCGTTGTTGCACGCAACGCTTCGCATATTTAGCTAAGAAATGTGTAATGAGGTTACTGAAGTGCAATTGATAAAGCACATATTTTGATAGTCCGTTTAAAATAAAAGCATGGTAAAGTTCTAACAGAGTCACAGTCTCATTTTGGAAACCAAAATGGCAGCTCATAAATTATTGATCGTCGCTTCGGCTCTTCTCGTTCAGGTAAAAATTATATAAAAGTAAATCATTTTGGAGGTAACGAGGAATTTAGGTTACGCAATGCTTAGGGCTTGAGCCCTATTTTGATGAAAACGATGATTGAAGTGATGATCAGCAATTGAGTGTCTGATGACAAAAAGCTAAATTCTGTACTTTTAACCCACGTGATGATAAAGACGACGGCACACTTCATTTATAATTCAAGATATCTGAACTGGTTATGTCGCTGTTAGTTGCTTATATTAATGAATTTTTAATATCAACAGTAGGTACAAAATAATTATTGGAAATTATTTATTTATTTATTGTAGCCTTTGGATATGTTTTTTTAATTAAGAAACCTCGGTAAACTAATAACTTATAGTAATGCTTAACTTTCAGGTGGCTTATGGCCAGTTCCTGCCCTCTACTTCTTCCGCCAGTGGCAACTCGATCGTGACTAACCAAATCAACTTGGGCAACTCTGGGAATAACGTGGCCAACAGTGGCATTGCCGTGGCCAATGGCGGACTGAGCACAGTCGGCGTGGCTAACACTGGCTTAAGCGGCATCGGCTTTGGTAACGCTGGACTTATTGGTGGTAATGTAGGTTCGGTGGGAGCTGGTCTTGGCGGACTCAGCACTGTTGGCGTGGCTAACACTGGCTTAAGCGGCATCGGCTTTGGTAACGCTGGACTTATTGGTGGTAGCGTGGGTTTGGTGGGAGCTGGTCTTAACAGTGCTTCGCTCCTCGCTATCCCTGACGTTGTGAACATCCGCTCGAGTGGCCCTCTCACCGTCTCCTCCATCTCTCCGATCGGCCCCAGTGGGCTCGCCGTGGCTTCGGAGAATGATATCGTGGGCTCCCTGTTCGTAACCGGTTCGCTACCGTTCCTGAGTGCTGTGGCGTTCGAGGGCGCATTCCCAACAGCTGGCTCTGGCGTCGCCACGTGCGGCTGTGGCAATGGCGCTGTCGGCATCCTCAGCGAGGGCTTCCCCACTGTAACGCCTGGTCCAGTTCTCGGAATCGGCTCTGGCATCAACGGTCTTTACTATTGATTTCGAAGTTCTTTGAATCGGTTTTTCTACGTCGAAATAAATTTTTTTCAAAGCATTTTTGCTTTTATTACTTTCAACCAATAACTGAATTAATTACTTTGAAAAATTGTCTGTAAAAGGTGGGAAGCTAAAGCACACTATATTAAGCTTTCACAATATGATAGAAACATTGGTTATATCTACAATAGTGTTTGTTTGTTTTTTTAAATTAATCAAAATGAAAAGATTCAATAAAAATTTAAGAGTGCAAATAAAAATATTGAGATGCGCACACACAAGATTTTAATATTTGCACATTCCACTCAATGGATTATTGAAGTGAAAACTTCTTAAGCTGCGTTGTGCACTTTTTGGGATGGGTAAAAAATGTTAAACTCGCGTCAGGACAAGTGACCTAATCGAAAATTCGTAAGACGGCGCAGGGCGCTTGCGCGAGAGTGCGTGTGTGTTTGTTAATGAATATTGTATTTTACAACATAAATGATAGTATTTTTATACTGATAATTAGAGCAATTAGTGCGAAATTATTCCGTAACCATTCCAACATATCAAAAATGCACAAATGTTCATGTATTCACTTCTGCTGGCACTCCCGGAGTGCAACCCGTTGTTTTTTTTATTTCTCATGACGACACTTACATACAACGTTTTTATCAAATGAATTTTCAAGTTTACTTGAAGTGGGTAGGTATAAATCATAATTCCGTTTTCGCTAGATAAAAAGAGGGGCTTCAAGTAACAAACTGTTACTACTAGTACTAACTAGACTACTGTAACAAATGATAATCATTGTTAAAGATATTGTTTTATAATTTTAAAGAAAGAAAAATACTAGAAAAAATCGACTCGGGTCGCAAGTGAATTCTCAGGCGGGAATCGAACCCGCAACCTTTGGAAATCCGGTCCAATGCTCTCCCAATTGAGCTACCGAGCCTTGTGAATACTCGTCGAAATTTGCTAGTACCTTCCTGAATTTACGCTGTAGGCCAGTAGGCTGTTGTTTCATCAATGAGAGGAACATCCTCTCGTATTCGAAAGAAACATTTTTACAAATGTTTGGTCAATCGATTAAGATGAAACAGTCATTTAAGTTTTATAATTTTTATATATTTTATGCATTTTCAATGCGATCTTATAAGATAAATTATTATAGTAGAAAAATACAAGAAAAAATCGACTCGGGTCACAAGTGAATTCTCAGGCGGTTCTCATTGTTGTTAAGTTAGTTTCTAAAAATGTTGAGCGAGCTCGCATCTTGCATATGTTTTGGAAGAGAATTATACCTTTAGTTGAGTTCCTATTAAATGAAGATAATTATTACCGTAGTAAGTTCGTTATACAAGCTAAAGCTAACACATTTTTTCACGAGTTGAATATTGGTTTAACAATATCTTTTACAATTAGTCCTAATTGTTGTGCATAGCCCAAAGTGAGCACTGTAAGACTAGTGTTATGGATACTGGGGTAACAGATAGACATACTTTATTATCCATGACGAGTTGCAGCGATCGTCAAAATAAGAGCGCGTATGGATGTCTATCCTTCAGACTCCTTTATTATTTAAAACCACTTGCAGTCTAAAATCGCAAATGATGCACGAGATTTCGTTAGATAAAAAACGCAGTGATCCCCAAGATGGCGGTCCAACGAAAAGTTCGGTATAAAGTATGAAGTAAACGTTATAGCTTTATAGCGTGCTAACGTCACTATAAACTAACTGTTACACGCTAATAGCATGCTAACTAAACGTTTTACACTTATAGCACGCTGACAGTCTGTGCTTCTTAAAAGTCATCTCAGAAACGTTTAATGTTGCCAACTTGCCTTAAAATCACGCCATCTAGGATTTCACCCAGGTGACTTATATATATATATATATATATAATAGTAAACCCACGACCTTTCGCTATATATATATATATATAGCGAAAGGTCGTGGGTTCGAATCCCATCTGAGGGCTCGGAGACGTAGTTGTTTTTTACATACGTATTTTATATCTTATAGAAATATTGCATTGTGAATGCAAAAATTAAATTAAAGACATAATTATAGCTGGTTTCATCTTAATCGATTGTTTAATATTTGTAAAAATATTACTTTCGATGTTGAAGGTAGTTAGCGTTCAACATTGGTGGAACGATACTAGCTCATAGTAGAAGTTGAAATACGTTTGTAAAATTCGACACGTTTGCCAGCGTCTCGGTAGCTCAGGGGTCAGAGCAGTCGCCCGGATAGCGAAAGGTCGTGGGTTCGAATCCCATCTGAGGGCTCGGAGGCGTAGTTGTTTCTTACATACGTATTTTATATCTTATAAATACCTATAACTTAGGTACAAATGCTCGTATTAATCACTCAAACATCTGTCCTTTTAGGGATTCGAACCCAGAACCGTAATAGAAAAGGCACGATCGCTACCGTTGCACATAACGTTTGTTTGTCGTATGTTTTTGTTTTGAATCTAATGTTTGAACGAATTTAATGTCAGTATAATAATATACTATTTACTTTATCTTAGTAAATGTTTTTTTTTATTGTATTGGTGACCTTATTTGTTTTTTATATATTTTTAGATGGATGTAAAATTTATTGACGTATCCTTTTATTTTACCAAAATATTGATTTGGTAAGAGAATATCTTTCTAATTCAAATACAGTTAAATTTTCTTTTGACATTTACATTTTTCAAAAAAAAATTGGTTGTCTGTAAAGTCAGTTTACCGACGATAATTTTACGTGATAGCGTCACAAGAAAACATTGATGAAAGATTACATACTTTTATGAACTGAATTGAATTGAATTATTATCACTGAATTATCATTATTTTGTATAATACAAAGGAGTTAAATGAAAATTATTATTATTTTTTTATCATCTTTACTCGATAAATGAACATTAAGTTGTTGTAATAAACAATGGAAACTATATTAACTTTTCATTTCAGGAAGAGAGATAGATGCACCACAAATCGAACGTTTAGGCCGATCGTGAATCTCTATCGCTTGTTCCGCGCTCACGCTTGCTTGATCGGCTCAGGCGGAACGTTACACTTTCTCGTGCATGCAGCCGATATTCATCGATTTATAAGACGTTCACGTCAAAAACGCGGTTTCTATTTTAGGAGTATAGGTATTTCTTATAAATCCGATCCTAGAATGTTGTGATCTATATACATTCAAGTTTGTAAGAAAGTCGGTGTTTGAACAAGATTTTTATACTTTATTGTAAACCAAAGTAAAGACATTTCAATATAATCAGGCTCAATGGTAATGGCTTTACGTGTCATTGATTCCCATGGTCTAACAATTGATTGAATTCATCGTTTTGGATATAAGTGATTATATCTACTTAAGAAATGCAAGCTATAGGTCTTATTCAAATAAAATAATAAATTTGCTATCATCGTTTTACTTCGAATCAACATGAAATCGTTATAATCGTTCATTTTACAAAGGAACAGTTGAGCACCCGCAGTTCCCAGCGATGGAGACGACGCCGCTGGCGGGTATCGCACCAGAGTAGCTGACAGCACCGATCACCGGGATCTGGCCACCGACCACAGCTTGGCCAGCGACGTCAAACGGACCACCGACAGAGAGCTGAGCGATGCCATTAGATACGAACGGGCCAGTGACGGGAATAGCGGAAGTAGCAGCTACGTTCGGCACGCCAGCGCCGATTCCAAGGCCACCGAGACCCAAACCAGCATTGCTCAGTCCAGCAGTAGCGAAACCGGCGTTGCCCAAGCCAATTCCGTTCAGTCCAATTCCATTAAGTCCAATACCGCTTCCGAGTCCTGCACCAACCAAACCAGCACTTCCAAGGCCAAGTCCGTTGATTCCAACGTTACTAAGACCAAGGCCGCCAAGACCAAGTCCGTTAATGCCAACACTACCGAGACCAAGACCGCCAAGGCCGTTAAGGCCAAGACCGTTGATAAGACCGTAGTTGTTGGTGTACCCGCTGAGGCCTTCCGCAGCGGTGCTGATGGCTTCGGTTTCGAAGTTAAGACCAGTTAAACCAGCACTGCCAAAGTTATTTATATACTGGCTGTAGGCATTCTGTAATAATAATATTTCTTATAGATTCCTCTCTCTCTCTCTTCCTTGTTGCTGTGCCTATCAAGGTACATGCGACTGTTTAGAGTCTAGAAAAAATGTATTTAGACTGCTATCAATGTCGCATGTAACGCAATTATAAATGAATAAATAAATAAATAAAAAAATAATCTCAAGAACTATTGGTCCGATTTGAAAAAATATTTTAATGTTAAAAAGCCAATTTATCGAGGAAGGCTATAAGCTATATTTCACTAGCAGTTCCTGTAGGATGGAATCTGTAGGATTACCAGTTAGTAGTAGGATTAACAGTTTTATTTTCAAAATACGTTCAAGCTCGAGTTAGTCTTTATTTCCCATCTGATA
Source organism: Calamotropha paludella (assembly GCA_927399485.1). Lineage (NCBI taxonomy): Eukaryota > Metazoa > Arthropoda > Insecta > Lepidoptera > Crambidae > Calamotropha > Calamotropha paludella. The sequence goes on along the minus strand of OV656830.1, from coordinate 3,837,558 downwards.
ACTAGCTCTTCTGGAAGGTTTTTAACATTCGCAATCATAGGTCGCACGCATTAAACTCTGCATTATCAAGCTCTCTCTACATTTGTTGTAAATATCATTTATATATTAAAAATTGTTGTTGGCATAATTTATTATATATTTTAATAGAAGAATGAAATCTTTACAAGTTTTGAAATAACGAGCAATATAAAAAAAATAATCCCCATCTCATCCGCGATAAGAGGGAAAGGAGATAATGAAGGATTTGAGAATACTCCTAAACAGCAAAATGTCGTTTATACCAAATATGGCAGGATAGTAGTAAAAATATCCAAACTATTAGATTTTGTCTTCATTTGACAACAAAGGTGACGCGATGAAAAGTCAATGTTCAAATGCTTTCCCGCTTAAACTTTACCGCTCACCTACGAAAATTACTCAACAAAATCCTATTTATATCTATTTTTGAATTTTGTAACTTAGTTTGGCGTCCACATTATGTTGGTCACAAGTTCAGGATGGAGCGTATCGAGAATCAGCTGCTAGAAGTTCTCAAGATACAGAGTTTAGACAATGTTAAGGACCTAATTGATTCTTTACCAAGATTTCGAGGAACTATATGCGTTGTCCAGTACTATTAGAAATGTTTTACTTTAAAGTCCCGTCACGTATGCCTCGTAAGCTTGTTGTGTCTCCGCTTCGTGCATTTCGTAGGACGGTCTGGGGAGCAAAATCACCAGTCACCAGTATACCATAAGTATAATAGGTCGATAGATATGCACTTCATATCTGCCTAGGTTTTACCACACCAATAAAAGCGATTGTTTAGTCAGTTGTATGAATTTATAGTTCATAAGCGGTTCTGATATTTATAAATGGAATACTGCTTATTCTTCTCAATAACTATGAAACTTACTTAACTACCATTAGTCGTATCTAGCTTTTTATCATAACAGTTGTAAAACAAAATAAATAAATAAATATAAAAACAATAAATTAAGTTGCGATAGTTACCTGGATAAGAAAAGCCTGAAGACAGACCAAGAAGACGGTTTTAGAGAACATAATTGCTTAATCCAATGGTTGTTGACCTATGAATGATGGTTTGTAAAATCACACAGTCGTTATATATAAGGTAAAATGAAGATTAGTAGGTGTTTTGAAATTTGTACTCTTATCGGTAGCACAATTTCTAAAATTAATGTTATCTTTGTTAATATGTAATGTATATATAAAAGTTTGAATAGTTGACAACAACGCTTTCGCAATATTTAGCTAAGAAATGTGTAATGAGGTTACTGAAGTGCAATTGATAAAGCACACATTTTGATAGTCCGTTTAAAATAAAAGCATTGACAAGTTCTAACAGAGTCACAATCTCGTTTTGGAAACCAAAATGGCAGCTCATAAATTGTTGATCGTCGCTTCGGCTCTTCTCGTTCAGGTAGAAAATAGATAATAGTAAATTATTTTGGAGGTAACTGGGAGTTACATCACGCAATGCTTAGGGCTTAAACCCTATGTTGATGATCACGATGATTAATATGATGATCACCAATTGAGTGTCTGATGACAAAAAGCGAACTTCTGTACTTTCATCCCACGTGATGATAAAGACGACGGCACATTTCACTTAAAATTCAAAATATCTGAGCTGGTTATATTGCTGTTAATGGCTTTTATTAGAGTATTTTAAATTACCTAAAATAGAATAAAAATATCAAAATTAGGTACAGAATAATTATTGGAAATAATTTATTTATTTATTGTAGCCTTTGGGGTATGTTCTTTTGATTAAGAAACCTGGAGAAACTAGTAACTTATAATAATGCTTAACTTTCAGGTGGCGTTTGGCCAGTTCCTGCCTCCTACTTATCCCGTCAGTGGCAACTCGGTTGTGACTAACCAAATCAACTTGGGCAACTCTGGGAATAACGTGGCCAACAGTGGCATTGCCGTGGCCAATGGCGGACTGAGCACAGTCGGCGTGGCTAACACTGGCTTAAGCGGCATCGGCTTTGGTAACGCTGGACTTATTGGTGGTAATGTAGGTTCGGTGGGAGCTGGTCTTGGCGGACTCAGCACTGTTGGCGTGGCTAACACTGGCTTAAGCGGCATCGGCTTTGGTAACGCAGGACTTATTGGTGGTAGCGTGGGTTTGGTGGGAGCTGGTCTTAGCAGTGCTCCGCTCCTCGCTATCCCTGACGTTGTGAACATCCGCTCGAGCGGCCCTCTCACCGTCTCCTCTATCTCTCCGATTGGCCCCAGTGGGCTCGCCGTGGCTTCGGAGAACGATATCGTGGGCTCCCTGTTCGTGACTGGTTCGCTACCGTTCCTGAGCGCTGTGGCGTTCGAGGGTGCATTCCCAACAGCTGGCTCTGGTGTCGCCACGTGCGGCTGCGGTAATGGCGCTGTCGGCATCCTCAGCGAGGGCTTCCCCGCTGTCACGCCTGGTCCAGTTCTCGGAATCGGCTCTGGCATCAACGGTCTTTACTTTTGATTTCAAAGTTCTTTGAATCGGTTTCTCTACGTCGAAATAAAAATATTTTAAAGCAGTTTTGCTTTTATTATTTTCAACCAATCCTCCTAGAGCTAAATTATTATACATATATTTCAGGAAAAGTAAATTAATAACTTTGAAAAATTGTCTGTAAAAGGTGGGAAGCTAAAGCACAGTATATTTAGCTTTCACAATATGATAGAAACATTGGCTAAATCTACAATAGTGTTTGTTTACATACTCAGTTTTTTTTTTAATTTAGAATGGGTTCGCTCTTGATCTCAATCAAGCCCGGGGGTAAAGACAGAATCCACGATGGAACAGACGGGTTATAAGTACTCGGAAATACAGACGCAGGGAGGGAGTTCCACTCTTTTGCTTAAAAGAAGTTGAGAAGTGCTTCGTGCGACAGGTAGGAAGTGTGATAAGTATGCCATCTTTGAGATAACGTAAGGTATACGACAAAAATGAAGGCTGTAAGGTAGCCACAACATGACTATTGATTAAATCCATACCTCCAAGTTCTGAATATTTTTTCGCCATTTTGGAAACAAAAAGCAGTTGTTTTTAGCTAAGCATCTTAGTATCATGATCAATTTATAAAGTAATTCATTTTAAAAATGATTACTATTCTTCTGTTTGGATATTGAACAACAATTGTCAGTTTGATTAAGTTTTGACAGGTTCTGGTTACGATCAAATGTAACAAGGATGGGGTGTTAGTCAGAAAGCCTCCTAGTGGCACACTCCGGGCAACGGCAACAACAAATGCCCACCGCTTGCGTGGACATCTGATGTTGACGGCTAAGGTTCTGCAAAGATGAAAGGCCCGTTTCTTATCACTGAGCATCTATGATGGACAGTGAGCGGAATCGAGCCCGGTGGACTCGGTGCGGCACTCCCCACCTGCCGAGTGGTCTTCCCTACCCCTCTCCCCCACCCCATCCCCGTTTTCCCTTACCCAACTATCCCTACCCAACATCCCACACTTGCTCTCCCAGTGCACTCTGTGCGGATTCTCCCACCCACCGAGTGGTCTCCCCATTCCCCCCCCTTTTTACTCCTACCCCCTACCCATCCCTACTATTCCTACCCAACACCCTCTATCCAAAATCCCATCCAAACCACACTACCGAGGGCCAGAGTAGTGTGGGTATCAATTTTATCTTCTGCCCCAAAAAATATGGAAGCACAAGTAAAAAAGAAATTACCCCAGGAGGGTACCACAAAATGTGGAGAATCCCTCACTGAGCCCAGCTCAGTCTGTTCCTCGTATTCTAGGGGGAACACACATTTGTGCGAATCCACTTGCTTAGACATGTCCAGTCTCGCAGAGGCGATTCCATCGACTCTAACATCGACAATGACTTTGACAGAACTGGACACGACCACCAAGACGAAATGGAGCCTAGCAGCTCATAAGCGCCCTTGCAAAAGGACCGCAAAGAGAGCCGCGACAGCTTCAGACGACTTGACAGCGACAGACGTAAAGAAGGACCAACCTGAACGCAGTCGCCCCAACAGGCGCGCGAGAAGGGAGGCCCTTCAACGACCAAAGACCCAACTGACCGTGTCGGGTAACGCAGCAGCGGAAACGCAGCGCGACCCTATGCCATCCACCTCGAAAGAGGCGTCGAAGGCACAAGACGACACAGTACTACCACCACCGCCACCACCCAACCAGCCGAAAAGGAGACGAACTCGGAGGGGTCACCGCGGTCGGCGGACTGCTGCGATGGCACCCACAGCTCCTGAAAAGGAACATCCTGGGACCGGGGGTCGTTCGGACGAGCGAGTTTCAACGAAGCGCGCTCGCCTGGATGACACTCGATCACCCAGAGGGGAAGCCAAGCGCGCGAAAACCGACGCGAAACCGAAGCGGACAGCGAGCTACGCAGATGCGATGCAATCGCATCTGAGAGTAGCAGTTATCACTGTCCCGCCGAGGGACCTCTCACAGTGTCAGGCAGATCAGCTTAGGAGAGCTATCGACGATAGCATCCTTCAAGCGGTACTGTCTCCACCATCTCCGAGCGCGCAAGCTCCATCTTTCCGCGGACGACCCTTCCTTATGGATGGGGTACTAGCGATGTGGTGTGAGGATGCGAACGCTTTAAGCTGGCTGGAAAACGCTGTGAAAGACATAACATCACCGATACCCGGCACCACTCTGGCTGTCATCAAACAGTCGGAACTACAGAAGAAGCTCAAGGCAGGGCTTCTCATTCACACACGCATCACCGATGCCGAGACACTGCAGAGAGTCCTTTGTGCCCAGAACCCCTGGTACAAAGTCGATTCCTGGCAGTGCTACGACATGACGGTTGATGAGAAGTCCGGTGAGGAGGACAAGGTAGTTCACCTTATCCTGGGTATCCCGGAAGATCAAAGGGCAACAATCCTAGATAGAGACCGCCGCGTAGCTCACATGTCGGGAAGCGGATACATCCGTTTCTTCCACACAGAAGAAGAGGCTACGGGCGAAGTAAAACCAGCAGTGATGGGCGAAACCACGGCAGAACGGTCATCCACTCCGAAGCCGACCACCTCAGCTCCCCAACAGGGTCAGAGCGAGGTGGGGTCTAACCCACCACTAGAAAGGGATGCAGGGACTAGCGACGAAGATGACGTCCTCCGCAGCCCCTAATTCCCTTACCATCGTACAAACAAACCTCCAGCACAAACAAATAGCGGCGGCCACTTTACGCAGAGTGCTGGAGGTCGACAACAAGACCGTCGCTCTAATCCAAGAGCCTTGGATCAGAAATGACAGAGTCTGCGGTCTAAATAACATCGGAGGTAAGTTACTACTGAACACCTCTATTGCAAAGCCAAGGACCTGTATTTACATGCCTAAAACTATAACAGCAACTTTACTTAACCAATTCTGTTCTAGAGACCTCACTGCCGTGAAAATCATTACAGATAGACAAACAGTCCTAGTGTTAGCTTCAGTGTACATGCCGTATGAAGGCGAAGTGCCTCCAAAGGAACTGGCAGAGCTGGTACAGCACTGTGACACACATGCCTGGGACATAATCATCTCCGCAGACAGCAACGCACATCACCCGCTGTGGGGAAGTGAGGAAGTAAACAAAAGGGGTGAGTCTTTAACCGAATATTTATTGCAAACAAACCTTAACATTATGAACAGAGGTAAGGAACCCACTTTTGTAAGTTCAAGGTACCAAACAATCGTTGATATCACGCTAGCTACAAACGCCGCGGCGGACCAAATCAAAGGATGGCATGTATCAAAAGAACCATCCTTTGCGGACCACCGCCGCATATGCTTTCAAATAAAATATAAGCCGGCTGATCCTGTCCGATACCGTAACCCCCGTAAAACAGATATACCAAAGTTTATAAACTTACTTACCAAAACACTAAGTGAGACACATCTGACAGACATGACACTTAGTACAAAAAACATAGACATCAATATACAACTTATAACCACAGCTCTTTTAAAAAGTTACGAATCAGCGTGTCCTGAAGTAGTACCCAAAGCTCCAGACAAAATTTCCTGGTGGGGGCCTGAGCTTGAACGCCTACGTAGGGAACTTAGGGCACTTTTTAATCGAGCCAAAAACACTAGAACTGAAGAAGACTGGGACAACTATAAACTAGCCCAAAAACACTACAAGAAACGCATTAGATTCCGTAGCAGAGAAGGATGGCGTACTTTTTGTAGTAGCATCAACTCAATAAACCAAGCCGCGAGGTTAAAGAAAATCCTAGCAAAAGGTGACCTTAATCTCCTGGGCTCCCTCAAAAAAGCCGACGGCACTTATACGAACTCAGACGATGAAACCAATGCAGTGCTGCTTGAGACACACTTTCCTGGCTGTCTCATTTCATCAGACTCTGAATGGGCGAATGAGCATCACAACACACCAACATCCCAGGAATGGGAAACCGCCGCCAAGATAGTAACCGCAGATAAAGTAACGTGGGCCCTAAAAAGCTTCAAATCGTTTAAATCCGCGGGACTGGATGGAATCTTTCCAGGATTACTACAATGGCAAATCGGTCAAATAACAAAGTACTTAGTACCAATATACAGGGCGTGCATAGCCTTCAAATACATACCTATAACATGGAGAGAAGCTAAAGTAGTATTCTTACCAAAACCTGGAAAAGACGACTACACACAAGCTAAATCCTTCAGACCCATCAGTCTAACGTCATTCCTACTTAAAACGCTGGAAAGACTAGTAGATCTTCATCTACGAGATGGAGTCTTAAAGAGAAAACCACTGCATCCTCAACAACACGCATACAGGAAAGGCAGATCAACCGAATCGGCCCTACACATGGTAGTGCATAAGATAGAATCAGCCATCACAAACAAATCGTCAACTCTAGCTGTCTTCATAGACATAGAAGGAGCCTTCGATAAAACTACACACAATAGCATAAACCAGGCCCTACAAAGATACGAAGTGGAACCGGTATTAACAAACTGGATTACCGAGCTTATCAGCAAAAGGGCGGTACAAATAGAAATGAACACCATAACTAGAGCAGAAGTGGTCAGAGGATGCCCGCAAGGGGGCGTTCTATCACCACTTCTGTGGAACCTAGTAGTGGATAGTCTCATTAGAAGATTAAACAAACAAGGCTACACAACCATCGGTTATGCTGACGACCTCACTATTCTAATAAGCGGGAACGCAGAAAACATACTATGTAAGGAAATGCGTTCAGCTCTCCGAATTGTGGAAGAATGGTGTGACGATCACAAGTTATCAGTAAACCCGAGAAAAACAGAACTCATCCTTTTCACCAACAAAAGGAAGTTACCGCAACTTCAACTACCCAATTTTTTCAACACCAAACTCTCCCTATCAACACAAGTCAAGTATCTGGGCGTTATCCTTGACAACAAGTTGAACTGGGCGAGCCATATCGAAAATAAAACCAAGAAGGCCTGCATAGCTTTTTATCAGTGTAAGAGACTAATAGGTAAAAAATGGGGTCTCAACCCAAAAATAACACTTTGGCTGTACACTTCAGTTATCAGACCATCCATAACCTACGGCTCAGTTGTATGGTGGCCCAGAACACAACTGGCCACGGTAAAAACAAAACTCCAAAGCCTACAACGCTTAGCAAGCATTGCGGCAACTGGATGCATGAGAACCACCCCATCAATCGCCCTTGAATACTTGCTCAATCTAAGACCCCTACACCTCGCTATTCAAGAAGAGGCACAGGCGGCCGCACTTAGATTAAGAGCAAACGGATTATGGAAACAAAACATAGAAACACCACACTCAACTGTTCTAAAGGATATCTTTAAAGAAAACCCACTCTTTGAGGCACCTACGGACAGTATACAGTGTCATCATGTTTTCGATCGAAGATACAATATCCAACTTACAGCGGAAAAAGATGATTACTCTGGCACAAGAGAAGTAAGGATATACACAGACGGTTCCAAAACCTCACAGGGCACTGGAGCCGGTGTCTTCTCGAACGACCTAAACATCAAAATCTCGACCACCTTAGATAAACTCAACACTATATTCCAAGCAGAATGTATAGGTATCACCAAAGCTGCACAGGCGGTTGCAGCCAGAGATGTCAGAGACCATAATATCAAAATCGTCTCCGACAGTGCATCCGTACTTCAAGCTCTGCAAAGTAACACCATAACATCTGTCCTAGTACTGGAGTGTCACAATACACTCCAGTACATTGCAAACACAAACAGCATAACTTTGCAATGGATCAAAGGACATAGCAACTCACTAGGCAACGACGCGGCAGATGAACTAGCCAAAAGGGGTTCAAATGGAACGGTGTATGGACCGGAACCATTACTGCCCATACCCATGGCACAAATTAGAACATGGCTGCGTATAAAAACAGAGGAAAACCACCAAACAGAATGGAACAATAGTGTAGGCTGCAGGCAAACAAAGAATGCCATTCCGGTGGCTTCGAAGAAGCTTGCCCGCAACCTCACCAGACTAAACAGGGACGAAATCCGCAAAGTACTAGGTACTATAACCGGACACAGTCCTCTGAATAAACATCTATTTACCATAGGTGTGACGGATAGCCCTCTGTGCAGAGGCTGCATGGAGGCGGAGGAAACGCCACATCACGTGCTCTTGGAGTGCAGGAGCGTGGCCGATCAACGGGCACGTTTTCTCCAGTCTCCAAAATCACTACCGGAAGCTTGTAGTAACCTGAAAAGGCTACTCGCCTTCTGGAATGGACTAGGATGGCTGGAGTAAAGGAAGAATAATCAATCACGTACAATGGCCCAATCAGGAGGCTAAGTGCGGAAAATGCCCCGTAAAACTAACTAACTAACTAACTATGTAACAAGGATGTTTAACGTTTATAAATTGGTTGAAATCATCAATACAATAGGATTATTAAGTAATTTTTATATTTGTTACCAAAATCTAGATCGTTCTCGACTTTTATTTCACCGAAGTAAAGTATTTTGACATTTTATTATCAACGCATCAATGCTAAGTTTATGAAGTGAAAACTTCTTTAGCGGCGTTGTGCACTTTATGGGATGGGTAAAATATAAAAACTCGCGTCAGGTCACGTGTCCTATTCGAAAATGCGTAAGTCGGCGCAGGGCGTTTGCGCGAGTGTGCGTGTGTGTTTATTTCATGTTTGTGTACGATAGCGCAATAAGTGAATACTGTATTTTATCACATTAATGATAGTACTTTTATACTGATAATTAAAGCATTTCGTGCACAATTATTCCTTAACCATTCCAAAATATCAAAAATGCACAACGTTAATGTTCATGTTTTCACTTCTGCCGGCACTCCCGGAGTGCAACCCGTTGTTTTTTTTTTATTAAATACGCAAAAAGAGGGGTGTTATAAGTTGAATCGGTTTCTTTACGTCGAAATAAAAAAAAATCAATTTTCCTGGGTTCGAATCCCGGTAGGGGCAGATGTTTGTATGATGAATACGAGCATTTGTACCTGAGTCATGGGTGTTTATACGTATTTCTCAGAATATTACATATCTATGTAACATATATGTATGTCTATCCGTTACCCTAGTATCCATAACACAAGCCTTACAGTGCTTACTTTGGGCTAGGCAATTGGTGTGAATGTAGGAAATATTTATTTATTATTTATTTATAAGTTTGACTGCCTCATTTCTTTAGCACCGTACGTAGGTCTTAAACAGGTGAACCGTTTTAGATGTGGTTTTTAATAAATTGATTTTACTCTTGTGACAAGAACAGTCATTCTTAATATACGAGTATACAGATAAAATCTGATGAAAAAAATGGCGTTTTCGGCTAAAAAGTTACCAATAGTAAAAAAACATAATATACCTAATTTAGTTCTTTCACTTCACACATTTGAATAAAACACTTTTTTACGAATTTTGCGCATATTTTATTTTATATCACAGACATTCTGTGATCACAACTCCTGTAAAGGAGTCGAAACGTCAGGATTAAATATAAAATAAAATATGCGCAAAATCAAATAAAGTGTTTCACTCAAATCATTTACCTAAGGCAATAAAGTAGGTTAATAACAAATAAACACAAGCGGCCCAGAGATTATTTTTAATTATACTTAATATAAATAATAACTAGTTGACCCGGCTACGCATTGCGATGTTATAAATTAAAATGAAACCTACCCTATGTCTTAAGTCAGAACAAACCAGAATATGAATAAAAAAAAAATAAAAATCGGTTGAGTAGTTTCGGAGTTCAGCGCTGTCAAAATTGTGTCAGGGAATTTATATATATACATACACACACACATACATATGTGTGTACATACATATATATCGTAATAATATACCTAATAATAAATATTTCTTACATTCGCACCAATTAGCCTAGCCCAAAGTAAGCACTGTTAAGACTTGTGTTATGGATACTAGAGTTACAGCCCTTGTAAAACAGCACTAGTAAAACAGCCCTTGCCGAGTTTCTTGCGGCTTCTTCTCTATACATGCTCTCCCGACGTAGGACTTACGAAACTATAGCATATCTATTGACTTTCAATGAATGCATTGTGAATGTTAATATCGAGTAAAAATAATTTTATGTTTGTTTATTACTCCAATTTTGTTGGCATAATGTACCTACATATATGAATAGTATCTTTAAATGAGACCATATATTTTAATGATTGTATGTGACCCAAAACTGGATCAAAAAGTTATTTTTAATAGTTAATAGGTAGGCGCTTGACCATTATGTAGCATGATGGAAAGTGACGATGCGATCTAGGATGTAATGCGCTTACCTAGAAGATAACTATTCACTCGTGACTTAAAGACCCTTGAATAGTATTTTTCAGGAAACAAAGATTCAGGCAAAGAGTTTCACTCCTTAGTGGTACGTCCAACTCCAACAATACTCAAGAAAGAAGATAATATTTAAACAAGAGATAAACTGTTTAAAACATTATTTATTTAGTTCTTAAAATATAATTTAGAAGTACGGGCCGGTGGTGGGGAAGCCTTCGCTGAGGATGCCAACGGCGCCATTGCCGCAACCGCACGTGGCGACGCCAGAGCCGACCGTTGGGAACGCGCCCTCGAAGGCCACAGCGCTTAGGAATGGTAGCGAACCGGTCACGAACAGGGTACCCTCGATCACGTTTTCCGAAGCCACGGCGAGCCCGCTGGGGCCAATGGGCGATATGGTGGAGACTGAGAGAGGACCGCTCGAGCCAATGTTCTGAAGATTAGGGTAGCCGACGAGATTACCGCCAATACTGTTGCTGAGACCTGCTCCAATCACACCCACATTGCTGCCAACTAGACCAGCGTTAGCCAGGCCGTAACCGCTGTTAGCAAGACCGGTCAGGCCGTTGTAAGCATAGCTTGGTCCAGAATTATCCAGGATGACGTTCTCGATGACATTATTACCGGTTACGTAAGTCTGTCCGATGACTGCCTGAAGAATGAAATATACTCATATAATTCTCAGTTGTGTTCTGGTTAACTCTCGGTCGTATTATTAGCATCCAAAAATTCCACAGAAGCAATGATCATAGGATGACATAACCTTCTAACATTTTTACCGGGCACGTTTCTAACTATTCAAATATTTTTTGCTAATTTGAAAAAAAACACCTTTTTGCGGATTGTGTGCACATTTTATTTTATATTATATTTAATCCTGACGTTTCGACTCCTTTACAGGAGCCGTGATCACAGGATGACTTAGATAATGGTTGTCGACGCCATTATCTTATTTATACCATTTACCATCTTAGTCATTCTGTGATCACGGCTCCTGTAAAGGAGTCGAAACGTCAGGATTAAATATAAAATAAAATAAAATAAAATATGCGCAAAATCCGTAAAAAAGTGTTTTATTCAAATGTGTAGTGTGCGCGAGAAGTATAAAAACTAAATATATTTTTTGCTGAGTATATATATATATATATATAATTAAAACTCATAAGTCTACCACAAGTTTGGAATTTGTGAGGTATTTCTTAAAAAGATCTGGTAAGACAAATTCGGACAGGGGGAGTAATGGGTTTTAGTTAAATGTGCATTAGGCGTGGAACCGTCAATGAAACCGAAAAAATAAACCTAATAAGATAAAAAAAAAACAACAAATAATTATATAATTCCTTTTTACCTGGACGAGGAAAGCTGATACAATGACCAATACTTTTTGAGCTGCCATCTTGGTTTTCAAAAATGAGACTATTATTGTTATTCGATATACTAAATCTTTTATATATTCATAACATATTAACGCTACGCGCGTTATCTATTTTATTTCACTGACCTAATGCCATATTTCTTAGTTTAAGTTTTCAAAACAAGTTGATTAATACGTAATTCAGTGAAAAACGTGACACTGAAATGTTTAGAATTACATTCAATATCTTTCACATAATGTCATATTAAAAAGATTACAAAACAGTATCGTGTAATGTCTTAATTAATTATGAAGTGATAAATTGCATATTTTTTTACTACTATAAAACAGCTGGTTAAGTCTATCAGTCATTATTCAAAGGTGAACAAGCCATTGAAACATCAAACATGTCTTCCTCAACCTTCTTCTTCGTCTGCCTTCAAGCTTTCCTCATTCAGGTAAAATTACTGAGCTTTGTTACTAGAGTATCTCACAACTGTTGCAAATGGTCGTTTTATTTAGGTATTTCAATGGGATACCAGGATAAAAGTATACACTGTCCACCATTAAATTCTATTATGTTGGTAGAACTATTATTTAAATAGTTTGTATACATTGGCGATGTTCAAACTTGTTCAAGAATATAAAGTTTTAAATAATACGTAAAGATTTACAATCAAGAAAATGATACGATACAAAAATAAGTTAAATTGCCAATTAAAACTAATACCTTCAAGTAAATTCAGTAGTGCCAAAAAATTAATAATAATTTAACTGACATTTATAAATGAAAATAACGATATTATATTTACGCCACAATTAAAATAGTTTATGTTATTAAAATATAAATTAAAATTTTAAAATAACACATTATTTTATATGAAATAATAATTTAATTTTTATTTTATTTTATTTGAACGATAAATAAAAATTATTTTCTTATAGTTAAATACGTTTCCACTCTCCTAGCCCACCTACCCAAATTGCGTGCCCAGCAAGATCCATAATACCTGTCTCATATTATTTTATAATATCCATCTATATACATCGTAGTTATGCAATTATTTGTTGAGCTCTAATTTAATCAGACCAGTAGTTTTTATGATTACTTTTTACATACAAAAACGAATATATTCCCTCTTTTTACTTCAGATACTAAATTAATGTATTAAAGAAAACGAAGATGCAACCTAAAATCACTGTTCGACAGTCTCAGTTTGACACCTAATTAAAAGTAAGACTTCGTAGTGGCTTTTCAAAAACCGCTATGCTAACCACTTGGCCACAAATGTCGTAAAAACTGTTACTGTAGATGTTATTATAAGTAAAACAAATGAAAATATCTTTTGATATTTATTGTAATATGTTTACAGAACGCCTACAGCCAGTTCATCAACAGCTTTGGAGGTGCTGGTTTAACCGGTCTTAATTTCGGCACCGAAGCCATCAGCACTGCCGCGGAAGCCCTCGAAGGATACAATTACGGCTTTCTCAACAACGGCCTTGGCCTTGCCAACATCGGCTTAAACGGAATTGGCAGCGCTGGTCTCATCGGTGCAGGACTTGGCAATGGTCTTAGCGTCAGCAACATTGGCATCGGCGGACTGGGTCTCGGCAATGCTGGTTTCGCTACAGCTGGATTGAACAACGCTGGCTTGGCACTTGGCGGTATTGGATACGGCGCTGGCGTGCCAAACGTTGCTGCTACGTCCGCTATCCCAGTCACTGGACCGTTCTCTTCTACTGGCTACGCTGAACTCGCAGCCGGAGGCGAGTTTGGCGTCGGTGGTCAATCCGTGGTCGGTGGCCAAATCCCAGTGATTGGAGCTGTTAGTTTCACTGGTCAAGTACCCGCAAGCGGCGTCGTTTCCATCGCTGGCAACTGCGGCTGTGCGAGTGTTCCTTTGTAAAGTTATACATCACCAATTCGTTATTAAATAAAATACTTAAGACTGTTATACATTTTTTCATTAAAAAAAATGGTTTTATGTGTGAATAATAGCACTTACAACTTCTTTCCCTTATCTTTGAAATCCAGGTTTGGACTGATCTTGACCTATAAAGCTACGCAAAAGTTTGAATTTGCAACTAGCGAGTGGATAGTGTTAAAGTGATGAAATTACTTGTAAAATTCAATATGTCCGACGGATATGATACTCATAACCTCTCGCTATCCGGGTGATTCCTTTTTCATAGAAGTAAATTTATTAGTAGTTGCAAGGAACTGGCTCTTTTTTCATACATAGTACAGATTATAAATGAACAGATGACTCCACTAGTGTCAATTGAAACCGTATAGATAGAAGTCTTTGAAATAACGTTGTTTTATAATTTTCTAATCTCGTGATCTATAATCATAATTAATCGTATATGGTAATAATAATAACATTTCTTACATTGACTTTGCACTAAAAAGCCTGGGCTAAAGTAAGCTCTGCAAGGCTTGTGTTATTTTATTTATTCATATAAGAACAGGCCACATGGTACTTACGTATAAAAACAACATTACAATACTTAATCTAAAACATATATTCTGATATGCACCAAAATAACGGCGTACACAACTCTTGTGTTTAATTAATTACGTAAGAGTAGGAAAAATTACATTTATTTGTACGTATAAAGCCATTGATTTATATTCATCGTGAAATAGTTCTGTTAACTTATTGTTATAGTTTTGTCAATTATAGTATAACCTACAATCGCTGCACTAGCGGACCGATGCTATTTATTTTAATGATGAAAGACGAATATTCGACAGTATATCATTGAATTCATCATAATTCATACTTGACGAAAACATGTAAATGTATTATAGTATAGCAGCTGTCATCGCTGACGCATCGCTCACTCAAGCAGGAGAGAGACAGATGTCGAACGCTGCCGAACGCGGAGGCCGATTGTGCCTCTTTGTAGCTCGTTCCGCGCTCTCAAGAATCTAGATGACTTTTAAGAATTTTATATAGAAAGCACATATCCATTAACTGTCTTCTGTCACAAAGGTAACACATGTTAAACTTTGCGAGTCGTTCGCTGTATGGTGTTATGGATACTAGGGTACCGGATTAACATACATAAATGATACTAAGATAATTAATATTTATAGCAATATACAAAATGACTGAGGTACTTATGCTCGTATTCGTCACACAATCATCTTCCCAACTCGTGACTCGAATCTAGATTGGTCAGTACGAAAGGCAGGATCACTATCGTTGCACCAAACGGTCCTCGTTTGTTTTTATAAAACTAAAATTACCTTAGCATATTCTAAGCATGTGGTGCTCTCTGAATATCAGATTTATCTTCTTAAGTAAGTTTCTTAATTTACTTTGACATAAAATAAAAAAGCATAATTGATATACATGTTAGGTTAGGTATACATAACACAGGTGTGGTTAGATTTTTTTTTTGTAAATGCTAATATCGATTAAAAAATAATGTTATCTTTATTTTTACTGCACTTCCGTTTCCTTAATGAATAGGAATAGTATCCTGGTGAGAGTAACTTTAAATGAGACCACATAATTGATTGACGTTGTTGTATGTGCCCCAAAACTGGCTCAATTTTTTTTTATAGTATATAAGTAGGCACTTGACCACTATCTCATCTGATGGTAAGAGACGATCTAGGATGTGATGCGCTTGCCTAGAAGATACCTATCGTGACTTGAATACCCCTAAATTGTATTTGTCAGGAAACACAGATTAAGACAAAGAGTTCCTCCTCCACTCCTTAAGGGTACGTCCAACTCCAACAATAGATACTCAAGAAAGTAGATAACATTTAAACAAAAGATAAACTGTTTAAAACATTATTTATTTACTTTTGTAGTTCTTAAAATTATATAATTTAGAAGTACGGGCCGGTGGTGGGGAAGCCTTCACTGAGGATGCCAACCGCGCCGTTTCCACAGCCGCACGTTGCGACGCCGGAGCCAACTGTCGGGAATGCACCCTCGAAGGCCACAGCGCTCAGGAATGGTAGCGAACCGGTCACGAACAAGGTGCCCTCGATCACGTTCTCCGAAGCGACGGCAAGCCCGCTGGGGCCAATGGGCGAGATGGTGGAGACTGAGAGAGGACCGCTCGAGCCAATGTTCTGAAGATTAGGGTAGCCGACGAGATTACCGCCAATACTGTTGCTGAGACCTGCTCCAATCACACCTACATTGCTTCCAACTAGACCAGCGTTAGCCAGACCGTAACCGCTGTTAGCTAGACCAGTCAGGCCGTTGTAAGCATAGCTAGGACCAGCATTATCCAGGATGACGTTCTCGATGACATTATTACCGGTTACGTAAGTCTGTCCGAAGACTGCCTGAAGAAAAAAATATACTCATGTAATACTCAGTTGTGCTATGAATGACTGTCATATTTGTTTTTTATTCAGTAGTTGGGAACCGAAGGTCTAATTATACCGAACCGAAGTATTATTAGCATCCAAAACTTCCACAGAAACCATGATCATAGGATAAATTGATATTATCTTCTGACATTTCAACCGGCCACTTTCCTAACCACTTAATGTAAACAAATATTATTGTTTTATTTGTTTATGTATTTTATTATCTTTACGTAAACAAGTACTGAGTCTCCAACAAATTGGAAATTGAGAGGCGTTTCTTAATAAAACAGGTAGAACAAATTCGGACTTATATACTTGATAAGATTTAGAAAAAAAACAAATCATATATTAAATTTAAGTTCTTTTTACCTGGACTAGGAAAGCCGAAACAACGATCAATACTTTTTGAGCTGTCATCTTTGTTTTCAAAATGAAACTGTAATTGTCATTCGATATACTAAACCTTTTATATAGCTATAATATATGAACGCTATGTGCGTTATCTATTTCATTTCACTGACCTAATGCCATATTTCTAAGTATACGTTTTAAAAACAAGTGCAATGATACGTAATTCAGTGAAAAACGTGACACTGAAATAGTAAGAATTACGTTCAATATCTTTTACATGATGTCATATTAAAAAGCTTACAAAACAGTATCGTGTAATGTCTTAATTAATTATGAAGTGATAAATTGCATAATAATATTTTGTACCAATATATAACAGCTGCTAAAATGTATCACTCATCATTCAAAGGTGAACAAGCCGTTAAAACATCAAACATGTCTTCCTCTACCTTCTTCTTCGTCTGCCTTCAGGCTTTCCTCATTCAGGTAAGATAACTTAGCTATGTTAGTAATGTAAATGTAACAACTAGCTCACTGTTGTATATGGACGCTTTAATCAGGTGTCCCCATGTGTGTATTCGAACTACTCGCCCATGGATGTTGAGGATCAAAACTGTAACTGTAGATGTTATTATAAGCAAAAAAAAATCTTTTGATGTTTATTGTCATTCGTTTACAGAACGCCTACAGCCAGTTCATCAACAGCTTTGGAGGTGCTGGTTTAACCGGTCTGAATTTCGGCACTGAAGCCATCAGCACTGCCGCAGAAGCCCTCGAAGGATACAATTACGGCTTTCTCAACAACGGGCTTGGCCTTGCCAACATCGGCTTAAACGGAATCGGCAGCGCTGGTCTCATCGGTGCAGGACTTGGCAACGGTCTTGGCGTCAGCAACATTGGCCTCGGCGGACTGGGTCTCGGCAATGCTGGTTTCGCTACATCTGGATTGAACAACGCTGGCTTGGCGCTTGGTGGTATTGGATACGGCGCTGGTGTTCCAAACGTTGCTGCTTCATCCGCTATCCCAGTCACTGGTCCATTCTCTTCTACTGGCTACGCTGAGCTCGCAGCCGGAGGCGAGTTCGGCGTCGGTGGTCAAGCCGTGGTCGGTGGCCAAATCCCAGTGATTGGAGCTGTTAGCTTCACCGGTCAAGTACCCGCAAGCGGCGTCGTCTCCATCGCTGGCAACTGCGGCTGTTCGAGTGTTCCTCTGTAAAGTTATACATGACCAATTCGTTATTAAATAAAATTCTTAAGACTGTTATATAGCTACTTTTTCATTTGGATAAAAAGGTTTTATTTGTGAACAATATCATTTACTGCTTTCTTCCCAAATAAGATAAAAATACGCATGTAAAAAAACGACCACGCTTCCGAGCCCTCGGATGATTTTCACATGCATATTTTATATCTTATAGAAACATGGCATTGTTAATAAAAAAATAATACATCCATCCGAAATATTTGAAATCCAGGTTTGACTGATTTTGACTTTTATAGCTACGCAAATGGTTTCAATAAGCAGCTAGCAAGTGGATAGTGTTAAAGTAATGAACTTATTTGAAAAACTCAATGTGTCAGACGGGAATGGAAAAAATAACCTCTCGCTATCCAGGCGATTCTTTTTCCATACAAATAAATTTACTAATATTTGCAAGGAACTGCCTCTAGTTCCACACATTTTAGATATAGTACAGATTTAAAGCCAACAGATAACTTCACATGTGTCAGTTGCATCCAGCGATACAAAAGTCTTAGCAATAAACATTGCTTCATTATTTTATAATTAGGCGATCTACAATCCTACTTGATCGTATATGATAATAATAATATTTCTTATATTCACACCAATTAGCCAAGCCCAAAGTAAACACTATATGGCTTGTGTTAGGGATACTAGGGTAACGGAAAGATATACATATAAGATACATAGAGATTTAAATTTTTATTATAACATATAACGATTTAGGTACAAATGCTCGTATTCATCACACCACCGTATGCCCATTTCAAGACTCGAATCTCATCATCGGTATGAAATGCAGGATCACTATCGTTGCATTAAACGGTCATGGTATGTTTTTTTATAATTAAAAAATTACCATAGCATATTCTCAACTCATTTTATGTGGTGCCATCTACATGAGATATCAGATTTATTGTAATTTTAGTTTTTAAACCTAATTTTCTTTGGCATAAAATAAAAAGACATTAATTGATATCCATGTTGTAGGTGAGATATACATTCATACTGGAGACCGAGAAGTCATGGGAGGCAGTAATGTCCTTCTGCGAAGGAGGTCGCTGAAAGGATCCGGGAGGAAGCCCGAGAGAAGGCAGTGGGGTGGCCACCTGTAGACCGGATATCCGTTGGTGGCATTGCACACACCTCGCCTTCCTCTGGTGATGCCAGACAGTCACATCACTGATCCCTGGAGGGGTCCGAAACGGACCAATCACTGGGCCGTGGTGTTGATTCCTAGAAAGGATCCCACAAGGCCAACCCGTGATGTGAAATACAGCAGGGGATTTTAGTGAGTATGCCCGTCAGCCTTTTACTGACGGGTGAGTCCCACATAACCCCACCGTTGGGTGGAGAGTGGCGTTATGTGGGGCTCACCATAACGCAACTGCTCACCTCACCCGGGCACCCCGGCCCTACGAGTGCAGAATTATAATGGGTTAAGGATGCTGTTAGGGTTGCTTCGCTTCTGTAGTGCATCAACGATGTTCATGGAGGCGAGAGTTGATGGCTTTCATGCGATAATACGCAAGCGGGTGGGATCATTACTCAATAGAATAGGTAGTAGCAGTAACAGCATCCTAAAAGTCATAGCCGGTAAGTTTGACTCTGGTATTATTCGTACCTTGATTGGGTAGCGTTGAAGTGGTGAGGGTAACGGTCTTTGCATATATTTATTTTCATTGTTTGTTTTGTCCCAGTACTTACTAACACAGGATGTAAGATGATTAATTGTTACTAACAAAATATATAGATTGTAATATCTGAAAATAAAATTGATTGATTGATTGATATGACCCCACCGTCCCCCCAAGGGTGGGTATGCGTAAAGCACTCCCCCCGATAAAAAGGTGAGGTATACAATACACAAGTTAGATTAGATATTTTTTAAATATTATCAACCAGCAAGTTATGAAATTATTTATTAGTCATACTACTAATTTTTTTTTTGACATTGAAGCATTTAACTGCTGGAATTTTACATCCAAACAAATGATAACTGACCAGCACATATTGGTCTTATAGGAAACGAGAAGGCAAACCTTGTATCTAAAGAAGCAGCCAAAGGGGGGTTTGTTCTTGAGTATTAACCAGACTAATCTGAATATGTTCGTAAACATAAAAATGCATGTTTTCAATAATGGAAACAACATTTTGGCTAGATCTCCAAAGATAAAAGGATATGGTACACATCCATACAAGGTGAGCCAACTCGCGTACCCTGGTTTGAAGACATTACTCTAAGTCGAAGCTACGTTAAAATGGCGTTACGACTGCGTTCAGGACACTATCCATCAGTGACATTTGCATATTTAATGAATTTTAAAAATAGACTCCCCTAACTCTAGTGAATGTAATAAGGTCGAAGAGGTATGTATGTATAATATGCTGATGGATTGTGCAAAGAATATGGCAGAAAAGGAATTACTGTTTAACGAGCTACACTTTAACATCAAGGACATGGGGATAATTCAAAGTAGTCTAGAGAATTCAATAATCAGATGCGGCAAAAATATTAAGTGGCTTAATTCTAGAACTGTGCCATCTTAGAATTCATATGGATAAAAGCCCCAAAATAAATATAGAGTAAAAGAAATAATAACTGAAAAAAAACAACTTGTCTCAGTTGTGAGGTGTTAGATATAAGTATAAAATAGCCCGGCATCTGGCATAGTAGGATAGCACTTTCACACTTAAGGGTGTTTTATAAGGTATACTCACGGTAGAGGGAGGCAATCACCATAGTCCACATAATGGGCAGTGTTTTCGGAATTACGGTTTTTTTACTACAATCTCCCTCCCGCCTTTTATGCATGGATGTATGATTATTGATTGATTCTTGAATTTACTCACTATCATAAAAAAAATACCCACGACTGATATAGAAATGCTCATATTCATTCACACAAATACCTGCTCTTCAGGGATTCAAACTCAGGACCTTCGGTGTGAAAGACAAGATCGCTAAGCAGCGGCGCTTGTTATAGTGGTAAAATAATAAAAATGTTTCGGAAGCAAAACGATATACACCTATTTACCACACTAATACTTCCGCAAGTAAGATACAAATCATGACATTCTGTGAAGGTAATATTCCCGTTAATCCCTAGTATAAAGCTAAATGCGTGTGTTACGAGTGGGGCCACGTCTGAAGTACATCAGCGAGGATCGAACTGGATCCGCTTGGGTTAAAGCTGATGTCTTAATTGGTTTGTTACAGCAGCCTCCAAAAAATTGCCAAGTGAATTGTACTTAGGTACTGTTGTTAAACATTTTTATCAAATGAAAAAGTATGTAGTTGTCTTAAGTATTTTATTTAAAAAAGACTTCGTGATGTAATACTTTACAGCGGAACACTTGCGCAACCGCAGTTGCCAGCAATGGAGACGACGCCACTGGCGGGTACTTGACCGGTGAAGCTAACAGCTCCAATCACTGGGATCTGACCACCGACCACGGCTTGGCCACCGACGCCAAACTCGCCTCCGGCTGCGAGCTCTGCGTAGCCAGTAGAAGAGAACGGACCAGTGACTGGGATGGCGGATGTAGCAGCAACGTTTGGAACGCCAGCGCCGTATCCAATACCGCCAAGCGCCAAGCCAGCGTTGTTCAATCCAGCTGTAGCGAAACCGGCATTGCCGAGACCCAGTCCGCCGATGCCAATGTTGCTGACGCCAAGACCGTTGCCAAGTCCTGCACCGATGAGACCAGCGCTGCCGATCCCGTTTAGGCCTATGTTGGCAAGCCCAAGGCCGTTGTTAAGAAAGCCGTAATTGTATCCTTCGAGGGCTTCCGCGGCAGTGCTGATGGCTTCAGTGCCGAAATTAAGACCGGTTAAACCAGCTCCGCCAAAATTGTTGATAAACTGGCTGTAGGCATTCTGTAAATGTATGACAATACACATTAGATAGTGATAGTAATATATGTTAATTTGCAAAGTATGATTTCTTTAAAATTGAATTTCACTTCTTCGTCTTTTATAAGTCTTTTAATGCCTTGGGCTGGGTTTATGACTTATATCGAAGCATACACCACAAGAAGTACAAAATCAAGTTTATTTATGTATATTTATAAAGCATTAGTGTTTGAAATGTTACATTTTTACTCGTTCATCTAAAGAAAGGAATCTTGCAAATGCAGTTTAACAAAACAATATAAATATATAAGGAAACTAGAAAAAAAATACTAGATTTAAAAATCCCACGTTTTTCAGTGACCAAAAAAGAATAAAATAACCCGGCGGGGCCAAGCGAGGGGCCACTCAAAACGTGAAGGGCGCATCTTTACAAATACTGGGATTTTTAGATTTTTAAATCTAGTATTATTATTTTATTCTTTTTAATTATTAACTCAACGAAGTAACCAAGTGTTACGCAACAATCGGATAAGCCCCATATAAAAGTGAAAGTTGCCGAAAGTTGACCTGAAAGTGCACCTAGAAAGTTGAAAATTGTTTAAGCGTGCATTGTCATTGGGTTCTGAGCTACCCTGAAAGTTTCAACTCACTAGGTGGTCGGGAAGTGCCTCAAAATTGAGATACAAGATTCCAACCGGACAGACAAGAAAGCGACCTAAGAAAAACGTGGGAAAATTAACTTGCCTCATACATATGTCAGACGGGAACAAGAAATTAACAATATGGATATAAATTTTTGAACACCAGAAATACAAACAAAAAATCAAAAGAATGTAAATGATACTCGAGGTAATCATCATACACTCCTCATAGACTGAGCAAGAGCTTTTTGCAAAATACAACCTTTTAATGCGATGTCTTTTAAGCGTGGATATCCTGACAAAACATCCTATCGTTTTTGACAGAGGCATTCAACCAGCAGTTTTTGTCTCAGACGATGTTCTTTAAATGTTGAGGATAACAAAATTACGAAAGAGTTGTAATCTTAAGAGGTAGCAGAATAGACTTTAAGTCTGGTTCTGGTATTCTTATAGTTTGGCATCCAAAGGGCCAACCCTATGTAATAATAAGTTCAGCTTATAATGATGTATATCATAGCTTAGTAATCTTACCTGGATGAGCAAAGCCTGAAGGCAGACAAAGAAGAAGGTTGAGGAAGACATGTTTGTTCGAAAGGCTGTTGACCTAAGAATGATGGCTAGTAGAGTTAAACAACTGTTTTATAGTATTAAAAATATTATGTAATTTATTACTTCATTACAAATAAAGTCATTATACGATACTATTTTGTAAGCTTTTTAAATATGGCATCATATTTCTGATATTAAACGTAATCTCGACCATTTCAGTGTCACGTATTCGCTGCCCTGATTTCGATAGGTTACGTACCATTACATTTGTTTTGAACGATATACTTAGAAATATGGCATTAGGTCAGTGAAATGCAATAGATAACGCACATAGCGTTAATATATTAAATCTATATAAATGGTTCAGTATATCGCATGACAACAATAGTCTCGTTTTTAAAACCAAGATGGCAGCTCAAAAACTATTTGTCATTGTTTCGGCTTTCCTCGTTCAGGTAAAAAGAACTTATTAATATAATTATAGCTTATTGTTTTTTTTTTAATATTGCTATTATTATGACTTTACTAAGTATCTTTTTTTCAAAATTCTGCGCCTAGTGGACATTTAAATAAAACCTTTTTAGACTTCCTTTCTTCGAAATTTCGCCAGTTCATCTCGGAAGGGTCTTTCCAAACTCGTAGTAGACTCAGTAGTTTATAATAAAGAATAATACAAATGTCACAACTGAGAATATATTGAAAAATAAAATATTGAAATGACATATTTGTATAAATTAACGACATAGAAAAGTGTTATGTCATGTAGTCATGTATGATCCTAATACAAGAAGAAACATCTCTTAAATCCGTTAAAAGCTTTTTCATTTAAATATTATTTAGTACCTTTAGTTTATGAATCTTTAATATAATAACTGTTATAATTCCGGATGATTTTTATAAGATCTCCCCATATTGGATAACAAAAAAAAGGGAGAATTAACCACTGCACAATTGAATGAACATATTTTTTCTGCAGGCGGTCTTCGGACAGACTTACGTAACGGGTAATAATGTCATCGAGAACGTCATCCTGGATAATGGACCTAGCTATGCCTACAACGGACTGACCGGTCTAGCTAACAGCGGTTATGGCCTGGCTAACGCTGGTCTAGTTGGTAGCAATGTGGGTGCGATTGGAGCAGGTCTCAGCAACAGTATTGGCGGTAATCTCGTCAGCTATCCTAATCTTCAGAACATTGTATCGAGCGGTCCTCTCTCAGTCTCCACCATCTCGCCCATTGGCCCCAGCGGGCTCGCCGTGGCTTCCGAGAACTTGATCGAGGGTACCCTGTTTGTGACCGGTTCGCTACCGTTCCTGAGCGCTGTGGCCTTCGAGGGCGCGTTCCCAACGGTTGGCTCAGGCGTCGCCACGTGCGGCTGCGGCAACGGCGCGGTTGGCATCCTCAGCGAAGGCTTCCCCACCACTGGCCCTTACTACTAAATTTTATTTTAAGAATTTATTTTAAGATACTAAATACATAATGTTTAAAACAGTTTCTCTTTTATTTTTATATTATCTACTTTCTTAATGTAGTATTGTTGGAGTTGGGCGTACTTCTAAGGAGTTGAACTCTTTGCCTGAATCTGTGTTTGGTGACAAATACAATTTAGGGGTTTCAAGTCACGATAAGTATCTTCTAGGCAAGCGCGTCACATCCTAAATCGCATCGTCGCTTACCATCAGGCGAGATAGTTGCCAAGCGCTTACGTATATACTATTAAAAAAAATTGGACCAGTTTTGAGTCACATACAACGTCATTAAAATATGTGGTCTTATATAAAGTTCCTCTCACCAGGATACTATTTCTATACATTACGCTAAGGTAATCGCAGTAAAAAGAAAGATAACATTTTTTTTATTCGTTATTCTTTTGTGTTGTAGTGTTCCTGTGAGTGAGTAAGGTTTCCAGAGCTCCTGAGGGGGTGCCATTTTCTAGGCAAGCGCGTCACATCCTAGATCGCATCATCGCTTACCATCAGGCGAGATAGAGGACAAGCGCCTGCCTATTAAGTATAAAAAAAATTGCATTTACAAAAAAAATATAACCACACCTGTGTTATGTATACCTAACCTAATAGTACTCTTAAGTAAGTTTCTGAATTTACTTTGGCATAAAATAAAATAGCATAATTGATATACATTAACATGTACATTAACGTGTATATCAATTATGCTTTTCTTATTTTATGCCAAAGTAAATTCAGAAACTTTATTTATTTATTCATAGGCATATTTACAGCTAGACATACAAAACATTTTAAACAAATAACACTTATTATTAATGGACATATATGTTAGCCCTTACAAGTATACACAGCATTCTTAAACAAAATTTATGTTACTAAGACATGTTACTAATAAACTGCACAAAATAAAAGTAAATGTTATTAAATATATATATATATAACTAAATGACATTAGGTAGCATCAAGCAATTTCATCAAAGTGAATTTAAACTTGTTCTTTGAAACATTGAATATATCCAGGTCAGGTGACATTGTGTTAAGCCCGTTGTAGGTGTTACAGATTCTAGCTACGGGATAATGAAGTCCAAGATTAGTTCGGTGTGGGGGCAACGTAAACGTTTTTGAAAGAGGTTTTCTAGGAAAAACTTACTTAAACTTTCTAGGAGAAACTTACTTAAGAGTAAAATTAATCTGGTATCTAGATAGTACCAGATAAAAAATATGCCTAGGTAATTTTAGTTTATAAAAACAAACTACGACCGTGTGGTGCAACGATCCTGCCGACCGACGATCCTAGATTCGAGTCCCGAAATAGACAGATGATTGTGTGATGAATACGAGCATTAGTACCTGAGTCATTATCCATATTTCCATAATTATTAAATATCTTAGTATCATATATGTATGTCTATCCGTTACCCTAGTATTTATAACACCTCGTGGAGGTCAGTGGGTGGCGGACTTGGGAGACCCGTCAACTGCACTGCACAGGTCTCCGCCGACTCGGAGCGTCCGGAATGTCCCGGAAAGCTCCGTAGTACTCCGTTTCCCGGCGGAGTATAGAAGTGTCCGCCTAGGTCTGACGTCCACCGATGGGACCGCGTAAGTGTCCGCGAGATTTCCCGTGACCCCATCCGGTGCCACCGGTGCTGTAAGACAGTCCAGTGCCATCAAGGTGACCGGAAGGACATCTTGGAGTTTTTAGTGGATAGGCCCCTGCGCACCAACCTGACGAACTTTTATCGTCAGGTAGGTCCGCATGGGAGAGTCCCACATAACTTCCGCCGCTGGGGGTGCATGCATTTCCTCCAAGTAAAAAAAAAAGTATCTATGACACAAGCCTTACAGTGCTTGAAAAAAAAGCTAGGCTTATTGGTGTAATTGTAAAAAATGTTATTATTATTATCAGATACGATTAATTACGATTATCGTAATTAGAAAATTTTAAAACAACGTTTTTTGTTAAGACGTCTTTCGCGATGGCTCCAATTGACACTAGTAGTCATCTGTTCGCTTAAAATTTGTACTATCTATTAAATTTGTGGAAATAGAGTCAATTCCTTGCAACTACTAATAAATTTAAGTATAAATTAAAGTATGGAAGAGCAATCGCACGAATAGCGAGAGGTTATAGGTTCCATACCCGTCTGACATATTGAATTTTCAAATAAGTAGCTCTATGGGTCAAAATCAAAGAAAACCTACATTTCAGAGATCAAATCAAAACAAAACATATATTTGTAGACACAGGTCAGATAAGTCAAGTTAGGATGGTGAAAATTTTATTATATAGCCATATCTGGACATTAACAGGCATACAAATTTTTAAGTAAGAATAATATATATAAAGAAATTGGTTGTCTCTAAAGAAGATTTACGGACGATAATTTTATGTGATTACGTCATAAGAAAACATTGATAAAAAATTGCATACTTTTATGAATTGAATTAAATTATTGTCACTGAATTATCATTATATTGTATAGTTAATGCAAAGAAGTAGTTAATTTACTTTACTTTATAAACAATTGATAAAACAGTCCACGTGTAGGTTGTGTGCTGTCGCTGTCTCTCTTCTAATCGAACGCATCGGCCGACGGAGTGGAAGAAAGATAGATGCGTCACAACCCGAACGCTTAGGCCTATCGTGCCTCTCTATCGCTTGACGGAACTTGACAACGAGGGAACGTGACAATGAGACAAATATATGAGATTATATCGCTAATAATATTCTTAAAATGCAAGAACTAAGTACCTTTTTTTGCCGCAACTGTTGTTAAAACAAACAATGGAAATCACATTAATATTTCACTTTACTTTGTAAATGGTTGACAAAACAGTTCACGTGTAGGTTGTGTGCTGCCACTGTCTCTCTTTTACTTGGACGCATCGGCCGATGGAGTGAAAGAGAGATAGATGCGTCACAAGCCGAACGCTTAGTCCGATGGTGCCTCTGTGTCGCTTGTTCCGCGCTCTCGCTTGCACTCTCAGCTCAGGCGGAACGTGATAATGAGTCATGCTTGCAGCCAGCGGTCATCGATTTATAAGACGTATCATGTCAAAAAATTAAAAAAAAAACTATTTTAATCGATCTCATAAAAGAAATATACAATTTTAAAAATACTACAAAAGAAACATAAAAAAACAAAAAAATAAGAAAAAAAATTATATCAGTAAATCAGTCAAAATTAATGTCAACTTGTATAAATTAACAAACTTACCCTAGTCTTAGATTATTGTTACCAACACATTCTAAGGGCTCTATTCGCAAGTAATGGAATAATAATAATTAAAATACAACACTACAACTTCTCTTAAGATATAATCGGAGATTTTTTATTAATAGTGGTAACAATACCTTTCGAAATGTAGTTAGGTTGGCGTCTTTATGTTTCTTTGGTTTTTCAGGTCCCATACGGAAAAAGCTATTGTGATTTGATAAGTTAAGATCTAGTACAGCAGTCTTACAGCGCCTGATACTTGTAACGAAATTATCTAGACATATTTTGCAGATAGGCTTTCTAGGATTTTCAATTTATAGTTAAGGGTTATAGTTATGAATTAAGGTTTCAAAATCCATAGATATTTGGATTTTCTTGAGTCTATCGACATAGGATAATCTTTTTTTAGAACAAGAAGCTGTATTTTGTTGACCCCGCACATTAGTTATAATCTTTTTTTTTTACTTTTGTATTTTTTTTGTCACATTGTTCGTCACTTATTTTTTTTCTGTTTCTTTAAGTGCGTGTGTGTGTGTTTTCTAAGTGTTTAAAAAACCATCTTTTCAAATGAAAAAGTATATAACAGTATTAAGTTTTATATTTAATAAAGAATTGGTGATGTGTAACTTTACAGAGGAACACTCGCACAGCCGCAGTTGCCAGCGATAGAAACGACGCCGCTTGCGGGTACTTGACCGGTGAAGCTTACAGCTCCAATCACTGGGATTTGACCACCGACTACGGCTTGACCACCTACACCAAACTCGCCTCCGGCTGCGAGCTCAGCGTAGCCAGTAGATGAGAACGGACCAGTGACTGGGATAGCGGACGTAGCAGCAACGTTTGGAACGCCAGCGCCGTATCCAATACCGCCGAGCGCTAAGCCAGCGTTGTTCAATCCAGTTGTAGCGAAACCGGTATTACCGAGACCTAGTCCGCCGATGCCAATGTTGCTGACGCCAAGACCGTTGCCAAGTCCTGAACCGATAAGACCAGCGCTGCCGATCCCGTTTAAGCCAATGTTGGCAAGGCCAAGACCGTTGTTGAGAAAGCCGTAATTGTATCCTTCGAGGGCTTCCGCGGCAGTGCTGATGGCTTCGGTTCCGAAATTAAGACCGGTTAAACCAGCACCGCCCAAGTTATTGATGAACTGGCTGTAGGCGTTCTGTAAACGTGAGACAATAGACGTTAGAAAGCGAGTTTCAGTTGAGGTTATAGATGACAAACCAGGCATTTCATATGAAATCAATTTAGCGTTAGTGTTTTATACTCATACGCTAAGTAATTTCACATGTATTCATTCTTCTGTAAACGTATGATAGTATACATTAAACGAATTTTCTTATAATAACAATACGGTTACAGTTGTGACGACATCTGTGGTTGAATGGTTAGTATACCGGTTTTCGCAAAGCCACTCTGAAGTCCCAGGTTGGATCCCTAGCCGGGTCTATGTAAAAAATTCTTCTATATTGGCTATGGTCAGATTGTTTTTTCATTATTTATTCTGTTTACTTATGTTTTAGTTAAGGTTCATACTGGTTTCTTTTTATTGTATCTAGTTCAAGTTTATTACAATTATGTTAAAAATATATCTTTAGAATCAGAAGTAGGTAAAAGGTGATATATTTGTGTTTGTTAGTGAGAAATAATCTTAAAAACTACTGGTTTGATTTACTTAGTGAAATAATTGCTAAACATGATGTACAAAAATTATAAAATAATTATATGAGACAGGTATTATGGATCTTGCTGGGCACGCAACTTGAGAGTTAGGAAAGAGGAAACGTATTTAACTAGAAAAAATATTTTTTATTTACGGTTTAAATAAAATAAATTAAATTTAAATTATCATAACGTATAAACGAATGTATTGTCACAAATATTAATTAATATTATAACAGCATTTACAAGATGATAAATGTTTTTACGGTCGTGTAATATGACATCGTTATTTTAATTTTTGAATTACAAACTTCTTTAGCATCGTTATGATTTGAAAGTCGATAAAACGAATAAGCGACGGTAAAAAGAGATAAACACATAAATTCATATGATTTAACGTAAGAGAAAATGAGATAGGAAGCATTGTGTACCCGTGTTAATGTTTGTGTGCCCATGCGTAGTACAAAGCTTGAGAGAGGGCATCACAACAACCGTGGTATTTTGTATACGTGTACGTATTATTTTTGAAGGTTTCACTTCTACCACGTGTGAATTTGCACAAATGCTATTTTAATATGTAAAGTAATTTATAATAATTTTTTAAATCAAAAGTGAATCTACTTGACCATGTCTATATTAATTTATATTTGTATATCAGAATTTACTTGATGGTACATCTTTACGTATTATTTAAAAACTTTATATTCTCGAACAAGTTTGAACATTTCCAAAGTATACAAACTACATATATAAATAATTGTTCTACCAACATAATAGAATTTAAAGGTGGATAGTGTATACTTTTATCCCGGTATCCCGTGGGAATACCTGAGTAAAGTATCTATATGCAAGAGTTGTGAGATACTCTAGTAACATAGCTCAGTAATCTTACCTGGATGAGCAAAGCCTGAAGGCAGACGAAGAAGAAGGTTGAAGAAGACATGTTTGATGTTTCAATGGGTTGTTCACCTTTGAATGATGACTAATAGATTTAACCAGCTGTTTTATAGTAGTAAAAATATATTATGTAATTTATCACTTCATATTTAATTAAGACACTATACGATATTTTGTAAGCTTTTAAATATGACATCATGTGAAAGATATTAAATGTAATTCTGACCATTTCAGTGTCACGTTTTTCACTGAGTTACGTATCAATTAACTGGTTTTGAAAACAAACTAAGAAATATGGTATTAGGTCAGTGAAATGAAATAGATAACGCGCGTAGCATTAATATATTATATATAAAAGGTTTCGTATATCGTATAATAACCTAATTTTTGGAAACCAAGATGGCGGCTCAGAAAGTGTTGGTTGTTGTTTCAGCTTTTCTTGTCCAGGTAAAGATATTTTAAATTTAATTTCTTTATAATTTACAGTTTTTACTTTTTCTTAACGTTATTTATTTAGGAGCTTTTGTCTTCTGACATGCCAGCTCCAATGTACTATATTTCAATTATTGCATATCTTATACATCTACCAATAAGGTACATAAACCTAGAGCTGCCGCAGATTGGGGGTTACTCAGAATACTCTGAACAATCCCCACATCCAGCCCATTAATTCTAAATGTATTTATAAATAGTTTTGTTTGAGCATGGTGCCGCTCACATTCCATCAAAAAAGTTTTTACTTAATTTTGCTACTTTTAAAATCTTACAAAGTTTCTATTTATTTCGTATAATTCCACACTTACCTCACATTTGACTGTAACCAAAGGTTGCTCCCTCTATCTGAATTGTTTCGCCCTGTTCTCATAGGAGGACATTTTTAAATTGTCCACTTAACTGTTCACTTTAATCGGATATGTTTCTAACTACTCAGTTTATACAATATCCTATTTGTTAATTTTGCATTTTATTTATTTAATTATCTTTACGTTTAAGTTTAAAGTAAGCGTAAGTTAACAATTTACAAATAAATAAATGTATAAGCGTATAATGTAGTTTAGAACGTGCTCGATTAAAATTTAGTAGCACATATATGACAACCATTAATTCAATCATGTATGACCCTGTAAATTAGTTAAAATGTCAGGCTTATATATAAGAAAAAAAAGAAGAACGGCGGCGTAAGACGTGGTTTAAATTCAATCTTATTTAGTACTTTTAGCTAAGTTTGAAGAGCTTTAGAAACTTTGGAAATTTCTGATGATTATACGACCTTCGGCTCCCTACTGAATTAAAAAAAATGCGTTTTATAATTTTTATATATTTTATGCTTTTTTCAATGCGATCTTATAAGATAAATTATTATAATAGAAAAATACTAGAAAAGGGTCTCAAGTGAATTCTCAGGCCGGAAATGAACCCGCAACCTTTGGGAATCCGGTCCAATGCTCTCCCAGTTGAGCTACCGAGCCTTGTAGGCTAGATTTTTCCTAGTATTATTCTATTATAATAATTTATCTTAAAATGAGAGTTAACATAAGTATATTTTTTTCTGCAGGCAGTCTTCGGACAGACTTACGTAACCGGTAATAATGTCATCGAGAACGTCATCCTGGATAATGCTGGTCCTAGCTATGCGTACAACGGACTGACCGGTCTAGCTAACACCGGTTACGGCCTGGCTAACGCTGGTCTAGTTGGTAGCAATGTGGGTGTGATTGGAGCAGGTCTCAGCAACAGTATTGGCGGTAATCTCGTCGGCTACCCTAATTTTCTGAACATTGGCTCGAGTGGTCCTCTCTCAGTCTCCACCATCTCGCCCATAGGCCCCAGCGGGCTCGCTGTGGCTTCCGAGAACGTGATCGAGGGTACCCTGTTCGTGACCGGCTCGCTACCGTTCCTGAGCGCTGTGGCCTTCGAGGGCGCGTTCCCAACGGTTGGCTCTGGCGTCGCCACGTGCGGTTGCGGCAACGGTGCCGTTGGCATCCTCAGCGAAGGCTTTCCCACCACTGGCCCGTACTTCTAAATTTTATTTTAAGAACTAAAATACTTAATAAATAATGTTATAATAATATTTCTGTATTTCTGAGTACTTATAACCCATCCGTTTTTAAAGCCAGGGTGAATAGGCACCATCGTGGATCCTGTCACAGCCTCCGGGCTTGATTAGGATCAAGAGCGAACCCATTCAAAATAATATAAATAAAATTATCTACTTTCTTTATGCAGTATTGTTGGGGTGTGAGTTGGGCGTAACCTTGAGTATACCATATGAGACCATATAACAAGACGTCATTTAAACCTGTGGTCTCAGAATCAGTTGAAGTTACTCTCACCAGGATAGTGTTCTATAAATTAGGCCAACGGAATTGCAGTAAAAATAATAGATTAGTAAAGACTATATTTCTTATATATATATATATATAGTCTTTACTATATATATGGGGGAGTACTTTTTTCTGATAAATTGTTATAATAGAAAAATACTAGAAAAAATCGATTCGGGTCACAAGTGATTTCTCAGGCGGGAACCCACAACCTTTGGAAATCCAGTCTAATGCTCTCCCAATTGCGCTACCGAGCCTTGTGAATACTCGTCGAAATTTTCTAGTACCTTTCTGATTTTACGCTGTAGGCTAGCGTTGTTTCATCTCGTATTCGAAAGAATTTTTTTTATAAATGTTTGGGCAATCGATTAAGATGAAAGAGCCATTTAGTTTTTTTTCCGCCTGAGATCTCACTTGTGATTCGAGTCGATGTTTTCTAGTATTTTTCTATTATAACAATTTATCTTAAAAGATCGCATTGAAAAAAGCATAAAATATATATAAAAAAAATATAAATTTATTTTTCTTGATAACAGTTACCCTGTGTAACTTCTGACAAAGTGTGTTCAAAATTTTATGATGATCGATTGAGTAGTTTAGGTTAAGAGTGTAGCAAACAAACTTACTTTTTTATTTATAATATAAGTTAGGATTATAAGGTTTTGGCGATCTGTTATATAGCCTATTTTTTTAATTTTAACGCAATCGGTCAACCCGCTCTTGACTTTTAGGACATACATAAAGACAAACAGACAAAAATTTAACCATATTACAACTGGTATCAGTAAGTCAAAAAACGAATATATATCATAAAATTTGTCATAAATGTAAAGACAGACCCAAGAGGTTTAGTAGTATAGAAAAGATACATCGGTTCAGAGAAATGATTTTTTTTTCCCATCACACCGATAGAAAAACTTACTTTTTTCACGGGAACAAAAAAGTAAGCGGTGCATCTCCTCCTACGATAAGCACTATGGTAGCACTATGAAGATTTAAACGCATGGAGGAGACCAAGAGTTGTTCTATGTAAAGATTTTCTTGATAAAATTTCACACACATGCCATTTTTTGACATGCCATTATCATAAGTTGACGAAGTGATAATACTGCAGTAGTACTGTAAATTTGTTGCATAAATAAAAATTACACTGAAAAATGTTAGCTACCAAAATAAATAAAATAATTATAAATTAAGCTTTATTGTACACACAGATAGGATACAGAGAGAAAAAAAATAACAAAGAAAAGTATACAGATAGATGAAAAATTGGTTGCCTGTAAAGTCGGTATACGGGCGAAAGTTTTACGTGACAACGACTTTGAGTGGTAAAATAATTTTAATGTGAATATTCATTCGTATAGTAGGAAGAAGGATGAAATAATAGTAACAATTTAAAACATTTATTTATACAAAGAATTATATTTAAAACATTAATTTATAGGCACGCGTCCCTTCCACTTTTTATGTCTGTCTCTCTCGCTCTTAGGCGGGCTAACCATGCCCGAGTGGAAGGGACGCGTGCCTCTCACTCGCTCTCATTGTGAGCGCATAACGTGAGCGGAGCGTAACGCAGTTTCTTGAAGTGTCACCCGGCAAACCAATTTATAAGACGTTGTCACGTCAAAAATTCAGAGATTAACCCTTGTTTATTCTTAATTACTAATTAAGTTAACCTTCCTTACCTTAAGAAAATATTAGATCTATCCTGCCTGAAACATTTGGTTTCAGTGTCATAAATTGATTTATTATTGTAATAATTTTGTTACATATAAAAAACTTCCAATTTAATACTTTACCAACAAAAAACGTAGTGAAACATTATTAGGGTTCCGTTCCTCGAAAAGAAAAAACGGAACCCTTATAGGATCACTTTGTTGTCCGTCTGTCCGTCTGTCAAGCCCCTTTTTCTTGGGAACGCGTGGACGTATCAACCTGAAATTTATATCAAATACTCAGGTCTACTGTTCCTTGGAGCTGTGAAAAAATCAAACTTCTAAGCCAACGCAATCTAAAGATAAAGCCGTCTATGCCGTAAAATTCTGCAAATATTCGACACTCGTAAGGGAATCAAAACCTACAGGGTACTTCCCGTGAACTCAGAATCTTGAAATTTGGTACGGAACAATGTCTTGTAGCACAGATAAAGGAAAGAATGCGAAAACCGTATTAGTTACATCATATAAAAAAAAATATTACGGAACCCTCGGTGCGCGAGTCCGACACGCAGTTGGCCGGTTTTATCTGTTTGAGAGATTATCATTTACGACTTTTATCGAATATTTTTAGCGAACACGGCGAGTAACCTTCTAATCACGTGACAAAGTATTTCTGAAATATCAAATCTTCGATGTTATTATTTTATTACACACGAGTAATTATTTTTCTGTCTTTACATATGTGTGGGGATTCAAAAACCGTGCGGGTTATATTTTAAAAGCGTTTTAAGTACGTGAGCTTACACAGTAAGCTTGCTTATATGTCTTTTATTCGTAAACGTTCTTGCTCTCGCGCATCGGCAGTGCTGCCAACTTAACGGATTTTCCGTAAGATTGTAACGAGGCGCCATAGCTATATTGGCGACTCGTTGCTTTCATTGCGCTCTTCTCTGGCCATTTTTCATATTTTCTTTTCTCTTCGTTTCCTATTTTAAATTTACTGTCTGTCTCTGTTTCCTATTTTAAATTTACTGTCTGTCTCTGTTTATTTGTTTTGTTCGAAGTTTATTCTTACCAGAGTCAGCGCGTAGAGCGGTTGACTCACCGAAAATAAATTATTTAAATATATTTATAGTGCTGAGCAGTTATAATAAGCTCACAAGTATATAATAAGCTCATAAGCATAATTCACAAGTTTCCTGTATATATGTATATTCTGTACCACCAGTTCCTGTTTATAAGTCTATAAGTTTCTTTAAGGCACTATTGTAAGTAGCCCTACCTTTTATAATATGTTTTTAGTGATAAATGTGAAATTGTTTTTGTATTCAGTGTAATTTACCTTTTTTATATAATTGTTTCAGTTGTGCCTTAATTCCTTAAATATAAAAACAAGTGACCTTTTTGTGTGAGCTTTTATTTCTCCGGCTGCACCCCGTCACAAGATCTAACCGATCGGGATCAATTATTGACGGGTCAAAATTTATTTTGATCGCTCATATATCTAATCCGTAAGTATTGTTGCCGCAGCTCGGTTTGATAGACACGCGGTTACTAAGTTGCGGGCATTTGGTGAAATATACACACGAGATTACATTCTCAAGATGTCTCGGATGAGTCTGATGATGACAATAACTACGAAATTGAAGATCAAGTTTCCATTATTGACACAAGTGATTGATTGTAACTTAGAGGTTATACTTACTTTTACTTTTTGAATTTTTCTCTATGATAATGTCTATAAGCATTAGGCTACTTAAATATTGTTTCTTGTCAAATTTTGCATATTCCCGGGCAACAAGAAGTACTGTATAGGTCTTAATTCTCTTTGGGAATCCCCTTGCAAAATATGTGGCATGAATGTATCTTTTGATTGTCTTGACTTATCAAAAATTAATGCTTTTACTGCTTCAAAAGAATGCAGACCTGAGCATTTAATATTTATCTCAACTTGATCCCTTTACGCATTTCTTAAAAAAGAACTCTCTTGGTCTATCTTGGCAGATAGACAAGAAGATAAGTCATCCTATAAGGGTTCCGTTTTTAGTTTTGAGGTAAAGAACTCTAAAAATTTTTACGTTTTTGTAAAAGCATTTCACAAAAACGTTCTGCACATGAAAATAATTTTATCAAGGTCATAAAAATATTGTTGTTGCAAGTCCACCCTAATGAACTCGCACTTCTCATACTTCATAATGCATACAGAACAAATAAGATTTTACTGTGATACGTTTATGTTCAGCAATATGATTTTTTCCATTGTGGTGCAAATTCATGATATTGTAAACAACGAGAGGACGATAGCAGTTGAAACTTCATACTTATAAAAGACATTATGTTTAATGAAAGAGAAAATAGGTGTCTAAAGTATTTTATTTTAAAACATATTCTTATTTTACAAAGGAACACTTGCGCATCCGCAGTTACCAGCGATGGAAACGACGCCGCTGGCTGGTACTTGACCAGTGAAGCTGACAGCTCCAATCACTGGGATCTGGCCACCGACCACGGCTTGGCCACCGACGCCAAACTCGCCTCCGGCTGCGAGCTCAGCGTAGCCAGTAGAAGAGAACGGACCAGTTACTGGGATAGCGGATGTAGCAGCAACGTTTGGAACGCCGGCGCCGTATCCAATACCACCGAGTGCCAAACCAGCGTTGTTCAATCCAGCTGTAGCGAAACCAGCATTACCGAGACCCAGTCCGCCGAGGCCAATGTTGCTGACGCCAAGACCGTTGCCAAGTCCTGCACCGATGAGACCAGCGCTGCCGATTCCGTTTAAGCCGATGTTGGCAAGCCCAAGGCCGTTGTTGAGAAAGCCGTAATTGTATCCTTCGAGGGCTTCCGCTGCAGTGCTGATGGCTTCGGTGCCGAAATTAAGACCAGTCAAACCAGCACCGCCAAAGTTATTGATGAACTGGCTGTAGGCGTTCTGTAAATGTGAGACAGTAAATGTGAGACAATAAACGTGAGTTTCAGTTGAGGTTATAGACGACAAACCAGGCACTTTTATATGAAATCATTTAGCGTAAATGTTTTATACTCACACGCTAAATAATTTCACATGTATTCATTTATTGGATATTTAATACATACACCATATTTTTCTATGCTACTTTAATTATTGTCTACATCAGGTTATCAGTGTATTCTCTGCTTGTACAGGCCTTCGTTATAGATCCCGTCGTGGTGGAACATTAGAACCACCTGACGGGCAGTCCGGCGAAACAGTGTGGCGAAAGCCACAAACGGCCCCACGAAGTCAATGACAGGCCTCCATCCCTTCATCGGGCACTAGCTGGGTGGAGAGTACCACATGACTGCGCTACTTGCTCGGCAGCGCAGTATATGTAACGCATTTTCCTAAGTATAAATAAAATAAAGGCATTCGTTATGAATGGAAATTTCGTAAGGAGAAAGAGCCTTTATCCACATAGTGATCCCAGTGCAGATCGGTGACACTTAAGCCTACAGCCTTGATCTCAGCTGCAGCTACAGGCTGCTTCACACATGCCATCCACAGGATGATGGAGTTCAAGAATTTTTGGCAATCCAAAACGATTGCTGTCCGGAAGCCCTTATCATTGAGTCTCTTATAAGTGTAATTGTAGTTCCAACTGTTTTGTTGTATTCTTAAAAGCAAAATATCCAAATCACTATAAGAATCTTCTCGTTGTTTAAAAGTTGTAACCTTAAAATACGTTTAATTATGCTCAATGTTTGCTTTGACACTGCATCATCTTAGCTATAGGTGTCCACTGCTTTCACAGTAAAAGACCAATACTCTTAAAATGCTGCCCATTTTGTGGTCTTCTAGAGGAGTATGGTGATTACCTCCAATGTTATAAGTTGCCTTTTACGACACTTTTAAGTGTGAAGGTTTGGAACTATTCTGCTCTACCAGATACCACATTAAGATCACAATAAAGACCAAAATTGGCTGTTGCCCATTTAATGGTATATGGAAGGTGTATAACGATTGGCATAAGTAGCCTTTTAAGCACATCTTTATGTGTGAAGGGTGCTATTTCAGTCTTCTACCACCATAAATCATATATTGATTGTCCATACATTTATAAAAATGTTTCATTCGAATACGAGAGGGTTTTCCTCTCATTTATGAGACAGCCCTGGCCCACAGCGTAAAAAGTAGATAAATACTAGAAAATTTCGATGGATCACAAGGCTCGGTAGCTCAATTCTCGCCAGAGAATTTACTTGTGAGCCGAGTTTTATCCTATTAATTTTCTATTAAAATAATTTATCATATGAGTATAAGATGGCATTGAAAAACGCAAAAAATGTGTAAAAATCATGATACTAATATCATTATATTTTTCACTTTTCTGTACAAATATTGAAATTTTGATATTTATGATATAATATGATATCAGTAGTCTTACCTGGATGAGCAAAGCCTGTAGGCAGACCAAGAAGAAGGTTGAGGAAGACATGTTTGTTCGAATGGCTATTGACCTTAGAATGATGGCTAGTACAGTTAAGCAGCTGTTTTATAGTATTAAAAATATTATGTAATTTACTACTTCATAATTAAGTCATTACACGATACTGTTTCGTAAGCTTTTTAATGTGGCATCATTGAAGAGATATAGAACGTAATTCAGACCATTTCAGTATCACGTATTCGCTGCTATTGATATTTCACTGGGTTACGTGTTTTCATTGTTTTGCAACTTTACTTTGAAATATGTCATACGGTCAGTGAAATGAAATAGATAATGTACATAGATAGATACGTTTATTCCGGTTGTACATACATTATACATTACCATTATATAATCAAAGAAAATAACAAAATAAAATAAATAACTTCATGACACAAGCAACATCTGTGTGCAGCAGCAGGAATAGGGTTAAGGCTCGATGCAAAAAAACAAATTCACCCGGGATTAGGGGAAGCACCGATTTTCAGCCATCACCCTAGCTCATGAGGGCGCAAGTGATATGAAACAATGCAAGTCAGTGTCATATGTGTAAAATTAAATTGTCAAAGAGAGTGGAGTTAGAAAAAAAAGGAAATAATATAGTAATAATAAATATAATTGCTCGAGAAATTAGATAATAATAATAATTCAATTAATGGGTACAGAATGTAAAAAAGAAAACAATAAAAAATAGTAAGTTCAGTAAATGTAAATAAAACAATATAATGCAACTTAAATTAGAATGGGTAGTTTAAGTATATATTATGGAGAGAAAAGAGAAAACACCGTGGCTCCATTAGGCGACACCAAGTTGCTGTAGTTGTAATAGGTGGCACTTGAGATTTTTTCTGAGGATAAACAAGCTAGACATAGCGACGACCTACGTGGTTACATGGTTCTGTTATATATGGTAATTGTAAGGGCTATTGCTAACAGGGCTGCTA
This sequence comes from Calamotropha paludella, assembly GCA_927399485.1. Taxonomy (NCBI): domain Eukaryota; kingdom Metazoa; phylum Arthropoda; class Insecta; order Lepidoptera; family Crambidae; genus Calamotropha; species Calamotropha paludella. The sequence continues at coordinate 3,797,844 of OV656830.1, read as the reverse complement.
GACATGCTGACCTAGCAATCCAGCCTTACATCCGCGTGAGCCCTGCGTGGCTCGTCAGTCGCATCACAGCCCTACTCGCGAGTGGTTATATTTTTCTAATCAAATAAATAGTGTGTGTGAAAATAAAATCTTTTTTTAAAAAGTCATCCGAAGGATCCCGTATAACATTGGTGGCAGCGTAAAGGGATCTCAGAATAGATCCCCGGTACGTCTCCAACTCGCGAGTGAAAACCTGTGTAAATTTTAAAAACCAGAACCTTTTCCGGTGCGACTCATATATTATCTATACGTATTATACGTATTACGTATTATATACGTATATTTCCAATCGATTCCAGAAACTTAAGACCCAGTTCCAGTTAAGAAACACCTAAATAATAAACTACATAAATATATTTTTTTATAAACTTTTACTACTTGTGTGTGTGTGTGTGTTGTTCCTGAGCCGTTGAAGATGATCGCCGTGTTATTCTCCGTACTGTGAGTTAATTCAATCCTACAAATGTATTTGTGCAAAAGTCCCAGTGATACTTAATTCGACGAATTCAATAATCAGTGCAGTACAAAATGTTATCTCTTCGCATTCCTGAGCGCCGAGACCGTCTTATCATTGTTTAGACTGGACCTCCCGTCCCGTTCAATTAATTCAATGCCCAAGGAAGAAGTGCCAAGCATAAGCAAAATAAGCATGTCAGATATCGACCTTAATATTCTTATTAAATTTATAAACCGATTTGACGGAAATCGCGAAAAGTTGAATGCTTTTTTAAATAATTGCAAAAATGCTATAAATTAAGCCTCTTCGTCACAACAAGACATACTATTAAAATATATTTTAAGCCAGCAAGAAGGGCATGCTGAAGCCGCGTGTTCAATAAAAGATTCGAAAATTGGCAACAATTAGAAGATTTCCTAAAATCACAATACGGTGAACGTAAACACTATGCTGCCCTACTATCTGACTTACAAGAATGCAAACAATTGAATCACGAGACAGTCAACCAGTTCGCGCTTCGTATTGAATCTTGTTTATCAAAGTTACTAACCGCAATAAATATATCTATTCCTACTAAAAAGAAAGGCGAACTGGCAGGCCGTGTCGCTGCAATGCAAGACTTGGCGCTGCATACCTTCGTGGTAGGGTTGCAACCTTGTCTCTCTACAATTATCCGTTGTCGCGATCCTGAAACCCTCAATGAAGCCATAAATTTTGCAGTGTCAGAGGAAAAACTATTATTGACGACTTTGAGACGACAGCCTACTACTTTTAATCATACAAGTAATTTACAATATCAAGGACGGTCTCGTCAACCACAAAATCGTGGAAGCCCTAATATGAATGTCGCTAGCCAGTCCTTCAACTCCCCTACCACTGGATATAATGCCTTAGTGTGCCGATATTGCAAAATTCCAGGCCATACCATTGACGTGTGTCGTAAGAGAGAATATAATAATCGACGCTTCTCTAGACCTAACCCGTCTTTCCGTCCGAATCCTAACACTAGCACATCCTTCAGAGGTAATCAACCAAATCATGCTGTAACTTCATATGAGACTGATGGTATTGACGAAACAGATAACAATCATTTAAACTAAACAATTTTCCCGCCGGGTGCCGTACGGGAAAACGAAACACCAAAACCGGCATCATTTCAAATTCACTGCACTCAACCAATCCAATACAAATCAACACCACTTACAAACAGGGTAACCAGCCCCAAACTCATAGTGGCATTCCCACTATTTCCAACACCACTAACGAACAGGGTAACCAGCCCAAACTCATAGTGGAACTCATACTATTTCCAACACAACTAACAAACAGGGTAACCAGCCCCAAACTCATAGTGGCATTCCTACTATTCCCAATACCACTAACAAACAGGGTAACCAGCCCTAATTTCATAGTGATAAAGAAAATTATTCCCAAAACTTACTTACCAACCTAAAACCCACTGTTTCAGCACCTCCAGCGCCTCATCCTCAAACCTATAGTGATGAACCTCGACCAATACTTACCAATAATTACTTGGATCCTAGTACTCCTGTGACAACTCTTGGCACTGCCCCCACATCTGAAAAAGAAATTAATAATGTTAAAATATACAACATAACCACCAACCCTTCAAAAAAATACTTACCTTTTATTGAAGTCCAAACTTCCGCCTCGGAGAAACCATTATCATTCCTTATTGACACTGGCGCAGCTATAAGTTTAATAAAAGAATGCTCCATAGAAAAAATGCCTCAGAAAATAACTGGAGAATTCGTGACTTTCATGGGACTCGGCAACGAAGCCAACCCTATGATATCATTGGGTCACGTTCCGGTTACTTTTCAATCTCTCAGTCATCAGTTTCACCTTATAGGTCACTTGAACTTCCCATACGATGGAATAATCGGAAATGATTTTCTGGCAAAATCTTCTAGTAAAATAGACTTTGCCAATGACCAGTTAATAACAAATAATACCATGATCCCCCTTAAATTCACCGAACCTGTCTACGTTATCGCACCTCGATCTGAAACCATAATTGAATGTTCCGCTCAAAACCCAGAAATAAAAGAAGGACTCATAGCTAATTGTATAGTCAAAGTTAAATCTAATTCAAGAATCAACATTTCAGTAGTGAACATCTCCGAATCACCTTTGACAGTTAGTTCCGACATGAAGTTTAACATAATACCCCTACAAGAAAACAATAGTTTCAAGATCTTTCACACTTCACGAATTGATGATAACTCCGTGAATGTCCTAAACCGAACTAACCAAGTCATAGATCTCTTCAGAGTGTCCCACCTAAATCACGAAGAATGAGACTCTTTATATAACCTGTGTGCCGACTTCTCAGATATCTTCCATTTACCGGAAGATAAGCTAACACATACTGATGCTATACAACACGAAATACCTACTACTTCTTCAAACCCTATTAATACTAAATCATATCGATTCCCAGAAATACACAAACGAGAAGTCGAGATCCAAATGAACAAGATGCTAAACGAGGGAATCATTAAACCCTCTACGTCCCCTTGGTCTTCACCCATATGGGTTGTTCCTAAAAAACAAGATGCCTCAGGGCTTCGCAAATGGCGTGTAGTAATTGACTATCGTCGTCTGAATGATATAAGTATCGGAGACTCGTATCCAATCCCAAACATTAGCGAAATTCTAGACCAGCTAGGCAAGTGTAAATACTTCAGTACCCTTGACCTTGCATCTGGATTTCATCAGATTAAGATGTCCGAGCGTGACGCTCCCAAGACTGCCTTTTCTATCCCACAAGGGCACTTCGAATTCACCCGTATGCCATTTGGCTTAAAGAACGCCCCCTCTGCTTTTCAAAGACTAATGAACTCCGCTTTGTCAGGGCTTCAGGGTATACAATGTTTTGTATACCTTGATGATATTGTAATCTACTCCTTTGACCTGACCACCCACATAAAATCACTCTCTAATGTCTTTGACAGGCTCAGACATTTCAATCTCAAACTCCAGCCGGACTAGTGCAAATTTCTCCGTAAGGAGGTCTCCTATCTTGGCCATATCATCACTGACCAAGGCGTGAAGCCAAATCCTGATAAAGTCAAAGCTGTTCAGCAATTTCCCCAACCTAAATGTCCTAAAGATGTAAAATACTTCATGGGACTAGTCTCTTACTATCGTCGCTTTATACCAGATTTATCTAGAATAGCCAAACCCCTAACCAACCTTTTAAGAAAGAACATTCCGTTCAACTGGCAAAATGAACACCAATTAGCATTCGAACAGCTAAAACAACATCTTACTTCTGCACCCCTTTTAATATACCCTGACTTCTCCAAACCCTTTTTGTTAACTTGTGACGCTTCTAACTATGCAATTTCTGCTATTCTCTTACAAGGCCCTATTGGAAACGACAAACCTATCGCATATGCATCGAGAACGCTAAACAAAGCCGAATGTAACTACAGTACGACCGAAAAGGAATGTCTCGCCATCCTTTTCGGTACTAAAACCTTCCGGCCATATCTCTACGGTCACCAATTCAAAATAGTTACAGATCATCGACCTCTTAAATGGCTGTTCAACTATAAAGACCCTGGATCCAAACTCATCAGGTGGAGACTCAAACTTGAGGAGTTTGACTACGAAGTCGAATATAAAAAGGGAAAAGTTAACAGTAACGCTGACGCCTTATCACGGTACCCTGTTAATCCTGTCTTTCCCAAAGAACCCAATCCTTTACAACCCAATGATAATCCCTCTCCAGACAACCAAGACGCTATATCCGAAAATTCAGAAACCTTACCAAACCCCGACGTCTCACCTGCATTTAGTCCTATAACCCTCGACGACTTAGATGTTCGCATCCCGTCAAGTCTCCTAGGTGCAAACAGTAGTGACTTACCCTCGATCCCACTTCTAGATGGTGAAGATCTATCCTTAACCGCATACAGTCCTGAAAACGTAAACGATCAGAATCTTACTTCGGTAACTAATGATCCCCCTCAAGGAACTTCCGATCCTCTACCTCCTTCTGAAGATCCTGAAACATCTAAGGAATCTGTTAACTCCAACAAAGACTACAACACTTTTCTAAAATCATTTGGCAACAAAGATGAGAAATTTAATACACACGTAAAAGAGTATAACGAATCCCTTCTTGAAAATACATGTAAAACCCTATTAATCCCTACATCAATAGACTTAGATGAGTCCAACCCTTATCTCCAAGATGTCATCTCATCTATGGAAGACTCTTCTGATATTCTAAATTCCGAACGAGAACTGTACTCTTTTAAGAAGTTTGAAGCTAAGGGAAAAATAAATTATTTACTATTCACCAAAGTCTACTATTTCGATAGTAGTACATACCCCGAAATTTTCAGAACTTTGAAGTCTGTCCGCGATGATATTTTACTTACCGCCAATATCAACTAAATTGCTATATCCGACTTTAAAAACCTTTTTTGAACAGCATTCCCTCGTTAAGATCTATGGGATGTTAATGTATCTCTTTAATAATATCAACATAACTGTAAACATTCATCACAATACCATTATTTATCCTGTCCCTACTGAAATTGCTAAAATCCTTAAAGAAAATCACGATATCCCTATAGCAGGTCACCTAGACTCCAATAGAATGTATGATAGGATAAAAGAGCGTTATTATTGGAAAAACATGCGCATCGATATTGAAAACTACGTCCGAAATTGCAAACTGTGCCAATCAAATAAAGCACTACGAAAAGTAAATAGGGCTCCAATGCAGATTACTACCACCTCAACCCGTCCTTTTGAAAGGATAAGTCTTGACCTTGTCGGTCCCTTACCTGAAGCTGGTATTCTTAAACTAAAATTTATCCTCACACTTCAGGACGACCTTACTAAGTTTTCTATTGCTTATCCCATCTCCAATGCCACTTCAGAAGAAACCTGTGAATGTCTAGTACACTTTATATCCTTGTTCGGCATTCCAAAATCAATCCTAACGGATCAAGGTACAAATTTTACAACGGAACTTTTCAAGCGCACCTGCGAATTCTTAAAAATCAAACAGATCTGGTCCTCACCTTATCATCCGCAAACTCAAGGTGCTCTAGAGCGCAGCCATTCCACCTTGAAGGAATACCTCAAATCTTACGTGAATCAAAACCAAACAGACTGGCATAAGTTTGTGCACACTGCTATGTTAACATACAATAGTAATGTACACACAACGACTAAGTTTACCCCTTATGAACTTCTCTTCAGCCATAAGCCATATATCCCTGATTCCGTTTTCGACCAGCGTTCTGACGCTACTTACCCTGAATACGTTAAAATGCTCCAACATCGCCTCAAAATATCCCGAGAAAAAGCATGGGAAAATATAAACGCTTCCAAAGAAAGACCTAAATCCTACTATGATAAGCACTCTCGCGCAATTCAGTATAAGGTAGGCGACTATGTTTATTTAAAGAATCACGTAAGGCTCCGTAAAGCTCTCTCACCACTGTGGAAGGGCCCGTACAAAGTGGTTAAGATTCACGGTAACAATACATTGTCTCTATTAATAAACCGGCTTCATACCAAACATCACTATGATGAGATAAAACCCGCACACGAAAACGACTAGTGTCTATTAGTAAAAGTTAGCTTAGGTTAGGATTTATATGTAGGTTAGGCATATACACATATACTATAATATACGTCGTTTAGTTCACTTACAGATAATAGAATACAATTATTTTAGAATAAACTTTACATACTTTAATATACAATTTTCCTTTTTCTTATTAATATATACTGTTACGATAAGTATTATATACTGTTAAGATAGTATATACTGTTAAGATAAGTATATCAGTAATATCCACGAGAGCCCTGGTGTATTTTTCGATCCTGTCGGCACCCTAAGGATTGTTGATGGCCATTTCCATATAGTCATCCCAATGGACGTATCCCCAATCAATTACTATTTACAGAATATTCACGAAATATTTAACACTATCCGATTTCAATGTCGAGATAGTAAAGAGATCGACAACTCGGCATGTCAAAATATGCTACAGCCATTAGAAGCCCTCTTTATTGACATAACTCGCGACTACCAATCTATCTCTCACATTATATCCAGTGATATTTCCAAGAGATCTGCATGGTTCGGTGGCATAGGTGTCGTATTTAAACACATCTTTGGCACATTAGACGAAGATGACGCGAAGGATTATGATAAAGCAGTCGAAGCGTTGTATAATAACGACAAAACACTAAAAGAATCCATCAGAAAGGCTGTAATGATCTCTCAGTCGGCAATACACAATATAAATCAATCCTTATACGAAGTAAACGTTAACGAAGCAAAATTATATGACGCCATTGAAGGTTTATCGCAATCTGTAAAAAATGTATCTAATGTCGTTAACTTACTTAGTTTTAAAACTAGATTTAATAATGTTATGAATGTTTTAGAAGCTCACTTACTCACCATCTCATTTAAAATTGAGAATCTACTGAATTCCATTTTGTTTATAAAAAGTAATACATTGCATCCTTCTATATTGAGCCCAAGTCAAATGTATAATGATATCGTTAAAAACTTAAAGTTAGTACCTAAGTATAAGGAATTTCCTGTGAATTTAGAAATAAGCAATATTCATGTTCTAATTAATACAGCAGATCTAACTTGTTATTATTCATATAAGAAATTAATGTTTATTGTAAAACTACCTTTAGTAAGTCTGCAACAGTATAATGTATATAAAAACATACCATTACCAACTCCACATGTTAACAATACTTTAAACTCTTTAGCTGTAATCATCCCCACTGAACAGTTCTTAGCTATTTCTAAAGACAAATTGTCATATACTTACCTAAAGGATTTAAATAATTGTAAAAGTATACTTACCAAAACTTACCTTTGTGAAACCGTTGACATCTACGCAGTCCTCAACAACCCTTCTTGTGAAATCGAAATAATTACTAAAGCTTTGACTTCTATTCCTAATACCTGTTCTTATAAATTCATTGCAGGAGAGGTAGATATTTAGCATAGATTAAATAATAACAAGTGGATATTTGTCCAGTCAAAGCAAACCAAACTATCTGTTGAATGTAACAATGTTGTCTCCGAAAGTGTAATATCTGGTACAGGTGTACTGAATATTCCAAACGAATGTGTAGCCTTTCATAAAAATATTTAATTTGTAAGTAAAAACTACCCAAAATTAGAAATACCTGTTATCGAATTTAACTTTAATATAATTAATGATAGTTGTTGTAATTTCTACCGCTTTAATCAGTTAAGCCCTAACATTCCAATTTCTAAGATAAAAAGTATTAACCTAGATAGTATAAGTGATTTTAAAATTGTAAGCGATCAAATTTCCAAAGACTTAGTTTTAGAAACAACTTCCTTTCAAAATCATATGGGCTTCTCTATATTCAATATTATATCCATGATTATAATCTTAGTTTTAGTATTCTATTTTTGTATAAAACTTAAATTTTATAAATGTATCAGCAAACACCCTATAACTACCACATCCCCAGAAGTAAATTCTGAACCTTCCGAAAACCCCGAAATTGTAACCGCTCCTTGGCTACGAATAGAATAATCCCGGAAACCTACATTTTAAATGGGGTAAGTTGCCTCTTAGCGTGGGGGTACCGGTTTTCTTGGTAATGCCACTCTGAGATGTTCGATCCCTCGCGGATTACTCTAAAAACAAAGGGGTTTGAAGGTTTTGGCCCTAACATCAGCCGCCATTTTGATTTTTTTTTTCAAAATCGCGGTGCACAATAAATGTCATATATTTGGATAGGGGACACTTATACAAGCATAAAATGTTATATAACATAACATCATAAAGCGTCACGTTTCAGAGTTATTCAAAGATAAAAATAACAGTTGTTATAACGAATTTACTTATTTATTTTGTAGTTATTTCATGTTGTTTAAGTTTTTACTTTTAATCTGAATCAGACAAAAAAGAATACAAATATTTTAGTACTAATAATTGATTTTGTTCATTTATAACTTTTTAATACAATTCAGTATAGAAATCAGATATAAATGTGTTTAATTATAATGATTTGTTATCATACCTATACTTTTATTTTGGTGAATAACTCCGAAACGTGACGCTTTAGGATATCATGTTACATACATTTTTTGTTTGTATAAGTGTCCTCCATCTAAATATATAACTTTCGTTGTGCACCGCGATTTTGAAAAAAAATCAAAATGGCGGCTGACGTTAGGGCCACCCGCCATACAAAAATCTTCAAACTCCTTTCTATATTGAACTGGGTCTGGTTGTTGTGGTACTGCAATTGTTTCAGAACTCCATAACACAAGTGCTATACGTCTCGGAAAGCAGATTTGAATGATACCACAGATAAGACCCCTCTTTCCCACTGGGCATTCTGGGCAAATGCCCAGGGCCCCGTGATCGATCGGGGCCCCCTAATTCCTGCAAGATCACTAAAGGAATACCGACATTGATTACTGAAAAACTTATTTAATTAGAGTAAATTGAACCTCAATTAGGGACTATATTATCGACTTGCTACACTACTCTCGCCCAAAAGGGTATCCAATTTCAGCATGCTTAGTTAATTTTTAAATGTGTGTGAATCGCCCCATTTAAATTAAAGGTTGTCTATTCTACTATTGACTGTCAATAAAAAATCCGAAATCTTGTTTATCTACTTTTTTTGTCTATTCAACTTATAAAAAAGTTTTCTGCCAAAATCATAGGGGCCCCATCATTGTTATAAGCCCAGGGCCTCTAATAGGTCAGAGACGGTCCTGCCACAGATAATAGAGTTCGGAAACAATCTTGCGCAGTTATCAATTTATGAAAACAAACATTGGATGGACCAACTTTAAAAGTATTTAAAAAAGGTCTACATTTATAATGTAATATAAACAATTTTGTTTTTTTTTAATTTAACAAAAAAAGTGTGTGTCATTCCCGCACGACTGGAGTTTATTCCTTAAGAACGATTATCTTTGAACAGGCACAGAAAGTAATAAAACATAACTTCAAAATAAAACTGAAGTGCTCACGATAGGTTGCGCACAAAAAATGTAACGCTGTCATTCGGTCACTAAATTTTACTCTTCGTATCTTTTTCATACCGGGCGCCTTATTTAAAAATCAATTCTTAGGAGTAAATTCCAATAAATATGCGCAAATATCCTTTAAAAGGTTAGCTTTAGGTCATTCATACAAAAACAAACAAACAAGTTCTTTAAACACAGCTGATTTTGGGTCTGCTAGTATTGTCAAAAAATTCCCTATATTTATTTTATGTTTCTGTATGAACGACTCCCTCGCTATACTGTATTTGCATTTCAAAAGCATGTGCTTAATGTCGTTAATAGTACTGTGGCAACCTCTGCCAGTCGGGCCACACCTCAAAGACTTTACCCGAGGCAATAGTGGCACTCTATCTTCACGTGCCATGACATGACGTCATCATGTTTTTCTGTGTTAATTTTCTTTTAATTTATAACTATTGTTTAATATTATATTTCTACACCAAAGTCTTCATTCTTTTCCTGCGCTCCGTCGACCCAATTCTATTCTACTACATGTGGAATGAAGTGCCCCACAAGTTTCACAATTTGGAGAATCTATTTTCCTCGTGAGATTAAGAGTTAACTTAGTTCAGAACAATTTAACTATGTGATTAAACGTAACGGATAGGCGACCAATGGCGCCTTTTTGGCATAATAAATATATAGCTTTAATATCAGAGTAAATACGTAGAATCGAACGAAACAACACACTCACACTAACGCACCCATCAACAAGCTAACGTCGCAGTGCTGTCAGTCGCGATCCTTTCTGGCTAGAGCGCCGTAGTGAATTTATTCTGTTTCATAGACTCCCTCATGGGAGATGCAGACCATCTAGAAAACCACTATGGTGGCTCGCTACCCTCAGTTTGAGGTCCACTTAAGGAGGTCATCTGCGACTAACAACTATCACACATTATTGAATAAATATAATATCAGTGGCGGATTCTGCGTCGAAGCAAGTAATCACTTTTTTAATTTAACTAGCTTTTGCCCGCGGCTTCGCTCGCGTTAAATTCGGGGTAGCACTGTTCCCCTTTCCTGAACACAGAAGAGAACTCGGAATAGAATTTTACACGTTATTTATTTTATTTTAATACACTACTATAGACTATATTATATGTCTTTCCATTTGGGGTCAGAATAAAAAGATTCTGGGCCTTGGACACACGCGAACATGCTACATACAGCTGTCCATGGGAAAAGCACGGCTTTTCTAAGTTCACCCCAGCCACCTTTAATGTTTGTCCTTGCGCTTTGTAAATAGTCATTGCAAAACTAAGCTTAAGAGGAAATTGTAGCCTTTTAAACTGGAACGAAAGTAATTAAATCAATAGTCAAATAACAGAGTATAGGTACCGTATGCACTAAAACCAAAGTGTAGTTTATTCATAATAGGTTTTGCCCTTATACTGTTACATGTAGACAACCATAGCGCGTTGTAAAAACGAACACTGCCATCTGTTATTAATTTTTGAACTAAACAATTAAACCTATCGTGAACATAATATACAATAAACATATCAGCGCCATCTATCGGAATCCATGAGTTACACTTATTTATGTTTATAATGTTTATTTTCTCAAAAGCTGATTGATGTATGGTAAGATTTAATGTTTTTAATATTGTTTTATTTAATTCGTTTTAATTAAATAATTTTATTATTCGTTTGTATTAAAGAACCTGTTCTAATTTTGCGGAGTCTCACACACATTTCCATTCCCTATTTTAGGGGCTGGGGGAGGATTTCTAAAAAATGGCAGGTATTTTCGTTAGTAACAAAGAGTCTGTGTGCCGATTTTAGCTTCCTGCCTTGAAAACTGCGAAAGGTCTCTGCGAAATATAAAATTTCACCCCCTCTTTTAAGGGGTTGGTTGCAGATTTAAAAAAAAATGATGGGCGATTTTTTTGGTAGTCATAAATAGTCAGCATACCAATTTTTAGCTTTCTACCTTGAAAATTGCGGAATGCTCCATACAAACTTCCACCCCCCATTTTTGGGAAGTGGGGGGGGGGGGGGGAAAGGGGCAAAAAGAAGCCTATGTTACTCTCCATCTCTTCAACTATCTCCACTTAAAAAATCATTTCAATTCGTCGCTCCGTTTTGCCGTGAAAGAAAGACAAACAGACAGACACACTTTCCCATTTATAATATTAGTATGGATACGATTCATTAGAATGAAGATAAGATTATTCAATAAAAATAATATTGAGAAATTTCACTCAGAACTACAATTGGTAACATAATCAGTTCTAGTAAAAATGTAAACGAAAACTATTCTTTATTTCAGGATACTTTAAATGAAATTCTAAATAAATGTATACCAAAAAATAAAATTAGATTAAAATCAAATAATAAAAAATATTGGCTTACAGTGGGAATTAAAAATTCTTGTAAAAATAAAAGGTTACTCAAAATATTGACACTTAAATCAAATAACCCTATTTTACACCAACATTATAAATGTTATGAAAAATTTTTGAAAAAAACTGTTGCTACTGCTAAAAAAATACAATACATAAACAAAATAAATAAATCACCAAATAAAGTTAAAACAATGTGGTCTGTTATAAACGAAAGGACAAACAAAAAAAAAACGTAAAGAAAAATGTAATATCACTTTAAAAATTAACAACATTCTAACCTCTGATCCACAGAGGGTAGCTAACAATTTTAATAAGTTTTTCTCTTCTATAGGAGAAAAGCGAAATAAAGTGGCTACCGGCTATTCGGTACTGCACCCAACTGAAAACAGTTTTTACCTAAGACCTGTAAACAATGGCGAAATATATAATATTATAAAACAGTTAAAAAATAAAAATAGCTACGGGATTGACGAAATTCCGCCTAAATTAATAAAGCACTGTGCAACAGAGTTAGCGCTACCGTTTAGCATACTTATTAATCAATCTTTCACAGAAGGGATTTTCCCCGAAAAGTTAAAAAGGTCTATAATAAAACCTGTCTACAAAAAAATGAAAAAACAAATCCGGATAACTACCGCCCAATTGCCCTATTGCCCACTGCATCTAAGATATTTGAGAAAGCAATGTGCAACCGTATTTACAACTTCTGCGAAAAGTACAAGATCTTTGATGAAAGCCAAAATGGCTTCCGAAAAAAACGATCTACCGTGTTAGCAGTTTATAAATATATGCAGCAAATCGCTGACTTATCGCTTACAGTAGGAATACTACTAGATATGTCGAAAGCATACGATAGAGTCCAATATGATATACTCCTTATAAAATTATATGGAATGGGCTTCCGTGGATTAACTCATAAATGGTTTGAGTCATATTTAGTACCCAAACAGAGAACAATACGTAGAAATTGATTATTTTAACCAAAATACAAAAGAACTTAATATAATTATTATAACGACGACTGTTTGGTGGAACGGTAGCGATCCTGCCTTTCGCACCGACGGTCCTGGGTTCGAATCCCGGAAGGGGCAGATGTTTGTATGATGAATACGAGTATTTGTACCTGAGTCATGGATGTTAATTGCTAGGTTAATTGGTGTGAATGTAGGAAATATTTATTTATTTATTATTTATAATTCGTTCAAACGTCAAAAAAATTAGCGCCTCAATTCCACAGGGCAGTGTGATCGGATGTTTACTATTTCTTATTTACATCAACGACCTGCCTAAAATTATAAAAGAACCATGTGTATTATTCGCTGACGATATCGCAATACTAACATCATCTCCGGATAGTAGCAAAATACATAACAAATTGGATATAATCTTATCAAACACAATATCCTGGATGGCACAACACAATCTTGAAATTAATTTTCCCAAAACTAAAGTGATGACATTTCAACCTTACCAAAAACAAGCACTAAATATAAATTTTGTTATAAACCATACTAAGCTAGAAAATGTCCAAGAATTCTCTTTACTAGGAATAGAAATAGACTCAAATATGAACTGGAAAACACATATTAAAAAAGTTAAAACTAAATTATCCAAATTCACTTATGCTTTCTATGAAATAAAAAAGACAACTAACTTCCAAACAGCGTTAGCAACATATTATACATACGCTTATGCTTGGTTAAGTTATGGGATCATTTTATGGGGCAATAGCACCGACGGACGCTCCTAGTTTATTTACTTTACAAAAAAAAACTAGTAAAACTAGTTAGAATCTTAACTAACATAGATAATACAGACTCTTGCAAACCTTACTTCAAAAAACATGGAATACTCACACTTCCAAGTATCTACATATTAGAAATTTGCAAATTTGTAAGAAAATATCCGATTTATTTTAAAAAGAATGAAGATTGTACAATTAACTATAAACTACGAAATAAAAACAAATTAGTATTACCTACATCACGATTGAATTGACATTCCTCGAGCACACAGGCTATGGCTGTAAAATTATACAATAAGCTTCCAGTATTTATTAAATATAATGTTAAAGATAAGGAATTTCATGACAATCTAAAGCAATTTCTTGTCGAAAAATCTTACTATACAATTGCAAAATATTAAGGTGCTTAGAATAAAACGATCACATACACATGTACATATTTAATTGAGAGATTTTGTTGATTTAAGTTAAATTTTTATCAAAATGTTAATTAATTTGTGTCCTCTAATTTATTATATGTTAATTTATTATGCTCTTTATGTTAATTAATGTTAATTTTACATTATTTTATTCAGAATTTAATTTAATTTAAAATTTCATTTGATAAAATCTAGAACTGGATTTATTTTATTTAAGCTTTGATTTTATTTAATTTATAATTTAATTTTATTTATTTGGGTAGTTTTTTTTATACCAATTATAGCAACAAATATTGTAAACGTCCCCTCCATTACTACATTGTTATGCCCCACAGGGCCCATAAAGGTCATTATTATGTAACATCCTATTGTACTTATGGAATGCAATAAACGATTTAAATTTGAAGATTTTTGGCATTAAATTTTTATAATAAATCATTTACGATTTTTTTTAAACTCAAAAGCCTTGAGCATAGACGTAAGGTAGTTAGCCTATGCGTTTTTTTTTTATTATTTTTATAGGATACATTTTTGATAGTGTGCAGCAGAATTGCACAACCTTGTTCCGTAGTGTCCATATTTTCATCGGACAACCAAACTTACGAATAGGCGCCACCATTATAAGGTTGATATAACAAAGAGTCGCACTAAGCGTTTTAATTCCAATTTTGTCTTGACTACTTCGTAATAACGAGGAATGAAGACTTCTTTAAATGTTGTCACTTTTATAAGTCAATTTTAATTAAATCATTTAATTCATTCGATTATTTGATCACTATAAATTTAAAAAAAATTGGTTGTCTCGAAAGTCAGTTTACGGACGATGATTTTACGTGATAGCGTCATAAGAAAACTTTGATGAAAAATTGCACACTTTTATGAATTGAATTATTATAAATAAATAATACATATTTCCTATATTCACACCAATTAACCTAGCCCAAAGTAAGCACTTTAAGGCTTGTGTTAAGGATAATAGGAGTTAATTGAAAATTAAATTTCAATGTCTTTTTTTCGATAAATTAACATTAAGTTGTTGTAATAAACAATGGAAACCACATTAACTTTTCACTTCATGAAGTGGAAGAGGGATAAATGCGCCACAAGTCGAACGCTTAGGCCGATCGTGCTTCTCTATCGCTTGTTCCGCGCTCTCGCTTGCACGCTCGGCTCAGGTAGAACGTTACACAAGTTCGTTTTCTACTTTGGCCTGCCCGTGATCGAACTCGGGACCATGGAGTGAAAGTGAAATAGTAATATTTTTATAACAATTGTTACGTTGTAATAGAACATTATACTATTTCAACATTAACTTAGTTCTCATTTAACATTTTATCACCAACAACCCTCGCTCCTCAAACATTGGTCCTCGATCCTTGGACCTCGCGCGCGTCGTATCGTTACGTATAAGAGCGTTGGGTGTTTGAACTAGTGAACTATTGAAGTGAATTTGTGAGTGAAGTGTTTTCAGGGAACAACAAACACCGAAACACAACATTAATTGGCGTGTTTTGGTAAGGGTTACGCAACACACGCAAAACAAACAAAACTAAATAAGAAAAATAATTAGCTCCACCCCAAACGCTCTAATGAAAAGTAGATATTTATCTCAATAAGCCTTATTTTTAAAATGAAAACTTCTTTAGCGGCATCGTGCACTTTTTGGGATGGGTAAAAAATGTTAAACTCGCGTCAGGACACGTGGCCTGATCGAAAATTCGTAAGACTGAGGGAGAGTAGAGTAGAGTAGTGTAGTATAGTAGACCGCCGGCAAGTCGTAGGAGAGATAATAATATCCCCCTCTCTTTCGAAAAAATGTATGCCTGCTCCTGCTGTTTCGTTTAAGCGGCGCAGGGCGCTTGCGCGAATGTTCTTGTGTATTTGTGGTCATGTTTGTGTACGATAGCGCAATAAATGAATATTGTATTTTATAACATAAATGATAGTACTTTTATACTGATAATTAAAGAAATTTGTGCGAAATTACTCCGTAACCATTCCAAAATATCAAAAATGCACAACGTTAATGTTCATGTTTTCACTTCTGCCGGCACTCCCGGAGTGCAACCCGTTGTTTTTTTTTTATTTTTTAGCAATATATTTCCTGTGTTTTAGTTGAACATTTTGCTATCGTTCCTGAGGGCTGTGGCGAGTCAATTCAAGAACCGCGATAGCTAAACAGTTGAAATTTTTATTTCTGTTGCCGCTACAACAATAAATTGATATTTAAGGGGGGCTCCCATACGACAAACGCGATTTTTTTGCCCTTCTTGCTCTATATCAATAATGCCAACAGGCCTACACTTGAAATATTCACAATATACTCAGTTGTATTTTTACTTTAATAATAAATAATATGAAATTTGTGTACCTACTGTTGTTTACCTAGTCAATGGTACGGAACCCTTCGTGCGCTAGTCCGACTTACTGGGCCGGTTTTTCAATATGAGCATTTATTGAAAGTCAACTATACCATGGCTTCGTAAGTCCTCCAACGGGAGACTTTGTACCGAGAAGAACCCGCAAGAAACTCGGCAAGGGCTTTTTTCCTTCCCTTAATGTGTTTTTTTTTATTTAATTTAAATTAAGAAAACTTTTTTAACGCTTGCAAAAATGCATTAGATAAATTAACTTTAAGTAATTAGAAGTTTCTTTTTTCTTAAAGCAAAGTTCGCTTTTGATTCCAATCAGGCCCGGGGACCAAGACAGATTCCACGATGGAGCGAGCTAACCCAGAAGGTGCCTATTTACTCTTGCTTTGAAAAAAGACGGGTTATAAGTACTTGGAAATACAGACTCAGGGAGAGAATCTCACTCCTTTGCTGTGTGATTATAAAGGCTGTTGAGCGCTTGGTGCGAAAAGTAGGAATAGCAAGTAAGGTAAATTACAGTTTTAGTGTAAAAAAATCAAATCTGTTTTAGTGAAAAGGTGTTTTTAGATCTAAATAATTTTTAACAAGAAAAATTTTAACTTGATTTATGTGTCAGGTGGGATTTGAATCCGCATCCCTTCGCTATTCGGGCATCTTTATCACACAAACATCTGCCTCTCTCGGAACTAAAACCCAGGACCGTCGGTACCGTTTACCGACTGTCACCGTTGCACCAAACGGTCGCCAAATTAAATTAAATGCTGTGTTTTAAGTAAATTAAAAAAATGTTGCCATTTTTTAAATATATACCCATTTTTGGAGGATGATCCAACAATAGACTTCATTCGGGTGAGATGATGATAATGTTGTTTATGAAATGGAAACAAAAAATTTGTCGATTTTCGAAAACTCAACACAAAATTGGACGACTTTCAAAAACTCTCGATAAAAATGCAAGTATAGGGTTTATTTAATTAATTACTTAATTTATTTAAAAAGTTTTTTATTCCCAAAAATGTAAATTGGAACAACATGAGGAATAAATGCTAATAGCATTTCTTTACCCGTCGAAATTTGAGGAAAACGATAGAATTAAAACACAACGGATACCTATCAATAATATTGATATTACACAACTTATATTGATGCCATATTTTATTTAATAAAATCACTATTTAACTTCTTCAACTTCTTCTTCGTCTTTTTCAACCTTATTAAAATTTATTGTTTGAATGTTTTTTTTCAACACAATCAATATTATTTATTTACTTAAATATTAATAACTTCTGATAAATTAATTTTGTACTAATTTAAAAAATCTATCAACTTTCATTAAAGCTGAATTTCTGTAATAAAGCTATTTCTATTTGAGATTTTCCAAATTTTAACGTGGTAAACATATTATAAATCGAATATTATCTATACAAACCATTTAAATATATCTTTTTCTAAAACCATAAAATAACTGTCAAACAATTGATTCCATAATTTATTTTAATATAAAAATACTAACAAAAATCGACTCGGCTCACAAATCAGCTCAAAATTCTCAGGAGAATAACTCCCAAGTCGATTTTTTTTGTATTTTTCTATTGAAATAATTTATTATATAAGATAGCTTGGAAAAATACAAATATAAAAATCATAAAACTAAATTCATTCCTTGTTACAATTTTTAGGTAGAAATGAAATTATAATTAACCCCTTGACGCCCAGCTTTGTGTTTAATGCTTTATTTCTCTTTCTATCGGGGAAAAAATATAATTCAATCAAAAAGAACCACTACCAAAGCCGAAATAAGGATTAAATCAGACTGCGCGGTATAGAGCATTATACATAATACATTATGTATAATGCTCGCGAATTTTAGGTACCGTTGTCGCGCGCATGATATAATGCTCTCGGGTTTTAAGGGGTTATAACAAATATTGTTCCAAAAGTATTTTATTTCAGAACACAAATCACTGTAATATTAATACTTAAAATTAAAAATAAGATCCGATGATGACTGGAACTGGCGTAGTGTCTTGAGTTTATAAATTTTCACTTAGTATAATCTGTTGCCGATGCCAGAGCCAATTCCGATGACGGGACCAGCCTCGGTGGTGGGGAAGCCCTCGTTAAGGATGCCGACGGCTCCGTTGCCGCAGCCGCACGTGGCGACGCCAGAGCCAGCTGTTGGGAATGCGCCCTCGAAGGCCACAGCGCTCAGGAACGGTAGCGAACCGGACACGAACAGGGTACCCTCGATCACGTTCTCCGAAGCCACGGAGAGACCGCTGGGGCCAATGGGCGAGATGGTGGTGACCGTGAGAGGACCGCTCGATCCGATATTAAGAAGGTTAGGGTAGCTGACGAGATTACCGCCAACACTGTTGCTGAGACCTGCTCCAACCGCGCCAACGCTACCAACGCCGCTGCCAATCAAGCCAGCGTTAGCCCGGCCGATACCACTATTAGCCAAACCGATACCGCTATTAGCCAAGCCGATAGCGCTGTTAGCTAATCCGATACCGCTGTTAGACAAACCATTCAGTCCATTGTAAGCCAAGCTAGGTCCAGCGTTGTCCACGACGACGTTTTCTGTTACTGTGTTCCCGTACAAGTAAGTCTGGCCGAAAACAGCCTGGAAAAGATTTTTTTTTAGAATCATTACTTATTTTTAAATTTCTAATTACTACAATAAAAGCTACAACTAATAACATGTTAAATTTAATATTTGTTATTCCATATACCTGGACGAGAAAAGCTGAAGCAACGAGTAATATTTTTTGAGCTGCCATTTTAGTTTTCAAAACGAGACTATGATATTGATACCACGATTGGACGCTTTTATAATAATATGAAAACACTGATAGCTGTGTGCGTTATCTATATCATTCAGTGGCCTTATTACATATTTTCTGATTATCGCGTTTCGTTTATTGGAACGTTGTTACGTTTCGTTTACTGTTTCCAAATTTTCAGTACCTTTAGTAGTTATCAAAAAATATTATGTAAGGTTACGTCGATGAACTATTGTAAACGATTAAATTTCCTGATAAAAGTTTAAAACATTACCATGTCCACAAAGCTTGCATCATTAACGATTTTCAAATTACAAAATATTTGTAAGTATAAAGCTGTTGCCTGATTTTTCAGACTATGATTCAAAGGTAACTCCTTGGACAGAAAACATGTCTTCTTCAACCTTTTTCTTGGTCTGCTTACAAGCTTTCCTCATCCAGGTAAATATTTATAATTACTAAGTAACTACAAAAATATTAAATAAATAATAAATAGGTATTAGAAAAAATTGCAAAGATCGGTTTGAACCCAAGGTAAGAAGCTTAAGAACCTGTGTCAAGGAATTCAAAAACAATGACGATTGCGCAACACCCAAGCCCGGATTAATATAAAAAAGTTACTTTTCTGTTTGATTCTACCCGGGATCGAACACTGGACCTCTTAGTTACCATGAAAACATCTAACCACTAAGGTCGTTGAAAATATATATGTTGAAATATAAAAAATATTAATTACTAATAATTATTTTGATTATGACTGTGATATAATGGCTGAATGTTATTTTACAGAACGCCTACAGCCAGTTCCTCAACAGCTTTGGAGGTGCTGGTTTAACCGGTGTTAATTTCGGCACCGAAGCTGTCAGCACTGCTACAGGTGGCCTCAGCGGCTACAATTACGGCCTCAACAATGGCCTTGGTCTTGCCAACATTGGTGTAAACGGAATCGGCAGTGCTGGTCTCATTGGTGCAGGACTTGGCAGTGGTCTCGGCGTCAGCAACATTGGTATCGGCGGACTAGGTCTCGGCAATGCCGGTTTCGCTACATCTGGATTAAACAACGCTGGTTTGGCGCTCGGCGGTATTGGATACGGCGCTGGCGTTCCAAACGTTGCTGCTACATCCGCTATCCCAGTCACTGGTCCCTTCTCTTCTACTGGCTACGCTGAGCTCGGAGTCGGAGGCGAGTTTGGCGTTGGTGGCCAAGCCGTGGTCGGTGGCCAGATCCCAGTGATCGGTGCCGTCAGCTTCTCCGGTCCAGTACCCGCCAGCGGCGTTGTCTCCATCGCTGGCAACTGCGGATGCGCAAGTGTTCCACTGTAAAGTTTTACTATTTTATAAGTCTATTAATAATAAAAAGTCACACACTAAAACTTTGCTTTTTATTTCAAGCAATCAAGAGAAGGTCTTCGTAAACCTGATATATTATAAATATCATTGCAGTTATATTTTAATAAACTAAAACGATTATTCTGTACAAATATCATAGTAAATACTGAAATATGAATTGTGGAAGTTATATCAACAAAAATAAAATCACATTAGAATAAGTATAATTTAATTAAATATCAAAATACCAAATTGCTGCACTGGACACGATTCAGCGCAGAGCTGAGAGGCTCATTATTGACAGCAAATTGGTGAAGAGCAAGCTTTACACCTTAGCTCACCGCCGCAAAGTTGCCTGTCTGTCAGTCTTCTACAGATTGTATTTTGGAGAGTATGCTCAGGAGCTACATATGCTCATACCGCCATCACCTTTCTTCCATCGGACTTCCAGACGCACTGCAGGCTACCACCTTTTCTTGGTTGCTATTCCTTCCTGTCGCACCAAGCGCTTCGCAACTTCTTTTATAATGCGTACAGCAAAGGAGTGGAATTCCTTGCGTCTGTATTTCCGAGTACTTATAACCCGTCTGTTTTTCAAGCCAGGGTGAATAGGCACCTTCTGGATAACCTCGCTCCATCGTGGATTCTGTCTTTGCCCCCGGAATTGATTGCGATCAAGAGCGAACCCATTCTGAATTAAAAAAAAATATACATAAAAAACCTCAACGCATCAAAAGAAAAGCGTACATTTAAAAATCAAGTAGGTTAATATCTGTTAAAAATCGTATATTGAACTTTTCCTCTATATATTAACGTATTGAGGTAAACATCTAAGTATCCATTAGTTTTTGAACTCTGCTGACTTTGTAGGTTTGCTACGTTTAAATTTGTAGAGTTAAAAGTAAATATTGAAACATGTATAAAAAAATAAAAATAACTCATTTGTATATACCCGTTAGATACATACTTGTAAGTATTAAACTGTCCTAGAAACCGGTATTATTTATCGCAAATTTGAACTCTGTTGCTTGACATTAAAGTTTACAGAAAAAATATTTTTATTTATGTGCTTTAAACAAAGAATAAAGTGGTAGATTCCTTTAGAAAAAACATTATTTAAGAAAATTAATTTCTAAGTGCATAAAACAAAAAGCATTTCTTCGGGTTAAATAGAACATAATAATCAGAACAACGAAAAAAAGACTTTTTGTCTGATTAAATAGTGCAACTTATAGACCGATGAAATACGATGACAACAATAGAAAATTATTTGGTCTGACCAGTGTTGCCAACGAATTATCTAGCTCCCCACTAAAGTCAACTCCTATAACCATCAGACAACCAGTAACATTTATTTTAATAATAACTAGATGGCGCTGTTGCGAGTAGAAACACGCTATCGTATTGTTTTTGCGGGAGTACGTAAGGGCAAGTTTAGTTTTTCAGTGTTAGGATATGGAGACAATATGGCAACAAACGCACACACAAAGTATTGTCATAATATAACTAGGTGATGCAGTCGCTAAGCATAAAGCTACGCTAGCACCATATATTGGAGCGGAACGTAATACCTAAAAAAGATCTTTTTTTTGCGAATTTCAAAATTCGGGCTCCGTCACCATCTGGTCCTAAACCTGTTGATTTGATTCACCATAAAAAATATTAAAATCGGTTAAGAACTCTGTAAGTTATGGCGTAACAGACATTGCGCCATTGAAGCTGATCCATGGGAGCTTCGCTTCGCTCCGCTCCAATTAGAATATGTCATCTTTTTCAGATGAATCGTTTTTGACTGTACCATCATCGTTGATGTCTGACTCATACTAATCTTTAGTGCCAATTTGTTTGACAACATTTGCTGGGATTTCATAGTTGTTACAGCATTTTCCTACTAACTTCATACCGCAGCGTATTCTTAGTATGGCAGTTAATAGATTAAAACCCATTCTGTTCCTTTGCTTGTGTTTAATTCAGTTCATGCTGTTAACCAGTCTTTCCACATCGGCATTAAATAGCGACAATACTAAAAGGGAAATCACAAATGTCACTAGTTCATGAAATCTTGAAACGCCGTGTCCATCTTTAAAGTGCAAGACTTAATACCAAAACATTTTGGTCTCTTTGGTCTCCTGCCATTTTAATAACTGATCGCCATTGATTGTCCACTTTTGCAATTAATCTAGTACTTTCATGGAATTGAGCCATAATGTCTTTGGCTTTTCCAACACTAATTTGAGATTTTTTTTCCATTGATTCCAAATTTTTAGATAGCGTGTTTGTTTATTTCGCCTATGAGACTCACTATAAGTTGTATACATCCGCAACGTTTCTTATTCTGCCCTTGGAAATCCTTTTTCTCGCATCGCGAATCGATATCCCAGAAAGCATTTTGGATTAAAAAAATCGCAGACGTTTCGAGTAAAAGTATTATTTTATGTGTAGGTAACGTAACCTTACTGACAAGCATATATATCTGGTTAGTCAACTCGCCACACAATAATGTTTGGTCTGTATCTTTTGACGCGAATATTTTATTAAATCTGTTTATTTCAAGCAATATTGGATATAAAAAAGAAATATAAGAATAATTATTCTCGGTTGCATACAAAGAGTGCTCTGCCGTATGACACATTTCATTTAGCTTAGCTGTAGAAAAATGTGCCCTCAAAAACGTGTATGCAAAATTTTGTGACAACCTGTTGAGTAGTTAAGGCGGAAAGCGTTCCAATTAAACCCACTGTCTGATATACAACACCACCTTTACAGTTTACACTAGAAAGCGTGCTTAAAAAATAAGAAACACGCTACTCTCGAAAAACATTACTCGCCTTCTGGGGCAGTCTGATAAAATAAAAACAGTATAACGACTGGCAACTGAAATGATTATAAAAGATCAAATTCACTTTGCATTTTGTTATGCTTCTTTGACATCCAATGCGATTTTAAATCACCGTAGTGACTCCTTAAAATCGTACCACACAACTTACATTTTGCTAAGTATCCAGTAGTACTTTCAATTACTTGAAGTCAATTTTTTTGGGTTTGGAAGTTAAGATACTTGAAAATTTTTAAGTGTTGTGGCTTAGGCATAATGATGAATGACGCATCTCGCGAAATAAAACAACAAAAAAAACGACTCGGCTCACAAGATATTTTCAAGAGACTAGTCAGCCGAGTCGATTTTATTGTATTTTTCTGTTGAAATAATATATCATATAAGATAGCTTCGAAAAATGCAAAAATATATTAAAACTAAAAAACAATGATTTTATTCAAAATTAGAATTTTAAGGTAGAAATAAAATTAATATTTGTTCCAATGTATTTTATTTCAGAACTTAAATCACAGTATTAATATTAAAATTAAGGTCCACCAATGACTGGCGAAGTGGGAAGTTTATAAAATTGGGTCTAGTATAATCTGTTGCCGATGCCTGAGCCAATTCCGATGACGGGGCCAAGCTCTGTGGTGGGGAAGCCTTCGCTGAGGATGCCGACGGCTCCGTTTCCGCAGCCGCATGTAGCGACGCCAGAGCCAACTGTCGGGAATGCGCCCTCGAAGGCCACAGCGCTCAGGAACGGTAGCGAGCCGGTCACGAACAGGGTACCCTCGATCACGTTCTCCGAAGCCACTGTGAGCCCGCTGGGGCCGATGGGCGAGATGGTAGTGACTGTGAGAGGACCGCTCGATCCGATATTAGAAAGGTTTGGGTAGTTGACGAGATTAGCGCCAACACTGTTGCTGAGACCTGCTCCAACCACGCCAACGCTACCAACGCCACCGCTAATCACGCCAGCGTTAGCCCGGCCGATACCACTATTAGCCAAGCCGATAGCGCTGTTAGCCAAGCCAATACCGCTGTTAGCTAGACCATTCAGTCCATTATAAGCTAAGCTAGGTCCAGAGTTGTCCACGACGACGTTTTCTGTTACTGTGTTCCCGTACACGTAAGTCTGGCCGAAAACAGCCTGGAAAAGATTTTTTTTTAGAATCATTACTTATTTTTAAATTTCTAATTACTTCAATAAAAGATACATTTAATAACAAGTTTAATTTAATATTTGTTATTCTATTTACCTGAACGAGGAAAGCTGAAGCAACGATTAATATTTTTTGAGCTGCCATTTTAGTTTTCAAAACGAGACTATGATATTGATACCACGATTGGAAGCTTTTATAATAATATGAAAACACTGATAGCTGTGTTCGTTATCTATATCATTCAGTGGCCTTATTACATATTTTCAAGATATCGCGTATGCTTATTGGAAATAGGTACAATACTGTTTCAAAATTTTGCAGTACCTGTTATAGTTATCAAAAAGTATTATGTAAGATTACGTCGATGAACGATTGTAAATTATTCAATTTCCTGATATTTTTTTTAAAACAAAAGTTTGCATCATTAGCGTGTTTCAAATTGCAAAATATTTGTTAATATAAAGCTGTTGCCTGGATTGTTCAGACTATCATTCAAAGGTTACTCCTTGGAAAATAGAAAACATGTCTTCATCAACTTTTTTCTTGGTCTGCTTACAAGCTTTACTCATCCAGGTAACTATTTATAATTACAATGCAAATATAACAATATTGAATAAATACTAAATCTTTACTACTATATAAATCTGTAGGTTCTGTATGTACATTAATTTTTTTGCTCAAATTTTATGTTCTATGACTCTCTGATACCAATTCTACTATTTTTCTGACTATCTGTCTGTCTATCTGTATGTTTTTCAACTCAACAACTGGCTAACCAATTTTGATTAAATTTGATGTGCGATGTGATTGCTCAAATGATAGGCCATATGTCATATCGGTTAAATCCTCATAGTTGTAACTAATATTATAAATACGAAAATAAGTTTGTTTGTTACACTTTTAAGCCTTAACTACTCAATTAATCATCATAAAACTTTGCATACATCTTGCTAGGGGTACAGAAAACCACATAAGGTACCTTTTATAAAGAAAAAAAAACTGTGTCCGTATTTTAATTGGTAGTCCGCATAAACGCGATAATATCGCATACATCGTGCTGAATCCAATTAACATAGATAAAGCACATCCCTACTAATATTATTAATGTGAATGTAAGTTTGTTTGTTATGCTTTCGCGCAAAAACTACTAAACCGATCATCATGAAACTTCGTACATATATTCTTAGAGGTATTAGAAGTAACATAGGATACTTTTTATTTAAAAAGAAAATAAAAAAATGTGGGCGAAGCCGCGGGTAAAAGCTAGTGTGTTATAAAACTTAGAAACAAGGACAGTTGAACAACTCCCTAACCCAAGCTAATATAGAAATGTTAGTTTTCAACATTGACCTCACGGGGATCGAACACGATATAGAATACTGACGGAGATTAAACGTGGGACTTCGGAGTGGCGTTACCATGACAACCAATACTGGAGCCATTTAACCACGGAGATCGTCAAAAATATGTATATTGAAATTAAAATAATATTATTTACTAGCGGCCCGTCCCGGCTTCGCACGGGTGGACAAAATTATTTAAATTTTCTACTATTAAATATATTATTAAATTTGACGACCGTTTGGTGCAACGGTAGCGATCCTGCCTTTCGCACCGTCGGTCCTGGGTTCAAATCCCGGAAGGGGCAGATGTTTGTATGATGAATACGAGCATTTGTACCTGAGTCATGGGTGTTAACATATGTATATTTCTATAAATATTACATATTTATGTATTATATATGTATGTCTATCCGTTACCCTAGTATCCATAACACAAGCCCTACAGTGCTTACTTTGGGCTAGGCTAAATGGTGTGAATGTAAGAAATATTTATTATTTATTTATTATTATTTATTTATTTATTTTTCCGTTAGCGTCATCTAGCGTCCGGTAGACGAACTACTTGCGGTTAACGCGTTGCTATGGTAACGTTATTGATACAATGGAAAAAGAGCGGGAAAAAGAGCGGACAGACAAACAACAAATTTGTGATCTTAGATTATAGATTGAATGTTATTTTACAGAACGCCTACAGCCAGTTCCTCAACAGCTTTGGTGGTGCTGGTTTAACCGGTGTTAATTTCGGCACCGAAGCTGTCAGCACTGCTACAGGTGGCCTCAGCGGCTACAATTACGGCCTCAACAATGGCCTTGGCCTTGCCAACATTGGTGTAAACGGAATCGGCAGTGCTGGTCTCATTGGTGCAGGACTTGGCAGTGGTCTCGGCGTCAGCAACATTGGTATCGGCGGACTAGGTCTCGGCAATGCCGGTTTCGCTACATCTGGATTAAACAACGCTGGTTTGGCGCTCGGCGGTATTGGATACGGCGCTGGCGTTCCAAACGTTGCAGCTACATCCGCTATCCCAGTCACTGGTCCTTTCTCTTCTACTGGTTACGCTGAGCTCGGAGTCGGAGGCGAGTTTGGCGTCGGTGGCCAAGCCGTGGTCGGTGGCCAGATCCCAGTGATCGGTGCCGTCAGCTTCTCCGGTCCAGTACCCGCCAGCGGCGTTGTCTCCATCGCTGGCAACTGCGGATGCGCAAGTGTTCCTCTGTAAAGATAAACTATTATATAAGTGTAATAATAATAAAAAGTCACACACTTAAACTTTGCTTTTTCTTCAAATTTTCAAGCAATCAAGGTCTTCCTAAACCTGATATATAATAATATAATTGCGGTTATATTTTAATAAACTAAAACGATTATTCCGTACAGATAACATAGTAAAATTCTGAAATATAAATTGTGGAAGTTAGCTCAACAAAAATAAAATCATATTCATCATCATCATATCAGCCGTACGACGCCCACTGCTGGACATAGGCCTCCCCCGAGGATCTCCACAACGATCGGTCCTGTGCTGCCCGCATCCAGCGTTTTCCCGCGACCTTAACCAGATCGTCGGTCCACCTCCCCACTACCTACACACTGAGCGTCGTCCGGCAATCATATTCATATTAGAATCATATTAGAATAAGTAAATTAAAATCATATTAGAATAAGTAAAATTTAATTAAATATCAAAATACCAAACTGCTGCACTGGACACGATTCAGCGCAGAGCTGAGAGGCTCATTAGTGACAGCAAATTGGTGAAGAGCAAGCTTCACACCTTAGCTCATCGCCGCAAAGTTGCCTTTCTATCAGTCTTCTATAGATTGTATTTGCATATGCTTATACCACAATCACCTTTCTTACATCGGACATCTTGATCCACTGTGGGCTACCACTCTTTCTTGGTTGCTATTCCTACCTGTCGCACCAAGCACTTCTCCTCTTTTTTTATAATGCGCACAGCAATGGAGTGGAACACCCTCCCTGCGTCTGTATTGCCGAGTACTTATAACTCGTCTGTTTTTAAAGCCAGGGTGAATAGGCACATTCTGGGTTAATTCGTTCGATCGTGGATTCTTTCTTTGCCACAGGGCTTGATTGGGATCAAGAGCGAACCCATTGTAAATAAAATATGTATGTATATATTAAAAAAAAAACCCTCAACGCATTAAGAGAAAAGCGTACGTTTGAAAATCTAAAAGGTTAATATCTGTTTAAAATCGTATATTGAACTGTTTCTCTATATATTAACGTATTAACGTAAATTTAGTTAGTTTTTGAACTCTGCTGACTTTGCAGGTTTTCTATGACTAAATTTGTAGAGTTAATAGTAAATATTAAAACATAATTAAAGAAATAAAAAATACTTTTTTGTACAAATATCCGTTAGATACGTACCAGTAACCATTAAACTGTCCTAGAATCCGGTATTATTTATCGCAAATTTAAACTCTGTTGCTTGACATTAAAGTTTACAGAAAAAATATTTTTGTGTATGTGCTTTAAACAAGGAATAAAGAGGTAGTTTCCTTTAGAAAAGACATTATTTATTAAAATATATTTCTAAGTGATAATGTAAACACACAAAACAAAAAGCATTTCTTCAGGTTCAAAATAAAACATAATTATCAGAACAACGAAAAAAAACACTACAATTAAAACCTTTAAATATTAAATTAGTCTTAAAAGACCACAGTTCTAGTAATTTTGATTGAATAGTGCAACTTATAGATCGACGATATACAATGAGAACAATAGAAAATTGTTTGGTCTGGCCAGTGTTGCCAACGAATTATCTAGCTCCCCACTAAAGTCAACTCCTGTAACCATCAGACAACCACTAACATTTATTTTGAATGAATCGTTTTTGGCTGTTCCATCATCGTCGGTATCTGACTTATACAACTCTTTAGTGCCAATTTTTTTAACAAGATTTGCTGGGATTTCATAGTTTTTGCAGCATTTTCCTACTAACTTCATACCGTAGCGTATTCTTAGTATGGCAGTTAATAGATTAAACCCCATTTTGTTCCTCTGCTTGTTTTTTATTCAGTTCATGCTAAGCAGTCTTTCCACGTCGGCGTTGGAATGCGGCAATACTAAATAGGTAATCAAAAATTTCACTAATTCATTAAATCTTGAAACCCTTTGTCGATCTTTAAAGTGCAAGACTTCATACGAAAACATTTTGGTATCTTTGGTCTCAATAATTGAATTTGTCACCATTGATCGTCCATTTTTACAATTAATTCACTCCTTGCATCTGACACCGCATTTCACCTCTTTACGTATATTTGCTTTATGACAAGGAATGTCACCCTTTTAAATATGGAATGTTCTAGAATGCTTGACGAACATAAAAGTATCACCAGTAGTATCTGAGAGTGTAACCTGAGTTGTTGTATTGAAGAGTTCAGTAATAGAATAAATCGTGAATAGATAGATAGAGTAATAGATAATCGTGAGTGATAGATCGTATAGATATATAGTTTGAATTAACGTCCAAGTCCCAAAAGATCCCGTACCGCGCGTAGGGCGCTACAGTACCTCCATGGAATTGAGCCATAATGTCTTTGGCTTTTTCAACACTTATTCAAGAAATTTTTTCCATTGATTCCAAATTTTCTGATAGCTTGTTTGTTATTTTGCCTATTAGACTCACTATAAATTGTATGCACCGAGTACGCAACGTTTCTTATTCTGCCCTTGGAAATCCTATTTCTCGCATCTCGAATCGATATCTCAGGTAGCATTTTGGATTTCAAAAAATCGCGGAAGTTTTGAGTAAAAATTTTAGTGTTATGTGTAGGTAACGTAACCTTACTGACAAGCATATCTATCAGGTTAGTCAAATCGCCACACAATAATGTTTGGTCTGTATCTTTTGACTCGAATATTTTATTAAATCTGTTTATTTCAATCAATATTGGATGTATAAAAAGAAATATAAGAATAATTCATCTCTTTCGCATACATAGAGTGCTCTGCCATATGACATCTTTCATTTAACTTAGCGATAAAAAAATGTACCTTCAAAAAGTGTTTGCAAAATTTTGTGGCAACCTATTAAGTAGTTAAAGCCGAAAACGTTACAAACAAACTCACTTTCTGATATACAACAACACCTTTACAATTTACACTAGAAAGGTTGCTTTAAAAATAGACACACGCTACTCTCGAAAAACATTACTCTCTTTCTGGAGCAGTCTGGTAAAATAAAAACAGTATAACGACTGGCGAATGAAACTATTATAAAAGATCCAGTTCCCTTTGCATTCTATTGACGCTTCTTCGACATCCCAGGTGATTTTAAATCACCATAGTGACCCCTTAAAATCATACCACAAAACTTGCATTTTTCTAATTGACCAGTAGTGCTTTCAATCACTTGAAGCCAATTTTTTTGGGTCTTAAAGTCAAGAATCTTGAATATTTTTAAGTATTGTGGTTTTGGCATAATGATGAATGACGCATCTCGCGAAATAAAACAACACACTGAGTCCGAGAAAATGTCCGAATTGAGAACAAAAATATAAAAAAAAATCGACTCGGCTCACAAGATATTCTCAAGAGACTAGTCAGCCGAGTCGATTTTATTATATTTTTATATTGAAATAATTTATCATATAAGATAACTTCGAAAAATGAAAAAATATATTAAAACTAAAAAATAATAAATTCATTAAAAATATAATAAATATATTTAAAGGTAGAAATAAAATTAATATTTGTTCCAAAAGTATTTTATTTCAGAACTTAAATCACAGTATTAATATTAAAACTAAGGTCCACCAATGACTGGCGTGGTGGGGAGTTTATAAAATTAGCATTAATATAATCTGTTACCGATGCCAGAACCAATTCCGATGACGGGACCAGACTCGATGGTGGGGAAGCCCTCGCTGAGGATGCCCACGGCTCCATTGCCGCAGCCGCATGTAGCGACGCCAGAGCCAACTGTTGGGAATGCGCCCTCGAAGGCCACAGCGCTCAGGAACGGTAGCGAACCGGTCACGAACAGGGTACCCTCAATCACGTTCTCCGAAGCCACGGAGAGACCGCTGGGGCCAATGGGCGAGATGGTAGTGACTGTGAGAGGACCGCTCGATCCGATATTAGAAAGATTAGGGTAGTTGACGAGATTAGCGCCAACACTGTTGCTGAGACCTGCTCCGACCACGCCAACGCTACCAACACCGCCGCTAATCACACCAGCGTTAGCCCGGCCGATACCACTGTTAGCCAAGCCGATAGCGCTGTTAGCCAAGCCAATACCGCTACTAGCCAAACCATTCAGTCCATTATAAGCTAAGCTAGGTCCAGCGTTGTCCACGACGACGTTTTCTGTTACTGTGTTCCCGTACACGTAAGTCTGGCCGAAAACAGCCTGGAAAAGATTTTTTTTAAATATAATTATCTATTTTATACTTTTAATTACTTCAATAAAAGATACAACTAATAACATGTCAAATTTAATATTTGTTATTCCATTTACCTGAACGAGGAAAGCTGAAGCAACGATTAATATTTTTTGAGCTGCCATTTTGGTTTTCAAAACGAGACTATGATATTGATACCACGATTTGATGCCTTTATAATAATATGAAAATACTGATAGTTGTGTGCGTTATCTATATCATTCAGTGGCCTTATTACATATTTTCCAGTTATCGTGTATTGCTTATTGGAAATAGGTACAATACTGTTTCAAAATTTTGCATTACCTGTCGTAGTTATCAACAATTATTATGTAAGATTACGTCGATGAACGATTTTAAATTATTCAATTTCCTGATAATTGTTTTTAAAACAAAAGCTTGCATCAGGAGCGAGTTTCAAATTACAAAATATTTGAAAGTATAAAGCTGTTGCCTGGATTACTCAGACTATCATTCAAAGGTTACTCCTTGGAAAACAGAAAACATGTCTTCTTCAACCTTTTTCTTGGTCTGCTTACAAGCTTTACTCATTCAGGTAACTATTTATAATTACATAGCAAATATAACAGTATTGAATAAATACTAAATCTATACTACTATATAAATCTGTTGGTTCTGTCTGTACATTATTTTTTTTGTTAAAATTTTATGTTTTATGACTCTCTGATGTCAATTATACTATTTTTCTGACTGTCTGTCTGTCTATCTATATGTTTTTCAACTCAACAACTGGCTAACCAATTTTGATTAAATTTAATGTGCGATGTGATTGCTCAAATGATAGGCTATAATATCATATCGGTAAAAACCTTATAATCCTTACTAATATTATAAATACGAAAATAAGTTTGTTTGTTACACTTTTAAGCCTTAACTACTCAATTAATCATCATAAAACTTTGCATACATCTTGCTAGGGGTACAGAAAACCACATAAGGTACCTTTTATAAAGAAAAAAAAAACTGTGTCCGTATTTTAATTGGTAGTCCACATAAACGCGATAATATCGCATACATCGTGCTGAATCCAATTAACATAGATAAAGCACATACCTACTAATATTATAAATGTGAATGTAAGTTTGTTTGTTATGCTTTCAAACAAAAAAAAAATCATGAAATTTCGTACAGATATTCTTGGAGGTATTAGAAGTAACATAGGATACTTTTTACAAAAAAAATAAAATTAAAAAAAAATGCGGGCGAAGCCGCGGGTAAAAGCTAGTGTGTTATAATACTTAGAAACAAAGACAATTGAACAACTCCCTAACCCAAGCTAATATAGAAATGTTATGTAATTAGTTTTCGACATTGACCTGACGGAGATTAAACGTGGGACTTCGGAGTGGCGTTATCTTGAAAACCAATAATGGAGCCATTTAGCCACGATGATCGTCAAAAAAAATATGTTCACACACACACACACGTATATATATATATATATATAAATATTATTATTTATTGAATTTTATTTTACAGAACGCCTACAGTCAATTCCTCAACAGCTTTGGAGGTGCTGGTTTAACCGGTGTTAATTTCGGCACCGAAGCTGTCAGCACTGCTACAGGTGGCCTCAGCGGCTATAATTACGGCCTCAACAATGGCCTTGGTCTTGCCAACATTGGCGTAAACGGAATCGGCAGCGCTGGTCTCATTGGTGCAGGACTTGGCAGCGGTCTCGGCGTCAGCAACATTGGTATCGGCGGACTGGGTCTCGGCAATGCCGGTTTCGCTACATCTGGATTGAACAACGCTGGTTTGGCGCTCGGCGGTATTGGATACGGCGCTGGCGTTCCAAACGTTGCTGCTACGTCCGCTGTCCCAGTCACTGGTCCGTTCACTTCATCTGGCCCCGCTGAGCTCGCAGTCGGAGGCGAGTTTGGAGTTGGTGGCCAAGCCGTGGTCGGTGGTCAGATCCCAGTGATCGGAGCTGTCAGCTTCTCCGGTCCAGTACCTGCCAGCGGCGTCGTCTCCATCGCTGGCAACTGCGGATGCGCAAGTGTTCCTCTGTAAAGACTAACTATTATATAAGTCTAATAATAATAAAAAGTCACAAACTTAAACTTTGCTTTTGTCTTTTGTTTTTAAATTTTCAAACAATCGAGGGGTAATATTCGTAAACCTAATATATTATAAACAATTGCAGTAATATTTTAAAAAGTTAAAATGAGTATTCTGTCATAGTAAAATTCTGAAACATGAATGGTAAAAGTTAGCTCAATAAAATAAAATCATATCAAAATTAGAGAAATTAAATTTTAAAAAAATATGAAATACCCTCAACGCAACAAAAGCGTACATTTAAAATTTAAATAAGTTAATATCTGTTAAAAGTCATATATTTTTTTGTTTCTCTATATATATATATATATATATATATATATTAAAATATCTTAAAACAGTACGTTAACTAATAAAAATAAAAACTAACAAATTATAGGCACATCAATCTATATCTCTACAATATAAAAGAGGGACTTTGTGGGTTTGTTACCATATATAGTTACCACTAGCTGACCCAGCCACGCGTTGCTGTGGCACAGTAATTTTATTTTTCTAAAATAAAAGTAGCCTAAGTTACTCCTTATTACATCAGCTTCCTGCCAATAAAAGTCCCGTCAAAATCGGTCGAGCCATTTCAGAGATTAGCCGGAACAAACAGACAGACAGGCAGACAAAAATTGTAACAAAAATATTTTGGTGTATATACCGTATATATATTCATATGCATGTAGTAAAAAACGGTTATTTCAATATTACCAACAGACACTTTAATTTTATTTATATGTCTAGATAAGCCTAAGAATAACAGTTTTTATAATCAATTACCGTTACCATAGCAACGCGTGGCCGGGTTATACCAGCAACGCGTGGCCGGGTTATCTAGTTATGAATAAAAAATATAAAAGTACTTACATCTAACGTTTTCACCTAATCTAATTAAAAATTAATCAATGTCTATTCACTGTCACATTCACAACGCACAATGCAACGCAATCACGCAACCTATGCCTTACGAGCTACCAGCAAGAGTGGTGAGCTGATCACACTTCGCTGCCCGTGACAAGAGACGTTTATCTTTGAAAGGAGTACGTCATCATTCGTCTTACAATATATATATATATATATATATTTTATACTCAACTAGCGGCCCGTACCGGCTTCGCACGGGTGGACAAAATTCTTTAATCTTTTACTATTATTAAATATTTTTCCGTTAGCGCCATCTAGCGTCCGGTAGAAAAACTACTTGCGGTTAATATGATAACAAACACACAAAGTATTGTCATAATATAATTAGGATAGGATAGGCAGGCGCTTGACCCCGCGTTGCTGTGTCTCAGTCATTATAATTTGCAATAAAAAAAATTATGATCATAAAATAAAATGAAACCTATCCCATGTCCTAAGTCGGAACAAATCCAGCAAAATGAAAAAAACACTTCAAAATCGATTAAGTAATTTCGGACAACGCGGTCAAACACTGTGATAGGGAATTTTTATATAAAAATTACCTATCACAGTGTTTGAGACTTTATGTATGAGAATTTAGTTTATGATTTATCTTTACCCGTTTCTTACTTAATTTTGGATTTGAACTCAGAGGCACTCACCTTGGAATCTGCCGGTCGTCTTCTTAGAGGTACCTCCGTGTCCTTGATCCAGCTGTATTGTTCTACGATGGTGTCCTGGCCTAATTCACGATTTTTGCACTGATTGCACTGTAGATTTAGTTTTATGAGAAATATAACTTATTGGGCTGCGCGCCGCGCAAATCTTTATATATATAATTCTTCTGTGAGTGTGTATGTCACTGAACTCCTCCTAAAGATTCCTCCTCCGGCTGGACCGATTTGAATGATTTTTTTTGTGTGTGTTCAAGGGGATCTGAGAATGGTTTAGATTCACAAATCAGCCCGGCAGGTGGCGCTGCAGACGGTATCTAGATTATTTATCTATACTGCAAAAATAACAGGCAGGACAACGTCTGTCGGGTCCACTAGTTTTTATATAAAAATTTTATATAAAGGTTCGACCGCGTTGTCCGCAATTACTCAATCGATTTTGAAGTTTTTTTGTAAATGGCTTGACCGCTATCTCGCCTGCTTGCCTATAAAATGGTTTTGTCATCCTCACCTTGAAGTCCTGACCTCTGCTACGAACGTAGCACGTTTTAATCATATTAAAAAGTTTTGTGTTTTATATATAATGATATTAATAATATTCTTACATTCAACCTAATTAGCCTAAGCCAAAGTAAGCAATGTAAGGCTTGTGGTTTGAATAGTAGGGTAGCAAATAGACATAGATATGTATTATATGATGGTGTGAATGTGAGCAATATTCATTTATTCATTATTAAATTATGTGCAATAAAGAATATAATAATAATATTACTTTTGATTTTAAAAAATCGTACAAAAAAAAATATCTTAGATCGTACCGTTTCGCTTACCGTCAGGCGTGATAGTGGTCAAGCGCCTACATATTTACTAAAAAAATGCTAAAAAATTAGCGACCTATAGAAAATTAAAAACAACATATATTTTGCCTATAATAAAATAGTTTCACCTCACATGCATGGAAATAATAACAAATAACTATAAGATATAAAATACGTTTGTTAAAAATAACTACACCTCCGAGCCCTCAGATGGGATTCGAACCCACAACCTTTCGCTATCCGGGCGACTGCTCTAACCGCTGAGCTACCCAGACGCTGGCAAACGTGTCGAATTTTACAAACGTATTTCAACTTCTACTATGACCTAGTATCGTTCCACCAATGTTATGCAAGGCTCGAAAGTTTAGATTTGGCCGCGAATTAACTCTATTGAAACCTGAGCCAACGAAGGATTCTAGGATTTAACCATGAGCGTGAAACAAAAGAGGATTTAGAACACACTCATGTACCTATCGCATGCAAGTAAATTATGCACACCCACTTATTCGCATACATAATATCAATAATTACGGCATTTTTTGCCATACAGCAAATTCATTGGAATAAATTTACCAAGTAGTTACGCAAAATTGTGTCATTGAAATCCTGAATGATGTTACGTTTATTGTTATCAGCAGTTTTACGTCCTCACAGCTGGTACATAGTTCTTCTCTACGGATATCCAGACACACTGACGGCTACCACCCTTTCTTGGTTGCTATTCCTACCTGTCGCACCAAGCGCTACTCAACATCATTAATAATGCGCACAGCAAAGGAGTGGAACTGATTCTTGCGTTTGTATTTCCGAGTACTTTATAACCCGTCCATTTTTAAAGCCAGGGTGAATAGGCACCTTCTGGTTTAGCTCGTTCAATCGTGGAACCTGTCTTGGCCCCGGGTTTAATTGGAATCATGAATGAACCCATTAAAAAAAGATGAAAACATTGTACAAAAAAATACCGAGTCTTCAAGTGGGATTCGAACCCACGACCCTTTGCTATCCGGGCGTTTTTTTTTTATTTTATTTTACATTCACAATGCATTATTTCTATAAGATATAAAATACGCGTGTAAAAAACAACTACGCCTCTGAGCCCTCAGGTGGGATTCGTACCCACGATCTTTCCCTATCAATAGAAATATTGCATTGCGAATGCAAAAAAAAAAATAGCAATAATATACCGTTACTCACTACGTGGACTTAATGAATATTGGAGAGTAATTAACTTTTTAGTTGTTGAACAAGTTTGGATCCACAGATGTAGATCATATAAAAGTCAAGTAGAACATAAACTGCATGTATTTCGAACGAGGATACCAATAGTAAACGCATACTATACATATTTCGCCAACAAACTCGAAAGCGTGATTTAGAAACGTGCAGTTCCATCTTTCGACCAAGTTAAGTACTAATGTTGGTATGCACATTTTAGTTTACTTTAAAGCATAATATGGTTTGAACAGTTGTAATGATAGCAGTTTTCGAATGTTTTTGTGTCTCTTCAACGTTAGAAGTGTGTATTTTAACAAGCTTTTATTTACTTAACTTCCCCGGTGTCTGTAATGAAAACTTGCAAGTTTAATTGGAACCACTTCCCAGTTTCCTATTGGGCTGAAATTTTGCATGAAAAATTTCGAGTTACAATGCAATATTTTTATGCATGCAGCGGTTCTAATGCTGGAGCTGGAAGGTAATAAAACCCCGCAATAAAACACAACCCCATCGAATTTGGGTTCGTTTGATTCGTATTGACGAGTACTTTGATCCTATATGGTAACTAGAATCTGACGCTGGAGCTGGAAGATAGAGATTTCACCAAAAATCCCCAAGAGGTAAGAGAAAAACGAACATTTCAAAAGTCAATAAAATTAAATTGAAATTTTGATAATCCCATAGTGCAAATGTTACAGGTATTTAAAAGTCAATTATTAAAAATAAACTTATTAACAAAATAAGTTACGATACCTATCGCTGAGCCATCAAATTCGATTGAGTAATAATTGACATAAACAATAAAATTGACTCTTTATGTGACTGGCTTGCTGACAATAATTTGAAAATTAATCTCGCTAAATCTGTTCTTATCCAATTTAGTAAATCTAAGCACAGGAAATACAATTTTATATTAAATATATTTAAACTTAATGAAGTGACAAATACAAAATTTCTAAGTGTCACTATTGGTGAAAATACCAATTGGAGTTTTCATGTTGATAATCCATGTGTATGGCAGAAAAAAGCGCTTGAGAGCGCTTGTAAGCAATATGGCAATCGCTAAGCGATAATAAGCAAAATGGCAGATTGTGTCAGCCCAACTGAAGTTAGCAAACGTGTCCTGGCCAAAAACTGTATAGTTTGTATTTCAGCGCTGATAAGCGCTCTCAAGCGCTTTTTCTGCCAAACACACGGAATCTCTGTAAGCGAATAAATAAATTCTCATATGCAATTTGTTGTAATATTTAAATTTCGCGCCTTTTGTTCCATTGACTTGCGTTGTGTTTTATGACAAGTTAATTTCTCCTTTGTCGATGCCTAACTCTCTACTCTGTGAACATTACTAGCCGATGTACTCGTATTTTATACTTAATAAAGTTAAGCTATATTTCCTATATAAAACCACTTGGTTCCATTAAACCTTAACAGGTTATGGGCCCAGATTGTCCGATTAGTTAAAATCAGTGAACAATAATAACTAAACTCAGTGTTAAATACGTCTTCAAAAATATATAACCTCAACCGCAACGTGCTCAGTTTCAAGAAGAAGTTTCAAGTGTTTTCCGCTAAGCACAAAACATGTCATCGTCAAATAACTCATTGGCATTAATAGAAAAATTAACCGGTCGTGATAACTACGCAACTTGGCGATTTGCAGTAAAAACGTACTTGGAACACGAAGAACTATGGGACTGTGTTGAACCTACTAATCCAACCAAAGAAATTGATAAAAAGCGTGACACCAAGGCCAGATCAAAGATAATTCTGCTTGTAGATCCCGTGAATTATATTCATATTCAAGAATCAAGCACTGCAAAGGAGGTTTGGAATAACTTATCCCGTGCGTTTGATGACTCAGGACTAACACGCCGAGTTGGCCTACTGCGAGACTTATGCAATACTACACTAGCAGGATGTTCAAATGTGGAAGAATACGTTAGTAAAATTATGACAACAGCACATAAATTGAGAAACATTGGTTTTCATGTAGACGATGAGTGGCTTGGTACACTTCTTTTATCCGGCCTTCCAGAGAGTTACAAGCCAATGATAATAGCGATTGAAAGTTCAGGTATGAAGATTAGCTCTGACTCAATAAAATCTAAAATTCTACAAGATGTCAAACAAACTGAATTAGATTCAACTGCTTTCGCTTCAAGTCAGAAGTTTCATAATAAAAACAAAAGTTTTTCAAAAGGCCCTCGCTGTTATAGTTGCAATAAATATGGTCATAAAAGTCCTGACTGTAAATCAAAACCTAATAAGTATCAGAAGAATAAAGAAAGTAAACAGAACCAATCATCGTATGCAGCTGTATTTATTGCTTCTTCTGGTTACTCTGATGACTGGTATATTGATTCTGGCGCCTCGGCACACATGACCAAACACAAGAATTTGTTTATAGAAGAAACAAATCCAGATATAAAAACTATTAAAGTTGCAAATAATAAATCATTACCTGTTCAAAGCTCTGGAAAAATAAGCTTATGTGTTCATAATGAGAGAGGTCAACAAAATCAAATATTGTTTACAAATGTGCTCTATGTGCCTGAACTAGCTACAAACCTGCTGTCACTTAGTCAAATAATAAAGAATGGTGGCCAAGTAAAGTTCAGTAAGAATGGCTGTATTATACTAAACAAAAACAATGTCATAGTAGCAACAGCAACCTTGATAAATAATATGTATCGCTTGAACATGCCTGCAGCTCATGCATGCATATCAGATGTTATCGAGCAAGATATTTACCTGTGGCACCAAAGGATGGGTCATCTAAATTTTCTAAGCTTGAACAAGTTGACTGAAAACACTGCTGATTTAAAGCTTGGTACGCATGCAAGTAATGTGAAGTGTATAACGTGTCAGGAAGGAAAACAAACACGCTTACCATTCAAAAGTCAAGGGTCTCAGAGTAAAGACCTGCTTGAATTGATTCACTCCGACATTTGTGGACCAATGGAAACTCAGTCATTTGGCAAAGCTAGATTTTTTTGTGACATTTTTAGATGATTACTCAAAGAAAATATTTGTGTATGTACTGCATAACAAATCAGAAGTTCTAGAAAAATTTATTGAATTTAAGAAGTTAGTTGAGAATCAGTTAAACCGTACAATTAAAATTCTCAGAACTGACAATGGACTTGAATATGTTAACAAAAATTTTTCAATTTTTCTCAAAGATGCTGGGATAATACATCAGACGACCACACCTTACACTCCAGAACAAAATGGCACAGCTGAACGAATGAATAGAACCTTGATAGAAAGAGCAAAATGTATGATGTTGAATGCCAAACTACCTAAAGTCTATTGGGCTGAAGCAATTCACACGGCAGCTTACATTATTAACCGCTCTCCAACTAAATCTCTGTGCTATAAAACACCAGAAGAAATGTGGACTGGACAAAAACCCAATGTCAGTCACATGAGAACATTTGGATGTGAAGCAATGGTTCATTTGCCAAAAGAGAAAAGAAAGAAATTGGATTCAAAGTCACAAAAATTAATTTTTATTGGATATTGTGAAAACACAAAAGGGTACAGATTTTTATTACCTAACTCAAGAAAAGCAATAAAAAGTAGGGACGCAGTATTTCTAGAGTCAACAGTCAAGAGAGATTGTGTGCCCATTGAATTAACTACAAATGAATCCAGTATTCAAAATAAGGATTGTGAAGAACTTTTAAGTGATGACTCATTTAATACTGTAACTGAAAATAATTCTCAGTCAGACAGTGAGTACTTCCCTGATGAAAGCATAGAATATTCACCACAAAGGAATGTTACAGTCAGAACACGAAGACAATATAATTTAGCTTCTCAGAAACAAGAAGAAAGCTCTTACCTATGTTTTGATGAACAATTAAATCATGAAGTTCCTGACAACTATGAAAAAGCAATGAAGTCTGTTGATGCTTCAAAATGGAGAAATTCAATAAAAGAGGAGCTTGATGCTCATCAACAAAATAGAACATGGACATTAGTTGATAAAACTTCCCATATGCGAGTAATTGGATGTAAATGGGTTTTTCGCATCAAAGAAGAATCTTCTGGACCACGATACAAGTCTCGGCTTTGTGCGAAAGGGTACTCTCAAACTAAAGGTATTGACTATCAAGAAACATTTGCACCCACTGTCAGGTATGATTCAATCCGCCTATTACTCTCAGAAGCTGCCCAACATAACCTTCAGATAATACAATTAGACATAAAAACAGCTTTTCTGTATGGTGAGCTTGTAGAGGACATATACATGACTGTGCCTGAAGGCTTAACATGCAAGACTAATAAGGTATGTAAGCTCAATAAATCATTATATGGCTTGAAACAATCTCCCAGATGCTGGAACTCTACTTTTGATTCAGTTTTAAAGAAGTTTGGGCTAGTTAATAGCAAAGCAGATCAGTGTGTGTATGTAGGCACTATTAATGGAGAAAAATGTTATATGTGTTTATATGTTGATGATGGACTGATATTCTCTAAAGATAGATCAACCATAAAGGAGTTAATCAATGACTTGCAGTCAATATTTGAAGTAAAAACTTTTCCACTCAGAAATTTTGTTGGTATGGAAACAATAATGTTTGACAATTATATCTTTATACATCAATCAAGCTATATTGAGAAACTATTAAATAAATTTAATTTAAATAACTCTAAACCTAACAGCATTATAGCTGATCCTCATACAATATTGGAAAAAGGAGATGGTGAAACAGAAAAGAACATTCCATATCGGGAAGCCGTTGGATCATTGATGCACCTTGCTACAGTAAGCCGACCAGATATCTCTTAC
Organism: Calamotropha paludella; assembly: GCA_927399485.1. Taxonomy (NCBI): domain Eukaryota; kingdom Metazoa; phylum Arthropoda; class Insecta; order Lepidoptera; family Crambidae; genus Calamotropha; species Calamotropha paludella. The sequence goes on along the minus strand of OV656830.1, from coordinate 3,756,049 downwards.
GCTGTAAGCTTGGTGAGTAGATTTTTAAATTCTTACAATGAAACTCATTGGAATGCTGTGAAGAAAATTTTCAAGTATCTAAAGGAAACTAAAATGTATGGTCTGTACTACACAAGATCAACTGAGCCCAATGTTATAATAGGGTATAGTGATGCAGATTTTGCCAATGACCCTAACACAAGACGTTCCGTCACTGGATACGTTTTTATTAAAAATGGAGGAGCAGTAACATGGGCTTGTCAAAGACAACAGACAGTGGCCCTTTCAACCACTGAAGCAGAATTTATGGCAGCCTGTGCTGCCACAAAAGAAGTCATGTGGATTAAACAATTACTATCTGATATTGGTGAATTCAATCAGAAATCTGTGCGTTTAAATTTAGACAATCAAAGTGCTATCAGTGTAATCAAAAACACTAACTTTCACAAACGATGCAAACATATAGACATTAAGTTTCATTTCATTAAAGAAAAATACTATGATAAAATTATCGAATTAAACTATGTGTGCAGTGATGAACAATATGCTGATATTTTTACCAAGCCTCTGTGTAAAATTAAGTTTTGTTATTTAAGAGATAAAATTGGAGTTAAATCTAGCGATGTAATCCCTAGCAGTTAGTTATTGTTTCAGTGTAGTTTCGTTTTGTCAATGTTTAAATTTAATCATTTCTATGAAGGCTCAAATTTAGGGAGAGTGTTGTAATATTTAAATTTCGCGCCTTTTGTTCCATTGACTTGCGTTGTGTTTTATGACAAGTTAATTTCTCCTTTGTCGATGCCTAACTCTCTACTCTGTGAACATTACTAGCCGATGTACTCGTATTTTATACTTAATAAAGTTAAGCTATATTTCCTATATAAAACCACTTGGTTCCATTAAACCTTAACACAATTAATCAAGTAAAAAAGGTAACTGATAAAAATACTGCCATTTTCGCATACTACGCATACGTAGGCTCTATTTTGCGTTACAGGCTTGTCATATGGGGAAACTGTACCGAAGGGCATAGAGTATTTAATAGTGGGCATTGACGATCAGTTTTTCGTAAAACTGTGACGTAAAACTGTGGCGTCACTCCAAATGGTTTTAGGCCAACTCGATTTCCGCATTCACTGACGTCACTCCGGCTCTTCAGTTTTCGATCGGCCGGGCTGTTAGGAAGTGTACTACCTGTTTGTGTTGGATTGACGATCATGTACTCACGATCAGTTTGGCGCGACGCGCCGAGTTGGATTTATGATAGTCTCGGAAATACGTGGCGCGTCGTCAGTTAAAACTCTGGAGTGATGATTCGCCACTCACGATCAAATTTTGGATTGACGTCAGTTCAACTGATGTGAAAAACTGACTGTCAATACGCAGCTTTAAGCGCAAAAAAATGCATTAAGAGCCATTGGCAACATTCGATCGGAAGAGTCTACATGACTCTTCCGCTTTTCAGGGATATTAGTTTGTTACCGCTATCATCACTCTATGTTCTAGAAGTGTGTATTTTTGTAAAAAAACATAATTACCTATTTAAAAAAGCTTGTGATATCCTACCAAATAGGCAGTATAGAAATCCGCACAGACTTGTTCTAAGCGACATTCCTAGATCTGATAAATATGGCAAAAGTTGTCTTACTATGTGTGTTAAGATTTTTAACAAAATTCTTAATGAATTTAAAAATATTAATAATATAATTTTATTTAAAAATAAACTCAATGGATGGCTGAAATATCACAATTATTATAGTTTAAAGGATTTTTTTGATGATAAGAATTAACCAATTTTTTTATTATTATATTATTAGACAATACAATATAATATTATTGTGATTTATGACAAAAAATCAAATTAAATTTTTGGTTATGTTATTTATTTTCTTGGTTTGATTTATGTCCTCCAGTATTTTTGCTCTACTCGAAAAGAGTAATTAAGTTGTAAATACTAAGCTAGTATTAATATCTTAAGATGTACACTTAATTTGCAAATAAATAAATTGAAATTAAAATGTACTGTACTCATATTGGTGACGAACGTTTGGTGCAACGGTAGCGATCCTGCCTTTCGCACCGATGGTCCTGGGATCGAATCCCGGTAGGGGCAGATATTTGTATGATGAATACGAGCATTTGTACCTGAGTCATGGGTGTTTATATATATTTCTATTAATTTTACATATCTATGTATCATATATGTATGTCTATCCGTTACCCTAGTATCCATAACTCAAGCTTTACTGTGCTTACTTTGGGCTAGGCTAATTGGTGTGAATGTAGGAAATATTTATTATTATTATATGGAATGAAGATAATAGTTTGTACTCGTATTAAAAACTATGTATATTGTTATGTAAATACATATTCCTACCTCATAAATTAAGATAACGAAAGAGCTTATGACCATGAAATAGCTGAACTGATTTTAGAATAAATATAAGAACCATAGCTAGTATACCTGCTTTCAAGTGAAAAAATCCTCACCCATTTAATAGCTGTGGTGCCACAGACATACACTGCCAGACATATTTATAAAACACCTTTATTTGCTTTACGGGTTGAAAAAAAGACATTAATTTTGGATATTATTGAGTTTATTGCACTTAAACTGGTACATTAATGAAACGTTTGTCGTAGCTAGGAGTTGAACTTGCATCTTCCATTATCAGGTCAACTGCGCAGTATGTTAAAACACCATTTGTTAACGCTTGCTTCTTAATTTATGCTTTTATAAAAACATCTTTTAAATATTAGAGATTTCCAATACCAAAGATCTGAGGTAATTATATTTAAAGTATAACTACAATCATCTTGATAATTATATCAAGTATACGAAGTAAACTTTTATTGCTTGAAACTTGAAAAGAAAGAAAGAAAATTTTGAGTGTTTGGCTTTTTATGATAATTAGGATAATTCCATAATTAATCTTTCTTGCTTGCGCATTCGCAGTTGCCACCGCTGGAGACGACACCGCTGGCGGATACTTGACCGGTGACGCCGATCACTGGAATCTGACCACTGACCGCGGCTTGGCCACCGACGCCAAACTGGCCTCCGGCTGCGAGCTCTGCGTTGCCAGTTGCAGAGATCGATCCGGCGACTGGAACAGCGGAATTAGCAGCAACGTTTGCCACGCCAGCGCCGGATATAATACCGCCGAGATCCAAGCCAGCGTTGATCTGTCCAGATGTAGCGAAACCGGCATTACCAAGACCCAAGCTGGCAAGTCCTGCACCACTGAGACCAGTACTGCCGATTCCTTTTACGTCGATGTTGGCAAGACCTAGACCATTGATGAGGCCGTAATTATAGCCGTTGGGGCCACCTTTGGCAGTGTTCACAGCTTCGGCTTTAACACTGGTTAAACCAGCACCGCCAAAGCTATTGAGGCACTGGCTGTAGGCATTCTGCAAAAAAACATTCAACAATTATATCTCTGTTACTGATTCTAAGTTTAATTAGGGTCCGATCCCGGGTCTGGTCAATATAAAATCTAACATATCTTTATTGGCTTGCGTCTGGGTGTTGTGCAACCTTCATAATACAAGTGCTTTAGTTCAGAACAATGTTTACGATGTCGAATATTTAGTATTTATATTTTTTATACAATGTGTCCCGTCACCAAGGTCGGAGCCTTTGATGGTGTGAAATATGACATGAAAAAAAAGAAATAAATAATTAAAGAAAAACAAATAGATTCTTTTTTTTGTATTTTTTAATTATTGGCTTTTTGAGAAAAACCAAATTTGAGGGGCAATTTGTCCATAAAAAATGTCATATTAAATTCTCCGACACTGGTGACGGGACACATTGTGTAATATTTTATTAATTGATAAGTTAATATGAATAATTACCTGAATAAGTAAAGTCTGAGCGCAGATCAAGAAAAACGTTGAAGAAGACATGTTTGATGTATTTCCAAGGAGACGTAACCTTTGAATAATAGTCAGAACTATCAGGCCATTTGATTTATACGTGCAAATAATTTGTGATTTGCATATCGCTAATGATACTCAATTACAAGATTTGGCATTGTACAGCATTATACCTATTTCCGACAAGCAAAACGCAATAACTGGAGAATATGTAATAAGGTCTAAACATACAACTATCAGTATATTCAAATCATTATAAAACACAAAAGGTTCGTTAATATATGGAGGAACAATAAATATACGATATTAACTTTTTTGATTTTTAAATGTACTATTTACTTTTGTTGAGTTGAGGGATTTTTATATTTTATTTAATTCAACTTATTCTAATATAGTTGTGTGCAAATACAGATAGGTTCCGAATTAAAATTTGAAAAAAAAAAATAGAAATATGTCAAATTCAATAAAGAAAAACCTCTATTAAAATGCAAAAAATAATACTAGATTTAAAAATCTAAAAATCCCACGTTTTTCAGTGACCAAAAAAGAATAAAATAACCCGGCGGGGCCAAGCGAGGGGCCACTCAAAACGTGGGGGCGCATCTTTACAAATACTCTCAACATCTATGCATATCATACATCTCATTACATCTCCATAAGTAACATGCGCCCCCACGTTTTGAGTGGCCCCTCGCTTGGCCCCGCCGGGTTATTTTATTCTTTTTTGGTCACTGAAAAACGTGGGATTTTTAGATTTTTAAATCTAGTATTATTATTTTATTCTTTTTAATTATTAACTCAACGAAGTAACCATGTGTTACGCAACAATCGGATAAGCCCCATACAAAAGTGAAAGTTGCCGAAAGTTGACCTGAAAGTGTACCTAGAAAGTTAAAAGTTGTTTTAGGATGCATTGTCATCGGGTTCTGACTTGCTCCAAAAATTTCAGCTCGCTAGGTGGCCGGGAAGTGCCTCAAATTTAAGTTGCAAGATTTTGCCCGGACAGACAAACAAATAAGAAAAGTGAGATAAGAAAAACGTGGTAATAACTAAATACAAACGTTATTAATAAAAAAATCTGCTGCTAAAAACCAAAATTAAAAAAAAGTAATCTGCGGTGTATTTGACAGTACTCAAAATCAAATCGAACGAATGTGCAAAAAGTGAACATACGAAATTAAAACAACAGTCAATTCTAGAAAAAGTGAAATAATAAAAGTGCTTCAAAATAGTAAAAAAGTGTGATCCAAATATTATAATGACTCATTCTAAACGACTTCTTTTGAAAAATAGTTTTTCTAGTTCGGATAGCGCGGCTGTCGGAAGAGATACTTTCGTAAGGCCTTATCTTAGCGGTTCACAGTTCGATCCTGAGGTAAAAAGAGTTTTTTGTCGAAAATATATATTTATATACGAATATGAAACTAAGCGTCATCTAGTGAAACATTTAACGAATAGCAACGACCGACAAATAAAAATTTAATAGATAAAATCTTATCTAACTCTAAAAAGGCACCACCGGCGTGCGCAGGCTGCCTGCAGCAGATACCAGATAGACGATTCCTGAAATGTATAAGATGTTTAAATTATTACGATATAACATAGAATGTGCAAATGTATCCGAGAAAATATTTTACAATATGATGACAGTCGCCAACAAATCTAACTGGATATGTCCTTTGTGTTTATCAAAACATGTAACGTTGCACGTACATACATTTATACATTTATTTATACTAGCTCACCCGGCCACGCGTTGCTGGTATGGTAACAAACACACACACAAAGTATTGTCATAATATAATGTAGACTAGCTAACCCTTCCACGCATTGCTGGTATAACCCGGCCACGCGTTGCTATGGTAACGTTAATTGATTATAAAAACTGTTATTCTTAGGCTTATGGTAACTATACATGGTAACAAACCCACAAAGTTCTTCTTTTATATAGTAGAGATTATCTGCTCAAATAAACAAATAATCATATCTTGAAATAGAATCCTTTACTATTAGTTTAAAAAATGTAACTACATATATATTGTTAACCATGGAGGTTTTATCTTTGCGAGAAGAAATCGAAGTATGTATATTAAATATATATATTAAGTTGATATACATTTTTTGCTATTTGATGTGTGACCGCTTGTACCTTAAGTTGTTTCTATTGTGTTCAAGACCGGTTTGGCTAGAGCTTGTATAGCATTCGTGTCGCCGGCAGCGCCAGATCAAATTAAAGTGGCTCGCAGCGCCGACGTTCCGTTTTTTAAGCAAAACTTCCATCGTCCTGTCTCCGAATCCAAATAAATACTATTTATGTAGTATCGTATATAATAACTTTAATAGTGTTTTCTTTACCAGTTGGGGTTCTACATACGGGTTTAATTTTAGATCGACCTTTTCAGCCCTCTCCAAAACGGCGTCAAAGCAACGAAAGACTGAGCCGCCGAAAACAGGGAAGTGCCGATCTGCGGAGTGGAAATTAAGATGCCACCACCCACGACCCAAAATTTTAAATATACCCATTTTTTATTTTGATGATGAAGGTATTTTTATTTTCTGACCTACTGGTTATCCGGACTGATCCCGTGACATTTGCAGATGATGTATCCATATTATTCAAATGTATAAAAAATAATTCTGATCCTAACATTGAAATAATTCATACTCTCGAAAACGTATCGAAATAGCTTACTGACCATAATCTAGAGATAAATTTGAAAAAAACTAAATTAATTGAATTCAGATCGTACCAAACAAATCCTCTAAATATTGACGTTAACTTTAAAAGTATCCCAATAAACTTGATACATTTACTCTCCTCGGGCTAACAATAGATTCAAATGTCAATTGGAAAGGACATATCCCTAATAATATTATAAATGTGAATGTAACTTTGTTTGTTGTGCGCAAAAACTAATAAACCCATCATCGTAAAACTTCGTACATATATACTTGGAGATATTAGAAGTAACATAGGATACTTTTTATTGAAAAAAAATATTGAAAAAAATGCAGGCAAAGCCGGCGGGTAAAAACTAGTAGAAAATATAAGATCCAACTTTTCAAAATTTACCTACGCACTTTTTGAAACTAAATGTAGTAGAAATATAGAAACAGCACTAATCACCTACTATGCGTATACTCACTCTTGGCTCAAATACGGAGTTATGATTTGGAACAATAGCGTAAACGTTGGTGAATTGTTTGTGTTACGTTAGGATTAAAGCTCGAATAGACAATATGAACAGTTTTTTATTTATTTATTCACAAGGGATAACAAACGATTGTACAATATTATATAGAAACAAACACGCATAAAATAGAATAAAAATTACTGATTGTACAAACAGCAACATTATCCACAGCATACTTTCAAGGATAATGTGCAGGACAAAATAAACTATTAACAAAACAGTCGAACTATAAGTTAAAGTTGTACAAAAAAATTGGTTGCCTGTAAAGTCGGTATACGGGCGAAAGTTTTACGTGACAACGACTTTGAGTGGTAAAATAATTTAAATGTGAATATTCATTCGTATAGTAGGAAGAAGGATGAAATAATAGTAACAATTTAAAACATTTATTTATACAAAGAATTATATTTAAAACATTAATTTATAGGCACGCGTCCCTTCCACTTTTTATGTCTGTCTCTCTCGCTCTTAGGCGGGCTAACCATGCCCGAGTGGAAGGGACGCGTGCCTCTCACTCGCTCTCATTGTGAGCGCATAACGTGAGCGGAGCGTAACGCAGTTTCTTGAAGTGTCACCCGGCAAACCAATTTATAAGACGTTGTCACGTCAATAAAATAAATAAAATAATATATTTACGACTATTTACGACACTTTAATACAGAAAGATAGTCTGCAAAAAGAGATAATCCTTCAATACAGCTTTCAACATAGTTTTTAACACTTCGATGTGAAATAAACAAAGGACTTGCTAAGTAAAGAAACTCATGTCATGGTTCATCTATTATTTTGATGGTCTTTCTTACGTACCTACTGGCTATACAAAAAAATCTAGCAAATGATTCCAATATGTATATTATTAGACATTTTCTTTATTATGGTACGACATGCACGTACCCTTGATTTTTCGGAGTCAATTAAAAAAAAATACATAATTATCAATCAATATGTCTATCTCAATTAACAATTCAATGGGATCAAGGAATTTTCTTAGGTACACAATATGTTTCTAGGTTCCTCTCTCTCTACTACACTAGTTATATTAAATAGAACATTGTCAATGATAACTTACTTTGACTTCTATTACAATAAAGATCGTTCAAAAAATTTGAAAATAAGCATAATCATTCATCTTCGTTCTTCATACAAAAATACTGAAATTAAGGTTGGTGAATAAATTGTTTATAGTTTGCTGAGACAGAGAATTACTCTGTTCCACTTCCACGTAGATACTTTTGTGAGAACTGATAAACTATTGTTAGAAGTGACCAAAACTACATTAATGATTAATTAATATAATAATTCTAACTAACTAGAAAATATTCTCTGTTGCTATTCTAAAACAATAATGTATTAGTAACAAATTAACTAAGAAAAATCATGGCAAAATAATTATCAGTACCGGATAATAACTATAACAAGTGACGTCAAAAAGCTAATAATCACTATTTTTTAACAAAAAAGTAGCATAGTATCTACTAGTAACTTTTTTATTACACAGTAGCATTTAACGAGTGAATAGTAAAGAAATAAGTTAACTTATGTAAATATATCTTTTATCTGTGGTTCAACTAAATAGAGTTTAATTAAATGCGACCACCACAATAATAAAAAATAAGCCAATGCATATTCCACGCCTACTCTTAAGTAGAATTCCAATATTCAAGGTTAAAAATGAACTTCTAAAGTATTCGAACAACGATAAACGAACTTCCATGAGGCCGGATAAAGTCGGGACAGACGGAGATAAATTTATTATTGCCCTAGTAAGAGAGAAAGAGATGCATAGATATGTTTTATTTATTGCCATATCAAGTTTCATGGTGGGTGCTGAACAGTGGTTGTGTGAAAGGGACAAACATAGATATATGGTTCCCCTTGACCCCATCAAGAAGAGATACAGATTGATCAGATATTTTTGGAATAGGTGACACTAACAACATATCTTATGTACTAATTCCTTAATAATAATCACCAATAACCTTTAAAACCTTCTCAGAAACTATTTCCTGTACCATTCAAATGCATGATATTAATATTAATGGGCAATTATCTTTAAATTTACAGTAGAGTTACAGTTAATAGTATTAAACTTACAATATCAGACTTTATCTATATATCTATATCTATTCATATATATAGATATTTTTTAAATATCTGATATTATTAGATATTTAAAATAGTTGAGTGGGAGAGAGACGCAAGGCATTCGGCGGGCCTCTCTCTCGTTCGGTGACTCATCGTAACGTTACCGAGCGTTACACTTTTTCATAAGTGACTCCCAGCCGCAACCTAATTTAAGACGTTGTCACGTCAAAAAAATAACACAATAATTAATAACAAAAGATTATATGAGTAATATATACTGGTCTATTGCAACAGCAGGTCGAAGGCTTTGGACTTAAAAGAAGACGCAGACAGAGAGAAGACATCTACTGGCCACTAAGGTATTTATTGTAGGTGGCCATCATTCTGGAAAGCGGCACGCGAAAGTTGTAACCCTTACTTTATAAATGAAAATGAAAAATGAAAATGAAAATAACTTTATTCAAATGCACTTAAAAATAAGTAGTTTTGAATCGTCCAACATTTTTACCTACCACCCATTCAGGACGTCTTTTAACTGACAAGAAGAATGGGCGCAAGAAACTCGTCAGCTTTAACAGAAGTAACGACATTTACAATATAATACGTCGTCACCATACACAATCCACAAAAAAAAACAAAATTATTTTGTTATGACAATACTAATAGTGTTATTATCATTATTTCGTTGATTACAACAAAGTTAACAAGTATCTGTACTTACTTAAAGTAAGTATCCCTGAACATTGCAAGAACATACAGGGAATAAACGACAAATTTAAGAAAGCAACAAGATTTATGTTTAGTATTAGTCAATAATACTGAAGGTTATAGCAGACCCATTTCCCAAGGCAGCACCCGTTCACGAGCATGACGCATGATACAGCCATCGCTTCGCTGAACCATATCTTAGGGAACGCAACGATCCGCACCACATGATAACATACTAACTACTAACATTACCATCGCTTTACATACAGGATATTTGCTTGTTCGTATTAAAGTATCGTAATAAATTTCATCAGGTACAGGACACACACAAAATTAACACCCGACACAAAACAAGATTATATTTGCTTCCTTCGCGGCTTTAGATGTTAAACTACAGCCCATATTACACGGCAATAAAGATCTTCAATAAGTAACTATAATACAAAATGACCAATATTTTAATTCTTTTAATAACAAATTAAAATAATCTTATTCAAAGATGCTTTTATTCTGTGAAAGAATACCTTGAAATCAAATATGTATAATCAATTAAACGTAAAATGTTAATTTATTCTCATATAATTGTAAGCAATTATGTGAACGTGATCTTTAATATTACATACATATATGTGTATATGTAATATCAAAGCTTTTTTTGATCCAATTCATGTTTCAGAATTATACTAAGATATTGGTACAAAATAATCGTTTTAGATTTTTTTTATTTCTCTGTATTCTATCTGTGTGTGCAATAAAGCGTAATTTATTTTATTATTTATTTATTAAAATATATATCAAAATTCCCTGTCACAGTGTTTCACCGCGATGAAACTACTCAACTGATGTTGATTTTATTTCTTCAATGAATGATGAAGATTTTCCCTTCATTGCTTAAAAATTTGTAAAAAAAAACAAAACGAATTATAGGTTTGTAACTTTTTATTAATATAAGGCTTATATAATAGTTAAACTTTACAGAGGAACACTTGAGCATCCGCAGTTGCCAGCGATGGAGACGACGCCGCTGGCGGGTACTGGACCGGAGAAGCTGACAGCTCCAATCACTGGGATCTGACCGCCGACCACGGCTTGGCCACCGACGCCGAACTCGCCTCCGACTCCGAGCTCAGCGTAGCCAGTAGAAGAGAACGGACCAGTGACTGGGATAGCGGAGGTAGCAGCAACGTTTTGCACGCCAGCGCCGTATCCAATACCGCCGAGCGCCAAACCAGCGTTGTTCAATCCAGATGTAGCGAAACCAGCATTACCAAGACCCAGTCCACCGATGCCAATGTTGCTGACGCCGAGACCGCTGCCAAGTCCTGCACCAATGAGACCAGCGCTGCCGACTCCATTTACGCCGATGTTGGCAAGACCAAGGCCATTGTTGAGACCGTAATTAACACCGGTTAAACCAGTACCGCCAAAGCCGTTGAGGAACTGGCTGTAAGCATTCTGTAAAAAATCATTTCATTATTATATCGCAATTATTAAATATAAGCTTAAAAATTAATTATTCTTGAATATATTCTTTTTACGACCTTCGTGGTCTAGTAGTTCGCATACTGGTTTTTATGATAACACCAGTCGGTTCAATAGAGAAAACTAACTTTTCTATATTGTTTTGGCCCTTTTTTAACCCAGGGGAAATCTTTATAGATCCCCCGCTGTCACCCCGTCATTGTGCACAGAGCGTAGGCAGGGTATACCACACTAAAATCCCTGGGGTTACCACCCGTCTGCCGTGGTTCAGTGGGTCCTCTTGCAGCAGTCAGCAATACGAGCCACGTCGGCCCATGGGTCCCTTCGGAACGGGGGATTTCTAGACACGCCAAGGAAATCCCCCAAAACGTGCAGGGCATGTGTCATGCCGGCGGTAGGACCACCCATATTGGCTCGGGCCTGGGTGTTGTGAAATCTTCACAATACAAGTGCTTTAACTTGGTTTCTGGCCGCTGATTGATGTTTATATGTATATTTCATTTCAATTTCTTTTTAATGATAAATATAAATATTAAATTACCTGGATGAGTAAAGCTTGTAAGCAGACCAAGAAAAAAGTTGAAGAAGACATGTTTGTTGTAATTTCAAGGTGACCTTTGAATGATAGTCTTGACAATCACGCATCTGTTTTATACTTACAAATATTTTGTAATTTGAAACTGTTATTATGTAAGCTTTGTGTACATTATTTTAAAATCGTTCAGCGACGTAATCTTTCATAATATTTTTTGATAACTGCTAAAGGTAATGCTAAATTTTGAAACAGTATTGTACTTATTTCCAATATACGATACGCGATAACTGGAAAATATGTAATAAGGCCACTGAATGATATAGATAACGCATATACAACTATAAATGTCTTCATATTATTATAAAAGCCCGAGTTGATCATATCACATTCAAAGTTTTATTTTGCAAATCAAAATGGCAGCTCAAAAAATACTTATCGTCGCTTCAGCTTTTCTTGTTCAGGTAAATAGTATAAGAAATATTAAATATAATATTAATTTTACATGTCATTTTATTATTTTTATTTATTTTATGCATTTTTCAATGCGATCTTATAAGATAAATTATTATAATAGTAAAATACTAGAAAAAATCGACTGAGGTCACAAGCAGTTTTTCTAGTATTTTCCTATTATAATAACTTATCTCATTGAAAATTGCATAAAAATTATAAAACTAAATGGCTGTCTCATCTTAATCGATTGACCAAACATTTATAAAAATGTTTCATTCGAATACGAGAGGATGTTCCTCTCATTGATGAAACAACGCTGGCTTACAGCGTAAAATCAGAAAGGTACTAGAAAATTTCGACGAGTGTTCACAAGGCTCGGTAGCTCAATTGGGAGAGCATTGGACCGGATTTCCAAAGGTTGTGGGTTCGATTCCTGCCTGAGAATTTACTTGTGACCCGAGTAGATTTTTTCTAGTATTTTTATATTATAATAATTTATCTACATGTCAATTAAAAATAAACATAAATAAATAAATATTAGACAAAATGACATACATTCTGAAGTGAAGTACTTAAAGCACTTGTGATATGGAATTCCGAAACATCGACGGTTACGCAAAATACAGACTAGCCCGGGTCTATATACTATACAGAAAAGTTGGTTGATTAACTATTTAGTACTAACAATATTGGACAACTATTTGGTGCACCGGTAGCGGTCCTGTGTTTACGCAACGACGGTCCTGGATTTGAGTCCCAAAAGGGGCAGATGTTTGTGTGATCATTACGAGCATTTATACCTGGGTCATGAGTATTTATATATAGCTCGTATATCATTACATGTATGTCTATCTGCTACCCTTCTCTCATATTTTTATTTTGATCTTAATGCTTCGACCCGCCGGGGATATGTGAGGACTCCCCGCACGTAACTTAGGCACTAAAGCATAAAACCTCTGGGCGCACCAACACCATTTCCGTCAGGGTCTGGCGGGAACATGTTATCACGCACCACCTGAAATATCTATCCGCTAACATAGTAACCATAAAACAAGCCTTTCAGTGCTTACATTGGGCTAGTCTAATTGGTGTGATTGTGAATGATATTATTACTAGGCGATGTAGTCGCTAAGCATATATTGGAGCGAAGCGTAATACCTAAACAATTTTTTTTTTGTTTCGATGAGAATTTTTGCGAATTTCAAAATTTGGGCTCCGTCACCATCTGGTCCTTAACCTGTTGATTCGATTCCACACAAAAATATTAAAATCGGTTAAGAACTCGGGAAGTTATGGCGTAACAGACATTGCGCCATTGAAGCTGATCCATGGGAGCTTCACTTGCTTCGCTCACTCCACTCCAATTAATTGTAATAAGTAGGCGTCCTTGGATATGTCTTTGGGAAAGAAGAGAGTGTCGGGCGTTGAAATCGCTAAATTGTCATGCCCCTAACTGTTTGGTCACGTATAGTCACGTAACACGAGTAATTGCCGTTTATTTGCTAAAGGTGTTATTACATATTTTGAAACCCGGCCATAGATTGAACCGGGACAACCGGGACAAGCCACTTAGCTACGGAAGTCATTGTAATGATAATAAAAACATTTCTTTTCCAGGCTGTCTTCGGCCAGACTTACGTATACGGAAACACAGTAACTGAAAACGTCGTCGTGGACAACGCTGGACCTGGCTTAGCTTACAATGGACTGAATGGTCTGGCTAACAGCGGTATCGGATTGGCTAATAGCGCTATCGGTTTGGCTAACAGTGGTATCGGTTTGGCTAACAGTGGTATCGGTTTGGCTAACAGTGGTATCGGCCGGGCTAACGCTGGCGTGATTAGCAGCGGCGTTGGTAGCGTTGGCGCGGTTGGAGCAGGTCTCAGCAATAGTGTTGGCTCTAATCTCGTCAGCTACCCTAACCTTCTTAATATCGGATCGAGCGGTCCTCTCACCGTCACCACCATCTCGCCTATTGGTCCCAGCGGTCTCTCCGTGGCTTCGGAGAACGTGATCGAGGGTACCCTGTTCGTGACCGGCTCGCTACCGTTCCTGAGCGCTGTGGCTTTCGAGGGCGCATTCCCGACAGTTGGCTCTGGTGTCGCTACATGCGGCTGCGGCAATGGTGCCGTCGGTATCCTTAGCGAGGGCTTCCCCACTACAGCGCCTGCTTCAGTCCTCTACTAGTTACAGCATTTATAAATAAAATTATTGAATAAGAAATATCCAAACATCTCTTTTATTTGACTTAATCAGTAAGAAACAGCCAAATGTTAAATGTTGATGTTTTTTTTATTTATTTTATAAAAACTATCTAAGACACTCATTGGAAATAAAGCAAACATGTCTTCGTTGACCTTTTTCTTGGTCTGCCCAAAGGCTTTACTCTTCCAGGTAACTAATTATAATTACAAAACAATTTCAATATATTTATAAAATATTAAATATGAACATCATACAACGTCCAGAACCCAAGCTAAAGCACTTTTATTATGAAGGTTCCACAACGTATCACCCATATTCTCCTTGGAACTCGAGTCCTTATGAAAATTTACATCAGTGTTGTAAGCCTTGAGTACCTTTTGCAACTAAAAAAGTATTCAACCGGATATATTGTGAAAAATCTTACAGACCATAAATATTTATGCAGTCTCATAGACTTCTTCTAAGTGGTTACGAGCTTCAAAATGTTCTAAAATTGTATCTTTTCTGAAAGGGGTAAATCAGAGGATACAATATAAAATATGATCTCTGAAAATCTCTTATTTTCATAGTAACAGGCATAAAATTCAATACATATAATCCTGGTAAAAAAATAAGATTGCATAGAAAATGCAAAATATAAAAATCTTAAATGAAATGGCTGTTTCATCCTGATCGTTTGTTAAAAATGTTTCTTGAGAATGAAAGATAATCTCTCAATCATTAAGCAACACCTACAACTGAAAAAAGTAAAAAGTATTGCATAATTTCCTGAATGCTGACAAGGATGCGAGTTCGATTCCCGCCTGAGAATAACTTGTGATTCGAGTCAATTTTTTATATTTTTCTATCAATATTGATCATATAAGATAGCTTTGTATTTGCAAATATATAAAAATCACAAATTAAGCTTTATAGAAAACTAGCTTTCCGCCCACAGCTTCGCCCGCGTGGAATTCGGTTATATTGCGGTATAAAGCACAACTATAAGAAAACTTCTCATTCCCACGGAAAAATCTAAGAAGCGCGATGTAACGCTGGATACAAAATTCATATAATTCATTCCACTTCTTACGTATCTTAAAAAAACACTTCGTTACCACGTTTTAAAAAACACCCAGAGCCAACTTTCGCATACCTCTAGAATTAAATAGCGTAAGCTATCATTACACTTCTTACGTATTTTAAAAAACACATCGTTGCCAAGTTTTAAAAAACACCCAGCGCCATCTATCGCATACCTCAAGAACTAAAAAGCATAAGCTATCATTCCAGTTCTTATGTATTTTAAAAAACACATCGTTACCATGTTTTAAAAAACACCCAGCGCCATCTATCGCATACCTCAAGAACTAAATAAGTAACTAATACTTATACCAATTAGTAATTCGTTGACTTTAGTGATTTTAGGATAAGTAGATGTAAAAAAAACAATTTAAACGATAAAACAAATTGTACGTCATCCCTCGAGAATTCCTCATTTTCGGGGATTTATTATCGTATCATTTAGCTTCTAAATTTACATGTTCATATTCGTTTGCAACATATAAGTAGATGTAAAAAAACAGTTTAGACGATAAAACAAATTATACGTCATCCCTCGGGAATTCCTCATTTTCGGGGATTCAGTATCGTATCATTTAGCTTCTAAATTTACATGTTCATATTCGTTTGCAACACATAAGTAGATGTAAAAAAAAACAGTTTAGACGATAAAAAAAAATTGTACGTCATCCCTCGGGAATTCCTCATTTTCGGGGATTCATTAGTGTATCATTTAGCTTCTAAATTTACATGTTCATATTCGTTTGCAATATATAAGTAGATGTAAAAAAAACAGTTTAGACGATAAAACAAATTGTACGTCATCCCTCGGGAATTCCTCATTTTCGGGGATTCATTATCGTATCATTTAGCTTCTAAATTTACATGTTTATATTCGTTTGCAACATATAAGTAGATGTAAAAAAACAGTTTAGACGATAAAACAAATTGTACGTCATCCCTCGGGAATTCCTCATTTTCGGGGATTCATTATCGTATCATTTAGCTTCTAAATTTACATGTTCATATTCGTTTGCAACATATAAGTAGATGTAAAAAAAACAGTTTAGACGATAAAACAAATTGTACGTCATCCCTCGGGAATTCCTCATTTTCGGGGATTCAGTATCGTATCATTTAGCTTCTAAATTTACATGTTCATATTCGTTTGCAACACATAAGTAGATGTAAAAAAAAACAGTTTAGACGATAAAAAAAAATTGTACGTCATCCCTCGAGAATTCCTCATTTTCGGGGATTTATTATCGTATCATTTAGCTTCTAAATTTACATGTTCATATTCGTTTGCAACATATAAGTAGATGTAAAAAAAAACAGTTTAGACGATAAAACAAATTATACGTCATCCCTCGGGAATTCCTCATTTTCGGGGATTCAGTATCGTATCATTTAGCTTCTAAATTTACATGTTCATATTCGTTTGCAACACATAAGTAGATGTAAAAAAAACAGTTTAGACGATAAAAAAAAATTGTACGTCATCCCTCGGGAATTCCTCATTTTCGGGGATTCATTATCGTATCATTTAGCTTCTAAATTTACATGTTCATATTCGTTTGCAATATATAAGTAGATGTAAAAAAAACAGTTTAGACGATAAAACAAATTGTACGTCATCCCTCGGGAATTCCTCATTTTCGGGGATTCATTATCGTATCATTTAGCTTCTAAATTTACATGTTTATATTCGTTTGCAACATATAAGTAGATGTAAAAAAACAGTTTAGACGATAAAACAAATTGTACGTCATCCCTCGGGAATTCCTCATTTTCGGGGATTCATTATCGTATCATTTAGCTTCTAAATTTACATGTTCATATTCGTTTGCAACATATAAGTAGATGTAAAAAAACAGTTTAGACGATAAAACAAATTGTACGTCATCCCTCGGGAATTCCTCATTTTCGGGGATTCATTGTCGTATCATTTAGCTTCTAAATTTACATGTTTATATTCGTTTGCAATATTTTACGTTGTTTTAAACGACAGCGCCATCTACAATCTACATCTACAATATTCTACATCTACATCTACAATATTTTTGTTTTTCCTCGGGAATATCAATTTTTTTTCCAGGATAAAAAGTACCCTATTATTTAATCCGGACTTTTATCTTTACGTCTGCAAAATTTCAAAGCAATCGGTTCAGTAGTTACGGCGTGAAAGCGGAACAAACAAACAAACAAACAGACAAACTCACTTTCCGATTTATAATCATACGCCACTTCTTCTAACTTCAATATGACCACAGAGGCTGCACCAAACCAGCCACAGTAGAATGTCTACCTGCTCTCCTTTCCTACGTAAAGGGGTTCACTGACAAGATTGGGAATATTCTGAAGCGGGTTTCCATTAAAACTTACTTTAAACCAGCCAGGAAGATTAACCAATTTTTACGACCGGTCAAGTGCAATATGGGGTATATTGCACTTGACCGGTCGTCCAGGCAGCAGGTGTCTACAAAATCGATTGTGACTGTGGTTTCTCATACATCGGACAGACAAAGAGAAGTGTAGGGAGGCGCATTAAAGAACACGTAGCTGACATAAAACATAGGCGCGATAATAGGTCTGCAGTGTGTGAGCATGTTTTTGAGGGGAATCAGGAAATATCCTAATTTCAATAGAGACGAAGGTTGGAGCATTCCACCTACCTGGGATCCAATAATTAATAAATCAATACCTCCAAAAACACACATTGCAAGACCTGATGATGTAGTAAGCTCTTTTTGCAAATAATAACAGTAAGATGGAGGTCGGTCCCCCTGCCTGAGTTTCTTTCGCCAGTTCTTCTCGGAAGGGCCTCCCATTTTCCGAACTGGTAGTAGACTCACTTTAAGATTTACAATGTAATCGTAGTGAGTATTTAATAACTAAATAAAATGTAAAAATAAAACAATTGGTTTATATAAAATAATTTTAACAATAAGGAACTTGCCCGATTAAAATATTGTGAAGGTAGTAGAAAATACATGACAACCATTATCTTAGTCATCCTGTGATCACGGCTCCTGTAAAGGAGTCGAAACGTCAGGATTAAAGATAAAATAAAATATACGCAAAATCCGTAAAAAAGTGTTTTATTCTAATGAAAATTTAATTAAAATCGAAATAACTTATTTCATCTAAAGAGGCACACTTGCGCAGCCGCAGTTGCCCGCGATGGAGACTACGCCACTGGCGGGTACTTGACCGGTGAAACTGACAGCTCCAATTACTGGGATTTGACCACCGACCACGGCTTGGCCACCGACGCCAAACTCTCCTCCGACTGAGAGCTCAGCAGGGCCAGAAGAAGTGAACGGACCAGTGACTGGGATAGCGGAGGTAGCAGCAACGTTTTGCACGCCAGCGCCGTATCCAATACCGCCGAGCGCCAAACCAGCGTTGTTCAATCCAGCTGTAGCGTAACCGGCATTGCCAAGACCCAGTCCGCCGATGCCAATGTTGCTAACACCGAGACCGTTGCTAAGTCCTGCACCAATGAGACCAGCACTGCCGACTCCGTTTACGCCGATATTGGAAAGACCTATGCCATTGTTGAGGAGGCCGTAATTAAGACCTGTGGAACCCGCTCCCGTATTGCTGATGTAAACGCAGTATGCATTCTGTAAAGATACGTAATATGTTATGCTTTATAAACATTGCAATTGTAAATCTCCACATTGTCTTTAACAATTATACTTGATGCTCAACTTTGTGTTGTATAGCCTGTATTCGCACATGTTTATGTAGACTACGGGTTAAAAGTTTTATTTCTATCCCTCGGTAACAGTACTCTTTTGTTGGATAAAAAGTAAGTACCCTATTATTTTTTTGGTACCCCTGAAAAAGTGTATGCAAAATTTCATAATGATCGCTTCAGTAGTTAATGCGTGGTAGTGTAACAAACGAACTCACTTTCAGATTTAAAATATAAGTTATATATATTATTGTAAATATCGTTATGGATTTTGCAGATTTGTGAAAATGAAAATGAAAATAACTTTATTCAAATGCACTTAAAAATAAGTAGTTTTGAATCGTCCAACATTTTTACCTACCACCCATTCAGGACGTCTTTTAACTGACAAGAAGAATGGGCGCAAGAAACTCGTCAGCTTTAACAGAAGTAACGACATTTACAATATAATACGTCGTCACCATACACAATCCACAAAAAAAAACAAAATTATTTTGTTATGACAATACTTATAGTGTTATAATATCATTATTTCGTTGATTACAACAAAGTCAACAAGTATCTGTACTTACTTAAAGTAAGTATCCCTGAACCTTGCAATAACATACAGGGAATAAACGACAAATTTAAGAAAGCAACAAGATTTATGTTGAAAATGTAGTAATCAAAATCTTAATATTCGTCAAAAACATGAAAGCTTAAATCATGATTTGTTTTTTATGGCTTAATTGATAATTTTGGTTACATGGATTAGTAGAGCCTGAAGGCAAACGAAGAAGAAGGTGGAATAAGACATGTTTGTTATTCAAATTGTTTGGTTCGAATGATGGCTAAACTTTATGCGGCCGATTTTTATTGTCAAATAAAGATATTTTGTAATTATCAATTTCTTTTATCGATTTAACTAATACTGTTAATTGTTTAACTTTATCTTTATTGAAAAATGTTATTAGGAAATTAAAACACACTCATTGAGTTTTGATATAGGAATCTTGCATATTTTTTCTTGCTATCAATTATTTTATTGCTAGTAATCAGACATTTTGTAACGAAATCGACGACGTCTACCAACTGGCGCAACCAACACCTAGATTCCTGAACTTGATTTGCTTCTCAAGATAACTTTTTAAAGAGTTTTTGAAGTGAAAACTTCTTTAGCGGCGTTGTGCACCTTTTGGGATGGGTAAAAGATGTTAAACTCGCGTCAGGACACGTGACCTGATCGAAAATTCGTAAGACGGAGGGAGAGTAGACCACGGTAATAGGAAAGGACGTTTTACCCCCTTTCCTATTACCGTGTGGCGAAAATGTATGCCTGATCTTGCTGTTTCGTTTAAGCGGCGCAGGACGCTTACGTGAGTGTGCGTGTGTGTTTGTTGTCACATTTGTGTACGATAGCGCAATAAATGAATATTGTATTTTACCAGACAAATGATAGTACTTTTATACTGATAATCAAAGCAATTCGTGCGAAATTATTATCTAACCATTCCAAGATATCAAAAATGCACAACGTTAATGTTCGTATTTTCACTTCTGAATTTCATTAGATATAAAAATTTAGCAATGAAATGCATAATTAAGAAGAAGATATAAAAAATCGATAGTTGTTTCTTCCTTATCTATTGTTCGATACCCGTAAAAGTTTAAGTCGATGTTGTAGATAGTAATAACTAGAACACGAAGAGACCGCAATGGCTTAAAAAAATACAATAGAATACTTAGAAAAAGTTACTGGTTTGTCCTTTGACAGTATTAAATTGGGAAAGCACAGACTATCGAGGGTGTTTAGTTAGAAACATAAATTTAGTTCTCCCGCTCTCCACTAGATGTCGCTGTACCGCACTGAATCGCGCTAAAGTTTCGGTTCTGCGACTGCACATATAGCTAACCGTTCTTCACTCGTGGATTTTCGTTTCTCTGTGTTTTATCAAATGTTGGTCTTTGAATAATTAATATAATTTCAGCAGTGTGTGTGGGTTTTAATCAAACATTTGGTCTTCGAGCCGTATAAATTAAAAGTAAAGTGCAATTTAGGTTGTCAATAAATTTGTTTAAAAATTACAATTTTAACTTATAGTTTGGAAGTGATTTTGGACTTCTAATTTTTTAAAGACTTTGTTTTATACTTCTTCCTCATTGAACAACATACAATATGACAGATAAACTTGCGAAACAAAATGTGGCTATTATGATCCAGAATTCAACTAAAATTGAGAAATTACTGGCAAATGCAAAAAAATGTGCTAAAGATAAAAGAACAAGAGGGTTTTTAGACACGCGTATGGAGGCATTGCAGGAGTATTGGGCTTGTTATACAAAGAGTTATGATATTCTTACGGTGTCGTTAGACACTAAAACTTTAAAAACGGAATACAACTTTGATATGGAGGAAAATTTTGAATGCACTGAAGAAAATTATCTGGAGTTAAAGACATGGATAAAGGATATATTATATGACATTAAACAATCCGAAATTGAAGTTCCAAGACCTGACACAATTTCCGAACTTCCTAAACTAAGAGCAAAACTACCATCCATAGCAATACCACAATTTTCTGGTGATTACAATCAATGGATGAGCTTTAAAGATCTGTTTATTTCATTGATACACTCTGATGAGCGTTTGTCTAAAATTGAAAAACATCATTATTTGAAATCTAGTCTAACCGGAGAAGCCGAGCAATTGCTCAAAAATTACTCTCTGACTGAATCTAATTATGATGACGCCTGGAAGAAACTGAATGAGAGATATGAAAATAAAAGAGTGATTGTGAATAACATACTTAATAGATTTTTATCTCAGAAGAAGCTCACCAACGAATCTGCAAAAGGTATCAAAGAGTTACTGGACACTACAAGCCAATGCCTTTCATCCCTGAAAAATTTGAACGTCGATTCTTGGAATGCAATTATTGTTCACATCTTAGTCTCAAAGTTAGATATAGAATCCCACAAACTTTGGGAACAATCACTTGAAAACTCGACAAGCATTCCTTTGTATGACGCACTAAGCTCTTTTCTCGAGAAACGATTCCGGACGATGGAGATGGTTAATCTGTCACAACCCCGAGATATATACATAAAGGAAACATTAAAATCAGTTCAACAATCACCTAAAACAACTACCGTTAAAAGTTTTGCAACCCAAATCGACAGCACTTGTACTTACTGCTCACAGAATCATTACATTTGCCACTGCAAGGAATTTGCTTCACTTACCGTATCAGATCGACTAGAATTCATCAAGTCAAAAAACATATGTTTTAACTGCCTTGTCAAAGGTCACTCCGTGTCAAACTGTAGGCAAAATACAGCCTGCAAAAAATGTGGACGTCGACATCACACATTATTGCATTTTACAAAATCTTCAAGGACTGACACTATGGTTGATGCTGAAAAGGATACGACCAATTCAAAGGTAAACGACTCTGCACCTAACATTTCATGCAACCCTAGCGTGAGCTTGAAAGCGGAAACAAAAGACGATTTTGTTATTTTAGCTACTGCTAAAATAAGAGTTGCAGCCAGGAACAATGGTACTTACACACTAAGAGCACTTGTCGATCAGGGCTCACAGGGGTCTTTTATAACAGAGGCAGCATCGCAACTATTGCAACTTGATCGCACTCCTGTAGTTGGCAAAATCTGTGGAATATCAAACTCATCAGTAGTGACAACAAAATCGATGGTAACACTAAAAATACAGTCCACAAACAAAGAAGTCTTTGAAGTAAATGCACATGTTCTCAAAAAACTCACTTCATTATTGCCCTCACGTGAATTCCCACAAGATACTTGGCCCTCTTCGATGCGGTTGGATCTAGCTGATCCAAACTTTCACAAGCCGGGATCTATAGATGTTTTACTTGGTGCTGATGTACACGCTTACATATTATTAGAAGGTATGCATAAATATCATTCTCTTATCGCACTCAACTCTCGTCTTGGTTGGTTAATATCAGGCAGAGTTTCACAAACTGATACTGCAGCACAAGAACACAATACAGTAGTTACTTACACCAAGGTTGATGCAGATCAGTTACTCAGAAGATTCTGGGAGATTGAAGAGAACTTGCCTCACAAGAAACCAATGACGGACTTAGAATCACAATGTGAAGAACACTTTAAAACCACACATACGCGCAATGATGACGGACGTTATATTGTGCGTTTACCATTCAAAATTGATCCTCCTACCAGCCTTGGTGATATTAAACCTCTTGCTATGAGTCGCTTACAACTGATGGAGAAACGATTTGAACGCAGACCTGATTTTAGAGAAGAATACCACAAGTTTATAGAAGAGTACGAGTCGCAGCGTCATATGATGCTAGTACCTGAAAAGGAAGGAAATACAACAAGAGTTTACTACTTACCTCACCATGCTGTCCTTAAGCCGACGAGTCTGAGCACGAAACTGCGAGTAGTCTTCGACGGAAGTGCTGCTCCTGTAAAAGGAAATTCACTGAATAATGAATTGTTAATTGGATATCCACTACAGCACGATGTCAGAGATTTAATTACCAGATGGAGGCAACACAAGTTTGGTTTAGTGGCTGACATACAAAAAATGTATCGACAGATCTTAGTATCTAAAGATGATGCTGATTATCAGAGGATATTATGGCGAAAATCTCCAACACAACCTATACAAGAATATAGGCTACTTACCGTTACATACGGAACCTCTTGTGCACCATTTTTGGCTATCCGCACACTTCATCAACTTGCTGAAGATGAAAGGAATGATTTTCCCGCTGAAGCAGAGATATTGAAAACTGATATGTATATGGACGATCTAATGACTGGGGCATCCACTGAATACGGTGCTGTTTTCCTGCAAAAAAGACTTACTGAATTGTTAGCTCGTGGTGGATTTCTTTTACACAAATGGGCATCTAATAGTAAAATAGTATTATCACAAATTCCTGACAATGATAAAGATTCCCAAAATGTAGTCAACATTAAGATTGAAGATACTGTAAAAACTTTAGGTATCACGTGGAACTCACAAACTGATACATTTGAGTTGCATTTGAATTTGGCTTGTACTAATAGTAATATTATCACAAAACGAAATGTATTGTCTACTATTGCAATGACCTTTGACCCTCTGGGTTGGCTTGCACCGGGAATTATACTTTTAAAAATTTTCATGCAAAAATTATGGTTGGCCGGCTTAGACTGGGATGAAGAATTACCTTACGATTTAAAAAATGAATGGATTACCTACTTGGAGCGCTTTGGTCGAACTGAAACCATCCAGTTTTCACGATGGCTTGGAGTTTCTGATAGTACAACTAAACAGGAACTGCATGGATTCAGTGACGCCTCTTGTGCTGCTTATGCTGGTGTCGTGTACCTCAGGGTTTGGAACGACGATGGTGTTAAAGTGTTCCTTGTTATGGCCAAATCTAAAGTAGCACCGGTTAAACAAATTTCCCTCCCTCGTCTTGAACTTTGTGGTGCAGTGCTCGTTGCAAAATTGCTTTTACATCTTAAGAATATCCTCAATATACCGAACGAAAAGGTTTATGCTTGGACAGATTCGACCATAGTTCTGGCATGGCTGCGTAAAACACCGAATACTTGGACCACATTTGTCGCTAACCGAACTTCAGAAATATTGACGCATACGATTAGTAGTCAATGGCATCATGTGAGTTCGATAAATAATCCAGCCGATCTAGCCTCGCGCGGTGTATACCCATGTGATTTACAACAATCGGATCTGTGGTGGAACGGTCCACATTTTTTACAAACTCCAGGCACAATTGTAAACTGTGATAATATTGTCCCTGTAACAGATTTGGAAATCAAAACCAAAACCAAAATAGAAGTAATGGTTAATGTAATTGTTGATGATGATGCCATTTCCTACTTAAAACGATACTCAACACTTACAAAATTGATACGAGTAACTGCTTATTGTCTGCGATTTATTAAACTGTGTAAAATAAGAACACTTAAGAGACCAATCACTGAGTCGGTTTATTTGACCTCGAATGAACTTAATGATGCATTGAACAGATGTGTTAAATTGTCACAATCCATCTCCTTTAGAGACGAGATCGATCGGTTGTCGCGGGATGATCGAGTTCAGCATTCAAGCCGATTACGTGTCCTTAATCCATATCTTGACAACGATGGTGTAATTCGTGTCGGTGGTAGACTCTCTAATGCGGAGATTTCTTATACAATGAAAAATCCTATTGTTCTAAGTAACGACTGTAGCCTTTCTAAATTAATTGTCTTGAATGCACATTTGAAAACATTACATGGAGGACATCAACTCACCTTGAATGTTATAAGACAAAAATATTGGATTCTAAGAGTAAAAAATATTGTAAAGTCGGTGATCTCCAAATGTATTCCATGCTTCACTCATAGGGCTAATCCATCTGTGCCATTTATGGCAAATCTTCCTAAGTTTCGCGTAACACCCGGTCGGCCATTCCTCACGAGTGGCGTGGACTTTGCTGGACCTCTTACTATGAAATTGTACCCTGGTAGATGTAAAAGGATCTGTAAAGTTTATGTTTGTTTATTCGTGTGCACTGTCACTAAAGCCATTCATCTGGAGTTGGTGACGGACCTTACTTCAGCTGCATTTATTGCTGCCTTCAGACGCTTCACTGCTCGCCGCGGTCACTGCAAGGATATTTGGAGTGATCGTGGAACGAACTTTGTCGGTGCGTCCCGTGAACTGGATCTTGCTTTTAAAGATTCCAAATCTCAGATTGTGGCTGAGATTGCTGAACTCCTAGCTAATGATCAAACTCATTGGAATTTTATACCCCCTAGTGCTCCTCACTTCGGAGGGCTTTGGGAATCTGGAGTGAAAAGTGTGAAGGGACACTTGAAACGAGTAATTGGACAAACTTTGCTAACTTATGAAGAGTTATATACACTTTTAACCCAAGTTGAAGCTTGCGTCAATTCACGTCCGCTTACTCCAGTAAATTCCACCCTTGATGAACCCCCGTTAACACCTGCGCATTTTCTTATCGGGGAACCTTTAGTTGGGGTGCCAGAACCATCGTTACTTGATGTTAAACTTAGTCCTCTGAATCGATGGCACTTACTTCAACGTATGGTGCATTGTCTGTGGCAGCGATGGCAAAATGAATATCTCACAACTTTGCAACATCGTTATAAATGGAATAAGAATCAACCAGACCTCGCCATAGGGACCATAGTGTTAATTAAGGATGATAGGCTTCCACCTGGAAAATGGCTTTTGGGGCGAATCATTCGGAAACATCCAGGTGTAGACGGAGTAACAAGAGTTGTCACCTTGCAGTACAAGGATAGTGTTTTTAAAAGACCAATAGCAAAGTTGTGTCCTCTGCCTTTGGTTGAGTCCGATTCACATTGATTTTAAGACTAGGTTTACTGATTTAAATCGGTCCAGTACTGCTTACTGGACTTTTAAGTTACTTACTTTGAAGGACTTCAATCGTCCTTGGGCGGCGGAATGTTTAGTTAGAAACATAAATTTAGTTCTCCCGCTCTCCACTAGATGTCGCTGTACCGCACTGAATCGCGCTAAAGTTTCGGTTCTGCGACTGCACATATAGCTAACCGTTCTTCACTCGTGGATTTTCGTTTCTCTGTGTTTTATGAAATGTTGGTCTTTGAATAATTAATATAATTTCAGCAGTGTGTGTGGGTTTTAATCAAACAGAGGGGTTTCTTTTTGCTTGTTGGTTAAGGTAAGAGAGTAACTATTTTAAACTTTCATGTTCACTAACATTATAGTAATATAAGTTACTAGCTGGTGCCCGCGACTTCGTCTGCGCAGAATTAGTATTTCGAACAATATGTTTATAAATTGTAGCCTATGTGTTATATATGTTTATAAATTGTAGCCTATGTGTTATTCTGATGTATAAGCTATATTGTGGTAAAGTTTATTTCAAATCCATTCAGTAGTTTTTACGTGAAAGAGTAACAAACATCCATACATCCATACTTACAAACTTTCGCCTTTATAATAGTAGTAGGATATACGGGATTTCTACCATGTACGGATCACATTGCTCCGTGATCATGGCACTTGCAACAGTGCCGAAATATCGGAAACTCAATAAAAACAAGGTACATGGTAGAAATTCCTAATATAACTTATATTACTATAAGAGAGTAACTGTTTGAAGCTGATTGAAATTTGCAGAGAATGGTTTTGTTATTAGCAGTTATCGCATCTGGGGGTCAAGGCTAAGGATACCTCTCGCCCCAGAGCGAAAACGAGGTAAGGAAAAGAAAGTAGAAAGATAGAGTGACAGTGAACATAGAAAAGAAAGAGTTAGAAGGAGGAAGTGGCGTCGGATTATTAGCCACGTTCGTATACAATCCCCAAAAGGTACCCAGGATGCACCGGCCTGAACCCATTGTCGTTCCCACCGCACATGTGAAGTGGGACCTACAATGGACCGGCACTCGTAGAGGTTCTATCCGACCTTGCACCCCACTATCGAGGGTTGTGGGTTAAATTCCTAGCTGATAACTGAGACAATTTGAATATATTTTTGTAATAATTTCCTAACATATAAATATCAAGCGGCTTAACGCTTAAATACCAAAAAATGTAATACTTATTTTTTTTTAATTAAAACCTTGTTTATTCTATTAAGTGTTCAGTTAAAAATAAGTAATTTTTATCGCTCAAATTAATAATGGCATCCAGTTTCCTTTAGTATGATTCGCTTTAGATAGTCAAATAAATTTGAATTTAATCTTAAAATGATGCAAACACTAAAAATGAAATTGAGCATAGAATTCAGTAAAAGTTACCCTTGGTGTTGACATGCCCATAATCATTATAAGATTTTGAATAATGCGGCTAAGTTGCGTTATATCACAACGTTAAATGAAAGAAAAGAAGAAGAATACATTTAATTTTGTTGACGTATAGTTTCTCCTCTATACAACGGCTCCGTAACAATTTATGTAATAATTAACTTATCAATAGTAATAATTATTAGTGACACCATTCAAGTTTTGTAAGTTATTGTGTCAAAAGTGATAAAACACATAGAATATCATTATAAAAGCTAAGACAGAGTTCAACAATGTCACAGTTTCATTTTGAAAAACAAAATGGCAGCCAAACAAGTTCTCTTGATCGTATCTGCAGTATTACTTCAGGTATTTTATTTTTTATTTGCAAAGCTCCTTATCATGTAAAGCTCCTTTTAATCACCAATAAGTTTTTATACATTTGCAAATCATAATAATTAGATATAAATTATAAAGATAATATATTATATAAAAACTTCAAATATGTCATACAAATTTATTAACAGCGCCACCTAGTAAATTGAATTGTGAATCAAAACCATCCTGATACCAACACAAACACACTCGATCAATTCCATCAAAATCAAAGTTGTTTAGGTGTAGTTCAGTACCATATATACACGTATAAACGAATTATATATGAAAATATACATGGTGAGTCGGTTAATAAAATAAAAAGTCGTGTGGTGTCGTGGGACACCGAATAGGAACGAAGTTCCTTATTATAAAATATTAATTTTAAGTTCTATTCGAGGTATAAAGAAAATAATTATTCGGGTATATATTTTTTATTTTGATTTTTTTATTGATAAAAAGCAAAGAAACTACTTTACAAAATTATCTTAACAACTCTGTTTTATTTGCAATGATTTATAAAAATGTATAATAACAGTCATCACGTAGACTATACATTAGACACAGTATAGCCATCCCACATAGACTATACATAAAAATCTTACGCGTTTTTTTAACGCTACGGATGATTTTTCCCGGCTAGGGTACCCCTCAGCAACGCCCCATAAGGAACTTCGTTCCAACATTATTATTAATATTCAATTTTTCCATTTTTCAGACTGTCTACAGCCAGTACGTAAACAGTTTTGGAAGTCAGGGTTTGACTGGTGTTAATTTCGATGTCGAAGCCATCAGCACCGCGGCCGGGGCATTAAGTGGATACCCCAACTATGGCTTTGTTAACAACGGCCTTGGTCTTACCAACATTGGTGGTCTTGGCAATGTTGGTTTAATTGGTGCTGGTCTTGGGAATGGCATCGGTTTGGTTGGTGGTGCTACCGGTATCAATACTGGTCTCATTGGAGCTGGATTGAACGGTGGTATCAATGCTGGTCTCGTTGGTGGTTTGAATGGTGCAGCATTAAATGGCGTTCCACTCGTCGGTTACCCTGATCTTCTTAACATTGTGTCAAGCGGCCCTCTTTCTGTTACCACCATCTCACCTATCGGTCCCAGTGGTCTCGCCGTAGCGTCGGACAACACTATCGATGGTATTCTAATGGCGAATGGAGGTCTTCCTTTCCTGAGCGCTGTGGCGTTCGAGGGCGCATTCCCAACATCTGGCTCTGGTATCGCCACGTGCGGCTGCGGCAATGGAGCCGTCGGCATCCTCAGCGAGGGCTTCCCCACCACTGCTGCCGTTGGCATCGGTTCTGGTTTTGGTTATTACTAAGGTCTTATCATAGTTTTCAATAAAAAAGTCATTTTTGTTTACCAATAAACTTGTTTTCTTTAAGACTGTTATTTGATAGAGATTTTCTATCGCAACGCGTAATACAGATATTAAGTGCCTAGATTCGGGAAATCGCGAACTGCACGAAAATAGTCAAAAGTAAAATGCAGCTAATAGATATGCAATGCAGTTTCTGAAAGCATCAGTTTATATGTATATGGATACATTAACAAGATGATGAAGAAGATAACAGAACCAAATGTAACTGTTGAGTCACCTATCCAATCTATTGCTCTAAGCCTTTCAGCTACCATCAAGATGATTTTAAAAAGTTATTTTATACAGCCTTATTCAAATAATTAAAAATATATTATCTAAAAATAGCTCAAGTTTTACATAAATGTATTTATTTATTTATCTTTCTATGTAAGAAAAAAGGTATATGTTTTTTTTTAATATCAGATCACGTTTTGTCTCTGTGTCACCCTGAGGCCTTTATAAGTTTTCAAGTAAAGAATAAATAGAAAAAAATGATAATAGTAGTTGAGTGCGCAGTTGCTTAAAAGGAGATGTTAGTCGTGTTCGTTACATTTTTTTGTGCGCATGTGCGGGATTTTGCACACGCGCAATGAATAAAATTAGTTGAACCCATGCGTTCTCGTTCTGCATAGAACGGATTAAAGGATTAAGCTTAGGAATGGCTCCTAATATAAAAAAATATATTAATGCATTGACTCTCTTATTTGTACAACAAACAAAAATTATAATGTGACACTTTTATCATATTTTCAATTTCCTCTTCAATATTCTTTACGTGCAATTTTTAAATTTCATAATGACAGTTTTTTAAAAAATAATAAAATTTAGTCATGAGAACGCATGCGTTTAACTGATTTTATTCAATGCACATGTGCAAAATCCCGCACATGCGCCCAAAAAAATGTAACGAACACGACTGGTGCATTTTGGTCTTGCTCTTTTAGCAGTTTAAAAAATAATAAAATATATTATGATTTTTACAAACAAAAATAAGAGTTTATTAGTATATTCACAAAAAAGAACTTATTATTTTAAATTTTTCTTAATTGGGTTTTTGCTAAAACCCTATGTAGTTACATAGGGTAAGTTCACATTTATGAAGTTATCTTCGTATCTGATCTGTAATCGTTTACATTCACTTGGCGTTCCCTTACGCCAATTTATTTGTATAATTAATTTTAACTAATATTATATGATTCAGAGTAGAAAACTGATGATATTTGTCGTTTAACTTTTAAGCCTCATGGATTTTATAACGCTTCATGTTGAGGCACGGATCCTTTACAAAACTGAAACATTTCCTTCCTGTAAATGTATAACAATTTTCTTGGCGGTCGGAGGCATGATTTAGTGGTTTGCAGTACATAAGAAAATTAAAAAAATTAAACACTTAAAAAAAGTCAATGCTTAAACACCAATGTTAATTTTCATAGTTAGTTTGAACTAACTTGGTACCATCTTTTTGTAGGGAGTTATTACAAAGTGGATAGCTTAAAATCTTTTTCGATGAAAAGTACGTACGGTGATAAATTAGTCATAAAGAAAAAATCTAGAATAATAACGTATCATAAAAGATATCATTGAAAATGCAAAAAAGGGTTATTTTTATGATTTTGTGTCAAAGAGTGTCAGTCAATCCACATCGTTACGTTATTTTTATATTTTATAGAAATTATTACAAGATAAGAAATATTTGCCGACCGTTTGGTGCAACGGTAGCGATCCTGCCTTTCGCACCGACGGTCCTGGTTTCGAATCCCGGAAGGGGCAGATGTTTGTATGATGAATACGAGCATTTGTACCTTACTTATGGGTGTTTATATATATATTTCTATGAATATTACATATCTTTGTATCATATGTATGTCTATCCGTTACCCTAGTATCCATAACACAAGCCTTATAGTGCTTACTTTGTTCTAGGCTAATTGATGTGAGTGTAAGGAATAATTATTTATTTATGTTTCGGGTGTCATGCGGACCTCGAACCAACACCCCTTCGCTGTCCGGGCGAGTACTCTTCCAATTAAGAGCGAATACTCTGGTGCCTGGCGAATGCCCGGCTTAAGAAATACTTAAGACAATTCGACGTGTCTGTAGCTAAATTCTTAAATAAAAAAAATTTTATAATTATACTTTAATTATATTCCAAGTGCTTTTGGTTTTAAAGGTCATTTCTTCTTTTATTATGATAATGTTATAACCATCATCGACTAATCAGTCGACCACAGTATCTATCCCTTTTTCGTGTCGGATATACGCACTGTTATAGGAGAAGACCCGGAAGGCGTCTTAAAAAAAGATAATTACACTGACACAATAAAGCATAATGAATTAATGATATTTATGTAGTAAATAGACGCGAGGAGCTGACGGATCCTTAGGCAACCGCTCCAGCCGGGAGTTAAAATCAGACTGAGACTTACTGAACACTGCTATGAAAAGCTCTAATAGATAGGTTGCTGATTCAGCAGTGGAAGGGTTAGGGCTTGCCATCTCCGTGGTATAACAGCACGCAACATAGTCACGTCTTCGGTGCTCCCTTGCCTACATTGGAGTGACTCTTTCCGGCTAGACCACCGTAGTGAATCTATGCTGGTTCGAAGACTCCCTCATGGGAGATCCAATCATGAGTAAAGCAATATGTTACCTTGCTACTCTCGGCTTAAGGTCCATTTAAGGATCTCGCCGTTCCAATATCGGTATCGTTGTTGAGGTCATCTGTGAGTGTGTATGCGTGCATGTGAAAATATGTTCCAATGATCTTTATTTGTGTTTAAATTTTCATTCAATTATTATAATTAAATAAGATTACTAAAGTCATTTCTTTACGTTCGACTAAGACAGTACACATTTCTCATATTTCACTAGTATCTGTTTAAATTGACTATATTGATTCTTATATGCATTCCCATGCAATAAGGACATAGGCAAATAACTCTACAAAACAAAATAGTTTTCATTTTTTTCCCACAAGAAGAATATTTTATGTTGTTAAGTATTTTTATAAGAAGACGAGGTCCCCAATTCGCCATTATTTTGAATTGTCCCAAAATAATAAGTGCCAAGTTTCTCTAAAATAGATTCATTTGTTTTCGCGTAGTCAGCTGACAAAGTTTTTTATCCTATTAAGGGATAAAAAATTTAAACGCACAAAAAAAAGAGTTTTGAACAATTAACAACTTTATTACACCCAATAAAGGTACCTAAAATTAAAAATCAACAAATTTACAACGGCACGCTTGAGCAGCCGCAGTTGCCAGAGATGGAGACAACACCACTGGCAGGAACCTGTCCAGAGAAACCTACAGCACCGATCACTGGGATTTGACCACCGACCACAGCCTGGCCACCAACGCCAAACTCACCACCGACTGTGAGATCAGCAGTGCCAGTGGAGGTGAACGGGCCGGTGACAGGAACAGCGGACGTAGCAGCCACGTTTGGCACGCCAACTCCGAGAGTGGATCCGCCAAGCGCTAAACCAGCGTTGTTCAAACCAGCTACAGCGAGACCTGAGTTGCCAAGGCCAATACCGTTAATGTTGCCGCCAAGACCAAGACCGGCGTTGGCTAAGCCAATTCCTTTGTTGATCAGGCCAAAATTGTTGGTGTAGCCGCTTACACCAGCTGCACCGCTGCTTATGGCTTCTGTTTCGAAATTAACGCCGGTTAAACCACGACTGCCATATATCTGGGCGAAAGTGTTCTGAAAATAAACACAAGCCAATAAATAATATATTTAAAACTAGTTAGCTATTTAAAATAAATAAGAGGACAATATTTTACCATATAAAATAAAGTTTAGTTTTATATATTTTATGCATTTTTCAATGCGATCTTATAAGATCTTATTATCTATTTTTCTATTATAATAATTTATCTTATAAAGTTTAGTGTTAAGCGGGCCTTTAATCTACAATCTCTCGCTATCATAGCTAGTTGTATTTTGATTGAGAATCCGAGTTCTTGACTGATTTTACAGATTTTTAATTAGAAAATCTTGAGAAGAATTACTTCTATTCCTCAGAAAAACATCAAAAAAGACAATTACAAATTTGAACGACCTTTTTTCTTTTCATGGCAGATATAAAAATGTTTCTTTTTTATCAAAAAATATTTTTGGTGCTATAACAAGGGCTACTAAAGGTCCTTATGAACTATTTTTGTTAATTTCATTCTTGTGACAGAAGAATTCTAAAATTTTTTACCACAAAAGTTTTCCAAATTGGAATCGTGACAAAAAAAATGGAGATTTTACAATTTATTTATCTTTCGCTATATTTTGAGTTGAATTAGTAACGGTTAGAAAAAAGTCATAAATAAAAAATTGTAATTATAATACGAAAGATATACCTGTATAAGGAAAGCCTGAAGGCAAACCAAAACGAACTTTGTGGAAGACATACTGCTCTATGTTGAATGAAGTTAAAAACGAAATGAAATGATGTTCTGATATTCGTGCCTCTTCTTTTTTATACAAAATGCTAAGTCAAACCTTATTTGATGACGCAAACTCTTATCAGAGTTGTTTCACTGATGTTTGATTGTCATTTATTATGTAATATTAGATTATACTATCGAACGCTGAATTCAATATTTGTTATCTTATTACTTTGCGTTTTTTCATGATTTTTGCATCTTAACTTATTCTTAATATGAATCAATTGAAAAGATATCTCTTCACGGTTACACGGTTATTATAATAAACCGTGTATGCAAAATATACAGGATTCTTTTTTTTTTAATTTAGAATGGGTTTGTTCTTGATCACAATCAAGCCCGGAGTCAAAGACAGAATCCACGATGGAACGAGCTAACCCAGAAGGTGCCTATTCACCCTGGCCCTGAAAACAGACGGGTTATAAGTACTCGGAAATACAGACGCAGGGAGGAAGTTCCACGCCTTTGCTGTGCGCATTATAAAAGAAGTTGAGAAGCTCTTAGTGGTAGCCCACAGTGCGTCTGGATGTCCCATGGAAAAAAGGAAGGAAACTAATGTAATTATTAAAACTTACTTAAAAGGAATTTACTTTAACTATGGTGATGATGTAATGCAAACAGCTCTCGTATTTAATTAAATGGCTGGTCCGTTCGTCTGCCACGAGTTGAGATTATGACCGGGGGGGTCATAATCTCATAACCTTTCTTTAATATCTTTCGTTTATCTTAACTAGCTGACCCGGCCACGCGTTGCTATGGTAACGTTAATTGATGACCCGGCCACGCGTTGCTATGGTAACGTTAATTGATTATAAAAACTGTTATTCTTAGGCTTATGGTAACTATATATGGTAACAAACACACAAAGTATTATTATTATATAGTAGAGATAACCATACTGCAAGATGAACTAAAGGTTTTATTCCAAGGTACGCATTTAAAGAAACACGAGATCTTTTCTCAAGAGTTGCTACATATTTATGATGACTGCTAGTTACAATAGTAGTGATCCCATGTGTGATGAATATAAGCATTTGTTCCCGAATCATTTTCGTTTATACCTACACTTATTTATTTTATTTTATTTATTTAAGGAAACAATTAGCACTTATACTACTTATGATATGTGTTAAATTAAATATTGCATTAGCCAAAAAGAGTTACCAACTGTAAAAAAATCATGCGAAGACTAATAAATTTGTGTAAACCTTATCAATTCGAATTATACAGTAAACAAAACAGAATAATTAACTTTTTTTAGCGTTACTTATGCACTTTTCTAAACAGGGAAATATAGGCCATTAGTTTAGAACTGAAAATATCAATATGACTATAATTGTCATTATGTGTGTTACAAGCTCTTACAAGAAATCGGTTCTGGGAGTAGTTAGTTCTACACATAGGAACGGAGAAAACTGCCCAGGAGCGAGCACTCAACCTTGGACACTTAAATAAAATTCGACTAAGGAGAAAAGGTGAATCAATTTGATTGTTTATAATTTTATATAAAAACACCTGATCTCTCTGCTCACGGCGTCATTCTAAAGATTGAAACTGCACGGAAATGTCGTTAAATTTATATTTTAATCCTTTGACGTGACAACGTCTTATAATTCGATGGAGCCGGGTGCACGCACGAAAAAACATGACTCATGCGGCGTTATTTTGTATATACAAAAAGGAGTTAGTTGATTTTTTTCATATATTAATATTAAGTTGGTGTAATAAACCATGGAAACCACATTAATTTTTCACTTCATGAAGTGGAAGAGAGATAGATGCGCCACAAGTCGAACGCTTAGGCCGATCGTCGCTTGTTCCGCTCTCTCGCTTGCACGCTCGGCTCAGGCGGAACGTTACACTTTTTAGTGCGTGCAGCCGGCGTTCATCGATTTATAAGACGTAATCTTGTCAAAAAATTACAAATCTCCTACACTTTATACACTACATAAATATGTTATATACCTATATATACATACATCACATAGAGGTACATTTACATAACCGTTTGGTGCGATGGTAGCGATCCTACCTTTCTCACCGGCGGTCCTGGGTTGTAGTCCCGGAAGAAACAGATGTTTGTGTGATGAATACGAGCATTTGTACCAGAGTCATAGGTATTTACTCGTATATATATATGAATGTCTATCCGTTACCCTTGTATCCATAACACAAGCCTTACAGTACTTATTTGGGCTAGATTAATTGGTGTTAATGTAACTAATATTATTATTATTATTGTTCCGAACTCAAATAGTTTAAGTAAGTACCTAATATACTAGGTCTGCAATACATGCTGCTGTTTGCAAATACTGAGCGAAGCAATTAGATTTTTGAAGGGTGATTATTCCTTGATGGTATGTCCGATTTCAAAACTTTTTTTTGCACATTAGTCATGACCACGATGTGAGTTTTGGCGCCAAATTTCACCAATGTAGTATCAGCGGTTTTGCTGTGATCAGCTTTTGCATTTTTCTTTCGGTGATTATTCCTCCATGCTCTATATTTTTTTTACATAGCCTATGTCCGTCAGGTTATAATCATGTATGTTAATGCCAAAATTCGTTCGAATCGATTGAACCGTTAAGTAGCAGGAGGGAGACAAGCAAAATTTGTGAGTTGCCTAAAAGAGAGCTTCGCTCAATAACATAAGTGTCATGAAAATCAGAAACAGCGACGGTACCACAAGGTAATCCCATGGATCAACTTCGATGACGCAATGTCTGTTACGCCATAACTTCCTGAGTTCTTAACCGATTTTAATAATAATTTGTATGGAATTAAATAATCTGGTTTAGGACTATATCGTGTCGGAGAAATTGAAATTCACAAAAATAAAGAAGTTATGACCAAAAACATTGGCTCTATAGAATTTTTCATTGAAACGAAAAGCACGCGCTTTTTGAAAGTTTTCGTTGTTATGGAATTGTAAAATTAACTAAACAATTTTTTTTTAATAATACACTCCGCTCCAATATATGGTACTAGCGAAGCTTAATGCTTAGCGACTGCATCGAACTAGTACAATACATAAATGTTCATTGTCCTCATTAAACCAGCCGTAATGTCTTACCGTAAATCTATTATAATATATTGACTCGGCCATCGCATGAAAACACGTGTAATTTAAATTATTTAGTGCGATGGCCAAGTCAATATATTTATATAAAACAATAAAGATTTTTAATATTGATATGCGTCACTATAAGATGCTGTTAATTATTACGTAACAACTTAATGCTTCGAGTACGAAGATTCCAGACACAATTGATTTTCAATTGTTATGGACCACGATCGTGGTCTTAGGGACTGGACGTATTAAGACAGAAATTCGCTTAAGTAGGGACTGAATAAATTAATAACCGACTTGGTATTACATGGATCTCACAACTTTTTACCGTAGAACAACTGAGTTGCGAGACTTGGTCTTTTTGACAAGTATTGTTTATGATGGGATGCCTTTTACAAAAAAAATATATAAGTATTAAATTGGTATTCAAAAGTTTATTTATTACTAAGCTTATACTTGTTATATCGTTTCGGATTTATAGAATAGAATAGAACAAAACAGAATTGAAAGAAATTGACAAAAGAATTGACTTTTTTGTAATCAACGAAATAATGATATCATAACACTTCTACTATTGTAATAACAGAATAATTCTGTTTTTTCTTTAGTTAGTGGATACTATTATAAATACTGTAAACGACGTATAATATTGTAGATGTCGTTACTTCTGTTAAAGCTGAAGGATGTTCCTCTCATTAACCCTTAGTTACTCGCATCAAGGAAATCACGCAACTGCTCGCATGGGGTCTCTCAGTACCCCATAATATTTTTATAATAGTTAGGTATTATATAATAGTTAGTAAAAAAACTATTAATTATTGTTGAAGTATTGTATTTAAGCAACTAAATATACTAGGAACATCTTGTTTGGACATCATGTTAGAAACTAAAAAACATAAATCAAAATCTTCTAAAAAAACAACATTTTTTTGGTAATAGCTAGGTTAACGTTAAAATTAAGGTTTATTTTAGGAACTATCAGAATCACTGTCATTACAGTTTTGGCAGGATACCACAGAGTGCTCAGAACACACAAATTTTGTGCATTTGCTGCACTTTGTTGACACTTTTCGGTCAATATTCCTTGCGCAACTTGTGCAGCGCCCACGTTTCTTTGTATTTGGTACAGCAGGAATTTCTACATCGTGGACCTCCGAAATACGTTTTTTTATTGCTTTTGGAGTTGCCCTGATGTTGACTCGACGTTTCTGAAAACTTTCTACAAGCTCTGTAGCAAGTTGTCGCAAGAAAACTCGTCTCACGTGGGTACGTAACTTTTCTGTGTTTGCTCGGTGAACAACCAATGAATTTATACACGTCACATTGACAAGATGAAAAAAAATGGCCAAAGGCCATCGTTTAGTTCTCCTGCCAACATTATAAGTCCCACATAATTGATCGTTAGAGTCTACTCCTCCTTTTGTCCTGTTGTAGTATGTGATTATCTCGGGTTTCTGCTTGTCACCTGATGTAGGATCAATGGCATCATCATTGTGCATTGTAGATAGTAATACTACAGCTTTGTTTCGTTTCGGGACATAAGAAACCAAGGTCATTGTACTTTGAAAACCAAAAATAGTGCTACACATAGCCCTTGTCTTGTTTGGCAAAAACTCCTTTGGAATGTCTGGTTTATTTTTTTTCATCGTCCCAACAAGAGTGAGTTTGTACTCTGGGTCTAATAAATCTGTTGCCAGTTTCACACTCGTATACCAATTATCTGTAGTTATGTTTCGACTGGTTCCCTTTAGGGTCTCTACAAGACGTTTTACTATATCGTTAGGGCTATTCGATACTTGGAAAGGTCCATCAGGTTGTTTGCCCGAGTAAAATTCAAAAGCCAGCAAATAATAAGTTTTTGAATCCACCAAAGCCTGGTTTTTTATACCATATTTGTTGGGCTTACTTGGCATGTAGACTTTGCCTTTGAACCTACCCCGAAAGCCAATTAGCTGTTCATCTATTGTCACGTTTTCACCTGGCGTGTAAGCTTCTTGAAATTTCTTTTGTAGCATGTCACATAGCTCACGGATTGCTGCTAAATTATCTTGTTTCAGACGTTCGGTCCGAGTGGATTTGTCGTCGAACCGAAGTGCTCGTAGCAGAAATAAAAAGCGTTGATAATTCATAGTAATACGAAACATTTCAACCCCAGTGCCATCAGTAGCCCACAGGTCAATAAAATTGAGGTGCGATGCTCTCATTACGCCGGCCATAATCAATAAGCCCAAGAACGCCTTTATTTCGTCGGTATCGGTATTTTTGGCATCCCGCTCTCTTTGGAAACGTTGCCTAATTTCATCTATATAGTTATTAGTATGTGTCTTGATCAAGTCCAAAATCTCATCAGTAAAGAATAATCTGAAACACTCAGTTGGAGTTTTTGCTGATCTCGCTGATCGCTTGACGCCCGGCAAATGAAGTATGAGATTATGTGCTCGTGTTCGAACAGCCCGAGAGGGAATATTCTTATACCATTTTTGCTTAGGTCCATTTCTGCCGTTATGTCTAGACAAAAAGAAACTGTCACCTCGTTCCGTTGAATGGTTTTCATCAGAATCTGATGATTCATCTGAATATTCGGCTGCACTAATTTCGCTCACACTGTCATGGTCGCTATTCTGGACTTCATCCTCACCATTTTCTGAGTCCGACCCTCCAATTGATTGTTCGTCTTCACTTGTAGCAGCTTCAAGGTACTCTATAATCATTCTATCTTGTCTATTCATGGTCAGTAACTAAAACAAAGGTAACGATATCTATGAAATTGTTGAAAATATATATAATTTCAAATAAGTGTTACAAATTGTAGTAAATTCTTCGTAATAATAACTAAAATTTATAAAATATTTCCTCTAATTGCAAATAAAATAAACTGTATAAAGAAAATACATCAAAAATAATGTAAAAAATTATGAAATGTAAAACTTACCGTGTTTGAAAAAAGTCACGTAATTACTCGCATGGGGTCACGGCACAAGAGAGCAGAGACGCGTCCTTTCAGTGCAACGTCTCGAAAGGCACTGATTTGACATCTATCCCACGCGGTATGAAGCTATCGGGCGGGTGGTAATTGTGAAAGAGATGCATATATATTTTTTTTTTGGTTTAAAAATGTAGTGACCCCATGCGAGTAATTAAGGGTTAATTAAACAACGCTGGCCTACAGCGTAAAATCAGAAAGGTACTAGAAAATTTCGACGAGTGTTCACAAGGCTCGGTAGCTCAATTGGGAGAGCATTGGACCGGATTTCCAAAGGTTGCGGATTCAATTCCCGCCTGAGAATTTACTTGTACCCCGAGTCGATTTTTTCTAGTATATTTCTATTATAATAATTTGATTTATATAAAATTTTAACATTTAGGAACGTACCCAATTAAAATATTGTAAAGATAGTAGAAAATATGTGACGACCATTGCCTAAGTTAACCTGTTAAAGCGGCTCCTGTAAAAGAGTCGAAACGTCAGGATTAAATATAAAATAAATTATGCCCAAAATCCCGTAAAAAAATGGATTTAGGTATTGTTTTTTATCGTTATTTATATATATATATATATATATATATATATATATATTTTTTTTTTCTTCTTCTTTTGTTGCATCACACCCCTGTCCTTAATAGCTTTATTTCCCTCCACCCAAAAGTTGTCTGGTAGAGATCGGTCTAAACGATAAGACCGCCCATTGTAGCACCCTTTCGTTCTCTATTTTAATTTTTTAAAGCTATTTGTTTATCTGTGTGTTTAACAATAAAATCTCTTTCATTCATTCATTCATTTATTCAAATGAAATAATAAAGTGATGGACCCATACGTTGTCTGACCTGGGAAATAGTTGCATAATTTTCATAATTTCTTTGTGTATCTATTCAATAAAGTAATTTAACGTCTTATCGCATTTCTTGTTATTAAAGTTACATTATCAAATTGACATAATACTTTTCTTGAGTAATCATATATTATGCAACTTTAAACATATATAAAGTTAGTTATTTAAAATATACAATTAATCGTAATATCTTAGATCAGCAAAAATGAGATCGTTTGTTTTATTAAATTTGTGTTCAGTTTTATTGGTTCAGGTAATTTTGAATTTAATACTTTAAGCTATAGATAGAATTTGAACTTTGGGTAAAGTTATGGTTATAAGTTCCGCTTCCGGTGTCCTGCTAACTTCCGTCTTCAGCCCACTTCCGTTGCCCCGCTGTTTCCCTAAGCTCTATAGTGGGCATTGACGATCAGTTTTTCGTAAAACTGTGACGTCACTCCAAGTAGTTTCAGGCCAACTCGAGTTCCGCATTAACTGGTGTCACTACGGCTCTTCAGTTTTCAATCGGCCGGGCTGTTAGAAAGTGTACTACCGGTATGTGTTGGAATGACGATCATGTACTCACGATCAGTTTGACGAGACGCGCCGAGTTGGATTTATGATAATCTCGGAAATACGTGGCGCGTCGTCTGTTAAACTCTGGAGTGATGATTCGACACTCACGATCAAACTTTTGATTGACGTCAATTCAACTGATGCGAAAAACTGACCGTCAATTCGCAGCTTTACATGTTAAAATCATATTGATTAACATTAATTTTGTTCGTATATTAAAACTTGACAACAATTCAGCAGCCTGCTTTTGTTTTCCAGGTTAAATCCTATTAATGAATACTCTTTTCTTTTTCAGAACGTCTTTTGTCAAAATTACGGAAATTTCAATGGTCAACCGATTACCAATAACGTAGGCAACAGCGTAGTGACAAATACTATTGGCTTAAACAACATGGCGGGGAACACTGGTGTTAGTTTGGCAAATAATCCTGGTGTCAACTTGGCAAGTAGCAGTATCAACGTAGCTAATAATAGACCAACGAACGTCGCAGGAAACGGTGTATACACTGGTACCAATTTAGCAAATAATCCTGGTGTCAGTTTGGCAAATAGTGGTATCAATAGAGCGACAAATGTAGCAGGAAACAATGTAATATCTAAAATTGACATTAACAATTTAGCCGGCAACTATGGTGTCAGTATGGCAAATGGCCCTACTATCAGCTTAGCAAACAGCCAAATCAGCGTTACTGGGAACGAAGCCTCAAACGTTATCGGTAATAGCGTTGTATCAAACAATATTGGTATCAATCAGGCAGCAAATGGCATAACCCAGAATAACTTAGGTTATGGCAATCCCAATTTAATTGTTAGTAATGCCAACACCCAAAATGTTGCCACAAATGCAGTTGGTGTACAATTAGCGGGTTCTGCCAGAAATTATGAAGTGAATGGAGTACCACAATTAAGAGTAGGTGAAGTGGAATTAGTAAGTGGCAGACCTAATTATCCTGAGCAAATGCCAGTAATAGGATATGTTACTTTCGAAGGATATTTGCCAGCGGATGGCATAGTTAGTGTTGCAAATCCTTGTTCCTGTTCTACTTAAGGATTAAATTATTATTTAGTGTATTATAATAAAGTGTTGATTATTTAATCCTTTGTTTTGTTATTGTAAAATCGTCATCATTATTAATAATAAATGCCTAGAAATTGGAAGTTCAATGATCCACCGGATTTTCTACACCGATAAGTTTGAGCATCCTTAGTGTGAGTAGTATCGTGCGCGTTGCTGAATTAAATGAACGAACGACTCTTATTGGCCCAAGATATATAAAAAACAGCCACAACATAAATAATAATATAAAAAGACCGGCAGGACAGGTATAGTTCGTGAGTGTTTCTTTATATAAATAATTATTTTATATACTTCATTTGATATATATTTATTTATATATTTTTTTTGTTATGTCCGATGATGATTCCTACTACTCCGCCTGTGATGACAGTTTCTCTTCTATATCTAGCCTTCATTCCCAGTCTGTGCCTAATACATTAAATGCACGACTCGCCAGAGTCATTCATAATACACCCTATGGTTTTAATGTATGCCACATTAATGCTCAAAGCATACCCTCTCATTTCTCTGATCTCTTAGACACCTTTTCAGTTTCCTCTTTTCATGCCATTTTAGTCTCAGAGAGCTGGCTTAAGCCTTGTCTTTCCTCTTTTTCTTACTCACTTCCCGGTTATGTTCTGATTCGAAATGACCGTACTGGCAAACGTGGTGGTGGGGTGGCTATCTACCTGCGTGGTGGAATAGAGTACAAAATTCTAGCATCTTCTCCATCGCTTTACTGTGCTTCGGCTGAATATATTTTCCTAGAATTATCTTTGAAAGGAGCTAAAACGGTCCTTGGAGTTGTTTACTGTCCGCCCACGGTAGACTATTTCTCCCAACTTGAGTCTGTACTCGATCTGCTTTCTTCAGATTATAGACATCACATAATCATGGGTGATTTCAATACTGATCTTTTAAGTAATACTCCCCAAGCCCTTAAGTTATCCAACATTATCAAGTCTGTCAATCTCTCTATTCTGCCTTCGGGTCCTACGCATTGTAACCCTAGTTCGCATGACACTTGGCTTGATTTAATTGTAACTTCCCCCGAAAATGTTTTAAACCATGGGCAGATACCTGCTCCCGGTTTCTCAAGACACGACCTTATTTTTTTGCAATATCGATTGAGGCCACCTAAACCAAAACCCACTGTTGTCTGGATGCGTAATTTTACTCGGATCAATCTAAACAT
Source organism: Calamotropha paludella (assembly GCA_927399485.1). NCBI lineage: Eukaryota > Metazoa > Arthropoda > Insecta > Lepidoptera > Crambidae > Calamotropha > Calamotropha paludella. The sequence continues at coordinate 3,712,102 of OV656830.1, read as the reverse complement.
GCTGAAAGCGGATACGGAAAAACTCGATTTTGCTGCTATACTCGGGTCATCTACAATTGAAGAAAAAGTCTCTAATTTAAATCAATGTTTACTTAATTTGTACGATGTCCACGCTCCTTTAAAAGCAGTTCGTGTAAAACGACCACCTGCTCCGTGGATCAGTAAAGGTGTTCGTGTGGCAATGAGCCGACGGGATCGCGCGTTTCGTGCCTATAAGCGTGATAGAACGGAGACGAAGTGGGGTCAATACAAAATTGTACGTAATCAATGCAATCGATTGGTAAGGGCTGCCAAGCGCCAATATTTTCACGAAAACGTAACTGATTGTTCCTCGGCTAATATTTGGAAGTTTCTTCGATCCCTTGGCTTGGGTAAATGTTCTCCCGACGCGTCTTCACACTCGTTTTCTCTTGACGACTTTAATAATCATTTTTCTTCCACTTCGTCTTTAAATCCTTTTACTAAAGCCAACACCATCAGTAACATCACCTCCAGGGCCCCGATACTCTCGGAATCCTTCTCATTTACTCCAGTTACACTTGATGAAATTAGTAAGATAATTTTAGCAATAAATTCCAAAGCAGTTGGTTGTGATAATGTGAGTAGGGTCATGATTGTCACTATTTTAGATCAAATCCTTCCTGTCTTAGTGCACATTATTAATTTCTCTTTTGAGAAAGGTGTCTTTCCCGACACCTGGCGTAGAGCATATGTCACTCCTTTACCAAAAAACTCTTCTCCTCAACATTTAAATGACTTTAGACCGATATCTATCCTCCCTTTCCTTTCCAAAATTTTGGAAGCAGTGGCTCACAAGCAAATATCGTCTTTCATTTACTCCAAACATTTTTTAACTCCTTTTCAATCTGGTTTTCGCCCTGGACACAGTACAACAACTGCTCTTCTTAAGGTTACTGAAGATATAAGATTGGGCATGGAGAATCAGTTGGTCACTATCATCGTTCTCATCGACTTCTCCAACGCTTTCAACATGGTAGACCACGATATCTTACTTGCTACTCTAAAGTATCTTAATTTCTCCCCACTGGTATTGGACTGGCTCTTTAATTATCTTAACGGCCGTCAACAGGCGGTGCGTGTTGGCCGCGAGGTATCACTTTGGAGGGATTTATCGATTGGTGTTCCTCAAGGAGGTATACTTTCTCCTCTCTTATTTTCCATTTTTATTAATTTCCTTACCTTGTCGCTTGGCTGCTCTTACCATTTGTACGCTGACGATCTACAGATTTATGCTCAATCAAGTGCAGAGGAGGTAAATTCCGCTATCTTAAAGTTAAATGCAGACCTTGATAGCATCAGTAAGTGGTCAGCAGACTTCGGTGTTGTGGTCAATCCGGCAAAATGTCAGGCTATTGTTGTGGGCGGCTCGAAACAACTTGCTAAGATTGACAACAGTTCCCTTCGCCCTATCATGTACGAAAACTCTGCCATCCCTGTCAATCTTAGTGTCAAAAATCTCGGCTTACACATCGACTGCTCCCTTAGCTGGACTACTCAAGTCGCTGAGGTGAGCCGTTCAGTTACATCTTCTTTGCGTTTCTTAAACCGTTTCAAAAATTTTCTACCCATCAAAACTAAGACTGCACTAGTTATTTCCCTCATTTTCCCACTCATTGATTATGCTGATGTCTGTTATCCTGACTAAATGAAGAGCTTCTTAATAAACTGGACCGCCTTATCAACAATGCTATCCGTTTTATTTTCTGCCTGCGGAAATATGATCATATTTCTGCTTACCGATCGCAACTCAATTGGCTACCCATTCGTCAGCGCAGGCAGTCGAGACTACTTTGTTCACTGTACTCTATAGTTAATAATCCCCACTACCCAGAATACTTGAAATGCAAATTTAATTATTTGTGTAATTCTCATAAGCGCCAACTTCGCTCTGCTGATTCTCTTGCTCTGTCTATTCCTCTCTACCGTTCTGGTTTTATGTCAAATTCTTTCACACTCCAAGCTATACGTCTCTGGAATGGCCTCCCAGACTCTATTCGTAGCTCTCCCAGTAGGATTACGTTTAAAAAGAAAGTTCACGTTTTCCTCACTGAAGGTTTATAGTAATAGTAAAATTGCTATAAACCTTGAGTGAGTGATGGAATCATCATATTTTTGTAACTTATTTAATGTATTTAGTTGTATGTATATATATATATATATATATATATATATATATATATATATATATATATTTGGTTTATATATGTAGTGTAATATAGTTATATACGTAATGTATGTTTTGTATATAATGTAATATGTATGTTAAACTGATAAGTTTAAGTATATATCTCTATTGTATCCGCATTTAAGTTTCTTTTTCCCAAAGGTTGACTGGGAGAGAATGCAATTAGCATTAAGTCCGCCTTTTGTACCATTTTATATTTATGGTCAATAAAGATTTTTAAATAAATAAAATAAATAAAAGAAACAAACAAAAAGAATCGGGTCACAAGTGAATTCTCTGGCGGGAATCGAACCCGCAACCTTTGGAAATCCGGTCCAGTGCTCTCCCAATTGAGCTACCGAGCCTTGTGAACACTCGTCGAAATTTTCTAGTACCTTCCTGATTTTACGCTGTAGGCCAGCGTTGTTTGATCAATGAGAGCATCCTCTCGTATTTGAAAGAAACATTTTTACAAATGTTTGGTCAACCGATTAAGATGAAACAGCCATTTTAGTTTTATAATTTTTATATATTTTATGCATTGTCAATGCAATCTTAAAAGATAAATTATTATAACAGAAAAATACTAGAAAAAATCGACTAGGATCACAAATGAATTCTCAGGCGGGAATCGAACCCGCAACCTTTGGAAATCCGGTCCAATGAATTCACTTGTGACCCGAGTCGATTTTTTCTAGTATTTTTCTATTATAATAATTTATCGTATAAGATCCCATTGAAAATGCATAAAATATATAAAAATTATAAAACAAAAAGAAATAAGCAAAACACTTATTGAGTCTAAAACCTATACCTACAGTCAACCAAGACTTTGCTTCAGCATAGGTTGTTACGAAAAACAGCAGTGCTTACATTCAGTGCGTGATATCTTACTAATAAATTATTTACTACAAGCCCATTGTTGATTGGAGCGAGGCGTAAGAATACAGAACGATCGGTCGCACGTGTTTTGTTTTCTGTAAATCTATCGTCGATTGAATTGTTAAACAGTAAATGATTAACCCGCCAATAGTAATGTGAGATCAACTTTCATAGTTGGTGACCCAAATCTCACAGGCTAGGATTTTAAGTCAAATTTATCTTAGTCTAATACACCTTTAAGAATTTTGTTCTGATTTAATAGAAAAGTTTAAAAAAATCTTAATCAAAAGACATAAACATATCTAAAATTACAACATGGTTATCACTAACAACGATCAATAAGACAATGCTCAATCAGGCAGATACAGAAATCATGGACGAAATCAGCATCGAAAATAAAAAAATTACAATTTTTATAAAACTCCAGATTAAGTCACCGTTGGCGGGCTAAGAAAAATTGTACGTGTAGGCTCCGACGCGTGAATGGAGTTACCTCCTTAAAAACGATTATTTTTTAATATATATAATAAGCAAAGGAAGTAAATGAATTCATACAAAGTGTCCCAAAAGTCTTTTTCAAAATAAAGATTCTATAATAAAATAAAAAATGGGTTTTATAAGTAAGCGTTTATTTTTAATTAAAATACAGACTTTGGGAATTTACTTTTTAAAAATTATGTCATCTAAATGGGTTCTGTTCCTTTGCTGGCATTGTTCTAAGCGCGACACAAAATTTCTGAGAACTGCTCGACACGTATTCACTGTGATCGCTGAGATCTCTTCCTGGATATTTTGTTTTAAATTGGCTCAGAGAGCGGGGCCTGTTACTGTACACCTAAGATTTTAGGTAGCCCCATAGGAAATAGTCCATCGGTGTTAAGTCGTGGCTACGTGGAGGCCAATTTATGTCACCTCGTCTTGATATCAATTTCCCAGGAAAAACTTCATGAACAACTGATGAGGACACGTTAGACGTGTGAGATGTTGCTGCATCCTGCTGAAACTATGTAGTTGTTACGGTTAAAGCGATCAAAATTCTGCAAAGCAGGAGCAAAAAAGTTGTTAATCATCGCCACATATCGCTCCGAATTTACAGTCATTGTTCGACCATTTTCATCTTCGAAAAAGTAAGGGCCGATTATTCCTCTCGTTGACATTGCGACCCAAACAGTCACTTTTGGCGAGTGAAGTGGCCTTTCATGTTTAAGTTTTGGGTTCGTAGAACTCCAATATTGACAGTTTTGTTTGTTCACGTGGCCTTTAAGGTGAAAGTGCGCCTCATCTGAGAACATAATGTTGTTAAAGAATGAAAATCGATCAAACATCTGGTTAGCAAAGCTGAGTCACGGAGCAGCATCAGTGGCTATCAATTCTTGAATTAACTGTATCTTATTGGGATGGAGGTGCAAACAGGGAAATTTTAGGAACATTCAAGACACTTGCCCTTTTCCGAACAGAGAGATCGGGAGTTTCGCGTACCCGCTCATCGGCTCACTCTCTCTACAGTTTCCACATCTCTCGATGTCCTTTGTCCATCGTTAAACCAGTTTCCTCAAACTTCTGCACCCATGTTTTAATGAGTTGAGTACTCGGGATTTCTCTTACGTGCCGAATTCGGTACAAATTGCAAAACTGTCGCCGCGAAATAATTGCCGAATTATTGTGTTTGTAAAACTCGCGCACGCAACACGCACGCTGCGCTCCCGTAAAACTTTTCATAGCGACTAAATTCCCAAGGACCGGGCTAGCGATCAACCTAAGCGCCCAAAGCGCCCCTCCCTCTGATTGCGTTTGCACTGTGCGCGAAACAAAAATGAAAATGACTTTTGTGACACCTTGTATTATCTTTCAGATCATTATTATTTATGATGTTTTACATGTATACTGAACGCTATAGTGAGAAAGAAAGAGCAAGAAAGTAACTGTGTACTACAGACAGAGGAGCGGGGAGTATATTACGCAGAGGAAATGTGACCCTTCACTTTTTGTTAACGTTTGATTTTACTACCCACTTATTTTTCATACCGTGCGTTATATATATAACGATTCTTTAGGAGTTAAACTCCAATAATTTCCAAAAACAGTCACACGCCCCATAAAAGAACACGTGGGAGCAGTTCTCATTAATTGTTCCATAGAATATAACGTCGTCAGATCAAATAATATATTTTTGTTATAATTTACTATAGGACATGTCTTAATTCTATTTTCAATGTTATTTTTCGACCTCCATAGTCGAGTGGTTTTCACGTTAACGTCACTCCAACCATACATAAATCGTCTTGTAGTACGAATACTACTCGTCTTTGTACATACTGTAGATTGTAGATAACCATTCAAAATTGTTATATAGTGATGTTGATTCCCATACTAATGCTTTTTCTTGGAGCTAGGGCTATCTGTGATACGAAGTGTTTATCTTGTCGCTTCATTTAGCGATGTAATGTGTGTCGGTGTGTTATTGTCACGACAGATACAATAATTCCTAACTATTCAATTTAAAAATGTATACAAACTGAATTGAAAAATTTGTTAATATGGATATTTTATTTTATCATAAGAACTCATAAAAACATGCGAATAATGCAAATTAAATAAAAAATTAAAATTAAATCGAAAAAATTACAGTTATTGGCACTGGATACTAGTTGACCAGACGACGCGTTGCTATGGATTACTAATTATAATTTGCAATATTTTATTATTACAAATTAAAATGAAACCTATCATTTGTCCCAAGTCGGAACCAATCGAGGAAAATAAAAAAAAGACATGAAATTCGATTGAGTATATTCGGAGTTCATCAAGGTCAAATGCTGTATCTTGGAATTTATATATATTGATTTATAAACTCATGACTCAGGTACTAAATATGCTGAAATTCATATATCAAGTCCTGGAGCTTCGAAATAGGAGTCACTCCCATTTTATAACTATTTTGTATACTTAATTAGAATAAATAAAACATAGTAAATTTTATAATAATAGTCTATTTAAAATAAATACATGTTTAAAATTATGATATTAACAAAACTATTGCCCGCAGGAACAACTGGCGTAGCCGTAACCGCTTGTGGGCAGTTGGCCTTTGGCAAAAACTGTAGAATAGAATGGAAGTTGGCCACTAACTCCAACCGTACCGCCAACCTCCAACGCATCGCCCACTATTTGTATTCCACATGGCAAGTTCAAAATTTGCGCCAAACCTGTATTGCCAATTGCGAACGTTCCCGTATTAATATTAAAGCCATTGGCTATATTTATTGGCACTGCCGCCGAAAGTAAATTGTTTTGGCCCGCGAAATTTGTATTCACCAAATTGGCGCCAACAAAGTTGTTGCCGACGGTAGCTAGGTTGTTGCTAATGATATTGGCACCTGCTAGATTTGTTGGTATTAAGTTGGCTCCAACGTTCGCTGAAACTAGATTTGCATTCGCCAAATTACTGGCAACTAGGTTTGTTGTTCCTAAACTTGAAACAGGATTGTATCTGGCCAGTTGGATATTCGGATTCGTTATTGGCATACCGACTCCAAAGTTTTGGATGCCGGTAACTGCTCCGTTTGCCAGGCCAATACCATTATTTTGTACTGCCACCGTTCTTGGGATTCCTTGAAGATTAGCAGCTGCATTTGGTATACCAAAAGACAGTACTTGGGCTGATGAAAGCTGAAAAATTAAACAAATATTACATTAAAGTGCTGTATGATCTATCAAATAGGTTTAATGTCATTTTTAACCGATTTCAAAAAAGGGAGGTAATCTTTTTTGTAAATTTTAGTCTATACCAGTTTTTGAATTTATGTACCAAATTTTATAAGTATCTATGTGTATGTTTGTCCCCACATAATCAAAAAATTTAAGTCGTATTACATAAATTCTTGTCTCAATATTGCTTCAATATTTGGATTGAACGTTGTTATCTGGTAGACTGGCACCGATCTCAAAAAAATGTAAGTACAATCACAATTTTTTTATCTTTTCAGTTATAAATAAATTAAATTACAATTTTAAAGTTGTTTTTTTTTTAATTATACTGTTATGGTTTTATTTTTTAAAAGTTAAAAATTATAAAGTTGGTGAAAAAAGGTTTTTTTGAATGCGACGATATTTCTCTCATTGATGAATCTACACTGGCCTACAGCGTAAAAAAGTAAAGACTACTAAAAAAATTCGACGGGTGCTCACAAGGCTCGGTAGCTCAATTGGGAAAGCGATGAACCGGACATACAAAGGTTGTGGGTTCAAGACCCGCCTGAGAATCACTTGTGAGCTGAGTTGATTTTTTTTAATAACAATTATTACATAACCTTTCACGTTGATTGCAGAAGGTATTATATTTTGTAGACACCAACAGAAATTTAATAGAAATTGGATTCTATATGTAACACTATTAATCGATTTTCAACCTTTAAGTCCAAGTCATAAGATTCAATATTAAATGAGAAAACATTGATTTGCGGTTGATATAACATTATATTAGAATATCAACTGACAACAAATAAATAAAATACAAACCTGTATTAAAACACTTGACAAGACAAAAACCAAATACTTCATTTTCCAAATCTTATGAGAACACTATTATACTGTATCGATTAATCAGTCTTTTATACTACAAATAACTATCAAAGATATTATGAAGTAATCGAGAAGAAACGTGATTATCATTGAATCGATTTTATCGAATTATTCGTGTAATTTTTTTATCTTTTCACTTGATGAAGCAACGTGAAATTATTGATTAGATGTAATTCGATCTCCTTGGTCGAATGGACCGAATACCAGTTGTCATGGTAAAGCTACAACGAGGTCCTGGATTCGATCCCTAACCTGGTCAATGTGAAAACGATTTTTTTTGTATTGGCTTATGTTTGGTTGTTGTGATACTTACATTATTTCTGCATTCCATCAGAGCCGGATTTGGGGGAGGGTAGGCGGGGCTACTGACCTAGGGTCTTCACAAGAGAGGGGCCCTAACAACAGAGATAAAAAAACGGGTTACTTTCGACTATAAAGTTTTGCCTTCTTTGTAGAATATGGAAGAACTTTTAACATTGTTATAAAAACTGTATCACTTATATTCGCAATAAAGGATTTTGACTTTTTATTCGAATATAATTTGGGTTGTCTACAGCCCCAGGGCCTTCACGCGTCCAAATCCGGGCCTGCATTCCATAATACAAATGCATTAGCTACTTAACTTGGATTCAAAACAATGTATGAGATTTTATCTTATATATATTTATTTAATTAAATATAGTAAAGAAAATAAATTCCAGACAAACTACTTTAATTTACAACTAATTAACGTAGAATTTTAAATGATTTTGGTTTTCTTGTTAAATTTTGTGTTGTGGTTGATATTAGTGTGTAATAATGGTGTGTGTGAACTTAGCAGATCATTGTCCAGCAGATCAAAATTAAATGAGAGTTCTTTTCGCATGCAGCTGAGTTCTATAGTTCCTGATACTTTTTAGAAATAGTTCTGGCGTTTTTACCTCGAAAAATGTCACTTAAAAAAATGATCTGCTAACTTCTCGTAGCAGATCATTTTGCAGCAAATCGAAAACAAATGCGATTTTTTACGCATGCAGCTGAGTTCTATAGTTCCTGATACTTTTTAGAAATAGTTCTGGCGTTTTTACCGATAAAAATGACAATTTACGAAATGATCTGCTAACTTCCCATTTCTCGTAGCAGATCAATTTGCAGTAGATCAAAAAATAAATGTGAGTTCTTCTCGCATGCAGCTGAGTTCTATAGATCCTGATACTTTTTAGAAATATTTCCGGCATTTTTACCTCGAAAAATGTCACTTAAAAAAATGATCTGCTAACTTCCCGTAGCAGATTAATTTGCAGCAGATCAGAAAACAAATGTGAGTTCTTTTCGCATGCAGCTGAGTTCTATAGATCCTGATACTTTTTAGAAATAGTTCTGGCGTTTTTACCTCGAAAAATGTCACTTAAAAAAATGATCTGCTAACTTCTCGTAGCAGATCATTTTGCAGCAAATCGAAAACAAATGCGATTTTCTACGCATGCAGCTGAGTTCTATAGTTCCTGATACTTTTTAGAAATAGTTCTGGCGTTTTTACCGAGAAAAATGACAATTTACGAAATGATCTGCTAACTTCCCATTTCTCGTAGCAGATCAATTTGCAGTAGATCAAAAAATAAATGTGAGTTCTTTTCGCATGCAGCTGAGTTCTATAGATCCTGATACTTTTTAGAAATAGTTCTGGCGTTTTTACCTCAAAAAATGTCACTTAAAAAAATGATCTGCTAACTTCTCGTAGCAGATCATTTTGCAGCAAATCGAAAACAAATGCGATTAATTTACGCATGCAGCTGAGTTCTATAGTTCCTGATACTTTTTAGAAATAGTTCTGGCGTTTTTACCGAGAAAAATGACAATTTACGAAATGATCTGCTAACTTCCCATTTCTCGTAGCAGATCAATTTGCAGTAGATCAAAAAATAAATGTGAGTTCTTCTCGCATGCAGCTGAGTTCTATAGATCCTGATACTTTTTAGAAATATTTCCGGCATTTTTACCTTGAAAAATGTCACTTAAAAAAATGATCTGCTAACTTCCCGTAGCAGATCATTTTGCAGCAAATCGAAAACAAATGCGATTTATTTACGCATGCAGCTGAGTTCTATAGTTCCTGATACTTTTAAGAAATAGTTCTGGCGTTTTAACCTCGAAAAATGTCACTTAAAAAAATGATCTGCTAACTTCCCGTAGCAGATCATTTTGCAGCAAATCGAAAAAAAATGCGATTTATTTACGCATGCAGCTGAGTTCTATAGTTCCTGATACTTTTTAGAAATAGTTCTGGCGTTTTTACCTAGAAATATGACAATTTACAAAATGATCTGTTAACTTCCCATTTCCCGTAGCAGGTCAATTTGCAGCAGATCAGAAAACAAATGTGAGTTCTTTTCGCATGCAGCTGAGTTCTATAGATCCTGATACTTTTTAGAAATAGTTCTGGCGGTTTTACCTCGAAAAATGTCAATTAAAAAAATGATCTGCTAACTTCCCATACCCGTAGCAGGTCAATTTGCAGCAGAATTTGTATCAGGATCTATAGAACTCAGCTGCATGTGTCATCAAACGGAAAAGAGGAAATATATTTTCTTTTGATCAAATGAAATATCAAAAAGAGGGTAGATAATAAAGTATTTATTAAGTGGCCAAAATCAGTTTATTCATCTAGGTCATGTATTTGCCATCAAAATGGAAAACTAAATATTCAAATGCTCTAAATTTATATTGTATGATGATTCAACAATTAATATTCGCACTTTACCAATATATACTTATCTTTGGCACAACGATTAGTGCTGAATATAATCCGATAAGGACTACCGGCCGTCCGCCGGCTCTGAGCGTCAAGCAAAGAAAGAGGCCGTCTGACTCAGTGCGAGGCATTATAAAGGCACCGCGTCACTCCACCGCCTGGCGGGGAGGTGACGTGGACCGATCGTGTTGTCTATGCTATGACAGATAACACGTTAGACCAAAGACAATGATGAAAAATATTGTACTATAAAGTGTACATAGTTAAATCAATCAATAAATCAATTTAGTAAATCAATAAATAATCATTTAAATATAAATAATGATAATGAATATGATTAAGTAACATAATTAATACACTCCGAATTATTCCTAATTCTAACACGGCCATACTGACAGTACTTCGTCCCCGAAGTACTTTTTAGATTATATAAAATCAGATATCGTTTCACAAAATCAAGTTATTGTTTCTTAATTTTATAAACCTCTATGCCTAGACATGTACAGTTCCATCACTTGCTGGTTAGTGAAGACCAAACTGACACCAAGCACATGGTTATCCAGCATATCTTTTTTTATAAACCTCTATGCCTAGACATGTACAGTTCCATCACTTGCTGGTTAGTGAAGACCAAACTGACACCAAGCACATGGTTATCCAGCATATCTTTTTTTTATAAACCTCTATGCCTAGACATGTACAGTTCCATCACTTGCTGGTTAGTGAAGACCAAACTGACACCAAGCACATGGTTATCCAGCATATCTTTTTTTTTTTTTTAAACCTCTATGCCTAGACATGTACAGTTCCATCACTTGCTGGTTAGTGAAGACCAAACTGACACCAAGCACAGCGGTATCCAGCAACTGATTTATTTATTCTTAATCATTGTTTTTATGAAACGATTCTGTAACACTATTACTCAATTAATAATTTTCATTATCACCAATTACAAGTTCATTCTCATTATCATCATTTATAAGTTCATTTTCATTATCACTATTTTCCAGTTTCATTTTCATGATCACTTTTTACAAGTTCATTTTCATTATCACTATTTACAAGTTCATTTTCTATAGAAGCATTTCATCTATGAAGTTATGTTCATTATCTTTCGTAACCTCATTAAATCGAGCCTGTAAGGTAAGTTTGCAGTACGACCTGTTAATAATCGAAGAGAATATAATCCGGTTGATTTTAAGACAGTTGTAATCAAAATTTGAACTTTCCAAAGCCTGTTCGGCCAGCCTGATGAATCAGAACATGTAGTAACAGGCACTAAAATTTTTCGAAAAGACGTGTAGATAACATGCCTTTCCTATTCTATCGAAATATAAGTAACATGATGAGAAGTGATATTTAAGACGCTTTGCTAGACATTCCCTTATCAGACTACAATTTACACCAATACCTAATATGAAATTTAGTTATTTCTCATTTAGTTCTTACACCTCCGCACACACCACACATTCGAATAAAACACTTTATTTTTACGGATTTTGCGCACTTTTCACTTTATATTTAATCCCGATATTTCAATGGTTGTCATGTATTTTCTACTTCCTCCACAATATTTTGATCGGGCACGTTCCAAATTGTTAAAATTAAATTGTTTTATTTTTAAATTTTATTTCGTTATTACATTCTTACTACGATTACATTGTATACTACTGAGTCTACCACCAGTTCGGAAACTGGGAGGCCCTTCCGAGAAGAACTGGCGAAAGAAACTCGGGCAGGGGGACCGACCTCCATCTTACTGTTATTATTTGCATAAAGAGCTAACCACATCATCAGATCTTGCAATGTGTGTTTTTGTAGGTATTCATTATTTTTTATTTATATTTTTTTTGTTACTTTTTCTCAGCCATGAATAAATATTTTAGTAGTTTTTAGTCACGATTCATTAAATTTACTCGTTTGCTGAACACGTGGTTTCAAATTACAGTTTTTAGTATCATAACGAGGTAGAGCATCACGTATTGCCAACAACAATCCCTTCAGCATCGTAGGGTCTATATCGAACTATTTAACCGACCTTGGTCACATGCTGAAAGAAAGAAAAAAAATTTAGTACAGGGCGTGAGGATCCCACTTCTGATGTCATCAAACGGAAAAGAGGAAATATTATATTTTCTTTTGATCAAATGAAATATCAAAAAGAGGGTAGATAATAAAGTATTTGTTAAGTGGCCAAAATCAGTTTATTCATCTAGGTCATGTATTTGCCATCAAAATGGAAAACTAAATATTCAAATGCTCTAAATTTATATTGTATGATGATTCAACAATTAATATTCGCACTTTACCAATATATACTTATCTTTGGCACAACGATTAGTGCTGAATATAATCCGATAAGGACTACCGGCCGTCCGCCGGCTCTGAGCGTCAAGCAAAGAAAGAGGCCGTCTGACTCAGTGCGAGGCATTATAAAGGCACCGCGTCACTCCACCGCCTGGCGGGGAGGTGACGTGGACCGATCGTGTTGTCTATGCTATGACAGATAACACGTTAGACCAAAGACAATGATGAAAAATATTGTACTATAAAGTGTACATAGTTAAATCAATCAATAAATCAATTTAGTAAATCAATAAATAATCATTTAAATATAAATAATGATAATGAATATGATTAAGTAACATAATTAATACACTCCGAATTATTCCTAATTCTAACACATGCGAAAAGAACTCACATTTGTTTTTGATCTGCTGCAAAATGATCTGCTACGGGAAGTTAGCGGATCATTTTTTTAATTGACATTTTTCGAGGTAAAAACGCCAGTACTATTTCTATAAAGTATCAGGATCTATAGAACTCAGCTGCATGCGAAAAGAACTCACATTTGTTTTCTGATCTGCTGCAAATTGACCTGCTACGGGTATGGGAAGTTAGCAGATCATTTCGTAAATTGTCATTTTTCTAGGTAAAAACGCCAGAACTATTTCTAAAAAGTATCAGGAACTATAGAACTCAGCTGCATGCGTAAATAAATCGCATTTGTTTTCGATCTGCTGCAAAATGATCTGCTACGGGAAGTTAGCAGATCATTTTTTTAATTGACATTTTTCGAGGTAAAACCGCCAGAACTATTTCTAAAAAGTATCAGGAACTATAGAACTCAGTCTAAGGGCTAGAACTATTTCGCTTTTAACATGTTCTTATGAAAATTGCAATGTGCAATCAGGAACTATAGAACTCAGCTGCATGCGTAAATAAATCGCATTTGTTTTCGATTTGCTGCAAAATGATCTGCTACGGGAAGTTAGCAGATCATTTTTTTAAGTGACATTTTTCGAGGTAAAAACGCCAGAACTATTTCTAAAAAGTATCAGGATCTATAGAACTCAGCTGCATGCGAAAAGAACTCACATTTGTTTTCTGATCTGCTGCAAATTGACCTGCTACGGGAAATGGGAAGTTAGCAGATCATTTCGTAAATTGTCATTTTTCTAGGTAAAAACGCCAGAACTATTTCTAAAAAGTATCAGGAACTATAGAACTCAGCTGCATGCGTAAATAAATCGCATTTGTTTTCGATCTGCTGCAAAATGTTCTGCTACGGGAAGTTAGCAGATCATTTTTTTAAGTGACATTTTTCGAGGTTAAAACGCCAGAACTATTTCTTAAAAGTATCAGGAACTATAGAACTCAGCTGCATGCGTAAATAAATCGCATTTGTTTTCGATTTGCTGCAAAATGATCTGCTACGGGAAGTTAGCAGATCATTTTTTTAAGTGACATTTTTCGAGGTAAAAACGCCAGAACTATTTCTAAAAAGTATCAGGATCTATAGAACTCAGCTGCATGCGAAAAGAACTCACATTTGTTTTCTGATCTGCTGCAAATTGACCTGCTACGGGAAATGGGAAGTTAGCAGATCATTTCGTAAATTGTCATTTTTCTAGGTAAAAACGCCAGAACTATTTCTAAAAAGTATCAGGAACTATAGAACTCAGCTGCATGCGTAAATAAATCGCATTTGTTTTCGATCTGCTGCAAAATGATCTGCTACGGGAAGTTAGCAGATCATTTTTTTAATTGACATTTTTCGAGGTAAAACCGCCAGAACTATTTCTAAAAAGTATCAGGAACTATAGAACTCAGTCTAAGGGCTAGAACTATTTCGCTTTTAACATATTCTTATGAAAATTGCAATGTGCAATCAGGAACTATAGAACTCAGCTGCATGCGTAAATAAATCGCATTTGTTTTCGATTTGCTGCAAAATGATCTGCTACGGGAAGTTAGCAGATCATTTTTTTAAGTGACATTTTTCGAGGTAAAAACGCCAGAACTATTTCTAAAAAGTATCAGGATCTATAGAACTCAGCTGCATGCGAAAAGAACTCACATTTGTTTTCTGATCTGCTGCAAATTGACCTGCTACGGGAAATGGGAAGTTAGCAGATCATTTCGTAAATTGTCATTTTTCTAGGTAAATACGCCAGAACTATTTCTAAAAAGTATCAGGAACTATAGAACTCAGCTGCATGCGTAAATAAATCGCATTTGTTTTCGATCTGCTGCAAAATGTTCTGCTACGGGAAGTTAGCAGATCATTTTTTTAATTGTCATTTTTCGAAGTAATAACGCCAGAACTATTTCTAAAAAGTGTCAGGATCTTTAGAACTCAGCTGCATGCGAAAAGAACTCACATTTGTTTTCTGATCTGCTGCAAATTGACTTGCTACGGGAAATGGGAAGTTAGCAAATCATTTCGTAAATTGTCATTTTTCGAGGTAAAAACGCCAGAACTATTTCTAAAAAGTATCAGGAACTATAGAACTCAGCTGCATGCGTAAATAAATCGCATTTGTTTTCGATCTGCTGCAAAATGATCTGCTACGGGAAGTTAGCAGATCATTTTTTTAGGTGACATTTTTCGAGGTAAAAACGCCAGAACTATTACTAAAAAGTATCAGGATCTATAGAACTCAGCTGCATTCGTAAATAAATCGCATTTGTTTTCGATTTGCTGCAAAATGATCTGCTACGAGAAATGGGAAGTTAGCAGATCATTTCGTAAATTGTCATTTTTCTCGGTAAAAACGCCAGAACTATTTCTAAAAAGTATCAGGAACTATAGAACTCAGCTGCATTCGTAAATAAATCGCATTTGTTTTCGATTTGCTGCAAAATGATCTGCTACGGGAAGTTAGCAGATCATTTTTTTAAGTGACATTTTTCGAGGTAAGAACGCCAGAACTATTTCTAAAAAGTATTAGGAACTATAGAACTCAGCCGCATGCGAAAAGAACTCTCATTTAATTTTGATCTGCTGGACAATGGTCTGCTAAGTTCACACACACGTAATAATGGTGGGTTATTAACCACTCGGTGTTTCTGAATATGCATGAGTGTTGGCAAGTGAAACAAAACAGTGGAAGGTGTCTTTTCGCGCTCTAAAAGAAGGCCACGAGGAGGTTTCAGTAAAACCCCACATCTTTACTGAAACCTAGGAAGAACTCAAGAACTGGCAATTATGCTTACTTGACACTGGCTAAATGCACAAATCGTGCAAGCCACAAATAAAAAAAAGAAAAAAAAACTAATTAACGTATGAAATATGTAGTAAGTATATTAACGTCCAGGATTTCGGTGTAGGTTTACCAGGAGTCAGGATTCGAACTCGTTAAAATGCAATAACCCTTAAAATACAGAAACATTGTTGAAAACAATTAACTTCCAATATGGGACTCGAACCTGGCTGTGTGGCCACTAAACTATGTAGACTCTAAAAAGCTTTAAAGACGTGTAATTTTACACAATTTTAATCATTTTTATATTGTGTAATTTTACACAATTTAAAAGTTAAATTAAAAACATAATTATGGCTGGTTCCATCTTAATCGATTGTTTAATATTTGTAAAAATATTACTTTCGATGTTGAAGGTAGTTAGCGTTCAACATTGGTGGAACGATACTAGCTCATAGTAGAAGTTGAAATACGTTTGTAAAATTCGACACGTTTGTCAGCGTGTCGGTAGCTCGGCGGTCAGAGCACTCTCCTGGATAGCGAAAGGTGGTGGGTTCGAATCCCATCTGAGGGCTCGGAGGCGTAGTTGTTTTTTACACACGTATTTTATATCTTATAGAAATATTGCATTGTGAATGCAAAAAATTAAATTAAAAACATAATTTAAAAGTGTTTAAATAGAAGAACTTCTTCTATATTTATTTACAATTTCCCCTTCTTTGTCAGAATATTAGATCACATACAAAAATACAACAATTTATACAATACTGTCGTTTTGAAACATTCTATTTTCAGCTTTAAGGTCAACATAATTAGGGTTAAATGAAAATTGAGAATATATTTTTCCAGTTTTTTTTTTTTTGCAGCAAGTCGACGTGTTTATGGTGGCACCTAAAAATAGCACAATGAAGATCATTTATTTATTTAGTAAGACTAGTAGATTGGAAGCAAGCAATACGGGGCGAATGGATGCGAGATATTTCTAGAGATTAACGCTTATGAAAAAAATCTTCAGCTTTATATTATAAGAATGTATACATATAATTTAATACAGATATATAACAAAAATGGCGTTTAACACCGTGTTAATTCTTTTCGGAATGAAAACATTGAAAAATAATTAATCTTTATTTTATTTTTTTATTTATTTTATGATAAAAACAGCCATTCTTAATCTATACTTAGACAATCTAATATGGATAATGACGTTTTCAGCCAAAAAGTTGCCAACAGTTAAAACAATCACTTTACGCCTAAGGCAACTAACTAATATATCTTTATTTAATAGTAATAATGAATTATTTAAATTAATAAGTAAGGGAGTTCGGTTGCAACCGCGAACGCGAGCGCAAGCAGGGACACGTACCGCTGCTACGAAAATGGATAGCATATCAAAGAAAGTGAAATGTTCTAACTGTAACATAGTAATATGTGAAGTGCTAGCTTTTATTCAAAATAAACTAGACGTAATGGATGAGCAAGGCCTTGTGCAAATCTGTGGAAGTGCATTTAGTACGGTGGACATAGATTTAGCGAAGTCGTTACTTTTTGAAGCATTGAGTAAGCGGCCGACGATACGAAAGGGGCAAGCAAAAAGCATACGTGATTTGGAAGACATCATTTGTTTATTCAAGGAAACGGACCCTGAACGGATTCCTGTATTTGTGGCAAAAAAGTTGGAAAAATTGCCGCCCGTTACATTCGATCATGTCAATGTTACCGGTTTACTTAAAAGAATACTATTACTTGAGCACAATATACGAGATTTTAAAAATCAATATGCTACAAAAGTTGACTTAAATGATCGATTTAACGAGTTGCAAGAAACTGTTTCTTTTCTAAACCAAGAAAGAAATATTAACATGAAAAAAAGAGGTGGAGTTAAATTATTTGATAGCGGGCCGATGGCACTACCCGCTTTAACGGTTGCAGCTGATGAATCATTGTCATGTGTCGAGCGCAATGACGTCGAAAGTCTTGCTTCCCTTTCCTCCCCGCAGCTGTCGCCGTCGGCCGCGGCCGCAAAGCCGAACGTTTCCGAGCCTAGCGATAGATTCAATGAAATAACAAGTGGCGCGAAACCATCGAGTGCCTATTGTTCGCCGCAGATAACTGAACCGGTTAGCAAAGCAGCTGATCGATGTAAACAATCAAATATTATGAGCAAGCATAGTTCGTCGTTCTCAAAAATTATTCAGAAGGAAGGCGAATGGAAAATGACTAATAACAATGGAGATTGGAATTTAGTACAGAAACGAAGACATAGAAATAGGTTTGTTGGTCAAAAAGGAAGTGCGATAGCTGATAAATTACTTCAGTTTAAAGCAGCAGAAACTAAAGTTCCACTTTTTATTTCAAATGTGCATAAGGCGGTGTCTGAGCAAGATATTACAGATTATGTTTATGATAAGACACAAGAACGAGTTTCATTAGTGAAAATTAAAATGAAACAGGAAAGAGACTATAATGCATACAAGCTATTTGTAACAAAACATAAGATTAATGATTTCTTGGACGATAAGTTATGGCCATCTGGAATAACATTCAGGCGTTTGTGAATTTTAATACGAGGCGACCTTCTTTCAAAATTGATGGATGCAAAAATACAGACACAAGAAATGGTCAATCTCAGTAAAGTAGTGACTTTTAACTGCAAGTCACTCAAGCGTTCTATGGATGGCATCAGAGCGTTGTGTCAGTCAGCGGACATAATAGCCCTACAGGAGACGTGGTTGATGCCACACGATCTACCTTTTCTCGGCGTGGTTGATGACGCGTTCGGGTGCACCGGGACGTCGGCGGTCGATACTGCAGCTGGTCCGTTGAAAGGCAGACCTTACGGAGGCGTGGCATTATTATGGCGTAAGGATGCGTTCGATTCAGTGTCGCCCATTGATTGTGATAATGTGCGCGTGTGTGCGATCAACATAACTGTGAGTAGTAGATCAGTAGTTGTTATGAGCGTCTACATGCCCACCGACTCGAATGACAATCTTCCGGAATTTACGGACTGTCTTAGTACTATCCGTTCGATAATTGAAGTAGAGGAAAATAAAGGGGTTGAGTCTTTTTATATTGTAGGGGACTTTAATGCACATCCAAACGAGTTATTTTGCACTGAGATGTTAGATTTTTGTATGGATCAAAGTTGGCATTGCGTAGATTTAAGTATGTGTGACAAAAGTACCTACACTTATACTAGTGAATCGCATGGCTTTAATAGATGGTTGGACCACTGCTTAGTCACTGAATCGGCGCGGCAATCAGTTGCAAGTGTGACAGTGTTGTATGACGTGCACTGGTCCGATCATTATCCTATGGTTGTGGAATGTGACTTGCGTAAACTTAAGCCTAAGGTTAAAGATAATGTCCGTAGTATTAAAACACAAATAAATAGAGTTATTTGGGGCGAGAGAGGAGATGATCAGACGAGTACGTACCACGACCTTTGTAATTCTGCCCTACGTCTGATGAATGTACCTCAGGAGCTGATTGGTTGCTGTGATGGATTCTGTGATAACAGGGAACATCGCGCAATTATTGATAACATGTATCAAAATATCATAGATACGCTTTCGCAGGCCGCAGTGCAAACATATAGAGTGAAGTGTCACAAAAGGGGTGGCTATGTCACGGGGTGGAACAGACATGTTGCGGACGCTCACCGCGAGGCGAGACTTCATTTTCGGGTTTGGATATTAGCTGGGCGACCGCCTAATGGTCACATATATGATGGTATGGTGGCGGCGAGGAAACATTTTAAGGCTAAATTAAAGTGGTGTCAAGACCGGCAGGACCAGCTTAAAATGGATGTCCTCGCCGCTAACCATGCTAATAAAGACTTTAAAAGTTTTTGGAAGAACAATAATAAAATGAACGTAAGGCCGAGCCTCCCGGTGAGTGTCAGTGGCATCGCTGACCATAAACAAATTGCCGATGCTTTTAGGGTTCACTTTTCTTTGTTGTCACCCTTGGGCGCCGTGTCTCACGATACAGTAAATGCTGAGACCATTGTGACTGATCGGAACTTTAAAATACCAGCTAAAAGAGTGGCTAGAATCATTGCGGGCATGCAGCGTGGGAAATCCCCGGGTCACGATGGTCTCAGCATTGAACATTTTAAATATGCGGGAGTTCATCTACCTAGGGTGTTGTCACTGTTTTTCAGCTTGTGCGTAGGTCACTCATATTTACCGGAACCACTTATGCGGACCATAGTTGTGCCTATTACTAAAAATAAGACAGGTGACGCTTCCAGAATGGAAAATTATAGGCCGATTTCACTCGCTACCACCATCGCCAAGGTGTTTGACAGTTTATTGAATGACACCCTATCAGAATATGTAACTGTACATGATGCCCAGTTTGGGTTCAAAGCGGGGGTTTCAACGGAAAGCGCCATCCTAAGCCTAAAATGTACCGTCAAGTACTATACAACAAGAAAGACTCCGGTATACGCTTGCTTTCTCGACTTGTCGAAAGCTTTCGATCTCGTAGCTTATGACATCTTATGGGACAGGTTGAGGGGTGAGGGCGTGCCGGCGGAGTATACAGCGCTTCTTAAATATTGGTATAGTCATCAGACGAACCAAGTAAGGTGGGTTGGTGCCCTGTCGGAGGAATACGGGTTAGAATGCGGGGTGAGGCAAGGTGGAATAAGTTCACCTCTGCTATTCAATCTGTACATGAACCAACTTATTGAGCGACTGAGCAGCACACATGTCGGTTGTCACATTGACGGTATATGTGTCAATAATATAAGCTATGCCGATGACATGGTGCTGCTTAGTCCATCGATGGGCGGGTTAAAGCAGTTAATATCGATCTGCGAGATGTATGCGGTGGAGCACGGTCTTAAATACAACTCTGCAAAGAGTGTAATTTTAGTGTTTAATGCACCTAAAAAACGACCTCGCCGTGTGCCACCGATATATCTCAACGGCGTAATACTGAGCATTGTAAATAGTTTTAAGTATCTAGGTCACGTTGTCACCAGTGATCTTAGGGACGACAGCGACATAGAGCGCGAGCGCAGGGCGTTGGCGGTGAGGAGCAATATGCTTGCCCGCAGGTTCGCTCGCTGTTCGACAGACGTCAAAATAAGTCTTTTTAAGGCGTTCTGTCAATCTTTTTATTCCAGCGGCCTGTGGGTAACATATACGCGCCGAGCCTACAACACTCTAAGGGTGCAATACAACAACGCTTTCAGGATGCTGTTGCGACTGCCACGACGTTGTAGTGCGTCAGCAATGTTTGCGGAGGCACATGTGGATGGTTTTCATGCCATCATGCGTAAGAAAGCTGCTTCCTTGCTGCAGCGCTTGCGTGGCGCTCGAAACAGCATCTTGAAAGCGATCTTTGAAAGACCAGACTGTGCCATACAAAGGCACTGGGTGGAGTTAGCCATAGGCTTAATTAAATAATGAATATAAATAATATAAATAAATTGTAATAATATGAATAAATTGTATTTACTAACAACATTAACATAGAATAAGTTATTTTTGTTACTAATTATTACTAACAAACTATGGACCTCAGTCTGAAATAAATGTTTTTATTATTTATTTTTTTATTATAAGCTTAATTCTATATTCATGTGTAAAATAAAATAAAGCATTTTGTATTTGAATAACAAGAGAAACAAAATAAAAACAGTTTAAACTAATGTAATGCACTCTTAATTAAACTAGATCAAAGTATAGTAATATTTGCTTTTAGCAAAGAATTGAAAAACTTTCTCGAGTCCGTCAAACTGTGTGTGTTAGTCACAAAGTAGTCTTCCTTTAGATAGAATTCGACAGCATTTCTAAGAAATCGTCATCATCGTCGTCCAAATTAACTTTCTGAAAACAAAGTAAATATATATTCATAATTATAATGTAAAGAAAATTAAGCAGGAGCTATGAATTTTTGATTCACTTTATACTTTCCGTTTCCTTGCTAATGTTTTCGTTTTGCAAGATATTAATAATGTAATAATTGTGGGTTGTCAGCAATCAAGTGCCCAAGAACATGAATAAATTATGTCTAGCATCTAAACTTTGAAGCGTTGTTGAAAAAGTAAATCACCATCACAGGAAAGAAACAACCAAAGTCGAGTCTGTATAGGTTTTATACCCTTAACCTTACCACAAATGAAAAAAATAAAAATAGCGGAAAACTATGCAGCTACAAATAAAAGATCTGTGTCCAAATTTGTAAATTGTTGAAGACTCTTCGTCAGCATTTCTCAACAGAGAACTCTAGAACATTGTGTTCTATAATATTATGCTAAACAAAAATATTTTAATCATTAGTATGAGAAAAACAACCTTAAGAAAAACAAGCAAAAAAATAAAATTAATATTAGTTTTTTATCAATTCTTTTTACTCACTTTCAGGTTTCCACTCGAATCAAAAGTCAAGGTTTGGAGTAAAGACACCTCAGGCAACTTCGACACACTCGCTACTATGTTTTCTTTGCGTAATGCTATAAATTCCGGAAATTCTTTCGTTTTAGGCAACACCATATTTAAAGAATTCTGCGTCTCCCGTAGTGGCGTAATTTCTGGCAATTCTGGAACTTCTTGCAATGATTCACTTTTTGACGCCACCGTTTGTGGTATACTTAGTATACGCAAAAGTTCTGATGATATTTTCAACATCATTTGTCGTTCTATATTAACTTCTGAAAAACCTTTAAATTGTGGCATCGTTTCCACTTTTGGCATCCCAACATCTGGTGTAATTGGCGCCTTCGAAAATGGTGACATCATTGGCAAAGTTAAATGAGCTTGGCATGGCTGTTTCATATTTATTTCTGGTAATACCGTCAATTTTGGATATACTTTAGTTACAGGCATTTGCGACGTTAACGTTTCTGGTGTCACCATATGTGGCATTTGTAAGAGTGGTGGCATGCGGGGCAAATGGAATTGAGGTTGGCATGGCTGTATCATATTCATTTCTGGCATCGCTGTTACTTGAGGGAAAGCTCTACATGGCAGTGTATTCGGTTTTGGCATTACCATAATTGGCATCTTCAAGAGTGGCACCATCACTGGCGAGGATAATTGAGGTTGGCATGGTTGTTTTGTACAAGGCAAGGTACTTATAGGTAAGTAGTTCAATGAAGACCTTTGTACTGCATTCGGAATAAATGCTTGTTGATTTTGCGTGTTCAATTGTTGTAAATTGTTTACGATTGGAAGAGTCGCTACATTCACCTGCGAAATAAAGCTTGTTTTAAAATTTAATGATTTTATTTTTTTGCGTTTTTCAATACGATCATATATGATAAATTATTTTATAATTTTATACTAGAAAAAATCGACTTGGCTCACAATTGAATTCTTAGGTGGAAACCCGAAACCTTTGGTTGTCCGGTTGCGGGTTTTTTCTAGTATTTCTCTATTAACAATAATTTGTTTTAAAATATTTGAGGTTTACTAATGACATTGGACGTAACCACCAAATGTCCCATAGATCACAAAATGGGCACCGTTTACCGACTTATGACCTTTTCTTCATTTAGACTGAGAAAACTATTGAAGTTAAAATCATATTCCCTCAAAATTAAAATACCTTTTTCATTATTGACATGATTTTAAAAGAGTTTTAACTAAAACTTACAACGAGAATCCATTAAAAAATCTTATATACTTTTTAATAAAGCGAACTAAAAAGTTAAAAAACGAATGAAACAAGCCCAGCGGTGGGGTTGAGTAGTGTTATTGTGGAGTTCCTATGGCCACCTTCCAGTTTTAGCATCAGATGAACTCTATGTCTTTACAAAATTGTATATATAGTCCTTATACATATGCATGCGAAATTTCAGCTCAATCAGAAACCGGGAAGTGGGTCAAATTTAACCCCTTGAAGCCCAGCAATGTGTTAAATGCGTTATTTCTCTCTCTGTCGGGGAAAAAATATCATTCAATCAAAAAGAACCATTACCAAAGCCGTAATAAGGATTAAATCAGACTGCGCGCTATAGAGCATTATATAATGCTCGCGGATTTTAGGTATCGTTGTCGCGCGCATGACATAATGTTCTCGGGTTTTGAGGGGTTAACCAACACCGGGACAGGTGAAAAAGAAATCTTGTAAAAACTATCATTACGAAGATAATTTGTATGGTGCCGTACCTGAGAAATGGATAGTTATAGAATTCTTAAATGTGGATTCAACTTTTTTTTTATTACATTTCAAATGCCATTAATGAATTTCCAATAAACATGGACACATACTCGCAAGTATTCTATGATACACGTAATATGTTGCTACATGCGTTACACTCGATTTTAGCAGAACTTTCGCTGACAGATAGTTGATGTGACTGCTCGTCTGCGCTTTGTGATACCCACTTATATGAGCAAATAATACTTATTCTGGGTTGGCTGGAAGAGATCTCTTTTAGGAATAAGTCTACCCTTGCGAACAATTTTACCTGTCATTGTAACTTGTTATGAATTTGTGTGCAATACAGAATATAATTAAGTAAGTAAAAATATATAATTAAGTAAATAGATGTCATTTAAAAAAATTAAAACTTTTAAAACTAAGAACGTAATTCAATTAAAAAATTGTATTTAAAAAAAAATAGAGCCATGCAAAGCACTCCAGGTACAGTTAGTGTAACAAAAGTTTCTTATCGACTATTTTTGTTGTCATTTGCTTCTTGCAACTTCTCGGTGCAAGGTCTCCCAACCAAGGATTTACGTAGCCATATGCGTTTGTTGAATTTCAATTAATGCATTGGAAATGCTCATATTGAATTTAAAACATTTTGTCCTATCTCTATCTGTGTAACCTTCATGAACATCATCATATTGTACAAGTTGAAGTAATAACAGCAATCTTCTATGATCCTTGATTCAATTGATTCTAAATAGTAGTGGTAATATTCTATGGTCCAGTTTGACAGAATGACATGGATTCTAATCAGTTGAAGTTTAAGACATTATTTTGTCGTTTGAATAAAACACTTATCATGTGATCACGACTCGATGACTTCATATATCATAGTCATCCTTTGATCACAACTTCTGTAAAGGAGTCGAAACGTCAGGATATAATATAAAACAAAATATTTATTTATTTATTTAAAAATCTTTATTGACCATAAATATAAAATGGTACAAAAGGCGGACTTAATGCTAATTGCATTCTCTCCCAGTCAACCTTTGGGAAAAAGAAACTTAAATGCGGATACAATAGAGATATATACTTAAACTTATCAGTTTAACATACATATTAAATTATATACAAAACATACATTACGTATATAACTATATTACACTACATATATAAACCAAATATATATATATATATACATACAACTAAATACATTAAATAAGTTACAAAAATATGATGATTCCATCACTCACTCAAGGTTTATAGCAATTTTACTATTACTATAAACCTTCAGTGAGGAAAACGTGAACTTTCTTTTTAAACGTAATCCTACTGGGAGAGCAACGAATAGAGTCTGGGAGGCCATTCCAGAGACGTATAGCTTGGAGTGTGAAAGAATTTGACATAAAACCAGAACGGTAGAGAGGAATAGACAGAGCAAGAGAATCAGCAGAGCGAAGTTGGCGCTTATGAGAATTACACAAATAATTAAATTTGCATTTCAAGTATTCTGGGTAGTGGGGATTATTAACTATAGAGTACAGTGAACAAAGTAGTCTCGACTGCCTGCGCTGACGAATTGGTAGCCAATTGAGTTGCGATCGGTAAGCAGAAATATGATCATATTTTCGCAGGCAGAAAATAAAACGGATAGCATTGTTGATAAGGCGGTCCAGTTTATTAAGAAGCTCTTCATTTAAGTCAGGATAACAGACATCAGCATAATCAATGAGTGGGAAAATGAGGGAAATAACTAGTGCAGTCTTAGTTTTGATGGGTAGAAAATTTTTGAAACGGTTTAAGAAACGCAAAGAAGATGTAACTGAACGGCTCACCTCAGCGACTTGAGTAGTCCAGCTAAGGGAGCAGTCGATGTGTAAGCCGAGATTTTTGACACTAAGATTGACAGGGATGGCAGAGTTTTCGTACATGATAGGGCGAAGGGAACTGTTGTCAATCTTAGCAAGTTGTTTCGAGCCGCCCACAACAATAGCCTGACATTTTGCCGGATTGACCACAACACCGAAGTCTGCTGACCACTTACTGATGCTATCAAGGTCTGCATTTAACTTTAAGATAGCGGAATTTACCTCCTCTGCACTTGATTGAGCATAAATCTGTAGATCGTCAGCGTACAAATGGTAAGAGCAGCCAAGCGATAAGGTAAGGAAATTAATAAAAATGGAAAATAAGAGAGGAGAAAGTATACCTCCTTGAGGAACACCAATCGATAAATCCCTCCAAAGTGATACCTCGCGGCCAAGACGCACCGCCTGTTGACGGCCGTTAAGATAATTAAAGAGCCAGTCCAATACCAGTGGGGAGAAATTAAGATACTTTAGAGTAGCAAGTAAGATATCGTGGTCTACCATGTTGAAAGCGTTGGAGAAGTCGATGAGAACGATGATAGTGACCAACTGATTCTCCATGCCCAATCTTATATCTTCAGTAACCTTAAGAAGAGCAGTTGTTGTACTGTGTCCAGGGCGAAAACCAGATTGAAAAGGAGTTAAAAGATGTTTGGAGTAAATGAAAGACGATATTTGCTTGTGAGCCACTGCTTCCAAAATTTTGGAAAGGAAAGGGAGGATAGATATCGGTCTAAAGTCATTTAAATGTTGAGGAGAAGAGTTTTTTGGTAAAGGAGTGACATATGCTCTACGCCAGGTGTCGGGAAAGACACCTTTCTCAAAAGAGAAATTAATAATGTGCACTAAGACAGGAAGGATTTGATCTAAAATAGTGACAATCATGACCCTACTCACATTATCACAACCAACTGCTTTGGAATTTATTGCTAAAATTATCTTACTAATTTCATCAAGTGTAACTGGAGTAAATGAGAAGGATTCCGAGAGTATCGGGGCCCTGGAGGTGATGTTACTGATGGTGTTGGCTTTAGTAAAAGGGTTTAAAGACGAAGTGGAAGAAAAATGATTATTAAAGTCATCAAGAGAAAACGAGTGTGAAGACGCGTCGGGAGAACATTTACCCAAGCCAAGGGATCGAAGAAACTTCCAAATATTAGCCGAGGAACAATCAGTTACGTTTTCGTGAAAATATTGGCGCTTGGCAGCCCTTACCAATCGATTGCATTGATTACGTACAATTTTGTATTGACCCCACTTCGTCTCCGTTCTATCACGCTTATAGGCACGAAACGCGCGATCCCGTCGGCTCATTGCCACACGAACACCTTTACTGATCCACGGAGCAGGTGGTCGTTTTACACGAACTGCTTTTAAAGGAGCGTGGACATCGTACAAATTAAGTAAACATTGATTTAAATTAGAGACTTTTTCTTCAATTGTAGATGACCCGAGTATAGCAGCAAAATCGAGTTTTTCCGTATCCGCTTTCAGCATGTTTAGATTGATCCGAGTAAAATTACGCATCCAGACAACAGTGGGTTTTGGTTTAGGTGGCCTCAATCGATATTGCAAAAAAATAAGGTCGTGTCTTGAGAAACCGGGAGCAGGTATCTGCCCATGGTTTAAAACATTTTCGGGGGAAGTTACAATTAAATCAAGCCAAGTGTCATGCGAACTAGGGTTACAATGCGTAGGACCCGAAGGCAGAATAGAGAGATTGACAGACTTGATAATGTTGGATAACTTAAGGGCTTGGGGAGTATTACTTAAAAGATCAGTATTGAAATCACCCATGATTATGTGATGTCTATAATCTGAAGAAAGCAGATCGAGTACAGACTCAAGTTGGGAGAAATAGTCTACCGTGGGCGGACAGTAAACAACTCCAAGGACCGTTTTAGCTCCTTTCAAAGATAATTCTAGGAAAATATATTCAGCCGAAGCACAGTAAAGCGATGGAGAAGATGCTAGAATTTTGTACTCTATTCCACCACGCAGGTAGATAGCCACCCCACCACCACGTTTGCCAGTACGGTCATTTCGAATCAGAACATAACCGGGAAGTGAGTAAGAAAAAGAGGAAAGACAAGGCTTAAGCCAGCTCTCTGAGACTAAAATGGCATGAAAAGAGGAAACTGAAAAGGTGTCTAAGAGATCAGAGAAATGAGAGGGTATGCTTTGAGCATTAATGTGGCATACATTAAAACCATAGGGTGTATTATGAATGACTCTGGCGAGTCGTGCATTTAATGTATTAGGCACAGACTGGGAATGAAGGCTAGATATAGAAGAGAAACTGTCATCACAGGCGGAGTAGTAGGAATCATCATCGGACATAACAAAAAAAAAATATAAATAAATATATATCAAATGAAGTATATAAAATAATTATTTATATAAAGAAACACTCACGAACTATACCTGTCCTGCCGGTTGACTAGATTTTAACTATAAAAATTGAAAGAAAAAAAAAAAAAAAGAACAACATTTAAACAATATCAGCAGTGTCAAAAAGCAGAAAGCCAGGGTTATTACATTTTATGAGTAAATTATAAAAACTAGGCTGTATGGGTCTAGTACCCTTAACCAACATTAACATTACAAACAAAAAAGAAAGAAAAGTAAGGGTTATCAGTCTGTCAGAATAGACGAGACGGTAAAATAGTGAATGAAATGCAGTTAAAGATTAAATCTAAAAGTGGGTTAGTTTTGATAAAAAGTTATTGACAATTGAAAAGATTTACAAAATATAAACAAGGTAGCTTCGTAAAAAGAAAAACACATTGACCGACAAAGTATGAATAACAAACAAAGGAGGTGGAAACTGGAGTAGTTATTTTTTAGCCCTGGCACTTCGCTTCGGCTTGGGTCGCGATTCAGGAGATGCCTGTGTCGAAGATCCCGCTGCCACCGCCTGGTGTGTTTCGTCCTCCGACGAATCCAACGCAGACAACTCGAACTCGGAGAGCAACCGCTGCCTAGTGCCATTCTTCAGCTTAACTATAACATTGCCATCCATCGTCCAACACCTTCTTATACCGAAACGCTTACGTGCGTTAATAAATAATGACCTACGCTGGCGTGTAAGAAACTCTGATAGGGTGTGGGGAGTACCTTTCAGGGCTGTCTTCTTTCTCCAAACAGTCGTCCTTAATGAGGGCTCACAAAATTTCACCAATACAGGTCGACACTTGCCTTCTGTCACACTACCCAAGCGATGACAAACAGAAAGAGCCCCAGATGATATATCCACACCCAGCTTACTATTAAGAAGGCCAACTACAAACTGGGAGAGGTCATTATTATTTTGCTCCGGTATGCCACCTATCAGAAGAAATTTCCTACGATGTCTCATCTCAATTTCATCAACAGATCTATGAAGCCCACATATTTGGTCACGAAGAATTTGCAGCACAGACAACATTTGAGACTTAAATTCTTGAAATTCTTCTCTTAAACGAACAAATGAACTCTCAGCCTGTGGTGGAGTTGATTTCCATTGGGCCTCCAGGTCATTCATTTTCTTGAACAACCTTGCCTCCAGAGCATACTGTGTTTCTATGACTGCAGCAAAATTGGCCATTGGTAGTGTGTTGAACTGTGGGAGTGATGAAATAGTGACCGACAGGACAGTGTAGCAAAACACTATTTAATTAGCATCAACACTGTAGATAACACTGGACAGTATCTTGAGTGCTTTAACTTATTGAAA
Organism: Calamotropha paludella; assembly: GCA_927399485.1. Taxonomy (NCBI): domain Eukaryota; kingdom Metazoa; phylum Arthropoda; class Insecta; order Lepidoptera; family Crambidae; genus Calamotropha; species Calamotropha paludella. The sequence goes on along the minus strand of OV656830.1, from coordinate 3,682,536 downwards.
TAATATAAAAGTTCACTTGCACAGTAACTGTAAGTATGTGCTTAACTGTAACTGTAAAATATGTGCTTAATCAGTAAAAAAGTGTTTTATTCAAATGTGTAATGTGCGTGGACGTGTAAGTACTAAATATTATTCTATCTGTTAAAGCTATTGTATCTATAATGTTAAAAATATTAAAATTATATACAAACTTTTTACTTCTTATTATTTTTTTTATTTTAAGGTTCGAATCCTAAATACCTGAGGGCTCGGAGGCGTGGTTGTTTTTACATGCGTATTTTATGTCTTCTTATTATATACAAGCTGACCTGGTAACGCGTTGCTGTTGCTATGCTTACGCGTTGCTATGGTAACATGTGATGAAAAAAGAGCGGGAGAAAGAGCGGACAGAAAAACACACAAACAACAAATTTGTGTTCTTAGATTATAGATTAAACCAAAAATAGAGCACGTTCGATTTGACGGAATACGCATTTTTACGAGTAAAATTCTCAAAAACATTTTTATATGTGATATATATATTTTACATTTTAAATGCTATCTTATTTGGTAATTTTTTTAAAGAAAAATACCGAAAATATCTACAAGTTATTATCAGGTGGAACTCAAATCCGCAACCTTTAGAAATCCGGTCCCTATCCCAATTGATCTACTGAGCCCTGTTCCACCCACTGGATTAGGCATTGTTAATATTTAAAAAAAAATCTACACATATTTTATTCCTAGCAACACTTTTTAAAAACACAATAACTAACAAACAAATATAAATAATAAATAAATATAATAAATAAATAAATATTGCCTACATTCACACCAATTAACCTAGCCCAAAGTAAGCACTTTTAAGGGCTGTGTGAACTTGGCACCCGACTTTGGAAAATTTCGTTTTTTTTATTTTTTTTCGAAAGATTTTGATTAGTAGTGGATAGTAGTGAAGTTATTTTCGTTAGTAGTAATGACAAAAAAATAAAAAAAAATAGTAAAAAAATGTCATCCCCCGAAATTAGAAAAAAATGTTTTTTCCGACTGTTTCTCATAGATAGACGTTAGTAGTGGATTGTAGTGCAATTTTATTCGTTAGTAGTAAAATAGAAAAAATAAAAAAAAATAAAAATGTTTCGGAGCATTTTTAAAAAACTTTTTATGGCGTAAATACTGTTTCAAGGCTTATATGATTACAACAAACGTTGGAATTGAGTAAGGGGGGTTCGTAGAGGTTAGTAGTGAAGGAATTTTTGATAGTAGTAAAGAAAAAAAATTACTAGGAGCACTTGAATTGAGTCAAACCTGTTTCGGAGCAATATTCATTGAATAACATCTGTTTGAAGATAAATACGATTACTACAAACGTTGGAATTGACTAAGAAGGGTTCGTAGAGGTTTGTAGTGAAAGAATTTTTGATAGTAGTAAAGAAAAAAAATCACTAGGAGCAGTTGAATTGAGTCAAACCTGTTTCGGAGCAATATTCATTGAATTAAATCTGTTTGAAGATAAATACGATTACTACAAACGTTGGAATTGAGTAAGAAGGGTTCGTAGAGGTTTGTAGTGAAAGAATTTTTGATATGAGTAAAGAAAAAAAATCACTAGGAGCAGTTGAATTGAGTCAAACCTGTTTCGGAGCAATATTCATTAAATAAAATCTGTTTGAAGATAAATACGATTACTACAAACGTTGGAATTGAGAAAGAAGGGTTCGTAGAGGTTTGTAGTGAAAGAATTTTTGATAGTAGTAAAGAAAAAAAATTACTAGGAGCACCTGAATTGAGTCAAACCTGTTTCAAGGCTTATATGATTACAACAAACGTTGGAATTGAGTAAGGGGGGTTCGTAGAGGTTAGTAGTGAAGGAATTTTTGATAGTAGTAAAGAAAAAAAATTACTAGGAGCACTTGAATTGAGTCAAACCTGTTTCGGAGCAATATTCATTGAATAACATCTGTTTGAAGATAAATACGATTACTACAAACGTTGGAATTGACTAAGAAGGGTTCGTAGAGGTTTGTAGTGAAAGAATTTTTGATAGTAGTAAAGAAAAAAAATCACTAGGAGCAGTTGAATTGAGTCAAACCTGTTTCGGAGCAATATTCATTGAATTAAATCTGTTTGAAGATAAATACGATTACTACAAACGTTGGAATTGAGTAAGAAGGGTTCGTAGAGGTTTGTAGTGAAAGAATTTTTGATATGAGTAAAGAAAAAAAATCACTAGGAGCAGTTGAATTGAGTCAAACCTGTTTCGGAGCAATATTCATTAAATAAAATCTGTTTGAAGATAAATACGATTACTACAAACGTTGGAATTGAGTAAGAAGGGTTCGTAGAGGTTTGTAGTGAAAGAATTTTTGATAGTAGAAAAGAAAAAAAATTACTAGGAGCACTTGAATTGAGTCAAACCTGTTTCGGAGCAATATTCATTAAATAAAATCTGTTAGAAGATAAATACGATTACTACAAACGTTGGAATTGAGAAAGAAGGGTTCGTAGAGGTTTGTAGTGAAAAAATTTTTGATAGTAGTAAAGAAAAAAAATTACTAGGAGCACTTGAATTGAGTCAAACCTGTTTCGGAGCAATATTCATGGAATAAAATCTGTTTGAAGATAAATACGATTACTACAAACGTTGGAATTGAGGAAGAAGGGTTCGTAGAGGTTTGTAGTGAAAGAATTTTTGATAGTAGTAAAGAAAAAAAATTACTAGGAGCACCTGAATTGAGTCAAACCTGTTTCGGAGCAATATTCATTGAATAAAATCTGTTTGAAGATAAATACGATTACTACAAACGTTGGAATTGAGTAAAGGGGTTCGTAGAGGTTTGTAGTGAAAGAATTTTTGATAGTAGTAAAGAAAAAAAATCACTAGGAGTACTTGAATTGAGTCAAACCTGTTTCGGAGCAATATTCATTGAATAAAATCTGTTTGAAGATAAATACGATTACTACAAACGTTGGAATTGACTAAGAAGGGTTCGTAGAGGTTTGTAGTGAAAGAATTTTTGATAGTAGTAAAGAAAAAAAATTACGAGGAGCACTTGAATAGAGTGAAACCTGTTTCGGAGCAATATTCATTGAATAAAATCTGTTTGAAGATAAATACGATTACTACAAACGTTGGAATTTAGAAAGAAGGGTTCGTAGAGGTTTGTAGTGAAAGAATTTTTGATAGTAGTAAAGAAAAAAAATTAAGGAGGAGCACTTGAATAGAGTGAAACCTGTTTCGGAGCAATATTCATTGAATAAAATCTGTTTGAAGATAAATACGATTACTACAAACGTTGGAATTGACTAAGAAGGGTTCGTAGAGGTTTGTAGTGAAAAAATTTTTGATAGTAGTAAAGAAAAAAAATTACTAGGAGCACTTGAATTGAGTCAAACCTGTTTCGGAGCAATATTCATTGAATAAAATCTGTTTGAAGATAAATACGATTACTACAAACGTTGGAATTGAGGAAGAAGGGTTCGTAGAGGTTTGTAGTGAAAGAATTTTTGATAGTAGTAAAGAAAAAAAATTACTAGGAGCACCTGAATTGAGTCAAACCTGTTTCGGAGCAATATTCATTGAATAAAATCTGTTTGAAGATAAATACGATTACTACAAACGTTGGAATTGAGTAAGGGGGGTTCGTAGAGGTTTGTAGTGAAAGAATTTTTGATAGTAGTAAAGAAAAAAAATCACTAGGAGCAGTTGAATTGAGTCAAACCTGTTTCGGAGCAATATTCATTAAATAAAATCTGTTTGAAGATAAATACGATTACTACAAACGTTGGAATTGAGAAAGAAGGGTTCGTAGAGGTTTGTAGTGAAAGAATTTTTGATAGTAGTAAAGAAAAAAAATTACTAGGAGCACCTGAATTGAGTCAAACCTGTTTCAAGGCTTATATGATTACAACAAACGTTGGAATTGAGTAAGGGGGGTTCGTAGAGGTTAGTAGTGAAGGAATTTTTGATAGTAGTAAAGAAAAAAAATTACTAGGAGCACTTGAATTGAGTCAAACCTGTTTCGGAGCAATATTCATTGAATAACATCTGTTTGAAGATAAATACGATTACTACAAACGTTGGAATTGACTAAGAAGGGTTCGTAGAGGTTTGTAGTGAAAGAATTTTTGATAGTAGTAAAGGAAAAAATCACTAGGAGCAGTTGAATTGAGTCAAACCTGTTTCGGAGCAATATTCATTGAATTAAATCTGTTTGAAGATAAATACGATTACTACAAACGTTGGAATTGAGTAAGAAGGGTTCGTAGAGGTTTGTAGTGAAAGAATTTTTGATATGAGTAAAGAAAAAAAATCACTAGGAGCAGTTGAATTGAGTCAAACCTGTTTCGGAGCAATATTCATTAAATAAAATCTGTTTGAAGATAAATACGATTACTACAAACGTTGGAATTGAGAAAGAAGGGTTCGTAGAGGTTTGTAGTGAAAGAATTTTTGATAGTAGAAAAGAAAAAAAATTACTAGGAGCACTTGAATTGAGTCAAACCTGTTTCGGAGCAATATTCATTAAATAAAATCTGTTAGAAGATAAATACGATTACTACAAACGTTGGAATTGAGAAAGAAGGGTTCGTAGAGGTTTGTAGTGAAAGAATTTTTGATAGTAGTAAAGAAAAAAAATTACTAGGAGCACTTGAATTGAGTCAAACCTGTTTCGGAGCAATATTCATGGAATAAAATCTGTTTGAAGATAAATACGATTACTACAAACGTTGGAATTGAGGAAGAAGGGTTCGTAGAGGTTTGTAGTGAAAGAATTTTTGATAGTAGTAAAGAAAAAAAATTACTAGGAGCACCTGAATTGAGTCAAACCTGTTTCGGAGCAATATTCATTAAATAAAATCTGTTTGAAGATAAATACGATTACTACAAACGTTGGAATTGAGTAAGGGGGGTTCGTAGAGGTTTGTAGTGAAAGAATTTTTGATAGTAGTAAAGAAAAAAAATCACTAGGAGTACTTGAATTGAGTCAAACCTGTTTCGGAGCAATATTCATTGAATAAAATCTGTTTGAAGATAAATACGATTACTACAAACGTTGGAATTGACTAAGAAGGGTTCGTAGAGGTTTGTAGTGAAAGAATTTTTGATAGTAGTAAAGAAAAAAAATTACGAGGAGCACTTGAATAGAGTGAAACCTGTTTCGGAGCAATATTCATTGAATAAAATCTGTTTGAAGATAAATACGATTACTACAAACGTTGGAATTTAGAAAGAAGGGTTCGTAGAGGTTTGTAGTGAAAGAATTTTTGATAGTAGTAAAGAAAAAAAATTAAGGAGGAGCACTTGAATAGAGTGAAACCTGTTTCGGAGCAATATTCATTGAATAAAATCTGTTTGAAGATAAATACGATTACTACAAACGTTGGAATTGACTAAGAAGGGTTCGTAGAGGTTTGTAGTGAAAAAATTTTTGATAGTAGTAAAGAAAAAAAATTACTAGGAGCACTTGAATTGAGTCAAACCTGTTTCGGAGCAATATTCATTGAATAAAATCTGTTTGAAGATAAATACGATTACTACAAACGTTGGAATTGAGGAAGAAGGGTTCGTAGAGGTTTGTAGTGAAAGAATTTTTGATAGTAGTAAAGAAAAAAAATTACTAGGAGCACCTGAATTGAGTCAAACCTGTTTCGGAGCAATATCCATTGAATAAAATCTGTTTGAAGATAAATACGATTACTACAAACGTTGGAATTGAGTAAGGGGGGTTCGTAGAGGTTTGTAGTGAAAGAATTTTTGATAGTAGTAAAGAAAAAAAATCACTAGGAGCACTTGAATTGAGTCAAACCTGTTTCGGAGCAATATTCATTGAATAAAATCTGTTTGAAGATAAATACGATTACTACAAACGTTGGAATTGACTAAGAAGGGTTCGTAGAGGTTTGTAGTGAAAGAATTTTTGATAGTAGTAAAGAAAAAAAATCACTAGGAGCAGTTGAATTGAGTCAAACCTGTTTCGGAGCAATATTCATTGAATTAAATCTGTTTGAAGATAAATACGATTACTACAAACGTTGGAATTGACTAAGAAGGGTTCGTAGAGGTTTGTAGTGAAAAATTTTTTGATAGTAGTAAAGAAAAAAAATTACTAGGAGCACTTGAATTGAGTCAAACCTGTTTCGGAGCAATATCCATTGAATAAAATCTGTTTGAAGATAAATACGATTACTACAAACGTTGGAATTGAGGAAGAAGGGTTCGTAGAGGTTTGTAGTGAAAGAATTTTTGATAGTAGTAAAGAAAAAAAATTACTAGGAGCACCTGAATTGAGTCAAACCTGTTTCGGAGCAATATTCATTGAATAAAATCTGTTTGAAGATAAATACGATTACTACAAACGTTGGAATTGAGTAAGGGGGGTTCGTAGAGGTTTGTAGTGAAAGAATTTTTGATAGTAGTAAAGAAAAAAAATCACTAGGAGCAGTTGAATTGAGTCAAACCTGTTTCGGAGCAATATTCATTAAATAAAATCTGTTTGAAGATAAATACGATTACTACAAACGTTGGAATTGAGAAAGAAGGGTTCGTAGAGGTTTGTAGTGAAAGAATTTTTGATAGTAGTAAAGAAAAAAAATTACTAGGAGCACCTGAATTGAGTCAAACCTGTTTCAAGGCTTATATGATTACAACAAACGTTGGAATTGAGTAAGGGGGGTTCGTAGAGGTTAGTAGTGAAGGAATTTTTGATAGTAGTAAAGAAAAAAAATTACTAGGAGCACTTGAATTGAGTCAAACCTGTTTCGGAGCAATATTCATTGAATAACATCTGTTTGAAGATAAATACGATTACTACAAACGTTGGAATTGACTAAGAAGGGTTCGTAGAGGTTTGTAGTGAAAGAATTTTTGATAGTAGTAAAGGAAAAAATCACTAGGAGCAGTTGAATTGAGTCAAACCTGTTTCGGAGCAATATTCATTGAATTAAATCTGTTTGAAGATAAATACGATTACTACAAACGTTGGAATTGAGTAAGAAGGGTTCGTAGAGGTTTGTAGTGAAAGAATTTTTGATATGAGTAAAGAAAAAAAATCACTAGGAGCAGTTGAATTGAGTCAAACCTGTTTCGGAGCAATATTCATTAAATAAAATCTGTTTGAAGATAAATACGATTACTACAAACGTTGGAATTGAGAAAGAAGGGTTCGTAGAGGTTTGTAGTGAAAGAATTTTTGATAGTAGAAAAGAAAAAAAATTACTAGGAGCACTTGAATTGAGTCAAACCTGTTTCGGAGCAATATTCATTAAATAAAATCTGTTAGAAGATAAATACGATTACTACAAACGTTGGAATTGAGAAAGAAGGGTTCGTAGAGGTTTGTAGTGAAAGAATTTTTGATAGTAGTAAAGAAAAAAAATTACTAGGAGCACTTGAATTGAGTCAAACCTGTTTCGGAGCAATATTCATGGAATAAAATCTGTTTGAAGATAAATACGATTACTACAAACGTTGGAATTGAGGAAGAAGGGTTCGTAGAGGTTTGTAGTGAAAGAATTTTTGATAGTAGTAAAGAAAAAAAATTACTAGGAGCACCTGAATTGAGTCAAACCTGTTTCGGAGCAATATTCATTAAATAAAATCTGTTTGAAGATAAATACGATTACTACAAACGTTGGAATTGAGTAAGGGGGGTTCGTAGAGGTTTGTAGTGAAAGAATTTTTGATAGTAGTAAAGAAAAAAAATCACTAGGAGTACTTGAATTGAGTCAAACCTGTTTCGGAGCAATATTCATTGAATAAAATCTGTTTGAAGATAAATACGATTACTACAAACGTTGGAATTGACTAAGAAGGGTTCGGAGAGGTTTGTAGTGAAAGAATTTTTGATAGTAGTAAAGAAAAAAAATTACGAGGAGCACTTGAATAGAGTGAAACCTGTTTCGGAGCAATATTCATTGAATAAAATCTGTTTGAAGATAAATACGATTACTACAAACGTTGGAATTTAGAAAGAAGGGTTCGTAGAGGTTTGTAGTGAAAGAATTTTTGATAGTAGTAAAGAAAAAAAATTAAGGAGGAGCACTTGAATAGAGTGAAACCTGTTTCGGAGCAATATTCATTGAATAAAATCTGTTTGAAGATAAATACGATTACTACAAACGTTGGAATTGACTAAGAAGGGTTCGTAGAGGTTTGTAGTGAAAAAATTTTTGATAGTAGTAAAGAAAAAAAATTACTAGGAGCACTTGAATTGAGTCAAACCTGTTTCGGAGCAATATTCATTGAATAAAATCTGTTTGAAGATAAATACGATTACTACAAACGTTGGAATTGAGGAAGAAGGGTTCGTAGAGGTTTGTAGTGAAAGAATTTTTGATAGTAGTAAAGAAAAAAAATTACTAGGAGCACTTGAATTGAGTCAAACCTGTTTCGGAGCAATATTCATTGAATAACATCTGTTTGAAGATAAATACGATTACTACAAACGTTGGAATTTAGAAAGAAGGGTTCGTAGAGGTTTGTAGTGAAAGAATTTTTGATAGTAGTAAAGAAAAAAAATTAAGGAGGAGCACTTGAATAGAGTGAAACCTGTTTCGGAGCAATATTCATTGAATAAAATCTGTTTGAAGATAAATACGATTACTACAAACGTTGGAATTGACTAAGAAGGGTTCGTAGAGGTTTGTAGTGAAAAAATTTTTGATAGTAGTAAAGAAAAAAAATCACTAGCAGCACTTGAATTGAGTCAAACCTGTTTCGGAGCAATATTCATTGAATAAAATCTGTTTGAAGATAAATACGATTACTACAAACGTTGGAATTGAGTAAGAAGGGTTCGTAGAGGTTTGTAGTGAAAGAATTTTTGATAGTAGTAAAGAAAAAAAAATCACTAGGAGCACTTGAATTGAGTCAAACCTGTTTCGGAGCAATATTCATTGAATAAAATCTGTTTGAAGATAAATACGATTACTACAAACGTTGGAATTGAGTAAGGGGGGTTCGTAGAGGTTTGTAGTGAAAGAATTTTTGATAGTAGTAAAGAAAAAAAATCACTAGGAGCACTTGAATTGAGTCAAACCTGTTTCGGAGCAATATTCATTGAATAAAATCTGTTTGAAGATAAATACGATTACTACAAACGTTGGAATTGAGTAAGAAGGGTTCGTAGAGGTTTGTAGTGAAAGAATTTTTGATAGTAGTAAAGAAAAAAAAATCACTAGGAGCACTTGAATTGAGTCAAACCTGTTTCGGAGCAATATTCATTGAATAAAATCTGTTTGAAGATAAATACGATTACTACAAACGTTGGAATTGACTAAGAAGGGTTCGTAGAGGTTTGTAGTGAAAGAATTTTTGATAGTAGTAAAGAAAAAAAATTACGAGGAGCACTTGAATAGAGTGAAACCTGTTTCGGAGCAATATTCATTGAATAAAATCTGTTTGAAGATAAATACGATTACTACAAACGTTGGAATTTAGAAAGAAGGGTTCGTAGAGGTTTGTAGTGAAAGAATTTTTGATAGTAGTAAAGAAAAAAAATTAAGGAGGAGCACTTGAATAGAGTGAAACCTGTTTCGGAGCAATATTCATTGAATAAAATCTGTTTGAAGATAAATACGATTACTACAAACGTTGGAATTGACTAAGAAGGGTTCGTAGAGGTTTGTAGTGAAAAAATTTTTGATAGTAGTAAAGAAAAAAAATCACTAGCAGCACTTGAATTGAGTCAAACCTGTTTCGGAGCAATATTCATTGAATAAAATCTGTTTGAAGATAAATACGATTACTACAAACGTTGGAATTGAGTAAGAAGGGTTCGTAGAGGTTTGTAGTGAAAGAATTTTTGATAGTAGTAAAGAAAAAAAAATCACTAGGAGCACTTGAATTGAGTCAAACCTGTTTCGGAGCAATATTCATTGAATAAAATCTGTTTGAAGATAAATACGATTACTACAAACGTTGGAATTGAGTAAGGGGGGTTCGTAGAGGTTTGTAGTGAAAGAATTTTTGATAGTAGTAAAGAAAAAAAATCACTAGGAGCACTTGAATTGAGTCAAACCTGTTTCGGAGCAATATTCATTGAATAAAATCTGTTTGAAGATAAATACGATTACTACAAACGTTGGAATTGACTAAGAAGGGTTCGGAGAGGTTTGTAGTGAAAGAATTTTTGATAGTAGTAAAGAAAAAAAATTACGAGGAGCACTTGAATAGAGTGAAACCTGTTTCGGAGCAATATTCATTGAATAAAATCTGTTTGAAGATAAATACGATTACTACAAACGTTGGAATTTAGAAAGAAGGGTTCGTAGAGGTTTGTAGTGAAAGAATTTTTGATAGTAGTAAAGAAAAAAAATTAAGGAGGAGCACTTGAATAGAGTGAAACCTGTTTCGGAGCAATATTCATTGAATAAAATCTGTTTGAAGATAAATACGATTACTACAAACGTTGGAATTGACTAAGAAGGGTTCGTAGAGGTTTGTAGTGAAAAAATTTTTGATAGTAGTAAAGAAAAAAAATTACTAGGAGCACTTGAATTGAGTCAAACCTGTTTCGGAGCAATATTCATTGAATAAAATCTGTTTGAAGATAAATACGATTACTACAAACGTTGGAATTGAGGAAGAAGGGTTCGTAGAGGTTTGTAGTGAAAGAATTTTTGATAGTAGTAAAGAAAAAAAATTACTAGGAGCACTTGAATTGAGTCAAACCTGTTTCGGAGCAATATTCATTGAATAACATCTGTTTGAAGATAAATACGATTACTACAAACGTTGGAATTTAGAAAGAAGGGTTCGTAGAGGTTTGTAGTGAAAGAATTTTTGATAGTAGTAAAGAAAAAAAATCACTAGGAGCAGTTGAATTGAGTCAAACCTGTTTCGGAGCAATATTCATTGAATTAAATCTGTTTGAAGATAAATACGATTACTACAAACGTTGGAATTGAGTAAGAAGGGTTCGTAGAGGTTTGTAGTGAAAGAATTTTTGATATGAGTAAAGAAAAAAAATCACTAGGAGCAGTTGAATTGAGTCAAACCTGTTTCGGAGCAATATTCATTAAATAAAATCTGTTTGAAGATAAATACGATTACTACAAACGTTGGAATTGAGAAAGAAGGGTTCGTAGAGGTTTGTAGTGAAAGAATTTTTGATAGTAGAAAAGAAAAAAAATTACTAGGAGCACTTGAATTGAGTCAAACCTGTTTCGGAGCAATATTCATTAAATAAAATCTGTTAGAAGATAAATACGATTACTACAAACGTTGGAATTGAGAAAGAAGGGTTCGTAGAGGTTTGTAGTGAAAGAATTTTTGATAGTAGTAAAGAAAAAAAATTACTAGGAGCACTTGAATTGAGTCAAACCTGTTTCGGAGCAATATTCATGGAATAAAATCTGTTTGAAGATAAATACGATTACTACAATCGTTGGAATTGAGGAAGAAGGGTTCGTAGAGGTTTGTAGTGAAAGAATTTTTGATAGTAGTAAAGAAAAAAAATTACTAGGAGCACCTGAATTGAGTCAAACCTGTTTCGGAGCAATATTCATTGAATAAAATCTGTTTGAAGATAAATACGATTACTACAAACGTTGGAATTGACTAAGAAGGGTTCGTAGAGGTTTGTAGTGAAAGAATTTTTGATAGTAGTAAAGAAAAAAAATTACGAGGAGCACTTGAATAGAGTGAAACCTGTTTCGGAGCAATATTCATTGAATAAAATCTGTTTGAAGATAAATACGATTACTACAAACGTTGGAATTTAGAAAGAAGGGTTCGTAGAGGTTTGTAGTGAAAGAATTTTTGATAGTAGTAAAGAAAAAAAATTAAGGAGGAGCACTTGAATAGAGTGAAACCTGTTTCGGAGCAATATTCATTGAATAAAATCTGTTTGAAGATAAATACGATTACTACAAACGTTGGAATTGACTAAGAAGGGTTCGTAGAGGTTTGTAGTGAAAAAATTTTTGATAGTAGTAAAGAAAAAAAATCACTAGCAGCACTTGAATTGAGTCAAACCTGTTTCGGAGCAATATTCATTGAATAAAATCTGTTTGAAGATAAATACGATTACTACAAACGTTGGAATTGAGTAAGAAGGGTTCGTAGAGGTTTGTAGTGAAAGAATTTTTGATAGTAGTAAAGAAAAAAAAATCACTAGGAGCAGTTGAATTGAGTCAAACCTGTTTCGGAGCAATATTCATTGAATAAAATCTGTTTGAAGATAAATACGATTACTACAAACGTTGGAATTGAGTAAGGGGGGTTCGTAGAGGTTTGTAGTGAAAGAATTTTTGATAGTAGTAAAGAAAAAAAATCACTAGGAGCACTTGAATTGAGTCAAACCTGTTTCGGAGCAATATTCATTGAATAAAATCTGTTTGAAGATAAATACGATTACTACAAACGTTGGAATTGAGTAAGAAGGGTTCGTAGAGGTTTGTAGTGAAAGAATTTTTGATAGTAGTAAAGAAAAAAAAATCACTAGGAGCACTTGAATTGAGTCAAACCTGTTTCGGAGCAATATTCATTGAATAAAATCTGTTTGAAGATAAATACGATTACTACAAACGTTGGAATTGACTAAGAAGGGTTCGTAGAGGTTTGTAGTGAAAGAATTTTTGATAGTAGTAAAGAAAAAAAATCACTAGGAGCACTTGAATTGAGTCAAACCTGTTTCGGAGCAATATTCATTGAATAAAGTCTGTTTGAAGATAAATACGATTACTACAAACGTTGGAATTGAGTAAGGGGGGTTCGTAGAGGTTTGTAGTGAATGAATTTTTGATAGTAGTAAAGAAAAAAAATTACTAGGAGCACTTGAATTGAGTCAAACCTGTTTCGGAGCAATATTGATTGAATAAAATCTGTTTGAAGATAAATACGATTACTTCAAACGTTGGAATTGAGTAAGAAGGGTTCGTAGAGGTTTGTAGGTTTTGTAGGTTTTTTTACGACGCACCGAATTGCCCCGACAGAATTTTGATAATCCGCGAAAAATTATATTTTTGGAAAAAAATTGGATTTTTTTTTTAATTATACTTTTTTAGGCGCGTTATGAAAAAACGTTAAGAGCGAAATTTTAAGATGCGCGCGCATCACTGTGTCACAAAATTATCATGTTGAAGTTGGCCGCAAAAGCGACATAGAATAAACCAGCAGGATCTTCAAACAGTCTTTATCGAGAAAATATCACGCCAAAACAAGTTTGATTCAACTAAAGTGCTCCTAGTAATTTTTTTTCTTTACTACTATCAGAAATTCTTTCACTACAAACCTCTGCGAACCCCTCTTAGTCAAATCTAACGTTTGTAGTTATCGTATTCATCTTCAAACAGACTTAATCCAGGAAATATCGCTCCAAAACAAGTTTGACTCAACTAAAATATTTCTAGTAATTTTTTTTCTTTACTAATATCAAAAATTCTTTTACTACAAACCTCTACGAACCCCTCTTAGTCAATTTTAACGTTTGTAGTAATCGTATTCATCTTCAAACAGACTTTATGCAGTAAACATCGCTCCAAAACAAGTTTGACTCAACTAAAATATTTCTAGTAATTTTTTTTCTTTACTACTATCAAAAATTATTTCACTACAAACCTCTACGAACCCCTCTTAGTCAATTCTAACGTCTGTAGTAATCGTATTCGTCTTCAAACAGACTTTATCCAGGAAATATCGCTCCAAAACAAGTTTGATTTAACTTAAGTGCTCCTAGTTATTTTTTTCTTTACTACTATCAAAAATTCTTTCACTACAAACCTCTACGAACCCCTCTTAGTCAATTCTAACGTTTGTAGTAATCGTATTCATCTTCAAACAGACTTTATCCATAAATTATTATAATAGAAAAATACTAGAAAAAATCGACTCGGGTCACAAGTGAATCTCAGGCGGGAACTTGTGACCCGAGTCGATTTTTTCTAGTATTTTTCTATTATAATAATTTATCTTATAAGATCGCATTGAAAATGCATAAAATATATAAAAATTATAAAAGACTTTATCCAGTTAATTTTGCTCCCAAACAAGTTTGACTCAACTAAAATATTTCTAGTAATTTTTTTTTTTACTACTATCAAAAATTCTTTCACTACAAACCTCTACGAACCCTTCTTACTCAATTCCAACGTTTGTAGTAATCGTATTTTTCTTCAAACAGATTAAATTCAATGAATATTGCTCCGAAACAGGTTTGACTCAATTCAAGTGCTCCTAGTGATTTTTTTTTCTTTACTACTATCAAAAATTCTTTTACTACAAACCTCTACGAACCCTTCTTTCTCAATTCCAACGTTTGTAGTAATCGTATTTATCTTCAAACAGATTTTATTCAATGAATATTGCTCCGAAACAGGTTTGACTCAATTCAAGTGCTCCTAGTAAATTTTTTTCTTTACTACTATCAAAAATTCTTTCACTACAAACCTCTACGAACCCTTCTTACTCAATTCCAACGTTTGTAGTAATCGTATTTATCTTCAAACAGATTTTATTCAATGAATATTGCTCCGATACAGGTTTGACTCAATTCAAGTGCTCCTAGTAATTTTTTTTCTTTACTACTATCAAAACTTCTTTCACTACAAACCTCTACGAACCCTTCTTACTCAATTCCAACGTTTGTAGTAATCGTATTTATCTTCAAACAGATTTTATTCCATGAATATTGCTGCGAAACAGGTTTGACTCAATTAAAGTGCTCCTAGTATTTTTTTTTCTTTACTACTATCAAAAATTCTTTCACTACAAACCTCTACGAACCCCCCTTACTCAATTCCAACGTTTGTAGTAATCGTATTTATCTTCAAACAGATTTTATTCCATGAATATTGCTGCGAAACAGGTTTGACTCAATTCAAGTGCTCCTAGTATTTTTTTTTCTTTACTACTATCAAAAATTCTTTCACTATAAACCTCTACGAACCCCCCTTACTCAATTCCAACGTTTGTAGTAATCGTATTTATCTTCAAACAGATTTTATTCAATGAATATTGCTCCGAAACAGGTTTGACTCAATTCAAGTGCTCCTAGTGATTTTTTTTTCTTTACTACTATCAAAAATTCTTTCACTACAAACATCTACGAACCCTTCTTACTCAATTCCAACGTTTGTAGTAATCGTATTTATCTTCAAACAGATTTTATTCATGAATATTGCTCCGAAACAGGTTTGACTCAATTCAAGTGCTCCTAGTGATTTTTTTTCTTTACTACTATCAAAAATTATTTCACTACAAACCTCTACGAACCCTTCTTACTCAATTCCAACGTTTGTAGTAATCGTATTTATCTTCAAACAGATTTTATTCAATGAATATTTCTGCGAAACAGGTTTGATTCAATTCAAGTGCTCCTAGTAATGTTTTTTCTTTACTACTATCAAAAATTCATTCATTACAAACCTCTACGAACCCCCCTTACTCAATTCCAACGTTTGTAGTAAGCGTATTTATCTTCAAACAGATTTTATTCCATGAATATTGCTCCGAAACAGGTTTGACTCAATTCAAGTGCTCCTAGTGATTTTTTTTTCTTTACTACTATCAAAAATTCTTTCCCTACAAACCTCTACGAACCCTTCTTTCTCAATTCCAACGTTTGTAGTAATCGTATTTATCTTCAAACAGATTTTATTCAATGAATATTGCTCCGAAACAGGTTTGACTCAATTCAAGTGCTCCTAGTGATTTTTTTTCTTTACTACTATCAAAAATTCTTTCACTACAAACCTCTACGAACCCTTCTTACTCAATTCCAACGTTTGTAGTAATCGTATTTATCTTCAAACAGATTTTATTCAATGAATATTGCTCCGAAACAGGTTTGACTCAATTCAAGTGCTCCTAGTGATTTTTTTTCTTTACTTCTATCAAAAATTCTTTCACTACAAACCTCTACGAACCCCCCTTACTCAATTCCAACGTTTGTAGTAATCGTATTTATCTTCAAACAGATTTTATTCAATGAATATTGCTCCGAAACAGGTTTGACTCAATTCAAGTGCTCCTAGTGATTTTTTTTTCTTTACTACTATCAAAAATTCTTTCACTACAAACCTCTACGAACCCTTCTTACTCAATTCCAACGTTTGTAGTAATCGTATTTATCTTCAAACAGATTTTATTCAATGAATATTGCTCCGAAACAGGTTTGACTCAATTCAAGTGCTCCTAGTGATTTTTTTTTCTTTACTACTATCAAAAATTCTTTCACTACAAACCTCTACGAACCCTTCTTACTCAATTCCAACGTTTGTAGTAATCGTATTTATCTTCAAACAGATTTTATTCAATGAATATTGCTCCGAAATAGGTTCGACTCAATTCAAGTGCTCCTAGTGATTTTTTTTTCTTTACTACTATCAAAAATTCTTTCACTACAAACCTCTACGAACCCTTCTTAGTAAATTCTAACGTTTGTAGTAATCGTATTTATCTGCAAACAGATTTTATTCAATGAATATTGCTCCGAAACAGGTTTGACTCAATTCAAGTGCTCCTAGTGATTTTTTTTTCTTTACTACTATCAAAAATTCTTTCACTACAAACCTCTACGAACCCTTCTTACTCAATTCCAACGTTTGTAGTAATCGTATTTATCTTCAAACAGATTTTATTCAATGAATATTGCTCCGAAACAGGTTTGACTCAATTCAAGTGCTCCTAGTAATTTTTTTTCTTTACTACTATCAAAAATTCTTTCACTACAAACCTCTACGAACCCTTCTTACTCAATTCCAACGTTTGTAGTAATCGTATTTATCTTCAAACAGATTTTATTCAATGAATATTGCTCCGAAACAGGTTTGACTCAATTCAAGTGCTCCTAGTGATTTTTTTTCTTTACTACTATCAAAAATTCTTTCACTACAAACCTCTACGAACCCTTCTTAGTCAATTCCAACGTTTGTAGTAATCGTATTTATCTTCAAACAGATTTTATTCAATGAATATTTCTGCGAAACAGGTTTGATTCAATTCAAGTGCTCCTAGTAATTTTTTTTCTTTACTACTATCAAAAATTCATTCACTACAAACCTCTACGAACCCCCCTTACTCAATTCCAACGTTTGTAGTAAGCGTATTTATCTTCAAACAGATTTTATTCCATGAATATTGCTCCGAAACAGGTTTGACTCAATTCAAGTGCTCCTAGTGATTTTTTTTTCTTTACTACTATCAAAAATTCTTTCCCTACAAACCTCTACGAACCCTTCTTTCTCAATTCCAACGTTTGTAGTAATCGTATTTATCTTCAAACAGATTTTATTCAATGAATATTGCTCCGAAACAGGTTTGACTCAATTCAAGTGCTCCTAGTGATTTTTTTTTCTTTACTACTATCAAAAATTCTTTCACTACAAACCTCTACGAACCCTTCTTACTCAATTCCAACGTTTGTAGTAATCGTATTTATCTTCAAACAGATTTTATTCAATGAATATTGCTCCGAAACAGGTTTGACTCAATTCAAGTGCTCCTAGTGATTTTTTTTCTTTACTACTATCAAAAATTCTTTCACTACAAACCTCTACGAACCCCCCTTACTCAATTCCAACGTTTGTAGTAATCGTATTTATCTTCAAACAGATTTTATTCAATGAATATTGCTCCGAAACAGGTTTGACTCAATTCAAGTGCTCCTAGTGATTTTTTTTTCTTTACTACTATCAAAAATTCTTTCACTACAAACCTCTACGAACCCTTCTTACTCAATTCCAACGTTTGTAGTAATCGTATTTATCTTCAAACAGATTTTATTCAATGAATATTGCTCCGAAACAGGTTTGACTCAATTCAAGTGCTCCTAGTGATTTTTTTTCTTTACTACTATCAAAAATTCTTTCACTACAAACCTCTACGAACCCCCCTTACTCAATTCCAACGTTTGTAGTAATCGTATTTATCTTCAAACAGATTTTATTCAATGAATATTGCTCCGAAACAGGTTTGACTCAATTCAAGTGCTCCTAGTGATTTTTTTTTCTTTACTACTATCAAAAATTCTTTCACTACAAACCTCTACGAACCCTTCTTACTCAATTCCAACGTTTGTAGTAATCGTATTTATCTTCAAACAGATTTTATTCAATGAATATTGCTCCGAAACAGGTTTGACTCAATTCAAGTGCTGCTAGTGATTTTTTTTCTTTACTACTATCAAAAATTTTTTCACTACAAACCTCTACGAACCCCCCTTACTCAATTCCAACGTTTGTAGTAATCGTATTTATCTTCAAACAGATTTTATTCAATGAATATTGCTCCGAAACAGGTTTGACTCAATTCAAGTGCTCCTAGTAATTTTTTTTCTTTACTACTATCAAAAATTCTTTCACTACAAACCTCTACGAACCCTTCTTAGTCAATTCCAACGTTTGCAGTAATCGTATTTATCTTCAAACAGATTTTATTCCATGAATATTGCTGCGAAACAGGTTTGACTCAATTCAAGTGCTCCTAGTGATTTTTTTTTCTTTACTACTATCAAAAATTCTTTCACTACAAACCTCTACGAACCCTTCTTACTCAATTCCAACGTTTGTAGTAATCGTATTTATCTTCAAACAGATTTTATTCAATGAATATTGCTCCGAAACAGGTTTGACTCAATTCAAGTGCTCCTAGTGATTTTTTTTCTTTACTACTATCAAAAATTCTTTCACTACAAACCTCTACGAACCCTTCTTACTCAATTCCAACGTTTGTAGTAATCGTATTTATCTTCAAACAGATTTTATTCAATGAATATTGCTCCGAAACAGGTTTGACTCAATTCAAGTGCTCCTAGTGATTTTTTTTTCTTTACTACTATCAAAAATTCTTTCACTACAAACCTCTACGAACCCTTCTTACTCAATTCCAACGTTTGTAGTAATCGTATTTATCTTCAAACAGATTTTATTCAATGAATATTGCTCCGAAACAGGTTTGACTCAATTCAAGTGCTCCTAGTGATTTTTTTTTCTTTACTACTATCAAAAATTCTTTCACTACAAACCTCTACGAACCCTTCTTACGCAATTCCAACGTTTGTAGTAATCGTATTTATCTTCAAACAGATTTTATTCAATGAATATTGCTCCGAAATAGGTTCGACTCAATTCAAGTGCTCCTAGTGATTTTTTTTTCTTTACTACTATCAAAAATTCTTTCACTACAAACCTCTACGAACCCTTCTTAGTAAATTCTAACGTTTGTAGTAATCGTATTTATCTGCAAACAGATTTTATTCAATGAATATTGCTCCGAAACAGGTTTGACTCAATTCAAGTGCTCCTAGTGATTTTTTTTTCTTTACTACTATCAAAAATTCTTTCACTACAAACCTCTACGAACCCTTCTTACTCAATTCCAACGTTTGTAGTAATCGTATTTATCTTCAAACAGATTTTATTTAATGAATATTGCTCCGAAACAGGTTTGACTCAATTCAAGTGCTCCTAGTAATTTTTTTTCTTTACTACTATCAAAAATTCTTTCACTACAAACCTCTACGAACCCTTCTTACTCAATTCCAACGTTTGTAGTAATCGTATTTATCTTCAAACAGATTTTATTCAATGAATATTGCTCCGAAACAGGTTTGACTGAATTCAAGTGCTCCTAGTAATTTTTTTTCTTTACTACTATCAAAACTTCTTTCACTACAAACCTCTACGAACCCTTCTTACTCAATTCCAACGTTTGTAGTAATCGTATTTATCTTCAAACAGATTTTATTCAATGAATATTGCCCCGAAACAGGTTTGACTCAATTCAAGTGCTCCTAGTAATTTTTTTTCTTTACTACTATCAAAAATTCTTTCACTACAAACCTCTACGAACCCTTCTTAGTCAATTCCAACGTTTGTAGTAATCGTATTTATCTTCAAACAGATTTTATTCCATGAATATTGCTGCGAAACAGGTTTGACTCAATTAAAGTGCTCCTAGTATTTTTTTTTCTTTACTACTATCAAAAATTCTTTCACTACAAACCTCTACGAACCCCCCTTTCTCAATTCCAACGTTTGTAGTAATCGTATTCATCTTCAAACAGATTTTATTCAATGAATATTGCTCCGAAACAGGTTTGACTCAATTCAAGTGCTCCTAGTGATTTTTTTTCTTTACTACTATCAAAAATTCTTTCACTACAAACCTCTACGAACCCCCCTTACTCAATTCCAACGTTTGTAGTAATCGTATTTATCTTCAAACAGATTTTATTCAATGAATATTGCTCCGAAACAGGTTTGACTCAATTCAAGTGCTCCTAGTGATTTTTTTTTCTTTACTACTATCAAAAATTCTTTCACTACAAACCTCTACGAACCCTTCTTACTCAATTCCAACGTTTATAGTAATCGTATTTATCTTCAAACAGATTTTATTCAATGAATATTGCTCCGAAACAGGTTTGACTCAATTCAAGTGCTCCTAGTGATTTTTTTTCTTTACTACTATCAAAAATTCTTTCACTACAAACCTCTACGAACCCCCCTTACTCAATTCCAACGTTTGTAGTAATCGTATTTATCTTCAAACAGATTTTATTCAATGAATATTGCTCCGAAACAGGTTTGACTCAATTCAAGTGCTCCTAGTGATTTTTTTTCTTTACTACTATCAAAAATTCTTTCACTACAAACCTCTACGAACCCTTCTTACTCAATTCCAACGTTTGTAGTAATCGTATTTATCTTCAAACAGATTTTATTCAATGAATATTGCTCC
This sequence comes from Calamotropha paludella, assembly GCA_927399485.1. Taxonomy (NCBI): domain Eukaryota; kingdom Metazoa; phylum Arthropoda; class Insecta; order Lepidoptera; family Crambidae; genus Calamotropha; species Calamotropha paludella. The sequence goes on along the minus strand of OV656830.1, from coordinate 3,661,871 downwards.
GAAACAGGTTTGACTCAATTCAAGTGCAGCTAGTGATTTTTTTTCTTTACTACTATCAAAAATTTTTTCACTACAAACCTCTACGAACCCCCCTTACTCAATTCCAACGTTTGTAGTAATCGTATTTATTTTCAAACAGATTTTATTCAATGAATATTGCTCCGAAACAGGTTTGACTCAATTCAAGTGCTCCTAGTGATTTTTTTTTCTTTACTACTATCAAAAATTCTTTCACTACAAACCTCTACGAACCCCCCTTACTCAATTCCAACGTTTGTAGTAATCGTATTTATCTTCAAACAGATTTTATTCAATGAATATTGCTTCGAAACAGGTTTGACTCAATTCAAGTGCTCCTAGTGATTTTTTTTCTTTACTACTATCAAAAATTCTTTCACTACAAACCTCTACGAACCCTTCTTACTCAATTCCAACGTTTGTAGTAATCGTATTTATCTTCAAACAGATTTTATTCAATGAATATTGCTCCGATACAGGTTTGACTCAATTCATGTTCTCCTAGTGATATTTTTTCTTTACTACTATCAAAAATTCCTTCACTACTAACCTCTACGAACCCCCCTTACTCAATTCCATCGTTCGTAGTAATCATATAAGCCTTGAAACAGTATTTACGCCATAAAAAAGTTTTTTAAAAATGCTCCGAAACATTTTTATTTTTTTTTATTTTTTCTATTTTACTACTAACGAATAAAATTGCACTACAATCCACTACTAACGTCCATCTATGAGAAACATTCGGAAAAAACATTTTTTTCTAATTTCGGGGGATGACATTTTTTGACTATTTTTTTTTATTTTTTTTTGCATTACTACTAACGAAAATAACTTCACTACTATCCACTACTAATCAAAATCTTTCGAAAAAAAATAAAAAGAACGAAATTTTCCAAAGTCGGGTGCCAAGTTCACACAGCCACTTTTAAGGCTTGTGTTATAGATACTGGATTGGATACTGGGTTATTGATACATAAATAAGTAATATTTATAGAAATATACACAAACATCCCTGACTCAGGTACAAATACTCGTAATCATCATACAAAAAAACCCCTTCCGGGATTCGAACCCAGGACCGTCGGTGCGAAAGGCAGGATCGCTACCGTTGCACCAAACAGTCGTCAAATAAATAAATAAATTAAATAAGAAAGTATCTTACCCTGTAGCTGAATAGATATAGAACGAAAGCTGAATTAACCATGTTAACTTAATAATAACTTGACCATTCCTATCCGCTATACAGGGCGTCCCAAACTTATGGGACATGAAGGGGAAGTACCTTAAATATCGTAGATAGTGAATTTTGCTCAAAGAAGACTTTATGTTATTTTTAAAAGTTAGTAATTCTGCATTCATAGATTTTCTAAAAATTACTTGCTTCGTCTGGGAATCGAACCAACTTAAATGTCAAAAAAAAAATCACCCTACTTTTATGATGCCAATCGAAAGAATAGCTAAAAATAATAAATTAATGTAGTTCTAAAATTTGAAAATGGAACAGTCTGTGCGAGCGTTGAAGGCAAATTTAAAACGAAAATAATGTTGTTCTTAAATTTGAAAATGGAACAGTCTGTGCGAGCGTTTATTTTTCGGATATTGATCTGTTTAGTCTTAATTCACTTACACAAGTGTTATTGTGTTAATTTATTGCGAACATGGCATATCAAGTAAGTTTTGATCTAATGGAAGCATATTTTTTGAATGATAAAGATATCTCTAGAAGTTTGCGGTGGTATAGCGTAAAATATCCTGATAGACAATTACCGTCTCGAAAGTTTTGAAAAGGCTTGTGAACAATTTGAAAACTCTGGGACGTTTCGATAAACGCCCAAGAGAACCACAGCAAGAAAACCGTACGATCAACGACGAAGAACTTGGTATTTTAATTTACTTTTCGGCTTTTCCGAAAGCATCGGTGAGAGAAGGAGAACATGAAATTGGAGTTTCGAAAAGCAAAATACACCGTGTATTAAAAAACACGGTTTTAAGAGTTATGTTGAAGGACGATTGGTTCAAAAATTACTTCCGGGCGATACAGAAAGGAGAAGAAATTTCTGTCTTGATATCCAGGCACGCTTGCTCGAAAATCCAAATTTTTTGGATAATATTATTTGGACAGACGAATCTAACTTTAGCAATAACGGTATGTATAACCGCAACAATAATCGTATTTGGTCTAAAGAAAATCCCCTACGAGTCACTGAAACGAATAACCAAGTGCGTTTTTCACTCAACTGTTGGTGCGGACTTTTAAAAAACCGGGTTTTCTTAATCCATTTTTACCAAGGAACCTTGAACACGGAAAAGTATTTAGGATTACTTCAAATTTTAAGGGATAAGATAAGAAATCTTTCCGCGGCGGAGCAAGAAAACTTAATTTTCCAACAAGATGGAGCTCCGGCTCATAATAGTCGGAGAGCAGCAGATTTTCTAAATGAATGTTTTCCTACATGGATTGGTACAAATGGACCGATTAGATGGCCGGCCAGATCCCCGGACCTTACACCATTAGATTTCTTCTTTTGGGGATACGTGAAAGATATGCTATACAAAAAGCGATACGAGAACGTGGGCGAGTTGCAAACAGAATTGTGCCATATCACATCGAGTGTTCACCATAAAATGATAAGAAAATCAACAGGCAGCGGACTCATTAAAAGATTGGAGATTTGCGTAAGACAAGAGGGATCACATTTTGAGCATTTAATTAATTAATTTACAAAAAAATACCTACTTAATTGACTACGGCAGTTTCATGTATGTTTTTAATTTGATTAAAATATTAATTTCACGTTGTTCCTTTCTTTTAAAAAACCATGTAACTTAAGCATAGTTATTATTTTTTAGCTATTCTTTCGATTGGCATCATAAAAGTAGGGTGATTTTTTTTGACATTTAAGTCGGTTCGATTCCCAGACGAAGCAAGTAATTTTTAGAAAATCTATAAATGCAGAATTACTAACTTTTAAAAATAACATAAAGTCTTCTTTGAGCAAATTTCACTATCTACGATATTTAAGGTACTTCCCCTTCATGTCCCATAAGTTTGGGACGCCCTGTATATATAACCCACTTTATCATACAAAATATAGTATGACTAAGAGACAGGCGCATAACAAAGAAAAATTCACGTAAAAAATACAAGAAAACATAATTCTTTGTTGTTTATAATGATAATGGTATCTCAAATGCTGTGTTAAAGAATTCCTCTGTAATTGCATCACATTAATTAACAAGTCAAAGATATTTCTTATAGTTCTTAATATTTTTAGATAATAATAATATTTCTTACATTACAATATGATCACGTGAGGTCTAAATAGGGGAGGGGGGGTTACGGAAAACATCACTATGGATCACAATGGGGGAGGGGGATTACAGTGACATATCACGTGTATATTTTGTGTTCTTATAAAGTTACTGTTGAACAAAGACAAGCAAATACATTGTCCGAGAATGCTTTTCAGATGAACATGTGTTTTTTTATAAATGTTTATAATGTATTGTTCTTTAATTAATTTATATTATTTAAATAAAAATATATTTTAATGAAATAAATACACGTGATGTAAGAAGGGGGAGGGGGAGAAATTAGAACATCACAACGTATCACCAGAGGGGAGGGGGAGTGTAAAAAGTGGTCTAAAAACCTCACGTGATTAACCCAGAAATGCCTGAAACTATTTTTATCTTAGAGAAAGAAGATTTTTGGATATGTGGTTTGTTATAATCCCAGTATCTCTGGAAAAATATAAAAAAAATATTTCACTTGTAGAAAAGGCCATAAGGCTTGTGTTATGTATACTAGGGTAACGACCCTTCCGGGTACAGAACCATAGTGATTCTATGCTAGTTCGTAGACTCTCTATGACTATGGCTCACTACTCTCGGCTTGAGGTCCATTTAAGATTCTCTCCGTCCCAAAACCCGGTATCGTTGTGGCTATAATCAGCAACTAACAACAATCACACATCAAAAAACTAGGGTAGCGGATATAAATGCTTATATGATACAAAGATATGTAAAATATTTATAGAAATATATATAAATAACCATGACTCAGGTACAAATGCTTTTATCATACAAACATCTGCCCCGTCCAGAAACCAGGAGCGACGCGAAAGGATCGCTACCGTTGCACCAAACGGTCGTAACATGTTTATTGTTATGTATTATATATCTGGTGGCCATTAAAGTGTTCAACCATATTCCCCAACCACTACACTTAGTATTTAACTGCCCTTACGATTTTTTAAAAAGAAACTGAAGCCATGGCTTTTTGAAAAGAAATTCTATGCACTAGATGAATTCTTTAAATGCAAAATATTGATCTTTTTTTTTATAAACTACCTATAAATACCTCGAATACCTCGATCTATTTAAAAAGGGCCATTCTACATGGCAATCATACTATACAACCACTTGCCTAATTTACTCTAAATAACTTTGTATAATAATAACAGCACTTTAAATGACCACATTGTACTAATAAAAATGTTTGTTTTGACAAATATTTTTCAAAGATAATGTATGAAAAGTTATATTTTCAACCTCTATTAACACCAAAGATTCTAATTTTACACTGTTGGCCCCATAATAACAATTGTTCAGATGAATTTATTCTAACAAAATATAGCATTTATTTTCTTTTGCCGGCACTTTCAAATTTGAGCCTAAAATATATTGACAGTGGATGATAATCCTTTGATAATAATTTGAAACAACTTCTAAATAAGGCTTACTATTCTGTAAAGGAATATTTAGACGACAAGTTAGGAACATAGATCTAAAATAAATGTAATATATTTTTAAGTATGACAGTAATTATTATTGTTTTTCGTTTTATAATTAATATGCGATGCCCTTACAGCCCTTTATTTAATTTTTTGCATTCATAATGGTATACCACCTGAGGGCTCGGAGGCGTATACTCCCCGGCCCCCGGCATATAAGTTGAACCTGGTTTTGAAATCACGTGACATGCGCAGTAGCAAGTTTAGGTACATTATTCACTACTGCGCATGTCACGTTCAAAGCCAGGTTCAACTTATATACCGGTAACTATAGTTGTTTATTTTAAACGTATTTTTTGTTTTTACGTTTCGACTTCTTTACAGGAGCCGTGATCACAGGATGACTATGTTGTAGGTAAGGTTTTATTTAAATTTATATATGCGATAGACGTGTAAGATAAAATACGAATTCATACCTGATTTTGATACAAGAACGATATAAAAATAAACTTAACGTTCCTTTTACCTAAAGCTCATTTTTACGCAGTTGGCTTTTTGAAAGGGCATTGGATTGGCAACCATTTTCACTAGAATTTTTATTATTATAAAATGAAAATTCAAGTGGAAATGGTCGCCAACAACTTTTAATCGCCATTAATCCACCCGGAATTAAAAATAGAAATTGGCAAAAAACAATCTAAGATGACTTTTAAAACCCTGTTCAACGATACCCCATTCGATATAGTAGGTTAATTTTCATTTTTCTTATGTTTACAATATGGCGTCTGATTGTTGCCATATTGAATTGCGATTACTGTCATGTTTAAGTGACAATTGAAAGATTAACACAACACAATTGACTTAAGAATCATAAAAATCGGCCAACACGTTTGGTCTCTAACATGTCACATAGGAACAAAAGGACTGTTAAACATATTACTCTCCTTAACGTCACGCAGTCGGCTGAGAAGGAAATTTGTATTCTTAGATTTTACTAGCGGCCCGTCCCGGCCGCTAGTAAAATCACGGGTGGACAAAATTCTTAAAAAAAAATCTTTTATTAACTTTATTGATACAATGTGATCAAACACACAAACCACTGTGATCTTAGATTATAGATTAAAAAGATTTTTAGTTCCAGCTTGACCTAAACAATGAGGTTACTAAAAATAAAGTATTTTTTTACATAATTACTTAAAAAAACTTACTGTATTAAAATTCAAAATTATAAAGTAATTTTAGACAATTACATAAAAAAAACTGGAATCGTGAAATAAAAAGCAATAACTTTTAATTAATTTTATAATTTAGGATTGTGTAATAAATATGGATACATAATATCAATTAAATATTGCATATAAATCTTATAATAGTAAGTAACATTTTTACTAAATAAGTATTTTTCCAAAAATATGTCCTGCAATTTTATAATCAGAAGATACCCAAAAAGTCGAATATCTTGTAAATTTCATACATGATGGTCACCTCTTTTTGTGTTACTTTTGGGACATTAGGTAGATCCGGTACCATATCCATAATTTCCCCCACCATTTCTATAGGGATTTCAGGCTTTCCATAAACGACCTGAAAAAATATAGGCGTATTATTACAATTGATATCTCAAAGGATGTGTTAATGGTAAATACAACGGGATTTTTATACAAAATTATAAAAAATACAATACAAGGTAATATATACAATGTGTCCCGTCACGAGTATCGGAGCCTTTAATGGTGTGAAATATGCCATTTTTATCGACAAATTGCCCCTCAAATTTTGTTTTTCTCTTACAGTTATAAAATGGCCGCCATTTTGTTTTCTTGATAACAAAGACCGAGCTCTCATACCAATTCGACCACCACTACTCATGTAAATGTCCTATCAACATTAAAAACGTGTCACAAAGGTGACAACAGTTACACAGCCATCATGTTTCAATTGTCATGGAATAAAAAGTAGAAAAAAAAATTAAAGAATAACAAATAGATTCTTTTTTTGTATTTTTTAATTATTGGCTTTTTGAGAAAAACCAAATTTGAGAGGCAATTTGTCGATAAAAAAATACCATATTTCACACCATTAAAGGCTCGATACTGGTGACGGAACACATTGTATAAAGAATATAAAAAAATCTCTCATGTGCAAAGGATATTACAAAATTGATGATTATTTAAAGAACAAAAGGCGTGGAGTCATAGGACTTTAATAGCTATAAATAAATATTTTGTAAATAAATTTTTCTTATACATTTTTGCAAGCGCTAGAAAAGAAAGATTCTTTTTTGTTGAAAAGAAGATATTTCAAAGGTGGTCCCATGATAAGGAAATTAGGGTTTGATGATGGCAGACCAGAGAAATCGAGGGGAACTTTCAAAAATCGTAGGAGCAACTAGTGCGTACTTTATTTCATTAATAATAAGTATATTTTTATTTTATTTATTAATTTATCTACTCTGATACTATAATACAAAGATTCTAAAACTGAAAACAAAATGCTTATGACAAACATTACGTACAGGCCAAAAATAATAAAAAAAAAAGTTTAATTACGATACAGGTCTTGTATGGACACCTGTATCATAATATAACTTTTTAATCATAACGATACACCTATACAACCTCCAGCTGGACCAAGGAGGTTGAACCTCTACTTTAAAAAGGTTTCAATGAACGAGTCCGCGACGACGCAACACGCATTCACAATCGATGTTTGCACCTTGGCGCCAACATTTGACATTTAAAAAATCTTTTCAATATTTAAACAAAGTTTGGTTTTGTTTGCAACATTGTTTTACGTAATATAGTATGAGAGTAGATAAAGTAGTGTATGACACTGTACATAACTTGGTCTTATAACACTCGTGTGATGCTATAAAAAAACTCGCCTACGGCTCGTTTTTTTAAAACACACTCATGTTATAAGAACCCTTATTATGCAACAGTATCATAAACTACTATTAAAGCACTGCAATTTAATAAAGGTCTGAGGGAGATCTGATGATGAAGTCGAGAGACAGTCGAGGGAACTCCTCAACGATTCACAGCAGCTACCTTATGTTTGAGCTTGATTAATATTTCCGTCTCAAGTAACCGTAGTCTCCTCATTCGAGAAGCATTTTTAACAAAAAAAACCGACTTCAAAAAGTAAACTAAAAACCAAAAAATAAATTTACTTCGCACATAGTAATACGTATTTTTATTTAATTAAATAGAAATGATTAAATAATTATTTTATAATTTTGAAGTCGGTGCCAAGTACAAGTATGCTACAACAACCTTACTGCAATATCGAATTACTAAGTACACACAATATTATTGAAAACTAGCGGCCGCCCGCGACTTCGTCCACGTGGAACATTGCAACATTACTTTATGTTTCTAAAATAAAAGATTTTTTTTTAATAAAAGTAGCCTAAGTTACTCCTTATTACATCACCTATCTGCCAATAAAAGTCCTGTCAAAATCGGTCCAGCCATTTCAGAGATTAGCCGGAACAAACAGACAGACAGACAGACAAAAATTGTAAAAAATGTTATTTTGGTGTATGTACCGTATATAAATTCATATGCATGTAGTAAAAAACGGTTATTTCAATATTACAAACAGACACTCCAATTTTATTTATATGTATAGATGTATAGATATCAAAGCAATTACAAAACAGTAACAGTATTAGAAAAATATATGAATCGGTAGACCTACTTACTTACAAAGTAACTTTTTAAATATTATGTACCTAAGTACTGGCTTACAAACTACTAGTATGATTGATAATATCTATACACAGTTATTGTTTTACTTGGCACCTACTTCAAAATTATAAAATAATTATTTAATCATATCTATTTAATTAAATGAAAATACGTATTACTATGTGCGAATTAAATTTATTTTTTTGCTTTATAGTTTACTTTTAAAGTCGGTTTTTTTTCTTAAAAAATATTTTTTTATACTTAAATCTTACCGAAAATCCAACAATGAAAGCAATAATTATTATTAGAATATTGCGGCACATCTCGAATCCTTTTTCTGTTCAATGTATGTTAGAAATGAAAAACATTATAGAATTCATTCTGTTTTGTTTGCAGTTTTATTGCAATGTAATGGATACTGCGCCATAGAACAGTAGATTACAAAATAAGGTACGTTTACACGATCCAATTTTTATTTTGATATGCTTAAATAATGAACTGTCGTTTTATAATTTGAAGTAATTAATTTATTTATATAGATAAAAAAATACTATCTTGTCAGAAGAAACATTTCTGATATGCATCAAAATAACGCCCTACACTACACTACACTTGAATACATTTAAAACTATAGAGTGACTATTTGAATAAATCACTTTTTACGGATTTTGCGCATATTTTATATTTAATACTGACGTTTCGACTCCTTTACAGGAGCCGTGATCACAGGATGACTAAGATAATGGTTGTCATGTGTTTTTTACTATCTTCACAATATTTTAATCGAGCACGTTCCTAATTGTTAAAATTGTTTTATTTAAATCAAATTGTTTTATTTTTACAATTTATTTAGTTATTAAATTCTCACTACGATTACATTGTATACTACTGAGTCTACTACCAGTTCGGAAATTGGGAGGCACTTCCGAGAAGAACTGGCTAAAGAAACTCGGGCAGAGGGACCAACCTCCATCTTACTGTTATTATTTGCAAAAAGAGCTAACTACATCATCAGGTCTTATGATGTGTGTTTTTGTAGGTATTCATTACTCAGGATTAAATATAAAATAAAATATGCACAAAACCCGTAAAAAAGTGTTTTATTCAAATGTGTAATGTGCGCGGAAGTGTAAGAAAAAATAGAGTGACTAAAATAGAGTGTTTAAAATAGAGTGACTAATTTCATAGTACCCATCAGTCCAAAGTTTGGCCTAATTTGTTATTACCATAATCAACATTTCTTTAATATTTCAGTTTTGTATGGGACCCGGGCCTCAACATTTAACATCAGAAAAACCCCATGAAACTAAAGAATAACGTGATATCAGCAATTTTGATTCACGTGACGCTTCCCGCTCCCGCCAAAAAGTCCCGATCACAGATTAAATATGAAGATAACGCCTTCAAAGTGACCTTACTCTGTGTAGTTTATGTTCTTAATTGTACTAAAACTTGAAATAATAATATTTTAAAAATTTTAATTTTTTTTATTGAAATTGAAATATATAAAAAATGAAAACGGTGGAACAAGGCTGTGCAATTCGGCCGCACACTCTCCGAAATGTATCCTATAAAAAACGGATGGGCTAGCAACCTTCCGTCTATGTTCAAGGTTTTCAGCTAATTATAAAAAAGATCGTCATTGCCATTGAGTTTCTTGGCTCTCCTCTCAATAATAAATACTGCAGACCATAGAACCATATCACATTCCATTATGTACTTATTTCTATATGGCGTATAGACTTATTGACAGCGAAGCAACATCTTGTGAAGGGATCTTTACAAAACAAATGAATTAGAAATGTCCATAGATAATTAAACAAATACCAACCTTTTTTCTCACGTACTAGTAATAAATTGTATTTTGTTATTGGCAACACAGAATGACTAAAAAAAGCGTACATAGTTACCGTTTATAATAAATTGTCGCGAATGTTAAAATCCTTGTTATGTCATATGCAGGTCTGCTATAAATACATTACATACAAACATATCACATAGATTATATAGTAAAAACACCTATATCTTAATACTAACTTATGTTATAATATTGTTGCATAATAAGGGTGCACTCATGTGATACTATGAAAAAACTCGCCTACGGCTCGTTTTTTTAAAACACACTCATGTTATAAGACCAAGTTTTGAACAGTGTCATACACTACTTTATCTACTTTCATACTATAAATCGTAAATTCATTTTCCATTCCATGAATTCGTGGTAATATTTATTATAGTTGCTCCTAGATTTCGCCGGCAACAGGTTCATGGTCATGTTTGACGCAGCTTCCAGAATGTCTGGTGGTGTACAATCACCACTATCCCCGCTTTCAGACATGTTTTTACACAAAAACTTATGTATTTTACAAATAAAACCAAACTTTGTTTAAATATTGAAAAGATTTTTTAAATGTCAAATGTTGGCGCCAAGGTGCAAACATCGATTGCGCATGCGTGTTGCGTCGTCGCGGACTCGTTCATTGAAACCTTTTTAAAGTAGAGATTTAACCTCCTTGGGGGCCATTCATTTATTACGTAAGACGATTTAGGGGGGGAGGGGGGTCGAACATGTCTTATTTTTTCTTACAAGGGGGTAGGGGGGAGTCTCGATAGTTCTTACGTAAGATCACAAAAATACGCAAAGTTGAAATTATACTTTGAAAAAGCACGGCCGCAACTTCATGGCCTTATTTCAAATATTGAAAGAGAAAAAGCTTTAGCCATATTCAAGGCGAGGCCAAGAAGTCTTGTCGGCACAAGAGTCGGTTGAGTGGGTTTTGAGCCCCTGGACTGAAAATCTTATGTAGGTAAAGATTAATTATTAAAATCAAAGTTTATTCTACCAAAAAATAAAAATTCTTAGTACCTTTGTAAGTACAAATTTTAGGCTTTAAACTCATTTTTTTCTTTTTTCTTTCACATTGACAATGTTGTTTAGTAGTTTACCACAGTCACGTAAAAAGTATGTGTATTAAGGTGCAGTTAATATTTTATGTATCACTAAATTATGGTATTCTAAGAATGAAAGTGAAGTATATATAACAATTGTTTCAGAGCTATAACCTTCTAGCCTACGTGGCAAACATGACTTTATGTCACAGACTGAATACCGACATTGCGGTTGGCCACAGATTTGCGTTCCGCAACAGAGGCAAAGCAAAGGGTCTCGCCCATAATAATATTATTTTTATTTTATTTTTTCCTCTCTCTTTGTAATTCAAATTATTGTAATATTTTCGTGAATTATTTTGTTTTTTGCTTTATTATTATTTGATTTTTCTTTATTTATTAATTGTTCGTCCTGTTTGTAATCTATACGTTTGTTCTACGTTATTGTGAATTGTGAATTTAATTTATACGAATTTATGTAGGCCCGGCCAGAATACCAGCGCTGTATCAGCCTAACCTGATGCAGCATATGCTGAGGTCGGGTCCTAATTGACCATTAGCTATTAGTTTTATGTTTGATTTTTATATGTCACCTATGTTTATTTTATGTGTTCCTTCTGTGCTTTGTGGTCAATAAATGTGTTTCTTTCTTTCTGTTTCTTTCTTTACAAATAAAAATTTCTAAAAATTGTTACTTTGAAAAATAAACATTAAAAAAAACCAAAGGTGTATTCATTTTTGCCTTTAGATTCTTACGTAATAAATATTAAACAGGAGGGGGTCGACCTATTCTTATTTTTTCTTATAATAGGGGGGGAGGGGGTCAAAAACTAGCGAAAATAGTCTTACGTAATAAATGAATGGCGCCTTGGTCCAGCTGGAGGTTGTATAGGTGTATCGTTATGATTAAAAAGTTATATTATGTTACAGGTGTCCATACAAGACCTGTATCATAATAAAACTTTTTTTTTTATTATTTTTGGCCTGTACGTAATGTTTGTCATAAGCATTTTGTTTTCAGTTTTAGAATCTTTGTATTATAGTATCAGAGTAGATAATAGTAGTTTATGATACTGTTGCATAATAAGGGTTCTTATAACATGAGTGTGTTTTAAAAAAACGAGCCGTAGGCGAGTTTTTTTATAGCATCACACGAGTGTTATAAGACCAAGTTATGTACAGTGTCATACACTACTTTATCTACTCTCATACTATTATATGTAAAACAATATTGCAAATAAAACGCTGAATATAACAACAAATTTATTTAAATGTCAAATGTTGGCGCCAAGGTGCAAACATCAATTGCGCATGCGTGTTGCGTCGGTCGTCGAGGACTCGTTCATTGAAACCTTTTTAAAGTAGAGGTTCAACCTCCTTGGTCCAGCTGGAGGTTGTATAGGTGTATCGTTATGATAAAAAAGTTATATTATGTTACAGGTGTCCATACAAGACCTGTATCGTAATGAAACTTTTTTTTTTATTATTTTTGGCCTGTACGTAATGTTTGTCATAAGCATTTTGTTTTCAGTTTTAGAATCTTTGTATTATAGTATTAGAGTAGATAATAGTAGTTTATGATACTGTTGCATAATAAGGGTTCTTATAACACGAGTGTGTTTTAAAAAAACGAGCCGTAGGCGAGTTTTTTTATAGTATCACACGAGTGTTATAAGACCAAGTTATGTATAGTGTCATACACTACTTTATCTACTTTCATACTATAATACGTAAAACAATATTGCAAATAAAACGCTGAATATAACAACAAATTTTTAAATGTCAAATGTTGGCGCCAAGGTGCAAATATCGATTGCGCATGCGTGTTGCGTCGTCACGGACTCGTTCATTGAAACCTTTTTAAAGTAGAGGTTCAACCTCCTTGGTCCAGATGGAGGTTGTATAGGTGTATCGTTATGTTAAAAAAGTTATATTATGTTACAGGTGTCCATACAAGACCTGTATCGTAATGAAACTTTTTTTTTATTATTTTTGGCCTGTACGTAATGTTTGTCATAAGCATTTTGTTTTCAGTTTTAGAATCTTTGTATTATAGTATTAGAGTAGATAAAATATATTATGAGTGTGTTATAATGGTGGTTTATAAACCACTAAGAATTTGTGAACGAGTGTTGGCATTCAGCGGAAAATGTCGGGGATATCGAAAAAACCTTACTAATATTGTAAATACAAAAGTAAGTTGTTTGTCACACTTTAGGCCTTAAATACTTTATCGATCATCATAAAATTTTACATACACTTTGCCAGGGGTACAGAGAAGTACATAGGGTACCTTATTGAAAAAAGTATTGTAACTGAGGCTTAGAAACATGAGACATAAAAAACAATAAGATAAAACAGCAACTCTGCTTTTATGTTTAGTACGCTATTAGAGATGAATGAACAGAAAACGAACATTTTCTCACGTACAAAAATATATTTACAATTGTTATTGGAGAAGATAAGAATGAAGAATATTTTTAATGATTGTATCGAATTCAAATGAGAACATTTTAAATATATTTTTCTAATTCATTTTCAATGCTATTCATATTTTTACTCTTCTCACAAATTATTATCAGGTATGACTCTAAATTTTTTTCAATCAAGTCCGGTGGCCAAGACGGTATCTCGATGGAACAAGCTAACCCAGAAGGTGCCTGTTCACCCTGGCTTTAAAACAGACGTGTTATAAGTATTCAGAAATACAGCCGCAAGGAGGGAGTTCCATTGTTTTGCTGTTCGCATTATAAATGATGTTTAGAATCGCTTGATGCGCCAGGAATAGCAACCAGAAAAGCGTGGTAGCAGATAAAAAAACAAGACAATCCTAAAGGCAGCGCTATAACACGAATCATACAATTTTAATCACTGCATAGTATAAAACAAAGTCGCTTTCTCTGTCCCTATATCCCTATGTATGCTTAAATCTTTAAAACGACGCAACGGATTTTGATGCGTTTTTTTTAATAGATAGAGTAATTCAAGAGGAAGGTTTATATGTATAATACATCCATAATATAGTAGATGATTGCATCCGTGCGAAGCCGGGGCGGGTCGCTAGTAAAAAAATAAATTAAATAGGGTATGACATGAACTCTACACATATGTTATATATGCCTTCTTTAAATTGTTTGGAGGTTGGCAACACAGTTTCCGCCCAAACAGAAAAACGACAGAGTCCAAGCCGGCCAGGAATAGTGGTACTTGGTAATTAGTGGTACGTTAATTTTATTAATAATATAAGTTATCTTGAAGCAAACATCTTACAGGTAATAAACTCAATCAGAATTAAATGCTGCAATTCTACGCAAACTCCCACCCTAGCTTCCGACGAGCTACAATTATTTAAACATTTTTAAACACTGGAAATAATTATAATACATAACAATAATTTTATAGTAATATTTTGAGGTTTATACTAGACTAGCATAACTATTATTGCACTTTGTGGTTGGTTGTAACCACTCATACTTTATTTAAGCATGTACCGTATATTTAAAGCTATAGTTTTCTAATAGATGGCGTTGTTAAAACAGTCTAGTTAATAAGACATAACAATACCTTATTTATTCTATTACTTTCGAGAGATGGCATTAGTAGTATAATAAAAAAATGTTTTATTTTTTAACTAGTTTATAAAATGATATCGTAATAATAGAGAACACGTCTAAAAATGAATATAAATTATGATGCTTAAATATAATTCTAAAATAGTAGTGTTATAGTTTTTTCAAAAAAAAAATCCACAAAAATGAATATGTTCTGGAATAGTATAGAGCTCGTCTATTTTATTTATCAAGGCAAGGGGCCTTGATAAATAAAATAGATGAGTGATAAAAATTGAGGTTTTTGAATGAGTTCAAGACTCAATCAAGCCTGGGGTCAAGATAGTGTCTACGATGGAACTAGCTAACCCAGAAGGTGTCTTTTCATCCCTGGCTTTGAAAATGGACGGGTTATAAGAACTCGGAAATACAGACGCAGGGAGGGAGTTCCACCCCTTTCCTGTGCGTATTATAAAGAATGTTGAGAAGCGGTTGGTACGACAGGCAGGAATAGCAACCAAGAATGGGTGGTAGCCAGCATTGCATCTGGATGTCCGATGGAAAAAGGAAATGGCAGTATGAGCAAATACAGCTCCTGAGCACACTCTTCAAAGTTTCCTATTGTGCCATAGTTTTATTTTATTTTATATTTAAAAAGAAATAGTTTAGTATGTGGAATAAAAGACGTGTTTTTGTGACATTCAAATTCATTTATTTTCTCCTCACAAAATTACTAATGTCTTCATATAAAAAAATACATACTTATTAAATTTTAAATTACTTAAAGCCTAATATTTACAAAATTACGTTAATTAATCTAGTTTATTTTTAACTGAATTTAACAGTTACAAGTCTTAAGATTTATAACGCTTTCCGTCATGCCAATGACTGGCAATCCATTGAACAATGGCAAGTTGCCAAACCCACCAACCCCACCGAGTTGTAAGCCATTATACGAAACCAACGATTCTGCCAAATCATTCTCTACAAGTAATGTTACACCCGATCTATTACAACCACAGTCTCTGGCGATTGGCAAATGTGGCTGTGGGTTGGTAATACTTCTGGCTAAGGGACTGTTAACAATTGGCAGACTCGGCATAAAATTGGTTGGCTGGCCAATCAAAAGGTTGTTATTACTTGGCAATATATTTAAATTTCTAACGACATTATTTGACAAAGAGTTCATTGGCAGGTTTCCAGAAATTTGATAGGTATTTGACAATCCAATCGGTAAATTATTTGTTACCAAATTATTTGCAATCGGAATATTATTTGGGAACTGATTTGTGTTAACAAGTGGTAAATTATTTATTGGCAATTTATTTATTATTGGTAAATTATTGGGTACTTGTAAATTATTCAACAAAATATCAACGGGCAGTGAATTACCCATCAAAGGAAGATTAGTAAATGGTAAAGTGTTAACTGTTTGTAATTTCGGGAATAACACATTATTTAACTGGTTAACAATTGGCAATGGCAGTGGCAAATTATTTGTTTGCCCAATAATTGGTAAATTCCCAAGTGGTAGATTGTTAATTAGTAAATTTAACAATTGTTTGCAAAGTGGTAAATTATTTGTAACTATTTGATTAACCAATGGTGGGGTGCTCAAAAGCGTTATAGGAGGGACGTTTTTAATTGGGACATTGGTAAAAGGTAAATTATTGGGTGGGCTAATTATTGGCACAGTGTTAAAATATGGCGGTGGATTAAGTACTGGCACATTGCTAAATGGGTTAATTGGCAAAGCATTTAAATTTTGCTGTTGATTTAAAACTGGAAAATTTAAAATTGGTGCTGGTTGATTTAATGGTAAACTTGTTGGTTGAATGCTGGGAATGTATATTGGTTTTGGCGGCTGGTAGTTCATAATCTGGTTTTGGTAACCAAAAGGTCTTTGGTAAAATCCGTTGCCGTATTGTGCAATAATAGTCTGAAAATAGAAAATAAATAATATTTTACTATTAAATTAATTCTAAAGAGACACCATATAATAAATGTGATAACATCCTCAAACTACACAATATGTAAATTAGTTTCTACCCGTCACAAACAGATGGCGCGGCCTGTATCCTACGTCGCGGTGACATATAGCTTTGTCGTATGGTTAAGATCTCCGGCTAACAAATTCTCTTCTAGCGTCGCCCCACCACCCTGGGTGCGTTCGCTCCTACTTAGCTTGTATAGCATTCCCAGACTAAGGAGTCTGATATAACTGCCGGACCAGCTCGAAGTATCCATGAGGATTCATCAGAAACTGAGGGAGGTGCAAACTAACAGCTTTCACATCTGTTGAGACAGTTTACTTTATACTAAGGGCTAACTCTTTAAACAGGCTGCAAGATTAGATCTTTCGATGGAGATCCTAATTAGAACGTCCCCTACGTTCAAATTATATCGTCGTTTTGATAATCATATTTACTGTACCAGTATGAGAAATGAGTACGTTTTTCACTCAGAGTACATTCGTCTCCACAAGTCATCATATCAAGTTGTATGTACTAATGTATAAACTAATTATTACAATTACTGTTAAAAGTACTAAAACGTAGGTCCTAGGCATCAGTCATCACATCACACTCCTCAACCTAGGGCAATGATCGGAGGAAAAATAAAGTCGCTTAAACAACCAGGTTTTGATAAAAATGGTATCTCAAAAACTTGTAGCTTGTGAAAACAAATTGTATATTTTTAAATATATTTTAAATAATTTATAGTATAGTTATTAACGTGTACAATGCTAAGTCATATATTAAACAAAATATATAAAAATAAACAAACTCAATTTAATTCAATATGAAGGTGTTTACTACGTTTCGTTCTTAAAATATTATTGTCTTTTTATTTTTTTTAATCTTTTTTTTATCGACGACCGTTTGGTGAAACGGTAGCGATCCTGCTTTTCGCACCGACAGTCCGTTCAAATCCCGGAAGAGGAATGTTTGTGTGATGAATACAAGCGTTATTACCTGAGTCATGGGTATGTCTACTAGGTTAGTTACTCTAGCCACTTGTCAATTCGCTACCACGCGCCCCACCCCTTTCAATAATCCCAATGCTGCGCGAATAATTGTGAATAAAAATGTCATAATCTTAGATAAAAATGCCATTTCTCGCTAAATAATGAAGCTAGGACCAAACAAAAAATGCTACATTAAAACTGATTACATTAGGAATCCACCACAGAATATTTGGACTCAAAAATTAATCGTAATTTTAAAAAAAGCAGCAGGCCAAGCGGAAATTTGAATATGATAGCAATTGCTACCAGGGACTGATGAGGGGTGTTGGCTATTGCTAGCGACTGCTACCGCAAACTGACAAGTGGTTAGTATCCATAACACAAGTCTTATGATGCTTACTTTGGGCTAGGTTAATTGGTGTGATATTTGTTACAATAATCATTGTAACAAATATTATTATATTTAAATACAAGCTTTTTATATCTAAAGATATTACTACAGGAAAAATATTACGACAGAAAATTCAACTTCTTACGAGTGTCAATCGGAAGTCAAACCTACATCCTTCCGCTATCCGATCGAATACTCTTCCAGTCAAGCTACCAAGACTTTACAGACCTTTGAATATTTACAAGTATTTCTTAAGTTGTCACCAGCGCCATCTTTTTTATGTTTTAGGTACTATTAGGTAACAATTGCTACTATCCAAAACATTTGAATAAAATATTTTTTTACGGATTTCGCGCGTAATTTATTTTATATTTAATCCCGACGTTTCGACTCCTGTGATCTGTGATCACAGAATGACTAAGATAATGGTCGTCATATATTTTCTATTACCATCACAATATTTTAAATATCACAGTTAGGAATTTACCCGTGCTCAAGGATTAAATATAAAATAAATTATGCGCAAAATACGTAAAAAAATTGTTTCATTCAAATGTGTTATGTACGCTGAAGTGTAAGCATTAAAAAGGTATATATTTCATTTTTCACACAAGTTTTAGAAGGCTTTGAGATATAAATTGCTTTTATAGAATTATTCTCAAGAGATAAAAACTTAATTAGAAAATTGGTAGAAGAAATTCTGCTTGCATCTATTGTCTATTGTTAAATATATTTCGTAAACATTTGCAAGAAAACGTTAATGTTCATGTTTTCACTTCTGCCGGCACTACCGGAGTGCAACCCGTTTTTTTCTACTAATAATGACAAAAAATCTTACATTTCTTTGGAAATGTTAGCTTAAATAATAAAAAAAAACAGAAAAAATTACCTGCGCGTATAGTAGTTGAATTATAATAAACAAATATTTCCTCCCAGCCATTTTGTTCGATAAACTTAGCTCTATTTTATGCACCCATTTAGAAATTTATTTTGACACTAGTTTAATATTGTAGAGTTAATTAGTTTTATAGAATCGTCAAAGGAAATACATTATCTTTATCAAGATACTAATGTAATATCAATGAAACGTGGTTCTGAGATGAATGATAAAATTGTGAACGCTGATTGGGCATGTTCTTTTAATTTATCTATTTACAGTTTAAAATATAAACGCTTAATAAACCCACTTTAAGACAAATTACATTAATACAAAAATACTACAAAAAAATCGACTCGGCTCACAAGTGAATTCTCAGGCGGGAACCGAACCCGCAACCTTTGGAAGTCCGGAAATGCTCTCCCAATTGAGCAACCGAGCCTTGTGAACACCCGACATTTTCTAGTACCTTTCCAGTTTTACGCTATTGGCCAGCGTTGTCTCATCAATGAGAGGAACATCCTCTCGTATTCGAAAGAAACATATTTACAAATGTTTGGACAATCGATTAAGATGAAACAGCCATTTAATTCTTATGTTTTCATATATTTTTGCAAATTTTTACATTTTTAAATCTGCATCAGACGACCACTGGTGCCTAATCCTGATTTTTGCATATTAAGAATTAATTTTTAAGCGATTTTTTAAAAGAAAGTCTGAACATCAAAGCATTTAACTTTTATATTCAAGAAATCAAAAAAATCTAAAGAAAAAAAATCAACATGACCCAAGCGTCAGACGGGACACGAACTATTAATAAAAAAATATAAAAATAATAATGTTGCTTATACGTAAAGATCTAGTAGATAAAATCGACTCGGCTCAGAAGTGAATTCACTTGTGAGCCTAGTAATTTATTTATAGCAATTTATCTTATAAGATAGTATTATAAAAATGCAAAAAATATATAAAAAGTTAAAAACCTACTTTAGGTAAAACTGTTTTCTTTTAGACTACTTTATAAAATAGTGCATACACTAAAGATGTATGAGTCATCGTATTTAATAATGTTGACATTGCTTACGTTGCAATTTGTATTCATATTTTATATTTGCACACAATTTATGGACCGTTTATAATATTTGATATTACTGTATTTTATGTTTTTTACTCATTTTTTTAATTATGTACTGGGTTCGAGTCCCGGAAAGGGCAGATGTTTGTGTGATGAATACGAGGATTTATACCTGAGTCATGGGAGTTTATATATATTTATATAAATATTATATATTAATAGACCATATATCACTGGTTTGCGAGAATATCGATGAAACTCAAAAAACTGTCAAATTGAAATAAATTTGCCAAACGATCTTAAATCTTTGATATTTTATTGTGAACAGAGACACAACACAGATATCATCGTTATAAATCTACCATTCGCTCGAGAGAGACACAATTACATTTTTTGGTATGCGATAAAAGATTTAATAAGAAATTTGAAAATCTTATTCTATAAAATCAAAAGTTTTCAGTTCCGTCGCTATTCTCGCAAACCAGCGATATATATGTCTCTCCGTTACTCTAGTATCCATAACACAAGCCTTATAGCGCTTCTTACATTGGGCTAGGCTAATTGGTGTGATCGAAAAAAATATTATTATTGTTATTTCTTTATCGATGACCCTACACAAGAACACATACGTAGTTAAATAAAACACAAATAACTCAATGATATATGTTGTGATTACTTATATGTATATATAAATCATATAATATTATATCACACAAAAGGAGGAGGGATCTTCTTAGTTACATAGTTATTTATTGGTGTAACCCTTTGCAATGGCGGTGGCATTTTCATTGATGGCGGACCGAAAATCAACTCTGGCAATGGCATCGCTTTTTCGCCATTATTTGGCATATTTGTGGCTGTCGAAGATGGCTGGAAAAGATTTGGCGCGGGAGTTGAATACGAGATTTTCGGGAACGAATTTGTAGTTTTGAATTCCTTCGAAGTTTCGGTATTCGGGGTTGCGTAATAAACTTTGATGCTTTTCGTGTATTCGTAACTTTCAGCGAAGGCGAGCTGTGGACATGAAATAAATTACTAATATTTTTTATGCACAATTCGGAAATCATTTTCATTTGACAGAATTAAAAGCACATTTTTTACAATTTCGTATAAATTTAACAGTAATTGATATTTCTACGACAAATATCGGTAATTTAATTTGACTAAATCTTTATTTAAGCATGTTTAGTTTACGATACATTAATGTTTATTTTTCGAACAATGAAAGTAATATGTTGGAAAGTCATAATTGGCCAACAAAATTGCTTACTTAATTGCAATCATAAATAATATTGATATGATAGTGTATTAAGAACAATTTTTTTCAATTAAATTCATGTTTGGCTTATAACGATAGTTTTAGAATTAATAATTAATGCTTAATAAAGGATTTAACACTTAAATATGACATATACCTTAAATGGAAAATTTATTATATTTGAAAGTTGTGAGCTGAGTCAATTAATTCTAGTACTTATCTGTTAAAATTCTAACTTATATTATAACTACAAAAGAAACATTTTCACGCCTTCTCTACTCAACCGATCATTATGAAATTTTGCATTCACTTGGTTAGGGGTAACGAAAAAGACATAAATCATCTTTCATTCAAAAAAAGTTCTGTTCGCGAAGGATAAAAATATAACCTTCAATCGTTATACTATATTAAACGAAGCCGCAGGTATAGCTTTATTTAGAATATAAGATAGGATTGATATTGCAATAAATATACCACACAGACTTGTACTAAATGACATTCCTAGATCTCATAAATATGGTTGTCTTCCTATGTGTTAAGATATACAATAAAATCCCTAATGAAGTTCAAAATATTAATAATATATATTTTTTGAAATAAACTCAATGGATGGCTGAAACATCACAAATCTCTCATTAAAAGGATTTTTTAATGAGAAAAATTAACTAAACTTATTAAATACATATAAACTCTTTATTGCACTTATAAAGTAATTAAACAGTACATTTACATATATTCGTGAGCAATGGTGGGCTTATCTCTAATAGAGATCTCTTCCAGCCAACCAAGGGTATATGAGTGATTAAACAGGTAAGCGGGACAACTTAAGAGTGCAGATTCATAAAAAAAAAAAAAATGAAATCTATTATACTACGAGTATGTCAATATACTACATAAATAGGAACTAACTATATACTACATAAATAGAATAAATAAAAAAATATTACAGAGATAATAATAAATAGCGGCCCGTCCCGGCTTCGCACGGGTGGATAAATTCTTTAATTTTTTTTTATTATTAAATATTTTTCCGTTAGCGACATCCAGCGTCCGGTAGACGAACTACTTGCGGTTAACGCGTTGCTATGGTAACGTTATTGATACAATGGAAAAAGAGCGGGAAAAAGAGCGGACAGACAAACACACAAACCACTGTGATCTTAGATTATAGATTTCGGATTAGGATTATCCAATTTTTACTTACATTAAACTTATTATTATTATATATTTTTTTATATATATTACTTATATATTTATGTAGATTTAATAATTGATTAAAAATTATTAATAGTATCTTTTGCATGCCTATACAGGCTATATCTTGTCTAGGAACTGGCAAAAACACAATGTAATGTAAACTACATGAAGTAAATGAAGATTATGATTATAAAAATGATAAATGAATTAAAGTTAAACACTTACTTCAAAAATCAAAAAAGCAAAGACGTAATATTTTAGGGCTATCATGTCTGCCAAGTTCATGCCAGTCACTCACTCGTTTTACTTTGGTTTGATAAATAATTAATTGTTCAGTTGTGATACTTTGAGTCTTATGATTATGCAAACAAAGTAACTAATTACAAAATTTATCAAAAGCTTTCATAACTTATAATTTTGTCAATATTATTATCAGGAACAGTAAATTGATAGCTGCAATATCATTGACTAATATTTTTTCATAATAATTTGTTTTTTAGAGTGATAAAGTTTGAAGTAAAAATTGTGTAATTTATATTTTTTAATTATTTTGTTTTGTTTTTTTTTTACTTTTCATTATTGAGTTGGTGTTTTATTATAATATATATAATAATATAATGTTTCTTACAATCACACAAATTAGCCAAGCCTAAAGTAAGCACTGTAAGGCTTGTGTTATGGATACTAGGGTAACGGATAGACATACTTATATGATACATAGATATTTATAGAAATATATATAAAAACCCATGACTCAGGTACAAATGCTCGTATTCATCACACAAACATTTGCCCGTTGCGGGACTCGAACCCAGGACCATCGGTGCGAAAGGCAGGATCGCTACCGTTACACCAAACGGTAGGTATATTAGTTTATTTTTGTTCGATTAATTTAAAAATTTTTTTTTTTTTCATTAACACCAATAAGCTAAAGTCAGCTCTGTAAGGCTTGTGTTATGGATATTAGGGTAAGAAGAAATACATATATGATAGATATATTAATTTTATATTCATACAAAATGGCGTTGAAAAATGGAAAAAATATATAAAAATCATAAAACTCAATGGATGTTTCATCTTAATCGATTACTCAAACATTTATGAAAATGTTTCTATCGAATACGAGAGGATGTTCCTCTCATTGATGAGACAACGCTGGCCAACAGCGTAAAAAAAGAAAGGTACTAAAACGAAATTTTCTAGTGAACGGGTATTCACTAGGTTCGGTAGCTCAATTAGGAGAGTATTGGATCGAACCGGATAAGGTTGCGGGTTCGATTCTCGCCTGCAAAATTACTTAGGAGCCGAGTCGATTTTTCTATGAAAATAATTACCGAACAAATTCTTTAGGTACGAAATTTACTTTTATTTGATAATTTATATAGTGTTATTTTTATCAGAAACATTTTAATGGCACGTAACGATCTGGTTTAATCTATAACCTCCAAAGAAGGTTCCCGTAAAGATTATGAGTTATTCGGAATAAAACGCCAAAAATGAAATCTCGTTTCAGATATGTCAGTATTCAAGATTTCGTGATAAATTGCATTTTTTATGTAATTTATTATTAAGTCAAAACCCAAAACTAAAAACCTTAAAAAAAAAAATATAAAATATTATCAAAAGGAGTCTCTTTAGGCAAGGTTCCAAAGATACTGGCAGCGTTCCGCTTTTGAATAGCTAAACTAATTCTTTGTCCGAGGTAGCTGCCAGCTCTTCGGTCTCCTGTGATGTCGACTAACCTTTTTGATATTTCCTTCAAATGTTTTATAGCGCTAGGACCCCACGGGCCAAGGGTCTCGACACCCAATGGGACAAAATCATATTAGGAGCCTAGACCCCTGTATTTACAAGCTTTAGTTTTTTCAGCCGCTTCACCAGCCGCACCAGCTCTGTTCTTAGTTCGATGTAGATGGGAAGGGGCCAGCGTGTCTAAACAGGTTGCATCCCATGCTAGCACCTGGCCCATCTTCCATGGAATCAAACTCATACCGTCCGGTCTCTTATTTATATTTGTTGGTCAAAATAAAATGAAATGGAATTGAATTGATAAACTTTACCGCTAAGTATACAACTTATGTTGCAGACAATATAGTTAGTTAGTTAGTTTTACGGGGCATTTCCCGCACTTGGCCTCTTGATTGGGCCATAATACGTGATAAAGTTTTCTTCTTTTACTCCAGCCATCCCAGTCTATCCCAGAATGCGAGTAGCCTTTTCAGGTTACTACAAGCTTCCGGTAGTGATTTTGGAGACTGGAGAAAACGTGCCCGTTAATCAGCCACTTTCCTGCACTCTAAGAGCACGTGATGTGGCGTTTCTTCCGCCTCCATGCAGCCACTGCATAGAGGGCCGTCGCACCTATAGTAAATAGATGTTTGTTCAGAGGACAGTATCCGGTTATAGTACCTAGTACTGATTGTGTCCCTGTTTAGTCTAGTGAGGTTGCGGGCAAGCTTTTTCGAAGACACCGCAATGGCATTCTTTGTTCGCTTGCAGCCTACACTATTGTTCCATTCTGTTTGGTGGTTTTCTTCTGTTTTTTTATGCAGCCATTTTCTTATTTGTGCCAGGGGTATACTAGACAATATAATAACCAAGCGAGTTACCAAAACATATCTCATACTGAAAATAGTAACCACAAACGTAGTAATATAAACAAATGGGGTATCCTCAATTCGAGGATACCAACTGTCGCAAATTCACTGCCATGCTCTAGTTGAAAACAAAGACGAATTCAATTGTTGTATGCAGTTTCGATAAGAAGGCATTGAAATCATAACTGCTATGCACAAAAATGTACTTAGCCACTTGTCAGCCCGCTTCCACGCGCCCCACCCCTCTTAAAAGTCCCAATGCTGCGCGAATTGTGAAAAAAAATGTCGGACTCTTAGATAAAATGCCATTTTCTCGCTTAATAATGAAGCTAGGATCAAACAAAAAATACTACCGTAAAGTTGATTACACAGAAAATCCACCACAGTATATTTAGATCTTTGTAACCCAAAAATTAATCATAATTAAAAAAAACAGCAGACCACGCTGAAATTTGAATATGGTAACAATAGTTGGCTATCGGTATCAATCGCTACCGTGGACTAACAAGTGGTTAGTTATGCAGCCATATCCCGGCAGAGCTTGGTAGGTGGGCGACGCTAACGCAGCGTTTTGTATATTTTGTTTAGAGCCCGGCGACCTGCATTCGTTGTATGTAGAGAAAAGAACCGGTACCTTAAGATTTCTGTAATAGAATTAAGTCAGTCTTTAATAAAGCATTGAGCTGAACGGTCTCAATTTTTCTTTTTAAAAACTTTCGATCATCGTCCTGAGATTTATTTTATTGTTAAGGTTTTAGAATCACAAACATATGGTGTTTATTTTTAGAGATATCAATGAAAATAAACTTTATACGCATGCTATTAAGGTTTTTTTTTCAATTATAGAAAATTATTTTACCTGCTACCCACTGATCATGCCTTTTTATTGATACACATTTGATAACCTAATGCACAAAAAAAGTTATAGAATAGAATATACGAGATGTTAAAAAAATGCATGTTTATACTTTTAATACTTCAAAATTTAACAAATTCAATATTTTCCCAATATTGAAGTCTAGTGGTTGGATATAAAGTAGAAAAAATAACTCAAGTTTCAAAGGACATTGTCCACTTTGTATGAGCGGTTTGGCTTAACATGGACATGTATTTAAACAGATAACTACATTATTTTGTAAGTTTATACCACCAGAAAACTACTTATCGTATTTGTTTTGGGTCAATATTCCTAAAATATTTTTTTCGATTTGAAAAAAACTACAAATCTCTATAAATCGGAGTTGTAATTTCTTGTCTTAAAACTGGGCAGATGGAGACAAATTATCCTGGTGGCTTGCTCAACCTAAAAACAAATGTCGAAGTAGTCTAAAAGATTGTTAAAAATGCTATTGACAGCTATTACTATGCAGAACGACACAGAGTATAAGAATGACGCCGCCATTTTTATGTTATATGCAATAAAATTCGATGTTTATTTCCTTTTTGCTCTTATCAGTCGAATTTATATTTCCTATCACATGATCACAGCATAGCATATAACAGTATCCTAGCATAGCATTCTAGTGAAGGGGTTACGTTTTAGAATGACATTTCAAACTTTTTGAAATGTCCTATATACCTATATTGCTAGATAAGTAATAACATTTGCATAAAATAATTTTAATTAATATTTGAGCATAATGTATATTGAATCCTGAATCAATTAAATAAAATGCAAAATTAAACAATTTCGATTTGTATAAATTACAAGGATTAAAATATTGCACATGTATGATGAACATTATCTTAGTCATCCTCTGATCACTGCTCCTGTAAAAGAGTCGAAACTTCAGGATTAAAAATATGCGCAAATATCCCTTAATAAATTGTTCTACTTAAATGTGTAATGTGCGCGGAAGTGTAAGAGCTTAAAATCCTAATTATATCATGACAATACTTTGTGTGTGTGTTTGTTACCATATTCTTTCGCTATTCCTACATTGCAAAACTAAACTTGCCCTTACATACTCCCGCAAAAACAATACGATAGCGTGTTTCTACGTGCTATAGCGCCATCTAATAGGAAATAAACTAAATACCCATAAGGTGTAATAGAGCATCACCAGCCCTTCACTCTGAATCCAATAAAAAAGTAACTAAAGATAGAAACTTGATATAATCTTGCAGTATATATACTGCAATATTTTGTGGTCCGGTATACCAGACCACAAAATATTCAGAAAACATCACTGGTTTTCGATAAAAAAACCGGCCAAATGCGAGTCGGACTCGCGCACCGTGGGTTCCGTAGAATATTCTTATTATAAGATGTAAGTAAAAATTTACGGTTTTCGCAATTTTTCGTTTATCTGTGCTATAAGACGTTGCTTCGTACCAAATTTCAAGATTCTCAGTTCACGGGAAGTACCCTGTAGGTTTTCCCTTGCGTGTGTCAAAAAATTGCGGAAATTTGCGGCATATATCTTTTGATTGCATTGGCTTTTTCACAGCTTCAAGGGACAGTAGACCTAAGTATTTGATATAAATTTCAGCTTGATACGTCCACGCGTTCCTTAGAAAAAGGGTCTTAACAGACAGACGGACGGACGGACAACAAAGAGATCCTATAAGGGTTCCGATTTTTCCTTCCGAGGTAGGGAACTTTAAAAATAAGAAAGAAGCAGTGCTATAAACATTTGGGTAGTTTTTATAAATAAAATAATAAACAAAATTGTTAAAACTTTATTTGTATAAACGTTTAGATTGTAGGTGGGGCGATGGGAATTTTCCTTAAATACTTGCAACCGCAACAACATGATGGAGATGGCAAGCTTAGCAAAAATGGAGAAATTGGTGACACCGGTGGTAGGAATGGGGGTGGTAACGGTAGAATACCTGGGAAGGCCGCTAAAGGTGGTAAAAGTGACAAAGGATTTGCACAGCTGTTTGGTACAGGTGGTATAGGAATGATTGGGAAAGGTGATGGAGGAATGATTGGCACGGGTGATATAGGAATTATTGGCACAGGTGGTGGAGGAATGAATGGCACAGGTTGTGTAGGAATTATGGGCACAGGTGGTGGAGGGATGAATGGCACAGGTGGTCTAGGAATTACTGGTACAGGAGGTGGAGGAATTATTGGCACAGGTGGTGGAGGTATGAATGGTGCAGGTGGTCTAGGAGTTATTGGGACAGGTGGTGGAGGGTTTATTGGCACACATGGTCTAGGAATGAATGGCACAGGTGGTGTTACATCCGCAGGTGGCAACGGAAGTGGCAAGATTGGCTTAGGAACGCCAACGGCTGACGTTGAACACGGTGGTTTTATTTGTGGCGGTGGCGCCAAAATTGTTGCAACTGGAGGCGGAACTTTCTGGGGAGGTGGATTGAAAGCTTGGACCTGGAAAAAATGTTATTGTATTAAGAGATTTGTGCAACAATCACAGATCGAGTAAGCATCATCAAAAGCATCATTAGGAATACTTTGTAATTCACTTTTTTCAAAACTGGTCTACACGGACTCCTTTTTTTGATCCAGGGGAAATCTTTATAGATTCCATCTCGCGAGTACACGCCGAGGATATGTGCGGATTACCCCTAACCATGGCGCACAAATCGTAGGTACCAACCCCTTTGCTGTGATTCTGTAGGTCCGCGACAGTTGCCACTACGGACCACGATAGATGGCCCATGGATAATTTATTTACTAATGCGGTAGGCGCTGAAGTATAAGAACTAAATATGATTGTTTTTAATGTCAGTAACGTTGAACATACAAATCAACTTAATAAAGCGAAAAATATGTGACCTTAAAGTAATCTTTGCATAGGTTTCGAATGCAGGAGAATTACATTCGCCTGCATCGAAACTTTAGAAAGTGCAAGATTATTATAATTTGTTGTCCACGCTTATCCTAAGTTAGACAAAATAAAGTACCCAAAAATAAATACTTACATATACCAGCATGAAGAGAAACAGAACATTTTTTTCAAACATGTCTACTTTGGTAGTTTACGCAAGAAAGTATATGGTTATTCAATAAACTGTCCTATATAACTGTTTCAGTGTGAATCTGATGAAAATTTTTCATAATCAAACTTTACTGGTAACACCTGTTGAAATTAGTGTTATCATTGAAGAAATATTTTGAAATATGACATGGGTATTTTGTGTTAAGCAATCAGAAAGTGAAATAAGTGCAGATGGTGGTTCAGCTGTATGTTTAGGAATTGTCGTATTATTTAGATTGTTCTCTAGACAATATTCGTCCAATATTCGATATATCATTAAAATTTGTAGATTTCAATACTACGTCAATAATATTTGTGACATTATCAAAGATCAATACAGTGGCATGTATTGATGATCACTTCAGATTTAATACGTCCTTATATTGATTGCTTCCAAAAGAGTTTCCAGCTAAATCCTCGTAAGAATCGAGACAAGATCCTCTTTGATTGTAATTATTTATTAACACAAGATCATTTCCAGTTTTTTGAGGATCTGATATCGGTGCAGTTGCATGTGCTGTAGTCACGGCAGAACAGTTTTTTGATGGGTTTGCTCTTGTTCCCAATCTAACCCGGCGGCTAAGACAGGACCTACGATGGAGTGAGGTAACCCAGAAGTTGCCTTTTTACCCTGGCTCTGAAGACGAACGGATTATATGTGCTCGGAAATATATACGTAGTAAGAAAATTCTTCTTTATCGATGTCATATCTTGTTGTCCGTTTTAATTAATAATTATGTAAGTGACCAAAAACACTTTAAATTTGTTAAACAGGTGTTTATTGACATCTTTATTTAATTGCATCCAAGTCAAATCTGTTGCAAAAGCCGTGTCCACAAGATGACATGAAATCATTGTACAAAGTTTTTTGAACTGCGTGAAAGTGTAAAAACCTTACAAGAATCTTTAGTTGCTTTTACACTTTAGATCGAGAATCTGATAGAAATAATAGTTAGTGACCCTTCAAACTAATTGCTAAAGAATGGAAATGCTTCTTTAGGGATGTGTAACGTTTCTTTCGATGTTTTTTAATTTCTATCCTTTAAATATATCTTGCGTAAAGGAATCGGGAAAAAATGTTTTATTTCTTTGGGTGAATACGTGAGTAAAAACTAAATCGTCTAAAAGTTTTCTCAAAATGTCGATTTGATGACATAAAAACACATCAATAAGATTGAATGACTTAAAACCTTCATTCACAATACAGATCAGTATAAAAATGTCCAAAGCAATTACTTTAATAACCTTCAAATTACAAGTTTGAAAAAGACACAGCAGTAGTACCACAAACAATTTTTATTTAATATTTAGGGGAGGAGTGAGTGTCAGATTATCAGCGCTGCAACTGAGCTTCAAGTCCATGCATGAGAATTAAAGTGCAAAAACTCTTTGCTGACTAGAGTTTCATACTCATAAAAAGACGATTAGGTCTTTCATAAGCATAAATTGAAAAGGAAAGCATATTTTGCGCATCATAATGGAAAAATATTTTGAAAATACCATTACACTTCATTACGTTCTTTTTCAGTTGTTTAGAAATGCTGAGAAAATACTTCGGAACATCAAGTTTTACGCACATTTCAGCCATTCCGGAATTAAACTACACGAAAATATCTTGATAATTGGATATGTATACTTTGTATTAGGTTTTATGCAAGTTCAGTAAAATAAATAAATATAACAAAAAAATACTTTAGGACAATGACAGAAGTGCTATCGATAAGATGATGAGAATTGGACTTTTTTATTATGCTATTTCTTGTAAGCTACTGAACTTGAATGAATTTGTCAAAATTCTGCTATCTCCAATACTTCATTATTAATGATATTAAAGAGAATAGGTTACTGAGATCAACTGGAGACACAATAAAAACAGTGATAAAGTTAAGTTACATTTATTGGACAAATAAATAAAAATCACCTCACTTATTTTACAAACACGGTGGTGGGATAGGTATCTTCCTCAAATACTGGCTCCTGACTTGTGTTGGATCCATTGGAGGAAGCAAACTTGAAGTCGGTGGAGCAATAGCGGAAACAGGTGAAGCAGCCGGTAAAAACGGGTTAACCATTGGTATTGGTGCTATAGGATATACTTCTGGTAAAATCGCGTACTCTGAAACAGCTCTTGTTATTTGCGGTTGGATGAGGCTCGGCTGAGGAATAGGCGCAGTTGGATACACTTTCTCAGTAACAATAGTTGGATAGACTTCTTGCTGTCTCACTTCAATTATAGGATTTTGGCGAGACAATATTTTGCGCGGCAATCCAGCACATCGTGGCGCTGCAATTTCTTCTACTAAGTTGGGATTTAATTTGGTACCAGTTGCTATTGATAGAATTTTCAAAGCTCTCTCTGTGTTCGTTGGTGATAATATATCGTTGATAATAGAGCCTATTTGAGGCTGTCTAGATAGTGCACCATTTGTAATTTCCAAGACGGTAACCACGATGAAAATTGGTAGGCAAATCTGTATGTGACCCATTTTCTGGAAATAAAAAGAGAATACTTTGTGAACTGTAATGTTGTCAATTATTGCCAAAATTTTTTTTTTATAGTAATAATAGTTTATAGCTTTTGAGTTACAATTTTACGTGCAGTTTCGATAACACATAAAAGAAAGTGATTGCGAATTTGTTAAAACTATTTCTGTTTCGCTATTCCAATTTTCATGCAGGAAAGAATTGCATTTGCAATGCATTTGAAGAAAAAAAAATAATTGAATTTATAAGGTATAAAATACGTGTGTAAAAAACAACTACACCTTCGAGCCCCAGGTGGGATTCAAAGCCACGACCTTTCGCTATCCGGGAGAGTGCTATTACCGCTGAGCTACCGATACGCTGGCAAACGTGTCGAAATTTACAAACGTATTTCAACTTCTACTATGAGCTAGTATCGTTCCACCAATTTTGAACGCTAACTTCCTTCAACATCAAAAGTAATATTTTTATAAATATTAAACAATCGATTAAGATGGAACCTTATTAGTTATTATTGTTTAGGTTTAGTTTAGTTTAGCGGGGCTATTTCCGCAATTAGCCTCTTAATTGGGCCATTAATAATAATAATAATGTTTCTTACATTCACACCAATTAGCCCAGCCCAGAATAAGCACTATAAGGCTTGTGTTCATACTAGGGTAACGGATAAACATACATATTTGATACATAACTTTATATATTTTTCGAAATATATATAAATACTCATAACTCGGATAAAAATGCTTGTGTTTATCACACAAACATCTGCCCCTTCCAAGATTTGAACCCAGGACCGTCGTTGCGAAAGGCAGGATCGCTACCGTTACACCAAACGGTTGCCATTGTGCGTATCTTGGGTTTTATTTCTACTCCAGCCAGCCAAACTCATCCCAGAAGATTAGCAGACTTTTCAGACTGCTGTAGGCCTTCAGGAATGATGTTGGGGAATGGAGAAGCTGTGCCCATTGATCTTCCAAAGTATTTTTGTTATTGAGTTCGGAAATCTTCATTAAGAGTCTTTGCTAAACACGTTTCTTAAACGCGCCGTAATCGAGCACTCACTCGTATCAAATACAGCTTGACATTGAATTATGTAGGTCAAAGATCTACCTTTGAATATCTGCATGTATAAATTCATTCTCGCGCTTGAATATGAACAGAAATTATCCTAACCCGCGTTTTTATTCCAAATAGGACAGTTATATATACTCTAGAAATAAATATAAGTGAGAAAAAGGCTGATAAATTTCAATATAATATTATATTATTACACAATTTATTAATTATTGAAAATGGCCGACAACTTGCAAAATTCATGGACGTAAATACAAAAGAATGGTCGGAAATTGTACAATCTTTTATATGAGACTAGCGGCCCGTCCTGGCTTCGCATGGGTGGACAATTTTTTTTCTATTATTAAATATTTTTCCATTAGCGCCATCTAGCGTCCGGTAGACGAACTACTTGCGGTTAACGCGTTGCTAAGGTAACGTTATTGATACAATGGAAAAAGAGCGGGACAAGAGCGGACAGACAAACAACAAATTTGTGATCTTAGATTATAGATTGACAAGTTAACGGAATTAATAAACGTGCGTTTAATTAGCGCAGTGTGCATAGGCCCTTATTCAGCCATTTCTGCCGACAAAGAGGCTATACAGGCATAAAAATTATTTCATTAGACAACTACAAAAGTAGGCAATAAATTGACAGTAAAAGATTTATCAAAAACTCCTATGCAAAAGCCTTAAAAACCGGCTAAGTGCGAGTTGGACTCGTGCACAGAGGGTTCAGTACAAACTTTATGTTAACTAAATTATAAAAGTACCGAACGCCCCCGAACCCTAAGATGGGATCTTAGTCAAATGTTTAATATTTGTAAAAATATCACTTTCGATGTTGAAGTTAGTTCACGTTCAACATTGGTGGAATGATATTAGCTCAAAGTAGAAGTTGAAATACGATTGTAAATTTCGATGCATCTACCAGCGTCTCGTTGACCTAGCGGTCGGAGTACTCGCTAGGATAACGAAAGGTCGTAGGTTCGGATCCCACCTGAGGGCTCGGGGTCGTAGTTGTTTTTTACATACGTATTTTATATCTTATAGTTATCAAGAAAATTAATAACAAATATGAAGAAAACGAAACTTTACAAAACTTAAACTGAGATTTCTGAGATAGAAATCAAATTAAAAAATATAAGGCGAAATATTTTTTTAACTCACCTCTATGAGAATACGAAGAACTTTTATGACATAAATTATTAGAAAACTATGATTTATATATAAAAAAATATAATGTAACATTATATAATTATCGTTTTTTTTTGTAATAAATAGTTACAACAATGTTATCTGAAATAATCTAACTATATTATTATGTTATCGATTGTAACATGTATCGATTTTTGTACGCAATCATTATTAGAAATGCCTAAGACGTAGTTTGTTGAAATTTTTAAATTAACTCTAATATACAATGTTTCTTTTTACTCACCTTCATTATTGATTATTTTAAAAATAGTAAAGTAACATTTTTTATAACTTTTTTTTGAAGAACTTGAGGCATAGTAGTTTTGATAGCCTTTGCTATAAAAGTTAAAAAGGTAGCCCATAGATGTCACTATTATTCATGGAAGTTAGAGAGAAGGACAACGATCGCTGTAAAAAATAGTGTCCCAGAAATATGGACAAAATAAGTGAGGCGCTGCGTTAGCTAAGTTGTTATATTTGTACATTACTAGCGGCCCGTCCCGGCTTCGCACGGGTGGACAAAATTCTTTATTTTTTTTCTATTATTAACTATTTTTCCGTTAGCGCCATCTAGCGTCCGGTGGACGAAATACTTGCGGTTAACGCGTTGCTATGGTAACGTTAATTGATACAATGGAAAAAGAGCGGTAATAAGAACGGACAGACAAACAATAAATTTGTGATCTTAGATTATAGATTCAACTAACTTCATCTACTTGTACTCATAAACAGCTAACTTCGCAGATACTAATTACCGACGGCAGCGCCGCTGGTGGCTGAAAAATGAACTATAAATTCTGCAAGTTTTCAGGGAGAGGCGGGCTAATGCTTTAGCACGTAGCGATCGTTCTCCTTCTCTTTAAACTCCATGCTATTATGTCAAATTGACGTTACTCTCGAAGAGACGATAGAAAAAAGTGGTTTCCCCTTACTCCAAACTCCTGTTCTCATTGTATTTTTAATATTACGAAATATAATATATGGCTAACGATGATTAGGTTCAAAGGTAGCCTGCATTTCGCATCGACGATCCCGAATTCGAGTTTCTAAAAGACCCGAGGCTTATGTGAAAGAATATTTGTACATGTGGCATATATATTTCTATGAATTTATCTATGTATAATTTATGTATGTCTATCTATTACCTTAGTATCCGTAACCCAAGCCTTACAGTGATTACTTTTGCACTAAGCTAATTGGGGTAAATATGAGAAATACTATTATTATTTTAATAGAACTCAAATCAAACAAAAATCTATGAGTCGCTTAAATTTTTAATATAATTAATAAAATAGCAAGATAAAATTAGAAAAGTTCGTACAAAAGAACTTATTTACGGACTTTGGATGACTGTCATCCTGTGATCACGGCTCCTGTAAATGAGTCGAACTGTCAGTATTAAATATAAAATGCATTATGCGAAAAATCCGTAAAAAGTGTTATATTAAAAAAACAATAAATTGATAAAAACATTTATTTTAAGCGATTTAAACCATTAATAAACATTAAATTAATAATTCTAATAATTAAGAATTAGAATTATTACTTCGAATTACATTACATTACATTACATTAAATCAATTCTTAAGCGAAGTTAAATAAAATCAAATTAAATCAATAAAAAAATAAAACATGCGCAAAAATCCGTAAAAAAGTGTTTTATTCTGAAATTAAATCAAGTTAGTGCATTAAAATAACATAATCATATCAAGTATTATATTATAGTTGAGGATTTCTTTTTATTTAAATGTTAATTAATAATCGAAATATTGTTAAAAGGTTTCGAGTTATTTTTTTATTATTATGGTTTCATGGCCACAAACAAAACAAAAAGATCCTTTAAACCGATATGGCCTTGAGTTTACACGAAAATCCTATAAAAAGTACAGTTTTCTCAATTGATACTGTTTTTATTTTTCTATAGATAAAAACATACTTCAATTGTTTTATTCAAATGTGTAATGAGCGCGAAAGTGTAAGAATTAAATACATGAAAAATTATCAATTCACCTTTTTTGCTAATTAAAAAAACAAGCTGTAATTAATCATGGTATACTGTCAGTTTAGCCAAATAAGATGTTATTGATTGATAAAAATAACAAATAAATCAATGATAATCAAGATACGCCGAGTAATTTCCTCATAACCCCGATCCCCGAAAACCCCGTTCCGGAAAACCCGGATTTATTTTAATCTCAAAACTCAAAAGTTAATTTAGCTTAAATATACCGTCAGCAGATATATGAAATATTGAATGTTATGTGATACATGAAATAAAATTAAGTTACTAACTAAAATAATAATAATATTACGTTTATTCACAACAATTAGCCTAGCCAATTGGAAGCCAATTGGAAATATATACAGTCACGTCTTTTCACGCAGGGTAGAGATCACAGATTTCCACTTACCACGAACGAGACATATATCTCTCCTTTCTTCAACTCTCATCACCCTCATCCGGCTCGAAGGACCAAAAAAAGATGTACGGTTTGTGCACCTTTTTATGATAAATAGTGAAAGAAGTGAAAGTCTTGATATGATATAAATTATATAGGTTAAGGGTACTTTTGATCTGAACTTTTTAAAGGACATCCTCCATTCAAACCCCTGAAAGTTCGTGGTCTGCCGTTACCGACTGACCTGGTAATTGAAAACGTAAAATAATAATCTGGATACTTTATAGTCCATCAACGTTTTTCTGGTTAAAAAACTTGCTAGACTTCCGAACTGTGATAGAGTTCGAATTATCGTGATTAACTGGTTGTGGGCTATTTGGAAAGTGGGTATATTAATTTATTCCTTTTGATAAGTATAATAATAATAATAATATTTCTTACATCCACACCAATTAGCCTGGCCCAGAGTAAGCACTATAAGGCTTGTGTTATGGATACTAGGGTAACGGATAGACACGATATGATACATAGATAGTTAATATTTATTGAAATAGATATAAATACCAATGACGCAGGCACAAATGCTCGTGTTCATCATATAAAACTCTGCCCTTCCGGGATTCGAACCCAGGACCGTCAAAAGGCATTCCCAACGAGCCTAAAGAAGTATTTACTTCAAAAATTAACGGTATCCCAACTCTCTCCTCAAAAATTGAGAACATTGATCAGATTCAAAAATAAAACCATTGGGGTGATGTTACATATTTAATGGGAATCGGAAACGACAATAATAAGAGCCATTTTTTTTTGTTAGTATTTATGTCGGTGGGTTGACGAAGGGCACGCCAAAATAATCGGGACGGGAATAAAATAAGACTCAATGGAAAATAATTTACTTCTTTTGTTTTCGGAAGTATTTTCTAATTTAACCTAACCTAACTCAACTTGCGATGTAGTCTCAGCCAAATGATATCAACTGTTGGACAAAGGCCTTCCCCAAGGATCTCCACATAGTGTTGCCCAAAATCAGTCTTGCAAGCCGCAAGAGTCTCGCAAGCAATCTTGCACGGTCAGTCTTAGTCTTGCCAAAATTAGGCGGTCTTGATCTTGCAAAAATTCAAGAGCAAAACTAAGCCTGCGAAACTTGCGTCTTGCATGACTGATTTTGGGCAACACTACTCCACAATGATCAGTTCTGCGCTGCCATCAAGTTGATAGACAAAATAGCCTTTTTGGAGATAAGCATGCTTCATCTGGAAACCGCTGACTTCTCGATATATCCTGGGTAATTGGAAATATATACAGTCACGTCTTTTCACGCAGGGTAGAGATCACAGATTTCCACTTACCACGAACGAGACATATATCTCTCCTTTCTTCAACTCTCATCACCCTCATCCGGCTCGAAGGACCAAAAAAAGACGTACGGTTTGTGCACCTTTTTATGATAAATAGTGAAAGAAGTGAAAGTCTTGATATGATATAAATTATATAGGTTAAGGGTACTTTTGATCTGACCTTTTTAAAGGACATCCTCCATTCAAACCCCTGAAAGTTCGTGGTCTGCCGTTACCGACTGACCTGGTAATTGAAAACGTAAAATAATAATCTGGATACTTTATAGTCCATCAACGTTTTTCTGGTTAAAAAACTTGCTAGACTTCCGAACTGTGTTAGAGTTCGAATTATCGTGATTAACTGGTTGTGGGCTATTTGGAAAGTGGGTATATTAATTTATTCCTTTTGATAAGTATAATAATAATAATAATATTTCTTACATCCACACCAATTAGCCTGGCCCAGAGTAAGCACTATAAGGATTGTGTTATAGATCCTAGGGTAACGGATAGACATACATATATGATACAAAGATATGTAATATTTATAGAAATACATATAATGCCCACGACTCTGGTACAAATGCTCGTATTCATAACACAAACATCTGCCCCTTCTAGTTCTCGAACCCAGGACCGTCGGTGCGAAAGATAAGACCGCTACCGTTGCACCAAACGGTAGTCAAGTATCCTATCCGTTGCCACTTAAGTATATTAAATATATAAATATATCTGAAGGCCTACCATGATCTCTTAGTGCGATGCAAGTTCGATTGTCAAAGTGAGACAATGCTATATGTGGTCTATAGTGGCGTCTCCTTTCAACAGCTAAACTTGGATCGATATAAGACGTGGTGGTAGGGTCATTGAACATTGAAGTACATTGTTCTGAACCTCAGTTCATCTATAATCTAAGATCACAAATTTGTTGTTTGTCTGTCCGCTCTTTTTCCCGCTCTTTTTCCACCGTATATGCGTTACCATAGCAACGCGTTAACCGCAAGTAGTTCGTCTACCGGACTCTAGGTGGCGCTAACGGAAAAATATTTAATAGTAGAAAAAATTTAAAGAATTTTGTCCACCCGTGCAAATCCGGGACGGGCCGCTAGTTACAAGTTATTTTAATACGAGAGGATGTTCCTCTTATTGAAGAGACAACACTGGCCTACGTAAAAAATACTAGCTATCGCAATGACAGTTTGCTATGCTATTATTTTGACAGAGTAGTAAATTTTGACTAAATGAAATTATAATATTTTATTTAGTTCTTACACTTCCGCGCTTACACTTTTGAATAAAACTCTTTTTACGGATTTTGCGCATATTTTATTTTATGTTTAATCCTGACGTTTCCACTCCTTTACAGGAGCCGCGATCAAAGGATGACTAAGATGATGGTTGTCATGTATTTTCTACTACCTTCACAATGTTTTAATCGGGCACGTTCCTTATTGTTAAAATTGATTTATTTTTACTTAAACTAAGGAGTCGAAACTTCAGGATTAAATATAAAATGAAATAAAATATGCGCAAAATCCGTAAAAGGTGTTTTATTCAAATGTTATAATATTTTATTTATTGTTAATTGTTCTTAATAACCGAATCCAAGTAAATCAACTAATTGCGTAATTCTAATAATAATAATAACAAATAAGTAGTAGACAATATCACATATTGTTCTTAACCCAAATTAAATAAATAAAGCACTTGTGTCATGGAATTCAGAAACAATGGGTTTTGTAGTACCATCATTCCTTGTGTTTGGCAGAAAAAAGCGCTTGCGAGCGTTTGTAAGAAAAATGGCGATCGCTGAGCGATAATAAGCAAAATGGCGGATTGTGTCACCGCAACTGAAGTTAGGAAACGTGTCCTGGCTGAAAAGTGTATAGTTTTTTTTCAGCGCTGGTAAGCGCTCGCAAGCGCTTTTTTCTGCCAAACACAAGGATTGTTTAGCCAAACCCAAGCCAATATAGAAAAGTTCGTGTTCTACATTTACTCGGCCGGGAATCGAACCCTGGACCTCGGAGTGGCGATACTATTAAAACCGAAATATGAACCAATCGACCATACAGGTCGTCAATGATCATAA
Organism: Calamotropha paludella; assembly: GCA_927399485.1. NCBI lineage: Eukaryota > Metazoa > Arthropoda > Insecta > Lepidoptera > Crambidae > Calamotropha > Calamotropha paludella. Next base: position 3,622,113 of record OV656830.1, on the reverse strand, counting down.
CTCAATTATTTTAAGGGAAAATAATGAAACTAATGTATACGGTAATCCAAATTTATTTTCAAGTAAATATTAATTTATAGGTAAGGAGGTTGTACATTTATTTGTCTTGAATACTTATTGACTCCAATCACAGGCGCTACTGGTGGTAATAATGGTGAAGTCAAACCACAAAAGCATGGTGAAGCACCGCATCCACACGAAGCAACGGGAGCTGTATAAATCGTTTCCAAAACTGGTGGGAAACTCATACTCGTAGGCACATTACAAGTACACGTCTGCGTAGCACCACAGCTGCACGTTGCCCCACCGCAAGTGCATGGTGTTGTACCGCAACTACAAGTCGCCCCACCGCAACTACACGGCGTCGTGCCGCAGCTACACGGCGTAGCATTGGGGCAGGTCGGCGTAGCACAGCTACACGCCGTAGCACATCCACATGCGGGCGTTAAGTATCCTAACGCTTGAGCATCGACTATAGGAAAGCCAGCGGGGATTTCTAGTAAGGGATTATAGATAGTAGAGAATGTTGGAGCTGTGATTGTTTGGCGCGTTACTATCGCTGCATAGGATTGCATCTGAAAGTACAAATTCGTAATTTATTGATTTTATGTACCGATATTTACTTTGACCTGTTAATTTTTTGTACAAAAAGAAATTTCGGCAATAAATTTTAATGGCTAGGTTATGCTTCTTTAGTCGTCACTAAGTGAAGCATCGAAAGCACCTTTTCATTATATTATATAAAATGTAAACACGACAGAAAAAACCCAAAATAACTGTCAATGTCGTTTTAATAATGAATAAAGAAAACATTATCACTATTTTAATATGTTTGCAGTTCCAGTGAAATTTTTGTATTTTTTACTTATTACCAGAATTACTATATTAATCATGAAAATATATTAAGTAGTTACTTACAACCGCCAATAATAAGCATAATAAAATACTTTTGGAACACATGTTTGGTATTGATTCAACTTCAACTGACAAAGAATATTCTAAAGCTTAACTTATATATTATTTGATAAAGCGACAAGTGTTTGCCGCAAGAATAATCAGTTTGTGTTTACATAAGTTTCGTATATATTATATCGAATTAATGAAACAACGATTTCGACAACGAATTATTATCAAAGTAAAATGATAAGAGAAAGCAATATTAACAATTACATACATAAAAATGTTTTCGAAACTATAAAGTACCTACATTACAATAAAAAATTGTGTAAAAAGTTAAAAATCTTCTTATAGCGCTTAAATAAAAAATAATAAAATAATTACTGTAGCTGTTTCTTCTTTTTCTATTGTTCGATACTTATAAAAGTATTATATTCGGTGTTATAAGTAGTACTTAGAATATGAAGAGAGGGCGCTGTGGTCAGCTTAACAAATACTTGGAAAAAATGGACAGGACTGTCAAGGGCTCGGTAGCTCAACTAAAAGAGTACCCGCTCGGATAGTGAAGGGATGATCGAGTCCCGCCTGAAAACTAAGTCAGATTTTTTTCTGTTTTTTTTATTATTTTCTCTAGATATGAAAATCTAGCAGTCAAATGCTGAAATAACAAAAAATATAATAATCTTCTCATGTCATTTGACTTAGGAAACTAAAAAGTTTACTGGAGATTCTCTGGAACCTTACCTATATACCTATGTATATGTTTATTTAATTTTATACAAGGTAAACCTAGAATAAGCCTTACTTTTAGATTTAAGCAAGAATAAAAATTATGCATAACGCTGTTGGTTTCTAAAACAAATTGAACAAAAATTCGTTCTCATAATATTGGTCAGAAAGTTTCATCAGATTCTGGTCAATCGCACATGGGGAACAAGCATACAAACTATTCGCAACGACGGTTCTGGGTTTGAGTCTCAGAAAGGGCAATGTTTGTGAAATAAACACTGGATATGGTTTACTGAGCCACGAGTATTAATATATGTATGTTTCTATAAACATTAAATATAAATTATAAAATAATTTAGGGTCAATTCATAGCAGTGTTTTATGGAACCAAAAAATTTTAAACCTTCAGGTTTTTACATAAATAGATTATATATACCCTAAAAAGCCATTACTGCAATTCCCAGAAGTCTAACTCAAATACTTTTTGAGTAAAATAATCATGAACTTATCGTGTGACCTATGAAATCTAAAATATTTTTATAGTGAATATTAAGAATATATTTTTTAATAAATACGTGTCAATCGGACATAATCAGACGCATATAAATGCGTTTCTTCAGCTTAAAAAAATGCATTGGTTTGGGAGCAGCATTTTTTCTGTATTTTGTATTTTTTTTTCTCCCTGAAAACGAAAAAGTGGAACCTAGAACTTAGATAGAAATAAGCCTACGGATGTGGTCTATCATACATAAATAAGCCATGTCCCACTATTGCGGCGATTAGAAGATATTCATTTTTAAATTTTTATGCTAGGGTTGTCACCGTACTTGACCACAAACGAAGTTTTTTTAAATATTAATTTGTGTATTATTTTTGAACGAGTTTGGAATAATGTAGATTTTAGAAACTTGCTAGAGAACCTTCAGCATATATTTTTAGGCTCCAAGCTTTATAAACGAAAAAGGAACGCTTATGGTGATTAACTGTTACAACATTATTTAGCGCGAACCTGATTGCCTACTACGAGAATCGACACGTTGTCACTCGTCGGTCGGAATCGGCAACAGACTTGATCACTGAAGCAATATATTAAAATAATACGGATCATAGCAAGATTAATCTCAATCATTTTATAAGAGTTTTAACTAGGGAATGCAAATCTCGCGAGATTGGGGCTCAAGCGAGATCTCGCGAGTTTATGAATAACAATACTGCGAGATCTCGCCAATTTCGAGATCTGGCGAGATTAGCAGTTTGGTGTGTTTTTTTTGCAAATAATCACAATATTTGAATAAATTAGGAAAGAATAATAAATATTATAAGTATTATAAGATAAACATTTCTTTTCACGAATTTTCTCAATAGCCTTTTATGCATCAATCAAACATTGTTTGACGTATCTGTCTATAATTTTGAATAAACTTCTAAGTTGTAAACTTACCATACGTATCTATCAAATAACAAATGAAAGAAACGACCAGTCTTCTCTTCTAATATCAAACAAAAATCTTTTACTAATAAAACAGTTCTTTTATAACAAACATTGTTATGTTTGTTACGAGAAGGCAAAAAAATGAAACTTATCATCTAAGTTGAGTTGACTATTAAACTGAGATATTATTATCAATTAAATGAAACTATATCTACTCAGTAGATCCATTTGATATTACAGATTAATTAACAATATATACCAATTAGTCAGACTATTAGAAATTACAGATTAATTAACAAAATATACTAATCAAATGAAAGAAAAACGTAACGACGTAACGACAGATCGCAACTCCGTCCGTGTCAGTCCGCGCTTCAAATAAGACGTTTTTATACTCAAGTGCAATCTCGTTAAACTCGCGAGATCTCGTCTTTTTTTCGTCCGAGATCAATCTCGTTAAAAAAGGCCGAGATCTCGCGAGAACGAGATTGCATTCCCTAGTTTTAACTACGAGTGTAAACTGGCAACTGATATCGATCACTACAAATGTAAAAGCGTGCGAATGCGCGCGAATTCTCTCGAATACACGCTTGTTCGTGGAATTTCGCTTTACATGTGAATTTGACACTTCTATGCGCTAGTATGAATTGACCCTTAGTCTTAAGCAATTTATTGTGAAGAGAGAAATGTTTTATTATTATTATTATGTTTTACGGCGAATCAGCATAATATTTCAATATACGGGTTTTAGATTGTTTTGACTTTTTATTAGTATTTTTTTTTCTCACTTATCTTTACTAATAGGTAATTGTAGCAAAGGCCAATAAAGTTCGTTTTCTACTTTGACCCGACCGAGGATTGAACCCGGGACCTCAGTTTCGTTACCATGAAAACCGGTATTTGAACCACTCGACAATGAAGCTCGTCAAATAATGGTTGCGGAAAATACCATCTACAAAATACAAACTTACAAAATCTATTATCTATCTTCTTACTTATTAGAAAGATTATGTTTGTTTCTCATTCACGCAAAAACAGCTGAACAAATTTAGATAAATTTTTTGCACATACATAGTTAATAGCTTTGATTAAAACATAGGATACTTCTTATCCCGGAAAACTCAAGTATTCTCTTGGGAAGGGTAATAAAGACTGGCTGTCAAAATCCTAACTAATATTATAAATACGAAAGTGAGTATGTTTGTTACACTTTCACGTCCTAACTACTCAACTTTGTCAATGGTATTCAAAAGAGCATAAGATCTTTTTCGCCAGAAAAGAATTCCCGAGGGATAGAAAGATAACTTTTAATTGGTAGTCTGCATTAACGGCTAAAAGATAGTATAAATACTTAATAAATAACTGCGAGTTACCTAAATATAATAAAAATAAAACAATTTTACTATAAATAAAATCATTGCAAATAAAAACATCAAATAATGTAAGTTGATTTTATTGAATAATATACATGTTTTTCTACACTGCTATTTTTTATAATGATAACAAGTTAAAAATAGTTAAAAATTACATAAACTCTTTTTTATACAAACATAGTTGTCCATGATAGAGCGAAGTACCATAGACATACAGGGTGTTTTATCCTGCGATCCATTAACTAAAGGTCGCTATACTTTGTCCTATGTAGGATGATACTTTTGACAGTTGACACCTATATAGAGGGTATAAAGTTGCTATTGCAATGTCAAGCCAAACATAAGGAAACAAACGCAACCTTAGTACATGGCAATAAGGAAGACACACCTGTCAAAAGTATCATACTACATTGGACAAAGTATAAGAATCACGGGGACCCCATTTAAATGCTAGCAAAAACATCTTTTTTAAATATTTTCCACATTTTACGCTTATGGTTTAATAAAATATTTTTCATCTTACACACATGGACAAGTTTGGTTTGTCATTCAATTTCTGCGTGGAAAATTGCGTTTTATCCGCTAGCGTGGAAAAGGGTTTTAAAATTAGAAACTTTCTATTCAAAGAAAACACACATGGTACGTGCCGAATCGTCATTATAGTCTTTAAAAATAACATTTTATTTTTATTTAAATTAATACTATAATACTCCGTTTTGGTTTTATTATTTTAGTTCCTGAAATCATAAAAATAACAAGAATAAATAATATCTAGTATATACTATTTGTTTAGTATAAGAATTTTAAACGTATAGTGGGTGAGATTTTATACCATATGATAAGATTTCGGACCGCACCCGAAAAGAATTGCCAAAGTTCACATTGAATAGAATAGATATTTTTGTGATGAAGGTGCATGAATAATATCAAATTCGATATTAGTCGACTTGTATCACTTTTCACAGGACACACAGAAATATGGTTGATCAAATTATTATTAAACCTGAAAACCATATGACTGAAATATGTTGATTTTTTAATACGTTTTCTAATACGGTACAACACCATGATACAGTACTTTTAGTAAAAAGCACTTACGAGCAAAAACCATTACAGAATTCTTTGATTACTTAAAGAACAAAAAGGCGTGGAGTTAATTCCCTTTACTTAACTAATTAATTGAAATTTTAAAGTTAATTTTTCTAATACATTTATCCAAGCGCTAGAAAAGCTTCTTAAATAAAAAAAAAACAACGGGTTGCACTCCGGGAGTGCCGGCAGAAGTGAAAACATGAACATTAACGTTGTGCATTTTTGATATTTTGGAATGGTTAGGAAATAATTTCGCACGAATTGCTTTAATTATCAGTATAAAAGTACTATCATCTATGTGGTAAAATACAATATTCATTTATTGTGCTATCGTACACAAACATGACAACACGCACGCACACTCGCGCAAGCGCCTGCGCCGCTTAAACGAAACAGCAGGAGCAGGCATACATTTTCGCCGCGCGATAGAAAGAGAGGGGATATTACTTCCTCTCCGCGCGCCGGCGGTCTACTCTCTCTCCGTCTTACGAATTTTTGAGCAGGTAACGTGTGATGCGAGTTCAACAGTTTTACCTATCTCAAAAAGGGCACAACGCCGCTAAAGAAGTTATCACTTCAAAAAATCTGTAACACATTAAAAGAAGAAAAAGGAGCCCCTGCCAATTTTTTTGCGGCTTCCTCTCGATACTAGTTCTCCCCTCGTAAGACTTAGGAAGTCATGACATAGTTGTTGACTTTCAGAAAATGCATTGAAAATGCTAACATTAACCCCTTGACGCCCAGCTATGTGTTAAATGCGTTATTTCTCTCTCTATCGGGGAAAAAATATCATTCAATCAAAAAGAACCATTACCAAAGTCGTAATAAGGACTAAATCAGACTGCGCGCTATAGAGCATTATATGATGCTCGCGGATTTTAGGTACCGTTGTCGCGCGCATGATATAATGCTCTCGGGTTTTAAGGGGTTCATCTTTATGTTATGTTAGGTCAACGGAAAATACCCTGTAGGTTTTTAATTACCTTGAGAGTAGCAAAATGAACGATGTTGACTTAAATTATTTAATAATGATTTTATATTCTTCCAATTCTTAAGATGACAATCTTGACAGACAGACAAAGAAGAGATAGGGAACCCTAAAAACTGTATACTTTTTTGCTCTATCATGGACAAATCATATCATGGCAATACTTTTTATAAAATATCTATTCGTTCTTCATAGGTGGGGGTTTCCCGCTTGCTAATACTTTCTTCATGGTCTTCATCATAGAAGGGATAAGTCCTATATGCTTATCGACGCATTTTACGGCGCACTTCTCGAAATCTATTGTACATTTGTCAATCTGGAAAAAGAAACTTTAATTTAATAAAAATAGAGTTTAAAATTATAGTGGCTTTTTTAATAAAATAAAAAAAAAAGTTTCATTAGAATTACAGTTGAAAATTATTATCGTTTGTTATGGAAATCAGTTTCAGAGAAAAATTACTTAGAAGTTTGTTATTTGCAACTGTTTTAGAAACTCGAAAACAAGACGTCGATTATCTATACATATAAATAAAATTGGAGTGTCTGTTTGTAATATTGAAATAACCGTTTTTTACTACATGCATATGAATATATATACGGTACATACACCAAAATAGCATTTTTTACAATTTTTGTCTGTCTGTCTGTTTGTTCCGGCTAATCTCTGAAATGGCTGGACCGATTTTGAAGGGGACTTTTATTGGCAGGTAGCTGATGTAATAAGGAGTAACGTAGGCTACTTTTATTTTAGAAAAATAAAGTAATGTTGCAATGTCCAAGTACTGTCCAGTGCCGCGCACAGCTCACGCGCATGCCACCACTGTGCCGTCACGTCGGGCGCCTCCCGCCACATCTCCCACCAACGAATCAATATTACAAAGGCTGCCTATCGCGCGAGCTCAGAACGCACGAGCGGGCAAAAAATATATTGCAAGTTATAATAACTGAGCCACGGCAACGTGTGGCCGGGTCAGCTAGTTATAACATATTTTTTTAATTTAACAAATAAAAATAATATAATCTAAGAAAATAATAGTTTTAGCAAAGGAGTTCAATATTAGAAATGAAATAACAATCTATTTAATTATTTAAGTATACAAAAGCAACCAAAAAGAAGTGTTGCATCATTTTGAAAACTTAATGAAATGACCCATGTTTTAACATGACCGAGGGTAGTGTGGTATATTATTTTTCAAAGTTAACTGATAAGTTTTTGTAAACCACAACTTAATTTATTTTACTAAATTAACAATGTTTATTACGTTTATTTGTTGTAAATAGCACTGTCATTTTAGATCGTCTTAAAAAAAAACATTATAATATTTGTGATCACAGTACCCAACATGTTGACAACCGCATCCCCACCGGTAGGTCACTCCGCAAAAACATTACCGGCCCGCTTGCTCACGGGTGGGCACACGACATGTTTTACCTGGGGACCGCTTGTACACCGGTGGGCATGATTTAAATTCAATTTATGTACAGTAGTCCATTTAATTGAAATAAATCTAGGGGTTGAATAATGTCTACCTCAAATTATTGTACACTAAAAACATATTTAAAAAATAATATACGTAATTAATGCGAAGGGTGTTAATTGACAACTCCTTTGGGAAACATATCTATTATCCCTTAACTAACTTACTTTTAACTGACATTAAATTATTTCCAGAATCCGCATAACTTGATCTCTAGCCATATTAACATTGACTTTTGGGACACCCGTATAAACAAAATACTGACCGTTTCCTGGCTTGGGTCTGGACCTAATCTGTCTCTAGCTGCATCATTGCAATCCATCACGCATCTTTGCAGTCTGTTTTGGAGATGGTTTATTTCATTCTGAAAAGTGGGTTTCAAATAAATATTATAATGTTCAAATTGCTTTGAAAGTCTAATAAATATTTTATACATACTAGCGGCCCGCCCCGGCTTCGCACGGGTGGACAAAGTTCTTTAATTTTTTTTCTATTATTAAATATTTTTCCGTTAGCGCCATCTAGCGTCCGGTAGACGAACTACTTGCGGTTAACGCGTTGCTATGGTAACGTTATAGATACAATGGAAAAAGAGCGGACAGACAAACACACAAACAACTGTGATCTTAGATCCTGCCTTTAGCACCGAAGGTACTGAGTTCGAGTGCCGGAAGGGGCAGATGTTTATGTGATGAATACGAGCATTTGTATCTGAATCATAGATATTTATATATACTGATGTATCATGTATGTATGTCCGTTACCCTAACATCCATAACGCAAACCTCACAGTGCTTACTTTGGGCTAGGCTAATTGATATCAACATAAGAAATATTATATTTAAAATCCTTATTCATAAACAAATGTTTGCTATTGAAATTTGAACTTTAAGAAAACTCTGATTTTCATGTTTCTAACTTCAAAGAACAGAGACTTTTATATAAGGTCTTACCTTATATTTAGCTCTTAAAAATAAAATTTCTAAAAACAGTGTTTTAGCAGATGCTTACATTATAAAATAAACCCGAGTTGGCAAATGAGTCTAGATTCTGTAATTCCAGCTGTGTGTGAGTCAGAATATACATATTTTTTATGTATAGACAAAATGTTTTCAAATCCAACAAAAAACTGAACTGAAATTACGAGGGCGGGTCAAAAAGTTCGCGCAATCAGGGGCATGGAGGGGAAAAAGGTGACTTTTTACTACCTGCACTAGTTGTGACACTCATTAAGAGTATAAATACTAAGTTTCAAAAAAAATAGGTCATAATTACCTGAGTTACACATCAATCAACAAGTCAATCCGGAAGAAAATTTGCAACATGGATAAAATTGAGTTTCGCGCAGTCATGGCTGCTGTTCAAAGAGTGGGCTTCGAAATCTTGGAACATCCTCCCTATAGCCCAGATTTAGGCCCAAGTGACTATTATTTGTTCCCAAAAATGAAAAAAGAGCTTCGAGGGAAGAAATTTTCCAGCGATGAAGAAGTGAAGAGCGCAATTTCGGCCTATTTTGACGACAAAGAGAAATCTTTTTTTATTCGAAGGTATTAATAAATTAATTGATGGGTATAATAAATGTATTAGAGTTAAGGGGGAATACATTGAGAAGGAAAACAATTTTGTATTTTATTTCTTACTTTTTACCCTCCATTCTGAGAACTTTTTGACCCACCCTCGTAACTCTGCGAGTTCGGTAAGTGGCCTAACTATCCTGTCTTCTTTTCCTCCATGGGATTTCATTGTACACGAGCCTGGCAGATATTATAGGGTTATAATAATAGTGGTGATGACATACCTGAACATAATTATTGGCTTGGTTCAATGATGATGTACAGTTATCTATGCAGCCATGCACTCTCTCTAATGACGTTTCTTGATCGTCACAACATCTTGCAGCACATCGGTGCATATCACCCTGAAACAATAAAAAAGTAAATAAGTTCAGCATAATTATTGTTTTATCATTATTAAAATTAATTTAGTTTATGCTCACTTTAGAAATAGTCATACTAATTTATATATTTGTAATAACATATTTTAAAGCTTTTGTTGATAACTGAATAGGCAATGAATAATCTGTAAAATTACTTCATCTTGTATTGTACCATATTCAAATACAAATAAAGACTATTTTATTCTGTATAGCTTGTTAGATTATACAATATGACAACCATTTGGTGCAATGGCAGCAATTCTGCCTATCGCACCAACAGAACTTTGTTCAAATCCTGAAACAGGCAGATGTTTGTGTGATGAATGCAATCAATTTCACCTGAGTCATGGGTATTTATATATATTTTTCAATAAATATAACATGTCTATGTTTCATTTATGTATGTCTATGGGTAACAGTACCCTAGTATCTTTAACACAAGCCTTATAGTGCTTACTTTGCACTAGGCTAATTTGTGTGAATGTAAAAAATATTATTAATATTGTTCACTAAAAGCTAAATAAATAAAGAATTCTAGGCTCGAGAATTAGCTTGTTAATGCAGCTGTTGGTAAAGTAACTTTGGCAATGCCCAATGAAGAGATGGGTTACCAATTTTAATATCTCATCTGTATTTTGGTTTTAACTTTAAATTATTAAAAGCAAACAGTTTTGGGTTTATGTCCAAGAAGAGTCAGATGTTATGTGATAAATATAAACATTTGTACCGGAGTTCTTCTTTTATTTTATTTGTGGCTTGCACAATTTGGGCATTTAGCCAATGTCAAGTAAGTATAATTGCCAGTTTTTGAGAAATTTCTTTTCTTAATTTCATGAATGAATGAATGAATGAAATGAATGAAAAATACTTTATTGCTACACACAGATGTACAATTAGCTTAAAAAAACAATAGAGAACGAAAGGGTGCTACAATAGGCGGTCTTATCGCTTAGAGCGATCTCTACCAGACAACCTTTGGGTGGAAAGAAATAAAGTTGATGATGATGGATGAACAGTAAAATATGATTTTTCCCTAGCCTCCTCCGCTTTGTTACACTTGCCAACACCATTGTATGTTCACAAGCACTTAGTGGTTAATAATCCACCACTATTACACAGTAATATCCACAACAAAAATTTTAAGAAGAGAAACAAAGCACCAACGTGACTTTTCCCGCTCCCGCCAAAAAGTCTGTAACGGAGTTAATAATAATAAATAAATAATAAAAAGCTTTTTTATTCCATATCTAGTAAGTAGGTACTTTACATTTATATTTGTGTTATTTTGTTAGTAGATCTAAACCTTATGCTGATTATTAGTATTTGTTAGTAAAGTTTCAGACATGGATCCCGTTCTGGGTAAAAGCCTCCTCCATTTCTTTCCATTTTTCTCTATCTTTCCCCGCTTTCAGCCAGCCCTTGCCTGCTACAGACACAATATCGTAGGACCATCGTTTTCTGGGTCTGCCTACTTTTCTTTTGCCTTTTGGTCCGGTCCATCCGGTGGACTTGAGAGTCCACCTTTTGTCAGTATACCTTGACAGATGACCTGCCCATTTCCATTTAAGTTTAAGGGCCTGTTCCAGAGCATCTATTAGTCCAGTTTTGCTCCTTATGTCTGTACACCTTATTTTGTCTATTCTTCTTAATTTTAGCATACTTCTCTCTATTGCTCTCTGGCATGTAGTAATTTTGTTTTTTATTTTATTTGTATAAACCCAAGTTTGACATCCGTACAGTAGGCTTGGTAATAGGCATGTGGTTACTACTGTCTTGTCTGTCTGTAACGGAGTTATTAAGTATTTATTTATATATTTCTAGAATTATTGCTTTTTGATGTCTATCTTAATATCCATAACACAAGCCCCACAGTGCTTACTTCTATGACGTAGGCTGTGAAGTATCAATGCAAAAAACATTATTATTATTATAATAGTTTGAAAAATATATGTTATATACATATAATAGGCCATGCAGTCGCTAAGCATAAAGCTTCGTTAGCACCATATATTGGAGCGGAGGGTGATACTAAAAAAAAATATATATTGTTAAGTTCCATGAGAAAGAAAACTTTTAAATAGGCACGCTTTTTTTAAAGGGAAATCCCATAGAGCCAATGTTTTTTTTCATAACTTCTTTATTTTTGTGAATTTCCAAATTCGGGCTCTGTCACAATCTGGTGCTAAATGTGTTGATTCAATTCCACACAAAAATTATTAAAATCGGTTAAGAACTCTGGAAGTTATGGCGTAACAGACATTTCGTGATTGAAGCTGTTCCATGGAAGCTATGCTTGCTCCGCTCCAATAAAACATAAAATGTTAAGGATTACACAACGCTGTCTACAATATCAATAATTTTTTATAAAATTATTTTCATTATTATGATAAAATAATCTTAGTACTAAAATAAATTTTAAGATATTTAATTACTGATATTATGGGCCCAATATTAATCATTTTCATTTTATATTTTTTGTTACTTGAAGAATTTAATCAGTAGATTTTTATATCTAAGGGAACATTTATTAGCAAATTATCATTCCTGTCTGGTTCCCAAGACAAGTTTATTTTTTTTCTAAATCTATATATTATATTTACATGCTTTATTAAAGTATCTTGTGAGTTTATAATTTGTTTGCTCATTAAACTTCCTATTCAAGTAATTTATTATAATTGCAAACACAACAATAATTTTAAGAGTGTGCCTTTTCATTAATAAAATAAGTTATTTAATTGCATGTCACCTTTAACAGCATACTCAGTCAGATAAATTTGCTGACATATCTGACATTGGCCGTGAATAAAATGATATTTTATTTCTATGTGTTCAATGTTACGTGACATTTCGAGGTCAATGTTAAATGCAAACAAAGTTCTACTATACTTTGTCCAATGTAGGATGATACTTTTGACAGTTGACACCTATATAGAGGGTATGAAGTTGCTATTGCAATGTCAAGCCAAACATAAGGAAACAAATGCAACCTTAGTACGTAGCAATAAGGAAGTGACACCTGTCAAAAGTATCATCCTACATTGGACAAAGTATAAAAGCCATTTTTATAGCTTTCATCATCATGATGAGGGGTAGTAATCCTGTTTTCTGCACCAATTTTCCTGGGTTCTTCTTGAAAAGGGCATTGTGTAATGAATATAAATATTGGCTTATGAATCATGGTTATTTTATACATAATTATAAATTCTGCCCATTAATATAGTACATGAATGAAAACTTCTTTAGCGGCGTTGTGCACTGTTTGGGATGGGAAAAAAATGTTAAACCCGCTTCAGGACACATAACCTGATCGAAAATTCGTAAGACGAAGGGATAGTCGACCGCCAACGCGGCGTAGGAGAGGAAGTAATATTCCCCTCTCTTTCTGCCGCACGGCGAATATATATGCCTGCTCCTGTTGTTTCGTTTCAGTGGCTTAGGGCGCTTGCGCAAGTGTGCGTGTGTCTTTGTTGTCATGTTTGTGTATGATAGTGCAATATATAAATATTGTATTTTACCACATAAATGATAGTACTTTTATACTGATAATTAAAGCAATTTGTGAGAAATTATTCCCTAACTATTCCAAAATATCAAAATTGCACAACATTAATATACATGTTTTCACTTGTGCCGGCACTCCAGCAGGCGAGTTAAGGATTTCAGTGCAAGGCCAGTTTGGCAAACACTGGTACCTATGGAGTGTTCTAAAAAAAATATATGGTGAGCCATTGAGCATCTTTAGTCGCTTTACAAAGTCTTTAAGTGGTACATTGGGGCTATTCTACTTTGCTGGACACCTTATTACTTGATGAAAATTACAATAAATTCATTCTTGTTACAAAAGTTAATTTAAAAAAAAATAAAGTAACGGTGTATAATTTTTTTGGTAAGTTTGAGTATTATTTTTGTAATTTTAATTCTGAATTGGGATTCTCTTCGACAATTGTGTTTCTATTTAAATTTCAAGCATTTAGTGTCTAGCGATACTTCCAAGCGCCGTGGTTATAATACTTCAAATTTAATCAGTTGTAATATTTCTATTTTTTAAACATTACAATCAATGTAAACAATAAAATTTAGTCACTAATTTAATACATAGATTGTTTCTAATAAATACGAAATAATAATAAAAATACTGAACAACTTGATTTTAGATAATATAGAATTCGTATAACTGTTAAAGGTACTATTTCGTTATCAATTCGTATATTGCATAAGATGAGCCGCAACTTAAGTAACCTCAAAAGTAACTAACCTGCATTCGTCGTAAATAACTGCGATCCAATTCATTGACCAGATTGGTCATTTCTTGTTCTATTCTGAATTTCTGAGCTTCAACCATATTTGCTAGTGTTAAATAATACAATTTTATCTAAAATTTAAACTTTTATCGTCAACCCGCGCGATTAATGGAATTTTTGACACTGACATTCGCAACCTTTTTCCTCTTTTATCTGTTAAGTTTTTCGATAAGGACAGGCAAAACATACAAAGCCTATACAGCCTAGTCTTTGGTTATATTTTCTCTTCATTAGACTATGACTAATAATAATGAGAACCAATCTATGAACGATACATGATCAATGAATGATGAATGAACAGTGAAATTTCTCTTATCCTGGTTTTCAGTAAAGATGTGGGGTTTTACTGAAACATCCCCGTGGACTTCTTGAGAGACCAGAAAAAGACCACTTCCGCTGCTTTGTTTCACTTGCTAACACTCTTGCATGTTCATTAACACTTTTTCGTCATTTATGGTTGAATGGCGCGCGAAACGAAACAATTCACAACACTACAGCGTTAGGGAAGGTAATGCGCATACGCCGCTGGATTTCGGACGGGGCGTGGCACGCGGCTTGCAGAACTGGGCAATATTCACCGTCAACGAACGATATTACGAACCGTATTACGAATTTGTTCGATTGCACCCAACCCAATACAACCTCGGGGATCCTAAATATTTCTATATAGATTAGAATGAACGATGCACGTCATATCTCCGTTCCGACTAAGGAACTACCCCGTAACGCATTGTAAGACCTTTAATTTAACATTTCTGAATCGAAATTGAATCTGTTTAGTTAGTAAGTAAAATCATTTATTTGCAAATTCTTAATTATCGCCAGTAGTGGAACCAGGCTTAGGGTCTCAAGCCCCCCATAACAGCCAACTTTTACATTTTTATTCGATATTTAGATGATTACTAGCTGACCCAGCCACGCGTTGCTGTGGCACAGTAATTTTAAAGAATTTTCTAAAATAAAAGTAGCCTAAGTTACTCCTTATTACATCAGCTACGTGCCAATAAAAGTCCCGTCAAAATCGGTCCAACCATTTCAGAGATTAGCCGGAACAAACAGACAGACAGACAGACAAAAATTATAAAAAATGTTATTTTGGTGTATGTACCGTATATATATTCATATGCATGTAGTAAAAAACGGTTATTTCAATATTACAAACAGACACTCCAATTTTATTTATATGTATAGATGTATAGATTAAACAACGGTAACATAGCCTGATAAAACGTTCGTCGTCGAGTTCAAGCCTCCTAAACTAAAATCCTGGAACTGCTTATGATTATCACACATTCACTATGTTTAAACAAATGTGTAGATGCTTATATACTAGAGATCATATTATACAGTTATTAGGAACGTACTGCAGTTAAAAACATCACGACTTCTTAAAACATTTAAGAATTTATTTTCCATAAGCGAATTACTGATTTTTACTTTAATTTTGATCATACCTGAGTTAACTATTAAATTCTTGACTTATCTATCCAATATTCAAACATTTTTGGACAAGTTGATGTGCTCTTGGTTGTACAATTGGACTTTACAAAAACGAAAATATCAATTAATTTTTTTATTTATTTTTCAATCAAATCTTCTGTTTAAAGTATCACGGGTTTTGCGTAAGCTCTCAATTCAGGACAAAGCGGTGTAGCTAAACAGGTGGTACTGCATGGTGAGGTTATTGGTACACAAGCGCTGCAAAAGTCAGGACAATCGTATGCTGTTGCGACTAATGGTGCGGCAGACGGCAAATAGCCCAAACCACACGGCAACTCCAATGCAGGCGGTGGTAAAATGACATCGACGTACAATGGAGCGGTTTCACAACCACATGGCGTTGGGATCGGTGTTGCCAGGACATCGCTTAACGTAGCAGTTGTAGAAAACGAGCATCCAAAGGGAGGAGCTGGGGCGGGCAGTATTTTTACTCGTCGGGATGCAACAATCTGTAATAAATTTATGTAAAGCTTTGTTAATTTACTGCCTTTACAAAAAAAACTTCATAATCTACGTAATACCTTCAACATAAAGTTTGTTAATGTGATCTTCTAGTAGCTGTATTTATTTAAACAATAATTAAATATACTGTTTTGTAATATTTACTTCAAAATCGGTTGAACAAGTTAAATAATTATTCCATGAAATCATTATCAATAAATGTAACACAAATAATTATTTTACTTATCATGTGAAATAAATGATAAACTTAGACAAAATAAACTTACACAAACAAGTGTTGCAAAAAGAAAAACAATCTTCGATTTCATTTTATCAAAGAGTTGTTTTTCTTGGAAACAAATGAAAAATACTTAGTAGACAATCAGTTTCTTGTTATTAAATAGTATTTTAATATGAAATATTAGCAACGTTGTTACAGTAACACAGTTTCGTAATAGATCAAGAATCTATTTCGTTTGTTTGTTTTGAACAAACTTTCAAACGATACGTTGATAACACGTGGGATACATTGAAATTTTTGCGTAATTGATAAAAATACAATTTGTAACTAGTCTTATGTATTAAATGGTTAAAGAAGTATTGTACATCACATTGAAAATACTTTTTCATTACCATGAAGGCTTGAGGGTATGTTTTATTATTATATATTGGTTAGAAAAAAAATAACTTTCTTCAAATGCACTTAAAATAAGATAAGTTGTATTTATTTTATTTTTTGCATTCGTTTATTTATTTTTGCCATATTTTTTAAACAACCACATATCTGGTAGGTGGTTGTTTATTTATAGACGTATTTTTATATAAATTATTTTGAATCGGCCTACATTTTTACTTACCACCTACACAGGATGCTTTTTAACTGACAAGAAGATGAACACGGGCGCAAGAAACTCGTCAGCTTGAATAGAAGTAACGGCATCTTTAATATTATATATCGTCACCATACGTTGCTGGTATAACCCGGCCACGCGTTGCTGGTATAACCCTCAAGAGCATCATTAAACTGTATAGTAAGTATTTGAGTAATTGAAAAGTTGAAACTCAGAGCAATAACTAAAGCAGTTATTGTTCTGAGGGTTGAAAATAGCTTGACTCTGTGTAAATGTCAAACGTTTAAGAACTTTTTGGAGACAAAAGACTTTTTATAGTGTATCACATTTTGGGGCATTTTAGAAGGAAACATAAAATCTCCAAAGTTTACAATAATTTAAGAACAGCTTTCAGTAAAACTAACACTCTCCACGCCACACTTATCGTCGAAGTAAGATTGACACTCCCTATCACAGATGGCGCTAGATCCAAGACGTACATTAGTATGCCTGCATCAGGCAGTTGCAGTTTCTATTGCATGTATTATATTAAATGTAATTGAAGCACGGTTCCCGGGTACACATTATCTAGGCCAGGAGAAATTCCTTTCAAAATATTCTCTATTCTATTCTTATTAAGTTATGCGCAGTTCCTTTTTGAATGAAAGGATATACTGTCCCCGTAATAACTACCATAAAAAAGGTTTTAACAATGATTAATAATGATATATTTAATTATGATTGCAAAATTCTTTAAAATATGTACAAAAAGAAATTTGTTTAAGTGACAGAGAGAACCTATTTAAGTTGTAGTTTTTTGTCTTCTTCCTTTAAACTCAAATCATAATTCGGAAGAAATTGACAAAAACATTTTTAAGCTAAAATAGGTTTATTAAGCATTTTTTTTAATAATATGGTCACCTATGAGATGATTTGACCATAGACTAACGTATTGATCATAAACAAAATGGAAGGCTGCTTGTCATAGCTTTGCGCATGGAGGTTAGAGAGAAGGAGAATGATCGTTATAATGTACGTAGATAATGAAGTTTTCGGAAGATGAACTTCATTATGTACACGAAATAGTGCAGAACAGGATCGTTGAAGATTCGGATGTAACTTCAGACCCACCATCACTACGATCTTCATTTGAAAATCTTCATTTGCTTTCAGATAGTGATGAAGATACTACTTGTATGATAACTGTTAATTCTTTAATGGTGGATCCAGCATCTACCATATCTAACCCTGGCCCAGATTCACCATCCATTCTTGCTTCTGATATAATTCCCACTGCCTCAGACACAAACACCATATCAAGACCATTTTTTAGCATTCCGCAATGGTCACCGTTACCTGGTTCAAGTCATACTAACATTGCATCCCCGTCTAGTAGTACTCGATTAAAGAGTAAAAAATCTTCAACCGTTGTTGTCAAGAAGAAACTAGTACATGTGAAGCGTATAGAAAAAAAATGGGCCTGTATAAAAACATTTGCAGGTAGAGCAGATATTGAAGATAAAACTTTGTCATCATCAATGTCGCAGGAAAGTAAGTCACCGCTAGAGTACTTTCAGATGTTTTTTGACAACGAACTTATAGAATTAATGGTCCAGCAAACTAATTTGTATTACATGCAAACAAAAGGTACCACTCTTAATGTGACATCGGATGAAATCAGAGATTTTATTGCGATGCATTTATTGATGGGCATAGTCAAATTGCCTGCTTACACAGACTATTGGTCTAAAAAGCTCCGTTACAATAAAATTGCTGACATAATGCCGTTAAAACGATTTCAACAAATCCGGAGATATCTACACTATGCAAATAATTTACTAGACGATGGGGACCGATATTATAAAGTTAGGCAACTTTTAGAAAGTGTACGTCGTAATTGTCTGAAAATCGAAGAGGAAACTCGTTTCAGCGTCGACGAAATGATGGTGCCTTATAAAGGTACAAGAGCTGGTTCACGTAAGCAGTATATTCAAAACAAGCCACGTAAATGGGGCTTTAAAATCTTTGTTCGCGCAGGAGTCTCAGGTATTGTTTATGATTTTTTGGTATACGGTGGCGAGGATACTTTTCGTTTTATTAAGTTTACTGACGAAGAACATGGAATGGGCTTGGGTGCAAAAGTAGTATTAGCTTTATCAAAGACTATGAAAC
This sequence comes from Calamotropha paludella, assembly GCA_927399485.1. Classification (NCBI taxonomy): domain Eukaryota; kingdom Metazoa; phylum Arthropoda; class Insecta; order Lepidoptera; family Crambidae; genus Calamotropha; species Calamotropha paludella. The sequence goes on along the minus strand of OV656830.1, from coordinate 3,602,944 downwards.
AACAAGCTTGCTCGGTGTTATACTTTGATAATTTTTTTACATCTTTCGAATTGCTGCAGCATTTAAGAAAAGAATACGGCATCTTTGCTTTAGGAACGATCAGACAAAATAGACTTCGCGGGGCTGCAGCAAAACTACCGACCGATAAAAATTTAAAGAAAAGAGGTCGTGGATCTTTTGATCAGGTCGTTTCTAACGAATGCAAAGTAGCGGTAGTTAAATGGTATGACAACAAATGTGTCACCACGGCTAGTACATACACTGACTCGCAACCAGTGCAACAAGTATTGCGATTCTGTAAAAAGTCCAAGACCAGAGAACCTGTAAAGTGTCCAAACATAGTAAAGGAATATAATAGTTACATGGGAGGTGTAGACCTGGCAGATATGCTTGTAGCACTTTACCGGACTGAAATGCGAGCACATCGTTGGTATATACCATTATTTTCACAGGTTCTTGACATATGTGTCAATAATGCTTGGCTCATATATCGTCGTGAAACTAAAGGTACAAAACATATGAAACTCAAAGATTTTCGATGTGACATCAGTTATGATCTCATCACTTTTCAAAGAACAAAGCTAAGCCTAGTACTTCCAGAGGTTCTCATCTTGTTACACCTCAAACATCTGCCCACGGCCGATTTGACCAAATAGGACACATGCCTTCTTTTACAAACAAAGGCAGATGCAAGAATTGTATAAAAAGTCAGACTAAATTCATGTGTGTAAAATGTAATGTGCGTCTTTGTTTGGTAGAGGGTCGGAATTGTTTTTATAATTACCATGTCAAGTCAGCTTAATTATTTTGCTATTTTTTTATATTATTTTCTTTATAAGTACTTACAAGCATGATAGCTATTTTATAATTATTTTGCTGCGTGTGCCAGATTTTTTGATCTTAAAGATCAAACTGATCATTGTATATGGCAATGTATATTTTAGTGCACACGCTTATTTGGCAGTGTTAACTAGAGAAAGCTGGCAATGTGCATTTAAAGATACATGCTATATTTTCAAAATTATATATGTTGGTTTTTTTTTTTTTTCACATGTTTCTGACACCATAAAGATCCAATGTGTATAGAAAACACAAGTCAATTAAACAATAAAAATGCTTGTCAAGTATAGGGTTAAACAACATGAAATAACTACAAAATAAATAAATAAATTTGTTATAACAACTGTAATTTTTATGTTTAAATAACACAGAAACGTGACGCTTTATGATGTTATGTTATATAACATTGTATGCTTGTATAAGTGTCCCCTATCCAAATATACGACATTTATTGTGCACCGCCATTTTGAAAAAAAATCAAAATGGCGACTGATGTTAGGGCCAAAACCTTCAAACCTCTTTAATTAAATAAAGTAGACAAGTATCCAGCCTGCTTGCAGGCATGCAAAATATAAAGCGAAAATTTTAAATTACTAATGTCTTTAATTACGATAGCAATCGCATTTTATTGTTGGCTTGTTGAAATGCGATGCAACTAGTACTAAAACATAGTGATAAGATACTCTTTTCTAGAACTGTTCTAATACTATTTCGATAACGCGTGTTCAAAGGATATCGAAATAGTATTAGAACAGTATTTTAAATAAAAAACATAAAACATGGTTTATTTTTTACGAAACAATATTATATTTATGTGAAATACACTATCAGTCTTCTGTTACATAATCACAATAAAGAAATCAAAAATAAGTAACAAAAATAGCAATTGCTGATTATCAGCATGAAACTTAAACGCACTTTTATCTTTGTTGCTAAACAATAATAATAAAAACTTATACGTATTTGCAGTATACTGTGGGAACATTACTTTTCCGTTTATGTTCTTAATTATAAAGAAATGCACGTGTCATCAAACGGAAAAGATGGAAATATTATATTTTCTTTTGATCAAATGAAATATCAAAAAGAGGGTAGATAATAAAGTATTTATTAAGTGGCCAAAATCAGTTTATTCATCTAGGTCATGTATTTGCCATCAAAATGGAAAACTAAATATTCAAATGCTCTAAATTTATATTGTATGATGATTCAACAATTAATATTCGCACTTTACCAATATATACTTATCTTTGGCACAACGATTAGTGCTGAATATAATCCGATAAGGACTACCGGCCGTCCGCCGGCTCTGAGCGTCAAGCAAAGAAAGAGACCGTCTGACTCAGTGCGAGGCATTATAAAGGCACCGCGTCACTCCACCGCCTGGCGGGGAGGTGACGTGGACCGATCGTGTTGTCTATGCTATGACAGATAACCTCAGAGCAGATAACACGTTAGACCAAAGACAATGATGAAAAATATTGTACTATAAAGTGTACATAGTTAAATCAATCAATAAATCAATTTAGTAAATCAATAAATAATCATTTAAATAATAGGGGTTAAAGTATGAAATTGCCGTTTTATTGCAATAGGTTCTTTGAATTGACATAGAATCTTCATGGTTTGAGGTTTTCGAATGAAACTTTTTTTAAATGGTTTCTATGATGTTCTTTTTTTAAAAAATGTAAAACATTTGAATATCGACTTTCAATTGTTTTTGTTATTCAATTTAGACAAGAAAGATGGATACTGCGAAAATTCGAGTTATTTTTGAATACGAGTTCCGACGCGGAACTAACGCGGCAGAAACAGCCCGCAATATCAATGCTGCGTTTGGAGAGGGGTCTACTAATGAACGCACCGTGCGATTTTGGTTTAAACGCTTTCGTGATGGAAATTTCGACTTAAAGAACGAGCCACGAGGAAGACCGCCCACACAGGTAAATAACGATGAATTAAGAGAGATAGTGGAAGCCGATCCTAGTCAAAGTACCCAGGAATTAGCGGCATGGTTTAACGTTACCTTACCCACAATATTGACTCACTTGCGTCAAATCAATAAAATAAAAAAATACGAAAAATGGGTGCCTCATGATTTGACTGATCTGCAGAAAGAAACGCGTGTTGAAACTTGTGTTGCCTTGTTGAACCGGTACAGAAATGAAGGAATATTGGATCGAATTGTAACATGTGATGAAAAGTGGATTCTTTATGATAACCGGAAAAGAAAAATGCAATGGCTGACCCCAGGTCAAATGCCACAACAGTGTCCTAAAGCAAAACTTACCAATAAAAAGGTAATGGTAACTGTTTGGTGGTCTCAGCATGGTGTTATTCACTATAGTTTTCTCCGATCTGGTCAAGCAATAACGGCAGATGTCTATTGTGCCGAACTCCGAACCATGTTGACAAAACTAGCAGTAAAACAGCCCCGACTCATGAATCGATCTTCACCATTATTGCTCCACGACAACGCGAGACCTCACACAGCACGAGAAACCATTTTGACCCTTCAGGAACTGCAGTTAGAAACCATTCGTCATCCTCCGTATTCACCAGACCTTGCTCCAACGGACTACCATTTTTTTCGTGATTTGGACAATTATCTACGTGACAAGAAGTTTTCTTCCCAGGAGGCAGTACAAAATGCTTTCACACAGTTTGTGCAGTCTAGATCGTCGGAATTCTATCGCAAAGGCATTAATGACCTTCCCATTAGATGGCAGCAATGTATAGATAATAATGGCAACTATTTTGATTAAATAAATTTGTTAAAAATTTAAAAAATAAACAATATAGATTTTCAGTACAAATCGGCAATTTCATACTTTAACCCCTAATATTAATAATGATAATGAATATGATTAAGTAACATAATTAATACACTCTGAATTATTTCTAATTCTAACACGGCCATACTGACAGTACTTCGTCCCCGAAGTACTTTTTAGATTATATAAAATCAGATATCGTTTCACAAAATCAAGTTATTGTTTCTTAATTTTATAAACCTCTATGCCTAGACATGTACAGTTCCATCACTTGCTGGTTAGTGAAGACCAAACTGACACCAAGCACATGGTTATCCAGCATATCTTTTTTTATAAACCTCTATGCCTAGACATGTACAGTTCCATCACTTGCTGGTTAGTGAAGACCAAACTGACACCAAGCACATGGTTATCCAGCATATCTTTTTTTTATAAACCTCTATGCCTAGACATGTACAGTTCCATCGCTTGCTGGTTAGTGAAGACCAAACTGACACCAAGCACATGGTTATCCAGCATATCTTTTTTTTATAAACCTCTATGCCTAGACATGTACAGTTCCATCACTTGCTGGTTAGTGAAGACCAAACTGACACCAAGCACATGGTTATCCAGCATATCTTTTTTTTTTTAAACCTCTATGCCTAGACATGTACAGTTCCATCACTTGCTGGTTAGTGAAGACCAAACTGACACCAAGCACAGCGGTATCCAGCAACTGATTTATTTATTCTTAATCATTGTTTTTATGAAACGATTCTGTTACGACTCAATTAATAATTTTCATTATCACCAATTACAAGTTCATTTTCATTTATCATCATTTATAAGTTCATTTTCATTATCACTATTTTCCAGTTTCATTTTCATGATCACTTTTTACAAGTTCATTTTCATTATCACTATTTACAAGTTCATTTTCTATAGAAGCATTTCATCTATGAAGTTATGTTCATTATCTTTCGTAACCTCATTAAATCGAGCCTGTAAGGTAAGTTTGCAGTACGACCTGTTAATAATCGAAGAGAATATAATCCGGTTGATTTTAAGACAGTTGTAATCAAAATTTGAACTTTCCAAAGCCTGTTCGGCCAGCCTGATGAATCAGAACATGTAGTAACAGGCACTAAAATTTTTCGAAAAGACGTGTAGATAACATGCCTTTCCTATTCTATCGAAATATAAGTAACATGATGAGAAGTGATATTTAAGACGCTTTGCTAGACATTCCCTTATCAGACTACAATTTACACCAATACCTAATATGAAATTTAGTTATTTCTCATTTAGTTCTTACACCTCCGCACACACTACACATTTGAATAAAACACTTTATTTTTACGGATTTTGCGCACTTTTTATTTTATATTTAATCCCGATATTTCAATGGTTGTCATGTATTTTCTACTTCCTCCACAATATTTTGATCGGGCACGTTCCAAATTGTTAAAATTAAATTGTTTTATTTTTAAATTTTATTTCGTTATTACATTCTTACTACGATTACATTGTATACTACTGAGTCTACCACCAGTTCGGAAACTGGGAGGCCCTTCCGAGAAGAACTGGCGAAAGAAACTCGGGCAGGGGGACCGACCTCCATCTTACTGTTATTATTTGCATAAAGAGCTAACCACATCATCAGATCTTGCAATGTGTGTTTTTGTAGGTATTCATTAATTTTTATTTATATTTTTTTTGTTACTTTTTCTCAGCCATGAATAAATATTTTAGTAGTTTTTAGTCACGATTCATTAAATTTACTCGTTTGCTGAACACGTGGTTTCAAATTACAGTTTTTAGTATCATAACGAGGTAGAGCATCACGTATTGCCAACAACAATCCCTTCAGCATCGTAGGGTCTATATCGAACTATTTAACCGACCTTGGTCACATGCTGAAAGAAAGAAAAAAAAATTTAGTACAGGGCGTGAGGATCCCACTTCTGATGTCATCAAACGGAAAAGATGGAAATATTATATTTTCTTTTGATCAAATGAAATATCAAAAAGAGGGTAGATAATAAAGTATTTATTAAGTGGCCAAAATCAGTTTATTCATCTAGGTCATGTATTTGCCATCAAAATGGAAAACTAAATATTCAAATGCTCTAAATTTATATTGTATGATGATTCAACAATTAATATTCGCACTTTACCAATATATACTTATCTTTGGCACAACGATTAGTGCTGAATATAATCCGATAAGGACTACCGGCCGTCCGCCGGCTCTGAGCGTCAAGCAAAGAAAGAGACCGTCTGACTCAGTGCGAGGCATTATAAAGGCACCGCGTCACTCCACCGCCTGGCGGGGAGGTGACGTGGACCGATCGTGTTGTCTATGCTATGACAGATAACCTCAGAGCAGATAACACGTTAGACCAAAGACAATGATGAAAAATATTGTACTATAAAGTGTACATAGTTAAATCAATCAATAAATCAATTTAGTAAATCAATAAATAATCATTTAAATATTAATAATGATAATGAATATGATTAAGTAACATAATTAATACACTCTGAATTATTTCTAATTCTAACACACGCATGCATATGAGATCAATAATAGGACATATCAACAATGATCAGTTTGATCTTTAAGATCAAAAAATCTGGCACACGCAGCAAAATAATTATAAAATAGCTATCATGCTTGTAAGTACTTATAAAGAAAATAATATAAAAAAATAGCAAAATAATTAAGCTGACTTGACATGGTAATTATAAAAACAATTCCGACCCTCTACCAAACAAAGACGCACATTACATTTTACACACATGAATTTAGTCTGACTTTTTATACAATTCTTGCATCTGCCTTTGTTTGTAAAAGAAGGCATGTGTCCTATTTGGTCAAATCGGCCGTGGGCAGATGTTTGAGGTGTAACAAGATGAGAACCTCTGGAAGTACTAGGCTTAGCTTTGTTCTTTGAAAAGTGATGAGATCATAACTGATGTCACATCGAAAATCTTTGAGTTTCATATGTTTTGTACCTTTAGTTTCACGACGATATATGAGCCAAGCATTATTGACACATATGTCAAGAACCTGTGAAAATAATGGTATATACCAACGATGTGCTCGCATTTCAGTCCGGTAAAGTGCTACAAGCATATCTGCCAGGTCTACACCTCCCATGTAACTATTATATTCCTTTACTATGTTTGGACACTTTACAGGTTCTCTGGTCTTGGACTTTTTACAGAATCGCAATACTTGTTGCACTGGTTGCGAGTCAGTGTATGTACTAGCCGTGGTGACACATTTGTTGTCATACCATTTAACTACCGCTACTTTGCATTCGTTAGAAACGACCTGATCAAAAGATCCACGACCTCTTTTCTTTAAATTTTTATCGGTCGGTAGTTTTGCTGCAGCCCCGCGAAGTCTATTTTGTCTGATCGTTCCTAAAGCAAAGATGCCGTATTCTTTTCTTAAATGCTGCAGCAATTCGAAAGATGTAAAAAAAATATCAAAGTATAATACCGAGCAAGCTTGTTGTTTCATAGTCTTTGATAAAGCTAATACTACTTTTGCACCCAAGCCCATTCCATGTTCTTCGTCAGTAAACTTAATAAAACGAAAAGTATCCTCGCCACCGTATACCAAAAAATCATAAACAATACCTGAGACTCCTGCGCGAACAAAGATTTTAAAGCCCCATTTACGTGGCTTGTTTTGAATATACTGCTTACGTGAACCAGCTCTTGTACCTTTATAAGGCACCATCATTTCGTCGACGCTGAAACGAGTTTCCTCTTCGATTTTCAGATAATTACGACGTACACTTTCTAAAAGTTGCCTAACTTTATAATATCGGTCCCCATCGTCTAGTAAATTATTTGCATAGTGTAGATATCTCCGGATTTGTTGAAATCGTTTTAACGGCATTATGTCAGCAATTTTATTGTAACGGAGCTTTTTAGACCAATAGTCTGTGTAAGCAGGCAATTTGACTATGCCCATCAATAAATGCATCGCAATAAAATCTCTGATTACATCCGATGTCACATTAAGAGTGGTACCTTTTGTTTGCATGTAATACAAATTAGTTTGCTGGACCATTAATTCTATAAGTTCGTTGTCAAAAAACATCTGAAAGTACTCTAGCGGTGACTTACTTTCCTGCGACATTGATGATGACAAAGTTTTATCTTCAATATCTGCTCTACCTGCAAATGTTTTTATACAGGCCCATTTTTTTTCTATACGTTTCACATGTACTAGTTTCTTCTTGACAACAACGGTTGAAGATTTTTTACTCTTTAATCGAGTACTACTAGACGGGGATGCAATGTTAGTATGACTTGAACCAGGTAACGGTGAACATTGCGGAATGCTAAAAAATGGTCTTGATATGGTGTTTGTGTCTGAGGCAGTGGGAATTATATCAGAAGCAAGAATGGATGGTGAATCTGGGCCAGGGTTAGATATGGTAGATGCTGGATCCACCATTAAAGAATTAACAGTTATCATACAAGTAGTATCTTCATCACTATCTGAAAGCAAATGAAGATTTTCAAATGAAGATCGTAGTGATGGTGGGTCTGAAGTTACATCCGAATCTTCAACGATCCTGTTCTGCACTTTTTCGCGTACATAATGAAGTTCATCTTCCGAACAATCGCTTTTCTCTACGTCGGAACCTGCACCAGGCTTCGGCACTAACGCCAAAATTTTCGAAGTCCTTGCAGAAGGCTAAAACAATAAAAAATATTTCAATTTTCATACAATATGTCCAATATAATAAGTAATAATTTCATTGAAATAAATAATATTAAAAACTGGCAATGTATCTACAAATGCACACGACCAAATGTTGGATAGTATGTTGATAAACTGGCAATGTATCTACAAATGCACACGACCAAATGTTGGATAGTATGTTGATAAACTGGCAATGTATCTACAAATGCACACGACCAAATGTCGGATAGTATGTTGATAAACTGGCAATGTATCTACAAATGCACACGACCAAATGTTGGATAGTATGTTGATAAACTGGCAATGTATCTACAAATGCACACGACCAAATGTTGGATAGTATGTTGATAAACTGGCAATGTATCTACAAATGCACACGACCAAATGTTGGATAGTATGTTGATAAACTGGCAATGTATCTACAAATGCACACGACCAAATGTTGGATAGTATGTTGATAAACTGGCAATGTATCTACAAATGCACACGACCAAATGTTGGATAGTATGTTGATAAACTGGCAATGTATCTACAAATGCACACGACCAAATGTTGGATAGTATGTTGATAAACTGGCAATGTATCTACAAATGCACACGACCAAATGTTGGATAGTATGTTGATAAACTGGCAATGTATCTACAAATGCACACGACCAAATGTTGGATAGTATGTTGATAAACTGGCAATGTATCTACAAATGCACACGACCAAATGTTGGATAGTATGTTGATAAACTGGCAATGTATCTACAAATGCACACGACCAAATGTTGGATAGTATGTTGATAAACTGGCAATGTATCTACAAATGCACACGACCAAATGTTGGATAGTATGTTGATAAACTGGCAATGTATCTACAAATGCACACGACCAAATGTTGGATAGTATGTTGATAAACTGGCAATGTATCTACAAATGCACACGACCAAATGTTGGATAGTTTGTTGATAAACTGGCAATGTATCTACAAATGCACACACCCAAATGCGGTATAGTATGTTGATAATTTGGCAATGTGCATTTAAAGATACATGCAAAATGACATGAAAATTAGACCAAGAAAACTAATTACAATTGGTAAAATCTATAGCTCATTGAAAAGAGTAACTAATAAGGAACTAATATCATAACTTTTTTGACTCTTTTATAAGTAAATTATAAGATTCAAATTGATTCTTACCTTGTATGCAGTAGACGCACGCGCACGCTCCGCCATCTTGCGATCTACTGAGTGTCCCAGATGTTGCCAGTGCTCAATTATATTTTTTTTCTTAAATTAGGCGTATGTTCTCTATGAACGTGGAGAAAAAGCATAGGAAACATACTTAAATTTGCTTGGAGATTTTTTAAAAAATGTGTGTATTTAAATGCACATCGTCAAGTATAGGGTTAAGTATTTACTTTTAATCTGAATCAGACAAAAAAAGAAAACAAATATTTTAATACTAATTATTGTTTTTTTCAGTAATAACTTTTTATTACAATTCACTAAGGCAATCAGATATAAATGTGTTTAATTATAATGATTTGTTATATTACCTATACTTTTATTTTGGTGAATAACTCCGAAACGTGATGGATATCATTACATAACATTTTTTATTTGTATAAGTGTTTTCCATCTAAATATATAACTTTTGTTGTGCACCGCGGTTTGAAAAAAAAAACAAAATGGCGGCCGACGTTAGGGCCACCCTCCATACAAAAATCTTCAAACCCCATTATTTCATTAAAATTTAAGTAATGTATACTCATGCAAATAAATTTGAAAATGCATAAATCTTGGCTGACAGGCCCTGCTCAAACGCATCACTTTGAAACCAACCCAAGTTAGCCTATATAAAATGTCTGGTGCTTTTCACATTAAAAATGCTTAATGATTTGATTTTAAAGCGATCCTGCCTTACGCACCTGGGTTCGAGCCCTGGAAGGGGTAGATGTGTGCGGTAGAGCATTTATACCAAAATCATTGGTTTTTATATATATTTCCATGATCATTTAATATCTATGTATCAAATATGTATGTCTATTTGTTGGAGCGGAGCTCCCATGACTGATGAGCTAACATGACATAATGACGCAATGTTTGTTACGCCATAACTTCCCGAGTTCTTAACCGATTTTAATAATTTTTGTGTGGAATCGCATCACATTTAGGACCAGATTGTGACGGTGTCCGAATTTTGAAATTCACAAAAACAAAAAAGTTATGACCAAAAAACATTGGCTCTATGGGATTTCCCATTAAACAAAAAGCGCGCGCTTTTTAAAAGTTTTCATTCTTGTGGAATTTTAATATTTACTAAACATTATTGAATTTTATTTTTATTGTTACGCTCCGCTTCAACAACGCTATGGTGCTAGCGAAGCTTTATGCTTAGCGACTGCATCGCCTAGTTTCCCTAGTATCCATAACACAAGCCTTATGGTGCTTACTTTCGGCTAGGCTAATTGGTGTGAATGTAAAGAAATATTATTATAATCATCGTTTCCCCCTGTGACACCAACTTTAATAAGATTAGGTTAATGATAAATCGACACGAATTACGAAATAGTATTAACATGTAATAATATATTCATTCGTCAATAAGTTTTATCGATTACCTAATAAATCGATAAGGATTAATCGATAAAGTCAGGGTAAATAAATGAGTGTTTTTTTTTGGTTCCTTAAATGGAATATAAACACAGCTCACTAACTACACTTGTCTGAAAATAATTAAAATAATTATTTTCGTAAGAAAATGGCTAACAAATTGTTAACAATTGGATGTTTTTTGCTTCTGGTTTATCAGGTGAGAAATAATATTATATTACTTCATATTATTTCGAAATCATTATCACAATCTTCAATAATTGAAATTTATTTTTATCATCTGCTTTGACGTTTTAATATAATTAAAATTCTTTCGTCAAAACAGTAAGCGTTCATTCTTGTGTTTTGTTCTTTTTAACCTTTCATGTGATTTTATCGATGTTATATGTGTACATAAATATAGGTGTATCTGGTTTGGATTTGTTTTAACTTTAAATGAATTTGTGGTTGAGTTTTATGAGTTGCCTTGTGTAAAGAAAATTTACGCACAATTTTTTTTTTGTTTATTGGTCACACCTTCATCCCAATATTTTCGTATATTTCTAGTAATAATACAATTAAAACACTACAAATCTTATTATCTTTAATAATGTTAGCTTAGACTGTGAAAAGCAAATAAAGGGACCTAAGCTACATGGTGTAATATAAAACCACATTTCATACCACGTACCCTTGCTATATTAAAACTTTATTTTTCTTACAGGCAACATCGCAATACCTGCCAAGACCAATCGAAACTATAGTAGAATCATCGAGGAATATTATATCAAATCCAGCATATCCTATCGTTGAAAATCCTTTCTCTACAGTACCATTTCCTTCAGGACCTCCTTCCACAACTATAATAACTGATTGTTCACCCACAACTTGCAAAAACTTAGCAAACACTCTCCAATTAATGATCGTAAGTAACCTCCTTCAGAATACAAATGGAGGTTCAGAACTTGCTTTACAAATAGCCGCACCAATAATAAGTGAATTATTTTCCACCCCAAATCTTCCTTGTGGTTGTGCAAACCCATTTGCTAACGTACTCCCACCTAATATCATCAGTCCTAACATCATCCCCCCTAACTTCATCTCTCCTAGCGTCACCCCTAACATATTTCCTCCTAACCTCATACCTAATATTATTTCTCCTAACTTTACTCCTAATAATTTGAACTCTATAAACATTGCGAACCTCATTTCTAGTTTATCCGGGGCATTGTCTACATCACCGGGTTTTGTTAATTATGTTTAATTAAATTAAATAGAAAATAATAATTTATTGGAACAATTAAACAACGATGATTTGATGGCGTTTTGTTTTATTTACGTACCAGTTATATTTTCGACCTCTTTGCAAGATTTGCAAGTTCCAATCATGGATTGGTGATCAAAAATATGATTTCTTGAGCACCTCTATGCTTTGAAAGGCAAATTAAGCCGTTGATTTTAGCAGCATCTGTAGTTTTTAACACTTTAAAATCCGTATTCGGTACGTTTAGAAGACTTGAGTACTTGGCGAGTCAAATACAAAATGTTCCAGTGCCTATTTGAGACCTTAAATATCTTGACTTTCTCGTCATTAAACATATTGGAAATGCTTACAAGCTTTTCTTTACTTTCACCTGTCCCGGTGTTTGTAATGAAATTTTACAAGTAACATTTGACCCACTTCCCGGTTGCCGATTGAGCTGTAATTTTTTATGCATATGTATAACGCGTAACAATGGAATATCATGATGACAAGGAGCTGATCTGATGTTGGAGTTGGAAGGTGGCTATAGGAACTCCGCAATAAAACGACACAACCCCATTGAGTTACGGCTCTTTTGATTGGTTTTTCACTTTTTTGTTCGAATTGTTAACAAGTTATAATAAAAGCTTATTTATACTAAACAAGCTTTTATTATAACTTGTTAATATATATAACTAAATTATTACAAAAAAAATCAACTTGTCTCAGGAGTCAGGCGGGATTCGAACTGACATCGCCCTTGCTATCCGGGCAGTAATCTGTCACCTAAGCTACCAAGACCTCGAGAGACCCGTAGAATTTTTTCAAGTATTTCTTAACTGATGACAGTGCCGTCTCTTCATGTTCTTGGTGTTACAATGGTTGTATTCGTAAAATTTAACTAAAAAACTAACTAAGATGGCGCAGCGACCCAAATTGGATCTTGGGCTCCGATATCACGAGACGCCATTCGATTCGGTTCTGCGCTTTCTCCTGCCACTGGGTGGCCTGGAGTGTGCGAAGATCCTCCTCCACTTGGTCTCTCCAGCGGTACCTGGGACGTCCGACCGGTCTTCGTCCGTCCGGTCGCCCCAGGTCCCTCTTCACTGCCCGATCCTCCCCCATCATCTCACACACTTATTTGTAAAAAATCCCAAACTGGGAAAAAGTCCACAGTAATACTTTCGTTATCAATATCAAAATAAGCTTAGCTATCTTAAAATTTAGTGCAGTACTGTTTAAGGTAAGTTTAATAGCAATGGATCCAATAATTTCTCATAACATACCTAATGAAATTATAGAATTAAAAATTGACAGCCAGATTGCTAATAAGATAAAAGTAATTATCCAAATTCAAAGACTTTAGTTGATAAGTTTTGACATTACTTATTACAAATTTAAATATATGTGAACCGAAATATTTAAATATTTACAACTGGTAATTCGACATTTTCACTATTAAAAATATTTAATTTTAAAATAACATTTTATAATTTTATATATTCTAAGATAAATTATTTTCATAGAAAAATACTGGAAAAAATCGACTCGACTCACAAGTGAATTCTTAGACGGGAACCTGTTGTATACTGGCTGGCATATATGTAAAACTACATGTTATTCTAAATTCTTACGATGTTCTGTGTCACTATAGACATTTAAGTTTATTGACTTGGTTACCAAATATATTCTTGTACACATGTAATTATAAGTTTTCTTTATTAAATAATATTATTACCACAGAACCGAACCCGCAACCTTTGGAAATCCGGTCCAATGCTCTCCCAATTGAGCTACCGAGCCTTGTCAACACCCGTTGAAATTTTCCAGTACCTAATTTTACGCTGCAGGCCAGCGTTGTCTCATCAACGACAGGAACATCCTCTCGTATTCGAAACAAACATCTTTACAAATTTTTGGGCAATCGATTAAAATGAAACAGAATTTTAGTTTTATAATTTTATATATTTTGTGCATTTTTTCTGAGAATTCACTTATGAGCCGAGTCGAATTTTATCAGTATTTTTCTATCAAAATAATTTATGAAATAACATTTTTTGATCGGGTATTACTAATTAATCAATACAAAGCAAATGTCTACGTGGAAAACAAATGAATTTTAACCACTTTATTAAAAGGTGGGTAAAAGCTTTTATCCGCGACTTCGGTCGCATCAATGTAGACTACCAATTAAAAGTTATTATGTCTATCTCTTGGGAACAGTACTTTTTTTTGGATAAAAGCTAGCCTTTGTACTTTTCTGTAGCCCTGACAAAGTCTATGCAAAATTTATTGATGTTCGATTGAGTAGTTAAATCGTGAAAGTGTAACAAACAAACTCACTTTCGCATTTACAATATTAGTAAGGACTATAAGGTTTTTACCGATATGATATATAGCCTATCATTTGTGCGATCAAAGGTTCTTGCCATAAACCAAATTTCATGGAAATTGGTTAACCTATTCTTGACTTATCGAAGGACATACAGACAGACAAAATTTTTAAAAATAATACATTGTTATCTGTGAGTTATAAAACGAATATTTATCGTATAGTATTTTATCGTATAGTATATCATTCATTTTTATGTTATAAAAATCAAATGTACAGACAGAGCCTACAGATTTATATAGGAGTATAGATAGAGAAAGCATTAGGTATTATTATTTATATAAATATATGTACGTGTGGAAGATACCTATCCCGGTGTCTGTAATGATATCTTACAAGTTAAAGACCCACTTCCGGGTTTGCGATTGAGCTGAACTTTTGTATGCATATGTATATCGCGTGACAATGAAATATTATGACATTGGGCTGATATGACGCTGAAGTTGGAAGGTGGCCATAGGAACTCCGCAATAAAACGCCACAAACCCATCTAAGGGGTCGTTTGATTGGTCTTAGATAATATTTGTATGTAATCCCAACAAGTTTGGGAAAACAATTTCGTTCCATTTGGTATGAATGTGGATTCTGTCTGATTACTTATTGACTTTTTAGTTCATTTTATTAACAAGTAAATCTTCTTTGTAAAAAAGTTTTATTTAAATATTTATATTTCGTAGTCATTTTTAGGGTTCCGTTCCTCGAAACGAAAAGACGTTCGTCTGTCTGTCTGTCTGTCAAGACCCTTTTTCTCAGGAACGCGTGGAGGTATTAAGTTGGAATTTATATTAAATACTCAGGTCTACTGTCCCTTGGAGCTGTGAAAAATCAAACTGCTAAGCCAACGCAATCAAAAATACAGCCTTTTATGCCAAAAATTTCCGCATATTTTCGACACTGGCAAGGGAATCAAAACTTACAGGGTACTTCCCGTGAACTCAGAACCTTGAAATTTGGTACGAAACAAAGTCTTATAGCATAGATAAAGGAAAAATTGCGAAAACCGTAAATTTTTAGTTGCCTCATAATATAAATATTATTAACGGAACTTTCGGTGCGCAAGTCCGATTCTCACTTGTTTTTTAGTTGTTTTGGTGTTTACATAGCAAAACTAAATTGATAATGGAAATCAAGGTGGCGATGTCTATTTTCTTTGCTTAGAAAGGAAGTGTGAACAAGAAAGATAGTCAAATGAAACGCAGACATATAAATAAAGTCTTTTTTATTTCAATATGTACATTACTTAACTACTAGCGAATTAGTATTACAGCTATTATTACATATCTATTGTTCCTAACAGGGATCTTATTCTCAACTTTCTTAGTTTAGCTGAGTTTTATTTTTGGTTCATTGTAATTATTTGATTTGTGACATCTTGCCTTATTGATAACAGAACATTTACCAAAGACGCGTATATTTTTCAAAATATGTAAGAATAAGAAATTAGGACCAATGTATACCTCCATTAAATGTTAATATAATATTTGTTACATTCACACCAATTAGCCTAGCCCAAAGAAAGCACTGTAAGGCTTGTGTTATAAATATAAGTGTAATGAATGAATAGATACAGCGATATGAATAATTTATAGAAACATATTAATTTGGTACAAATGCTCGTATTTATGCCTCTCTTCATCCATTCGTCCCTTAAAAATATTAACGTTAGAGGCGGAGGAATCGGCTAATTCCTTATTATGTATCCCATATCGACGGCGAAGTGCCAATATCTCCTAACTGAAATTCGTCGAGAGATTCACTTTTTTGTCATTTCCAATTAAAATTCGTTATATGCATATTTTAATGAAATTTCGTAATCGTATTTTCAGTTGTAAGCGCATCAAGTTAAAGAATAAATAAACTAATTTTATAACTAATTTTTAACTCGTCAAGAAATTAAAGGTTTTTCAGCTTGTGTATTATTTTGAATTTAGCAGTTAGGTGTTATTGGCACTTCACCGTCGATATGCTGATTATATGCCATTTGGAGAGTTCTAAAAACACAGATCTATCAACATAAGGTTGGTATGCCACATATCCTATTTCTTTCAGTTTTATCAAATTTTTATTTTGTGTCATACTCACGTATGCATATACTATTATTTTAATAAAATCAAACAATATTGAACTAAGAATACGGTATTAAAATATGTGATTTGTAGTTGCAAGCCAAACTTCAAATTTTTTTTAAGTGAAAACTTTATTAGGGTAAAAATGTTAAACTCGCGTCAAGACACGTGACCTGATCGAGAATTCGTAAGACAGAGGGAGAGTAGACCACCGGAGCGCCATAGGAGAGAAAGTAATATCCCTCTCTCTTTCTAACGCGTGGCGAAAATGTATGCCTGCTCCTGCTGTTTCGTTTAAGCGGCGCAGGGCGCTTGCGCGAGTGAGCGTGTGTGTTTATTTGTGTACGATAGCGCAATTAATGAATATTGTATTTTAGCTCATAAATGATAGGTCTTTTATACTGATAATTAAAGCAATTTGTGCGAAATTATAAAAATTATTCATATTATAAAAATGCACAACGTTAACGTTCATGTTTTCACTTCTGCCGGCACTCCCGGAGTGCAACCAGTTGTTTTGTTTTTATAAAAGTTATACTTGCTTAATTTCCTAATTCTGTTATAAAACATACAAGTACTCACTATTAGAGGCTAACTAAATACACGCGACTTCTAAATTATTGAATGCAAATAAAATCGCTGAATCGTATTCTGTTATGGTTAAATAACATTAGCAAAAATTCTATAAAGATAAGGAACTGGCCAACAATCAAATAAACAAAAAAGGTAAAAAAAGAATTGATATTATTTCGCCACAATTAAAAACAAAGGCAATTTGTTAGCCTTAAAAATATTTCAAAGTTATAAAGAATAAACAGATTGAACCATCTGATCAAATACTGAGCTTGAAACTTGATCATCTTGATTGAACTTCGACAGTATTTTTGACATTTGTGCTGATATTTTGATTGTAATTTAACTATAACCAAACGGCACTATTGCTGAAGACGAAAACGCAACGGGTGTTAGGTAATCTGTAGGATATACACTGTATTGTGAATATTGGTTCACATCAGTGCAAGATAATGTTGGTAAATTTACTGCCGGAAGTAATACATCAGTTAATCCAATTTTACTTATTGCTTCACATAAAGGATCGATTTGGCTGTAGAAATTTGGAGGAGAATTTGTAGATGATATTAGTTTGTTAGCTATTAACAATTGAAGAATACTTGCTAATGAGTTTGTTAGGCGATTATCTATTACTGTTGTTTGGATTAATGGAATCGTTGATGGTGTTGGAAGAACTATTGGTGGCATAGGTAAAGAAGGAATTGGTGATGGTGTTGGAAGAACTACTGGCGGCATAGGTAAAGAAGGAATCGGTAAAGGTATGGATATAGGAGGCGGGAATGGAAAAGGTTGGGGAATAGGTAAGGATGGAATGGGAATAGAAACTGGTGGCAAAGGAAAAGCTGGAGGTGGATTAGGTAAATATGAATTTGGTGTCGGTGGAATAGGGGAAATTGATATAGGTGTAGGTGGAATGGGTATAGATGGGATAGGAGTAGGTGTAGGTTGACTGGGTATAGATGTGAAGGGAGTAGGTGTAGGTTGAATAGGTAAAGATGTGATAGGAGTAGGTGTAGGCTGAATGGGTATAGATGTGATAGGAGTAGTTGTAGGTTGAAAGGGTATAGATGTGATAGGAGTAGGTGAAGGAGGTTGAGGTGTAATAGGCGTAGGTAGTATAGGTAAAGATGATGTAGCTGGTGGTGGACTAGGTAAATAAGGGATAGAATTCAGTGGAATAGGTAAAGATGCGACAGGTGTAGGTGAAAACGGTTGAGGTGGGATAGGATTAGGTTGATTAGGTAATGAAGATATAGCAGTAGGTGGACTAGGTAAGAATGAGACAGTTGGCGGTGGCATAGGTAACGGTGATACAGGTGGGGGTGAATTAAATAAAGGTGATATAGGAGGAGGCGAAACAGGTAATGTTGAGATAGTAGTAGGTGGATTAGGTAAGGTTGAGAAATCAATAGGAGTGAAAGGTAATGGTGAAATAGGCGTAGGCTGAATAAATGTAGATTGGAATGGTATTATTGATCCAGGGTTAGGAAATGAGGATAAAGGAACGTTGACTGGTAAAGCAGGTTCTGTACATATCGGTGGTTGACCACATTCTACTGGAGGTGAATAGCATGTTTGTGGTAAAGGAGATGAAATCGGTGAACAAGGAAATATTGAATAAACTGAGGAATACTGTATTTTTTCATCTAGGACTTCGATCGATTGTGATTGAACCTGAAAAGAATTTATGTGACTATTAATGTTTTAATCAAAACTTGAACAGTACATATCATATCGATAAAACTGACAAATTTCTCGATTCAAAATTCACCTAAACGTCCACACATAAAATACACATACATTTTACATTTTTAAACAAATCATTTAACGCATTTTTTTCTATATTTATTTCTGCAGCTTCGACTTTTTTACAGGAGCCGTGTTCACAGCATGATTAGGGCGATTGTCGTCACAAGTTTAATACGACTATCAAATATTTTAATCGAGCACATTCCTAACTATTTAATTTTGTAACAGCTTGTGTAACCAACATGTTGCATTAAATTATATGGCTATGACTCATCTAATTAAAAACAAGACTCCAATTAAAAAAATAATTAAAAACAACAAACAAAACTTCATACCTGATAAACAAATGCAACTAATATAACAGCAACCCCCAACATTTTGTTGACGAAACAAGTGAAAAGTGACATAAATTAATGGAAAATTGTACATTTAAATAGTAACCTATATGTGAGTATGAGGTCATATGTTTCGAAAAAAGAAATAACTATTATTACACACCATATAATGAGTTCTTAGAAACCAATGATAACATCGCAGTTGTAAGTCAGATAACTATTGAAAAACAAAGCGTCGTAAATACTCTTCTATAACTGATGATTATGAGTTTGCGGCCTTAGCTTTCGAGACGTTAGGGTCGTGGTCGGCTGACATGAAGCGGTTTATGAAGGATATGTCGAATCGACTAATTCTCCCTTCGGGTGATCAGAGGGCTGGCAGCTATTTCGCGCAGAAAATCAGTTTAGCTATTCAGCGAGGTAATGCTGCCAGCGTTCTGAGTATCATGCCCCAAATTGGAATTTTGGATGACATATTCTTTTTGTGAATATGTATATAAATATTTTAGGGTTAATTTTAATGATAAGTTTTTAGTTTGATATTGTTGTGTTTATATTGTACAGTATTAATCAATTTAATACATTAAATTGTCGTTAATTAGCCATTAAAAACAAATATTTTCATGTAACGGAAGTTATAACGCAGCATACAACGAAAAAGCGACAACATAAAGTTAGCTGTTAAAGTGAATAGGCTAACTTCAAGATATCTCATATAAAATTTTAATAAAAAAGTTTAACTTTTGCTTTTTGTAGTCCAACTTCTTTTGGCGCATTGAGGGAGAAAATGTTAATGTGTCGGAAAATGCGCAAGCAGCATGTTAAATGCTGTATTTAATTAAAAACTTATTTTAAAAATTATTACAAATATTTATAATCACAATTTTTTTTCTTTATTTGTGACTTGCACGATTTGTGCATTTAGCCAGTGTCAAGTAAGTATAATTGCCAGTTCTTGAGTCATTTCTTTTCTTGATTTGATGATGATGAATGGACAGTAAATATATTGTTCCCCCAGGTATCAGTAAATATGTGCGGTTTTAATGAAACCTCCCCGTGGACTTCTTGAGAGAGAAGGAAAAGACAACTTCCGCTGCTTTGTTACACTTGCCAACACTCTTGTATGTTCACAAATACTTAGTGGTTAATAATCCACCATTATTACGCACTAATATCCACACAAATACAACACATAACACACAAAAACACAAATATTAACAAAAGAAACTAAACCGCCAAGGTGACGCTTCCCGCTCCCGCCAAAAAGTCTACAATTTAATATATCCTACAATATATCTTACAAATAACACAGATAAAAAGACAACCCATAGATAAAAATGCCTCTGGTCATCCCCATGCGATAGAAAAAAAATGAACTTTTCCATTTTAACTCGGGTGTGGGTTTGTGGTACCATTGTTGATTCTGAATTTCATTACACACGTGCTTTAGACACTAATCTTGGGTTTCGATCGAAAAAAATGGCGAGACTTATTCTTTGTACCAAATAGTTTCCGGCTCTTGGAGCCTCGAATGATATTTTTGAGCTATTATTATTCTTTTTTAGTGTCTTTGTTAAGTGTGTAGTGTTGTTTATGGTAAGCGTTTTGATTCCAATTTTGTGATACGTACCGCTAAGGAGTCTTTGCCTGAGTCTGCGTTTCCTGACAAATACAATTTAGGGGTCTTCAAGTCACGAGTAAATAGGTATTTTCTAGGCTAGCCTTCACATTCCAGATCCCATCGTCGCTTACCATCAAGCGAGACGTGGTCAAGCGCATACGTATTTTTACTATAAAAAAATCGTACACGCCTACACTGTGATTAGCAGATTATATCAGTGCAGCAGGTTTGCTTGTTAATCTGAGCTAAGCCCAGGTTTTGGCATTGCGCGGTGTTTACGGTTAATGTGCTTATACGTATATTGTTAGTTAGCAAAACAGAAAACAAAACAATATACGTTAGTTAGCTAACTAACTAACTAACGCATTGTTTTGTTTTCTGTTTTGCTTGTGGTTCATTAAGTTTAATTGTGGCTCCACTGAAGCTCAGCGTTGCAAATAATTGTTTGTAACATATGCTGAGTGGAGACTTTTTAGCTAGATGTTAGTTTATAGCAATTTGTTTTTATTCCACCGAATAAATATATTTGATTTTATAAAATGTTGCTTTCGAATACGAGAGTATGTTCCTCTCATTGATGAAACAACGCTAGCCTACAGCGTGAAATTGGAAAGGTACTTGCTCGATTGGGAGAGCATTGGACCGTACTTCTAAAGATTGCTTGTTCGATTCCCGTCTGAGAACTCACTTGTGACCCGAGTCGATTTTTTCTAGTATTTTTCTATTATAATCATTTAAAATAAATTTGAATTAATTAGCGTGTGAAATCAAAAATAAATATTGTTTCATTTGTTTTGTATCTGCTACTGTTATGGGCACCCAGGTCCATGTATCTAAGATTTGTACCCTAAACGGTTCAAATATTTTTATTTTATTTTATTAGGGACAAATAACAGCTTACACATTATAATATAAAATAAATATCTTAATACAAATTTTGTTTTGTTCATTGCTTTGAAATAAATTTTACCCTTCATATTTTCAAAATTGGTTCTTAAGGAGTAAACTTCAAAAATTCTATTGTCTATGATAAGTGTGTGTCAAATTAATCTGACGTTTTGAAGTGAGTGAAAATCGCGTAAAAAGTTTTTTTTACAAACAAATATAGGTGAAGTTAATAAAAGCGTGTTAAAAATCTACATATCTTTATTCAAAATATAACATCACTAAAAATATTATGAATATTTTAATTTTGAAATATTGTTATTGTGTAAGTTACGGATTACTTCACAAATTATATCATAATAATTACATATGTGAAGAAACCTAATTTAGGCAAAATGTATAATAATTATTACAAACATTAAATGATACGTAATTCCACTGATAAGTTACGCACGTCTTGTAGATAATATTTTGTTGTAATAGTTTGATTCAAATCGATTTATGAATCGATATAAAGCAGATGAAAATCCTGATTATTAACATTTAACTGTACGTATTTCTCGATTTCATTCACCATATTATAATGATATCAAAAATTTCCATTATATTGACAATTCTTTTTAAGGTAAGATGACAACTTATTAATATTTTAGTGTTATAGTTTGTCTCATTGGCTGCTGTTTATTTAAAATTAATCAACAAATCAAATGAATAGACATTTTTAAAACATTTAGTATATTTCTCCCTTAAAAAAGAAAAGGGTACAAAGCCCATAAAGCTTTGTCTCTGGTTATATTTTTTTTTGCAAATAATATTTTTATTTGCATAAAAATAGAAGGGACATGGGCTTAATTTTATTTCAGAAAATACAAGATTCTTATGAATTAAATTTGGAGCGGTATTCAAAGATTTTTGTTGTTAATCAAGAAGATTATCTGTATTAAAAGTGTATTCGGAATAATGACCACGAGTGTTTGTATTCCTATATGTGCAAAAATATTTAAATAATACTTCTTTGCTTTTATTCATAATGTAATTGTTTCGAATAATTATTTTGGTTAATTTTGCCAACTCAATAAAAATAATACCTTCCGTCGATACATCGTGATTTACGATTGTTCTTAATATCCGGCGTAAAAAACTATGTACTTGCTAAAAAGTAAACATTAACGTTGTTTGCAACCTTGTAACCTGTATTGCTTGTTATTTATTATGAATGTATCATGTTTTTACTGGAGCGGAGCGAGCGAAGCTCCCATGGATCAGCTTCAATGACGCAATGTCTGTTACGCCATAACTGCCCGAGTTCTTAACCGATTTTAATATTTTTATGTGGAACCGAATCAACAGGTTTAGGACCAGATTGTGACGGAGTTGGAATTTTGAAATTCGTGAAAATTCAAATCGAAACAAAAAAAAAATCTTTTTTTAGGTATTACGCTCCGCTCCAATATATGGTGCTAGCGTAGCTTTATGCTTAGCGACTGCATCGCGTAGTTTATATTTTAGCGTTGTATTTTGATTCCGTTACTACTTTTTTCCTTATGAGCTTAAGCCAATTCGCAGTTCAAAATTCATTAAATTAGTAAGAAATCTAAACAAGAATTCTAAAATATCTTTCTTACTTCCAGGTCATTACATCACAGAGAATACAACAACTATACCCCCAAATGTATTCAGAAAGTATCGTGGAACGATATTCAACACCCACGACGCCATTTGAAACAGAATTACTGTGCAAAAACCTAGCAACATCGATACAGAACATGGTATTCGATAGATTCAGCCAAAATTGTAACACACCTCTTTTCAGTCCTTTAGTTAATGAAGTTAAAAACTCTTTATGCAGCTGTCCTCTATGCTCGACTGTCAATATCAATCCGAATGGTTATACGAAATCATACGTTTCTCCCAACACAGCGTCACAGATTATAAAAAATAGTTTGTTCCCTAATGTTATTAATGTTAATAGGGGTAAAAGATCTTCGACGACTGGTTTGGCCGCTATTTTTAATAGAGGAGGTTGCAATTGTGGTTGTAGAAGTATATAGGAATGCAATCGATATATTGTTTAAGTATTTATTGTAATTTATTCGAATAAAATTATTGAAATTTAAATTAGTTCTTTTCCTTTTAATCGTTATGTTAGAAGAAATTAACTACCCAAATTGCTTCTATATCTATACTACTATAAAATCTGTAGGCTCTGTATGTGAATTCTTATTTGTTAAATTTTATGATAATTGTTGAACCGAAAAAGACAAAAATGCGTAGAGTTAACGACCTTTAATAACTAAATGCTAATAAAAATTTTATAAAGTCATTTTTTATCATGCATCCATGATGCATCTTTGGTAACGTTAGAAAAGTTTATTTAATTTATGAAATTTAGTTACACTTATTTAAAGCGAATAGTAAATAATCGTTGTTGAATTCCGGCATCTTGTCATTTTTATAAGCGCCCCTAGCGGTAACTATCAAGAACTACGAATCTTCATAAAAATCTCTTAACGTAAGTATCGAACGCGTAACTTACACTAAGGATCAGATCAACAAGAGGAGAACAATCTATATTAGATTGTGGCGTTTTAAATTTAAAAAACTGACTCTCGGGTATCTTAGCTATGTTTGTATCATCAACGTTTAGTTTTATTACATTTTTAAAAGAATGTAATTTGGTAATACTGGAAAACATTGTCGCTAGCAATTTTTCTGAATGAAAACAAAGCTTTTAAATAATTTATTATAAACAATTTAATGAGTTTGCATTTGTGCTTTATTTGCTCTTTTTATTTGATATTATGTTTAACTGACACCAATTCTACTATTTTTAATTTTTTTGTCTGTCTATATGTGTTTCTGTAAGTCAAGAACGGGTTGACCGATTTTGATGATATTTGGTATATATTAAGAACATGAGATCGGGCAATCATCATAAAATTGTGCATACACTTTTCCAGGGGTACAAAAAAGTACATAAAATACTTTTTATCCAAAAAAAACTACTGTTCCCCAGGGATAGAAATATAACTTTTAATCGATAGTCTACATTAATGGGAGCGAACAAGTAAAAGCTAGTTGTTTATATAATTTTTGGTTTTCCAGGAAAATAAATAAATAAAAATTAAATTTATTAATTAAATTGCTTAACTAGCAATTGTCATAAATACGATACCCAACTTTTTTTTTTAATTAATGAAATATCAATTTTAAACAAAGTCACAAAAACCAGTTCAGATTTTACCGTTCAATGTCTGACATTTATTATTACTAGCTGACCAGGCCACGCGTTGCTATGGAAACGTTAATTGATTATAAAAACTGTTATTCTTAGGCTTATGGTAACTATGGTAACAAACACACACCAAACACAAAGTATTGTCATAATATAATTAGGATTGTACGGTTTACCGTACAGTAAAGGATAAAAAATGATAAGAGAAATTATGGTGAAACACTAAATTTATTGCTATATAAAATTACATTGGAAAGATTACGTTAAAAGGCTAATTAAATTGCTGAAAATGATTTGAGTACACGGTATGATGACTAAATGTGAACTAGCTATTTTAATTATAATAATTATTACGAAATATTCACTGCCGGTGTGAATTGCTGACCGCGCTGAATGTACGGTTGTTTGCACTGTACAATTATACTTTCTTATTTTATAATTAGAATTGGTTTTATAAATAAATACTTAACGTATTATATTTTTTTAACCCAAGTAGCTAAGTCACTTTGTTATGGAATTCAGAAACAATACCGGTACCACAAATTTCAGACCCGAGCTAATATAGAAATTCAATTTTTACATTGACTTGGCTGGGTAGCGAACCCGCTTGACAACTTTGAAGGGATGTCAACATACCGGCATGTTGCCTGTCTATCAGTGTTTTTAACCGACTTCAAAAAAAGGAGGAGGTTTTCCAATTTGACCGTATATATGCTTGTTCTTTTTTATGTTTGTTCGCGGATAACTTCGTCATTTATGAACCGATTTTGATAATTATTTTTTTGTTGGAAAGAAGATATTTTGATTATTTTTTGTAGATCGATATTCTAATCTAATCTTATCAATAACGTTTATTTGTATAGTATTTTTTTACTATAATAACTAAAATTACTTGGCAAGGTTAGGATAAAACGGCAATCAGTAAAAAATATCAATATTTAAAACAATTTTATTTGTAAAGAAATAGGCACTTAAGTATTGTTTTTGAAGTTATACTTCTGTAGACGCGTTATGAAAAAATGATGAGAGTGAAATTTAAAACACAAAAATAACACCACTGTAACACTGTAACACAAAAATAACAGGTTGAAGTTGCCCACAAAGGGGACATGGAATAAACCAGCAAGATGAAGTTGGCCGCTAACTTGCTCAAGTTACTCAAATATTAGGGGTTAAAGTATGAAATTGCCGATTTGTACTGAAAATCTATATTGTTTATTTTTTAAATTTTTAACAAATTTATTTAATCAAAATAGTTGCCATTATTATCTATACATTGCTGCCATCTAATGGGAAGGTCATTAATGCCTTTGCGATAGAATTCCGACGATCTAGACTGCACAAACTGTGTGAAAGCATTTTGTACTGCCTCCTGGGAAGAAAACTTCTTGTCACGTAGATAATTGTCCAAATCACGAAAAAAATGGTAGTCCGTTGGAGCAAGGTCTGGTGAATACGGAGGATGACGAATGGTTTCTAACTGCAGTTCCTGAAGGGTCAAAATGGTTTCTCGTGCTGTGTGAGGTCTCGCGTTGTCGTGGAGCAATAATGGTGAAGATCGATTCATGAGTCGGGGCTGTTTTACTGCTAGTTTTGTCAACATGGTTCGGAGTTCGGCACAATAGACATCTGCCGTTATTGCTTGACCAGATCGGAGAAAACTATAGTGAATAACACCATGCTGAGACCACCAAACAGTTACCATTACCTTTTTATTGGTAAGTTTTGCTTTAGGACACTGTTGTGGCATTTGACCTGGGGTCAGCCATTGCATTTTTCTTTTCCGGTTATCATAAAGAATCCACTTTTCATCACATGTTACAATTCGATCCAATATTCCTTCATTTCTGTACCGGTTCAACAAGGCAACACAAGTTTCAACACGCGTTTCTTTCTGCAGATCAGTCAAATCATGAGGCACCCATTTTTCGTATTTTTTTATTTTATTGATTTGACGCAAGTGAGTCAATATTGTGGGTAAGGTAACGTTAAACCATGCCGCTAATTCCTGGGTACTTTGACTAGGATCGGCTTCCACTATCTCTCTTAATTCATCGTTATTTACCTGTGTGGGCGGTCTTCCTCGTGGCTCGTTCTTTAAGTCGAAATTTCCATCACGAAAGCGTTTAAACCAAAATCGCACGGTGCGTTCATTAGTAGACCCCTCTCCAAACGCAGCATTGATATTGCGGGCTGTTTCTGCCGCGTTAGTTCCGCGTCGGAACTCGTATTCAAAAATAACTCGAATTTTCGCAGTATCCATCTTTCTTGTCTAAATTGAATAACAAAAACAATTGAAAGTCGATATTCAAATGTTTTACATTTTTTAAAAAAAGAACATCATAGAAACCATTTAAAAAAAGTTTCATTCGAAAACCTCAAACCATGAAGATTCTATGTCAATTCAAAGAACCTATTGCAATAAAACGGCAATTTCATACTTTAACCCCTATTATTTATGAATGTGTGTGTGGGTGTGTGTGTGTGATTTTAAATTAAATATAGTAGTTAACACTAATTAATATAATATTATAATAACAATTTTATATTTTATAATAATATTATAACAATTTATTTAAAAGTGGTTTTTATATTATAAACTTTTTTAAGTGCGTTTATTGATTTGAGGTTAACTATCGGTGTGTATTCTTTATATTTGTTTATGATATAAATTATTTATTTAATTTATACAACAACAAACAAGTATAACTCCTCACGCGCGTATATTAGTACATCCACACATAATTTCTTATTTAAATATTTACTATTATTGTTAATGCGATTATTAGTATAATTTATTAATCCAGAATCACTTTTTAATTTATTTGTATACATATATTTATTTTATTATTATCATAGAAAAACACTAGAATAAATAGACTCGGCTCACAAGTGAATTCTCAGGCGGAAATGGAACCCGCAAACTTTGGAAGTCCGGTCCAATGCTCTCCCAGTTGAGCTACTGAGCCTTGTGAACACTCGTCGAAATTTTCTAGTACCTTCCTAATTTTACGCTGTAGGCCAGCGTTGTTTCATCAATGAGAGGAACATCCTCTCATATTCGAAAGAAACATTTTTACAAATGTTTGGTCAATCGATTAAGATGAAACAGCCATTTAAGTTTTATAATTTTTATATATTTTATGCATTTTCAATGCGATCTTATAATATAAATTATTATAATAGAAAAATACTAGAAACAACGCCTACAGCGTAAAATCAGGAAGGTACTAGAAAATTTCGACGAGTGTTCACAAGGCTCGGTAGCTCAATTGGGAGAGCATTGGACCGGATTTCCAAAGGTTGCGGGTTCGATTCCCGCCTGAGAATTCACTTGTGATCCGAGTCGATTTTTTCTAGTACTTTTCTATTATAATAATTTACATTTGTAAAAATGTTTCTTTAGAATACGAAGGGATGTTCTTCTCATTGATGAGACAATGTTGGCTTATAGCGTAAAATTAGAAAGGGACTAGAAAATTTGGATGAGTGTTCACAAGGCCTGGTAGCTCAACTGGGAGAGAGAAATATATAAACATTGTAAAAAAATAATTTTTAATTTAATTTTTAAAGTAATTAATTATCGCAACCTTTTGCTTTGCGGGATACTACTCTTCCAATTGAGCCACCGAAACCCTAACAAATATGTTAAATTTTTTCAAAGTATTTGCTTTGCTGCGTATCAGCATATCTCTACATATACTTTTTATATATTTTATCATTAGTCTGTTAAATAAATGATTTTCGGATGGAGTATGTTTATTTAAATAATAAATGGGTCGTTCTTCTTTTTTACCGACAATGAAACGACGTTTTTCTATTTTTTTGGTTTTTGAACTATCCATAATTGTGGTTTCTGTGTGGAATTTAGAAGAAATTGCATCTGTGTTGTCATTAGGATTAATTAAAGTTTCCTTTGCGGCAAATATTAATTCTTCTTTAATGTTGGTTTTAAAAAAAATATATGTGACAGAGTGGCCTTTTTCTGTAGAGACCACATTTCGGCTTACCACTCTGTCACAGTATTCAACGGAAAACAAACGAAAAAATATGTTGGTTGGAGAAAATGAAAAATTACATAATATTATTAGATAAGAAAAATATGGACGTTTATTCGAACCGAATTAAAAAACCTTAAATATCAATTCTCCAACGAGATGCCATAATAAGACGAAGGACAGACCATTGTCGGTAAAAAAGAAGAACGACCCAAATATGTTTAAGTGTTATTCACAATCCATAAACAAAGATCAAAATAAACAACAATTTATTATATTTAAAAATCAATTTATTTATTAAAGCTATAAAATAAATTAAAATAATACTAGACTTTTTTAACATTAGACAAAACTTCAACGAAAGATGGAAGTAACATTAAATAAAATATCATATCTGAAAAAAAATGTATAAATAAGAATATATAAATAATAATAACAAACTAAAAATCTTTTAACATTAAACATTATTTAAAAAAACCATTGAAACGCTGAAATAAATCGTTTAATCAGAAAAGAACCTAATTCGTCCGTAATATCTAGTTATTAAGCTCTTTTAAATTTATTTTCACGTTACACAGATACAGTTTAAAATAATATGCAATTTATTATATTAAAAAACTAGCTGACCCAGCCACGCGTTGCTGTGCCACAGTAATTTTAAAGAATTTTCTATCATAAAAGTAGCCTAAGTTACTCCTTATTACATCAGTTACCTGCCAAAAAAAGTCCCGTCAAAATCGGTCCAGCCATTTCAGAGATTAGCCGGAACAAACAGACAGACAGGCAAAAATTGTGAAAAATGTTATTTTGGTGTATGTACCGTATATATATTCATATACATGTAGTAAAAACGGTTATTTCAATATTACAAACAGACACTCCAATTTTATTTATATGTATAGATGTATAGATGAACATATTTTTGATATGTGACAAAAAAAGTCTTTAGTGAGTCTTCAAACTTTTAACACCTTTTGTCCCACAAGTTCGTTCAGATTATTTTATTTTTATGATTCAATTGGCCAAATAACACACAAAAGAAGATTTAAATACTACGTAATTTAAAAAATCTCAGGTTTACAACTTGTCTTATGTTAAAAAAAAACAAATTTTATGTGACACTTAACACAATATTAATAAAATAGTAGCCAATACTCGCAGAGTATTCACATATTTTACTTAAAAACTATGCTATTCTCTTTTAAAAGGAATAATAACATCTTATCAAAAGAAGTCACTAAAATTCAATACATCTTTCACTTCAGAAGTTAAAAGTGAATACGGTGATTGAAAATCTCTCTTTGAGTTAAAAACTGAGCCATATGGCGAAGAAAGTATAGGGTCGGAATAAGGAGAGCTTGGACTTAAAGCTTCATATGGTGACATTAAAGCTAAACCATTTCTGGAAGAGGAAGGGTAAGGTGTACCACTCATTATTGGATTAGAATCCATAAAAGATGATGTACCAACGAAATTTGCATTTGGCATTGAATAACTCGGTGTGTCATAATGAGAATGATACGTATTACTTGGAGAAGAAGGATGTGATTGGCTTGGCGGAGGAGTGGTTGCTGGAGATTGCTGATAAGCATACGACATTGGAGTTACAGGTTCTGATTTCTCGTAAGAATAACTTGGTTGTGTTAATTCCGTAGCTGTTTCTGGAGGTGAAGAGTTCAGGAGGTTGCTCAGTAAAATAATTTGTAAAGCCAAAACTAAGCTACTCAGCAATGATGTATCTACAGAGCCATCAGTACTGTATAAAGAATCTAAAGATGATGCTGGTTGTAAATGCGTAGGATTTGGTGATTTTGAATAAGAGTTAAAATAATCTGCTAATATTGTAGGAGGAATAGCTCTCGTGAATTCAGGGGGTAGTGATGTTAATACATTAGGTGAAGGCCTTGTGTTAGAATAACCGGAAGTAAGCAAATTAGCTAATCCAGCGAGGGTTTGAAAAGAAGGTGGGTGATGAGCTGGTTTACTGGGGTAGGTTGGTACGGTTTTAACTATTGGTTGAGGCAGCGGGACTCCAATACCGGATTGTTGAAGGTATTGCTTCACCATAGGATGTAGACCAAAACTGAAGACCTGGAATTTGAGCAAAAACGAAAGTGTAGATAACATAACAGCTTATAATTAGTATTGAAATGAATATTTACTTCTAAAGAAGGATGTGTATTCATTTAGGTTCGTTGACATAAATCGCACTGAACTTTTCGAGAAACATAATTTGAAACTACACGACTAGCAATTAACTGATATAAAAACGAATCAAGAACAACCTTTACTCCGTAATTAATGTTCTTTACAAGATTTTATTAACTGGTCCACGTTATACAGAATTTGACATTTTTGGAATTTGCTCCTTTAGAATTGATTTTCATAAAGGGCGCCCGGTTTGAAAAAATATGATGATTATATTTAGTCATCGAATGATTATGTTTTTGTGGACAACCTATCGTGTGCATATTTCACTTTTATTTTGAAGTTTTGTTTTATTTTCTGTGCCTGTTCAAAGACAATCATTCGGAGTAAACTCCAGACTTGCGTTGACGACGCACACATTTTTCAATGTTATTAGTGAAATAATTCCATTTACTATAACAGATTTTATTAAATAAAATTAATAATAACCGATCTTGCCTTTAGTTTAGATAACAATTATTGAAAAACGAATAAAATTTTGGTATACGTAATTTTTTTTTTATAGAAGTTCAGATAATTTGCATTAAAAATGACAGCAAATTTTTAAGTAATTATCATTAATGTAATTGTATCAATGTATTATTTTGGTTTTTTTTGTAATTATAGTGTAAGCGCAATGAAAGAGACTCTTGCGGTCTATACAATTTAAAAAAATACAACTGGCTTTGAACTATAGCGATTAGTAAGAAAGCGTCTGAAGATGCTCAAAATTTTTTGGTGAAATTTTCCCGGAATCAAACACTGGGAAAAACCTTAATTGCGAACCTGAAAGTCGACAAACTTGATATTGGTGTGTTCCAAAGTATTCTATTCAACCCCCGGGTTGCAGCAGCATTGATGACTTACAGGTTCGCAGCCCAAAGTATTAAGCTAAGTTTAAATATAAGTATAACTAATTAAATTATACAACCATGGAGCTGACATGTAAAATGAATGGAAAAGCCTCTATAAGTAATAAAAATAAAAAAAATAAAACTTATATTTTTTTCAAAGTAGCACATAAAAAAGGGTAGTAGTTGTAACTAAAGTAAATCTTAGTTTTTCAAATTAATAATTATAAAATATATATTAATTCGTTTTAAAAACTGATAACTCTCCAAGGCAATATATTTGAAAAGGGATATAAAATTTTCTTTTTAATTCTGATAACTTAAAGGAATATATGGTTTGAAAAAATAATTTTACCGGAGGAGCCTGAAGGAGTTAGTAATGGAATTGAAGCGTAAGAATTAAATATTAAAAAAAAACGGTATTTATCTAGTAAAATTGCAAAAGTGCAATAATTAAATATATAGTTTGTTTTTATTGTCGTTTTAATGTTTATTATAATTTTTTTCACATTTAATATAATTAATATTATATTTACTTTACCGTCGCCAGTTAGCTTAAAGGTTGCTAAGCCTCAGGGGGTTGATTTAAACTTTAAAATGCTAATGCTTTAATAAAAAAAATCTCTTTCTCTCTGTCTAGGAATTATATTACTTGTAGTTTGGTAATAGTAGCAAAAACATCAATTTTAAAACCGTGGTTTTCACTCATATCTCAAAAAAGATTTTTTTGACTTAGCGATATTTAAGCTAAAAGACGGAAGCTAAGTATATTTTATTTAAAATTTTTAAAAATTAAATAAAAAGTTATTGAGAAGGTATATGAAATAAAAATAAATAATATTTACCTGTGCAATTAAAGCTTGTGATACAATAAAAGTAATTGATATTCGACCCATCTCTATAAAAGTTCTTATCAAAATAAATCAATATATTTTTTCAATAACTGATATATCTAATTTCTTATCTTTTTTACACTATGTTTTTGTAATAAACACTTGTTATAAATGTTAATTATGTAATAAAACTTATATATATGTCGATAGGTTTTACGAAAGACGCAGATTTCACCAAAAACAATATTATGAAATTGTATTTTTTATGATTTTTATATATTTTTTGTATATTTCAATGCTATTTTATATGATAAATCTATAATCTAAGATCACAGTGGTTTGTGTGTTTGTCTGTCCTCTATTTTTCCCGCTCTTTTTCCATTGTATATGGGTTGCCATTGCAACACGTTAACCGCAAGTAGTCTACCGGACGCTAGAAGGCGCTAACGGAAAAATATTTATTAATAGAATAATTTAAAGAATTTTGTCCACCCGTGCGAAGCCGGGACGGGCCGCTAGTTAAATTCTATTAAAATAGATTGTATTTTTTTAATATATACTTTTTTGTGACTGCTTTATGCTTCTGTCAAAAAGAGAAAAACTTGGGTACCAAAGGGTTTCTTAGTGCGATGCAAGTTCGATTGTCAAAGTGAGACACCGCTATATGCGTTTTATAGTAGCGTCTCTTTTTAACAGCTAAACTTGAATCGCGATATCAGGTGATAGTCGGGTCTAAGGTCCAAGCAGTATTTTTAGACTCAGCGAATTTCAAGTATGTTTATTTTTTAACAAAACTCGTTATGTGATTTTTATTACAAAAAATACAAGAAATTATCGACTCGGCTCACTGTTCCCAGATGGGAATCAAACCCGCAACATTTGGATGTAAGGTCCATTGTCAAACATTATTAACAAATTTTTTTTTCGAATGCGAGCATTTTCCCACTAATTTATGAAGCAACGATGGCTTACAGCGTAAAAAAGTAAAAAATACAATAAAAAATCGACGGATGCTCACAAGGCTCAGTAGCTCAATTGGGAGAGCAGTGGGACGGCATCCAAAAGTTGCGGATTCGAGTCCGTAAAAGCAACTTGTGAGCAGAGCTTTTTCTGGCATTATTTGTATTGAAATTTATCATATAAGATAGCACTGAATATTATGTTTTCGTTCTAATTATCACCATGAAAGCAGCTCTAACAAAAAATTCACTCGATAATACAGACAGTTATATACCTCATTTATATCTATAAACCTATTGTCACAGACTTTACATCTTGCTCTAATTGTGATGTATGTGGCACAATAGATGACATTCAGCACATTTTGTTAGAATGTAAAAAAATGCAAAGTGAACGAGGGGCATTATACAATGTTTTGAAACAGAAAACCGGCAATGTCGGCATATTACAGAGCATCCTATTACTTTAGCCTCTAAGTATAAGTTAAGTTAGCTAAATAATATAGTTTGGTAAGTAGTTTATAAGCTCGATGGAACTGGCATGTTTAAAAAAAAGTTCCTTAAAATAAAGAGAAAAAAAAACATCTTGCTCATTGCAATATTATCTTATAAAAGGTTTCGGACAAATACTCGATTCAACTATAAAGATAAGCCTCTTTAAGAAACAAAAGCACATAGCACTAAGCATCATAGAGTTGACATGATAGACTGTTTGGTGCAACGGTAGCGATCCTGCCTTTAGCACCGACCTGGGTTCGAGTCCCAGAAGGGGCAGATGTTTGTGTGATAAATACGTGCGTTTGTACCTGAGTCATTGGCATTTATACAATGTGTCCCGTCACCAGTGTCGGAGCCTTTAATGGTGTGAAATATGGCATTTTTAATCGACAAATTGCCCCTCAAATTTTGTTTTTCTCTTATGACCGCCATTTTGTTTTCTTGGTAACCAAGACCCGGGCTCTTATACTAATTCGACCACCACTACTCATGTAAATGTTCTATCATCATTAAAAAGGTGTCATTTGATAGCTAAACATGTAGACAACAGTTACACAGTCATCATGTTTCAATTGTCATGGAATAAAAAATAGAAAAACATAGTTAAAGAAAAACAAATAGATTCTTTTTTGTGTATTTTTTAATTATTGGCTTTTTGAGAAAAACCACATTTGAGGGGCAATTTGTCAATAAAAAATGCCATATTTCACACCATTAAAGGCTCCGACACATTGTATACATTTCTATTAATATAACTTATTTAGTATCCATAACACAAGCATTACAATGCTTAATTTGGGCTAGGCTAATTGGTGTGAATGTAAGAAATATTATTATTAAAGTTTTAAACATATATTAGTTTAACGAAAATCCTTTTTGAAATTATATGCTATTATTTTAATGGATAAAATAAGAAATGATGAGATAAGAGAGTGGAGTGGCGTGGAAGAAGATATAGTGACAAAGATAGAAAAAGGGATGATAAAATGGTTTGGACATGTAGAGAGGATGGACGGAATGAGATTGACAAGACAAGTATGTGAGGCAAATGTGCATTGGCAAGTTGGTAAAGGCAGGCACCAAAATTTCAGGGACCCAATAGGAGATGTTCTGGTCAAAAGTTTCCTTAACCGACGAGCTTGTCTGATGATGAAGTGAAAAGTTAATGTGATTTCCATTGTTTATTACAACAACTTCTTTGTATTATACAAAAAAATGATAATTCAGTGATAATAATTCAATTCAAGTCAAAAAAGTATGCAATTTTTCATCAATGTTTTCTTAGGACACTATCACGTAAAACTATCGTCCGTAAACTGACTTTACAGACAACCAATTTTTGTCAAACCCAAGACCTGGGGGTGGTGTATGTAAACCGGAATGCTAGCCACTCGAACACGGAGATCGTCAATGCAATGATTATGTTTTAGTTATAATTATTCTAATTATATATTAATTAAATTATTCTTTAAATTATGCAACAAGAGATCATGCGTCATAGCACTGCTGAAATGTAGGTCACGATCAAAATAGCGTAACAGTAACAAAAATATTTTAATCATATACTATTAAACATAACGACACTTCTTTCTGATCGCGACTTAGTTCGCATGGTGGACGTAGAAGAAGAAAGAAAGAAAAAGACAAAAAGAAAGAAGAATTCATATCCTTTGTTATAAAAATTAGAAAAAAAGAATACGAAGATGAAACTAACTTTATTCAAATGCACTTAGAAATAAGTTGTTTTGAATCGTCCAACATTTTTACCTACCACCCATTCAGGACGTCTTTTAACTGACAAGAATTAAATATCTTACTATACGCAAGCATATTTTAAATATACACGCGGACTGAGCCGCAGGCGGGAGCTATAGGTTGACTGCTTAAAAGTCTTCGCTCGCGCGGTACAGGGGCGCGGGGGTGCGGTACGGTAATATTTCTTACATTCACACCAATTAACCTAGCCCAAAGTAAGCACTGTAAGGCTTGTGTTATAGATACTAGAGTAACGGATAGACATACATATGTGATATATAGATATGTAATATTAGTATAAACACCCATGACTTACGTACAATTTTTGTATAGTGAATAGGTAAACGCTTTGATCTAAGATGAGACGCGCTTGCCTAGACGATACCTATTCACACGAAACTTGAAGACACCTAAATTGTATTTGTCAGGAAATACATACTCAGGCAATGAGAGATTCTTAGGTATATCAACCATATAATGGTGGCGCTTATTTTTAAGGTGGTCCGATGAAAAAATGCACACTCTCCGAAAAGTATCCTATAAAAAAGTGATAGGCTAGCGACCTTTCATTTATGCTCAAAGCTTTTGAGGTTATAAAAAAACATCGTCAAAGCTTGTTATCATCATAGAAACATCTGCCCCTTCCGGGACTCGAAACCAGGATTCCCAACTTAGGGGATTTCCTCCTAAATTTAGGGGGTAAATAAGTGAAATGGGATTTTTTTAGGGGTTTTATATATTATGGGTTATTTTTTGGGTTTTTGTGACAATTCATTTTTTTTTTTTATATTTATCGAGAAAAATAAAGATGTGAAGTATAGGCCCTGGGACAGTCCTAACTAGCCAATCAAATTTATTTTTTACTTAGCGACCTCGGACTTAGCGACATCTAGTGTACTTATAATCCAACTACAGTAGTTGGAATTTTAAATCGAAATGGTGGATCTTGTACAATATTCAACCCATCTCCTAAAATGTTAGGCTTATTTAATGTCAACGTGTATGAATTTATAAAATCTGATTCGTGAGAAGAAAATGAAATAATATTTGACATAATATTTTATTTTTAGGCGGATTTTTAGGGGTTTTGAATTTAGTTGTAGGGATAAATATTTTTAAGAGTTGGTAACACTGCTCGAACCCAGGACCGTTCGTTGCGAAAGGCACGAACGTAACCATTGTACCAAACGGTCGTCTAAGTTCTAAATTCTTATCTAACTATTATTTCAGAATTACATAAATAGTTTTAAAGTTAACACAACTAGACATTTTAGTTGTGAAATTTAAACTTCGTAACACTAAATGTCTACGTATGATTAAGAGATAATATTTTACTATATAATATGAAAAAATTGTGAGTGAATCATCAATCGATCGAAAACACTTCTAGGAAGTATTACATACTAAATAAAAATGGCCGCCAAAATCATTTGTGCTGTCTGCGCTTTTGTTTTCGTTAATGTAAGTATTTAAAATCCTAAGTTATTTTTATGAGAAATATAAACGAGTCTTGAGACTAGTTGATCTACAATAGAAGCGTGATTTTTTTCATATTTCATGCCATTTATTAAAGTTTTATGAGTTCTTCGTATTTTGATTTTTTTTTATAGAAATTTCTCCGATGAAATTATAAAAGTATTTTTTTTTTAATTATTGTATTGTCATCGGTCTCTGATATGATAAGTATGCAAAATTTCAAATTAATCTGATTTTTTAAAGTGGCAATTTTTAATCGATGACAAGACTCGTACTTATAACCTTACAATAAACGAGCGATTAGACTTCAAATTGTAAATATTTTTAAGTTTTCTTATGCTGAGTAGTTATTATTGCGGTCACCCATCCAATGTATAGCCTTTGCGAAGGTTGCTTAACATTACCAACAGCAACCCAAAAAAAAAAATATATTTATGTTTTCTTTTCAGGCCGTCAACAGCCAAGTGATAAGAAGCCCATTCCCTCAAACCCTCCTTCCGATCACCGAAAGCGTGTTACCCAACCAAGTATACTTCAACCCTGTTGCTCCTAACCTCATTAACTACGATTTAGGTGGTTACGATGCGATTCTTTCATCCCCAGTTACGGTACCAGCAACTACAACTATTATACAGGATAGCACGGTTGCCAATAATTTGGCTAACGCTTTACAACTTTTGATTGTAAGCAACCTGTTGAGCAACACCTTGCCTTATATGGGCTCTGATGTTATTGTCCCCAGTTGTAACTCGCCAATTGGCCTACCAGGGTACAGTTACGTGTTTTAAACTGTAAATCTGTAATATATTTAATGTACAATAAATCGTTGTAAAATAAACAAGGTATTTTTTTCAATAAAATAAATTCATCATTAATAAAAAAAATAGTATAAGAGATAGTATAATGATTACTATTATTCTTACCGTATAAAACAAATTTTCTAGAAACATTGTCAGATGTTAAATTATAAAAATAATGCATTAAAAAACCGTAACAGTTCCAAACATGTTTTGAGATGACTGTACTTGCAACGGCAGTTATTACTTATGCGCCAAAGATAAATTCGAACTATTATACAGGATAGCACGGTTGCCATTAATTTGGCTAACGCTTTGCAACTATTAGTTGTAAGCAACCTGTTGATCAACACCTTGCCTTATATGGGCACCGATGTTATTGTCCCCAGTTGTAAGGTGTTGTGTTGATGTAAAATATACAGGGTGTCCCAAAAACGACACGTCACAGTGACACTGGGGTTAGGCCAGCACAAGAGGCATCGAATAAGCCTAACATGACCTCAGTAAAAGTTGCTCGGTTTTCAAGATATTGTCAATTTAAACTTTTTCAAAATTTTCACGTTTTTTAACGTGTTCAGTGCTAGCATTACGTTAGATAGCCCTCAGGTTTCGATTTTTCTTTTGTACTCTTGTTGCGAATAGTTGCTTAAGATGATAGAAGTGTTATTTCGTTGATAACTAATGTAAAATGTGGAAAAATACTGGATTGAACTTGAAAAAATTTAACAACGAAAAATTACTTTCAACTTTGATCACTTGCCGTGAAAAAAAATTCAAAGAAACTAAATGAGCAAATAACGTTAAAAACTTGCATGTCTTATGCTTATTCCAAAATGGTATAACACATGTGTCTTATTTTAATATTATACGATTTTTTAATGCTTCACTAATACTAGGAACCCCGGAAGCTACCGCTAGCAGGTAAAAAAATAATGTCACGCGCAACGATAAGGCATTGTTATTGTTATCTATTAGCTTTTTTGTTTGTCAAATGCATGAGAATGAAAGATAAGGATAGTTTATTACCCTTTTGTCGGCTAGATATTGTAAGCAAATAGCTTTGTTTTTGACGTACGTGTCGTTATCATCTTTTCAAAGAAATGGAGAAGAAAGAGGGGTTGTAGTTTTAATTCTTATGGCCCTGCACTGCAAATCAAGTTGTTACGACAGTTCGTTACCTTGCGTTTCGTACGACAACCGTGTTAATCTCTGCGTTCCTTGTTTCCGTGTATTCCTTAATTTAAATCGACTTGGCTTTTCTCTGGACTCTGATTTCTGTTTTGAACGACAACTCGGCGCTCTGTTGGACACTGATATTGCTTTACGGAACTGTCTTATTAACGATGGCAAATCGTGGTACCCAATACACTCACCGTGACTACTCGGACATGCACTTGATTTACGGCGAAACCAGGCAGGTTTCCAATCGAGGCAATGTTTCGTACAACGCAAGATTGGCTGCAAGATTATACTCCGAAAGATATCCAATCCGTAATCCGACGACTTACGAAGTGATCTTAAGAGTTGTGAACGCTTATCGTGATGGCAGATTACCTGGAGTGAGTCACTCAGAAGGAAGACCTCGGACTGTTGACGACAACGTGGTGTTAGAGCAAGTACGAGAGGAGCCAGGAACTTCAGTGCGAATTATTGAACGCCGCATTGGTGTTCCCAAATCTTCGGCACATCGAATTTTAAAACGCCACAAATACCATCCCTACCATATCCAACGCGTCCAAACACTGCTTCCGGCGGACTACGCTGCGCGTGTCCAGTTTTGCCGGACAATGATTCAGAAATGGAGAGAAAATCCAAATTTCTTCAATGAAGTGTTATGGAGCGACGAATCAGCCTGCAAAAGGGATGGGTATATCAATTTGCACAACATCCATAGCTGGCAATTAGACAACCCACATGAAAAAAGAGAAGACCGATCACAGTACCAATTTAAAATTAATCTGTGGACGGGAATTTTCAACGGTCAAATATTGGGACCGGTCGAGTTGCCGCCTGTTCTGAATGGACAAAATTATTTAGAACATTTGCGAAACAACCTTCCTGTATTATTGGAAGATACTCCGTTGGCGCTGAGACGAAGGATGTGGTTCCAACAAGATGGCTGCCCAGCACACTATGCCTTACCAGTACGTCAGTACCTAAGCAACGCATTCCCCGAAAGATGGATTGGGCGACAGGGGCCAATTTCATGGCCACCGCGTTCCCCGGATCTAAATCCCTTAGATTTCTTTTATTGGGGTTGTCTAAAAGACAAAGTTTATGCGAAACCAATAAGATCCGAAGAAGAGTTACGGCGACGTGTATTCGATGCAGCTCGCACCATATCAGAAATCAGCTTAAGAACATTGAGCCGTAATTTTATTAGGCGATGTCACTTATGTATTAGAGTTCAAGGGAGACAGTTCGAGCATTTACTGTAAACTTATTAAACCAATAAGATACATGTGTTATACCATTTTGGAATTGGCATAACACATGCAAGTTTTTAAAGTTATTTGCTCATTTAGTTTCTTTGAAATTTTTTTCACGGCAAGTGATCAAAGTTGAAAGTTATTTTTCGTTGTTCAATTTTTTTCAAGTTCAATCCAGTATTTTTCCACATTTTACATAAGTTGTCAACGAAATAACACTTCTATCATCTTAAGCAACTATTCGCAACAAGAGTGCAAAAGAAAAATGGAAACCTGAGGGCTATCTAACATAATGCTAGCACTGAACATGTTAAGAAACTTGAAAATTTAGAAAAAGTTTAAATTGGAAATATCTTGAAAACCGAGCAACTTTTACTGAGGTCATGTTAGGCTTGTTCGATGCCTCTTGTGCTGGCCTAACTCCAGTGTCACTGTGACGTGTCGTTTTTGGGACACCCTGTATAAGTTTTTCAATACGTGTAAATTCATCGTGTTTAAAGAAATCGAGTGTAAGGCCAAAGTAAACAGACCACAGACCACTAACCTGTTGATTACTGTTATTCTTCTAAGCTTATTTAAGTTGCAAGATAAGCTTTGTTTTTCCCCGCCATTTTAAAGAAATATCTTATATTAAAATATCTTATATCTTATTGAGATCGGTTGTTAACAAGTCGACGTCTGGACGAAGTAACTTTTTTGTTTGTTGGAAGGTTTTTAAGTTCGATCAAGACATTTAATATATTTTTCCTGCATTTGTACTAACGAACGAAGCCAAGTCGTCCAAGAACTTTGGCTAATGCCTAAACAGCTGTTGGTTGTAAGCAACTTGTTGAGCTTTATTTAACTCTTTTTAGTTTTAAATTATCTGAATTGTGCCTACTTAGTTCTTCAATATATACATGTAATATATATCAAATATCCAGACACACCACGTGGAGGTTAATTTAATTAAAGCCTAATTAAGTGGTTTAGGATGTAAAACTGATTAAATATGAAATTGTTAGGTGAAACAAGCCTGTATACAAAATTTCAGCCAAATCGGATAAGAGGAAGAGGTCGAAATAAGGATCTCAAATTTTGACGACAAACCAACAGACAGAAAGACAAGTGAAGTTAAGTAAAACGTGGTAAAAATTCGATAAAATATTAGTCATCGATGTATATTAAAGCGAAAAATAAATACGCGATAATTATACCTATGAGTGATGATACTGATAATAGCTCGATCCGAACAACGAATTGGAAGCGTATTAGGTTAGAAGTTTCTCTTCTACTGGTGTTTTTCCAACAGCTTTAATGGAGCAAGCTAGATGACGCTACCTTCTTCATAGTTTGATATTTATATGAAATTTAAAAAAAATAAGTCATTTTTACTTGGCATATATAAGCATTTCATTTCTCTATAATCGTGGTAAACAGCGCCATCTCTCGAGGCTTGAGAACAAATGCCCACTATCCGTCACTCGGAATAAAAACAAACTCCGCTAACGCTAAGCTTCAACACAATAGTGTTCAATTAATATAATCGAAGCAATCAATTTATCGATCGAATCATAAATGGTTTAATTTTTACCCATCACTAAATAGTCTATGATCGCAATAATGACGTCTCTGTTTACATTTTCATTAAATTGGATTGGGACAGACTATACAATGCTTACTAAAGGCACGCAAGGTTATGAATATAAGAAGTATTATTGTTATTATGAAAAAATCATTGTCAGGTTAAGGTCATCGCCGTGACATTGTAACATTGCACATGTTGCGTGCTCTTTTCTAATTAAAAATAAAGTTTGCTCAGCATTACGATGTTATGTAATGTAATGCAAATCATGGAATAACAACAATAAATAATCACTTATAACACAAACTGAAAGTAATTTTCTTAAAAATAATATATATTAAGTATTTATTTATTGGATAACCGATACGGCCATGACTTTTTACAGGCATAGACACATTTCAAAGTGACGCCTTAATTAAAGGCTGTCTCGACATGTACAAAACATTTAGCAAGCTAACATTGAGTTCAAAAAAGAGATTATAATTATAAGAGATCATAAGCCCTACGATGCAGTCATCTTGGGATCGAGCTAAACTCACTAATGCAACTGTCATGATCTTACGGCAAACTTATAACTTAAGTGGTAATAATATACTTAAGATGGCAAATATTTTTTTTTAACTAGCTACAGACAGGCTATGAAAATGCTCTTTAACTCGGTATATCTTATGATTTTGATAAGCTTTTATTTACGTTCACCTGTCCGTAATAAAATCTAGCAAGTTAAATTTGACCCACTTCCCGGTTTCCGATTATGCTGAAATTTTTCATGTACCTACATATATGTATTCAGCGTGACAATGCAATATTATGGTGACATGGAGCCGATCTGATGCTACAGTTTGTAGGTGGCCATATGTGTAGTTCAACAGATGGCTTACTCTGACCCTTCCCGGGTACAAGCCAGTTTCAGGTGATGTTTAATCAGTACGAATCTTACATAACTTCGAAGCCGGGCCGGTGTATCCATATAGGATTCAACATCTCCCCCGAGTCCGAAGGGTGCCCAGTGGCTAGGGGCGCAAAAAATAGATGGCTTACACTATTAGAGATGTTGTAACACGTTAGTCCAATTGTTGGCAACCATACTACCCTGTTTTGATTTGATTGTTGATACCGTAACTGGGGAAAAACAAAGAAACACCAGACAATTTACATCAATTATTGAGCTATAAATTAGACGACGAAGAAGACGAAGACAGGTCGGACGTCCCAGGTACAGCTGGAGAGACCAAGTGGAGGAGGATCTTCGCACACTCTAGGCCACCCAGTGGCAGGAGAAGACGCAGAACCGTACCGAATGGCGTCTCGTGGTATCCGAGGCCAAGACCCAATTTTGGTCGCTGCGCCATCTTAGTTATTTGTACTATGGATAGTATTATAATATGATATTATTTATCATCTTGCCTGACCGGTGGTATACCCCACTGCTGCGCTTCTGGTTGCAGCTCCATGCCCCTACCTGTAGCTATGATTATCTGTAGCACAAGAACAGCATTGTAGCCTAACTGGGTTTCTTCTCGTTTTGTGTGTGTTTAATTACTTACTAAAATTAAAATAAAATTTCATTTTACATTTAATATTAATAACAGTATCTATAATATCGATTGATTTACCGATAGTCGAAGTTTCTGCGATACTAGAACGCAAATGTCAAAGGAAACAAAAATTAAAAAAAGCATGTGTGCAATTTACACGTGGTAGAAGTGAAACCTTCAAAAATAATACGTACACGTATACATAATACCACGGTTGTTGTGATGCCTTCTTTCAAGCTTTGTACTACGCATGCGCACACAAAGACGTATTAACCCACGTATATAATGCTTCCTATCTCATTTTCTCCTACGTTAAATCTTATGAATTTATGTATCTCTCTTTTTACTGTCGCTTTTTCGTTTCATCGACTTTCAAATCACAACGATACTAAAGAAGTATTCACTTCAAAAAATTTAAAAAGCCTCATTCCCAGCTCCTCGAGTTCAATACAAAAGTACACAGCCAATTATCTATGGTTATCAAGAAATTTTAAATTTCGAAAGAAGAAGGAAAATCGGAATCGTTATCGATAAAATCGGTATTTATTTAAATGAACTAATGTTCGTTACTGAGTAACAAATACGTGCGTTAAATTAACTCCAATATGTCGGAATCAAGATAAGAGTTACGAAAATTATCTGTTGATTACATCAAATTAATATCGTGTACATACATATATGATTGCTAAATACTTTTAAAATATTTCGTTAGCTTTTCTATAGTAAATAAGAAAACTTTTTTGTACAAAATTTTGAATAACCAGATTGATTCTCCATATTTATTAAGTAAGATTTTGTTTTAATGTTCTGGAGCATAGAGTACTTTTATATATACGGTTCTGGAGCTAATCTGCGTTCATGTGATACATTTTCGGTATCACATTGCAAAACCAATTATGGTAAAAATCGCTACATCCTAAGAGCTGCAAGAAATTATAATGTAAATTTTAATCATATAGATATGTTTAATACCAAACTTGCGACTTTCAAAAATGAAATTCTCAAAACTTGTTTTGAGAAGTTAAAACCTTAATTAGTTATTGTTTTTA
This sequence comes from Calamotropha paludella, assembly GCA_927399485.1. NCBI lineage: Eukaryota > Metazoa > Arthropoda > Insecta > Lepidoptera > Crambidae > Calamotropha > Calamotropha paludella. Next base: position 3,558,003 of record OV656830.1, on the reverse strand, counting down.
TCATACAATTATTACTTTATGTATTATTATTAATTATCACTAGTATAGTTTTGGTAGGTAGAACCTTTTATCTGTTCAATATGATGTATTAGTTAGTGGTGGAAACTCTTTTGGCTTTTGTACTAAAATTTATGTTTTATTAACCAATGTTCCATTTTATGCTGTATGTTTCCCTAATAAATAAATTAATTAAAAAAGCGACTGACCGCTATCTCGCCTGATAGTAAGCGACCGACAATGCGATCTAAGATGTGTCGGGCTGGCCTAGAAGATACCTATTCACTTGTGACTTGAAGACCCCTAAATTGTATATTCAATTGACAGAAGTATCAAATTGCTTCTATCCAAGTCTTGTGCAAACACCGAGATAATAATGAGACGCCAACAATTTTGTATGTGAAAACTGAAAAGTACCAAGAAACAAATAAGAATAATAAAAAAAATGTATCTTCTATATAAATAAAAATCAATGTCTGTGTATTTGTTTTCTATGCGTTCCGAAACCATTGATCAGATTGTCATTGAAACATTGTTAAGTTATTTGCATGCCAGGGAAGGTTTGAATAAATAAATAAATATTTCGTACATTCGCACCAATTAGCCTAGCCCAAAGTAAGCACTCTAAGGCTTCAGTTATGAATACTAGGGTAACGGATTGACAAACATATATCATACATAAATATTTAATATTTATAGAAATAAATAAATACCTATGAATCAGGTACAAATATTCGTATTCGTCATACAAACATCTGCCCCTTCCGGGATTCGAACCCAGGACCGTTCGATGCGAAAGGCAGAGCGAAATCAAAAAAGAGCGTTGCTAACCATGCAGAGTGCATTACTATATACTATATTGCTTGAATGACTTTTTTTAATAATTAAGCCCGTTCAAAGAAGATACGTAAATTGAAAAACTGAAATGTTCTTTTTTATTTCGATAATGTCAGAACTGTCAGTCGATTTTGAACGAAACCTTATGCATATTTAGTTCTTACACTTCCGCGCACATTACACATTTGAATAGAACACTTTTTTACGCATTTTGCGCATATTTTATTTTATTTTATTTTATACTAGCAGCCTGTCCCGGCTTCGCACGGGTGGACAAAATTCTTTAATTTTTTTCTACTATTAAATATTTTCCGTTAACGCCATCTAGCGTCCGGTTAACGCGTTGCTATGGTAACGTTATGGATACAATGGAAAAAGAGCGGGGAAAAGAGCGGACAGACAAACACAAAAACATCTGTGATCTTAGATTATATATTTAATCCTTTCGTTTCGACTCCTTTACAGGAGCCGTGATCACAGGATGACTAAGATAATGGTTGTCATGTATTTTCTACTACCTTCACAACGTTAGGAACGTGCCCGATTAAAATATTGTTGTCTTGCTGTCTCATCAATGAAAGGAACATCCGCTCGTATTCGAAAGAATCATTTTAACAAAAGCTTGGACAATTTCAGCGGCTTCGAATCCCGCCTGAGAAAAAACTTGTGAGCCGTGTAGATATCTTTTAGTATTTTTCTATTAAAATAATATATAAAATAGTATTCAAAAACGCAAATAATATAAGTATAAAATCACAGTTCAGTATTTTTTGCTGGATCAAAGGTACCCTATATATTTTCTTGTACCCCTGACAAAGTGTATGTCACATGATTATATATAAAATAAATAAATATTTCCTACATTCACACCAATTAGCCTAGCCCAAAGTAAGCACTATAAGGCTTGTATTATGGATACTAGGGTAACGGATAGACATACATATATGATACATAGATATGTAATACTCATAGAAATATATATAAACACCCATGACTCAGGTACAGATGCTCGAATTCATCATACAAACATCTGCCCCTAACGGGATTTGAACCCAGGACCGTCAATGCGAAAGGCAGGATCGTTACCGTTGCACCAAACGGTCGATTATCGGTTGAATATTTCAGGCGTGCAAGTGTAATATACCTCCGTATTTATTGGAGCGGAGCGAAGCGAAGCTCCCATGGATCAGCTTCAATGGCGCAATGTCTGTTACGCCATAACTTCCAGAGTTCTTAACCGATTTTAATATTTTTTGTGTAGAATCGAATCAACAGGTCTAGGACCAGATTGTCACGGAGCCCGAATTTTGAAATTCAAAAAAAATTCCATCGAAACAAAAAGTTTTTTTTTTCTTTTTTTGGTATTACGCTCCGCTCCGGTGCTAGCGTAGCTTTATGCTTAGCGACTGCATCGCTCAGCTTCAATGGCGCAATGTCTGTTACGCCATAACTTCCCGAGTTCCTAACCGATTTTAATATTTTTTGTATGGAATTAAATCAACAGATTTAGGACCAGACTAACGGAGCCCGAATTTTGAAATTCGCAAAAATTCCCATAGAAATAAAAAAAAACTTTTTTAGGAATTACGCTCCGCTCCAATATATGGTGCTAGCGTAGCTTTATGCTTAGCGACTGCATCACCTAGTTTGTATCAGAGCTCCCATGGATCAGCTTCAATGACGCAATGTCTGTTACGCCATAACTTCTATAGTTCTCAACCGATTTTTTATAATTTTTGTGTGAAAGCGAATCAACACATTTAGGACTAGATCGTGAGCTCGAATTTTGAAATTCGCAAAATTAAATTTATAACCAAAAAACATTGGCTCTATGAGATTTCCCATTGAAACAAAAAGCTTGCGCTTTTTGAAAATTGACTCAACATTACTGAATTCTTTTTTATTACACTCCGCTCCAATATATGGCGCTAGCGAAGCTTTATGCTTAGCTGCATCGACCTAGTAGTATTACTAAGAATATCGCGATAACTTTATGTTACACAGAATTACTTAAACAAAATATTTCGTTGAATGTTTATGTAATGTGAAGTCACGATTTGCCAATGATATATAAGGAAATATGGATTTTCGCAAAAGCATTTTGTCAGTTTACAATGAGCAATGGTGTTGTGTGCAAGGGTATTCACTTTGTGCCTTATTTGGCAGGTAATTGAATCTTCTACTAATTTTTATTAATTGCCATATTAATGACCGTTCGGCGCATCGATTGTGATCCTATTTTTCGAATCGACGGTTCTGGGTTCGAGTTCCTCGAAGGGATAGATGTTTGTGTGATGAATACGATCAGTCATGCATTTTTATTTATATATTTATTAATATTACATGTTTATGTATCATATACAGTCTGTTCATCCTAACTTGTCCTATTTGGTAAACAATCTTGGCACTCCATTTTATTGAAAATTCAGCATTTAAAATCAATTGATAACTAGATTCAATAGGTTTCAGTCTAAAATAACAATTTATTGTAATAGATTATTGACTTTATTATTATTATATTTTTAAATGAGTGATTTTGTTAAAAAGTTGTGCAAAGATTGCTTACAAAATAAGTTAGAATGAACAGACTTTAGGTATGTCTATCTGTTACCCTAGTTTCTACAAGCCTTACAGTACTTACTTTGGACTGGGCTAATTGGTGTGAGTGTAAGAAACATTTTATTATATGATTGTCGACCGTTTGGTGGAACGGCAGCAATCCTGCCTTTCGAACCGAATGGTCCTGAAGTAGAGTTCCGAAAGGGGCAGATGTTTGTGTGATGAATTCAATTATTTGTATCTGATTCATGGGTTTTTATTTATATTTCTATAAATATTACTTATCTATGTATAATATATGTATGTCTATCCGTTACCCTAGTATCCATAACACAAGCCTTACAGTGCTTATGTTGGGCTAGGCTTGTTTGTGTGATTGTGAGAAATATTAATATGTATTATTATAATTTTATATCTAGACTTCTCTCTCTAGAACTTTATCACAATGATTCAATAGATTGTGAAATATAATTTGTCAACTAATATTAACGTCGTAATTCACGAGTAGTTGAAAAGATATGGTTCCATTGTTGACGAAGTAACAAATTAATGGTATTTACTATCAAATAAAAAATAAGAAATATAAAAGATATTGACTGCCTATTCAAGAAGGTGAAGGATAAAGATTTAGTAATATATATAAATATTACATTTACACGTCTGCTGTTTGTTTTTATTAAAATAAACTAGTAGTATTTTGTCTTAAATATATAAGGAGAAAGAATAAGAAAAAATGTTAAATTTATTTTAATAATACACTTTTTTACGGATTTTGCGCATATTTAATTTTACATTTATTTATTTATTTATTGTATACTACTGAGTCTACTACCAGTTCGGAAATTGGGAGGCCCTTCCGAGAGGAACTGGCGAAAGAAACTCGGGCAGGGGGACCGACCTCCATCTTACTGTTCTTATTTGTAAAAGTCTTTTATTCAAATGTTTAATGTGTGCGGAAGTATAAGATCTAAATACATTAAATTTAATTTAATTCAATTTATTTCAAGAATCAAAGAATGATTAGTAACAATGGAAACTTAAATCTAGGTTGGTACATTCACAAATATATTAATTAAAAATAACATAAATTAAAATCGGTATAGAATGTAACATTAATTGTACACAAACACAAAAAATAGAGCAACTAAGCAAAAAATATATAAAATATAGCTATTACAATTAACATAATAAAGAAAAACATACAAAAAATAGATATTGTAAGGTACATATTTAGCTGACTTCACGTACTTTTGTTTGCGCGACATTATTATTTAGTTATTTAATTATTACATTTAATTTAAATGGTACGCTAAAATCCTTGCACTGACAGTTAGGAAAAAGAGTTACCTATAATTTTGTTTAACTACATTTACATGTGAACTTATAATAAACAAGCTCGGTAATTTCTTTATCTGCGCACTTCAACTTTTACTACAACTGCTGAGGGTAGCCAAATCATCGTCATCGTCATCGTCAGCCAAATGACGACGACCCTCCCCCAGGGATCTCCTACTACCAAATAAAATAATTACTTCATTCCGAGATTTAATTACTAAAATAATAATACTATTTCTTACATTCTCACCAATTATCCTAGCTCAAGGCACTATAAAGCTTGTGTTATGGATACTAGGGTAACGGATAGGCATACGTATATCTATATAAAAACTAATATATATAGAAATATATATAGAGGTGTCCTGAAAATGGCCAGATCAAAGGATTAACCGACGAGCTTGTATGAAAAGGATGATGAGTGTTGAAGAAGCTAGAGATGTATGTCGGGATCTTAGTATGTGGAAATCTGTGATCTCTGCCTACTCCTGCGCGAAAAAGCATTGTGTAAGTGTATATATGTAAATATATATAAACATCCATGACTCAAGTACAGATGCTCGTATTCATCACAAAAATAAACATTTGCTCCTTATGGGACTCCAACCCATAATCATCGGTGCGAAAGGCAGGAAAACTACCGTCGCATCACGGTCGTCACATCATCAAATAGTATATAATGGTTATGTCATTAAAACCAAAATTTCAAATTTGTATGCCTATTAATGGCCAAAATAGTTTATATCGTACATCATATTTTTGATTACTCATCTGTATTATAAACATCTACGCTTAATTTGAAAAAAAAATATAAAAACCTAATTACATTCCCAAAAATCTGTTTTCAGTAACAGATATGCATACTTTAATTAATTTAATAAGCTATCTTTGCTATTTGACAGGAATATCTTGGCAATAGTAGCCCTATCTGTTATTGGAGATAAATTATTGTATTCAATCGCTATTTTAGATGCCATTCTAAAATTCATAGCGTTATTCATAGCCTAAAGATGCCCTTTTCAAGTTTAAATGATAAAATATTTTTTTCAGATATCCTATCTTGCCACAGGCTTAAAAATGCAGATAAAAAATTTGTCTTCAACCACAAAACTGCCATTGACAGCATTAAATAGCTTACCAATACCAAAAATAGATGATAACGTTGTCAAATCAGAAAATGTTATAGAAAACACAAGTGACATAACTCTAGATTCTGATTTTGCTGGATCGAATGATTTCAAACAAGTAATCATACCAATTGCTGAACTTAACAAAAATATTAACAATGCACATAGAAGATACAGTAATGGTGAAGATGAAATAATATCCGCAAGTTCATTAAGACCATTTTATACAAGGCTGACGAATAACAATGAAGCTGGCACAGCATTGAATTTTATACATTATCCCACAGACAAGTTACAAAAAATTAATCAACAACTATTACAAAATATAAATACTAACAATGTACAAGGGATTACCAACATGTCTAAACAAAATAAAGCCAAAACTGATTTAAAAGAAAATTCAGTGAAAACGCTTTATAATAACTTAGACGGTGCATCAAGTCTTACTCCAGAGAATGAAAGCAATTTCAATACTTTATATGATGATCTAACTTTTGATATCAAAGACGATAGTGATATAACAGATCAAATCAGAAGTAAAAACAACATTAATTATTTCTTACCCCAAATGAATTACGAGAATTCAATATTGACTAAACTGGATAGCAGCGCTAATAAGAATCAAAACAATTATAATAATTTGTATCAATTACAATCTTTACCATATACTTATGTTAGAAATCAAAACTTTGAACAAAACGTACCTACATCTAATGACAATTATGTTAACAATCCGTTAGTCAAAGAAAATATTATAAAATATTTTAACAACATTAAAACATCACCAAATCCTCAATCACAAGGACAACTTGTAAATAATGAAATCAATAAAATCAACAGTAATATTTCACCAAATAACTACGTAAATACTGTAAATTTTGAGCCTAAATATCCCTTTGAGCGTCTAAATCCAGTATTAAGTAATAATGTAAGAGAGAATTATATAAAAGAAGCATTCCTATTAGAAAATAATGCTAAAAGCATATCAACTCCTAATATACAACAATTTTCTAATATAAGAGTTCAACAACAGGACCCACTTTTTACCACAGCAAATAATGTGTACTCTGGCAATAACTTGCAGTATTTACAAAACTATCAAAAACAACTTGTGACAGAAATGCCTGCAAACGATATTCCATTGAACTATATACCAGTTCAAAATACTGGACCTAACACAATCAGTTATAAACCTATTATCTCGAATACAAACTCAATGGGAACGAAACCATCAAATTATGCAGGACCAATTTCAAACGTAGTTCCAATGTCTTTTAATGAAATTGATATACCAAAATCATCTGTAGATATCTTCGTTCCAGATTTAATATCAAGAGGTAATGTTTTAAATAACCAGTCTCCAAATATTCCCCTTATTTCTCCCGCACCTATTAATTTTAATTTCAATTCAATAAATTCAAAAAATCAAAACGAATGTCCAAATTCCGTCAAAGATATTACACTTGATGTCGCAAAAATAGAAAACAGGCAAACCATAACCAAGCCTTTAAATATAAATACATTAAGACCTTTTAGTGTTCCGTATAATAACTTTAATACCCCTGATTTATCCACAAAAGCTTTCCCAACTCTCAATCAACCTATTACGCAATTACCTACTATAGAATTACCAAGTAAAACTAGCGTCAACTTTAATTCTATATCTATACCTGAACCTAGTGTCACCTCAACTATTAAACCTCCTTTAGGATTACCAAACACTGCAGCAAAGAACAATTTAGGCAAAATACCTATTAGACCAGAATTACTTGCTTCAATCAAACCCCTTCCATCTTCATCATTCTCTAATGGCTTTGGCATTTCCAGTCTTTTAAGTAAATTTAAGAATGAGCCTAACAATCGTCCTGATGACGTGTTACCTGTAGATTTTCCGACGCAACCAGATACTTCTAGTAGTAATTATCTACCAAATACACCAAATTATATTCTTAGCAAGTTACCTCAAACAGAGAAGGATATCCGCAGTCAGATTCAGAACGGTAATGTAGGTATTACTAATAATTTAAATAATGTTAACTCAAACTGTAATAATCTTGTTTGTCCTATAACCAATATTTTACCAAGTTCAACAAAACCAGAAATTATCAATAGTGTTGCCAGACCCTACAAATTACCAAATAATATTAATACTATTTTAAATCTTCCAAAACCTGAGCTAAATACCCTATACCCTTCGAAGTTGGTTGATGATAAACCATCCATATCTTTTGAACGACAAAACTATGTGCCTCCAAGTGGTTTAAATATAGTCGAATCTCAGTGGTTAAAACCAGATATTACTGTAGCATCTAATCCATTTGCACGATTTATACCCAACAAGGATTTTACATTACCAACCTATTCTGTGCCACCGATCAATGAGAATATTTCCCAACTCAGAACTCTATCAGCAAACAATATACTACTGGAATCTCCAAATTCTGTTAACTTTGAAATTAATAGTAACACAATACCATTCTTACCTACACCACATCCGATTTCACATAACCCATCGATTGCATATACTTCTTCTAAAATAGATGACCTAGCATCTCCTATATCTTCGCTACCACAAGTTAGGGAAGTTCCCATTAGTTCATATATTGATGGAATACAACATTTACAACCTGATTATACTTACAAAGGTTTACCTTCATTATCTGTACCGTTTAATGAAATAAATCTAAATAATGAGTTTAAGGTACCGATAACAAAGTTGCCCGTAGTTTATCCTTCTCCCAATTATATTCTGCCTCAACCAATCCAACCAACTGTAAGCTACGTAAATGTAGTATCAAACAATCCATTGTCAGCCCAACTTGAACGAATACTATCACCTTCAGGCGTGGTAGGTTCGATAACTGATGCGGCTTCTTTAATAGCTAAAAATGCATTATGTTCTGCGATGTCTAAAAATCCAAGAGGGAACTTGCCACGAGCAAGTCTTCCACCAGTGTATCCACTTATACCAAGCACATTTCCTCAATATCCAACGCCGGTAGCCAATCCCATGATACCTTGGGAAATGTTATATCAACCAATACGACCACAAACAGTAAACTCTCAACTATATAACGGATTTGAGGTGCCAGATCTTCTATCCCAATTAAGTTTTAATGACATTACAGACATATCAAATACAGTACCCGACTACACAGATATACCAGATTTAGACGAAATCATAAAATCAGAAATTGCACAAATTGTTCCATACATGTCTTCTGTAACTGTGAATATTATACCAGTAATAGAAGAGTTTGGTTTTGAGCTTAGAAATCCATCTAACGTATTTGATATTAATTCGCCGTATATATCGCCATCCTACTTGCCTACTCCTAATATCAACATGGCAACAGTACCACTTCCAACAGCAGATTCACCTTTAACATTTATTAATAATAATATATTAAACTATGAATATCCAAATTTATCACCATCTTACTTACCTACACCTAATATTATGCCTCCTCAAATAATTGATGTGTCAGCTATAACTGGTAAAAATAATAAAGATTTGAATCGTTTGGTAGAATTAATTGTATTATCTGAATTATTAAATGGTAATAAATTTAATGATATTGATCCTTTTGAAGCTGCTATTTCTTTATTATTATTATCTTAATGTATAAGAAGAATTGTTATATAAGTTGTTAAGTAATTTATGATTAAAGCATTTTAATTGGTATTTTTGTTGATATTATTTCTTATAAAAGCATCCTCATCACATCATCTTTCTACAACAACAATGACAAGCCCACAGCAAATCAGTCCGCTAATCTGCTGAACTTTATCGGTGACTTTGGTTCTCACTCACTTCGTTCAGGATTCGAGCAAAGCTGGAATTGTGCTACAAGCGTTCACGTCTCGACTCTACATGTAATCAAGGGTTAGACGCAAAGACCAAATAAATACTTAAGATAATTCTTGTAAGGTAATTCAGTACTTAAGCCAAGTATAAAACTCTATGTACACCAATTATTGCAACCAAAAAATCGAAAATAAACTATTAATTAGAATAGAAAAAGGTTTCGTTAAATTGGTTCCGCATTTGACGGATAAATCGGACAAATTTTATACCGATTGTTGCCGACAAAATATAATAAATAAATATAATTTTAGAATTATCTAAAGAAAGTCAGTTCGAGGTGACAAGTGACAATTTTAATCAAACTTCTAATACTACTACCAAAAACAAACGTATAAAAAGTATAGACCTCTTTCGTCTGCAACACAGCGCCCCCCGTGTGGCAACACTGAATCAGTGCAGACGAAAGTTGCTACAAAATGGACAAAGCAAAAAAGATGATTTGAAAATGAAACACGTACAATGAGGAAATGAAATTAAACTAGTTTACAGGTAACCGTATAATTTTCCGGACGGGCCTCTTAAAGTTTCCAGCCTTTGTGGCCACTTCCACCACTCGTACCACGCCATCTTTCCCGGGGTGCAGTGCTGAAATCCGTCCTACAGGCCAAATACCCCGTGGCAAATTGTTGTCGACAATCAGGACAACTTGACCCTCCTTCAAGGGCACCTCTGATGAGCACGTTTGCGTTTGACGCCTCGGTACTAAAGTGGGCAAATATTCTTTGACCCAACGTGACCAAAAATTATCGCTGAGTCTCAAAACTTTCTTCCAATCTTTTCTTCCAAGCAGGTCTCTGTCAGATAGTTGCAGCGAAGTGGGTAACTGCTGATAGGAAGGTGCACCAAACAGGAAATGGAATGGTGTAAGTGCAGTCAAGTCGTCAGGGTCTACAGGGACATGCACCAGAGGACGAGAGTTTATTAGAGCTTCGGCTTCTGCAAATACTGTCTGAAGAACTTCTTCGCTTGGGGCTCTTTCTTTTAGTATAACGCTTAGAGCTGCTTTTACGCTTCTGACCAAGCGCTCCCAACACCCTCCCATAAATGGTGAAGCGGGTGGTATAAACTGCCAAGTAATCTTATTGTTGGCAGCAAAATCGTGAATCTTTTCATTAAAAAAGACAGCAAGTTGTTTCTTTGCACCAACGAAGCACGTCCCGTTATCGCTCAGTATTTTTGACGGGCAACCACGACGTGCTATCAGCCGTCGAAGAGACAATATTGCAGAATCTGCTGATAATGATGCCACGACTTCCAGGTGCAGCGCGCGAGACGTTAAACACGTGTAAACAGCACCGTACCTTTTTTCGCGACGACGTCCGATTGATATATTTAATGGACCAAAGTAGTCAACACCCACATTAGTGAACGGCCGTTGGTGGTGCGCCAATCTCACTGTGGGTATATCTCCAAGTTTTGGAATTTGTGGTTGAGCCTTTTTGTTTGAACACATCTGGCACTTCCGCGCTACGTCTCGTACCACATTTCGGCATCTTAAAACCCAAAACCGTTCACGAACCATATTAACCACTGTTTCATTGTTACCATGGCCTGCTTTTTCGTGAAGATGACCGATAAAGAGACGAACTATTTGATGCCTTCCGTCAAGAACAATAGGATAGTTAGAAAATTGATCAACATTCTCAACAGAATTTACTCTACCAGCCAACTTCAAAAGACCATCATGGTATATCACCGCCAGTCGATTTAGTTTACTCTGTTTAGGAATCGGAGTGGAAGTTAGTAGACAGATGATTTCCTCCTCAAAGCACTCAACTTGAGAACGTTGAAATAAAGCCTCTTCGGATTTAATGATATGAGATGCTACTAATGTACGATGAACGGGGGTATCAAAATCGCGGTTAACTTTAGAATTTGGAAGTAATTTGTGCTTTGTCAGAAATGATCGAAACTTATCGCAAGCTTGGTGAACTCGAGCGGTTGCGCGAACAAGCCGGAGCCAACTACTAAAATGACTCGGCTCTGCTGTCTGAGGAGAAGGAACAGCGAGTTTTGTAGCACGAACACCAACATACATAGCGACATCATTTAAAGTGACCCTGACTTCCTCAAGGGCCGCTGCAGGTACCTTAGGTTCAGATGGCCACTCGCTCTGATCCAACAATAAGAAAGAAGGTCCGAGAAACCATCGTTTGAGAGAATTACCAGGACGAGTGGCGTCATCTGCAACGTTCAGATTACCTGGAACGTACCTCCAACTTAAAATGTCGGTTAGTTCCGCTATCTCACCGACTCTGTGCATAACGAAAGGCTTAAAAAGGCGACTGTCATTCCGAAGCCAACTGAGAACCGTCGTAGAATCCGTCCAATAAAACACCCGGGTCGGTTTATTACGGTGGGCTTCGGAAATAGACTTGGCAAATCGTGACCCAACTAAAGCACCTTGAAGTTCAAGGCGTGGTATGGACACAGGTTTTGTGGGAGCCACGCGACCTTTACCACCAACGAGTGTGACCCTAACATTACCGCCTTTGTAAATGTAACGCCAATATATAACACAGCTATAGGCCAGCTCGCTAGCGTCGCAAAAAACATGAAGCTCTCGCTCAATTGGAGGGTCAGGTCCATCACCATACCAGCGTGATATTCTGCTCTGGTTTACCGTGGACAACTTAGACATCCATGCTACCCACGCGTCTACCAAAGCAGAAGATACCTCTGCATCCCAGTCAACACCCGTCCTCCAGGTAGACTGGAACAGAATTCTGCCCTCGATAGTGTAAGGGAGCAGCAATCCAAGCGGGTCGTATATTCGCATCAAAAAAGATAAAACTTTGCGCTTTGTAAAAGGTGGTTCATAATTATCAGGAACTCCTATCCTAAAACTAAAAGTGTCACTTTGGGGCTGCCAGATTAATCCCAAAGTACGTACAAATGCAACTGGACCAATGCCGACATCTGATATTTGTGGAGCTCCATGCAGATCAGAACTAATTGACGACAACACGGAAGGGCAATTCGACACCCAACCTCTCATCTCAAAGCCTGCAGCACTATGGACAGACACGATGTCAGCTGCAAGTTGAGAAGCTTCCTCTTCCGTGTCCACACTTCCGATATAGTCGTCCATGTAGTGGTCGCGAACAATTGCCTTAACAGCGAAAGGAAACTGTTTCTCGAATTGTGATGCATTTTTATTTTTGATAAAAAGAGCAGTGCATGGGCTGCAAGCTGCTCCAAAAATAACAGATGTCATTCGGAACTCTTTTACTGGAGAATCTGGACTGTCTCGCCAAAGAAAACGAAGCGCGTCTCGATCTTGCTCTCTGATTCTCACCTGTAGAAACATTTCCCGTATATCGGCATTCATGGCAACGCGGCCTTCGCGAAATCTAAATAAAATGTCTAACAATGGCTGCAGCAAATCAGGACCAGTCAGCAATAACGAGTTTAGACTGACTCCTAACGTTTTGGCAGCAGCATCATGCACAACACGCAATTTTTTCTTTTGCGGGTGCACAACGCCAAAATGAGGCAAATACCAAAAAAAATTGTTAACATTCAATAGGGAAGCTTGTTTTCTGATCTCATATGTATCAAAACACAGTTCGGCATAACCTTTATCAATCATGCACTGTATGAATTTCTTATAATCGACAGCGAATTCGGGTTCCCTTTGCATGCGCTTCTCCAAAGACAAGAAACGTGAGAGAGCATGATTGTAACTATCAGGCACACTAGTGATGTTGTCGCGCCATAACAAACCTACCTCGAACCGTCCCGACTGCAGACGCTTCGAAGTAGATTCCAAGATCTCTAACGCGCGCTGGTCATGTAAACTAACCTTAGACTGATATTTAGTAATTCCTAAAGAATCAAGCTTAAAATAGTCCTGAATAATGACGTCAATAGGAGGGTCAACGCTACCAGAAACTTTGCCTTCGTCGGCTTCGTCAGCGCAAGCATAATTAACAAAGTGTATAGGACGCGTCCAACTAGTCGAAAGACCATGTAGAGTCCAACCTAAAAGCGTCCGAGTAGCAACGGGTTGAGACTTTAAGCCCGCACGCACTTCCCTACAAATTGTCAAATGCCAATGCTCAGCGCCAAGAAGTATTTTTGGAGTAGCTTTATCTAAAGTTAAAAATTCTGTAATATCTGCTAAGTGTGAATAATTTTTAATATCACGGCCTAAAATAGTTTGAGACAGTAATGATAAAGAATCTACAGTTCTAGCATTTTGCACCTGGTAAGAAATAGATTCGTGGCGTCCTTTAATAGTAAAACTGACTAGCTGAACTTCAGCGCTGGTTGACATACCACTTACACCTTCAAGACGAAGAATATGAGAAGGTCCTACGGCACCGATAGTACACGCTAACTCAGAATCTACAAGGGTGGCAGTAGAGCCATCGTCTAGTAATGCATAAGTTTCAACGCTTCCTGCAGGCCCACTGACTGTCACAGGAATAACTTTTAAGTATACCCTATGAGCGGTATCAGACATCAACGCATCCATTGTGTTTGTTACAATAGCCTTGCTTGGAGAATCTTGCTGAATAGAAGAAGACTTTATGAAAGGAACTGTAAAGCTTTTAGAAGGCGGCGGCTCATACCCATGGAGCAATGAATGGTGAAAGCGAAGACAACCATCAATTCCACAACGCTTCGTTTTACATGTTTTCCATCGGTGTGAACCTCCCCTTAAACAACGGTAGCAAAATTTCCTTTCGTAAAGCCACGCCCATCTTTCTTCAGGTGACCGTGACAGAAAAGTAGAGCAATTTTTAATATTGTGATTATGATCACAATAAATGCATTTTTCTTTTGTAATTTTCAGGCTATCTTGTTTTGTTGACAGTACATTAATATTCTCCCTACGAAATAAATTTTGATCCGCAATACCAAACTTATTATGTTTTTCAGCCTCCGTATTTAAAAACTGAGAAAAAATTATTAATTTCGGTGTGTCATTTGACGTATGAGTGAATGCAAAGTCAACCCATTTGCTACGTAAAAGAGGAGTGAGCTTGTTTAATAAACTTTGCATTAACTCGGGCGAGTATAAATATTCAGGTTGGTTTAGTAGTTTCAGCACAGAAATACAATTTCTTAATTTACAAGCCAAATTGTTGATTTCTTTTAAATCGTGTGACAGCCTTTGCAAACCACGTAGCTCCGCGATCTCGCGTAATACAATCGCCTCTGGCCGCGCAAAAGTCTGCTCCAGCATCTGCATGACTTCATCTGGCTCATCCGTGGTCGCCAACAAAATCACGACGCTCTCACGTGCCCGGCCGTGTAGTGCATGTCGCAATCGATTTAAGTTATCTATGTTAGAGAATAAATGCTTTGAATTATTATAATTTTTCTTGAATATCAACCATTCTATAGGGTCGCCGTTAAAAGGCGTTAGCTCATAGCCCTTTTTATATGGGGCCACAGCAGAAGCAATAGCCGCGGCTAATTTTTCTTCGCCATGACTACACTGGGTATTAATATTAGGTGACGCGACAACTGGGCACGCGTCAGGCACATTTTGCTTAATTTTCGTAGGTAATTTATTATTACAATGGGCTACAGAAACAACGGAATCGCACTTTACCTGTTCCGCTACCCATGCCGCGGTTCGAGTTTCGGAACACACAGAAACCTGACTGCGGCCAGCTTCGATACCTGCGAGCTCCGCGGCCAGCTCCATTTGCTCGATACGCCGCCGTTCGCACTCGAGCTGAAGTTCGCGCTCACGCCGCTCGTTGTCAGCCGCAATCTGCCGCTCTAATTGTTGTCGCGCTAGCCTCGCTTCGGCAGCCGTCTGAAGGGCCCGTATGGTAGCCGACGACTTTGAAGAATTGGAAGCCCTGGAACTAGATTGTACAACTGAACGCGAAGAAACGTTTGTGGACTGTATACACAACTCTTGTAGACCCTGGTTTGTGGTAACAGGATGGGGTGCGGTGAGCGCCTCGACCAGAATGGGGCTCGAAGCCCGGTTGAGTACACTCATATAAGGCACACCTGTTTCCTCACCAGAATTTACAGGAGCGTCCCCACGAATTGACTTTGACCTGGTAATCATAATTGTTCGGCTCGAAGACCAAAGATTGTTGCCGACAAAATATAATAAATAAATATAATTTTAGAATTATCTAAAGAAAGTCAGTTCGAGGTGACAAGTGACAATTTTAATCAAACTTCTAATACTACTACCAAAAACAAACGTATAAAAAGTATAGACCTCTTTCGTCTGCAACACCGATCAAGTGACTCAATGCATACGTCAAAAACTTTCAAAGGAAGAAAACGTCACAAATTTACAGAGTATGATGAATAGTCACAGTAGCTGAATCGATCAAAAAAGTCGGGGGAAAAAACGGACCTATTATTGGAAGTGTCCGGCGTACTAAACACATGATTTTCAGCTGAACATCGTGGCGCAGGTGTAAGATTTTTGTGAGTATTTGGATGTGTGAATATGAATCTATACGACCATTTTGAATTCTTAATATAATGATTTTCTAAAAAATAATGTATACTAAACTGAGCGTGTGCAGTTCATTTCAATCAAAAATATCAAAAAGGTCTTAGTCCTCTGTCATGTAAATCTTCAAATACACCATAAAACTAGGTTAAAATATGAATTATTATTATAATAAATTTGTTTTTATATTTAACAAAAACATATAACGGTAAAAGATGAGATAATTGTGTCAGACGACTCAAAAAATCTAATCATAATTCTTTTAATTTAAAGTTTTCATTTATCATGTTTTCGATTGATCCAGTCAGTGATAATAGTACAATGCCACAGAAGTAAATTTAAATTTTATTATTTCTCTCACATTCACTATTGTTAACATTTTGTATCATTATATCGTGATAGTTGATAATATTAGAGGTAATTATCATACACCGAACTTCTTGGTGGGAGCGTAAAGCGTCACTAGCGGTTTTGGTGTTCTTGTTAAATTTTATATTGTAGTGTCTAATAATGGTGTTTTAATGAATATGCACGAGTATTGGCAAGTAAAACAAAACAGTTTTCGGGAAAATAGTGCAAAGTACATCAGTATTAGATTATGTTGTGCTTTGTATAGTACATAAATTTCAGATATAGTTTTAAGCATGTAAAATATTATTTCAAACATGTAAATAAGATACTAACATATATATATTAATATCGTTTAATAATAAAGACTTAAAAATTCCAGTTTAGCAACATAAACAATAATGTAACAAAAGATAATAGTATAGAAAAAAAAACATTCTTCTCAAAAACAAAAAAAGCTTCTAAAGTAAGTAATTAGTCAAATATGAATAGTTATTAATGAGATCAAATAGTTCTGCTTATATGCTATTTAAAAAATATTTTCGTGAAATCGTGTAAAACAATTTCTACCAGCTACAAAATATAAAAAAAGTCACACTTCTTACAAAACACAGTGGTTCTTTTGTCGCATCCGCGTCTTCTACAGCGATGTTGCTTTGCAGTACTACATTCAGGCAAATGAACAGCTGGCGACATTCAGGAATGGGTATGGGTTTTACGACCACCTTCCTCTTTTTGGCTTTGGTTTGGTTTTTAGTACAAACTCAAATTTGTATTGACGTAGCTGCATAACATTTTGTGGATAATGAAGCGCAGAAATTATCATATTTATACCTATGTAAGTTTTTAGTTCTTTTAGCGTCATGCCAAGTGATTTTCCAGTCTTCAGTATATGCACTCTATTTGTACTCTCTACCATTGTGGAAATATTTCGTCATCAATATATTGGTCGTAATAATTATTCCATTCCCAAGCAGTTGTATCTATATGGTAATATGCCGGAAGTGTAAAATTTAATGCCTCTGGATCAAAATTGTCTAAATTTCAGTTATCTTCTTGTTCTTCGAGTAAATTAATACTAAGACGTAACGCAGGCGACGATCTAGTACGTAAATATAAACTTCTACGCATGCGTGTATGTCCCCGCCCACGCCTGGTCGTAGACTTAGCGCGTCCTCTCGTTGGGGCACGTGGCGCTGAGGAACTAGGGACAATTTCAGAATCACAAGAAATAGCCGGAGAAGGCACGGGAGCTTCAAAATTGACTTCGTTTTCATCAGAGCTACTATTTGATGCATGGTTACTCTGTTCAAGGAACTCGGGTAGAGAATAGGCAGGATCTTCATCTAAATCTTCTCCTGAGAAGTCTATTTTAGAGTCATTTAGTGCATCGGGGATATCGTGTTCTAATAGCTCTGAAACAAAAGCAATTTTAAAAGTAATAAAGCATTAATATCGTTACGTACACCACAAAGAACAAATATAGTTTAACAGTTTAATTATTAAGTATCTACTTTTGTACTTTAAAAAGCACGTAGAAAAAAAAGGTTTAGAATCTCGAACACCATGAACCAAATCACAAAAATACAACTTCGCAGATTGAACTTATTTTTTTATTAACTAATTGAAATAGAAAATTTTCGAAATTTCTAAAAATTACATAAGATGATAGTTGATTAACTTACCCATGCGAGTTCGACGTGCTGCGCGTGATTCCCCCGACGCCATTTTTTCGGAAGGGATAGATGACACTTGACTTTTAATTTTTTTTTTCAAATGTAAACAGTTCTATGTTGCCAAAAAATTAAATATTTGAACGTTTAGGGTATAAAATAAACAAATCGATTATTTTTAAGTTTACGTACTATGCGAAGTACAGAAGTAGGTAAGAGGTTAAAGAGAGCGTGAAAGTCACCTTTCATTGTTTTGTCAAGTCACTGGACATTTCCAAGAGGAGATATACTAAAACAAATTTTGAACCATGCTTTATTTTTCATTGTACCCTTCGCGTTTTCTTACGGGAATAATTAACAAAATGAATCATCATACACCACCAGACCACAAAATGGACGTTCTTTTGAATTAAATATTTTTGCCACGATCTCCAATCTGCCTGAAAAGCTTGGTATAATGGTGAAACCCTCCCATTTTGAGGGGGAATGTTTTTTCCAGCGGTGGACGTCTTTCAACTGAATTGAAGAGTTGGTGTGACATGGGTAAATAAAATAAAGATAACCAGGGTATTCCCAATAAACATAGACTTTTAAACATTGTATATCTTTAATTTAATTTAAAAAAACATTTGGTTACATTTGATACATTTATTATACAATGCACTTCTAATAATAAGGATTTTAAAAACTGTAATAAATATTAAATAATTATCACGACTCCTATCAGAATACCTCTTCAAAATCGTAAGAGAATTAATACATTATTCTCCCATTCTTTTTCAAATTACCAAAAATACTCTGCCGGTATACTTTTAGCAATTATAACAGTTTTACCATCGTCTTCATATTGCATATTATCCGGTATATAATATGTAACAATAGGAGTTTTATTTTCTTCGTCTAAATCATCATTTCTTCCATATTTCACAACTTTCGAATGCGCGTAATGAGTCTCAATATCCGTTATACTTTTTTTTCTATTATCTGGTTTATTGTTTTTGACATCTTTTGTTGGTTTCGCGTCAGAATAGTTCGAAGATTTGTCATAAAAATTGTCCTTGTGTTCATTAGTTTTAGTTTTTTCTTTTTTAATTTGCTTCGTTGTGAAATCAAGACTTTCTAGTACAAGTGGCGTTGGAAATTCTATTGTTGCCATTTCATCATTATAAATAGGTTTCGATATAACATTTTCTACACTAAGGTCTTTTGTTCTTTCAATTTCTTCAATCTTATCCGTCGTATAATGGTATCTATTATCTCGATGATTACGTACGAATTGCATTTCTTCGCTCTCAAAATTAAAATTGTCTTTGGAAAAATCAGGATAATAGTCATCGACTATACAGTTATTTACGTCTTCTACCTTATCCTCTGTTCCGAGTTCAGGAGTAATGAATACATTTGTGGTAGTTTCTATGATATCCTCGGTAGTTGTTTCTGGAGGTTTGGTAGTAGTAATTAATTGTGATTTTACAGTAGTGGATTCAACTGTTTGTGGTGTGGTGGCATTAACTGCTACTTCAATCTTAGATTTGGCCTTCTTATTTGACTTTTGGTTAGTCCTTCTATTCGGACAACTATTTTTGAAGTTGTGTTCGTAGATCTCAACATTTTGTGATCTCAGATGTGGAAAAAGATGTTCAAAATTCAAAGGAAAAGTAACATCGGGATTGTAAAAAGGAGGATAGCCTAATTGATCATTTTGAAACTGACGCCTAAAATAAGATAATAAGTTCTTTACAAATTCTTCGGGCATACCGGGGAATTTATTCCGAAAATCTTCAATGAATTTTTCGTCTTTTGAATTCTGGTTATTTTTTTTACAATAACCCTTTTGTAATACTTTCATATTTTCTCGCTGATTGTCTAGATTACGCGTTGGTTTTGGCACCTCGTTTAACTTTGACATGGCTTTTTGTTTTTCATTTGGTCCTGGCACTTGTCGTTGACTATTATTATTACTTTGTTCTCTTCCTGGTTTTGGTTTCCGTTCATTTCTCCTTTCCTTAATTTGTCTATTTTCATTGTTATTATCAGTAGTAACTTGTCGGTTATGCTGTTTTTCTCTGCTTGGACGCTTGTTCTCTTCTAAATGGATAGATTTTTTATTATTACTATCTTGATTTCTCGAATTCCCTCTTCTCTGTGCTTGGGCAATATTTTGATTGCATTGCTGATTTTTTCTGATATTTTCATTACCAATACTCTGATTTGTATCTTTTCCTGGTCTTCTTCTACGATTTTCATGATTTTGATTTCTTCTCTCAGTGGTTCTCCTTTTTCCACTGTGATGCGGTGTATTAAGTCCTTCTTCAAATAACTCTGGTGGTAATATGAAATAATTATTCACGACTTGAGGAATGCTTCCTTGATTGTTTGGGTTGTATAACCTCGAATTAGAGTCCAAAAAGCCTTGCACTGTTGGATTTGATAGAATTTTGTCCATATATAACTGACTTATTTGGTCTGTCAATGGATTCATTGACTGATAATTGTTCATTGGAGTTTGATACATATTGTTTGGGAGGATAACTTTCTGATTTTGACATTGTGTTGGTGAATTTGTTTGGACTAAAATCTGTTGAGGATAAATATTGTTATTGCTTGGCTGTTGATATACTTGTGGTTGTTGCTGTGGTAAGATTGCTTGTTCCAAAAGCAAAGGGACGTTTATTTCTGGATACGTGTTTTGATTAAATGGGCATGTCTGAGTTGGCAGGAGTAGGTTTAGTGGTATCCCTAATACCTGGAATGAAATAAATTATATGATTAGGAACAGATAGATGTTTGAGCACTCGTTCAGCATATTTTGCCTGTTAGATATGCTTGTTTCAACAACACTATTGCGCTATTATCAGGGCCGGATTTGTAGGTCTGGCGACCCTGGGGCAACGGAAGGCCGTAATGAAATAAATAATAAATAAATAAATATTCCTTACATTCACACCAATTAGCCTAGCCCAAAGTAAGCACTGTAAGGCTTGTGTTATGGATACTAGTGTAACGGATAGTCATACATATATTCATAGAAATATATATAAACACCCATGATTTAGGTATAAATACTCGTATTCATCATACAAATATGTGCGAATTCCAAGATTCGAACCCAGGACCGTCGGTGCGAAAGGTAGGATCGCCACCATTGCACAAAACGGTCGATAAATTAATTGTTCAAAATTAAAATTATTTATTACGAATATGGTTTATACAGTTGTGATAACAATGTTAAAAGCTCTTTTGTATTCTACCCTCTTAAATAAAATAAAAATTTTGAAAAAAACGTGACAGTTGCTGCCCAGCCCGAAATTTGTATTTTTTTATCTGTATTTTGAAGGCCCCTTTCTTGTGGAGGGCACAGGGCAGTAGCCCTGCCATCCTCAAATCCCTCTTAACCCTGATTGGATTAGACCACCATGGTCAATGAAGAAAAAGAACTTTTCTATATTAGCTTGAGTCTGGGTGTTGTGGCTTGGTTGTTTCTACATTCCGTAACACAATACTTGGGCTCAGAAGAATGGGTGTGATATTGTCTAATATATATTATTTAACATATTTAGGTATTATTATTTAGATAATTTTTTTGACACATTCGTTTTGACATATTATATTTAACTGACGTTAAGGTTATGATTTCTCTCAAGAAAATCCTGTATACACCACTTCGAGGACCCGGGTTCGATTCCTGGCCGAGTCAATAAAGAAAGCTAACTTTTCTGCATTAGCAACTTATTTTTTATACTGCTTTTAATCCGGATGTGTGTAGTACTTTACTGTAACAAATGTTTTAAATACTAAGATCGCATTGTATTAAAGACCTATTGGGCAATTCAAAATAATAAGTTATTTTTATTTCATTTATAATTAAATGTTAAATGAAATATATACCAATATAATAAAGTTTATTTTAAGATGATTTAATATTTATTTAATCATTTACTAATAGTTAAATATATAATGTTATATCTATTAATAGTCTATGTTAACTTATGAAGTTATTAAAAGCAGTATACATACACTATTGATAGGAAACCTCCCTATTGAGTACCATAAATTTAATATCATAATATGTCATATTCTTACTTGTCCTAATCATAATTACTTATAATATTTATTTGTCCTAAATTACCGTCTATAATTGAGCGAAGCTCTGAAAAAGTGAAGCTCTCTTTTAGGCAACTCACAAATTTCACTTGTCTCCCTCCTGCTACTTAACGGTTCAACCGATTCGAACGAATTTTGGCATGAACATACATGATTATAACCTGACGGACATAGGCTATGTAAAAAAAATATAGATCTTACCATAGAGGAATAATCACCGAAAAAAAAATTCAAAAGCTGATCACAGCCAAACCGCTGATACTACATTGACGAAATTTGTCGCCAAAACTCACATCGTGGTTGTGACTAATGTGCAAAAAAAAGTTTTGAAATCGGACATACCATGGAGGAATAATCACCGAAAGAAAAATTCAAAAGCTGATCACAGCCAAACCGCTGATACTACATTGATGAAATTTGTCGCCAAAACTCACATCGTGGTCATGACTAATGTGCAAAAAAAAGTTTTGAAATCGGACATACCATGCAGGAATAATCACCGAAAGAAAAATTCAAAAGCAGATGACAGCCAAACCGCTGATACTACATTGATGAAATTTGTCGCCAAAACTCACATCGTGGTCATGACTAATGTGCAAAAAGAAGTTTGAAATCGGACATACCATGGAGGAATAATCACCGAAAGAAAAATTCAAAAGCTGATCACAGCCAAACCGCTGATACTACATTGATGAAATTTGTCGCCAAAACTCACATCGTGGTCATGACTAATGTGCAAAAAGAAGTTTTGAAATCGGACATACCATGGAGGAATAATCACCGAAAGAAAAATTCAAAAGCTGATCACAGCCAAACCGCTGATACTATATTGATGAAATTTGTCGCCAAAACTCACATCGTGGTCATGACTAATGTGCAAAAAAAAGTTTTGAAATCGGACATACCATGGAGGAATAATCACCGAAAGAAAAATTCAAAAGCTGATCACAGCCAAACCGCTGATACTACATTGATGAAATTTGTCGCCAAAACTCACATCGTGGTCATGACTAATGTGCAAAAAGAAGTTTTGAAATCGGACATACCATAGAGGAATAATCACCGAAAGAAAAATTCAAAAGCTGATCACAGCCAAACCGCTGATACTACATTGATGAAATTTGTCGCCAAAACTCACATCGTGGTCATGACTAATGTGCAAAAAGAAGTTTTGAAATCGGACATACCATGGAGGAATAATCACCGAAAGAAAAATTCAAAAGCTGATCACAGCCAAGGTTAGGTTAGGTAAGGTCAGGTGGTGAGGTTAGGTTAGGTAGTGCTTCGCTCAGTATTTGCAAACAGCAGCAGGCATTGCAGACCTAGTTTTAAAGATGTTATTCTACACATATTTTGACGTGAGAGTCAATATATACTTATTACTATGTAAATTAAACATATTCATTGCTTTAAGGTAGATTAATGGTCACTCCGTTGCATTATGTCTACAGAGATGGTTATAACTAAATATAATAATCGCTTTTAGCGATAAGGCCGCCGATTGTTACACGTTA
The DNA here is from genome assembly GCA_927399485.1 of Calamotropha paludella. Lineage (NCBI taxonomy): Eukaryota > Metazoa > Arthropoda > Insecta > Lepidoptera > Crambidae > Calamotropha > Calamotropha paludella. The sequence goes on along the minus strand of OV656830.1, from coordinate 3,534,199 downwards.
GATTTAAGCAATTATCTATTTATTTAACAGAAGAATATACACGTATTCTTCTGTTTTTGTGGTGTAATCAATAAAGTGTTTTTGTATTGTATTGTATTGTATAATAATAATAATAATATTTATAATAATAATAATAATAATAATATATCTCACATTCACACTGTAACGCTTGTGTTATAGATACTAGAGTAACAGATACAGATGTATAAATACCTCACTCACTCAAACTTAGGTACAAATGCTTGTATATGTTATGGGCCAAGTGATTAATGCGGGCAGTATGAATAATGCCCGGGCCAAGTGATTAATTACAATCTAAACTCACCTATTTATCACATTGCCCGGGCATTATGAAGAATGCCCAGTGCCTATTGGGCAGAGTGATGTAAAGCATGTTTAATACTTAGTTAGATAGACCGAGCATTACAAGTAATGAAATGGCCCATAACATATATATTAACAAATATCTGCCCCTTCCGGGACTCGAACCCAGTACCATCGGTGCGAAAGGCGCAGCGATCCTGCCTTTCGCACCAATGGTACTGGGTGCTATGTAAAAGAATGCTTTTTCCATTAAGTCCGCCTATTGTACGAAAGTGATATTGTGGTCAGTAAAGTTAGATAAGTAGATAAAAACCTGCCAGCCAGGACCCATATTGCTTTATTTATTGCACTCCATAATGTTACTTAAAGATATTACATAAAAATATTTGGAATCAATTATGGCCCTTGTTGGGCACGGCAGTTTGATAGGAGAGAGGAAGTAAATTCTTAGTAAAATCCAAGACATTTCGATACTCAGGAAATTAAAAGTGAGCGCCCACCCATCCTATAACCAGCTTTCGCTAAAGCCACTTAACACATTCGTTTACAGAATAAAGGCGTTTACCATTGCGCTTACAATAATTAAAAAAAAATAACTCACCAAAGATTCTCCGTAAAATAAGTAAAAAATAACTGCAAACTTTTTCATTTTGATACATAATTCCATTAAAAGAATGATAAGAACATTTTTTTAAAACAATTATAAAAATATAAACTTCACAGATAATTAATGTTATCTAGAAGTTAACCGAGATGTATCTTTTAAAAGAATACGTGATATTCTGATGTGAATACATTTTTATGATATTTTCAAAGATAACGCAAGAGATTTCAAATACAGAGATATCATTTGTGGTAGATTAGTCACGAATTTGATAATGAAACTTTTTGGCGGGAAGTGTCGGGTGTGTTTTTTTTTTACTTGTGTTATGGTGGATATAAATGATTTAATATGATAGATTGTTAATCAGTGCTCTCAAGTGAAACAACAAAAGGTGTCTTTTCACATTCTCTCAAGAAATAGTGGGGGTTGCAGTTAAATCAAACATTTTTACTGAAACCTAGAGAAAGGTTACATTATTCATGTACTATTTCATTCTTCATTTGTAAATCAGCTCATCATTACTTATCTTCAAATTAATAAAATAAATTACTGCAGATGTTACTGAATAGGCCTTGTATCCTTTGCTTCCGAGAATAAAAAAAGAGTTTTTTTTTATATAATGAATATTAAGGATTCATTAAACACATATAAGCTAAATGCCTCGACCGACATCAAGAGGCTTTGGGTGCTTCCTTAAACAGGCTGCAACAAGAACGTGATGCGCTTTCTAATTATAGCCAAGGGCTATTAAACCTTTATCAACATTAGTACCATCCGATCCAAAAATTGAATTCGGAATTTAATACGAAATTGGAATCGAATTTGAATTTAGAATAATAATTTATCATTAAGAAAATTAGCTTCTTTAACGGTAAAGATTATTGGAAAAGTTAAGCTGGTCTAGATTTTTTCGAGTCTAAACTGGTTTATGTTTTGCTTTAGAATTTATTTGTTTCATATGTATACTAGGTCGGTGCAGTCGCTAAGCATAAAGCTTCGCTAACACCATATATTGGAGCGGATCGTAATACTAAAAAAACATAATAAAAAAAAAAACAACAATTTTTAGTAAATTTTAAAAGTCCAAAACTTTGTTTCATTGGGAAATCCCATAGAGCCAACGTTTTTTGGTATAACTTTTGATTTTTGCGAATTTCAAAATTGCGATCTAGTCCACACATCGAGTTCTCCGTCACAATCTGGTCCTAAATGTGTTGATTCGATTTCGACACACAAAAATTATTAAAATCGGTTAAGAACTCGGGAAGTTATAACGTAACAGACATTGCGTCATGGGAGCTCTGCTCCAATAAATGAACAGACATTACGTCAGAAATCAGAAATCAAAAATCAAAATTAAAATTATAAGCGTGATTTAAACATTAAAATAAATAATACCCACATATTCGATAACTTCCCATCAAAATTTACTTATCAACCAATGATTTTACAAATTATATTGAATTATTGAATTGTATTATTTTGAATTACAATGTGCAAATATTAATGTGCAAAGATAATAAAATAGATAAAAATTAAAAAAAAGATAAGTTACATATTACAAATAAACGAAATAAACTTAAATTAAAAACAAAAGCAATTTTACATGGAATAAGTGTTATGTTACCGTCGTAGTTTCTTAATTCTATAAAACAAGTGCTCTAGCTTTTTAACTTGGGTTTACACAAGGTATGTAATGTTGCTTAATTTTTTTTAGGGGTCTTAGCTGTTAATGTCACAATATTCCGCATTAGAATTAAGTATTCGTTTTAGGTGTATCGATCATGAAAATGCTACAATAATAATTATATTTCTTACATTCACATTAATTGGCCTAGCTTATAGTAAGCACTATAAGACTTGTGTTATAGATATGTCACTGTTTGTATACACCGTTAGATTATAATCTATATCGCGAGATTGTTAACTATCGAAATATTGTGAACCGTAACATACTGCTTACAGTTTAACGCATATTTTTCGGTAGATAAAATATGCGATATATGATATATAATAAACCTAACTTAATCATAAAGTTAGGTTAGGTTAGGTTAGATATTTTATAATATAATATAACATAAGAGTTAAACTGTAAGCAGTATATTACGGTTCACAATCTTTCGATAGTTTACAATCTCGCGAGATAGATTATAATCTAACGGTATTTACAAATTTACGGTGACAGATACTAGAGTAACGGATAGATATACACATAAAATTGATATTCATTGAAATAAATACCCATTTCTAAGGTACAAATGATTGAGTTTATCACATGAACATGTGCAGGGCTGCAACTGCGACGGGACTTGTACCCAGGTGCGTCGTTGGAAAGTATCGCTACCTACCGTTGCACCAAACGTTCGTTAATCATTCAAAACAGGTCGGATTAACTTGAACATCACTATGTTTCAGTTGAATCGACTTGTTAATTTATGGTAAATAACAGTATTGTATTCTTTTAGTGATTTTTAATGTAGCAGACATAAAATAGCAAAGGGCTAAACCATAATGGTTTTTTGTTGCTATTATTTTAAACAATGTATAATTATTTTGTTAAAAAGTCAAATAAATTGAAAAAAAATTTTTGTTGAGTTTTATTTAAGGTACAATTTTAATGCAGAAGGATTTTTGATCTTTTAAATATTTATACCTACCATACTAGCTGACCCGGACACGCGTTGCTGTGCCGACTGCAGCGCCATCTGCCGGGCTGATTTGTGAATCTAAACCATCCAGAGCGTCACCCAAACGCATACAAAAATTCATTCAAATCGGTTCAGCCGTTTAGGAGGAGTTTAGTGACATACACACGTACAGTAAAATTATATATATATTAAGATTAGCTTACCCTAATCTTTCACACATCGAGTCATCCAAGTGTTGTGGCAGGTCTAATATTATTTTATTTAAAGTTTTATAATTTCGCTAGAATTAACCTACTCTAAAGAAATTCTTACAATAGATTATTAAAAATCTTTCGAATTAACAATTATATATATATATATATATTTATAATGGATTCGCTCTTGATCACAATCAAGCCCGGGGGCTAAGACAGAATCCTCAATGGAACGAGCTATCCCAGAAGGTGCATATTCACCCTGGTTTTGAAAATGGACGAGTTATAAGTTCTCGGAAATACGGACGCAGGGAGAGAGTTCCACTCCTTTGCTGTGCGCATATATAAAAGAAGTTGAGATGACCGCAGTGCGTCTGGATGTCCGATGGAAAAAAGGAAATAGTGGTATGAGCAAATGCAGCTCCTGAACCCACTCTCCAAAGTACAGTCTGTAGAAGACCGACAGACGGGCAATTTTTTGGCGATATGTCTAGTGATCAAATATCTTGTAAAATTCACCAAATCTTAGTTTGTCAGCCAATTGTAATCCAAAACAAATAAAATTATGTCAGTTGTATAAAAAAAAATAGTTCCCTTGTGTTACAACAAGTTAATATAGTTCAAGGGTTGAGAACGCATCTGGAAACAATGGTGAACTGCATTCAACTACGTAAGTAACGCCATCTGTTGTCATTTATTGATATTATTACCTAATTAGCAGCACCCTCTACAAGACACGTTATACTACACTTTCACACAATTATGTGTTTTCAGTTTTTTAACCTTTTTTTTAACGCCATCTATCGAACTACTTGTTATCTAGTTTAAGGATAATTGGTTGTAAAAGCATTCTTTATATATTTTCTGCCATATAAAGAATATTTGAATTCATGACCGCGTTACAGCCTTATACATAACCTTTTATCGAAAGACCAGTGTGGTCACAGTATTTATGTTGTATAATATTAAAACTATTAATATAGAAAAAATATTTTCCTAAGAGTCATAGCTAAGTAGCTTAGCGTTAAAGATTTATGTCCGGTTAACCGATTCGTTGCTACTACATACAATTACAGAAACGAAGGCTACGAGCTTAAATAACGTGAAAAATTAAGATAAGTTTTATTCTGGGTTGATTTCCCTAAAACTTGATTTGAAGGAGTTATAATCGATTTAAAAATGACACGGTTTCAGTAGCTAACGCCACACGCAAAATAAAGTGATGACACGACAGGCGTGCCATCAGCAACGAATCGGTAAAGCGCGTCACAGACGGCGAAGATAATATAATATTTTATCTTAAGATGCCCTAATATAAAATATAATAGTATCTTAGGATATCACACATGGCTAAGATACGATAATATTAAAAAACCTGTTCATTTTCTTACGAGTCTGCGTCGGTGCCACACGTATTCCTTGGTAGAGTTATATATACAGGGTGATTGACTATGAGTGATACGGCCTTACTTCTTGATTTGGTAGACAGCTCCTCAGACGATGATTCTAATCTAGAATTTGATGACTGTATGAAGAAAATGTTTTATAAAACATTTTTAGGAATAATTTAATTTGATAGCTGGTAAATGTTATCAAATTAAATAATAATAAATAAGCAGCAATAATAAGTTAAATAAACATATAATCGACAGCAAAATTATTGCCGAGTTGTTTATCAGTTATGTAACTATTTGTCATTCATTGTAATGTAAGTAGTTTGTTAATTAAAACAGTTGAATAAATATTGATATTTACTAAATGTTTTTAATACGTCTGATCTTGTGAAATTCAATTTATTTCATTTTATTTATTGGTATACACAACCGGTAACAGCGAAATAAAAAATTGCCTTAGTACATGGTCAAAGCTTAAATCTAGGTGAGGAGACCCCTAAGCCATACACAGCATGAATATAAAGAGGGGATTGATACTAACAATATTATTTACCTAAGTATCAGAAAATGCAACGATTCAAAAGTTTAACTAATTTATCCAGTGATCCTGATTTTATTTTAGCAAATTTTAAAAGTCTGAACTAAATCGTCTGTGTGTTAGTTTAGTTAGATTGCTTGTCGTCCGCGCACGACACCATGTATTCTTATTAAGATGGGTATATTTCGTATCTTAAGATAACATATTATGGTCCGAAATATATATTTCCATATTTGCATATCGCTCGGTATCTTAAGATACAAAAGATATAATATAAATTAAGTTCGTCGTGTGTGATGGTTCATAGGATTTCTATGGTGAGCGATATTCTAAAATATGCTCTAAGATAATATATTTTTTATATTATCTTCGGCGTGTGTGACGCGCTTTAACAAGAAAGTCATAGTAACTGCGCGTCACATTTAAGGAGAATTGATAAGATTTAACTTTTTATTCGAACATAAATAAGAACTAAAATGATCGTGTTATAAAATTATTATAATTATTACAACAGATTATTAATGTTATCGAGATCTGTTATGAAGTTAATTAATCTGTATTGAGTTGTTGTTAATTGAAGGACGACTTTAAAAGATGGCTGCTAAATTAATAAACAAGTAATCCAATTTGGTTCGACTTTTATTAATTATAATCATTATTGTTACTGAAATAAATCAATGTTTTATAATTTATATTTAACAATTTATTACTGTAAAATAATAAGGATTCTTAGGCAGAATAATTTCTTGCCATTGTCTCTGATAGGAAAAAAAGTCTATTAGAACTGCCACTGACATTTCAAAGTGACGATTTTCTGAATAACGATTCTGCCTTATGATTTGCAAACAAATGAATCACCACTCAACAAATAGAACAAAAATTGAAACAAAAAGGGATTTTTTATTATTTTTTTACTATATATTTTTGAGAGATTGGAAGAATGTGGAAGTTAATTGTATAAATACAATTTATATGCCTGCCAGTGAAAAAACACCCTGAAAACTTTGTAATGCACTAATTCAACTATAATTCTTTTAAAAGAAATCTGGGGCATTTTTCATCTATTAACAGTATGCGAAAATCGTACAATAAAATCTCTAGAGGTACCTGTTTGACAAACCCGAGTACATTTTTTTTCTAAAGCTGTATCACTTAAGATGTGAGTAGGTGTGCTGTGAGACGATAGTTGCACTTGTGAGTTTAGCTCGATCCAAAGATGACTGCATCGTAGGGCTGTGCAGCTGCCATGGATCGGTTCAGTACACTTTGTTCAAAACGTTTTCAATTTGTTAATTAGGTAACGTTTTCAATTTGTTTTATGGTCACTTATTTGAACTATATGTAAGCTTACTAAACCAATATGTATAACCAGCCTTTAATTAAGGTGTCACTTTGAAATGTGTCTTATAAACATGATGAATATGCCTGTTATAAGTGATGGTATTGTTGGTTGTCCAATAAATAAATAAATAAATAAATAAAATAATATGTATATTATATGGTTACTAGGCGATGCAGTCGCTAAACACAAAGCTACGCTAGCACCATATATTGGAGCGGAGCGTAATAACTAAAAAAATAAAAAATAAATTTTGTTTCGATTGGAATTATTGTGAATTTCAAAATTCGGGCTCCGTCACAATCTGTTCCTAAACCTGTTGATTCGATTCCACATAAAAAATATTAAAATCGGTTAAGAACTCGGGAGTTATGGCGTAACAGACATTGCGCCATTGAAGCTGATCCGTGGGAGCAATAATCCGTAATCGTGGGATCCAATAACTAGGCGATGCATTCGCTAAGCATAAAGCTACGCTGGCCCCATATATTGGAGCGGAGCGTGATACCTAAAAAAATATTTTGCGAATTTCAAAATTCGGGCTCCGTCACAATCTGGTCCTAATTAGGATTACTTAGGGTCCTTTTGATTCGATTCCACACAAAAATTATTAAAATCGGTTGAGAATTCTGGAAGTTATGGCGTAACAGACATTGCGCCATTGAAGCTGATCCATGGGAGCTTCGCTCACTTCGTTCGCTCCGCACCAAAAATATTTAATAAGTAAATGTAAGATATTATTCAAAAATTCATAAAGAATAAAATACTAAGAAATTATAATTTCATTGCCTTCTACAATGTGATTTCTACGCGATCAAACAATATATGAAAAAAAATACATATCAACTTAATCTTTTATTATATTTATAATGGTCATGATGACTGTTTGGTGTAACGTTAGCGATCCTGCCTTCCACACCGACGCTCCTGGGTTCGAGTCCCGGAAAAGGCAGATATTTCTGTAATGAATACAACATTTGTACCTGAATCATGGGTATTTGCATATTTTTATTTGAATTTTACATATATCATAAATGTATGTCTGTCCATTACCCTAGTATACATAACACAAGCCTTAAAGTGCTTACTATGACTTAGGCTAATTGGTCTGAATTTAAGAAATAACATATAAACACACTAATAAGTAGTGACGAATGACAATTTAGGCCTTGATAAGCTTTCTACATAGAACATTGACATAAAATCGTTAATAAAGGTAATTCTATGTATTTCTGTTTTTTTTTTACATATTGTAGAACAACAATTATGATACCGTATTTAGAATATTTAATATACGCTTCAAACTTATACGCTTTGACCTTATGCCATTGTTATAAAGATCATTTTTAACAAACTTCAAAAAGGAGGAGATTCTCAATTTAACTGTATAATTTTTTAGAGCAAACTCTAGGGATGTTATTGTAGACATTATTCCTCCACGTATAATGTATAACCTCCTTGCCTGTTATATATTAATTTAATTCTTCCTTGTAGTCCTAAAAAGTTTTCATGCCACCCTACGATTACGTTTTTAAAACGCAAAAAGGTTTTTAAGATAATATCATTAGTTCCAAATATGAATAAACCAAAAAGTTTCTCATACACAAATGCCACAGCGTAAAAAAAGAAAAAATGTTATAACACACAAGTTTTGAATCATAACAAAATAAAAAAAAATAAAAAGTTCTTACATCTTTATTAACAAAAACAAAACAATGACTAATTTACGCTTAAATAAGAATTTTCTCCAGCTCGACAATCACAGCTGTAAGCAATTTAATCAGTCCACTTAAAAGGCCTGTACCATCAGATAAACCTGTCAGTAGTCCAAGGACTAGATTCAGAACTTGAGTTACTAAACCGACTAGTAAGCCAGGAGCGGCTAAAACATTCGATCTGAACAAAGATATTAATACGCTAATATATAAGAACAGGACAGAAGCCAGATCAGTCAATGTCGCATATAAAAGTGGCAATGTACAACCAAAGTATGGGAGCAAAGCCGGCGTCAAATTCTGTACTATATTTGACAGATTGTTCAAATTGTTGATTAAGTTGATTAAGAATGGTATGAGAAGGCATGCGAGTTGGTTTGCAACTGGCAATACTATGGCTATCTCGTCGAATGCTAAGCGTAGAGCGGATACAGAGTAACACGGGATCATGGCTTCACTTTTCGGCACCTGTCAAAAAATATATAGGTTAGTTTTGGCGCGAATGGATTGACATTTGGAGAATAGACAACAGTTGCTCTATATATAGACTATCCGAAATGTAACAAGACAATAGAATTCAACAGGTTTTGAAACTATATTTTAAATGTTTTTTGTATTAATTGTCTTGTTCTTTTACTATTCAGCAGAAGCACAATTATGGTATTTTATTGAAAACTTTAGAGATAAAAGAAAAATATTAGAAAAAATCGAATCGCCTCAGAAGTGAATTCTCAGGAAACCGAACCCGCAAATTTTGGAAGTCCCGTCCAATGCTCTCCCAATTGAACTACCGAGCCTTGTGAACATGTGCGGGTTCGATTCCTGCTTGAAAATTCACTTATGAGCCGAGTCAAATTTTTTCTTATTTTTCTATTAAAATAATTTATATTATAAGATAGCATTGAAAAAATGCAAAAAAAATATATTATCATTTTAAAACTATAAAGATATTTTTTTAACATATGATATCAATCTTAGATAAGCAAAATCTAAAAGTGTTTTTTTTAAGAAAAAATATTTTATGCTTACTATTACGAGTCATCTATTAACTCTAGTTTGCATTAGAATAGTCGTAAAAGTAACATTCATTATTTTAGAAAACAAAATTAAATATAAAATTAATAAAAAAAAAAAACAATGAAATTAAATGTATACTAACCAATAAAACAATTGCAAAAAGAACAAGCGCTATTTGAGTGCGCATTATTTTTTATTGTCAAACTTATCGTGAAAGTAATAGAAAAGCGAATAATTTCCTTTCCAAAATAATCACTATATAAATGAACTGTTATCATAGGAAACTATGTTTTAATGTCATAACTATGTAATATTGTCGAAATCACATGTGCTTGTTTATAGAAAATTATCTGAATAGATAAAGAAAATTGTATAATAGCAAAATATGTATTTCTAGTTTAATCAGTGTTGGCAAATCGTATTTCGCAAATAGAAAAAAAAGTTGGCAACGAAATAGACCACAGACAATATACTGTATTAAAAAAGGTTTCTATATTTTTTTTGTTCCATATGTTAGAATTGAAATTCGAATTCGTAATGTGAAACAGCTTTATTAGAAGTATCTTTAACTTTTCAGATTAATAATGTAAGTTTGTTTCCATTAGAACCTCTTCAAAAGATTTCCTTAAGATTTCATTGGTCTTATTTGATAATTTTAGTTAATAATTTTCATTACTTAATTTCAAATTGTAAATTAGAGAACAAAAGGTTTATAGTTATTAGAATGGTTTTAATTATTTTATCAGTATGACTGTTTGTTTTAATTAATAAAATCAGCATTTTAGAATATATTAAATAAGTCTTGTCAAACTAGTTGCTGAAAATCGAATATAGTTTTATTTAAAAAGAAAAAGAAATTTATGTTCCTTTTTTAATATAAGCGCTTTTTTGTTGTTATTCTTTCTTTAATAAAAATTCCTCAGGTTACCTTTCTTATTAAAATAAAATAATAAAAGAATAAACGAGAGGTATATAATTAAAATAAATGGAATATAAGTTTAGCTTAGTTTGAAAACTCAATGGTGGGCGTTGCACCATATTTTTTTTTAGAATATTGAAGTTATCATAAGCTAAAAAACTAATATAAAAAAATTGGTTGCCTGTAAAGTCGGTATACGGGCGAAAGTTTTACGTGACAACGACTTTGAGTGGTAAAATAATTTTAATATGAATATTCATTCGTATAGTAGGAAGAAGGATGAAATAATAGTAACAATTTAAAACATTTATTTATACAAAGAATTATATTTAAAACATTAATTTATAGGCACGCGTCCCTTCCACTTTTTATGTCTGTCTCTCTCGCTCTTAGGCGGGCTAACCATGCCCGAGTGGAAGGGACGCGTGCCTCTCACTCGCTCTCATTGTGAGCGCATAACGTGAGCGGAGCGTAACGCAGTTTCTTGAAGTGTCACCCGGCAAACCAATTTATAAGACGTTGTCACGTCAAAAACGAGAAAATCTAACTTACATCGTTTGTTTGTCTTCTTACAGTTTTTCGTGGTAAATTCATGTTTTCTAATATGAAAATACAATTAAGTATCATCAAAAAAAGATTAGTTAATAATTGGAGCTTTAGGAAACAGCTTCTTGGAAAGTACAGACTACTCCACGAACTGTTAATTTCTTTCAACTCTTATTGAACTCTGTGTCTTAAATATTGGACTTTAAGTTGAAAATCGAATGGATGTTTGTCAATTTCGTAAAGGTTGGTGTACTGTAGACCTTAACCTTAAAACTGCAGCCAAATGTCACTTTGATGGATTCAGCGTTGTCGATTTAAAAAACATACTTTTTGTAAAATTTCTTATAGCCAGTTACGTTTAATATCAGTGTTCTTATAAGCCCTTAATTTATGTCAAATATTAAATTTAAATTTTATGGAAGCTAAACTATCAGTAGTAGGATACGTTTCGGAGGGTGTGCAGCAGAATTGCATAGCCTTGTGCGCCGTCCCAATTTTATCATTGGATAACTAGACTTAAAAATAGGCGTCACCATTATATGGTTGATATACCAAAGAGTCGCACTAAGCGTGTGATACGTACCGCTAAGGAATGGAACTCTTTGCCTGAGTCTGTGTTTCCTGACAAATACAATTTAGGGGTCTTCAAGTCACTAGGTATCTTCTAGGCAAGCGCGTCACATCCTAGATCGCATCGACGCGTACCATCATCTTCTTAATATACAAGGTGTCCCAAAAAATAGTGTCAAGCGTAAGTCCAGAGTTAGAGCACCTCTTGGAGTACCCGAATCACCCCCATGTATGTTCCGCGATTATTCGTAGTTTTCGAGTAATAATTTTTTTTCTGACTTTTTGAAAATTTTGATCCAAAGAACTTAAAAATTTTAAATAAAAAAAGTAGAACATATTTTAATGTTTTTCTTTTAACCACTGAATCATCTTTAGTGCTTCTTTTATGTCTAAAATAATCAGCTTCGTAACTTTAGATGGCAGCAGGAACAGTTATTTTTGACCTTCAAATAATAAATTTTTAGCTTTTCTACAATCATTTTTGGTTTATTAATAAATAATAATTGGAATTTAAAAAAAAATTATTCAGAAGTCGAGTTTTATGAAATTTTCACCTTGCTGTCTTTGATGGCCGATTTAAGCCAAAGTAGCCCTATTAAGTACTTTTTTTTTAATTATTATGAAAGCAGAGAGTCTAGAGAAGTTTTTACACATACTTAGAAACCATGAATTCGCCTGTTTAGATTTTTAATTTAAAGATAATTTTTTAAGTAATTATTCACTAACATTCAAATTTTGACTTTACACTACTGTTTTCTAAATTTCCACTAAAGTTACGAAGCTGATCATTTTAGACATAAAAGAAGCACTAAAGATAATTCAGTGGCATAAAGAAAAACATTAAAATATGTTCAACTTTTTTTATTAAAAATTTTTAAGTTCTTTAGATCGAAATTTTCAAAAAGTCATAAAAAAATTATTACTCTAAAACTACGAATAATCGCGGAACATACATGGGGGTGATTCGGGTACTCCAAGAGGTGCTCTATCTCTGGACTTCCGCTTGACACTATTTTTTGGGACACCTTGTATATAAATTTCGTGTTACGTTGTTTGTCCGCGATGGACTCCTAAACTACTTAACCGATTTTAATCAAATTTGTACACCGTGTGCAGTTTGATCCAACTTGAAAGATAGGATAGATATCATTTTAATTTATAACACAGCAACGCGTGGCTGGGTCAGCTAGTTACTATATAAAAATTCCCTGTTACAGTGTTTGACCGCGATGAACTCCGAAACTACTCAACCGATTTCGATGATTCTTTTTTCAGCTTGATTTCTTACAACTTTGGATAAAGGATAGGTTTCATTTTCATTTATAATTATAACACAGCAACGCGTAACCAGGTCAGCTAGTATGATATACAGATATGGAATCTATAAATCTAAGAACACAAATTTGTTGTTTGTGTGTTTGTCTGTCCGCTCTTTTCCCCGCTCTTTTTCCATTGTATACGCGTTACTATAGCAACGCGTTAACCGCAAGTAGTTCGTCTACCGAACGCTAGATGGCTCTCACGGAAAAATATTTAATAATAGAAACAAATTAAAGAATTTTGTCCACCCATGCGAAGCCGGGACGGGCCGCTAGTATTTATATAAATACTTTATATTACTCAGGTACCAATGATGAATACGAGATTCATCATCATCGGTACGCTAGTACGCTAGCTTATATGCTAGTTCGCTAGTAAATGCAAAATCGGTACCGTTGCACAAATCGGTGCAAGGCTAATTGGTGTGAATGTAAGAAGTATTATTATTATTCAACTTCACTGTCAGGTCAAGGTTATGGCCATGACATTGTAAAAATGCACGTGTTGCGTGCTCATTTCGAATTAAGAATAAAGTATCAGCACTACGTTGTATTATGCAAATCATAGTATTATAACACTAAATAATAATTTATAATTAAAATTCAAAGTAATTTTCTTTAAATTTTTACATACCTATGACGAAACAAATACAATTTAGGAGTCTTCACGACTGAATTGGTATCTTCTAGGCAAGCGCGTCACATCACATTGCATCGTAGGCGAAATAGTGGTCAAGCCTACTTATTGACTTACTTACTTGACTTAAGGTTCTACGTCCCCTAGATGGGGCAGAGGGAGTCCACAGCGCGTCGCCATCCCGTTCTGTCCTGAGCTTCGCGCTTGATTTCGCTCCAGGTCTTTCGATGGCCTTCGTTTCATCAATAGTCCGCCGCTAGGTCTGTTTGGGGCGACCACGTTTGCGCTTTCCTTAGGGATTCCAGTCAAGGGCTTGCCTCGGGATGTGGATTGGATCCCTTCGGAGAGTGTGGCCAATCCAGCTCCACTTCCACTTCCACTTCCACTTGCATTTGAAGCCTACCTATTAACTATAAAATTGTGTTTTTTATTACATTACAGTAACAATTTTTAGTGCATTTTCAATATTTTCTTATGGACAGCAGAGGAGGACCAGTCGTCTAGTTTGGCCGAACGGCAGTAACCTTTCGAACCCAATCGATTCCGGGTTTGGACCCCGGAAAAGGCAGATGTTTGTATGATGAATACGAGCATTTGTACCTAAGTATAATTCAATAATATTATTCATTTATCTACACTTATATTATAAAGGGGAAAGGTTTGTATTTTTGTATGTTTGTAATGAATAAACTCAAAAACTACTAAGCCGATTTCAAAAATTCTTTCACAATTAGAAAGCTACATTTACGATGAGTAACATAGACTATATTTAATGCTAAAAAAAAATTAAAGAATTTTGTCCATTCGTGCGAAGCCGGGACGGGCCGCTAGTTTATTATATGTATGTTTATCCGTTACCCTAGTATCCATAACACAAGCCTTACAATGCTTACATTCAACTTAGAGGATAATTTTATCGATGTTCGGTCCACTGCTCCCCCAATTGAGTCACCGCGCCTTGTAAGCCACCCATAAAAATTTTCTAGTGGATACTTTTTTACGGTGTTACTTTACCAATGATTATTATTCTCGAAAGAAACATTTGTGAAAAATAGTTGACAATTTTGATATAAAAGTAAATCAACTACATTTAACTTTATTAAGACCGCACGTAGGAGATAAACTGCAGGCATAATCATTAAAATAGTCATTTATTGTCGTTTGCACACATATTTATCGCCATACATTTTTAGACAATAATAATTTAATTCTAAGACAATGTCAGTCCTTTAGTGTCAATCTGTGTCTATGTCTAGCTAGCCAGCCTAAGCATCAAAAAGTCCATAACATTCAAGGACTTATAAGGATTTTTGTCCGCGTTTGTTTTAATGGTGTTCATAATATAAAACCAGTATTTAACTATATATACTTAACTATATAAATAAATATAAGCCTAAATCACATATATTACTTTGAACCCTTATTAAGTAGCTAAAACAGTTATGTTATGAAATTCAGAAATAATTACTGTACCATAACACCCAGATTCAAGCCAATATACGAAAGTTTTCTTTATTGTCCAGACAAGGGATCAAACCTGGGTGTGGTATAACCATGCAATCTGATATGCGACCTACTCGAACACGAAATCTTCACATGTTTCTTTCGCACTTAACTCCAACATCAAAAGGATCATGATTGAGTAGCAAAATAACTTTGAGTTATCCAATAGTTACTATCCTTACACAATATTAGGAAACAAATTAGGCAAATACAAAAAATAATACCTCCTAGAAAACAAGTAACCAGATAACGTAATATTTAACATACAAATAGATAAAATTCTTATCAAAATAATATACAAGCAATTCTATTTTATATCAAAACCTATAATTTTGCAACAAATGTTTTTTCCACATATATAAAACGTTTAATTTGCTATATTCACACAAATCGTATCTGTGTTTCATAGTAACAATTACATTTTTGTTAAAATAAGATTAAAAAAAAAACAATGTTTAAAATCATTGTTACCCTCTTTGCTGTAGCAGTTTGTATCACTGTAAGTAATTAAAAAAAATTGTATCAATCTTAGCTAAAGGCCCATTCTGCCGTTCTTAATAAAATGCAATAAGTAGTTTCAGCTACTTTCGAAATAATTAAAGATTTAATTTTTGTTTTTTTGTGTTTCATCTTAACTATAATAGCTATTGACTTGAAACTTTTACTATACGACTATAAAATGAAGCGGAACTTTATGTAGTATATTTTGTTTGTACATACACCGGCATCGCACGGGTGAACAAATTTTTTTAAATTTTTCTATTATTAATTTTTTCCCGTTAGCGCCATCTAGCGTCCGGTAGACGAACTACTTGCGGTTAACGCGTTGCTATGGTAACGCATATACAATGGAAAAAGAGAGGACAGACAAACAACAAATTTGTGATCTTAGATTACAGATTTGTACGTAAATTGTACTTAAGTCAATTTGCCCAAAAACTCGACTTATTGCACTTATCGTAAGGACGGCAGCATTGGCGCCCCCGGAAATGGGGGATTATCTCCACTATTGGTAGAGTTAGATCAGAGAGAGTAGTTGGAGAAAAAGACTAATTTGGAAGGTGCTGCCCTCTAGTATTTGACATTTTAAACTCATTATTGGCGTATATTTTTGTTCTATTAACTAAATAATTATTTTTTGGAGTTACTTAAGACTTGATTTTCATATAAAGCGCCCGGTGTGAAAAAATATGAAGAGTAAAATTTAGTGATCGAATGACAGCATTACGTTTTGTGTGCGCAACCTGTCTTGTGCATCTTTCACTTTTACTTTGAAGTTTTGTTTTATTTTCTGTGCCTGTTCGAAGACAATCGTTCTTAAGTCAACTCCAGTCGTGCGTCGGAGATGATATACACACCTTTTTTTACCTTGTAACTTGTTAACCTGACTTTTCTCAGACGTCTTTTTAAATACCTGTAAAGGTGGATTCCAGTGGACTGTATTTAGTTATAAAATCAGACCTTTTATTTTAAACTTCGCACGGGTGGAAAAAATTCTTAAAAATTTTCTAGCATTAAATATAGCTTATGTTACTCAGCGTGAATACAGCTTTCCAATGGTGAACGAATTTTTGAAATCGGCTTAATACTTTTTGAGTTTATTCATTACAAACATACAAAAATACAAATCTTTCCTCTTTATAATATTAGTATAGATTTACTTGTGTTTCGTGCGCAAAAAATGATTATAATTATCACCTACGACATCCTAAAAAGTGAAGGGTTAGTGCTTTTTTCCTCTGCCGTATAATACACGGCCGACTAACATATTCAAATCAAAGTAACTTTTGATCAGCTAATATACTGATGATAGGAGTATCAATTGTACTTTAAACTAGAATAAATTCAACTTATCTCAAGCATTGAGCAGGATTCGGACCCAAAACTTTAAATTTTCTGAAGCGTTTCTTAAGTTGAATACCAGCGCCATCTCTCGGTATTGTAGGTCACTACATACCTAAATAAATAAAAAATTAACTGCTGTGTAATAATGATATTTTCTCATTTAAACACTGCTTTTTGTGAATGTGTATATAAATATTTTAGGGTTCATTTGTCACGATAAATTGTATAATTTGATTTTATTAATTTGATAATTGAAAAATAAAGATTATGCATAATAGTTTTTATAATATTGTAACGGAATGTCCCTTATTTTAATGTGATACAGTCCTATAATAATTAATTAATTGTTTTTATAATAATTTAGCCAAGTCTGCTAACTAATCTAATAAATTTAATTTTTAAATCTCAAGAAATTCTACCAAAAGAAGTTGGTAGTTATTTTACATTTAGTTTCATGAAAAAGTAAATCTTATCATGTTATTTTTTGTCATTTACGTGAACTGGGTTTTTTTTTTTACTGACACTTTAAGGACAGTCTTACTTTTCAAAGGTATTGTTGTCTCAATTATTGAATAAGCATTCCCTAATCTATTTATCATCCATGCCGTGACTGGTCTTTTCGAAAGATGCTAATTACCCGCTATCATCCTCTGCGCTTTTATGCTCCGAAACATCACAATGATCATAGCGATCTTCGGTGAGACAGCACCCCAGGTCATTCTTAATTCTTCAGTTTTACCTTCTTTTTCATTTTTTAAAGACTAAAGAAACAAGTTTACGCTTCGAGGCAAACTTAATGCTTGTGTTATGACTAGGTTAGGCTTAAGTACATGAGCCAAAATCGAATTCGATTCGTTTTGGTTAAAGCTGATATCTCAACCGATGAGCTATGGCCGTCTGCAGTGGCATTCTGTCCATTAACTGTTCATTTCAGAATCCTGACCTGAATACGCTATCAGCATTAGAACCTAAACATCTTCTGCTGCTACAAGCTGATTCACCAAAATCCTCGAATTTTCCCCAAAATTTTGAACAAATGTTGAAATTTCTTTTTAACTCAAAACATTTTTCTTTTTTCAGGCACCAGCAGCTGCTGCAACCAACGTTCAACTGCCAGCAGTTTATCCTCTCGTGAATGTGTTATTGCCTCTTCTGAACAATGTATACAACCTCCTTCTCTCCCTCCTTTCAATCTTCGACACTCTACCTCCTTCGATTACGTGTATGATACCAGTTGACTTGGGGGCATTAGAAACCTCCTTGCTTAAACTGTATTCTCAGGCATTAGCTATTATAAACTTTTTGAGGTCTTTGCCTGAGTATGCAGCTGGAGCGAACCCTTCGTCACCTCCAGCTAATGTCGTTAGTCTCCAAGGATTACTGACCACTCTGGTGTCTGCTATTACGGAATTAACAGAAGAAGTGCTGTTTGCAATTGGAGGCGGTCTACTTCCAGGTCTTTTGCAATTAGTTGTACTAGTTGTGGAGGCTTTGATTGCTTTACTTATTTAATGGATGGGTTGTTTGATTGTTATGTAGTTTTATTTTTAGATTAATAAAAAGATAATGAAGATTTATGTGTTTATCTTTACCCGATTGCGTGACGGAAAAGAAAGATTTATTAGTCTATGCGTGGGCCAATTTCGAACGATCTTACGTCAATCTATTTGTCTTTGCCTTCCGTGTATCAATCACTAAAGGCTACGGCAATAATTACAATTGTCGCAGTATCACAAGCAACAATCAGCAGCCATATTATGAAAATAAAAAAAGAAAATTGAAGTACCATATCGAATGGGGTATCGTTAAATATAGATTTGAAAATCATCTTTCTTCAACTACTTTGCATTTCGAATGCCCATAAGGATTTATGGCGATAAATAAAAACTATTCTTAAAAGGAAGACTTCGATCGCACAGTTGCTAACAACTGCGTGTTCGGCATATGATTGCCATTGTTAAGCAACTGTTGTTTAAGCCAAAAATTGAATGGGTGACCAAAATTTTTATTATCTTGAAGAAACTTTTATGAAATAATCATTGTTTATTATGATAACTAAATTAAATAATTATTCACTTCAATCTTATATCTTCTATCACTGCCTCCTTAGGATCCCCGATTTCCGACGAGGCGAGGCACGGGTGCAAGACGGGGCAATATTCACCAACGTGTTTCTCGGTACGATTATTTTGTTGCTATATTTTTGCATGAAACGATTTCAAAAAATCGTCTCGTTCCTTACGGCACGAGAAAAAATACGTCACGTGTACTGAAACCTTAAGATATCGAATTCATAAAAGATTTTCCTACAGTGACAAAAACAAGGCGCTTGACCGTCTACACGAATACACAACCTTCGCTTTCCGGGTAAGCACTCTTCCAAAGTTATCGAGACTGACAGACCCATCGATTTTTTTAATATTTCTTAAATTGACGCCAGCGCCATCTCTTGATGTTCTAGTTAACTACTACCTACACAGATTGCACTACTTTACAAGTATTGAACAATCGATATAAAAAACATCTAATAACAGCAATATTTCTTGAAATTACGTAATCTGCCTTACACTTGAAGCAAATTGAATATTTCTAGTAATAATTTCTTTACATACATAACAAAGTTATAAATTATTCCTAAGATCAAACCTGCTACGACAGGAATTCTGACAGGACCTGAATTCGTGACACCGACATAAAACATAAAAAAAATATTATATATGAACTAAAAGGGAAATCAAGTATAGAGATAATAAATAAATAAATATTTCTTACATTCACACCAATTAGCCTAGCCCAAAGTAAGCACTGTAAGGCTTGTGTTATGGATATTAGGACAACAGATACACACATATATGATACATAAATATGTAATATTCATAGAAATATATATAAACACCTATGACTCAGGTACACTAGTCTGTGTGTGTTGACTGCTGTTGTGACTATATGTCACAACAGCGTCGAGTTATGTAACAAATTGAGCTATACTGTACCAAGAGCAGCATATCGGCGAGAGGTATGCGTTCGTCGGCCTTTTTTCGCTACCAAGTCGTGTCAAAACGTAACCTAACGTAACGTAACGTAACAAACGCTGGTTTACACAGGCCTTTGCGTCGTATGGTCCAAAAATACAATGAATTTTGTGAGCACATAGATCTATACGCATTGTCAGCTCCAAAATTTAAAAATAATCTTATTGAATCTTTACTTAATAACTGTGTAGGATGAGCGGATATAGGAATGGTAGACAACCAACCTGAACTGGCATATGTTATGGTCTCTGTTGTATCCTTGTTTTATCTACGTACTATAAATTTAACAACATCGCTGAATTAAAATTCGTTGATGATGTAGTTGGTTACTCATTTTTAATTGGACTTGTATTAATAACTATATGTTTCTTTACATAATGTATAACTGTATCTAGTCCCAAATAAAAAAAAAATGGTTCTCTCAGTACAGCCAGTACCTCAAATTGTTTTCTATTCAAATCATCTTAGCCGAAAGACGTCACAGAACGTATATAGTTAAAGTAAGGTAAATACGTGCAATCGATCGAAACGTACGCACTCACAGCCCGTTCACACTAGTCGTAAGTCGCATATTACTAAAAGTCGAAAGTCTGATGTACCTGTTCACACTGCGTCGCGAGTCGTATAGGTCGTAGTTTCGCGCCATTCGGTACGTAGCGAACTCGCGAGATGGACGCCGACGAAGAACTTTTTGTGCTCTACTACTTACGAAGAAAATTAAAAAAGTTGAAAAAAAGTCAATTCCAAGAAAATACTGGATGCACCCAATCCTAACAGAAAGATCGACTTTGGGAAGTTATAAAAATTTAATACATGAATTAAAAAATGACCAACGAAAATTCCTTAATTATTTGAGAATGTCACAAGCAACTTTCAACGACCTACTGTCAAGAGTTTCTGCGAGCATCATGTATCGGAATACGACATTTAGAGACTGCATTTGTCCTGAAGAAAGACTGTCAATATTTCTTAGGTAAGTGTTTTTTTTAGAATCACACTACAACTGCTACAAATATTTAGATTGTATTTGTAGTATAGTAGTCTGATTGTAGCAGTTGTAGTGTGATTATTTTAACTTGTTTATTTTAAGTAGGTAAACAGCGCAACATATTACAATAATTCAAAAATCGGAGAAATTTAAGTGAGTACTTTCCGACCAAGTAGATGCAGCAGACGATCCTTCCTCATACGTTTGACGTCTTGCATATTCAGACCCATGTGCTATCACGCGCGTAATTATAATTATTTGCATAAAGTCTGTTTTCACGTTTCTTTTTGATCTGTTGTATCAGTGATAATACACCTGATTGAAGCTCCAACGTTTCGTCATCGTCGAAAGACGTAACAGAGGGTAGGATACCTTTAAAAAAGGATAAAATTGGGGGATCAGTTTGTTGTGATAGCCTGCTGTCTAAAAACTCGCTCATTTTGACATCTAAGTCCATTATATGTTGCTCTTGTGCCATGGTCTTTTGTCTTTTAGAAGTGCTTGGTTGCGAATTCTCAGACAACTGAGTACTGCCTTCTGTCCCTGGTTGAGATATACGCGACGCAACAGACTCTTGAGGAGGATTAGGTCTAGCAACTTTACGCAAAAAATCCATTTGCTCTTTATATCCATATGGCTTTGACGACTTTGCCCCTGATCCTGATTTTTTTCAACATTTTTGTTTGTTCGGATCCAGACATTCCGTAAGTTCGTCCACTTGGTCAATACTGAAATCTGAAACTCGGTCAATTTACCTGAAATTATATTGCAACATTATTTTCAGATATTGTGCGCCAGGATGTTCCTTCAAAGACCTGCACTACAATTTCAGAGTCGGGGTATCAACTGTTAGTAAAATTATCAAAGAAATGAGTTGCATTATCTGGGATACATTAAAAGAAGAGTTTATGAAGTTGCCCGACAGTGAAAATAAATGGGAAAACATCGCAAATGGTTTTGATATTAAAGCTAACTTCCCACACTGTATTGGAGTCGTCGACGGCAAGCATATTAGAGTAGTGAAACCAAATCAAAGCGGCTCGATGTATTTCAATTACAAAGGTTATTTTTCATTTGTTTTACTAGCTGTTGTTGATGCAGAATACCGTTTCATTTATATAAGTGTTGGTTCATATGGGAAAGAATGCGATTCTTCCATATTTAAGGAGGCTACCTTTTGGAAGAAACTGAATGATGGTAGTTTAAACATACCAAAGCCAAGGCCTCTTCATGAAACAATCGAAAAGAATATGCCCTATGTACTAGTTGGCGATGAAGCTTTCCCCCTGACGACATATTTAATCAGACCTTTCGGAGGCAATCATTTGGATGATACGAAAAGAATATTTAATTATCGATTATGCCGTGCATGAAGATTTGTTGAGTGTGCTTTTGGAATTTTAGCTAATAAATGGAGAATACTGCATCGACCATTGGATGTCCACCCAGACACCGCTATCCATATTGTGAAAGCCTGTGCAGTATTGCATAATTATTTAAGAGAAAGGGATGGTCTAAACTTTAAAGATATTCAACTTGCACTAGAACAATCGATACAAGAACAAGATCAACAACAGAGAGTACATAATCCTCGTGGTGGTCCGATTGCAAATATTATACGATCGGACTTTGCAGACTATTTTACTTCCCCGATTGGTTCGCTGCCTTGCCAAAAATTAATAATACAACTGTAAATATATAACTATGTAGTATAATAGTTAATAAACTTTACTGGCACTTACCGAAATGTTGTCTTTCTTTTTCTTCCATGTTTTCAAAATTAGGTATTAGTATGGTACAAATTTCACGCCAGGCCAATAGTTTCAGATTATTATTTTTGTAGTCATTTAAAGTTTTATCCCAAAGGACTGCTCTTTCGTGAACTAATGGAATTAGTTCTTCGGGTTTTATTTCTTTCTCCATTTTCACACAATAAACAAAAACAGCGCGCGCGCAACCAATACGACGAATAAAACACGAATGGAGTGAGCAAGCAATGTGTAGCGGTCTAGGAAGCGGGGCGGGGAGAGAGGTAACAACGCGCTCGAGTCGATTAGATGCACGACTAGTGTGAACAGCAACAAGCAAGCACCTATGCGAGCACGATTCGACGCGATTTTTAGTCTTACAACGGACGCTGGCCCGTCGGATGGTTTTTTGAGTCGTATTAGACTAAAAATCGCGTCTCATCCAATGTGAACAGCTCCATATAAAGTGTATGGTGACCAGAGCATTCGAGCTTTTAGTCATATGTGACTTACGACTAGTGTGAACGGGCTGTCACATAGACGCAAGTCTCAAGAAGACCCCTAAAAGCTCTTACACAAAAACCACGATACGACGTCGCGTCGTGCTATGATGCGACAACGACCGTACCGTACGGTTGATATAGTGTCACAGTTAATGTCGAAAAATGGATCGCACTAGACGTGTCTAAGGTTATTAAAGGTCTCGGCATACATGGCGTATTTTTCTCGTGCCGGACGAAATGGGACGATTTCTTGGCATCGTTCATACATACATACATACAGCAACGAAATATACATACCGAGAAACACAGACAGGACGGGATGGCACGAGAAAAAATATCGTTGACGGTGATAATTGCCTCTTCCTGCACGCTCCGAAATCCCGACGCTGTAGTATTGTGGATTGTTTTGTTTCGCGTTCCATTCATCCATGACGCCATCATGAACGCAAAACTAATTGATTTTGTTCGCTTGCACCCAGCCCTATACAACCTCGGGAATACTTAATACTAGATAATAGATTGCAGTATATTTATTTTCTTTAGTTTAGTTTACTGGTACCTACCTTACCTGGAGAGAAAACAACTATAAAATATAGGTATGTATGTATAACTCGGTGAAGTCAAGACGTGCAGAAAAATAGGATAGAGTGGCTCGTAGCGATGTCGTGTCGTGATATACGTAAACGGGCGAGTTTCTTGCGCCAGTTCTTCTACGATTCAAATCAATTTATTTAAAGCGCATTTGGATAAAGTCATTTCAAATATAAAAACTGAATATGCCTATTTATCAACAATGAACGAACCACTAATATATATGGACATAATCAATTTTGAAATTGTTTGAACACACGAGTGTAGGTATAGGTATCTTCTAGGCAAGCGCGTCACATCCTAAATCATATCGTCGCTTACCATCAAGTAGGTCAAGTACTAATCTATTTACTATAAAAAACTGTGTGATTCTCACATAGGTACATACATATTTTTTTTTTATAATTTTTATTTACTTAGTTAAGGGTATGACTGATTTATTATTTTAGAGGTTTTATTTTAAAAGTGCAGGTATTTAATGTATAGAGTTATTGCTTCCAGGGGTTGAGGACAGAGATACCTCTCACCCAGGAGCAATAACGAACAAAGAGAAAGTTAATAGACAGAAAAACTGACAGAGGAGATAGGAAAGAAAGTGATAAATACATATTGTTATCCTTCTTTATGTAGTCGGCTTAAAAAGGAGTTTTATCAAATGAAATAACCTCCTTTTAATGTAATAAAAAATATCTAAAACGGTCAAATTATTCCGCTCCTCGCTACGTTTGCCCTTGGCAGGTTATCGACTTGGCATGAATGAATGACGTCAAAGGGAGGTCAGGAGAGTGGGGTGGGGATAACGTTATCCATTCATAATAGTCAACTCTACAAGGTCTGATATTTTTTTGATATTATTATATTAGAGAACACATACAATTTTATTCTTTATTTATGGCTTGCACAATTTGTGTATTTAGCCAGTGTCAAGTAAGTATAATCTTTCTTCAATGTTCTTAAGTAATTTCCTAGGTTTCAGTAAAGAAGTGGGGTTTTACTGAAACCTCCTCGTGGCCTTCTTGAGAGAGCGCTAAAAGACACCACAACCTGTTTTTCACTTGGCAACACTCACGCATATTCAGAAACTAATAATGGTGGTAAAGTGGTTAATAACCCACCATTATTACACACTAATATCAACCACAACACAAAATTTAACAAGAAAACCAAAACCATTTACCAAAACCAAGAATTTACTGGAGGGAGACTCTGTACCAGGGTCGTCTGATTAGGTACCTCCGTCTTACCTATTTCTGCCGCAAAGCAGCAGTGCTTGCATTGCTGTGTTCCGGTTTGAAGGGTAAGATATGGCAGTGAAATTACTGGGTACAGTGACTTTACATCTTGTGTCACAAGTTGGCAACGTACACTGTGGTGCTTGTGGGGGTTGCAGTTTTGCTGCGAATCTAACAAGAGCCACATGTATTATAGGTGACTGTTACCACTTACCATCAGGTGGGCAGTTTGCTTGTTTGCCAACATTTCAGCAATAAAAAAAAAAAGAAAAAAAACCATTAAAGTGACGCTTCACGCTCCCGCCAAAAATTCTGGAAACAATTTAAACAGCTAAAGCAATTAGGTTTTCTAAATTCAACTGGCCGATAAGCGAGCCACTCGACCACAGATGTCGACAAATTAGTTCTATGTGACGGTGTGTTAACATCGAAGAGTTTTTTATAATAAGACTCTAGAACGTCTCGAATGTAAAATTTAAAACTCAATTAAACGGGACCATGGTTTTCAAACTAAAGCTGCGAACTGACGATTAGTTTTTCACATCAGTTGAACTGACGTCCATCTAAAATCTGATTGTGAGTGTAGAATCATGACTCCAGAGTTCTAACTGAAGACCACGTATTTCCGAGACTATTATAAATCCAACTCGGCGCGTCGCGCCAACATCGTCAGTGTCTGATCGTCAATCCAACACAAACAGATAGTACACTTCTTAACAGCCCGGCCGATTGAAAACTGAAGAGCCGGAGTGACGACAGTGAATGCGGAAATCGAGTTGGCCTAAAACCATTTAGATTGACGCCACAGTTTTACGTCTGGATTGACGCGAAAAACTGAACGTCAATGCCCCATTTTAGACTCTAGAACGTCTCGAATGTAAAACTTAAAACTCAATTAAACCGGACCGTGGCTTTCAAACTAACAAGTGTTGGAATAAATATACTATATGTGTCTGTATGTGTATGTGTGTGTGTGTCTGAGTGCGTGTGTGCGGGTAGGTGTGTGTGTATGTACATATCTATCTCTACTATATAAAAACAATACTATGTGTGTTTGTTACCATAGTTACCGTAAGCCTAGAAAATAGCAGTTTTTATAATCAATTAACGTTACCATAGTAACGCGTGGCCAGGTCAGCTAGTATATATAAAAGTGAAAGGTGACTCGCTCACTGATACTATTCAATTCGCGCTTTACCAGATACAGGCACGTACCTGGGCGTAGCCGAGGTCCGAGCCCTTAGAGGCGCCCTATAGCACCCTGTGTTCCCCTTCCGGCTAGAGCGCCGTAGTGACTTTATTCTGGTTCGGAGACTCATGGGAGATGCCATCCAGCTAGAAAACCACTATAGTGGCTCGCTACTCTTGCTTGAGGTCCATTTAAGTATTTCACCGTCCCAAAACCCGGTATCGTTTTTAAGGTCATCTGCGACCAACATCAATTACACATAAAAAAAAAACACAGAAATTACAAGTGCAAGGAATCTCATACTTTGCATGGGAGTTCCTTTTATAAAGGTGCTCACTAAGACTTCTATAGTTTTTAAAGTAGGGTTTCCAAATGATTAGAAAATACTCATTATTACAAGAAATTCAAATGTTGTTAATTATTAACCGATTTCGAAACGGAGAACGTTATGAATTCGGATCTTTATTTTCTTATGTTTGTTCGGACATAATTATATGTAGATTTCTAATACAATGTACGACTGCCGTAATATTACTGACATTGCCTTATTTTTACAAAATTACAAAGTTATTTTTACAATAACTGGTCATTGCTCTCTAAACAAACACCTGTAATAGGTGTTAACGACAGCCCTCTATGCAGAGGCTGCGTGGAGGCAGAGGAAACTCCACAGCATGTACTCATGGAATGTACAATTATGGCAGAGCAACGGGCACTACTACTTCAATCTCCGGCATCTCTCTGTAGCTTACAGTAGCCTGAAAAGGCTGCGAGCATTCTGGGATAATTTGGGTTGGCTAGAGTAGGCAGAGAACATACAATGGCGCAATCACGAAGCTAATAGTGGGCATTGACGATCAGTTTTTCTTAAAACTGTGGCGTCACTCCAAATGGTTTTAGGCCAACTCGATTTCCGCATTCACTGGCGTCACTCCGGCTCTTCAGTTTTCAATCAGCCGGGCTGTTAGGAAGTGTACTACCTGTTTGTGTTGGATTAACGATCATGTACTCACGATCAGTTTGGCGTGACGCGACGAGTTGGATTTATGATAATCTCGTAAATACGTGGCGCGTCGTTAGCTAAAACTCTGGAGTGATGATTCGATACTCACGATCAAATTTTGGATTGACATCAGTTCAAATGATGCGAAAAACTGACCGTCAATTCGCAGCTTAACACGTCATAAGCGGGAGCCGTGTAAACTCGTCATATCCCTTCTTATCGTACAATGCGGGAGTCGTGTTTTCTCGTTTTGTAACGCTTAGCAGTAGAGAGCGGGAGACGTGTAAAAACGGGGCACAAATGGGTGGGGAATTGCGCGTTGTCTTTTGTCCGCGGTACCCAAACTATCTACCTGTGGATACAATAACGCCCTACGCCGCAATTTGGAGGGAAAATGCCCCGCACTCATAGTGTTAAGTGCGGATATAGCCCCGTCAAACTAACTAACTGACAGCTAAAACATTACCGAAACTATAGGGCGACCGCTCAGAGTATAGGGGCGCGGTTATTGGAACGAAGTTCCTTATGGGGCGTTGCGGAGCGGTACCCTAGCCGGGAAAAAACGTCCGTAGCGTTATACAAAAAGCGTAAGATTTTTATGTATAGTCTATGTGGGATGGTTATACAGTGTCTAATGTATAGTCTACGTGATGACTGTTATTATATATTTTTATAAATCGTTGTAAATAAAATAAAAGTGTCATAATTTTGTAAAGTAGTTTCTTTGCTTTTTATCGATTAAAAAAATCATAATAAAAAATTTATACCCGAATAATTATTTTCTTTATAACTCGAATAAAACTTAACATTAATATTTTTATAATAAGGAACTTCGTTCCTATTTTGTAGTGTATGAATGTACAGTAGTTCTAATCTCAAACAGTTTAACACTCGCAGATAACTTAATACTTACCACAGGCAACACTATGACTTCTGGCGTCTTAGGCACATTAAATCTATAATCTAAGAACACAAATTTGTTGTTTGAGTGTTTGTCTGTCCGCTCTTTTTCCATTGTATCAATAACGTTACCATAGCAACGCGTTAACATAGCAACACGTTACCGGGTCAGCTAGTCTATAATCTAAGAACACAAATTTGTTGTCTGTGTGTTTGTCTGCCCGCTCTTTTTTCCCGCTCTTTTTCTATTGTATACGTGTTACCATAGCAACGCGTTCCCGGGTCAGCTAGTATATACTCTAAAGACACTTTGTTGTTTGTGTGTTTGTCTATCCACTCTTTTTCCATTGTATCAATTAACGTTACCATAGCAACGCGTTACCGGGTCAGCTAGTAAAAATTAAATTTACATATAATTCATATAAAAAACACTACAATAACCAATATTTAAGTTTTATTAAACTATAATTTATTTTCCAATTTTTAGTTTGATTTACTATAGAAAGGATTTTTAGTTATTTAAACTTTTGATTTATTGAATAGAATAGATTATTTCTTTATTGTCATATTGTCATATTGTGTACAATTTGCAGATTGAAACGCTATTAATGATAGGTTTACATCAGTAACAACAGTGTATTGTCCCCGGCAAATAAGTTGAACATGATTTTGAAATCACGTGACATGCGCAGTAGTGAATAATGTACCTAAACTTGCTACTGCGCATGTCACGTGATTTCAAAATCATGTTCAACTTATATGCCAGAGATTATACCCACACCGGGCATGCAATGTCTAAGTTCCTTACAATATTTATGTAAGGAACTTAGACATTGCATGTCACAATGACCTGTCAACTTTTAAATAATTTTTATGCCGATTTCTGACGTTCTCATTTGAATTTTATCATAACTAGATAGCGCTGTAGCACGTGGAAACACGCTATTGTATTGTTTTTGTAAGGGCAAGTTTAGTTTTGCAATGTTAGGATAGTGAAACAATATGGTAACAAACACACACACACACAAAGTATTGTCATAATATAATTAGGATAATTTAGGTACGCGCTTTGGGTATAGCATTCTGAGCACCTTGGCTGACCGGGATTCCCCACTGCTGCGTCACTGGCTGCAGCTTCATGCTCTTATCTGTAGCTATGATTATCTGTAGCACAGGAGCTGCATCGGTGGCTTAACTAATTATTTAGCGTTTTTGTATGTGTTTAATTACTTGCTAACACTAGAATAACATTTCTTGTAACTAACATTTTAGTATGGATTTTTAATATCCATACTAATATTATAAAGAGGAAAGATTTGTATTTTTATTTATTTTATTTATTTGTTCTTTTATTTATTCATACACATCTAGTTACAGAAGTACGCTTCATATACACTAGCTGGTCATACAAGGCTATACATGACAAAACAAATTAATTACAATACAATTACAATTGTTGTGCTAGAACAATGTCAAATTCTTATAAAAATTAATTTAATTATGCGTCAATTTCATACCAAAAAATAACAAAATTAATTAACAAATACGATAACATAAAAATAATAATATACACGTTTGTTACATACAATAATTAATTGTTACTTGCTAAGGTATTCTTATTCTAAAAATTTACTGGCTTCTTACCATATATGTCATATGGTCAATTTATGTATGTTTGCAATGAATAAACTCAAAAATTACTAAGCCCATTTCAAAACTTCTTTCACCATTGGAAAGCTACATTTACGCTGAGTAACATAGGTTATATTTAATGTTTGAAAAAATGTAAAGAATATTATCCACCCGTGCGAAGCCGGGACGGGCCGCTAGTCTGAAATAAATAGACAATAATAATAATTTAGACATATATTATATAAAATTATGCCACAAGTTTGTATGCTAATGACAATTTTTTTTTAATTATAATTTTTTTAATTAGGGCTTAAACAAGTCGGTGCTCCCATATATAGTTATGCCCACTCTGGATCCGCTACAGGTTGCAGATTTAGATAATATCTCTTTACCACCAATAAGCCTAGCCCAAAGTTATCACTGCAAAGGCTTGTGTTACGGATACTAGGGTAACGGGTAGACATACATATATGATACATAGATATGTAATATTCATAGAAATATATATAAATACCCATGACTCTGGTACAAATGCTGGTAATCATCACACAAACATCTGCCCCTTCCGGAACTCAAACCCAGGGCTGTCGGTGTGAAATGCAGAATCGCTACCGTTGTACCAAACAGATGATGGTAGCTGACCAGGTCGATTGTAACCAAACTCTACCACCAACTAAACCAAGAACGTTTGAGGAGTTTAAAAATTAATCGCTTCTTAAGTCATTGTTATAATGCCCGAAGTTCCAGATTAAACACAAGAGATTAAACAACATGATTAAATTATCTTAATCAAGTGAGTTCCCATAGAGAATAGACATGTTTCGGAGTTGACTCTTGTAAAACACCGTTATATAAGTTTATGTCTATTTTTTGTAAAATAATCCACGTTGAAGATTGATTGTTATTCGAAATTAAGTTCGACAACAAACTATCATTTATTTTTATTTTATTTCATTTAATTTATTAAAAGAAACATACAGCATATTATAACACTTTTGAAACCTTAGAACTAAAATAGTACATTAGCCTTATGTGTTTCCAAAGCTAGTTTTATAAACATAATTAAGTTGAACAAAAGTATGTGCAAAAAAATTTTTTTTTTTAATTTAATAAAAAAGCAATTCCTAGAATTAATGTAACGGTAGTGCTACTTCTAGTTAAAATTTAAATAAGTTAAATACTAATTAAAATAATGATACCTTAATTAATAAGTAGGTACCTTTAAGGATCCGGTACCGGGTTCCTTTAAATACCTGCGAAATCGTGATTTTTTTTTCGTGAAACATGTAGATGGCGCTGTAAGTACTATTATATTTATTACACGCTCTAATAATATGGGTATTTGCTCTACGAATTATTACAAAAAGTGGTTTCGTATAAAAAAGTAAAAAACTTAATAAAAAGATAATTTGTATTTTATATGACATCTAGTATGACAAGATTATCATTATTATTATAATAGAAAAAAAACTAGAAAAAATAAACTTGCTCAAAAATTATTCTTAGGCGCAAGTCGAAAATTTTGTCCAAGAATAATTTGTGAGGCGAGTCTATATTTTCTATTATTTTCTAGGGTACCTCGAAAGGAAAAAACGGAACCCTTATAGAATCACATTGTTGTTTGTCCGTCCATCCGTCCGTCAAGACCCTTTTTTTCAGGAATACATACGTAGAGGTAGCTGGAATTTATATCAAATACTCAGGTCTACTGTCCCTTGGAGCTGTGAAAAAAAACAAACTTCTAAGCCAATGCTAAAAGATACAGCCGTTTATGCCGCTTTCCGAGAATTTTCGACACTCGCAAGGGAATCAAACTTTTGCATTTTGACGAATACAAATTACACACTTACGTACATAATGTGGAATTAGATTTGGCATACCCACTATCCAATAAATATTTCTCAAATAATTCAGCATTAAATTTATTCCCCCGTATAACCAAGCCAGAACTATCGTGGAATCCGTTCAGGCTTTGATGTTGTTCTTTGATGTAATAGCAATAATGAGGAACTACTTTCGGAAATAAGCAAATTAGAAAGTCAGAGTACAATTTCTAAGCAGGAAAAGGACATAAAAGAAAGGCAAACGGAATACATAGACAACCTAGGTTTGATCTGAGGCAATCTTATTAAAATCTTAAGCAAAGTCGCAGACACAACTACTTCTGCAGCATTATGTATTTCACATTGCTGTGTATTGAAGTTCCATGTTGAGATAATTTTACTTGTTAAATAAAATTATGCTTGATAATAAAAATTCTCTGTATTCACTTTTTTATTGTTTTTTCACACCAGCTTCCTATAGACCATCGAAGTTTGGTGCGTGGGGTGGTATGAAATGCCACTCAATCTTATGTGTTTCTAAATATGAAGAAACATTGCAAACTAGTTTCGCACAAAGACAAAATTATGTTAGATCATTATTTTTATATAATAAAATAAATAAAGAACTTAATATTTATAATAAATAATATATTGTCTGCAAAATATTAATTAGCAACTGGCTTAAAACTAAAGATTATAATCAAACAGAGGCTTTGCTCAATATAATAACACTAGCTTTCCGCTCGCGGCTTCGCCCGCATGGAATTCGGTTATATTGCGGTATAAAGCACAACTATAAGAAAACTTCTCACTCCCACGGAAAAATCTAAGAAGCGCGATGTAACGCTGGATACAAAATTCATATAATTCATTCCACTTCTTACGTATCTTAAAAAAACACTTCGTTACCACGTTTTAAAAAACACCCAGCGCCATCTTTCGCATACCTCTAGAACTAAATAGCGTAAGCTATCATTCCACTTCTTACGTATTTTAAAAAACACATCGTTACCATGTTTTAAAAAACACCCAGCGCCATCTATCGCATACCTCAAGAACTAAATAACGTAACTAATACTTATACCAATTAGTAATTCGTTGACTTTAGTGATTTCAGGATAAGCAGATGTAAAAAAAACAATTCAGACGATAAAACAAATTGTACGTCATCCCTCGAGAATTCCTCATTTTCGAGGATTCATTTTCGTATCAATTAGCTTCAAAATTTACATGTTCATATTCGTTTGCAACATATAAGTAGATGTAAAAAAACAGTTTAGACGATAAAACAAATTATACGTCATCCCTCGGGAATTCCTCATTTTCGGGGATTCATTATCGTATCATTTAGCTTCTAAATTTACATGTTTATATTCGTTTGCAATATTTTAAGTTGTTTTAAACGACACACAGCGCCATCTACAATCCATCCATCAAGCAAATAATATTTTTGTTTTTCCTCGGGAACATCAATTTTTCCAGGATAAAAAGTACCCTATTATTTAATCCGGACTTTTATCTTTACGTCTGCAAAATTTCAAAGCAATCGGTTCAGTAGTTACGGCGTGAAAGCGGGACAAACAAACAAACAAACAAACTCACTTTCCGATTTATAATATTAGTAAGGATAAGTTAGGTAATTACAAAAATTAATGTAGGTATCATTCCACATATACACACACTCACATACGCACACACACACACACACACGATCAAACCCAAACTCACACACGCGCACAAACACATGCAAGCAGATACGCGTACACACCCAAACACAGACATAAACTATACCTCACATATTTAGTAGTTCTTTAAAATATGTTTAATATATTTAATTATAAAGAATGTATATAAATACTTACCAACCTGAATAAGTGTAAAATGCTCGCTTTTATGGAAGAGTGGAGAACTTAAAAGGGGATTCCAATTCATAGCATTCCTGTAACTTGTTTTTTGCAAATAAAATATTTCGCATTTTAATGGTCTTTCTCTCACTCTTGACTACAGCGTGATACGGTAAGTAAACAGTGATATCTTTTTTTTCATCTTCCCTTCTTACAGGTCTCATGTGTCCTAATTGTAAGTATTCTTTTATCACTTTTACGTAATTCAATATCAGAAATATGCAGTTCCCATTGTTTCCGAATTTCTTGTTCTAACTTAAACGTAATAATATGAATATTGATAAGGTCCCATGTGCTCACATCAACATTAATATTCCTTAAAGCGTTTAGGCAGCCCATGGTGGTATCTACAGTCTATTCATCCTAACTTGTCCTATTTGGTAAACAATCTTGGCACTCCTTTTTATTGAAAATGCAGCATTAAAAATCAACTGATAACTAGATTCAATAGGTTTCAGTCTATAATAACGATTTATTGTAATAGATTATTGACTTTGTTATTATTTTATTTTTAAATGGGTGATTTTGTTAAAAATTTGTGCCATCTTGGCACTTTGTAATTATGTAATGTGTTTACAAAATAGGACAAGTTAAAATGTTTGTTTGTTATAACTAAAAATATTCAAATTTTTTCGATGAATTAACATTTAGTTGTTGCAATAAACAATGGAAACGACATTAACTTTTCACTTCATGAAGTGGAAGAGATCTCTCTTCTATCTATCTAGATGCGTCACAAGCCGAACGCTTAGGCCTCTCTATCGCTTATTCTGTGCTCTCGCTTGCACGCTCGGTTCAGGCGGAACGTTACACTTTTTCGTGCGTGCAGCCGGCGTCCATCTATTTATAAAACGTTATCAAAAAGGCAAGATCAAAAGTACTCTTAACCGACGAGCTTGTATGAAAGACCTGATTATAGTTGAAGAAGCGACAGAAGTATCTCAGAATCATGGAAAGTGGAAATCTGTGATATCTGCCTACCTCTGTGGGAAAAAGATGTGTTTATATCTGTGGCCTTGTGCTAAAAGGTATTAAAGCGCAGACTACATTAGCATTTTTTACATAGTAACTTTTGAAAGATTGTTAATAAATTATGGCCCTTTAGCATAAAAAAATATCATATTTTTTCAATAAACTGACATTACAATCTCATTTTATACAAAAACGTCCTTTGGCCCTTTTAGCACTAGGCCACAGATATGTATATTGTTTTATGTAAAAACAAGCAACATAAAAAGTACCATTTCGCTATATGATAGATTATTGCGTTGTGAAGAGTTTCAGTAAGAAAAGACTAAGACGGAGAATAGATCGATACGTCTTCTTATAACATCCATCCGCTTCAGTTCTTCCGTGAAGTCAAGTAACATGAAAAAAAATTGTTGTGTGTACTTATGTACGCACGTAAGAAGTTATACTTCTTTATCATTACTAAACAAAGATAACTAATATTATAATTCAATAAATCACACACCTAATCAATTAGCGGCAACTTCATCCTGCTGGTTTATTCTATGTCGCTTTTGCGGCCAACTTCAGCATGATAATTTTGTGTCACAGTAAAGCGAGCGCATCTTAAAATTTCACTCTCATCATTATTTCATAACGCGCCTAAAGAAGTATAACTTCAAAAACATAGTTATATCCTGTTTACATGTTTGTTGCTCTATCACGCAAAAATAGATAAACAAATTGGTATAAAATTTGGCAAAAAGATTCCAGAATAATGTTAGGTTCCTATAAGATTGTATTGATGACTCCTAAAAGTCTCAAGGCCGTACTGTGAAGTGAAGAACAGCGGTTGGTTTTAATAGGTATGCCCATCAACCTTAGTAATGGGTGAGTCCCACATAAACTCATCGTCAACCCAACGGTATGGCATGCGTAACATATTTCCCCTGAAAAAAAAAGGTTCCTATAAAATTATTATCCTACTAATAAATTAGGTCCAAGTGTTTCTTAAGCTGACACCAGCGTGATCTTTTCTTTCTTTATACTAAATAGGCAGGCGTTTGACCATTATCTCGCTTAATGGTAGCGATGATGCGATCTAGGATGTGACGCATGGTTCTAGCGCCGCTGGCGCTGCTGTCAGCTTCTTCTTCTTCTACTACTATACGGGCGATTTCCGCAACTCGACGTCTTTGGCGCCTGTTTTGCGTCTGGAGGGTGCTTGGCTGTTTCACTCCAGCCAGCCCAGCTCTGCCAGAAACGCTCCAAGCGCCTTCACTTTGGTAACGACTTCTCGGAGGCTGCCCGGTGAGCCAAGATGTTTTGTGCTATGCTATGCAAAAACTCAGGTCTATTGTCCCTTGGAGCTGTGAAAAAAACAAACTTCTAAGCCAATGCTAAAAGATACAGCCGTTTATGCCGCAAAGGAGCCTTTCTTTCTTCCATATAAGTTAGGCTAAATATGTACCTAAGATTCAAAGATACCAAAACATAGCTAAAAAATTGTATATTCCGAAAAAAATACTTATTTATTTTTAAATACATTTGTACCACAAAAAAAAATCATTCAAAAATATACATTACTTGCAACAAATGTTTTTTTTTAGCTGGCAAGCACAATTGTTTTGAGTTTGAAGCGTTTTGTAGCTTAAAGTTATATAAACATTTTTCGATATTCAGTCTTAAACATAAAATGTATACAAGTTTATCAGTAACACTGCTTTATGAATTCTTTTGTTTTTAATATATACAGTAGGATCAAGAGCGAAAATAGATATTTCTTGCTATTGCGAATCATTCTAAGCGTTTAGTTATTTTATCAGCCTACGGACTTTACTAAAATACCGTGTTCCAAAGCCGCGAGAAACTTGTTAAAATCAAACCGACTGTCACACACAAGTGCCATATTAGCGTTTCGTTCTACGCAGTTGTGATTTTGTGTATAATTTATTGTGTTTCATTAACTTTATAAAAATCTAATTTATGGGTATATTATATATGAAATAAGTGTTTGTACATTATTATGAATATTTTCAAATAACTTGTACCAAGGTACATTTTTGGCCCGAAAAGAAAGGTCTCCTTTCCACAAATTTTCGACACTCGCAAGGGAATCAAACTTTTGCATTTTGACGAATACAAATTACACATATACGTACATAATGTCGAATTAGATTTCGCACACCGACTATCCAATAAACATTTCTCAAATAATTCAGCATTTAATGGATTCCCCCGTGTAACCAAGCCAGAACTATCGTGGAATCCGTCCAGGCGTTGATGTTGTTCTTTGATGGAATAGCAATAATGAGGAACTACTTTCGGAAATAAGCAAATTAGAAAGTCAAAGTACAATGTCTAAGCAGGAAAATGACATAAAAGAAAGGCAAACGGAATACATAGACAACCTAGGTTTTATCTGAGGTGATCTTATTAAAATCTTAAGCAAAGTCGCAGACACAACTACTTCTGCAGCATTATGTATTTCACATTGCTGTGTATTGAAGTTCCATGTTGAGATAATTTTACTTTTTTATAATTTTTTATATTTTTTATGCATTTTATGCATTTATTTTTTCTTGTATTTTTCTATTATAATAATTTATCTTATAAGATCGCATTGAAAATGCATAAAATATATAAAAATTATAAATCTAACATGGCTGTTTCATCTTAATCGATTGACTAAACATTTGTAAAAATGTTTCTTTCGAATACGAGAGGATGTTCCTCTCATTGATGAAACAACGCTGGCCTACAGCGTAAAATCAGAAATGTACTAGAAAATTTCGACGAGTGTTCGCAAGGCTCGGTAGCTCAATTGGGAGAGCATTGGACCGGATTTCCAAAGGTTGCGGGTTCGTTTCCCGCCTGAGATTCACTTGTGACCCGAGTCGACTTTTTCTAGTATTTTTCTATTATAATAATTTATCTTATAATTTTACTTGTTAAATAAAATTATGCTTGATAATAAAAATTCTCTGTACAAACTTTTTTATTGTTTTTTTCACCTATTACGCGCTTAAGGTGAAACTTAATCGATTTCACACCAGCTTCCCATGGATCATCGAAGTTTGGTGCGTGGGGTGGTATGAAATGCCACTCAATCTTATGTGTTTCTAAATATGAAGAAACATTGCAGACTAGTTTCGCACAAAGACAAAATTATGTTAGATCTTTATTTTTATATAATAAAATAAATAAAGAACTTAATATTTATAATAAATAATATATTGTCTGCAAAATATTAATTAGCAACTGGCTTAAAACTAAAGATTATAATCAAACAGAGGCTTTGCTCAATATAATAACACTAGCTTTCCGCTCGCGGCTTCGCCCGCATGGAATTCGGTTATATTGCGGTATAAAGCACAACTATAAGAAAACTTCTCACTCCCACGGAAAAATCTAAGAAGCGCGATGTAACGCTGGATACAAAATTCATATAATTCATTCCACTTCTTACGTATCTTAAAAAAACACTTCGTTACCACGTTTTAAAAAACACCCAGCGCCATCTTTCGCATACCTCTAGAACTAAATAGCGTAAGCTATCATTCCACTTCTTACGTATTTTAAAAAACACATCGTTACCATGTTTTAAAAAACACCCAGCGCCATCTATCGCATACCTCAAGAACTAAATAACGTAACTAATACTTATACCAATTAGTAATTCGTTGACTTTAGTGATTTCAGGATAAGCAGATGTAAAAAAAACAATTCAGACGATAAAACAAATTGTACGTCATCCCTCGAGAATTCCTCATTTTCGAGGATTCATTTTCGTATCAATTAGCTTCAAAATTTACATGTTCATATTCGTTTGCAACATATAAGTAGATGTAAAAAAACAGTTTAGACGATAAAACAAATTATACGTCATCCCTCGGGAATTCCTCATTTTCGGGGATTCATTATCGTATCATTTAGCTTCTAAATTTACATGTTTATATTCGTTTGCAATATTTTAAGTTGTTTTAAACGACACACAGCGCCATCTACAATCCATCCATCAAGCAAATAATATTTTTGTTTTTCCTCGGGAACATCAATTTTTCCAGGATAAAAAGTACCCTATTATTTAATCCGGACTTTTATCTTTACGTCTGCAAAATTTCAAAGCAATCGGTTCAGTAGTTACGGCGTGAAAGCGGGACAAACAAACAAACAAACAAACTCACTTTCCGATTTATAATATTAGTAAGGATAAGTTAGGTAATTACAAAAATTAATGTAGGTATCATTCCACATATACACACACTCACATACGCACACACACACACACACACGATCAAACCCAAACTCACACACGCGCACAAACACATGCAAGCAGATACGCGTACACACCCAAACACAGACATAAACTATACCTCACATATTTAGTAGTTCTTTAAAATATGTTTAATATATTTAATTATAAAGAATGTATATAAATACTTACCAACCTGAATAAGTGTAAAATGCTCGCTTTTATGGAAGAGTGGAGAACTTAAAAGGGGATTCCAATTCATAGCATTCCTGTAACTTGTTTTTTGCAAATAAAATATTTCGCATTTTAATGGTCTTTCTCTCACTCTTGACTACAGCGTGATACGGTAAGTAAACAGTGATATCTTTTTTTTCATCTTCCCTTCTTACAGGTCTCATGTGTCCTAATTGTAAGTATTCTTTTATCACTTTTACGTAATTCAATATCAGAAATATGCAGTTCCCATTGTTTCCGAATTTCTTGTTCTAACTTAAACGTAATAATATGAATATTGATAAGGTCCCATGTGCTCACATCAACATTAATATTCCTTAAAGCGTTTAGGCAGCCCATGGTGGTATCTACAGTCTATTCATCCTAACTTGTCCTATTTGGTAAACAATCTTGGCACTCCTTTTTATTGAAAATGCAGCATTAAAAATCAACTGATAACTAGATTCAATAGGTTTCAGTCTATAATAACGATTTATTGTAATAGATTATTGACTTTGTTATTATTTTATTTTTAAATGGGTGATTTTGATAAAAAATTGTGCCATCTTGGCACAAATTTGTAATTTTGTAATGTGTTTACAAAATAGGAAAAGTTAGAATGTTTGTTTATTAAAACTAAAAATATTCAAAATTTTTCGATAAATTAACATTTAGTTGTTGCAATAAACAATGGAAATGACATTAACTTTTCACTTTATGAAGTGAAAGAGATCTCTCTTCTATCTATCTAGATGCGACACAAGCCGAACGCTTAGGCCTCTCTATCGCTTATTCTGTGCTCTCGCTTGCACGCTCGGTTCAGGCGGAACGTTACACTTTTTCGTGCGTGCAGCCGGCGTCCATCTATTTATAAAACGTTATCAAAAAGGCAAGATCAAAAGTACTCTTAACCGACGAGCTTGTATGAAAGACCTGATTATAGTTGAAGAAGCGACAGAAGTATCTCAGAATCATGGAAAGTGGAAATCTGTGATATCTGCCTACCTCTGTGGGAAAAAGATGTGTTTATATCTGTGGCCTTGTGCTAAAAGGTATAAAAGCGCAGACTACATTAGCATTTTTTACATAGTAACTTTTGAAAGATTGTTGATAAATTATGGCCCTTTAGCATAAAAAAATATCATATTTTTTCAATAAACTGACATTACAATCTCATTTTATACAAAAACGTCCTTTGGCCCTTTTAGCACTAGGCCACAGATATGTATATTGTTTTATGTAAAAACAACGCAACATAAAAAGTACCATTTCGCTATATGATAGATTATTGCGTTGTGAAGAGTTTCAGTAAGAAAAGATTAAGACGGAGAA
Source organism: Calamotropha paludella (assembly GCA_927399485.1). NCBI lineage: Eukaryota > Metazoa > Arthropoda > Insecta > Lepidoptera > Crambidae > Calamotropha > Calamotropha paludella. Next base: position 3,493,794 of record OV656830.1, on the reverse strand, counting down.
TAGATCGATACGTCTTCTTATAACATCCATCCGCTTCAGTTCTTCCGTGAAGTCAAGTAACATGAAAAAAAATTGTTGTGTGTACTTATGTACGCACGTAAGAAGTTATACTTCTTTATCATTACTAAACAAAGATAACTAATATTATAATTCAATAAATCACACACCTAATCAATTAGCGGCAACTTCATCCTGCTGGTTTATTCTATGTCGCTTTTGCGGCCAACTTCAGCATGATAATTTTGTGTCACAGTAAAGCGAGCGCATCTTAAAATTTCATTCTCATCATTATTTCATAACGCGCCTAAAGAAGTATAACTTCAAAAACATAGTTATATCCTGTTTACATGTTTGTTGCTCTATCACGCAAAAATAGATAAACAAATTGGTATAAAATTTGGCAAAAAGATTCCAGAATAATGTTAGGTTCCTATAAGATTGTATTGATGACTCCTAAACGTCTCAAGGCCGTACTGTGAAGTGAAGAACAGCGGTTGGTTTTAATAGGTATGCCCATCAACCTTAGTAATGGGTGAGTCCCACATAAACTCATCGTCAACCCAACGGTATGGCATGCGTAACATATTTCCCCTGAAAAAAAAAGGTTCCTATAAAATTATTATCCTACTAATAAATTAGGTCCAAGTGTTTCTTAAGCTGACACCAGCGTGATCTTTTCTTTCTTTATACTAAATAGGCAGGCGTTTGACCATTATCTCGCTTAATGGTAGCGATGATGCGATCTAGGATGTGACGCATGGTTCTAGCGCCGCTGGCGCTGCTGTCAGCTTCTTCTTCTTCTACTACTATACGGACGATTTCCGCAACTCGACGTCTTTGGCGCCTGTTTTGCGTCTGGAGGGTGCTTGGCTGTTTCACTCCAGCCAGCCCAGCTCTGCCAGAAACGCTCCAAGCGCCTTCACTTTGTTAACGACTTCTCGGAGGCTGCCCGGTGAGCCAAGATGTTTTGTGCTATGCTATGCAAATACTCAGGTCTATTGTCCCTTGGAGCTGTGAAAAAAACAAACTTCTAAGCCAATGCTAAAAGATACAGCCGTTTATGCCGCAAATTTCCACAAATTTTCGACACTCGCAAGGGAATCAAACTTTTGCATTTTGACGAATACAAATTACACATATACGTACATAATGTCGAATTAGATTTCGCACACCGTCTATCCAATAAACATTTCTCAAATAATTCAGCATTTAATGGATTCCCCCGTGTAACCAAGCCAGAACTATCGTGGAATCCGTCCAGGCGTTGATGTTGTTCTTTGATGGAATAGCAATAATGAGGAACTACTTTCGGAAATAAGCAAATTAGAAAGTCAAAGTACAATGTCTAAGCAGGAAAATGACATAAAAGAAAGGCAAACGGAATACATAGACAACCTAGGTTTTATCTGAGGTGATCTTATTAAAATCTTAAGCAAAGTCGCAGACACAACTACTTCTGCAGCATTATGTATTTCACATTGCTGTGTATTGAAGTTCCATGTTGAGATAATTTTACTTTTTTATAATTTTTTATATTTTTTATGCATTTTATGCATTTATTTTTTCTTGTATTTTTCTATTATAATAATTTATCTTATAAGATCGCATTGAAAATGCATAAAATATATAAAAATTATAAATCTAACATGGCTGTTTCATCTTAATCGATTGACTAAACATTTGTAAAAATGTTTCTTTCGAATACGAGAGGATGTTCCTCTCATTGATGAAACAACGCTGGCCTACAGCGTAAAATCAGAAATGTACTAGAAAATTTCGACGAGTGTTCGCAAGGCTCGGTAGCTCAATTGGGAGAGCATTGGACCGGATTTCCAAAGGTTGCGGGTTCGTTTCCCGCCTGAGATTCACTTGTGACCCGAGTCGACTTTTTCTAGTATTTTTCTATTATAATAATTTATCTTATAATTTTACTTGTTAAATAAAATTATGCTTGATAATAAAAATTCTCTGTACAAACTTTTTTATTGTTTTTTTCACCTATTACGCGCTTAAGGTGAAACTTAATCGATTTCACACCAGCTTCCCATGGATCATCGAAGTTTGGTGCGTGGGGTGGTATGAAATGCCACTCAATCTTATGTGTTTCTAAATATGAAGAAACATTGCAGACTAGTTTCGCACAAAGACAAAATTATGTTAGATCTTTATTTTTATATAATAAAATAAATAAAGAACTTAATATTTATAATAAATAATATATTGTCTGCAAAATATTAATTAGCAACTGGCTTAAAACTAAAGATTATAATCAAACAGAGGCTTTGCTCAATATAATAACACTAGCTTTCCGCTCGCGGCTTCGCCCGCATGGAATTCGGTTATATTGCGGTATAAAGCACAACTATAAGAAAACTTCTCACTCCCACGGAAAAATCTAAGAAGCGCGATGTAACGCTGGATACAAAATTCATATAATTCATTCCACTTCTTACGTATCTTAAAAAAACACTTCGTTACCACGTTTTAAAAAACACCCAGCGCCATCTTTCGCATACCTCTAGAACTAAATAGCGTAAGCTATCATTCCACTTCTTACGTATTTTAAAAAACACATCGTTACCATGTTTTAAAAAACACCCAGCGCCATCTATCGCATACCTCAAGAACTAAATAACGTAACTAATACTTATACCAATTAGTAATTCGTTGACTTTAGTGATTTCAGGATAAGCAGATGTAAAAAAAACAATTCAGACGATAAAACAAATTGTACGTCATCCCTCGAGAATTCCTCATTTTCGAGGATTCATTTTCGTATCAATTAGCTTCAAAATTTACATGTTCATATTCGTTTGCAACATATAAGTAGATGTAAAAAAACAGTTTAGACGATAAAACAAATTATACGTCATCCCTCGGGAATTCCTCATTTTCGGGGATTCATTATCGTATCATTTAGCTTCTAAATTTACATGTTTATATTCGTTTGCAATATTTTAAGTTGTTTTAAACGACACACAGCGCCATCTACAATCCATCCATCAAGCAAATAATATTTTTGTTTTTCCTCGGGAACATCAATTTTTCCAGGATAAAAAGTACCCTATTATTTAATCCGGACTTTTATCTTTACGTCTGCAAAATTTCAAAGCAATCGGTTCAGTAGTTACGGCGTGAAAGCGGAACAAACAAACAAACAAACAAACTTACTTTCCGATTTATAATATTAGTAAGGATAATGTGGGGCATAGACCCCACTAGGGTGGACTGTATGACTTGGGTGGTGATGGACGATGGTAATGTCGGATGGCGCCGTAGGGATGGTGACGTCAGCAGGGTAGCTTCGGCAAGGAAAAGTCGCTGATTTTCTTAAGCTTGCAGTGAGGTTCGGAGGCTTCAGGTTTCTTCTTCTTGCTTGTTTCTAGGCTGGATCGGAAGCTCGGTCGGAAGTGATTTTGCATTGATTTGAGCCCGTCTTTTATTTGATATTTTCGGGTGACCCATCCAAGGTGGGGCAACCCATTTTGGGCCTCCGAACCTCACCCCCGCAAGTGCTTTCGCCTTTATTTATGTTATTATTTACACATTTTCTTATGACTACGACTTATTTTCTAGTTAATATTATTTATACTTACTAAAATAACATACAATATTCATCATAGGGAGAGCGGGAAGCGAGTGGCGCCGCTCTCGGCGCGGGCGCTCTTTTATTCTACCTCGCCTCCCGCCTCGGTCATATATAAACTGCCCCGCTCGCCTCTGTCGTCCGCAGTCGCATAGCGGAAGGCGAGCGGGATGTTTCTATGTATTTCAGGTTAATAAATAGGCCATTCATCATATTTTTATTAATAAAGGTTAACTAGAGAAATATACTACAATCTAAACATTATTACGTAACTAAAATAAACTGTTCTTAATCTCGTAAAACACACTTGACGAAAGGAAGAAATGCGATCGTCCTATTGGCGCACCTATAAGGAGCAAGTCCTGCTATCTGCGAACATGCGTTTTGAACTACACTATTTTCAGAACTTTACATTAATCATTTATGAATTACTTAATTTACGTTATAGGTGCTATTATACAGATAAACGAATCGTTTCGTCGTGAACATTTCTCCCGCCGTCGCCTTGCGATCTTACTGGTAGAACGACGATCTTCTTGGTGGGCCTTCGCAGAACGTGTCCCTTGCTGGTGGTGACGTCCACAACTCGAACAACTCCGTCCTTGCCGGGGTAGGTCTTCGTAACTCGTCCGCGCGGCCAGGTGTTGCGAGGTAGGTTCGAGTCGCATATGATGACCACGTCGCCGATGACAGGAGGGGTGCCGACGTTGGAGGGCTCCCGCCGGTTTTGCAGTAGCGGTAGGTACTCTCGCACCCAGCGGCGCCAGAAGGTGTCGGCGAGCTGTTGGGCGCGTCTCCACTGATGACGCGCAGTTAGGTCGGACTCGTTGAAGGCGCCGGGGGCCGGAGTATGACAGTCGGGCCCAATCAGGATCATGTTGGGTGTGAGCGCAGGTGGGTCGTCCGGGCCCACCGCCACGTGGGTGAGTGGACGGGAGTTCACGGTCGCTTCGGCTTCGGCGAGCAGTGTCTGCAGGGTCTCGTCGCTGGGGCGCTGTTCGTGCAGAGTGGCGCGCAGGGCTTCCTTGACGGTGCGCACCATACGCTCCCATGCCCCGGCCATGAAAGGAGCGGCCGGGGGCAGGAAACGCCAGTTGATGTGTCGTGCAGCGGCGGCCTCCTTGATCGCCGCGGAGAGCTCCCGGTCGGCGCCTCTGAATGCGGTGCCGTTGTCACTCCACAGCTCCGTCGGACAGCCTCGCCTCGCTATGAAACGGCGAAGGGCGGCGATTGCAGAGTCGGTGCTGAGCGATGCGGCTACCTCGAGATGTACCGCGCGTGACGTCATACACGTGAAGAGCGCGACGTACCTTTTTTCTCTATGTCGTCCCACCGTGACTTCTAGTGGGCCGAAATAGTCCACTCCTGTGTAGGTGAACGGGCGTGCGTGGTGAGCGAGGCGCGCCGCAGGCAGATCTCCGGTAGAGGGCGCGGCGGGCTTCGCCTTTTTCAGTCGGCAGGTGGCGCAGCGAACGATGACTCCTTTAACCGTAGGTCTTATCTTCATTATGTATAAGCGTTGACGTAACTCATTTACTACTATTTCCGTGCCGCCGTGGTGTAGCTTCTCGTGTATATGGGCTATATATAACTTCGTATAGCTATGTTTTCCGTGCAGTACCGCCGGGCGGACGGTTTCTTCCTCGACGTCGCTGGCCTCCGCTATTCTGCTGCGAAGTCGTATTATATCGTCTTCGTCGATATATACACTTAGCGCGGCGAGTCGGTCGCTCCTGTCGGGTTCTTGCTTGCGTCGTAGGCGTTCTATCTCTTTACTATAGCTGTCTTCTTGAACGGCGCGTATCCACGATTTCTCCGCTGCGAGTAAATATCGCGCTTCTAACAATATGAAATCGTTGTGACGCGCAGGTGGAGTGGTTAAATCGTCGGGCTTGCGGGGTCTCGGGTTCGATTTTTTCCAAACTGCGTCTTGTGTTTCAGCGGCTCTTGTTCGTTTTCTGCGTGTTGCTGCCACTGTTTGCTTCTTCGGACGACAGAGGTCAATAAACTGTAGCACTCGCGCGGTCGCTCGCAAGAGACGTGTCCACTTAGAGAATCGTTCTATTTTCGGTAGATGACTGTGTTCGGAGCGCGGTTGTAGTGTGTTGCACTTTTCTTTTTCTTCACCGGTCGCTTCGCTCGCTATTTTACTCTCCACGGGCCAGGTTGTTTCGGGTTGATACAGGAACCGGGGGCCGTGGTACCATCGGTGGTGCGGGTCGAAGTCGGTAGGTGTCGCTCTGGTTGCGTCGTCGGCTACGTTGTCGATTGACGGCAGTCACCGCCACTCGTTTTTCTTACTTAAATCTTCTATTTCGGCGATTCGGTGAGCGACGAATGTTTTGAATGTGCGTGGTTCGGCGCGTATCCATGCTAGCGCGGTGCGTGAGTCGCTCCAGTATGTCTTGCGAGTTATTTCATACTCGTGCTCTTCTGCGGTCGATCTTGCTAATCGAACTCCTAGGACGGCTGCTTGGAGCTCCAACCTGGGTATGGAGATGGGTTTCGTGGGCGTGACGCGGCTCTTCGCTGCTGCTAGGGTGACCTTGATGCTGCCGTCGCTCCGCGTTATCCGCCAGTAGGTTGCGGCGGCGTAAGCTTCTTCGCTGGCGTCTACGAATGTGTGCAGCTCGTAGTAAGCGGCAGGCTCGGCGTCGTAGCACCTCGGTATGCGAAAGTAGCTTAAGTCGTGTAGCCGTCGTAGCCACTCGCTCCACCTGTCGTGTAGCTCCTCCGGTATGGCTTCGTCCCAGTCCGTCTTGTAGCGCCACGTGTCTTGCATTATTCGTTTCGCCGGCGTAGTCACGGGTGAGATGAGGCCTAGCGGGTCGAAGATGGACATGATGATGCTGAGCGCTTCTCTCTTCGTCGGTGGTCGCAGGTCGTCGAGTACTTCGGGTGGCGCCTTAGCGGTGTTGAGGCGAAATCGTATGCAATCTTCTTTTGTATCCCATAGTAGGCCGAGTGTTTTTTCCGTCTCGCTCCCGCCGATAGCGACTGTGTTTCCCTCTCGCTCTGTTAGTGCGACGACGGCGCTGATTGCGTCCTTTTCGTTGGTGGCCCATCCGCGTAGCTCGAAGCCGGCTCGCCTGTGCACGTGGTCGACTTCTTTGGTGATCCGTTTTGCCTCTTCTACGTTGTCGAAGCTGTGCAAGTAGTCGTCCATGTAGTGGTTTGCTTCGATCGCGCGCGCGGCTCGTGGATACTCGGCGGCGTGTTCCTTTGCGTTTCTGTTTTTTATGTAGAGCGCCGTGCATGGTGATGACGACGCGCCGAAGATGACGGAGGTCATGCGGTACTCCTCCGGGGGTCCCTCCCGCCGGTTGTCCCTCCACAGGAAACGGAGTGCGTCCCTGTCTTCTTCACGGATCTTGATCTGCATAAACATTTCTTTTATGTCCGCCGACACGGCGACGCCTCGCTGCCGAAACCGCATGATTACGCCGGGTAGAGATTGTAATAGGTCGGGCCCGGGGAGTAGCATGTCGTTGAGGCTGCGTCCGTGTGATCTAGCGGCGGCGTCGTGTACGACTCTTATTTTCTTCTTTTCTGGATTGCAGACCGCGAAGTGAGGTAAGTACCACGTTCTGTCGCTAGGGGGCGTCCCTGCTCGTTCGGCGTAGCCCGACGCTATTAGGTTGCCGATTCGTTCTTCATACTTATTCTTGAGATCGGCGTCGCGATCGAGTTTTCGTTCGAGTGTGTGTAGACGCTTGAGCGCGTCCGATCGATTGTTCGGTATGTCGGTGCCCTCTTCTCGCCACAGTAGACCCGTTTCGAACCGTCCGTTAGGGAGACGTCGGCTTTTATCTTCTAATATCTTGAGGGCTTGCAGCTCGGGATCGCTTTTCTGTTTTCTCGGTTCGATCGATAGTGATTCAAGCGCGAAGTATTTCTTCATCATTTCCTCCATGTTATCTGCTTCGCGGGTTTGAGTTAGATGCGTGCAACAGTAGGCTACGGGGGCCGCGTGTGAGGAGCGGCAGCCGTGTAGCACCCAACCCAGCTGAGTCTTCGAAGCCACGAGTTGGTCGCGCCGTCCCTCCCGTATGTCACGTGATACGATCAGCTCCCAATTGTCTTGACCGATGAGTATCTTGATGACGGCGTTAGTGTATAGGAGCTCGTGCTTGATGTCCTCTAGATGCGCGCAGTTCTGCACCTTCAGTGGCGAAGTCCAGACTGGTGACGGTGTGCGCGCTGCAGATGTGCGGTTTGCCTCGGTTGTGCCTCCCCGCGATGCTGACGTTTACTTTCTTGCTTCTATTGTGCGCTATCTCTGTCCCGCTCACTCCTTGTACCCATAGCGGCTCGTTGGGTCCTTGAAGGCCGAGCGTGTCTGCGAGCGTTGAGTTGATGATGGTCACGGTGCTTCCCTCGTCGAGCAGTGCGTAGGTATTCACGGTGGCTTCTGGGCCCTGTAGGGTGACCGGAGCTATCTTCAAGTACGCGCGGCTCGTGTTGGTTGTGTTCGATGCAACTTGATCGATCGCTGAGGCGATCACTTGTTCGGGCTTGATCGGCGACGGTGATGCGGGCGGCGTTGTCGCCGCGGTCGGTGTCGCTCTCTCATGATGAAGCAGCCGGTGGTGTCGCATGACGCATCCGTTGAGACCGCAGGGCTTCGCTCTGCACACGATGCGGCGGTGTTTGCTTGATAAGCATCGAAAACAGATGCGATTCTTCTTCGCTATCTCCCATCGCTCGTTCGTGTCTGCCTTGATGAATCTTGGACATGTCGTCAGCTGATGTTTCTCGTTGCAGCACGGGCACGGTGACTTCTCGCTAGGCTTTAACGGTGTGGCTTCGGGTGCCGCGGCGTATGTGCGCTCGATCTTCCTCTTCATAATTTTCTCTCTGACTTCATTGTTTACTTCGGGAGGAGCGTAGGGGGCGCACTTGTCCGCTTCATTGTTCAGGAACATTGCCATCTTCTTAAGTTCGGGCGTGTCTTCATCTTGTGCCGCGTGATCGTACCACTTGTTGCGTAGGATCGGCGTCATTTTTTCTATGATGAGTCGCAATATCTCCGGGTTGTGTAGGTATTGCGGTCGCTTGAGTATTTCTACGGTAGCTATGGTGTTAGCTACACGGCTGGCGAACACGCACAGGTCGCGTGGGTTGTCGGTCAGCCGGGGGAGAGTCTTCATCTTCTCCATTTCGCCGAGGAGCAGGGCATCGGGTCGACCAAATCTTCTTTCCAACGAGTTCATTATATCTTCGGGGGGTGGCTGACTGATCAGGAGGGCGCTGACGGCTTCCAAGGCAGCTCCCCGTAGACTTCTTCTTAATCTGGCGACGTTCTCACTTGCTGAGAAGCTCTCCGCCGACTCGTTGAATGCTGCTCTGAAGTGCAGCCATTCTTGTGGTTGACCGCTGAACGATGGCAGTTCCGTAACGTGCGTTCTCTTCGACTTGTTGGTGTAGATTGCTTCTGCTAACGCGGCGGACAGCGTAGTGACGTCGATCGTGGGGTTCTTGCTGGACTGAATTTCTTCATCATTTTCCCGTTGTCTGCGTTTTTCCCGGGCGCAGACAACCAGTCCTTGCTTGACTCCGTTGACTTCTCTCGCTGTACTCCGAGGGGCCGTCGTTGCGATGGCAGTCTCCTCCATAGGGGACAGTCGATCCTCTTGCGTCGGCTGTCTGTCGAACCAATCTGAGACTCGTTGTGGTGCCAGATCGTCTTCTTCTCCCGATTCTTCGGACGATGTTTCTGCTTCTCTTCTTTGTTGTCTTATTCTCTCCAATTCTGTTTCCGCCTGGATCCGCTTCAATTCCAACTCGGCTAGCCTCTCTCTGGCCCCCAACTCCGCGAGGAGTTTCTTGCTGGGGGCTCCTGATCGGCGTGACCGAGCGGGTTTGGCGGCTCGGGCGGTCGGCGGCGGCATCAATTCTGTGGAATGTCGTTCCACGACGGTGGCTGTACTGGCGGCGGGCGTGGCTTGAAGCCCCGATGTGTCGGCCGGGCCCCCCACGCTGGGCGTGGCGGTTGTGGTCGCTCCCGTGCCGGACGTGGTTCCCGTTTCGCCGCTCCCGGACGTAGTGCCGGTTTCTTCGCTTCCGTGTGTGGTGCCGGTTTCGCCGCTTCCGGTCGTTGTTGTGTTGCCAGATTCTTCCGAGGTGGACTCTTCTTTCCCGAGGTTACTTCTGGTGACTACCATCTTGCTGTTTCAGTGATCCGGCTTCGACGAGGACCAAAATGTGGGGCATAGACCCCACTAGGGTGGACTGTATAACTTGGGTGGTGATGGACGATGGTAATGTCGGATGGCGCCGTAGGGATGGTGACGTCAGCAGGGTAGCTTCGGCAAGGAAAAGTCGCTGATTTTCTTAAGCTTGCAGTGAGGTTCGGAGGCTTCAGGTTTCTTCTTCTTGCTTGTTTCTAGGCTGGATCGGAAGCTCGGTCGGAAGTGATTTTGCATTGATTTGAGCCCGTCTTTTATTTGATATTTTCGGGTGACCCATCCAAGGTGGAGCAACCCATTTTGGGCCTCCGAACCTCACCCCCGCAAGTGCTTTCGCCTTTATTTATGTTATTATTTACACATTTTCTTATGACTACGACTTATTTTCTAGTTAATATTATTTATACTTACTAAAATAACATACAATATACATCATAGGGAGAGCGGGAAGCGAGTGGCGCCGCTCTCGGCGCGGGCGCTCTTTTATTCTACCTCGCCTCCCGCCTCGGTCATATATAAACTGCCCCGCTCGCCTCTGTCGTCCGCAGTCGCATAGCGGAAGGCGAGCGGGATGTTTCTATGTATTTCAGGTTAATAAATAGGCCATTCATCATATTTTTATTAATAAAGGTTAACTAGAGAAATATACTACAATCTAAACATTATTACGTAACTAAAATAAACTGTTCTTAATCTCGTAAAACACACTTGACGAAAGGAAGAAATGCGATCGTCCTATTGGCGCACCTATAAGGAGCAAGTCCTGCTATCTGCGAACATGCGTTTTGAACTACACTATTTTCAGAACTTTACATTAATCATTTATGAATTACTTAATTTACGTTATAGGTGCTATTATACAGATAAACGAATCGTTTCGTCGTGAACAGATAAGTTAGGTAATTACAAAAATTAATGTAGGTATCATTCCACATATACACACACTCAAATACACACACACACAAACACACACGATCAAACCCAAACTCACACACGCGCACAAAAACATGCAAGCAGATACGCGTACACACCCAAACACAGACATAAACTATACCTCACATATTTAGTAGTTCTTTAAAATATGTTTAATATATTTAATTATAAAGAATGTATATAAATACTTACCAACCTGAATAAGTGTAAAATGCTCGCTTTTATGGAAGAGTGGAGAACTTAAAAGGGGATTCCAATTCATAGCATTCCTGTAACTTGTTTTTTGCAAATAAAATATTTCGCATTTTAATGGTCTTTCTCTCACTCTTGACTACAGCGTGATACGGTAAGTAAACAGTGATATCTTTTTTTTCATCTTCCCTTCTTACAGGTCTCATGTGTCCTAATTGTAAGTATTCTTTTATCACTTTTACGTAATTCAATATCAGAAATATGCAGTTCCCATTGTTTCCGAATTTCTTGTTCTAACTTAAACGTAATAATATGAATATTGATAAGGTCCCATGTGCTCACATCAACATTAATATTCCTTAAAGCGTTTAGGCAGCCCATGGTGGTATCTACAGTCTATTCATCCTAACTTGTCCTATTTGGTAAACAATCTTGGCACTCCTTTTTATTGAAAATGCAGCATTAAAAATCAACTGATAACTAGATTCAATAGGTTTCAGTCTATAATAACGATTTATTGTAATAGATTATTGACTTTGTTATTATTTTATTTTTAAATGGGTGATTTTGTTAAAAATTTGTGCCATCTTGGCACTTTGTAATTATGTAATGTGTTTACAAAATAGGACAAGTTAAAATGTTTGTTTGTTATAACTAAAAATATTCAAATTTTTTCGATGAATTAACATTTAGTTGTTGCAATAAACAATGGAAACGACATTAACTTTTCACTTCATGAAGTGGAAGAGATCTCTCTTCTATCTATCTAGATGCGTCACAAGCCGAACGCTTAGGCCTCTCTATCGCTTATTCTGTGCTCTCGCTTGCACGCTCGGTTCAGGCGGAACGTTACACTTTTTCGTGCGTGCAGCCGGCGTCCATCTATTTATAAAACGTTATCAAAAAGGCAAGATCAAAAGTACTCTTAACCGACGAGCTTGTATGAAAGACCTGATTATAGTTGAAGAAGCGACAGAAGTATCTCAGAATCATGGAAAGTGGAAATCTGTGATATCTGCCTACCTCTGTGGGAAAAAGATGTGTTTATATCTGTGGCCTTGTGCTAAAAGGTATTAAAGCGCAGACTACATTAGCATTTTTTACATAGTAACTTTTGAAAGATTGTTAATAAATTATGGCCCTTTAGCATAAAAAAATATCATATTTTTTCAATAAACTGACATTACAATCTCATTTTATACAAAAACGTCCTTTGGCCCTTTTAGCACTAGGCCACAGATATGTATATTGTTTTATGTAAAAACAAGCAACATAAAAAGTACCATTTCGCTATATGATAGATTATTGCGTTGTGAAGAGTTTCAGTAAGAAAAGACTAAGACGGAGAATAGATCGATACGTCTTCTTATAACATCCATCCGCTTCAGTTCTTCCGTGAAGTCAAGTAACATGAAAAAAAATTGTTGTGTGTACTTATGTACGCACGTAAGAAGTTATACTTCTTTATCATTACTAAACAAAGATAACTAATATTATAATTCAATAAATCACACACCTAATCAATTAGCGGCAACTTCATCCTGCTGGTTTATTCTATGTCGCTTTTGCGGCCAACTTCAGCATGATAATTTTGTGTCACAGTAAAGCGAGCGCATCTTAAAATTTCACTCTCATCATTATTTCATAACGCGCCTAAAGAAGTATAACTTCAAAAACATAGTTATATCCTGTTTACATGTTTGTTGCTCTATCACGCAAAAATAGATAAACAAATTGGTATAAAATTTGGCAAAAAGATTCCAGAATAATGTTAGGTTCCTATAAGATTGTATTGATGACTCCTAAAAGTCTCAAGGCCGTACTGTGAAGTGAAGAACAGCGGTTGGTTTTAATAGGTATGCCCATCAACCTTAGTAATGGGTGAGTCCCACATAAACTCATCGTCAACCCAACGGTATGGCATGCGTAACATATTTCCCCTGAAAAAAAAAGGTTCCTATAAAATTATTATCCTACTAATAAATTAGGTCCAAGTGTTTCTTAAGCTGACACCAGCGTGATCTTTTCTTTCTTTATACTAAATAGGCAGGCGTTTGACCATTATCTCGCTTAATGGTAGCGATGATGCGATCTAGGATGTGACGCATGGTTCTAGCGCCGCTGGCGCTGCTGTCAGCTTCTTCTTCTTCTACTACTATACGGGCGATTTCCGCAACTCGACGTCTTTGGCGCCTGTTTTGCGTCTGGAGGGTGCTTGGCTGTTTCACTCCAGCCAGCCCAGCTCTGCCAGAAACGCTCCAAGCGCCTTCACTTTGGTAACGACTTCTCGGAGGCTGCCCGGTGAGCCAAGATGTTTTGTGCTATGCTATGCAAAAACTCAGGTCTATTGTCCCTTGGAGCTGTGAAAAAAACAAACTTCTAAGCCAATGCTAAAAGATACAGCCGTTTATGCCGCAAAGGAGCCTTTCTTTCTTCCATATAAGTTAGGCTAAATATGTACCTAAGATTCAAAGATACCAAAACATAGCTAAAAAATTGTATATTCCGAAAAAAATACTTATTTATTTTTAAATACATTTGTACCACAAAAAAAAATCATTCAAAAATATACATTACTTGCAACAAATGTTTTTTTTTAGCTGGCAAGCACAATTGTTTTGAGTTTGAAGCGTTTTGTAGCTTAAAGTTATATAAACATTTTTCGATATTCAGTCTTAAACATAAAATGTATACAAGTTTATCAGTAACACTGCTTTATGAATTCTTTTGTTTTTAATATATACAGTAGGATCAAGAGCGAAAATAGATATTTCTTGCTATTGCGAATCATTCTAAGCGTTTAGTTATTTTATCAGCCTACGGACTTTACTAAAATACCGTGTTCCAAAGCCGCGAGAAACTTGTTAAAATCAAACCGACTGTCACACACAAGTGCCATATTAGCGTTTCGTTCTACGCAGTTGTGATTTTGTGTATAATTTATTGTGTTTCATTAACTTTATAAAAATCTAATTTATGGGTATATTATATATGAAATAAGTGTTTGTACATTATTATGAATATTTTCAAATAACTTGTACCAAGGTACATTTTTGGCCCGAAAAGAAAGGTCTCCTTTCCACAAATTTTCGACACTCGCAAGGGAATCAAACTTTTGCATTTTGACGAATACAAATTACACATATACGTACATAATGTCGAATTAGATTTCGCACACCGACTATCCAATAAACATTTCTCAAATAATTCAGCATTTAATGGATTCCCCCGTGTAACCAAGCCAGAACTATCGTGGAATCCGTCCAGGCGTTGATGTTGTTCTTTGATGGAATAGCAATAATGAGGAACTACTTTCGGAAATAAGCAAATTAGAAAGTCAAAGTACAATGTCTAAGCAGGAAAATGACATAAAAGAAAGGCAAACGGAATACATAGACAACCTAGGTTTTATCTGAGGTGATCTTATTAAAATCTTAAGCAAAGTCGCAGACACAACTACTTCTGCAGCATTATGTATTTCACATTGCTGTGTATTGAAGTTCCATGTTGAGATAATTTTACTTTTTTATAATTTTTTATATTTTTTATGCATTTTATGCATTTATTTTTTCTTGTATTTTTCTATTATAATAATTTATCTTATAAGATCGCATTGAAAATGCATAAAATATATAAAAATTATAAATCTAACATGGCTGTTTCATCTTAATCGATTGACTAAACATTTGTAAAAATGTTTCTTTCGAATACGAGAGGATGTTCCTCTCATTGATGAAACAACGCTGGCCTACAGCGTAAAATCAGAAATGTACTAGAAAATTTCGACGAGTGTTCGCAAGGCTCGGTAGCTCAATTGGGAGAGCATTGGACCGGATTTCCAAAGGTTGCGGGTTCGTTTCCCGCCTGAGATTCACTTGTGACCCGAGTCGACTTTTTCTAGTATTTTTCTATTATAATAATTTATCTTATAATTTTACTTGTTAAATAAAATTATGCTTGATAATAAAAATTCTCTGTACAAACTTTTTTATTGTTTTTTTCACCTATTACGCGCTTAAGGTGAAACTTAATCGATTTCACACCAGCTTCCCATGGATCATCGAAGTTTGGTGCGTGGGGTGGTATGAAATGCCACTCAATCTTATGTGTTTCTAAATATGAAGAAACATTGCAGACTAGTTTCGCACAAAGACAAAATTATGTTAGATCTTTATTTTTATATAATAAAATAAATAAAGAACTTAATATTTATAATAAATAATATATTGTCTGCAAAATATTAATTAGCAACTGGCTTAAAACTAAAGATTATAATCAAACAGAGGCTTTGCTCAATATAATAACACTAGCTTTCCGCTCGCGGCTTCGCCCGCATGGAATTCGGTTATATTGCGGTATAAAGCACAACTATAAGAAAACTTCTCACTCCCACGGAAAAATCTAAGAAGCGCGATGTAACGCTGGATACAAAATTCATATAATTCATTCCACTTCTTACGTATCTTAAAAAAACACTTCGTTACCACGTTTTAAAAAACACCCAGCGCCATCTTTCGCATACCTCTAGAACTAAATAGCGTAAGCTATCATTCCACTTCTTACGTATTTTAAAAAACACATCGTTACCATGTTTTAAAAAACACCCAGCGCCATCTATCGCATACCTCAAGAACTAAATAACGTAACTAATACTTATACCAATTAGTAATTCGTTGACTTTAGTGATTTCAGGATAAGCAGATGTAAAAAAAACAATTCAGACGATAAAACAAATTGTACGTCATCCCTCGAGAATTCCTCATTTTCGAGGATTCATTTTCGTATCAATTAGCTTCAAAATTTACATGTTCATATTCGTTTGCAACATATAAGTAGATGTAAAAAAACAGTTTAGACGATAAAACAAATTATACGTCATCCCTCGGGAATTCCTCATTTTCGGGGATTCATTATCGTATCATTTAGCTTCTAAATTTACATGTTTATATTCGTTTGCAATATTTTAAGTTGTTTTAAACGACACACAGCGCCATCTACAATCCATCCATCAAGCAAATAATATTTTTGTTTTTCCTCGGGAACATCAATTTTTCCAGGATAAAAAGTACCCTATTATTTAATCCGGACTTTTATCTTTACGTCTGCAAAATTTCAAAGCAATCGGTTCAGTAGTTACGGCGTGAAAGCGGGACAAACAAACAAACAAACAAACTCACTTTCCGATTTATAATATTAGTAAGGATAAGTTAGGTAATTACAAAAATTAATGTAGGTATCATTCCACATATACACACACTCACATACGCACACACACACACACACACGATCAAACCCAAACTCACACACGCGCACAAACACATGCAAGCAGATACGCGTACACACCCAAACACAGACATAAACTATACCTCACATATTTAGTAGTTCTTTAAAATATGTTTAATATATTTAATTATAAAGAATGTATATAAATACTTACCAACCTGAATAAGTGTAAAATGCTCGCTTTTATGGAAGAGTGGAGAACTTAAAAGGGGATTCCAATTCATAGCATTCCTGTAACTTGTTTTTTGCAAATAAAATATTTCGCATTTTAATGGTCTTTCTCTCACTCTTGACTACAGCGTGATACGGTAAGTAAACAGTGATATCTTTTTTTTCATCTTCCCTTCTTACAGGTCTCATGTGTCCTAATTGTAAGTATTCTTTTATCACTTTTACGTAATTCAATATCAGAAATATGCAGTTCCCATTGTTTCCGAATTTCTTGTTCTAACTTAAACGTAATAATATGAATATTGATAAGGTCCCATGTGCTCACATCAACATTAATATTCCTTAAAGCGTTTAGGCAGCCCATGGTGGTATCTACAGTCTATTCATCCTAACTTGTCCTATTTGGTAAACAATCTTGGCACTCCTTTTTATTGAAAATGCAGCATTAAAAATCAACTGATAACTAGATTCAATAGGTTTCAGTCTATAATAACGATTTATTGTAATAGATTATTGACTTTGTTATTATTTTATTTTTAAATGGGTGATTTTGATAAAAAATTGTGCCATCTTGGCACAAATTTGTAATTTTGTAATGTGTTTACAAAATAGGAAAAGTTAGAATGTTTGTTTATTAAAACTAAAAATATTCAAAATTTTTCGATAAATTAACATTTAGTTGTTGCAATAAACAATGGAAATGACATTAACTTTTCACTTTATGAAGTGAAAGAGATCTCTCTTCTATCTATCTAGATGCGACACAAGCCGAACGCTTAGGCCTCTCTATCGCTTATTCTGTGCTCTCGCTTGCACGCTCGGTTCAGGCGGAACGTTACACTTTTTCGTGCGTGCAGCCGGCGTCCATCTATTTATAAAACGTTATCAAAAAGGCAAGATCAAAAGTACTCTTAACCGACGAGCTTGTATGAAAGACCTGATTATAGTTGAAGAAGCGACAGAAGTATCTCAGAATCATGGAAAGTGGAAATCTGTGATATCTGCCTACCTCTGTGGGAAAAAGATGTGTTTATATCTGTGGCCTTGTGCTAAAAGGTATAAAAGCGCAGACTACATTAGCATTTTTTACATAGTAACTTTTGAAAGATTGTTGATAAATTATGGCCCTTTAGCATAAAAAAATATCATATTTTTTCAATAAACTGACATTACAATCTCATTTTATACAAAAACGTCCTTTGGCCCTTTTAGCACTAGGCCACAGATATGTATATTGTTTTATGTAAAAACAACGCAACATAAAAAGTACCATTTCGCTATATGATAGATTATTGCGTTGTGAAGAGTTTCAGTAAGAAAAGATTAAGACGGAGAATAGATCGATACGTCTTCTTATAACATCCATCCGCTTCAGTTCTTCCGTGAAGTCAAGTAACATGAAAAAAAATTGTTGTGTGTACTTATGTACGCACGTAAGAAGTTATACTTCTTTATCATTACTAAACAAAGATAACTAATATTATAATTCAATAAATCACACACCTAATCAATTAGCGGCAACTTCATCCTGCTGGTTTATTCTATGTCGCTTTTGCGGCCAACTTCAGCATGATAATTTTGTGTCACAGTAAAGCGAGCGCATCTTAAAATTTCATTCTCATCATTATTTCATAACGCGCCTAAAGAAGTATAACTTCAAAAACATAGTTATATCCTGTTTACATGTTTGTTGCTCTATCACGCAAAAATAGATAAACAAATTGGTATAAAATTTGGCAAAAAGATTCCAGAATAATGTTAGGTTCCTATAAGATTGTATTGATGACTCCTAAACGTCTCAAGGCCGTACTGTGAAGTGAAGAACAGCGGTTGGTTTTAATAGGTATGCCCATCAACCTTAGTAATGGGTGAGTCCCACATAAACTCATCGTCAACCCAACGGTATGGCATGCGTAACATATTTCCCCTGAAAAAAAAAGGTTCCTATAAAATTATTATCCTACTAATAAATTAGGTCCAAGTGTTTCTTAAGCTGACACCAGCGTGATCTTTTCTTTCTTTATACTAAATAGGCAGGCGTTTGACCATTATCTCGCTTAATGGTAGCGATGATGCGATCTAGGATGTGACGCATGGTTCTAGCGCCGCTGGCGCTGCTGTCAGCTTCTTCTTCTTCTACTACTATACGGACGATTTCCGCAACTCGACGTCTTTGGCGCCTGTTTTGCGTCTGGAGGGTGCTTGGCTGTTTCACTCCAGCCAGCCCAGCTCTGCCAGAAACGCTCCAAGCGCCTTCACTTTGTTAACGACTTCTCGGAGGCTGCCCGGTGAGCCAAGATGTTTTGTGCTATGCTATGCAAATACTCAGGTCTATTGTCCCTTGGAGCTGTGAAAAAAACAAACTTCTAAGCCAATGCTAAAAGATACAGCCGTTTATGCCGCAAATTTCCACAAATTTTCGACACTCGCAAGGGAATCAAACTTTTGCATTTTGACGAATACAAATTACACATATACGTACATAATGTCGAATTAGATTTCGCACACCGTCTATCCAATAAACATTTCTCAAATAATTCAGCATTTAATGGATTCCCCCGTGTAACCAAGCCAGAACTATCGTGGAATCCGTCCAGGCGTTGATGTTGTTCTTTGATGGAATAGCAATAATGAGGAACTACTTTCGGAAATAAGCAAATTAGAAAGTCAAAGTACAATGTCTAAGCAGGAAAATGACATAAAAGAAAGGCAAACGGAATACATAGACAACCTAGGTTTTATCTGAGGTGATCTTATTAAAATCTTAAGCAAAGTCGCAGACACAACTACTTCTGCAGCATTATGTATTTCACATTGCTGTGTATTGAAGTTCCATGTTGAGATAATTTTACTTTTTTATAATTTTTTATATTTTTTATGCATTTTATGCATTTATTTTTTCTTGTATTTTTCTATTATAATAATTTATCTTATAAGATCGCATTGAAAATGCATAAAATATATAAAAATTATAAATCTAACATGGCTGTTTCATCTTAATCGATTGACTAAACATTTGTAAAAATGTTTCTTTCGAATACGAGAGGATGTTCCTCTCATTGATGAAACAACGCTGGCCTACAGCGTAAAATCAGAAATGTACTAGAAAATTTCGACGAGTGTTCGCAAGGCTCGGTAGCTCAATTGGGAGAGCATTGGACCGGATTTCCAAAGGTTGCGGGTTCGTTTCCCGCCTGAGATTCACTTGTGACCCGAGTCGACTTTTTCTAGTATTTTTCTATTATAATAATTTATCTTATAATTTTACTTGTTAAATAAAATTATGCTTGATAATAAAAATTCTCTGTACAAACTTTTTTATTGTTTTTTTCACCTATTACGCGCTTAAGGTGAAACTTAATCGATTTCACACCAGCTTCCCATGGATCATCGAAGTTTGGTGCGTGGGGTGGTATGAAATGCCACTCAATCTTATGTGTTTCTAAATATGAAGAAACATTGCAGACTAGTTTCGCACAAAGACAAAATTATGTTAGATCTTTATTTTTATATAATAAAATAAATAAAGAACTTAATATTTATAATAAATAATATATTGTCTGCAAAATATTAATTAGCAACTGGCTTAAAACTAAAGATTATAATCAAACAGAGGCTTTGCTCAATATAATAACACTAGCTTTCCGCTCGCGGCTTCGCCCGCATGGAATTCGGTTATATTGCGGTATAAAGCACAACTATAAGAAAACTTCTCACTCCCACGGAAAAATCTAAGAAGCGCGATGTAACGCTGGATACAAAATTCATATAATTCATTCCACTTCTTACGTATCTTAAAAAAACACTTCGTTACCACGTTTTAAAAAACACCCAGCGCCATCTTTCGCATACCTCTAGAACTAAATAGCGTAAGCTATCATTCCACTTCTTACGTATTTTAAAAAACACATCGTTACCATGTTTTAAAAAACACCCAGCGCCATCTATCGCATACCTCAAGAACTAAATAACGTAACTAATACTTATACCAATTAGTAATTCGTTGACTTTAGTGATTTCAGGATAAGCAGATGTAAAAAAAACAATTCAGACGATAAAACAAATTGTACGTCATCCCTCGAGAATTCCTCATTTTCGAGGATTCATTTTCGTATCAATTAGCTTCAAAATTTACATGTTCATATTCGTTTGCAACATATAAGTAGATGTAAAAAAACAGTTTAGACGATAAAACAAATTATACGTCATCCCTCGGGAATTCCTCATTTTCGGGGATTCATTATCGTATCATTTAGCTTCTAAATTTACATGTTTATATTCGTTTGCAATATTTTAAGTTGTTTTAAACGACACACAGCGCCATCTACAATCCATCCATCAAGCAAATAATATTTTTGTTTTTCCTCGGGAACATCAATTTTTCCAGGATAAAAAGTACCCTATTATTTAATCCGGACTTTTATCTTTACGTCTGCAAAATTTCAAAGCAATCGGTTCAGTAGTTACGGCGTGAAAGCGGAACAAACAAACAAACAAACAAACTTACTTTCCGATTTATAATATTAGTAAGGATAATGTGGGGCATAGACCCCACTAGGGTGGACTGTATGACTTGGGTGGTGATGGACGATGGTAATGTCGGATGGCGCCGTAGGGATGGTGACGTCAGCAGGGTAGCTTCGGCAAGGAAAAGTCGCTGATTTTCTTAAGCTTGCAGTGAGGTTCGGAGGCTTCAGGTTTCTTCTTCTTGCTTGTTTCTAGGCTGGATCGGAAGCTCGGTCGGAAGTGATTTTGCATTGATTTGAGCCCGTCTTTTATTTGATATTTTCGGGTGACCCATCCAAGGTGGGGCAACCCATTTTGGGCCTCCGAACCTCACCCCCGCAAGTGCTTTCGCCTTTATTTATGTTATTATTTACACATTTTCTTATGACTACGACTTATTTTCTAGTTAATATTATTTATACTTACTAAAATAACATACAATATTCATCATAGGGAGAGCGGGAAGCGAGTGGCGCCGCTCTCGGCGCGGGCGCTCTTTTATTCTACCTCGCCTCCCGCCTCGGTCATATATAAACTGCCCCGCTCGCCTCTGTCGTCCGCAGTCGCATAGCGGAAGGCGAGCGGGATGTTTCTATGTATTTCAGGTTAATAAATAGGCCATTCATCATATTTTTATTAATAAAGGTTAACTAGAGAAATATACTACAATCTAAACATTATTACGTAACTAAAATAAACTGTTCTTAATCTCGTAAAACACACTTGACGAAAGGAAGAAATGCGATCGTCCTATTGGCGCACCTATAAGGAGCAAGTCCTGCTATCTGCGAACATGCGTTTTGAACTACACTATTTTCAGAACTTTACATTAATCATTTATGAATTACTTAATTTACGTTATAGGTGCTATTATACAGATAAACGAATCGTTTCGTCGTGAACATTTCTCCCGCCGTCGCCTTGCGATCTTACTGGTAGAACGACGATCTTCTTGGTGGGCCTTCGCAGAACGTGTCCCTTGCTGGTGGTGACGTCCACAACTCGAACAACTCCGTCCTTGCCGGGGTAGGTCTTCGTAACTCGTCCGCGCGGCCAGGTGTTGCGAGGTAGGTTCGAGTCGCATATGATGACCACGTCGCCGATGACAGGAGGGGTGCCGACGTTGGAGGGCTCCCGCCGGTTTTGCAGTAGCGGTAGGTACTCTCGCACCCAGCGGCGCCAGAAGGTGTCGGCGAGCTGTTGGGCGCGTCTCCACTGATGACGCGCAGTTAGGTCGGACTCGTTGAAGGCGCCGGGGGCCGGAGTATGACAGTCGGGCCCAATCAGGATCATGTTGGGTGTGAGCGCAGGTGGGTCGTCCGGGCCCACCGCCACGTGGGTGAGTGGACGGGAGTTCACGGTCGCTTCGGCTTCGGCGAGCAGTGTCTGCAGGGTCTCGTCGCTGGGGCGCTGTTCGTGCAGAGTGGCGCGCAGGGCTTCCTTGACGGTGCGCACCATACGCTCCCATGCCCCGGCCATGAAAGGAGCGGCCGGGGGCAGGAAACGCCAGTTGATGTGTCGTGCAGCGGCGGCCTCCTTGATCGCCGCGGAGAGCTCCCGGTCGGCGCCTCTGAATGCGGTGCCGTTGTCACTCCACAGCTCCGTCGGACAGCCTCGCCTCGCTATGAAACGGCGAAGGGCGGCGATTGCAGAGTCGGTGCTGAGCGATGCGGCTACCTCGAGATGTACCGCGCGTGACGTCATACACGTGAAGAGCGCGACGTACCTTTTTTCTCTATGTCGTCCCACCGTGACTTCTAGTGGGCCGAAATAGTCCACTCCTGTGTAGGTGAACGGGCGTGCGTGGTGAGCGAGGCGCGCCGCAGGCAGATCTCCGGTAGAGGGCGCGGCGGGCTTCGCCTTTTTCAGTCGGCAGGTGGCGCAGCGAACGATGACTCCTTTAACCGTAGGTCTTATCTTCATTATGTATAAGCGTTGACGTAACTCATTTACTACTATTTCCGTGCCGCCGTGGTGTAGCTTCTCGTGTATATGGGCTATATATAACTTCGTATAGCTATGTTTTCCGTGCAGTACCGCCGGGCGGACGGTTTCTTCCTCGACGTCGCTGGCCTCCGCTATTCTGCTGCGAAGTCGTATTATATCGTCTTCGTCGATATATACACTTAGCGCGGCGAGTCGGTCGCTCCTGTCGGGTTCTTGCTTGCGTCGTAGGCGTTCTATCTCTTTACTATAGCTGTCTTCTTGAACGGCGCGTATCCACGATTTCTCCGCTGCGAGTAAATATCGCGCTTCTAACAATATGAAATCGTTGTGACGCGCAGGTGGAGTGGTTAAATCGTCGGGCTTGCGGGGTCTCGGGTTCGATTTTTTCCAAACTGCGTCTTGTGTTTCAGCGGCTCTTGTTCGTTTTCTGCGTGTTGCTGCCACTGTTTGCTTCTTCGGACGACAGAGGTCAATAAACTGTAGCACTCGCGCGGTCGCTCGCAAGAGACGTGTCCACTTAGAGAATCGTTCTATTTTCGGTAGATGACTGTGTTCGGAGCGCGGTTGTAGTGTGTTGCACTTTTCTTTTTCTTCACCGGTCGCTTCGCTCGCTATTTTACTCTCCACGGGCCAGGTTGTTTCGGGTTGATACAGGAACCGGGGGCCGTGGTACCATCGGTGGTGCGGGTCGAAGTCGGTAGGTGTCGCTCTGGTTGCGTCGTCGGCTACGTTGTCGATTGACGGCAGTCACCGCCACTCGTTTTTCTTACTTAAATCTTCTATTTCGGCGATTCGGTGAGCGACGAATGTTTTGAATGTGCGTGGTTCGGCGCGTATCCATGCTAGCGCGGTGCGTGAGTCGCTCCAGTATGTCTTGCGAGTTATTTCATACTCGTGCTCTTCTGCGGTCGATCTTGCTAATCGAACTCCTAGGACGGCTGCTTGGAGCTCCAACCTGGGTATGGAGATGGGTTTCGTGGGCGTGACGCGGCTCTTCGCTGCTGCTAGGGTGACCTTGATGCTGCCGTCGCTCCGCGTTATCCGCCAGTAGGTTGCGGCGGCGTAAGCTTCTTCGCTGGCGTCTACGAATGTGTGCAGCTCGTAGTAAGCGGCAGGCTCGGCGTCGTAGCACCTCGGTATGCGAAAGTAGCTTAAGTCGTGTAGCCGTCGTAGCCACTCGCTCCACCTGTCGTGTAGCTCCTCCGGTATGGCTTCGTCCCAGTCCGTCTTGTAGCGCCACGTGTCTTGCATTATTCGTTTCGCCGGCGTAGTCACGGGTGAGATGAGGCCTAGCGGGTCGAAGATGGACATGATGATGCTGAGCGCTTCTCTCTTCGTCGGTGGTCGCAGGTCGTCGAGTACTTCGGGTGGCGCCTTAGCGGTGTTGAGGCGAAATCGTATGCAATCTTCTTTTGTATCCCATAGTAGGCCGAGTGTTTTTTCCGTCTCGCTCCCGCCGATAGCGACTGTGTTTCCCTCTCGCTCTGTTAGTGCGACGACGGCGCTGATTGCGTCCTTTTCGTTGGTGGCCCATCCGCGTAGCTCGAAGCCGGCTCGCCTGTGCACGTGGTCGACTTCTTTGGTGATCCGTTTTGCCTCTTCTACGTTGTCGAAGCTGTGCAAGTAGTCGTCCATGTAGTGGTTTGCTTCGATCGCGCGCGCGGCTCGTGGATACTCGGCGGCGTGTTCCTTTGCGTTTCTGTTTTTTATGTAGAGCGCCGTGCATGGTGATGACGACGCGCCGAAGATGACGGAGGTCATGCGGTACTCCTCCGGGGGTCCCTCCCGCCGGTTGTCCCTCCACAGGAAACGGAGTGCGTCCCTGTCTTCTTCACGGATCTTGATCTGCATAAACATTTCTTTTATGTCCGCCGACACGGCGACGCCTCGCTGCCGAAACCGCATGATTACGCCGGGTAGAGATTGTAATAGGTCGGGCCCGGGGAGTAGCATGTCGTTGAGGCTGCGTCCGTGTGATCTAGCGGCGGCGTCGTGTACGACTCTTATTTTCTTCTTTTCTGGATTGCAGACCGCGAAGTGAGGTAAGTACCACGTTCTGTCGCTAGGGGGCGTCCCTGCTCGTTCGGCGTAGCCCGACGCTATTAGGTTGCCGATTCGTTCTTCATACTTATTCTTGAGATCGGCGTCGCGATCGAGTTTTCGTTCGAGTGTGTGTAGACGCTTGAGCGCGTCCGATCGATTGTTCGGTATGTCGGTGCCCTCTTCTCGCCACAGTAGACCCGTTTCGAACCGTCCGTTAGGGAGACGTCGGCTTTTATCTTCTAATATCTTGAGGGCTTGCAGCTCGGGATCGCTTTTCTGTTTTCTCGGTTCGATCGATAGTGATTCAAGCGCGAAGTATTTCTTCATCATTTCCTCCATGTTATCTGCTTCGCGGGTTTGAGTTAGATGCGTGCAACAGTAGGCTACGGGGGCCGCGTGTGAGGAGCGGCAGCCGTGTAGCACCCAACCCAGCTGAGTCTTCGAAGCCACGAGTTGGTCGCGCCGTCCCTCCCGTATGTCACGTGATACGATCAGCTCCCAATTGTCTTGACCGATGAGTATCTTGATGACGGCGTTAGTGTATAGGAGCTCGTGCTTGATGTCCTCTAGATGCGCGCAGTTCTGCACCTTCAGTGGCGAAGTCCAGACTGGTGACGGTGTGCGCGCTGCAGATGTGCGGTTTGCCTCGGTTGTGCCTCCCCGCGATGCTGACGTTTACTTTCTTGCTTCTATTGTGCGCTATCTCTGTCCCGCTCACTCCTTGTACCCATAGCGGCTCGTTGGGTCCTTGAAGGCCGAGCGTGTCTGCGAGCGTTGAGTTGATGATGGTCACGGTGCTTCCCTCGTCGAGCAGTGCGTAGGTATTCACGGTGGCTTCTGGGCCCTGTAGGGTGACCGGAGCTATCTTCAAGTACGCGCGGCTCGTGTTGGTTGTGTTCGATGCAACTTGATCGATCGCTGAGGCGATCACTTGTTCGGGCTTGATCGGCGACGGTGATGCGGGCGGCGTTGTCGCCGCGGTCGGTGTCGCTCTCTCATGATGAAGCAGCCGGTGGTGTCGCATGACGCATCCGTTGAGACCGCAGGGCTTCGCTCTGCACACGATGCGGCGGTGTTTGCTTGATAAGCATCGAAAACAGATGCGATTCTTCTTCGCTATCTCCCATCGCTCGTTCGTGTCTGCCTTGATGAATCTTGGACATGTCGTCAGCTGATGTTTCTCGTTGCAGCACGGGCACGGTGACTTCTCGCTAGGCTTTAACGGTGTGGCTTCGGGTGCCGCGGCGTATGTGCGCTCGATCTTCCTCTTCATAATTTTCTCTCTGACTTCATTGTTTACTTCGGGAGGAGCGTAGGGGGCGCACTTGTCCGCTTCATTGTTCAGGAACATTGCCATCTTCTTAAGTTCGGGCGTGTCTTCATCTTGTGCCGCGTGATCGTACCACTTGTTGCGTAGGATCGGCGTCATTTTTTCTATGATGAGTCGCAATATCTCCGGGTTGTGTAGGTATTGCGGTCGCTTGAGTATTTCTACGGTAGCTATGGTGTTAGCTACACGGCTGGCGAACACGCACAGGTCGCGTGGGTTGTCGGTCAGCCGGGGGAGAGTCTTCATCTTCTCCATTTCGCCGAGGAGCAGGGCATCGGGTCGACCAAATCTTCTTTCCAACGAGTTCATTATATCTTCGGGGGGTGGCTGACTGATCAGGAGGGCGCTGACGGCTTCCAAGGCAGCTCCCCGTAGACTTCTTCTTAATCTGGCGACGTTCTCACTTGCTGAGAAGCTCTCCGCCGACTCGTTGAATGCTGCTCTGAAGTGCAGCCATTCTTGTGGTTGACCGCTGAACGATGGCAGTTCCGTAACGTGCGTTCTCTTCGACTTGTTGGTGTAGATTGCTTCTGCTAACGCGGCGGACAGCGTAGTGACGTCGATCGTGGGGTTCTTGCTGGACTGAATTTCTTCATCATTTTCCCGTTGTCTGCGTTTTTCCCGGGCGCAGACAACCAGTCCTTGCTTGACTCCGTTGACTTCTCTCGCTGTACTCCGAGGGGCCGTCGTTGCGATGGCAGTCTCCTCCATAGGGGACAGTCGATCCTCTTGCGTCGGCTGTCTGTCGAACCAATCTGAGACTCGTTGTGGTGCCAGATCGTCTTCTTCTCCCGATTCTTCGGACGATGTTTCTGCTTCTCTTCTTTGTTGTCTTATTCTCTCCAATTCTGTTTCCGCCTGGATCCGCTTCAATTCCAACTCGGCTAGCCTCTCTCTGGCCCCCAACTCCGCGAGGAGTTTCTTGCTGGGGGCTCCTGATCGGCGTGACCGAGCGGGTTTGGCGGCTCGGGCGGTCGGCGGCGGCATCAATTCTGTGGAATGTCGTTCCACGACGGTGGCTGTACTGGCGGCGGGCGTGGCTTGAAGCCCCGATGTGTCGGCCGGGCCCCCCACGCTGGGCGTGGCGGTTGTGGTCGCTCCCGTGCCAGACGTGGTTCCCGTTTCGCCGCTCCCGGACGTAGTGCCGGTTTCTTCGCTTCCGTGTGTGGTGCCGGTTTCGCCGCTTCCGGTCGTTGTTGTGTTGCCAGATTCTTCCGAGGTGGACTCTTCTTTCCCGAGGTTACTTCTGGTGACTACCATCTTGCTGTTTCAGTGATCCGGCTTCGACGAGGACCAAAATGTGGGGCATAGACCCCACTAGGGTGGACTGTATAACTTGGGTGGTGATGGACGATGGTAATGTCGGATGGCGCCGTAGGGATGGTGACGTCAGCAGGGTAGCTTCGGCAAGGAAAAGTCGCTGATTTTCTTAAGCTTGCAGTGAGGTTCGGAGGCTTCAGGTTTCTTCTTCTTGCTTGTTTCTAGGCTGGATCGGAAGCTCGGTCGGAAGTGATTTTGCATTGATTTGAGCCCGTCTTTTATTTGATATTTTCGGGTGACCCATCCAAGGTGGAGCAACCCATTTTGGGCCTCCGAACCTCACCCCCGCAAGTGCTTTCGCCTTTATTTATGTTATTATTTACACATTTTCTTATGACTACGACTTATTTTCTAGTTAATATTATTTATACTTACTAAAATAACATACAATATACATCATAGGGAGAGCGGGAAGCGAGTGGCGCCGCTCTCGGCGCGGGCGCTCTTTTATTCTACCTCGCCTCCCGCCTCGGTCATATATAAACTGCCCCGCTCGCCTCTGTCGTCCGCAGTCGCATAGCGGAAGGCGAGCGGGATGTTTCTATGTATTTCAGGTTAATAAATAGGCCATTCATCATATTTTTATTAATAAAGGTTAACTAGAGAAATATACTACAATCTAAACATTATTACGTAACTAAAATAAACTGTTCTTAATCTCGTAAAACACACTTGACGAAAGGAAGAAATGCGATCGTCCTATTGGCGCACCTATAAGGAGCAAGTCCTGCTATCTGCGAACATGCGTTTTGAACTACACTATTTTCAGAACTTTACATTAATCATTTATGAATTACTTAATTTACGTTATAGGTGCTATTATACAGATAAACGAATCGTTTCGTCGTGAACAGATAAGTTAGGTAATTACAAAAATTAATGTAGGTATCATTCCACATATACACACACTCAAATACACACACACACAAACACACACGATCAAACCCAAACTCACACACGCGCACAAAAACATGCAAGCAGATACGCGTACACACCCAAACACAGACATAAACTATACCTCACATATTTAGTAGTTCTTTAAAATATGTTTAATATATTTAATTATAAAGAATGTATATAAATACTTACCAACCTGAATAAGTGTAAAATGCTCGCTTTTATGGAAGAGTGGAGAACTTAAAAGGGGATTCCAATTCATAGCATTCTTGTAACTTGTTTTTTGCAAATAAAATATTTCGCATTTTAATGGTCTTTCTCTCACTCTTGACTACAGCGTGATACGGTAAGTAAACAGTGATATCTTTTTTTTCATCTTCCCTTCTTACAGGTCTCATGTGTCCTAATTGTAAGTATTCTTTTATCACTTTTACGTAATTCAATATCAGAAATATGCAGTTCCCATTGTTTCCGAGTTTCTTGTTCTAACTTAAACGTAATAATATGAATATTGATAAGGTCCCATGTGCTCACATCAACATAAATATTCTTTAAAGCGTTAAGGCAGTCCATAGAGGTATCTACAGTCTATTCATCCTAACTTGTCCTAATTGGTAAACAATCTTGGCACTCTTTTTTATTGAAAATGCAGCATTAAAAATCAACCGATAACTAGATTGGCTAAATTCAGCTATGCCTTATTTCAAATAAAAGTCAGCACAGACACAGCTACTGCAATCTCTGCCTACTATGCCTACGCCTACTCCTGGCTACGGTACGGTGTGCTGCTGTGGGGAAATAGTGTGGATGCTGAACAATTATTTATAATGCAAAAACGATTAATTAGAATCATTGCCCAAATAGATAACACAGACAGCTGTAAACCTCATTTTAAAAAGCATGGAATTCTTACCTTACCTTCCCTATATATCTATGATGTTTGTATATTTGTTTTTAAAAATAGTAAAAAATTCCAAAAAATCAGCGAAATTCACCCTATTAACACTCGGCACAAAAACAGGCTTCACCTACCTCAGTCTAGAATAAAAATGCTAAACTGCAGTCCATACTACATGGCTATTAAAATCTATAATAAATTACCACCACATGTTAAAAATATTAGAACCCTTAATGCATTCCAAAACAGATTGAAAGATTATTTAATTGATAAATGCCTCTATTCTATCAATGAATACCTAAATTAAATGTTTATGAATTTTCCCTCTTAATTTTATATTGATGCTACGATCAGCCCAATTTGAAATATATATACCTAATATAATGTAATATTTTTCTACTTTGTAATTGAAAATAAAATATAATTAAATTTTATAATTTATAAGTAATCAAAAAGTGAGCAGTCCTCGTCTTATTTGCTGTGTCCGAAAAGGGCGACTTTTTTTTTTTTTTTTTTTTTTTTTTTTTTTTTTTTTTTTTTTTTTTTTTTTTTTTTTTTTTTTATGCAAAATGCACCCTCCGGACTACGGGGGAGGGAGGTGGTGAATCCTCTATGGATACTTCGGGCCGGCCCGATAGTTATGTCAGACTTGTACTGACTAAACACCACCTGGGATTGGCTTGCACCCGGAGAAGGTCATAAGCCGTCATCTGAGGCGACCACCCCTCTAGAGAGGGGTGGCGCAAGCGCTACTCACCTAGGTGAGAGAGCGCATAGAAAAAACGATTGACTCCCAGAAGGGGGGTCAGTCGTGAATGAAGTTAAGTCGGCTGGCTCCCAGAAGGGGGGCCAGTCGGCATCTGAGAGGACTGGGGTAGACCTGATGGGTCTGTATTGGCTCTACGTTTGGCTGATTCCTGTGCCTCTAAGAGGAGGTTCAGGTCAGCTGACAATTGACTGGGTTGGTCTGTCAGGATAGACCTAGGTCGCCTAGACAGAGGGTTCGTGGATGAGGAAGGAGTGTAGTTGGATGCGCCCCGGATAAGTGGGTTTGAGTGGCTCTCTGCTGTTTCGAAGAAACGTTCAGAGGCCTTTATGAAGTATTGTTGCCTTTGGCCTTTATGAAGTAGAGTAGGGAGTTCAAAGTCCCTGTGCAAGTCCGCGTTGCGGACATACCAGGGAGAATTTGAGGCCCTACGTATGAATAGGTTTTGAATCACCTGCAATTTATTAAGGACTGATGCCTTTGCATGTGAAAAGATCGGGGACGCGTAGGTCATCACCGGTCGTATGCAAACCTTATAAAGTGTTCGCTTGTTCCGAAGTGACATGCGGCTGTGACGCCCCAACATAGGGTTGAGACGCCCCAAGTAAAACCGCGCGTTACGAGACACTCTCTTGACGTGAGGAGAGAATGTCAGTTTTTGGTCAAGGGTGACGCCTAGAAATTTGGCAGTGCGTTGCCATGGAATGGACTTCCCCTGGAGTCGGGGTGGGTTGTAGCGGGCCGGTACACGCGTGCGTTTTGCGTCGAAGCAAACAGCGGATGACTTATCCGGGTTTACATCGATACGCCACTCGCGGAACCAGTCGCCTAAGGAGTTGATGGAGGTCTGAAGCCTCGGGAGGATATTCCTACATGATGAGCCCTTGAGATACAGAGCAGTATCGTCTGCAAACAGGGACAGTTGTACCCCGTTTGTTGGGACGGGAATGTCGTTGGTGTAAATAACATACAGCAGAGGAGCCAGGACAGAGCCCTGAGGCACGCCCGCTGTTATGTTACGCGGAGTTGAGAGAGTACCTTCGTATCTGAAACGGAAGGTACGATGCTGGAGAAATGATGCTACTAGCCGGACCAGTCTCACTGACAGATTAAGTCTGTACAGCTTGACAGTTAGTCCAGCGTGCCAGACCTTATCGAAGGCCTTGGCTACATCAAAGAAAACCGCCACGGTCTTATATTTCCTAGGGAAAAAGCCGCTCGAGATGTACTCGACTATGCGGTGAACCTGTTGGGGGCATGAGTGTTTGGTTCGAAAGCCAAACTGATGGGGTATGATGAGGTCATTCGTAAAGAGATGGTCTTTTAGGCGGGCGAGGATACACCTTTCAAGGAGTTTCCCCATTGCCTTGAGGAGGCTGATGGGGCGGTGGCTCGCAGGGAGGTTTAGGGGTTTCCCCGGCTTGGGGATGCCTATTACGATTGCTTCTTTCCAGGCTGCTGGAAAGTAGCAGAGATCGAAGCAGGCGTTGAATAAAAGGGACAGTAAGACCAGCACTTGAGATGGTAGGTGCTTTAGGGCCATGTTGGAGACGCCGTCGGCGCCAGGGGCCTTTTTGGTCTTGAGGCCCTTGATGAAGGAATGGACTTCATCAGGGGACACTGTGATGGGATCAGAGTCTAGAGGTTTGGAGTTCAGCTCACTGAGCTCCTTCTCAATCGACTGAAGGTGGGATGGGTCGCAAGTCTGAGTGCTGACTGAGCATTGTGAAGCAATGCTGTCAGCAAAACACTCCGCCTTCTCCTCGTCGTCGAAGGCTGTGGAGCCATCGGGACGGAGGAGAGGGGGTGTGAAGTTTGAGGTGTCACTACGGAGGGCTCTGGCCACTCGGTAGTAGGCTACATGGGAGGGAGTGATGTCCGCCATGAGGTCACCAAATTGGTTATTCCTCAGGTCGTTCAACTGAGATCTTACTAACCGTTGAAGACGGTTTGCTCTGGCTCTGTACTCAGGGGTCGGGTACCTAGCAGCTCTCCGGAGAGCTGCATTTTTGGCCCTCATCAGGTTGCGGAGGGTGGGAGGAATGGCATTGTGATTTTTCACAGGTACCTTCCTCGCACTGTCCGCAGTCTTTCTTTGGACCAAAAGAGTAAATTCGGAAATGGCTGCATCTATTTTCTCCGAACTATCGTAATAGTCGGGGTCCATAGAGAGCGAAGGGTTGCCTACTTCCATTGCCGACTTGAGGGACGATCTGAACCGATCCCAGTCAGTAATGGTTTTGAAGGAGGGAGGGGTTGGCTCTTTGTTTCCCATAATGAGGGAAACCGGCCTGTGATCGGACCCGAGGTCTTGGAGGGTCTCAATCGTCCTAAATGGGAGGGAGACTCCCTTGACTAGAGCGAAGTCTAGTACGTCGGGATCATTCTGTGGGTTGTCTGGGTAGTGGGTGGGTTCGTACGGGCTGAAGACGTCTAATTCGAGATCATGTGTGATCTGAAGCAGACGCCGCCCGCCGGTGTTTGTCTTGCGGCAGGTCCAGTCAGTGTGCTTGGAGTTAAAGTCTCCAAACAGAATGACTGAGTCGCCCAAAGACAGAAGGGACTCGAAGTCGCTCCGCAATGGAGTGGTGCCAGCGTGTATGTAGACAGAAGCTATGATCAGTGTTCTGTGACCCGACATAGCCAGTCTGCATACCGTGGCTTCCATGTTAGAGAGAGCAGGAGTGGGGATTGGTGAGCAGTGAAGCGATCTTTTGTAGTAGATCGCCGTGCCACCAGAGACAATTTCCCTGCGGTTCTGGTCCGCTGGGGTGAAGTTGTCATTTCTGACTAGGGAGTATGAAGGAATCGATAGCCCTTTCCGTATGGACGGTTTGAGCCATGTTTCCTGAAGTAGGACAAGGTCGGGGTCCCTTTCGCGCAGAAACACCCTAAGCTCGGGAATGTTTTTGCGCAGGGAGCGGGTATTGAAAGAGATAAGCGAAACACCTCTAGGTTTCACTCGACCGGTGAGAGGAGCGACTGGTACAGTCGGAGAAGAAAAAGAAGAAGATGGGATCCTTCCTGGCATTGCGGACCTTAGTTAAGGGACCGGAGAAGGGCTTCGTGCTCACAGAGAGCTAGAAGCCGTTGTTGGGCGTTTTGGGCCATCCTGAGTTTGGATGCCAAGGCCGATATCTCATTGATATTGATGCCTTGCATCGTGGTGAAGATGATGGAGAAGTCATCCATAAGGGATGACTTCGGGGCTTGGGAGGCGGGAGCCGCCTTAGGCGGTGTCGCCTTTGGCGGCGTCGCCTTGGGAGCTGGGCCCCAGGCCGGCCCAGGGGCCGGTGCCGGAGGGGCTGGTCCCCAGGCCGGTCCGGAGGCCGGCATGGGGGGGGCTGGAGTGGTGGTAGCCGGCTGTCCCGCCCCTTTAGGTAGGGGTGGGAAATTTGCCAGCGAAGGCTTAGGAGGGGCCGGGGGGCCAGAAGGCCTCTTCTTCTGGGAAGAAGATGCCTTTGGTCCCCGGTTAGGCTTTTTAGCCTTGGGAGGCTTTGGGCGAGGGGCGCGAGAGCAACCCCTATAGTTAGCTGGGTGGCCGGATTGGCCACACAGCACACAGTCGGGAGGGGTGGGGGAGTCTCTCGTGCGAGAGCACTCCTTGGTCAGGTGTGGAATGAGGCACTTGACGCACCTCGGTGAAGCGTTGCAGTTCGCCGCTGCATGGCCGTAAAGCTGGCAGCGGTGACACTGCCCAGGATACCCACGCTTGTTTGGGGGCTCGGCTCGAATGCCAGAAAGGCCGCAGACCACGAGGTCTTTGGCGCGGAAGATGGGTTTGGCCTTTTCGTTGTTGGTCATTATGACCAAAGCGAGGGGCCAGGACCTCCCATTGCTCGCGTGCAACTTGTGCACGCCGACAACAGGGTAGCCCTGTCGAACGAGGTCATTTAGGATGTCCTCGTTCGGAAGTTCTTCGGGGATGCCCCTAAGAACGGCCTTGACTTTGCGCTCCTCGGGGAGCGCAAAGGTGTAGTAAGAAATGCCTTTGTTGGCAAGAAGTCGGGTCAGAGACCTAAAGTCCGCGATCGTGGGGGTGTTGACCTCGATGGTCAAACCCTTGTTGACGGCCTTTGTGTACTGGATTTTCTCCTGTACACATAAGGCGGACACTAAGCCCCACTTGGCCTTGTCCTGAAGTTGGATCGGCGGGGGGGCAGCAACCTTTGTAGGTTGCGCGTCGCACCTTGATAGTGGACGCGAGGTGGATGGGCGTGCAGTCGGGGCGGCGCGGGGCAGGTCCCCGGTGGACCTGCTCGGGGCCGTAGGGGCTGCCTTAACCGGGGCGGCTGAGGTGGTGGTGGAAGCCACTGGAGTGGCGGGCGGAGAAACGTTCTTTCTGCGCTTAATGCGCTTCAAACGTTTTCCCTCTACCGTGGTGAAGCCATCGGTGAGCGTAGAGGAAGACTCGTCGGCAGAGTCGGACGAGAAGGGAGGCGTGTGCCTCGGGGCCGAGCGCTTGGATGCGAGGAATTCGCAATCCATGTCGCTAAAGTTGGGTCTGGTCACGGTCGGGATGGGTGACCGTCGAATCCCCTGCGCGTCTGGAGACGCCGGGGAGGAGAGGATGATAGGAAGGGATCGTTGGGTTCCTATCTGGGTTTGGGTTTGCGCGGCCACGGGCTGGGGCCCGAACCGCGCCTCAAAAAAGGCGAGGAGTGCCGCCACGCTACTCGCAGGAAGCTGCGAGAGTAGCGGGTCGACACCCGAAAGCTCGTTGATGAGCTCACTTGGGTCCGAAGACGCCATTTCGTGAGCTAGAAAATAAAATTAAAGACAAAATCAAAGAAATAAAACTAATGCAAGAGACACCCCCTGCCGGGCGGCAGGGGGGAGGGGGTGACGCGACCGAGGGCAGGTATCCCTAAACGGATAGCCGCCTGCCAAACCCCTTGGGCTAAGCCCAAGTGCAATGGGACTTGGCCTTCGGTTTTCCTAGAGCCTGAAGGGCCCTAGCGAGCAAACCGGGATTGCTCCGCCGACTTCGTTAACACCGCAAGGTATCCGTCGACGCAAGACGCGGGCGGGAAGAGGAACCCTTTATTTTAGTACAAACAAAGGGTTCCAGCTAACCCGGAACGATTACAACCGAGAAATCGGAAGTAAAAACCGTTAATTGCGGAAGGTTCCGCAACTAGCGGCTGCCCTAACGACTACCGCGGTGCGCAAAAGAGAGAGAGAGAGAGACGCGATCCGACGCGAGGGCCGCTGGTCGCGAGAAGGCTCGCAACAAGCGGCTGCCTATCCGCCCGGATCGGGGACTCAGGAGCGCTTCGGCTTCAACTGGAGCGTTTCACGCGGGAGGCGAGCGAAGTGAGGCGAGCGCCGCTAGGGGGCACCTGTGTACGGGGACGACTGGTGCGCACGGCGGCTCGAAGCGGAATGAAAAGGGCGACTAAGTTTAAGTTCTATTTATATTTTAAGACCAGTGTACACTTGGTTGGCAATAAAGATTTGATTTGATTTGATTTGATTTGATTCAATAGGTTTCAGTCTATAATAACGATTTATTGTAATAGATTATTGACTTTGTTATTATTTTATTTTTAAATGGGTGATTTTGTTAAAAATTTGTGCCATCTTGGCACTTTGTAATTATGTAATGTGTTTACAAAATAGGACAAGTTAAAATGTTTGTTTGTTATAACTAAAAATATTCAAATTTTTTCGATGAATTAACATTTAGTTGTTGCAATAAACAATGGAAACGACATTAACTTTTCACTTCATGAAGTGGAAGAGATCTCTCTTCTATCTATCTAGATGCGTCACAAGCCGAACGCTTAGGCCTCTCTATCGCTTATTCTGTGCTCTCGCTTGCACGCTCGGTTCAGGCGGAACGTTACACTTTTTCGTGCGTGCAGCCGGCGTCCATCTATTTATAAAACGTTATTAAAAAGGCAAGATCAAAAGTACTCTTAACCGACGAGCTTGTATGAAAGATCTGATGATAGTTGAAGAAGCGAGAGAAGTATCTCAGGATCATGGAAAGTGTAAATCTGTGATATCTGCCTGCCTCTGTGGGAAAAAGGTGTGTTTATATCTGTGGCCTTGTGCTAAAAGGTATAAAAGCGCAGACTACATTAGCATTTTTACATAGTAACTTTTGAAAGATTGTTGATAAATTATGGCCCTTTTAGCACAAAAAAAATCATACTTTTTCAACAAACTGGCATTACAATCTCATTTTATACAAAAACGTCCTTTGGCCCTTTTAGCACTAGGCCACAGATATGTATATTGTTTTGTGTAAAAACAACGCAACACAAAAAGTGCCATTTCGTTATATGATACTGTGATTATTGCGTTGTGAAGAGTTTCAGTAAGAAAAGACTAAAACGGAGAATAGATCGATACGTCTTCTTATAACATCCATCCGTTTCAGTTCTTCCGTGAAGAGGACGCAAGTAACATGAAAAAAAATCGTTGTGTGTACTTATGTACGCACGTAAGAAGTTATGCTTCTTTATCATTACTACATAATTTTATATAAATATTTGTTAACTACCACATATAATTTCAAATCACACACACACATAATTAGCGGCAACTTCATCCTGCTGGTTTATTCTATGTCGCTTTTGCGGCCAACTTCAACATGATAATTTTGTGTCATAGTAATGAGCGCGCATTTTAAAATTTCACTCTCGTAATTTATTCATGACGCGCTTAAAGAAATATATCTTCAAAAACATAGTAATAATCCTGTTTTCATGTTTTTACTCTATCATGCAAAAATGGATAAACAAATTGGGATAAAATTTGGCAAAAAGATTCCAGAATAATGTTAGGTTCCTATAAGATTGTATTGATGACTCCTAAAAGTCTCAAGGCCGTACGGTGAAGTGAAGAACAGCGGTTGGTTTTAATAGGTATGCCCATCAACCTTAGTAATGGGTGAGTCCCACATAAACTCATCGTCAACCCAACGGTAGGGCAAGCGTAACATATTTCCCCTGAAAAAAAAAGGTTCCTATAAAATTATTATCCTACTAATAAATTAGGTCCAAGTGTTTCTTAAGCTGACACCAGCGTGATCTTTTCTTTCTTTATACTAAATAGGCAAGCGTTTGACCATTATCTCGCTTGATGGTAGCGATGATGCGATCTAGGATGTAACGCATGGTTCTAGCGCCGCTGGCGCTGCTGTCAGCTTCCTCTTCTTCTTCTACTATACTGGCGATTTCCGCAACTCGTCGTCTTTGGCGCCTGTTTTGCGTCTGGAGGGTGCTTGGCTGTTTCACTCCAGCCAGCCCAGCTCTGCCAGAAACGCTCCAAGCGCCTTCACTTTGGTAACGACTTCTCGGAGGCTGCCCGGTGAGCCAAGATGTTTTGCCCGGTAGGGTGCTACTCCTCTGCACTCCAGCAGGACATCGGTGGCTGTTGTCAGCTTCAGAAACCCTTGGACAATTTAAGGGCTTGCAAGGTCACGTTAACTTAAGTGAAAGTGTACCCCGAATGAATTTATGGAGTTTAAATCCTTAAGAATCGTTTCATATATAGCGCACATTATAAAAATAGATCGATAGTAAAATCAAACGTTAACAAAAAGTAAAGGGTCACATTTCCTCTGCGTAATATACTCCCCGCTCCTCAGTCCCAAGTACACATTTATTCTCTCTCTCTTTTTCTTTCTCACTATAGCATTCAGTATACATGTAAATATGATAAATAATAAAATTGAAATAAAAAAAATATTAATAAAACAAATTAATATAAATAATACTACCATAATTTAATTAATAAATTTAATCACATTAATAAGAATAAATATATGAAATCATTTACTTCCTTTGCCTATTATATATATTTTAAGATAATCGTTTTTAAGGAGTAAACTCCAGTCACGCCTCGGAGACGACACGCACATTTTTTTTGCAATAATTTATTTACATTTAAAAATCAAGCAGTTTAATGCTTACGATAAAAGATATAATAACACCGCGATTACACGATCGCACGATTTACACGATTTTGATACCCGCTTAACTGATAACTGGAAAGAATAGGTAATGAGTTATAGATAAAAAAAATCAAAATATGTGGTTACTTACCCTTACTCTAGGGGTTTAAGAAACAGTTGACATTTCCGATGTTTAATATTTTTTCATATCATTGGAGCGAAACGAGCGTAGCTCCCATGGATCACCTTCAATGACACCAATTACACCATAACTTCCTGAGTTCTTAACCGATTTTAACAATTTTTGTGTGGAATCGAATCAACAAATTTAGGACCACATTGTGACGGAGCCCGTCACAAAAATAAAAAAAAGTTATGTTCAAAAACCATTGGCTCTATGGGATTTCCCATTGAAAAAAAGCGCGCCTATTTGAAAGTTTTCTTTCTTATGGAATTTTAAAATTTAGTAAATATTATTGATTTTTTTTTTGGAGTAACGCTCCGCTCCAATATATGGTGCTAGCGAAGTTTTAGCTTAAGTGCTTAGCGACTGCATCGACCTAGTATATAAATATCATCATAATTTTATGCAAATAAAAAAAAGAGTACAAAAACAAACAAATCAAGACCACATAAAAAATCTTCGTTTTCCACGGACTGCCATGCCATCGCTATATACCTGATATATCTGACGACCGTTTGGTGCAACGCTAGCGATCCTGCCTTTCGCACCGACGGTCCTGGGTTCAAATCCCGGAAGGGGCAGATGTTTGTATGATGAATACGAGCATTTGTACCTGAGCCATGGCTGTTTATATATATTTCTATGAATATTACATATTTATGTATCATATATGTATGTCTATCCGTTACCCTAGTATCCATAACACAAGCCTTACAGTGCTTACTTTGGGCTAGGCTAATTGGTGTGAATGTTAGAAATATTTATTTAGAAATATTTTATATACGGGTATAGCGATGATTTTTGGCGGGAAAGCCGAATGTTACCTTCAGTAACCACACTTTGTCTATTTATATTTTGATGGATATTAATACTAAATAACTAATCCACTATGACAGATATTACTTAATATATAGGATTAATACCTGTGATTTATAAATATACACGAATTATAACAAATATCGAAAAGCAAAGCAACAAAGATTTAGTAAGAAGTCTGGGAAGGTTTTTAATTTTTTCCAACTTTTATTGCCTACTAGCGGCCCGTCCCGGCTTCTCACGGGTGGACAAAATTTTTAAAAATTTTCTAGCATTAAATATAGCCTATGTTACTCAGCGTGAATGTAGCTTTCCAATGGTGAAAGAATTTTTAAAATCGGCTTAGTAGTTTTTGAGTTTATTTCAAACATACAAAAATACAAATCTTTCCACCTTATGATATTAGTGTAGATAACAATGAGATCCCGACACTTTTGCATGCGTCTTGTCTTGCTTGCATCAAGCGCGCGTGGATTTCCTTAGCAGAGTTATTTTAGAAATGTATTTATTATACTCTTCAAAGATCTTATACTTACAATCATCAACAAATATATTTCGAAAAAGATTATCACAGGATTTTATGTTGATAAAAAACTCTATGGCCCATAACTCATTAATAGGTACCAACTCTTAACATCTTACACACGTGATAACTTTTAAACGAAATATCCGATTGAGATGAAATAAAAAGTATTTTACTTCTACATAAATACTCTTGATAACATAATGCTTAATTTCGATAAAGATTAATATTACGATACATATTTAACGTAGTTTTTTTTCTTCAGACGATTTAATAATTATTTTGAACACAAAATCGGTTATTGTGATTAAACCATGATAGCTAGATATATGTTCTCGCGGACGTTTTTATAGGTCTTAATGGGATCTACAAACCCGTAGTACATCATTTTGTTTTATTGTCAATAGTTTTTGCAGCGCACGCAAAAATAGGTTTTCGATATTACACCTTGTGTTACAAAATAGCAATTTAACTACGGATCCCTAATTTTAAAAAAAATAGCCTATAGCCTTTCTCGATAAATGGACTACCCAACACTAAAAGAATCATTCAAATCGGACCAGTAGTTCCAGAGATTAGCGCGTTCAAATAAACAAACAAACAAACAAACTCAGCAGCTTTATAATATTATATAGTATAGATAAATCATTTTTATAAAGTATATAGTCATCATAGCTCATCATCAAATATCTAAAGGGGATAACAGTGCAACAAAAT
Organism: Calamotropha paludella; assembly: GCA_927399485.1. Lineage (NCBI taxonomy): Eukaryota > Metazoa > Arthropoda > Insecta > Lepidoptera > Crambidae > Calamotropha > Calamotropha paludella. Next base: position 3,453,588 of record OV656830.1, on the reverse strand, counting down.
GTTGGTTAATATAATAAATCATTCTGTTAAAAATAGATTATAAAAAGCAATACTAAAACCGGTAATAGACACGGAGGTCTTATATTATCTATGCTTTTGTGCCGATGCTAAAACCTCCTTGTGTAGATAATATGTAGAATAAAATAAAAATAAAACACAAATGAAATTTGAAAAAGAGAACAAACAGAATTATTTTTTAATTTTAGGTAGGCGAGCTTTATAAATAAAGTGGGTTCTTTTAAAACTGAAATAAAATATCAAAGGGAGTACTGAAAGGGATATTCAATTAGGTTAAAATAGGTGCGTCCAGATAGAATCTGTCTCTGGTTTTCGTCTAAAAGCCCAGTTCAAAGTGAAATGTAAAGTCTTGTCTATATGGGAAATTTTAAAAGATACGACAAATTATAATTTATATTTTAATACAATTTGTAAAAAATATAATTTTGGAGGTAACTCTGCTCTATCTAAAGTTATTAAGTTAATTGGTTACTTTTAATTATTTTTTTGGTTCAACTCTTGAAAAATTGATTTTTTTTATTTATTTAAGGTTTTCCAACAGTTAAAAAATCAATACAGATAAAAAAGATTAAATTAATTATTTTTTTATATTTCATTTAAGCACTTAACCAAAAGCTGTACACACCAAAAACTTTAAAGTTTGGAAGAAAATTCATCAAGTTTATCAGTCTCACGAAAATCTCACGGATAAAGCGGGTTTGACTCTTCTTACTCGATACTCGTCGAAGAATTTTTGTTTTTTTGCTGTATGTGTCATTATTTTTGCTATATTAAATTGAGAATTTTAACACTTTCCTACTATACTAAAATTACAATTCGGTAAGTATATCAAAAGAAGACTTAAGTAATGTATGTAGGTAAGCCTACACTTTCTGTAAGGTTAACCGTTTCTTTCCAAAAACAATTTGATTTTTATCGAAATAGTGTTTACTGAAATGTCAAAGGAGTTTTACTACACGGCCAAGTTATTTCCGAAGTCGAACTTACTCGCCCCCGTTTCTGAACACACCCCATTGTCCTATCCATGCGCATTGAGCCCTCTTGTATAGATCGCCAGTTCTTCAGAAGACACAGTACAACGCAGACCATGTATCGGTGAGTAGCCTCTTTGCTTCGCACCTTTTTCAAAACGCGAGATTTTTCTTTTTTAATCGTCTTTCTTAAAAACAAAATAGGCTGGTAACATTTTCATTATTAACAACGTTTTAAAAATAGAACGCTATTTTATGAACAAGGAGTATATTACCTAGTGCCTTTTCTTTAATTAGAATACGTCGAAAGAGGTGGTAAAAGAATTGTCAATCTAATTTTAGACTAGGTATTTGTTTTACGTCTAGTCGTTTTGAAAATAATTGTGTTTTTTACATTTGTTTGTTAATGAAACGCTTTAGAAAGTTTTCTGTGTTATTCCGCTACCATTTTTAAAAATAGAACTTGCGTTAGTATGATAATTCGATTGGTTTTTTTTATGATTTTGCGTCGTTAGATCGAAGCATAAAGCAAACATTCTGTTCCATTTTCTTTTCTTTTTTTAAATATTTACAAATATGTAAATTATGTTTTTTGTTATTCATGTATTCATTTAATTTACTTCGCAGTCTTTATTATTATCGAGTGTTTCTAAAAATAGTTTTTATTTAATATTTAAAAAAACTGTTGTCTATGGTCTAAATTGATGAGTTTTGTAATGAATAATAAGTTCTTTAGTTACATGAAAATTGTGTTGTTTTAATTTTATGAATTGTTTTAAATTAATAACATTTATTAATATATAATTATTTACTACACTTTGATAATTTAACTTTATTTTTTAAATATCATAAATCAAGTGTTTCATATTTCAAAAAAATAGTTTGGAATTTTTTGTAGTAATAAAGTGAGGTGTAACGGTTAGCAGGTGTGTGTGCGGTAACGAAAGTTAAGCAAAGTTTGCTAAGGCTGATTTAGATGGGTGGTTTTAAATAATAAAGTTTACTAAATCAGTTTCATGTACATATTCTATTAGTTAAAAAAGGTAAAAGATTAAATTATTTTTATTCAATATAAGTAATTACAATGCCTTTATTGAAAGTCAATTATGCAATGGCTTCGTAAGTCTTACGACGGGAAGTTCTCCCATCGTAGAAGAACGAGAAAAAGAAGAACAAGAAATTCGGCAAGGGCTGATTTTGTCTCTTTTTAATGTCTTACAGTCTTTTTTAAATTAAGGAAACTTTTAGCGCTTGTAAAACGTATTAGAAATATTAATTACACAAAATATTAATTAGAAGTATAGTTATTAACGCAAAGGCGGGCAAAAAAAAAGTAAGCGTTTTCTTGTAGGTTTGACTGTCAGTACATAAAAAATTACTCTATGATTCATATACATTCTAAAAAGCAAGTTTTGAAGTATATGCTATTGTAATATGGATGTTAACTTATCTGAAATAAATTTTACTGGGTCGATGCAGTCGATAAGAATAAAGCTTCGCTGGCGCCATATATTGGAGCGGAGCGTAATATAAAAAAAAAATTGTTAAGTAAATTTAAAATACCATAAGAATAAACACTGTCTAAAGCGCGCGCTTTTTGTTTCAATGGCAATCCCATAGAGCCAATGTTTCATGGCCATAACTTTTTTTATTTTGCGAATTTTAAAATTCGAATAAAATCTAGTCCTAAACCTCTTGGTTCGATTCATTACAAAAAATACGAAAATCGACTAAGATCTCATAGAGTTAGGGCGTCACACACATTTCGTCATTGAAGCTGATCTATAAGAATCTCCAATTATAATATTCATAATATTATCTTATATATATAAAATAGGTCGCAATATCAGCCCAATACAATTTTAAATTATACGTAACAATATCGCATTTGTAAAAACAAATCATATATACTAACTACTATACGTAACATTTTATGTAAATAATATGTATATTCTTAACTAAAAATCATTTAGGTAATATATTTCAAACATTGAAAAAAATATCATTTAAATAAAACCATGTTTACGGACAGTTTGGTGCAACGGTAGCGATCCTGCCTTTCGCACCGACGGTCCTGGGTTCGAATCTCGGAATGCAGATCTTTGTGTGATGAATATGAGCATATGTACCTGAGTCATGGGTATTTATAAATATTTCTATTAGTATTTCATATCTATGTATATCTTTCCGTTACCTTAGTATCCATAATACAAGCCTTACTACTTAATACTTTGGGCTAGGCTAATTGATATGAATGTAAGAAATATTATTATTATTACTAGCGGCCCGTACCGGCTTCGGACGGGTGGAAAAAAATCTTTAAATTATTAAATATTTTCCGTTAGCGCCATCTAGCGTCAGGTAGACGAACTACTTGCGGTTAACACGTTGCTATGGTAACGTTATTGAAGAGCGGAAAGACAAACATACAAACCACTGTGATTTTAGATTAAAGATTAATTCGCATTTCATTTTTTTTTTTTAATTTAATCTTGACGTTTCGGCTCCTTTACTGGAGCCGTAATCACAGGATGACTAAGGAAATAGTTGTCATACATGTAACACCTATTAATATTTTAATCGGGCACGTCTGTAACTATATTATAATAATATTTTCTCTTACATTCACACCAATTAACCTAGTCCAAAGTAAGCTAGGGTAACATGGTATGGATACTAGGGTAACAGATAGACATACATATATGATACATAAATAAGAAATATTTATAGATAACAATGACTCAGGTACAAATGCTTGTATTCATCACACAAACATCTGTTCCTTCCGGGATTCAAACCCGGGACCAGCGGTGCGAAAGGCAGGATCGCTACCGTTACAACAAACGGTCTATATAAAAGACAAGTTATACAAAAAAAAAATTTTTTTTCGTATAAATTTATGTGTGAAAGACGCGGATGTTTAAGAACTATATCAATCTACCTATATATACAAAGTTTGACCGTAATGAACTCCAAAACGACTCAACCGATTTTGATGATTCTTGTTTCGTTTTACTGGATTTGTTCTGACTTAGAACATAGGATAGATTTCATTTTAGTTTATAACACAGCAACGCGTAGCCAGGTCAGCCAGTATAAATCTAATATATATAAAAATCTTGTATCACGATGTATGTTCGGGATAAACTTTGAAACTACTGAACTGATTTTGATATATTTGATGTATTTCTATAAGAAATAAAATCTCTCTCTCTCTCTCTCTCTCTCTCTCTCTCTCTCTCTCTCTCTCTCTCTCTCTCTCTCAAAAAAAACTACGCCTCCGAGTCCTCAGGTGGGATTCGAACCCACGACCTTTCGCTATGACCGCTGAGCTACCGAGACGCCGGCAAACGTGTCGAAATTTACAAACGTATTTCAACTTCTACTATGAGCTAGTATCGTTCCACCAATGTTGATCGCTAACTACCTTAAACATCGAAAGTAATATTTTTAGAAATATTAAACAATCTATTAAGATGGAACCAGCTATAATTATGTTTTTATTTAATTTTTTGCATTCACAATGGAGTTCAAACCCACAACTCGCCCAGATAGCGAAAGGTAGGCTCGGAGGCGTAGTTGTTTTTTACGCGCGTATTTTATATCTTATTGACATAAATTTTTTTTCATTTTGTTAGAGTTCTTCCGACTTAGAACATACCATAGGTTTCATTTTAATTTATAACAACAACGGGTAACCGGGTCAACTAGTAATATACTCGTATATATTCTTTCGCAAAACAATAAATCACGTTTCAGAATAGTAATATGATTTGATAAATCGCGATACTATCCGAACCCACAATTTATTTCTTCAAATGTCCGAAGATTTTTGACAACGGTTAGGTTGACAAGTTGTCAATTATAACCATCATACGTTATAAAATATTATTTCATTTCTTTTCTATATTATAGAAATCATCTGTTCCGTATGGGTTCCGAAACCATTGAACAGGTTGTGATGAAACTTTGTTAATTTATTGTATGCAGGGAAGTTTTCTATTTAGACGACCGTTTGGTGCAACGGTAGCGATCCTGCCTTTCGCACCGACGGTCCTGGGTTCGAATCCCGGTAGGGGCAGATGTTTGTATGATGAATACGAGCATTTGTACCTGAGTCATGGGTGTTTATATATATTTCTATGAATATTACATATCTATGTATCATATATGTATGGCTATCCGTTACCCTAGTATCCATAATACAAGCCTTACAGTGCTTACTTTGGGCTAGGCTAATTGGTGTGAATGTAGGAAATATTTATTTATTTATATATTTATTTTATAAAGTCAACAACCTTCTACACTTGCTGATATAATAAACTTATTTTTAAAGTCTGCGCCTATCAACGTAAATACGGCACTCCTGTAGCTAGCTACAGTTATTTAGTTATCGGGACTTAGTAATAAAATTTTGACAAATTTTATATAATTTTTGCTAGCTATAATAAAACTTTCGTTCATACTTTATCCAGACTTTGGACTGACTGCATTAACTAATGGTAGGTAGAATAATTATGTGCAGGCGTATTTAAAAGTTCATTCTATACAAAGATTTGAGATATTTATACATTACTACAAAATAATAATACAAAAAGAGTACGTTTTACATTACTTAATTTGTTGTACGAGCGAGATGTAAATAACGCGAGATGAAGGTGGTCGCGGCCTGTCATATCGGGTCAGTAGTCGTCGTCACCTATCGGCGTTTTGCTCTCTACGCATAAAGCAGGTTGCTACTTATAACTAGTTACGAAAAATCACAGGTTTACTGTTTGAGCCGTAACTAGTGAATCAGTTACAGGCTGCGTAACCTGTTACTGAAACTGATTACGTTAAATAACGCCCATACCTACAAAGTTAGACGTAAACAAACAACATGCACACCAAACGCGCGATTCAAAATCGAAAAACGCGTCCACATTGAACGTTCGCATAGAATCTCACTTGTCACATTGTATAGAGTATTCTAACAGTGAACGTAAATATAACACAACGAGCACGATCAGAGAGAGGCGAGACCGCACACATTTTTCTTAAAACACATTGGACGTTTAAATACGTCCAAACAGAGGGCGAGACCAGTTGTCCATTTACCTTGCCTAAAGGGACTCCTTTTTACAATATATTTTAGTTGTTATATTATTTATATTTGTATTTTAGTTTTAGGTTAATTTAAGATAAGTTATGTTTTCGTTTAGTTTTTAAGTTATTTTATTATCCTTTGGTTAGTTAATACAATGAATAAAGTAGCTACATTATAATAATTTCAAAGTTAATTTAACTAAAACGAAATATTTGCAGTTTCACAATAATGGCGGTAAAAAAACAGACACTACAATTGGCATTTGATAATAAAGCTATTGACGAAATTGAGGATACTGCCTTTTTGGGCATAACTTTAGATAATTATTGTTGCACATGGAAACTATACTTTGCAAACTATATACTAAATTAAACCATTTTGTCTTTGTTTTGTGGCGCTTTATGAAATTAAGTAACCTAGAAACAGCATTAAAGGCTTTATCATGGTTATGTTCCATCTCATTTAAGGTATGGAATCACGTTGTGGTAAAACTAAAAAAGTTGTTGTATGCATACCAGGGAAATTTTATATGTATACTAAGCAAAGTAGAACATTGCAAAGCATGCGAAATGCAGCTATTAAAAAAAATATGTTCTCTATACGTTAATTTTAATATAATAATTATAATTTTGATAAAGTGTAAAAGGCCAAAAAAATCTATACATTAATGCTTTTTTTTTCGTTTTTTAATGAAACTTTTTGCACTGTGTCATTGCAATGCATGCACCCGGCATGCTATCTAGTCTAATATGTATAAATCTTGCATCACTGTGTTTGTGGTAGCAGTCCTCTGAGAGGGTTTGATCTTTTTTTTAACAAGGGGAAATGATTTGCGCATGGTGGGCAGTGGGGTTCTGTGAGACTCTTACTAAAACCCCTCGGTGCACCCTCTCCGCAGCCGTTGGGTTCCGTGGGTCCATTTTGGCACCACGTGGAACCCCGGCAGGCAGCTTGACGGCCCCTCTAAAATGGGGGATGCCCGGGTACACACTGGGCATCCCCCCAGACTCGCAAGGCTATGCACTGCCGACGGTCTGATTCCCAGTCCTCCGTCAGCTAGCCTTGCCCGGGGGCAGGAGGCTACTTGCATTATCACAAGACGCCCCTATTCCCTTTCGTCCGCTCTGGTTCGGTCTAAAACCTTCCCTATCTCTTACCGACCCTGGCCGCCTCTAAGCACTCTTCTCCTGGAAGAGAGGGAAGAGCGGCCATCACCCCCTACAGTTCGTTCAGGGTGGCTGGTGTATCCCGATGGTATCGGACAGCCCTCTCACCTCTTAGCATTCCCTTCTTCCCCTGCTACGATGGGATTTGCTGCGCATAGCGTCGCCTTTGCCTATTTCCTCGCCTACGCTTTAGGAGAGCTGTACTAGCGCTCTCTTCATGCTCTCTCTCACCTCCGCCTCCTACGACCTCACGGTTGTCACCATGGCCTCCACTGCGGCAAGCGAGAGGTTACCTCCTATCACCGCCTCCAGAGTGCCGCGCTGCGAAGACCAGGCCGCGCATACCTCCAGGATGTGTTGTGCGGTATCCTCCGTAGCACCGCACTCATGACAGGCAGGGGCCTCTTCTCTCCTTATCCGCAACAAGTAGCTATTTTTCGAAGCAACCATGCCCGAAAAATACCTGCACCAGACGGAAAATTAGGGACCCAAACCTCCTATTTAGCCACCTCCTTAGAATAGAGTGTATATATAGGGGACTCCAGCTGGCATGGGAATGCCAGCAGCTCCTCTTCTACTCGTTGCTGGCCGTTTGCCCCGGCGACCCTACGTCCTTGGTACATCTCTCTGAGAACCTGGGCCTCGAGCTCCCAGGGAAGCGCCCCCGCCATGACGCACACTGCTGCACCGGATATTGTCCTGTAGCCCCGCAGTTTTTAGTTATTTTATAAGCAACACTAACATTGCCTTAATTCAACATTAATACAGAGTTTATAATAAGTACTGTACCTATAAACACAACAATTACAAGTGTCGACGGCATTCTAAAAATGATAAGCGTGATTTTAAAATTAAAATAAATAATACCTACACATTCGACAACTTCCCATTAAAATTTAATTATCAACTAATGATTTTACAAATTATATTGAATTGAATTATTTTGAATTATATTAAAGTCAATAAAAAAGATAAAAATAAAAAAAAAATCATTTACTCATTACAAATAAATAAAATAAACTTAAATTAACTTAAATTAAACGAAATAAACTCAAATGAAAAACAAAAACAATTTACAGTATTCGGGTGGCTATGATCCTTTGCGCCCTCCTGATGCAAGCATAGTTGCTTGTCTCCAGGGTCTCTGCCCATACCGAGATCTCATACAGGGTCATACTCGTGAAGACTCCTGCGTACAACTTTCGGCAAGCCATATTTGGCCCGTCTAGGTTAGGCTGGAGCCTCGCCATAGCCCCCGCAGCATTTACAAGTTTTGGTGCCAGCTGCTAGAAGTGGTCGAGGAAATTCCACCGCCCGTCTAGCACCAGCCCCAGATACCGCATGGACGACCTTATTGGTATCCTCGTCCCTTCGACCCTGACGTAAGCTCCTGCAGGAGGTCCCCTTCGAGGCCCGTTTTTTCAACGGCGACCGTAAGGCCCAGAGACCTGATCCGGGTAATCACCAGGCTAGCCCTAGCACGAGCCAGTCGCCGCGCTTCCTCATAGCTTGCCCCGAGCCGTAATCAGAGTGTCATCAAATCATGTATTTCATCCGCCTTAGAACAAGTTGTGAGCTTAGTATATTTTTCCTACTATTTTTCTATTAAAAAATTTACATGAAAAGGCTGATGAGAGTTGAAGAAGCGAGAGAAAAATCATATAAAAACAATATATTTTTGTTCATCATTCCCGTTTTTCTATATTAAATCAGTCCGAGCTGAGTTTAATCAGTTTAAAAACGGTCATTTCATTCGGTACGTGAGTAAAATAGTTCCAAATGTATCTAATTTCAAGGAAAGTAAATTTTCTCCGTTGTTTTCTTTGCCCGAGCAATATGATTTGTAATTTGGAGCGTAAGACAACCGTCCTGGGAAAAATTTCGATCTTAAATTAATCGACACGGTGACATGCGCTGGGCAAAATTAAACATACAATACAAGACGGCTTTGTTTTTGTTTTTTATATATTTCATTCTGATTGTATGACTCCTTGTTAAACTTACACATCTTAACTACTAATGATAAGTTTACTATATCTTTAAAGATACGAGATGAAGATAATAATTATGTGTTTCCACAACTATAAAAACTGCCTTTAATTAAAATTGTGATGCTAATGAGTAATGCGATCGGTGATAGAAAGCAAACTAAATTATAATTAAATATTTAAATAAAACAACTTATATTATAAATATATATAAAAAAAATTAGGAACGCGCCCGATTATAATATTGTGAATGGTAGTAGATAATATATGACGACTATTGGCTTAGTCATCCTGTGATCGAAACGTCAGGATTAAATATAAATTATGCGCAAAACACCGTAATATTTTTTTATTTAAATGTATAATGTGAGCGAAAGTGTAAAAACTAAAAAATGTTAAATATTTTATTTACAAAACTGCTGAATGACAAATTGATGTTATTTTGTGGTTGAATGACCGTACACTGATATTTCGACTCCTTAACAGAAGTCGTGATCACAGAATGACTAAGGTTTAGGAAATATCCCAGTTTCAGTAGCAATAAGCTATCCACTTAGAATCATATCTACAAGAGAGATATTATTGCGAGACCTAGTGTTGTAGTCAGCTTTTGTAAGTAATAAATGTAAGCTGAAGGTCGGTCCCCCTGTTCGGGTTTCTTTTGCCAGTTCTTCCCGAAAAGGTCTTGCAATTTCAAAACAAGTTGTAGACTCAGTAGTTTATAGTAATCGTAGATACAATGAAATAACTAAATCGAAAGCGAAATAAAAAAATATCAAATTTATTTTTATAAATATTGTAGTTAGGAACGTGCCTGATTAAAATATTGGAAGGTAGTAGCAGACATATGATGACCATTACTTTAGTTATCATGTGATCACGGCTCCTGTAAAGGAGTCGAAACTTCAGGATTAAATATAAAAAAATCGGTTTTTTTTTTTTTTTTTTTTTTTTTTTTTTTTTTTTTTTTTTTTTTTTTTTTTTTTTGCCTGTAAAGTCGGTTTTACGGGCGAAGATTTTACGTGACAACGTCTTTTTCTCGGTAGAATATTTATTGATATGAATATAATTAAATTGCACAATGCGCGCGGCAGACCGATCATAGTTGAGTGGGAGAGAGACGCAAGGCATTCGGCGGGCCTCTCTCTCGTTCGGTGACTCATCGTAACGTTACCGAGCGTTACACTTTTTCATAAGTGACTCCCAGCCGCAACCAATTTATAAGACGTTATCACGTCAAAAAGTGTATGCTTCAGCTCATACGCACGACTGGAGTTTAGTCCTTAAGAACGATTGTCTTTGAACAGGCACAGAAAATAATAAAACAAAACTTCAAAATAAAAGTGTAATGTGCCCACGATAGGTTGCGCAGAAAAAACGTAACGTTGTCATTCGATCACTAAATTTTACTCTTCATATTTTTTTCATACCGGGCGCTTCATATGTAAATCAATTCTTTAAGAGGAAACTCTAAGAACAAGAATAATGCACTGTTTATCCGATAAAATGGGTTTTATTTAAATATTATATCTATATTGAAACCATATTTTATTTATGACGTAAAAAATATTTTTTATGGAGCTCTTCGTACTTAGATTTATGTCTCTTTTAGATTTTACCACAAAAGAAATCGATAGACGTATTGGAAATACTTGGAAACAATATAAGAGTCTGAAAGAAATCATGAAATACAGTGAAACCAGGATAAATATCAAACTCAAAATATAGATACCTGCATTTTTCCTGCACTCACAAAAACCGACAATAATAAGCTCGAAACATGCCAGAACTCCATGGAAAGTATGCTAGGGAAAAGGCTATCCGATAGAATCAGAATTGACAACATCAAGAAACAAACATAAACAAAGAATGTTATAAAAACAATAAAAAAGCTTAAGCGGAGGTGGGCAATAATCAGAGGAAGTGAAAAATGGACAAAATTCATAATGAAATGGTTCACAAGTGACACGAAGAGAAAACGGGGTAGACTTTTTAGACGGTGGGTTGATAATATTAAAGCCGTGGTTGGTGGTATATGGACAAGAGTAGCTAGTGTTAGCATATATCAAAAATAGAACATATTAAAGTATATAAAGTGCTCTAGTTTATGGTGAAAAGTTATTATTTTCACCTGGCAACACTTGTTAAAAATTTAAAAAATATATGTTTAAGTACTATGATGTAATATGACTAAAAAAGCGGGGCGAGCGATTTTCAGGCTTAACTAATTTAATTCACTTTTCTAACTCGTTATTTGTAAATACCAAACATCTCAGCAAAACGCCTGAAAACGAATTCACCAAGTGAATTGTTTTAATAAATTTATTGTGGCTTATCTAACTATTAAGTTTATGTTGGTGATGACTGAATAATGAACTGGCATCCATAATCTACGTGTGGTAAAATTTTGAGCTCTTTAGGAGCATCAGAAGTGGTTTAATTTTGAATTTTAAGATTCGAAAATTTTGCTGACAAAAGCACAGACACGAACGAAAGCCAGTTAATAAAAATGTGGTAATAAAAAAACCATTTTAACAGGCTGGAATTGCGTAAAGAAAAAAACACCCATGAAAATGTATAAAACCTTTTTCGTTATAAACCTACAAAAAACGAAAGCTTGTTCACTTTGTTTTCGTTATAAACAGAATTTCCGTTAATAACTTTTCAGTGAGTTAGCGTTGCTTTGAAGTGGAGAACTGAAAATATTTGTAGAGTAACGTAAATATTTTTTCACACGTTCAAATAAATATTGCGTTCGTTTTTATTTTTTGTGAGCAATCATTTATGAATTCAACAGATGTTATAAAAAGAGAAAGTGCTTGTTCGTTTATTGGTTTTAGCCTATATTCAAAAGTAAGACAGGGTTTTCAGCAAGTTGGTAGAACTGTAATAATATTTATACACTAGCGGCGCGTCCCGGCTTCGCACGGGTGGACAAAATTCTTTAATTTTTTTCTATTATTAAATATTTTTCCGTTAGCGCCATCTGGCGTCCGGTAGACGAACTACTTGCGATTAACGCGTTGCTATGGTAAAGTTATTGACACAATGGAAAAAGAGAGGGAAAAAGAGCGGACAGACAAACACAAACCACTGTGATCTTAGATTATAGATGCACACTAATTAGCTTCGTTCATGGTAAGCACTGTAAGGCTTGTGGTAAGGACACTAGGGTAATGGACGTAGAAATATGTAAATGCCATCATGACTCAGGTAGAAATGATCTTATTCATTACACAAACATCTGCTCCTTCCAGGACTCAGGAACCAGGTACCCCAGACCGTCGGTGGGAACGGCAGGATCGCTACCGTTGCACCAAACGTTCATAAAACTGTAACCATCCAGTATTTAAAAATACGTATTTATATTTAGTTCACACACTTCCGCGCATTACACATTTGAATAAAAAACTTTTTTACGGATTTTGCGAATAATTTATTTTATATTTAATCCTGACGTTTCGATTCTAAGGCTATGACTAAGGCAATGGTCGTCATATATTTTCTTCAACCTTCACAATATACCCTTATATTCATCCTTCATAATGCGCACAGCAAAGGAGTGGAACTCCCTCCCTAGTATTTCCGAGAACTTATAACCCGTCCATTTTCAAAGCCACGGTGAATAGGCACCTTCTGGGTTAGCTCGTTCCATCGTGTATTCTGTCTTGTCCCCCGGGCTTGATTGGGATTAAGAGCTAACCCATCCTAAATAAAAAAATATATACAAGATTAAAATAAGCGCAAAATCCGTACAAAAATAGTTTTATTCAAATACGGTTCTTAATCCTGGTAGGGGCGTAAGTTTGTTTGTTTATGTAGTAGAAAGGATTCTAAGCATATACAACTACTAAGCTTGAAATATCTTATTGAAGATATACATTATGTATTGGTTTCCGAACGAGCTTTAGTTCCAAATTTAGCCACGTGTGGCATTTCAATCGATATGCTTTCCAATATGGTGGCAATCGGTTCTTATTATTGTTTGATCACAGTTAATAATTATTATAAAAAATTAAAATCTCATTTTGCCAGATGATGTTCCGAATATAAACGATTCCAAACGATCTTAACCTGATGTTAAATATCATATGTTACTCATATTATACTTTCTGTTATTTAACCCTAGAACACTAACCTTATTATTCAACGCTAATTGCTTACCTTCGTCGTTCCGACTACGCTGTCAAGAAAAGTAGCTTTATAAGGTTTTATTTAATAACATACTCATTTCTTTTACATTATTATATAACAATTATATAACATATTTATTACATAATCAGCCATTAACTGAAACTATATTAAAGATATTTATTGTTTTAAGTGCTTACCTATTATAAACTAGAACAAAATACTTAAAAAAACTTAAATAAACAAAGTCAACATATAGAATCTATAATCTAAGAACACAATTTTGTTGTTTGTGTGTTTGTCTGTCCGCTCTTTTTCCATTGTATCAATTAACGTTACCATAGCGACGCGTTACCGGGTCAGCTAGTTAATAAAAAAAGTTAACATTTTGGTAAAAAACTAAGAACTAACATTTGTATACGGCCCTATATTTGAATTCGCGTCGTTGATTCGACGAAGCTTAGTGCTCTAAGGTTAAGCAGTTAACTGCTTGATTTTTATTATTCATCGTCTTCGTCTTAGCCAAACATCGTCCACTGTTGGACAAAGACCTTCCCCAAGGATCTCCACAACGACCAGTCCTGCGCTGTCTGCTTCCAGGTGCTTCTCGCGACTTCCACCAGATCATCGGTCGCTATTCAAGAAACCTTTTTGCCCCAACTGCTATAAGCTCTACGAGCTATTTGCCCACTGCCACTTAACTTTGGCAAATCTGCGGCCTATGTCGATTATTTTGGTTCTCCTACGAATCTCCTCATTTCTGATTCGAACACTGAGGGAACTTCAAGCATAGCATGCTCCAGAACCCTTTGGGTGACCTTGAGCCTTTTTAAGAGTTCCTTAGTAAGACCACGTCTTTGTTCCGTACGTCATCACACACTAGTTAAAGACTTTAGTCTTGAGACACTGATGTTTTTTGGACGAGGAGTTATCGCGAAGTTTTTCGAACGCGTTCAAGATAGAAATTATTACAAGAAATTCAACTTGTGCCAGGTGTCAAATGGGACTTAAACCTATACAATGTGTCCCGTCACCAGTGTCGGAGCCTTTAATGGTGTGAAATATGGCACTTTTTATCGACAAATTGCCCCTCAAATTTTGTTTTTCTCTTACGGCCGCCATTTTGTTTTCTTGGTAACCAAGACCTGGGCTCTCATACTAATCATCTCGACCACCACTACTCATGTAAATGTCCTATCAACATTAAAAAGGTGTCATTTGATAGCTAACCATGTAGACAACAGTTACACAGCCATCATGTTTCAATTGTCATGGAATAAAAAATAGAAAAAAATAATTAAAGAAAAACAAATAGAATAAAGAAAATTAAATGAGTAGTGGTGGTCGAATTAGTATGAGAGCCCAGGTCTTGGTTACCAAGAAAACAAAATGGCGGCCGTAAGAGAAAAACAAAATTTGAGGGGTAAATTGTCGATAAAAAATACCATATTTCACACCATTAAAGGCTCCGACACTGGTGACGGGACACATTGTATATCAAGTGAGTCCGAGCAAGTACTCATCCAACCGAGCTACCGAGACAGATTTAACTTATTTCTTAATAACTTAATTCTGAATGTTTAGCATTTCGATGTCCAATACTTTGAAAGTTTTTTTTTATCGAGACCGAGAGACACAGAGACAGAAATAGTGTTACTTAAGCTGAAGCCAGCGCCATCTTTTCATATTTTAGGTACTACTACCTACAAAATTGAATTTAATACTTATACGAGTATCCAACAATTTTGATTGTAACATTGTTACCATTATTTTATGATATTATATATTTATTTATTATTTTATGTATTATAAAATCATAAAACTAAATGGCTGTTTCATCTTAATCGATTGTCTAAACATTTGTAAGTGTTTTATTAGAATACGAGAGGATGTTCCTCTTATTGATAAGACAAAAAGTAGAAACGTACTAAAAATTTCGACAAGTGTTCACAAGGCTCGGTAGCTCAATTGGGAGAGCATTGGACCGGATATCCAAAGGTTGCGAATTCGATTCCCACCTGAAAATGAACTTGTGAGCCGAGTCGATGTTTTTCTAGTATTTTCTATTAAAAAATAATTTATAATTGTAACCATTATATCAATTCTAAGCATGTGCCATGTATTCTTTTTTCGAGATCCTTAAATAAAGCAATAAAAATACTTTCTGACTCATACGCATTGAGATAAAATACATTTCCAGCTTTTGATAACGTAGAAACTCAGAAATACAGTTCACCATTCTCTTCAACAGTACCACCATGGCTGTGGCGTTCCTGCTGGTGGGATGTCTGGCCTCAGCCCACGCGTGGGGTGGGCTGTTCAATAGGTTCAGCTCCGATATGCTGGCGAACCTTGGCTACGGCAGGGGTCCTTACCGCCACTACGCTTATGGACAGGTAAGAAAATAGTAGCCATCATTATTTAGTTTAAACTAATGCAGTATTTGCTATGATAAACCTACGAGTATTTTGCAGATATCCTAGATTAGAATCAAAATCGCTTTCCTCACATTCCGGAGAACCTATAATAAAAATAAACATTTTTTTCGCTGCATAAAAATAAGATATACAATCAATAAAATATGCAAAAAGCAGGCAAAAATTCATAGAATTAAAAACAAAACAAAACCCAAAGAAGGCAAAAACCAAAAGAAAAACAAAATATATTTTGAGACCTTCAATCAAAGGTCAATTCTCATATTCAATATGATTTTATTGCTTTGTATAACTATAAGTGGCATTATACTGCTTGAAAATTCAAATTACACAGCTTAACCAACAAAAGTCTGCACTGATCGACGGTCCGTCACAGAATGTCAAGTCGTTTATCACGTCTATATCCGGTCGCCATTTTCTGGCGGGAGCCATCGTTGTTTCTTAGTCAAATCACTTACTTATTACTTTATAAATACAACTTGTCAATCAACTGACTTTTTAATAAATTTAGTAGAAGAACATTTAGAAATCACATAGATAAGATTAAAATGATAAATATTTAACAATATTAATCAGCTTTACTTTAACTTAATAAATTTCTTACAAACAGCTAAAAAATTGCAGCGTATTTCAGCTAAAGGGCTGATGCTGAGTTTAAATTCTTTCCTGACACAGGGAGGATAACTATAACCCACCAAATGTTCGCATTTTTTAGGGTTCCGTACCTCGAAAGGAAAAGACTGAACCCTTATAGGCTCACTTTGTTGTCCGACCGTCCGTCAGTCCGTCTGTCTGTCTGTCAAAACCCTTTTTCTCGGTAACGCGTGAAGATATCAAGCTGGAATTTATATCAAATACTCAGGTCTACTGTCCCTTGGAGCTGTGAATAAATCAAACTTCTAAGCCAACGCAATCAACAGATACAGCCGTTTATGCCGCAAATTTTCGACATTCGCAAGGGAATCAAAAACTACAGGGTACTTCCCGTGAACTCAGAATCTTGAAATTTTGTACGAAGCAACGTCTTATAGCACAGATAAAGGGATAATTGCGAGAACCGTAAATTTTTAGTTACATCATATAAAAAAAATATTTTAATAATTGATTTTTTTTTT
This sequence comes from Calamotropha paludella, assembly GCA_927399485.1. Lineage (NCBI taxonomy): Eukaryota > Metazoa > Arthropoda > Insecta > Lepidoptera > Crambidae > Calamotropha > Calamotropha paludella. The sequence continues at coordinate 3,436,678 of OV656830.1, read as the reverse complement.
ATATACCTGTAATTTGTACGGAACCCTTGGTGCGCTAGTCCGACTCCCACTTATCCGGCTTTTTTATTTGCGTTGTAGTTTTTTTTTTATTTATTACATATTTATTAGGAATATTTTACCATACAGAAAGTTAGCCTTAAAAAAATTGTTTTTACTGAATTAATACAGAGTAAAATTGTTATCGGCAAATGTCAACTTCAGGTCAGATGATATGCTCACTGACCTTTAATGAGCACAGATTAAAAGGGGAGAGGAAACTTCTAAATGGGTTTTTATGATCTATTTGGGAATGAGATTATAAAAGTTAAGCAACGTTCACAAAGGTCAAGTTTGGGATGGGTGATCGGAAACCATCCGTATGTGTCTTACAATGATTTGGTAACCACGTCGTTTTTTGTTTTCCAATTGCATTAGTGATAAATTATATTATATAACTCACCGCTTGTCTGACGTGGAGATTATAGAACGTGAGAAGCTGGCATACATGCTAACAAAGACCTGTTTTACGGACTACCAGGCTTTTAAGTTGGCATATAAAAAAAAACAAAAATCAAGTACTAAACATTTATTTCTTAAATATATATGTAACTCGCGGCCCGTCCCGGCTTCGCACGGGTGGACAAAATTCTTTAAATTTTTTCTAGCATTCAATATAGCCTATGACATTCAGCAATAATGTGCCTTTCTATTGGTGAAAGAATTTTTAAAATCGGTTCAGTAGATCCCGAGATTACCCCTTACAATTTAACAAATATACAAACACACAAACTTTACTTCTTTATAATATTAGTATAGATTAACAACATGTTAGCATGTATATGAAAATTTAGTGTGTTTGTGTGTGTGGTGTGTGCGACAGTGAGTAAATTTATAAGAGATATGTATTAATACAATGTGTCCCGTCACCAGTGTCGGAGCCTTTAATGGTGTGAAATATGGCATTTTTTATCGACAAATTGCCCCTCAAATTTTGTTTTTCTCTTACGGCCGCCATTTTGTTTTCTTGGTAACCAAGACCTGGGCTCTTATACTGATACGACCACCACTACTCATGTAAATGTTCTATCAACATTAAAAAGGTGTCATTTGATAGCTAAACATGTCGACAACAGTTACACATCCATCATGTCTCAATTGACATGGAATAAAAAATAGAAAACAATTATTAAAGAAAAACAAATAGATTCTTTTAAGTGTATTTTTTAATTATTGGCTTTTTTAGAAAAACCTAATTTGAGGGGCAATTTGTCGATAAAATTCCATATTTCACACTTTTAAAGGCACCCATACTGGTGACGGGACACATTGTATAAAAGTATCTATTTGAATAATAAATATATAAGAAAAATAAGGACATACAAAATTTATATTTAGGATAGGCCTCTTGTCCATTAAAACACATCTACGTAGATGATTGACAAGACAAAGAGAGGCAAATGTGTATGAGCAAATCGGTAAAGGCAGACCGAAGCGAACTTTGAAGCACCGGATAGAGGATGTCCTGAAAAAAGACCAGGACAAAAGTAACCTTAACCGATGAGCTTGAATGAAAGGGCTGATGAGAGTTGAAGAAGCAAGAGATGTATGTCAGGATCGTGGTAAGTGGAAATCTGTGATCTCTGCCTACGCCGGAAAAGGCGTGATTGTATTTTGTTATTGTTAGTAAGATAAGATAAGCTTTTATTTCCAAGAAAATGGTAATAAATATAGGTGGCAAATAATACTGTTTTGAAGATCCGGCTCGAAGACCAAATGTTTATGCTGATATGTAGTAGTAAAAACTGCTTGTGATGCGAATACAATTTATTACTACTTTTACAAATTTTTACAAGTATTGTGCAGACGATGAAAATAACGGTGGTGCCTTGTGTGCGACCAAGATTCGAATGCGATGCGATCCGATTTCAAACGGTTATCCACGATGACGTCACAATCTTCACAAGGCTTGAGGGTATCCTTTATCCTTAAGTAAGCGCCTTATAAAAGGATAGAGCAATTGTAACAAACGCAGTGATGTCGTTGCTTGAGATGACAGAAGCTTGATGCGTGAACATGCCCCCAGCCTTGAAATGCTCCGCTTTCAAAATAAATTCGCATGAAACGTTAGTTGTCTTCTTCCCACAGTGGACATATTTTTGAGAATGTTCGTCGGATGACGCCAGCTTCGGTTTTGATATCCGCCACTCTCGATACACCATCTCTGCCTGGAAATGTTGTAATTATACGTCCTAAGCGCCAGTTCAATGGTGGAAGATTGTCTTCCTTGATCAAAACCAGTGTGTTAGGTTTCAAATCAGCTTGACTAGTTTTCCATTTATGTCTCATTTGCATCTCTGATATATATTCTTTAGACCATCGAGTCCAAAAATGCTGTCGGATCTGTTCGACTCGCTGGTAACGTGTCAGTCGATGTGATGTGACGTTGCTGAAGTCTGGACACGGCGGAGCGGTCAGGGGACGGCCAACCAAGAAGTGAGCTGGGCTAAGGGGTTGGTAGTCGTGAGGATCTGTAGACATAGGACTTAGAGGTCGGGAGTTCAAGACGGCTTCAACTTACGGCTAATACCGTATTGAATTCCTCGTATGTTAAATGAGAATTACCTACGACCCTACGCAAATGGTACTTGCATGATTTTACCCCAGCTTCCCACAAACCACCAAAATGAGGGGAATAAGGAGGAATGAATTCAAACTTTATATTTTGACTGGTCGCATACTGAATAATATCTGATGAACAATTAGATAAAAACCTTGTAAACTCGTTTAGGAGCCCCACAAAGTTCTTTCCATTATCGGAATAAATAATGGCAGGTTTACCCCGACGAGAAATAAATCTTTTAAGCGCTAATAAGTACGCATCCGTTGACAAATCACCTACTAGTTCCAAACTGACTGCGCGTGTCGCGAAGCATACGAAAATACAAACATATGCCTTAATAGGTTTTGCACCTCTGCCTTTACGATTTAAAATATATACGGGACCCATATAATCTACTCCAGCATGCATAAATGCATAACCTGGAATCAAACGTTGCACGGGAAGGTTACCCATTATAGGCGCGAGAGGTTTCGTTCTCAGACGCGAGCACCGAACACAGTTGTAAACAGTTTTTTTTGCAATATTTCTCCCACCTATCGGCCACCACATATCTCGCAGTGCGTACAAAAGAGCTTGTGGCGCGGCGTGTAGTAGGCGTTGGTGCTCCGCGCGGAATAGTAAAACCGTGAAGTGATGCTTGCTCGATGTCAATATGGGATGTTTTTTATTATAGGTGAAGTCAAGTGAATTACTAAGTCGGCCGCCAACTCTAATTATTTTATTTTCGTCAAGGAACGGATTTAATTTGGCTAAGTTGTGTGACCCTTTTAATTTGTCCTGTTTACACAAACTATTATAAACGTCAGGAAATGATTCCACTTGTGAAAGTTTAGTCAATAGCATTAGTGACTCATTCAACTCATCGACACTTAATGGGCCTGTTCGCTTATTAGTTTTATGTCGTGTGTTATGTACAAATCTTAACATATAAGCGCATGCACGTTTCATTCGATCAAATTGAGAAAATCTGTGAAAATTAAAACAACTAATGTTCTCATCTGTATAATAATTGTGTGTTATTTGTGACCGAGTTTCGGGAAGATTTTGCGGATCACATTGTAGGTTGTCTACATTTTTAAAACCCGGATCTAATAGAAAAGACGGGCCTTCCCACCATAATTTGCAATTATGAAGTACATCTAGACTAGTTCCGCGAGATACTAGGTCGGCTGGATTTTGTTTCCCAGCGACGTGCTGCCATGAAAGGTCGCGTGTCAACTCCTTTATCTCAGCGGTCCTATTTTGTACGAAAGTCTTAAGTAAATTAGGATTCATACGCAGCCAACCAATGACAACAGTAGAATCCGTCCAAAATGTAACACTATCAAACTGCAATAAAAGTGATTCTTTAATTTTAGTGTAAAGTCTAGCGCCTAATAAAGCACCACACAATTCTAAGCGAGGTATGCTAGTTGGTTTTATGGGGGCTACCTTGCCCTTGGAGCACAATAACCTCATGGTAACGGAGTCCATGTCTAAAGTACCAACATAAGCGCAGGCGCCATATGCGACTTGTGATGCGTCGGTAAAAATGTGCAGTTCGACGCGTGTTTTATTGTTGCCTATCACGTGACGAGGGACTCAGATATTTTTTAACAACGGAAGATTATTTTCGAATCGCTTCCAACTACGTGTGACGTCATTGGGTAGTGGGTCATCCCAGTTGATTTTTAATAGCCATAGTTTCTGTAACATAGTCTTTGCGGTAATAATAAACGGACTAAGTAACCCTAAAGGATCATATATTTTTGAAACCTTTGACAAAATAACGCGTTTTGTTAAATGATCATAGTCGATTTTGAATTCTGTATCAAAATGTAGTGTATCAGATTGATTGAACCAGCCGAGCCCTAATGTTTTTTGATGTGTGTTTTCTACAAGTGATAACTGTATTGATGCATTTGGAGTAGATAAAACGGTTTCATTACTAAAATTAAATGTCCATTTTCGCAGTGGAAAACAACCTGACATTAGTACTCGTGCAGTTTCGTTACATTCGTTTCGTTTGTCTCGATTATCGTTTCCGGTCAAAAAATCGTCGACATAGAAATCATCGCGTATAGTTCTACTAACATCCTGATCCGAACACTCACTTGCTAACTGTTTCAAACATCTGACACTGAGATATGGAGCCGATGCAGTTCCATAAGTAACTGTATTAAGCTGGTACATTTGCAATTCATCAGAAGGATTATTGCGCCATAATATTAATTGCAAATCTCGCTGATCAACATCCACTAATACCTGCCTATACATCTTTTCGATGTCTGCGCAAGCGACCCACCTATATTGTCTAAAGCGTAAAAGAATTGATAACAAGTCACCTTGTATCGCTGCGCCTACCATTAGTAAATCATTAAGTGACTTGCCTGTGGAAGTACTTGCACTCGCATCGAATACAACGCGCAACTTAGTGGTGGTACTATGCTCGCGAAGGACACCGTGATGTGGCATAAAATAATGTGGTGTACCTAATGTTTTAATTAAAGACATATGACCTAACCTTATATATTCATGAATAAAGTCGGTATATAATTTTTTATAGTGCGGTGCGCTTCTTAACCGCTTTTCAAGTGCATAAAATCGACGTGCGGCCTGAGAATATGATTCACCTAATTCCTCAAGCTTTGTTTTAAAAGGCAATTGTACACAAAACCTCCCTTCGGACGTACGTGTTGTGGTTTTAACAAAATGTTCTTCACAAACCTTTTCCTCGTCACTACGTAAATCGGTTGTCTTTAACACTTCTTCGAGTTCCCAAAATTTTTGAAGTTGTGTATCTAAAGTTTCTGTAAAATTACACGAAACTTGAGAACCTTGACTATTTTTTACCTGAATAGGACCCGACATTACCCACCCTAACTTGGTGTTTTGTAAAAAGGGACCGTTTGACAAACGGATTCTTCCTTCATCAAGAAGATCCCAGAAGCGATCAGCACCTATTAAAATATCTATGGGCCTCGATTCTAAATAGTGTGGGTCGGCCAACTGAATATGACTAGGAATACGAATCATATTTTTTTGTAAATAACTTGACGGTATGTTTGAAGTTATATGTGAAAGTACTAAACAACAAACGTGCGTAGTGTAGGACTTAGATAGTGACCTAATTGCGACGTCACAGCTCTGTGTGCACTGAGTAACTAAGTTACCTACACCTTTTATTTTATGAGTGGACTGTATTAAAGGCGTGTGTAATTTATCGCATAAAGACTTAGTTATAAAACATCGCTGACTCCCGCTGTCTAATAGCGCGCGTACAGTATGATAATTATTGTGTTCGTCAGCGATCTCGACCATCGCAGTAGATAACAAAACCGGTTGACTAATAGAAATGTGTGTGTTTAATGTTTCGCAATGTAAACCGAGTTTGTGCGCATCGAGGTCCGGTGACGGTTGCGATTCCTTACCTAATGTGAACAATGCTAAAGCATTGTTTTGTGTGCTAACATTAGAGTCTTCGCGGTGTAGAAGGGTATTGTGTTTTTTACAACATTTTTTGCAAGGCCCGAACCGACAGTCTATCACTGCGTGTCCAGCGCGCAGGCAGTTAATGCATAACTTATTGTGCGTGATAAAGTTATATTTGTCAGCAATAGACAAATCTAGGAATTTTTGGCATGAATACAATGGATGAATTGAATTACACATACGGCAAGGTTTCTGATATACGTTCTTGTTCTGAAGCGCTTTATTAGAAGTTGAAGAAGAAACGTTACAGTGTACCCTCTGATTGTTAATATTAAAATGCGACGAGTTAGAATTCCTTTTAGTAATATCGTGCGTGCTTTTACTATGAGTGACTAATAGTGTTTCTAACATGTCTGCCCTACGTCCGATAAAGTCGAGCAAGTCTTCAACTTTCAGCCCCGACTTTGAATCACCGGTTTTTTGTGAATGTGATAAACTTTTATACTGTTCCCATTCTCTTTCGGTAGTACTATCTAATTTTGAAACGACCATATATATTATTAGCGTATCCCAAAATTCTGTTGGTTCACCGAGAATTTTTAAAGCGCGCAAGTTTTTCAAAATGACGTCGATGAGCTTTCGTAATAAAACTGGTGATTCTTTAGTCAACGGGTTAATCGAAAACAATGCCTTGACGTGATTATGCACTAATAACCTACAGTTATCGTACCTATTAGTGAGTAACTCCCATGCAACGTTATAATTCGAAGCCGAAAATTCGAGTGAATCGATTACTAACTCCGCGCTACCCTTTAATGAAGATTTTAAATAGTGAAACTTCTGAATTGAACTTATTTGTGTGGAATTATGAACAAGGGACAGAAAAGTATCTCGAAACTCTAACCAGTTCTCGTAGGAACCGTCAAAGCTCGGTAGAGAGATTGTAGGCAATTTTACAGAATGTAAGGCAGAAGTGTTTGCGCTTTCAGTGAATTTGTAATCCGAAAGTATACTCTGCGCTCTAGCAATTACACTGTAATATTTAGATTCAAATTCCTCCCTGTAATCTAATTGTTCATCAATATTTTCACAACTCTCTTCTATTTTAGATTGAATTTCATTAAATTCAGTAAAAAGTGTAGCTGCCCCATCAATGCGTAATTTAAATTCAGTTTTAATATTAGGGGAGGGTTGTTCGATGTATGACTCAACAAATTTCTGCAACTTAGTTAACCGACCTTTAATAACCGCCCTTTTGCGACTTAGGGTATCATTTTTATCACCACTTATTCTTATGGGAGATCTACTAGGAGATTTACTGGGAATTACTAAATTGGCAGAACTAGGGTCAGTCATTTTGGTGTGGTAAAAAGCTGGGGTACTCACGGTTTGCGAAAATCCACTGGTAGCAAGCTCTGGCTAGGAGTCGAACGCGCGAAAATGTTGTCCTGGAATTGATACGGAATACGATATTAACACAAGCGAAGTAGGATGTCGTTGGGAGTCTTGGCTGGCACGTCTTACCGCTAATCTGGTTCGTTTTGAAGATCCCGGATGGAAGGTCCAAATGTTTTGAAGATCCGGCTCGAAGACCAAATGTTTATGCTGATATGTAGTAGTAAAAACTGCTTGTGATGCGAATACAATTTATTACTACTTTTACAAATTTTTACAAGTATTGTGCAGACGATGAAAATAACGGTGGTGCCTTGTGTGCGACCAATATTCGAATGCGATGCGATCCGATTTCAAACGGTTATCCACGATGACGTCACAATCTTCACAAGGCTTGAGGGTATCCTTTATCCTTAAGTAAGCGCCTTATAAAAGGATGGAGCAATTGTGACGAACGCAGTGATGTCGTTGCTTGAGATGACAGAAGCTTGATGCGTGAACAAATACAAACCCGGGATATTTTGTCTTTGTTCGGCGTGAAAATTAATCTATAATCACAGTGGTTACTCTTTTTCCATTGTATACGCGTTACTATAGCAACGCGTTACCGGGTCAGCTTGTAAATTATAAAAGAAATAAAAAATCAAATTGTCCAAAATTAGTCAACATCATATTAAGAAGATGATTACACTGCTCTTAACGACGACGGTTTCGACGTGGTCATAATTCCATTATACAAATATATTTTTTACTGAAAATAGTAGATTCTCCAAATTGTTCAATGTGCGGAAAGTTGGATCATTCTTAGATGGAATGTGAACGGAATCTTTACCTGAGGGTAGAGATTAGGTTTCCTAACCAAGTTTCTAGTTGAGCCTTTCTCAGACGCTGCTGAAAGTATTTTCAAATTTATTCAATAGGATTAGGGTAACATTGAGGTGGTATGTTCGAATATTCGATTTAAGCTTCTTAAAGAAAATAGAGAAAATAAAGTAGGATAGGAAAGCCAATTCTGATTATATATCTAATGAAAGAATCACTTTGTTCTTGAAGTTGATAAATGTGTCGTGAAAAACGTCTGGATCTAGTGATGTATTCTGCAAAAAATTACATGTTTCTAAGGATTTTCTAGTAAGAGGTTATATTGGTTTTAACCGGAAAACTTTCGATGTTTGAGATCCAGGTTATTTTTAGGTATCTAGAGATATTATTCCTAAAAGAGGACCATTTTGACTGCGAAGACCATTTTCTCAAATGAGCCAATTAAAGAAGGACATGTCACCGATTCCAAATGGCCCTGAATGTTCTGCTAGTTACATTTTCTGAACTGGACTTGTTTTCTAATGAGTGGAAGCCCATAATGTGAGCGTATTTGTAATTTTATGAGAATGGCTAATTTAATTTAATGATATTTTTGTGTTTGTTTAGTAAAAACAACAATGTGATTAGGATAAATCTTGTATAATTGCTGTTAATAAATAAATTGTCGGATACGTCTTTTATAAATGACTGACTCCATGCCAAACATGCTTAAACGATACCTGTTTGAATTTCTATTAGAGAATCCACTACAGAAATATGCTCGATGCTTCGATAAATGTCTTTGAGTGCTTTCCACATTTTGGGAACATATTGCATAAAGTGCAGATCAAGATAGTCTAGAATATTTCAGAAAGTTCTGAACCTATACACTGCCATGACTAAGGCCGTAACGACTCAAAGCGAATGCAATTGCAAATAGATCTGATTCAATGCGATGCAGTGCGACGCGACGACAAAATTGTCATGTACCACCATCAACAAAAAAACAGCGGCGGCGTCGCGTCCATCTCGCGCTAATATATCTACCTAACTGATCGCGTTCGCTTCGATTCACGCCACGCTGCAGCTAACCCTAAGTGCGTTTGGTTTCTTAAGCCACTTCTGTAGATATTGACTGTATATTATTTTCACGCCGCGCCGCTTAAGGGTAGCTTAAAAGTCAATTCATACTAGCGCAGTGTCGAACCGTATCGCAATGTCAAATTTTTCAGATTCAAAACGAAATTCTTAGATTGTACGCGTATTCGATAGAATTTGCGCGCATTCGCACGCTTTTACATTTGTAGTGATGGTTATCAGTTGCATTTCCGATTCCGACTGACGAGTAACTACGCGTTGATTTGCGTAATAGGCACTTAGGTTCGCCGAACGCGCGCGCAGCAATCAGTTGACCCATAAGCCAGCTTTGAGTGGGACTGACAATGGAATTGCCCGATATTTTCTATATTGTCCTGTTATTTGTCTTAGGTGGATCCAGAGGAGATTTATGCTGAAGCTCTGGAGGGCAACCGCATCGATGACGTCATCGATGAGCCCGCCCACTGCTACAGCTCACCGTGTGCTACCAACGGTGACTGTTGCCGTGGTCTGGTCTGCTTAGATACAGGTGAGACTTCTAAAATAGGTCAGACCACTAAAATATAGCCTGAAATTTTTTTTTAAAGCTAGGTCAGCCTATTTGTAAATGACGATTAGTATGGATTTTTTTTGGTTGATGTATTAGACACGTATAATAAAAGGCGTTAAAAATTGTGTAGGTATTTAAAAGGTACACAGTATCTAAGCTTAAATTATAAGAACCCAAAACGTATTTCCTTTTTTTTTTCTTATAGGTTTTAATAAACTGTAAATTGTTTGAAAACTTAACGAAATAAATCAAGAAACATTATTTTAGTAAATGTGCCACGGATCAATTAAAATTTATTAATAACACTTCAATTAACTAAATTAAGAGCTATCATCTTCAAAGTCTTAAATTTAGACGTCAAAATTTCAAACCTTAACAATTGTTACAAAGTAACCAGAAGTTAAAATCAAATTATCGATATAAATCTGATTATTAAATTAGCCCGACCGTTTATTGCAACGGTAGCGATCCTGCTCAAGCTCCAGAAGGGACATATGGTTGTGTGATAAATACGAGCATTTGTAACTGAGCTACGGGTATTTATATATGTCTCTCTACATATATTAAATATCTATGTATGATATAAGTATGTCTATCCGATACCCATTCATAACACAAGCATTACAGTGTTTACTTTGAGCAAGGGTGATTGAAGTGACAGTGCCTTTGCTACTGTGGTTCAGTAACTTGCCCTGGAACTTGACATCTCGAAGGCTTTTGACAGGGTCTAGCACGCAAGTCCGCTGCGCAAGCTTCCTGAGTATGGTATCCCCGCTGACTTTTGTAGTTGGACAAGTGATTTCTGACCTGACTGAACGGTCGATCAGAATAGTTATTGATATCTCATCTGACTCAGTGGCTATTGATGAGGGAGTTCCTCAGGGGTTGTACTTTCTGCGACGCTTTTTCTCCTGCACATCAATGACCTGTTGATACCAGGAATTGTTGGGTATGCAGACAACAGTACTGTCGTAGAGAGATACCTGTCTGGCACAAAAGCCTGCGGTGATGACGTGATGTTGATGAGAGTGGCCTTGGTTAAGCGAACGAACCAGAGTTTAAGCTACGTTTCCAAGTGGGGTAACAGTAACTTAGTTAGTTTCAGTGCCTCCAAAACAGAAGTGTGTCTTTTCACGGCAAGAAAGAGTTCCTTCCATCTCATTCCTACTTTCCGTGGTACATCCGTACCTGTGACCGAGAGCCTCGAGCTTCTTGGCATGGAGTTATCTTCAGGCCTCAACTTCGATGCGTACATTGAGTTCAAGGTTCAAAACTGCGGCTAAAAAGCTGGACGTCCTAAATAAGGTCAAGCGATATTTCACGCCGATACAGCTCATTACTATCTATAAAGCTCAAGTCCGATCTTGCATGGATTACTGCAGCCACCTCTGAGCTGCTCATGTGCTCATACCGAAATCTCCTTTTTTCCATCGGACATTCAGACGCACTACTGGCCACCACCCTTTTGCGGTTGCTATTGTTACCTGTCGCACCAAGCGCACTATTATTCATAATGTGCACAGCAAAGTCTCCCTCCGTCCTATTACACGTCTTTTAAAACCAGGGTGAATAGGCACCTTCTGGGTTAGCTCGTTCCATCGTGAATTCTGTCTTGGCCCCCGGGCTTGATTGGGATCAAAAGCGAACCCATTCTAAATAAAAGAATAAAAAAACGACTAGTCACTGGCCACTTCATTTTTATTTTATAAAATAATCTGTCAATCGATATTTATACTTCGAAAAAACCTTACAGTCCTAACTAATATTTTAAATACGAAAGTGTGTTTGTTTGTAACAGCTTCATGCCTTAACTACTTAATCGATCATCATAAAATTTTACATACACTTTGCCAGGAATACAGAGGAAACCTTTTATCCAGAAAAAGTACTGTTCCAAATAGAAATATAACATAACTGACGAAGCCGCGGGTATAAGCTAGTGCATTATAAAACTCTCTTTAATCTCATCAAATTAAATATTTTATTTATCAAGGAACTTGCAAAACATTTTAAGAGATTTTCAACAATATTTCAATATTTGAACTGCAAAATAGACAATTAGATGAGGGTAAATTGAATTTAGTTTTATATTTGATTAACGAACTCACTCTTGGACAGCTAAATAAATTAATAACATATAAATTAGATCGGGCACGATCCTTAATATTCAACTTATTCAAAGTTATGTCAAAGTTGAAACTGATTAGTTAGAAACGTGCCTCCTAAAAATGATATTGAATGATTTATTTAGCTTATTTTTAGTATACAGTCCTTCTTTTTTTCGCTTTGTTTTATAAACCTTTTAACAGCCAACACAGTACACAATTAATATAATAAATATATAGTTATTAGTAAGAAAAAAAAATTAGACACTTTTTATCATTCTTTAATTAACATTTTATTATTGTTTACTTTAAATAAAATAAGTAGTTAATTTCCGCAAAAACAGAAGCAAAATGCATCGAAATCCATTCATATTATGAACATGGCTTCCGCCAAACAACGCCTGATTCTATCAAATTTTATTATTGACTTATATTTGTTATTATAATTATCATTTTGTAAAAAAATATATAACGGAATATATTTTCAAGAGTATTTGTTTACTTGCAATTATTAATTTGTTATGATTTTGTAATGAAAAAAAGCATGTGTGCAATTCATACGTGGTAGAAGTGAAACCTTCAAAAATAATACGTACACGTATACAAAATACCACGGTTGTTGTGATGCCTTCTCTCAAGCTTTGTACTACGCATGCGCACAAAAACACGTATTAACACACGAACATAATGCGATAGGAAATCTCATTTTCCTCCTACGTTAAAACTTATGAATTTATGTGTCTGTCTCTTTTTACTGTTTCTTTTTCGTTTCAAAGAGACACTTTATAATGCTTCATATCTTATTTTCTCCTACGTTAAATCATATGAATTTATGTGTCTCTCTTTTTTACTGTCGCTTTTTCGTTTCATCGACTATCAAATCACAACGATGCTAAAGAAGTTTTCACTTCAAAAAGTATTTTTATTTTCTTTTTATACACCTTACCAAATGTGCAAATGTAGTGGAACTAACAACATTGACAAATACCATCATTATATATCATAATGAACCTACTTAATACGATTAAAGGTTCTGATTTAGAAAATACCCATGCAAAAGGCAAATAAGAATTAACATAGCTTTCACGTAACACGTTTAAAGACATACATATACATTTCACAAGACGTTTTCAAGGCTGTATGTTTTCAGTTTCTTTGAATAATTACTTATTCCTCATAAGTCAAGTGCTATTAAAAATCACTTACTTCCCGTGAAATGGGAAATTAATATGAATTTGTCGTTCTAATTAACATTTACACAGTATAATTCTGTATAATTAATTAGGTAATTTCAATTAAATGTGTTATGTTTTATTTTGTGATGGAAGTAAACCTTTTTGAAGTTATACTTCTTTAGGCGCGTTATGAAAAAATGTTGAGAATGAAATTTTACGATGCGCTTGCATCACTGCAGCACAAAAGTTACAGTGTGAAGTTGGCCACTAATTATAAATGTGTGGGTGTGTGTGTGATTTAAAATTATATATGGTAGTTAAAAGTAATTTATATAAAATTATAATAACAATTTTATATTATATAATAACAATATAACAATTTTATTTAAAAGTGGTTTTTATTTTATAAACTTTTTTAAGTGCGTTTATTGATTTGAGGTTAACTATCGGTATGTATTTTTTTTATTTGTTTGTAATATAAATTATTATTATTTTTACATTACTATTGGTTAAACAGTTTATTTTAATGGTTTTTGATATATTACTTGATTCTGTATCTGAATATGTATCTGTAGGAAATCGGTTAATCTTTTGACGCTTCTTACTGATCACTATATAATTTATAAATTTATCTTTCTTTTTACATACAAGGAATACGAGCACACGGGGGGAAATTTTTAGCTATCTTTGTTTAGTACACAGAACGGTTTTTTTAACCGTTTTGGTTGTATAGATTTTATTTTTCTTAGTTTTTTGTTAAGTTTCCCCATAAGGGACTCAAAGGGTACAAAGCACATACAGCTTAGTTATCAATAATTACTTTTCTTAATTTATTCACAGTCTTTTTATTTGCAAGAATATGATATAAACAGATAGGATTACATTCGATACCAGCATATTCTGTGAGTAAATTAGTTATGCAAATTATTATTACAGATTTGGCAATATAAATACATATTTTTAAAATGTGAGAAAATCCAATCTGTTCAGCCTAACTATACAACAAATAGACAATCAGTTTTTTATTAAGTACCGTATGTAACTTCACCTGCATTTAAAAAATAGCTGTAATTTTGAGGTTACATACAAACACTCAAATTTTATTTATTTGTGTTAATATTTATTTTTATTCAAACATTTAACTACTAGATTTTTATATTTAAAGAAATATCGTAAATAACCTGGCACCTAACATGTTGAATTTTTAAATTATGTTTTACGGAAACAAACCTCAATTACTCGTATACTTTTTATGATATGAGTTTTGCATTTGCACTGCATTAGCCAAAAAGAGTTTTCAACGATGAAAACTCCATGCGAAAACGAATAAATTAGAAATTCAAAATTTTGTTGAGTAATAAATTTTTTATATTTTGAATACTATGAAATATCCAATGTATTCTCTTAACCGTCACCTATTATATGTTGCTGACTGTCCCCGCTTTCCATCCCTGCTATATAGGTTGACCACTTAAATGAGTCTTAGCCCACGCGGTACAGAGGCGCGAGGGTTCGGCGACAAACGATTCGGAAAAAGGGAGAAAGGGGTCGCACTATACGCACCCGCCGCCCGCTCCTCACTCGGTCCCCTTTCTCATCGTACCCCCGCGCCCCTGTACCGCGCGGGCGAATACTCATTTAAGCGGTCGACTTATATATTGCTATACTTTGTCCAATGTAGGATGATACTTTTGACAGGTGTCACTTCCTTATTGCTACGTACTAAGGTTGCGTTTATTTCCTTATGTTTGGCTTTACATTGCAATAGCAACTTTATACCCTCTATATAGGTGTCAACTGTCGAAAATACTAGGTCTGCAATGCATGTTGCTGTTTGCAAATACCTAGCGAAGCACTACGTGAAACGTTTATACAGTAGACAGATCGCAGCTGCGTTCCACCGAAAATATTTCCAATCATAGAAATAGTGCTATCACATTTGAAGATATGACTGCTAGACAACTGCAGACAACATTGACCATTTTTTGAACTTTTTTTCAATGGTTTTGAATTAGATTTTTGAAGGGTGATTATTCCTTGATGGTATGTCCGATTTCAAAGCTTTTTTTTGCACATTATACATTAGTGAAATTTGGCGCCACAGCTCACATCACGACCACGATGTGAGCTTTGGCGCCAAATTTCACTAATGTAGTATCAGCGGTTTGGCTGTGATAAGCGTTTGAATTTTTCTTTCGGTGATTATTCCTCTATATTTTTTTTGCATAGCCTATGTCCGTCAGGTTATAATCATGCATGTTCATGCCAAAATTCGTTCGAATCAGTTGAACCGTTTAGTAGCAGGAGGGAGACAAGCGAAATTCGTGAGTTGCCTAAAAGAGAGCTTCGCTCAATCATCCTACATTTGACAAATTATATACAGATTAAATAGTTATTTGTTATGCAAGGCTGCAAAGTTGAGATTTGGCCGCGAGTTACCTCGATCGAAACAAAGCGAGTGGTTCAAATATACAATCTTAAGCAAAGCAACGGTTTCAAAGGTACGGGACGCTAAAACTTTGCTGTCGAGCGAAACACACAATTTCGCATCTCACTACAGCGAGGAAAATTTTTAGGGGCAAGAAAAACCAGTTGAAATAAATGGCAAATGGGTCTATTTAAATTAATAATTAAAAGTGAAATTGCTATAATTAGTAATGGTGAATGTTATTTTTTTTTATATTGGTTTTAATGAAATTTTAATTGACTAAGAATACAGATCACATTGACAGTTCTTTTTCCGGCGTGCGGTCCGAAATCCAATCATATGTTATGAAATCTCACCCACCATAAATTTAAAATTGTTATATTTTACAAATAGTATATTCTAAATATTATATATTCAAGTTGTTTTTATAATTTAAGGAACTAAAATCATTTAATAAAACCAAAATTGACTATTAATTGAAATAAGAATAAAATGTGACTACAATGACGATTCGGAACATACCATGTGTGTTTTTGTTGGAATAGAAAGGTACCAAATTTGAAACACTTTTCCACGCTAGCGGACAAAACGCAATTTTCCACGCAGATATTGAATAACAAACGGAACTTTTCCGAGCGTGTGAGGTGAAAAATAAAATAACGCACTCTTTCGCTATATTTAAGCTTAATAAAAACATATCACCGTCACACTTGACACAGCTTAGGCGTAGTAGATTATAATTAAGCTAATAGGACAATGTGAGTCATCGGAAAAGCAAACCAAACTAATGTAATTACTTTTTATGATTACACAGCCCACTGGCATATCGTAGATAGGTACCCTCAATTAGGGCCGGATTTGGGGGAGGGTAGGCGGGACTATTGCTCTGGGGTCTTCACAAGAAGGGGCCCCAACAATAGATATAAAAAAGTGTGTGAGTCAGCTTTGACACACGACTGGAGTTTACTCCGTAAAAACGATTGTCTTTGAACCGGTACAGAAAATAAAACAAAACTTCAAAACAAATGTTGAAAGTGCGCACAAAAAACATTACGCCTTCATTCGATTCTACATATTTTTTTCATACCGGGCTCTTTGCATGATTTATTCGAACATAATTATGGGGCCCCTCATAGCCCAAGGGCCTCTACACCTGCAAATCCAGCCCTGCCCTCAATTAGATATTATATGAGGCGATTAATGCAATTATATTCTATCACATGTCATGGGCAGTCATCTTGTAATAATTGAAAGTGAAAGTTTAATTACTTTTACACTTGTTCATACTAGAAACTTAATTTTTAAATGTTAAAAACGTTCAATAAGCATAAAAATACGTAATTGTTGGTAATTACTATTATTAAATACACATAAAATAAAAAAAATCATACTTCATTTAAAAAGTTTTTAAAAAACCACCGTTTTTCAGGCCAACTAAAAAGAAAAAGATAA
Organism: Calamotropha paludella; assembly: GCA_927399485.1. Classification (NCBI taxonomy): domain Eukaryota; kingdom Metazoa; phylum Arthropoda; class Insecta; order Lepidoptera; family Crambidae; genus Calamotropha; species Calamotropha paludella. The sequence continues at coordinate 3,419,664 of OV656830.1, read as the reverse complement.
TTCTCTGCCATGTGTCCAATACGAAAAACGGGGGGCACATAAATACTATAAATACCAAATGTAATCTTTTATGCGCCCCCCGTTTTTCGTATTGGACACATGGCAGAGAATTATTTTTTTCTTTTTAGTTGACCTGAGAAACGACGGTTTTCTATTTTTTTTTTAAATGTAAATTATATTCTTATTTTTAGTTTGGTGTGTATGATTTCCAATTGCTCGATCTAAAATGTCAAGTAGCAGCTAGTATGTCATTATGCAACATTTGTTGCCTCGATTTTAGCGCCATCTGTGGATATTTTTGGAACTAAAACTTTTCCAATTGAAATTAAATTTTGCAAATATTTTCTGAAATTGTGATTGAATCATGTTGGAAAGTATATAATCATATATTGTCATTAAGTTCTGTATTATGTTTAAAGTTTCAGAGCACTAGCTAGTCGGGAAACAGACACCAAGAGAAGTAGAGAAAAACGAGCGAATTACAGTGTGGCAAGAGCTGTTTTTATAGGTTTAGATAGTTAAACCTATAAAAGCAGCTCTTGCAAAGTTTCTTGCGGCTTTATCTCGTTACAAGATCTCCTGACGTAGGACTTACGAACCCACAGATAGATAGATAGATAGATATATTATTTATTTGCATCAAAGGCACACACATACAAAAACACATGAAAACAGCAAAGTGAATAAGAAAAAATACTACAAGTACAACTAATATACATAGCACTCTGACAAAGAGTGTCACAGCGATGCAAAAAGGCCAAAGCTCAGCGATATATTTGCACTTACAGAGCAAAACGCTGGTTTTCAGCTTTTTCCCGTAGTAAGACGCGGGGACCAGGTAACGAGACCGGCCGTGCTCTCCACTTTTATACAATGTGTTCCGTCACCAGTGTCGGAGCCTTTAATGGTGTGAAATATGGCATTTTTTATCGACAAATTGCTCCTCAAATTTGGTTTTTCTGTTGTTGGATGTTGGATAATGTTGGATAATTTTAAGCGGATTACCAGCATGGAAAAAGAGCGGGAAAAAGAGCGGACAGACAAACAACAATTATATTATAGATTTACGAATATTAATGTTATTTCAGTACTTCATTTCAAATTTCTTTCTCCCTTAAACTTCTCTAGTTTTGTAAACAGATGGTAGTCGGAATGAGCCAAGTCTGGCAAGACTATACGGTGAATGGGTAAAAGTTTGGTTGGAATTGCAAAAGTTGCAATTTAATCACAGCAGGCTCTAACTTCCAACTGGCGGCGTTCTCTATTTAATAGAACATTATTAACACTCACATTAACAACGAAGTCAATACCAGTGAGTCTATGCGCCACGGCTTAAACGAGTATTACTTTCTGGCTGGCCAGACCTACAATTCGAAATTTAAATTAAAAAAAAAACAAAATTGCTTTATTTTATTTTGAGGTTGTACATGACAAGGATTGGGTGCCTTCATTTAAGTAATAATATTGTTAGGAGGACCCCGCTCTTTCTTTCGGCGTTATTTTAAAAAGAGATAACAAAACATTACAAACTAACATTAAATTATCATGGAGTTTATGTGCATGCGTGTGTGCTTGCGTGTGGGTGTGTATGTGAGTGAGTGAGAGTGTATGAATGAGTACTTGCGTGAGTGTATGTGTGTGTGGTAAAATGGAATGAATTTAAATGCAAATTCTGTATGCTTTCATTTGTCTCCTATCACTCTTTACCGCCACTCGTCTTCCGTCACTATGACATACTTACATTTCAGCAGTGCTGGAAGTCCGCTTGAAATTATCGTAACTTTGTCTGTATATAACGAAACCATAACACACCTTTTATTGTTTTTAAGTGAAAACTTCTTTAGCATCGTTGTGATTTGAATATCGATGAAACGAAAAAAGCGACAGTAAAAAGCGACAGGCACAGAAATTCATAAGATTGAACGTAGGAGAAAATGAGATAAGAAGCATTATACAGTCATTATATTCGTGGTATGTACTTTAATTACCATCAGCCTCTTGTATCATTTATCGAAAATTTAAGCTCTGACGATGGGTATATACGAATAAAATGTAAAATAATTATTCAACTTTGTATCACTATGATCATTACTAAAACCTACAATTATCCTCTTCCCGAAATTTTATATTCGTCTTGAAACCAAAATTTTTTTAGGTTTCACTTCTACCACGTGTGAATTGCACACATGCTTTTTTTGTGATTAGATTATGTATGGTGACACCGTATAATATTGTAAATGTCGTTACATCTGTTAAAGCTGACTGAATTTCTCGCGCCCGTTTTTCTTGTCAGTCTTCTAAATGAGTAGTAAGTTAAAATGTTAGACGATTCAAGATTGCTTATTTAAGTGCATTTGAATAAAATTATTTTCATTATCTAAACACTTGAAAAAATTTAAGAGAGTCTCTCCATGTCTCGGTAACTCAATAATAGGAAGAGCACAAACCAGGTTGTACTTTGTCCAATGTAGGATAATACTTTTGACAGTTGACACCTATATAGCGGGTATAAAGTTGCTATTGCAATGTCAAGCCAAACATAAGGAAACAAAAGCAACCTTAGTACGTAGCAATAAGGAAGTGACACCTGTCAAAAGTATCATCCTACATTGGACAAAGTATAGTGATAGTTTGAGGATTCCAGTCACACATGAAGCCTGAAACAAATTATACTTTTTGAAGTACAAAATGCCTCAAATACAAAAATGAAACATGAAAATGATTGACGAGTTAATTGACGGAGAGTTTACAAAAAAATAAATAACATTTTTAACAAATTGTATAAAAAGATAAAAGTTGTTGAATGTTTACGAAGTCCCGTATAAATCTCTTTTTAAGTGTTGGATTTTTGTACATCATAGCTCTCCGGGGCACCATTGAAAAGCTATAAGGAAAAATGGGATAATTTTGCGACATTATTTCTCTTTTCCCGTTCAGAAACGGATTTGGAATTTCGAATTAAGCGGCTTAAACGGGATTACGGAGATTTTATTAGGTTATCTATCGGCGCACATAACTTTTTTGTCCTTAACTGATAAAGCATCCTTTGGCTTCTCGACAGTTCTAACGAAAAAAGTGCCGGCAGAAGTGAAAACATGAGCATTAACGTTGTGTATTTTTGATATTTAGGAATTATTAGGGAATAATTTCGCACGAATTGCTTTAATTATCAGTATAAAAGTACTGTAATTTATGTGGTAAAGTACAATATTCATTTATTGCGCTATCGTACACAAACATGACAACAAACACACACGCACACTTGCGCCCTGCGCCGCTTAAACGAAACAGTAGGAGCAGGCATACATTTTTGCCGCGCGGTATAAAGAGAGGGGTATATGACTTCCTCTCCTACGCCGTGTAGGCGGTCTACTCTCCCTCCGTCTTACGAATTTTTGATCAGGTCACGTGTCTTGACGCGAGTTTAACACCTATTACCTATCCCAAAAAGTGCACAACGCCGCTAAAGAAGTTTTCACTTCAATATAAATCACTATTCAATGCTTATATGGTTAATTATTTTAATAAAAAAATATAAGAAACAATTGACTCGACTCGCAAGTAATTCTCAGGCACTAAAGGGCCTGGCAGACGTTCCTTGCCCTATTCTAGCTCCCACTACCAGGTCAAATTGGTATTCTAAGCCAACCAGGGACGAACTCAATCATCGATGTAATATTTCAATGCAATTAGTCCAGCTACTAACGAGCAGTTTATTGACATACTGACTTACAGTAGAATTACATATGTAATCAGCTATGCCCGGTGAGCTTTACTACTTATTACATTTATAATATTATTTTATGAATAAATTTAGGTTTTTTTTATTTCATATTTTTATTTTAATTAGAATTTGATTTGATATACTTTTAATGCTATTATTACTAATTATGAATTTTAAATTATTTGCATTTTATTTTATCATACGTACCGCTAAGGAGTGGAACTCTTTGGCTGAGTCTGTGTTTCCTGACAAATACAATTTAGGAGTCCTCAAGTCACGAGTGAATAGGTATCTTCTAAGCAAGCGCGTCACATCCTAGATATATATTATATATATAAGTTATTTTCTGTCGGGACTACCCACAACCTTTGGAGGTCCGGTCCTCTTCAATGGAGCTAAGGCGCCTTGTAAGCAACCGTCGAAATTTTCTAGTACTTTTACGCTGTATGCTAGTGTAACTTCATCAATGAGAAGAATATCCTCTCGTATTCAAAAGAAACCTTTTTACAAATGTTGACAATCGATTAAGATGAAACAGCTATTAAATACATGTATTTTAGGGTTCCATGCCAAAAAATATAAAAGAAACCTCTATAGGATCATTTTGTTGTCCCTCCCTCTGTCTGTCAAGACCCTTTATCTCAAGAACGTGTAGATATATTGAGTTGAAATTGAAAACATATACTCAAGTCTACAGTCCCTTCAGGCTGGGAAAAAATCACACTTCAAAGTTAACGTAAAATGAAGATATGGCCGCTTATGCCGCAAAAAACCTATATTTCGACACTCTCAAAGTAAACCAAATTTATAGGATACTTTTCGTTAACCTGTTAACCTAGAACTATGAAATTTGGCAAATAAAAATCTGAAAACCATACATTTTTAATTAAATCATAAAAAATATAGTCTTCTTTTAAGTACGTAATCGTTAGGCATAATCACAATTTCACAATAATATAACTAATAATAGGTTTTGGAAACTGAATTTTGTGAAAAGCACGAAAAAGCTGTGAGACATGATTCCTGAACTATAATACCTTTGTACGGAACCCTCGGTGGGCGAATCCGACTCGCGCTTGTCCTGTTTTTAAAGTTGTCTAACCTCCTTAATGTTATATCATATGCTGTAACAACATGAAGCGCCTCGTTCACGTATCTTTTAAAAGCATTTTCTTTTCTTTAAAAGCCTTAATGGAAATTTATAGCCCTCTCATAAAAACAATACGTGATGTAATTTTATATAACTACCCCCATTTCTTTTACAACGACTGCCGTTGACGACCGTTTGGTGCAACAATAGTGAATCTGCCTTTATCACCGAAGGTTCTGGTTTAGGCTGGATCCACACTGTAAGGTCGATCACGGTTCGTTCGCAGTCCGGTTTTCGTTCTGATAAAATACTATTAAATGAAAAACAGTGTGTACATTCATACTACCCTTAACAGTGGAGTTCCGGTCGAATCCCATTCCAGTCGCGATCAGTCTTGAAGAAATTTTGTTTGAGCTAAATTGAACTTGTCACGATATGTATCGATAGTAAGTTCCTGATCCAGTAAGCTTTAGCTGTTGACGCAATAATCGTATCAAATATAATTAATGTGTGTTTGAAAAATTGAAAAAAATAATTATTTTATTTAATTCTAAGTAATAACGATGTTTAAACTAGTTTAGACTCTTGAAAAAGGTAATTTATGCATAAATAATTGATTTCTAAAATGATATTTACATTTTTCGGCCGCGAATATAACAAACAATTAAATACTTTCACGTTTGTTTTATTATTAACTAGCTGACCCAGCCACGCGTTGCTGTGGCACAGTAATTTTAATTTGCATTTTTTTTTATCAAATCAAACTATCAATCAAAAGTATGCTATAAGCACTGGAAATCAATTTCTAAATGAAGTCGTAGAGACACAACCGTCAGTATTGTTGGTGGGAGAAATGGTGGGAAGCGCCCGACGTGACTCCACAGTGGTGGCATGCGCGTGAGCTGCGCACTGTATTGGACCGTACTTGGATATTGCAACCTTACTTTATTTTTCTAAATTAAGAGTTTTTTTAAATAAAAGTAGTCCAAGTTACTCTTTATTACATCAGCTACCTGCCAATAAAAGTCCTGTCAAAATCGGTCCACCCATTTCAGAGATTAGCCGGAACAAACAGACAGACAGACAAAAATTGTAAAAAATGTTATTTTGGTGTATGTACCGTATATATTTAATAATTTAATAATAATAATTACATTTAATTACATTTGACAATATTACATTTTGACAATATTAAATTTCAAGCCCCAACACTAGGCTCAGCCTGTCCTGTGGGGGAAGTGCACGATTTACAAAAAAGACAAACTAAACACAGCATCTTCTTACATAACAAAGTAATAAACAAGAGGCAATAACAATACATTTCTATTACCTAATTAACCTTAGGATTTTTCTTGTGGTGTGTGTGTGTGAGTGTGTGTGTGTATGTGAGTCTGTGTGAGTGTGTCATGCAATGGTTTTTAACACATTTTCTGTTTCCATTTAATTCCATCTCATTACAGTGTAGGTGACAACTCTTTTTGTTTCTCGAACACTTAAATGTTTGAAATGGCAAATATCTGCAAGTCTGTTATATATCAAAGGGAAAATAAAGGTTCCGAAACGATGTGCAAAAGTGGAGGCTGTGAGTATGGTAGGCAACTTAAAAATCCGTCTTTCCAACATACTGTCGTATTCATCCGAATTTAACACAGTTTTATGAACAGCCGAAACCACTCTAACAATGAACAGTCTCCGGACGCTAAGGACGTCAGCCTCTTCGTAGAGAGCGTCAGTTGAATACCGAAAGGGTTTTTTGAGTGCTACTTTAAGCACTCCTCTTTGTGCTCTCTCGAGAGGAAGAAGTGTCGAGGAAGATGAGCCTCCCCATGCCAGAATACAGTAATTCAATAGAGACTGACAAAGGGCCAGATAAACTAGAACTTTTTAGAGTTTTGCCGTCAACTGCATCCCGTAGATTTTGCATCACGTAAATTAACTTTCTTACTCTTTTGCATGTTTCAGCTACGTGTGCTCTAAATGTTAGCTTTTCGTCAAGAACCACGCCCAGATACTTTAAGGAATCTGAACAATTAATCTGCTCGCAAATACACGAGTTGCTTAGACTTTTAGAACCACAGTCTATCGAATGGATCTTCAAGGCATTTAGTGGCAAAGGGGCTGATGCAGCGGTCTTGTGAAAAGTCAGAAACGTTGTTTTCGAAGTGTTGAGAGACAGTAGGTTTTTATTTAACCAGCCTGAGACCGATGACATTCCGTCCTCTGCTTTCTGAGAGACATCGGGCCAGGTGTTGTCAAAATAGATTATAGCGGTGTCATCTGCATAACAAAATATTTCTGCGTTTTTTATTGGAAGCGTCGCGATGTCATTCATGTAGATATGCATGTAGTAAAAAATGGTTATTTCAATATTACAAACAGACACTCCATTTTATTTATATGTATAGATTATAAGCCAAATATATCCGATTTCGATTTCAAGACAGAATCGGAAACTGAGTCAGATTGTCTAATGTGAACATGACTAGATTTTACCAGACTGAAAGCGGACCGCGAACGAACCGTGATCGACCTCATAGTGTGGATTCAACCTTAAAATCCCGGAAGGGGTCTACGTGTGTGATGAATACGAGCATTTATACCCGAGTCATGGGTGTTTATATATATAGTTCCATATATATTAATTATTTAAGTAATATATATGTATGTCTGTACGTTACCCTAGTGTCCATAACACAAGCCTTACAGTGATTACTTTGAGCTTGGCTAACTGGGGTAAATGGGGTAAACATTAAAGTATCCTAAAATTTTTGTTGTAATAGCAGCTATCTGTAATTGAAATACGGTTCAGCTATTGTATAAATTACCACGAACAAACAGACAGACATAAATAATTAATAACAGAACGATACAGTGTTATGTTAATAATACCGTCTTTACTTTCGTATGCATACAGTACCAAGTAAAATTAAAAACTTAAACCCCCAATGTAATAAAGAAAAGCGAACAAAAAGTAAAAAATAGTGTGTATATCAGCTCCGTCTCACGACTGGAGTTTACTCCTAAAAAACAGTTGTCTTCGAACAGGCACAGAAAATAATATTGAAATAAAATAAAATTGAAAGGAGCGCACGATTGGTTGCGCACAATAAAAACGAGCGAGCCTTACAGTAGTCGCAAATGATGTGTAATATTTGACATCTCACCTTAGTAATAAGCAATTTTAAAACGTAAGATCGTAAAAAGATCAAATTTAATAAAATATTTTTTTAAGCAATGACAGAAATTAACCTGAAAATTTAAAAAAGCTAAATACTGAAACACTTTATTCGAATAATTATTTATTATTGCTGACTTTATTTTTTTCCAATCTGCACTTAATTGAGATTTATTATCAACAGTCAGTGTTTATTTATGTAGTTGAAGTCTAAAATTGATTTATATAACAGCAAACTTTATACACCGTATATACACTTACAACACTGTAACTTAAGTGCACAGCTGATGGCTGACAGTACCAACCCTCGGAAAATTGGTTGGTACTATCTGACGGTCAACTCTAAAACCGCGCGCTCATTTGTCAAATCGAAAAGCGCGCGCTTTCGCGACTTCCTGTTACACAGTTCCGTCCCATTTCACGAAATCACTTTCACAAATTGCAGGAAAGCGAGAGGAAAGATGTTACACATCAAAATACGTAACATTGTCATTCGATCACTAAATTTTACTCTTCATATTGTTTTCATACTGGCGCCTTATATAAAATGTTATCCTGTGTTCAAGGCTTGTGTAAAGGAGTCGGTAAGTCAGAGATAAATAAAAATAATTCGCAAAAATCCATAAAAATATAACTTTATTTCAATTTTGCTCTTCATATTTTTGTCATACGGGGCGCCTTATTCTCTTAAGTGCTGTGTTTTTTTAACATCAGTCACCATATCAGCCGGCTGTACTATACCAAGTATGAATCAAAACTTCAGACCGCGACAAAGAGACGTCGGTTTTAGGCAATTTTGGAAGTGAATTACTATTGTCTGTATTTTTTACGTATGTATGTTTGTGATGTTTAGCACCTCCTTAAGAAGGAAAACATTGAAAATATTTTGTACTTGATGAAGTACGTTAGGTAGTTTATCTATGTAATTAAAATATCAGGTCTGAACTGTTATCATTAATTTGTACTTGTATAAGTACGCGGAGACTTTTGAGGTTATATGAAAATAAATTCTTAAGGAGTAAACTCGAAAAATTGTGACCAATGATACGGTTTCTTTTACATCCGGTAGAGAATTTTATATAAAATATTCAGTAAACTATGTATCTTCCGTATTAAATTCAATTTTACCTAATAAAATGGTCTTACATGGCTTTGCTTTTAATCTTTTATTCATAGAAATTACAATATTCTCTATTCTCATAATATTTTCAATATAATCCCTTTTAAGCACTTCGTTGAACAAAATTACATAACCCACGCAACTTATAAATAGGGGAAAGTTAAACTAGTTATAATAATATACCTTAACACCTTTAGGGCGGAACAGGCGCACGGTGAAAACTATATCTCTCTCGCTGGTGCGGTACGATTATCTTAGGTATTTGTAAGAGTTTGAATGAGACAAATATATATTTCGGCTTGTAGTTAAAATTGTAGATATCTCGCATTAAAACATCACGGAAGGCCCTTTTCGGCCTGTACCTCACTGACTGCAAAAAACACCCGCTCAGAGCGGCGGTGGGCCTATTTCAGCCTGCCACCTTAACAGGCCGCTGCCGACTCTACAAAATAAAAAACGGCTATACATATTATGACTTTTCCGATTAACTTTATATATTTTTTTATTAGATGATGGAGGGCGTTGTCTACCGGCGTTTGCCGGACGTAAACTCGGCGAAATGTGCAACAGGGAGAATCAATGTGATGCTGGATTGATCTGCGAGGAGGTGGTACCAGGTGAGTTGGAAAATCATACTATAAATCTTATCGGTATATTCTTAAGTTACTACACACGCGAGTAAAAATATGGAATCACTCTCTTGTGATTTGTTCTGAGCGATTTAAGAACTAAATGACTAATGAAGATTTAAAAAAAGGAATGATATAAGAGAGAGTTGTGGTGTGGAAGAAGATATAATAACAAAGTTAGAAAAGGGATACTAAGATGGTTTGGACATATAGAGAGGATGGACCAAAGAAGATTGATGAGACAAGTTAGAGAGGCAAATGTGCATGGATATGTTGGCAAAGGCAGATCTAGGCGAACTTACAGTGAGCAAATAGAAGATGTCCTGACACTATGACATGAAATAGTTCTTTCTTTCAAATTCTATTTTCATATCTTGAGAAAAAAACTCTTTAAGTTTTATTCTATTGGGATATTTTATTTAGCTACATTTTTTCGTCCATTCCATCAAACTCGTACGTGTGGGGTATCTATGGATAGGTCTCCAAAAATAAGGTTGAGGTTTCTAATATCATTTTTTCTAAACTGAATAGTTTGCGCGAGAGACACTTCCAAAGTCGTAAAATGTTCTCCCCCCCTGTAACTTCTGAAATAAGCGAATGCTAAAACTAAAAAATGTATGATGTACATTACCATGCAAACTTTTACCGAAAATTAGTTTGGCTAACTAGTTTGTACGGAACCCTTCGTGCGAGTCCGACTCGCACTTGGCCGGTCTTTATATATTTGATCCCGTAACTCCTTTACAGAAGCCGTGATTACGGGACAGGGTATAAAAAACAAGAGTAAACGCATCGTAAATTTTATGAAAGTGTTTTATTTATGTGCAAAAGGCTCGGAAGTGTATTAACTAAATGTTATGATTTGTATTTAATAATGAAATCAAATAATTTACAATTATAGTACGATTACACTCAGATATTTGGTTACTGCACGTGTAACGATAGCGATCCTGCCTTCCTGCCTTATCCACGGTCCTGGGTTCGAGTCCCGGAAGTGGCAGATGTTTGTGTGATGAATACGAGCATTTATACCTGAGTCATGGGTATTTATGTATATTTCTATTATTATTTCTTATTTTTGTGTCATATCTTCTTCTTAATATATAAAAATCCAGTGTCACAATGTATGTTCCCAGTGAACTCTTCACCAACTCAACCGATATTGATGAAAGTTGGTTTTTATGTGTAATTTGGTCCAACTGAAGAGATAGGATAGTTTTTATTTAATTTTATAACACAGCAACGCGTGGCCGAGTCAGCTAGTATGTATATATATCTGTTACCCTAGTATACATAACACAAGCCTTACAATGTTACTTTGGGCTAAGCTAATTGGTATGTATGCAAGAAATATTATTATTATTATCTTACCAGTTTTTTTGACACCGAACACAAGGACCTCTATTTTTTTATTCGTTTACTAATTTAAATCGTAATGACAAAGAAATAAAGTACACTAAGCATACCAAGAAGGTTTAATGTGACTAGGTTCTTTTAAAGCCTACACATTTTATACAATTATAAAAAGTAAAAAAAGTATTATTAAATATGTAACGGTTATTTACTCTCTCTTAACTGACCGCTTTGTGCGTGTGTCTGTGGCACCGTAGCTCTTAAATAAGTAAATCGATTTGGATGTGTTTTTTTTGTTAGAAAGAAAATTTTCTAGCGGTGGTTCTTAGACTAGTTTTACTGAACTCCGCTCAGCCATTTCTAGGTTATCAGCTCTTTTGTAAGCTACAGCAGAGATCTTTGACACATAACGGGTATACATTAAATAATCTTTCTCACTTATACACAACAACAAACTATGTACGTTCGTTATATACAAAAAAGAAAATTATAAAACACAATATGAATGTCTACTTTTCTTTTTGACGTGATAAAGTCTTATAAATCGATGAACGCCGGCTGCATGCAGGAAAAAGTGTAATGTTCCGCCTGAGCCGAGCGTGCAAGCGAGAGCGCGGAACAAGCGATAGAGAGGCACGATCGGCCTAAGCGTTCGACTTGTGGCGCATCTATCTCTCTAACACTTCATGAAGTGAAAAGTTAATGTGGTTTCCATTGTTTATTCTTACAACTTAATGTTAATTTATCAAAAAAAAATCAATTCACTCCTTCTTTGTATTATACAAAATAATGATAATATTTCAATTCAATTCATAATAGTATACAATTTTTCATCAATAAAAACTGACTTTAGAGACAAAGTAAACTGACTTGAGGGACAACTAAATTTTTTTGCCTTGGGGTTTTTAATTTTGAATTAAATTTTTGAAACTAAGAAATTAAAAGAAATGCCCATTGTAAGCTAAACGGCTATACCTAAAAACCTGTTTATCAAATCATATTTCACGTAAAAGTTTCCTCAAAATAACTTTATCCTCTCTAAATATTCATGACGTTATGTAACATACGGAAGCGCCTACAAAATTCAGCGAGCAATATACTGCAAATCTCCACAGATTCAACCCACATAAATATTTATAAGGCGCTAAGGACTTTGCTTATGTTTTGACTCACGTGAGAATATTAATGCTTTGTTTTTATAATATTTTATATTTTTTGCATTTTCAATGCCATGATATCTTATATGAAAAACTAGTGGCCCGTCCCAGCTTCACACGGGTGGACAAAATTCTTTAATTTTTTTCTATTATTTAATATTTTTCCGTTAGCGCCATCTAGCGTCCGGTAGACGAACTACGCACGACTGACGCATATATATAATGGAAAAAGAGCGGGAAAAAGAGCGGACAGACAAACAACAAATTTGTGATCTTAGATTATAGATTGTTATAATACAAAGATACTACAAAAATCGATTCGGATTACAAGTTATCTTGCCTGATATTTTAATTATGTTTCCAATGCATACAAATAATAATAATATTTCCCACAATCACACCAATTAGCCTAGCCCAAAGTAAGCACTGTAAGGCTTGTGTTATGGATACTAGGGTAACGGATAGACATACTTATACGATACGTAGATATGTTATATTCATAGAAATACAATGTGTCCCGTCACCAGTGTCGGAGCCTTTAATGGTATGAAATATGGCATTTTTATCGACAAATTGCCACTCAAATTTGGTTTTTCTCAAAAAGCCAATAATTAAAAAATACACAAAAAAGTATCTATTAGTTTTTCTTTAATTATTTTTTTATTTTTTTTATTCCATGACAATTAAAACATGATGGCTGTGTAGCTGTTGTCTACATGTTTAGCTATCAAATGACACCTTTTTAATGTTGATAGGACATTTACATGAGTAGTGGCGGTCGAATTAGTATGAGAGCTCAGGTCTTGGTTACCAAGAAAACGAGAAAGACAGAAAAAACAAATTACATAAATCTTCTATGACTATGGAAATCTTTTTTTCCTCGACAGGCGAGATGCGTATTTGCCGCGCTCCAATAGCAGGCCGGAAGCAGTATAATGAAGACTGTGCGTCATCCAGCGATTGCGATATCACACGGGGACTGTGCTGCATTGTTCAACGCCGCCACCGCCAGAAACCCAGGAAGGTAAGGAAAACTAAAGAGTCGAATTTTCTCATACCGCTGTCTCCCTTTGTCTATCGAACATCCAGACGCACTGCGGACTACCACCCTCTCTTGGTTGCTATTCCTACTTCTGAACCGCAGTCGCACCAAACGCTTCTGAACATCCTTTATAATGCGCACAACTAAGGAGTGGAACTTCCTCCCTGCGTCTGTAATGATTCCTATCTCATTTTCTCCTACGTTAAATCTTATGAAATTTATGTATCTGTCTCTTTTTACTGACGCTTTTTCGTTTCAAAGTGACATTGTATTATGCTTCCTATATCATTTTCCCTACGTTAAGTCTTATGAATTTATGTATATCTTTTTACTGTCGCATTTTCGTTTCATCGACTTTCAAATCACATCGATGCTAAAGAAGTTTTCACTTCAATTAATGTTACCCAAAATGTGAAAAAACAAAATTGACATAAGAATAAAATCACTTTAATGAGACAAAACACAACGACGCGTGTGATAGCCACGCTGCTACGATGTCGGTTAAACGTAGGATCTAGGATAGTCTGAATATCCTTTATAATGCGCAAAACTTAGGAGTGGAACTTCCTCCCTGTGTCGGTATTTACATACATACATAAGAATCAAGCCTTTTCCTCTTAAGGTTACGCAGAGATCACAGATTTCCACTTACCAAGATCCTGACATACTTCTCTCGCTTCTTCAACTCTCATTAGCCTTTTCATCCAAGCTCAGTTAAGGGTACCGATTTCCGAGTACTTATAATCCATCTGTCTTCAGAGCCAGGATGAATAGGCACCTTCTTGGTTAGCTCGCTTCATTATAGATCTTGTCTTGGTCCCCGAGCTTGATTGGGATGACAAGGTTTTGCCAGCGTGGAAACGCTTGGCAAGCGCCCAATAGAAAACCATAATTAGGATAACGCTGCAACCCATTTTGGGATATTAATCATATTTAATGTAAAAATTTTCTCCCAGACACACTTCCCCTGGTTTTCGCAAAGATTTTATCAGAATAATAGAACGCATTATTTTAAAAAGAATAATTTCATATAACTTACTTTCTGGTAATGGATAAAAAATATCTTACCTAACCTTACCTGCAATGTATAAAAATTTATGCCTTTTGATTTTATGCCTAATGAGTAATATAAAAATTATGCGAGAGAAAACGCTCCCGCCCTGCTTGTATAAAATGTATGTCTCGGCTCTGACGCACGACGGGAGTTTACTCCTTAAGAACGATTATCTTTGAACAGACAGAAAATAATAAAACAGGACTTCAAATTAAAAGTGAAAGGTGCGCACGATAGGTTGCTCACAAAAAACATAACACTGTCATTCGATCACTAAATTTTACTCTTCATAAATTTTGATGCGAAGAAGCTTCGCGTAATACGGACGTTCGCATATAAGCACTCGCCATTCGGTCACTCTATTCGTACTGAGCGTCAGATGTTACCGTTACACAAGAGCGTCAGATTTGGTACCGATACATGAAAAATATGGGAGCCAGCTGCCTCCTCACCTCAGTGTGCGTGGCCTTTTGTCTCCCTTTCACTCATGTCAGTATGCGTGATGGCGTGGCTTTCTATCTCTTTCCTTCGGACGTCCGTAGATGGAACTGTTATTTTTCCATACCGGGCGCTTTATATGAAAATAATTCTTAAGTATTAAATTTCAATAAAGCCTTATTAAATTGTGTTTTAATTGCAATGAAACCTGAATCAAAGCCAATTACTGATTGTAAAGAACCTCTCCTCATTGTTATTTCTCTTCAAAGCTAGCTTTCAATTGTTAATGAGGAATTAATCAAACAGATTAAAATTTCATCATTCAATTATACAGCGAAGACGGAGAGCAATTCGTTATTCAAGAAGCATTCAGAATATCATCAATTTCGTAATCTTCAGGGAAAATGAGGGAAAAATTTAATTTACTAGGCAAAACGGATCATTCTTATTAATTTTCTTTGTTGCTCTTTAACTTCTATTGCCTTTGTCTATTATTTATCCATTTAAAATGATTGAACTTTTTGGCAGTAAAAGGGCGCGTCACTTTGATGGTTTTGATTTTCTTTTTTCATTTTTTTTTTTTTTCCTACCCGACCATTTGGCGCAAGAGAAAGTCCCGGAAAAGCCAGATGTTTCTGAGTCATGGGTATTAATATAAATTACTATTTATATTACATAGAAATATATTTGTATAAAAATCCGATACCTTATTATCTATAACACAAGCCTTACAGTGCCTACTTTGGACTAGGCTAATTAGTGTGAATTTAAGAAATATTTTTTTTATTAGAAATACACAAAAAATCTGCAGAGAAAGTTGCAATCACCTACTCCCATTAACCAAAAGAAAAAAGAGAAAACGAACTAAAATTTTAAACTAAAAAATTCAATTTATATAAACACTAGATACTTCTTTATATAAATACTACACATTTACCCGCGGCTTCACTCGCATTAACATATACTACGGATGATGAATTCTGGATGAAAGGTGCCCTTTCTGTATCCCTGACCTGCCCTGAACCCTGTAAGATGTTATTCGGGACTCGAACTATACGAGAACTATACTCTTCTAATTGAGTTAGCAAACTTTTTTCCAAGTGTTTCTTAAGCTGTCGCCAGCGCCATCTTGAAAAGCATTGGGTACTACTATCTTAAATATTGATGTGATACTTTTACACGTATCCAACAATCGATGTAGAAAAAAATAGTTATAGTGTTAGTTTCTCTGCCACCTGAGACCAGTAGGTTTTTTCTTGTGATAATTTCACTAGCTATAAACAGTAAAAGAGAAAAGCTTATATACTAAAATAATAATAAAAAATTGGTTGTCTGTAAAGTCAGTTTACGGACGATAATTTTACGTGATAGCGTCATAAGAAAACATTATTGCAAAATTGCATACTTTTATGAATTGAATTGAATTATCATTATTTTATAAAATATAAAGAAGCAGTCAATTGAATTTTTTTTCGATAAATAAATATTTAGCTGTTGTAATAAACAATGGAAACCACATTAACTTTTCACTTTATAAAGTGGAAGAGAGATAGATGCGCCACAAGTCGAACGCTTAGGCCGATCGTGCCTCTCTATCGCTTGTTCCGCGCTCTCGTTTGCACGCTCGACTCAGGCGAAACGTCACTTTTTCTTGCGTGCAGTTCATGGATTTATAAGATCGTCACCGTTATCACGACAAAAATAAAGTTTATTTTATTTATAACATACGATCATATCTCAGTTACTTACTCTTACTTTTTTTATTCTTATTAAATTTTTTATGATGTTGCGATATTGTAACAGGGTTCATGTTTGGTTCTGCTATGTTTTTTGGAATTTCATCTATGTATGCCAAATGACTGCAATAAAAAAAGTTCTTTAGCTCCATCTATATATATAGATATATAAGTATTAGATATACGAAACATAACTAGCTATGAGAGAAAAAGAGAAAGAATATGTGTGCTCGCACCTCTCTCTTGCCCCTTCAGTAATATACGAAACATTACTCTCTCTCTTTCTATCTTCACTAACTTATATCTCCCTCTTAACTTTCGTTCGCCTCGCCCGATCACACTTTTCGTCTCGTCTCGCATTCAGCAACTTTCCAAGTCAAGCGTGCGTAAAGAAGCTTTACTTCATAACTTATGAATTTGAAATCTTCTCTTTATATAAAAATCAATTTCCGTGTGAGGTTTCTGAAAACTCAAAAATAGTAGTGGTAGAGAAGGGAGAAGGAGTGGAATCAGCAAAAAACCATTCTGGGCCAAGCAAACAAATATGAAAAAAAAAACATTATTTTTTACTCTGTTACAGAGCTGCGGTTATTTCAAGGAGCCGCTTGTCTGCATCGGACCGGTAGCCACAGACCAAATACGAGAATTCGTACAGCACACAGCCGGTGAAAAACGCATTGGCGTTTACAGGCTGCATTAAAAACAAAGGAATAAAAAAACACACGTGAAATAAGCAAAAAAATTCGAAACAATTTTTGGCGGGATTATTTTTTCCTTTTTGCTTAGTTTACGTGTGTGATATTTTGTTTTTACTTTTATCGATAAAAAATACGAATAAATGGAAGTGCGTTTAAGTTATTAACCATATTTTTTATCAATAAAAGTATGAAGAGAGCATGTTAAAAGTCTGTCTGTACTTTATGATTTTGATATAAAGCTGATTTTCGTATGATCTCAAATATGAAGGCTACACATACTTTTAACATGTTTTCTTTTTTTTTACTTCAGATTTGGTATCCATAAACATTAAGAAAATTATAAAGCTAGATCAAGGAGAATTCCAAATTCAAATTTCTGAATAAATACTTTATGTTTGATAACCAAACTTTTTGGCAAAATTATAAAAAAAAAACTTACACTACCTCTTTGTTTATATTTTATGAATAATAAATCTGAAGTGAATTCGATGAAACTAATGGTAAAATTGCTTTGAACAATGGTCAACCGAAATGCAACTTTTTTTTAACAAAAAAATGCTTCATTGAAAAAAAGACAAAAAAGATTTAAATAGTTAAAAAAGAGACATATCAATTTTAGTTTTTAAGTTTACTATAATTATATGTGTAGATTTTAGAATTAATAAATAGTTATAAATGTTTGAATATTAATCCGTACTTATGAATGTTATTTTACTTATAGTAATAATAATTAAAGCGATATTCCGAGTCGCATCTTATTATTAGAAAAGATTTTAATGTGTTTAATCTTTAAAATAAAATTTAAACTAGAATTAAATTTAATATATATTAAGTCTTCAAAGATTGAAACAAACACATATCCTACTGGCTGAGGCATTTATATAGTTTTTAATAATATCGATGTTAAAATAATTCTTATATAAATATATAATCTATAGTTATTGAAACATATCATTATCCTAGAATAAGCTACTTTTTAATAAGTGTAAATTAATTTTTAATTTTTGGCTTTTTATTTATTATACCTAATAAAATATAAACCTCTTAATATATAGGTGCTTAGGTAAATACATATCAATAGATAAAAGAAATTAATATAACAAATACAAAATCCTATTTGTCCTAATCGTAATTTTTGACTTAACATTTAAAAAGCATAGATTCGAAATATTCCTTGTTTTTTTTTTCTAAAAATTAGCCTAAGAACTGTGATGTTGATATATTTTCTGAGAATATTAACGACTATCATATTTTAAAAAAAAGAATACATATTTTCCCGCCAAAGGAGGCAGTTAAAGATATGAAATATCTTCTTTGTAATCTTTTGTACTACTTGAAGCCGCTTGAAAACTTTTTAAAGATATTTTTTGTTATTTTTTGATATTTTTTTGCATTTTTTCTTTTTGTTAAAAAATGGCCTAAAAGTGTAGAAAATGGCTTCATATTCGGAATGTAATAGCGGCATCGATTATCGGCGTTAAAAACGTAAACAATTACAATATTGTTAATATGAAATACAATGTTGTACGTATGATGTAACTTGTGTATTTAATATACTATGTGTTAAATTATATAAATTATGTCAGCAGTGTAGTTGTTATTTCAATGAACCCATATATTTTAATTATATCTACGATTACTATAAACTTAAATAAAATGATAAAATTACCAACTGAAATGCTAAATAAATTCGATTCAATAGGCTTGATGACAAAAAATTTTTTTTTGCTTTAATAGAAGCTCATGTATATAATAAACAGATAGAAAAAATCGGTTTTCGAATAACTTAAAAAACAAGCAAGATATAAGGTATTGAATATTTTGCTCCATCTCTCTCTAGCAAAACGAAAATTTACATGGAGTTTATATGGCCGTACTAAAGAGTGACGTCACTGTTGATGTCGGATCTCTCTGTCTAATCGCTTCCAAATGAACAACTTAAAATGCTTGTATCTAATGTATTTCTAAGCCGATTTTAATTCTGATTTCACAGGATTGTATCTTTTTCTCCTGTTTTTTATATATTATGACGAGACGTGAAAATTAAAATTCAGTCATCATCCCAATTCAATTATATTATAACAGAGTATAGTATAGTACAGCCATGATTCACCTTACAGGCATTATCTTATCATACTACATTTATTATGAGAAAAAAGAATTTTATCATTATCACATTATAATTATCTTTGATTTTGAATATCAAATTAATTAAATTAATGGCAATACAATAAATATCTAAATAATATCTATTATTAGCAAATCATGTCAAACGATGCCTAATATTCTATCTATTTTATCATTAAAAAATCGGTTGTCTGTAAAGTCGGTTCACTGACGATAGTTGAACGTGACAACGTCATAAGAAAATACTGATGGAATGGTTGCATTTTTATAATAGAAAATTTTAATTTTATTTGTTTGATAGATATTTTGTATGGATATAGAGAAGGAGGTAAATGGAAATCATAATTGAATTGATCAAGTTACATTTATTTGTACGCATAAATACAATTATGTAAAGCCATTGATTTTTTACTCATCGTGAAATAGTTCTGTTAACTTATTGTTATAGTTTTGTCAATTATAGCATAACCTACAATCGCTGCACTAGCGGACCGATGCTATTTATTTTAATGATGAAAGCACGAATATTCGACAATATATCACTGAACATATAATTTAATATCGAAAGAATCATTACCTTTATCGCCGCAATTACAACTCGGTTACAATATCTGTGGACCTCGCTGGAATGTCAAGCCCCCTCCCCGTTCTCTTAAAAAGGAATAAAAAAATAAAATAATAAAAGAATAAAAGAGTAAAAGTATAATATATTTTATTTATAGTTCATAATTATTATTGTTTACAATACTATCCCCATGATGCTTGTTTTGTGCACCGTTCCTAAGCGCTGACGTGACGTCATCAGGTCCACAGATATTGTAACCGGGTTGTATCGTTGCTATAAACAATTTACACCACATTCACTCTTCACTGCACTTCATACTTGACGAAAATATGTAAATGTATTATTGTATAGCAGCTGTCCACGCGGACGCATCGCTCACTCAAGTAGGAGAGAGACAGCTGTCGAACGCTGCCGAACTCGAAAGCCGATTGTGCTTCTTTGTCGCTCGTTCCGCGCTCTCGCTTGCACTTCAAGCCTTAAATGGAACGCCTCAGAGCGAGGTAACGCCGCATGAGTCATGTTTTTTCGTGAGTGCAGCCGGCTCCATCGAATTATAAGACGCTGTCACGTCAAAAACATTTTTATGTCATAATAAACTTTTTCAGCAAGGAAGCCATTGAGTGCAGTTTTAAATCTTTTATTGTGATTGATCGCTCTAATAGCTAATGGAATTTTATTATAGATTATAGGTGCCATGCAATTGATGCTCATTCTTCTGAGAAGAGTTATGCACCCATGAGCTACTTTAAGTGTTCCTTCACGACGACTACCAAATATGACTTTTTTTTCATTTTTATACTATCTTATATGATAAATAATATTTATAGAAAAACGCAAAAAAAATCGATTTAGTTCACAATTGGTTCCGCCTGGGAATAACTCGTGAGCAGAGTCGATTTTTTCTTGTATTTTTCTTTAATTATCATATAATATAGCAGAATTTTTTTTTTAAATCATAAATGAAATGGCTATGGCTTCTCAATCGATTGTCCAAACCTTTGTTATAATGTTTCTTCGAATGTGAGAAGATATTTCTCTTTTTGATGAAGCAACTCCAATTTCGGGTGCGCACAAGGCTCGTTAGCTCAATTGGGAGAGCAGTGGATCGGACATCCTAATGTTGCGGGTTGGTTAATTTTCTATTAAAATAGTTTATCATGTAGGATGTTCGCTTAGTTGACCACGAACACCGTACAGGTAGATATTGTAGTTGGTTTTGTTGCTTGTTAGTCACGTAGTAAGTGGTGGCTGGCACGACGTCGAAAGTTGTGTTGCGGAGATAAAAACGAAAGGATTTCTTCACTTAGTTTATTAAAGTTATTATAGTAGTTTGGTAAAGTTTCAAATAAAATGGTAGTTGAAAGATGGGTCCTTCCTCGACTGTGACCGATAGTAATCTCATAATGTTTAATTACGGCAGATAAAAGGTAAAGTTAAAATGCTGAAGCGTAACCTAATTTAAGCGTATCGAATACAATTTTTGTATAAATTTTACAGTTAAGAGTTACGAACGTCGGATACGTTACTTTTAAATTAAAATATTGAGAGGTAGTGGCACGATATATAACCACCACTACCTTAGTTATCCCGTAATCAAGGCTCCCTGTAAAGTAGTCGAAACTTCAGGATTAAATAAAATTGGTTGTCTGTAAAGTCAGTTTACGGACGATAATTTTACGTGATAGCGTCATAAGAAAACATTGATGGAAAATTGCATACTTTTATGAATATAATTGAATTATAATCACTGAATTATCATTATTTTGTATAATACAAAGAAGGCATTAATTGTTTTTTATTTTGATAAATTAACATTAAGATGTTTTTATAAACAATGGAAACCACATTAACTTTTCAGTTCATGAAGTGGAAGAGAGATAGATGCGCCACAAGTCGAACGCTTAGGCCGATCGTGCCTCTCTATCGCTTGTTCCGCGCTCTCGCTTACACGCTCGGCTCAGGCGGAACGTTACACTTTTTCGTGCATGCAGCCGGTGTACATCGATTTATAAGACGTTATCACGTCAAAAAATTAAAGGCATCATTGATTGGTTATATTTAAATATATGGTAGAGGCGGAAGTGTAAGAACTAAATAGAGTTGTTTTGACGACCGGTTAGTGCAACGGTAGCGATCTTGCCTTTGACAACGACGGTTCTAGGTTCGAAACTCAGAAGGAGTCGTTTGTGTATCATACAAGCATTTGAACCAGAGTCATGGGTATTTATATACAATCCTATGAATATTACATATCTATGTATTATATATGTATGTGTATCCGTTACCCTAGTATCCATAACACAAGCCTTATAGTGCTTACTCAGGGCTAAGCTAATTGACGTGAATGTAAGCTATTTTACTTTTTTCTATACTTTGGCTTCTTCACAAAAAGCTGTTAGATATTTATATATAATTCTACTGTATGTGTGTATGTCACTGAACTCCTCCTAAACGGCTGGACCGATTTGAATGATTTTTTTGTATGCGTTTGGGTGGCGCCCTGGATGGTTTAGATTCACAAATCAGCCCGGCAGATGGCACTGCAGTCGGCACAGCAACGTGTGGTCAAGTCAGCTAGTAATATACATACACACACACATATGTATATATAAATTTTACAATTATGACATCTTATGAATGGAATGTCTTATTTAAATAATTTAAAAATTAATTTACATATGTATACTAAATTGGCCTTGAATACGAAGTGATTTATTTGGATAAGGATCAATACCAAAGTGCGAAGAACGTGGTCTAGTTTTTACCAGCGTCTATTCACATTATAAAACATAAAAAGTAATTATTAATACAAGAAAGAGTTCAACTTGTCTGAAGCACCAGGCGGGAATCAAACTCACATCCTTCACTACAGGCCGAGTGCTTTTCCTACATAAAAAGTAACCTTTGATGCAGAAGAAGATCCTTACCAATGCACCAAACGGTCGAATTCAATGTCGTCTTTGAAATGAAATGAAATGAAATGAAATTATTTATTTGCTATAAAACACGGTACAAAGCTGTGACAATGTATATAAAGTACAGGCGTATTTTGTCATATTTCGACATGCAAAACTTTCAAAACTAGAACTAAAACAATATAACGATACACCAATACCATCATTGCATCTACAGTAATTCATTCTAATAATAAGCAGTATTTTAAATCAAATTATATGTCTAAACAGGCAAAATTAAAATCCATTACATAATAAATTAAAGTAAGTCAGCAAAGATGAATAATAAATAGATTAAATTAGACCAAATACATATACAATATTATCACTAGACATCAAAATATTCATTTAAGTCATAAAAACTTTTGTCAATCAACCAGACCTTCAATTCATATAAAAAACGTGGAGTATGCAGTTGTCTGATTTCAATGGGAATCCTATTATAAACTCGTATAGGCATCACATCACAATTTTTTTCATATAAGCTAGATTTGCATGTCGGGACTTGCAATTTGTACGGATCTCTTAAACGCAAACGTTGGTTTTGAACACATTTATTAAACATTTTCATATTGCATCGTATAAATTTTCCTATTTCATAAATGTACAGGGACGTTAAAGTTAATAAGTTATATTTTTTAAATATTTGCCTACAACTCTCAAGAGGATTGATGCCAGCTATCGCTCGCACACATTTTTTTTGTATTATGAAAACTTTTTTTACTTCCGTCGAGTTTCCCCAAAGAATTATTGCATATCTAAGTACCGAGGCCACATAACCATGATAGGCAAGAAGTGCCGTATTTTCACCAGCACTGACTCTCAGACGATAAAGAGCGAAAACGAAACGACTCAATCTGCTACAAATATCGGATACATGACTTTTCCAGTTACAATGGCAGTCCAATACAATCCCCAAGAATTTAGTTTCATTGACCTCATTTAGTTTTACTCCTTGACATTTTAAACTAAGATTATACTTTTTTGAATTATAATTACTAAATTGAATAAAATTAGTTTTCGTGACGTTAATACTAAGACCATTTGCTTGTAGCCAGCAATGAATTTTTTCAATAGTTTCATTAATAACATGGTCATAGAAAACTTGTTTATCAACATGAGGAATAATGAGTGAAATGTCATCTGCATAAAGGACTGTTTGGTAGTTAGTTACTCTAGGCATATCGTTTATGTATATAAGAAACAATAGCGGGCCAAGGACACTTCCCTGGGGAACTCCAGACTCATTATGCAGGAAAGAGGATCTGTAATCAATCAACTCATTGTCTTCATTAGTTTTAGTGATTTGAACGCATTGCAATCGATGAGTGAGGTAACTTTTAATCCAATTAAGAGCTGTTCCTCTAATACCGTACCTCTCACATTTGGCGATCAATATTTTGTGATTAACGAGATCAAATGCTCTACTCATATCAAAGAATATCGCTGTAACTGGAACTCTATTATCTATGCATTGTGTTATCTTTCGAATCAAATTGTATCCAGCCAGACAGGTAGACTTTTCGCTTCGAAAGCCATATTGTTCAACGGCTAATAATTTATTTTTTTCTAAAAAATTAACCAATCTTTCCTTAAAGACCTTCTCAAATATTTTTGAGAGCACAGGTACTAGGGTTATAGGTCTATAGTTATTAATGTTTTGTTTACAGTTTTTTTTATGCAGAGGTTTAACTATAGATTGCCTAAGCCTCTCAGGGAAAATGCCATGAGAGAGAGATAAATTAACCAAATAAGTAATTACTGGTGCAAGATATTCAGCGCAAGATTTGAATATATTAGTTGGCAGATTATCGATACCTTCTGATTTAGAGTTATTTAAGCTTTTAATATATTTTACTATTTCACTTTCAGTACATGGTTTCAAAAAAATACTGGAACTTAAATTATCTAAATTATTTAGCACTGCATTGTCATGTGTGGTTGAGCTTTGTGGCTTAGTAATAAAGTGATAGTTAAAATTTACAGCCATTTCATTTGGATCGGTGATTATTTTTCCATTGACGTTTATTGAGTTCATCTTCAAAGCAACACTATTCACATACGCAGATCTATTCTTAATAATGTTCCACGCAGCCTTACACTTATTTTTCGCTTTTTCTAGTATGTTGGCATTATTATGTTTTTGTGACGTTACTATACAATTGCGAAGAAGCTTACTGTAGTTTTTAAAGGCACTTTTAGCTTTTTCAGTGCGAGTTTTGTAGAAAGACAATCTTAATCTACGTTTTACCATACATGACACTTTTAATCCTTTCGTAATCCATTTTGGCCTCTGATCATTTGAACTAATTTTAATACGTTTTCTGGGAAAACAAAGATCAAAAAATAACATAAGGTCTTCATGGAATCTATTAAATGAGCAATCAAAATTTTGATCCTGAAATACTTCTTGCCAGGATAAACTACCTAAACAATTCTTAAACTTCTTCATATTATTCTTGCATTGATCACTAATAAATTTATAGTAAAATCTAGGTCTAGGTTTGTTTAGTATTTTTTTAATTGACAGAATCTGGCAAGTGTCATGGTCCGATAGACAAACTCTATGAACCCTACAGCTTACATCTTTAATGTTTGATGCAATATGATCAATACACGATAATGCTCTTGTTGGTTCATTGACGTGTAAATGAAGATTAAAATTGTGTAATAAATTAACTAGTCTTTTAGAGATGTCATTTGTTTTCAAAGTATTTATATTTAGGTCCCCAGCAATTACAATTCTTTTATTTTTTATTAACAGTTTATGTAAAAGAAGTTCTAGTTGATTGAAAAAAGTCGCAAGAGTATGATATTTAGGAATTCTATATACGCACAATATTATACAATTGTGAGCTGGAAGCACAATTCCACAACACTCAAAACATTTTTCAACGGTATAATCTTTACAAATCAAGAGTGGTTTACATTCTATATGATTGTTCACCAAGATACATACACCACCTCTGCCGCCACTAGACCTGCAGTATGATGAAGCAATGTAAAAGTTATGTAATCTGACATTACTTTCACTTCCGGGTTTCAAGAATGTTTCAGAAAGACATAAAATATTTGGATAAATTTTTTTTTCATTGAAATCCTCAAAAAGAGCTCCAAGGAATCCAGCTTGCTTAATAGACCCTGGATGTTTTGATGTAATATAGTTAATGTAAGTAAATTTTTAATTTTTAAACGTTGTGCATTATTATGAACAGGATAAGACGAATTACATGGAGGCGCGAAAAAAACTATTTTGATTTTTCAGTGACGGAAAATAAAAAGGAATGGTTCCTTTCTTTGCCGGAACGGATAAAGCATTTGATTCAATTTTTTTGTTGTGTTGCAAAGCAAAGAAGTACGGAATCGTGCCCTTTTTCTGCAACTTGCATTTTTTTTGTTTTACTATAGTCGACTCCTGCCTGACGAAATACAATTTTTTTAATTTCTTTTGCATCTAAGTACATACGATTATAATTTATACAATCAATAATAAAATTAATTTTATTACATATGTCGAACAGTGATAAGGGTTTGTCAGATTTTACAAAATAGTGATTATTATTATACTTACATAGTTTATCAATTTCATTATTCAATAAAGATTTACTAAAGAATTGATTATGTTCCACATTCAATAGAATTATAATACAGTTATTCAATCTATTTAGTAATGAGCGAATCTGTGACAATACATGTTGTGGATTACTGTCATTTTGTCCTACGCTTAATATTATGATATCTCTCTCATTCCTCTCAACACGGTAAAAATCACTTAGTATAGCAGCTGTGTCGGCATAGGGTTTGGTAAGAGCAACCACTTTATATTCTTGTGCAACTTTTGATTTATGTAGTAGTGACGCAAGCCCTACCGTCTGCTGTGCTCCATATATTCGTATCATCGGGGAGAATTGAATCTCCTTTAGCATTTTTATTGAACTTAAAGGTTTAAAAATTTAACGTCAAATTTGAACACTGGTCCGTTGGAAACAAGCGGCCATTACAAGATCCTTTCGCACCTACGGTCCTAGGTTCGAGTCCCGGAGGAGGCAGATGATTTGGTGATGGATACGAGAATTTGTACCTGCGTCATGGGTATTTATATATATATATTACTATTAATAAAACATATCTATGTATCATATACAGGGTGTCCCAGAAGCCGACGTCTAGACTAACTCATATAAGTTAACAGAAAAATGTAAAAAAAATCTAGCATTTAAAAATCGATAAAGTTTACACCCTGTGATGGTTTTTTCACACTTGTTGCTAAAAATCTTGATTTTTTCTAAACATTTTCTTTTGTTTTGTAATCCTGAATAATGCTTCTGTATACTCTAAACTAAAATTTAAAGTCAGCTGCTCCAGATTAGGGAAATATGCCATTTTTATCTAAATTAAATATTCAAAATGAATTTTTTACATAGATTCAACAAGCCGTACTAAAAACTAAACTAAGATATATGAGTTAGTCTATCACCCGTTTTCGGCTTGACGTCGGCTTCTGGGACACTCTGTATATATTTATCCATTGGCCTAGTATCCCTAAAACAAGCCTTGCAGTGCTTTCTTTGAGCTAGACTTATTGGTATGAAAGTAAGATAAATTATTATTTTTAATTATTACAAATAAATAAAAAAGATACATTTTCATTTTGTTTATTTCAATAAACTCGTACAATATTCACGATTAAATTTTTTATTTTATTTTATTTTAACAAAACTGTTAATTTAAACAAAAAATCGCAGTTTAGACAGTCCATTATGTTTATATGGTATATATATTACGGTTATATATTTTAACCATAGAATGGGTAGGGAGGATATGGCGCGTAGAAGAATGGGGGAGGGGGAGGTGGTGGGGGTGGAGGGGGTGGTCTGTAGAAACCTCCGAAGCCATATCCGTAACCAAAGCCAGGTCCAGGAAAGAAGTGAGCGTAGGTCACCTGGAAATAATAAAAAGAAAACCTCATATATTTGTCGCAACATCGTCACAGTACTGCAATTGGGATGATGACTGAATTTTAATTTTCACGTCTCGTCATAATATATTAAAATACCGTAGAAAAAGATACAATCCTGTGAAATCAGAATTAAATTCGGCTTAGAAATACATTAGATACAAGCATTTTAAGTTGTTCATTTGGAAGCGATTAGACAGAGAGATCCGACATCAACAGTGACGTCACTGTTTAGTACCGCCATATAAACTCCGTGTAAATTTCCGTTTTGCTAGAGGGAGATGGAGCAAAATATTCAATACCTTATATCTTGCTTGTTTTTTAAGTTATTCGGAAACCGATTTTTTCTGTCTGTTTATTATAGAAATGAGCTTCTATTAAAGCAAAAAAATTTTTTTGTCATCTAGCCTATCGTCCGATTAGTTTAAACGCCATCTATAGCGATGTTTTTGAACGGGTTCGCTTTTGATCCCAATCAAAAAACCTCATCCAACAAACTCGCGCTTTACCACTTGGCTTGCTACAAATCGTTTTTAAATTCCATTGTCAGATCCAGATCCATGTAAGAATGATGGAGCCCCTGACAGAACACTTTTTAACACGCTTTTATTAGCTTCACTTGTAACTATGTAAGAAAATCTTGGAATCTTAATTTGACCCACTTTCCGGTCTTTGATTAGGATGAAATTTTGCACACGCTCTGAGTTCTGATGACAATACATGACTAGCTAAGAAACGTCATTACAAATCAAATATGGCGGCCCCCCAAGATGGCGAACTGGCTGTTTGAAATGCACTTCCATGATATGGGTATCAAATGAAAGGGTTTGCTGTCAGGAATACGAGAAAATAGTCACGTGACTCAAATCCAACATTAAAATGAAAGGGTTTGCAGAAAATAATGCGAAATGACATTTTCTTGCTAAATTATCATGTCATGGGTATCAATCAATAAGGTTCGACGATAAGCGTGTTTTTTAGTTTTTTAAACTATTATATACTTTTATTTTACAATAAGAATAGACAAAGAAAGTAGATAAACAAGGTTTCATAATCTTTTATTAAAATGGAGCGATTCACACACATTCAAAATTATCTAAACATGCTGAAATTGGATAGCCTTATTTAGGCGAAAGTAAAGTATCGCGCATGCAAAAGCAATAAACAAGTCGATAATATAGTTCAATTTGCTCTAATTAAATAAGTTTTTCAGTGATAAATGTGGTATTCTTTTAGTGATCTGACAGGTACTAGGGGGCCCCTATCAATCACGGGGCCCTGAGACATTTGCCCAGACTGCCCAGTGGGAAAGAGGAGTCTGGTCAGATCCATTAAAAGTTTAA
Source organism: Calamotropha paludella (assembly GCA_927399485.1). Lineage (NCBI taxonomy): Eukaryota > Metazoa > Arthropoda > Insecta > Lepidoptera > Crambidae > Calamotropha > Calamotropha paludella. The sequence goes on along the minus strand of OV656830.1, from coordinate 3,390,502 downwards.
CTTTAGTCTGCTTAACCTATACACATCCTTTTCTAACTTAAACAGCTTGTAACGAGTATAACGAGGAGGGAAATAAACGTCACATTTGCGTTAAACAAGTAAACAATTACGTTAAAAGATCTTTTGTTTATGCTCAACAATTCCATTTAAGGTCTAACGTCAGATTTTTTTTTGTGACTGTTGTCAAAACTTCTTGGAATCATTAATGGGGTGCTTATAATACAGTAAATAAATAAAAAAAAGTTAGTAACACAAATGCTTATGTATAAATAAAAAAGGCAACCGTATTATAAAAGGGAGAAGGTTCACATTCTCCTACCTTCATATTTTATTGTAAATATTTATCAAAGTAACAATATACTCGTATAAACTTGTACTGTTCGAAAAATTATAACGCTGAGGCTTTTAGTACGCTATTTACAATTTTGTTTATGTCACGCGTACGTACGACTGTATGCAATATAATAATATATCAAAAATTACAGAATCCAAAATGGCCGTTGACAGTTAACTGTCAAAATTACTCTTTAAAGAATAAACTAAAACTTAAATCCATTTAATTTTTATATTAAATACTCAGTCTACTGTCCCTTGGAGCTGCGAAAAAATCAAACTTCTAAGCCAACACAATCAAAAGATACAGCTGTTAATGCCGCAAATTTTCGACACTCGCAAGGGAATCAAAACCTAGAAGGTACTTCCCGTGAACTCAGAATCTTGAAATTTGGTACGAAGCAACGTCTTATAGCACAGATAAAGGAAAAATTGCGACTACTAACTACTAAGCTGTAAAATTTTAGTTACCTACATCATATAATAAATATATTTTACGGAACCCTCGGTGCGCGAGTCCGACTCGCACTTGGCCGGATTTGTTTCTATTTAATTCTGACATTTTGTGCTCCTTTTCAGGAGCCGTAATCACATGATTGGTGATGGTGATCATATATAGTTCTACCCCCGACCGGATCAACGTAGAAAATCTTTTCTATATTGTCACGGCTCTTGGTGTTGTGGGATCGTCTTTGCTTCTGAATTCCATAACAATGTGTGTGATGTTTTCTAATAGGGTTGTCAAATTGCTAGGAACATAAAAAAAACAACGCGTTGCACTCCAGGAGTGCCGGCACAAGTAAAAACATGAACATTAACGTTGTGCATTTTTGATATTTTGCAATGGTTAGGGAATAATTTCGTACGAATTGCTTTAATTATCAGTATAAAAGTACTATAATTTATGTGGTAAAATACAATTTTCATTTATTGCGCTATCGTACACAAACATGACAACTACACATGGACACTTGCGCAAACGACCTGCGTTGCTTAAACGAAACAGCAGGAGCAGGCATACATTTTCGCCGCACGGTAAAAAGAGAAGGCGATATTACTTGCTCTCCTACGCCGCTCCGGCGGTCTACTCTCACTTCGTCCATCCCAAAAAGTGCACAACGCCGCTAAAGAAGTTTTCACTTCAATAAGACGCCACGCGGTTTATTTTAATTATATCTAAAGGAATTTAACAAAAGAAAATTAATTTGTATCAACTCTTATTTTGGTCGCACGAACTTATAAAATGTTAAATTGTCGGCGACAAGTTTAATCTAGTATAATTAAAACGATGAATTCCAATGAATGATTAATGAATGAATGAATAAATAATTTATAACTCGTTTAACACGGAATGGGCCGTGAGAACTTCAATCAGAATAGTCTAAACAATATTATGAAAGTAATACGAATTCGTTTATAAGAAAATTGAAAGAGTATTTGTTGGAAAACTGTTTTTATACCATTGAAAACTTTTTCTAGCCTTGTAAACGACAATTTTAAAAAAATGTACCTATATTCAGGGCCGGATTATTTATTGAAAAAATGGGTTATACAGTTGTCATAACAATGTTAAAAGCTCTTTTGTATTCTACCCTCTAAAATAAAAAAAAACGGAAAAAACATGACAGTTGCTGACCAGTCCGAAATTTGTATTTTTTATCTGTATTGTCCCTTTCTTGTGGAGGCCCCAGGGCAGTACCTTCTTGAGAGAGCGCGAAAAGACACCTTCCACTGTTTTGTTTCACTTGCCAACACTCATGCATATTAAGAAACACTCAGTGGTTAATAACCCATCATTATTACACACTAATATCAACCACAACACAAAATTTAACAAGAAAACCAAAACCATTAATGTGACGCTCTCGCCAAAAAGTCCGTGATTTTGACTAATATATAACTTTGTTTTTATATACCTATATGATTTTACCAATTAAATTCTTAATAAGAAAAATTATAATACTATCTGTTTGTAACATAGAATAGAAGCAAATAAATCGATTACATGATTTATTACGACACACTTGAATGTGAAGGGTTAGTGAAATTATATTCCGTTGGACATCTATACTACTATATAAATCTGTAAGCTCTGTCTGTACATTTATTTTATGAACAAATTTTATAATAAATATTCATTTAAAGACTCATTGATACCATTTCTAGTATTTTTAATTTTTTGTCTGTATGTCCTTCTATAAGTCAAGAAAGGGTTAACTGATTGCAATAAAATTTGGTATGAAGCAAGAGCATAGGATGGCGCAAATTATAGATTATATATAATATCAGTAAAGATCTCATAGTGTTAACTAATATTATAAATACGAAAGTAAGTTTTTTCGATCATCGTGAAGTTTTGCATACACTTTGCCAGGGGTACAGAAAAGTATAAAGTACCTTTTATCCAGAAAAAAGTAATATTGCCGAGAGATAGATAAGATTAAATCAGTAGTATACATTAACGTGAGCGAAGCCGTGGGTAAAAGCTAGTAAAGTAAACAACCGAAATAAAGCCGCGTAATAATACATTTACGTAACGTCTAAACCAACCTTTCCGGTAATGCTAACTCGTTCAAAATATTTAAGTTGACGTAAACAGTATCAAAATCAATAGTCATTGATCAATAAGTACCATAAATATTTGTACAAAGAAGAAGCACAGACAATGTAAATATTTTGTTTTTATTTTATTGGGCCTTAAAAGATCGATGACACGGATGTTAAACGACATAAGAATATTATCAATAAACTAGCGGCCCGTCCCGGCTTCGCACGGATGGACAAAATTCTTTAAATTTTATCTATTATTAAATATTTTTCCGTTAGCGCCATCTAGCGTCCGGTAGACGAACTACTTGCGGTTTACGCGTTGCTATGGTAACGGTATTGATACAATGGAAAAAGAAAAGAGCGGACAGACAAATACACAAACCACTGTGATCTTAGATTATAGATTAAACATAGAGACTCGAGCCAGTATAAAAAATTTCGTATTTCTACGCACCCGAACGAACCCAGGACCTTGGAATGGTTTTACAACTGCTCGCATTAATTTGTGTTCATCTAGTGCACATAATAAGTCTGTAAAAATCTATAATAAATAGCCAGGAAAATTATTAAATAAAGAAAAAAACTCTTAAACAAAATTTTAAAAGAGATATTCTTAAATAAATGTTACTATAGTCTAAAAGAATACTTCAATGATAAAATAACCGTTTAAGGATATACAATGTGTCCCGTCACCAGTGTCGGAGCCTTAAATGGTGTGAAATATGGCATTTTTTATCGACAAATTGCCCCTTAAATTTGGTTTTTCTCAAAAAGCCAATAATCAAAAAATACACAAAAAAGAATCTATTTGTTTTTCTTTACTTATTTTTTTCTATTTTTTATTCCATGACAATTGAAACATTATGTCTGTGTAACTGTTGTCTACATGTTTAGCTATCAAATGACACCTTTTTGATGTTGATAGGACATTTACATGAGTAGTGGTGGTCGAATTAGTATGAGAGCCCAGGTCTTGGTTACCACACTTGGAAAACAAAATGGCGGCCGTAAGAGAAAAACAAAATTTGAGGGGCAATTTGTCGATAAAAAATGTCATATTTCACACCATTAAAGGCTCTGACACTGGTGACGGGACACATTGTACATTAACATACATAATATAATAAAAGCGATATGATAGTCACTCGACCATACCCATTATGCGTTTAAGATAAAGAAAAGTTTGTTTACCAAATCGACCCGACGGGAAATCGGACCCACAACAAACGGTATGCAATTAGAATTTAAAATTGATTTCATAAATTCTGCTTGCCTTATATATGGTGCAAATTTTACGGCTAAAATATAATATTAAGACATAATTGTCTTGTAATTGTCTTGTCTTGATAAGGTATAGAATAATAAATCGTGACTTCAACATTATCAAACAGCAGCTTTTAGACTACTCGCTATAATATGATATTCACTGCACTATAATAATACCTATACAAAGGGCTGAATTCCTAAAAACAGGTTATTACGAATAACCTATTAGGGTCAACTTCGGACATTATAAGTACTAAGTTTATGTAAGTAGCTTAATAGAAGTTAAAGTTTATAACAAATTCCTAGCGAAAAAATCCAAAATGTGTCATTGTTAAGAAGAAGTTTTGGAAATGTAACTATGCACGTTCTTCTTCTTTAAATTTATTTAATAATAGTATATTTTTTATTGCTTAATATCACTGCATTCCATTTTTAAGTTTGTTTTAAGCAAATTTTTGGTAAAAATAAATAAAATAAATTATTATCTATTATCTTAAATGGTGCAGTGGTTAAAACGTTCAAGTATATATTAACCATAATTGTCTGTACATATTTATTTAAATTTTATTTCACACAAAAACCATGTACAGATGGCAGACTTAATGTTAATTGGTATTATCTACCAGTCAACTGGAGAGTTGGAAAAATAGCGTACTGTTGGTTCATTGGCAAGGGAAAATATAAAGTAAGAACTATAGCTATATTACATAAAAATACATTTAAATACATAAAGATTCTAAAAAAAGGGTAATTATAAGCTACTTTTTTTAATTTAAAATGTTTATGATTTTTATATTTTTTGCATTTTTTAATTATCTCTTATAAGATAAATTACTTTAATAGAAAAATACTAGAAATATCGACTTGGCTCAAAGTTATTTTCAATTATTCTCCCGTCTGATAAAAACTTGTTTTCTAATATTTCTTCAATAAAACAATTTATTTTTATGTATTAACTAATAGACATAAAGTATGATAAAATCGCTGATTTTCTTTATGATAAAATTAGAAAGAATTTATTTGTCATTTTTTGATTTCATTTTTTTTTCAGGTTTGTTAATTATGATCTGTTTTTATTGATATGATTCTAAATATATCAAGTGCACGTAAATGTTTATTATAAAACATATTTTTTATGCAATTACTGGTCAAATTACTTTTAATTCAACTTTAAAATCGAATATTTGCAAATCGAACGTTATTTTTGTAAAACCATATTCTAGAAAAAAATTAAATAAATATATAAATTAGTATTAGTATCCTGTTACTAAAATAATAAAATTATCAAATTATAATAAAAAGAAAATCTAATAAGTATTATATTTACCTGTGATAAAATACACATTATCACGAATAATCCAATTAATTTAAATAACACCGCCATTTTGTTTAAAATTGTAAATCAAAGTAAACTTCGATGATAGTTTCCTCACCGATTTATATGAAATGAAAACAAATTTACAAAAGCATTTGAATAAACCTTATTTTAGAAGCAAAAGGATTCAAAATCATTTGATTATTTTGTTTCGAAACACGACAGGAAAAACCGTGACAGTTTTTACGTCTTACAAAAAAATATCAAATATGATAGTTATACTTATGTAATAAGGTTCAAATTGCGCTATTCAATTTTGATTATTTAACAGATCATATTTGCGTAGATGTGAAAATTAATGCTAATAGATTCTATGTTTTTCCCTTGATCCTGACCCCAGTTCATCGCCGGTAATGGCAATCATATCTATAACGTATAAATTTGTTGATGAGTAAATTATACAAATTATATTAAAAATAAAAAAAAAACCAAACGTAAGAAAAGCCTGCGTTTAAAAAGTCATAGATGAGTGAAGCCGCTGGCTAAGCTAAGTTTCCCAGTGGGGTGGCAGTAACCCCGTTAATTTTAACGCCTCCGAAACACAAGCGTGTCTTTTTACGGCAAAAAGGAAAAATTATCATTAAGTAAAGGATGTATACTTCTGTTCGGCCGCCGTTACCCAGGCTACCCGGGTCAGCCAGCCAAGCCGGTGCTGGTTTTGGTCCGCGGTGGCCCCCATATCTGGAGACCATTCCCCAACCAATTGTTTTTTTATGTGAAATGGCTAATCAAAGAATACGTAGAATTTATTTTTCTTTGTACTCTTTGACTGTTCTTTTTCGGGTGCGGTCCGAAATCCAATCATAATTTTATAAAATCTCACCACCATACATTTAAAATTATTATACTTAACAAATTAACAAATTAACATTTATATATTATTTCTCCTTGTTGTTTTAATGATTTAAGTAACTAAAATAATAATTTACTAAAATGTAACTTATAAAGACTATAACGACGATTTGGAACGTACTATGTGTGTTTTTCTTTGAATAGAAAGTTTCTAATTTTAAATCACTTTTCCACGCTAGCGGATAAAACTCAATTTTCCACGCAGGAATTGAATGACAAACTTAACTTTTCCGAGCGTGTGAGGTGATAAATGTTTTTCCATGCAGAAAATTTAATCACGGAAAATATGGTAGTCGCTTGAAGTTAAGTTCAGCGACTTCGGAGGATAAAATATGTTGAAATGCTTTCTCGAACAGTGTGAGATCTTGCATTATCATGGAGCAATAATGGTGAAGATCGATAGATGAATCGGGCTGTTTCCCGGGTCTCCGGGTGGTGCTACAGGAGTAAACCTCTTTCAGATAGGCTTCGGTCGCAGCGTGTTATCACCCACCAGACTAAGACAACACTGCCAAACGATTCCAACCGATATTCCAGTGCTGGAGTCTGGTGAAGTCACATTGGAGAACGGGTCGGTGTATTTCTGCTGATGGCTTCGGATGTTTTTCTTCTAAGCAGGTGCGTCACATCGCGTCGTTGTTTACCATCAGGCGAGATAAAGGTCAAGCGCTTACCTATTCACGATTAAAAAAAAAGTAGATATCAGCTGTTATTGCTTGACCGGATCTTAGAAAGCTGTAGTGAGTTACACCATTGAGTGACCACCAAACAGTTACCATCTTCATGTGGGTAAGCTTCGCTTTAGGCATTGTTCCGGCTTTTGACCAGAAGTTAGCCATTGCGTAGTTCATTTGTGATTATTGTAGAGAATCCATTGTCTGTCACACTTAACAATCCGGTCCAAACTGTACCGGTTCAACAAGGTAAGGCCAATTTAAACGTGGGCTCTTCTTTGCGGTTTAACCAAATCATGAGGCACCCATTTTTTAAGCTTTTTATTTTACCGAATTGGTGCAAATGTTTTGGTAAGCTAACGTCAAACCATGCCGCTAATTCTTTGGTAGTTTGACACGGATCCACTTCCACCATCCATAATTTCTCTAGATATAAAAAATTTGCAGTTAAATCATAAAAATATAAAAAGAAGACGATTGTTTGAATATTACTCGTCGTGTTTGTTGACTTGCCAAACATAATATGCTAACCTTGGAAAATGAACGCATATATTTGGAAGTGAATATTTTATATTGTATTGTGAATAATTGATTTGATGCTATCGCCCGAACTGTGTGTATTACCGGAGAATGGGATCAATATTCTTTATCAAAGTTCTTACTTCTAGGCGATGCAGTCGCTAAGCATAAAGCTACGCTAGCACCATATATTGGATCGGAGCGTTTACCTAAAAAAAAAATTTTTTTGGTTCCATGGAAATTTTTGCGAATTTCAAAATTCGGGCCAAAACACCATCTGGTCCTAATTGTGTTGATTCGATTTCACACAAAAATTATTAAAATCGGTGCAGAACTTTGGAAGTTATGGCGTAAGAGATATTGCGTCATTGAAGCTAATCCATGGGAGCTTCCCTCGCTCCGCTCCAATTAAAGTTATTGTAGGTGCTCGGCTATCTCCAGCAATCGTTGCTGACCCGGGACCGAGACCCAGGGGCTCCTCACTTTGGCTTCGAGACACAATACGAACGGACATACACTTAATTTAAACCAGTAAATTCATACATAAAATCACGCTTTTCCCGCAGAGATAGGCAGATATCACATATTTCCACTTACCATAATCCCGACATACATCTCTAGCTTCTTTTACTCTCATCCGCCTTTTCTTACAAGCTTGTTGGTCAAGCGTTCTTTTGGCCTTTTTAGGACACCTCTATTTGGTCCCTGAAAGTTCGACTTGATCTGCCGTACCAGTACACCTTAAAAAATATAGTTCGCCTATTATGTTATTTTTTTCGTGAGTTTAGAAATATAACAATACGATTTAGATAATAAGAATTAGTTAGATCTAGATATAATAAGATGACAAAAGTACTAAATAATGTGAACACCGCTGCTCTTGAAAAAGGTGCCCAAAGGTTGGCAGCCCTTCCTCGTTGGATAGCTATACTTAAACGTTGGCGGAAGAAGCTGCCAGATCTTTTGTCACCAGTCGATTTAATTAAACGGGCGGACATTTCTTTAAGAAAGAGTTTGGCTTTCGGACCACTTGAACCAATAGTCTCAACACCAATGGGGACAAGGATATAACTGCTTGCAGGGGCTGCATACTTTCGAACTTTGCGACTTTCTGCAGCTGCTGTAGTAACCCCGGCTTCCTTCGATGTAGCTGCTACATTTGATGGTGCCAGAGACACAGGTCGCATCCCAAATCAATGATAAACCTTGTCGCCAGGTTGAAAAGCGTCATGCTATCCGGTCGTTTTCCATCATCCGGAAGATACCACTTGGTTCCAAGACAGCTGGTACAGTAACTTATAGAAAAGTTATGATAAATTAAAATTAATACTGGCTGCCACCGGTCACTTTGATTTAAGTGTTACCGACATCAAAAATACCTGTTTCAGTATTTTTTACGGCGACAACATAGCATTGTTTTATGACAAAATCTTTAATTTTTCAATTTATATTCCCAATTCTCCAATTTTTGATTTTTGAAATATAGTTTGCAAGTAGAGCTGTAAATATAGAATCAAACAATCGATCATATTTATATGTCTGAAACTCGATTTTACTTTTAAATTTTCCTACAATACCAGCCTATTGGTAAAAATGCGAGATCTTTATTTCATCTCAGCCAAATGACGTCCACCGTTGGACAAAGACCACCCCCAAGGATCTCCATAACGACCGGTAATGCGCCGCTCGCATCCAGGTGCTTCTGACGACCTTCACCAGATCGTCGGTCCACCGACTGGACCTGCCTACACTTCGTCTTCCGATCCGTGGTCGCCACTCGAGAACTTTTCTGCCCCAACGGCCAATATTTCTACAAGCTATGTGACCCACTCACTGCCACTTCAGTTTGGCAATTCTGCGGGCTATGTCGGTTACTTAGGTTCTGCTACGAATTTTCTCATTTCTGATTCGATCACGTAAGGAAACTCCGAGCATAGCACGCTCCATCGCCCTTGAGCCTTGAGCCTTCTTATTAGGCCCATAGTTATGGACCACATCTCTATTCCGTACGTCATCATTGGCAACACACAATGTTCAAAGATTTTAGTCTTGGGACATTACGGTATTTTGTACGAGAAGATGTCACGAATTTTCCCGGACTTTGTTAACTCCGCTAATTACGGGTTCCTGTGTTGTTATAGCCGAAAAAACGGGGTAACCCATAAAATATGAGCTAACGTGCAAGTTTAGATAGTTCAAAGGGATAGTCGAAAAACTAATGTTTCTTAAATTTTAACGTGAAGAAAGAATATAAAGTGAAGTGTAAAAGGTCATATTCAATATTTTTTGCTTAGCAGATTGGGTTAATGTCACCTTTAGTTTTACAATGACACAAGTGCAAAAAATATTTTAACTGACATAACAATACCGAATATTTTAAAAAGTAAAAAAATAACAGAAAAACCATCGATTCTCTTGTAATTTTTTATTAACTAGACTTGAACGGGTGCAAAAACGATTTCTTTGGCACCTTGCCTATGCCAGACGATTTCGTTCATATTAGTCTTGACTTCAATCTTTTGGGATCAATTCTCTAGCACTGCGCAAAGATCTCACGATCGAACGAGTTAACTCATATGATGCCTATTTACCCTGACTTTAAAAACGGAAGGGTCATAAGTGCTCGGAAATACAGACGCAGCAAAGGAGTTCCACTCCTATGCTGTGCGCATTATTAAAGATGTTTGACAGCACTTGATGCGATAGGTAGGAATAGCAACCAAGAAAGGGTTTTTTTCTTCATCTACTTATATAAACTAATAAGAAGTAAACTGGAAAGTGCTAGTTTAAGTCTTTTTAACTTCGTGTCCCTTCTAGAATGCCTCGCGGTCCCATAACACCCTGTAATGTATACTAATATGTACTTTTATAATCTCCGATTTTCATTCATAACATTCGTTAAATTGTATATTTTATCATTCCATTTTGCATCGTCATTTGTAAACGTTTTAATCTCTGTAAATATATATATATACAATAATATTTTACTCAATAATTTCTTCATTGCTGAAAAGAAACACTGAATTTTCATATAGAGCTTCGAACCATCAAAACTTCTATTCAGAATGCTACACACTTACCGGCATTGCTTGTTATTTTAACCTGTCTTTTTGTTTAATCTATTCCGTTATTATTTTTCCATTTTATTACTAAAAATGTATTTATTTAATTTATTGACATATAAGTTTTTTTCCGTTTCCATGGCCACCCATGACAGACATTTAAGTTTCTCTCCGTTGCCATGGCTACCCATGACACGATCTTTCATTTATGGTATTCAACCTCCAAAGAAAACCAGATTTTATCCTTTTTATGTCTTCTCGAAGACAATCTGAATTTAAATGGCTCTGGGCCTATAAAAGACCGAGCTGACCTGCCAAGTCACGCAGTTCTTTGGCAAAAGTTGCCACGGTAACAACTATAGCTCGCTACCGAGCTCTTCAAAATTCTTAAAGGCCTTGTCCCGGGGCCGGCTGCCCTGGGACTCAAGACAAGTCCTCAACGCCGTAAGGCAAACTTTTGGCTCAAGAACTTACACTTAACTCAGTCACTCTCTACCACTAACGTTGCCTGACCACCAGCGGTGCAGGCCATCCATCAGCAGCACCGCCCAACCTACCTGCTACGCCGCCCGACCTACCAGCAGCGCCGCCCGTTTACCAGCAGCTCCGGCCGACGTCTGCCCCGCCACCTGTCTACCGGCAGCGCCACCCTTCATCCGACGGTGTCACCGCCTCTGGGCCCTAAAGCCCCGGGCCTCAAGCCGCCTATATAGAAGATCGCCGACGACCCACAACCACCTACTCACATTTTCACCGTACTACTCCTACTATATACTACTCATACTCGCCTTGTTCTTTAATTATTTTGTAAATAGATAAACTGTACTTTACCCTGATCTTCCGTCTTTATATTTTGTCCCTTCACGACAACCCTTATACTCTCTTTTACGAATAACAGTATTAGAAATGAACTCTTTAGTGTGCAGGCTTGCGAAATATTTATAACTAAATCCGCAAAACTGGTATAAATAATGTAAATCCTTTTATTAAATGTATTGCTATCGGTAAGTTTTACTCATTTGATTTCAAAAAACCTATAAGCTGTCTAGATTGGCTTGTCTTGGCTGTGTCTTGATAATGATGATGCGGTTTTATAAATATAGTTTTTTCTTTACTTACAAGCAATTCGTAGAACTCTTTATTCACTTTATCTCCTTCGGCAACATTAGCAATAATGTAACTGACCTATCTTTCTTCTGGTTTCTTTATAAAACAACTCTACATATGAAATGAAAAATGGCGCCTTTGATCGATCGAACGAACTTTGAAATAACATTTTTTTTCTTTTTTCAGAATCAGAATCATTTAATCCTTAGAAAATTACAATAATGGTGTACAAGTTAGGTTAGTACAAGCATCTTCTGCCGAAATTGGCGTAGGAATTAACTGCTTAATTAAAGAACATTACATTTTGATTAATAGTTATATGTTACATATTTTGTAATTTAAGATTTAAATTTATTAATCTCAGTTAATTACTTTCTATAGTTTATATTACAATAAGGTCATGGTTATAATTTCAGCTAACGAGTATTGTTACAGTTACGTAAGATAACCTTTTTTTGTTTTTGGCCTAGTTGATAGAAAACGACTTTTATTTTTGTGTATTAAAATAATTAAAATCTTAAAAAATACGCTCTTCCTCTTCCACTAAAAGTAAAAAATTCTACATACCACCTGCCACTTAAATGAAATAGTGTAAATTTTTTTACAAGGAATAAATTTTACTTCTCTCAAGAATCGGGCGAGATCCGAACCCGTAACCTCTCGCTATATATCCCGACAATGACGAATGCGTTGAATATTTCGTAGTGTTTCTGAAGCTGACAACCAGCGCTATCTATTCATGAAATAGTTACAACATCAGATACAAAATAAAATAAATAAAATATAAGGAAAAAATACATCACTGAACACTCGATTAAGAAAAACCATGTAACTACAGTGAAATTATTATATTTTAAGTTATTTAGCAAGTGTTATTAAGACGAATGTAATCAGCCCCAACTGAATTAATTTGCTAATAACCAACCCAGGGTTCCATCTATCAACTTCAAACTCTATCATTAAACCAGCTTAGTAATACCATATTATTGTATTGTCATCTTAACTATATATACATGACAAGATTCGTGATGAAGAATTACGCTTCTCAAATTTTATTATATAGTATTTTAGTAACAGTTCGATCTAATAATAGCTTGTTAAAAACATAAAGAGACAGACGAAAAAGGTTAACAAATTTTAATAACTTCATAGCCATCCATTATCTCGATATAATGGTTTTAAACGGCTTTTAAAAGTATTTTAGACTTCGTTTAATTTTATATAACTTTACGATGTTTCATATTGTAGTTCTTCTGACACTAATTGACTGGTATCTTGTTACTCCGCTCAAGAATACGTAACGCCTACGCAAAACTTAATAGCAAAAACAACAGACTACGGTATTGCAGATATAAATAGACAGGCGCTTAACTATTGTATTTTCTGTTACTGGCAGCTTCGTCAGTTTTTTATTAATTTATTACGGTAGAAGCCAAATATTCTTGGATTTGAGATTTTGTGCGAATACCATTATGCTAAACTGAGCTTGTACTAATGGTACTAAATAATGTCTAGAATATATAAATAAAAACATAGTCGGCCTTGACTTAGCATAACACTACTATAATTGTGATCACAGTTTTTTTTTGTGAATTATGTATGGTGACGACGTATAATATTGTAAATGGCAGTACTTCTGGTCAAACTGAAGGGTTTTTGCGCCCATTGTTCTTGTCAGTTATAAGACGTCCTGAAAGCGCTTCGCAAGATCCTTCATAATGCGCACAGAAAAGTGGAACTCTCTCCCTGCATCTGTATTTCCGAGAACGGGTTATAAACCCGTCTATTTTCAAAACCAGAGTGAATAGGCATCTTCTGGGTTAGCTCGTTCCATCGTGGATCTTGTCTTGGCACCGGGCTTGATTGGGATTAAGGACGAACCCATATTAAACTTTAAAAAAATGGGTGGTAGGTAAAAACAATTTCTTTTTAAGTCCATTTGAATGAAGTTATTTTCATTTTTATTCAGGGCCGGATTTGTTAAAGGGCAGGCAGGGCTATTGCCCTGGGGCCCAGAGTCTTCTTTACGTAGAGTCTTTACCTGCCCAGAGGTGCAGATTGTGCATTGCACACGGGCGCCGCGATCCTAAGGAGCGCCAAGCACTTTTAATCACTGCAATGTCAATAAATGCCGCCCTTACAGCATACTATGCACACGCATATTCGATACTCTCATATGGAGTAATTTTGTGGGGAAACTCTTGCGACGTGGATAGAGTATTTATATTACAAAAGAAATGCGTGAGAATACTTACAAACATAGATCAAATGGAATCCTGCAGATCTTATTTCGTCAAGCATAATATTCTGACCGTTACATCTATCTAGATTCTGGAAGCATGCAAGTTTGTTATAAAACATCCAGAATTCTATTATCCCCTTATCAATAACAAAAGAAACAACCGTAACTTGAACAAACTAAAGGTACCTACCACCACTATGAAACTAGTATCATCTAGTCCCCATGCCATGCTAATAAAGATTTATAATCACATTCCTAATTACATAAAGAACCTAGAAAAACAAATTGATTTCAAAAATCAATTAAAAGAATTCCTTATTACAAAATGTTATTATAGTTTAAACGAATTTTTTGAGGATAAAATAATAAAAAATTAATGATGACGATTCAAAGAATATGTTTATTTTATAACTTAAAAATTATAATGGATTTAAAATGATGTAATTAAAAATTTAATTTAAGTAATTATTTATTAATGTTAATTTTGTTATATTGTGTTTTTATAAGTTAATGGCTTAATTGATTAATGTTGCTGTGCCCTTGCAGGGCGTCACATGTATACCTCATTCAATGTTCCACCTTTTTTTTGTAATGTGATATGCAGGAAATAAATAAATAAATATAAATGGAAATCACAAAAATATGGACTCTCCATACAAAATGACAGCTGATCAAGTGAGAATAGAAAGTCGTTTTGTTTACAATTTCAATTTATGCCATTGATATACTTAACATCTATATAGACATGTGTATGTGTTGGCTTGTTAGAATTGTTTACCCTCTATAATTCTAAATAAAGTCAGTCATGACATCATGGCATCCAAAACTGACTTTGTTTAATCGATTTTCAATTTAATCTTCAAACAATAGAGTTTATTATCCATTGGGGAATTGTGACAGTTTGTAATAATGTGCTGTTATTTATACCCATTCCATTTTGACCACGCGCTTACTAGAGGGCGCCGGAGTAATGATTGCACACGGGTGCTACATGGGCTAGAGACGCCTCTGCTGGGGCCTTCATAAAAGAAATAGAAATAAAAAAATACCTACAAATTTCGACGAGTCAGCAACTGTTACATTTTTTCTAAATAGTTTTTTTTATTTAGTTGGTAGAAGAAGAGCTATTAACAATGTTATAAAAACTGTATCACTCATATTCGCAATAAACGATTTTGATTTTTATTCGAAAATAATTAAGGACCTCCACTGCCTCAGGGCCCCCAGACCTCGCAATCCGGCCCTGGAAATATTAATCTGTTTAAGGCATTCTTATTATTCTTTATGAGAATTTGTTAGACAATGTCTAATCGCGCTTTATAAGTGTATTGAGGACAAAATGCTTAGAGAATTTATAATGGTCACCTTCTTATTCAGCTCACGATAAGGATGTGCTTCATAATGTAAAGCTAACCTACATTGCTAGTGCAAGCATTATGTAAATAGGGCTGGGCTGCATCGATTGCCCCCAGCGCAGTGCAGATGCGCTGTGCGGACTAGTGATGTGTATTTATCGATATTTTATAAATTGCCATATCGATGTTATCACTACTATAACATTGAGGCGGTAAAAGTTTTAGATTATTAATAACAATATTTGTTACAAACACACCAATTAGCTGAGCCAAAGTATGAACTACAAGGCTTCTGTTATGAATGCTAAGACAACGATAAACCTCGATATTATATTATACTTAAATATTAAATATTTAAAGAAATATATATAAACACCTATGGCTTAGGTGCATATGCTCGTATTCATCACACAATCATCTGCTCCTTCCGGGATTCGAACCAGGACCGTCGTTGCGAAAGGCAGGATCGCTACCATTGCACCAAACTGTCGTCAATCAAAAATTAAATTTAAAAACTTTATGTTATATTATTAGTCAAATTAAATTTAAAAACTTTATGTATATTGAAGTGTTACGGAATCCAGTTATAACGGTATCATAACATGCAGACTCGAACCAATACAAAACAGTTCATTTTAACATTGACCCAGCCGTGAATCGAAGCTAGGACCTCAGAGAGGCGTCACCATGAAAACTGTTATAGGTGACACTCGAGTACGAAGGTCGTCTTTTATTAAAGACCCAAATTTACCTAATTCCTACTATCCCTACTAATATTATAAATGTGAATGTAAGTTTGTTTGTTACGCTTTCACGCATAAACTACTAAACCGATCATCATGAAACTTCGTACAAGTATTCTTGGAGGTGTTAAACGTAGCATAGGATACTGTTTATTGAAAAAACTTTTTTTTTTAATGATGGTGAAGCCGCGGGTAAAAGCTAGTTATATTATAAATGTGAATGTAAGTTTGTTTGTTATGCTTTCACGTAAAAACTACTAAACTGATTATCTTGAAACACTGTACATATATTCTTGGAGGTATTAGAAGTTACATAGGATACTTTTTATCGAAAAAAAAAATCCGGGCGAAGCCGCGGGTAAGAGCTAGTAAATAATAAAGTCATTGACCACCGCTTTTAGCAAACGGTAACAATCCTACCTCCTGCGTCATAGAATCCTGGTAGGGCTAATATTAGTTAATATTAGCAAGTCTATATTCTTATGTATGTATTCTATACATTATTTAGTACCATTAGTACAAGCTCAGCTTAGTTTGGAAATATATAATTACTAGGCGATGCAGTCGCTAAGCATAAAGCTACGCTAGCACCATATATTGGAGCAGAGCGTAATACCTAAAATAGGAATTTTTTTTTTCTTTCGATGGGAGTTTTTGCGAATTTCAAAATTCGGGCTCCGTCACAATCTGGTCCTAAACCTGTTGATTCGATTCCACACAAAAATATTAAAATTGGTTGAGAACTCTGGAAGTTATGGCGTAACAGACATTTCGTCATTGAAGCTGATCCATGGGAGCTTCGCTCACTTCGCTCGCTCCGCTCCAATTATGAGTTGTTAATTAATTTATTTATTCAGTCGGGAATCTATAATCTAAGATCACAAATTTGTTGTTTGTCTGTCCGCTCTTATTCCCGCTGTTTTTCCATTGTATATGCGTTACCATAGCAACGCGTCAACCGCAAGTAGTTCGTCTACCAGACGCTAGATGGCGCTAACGGAAAATATTTAATGATAAAAAAAAATTTAAAGAGTTTTGTCCACCCGTGCGAAGCCGGGACGGGCCGCTAGTAAGACAGATTTAATTTTTTTTTGGATTTTCCATAATATATAACGTTGCTCAAAATTTTTTTACTCACGAGAACAAAATTAAAATTATTACTTTATAATGAAAATATTGCTTTTTCCCAGGAGTGCTCTCCCTCCCAGCGTCTGTGTTTCCGAGAACTTATAACCCGTCTATTTTCAGAGCCAGGGTGCATATCGAGAATAACTCGTTCCATCGTGGATCCTGTCTTGGCCCCCGGACTTGATTGGGATCAAAAGCGAACCCATCTACACTAATAGTTTAAAGAGGAAAGATTTGTATTTTTGTATGTTTGCAATAAATAAACCCAAAAACTGCTGAGCAGATTTCAAAAATTCTTTCACCATTGGAAAGCTACATTCACGCTGAGTAACATAGGCTATATTTAATACTAGAAAAAATTCCAGTCGTGCGAAGCCGGGACGGGACACTAGTTCTAAATAAAAATAAAAAAGGCTTAAGAAATCCATCATTACTCCTTAAATTCTGAAAAAGAATTTCATTTCTTAATATTGACAAATTTTTGCAAATGAAATAGGTAAGTTTCCCAACAGCGCGACGCAAAGGATTATTGAAAAAATTTGAGCCGGTCTAGATTTTTTATGTATCTCGACTTAAAAAATCGCTATTTTCTACTGTTGTAGATACATAATTATTTGTTTTATGTGAGCATCTTTCATAAATCTCTTTGTATGGTGTAGTGTACGGATGTTCACAAGGCTCGGTAGCTCAGTTGGGAGAGCATTGGATTGGACATCCAATGGTTGCGAGTTCGTTCACGCTTGAGAATTTACTTGTGAGTTGAGTCGATTTTTTCTAGTATTTTTCTATTAAAATATTGTAACATTTATAGATATAAAAAATCATGAAAAATATAGTATCCGTTTTTTCTTTTATTAATACTAATTATTGATTTATTTTCATTTACATCGTTATCGATAATCGACAGCGCACATCCCTTAATAGTCCTGCTCCATTTGCGTCAGTTATGTTCTTGACCCAAATTAACTGAATAATCTCAAATAAATAATGCCAACAAGGGAGATAACTTCCAACTAAGAGCTAACTAATTTTCAGCACAATTGCATCCAAAATTGGCTCTTATGACATTGCATTAGAGTTCAAAAGCGAACTTTTATTTACCTATTATTTTAAAATTAGTAACACAACTAACAAATTAATTCCGGTCAACTCACAACAACTATTTACTGATCCCAAGCACTATTATGGAAATTAAAATTAACGGTGGTTCCACAACACCCAGACACGAGCAAATACGGGAAAGATTAATTTTTATACTTATGATAATATTTCTTAAATTCACACCAATTAGCATAGCCAAAGTAAGCACTGTAAGGCTTTCGTTATGTGTGCTAGGGTAATGGATAGACATACATATATGATACCTAAATACGTAATATTTATAAAAACCCACGACTCAGGTACAAATGCTTATATTCATCATTCAAACATTTGCCTCTTCTGGGACTCGGACCCAGGACCAGATCTAAAGAAATTAGAAACAATTTGTGTCAAATTAAAAAAGAAAAAACAAAAGTCAAATTAAAATTTATAATGTTACCAACTAAACTTAGGTAATTAATACTATACTAGGTCTGCAATGCATGCTACTGTTTGCAAATACTGAGCGAAGCACTACCTTACCTAACCTGATACTACATTGATGAAATTTGGAGCCAAATTTCATCAATGTAGTATCAGCGGTTTGGCTGTGATCAGCTTTTGAATTTTTCTTTCGGTGATTATTCCTCCATGATAAAGTCTATATTTTTTTTTACATAGCCTATGTCCGTCAGGTTATAATCATGTATGTTCATGCCAAAATTCGTTTGAATCGGTTGAACCGTTAAGTAGCAGGAGGGAGACAAGCGAAATTTGTGAGTTGCCTAAAAGAGAGCTTCGCTCAATTATACATACACAGAATAATGTCAATACATGAAAATATTTAAAGCAGTTATGTCAATCATAATGTGGCGTCAATCATATAACTTTATTATATGGCAGTTATACAAAATGAAACTAAAGACAATTGCCTACAATTTATGTAATAACTTCATAAAGTTAATAGTTTCGGCGTACGATCGCCGCAAAGTGTACACCAACACGCGCTCTGATCATTATACATCCAACCTGAGGCATTTAATTTTATCTCATTATATTTGTAAATAAAAATAATAATTCAAATCGACACTGTACTATATTTTGTTCTTACACTTCCGCGCACCTTACACATTAGAATAAAACACTTTTTTGCGGATTTTTGCGCATGTATTATTTTATATTTAATCCTGACGTTTCGACTCCTTCACAGGAGCCGTGATCACAGGATGACTAAGATGATGGTTGTCATGTATTTTCTACTACCTTCACAATATTTTAATCGGGCACGTTCCTAATTATTAAAATTATTTTATATAATTCAAATTGTTTTATTTTTATTTTTACATTTTATTATTTATTAAATTCTCACTACGATTATATTGTATACTACTGAGTCTACTACCAGTTCGGAAATTGGGAGGCCCTTCCGAGAAGAACTGGCGAAAGAAACTCGGGCAGGGGGACCGACCTCCATCTTACTGTTATTATTTGCAAAGAGAGCCAACTACCTAAGACCTACTAAGACCTGATGATGTAGTTAGCTCGTTTTGCTCCTGTAAAGGAGTCGAAACGTCAGGATTAAATATAAAATAAAACATGCGCAAAAATCCGTAAAAAAGTGTTTTATTCTTATCTACACTGTACTGACTCTAGATATTAAATTATACTATAATATACATATATAGATACAGTACAGGGGTCGGCACTCGAAGTGTTATCAACTTTTAGTTGCTATTGCAACCGAACTGTTTAAAATATGGCGCCCGTTTTTTCACAG
Organism: Calamotropha paludella; assembly: GCA_927399485.1. NCBI lineage: Eukaryota > Metazoa > Arthropoda > Insecta > Lepidoptera > Crambidae > Calamotropha > Calamotropha paludella. Next base: position 3,370,439 of record OV656830.1, on the reverse strand, counting down.
TCGTAATTCTATTGTATTGTTTATAAACTAACAGAAACTTATTGTTTTTCGTCGCTGATAAAAAAGTTATCCAGATGGAATTCAAACGCAACTGTGTCATTGTATTTGGCTGGAAAATCGCAACCAGCTATTGTTAATAAGCTACGACATTTACATCTAAACAAAATGTTTGTGTATCAGACCATCACGCGTTACAATAATACGGGTAGCATCAAAAAACGCCATGGAGGAGGACATCTTACAGCAGCAACATCATCAGAAAAGGTTTGAAAGGTAAAGGCTAGAATTGAACGAAATCCACGACAAAGCGCAGTTAAATTGGCGAAAAGTCTTAATGTACTTGCCCGGAGCAAATAAACTACAACTGAAGCCCTGCAAAATCCAAAAAGTGCAAGACTTGACACTTGCACAAAAGGCAGTTCGCCTAGAAAGAGCTAAGGAGTTAAAGCACTTGCACGTTCGTAGCGAGCTTGAAAATTTGGTTATTTCCGATGAAAAAATTTTACGGTTCAGCAATATGTGAACAAACAAAACGATCGCGTATGGTTAAAGTGTAAATCAAACGACAATTTAGACCAAGGAATTGCTCTGCGAAAGCAAGCACCAGTATCAGTGGTGGTTTGGGCCGCGGTAACTGCTACGGGACGTTCACCTCTCGTTTTCATAGAACAGGTTGCAAAGATAAACCAGCAAATCTACCATGAAAAGATTCTAAACGATGCTTTGTTACCTTGGGCACGTAGGCAATTCGGTAGAAACCATTGGACGTTTCAACAAGACTCGGCACCATCCCACAAAGCCCATGAAACCCTAATTTTTTTGCAAGAAAAAGTCCCGAGCTTCATTTCTTCGCAACAATGGCCACCATATTCCCCAGACTTAAACCCAATGGATTTTTCCATATCATCAATCCTGGAGGCCAAAGTGTCAGTAAAAAATATGAGACGGTCGACGCCTTAAAGATTGCTCTTCGCCGAGAATGGAACGAAATACCAGCAGACCACATTCGTGCAGCGTGTGAAGCCTTCTCGGACAGGCTCGATGCTGTTATCCGCGCTAAAGGTGGCCACATCGAGCAATTACTTTTTCTTTTTAATTTCAAATGTTTTTTTATTTATAAGCTGAAGTTTTTAAATAAAAAAAAGAAAATTGTCAAAATTACAGAGTTTTTCATTGGTAACACTTCGAGTGCCGACCCCTGTATAATATCTATATAATCTATATGAAAAATGCAAAAAATATGCAAAAAAAAAACTGTCTAATATGAAAGGATAGATTCCTTTTTGAAGTCGGTTAAAAAACAAGAATAAACTTAGTAAATCCGATAAACTTAGTGATTTTATTTAAAAGCAGCACTATTAGCTAATATATGTCTTACTTAAACTTAGAAGATATGAGTAAAAAAGTCGTAACTTACATTTATCTTCTAAAGCAAACGTGAACCATAGAGAATAAATAGCTAGAGCAGTAAGGTGTCTACGTAGATCGAAACGAACGCACTCACACAGATGCACACCTCAACAAGAGCCCTAAGCGAACGTCGCAGAGCTGTCAGTAGTGCCGCCAGACTATCGATAGCATTTATATCGATTTTTTCATCTCATATCGACACTATGTTTTTTACTATGTTCTTTGTAACAATACTATCTCTAGTATCGATACTAAAAAAATGACAAACTATCGATAGTATCGCCACTTTCAATACTATTGATAGTAATATGATATTCTTTATTTGTGGCTTGCACGATTTGTGCATTTAGCCAGTGTCAAGTAAGTATAATTGTCAGTTCTTGAGTAATTTCTTAGGTTTCAGTAAAGACGTGGGGTTTTACTGAAACCTCCTAGTGGCCTTTGTTGAAAGAGCGCGAAAAGACACCTTCCACTGTTTTGTTTCACTTGCTAACACTCATGCATATTAAGAAACACTCAGTGGTTAATAACCCATCATTATTACACACTAATATGAACCACAACACAAAATTTAACAAGAAAACCAAAACCATTAAAGTGACGCTTCGCGCTCCCGCCAAAAAGTGCGATAGTAATAGTACCAAGAATCTAGATAATACCCATACTACCACCATACCTTTGATAGTTTGTTATTTACAAGCACCAACACTATAGATAGTATTGTATTTATTCAATGGTATTGACACGTTCGAAGTTATCGATAATATCGATACTACGATCGATAGTCCTGCTATCTATCGCCTATCGATAGACTAACGATTAATTATCGATAGTCCGCTATCGAGCGACAACAATAGCCTAAGCGAATGTCGCAGTGTTATCAGTCGTGGATGTGAAAGAGTGGTCACGTTTGTTTTTTTTTTGTTGCTATTCATTTTAATGAGATTTTTTTTACACTATAACATTAATACTTATCGAGATCAAGTTGACATTATTTCTGTGTGTGAATTATGTTTATATGAGAACTGTACTACCCATAATATTCTTATCAGAAGTGTTCATTGCTTCTGAAATAAAACAGGAAAAAAAATTGTAAAAATATATTAAACAACGACACATTTTTGAGCAAAGCTCTCTTTTAGGCAACTAACAAATTCGCTTGTCTCCCTCGTGCTACTTAACGGTTCAACCAATTCGAACGAATTTTGGCATGAACATACATGATTATAACCTGACGGACATAGGCTATGTAAAAAATATATAGACTTTACCATGGAGGAATAATCACCGAAAGAAAAATTCAAAAGCTGATCACAGCCAAACCGCTGAGACTACATTGATGAAATTTGGTGCCAAAACTCACATCGTGGTCGTTACTAATGTGCAAAAAAAAGTTTTGAAATCGGACACACCATCGAGGAATAATCACCCTTCAAAAATCTAATTGCTTCGCTCAGTATTTGCAAACAACAGCATGTATTGCAGGCCTAGTTAAAATATTTTTACTATTTTTTTTCCTGTTTTATTACAGAAGCAATTAACACTTCTGATAAGAATATTATAGGCAGTACAGTTCTCATATAAACATAATACCAACAAAGTAAACTAAATTACATAATTTCGAGTATCGAAGCAGACAAAAAAAAATTCCATGGCCAATATTTAATAACGAAAAAAAAATTAAAATGTTAATGTTTTTTTAAATACTCAATTTTATATGATACATTATTTTATTAGAAAAATACTAGAAAAATCGACTCGACACAAGTAAATTCTCAGGTTTGTGAATAGAGTCGTTTTCTTCTAGTCTATAATCTAAGATCACAAATTTGTTTGACTGTCCGCTCTTTTTCCATTGTATACGCGTTACCATAGCAACGCGTTAACATCAAGTAGTTCGTCTACCGGACGCTAGATGGCGCTAACGGAAAATATATAATAATAGAAAAAAATTAAAGAATTTTGTCCACCCGTGCGGAGCCGGGACGGGCCGCTAGTGTTTATCTGATAAAGTAATTTATGAAATAGAATAGCATTTAAAAATACAAAAATATATATAAAAAAAAAATTATACTATAATAATAATATAATAATAATAATAATATTTGTTACATTTAGATCGACTAGCCCAGCCCATAGAAAGCAATATAAAGCTTGTGTTATGGATACTAAGCAAACAGATAGATATACATATGTATATGATACCCAGATATGTAATATTTATAGAAATAAAATACACCCATGACTCAGGTACTAAGCTCATATTCATCACACAAGCATCTGCCCCTTCCGGGATTCGAAACCAGGACAGTGCGAAAGGCAGGATCGCTACGGCACCAAACGGTCGTCATGACCCAGCCGGAATTCAAACCCAGCACCTAAGAATGGCGTTCCCATGAAAAAAGTGGAATCTTAATTTGATCATTAAATAACTTAATGTTTTAATCAAATTTTAATCTTGAAACTAATGGCTCGCATACCAATTTTCATGGTACTGTCACTCCGAGGTCCAGGGTTCGATACCCGGGTAAATTTAGAAAACGAACTTTTTGTATATTAGAGTGTTGAAGTAACTTAAAATTTATATATACATTAGCTGATCCGGCCACGCGTTGCTATGTTATAAATAAAAATGGAACCTACCCTATGTCTTAAGTCGGAACAAATCCAGCAAATTGAAAATAAAATCATCAAAATCGGTTGAGTAGTTTCGGAGTTCATCGCGGTCAAACTGACATAGAATTTTTATGTCCCATGGATTAATAACGCAATGTCTGTTACGCCATAACTTCTCGAGTTTTTTACCGGTTTTAATATTTTTTGTGTGGATTGTGACGGAGCCCAAATTTTGAAATTCGCAAAAATAATAAAGATTTGTAACCAAAAACATGGGCTTTATGAAACTCTGTTGAAACAGAAAAGCGCGCGCTTTTTGAAAGTTTTCATTCTTATGGAATTTTAAAATTTACTTAACTTATTTTTTTATTTTTTTTAGTATTACGCTCCACTCCAATATAGCTAGCGAAGCTTTATGCTTAGCTACTGCATCGACCTAGTATATATACACACACACACACACACACACATATATATATATATATATATATACAAATAGGCAGACGCTTGACAACTACCTCGCCTGATGGAAAGCGACGAAATAAGCCTCGTTTTGGTACTGCTTCAGTTGTTTACTATGCCTATATATACAACTTTAATTAATGGAGAACCGATATGTATTTATGTCAGCGTACACAGACATATTATTATTAAATCATATAAGACCGTCTGGACAGACACTGTTACATAATTTGTATAGAACCTGTTAGGGTCGTTGAACTCAGCCGAAACCGGGCGATGCATCGGTACAATTAATTTATATCACTCGATCAAAAGTGGTTTGAGCGATCGTGAAAGTTAAGCAACCATCTTAGTGGTCGGGTTTGGGATGGGTGACCATTGTTCTCTTTTATTTAATTGTAATATGCAGTTAGTATTTTATTTTGTACGGATCCGTGACAACGTATTCTATCTTAGTTCAAATCAGGTAATTGATAATACTTGAGAAAAAAAGTTATTTCATCGATTGTGAATGTTAAGCAATCTTTGATATGGTTAGGTTTGGGATGGGTGACCAATTTCTTTTTTTTTTTTTTTTTTACTTGAATTGAACCTGGCACTTAAATAATACTTCAAACAAACTTCAAAAAATTTAGTTAGCAAAATGCATGTCTTTTGATTAAAAAAAACTCTTTATTATACTTTTAAGACAAGAACTAGTCAAAACAAAGCTTTACCTATGGTAGATAATCAAATATATGACCAAAAAAAATATTTTTCTATTAACAAATTGCGCCAATTGGCAAAACAACCGAGTATGATACTTCATAATATTAATTGCCATTCGAAAACGAATCTTATTGCAAACATATAAAAATGTGTTTTAGCAATTATTCTTCTGTTAAAGATACACTTATTTTTCACTATTTAGTTTTGTTTCCAATCGGTAAAAAAGAAAATATCTTTGCTTTTTTATCATAAAAACAAAAGTGCTTACATTGGAACATAGAGATATATTGATTTGATGACTTAACCATTCTTTAGTCTGATACTAAAGGCAACGCAACCTTCAAAGCTCTCACTTAAACTCAATTTAAATAAAGGTGTATACATAATGGTTGATTTTTTTAACCAAAAATTGTTATAATTGGAGCTCCCATGGATCAGGTTTAATGTCTGTTACGCCATAACTTCCCGATTTCTGAACTGAGGCCCTACCATCACCTGTTATCGCGGTTCAAGTGCAGCTGTTGAAGAGAAACGCCACTATAGACGCGTATAGCGGTGTCTCGCTTTGATAATCGAACTTGCGTCACGTTTATAGGTCATGGTAGCCCCTCTGATTTTAATAATTTTTGCGTGGAATCGAAACAACTCATTTAGGACCAGATTGTGACGGAAATCGTATTTTGTAATTCGCATAAATAAGAAAGGTTTGACCAAAAAACATGGGCTCTTTGGGATTGAAACAAAAAGTGTGCGCTTTTTGAAAGTTTTCATTCTTATGGAATTTGAAAATTTACTTAACATTGATTCTGAAGTGAAAATTTCTTTAGCATCGTTGTGATTTGAAAGTCGATGAAACGGTAAAGCGTCAGTAAAAAGAGAGACTTAAATTCATAAGATTTAACGTAGGAGAAAATGAGATATGAAGCATTATGTACGTGTGTTAATACGTGTTTGTGTGCATGCGTAGTATAAAGCTTGAGAGAAGGCACTACAACCGTGGTATTTGGTATATGTGTATTATTTTTGAAGGTTTCAATCCTACCACGTGTGAATTGCACACATGCTTTTTTTTAGTATTAGGCTCCGCTCCAATATATAGTGCTAGCAAACTTTATGCTTAGCGACTACATTGACCCAGTATAGTAATAAGTTTGACTATATCTATACATATAAATAAAATTGGAGTGTCTGTTTGTAATATTAAAATAACCGTTTTAACTACATACATATGAATATATATTATATACGGTACATACACCATAATAACACTTTTTACAATTTTTGTCTGTCTGTTTGTTCCGGCTAATCTCTGAAATGGCTGGACCGATTTTGACAGGACTTTTATTGGCAGATAGCTGCTGTAATAAGGAGTACCTCAGGCTACTTTTATTTTAGAAAAAATCTTTTATTTTAGCAAAATAAAGTAATATTGCAATGTCCGAGTACTGTCCAGTACCGCGCGCAGCTCACGCGCATGCCACCACTGTGCCGTCACGTCGGGCGCCTCCCACCACTTCATCAATATCACAAAGGCTGCCTATCGCGTGGGCTCAGATCGCGCGAGCGAGCTATTGCTGATTTTGAATTAAAACATATATTGCAAATTATAATAACTGAGCCACGGCAACGTGTGGCCAGGTCAGCTAGTTGAAAATAAAGATCAAGTAAGTGGGGATTTCGTCCAAACAGTTCAAGCCTTCTGTATGAGATGATGATAAATCGAAAACATTCTAAGCTACCCGTACTCTACGTAGAGTACGTGTTTTGAATTAAAAAATTTCAATAATATAAAATTGTAAACATAAGTGATTGACTACCTTCGATGTCGAGTAGCTCGCATACCGGTTATGGTAACCCCACTCCGAAGTCCCGGGTTCGAACCCCGGCCGGGTCAATATAGAAAACTAACTATATCGGTTCGGGGCTAAGTGTTCTTGTTTCTTATAACATAAGAGCTTTAGCTGCTTGGGTTCAGAATAATATTTAAAGTGTTTAAGTATCTGCAGAATAACAGTGCCGTAATGACTTGCATTGTCACAGCTTATACTGACCAGAGGCCCTATCTCTATCATTTTTTTTACTATCTCTATCAATAGATCATTTGGCACTAACTCTTTTTTGTTGTCAATACTTTGTCTTCTCTTGTAATTGTGTTGTATAATTAATGTGCCAAATAAACGTCGATTTATCCATAAAACATAATCTTACACAATATAAAAAAGCATGTGTGCAATTCACACGGGGTAGAAGTGAAATCTTCAAAAATAATGCGTACACGTATACAAAATACCACAGTTGTTGTGATGCCTTCTCTCAAGCTTTGTACTACGCATGCGCACACAAACACGTATCAACACACGTACATAATGCTTCACATCTCATTTTCTCCTACGTTAAATCTTATGAATTTATGTGTCTGTCTCTTTTTACTGTCGCTTTTTCGTTTCATCTACTTTTAAATCACAAAGATGCTAAGGAAGTTTGCACTTCAAAAACTGTTAAAGATCTTAGTACAATAAAATATGAATATTGTTTCATGTATTATAAAATGTGTTGGATGTTACTTCACTAAGACAACTCAAGTAAAAAGTTCACCTTCGTATACACAGCTTTACCCCATAAGATATTCAAGGCAAGTTTCTGCTCACTATGCAGACAGTCCGACTTATTCAGTTGCTACAGGGACTGCGCGCGGGACGGCTGCGCGAGCGCAACTTACAACGAAACAATTGGGAATCGCGTCGAAAAACAAACGAATCCCATAAAATATCCGATCAAAATCTAATAAGAGCGTTCGAAATTCGAAAAATTTTAAACTGTGTCCGCCATTTTGGTTATAACCAAGGAGTTTTTGAAGGTTGTTTTGCGAGTGCAGTGATATGTTCACGGGTTGTGTGTGAGGTAAGTAAATTTTTCGTGAGTTCCCCATCTCACTCTTTCGGCTAATGATAAAAAAGGATAATGATATAATAGAGGTTTGCCGTGTTTTTCGAAACTTTTTTGTACACTAACGTCATTTATTGCAAAACGATTTGACAGAACCAAGTTTGGTAATCTTTATTAGAACTGAATAAGAACCTTTTTGGAACTTTATAAAAGAATATGAGATATATTTCCTTATAAAGACATTGTATTTCTAATTTAGTACGTGTAAGGGTATGTTATAATACTTTATCTAAAGATCCTTAACCGAAAAGTATCCAAGTATCAAATGTTTGAAATTTTGCTAGAAACTACAAGTTATTTAAAATTGATTTATATTAAAATATCATTGATACCTTAATACTCTGTAACTTATTAAATACATTTTTTTCTCAATATTCCTATAGCTATTCCTATAGCTTTAGGAATGTGCTTATATAATATTTAATGTCGGTCCTAAATAAATAAAAAATATATTTATGACCGACTTTATGAAAATACAGGGCCTCAAAAATTTTAAATGCGTTTTCCCAACAATCATGCTTTTCGAATTGTGCCCCTATAGTATGAAAGCTTCGATATGTTTACCGCGTTTATCTCCAAACCGCCATGCAAGTACTGCGTTTGCAATAAGGATTTTGGTCTATCTATTTGTATGTCTACCTGTCTGTTTGTCTGTATGTCCTTCTATAAATTAAGAATGGGTTGACCGATTTGGATGACATTTGGTATATAGTAAGAACAGGTAATTGCGCAAATAATAGGCTTTATATCATGTCGCTATAAACCTTATAGCCCTAACTAATATTATAAATATGAAAGTGAGTTTGTTTGTTGCACCTTCACGCCTTAACTACTCAATAGATCATTATGAAATATTACATACACTTAGCCAGGAGTACAGAGAAGTACATAGGGTACCTTTTATCCAAAAAAAAGTAGTGTTCCCGAGGGAAAGAATTATAAAATAATCTGTAGTCTAAATTAACGCGAGCGAAGCTATTATAACTGTGTCTCAAGTACAAATGCTTGTATTCATCACACAAACACCTGCCTCTTTTGAGACTCGAACCCTGAAGCTATTCGCTTCAAATTTAACCCCTAAAAACCCGAGAGCATTATATCATGCGCGCGACAACGATACCTAAAATCCGCGAGCATTATATAATGCTCTATAGCGCGCAGTCTGATTTAATCCTTATTACAGCTTTGGTAATGATTCTTTTTGATTGAATGATATTTTTCCCCGATAGAGAGAGAAATAACGCTTTAACACATAGCTGGGCGTCAAGGGGTTGAACCAAACCGGTAGTAAAAACCACATCATCAGTCTAATTACAATCATCTGAACAGAAACACCGACTTTTTCACTTACTGGTAAAAATACTTCAACAACAATTTGTTCTTTTTAAGAAAGATCCACACTTTTTCTCGCATCCGCTCTCCAAGTCACGGCTTAGCACACAACCATTAAACAAATCACTGATACGTTTGGAATCGAACTCCATGCCTCGCTGGGGCCCGGCCAACCGTTCACTGAACAGTATGTGTGTCCGTTATAATACGTTCAAAATTCAATAAAATGTTAGCAGTTTAAAAGTTTTAAATTAATAATAATAATTCTTACATTCACATCAATTACCCTAGCCCAAAGTAAGCACTTTAAGGCTTGTGTTATGGATACTAGGGTAACGGATAGACATACATATATGATACATAGATATGTTATATTAATAGATATATACTAGCTGACCCGGTAACGCGTTGCTATGGTAACGTTAATTAATACAATGGAAAAAGAGCGGACAGACAAACACACAAACAACAAATTTGTGTTCTTAGAGTTTATACGAGCGGCCCGTCCCGGCTTCGCATGGGTGGACAAAATTCTTTATTTTTTTTCTATTATTTAATATTTTTCCGTTAGTGCCATCTAGCGTCCGGTAGACAAACTACTTGCGGTTAACGCGTTGCTATGGTAACGTTATTGTTACAATGGAAAAAGAGCGGATAGACAAACACACAAACAACTGTGATTTTAGATTATAGATTAATATCCATGACTCAGGTACAAATGCTCGTCTTCATCACACAAACATATGCCTCTTTCGGGATTCGAACCCAGAACCTTCGGTACGAAAGGCAGGATCGCTACCGTTGCACCAAACGGTCGACAAAAAAACAAATTAAATGGCGTCAAATTACGAAAAAAAAAAAATTATATTTTTGAAGTTATACTTATTTTAACGCGTTTGGGGAAAATGAAAAAGGGTGATTTTTTACGATGCGCGTGCGCATACCGACACCTAAAAGCGACAGGATGAAGTTAGCCGCCAATTGTATCAAATTTCGTGAGAACTGATAACTATACTCATGGCAGTTACGCAAATATTTATAACAATGGAGATATAAACTTTATTCATATCATGTGTGTATGTTTTTAATAAATGTCTTCGTTTATAAATTTAACGTTCTTTGCATAAATAAAGAGTAGTGACACACGGTTGTTATTTTTGTTAAGTTACGCTAAAGAAATATAACTTCTTACGTGCCTACATTAGTACACGCCCATTTTTTGTGATATAAGATATATTATATTATTCTCTTGTATCCCATCATTAACATTAAACATTAAACAGCCCCCATCCAACATATTCCATAAAACATTACGCAAATGCTTACTAGAAAAAGTATTTTATTCTATTGACGAATTTTTAAATACAAATGACATGGATTAATAAAATCATACCATATAAAATTTTCATGAGACTGATGCATTTAGTAGATTTAGTTTCAACTGAATAATAGCAATTTACTTTTATTGTAATAATAATAATAACTTAATCGTAATTAAATTTGGTATTTATAGTACATTTTCTTTAGCTTGTAATATTTATAACGACTAGCGCCCCGTCCCGGCTTCGCACGGGTGGACAAAATTCTTTAAATTTTTTCTATTATTATATATTTTTCCGTTAGCGCCATCTAGCGTCCGGTAGACGAACCACTTGCGGTTAACGCGTTGCTATGGTAACGTTATTGATACGATGGAAAAAGAGTGGGGGAAAAGAGCGGACAGACAAACACAAACTACTGTGATCTTAGATTATAGATTAGCTCTATGATGATACCTGTTATGGTTCTTTTGCATGCTGTTCTATATGACTATAGTCCTTTTTTTTTAGCATTAGAAATTATGTAAACAAAGAAGCAGTGGTGGCTAACCTTCTGCTGGAGTCCACTTTGACCGACTTCAGGCTCGTCCATTGTTGAACAGTTTAAATAACAAATAACAACAAAAACTTTTAACAAAAAAACTTCAACAATAACAATAAAAAATTAAAAATAAACCACAGAAAATAGTCAAAACAGATAAATGCAGACGTTGACATTTACCGCTATTGTTTCAAATAGCGGCCATGTTAAGCAACCATTTTAAAAATCACCTCATATGGTACGTATTACAATATCGGCTAGTACTTTTTATTTTGTCGTGTCAAACTGACCAACGTTTCGTTCCACAAGTTTGTAACTTCTGCTTCTTAAGGTACTTTTTAGTGTAAACTTTTCACGATGTTACGTTTTGCTTGTTACATTATATGTGTACAATAAAGTACCCAAATTTTGTTCTTTTTAATGCTAACAAAAACGGACTATTAATAGGTCCAAAGCTTCTATTTATTTCTAAACTTGACACCAGCATTCATGTGTACTTACCCTATTTAATAGCAAATAAAGTATTTGTATTTATCATTTAGGAAAACGAGAAATAATATAAACCGCGACAGATGTTCATGCGCGTGCCTGGGTTTGCTGAAGTTATTGCATGTATTTTGTTTTTGGTCTCTTTTTTTCTATAATATCACGGCGACATCTCATTAGCTTATAAACCCTCGAGGTTTTAATAAATTCTGTTGTGTTGTAAATGTTGTGAACTCATACGAGGGGTGATCCAAAAGTAATGATAATGAATATTAAACAACATGATTATACATTATAATAAAACACTTTTTTACGGATTTTTGCGCATGTTTTATTTTATATTTAATCCTGACGTTTCGACTCCTTTACAGGAGCCGTAAAACATGCGCAAAAATCCGTAAAAAAGTGTTTTATTCTAATGTGTAATGTGCGCGGAAGTGTAAGAACTAAACATGATTATAGTTAATTTTTTATTTTATTTTTCTACATAGTCATCTAAAAAGTTAATACATTTATTGCATCTTTTTTCTAAAGCTAAAATTCCCTTTGAAAAAAAAATATTTTTGTTGACTCTCCAAAAAAGCTTCAACAGCGGCCATCACTTTGCTTTCGTCTTCAAATTTCTTGCCTTGGAGGTCCTTGAGCCGAGGAAAGAGATAGAAGTCGCTGAGAGCTAGATCTGGCGAACAAGGAGGGTGTTCGACCAATTCAAATCCCATTTCTTGAATGGCAGCTCTAATTTCTTTTTTCTCCACTTTGATGTTCGAAATCTTGGCCTATTTATATGATTTTTCTAGCCTGAACTAGTGGATAGTATAGCAATTTATACCTATATATATTAGATTTTTATGTGCACTGGAAATAACCGATTATCATTACTTTTGGATCACCCCTCGTATATCAAACAGTAAAGGAAAAAAAATATATCATTTACTAACTTTTAGCTACGGCTTTGCTCGCGTTAATGTAGACAACCGATTATAAGTTATATGCCTTTCAGTTACAGTACTTTTTCCTAAATAAAAGGTATCTGGGTCGTTCTTCTTTTTTACCGACAGTGAAACGACGTTTTTCTGTTTTTTTGGTTTTTTAACTATCCATAATTGTGTGGAATTTAAAAGAAATTGCGTCTGTGTTATCATTAGGACTAATTAAAGTTTCCTTTGCGGCAATTATTAATTATTTTTTAATGTTGGTTTTTAAAAAAAATATGTGACAGAGTGGCCTTTTTCTGTGGAGACCACATTTAGATTTACCACTCTGTCACAGCATTCTACGGAAAACAAACGCAAAAATATGTAGGTTGGCGAAAATAATAAATTACATAGTATTAATAGATAAGAAAAATATGGACGTTTATTCGAACCGAATAAAAAAACCGTAAATATCAATACTCCAACGAGATGCCATAATAAGACGAAGGACAGACCATTGTCGGTAAAAAAGTAGAACGACCCATCTTTGTCCATTTCTGTACCCTAGATAGAGTTTTTTGATATAAATCATGAAAAAAAAATAAACACACTTTCGTGTTTATAACACTGGTTTAGATAATAGTGGTTTGTTATTATCAGTTTGGTATTTACTAACTATGTAAGTATTTAATTGGATTATAATAAATAATTCACATTATTAAACATATAATTTATGTCTATTACCAAAAGCTTAGTTTATTTTTGAAGTGAAACTTAACCGATTCGTTGCTGATGGCACGCCTGTCGTGCCATCACTTTATTTGCGTGTGGCGTTAGACACTAAAACCGTGTCATTTTGATAAGTCCTTCAAATCAAGTTTTAGGGAAATCAACCCAGAATAAAACTATCTTCATTTTCACGTAAATCAAGCTCGTAGCCTTCGTTTCTGTAATTGTATGTAGCAACGAATCGGTTAACTTACATAAACTATTTATTTTTGCAAATTTCAAAATTCGGTCTTGTCGTCAGGCTAAGTCGATTCCTCATGACCGTCACGATCTGGTACTAAATGTGTTGATTCGTTTCACACAAAAAATATTAAAATCGGTTAAGAATTCGGGAAGTTATGGCATAACAGACATTGCGTCATTGAAGCTGGTCCATGGGATCACCAATCCATCCTCCAATAATTTTATTATAATTTATATTATGTATATATCTGTAGTTTGACATAAATTCACGTCTGACTAGAAAGATGCGTTGCATTTTTTCTGTATTGTAAATATGTTTTTTTATTTGTTACAGATATAAAGTGCAACTAGTCTACCGAACTGAAAAATATCATAATGGCGGTCCTCAAATTTTTATTTTGCCTGAATCTTCTACACATGGCGTTGGCGAAAGGTAAGCTTACTCTTTATTTGTTTATTTTACACAAATTACAATGACGAATGGATTAACGCCTTTCTCAATTACAGGGCTGAACATTTCTTACCGTAATAACAAAATAATATCGTTTATTGTGGATTATGTATGGTGACGACGTATAATATTGTAAATGTCGTTACTTCTGTTAAAGCTGACGAGTTTCTTGCGCCCATTCTTCTTGTCAGTTAAAAGACGTCGTGAATGGGTGGTAGGTAAACATGTTGGACGATTCAAAACAACTTATTTTAAGTGAATTTGAATAAAGTTATTTTCGTTTCATTTCATTAAGTCGTAATGCGCGGTGTATTTACGAAAAATAATAGAGACGAACTTCTTAGCATTTCATGGATATATAAGGAGTCCATCATTTAGCAGAAGCTCATTAGTGATAGCAAATTGGTGAAGAGCATGCTTCACACCTTTGCTCACCACCGGTCTGGCTTTTACGGATCATACTTCTTAAAGTGTGCTCAGAAGCTGCATGAGCTCATACCACCATTCCCTTTCTTCCATCGGACATCCAAACACACTGTGGGCTACCATTATTTCTTGGTTGCTATCCCTACCTGTCGCTACAAGCGCTTCGCAACATCTTTTACAATGCGTAAGCAAAGCAATGGAACTCCCTCCCTGCGTTAATTAAATGTACTATTTTAATTTAGATAATAAGAAAACAAAATTATAAATAAAAGCAATTTATTTTCCATGAAACTTATTATGAGTTGGTCATAAACACATCACTATATTAAGCTCGCTAGCGCTAGCAATCTGCAGTTATAACTGATATTTTATATCTTCTAACCGCATTTGACTTTCACTGCGAAATTCCCATTTAGCATACTAACAATTTCATTGCAATTT
The DNA here is from genome assembly GCA_927399485.1 of Calamotropha paludella. Taxonomy (NCBI): domain Eukaryota; kingdom Metazoa; phylum Arthropoda; class Insecta; order Lepidoptera; family Crambidae; genus Calamotropha; species Calamotropha paludella. The sequence continues at coordinate 3,355,415 of OV656830.1, read as the reverse complement.
TACTCATAACTCGGGCAGTGGGTGCAAATTATACATAGACTCAATTACCACAGTATAACGATAAACAGTAACTTAACTGTACGGGTTGTACTTTTTTTAACACGTTCGCTGCGGCACCAATTTTTGCATACTTTCCGTTCCTGCAGGACGAGGTGCAACATATTTATCTCTTTCCTACACTGGACCAAACCGAAGCTATGCCCGTCACACGACAGAAAAGTTCACGTTTTTCCTTGCCGCACCACAGGGAAGTTGCATGAGGGATGATTTAGGCCTCGTTACGCATTTAACATGTTAATGGATTCGCACTTCGAGCTCGAGCGGGCTAACCCAGAAGGTCCCTATTCACCCTGGCCTTAAATACGAACGGGTTATGAGTACTCGGAAAAACAGACGGAGGGAGTTTATTTATATTAAAGGACAACCAACAAAATATACACCTATATAATATTTATAAACATTCGCCAGTACTAAATTACCATTTAAATTATAGGTCGCCATCGCATGCATTTCTTAAATAGTCAAGAAAAATAAAATTATATAAAATATTATAATTAACTAAAAATAATACAAAAAAAATTAACAATTGAATTACATAAATGAAAACAATTTAAATGAACTGAACAACGCAATATCGACGTACCAATGATCTGTTCGTACGGAACAGTGGTCCTTTGAATTATCTTAGGTCAGAGAGAGTTAATAATAATAAAATAAATAAATATTTCTTACATTCACACCAATTAGCCTAGCCCAAAGTAAGCACTGTAAGGCTTGTGTTATGGATACTAGGGTAACGGATAGACATACATATATGATACATAAATATGTAATATTCATAGAAATATATATAAACAGCCATGGCTCAGGTACAAATGCTCGTATTCATCATACAAACATCTGCCCCTTCCGGGATTTGAACCCAGGACCGTCGGTGCGAAAGGCAGGATCGCTACCTTTGCACCAAACGGTCGTCAAGTTACACTCGCATATAACGTCTGTACACCTCACCATTAGAGTTCGAAGAACTGGTCTACTACCTAACAGATAATATCGTGCACTTTTAGATTCAGATTGCTTCTTTACGACACGGAATCTTTCTAAGTCGATTCCTCATGACTGAGGGTCGTGATCATTATGAACAATCTCTCTTCTGATTGCTACGTGGTGGTTGGAGTCCGTGGCCTCCCATATTGCGTACATCTTGTGGGAGATCAGAGTACCATAACAGAAATTTGAGTCCTTAGGGACACCCTTTAGCTGCTTTTACTGGCTCCAGCTTCGATGATGCAATGAATTAAACTTAATCTAATGTGTCTAGTGACTCTGTGTAAAGTGTACGGCATTTTTTATTTGTTTTATATACAAAACAAATCATAACTGTGGTAAATATCACATAAATCATAACTTGTGGACAAACAAGTTTGTTTGTCCCGAATAACTTTTCTAAATATCTATCTAAATCTATCTAAATAGTAGAAACGCAGTTGCGTTTCTATTATACTTTGTCCAATGTAGGATGATACTTTTGACAGTTGACACCTATATAGAGGGTATAAAGTTGCTATTGCAATGTCAGGCCAAACATAAGGAAACGAACGCAACCTTAGTTCGTAGCAAAAAGGAAGTGACACCTGTCAAAAGTATCATCCTACATTGGACAAAGTATAATTTATACAAACAATATGCGTTATGATGGGGCTGACATAACCTCATAAATATCAAATATTATATTACCTAAGTTCAAAGTTATTATATTAAAAATACTGGAACGATGAACATAATAAATTACAAAAAAAAAAACAAATTAAATAAAAATAAAATTTCATAAATATAAATATCGAGGATAATGACATTAAATAAATAATTTTAAAAAATTGAAATGTATCATCATATAAAAACCCTGAATTGAATTTGCCCAGAATTAGTTTATTTCAATATGTAAATAATCATAATTTTGATGTTGTATACAACAGATACTCTCATATCTTAAACTGAACCTACTGAATCAAAATATACTATGCACTGTGGTTATGATCAGTACCATGAAATTTGTACAGTTTATAGCGCTATTAAACGCAATAAAAACAGTTTTGGGTGTGTCCAAAATATTCACGAATATCGGTCAATTGTGTTCATTGTAATAATATACCTATGAACATCAAATTATGTTAATAACATCAGTTTTAATGTTATAGCACAGAAGATTGCGCATTCAGACTACAATTTCGAATGTTAAGCTCCGCTCGCAAAGGTCTGTAAACGGATGGGTGACCGATTATTTACCACCCAGTGTTCAGAATACAAGTTTAGCTGTTTAAGGAACTTTAAATAATTATAAATTGTGTAACAGCATAAGCTCTAAGTATTTCTTTTATATCTCTTAAGGCAATTCAGTTATACCGTGTAGCATCTTTAATGCAAGTTAAATCTGTAGGCTCTGTCTGTACCATTTCTTTTTGGACAAACTTTTTGTGTCTATCTGTATGTTCTTCTATAAGTCAAGCACGGGTTGCCAATTTCTATGAAATTTGGTATATGATAAGAACATGATGCGCAAATAAGACATCCTAACCTAACCTAACTAATGGTATCAACAAACAAAGTGAGTTTGTTTGTTTCGCTTTCACACCTTAACTACTCCATCGATCATTATGAAACTTTGCATACACTTTGCTAGGGATACAGCAAAGGACATAGGGTACCTTTTATTCGGAAAAAATAGTATTCCTGAGGGATAGAAATATAACTTTTAATATAAAACTATTAAATGCAATATATTTAGCCAAAATAAGTTGCTTTTTTACAATTTGAAGCTTATTAACAGCGTTCCTAAGTATAAATACGTACCAGTTTTTTGTGTCTATTCTTTAGCTAAATTATTTTAATAAAAAATACTAGAAAAAAATCGACTTGGCTTACAAGCGAATGCTCAGGCGGGAACCGAACCCGCAAACCTTTGGAAGTCCGGTCCTATTCTCAATTGAGCCCTTGTAAACACCCGTCGAAATTTTCTAGTACCTATCTTTCTAATTTTATGCTGTAGGCCAGCGTTGTCTCATCAATGAGAAGAACATCCTTTCGTATTCGAAAGAAACATTTTTACAAATGTTTGGGCAATCGATTAAGATGATCAGCCATTTTTTTATAATTTTTATATATTTTAGGCATTTTTCAATGCGATCTTATAAGATAAATTATTTTAATAGAAAAATACTAGGAAGGAATACTCGGTTCACAAGTGAATTCTCGGGCCTTCAATAAATGCAAAATAAGAAGACAAATATAAAAAAAAATAAAAAGGTTTTTCTTTATTGTTAATACAGACTATATTAAAATTGTTAGCTAGTTATACTGATAGTGCGAAGACCGAAGTAGTTGTATTAATTAGATGTCAAACAAAAAAAGTTAACGGTACATGTCAGCTGCCAACAAGAGGGGTTTGAACTTATACGAGGTTAGGTGCAAAGTACATTTGCACAGTAGCTAAGCTATTGGCAGAAAGTGTAAGCGATAAAACGATCCTTTAATATTCAATTAGAACTTCAATTACTGATGTGAGGTGGTCACTATGAAAGCAGCAAATAAAATGACAAAAAGTAATTATAACCCGTCCTTTTTTAAAACCAGAATAAATAGGCACCTTCTGGGTTAGCACGTTCCGTCGTGGATCCTGTCTTGACTCCCGGGCTTGATTGGAATCAAGAGCAAACCTATTAAATAAATTAACTAACTTCAAAACTGTAATTCACTTAATTAGTAACTAAAATAGAGAAATACCACCCTTTCTTGGTTGCTATTCCTACCTGTCGCACCAAGCGTTTCTTAACTTCTTCTATATTACGTACAGCAAAGGAGTGGAACTTCCTGCGTCTGTATTTCCGAGTACTTATAACCCATCCGTTTTCAAAGCCAGGGTGAATAGGCACCTGCTGAGTTAGCTCGTCACACCAATAATACTGTTTCTTACAATCACACCATTGAGTCTAGCCCAAAGTAATAATAAGGCTTGTGTTATGGATACTAGGGTAACGGATAGACATACATTTATTTGATACATAGATATGTAAAATAGAAATACATATAAATACCGATGACTTATGTTATAATGCTCATATTCATCACACAAACATCTGCCCCTTCCGGGATTCGAACACAGGACCGTAGGTGCGAAAGGCGGGCTTGCTACCGTTGCTATGGCGCTGATAACAGCTGAAAATAATGTTTTTTTTAAATATCTAATTGAGGATATTGAATCTCGGATATAGTCCATCCATTGCGAAGGAACTGACTTTTCAGACAATAAAAAAAATTAATGCATAGAAATAGGATGTTTATGCCACTAAATCGCAATAAAGGATGCACTTCCTTGTCTGCACTGGAGAAACTCAACAATCCAAAGTGAAAATTGTCTTAACACAAAACGCGTTGAAACTTTGCAAGCGTGATGCAGTTTTCATTTGTTTGCCTTGACGTGTTAATTCGCGTTAAAATATTTCCAAAATAATGAAATTATTATATTTTTGTTCTATTTTGCATTTAAACATTTAATATTCAATATTGCAACGGTGGCGATCCAGCCTTTCGTACCGACGGTCCTGGGTTTGAGTCCCAGAAGTAGCAGATGTTTGTGTGATGAATACAAATCATGGGTATTTATATATATTTTCTATTATCATTACTTTTTTATGTATGATTTATGTATCGTCTATCCGTTACCCTAGTATCCACAACATAAGAATTACAGTGCTCACTTTGGGCTATGCTAATCGGTGTGATTGTGAGAATTACTATTATTAAAAACCTTTTTTAGCGGCGTTGTGCACTTTTTGGGATGGATAAAAAATGTTAAACTCGCGTCAGGACACGTGACCTGATCGAAAATTCGTAAAACGGAAAGAGAGTAGACCGCCGGCGCAGCGTAGGAGAGGAAGTAATATCCCCCTCTCTTTCTACCGCGCGTTGAAAATGTATGCCTGCTCCTGCTGTTTCGTTTGAGCAGCGCAGGGCGCTTGCGCGAGTTTACGTGTGTGTTTGTTGTCATGTTTATGTACGATATCGCAATAAATGAATATTATATTTTACCACATAAATGATAGTACTTTTATACTGATAATTAAAGCAATTCGTGCGAAATTATTCCCTAACCATTCAAAAATATCAAAAATGCACGACGTTAATGTTCATGTTTTCACTTCTGCCGGCACTCCCGGAGTCCAACCCCTTGTTTTTTTATTAATAACTAGTTCCCGCACGAGGCTTTGCTTGCATGAAGTTCGGTCTGCACCTCAGCTCAAAATTATTAAATAATACAATAAACCACATCAATTCCTCTTCCTATATGTAAAAGTAAAAACGACGCTAGGCGGATATCATGTTTATAAAAACACCTTCGCAAATAATGCATTATTTTAGAAAAAAAAAAACATCATAAAAAGGTTTTAGTGAGTCAAACTTAAAAGATATACACATGCTGTCATGAACATATTTTTAGAACTTTTAAAGGTTAATATTTCCGTCATCCGTGAATTAAGTGTAACTTTAATTGTTAACAACGCACGAAACATAAGCTCACAAATGGATTTTTTCCGTTTTTGCAATATTATTCTTTGATGCTCCTCTCCTATTAGTTATAGCGTGATGTAACATAGCCTATAACCTTTTTCGATAAATATGCTATCCAACACAAAAATAATTTTTCAATTCAAACCAGTAGTTTCTGATATTAGCGCGTTCAAACAAACAAACTTCATCTTTATAGTATCTGTACATATAAAAATTCCCTGTCACAAATGTTTGACCGCGATGAACTCCGAAACTACTGAACCGATTTTGATGATATTTTTTTCATTTAACTGAATTTATTCCAACTTAGGATATAGGACAGATTTCATTTTAATTTATAATAAAAAAATATTGTAAATTATAATAACTGAGCCATAGCAACTCGTGATTGGGTCTGCTAGCTATACTATTTAACGCTGATTCCTAAATAAATAATCAATTAGCTACGAATAGTCAGGATGTGTTATGGACACTTGGGTAACAGACACACATATGATACATAGATATGTAAACTTTATAGAAATACGTATAAATACCCATGACTCATATTCATCACACAAACATCTGCCCCTTCCAGGATTCGAACCCAGGACCGTTGGTCAGGCAGGATCACTACCGCTGCCCCAAACGGTCGTCAAATAAAAAGTATTTTCTTTTACTGATCTTCTCTGACGCAAAATCTCTAGCTTACTAACCAATCATTGTATAAATCTTAAATTAAGTAGCTAATTGAATTTCCATTCAAACTTAATGCAGCGCATTCTTGTCTGAATTTCGCCACGTCTAGGGTTGCCATTTGAATTTTAAACTGTCATTAAAACTTTACTAATACAAATGAAAGTTAAATTAAATACATTATTCATGCTACCATTAATATGTAGTTAATATAGTATGTTCTCGTACTATATATAAGTATAATATGTCTAAATAATATCAAAATTTGTAATGGTAAATCATAAAAAAAATGTTTAAATGTAATGACCAACTGTTTTGTCTGAAATAGTAATAATAATTCTTATATCACACTAATCAGCCCTGTAGGGCTTGTGTTATGCATACTATGGTAACGCATAGACATACATATATGATTACGTAACATAGATATTATATATATATATATAAAACTCAGGTACAAATACTGGTAATCAACTACAAATATTTGTCCTTGCGAAACTCGAACCCAGTACCGTCATTGCAAAAAGCAAGATGTCTACCGTTGTTGTGTAATTATAGTTTACCGTTGTAAACTATAATTATTATTATTTTTTTATGTTGTTTTTCACATAATTTATCGTCACTATTAATTGATTCCTTATAATTTTACTTCAGTCAAGGCACCGTAGGGAAAATGATCATTGAAATTATCACGAGGTGATGACGTGATTGGTATATGGTAACCACTTCCATTGAGTAAAATATTACTAAGTATCCATTTGTAATATAACTTAGAATAAAATAGGTCTTATGTCATAGAAAATCTACTAATACTGCATACTAGACCTAGAGAAATCACGAAAAAGCTCATCTAATGATAAAAGTTGGATATTCAACTCTGCGTGTTGAAATTAAAGTTGAAATCAGAATGCAGAGAGCATAAGCTTTTGCTGTAACACAATCACTTATCATTCTCATACCAAAAGTCCCGGAAAAGGGAAAGCTTGCCAGTCGTTGCATAATTATGTATCGTATATCTATCCGTTACCCTATTATTATTATTTATAAGACATATAATTACTATTAGGAATTACGGTTTTAAAATATTGTAAAAGACACTAAATCAGTTACGCTTTAAATTAAATTAAAATAAAATATATATTAAAAATAGGAGTGACAACCCTTAACACACATCTTGCGCAGTTATGCACGATAAAAAATAGCACAAAGCGATAGATGAGCGCAAAAAATTTGACACACCAGACAGCGAACCTAACGTCAATGAACCGAAAAATACACCGTTAAACACTGAATCATCAAGGCGAATTCTTATTTAATAGTATTTAATTACAAGACGCGTGGGCTGTATAAAAAACAAACGTTTATAACAGTATTTTAGTAAAAAAAAATTCGCGCCATATTTTTATTACAATAGAAACTTCGATAACATCGACAAAAAGACTCGAGAAATAAACTCTAAATTAAAAGAAATACTTTATTTCGAATAAGCATAGATAATTAAATGAAGTGAGACACTTTCAAACATTAATAACTATATCTCTATATAAAAAACCGGCCAAGTGCGAGTCGGACTCGTGCACGAAAGGTTCCGAACAAACTTTTAGTTAAGTAAAAAATAATTGTTCATAATTTATGCATTAGATTTGTGTTTATGGAATTATTTTTTTTAATTTTATATTTGAGTTGATTGAATGAAAGGTAAATTGTGGTTTACGATTTATGACGTATTAAAAAAACTGCTTACTAAATCTCGTTCAAACCAATTTTCGGTGGAAGTTTGCATGGTAATGTACATCATATATTTTTTTAGTTTTATCATTCTCTTATTTTAGAAGTTACAGGGGGGGCACACATTTTACGACTTTGGAAGTGTCTCTCGCGCAAACTAGTCACTTTAAAAAAAAAGATATTAGTAACCTCAATATCATTTTTGAAGACCTATCCATAGATACCCCACACGTATGGATTTGATGAAAAAAAATTTTTGAGTTTCAGTTCTAAGTATGGGGAACCCTCAAAATTTTTTGTTGAATTCTATTTTTGTGTGAAAATCTTAATGCGGTTCACAGAATACATATCCTTATCAAGTTTCAACAGTATAGTTCTTATAGTTTCGGAAAAGAGTGGGTGTGACATACTGACGGACAGATAGACAGACATGACGACTCCAGAACGTTTTTGTCATTTGGCTACGGAACCCTAAAAACTCCCTGTTACAGTGTTTGATCGCGATAAACTCCGAAACTACTCGATCGACTTTGATGATTTTTTTTTCATTTTCCTGGATTTAGACAGGACATAGAATAGGTTTTAGGTTGATTTGTAAAAAAAAATATAGCAAATTATAATAATTTATGCCATAGCGTAGTCGGGTCAGCCAGTTTAACAATTAAAAAAAAACTGGTTGGTTGCCTGTAAAGTCGGTATACGGGCGAAAGTTTTACGTGACAACGACTTTGAGTGGTAAAATAATTTTAATGTGAATATTCATTCGTATAGTAGGAAGAAGGATGAAATAGTAGTAACAATTTAAAACATTTATTTATACAAAGAATTATATTTAAAACATTAATTTATAGGCACGCGTCCCTTCCACTTTTTATGTCTGTCTCTCTCGCTCTTAGGCGGGCTAACCATGCCCGAGTGGAAGGGACGCGTGCCTCTCACTCGCTCTCATTGTAAGCGCATAACGTGAGCGGAGCGTAACGCAGTTTCTTGAAGTGTCACCCGGCAAACCAATTTATAAGACGTTGTCACGTCAAAAAAATCGATAGTATGTAAGCGACTCGACCATGAAGGTCTTAACATACACACATATACAAACTTTAAAAAAAATCACTCTACATAATATAAGTAAGAATTATTCCTATAAATCTAAATCAATATATTTTTTTTTAGTAAAAAAAATGTTTTCTCGTTAAGTGAATTATCTGTAATTAAAAAAAGTTCTTAGACCATAAATCTGATGAACTATTAACACAGATTTTGCAGACATCAAATTTTTCTACAGTCATTGACCTACATTATGTGTAAATATTTGACATTTAATATATATTGCATAACGTTCCAACTGTCTCAACAAAGAAACGAAAAACACAGAATATATTTCATTCGTCATCCTCTACGCACGTGTAGCATAAGAAAATAAAGGGACAATTTGTGACAAATTAATCGAACCAACAAGTTTAGGAAAATAAAAAAATAATGACTAAAAAAACATTGACTCTATGGGATTGCCATTGAAAAAAAAAGCGCGCGCTTTTTGAAAGTTTTCATTCTGATGGAATTTTAAAATTTACATTATAACATATTTTTTTATATTAGTATTACGCTCCGCTTCACTGCATCGACATAGTTTTCTTTATTTATTTTCGGAAGATCAACAGCAAATATACAGAATATATATTATTTATGTAAAAACAGGTCTTCACGTTTTAATAACATACTTTTAAAAAATGTGGACAAATTATAATGAATTATTTAAAAACTTGATTTTTAACTCTGTTATAGTCTCCGGCAAATAAGTTGAACATGATTTTGAAATCACTATCATCACTATCAGTAGCAAGTTTAGGTACATTATTCACATGTCATGTGATTTCAAAATCATGTTCAACTTATTTGCCGGGGAAAATACACAATTTAAAAAAGTATATATATATTTCTATAAATTTACATATGTATGTATCATATATGTATGTCTATCCGTTACTCAAGTATCTATAACACAAGCCTTACAGTGCTTACTTAGGGCTAGGCCAATTGGTGGGAATATAAGATATTATTACTATCTTCTATATATCACAGTAATATTTAATTATATATATTTTAACTTATAACAAAGCCAACAAGTACAAAATTAGAACAAAAACTTTCATTTGACAAACATTATACAAATCGAATTTCCTAATAAATGGTGTTTCGCAAGGAACTTATCTGGGGTCTCTCTTGTTTCCATATTATATTAATTTTGTTTGAATGTTGTGCGTATTTATATTTAAATACTGTAATGACTATCTCTTCCTGATCGTAATACATGTGACTGTTTATTTGTTAAAAATGGAAGCCGCATTTACGAATAATAAAACAATAAACACTCACCTAACGACCCCGCAGTGACCCCGTAGATGTGTTCAAAGCCATATTCACTAAGTAAAGCGGTATTTTTTCTTTTTTTGTCGATTCTTATGTATCCCCATAAGCGACACAGGGTCTTCCGCGTTTCCCAGAAGAAGTAGATGGCGTGAAATCAAGTTCTACTTCTTCCGAATCCGGTAAAGTTACCAAATACTCTGAATTCAACCAACTGTCGTTTCTTTTTTAAAAATGCATCGTTATTCCTTGACGCTTCTGCCCTTCGTCTATTAAAACGAGGAATAAAATTCCTTTGAATATCACCGATGATAAAGCATGCTTTATCTTCAGAAACATGATAGTCTTCTTTTAAAACTGTGGGTAGAGGTTCAATTAGTAGCATGCCAGTTATGTTCAGTTCATGGTTTCGCCATTCCAAGGTCCCGGGATGCAGAAAAAGAAACTTTTCAATATTGCCTCGAGTCTGGGTGAGGTGGTAACGTCTTTTCTGAATACCATATCACAACTGCTATAAATAGTTAACTCAGATTCAGAACAATATATCTGGTGTTGTCTAATTTTTTTTTACATATGTACTTTACTGTCAAAGTCAGTACAGTTTATTATATATTTTTAAATATCACCTATTATTTCCGAGTACGTAAGAGAACTCATTGTATCATTAAGTTCTTGAACTGCCCTACGCCAACACGCGAGTTTTATCGTTAAAATTAATTTTATTTATTTTTCTGTTAGCATTCTTCAACAGTTGCGAACCTCTACGAGCCATTCCTTTTATTTCTTATTTTGTTTGCCTATTTCATCACAATATTTTTTTTGTTAATATAATAACGCATTACTCTCTTAGTAACCTGCGGATAACGCTGCTAATTGTATAATTAGTAATAAGATACTTTATAATCCTGTAATGTGTAAAATACATTGTACAACTGTTTATTAACCCTCTTATAAACAAATAAATAAACCCGTCAATATTCAAGGCTAGGGTGAATAGGCACCTTCTGGGTTAGCTCGTTCCATCGTGGATTCTGTCTTGACCCCCACCCATTATAAAAAAAATAAAATACCTCTTTAAAATTTCAATGCAATTAGAACCTTAATATATATATGAAAAGTTTCAAACCAATTAGAGCTACACAAGGTTATCAAACTTGCATTATTCACTTCTTCCCACGTAGACCGAAGACCTTAACTTACCAAAAATGGCAACAGTGGAGTTAAAAACATATTTGTGTACTCGTAACATGAGCTTTAACATTAAGGAATAAGGTCTATTTTAAACGAGGTACATATTAAATATATCACTCCCACACTGAACTCCTACTCGTCATTACACATGTTTTTGAGTTTGCGAACAAACATGTAAGTATTATAAAAGGTATATACAAAGTTTTATTTTCTAAGAAATTTAATATTTAGCTCATATTTAGTTACACGTCTATCGGTCTTTTACAGACTGTCTAAAATCATTATAATTATGTACAAATCCGTTGTAATTTAAGTTAGTGTCACTAGATGGCGCTGCTCTGTTTTAAAACTCGCAAACGAAGTTTTACTTATATATTGATAAGTATTGTGAGGTTGCTTTCTAAAATAGTTCTTAAAATACAAGCAGCAGTGTGAGTGTGTGCATACATCTGCGAGTAGACACAGATTATGATTTAGAGAATGTTCAGGAGCTTATACCGCCATCTCTCTTCTTTCATCGGACATCCAGACGCACTGCAAGCAACCCTTTCTCTGATGCTATTCCTTACTGTCGCACTCTACATCTTTAATAATGCGCACAGCAATGGAGTGGAACTCCCTCCCTGCGTCTGTATTTTCGAAAATTTCGACATCTATTAAATATAAAATTGACAGTAAAAAGTTTAGTTAAATATATTGATTTATATTAATTTTTTTTTATTGGTACAAAACATGCCGTGGTTACCTATAATTGTAATTGCAGTTAATTAATTATTTAATAAGTGACACCAACGACTGTACGACGAGGTGCACACAGCATGTTTCATACATCCTAAGGGCAAATAGATTTATCTACATCAATGTTAAGGTGCTATACAATATACTAATCTACAACTTTACATTACAATACCCAAATACATTTATGTAAAAAAAAAACAGAAACATTTTATAATTTTTTTATATTTTATGCATTTTTCAATGCAATCTTATAAGATAAATTTTAATAGAAAAATACTAGAAAAAATCGACTCGGGTCACAAGTGAATTCTCAGGCGGGATCGAACCCGCAACCTTTGGAAATCCGGTCCAATGCTCTCTCAATTGAGCTACCAAGCCTTGTGAACACTTGTCGAAATTTTCTAGTATCTTTCTGATTTTACGCTGTAGGCCAGCGTTGTTTCATCAGTGTGAGGAACATCCTCTCTTATTCGAAAGAAACATTTTTCCAAATGTTTGGGCAATCGATTAAGATGATGCAGCCATTTAGTTGTATATTTATATATATATATATATTATGCATTTTTCAATGCAGATCAATGCACTTGGACCGGATTTCCCAAGATTGTGGGTTCTATTCCCGCCTGAGAATTCACTTGTGACCCGTGTCGATTTTTTCTAGTATTTTTCTATTATAATAATTTATCTTAACAAAAACATTATCAACGAAGCACTGATTATGGTGTTCTTAGCCTTGCGTAATTTATCATTTAGTTTTATATATATATATAGAATTACTGTAACTTATGTCAATGACCCTTTTACTAAATAAATAAAAACCCTTAGTATCATTAGCCGCGTTTTACGATACTGTTAAGTGTGAAGGGAATAAAGCTAGTCCAAACGTCAAAGTGTATCTTGTATGCCGTTGACTGTAACATGGCATACTTCAAACGCTACATAGAATTATATACGCAACATACCTTTTTCGTCTACGAAAGTAGGTCTGACCACCATTTTGGGATAGTTGGCGGGAAAGCGAATCAAATGACACAAGATGGCGTCGTAATTTTTAATGGCGGGTTTTCCGTTTTGTATTATATTATCATTACAACTCGTGAAATTGAAAACTTTTAATTGGATGTGCAGAAAAATACGTTAGATATAATAATTCTTATATTCATATTAATTAATCTAGCCAAAAATATGCACTGTAGGGCTTCTGTTATGGATGGTAGGGTAAGGGATAGACATACATATACTAGGCGATGCAGTCGCTAAGCATAAAATTTCGCTAGCACCATATATTGGAGCAGAGCGTAATATAAAAAAAAAACAATAATGTTGAGTAAATTTTAAAATTCCAGAAGAAAGAAATTTTTCAATGGGAAATCCCATAGAGCCAATTTTTTTTGGTTCATAACTATTTTACTTTTGTGAATATTAAAATTCAGGCTCCATCCCAATCTGGTCCTAAATGTGTTCCACACAAAAATTATTAAAATCGGTTAAGAACTCGGTAAGTTATCGCGTAAACGACATCGCGTCATTGAAGCTGATCCATGGGAGCTACGCTCCAATGATACATAGATGTGTTTTATTCAATGACATTGTGTCCCAGATACAGATATTCGTATTCACCACATAACCTGCTGCCTCTTCTAGGACTCAGAATTACTACAAAAGGTCTAAAAGTTATTACAGAACTGATACTTCTACCAGTCCATGAAACTTTATTCAATACTAGTTATAATCCATTTTATGTTTCTTTTAAGCATTAAGTAATATGATTAATTTAATAAATTCGAATTATCTGCGAATCGGCTCACCTCCATTGACCTATTCGAGATCATCTACGCATCATGCTCATGACCTTGTGCTCTTTGGAAGCTAAGTTTTAAACTATACTTATCGACAATAACCTTTACTTAAGAAGTTACCTCTTTGTTTTTTAACCTTATTTTTGAAAAACTTCTTTTGCATCGTTGTAATTTTAAAGTCGATGAAACGAAAAAACGACAGTAAAGAGAGACTGATACATAAATTCATAAGATTTAACATAGGAGAACATGAGATAAGAAGCATTATACAGTGTCTCTTTAAAACGGAAAAGCGACAGTAAAAAGAGACAGACACATAAATTCATAAGATTTGACGTAGGAGAAAATGAGATAGGAAGCATTATACAGTGTCTCTTTGAAACTAAAAAGCGACAGTAAAAAGAGACAGACACATAAATTCATAAGATTTAACGTAGGAGAAAATGAGATAGGATGCATTATACAGTATCTCTTTGAAACTAAAAAGTGACAGTAAAAAGAGACAGACACATAAATTCATAAGATTAACGGTGGAGGAAATGAGATAAGAAGCATTATACAGTGTCTCTTTGAAACGGAAAAGCGACAGTGAAAAGAGACAGACACATAAATTCATAAGATTTGACGTAGGAGAAAATGAGATAGGAAGCATTATACAGTGTCTCTTTGAAATGAAAAAGCTACAGTAAAAAGAGACAGACACATAAATTCATAAGATTTATAATAGGAGAAAATGAGATAGGAAACATAATGTACGTGTGTTAATACGTGTTTGTGTGCGCATGCGTAGTACAAAGCTTGGGAGAAGGCATCACAACAACCGTGCTATTTTGTATACGTGTACGTATTATTTTTGAAGGTTTCACTTCTACCACGTGTGAATTGCACACATGCTTTTATATTTTCTAAATGTCACAACTACGTTTGAGTTAATTAAAATAATCAACGATGTAAAGGAACCATAACTAATTATTAAACAACATTGGAATTGTTTTCTATTGATTATATACAGTAAGAATATATATAATATTGTTATTGACCTAACTTCTGTCAAATTTGACAAATTTCTTGATATCAGTAGAACAAAGTTGATTTTTGCAAGGACATTTAAATAAAAATTATTTTCAATATTACATTGTTTTTTTTTTTTATTTTAATTAAATATATTAAATATACAACTCATCATAACGTATATGGTTTGCTATTGTTTTTTTTTTTAAATTCTCTTATTTCCCAAAAACACATCTTATTTCAAAATAAAATTGAATCGTTCGACCTTTTTTAACTAGCAAACTTTTTTACTCTATGGTTGGCCACCATTTTATAGAGCAGTTAAAAACTTGGCGCCAATTTAGAAATTACAAATGGCGCCAATTTAGAAATTACAAATGGCGCCATTTTTGATGTCCTTGTACAACAAAGAGTTTTATAACAATTTTAATTATAGCCTCCTTGTTTAACCTATGTGTAAACATAATCTGGTTTTAAAAAGATTAAACGAGACACTCCAGTATGGTCATTAGATGGGAATCTTTAAGAAATTTGTATACTGTGGATGGAATACTTGAAATACTTTTGTAGTATTAAAAGATAGTACCAACGTACTTTTTGCAATAGGGTTGGCACACCGCTTTGTAATATTTTAATTTGTTAAGTGCAAAGAGCTAATATCCAGTATTTTTACTAGCTTGGAAAGCGTCCTTGCGGTTTTTTCAATATTTTTGAATTTTGTAGATAGAAGAAGAAATAAAATAAGATATCTTTATTGCAAACAAAGTCCATATCCTCATCACATTTAAATTCTAATTAAGCCCAATATTATTTTTTACATTATATAATTAAAATAGTTTTTTTTTTATAATTATTAACATAAAGAATATTTTTAAATTAGAATAAGAAGAGGACCGTTCCAAAGTATTTGTTTTAAATTTACATAATAAATTTATTTTTGTCCAAACGTTTTTCAAAATTTAATTTTGATAATTCCTTATTTTAAACAACATGCTACCTTCCTATCCACTTATCAGTATTTATTATTTTTAACTATACGTTTATATAAAAAAAAATTCGTGTCACAGTGTTGAACCGCGATAAACTCCCAATCAACTCAACCGATTTAAATGGTTTTTATTTCATTTCGCTGGATTTGTTCCAACTTAGGACATAGGGTAGATTTTATGTGATTTATAACCAGCAACGCGTGGTCAGGTCAGCTAGCCTAGCCTAAAGTAAGCACTATAAGGCTTGAAAGCGAAAGGCAGGATCGCTACCGATGCACCAAACGTATTTCTGTGTGTACAATAAAGAATATTCTTTCATTCAACGCTGTTCAATTAACTCTGACATCAATCAAATTGTGACTTTTTCAACTAATATATTATTCAAGTTTTGAAATTCGATATAGCCAACTGAATTATGTATAAAAATTAATTATAAACGCATACACGAGTTGCCAACCCTATTTCCAACGTTTAATTACAACGCAAGAACAAAGGAGATTCCAGGAATTGAACCCAGGATGCCGCGTACTCGTGTTAACAGCTTCGTTTTGCTTTAGTGATGTCGGACATCCGTATCCGATCACGATTTTCGCGGGAAAACGGTATGATCGAAAAAAAAAACTTTTAGTAGTGTTATGATAATTTAGTTTAATTTTTTCAAGATGCAGTTTCTTGTTTTGAAGAATAAACATATGATGCACTTTACATGTTTTTAATTTCTTGTAAGAAGTATTATTAAACACTGATTAGGAAGAATTAATATATATTTATTGTAGGTTTAATTTTCTCGGTACAAAAACAATGGTTGCGAAAAAACCAAAGACGATCACTCTCGCTTTTTTATTTACAGATTAGTCAATATCGAGAGTGATTCACAGATTAAATTCATTCATAAATTCATAAAAGTATGCAATTTTTCATCAATGTTTTCTTATGTCTATACTTTACAGACAACCAATTATATTTCTAATATTTTTCTATTAATAAAATATACAATTTCATTTATGTGAGTTAATGACATGCCCGATTAAATATATTGGAAGATAAGCAGCACGTAGAAATCTTGTAAACAAGTTTCTTATAAAGGAGTTGAATCGTCAGAATTAAATATTAAAAAAAAGGATAAAGCCGTCATGTAGCCTGTAAAAAGAGGTTTTATTAAAATATTCATCAGTCATGTAAATTATCGGTTTAAATCTTCACAAAGAAATATTTCTTAATTAATCTCAAAGCTTTGGATTATTAGAACCCTTTGTTATTAAAAAGAAAATTTCAACAGAATTTATAATTCTTAATTGTATTAAAGTATAAATTCTTTCTGTTATGACCTGTGAATAATTTTGGAGGTCGTGCGTTTCACACTTTCACTATTGTGTTGTTTCACACACTTGTGAATTTAGGCAAATAATTTTTCTTTGTTGTTTAGTTTAAAATGGCACCAACCCCTCACTCTTAAGTCTCGTCAAAAGCGACTATTCCCCCACGACACGGCGTACCATAGCCGAGGTCCGAGCCTTTAGAGGCACCCTATGGCACCCTGTGCTCCCTTTCCGGCTTGAGCGCCGTAGTGACTCTATGCTGACACGGGGACTCCCTCATGGGAGATGCCGTCCAGCTAGAAAACCACTATGGTGGCTCGCTACTCTCGGCTTAAGGTCCACTTAAGGATTTCGCCGTCCCAAAACCCGGTATGTTGTTAAGGTCATCTGCGACCAACATCAATTACACAAAAAAAAAGCGACTATATATACTCTGTCCATTTTATTAATGTTTTTTTGACAGCTCGACGATTGACAAGTTAGTGATGTCCTAAAGAATCACAAATGTTATACTATAATCATTAATCGAATAAGGTACGTAAACAAAATAAGCAATATCAATAAATGTACGTTTTGATTAAATATTCTCTTAATTTACTTGTAAATTAATGTAGCCGTGTATTTGCGTCTTTATATGTATGGACTTTTTGGCGGGAGTGAGAAGTGTCACGTTGGTGGTTTTGTTCTCTCGTAGAAATTTGTATTGTGTTGGATATTAGTGCGTAATAATGGTAGATTATTAACCACTAAGTGTTTGTAAACATACAAGAGTGTTGGCAAGTGTAACAAAGCAGCGGAAGTTGTCTTTTCCTGCTCTCTTAAGAAGTCCACAAGGAGATTTCAGTAAAACCCTACAAATTTACAGAAACCTAGCAAAAAATATATAAATATATAACTGACAATTATACTTACTCGACACTGGCTAAATGCACAAATCGTGCAAGCTTTAAATAAAGAAAATAAATAAATATCTATGTATGTCTAACCATTACCCTAGTGTCTTGTAGTGCTTAATTTGGGCTAGTCTAATTGGTGTGAATATAAGATATTATTATTATTGTTATTATGTTATAATAAAACAAAGGACAGTCATGTCAACCTAACGCTTACCAAACGGCTTACCTTATAAATCTATATGTCTACTTTAAAGAAAACCATTTATAAAATACTTCATATTCCCGCCAAAAAATCGAAGATTGGTTAACTATTTGATTAAAAACAACAAAGCACTATAAGACTTATTAGTATTTATATACTCTGTGATAATTTCAACTCATACATGCTCTTAATTCGAATGCGAAAATATTCTTATACATAAAAAGTATCTACTCGTTTAAAAATAGAAAACCCACTGTCTATGGTTTCGCCGGCGGGAAACGCAGGTATTATCCAATTATTCAGGATCTGCGTAATTTACTTAGGCAATTTACTAATTAAGGCACACTATAATATGCGTTGGTAACCTCTTGGAATACGGTCGTTTAACTAACAAGATGTTTATTGTACCTAGTATTTTTGTTTATCCTTTTCAGATCTATGACTTTTCTTGGTCCAAATGATACGAACAGTAGTAAAAAACTATAAACTAAAAATATTCTATAAATATATAAAAGTATAATTGCCAGTTCTTGACTAATTTCCTAGGTTTCAGTAAAGATGTGGGGTTTTACTGAAACCTCCTCGTGGCCTTTTTGAGAGAGCGCCAAAAGACACCTTCCGCTGTTTTGTTTTACTTGCCATCACTCATGCATATTCAGAAACACTCAATGGTTAATAACCCATCATTATTACACACTAATATGAACCACAACACAATAAAAAAATATTTAACAATATTTAACAAGAAAACCAAAACCATTAAAGTGACGCTTTGCGCTCCCTCCAAAAAGTCTCAACCATAGAGTAATATAGTAAAAATTTATGTCTATGGTCTTTGAATATGTAAATATGTTGGTAATGACTGAATAATGAACTGCCATCCATGATCTACGTATGGTAAAATGTTGAGCTCTTTAGGAGCATCAGAAGTGGTGTAAATTTGAGTTATGAGATTAGAAAATTTTGCGGACATACAGAAGGACAGAGACGAACGAAAGCTAGTTAATAAAAACGTGATAAAAAAGAAAGTAGATAATGTTAACGAAGCAGAAACACAATGGCCCGGTATGCCAAGAGCATGACCTGTATTATTCCCATATGGGAATTTCCAGAAAATAAAATGGAAGGGTTCTATGAAGATTTTGTGTGAAACTTCCATGCTTAGGAATGAAACTTATACATCATTTAGACAACCATTTGGTTGCGATCCTACCTTTCGCACCGAAGGTACTGGGTTCGAGTCCCGGAAGATGCCTGTGTGATGAGTACGAGCTTGATTTGAGTTTTTATATATATTTCTATTAATATTTAAATGTCGTTTGTGAATGTTTATCCGTGACCATAGTATTCATAACACAAGCCTTACAATACTTACTTTGGCTAATTGGTGTGAATTTAAGAAATACTATTATTATATTATTATGGGCAATCACTAATTAATATTTTTTTAAACCGGAATTCAAAATTTATTTATTATATTTCTACCATTGTTAAAGGTTTTTAATTATCATGGTTTTGACTGTTACCTTCTCGTTATTTTTGGCTCATAGAAGAATTTAATTTTGGTTAGGTTTAAAATAAATATCTAATTGTAATAAAGATAAAAAAAATTGAAACATATGCAATGCAAGCGAAGCGATGGCTGTATCATGCATCATGCTCGTGAACGGGTGCTGCCTTGGGAAATGGGGTCTGCTTTAATCTTCAGTATTATTGACTAATACTAAAAATAAATCTTGTTGCTTTCTTAAATTTGTCGTTTCTTCCTGTATGTTATTGCAATGTTCAGAGATACTTACTATAAGTACGTACAGTACATGTTGTACTTTTTTGTAATCAACGAAATAATGATATCATAACACTATTACTATTGTCATAACAAAATAATTTTGTTTTTTTTTTGTGGATTGTGTATGGTGACGACGTATTATATTGTAAATGTCGTTACTTCTGTAAAAGCTGACTAGTTTCTTGCGCCCATTCTTCTTGTCAGTTAAAAGACGTCCTGAATGGGTGGTAGGTAAAAATGTTGGACGATTCAAAACAACTTATTTTTAAGTGCATTTGAATAAAGTTATTTTTATTCCATTCATATGTGGTAGATGTGAAACCTTAAAAAAAATACGTGCACGTATACAAAATACCTCGGTTGTTGTGATGCCTTCTCTCAAACTTTGTACTACGCATGCGCACACAATCATGTATTAACAAACGTACATAATGCTTCTCGTTTCTCGTTTTTTCCTACGTTAAATTTTATCTTAGGTGTTTGTCTTTTTTTACTGTCGCTGTTTCGTTTCATCGACCTTCAAATCAAAACGATGCCAAAAAAGTTTTCAGTTCAAAATAATCATAGATACATTATTTTATTAAAATTAATAGCTCTTCCTTCTAACATTACCATACCTTATTAATTGATTCCCATCATGATTACTCTAATTGGTATTTAAAATCATATTTTTAAACACATTCAATTGTGGGAACGATTCCGATATTGGCATACATCATTGTTCCGTTGGGAACCAGTGCCTTAAATGTAGGTTCAAAAGTGATTGTTTTTGTTTTTGCCTTATTAAAATACAGCATTCTTTGCCACCCCAGTTTATAGCTATTTATGCACAGAGCATTCCATTTTGTTTTTTTTCTTCTGATTATAGACGAACTTTCGCTTCGTGAGAAAAAAGGTAGTAATATTTTTGAAATAAAAAAGTTTTGTTGTAATGGAGATATCTAACCTCTTTGCATGATACTCTAATTTAGACGAAAGATTTTTTGTTTTTCATTACACAGATTGTACAATTAGTTTCTTTTTTTTATTTTTCTTTATGGTCATTATTTAAGTTTGTAATAAATTCAAGCATTGGAATAGGCTTTTTGGCGGGAGCGGGAAACGTCACGTTGGTGGTTTTGTTTCTCTCGTTGAAATTTGTATTATTGTGGATATTAGTACGTAATAATGGTGGATTATTAACCACTTAGTATTTGTGAACATACAAGAGTGTTAGCAAGTGTAACAAAGCAGCGAAAGTTGTCTTTTCCTGCTCTCTCAAGAAGTCCACGGAGAAGTTTCAGTAAAACCACACATATTTACTGAAATCTAGAAAAAATATATTTTACTGTTCATTCATCGTTATTAAATTAAGAAATTACTCTAGAACTGGCAATTATACTTACTGGCTAAATAGACAATTCGTGCAAGCCATAAATAAAGAAAAAGAAAATAGCATTGGAATAATATTGAACCTTATTTCTTGTTACTTTGTGACGTTGTTCGTTTTGACTTTGTTTTGACTTTTCTTATACCGAGAGTACTGTATACAAGTTTTTCAGTATTTTAACTATTTTTCTTGCTACAAATCGTAATAATTTTCTGTTGTAATAAGCGTACATTTCAGTGTCAACTCACTTGGCAATATTTTTGTTTTATTACGTGGGAAATAGAAATTGTCATAAGTGATTAGTAACATAATACCACTCCTTAGCATAAAATAAGGTTAATTACAATATTACGGGCCGCCAGTAACTACAATATACACTTATTAGTTATTTAAATATTACAGCATTTCTTATTGATGTGATAACGTCTTATAAATCGATGAACACCGGCAACATGCACGAAAAAGTGTAACGTTCTGCCTGAGCCGAGCGTGCAAGCGAAAGCGCGGAACAAGCGATAGAGAAGCACGGTCGGCCTAAGCGTTCGACTTGTGGCGCATCTATCTCTCTTCCACTTCATGAAGTGAAAAGTTAATGTGTTAAGTTTCTATTGATTATTACAACAACTTAAGTTTAATTTATCGAAAAAAATATTTTCAATTAACTCCTTTTTTGTATTATACAAAATAATGATAATTCAGTTATAATAATTCAATTCAAATTATAAAAGTATTCAATTTTTCATTAATGTTTTCTTATGACGCTATCACGTAAAATTATCGTCCGTAAACTGACTTTGCAGACAAGCACTTTTTTTTTATTGAAATTTAGCACAATTTTTTAATTTTAGTACCTACTAGTATAAGTTTACTATTAATAAGTACTTAATATATTTGTATTTAAAGCTGTTGGTATTCTTTAACAATTAATTAAGTTGTCAAATTATAAATCCAAATTGAGCTCATCAGTTGTTACCACAGACTACATCAAATACATATAAAAAGAAAAATGTCACCGATGTCACAAACAAATGCAATTAACTGAAATCCTACAGACAAGTCCCATGAGAACGACAAAATAACGTTGCCACATTCAACGACATGAGAAAAATCCGAAAGCACTTAAACCAGTGCCTTTTTACAAGAACAAAAGACGAGATGTTATCGACAAAACAAGATTATATTTTAATCTCATAGTTCCGAGTTATTACTCATATACAACCAACCTCCTTATTATAAAACTCTTTTTTAAATTACGGTGAGACTATATTTTATCTATGGTCATAATGAGCGGCAAAATATGAAGACTGTAATTATTGATGAAACTAGCTGACCCGGTAACGCGTTACTATGGTAACGCGGATACAATGGAAAAAGAGCGGACAGACAAACACACAAACAACAAATTTGTGTTCTAGGATTATAGACTAGCTCACCCGGTAACGCGTTGCTATGGTAACGTTAATTGATACAATTGAAAAAGAGCGGGAAACAGAGCGGACAGACAAACACTCAAACAACAAATTTGTATTCTTAGAGTATGTATTAACGTTATATGATACAGCTAAATATTTTGGAAATATTAGTTATAGTTTTAAGTTTACTTTTATTTATTTAGTTATTTCATTTTAGATATGATAAATAAATACACATCTATACTCTGTCTCAAACCAATTTAATAAAAATGTAAACAAAGACGCCATTTTTGCGACCATAGACTACTGAGTGATGTGGTAAAAGTAAAACCATTTATGATTCGATTAATTAATTGATTGCTTCGATTAGATTAATTGAACACTATTATGTTGGAGCTTCGCATTAGCGTAGTTTGTTTTTATTCCGAGTGTCGGATAATGGGCATTTGTTCTCAAGCCTCGAGAGATGGTGCTGTTCTTCGTGATAATAGAAAAATTAAATGCTTAGATTGAACCGAGTAAAAATGACATATATTTTTTTAATTTCACATAAGAAATAAATCTTTGAAGAAAAACGGTATCTAGCTAGATTTTTAAATAAATAAATATATTTAGTATTAAAGTAAGATAAATTTAAAATTGACTTCTTAGGTTTTGACGCGTATAAAGCATTGAAATGAAAACTTATGGATAAATAAACGCGTTATTTATTTTCACACAAAGAAACAATTAGTCACCCCGCAATCACGGCACCTGCAAAGGTGTTGAGACTTCGGGAACCTAAATAAACCACCTAAAATTAAATCACGGACTCTGAACTCGACTTTGTTGTGTAAATAAATAACGCGTTTATTATCTGTGTTTCATTTCAATAGACAAATTTAACTGATTTACATTGTGATTTGGATCGTGTTTTTTCTGGAGCAACGACATTTTGCTACGATAACTGGTGATTTATATTTGTTGTACAAGGTATGTAACTGTAATATTATCTTTTATGTACGTAAACTTCATCTCATTTGAAAGTAATTCGACGGACGCCACTTAAGGGTTCGCTGGAGGTATTTTTTCCCTTACAAAATGTAGAATATGTGTAAAAGAAAGAAAATTATAGCAAAACTAAAAAGCCAATTTCGCATATTCAAAAACATATTCAAATGAGAACAGATGTTTAAATGATTTAACTTTATTTTAAGCATTTAAAAAAGAAAAACCCTGGTTCGTCATCCTCTTCTTCGTTCGTCGAAAAAGCGACCAAGACCTAGTCGCTTGACAGCAAATGAAAAGACCATAACACTGAATATTTACAAGTTTGTAGAAAAATCGATGACAACTTATCCATATAAGTCTGATATAATAAAAAAAAACTGCGGAGATAATGAGAAATTTTTAAAGCACCATATCTAAAATATACATTATAACATAGGTACATAAAAACAGTAAAACACATAAAACATACTATTTATTTGCATGCATTGATATCGAATGGCAGCTTGTCGATATCGATATTGATAACTAATTTTAAGACTAAACTGTTCTGATTGTTTGTAATTTTATGGAGTTAAATTTATCAAATAAATTTCAAACGAAGGTCAGGTTAAGTTTACAGTGGTTTGATTCGATGGGCTGTTGTTTCAGTTTAACATATAATTATTGTAATTGTGAGGAAGGATTGCATTACTGACAATAATTTGTCACAGTCACACTAAAATATATATTACCAAATGTATACTAGGTGCATTCCAATGTTTTATGAAAGTGATTCTTTAGTTTAGACTTCAATGATGTCAAAGAAATCCGCAGGTAGTTGATTAATCATCCGTACCGAATATACAAAAAACGGTCCCACTACTTATGATTATGACAAACGTTATTATTATTTTAAATGAAATACCGGCAATTATCAATTTAAAAAAACCGGTAAATTTTTTGGCCTACCTAGGATTTATAAAAATTGTGAAAACTATATAACTATTGCTTTAACTCTCACTAGAATAATTTTACTTAAGGTAACATAGTTAGCCAGCCCTAACTTAACCGAGACTATATATTTTGAAATATTTGAGATTTTTGTGATATTTTTAGCAGTAAAGCCAACAAATGATATTTTATCTCCAATAACATGACAAGAAGCTGAGAATTGCATCCCGACAGCTGTTTGCCAACACTGACGAATTCGTTGTTCGGATCGCCTTATTATCAGTTATCATCACTTACAGGTATAATTATCACGTATTTATCTTTACCATACATCCATGACTAATTACCTATTCATTACATTACCGATGCGTATTCAATTCATAATCGATTCAATTGAAGTAATCAATGAATTGAGAGATACTCTTTTATGGTCAAACACTATGCGAACACAGATTAGACAATTTTTTTCATTGGATTAATAATGTCACTTTTCGTCTTAAGTTTTTCAAATAAATTTTAAATATGTTAAACAAACTATGAAAGAAACTAGTGAGATACATGTTGAAACCTTCTTATTACTTATGAATGTGTTTTTATATCCATTTAGTGGCCGAAAGTGTGAGTATTTTCAATGAAACTGGTTTGTTTACATTTTTATTAAATTGGTTTGAGACAAGGTATACTTAAAATTCTCCTTCAAATTATATACTCATTGGTTTATAAAGAGTTTAATAAGTTTTTTTCTTAACTAGCGCATACTTTATATTTTATCCTGACGTTTCCACTTCTTTACAGGAACTCCTTTATAAAGTAGTTTGAATAAAAAAGCATGTATGCAATTCACACGTGGTAGAAGTGAATGAAACCTTCAAAAATTTTGGTTTCAAGATAATGAGACGAATGTAAAATTTCGGAAAGAGGATAATTGTAGGTTTTATTTATGATCATAGTGATACAAAGCTAGATAATTATTTTACATTTTATTTTCGTATATATTACATAGATTTATTCAGACTCAGAGCTTACATTTTCGATAAATAATACAAGAGGCTTATGGTAACTAAAGTACATACCACGAACATAAGAGACAATGTATAATGCTTCCTATCTCATTTTCTCCTAAGTTAAATCTTATGAATTTATATGTCAGTCTCTTTTTACTGTCGCTTTTTCGTTTCATCTACTTTCAAATCACAACGATGCAAAAAAAGATTTCAAAGTTTTGTTTCATACTTACTACTACACAAAAAAGTTTTAGCTACAAAAGGTATACTTCTGCCAGTTACTTTAAAATAACCGTTACTTCGACTGGCTGAATATCTTAATATTCATGGAGACCCTTTAAAGTAAAAAAAAATAAAAAAACCTTCATACATTGCATCCGAATACAGCTGGGATGCAATTGTATCAATAAATTTTACAATATTATCTTACTTAGCTTCCAATAAAAGACAGGAAACGCAATAAAATTAATCGTATTTGCAGAAAATAAGCCATATTGTGGTTTTTGTTTATTTTGCTTTTAATTGGATGACATTCCTTCGCATGGAACATCGTCGAAGACTGAATAGTCTTGTTAATGGTACATAATAAAACGAAAATGCATCAAATTACTTAAATTTACGACTAACCTTATTTATTGCAAATTCGAAATATAAAAGTGAAAATAAAACTACACAATAGAAGTCAATTTATCGTAGAAAGCATTTTTTTTTTATTTTATTACAGTATAGTATTTTATTTTAGTACTTATTGTTGGACAGCCAACAATAAGTACACTGAAATAAGACAATAATTAAATCTATTACTAGGTCTACAATGCATGCTGCTGTTTGAAAATACTGAGCGAAGCACTACCTTACCTTCGTTTGTGAGTTTTGGCGCTAAATTTTATTGATGTAGTCTCAGCGGCTTGGCTGCGACCAGCTTTTGAATTTTTCTTTCGGTGATTATTCCTCCATGGTATGTCCGATTTCAAAAATTTTTTTTGCACGTTAGTCACGACCACGATGTGAGTTTTGGCGCCAAATTTCATCAATGTAGTATCAGCGCTTTGGTTGTGATCAGCTTTTGAATTTTTCTTTCGGTGATTATTCCTCCATGGTAAAGTCTATATTTTTTTTACATAGCCTATATCCGTCAGGTTATTATCATGTATGTTCATGCCAAAATTCGTTTGAATCGGTTGAACCGTTAAGTAGCAGGAGGGAGCCAAGCGAAATTTGTGAGTTGTCTAAAAGAGGGCTTCGCTCAAAAAACAGGATTCACAATTAAATGCCTTATCAATTACAGGCAGTCACATCATGCATTAGAACTATCTTAACTACCTAATGAATTTCAAATAATATATACTTTAATAGTAATATTTTCTTAAATTATTTTATGAAACAAGTGTAGAATTAAAAAATTGTATATTAGACAGTTTTCGAAAAACTATTGTAATAATTGGGTAGGTTTCTTTTATACCTATCATAGCTATTTTCCTCTCAAAAAAGCCCTTTTAATTAGGAAAAAAATATTTTTAGAAAGCAATTTAAAATTTGTGCGTAATCAGTCAGTCACGTGACTTTGGTGGCTGTGACGTCACATCACATGAAACTCACCGTAACTGCATCTACTTTAGGCAAATTTGCGCTATCAGCTTTTGTATAGCATCACTTCATATTTTTACAAGCACAAATCGAAATATATCTAAGTTAATCTGTATTTAAATTGTCAACACACTGTTTACGGCAAACAACGCACACGACGCTGTTTTTTGTGATGTGACGTCATTACGATGCTTCGTAATGGCCGCCCGCGTTTCGGTTCTTGTAATCTACAGATTTTAATTAGTTTTTTGAAAAAACATATTTTATAATTATTGTCAATCACTAAGCTATGTTATTTAATATATTTAATATTTTTTCGTAACAATTGTCAAGTAGCCAATTGCATGGATTTTACACTGTAAAGTAAGAATAAAATACATATGAAAAATTAAATAATGTAACGGTTCCGATATACTGTAAAATAACTCTTTCGTAGCGAGTACATACAAAGTTATTTTAAATCACAAATTAATCAATACCTATTATTTTTATTCTATATCTGTACACATAACTTGTAAAGTCAAGTGTCACTTGATACAAACTAGTGTTGCCTGAAAGTCAATTGACTATCGATAATATCGATAGGCTAGGCTTCTCATCAAATAAAAATTTTAGGAATCAAAAACGTATATACACGCAAAATCATTATTAGTGATATTTTTCTTCAAGCTGTCAAAAAATTATTTTTTTAACCCCGGCATCTAAGTATTATTTAGAACGATTCGAATAATTGATTTCCGCTAGATAATAATAGTAATATTTCTTACTATTAAATTAATTAGACGACCGTTTGGTGCAACGGTAGCGATCCTGCCTTTCGCATCGACGGTCCTGGGTTCGAATCGCAGAAGGGGCAGATGTTTGTGTGATGAATACGGGCATTTGTACCTGAGTCATGGGTATTTATATATATTTCTATTAATATTACTTATTTATGTATGTTTATCCGTTACCCTAGTATCCATAACACAAGCCTTACAGTGCTTACTTTGGGCTAGGCTAATTGGTGTAAATGTAAGAAATATTATTATATTTATTATTATTTATTAGATAGACCCCGTAGGGCACAGCAACTAAGAGAAGCCCTTTCGTTTATTTTATAACTAATTTATCAATAGGTTTATGATGGTGTTGAAATATTTTAAGCTAATTACGATTTTAATGATCAATCAATATATCAATTTCCCAGAATATGGTTACAAAGTATCTTATTAAATAATATTCCAAACAAAAAAACTTAAAATGTATTCAAAAGATTCTGCTAATGGCGAATAGTTTATATTTGCAGTTGGGTTTACATACATGTGCATCTGTGTGCGTGTCAACACTGAGAGCAAATATAAACAAAACTTTATTGCTTCGTACATCATTAGCAAATAATAAAAAGAAAACTATATCAACTAAAACTATCGATAACGAATCTCGTTGTTCGCATCCCTAATTAATGCCTTACGCCTCCACTTACATACAAGTAACAGTCATGGTCTATTTTTCATCGTTTTAAATTTAGCATCCCCATTAATTAAAGAGTGTAATGTTTGCTTTTATTTTTCTATATTCACCGTATATAGCGAGGCGTTTTTAATAAAATCGAGGAGCGAACGCATATAATTATCGACAACGATAGCCTTAATAGGGCAGCGCCATTGTAAACTTATCGATAAAACTAGTTCACCTTTTTGTGTCATTATTGAGCGGCGGCAAGTGTTATTTTAGAATTGCAAACAACAAATTGCTTAAAGATAACTTTTTTTACATTAGGACATTTTTGTGCAATCCAGTCTGCAACAGAATATTTATTTATCATCTCGGCGAATGTCGGAGTTTTTTAGCATTACCACACTGGCCACTGGATTTTTAGTGGGTATTGTTGCTGGTAACACAGAATTAAAAATATAATGTTTTGCAACTTCCGTTTCCTATAAAAGTGTTTATTTGTTCGTTGTCAATTAAATGTATGATAAAAGATAAAATTATTTTTACTTAATTTTTAAATCCTTTTTTAATGCGTGTATTGAACATCAGCAGCTACTCTATAGCTTCGTAAGTCTTACTTCGGGAGACCTTGTAAGATGAAGCCGCAAGAAAAGTATTTAATAAAAGTTTTCTTGTATTATCAAGAAGTATAGTTACATAACTGTTATAACGAATAAATCCTATAAATAAATAAAATAAATATTTTGTGTGTTTGTGTGTGTGTTTCTACGGCCCGCAAAAACAATACTATAGAGTATTTTTTTTTATAATAGAAAAATACTAGAAAAAATCAACGAATGTTCACAAGGCTCGGTAGCTCAATTGGGAGAGCATTGGACCGGATTTCCAAAGGTTGCGGGTTCGATCCTGAGAATTCACTTGTGCCCCGAGTCGATTTTTTCTAGTATTTTTCTATAATAAAAAAAAATTATCTTATAAGATCGCATTGAAAATGCATAAAATATATAAAAATTATAAAAATACTATAGAGTGTTTCTACGCGCTACAACTCCATCTAGTATGTACGGAAGAGCGAACGGAGCTAAGTGAAACCACGAATTCAGAATATAGACTGACTTTATTAAATGAGCAATCGATTATATATTTGATACATGAGTACATAGTTACAACACACACTACCACATCACCCATCCAAAAGAAAAAAAAAATTAACATAAGGAAAGATACATTTTTTTTATAGATAAGTAGTATAAGTAGGTAAACATTTTATTTTAGTTTACATACATAACTTAATATTTTAATATAGTGCGGTAAATTAATACAGAAAAACAAAATATTTTTATTTTTATTTAATATACAATTTTGTGCGATTTTTATGCACTAATTCGATTTTATCAATTTTCAAGATTTCTACATTTGGTGGTTTATCACTAACTACTTTATATGGACCAGAAAATACAGGACTTAACTTATTACCTGTTTCATTTTTAACTAAGACTAAATCGTTTACATCATAAGTTATAGGATTTGTATATTTATCGTAATTAATTTTCCTACTTTCTTTTGATTTTAGTAAATTATTTCTAGCCTCTCTTTGTGACATTTGAAGACGATATTTCAGTTCACAGGGGTAGTCATCATAATTATAAAGTGGCTCTAGATCTGTGCTTAAATTACTCGGAAGTGAACATTTTTTACCAAAAACTAATTCATAAGGAGTGAACTTAGTTTCTGTGTGAACTGTTGTGTTGAAGGCAAAAGACCAGAATGGAAGCCAACTGCTCCACGTTTCAGGGTGATTATCGGTTTGGATTCTGAGAAAAGAATTTAAATTTTTGTGTGAAACTTCTAACGCGCCTAATGATTGATGATGATAAGCTGTAGAATTTAATTGGTTTATTTGTAATTGCTTACATACTTCTTTAAAAGTGGTTGCGATGAATTCCTTACCTCTGTCTGTAGTAATTTCTTTTGGCACTCCATACCTGAGAATAAAATTATTTACGAAACATTTCGCTACCTCTTCAGCTGTTTTAGAAATTAAGGGATAGGCTTCAACGTATTTTGTCAATTCACACTTCAGCGTTAAAATGTAAGAGTAATTTTCATTATCAGCTTCAAATGGACCTACTAGATCTAGATACACCTTTTCAAATGCTGTACTGGCAGTTGTAGTAATATGCATTGGCTCTTTTATTGGCAACGAATGCTTTTGGCGTTGACATTTATCACAACGTCTTACAAAATCTTTAACATCACTATCTAAGCCTGGCCAGTAATAATATCTTTTGATATTGTTGACCATCCTTCTCATACCAGCATGGCCACTACTAGGTAAGAGATGGAAGTCGTTTAAAATGACCTTCCTATCGTGTTTATTATATATTGTTTTGCACATTATTTATTATACAGATACTTGGACCCTTTCTTTTCTTCATTGACTTTATTTCCTCAACTAGTTTCTTTATAAATTCTATATTATCATCTTTCTTGATTATGCAAACTTCTTTTATTTTAATATTTTCACAAAAATTATCTAATTCTCTCACGAAACCGCGTCGCGTCATTTGTGAGTCAGAGTTTAGATATTTAATATAAATTATATTCTTATTTGCATCAAAACAAAACGTCTTATTTTCTTTATTTATATTTCCTAGCTTTCTCATTTTATTTAAGTCTTCTTTATTTATCATACGTAATTCTGCTGATTCTACTGGCTTGACATCAGTACTTACAACTTTTGGTTGATCAGACCTCGAGTCTGTAGGTACCATGTCCAACGCAGAGGAATCGCAATTTTTAATTTTTCGAGACTGTGCTCGCGTCATTACATTGATGTTATTATTCAATTCTTGCAAATCTTTCGATGTCAAAACGATTCTAGATAAAGCATCTGCAGCTGCGTTAACTGAACCTTTTACATATTCTACATCAAAATTATACTCTTCTAACACTAATCGAAACTTCATGAGCCTACTTGACGGATCTTTCATTCCAAATAGGTAAATCAAGGGTTTGTGGTCTGTCTTTATTTTAAAATATTGACCATATAAATAAGGTCGAAAATGCTTGACAGCCCAAACTATTGCTAATAATTCCTTTTCTATAATGGGGTAATTTCATTCTGCTTTATTTAGAGTTCTACCAGTAAATGCTACTGGTTTTCCATTTTTGTTTGATAAAATTGCACCAATTGCCATATTAGATGCGTCAGTTTGGACTACAAAATGATTCTCTTTTGAAAAATCCGGATAATCTAAAATTGGAGGTGAAATAATGCGATTTTTTAATGTTTCGAAAGCTACCTGACACTTATCATCCCAAATGAAATTAACATTTTTTCGACAAAGGTGATTTAAGGGTTGGGCAATTTCAGCAAAGTTGGGCACGAATTTTTTGTAATAGTTGGTAAATGCAACAAATCTCTTTACCTCATCAGCATTTTGTGGACAGGGGTAATTTTTAACTGCAATAACTTTATCAGGATCAGGTAATATTCCTTTGTTTGATATTAAATGCCCCAGGTACAATATTTCTTTTTTCAAAAATTTACATTTTGCTGGGTTCAATTTTAGATTTACTTTTTGCAATCTTTCGAATACATCCTGTAAGTTTTTATTATGTGAATTTAAATTTCGGCCAAAGACAATTAAATCATCAAGATAAACTAAACATTGAACATTGTTTAACCCTGACATTGCTAAGTTCATCATCCTCGAAAATGAACTAGGACTTGTTTTCAAGCCCATTGGGAGTCTTCTCATTTGATATCGACCTGAATAAAAAGCTGTAAATTTTCGACTCTTTTTCTTTAGTTTGACATTGTAGTAACCTTGGTACATGTCCAAATGTGAGAAGTAGACACTACCAGATAATGATTCTAAAATTTCTGTTATGTCTGGTATGGGAAATTTATCATCTTCAATGCAATTGTTTAACTTCCGGTAGTCAATAACTAAACGCCATTTTTTTTTGACCTGATGAATCTACTTTTTTAGGCACTAATAAGACCGGGCTTGACCAGTTGCTTTTACTAGGTTCAATTATCCCTTCTTTAAGCATGTCACCAATCTGTCTTTCGACTTCCTCTTTATGAACTTTAGGTAGCTTATAAGGTTTTGAAAAAACGGGACTAACATTTGGTTTCAAGGAAATACTATGACTATAAATATCTGTGACACTTAACTTATCCCCTGGTAAATAAAAGATATTTGCATATTTGGCACAAACATTTTTGATACTGGCTACCTCTTCCTTGTTTAGACCATCTAATTTAATTGATGAAAATAAAGCTTTCACTCTATCCGAATTATTTTCTATTTTATCAAAAGAACAAACTGAGTAGTCACTAAGTTTATGAATTATAGGATTAATTTTAGATAATGTTATTTCCTTTTCCGTTGTATTCAAAATTTTAATAGGAATCTTTCCATTCTTTGGACTTGCAACAGAACTAGCGAGATATATACCTTCATTCAATTCCTCTGAACAAATAACGCAATCAAAATCTAATTCGGTTTGAATAAAATGTATTGATTCACTGCGCGGCGGTATTTTAAAATTATTTAAGTTTTTATTTGTAATAGGTAAAATTACTTTTTTATTTGACCCGATATGCAATAATAAAGTATTTTTCTCAAAGTCTATAAGTGCGCCAAATCTATTTAAAAAATCACGTCCTATTATTCCATTTGACAAAATTGGTAACGAATTGAATACATAAAATTTATGCTCAATAACATATCCATGCAAAGACAATGGAATGTAAACATATCCGATAGTTCGAACTTTGCCTCCGAGTCCATTTATGGTTACGCTCTCTTTGTGCAAAGGAATGTTCAAATTACTAACATGTCTATAACTTATAGCCGACAAAGAGGCGCCTGATTCGATTAAAAATGAGTAATTTTTGTTTGACGGTGATACACATACGTAAATGAAACAGTCGCTATTACTGGCTAAAATAGTATGTTTATTTTCATTCACGAAAAAATTTATCTAACCTTGGTTCAGACTCTGATGAAGAATTATCATGTTCGTGAATGACGTTCATAGAGTTTTGCCTCATCCCTCGATTTCCACGATATGGCCTATTGAACGTACCTCGATAATTACGTCCACGTTGTCCTTGACCTCGACCTCGCGAAGTTGGCGGATGCCAGCTTCGTTGCGGGTGACCTCGAAAATCGTTGTCCTCTCTTCTGTTCGAAGACATATGTCGGCTAGGTCCTCCCCGGAAATACCTAGAGCGGTTACGGAAATTCCTAGAAGTATGATAGTTTCTGTTCATACCCATAATCTCACCTGAGGGATGTGGGTTGCTGCTTTCCTCGTCAGTGGCTGCTTGTATCGCATCCTTCAAAGAACTGAAATTCCTTGCCGCCATTATAGTACTTAACCTACGATTCCGTAAGCCGTCGGAAAACTGTTTAATGGCTTGTTTTTCATTTATGGGCTTCAAAACATTAAAGCTTTCTGAGTTTCCATCGGCTTGCGCTATCGTAAGGTCCACAAATAATTCGGTGATTTCCTTCCCGAATTCTGATATACTCATATCATTTTGTTTTATATTATGTAATTTCTTTTGAATGGCAGCCGGGCCTTTTTTTGGCAATAATTGTTTTACCATGTCGCTGACCATTGCGCTTACAGAAGAATAATTTTCCTGAAGCCGTAATTTGGCAGCTTGAGTAAGCCTGCTTTTCAAGACGAATTTAATTAAATTATTTTTACACTCCGAAGATGTCAACAAAGAATCATAATATTGTATATTATCTATTAATTGTTTTATACTTGTCTCGTCATTCGATATCACTGGTAATAAAGTCAATGCCGTTTTTAAATCAAAAGTATCCATTTTGGTACTATTTTTACTTTCAACACTTTCAGAACACAAAGTTAAAATTTCGTTATGCAATGCATCTAATTTCTTACAAGCGTTTTCGTAATATAATTTTTCCTCAGCCTTAATTTTACCCTTACTTACGTCGTCATCAAATTTTATTAACCAACTACAATATTGCGTAAATATATCATTAGCCTCTTTTAACTTAATATCTAATATATTTCCTTGACGTCTACCTGGTCCAATTTTAATTAAATAAACCCTCACTTTCTTTAATTCTTCGTATAAATCATTTAATAATTGTGCCATAACTTACCACCACAATGTAGAAAAATACACATGTTATTAGAATTAATCAACTTTTTCATTTTATTTATCTAACCAAATCGCGATTAAATGTAGTTACCAACTTATTTTATATAACGTAAAGTTCAATATCAACTTAAATATAGAGTCTCTGTACTTTTATTCACGAGATGTAACTATATACGACACTGCGCGATAAATATTTTCCGATGCACTATTTTATTTAACGCACTGATTTTATTAACGCACTACACGCACTACCGGCACTCACACTTTGGAGGTGGAAAACATGACATTGGGCTGGAACGGGCCATGTACTGGCGCGTCACCTGCTGCGCTGGCACCAATAGGTAGAGGAGGCTGCTGGTACTGACGAAATAGAGAACTCCGCAGCGTATTCCGGGTTACTGCCGATGTTATCCAGTTCATATGGCAGCGCTTATACGTGCGGTACACACAGTATAACATTCCCAAACATATAACCAACACGATTATGGACAGCAGAACGTTCGTTGTAGAAAGGTGGAATCGAAACTGTTCCAATACTATGTTATTATTACCACCCACTGCATTTTGGACTACGACGGTCTCTTCCTTCGACTGCGGTTTGCCCATTTTTATGCTTTTCACTTTTTATGTTCACTTCCGACCACGGAAAATATGTTATGACAATCATTGTATGATTCTAATTAGTTAGATCTACTTGTGCACGAGTGGAATTCTTCCATCCCAAATATGGGACGCGCGCATCGCGTTACCGACTGCAGTCCGTAGGCAGGGTCGCCATGTACGGAAGAGCGAACGGAGCTAAGTGAAACCACGAATTCAGAATATAGACTGACTTTATTAAATGAGCAATCGATTATATATTTGATACATGAGTACATAGTTACAACACACACTACCACAATAAATAGAAGCAAGTATAACAACTCCACGCATTTCTTGTCTTTAAATTTATCACCGATATGATAAAAGCTTATTAATACAACTGGTATAAATTATGTTAATAGAAAAATACTGGAATAAAAATCGACTCGCTCACAAGTGAATTGTCAGGCGGGAATAGAACCTGCAACCTTTAGAATTCCGATTTTTCTATTAAAATAATTTATTTAATAAGATAACATTGAAAAAATGCACAAAATATATAAAACTAAATGGCTGTTTCATCTTAATCGATTGCCTAATCATTTGTAAAAATGTTTCTTTAGAATACGAGAGGATGTTCCTCTCATTGATGAGACAACGCTGGCCTACAGCGTTAAATTAGAAAGGTACTGGAAAATTTCAACGGGTGTTCACAAGGCTCGGTAGCTCAATTGGGAGAGTATTGTACCGGACTTCTAAAGGTTGTGGGTTCGATTCCCGCCTAAGAATTCACTTGTGAGACGTGTCAATTTTTTCCACTATTTTTCTACATATTAAAATCATTTATCTTATAAAATGCACAAAATATATAAAATATGCTATGCTATGTTTTTAAACGTGTTAACTGTATCAATATGTAACTTAAAAAAATATATATAGGGAACAAGTCAAGTCACGAGTGAATAGGTATCTTCTAGGCAAGCGCGTCACATCCTAGATCGCATCGTCGTCATCGTCAGGCTAGATAGCGGTAAAGCGCTGATCTATTTACTATAAAAAGTTTAATAATTTAGAACTCATAAAGTTTTTATTACATAACTAAATAATTAACAATAGTTTTATCTAAAATGGTTTTCAATCGGCCGCAGAATGTAACTGGCAACAAAGAATTAAAACTATAATTATTGTTTTGCTACTTCCATCTTCTTTATTAATGGCTAGCACGGTTTGTGCATTTAGCCAATGTCAAGTAAGTATATATTTTTGCTAGGTTTCAGTAAACGTGTGGGGTTTTACTAAAACCTCTCCGTGGACTTCTTGAGAGAGCAGGAAAAGACAACTTCCACTGCTCTGTTACACTTGCCAACACTCTTGTATGTTCACAAACACTTAGTGGTTAATAATCCACTATTACTACGCACTAATATTCACACCAATACAAATTTCAACAAGAGAAACAAAACCACCAACGTGACGCTTCCCGCTCCCGCCAAAAAGTCCCTTCCATTTTCAAAATGGGCGTGCTTCTGTAGGAACTTTTATACCGTCTTTACTGAACGAACCATTTTCGTTCACTGGCCATTGATTCTAGAAACCTTCAAACCTATTATTAAAAAAAAACTCATGCCATAACCTCAACGTTTCACAGACGGGTTTAAAATCTCAGTAAAAGGCTACAATTCGGAAAACGCTAATGGGCATTTTGTGGTTTACGAGAAATGTATTGTGATTATCTTTTGTATAATTTGTCATCATTTACGGCACCCTTAAGTGGAATTAGTGCTTTTCTACTGCCATGTGCTACCGGACACCACACAACACTAATCTGTATTAATAGTCACGTAAAGTTAAACACACCATAAACAGAATAAACTAACTTAAGCAAAAAGTTGCCATATCATAAATTACAGAATATTTCACTCATATTTTTGATTGAATAACAAAACCTGGGAAAGAGAAGTGAAATATTATCAATAGTTTATTGTGGGTTAATAACCTTTTGCCTGTAGTTTGTCGTTTAATGTTTTTTTCTTTATTTATGGTTCAACGGAAAACGTCTCGCTATACTTGAGTAGTTTTAATATTCTTTTCAAAATGTTGTGTTGTAACGGGTATAAGCGCTAAATGATGGTGTTTTATTAACCGTTGAATGTTCATTAATATGCACGACTGTAGGCATAGCAAACTAAATAGCCGAAACGGCCGAATCTTTTCGCGTTTCCTGAAGAAATCAGTATTCTTTTTAGTAAATTTCTGACTTTTACAGAAATCTAGGGTAATTGAGGTAACCGATTTTTCATTCATCATCCACGACACTTAACTCAACTCTCACCATCATTAAATTAAGAAAATAAATACCTGAAGTCAAGGCTGTATGGGGTCTAGTATCCTTTGCCTAAGACAAAATTTGTTTTTTTTTATTTTATTTCAGAGTATTATAAGTTTAAGTATTCAACGTTTTATACAGCCTCATACCTCAAATACGATTGCAATAACGTCCCTTTACTTGTATGAGCAACTACTATAAGTGGAGGTAGTTTGTAACTTGTTTTTCTTCGCTATCCCGGTTCGACTAGAATGCCACCTGCAATATGACATACAGACACACATTCAGGGTCATATAACATATAGTGTCAGTATGTAAGTGGAACGAGATGGGTTGAATATAGTTATGGCTTAGTATATAAGGTGTAGCGGTTAGCACATTAGGTTTATGATTGCGGATACTAAGCAATTTTCGCAGTGGCTGATTAACGGATGGATGGCATAATATGATTATTTACTATTTTAATGGTACATTGTAAATGAAACTGATTTTTTGTACATTGGCCAAAAGAATTTCTAACACTACTAATACACAGTCCATGATCGAGCGGCACTCATACCGATTTTCATGGTAAAACCACTTCGAGATCCCGTATTCGACCCCCGGTTGGGTCACTTTAAAAAACGAACTTTTCTATATTGCCTCGAGTCTGGGTGTTGTGGTACCGTTATTGTTTCTGAATTCTATTACACAAGTGCTGTAACTATTTAACTTCAATGAACAAAGTATGTAATGTTCAAATGTTCCACATAATTTGGAAAATTGCATAAATCTGTCTAAAATTAAATTAAATAATAATAAAATTAAATAAAAAATTAAAATTATCCCGAATCATTGCAATAATAGTTATAGGGTTTTTGATTTTAGAAATTTATACGATAATCCTGCAATTACAAACATATCTACAGCAACGTGAATTCTTCATAATACGTCGGCCATGACACCATCTTTCGCGCCAAATTTGTCAACATACGATAGTTATGAAATCAAAATGGCTGACAGACACTGGGCCACAATGTAAACAATATCGACCTAATTCAATGGCAATTAAAATATTTCACGTAAGAATAAGAAATATGTCATAAGTCGACCTTTTGGTGCAACGGTAGCGATCCTGCCTTTCGCACCGACGGTCCTGGGTTCTAATCCCGGAAAGGGCAAATGTTTGTATGATGAATATGAGCATTTGTACCTGAGTCATGGATGTTTATATATATTTCTATGAATATTACTTATTTATGTATGATATATGTATGTCTATCCGTTACCCTAGTATTCATAACACAAGCCGTAAAGTGCTTACTTTGGGCTAGGTTAATTGGTGTGAATGTAGGAAATGTTTATTTATTTATATAAGATTTCATTTAAATCGGACACATTGTGAGGTAGTAGAAAATATATGCCGACCATTGAACCGAGCCGAGCCGAGCCGTGATCACAGGATAGTCATCCTGTGATCACGGCTCTTGGTAAATTATGCACAAAAAAACCCTTAAAAAAGTGTACACTAAATGTATAAGTATTTTATATGGGGCGTTTTATCCTTTTTTTTTTGAGTCTCTCAAATATGTATGTCTATCCGTTACCCTAGTATCCCTAACACAAGTCATATAGTGCTTAACTGCTAGTAACTTCGAGCTAAGTAGTGTGAACGTAAGAAATATTATTATTTCTATTAATGCTCCATTTCCCTGTAGTCCATAATATCTCAAATTGTCGAGAATCGATTCCTTTGGACTATTCGATAAATAATTGTTCATTTCTACTACGGCCTTATAAGATTTCCTTTTACGGGTGCCACAGTAAACTCAATATTCAGTATGTTTATTCCCAACATAATTTGTCGTCAAATTATCGTCTAGTCCTGTACTGGGGTAATTATAATAAATAAATAAATAAATACTTATTATTATATAATATTTAGTATCAGTAGTAAAAGCTACTACTTGCTAAAGAAAATTTTAATATTGATATATATAACTTGCAACTAAATTTTGCAGTGTCCCAATGGGACTCATGTGCTTTGTTTCATGTAACTATACTTTGTCTAATGTAGGATGATACTTTTGACGGTTGACACCTATATAGAGGGTATAAAGTTGCTAATTGCAATGTCAAGCCAAACATAAGGAAACAAACGCAACCTTAGTATGTAGCAATAAGGAAGTGACACCTGTCAAAAGTATCATCCTACATTGGACAAAGTATAGTTTTTAAAGTCTTCTGTACCACATTACGCAATAAACGTAAATTTAGTTCGGGATGAAATAATTAATGTCAGTTGTCCGGAATATTGTTACGACGGATGGCTGTGACGTATGGCGAGCTGTCATTTGTTTATAAAACTAAAAATTTGCCGTGGTGAATAATTAGTTCTAGAAAAAAGGGCGTTTGCATTGAATACTAGGAGTAGCGCGTGGGAGATAGAGATAGAGAGCGAGCGAGACGACTCGTGAACGTAAATCGATATTTATATAGACTTGACGCAGCGAATCTAGAATGTTCGCGACTACTCCCGGGCATATTTAATTTTTTTTTTATCTGAAATCCAGTAAATCTAGTCCAAATGCGAAAAAAGGCATTCGGTCTCACTAAGGTACATTCTCTTTCAAATTGACTATGGATAAATTATTTGAAAACTGTGAGGTATTTTTGTGAACTTGAGTTCTATTGTGAAAATATTTTTTGTAGTCTCCACTAAAAGGACTCGTGAAACTTCTTCCAAATGATTAATTAGATCACGTCGCATACTGGTTTTGATGGTGACGCCGCTCTGAGGTCCCAGGATCGAACCCCAGCCGACTGAATGAAGAAAACGATTTTTTCTGTATTGACTCGGGTCAAGTTGTTGCGGGTGTGTTGCCCGTCCCGGCTTCGCACGGGTGGACAAAATTCTTTTATTTTTTCTATTATTAAATATTTTTCCGTTAGCGCCATCTAGCGTCTGGTAGATGAACTACTTGCGGTTAACGCGTTGCTATGGTAACGATATTGATACAATGGAAAAAGAACGGTCAGACTAACACACAAACCACTATGATCTTAGATTATAGATTCCATAGCACAAGTGCTTTAGACTTAACTTGGGTTCAATAGAATGTATGTGATGTTGTCAAATAAACAATAAACGAAAAATGTTCTACACTAGTTAGGACCTACTGTTGTAAAAAAGCTCCGTAAAACTTAACCTACTGATTTCAATATTAACTGTTTACCTGGATTCCGTTAACTATTGATAAGGCAATCCAACTTATCGAGAAATTCAAAGATAGGTTTGACCCGCGGCCAGTGTCAAGGGAGGTAGCCGATTCGATTCCTTTTAAGGCACATTTCCTATTATAAAATCCCGGAAATATTATTTGATGATCCTATCTTAGTTTTACGCTGTGTAATAAATTTATACCTTAA
Source organism: Calamotropha paludella (assembly GCA_927399485.1). Classification (NCBI taxonomy): domain Eukaryota; kingdom Metazoa; phylum Arthropoda; class Insecta; order Lepidoptera; family Crambidae; genus Calamotropha; species Calamotropha paludella. Next base: position 3,313,944 of record OV656830.1, on the reverse strand, counting down.
AGATAACATTCGACACCAATAATAAAATTTATTTATTGTTTGAAGTTTATATTTATTTAATATTTAATAATATTTAATAATAATATTTTTAAAATTTAATATTTAAACAACTTTTTTCATGATAAATAAAATTATTATTTAAACAAGTAACTGATAGATTTTTTTTAATTTTAAAGAAAAATCGGTTTAAGTACAGTTTGGCCGTGTCGTCGTAACCCTCACTTCTAAGCCGAACGGTCACGGATTTGAGTCCCGGAAGGCAAAGGTTTGTATGATAATGATTTGTACCTGAGTCATGTGTATTTTTATATAATTATAAACCTAACATTTTTATTACTTTTTGAAAAGATGTTATTTGCAATGAAGTTTTATTAAATAGAAAATTTAAATTTATAAATAAAATAAATAAATGAATAAAATAAACAATCACACCAATTAGCGTAGCCCAAAAGTAAGCATTGTAAGGCTTGTGTTATGAATACTAGGGTAACGGATAGACATACATATATGATACATAAATTAGTATATATAAACACCCATGACCCAGGTACAAATGCTCGTATTCATCACACAAACATCTGCTCCTACCGGGATTTGAACCCAGGCCCGTCGGTACGAAAGGCAGGATCGCTACCGTTGCACTAAACAGTCGTCAGTTATTATTTTAACGTACAGACAGGATTTGACAAAATTTTTAATCTATACATATAAATAAAATTGGAGTGTCTGTTTTTAATATTATAATACCCGTTTTTTACTACATGCATATGAATATATATACGGTACATACACCAAAATAACAATTTTTTTTTTCAATTTTTGTCAGTCTGTCTGTCTGTTTGTTCCGGCTAATCTCTGAAACGGCTGGACCGATTTTGATGGGACTTTTATTGGCAGGTAGCTGATGTAATAAGGAGTAACTTAGGCTACTTTTATTTAAGAAAAATAATGTTGCAATATTCCACGCGGACGAAGTCGCGGGCGGCCGCTAGTATACTTTAAATATCATTTGTTACCTTTGTCAGTTCCAACCGTGCAAAAGGTAAAAATAAAAGTCTAGATTTTTCTCAGACCAATACATTGTTTTTTCTACCGGTTCCAAAAAGACCTTTAATAAACTAATCGTCTTATATACAATTTCTCTAAACGATAGTGAAAACCATATCAAATTCCTTAAGATTTATACTTTCTTTAAATATATAAAAATCCCTGTCAGTGTTTGACCGCAATGAACTCAGAAAGTACTCACTCGATTTTGATTTTTTTTAATTTTGCTGGGAATTTTCAGACTAAGTTTAATTTAATCTATAATCTAAGATCACAGTGGTTTGTGTGTTTGTCTGTCCGCTCATTTTCCCGCTCTTTTCCCATTGTATCAATAACGTTACCATAGAAACGCGTTAACCGCAAGTAGTTCGGCTACCGGACGCTAGATGGCGCTAACGGAAAAATATTTAATAATAGAAAAAAATAAAGAATTTTGTCCACCCGTGCGAAGCCGGGACGGGCCGCTAGTTTATAAAAAAATATATATTGCAAATTATAATAACCACAGCAGTGCGTGGTCGGGTTTGCTAGTGTATTTATAAATTAATTGTACACAGAGAACATAAACCTTAAGATATTAGCCCTAAAGTCAAAGCTTAACCTGTGTCCCAGTTAACTCTTCGATCAAGCCCATCACATGTAGGATGACCAAGCTATAATAAAATTCCGGACAAATTTTTGGTTGTACATAAAAATATTTGAAGTATTTTAAAAATTCATTAATTAAACATACATTATCATCGTATTCCATACTAAAGTTATGAATTCGAAAATTTGTCTGTTACGTTTAAACTGGGGATTATGTCATAATAATTATAGTATTTTGCTAAATTCATACCAATTAGCCTAGCCCAATGTAAGCACAGTAAGGCTTGTGTTATGGTTCCTAGGGTTACGGATAGATATACTTATATGATACATAGAAATGTAATATTTATATAGAAACCCATGACTCAGTAACAAATGCTCGTATTCATCACACAAACATCTGCCCCTTCCAGGATTCAAACACAGGACCACCTATGAGAAAACCAGGATCTCTACCGTCTAATCTTTATTTGTACCAAAAATGTTTACGTTAATAACTTTATTAGTCTAATATAATGGAATATTTATTATTATATTCCTTATTGCACATACATTAACAAAAAGTAACAATGACAGGTAAAATTGTTCGCAAAAGCGGACTTATCTCTAAAAGAGATTGGTTCCAATAACCCAGAATAATTGTGATTGGAAGTATAAGTGTGTGTCGCAAAGTGCAGACATACAGCGAAGTGTAATAGTTAGATGTTCGCCTTAAAAATATTGTCTTTATAATTGTCATTCTCTTTATAAATATAAGAAACAGATTTTTATTCCTCATCAGTCAATATATGAAATTAGCACTCTCTTGCTCTCTATTACTCAGGCACAACTTAAATGATTCGTTGCTGATGCACTTTTTTTGCGTGTGGCGTTAGCCACTGAAACCGTGCCATTTTTAAATCGATGATAACTTCTTCAAATCAAGTTTTAGGGAAATAACCCAGAATAAAACCATCTTCATTTTTCACGTAAATCTAGCTGGTGGCCTTCGTTTCTGTAATTGCATGTAGCAACGAATCGGTTAAAAGCTTAAAGTTGTGTCCTGTTAAAACCAATAAGCATGGTCACCCACGCGGAAGTAACAGTCGCTTGCGCACCCTTCTCAATTAATAGCGTTGTACGACTCAAAGGCATGATTTATCTCTAAAGAGTAAATCTAAAAGGAAAAGATACTATAATGTTTTATCTTTTGGTTTCTTAAATGTATAAAGACCGTTAAAGTTAACCAAAGACACGAATTATCCCTTTACGATGACCACGTATGGTGGAACAGCGGCGATACTACCTTTAGCACTGCCAGTCCTGAGTTCGGGTCACGGAAGGAGATGTTTGTGTGATGAATACGATAATTTGTACCTGAGTCATGTATATTTCTATAAATATATCTTTGTTTGGCTATTCGTGACCCTTTTTTTATTTTTTGTGGCTTGTACGGTTTGTGCATTTAGCCAGTGTCAAGTAAGTATTATTGCTAGTTCATGAGTAATTTCCTAGGTTTCGGTAATGAAGTGGGGTTTTACTGAATCCTTCTCGTGGCCTTATTGAGAATGCACGAAAAGACACCTTCCACTGTTTTGTTTCACTTGCTAACACTCTCGCATATTCAGAAACACTCAGTGGTTAATAACCCACCATTATTACACACTAATATGAACCACAACACAATCTCTAACAAGAAAACCAAAACCATAAAAGTGACGCTTCGCGCTCCCGCCAAAAAGTCGTTCGTTACCCTAGTATCCATAGACAGATTCTTAGGGATAATTTCACAATCTGCTTACCAAGTACTGCATAGTACTATAACCTAGGTTAAGCAGCGATTTTGATCTCCTTTTGATCGCGTTTATAAAAACTGGGATTAGTCTAAAATGGACAATCTTGGACGTCAAATATCACACATCCCATCATTGTAAAAAAGAACTTGTGCCTTGGTTAAAAACGCCATTATTATTATATCATTTATTTCGCATACTTAATACCTTTTGATAGAATTAAAAGTAAAATATAATTTTAAGGTGTCACAATGATATTAATTTACATTTAATGTCAATATCATAAACATACATATACAGAATAAAATTTAAATAAAACAATGTAAAAATAACCACCTATAAATAAGATGGGCCTTAGGCGTGCAGCTTCATCCACGCTTTTAATATCAGCGAGTCCCAACTCGTCTGTCTGAGTTCGCTTAGGCTACTGTTGTTATTTGTATACTGATAATGTTTTAATATGGAATTATCTTTTAAATAAGTAATCACTATTAATTAACACACACACACACACGTATATACAAGTTCAAACAAAAAATACTATATATAAGTAGCAATTGCTACAAAGGACTGACGAGGGCTATCGGCTATCGGTCGCAATTGTTACCGTAGACTAACAAGTTGCTACCACGGTCTGAAGGGGCGGTAAATATCTGATTCATATAGTTTTTTACTTAATAGGCGTCTCATCACAATTTTTGTAAAAGAAAAAGAAATTTTTTCGATAATTTGATTTCCCAATGACGGATATTATTAAAGAAGAGTTAGTATTATCAGACATTTAAAATTGTATCATATTAACAGAATCATAAAATGTATAGTCATCTACCGTAACTAGCTAAATCATTGACCATGATGTATGCATTTTTTGTCTGTCTGTTCGTTTTGTGATACCAGATATAATAATCAAACATTATTTTTGATTACGTCAATAATTAGGCGACTTCCGCGGTAAAGTGCTTACTGGTTTCATAGTAAAGTCACCACGGTCCCGGGTTAGATGCCGGCCAGGACATTATAGAAAACGCATTTTTCTATATTGGTTCGGATTCTTTTGCTACTTAACTTGGATTCAGAACAAAGTATGTGAAGTTGTCCAATATTTATTTATATTAGTACTTTAAATAATAATTATCTCAACCGAAAGATGTCAACAGCAGGGTGAAAGCTTTTTTTCAATATAAAAAAAATATTTGTGCGTGTACTTATGTACGCGCGTGAGAAGTTATACTTCTTTTGCATCATTAAATTAAAAAAAAATACATTATAAACAAATAAAAAGAATACATACTGACAGTTAACCTTAAATCAATAAACGCAGTTAAAAAAGTTTATAATATAAAAACCACTTTTGAATTAAATTGTTATAATGTTATTATATAATATAAAATCGTTATTATAATATTATATAAATTATTGTTAACCACCATACATTATTTAAAATAAGACACACAATTCATAAATTTTTGAGTAACTACCTTGAGCCAATTAGCGGCCAACTTCATCCTGCTGGTTTATTCCATGTCGCTTTTGCGGACAACTTCAACCTGTTACTTTTGTGTAACAGTGATGCGCGCGCATCTTAAAATTTCACTCTCATCTATTTTTCATAACGTACCTAAAGAAGTATAACTTCAAAAATTGGCCAAGTGCGTGTCAGACTTGTAGACTGAGTCAGGAAACAAGACAAGAAAATGCAGCCACGTTTTTGGGCATCTTTCTCAACAGCAGTTTTGAGGCAGGTTTGAGGCTTTTTAATATCATACTTTTTTTCAATATTTCCTTTGTCTTAAGACCCCGCTCCGCCTTCCACGTTAATGATTGTAACATAAGTATTTATAAGTTAGGATTTTGATATTATATACCTACCTTAGGCGACCAGATCAAGGGTTGAGATGTACACTCGGCGTCAAAAAAATCGCACCTCTAAGAAAATCACGTTCAAATGGCATTAACTCTGGATATGCACATGCAGTCGTATTAATTATAATTTTATTTAAAAGGTTACTTAATTAACTTAATAAAAAAACATTATTTTTCATTATCAAATAAAACCTAAAGCAACAAATAAAGGGTCACAAAAATTCTAAGGAAATTTTGCTGCTCGGGAGAGTCGCGAGTTGCGCTAACTTTGTGGGTATAAAGAGGTCAACACGGGTTCAATGTGGGTCATTCGCTATTAAACCGTTGAAGGGGACACACGCACTGATTTTACTGAAGAAAGAACATCTGGAAAATGGACACTACAGCTGATGAGGCCGCTCAAGTGGTTGCACTACTGCAAGCAGGGGTGCGGCAGTGTGATGTCGCCCGGCAACTGAATCTGAGCCGTTTTTCGGTTCGTAGAGTCTACCAGCGCTTTTTAGAGACCGGTGGCTATATCCGGCGACATGGGTCCGGTAGACGTCGCTGCACTTCGGAAAGAGACGACCGGTTCGTTGTGTCGTACTCTTTGAGAAATCGCTTCTCAAACGCTGTTCAGCTGCAACAGGAGCTCCAGGCAGTTCGCAGACGCACCGTGAGTGTATCCACGGTTAGAAGAAGACTGAAGGAGAAGAACATAGCAGCCCGCAGAGCTGCTACAGGTCCAAAATTGACTGCAGCGCACCGACGAGCCCGCTTGCAGTTTGCTCGCGACCACGTCGATTGGACCATTGAGCAGTGGGGAGCTGTTCTCTTCTCAGACGAGACACGAGTGTGTCTTTTCTGCAACGACCGACGAAGAAGAGTATACCGGAGGCAGGGTGAACGTTTCGCTCAAGCCTGCATCCAGGAGACGGTGGAATATGGAGGCGGATCCTGCATGTTCTGGGGCGGTATGTCGGCTGCCGGCAAAACCGACCTGGTCTGCGTCTCCCGGACCGGAGGTGCTCGCGGACAAGGGTCGCTGACTGCGCGCCGCTATATCACAGAGATCCTGGATGTGCATGTGGTCCCTTTTGCCGAATCTTTTGGCGAGGGGTTCACATTAATGCACGACAACGCTCGCGCACACACTGCAGCCATCGTGAACGACTTCCTGCGGAGGTCCCAAATTCCTGTGATGCAGTGGCCAGCGAGAAGTCCTGATCTGAATCCGATAGAGCACCTCTGGGACCATCTTAAACGTAAGGTTCGATCTCGGGATCCGGCTCCTTCGACTCTAGAGGAACTCCAAACCGCGGTGATTGAAGAATGGGGTCTTATCCCTCAAGAAGAGCTCCTGAAGTTGGTGAGGTCTATGAGGGACCGTATGGAAGCCGTCATCAGGGCAAGGGGGGGTAACACTAGATTTTGAGTTAATTTTAAGACACTTTTTGTACATTTTTTTTGTAAATTATCGATTATTAATTAGGACTTAATTAAGATTTTTTATTATTTTTCAAATTTTTATGCTTTTTGTATAATTTTAATTAAAAAAAAGATTGCACTTAATTGTTGTTTGATGCTCCTTTTTGTTACCTTTCTAATGATACCTAACACTATCCTCTATATAAGGTTTAGGAATTTTTGAATAAGATTTTTATAAGGTGCGATTTTTTTGACGCCGAGTTTATTAAACAAACTAGTTAAATAAAAAAAAACTACTTACTAGATCTTTTCTCTTTAAATTTTCGGTGGAAGTTTGCATGATAATGTACATCATATATTTTTTTTTACATATATCATTCTCTTATTTTAGAAGTTACAGGGGGGGGGGGGACACATTTTACCACTTTGGAAATGTCTCTCGCGCAAACTATTCAGTTTAGAAAAAAGTGATATTAGAAACCTCAATATCATTTTTGAAAGCCTACCCATATATACCCCATACGTATGGGATTGATGAAAAAAAAATTTTTGAGTTTAATTTCTAAGTTTATAAATTTATTGTTTTTTTTTTCTATTTTTGTGTGAAAATCTTAATATGGATGAATACATCTACTTACCAAGTTTCAACATATAGTTCTTATAGTTTCGGAAAAAAGTGGCAGTGTCACGGACAGACATGACGAATCCATTTTAGGGTTCCGTAGCCATTTGGCTACGGAACCCTAAAAAAGGATTTATTTGGCTCTGTTACAAATAATATTATAATAATGTAATGAAATCCTACTTGTGTTTTAGTTTAAGTCATAGTATTTTTTTTTAAATCTCCGACGCATAAACAAGGGTGTTATAAGTTTGACCGCTATTGGTGTGTGTATGTCTGTGCTTCCGTAGCTCATAAACGGGTAAAGTGTTTTCGATGAGAATTTTTTATTTGATAACAGGTTTTCTAGCAGTAGTTTTTAGACTTATTTTGTCAAAATCGATTCAGCTTTTTTTTTAGAATGGGTTCGCACTTGATCCCAATTAAACCCGAGGGCAAAGACAGAATCCACGATGAAACGAGCTAACCCAGAAGGTGCCTATTCACCCTGGCTTCCGTTTATGATCAAATCGACTGTTTATGATCTATACTTACTAGCAACAAAATTTTTTTTTTGTTTTTGTGAAAAATAAAATAGGCCAAAAACAAGCATTAGCTACTCTCCTCCTTTCCCGTTGTTCTATTTTAAGTTTATTATTTTAATTAATTATATTTCTTGCCATATCAGAAATTCTAAACGAATAAGCAAATAGTAAAAGGCATGAATCATATTATATCGATTCTCGAACGAATCATGCTTTCGCTCGTCGTATGCGCGTGAATTACATTTTTGTATAGGATGATCATATTACACACGAAGCTACGAGAAAACGTCAAAATTCTCAATCAAAACTCAACCTTAAGTTATAGGTACGTTGGTGAGTTCTTGACTGTACCAATCATTTCAATATTTTCGCCCTTTTTTGTGCGAAATGTTATTCAGTCTCCGATTATTACACCAGCTTTTAACCGCGGCTTCGCTCGCGTTAATGTAGGTTACCGATTCATTTTTGTTTATATAAAACTGACAAAAAGTACGAAAATTTCATGATTATGGGTAAAGTACTTAAGGCGATTTTTTATACTAAAATCATAGTTGCGCCCCAGCATAACACACCTTACTATAAAAATATCCTTTTGTTTACAAAACCTAAACTAACTTTACACAGCTTAGGTCCTTACCCGATGTCACTTAAAATCTATAATAAACTACCAGAATACCTAAAAGCAGAAACAAATACTAATAAACTCATAAGGTCTTTGAAAAAGTTTAATAACAAAAAGTTTTAATTATATAAATGAGAAAAAGGAAAAGAAATTCTGAATGTCTGCCCCGTGTGACGGGGTGCAGCCGGAGAAATAAAAGCACTCAAAGTCACTTAAGTTTTGTATTTATGAAATTAAGGCACAACTGAAACAATTATATAAAAAAGGTAAATTACAATAAATACAAAAACAACTTCACATTTATCACTAAAATATATTATAAAAGGTAGGGCTTCTTACAATAGTGCCTTAAAGAAACTTATAGACTTATAAACAGGAACTGGTGGTACAGAATACATATACAGGAAAACTTGTGAGTTATGCTTATGAGCTTATTATACTTGTGAGCTTATTATAACTGCTCTACACTATAAATATATTCAAATAATTGTTATCGGTGAGTCAACCGCTCTACGCGCTGACTCTGGTAAGAATAAACTTCGAACAAAACAAATAAAAAGAGACAGACAGTAAATTTAAAATAGGAAACGAAGAGAAAAGAAAATATGAAAAATGGCCAGAGAAGAGCGCAATGAAAGCAACGAGTCGCCAATATAGCTATGGCGCCTCGTTACACCCTCTACCCTTCATTGCTACGCCTACCGAGATGCATGTGATAACTAGTGCTTGCATGTTCTGTTTAGTCACTGAGTAGCATGTAACGCAATTTGTGAATAAATAAATGTAACAAATAAACTCACTTTCGTATTTATAATATTTTAAGTCGTTATTAGTCGGGTAACGGATAAACACATAGGTACATTATGCGTTACCCTATTATCCATAACACAAGCCTTACAGTGCTTACTTTGGGCTAAGCGGGTGAGATAATTCAAAGACATTTATTTAAAAAAAAATAAACAAGTGTGCAATTTTGACGACCGTTTGGTGCAACGGTAGCGATCCTGCCTTTCGCACGGACGGTCCTGGGTTCGAATCTCGGTAGGGGCAGATGTTTTTATGATGAATACGAGCATTTGTACCTGAGTCATGGGTGTTTATATATATTTCTATGAATATTACATATCTGTGTATCATATATGTATATCTATCCGTTACCCTAGTATCCATAACACAAGCCTTACTGTGCTTACTTTGGGCTAGGCTAATTGGTGTGAATGTAGGAAATATTTATTATTTATTTATTTAATTTACATGTGGTACAAGTGAAACCTTAAAAAATTTTGTTTTAACATAATGCGACGAATGTAAAATTTTGGGAAGAGGATAATTATAGCTTTTATTTATGATCATAGTGATACAAAGTTAGATAATTATTTTACATTTTATTCGTATATATTACTTATATTTATTCAGACTCAGAGCTTACATTTTCAATAAATGATACAAGAGGCTTATGGTAACTAAAGTACATACCACGAACATAAGAGGAACTGTATAATGTTTCCTATCTCATTTTATTGTTCGTTAAATCTTATGAATTTATGTGTACGAGTTGCTGCCGTACAATGTTTAATTTGATAAGAAAAGATAAGAAGTTTGATGAAACCACGAATTTAATTTTTTGATAATTTATGCTAAATGATATGAGTAGACACCGGGGCGATCGAATGCGTACTAAATGCTAAGACATGAATTTTTATCTATCTGTCTCTTTTTACTGTCGCTTTTTCGTTTCATCGACTTTCAAATCATTTCATGCCAAAGAAATTTCCACTTCAATAAAATCCTAAATTCGCTTAAAAATGAATGAAAATAAACTTAATACACTTGAAAAAAGTTTTTTGAACAATTCAATTATTGACTGACGACTGACTGAAGACTGACAAGAAAGGAAGAACTGGTATAAAAGAAGCATGTGTGCAATTTACACGTGGTAGAAGTGAAACCTCAAATCACAATGGTACTAAAGAAGTTCCCCTCGATTTTAATAGAAATATATAATCTGACTACAGCCTGTATATTTCTACAATCAATAAGATCCTGAATCCAATCTAAGCAAAAACCATTCCTGCACGCGCATCGCTTCCAACCCTGGAATTCTATTAGCGTAGTTCGTTTAAAGTCTCGAAATATATCTTAGAAATAAGACGAATGTTTCTGTAACATCAATGTATAACAAAGTGACTTGGCCACGCGTTGCTATAGTTTAGTCATTATAATTTGCAATTTTATTACTATAATTAAAATGAAACGTATGCTAAGTCCTAAGTTAGAACAAATCCAGCAAAATGAAAAAAAAGCAACAAAATCGGTTGAATAGTAAGCTAAGCATAAAGCTACGCTGGCACCATTTATTGGACTAATACCTAAAAAAAGAAAAAAAAAATTTATGTTACTATGGGAATTATAGCGAATTTCAAAATTCGGGCTATCGAACGCATATATTTGGAAGTAAATATTTTATATGGTAGTGTGAATTATTAATTTGATGCTATCGCCCGAACTGTGTGTATTAGTATGGGAACAATATTCTTTATCAAAGTTTTTACTACTAGGCGATGCATTCGCTAAGCATAAAGCTACGCTAGCACCATATATTGGAGCGGAGCGTAATACCTAAACAATTTTTTTGGTTCGATGGGAAATTTCACGAATTTCAATAGTCGGGTCCGTCACAATCTGGTCCTAAACCTGTTGATTCGATTCCACACAAAAAATATTAAAATCGGTTAAGAACTCTGGAAGTTATGGCGTAACAGACATTGCGCCATTGTAGCTGATCCATAGAAGTTTCGCTCGCTCCGCTCCAATCAAAATGAAACGTATACTATGTCCTAAGTTAGAACAAATCCAGCGAAATGAAAAAAAAGAAACTGGATTATCATTCTTCCTGCGTTATTTTCATCAATAGGGAAGTTCTCTGCCCCAGTTGATAATAGGGTCACCAAATAGTCGGAATTCGTTAGGATTGTCCCAACACTTCATTGCCAGATTCAAGCCAAAATATAAGTACCGAAAAACGGATGGTCATTAAAAGGAATGACAATAAATAAATTTCAAATGCACATTTCATAGTTTTTTTTTTATGTACAATATTTCTTTATTTCTTACTTATGTTTAAGTTTAGGCCCATTTTTATTTGTTGTATCTTATTTTAATTATTTGAACTTGATAAGGGTTTAAAAATACTTTTAGGTGCCTTATTTTGCTTTCCCAATATTAATGGTTTGATACTATTTAACTTTAAAAAAATCCCATGACTTCTGACGAAACCAGTTTGCATACAAATTGGTGGATTCGCCAAAGATAACTTTGTCGTTATTCTAGTTTGAATAATAAAAAGAAAACCCAATGATTAGTAATATTTATTTATCCATACAAAATCCCGATCTTTTTATTATTATTATTTATATAACTGAACTGCTTTTATAGATATTTAAAAAGTTGTTAAAAACCCTTATCATTAAAGGCACAGCTTATTAAAGTTTTTAAAAAGCATTTTTATTAGCCCTAGAAATGTTTCCATTAATCAAAAAATAAAGTAAAAAGTGGAGAAAAACAGCGCATTTTAAAAGCATTTTATCTATTTATCTCATCTCATCCCATCTAAAATATATTTGCAAGTTTACGATTATGATGATTTCGATCATATATTTAAACATATTTCTTACGTTTTCACACCAATAAGCCTAGCCACAAGCAAGCCTATAAGGCTTGTGTAATGGATACTAAGATAACGGATGAACAAACAAATACGAGTATGGTACAAAGACAGACTTAGAATACTCGCATTCATAACTCAAACACCTGTCCCTTACCCTACCATCACGTCTTATAGCGATTCAAGTTTAGCTGTAAAAAAGAGACGCCACTATAGACCACGTATAGCGGTTTCTCACTTTGACAATCGAACTTGATTCGCGCTAAAAAATGATGGTAGGCCCTCAGGACACGAAACCAAAACCAATATCAAACTTTCGTTGATGTTTAAAATTAAACTTTAATAAAACACACCCACGCACGCACGTCTTCCATTCCGGAGTATTCCGAATATATGGTCACCTTAAATGAACTACTTTACGGTTCAAAAAACCTTAGTCACGGCACGTAACTCGGCGCGTTTTGTTTTGTATGCAATTAGTTCTGAATGCCCAGTGGTTAAGGAACTAAGAAATTTATTACCCACATCAGAGTATCTGATTATCTTCATGGCTGGTTCGTTCGTTCAGAACTTTACATCAAATACCGTTTAGTAAAGTCAACAGTTCTATAGACATAGACACTTGTTTTTAACTTGTTTTTTTGTTATTCTTATTTGGAATGAGTTCACACTGATCCCAATCAAGTTCAGGGGTCAAGACAGGATCCACGATGGAACGAGCTAACCCAGAAGGTGCCTATTCACCCTGGCTTTAAAAACGGACGGGTTATAAGTACTCGGAAATACAGACGCAGGGAGGAAGTTCCACTCCTTTGCTGTGCGCATTATGAAAGATATTGAGAAGCGCTTGGTGCGACAGGTAGGAATAGCAACCAAGAAAGGGTAGTAGCCCGCAGCGCGTCTGGATATCCGATGGAAAAAGGGAGATGGCGGTATGAGCATATGCAGCTCCTGAGCACACCCTCCAAAATACATTCTGTAGAAGACCGACAGACAGGCAACAGCTTGCTCTTCACCAATTTCCTGTCACTAATGGGCCTATCAGCTCTGCGCTGAATCGTGTCCAATGTAGCAAGTCGGTATTTTGCTGAACCTTCCCAGAGGTGGCTGCAATATTCCATGCCAGTTCGGACTTGTGCTTTATAGAGAGTTAAAAGCTCTCCCGGCGTGAATTATAGTTTGAGCTTTGGACTCGATGGTCAGGTGGGATTCAAAGCCACATCCCTTTTCTATCCGGCCGAATGGAAGAGGATGGAAGGGCATGTCATCGACTGCCACCTGCCACATCTAATAATAATAATAATAATAACGTTTATTTCAGACTAGGATCCATTGTTTGTTAGTAATAATTGGTAACAAAAATAACTTATTGTGTGTTAATGTTGTTAGTAAATAGACATATTACAAATTTCATTATTTAATCTGGGACAATTTGTATTTTTTCTTTTGATAATTTCTTTAACCGATTCGTTGCGGATGGCACGTCTGGCGTGCCACCACTTTCTTTTGCGTGTGGCTTTCTACTGGAGCCATGTCATTTTTAAATCGATGATAACTCCATCAAAATGAGTTTTAGGGAAATCTACCCAGAATAAAACTATCTCCATTTTTAACGTAAATCAAGCTCGTTGCCTTCGTTTCTTGTAATTATATGTCGCAACGTATCGGTTTAAGTCTCGTTTTCTTTGAGAACTTGATGTTATTTATTAAAGCACTGATAAGACAAATACCATCTTTTATAAATTTATTATTTAAAAACTTACAAACTAATGTTCGTGCGATATGTCAGTTCCATAGAAAAAAGAGAAGAGCATAGTGAGGACAATAGTGTATGCTGATATAGTTTATGGTGTGCGACAATTTGCGTTTTTTTTAGCAGAACTATTGACGGAACGGTTGAACGGTCGACCACGAAGGTTGTATAAAATCAACTCTAATTATTAAATAAATAAAGTCACTTTCACCGATTCGTTGACTCTTGTTTTTAATATTTAATCCTGACGTTTCGACTGCTTTATAGAATGATAATGATAATTCGGTTATTTGCAAAAAATATGGTACACAAAAATTTGTTGAAAATATTTTTTTCCTCACATTCTGTCGAATGTTTCAACTTGCACATATTTCGCTAATCATAGAGAATAACACATTATAACTAATGTCATAATGCAAAATTATTCAATATCAATTATAATGTTATATTTAATAATTTATATTATAAACTTAAATCTCAATATAATAATTTTTTATTATTCAGGAAATCATTAACACTGTAATATGTTTCTCCTAATTATATTTCGGATAATTTGTCTTAAAGTAAAAAGCTGTGATTTCCTGGAGAAAGATTTAACTGTGTAATGGGCGCGAAAGGGTAAAATCTAATTATCCTTCGTCATCGTCAAATTAGGTAAAGAAACAACTGTCAAGGCTGTATTGGATTTTACCCTTTGCTCTCCCCGATACGCAAGACTTATTTATTAGCACGTATTAACGTTAACATTTTACCATGCTGTTTCGAATCTATTTAAAGAACTGTTTTAACGGATGAATTAAAGCCCGGATTCAAATACGTCAGTCTTGAATAAAAAAATAAAAATTAGACTGTAAAACAAAAGAAAGCAAAGGGTACAAATACGATACAGCCTCGTCTTCAGTTATTTCTTCTTTTTGATAATGAGTGAAACTAGTGGTTTTGTACCTTTAAGTAATTCATAAATATTTATATTATGACTTCATAAAATCTAAACAGTTTAGTTAAGGCCCGTTTTTCTTTTGTACCAGGGCCCTTTTTACCAAGCTCATTGTTTAGCTTGTTACCAAACTACACCTCTGCACCAATGGCCACTACCCATAGTTTTGTTTTAATCACCAACACTTAAGGATATTCATGACACCTTAATAGTTAACCATCTACTAATTACACATTGAAATCTGGCAAGAAACAAATATTTGCAAAAATATATACCAATACTCATATACGTACCGCGGAAGCGCAAAGGAAGCCAGGATTTGTTTGTCCTTTAACTTATTATTGGTAATAAAAGAAAATTACAGTAACATTATGATTTCCCCCAAACTACAACAAATTTTCGGTCTTCTACAGACTGTACTTTGGAGAGTGTGCTCAAGAGCTGCATCTGCTCATACCGCTATCTCCTTTTTTACATCGGACATCCAGACGCACTGTAGGCTACCACCCTTTCTTGGTTAATATTCCTACCTGTCGCACCAAGCGCTTTTCAACATCCTTCATAACGCGCACAGCAAAGGAGTGGAACTCCCTCCCAGCGTCTGTATTTCCGAGAACTTATAACCCGTCTATTTTTAAAGCCAGGGTGAATAGGCACCTTCTGGGTTAGCTCGTTCCATCGTGGATTCTGACATGGCCCCGGGCTTGATTGGGATCAAGAGCGAACCCATCCTGAACAAAAAAAAAACTACAAAAGTGATACTTCGCGCTCCCGCCATAAGGTTTCTATTTGCTTTCCATGTTTATTTTCTTGATATCGGAATAAATTGGCGGTGTGATGTCCGATAAAAAAACTGAAACCCATTTTTTTATGTTGGTTACCCTCAAGTAGCAGTGACAAAAAATATACCCGAATTTAAAACCTCCTCGTTATTTTGAAATCGGTTATAAAGATTTAAAACAACGAACGGTTTTTAGTTTTTGATGAAAAGGCTTCAAGACAATTCGTCATTACGTTCTATTGTGTGTTGTGTGTGTATTGGTAATAAATTTTATTAATACTTGCCATAAAAATACAAAATTCGTATACATAAATGCGCATTGAATCAAATCGGTTAAACGCATGCATTACCTGCCATTTTTAAATTTCATAATTACAGTTACATTATTATTTTTTTTAAACTGTCATTAGGAATTTAAACATGACAGGTTATGTCATAGGAACGCATGCGTTCAACTGATTTTATTCAATGAACATGTGCAAAATCCCGCACATGCGCACAAAAAAATATAACGAACACGACTAATACTTCAAAATAAAAGTAAAAGGTGCGCACGATAGGTTGCGCACAAAAAACGTAACGCTGTCATTCGATCACTAAATTTTAATCTTCATATTTTTTTCATACCCGTCGCCTATGAAAATCAATTCTCAAAGAGTAAAACTCCAAAAACAAAAACGCTAAACGAAAACTGGAAGTCACACATTCCAATATCTCATTTGGTGCAATAGTAGCAATCCAGACTATCATTGAATGCATTGCAATCTATACATATAAATTAAATTGGAGTGTCTGTAATGTTGAAATAACCCTTTTTGACTACATACATATGAATATATATACGGTACATACACTAATTTTTTTTTTACAATCTGTCTGTTTGTTCCGGCTAATCTCTGAAATGGCTGGACCGATTTCGACGGGACTTTTATTGGCAGGTAGCTGATGTAATAAGGAGTAACTTAGGCTACCTTATTTTAGAAAAGTTCTTTAAAATTACTGTGCCACAGCAACGCGTGTCTGGGTCAGCTAGTATATAATAAAATTTCAAAGTATTTCGAGTTGAATTTCATGAGACAATTTATACAATTAAGATTTTATAGATAAATTAACCGTATACTTTTCTGTACCCCTGGCAAAGTGTATGCATAATTTCGTGATGAACGATTGACTAGTTAAGGCGTGAAAGTTCAACAAAGAAACTCACTTTCGTATCCATAACATTAGTAAGGATTATAATGCTTTACCCATATAATATATATCCTATTATTTACGTGATCACATGTTCTTATTGTGTACTAAATTTCATAGAAATTGGTCAACCCGTTCTTGACCTATAGACGAACATACAGACAGTCAGATAAAATTTGTACGGTATATAGTATTATGGGTTGAATGTAGAGGTTGAATTGTTGAAACACTTTTTGCATCCTGTATAATAATTTCACATTGTATGCAAATACGTTTAAATACTTATTTGTATAAGATCCACAAAATATTTGGTGTGTGGGCTCTTTCCTCCTCTATTATGGTGAATGAATTTAACGAAATTAAACTCTATGGTATCGCCCTATCAAATAAAATCGCTTTATCTTCTTTTCATGTAGGGTTGGCACTTGTAATTTTATTCTTTAATGCAATTAGAAATTTATTTAAATGGCAATAGTGGGCTTATCGCTAAAAGATAAGTCTGTTTTTGCTCACCAAAGGTATATTTATTAAGACGATCGTTAGTGATACAGTAGTTATACTGACTTTTGCACCTAAGGTCCTGATTTTGACTCCCGAAAGGGGTAGATGTTTGTGTGATGAATACGAGCATATATGTACCTCAGTCATGGTTATTTATATATATTACCATGAATATAAAATATCTTCGTAACTAATATGTTTACCTATCCGTTACCCTAGTATCCATAACATAAGCCTTACGGTACTTACTTTGAGCTAGGCTTATTGATATAAAAATGTAATAAATATTATTATTATTAATTGTTTATACAAAAAAATTCTATTTTGGTTCATCCGTGGATGTCTTTCGACTGATATAATTAGTTCCTTTTGCAAATAATTAAAGCAAGATGGAGGTCGGTACCCCTGCCTGAGTTTCTTTCGCTAGTTTTTCCCGATTTCCGAACTGGTGGTAGACACCGAAATCGTAGTGAAAATTTAATAACTTAATAAAATGCAAAACAAACAATTTTTGATTTATATCAATTTTAACAGTGAGGAACGTGCCCGATTAAAATATTGACCGCCATTGTCTTAGTCTTCCTGTGATCACAGCTCCTGTAAAGGAGTTGAAACGACAGGATTTAATATAAATTATGCGCAAAACGCCCTAATTAAGTTGTTTTATTTAAATGTGTTATGTGCTCGAAAGTTGAGGAATTAAATAAATTATATTGTTTTCTTTTTGTTGACAACCCTATCCCCAATCAGTGAGGTCAGTTCACACGCGACCGCTGGCGACAGAGCGGAACGGGCAACAGCCAGACTCATTACCCCCCACCTTTAAAATATATCTTCCATCTCTTTCACACCACCCACGTTAAAAAGAGACCGACAAAGGTTATACGATTACAAAGATCTTATAACATATTACCCATTTCTGTCATGTCATCCGCGATAGAAAGAGATAGGGAGAAGTTAAAGATTTCACTGAAGCTATTGGGTAATCCTTAGTCGATGACTGCTGTTTTAAAATAATTAAATGTTCTTTAAATTAAACCTTAGTACACATTATCAAAAACGGGATTTTTAGTATATTTTTACCGACTTCAGAAAAAAGAGGTTTATTAATTGGAATGTAATATTGTCCGAATTTTACAATTTTTGTATATAAGTCTATACCAGCTTATAAATTACATATTATTTCTTATCTACGTATTATACGTATTATTTCTTATCTAATGTTATCAATAATAAAAAATATTTCTTTGTACTCACAATGCCATATTTCTATAAAATATAAAATATGCAAGTCAAAAACAACCATACCTCCAACCCCTTAGGTAGAGTTCAAACCCTATCTTTCGCTATCCGGGCGTTTGTCATTTTTTTTAACATACGTATTTTATATCTTATAAAATTACTATTTTTAAATTACGCTTTTAATTCAGTGACATTCATTACTCATATTTGCTATAATAAATCTGTGTTATTGCCAAATATTAAAAACATTATTTTAATTACAAAATAAACCCGCGTAGTCAACCCACAACTAATGACATTTGATATTTCGGAGACCTTACCCTACACAAGCGCCTCTAGCGGTAGATTCAGCGATCTTAATTCTATAACATGTCATTTTGCATGTTGTCTGAATAAATATTGAAACAAAAGATAAAGTAAAAAACTTTAAGCATGATTAAGTCATAGGTTCCAATTTTAACTGTTTTTTTAATCTACACTAATATTATAAAGAGGAAAAATTTGTATTTTTGAATGTTTGCTATAAATAAACTCAAAAACTACTAAGCCGATTTCAAAAATTCTTTCACCATTGGAAATCTACATTCACGCTGAGTAACATAGGTTATATTTAATGCTAGAAAAAAATTAAAGAATTTTGTCCACCCGTGCGGCAGGCCGTTAGGTAAGAAATAAAAAAATCATTTTATAAAATCAAACCGACTTAAAAACTGTAATTTATTTAAGTAATAACTAAAAAGTAAGAATAAAAATTATGTTTTAAAAATCTAAAATTAAATACGAGACGATTTTTTTGAGCTCAGTGCCAACCTACATATTTTTTATTTTGTGGCTTCAATGGTTCTTCCGTGACGAACGTCTCACGTAACTGACCGAAATATCGGAGACACTTAAATAAAAAAAAAATGGCAAAATTTCCCGTTTCAAATAATAATGTTCACTAACCATAAAAGTGTGAAACAAAACTTTAAGACACCCGTCGAATTTTCCAAGTATTTCTTAAATTGACACCAGCGCCATCTCTTCGTGATCTAGGTACAACTAAAGAGTTCTATATATAGAGTAGACTACTCAGCCTCCAGAGCGATACTCGGCGGATCATCTGTCCTTGTCTTACAATAACGTAATCAACTTTAACCAATTTTAAAAAGCGCGCCGAGGCCATGCGTGTGCGAGAGCAATGTAAAAGTGAGAGGGACAGGTGATCCTCGAAGTATCGCGCGCTATACATTGCTTGATAGACCCCTTATCTACTCTATCTATAGAAATCTTTAGGTACAACTACCTAGGATAAGGGTCGATGAGAAAGAAACAGATATATAATTATTGTTTCTTTTTGACGTGATAACGTCTTATAAATCCATGAACGCCGGCTGCACGCACGAAAAAGTGTAACGTTTCGCCTGAACCGAGCGTGCAAGCGAGAGCGCGGAATAAGCGATAGAGAGGCACGATCGGCCTAAGCGTTCAACTTGTAGCGCATATATCTCTCTTCCACTTCATGAAGTGAAAAATTAATGTGGTTTCCATTGTCTATAACAACAACTAAATGTTAATTAAACGAAAAAATAATAATTTTCAATTAATTCTTTCTTTGTATTATACAAAATAATGATAATTCAGTGATAATAATTCAATTCAATTCATAAAAGTATGCAATTTTTCATCAATGTTTTCTTATGACGCTATCACGTAAAATTATCGTCCGTAAACTGACTTTACAGACAACCAATTTTTTTTGTTCTATAACCGTTCAACTGCTTTATTTTATTAAGAAAATATTCAACATATTTCAGGTAGGCTGGACACTAAACCACACCCTCTCATTATCCATAAAGCATCGTTCGTTTTTGTCATTTAGGAACAAAAAGGTTGTCTGTAAAGTCAGTTTACGTACGATAATTTTACGTGACAGCGTCATAACAAATTACTTTTATGAATGTAATTGAATTATTATCATTGAATTATCATTATTTTGTATAATACGAAGAAGGGGTTAGTTTTTTTTATAAATTAACACTAAGTTGATGTTATAAACAATGGAAACCACATTAACTTTTCACATCATGAAGTGTAAGAGAGATAGAAACGCCACAAGTCGAACGCTTAGGCCGATCGTGCCTCTCTATCGCTTGTTCCGCGCTCTCACTTGCACGCTCGGCTCAGGCGGAACGTTACACTTTTTCGTGCGTGCAGCCGGCGTTTCTCGGTTTATAAGATGATATCACGTCAAAATCTTTCAAGGTCAAGCTTAATTGGAAAAGTCTCGTTCCGACTTTCATTGACAAAGAGATTTTTATACCTTAGGGGGTATAACCGAAACTTTTTCGGGTCCTACCCCGGGGGCTATCAAACATTATGATATGCCCTATGAAGCCTATATTAATATCTGGGATAATGACTTCATGAAGTACATCCTTAGGGAAACAAAAAAACCTTGAATTATTTTTTTCTGTTAACAATATTATATACTAGGTAGATGCAGTCGCTTAAGAATAAAGCTTCGTTAGCACCATAAATTAGAGCGGAGCGTAATACAAAAAAAAATAGGAAAAAAAAAACAATAAACCATAATAATGAAAATTTTCCGGAAAATCCCATAGAGCCTATGTTTTTTGGTCATAACTTCTTTATTTTTGTGTATTTCAAAATTCGGAACACTCCGTCACAATCCTAAATGTGTTGATTCGATTCCAAAAAATATTAAAATCGGTTAAGAACTCGGGAAGTTATGGCGTAACAGACATTGCGTCGTTGAAGCTGATCCATGGGAGCTCCACTCGCTTCGCTTGCTCCGGTCCAATAAAAATAACAAGAAATAGATAAATTACATCGCAGATTTTGGATACTCGTAAAAGTATTTACATTCGATATTCAACGTAGTAGTACCAAGAACATGCAGAGATGGCGCTGTCGTCAACTTAAGAAATACTTGGAAGAATACTACTTAATACTTTACAAAAAACTATTTACTGAAAAAATGTATGAACGAAAAAGGCTTGTACCAAGTCCTCACGTAACAAATTACCCATTACCAAACTCCTGTGAGGTGATTAGTAAATTCGGTTTGTGTAATCTAACATTCAAACAAAGTGTTTCTACAAACAAAATCCATTTATTATATCTTTTGATATTTAAACTTCTAACAGCTTAATTTTTATATCTTTAGAAATTGTTAACAGAAAAAAATTCTCAAGATCTTGAAAACTCACGACTGACGAATCCGAGTGGACCGATTGGGCCAAGTGCGAGTCGAACTCGTGCACCGATGATGGTTCCGTAAAATATTTTTGTTATATGATGTAACTAAAAATTTACTGTTTTCGCAATTTCTCCTTTATCTGTGCTATAAGACGTTGCTTCGTACCAAATTTCAAGATTCTGAGTTCACGGGAAGTACCCTGTGGGTTTTGATTCCCTTGCGAGCGTCGAAAATTTGCGGAAATTTGCAACATAAAGATTTTGATTACGTTGGTTTAGAAGTTTATTTTTTTCACAGCTCCAATTGACAGTAAACCAGAGTTTTTGATATAAATTCCAGCTTGATACCTCCACGCGTTCCTGAGAAAAAGGGTCTTGACATACAGACAGACGGCTGGACGGATAACAAAGTGATCCTTTAAGTGTTCCGTTTTTTTCCATTCGAGGAACGGAACCCTAAAAATAGATTGTTGGATACTTGTAAAAGTATTACTTTCGATGTACTAAGTAGTAATACGTCAAATTTAAAAACATGGCGCTGGCGTACTAGAAAATATTTCTTTGGACGACTTAAGATCTTAGCATATGTACGAGATGTGACGTGCATCGTTCATAACGTGAACGCAGTTTTAAAACAATATTCTCCGTCAACCATTTATTTTCTCGTGTCGTCACGCCCTGTCCATGTTTCTCGGTACTTATATTTTGTTGCTATATTTTTGCATGCAACGATGTCAAGAATTCGTTCCGTTTCATCCGGCACGAGAAAAAACACGTCACGTATGATGAGCAGGACTGTCTTTAACCTATTGGAGGCCCTGGGCATCCTTACTAATATTATAAATGGGAAAGTGAGTTTGTTTGTTTGTTTGTTTGTTCCGCTTTCACGCCGTAACTACTGAACCGATTGCTTTGAAATTTTGCAGACGTAAAGATAAAAGTCCGGATTAAATAATAGGGTACTTTTTATCCTGGAAAAAAATTGATATTCCCGAAGAAAAACAAAAATATTGTCTGCTTGATGGATGAATTGTAGATGGCGCTGTGTGTCGTTAAAAACAAGGTATATACGAATATAAACATGTAAATTTAGAAGCTAAATGATACGATAATGAATCCCCGAAAATGAGGAATTCCCGAGGGATGACGTACAATTTGATTTATCGTCTAAACTGTTTTTTTTTACATCTACTTATCCTGAAATCACTAAAGTCAACGAATTACTAATTGGTATAAGTATTAGTTACGTTATTTAGTTCTTGAGGTATGCGATAGATGGCGCTGGGTGTTTTTTGCCCAAAATCTGCATGTTTTTGCTCCACAAGGGAAAACATATAATATAGTGTACCATTCAGTTTTGGTTTAACAACTAATTGTATCCAGCGTTACATCGCGCTTCTTAGATTTTTCCGTGGGAATGAGAAGTTTTCTTATAGTTGTGCTTTATACCGCAATATAACCGAATTCCGCGCGGGCGAAGCCGCGGGCGGAAAGCTAGTATAAGAATAATATGACTTTGTTAGAAC
This sequence comes from Calamotropha paludella, assembly GCA_927399485.1. Classification (NCBI taxonomy): domain Eukaryota; kingdom Metazoa; phylum Arthropoda; class Insecta; order Lepidoptera; family Crambidae; genus Calamotropha; species Calamotropha paludella. The sequence goes on along the minus strand of OV656830.1, from coordinate 3,290,703 downwards.
ACTTTTTTATAACTAGAATAGACAAAGAAAGTAGATAATCACGGTCTCAGATTTTTTATTGACAGTCAATATTATAATAGATGATCTTTAATTTAAATGGAGCGATTCACACATATTTAATATTATCTAAGCGTGCTGAAATTGGATAGCCTTTTTTGGGCGAGAGTAGAGTAGCTTCGCGCATGCAAAAGCTATTAAGCAAGTCGATAATATAGTCCCTAATTGAGGTTCGATTTACTCTAATTAAATAAGTTTTTCAGTAATAAATGTCGGTATTCCTTTAGTGATCTGGTAGGAACTAGGGGGCCCTGGGCATTTGCCCAGAGTGCCCAATGGGAAAGAGAGATCTGATGGTAAGATCTTTACAACGTTGAAAGCGAAACAAAGACTTGAATTCATATGAACTTTTTTATTATGTAAACTGGCCTTCCGTAACGATCTTATGCGACAGTGATGATTTCATCGCGTAAGGTCAAACGAACTGGTTTTGCAAGATGTTTAGTTATTCAAATAGATTTTACTGTCCATTATAAATTGTAGTTCATTGTTTCCTATATTTCTGCGAATAAATTTTAAACCTTTTATTCATATGCACTTAAAGTTGTTTTGTATCGTCCAACATATTTACCTACCACCTATTCAGGACATCTTTTAACTGACAAGAAGAACGAGCGCAAGAAACTTGATTAGTTTAACAGAAATAACGAAATTTATAATATTATGCATTGGATACATGATTCGCAAAATACAATATTATTCTATTGTCACAATAATAGTAGTGTTATGGTTTAATTAAATTGTTGATTATAATAAGGTCAACAAGTATTTGTTTTTAATAAGAATACTGAAACATTGCAATGACATGCATTTAAAATTTGTATTCGATATGCCCTTTAAATTTTAATATTCGATTCGATTATTTTCGATCGATCGCTTCGAGATTCGATCGAATTCCATTAATAATTACTTTTTTTTTTATTGTTAATACCATGGAGGTTAGAGAGAAGGAGAACGATCGCTGTAGAAAATAGTGTCCCAGTAATATGGACGAAATAAGTGAGGCGCTGCGATCGCTAAGTTGTCTCAATAAAAGCGGACTGTTGTTAAATTTGTACATTATTCAACTAACTTCATCTACTTGTACTCATAAACAGCTAACTTCGCAGATACTACTTACCGACGGCAGCGCGGCTGGTGGCTGAAAAATGAACTATAAATTCTACAAATTTTAGGGACAGGCGGGCTAATGCTTTAGCACGTAGCGATCGTTCTCCTTCTCTCTAACCTCCATGGGTAATAAATACTTCATGTATGTGCTTATGTCAATCTGAATTTAAATTTAAATGTTGATTTTATATTTTGAAGTTAATTTAATTTGGGACACAATGTAATAGATATTTTTATTAAAATAAGATTGACTTAAAACTGTAGACAACAGAACGTGGTTAAGCCAACACGTAATACACAGTTTGCTGATAAATGTCTAAATTGACTAATTTTTATATCCTTTTTCATCTCTATATTTATATAACCTACATATATAAGATACTAGCTGACCCGGCCACGTTCCGGTGTTTATGAAACCTATACTATGTCCTAAATCGGAACAAATCCAGCAAAATGAAAATTGGTTGAATAGTTTCGGAGTTAATAGAGTTCTAACACTGAGACGAGGAATTTTTATTGCTCTCTTTTAGCCAACTCACAAATTTCGCTTGTCTCCCTCCTGCTACTTAAGGGTTCAACCGATTTGAACAAATTTTGGCATGAACATACATGATTATAACCTGACGGACATAGGCTATGTAAAAAAAATATAGACTTTACCATGGAGGAATAATCACCGAAAGAAAAATTCAAAAGCTGATCACAGCCAAACCGCTGAGACTACGCTGATAAAATTTGGCGCCAAATGTAGTTTAAGGTTAGGTAAGGTAGTGCTTCGCTCAGTATTTGCAAACAGTAGCATGCATTGCAAACCTAGTATAAATAGATTTACAGTGTGTCAAACGGAGACGGTAAAGTACCTAATTATAACGCTTGACCAGCTCGAGAACTTACTCTACGTTACGTTATGTTACACTAGTAACCATAACTTAAGTCTTACAGCGCTTACTTTGAACTACACTCGCGAGCAACCAAATCGACTCAAGCCCTCATTCTGCTTACAAACTTTGTTTTTACGTAAAGTATACAAGGTATTTATAAAAAAAGACTGTCATTAGAAAGCTCAATATACAAGCTTTCATAAAACACTAATATTGTTTTTTTTTTTAAATCTAACGCATTCATTTTTACATCAATAGCACTATGAGTCGTTTTGCTCATTACGCTATCCGCGACTTGCGCTAACTGCCACCCCTATAAAAGCTCTCGCAACCGGCACACCTTATCAGTCGCTTATCACAAGTTGACATGTACACATCTCCGAGAATTGCAATCATTTTTTCCACGTTACCATGGATACCACACCTGAAGAAGCCGCTCAAGTTGTTGCCTTGTTGGAACAAGGACTTAGCCAGCGAGTAGTCGCTGCCCAGCTTCGCTTGAGCCAGTCTGCTGTGTCCCGGGTCTACAGACGATTTCGAGAGACCGGTGCCTTCAATCGAAGACCAAGAACCAGCCGCCACCGGTGTACTTCTGACAGAGACGACCGTTTCATTGTCTCAACATCGCTGCGCAATCGGCATCTGACGAGTGTTGATGTTCAACAAGAACTCAGGCACGTTCGTGGTGTAGCTGTAAGCGAGTGGACAATAAGAAGACGACTGAGAGCAGCCAATCTCACTCCAAAAAGGGCTGCGACGGGGCCCAAATTGACTGCAGCCCACCGACAAGCGCGTCTTCAGTTTGCTCGAGAGCATGTCAATTGGACCATTGCCCAATGGCAGTCGGTTCTCTTTACTGACGAGTGCAGAATGTGTCTGCATGGCAACGACAGAAGAGGCCGAGTCTACAGGCGTCCGGGCGAACGATTTGCCCAATGCTGTTTCGCTGAAACAGTAGCATATGGCGGTGGTTCCTGTATGATGTGGGCCGGCATCTCTTTAGAGGGAAAGACGGAGCTCGTTTTCGTGCCTGGTGGAGGCCGAGGAGGCGGGCTTACAGCTGATCGGTACATCACCGATATTCTCCTGGAACACGTTGTTCCCTATGAAGGATTTGTCGGCGAGGACTTCGTCTTAATGCACGACAATGCTAGTTGTCATACAGCGCGCATTACCCAGCAGTTTTTGGATGAAGTCCAGATGCGTACAATGGACTGGCCTGCGCTCAGTCCAGACTTGAATCCGATCGAGCATTTATGGGACCAGTTAAAACGAAGAGTACGAGCCAGAAATCAAGCCCCTTCGACGGTGGAAGAGTTGAAGGCAGCATTGTTGGAAGAGTGGGTTAACATACCTCAAGAGGACGTCAAAAAGTTGATCAGATCAATGAAGAATCGACTTCAAGCGGTGATTAGGGCTAGGGGGGGGACTACCAAGTATTGATTTATTAAATTGTTATGTATTTTCTTAATCAATTTTCTTTTATTTCTAAAATACCCAACCACAACATCTTCTCACAAATTCCTGTTTTTCCTGTATTTATGTTTAGATATCATTAATTACAAAGATAATGAACGGATATTGATAATGGTGATATCTTATTAAAGCTGCAGTTTGGAGCTTTCAGATGATATATAGTTTTTAAAAATATCTCCTATAACTTTCTTGAAAACAGAGTCTATACTCAGAGTTAGGGCTTGAGTCGATTTGGTTGCTCGCGAGTGTAGATTATTTGGTGTGAATGTAAGAAATCTATATCAAATTTCCCTGACACAGTATTTGACCGCAATGAACTCCGAAACTACTCAATCGCTTTTGATGATTTTCTTATTATTTTGGTGGATTTGTTCCGACTTAGGACATAAGATAAGTTTCATTTATAACACAGCAACGTGTGGCCGGGTCAGCTAGTATGACTATTATTGTAACAAAATTTTACTAGTAAAGTTTTGGTAAAATCTTGTTTATCTTCTAAAATTGGTATCAGTATCAATACTAATTTATTTTATCTTTGTCGACAGGATCAGAAGCGCAGATAGAATGTACACAAGAGGTGATGAGAGTCACTGTACCAATGGACGGTGACAGGAAAATCTCATATCTGGACCAAATGAAAGGTAAGTACTAATACAGAGGTATCAACTTATCAAAAAAATTGTCAAGTCTCAATTGATATTGAACCCTATAAGTAGAATTTAAAGTTGAAAATAGGGTGGAGAAATTTTATTATTAATTGCATAATTTTTTGTTATGAATAAAATGGAACCTATCCTATGTCGTAAGTTAGGACAAATCCAGCAAAATGAAAAAAAATCAACTGAATCTGTCGATTAGTTTCGGAGTTCATTGCGGTCAAACCCTGTGACACGTAATCTTAATATATATAAATCTCGTGTCACAATGTTTGTCCTCAATGGACTCCTAAACTACTTAACCGATTTTGATCAAACTTCGTAACTATCTGTTATTTGATCTAACTTAAAAGATAGGATAGGTTTTATTTTAATTTATAACACAGCAACGCGTGGCCGAGTCAGCTAGTTTGTATATAAAAATATGTTACACACTAAAATGTGGTCCATTATCTTACATTTTATTATCTAGAAGATTATTAATGAGCTAATTGCGCGTGATACATCTTATAAAGCGATGAACACCTGCTGCATGCACGAAAAAGTGTAACGTTCCGCCTGTGTCGAGCGTGCAAGCGAGAGCGCGGAACAAGCGATAGAGAGGCACGATCGGCTTAAGCGTTCGACTTGTGGCGCATCTATCTCTCTTCCACTTCATGAAGTGAAAAGTTAATGTGGTTTCCATTGTTTATTACAACAACTTAATGTTAATTTATAGAAAAATATAATAATTTTCGATCAACTATACTAACAACTCGATAATAATTCAATTAAATACATAAAAGTATGCAATTTTTCCTTAATGTTTTCTTATGACGCTATCACGTAAAATTATCGTTCGTAAACTGACTTTACAGACAACCGATTTTTTTTTTCATATGTGTTATAATATCACACACACCGATGTTGCTGGTCATTGTTTTTGTTGGTCACTCGTGCTCGTAGCTGAAAATCAGCGAATTTGCTCACGATGCGAATAAATACGATGCTGAGCTGCAACCCTTGCGTACTGCTGGGGCACACACACATTTTCGTTAAGGATGACTTTATTTTCTACTCTAACATATGCTTATGGTATTTTTGAAATGAAAACTTCTCTAGCATCGTTGTGATTTGAAAGTCAATGAAATGAAAAAGCGACAGTAAAAAGATACAGACTCATAAATTCATAAGATTTAACGTAAGAGAAAATGAGATAGGAAGCATTATGTACGTGTGTTAATACGTGTTTGTGTGCGCTTGCGTAGTACAAAGCTTGAGAGAAGGCATCACAACAACCGTGGTATTTTGTATACGTATTATATTTGAAGGTTTCACTTCTACCACGTGTGAATTGCACGCATGCTTTGTGTGTGTGCGTGTGTGTGTGTGTGTGTGTGTGTGTAGAGTGGGAAATAAAGCTGTTATCTTTCTACCTAATAGATCTGATAATACGCTGTTAGCGCTAAGCTCCAGAAAGCAGACCAGGTGACCTGGATAAAGCATTTTCAGTTGCATTTTAACACTAAAATAACTGTCAATAAAAAGTGAAAGTGATACCAATCCAGACTTAGAAGTATTCGCACGTAATTAGACTAACACAGAGATGGATTCAGTCTATATTTTGTAAACATAATAGTCATAATGAACAATTTTAATTTGTTTAGCATTTTCAATGCCAACTTGTATGATATTTTTTTATGGAAAAATGATAGAAAAAATCAACTAGTGTGCTGAATCAATTTTTATAGTATTTTCTACTTTTTTTTTGTCTTAATTGGCTTTATAATCATTATAATAAAGTTCATTTTGTACATAAATAAATAATTTAATACTGAATTAACTTGTCCTGATAGAGCAATGGTTCATGAACTGACATTCAAGCCTACAAGAAAACTCTTTCAGTACGCTGTTGGGGCTGGCCCAGAAAAATTATTATTCTTTATTTGAATTTTCATTTTAACGTCAAATTTAAATAATACAACTTTTATGGAATATTTGAGCATACTTTATATTTAATCCTGACGTTTAGACTCCTTTACAGGGGCCTTCACAATATTTTAATCATACACGTTCCTCCTAACTGTTCAAATTTTCTTCAAAAAAATATTTTTTTATTTTCCGTTTTATTTGGTTACTAGCGACACGCCCCGGCTTCGCACGGATGTAATGCTCTACTATATTATGCATGTATTATACATATAAACCGTCCTCTTGAATTACTCTATCTATTAAAAAAACCGCATCAAAATCCGTTGCGTAGTTATAAAGATTTAAGCATACATAGGGATATAGGGACAGAGGAAGCGACTTTGTTTTATACTAGGTAGTGATTTAATTGTCACTACGATTAGGTAATGTAGTCTACTAAGTCCACCACCACTTCAGAAATTGGGAGGCCTTTTCGAGAGGAACTGTCGAAAGAATCTCGGATAGGGGACCGACCTCCTTCCGAGATTTGACATAAGTTATCCGTTACAAAGTTGTTTTATTTAAATGTGTAATGTGCGCGAAAGTGTCAAAACTTAATATTTAACTTTAAAGTTGATCTTTATAATGTGTCGAATATCCATTTGTTGTACGAAAATATATCTCATAATTTATTTTATAACATAATACTTAAAGAACTCCTTAAATCCATCTCTGCTTTAACTCTGTCTGAACAATAATGATCTTAAACACAAAGACTATATGGCACAAAATCCAAAAGCGGTTTTTATACTAACAGTTCGTTTATCTCACGACGTGGTTACTTTTTTGTGATAACGATACGCGATTGTGCGAGTCCAATTAAGAACCGTACTAATCAGGGCACAAGCATGAAAGTTGATTGGAGTTTTTTTTTTACTCGTGCATTAGAAGTGGTACTCAAATCTGAGCCAATATAGTCAGTTCGTTTTCTACAATGACCCGACCAGGGTTCAAACCCGGGCTCGTGGTCCATACCGGTTTCCATGGTAATGCCACTCCAAAGTCCCAGTTTCAACCCCCGGCCGGGGGTATCAATGTAAAAATACTGTAACTATAAAATTTTGTTTAAATACATACGAATAAAATAGCTTTTTACTTAACGCATTTACAAAAATATACTATGTTTGAACAATTATCAGTCTGTCTGTATGTGTCTATCTCAAAAACGATTCGACCAAATTTGACAAAACTTTCATTGGCAGATATCTGATGTTATAGTAACAAACATAAACTACTTATATTGTATAGTTAACAAAAATATTAAACAAAAAAATGCAAATGCCGGTCACAGCTAATTTTAACAAAGAGTTAGAAACGTGTGCGATAAAAAGTGTATAATACTAACCACAGTCGTTCTGTAAATATCGCTCTTGAAAATATGTCAAATGGTCAAGGTTAACTATAAAAGGAAATGGAGGCTTTTAGGTTACCGAAAAAGAATAATTAATGATTTGGCAAGCGTTTTAGTAGCCAAGAGTTTAGTCGTCTAGTCTAAATGATGGAATACAATAATACGAATTTTTTCAACACAATTTTATTGATCATAAAAATAAAAGAATTGACTCATAAGTAGTTTCAGGGGGGATTTGAACCCGCAACCTTTAGATGTCCGGTCCACTGTTCTCCCAATTGAGCTACCGAGCCTTGTGAGCACCCGTCGAAGTTTTCTAGTACTTATTCACTTTTTACACTGTAACTGTAAGTGAGTTGCTTCATCAATCAGAGGAATATTCTCGCATTTGAAACACATTTTTACTTTTGCCAATTGCTTAAGATGAAATTTTACCACGTTTTTATTACCTTGCTTTCATTCATGTCTATCCTTCTGTCTGTCCGCAAAATTTTCTAATCTTATAACTCGAAATTAGACCACTTCTGATGCTTCTAAAGAGCTCAAAATTTCACCACACGTAGATCATGGATGACCATTCATTATTCAGTCATCATCAACATAAACTTAATAGTTAGATAAGCCAAAATAAATTAATTAAAACACCTTTATAAACCTTGAAGAAATTTAATAAAGGAAAAAAAAGATAACATTTTACACCAATACTAAAAAGAATAAAATAAATAGAAGTAAAAAAGATCTTAAAAAAACACGTTTTTATAAGCAGACTGTAATATGACTAAAAACGTGGGGAGGGTAATTTTCAGGCTTAACTATTCTTATTCACTTATTTTCTTACTCGTTATTTGCAAATATTAAATACCTAAGCCAAACGCCTGAAAACAAATTCACCGAGTGAATTTGAATTAGTTAAGCCTGAAACGTGGGGCGGGCGGCCCCACATTTTTAATCATATTACAGCCTGCTTATAAAAAAGTGGTTTTTAAAAATCTTTTTTTTACTTCTATTTTTATTATTGATTTTTATATTTTGCATTATCAATGCTATTTTATAAAATAAATTTTAATAGAAAAATACAAGAAAAAATCGACACATAAGTTATTATCAGAATCAAATTCTCATTCTTTTTTAATACAGATTTCTCCCGCATATAATATGAGGCTGAGAAAAATATTTACGATGAATTATTAAAATAGAAAAATACTTGAAAACATAGACTTTGCCTATAAGTTATTTTGAAGCTCCATTATCACAGTACCAGAAAATTTCGACTAGTGTTCACAAGGCTCGATAGCTCAATTTCGAGAGCATTAACCGAACATGCAAAGGTTGCCTGTGCATAATTTATGACCGAGTCAATTTTTTCTAGAATTTTTAATTAAAATAATTTATCATATAAGCATTTCATTATCAAAAAGCTCATAAGCATTGAGCATAGATGGAAGGTAGCTAACCTATCCGTTTTTTATAGGATACATTTTGGAGAGTGTGCAGCAGAATTGCACAACCTTGTTCCACCGTCCCCATGTTTTCATCGGACAATCAGACTTACAAATAGGCGCCACCAGTATATGGTTGATATACCAAAGAGTCGCACTGAGCGTTTTGCTTCCAATTTTCTGATACGTACCGCTAAGGAGTCTGTTTCCTGATAAAAACATTTAGGGGTCTTCAAGTCACGAGTGAATAGGTATCTCCTAGGCAAGCGCATCACATCTTAGATCACATAGTCGCTTACCACCAGGCGAGATAGTGGTCAAGCACCTACCTATTTACAATTTTTATTTATAAAAAATCCCTATCAAACACTGTGGTTTGACCGCGATGAACTCCGAAACTACGTAATCGATTTTAATTTGTTCCGATTTAGGACATGGGATAGGTTTTATTTTAAATGATCAAAAATATTTTTTTATAACTGAGGCACAAAACGCGTGGCCGGGTCAGCTAGTAATATATATACTAGCGGCCGCCCGCGACTTCGTCCGCGTGGAACATTGCAACATTACTTTATTTTTCTAATATAAATGATTTTTTCTAAAATAAAAGTAGACTAAGTTACTCCTTATTACGTCAGCTACCTGCCAAAAATATCCCGTCATAATGCGTCCCACCATATCACAGATTAGCCGGAACAAACAGACAGACAAACAAAAATTGTAAAAAATGTTATTTTGGTTTATGTACCTACCGTATATATATATTCATATTTATGTAGTAAAAACGGTTATTTCAATATTACAAATACAATTACAATTATTTATATGTATAGATTATATTTTTTTTTATTGCAGATTATGAACCTTGCCATCCTAATATCGAAGGAGAAAACGCCGTTTATGTTTTGGACCTGCAAGATCCTTACAAATGCGGAGTCACGAGAGTTTTAAACAAACTAACTGTAAGTAATTGGTTTAACCTTGCCATAAATTTTTATAAGCACGATTTTTTACTTGGCAACATTTTTAATGTATGTCAATAGTAGATTTGCACGTTTTTCAATTACTGTAAACACGCTATTTAGAGCATTTCCAAATCTTCTACACTGTTGGTATATGGGTCAATAATAATTAAAACTATAATCATTATTTATTTCACCATTACATAAAAGGCTGCGGGTTCGATTCCCGCCTGAGAGTTCATTTGTGACCCGAGTCGATTTTTTCTAGTATTTTCTATTATAATAATTTATCTTATAAGATCGCATTGAAAAATACATAAAATATATAAAAATAAATAAAATTGTATTGTTTTTTTGAGGATTGGGTATGTTGACGACGTATTATATTGTAAATGTGGTTACTTCTGTTAAAGCTGACGAGTTTCTTTCACCCATTCTTCTTGTCAGTTAAAAGACTTAAATGGGTGGTAGGTAATAAATTTAGACGATTCAAAACAACTTATTTTGACGTGACAACGTCTTATAAATTGGTTTGCCGGGTGACACTTCAAGAAACTGCGTTACGCTCCGCTCACGTTATGCGCTTACAATGAGAGCGAGTGAGAGGCACGCGTCCCTTCCACTCGGGCATGGTTAGCCCGCCTAAGAGCGAGAGAGACAGACATAAAAAGTGGAAGGGACGCGTGCCTATAAATTAATGTTTTAAATATAATTCTTTGTATAAATAAATGTTTTAAATTGTTACTATTATTTCATCCTTCTTCCTACTATACGAATGAATATTCACATTAAAATTATTTTACCACTCAAAGTCGTTGTCACGTAAAACTTTCGCCCGTATACCGACTTTACAGGCAACCAACCAGTTTTTTTTAGTGCAAAAATCATTTTTGATGTGACGTGCTAACCTCTGCACCATCATTATCCAACTATGTAAAATTGAGTTATTCTTAAATTTATATTTGTTTTTTTTCTCTGTCGCCAGGGCAAAAGGACGTATTATCACAAGGTCGTCATAGAGGGCGCTAGTGGCGATCGAGAGACGGTGTTGGTGCGATGCGTGGTGACCGGCAAAGGAAGAACTCTCACAAGAAGAGATACCCAACCTTTTCCATTTGATTTTAACGAACCTGAGTAAGCAATAGAAACTTGATTTCAAACTACTGGTTCGCGATCTCCTTTTAAATACTCCGAACCTATCCACTTAATCTCACTTTTATATGTCTAGTAAGGTGTATTAATATTGGTTTAGTGTATCGATATTTAAGTAGTTTATCATTTATCATTATTTTTCATATACCTATGTTTATTAAATAAAAAAATAAATAAATATTTCCTACATTCACACCAATTAGCCTAGCCCAGAGTAAGCACTGTAAGGCTTGTGTTATGGATACTAGGGTAACGGATAGACATACATATATGATACATAGATATGTAATATTCATAGAAATGTATATAAACACCCATGATTCAGGTACAAATGTTCGTATTCATCATAAAAACATCTGCACCTACCGCGATTCGAACCCAGGACCGTCAGTGCGAAAGGCAGGATCGCTACCGTTGCACCAAACGGACGTCATATTAGTTTATATATGTTTATTATTTTATTATACATGATGTCAGTATGTATGTAAATGTATGTTTATGTAGTCTATAGCATTTTCTATTTTCCTTTTACCAATGCACCTCCAATACGCTATCAGTTTCTAACTCTCCGGTTGACTGGTAGAGAATGCCTAATGGCATTAAGTCCGCCATTTGTACATGTTTTTGTGTGCAACAAAGTTTAAAAAATAGAGCTTTTTATCGCACAGTGGAAGATTCTTTTATCTACTAACGACTAACCGCGGGTTGGCAGCGGAAATATGTTGGTTTCTCCCACACTATAGAGTACAGACCGTAGATAAAGCATATTCTAACTAAAAACAACTGCAACCTACCACCATCTCCGTTGAAATCCAGAGGGACCGTGTTATCAGGCACCACTACTGACCCCTACGGTCGGTCACACCTCCGTCAGTACTCCACTCCACAGCATGTACTTCTGGAATGTACAAGTGTGGCAGATCAACGAAAAGAGCTTCTCCAGTCTCCAGCATCGCTCCCGAAAGCCAGCAGTAGTCTAAAAAGACTGCTAGCATTGGGACGAACTGGGTTGGTTGGATTAAGAGTAAAACTCGAAACACACAATGTCCCAATCATGAGGCTAAATGGCGGAAAAAGTCCCTTTAACCTTTTTTATTGTGAATAGGTAAGCACTTGACCGTTACCTCTTATGTGCTGAATACAAGCTTTTGTATTTGAGTCATAGGTATTTATTTATATTTCTGTTCTTCTTCTTGCGGTGCCTTTCCACTACTGGAGATTGGCCGTCAGCTCCGCATATCTCTTCTTTTCCCTCGCCAGACGAAACAATTCTTCTACGTTGGCGATTCCGGTCCATTGCCTAAAGATTCGGAGCCAAGACATTTTCCTTTTTCCGACGCGTCTTTTCCCCTCAATCTTTCCCATCATTAAAGTCTGGAGAAGATGGTAACGCTCATGTCTTAATACATGCCCCAGATAGGCTACTTTTCTTCTCTTGACAGTTTTCATGAGTTCTCGGGATTTCTTGACACGCCGAAGTACTTCTTCATCCCTGACTCTTTGGACCCAGCTTATTTGAAGCATACGCCGGTAAAACCACATTTCTAAGGCCTCCAGTTTTTGGCGCATGTGCTCTTTAATCATCCATGCCTCACATCCATAGAATACTATTAATACTTATAATATTTCTATAATTATTAAATATCTATGTATGCCCTATTAGTATCTATAACACAAGCCTTACAGTGCTTACTTTGGGCTAGGCTTATTGTTGTGATCGTAACAAATATTATTGTTATTTTCAAAGCGTGTATTGTTGTAAATGCGTGGTTGTTCAATTGTATTGAATGTTAACTATGCCATGACTTCCTAACTCCTGCTTCGGTAGACTTTGTACCGAGATAAAGCCGCTACAAACTCGGCAAGGGTTGTTTTTCTCTCCCTTTTATTATGTATTACATTCGTCTCAGTTACAGACCCCTCTTTCTTACTGGGCACTCAGATCACTAAACCAATACAGACATTTATTAATGAAAAACTTATTTAATTAGAGTAAATCGAACCTCAACTGGGGATTATATTATCGACTTGCTTATTAGCCTTTGCATGCGCGAAGCTACTCTACTCTCGCCCAAAATAAGGCTATCGAATTTCAGGATGCTTAGATAATTTTAAATATGTGAGAATCGCCCCATTTGAATTAAAGATTATCTATTCATCTATTGACTGTAAATAAAAAAAATCAGGAACCTTGTTTATCTACTTTTTATTGTATATTCTAGTAATACAAAAGCGTTCTGTCAAAGTCATCAGTTATAAGCCTAAGGCCTCCAATAGGTTAAAGACGGCCCTGCTCATCCAAATGACGTCCACTGCTGGTCAAAGGCTTCCCTCAAGTATCTCCACAAAGACCGGTCCTGCGCTACCCGAATCCAGGTGCTTCCCGCGACCTTCATCAGATTGTAGGTCCACCGAGTGAAAGGCCTGCCTACACTTCGTCTTCCAGTCCGTCCGTTCAGATTTCACCGTTACACGAAAGCGTCAGATTTAGTACCACCTCAGTGTGCGTGGTCTTCTGTATCGCTTTCACTAATGTCAGAGTGGCTGGCTGGCTTTTTTATCTCTTTTTCGCTTTATACTATAAAGCTTCGCTGATACTGTTATTTTTTTTTTATCTCCTAATTAGCCTAATGGGCGTAGTAATAGTAGTACGCGTCTAGTTTAGCTATTATATGTGAAAACATTTAACTGGTGTTAAGATAAAATTTGAGATTGTAACTTAATATTGTTTGTTTGTTTTTCAATAAAATAAAAATTGTATTTTATATAGATTTACAAAACATTATCATCTTATTAAAATGTACTGTAAACAAACTGTATATTTACAATTTTTTTCAGTGTACTGAACATAACTCGTAATGAAGTTGGTCACGCTCCTGAGCCTATGCTGTTTGCAGTTGTCAAGAAAAATGGCTTACCGTAAGTTCAATTTATTTATTTATTTTGTCCCATTCGGTGTCGGGACCCTTGGTCCGTGGGGTCCTAGCGCTATAAGGCTTTTTAAAGAAATAGCAAAAAGGTTAGTCGACATCACAGGAGACCGAAGAGCTGGCAGCTACCTCGGACAAAGAATTAGTCTAGCTATCCAAAGGGGGAACGCTGCCAGTATCTTCGGAACCTTGCCGAAAGGGACTCCTTTTAATAATATATTTTAGTTATTATAAATAAATAAATATTTCCTACATTCACACCAATTAGCCTAGCCCAAAGTAAGCACTGTAAGGCTTGTATTATGGATACTAGGGTAACGGATAGACATACATATATGATACATAGATATGTAATATTCATAGAAATAGGTATATATAAACACCCATGACTCAGGTACAAATGCTCGTATTCATCATACAAACATCTGCCCCTACCGGCATTCGAACCCAGGACTGTCGGTACGAAAGGCAGGATCGCTACCGTTGCACCAAACGGTCGTCAAATTATATTTTATATATATATAGATCCCCGGCCGGGTCAATGTAGAAAACGATTTTTTTTCATATTGGGCGTTGTGGCACCGTCGTTGCTACTAAACTTGGGTCAGTGTTGCCAATAATAATTTTGAAATTCCGCCGACTTCATTACGAAATTCCGTTAGCAATCCGTTAAATCTCGCAATTTTCTCGTCAGTAAAATCCGTCGAATTACCAGGTGTAAAATGTAGGTATATAAAAAGAGAAATAAATAAATAATTCAAGTTTAGTAAAAATTAAGTGCAACAATCCATTAAATCACTTTTAACAAAAAAACGTAAGAACAGTAAATTTGTGTGTCTGAACTCTACACCAAACTCACTAATCAAAAAATAACAATAATATGAAATAAAAAAAGAACAACGCTGACTTGGGTTCAATGTATGTGATGTTGTCAACGAGGTCCACCCGGAGCTAGGATCGCCAGGCGTCCGATTAAAGCCCGACACAGGATTTTTGTAAAAAATGTTCTGTCGTCTGTTGTTTCGTCCAAATTAGACGGTATACGGCCTGTCCGGTTTTTTAGGCTTTTCAAATTTGGCTTTGAAATTTTCCGAATTTTAATACGTTGCTATGGTAACGTTAATTGATTATAAAAACTGTTTTTCTTAAGCTTATGGTAACTATATATGGTAACAAACACACAAAGTATTATCATAATATAATGTACTGATATGAATAAAAAAAATACTCAAAGACAAAGTAATAAAACTCGACACATGTTAAATCCACTGTTACCGAACCAATAACGTATTTATCCTTGATTTTATCGTAAATATTTTAATTCTCCTATAAAGACCAGTATAGAAGTCGAAACCCTTAGGATTAAAGATAACGCTGTAATAATTCCCACACAATATTGTAATTATAGCAAAACTATGAATTTACATGCTTTAGTAATAGGCGAAACATGATGAACAATTTAATATTACCTACCATCTTACTTATCGAGTTTGTAGCAAAATATAGGATTAAACCCTTCGTTTAACCGATAAAAGTGTCTTTTTAAGGGTTCCGTACCCAAAGGGTAAAAACGGGACCCTATTACTAAGACTTTGCTGCCTGTCCGTTCGTCTGTCTGTCACCACGTTGTATCTCAAGAACCACGATAGCTAGACAGTTGAAATTTTCACAAATTATGTATTTCTGTTGCCGCTAAAACAACAAATACTAAAAATAAAATAAAATAAATATTTAAGGGGGCTCCCATACAACAAACATGATTTTTTTACTTAACTAAAAGTTTGTACGGAACCCTTCGTGCGCGAGTCCGACTCGCACTTGGCCGGTTTTTGTTTTTTAATAAGCGAAGTGTAAGAGCTAAATATATCATGACTGCCTACTTTAAACCTATTTTCTATTACAGGGTACCCAGGAATGACTCCGTAAGTCCCGGCACGCACTTGACTATGGAGATATTCTTGGACAACACATCCGCACCGGTATATGGGTTGTTCCTGAACTATATGTACGCGACCAACACCGACAACCAGCAAGAAACTATCATACTGAATGGGTAAGATGGGCATTTTTATAACCTCTCTGTTGATATTTGATAGAATCAGGCTTTATTTAACTGAAGCCCGTATCAATTTATAAAAAAATAATTCACACGTGGTATAAGTGAATATATTTACCATATGTTTTATTGATATCTTCCAGGTGTTCGTTAGACGCATCGCTATTCAACAACTTCCAGACGACGGACGGCGATGTACTGGCAGCCAAGTTCAGAGCCTTCAAGTTCCCTGACACCAATTACGTACTGTTCATTGGAACAGTCACCGTTTGCCTCGATAAGTGTCCTGGGGTGAGTAGCATACTGTGAAAGACGAGACGTGCTTTTTCCACGTGAAGTGAAACATATGTAGTAAATCACTTACTCAAAGCCAAAGTGAAATTATTCCCTATGTATTGTATCCACCAGGATAGACGGTCAGTGCCCGGACTCTGCTTTATAATCTACTAGCGACCCGCCCCGGCTTCGCACGGATGCAATGCTCTACTATATTATGCATGTATTATACATATAAACCATCCTCTTGAATTACACTATCTATTTAAAAAAACCGCATCAAAATCCGTTACGTAGTTTTAGAGATTTAAGCATACATAGGGATATAGGGACAGAGAAAGCGACTTTGTTTTATACTATGTAGTGATATAGATCGATCGTTCTATTAATCATGGAATTATACAAGCAAGAAACTATTCTATTCCACTGTTATCTATTATTTTCTGCGCAGTTATGCTGCGTTCTATTCCGTTCCACTCTTTTCTACTCCGTTCCACTCTGTTCTAATATTTCCTTCTCTGTTCTATTCTTTTCTACTCTTTTTAACTCTGTGCCACCATGTTCTTCTCTGTTCTACTCGGTTCTACACGGGTTATACTCTGTTCTACTCCGTTTTGCTCCGTTCCACTCTGTTCTACTCTCTTTTTCTTCTAATAAATGCTGTTCTATATAATGTTGACCACCTTAGAAAGGTTCCCTTTGTAATTCCAGGAGCAAACGCCTTCTTTATAGATTTGTATTATTACAAATGTAAATATTGTTGCTTCTTGTTGTTGCATGCCACACCACAAATGAATTACTCAGACTCCTTTATTAGAAAAAGAAACTTTGTGGCACTCTCCCGTCAGCTAATCTTGCATTCTTATCCACCTATTTAGTGATGGGGCCTACCAGATGTCGGCAGATGATCATAGAGTAAGCATTCACCGAAACCAAGGCAAATGCATGCCAAAGCATAGATAGATTTTTCTCAACAGGTCGCTAGGAAGCTCACTGAACATAATCGCACCAAAGCTAGCTATGGGGCCAATAATCACAGATTCCCACTGAACCGAAACTCAAAACCCTTTTTAGCTTACGCAGAGACCAAGAGCAAGAGAGATGATAGGAATTTTAGGGTCTAAATAAATAAAAAATCGTTATAAAAGTATCGTATGGTCTTTTCAGGCAAGAACTTCCCTGAAATGTATCTGTATGGTTTAGCGTTGCCAACTCAGAAAGATCAAAAAATATAAAATCAGACAGTTCATTTTTTATGCTCTGAAAACAGTTGCCCACAGTGTGTTATTTAGTGCTATTTTATGCACAGAGAACCTAGTCATCTGTGATTCGGAATGGGCATCTTGTTTCTTGTATCAATATTACTTGTAGAGCATATTGAGGTCTCTACTTCACTTGTGAATTTATTATAATTTATATAGGGCCAACGCCATCTGTGATTTGTAGTGTTAATCTTGTAATGCTATGTGTTTTGTAAAGATGGCGCCACTTTAATTATTCATGTTTAATAAACCAGGTGCAATGTAGCAATGGAGTGACAGGATACGGGCGGCGGAGGCGCGCCATCGCCTCCTCATCAGACCTTAACAACGTCTACGAAGTATCACTGACGACATTCCTCAAAGTCGACTGGAAGGATGGAGACCGGGAAGCTGGTGAGTCAGTCAAAAAACTTCCACAGCTAGACCTCAACGCTAGACGGTTGAAAATGTTTTTTCTCTCTCTTTTCTATTTATTTGCGTAAAAAAACACAAATTACTTATTAGATTACAATATGATATAGATTAATTTTGCAACCAACATCATTTACCACAACATAAAATATTTTTAAAACGTCTCTTGTAAACGGGGTTAATTTGCCAGCCTTTGTAAAAAATGTGATTTTTCTAAGCATACAGTTGAAACAAACATAAAAATATATCAATGAAGAGTTTATAAAACAATATAAAACTAGGTAGATGCAGTCGGTAAGCATAAAGCTTCGCTAACACCATATATTGGAGCGGAGCGTAATACAAAAAGAAAATAAGTAAATTTTAAATTCTATAAGAATGAAAATTAAAAAAAGCGCGCGCTTTTTGTTTCAATGGGAAATCCCATAGAGCTCATGTGTGATTCCACACAAAAGTTATTAAAATCGGTTATGAACTCGGGAAGTTATGGCGTAACAGACATTGCGTCTTTGAAACTGATCCATGGAAGCTCCGCTCCAATCAAAGTGACATTGTAAACACTAAAAGTGTCTGTATTACATATTTTCGTAGCAAAAATATAATTAAAAAAAATATTTAGACCAACAATGGCCTTAGTAAGTCATTCAGCATGACTTGTGTTAGGTTGAGATATTATATTAAGCTGCCCACCACACCCAAACGTGAGGTGAACTCGTCAGTCAACGGCTGTTAACTGTATAATCAATAAAATTGTATTTGTAGGTTTGATGCGTAATCACGCAAAAACGTCTGAACGGATATTAATAAAATTTAACAGACAGAAACTTAATGACCTTCATTAACACATAGGATACCTTTTATCTTGGAAAAGTAAGGTTTTTGTGAGATCATCAAAAAACTATGCACTTGAAATTTTCTAAAATACCTTGACGAGGACGGAGTTGCCAGCAGAAGCAATACATAAATTAGTATTCATATACTGAAAATTTTCTTATCGACTCGGAAAAAATTCTTACACTCATTACACAAACATGTACCCTTACCCGGGTTCGAACCCAAGATCGTAAATCTAAACGAGACGACCTCTGTGGTCGAGTGGCTCGCATACTGGTTTCCATGGTAACGAGTCCGAGGACCCGGATTTGATTCCCGGCCAGGTCTTGTTTTCTATTTTGGGTTCAGAATAATGTATGTGATTTTGTCTAATAATATAATTTCATCTCTTTTCAGAGGACGTATTAGCTCTCATCAAGAATTTGAAAGCGGCCAATCAAATGCTAGAAAATGAAGACGCCCCTCAAATTCTGCCCAATGAGATGGATGATCACTTACTGGCGGATGACGTCATCGCAAGCAAAGCGCACGCATTCGGATACAGTTGTTTAGCAATAGCCATTAGTCTATTCTCAATCTTAATTAGATAATAAGTTACCTCAATATATATTTTTTTTAATTTTCTTGCTTGTTCTTACTTGACGGTATTTTTGTAAAATAAATCTAAGTACAGGTAGGTAAATACAGCCACGAAAATGTGTACGTACCAATCTATAACCACATGTCAAAGTTTTTAGATACAATTTTGAACTCCACAGGTATGTGTGTAGGTTGAATATTGAATAAGAAAATTTGACATTTTTTGGTGGGTTAGGTTGTTTGTACCTACTATTGTGTGTCTATTACCTAAACAGATTTATAGGTAGATTTATTTATAAATACTTTTGAGAATAACTCAATTATATATCATCATTGATTAATATGTAGGACATTGATAAATCACCCTTAATTGTATAAAATATAAGGTAAAAAATGGCTTGAGTTAACTTAAACATGAAAGTTTTTGTGATACATTTAAAAATTGTCGTGCATTTAACCATCAAATTCTTTCGAATAGTATTACGGTACGAAAAGATTATTCAAAACTTCAAAAAATTAATTTAAATTAGATTTTTTTAATTAAATTTATGTTACTATTTACTTAAAAAAAGCTAAAAATGCCCTTAAGTTAGAACATAGGTATTCGTGTGATTATACTTTGTCCAATGTAGGATGATACTTTTGACAGGTGTCACTTCCTTATTGCTACGTACTAAGGTTGCGTTTGTTTCCTTATGTTTGACTTGACATTGCAAAAGCAACTTTATACCCTCTATATAGGTGTCAACTGTCAAAAGTATCATCCTACATTGGACAAAGTGTGATTATAATACATGATGGGTTTTATTATTTTAAATAACTTTCAAAATAACTGTGTAATGAATTTATTCAATTTCACTTTTATTAATTGTCTTAATTAGATAAGACGTTCCATGATTAGAGAAATTCTTTGAGAATGGTGTATCCAATCAAATCGCAAGATTCTTTTTTTATACTTACCTCTTTAATTCTACTAAACCTCTGTATATTTTATTTTTTAATTCTACAAACCATAAGCTAATATCCAATTGTAGATTTAAGATGAAGTGATTTAATTAAAATAACTTTAATTTTAAGTGCCTACTTAATAATAATGAAATAACGTATATCTGACTAGGAAATACTTTTATATAAAATTGTGTCATAAAAATATATTTTACTAGCAGAAATATTTTTTCCCTCTTTTTAACGAACAAATTGTTAAAAATATTTTTTCTGTACTTTCCTGGTCAGTAGGAAATGATGCTAAAGCATTTTTATATTCGCTAGTCTTTAAAATAAAAAAACAATAGTTTAAATAATATTTTTAAATACATTTTCTATCCAGTATCAGTGAATTTGATTATTTTTAATTTTGTGATTCTGACTCAATGATATATCTCAATAATGCGTGTTCCATTTTGTAATAAATTGAATATATATTACGAAATAAAAACAATATCTTTTCAAAACTAATAAGCTGTCTTTTATTAACTATAATTTTTATGTATTTAATAGAATCAGGCGTTACTTGTCTTACTTATCCATTAATAAAACAAAAATATCTCACTTCCGCAAAAAACAAGCAAGATGCAAAGTTCTCACTAACTACTCTATTTGCACTGAAGTGATCGATTTAAACCAATGTCAGAGTGTTACATTTAAACAACAGCTGCCTGTCAGAATTGCATTGCTATCGCTAGTGAGCGAGCTTTATTTAAAAAGTATTTAGGTTAATATCTTGCATTATGAAATCAATCCTGTAAGTCAATGTATTGTGGTATGTTTTGACACTTGAAAGGTATTTCCCCTTGACCAGTCAATGAAAGTTGTCAAGAATTAAAATCTAGGTTCTAGTATTAAGGAACAAATACTTTTTTTAACTGATCAACATTTTAGCAATGCTTAAAATAGGATCTCAATTACAAAAGATAGCGAAATGAAAATGGTATAAAAAGACGCGGTATGGTAACACAAACTAAATTCAACTCTATACCATAATGCATAAAAAATATCATTCAATAAAACAAACCATAATGTTTTCAGTCTTTTAATGGAATCTTTATTCAGTAACTGATCAAACTAACAATAGAGGTACATACATACATAGCAACTTGATAAGTAACTTTGAAACGGTGACCGACTAAAATATATATTTCAACAACAACTCAATTGAATTACTTAATTGGCTTTTCAATATGCCCAGCGTTTACTAAACGGTGCCAATCAAACCTAACTTTGCTCTACAAGGAAATAAACCACTAATTTATTACAAAAGTAATTAAATATAAAAATAAAGTCAGAAGAACATATTAAGGAATATAATAAAATACTACACATATAAGTTATTAATTGAATTTTATGTTAATATATATTTTAGTTCATCACACCACACCAAGACCTAACATAAACAAATATAAACTTAATCTAGAACAATACAATTATTTAAAATATCAATTAGTTAATTTACAAAAATAGAATGAATGTAAACAATTCCGTTGCGCATTACAGTTTGTCAAATATACAATTAAAGAAAAACTAAAGCACAAACACTTAAATCGTGCTCTAATTTCAAATAACTATTTTTTTTCAATTTCTAATACTATTAAATTTTAAATTTATAAAGAAATTAATGTTAAAAGATTCACATACACAATTTGTTTTCAATAAGTAATCAAAGTTTATTAATTTTATATTACACTACAAATCAGGAGCTCTTAATCGTACATTTTTTACGTATAATTGGTGACCGAATAAGATATTTCATATAACTATGGAAATCTATATACAAATGAAGTTTTAATAAAAATAATAGTAATTCTATTCTATACCAGAAATATTGCTTCACATTCATAATAATTTCGTTTCAAATATGGCAATTCATATTATACCATGTTCTCGAGTTTTTTCGTCTACCATAGAGCTACATAGAACTAACCAGAGTGCTCCGAAAACAGTTTACACATGGAGATTCAGGTTGTGTTCCGAAATATACATCCGTATACTGCGCAGCGGTAATGACGTCTCGAATCGACGCCATGATGTTGAATTGTTCCGTAATATACTAAGCCAGCGCGTTAACGTCAGAAATCGACGCCATATTTAAAATAGTGTGAGAGAGAGAGAGGGAAAGGGCAATCAAGAGGCAAGATATGTCACACTTTCATGTTGACCAGTACAAAATGGCGACGGATTGATGATGATGAGTATTTCGGAATACAGCCTCAGAGAGCGCAATAGTACGTTTTTTTTTCTTTAAAGATGTAGATCTTTTCTCGTATCTTAATTGAGAGTCCGAGACGCTATAACATATTTTTTTAGATCAATACACTGAACTGTTGAAAAAATGGGTATTGTATTATATCGTAATCTAGTAATAATATTGAAATATATTCTGTTGAGGTTATTCAAACGGATTACGAAGCATTCGTCCATAGCTGACGTTTTAACCATTTAAAAATGGAAGTTATTTAAAAGAAATTTAATAGTTATGTAAAACTAGCATTTGTCGTAATGTATTTGGATGAATGAGTTTTGAAAATTTTCTTAAAAAAAGAGTATGTTCGTTTATTAATAATCAGACATGTGTAACCAAATTACTACAAGCGTCTTGTCTATGATAGTTTAATGTATTATATAAAGACATAAAGATGAAATTTTTTTGCTATTATTATAGCAGACCTCTAGAATGTTTGAGTATCTGTGTCTACTTAATAATGGAAATACAAATAATAAATAAAATTGCGAGGAATTTTCTTAGTGTATACTTTTAAGACAGAAAAAAAAATATAAAACCAAAAGATGACAACTTCAATTTAAAATATTAAGAAATCATAATCTGTACAAAAAAGGTTTTATAACAATCTGTTTCTATGGAGATTTTGCTCTATTTCAGATAAACGAAGCGAAGAGATCCTTCTCTACTCTATCGCTACCTTAAGTGATAGAGAGATACTTAAGAATGCTATTATTGACAGTGTTCAGAAATCCTCAGACATTGACAATGTGGAAAATACTCTATCCTCAAGACTTTTTCGAGTTTACTCCTTAAGAATCATTCATATAATAGTAAAATTTAGTAATCAAATGACAGAGATACGTTTTCGTGCGCAACCTTTCGTGCTCATCTTTCACTTTTATTTAGAAGTTCTGTTTGATTATTCTCTGTGCCTGTTCTAAGACAATCATTCTTAATAAATAAACTCCAGTCGTGCGTCGATGCCGACACACACACTTTTTATCACTATAATTTTTAAACCTCTTCTTCGCACAACTCATGTACTATCGAGGTATCTCGCGCCTTAGCACTTTGTAGAAATATTCGTTTGAACTGATCGCATCGGACACGCCAACACGACCCCTAATTGGCTTCGTATTTTACTACGATTTATACTACGGCCAATCATAAACAACTAGTTTTAAATCGCCCTTGATGTCAGTACTGTCAACTGTCAATCTGCTCTCACTTGCTTGTTTGCGCACGCGCGCCATTGTTGAATGAATGGAGTGGGGCGTGGCCTGAAGCGATAGGCATCGTGCAGTGTGCTAGCGACTTTTAACTTAGGACTGATAAGGCGCAAGAGGCCTCGATAGTACTCCCACTCTTACGATGTCCTCTTATGCTCTAATATTAATCTCAATAGCAAGTATTTACCCCAAATACTAATTTAAAATGAGTAAATAGAAATCTAGTTTGGTCATTTTATTATTAAAAAATGTCTACAATCCCTTGGCACACAGCTACAATAGTCCTACACTTAACATTCATTTCAACTACACGGCAATCATAAATCTCGAACCTTCATATAGACGAACTGAGGCCATACATGATCTCTTAGCGCGATGCAAGTTCGATTGTCAAAGTGAGACACCGCTATGCGCGGTCTATAGTGTCATCTCTCTTTAACAGTCGAACTTGAATCACATTAAGAGTTAATGGTAGGCCTCTGTAGTCGAATAGTTTATGGTTGTGTTCCAAAATATAAATCAGTATACTGGCCAGTGGTAATGACGTCATGAATCGACGCCATGCTGTTTAACTGTTCCCCAATATATTGGACAGCGCGTTGAAGTCAGAAACCGAAGCCATATTTAAAAGAGAGCGAGGGAGAGGGAAAAAGCCCGGCAAGATACGTCATACTTTCACTTTGACCCGTAAAAAATTGCAAAGGATTCATGACGTCATTACGACTGTATACTGATGTATATTTTAGAATACAGCCTATAAAAATGCAAAATTATCTATGATCAAATCATAATGTCGGAACAACAGAGCAGACTGTAGTCGGATAATAATAAATATAAATCATAATTTGCGAATACGAATACTGAGTAGAGTTTATTCTATTTTTGTTACCGTTAATTTTAAGAATATATATATATTCTTAAAATTTTGAATTCATTACTAATTTTTTATTTTTTTATTAGTGCAGAGAAAATTATTAATTTTTTTTTAAAACATTTTCCATAAACAAAAAATATCAATTGTCTTAAAATAAAATAATGAATATTATTGTTTCAGTTTATAGAGAGCACGCATAACACAGACCATTTAAAATAAATACAAACAATGGCAAATCGTGTTTTTAAATATTAGCATGATAAAAAAAGAGATTTAGCTAATATGAACATTGAATAAGAAACCACGCGAAGTACACAGATTTAAATATACCTATCTCTTTCGCACACGTTAAGTAATATAGAGAGACAGTAAGATGTATCGTGTTGCCAGTCGAAAATAATAATTTTTAGATTCCATAAAAATCTCATTTTACAATTAAATATAACTTTATATCGAAACAATGTAAAATCAAAAAAGAATATCGAGATAGTAAACTTTTTGATTGCCCATTCATGACCCCCTTTTGTGAAAACAGGAGTATATCCTCAAAGATATATTTATTATCTACCTATTTATAGGTAGTAAGGAAGACTAAATAGAAGATTATCCTGGGAACGGTGGTCTAACCGATTCATGGTAGGTATGGTATATTTTTGCCATAGCTAATAGACTTATAATTGCGATGCAAGGTTCCATATTAATACGATCTTTTTATAAGTATATAGAGTTAGCGCCATTTCTAGAGTGTTAATAGAACTAAAGAGTTTTTATTCGGATTTTAATTTGCTTTATATTATGTACAATTAAACGGCTGCAAATGATTATAAATAAATTATTTATAAATTGATTAAGAAATATTAACTGGCAGAAAATTTTTAGATAAACAGCCTTTTGTTTTAAAGACGCTTCAATCCAAAAAATCTTTAATATATTCTTACACTTGAATTATAAACCCAAATTAATCTTTATCTTTATCTTTCAATACCTTATAAATGTAAGAGAGATAATTTATCACTTACTAATGGAACACATGATCGATTTATTATCTACATCAAATGAGCATAGACAATTTAAAGTTAGTTCTTTTTTTTTAATATTTCATTACATGCTTCCTCTCTGCAAAAACATCCCTGGCACTATGATTTCAATTTTCTCTATGGCTTCAAAATTTGCTTTGGCATAGTATTACAATCATATGTTATCTGTGCCTTTTTATCTACTGTAATACTTAGCTGATAAAAGGTAGATTTTAGTTGGATACATATACCTAATACTTCTATATTGGTAGTCCCTGTAAGTGGCAGCGTTGCCGAACAAGAGAGACAGTCGTTTATACTTGACGAGTTATGCGCATGCGTTGCGACAGTGGTGGGAAAAGCCCTCATCTCTCGAACATGAGTCGCATTCGTCACATTTTTTGTGCGCATGTGCGGGATTTTGCACATGCTCATTGAATAAAATCAGTTAAACGCATGCGTTCTCATGCGAATGCAAATTTTATTATTTAAAATACTATCACTATGAAATTTAAAAATGGCAGGTTATGTAAACAATATGAATATTAAAGAGGAAATTGAAAATATGATAGAAGTAAGTGTAAGATTATAATTTTTGTTTGTTGTACAAATGAGAGAGTGAATGCATTAATATAATTTTTTAATATTAGGAATGGCTGTTAAATCCGTTCTATGCAGAACGAGAACGCATGCGTTCAACTGATTTTGTTCATTGTGCATGTGCAAAATCCCGCACATGCGCACAAAAAAATGTAACGAACACGACTATTTACATGACACCGTTCGTACATGCGCACAACGTACTAAGTTTCAAGGAGGGAGGCAGACGTATATATTATTCTAGACCCCTACTAACAATATAGGAGAACTAAGTATATTGATTCTAAGGAGTATATAACCACCTGACAAACTTATCCGATTCCATTGTAATAAAACTTAAGGAGATTGTTTATGGTTTGTTAAAGTGTAGATTTTTAATCTGTAACCTGTTTCTCCGAACCGCTCTGCCAACCAGAATCCATTGTGTTTGTATCACTGTAACAATGATGGTGATTCGTCTTCAATATTTCTTCCTTTTCGTCTCTCACTGGCCCATATTGGGAATCCGGGCCTAAACATTTAGAAGTCTCTGGTTCATTAGAATAAACGGTATCTGGTCTTTCTTCATCAGACAATAATGACTCTTCTGTATTAGGTGATAAGGGCGATAGATTCGGGGGTGGTGGCACGAAGAATTCTGGTTTGCCGGAATCGGAACTTGATTGCCTGAAATGTTCTTTAGTAAGATTTTTTGGACTCGACCTCTGTATACGCATTGGACTCATATTAGTTCTTAATTTAGGACTACCCTCGATTCTAATACTAGAATTCAAATCCGACATTCTCCGATCCTCAATCCTCGTCTCGTTCATTCGATCTAAACGTTCGTTCATCATTCGGGAATCGTTCAATCGTTCCGTTCTTGAATCGTTCAAGCGATCTAACCTTTCACTTCTACAATCACTTAATCTGGAATCGTTCAATCGGGATTCGTTCATTCTCGATTCATTCGTCCGTTCACTAAGTCGTGTCTCGTTCATTCTGTCACTAATCCTTGAATCATTCACTCTCTCCGTTCTCGATTCATTTAATCTATCTCTAGACTCGATTCTATCGATCCTCGAGTCATTAAGTCTATCTCTCGAGTCCATTCGTTCACTCGAACGAGTCTCATTCATTCGATCGATTCTTGCTTCGTTCATTCGTGCACACATTCTCATTGAATTGTTTAAGTGTTCTATCTGTTGTTCGGTTAATCTAATGCTATTATTTAAATCTTGTCTTGTTTTTTCTTGGTTCTTCATTAGCTTTTCGTTCTGTCTCGGTCTTCTTTTCGATCCGACTTGAGGCTGAGGGCGCTGCTGTCGCGTTAGTGTGAACGATCCTGTGTCTGATTCTGAAGTAGACTCAGGGTGGTTCTCTATGGTACCTACTAAAGCCGACACGTTCGGGTTCATGCAGCAATCAGCCTGAAAGAAATAACATTACTTAAATTCTTGAATAAATTTATTTTATTAAGAGTTAAAACTTTACAACAATAAAGACAAAAAACAGATATCCTAAATTATATTATAAATGCGAAAATTAGTTCCTGTTTGTTACACTTTCACGCCTAAAGTACTAAACCGATCATTATGAAATTTTGCTTACAGAAATGGGTATAAAAAAGTAATGCTTCCGAAAGATAGAAATATAAGTTGTAATCTGTATACATTAACACGAGCCAAGCCGCAATAGCTAGTAGGTAATAATCCATACTAATATTAATAACGCATAATTAACTTTGTATGTATCTTATCCTGGGCATATAAGAATAATGGTATATATCCAATTATAATCCTACAGGCAGGACCGTCTTTAACGTATTGGAGGCCCTGGGCATATAAGAATAATGGGGCCCTTATGACTTTAAGAGAACACTTTTTTACAACTAGGATAGACAAAGAAAGTAGATAAACAATGTTTTAGATTTTTTATTGACAGTCAGTAGTAGAATAGATAATCTTTAAATTAAATGACGCGATTAACACATATTTAAAATTATCTAATCGTGCTGAAATTGGGTAGCCTTTTTTTGGGCAAGAGTAGAATAGTTGAGAGTAGACCCTAATTGGGGTTCGATCGTCTCTAATTTAATAGCTTTTCAGTAATAAAAGACGGTATCCCTTTAGTGATTTGGCAAGAACTCCAGGTAGAAAGAAGTACAGGTAAATATATCTGAATTGCATTCTGAATGCAAAAAAAAAAACACGAAAAAAGGTTACAAAAATAAAACAGTTATTTTATGTTGAGGACTTACTTTGACAGACACGTTGCAACAACTGGATACGTCAGCGAAGTATACTTCGGACTCTGTGTTCTGGTTCACTCCCCTATGGCAATCTTGCATCGAAGACCTGAACAAGCATACATACAATCAGAAAACAATACATAGGAGAAATTTTGACGCTTGTTAAGTAAGTATTAATATTTATTTAGTTCAGTTAAAATTATGTGACATACATTTTTGTTTATTGCTAAGGTATTTATATGCCATTACGTTTTTGAGTCAACAATGCCAGAATATCCTAAAGAGTATATGAGTGAACAATGCTATAATATCCCAAAGAGTTTTTCAGTCAACAATGCCAGATTATCCCAAAGAGTTTTGAGTCAACAATGCCAGAATATCCTAAAGAGTATATGAGTGAACAATGCTATAATATCCCAAAGAGTTTTTCAATCAACAATGCCATATTATCCCAAAGAGTTTTGAGACATTATGACATTATTGAGTCAGTTTCGGAAATTTTGACAACTCCGTCTTTGTAGTACTGCGGTTCGATATGATGGTAGCTTGTGTATCATTACCTAATGTCATACTAATCGCATACTTAGAATGAAAATAAAACATGACATTTGTAAAGGACTATGAATTGAAATTATGTATGTATGTATTAAAAGTAAGTTTAATGTATCTTTCCTATGTTGTAGTATTTAATAGTTACCTCAGAGTTTTAATATGATGGTTTTTTTGGTATTTAAAGCTTATCTTAATATATATAAATTACGTGTCACGTTGTTTGTCCGCGATGGATTCCTAAACTACTTAAACGATTTTGATCAAACTTCGTAACTATCTGTTATTTGATCTAACTTAAAAGGTAGGATAGGTTTTATTTTAATTTATAACACAGCAACGCGTGGCCGAGTCAGCTAGTTACTTATAAATTTTCGATTATGCAATTTTAGTTCTAAGAGTGCGTTATGACGTGAAGTAACTTTTCTAGTGCATTTCAGTACAATCCATTAAAATCCATTATAATCCATTACATTCTGTTACAGGCCATTATAATCCATAATATTCCATTACTTTCCATTTCATTGCATTCCATTTTATTCAATATCGGATTATATACAGAGAGCACCAAATAAAACAGATCATAACATGTTTAAAGAACTTTAACTAAGAAAAATTACTTGCCTTATAGGCGAATGTTTATCATTCTGAAAGCCCAAATTCTCTTTCCCCTGTTTTTGAGAAGAATCGCTGCTCTGATCTGAAACTAAAATCGAAACAATTTTATATAAGCATACTAAGCGTCTCGAATTTAAGGAATACCTCTCCTTTAAGACTCAATAAATGTTTTCCAATATTAAGTTTTGAGTAAAGATTTGATAATCGAAATTTATTTACTTAATCAAAATATCGCTCGTTAGGTTGATCGATATTCAACAATAACTGCAAATCGATCAACCCTAAAATGTGATTCTTCATATAATCTGTATTTCTTTACCGCTATTCGAGCAAGATCTCGACTAACCTATTGATTTTCAATAGCCACTTGATAAAGAAACATATTTTTTAATCGACTGATGGTTTTAAGTCTTTATTATAATTTTGTAAACAAAATGTCCACCCTATATATACAATTGCAATCATAGAACGTGTTACAAAAAACTCCATAAAAAAATGTAATAAATTATCAATGCGAAAAATATTGTCAACCCTAGTAAGCTGTTACTGCATAGAACTGAAGTTATCATAGATTATTTAACAGAGTGTATTCTTTATCAGATTTTAAGTTTTCCATTCAAAAAGGTTTACAAACTCAGTAAGAGGTATTAATGGCTTCGAAAAATGTCAAGTCGAAAATAAAACGTTATGCTGTCAATTTCAAATCTTCTAATCGATATCTTACAATCATTTCGTGTTTTAACTAACATTCAGCGGCGCGGCGTAGCGTGGTTGTCGGCCGCCCGGGGCGAAGGACAATTTTGCCGCCCTCTTATTTAGGTATTTCAATTTAATGTATACTATAGGTACATTACATAGGAACATTTATTCTAGATAACTTTTCGGCAAGAGTAGTCATTATTTTGAATTATACAGTATAGATTTTAAATAAAAAGCTTTATCTTTATTTTCTCAAAAGTCACATTTTTTAAGCGTAACATAAATTTGATACGAGACAATGTGAAATGCACAGCTGAGTATCCATCAATAAAACTTTCTTTGAATTGTCAAAGACATTCTCGCTGATCATTAATCATAAACGATTCAAGCACAAAATAAACTACGGGAAATCCCCGCAAGTTAGAATAGACGAAGTTGCCAGCAGTCGCTACAATATATCATTCAAAGAAAGGGGATTCCCTGAATTCGTCAGAGAATACGTAATTAAAAATTTCGTGCTCTTTTCAATCGGGCCGTAGTTGCGATAAAAATATGAAATATGGTTGAAATATTTTTATTATTTATGGTAAAAATTTCCGCCCCCTAAAAGGTGCCGCTCGGGTCGGGCCGCCCCTGCCGCCCCCACTACGCTACGCCACTGCTAACATTATTTCTAAAGTGAAAAAATGGCTGTTATGTTGTTCGTTACGAAAAAGTAAGTTTTAGTTTAGGTTGAAAGAAACCTAACATTAAGTGCCAGGTCTTTTAAAATTTTCTTTGACTTGTAATATCGATCTCAGCGGCTTCTGTACATTTTGTTATACATATTAGGTAAAAATGTACATAAATATTTTTTGTTATTTACTCTTTAATTATATGGAAATAGGGTTGGCATATAAATGAAAACAAAAAAAAATTGGCGGTAAGTCATACTACGGTTTTCAAATGTTGTAAATCGACTCTTTATAAGTGACCATTTTACCCCGTTTCCGCTTTACGGGTATTTTTAACACGTTGTATATTACTTATAATGTCTAATTTTTATCGTAATATATTGTTATATTACCATGTTAAAAGTTACCATATAAAAATAAAGATAATTTATATCCCGTGAAATATAAAGAAAATGAAAGAACACCAAAAAAAAAGATAATTTATTGCTAATTCTACAGACCTTTGCTTCCACTTTTCGAATGCAAACATTCTATGACTGCATTTTCCTCCATTCTGCAGTCTCTATGCAAATTTCCAGCACTCATCCCTAAAGATCTCTGACAGGATCTATACGGAACCAAATGCCCTCTCAAAGTATTAAATCTCGCTTCCGGAGGAATGTGCATTTCCGCTTGCATCCTCGCCAAATCGTTAACATCCGCCGGATACATTTGCATATGCTGCAATTCGGGATTCCTCGCTATATCCTGATTTAACCTCGCCAATTCCGGGTTTAATCTTGCCAATTCCGGGTTTAATCTTGCCAATTCCGGATTTAATCTGGCCAATTCTGGATTCATTCGTACCAAGTCGGGGTTTATTCTAGCTAATTCTGGGTTGATTCTGGTTAGTTCTGGGTTGAGTCTGCTCATATCTGGCATGTTTTGTTGCATGTACGAGTTTCTGCATGTATGCGCTTGCATGTTGTGGTCGTGCATAGAGTTTCGATGGACATCTATGTGGTGATGATGAAGGAGGGTAGCAGCTGCTGGATCTTGGTGAAGATGGTGCCTATTTACAAATATGGAAGAGTGAATTTTATTTTTATGTATTAAAGATAATATTAGATGGTTTTTATTTGCTAATAACTTATGTTATTTTACTATGATTAACTTTGTTAATTTCTGTTGTAATTAAAAAATTATAAATGAAATAAAAAATAATTATATAATAATAAATACATTATAAAATAACTAATTCTAAGGCACAAACTGTCTCCGCAGCTGTCCTATCGCTAGCAGGTTAAAATGACATGAACTTGTTGTGGTAAAATAATTATATTGACAAAAAAGAACCAAGATATATATTCTCACAGCGGTACCAAACTATAGTGCGATTAAGAACCACACAGCGCCATCTAGTGGTGGACGAAGGAACTTCATTTATTCCACACATTTTTTTATGATTTTGAACAATTCTGTCACACAGACAAAAAATAACAAACGTCCTTTTTTGACATTCGCCGAATTAGAAGTGGGATTTTTTTTAATATATAATCTTAACGACCGTTTAGTGCAAAGGTCCTGGGTTCGAACCACGGAAGGGGCAGATGTTTGTGTGATGAATACGAGCATGTGACTGAGTTCTGAGTATTATACAAGGTCATTTTATAAACACCATCCAAATTTATATATTATATTCTTTGAAGAAAATAACGAAACAAGATTTTTTTCTTTTAATATCACTCAGTACTAAAATATTAAGTTAAGCCTACACAAAGTTATCCGAGGAAAACTACCGATTGCTGTCACAGTCACGCTACGCACGGTGTTGTAGCAGATGATTACACGACCCCCGCCCCGCCCTCCCGTATTTCATTGATACATTACAATGATTTTCATAAGTTGCAAATTTAAACGAAAAAAAATAGGAACGTCAAATTGAAGAAGAGATAAGTTGATTTGTTCTTTGATTATAACAATATTAATCGATAACACTTTTAATAAATAAAAAATGAACATAAAAGTAAGCCACACCTTATGCACTTACGTCGCATTTTTTTAAATTTAATCAACTTATGTACAATAATTGGTTGGAGTAAAGCAAAGGGTGTTTCTTAACCACAGAATCTAAAAAAACACAGCGATCGCAAAGGCAATTCGCAAAAAAAAATGCTGTGCCAAAACCTTAGTACCTACCTACCTAAGTTATTTTTGTCTATTTTACACGATAGGATAAAGAAATGTATAATTAATAGTTCTAAAAATATTTTTGTGAAAAATTTCACAAGTCTTAGCCGCCCTGCACACATTTTGCTTTACTCCAACAAAATAATTAATTAAAAATCCAAACAAAATACACTTACATGAAGTTTGAAAACAATCACTTTACCTTAAAGTGTAGGTAATTTCTCTCTAAACAGTATTGCACGTTTATGAACATTGTCTTTAATTGTATTACTTGTTTTTTCACTTTGTCACTTCGTTAAATGCATATTTAAGTTCTCGAGGCTTTGGGCCTTCTTCACATAAACCCGTCGTTCAATTTCGCCCTCGATTTCAATTGCAAGTGTGAACACATTTCGTTAGGTAGATAATTATGCGACGTAAATGCGTGAACGCAACATTGTACATCGCGGAAAGCCCGCGGCTGACTGATTTCATTGCGCCGATGTAGTTACAACTTGCGCGCGCAGCTCGGTGAGGCGCTTCGGGCGGTCGGTCGTTCAACTGTAAGTACCTATTTTGCCAGTAACCAGCTGTTGTAATAATTCGCTCGGACAAAATTTTTTTTTGCGGAAATTTTACCTACCAATTTTTTTTCATAAATGAAGTGTTTGAATGATATCTAATGCCTAGAAAAAATTTGGATGGTGTTTATAAAATAACCTTGTATATGTCTATCCGTTACCCTAGTATCCGTAACACAAGCCTTACAGTGCTAACTTTGGGCTAGGCTAATTGGAGTGAGTGTAAGTATTATTCTTATTATTATAATTCTACAGTGTGTGACTGACTTGAATGGAAGAAACATAATTACCTGCTACCACTTCTTCCTTGGGGACTATAAGGAGGGGGTGGCCCCCAAACTCCAGTTTGAGCATCAAAACTTCCACTGGTTTCCCCAAATCCTTCTTGGTACGACGCCTGCGCAAGTTGGGCTGGGAAGCTCTGCCCAAAACTTTGCGCTTGTACAAAACCCTGAAATTGTATTTATTTAAGCATCATTTATATATAAGCCGGCTCGATTAGCAAGGTATCTACCGTCTAAAGCTATTGCTTTCAGAATAAAACTACGTAATTTTTCTGTCATAAACAGAATTCAGTCAGTACAGTAAAGTATCGCGATTGTCAAGCGGTAATGCTGAGCTTGATTAGTCAAATTCATTGCGCAAGTTTAGACTGAGTATTATGAGAATTGTAACTTCTGAAATATTCTAATTACTTATCATATTTTTTATACTTTTGAGGTCTTTTGAAGTGAAAACTTCTTTAGCAGCGTTGTTATTTGAAAGTCGATGAAACGAAAAGGCGGCAGTAAGTAGAGACAGACACATAAATTCATAACATAATTGGTTTGACATTTTCTATTGTATTGTATGCTACCATGGCAGGACATAGCTGAAAGATTGAATTGTATCACATTATTTATGTACATATGTTTCACAATAAATGATATGAGTATATGAAATCAAATATTTTTTTAATGAACGACCGTTTGGTGCATTGGTAGCGATCCTGCCTTTCGCACCGACGGTCCTGGGTTCAAATCCCGGAAGGTCAGATGTTTGTGTGATATATACGAGTATTTGTACCTGAGTCTTGGGTATTTATATATATTTCTAAAAATATTTAATATGTATGTTTCATATATGCATATTTATCCGTTACCCTAGTATCCGTAACACATAGTCCCGCGGGGGAACCTTAGGGACTCTCACTGCCGCAGGCGGAGAAGGGGGACGGAGGTAGCGATGCCTTCCTTCCTCCTAGCAAGACCAGCTGGCGAAGGATGGGCGGTCCTGAGCCTG
Source organism: Calamotropha paludella (assembly GCA_927399485.1). Lineage (NCBI taxonomy): Eukaryota > Metazoa > Arthropoda > Insecta > Lepidoptera > Crambidae > Calamotropha > Calamotropha paludella. The sequence goes on along the minus strand of OV656830.1, from coordinate 3,255,605 downwards.
CATTGCACGGTCTTGCCTGTCTGGGAGGATGCCCACATGCACCCGGGTATCCTCCATAGTGGTGGGGCCTTCGGGCCAGTCTGTCAGGCACCCCGTGGTGAAAGTCACCAACGACCCCATGGGACCAACGACAGTGCGGGGGTGCATACTTAGGTTTTTAGTGGGTAGGCCTCCAATCCTCCATCGGGCACTAAGCCGGATGAAGGAATGGAGGAAAGTCCCACATAACTGCGCCGCTCGCCCGGCGGCGCAGTATGCGTAACGCATTTTCCTAAGTTTAATAAAAAAAAAAAAAAAAAAAAGTATCCGTAACACAAGCCTTACAGTGCTTACTTTGGCTAATTGGTGTGATTGTAACAAATATTGTTATATAATGTTATTATAGTGAACAATATATGATTATGGTTATAAGAAGACCAATGTACACGTGTATTGATTACCTGTTGTTGTGGATAACTCTGGACTTGAGTGAAGTTCTGGGTTTGCTGGAATTGCGAGTTCTGTCTTGAGTTGGGGGGTCGCTCTCCGTAGGATTGAGCAGGAGCTTCTGTGTCACAGAAGCCGTACGCGCTGTCACCAGAAGGGGGAACTCCCCCTCGACACCGAGAGCTAGGAACGTCTCCATTTTTTATAAACGCAACAATACTAACATATTTAATTTATTCTATTAGTAATGCGATCTAATATAATTTTATAATTTAATCCATTCTCCATTAATTATTTTTTGAAGTAATACTTCTTTTGGTATATGGTTTTACGGTGTATACAATTTTAAGATTTAAATAAATCAACTTTTTTTACGGATTTCGGGAATAATTGATTTTGGGATTTAATCCTGACGTGTGATAAATTATGTGCAAATTCTGTAAAAAAGTTGTTTTGTTTCAATACGGAAGTGTAATGACTAAACATCTTATAAAATAGAAAATACGCCTGTAATAAACAACCACGCTGTATAATATTATATTTCGACTTACTTTTGGCTATTACTTCGTGGCCAAGGGAACCAACTCCAAGCGGAAGTCTTTCGTCCGGTTCCAGGATTTGGAGAGTACAAGTTTCCTATTCGTCCTGGAAAAAGAAAACATTCTTCTACAATTAGTCGTTTGGATATACACGTATATCATTTCTATGTTTAAGAATGATTATATAAAATAGACACTTGTTAACTTTGTTGTAATCATAGATGTAATGAAACCATAACACTACTATAATTGTGATAACAGAATAATATTTTATTAGGACGATAATATTGTATATGTCGTTACTTCTGTTAACACTTTGAGTGCGAAACCAGGTCTAAACATCGTGTATATGTCTCGCTTACAGTGCGGCTAAGAAAAGTATAGCATTCCTTGTCGTGCGGAAGGCATAACTTCAATTTGGTTCGGTGTAGGAAAAAAATTAATATATATCGAAGATGTATTATTAAAATAGAATACAATGGTGTACCTACCTTAAATACCAGGTTTAGACACCTGGCACCGCACGTAAGCCAAAAAAAGGATCTAAGTTTCTTAAATGATACAGGGTCTATTAGCCTTGTGCCGCCACAATGGAAGTTTTATTACCAGGTGTATTGGCCTTGTGCCGAAGGAATAGAAAGTATTGGAAAGTTACTGCCGCAGCGAACGTGTTAAAGCTGACGAGTTTCTAGCGCCCGTTAATTTTGTCAGTTAAAAGACGTCTCGGCCCATATAAATAGCCGCAGAGAGGCGAGCCAGTGCAGTTCAGTTTGAGCTACCTTCGAGGCGACTTCGAAGTGAAAACTAGTGATCAAGAGTGATACCAGTGAAACCTACGACTTGACTACGACCTAGGACATCGTTAGTGCTTAGTGTTTGGACCTAGGGCTTTGTGTTGGATCTAGTGCTTTGTGAATAAAGTCTTCAAAAGAGTCAGCAGGTCTTTCTCTCCAAATTCTTCGAACCCTAACTACTAACAATAGGAATCGTAAAAAAGAAGGGAAAATATTAAAATTTGATAATTAGTTCAGGAACCGAATCTCGAAGTTTTTACGAGCTTTTCCTGAAATTCAGTTTTGAATACCTATAATAACTTTATTATTGTGTTTTAGAAGTGAAATTGTGGTTATACTAATAATTCATACCCTAATGATTATACACCTTATATTAAGTCTATATTTTTTTATGATTTCATTACACATACATATATACACTGGGCGTCAAAAATAAGTAGTACAGTTTAAAAATTGCAATATCTCCTAAACTACAGAAGCTAGACCTTTGAAATAAAAAGAAGTTAATAGAGAATTTAATTTCATTTTATACATACTTCATGCATAATATCGTGTTTTAAATATTAACTGAAAAAAACATAATAAACAAAAACACTCTATTTTTAAACTGTTGTCTTACTTTTGATTTTTATTGTTTTCACATTTATTGCTGATAAATCAATTGCAATTCAAAGGTGTCTACAGCGAGTAAACTTTACTAATCATGCCTCTTTCACCTGAAGAATGTGCAAGAATCATAACTTTTCTCGAAGTAGGCATTAGTATGCGTCGTACTGCAAGAACGGTGGGTGTAACACTAAGAACGATCCAGCAAGTTAAGCGAAGGTACGAAGAGACTGGAAACCATCTAAAGAGACCAGGTAATGGCAGACCCAGGTGCACTAGTGCCCGAGAAGACCGCGTTATTGTCTCTACTGTGTTAAGAAATCGTCACCTTAATGCTGTTGAGGTCCAGCAACAGCTTCTTCAAACCCGAAGAGATTACATTAGTGAAAGTACAGTGAGAAGAAGACTTGCTGAAGCCAACCTGAAGTCCCACAGGCCAGCAAATGGCCCCAAACTTGAGACAGGGCATCGAGTAGCAAGACTACGCTACGCCCGTCAACACGTACAGTGGGGCGAATATGAATGGAAAAGGGTTTTGTTCACAGATGAGTCTCGATACTCTTTATTCACTTCCGATGGAAGGCGGAAAGGGTCCAATACGGCAGGGGCTCTGTACACGTATGGGCTGGCATCTCTTCAGAGGGTCGCACAGAGCTAGTGGTCATAGAAAATGGTAATCTGACTGGTGAAAGATATGTTTCAGAGATCCTTAACGAGTATGCAGGGCAATATTTAGTAAATATGGGTGATGGAGCGATACTAATGCATGATAACGCCCGGCCACACACCGCTCACCTCGTACAAGAGTACATTCAGGAGGTTGGCATCAGCTTGATGGCTTGGCCATCAAGAAGCCCTGATCTTAACCCGATTGAACACGCCTGGGATGAGCTTGGGAGGCTAGTCAGAAGGCGCAGACCACCCCCCGTCACCCTCAGGGTTCTAAAACAGACCCTGATAGAAGAATGGGAGAATATTCCCCAACACCGCCTCCGAAACTTAGTGTTCAGCATGCCAAACCGGCTCCAAGCTGTCATTAGAGCCCGAGGCGGCAACACAAGTTACTAAAGTACGAACAAGGCCCAAAACGTAAAAAAGTTAAGCTCTTGACAGTTCCTTCAAAATGGATAACTTTTTAGTTTTTCTTAATTGTAAGTGTAAAACTTTAGTAATGCTAAATAAAATATAATTTTTAAAAAACTTTGTTAAATTTACTATAAAATGATTTTTATTTCAAAACTCTAACTTCAACAGTTAGAGAGTAATTGCAATTTTAAAACTGTACTACTTATTTTTGACGCCCAGTGTATATATTTCAAATTTATCCTCTCTCCTATGTCCTAAGGTACAAATCCAGCAAAATGAAAAAAAATCATTTCAATCGGTTGAGTGAGACAGTGAATTATTATATGTATACCTATAGATAGATGGCATTGTAAATTGAAAAAAATACAAGATTTTTATGTCTTTTTTGTCGTAAAAGCTTAAAGATTCAACTCACCTGGTGCCCAGAATCTGTGCTGTAGGCTTATATCCCACGCCTGGGCTGGGTGGCATTGGGCACAGCAACCACAATTGCTCTGAAAACAAATATATTTTAACATTTTGGATATTTTTTTTTTAATTTCACTATCATTTAAATAATTATTTATTATAACGGAATGATTACCATGTATTTTTTGAGACTCCTTCAGCTAATCTTCTGTGACGATTTCTATATAGATCCGATTGGGAATTGAACCCGGAACCATGGAGTGGCCTCACTATGAACTTTGGAAGTCAAACCACTCAACCACAGATGTCATCAAAATGACGATATTTCTTTAAACCCCTCTTAAATAAATACCTGGACGGGTCTCCCGATAGATGGCGCTGCTTGTCCCGAAGGCGGTCGGTACAATGAACGACACCTCAACTCAAGTTGCTCCCAGTACATCTTCTTACGTTCATGGCTAAAACAAATCGTAAAAAAAATTAATTTAAATTCCATGATTTTTATCTTTAACGCATATATAAAATTACTTACTAACCCGGCCACGCGATGCTATGTTATAAATTAAAATGAAACCTATCCTATGTCCTAAGATGAAACAAATCCAGCAAAATAAAAAAAAATACATCAAAATCGGTTAAGTAGTTTCGGAGTTCATCGCGTTCAAACACTGTGACAATTTTTTTATATATATAGATTTTTTTAACATTAAATTCCTAGATAGCTAAAGAAATTGTTACAAAAAAATAGAAACAAAACTTCTACATGTCTCAACTGTAAGGCGGGATTCGAACCCATATTCCTCGCTATCCGGGCGAGTGCTCTCCCAATTTAGCTACCGAGACCTCGGGGGCCATTCATTAATCACATGAAGTTTTAAAACCACTTTTAAAATAAAAAGTAAACAAGTTTTTCAATCCTATAAAAAAATATGGCGCAAACAAATTGGCGCGAAAGTAAAAAATCTGATGAGACCCAGTTAAAGACGGATACAAGTAAATTTAAAAAAAGTTTAGGTTTCAACACAATTCCAAAAAGGATGTATAACTAGTAATAGACAAGCCGTAAAGAGGTATCATTCTTTTATGAGCGATCCATCAAAAAGTTTCCATAACAATCGCGTGACTTTTCAATCCAACACCTCTTTACTGATACGTTTCCATGACAACCGGCGAGCCATAGTAACACCTAACATAATTTTTCACACCACCACCTTCCAATCCAAAAAGCAACCTTATCGCTACAGTAAAAGAGTCGACTGACATTTATATAACCTGACATTTTACCCGCAGTGTCTTGGAGGTATTTATTTTCGAAACATTTAATAATGTCTCATCAAAGAAGTAGTTTCAGTCAAAATTCACAATCATTAAGCCAATTAAACATAGAGGAACTGACAGACGCAGAGTTAATAAAGCAAGTGAACGACTTGAAACAGCAAATTAAAGTGGTTACTTTGGAAAATGAGATCTTAGAAAAGACAATATTAAGATTGGAACCTGCATTGATGAATGGAGTACAACAAGCTTTGGAGTACGCGACAAGATTGGCCAGTAACTCTTCATTGAATGTAGGCAGTTTTGTCAAATCGCAACGATCAGTAGGTGGCTTAGACTTCGGTTCGAGCCCATCAAGGCTGTTGATGAGTCCTTCAAAATCATCAACAAGAAGAGTAGACTCTTCAGCGAGAATAGGTGGGACTGTTATATTTGGGACAGGTCCAAGAATCAACGTCTTGGAGAGATCGGAGTTGGTGACGACGGAGAAGGAGATAATGGTGTTGCATATGGATAAAGCGAGAAGGAAGGCGGCGAAACAACAGGCTTTGTTGAAGGCGCAGTTGGAAGAGATCGATGTGAGGGAGAGCGATATACATAAGGCGTGTGAAATGTTCAACAAAGAAGTGATTTTAGAAGGATGGGATAAGATAGCTCAGAGGATTCCAGCGGAAATTTGGATCAGGTATGAATATATTTAACATATATGCATGAAAATTTGAAATAACAATGGTGTCTCTACATTTACACGCATCTTCGACATTCTTCCACCACTCCATGCCATTCAGTTGCTTGAAGCGTTCTTATTTAAAATAAGTAAGGTGGTTATGGTCGATTAGCTCTTAGATGCCGTGTAGATACACTTTATGTTTCTCATTCGAAAGAATTAGTATTTCGAATTAGGATTTTGTAACAGAGAAGGATAGAAAGACGAGAAAATTAAACGCGTATAGAATAAGGTACTTTTGAATAAACTTTGTAAGTTTTAATCATTTAATTGTCCATGAATTCTCACTTGGCGAGTTTTATCTATTCTAAAAAATATAAAATGGTTCTTTATTGCCATATTGTGTACAGTTTGCAGATTGAAATGCGAGATATTTACATAAGTAACAACAGTGTACCCACATCGGGCATGCAATGTCTAAGTTCCTTAGAATATAAATAAATAAATATTTTCTACATTCACACCAATTAACCTAGCCCAAAGTAAGCACTGTAAGGCTTGTGTTATGGATACTAGGGTAACGGATAGACATACATACAGTCGACTCTCGTTAATTCAAACCTGCGATAATTCGAACCTCTCTATAATTCAAAGTTATCACGAGTTCCCTACAGACTCTCTTTATATTTCGAACTAAATCAATAAATTTTTATGCACTTGGTAATTCGAACGAAAAAATCATTGCTATATAACAAAACGACGCGTTAATTCAAACTCATAGGCGTCCAACACTCGACAATTCAAAGTTGCAGAGAGAAAGAGGCGGAAAGATTGTAAGTACATTTTGCGACAAGTTCAAACTTGTATCAACGTACACGAGCCTTTGATTTTGTTATGATTAGTTTGACTATTTGATACACACTTCTTACGAATGGGTTTGTTTTATCATTCAGTTACTGTTACTCTTTCGTTGGTATACAAATTAACAGTCTGAGCAGCAGCAATGTGCTTTGAAGCAAACCAATATAACAGAGTTCTTTCGAAAGATTAATTAATTCACATTATGAATACATGTATGTACACGAATGTACCTCTAAACTTTTGACATTGTTATAGAATAGCAGTTAATAAATAATAATTGATCAACACTTAAGAATTCGAAGTTTTATTTATTTTTTCATACAAATTTCGAACCATTTGATATTTCAAACACTCGATAATTCGTAATATTTTAAGAGTCCCTCGGGTTTCGAATTAACGAGAGTCGACTGTATATGATACATAGATATGTGATATTCATAGAAATATATATAAACAACCATGACTCAGGTACAAATGCGCGTATTCATCATACAAACATCTGCCCCTACCGGGATTTGAACCCAGGACCGATGGTGCGAAAGGCAGGATCGCTACCGTTGCACCAAACAGTAAAAATATATTTAATATATTAAATATATTTAATTCAAACTATTTTTGACACACTTATTAAACTACTTAACAACATTTATAATAAAAACAGATCTTTTATAAAATAGTTGGTACCTATATATAGATCATTTGTGTATTTGAATTTTCTTTGTAAATTTATTTTCAATGTTGACATTATAATATGGAGGGGGTCTATGCCCTGTAAGGATCACAATATGATGATGATGATGATGTTTTTAACTTATACAGTAAACTGCATGCTAATACCAATTCAATAAAACTGTATTAGAGGGTACCCATGATAAGAAACTTACCCACATCTAAAATAGAGATAGTATCTTCAGAGTAGAAGACAGAAATAATAAAGTGCCTTCATTATTTTAAACATGAACATATCTATAAATCCATGGCTGGGAGCGTTCTTATGCATGAGCATAATATTGATAACTGTTATAAAAAGGAAAATCTATTGTATGTAAACCTCTTTACACGTCATGAGTTGAACTGCTTTCAGTTATTTGTAACCAGAAAAAATTGTTATTACATCTCAAGTTTATGTATCGTATTTGCATGCCTACAGCAAGGAGAATACTATTGATTCACAAAATCTATGGAACACCCCGTCATTGTAACACAAACAAATACTCCTATTCTTTAACCTCATTTTTCTTTTTAGATTTATGACAGAATGGGCTAAAATTTCCGACAGCCAAATTGGCAAGCTGCGCTTACGGACAAGTACTCTTAACACTCAATATAGCAAACTCAAAGGCCAGATTAAAGTCAAAACTGAACTTAGTGAAAGCCTTTGTCCTGTAGATTTTCAAAAGCTCGAAATAGAAAACGGCGAATGTACAGCAATTATAGAAAAGAAGTTCCACCAGCTGGAAGAATTAAAGAAAATGACTGGCGACGCGAATTTGAATTTGTCAATACACAAAAAGGCGATGATGGAACAGAACAATTATTTGACGACAATCATAAAAACTATTAAAGAGAAAGAGAGAATGACAGTTGAAATTGATAAAGAGAGAGATGTGATTCAAGTACAAGCTGATAGTTTAGCACTGAAGTTGGAGGATGTGAAAAAAGTCAGACTAGCATATGAAGTTCCTGACATCATGGATTATGTAAGAGTTAAATCGGAAGTTACTGATCTAAAACACAGCGTTAAATTGTTAGAAAACCGAGTTCATATACAGAAGATCGCTTTGACTTCGGTCAATAAAAAATTGAATTCAATGTTGCGTAAGTAAGTTTTTTTCAGAAAGTTGGAGATTTTTAATGTTTAGATTATAAAACAACAGTATTTGTTGTCTGTGTTAACAGTTCAATCATGTTAGTAAATATATTCTTTTATTTAATATGCTGTTTCCTTTCAACATAAATTTGGTTTGCACAAATGACCCTCTACTATAATAGTCGATAGCGACAGTCAAGAAAATAATTTATCGTTGAAAGATATTATATTAGAAACTAAGCAATATTACCAAGAAAAATATTATTTAGATAACCTTTTCTAAAAATTTGAAATCGAAGATTCGGAATCTAAAACTCAATTCGATTGTATATGTTTATTAATCGTGACAACATTACACATTACAGCACTATAGTAGTATTTTAGCGCTACTTGCGGTCGGACGTGCGGACAGACATAACGAATCTACAGAGTGTTACGTAATACCTGCATAATCCATAAATGGTAGATAGAGTATAAACCTAGAAAATTATGATAAAACCATTACATAGTTGAAAAATTGAGATATTTTCTTATATAGAAAACGGCAAAGATGTATATGGACTATTGTTTTCTATAATACATCCCATTCTACGTTCTAGAAGCTCGCGTAAGACGCGCGTCGGCAGGGCGTTTCTTTTTATTCCCCAGAGCAATTTTGTGCATGTCTAAGGCCCCTCGCCCACGGCGACTTTTTGTAGTGATGCTGTCGCGCGTTTCGTAAATGAGCGACAGAATCGCTACTAACGTGCGTTAGTCGCATTTGTAACGCGCTTCGGAAATGATGCCAACGCGCTACTAACGCGCTACAGCATCGAACTGTATCGATGCAAACGCGAGACCGTGTCGGATGACATCGGGGAGAGAAGGGAGGAAGGGTGGCGCGTCAGTGGAGAACCGAGCATCAGTGCAACACAGACAGGTCGAGAGCTATTGTCCTATGTTTCGGTAGTCCACGCTTCGGCTGCTTACGTAAAAGCAGCACCAAAGACAACGTTACTAATGTTGCCTCAACGGAGTCCATCTTGCAATTGTACAGTCGCAGGTAATTTTGTGCCGTTATTGAATCGCATTTGCATCGCGACATTATCGCGTTTGTATTGTGACAGAAGCTCGACAGTATCGTGTTTGCATCACGACTGAATCATGTTTATGTGGGCGAGGGCACACAGCTAAAGACCGCATTGCGACTGTATCGCTACGAACGCGCGACAGAAGCGCTACTGCATCACTACAAAAAGTCGCCGTGGGCGAGGGGCCTAATGCGTTTGTTTCTATACAATATCGATACAGATACCGATGCGAGCGCGAGACTGAGTTTATACAGGTACACAATTAAGCTGCGTTGACGCTCGTGAGTATCGCGTTGGTATCGATACAAGCGCGCGTCGACGGACGACTATAAAGCTAGCATGGCATAGTAAACAGAATCGCTTAACACGTTCGCTGCGGCAGTAACTGTCCAATACTTTCCATTCCTTCGGAACAAGGCCAATAAACCTGGTAATAACATTCCATTGTGGCGACACAAGGCTTGTAGACCCTGTATCATTTGGTTCCAAGTGTCTTAACCTGGTATTAAGGTAGGTACATCATTGGATTCTATTTTAATAATACATCTTAGATATATATTAAATTTTTTCCTACACCGAACCAAATTGAAGTTATGACGACCGCACGACAAGGAAGTCTATACTTTTATTAGCCGCACTGTAAGCGAGATACAAGATGTTTAGACCTGGTTTCGCACTCACGGTGGTAACCGATTCGTTGCGGACTTTTTTTGCGTGTGGCGTTAGGCACGGGAGCCGTCGCGTTTTTTAACCGATGATAACTCCTTCAAATTAAGTTTTAGGGAAATCTACCCAAAATAAAACTATCTTCATTTTTCACGTAAATCAAGCTCGAACCTTCGTTTATGGTAATTGTATGTCGCAACGAATCGGTTAAGAACAAGTGCAAAAATTAGTGCTAATTTAGTGCCAAAAACTGAAATTTAATGCTCATAGATCCGCGAAAAATTAGAACACTGCTAGCTTGTAATTAAGCTAATTAAGTTGATTATTAAAAAAAAATGACATATTTTTTATCACATACTGCCAACACTTATCAAGCACTAAATTATTAGCCGTTGATAATTAAAGATTTTTGATCCAGATCGATGTATTCAACTCAACCGATCACTTGCTGAGACTGTTGTCTTCGGAGTTTTGATCGATAAAAAATAATATTAAAAAAAAAATCTAAATTTTTATTACCTACGGCCAGCACTCACACTAAATTCTCCATGCATTCCTTTAATCCTATACCTAAAATTGCAATAATTAGTGTTTTCTTAGTGCTAATTTAGTGCCAAAAACTGAAATTAAAAACATAAAGAACAATGGCGAACTCCCATACATCATTTTCTTTCACCTAAAATTGATGCGTCTTTAGATTAAAAAATACTAAAATGATCAAGCATTAATTCCTGAAACTGCGTGTCTTAGAATTTTTTATTTAAGAGGCCAGGAAAAAAAGATATTAAGCTTCGAAGTTTTTAAGATTAAGTTACGGTAGTGTTGTCACAAAATCGATTATATCAATCGATAACATTCACTCTGTTTAATAAACAAATAGATATTATCCAGACCATCGTTTTTGAAAATGTATCTATTATAATCTGTTATATATGTAGGTAATTAGGTATGCAATGTTGTTGAAATTAATAGGTACCTATCGTTTAAGTCGCTGCTGAAGTGTTACCTACTATCGAGTAAATTCGATTTTATCGCCATAATCGATATATCCAGACAATTATGGTAACCTTTTTCTTTTAAATTCAATCAACGTCCATTAGAATATCAACATATTTAACCACATTATTAGCAATGCTATCGTTACTAATAGGTCGCTTAAAATCGAGTGTATGCCATCTTATTTCTGTCTGTTGGTAGCTATTTAAATAATAAGTAGAATTATAATATACTCATTAAGTAGGTGAGTATGTTGCACCTGTTTCAAGAAGAAAACACTACATATTTCTTAATTGATTTATTTTTAAATAACACAAAGTATAGTATAGATATATTTCATTAGTAAACAATTAAATGAACTTATCAGGATATCTTGAAACCGATTTTTACATAACTCGAACAATTATAATAAAATGGCAACACGAAAGATATTGGTACCTAGCGGAATTTAGATGTTTCATTAAACAATCAATGATATGTCCCAAAAAGCAGTGTTTTTTATTCTGGCTCTTACTAGTTATAAGCTTTTGATGTAAAAATGTAGAAAATTATTTCATTTCGTTCTGTAGAAAGAATATTTCAAGACGCTCAAAAATATCTCAAAGAATATTTCGCCATTGTTCTTTGCGAAAAATTGGACCACTGCTAGCTTGTAATTAAGCTTGTAATTAAGCTAGCAGAGGTCCAATTTTTCGCAAATTTATGTTTTAAATTTCAGTTTTTGGCACTAAATTAGCACCAAAAAAAACACTAATTATTGCACTTTTTTAAGCGATTCTGCTCACTTTGCCGTGCTAGCTTTATAGACGTCGTCGACGGCGCGTTTGATAAATCGTGGTGTGTAAAAGCCCTTAAATGTTCCATCTCGTTCTAGGGTTGCCACAATTTTAACTATAAACAATTACTGTTTTTAGTCGGGTGCTATAATTAAATATAAAAATAATATTCCGGTGTTATAAGCAAGGTATCCTGAGTAATTAATTAGGATTATACAATTATTACAAACCACCCTGTATAAGGGTTCCTTGTAATTTACTAAAAAGATAAATTAAATATACTCATTCGTATCATCGGTAATTACTTGATCGCTCGCGGTAAGCAGTACTTACCTCAACAGCTGATATGCCAGCATACAACTGAATATACAGACGAGTACAGCGCTCACTGATAAAGCGAAGACGCCCCTTAAACACCAATAAAGTGCTCCGTGGACCACTCCGCAATCGGACACTCCTTCGAACACGCAGCGGACACCTTTAAAACAATAATATATCTTATTACATAAAATACATAAAATCCAGTGAAGAATTTGCCGATTTTTTTGCTATAATAAATATTTAAATTAAATAAATTAAAAATGTGAAAGTATCATTAAAATATATCTAAAAATAAAAAAGTTATGAGACTTTAAAGTTACACTTGCAAGAATAATTTTATTACACGCGTTTGACGTGCGGTTCGTATTCGCGGACCTAGTGATTACATACCGACTCTTTGAGTGAAGCTTGCAAATTCAAAAATTCAAAATGGCAAACTTAAAAAATAATTTATTAATTTTAACCTATAAATTAATATTTTACCCATAATTTACCCATAAATTAATATCTATCGAAAAGGTCTCTCAGCATATCGCACATACGGTGCTATAACATCACTTATGCAAATGGTGTACTATTTCAGGGGGAGCATTTAAAAATTGAACATCCTTACAACGTATAGTTTATCTCGGCTAAACAAATAAAATAATTAAGCTACAACTTTGAACTTCATTTTAGAGTAAAAGCAAGCAAAGTAAAGAGGTAGAGTAGAGTTCAGTTCAGTTTTGTCTAAAATTACATAAGTGACGTTATAGCACCGTATGTGCGATATGTTACAGACATTAAATTGTATCACTAATTGACCCTGGGTTACAATGGTTACAGTGGTTACAATGCTTCAAAGATAAACTTATTTGAGCGTGGTAACTGATATAGAAAATTGTCTGCTAATCAAATAGGTACTTTATTTAGGCTGTTCAAATAAAAAAATACTCATTTTTGATTGAACTAAACTAGTATGTTCTTTAGCACGTGAAGCCTAACATCTCAGAGGGTAAAAAACTATTCTTAGGACTTTAAGATTATGATAAAATGTTCCATTTACCATCGTCATCGTTGGCGCCGTGCTGGTTGTCGGGCTGCGTGGAGAAACAGGTGCAGGTTCGAGTAAGCTTCGTGTACTCGCAGAACTTCAGCGTTTGTAACCTACAACAAAAAAACCATTTTTTTTTTTTTTTTTTTTTTTTTTTTTTTTTTTTGCCTGTAAAGTCGGTTTTACGGGCGAAGATTTTACGTGACAACGTCTTTTTCTCGGTAGAATATTTATTGATATGAATATAATTAAATTGCACAATGCGCGCGGCAGACCGATCATAGTTGAGTGGGAGAGAGACGCAAGGCATTCGGCGGGCCTCTCTCTCGTTCGGTGACTCATCGTAACGTTACCGAGCGTTACACTTTTTCATAAGTGACTCCCAGCCGCAACCTAATTTAAGACGTTGTCACGTCAAGAACTTCAGCGTTTGTAACCTACAACAAAAAAAAAGATAATTTAAAAGAGATTTGGAAATAGAATCGAAAACAGATTCGGGAGGAGTTATTGTGGTGTCCCGGCCGGCTGCATCTGCAAACATTTGGATCCAACAATCCACATTAAGCCCTCGTGGTGTGTATCAACCAATCACTTCGATTTAATTAAGGGATTAAATAGGCAGATGATGACATATGAATAAAATTAAATCTACACTAATATTATAAAGAGAAAAGATTTGTGTTTTTTTGTATTTTTGTATGTTTGCAATGAATAAACTCAAAAACTACTAAGCCGATTTCAAAAATTCTTTCACCATTGGAAAGCTACATTCACGCTGAGTAACAAAGGCTATATTTAATGTAGAAAAAATTTAAAGAATTTTGTCCACCCGTGCGAATCCGGGACGGGCATCTAGTAATAAATAAATACACATCACTTGTTCTGAATCCAAGTTGAGTAACTAAAGCACTTCTGTTATGAGATTCAGACGACGGTACCACACCATCCAGACGCGAGACAATATAGAAAAGTTAATTTTCAACAATAACCCGGTAGAAGACCTAACGCGGGATTCAGGAGTGGCGGTCACGTGAAAACTTGACGACGGATGTCGTGAAAATTATCCAATCTATCTATCTGTGTGTATATGTCACCGTAAAATTGTAATTAATGTTAGATAATTTATTAACTGCAACATAGTTGTTACAATTTAACGCATCATTATCAGGTAGATTATAATCTATCGAAGTGAAACAACCAAAGGAGGAGGGTCAATAAGGCGGGTTTTCGGCCCCTTTCATTTTTGACCAAAAATTAAAAAAAATTTTTTTTATCTACTATATGGACTAACAAATCGATTCCACCCCAAACGGAACCACCCCCAACCCCCCTACAAAAAGAAGCAGAATAATCATATATAACTTAATACATAAAAAAAACGCTAAGTACGTTTTGACGACCGTTTGGTGGAACGGTAGCGATCCTGCCTTTCACACCGACGGTCCTGGGTTCGAATCCCGGTAGGGGCAGATGTTTTTATGATGAATACGAGCATTTGTACCTGAGTCATGGGTGTTTATATATATTTCTATGTATATTACATATCTATGTATCATATATCTATCCGTTACCCTAGTATCCATAACACAAGCCTTATAGTGCTTACTTTGGGCTAGGCTAATTGGTGGGAATGTAGGAAATATTTATTTATATTATTTATTTATTAAGTAGCTCCGCAATTTTTTTTTATTAAGTCATATATGATTATTCTGCTTCTTGGGGGGGTGGGGGGTGGGAGGGGAGAGGGGGGTTGGCTGTGGTTCCATTTAGGGTGGAATCGATTTGTTAGTCCATATAGTAGATAAAAAAGAAATTTGGATTTTTTTGGATTAAAGGGGCAAAAAACCAGCCTTGTTGACCCTCTTCCTTTCACTAACCCTTCTTTTTGACGTGACAACGTCTTAAATTAGGTTGCGGCTGGGAGTCACTTATGAAAAAGTGTAACGCTCGGTAACGTTACGATGAGTCACCGAACGAGAGAGAGGCCCGCCGAATGCCTTTTTGAACGCGCTAATCTCTGGAACTACTAGTCCGATTTGAATGATTCTTTCAGTGTTAGGTAGGCCATTTATCGAGGAAGGCTATAGGCTATTCTTTTTTTTTTCAAAATTAGGGATCCGTAATAAAATTGCTATTTTGTAACACAAGGTGTAAAATCGAAAACCTATTTTTGCGTGCGCTGTAAAAACTATTGACAATAGAACAAAATGATGTACTACGGATTTGTAGATCCCATTAAGACCTACAATAAAGTCCGCGAGAACATATATCTAGCTATCATGGTTTAATCACAATAACCGATTTTGTTCAAAATAATTATTAAATCGTCTGAAGAAAAAAAAACTCCGTTAAATATGTATCGTTATATTAATCTTTATCAAAATTAAGCATTATGTTATCAAGAGTATTTATGTAGAAGTAATATACTTTTTGTTTCATCTCAATCGGATATTTCGTTTAAAAGTTATCACCTGTGTAAGATGTTAAGAGTTGGTACCTATTAATGAGTTATGGGCCATAGAGATTTTTATCAACATAAAATCCTGTAATTATCTTTTTCGAAATATATTTGTTGATGATTGTAAGTATAAGATCTTTGAAGAGTATAATAAATACATTTCTAAAATAACTCTGCTAAGGAAATCCACGCGCGTGTTATCAAACGGAAAAGAGGAAATATTATGGAGTGGACCGATCGTGTTGTCTATGCTATGACAGGTAACACGTTAGACCAAAGACAATGATGAAAAATATTGTACTAAAAAGTGTACATAGTTAAATCAATCAATAAATCAATTTAGTAAATCAATAAATAATCATTTAAATATTAATAATGATAATGAATATGATTAAGTAACATAATTAATACACTCCGAATTATTCCTAATTCTAACACGCGCTTAATGCAAGCAAGACAAGACGCATGCAAAAGTGTCGGGATCTCATTGTTATCTACACTAATATTATAAGGAAGAAAGATTTGTATTTTTGCATGTTTGAAATAAACTACTAAGCTGATTTTAAAAATTCTTTCACCATTGGAAAGCTTCATTCACGCTATGTATCATAGGCTATATTTAATGCTAGAAAAATTTAAAGAATTTTGTCCACCCGTGCGAAGCCGGGACGGGCCGCTAATCACCTATAAATTAATGATAGTGTGCTTTCCGTCATAACTTGCCCGCTACTCGATTAGTAATACTTCTGTTTATTGCGAAAATGAAAGATATCGATTAGTTATTTTAAGGAAATTATCATTCAAGATGCTTCTTTTATACAAATACTAATAAAAAAAATAATATTGGTGGCAATGTATCGTTCGTCATCTATCACTTATGCTGATAATTTACTAAATTACATCTCGGATCCATAAAGCAAAATTGAAATATCGTAAAAATGGGTTAACATTAACACCATACCTAGTGATACAGAGCAGTGCTTCGAACGTAAGAATAGGTTTCATTACCTAGTAACTCATAGTATTATGATGGGACATAGTATACCGACCAGAGAGAAAGCGTCACTCAATCACGTTATGATAAAATTAGACGTGAATCTGCTCATGTGTTTTTGACGTGACAACGTCTTATAAATTGGTTTGCCGGGTGACACTTCAAGAAACTGCGTTACGCTCCGCTCACGTTATGCGCTCACAATGAGAGCGAGTGAGAGGCACGCGTCCCTTCCACTCGGGCATGGTTAGCCCGCCTAAGAGCGAGAGAGACAGACATAAAAAGTGGAAGGGACGCGTGCCTATAAATTAATGTTTTAAATATAATTCTTTGTATAAATAAATGTTTTAAATTGTTACTATTATTTCATCCTTCTTCCTACTATACGAATGAATATTCACATTTAAATTATTTTACCACTCAAAGTCGTTGTCACGTAAAACTTTTTTTACGGGGGAAATGCGATACGCATACCCCACCGTTGGGGTGACGGTGGGGTTATGTGGGACTCACCCGCCAGTAAAAGGCTGACGGGCATACCGACTAAAACCCCCCGGTGTTCCGTCTGCCGCTATGCGACGTGCCACGGGAAATGTGGTATACTACCGCGGCCCGTCGCCGCCTTTCACTAACCTAACCTAACCTAGATAGATTAGGTTAGGTTAGGTTAGGTTTTTAGATAAAAATATATAAACCTATCGAAAAATAATACGTTTAATTGTAAGCTCTATGTTACGGTTCACAATCTTTCGACAGTTTACAATATCACGATATAGATAATCATCTAACGGTATTTACAGTGACAGATACAAATTCCCTGTCACAGTTTATGACCAGGACTTTTTGGCGGGAGAGGGAAAAGTCGCGTTGGTAGTTTTGTGTCTTGTTAAAATTTGTGTTGTTCTGGATATAAGTGCGTAATAATAGTGGATTATTAAGCACTAAGTGTTTGTGAACATACAAGTGTTGCCAAGTGTAACAAAGTAGCGGAAGTTGTCTTTTCCTGCTCTCTTAAGAAGTCCTCGGGGAGGTTTCAGTAAAACTACACACATTTACTGAAAAATATATTTTACTGTTCAGTCATCATCATGAAATTAAGAAAAGAAATTACTCAAGAACTGGCAATTATTCTTACTTGACACTGGCTAAATGCACAAATCGTGCAAAAAGATAAAGAAAAAAAAGAAAAAGTTTATGACCGCGACGAACTCCGAAACTACTCAACCTATTATGATGATTTTTTTTTTCATTTTACTAGATTTGTTCCTACGTAGGATAGATTTCATATTAATTTATAACATAGCAACGCGTAGCCGGTTCAGCTAGTAAATATATAAAAAATCCCTATCACAATGTTTGACCGCGATAAACTCCGAATCTATTCAACCAATTTTGATGTTTTTTTCTTCATATTGCTGCTTTCGTTTTGACTTAGAACATAGGATAGGTTTCATTTTATTGTACGCGTGGCTGGGTCAGCTAGAATAGTTATAAAATACTAGCGGCCCGTCCCGGCTTCGCACGGGTGGACAAAATTCTTTATTTTTTTTCTATTATTAAATATTTTTCCGTTAGCGCCATCTAGTGTCCGGTAGACGAACTACTTGCGGTTGACGCGTTGCTATGGTAACGCATATACAATGGAAAAAGAGCGGAGGTAAACAACAAATTTGTGATCTTAGATTATAGATTAACTTACTTGTTCATGTGAATTACTGTGGTGGTAATTGTGACGAGTACACAGGTCAAAGCGCAGACTAGACAGCATACGCCGACCACTTTGATCTGTAAGGAATAAACCCATTTATACAGTGTGTTCCATATCTGCATAAACCTGAATTTTATATGAAAGGTACTGTTACGTAGTGGAAGTAACTTTTTGGTTCATTGATTAAATAAAATTTAGAATATTTAAGATTTGAAATTTGCCAGAATGTTTTATTTTTATTTGTTTTATAAGTTGTTGTGACGCGCTTTTTGTTTTTGAATGTAGCGATACTCATCAGAGTCAAACGCAGCTTGGCTATGAATTTACGTAGGTGTTCAAATTTTCTACATTTGAATACCTGCATAAATTTTGCGCTTAAATTGGTATCTGTATCGAAACGAGCAGCCAACCGTTCGGGGAAAAGTTTGCAAAAAAAAGGGACTTTATCGCGGGAGCCGGAAGCGTCTCTATCAGGGTGTAGTTTTTCTTGATAAAATTTATGTTGTAGTACATATTAGTGGGTAATAATGATGGATAATTAATCATTAAAAATGCAAGAGTGTTGGCAAGTGACAAAAAGCAGCGAAAGTTGTCTTTTCCCGCTCTCTCGAGAAGTCCACGGAGAAGTTTCAGTAAAACTATACACCTTTACTGAAACCCAGGGAAAGGCAAATTTCACTGTTCATTTATCATTCATTGATCATCTCTCATTTTTAGATCGGCTCTTATCATCATTTAAAGAAGAAAAAGAATAACTAAAGACTAGGTAGTATGGGATTTGTACCCTTGGCCTGCCCTTATGGGAAAACTTAACAAAAAAAGAAAAAGGCGCACTAGGTACTCCAGCAAATATGGTAACAGCACTGTTGCCATTGCCAAAGTAATATCTATACTTTGTCCAATGTAGGATGATACTTTTGACAGTTGACACCTATATAGAGGGTATAAAGTTGCTATTGCAATGTCAAGCTAAACATAAGGAAACAAAAGCAACCTTAGTACGTAGCAATAAGGAAGAGACACCTGTCAAAAGTATCATCCTACATTGGACAAAGTATAATTTGTGATATTGCGCATGCACCGAGTTAATAATCTCACAACAATTTTCACAAAAATACTTTTCACAGGCGTCAATTGGGACTTATTTGGATATCTAGAGGATATTGTTTTTAGATATAAAAAGTCTAGCAGTAAAATACCAAAAAATATTATAATAATTCATTAAATTATAAATACGCATGCTTAAAACAAAAATTCCAACTATAAACAAACTTCAATCGGAGATCCCTTTATCTTGCAAAACCGTAACGTGCAAATAAATGTGAAAATTCTACATACTTTCCTTACCATATAGCTGTATCGGTTGCGTCGTCTCGCCAAGCTCATGATGCAGACTCCCGTCAGTACCAACTGCGAAAGAAACGAGAAATCAACCAGCTCAGCTGAGAAGAAACCTTTAAGTTTTGGGACTGAATAAAATATAATATACATACATTTACATAAGACAATTTTGACATAATCAAATAATTTAATACAAGGCAAGATGTGTGCAAAAATTGAAGATGTCCAACAGATAAAATTTGTTATTCTGTCAATGAATTCCTAAAAAATGATTTGAATAGTTGTCTACTTAGTAATAATAACAATATTTCCCGCAATCACACCAATAAGCCTAGCCCAAAGTAAGCACCTTAAGTGGCTGGCATGGCTTTCTATCTCTTTGTACTATAAAGCTTCCCTTCTTTCGGGCGTCCCTTGACAGGACTTTTTTTTGTATTTTTCTAATAAAATAATTTAATATTAATTATTGTTCATACCATAGCAGCTGGTACTGCTGCTGGAACCGTCTCCAAATGCTGGGGCGATGCGGTGTATGCTCGCAGCAGTATGTGCTGAGCTGCCAACAGTCCTCCAAGAGCGGCAGCCAGCGCTCCGCATCCCACACACCACCACGCGTATTTCCGACGTCGACATGTCGTGTCATTATTGCAACCCACTGCCGCTACAAAAAAAAATAGAAAACATTTAATAGTGGGCATTGACGATCAGTTTTACGTAAAACTGTGGCGTTACTCCAAATGGTTTTAGGCCAGCTCAATTTCCGCATTCACTGGAGTCATTCCGGCTCTTCAGTTTTCAATCGGCCGGGCTGTTAATAAGTGTACTACCAGTTTGTGTTGGATTAACGATCATGTACTCACGATCAGTTTGGCGCGACGTGCCGATTTGGATTTATAATAATATCGGAAATACGTGGCGCGTCGTCAGTTAAAACTCTAGAGTGATGATTAGACACTCACGATCTAATTTTGGATTGACGTCAGTTCAACTGATGTGAAAAACTGACCGTCAATTCGCAGCTTAAGGCATGCGCGAGATTAGTCCTGCGGCTAGAGCGCCGTAATGAATCTATGCTGGTTCGGTGACTCCCTCATGGGAAATGTCGTACATCTAGAAAACCACTATGGTGACTCGCTACTCTCGGCTTGAGGTCCATATAAGGAACCCAGTATCGTTGTTGCAGTCATCTGCGACTTACAGCAATCACTCATCAAAAAAAAGAGGTGACTTCGGATAAAGATTGAACTTACTATGGGTGCGTAGCCGACACAACATCTTGGCAGCACTAAAAGAAAAATGGCGATTGCTGAGTAGCATAGGCTGAGGCGGCTGAGAAATACTAAGTGGCAATATTCAGATTGGATAGACACGTGTACTTAGTGAGGAACATAACCTTAGAAAGACATTTGACAGGATTGGTTGTATTTAATTTTTATGTAAATAATTAATTTTCAATAATGGAAGACAATTTGAATGATGAAATAATAGATGAAATTCTCGCGGATGAAATGATGTAAACAAACATTCAACTGCCGGAATTGACAATTTCAAAAAGTAAAACGGCGGAATATTTAAGCGCTAGCTGCTAACTTCACTCTCGTCTGGTTTCAGCCGATAATTTTGTCAGCATAGCTGAATGCTGTTCAGCATTTTCGATTTCTGTCCAGTCTTTCTGTCGGCTAAACGCACCCTATATTTACTTCTGATAAAAGATATATATCCAGTTAATATATCCATATTCGCTTAATATATCCGGACTATTTGTTTAATCTATTAGTTCATATCAAATCGTAAGATATTTGTTTTATAGCTAATCAGTCTGTGATTATCCAAATGATTTGGAACTCCAAAACAACTGTTTAATGTGTTTGGATTTCTTGGCGGGAGCGCGTAGCGTCACTTTAATGGTTTTGGTTTTCTTGTTAAATTTTGTGTTGTGGTTGATATTAGTGTGTAATAATGGTGGGTTATTAACCACTGAGTGTTTCTATGCATGAGTGTTGGCAAGTGAAACAAAACAGTGGAAGGTATCTCTTCGCGCTCTCTCAAGAAGGCCACAAGGAGGTTTTAGTAAAACCCCACTTCTTTACTGTAACCTAGGAAATTACTCAAGAACTGGCAATTATAGTTACTTGACACTGGCTGAATGCACAAATCATGCAAGCCACAAATAAAGAAAAAAAAATGTGTTTAATTCTGACAATGATGACATGATTCTGAAATGAAACTTTTATCGGATATTGGCGCATACATTATATTTAATTCTGATGTTTCGACATCTTTACAGGAGCCGTGATAACAGGATGACTAAGGTAATGGTCGTCAAACTTGTGTTACTATATTCACAATATTTGATTTGTGCAATTGAATTGGATATAATGGATATGCTAAAATATTTTAAATGGAATGTTGGAATTAGATCCGGAGTGGGATATACAGGTTGTCCCAAAAGCCGACGTCAAGCCAAAAGCGGGTGATAGACTAACTAATATAAGTTATCAGAAAAAATATGAAAAAAAATCTGACTATAAACACTAATTAACATAGCCCAAAGTACCTACATAATTATTCATTCATCAAATAAAATTACGTTAACTTATGCGTAAAAAAAAACTTTTTTTTTTATTAATCCGTTTTGCTCCCTTATCTTAACGTAGTACACTGGTGTATTATTATTGAGTTAAAATTACCAAAAGGATTTTTGGATTGTGGGCTAATTTCTTTCTTAAGTAGCAATCTTTCTCGGTCATTTTAATTTAGATATTTTTTTTTTTTTATTATTTATGGCACGCACAATTTGTGCATTTAGCCTGTGTCAAGTAAGTATGTATAATCTTTCTTCTATGTTCTTGAGTAATTTCCTAGGTTTCAGTAAAGATGTAGGGTTTTACCGAAACCTCCTCGTGGCCTTCTTGAGAGAGCGCAAAAAGACACCTTCCACTGTTTAGTTTCACTTGCCAGCACTAATGCATATTCAGAAACACTCAGTGGTTAATAACCCACCATTATTACACATTAATATCAACCACAACACAAAATTTACCCAGAAAACCAAAACCATTAAAGTGACGCTACGCGCTCCCGCCAAAAAGTCCGTGCCAAAGGAGGTACGGACTTTTTGGCGGGAGCGAATTTGGTTATTAACTATTAGAGAGAATTTTTTTTTTTTATTACCGAAATATGGCGGCGGTGGGACATAGTGTTGTGCCACATCGGCTGCAATAGTTGACTGCGGCGTCGACACTTGATATTGTACCAGTTGCATCACTTGCATAACTTATTAATTTAACACCTTAAACTATTACACACATAACAACAACATAAAAACAAACGGGTATAGTAAAAAGTTTGTATACACTTTCAACACTATTCGGCGATGTATATTCTTACAAAAGGAACTTTTGAAAAGCGCGCCATTTCAACAAAATCGATATTTATGTTCCACGCAAGCGATACGAGAGGAACAATGACCCCTGTACGGTGTAAAAACAATGATGAAATACGTGAATCGATCACTGGTTTAGTTTATACAATCACATCACTTATTAGAGAAATAATCGAATTCCATTTTTGAAATTGGCAGTAAGTACTTTTATGTGAGCACTTTGTAATATCCGACGGTTCAAATGTTTTTATTTGTCAATATTTACACTGTAACGGGCGTTATTTTTATTTAACACTATAAATTAAACGTTTGAGATCATAAAATTCGTCTCTAAAACGTAATAGCACGAAAAGAATTGGGTTACATTATTAATTTAAAGACGTTTACAAGGCTAGGTTATGTTATAACAATGGCTGGTTCGCGCAGAAGCAATGGGTACTTTATAGGGTACAGGTAAAAAGGTCGTAAATTGGACATGTCGAAATGTGACATATGGAATTTGGCGCGAAAAATTCGCGGTGTTACAATTACCAAAAAAAAAATTATTACACAAAGAGGTTTTAAAGGCAAAGAAACCTTCATGCTTTGATAGCAGGTAGATGGACAATGGTTATTGTTAAAGATTCAACCCAAATACTCACAAAGGACGGGATTCTTATCAATTGCGACATTTTGGTGTTATTCGTGGGAAGGCATTTTTTTTTCAAAACACCTGCGCTACTTACAATTTGAATGTTTTCGATTGTTATATCAAAGAATGCCTTTTCGTTCTTATAACCAACTATGTACAGGTAATGGAAGATTAACCTAACCAATAGATCAAAGATCCGCAACTAATTTTCGACTCTACATCTCATATATAAAGTTCAATATAGATTTTTTCTGTGTTCAAGGCTCTTTATTGGACGCCGAACCATCAAAATTGAATTTTACTTCGCTACCCGTGTAAATTTTACTATGAATAAAGACTTATTTATAATTAAATAATTTTATGACTGACATATTGTATTGTTGACTAATAAATTATTAGCAAATTAATGGTTAAAATTATGGTAAAAGATTTTATTATTGAACATCTCCTGTATATACTTACTCTATTTAATGGCAAGTAAACGGCATTGCATACTTTTCCTACTTAAATAAATGTAAATAAAACTCCAAATAAAAAAAATCTATAATTTTGGTAGTTAATTTGTCTATTCATTTTAATATTTCTACCAAATAGGGTATTTTTTGTTAAGAGCAACTTATTGCTTGATATTCACACTTCAAATATTTAAAAATGGAATCCGATTAAAATTTCTTACATCAAACAATTAGCCATATTGTAAGCAAAATTGATCTCTAAAGATTCGGGCAAAGGTTTTGTTTTCTATTGTTCCTCCATCAAAAGCTTCTAAAACAAATGAATCCTCGGGTTGTTTCAAAAAGCTTTACTAATTTCACCTTGTTAAAACTTTAAGCCTAATTCAAAACCAAAGTGTACCTTAAGTGTTTGCGAATAAAGTTTAACTTACCATTGTTTCTTCTATTGGTAGCCGCCAAAACGCTTG
Source organism: Calamotropha paludella (assembly GCA_927399485.1). Classification (NCBI taxonomy): domain Eukaryota; kingdom Metazoa; phylum Arthropoda; class Insecta; order Lepidoptera; family Crambidae; genus Calamotropha; species Calamotropha paludella. The sequence goes on along the minus strand of OV656830.1, from coordinate 3,230,832 downwards.
TTGGAGGTCTTGGTGGGAGAGCGGGGGGTGTATCTGTTTTGGCGGGCGGTGGGGGACCAGGGTCGTCTGCGCTTGCGTATTGCACTGACGAAGGCTTGCATGTACACGCAACTTGATACTGGAATAGAAAAATGAACTTTAACACTTTAACATAAGGAGTAGGTTTAAAAGTTAGACTTACTCAATGAGTTTTATAAAAGATAAGAAAGAAAGCTTTTTATTTAACATAAGTATTTACAATTCATTCATTCAAAGTCAAAAACTATGCAATGGCTTCGTAAGTCCTATGGTCCTATGGGAGACTTTGTAGCGAGAGAAATCCGCAAAAAAAACTCGGCAGGGGCCGGTTTTTTCACTTTAATGTGTTACAGTTTTTTTTTTTAAATTAGGAAATTTTTCGCGCTAATAAAAATGCATTAGAAAAATAACTTTACAATATATATTTTACCAATGTAATTATTATAATAAAGGTCATTGACTCCACACCTTTTCGTCTTTTAAATGACCATCTTAAATTAGTCGTTTATTCCCTGTATGTCATTGCAATGTTGAGGGATACTTACTTAAAACAAATACTTGTTGACTTTGTTGTAATCAACGAAATAATGATATCAAAACACAACTATTATTGTAATAACATGTTAATTTTGTCTTTTTTTTATTTTAGTTGAAGTTTAGTTGAATGATGTATGATGACGACGTATAATATTGTAAATGTCGTTACTTCCGTTAAAGCTGACGAGTTTTTTGCGCCCATTCTACCTGTCAGTTAAAAGACGTCCTGAATGGGTGGTTTTCGCATTTTTTCCTTTATCTGTGCTATTGCTTCGTATGTGACGTTGCTTCGTACCAAATTTCAAGATTCTGAGTTTAAGTTCCCTATAGGTTTTGATTCCCTTGCGAGTGTCGAAAATATGCGGCATAAACGGCTGTATCTTTTGAACGTGTTGGCTTAGAAGTTTTATTTTTTTCACAGCTCCAAGGGACAGTAGACCTAAGTATTTGATATAAATTCCAGCTTCATAACTCCACGCGTTTGTGAGAAAAAGGCTCTTGACAGACAGACTGACGGATGGACTGACGCACAACAAAGTGATCCTGTTAGGGTTCCGTTTTTTCCTTTCGAGGTAAGGAACCCTAAAAAGTGATAAGTACTAGAAAATTTCGACGGGTGCTCGCATGGCTCGGTAGCTCAATTGGGAAAGCAGTGGACCGGACATCCAAATGTTCTCGAGCCTGAGAATATTTTTCAGCCGAGTTGATTATTCTAGTATTTTTTTATTTAGTTCTTATACTTCCACGGACATTACAGATTTAAATAAAACAAACGGTTTTTACGGTTTTAGCGCAAAATATATATTCAATCCCGACGTTTCGACTCATTTATTATTTGCATTATGCTGAGACAGGGTGTTCCTTTTCACCTCAGACACACCATGTTTGTATTTATTATTAATTTTCTTTTTACTATTTTATATGTATCCTTCTTTTTTAAGTTGTTAACTCCTTTTATTTATATACATTTTGTTGTTGTTTTGTTGCTTTGTTGTTGTGTGTTTGAGTCCGATATAAATGTTTTTTCTTTCTTTCTTTTCTTTCTTTCGTCTTTCATTTACAGGAGGCGTGATATATTTTTTTCTACTACCTTTACAAGATTTTAATCGAGCAATTTAGACTTATATTAATTATACAGGTAGAAAATATATGATGACCATTGCCTTAGACATCCTGTGATCACGAAACGTCAGGATTAAATATAAATTAGGCGCAGGAACCGCAAAAATGTTGGTATTTAAATAGTATTTTCGTATTAAAATTTATCATATAAAATAGCTTTAAAATGCAAATATATAAAAAAGCAAGTGTGCAATTCAAAAATAATACGTACACATATACAAAATACCGCAGTTGTTGTGATGCCTTCTCTCAAACTTTGTACTACGCATGCGCACACAAACACGTATTAACACATACATAATGCTTCCTATCTCATTTTCTCCTACGTTAAATCTTATGAATTTATGTGTCTCTCTCTTTTTACTGTCGCTTTTTCGTTTCATCGACTTTCAAATCACAACGATGCTATAGAAGTTTTCACTTCCAAATTATAAAGCAGTATTATTAGTTCATCGGTAAATCAAATAAATCTTGTGGGATGCGTAGTTAAGCTTCTTTCAAAGCTTTATTCTCTTTTTTTCCTACAAAATTGTAAGGAACAGGTAGAAACCTATTTCTCTTAATAAATGTAACGAAAAAAAAGATGCTCTACCTGGAGTATTTGGTTTAATAATGAACTTTACTGCTAATAACAATAGAGATCATCAACTTCTATCAAATAAATCTGCCAGGAAATTAAGAATTGACGTTCCGTTTTGCGTTGGAATGTTTCTATTTCATTGTTAAACATTAAGTTTTTTTTTAGTACAATTTTTAAGATTAATGTTGGCAACATTTAATTTTTATTAAATACATTTTAAATACGATAGTTAGTTTGTTTGTTATACTCTTTATCAGGAGGAGGATCATATTACAAAATAGGACAAAGGGTACCTTTCATCCAAAAAAAAAGAAATATATTATTGTAATAAAAAAAAATGAGTAGTCTACATTAACGCGAGCATAGCCGCGGTTAAAAGCTAAAATGTGATATATGAACAAACCAATCATGTTATATTTTACGATGTACAAACAGCAACAATCTTAACTGCCCCTGTCACGTGACTACCAACTTTTTGAAAGAAAGTGAGAATAGATGTATGACGTCTTCATAAATGTCATTTTTATTGTAGATGTGTGTGTAACGTTACAAAGTTTTGAAATGAACTGTAATAAGTGAAACTAATACTTTTTTCTAAGACCCTAATGAGTTTCGCATCAAAAAGGTGGGATTGTTTCAATTCAATAATAAGAGTAATGTCAGAACAATCGTTATCAAATTTTTCCGGTCGCTAGATATCAATGCAGACAGTGCGGCGTAGGCTAAATGAAGGAGGCCTACACCATCACATACGAGGGCTGCACTAAAAGTATCGGGAATGGAATATATCTACTGTTCCTGTCATATTAAAATCTTTTTAATTGAAAACTCCTTGGTTTCAAAAATGAAATCCCATTTATTTATTTTAAAAAAAGATTCTTGGTCTAGTCACAAGATCTTGTCAAACCACTGTCAAACTTGTTTAGTCGTTGAGAAAATGGAATTGACTCGAGAAAAATCAAGAGCGATGATTTATTATGACTTTCGACGTGGTTTAACACAAAAACAGTGAGTTGATCGGATGCTTTCTGCATTTGGTGATGAAGCCCCATCCAAAACCACAATTTATCGCTGGTTTGCTGAATTTTAACGTGGACGTTGACGGAATCCTGGATATACGCGTACGAACCCGAAACAAAAAACCAGACACGAGTTTGGGTGTTCGAAAATGAGTTAAAGCCAACAAAAATTGTTCGTTCACGGAGTGTTCCAAAAAAATGGTGATCACGTTTGTCTCCAAAACCGGCCATGTTGTGACTATTCGTCTTGAGGGACAAAGAACGGTTAATGCAGAATGGTATGCTAGATTTGTTTGCCACAGGTCTTTTCTGAACTCCGCAAAGAGAACTGCAGCCGCCGCATCATCCTCCATCACGACAATGCGAGTTCGCACACCGCGCACAGAACAAAAAAGTTTTTGGAGCAAGAAAACATAGAATTATAAGACCATCTGCCGTACAGCCCCGACCTAAGCCCTAATTAATGATTTCTATACTTTCCCTAAAATAAAGAATAAATTGCGTGGTCAGAAGAAGTCACATGAAGAAGCTGTGAACGCCTACAAAACGGCCATTTTGGAGACCCCAACTTCCGAATGGAATGGTTGCTTCAATGATTGGTTCCATCGTATGGAAAAATGTGTTAAATTTCGCGGAGAATACTTCGAAAAGCAATAAATACATTTTTAAATAGTAATGTTGTGTCACTTCCTTGATTCGACATCGAGGTTTTTGAACAGAAAAAGACACGCTGTCACAGATATAAAATTCGAGTAGAATTGAATAGATTACCGCATGTCTGAAAAATTATTACTTCATATTTTGAATTACAGAAATAATAAAGTCTTGGGAACGGCAGAGGCAACCAGATGCGTGGTGGAATAAGAGCTAAGGACAAATTACATAATGAGGTCGAGTTTGGCAATGATCCTACTTACATAATCAGAAAAGATTTTGAGTTAGAGTCCCGATAAGGACAAATGTTTGTGTAATAAAAAATGACAATATTTATGCGCTATTTCCATTTGTTTATTTGTTAAGTAAGTATATGGTTAATTTGAGAAATATAATGTTGATAATAAAATTTTATAATGCAAGTGTAAGAAATCTTTATTATTATTTGCTTGCTGCATCTATACCTTTCTAAGTCTATGGATGCAGGATAAGTAAAATTAAATATTATCATTATTTCATCCAAAAGCATGCGACGTTGCCGTTGCTCTTTGTTTTGGAAGAGCGGCAACAACTGAAAGCACGTCATCAGGCATGTCAAGACTCTACGTCAAGCAGTGACAGTTCTCTGGCGCCAAGAGACACACCACACACACAAAGATATTATGTCATAAAAACTAGTTTTTGTTATGAAGTTGTCATGAGAAAAATAATTTCATCTCTTTCTACCTTTCTGTCTGTTGGGTCTTCAACGGGCAGTTAAGAGTGTTGCTGTTTGTACATTAATATTTTGTCATCAAATCAACATAGAATGAGGAAAAATAGTGCTGTCACCTCTCTTTAGTCGATGAGCGCTTGAGAATTAAAAATTCCACTGTCATAGTCGTAAGTGAATAAAACTTAAAGAGCATATCTCTTTGTTTTGTAATCATTTGTTTGTTAGAACTTTGGATATAATTTTATTATCTATTAATGTCAGAAAATTTTTATACATAGTGTAAAGCAGCGAATAAGCATGACAAACATAACCAAAACAAAAAAGCTCAAAACAATAAGGTGTTAAATTTTCATTTTACCTTATGCAAGTCGGATGTGACGGAGGCGCTGGTGTCGCACTCTGGACACGCTTCCGGTGCAGGCGAACTGCGTGCTGACGTCACATCAGCTAGTGACATATTTGTATGATGTAACTACTGTAAAAAAAGAAAATATTATGGTTAATAAAAAGCTATTTATATCCAAAAAGGTAGTTGTTGTTAGATCTCATAGAAACGGTTTATAAATTAAAATTAAAACTAAAACATTCAAAACAAGTTTGACAACATTAAGAGTCGCACTTAATGTTGTCAAACGTTTTGGTTCCAGCTTTGTGATCCGTACCGCTAAAGAGTACTCTTTGCCTGAGTCTGTGTTTCTCGATAAATACAATTTAGAGGTCTTTAAGTCGCAAGTGAATAGGGTATCTAGGCAGGTGCGTCACATCCTAGATCGCATCGTCGCTTACCATCAGGCGAGATAGCGGTCAAGCACTTACCTATTCAAGATAAAAAAATAATACTACTAAGCGAAAACGGTTCTTTTCTATTTTTATTGCTTACTCTTTTACTAAACAAACAAAATACTGCCGTTTAATGATTAGATACTGTGAGTATCGTGTCGAAAACAAAAACCTTAATGCGATTTCACGCAATTGAAAGTTGTTATCAAGTGCGTTACAAACTTAGATGAGGATTCGTAGTTTATTTATTTATATTAAGTAGACTATATCGACGTTAAAACGAGCACTAAGGTGATTTGAATGAGTAGTAAGTTTGCAGATAGCACCTGTATGAAGTGTCATAAAAGACTGCAAGAGAGAGTACATATGATTGCCTACAACATGCATTCACTAATTTGCCGAAATATCGGAGCATCAAAAATAAAAACCGTGGTAATAATCCCGTTTTAATAATACAAAGGAATAAAAAAACTGAAAGTATAAAACAATATAATGTTATGTACATTTTACAATATAAAATCGATAATTGAGTCTAATAAAAACCATTATAAATTAAATAACAAATGCTTATAATATCTATGCCAGATTGAAAAATATGATAGCTTTATAACTTAATAAAAGTTAGCCGATCGCGTTTACATTTAGTATTATTTGAATTTAATCATCAATTTGGTGGTACTTAAATTTAATTATTTAATAATATTTAATGTTATAATCTAAATTCTTTTTACAAAGATACAATGTATAATTATACACATTTATAGGTAATTTATAGATATGTCGATAGATTAAACATCGATAAATTACCCACTGTGCAACATGTGCATCACTAGCGTACCATAATCAAACCGTTAATTTGAAATATTCTTTCTGTTCTATGCCACTTCAAAGCTCAGTTTACAGCCTAAAAAACTTTTATTGCCAAGAAAATAGATGTGAAAATTACGTAAAGGTCGCAAAAACAATATGGTATACAGCAGATGGTATCCATGAACATCCTGCCAGCTGTTAGCTGTGCCATAGACTATAGAAACATTAAGAGTGTTTAAAGATGATTAATCTCATTATGACAGCGTGTAATATAATCTGTATTTAAAATTTAAAAAAAAACAAAAAACATTCAATTCAAGCGTTTATGCAATTAATTTAAATACCAATACCAAACCAAAAAATACAATTTAAATCAATCACGTTAATAGTTTTGAATATCCAAGATAAACAATCTTTTTCCATTTCATATCTTTTTTAAACATTAATTTAAAAAGTATTAAACAGGCTTCAAAATTGTTATTTATTTAATTAATAACAGTGAAACAATAGTTTTATATTAAAAACAATCTGAAAGTAAAATGGCAACCTTTTTTTTGAGGTCTTTGCCTCGTCAAGTATTTCAAAAAGTATATTTTGAAATATATGGGGAAAAATATACATACACTTTTTTCTATACGTGAGTCTATGGTATAGTATAATCTATTATAATATATTACATACACACAGATCGAATAATAACACATTTTTTTTAAGTCAAAAAACCGGCCAAGTGACTCGCGCACGAAGGGTTACGGACAAACTTTTAGTTAAGTAAAAAAATCACGTTTGTTGTATTGGAGCCCCCATTAAATATTAATTTAATTTTAATTTTATCATAATATTATTAAAATAAAAATACAACTGAGTATTTTGTGAATAATTAAGTGCCTACCTGTTGCCATTGTTGATATCGAGCAAAAAAATCTCGCATAGGGCTTTCCTTATTGGGGCTAACCTTAGCACAGAATCAATAAAAAAATAAATAAAGATTTATAGTCTGTGCATTGTCAATGTTAAACTGCGTAGAGAAATTCTCGTTATTTTTTTTTTTACCAAATTCAAATATATTCCCGTCTTTTATATCAATTTCTGAGGAAGTAGACCTATTTGCTGGTTCTTTTACAAGGGTTTGTAGTTTTTTTTGTGTAATTTTTCGCTTGCCAACACTCACGTATGTCCACGAACACTTAATAGTCAATAATCCTACACAATTACATATTAATATCTGTCAGAACACAAAATTGAACAAGATCATAACGTCATTATAATATACTAGCTGACCCGGCCACGCGTTGCTGAGCCGACTGCAGCGCCATCTGTCGGGCTGATTTGTGAATCTAAACCATCCAGGGCACCACCCAAACGCAAACAAAAAAGATCATTCAAATCGGTCCAGCCGTTTAGGAGGAGTTCAGTGACATACACAAGTACAGTAGAATTATATATATAATTTTAAATTAATAAATAAAAAATAGATGTTGATCGTAGAGGGGTAGAGGAAGAAAATTTAGGGTTGTATGTATTTTTGTATGATGTATCATAAAAAAATTAAAACAAAAAATTTAGTCAATAAAAAATCATTAAGTTTGGGCCACGCTTAACATTTAGGGGGATGAAAAATAGATTTTGTCCGATTCTCCACCCTAGCCGATATGCACACTAAGATTAACGAAAAGCGGTCTAGCCGTTTCGGAGTAGTTCAATTACGTACACCGTGACACGAGAATTTTATATATTAGATATAAATGACAACCGCTTGGTGCAACGGCAGCAATCCTGCATTTCTCACCAAACGGTCCCATTTGTGTAATGAATACGAGCATTTCTACCTGAGTCATGGATATTAATATATATCTCTAACAGTATTACATTTCTTTTATCATAGCTGCACCTGCATGCTTTGCAAAAAAAAAAAAAAAATATAAGTACAGGCCAAATGGTACATATTAAAACAACATTACAATACTTAATCTAAAATAATATTCTGATATGCACCAAAATAACGGCGTACATAACACTTGTATTTAATTTTTTACGTAAAAGTGGAAAAAAACCTAACATTAGAGTAAAGTACCTACCCATCAGCCCAAAGTTTGGCCTGATAAATACTCCAAAATCAAAGACTTAAATTTTCAAAAGTTGTCTCAAAATATATCCATATGTTTGATGGCTATTCATGTAAACTTTCCCCGGAATGCATACATCAACTTTACAAAGTTTTATCACAATCTGATCAATAGTTTCGGAATGCATAAGGAACAAACATACTCGGCAACAGCGAATTAATTGAAAATTTAGATCATCAACTTTCAATGTGTCTGGCAAGATGTAAAAACCATGAAACTGTCCGTCTATTGAGGTAACATCTTTTTATAGGTCCCCAAGTAACACAAATAAATCTTAGCTTTTATACGATACCGAAAGTATAATTATAATTTATTAAAATTTAGGGGTGTCTGGCAGACGGTAGCAATTGTTATAAGTGTCCGGCAATGGATGACGAGATTTCTAAAGTAATCCCGAAGAAAATATAAAAAAAATTGAACTTTATACTGTAACAAATTTTAGGTACTATTTTATACACCTTTACTACCTGCTACCTGCCAAAGTTACCACAACCCAAACTCTATAGTCGCTGGTAGTTGTTACCTATATAGGGGACATGACATTTACAGAGAAACTTTCAGTTTTTATAAAATAAGGAAGGTCTGGTCGTCGTGGGCTCTTGCTCTATAATGGCAGAGTGAAGCGATTAATATTTAATTTTTGTAATATGAAAATATAATAATGGTTACTGTAAGTTATCCTTAGGAGATAAACATATAATATCGCGGACCTTTTTTATCGATATTTTTAAGATAGGTATCAATTTCTGTAGTACATTTTTGTGATCGTTTCCCTAAGGTATAGTCAGTGTTTGCAATATATCAACGGCGAAGTGCCAAGACCTAGCTGAAATTCGACAAGAAATTCACTTTTTTGTCATTTCGAATTAAAATTCGTTATTTGTATGTTTTAATGAAATTTCCTAAGCGTATTTTCAGTTGCAAGCGCATCATGTTAAAAAATAAATATATTTTTTTTAAATTTAATTATTACCTTGTCAAAAAATTAAACGTTTTTATCAGCTTGTGTATTATTTTGAAATTAGCAGTTACATGTTATTGGCATTTTGCTGTCGATATGAATTTCTTCGCTTGTCTCTGCAAATATGTGCATGTATTATACATATGAACCTTCCTATTGAATCACTCTTTCTATTGCTAAAAACTGCATTAAAATCCGTCGCGTGATTTAAAAGATTTAAGCGTACAGACAGCTGGAGCGATATACTCTTTTACGCGAGGATTTTATACTCATTAAAGAAAATGTATGTCTATCCGTTACCCTAATATCCATAACACACGCATTACACTGCTTTGGACAGAGCTAATTGATGGAAATATATGAAATATTATTATAAATCAGTACATTATAATAGTAATACTTTGTTTATTTACCATATATAGTGACCATAAGCCTAAGAATAACAGTTTTTATAATCAATAACGTTATCATAGCAACGCGTGGCCGGGTCATCGATTAACGTTACCATAGCAAAGCGTGGCCGGGTCAGCTAGTTATTATAATAGAAAAATTTGACTAAGCCGAGTCGATTTTTTCTAGTATTTTTTAAGCATTACAAGTGAATTCTCAGGCGGGAACCCGCAACCTTTGGAAGTCCGGTCCAATGCTCTCCTAATTGAGCTACCGAGCCTTGTGAGCCGAGACGATTTTTCTAGTATTTTCTATAATAATAATTTGTTTTATAAGATAGCATTGAAAAAAATCATAAAATATATAAAAATTAAAAAATATATATTGTTATAATAATTGCCGATTTATAACTTTGTGTTATAATGATAATATTGATGCTATGCACGATGTCTGAGTATCACAGGCCACAATTGAAGTAACAACTTCCCACGCTCAAATCAAAAACAAAACCGCAGAGTTGACAAGCTGCCGCAGCATAAGAGCGATGACCGCGAATGATCATTCAATCAGTATTTGTGTCATAGTTAATATAGAGGCGGTATCAAAAGTGCATATTGACGTCAAAGTGTAAAAAACACCAGTCAAAAACATCTAAAACACCTAGTTACTAAATTCAAATGTGTAGTGTATGAGTCACCTGCCCTTCTTATTGTAAGATACTAATTAATAACCAGTAATAAATCGTACGTCTAGAGAAACACTCGTTTTTAATTGTGCTCTCCCGGTCTCCACATTGCAAAGGTGCTATTCATTTATTACGTAAGACTATTTGCGCTAGCTTTTGACCCCCTCCCCCCCTATTATAAGAAAAAATAAGAATAGACCAACCCCCTCCCCCCTGTTTAATATTTATTACGTAAGAATCTAAAGGCAAAAAAGTAATACCGCGGGTGGCGCGGCTCCGTTGCCATGGAAATAGAAATCATGTACTTATACGCATCCGAGCGAACCTCGACACTCTTTTAAAGTATGATTTTAACTTTGCGCATTTTTGTGATCTTACGTAAGAACTATCGAGACTCCCTCCCACCCCCTTGTAAGAAAAATAAGACATGGTTGACCCCCCCTCCCCCCCCAAAATTCATACGTAATAAATGAATGGCCCCAAATGTTATTTTTTTTTTTACTTTTCGTTATTATTTTGTTGGTCATAAGTATGTTATTGTCCATTATTTAAACTAATAAACCAAATAATATTGTGTACCTATAATAAGTTTAATTGACGACTGTAAAATTGGTATGAAGTGACGGTTAATTTTAATATCATCATCACGGCCCTTCGTTTGTCCGTCTTCGGACGTAGGCCTCCTCCAAATCTTTGCATCTCTGCCTTCTTCTTGCCACTCTCATCCAATTCGGTCCAGCTGTTTTGGATATTTCATCGACCCATATCATAGGGGGACGGCCTCTACCGCGGCCGATTTTCCCACGTCGCCATTCCAGTTCATATTAATTTATTTTAATTTAAATGTATTTTAATATATTTCATTAACTGTTTTTAATTAACATAATTTTATAATTTATTAATGCAACTTAGGAGAAAAACCCAAATTTACATGCTAGATGTAGCGAAATGTGTCTGTTCTATTTAATATTGTATAACATATGTATTAATCCGCATTTCAGGCAAATAATAGTAGTTTATGATACTGTTGCATAATAAGGGTTCTTATAACATGAGTGTGTTTTAAAAAAACGAGCCGTAGGCGAGTTTTTTTATAGTATCACACGAGTGTTATAAGACCAAGTTATGTACAGTGTCATACACTACTTTATCTACTCTCATACTATATTACGTAAAACAATATTGCAAATAAAACGCTGAATATAACAACAATTTATTTAAATGTCAAATGTTGGCGCCAAGGTGCAAACATCAATTGCGCATGCGTGTTGCGTCGGTCGTCGAGGACTCGTTCATTGAAACCTTTTTAAAGTAGAGGTTCAACCTCCTTGGTCCAGCTGGAGGTTGTATAGGTGTATCGTTATGATAAAAAAGTTATATTATGTTACAGGTGTCCATACAAGACCTGTATCGTAATGAAACTTTTTTTTTATTATTTTTGGCCTGTACGTAATGTTTGTCATAAGCATTTTGTTTTCAGTTTTAGAATCTTTGTATTATAGTATTAGAGTAGATAAATATATTAACTTATAAAAAAATTATGCAAACGGTTATAAACGTATATTTTTTGATAAGTTAAAAATCAGTTCATATATTTTCAAATATAACCACTTTTATCGGATTATTTGCACATTTTATTTTGTTTATTGAGCGAAGCTCTCTTTTATTGAGCGAAGCTCTCTTTTATTGAGCGATGCTCTCTTTTAGGCAACTCACAAATTTCGCTTGTCTCCCTCCTGTTAGTTAACGGTTCAACCGATTCGAACGAATTTTGGCATGAAGATACATGATTATAACCTGACGGACATAGGCTATGTAAAAAAAAATAGTCTTTACCATGGAGAAATAATCACCGAAAGAAAAATTGAAAAGCTGATCACAGCCAAACCGCTGAGACTACATTGATGAAATTTGGCGCTAAAACTCACATCGTGGTCATGACTAATGTGCAAAAGAAGTTTTGAAATCTGACATACCATGGAGGAATAATAGCCGAAAGAAAATTTCAAAAGCTGATCACAGCCAAACCGCTGATATTACATTGATGAAATTTAGGTGAGGTTAGGTAATGTAGTGCTTCGCTCAGTATTTGCAAACAGCAGCAGGCATTGCAGACCTAGTTATATTTAATCCTTACGTTTCAACTTCTTTCCAAGAAATTATATTGCCATATAAGGTCACGTTAGGACCTCAGATTACTTCGCATGCGAACCGATTGATAAAAGTTGATGGTAGATCTACAGTTCTAATTTAAGTCCACAGTTTATTTTTAAAAGTCAATAGTTTTACTGTTTCTTATTTCACTGTGGTTCGCGTAATTTGACCTGTCTACTTTTTCGTTTAACAGTGTTTTGTAAGAAATCTTCATGTAGATACTATTATTATGAGAATCGGTTTCATTTTTCTAACCCACTGTATTATTGATTCATTTAAAAATACATGAAATAAAATGTAACCTGTATTTTTTGTTTTATATTTTTATTAAAGAACTTTTTTTTAGAATGGTTCTTGATCCCAATCAAGCCCCAGGGCAAAGACGGAATACACGATGGAACGAGCTAACCCAGAAGGTGCCTATTCACCCTGGCTTTAAAAACAGACGGGTTATAAGTACTCGGAAATACAGACGGAGGGAGTGAGTTCCACTTTTTTGCTGTGCGCATTATAAAAGAAGTTGAGAAGCTCTTGGTGCCACAGGTAGGAATAGTAACCAAGAAAGGGTGGGAGCCCGCAGTGCGTTTGTCCGATGGAAGAAAGGTGATGGCAGTATGAGCACTTTAGGCGGAATTTCTTTTGCTTTATTGTGATATATGTGCACTTAAAATGGAAGTAATTGTATCTCGTTAATTTCAGATTCAGCATCTACAAATTTTCTAAATATGCAAGATATTCAAAACGGCCATGTTATTTATCAACGACTCTACGTGCAAGATGCTTCTGACGTTTCATCCTATGATCACGACTCCTGTTCGGAAGTCGAAACATCGGGATTATATTCTTGAATTGTAACGCAGGTTTAATCTTATTATTGAAAATAAGCTTCTATGTAAACAAGACATATGTTTAAAAAAAACTTATTTAAAAACAAGCTTCAATGATGCAATGTCTGTTACGCCATAACTTCCCAAGTTCTTAACAGATTCTAATAATTTTTGTGTATAATCGAATCAACACATTGAGAACCACATTGTGACATGGCCCGAATTTTGAAATTCACTAAAATAAAAAAATTATGACCAAAAAACATTAGCTCTATAGGATTTCCCATTGAAGCAAAAAGCGCGCGCTTTTTGAAAGTTTGCATTCTTATGTAATTTTAAAATTTACTAAACATTATTGAATCTTTTTTTAAATGAAAACTTCTTACGCATCATTGTGATTTGAAAATGAAACGAAAAACGACAGTAAAAAGAGAGAGAGTATGTCTGTCTCATTCACAAGATTTAACGTAAGAGAATATGAGATAGGAAACATTATGTACGTGTGTTAATACGTGTTGCATGCGTAGTACAAAGCTTGAGAGAAGGCATCACAACAACCGTGGTATTACGGGTACGTATTATTTTTGAAGGTTTCACTTCTACCACGTGTAAATTGTACATATGTTTTTTTGGTATTACGCTCCGCTCCAATATATGGTGCTAGCGAAGCTATATGCTTAGCGACTGCATCGAGATAATTAATTCAATGATCTATAATATTAAAAAAATATTGTAGTATATACCAATATATGAATTATGATATAAAAAACAAAATAAAGCACGTCTTGAATCCGGTAAAAATGTCAAATTTATATTAAAAAAAAAAATGCTGATAAGTAATTTTTCACGGTGTCACGACAATGACGTTTCGCTGGTCCAGTCGTGATAAACATGCGTGACCCAAGCATTTTCACGGTGAATGTCACTTACGACACTTCAACCGTAGCGGTCGTGATAAATCCTGCCTTTTTTCCTCATCGACTTTAAGTTTACGTCAATTCAAAAAAGGTTGGCAAAAAGATGAGAATTTAAACTTTTTATCGATACATTTATGTCTCGTCACTATTTAACTTATTTTAAGCGTGCTTCTATTTTTTCTTTTACAAATAAATCTATAATCTAAGATCACAGTGGTTTGTGTGTTTGTCTGTCCGCCCTTTTTCTCGATCTTTTTCCATTGTATACTCTTTACCATAGCAACGCGTTAACCGCAAGTTGTTCGTCTACCGAACGCTAGATGGCGCTAACGGAAAAATATTTAATAATAGAAAAAAATAAAGATTTTTTCCACCCGTGCGAAGCCGGGACGGGCCGCTAGTCTATAATCTAAGATCACACTGGTTTGTGTGTTTGTCTGTCTACTCTTTTTCCCGCTCTTTTTCTATTGTATATGCGCTACCATAGCAACGCGTTAACCGCAAGTAGTTCGTCTACCGGACGCTAGATGGCGCTAACGGAAAAATATTTAATAATAGAAAAAAGTTAAAGAATTTTTTACACCCGTGCGAAGCCGGGACGGGCCGCTAATATAATATTAAATCACTCCTTTTGCCTGCAAGGGTAGACAGAAACCACAGATTTCCACTTACCACGATTCCAACATCTTTAGCTTCTTCGACTCTCATCAACGTTTTCATACAAGCTCGTCGGGTACATTTGACCTGACCTTTTTTCAGGTCATCGTCTATTTGGTCCCTGAAAGTTCGCCTTCTGCCGTTATCGACTTGCCCATGAATATTTGCCTCATTTGTCTTGTTAATCTTCTTTCGTCCATCCTCTCTACATGTCCAAACCATCTAAGCATCTCTTTTTCTGTCTTTGTCACTATATCTTCTTCCATACCACACCATTCTGTTATCTTTTCTTTATCTTTTATTAAAATCTAGCTAACCCGGCCACGCGTTGCTGGTATAACCCGACCACGCGTTGTTATGGTTACATTAATTGATTATGAAATCTATTATTCTTAGGCTTATGGTAACTATTATGGCTTAAGACTCTATGGCTTAAGACTCTGGGATATATCGAAACTGAGAGCCTATTAAAAATTTAGTAAATACTTACCTTATTTGGAACCAAACCATTTTGCACAACACTCTTATCCATGATAGACAGATACACACTCACACTCTCTCTCTCCAACACACACACACATATACACATACACACACACACACACACACACAAACACACACACACACACACACACACACACACATAAACACACACACACCGCTTATCTTTATCTTTATCTTTATTTATAGTAAGAATATTAGAACCATGTATAAGTACAACTTAGTTATTTAGTAATATAATGACCTTACCATAAGAAACAATATGTTATGGAAGAGTGGTTCCTTCTGGTACAAGTGTTAAACACTTAATAGAGGGAACCCACCCCGGTTAATAATTGTAATACTTGGTAACGAAATAAACATTTTTATTATTTTTATTTTTATTTATTTTTTTATAACTATATATGGTAACAAACCCACAAAGTCCTTCTTTTTGGTGGATCAGATTCAATGGCGATATGTCTGTTACGCCATAACTTCCCGAGTTCTTAACCGATTTTAATATTTTTTGTGCGGAATCGAATCAACAGGGTTAGGACCAGATGGTGACCCGAATTTTAAAATTCGGAAAAATTCCTATGAATTTTTTTTTTCTTTTTTTAATTATTACGCTCCGCTCCAATATATGGTGCTAGCGTAGCTTTATGCTTAGCGACTGCATCGCCTAGTATAGTAGAGATATATCTTTTGTGTCAATGCTGAGTACAATTCGCTGGTTTGCGAGAATATCGACGCAACTCAAAAATCTGTCAAATTGAACTAAATATGCCAAACGATCTTAAATCATTAATATTTTATCGTGAACAGAGACGCTACGCAGATATCGCGCCACCGTTCACTCGAAAGAGATACAATCACATTTTTTGGTATGCGATGAAAGATTGAATAAGAAAAACCTTAGTCTAGAAAATCCAAATTTTTTAGTTTTTCGCTATTCTGACAAACCAGCGAATTGTTATTGGAATACAAATTCAAAAAGTAATTGTACCTTTAACAATAAAAACAAAATAATATCTGCGAGCAAACATGGTACAATGGTGTAACACAGATTATATTATCTTCACGTGTTGCACCAGTAACGGCATTGAAACGTTAAAATATAAATGAAACTACATTATTGTATATTGTCAAAATAATTCAGAATGCAATTAATCTAGTTATGTAATTTATGAATAAATAAATAATACGTCATATAAATCTTAATGTCATTAATCTATACTAATATTATAAAGAGGAAAGATTTGTATTTTTATATTTTTGTATGTTTGCAATGAATAAACTCAAAAACTACTAAGCCGATATCAAAAATTCTTTCACCATTGGAAAGCTACATTCCCGCTGAGTAACATAGGCTATAATTAATGCTCGATAAAATTTAAAGAATTTTGTAGTAGTAGTAGCCGCTAGTATTTAATATAATAATAATAAATTACGCTTTATTGCACACACAGATAAGATACAGAGAGTAAAAAGAAAAAAAAGAGTATACAGCGAGGCGGCCTTATTGGTAAACAGCAATCTCTTCCAGGCAACCTTGGGTGAAAAGAGTAAATAAAGATAAAGGATAATAATGAAGTGGGTGCCCATATTGAGTGGAAAAAAATAAATATATAATTTTTAAAGGTAACTGCGGATATAAAATAAATAAGATGAGAAAGAAATACAGATAAAATAGCGTCACTAAATTTGAGGCAAGAAAATAACTTTTAACTCAGTCGCGAAAGGATCCAAAAGTTTGAGCCTTTCTGATATCCTCTGTTAGTGAGTTTCATGAACGGACAGCGTTAGTAAAGGAATAGGAAAAGATGTCGGTTGAGGGCCGTGGAACTTCCAGGGAAAGGTTGGTTGCCGAACGCAAACAACATTGCTAGGTTGAGGAGCGAAAGGAGAATCAGGTTTTTAGGTAGGGTGGAGAGGATGGCAAAAAAAGTATGGAATAAAGGAGTGAAAGAACATGTAAGTCCATGCGCCAGCGAATAGGGAGCCAGTTCAGTTTAGAACGGAAGTGAGGCACGTGGTCATACTTAGGAATATTTAAAAAGAATCTGATAGAGACATTCTGCAGTCGCTCGAGTTTATTAAGTAACTCTTCCAACAGATCAAGGTAATAAACATCAGCGTAATCAATAATAAATACAAGAAGGGATTGTATGCCAGATTAGTTTTTGCCCTAATAGGCAGAAAATTACGGAGCTGATTAAGCGAGCCGTATAGGTACAGCAAATACCTTTTTCCGCAATTCATCCACCTGTGGTCTCCAGGACAAATGCTGGTCTAAAATAATACCGAGGTTCTTGACAGTTTTCGTGGATAACAGCACCGCCAAAAAAACACTGCAGGAAGTTGCCCAAAATCTATCCTCGAAACGTTTTCGAACATTTAACTATTTTCGAACCATAGTATAAATCGCACTTAAGTGGCACAAGGCGTAATATCTTTTCCCAAACCATTGAATACTTTCGCTTAACCACTTACAACAAAATATCTATTGTGTGATGAAAAATGATATATAATAACTGCTCTGAGACGAGTTTAGGTCAAACTTTCTCTTGACTTAAAAAAATTGTTGGTATCTCACGTTTTCCTTAATATATGTAATGGTACAAACAATAGCTCATAATCTTACCTTAAACACTTATATCCTCCAAATTCATATTGAACTCTATTCAAAATATATAAAGTTGAAAATCAATTGAATTTGCGTTACATAAATTTTATATAAACAAAACTCGAAACAGCCTTTTAAAAAGAGCTCAATCTTGGCAAACAAAAAAATTATTCCATTATGTTTTTAATTTAATTTTTTTGCATTCACAATGCAATATTTCTATAAGATATAAAATACGTATGTAAAAAACAACTACGCCTCCGAGCCCTCAGATGGGATTCGAACCCACGACCTTTCGCTATCCATTAATTCGCTAATTATTCCATTATTTTTTTATAGAAATTAGGTAAGCACTTAACCACTATTTCGCCTGATGGATATCTAGGATGTGACGCGCCTGGCTTGAAGATACCTATTCACTTGTGACTTGAAGACTCCTAAATTGTATTTGTCAGGAAACACAGACTCAAGCAAAGAGCTTCACTATTTAGCGGTACGTATAACAAAATTGGGATCAAAACGCTTAAACCAAAAGAACTGAAGACTGAGAAACTTCTAAATCTTAAAGCGTTAGATACCTTAAGTGGTGCTTTCAATATGTTGTTCAATCATGTGTGCAAATATAAATAAAATTATAAAAGTATAAGCAGAATCCTACTTACTAATTCCAGGCCAGTCAGATCAAACTTATTAAGCAAATGGATACTTTTGATTAAACTGCAGTCTCTCAAAGCTCAGGACTCGATTTGACTGCAAAGAATTTTCAGTTCTTTGACTCATAACTCAAAAGTGATTAGAGAAAAAGCCTTAAGTCTCGAAATTAGGACTACCCAAAGGATTTTTTTACAACAATATCAATGATTCGAATAAAAAAATCATCAGAGATCATTTAAAGCTTAGGACTCAATTTGAGTTAATAACGTACATAAAAGTCTGATCATAAGAGTTTGAAAAAAAGACTCAAGCCTCAAATTAGGACTTTTGTCCTAAAGACTCCAATAAAAAAATCAGAGATGAATGTCTATTTCTACAGTAAGCGACGGAACTACAGTATCTACTATTGATTACGAATTAGTTACGTCAAAATACGGTTTATTCGCTCGTTTATTACCCAATATTATTAACGGTTTGAATGGTCAGAAGTTAACGGTGTTGCGTAAATAAAAGTGCAGTGGCCCGGTAACTAGGTATAGGTTCAATTCCCCTTTACGGGTTTAATCTTTAAAATCAACTAGTCATACGCAGAACACCTATGTGCGTTTTCCATTTAGAAAAAAAAGTCGACACTGTGTTGCACTGTGTCGACCACACTATAGCAAAAACCTATTGGCACACACACACAGATAAACAAAAAGTTGACACAGTGCAACACAGTGTCGACTTTTTTTTCTAAATGGAAAACGCTCTATGATACTCCTGATGATGAATACTCCTTGATATTCTCTATAGTGAGATATACTCTGTGGTGGATCTGTTTAATTTTCTAAAGAATCTGTCACTTTTTGGCGGGAACGGGAAGCGTCACTTTAGTAGAGAGGGCCATAGAGTAACTTATATATGTTTTGGCTTTCTTGTTATATAGTAAAGTATACTTAGCTTAGCGATAATATTTCTTTTTAAATATAGGTAAACTTAACCTAAATATATCGACTTTCTCAATTTTGCTTATGGCATTATACTCTGCTTGAAGCCTATTTATAGAAGAGAAGTGACCTAGGTGGCTTTTGGAATGTTTTAGTGTAAACAATGAGTATCTGGATAGCCTTGGAAGTTAAAAGGTAACTGTGACATTAAGTTTCTCAAGTAGTTGAGGACAATTTATCTTACCATTGACTAATTTATGGAGAAATGACAGGTTGAGAATTTTACGGCAATTTTTAAGTGATATTAGATTGAAATATTTGTAAAGATGCACAAATATTGCCAAGTGATTAATTGTTACTAAACTTTCTTTAGATATAAAAGCTAAATATAGCTGTACTATCTTTATCAATTGTTAGAATAGCAAGAGATGGCGCTGGCGTCAACTCAAGAAAGACTTGGAGAAACTTGACGCATTGTTAAGGCTTAGGTAGCTCTATTGGAAGAGGAGTATAGTGCATAGTGCCATCTAGTAACAATTTTAGGAACTTACATTGTATGGTATAATTAAATGTTAATAAAATTATGATAAGTTACACACTTCTAACTTATTAGTTTTATTAATAAACTCAATTAATTATTCTTTGAAGGCATAATGGATTTACTGAAAGCCCTTTGGAGTTTTGGGAGAACGAGAAAAGATACCCTCCACGATTTTATTTCACTTGCCAACACCTTTGCAAATTATAAACGAAAAAAAAACATTTATTTGCTAGGACATGGAAAAATACAAGTAATATACATAACTTTATTGAACAACATAACCGTCGACGTGAGATTTTTTTTAAATTTCAGATATAAATTAACTTATAAAATATAACTCTAACTTTCATGAACGCTTAATAGTTTTTTAATCGACTATTATTTAACGTTTATAACCGTCACGGCACATTCATTAACAACAAACACAAAACACTAAAGTGACATTTCTCTTTCCCGCCAAATTTTATTTTTTAATAGACGATGACCAATCGAAACCTTTGCAAGTTCAAATAATCTTATTATCTGTTGTCCTCATTACTTGGACAATCTATAACTATTACTAATTTATTATTATTCAATAACGTTACGAGAAATCAAATTATTTATTATAACATCAACCGAGCGAAACAAATAGCAAAGCGTGATCTTCGAAGCATGGAGAATGAGCAGGGTTAAAATGATTTCATTATATGGTCAATGATTCAAGGATTAGGTGAGTGACCTCATTAGATAATTTAAAAAATAATAACAGCATCTAATCGACTGTATTTTTAAAATGAAAAAATAGTGATGCGTTGTTGTAACTGGCAACGTTTGAAATATATCGATGAATTGATTTTATTTTTCATTAAAGTATATTTTACTTACTAAATCTTATAATGCCTGGCCTGTCGCGCATTTAAGTAAAATGTTTTTTTTTAATTTCACCCTTAACAGTGCGTCATAAGATTTAATTAACCTAAATATCGATTTGAATGTATTTATTTAGAATTTTTCTAATGTTTTTTTAGTTCTCACACTTCAGTGCCTATCGCCCTTTTAAGTAAAACTACTTTTATCAGATAAATACAGCGTTTATTTGTCTTTTTATTAATCCTGGCATTTTGTCTCTTTTACAGGAACCGTCAGAGACTAGTTATCTTGTCAGGTTATCCAGTCAAACAAATTTTTCGACACCCCACAAGAGAAAATATGTATTTTTAAGAAAGTATTATCATAATCAGCCTATGAAGTGTGGATTTTGCTACAATCTTCTGAAGCACCTAATGCTCATCTGATTCTTAACCACCGCAGTTTTAAGCACTGCCCTATCGAGCTATTCTAAGAAATAATGTTGTTCATTGTCTATAGCTATAGACAATGAGTACATAGAATGGAAAATAATAATTAACAAGTTTATGGCAACGGTAACGTCTCATCTACTGCACCAACCAATGGTCTTGCGTTTGAATTCTGGGATGGGCATGTCTTGTAAATGAGAAAAGGCATTTGTTCTTGAATCTTTTTTGTTTCGTATTTAGTTGTGGATTGTCTCTGTTATTTAATATCTATAGCACAAGTTCTGCTTAGTTTTAAACTAAATAATCGGAGACATTGTTCAGGAGCTGAATTAGTCATACCGCCATGCGCCATCCCTTTTCTTCCAACGGTCATCCAGACGCATTCTTTCCTGGTTGCTATTCAATACGCTACGTCTGTATGTCCGAGTACTTTTAACCCATCCGTCTTCAAAGCAGAGTGAATAGGCACCTACTGAGTTAGCTCGCTCCAACTTAATTGGGATTAAGAGTAAACTCATTCAAAATAAAGTTGTCCGAAATATTTATGTGGTGGTCAAACAGGATTTTAGATTCTTCCCAGATAGCCAATATATTCCTTTCTTTATTTTCTTTCCAGAAGACAAGGTAAGGGCGCTGATTATTCTGGTAGCGACTGTATGAATGTTTAAGTGTTGTCATCTTTAATTGATGTAACAGTTGCATAGCTTCAAGTGTAAGGGTCAATTAAAAGCACCAGCTTCAATTGGCGAAATTATGTCATGAGAATAGCTGTCCCATAGACAATTTAAGACGGCCATATTGCATCGGTTGAGATGTCAGCTAACCCAAGCGGATTGAAAGAGAATCCTCGTCGATGTACTACGGACGTGTATCGTAATACAAACATTTAGTTACAATAACAGGAATATTAATAATATGTTTAACGTATCATTGACAATTAAAAAAAATGTCTATAAAGTCAGTTTACAGAGGATAATTTTACGTGATGGCGTCATAAGTAAACATTGATGAAAAATTGCATACTTTTATGAATTGATTTGAATTATTATCACTGAATTATCATTATTTTGTATAATACAAAGAAGGAGTTAATTGAAAATTATTTTTTTCGATAAATTAACATTAAGTTGTTGTAATAAACAACGGAATCCACATTAATTTTTCACTTCATGGAGTGGAAGAGAGATAGATGCGCCACAAGTCGAACGCTTAGGCCGATCGTGTCTCTCTATCGCTTGTTCCGCGCTCTCGCTTGCACGCTCGGCTCAGGCTGAACGTTACACTTTTTCGTGCGTGCAGCCGGCGTTCATCGATTTATAAGACATTATCACGTCAAAAACTATTTTATGGTCACAAAAGAGTTATAATATTAATTAAGATAAGATTACTTAAGCAAAGTTTCTATTCGTATATACATCTTTAGAAAAGATTTATTCTTCTTAACATACTCAAAAAAATAATTACAAAATTATTCGTTTCGAAGTTTTGTGTTATATAGGTCGTTAGTTAGACAAATATAATATCAGAAGAGATTCAATTCTGCTGGCATTATTTCCATTTTTACGGTTGACTAGTGGCTTACACTTAAAGATATTACATCCGCCATTTGTAAAATAATAAAAAGTGTGACTACTACGTAACCATTTCAAAGAAATACTATTTAAAAAGATCTATGTTTATCTAATATTATAAAGAGGAAAGATTTGTATTTTTGTATGTTTGCAATTAATAAACTCAAAAACTACTAATCCGATTTCAAAAATTCTTTCACCATTGGAAAGCTACATTCACGCTGAGTAACAAAGGCTATATTTAATGCTAGAAAAAATTTAAAGAATTTTGTCCACCTGTGCGAAGCCGGGACGGGCCGCTAGTATTTTTAAAAATGTATTTGTAATTCCACCAAAAGACTCCCGATCCTATCAAATATTGCTATTAATAGTATTTTTATTATTTATCACTAAATACTACCAAAATACTTGAAAAGGATTACTTAATGTACTTTAACCAGTGATGTGACTTATCTTAGATAAAAGTATCTGAAATACAGATACAAGATACAAAATACGTATTTACATCTTGTATTTAAAATACTTTTCAAATTTTGTATTTTGTATCTTGTATTTAGATACATTTTCCTGGTATCTTAGTATTTTGAAGATACTTTGTTCCCTAAGATACTTTTACTAAAATGAACTTCGCAGTTTTTCTTTCCGAACGCAACTGAACGCAGCGCGTCATATATTTAGTCGATATTAGACTTTTTGGCGGGAGCGCGAAGCGTCACTTTAATGGTTTTGGTTTTCTTGTTAAATTTTGTGTTGTGTTTGATATTAGTGTGTAATAATGGCGTGTTATTAACCACTGAGTGTTTTTGAATATGCATGAGTGTTGGCAAGTGAAACAAAACAGTTGGAAGGTGTCTTTTCGCGCTCTGTCAAGAATGCCACGAAGGAGGTTTCAGTAAAACCCCACTTCTTTTCTGAAACCTAGGCAATTACTCAAGAACATAGAAGAAAGATTATACTTACTTGACACTGGCTAAATGCACAAATTGTGCAAGCCATAAATAAAGAAAATAGCCGATAATGTCTGTCCTCGGTCTTGGTATCTTGGCTATGCTGTACCTGGTAACTCATCCTGGAGGGTAGCGAGATCCGAAACACGGTTTTAGCCGCTGGCCGACCGTAGTAAGTAAGGGGCCCAACTGGCACGCTAGCCACACGTGAACGGCTACCCCGCCAACTCGCAAAAAATCTGCTCCACCATGCCAGTTGGCGACTGGACGGGAGGACCCGGTGGCCATTTCCGGGGGGTTGGGGCATCCCGCAGTCTCTAGTATGTACCCTTTTTTGGTCAACTTGGCCCAAGAAAACTTCCATTGGTCGACTAAGTAGTGTCTCGACTAAAAATCCTACCCCCCAACATTCACCAACATGATAAGAAGGAACAGGAAGAATTTTAAAAAACGGGTGTACTTCCTCCCATTTAAAGTGCACCTTGCGAACATTAGAGGACTGCACTCAAATGACCATATGGTCCATCACCATCTGGAGACCGAGAAGCCGCACCAATTCTTCTTGACGGACGTCCCAAAATCCTGGAAGCTTTTTAATGTGCAACCAGCACCCAAAAAGGGAAGTCGTGCCGACTGATCGCCATCACTTCCATACTCTGTAAGAGTGCTGAACAGCAAGTTGCTCTCATACCTAGAAGACAACGATCTCCTCAGTGACCGTCAATATGGTTTTCGCCGAGGACGCTCAACTGGGGATCTTCTAATTTATGAGTCGCATTTCTGGGGCGAGGCCCTCGAGATGCACAGCGAAGCACTTCCCGTTTCACTTGACATTTCGAAGGCTTTTGACAGGGTCTGGCACGCAAGTCTGCTGCGCAAGCTTCCTGCGTACGGTATCCTCGCTGACTTTTGCAGTTGGATAGTCGATTTCATGACTGAACGATCGATCAGAGTAGTTGTCGATGGCTGCTCCTCTGACTTAGTGGCTATTGATGCCGGAGTTCCTCAGGGGTCTATTCTTTCTGCGACGCTTTTCCCGCTACACATCAATGAACTGTTACCAGCAATACCAGGAATTGTTGGGTATGCAGACGACAGTACTGTTGTAGAGAGATACCTGTCTAGCACAAAAGCCAGCGGTGACGACGTGATGTTCATGAGACCATGGTTGAGCGAATAAACCAGAGGCTAAACTATGTTACCCAGTGGGGCGACAGTAACCTCGTTAATTTCAACGCCTCCAAAACACAATCGTCTCTTTTCACGTCAAAAAGGAGTTCCTTCCACCTCACCCCTCTTTCCGAGGTACATCTGTACCTGTGACCTACAGCCTCGAACTTCTTGGCATGGAGTTGTCTTCAGACCTCAACTTCGGCGCCAACATCGAATCCAAAGCTCATATTGCAGCCAAAAAGCTGGGCGTACCAAATATGGTCAAGCGATATTTCACGCCGGGACAGCTTTTAACTCTCTATAAAGCTCAAGTCCGATCTTGCATGGAATATTGCATCCACCTTTAGGATGGCTCTGCAAAATACCAACTTGCTGCACTGGACACGATTCAGCGCAGAGCTGAGAGGCTTATCGGTGACAGCAAATTGGTGACGAGCAAGCTTCACACCTTAGGTCACCGCCGCAAAGTTGCGTTGTCTGTTGGTCTTCTACAGACTCTACTGTGGAAAGTGTGCTCAATAGCTTCATTTGTTCATACCGCCATTTCTTTTTTTCCATCGGACATCCAGATGCACTGCAGCCTACCACCCTTTCTTGGTTGCTATTCCTATTTGTCGTACCAAGCGCTTTTCAACATCCTTCATAATGCGCACAGCAAAGGAGTGGAACTCCCTCCCTGCGTCTGTATTTTCGAGAACTTATAACCCGTCCATTTTCAAAGCCAGGGTGAATACGCACCTTCTGGGTAAGCTCGTTCCATCGTGCATTCTGTTTTGGCCCCCGGGCTTGATTGGGATCAAGAGCTAACCCATCCTAAATAAAAAAAAATGATAGCTGATATACATTCAGACTATAATCTGAAACTATGAAAAATTGTTAAAACGCTTACAAGCAACGGCTCAAATATGGTTAAGGCTTTTGAGGAAAGTATTTGGAATGTCTGATTCAGATGAAGTTGAAAATGAACATGTTTCACATACATTTGGAGATCTTGAAAAACATCAACTAAAATCGGAGGCTTTAAAAAACATTGAAGGTGATACAAAAAAAGTTAAAAATTACTCTTATTATATTATTAGAGGACTCCAATTCCTCTATTGCTAGTGGCGAAAACAGTAGCAGCACCAGTGATTTAGAGACACTCCAGTACCTCAACACTAAATATGCAAACTTTAAGAGCTTAAATGCTTATCCTACAATTAAAAAAAATATTTCTAAAATATAAAACCTGATTGCCCAGCTCTGCCCCTGTGGAGCGACTCTTCTCCTTTCGGGGCATGATAAATGAGGCCTCATCGAAGGAAGATGAGCGACAATATGTTTGAGGAATTAATTTTACTCAAATCTCAACTAAAACATAAAAAGTCGCAATTTTAATACCTTAAATTCAACTAAATGTTGTATTCTTGCAAAAGTATTTTATCTTTAAAAAGTATTTGAAAGATAGGTATTTTGTATCTAGTATTTCAGATACCTTTTTAGAAAATTATTTGTATCTGGTATCTGAAATACTTTTTTTTAAAGTATCTTACATCTAGTATTTCAGATACTTTGTATAGGGTATCTTATACATCACTGACTTTAACGTAATACGATAATAAATTCCTATGCGTTATCATTACAACCCTCGTGTTAGCCAAGGTTGTGAAGGGTCATTGTATCCTACAAAACTACAAAAAGTATCTTATAACAATTCCATAAGAGCTATTTTGATTCTGCAATCTTGTTCGCACACAACGGTTCCTTGTGGCCTATAGAATGCTGTACTGTCATTTGATACTCTTTCGCGTTTACCGACTAAATAACCGATACCTTTTTTTCTAGTAATTCCATATCTATCGCTGACTGCCTTATAAAATATACATATGAAAGTACGTGCGAAAATCATTTTATTTATGTAACTGTTATATAATAGACGTGGTTATGGTATTATCTTGTGTATAGTATAGTGTTAATATTAATTTATTCCGGGAATGAAATAGCAGGTTTTGTCCAAGAAGATTGCTATTTTCTTAATACCTGCATAAAATTTACATCATACTTAAAGATAGTAAATATTTTTTTTAATTTAGGATGGGTTAGCTCTTGATCCTAATCAAACGGGGGGGCCAAGATAGAATCCACGATGGAACGAGCTAACCCAGAAGATGCCTATTCACCCTGGCTTTGAAAATGGACGGGTTATAAGTTCTCGGAAATGCAGACACAGGGAGGGAGTTCCACTCCTTTGCTGTGCGCATTATGAAGGATGTTGAAAAGCGCTTGGTGCGACAGGTAGGAATAGCAACCAAGAAAGGGTGGTAAACCTGAAGTGCGTCTGGATGTCCGATGGAAGATAGGCGATGGCGGTATGAGCAAATGCAGCTCTTGAGCACACTCTCCAAAGTAAAGTCTGTAGAAGACCGACAGACAGGCAACTTTGCGGCGATGAGCTAAGGTGTGAAGCTTGCTCTTCACCTATTAGCTGTAACTGATGAACAATCTTCTTTTTTAAAATTTCATTATAATATTGATTTAACAACAAGAATAAGAATTTTGTTTTGCTGGAAATACTGTGATAAATATATATTTATTTAGTTCTTACAACACACAATCACACACAAAACATACAAAAACACACACACACACACGCACACACTCGCTTCCACACGCATCCACACACACACACACACACATGCACACGAACACACACACACACACACACGCGCACACACACATGCACATTTACTAGCTTAATTTAATTTAATATAATGTATCTTTTGTTAATTTTAAGAAAGAGCGGGGTCCCCAAACACAGGTACTATACTTAAATGGGGACTCTAGCCATTTGTTTATGAACCTTTGTAAAGATACTGAATAAACATTTTCTGATTTTCTGATTTCTGATTTCTTACACTTCCGCGCACATTAGAATAAAACACTTGTTTACGGATTTTTGCGCATGTTTTATTTTATATTTAATCCTGGCGTTTCAACTCCTTTACAGGAGCCGTGATCACAATATTTTTATAGAAATATACCCGTGACTCAGGTACAAATTCTGCTCGTATTCATCACATTAACATCCGCCCCATCCGGGATTCGAACCCAGGACTGTTGGTGCGAAAGGCGATCGCTACTGTTGCACCAAACGATCGTCAAGTAGCTTAAGCACTTGTGTTATGAAATTCAGAATCAATGACGGTACCATAACACCCAGACTCGAACCAATATACAAAAGTCCGTTTTCTACATTGACCCAAACGAGAATCGAACCTGGGATCTCAGTGTGACATTACCTTGAAAACCAGTAGCGAACCCTCGACCACGGATGCCTTTAAACTTAACTAATCTTCAATGTTTAAGTGAAAATTTATAAATAGCTGAATTTTATCTAATTCTCACTTGACAATAACATTATCTGTTACTTTTCCTAAAGTTGTAAAACAAAATAAAATAACAAAAACATAACAAATCCATCCATTAACGATGGCAACACCACGGAAAACAAAAGACGTTAAATTATCAAGTTACGCGGCCATTAAATTTAAAACGTTCAAAAACATGTTAATTCTTCTGTAATTATCACTTCCATAACGTATACTAAACGACCTCCTGCATTTACTCAAAAAACGATCTTATTGCATATAGAATAGAAGTCACGGCGCTATCACCGAGGTATTCGAAGTCATTGCCCGTTAAATTGGTTATGGTAAGAAAACATTCAATTATTCAAGTGTGGGAGAAATACCAATGTTTTAAACAATTGTGTATGTAAAATTGATTATCCATTAAAAGAGTAATGCCTTGACCCCATTATGAAACATCTCTCAGATTCATTAGAATAAAACACTTTTCCGGATTTTGCGCATATTTTATTTTATATTTAATCCTGACGTTTCGACTTATTTACAGGAGCCATGATCACAGGTTGACTAAGATAATGGTTGTCATGTATTTTCTTCTACCTTCACAATATTTTAATCGGGCACGTTCCTCATTGTTAAAATTATTTTATATAAATCAAATTGTTTTATTTTTACATTTTATTTATTATAATAAAATAACTTTATTCAAATGCACTTAAAAATAAGTAGTTTTGAATCGTCCAACTTTTTACCTACCACCCATTCAGGACGTCTTTTAACTGACAAGAAGAATGGGAGCAAGAAACTCGTCAGCTTTAACAGAAGTAACGACATTTACAATATAATACGTCGTCACCATACACAATCCACAAGAAAAAACAAAATTATTTTGTTATGACAATACTAACATTAGTTATTAAATTCTCACTACGATTACATTGTATACTACTGAGTCTTCTACCAGTTCGGAAATTGGCAGGCCTTCCGAGAAGAACTGGCAAAAGAAACTCAGGCAGGGGGACCGACCTCTATCTTACTGTTATTATTTGCAAAAAGAGCTAACTACATCATCAGGTCTTCCGTGGATAACCCTAAATATAAAGACAATTAAATCTGCTTTTTTTCTCTGTCTTAGTCCATTGTAAAATATATTGCTAAGATTACTAGTAATTTTTTTCAACGTTCAACTAAAAAACACGCTTTTTTGAGCTTTTTACCTTTTAGAACCGTGATATATTCACAATTAATGTCATTTATTACAATTTTTAAGTTTGATTATTTTGATTTTTTTCTTTTATTTCTCCTATGATATTAGAAAAAAAGTTTATAATTTTTTTAAATTATTGTATTGTTATCGGTCTCTGAAAAGTGTGAAAAATTTCAAATTAATCGGACATTTTGAAGTGAGTAAAAATCGCGTTAGAAGATTCCGTTACTAACAAAAATATAAACAAACAAACATACAGGTCAAGTTAATAAAATCGTGTTAAAAACTATACATATCTATCGTAATATAAAGAGCATATAGTGTAGACATGTGTAAGTAATGGCTGTAATATCACTCGAGTAATATTACCTAGCCGCGTAATGCATCATCACCTATTACGTGAGCATGGCAAGTATCACGCATTACTTCAAACCGAATGCCTGTTCGCAAGTACGCGAAGCTGCCGGCGGCGACGCTGTCTCGAACGAAGTACGAACTGAACAAAAGAACGAAAGAGAAATGGTTGTGATGCGTGATGTGTAATGCGTGATGCGTAATGCGTAATGCGTGTGCGAATGAGATAATTGATATTTTAGTTAGATATTCTAACGCGCGTTGCTATCCATCTTTTTTATCAAATTTTGATTGTGTTGAGTTGAACATTACTTAATTAATTACGTTACCAAATATACAATAAAATAGGAAAAAATAAACGTAAAATAAAAATACATTAATTGTACAGTCCATCTAAAAATACAAAATAATGAACAATGCACTGTGTTTAATAATGTAAATTAAAAAATGATTATACTTTACAAGTAGGAAGAAAAAGCTCAATTTCAATTTTTATTTTATTTAATTACTGCTAGAGCGATCGCCTAAAGTAATGAAAAGCTCTGCGTTAGATTCCCGTCATCTACGGGGAGCTTTCTTTATTTGTTTCATTATTTCAATAATTGTTTAACTTATTAAGTCAACTTACCTATTAATAGCCATTGAACTGCCGATGTTAAAACTACGTTTATTTATTAATAAAATTAACAAAAATGCCTAAATAAAATTACTTTAAGCTGTCGCAAGCTATAGCCTAAAAATATACCAATCCATCCATAATAAAAATCGATTATTTCTGTACGTGGGATTATAATTTCTTATATCAGTCATCATAGTCTACTCATGAAGTAAAAAAAAATGCAATTTTTTAGACCTGGTTTTTGGCACTGGTATTTAATATGTTACTACCATGTAGCCATGTTTATTTCTTTCATTATATTATAATTACACATTAAACTTACTTATAATAATATCATAATACATCATCATCACATTACAGTAGGCGCGGATCTAATACTGTAATGTCTTGAACTAGGTATGTTACTGTAATGCAAAGTAATGCGTAATGCTTTTGGGTAATATTACTTCAACGAGTGATATGATAAACATCACATCACTTTTTAAAGCACTGTTTTGCGCACCTCTAATATAGTGTTGTAAACACATGACCCACTTAGTCGTTATTTTGAGACTTCAGTCGATTATCGAGAAATCCCAACTATAAATCTCACGAATCGTGACTTGTGAGTCCACTTAAGTGTACAAATTCTTTAAGCCCTTTGAATTCTTTGAGTCGGATTGACTGCTGTTGATTCCTAGTGGAATACCTATGTAAATTATTAATATCTGAAATATGTTGAAATATCAATAAATTACAATTTATAATCTCACTTCCATGTTATTATATTATGTATATTGATATATACCTCCTTAGTGCTAATAGTTTTTCTTAATCTCTTGACAAGCTGACATTGTCACTCTTAAAATAAAGCAAGAAATGTAAACACACGAATTTCATTTAATTAATTAGTATCTAATATATATAAATAAATCTTTTTACTTAATTAATTCAATATATAACGTAAGAATTAAAGTTGTTAATTTTAAGCGTATGTAATTTTAACTAATGTTTTTTTATTTTAATTTATTTTATGCCAAGTTGCACTTTTGCTATACTCGAGAAGATTAATTAAGTTTTCAGTACCGTACTAGTATTAAGACAATGTACATTTAATCTCAAATAGTGGTTTTCTTAAAGGCTGAGATTTAGGTCCATTTTCCTTACCAATAATCAGTGCATATTAACATTTTAATCATTTACCTTTTTTTAATGGCATATCGATATTGTCTTTTTAAAATACACTGTTTATAAGTAGATGCTTATTACGTTTTACGAAATAACGGTTGTCTCTATTTACATTTTTAACAAGGGAACAGTGCCATTTAAAAGTCATGTATTAAGTTGTCATTTACAAATACGAATATAAATTATGTTATTTGAATATCAACAAATCTTCACCCATAAATAAATATGTAGGTACCTATACCTAATTTCTCTACATAAGATTACAAAATTCAAAGTATAGAGATACAAAATATAATGGTGTTCTTAATTCACGTTTCCCGGTCAATGGCCCAAAAGGAAGTGAAATGTTAGATTAGCTTCCCTAATACGGACAGATTTAGATGGAAGATCTTGTACCGTTAGTACAAGTACCTATTTCATGTATTTATAACCATCTTTTAAGTTGTCATTAATATTCCTATTATATAAAACAAAATAGTTAATTCATTTTATCGATAATCCAAAATTTAACCCCCAACACTATTTTGTAACCCACGCAAACTTTTTTTAAACAGTAAAAGACCACGAATCCTTTCTCAACGGCTAAGCAACGAAATATACACAGCCTAAAACCTCCTACTTTCAAAACTAGTTTATCTCTTACGCCTTTGTTCTTTACACCACGTAAGTAACAATATTTATCAAAAAACCATGGTCGAAATCAGTAACCGTCTCCCACATAGAGATTTTAACTCACCATAAAGTAGAATCCTGTTTTTCGAAATACTGTATTAACCTTTTTTGCACTCACAAACTAATTTTGGAAGAAAAAAAAACACATTTCACCATAATGCACTGACGCTTTCTATAATCTGTGTTCTAAATTTAAAATGCTATAACTTTTTCATTGTTTTATTGGTTTCATATGGATCTTTTTAATAACCAACTATTTAATACATAAAAACTATTAGCTTCTGAGGCACGTTCGCGCCACACCACGACGCATCTTGACTGGATTGAAGTTGCGTCGAGATATTTTTACCTGCGAAGGCAAAAAGTTTAGTAAAGCTCAACTTTACAAACAAACCGTATTGCTACTTATTTCTTTACAGCTTAAAGCACAAACTCGCTTGAGGGGCTGAATTCGCATAAGTGTAGTGGTAAGTGGGAGAGTGCTTCATGATATAACACTTTAATTATGAAGTGGTAAAGTTGACTTTTGCTGTGTGTCAAAAATTTAATTCAAGTTGCGTTGTGCTGTCTTAGATGTGTGCTGGGCAGTTGGTCAAAATCAAGGGTTCTCAAACTTTTTTCTTTCGCTACAAACATTCGTACTTTCTACATAATGCTCTAAATTTCCTTTCGTAGATATATGCGCGCTAAAGTTTCACCAATTATAAAACGGATAACAATGTTCCTTATATGAGTCTATACAAGTTATTTTTGTAATTTAAAATTTATCGGAAAAACTGTCAAAGTCGATGGAAGTAATAGCTATTACTTAGTTTTTTAAAAGTCACTGTTTATTTTTTTTTTATTGATTTATTTATAAACAAAGTTTCTACATTTTTTTTATACAAAAATAAATATATATGTTAAATTCATAATCTCAGACAATCACAGAGACTCATTAATATTATGTTTACTATTGAAAAAAACATTAATTTATAGGCACGCGTCCCTTCCACTTTTTATGTCTGTCTCTCTCGCTCTTAGGCGGGCTAACCATGCCCGAGTGGAAGGGACGCGTGCCTCTCACTCGCTCTCATTGTAAGCGCATAACGTGAGCGGAGCGTAACGCAGTTTCTTGAAGTGTCACCCGGCAAACCAATTTATAAGACGTTGTCACGTCAAAAACGCCTTTTATAATAATGAAATATTTACTTTAGACTCTTTCTTTTAAAGTGAGTAAGTGTTTGTCAACTGTACCGATCACTATGATATTTCATACGAAAAAAATCTGTCCGCGAGGGATAAAAATATAACTTTTAATCGGTAGCCTACACAAACACAAGCGAAGCTGCGGGTAAAAGCTAGTAATATTCTAACATTGCCAGCTAAAAGCGTGGATTTCCCTAAGGGTATCACCACATAAGTTCGTGACTTTCGACATTTTTCCGTTGCTCTATTCCTTTCTGTTTCACAGATTCGTAGTTTAGAGCAAGCAAGTAGAGCAAGTGAGTTAGTAATAGCTTATCTGCTCATAGATGCCGTACGGTTCCATATACATTTTGCAACCTTTCGCGTTTTATTTATTTACGAGTTCGAGAGTACTACGTTCACCCGTAATGAATGGGTTACAAGTGATTTTTATTTAAATTTGAAAAAGATTTTTTTTATATTGATTATCTCCTTTTATACCTGGGTACTGATAATTATTAATATATATATCTAAAATTTTAGTTATTTTTATATCGTATCCATACCGCATCCATATCTTCGATATAGCAATTGCAATATTTTTAAATTAAAATGAAAACTTACCCATGTCCTAAGTCGGAACAATCCAACAATATGAAAAAAAACCATCAAACTCGGTTCAGTAGTTTCGGAGTTCATCGCGGTCCAACAGTGTGACAGGGAATTTTATATATAGAGATATATTATTTTCGTGAGATGGACACGAATCACTTATAAAAAAAACATGTTATAGACATTAATTTTGACGATTGACGCGAGTTTCCAATCTTGATTATACAGTTTTACAAAATTCGAGCACACCAAAGTTTGGGAGCCGCTGGCCAGGAGCCGTACGCCGGAACAGGTTTAAGTTCAGTTGAAATAATATAATAAGCCCCGATATGAATTAACTCATTTCGGTACGATATCTCAGAATCCGGTATGCTATACGTGTTAAATAATCGCCGAAGTATTTTTACGTAACAATAATTCATCTATGCTACAAATTATGGGTACCTCTTACATCTACTTACGCTAACTCTTTTCTTAACTTTTTAAATCATAATATTATAGCATAATTTCACATAATTTGAAATAATTTGCTGGCTGGTAAGGAATAAAAAATACCTAACCTAACTTTAGTCTTTTTTGTTAAACCTTATTAATGTTTTTTTTACAATTAATTAAGTATTAATTTGATGTCTTTCCAAATTGTATCAAATTAAATGTATTGTAGTTTTTTTAATCAATTTGAAATTAAATGTAATTTTTATTTTAATCAAGTCAAATTAATTAATTTTTATTTTTGTTCTAGTTTTTATAATTAATAATGTATAATATAAATGTAAGACTTGTTTAAACATGCTGTTCGCACATGTTTGAAGTTTATTTATTTGTTTATTTGTTTATTTGTACATCATTTCACTGCCATTACAGGCGTGTGCCAATGCGACAGTGAAGCAATAATATTTAAATACAAAATACATACATATACCTCGTACAATAAAATTAAATCTTATATCTACTTAAAAACAATATAATTAGTAATTCTTATTACTTATCCTAAATAATGCTGCTCGTGAGAATTCACTCAGAGTACAGGTAAATATATCTATATCGCTAGCAATAAGATTGAGAGTGGTAACGACGCGCGTCAGTGGAGCTTTGTTGAGTAAGTTGGTCCGCCCGCGTGGCACTGCTAGCAGCGCCGGCCGGCGCCGCCGCCACACGTACCTGTCTGGGACCGCCAGAGAAATACGCTCCAGTATATCTGCGTTATATACCTTACCTCGAATCACCTTGAAAATATACAAAACCAGTGCAAGCTCCCTCCTAACCCTTAATTCCAGATAACCTACCATGCCCAGAACAAATAACGTAGGGTACATCAGTGGATAGAAAGGGTACACCCCATACATCCTTTTGTATAGGTACCTTGTAAATTTGTTTTGCACTCTCTCCAGCATAAGCATATATTTTGCTTCATGTGGAGACCATATGACCGAATTAAATTCGAGTTGACTTCTCACTAAAGCGTTATACAGAGCCATAATCGTGTCAATATTCGTAAAGTTCTGAATTCTACGTAAAATGAAACCCAAATTTCTGAATGCTTTTTTACAGATAGTAATGACGTGTTCACGAAATGTCAAGCCTGAGTTAAGTCTAATCCCCAAATCCCTGACGTCTGTGACCCTTACTAACGGTGTCCCTTCTACTTTATAATTATGTTGTACAGGGGACCGTGCACGAGAAAACGTTATAGTAACGCATTTTGAGGTATTAAACTGTAATTTATTTTCTTTGCTCCATGCTACTACTCTGTCAATGTCCCTTTGTAGGTTAACGCAATCTTGATGATTTTTTACTTCATGATATATTTTGAGGTCGTCGGCGAATAATAAGCTTTTTGCACTCTGCACAACATTGGGTAAATCATTGATGAATAGAATGAACCCAAGAGGCCCTAAATTACTACCTTGACTCACTCCAGATCTGGTGAAGTAAGGTTCCGATCTATAACCTGAGTATTCAACATACTGCTGCCTGTTTCTCATGTAGCTGGCGAAGAAACCAAGTAATTGGGGAGTAAAACCGACACCGGCTAACTTCATAAGCAGTACGTCGTTGTCTACCAAATCGAATGCTTTTTTAAAGTCGAAATAGGCAGCATCGACTTGACCTCCTCCGTCCACCACCGGTGTGATCTCGGCCATGTAATTGAGAAGGTTGCTGGAGGTACTTTTAGCCGGTCGGAACCCGTGCTGAGTGTCTGAGAGCTGTGCACTTACTTGAGCGAAGATAAGTTTATGTATTGCCGATTCCAATACTTTTTCAGGCGTTGATAGCACTGCAACAGGTCTATACTCGTCCACCTGCATTCCAGATCTTCCCTTCGGTACAGGTACGACACGCGTTAACTTCCACCTTTCCGGAAACACTGAGCTTTCCAAACATTTGTTATAAATGTAGCATAGCGGTTCGGCGAATACGGATCTACAATCTTTGAATACATACGGTGGTATACCATCAGGCCCCGCAGATTTCTTTGGTTTCAGCTGTTGCAGCGCGCGGCGTACATCTCCGAGCTGCAGGCACTCCAGGTGCACCCGCGCCGCACCGCTACCGCCGCCAGCAGCTGCCACGGCCGCACCCACATTTAGCTTCGCTCGCTCTGCACTATATACTGAGTGGAAAAACCTAGCAAACTCATCCGCACATTGCTGACCTGTTAATATCTCCCCGTTCTTTAAAATCTTTTTTGTGTTAGTATTACCTTTTTTCGATTTTACGTAATTCCAAAAAGATTTGGGATCGTCTCGCATATTATATTGTACTTTTTTTTTCATATTGTATTTGGGCTAGTTTAATCCTATTTTTAACCCTCGTTCTACACTGAGCGAACGCTTCATAGTCAACTTTCATCCCACTAATTTTATAACGTTTATGGAGAACGGCCTTATGTTTTAAGTCACGTATGATCTCAGAATCATACCAAACGGGATACGCGTTATTGTTACTTGTTTTATTTGGCTTTTTTCTGGGAACAAAATTGTCAATAATTGCATTTACAGTGTTATAAAAGAAATTTAAGCTGTCTTCCAAGTCCAAATTATATATAGGTGTCCAGTCTACGGCTGCTAGTGTAGAATACAATAAAGAAAAATTAGCTTTATTAAAATTCCATTGCTTGGGTTCATTATGTGTATCCGCGCTAGATGAGTATGAGCACGGCAGCACAGCGGCGGCACCGGCGCCGGTGCCGGGACCTGCCTGGAGTTTCAAAGTGATCTCGAGGGGCGGGTGATACGCATCGACAGGCACGAGCGGCTCATCCGACGCGCTCACACTCACTCCCTCCCCCTCCGTAAACGTACTCAGTACCAAATCTAAGCACCTATTGTTGCAATTATTAACTCTGTTACTCTGAGCGAATCCACAATAACTTACAAAATATTCATAATAATTACTCACGTAAGAAGAACAAGAATACAGGTTAAAATCTCCTAATACAATTATGTCACTATAACGGTTGCAAAACTGTTCAATAATATGGAATAATAACATATATTCACTTTCATTACTGTTTGGTGGAATATAAACAACACATAAAAGAAACAAAAACCTGTTCCGTAGGTAGACAGTGGCGCAAGCTAATTCAAATATATGATCGTCAATGTTTACGTCGCTCGGTATTGGCACTTGTCGTATTTCGAAACGCGGTGTGGCCACGAGAAACGCGCCGCCTTGTTTCCGCCCGTCCGCTCGGTCACATCGAATAATGTTGTATCCCAGTGGAATTATTTCTCGGTCATAAATTGATTTGTTGCAGCCGGTTTCTGTGATGGCGAATAAATCTGCACTTGAGACTGATATACCAGTATAAAACTGTTCTAGTTTCGTTCGAAGCCCTCTGACGTTCTGATAAAATATTTCTATAGGTTTAGCCTGTTTGTTTTGTTTTGACACTAGCTTTTCGAAACCAAACCCACTCACAGTACTCCACATTTACCGGCCAATTCTCTGGTTTACATAGTTCATTGTATTTGCTCTCTGGTACTCCTACAATAAACGAGGCGTAGTCTCTCTCTGTTTTGTGTTTGATTCTGTCTACTTTAATAGGAGTATTGTTACCACAAATATTTTGAACATATTTTTCTAATTTTTCTATAGAAGTGTCTACCTGTAAACGCCATACATGTAAGAATTTCTTTCGTTCCGTCCCTTGGATTTCGACTGAGCTTATGCTTCCTCCTTTCTTAACATCACTGTTAGGGAATCTACTTTTTTTCCTATTCACAATCTTCCAATCTTCTTCTGAAACTTTCTTCTCATTTTCAATAATGATTCCAGAGTCAGATATCTTGTTATTGCTGGTCAATTCTTTTTCTTCCATCTCTTGTAAGCTCGTTGGTTTAGTGGCCCCACCTTTTGTTTGGTTTTGTGAAACTACCTTCGCAAAAGAAAGAATTGGTTGATGTACTTTTGGATGGATTGGCTCGGTAATGTTTTGTGTGCTAGTTTCGATCTTCAACAATTCTTCTAATTTCTTATTTTTTTTTGTTACGGCTTTGATTTGCATTTCCAGTACATCAGCTTTGTGTGCTTTTTCTTGAACTACCGTTAATATTTTTTTTAACTCTTCTAGCTGTAATTCAGTCTTATTAAACTTATTTTTTAGCAATTCATATTCTCTCGCCTGTTCATCAAGGCGTGCCTTCATTTCCAAGCGAAACTCCCGCAATTCTTCTAATATTTTGCCTTCGGTTTCTAGGAGTGATAACTCATTGGGATTGATTCGTCCTCCGCGCTCGGTGTTCACATAGCTACATGGCGTAAATGTTTTGTTCATCATAAAGTTTCCTCTTACAGGTGTATCGGAATTATCCCTTTTTGGAATAGCACATACGCATTCTGGACATACCCAATTCTCCTTGTATTCCTGAGTGAAACTTGCGAATTTTTCCGATGTCACTGCCACACACTTTAAGTGATACATTTTCTTACACGATTCTTGGGAACACTCCATAAATAAAATATCAAATATTGCCCCATCGCACCCACAACATTTTGTACCCATTTATAAATTTTGATCTTCTGATATTCCTGATATTTATAGATAAGAATGTCCACAACAACACTGACAACACGTCCGTTCGCATTCGTATTCGTATCGTTACAAGTTGCAGTTATAATGTTGTTTTGTTCTTATAATGTATATAATTATTGCTGTAAATCTGTTTTTTGTGACAAATAAAACTAGGTCTGCAATACATGCTGCTGTTTGCAAATACTGAGCGAAGCAATTAGCTTTTTGAAGGATGATTATTTCTCGATGGTATGTCCGATTTCAAAACTTTTTTATGCACATTAGTCACGACCGCGATGTGAGTTTTGGCGCCAAATTTCATCAATGTAGTCTCAGCGGTTTGGCTGTGATCAGCTTTTGAATTTTTCTTTCGGTGATTATTCCTCCATGGTAAAGCCTATATTTTTTTTACATAGACTAAGTCCGTCAGTTTATAATCATGTATGTTCATGTCAAAATTCGTTTGAATCGGTTGAACCGTTAAGTAGCAGGAGGGAGACAAGCGAAATTTGTGAGTTGCCTTAAAGAGAGCTTCGCTCAATAAAATAAATAACCTGCAATTAGTATCCTCAGCTGCGCTTTCCCTACTAGCATCAATTAACAGATGTATCGTTTTTTATTTATAACACCTGCTTAGACTATTTCTGTCTCTGTTACTCTCATTTGTATCTCCATTGTTGTCGTAAAAACATGTGATCTATTGTTTATGAAATATTTTCAACAATGCTGTGTGTACACTTTTTTGGGTAATCATCTAGTTACTATGTATTTATTTATGTTTTTCCTAACTTTTGTATGATTGTTACTTGTTGTGTATGCCAATAAATTAAATTATATAATTAAATAAGTATGCCAATTGACTTTATGTCAATTAAAATTATGCTTTATGAATGGCTCCACAAAACATGCTAGATGCACCGCCTGTCCCCAAAATGAATGCGGCAAATAAAAACATTGCGTGTGTTTGGCAGAAAAAAGCGATTGACGGCGCTCGCTAGCGCTGAGGAACAAACTATACAGTTTTCGGCAAGGACACATTTAATTTTCGCAGCGCTGACGTTTTCCGCCATTTTGCTTAAATAAGTTTGTTTACAAATTTAAGTTAACCGGTGGTTTTGTGCAATCATTAAAATAATAGTAAGTAGTAATCTCGTCTCCTTCAATATTGTCATTCACTAAATTATTCAATATATTATTCATAGTTTAAAAATTTTCACTGCATTTGATAAAAATATATTTAATTGAGGTTATGTTCCCCAGTGACCGCTAAGTTTGCGTCCTAGAGGAAAATCTATAATCTAAGATCACAGTGGTTTTTTCCGCTCTTTTTCCATTGTGTCAATAACGTTACCATAGCAACGCGTTAACCGCAAGTAGTTCGTCTACCGGACGCTAGATGGCGCTAACGGAAAAATATTTAATAATAGAAAAAAATTAAAGAACTTTGTCCACCCGTGCAAAGCCGGGACGGGCCGCTAGTAGCTATATACCATTTGACAGCGCTTAGCGATCGTCATTTTGCTTAGAAGCGCTGCCTAGCGCTTTTTACTGCTAAACACACGGATTATCACGCCTTGTTCCCGTAGAAGTAGTCAGAGATCACAGATCTACTATCCACTATCCTGTTTCCCTGATGCTGAGATACATCTCTCGCTTCTTCAACTCTCGCCAGACCTTCATACAAGGTCATAGTTTAAGGGTACTTTTGTCCAGGCACTGCTCGCGTTTGGACGACTAGTTTGGATAGTATAATTAGTGACATAGCCAATCAAGTACTGATAATGAGTCAGTCCACGAGTGAAGCCTAGCTCGAGATTTTGTAACCTTTGATTAAGCAAAAGAATAGTAAACAATTAGAAAATGTAATAAATTATCTTCCTAAGAAAAATCATATGAAGTTTTAATTAAAAGATTACCTAAACCTTTGGAATTGCTAAAATAAAGTCTAATAAGGATATGACTTTGAAGACACTTGCCCAAAACAAATATAAATATTATTTTCCACGTGGTGTTAGAAGGAACGAACGAACTCACTCACGAACTCAGAACGAAATTTTGAATTTTTTAATTATACAACACTTACTGGAACATGTATTTCTTAATACCAAAAGGATTTGATCTTGGAAAATGTTCAAGCTTTGTCATTCATAGAAATGTCGAAAAACTGGAACGTTGCCAATTAAACGTTCTTCGCCGCCTGCGAAGAGGCCTATCCGCAAACGCCTACAACAAACTATAGTTTTTTATGACTGTGTCTTCGTGTAACAATAAGGAACAGCAAATACCATGGACGATCCCGGCAGCATCCAGCATTTCACACCACGTGGCGGTCCAGATATCGTGCTCCCATCGTCGATCGTCGTCATTTTTTGTCGACATTAATTTTCTCATACCGCAATACAGTCCACTAATTTTGAATCGCTCGCACAACCATTACCTGGTTATGCGAATAGCAGAGTACGAAGAGCAATTACACAAACATATGCCCCTCCCGGCATTCGAACCCGGGGCCTTGGGGCCTCCACAAGAAAGGGGCCCCCAAAATACAGATAAAAAACGAATGTCGGACTGGTCAGCAACTGTCAAGTTTGTTTTCCAAAAATATTTTTTATTTATTTTAGAGGGTAGAATAAAAAAGAGATTTAAAGATTGTTATAATAACTGTTTAACTCATACTCTCAATAAACGATTTTGATTTTGAATAATTAGGGACTTCCGTTACCCAGGGCCTCCAGACCTACAAATCGGGCCCTGGGTGCAACTAGATAGGAATTAAAAGATTATACGAAAATAATGCCCAACCTATGAACCCCAGGATCTATAATAAAAGTGTTGAAACGATAAATGTATTTTTATTTCACTTGCTACTTATGTCTACTTTCGTCTGTATTTCATTGGCCCGACTTCTTCGGTACCCAGGGTTCGATTTTCGGTCTTGTGGTGCTATAAGGAGTGTATTGTCCGGTGGTACCCGATAAGTTTTCGGTTAATCCGCCCATCCATTTGTATTTAGGGCGACCGGGATCCTGAAATTAAATTAAAAATCTATAGAAAATCTATAATAAAAGATCACAGTGGTTTGTGTGTTTATCTGTCCGCTCTTTTTCCCGCTCTTTTTCCATTGTATCAATTACGTTACCATAGCAACGCGTTAACCCCAAGTAGTTCGTCTACCGGACGATAGATGGCGCTTACGGAAAAATATTTAATAATAGAAAAAAATTAAGAATTTTGTCCATCCGTGCGAAGCCGGGACGGGCCGCTAGGCTATAATCTAAGAACACAAATTTGTTGTTTGTGTGTTTGTCTGTCCGCTCTTTTTCCCGCTCTTATTCCATTGTATACGCGTTACCGGGTCAGCTAATATTAATTTTAAAAATCAAGTTTCTTCATTTACGGGACAAAATGATTTTTTTTATGAATTATTTCTTAAGATCTAAATAATTATAATAATAATTCTTACATTAACACCAAAATCAAAATAACTTTATTTCATAGGCCCTTGCGGGCACTCAAAATCGTCAATTTTACAAAATCTAGATAATATTCTTCTATAATAAAGATAGCCCGTGCGCTCGCGGCAAGTACATCCGCGGAGTTGATGCCGCGCATGTAATCGCCACGAGCGACCCGATTCCGAACGTAGGGGCTAACATGAGAAGAATCGGGCAAGAAACTCATGTGCCAAAACTCTTATAAAATCGCCAAATGTCTTAGAAATTGTGTATATTACAAAACGATTCAGAGAACGAGCAATTCATTTCTTTTAGGTCCACGCTGCCTTATCATTCAAAAAATATTTAACACTATAATAAGCCTTTTTGCATAACTGAGTTTTAATTAAAAATTTAAATTTATTCATTGACAAGTCATGCATGTTACATGGCAGCGTGTTGTACATTCGTATACAGTGACCTGCAAAGGAGTTGCTTATTTTATGGAGCCTATACCTGGGCATTGCTAGCTTGTCTTTATTTCTTAAAATGTAATTATGATAGTCACTATTTTTTCTGAATTTAATATCTTTACACTTATGTGCATACAGTAGGTTTTCATAAATATATTGTGAATGTACAGTCATAATACCAATTTCTTTAAATTTTCCTCTTAAAGACTCTCGGGAGCCCATCCTATAGATCGCCCGAACAGCCCTCTTCTGCAGTACAAAAATGC
This sequence comes from Calamotropha paludella, assembly GCA_927399485.1. Lineage (NCBI taxonomy): Eukaryota > Metazoa > Arthropoda > Insecta > Lepidoptera > Crambidae > Calamotropha > Calamotropha paludella. Next base: position 3,187,341 of record OV656830.1, on the reverse strand, counting down.
AGCCAATATCGGCGGCATTTCCCCACAGTAGTATCCCGTACGACATAATACTGTGGAAGTAGCTAAAATAGACTAAGCGCGCAGTTTTTACGTCTGTTAACTGACGAATCATTTTTACGGCGTATGCTGCAGAACTGAGTCTGCTCGATAGGCATTCAATATGAGGACCCCATTGTAACTTAGAATCTAAAGTTATACCCAGAAATACAGTTTGATTGGCCAGCTCTATTTCCTCATCCCTAACCCTGACTTTGGCTTTAGCTAATTGAACATTTGGCATAGTGAATCTAATGCATTTTGTTTTATTTTCATTTAACAACAAATTATTGGCGCCAAACCAGTGAACGACCTTGGAGAGTGCAATGTTTACTTCGTCAATATTAATTTGTCCACGTTTAACTTTAAATATTAAAGACGTGTCATCTGCAAAAAAGACTATCTCATGGTCGCGTCTTACAAGGTGAGGGAGGTCATTAATATATACCAGAAATAGAAATGGACCCAATATTGAGCCCTGCGGCACCCCCATTGTTACAAATGATCCAGGCGACTGCTCTTCATTGATGACCACCTTTTGAATCCTGTCACTTAGATAAGAAGTGAGAAAATCCAAAGCGGTACCACGGATACCGTAATAGTGTAATTTCCTGATTAACGTCTGATGTTGGACACAGTCAAAAGCCTTTGATAAGTCACAAAAAACACCATAGGCATCCTGCGACTCCTCCCAGGCCTCATAAATGCATTCTAACAATTTTATTCCAGCATCAGTCGTGGACCGTCCGCGGGTAAAACCAAATTGTTTAATATGTAGTAAGTTATTATTACTAAAATATTTCTGTAATTGCTTAAGCGCGGTTTTTTCAAAAATTTTACTGAATGTTGATAGTACGGATATTGGACGAAAGTTAGAGGGATCTGAAGTACTACCAGATTTAAACAATGGAGTTATTTTGCTAAGTTTCATCAAATCAGGAAACACACCACTATCAATACAGTTGTTGAAAACTAAAGCTAAATGTGTAGCAACTATTTCAATAACATTCTTTACCATATATACAGATATTCCCCAAAGATCGGCAGTTTTTTTAATGTTCAACGATTTAAAAGTGTCTATGATGTCACGTTTAGTAACATAATTAAATTTTAAATACAGTATTACAACAAGGACCATTTTCTTTCAACAAGGATTCTGCAATGGGGGTGGAAGAGCCTAAAGTGCTTGTCAAATCTACTGGAATTCGAGTAAAAAAAATTTCAAATTCATTCACAACATCTGAGTCCGAGCTAATAAATTTACCATCAATTTTAAGTTTATAATTATTTGCTGAAGCTTTTGTTCGGCCAGTCTCTGCATTTATAATTTTCCAAGTAGATTTGACTTTGTCAGTACTGTTATAAATTTGAGAATATATTTAATTTTTGCAGTTTGACAAACCTGCTTAAAAATTTTTGAGTATGTCGACATAATTTTGAAAATATTCCGTTCTATTAAACTGTCTTTCTGAGTACAGCTCATACAATTTTTGCCTACTTTTGTGTATTCCTGCAGTGGCCCATTCGCTAAACATTGGATTAACAGTAACGGTGACCTCTTTGGTTTTGAAAATTTTGTTAAATTGGTTGCAAAATGACTCAAAAAATAAATTATACATATCATTTGGTGGCATATCCGGTGATAAAAAAGGAAGTTTACAACATAATTCAATTCCTATACGTTTCAATCTGTCAGCAGTTACTGGTCGACATATAATTTTACGTTTACTGACTTGTTCTGTGACAATTTTGAAGCAAGCTAATTGCCCGCAATGGTCTGAATCTAAGTTTGCAATAACTTTCTTACTTACAGGTACCAGATTACTATATATATTGTCTAAACAGGTTGACGTTGTTTTACAGAATCTAGTAGGCTCCATAAATAAGTTGAAAAGATTGTGTGATTTAAATAAAAATAAGATTCTATAAGTTTCACTGTTCTTTGTAAGAAGATCAATATTAATATCTCCACACACAATCAAGTATTTTTTTGACCTACTCAATTTGTTCAAGGCTTCATCCATGATTTCCTCAAATCTATCATAAGCTGAGGAACCAGGTTTGTATACACATACCACAATGAGTTGCTCAAGTTCTATACATGATAGTTCTATTATGCATTCTACAGAGAGAGACACAATATCTTTCCGTTCTTTAAATTTTAAACTTTTATTTAAAAGAATCAGTGACCCCCCATGTACTGTGTTGACTCTGCAGAATGAACTACCAACCTGGTGATTATTGAAACTAAACATGAGTTCACATCCCTCAAGCCAATGTTCTGTAATACACAAAATGTCAATTTGTTTTGAATTCATGAATAATTCCATCTCTAATTGTTTGCCCTTTGATAGTCCATTACTATTTTGATGCACCAGGTTAATATTTTTTATTTTATTTAAATTACATTTATTTTGAGGGCATTTCTGAACACATTTTTTTTTACTTGACTCTAATGGTAATGTTATAAGAGGCATGTTAAAATAATTATTTATGCATTTATATTTGCAAGAGGATACCTCTTTTGTCTCTATATCTAATTTAAATAGCTTGGAACGGATTCCAATGTCATAATATTATAATACTGCTCAATAGAGTCAGTTTGTTTAGCCAAGTTCTTGGCTGAAGTTAATAAAAAATATGATAGTGAATTCAGTATCTGTCTCTTATAATACTGAGGCAGGTAATATCTACCATTACTAAAAGTATATACATTTTTACTAACAATACTGTTAGAGTCAATTACATTAAATTTATTATTATACTGACTGAATAAATTCAGAGTCATATTTAAATTAAATCTATAATTATTTTCCGCATCTGACAAATTTTTTATGTAGGGGAATGAAAACATTACAATTTTTTTAAGCTCTAATTGTTTTATTTTTTCAAAGTAAGAGATTAACTTTTTTTTGTTGACATTACCCCTATTTCCAATAAATATAATTAATTCATCATTCTTACTAAATGTGTAGTTGAATATTTTGTGCATAATTTCATGTAAATTAGCACAAGGAAAACAATTATTTATAATCGACTGCTCCGGTGAATTTAACTTTAAGCGCAAATTTGAGCCCATATCCTTACCAATATTATCGCTGAACATTATTATATTTTGAGAGGAACTGACGTCACATATACTGTCACACAATGATGATGGAAGTAAAGGAGAGACCTGGGACTCTGAGATTACCGGAGTGCCTTGCCTATCTGGTGACTGTGGAAGACTGCCGTTGTTACAAATACAACACTGATTATTAACCAGTGAGTCACAGCGCTCAGAATTATCTTTGGATAACTTTAAAGTGTCATCCACTGCCATAGAATACTCCTTCATAGACTTTTCAGACAATTCATATTTCTTTGTAAGATTTTTTAATTCATTTTGTAAAATTTGTATTTTTGACTCTAAGTGTTGTGTGTCAGTTTCATGTTTTTTCAAGTTATTTTCTAGTTTAAAAGTACATGATTGAAGTTGATCTCTTAATTCAAGATTTTTCTTTATTGTTTTAATATTTTTAGTTGATGATTTAAAATATTTCATAGGTCTTTTTGATTTTTTAATGAACTTATTTATTTTCATATATTTTTTTAGTTTATTCCTACTGCAAAATGCTATTCTTGACTTTTCATGTACTGACTCCTCTTTGGTGGGGTCTTCAATGGTCAAGTTAGAAATTGCAGGAGAAACCAACTGCGGGGCACAACTAACCAATTCTTGGTATAGGCTGTCATTCTGCTGAGCAGTGACTTTCAGAGCAGTCTCCTCCAGATCTGTGATGTGATGATGGGCCTCACGTAGTTCCTGTTCCAATTTGAAAGTTCTTCTAAGGGTCTGCTCGTACTCATCACTGCATTCATCGAACCTATCAACTATTGACTGGAGTTTGTCCCGCTCATCAACAATATCATTAAATCTAATCTGTAACGATGCTAGTTCACTTTTAAGCCTACTGTTATTATTCAAGACCCCTACTAGTTCCTTCTCATTATCCTCCCTTTCATCCTCCAGCTGGACACATTGTTCCTTTACAGCCTTAAGTTCCTGTAAGGCCAGTTGAAGTTTAGACTCCTCTTGGCGTGACAAGGCCCTTCGAGTCATCATTTTGAGATCGTAAATTACAACAAAATTTATTACCGAAGGAACAATTTGTCAACTAGAAACTGGAAGGTAGGTATTCTAAAGTTACCGGTTAATCACAATATGATAGTATAATGATTATTATCAATGTAGAAACCGACTATATCTTCATTGAATATCCGCTTATATACGAGATATAATAATAATATTCAAGAGAAACAGCCAGTCAATACTTACTTTGATAAATCAGCTGTTTCGAGGTTAGCGGTATCGACACTTATTTCGTTTAAAGTCACAAACAATCACAACCATTAATTACCTATAATTAATCACTCATATGTACACCTATTAAAAGCTTAATATTGGTAAGTGGGCTATAGGAAATTAATTTAAATATTTAACAAATACGGAGCACAGTTTTTTGATGTTTGACTTAGTGTTGCCAGACGCAGAAAAGGCCAATTAGCCTAGCCCAAAGTAAGCACTATAACGGCTTGTATTAAGGATACTAGGGTAACAGATAGACATACATATGAGGTAAATAAATATATAATATTTATAGAAATATATATAAATACCCATTACTTAGGTACAAATGCTCGTATTCATCACACAAACATCTGCCCCTTCCGGGATTTGAACCCAGGCCCATCAGTGCGAAAGGCAGGATCACTGCCTTAACACCAAATGGTCAATTTAGATGGTAATTTTTATACCAATCTATTTGAATACTTTAATGATGATAATTAAATACTTATTTACTTATACTAACATTATTTACACAATAACCGTATAATTCATTAAAAATCAACTGCTAAATAAATCTATATTAAGTATTGATGTTTTTTGTAACTTTCTTTAAAGCTATTTTTTAATATTTTAATGACCTTGAAATAAACTATACCGCCTATCCTCAAGAATATTTCTTTATTAATATATATACATAAATCAAACTTAGACGACACGTAATTATAAATATGTTCATAGTTTTCTTCATTCGCTAGTAAAGATGGCAGGAGGCGGAGAATATATTTTTCTTTATTTTTGGTTAAGCCATCTGCAAGACATAAAATATGCCTGTAAAAAGCGACCACGGCTCCGAGCCGTTTCAGATGGGATTGACGGTGGAACCCACGACATTTCGCTAACCGGGCAAGAGCTATAACCGCTGGGCTACCGAGACTCTGGCAGACAAGTCGAAATTCACAAAGGTATTTCAACTTCTACTATGACCTAGTATCGTTTCGTCAATTTTGTCTGCGTCTGCATCTGTCTTTACAATAATTTAATGGGACACTTTTATTGATTTGAGTTTTTTTAGTGTAAGCTATTCTAAAATGGTATGATGAGGCTGATATACCTCATAGGAAGGTAAAAGCCTCTAAATAAGGGGTCATCCACAAATTACGTCAAAAGTTAAAGGGTCCCCCCTTTAGGGTAGCACCGGAATGTGACATTAAGAGACAAGGCAGAGGGGGTCAAAAGCTTTGTGACGTCACATCTTAAAATTCAAAATACTAAAACGCGAAATTTATACTTGAATAAAAACACTTTAGCACTCTCACTATAAGATTAGCTCTCACGCAATAAGAAAGTAATAGAAATAACTGTATTTTTTTAAATACATGCATGAAATTGAAAAACATATGACGTCACAAGGGGAGGGAGTTCCGAAATGTGACAACCTGTCACAAGAACGGGGGGAGGGGTAAAAAAAATCCTAAAATTCATGTGACATAATGACCCCTAAAATAAGGACAAAAAAAATATTTTATTCTTTTATTGTATCTATCATTACTGTTACTCCTGAGTCTATCATCAGTTCGGATGATCAACCCTTCGGAGAAGGACTGGCGAAAGAAACTCGGACAGGGTACCAACCAGTATTTTATAGAAAGTGTTTATTTAAATGTGATATGAGAATTAAAAATGTTATCTCTCTTTTACCTGGTGAGGTGGAAGATCAGTTTTGTAGTGCAACCAACCGTACCACTCAGCGGCGACCTGGAACATATTTTCATATTATTTTTTACTACATCTGCATAAAGTAGGTTGTTTCTTATGCAAAAAGGGCAGGAAGTACATCTTTATTGTCATAAAATGCTAATATTATCTCTTACATTCACACAAATAAGCCTAGCCCTAAGCACTGTAAGGCTTGTGTTATGGATACTAGGGTAACGGATAGACATACATACATATCGCTGGTTTGCAAGAATAGCGACGGAACTAAAAACTTGATTTTATAGAATAAGGGTTTTCTAATTTCTTGTTAAATCTTTTATCGCAAATCAAAAAATGTAATTGTATCTCTTTCGAGCGAACGGTGGCGAGATATCTGCGTTGCGTATCTGTGCACGATAAAATATCAAAGATTTAAGATCATTTAGTATATTTAGTACAATTTTACAGATTTTTAAGTTGCGTCGATATTCTCGCGATATGATACATAAATAAGCATGACTCGGGTAAAAATGCTCGTAGTCATCACACACACATCTGCCCCTTCCGGGATACAAAACCCACTGTTAAAAATATAATACTACGTTTGCGTCAGCTTTGCCTAATAACGAAGCGACTACTATAGTCCCCAGTCGCTCACTGTAGACGGCCTCCATGGTCGTGTAACCCGCCTCTAAGTTTCCACTCCAAGGTCTCGGACTCAATCCCCGGTCATGTCAATTTAGAAAACCTAACTATTCTAAACTCATTTGCAAAAAAAACGGGCACCTAAGCAATGAACCACTTCAAATGTTAATATTGCTTTGTTTGATAATTATAGGTAGTTTTATCCCATCGAGCACATAACCCAATAGAGTAGAAATGTCAATTATTTTGTTTGAAAACAATTCCGCTTATTCGCCGCTACCACTCACACTGCTCTAACTGAGCTGCGATTGGCTATCCTAAGGTCAACTATCACTCTAGAGATGTGGTAGTGTCCAAGTATCTAAGGTTCATCGATATCGATAGCCAATACATCAGTAATTATAGCAATAGTGAATAATACAAACGTGTTCTCTTATGGAAATAAATGTCTATAAATGCTGCTAGTGATCAAATAAGAAGATATTAACCGCTGAATTGCACCTCAACAAGAACCAAACCAATTACCAAATTACATTTATTTAGTTGTATTAAAAGTAAAGATGAAATAATAATTAACCATTCATTGGTTTACTGATTTTTAAAATGAATTAGCTACGTATTAATTCTTCTGACTGATTTAGAGTTTCTCTTCGAGTGTTCTCGAACTGAGAATTCTCGAGAAAATTTTGCCTTACTCGAGACGAAAAAACATTGGTCGAGAAATCGAGAAATTTCATCAAACATTTTATAACACACCGAAGTCAAAAATTTTAGAACACCAAAATCTGGAAAACTTGTATAAAGCTGTTATGTCAGTAAAGCCTACGTAGACAGAAAATGAACGGGTTTTCTCCTTGTCTGGAAACTTTGTGACGAAAATACGAAACCGATTGTCAGATGATGATATAAATGCCCTCGTATTTTTAAAGGCTTATTTCCATATAATAACAAGACATAGTGGGCTAGCTTTTGAAGCAGTTTCCACTTTAAAATGCGATTGTAATAAGTCTAAGATTATTTATTTATTTATTACGTTGTTATGTTTACTTACGTAACGAAAAAACTCCATTTATAACAAATATTGAAAAGTTGGACTAAACTAAATTACCTGTATCTTATTGTTATTCGTAATTATAAAGCTAGTCTGATTGTTCTTTGTTTGTACCTAATTGAAAAACTGTCGTTTCATTTATAATTTTTATATTTTATGCATTTTCAATGCGATCTTATAAGATCTTATATTTTTTCTAGTATTTTTCTATTATAATAATTTGTCGTTTCATGTTACATAAGTATGTAAGGTACTAAATTTTATTGTGGTGTCATGATGACATTGTTTTTAGAAGATATTTTATTTGTTTTTTCCAAAGAAAAAGACTATTTAGTCCTAAAATTGTTTCTAGAAATAATGAAAAAAGTTCTCGCTATAGTTTATTTCGCTTAATTAAAGTTTTATATACTTACTTAAGTTAAAGTCACATGAAAATAAAAATAAATGTTGTTGATTGATAAATGTTGTTGAATATTGCAAAAAAAAGCGTAGATTTATTTTTAAATCACACATATTTTTAAAAATTTCCGTATTTCTCGACAACCCGGGAATTCCCGGGAAATAGTGGTCGAGAATTCTCATGCTCCGAGAAATAAATATGGTCGAGAATTGAGAAACCCTAGACTGATTGTTTCTCATCATATGTCTTTTTATTGCTACAAAAAGCTAACACAAAAAAAAAACAATTTCTTTGTTACAAACCGATTTATTCAAAAAAGTATAAAAAACGTTTATTTTAACTACACTAGATACCTAATATATCGGTATAATCGATCAAGATTTACATAATCAATAATGCACAACACTTTCAATTAGATCATTAATGCAAATATTATAATTTCAAAATTACTTTTATGTTTGAATAAAATATGTAATAAGCTACAATAATGTTATTTATCGATACACCCCTTGATCCTTTGAATGCAACACTAGTGTTGAGAGCGTAGACTAGAAAGAGATGGCGTAATGAGAAATTACGTTATGTGGAAGCAGGACGCATAGACATCTGAACACGTGCGTCAACCATTTCGCTTTGATTGTCCAGTTTAACTTGAGCCGTGACATTTTTTTATAAAAAGTAATTTTTAACTATAACTTACCGATAAAAGGTTATTCCGTCGGTTTTATAATTTGAAGTCCTGCTGTTTTTCCACACCACCGAATAGAACAGCACGCCATTATGAAACTATTTAATTTAAATTAAATATCGGAATAAGCAGACACGTACGCACAGATCCAATACTGGTTATGTACTGTTTTAGAGGGAGCGAGCGTTAATATTTATAAGTGAAATATCACTAATCAGTTGCGGAGGCGGACAGCCCAATATTACCACTCTATTGGGGTATGTGCTCGATGTTTTATCCTCACAATTTGGTAAATTAATAAGAAAATAATCGTTTTCGTCAGTAGGTATTTGATAAAATTTTGATACAATTTATGGGAAATAATGCTAAACCACACTAGTAGTGTATGTTCGCTAGTAGTGCATATGCTCATGAAGTAAAAATAAAAAAGTTTTTTTGTTTGTTTTTCTTTAATAAAGTAAAAGCAAATGGTTAGTATCGAGTGTGACCCCCTCTAGCTAAAATCACAGCTTGAATTCGTCTGGGCATGCTAGCGAGTATATCCCGGATACTTGTTTGCGGAATACGTTCCCACTCCGCAGTAATCACATTCTTCAGCTCTTTGATGGTCTGCGGAGCCGGTTGTACTGATCTCACACGTCGTTTCAGAACGTCCCAGACATGCTCTATGGGATTGAGGTCGGGACTTCGAGCTGGCCAATCCAAACGACGAATGCCGACCTCTTGCACATACGCTTTAACATCGCGAGATCGGTGGGCGCGAGCATTGTCGTCCATAAAAATCGAAACTTCACCTAGAGCGGCAAATGCAGGTTGTGCATGAGGAATTCGAACTTCCGTTATGTATCGATGCCCAGTCATTGAGCCGTTTTCAATGAAGACTAACTCTGTACGATCCATTGAATTTATTCCTGCCCAAAACATAACAGAGCCCCCACCATAAGGTGTGATTTCTTCGAAACATGCCTCTGCAAAGCGTTCTTCTTGTCTTCTTAGCACTCGCCGACGTCGATCTTCACCGAACAGAGATATCCTGGCTTCATCAAAGAACAATACCCTATTCCAATCTTCTTGAGTCCATGATTCACAATTTCTAGCGAATCTAAGCCTGTGAACTCGGTGCTCACGGAGTAATTTGGGGCCGCGGGCCGGGCGGTGACTGCGTATATTGGCAGCGAGAAGCCTCCTCCTGACCGTCCATAGACTAATATGCACATTTTTTACTTCTTGGAGGTTGTTCTTAAGATCCACATACGAAGATTTGCGATTTCTCAATGCGTGACTCACAAGAAAACGATCATCACGTGGTTGGGTACATGGTTTTCTTCCAGAACCAGGCCTTCTCTCGACGGAACTAGTCTCCTGATATCGCTGCCAGGTCCTTTGAACCGTCGAGCGACTAACATTTAGCCTCCTAGCCACGAAGCATTGGCTCCAACCCTCTTCAAGTAGCGCGATAATTTTGGTAGCTTTTACCACTTTATCTACCATTGTTGATACAGCCAAACAGCAATAAATAAAGCTTTGACAGTCAAGGATATGAAATTAATCGATAAATATTGAATAAAAGTTATGAAAGTCGATGTTAACTTCTGGAACTTCACGCCAAAAATGTAGGATAAAAAGGGGTTTTCTGTAAAAATGAGCATCAAATGAAAATTTGAATTTAGAACGTACTTTTTAAAATACCACGGCATTTTTAAAACCGGATAGTAATGGTACAAACGATTGAAACCTTTTTTGTATTGTATCTTTTTAAAGATAAATGAAAATCAAAACCGCCCGTTTTTTTTGCAAATGAGTGTATATTGGCTCGAATCTGCGTGTCGTACCGTCGTCATTGTTTCTGAATTCCATCTTATTGTTTCTTCTGTTGTTCTTTTTTATAAATACACAGACATTGTTTAAATTAATTTAATCATCTTGAGCCATACATATTTTACCAATATATGCTAAAAATGCCAGTAAAAATGCATTTTTATAGATAATACGAACAAGAGTTATATGAACAATGTTTATATATAAATATGCGATCGAAGATAGTTAGTATGCAATATAATGGATAAAAAATACGAACACTGTTACACGGCCGTCATCTGCGCGCGCCAAAAGTGAACTATCAAAAGCAGCGCTATTGCGACGCCGGCATTTTTCACAATTAGCGGCGCTCATTAGCACTAAAAGTGTTAATGTCTTTTACAGGTTTTGACCCTTTTTATTCTGTGGACATGGCTCTTAAATAAAACAGAACCCCTTTAACTACTTGGAGACAGAACAATGTACCTATATGTCGCTGTCTGATATTAATTTATTGTATTTAGTGTGTAAACACCCTTTTTTCATATGCCTCTATTTCACCATAGACATTTCTGTTTTATTAAGAGCCAGGTCCACAGAATAAACAAGGGATTAAATCCTGTAATTGACATTAAACTATGTTTAATAATGTCTGTGTAATTAGAAATAAGAACATTCTAGATTTTCTTGCAATAAATAAAAAAAGGCTATTAAAAAGTAGGAAAGCTATGTCTGAAGGCAAGGCTATGCCACTTAATGCATGCCTCTGAATAGAGGGCTCAAGTTATTTAGTCATAAGAGTTTTAAATTACATTTAAGAAATTCAGGGCAGAAATTCATTTAAGTTTTTACTATTTTACTAATTCTCAGATAACAGACTCAGAGAGCCCCTGCAAAGAGAAAAGGGATGACCAATTTATATTGTAAGCATGACTCCTCTGGGGTTGAGCAGTATGCTTGCTAGTTTTCATGGCAATACCACACCAAAGTTCCAGGTTTGTGTTTCGGCTAGGTTAATGTGGCAAACAATTTTTTTATGGTACTATCATTGTTTGTGACACATGCTTTTTAGTGGGTTCATAAAAATACATGTGATGTCTTCTTATATTTATTTATTGAGTATTAGAAATCTACGTGTTTTTGGTATCCATAAAAAGTGTTCATAAGAAAGGATCCAAGGTTTTAAATAAATAACCCATTAATAAAATCCATTAAGTTACCTGACTAGCATCATAACTCATGTGGTATTTGTCATTGTATTCAACCCATCGGTTTCTACCATAGAAGAATCTTGGGTTCTCATAATATTTATTGCCATTTTTATCTTCACCGACTAATACTCCATCTTTAATTTCATCCTGCCTGTAAAAAGAAGTTATTTTCTCATAAATTAGACATCAAAAGTATTAATGAAAAATATTAAACACAAAATTATTCTAAGAATACGTAAATAACTATATAAATGAAGAATAGAAAATAACTATAACAAATCATGAATAAAGAAATACCTAACCATTACTCTACTGCATATACCATAATAATTAAGTGGTATTATAAGTAGAACCAGTAGTAGTTCAACATAAGAACAAAGTTATTTATACAAATTTTATAAAAAATCAAATCATCTTTATTTTTGTCGCTACGAATTTATAATTGATATTTTACGATTTCTTAAGGAATTGTTAAATTCTGAATTTAGCAAAGTTAAAGCTAAAATACTAATGATGAACAAAACAAGAATGAAAATCTATAACCTATAGACTGCAATTACATAATAATATATTTACCTATAAAGTTTCCACAGGGAACCTCTAATGCCACCATTTTGACGTATAACATTAAAGAAATTTGCTACTTTATCCAAAGCTAAATACTTAGCAAGGGACATTTTGTAATTTTTTTGATTTATATTACAACAAAACAAAAACTGTAGGTATTTATTGTCAATATCAACTTTGACAGTTAAGGCTTTGGTCCTAAAGATAGGCAAAGGGTATTAAGCCCATACAGTCTCATCGTTAGTAGGTTTTTTATGAAGTTGGTTGTGAATGGTGATGAATAATAAATACAAACTAGGATTTCAATAAAGGTATGGGGATTTTCTGAAACTTCTAGGGAGAAAATTCAAATCCAAGTATATAAGAGAGAAAACTGGTACATAGGATGTCAGGTTACATTGTAGCATCCTGTAAGGATGCAGCTATAGCGGAGGATTTTCACCTTCGTTTAGAAGTTTCGCCGTCAAAATCTATGGGCCATTCGCCGATAGATCGATTCGTCCATGAGTTTTATAACTACAGTGCTTTGTCGATACAATCTAAACAAATCTTACAATAGAGTTCAAGACATGACGTCTTATCTTTTGTTTTAATGGTTAATAAATTCGAAACAAGTTTTAGGGTAACAATTTTTATTTACAAATACACAGGTAAATGTTAACAAGCCATCATAAATATTTTAACTTGTTTTTCTTTGATTTCTTAATTTTTACAAGTGTGTCTTCACTATTGCCCATATCATCAACATTCATATCATAATCCAAATCTAACAATTTATTTTTCTCATACACTTTTAACAAACAATCTGATTTGTGTTCATTGGCATCATCATTCTTATGTTTCTTCTTTGATTTCTTATTTTTTTTATTACCACTCTCATCACAAATATTACTAGCATCAGTTTCGACACTAACATTTTTTATATTTTCAGGCAAATGCATTACATGTTCAGCCAGGTCCTGATTGTTCTTTTCAATACCATTTAGGCTGACACATTTTTTTTTCTTTTTCTTCTTCTTTTTAGCAAAAGTATCACCATCACTGTTTAAAGTAACATCTTCAACTACTTTTAGATCGTCTACACATTTTGTTTCAAAAGCAATCTTTTTAGAATGTGAGTAGCCATTGTACTGTGGTTGACTCAATAGCATTTGCTCCTGTTGAGCTATTCTTGCTAATTTACCAGCTGCTTTTAATCCATGTCGAGCTCCCCTAGAAAATAATATAATATTTCATAATATAATATTTACAAAATATCATCACCATGTAATTCAATGCGGAAATTGTATTATGGAAACAGTACAGAACCGTAACTGTAAAAAGGACAATTATTTATTTTAATAGTAACTGATTTTAGTTTTAAATCTGCATTTGCAGGCTCTGTCTAACAACTGCTTAGATCTTTAAAACAATGAAATGCAGATTTCCTAGCTTGGTACTGCAGCAAATAGCATGTTAAGCCTACAATAGGCAATATACGTAAGGATCGATCATCTGAAAGGTATTTTTAGTGAGTTACTTTATGTCATTAGTCTCAGTTACGTCAGCTATTGTTAGAACCTATCAATCCATACTACCCCACATAATGGGTTATGGTAACTGCTGGATTTTTATATCTACACAAACAAAAATGTCATTAAATATAAAAATAAAAAAGTAAAATAATAAGGTATATACTTGTGGGCAGTTCTTCCTTTGCACGCCGCAAATAACTCTTCATCTGTTAATTTAAACACATCTTTGCTATCTTCACATTCGGAATCTGAATCAGCTACACTCTGTCCTTTGATACCACCACCGTCCAAAAGTGCCTTTTTCACAAAATAGTCCGAATACTGTTCTTCTTCATTTTTCTTATTTTGTTTCCTTTTTAATTTCCATGTACTGTTAGTTATTTCAAATTCCTCTGCATCCTTTGTTTTAATTCTTTTAGTTTTTCCATTTTTTTCTTCAACCTGGTGATAGTTAACAGTAATCACAATACAATATATTTATCTAATATATCAAAATCAATCTATGTTAATCTCAAAAAGTATTTGATGACTTGAGACAAAACTTTTGAAAGTACCCAGAAAAAAATCTAATCAGCACAGAAAATCTATAACTAAATTGAATTCATCTCCCTGAAATTCTAGAAGTCTAACAATGTGTTAAAATTTCCACCCATAAACCAGATCCTCAATTACAAAAATAAATAATAATAAATAAAAAAAACTTTAAATGCATATCTCATTACCAATTGAATATCTGATGGACATTTAATAAGTCTACAGGAACTAAATTTCTTTCATCTATAAAAATAAGGGCAGGGCGATTGGACTACATTGGATGCCTAATTAAGTATGATAAATAATAAGAGAATGATTCCAAAAAGAAATACCTACATATTAAACTAGTTTGTCAAATTGTCTGTTAGTTGTCATTGTGTATTCAATATGTGTTGTGTATATGACTCATATTATAAATATATAAAATAAATGGATAAATAAACTTACTTCAACGTTTTTAGCTGCTTTATCATACAATTCTGACCACCAATGTTCTGTAAAATCAGACGCAGCGTCATGCCCAATTCCAGCTACACTCCGTTTCAATTTAGGCTTAAGTGCTTGTGAAATACCATCCTCATTTTTTCCTAAACCTTTTCCTGAAATATCAACATTAACATTATTAAGATAATGTACTGACACTAACTCGTAAATGAAGAAAATCTCATCAGTTGATAGTTAATTAAGTACATGTATACCGTCAGCCCAGCCGTATTTTTCTAGTTGTTTTCTAGCAAAATCCATATTTGCTACCGTAATTATCCAACCATTAAAATACAACATGAATAAAATAATTTAACCATAAAATAAATGTCATAACCTATCATAGCAATCAACACCAGCGCACGCACACACCACACGAATATGACATTTTCTTTTTTTTTGTAAGGTTCTCCTGTAGTAAAAAGCAAAAGGTACAAAACTCATACCACCTCATTTTCCGTAATTTCTTTGAATACTACATGATAATGATAACATATAAACCATATAACAACCCCTTTCCCATCTTCCTAGGTTTCTATGAAGCTGTTGAGATTTACTTAAATATTCTTGGATTTCTTGAGTGAGTTAACTTAGTATTTAATGATGGATATTGATTTTTGATTTTTTATGAGAAATTATTCAATATGTCTCAGCAGTTAAGCGTTAGACATATTGAATACAAGACAAGTTAAATCTCATTATCCTCCTCCTCTAGTCATCTTGGCACGTGGTCTAGCAAGTGACGACATACCATTCCAGCGCTTGACAGATAATTCGAAATTTTCCACTGAATTTTATCACCGATATTGCTACCGACTCATCGTAGACGTCCGATTATCTATCATTCATGACTTTCATCTAGCGCTACCTATCGACAATATATCGGATCTATACGTGGATTCTATTGTAAAGACGCAGCCTAAGATCTCCATGATAAATTATTTTAATAGAAAAAATACTGGAAAAAATCGATCTCCTCTCTTGATTTGGAGAGCATTGGACCCAACTTCCAAAGGTTGCGGGTTCGATTCCCGCCTGAGAATTCACTTGTGAGCCGAGTAGAATTTTTCCAGTATTTTTCTATTAAAATAACTTATAAGATAGCATTGAAAAAATGCAAAAAAAATAAAAAAAAATTAGACATGTAATTTCGATTCAGCCAGATCCATCACAAGATCTTTACAATGGATTTTAGTGGATCGAGGGCATAAAATCAGTGATAGTCGGTCCGATTTATGGGTCGTGTGCGGAGTACGCTCAAAGTAACGTTCCCGCCAAAAAGTTCACTGATCACCACACTTCCCAAAATCAACACAGATATAACATAGGCAGTTGTTTTACCCCTTATACTGTATTTTAGCTACATGTTTAACCAAACGGTAAGTTGGTGAGTCAATTTGGCTAGCGATGAAACGTAGCAGTACGTCTTGTTGATGTAACAGCATAAAGTACTAATTAATATTATAAATATGTAGAAAATACTATAATAAGTAATATATTTGCTTGTGTTTAATTTATTTACAACAGAACATAAATCATGGGATAACAGTTTTGTTGGTCAACAAATGCCACATACTGTTGCATAAAATTAATTGATTATTCTTCAGAATATTGGTAGTTTTATTACTCAATAATTGTTTACACAAAATAAAAATTATCACAATTTAAAATATATAATATTCTTCTCAATTCATGTTTATAAACAGGTATTGTAATGTCAAATAATTATAATTCCATAGACTTTATTCACTAAATAAGTCTTAATTTTATAATAGGTGCATTTTTCATTATTTGTATAAGCTTTATAAAATAAGCATTTAAACGTCAGTATAACTCGTTTTGATATTAGATTTTCATACTAATAAAACTGTTAGATTTTCGGAAAAACATCGTTCAAGTCATCAATTGTGGACTCATTGTTGCTGTAAAAAAAAAAACAAGCCAATTAAAAGTATAAATAATTTACATTTAATATTGAAATGACTTTCTATGTTTCGCTACAAAATGCCCGACCAAATACCGTTTCTAAACTCTACAAGTCATATACTTAAGCAATTCATATATTCATATGCGTACTTAATTTTGGACACATCTTCCGTGGCGGGCTCTGTGGCACATAAAATTTTAAACAAAATTTAAAAATTTAGACTTTTCTTTTCTTGTTTTCATTTGATTATTGACATAAACTCCTCAGAGTTGGTCTTTTTTGATATTCTGAAACGATCCAAAAGTATAAATCACATAGTTGCAAGTATTTTTGTGTAATTATATCAACAGATGTCTGCCTGCCGAAGAATAAATTAAAATTATTTTTTATGTAAGACTACAGCACGGATTGCTAATATGCAGACAATTTCCCCTCCTTTCTTCCTAGTTCAAAGGCAAAGGAAATGTTACTGTTAAATACAGATTATATAGTATTATATAATCTGCATGTTCGTATGAACATCGACTTAATTAAACCTAAATTTAAAAGTATCTGGTTAGGTTAGAGAAGACGTTGTCTTTCTAATAGAGAATATGGACATTTGTTTTAATAAGAAATCCTTAAAATTTTCTTAATTCTAGTAAATACCTAACGAATTTACCGAATGTATTTATAGCACCACCTAGACTGTTCGATTAAAAAGCCGGCATATAAATCTAACCGGTGACCTCAGGCCTATAATCGTCATTAGGATCTCTTTTAGACCTTTCTAAATACGGTAATCCATGGCCTCCCTTTGAAGAATAACTCTCCAACAGCGGCCGATTTAACAGCTCTGGTTTAAACTTCTTCAGATAGTATACCCAGCACTTCACTTCCATAGTTTCATCAGAATCTCTGTAACAAAGTTAATGTTAAAGATTTGAATATAATAATAATACAGTGTATGCGCAAATTCCACTCGCAAGAACACCACAATATCGTTTCTTGACTTCTACTAAAACTGTGCGATTCGGACATTTTGAGTTAAGAGTATCCCCATATGAGCGTTACCAGAATGTTACTTTTTTACTTTAATTTTGACTTTCTTACGTAACCTCCATTTTACACGACCCTAAATGTTACTTCAGCATAAGTTGTAAGAATTAATAAAAAAATAAAAAACAAGCCACACAAACTTCTATTCGAAAATAAAAATAATTTAAAAATCCATGCTAAGTACCGGCTAGCAATAGGTCTTGTTTTGCGTTCTCTGCGCTATAGGTTTAATTTGGAAAGGCTATAAACCTTTTAGGGTTATTTTATGAAATAAGATAATGTAAAAATGTTATTTCTGATAAATAACAAATGTTTACCGTCTAATGTTTTTTTTTTACGCCGTATGTTATTTTTGACAATCTGCTACTGGCAACACTGTCCCATATCTATACGCTTCCTTCGTTCGGCTTTTTGAGTCGCTCCATCCCTTTCTACTATATATATAATCCATTGATCTGGAGTGAGAAAGTGCTAAATGCGTACAGAGCCGTACGGCGTATGAGCAAATCAGCCATAGTTACATCACTCGCTCTAAGCACCGACGCTTTTGTGTAACAGAAAGTTGCGTGTACTAATGTGGGGACACCCTCTCGCTTTCCAAATGGTACTATTTTAATCTTAACGAGTTCAAAACGTTGATGTATATCATCATAAATATTTGATAGAATTAGGCGTCACCTGGCGGAAGTCCATTTTCATTGAGAAAAACAAAATGTCCGGATTACAAAAAACAAGTATTGTTAAACTTATAGTAATTATAATATACTCATACTCACTGTTTCGTAACATTAATTACATCTAATTCTCTCACATAATACGAAGGATGGTCTTCCAAAATATCCAAATTCTTAAGCATATCATCACAGACTTCGTAAATCTCACCTAAAAAAGGAACAAACTATCGAAGTGGGTAGTAGTGTCTTTCCTTTGTTTTATAAGGTTGGTTAAAAATATAGTATAGATATTTATAAATAAATATACTTAAGGCAACATTAAATACCTACATTGTTCTGAACCCAAGTTAAGTCAAAGAGTTCTATAGATAGACAACGGTCCATTGACCAATGTATACCGCGATACTTCGAGGATCACCTGTCCTTCTCACTCTTATTTTGCTCTTTCACTCGCACAGCCTCCTTCTTTACCGAAATTGTTTACCTTCACGGAGTTGCGAAAATAAAATAGGCGCGCTTTTTTAAATTTTAATTATGGCATTTTTATTAATTAAATAATTTTATAACAAAATTGAAATAAACGAACACTTTTGTATTGAAGTAAATATGAAGAGGCGGGCTCCGCCGGTATACAGTCGGAGGAGAAATGAAGGGGTAATCGTGCGAGCGAGAGAGCACGCTATTGTGCTACTCTATATATAGAACTCTTTAAGTTAAGTAGGTAAAGCACGTATCTTGGATCGATCATTGTATCATGGAATTCAGGTATATTAACGGTACCACAACACCCAGACCCAAGCCAATATAAAAATTTCCTTTATTGTCCTGGCCAGGAATAGAACCCGTAACCTAGGAAAACGGAAATCGAACTACAACGGAGGTCGTTGAAGTAAATATCAGTTATATTAAGTCACAGCTAATACCAAAATCACTCATATCTATAATGTTCTTAAGAGTTGATTGTGACATAGGTACAGCATGAAAAAAAAATGAATAAGAATTGAGAGAACTCCTATCAGAACTTATTAAGATAAAATCTTCTAGGCTTCTGCTTGTACAACCTTAAAAAAGTAACACAATTGACCACATTGATACAATAGGTGAAATTCATGCTAAAAGCATTCTCCACCAGTCAATCTTTAGGGTAACACAAAGTTTACGAATGCAGTAAAGTAGGTAACAAATAATAAGTAGGTAACAAATAATAAAAATAAACTCATTACTGCATATATAAGATACTTACTCAATATTTTGTAACTAGATATGTTAGTAACAAAGTGACAAATAACATTGAACATATTGTTATTTTTCTACGATCTATGCTCGAACTTGCCTTGTGAAGGGGAATTTATTACAAGATTTATTAGTAGGGACAACAGAATATCAATCAAATATCCCATTTGTTTTTTTGCCTAACCTTATATGATAATGTATATTCATCACACAAACATCTGCCCCTTCTGGGACTCGAACCGAGGACCATTGTCGCTACCATTGCACTAAACAATATTCATATATTAAAGAGATATAGTTCACCTTGACTGTGGATTTATAATACTAAACACCTGAACCTGCAACTAATGAAATACAATATAACGATCACTGGCACCTTTGACGTTAAATCCATTTCCCGGGCAATACAACAAAAATGGTATGTTATATTTAGTAGCTATAATCAGAGGATACTTCGTCTTAGTGGCACCGTTAGCAATGAATTTGCTGTATCCATGTTCTTTGTTTGTCAGCCAATGGTGGTTGGGCTCATTGCGTTTTAGAGTGCCGTAGACAAACACTTTATGGCTCATCTGAAAGATTGTTTAAGTATCAAAGGTTGCATTGATATTTATAATTAATTAAATAATCTATAGAAGGGCTTTTTAAAGGCTATTCTTTAAATTACAAGGAAATTTTTATTATTCACGGATTGAAACACTATAGATACTGAGAAATTAAAATAGCTATAATTCCTTTGATTCTGTTTTCTTTTAATAAAAAGTGGTGCAGTCAAAACTAACCTGTACTGTTCTGTACCATATTATTTAAACTGCATTTTTTTTAATTTAAATTATTAGGGCTTGGATTTCATTTAAAAATTACACAATATATCCATGAGACTTTCATTTTAGTTTCATTTAATAAATCAATATGTTATCAATTAGTATTATCTAAGTCAGAATACAATAAAAAGAAATTGTATATTATGCATTACTAAAAAGTAAAAATATCGGCCATTATCTTCTTTGTCCTTATGATGCGTATGAGTGTTTTCACAACAAGAATAGATAGTGTTAAACTTTCTAAACCTCAAGGCAAATAATAAGTAGAAACAACTTACGGTTCTATAGAATTGTTTGATGAAATATAATATATTTGTATCGTTCAAAAAGTTGGGAAACTTTAACATTAATCTAGCGACAGATTTTTTAATAGAATTTTCAAAAATCTAAATTCAAAATTCTGCGCCGTATGAATAAAACTGGCGTTTCTGTCAAGTCAGATTCAGGCTGTCACTGTCAATGTCAAACAAAACACTATATTGTTTTTTTTCCTTACGATGTGTCGAGTTTACTGGTAACTTCAGTCTTTATAATTAAACTTTTCTGATTAGTTATCGTTTACTGTGCTAATTTCTAATGCGTAAACCTCAGAGTAAACAGGACGTTTACGCATTAGAAATAAGCACAATAAACGATAACTAATTTACTGTGAGGCGTAAACCCTTCAAATAAATAGATTAGAAGACTTTGTTTCAACCAGTCAACCAGTCGAGCACTCCTAGCCGAAAAATAAGGCGAACAGAACAGGGACAATTAAGATTCTTGTCTCTTTCTACTAGAGTAACGAAATTTTCGGAGTTGTATTGGATAAATAATTTTAGAGTAGAAAATAATAAGACTATTATTTTCTACTCTAAAATTATTTATTTTTAATTGTCTTTCATTGTACCACTTGAAGTGTAAAGACGCTTCAAGGAAAGGATATTCTAAAACGAAACTTTCTTATTTATCCGTAATAAATAATAAATAACTATTCTATTCTAATAATTTAATATGACTTGTTTAGTGGTTATTCAACGATGTATGCTGTAGTTTCATTAGAGTGTCATGTTTCTTCATTAAATGGATATTAAAATAAAACTAAGAATGTTACAAAAATAAAACTTTAATTACAAAATGAAACTCATTAATTGCCAGTATTATATATTTATAGCCGAACAGCTTTCTGCCTTTCTGCAGGACTGAAATGACCACTAGTTTGAATGCACAGCTACAGCTGTGAAACTTGGACAAACTTCTTAGCAATAGGTTGCTCCTATTTGCTTATGAGAGGTAAAGGTTCTGTAGGTACAGTTATTCGGTTAGGGGTCCGCGGTACAACTATTCAGTTGCTTGTACCTTTTTATGTTACCCGGCGTAATAATTTTGTGAGAGTATTTCAGATTTTTCTTTTATTGCTTTCATGTCACAAGTCGCGTTACATCTTCATGCCATGTTTATATTTAAACTTTTCGCCCATTGCCTTCAACAAACACAATTACCTTCTTAATTGAGTAGCTTGTGAATTAGAAGTTTTTTGTTTTGCAATAGGAAAAGACGTCAGATAGATATCACTCAGTACACCCTCTTTTTATTTTTAGGAACAGAAATACTTATATTATATTTTCATCAAACACGATTACTTTTTATACGTATAGGAATTTTTTTTATTGTTAGTTGATTAATATATAAGTAGCTAACGATTTAATTACTTTGGCTGATGAAACACAGAAAACTGAACATTTGAGATTTATAGGGCATTTATGTCCGGTGCCCTGGGAGGTCGCCCCACTGCGCCCTACCCTAACGCCGCTACTGAACAAAGTTAATAACGGTGTTTGTCTGGCTGGACGTACCATTAAGTGCAAAGTTATTTTATACGTTCTCTACGCAGGTCAAATTTGCAGGGACGTTATGTGGCTCGTTGTCTCGTCCCAGCCGAATGACATCTACTGCTGGACCTGAGGCCTACCAAGGATCTCCACAATGACCGGTCCTGCGCTGCCCGCATCCAGGTGCTTCCCGCTACCTTCACCAGCTCATTGGTGCACCGAGCGAGAGGCATGCCTACACTGCATTTTCCGGGCCGTGGTTGCCACTCAAGAACTAATTGCTTGTTTCCTTTTATAATATAACTAAAAATGTCTACAATCGAAATGTAACAAAGTATTCATTGATTTGCTTCATTTTAAACTCGTATGAGTGTTTTTAAAACTACAAATACTTTACCATTAAACTAAGAATGTTTATTTTCGCTAAATACTCTGTTCTGGTTTATTGTTTACTTTATTGTCACTCTTATTTAGTCGGTTTGTCATCGTGACGTGACTCATGTGTATCTGTATCATGTGTATAATACGTATGTACGTTCATGACCCCTCACCGTCCGTCACTGCTTGCTTTGCTCTGTGAAGTAGTCAGTTGAAATTCGTACTTCAAGGTGGCTGAGCGCTTTTCGTGCGAGATTTTAAAGTCCAGTTAAAAATTAACAACCATGTGTTTTGTGCTACAACTATAACTTTGAATCTAAATTGCTTTAAAATTACAATTTTATCTTATCGTTTGTGTGGACATTTGTGTAAAATCATACAAAATGAGATTGGCTAGTGCCATTTTTAGTAATGTTACTAAAATGTTGGACTTTTATTCCCAATTTAATCCCTCTCCGCTGTCAATAAAGCAGTTTATAGATTTCGGTAAGTTATTGAGATTCTTACACTTTGTTTTTATTTATGATTATACTATGGTATCACCTTGTGGCGTTCGATACGCAGGCGAAGGTCAAACTGTCTTGATCACTTCTTCTAATTAGAATATAATATTATTTTTTATATAAAAAAAAAAATCTGTAGCATCCTTCGTTGCTTCTTTATCTTTAGTACTTAGAACATAAAACATTTCCGATACAAAGGAATGTGTTTTTATTTTTAATTTTATCATTGTAATTGTAATAGGTATAGTCAGATTCATAAATTATTAATGATACCATTTATGGTGACCATTTATTGATTCTTATTAGAATTTTAATAGCGGCAGCTGTATTTGTTGAGCTGTAGACATTTATTATTCATGATGTAGATTGAATCATGAAAAAAAAGATACATTTTTTTTTATTTAATGCATACTCAAAAGAGGCAAATGAATTTATTTAAACTTTTATATAGAGATGTACATGTTTTAGTTGCTGAAACTAATGATTTCAGTAAGTCAATTAAAGAAAAATGGTATTAATAGCTAAACTAAATATACAATTGATTTTAAAATAAACAATTTAAGTTAATAAAATATAACTTTATTACTTTTTATCATATGTGAGGAAGTTTTCAGGACACACCTCTGGTATTATGTTTTCAAAGTGTTACAAATGCTATCATTTCAAACACTTCACAGTGCAAAGAACTAAAAAAGAAAAAATATTATTATACCTATATATTTTTCATCCTATTTACAAAAAGTTTTACTTTTTACTAAGTAATTAAAATATGTTTTATTACAATAATGAGGATAATTAAAAAATTGATTAGTAGATTTATATTTATATGCTGAAACATGATTGTGAGTCAATAAAAGTAGAGAAAAATTTCAAAATTAGTTGTTCTAAGCAATTAAAAATGACAAGTTTTTAATATTTTATTTTTAAAAATTAAAAAAATATTTAGATGTTTTTTTATACATATAATTACATTTTATCTGCCTTTATATGAATGATTTCTATATCTATAACTAATCAATAACAGATGTTTGTCAGCTTAAGTTGTTTTAGAAATATGAGTAATATATATATACAGGGAACATGTTGTTACATAACTTGTTACATTGCAACTACTTATTTATTTATAGTCTTGCTAGACTATAAATAAATAAGTAGTTGCAATAATAAATCTTGGTTTTTACTAGACTTAAAATATGGGTTTATTAGTATAAAGTCATTAATCTAAGTATTTTAAAGAAGCATTTCTTGTACATATAAATTATTATCTCTTGTACTTATAAATAATGTTTTTTTATTGCAAAAAGATCCCTTAAACTATTTGGTAAATAATCATTTACTCTGGCTAATAATAATTTGAAATGTTGCTAAAAAATTGTATCTTTCTGCCAAGTTAATTAAATTTGTATTATTGTCAGCTTATAAAAGTTCCCACAGCTGGGAAAAAGACACAGGCCTTCCCTTTGATCCATAGACAAAAACACTAGAGCCCTACATTTAATTTACTCAACTAATGATATTTAATAAAATAGTAAATGTGAAATACCATTATCATTTAAAAAATACGTATTAAAACCACAAGAAGTTAATGAAAAGATTAAAACGTAAATCAACAACAACGTTAGTCAATTGCTTTGGGTCATCTCTGAAAAATGTGTAAATACACTGATCAATTTAAACAACTACTGATTATTTGAATAAAACACTTTTTT
The DNA here is from genome assembly GCA_927399485.1 of Calamotropha paludella. NCBI lineage: Eukaryota > Metazoa > Arthropoda > Insecta > Lepidoptera > Crambidae > Calamotropha > Calamotropha paludella. The sequence goes on along the minus strand of OV656830.1, from coordinate 3,162,293 downwards.
ACGGATTTTGCGCATAGTTTATTTTATTTAGCAAATTTGCTTTTTATAAATAACAACAGTAAGATGCAAGTCGGTCCCTGCCTGAGTTTCTATCGCCAGTTCTTCTTGGAAGGTCTTCCCAATTTCTGAACTGGTAGTAGACTCAGTAGTATACAATTTAATCATAAAGAGACTTTAATAAATACATAAAATGTAAATTTTATTTCATCTTTTGAAAGAATTTGTTAAGGAAATATGACTATTCGAAGCTATGGTGTAGCTGTAGACATTCAATACTTCTATTGTAAAAGCTCATATTCAATGAAAAGCATTATATCTTTTGCTTTTATAGCAACAAGACCTTCCTTGACAATTTATTCACAATGAATTCTATTAAATTGACAGCCATTGTAAACAGTACAGATTAAATATATAATAATAATAATAATTCTTACATTGACATCAATTAGCCTAGCCCTGAAGTAAAGTAAGCACTGAAAGGCTTGTGTTATGGATACTAGGGTAACAGATAGATATACATATATGATACATAATGATAAATAACAAATGAATGTTTTCCACACACAAATATTTGCCACTACTGGGACTCGAACCCAGGACTGTTGGAGTGAAAGGCAGGATTGCTACTGTTGCTATACTGTAAGATGACATTGTGTGATAAAATAAAATAAAGGAAACAAGATGTTTGACATTAGTAAAATACTAGGTGATGCAGTCGCTAAGCATAAAGCTACGCTAGCACCATATATTGGAGCGGAACGTAATACCTAAAAAAGAAAAACAAAATTCGACGGGAATTTTTGCGAATTTCAATTGCGGAATGAGCGAAGCGAGCGTAGCTCCCATGGATCAGCTTCAATGACGCAATGTCTGTTACGCCATAACTTCCCGAGTTCTTAACCGATTTTAAACATTTTTGTGTGGAATCAACGAATCAACACATTTAGGATCAGATTGTGACGGAGCCCAAATTTTAAAATTCACAAAAATAAAAAAGTAATATACAAAAAAAAAATGCTCTATGGGATTTCCCATTGAAACAAAAAGCGCGCCTATTTGAAAGTTTTCTTTCCTATGGATTTTTTAAATTTACCTACTTAGCATTATATATTTTTTTAGTATTACGTTACGCTCCAATATATGGTGCCAGCGAAGCTTAATGCTTAGCGACTGCATCGCCTAGTTAATATTTCTGGAATATGACGCCACAGTCCATGGTAACCAAGTATGTCAGTACAACGGCGAGTATCGAACTCGACCTGTTTAGTTCCAAGCTGACATTTCAATAGATGAGCTACGATCACTTGTATTATTTTACAGCGTATTTTATCGTGTAGAACCATTAAGATTCATTATGACTGGTTTTTATTAGCCTTTGTATGTATTTTCTTTAATTCTTACTAAAAATAATCATCACACTTACTGTTGACGTCGCGTCATATATTATTATTACGTCATATTGTAATTTTTTATAAAATACGATTTTACATTCGACTGCGACATGGCTATCATGTTACGATTAAACATAGAGAAAGCTCATTGTTTGGCTAGAAGAGTAGATGTGACACTTTTAGAATTATGTACTTCAGCAGGAATAACTTTAAAAAGTTTATAATTTTTGCTTACCTTTCCAAGACTAGCTGTTTAATTTTCTTATTTTTTTTTCACTAATTAAATATTTATTGCTGACGAGCATCATCACACACGCCTGCTTGACCTTGTAGAAGTTACCTGCATCACTAATGTATTACTTAAACCATAGAGTATTTATAATAAATATTTTTTTTGTTTTCGAAGTGAAAACTTTTTTAGCATCGGTGTGATTTGAAAGTCCTTGAAACGAAAAAGCGACAGTAAAAAGAGAGATCCATAAATTGATAAGATTTAATGTAGGAGAAAATAAGCTAGGGAGCATTATGTTTGTGTGCGCATGCGTAGTACAAAGCTTGAGAGAAGGTGTCACAACAACTGTAGTATTTTGTATACGTGTACGTTTTATTTTTGAAGGTTCCACCAGTGTTGCCAACCCAAATTTTAGAAAATTAGTAGATTATGTGCCAAATGTTGGTAGAAGTTGGTAGAATGTTAAATGCAAAATTGGTAGATCTACCACCTTAGTTTAGAAGATTTTTCAAGATTAAAAATGCATGAACTGTTCTTAAAATGTTTATTTTTGGAAATTATACATATTTTTATTGAAAAACTTTAAATCTTCCACCAGCACACTTAAGACCACACCTACATGATTTGCAATAGAAATATCCTTCACCCTTGGTACTTTTTTGAAGCCAACCTGCAAATTCCTTGTCATTCTCCCATAATTTCGAATATTTTTGGTCATAGTGCCTTTTTCTAGCTTTTAGTGGCGGAGTTCCTAACCTAGAACTCTGTGCATCGCTTTCGCTGTCAGAATACATTATATATATATAAATGCACGCAACACAGAACAAACAGCAATCAGCACTGTTAATACGTAGTTATTTAGTTTTAACAACAAAACAACACAAAACAGGAGCAAAGATTCACCATTGATTCCGCAACAAACCAACCGGGAATAGGCCACAGAACAGAATAATAAAGTCTATGGGCGCGAACGACGAGCTGTTGCTGACGTTTTTTTTTGTGGTTTATAGCCTGGACTCTATGTATGCTTGACGCATCGTCGCATGGCTCACGCAACACATCGCAACGTCGCTCGTCGATATAAAAATAATTCAAAGTGGTGATATGTCAAACTAATTAAAAAAATAGGTAGATTTTAGGTCTAAGGTGGTAGATAGGTAGACTGAAGTGAAAATTGGTAGATCTACCAAAAAGTTGGTAGATATGACATCACTGGGTTCCACTTCTACCACGTGTGAATTGCACACATGCTTTTTTAACTGGAACTTTAAAAGAATAGACACGTTATGAGACGAAGGCATAGACCTCAAAAATCGATTTGAATTGACCATGTAGGTAGATTGTAGACTCTTTTTTAACACTTTCTTAAAAAAAATACTACCCTATAGTTGACTTGTCAAAGGTAAGATCTGAGTGTAGTCACTTTATCTAGTCCAACAAGTAGAACGGCTACTTAAACTTCAAGTGGTGTCTTTTTGGCGGGAGCTGGGTGTATATCAGTGTGAGGATTATCAATCACTTAGTAGTTGTGAACATGCACGCGAGTTGGCAACTGACACAAAACAGCGGAAATTGTCTTTTCACGCCCTCAAGAAGTCCACGGGGTGGTTTTAGTAAGACCTCACTCCATACTGAAATCTAGGGAAAGGAATCAACAATGATCATGCCATAAATTATTTTAATAGAAAAATACTAGGAAAATAGACTCAGCTCACAATTCTCAGGCGGGAATATCAAAATAATTTATCATATTAGATAGCATTGAAAAATGCAAAAAAAAAATGATCATCTAATTAAGAAAATAATCAATTCAATATTATGAAGTCATGGCTTAAAGGACACGTACAGGCCATAAAATTTTATGAAAAATAATATTTAGACAGTTCCGAAAAGTCCTATTTCCCAGTTTGCCTACGATTGAGTCATCGGTGAGTGCATGTCATTTTAGTAGTGTTATAAACAGTGATAAATATTTGATAACAGTATACCCAACGCATTGTCTGCTTGAAATATAGGAAGCAATAGACAATAGAAGCTTTGATTTTCAAATTAATAATAATAAATATATTTTTTGGTTTATGAATTATGATATACCGCATGAAAGAATTCAAGTTGGAATATAAATTCTATTTAATTATTTAGCATCGTTGTGATTTGAAAGTCGATGAAACGAAAAAGCGACAGTAAAAAGAGATACACATTAATTCATAAGATTCAACGTAGGAGAAAATGTGATAGGAAGCATTATACATTGTCTCTTTGAAACGAAAAAGCGACAGTAAAAAGAGACAGACACATAAATTCATAAGATTGAAAGTAGGAGAAAATGAGATAGGAAGCATTATGTACGTGTGTTAATACGTGTTTGTGTGCGCATACATAGCACAAAGCTTGAGAGAAGGCATCACAACAACCGTGGTAGTTTGTATACGTGTACGCATTATTTTTGAAGGTTTCACTTCTAGCACGTGTGAATTGCACACATGCTTTTTTATATATTTAATGATATTATTTTTGCGTATTAAATTATATTAATTCAAGTATATTCCTATTGTTTTCGATAACTTTTATTGTATCGCTTTTATTTGGATATCCTGACGGTACTTTTATTAATTATTAATCCTGAATGTTTATTTAAGTTCTCAATTTTGGGTTACAAAATAGTTGGTGACTATTCTTGTGCAATGGTATCGATCCTGCCTTTTGCTCTGACGGTCCTGGGTTCGAGTCCTGGCAGGGGCAGATGTTTGTTTGATAAATGTGAGCATTTGTACATGAATAATGTGTATTTATTTACATATCTTTGAATATTACATATCTGTCTATCGTATATGTATGTCTATCCGTTACCCTAGTTTGTATAACACAAGTCTTAAAATTAAAATAACTTTATTCAAATGCACTTAAAATAAGTTGTTTTGAATCGTTCAACATTTTTACCTACCACCCATTCGGGACGTCTTTTAACTGACAAGAAGAATGGGCGCAAGAAACTCGTCAGCTTTAACAGAAGTAACGACATTTACAATATAATACGTCGTCACCATCCATAATGCACAAAAAAAAACAAAATTATTTTGTTATTACAATACTAATAGTGTTATGATATCATTATTTCGTTGATTACAACAAAGTCAACAAGTGAACATTGCATGTTACAGTGCACGAGGCTGAAACTGGCAGAAAAATTCTAGCAGAAAAAATAAGGTCTTTATCGAACGAATCTTTATCTTACAATGTTGAAATGTAAAAGAGTCCCAAAAATGAATGAAAATGGTAATAATTTAAGAAAAGTAAATATAGAAAAGTAAAAATAATTTAAATAAAGAAAAGAAAAGGGGCCCCAAGTATTTTTTCGTTCCTGCGTATTTTTTCTGCTAAATTTTTTCTGCCAGTTTCAGCCTCATGTTACAGTGCTTACTTAGGGCTAGGCTTATATAGATCAGTGTGGGGAACTACATTTACTATTAATGTGTTAGAAATAAAAAAAAAATAGATAATCAAAGAAAAACAAAAAGTGATTTGATACATTTTACTTGTTGCCGATTGTACCAGAATGACCTCACACTGTCCGTCTCGTTGGCAGAATAACAATTATTATTTGATACTTGCTTGATAAAGCCAGTCTAGATGAGGTTTGTCATGTACGCTCAATTATTGTTTACAAGCGAATTTGAACCATATTGGTTTGAACTCAAAGATGTTTTGTAGTGGTTGTATTTTCTTGTGCAATTTTCACTTATCGTATGAAACGAGAGATGCATTGTTTTTAACCTTTGACGCAATTTGGGTGTGTTTGTCAGTGGCACTATAGCTCTTAAACGGGTGAATGGAATTAGATGTGGTTTTTTTATTTAAAAGCAGGTTTTGTATCGGTGATTCTTAGATTTGTTTTATTAAAATCGGTTTAACCGTTTTAACGACTTCAGCGGTTTTGTTAACTGTGGTAGTAATGGGTATAAATTAACTGATCTTCCTCACTTATTAACAACAAATTATGTACAGTTGTTATGTTCAATCTACACTAATATTATAAAGAGGAAAGATTTGTATTTTTGTATGTTTGTAATGAATAAACTCAAAAACTACTAAGCCGATTTCAAAAATTCTTCTACCATTGGAAAGCTACATTCATGCTGAGTAACATAGGCTATATTTAATGCTAGAAAAATTTTCAAGAATTTTGTCAACCCATGCGAAGCCGGGAGGGGCCGCTAGTAATGAATATTATAAATCATAAAATGTAATTATATGCTATCATACTATTAAATGTACTACTTTTAAGGTCTTTTTTTTATTATTAACTTCTTAAATATTCACTTTTCTTGATGAGTTGGCGTTTTGAATTTTCAATTTAATTGTTTCTAGTTAAACAATCTCTAGGCATTCATCACTTGTGAACATATTTCGCTTGAATGAAATGAAGAGATAAAGAGCCCTATCGACCTATTATTGAGAAGATTAGGTGCAGCGGTAGGTCATTGCTCCATTACAGGATCCGTCCTCACAGGATAACTCAGATTATAGTTGTCATAAATGTGCTACTACCCGCCAACATTTTAAGCCAGCACGTTCCTAACTACTCAATTTATTTAAATAAGAAAAGGTTATAATTTCTTACGTTACTAAGTCCATCAATTTACAAACCAAACACTTTTCCGAATGTTGTAGGGAAATAACACACTTATGACTACCATTGCCTTAGTCACCCTGTGATCACGGCTCCTGTAAAGGAGTTGAAATCTTGAGGCACTCTAAAGAGAACGCCTATGACCAACAATCCATTCTCTTACGGTTATAAAATGGCCGCCATTTTGTTTTCTTGGTAACCAAGACCTGGGCTCTCATACTAATTCGACCACCACTACTCCTATCAACATTAAAAAGGTGTCATTTCATAGCTAAACATGTAGCCAACAGTCACACAGGCATCATGTTTCAATTGTCATGGAATAAAAAATAGAAAAAAATTAAAGAGAAACAAATAGATTCCTTTTTGTGTATTTTTTAATTTTTGGCTTTTTGAAAAAAAACAAATTTGAGCGCCTATTTGTCGATAAAAAATGCCACATTTCACATCATTAAAGGCTCCCACACTGGTCCCACATTGTATATTTAGAGATGCATGACCAATTTAATGAAACTGAAACTGCTGAGTGTTGACAAACAATGCCCCGGAATTGCTGGATCGAAGCCAAGATTTTTCTGTTACATTAACGTTTAAATGCACAAAGAATGTGCCAATTTGAACACTAATAATCCAGTTAGTTTTCCTGTACTCGTGAATGGCATTGGTGACCATGAAATCTACACTAATATTAGACATGGGAGGCGCGGGGCGTTTCTAAACCGTCCTGACGTGTTTCACTAACGCTCCGTATATAAATGCAAAAAATAATTGATTAAAGTCAGTGTTTATCATTAAAAGTTAAATCAATTTATTCAGCTTGAAATAATCTTTGATTTGATGTCTGGTACCTTATTGTGTGTATAGTGACCGTGGTGTGAATAGTGAATTTATCTTGCCCATTGACGGTTAGCAGTGAATAAATCAGCTGTGTTTTGACCTTGAGCGGCCGATGACCTTTCATTTTACTGTTTGCACATTATTACTGCTCTCTAGTGTATCTTAAATTTGTCACTGACGTCAAGAAGCAAGCGGTGTCACCGCCACGCCGCCTAATTAGGACACCATTTGTAGTGGGCCACCAGATCGATCCTGAGGGGCAACATCCTTTTTTTTTCTTCTAATTACTTTTTTATTTGTTAGATTTGTTCATTTTAATTTTTTGTTATTTATTTGATTTTTTTGCCACTGAAAATATATTAAATATGGCCCCTGGAAAAATTAAGTGTGCTGGATGTCTACAAATTATTAAGGACAGGCAATACTTACGATGCTGTATTTGCTCAGATTATTTTGATCTGATCTGTGCGAATGTATCAGAACCACGTTTCAGGAATACTCTGACCGGTGAACATCGACTCAACTGGAAGTGTGAGGCTTGCAAAAATAAGGAGCCAAAAGGGGACAATAGCAACACGCCAGTACGTAGTTGTGACGATAAAGTTATGCGTCACCGTGGAGCTTCGGCGAAGAGCCCGCCTGAGGAGCGGAGAACGGTATCAGCTTTGGATGAGGTACAGGGTAATAAAATCGATTTACAAACTCTCATCGAAGAAATCCGCTTGTTTCGTGGAGAAATGTGTGATACGCGTCTGCAGGTGAAAAGTTTTAATGACACGCTGAATGCTCTTCTATCTCGTGTGGCTGCTTGCGAAAACAGATTGGACTCGTTGACTACGCGGTTGGAGGAGTTGGAGGGACGTGGTGCGAACCTCGATGCTGCCAGTGGTGACTCAGCTCTGATTACCAAGATCGATGCCTTGAAAACTGAATTAGATGAGCGTGATCAGGAGTTACTCATGAATGATGTGGAAGTCACATGCATCCCGGAGCAGAAAGGTGAGAGTCTTATCCATATTGTGATGACCCTGGCCAACAAGCTAGGCGTTCGTTTGGAGCAGCAGGATGTGGTATGTGCCTCTCGTGTCGGCCGGTCACCCGATGCTATTGGCGATAGTGCAGTGCGATCACGGCCCATTGTAGTCCGGCTGGTGCGACGTGCAGCGCGTGATGAACTGTTGCGTGCTGCCCGGGTACGCCGTGGAGCCACCACTGAGGGCCTCGATCTTCCTGGGAATCCGCGGCGCTTTTATATTAACGAGCGCTTGACGCGTGCTAATCGTATCTTGTTTCGTCGCGCTCGTGATACTGGAATGAGGCAGGGCTGGCGCTTCATTTGGACAAAGGACGGGAAGATATTCGCCCGAAAACATGCAGGTCAGGACGCTCCCCGGCATCGCCTTCGTACTCAAGCTGATCTTGTCAGGGTTTTTGGTTTGGGCGCCGTTAGCACCAATGAGGCCTAATGTGTTAAAGATTTTGTTAATTATTGTATTAAACTTCATTGTCTGTTATAAATATGAACATTATCTAAAATTGTATGATTTAAATGGTCGAGTCTGTTTACGTTTGTAATAATATCGTATATTAATAACCTTTATTTGTCTGTCTTTTCAATAATTATAACCAAATTATTAATAGTTAGTAATTACTTTTTATGGCTTGAAATGGCTTACTTGCGCATATCGTTTCGATTTCCCTTTGCATTAGTAATATATTTATTGCTGTTTGTTTGTGCCACTTATTGTTATAGTATGTTTGACTTTATAAAATTTGTGTACTTTAAATTTATCGGCTTGTTCCTGTGTGCAGCAGAAGTGAAAATATTAATTTTAGTTTGGGGTCATCTGAGAAGAAAAGACATTAATATCATTAACCTACCTAATTCATTCAAATCTGTTCATAAATGTTTTATTGAGTTAGACTATAATTGTTATTATTTGTATAATAGTTCACTAAAATATTTGTTATTATTATATTTTTGTATTAATCATTTTTCATTAATTATCATTCTGACATACTCAATTAAATGTGTTATGTATCTTTTTTATACTATTTTCCAATATCTTAATTTTCCATCTAACTTATTAATATTATTATTATCGCTCATGTTCACATTTTTATTCAATTTAATTTATAACACAACATTTGATTATATTTCTATATCGATTATACATAGTATAGTTCTTGTTATATTAAGCTTGATACGTACTTATTCGATGCCCATTATATGCGCACTCATTAATATTATGCAAGGTCTCACCCCTCAAAAACGAATAATCATACTGGTAGTATTGATTGATCGCACTGTCTTTAACATATTTTACTGTGTTTATCTGCTTTTCATTCTTTCTTATTGCTACTGGTTTGCTTTTGATTTCAAATGCAAATGCCTCCAATGAATAATTTTAAATTGGGTCTTTTTAATGCAGGTTCATTGAATACTGGTCATGACGATTTCGTGGCATCAATGATTCAGACAGATGCAGACATTGTCGCTATAAATGAAACATGGCTACCGGCGGGACAGCAAGCGCGCGCGCCATCCTTGCCTGGTTACCGACTGCGTCATACTCCGCGGCCGCTGCATATGCGCGGCGGCAGGGGAGGGGGTGTCGGTTTTTACATCAAGCGTCATGTTCGTGTGCGTTATATTAAGCATCCGGAGGCCGACGTTGAGCAGATGTGGCTTACTACCAAAATAAATGGATCCACTTTTGCTATAGGGACTGCATACAGACCTCACTGGGTCAGTGTTGATGTGTTTCTGGAAGCGTTGACCGAATCTGTTATTTATTTTGGTCGAAATGATTATGTCGTCTTATTAGGGGATTTTAATATAAATCTACTTAATCAAAATTCTAGTGAGACACGAAAACTTATGCAGTTTCTAAATTATGTAGGCCTCGAGCAGGTGGTGACCGAATCGACTCACTTTACGACTGAAACGGAGACACTCATTGACTTGGTCTGTACAAACTGTCGCATACTGGATGTAGGGGTTTCACATGTCGCGGGTACTCTCGGTCACTGCATGATAAACGTTACCCTTGCAGTGAGAAAACCTAAAGTTCCAAGTCGATTCATGTCCTTCAGACCAATGAAGCAAATTAACGTCGACCATTTTAATACGAATTTGAATGCAATGAATTGGGAGGCGATAGCACGTTTGAAGACAGTAAACGAGATGGTAGACTGTTTCCAGAGTATGTTGATTTGTTTGTTTGATATGCATGCCCCTCTTAAGACTATAAGGATGGGATCCAATCAATCATTTCCTTGGATCACTGATACTTTAAGGTGTATGATGGAAATACGCAACCAAGCTCTTAAAAAATATCGTACTAGTAGATTAGATGAGGACAAAGCATCATGGAAAGATCTGAAAAGGATGGTAGAGATCGGCTTGGACTCGGAGAAGCGTGCCTACTTTAATCACTTTGTGAACACACAGGCGAGAAACGGAAAGTCGTTTTGGAAGAGCATTAGAAATACGGTTGTTACCGATCCATGTCGTGACGATGGTCTCCCTAACACTTTCAATGACGCCAATGCCATTAACTCTCATTTTCTGGATTTTCAGGGTGGAGATGATGTATCAACTCGGTTGGTCGTATCATTTGAGTCACTTCGCCATGGTGGATCGGTTTTTAGCCTGAGGCCTGTCACGGAAACTGAAGTTGCTAGATTTATCATTTCCATTAAATCAAATGCTTTAGGTTGCGATGGACTGAACAGAGATATGATACTCTTAACCCTTCCATGTACGTTGAGTAGTATTACCACTATTATCAACATGTCCCTAACATCTGGCATTTTCCCTGATAATTGGAAGCATGCTCTGGTAACGCCGCTTCCCAAAGTTACTCCTCCATCTGAACTAAAGGACCTCAGACCTATTAGCATTTTACCGTTCCTTTCTAAACTTCTGGAAAGGGCTGTCTACATGCAGCTAACCGAATACTTCGAGCGTAACAACGTGTTTCCTGTCCTGCAGTCGGGCTTTCGAAAACAACATGGAACATCTACGGCTCTGCTCGATGTTGTTGACAATATTTTATCCGAACAGGATATTGGTCATGGTACTATCCTCGCTTTGCTGGACTTCTCCCGTGCCTTTGATAGCATTAACATATCTCTTCTTTTGGCCAAGCTTCAGTTTTATGGACTAGATGATTTGGCAATGAAATGGTTTGCCAGTTACCTATCAAATCGGTACCAGTCGGTGAAATTGGTGAGCAATGGGGGTGGCTCTGTCTATAATTTATCTGATCCCAGGAGGGTTAGGCGCGGTGTACCTCAGGGTTCTATTCTCGGACCATTACTTTTCGTTGTTTTTACTGCAGATCTCACGAAAGTGATTAAGAACTGCAGATATCACTGCTATGCGGACGACCTGCAACTTTATATTTCTGAAAAGCCGTCATTTATTCATGATGCTGCGAAGAAATTGAATGACGATTTGAAACGTGTTGCAGTCTGGTCGCGAGAGAATGGGCTTTTGCTTAATCCCTCTAAATCCAAGTTCATGCTATTGGGTACCAAAGCGCAAATTAGCAAAATGATAAGTTGTGGGCCCGTTGTGATTATTGGTGACCAGGCCGTAGAGAGGGTACAGGAGGCGCGTAATCTCGGAGTTGTCTTCGACGGCTTACTGCGATTTGAGACTCATGTTTTGAATCTGGTTAGGAGCTGCATGTACCGCTTGAAAATTCTTTATCGGATTCGGAATTTTCTAACTGAGAGTGTTCGTGTCATACTATGCGAGTCTCTAATACTCTCAAGACTCAATTACGGCGATGTCGTGATCGGTCCTCGTTTATTGTCTAGAACGCGGCATCTGATTCAGCGCGTGCAGAATGCCTGTTGCAGGTTCTGTTTTCGCGTGCCTCCTCGAACTCACATTACACCTTTTCTGAATTCAGCAGGCATGCTCAGGATGGAGTTGCGAAGGCGTCTGCACCTGACATGCCTTGTATTTAACGTGTTGAGGCATCGCAAGCCAGAATATTTATTTAAGAAGTTAAAATTCTCCGAGAGGATGGGTAGGTACGGGGCGCGTTCTGTTCGGGTTCTACTCTCATACTACCGTCACCGGACCGTAGCATTCAGGGGTAGTTTTCGCTTCCAGGCCACCAAGTGCTGGAATGATTTGCCGCCTCCGCTGAGAGATTTGTCTAGTTTGTTTACCCTAAGAAAAAAACTCAAGTGTCACCTATTACAACTCCAGCAACTTGGTGTCGCCTAATGGAGCCACGGTGTTTTCTCTTTCTTTTTTTTTTTTTTTTTTTTTTTACTTAAACTACCCATTTCAATTTAAGCCGTATTATATTATATTGTTTTATTTACATTTATATTGCCTCTCACTGACCTTACTAATTTTTTACTAATATTTTTGTTTTTTTTTGACATTCTTTACCTATTAATTGAATTATTGTTATTATCTAATTTTCTCGAGCAATTTCTTTTTTATCTCCTTTTTTTTGTAACTCCACTCTCTTTGACATTTTAATTTACACATATATGACACTGACTCGCGTTGTTTCATATCACTTGCGCCCTCGTCAGCCAGGGTGATGGCTGAAAATCGGTGCTTCACCTTTCCCGGGTGAATTTTTTTGCATCGAGCCTTGACCCTATTCCTGCTGCTGCACACAGGTACCTGCCAAAGCTGGTTGTGTTATGAATTTATTTATTTTATTTTGTAATTTCTTTGATTGTATAATGGCAATGTATTATGTGTGTAAAACCGGAATAAACTATTTATCTATCTATCTACATGTTGGAGGATTTCGGCACAGTGGTTAGCGCGTTCGGCCTATCATTGCGGAGGTTCAGCAACATTACCAAGTGTCAGCGTTAGGATGGATGATCTTAAAATTGTTAGCTATAATAACATCCCAAATCACATAGAGAACTTGGAGAAACTCTTACTCCACTGAACGTTTAAAAAATTCGTAACTGAAAAATATTTCAATAATTCAAAAAGAATTTTTCTAATATAAATAGTAATAAGCATCTAATATATCTATATATTTTTAACTGATCGACAGATAATTGCTTGTGATTAATTAATTTTAAAATTAAGTAGTTTAATTAATTATTAAATTACTATACAGGTGAGCATAATTATATTTGATATTTATATATATTTATTTTTAAATGCATTTAATTTTATTGTGTGATCTTCTATTAATTGTAATTTAATTATTAGTAACTAGCGGCCCGTCCTGGCTTCGCACAGGTGGACAAAATTCTTTGAATTTTTTCTTTTTCTAAATATTTCTCCGTTAGCGCAATCTAGCGTCCGGTAGACGAACTAGAGTTAACGCATTGCTATGGTAACGCATATACAATGGGAAAAGAGCGGGCAAAAGAGCGGACAGACAAACATACAAACCACTGTGATCTTAGATTATAGATTTTCTGTGGATATGGTATGAACGTGCTTTTACCACTGCATCATTGTACTCTTAGTATAGCATCTGAAATAACCTCTGTTGGCAAGTTTACTACAATATCTGAAATAACACAGTTGGACTTTGGCACCCCCCGTGTTAAATGAAAGAATTTATATTTGCTGTTGCGTCACACCTTGGCAGAACTCACCAAAAACACTTTTACCGGATCAAAGTCGCGTTTATTTTTGCTTTTTTTAAATTTAATCCTGATTTGTCCAAATGTCCTTTACGCTCTTGACCAATGATCACAAAATGACCTAAGGTAAGATAAACGTTTCATTTAAATTTAGGCGCGAAAGTGTAAGATTTAAATCGGTGTTTAATTAAAAAATCCAACTTTTACAAAAGTAGATGATCTGGTACTTTCAGAGCGCATCAGTGTGCCATCTTAGTCGCTCTAGGTCAATGTAAACTGTATCTAGGGTTGCCACTTTACTGTTAAAATAGTTTATCATTGTTTTTCACTTTATTATGCCTTTTAATGTCAAATAAAAATAAAGTATGCAATATACTGAGATTATTGAGAAAATTGACATCACTGCAATTATTATATTGTAACTTAAATAATATATTTTACTCTTTTGATCTTTATTATTTAAACATTATCTAATATAAACACTGATTTGATATTTAAATTACATATCGCACATACGGTGCTATAACGTCACTTATGCAAATGGTGTAATATTTCAGGGGGAGCATTTAAAAATTGAACATCCTTATAACATATAGTTTTTCTCGGCTAAACAAATAAAATAATTAAGCTACAACTTTGAACTTCATTTTAGAGTAAAAGCAAGCAAAGTAAAGAGGTAGAGTAGGGGTAGGAGTATTTGCTCATACTCAGTTCAGTTTTGTCTAAAATTACATAAGTGACGTTATAGCACCGTATGTGCGATATATAGAATGGGTTCGCCTCGCCCGATCACACTTTTCGTAACGCTCTCGTCACGCATTCACCAGCTTACTCCCCAAGTCAGCGTTCGTAAATACGTTTTACTTCAATAAATTTAAACGCCTAAAGACATTAACAATTATTTTTAATTCTTCCAAAATACTGGTAATTTTCTATCGTTGACAGTAATATATTGTTACTATTGTAAAAAAAAATTGGCAGCCCTAACTGTATCCCCCCAACGTCTAAATATAGAATAAGTGACGCATTCGCTATGCGCACTGCAGTTCCCGAGAGATTCATTCTAGCATTTTCTTTGATACACATAATCCAATAGAACGGTTGAAGCATTTAATTTATTTAACTGCTTTATTGGAGCGTAGCTCACGTGTATCAGCTTCAATGACGAAACTGTATGTGACGCCATAACTCTGTGTACTCAGCCGATTTTCGTATTTTTTTTAATGAATTGAAACAACAGATTTAGGACGAAATCGTGAGCCTGAATTTCGAAATTCGCAAAAATAAATAAGTTATGACCAAAAAACCTTGGGTCAATGGGATTTCCCATTGACACAAAAAGCGTTTGAAAGTTTTCATTCTTATGGAATTTTAAAATTACGCTCCGCTCCAATATATGGTGCTAACGAAGCTTTATGCTTAGCGCATTGCATCGACCAAGTTATATTTATAATGTATTATTTGTACATTTTTATTGGGGTTTACTTCTTAAGAACTGATTTTCATATATAGCGCCCGATATTAAAAAAATATGAATAGTGAAATTTAGTGATCCAATGACAGCGTTACGTTTTTTGTGCGCAACCTATCGTGTGCACCCTTCTTTTATTATGAAGTTGCCCTTATTATGAAGTTACTCTGTGCCTGTTCAAAGACAATCGCGCCTTTCCGGCTTGAGCGCCGTAGTGACTATGCTGGTTCGGAGACTCTCTCATGGGAGATGCCGTCCAGCTAGAAAACCACTATTGTGGCTTAGTTCTCTCGGCTTGAGGTCCATTTACGGATTTCGCCGTCCCAAAACTCGGTATCGTTGTTAAGGTCATCTGCGACCAACATCAAATACACACTAAAAAAAAGATTTCTCTTTTGGACTCAGACTTGTTCTTATGGAGTTAACTCCAATCGTGCGTCAGATCTGAAAAACATAATTTTTTGTGTTTAACAAAACTTTTATTATAAGATATAAAATACGTATGTAAAAAACAACTACACCTCCGAGCCCTCAGATGGAATTCGAACCCATTTTTTTTTACATACGTATTTTATATCTTATAGAAATATTGCATTGTGAATGCAAAAAATTAAATTAAAAACAAAACTTTTATTATTTAATAAATTCTTTTTGAAATCTGAAATGGTATGATGTTATTTCGGTTCGATAATATCTAAGTAAATTCATAATTGCTGACTCTGATCTACTATTAATATTATTTTTTACATTCTTTTGTAATTATTTTTTGTAACTTTCATTTGCTGTGGAGAACATCTCTGTAAAGCATTGTTTTTATAACTAAATAACCAATTAAAAAGGTTGGTGATATTCTATCTCTAGATACCACATGGTCAGTCTTTATCAACGTTCACGTCATTTTAATTTACTTTGAAGTTTTTGTATAAACTAATTCTAAATTCTATCCTATTTATCCCTCTCGCACTCGTTGGTTTTCAAGCAAAACAGTGTGTATCTACGCTCTTCTAACATACACAATAGTGCTACATAATACTGATAGGATTTAGGGATGTCATATTATTGTTTAACGTGTAGCATCAGAAGTAGATAGTTTTGATGCTAACCAGTCGACAGCACATCAAGAGCTATACTTTGACGTTTGGACCTACCTTATGCCATGGTAATAGAGGTCATTTCAAGATCAGTGTATAACTTGACGTTTGTCGACTGTTTCCAAACTCGACTGATCGACCAAACAGCATCGGCAATAATAGCAGACCTTGTGAATATAAATACACATTGAACGTTTTCCATTTAGACAAATTTGTCGACACTGTGTTGCACTGTGTCGACCATACTATAGCAAAAAAGCTAATGACAACTTAGTTGGCACACACACACACACAAAGTTGACACAGTGCAACACAGTGTCGACTTTTTTTCTAAATGGAAAACGCTGATTGTAATTAGATATGCAATCATAACAACAAGCTTATGAAGTAATCTGTTTCGGCATACCGATTCAATTAGGGTTGCCAATTATATCCCGGTGTGCCGGATTATTTTCCGGTGCTGTATCGCTGTGTTCCGGTTTTTTATTCTGACAGTTGTTTTAAATTTTCATTTGTGTTGTTATGCGATGGCCAGTCGCAAAATAGAAATCCATTTCTTTCGCATAAAGTTTTATTTCTAATTTACTTTGAAATGAAATCAAAAGGTATAAATTGATATACAATGCAGGTAAGATTAAAAATATATTGTTTTAACATTTTATTGTCATTCACTTAAGTATTAATTGGTGTTCGACCGAAACATGTATTTGTGCCGAAACCGAAGTTTCGCTTTTTAATATAATTTCGGCCGAAACCGACATCGAATTTTTTCTTAACATGATTAAAACGTTGAATAAAATGTCAGTGGGCCGTTCTTTCCAGATAAATGAACAATGAAACATCTCGTTGGCCTAATATTACAGGGTTCTACGTTTCATTTTTATCGAATTGAAATGTTAACATTGTCATGGTGACACTGAGTCTAAATTAAACTACCCTAAAAAGAGAAAATGTAACATTAATTGTAATACTGAAGCAGCGACCTGTTAATTGTAGATGGAATAAGACAAAAACAAAATAAACTACCATTATTCGGAAGACAAACACAAGCTTCACTTCACTGAGAAAAGTGATTCAGCGGCCTGCAGGGTCAGGCGATTGAGGCCATATTGCAAGCGCGTTATTGATAAATTCAAATTAATTTATTTCAGGCGATAACAAACGACATGAAATATAAATATAAAGTAACGCAGGGGTAGGCAGAGATCACAGATATCCACTTTATATGATCCTGACACATCCGTCGCTTCGTCAATTTTCATCAGAGCTTTCATACAAGCTCGTCGATTAGGGGTATATAGGCTGGGCCTTTTTATAGGACATCATCTATTTGAGCCATGAAAGTTCGCCTTGGTCTGCCTTTATCGAATTATCCATGCACTAAACAAATCTAAAGATAAATAAAATACAATTATTAATTATAATAGTTTCTCCATTGGGCGTTGCGGGATGTCTTTCACAGTAATTCCGGATATAGAGAGAGTCCAGTATACTAACAACCATTGCTAGAAAAGCGTTGGAACTGGTCTGAACCCTGCGCACTAAAGAGGCTCCTCTTTTGCACATACAGTGGACCCTCGGTAATCCGGCCCCTGTCTAATCCGACGTCCCCTGTTATCCGGCATGCATATCACTGTTGAATGTAGGTAGGTAAACAAACATTATTTTGGCAAATCTTCACGAATATAAGTAATGCATGATTATAAGTAATTCTGATTGCTCAGCTCAGTTTGAATTTACCTACATAAAATGATAGCGAATCGGCCTCACTTATGTTCATAGTTTACTAGTTCAGAGAGAATATTATCATTTTGATTCCGAAGGAATTCGGTTTCAAAAAAATGCAGATTATAGGGTATCTTTGGCAGTACCCTATAATCCGACAAATTCGATAGTCCGACACTGCCCTGCAAAACGTTTGTCGAATTACCAGGGGTAGCAGAACGCAGTCGGTGTTGGCCACTGCAAACTCCATGGCCCACTCCCTACGGTGTTTTTGTCCGTAGGGTTAGTTGTGCCATCAGTGGGAACATTATTGATTGACACTAGCAACAAACTTTCGTTCGCGCTTAAGTGTGCTAACATCTGGCGTTATAAAATGGCTGTTTTTGATATCATCTGAGTGATTTGTTTATTTACTTTTTGGATAACCAACATCTATAACAAAGCAATAATTTACATACTTAGCAACACTATGCCAATTACAGGTCATTACAAATAATATCATAATACATATTACAAGAACTATTACAAATAAAAACTTAACACAGGTACACGTACAATTTAAACAAATATTAGACTCATAATTCGCCTTATCGAAGCTTCACTTTTTACCAGGGATTCAAAAACACCTTTATAAGGATACACTTTCATTAGGGTTACACATTGAATCTGTTACAGAATTAGGTATTCCTGTATCACTTATTTGGGTGTTTTGAACCTGTTTTGCGAACCAATCTGTTAGAAACTGTTTTACGTTTAACTATCTATGTGTATACACAGTACACCAACATATGCATTTCAAAGTACCCAAATCATTAGTGAGCTGTCGCATAGTTATGCCAATGTGAACCTTATTGACTGTAACAGATATTAACACTTATGAACCGGTATTTTCTAAAACAGATTCAAAGTATTACAGTTTCTTTCTGTTTAAATTTTAAAACAGAAATGAAAAACAGTGTTCCGAACACTATTCGAATACCGCTAAAATACCTGCTTTTTACAAACAAATCAAAGATGGCCGACGCGATGTTGAATGAAAGCTACTACACGCACGCTACAACAATGCATTCCTACTATTATTTCATTAACCATTGATCATTATTTTATTAAATAACATTTATTAAAAATTGTTTGTGTAATACGATTTGTTAATTTAGTTTTTACTTTTTGTTGTTTTTCCCCATTCCTTATTATTTTTGTTCAGATTTTTAAGTAATTTTGGAAACCCTAGCTTTAAATATTATCAAAACTCACTTTGTTGCCAATTGAAATGTCAAAATAAGCCACGTGTAAGATTGTTGATTAGTTAAAAACTTGATAGGGAAAGTGCGTTACATTTTTTTATCAATTTATAACACGCAAGGTGGTAGAAATTTCGACCTTTGTATGTTACGTAAATACACTTATAATAAATATTATAACAATGGCTAAAAAAGAGGAGTTGTTGAATTTTGTCTTTGGATATTTATAAAAATCTATCACTTTTTTACGGATTTTGCGCATATTTTATATTTAATCCTGACGTTTCGACTCCTTTACAGGAGCCGTGATCACAGGATGACTAAGATAATGGTTGTCATGTATTTTCTACTACCATAACAATGCTGTAGTCGTAAAGAAGTGTTTTAATCAAATGTTTAATGTGCGCGGACGTGTAAGAACTAAAAAATCTATCAGTTAAAATCTTAAATAATAAATTATATATTATTCATAAAACGAGTAACGACAATACATATATGAAAAATATTTTATCACACTTGTAATCTTAACAATGCACAATCACAAACATAAAAAACATCGGAATCGGTTCTTAAAATCTTGTGAACACTTGTGAAATCGGTACTCATTCATCCGTAACTAACTTCACAATATACACACACGTGACACATATAGGTAGGTATTCATACGTTAATTACACATCCAAGGAACGACATAACGTTAATTAAGAATTCACTTTTAATTAAACTAGCTAACCCGGCCACGCGTTGCTGGTATAACACGGCCACGCGTTGCTGGTATAACACGGCCACGCGTTGCTGGTATAACCCGGCCGCGCGTTGCTATGGCAACGTTAATTGATTATAAAAATTGTTATTATTAGGCTTATGGTAGCTATATATGGTAACAAACACACAAAGTCCTTCTTTCATATAGTAGAGGTTAAGACTTCCGTGGTCTAGTAGCTCGCATACCGTTCTTTATAGTAACGCCTCTCCGAGGTCCCAGCTTCGATCCTCAGCCAGGTTACTGTTAAAATCTATATTCTAGATGTTATAGTACCAGAGTTGTTTCCGAATTCTACATATTCCACATAATTCGTGTGAATCTATAATCTAAGATCTAAATAATAAGAATCTATAATATAATCTAAGGTTCGTGTGTTTGTCTGTCCGCTCTTTTTCCATTGTATACGCGTTACCATGGCAACACGTTAGCTGGTCAGTGTATCAAATATGTAGCCATATTTGAGTATGAAATAATCCTTTATATAACGTGGAATTGATCGCTGTATAATTTAAAATAGACCTGTATATATGTAATTTTAAAATTGACAGCTATTGTAAGTAAATTGTTATGTGAAAAATTATTTTAATAGAAAAATACTAGAAAAATTCGACTCTGTTCTCAAGTAAATTCTTGGGCGGACCGGACATGAAGAGGTTGCGGGCTCGTTTCCCACCTGAGAATTATCTTGTGAACTGAGTCAACTTTTTCTAATCTATAATCTAAGATCACAGTGGTTTGTGTGTTTATCTGTCCGCTCTTTTTCCATTGTATCAATAACGTTACCATAGCAATGCGTTAGCCGCAAGTAGTTCGTCTACCGGACGCTAGATGGCGCTAACGGAAAAATATTTAATAATAGAAAAAAATAAAGAATTTTGTCCACCCGTGCGAAGCCGGGACGGGCCGCTAGTTTATAATCTAAGAACACAAATTTGTTGTTTAAAAAAGCAAATTATTGTTTTTGCCTTTACACTTACCTAATTAAATAAATTTTATGTTCTGAGATGTAATGATATCAACTAAAATAACAATATAATTGTATTTTTAACTTTCCTGAACGTCATCAACTTCGCAATCATAACAATGCTTGTGCATTTTTCGTGCCGGTTCAAAGTCCACAATAACAAATAAAGCTACTATCGTGATAAGATTAAACATTACGATAAGCTCAATTTGATCTTTATCATATTAACAATAGAGTGCTGAATTGTACAATTAAGTTCTCACACGTTGATTGACCGTTGATAATGTTATGGAAACAAGAAATGTTTATTTTAAAACCAAAAAACCTTGACGAAAAATAACTAAAAATATATTTCGAATAAATACATATTAGACGTTATTAAAAAAAAACGTGTTTAAAAAGGTCTCACATCACTGTTCAATTGGAAGAGTACACACCCATATAGCGAGGGTATGTAGGTTACAGGTTACATTCCCGCCGTAGTTAATTTTTTTTAGTAATAGTTTCTTAGTGTTCAGTATTTCATCGATTTTTGAAGTATTTCACAAAGCGATGCACACGAGATTTTTTTATTAAACAATTATGTGTTTTATAATATTTTTTTATATATTTTATGCATTTTCAATGCGATCTTATAAGATAAATTATTATAATGGCTGTTTCATCTTAATCGATTGCTCAAACATTTGTAAAAATGTTTCTTTCGAATACGAGAGGATGTTCCTCTCATTGACGAAACAACGCTGGCCTAGAGCGTAAAATAAGAAAGGTACTAGAAAATTTCGATGAGTGTTCACAAGGCTCGGTAGCTCAATTGGGAGAGCATTGGACCGGATTTCCAAAGGTTGCGGGTTCGATTCCCGCCTGAGATTCACTTGTGACCCGAGTCGATTTTTTCTAGTATTTTTCTATTATAATAATTATGTGTTATTATTGTTATTATACATACTCTAAATGTGTCTATAGGTTGACCGTTTAAATTAGTGTTCGCCCGCGCGGTACAGGGGCGCGGGGGTACGGCGACAAAGGGGACCGAATGAGGAGTAGACGGCAAGCGCGCATAGTGCACCCCCTCCCCCCTTTTTGCGTACCACTCTTTGCTGCCGTACTGCGCCGGCGAACAAATTTAACCCCTTGACGCCCACACAAAGCGTGTTAAATGCGTTATTTCTCTCTCTATCGGTGAAAAAATATCATTAAATCAAAAAGAACCATTACCAGAGCCGACAGACTGCGCGCTATAGAGCATTATGCTCGCGGATTTGAGGTATCGTTGTCGCGCGCATGATATAATGCTCTCGGGTTTAAACGGGTTAAGCGGTCGATCTATAAGCGAAACAATAACTTTACATTGAAATAACCCAAAAGTCCTTGACTTGCTGTTATCGAAATGATAGCAAATGATATAAAACAATAAAATGATTCAGTTAGGTATTTATCGGAGCCTAACGCGTGTGGCACTTATCTACAACCGCGAAAGCTACTACAGATTAACTAAGTGACATTTTATAAGCATAATTAAAAAACAATTTTAATGTACTAATCATAAGGTATAATTTGATATAACTTGCCAGCTGATAATAGAAAATATCTAACATAACCTAATTTGCAATATTAGGTTAGATTTTTAGTTAGACGATCTAGTGGAGGTTGGTTGAGACGTCGAAATACACATTTCCCCCATAATTGCCGTACCATTGATCTAACAGTCGCATATAAAATGATAAAATGAGTAAGCCTTGGTTTAAAAATTCACGTTTCTCTCTCATCTGTATGCAGGACTTTTAAAACAAAAATTTGTAGCTTACTTCCGCAAAACTCAAGTAGTGTGAGCCGCGATACTGCACGGTATTGCACGGTCTAACAGCTCCATGATGCTCCGTGTGGGGGCGAAACACGTGTAGAGTAGTTGATGAAGGTGCCGGTGTCTGCGGTTTTTGCATTTATTTACGGGCGGGCGGTGCACACTGCTTGAATTTTGCGGAAGTATGCTAAATATTTTTGTTTTACTAACGTCTGATTCTAAGACATAAGTATGAAAGTCTTTACAAAGACGCAAAAACTATTTGAAAAGGGTAATATCCTTTTATACCGATTTAAAACAAGTTATTTTTTTATTAACCTTCATGATGTTTTGCGAGCGACACGCGCTTCTCTAATAATAATAACAATGGCGCGCGCCGTGCGGGTACCTTAACAAGAATCCGAATCAAAATAAATTTATTGCTTCGTGTCTTTTAATTGAATATTATACAATGTGGTTATTAAGACAGATATATTACATGAATTGGAGCCCATGGATCAGCTTCAATAACGCAATCTCTGTTACGCCATAACTTCCCGAGTTCTTAACCGATTTTTGTAATTTTTGTGTGCAATCGAATCACCACATTTGGGACTTACCAGAATTTTGAAATTCACAAAAATAAAAAACTTATGACCAATAAATATTGGCTCTATGGGATTTCAGATTGAAACAAAAAGCGCGCGCTTTTTGTAAGTTTCCATTTTTATGGAATTTTAAATTTACTAAACATTATTGTTTTTTTTTAGTATTGCGCTCCGCTTCAATATATGGTGCCAGCAAAGCTTTATGCTTAGTGGCTGCGTCGACCTAGTTACATTTTACAAATAAAGTATTTCAACTAAATCGCCTGTTCCATTCAAGGTACTCAAAAGACTGGCAGCATTGCCTCTTTGAACAGCCAAGCTTATGCTTAGTGGCTGCGTCGACCTAGTTACATTTTACAAATAAAGTATTTCAACTAAATCGCCTGTTCCATTCAAGGTACTCAAAAGACTGGCAGCATTGCCTCTTTGAACAGCCAAGCTTATGCGCTGAATACCCGTATTTTGAGTAGTTTTAAAATATTTATATGTTTTTTTTTTTCAGGTAAGTCTATACACAATGCAATCTATTTGAAGCAGAAAATGATACTTGAGTCAGTAAGTAGAAACAAATGTCTGCGTTTATAAACCAGGGATTCAAAAACACCTTTATAAGGATACACTTTCATAAGGGTTACACATTGAATCTGTTACAGAATTATTCCTGTATCACTTATTTGGGTGTTTTGAACCTGTTTTGCGTCGAACACTTATAAAAGTGTAACAGATATAATGTTTTCTGTTACCAATCTGTTAGAAACTGTTTTACGTTTAACTATATATGTGTAAGATAAATTATTATAATAGAAAAAATACTAGAAAATATCGACTCGGGTCACGGGTGAATTCTCAGGCGGGAATCGAATACGAGAGGATGTTCCTCTCATTGATGAAACCACGCTGGCCTACAGCGTAAAATCAGGAAGGTACTAGAAAATTTCGACGAGTGTTCGCAAAGCTCGGTAACTCAATCGGGAGAGCATTGGACCGGATTTCCAAAGGTTGCGGGTTCGATTCCCGCCGGAGAATTCACTTGTGACCCGAGTCGATTTTTTCTAGTATTTTTTCTATTATAATAATTTATCTTATAAGATCGCATTGAAAAATGCATAAAATATATAAAAAAATATAAAACTTATATATGTGTATACACAGTACATCAACATAGGCATTTCAAAGTACCCAAATTATTAGTGAGCTGTCGCATAGTTATGCCAATGTGAACCTTATTGACTGTTACAGATATTAACACTTATGAACCGGTATTTTCTAAAACAGATTCAAAGAGTAACAGTTTCCTTCTGTTTAACTTTTAAAACAGAAATGAAAAACAGTTTTCAGAAAATAACACTTATGAACCGGTATTTTCTAAAACAGATTCAAAGAGTAACAGTTTCCTTCTGTTTAACTTTTAAAACAGAAATGAAAAACAGTTTTCAGAAAATAACACTTATGAACCGGTATTTTCTAAAACAGATTCAAAGAGTAACAGTTTCTTTCTGTTTAACTTTTAAAACAGAAATGAAAAACAGTTTTCAGAAAATAACACTTATGAACCGGTATTTTCTTAAACAGATTCAAAGTGTTACAGTTTCTTTCTGTTTAACTTTTAAAACAGAAATGAAAAACAGTTTTCAGAAAATAACACTTATGAACCGGTATTTTCTAAAACAGATTCAAAGTGTTACAGTTTCTTTCTGTTTAACTTTTAAAACAGAAATGAAAAACAGTTTTCAGAAAATAACACTTATGAACCGGTATTTTCTAAAACAGATTCAAAGAGTAACAGTTTCTTTCTGTTTAACTTTTAAAACAGAAATGAAAAACAGTTTTCAGAAAATAACACTTATGAACCGGTATTTTCTAAAACAGATTCAAAGTGTTACAGTTTCTTTCTGTTTAACTTTTAAAACAGAAATGAAAAACAGTGTTCAGAACACTCTATTCGGATACCGCTAAAATCCCTGTTATAAACTGTTGATCCGATATACCTAATTTATGAATAATTCAAATATGGATGTTACAAAGTTATCCGATGAACTTGAAAGGTCTAATGAGAGTTGAAGCGAGAGATGTATGTCAGGTTCGTGGTAAGTGGAAATTTGTGATCTCTACCTAATCGTAAATCGTTAAACAATCGCTTATCACTGGCATGTAACCTATTTAGTCATTTAGTAAACTGGTTGAAAAATCGAATCTTTTTAACCTTAGACGACTGTTTGGTGCAACGGTAGCGATTCTGCCTTTCGTACCAACGGTCCTGGGTTCGAATCCTCGAAGGGGCAGATGTTTGTATGATGAGTACGAGCATTTGTACCTGAGTCATATATTTCTATGAATATTACATATCTATGTATCATATATGTATGTCTATCCGTTACCCTAGTATTCATAACACAAGCCTTACAGACGATGAAAATGTAAAAAATATTATTATGATTATTATTATTTGGTACATACGGTTTAAAAAATTAATTTTATTAATAATAATAAATGTTTATTTTTGTTCACAAATTCGTTTACAAAATACGTTTCGACTCCTATTAGATGGCAAATTATTTATAGTATCATTGCCTATAATATCATTATATCAAATAGCCTAAAGTAAAATCATGTGACGATATAACCTAAGCAACATCGAAACACTTCCACGACTCGATGTACTTATTAAAAACAGGTTTTCTGTTATGTAAACAAAACAACCAGTATGTTGAATCACTATATTGATGATCGTAACTATGGTTCAACTTATATGTTAAATATATATATGACTAGTTTACCCGGCCACGCGTTGCTGTGCCGACTGCAGCGCCATCTGCCGGGCGATCTAAACCATTTGTGAATCTAAACCATTCTCAGATCCCCTTGAACACACACAAAAAAAATCATTCAAATCGGTCCAGCCGTTTAGGAGGAGTTCAGTGACATACACACTCACAGAAGAATTATATATATTAAGATATACTAGCTAACCCGGCAAACGTTGTTTTGCCATGTATATTATTTCTAGGAAAAGTTTTTAATTAATTAATAAAAAATAGGGGTTGATGGTAGAGGGGTGAAAATTTAGGGTTAAAATACATACTATTTTTGTATGTTGTATCATAAAAAAATAGAAACTAAAAATTTTATCTAAAAAATAAAAAAAAAATTTAGGGATGGACTACCCCTAACATTTAGGGGGATGCAAAATAGATGTTGGCCGATTCTCAGACCTACTCAATACGCTCACAAAATTTCATGAGAATCGGTCAAGCCGTTTCGGAGGAGTATGGGAACGAAAACTGTGACACGAGAATTTTATATATAAGATAAATGCCAGTTGAATAAACGAACGAACTTAATGAGTATTAGTTGATTGATAATAAGTATCATGTTTAATTTTTATTGAAATGAAAACTTCTTTAGCGGCGTTGTTCAATTTTTGGGATAGGTAAAAAACGTTAAACTCGCATCAGGACACGTGACCTGGTCGAAAATTCGTAAGACGGAGGGATAGTAGACCGCCGGCGCGGCATAGGAGAGAAAATAATAGCTCCTTCTCTTTCTACCGTGCGGCGAAAATGTATGCCAGCTCCTGCTGTTTCGTTTAGGCGGCGCAGGGCGCTTGCGCGAGTGTGCGTGTTGTCATGTTCGTGTACGATAGCGCAATAAATGAATATTGTATTTAACCACATAAACAATTGTACTTTTATACTGTTAATTAAACTAATTCGTGCGAAATTATTCCCTAATCATTCCAAAATATCAAAAATGCGCAACGTTAATGTTCATGTTTTCACTTCTGTCGGCACTCCCGGAGTGCAACACGTTGTTTTTTTTTAGCAGTTACTTGCGTCATAAGAATCATAATATTTCTTACATTCACACCGATTAGCCTAGCCCAAAGTAAGCACTGTAAGGCTTGTGTTTATTTATTGGACAACCATTACTTATTACAGTCATATGTCACATATTTTTTTAGAGACGTACGAAGTTTCTATTGTTTTTGTTGAAGTATTTTGTTAAAAGTATATGTTTTTATCTGTTATTTAATCTGTTCAACAATGGACGAGCCTGAAGCCGGTCAAAGTGGACTCCAGCACAAGGTTAGCCACCACTGCTTCTTTGTTTACATAATTTCTAATGCTAAAAAAAATGGACTATAGGACTAGATTGTGACGCAGTTTAAAATTTTAAAATTTATAAAAATAAAAAAGTAATGGCCAAAAACATTGGCTCTATGGGTTTTCCCATAGAAACAAAAACCGCGCGAATTTTAAAATTTACTAAACGTTATTGATATTTTGATTATTTTTTGTATTACGCTCCGCTCTAATATGTGTTGCTAGCGTAGCTTTATGCCTAGCGGCTGCATCGCCCAGTATTACACTTTGACGACCTCCGTGGACGAGATACCGGTTCTCATGGTAAAGTCACTCCGAGGTCCTAGATTCGATCTCCTTTCTGGTCATTGTAGAAAACGAACTTTAAGTATTGATAAGGGTCTGGGTGTTTGGTACCGTAATTGTTTCTGAATTCTATAAGCCTTTAAGCTACTTGGGGTCAGATAATTCTGTGCGTCCTGTGAAAACTGATACATCTCAAAATTGTTAACTTTACAGTAGAGTAGTTTTTGTGTTTAAAAAAACATAAAATTCGTTAGCATAATCGTTATACAAAAATAGTAACACAGTTTGTATTACTTTTGTATTGTTTATAAACTATTAAGTTCCTACTTAAAATCGTTCTATAGAATATAATATATATTAAAAAAACTAATGAGTTATCGTGTATAATGATTCTTAATTAGTTGTATCATATTACACTTTATATGAAGCAGTGGTGAAAGGTGATATTGTTTTGTTGTCAGGTAACTTAACTAAACATGTACCAGATGACACTTTATTAGAAGGTCATAAATATAATGTGCATAATGAAATTACTTGAGATACATCTTTATACACAATTTTTTAATGTATGACTTGACTATTGTAGACGATACATGTCAACATGTATTTATTTACACAAAACTATTATTCAAAACAGGTTAATCTGCCTTAGATGTACCATACTTGTAGAATGTTAATAACACAGAAAAATAGAGGATATTTTTGTGATGAAGGTGCATGAATAATATCAAATTCGATACAAGTCGACTTGTATCACTTTTCACAGGATACAGAATTTGTATATGATGTATTTATATCATCACCATTGGAAATGCATTTTACGCTTCTGTGTTAAATTATTATTATTTTCGCTGTTGTTTTTTTTATTATTACAGCTGTTAGTTTCGTATCGAATTAAGGTGCCTTTGAAATCTTAGTAAAGACTACTTGCTTTTCTTTAAAGATGTTATTTTGCCATATCTTCCTTTAATAAATAATTTCACGGAAAGTTTTTGAGTAGGTTTCTGAATAGTGAAATTTCCACATTAGGCAAAATCTGTATTGTGTTTTGTTACTAAAAAAAAAAAGAAAAATTGACTCTAGAACAAATTATATTAAAAGGAAATAATATTTTATATTTTCATAAATTACCTAGCCCAAAGTAAGCACTGTAAAGCTTGTGTTATGGATACTAGGGTAACGGATAGACAAACATGTATATAATATTTATAGAAACTGGCGGCCCGTCCCGGCTTCGCACGGGTGGACAAAATTCTTTTATTTTTTCTATTATTATATATTTTTTCCGTTAGCGCCATCTAGCGTCCGGTAGACGAACTACTAGCGGTTAATGTGTTGCTATGGTAACGTTATTGATACAATGGAAAAAGAGCGGGAAAAAGAGTGGATAGACAAACACACACACCACTGTGATCTTAGATTATAGATTTATGTAAATACCCATGACTCAGTGCAAAAGATTGTATTCATCACACAAACATGTGCTGCTTCCGGGATTCGAAACTAGGACCATTCGGTCCGAAAAGCAGGATCACTGCCGTTGCACCAAATGCTAGCTTTCAAAGCACCGTTTTACTCAATTTTACAGCTTTAAGGGACTGTAGACTTGAGTATATGGTTTAATTTAAACTAACTGACCCGGTAACGCGTTGCTATGGTAACGTTATTGATACAATGGAAAAAGAGCGGACAGACAAATACACAAACAACAAATTCGTGTTCATAGATTATAGACTAGCTGACCCGGTAACGCGTTGCTATGGAAACGCGTTGCTATGGAAACGCGTTGCTATGGAAACGCGTTGCTATGGTAACGCGTATACAATGGAAAAAGAGCGGACAGACAAACACAACAAATTTGTGTTCTAAGAGTATACCTATACCAGCGGCCCGTCCCGGCTTCGCACGGGTGGACAAAATTCTTTAATTTTTTTCTATTATTAAATATTTTTCCGTTAGCGCCATCTAGCGTTTGGTAGACGAACTACTTGCGGTTAACTCGTTGCTACTGACCCGGCCACGCGTTGTTGTGTCTCAGTTATAGATGTCGCTATCATTTCGGTTCTACGACTACACATATAGCTAACCGTTCTTAGCCTTCTTTAATGTTGTTCTTAAGCACTATGGTAACGCGAATACAATGGAAAAAGAGCGGGAATAAGAGCGGACAGACAAACACACAAACCAATGTGATCTTAGATTATAGAGTCGACACCTCCACGCGTTCCCGAGATAAAGGCTCTTTACAGACAGTCTGACAGGCGAACAATAAAGTGATCCTTAATTGCTTTCTAAGTAACTTATTATTATGGTAATGACAAGCTCGGTTAATTGTTAAAAATATACCTAACTTTAACCAGAACAATAGAAGACTAATGACGAAAAGTAGTGACGTATAAATATTACAATAATTTAGTCATAAGAAAAGTGCTCAATCTTTAAAACTATTGTACTTTATTATACTCATTTTTCTATAGTTATTTGATGGATACTAATTTACTGTTTTAGTTGTAGACTATGTTGAAAAAGAAGCCTATTATAATGTCTTTGACTTGTAAAATCCTATTCAAAACTATCATTTATTTAAAGATTTGATATAAAATTAATTCTAAATATATTTCAATTGAAAATGTAATAATATAATATTAATTATATCTATATAAAAAAAAAAAACAAAAACTAAATAAAATACGTGTGTAAAAAACAACCACGCCTCCTTTTTTACACACGTATTTTATATCTTATAAAAATATTGCATTGTGAATGCAAAAAATTAAATAAAAACATAATTATAGCTGGTTCCATCTTAATTGATTGTTTAATAATAGGGGTTAAAGTATGAAATTGCCGTTTTATTGCAATAGGTTCTTTGAATTGACATAGAATCTTCATGGTTTGAGGTTTTCGAATGAAACTTTTTTTAAATGGTTTCTATGATGTTCTTTTTTTAAAAAATGTAAAACATTTGAATATCGACTTTCAATTGTTTTTGTTATTCAATTTAGACAAGAAAGATGGATACTGCGAAAATTCGAGTTATTTTTGAATACGAGTTCCGACGCGGAACTAACGCGGCAGAAACAGCCCGCAATATCAATGCTGCGTTTGGAGAGGGGTCTACTAATGAACGCACCGTGCGATTTTGGTTTAAACGCTTTCGTGATGGAAATTTCGACTTAAAGAACGAGCCACGAGGAAGACCGCCCACACAGGTAAATAACGATGAATTAAGAGAGATAGTGGAAGCCGATCCTAGTCAAAGTACCCAGGAATTAGCGGCATGGTTTAACGTTACCTTACCCACAATATTGACTCACTTGCGTCAAATCAATAAAATAAAAAAATACGAAAAATGGGTGCCTCATGATTTGACTGATCTGCAGAAAGAAACGCGTGTTGAAACTTGTGTTGCCTTGTTGAACCGGTACAGAAATGAAGGAATATTGGATCGAATTGTAACATGTGATGAAAAGTGGATTCTTTATGATAACCGGAAAAGAAAAATGCAATGGCTGACCCCAGGTCAAATGCCACAACAGTGTCCTAAAGCAAAACTTACCAATAAAAAGGTAATGGTAACTGTTTGGTGGTCTCAGCATGGTGTTATTCACTATAGTTTTCTCCGATCTGGTCAAGCAATAACGGCAGATGTCTATTGTGCCGAACTCCGAACCATGTTGACAAAACTAGCAGTAAAACAGCCCCGACTCATGAATCGATCTTCACCATTATTGCTCCACGACAACGCGAGACCTCACACAGCACGAGAAACCATTTTGACCCTTCAGGAACTGCAGTTAGAAACCATTCGTCATCCTCCGTATTCACCAGACCTTGCTCCAACGGACTACCATTTTTTTCGTGATTTGGACAATTATCTACGTGACAAGAAGTTTTCTTCCCAGGAGGCAGTACAAAATGCTTTCACACAGTTTGTGCAGTCTAGATCGTCGGAATTCTATCGCAAAGGCATTAATGACCTTCCCATTAGATGGCAGCAATGTATAGATAATAATGGCAACTATTTTGATTAAATAAATTTGTTAAAAATTTAAAAAATAAACAATATAGATTTTCAGTACAAATCGGCAATTTCATACTTTAACCCCTAATATTTGTAAAAATATTACTTTCAATGTTGAAGGTAGTTAGCGTTCAACATTGGTGGAACGATACTAGCTCATAGTAGAAGTTGGAATACGTTTGTAAAATTCGACACGTTTGCCAGCGTCTCGGTGAATGCAAAAAATTAAATAAAAACATAATTATAGCTGAAAAATTAAATAAAAACAAAAACTAAATAAGGTTAAAAACAGCCTCATCGCTGCTGTTGAAACTTATCATTTTGGAAAAAAAAATTAAAATTATTCTATTCACGACCACAAGCTACTGTAAAAACATATTACCGAAATAAATATTATTGTTATTGTATTAATATAAGTGCGTATCGATAGAGCATTCAAGAGACGGTTAGCTATCAGAGACCTTGGTGTGAAGACCTCGCGATACTAAACAAATGTGTTATGTAAATTGTTATTCTTTATTTACTATCACAATGTAACGCGATAACATTGTTTTATATTTATATTGCAAAATTATAAATCGTTATGAAATGAAAATAACTTTATTCAAATGCACTTAAAATAAGTTGTTTTGAGTCGTCCAACATTTTTACCTGCCACCCATTCAGGACGTCTTTTAACTGACAAAAAGAATGGGTGGAAGAAACTCGTCAGCTTTAACAGAAGTAACGACATTTACAATATAATACGTCGTCACCATACATAATCCGCAAAATAAAAATAAATATTCTGTTATCTCTGTACTATATAAAAGAAAGACTTTGTGTGTTTGTTACCATACCAGCAACGCATGGACAGGTTATACCAGCAATTAACGTTACCATAGCAACGCGTGGCCGGGTTATACCAGCAATTAACGTTGCCATAGCAACGCGTGGCCGGGTTATACCAACAATGAATTTGCTGGATTTGCCCCGACTTAGGACAGGATAGGTTTCATTTAAATTTATAATAAACCAGAAACGCGTGGCCGAGTCATCTAGTATAAATAAAAGTAGTGTTATCATTATCTCATTATTTCGTTGATTACAACAAAGTCAACAAGTATCTGTTTTAAGTAAGTATCCCTGAACATTGCAATAACATACAGGGAATAAACGACAAATTTAATAAAGCAACAAGATGTATGTTTAGTATAAGACAATATTACTGAAGGTTAAAGCGGACCCATCTCCCAAGGTTCACGAGAATGACGCATAATGCAGCCATCGCCACATGCCACCAAGACCCAAGAGATGTATTAAGAGAGCATTTCATACTCTAACTACCAGTAATAAAAAAGTGTTAATTAATAAATGCTAATGTTAGATGACACAACCTGTAATAAATAGTGTCATGTCATTATGAAAAATAAGTAGATGTTTATGATTTTTTTTAAGTTTACTCCTTAAGAATTTATTTTCATAAAAGGCGCCGGGTATGAAAAAAATATGGCACTGATTTAAAGAAGCAGTCGTAAATAGCAGTTTTGGTAAGTTAAAAATTATGAATGGCATGTTTAATAACTAGTTCAGCAGTTAAAATTAAGCAGTAAAGTAAACAAAAATGAGTAATAAAAAATAATGAAACGGATCAGTGAATATATAATTGAGCAGGAAAATAATTAAAAGGGCGGTAAAAATTATTGAACGAGCGGTTACGTGTGGGCAGTAATAAATCGGAATTGTCGGTAAGAAATCTCATTCTAAGCAATTCTATAACCTAACCTAACCTAACCTAACCAACCCTGTGATTGGTCGCTACCGCCACTTCTCTTCTCAATGAATTTGAGTTCGGGTGTCATCGCTCGCTATGATCTGCCAAACTATTTATCGAACCACTCATTCCATCATTTTTACCGCTCATTCAGTTATTGGACTGCTCAACTATTTTTAGAATTGACATTTTATGATAAAATAACCGACTAATTGATTTTTTGTTACTGTCCATGTTTTACTGTCGCAATAATCAATGAACCGCCATTAAATTAAATAACTGCTCAAAATGTTTTCCAACTGATCGTAATAACATCTCGAATATTTAAACAACAGCTCAAAAAATTAGTTCCCAAAAAATATGAAGTGTGAAATTTAGTGATTGAATGACAGCGTTACGTTTATTGTGAGCAACCTATTCGTGCGCATCTTTCACTTTTATTTTGAAGTTTTGTTTGGTGCCTGTACAAAGACAATCGTTTTTAAGGAGTAAACTCCAGTCGTGGGTTGACATACACACTTTTTAATATAATAATCACACTTCACAATATTTTAATCGGGCACTTTCCTAAGTGTTAAATTTATACAAATCAAAATCACTCCTAAGTGTGACATACGTGGGAGCGCCAGGATCTTACAACAGGCAAGCAAAAAACTACTAATCAGTTTGATTCGGGAGCATCGTTTTAACTTAAATATATTAAATAATAAAATTGATTGTTCATCCAATGAGTTAAAAATACAACTGTCTAGGGAAGACTTTAATAACTGCATAAATTTGCTTCATAAACGAGAAACAGCAAAATATAATGAATGTAGGAATAGACAAATCTCAAAATACCAGAGACTAGAAACAACCCGTCATTATAAGTATCGGAACGCAGACTGTAATACCACCACAGACCATAGAGTTCCTAACCAATCCCACGCAGTTGTCAATTTATCAAAACAAACATTGGATGAACCTACTTTAAAAGTTTTAGAAAAAGGATTAAACTTCGCGGTTGCCCCTCGCAGGATACCGTATGAGGACATTATATGTAACGTTGAGGATTGTTTGGTTAAAAATAACTTCAAAAAGGAGGATATGGAGGCAATCCGTCAAGACATTTCATCTGTTCTACGACGTAGTAAACCGCCGAAACCTAACCTCTCTTATAATGAATATAACGCATTAAAAAACCTGCGAAATAAATCTGATCTTACAATCCTCCGAGCAGACAAAGGCAATGCCACGGTAGTAATGGATACGTCAGATTATAATGATAAAATGCTCCAGCTCTTGTCGGATGAGAACACATACAAAAAAGTTAAAAACGACCAAACTTCTAAGGTACTGAAGAAAACCAGTGAACTCATCAAGACGCATTCCGAGGTATTAGATCTTGACGTCAACTATCTTATTCCTTCCTGCCCTAAACCGCCGAAGTTGTATGGGTTGCCGAAAATACACAAACAAGATGTACCGCTACGTCCCATCGTTAGCCAAATTGACTCACCAACCTACCGTTTGGCTAAACACGTAGCTAAAATACTATCACCACTAAGGGGTAAAACAACTGCCTATGTAAAGGATTCCTACCATTTTGTTAGTGAGATACAACACCTACGTCTCACTGATGATGAAACTATGGTTAGCTTCGATGTCCAATCTTTATTCACAAGCTTACCTGTTCAAGATTGCATTGATGTCACTAGGAAGAGACTAGAGAAACACAAAATACCAAGTGAATATTCAAAATTACTGGAACACTGCCTAACATCGGGCTATCTCTTGTGGAATGATGAATTCTACCTACAAGTGGATGGTGTAGCAATGGGCTCTCCTGTATCACCCATAGTCGCCGACATATTCATGGAGGACTTTGAGGAAAGGGCCCTAGCGACGGCACCGGTGTGTCCACGCTTTTACAAAAGGTATGTAGATGACACATTTGCTATATTACCAAGAGATATGGTTTCTGTCTTTTTAAGTCACCTTAATTCCGTTCATCCCAACATACAATTTACTATGGAATTAGAGACAGACAATAAAATAGCCTTCCTAGATATTCAAATCAGCAGGAATCCAAATCAAACCCTTAGTCATACAGTGTACAGAAAGGCAACTCATACCGATAGATATTTAAATGGTGACTCTCACCACCATCCTATACAGTTAGCTACCGTAGGGAAATCTTTGTTTCAGAGAGCTCGCGGCATCTGTGACCAACAACATCTGACTGCTGAACTTCAGCATGTCAAGCAAGTACTACAAGATAACAAGTTGCGAGTACCAAGACTGCGTCACAGAAGCCGCGCCAAACCAGCCACAGTAGAGCGCCAACCTGCTGTCCTTCCCTACATGAAGGGGGTCACTGACAAGATTGGGAATATTCTGAAGCGGGTTTCTATTAAAACTTACTTTAAACCAGCCAGGAAGATTGACCAATTCTTACGATCGGTCAAGTGTAATATACCCCTTCAGGCAGCGGGTGTCTACAAAATCGATTGTGACTGTGGGCTCTCATACATCGGGCAAACAAAGAGAAGTATAGGGACGCGCATTAAAGAACACGTAGCTGACATGAAACATAGGCGCGATAATAGGTCTGCAGTGTGTGAGCATGCTTTTGAGGGGCCAAACCACTATATTCGTTTTGATAAACCACAAATTCTCGCTAGAGAACAAAGATTTGTTCCTAGGATGCTACGCGAGGCTATTGAAATTAAGAAACATCCTAATTTTAATAGAGACGAAGGTTGGAGCGTTCCACCTGCTTGGGACCCCATAATTAATAAATTAATACCTACAAAAACACACACTGCAAGACCTGATGATGTAGTTAGCTCTTTTTGCAAATAATTAAACAGTAAGATGGAGGTCGGTCCCCCTGCCCGAGTTTCTTTCGCCAGTTCTTCTCGGAAGGCCCTCCCAATTTCCGAACTGGTAGTAGACTCAGTAGTATACAATGTAATCGTAGTGAGAATTAATTAAATAACTAAACAATGTTTTTAAAATAAAATAAAACAACTTGATTTATATAAAATAATTTAATAATTAGGAACGTGCCCGATTAAAATATTGTGAAGGTAGTAGAAAATACATGACAACCATCATCTTAGTCATCCTGTGATCACGGCTCCTGTAAAGGAGTCGAAACGTCAGGATTAAATATAAAATAAAATAAAACATGCGCAAAAATCCGTAAAAAAGTGTTTTATTCTGATGTGTAATGTGCGCGGAAGTGTAAGAACTAAATCAAAATTGTTTACTTTGTTTTTGCATAAAACGTGGTCAAGTCAAAGTACGCTGTCTTGCGTATTAGCATTTTAAACTACAATGTGATTTTAATTGATATTATAATTAGTTAAGCGTAAAACACTTACTAAGTAACATTATACCTTTTCTTATTAAACATTGTGAACAAAAAACTTTAAAACAGTGACATCATTTAACTCAACTATAAACTTCTATAATAGTATAGGAAAACACATTGTGTGATATTGTGAACAAATCTTAATCTATAATCTAAGATCAGTGGTTTGTGTGTTTGTCTGTCCGCTCTTTTTCCCGCTCTTTTTCCATTGGATCAATTAACGTTACCAGAGCAACGCGTTAACCGCAAGTAGTTCATCTACCGGACGCTAGATGGCGCTAACGGAAAAATATTTAATAATAGAAAAAATTATAGAGTTTTGTCCACCCGTGAGAAGCTGGGACGAGCCACTAGTCACCGCCGCCATCTTAGACCACGAATTTGTTGTTTGTGTGTTTGTCTGTCCGCTCTTTTCCCGATCTTTTTCCATTGTATACGCATTACCATAGCAACGCGTTACCGGGTCAGCTAGTTGTATACAAAACATGCAAATATAATTTTAATTTAGAAAAGTTAATTAACATATTTAGTTCATACATTTCCGCGCACATTACACATTTACTCGTAAATAAGACAAAATTAACAAGGCAGCAGGTGTCTACAAAATTGATTGGGACTATGGTCTCTCATACATCGGGCAAACAAAGAGAAGTATAGGGACGTGCGTTAAAGAACACGTAGCCGACATAAAACATAGGCGCGATAATAGGTCTGCAGTGTGTGAGCATGCTTTTGAGGGGCCAAACCACTACATTCGTTTCGATAAACCTCAAATTCTCGCTAGAGAACAAAGATTTGTTAACCGATTCGATGCTACACACAATTACAGAAGAGCTTGATTTACGTGGAAAATGAAGATTGTTTTATTCTGGGTTGATTTCTCTAAAACTTGATTTGAAGGAGTTATCATCGATTTAAAAATGACACGGTTTCAGTGCCTAACGCCACACGCAAAAAAAAGTGATGACACGACAGGCGTGCCATCAGCAACGAATCGGTTAATAGGATGCTACGCGAGGCTATCGAAATCAGGAAACAACTTATTTCAATCCTTATTTTCCTGTCGAATCGTCAGGATTAAATATAAATTATTGAAATTTATTAAGATGATAAATCTTTATATACCAAAATTCCACGTCACAGTGTTTGACCGCGATGAACTCCAAAAGTACTCAACCGATTTCGATGTTTTTTTTTTTCATTTTACTGGAGATTTTCCGACTTAGGACAGTGGATAGGTTTTATTTTAATTTATGTTTTGACACAGCAACGCTTGGACGGGTCAGCTACTTTAAATATAAAAATCCGTCTCGGCTCACAACTTAGTCTCAGGCGGGATTTTGCGGGTCCTTTGGATTTGGATGCCGGTCCACTGCTCTCCCAATTGAGCTACCGAGGCTTGTGAGCACTTTTCGAAATTTGTAACTTCTTTTTAACGTTGTAGACCGGCGTTGTCAAAATCAACTTGTCTCAGCTGTGAAGTTGGTTTTTTCTTATAATAATAATTGCTTTAGATATAAAACACTACTAAACGGATTTCCGTTTACCGGAAGTGTAAAATTTCGGATTCGATCAAATTTTGTTTCCGGATATACCTTCAAAGATCATTAATGCTTAAAGATATAGTTTCTGTGTTTCCCTAATTTAGTTAATTGTTCCCTAACCTATATAAAACTGTCATTTTTTTTATTTTCAGCTTAAAGTCCATCACATAAAGTTCAATATTAACTGAGTAAAAACAGTTTGTGTTAAGTTTACGTGATGTTGTACACGTGTAACAAAATTATTTCTCTTTAAGTACATACTTAAACTATAACGTCAACTACTCACAGTTAATTATTTGTTACTAAGTCTAACGTAATTATGGCATTAGTTCATTATAGAGTACCTAGGCTTCTTAGCTTCGCTCATTAGCTACAAATATACATGACCGACCAAGCGCGTGTCGGGTCATGCGCAGTGTAGGGTTCCGAAGTAGCACAATATGCGTACTTACAAGAAATTGATTCGAATTCACAATTGCCTGGCAAGCTGTTCAGGTGGATTAAAGCCGGGCATTGACGATCAGTTTTTCGCGTCAGTCTAGACGTACAACTATGCTGCTACTACTAAGCCAAGGCTGCTCAACCATAGCCCCGCGGGCCACACAATGGCCCGCCGACGCATTTTGAATGGCCCGCGCAGGCAAGATTCAGAAATTCCAAGTTGAAAATATTGAATATGTTTTATTCCACAAATCTTAAAAGTTTGAATTTTTGGCGGATCATTGACGACTTGATTTCATTAGATAAATAACTGCTCGCCAGTTAGTGGCCCGCCAAAAATTTCTGAATCATTCGTTTGGCCCGACTGTTAAAACTTGAGCTGCCTTGATTTAGGCCAACTAGATTTCCCCACTCGTTGGCGTCACTCCGGCTCTTCAGTTTTCGATTGGCCGGGCTTTTAGGAGGTAAACATTAATTCTTACTACAGCTATTGTTTGTACTATAATATACTCACCAAAAAACAAGAAAGAATGACGATCACACAATCACGGGCAGTTAGACGCGACGCGCCGGTTTGGATGGAAGTCACGGAAAATTTCATGGCGCGTCGTCAATTAAAACTCTGGAGTGATAACACTCACGATCAAATTTTGGATGGACGTTAATTCAACTGACGCAAAAAACTGACCGTCAATGCCCAGCTTATAAAAATTAAGACTGCTTAAGACTTATTTGATATATAAGACCAGCTTAAGACCTATCTGTAACTGTCACTTGTCGTCATTTTTAGACATAAGGAGGGCGTGACCACTTAGCTATTGAGGATCTAAAATTTCATCAATACTCTCTATTTTCATCGTCTTCAAGATCATCGTATATGGACCTTTTGCAATGAGTGTATAAGTGACACTGCTGTCAACTTTATTAGTGTAAATATGTATCAATAGATGGCGCCAACATTCATTTTAGATCACGCTGTACTTTTATGTTAAAGTTTTCATAAGGTCAATGTGTTCACAAAAATATATGAGAACAATTTAAGAACATACAGTCTACCTGGTTTTATTTACATAGTTCAGATTTATTTAATGAGAAACTGGAATGTTAAATTAATTTAATAATTATTTGATAGAATCGGACTTAATTTAACGAAAGTCGATATCACTACATAGTATAAAACAAAGTCGCTTTCTCTGTCCCTATACAATACAATACAATACAAAACACTTTATTGATAACACCACATTGAAATAATAAGATAACAAGAGAAAACTTAAAATAGTGTTACAATGGGCGGTCTTATCGCTCAGAGCGATCTCTTCCAGACAACCTTTGGATGGATAGGACTGGAAGGAAGCGTAAGAGGCGGCGGTGTAAACGATAAATATATATTCACATATACATACATACATATACACACATACACATAAATACATAGCATACAAACACATATACCTAAATTAAAAATACATACATACGTATATAATACACATACATAACGTCTAGTTAGTAGGATACATCATCCATACGTTGCTCGCCTAAATTGACAGAAAATATTCCCTTACGAGATTCTTAAAGACGCCAATGGATTGTGCACGCCTTATAGAAACCGGGAGGGAGTTCCAAAGACGAGCTGCTTGAACAGTAAAGGAAGAGACATAGAACGTGGAACTATGTGCGGGAATATAAAGGCCAAGATTATCTGATGACCTCAAGGAAAACGTGTTTGATGTATGAAGAAACTTAAAACGTTCTTTAAGATAGTGAGGGGCTGAAGGATTAAATAGTATGTTGTAGAGCAGAGTAAGTATGTGAGTATTCCGGCGAAGACGAATGGGAAGCCATTTGAGCTGAGAACGAAACTGAGATATGTGATCATATTTGCGTAGGCCAAATATGAATCGAACACAAAAATTTTGAAGACGCTCAAGCTTATTAAGCTGTTCCTCCGTGATGTCAAGATAGCAGACGTCGGCATAGTCTAGAATAGGGAGCAACAGAGATTGCGTTAGTGCAATTTTGGTGGAAGTGGGTAAAAAATTACGCAGTCTTCTCAGCGCAGCTGCTGAAGCATATAATTTACGACTGACGGCCTCTAACTGAGGTCGCCAACTCAAATTATTATCAAAAATTAATCCCAAGTTTTTCACTGACGAGCTTAAAGGAATATCGGTGCCAGCAAAGTTTATATTTGGCAGCAATTGCCAGTCCACTCTAGCAATCATCCTGGAACTTCCCACGATAATTGCGGTACTTTTGTTGGGATTAACATCGAGGCCATAGGATTTGCTCCACTCTGCAATTCGACAGAGATCATTGTTTATAGCACGGACTGCATTATGCAATTCAGTGACAGGAGCCTGACAGTAAATTTGAAGGTCGTCTGCATACAGGTGATAGGAAGAAGATAAATTATTTGAGATAGAGTTGATAAAAATAGCAAAGAGAAGTGGAGAAAGGACACCGCCCTGCGGAACACCAGCAGTCGTGGGACTCCAGGAAGAGATACTCTCCTCCAGACGAACCCGCTGCTTGCGTCCGCTAAGATAACTGTGGAACCATTCAGTTGCCGATGGAGATATGTTAAGAGAGCGCAGTAATGCCAAAAGAATATCAAAATTGACAGTATTAAAAGCATTACTAAAGTCCAATAGTGTTAAAACCGTGACATGACCAGCTTCCATTCCAGAACGAATGTCGTCTGTAATTTTAAGCAAAGTAGTCGTAGTGCTGTGTCCTGAACGGAAGCCGGATTGAAAAGGATTGAAAAGAGAATGACGGGCTAGGAAACAATTCAATTGATTGAGGACAAGACGTTCAAAAACTTTGGATAGAAAGGGAAGGATAGAAATGGGTCGAAAATCAGAGAATAACTGAGGAGTGGGTTTTTTAGGCAGTGGAATCACCTGAGCGTGCTTCCAACCTTCTGGGAAGACAGCTTGTGATACAGAGCTATTAAAAATAAAGGTCAGAATAGGAAGGATGATATCAAGGATAGGAATCAACATGTTGCGACTAATGCCATCGTCACCGACCGCGTTGGAAGAGATTGATAGCATGCTCCTCTTAACATCACATTCCGAAAACTGAGTAAAAAGAAAAGGAGAATAGTCTGGAATTGGTAAAGAAGAAAGATAATTCAAAGTAAGATTCTTATCCGAATCAGTGAGGCTGGAAGAGGCACAGAAATGTGTATTAAGTGAATCGATGTTAAGGTTTTTAGGAATAGAGTGCAGATGTGATTTTCCAATTCCAATTGACCTAAGGAAACTCCAGACCTTTGTCGGGTCTTTGTCTGCGACAGAAACATGAATGTGGCGGCGTAAGGCATCCCTACACACCGTGTTGCAGCGATTACGAGCCTTGGTATACTTATTTTTATTAATATCGTTTGGACAACGTTTATATTTATTTTTTGCAACAGCTTTTTTGTGCATTAATGCCCTGATATCATTTGTAATCCAGGGAGCCGGGAGATGCTTCAACTTTATGGATCTATAAGGTGCATGCTTGTCATAAAGTTTAGTTATGAGAGTATTGAAAGCAGCAACCTGTTCATTGACAGTTTCAGCGTTTATCACCAACGACCAATCAATGCTCTGAGCATCAGTGATAAAGGCTTCCTGATTTATGCTACCAAAGCTGCGCTGAAGAATGACTTTTGGTTTAGCTTTAGGAGGACGAATTTTATAAGATAAAAATACAAGGTCATGATAAGAAAAGGAATCGGCCGGACATTGACCATATTTTATAACATGTTGAGGAGCCGAAACTATTAATAAATCTAGAAGTGAGGGGGTAGCATTTGGGAAATGATGGGTGGCATTGAGTGAAAGAATATGCAAATTACTAGATCCGACGATGGACTTAAAAGTCTGAGCTCGAGAATCATCCTTTAAAAGGCAGGTATTGAAATCCCCCATAATTATAGAGTGAGCGTATGATGGTATTAGGTCATCTAGAAGTTTTTCAAAAGAATTAAAGAAATTTACTCGTAGGGAGGGGCTATAATAAACTCCAAGCAACACCTTGTTATGTGATAGCAGGACTTCAAGAAACAGATGTTCACCGGCAATAAGTGAAGAAGGTTGGGCCGAGGAGCTAATTATCGTGTAGGAAATATTAGATCGCAAATAAATAGCAACTCCACCTCCCCCAGAGCTAGTGCGGTCATTCCTTATGAGATTGAAGCCTGGTATCGCATAGGAAGAAGAGGGTAAACAGGGCTTAAGCCAGGATTCGGAGATTAAAACAGCATGGAGATTTTTGACATCAAAAGATACCAGCATATCTGAGTAGTGGGCCGGAATACTCTGTGCGTTGATGTGAACGACATTAAAATTTTGAGGCATATTCGAAAATTGGTTAAAACTAGAAAACTAGAGTCATTTTCTGACGATAATGATTGAGAGTGTTCATCATCACTATAATGACTAGAACTAGACATAAAAATAAATAAAAAATAGATATATATATATATATATATATATACTTTATATAAACAAACAAAAAAAAAAAGGTTAGTTTTATCAACAAATTAAATATCCCATCTGCCGGCTGAATGTTGGAGCTAAAAAATAAAAAAAAGAGAACTAATAGAAAAAAAAA
This sequence comes from Calamotropha paludella, assembly GCA_927399485.1. Taxonomy (NCBI): domain Eukaryota; kingdom Metazoa; phylum Arthropoda; class Insecta; order Lepidoptera; family Crambidae; genus Calamotropha; species Calamotropha paludella. The sequence goes on along the minus strand of OV656830.1, from coordinate 3,118,841 downwards.
AATTAAAAATGATAAGAAACAAAAACCATAAATTAAAGTTCAGCCAATCTGTGAATTCGCCTTATACTAGGCTGTATGGGCTATGTATCGTTTGCCTTGCGTTACGGAATACTAAACTAAGACAAAAAAAAATAAAGTACTGTGATGTCAATCTGTCAACAATAATATTACAATACAAGTAGCTACGAAATTAACTAAATAATAATATAAAAATACCCGTTATGACTAACATAAAAAAAAAGAAAATATAAAGTAAAGAATTGTATGAAAAGATCCACAGAAAGGCGTTAAATTTACAGGGCACTTCACAAACAGAAACCCAATCTATTTCTTGCCAGCTGTAGCCGCACGCCTGCCCTTTGCAGGCTTTGATGATAAAGGCTTCGAAGAATTAGGCTTCATAATTGGTGGATCCGAGATTTCACTGAGTTCGGCAATGGAACTTATACGCCGACGTTTCCCATCACCACCTATCACAAACACAAATCCCATACGTGTAAAACACTTATTTAAACCAAACCTCTCTCGTGCGGCTATAAAAGTGTCGTGTCTTGCTTTTGTCAAGAATTCTGACAAGGTCAGTCCTGTCCCTTTAAGAGTCGTTTTGGAGTACCAAATTTTGTTGCGGACATCAAGCTCTCGGAACTTTATTACAAGAGGACGTGGATGACTGTGACCAGACTGGCGGCCCATACGATGGCATCGACTAATATCCTTGTCAGAGAAATCGTCCAGCTTCAGTTTTCCAGTAATTGTCTTTACCACTTCTTCCGTAGGATCTTCTTCAGTAGCTTCTGGCACACCATGAAGAAGCAGTATCTTTCTCCGACTATGCATCTCTATGTTGTCCACCTGATGAGCAAGTAGATTTAACTGTTCCTGAAGACTGCGAATGGATGATAATACAAAGTTCCGGAATGAAGCAAAATCTGAAGTTAGGCTGGAAATGTTGGATGATGGAACAGCAGCCTGCAGCTCACTTTCGTAGGTGTCCATCCGCTCAGTGAATAACCGTTGCAGCTGTGTCAGTGATTCTTGTATGGCCTCCATTGGGTTCAATGAAATTGTGAAAAAAAAAACAAAATAGTGCTATGGATGTGAAACTGTGAAGATAACACTTGCCGGCAGATATTGAGCAATAACTATTAATATTCCATTAAAATATGTTCATTATTAACTATTATTGACTTTTAATTAATTTATTTAATGAGGAGTTTTAATTCACTACTTTCTTTTACACTATATATATATTTACTATATCCCTATGTATGCGTAAATCTTTAAAACTACGCAACGGATTTTGATGCGGTTTTTTTTAATAGATAGAGTAATTCAAGAGGAAGGTTTATATGTATAATACATGCACAATATAGTAGAGCATTGCATCCGTGCGAAGCCGGGGCGGGTCGCTAGTCTATTTATAAATAAAAGTGTACAGCTTACTTCCATAATATGTAACTCGGTGTGATAACACGGTTTAACAACTCCCGATGATTATCCGTGAAACACGTGTGGAAAAGTTGGTGAAGGTCACCGTCTTGGTGTGAGCGATGTTTGCTTCAGTTATTTTTGCTTTTTTTAGCGGAAGTAAGCTAGATAATTTTGTTTTGAAAAATTGGGTTATATAATACGTGTGTAAAAAACAACTACGCCTCCGAGCCGTGGTGGGATTCGAACCCACGACCTTTCGCTATCCGGACGAGTGCTCTGACCGGAGAGCTACCGAGACGCTGGCAAACGTGTCGAATTTACGTATTTCGACTTCTACTATGAGCTAGTATCGTTCCACCAATGTTGAACGCTAACTACCTTCAACTTCGAAAGTAATATTTTTACAAATGATAAACAATCGGTTAAGATGGAACCAGCTATAATTATGTTTTTTTTTAAATACAAATATTGCATTGTGAATGCAAAAAAAGAAACATGGATTATATTTTTTTCTAAGGTTAAAAATATAAGAGCTGTTGAATATCATGTTTTCACTTTTGCCGGCACTCCCGGAGTGCAACCTGTCGTTTTTTTTATATTTAGCTGTAACCCGTCTGCTAAGCTTAAAGATTGTGACAAAATCTCTCTTTAGAGGTGAATAGGGTCTAGCAGTGGAAGACTTTCAGACTAAGATGATGATCCAATGACAGGCCCCAGGTAATCGTGGACCATATCCGTTTACCACTTTTTATGTATCGAATCGAATTTTGAGTAATTATTATCCTTCACATTTTTAACCGATTCGTTGCGGATGGCACGTCTGGCGTGCCACCACTTTTGCGTGTGGCGCTAGCTACTGGAGCCGTGTCATTTTTAAATCAATGATACTTCAATTTAAGTTTTAGCTTAATCTACCCAGGATAAAAGTATCTTCATTTTACACGTAAATCAAGCTCGTAGCCTTCGTTTCTGGTAATTGTATGTAGCAACGAATCGGTTAATTTGTCCGTGTGAATACATGCCTTGCCACGCTTGTAGCCTCGTTTAGATAATTTAAGATTTATGAAACCTCCACTTGACATATGCTTTTGCTAAGAATGTGTTTAAAAAGGCTTAAGAAGCAATCCTGTTTTAACCCAAGAACAGCCTGGAGATCTGTTGTACAGACTCCCAGCATGACTCCAGATTATCATAAAGGTTTCTGAAACAAACTTTACACTGTGTTGAGGGGTTAATATCTTTTTTTTAACAATAGAAACAGTATGTTACGGTTGGAGATAGAAAATGAACAGTATTATGGAAAAATTTCGGCAATTATTAGTTTACTCCTTAAGAATTGATTATCATATAAGGCGCCCGGTAAGAAAAAATAGAAAGAGTAAAATTTTGTGATCGAATAACAGATAAATCCAGCAAAATGAAAAAGAAACATCTAAATTGGTTTAGTGGTTTTGGAGTTCATCGCGGTCAAACACTGTGACAGGTAATTTATATATATAATACTAAGGAAGCTTAAAAGCAATATTTTTCATACTTTTTTTGTTTAACAGTAAACAGTATGGTGGATGAACAGTAAATTAGTGTGTACACTCGTGTAAACTTTAATAATAATAATACATTACACTTTATTGCATAAATAGATCGGATACAGAGAAGAAAATATAAAAAAGAAAAGTATACAGACAGGCGGCCTTCTTGCTAAACAGCAATTTCTACCAGGCAACATTTGGTGCAAAGAATAAATAAAAGAATAATAGTGAAGTGGGTGCGCTTATGAGAAGAAAAATGTAAATATATATTTTTTATAGATAACGGTGGATATACGAAAAATAAGAAAGGAATCAAGATAAAATAATTTTGTAAAAAGTAAATAAATAAATAATAAAAAGAAATACAACGGGTTGCACTCCGGGAGTGCCGGCAGAAGTGAAACGTGAACATTAACGTTGTGTATTTTTGATATTTTCGAATGGTTAGGGAATAATTTAGCACGAATTGCTTTAATTATCAGTATAAAAGTCCTATCATTAATGTGGTAAAATACAATATTCATTTATTGCGCCATCGTACACAAACATGACAACAAACACATATGCACACTCGCGCAAGCGCCCTGCCTCGCTTAAACGAAACGACAGGAGCAGGCATACATTTTCGCCTCGCGGTAGAAAGAGATGGCGATATTACATCCTCTCCTACGCCGCGCCGGCGGTCTACTCTCCTTCCATCCTACAAATTTTCAATCAGGTCACGTGTCCTGACGCGAGTTTACCTTTTTTTACCCATCCCAAAAACTGGACAACGCCGCTAAAGAAGTTTTCACTTCTAAAAATACGCCATCGGGTTTCTTTCACTTATCAGTCTTTCAGTGTAACGATACGAATTTGAGTGTTTCTCCTTGACATCCATAATTTGTCCATGTGATTACACGCCTTGCCACGCTTGTGGCCTCGTGGTAAGCGCATGAGCACGTGCAAATAAATTCAAGCAATTACATTTGATTACTTGTCAAAAACACTTGTATCGGGGTGTCTGTAAAAGATTGAACTGTTTTATTGTAATAAAACAACCGGCCAAGTGCGAGTCGGACTCGCGCACGAAGGATTCCTTACAAACTTTTAGTGATGTAAAAAATCACGTTTGTTGTTTTAAACTTTCATGGTCACTAACATTATAGCAATATAAGTTATTTACGGGATTTTTACCATATACCTTGATATTGAGTTTCCGATGTTTCGGCACTGTTGCAAGTGCCATGATCACGGAGCGACTGAAGTAATTGCGGGTAGGCTGTTATTGGCAGAAATATCGGTCTACCCTCCGACGAAGTCTTTTATTGCGTTCGTTACCCGTACCACTGTTCACATTCTCACTATTAAAATTTCGGTAGAAACCGAAAAAATCAATAAAGTGTCTTGTCGCGATCCGTTACTGTAAGTGTTGTGTGTCGAGAACAATTGCCATTATTGATATCAAGCAAAAAAAGGGCAAAAAAAAAGGCTTATGGATACTAGGGTAACTGATAAACATTTATAGATTTCTAATATTCATAGAAATATAATATGGACTAAATAAGTGAGGCACTGCGAACGCTAAGTTGTCTCAATAAAACGCAGCTTTAATACTATAGGGGCACAATTCGAAAAAGATGATTTGTTGGAAAAACACCTTTAAAGATTTTTGAGCCCCTGTATTGTCACAAAATCGGTCATAAGTAACAGCAGAAATAGTCAGTGCAAATTTTAACAACAATAATAACCCATTTTCAAAAATTACAAAAAAACATTGACAAGTATGTTTGTTTCCCTTGCCCAATTTGTTGCAAATTTGTGCCGCGACAAGCGCAGCGATCGTTTTCTTTACCCCTACCACCCACTTCGCACAGGTTCAATACTAATATTATAAAGAAGTAAAGTTTATGTGTTTGTATATTTGTTAAATTGTAAGGGGTAATCTCGGGATCTACTGAACCGATTTTAAAAATTCTTTCACCAATAGAAAGGCACATTATTACTGAGTGTCATAGGCTATATTGAATGCTAGAAAAAATTTAAAGAATTTTGTACACCCGTGCGAAGCCGGGACGGGCCGCTAGTCAATTATAAATATAAATTAAGTTTTATTTATTTATTAATATGGAAAACGTGAGCAAGCGAAGCCATAACTGGGAGGATGGAGAAAGTGTAATTGCGCACTCAAATAACATAATAAATATCATTTTATGGTATCTTATACGTTTGTTTACCAAATTATATATTGTACCATTACAGACTCTTTTAAGGGAAGTTATTGGAAAAAAAACTAAAAAAAAAAAAAAATTACCATCGAGAATTAGCGAGCGGCTATTAATTCCGCTCGAGAATTAATAGCCACCATTTCCATATCCTCCATATCACTAACTTATTCATCAAAGAATTCTAAATCACTGTCCATTTTTTATTTTACCAACAACAAGATCTAATTACAAACTGCGACAAACCATACACAACTGTCAACTGTGAAACTATCTATGCGTCATAGATAATAGCTATGCCATGCTTATAACACTGTTAAACTACCCACAGGGGTGGAATAATTTTATTCTATGGAAGATCAATAGATTAGCGGTATTCCGTGTTTATACATAAGATTTTTTTAAATCTATGGACTATTTCGTGTATGTTCTATGGATTAATGTTATGCTACTATTTTACATAACACTGATAGAGGTAAGTAAACAGAACAAAGTCTGCCAGGCTTAGTTTAAATTTTAATCAAGTGATGTCGATATATATATCTATAAAATGTCTAAATATAGTTTAAACAACTTCACACTTATATGTGAAGTGTTTGGTTTGTTTCAATCAGGTATAAGATAAGGTAGCGTTCACACATCATGACTGTATTATACGTATAGAAAGTATGTAACACATACATACAATCACGCCTTTTCCCCGCAACGATAGGCAGAGATCAAAGATTTCCACTTTCCACGATCCTGACATACATCTCTCGCTTCTTTAACTCATCATCCATCACCCATCGGGCATGACCGTGCAATGCAGGCTCAAGACCGCCCATCCTTTGCCAGCTGGTCTTCCTAGGAGGAAAGAAGGCATCGCTTCCTCCATCCCCCCCTCCACCTGCGGCAGTGAGAGTCCCTAAGGGGGACTCTCGCAGCCGCAGCTTCCGCCATCTCCCAGCACCTTCCTCAGCTGAGGAGGGGTGGAGACGGCCCGCTCCTGACTTCAAGAGTTGGAGCCATGGTCTGCCTTTACTTGCCCATGAACAATAAGTGTAGTCATCTTTTTATTTCTGTATCCATTTTTTTAAACAAAAAGATTATATTACAAAAAAATATAAACTTTTTTGTAATGTAATCTTCCCGTCTGATATTTGATATACGAGTATATTAAATTTACTGCTATAAAATGCTTAAATACAAAAAAATAAAACAAATGTAGTAATAGTGAATAATAATAAAACAAAAGAGCGTATTTATCTTTTGTCTGTATGCATACTTTTTAAATTGTCTGTGGTCTTATAAATGGAAAATGTTGTATATCCTAGTTGTTACTTGTGTAAAAAGGTTTAATATATTTTGTACTTACATTACGTGGTACCGTTTGTTTATCACGCATACGTCACGTGATTATCACGGTCGTGTTAATTAGTTGGTAAAGATGTTCCTTTTAACACTTCATTGTGTGTTCGTTAAAGTATTCTCGTTATACCTGAAGGTGACATTGTAAGGAAGGCGTTGCCTGGTTAGGTAATCTGTCGTTCGTCGGCTAAAAGGTAATGTACTGTTATATCAGGGGAAATGGATGAAAGTGTTGTGATATATTAAAGTTTCACGTAGATTGTACTTATGTTTTTATTTAATTTTTTGCTTTCACAATGCACTTTCTATAAGATCTAAAATACGCGTCTAAAAAAACAACTACGCCTCCTAGCCCGCCATCCCACCTGAGGACTCGGAGCGTAGTTGTTTTTTACACGCGTATTTTATATCTTATAGAAATATTGCATTGTGAATGCAAAAAATTAAATAAAAACATAATTATAGCTGGTTCCGTCTTAATTGATTGTTTAATATTTGTAAAAATATTACTTTCGATGTTGAAGGTAGTTAGCGTTCAATATTGGCGGAACGATACTAGCTCATAGTAGAAGTTGAAATACGTTTGTAAAATTCGACAAGTTTGCCAGCTTCTCGGTGGCTCAGCGGTCAGAGCACTCGCCCGGATAGCGAAAGGTCGAGGGTTCGAATCCCACCTGAGGACTCGGAGGTGTAGCTGTTTTTTACACGCGTATTTTATATCTTGTAGATTGTACTTGGCAGGCCAGCTCAAGGGCGCTGGTCAACAACCTTGGGGAACAAAGTCTTGATTAATATTATGGGATTTTAATATTTGGTTGTTATGTGTTTCGTAAAAATATATCTACATCTTAAGTACTAAAAACGTGTATCCATTTTATGAATTTAACCTTAAATTAATATCTATTAGATATAATTTTGATTGACTAGGTTGGCTAAACCTCGGGGGTTATGATATCGCTTTATCGATGTCTCAAGGCATCGTATTCCTATTACTGAAATAGTTCTTAAAGTGTCGTATCGCAGTATTTGAACGCGATGAACTTCGAAACTACTGAACCTATTTTGATGTTTTTTTTTTCATTTTGCCAGATTTATTCCGACTTAGGACATAGGAAAGGCACTGTAAGGCTTGTGTTATGGATACTGTGGTAACGAATAAACATACATTTACGATACATAGATATGTTATATTCATAGTAATATGTACACGAATGACTCAGGTATAAATGGTCGTGTTCAAGGTGACACGAACCCACGACTGTCGGCGCGAAAGTCGTTGCATCAAACTTGTCAACGTTGTTGGTTGCTTTAGTTTCGAGGGTACTTTACGTTATAAATTTACAGAGAATATTAAAACACTGATTTATGCGTAGAGACGGTCACAACATCAGTGATAATTCGCACCTCCATTACTACAAGGACATAATTGTAAATACATTCGTAACTGTGTTACCAATGACAGAATGTCTCAAAAAGTGTGTGTATCAGCTTCGACGCACGACTGAAGTTTACTCTTTAAGAAGTATTGTCTTTGAACAGGCATAGATAATAATATACACTAATATAATAATAATATATATAAGTTTAAAAAACTAAAAAACACGCTTTTAGCATTTTAGACGTCCGCCATGTTGGATTTAAGTCACGTGACTATTTTTTTTCGTATTCCTGACAGCAAACCCTTTCATTTGATACCCATATCATGGAAGTGCATTTCAAACAGCCAGTTCGCCATCTTGGGGAGGCCGCCATATTTGATTTGTAATGACGTTTCTTAGCTAGTCATGTATTGTCATCAGAACTCAGAGTGTGTGCAAAATTTCATCCTAATCAAAGGCCGGAAAGTGGCTCAAATTAAGATTCCAAGATTTTCTTACATAGTTACAAGTGAAGCTAATAAAAGCGTGTTAAAAAGGAAAGATTTGTAATTTTGTATGTTTGCAATGAATAAACTCAAAAACTACTAAGCCGATTTCAAAAATTCTTTCACCATTGGAAAGCTACATTCACGATGTGTAACATAGGCTATAATGCTAGGAAAATTTACAGAATTTTGTCCACCCGTGCGAAGCCGGGACGGACCGCTAGTTAAAAACTTTAAAAGTAAAAGTGAAATGTGCGCACAGGTTGCGCACAAAAAACGTTACGCTGTCATTCGATCACTAAATTTTACTCTTCATATTTTTTATACGAAAACCCTTTTATGAAAATCAATTCTTAATACGTTGAAGACCGCATTGGAAAATCTTATTTCTCACACGGACCGGCATTAATTAAAAAAAAAATCGTTTTAAAATGAGGCTATGTCCGCTATATGCAGTATCTCTTCGAGGGACTGGCGAATGGACTACTGCACATACATTGAATTTAAATCATGCCCAAGCGGTTCCCAGGTAAAACATGTGTGCCTACCCGTGAGCACGCGGGCCGGTAATGTTGCGGAGTGACCCATACGGGCTTTAACGTGTTAAGGAGTAAACTTCAAAAACTTTATGGGACATTCTGGCATTGTTGACTAAATCATGGTTGGTTGTGGTCCATCGGATAGCGGTAAACATTTTCAGAAGTCTCTTTTGCACATATAATGTACTGAATCTTTTTACTTGTTCCAGTGTTACCAACTCTTAAAAATATTTATCCCTAAATCTAAATTCGAAACCCCTAAAATTGCCCTAATCACTTGGAAATCCCTCTAAAAGTAAATTTTATGACATCATATTTTTGTTAAATTTTATACAATAAATTAAATTTTATACAATAAATTAAATTTATTGTCAAATATCATTCATCTTTTTCTCACGAATCAGATTTTATAAAGTCATACATGTTGACATTGAATAAGCCTAACATTTTAGGAGATGGGTTGAATATTGTACAAGATCCACCATTTCGATTTAAATTTCCAACTTATAAGTACACTAGATGTCGCTAAGTCCGAGGTCGCTAGGTAAAAATAAATTTGATTGGCTAGTTAGGACTGTCCCAGGGCCTGTACTTTACATTTTTATTTTTCTCAATAAATAAAATATGAGGGGTCACAAAAACCCTAAAAATATCCCTAAACATATAAAACCCCTAAAAAAATCCCACCTCACTTATTTACCCCCCTAAATTGGGAAAAACCCTAAGTTGGGAACTCTGGCTTGTTTATAAATCTTGATAAAATCACCTTGAGACTTGATCTTTACGTCGAGTTATTTACGTTAGATGTTCATGACTCGTTGTGACGTTATTACCTAAATTTAACAACGGAACAGTTGTTCCAAACAGAAGTGACATTGTCGCTTGTGACGCATTTCACTGCATTTTCTAAATTTTGACCATCTAAAACGGGATACATAAGAAAAGAGGAAGCAATTGTTACTAGCAACCATTTGCTACCGAGTACTGTAAGTTTTACAGGGTGTTTAGTAATCCATACTAATATTATAAAGTTGAAGAGTTTGTTTGTTTGAACGCGCTTATCTTAGGAACTACTGGTTCGAATTCAAATTTTTTTTTTTGTGTTGGATAGTCCATTTATCGAGGAAGGCTTTAGGCTATATAACATCACGCTGCGACCAATAGGAGCGAAGTATCAGTGAAAAATGTTGCAACAACAGGGAAAATTATCCCTATTTGAGGGCTTCCGTTGCGTGCGCTGTGTAAACGGTTCAAGTTACCCAAAAAATATGTACTTTTCAAAAGTACTTTAAAAATTCATTCTTTTAAAAACTTCTTAATCGCGATCATAATAATAGAAATTGACGCGGACGAAGTTGCGGGCAACAACTAGTACTTGTATAATCCTGAATATGCTAGATAGCCACTATGCATGTAACCCCGGAAAAATATTATAAAACATTATAAAACTTGCAATCAACCACATTCCTGAAAATTTTTGTTTTTTTTTATTCATTTATTAGTTGATGCATTATAGTTTTTGATAATATAATCCATCCCATTATTGGTTAATCACAGTACATCATTTCGGTCTAGGGTTGCCACTACGCAGTTTTATTTTTAGAAACATTGCTAAATACTGCTAAATAATTTGTGTAAAGTTATGATAAATTGTATTTATGTGTATATGAGCTGTCCCCTTCGTCGCTCAAGTTCATCATCACAATCAGCCTGTAAACTACTCCAATCCTCGTTTGTTTGGTTTTATTTTTGAAGTTATACTTCTTTAGGCGCGTTATGAAAAAAATAATGAGGGTGAAATTTTCAGATGCGCGCGCATCACTGTGACACAAAATTATCATGTTGAAGTTGGCCGCAAAAGTGACATAGAATAAACCAGCAGGAGGAAGTTGGCCGCTAATTATGAATGTGTGTGTGTGATTTTAAATTATATGTGGTAGTTAACAATAATTTATATAAAGTTATATGTAAGTTATCTTTGTTTAGTAACGACAAAAAAGTATAACTTCTTAAATTAATAGAGCAAGAGCCCGTGAGAGCCAGACCTTCGTATTATAATAAAGGCTGAAATTTTTTCCATGTGTGCCTCTAGTACAGGTAAGAATGATCCCCACCTATGAAACCTAGGTAGTGGTTGCTTTGGCAGGTAACAGGTAACAACGGTGTTCAAAATTTCACATTAAATTTATTAATTTATAAAACTCAATTTCTAAATATTTCATTCGTCACTATATCAAAGCTCGCGTTACTCATTGCCAGACACTTCTTATGGTTTCAACCCCCTGCCAGACACCCCTAAACTATAATATTTAGTAATTCTACTTACGTTATTTTATAAAAGCTAAATTTAATATATATTTTTTGGGACACTATTAAATGATGTTTCCGTAGTAGCCAGACATTTTCGAGGGTTGTATCATACTGCCAGACGCATTGAAGTGGATGAAAGTTGGGAGAGCGCGGAGCATACGTAGTAGTTGGTGCGCATCAGCTATCGTTTATTCTGCTTTTTCTCGTGATCCTTTTTTTCTAATTTATTAAGTAAAATTATAACAGTCTGACTACAAAATTTTTAAAACAATATTCATTAAAAATTTTATAATAAAATGTCAATCATGTGAAAAAACTAGTAACCTAATTCATATTATTTATAAGTTTTATTATTATGGACGATCTTCGATAATGATTGTGCTAATTTCATTAAAAGCTATTTCGTGACACTTTCGTAGGGAGTTCCACTGCGATTTGCTAGGTTTTGCTTTCAAAGAAGATAGATTATTATAGAAACCAACTCGACACTCTGTATGATAAAAACATTTTTGGGTAGATAAATTATTTAATTTGGTTTTTTTCTTTTGTTTTTTTCAACACTTAAAGGCTCACTGCTAAAGTACTTTTTCATAAGATCTGTAAATGCTTTGTTACATCCTCGGTGATAACCACTGTCTGCACATTCAACCGGTAAAATAATATCTTTATATTTGAGGTTATGTATTTTTCTTAATTTCAAAATTGAATGACATTTTTGAAAAGTCTCCTTGGAAAATATTTTAAGATCTTCACCATTTTTATTACACACAAAACAAACTAGTTCTACTTTTTCCTCACTCATGATAACACTTTATTAAAACTGGATTAAATTTATTTTACAAATAGCACAAATTGACATGACAACGTTTACTATAAATATATAAACTTTCACCGAATAATACAAAATAAGTAGCAGCTGATGCGCAGTAAAAGATCGCAGTAAACTGAATGCTCTGTTTCACTCGCACTAGTTACTACATACCTATGCTCCGCGCTCTCCCAACTTTCATCCACTTCAATGCGTCTGGCAGTATGATACAACCCTCGAAAATGTCTGGCTACTACGGAAACATCATTTAATAGTGTCCCAAAAAATATATATTAAATTTAGCTTTTATAAAATAACGTAAGTAGAATTACTAAATATTATAGTTTAGGGGTGTCTGGCAGGGGGTTGAAACCATAAGAAGTGTCTGGCAATGAGTAACGCGAGCTTTGATATAGTGACGAATGAAATATTTAGAAATTGAGTTTTATAAATTAATAAATAAAATGTGAAATTTTGAACACCGTTGTTACCTGTTACCTGCCAAAGCAACCACTACCTAGGTTTCATGGGTGGGGATCATTCTTACTAGAGATGCGCCGAATAATGATTTCACCGAATAACCGAATACCGAATAGTATTCGGTTTAACCTTTACCGAACCGGATATTCGGCCGAATTATTCGGTTTACCATTTCATTGCTTTGCCGCGTAAACAGGTTCTAACATTTGGCATACGCTACTGGCAATATGACGTACCTCACCGTTTGAAGAAATCACCAAAATTAGCAGTTCTACATTTTCGACATATTGGTTCTCCACAGTAACACTCTGATGAAATATTTAACAAAGCCCGAAATTTCAGAAATATGTCCAGATGCTACAAGAAGAAGTTCAAATTCGTTTTCGAAATTTGGATGAAGACAAATACTTGTCTACATTGTTAGACTCGCGATTTAGAATGAGATTTTATGCTCCCGAAAATTGCGAATTAGTAAAAGTAGGCTTTTTCTAGAAGCCATTCAAAGAAGCGACTCTGATGCTGAAAGCTCAAGCAAAGATGACGTTGTAATAAACAGGGGAAGACCTCTTCAAAATATTACAAACTTTTCAGAGGAATCTCATGTGGAACTGTTATAAAGAACTTGTCTCAACGAATCCTGTAATTTCGGATGATCCTAAAAGGCCAATCGCCGTAGAATTGGACAGCTATACAGTTGAAAGTCATTTACCTTAAAAAAAAAACAAATGTGGGCAAAACATAAGTCGAAATATGCACATTTAACTAATTTAGCCACAGCTTTTCAAAGTGTTCCTGGTGTTTACAACGATTATTTTCGGAAACAGGAAACCTATATTAAGAAAAACGAAACAGACTCTCATCGGAGAGGACTGAGAATTTGGTGTTTCTGACACCATTATTTACCACCATAATTAATTATATATTAGAATATGAGTGTTTCTTTTTGCTTTTCTTTTATTATATTTATAATCTATAATTTGTTATAGTTTCTGTTATTGTAATTAGATTACCTGTCTAGTCTATTATTATAAATTTGCCACTTAGGTGTGTTTATTAAAAATGTTAAATAAAAGATAAGTTTTAAAAGGAAATGTAAAATTGAAGATTAAAGAAAATTATTTTAAAGTTTAAAAAAATGTTGATTCTTTTAAGGTTAATAACAAATTTGATTTAGGGTTTATAATAAATGTTAATTATGTTTAGTTTCGGAAATGAATATTATGTTGATATGTGACTAAAATATTTTGTATGGAGGTTTAAAAATATAAATCATGATTTAAAGCTGATAAGTTTAAGAAATAAATATGTTGATTTTTGGGTTAAAATAAGTGTTGACTTGAAGTTTAATCGCTTTTATTTTATTAGCTTTATTCAACAAATTTTGCATAGTATTTCTTTAACTTATAACATAAGAACTTGTGCCTTTAAGTTTTTTACCGGGTCATGTAGCCAAGAAAATAGAACCGAATATATTCGGCACCAAAACCGAATAATTCGGCCGAATACAAAAAGTGGAAAAGATGCCGAATACGCCGAATACCGAATACAAAACGAATATTCGGCGCATCTCTAATTCTTACCTGTATTAGATGCACACATGGAAAAACTTTCAGCCTTTATTATAATACGAAGGTCTGGCTCTCACGGGCTCTTAGACTATAAGTCATATTAAGAATGTGTGAAATGGATTATTAATATTTCCGTTAAATCGTCGTGGTTAGCTACGAAATACGAATAGGTCTATACAGTAGTACATCGGCGAGCGTAGAACAACCCCTTAAAACCCAGCTTTGAGTTAATGCGTAAAAATATCATTCAATCAAAAGGAACCATTACCAAAGCCGTAATAAGGATTAAATCAGATTGCGTGCTATTGAGCATTATATAATGCTCGCGGATTTTAGGTATCGTTGTCACGCGCATATTTACATACTCGCGGGTTTTAAGAGGTTAAAGCTGACATCTCAATGTCAGTTTTTTATATATATAAAAAATCTCTGTCACAGTATTTGCGCGCCATGAACGCCGATACTAAACAATCGATTTTGATGTATTTTTTCATTTTGGATTTTTTATTTTTTTTTATTTCGAGCAAAAAAATTACTACATAGGTAAAATAACTGAGAAACAGCTAGTATTTTATTATTAATTCTTACACTTCCGCGGATATAATACATTTAAATAAAAATAAATTTTCACGAATTATTTCGCATACTTTATATTAAATCCTGACGTTTCGATTCCTTTACATGAGCCTTGATCATAGGATGACTAAGGCAATGCATACATGTTCAACTACCTTTACAATATTTTATTCGTGCTTCTTACAAAAGTTTATTATTATGTTATTTTGCATTTTATTTAGCTATTTTATTGTCACTGCCTAGTGATTAAGGCAGCACTTATAATTATATACTAATGATTATGTTAATCTTAGCTCCTAAAGTGTATATAAATAAATAAATATTTCTTATATTCATACCAATTAGCCTAGCCCAAAGTAAGCACTAAACTTGTGCTATGGATACTAGGGCAACGGATAGACATACATATATGATACATAGATATGTAATATTCATAGAAATATATATAAACACCCATGACTCAGATACAAATGCTGGAGTTCATCATACAAACATCTGCTCCTTCCGGGATTCGAACCCAGAACCGTCGGTGCAAAAGGCAGGATTGCTACCGTTGCACCAAACGGTCGTTATCCTTATTGGTTGTCCAAATCAATAAAAGAACATTGAAAATATATAAACTTTCTCCGGCAAACCGAAGTTTCTTTGCAATCCATCGAGTAATTTACGAGTTTTTGCGAACGGCAAAGTCTAGCTGACCTGGCCACGCATTGCTATGTTATAAATGAAAATATGTAGAACCTCTCATATGTCCTTAGTCGGAACAAATCCAGCAAAATGAAAAAAAAGTGACAAAAACGGTTGGATAATTTCGGAATTGATAAGTACATCGTAGTCAAACACTGTAGTTTTTTATATATATAAATATGTACCACAGTATATCGTTGCCACTTCGGTGCCAATTGCACGGGTGAACTTTGCCCGTCGCGAATACGGACTTCGGGCAAGACTCCAACGGCAATAACATTTTTTGGTGAAAACTCACGATTTGGCGGGAAAAAAGTAAAATGGCGGACGCACCTTTGAAAACAAAAGGGTTGACTCACATCTGGCAGTATGTAATCTTATTTTTGCTGCTCGGAAATGTCTTTTGCTAGAGCGACAATTTCGATAGCCAAGTAAGAAAGATAGCATGCTACCGCTTCTCCTAGCGTGAGTATCCCGCCCTTTTTTACACGAATAGAAAATGAATTTCGCATGCTCTTTCGCTATCGAGTTGAGAAAAAAACAAGAATTGTTAGCATACGGTAACGGATAGACATACGTAGGTATATGATACATATATTTATATATATAAAAATGAATTGCTGTTCGTTAGTCTCGCTAAAACTCGAGAACGGCTGGACCGATTTGGCTAATTTTGGTCTTGAATTATTTGTGGACAACCAGAGAAGGTTTAAAAGGTGAATAAATATGAAAAAGTCTTTTATTTATCGATTGAGGCGGTACGAAGTCTGCCGGGTCAGCTAGTATCTAATACTAGCAGACAGACAGACGTTGTCCTGCCTCTTATTTTTGCAGTATAGATAAATAACCTAGATACCGTCTGCAGCGCCATCTGCCGGGCTGATTTGTGAATCTAAACCATTCTCAGATCCCCTTGAACACACACAAAAAATTTCATTCAAATCGGTTCAGCCGTTTAGGAGGAGTTCAGTGACATACACAGTCACAGAAGAATTATATATATAAAGATAAGACTATTTACATACAAATGCGCGCGGAATACCTCTTCGCCGCGCGGTAGAAAGAAGGGGGGATATTACTTCCTCTTCTACGCCGCGCCGGCGGTTTACTCTCCCTCCGTCTTACGAATTTTCGGTCAGGTCACGTGTACTGACGCGAGTTTACCCATCCCAAAAAGTGAACAACGCCGCAAAAGAAGTTTTCACTTTAAAAAAATTCTGATCAACGGTTTCGGAACACAGGGAAAATAGGCAAGTAAAACATAACCTGTTTTTATTTCTTGCCACACAACAAAAAAGTTACAGAGATGTGTAATTTTTTTTTTGTGTGGCAAGAAATAAAAGCAGGTTATGTTTCAATTCAACATAAAAAACGTCAAATTACTTTAATTCAATTGGATTTTTCCAGGTACACTTAACACATTTCGTGTGTCATCCTCGTCATTTCCTATTTCGCTCTCGCATCGGCCAAGGTCGCGCGCAGAATATTTACAGCTGATTCCGTGCGGAAACCGGAAGTCCCTCTTAAATATAGAAGTCATTCTATGCGTTTTATTTAAACTAGCTGCATACAATAATAAAACTAAATTGTCTTTGACAATTGAATTTAAACTGTTTATTGTTCTAACTAGAGGCCCGTCCCGGTTTCGCACGGGAGGACAAAATTCTTTGATTTTTTTCTATTATTAAATATTTTTCCGTTAGCGCCATCTAGCGTCCGGTAGACGAACCACTTGCGATTAACGCGTTGCTATGGTAACGGTAAGAGCGGACAGACAAACAACAAATTTGTGATCTTAGATTATAGATTCAAACGGGATAAGGGATTATTCTAAAAAAAATGTTGTGTACCGAATCGGCTTTTTAAAGTATTTTGCGTTTAATATTTATCATTTAAGATGGCATTGAATAGGAAAAATTAAAATTCACAAATTTCTATTGTACATTTCATTGTTTCCGATTACCATGACTAGACGTGATATAGCTACTTAACAATAGACGTTTGTTTTTAGGGTTCCGTACTTTAAAAGCAAAATTAAATATATAAAGCTCTACTTTATTGACAATTTGTTTTGAAGACGTCTAGTTGAGGTTGACATGAAATATTTAGACTTGTTCTAAATCTCTCTGAGTTATAAAACTGTCATTAATGCCTTATATTTCGACACTAGCAAGTAAATTAAAGGATATTTAAAGATAAAATTGCAGCAAGTTTTGCTAACTACATTAAATTTGGCAAGATGCAAACTCACATCGCATAAGTAAAGGAAACGTATATAAAAAAGCATGTGTGCAATACACACGTGGTAGCAGTGAAATCTTCAAAAATAATACGTACACGTATACGAAATACCACGGTTGTTGTTATGCCTTCTCTCAAGCTTTGTACTACGCATGCGCACACAAACGCATATTAACACATGTACATAATGCTTCCTTTCTCATTTTCTCCTACGTTAAATCTTATGAATTTATGTGTCTTTCTCTTTTTTTGTTTCATCGGCCTTCAAATCACAACGATGCTAAAGAAGTTTTCACTCCAAAAATTGTTAATTTTTTATTATATCACTTCGTTAGACCAATTTTCAGTACTTTCATCGATTATGAACTGAAGTTATGTTTACACTGATTCTGGGTTTACCTACTCGTTCTCCCCTTAAAGATGCCAATGTGATTTTTGGGACAGTTTAAAAAGAACTTTGATTCCTCAGTGGATTTACTTTCACATAGTTATAACTAGTTCATAGTTCAAAATATTGTTTAAACAAATTAAGTTCTATTATTCAAAATCCTATTCTATCAAAACAAAAAATCTCGATTTTATTACAAAAAGATGACTATACTCACAAGACGCGCGCTAAAGCTCACAATGAGACCGAATAAAAAAACAAAAACATGTTTTAGGTTATGAACAACACCCATGATGAGCTGTTAATAACATATTTAGTTTCTACGGAACCCTTGGTGAACAAAACAAATTCGTACTTGTCTGGTTTTTGTTTTAATTTGCGAAGTCTGTCTCGTAAACAGGATACTAACAATACCATTGTGTTTTGTAATAATAATATGTAGTTTGGTTTGAACTGTGTCCTACGCGGTGAGTCAGCCAAGGCTAAAGTTGTTTACTAAACCACTAGCGCCGCGCGGCGGAAATAGGAAAGTGATTTTTTAATCCATCTCTATTAGGGCTTGCAATACGATTACTTTGTATATCTATTATCTATACAGATAAATAAAATTGGAGTGTCTGTTTGTAATGTTGAAATAACCGTTTTTTACTACATGCATATGAATATATATACTGTACATACACCAAAATAACATTTTTTACAATTTCTGTCTGTCTGTCTGTGTGTTCTGGCTAATCTCTGAATTGGCTGGACCGATTTTGACGGGACTTTTATTGGCAGGTAGCTGATGTAATAAGGAGTAGCTTGGGTTACTTTTTTTTTAGAAAAACTTTTATTTTATAAAAATAAAATTAATGTGTCACAGCAACGCGTGGCTGGGTCAGCTAGTTTAATAATATAAATGTAGAGGAGCGTTTGGTGCAACGGTAGCAAAACTGCCTTTCCCACTGACGGTCCTGGGTTCGAGTCTCGAAAAGTGCAAAAGTTTGTCATAGAAATATATATAAATAACCATGATTCGTATGCATCACACAAACATTTGCCCAATCCGGGACTCGAACCCAGGAATATCGTTGCGTAAGACAGGATCGCTACCGTTGAACCCAAACGGTTGTAATTATATGGACAATAAACCTTTTCTCAAAAAAAATTGGTTGTCTGTAAAGTCAGTTTACAGACGTTAATTTTACGTTATAGCGTCAAAAAATATTGATGAAAAATTTCATACTTTTATGGATTGAATTGAATTATTATCACTTAACTATCATTATTTTGTATAATACAAGAGGGATAGATGCACCACAAGTCGAACGCTTAGACCGCTCGTGCCTCTCTATCGCTAGTTCCGCGCTCTCGCTTGCACGCTCGGCTCAGGCGGAACGTTACACTTTTGCGCGCGTGCAGCAGGCGTTCATCGATTTATAAGACGTTATCACGTCAACAAATACCTTATCGGCATTATTACATTTTAAAATAGGAGCCACAATTACCTAATGGGATGAGATAAAATAAAAACGATCTTTTTAATAAAAGGCTCAAAAGCCTTGAGCATAGACAGAAGGTAGCCAGCCTATCCGTTTTATAGGATACATTTCGGAGAGTGTGCAGCAGAATTGCACAGCCTTTTTCCACCGTCCTCATGTTTTCATCGGACAACCAAACTTCTAAATAGGCGCCACCGTTTTATGGTTTATATACCAAAGTTTTGCACTAAGCATTTTGTGATCTGTACCGCTAAAGAGTGGAACTCTGCCTGAGTCTCTTTTTCCTGACAGATACAATTTAAGGGTCTTAAAGTCACTAGTGAATAGATATCTTCGAGGCAAGCGCGTCACGTACTAGATTGTATGGTCGCTTACCATCAGGCGAAATAGTGGTCAAAATAATACGGAACCCCATTCCGTAATCATAACCGCTGTATGGTATCACATTACAAGAAGTATTTTGTATCAACTGCAATATACAGGTTGATATTGCAGTTGATACAAAATACTTCTTGTAAGATTGCCTGTTGAGTCTGAAATATTATTGTTTATACTTAAAACTGGGACACGCATTAATGAATACCCATATCAAATAATTTTCATACTACTTTCATAATGTACGTACATAAGCCTTAAGTAACGTACAGCGACTTTCTTTGTTCTTTTATTATATACTAGCTGACCCAGCCACGCGTTGCTATGGTAACGTTAATTGATGACCCCAACAAACGTTGCTATGGTAACGTTAATTGATAATAAAAACTGTTATTCCTAGGCTTATGGTAACAAACACACAAAGTATTGTCTTTATATAGTAGAGATTTCTGTAACACCTAGTTCCTAAGCATTAATTATGTTAGTTCTTTAAATACTGAAAATTTTACTAACTCTACTTATAGGAGAGGTGAGATCCTGGTGCCCTGATATAGAAACATAATATCTATAATTAATTTAGGCATCAGTCTTTCACAAAGTTTTATACACAAATCTAGATCTACTTGCGTTTTCTGTAAATAAACTTTAAGAGAAATAAAAAAAAAACAAAACGAGTTGAAACATGTATAAGTATATAAGACTACAAACTATGTACGCTTGTTATGTAAAATGAACATTATATAACACAACTAGCTGACTCGGCTACGCATTGCTGTGGCTCAGTTTTTATAAATTAAAATGAAACCTATCCTATGTCCTAAGTTGAAATAAATCCACCAAAATTAAACAAAAATCATCAAAATCAGTTAAGTTTATCGCGGTCAAACAACATTGTGACAAGAAATATATATATATTTATACGCTTTTATTTCTTGTGTTGGATACTTTTATTTAATTTTCATAAATATATCCTCATCAGCAGCTGCTCATCTGTTGTGCAATTTTCTAAATCAACGGCCCGAGAAATGGACCTAGTGTCTAATGCGATAAAGGATATTCTTGTTTACGAGTGTTAGGTGCGAACAAGATGAAATTATTCGTAATTTTGTAAAATCTATTCTTACTGTGCAGTATTAGAATGTTACGAAATAAATTTAAATCCAATGATATTAATATAAGAAAAAACTGAACTTGAAATCCTGAGACAATTTTTATCTTATGTATTTATTGGAACAGATTCGCCAGCGGTATTCGCTATGTGCAAAGTGGGTGGTGGGGACCGTCAAATCGATCGCAGCGCGCGATGTGACAGAAATGTGAAATAACTCTGGACTGTCATGTATCAAATTGCAATATTTTCATACAATTTCATACTAACGCTATTAAGAATTTTTGAGAAAAAACGTTAAAATTCGCGATATGGGTCACAGTGTTATAAAGTGTAGAAACAGGCGGGAAAAGTTTTTCCCATTGTTGTTCGCTACTTGTTTTTGATAAACTTTCTTCTGTGTTGATATAATGTATCAAAGCAGCAATATGTTTGCACTTGCCACTTTGAATATAAACACTCTCGCACTTAACATTCGTAACGACACGTTCATCATTTATCTGGAATTAAAATTAACATTAAATTAATTAATATAAGTTGAGGTGCACTAACTCAAAAATACAATACTTAGTTCGTACACTTTTTACGGATTTTGCACATATTTTTTATAATGGTTGTCATGTTCACAATATTTTAATCGAGCACGTTCCTAATTGTTAAAATTGTTTTATGCATATCAAATTGTTTTATTTTTACATTTTATTTAGTTATTAAATTCTCACTACGATTATATTGTATGTAACTGAGTAACAATGTGTGTAAATTACACACATTGCAAGACCTGATGATGAAGTTAGCTCTTTTTGCAAATAATAACAGTAAGATGGAGGTTGGTCCCCCTGCCCGAGTTTCTTTCGCCAGTTCTTCTCGGAAGGGCCCCAATTTCCGAGTAGTATACAATGTAATCATAGTGAGAATTTAATAATTATTTTAAGGATTAAATATAAAATAAAATAAAATATGCGCAAAATCCGGAAAAAAGTGTTTTATTGAAATGTCAAAAATACAATTTCAATAAGTAGATATGAACTCACTTTAAATGATGTTTCGAAGGGATTATGTGTAACAGTAAAGACGTTTGTCTATCAGAGCTTATATTAAGTAGCTTTGTCCGTTGGTTCTAAGCTCTTCAACGTTTCTCACATGCTGTTCTAATACTATTTTTTCCTTTTTGCATAGTTTGAGGTTGGAAATATATATCATGTTCTAGCGATTCAAATCCCGTACGTATTATAACATACCATTTTTTTGTTAAGGTAGGAAAATCGGTTATTAATATGCACCAACTTTTTTAGATATTTTTATTTAATTTCGCTGAAAAACAATCCGGAAATCGTTATCAAACAATCCAGTTGCCATTATTTGACAGAACTCAAGTCCACAATAATTGTGGTCACTAGAGGCGCTGTCATCGCGCACACAGCGAATACAGTTATACATTGTTGAATGGAGTTTACTTCTTATGAAAGATTGTCTTTAAACAGGCACAGAAAATAATACCCATTCAAATTCAAATTATTTATTTGCAGAATATTGGTTTACAATAATTGGTGTCGATTCACAAGATTTGAGCGCTGTATTCTTAACCAAAGCGTGTGCAAAGTCGATTTATAAACAGTATTATATACCTTTTATTATATATTTTAAGAGCTGACCCAGCCACGCGTTGCTGTGTTATAAATTAAAATAAAACCTATCCTATCTTTTAAGTTAGATCAAATAACAGATAGTTACGAAGTTTGATCGAAATAGGTTTAGTAGTTTAGGAGTCCATCGCGGACAAACAAAGCGACACGTAATTTATATATATTAAGATGATATTATAAACCTCTATGTAAAGGGATTGGAAAAATTATATCTTAAAAGTTTACTTACGAGTTATAAATTGAAGTATTATTATTGTTTCAGGTCTTAATGCGTGCGAGAGGAAGTCCTACTTCTTTCTGCGGAAAGAACTACCTGTGAGGTGAGTTTCTTTTGTTTTTTTCGTAAGAACCTACACATTGCAAACTACTACGCTACTTAACCGACGTAGACGATAAAGGAGGTTAAGAAATTTTTCCGAAGGCCAGTCATTGGATGGGTTGGTCGTAATTTTAAAATCGACTTTGAGGAAATTGGTTCTCGTATTTAGTTGTAACACTTTCGTGCTTATCACATATTTAAATAAAACCAGTTCACCGGTTTAAGTAAGCATTTAATTTGTTTTTTTTTTTAATTTAATCCTGACGTTTTGATACCTTCACATGAAGACTAAGGTAATGTGCTAACCTTCAATTTTAATCAGGTAAGTTCCTAACTGTTACATGTTAACAATTTTATTTGTTACTATATCGGTGCAAGTCCTTTATTGATCTCAAATACTCAAGTTTTATACACTTAGGGAAGAATACGGAAGTTTATAGAGACAATCGAATATTCAGATCTCTTATTTAACATTCACGAAGTTAAATTGACTGTAAATGAAAGAGCAAATCTCGTCATTCGAGAGTGTATTATATTCTGGGAAATAGCTAGAATCCCTACCATATCTAACTGTGTAAAAAAACTTGTAGATCTTTCAAAACAATTTAAATAATTTATTCGTTATATCACACGCTTATGCTTTGGAATGGATGAAAGTTAAAGAAGATGAAATCTTTTACAAAAAAAGAGAACCAGGGCGTCCAGGATGTTTAGCGGGTGTAGATAAAAAGTTAGCCGAGAAAGAAGAAAGAGCAAGACAGAGAAAATTAAAAGAAGAGAAAAAAAGACACATGCAAATGTGTTCCGAGAGTTTATCGTATGGTTTTTCCTAATATAATATCATTAATAACTACCTACCGTAGGCGGCTTCGCCCGCATGGAAGTCGATCTGAAACTTAATGGTTGATAAAGTCAATGTCCCGTGTCATTTCCCAGCTCAGAATAATCCAATAATCCAGATCAATGCAGGTACTCATTTTTCAGGTACAAATGCTCAGCACATACCTTAAAATCAGCCGTTTCCCGTACTAGAACCAAATACCGTCGTCGGCATGGATTCAAAAACACCTTTATAAGGATACACTTTCATAAGGGTTACACATTGAATCTGTTACAGAATTAGGTATTCCTGTATCACTTATTTGGGTGTATTGAACCTGTTTTGCGTCGAACACTTATAAAAGTGTATCAGATATAATGTTTTCTGTTACCAATCTGTTAGAAACTGTTTTACGTTTAACTATCTATGTGTATACACAGTACACCAACATAGGCATTTCAAAGTACCCAAATCATTAGTGAGCTGTCGCATAGTTATGCCAATGTGAATCTTATTGACTGTAACAGATAATAACACTTATGAACCGGTATTTTCTAAAACAGATTCAAAGTGTTACAGTTTCTTTCTGTTTAACTTTTAAAACGGAAATGAAAAACAGTGTTCAGCCTGCCTAGCATGCGCTACTCGAGCTATCTCGCGCACGATTGAAGAGAAGTTTGTCGACATCGATATAATATCTCGTTGTCCTTAATGTAGACAAACGGATGTTGCCTCTTGATATATGATTATTAACTACTTTATTATATTACATAGCAACACCGATATCGTTCATTTAATTTGTGATGAGTGTTTTACCCTTTTATTTACTTTTTGGAAATGTGGATGACATCAAGTTTGACCATGATCTGTGGTTGATCGTTTCTCGCTAAGTCAACGGTATTTTTTTTTTTAAATCGCCGAAAGTTTTTGCTGTTTATTCTATTAATAATTTAATATTTTTTTACAATCTAAAATTTTAAAAAGAATAAACGAGTACATTTAGTCGACGCAATATACTAAGCGACTAAGATATGTAAAAAATGCAACGAGTTTTACAAGTAGATTGATAAATGTTACTACACAAAAAAAATATTATTTTTACTATTACTAATCCGATTGTTGTATAAAATATTGTTACAGTTTTGATATAATTAGAATGAAATTGATTTTGATAGGTAGATCGTCAATAATTCGAGAAACTTATTAACGAAACTGCCACTGGTACCTACGCCTGCCGTAGATGAGCAATTGCGATTGCGCTGGCCCGACTTTCCTATATCTATATTTTATTACAACTTTGTACTCAAAGTGTATTAAGGGTGAACGAAACGTAAACATATGTATTATATTTATATATATTATTAATGCATATATAAGTATATATATAAAATTATTTACTTATAATTATATTTTATTTAATCATATGTTTACGTTTCGTTCGCCCTTAATATACTTTGAGCATAAATATATTCCTATAATTATAAATATAGTTATATATTTAGTTATATATATACATACATATATATATATATATATATATATCTACTTATAATTATAGGAATATATTTATATGTGCATAAATAAAATATATAAGTATGTAACTATAAAACATATTTTTACGTTTCGTTCGCCCTTAATATACTTTGAGTACATAATTGTAATAAAACACCACCATCGCTCCAATCGAAATAGCACACAAACCACTTGTCGTCTCTTCTCTACGTACTGACACAAAGACGAGAAATATGTCGACAGTATCGGTTAAAATGTCGACAAAACGCAATTGCCATGTTAGACATAAGAAATCGACTTCTAAGCGTAGCCATGTTAGAGACGACTGACGACAAATGACTAAAACACGAGAAGATGGGTAGACAAAATTTTGTCGTGTTGCGTATGCTAGGCGGGCAGAACACTCCATTCGGATACCGCTAAAATCCCTGGTCATCGGTGCGAAAGGCAGGATCGCTACCGTTGCACCAAACAGTCGCCAAATATAAATATAATACGAACATAAAAGTCTTCTTTATCGGTTTAGTCTATACAAATTCTTTTGCAAAGTGCATAATTAATTCTTATCAATATGTGTCGCGATAAGCACTATTTCATTTCTAATATTATTAAACAATTGGTGATTTTAAAACGATTTTCATCAGTCAAATAACAAGAACTATGATAACTGGAATATGTTTTTTCATTTTAAGTGCTATTTTATATGATTAATTTTAATATAGAATAATTTTAATAGAGAAGTACTGGGAAAATATAGGCGTGTCCCTCCTGAGCTGATACTCGTAAAAGTAATTATTATATATTATAACAAATAAATTATCTGAATGTCAATATAACAAAGTATCCTACTAATATTATAATCGCGAAAGTTTGAAGGTATGTTTGTTACTTGTAAGGTAAACGTCCCAGTATCCGTTAGTTTTTGAACTTTGCCGACTTTGTAAATCTGCTACGTTCAGATTTGTAGAGCTATAAAAATGAAATTTACACGAGCATATAAGTAATTTAATCTAGTTTTTAATTTATTAGTTTTATTCCTATTTATTTAAAAGGAAAGATTAAAAAATATATAAAACAATAAAAATGACTGAGTTGTACCAATACCCGTTAGAAATGTACTAGTAAGCGTTAAACTGTCCTAGAATCCGGTATTATTTATCACAAATTTGAACTCTGTTGCATGAGATTAAAGTTCACAGAAATGCTAGTTTTGTGTCTGCCCTTTAAACAGGTAATATATTCGTTTTAAATATATTTAAAACGAATAATGTAAAAAAAACAAAACAGAAGGTATTTCTTCAGCTTTAGAATAAAACCTAATTGGATAATTAACATTTTTGGGCATAACAAAAATATAACTTTGCATATAAACAAATAAGACAACCGAAAACACAACAATAAATCTCTTTAAATATTAAATCAGCCTTAAGAGACCACGGTTTTAGTAATTTTGATTAAATAATCCAACTTATACATCTGACGAAATACAATGAGAACAATGGAAAATTATTTGGTCTGGCAAAACTCCTGCGCAAATCTTATGACACTAGGATTTCCAAGTGACAGATTGTATCATGTCTAATTTGTCGCGTCTTTGACATAAACAACAATACCAATTTTCATTTGTAATTTCCACTACTTTGGTATCTAATAATTTCTTTTTAGATTTAAGTTACCATATCAGCGTTTAGTACTTTTAGTTTTTTTATATTTTATATTGATTTTATTTTTTTGTCTTCACTTCTTTCTTTTTCTGTGAAAAAATTTGCCACCTGTCAGATGTTATGACGCTTGGTAATTTTACTTAGGTAATTTTCGCTACTTTCCTTTCTGTGTAGCAGCTAGGGGTTTTTGTCCAGAATAAAGCGTTTTTAAACTGTGTCGATACTACCAAATCTCCATAGAATCTTATTTCCGATAGGTTATTATTAAGCGGCCCTTGTGTTTTTGGTTCAAGACGTGCCAGCAATTGGAGATGTCATCTTGATTACCTTAAGTATTACGGATATTACTTAGTAGTGTCATATGAACAAGTTGTTTGCTTAAAAATGATGTCGGTGCTATGGCTGATAAAGTTGGTGTCTCAGTCTACATGATTTCAACAGCAAAGTCAGAGTAAGTAATTATTGGCTATCGGACTGGACAAGACTTGATGCCATTTCTGTATTAGAAACACACCCTACTGACGACGTCAGCTCAGAGTTTGACTTCACATTTTTGCTTGACGTCAAATATATAAAGTCAGACCCTATTGTCTGGATCACTTGACCTGTATACTCGAGTCCTTTTGTGTTAGCCGTGTTTAAGGAAATATGTTGATTCAACATATACCTACAGGTTTCATGCCTACTTTTTGGAGATCTCGCCCTGATATATTGGGTATATAATGTGTTTCATTTACAAAATCAAATATATCTGCAAGCACAGATTCCTTGGCTGGTACTTCCAGATTCATGATTTTCGTCAACGTCCTGTACAAATTTTCAGATGAGCCGTGATAAACGGCTTAACGGCTTAACATATACCTACAGGTTTCATGCCTACTTTTTGGAGATCTCGCCCTGATATATCGGGTATAAAATGTGTTTCATTTACAAAATCAAATATATCTGCAAGCACAGATCCTTGGCTGGAACTTCCAGATTTATGATTTTCGTCAACGTCCTATTCAAATTTTCACACACTTCTATTTTTCTCATATTTTCTCTATGATTGTTATATTCCTGTACTAAACCACTGAAATCATTCGAGTTTTGTCCAACATATCCGTTAGCCCTGTAAAATTACATCTGATAGAGATTCTTTGATATAACAGGTATCACCTTTACCAGACATTAGCGTCGAGTTTGAGGCCCATTGTTGAATTTGTCAGGTGTATTTTGCATCTTCATTTCAAATAGTCCTTTTAAAGCTTTATCACCCTTCCATGTTGGACTTTTACTGTCGCAAAAAGACTTAAGACTTTCAGGACTTATTTTTAATTCTAAGTAATGGCCGAAGGTATCTGGTATTGTTTGGTCAATATTGTCTGGTTCAGCTGATTTTTTTTTGGTGAGTTGACACACACTTTAAATATTCGACGCTATTGCGTGAGGTTTTGCGCCGCTAGTTGGTCTACTTCGGGGTGCCTTTTAAAAAATGCTTCAATGCGCCAGTGACGATCTGGTCTGTCATTTGAAACATATTTTAACGCTTCAAGTTTTTCATTAATAAAATTTAGCTATCCAGTAACTGTGCTCTACACACTGGGAACCCCCCATGATCTGCCATGAAAGTAATCAATTTTTTAAATGTTCTTCTTCTTCTTTTGATAAAAATTGTAGGCGGTCCTTTTGAACATCCAACTGTATAGCGACCACAAATTTTATCATCCAATGTCGATCGTTGAATTCTGTACTGCCTAGAAGCAGCTGAAACCGAGGCTTTTTTATTTACTGCATCTATTGCCTTCAATAATGCCTCTTGCTTCTCAGTCATGACTAGCTAAAAATAAAACATTTGTTAGATTAATGGAATCCATAATGATATTATAAATATTTTTTTAAACAAGATCATAAAGATGACTCGGAAGCGAAGGAAGGCGCTCATCCATACTCTGCCTGACATCAGTCAGGCAGAGTATGGATGACATGTATTCATGAAATTGAGGGCAATATTCATATTTGATACTGTATCCATTGTCATGTAACTTCTAACTGAAAATATCTTGAAAACCATACTCATGGGCTAGTTTTTAGGTAACTAAGAATAGCGGCATTTAATAAGAATATGCAAGCAGAGGTATATATGTTAATGTTTAAAAGGACGATGTAAATGTAAAGAAAGGAGCCTAGATGGCACAGGTGGTTAGAGCACTTTTTCTTTAATTTGTGCGATTACGTGTGTGAAGCAAACCAAAAGCTGTGTAAAGCTAATAATTTTATTGTCATTATAAGACAAATCAAAATAGAATCAATATTTTTTTCGGGTAATATTAATACATACTGGAACACAACAAACATACTTAATACATACCTTAATACATACTGAAACACAAAAAGAAATGAAGTTTTTCTTTAACATCATCCTTCACAAAACAAAAATGGTATGTTCTAACTAATTTAAATAGTTCGATGGAAAATGACATCTAATTCCAGGAAATAGGATACAATAACGGGTTTTAGAGCATCGGCTATTACTAGGTTGATGCGTGTACCAAAACCCGTTAAAATATTTTACGTTTTTAACGGGTACTAGGTCAAGTAGGGATTAGTAAGTACCAATATATGTGACATGTAATAATAATTACTTTTCAATAAAATTTGCCTCAAGTTATAGGTTAAATGAGTAGATAATTTAGTCATATAATTAAGTAAATTATCATTCTTACCCTAAACCATTTCACAGCAGACCAGCAAGCTTAGCAATATAACCTGGTGGTTTCGTAGTTCAATGACAGAACTTTGTAATGATTTATTTTTTTCGGACAGCACACTTTCAATGTTGTACAGTTTTGACGCCATTACACTTATGGATAAGTTTTGCCACTCTAATTGCACAGAACATTACAACGAGTTTATTGCCATTCACATACTTAATCTATTTTTTAACAGAAATGCGCAAATATAAGAAAACCTACTAGTTATCGGGTACCGGGACGTTATCGGCATTAGGGACATTTACCTTAACTGTTCAATAATATAACTCATACATCATAATAATTAATAACATATAGTTATAAATAAATAAATAAAGTCATTGATTTCATCGGCCAAAATATAACAATATGTATCTCGTAAGTCTAAAAAAATATAATGGATTTCATTCCGGGGGTGCCGGCAGAAGTGAAAACATGAACATTAACGTTGTGCATTTTTGATATTTTGGAATGGTTATGGTGATTATAATTTCGCACGAATTGCTTTAATTATCAGTACAAAAGTACTATTATTTATGTGGTAAAATAGAATATTCATTTATTGCGCTATCGTACGCAAACATAGCAACAAACACACACGAACATTCGCGCAAGCGCCCTGTGCCGCTCAAACGAAACAGCAGGAGCAGGCATACATTTTCGCCGGGCGGTAGAATGAGAGGGGGATATTTCTCCTACGCCGTGCCGGCGATCTACTCTCCCTCCGTCTTACGAATTTTCCTTCAGGTCACGTGTCCTGACGCGAGTTTAGCATTTTTTACCCATCCCAAAAAGCCGCTAAAGAAGTTTTCACTTCAAAAAGTCTTGTTTATAAAACTCTTAAGTTTAATAAGTAGTTGCTATAATGTCTATGGTTATTAAAGCTTTAATATACTAGATTTAAATGAACACTACATTAATCGCGTTGCGCATAGTAATCATTCATTTAAACGCATACGATTAACAGTTACGCCTCGTTAATGCGAGGAAATTCTAATTATCATAGGTCTGTTTATTGTTTTAACTGTAGGTGACCTTTGCCATATAAGCTAGCTAGTAACATTTAAATATACAAATGAACTTTGTTTATTTTGCGTGGATAACTACGTTTTGTCAGTAACAGTGGTTAAAAATATTTTTGTAATGTTTTTCATAATACTGAGATAATTATTACGAGATCTGCCAGTATAAAGATATCTTACATGCTATAACAATGAAATAATATACTTTATCTTCGTATGAAATCAAATTTATAGTTACTATGGAGTAAATGTTAATTAAAATCGCAGTCGCACTAAGCGTTTTGGTTCCAATTTTGTAATACGTACCGCTAAAAAAGTGAAATTCTTTGCCTGAGTCTATGTTTCCTGATAAATACAATTCAGGGGTCTTAAAGTTAGCATCAGGCGAGATAGCGGTCAAGCGCTTACCTATATACAATAAAAAAAATATATAAATAGTATAGATGTGGCCCCAAGAATCATCCTTGTGGTATGCCAAATAGAATACTGTAGTAGGAAAGAGTACTAAAGAAATGTTTACAAAGCAATTGTCATATACTGCCATAGTATATGGTAATCTTAAATCAAATACAGAGCTATTTTAAGATTTCAATTTACGGCAGGATCAATAAACTCTAATGCCTCTTCAAAGACATCAGGAGATCTTTTAAGCCTTCTTATCCTTTCAAGCTTAAGATAACGTTGTTTACATCTTCAAATATTTAAGTTATCTGTTTTGGTAACATGGTACACAACAAGCAGCATAGCAAATTTTATCGGAGATTATTGTGGATTTTTTTTATTTTAAAGTTTGTTTCACAGTGAAATTTTAGTTGTTTTAGTATATAGATGATATATTGCGTTGGTATGATTGTTGTACAGCCGTGTGGTGTCTGGCAAAATCTTGAAGCAAAATAGCACGAACTCATCACACTCAAGGGTATCATAAGGGCGATTAATGATACTGGAGGTAGTCACCATAGAATACAAAATAGACCGCAGCATTACCCGAATTATAGTCTTTATTGGGATATCAAATTCGCCTGACAAGCGTTGAGATTGTGGCAAATGCTCTACTTCCCCGATTTTTGGTAGAGGCTTCAGTCTTATGTTGATAAATTTTCGTGTTCGTTATTATTTCAGACGTGTCAACAGAATATGAATTTTAAAATACTTTTTTAAAAACAATCTCTTATTATAACTTGTTAATAAAACGAACTAAAAAGTTAAAAAGCCCAAACTTAATGGTATTGTCTCGTTTTATTGCAAAGTTCCTATGGACACCTTCCATCTCCAGCAACAGACCCTGGTTACCATATAGGATCAAAGTACTCGTCAATACGAATCAAACGAGTCCAATCTCGACGGCGTTGTGTCGATTTATTGCGGAATTCCTATGGCCACCTTCCAGCTCCAGCATCAGATCAGCTTAATGTTATCATAATAGTCCATTGTTATGTGACATACATAGGCCTGCAAAATTTCAGCTCAATCGGAAACCTGGAAGTGAGTCAAAAACTTCCAAGATTTCTTTACAGACACTAGGACAGGTGAAAGTAAATTTAAGCTTGTAAAAAGGGCAAAGTGCGTGTCGGACCAAGCGTAGTGTCGGGTTTCGTGATTTCCCTTCACAATATCCGGACTTAGAAGAAAGTTTGATACTATTACAAAGCAAAGAAATTAATTATCTTTTTACTTCTTCAAGTACATTTTATAAGTTTAAAAGACTGTAAAGAAGTTTCCATAAAATTTTAATTGAGAGTTGCTTAAATCTAAATTAATGGGAAAGTTGTCTTCTCTTTTGTATCATCATCTCAGCCGAAAGAAATTTATTGTTGGACGGAAGCCTCCACAAAAAATGGCAGCGATGCCACATTAGCAGGCAGGTTTGAAAGATAAAGATATTTTATTGCCTGAAATATGGTCACATTACAAAGATATCATTAAAATTATAGTAGCTCAGCATATTTCGCCGGAGGTCCGAATGCAAATCAAAACATTTCAATAAATTGGTATAAAAATTACAAATTACATAAAAGAATTGAAACTTAATGTTACCCTCTTCTTTCACAGGCTAGCGAATATAATGAAAGAGATAGCGTTACTCCCAGAAAACCTGCTTCGGATGCCTTCGGTGGGCATGTTGAACCAATGGTACGAGAGGTCCTTTGAGGAGATCATACAGTTTGAGAAGATGGAACCTGAGCCACCAGTGTTGACGGAGTACGTAGAGATACTAAACTTTATGATAAAGATCCAAAGTTACTGCTTTTAAATAAATTTTTATATAATAAAAAAATCCTTGAGAGTTTTAAGACAAAATAGCAACTTCCCTCGGCAGTTTGACATTGATGGATCACAGAATATATCTCTAAATCGACGGTGAATTTTCAATAGCTTTTAAGTAATCAGAATTTAAATTTACACCATGTTGAAAATACGGTCACTAGAAAACAAATTACAATTTCACTTACCAGTTGATGGAAATATTATAAAAAGGATTACTTTTAAAGTTGAAGGCGTTGATATATTTTGTGGTGGCAATGTTACTTCAGCTGATTAGGTAATTTTTCCTCTGATAATTACAGGTTTTAGTTTAAGTTTTGAAGTTCTGTTTGAATTGGTCAGATTTTGGGAGCGCCTCGTGCATATACGAAACCGGCACGCCGATGTGGTCCAGACAATGGCGCAAGGGGTCCTAGAGCTGAAGGAGTCGCATGAAGTGGACGTGGGGACCGAGAATTCGATACAGTACTTTCTGGATCGATTCTACATGAGCCGGATTTCGATTAGGATGCTGATTAACCAGCACAGTGAGTGTATTAATGTGTTATGATGAGAGAATTTATATGATTTCCTATTTATTATCTGAATAGAAAAAACTGAATGGACACCACTTTGTGGTGAAGGGATAGTCGTTCTTTGGAGTTTTGTAAACCACTGCTAGCTATTGAGATTGGGTAGGAGTATAGAAAAACACGTGGCAAATTAACGGGTAGGTGGGTAATTCGATTGAGCATGTTAAGCAACCTTTGCAAAGGATTAGGCAATGGATGGGTGACCAATGAAATTAAATATTTTTTTTGCTTTAAATATGGGTAACACACAGTACACTAGACACATCGGGCTCATTAGCTGAAGGGGTAAGGGGGCTGTCTAAGGCCCGCCTCCGTCTGCAAAAAACCATTTACAAAGCAGTTTTTTCTTTAACGATTCTTTGATACTTGTACATATAGGTATTAGTTACCTAGAAAATGGATAGATGGCGCTGGTATTCACATGGAAAAATATAATGGATCTGTTAAGGTCTCGGTAGCTTAATAGGAAGAATACTCTTCCGAATAGCGAAGGAATGAAGGTTCGAGTATCGCTTGACAACTAAGAGATGTTGAATATTTTGTTGTGAAATTACGTTTCACATTAAATTATTTTGAATTTTGATCTAATAATTGTGGAAATTTTAACTATTCCTTCCCCCAACCTCGCAACCAAAATCCTGGATCCACTACTGGCAGTATTATATTTTTTTGCGCCCGAAGCACTGAATGGGCTACCTTTCGGACACGGGGGAGGAAGGTGGTGAATCCTTATGGATATTTCTGGTTCATAGTACTAAACACAACCTGGCAGGTGCCATAGATAGGCTATAAGCTTTATAAAATCCATCATCCCATGGGACCAGGGCGAAGCAGAAAATCTTTCGTCTCAAGACAGTCGATTTCTTAAATACATCGACAACCGTTTGGTGCAACGGTAGCGATCCTGCCTTTCGCACGGTTCTGGGTTCGAGTCCCGGATGGGGCAGATGTTTGTGCATACGAGCATTTGTACCTGAGTCATGGGTATTTTTATACATTTCTATAAATATTACATATCTGTGTATCATATTATGTAGTCTATCCATAGACTACATAATCCATCCTTAGTATCCATAACACAAGCCTTACAGTGGTAACTTTGGGATAGGCTAATTGGTGTGAATGTTGGAAATATTATGTTATTATCTCGCATTACCCTAACATCTGGATTTTCTTCCAGCTCTCCTCTTCGGCGAAGAGCAAGTTGGCAAAAAGCAAGCAACCGTCACCGGTATAGGTAACGGTGGCCGCCATATTGGGTCCATTGACCCCGCGTGTGACGTGGTAGCGGTCGTTAGAGACGCGTACGAGAATGCGAGGTTCCTCTGCGATAGATATTACTTGGCGTCACCAGAGCTTGAATTGTTACAGATGGGCGGTGAGTACTGAATAGCGCTATTAAGATTTTTCCACTACCGCAGTCATTGTGGATGTTAAGTAACTTTGGCGTGGGCCTGTTATCGCATTGGCTATCGTTAATTTATCATCTCTTAAGACACCAGATTACCATTTACATGTAAACAAACTTGCAATTGTAATTAGTTTGTTGTTTTGTTATGCCAAAACATTTGTAAAAATGTTTCTTTCGAATACGAAAGGATGTTCCTCTCATTGATGAAACAACGCTGGTTTACAGCGTATAATTAGAAAGGTACTAGAAAATTTAGACGAGTGTTCACAAGGCACAAGAGCATTGGACCGGATTTCCAAAGGTTGCGGGTTCGATTCACGCCTGAGAATTCACTTGTGCCCGAGTAGAATTTTTCTAGTATTTTTCTATTATAACAATATATCTTATAAGATGGCATTGAAAAATGCATAAAATATATAAAAATTATAGTAATTTATTATGCAAGGTTGCAAAGTTGAGATTTGGCCGCAAGTTACCTCTATTGAATCCTAAGCGTAACGAGGATTTCAAAGGTACGAGACGCTGAAAACTTTGCTGTCGAGCGAAACACAATTTTTTACATCACTACTGCGAGGAAATTTTTAGGTACCAGAAAAACAGCTTAAATAAAATGGTAAATTGGTATTTTCGTCTCTGCTGGAAATTTTTGGTATTAATTCTTTCGAATTTAACAAACTTTCAGAACGCATCTGATATTTTTTTTAAATTGGTTTCTATTCAATGTGAATTGTCTAAGAATACCTTTGAGATTTCTTTTTCGGGTGCGGTACGATTTTAATCATATGTAATGAAATATAACCCACCATACATATAAAATTCTTTTACTTAACTAAAATCATTAATTAAAACAAAAACTTTTCCACGCTAGCGGATAAAACGCAATTTTCTACGCAAAAATTGAATGACAAATCAAACTTTTCTGAGCGTGTGAGGTGAAAAAATATTTATTTTGCCACCGTGGAGTATGGTTATAGTTGTAAATAAATATTTTTTTCGTTCATGTAATGACTTGTATGCAACATTTCAAGATGTTCTGCTGAATGGTTAAGGTATGAAGGGGTAACAAACAAACTCACTTTTCCACTCTTTATTGGAGAAATATTACTTAGGATAATAATAACAATAATCATTTATTTAGTTCCCGAAAATTGGGTACTTGCTGCATCTAAACACATTGTTAAAGCCCAAAACTGTGAAAAACTTAAGCCTGAAAAAGGTAGCGATCCTACCTTTAGCACTGACAGTCCTGGGTTCGACCCGGAAGGGGCATATGTTTGTATGATGAATACGAGCATTTATACCTGAGTCGTGGTATGTATCATATATGTATGTCTATCCGTTACCCTAGTATCCATAACACAAGCCTTACAGTGCTTACTTTGGGCTAGGCTAATTGGTTTGAACGTGAGAAATATTTATTATTTTATTTTCATTATTTTTTCATTCCAGTGCCAAGCGACCGACCTATGCCGATAGTATACGTACCATCACATCTGTACCACATGCTGTTTGAGCTATTCAAGAATGCTATGCGAGCTGTCATGGAACACCACGAGAGTGCGCCACCTCCCATACAAATCAATCTGATCAAAGGCCGAGAGGATATATCAGTGAAGGTGGGTTAATTCGAGTGGAGCTCCCACTGATCAGCTTCAATGACGCAATGTCTGTTACGCTATAACTTACGGAGTTCTTAACCGATTTTTATAATTTTTGTGTGGAATAGAATCAACACATTTAGGACTATATTGAAACACTAAATTTTATCAAAATTGGTCAACCCATTCTTGACTTACAGAAGGACATACAGACAATTTTTTTTAACCCTTTCCGTGCCAGCTACGAGAATACTCGTAGTGCGTTACTGTAACATGGTGCCGACTACGAGTATGCTCGTGGATTTTTTTGGGCATCCTATACAAAAAAATAATTTCTTGACACTACAAGTAAGATCGGTTTTTTAGAGTTTGGCATTAGAAATAAAAATACATGTTAAGTGATTAAATAGTAATTTCTTAGCTGGCATGGAAAGGGTTAAATTCGCAACAGTAAAAAAGTTATAACCAAAAAACATTAGCTCTACGGGATTTCCCATTGAAACAAAAAGCGCGCGCTTTTTTAAAGTTTTCATTCTTATGGAATTTTAAAATTTATACAACATTATTGAATTCTTTTGAAGTGAAAACTTCTTTAGCATCGTTGTGATTTGAAAGTCGATGAAACGAAAACGCGACAGTAAAAAGAGACACACATAAATTCATAAGATTTAACCGAGGAGAAAATGAGATAGAAAGCATTATGTACGTGTGTTAATGCGTGTTTGTGTGCGCATGCGTAGTACAAAGCTTGAGAGAAGACATCACAACAACCGTGGTATTTTGTATATTTTTAAACGAATTTATGAGTAAGGATGTTTTATCTTTACACATGTCAATAACACATTTTCTTGCTAATAATTAAGTTAGTAAAAGAAATGATAAAGATGGTAAATAATATCAATAGATAATCTATCCTTTGATGTTCGCGATTTGATAGATAAGCACAACTGTACCTTTGAAAATGCCGATTCTTATGGATACGTTGTAAAAATTTTGTTTCTACAAATTTTTAATTTTTCTTAGTAATATCATCATTATTGTATATATTAGAAGCCACTATACTTTGTCCAATGTAGGATGATACTTTTGACAGGTGTCACTTCCTTATTGCTACGTACTAGGTTGCGTTTCCTTATGTTTGGCTTGACATTGCAATAGCAACTTTATACCCTCTATATGTGTCAACTGTCAAAAGTATCATCCTACATTGGACAAAGTATAGGTGACGTCCTTATCTATTAAAAAACAAAATATCAAGCTTACTTCCGCAAAAAACATCGCATAAATTCAGACACCAAGACGGCGACACATACTAGCACCTTCAGCAACTTTTATGTTAAAGGAATATTTGAGTAACTACCTTGAACCAATTAGCGGGCAACTTCATCCTGCTGGTTTATTCCATGTAGCTTTTGCGGGCAACTTCAACCTGTTACTTTTGTGTTACAGTGATGGGCGCGCATCTTAAAATTTCACTCTCATCATTTTTTCATAACGCGCCTAAAGAACTTCAAAACTATTTTTATTTTCTAATTATAATTTATTTACATGCAAAAATCTAGCAGTAATATGCTTATAATTACAAAAAACAACGGGTTGCACTCCAAGAGTGCCGGCAGGTGTGAAAATATGAATATTAACGTTGTGCATTTTTGATATTTTGGAATGGTGAGGGAATCATTTCGCACGAATTGCTTTAATTATCAGTATAAAAGTACAATCGTTTATGTGGTAAAATAAAATATTCATTTATTGCACTATCGGACACAAACATGACAACAAACACACGCTCACTCGCACAAGCGCCCTGCGCCGCTTAAACGAAACAGCAGGAGCAGACATACATTTTCGCCGCGCAGAAGAAAGAGAGGGGGATGTTACTTCCTCTCCTACGCCGCGCCGGCGGTCTACTCTCCCTCCGTCTTACGAACTTTCGATCAGGTCACGTGTCCTGACGCGACTTTAACATTTTTTAACCATCCCAAAAAAGTGCACAACGCCGCTAAAGAAGTTTTTACTTCAAAAATATAATAATTACATTTAATGTTGTAGGTTGTAGTAGTAGCTTTATAATATGAAGAGTGGCGCTCGCGTCATCTTAAAAAACACTTGGCAAAATCGGGTTTACGTCCGTTCTTCTTGTCAGTTAAAAGACGTCCCGAATGGTTAGGAAAAAATGTTGGACGATTCAAAACAACTTATATTAAGTGCATTTGAAAAAAGTAATTTTTAAATTCAGTCATGGCCGCTCCTCCTTCTATAAATTCAATTGGGGAAATTAGTTTAATAATTAGATTAAAGTAAGGGCCATTGAATCCACGTATCTATGTTCTATTGAAATTTCTAAAGACAGAAGGTCTTCTAAAGAAGGAAGGAAAGGATAAGCTAGCTTATCCGTTTTCATAGGAAACATTTCAGAGAGCGTGCAGCAGAATTGCACAACCTTGTTTCGCCGTCCACATTTTTTCATCGAACAACAAGACTTACAAATAGGCGACACCGTTATATGGTTGATATACCAAAGAGTCGCACTAAGCGTTTTGGTTACAATTTTGTGATCCGTACCGCTACGAGTGAATAGGTATATTCTAAGCAAGCGCGTCACATCCTAGATTTTTTTTAATTTAGGATGTGTTTGCTCTTGGTCCGAATCAAGCCCGGGGGCCAAGACAGAATCCACCATGAAACGAGCTAACCCAGAAGGTGCCTATTCACCCTTCTCCTAAACGGCGGCGTATGCGTAACGCATTCATATTCATATTCATTTAATCTTCACAAATTTATAACAATAGTACATAACATACAGGATGTTTGTGATTACAGGTGTTCGTTTATGCTATAAATTCACCTTTGTGGCTTAAAAAACGGACGGGTAAAATAAGTTTTCGGAAATTTTTGCTGTGCGCATTATGAAGGATGTTGAAAAGCGCTTGGTGCGACAGGTAGGAATAGCAATCAAGAAAGGGCGGTAGCCTGCAGTGCGTCTGGATGTCCGATGGAAAAAAGGAGATGGCGGTATGAGCTAATGCAACTCTTCAGCACACTCTCCAAAGTACAGTTCAGATCGCATCGTCGCTTACCATCAGGCTAGATATCGGTCAAGCGCTTTCCTAATTTATGATAAAAATATATCTATATATGTATATAAATATTAAGTGTCACAGTGTTTTACCGCAATGAACTCCGGAAGTATTCTACCGATTTTGAGGTTTTTTTTTTATTTTACTGGATTTCTTCCAACTTAGGACATAGGATAGGTTTCATTTTAATTTATAACACCCTACACCAGTAACAGGGCCGTGTCAGCTATTATATTTGAAAATTTACCATTGTTTCCAGATGTCTGATCGTGGCGGTGGCATATCCAGAAGTGTAACAGATCTCCTGTTCAAATACATGTACAGTACTGCACCGCAGCCATCCAAATCGGACTCGCATACAGTACCATTGGCTGGTTAGTATATCCACAGATCTTAAATAAATAAAAAATAATATTATTACATTCACACCAATTAGCCTAGCCCAAAGTAAGCACTGTAAGGCTTGTGTTATGGACACAAGGGTAACGGATAGACATATATATATTAACACTCATGACTCAGGTACAAATGCGCATATTCATCACACAAACATCTGCCCCATCCTGGACTCGACCTAGGACCGTCGGTGCGGAAGGCAAAGTTATTTATGAGTTATTATTTAAATCACACCTACATACCAGGGTTGCAAATTATCAAGATAATTATTTTCTCTGATAGTTATCCGATAATTATCTGATAATTATCCAATTATCAAATCAAATAACATATATATAAATGAAAGATTTTTTTCTATTTTTAGACATTACTTTTACCTGAGAGTCTGCGTCTACTTTTGTTAAAAAAAACTATTAATTTTGATATGTGTACGACTTAATTATTGTAATTTTTGACTGACTCGTATTATTAAAGTTCAAACTCTACTCGTCCAGCAATTGCTGGTTTTCCGCGCCTCGACAACAATGTACCTACTATTATTTTGTTTTGTACAATATCAGTTACTCGTTATTATCAACGATAATTATCAAGATCATTATCACTATAATTATCCAGTGCAACCCTGCTACATACTGACTGTACATTGAATGTCGATTATGCTTCATTGCATACATCATTAGTGTTAGGACCCCCTGAAAAATAAACATTCACCAACAGATCAGAAAATATTCTTTTTATTTTATTTTAA
This sequence comes from Calamotropha paludella, assembly GCA_927399485.1. Taxonomy (NCBI): domain Eukaryota; kingdom Metazoa; phylum Arthropoda; class Insecta; order Lepidoptera; family Crambidae; genus Calamotropha; species Calamotropha paludella. Next base: position 3,078,114 of record OV656830.1, on the reverse strand, counting down.
CGACCGTTTGGTGCAACGGTAGCGATCCTACCTTTCGCACCGACGGTCCTGGGTTCGAATCCCGGAAGAGGCAGATGTTTGTAATTGTATGATGAATACGAGCATTTGTACCAAGTCATGGGTGTTTATATATATTCCTATGAATGTTACATATATATGTATCATATATGTATATCTATCCGTTACCCTAGTATCCATAGCACAAGCCTGAATGTAAGAAATATTTATTTTATTTCATTAATTTTTCAGGATATGGCTACGGTCTGCCTATATCTAGACTGTACGCTCGCTATTTCCATGGAGACTTAGTGCTGATGTCTTGCGAGGGATTCGGTACTGATGCTATTATATATCTGAAGGTAACAAACATAATTAATATTAGAGATTATCTATTTGTGAACAGTAATTTATTCGAACAACTAATATTAATGACATATAAAAAGGAAAATTCCAATATTAATGATATGCTGTGTGTATATGTGTGTATAGGAACAACATTTGTGTTAAACATTCTGCGTTTTTTATATGCTCATAATTATAAGTTTCTTAAAATAAAATAAGGCAAACTAGTTTAATCATACTGTGTGGTTCCTACCCCTACCGTGACTTTACCATACTTACAGTAAATTATGAAATAAGCGGCGCTTACCGCTGGATTGAATATTATAGTGGCGATAATTATAAACGTATATTTGTTACTTTGCAGTTATTTTCTGAGGTTTTTGCTAATAATAAAACATATAATTTTATCAGCGAAATGATTTCAGTTTTGATATTCAAATGGACACAATTAATAGTAGTGGGATTACTTGAATTAATTTTTATTTATTTTTTTATAATAATCAAGTTAGGTTTATACCTATATTATGTATATATCAGACATATGCTGTTCAGGTACAAGATCCACCCGCAGGCGCGTTATGTGTCTGCAACATGTATATCACGTCATCATACAGGTTATTTAGTGTTTTTCTCTATTTCTTATGACATATATAGTTGTGGGATATATAGTGAATGTGGTCTCTGGTGTCATGCGTCCATTTGTAGGGTCAAATCAAGTAATCAATCAAACGCATTAAACACGGAGTTGGACAGTGGCATGACTGACAATGGTTGATCCCAAGACTATTTTAAATATTTTTTACCAAAACGTTAATGGTCTCAGAACTAAGTGCTCTGAGCTATACAATAGTATATTGTGTAACAACTTTGACATCATATTACTGACGGAGACGTGGCTCCAGAGTGATGTTTTTAGTTCGGAATTGTGTGATCCCAGATATGATGTTTTGAGAGTTGATCGCAACCTGGTCCAAACAAGGGAAAAGACTGGGGGTGGTGTAATGGCATGTATCAGGACTGAGCTCAGCGCCAAGTGTTCATTCGAATTTCACACAAATGCGAATACTGAGCTGCTTTGTGTTTCTATACCTGCACACAGCTTAGGAACGAGTTCTAGTTTACATATTATCTTAGTATACATACCTCCCGAGGCACTTAGTATCCCAGTGCAGTTAGAAGAAATTAAAACATTTGTCACAATGGTATGCCAACAGAAACCCAATGATACCTACCTATTGGCTGGCGATTTTAACCTTCCATGTATTATGTGGAGGGATGACCATTTTGAATTAACTGGTTGTACTGGGATGGTTATGCAGGAGGCGGCGGTGGAGTTTATTGAACATATGTCATACTTGGGCCTCAGTCAATATAATTACATTCTAAATAAAAATAACCGCTGTCTCGATTTAGTATTCTGTAATGTGAACTCTTTGGTTACACATAATTTATCGCCACTTAAAATTGAAGATAAACATCATCCTGTATCACGGACTTATGTACTTATACTTTAAATGTGTGTATCACGGACCTTTTAATAGTACCTTTTAAAGAACTCTCCACACGACGTCGTAATTTCCACATGTGACTATCCAAATATTATTATTGATTACCTAAAAAAGAGCAATTGGTATACTCTATTAAACGTTGAAACTATTGATGAGGCTATTTCTATAATGAAGTCGACATTTGTTTTAATAAATTTATTCCACTTGAAAAGTCTAAAAGTTATAGAACAAAGTATCCGATCTGGTATAGCTTATCTCTCATAAAAATAATCCGTGAAAAGACCAAAGTACACAAGAAGTGGAAACGCTATGAGAACCCTCGTGATTATGACGAGATCGTCAAGCTTCACGAACGTGAGCATCTCATGCAACGTAACTGCTATTCTAAATATTTGGGAAATATAGAAAAGGGTCTACATCAAATCCAAAAGAGGGAGTTGTCAGTACCCGCAGCAGTTCACGTATGAGGGTGAAACGATGACGGAGGGTCCAGCTATTTGTAAAAAAATTAATGACTTTTTTAATAAGATGTTTTCTAATCATACTACAGGTAATTCAACTGACCAAAACAATATGGGCCCGGATTTTAGCTCTAACGTCATATCTAACGCAACTGTAACCGTAGACCAAGTTGAGAAACTATTAAAGAGTCTTGATATTAATAAAGGCGCTGGTTGCGATGGCATACCCCCAGTGTTTCTTTGTCGCTGCGCAGCTGCATTAGCCTATCCAATTAGTATTTTATTTAAACTGTCTTTGACGAGTTGTGTCTGTCCTGTTAGTTGGAAAAGAGCTCACATCGTTCCTGTTCACAAAAAGGGGTCGAAAATGGAGATAAGCAATTACCGACCTATCTCTATATTAAATATATTGAGTAAATTACTGGAAAAAATTATATATAATATCATTTATTCCACAATATCAAATAATATCTCGCATCACCAACATGGATTTTTAAAGAGGAAGTCAACATTATCAAACTAAACTGAATTTTGTAATTATGTGTTGTGCGGGATGGAGAGAGGTGGGCAGGTTGACGTGATCTACACTGATTTTGAGAAAGCTTTTGATCGCGTGGATCACGTCATCCTGTTGAACAAACTCTTCAGGCTAGGTATCCGAGGAGATCTGCTCAGGTGGATTGAGTCCTACCTTATGAACCGGTCTCAGGCAGTTGTTATGGGTGGATTTAAATCAGATTACATTCATGTCCCGTCTGGAGTACCGCAAGGTTCGCATCTTGGCCCTTTGTTATATTGTGCATATATCTTTGATATTTGCGAATGTTTTCAGAATGCAAAACACCTGTTATATGCCGATGACAAAAAAATCTTTATGAAAGTTAAATCGCAGTCGGACTATGAACTAATACAGCGTGATCTTAATGCTCTGCATAGATATTACGAGAAAAACAATATAACAATAAATATCGAGAAATGTCAAATCATCAGTTTCACTCGCAAAAAACAGCCGGAGTTGTTTCCATATAACTTTGATGGAAAATCTATTGCGAGAACAGACATAATTAGAGATCTTGGCATATTCCTGGATTCAAAAATGCTTTTTTCTATACACATCGATTATATTTCTAATAAGGCTTATCGTAATTTAGGATTTATTAAAAGAACATGTAAGTTTTTTAAAAACGTAGAAAGCTTAAAGACTTTATATTACGCATATTGCCGCAGCGTTCTGGAATACGGTAGTATGGTCTCCACAGTATACAAAATAAATACAAAAGTTGGAAAAAGTTCAGATAAAATTCGTAAAACATCTAAATTATAAAACACAGAAATATCATAAAAATTACCAAGACGATTGTCGCCACTATAATCTTTTATCTCTTCAGTCTCGTCGTGAAGTACTTGACATATGTCTTCTTTACGACATTTTAAACAATAATTTGGACACACCCAATCTTCTTGCTGAAATCGGTTTTTGTACACCTAAAACCCGTACTAGAATAACTCCTCTACTCCTCATACCCAGATACCGAACCAACTACACAAAAAATTATCAACAGTGATCTTTGCCCTGATTACGTTAATCGGCCAGTAAGTCAGTTATTACCTTTAAAATAGTGTTTGATAATTTAATTTTAGATAACTTTAAAATTGAATTAACATAAGCATTGATTCATTTGCAACCAATCAAAGCTCGAATATTTTAGTTGTGTTGCTACTTCCTATTTATGTTATAGCCTTATAAAATGTTGTGAAACTCTGTAATTGGCTTAAGAGTTAAAATATCATACGTTAGATAAGATACATATGTAAAAAAAGCTGTTGAGTTTCTGAATAAATAAATAAATAAATAGAGTACTTCCAAGGACGGAAATTAGTTCGTACTTATTAGTATAGTGTACTGACGCATGTTGTGTTTATATCGAGTTGGTTTAAATGTAGTTTGATAAGTTTAAAAATGTGTTTTTAGTTTTTCATTGTGATCATTGTAAACCAGTACTGTGAGTCTTATAAAAAAGTATTTATTTATAACTTACAAACTATCATTACAGGTTACCCTATTGCAATAGCGAAGTGACTAACAAACTTAAAAAACAAGTTAAAACCTTAAAACTATAAAAATTCTAATCTAATAAATACCTACTTAATTTTATATGACACTGACAATATTGTCGCCTTTGTGTATTCACTGAGATAGCAACAAAATAAGTCCACATCATCTGCTATGATGTTGATTAAGCAATAAAAAGAAGTAGAATTAAACAGAAATTATTAAAAAACTCTTATTTCTTTGTCAACAATCCGATAACAAGATTATTTAGTTTCTAAAAATTTTTTTGTAAGTCATCATCTCAATCATGAGAATAATACTAGTGGATGTTGGTTTTCTCCAATAAAAAAAGATGTGCTTCCATTCTGGCATAGACGAAACAGGCACTGAAATCGTTATGTTGTCATATATGAATAGATCATATTTTAATAGTTATTTGAACTAACGTTATCTGATCAACTAGTCCCAATTTAACAAAATTATGATATAAATATCAATAATTTTTCTACAATTCAGCAACATATAAAATAATCTAGCTATCATTTGGATTTATTCAACTTTTTAAATATAATGTTGTCATTTATTATTTGGTATAAAAACCAAAATATTGTAAAGTATATTATTTAAACATTAGTGTCTTTTTCGCTCCTTGGCACTAAAAGGGTTAAATAATGGGTAGTAAAAAAATGTTTTTAAAGGATTCAAGAATACCTAGTATATAAGTATGAAAAGATACATAGCTCTAGTTTTTTTGTCCACTTCTATTAATACACCGTAAAAAGCAGAAATATGTGAAACTGTTTTTTTGTAAATCAACAAAAAGATCTGTTTTTTTTAACTTGTTTCTGTACACAATAAATACTCACTTAAGTCACTGTTATTTACTTGATTTAAATTTTACTTTTTTTTCGCAGGCGCTCTCGAACGAAGCGAACGAGTTACTCCCAATATTCAACCGAACATCAACAAAGTTCTACAAGCCGGTAACGCAGCTCGCGGATTGGTCAGGCTCTTTAAATACAGCCAGTAACCCTTGCAAGAATAGGGAGAAGGCATCGCCATTGTCCGCGCCTGTTTCTAGCAGCCTATAGTTGGAGAATCACGGAGCTGAAATCGAAGCTCCGGACAAATAGACGAGTCACTTTTAGGCTACATGTATGTAGATGTCTTTGCCTTAAAAAAAGTAAAAAGTCAAAGTTACGTTTAGGAATTTTCCCGCCAAAATTTCGATTTTCGAGTACGAGACAGGGGTTTTTTCTTGGTAGAAATTTCTTAATTGTAGCGGTCAATATTCTATGTAAATTTTTAAAATTTCAACTCCGCACCATTTTGTGTGTATCAAAGCTCAGACTTAGAAGTGGAAAAAACAAAATCTGTAAAAGCAATACAAATTATGATCATAGGGAAATGGACCTTATATCTTTGTATTAAGGTAAGGTATCGACATAATTCACTTTATTGTCATTATCTTAGTAGCCACCTCTACTTATCATAACCAAAAAAAGGCAGCTTCAACTAATGAGTTGTCAAATTAATATAAGAAAATATATCTATCTCTTTCTTTTATATGTGAAGCGTATACTTACGATAGAGATGCATAGATACACGTTTTACTAATATGTAAAATGTAAATCAGTAGCGGTAATGTTTTTTTATGTTATTTTTTATCGATGTGATATTTAGAAATAAGATTGTTGGAACAACCCAAAAATGGACTGAAAAATGAGTGTTTAACGTGTTATATAGTTTCAAATTGCACTATTAATAACCATTTTTTTATATTAGAATTTTATAGAATGGAATATACCTATATCGCAAAACGATCCTACTAATATTATAAATGTGAATGTAAGTTTTTTTTGTTATGCTTTCACGCAAAAACTACTAAACCGATCATTATGAAATTTCGTGCATATTCTAGGAAGTATTAGAAGTAACATAGGATACTTTTATTGAAAAAAAATATGCGTGCGAAGCCGCGGGTAAAAGCTAGTATTTTTATAAATATACTGATATATAATATATGTCATGACCTGCAGCGCCACCTATTTTAACCAAATATGAATCCTAAATTATCTAACAACCCATTCGAATACAGAATAATCAGAAAATCATTAAAATCGTTCGAGTTCAGTGACAAATATACAGAAGAATTACTTTTAATTACTTCTTTGCTAATAATAAACTGAAGTATTACAGGAAAAAAATATTTCTTGTGCATTATATAAATAAGAAACAATAAGAACAGATTTCCACCATATTAGAAAAAAAACACATTGAGTGAGATACCACGTGGCTAAATTTGGAACTAATGTTCGTTCAAATACTAATACATAATGTATTAAGTCGACGAGAAAATATAAAAGAAAAACTAATGATGTTATAACTTTGTTATGTATATACATATCTCGCTCACCTACGTATCACGCGCTCGCTATCTCTCTCTCCCATACGGTACTTGTATTATTTTATACCTAAAGTCTGTTCATTCTAACTTGTCCTATTTTGTAAACAATCATGGCACAACTTTTTAACAAAATCACCCATTTAAAAATAAAATAATAACAAAGTCAATAATCTATTATAATAAATCGTTATTATAAACTGAAACCTTTTGAATCTAGTTATCAGTTGATTTTTAATGCTGCATTTTCAATAAAAAGGAGTGCCAAGATTGTTTACCAAATAGGACAAGTTAGGATGAATAGACTGTAAACAAGTTTCTCTAAAACAATTCATTCTTTTCTCATTAGACGTATATAAAAAAAAATAGAAATATATTATACAAAAATATCGTAAATGTTTCTACAAAAAATATTGAAATTACAATATAATGAATTTTAGAATAATTCATTCATTTCGGCCATTTTCTCATTAGATTTTATAAATAAACTAATGCGTATGTTATTCGTTTAAATCCCCATCATAATCTTGTGTCTATTTGCAACTATATAACATAGAAGGCGAAGATATTAAAAAAAACCTACTCTACTAAAATTTAAGTGAAAAATATCATATTATTTTAGCTTAGTGTTTTAGTCATACAAGTAATACTCCTATATTGCTAGTCCCTGTAAGTGGTAGCGTTGCCGAGCAAGAGAAAGAGAGCCAGTTTGTACTTGACGAGTTGCGCGCATGCGTTGTGATAGTGGGGAAAACCCCCACCACTCTCATTGAAATAATATTCAATCTGACATTAACATATTTTGAAGTATACCTATTTCTTTCTGATTTTTTTTGTAATACTGATTGTTAATTTAAGCATTAAATTATTAAAAATTAATTAATTGGAGCGAAGCGAGCGTAGCTCCCATGGATCAGCTTAAATGACGCAATGTCTGTTACGCCATAACTTCCCGAGTTCTTAACCGATTTTAATATTTTTTACGTGGAATCGAGTTTAGACACATTTAGGGCCACATTGTGAAATTTACAAAAATAAAAAAGTTATGACCGAAAAACATTGGCTCTTGGGATTTCTTATTGAAAAAAAGCGCGCGCTTTTTAAAAGTTTTTATTTTTATGGAATTTTAAAATTTACTTAAGTTATTGAATTTTTTTTAGTATTACGCTCCGCTCCAATATATGGAGCTAGCGAAGCTTTATGCTTAGCGACTGCATCGACCTAGTATTAAAAAAAAGACATTCGATTTGATTTGATTCTCAAACATGTACATAACATCTATCGGACATGCGCACAACGTTCAAAGTTTAAATGAGGGAGACAGACATACATGTCTGCACCGTTGGGTCGTCATCCTTTTCTAATACTAGCAATATAGGAGTACTAAATATATGGTTTTAGCTATTCTTATAAGTGGACAGTGTGTCTGTAAATCTGTCATGTACAATGTATACATATTTGTGCGGGTGTAATAAGGAGCAGAGTACATTTTACACAGGGTGTTAATTTAATCATATACATATAGGGTGTTTTAAAATAAAATATTCTTAAATGTTGTATTTTTTTCGTGTTACGTTAAATTAACACGCTGTATTTAAGAATTGGAATGTGAAGTGAAGAATTGGAACTTTTTCGGCATTTTTTGTTGATTATTCTGAATATTGTTTGTTTATTTTTGTTCGCTTAATATATATGTAAATGTGAAAATAATGCAATAATAATTATTAAATGTATTTGACAATATTCAGAATAATATAAAAAAATCGAATAGTTAAATAAAATATGTTTGTCATAATTAATATTTGATGCATTGTATGTTTTCTTTGGCTGTTTTGTTTGTAAATGTATGAATGAATGAATATTAATAAAATACACGCCACTTAAGTATATAAACAATTGGCATATCAAAACTCGAATTTTCTTTCGTTTTAGAATTTGAAAAAAATAATCTTTATTACAATGGCATAAGGTAGGTAAAAGCGTGTAGCTTAAAAAGTAAGTATACGTCCATTGGCTTTATTTACAACCTTTATTGTGATGCAAAGGCCGCTCAGTCGGTATGCGAAAGGTTGTTTTAAATGGTATATGTACTATCGAGGTTTCTCGCGCCTTACCACTTTGTAGAAATATTCGTTTGAACTGATCGCATCGGACACGCCCACACGACCCATTCCTATCCCTAATTGGCTTCGTATTTTACTACGATTTATTCACGGCCAATCATAAACAACTAGTTTTAAAATCGCCCTTGATGTCAGTACTGTTAATCTGCTCTCACTTGCTTGTTTACGCACGCGCGCCATTATTGAATGAATGGAGCGGGGCGTAGCCTGAAGCGATAGGCATCGTGCAGTGTGCTAGCGACTTTCGACTTAGGACTGATAAGGCGCCAGAGGCCTCGATAGTACAATCCAGGTTTCGGACCAGGCGATTTAAAATACTCCAAGAATGCATGGAATTTTCTTTTTCTATCTTTATTGAAATGGACAAAAGACAAATTGTTTGCTTGAAGAACAAAAATAATTTTAAATTTTATTTAAGTTTTATCGAGTACAATGTGTAGGAGCTTTACGTAAAGCTTTTGTAGCGTTTCCATAAACTATACAGCTTTTAAGATCCTAAATGGAGTTTCTATATTTAAAAATATTTTTTTTACTTACATTATTAAACACCTAAAAGCCCAGCTTGTGTTAAATGCGTTATTTCTCTCTCTATCGGGGAAAAAAATGTCATTCAATCAAAAATAACCATTACCATAGCCGTAATAAGGATTAAATCAGACTGCGCGCTATAGAGCATTATATAATGTGTAAAAGTGTATCCAACGGCACATCCTGACCAAATTTTCTTTTATACAAATAAGTTTTATATTAAATCAGTAATTTTAATATTCTATGAATAGTTTATGCAGTACAATCGTTTAAAAAAAAACATTTTTTTAAATGTTTTTACGAAAGTGGCTAAAAGGTAAATGATATTTAAAACTCGATTTTTGTATTAGATTATTTAATTTTACACTTAAACTGTTTATTAATATAATGAATCGTGAAACTTATTCCAAATTTTCTATATCGAATACTTTACAATAAAACTCGTTAAAACTAATTTGAATATTGAAATTCAACTGCAAAAATTTAAAAATATGACCAATATTTGACTTTTAAGATAAAAAAATCCGTTTTCTATTTTAATATGATATAAAAAGTGATATTAATGGACCTTTGCGATATGACACCTAAAATTATGTTTTTTTAAATTGGTTTTTAAGTTCATTGTCAGCCGATAATGCGAGAGTATCGAATTAAAATGCATCAGTACAAATGTGTGTTGTGTCAAGTATCAAGAAATATGCTCGTGTCTGTAGTAAGCAAATTATGTACTGTACAATGGGTGAAAAACGCTAAAAATTTCTTCGGAATAAAATTTTAAACCTTATTAATTCCTTGTGTTTGGCGGAAAAAACCGCTTGCGAGCGCTTGTAAGCAAAATGGCGATCGCTGAGCGATAATAAGCAAAATGGCTGATTGAGTCAGGGCAACTGAAATTAGCAAACGTGCTCGTCGAAAACTGTATAGTTTGTTTATCAGCGCTGGTAAGCGCTCGCAAGCGATTTTTCTGCCAAACACAAGGATTGATAACTAAGGTTATTAGTTTTAAAATCAAAACGTTATTGAGGTTAGAACTCAATAGAATTATGTCACATAACACTATCGTATAAATCTACCTCTCGATTTAAATGGGTTTAATATAATAAAGTCCTATAATAGTGTACGTCTGAAAATGTTTCAGACGTGAAAAAAAGAGAGTTTGAAACCTATTGTACAGTACATACTCAGGTTGTTCCGAAATATACATTCGTATACTGTAATGACTCCATGCTGTTGATTTGTTCCACAATATACTGGCTATCGCGTTGAAATCAGAAATCGACGCCATATTTAAAATAGTGTGAGAAAGAGAGAGAAAAGCCCGGTAAGATACGTCACACTTTCACTTCGACCAATACAAAATTGGACCGGATTCATGGCGTCATTACGTCAGTATACTGGTATTTCGGAATACAACCTCAGCTTGCTTAGACATTCGACAGAGGAGGGTGACAGTTATAGAGGTCGATTGCAAGAAAATAAGCTTAAAAACAGGGTCAAAGCTATGATCGAAAATTAAATCAAAAAACTCCAATCTGGATCATATGATATTGTTATAAAAGATGTTTAAAAACAAATGAACGCCCAAAATTATAACCTAAAAAATATGCAAAAGATTTGAATGGCAGTTTTTTTATTCTAGTATTTTATATATATTTTATATATGACCCTTCACGAGGATTACGTCGTATCTCTGATCACCTGTATATTACTTGCATTTCATTTTGTTGTAACAGTAAGTTTTATTCCAAATCGTTGTTATAGTGTTTAATGCGTAGATAGGTATTAGAAGTGAAAAATATAAAATTTTTACAAATAAATGATTTCAATAACTTTATTTTTTTATTTCTTGATCCCTTACGTTTACTTGATCGATGTCTTTGTGTTAATTAGCTTTGTTATATAATAGAATTAAACCTGCATGCTACAGCCTTTACTACACAACATTTTTAAAGTTAGGTATACTTTTGGCGCATTGAGGGTAAAATCTTCCTGTAACGGAAGTGCACGCAACACGCAGCAGTTAAATTGAATAGAATAACTTCAAGATATCTCATTTAAAAATTTAATTAAAAAATATATAACTACTGCCACGCGTGCATAAGTACACGTACGCTTTTTGAGTTTAAACTGCACTGAAAAGCATAATTTTTTGTATACTCTTATGTAAAGTAATGTAATTTTTCCTTTGAGAACTAAAATCTTGGAAAAATTAAATATGTATATTAAATATTTGAAATTATTATTATATTCTAATTTTTAAGAACTATAAAAATAGGTGTTCATCGAAATAAAATATAGAAAATTATTTAAGGTTAAATTTTAGTCTGCAGAGCCAAAATACACTCGGCGTCAAAAAAATCGCACCTCTAAGAAAATCACGTTCAAATGGCATTAACTCTGGATATGCACATGCAGTCGTATTAATTATAATTTTATTTAAAAGGTTACTTAATTAACTTAATAAAAAAACATTATTTTTCATTATCAAATAAAACCTAAAGCAACAAATAAAGGGTCACAAAAATTCTAAGGAAATTTTGCTGCTCGGGAGAGTCGCGAGTTGCGCTAACTTTGTGGGTATAAAGAGGTCAACACGGGTTCAATGTGGGTCATTCGCTATTAAACCGTTGAAGGGGACACACGCACTGATTTTACTGAAGAAAGAACATCTGGAAAATGGACACTACAGCTGATGAGGCCGCTCAAGTGGTTGCACTACTGCAAGCAGGGGTGCGGCAGTGTGATGTCGCCCGGCAACTGAATCTGAGCCGTTTTTCGGTTCGTAGAGTCTACCAGCGCTTTTTAGAGACCGGTGGCTATATCCGGCGACATGGGTCCGGTAGACGTCGCTGCACTTCGGAAAGAGACGACCGGTTCGTTGTGTCGTACTCTTTGAGAAATCGCTTCTCAAACGCTGTTCAGCTGCAACAGGAGCTCCAGGCAGTTCGCAGACGCACCGTGAGTGTATCCACGGTTAGAAGAAGACTGAAGGAGAAGAACATAGCAGCCCGCAGAGCTGCTACAGGTCCAAAATTGACTGCAGCGCACCGACGAGCCCGCTTGCAGTTTGCTCGCGACCACGTCGATTGGACCATTGAGCAGTGGGGAGCTGTTCTCTTCTCAGACGAGACACGAGTGTGTCTTTTCTGCAACGACCGACGAAGAAGAGTATACCGGAGGCAGGGTGAACGTTTCGCTCAAGCCTGCATCCAGGAGACGGTGGAATATGGAGGCGGATCCTGCATGTTCTGGGGCGGTATGTCGGCTGCCGGCAAAACCGACCTGGTCTGCGTCTCCCGGACCGGAGGTGCTCGCGGACAAGGGTCGCTGACTGCGCGCCGCTATATCACAGAGATCCTGGATGTGCATGTGGTCCCTTTTGCCGAATCTTTTGGCGAGGGGTTCACATTAATGCACGACAACGCTCGCGCACACACTGCAGCCATCGTGAACGACTTCCTGCGGAGGTCCCAAATTCCTGTGATGCAGTGGCCAGCGAGAAGTCCTGATCTGAATCCGATAGAGCACCTCTGGGACCATCTTAAACGTAAGGTTCGATCTCGGGATCCGGCTCCTTCGACTCTAGAGGAACTCCAAACCGCGGTGATTGAAGAATGGGGTCTTATCCCTCAAGAAGAGCTCCTGAAGTTGGTGAGGTCTATGAGGGACCGTATGGAAGCCGTCATCAGGGCAAGGGGGGGTAACACTAGATTTTGAGTTAATTTTAAGACACTTTTTGTACATTTTTTTTGTAAATTATCGATTATTAATTAGGACTTAATTAAGATTTTTTATTATTTTTCAAATTTTTATGCTTTTTGTATAATTTTAATTAAAAAAAAGATTGCACTTAATTGTTGTTTGATGCTCCTTTTTGTTACCTTTCTAATGATACCTAACACTATCCTCTATATAAGGTTTAGGAATTTTTGAATAAGATTTTTATAAGGTGCGATTTTTTTGACGCCGAGTTTAGATCCTTTAGTTTCATAAAGTACAAATCCCAAAACTTTGTTTCTGCCGTTAAAATTTATTGGCATCATTAATAGTGTTTATATTTGTAAATAACATAAAAAAGTTTGTAATACATGTATTTACGTATACTAATAAAAATATATTTGTAATCTGTATTCACATTTTGATTGCAAAATCGTCGCGGACTGCTCATTGGTTATGATGTGGACCTTTACAGAAACCTAGCGAAAATGGTATTTTATTATTCATTTACTGTCGATTAATCCCGAAACATTCAGAAATCAGCACTCCTCATCGCTTTATTAAGAAAAGTAATTATTGAAGACGGGGCTGTATGAAATGAATTTTTTTTAACAGTGTTGCCAGATGGCGCTATTTAGAGTCAATGGGGTTATCTTTCTTATCGGGCGACAATAAGATTTTATTCGTTAGCTATAGGTAGCCAACTCTGCTATATACATTCTTTGATAAAAAATATTAAATTGACTGATATTTTTATTTGACTTTACATTTTTGCATTTTGTATTTCAATATTTAAATATTATCACTCTTTTTAATATATTTAGTTCTTACACTTCCGCGCACATTACACATCAGAATAAAACACTTTTTTTACGGATCATTGCGCATGTTTTATTTTATTTTATATTTAATCCTGACGTTTCGACTCCTTTACAGGAGCCGTGATCACAGGATGACTAAGATGATGGTTGTCATATATTTTCTACTACCTTCACTATATTTTTAATCCGGAACGTTCCTAATTATAAAATTATTTTATATAAATCAAATTGTTTTATTTTTACACATTATTTAGTTATTTAATTAATTCTCACTACGATTACATTGTATACTACTGAGTCTACTACCAGTTCGGAAATTGGGAGGGCCTTCCGAGAAGAACTGGCGAAAGAAACTCGGGCAGGGGGACCGACCTCCATCTTACTGTTTAATTATTTGCAAAAAGAGCTAACTACATCATCAGGTCTTGCAGTGTGTGTTTTTGTAGGTATTAATTTATTAATTATGGGGTCCCAAGCAGGTGGAACGCTCCAACCTTCGCCTCTATTGAAATTAGGATGTTTCCTAATTTCAATAGCCTCGCGTAGCATCCTAGGAACAAATCTTTGTTCTCTAGCGAGAATTTGTGGTTTATCGAAACGAATATAGTGGTTTGGCCCCTCAAAAGCATGCTCACACACTGCAGACCTATTATCGCGCCTATGTTTCATGTCAGCTACGTGTTCTTTAATGCGCGTCCCTATACTTATCTTTGTTTGCCCGATGTATGAGAGCCCACAGTCACAATCGATTTTGTAGACACCCGCTGCCTGAAGGGGTATATTACACTTGACCGATCGTAAGAATTGGTCAATCTTCCTGGCTGGTTTAAAGTAAGTTTTAATAGAAACCCGCTTCAGAATATTCCCAATCTTGTCAGTGACCCCCTTCATGTAGGGAAGGACAGCAGGTTGGCGCTCTACTGTGGCTGGTTTGGCGCGGCTTCTGTGACGCAGTCTTGGTACTCGCAACTTGTTATCTCGTAGTACTCGCTTGACATGCTGAAGCTCAGCAGTCAGATGTTGTTGGTCACAGATGCCGCGAGCTCTCTGAAACAAAGATTTCCCTACGGTAGCTAACTGTATAGGATGGTGGTGAGAGTCACCATTTAAATATCTATCTGTATGAGTTGCCTTTCTGTATACTTTATGACTAACTCTCTCTCTCTTTTTAATCTCTTTTTAATTTTTTTTATTAAAAAAAAATTATTACGAAAGAAATTAACTTTTTAATTTATTTTAAATTTCCCGCCTCAACTATTCCAGCGCTATGATGGTCTACTTCGGGGCTACATGTGCGCTGGGGGAAGGCTACTTCAGAGAAAAAAGTTCTAGTAACACTGATTTTGTGTAGTTTTGAATCGTCCAAGATTTTTGCCTAGCACCCATTCAGGACGTCTTTTAACTAACAAGAAGAACGGGTGCAAAAAAACTCATCAGATTTAAAAGAAGTAATATATATATAAAATATTCGTTAACTTTATAAAAGCAGTGTTAGGGTTCAATTACAACATAGTATGAGCTTTGTATAACCTTTGGCTTCCTTTTTCGAAAACTGAACAAAGCGACAAGGTATATTAACAGGCGTGAGGAAATGTAGTTAAAATATTTTTGTTTTAGCGGATATTAATTTTAAATAATGTGGTGAATTATTAACTATATTTTTTTTGAAAACAAACGTGTGTTGGCAATTGATATAAGTTGGCGGAAGGTGTCTTTTCACGTTTTTTCATCAAGTCCAAGGTTTTAGTAAACTACCACTCCTTAACTGCAACCAAAAAAAGGAGATAATTACATTATTCATTTATTATCCATTCATCATAATCTAAATAAAAAATATTGAAGGCTGTATGGCTTTGTACTGTTTGCCTTTTTTATGGGTAAGAAATAAATAATATATAAAAACAATATTGCTGTCAGTCCCATGGACGTTGTAATCTGTGTTCAGAGGTAGAGATGAAAATAACTGCTAATTTTTTTAACAAACATAAGTTGTTATATTTACGCAACTTATATTGACTGCTTGTTGGTTATCAATTTAAAGTTATTAAATTAACGTTGTTTGCTTTTGCCTGTTGGATTAGGAACTGTATTAATAACAACTTATAATTTCAATGAATTTACTTAATTAATAAACAACTACTTAACAATGAAAAGTCTTCAATTGTAAAAAAAACAATTAAAAAAAGAAAAAGTAATAAACCCAAAAAAAGCAGCTAATGTTAAATTGCTTTAAAAAAATAATGTTTAAATTTTTTATTAAATAGTATTGCTTCATTATATGCTTTTCTTTTAAAATAAAACGTAGTGATTACATACTCTTTGTTTTAAACTTTAAACGCCCATCTCTAGTAGTATGCCAGGTGGATGTTGAGGTTATTTTCTTTTAAAAAAGAAAATTATTTATTTTATAGTGTAGAAAATTTAGTGAAATGAAGATATATACAAATGAAAATAATACTTCCACGCTAAAGTTGCTGATAGCGGCTAACTTGGCGGGAAAAAAAGTGGAACTGCAGCCTGCGTCTTTCGGAGGTAATTTTTTATTTGTCTAGGCCGCATTTTGTAATTTTGACCGAAAAGACAGCTATATTTATCATTAATATAAAGACGTTTCATTTATCTTATTTATTTATTAACTTTTATTGTGAAAATAACATTAAAAATAAACATCGTGTGTTGTAAAATTCTTACTAGAATTTCATCAGATTGCCACTTTTTTTGCATAATACCCGTATACTCAGTGCTTTGTGGATTTTGTGCTTTAAGTCCTAATAAAAAAAATTAACGCAGACTAGGAATGTCTAATAGTATTCCAAATATACTTTTTAAGTTGAGTGCTTTGTCAATATTTGGGTTAATAATCATATTTATTTAGCAATTTATCATATTCCTCGGGTTGTAATTAGAAAGAGGTATTGACTGAGTATTTTTGTATTTTTTAGTTGCCTGATTCAAGTTAATTATAAAAAGCCATAAAAAATATTAAATTAATTGAAAACAGACATTTTTTCTGATATATGGTGCAGAAAAAAATTATGTTATTAGTTATGTTTCACTTCCAAAGACATGAAACAATGTTTTCGTGCTGTTTATATTACTCTGCATCAATTTTCATTTATTGTGATTTGCACAATTTTATAAAAAACGAGTTAACATTCTGTTTTTAAAATTCCTACTTTTAGTGTTATGTGTTTCGAGTTCTTTGAGTTCTGTAGAACTCTTTGAGACTCAAAACAATTTCCTAGTCATAGTTTTTGGACTCGAGTCATTTAGGTTCTTTGAATTCAAATTGAGTTCTAAGTTTTAAAGAAAAAGACTGCAGTTGAATCAAAAAGTCTTTTTTTTAGTCTTGCCATTGAAGAGACTTAGTAGCCAAATAAATGCTTGTATTTTTATTTTTTTATTTTATTTATATTAGCTTTGTAGGAGCCGTTTAGCTGACCATGCACTCGATACACCATAAATAGAAGTTGAGTAGTTGTTGTTTGAGTTTCTTAAAGAAAACCCGTATCTGAGATTTCACTTTATTAAATGTTTACCATGTTACAGTTACTAAGACACAAATTAAATTATGGGTAAAAATAGATTATTATGCAATTATTGTATCATATTAAGCTCATTAAGTTTATAGTGGACTTATGCCAACTGCATAAGTTCACTATAAACATACGGTTCAAATAAAACAGCTTATAGTTTAATAAATATCTCAATTTTAAATTTATCTCTATAAAAAAGAGTCAGAACTTAGAGCTGCTTGTGCTCTAAAATTTTTTTTATGCAAAATCTGACAAAATCATTTGATAAATTATTATTATAGCAAAATACTAGAAAAAATTGCCTTGCGTCACAAGTAAATTCTCAGGCGGGAATCGATCTGGCAACCTTTGGAAATCGGTTCCAATGCTCTCCCAATTGAGCTACCGAGCCTCGTGGATACTCTTCGAATTTTCTAGTACCTTCCTGATTTTACGCCATGGGCCAGCGTTGTTTCATCAATGAGAGGAACATCCTCTCATATTCGAAAGAAACATTTTTACAAATGTTTGTAATCAATTAAGATGAAACAGTTTTCTATTATAATAATTTATCTTATTAGATCGATAAAAATTATAAAATCATTTGAGTCTTATTTTTAGAGTGCCAAGGACTCAAGTCTAGATTCTAAAGAGGCCAATGGTCATCTAAAATGCTATGCTTTTCGAAAATTAATCTATTGTGTAGTGTCCGTGTCTGTCTGTAGTGTGTTGTTTGGATTTAGTTTAAGTTTGTAATGTGCATGGACTAACTGCTTTAGGACATTAAAACTAACAGGGTGACGGCAAGGAGACGTTTGTTGCAGACGATGTATTCGCAGGCCCGAGAGCGCTGCCGCTACTGGAGGTGGACGACCAGCTTAGCTTCTTCTCCAGTAATGCTGCAGCACAGTACCTGTTTCCTGTGCTGGACTTGTCGGAGAATGGACAATGGTGAGATTTCTTTCACTTGTTGCCCTGTATTTATTTTATTATGACTATAACAATATAGCTAGCTAATTATAACTAGTTCTTGAATATTTTTTTAAAGAATTGAGGATCCTCCTTCATCCTATTTACCTTTGTCTCAATCAGAAAATTAAAAAAGGGTCAATCAGAATTATCAACATTTGTTTGATATGTGAAAGTGATGTTTCTCTCCCAGAATCAAAAGAAAAAAACTAATAAGTATTGAAAAAATGAATAACTTAAAGTACTAATACTATATTTTGTAATGAATCAACAAAAACAGCAGATTGGATTGTCTGATACAGTCATCCACACATCATTCCATAACAAACTTTTGAATTCTTCCATTCCATTTTCAGCTTAAAATTAGTGGCAGTAACCTACCTACATGACATTTTTTGTACAGTCACAAGCAATAAAGCTGTAAGCTGTGGGATTATGTCACATTACATTGATTATTTATTTCTATACTGTTGTCGAAAGCAAAGACTTTCGACCGATGTGACATATAAATAAAATTGGATTGTCTGTAATATTAAATATAACGGTTTTTTACTACATGCATATGAATATATATACGGTACATACACCAAAATAACATTTTTTACAATTTTTGTCTGTCTGTTTGTTCCGGCTAATCTCTGAAATGGCTGGACCGATTTTGACGGGACTATTATTGGCACGTAGCTGATGTAATAAGGAGTAACTTAGGCTACTTTTATTTAAGAAAAAGTCTTTTATTTTAGAAAAATAAAGTAATGTTGCAATGTCCAAGTACTGTCCAATACCGCGCGCAGCTCACGCGCATACCACCACTGTGCCGTCACGTCGGGCGCCTCCTACCACTTCTCCCACCAACGAATAAATATCACAAAGGTTGCCTATCGCGCGCGCTCAGAACGCGCGAGCTCAGAACGCGCGAGCGGGCTATTACTGATTTTTAATAAAAGAATATATTGCAAACTATAATAACTGAGCCACGGCAACGTGTGGCCGAGTCAGCTAGTTCCAAATATTATTACTATAGAATTGTTACTTCCAGCCAACAGATGCAAGAGTGGGAAGCGACACGACTGCAACCGTCTGTATTAGCAGTAATTTCTGCTAAGGCGGCAACAGCTGATCTGCGACAGGCTCTCCAAGCTCACCTGCAACATATAGACCAACAGTTATCCAAACACAAATATATATTGGGGGTAAGTTGATCATTTGATCACTTCACGGGAAAGCTCTCGTACAGCAGTGAATGTCTCTCATCTAAGAGATGAAGGTGACCATGCAATAATGAACTAAATGGGAGCCTATAAAATGCTGAATATGAAATCATCATTAATTGTTATTATTATTTTTTACATTTGTGTGGGTGTCTGGTCATGGACTAGCGATATTCTAAAGTCTGTTAGAACAACTATGATAATACACAAATACACTACATAGTTAAGTCTAAACTACTTATCAGCTATGTGGCAGCCATTTTGTTTTTTTTTCTTGAAATATTCTCTACTTGGACACAAAAAAAATCATATCTCCCAAAGTGGAGGCGTTAATGGTATAAAAATAGGCCTATTCGAAGCGCAAATTTCTAGTCTATCGTATAAAAATTTGAAACAGGGAGTTGTTACTTTCATAATTTGAATAAATAATTGAATTTCATGTAAAATATTAAAAAAATATATGAAAATAAACTAATTATTGTAAATTACTGCAAAAGTAACCCCGATAACTCATTTATTTTTTCCACTAGATTGACAGGGTTTGATCTAAGCTACAATACAACATTTAATTTACAGCTGTATGTCTACTACTTTAAAAGTTATTGTTGTTTGAACATAGCCTATGCGCTGAACTATCATTATTTTGTATAATACAAAGAAAAGAGTTAATTGAAAATCATTTTTCTTCGATAAATTAACATTAATTTGTTGTAATAAACAACGAAAACTACATTAACTTTACTTTTATTCAAAAGGGGAACGCTGCCAGTATCTTTGGAACCTTGCCTGAAGGGACTCCTTTTAGTAATATATTTTAGATATTATATATTTTTTTAAGGTTTTTAGTTTTTAGGTTTACATTAATAATTTTAACTTTGACTTTAATCCCTAATATTTCTTTATTATAATTATTATGATTCATTACTTGGTCTCGTAATATTTTATAAGTTTCATTTTCTCCTTCCTATAATAAACGTTAATAGCCCATTATAAGTGTTTAACATTTCACTTCATGAAGTGGTAGAGAGATAGATGCGCCACAAGTCGAACGCTTAGGCCGATCTTGCTTCTCTATCGCTTGTACCGCGCTCTCGCTTGTACGCTCGGTTCAGGCGGAACGTTACACAATTTCGTGCATGCAGCCGGTGTTCATCGATTTATAAGACGTTATCACGTCAAATTATCAGGTGGGTCACATCGAAGTCATTAATTTCCTCTCTTACTCTTTGCAGGAGAAGCTATCAGCTGCGGATATATCAATATGGAGTACAGTCTACCCTTTGTACTATAATGCAGAACTAAAACAGCAGTACATGTCTGAGTTCAAGAATATTGCCCGCTGGGTCGAAGAGTTAGCAGCTGCCAAAGCAATACAAGTAAACATAATAATTCATTTAGCTGGCCCTATTTATTTACTTATTTGGGTCAAATTTAACACTAAACCCACCGATACTTCATGTATTCCTATTCTTACCAAAGCGGGTCAAATGACCCGTCTTTAAAATGTTATATATATTACTATGTCTAGCGAAAAATATATCAGTTAAGCAATATGGTACTATCGAAGCCTCTGGCGCCTTATCAGTCCTAAGTCGAAAGTCGCTTGCACACTGCACGATGCCTATCGCTTCAGGCCACGCCCCGCTCCATTCATTCAACAATGGCGCCACGAACGCGTAAAGCAGATTGACAGTTGACAGTACTGACATAAAGGGCGATTTTAAAACTAGTTGTATATGATTGGCCGTTGTGTAAATCGTAGTAAAATACGAAGACAATTAGGGTCGTGTGGGCGTGTCCGATGCGATCAGTTCCATCGACTATTTCTACAAAGTGGTCGAGAGACCTCGATAGTACATAAATAAAACATTTTTTTTGAAATAACGATTCAAAATAGTTAATATATTCAATTTAAAAAACGTAAAAATACAACAAGAAAAAAAGTTTTCATTAAGTTTAAAATGGGTCATTTGACCCGTCATGGTACGTTCAGTGTTAATAGTTGAAATTTTAACCCTTTATTGTTGACTTATTGAACTTTTTATATATTCTGTATCTTTGTATATCCAATATGGCCGCTACAAAATGGCGGCAAATACTTTTTTGTTTACAACTCTCTCAATATGGGTATCAAATGAATGGGCTTGACTAGTAGAGTACACTATGAAAAAAAGCATGTGAAATTTCTATCAACAGTTAACCCCATTCATATGATTATAAATGCTATTTACATATTTATTCAGGTAACGTTACGACCCTAGATTCATGAGGAGAGTGGTGTGATGATTGGAACCTAGCATTATTTTTTAGCTTTTAGTACATCCCCACTAATGTTATAAATGTGAATGTAAGTTTGTTTGTTATGCTTTCACGCAAAAACTACTAAACCGATCATCATGAAACTTCGTACATATATTCTAGGATTACATATATTCTAGTATTAGATGTAACATAGGACACTTTTTATTGAAAAAAAAAAATTAATAAAAAATCTTTATAATCTTTATTTGTTTTTCAATAAAAATATTAAACTAAAGAACAATTGTTGCTTATTTTTACATTAAATTAAAATTTTGAGTAAATTCTCAAACGCTGTTCAGCTGCAACAGGAGCTCCAGGCAGTTCGCAGACGCACCGTGAGTGTATCCACGGTTAGAAGAAGACTGAAGGAGAAGAACATAGCAGCCCGCAGAGCTGCTACAGGTCCAAAATTGACTGCAGCGCACCGACGAGCCCGCTTGCAGTTTGCTCGCGACCACGTCGATTGGACCATTGAGCAGTGGGGAGCTGTTCTCTTCTCAGACGAGACACGAGTGTGTCTTTTCTGCAACGACCGACGAAGAAGAGTATACCGGAGGCAGGGTGAACGTTTCGCTCAAGCCTGCATCCAGGAGACG
Source organism: Calamotropha paludella (assembly GCA_927399485.1). Classification (NCBI taxonomy): domain Eukaryota; kingdom Metazoa; phylum Arthropoda; class Insecta; order Lepidoptera; family Crambidae; genus Calamotropha; species Calamotropha paludella. Next base: position 3,055,565 of record OV656830.1, on the reverse strand, counting down.
GTGGAATATGGAGGCGGATCCTGCATGTTCTGGGGCGGTATGTCGGCTGCCGGCAAAACCGACCTGGTCTGCGTCTCCCGGACCGGAGGTGCTCGCGGACAAGGGTCGCTGACTGCGCGCCGCTATATCACAGAGATCCTGGATGTGCATGTGGTCCCTTTTGCCGAATCTTTTGGCGAGGGGTTCACATTAATGCACGACAACGCTCGCGCACACACTGCAGCCATCGTGAACGACTTCCTGCGGAGGTCCCAAATTCCTGTGATGCAGTGGCCAGCGAGAAGTCCTGATCTGAATCCGATAGAGCACCTCTGGGACCATCTTAAACGTAAGGTTCGATCTCGGGATCCGGCTCCTTCGACTCTAGAGGAACTCCAAACCGCGGTGATTGAAGAATGGGGTCTTATCCCTCAAGAAGAGCTCCTGAAGTTGGTGAGGTCTATGAGGGACCGTATGGAAGCCGTCATCAGGGCAAGGGGGGGTAACACTAGATTTTGAGTTAATTTTAAGACACTTTTTGTACATTTTTTTTGTAAATTATCGATTATTAATTAGGACTTAATTAAGATTTTTTATTATTTTTCAAATTTTTATGCTTTTTGTATAATTTTAATTAAAAAAAAGATTGCACTTAATTGTTGTTTGATGCTCCTTTTTGTTACCTTTCTAATGATACCTAACACTATCCTCTATATAAGGTTTAGGAATTTTTGAATAAGATTTTTATAAGGTGCGATTTTTTTGACGCCGAGTTTAGATCCTTTAGTTTCATAAAGTACAAATCCCAAAACTTTGTTTCTGCCGTTAAAATTTATTGGCATCATTAATAGTGTTTATATTTGTAAATAACATAAAAAAGTTTGTAATACATGTATTTACGTATACTAATAAAAATATATTTGTAATCTGTATTCACATTTTGATTGCAAAATCGTCGCGGACTGCTCATTGGTTATGATGTGGACCTTTACAGAAACCTAGCGAAAATGGTATTTTATTATTCATTTACTGTCGATTAATCCCGAAACATTCAGAAATCAGCACTCCTCATCGCTTTATTAAGAAAAGTAATTATTGAAGACGGGGCTGTATGAAATGAATTTTTTTTAACAGTGTTGCCAGATGGCGCTATTTAGAGTCAATGGGGTTATCTTTCTTATCGGGCGACAATAAGATTTTATTCGTTAGCTATAGGTAGCCAACTCTGCTATATACATTCTTTGATAAAAAATATTAAATTGACTGATATTTTTATTTGACTTTACATTTTTGCATTTTGTATTTCAATATTTAAATATTATCACTCTTTTTAATATATTTAGTTCTTACACTTCCGCGCACATTACACATCAGAATAAAACACTTTTTTTACGGATCATTGCGCATGTTTTATTTTATATTATATTTAATCCTGACGTTTCGACTCCTTTACAGGAGCCGTGATCACAGGATGACTAAGATGATGGTTGTCATATATTTTCTACTACCTTCACTATATTTTTAATCCGGAACGTTCCTAATTATAAAATTATTTTATATAAATCAAATTGTTTTATTTTTACACATTATTTAGTTATTTAATTAATTCTCACTACGATTACATTGTATACTACTGAGTCTACTACCAGTTCGGAAATTGGGAGGGCCTTCCGAGAAGAACTGGCGAAAGAAACTCGGGCAGGGGGACCGACCTCCATCTTACTGTTTAATTATTTGCAAAAAGAGCTAACTACATCATCAGGTCTTGCAGTGTGTGTTTTTGTAGGTATTAATTTATTAATTATGGGGTCCCAAGCAGGTGGAACGCTCCAACCTTCGCCTCTATTGAAATTAGGATGTTTCCTAATTTCAATAGCCTCGCGTAGCATCCTAGGAACAAATCTTTGTTCTCTAGCGAGAATTTGTGGTTTATCGAAACGAATATAGTGGTTTGGCCCCTCAAAAGCATGCTCACACACTGCAGACCTATTATCGCGCCTATGTTTCATGTCAGCTACGTGTTCTTTAATGCGCGTCCCTATACTTATCTTTGTTTGCCCGATGTATGAGAGCCCACAGTCACAATCGATTTTGTAGACACCCGCTGCCTGAAGGGGTATATTACACTTGACCGATCGTAAGAATTGGTCAATCTTCCTGGCTGGTTTAAAGTAAGTTTTAATAGAAACCCGCTTCAGAATATTCCCAATCTTGTCAGTGACCCCCTTCATGTAGGGAAGGACAGCAGGTTGGCGCTCTACTGTGGCTGGTTTGGCGCGGCTTCTGTGACGCAGTCTTGGTACTCGCAACTTGTTATCTCGTAGTACTCGCTTGACATGCTGAAGCTCAGCAGTCAGATGTTGTTGGTCACAGATGCCGCGAGCTCTCTGAAACAAAGATTTCCCTACGGTAGCTAACTGTATAGGATGGTGGTGAGAGTCACCATTTAAATATCTATCTGTATGAGTTGCCTTTCTGTATACTTTATGACTAACTCTCTCTCTCTTTTTAATCTCTTTTTAATTTTTTTTATTAAAAAAAAATTATTACGAAAGAAATTAACTTTTTAATTTATTTTAAATTTCCCGCCTCAACTATTCCAGCGCTATGATGGTCTACTTCGGGGCTACATGTGCGCTGGGGGAAGGCTACTTCAGAGAAAAAAGTTCTAGTAACACTGATTTTGTGTAGTTTTGAATCGTCCAAGATTTTTGCCTAGCACCCATTCAGGACGTCTTTTAACTAACAAGAAGAACGGGTGCAAAAAAACTCATCAGATTTAAAAGAAGTAATATATATATAAAATATTCGTTAACTTTATAAAAGCAGTGTTAGGGTTCAATTACAACATAGTATGAGCTTTGTATAACCTTTGGCTTCCTTTTTCGAAAACTGAACAAAGCGACAAGGTATATTAACAGGCGTGAGGAAATGTAGTTAAAATATTTTTGTTTTAGCGGATATTAATTTTAAATAATGTGGTGAATTATTAACTATATTTTTTTTGAAAACAAACGTGTGTTGGCAATTGATATAAGTTGGCGGAAGGTGTCTTTTCACGTTTTTTCATCAAGTCCAAGGTTTTAGTAAACTACCACTCCTTAACTGCAACCAAAAAAAGGAGATAATTACATTATTCATTTATTATCCATTCATCATAATCTAAATAAAAAATATTGAAGGCTGTATGGCTTTGTACTGTTTGCCTTTTTTATGGGTAAGAAATAAATAATATATAAAAACAATATTGCTGTCAGTCCCATGGACGTTGTAATCTGTGTTCAGAGGTAGAGATGAAAATAACTGCTAATTTTTTTAACAAACATAAGTTGTTATATTTACGCAACTTATATTGACTGCTTGTTGGTTATCAATTTAAAGTTATTAAATTAACGTTGTTTGCTTTTGCCTGTTGGATTAGGAACTGTATTAATAACAACTTATAATTTCAATGAATTTACTTAATTAATAAACAACTACTTAACAATGAAAAGTCTTCAATTGTAAAAAAAACAATTAAAAAAAGAAAAAGTAATAAACCCAAAAAAAGCAGCTAATGTTAAATTGCTTTAAAAAAATAATGTTTAAATTTTTTATTAAATAGTATTGCTTCATTATATGCTTTTCTTTTAAAATAAAACGTAGTGATTACATACTCTTTGTTTTAAACTTTAAACGCCCATCTCTAGTAGTATGCCAGGTGGATGTTGAGGTTATTTTCTTTTAAAAAAGAAAATTATTTATTTTATAGTGTAGAAAATTTAGTGAAATGAAGATATATACAAATGAAAATAATACTTCCACGCTAAAGTTGCTGATAGCGGCTAACTTGGCGGGAAAAAAAGTGGAACTGCAGCCTGCGTCTTTCGGAGGTAATTTTTTATTTGTCTAGGCCGCATTTTGTAATTTTGACCGAAAAGACAGCTATATTTATCATTAATATAAAGACGTTTCATTTATCTTATTTATTTATTAACTTTTATTGTGAAAATAACATTAAAAATAAACATCGTGTGTTGTAAAATTCTTACTAGAATTTCATCAGATTGCCACTTTTTTTGCATAATACCCGTATACTCAGTGCTTTGTGGATTTTGTGCTTTAAGTCCTAATAAAAAAAATTAACGCAGACTAGGAATGTCTAATAGTATTCCAAATATACTTTTTAAGTTGAGTGCTTTGTCAATATTTGGGTTAATAATCATATTTATTTAGCAATTTATCATATTCCTCGGGTTGTAATTAGAAAGAGGTATTGACTGAGTATTTTTGTATTTTTTAGTTGCCTGATTCAAGTTAATTATAAAAAGCCATAAAAAATATTAAATTAATTGAAAACAGACATTTTTTCTGATATATGGTGCAGAAAAAAATTATGTTATTAGTTATGTTTCACTTCCAAAGACATGAAACAATGTTTTCGTGCTGTTTATATTACTCTGCATCAATTTTCATTTATTGTGATTTGCACAATTTTATAAAAAACGAGTTAACATTCTGTTTTTAAAATTCCTACTTTTAGTGTTATGTGTTTCGAGTTCTTTGAGTTCTGTAGAACTCTTTGAGACTCAAAACAATTTCCTAGTCATAGTTTTTGGACTCGAGTCATTTAGGTTCTTTGAATTCAAATTGAGTTCTAAGTTTTAAAGAAAAAGACTGCAGTTGAATCAAAAAGTCTTTTTTTTAGTCTTGCCATTGAAGAGACTTAGTAGCCAAATAAATGCTTGTATTTTTATTTTTTTATTTTATTTATATTAGCTTTGTAGGAGCCGTTTAGCTGACCATGCACTCGATACACCATAAATAGAAGTTGAGTAGTTGTTGTTTGAGTTTCTTAAAGAAAACCCGTATCTGAGATTTCACTTTATTAAATGTTTACCATGTTACAGTTACTAAGACACAAATTAAATTATGGGTAAAAATAGATTATTATGCAATTATTGTATCATATTAAGCTCATTAAGTTTATAGTGGACTTATGCCAACTGCATAAGTTCACTATAAACATACGGTTCAAATAAAACAGCTTATAGTTTAATAAATATCTCAATTTTAAATTTATCTCTATAAAAAAGAGTCAGAACTTAGAGCTGCTTGTGCTCTAAAATTTTTTTTATGCAAAATCTGACAAAATCATTTGATAAATTATTATTATAGCAAAATACTAGAAAAAATTGCCTTGCGTCACAAGTAAATTCTCAGGCGGGAATCGATCTGGCAACCTTTGGAAATCGGTTCCAATGCTCTCCCAATTGAGCTACCGAGCCTCGTGGATACTCTTCGAATTTTCTAGTACCTTCCTGATTTTACGCCATGGGCCAGCGTTGTTTCATCAATGAGAGGAACATCCTCTCATATTCGAAAGAAACATTTTTACAAATGTTTGTAATCAATTAAGATGAAACAGTTTTCTATTATAATAATTTATCTTATTAGATCGATAAAAATTATAAAATCATTTGAGTCTTATTTTTAGAGTGCCAAGGACTCAAGTCTAGATTCTAAAGAGGCCAATGGTCATCTAAAATGCTATGCTTTTCGAAAATTAATCTATTGTGTAGTGTCCGTGTCTGTCTGTAGTGTGTTGTTTGGATTTAGTTTAAGTTTGTAATGTGCATGGACTAACTGCTTTAGGACATTAAAACTAACAGGGTGACGGCAAGGAGACGTTTGTTGCAGACGATGTATTCGCAGGCCCGAGAGCGCTGCCGCTACTGGAGGTGGACGACCAGCTTAGCTTCTTCTCCAGTAATGCTGCAGCACAGTACCTGTTTCCTGTGCTGGACTTGTCGGAGAATGGACAATGGTGAGATTTCTTTCACTTGTTGCCCTGTATTTATTTTATTATGACTATAACAATATAGCTAGCTAATTATAACTAGTTCTTGAATATTTTTTTAAAGAATTGAGGATCCTCCTTCATCCTATTTACCTTTGTCTCAATCAGAAAATTAAAAAAGGGTCAATCAGAATTATCAACATTTGTTTGATATGTGAAAGTGATGTTTCTCTCCCAGAATCAAAAGAAAAAAACTAATAAGTATTGAAAAAATGAATAACTTAAAGTACTAATACTATATTTTGTAATGAATCAACAAAAACAGCAGATTGGATTGTCTGATACAGTCATCCACACATCATTCCATAACAAACTTTTGAATTCTTCCATTCCATTTTCAGCTTAAAATTAGTGGCAGTAACCTACCTACATGACATTTTTTGTACAGTCACAAGCAATAAAGCTGTAAGCTGTGGGATTATGTCACATTACATTGATTATTTATTTCTATACTGTTGTCGAAAGCAAAGACTTTCGACCGATGTGACATATAAATAAAATTGGATTGTCTGTAATATTAAATATAACGGTTTTTTACTACATGCATATGAATATATATACGGTACATACACCAAAATAACATTTTTTACAATTTTTGTCTGTCTGTTTGTTCCGGCTAATCTCTGAAATGGCTGGACCGATTTTGACGGGACTATTATTGGCACGTAGCTGATGTAATAAGGAGTAACTTAGGCTACTTTTATTTAAGAAAAAGTCTTTTATTTTAGAAAAATAAAGTAATGTTGCAATGTCCAAGTACTGTCCAATACCGCGCGCAGCTCACGCGCATACCACCACTGTGCCGTCACGTCGGGCGCCTCCTACCACTTCTCCCACCAACGAATAAATATCACAAAGGTTGCCTATCGCGCGCGCTCAGAACGCGCGAGCTCAGAACGCGCGAGCGGGCTATTACTGATTTTTAATAAAAGAATATATTGCAAACTATAATAACTGAGCCACGGCAACGTGTGGCCGAGTCAGCTAGTTCCAAATATTATTACTATAGAATTGTTACTTCCAGCCAACAGATGCAAGAGTGGGAAGCGACACGACTGCAACCGTCTGTATTAGCAGTAATTTCTGCTAAGGCGGCAACAGCTGATCTGCGACAGGCTCTCCAAGCTCACCTGCAACATATAGACCAACAGTTATCCAAACACAAATATATATTGGGGGTAAGTTGATCATTTGATCACTTCACGGGAAAGCTCTCGTACAGCAGTGAATGTCTCTCATCTAAGAGATGAAGGTGACCATGCAATAATGAACTAAATGGGAGCCTATAAAATGCTGAATATGAAATCATCATTAATTGTTATTATTATTTTTTACATTTGTGTGGGTGTCTGGTCATGGACTAGCGATATTCTAAAGTCTGTTAGAACAACTATGATAATACACAAATACACTACATAGTTAAGTCTAAACTACTTATCAGCTATGTGGCAGCCATTTTGTTTTTTTTTCTTGAAATATTCTCTACTTGGACACAAAAAAAATCATATCTCCCAAAGTGGAGGCGTTAATGGTATAAAAATAGGCCTATTCGAAGCGCAAATTTCTAGTCTATCGTATAAAAATTTGAAACAGGGAGTTGTTACTTTCATAATTTGAATAAATAATTGAATTTCATGTAAAATATTAAAAAAATATATGAAAATAAACTAATTATTGTAAATTACTGCAAAAGTAACCCCGATAACTCATTTATTTTTTCCACTAGATTGACAGGGTTTGATCTAAGCTACAATACAACATTTAATTTACAGCTGTATGTCTACTACTTTAAAAGTTATTGTTGTTTGAACATAGCCTATGCGCTGAACTATCATTATTTTGTATAATACAAAGAAAAGAGTTAATTGAAAATCATTTTTCTTCGATAAATTAACATTAATTTGTTGTAATAAACAACGAAAACTACATTAACTTTACTTTTATTCAAAAGGGGAACGCTGCCAGTATCTTTGGAACCTTGCCTGAAGGGACTCCTTTTAGTAATATATTTTAGATATTATATATTTTTTTAAGGTTTTTAGTTTTTAGGTTTACATTAATAATTTTAACTTTGACTTTAATCCCTAATATTTCTTTATTATAATTATTATGATTCATTACTTGGTCTCGTAATATTTTATAAGTTTCATTTTCTCCTTCCTATAATAAACGTTAATAGCCCATTATAAGTGTTTAACTTTTCACTTCATGAAGTGGTAGAGAGATAGATGCGCCACAAGTCGAACGCTTAGGCCGATCTTGCTTCTCTATCGCTTGTACCGCGCTCTCGCTTGTACGCTCGGTTCAGGCGGAACGTTACACAATTTCGTGCATGCAGCCGGTGTTCATCGATTTATAAGACGTTATCACGTCAAATTATCAGGTGGGTCACATCGAAGTCATTAATTTCCTCTCTTACTCTTTGCAGGAGAAGCTATCAGCTGCGGATATATCAATATGGAGTACAGTCTACCCTTTGTACTATAATGCAGAACTAAAACAGCAGTACATGTCTGAGTTCAAGAATATTGCCCGCTGGGTCGAAGAGTTAGCAGCTGCCAAAGCAATACAAGTAAACATAATAATTCATTTAGCTGGCCCTATTTATTTACTTATTTGGGTCAAATTTAACACTAAACCCACCGATACTTCATGTATTCCTATTCTTACCAAAGCGGGTCAAATGACCCGTCTTTAAAATGTTATATATATTACTATGTCTAGCGAAAAATATATCAGTTAAGCAATATGGTACTATCGAAGCCTCTGGCGCCTTATCAGTCCTAAGTCGAAAGTCGCTTGCACACTGCACGATGCCTATCGCTTCAGGCCACGCCCCGCTCCATTCATTCAACAATGGCGCCACGAACGCGTAAAGCAGATTGACAGTTGACAGTACTGACATAAAGGGCGATTTTAAAACTAGTTGTATATGATTGGCCGTTGTGTAAATCGTAGTAAAATACGAAGACAATTAGGGTCGTGTGGGCGTGTCCGATGCGATCAGTTCCATCGACTATTTCTACAAAGTGGTCGAGAGACCTCGATAGTACATAAATAAAACATTTTTTTTGAAATAACGATTCAAAATAGTTAATATATTCAATTTAAAAAACGTAAAAATACAACAAGAAAAAAAGTTTTCATTAAGTTTAAAATGGGTCATTTGACCCGTCATGGTACGTTCAGTGTTAATAGTTGAAATTTTAACCCTTTATTGTTGACTTATTGAACTTTTTATATATTCTGTATCTTTGTATATCCAATATGGCCGCTACAAAATGGCGGCAAATACTTTTTTGTTTACAACTCTCTCAATATGGGTATCAAATGAATGGGCTTGACTAGTAGAGTACACTATGAAAAAAAGCATGTGAAATTTCTATCAACAGTTAACCCCATTCATATGATTATAAATGCTATTTACATATTTATTCAGGTAACGTTACGACCCTAGATTCATGAGGAGAGTGGTGTGATGATTGGAACCTAGCATTATTTTTTAGCTTTTAGTACATCCCCACTAATGTTATAAATGTGAATGTAAGTTTGTTTGTTATGCTTTCACGCAAAAACTACTAAACCGATCATCATGAAACTTCGTACATATATTCTAGGATTACATATATTCTAGTATTAGATGTAACATAGGACACTTTTTATTGAAAAAAAAAAATTAATAAAAAATCTTTATAATCTTTATTTGTTTTTCAATAAAAATATTAAACTAAAGAACAATTGTTGCTTATTTTTACATTAAATTAAAATTTTGAGTAAATTCTCAAACGCTGTTCAGCTGCAACAGGAGCTCCAGGCAGTTCGCAGACGCACCGTGAGTGTATCCACGGTTAGAAGAAGACTGAAGGAGAAGAACATAGCAGCCCGCAGAGCTGCTACAGGTCCAAAATTGACTGCAGCGCACCGACGAGCCCGCTTGCAGTTTGCTCGCGACCACGTCGATTGGACCATTGAGCAGTGGGGAGCTGTTCTCTTCTCAGACGAGACACGAGTGTGTCTTTTCTGCAACGACCGACGAAGAAGAGTATACCGGAGGCAGGGTGAACGTTTCGCTCAAGCCTGCATCCAGGAGACGGTGGAATATGGAGGCGGATCCTGCATGTTCTGGGGCGGTATGTCGGCTGCCGGCAAAACCGACCTGGTCTGCGTCTCCCGGACCGGAGGTGCTCGCGGACAAGGGTCGCTGACTGCGCGCCGCTATATCACAGAGATCCTGGATGTGCATGTGGTCCCTTTTGCCGAATCTTTTGGCGAGGGGTTCACATTAATGCACGACAACGCTCGCGCACACACTGCAGCCATCGTGAACGACTTCCTGCGGAGGTCCCAAATTCCTGTGATGCAGTGGCCAGCGAGAAGTCCTGATCTGAATCCGATAGAGCACCTCTGGGACCATCTTAAACGTAAGGTTCGATCTCGGGATCCGGCTCCTTCGACTCTAGAGGAACTCCAAACCGCGGTGATTGAAGAATGGGGTCTTATCCCTCAAGAAGAGCTCCTGAAGTTGGTGAGGTCTATGAGGGACCGTATGGAAGCCGTCATCAGGGCAAGGGGGGGTAACACTAGATTTTGAGTTAATTTTAAGACACTTTTTGTACATTTTTTTTGTAAATTATCGATTATTAATTAGGACTTAATTAAGATTTTTTATTATTTTTCAAATTTTTATGCTTTTTGTATAATTTTAATTAAAAAAAAGATTGCACTTAATTGTTGTTTGATGCTCCTTTTTGTTACCTTTCTAATGATACCTAACACTATCCTCTATATAAGGTTTAGGAATTTTTGAATAAGATTTTTATAAGGTGCGATTTTTTTGACGCCGAGTTTAGATCCTTTAGTTTCATAAAGTACAAATCCCAAAACTTTGTTTCTGCCGTTAAAATTTATTGGCATCATTAATAGTGTTTATATTTGTAAATAACATAAAAAAGTTTGTAATACATGTATTTACGTATACTAATAAAAATATATTTGTAATCTGTATTCACATTTTGATTGCAAAATCGTCGCGGACTGCTCATTGGTTATGATGTGGACCTTTACAGAAACCTAGCGAAAATGGTATTTTATTATTCATTTACTGTCGATTAATCCCGAAACATTCAGAAATCAGCACTCCTCATCGCTTTATTAAGAAAAGTAATTATTGAAGACGGGGCTGTATGAAATGAATTTTTTTTAACAGTGTTGCCAGATGGCGCTATTTAGAGTCAATGGGGTTATCTTTCTTATCGGGCGACAATAAGATTTTATTCGTTAGCTATAGGTAGCCAACTCTGCTATATACATTCTTTGATAAAAAATATTAAATTGACTGATATTTTTATTTGACTTTACATTTTTGCATTTTGTATTTCAATATTTAAATATTATCACTCTTTTTAATATATTTAGTTCTTACACTTCCGCGCACATTACACATCAGAATAAAACACTTTTTTTACGGATCATTGCGCATGTTTTATTTTATTTTATATTTAATCCTGACGTTTCGACTCCTTTACAGGAGCCGTGATCACAGGATGACTAAGATGATGGTTGTCATATATTTTCTACTACCTTCACTATATTTTTAATCCGGAACGTTCCTAATTATAAAATTATTTTATATAAATCAAATTGTTTTATTTTTACACATTATTTAGTTATTTAATTAATTCTCACTACGATTACATTGTATACTACTGAGTCTACTACCAGTTCGGAAATTGGGAGGGCCTTCCGAGAAGAACTGGCGAAAGAAACTCGGGCAGGGGGACCGACCTCCATCTTACTGTTTAATTATTTGCAAAAAGAGCTAACTACATCATCAGGTCTTGCAGTGTGTGTTTTTGTAGGTATTAATTTATTAATTATGGGGTCCCAAGCAGGTGGAACGCTCCAACCTTCGCCTCTATTGAAATTAGGATGTTTCCTAATTTCAATAGCCTCGCGTAGCATCCTAGGAACAAATCTTTGTTCTCTAGCGAGAATTTGTGGTTTATCGAAACGAATATAGTGGTTTGGCCCCTCAAAAGCATGCTCACACACTGCAGACCTATTATCGCGCCTATGTTTCATGTCAGCTACGTGTTCTTTAATGCGCGTCCCTATACTTATCTTTGTTTGCCCGATGTATGAGAGCCCACAGTCACAATCGATTTTGTAGACACCCGCTGCCTGAAGGGGTATATTACACTTGACCGATCGTAAGAATTGGTCAATCTTCCTGGCTGGTTTAAAGTAAGTTTTAATAGAAACCCGCTTCAGAATATTCCCAATCTTGTCAGTGACCCCCTTCATGTAGGGAAGGACAGCAGGTTGGCGCTCTACTGTGGCTGGTTTGGCGCGGCTTCTGTGACGCAGTCTTGGTACTCGCAACTTGTTATCTCGTAGTACTCGCTTGACATGCTGAAGCTCAGCAGTCAGATGTTGTTGGTCACAGATGCCGCGAGCTCTCTGAAACAAAGATTTCCCTACGGTAGCTAACTGTATAGGATGGTGGTGAGAGTCACCATTTAAATATCTATCTGTATGAGTTGCCTTTCTGTATACTTTATGACTAACTCTCTCTCTCTTTTTAATCTCTTTTTAATTTTTTTTATTAAAAAAAAATTATTACGAAAGAAATTAACTTTTTAATTTATTTTAAATTTCCCGCCTCAACTATTCCAGCGCTATGATGGTCTACTTCGGGGCTACATGTGCGCTGGGGGAAGGCTACTTCAGAGAAAAAAGTTCTAGTAACACTGATTTTGTGTAGTTTTGAATCGTCCAAGATTTTTGCCTAGCACCCATTCAGGACGTCTTTTAACTAACAAGAAGAACGGGTGCAAAAAAACTCATCAGATTTAAAAGAAGTAATATATATATAAAATATTCGTTAACTTTATAAAAGCAGTGTTAGGGTTCAATTACAACATAGTATGAGCTTTGTATAACCTTTGGCTTCCTTTTTCGAAAACTGAACAAAGCGACAAGGTATATTAACAGGCGTGAGGAAATGTAGTTAAAATATTTTTGTTTTAGCGGATATTAATTTTAAATAATGTGGTGAATTATTAACTATATTTTTTTTGAAAACAAACGTGTGTTGGCAATTGATATAAGTTGGCGGAAGGTGTCTTTTCACGTTTTTTCATCAAGTCCAAGGTTTTAGTAAACTACCACTCCTTAACTGCAACCAAAAAAAGGAGATAATTACATTATTCATTTATTATCCATTCATCATAATCTAAATAAAAAATATTGAAGGCTGTATGGCTTTGTACTGTTTGCCTTTTTTATGGGTAAGAAATAAATAATATATAAAAACAATATTGCTGTCAGTCCCATGGACGTTGTAATCTGTGTTCAGAGGTAGAGATGAAAATAACTGCTAATTTTTTTAACAAACATAAGTTGTTATATTTACGCAACTTATATTGACTGCTTGTTGGTTATCAATTTAAAGTTATTAAATTAACGTTGTTTGCTTTTGCCTGTTGGATTAGGAACTGTATTAATAACAACTTATAATTTCAATGAATTTACTTAATTAATAAACAACTACTTAACAATGAAAAGTCTTCAATTGTAAAAAAAACAATTAAAAAAAGAAAAAGTAATAAACCCAAAAAAAGCAGCTAATGTTAAATTGCTTTAAAAAAATAATGTTTAAATTTTTTATTAAATAGTATTGCTTCATTATATGCTTTTCTTTTAAAATAAAACGTAGTGATTACATACTCTTTGTTTTAAACTTTAAACGCCCATCTCTAGTAGTATGCCAGGTGGATGTTGAGGTTATTTTCTTTTAAAAAAGAAAATTATTTATTTTATAGTGTAGAAAATTTAGTGAAATGAAGATATATACAAATGAAAATAATACTTCCACGCTAAAGTTGCTGATAGCGGCTAACTTGGCGGGAAAAAAAGTGGAACTGCAGCCTGCGTCTTTCGGAGGTAATTTTTTATTTGTCTAGGCCGCATTTTGTAATTTTGACCGAAAAGACAGCTATATTTATCATTAATATAAAGACGTTTCATTTATCTTATTTATTTATTAACTTTTATTGTGAAAATAACATTAAAAATAAACATCGTGTGTTGTAAAATTCTTACTAGAATTTCATCAGATTGCCACTTTTTTTGCATAATACCCGTATACTCAGTGCTTTGTGGATTTTGTGCTTTAAGTCCTAATAAAAAAAATTAACGCAGACTAGGAATGTCTAATAGTATTCCAAATATACTTTTTAAGTTGAGTGCTTTGTCAATATTTGGGTTAATAATCATATTTATTTAGCAATTTATCATATTCCTCGGGTTGTAATTAGAAAGAGGTATTGACTGAGTATTTTTGTATTTTTTAGTTGCCTGATTCAAGTTAATTATAAAAAGCCATAAAAAATATTAAATTAATTGAAAACAGACATTTTTTCTGATATATGGTGCAGAAAAAAATTATGTTATTAGTTATGTTTCACTTCCAAAGACATGAAACAATGTTTTCGTGCTGTTTATATTACTCTGCATCAATTTTCATTTATTGTGATTTGCACAATTTTATAAAAAACGAGTTAACATTCTGTTTTTAAAATTCCTACTTTTAGTGTTATGTGTTTCGAGTTCTTTGAGTTCTGTAGAACTCTTTGAGACTCAAAACAATTTCCTAGTCATAGTTTTTGGACTCGAGTCATTTAGGTTCTTTGAATTCAAATTGAGTTCTAAGTTTTAAAGAAAAAGACTGCAGTTGAATCAAAAAGTCTTTTTTTTAGTCTTGCCATTGAAGAGACTTAGTAGCCAAATAAATGCTTGTATTTTTATTTTTTTATTTTATTTATATTAGCTTTGTAGGAGCCGTTTAGCTGACCATGCACTCGATACACCATAAATAGAAGTTGAGTAGTTGTTGTTTGAGTTTCTTAAAGAAAACCCGTATCTGAGATTTCACTTTATTAAATGTTTACCATGTTACAGTTACTAAGACACAAATTAAATTATGGGTAAAAATAGATTATTATGCAATTATTGTATCATATTAAGCTCATTAAGTTTATAGTGGACTTATGCCAACTGCATAAGTTCACTATAAACATACGGTTCAAATAAAACAGCTTATAGTTTAATAAATATCTCAATTTTAAATTTATCTCTATAAAAAAGAGTCAGAACTTAGAGCTGCTTGTGCTCTAAAATTTTTTTTATGCAAAATCTGACAAAATCATTTGATAAATTATTATTATAGCAAAATACTAGAAAAAATTGCCTTGCGTCACAAGTAAATTCTCAGGCGGGAATCGATCTGGCAACCTTTGGAAATCGGTTCCAATGCTCTCCCAATTGAGCTACCGAGCCTCGTGGATACTCTTCGAATTTTCTAGTACCTTCCTGATTTTACGCCATGGGCCAGCGTTGTTTCATCAATGAGAGGAACATCCTCTCATATTCGAAAGAAACATTTTTACAAATGTTTGTAATCAATTAAGATGAAACAGTTTTCTATTATAATAATTTATCTTATTAGATCGATAAAAATTATAAAATCATTTGAGTCTTATTTTTAGAGAGCCAAGGACTCAAGTCTAGATTCTAAAGAGGCCAATGGTCATCTAAAATGCTATGCTTTTCGAAAATTAATCTATTGTGTAGTGTCCGTGTCTGTCTGTAGTGTGTTGTTTGGATTTAGTTTAAGTTTGTAATGTGCATGGACTAACTGCTTTAGGACATTAAAACTAACAGGGTGACGGCAAGGAGACGTTTGTTGCAGACGATGTATTCGCAGGCCCGAGAGCGCTGCCGCTACTGGAGGTGGACGACCAGCTTAGCTTCTTCTCCAGTAATGCTGCAGCACAGTACCTGTTTCCTGTGCTGGACTTGTCGGAGAATGGACAATGGTGAGATTTCTTTCACTTGTTGCCCTGTATTTATTTTATTATGACTATAACAATATAGCTAGCTAATTATAACTAGTTCTTGAATATTTTTTTAAAGAATTGAGGATCCTCCTTCATCCTATTTACCTTTGTCTCAATCAGAAAATTAAAAAAGGGTCAATCAGAATTATCAACATTTGTTTGATATGTGAAAGTGATGTTTCTCTCCCAGAATCAAAAGAAAAAAACTAATAAGTATTGAAAAAATGAATAACTTAAAGTACTAATACTATATTTTGTAATGAATCAACAAAAACAGCAGATTGGATTGTCTGATACAGTCATCCACACATCATTCCATAACAAACTTTTGAATTCTTCCATTCCATTTTCAGCTTAAAATTAGTGGCAGTAACCTACCTACATGACATTTTTTGTACAGTCACAAGCAATAAAGCTGTAAGCTGTGGGATTATGTCACATTACATTGATTATTTATTTCTATACTGTTGTCGAAAGCAAAGACTTTCGACCGATGTGACATATAAATAAAATTGGATTGTCTGTAATATTAAATATAACGGTTTTTTACTACATGCATATGAATATATATACGGTACATACACCAAAATAACATTTTTTACAATTTTTGTCTGTCTGTTTGTTCCGGCTAATCTCTGAAATGGCTGGACCGATTTTGACGGGACTATTATTGGCACGTAGCTGATGTAATAAGGAGTAACTTAGGCTACTTTTATTTAAGAAAAAGTCTTTTATTTTAGAAAAATAAAGTAATGTTGCAATGTCCAAGTACTGTCCAATACCGCGCGCAGCTCACGCGCATACCACCACTGTGCCGTCACGTCGGGCGCCTCCTACCACTTCTCCCACCAACGAATAAATATCACAAAGGTTGCCTATCGCGCGCGCTCAGAACGCGCGAGCTCAGAACGCGCGAGCGGGCTATTACTGATTTTTAATAAAAGAATATATTGCAAACTATAATAACTGAGCCACGGCAACGTGTGGCCGAGTCAGCTAGTTCCAAATATTATTACTATAGAATTGTTACTTCCAGCCAACAGATGCAAGAGTGGGAAGCGACACGACTGCAACCGTCTGTATTAGCAGTAATTTCTGCTAAGGCGGCAACAGCTGATCTGCGACAGGCTCTCCAAGCTCACCTGCAACATATAGACCAACAGTTATCCAAACACAAATATATATTGGGGGTAAGTTGATCATTTGATCACTTCACGGGAAAGCTC
Organism: Calamotropha paludella; assembly: GCA_927399485.1. Taxonomy (NCBI): domain Eukaryota; kingdom Metazoa; phylum Arthropoda; class Insecta; order Lepidoptera; family Crambidae; genus Calamotropha; species Calamotropha paludella. The sequence continues at coordinate 3,038,622 of OV656830.1, read as the reverse complement.
TCGTACAGCAGTGAATGTCTCTCATCTAAGAGATGAAGGTGACCATGCAATAATGAACTAAATGGGAGCCTATAAAATGCTGAATATGAAATCATCATTAATTGTTATTATTATTTTTTACATTTGTGTGGGTGTCTGGTCATGGACTAGCGATATTCTAAAGTCTGTTAGAACAACTATGATAATACACAAATACACTACATAGTTAAGTCTAAACTACTTATCAGCTATGTGGCAGCCATTTTGTTTTTTTTTCTTGAAATATTCTCTACTTGGACACAAAAAAAATCATATCTCCCAAAGTGGAGGCGTTAATGGTATAAAAATAGGCCTATTCGAAGCGCAAATTTCTAGTCTATCGTATAAAAATTTGAAACAGGGAGTTGTTACTTTCATAATTTGAATAAATAATTGAATTTCATGTAAAATATTAAAAAAATATATGAAAATAAACTAATTATTGTAAATTACTGCAAAAGTAACCCCGATAACTCATTTATTTTTTCCACTAGATTGACAGGGTTTGATCTAAGCTACAATACAACATTTAATTTACAGCTGTATGTCTACTACTTTAAAAGTTATTGTTGTTTGAACATAGCCTATGCGCTGAACTATCATTATTTTGTATAATACAAAGAAAAGAGTTAATTGAAAATCATTTTTCTTCGATAAATTAACATTAATTTGTT